>OY796869.1:12042096-17042096 GCA_963680765.1 Agrochola lychnidis | reverse complement strand
AAATGGTTGGTTTTGGGTGTGTGAAAAAAATCACAACAGTAGTTTATATAACGAAATTTAAAGGAAAACTATCACAACTAAGTAGGCTCTACAAGTTAACGAGTAATAATCGACCAACTTAACTTTGCAGTTGCAAAAACATGTTTTTCCATACATTCCGTATGGGAGAACATATTTTTTAACTACAAAGTTAAGTTTGGTTTTGGGATTAATTCATCCCAACTACGGAACCCTTCATTGTGCGTGGTCCGACACGCACTTGGCCGGTTTTTTGATATTTAATTGGTGTATTGGTAACAACTACAGTTTGAGGTTCCCAAAAATTAGAACGAGCACGTTCCTTTTCCACTTCTCTTCAGTTCTATAGTTTTTTAAGAGTCACTGTCATGGCGTCCAAACCCAGATCACACACCACACACTAATCACTTGTCGTCTTCCGATTGGTTGACTACCCGTCGCGTCATCGTCGCCCGGCCAATCACAGGGGTCAATTAGTGATTTCCGTTTAGTTTCCCGTAGACACTGTAATGACGTGAAATTAGTAAAGTATTGCGGCAACAGCTACTTTTTTTAGCATAGGGACGATTAGCACGTGTATTTACAGAGTGTCATCATTTTAGCCGATAGAAGTCTACAGCTGGATATAGGCCTCCCCCAAGCACCACCACTTCGACCGGTTCTGTGCTTCCCGCTTCCAGTGGATTTCTGCGGCCTTCATAAGGTCATCGGTCTACTTTGTTAGGCCTTTCAACGCTATGTCTTTCCGTACGCGGTCGTCACTCCAGAACCTTTCGGCCCCATCGGCCATCTGTTCTGCGAGTAAAATGCCCTGCCCATTACCACTTAAGTTTGGCAATTCTTCGGGCTATGTCGGTTACTTAGGTTTTCCTGCGGTTGGTTCTAACAGTGTAAAAAAACCCGTTAGTAAGCCGTCATCTACGCACGTACATAAAACTAAGTAAGTTTTGTAAGTTTGTAAATAACTTTAATTTCGGAAGTCTGTGGCAAAAAACGAAAATTCTAAACATTCATCATTATGAACAACTTTTACTATGGGACCAAACCTGAAATCGCGAATAAAAAAATCAACTATTCCCTACATTTTGACGAGTTATGCGAACATAAATGTAGGGAACAGCTGATTATTTTTTCGCGATTTCAGGTTTGGTCCCACAGTAAAAGTTGTTCATAATGATGAGTAAAGTCACGTGTTAAAGTTGGCGCACTGGATAAAAACTTACCCTGTATAACATAAAAAAATCAACCGACTTCCAAAAAAAAACACTACAAAGCGAAAAATAACTTTAATTTCGGTAGTCGGTGTCTTTGGTTTTGATTTTTCGTTTTTTGCCACCGACTTCCGAAATTAAAGTTATTTTTCGCTTTGTAGTGTTTTTTGGAAGTCAGTTGATATTTTTTGTAAAAAGTTTTTATTTTTCAGTTTTTAGTTGTGGTACCTACCCCACACAAATTCAAATACCACTACCTGCTATGTAAATAATAGTGACAGGAACTTAAGATAACGTCCATATACTAAGTGGGAAAAAATCTCAACTCAACTCAAAAACCATCCAAGCTAAGTTAATAAAATTTATATGGGACCACACGGGAAGCACCAGCTTTTAAATAAAAAAGAATCATCAGAATCGGTTCACCCAGTCGAAAGTTCTGAGGTAACAAACATAAAAAAAAATACAGTCGAATTGAGAACCTCCTCCTTTTTTGAAGTCGGTTAAAAATACATACATGCGAGCATAGAACATCCTCCTATTTGGAAGTCGGTTAATGAGCATAAACAAGGTATATGTATATACAGCCTTCAGCCTTTAGTCCGGGTTACGATTGGGTGGTGAACCAATTAGCAATGATTCAATCCGATTGGCCACAATCTATCCGTATTTGACAGTAAATCCTTGATATCGGTATTCGGTTTGTTAGGGGTCGACCACAATACTTGATTCAATGGGCTTGACCTTTATAGTACTTAGAGCTATAATGGTCAAGCCCATTGAATCCGGAAGCAACTTCAGGCGATTATCACACAGATCCACATATTAGTAAGATGGGTTACTCTGAAAATCATCTATACATATAATAAAATCGTAGCGAAGTCAAAACTGTACATTGAATATTTTTGAAAAAAAGTAATTGCTACGAGGTCTAGGATCGATTCTAATGCCGAAAATATTTTTTTTAGAATTTTTGTCTGTTTGTCTGTATGTATGTTCCAGCATGGCGCAAATTCTACCGGACAGATTCTGTTAAAATTTTGCATAGATATTCCCTGTGTGTCTAATCAAACTATAGGGTATAAACTATCACGCTATTTACTATGGGGGACGAGCAATATTACATTATGTTGTATTTTTATGTTCTAGCATGACGCAAATTCTACCGGATAGATTCTGTTAAAATTTTGCATAGGTGTTCCCTATAAGTCTGGTCAAACTATAGGGTATAAACTATCACGCTATTTACTATGGGGGACGAGCAATATTATATTATGTTCGTATTTTTGGAAAAAAACGCGCCAAAATTTTAGGATATTGTAGATGGTTATCGATTAAACTTTTTAAATGATTATCATCACGCTATACCTTTATGGAACTAAGCAGTCAATCATGAAATATATAGGAACGGCTATTTTAGACAAGTTTCAACAAAGCAATTAGCTCAACGGTTGGGCGGTTGCTTTGCAAACATGGGGTTGTAAGTTCGATTCCCACTTACGGTTTTTTTCTTTTTTTTCACATTTTGTTATACGATTTTTTTTTTTTTATTATGTACCTATAATCTATAGATATAATAAAATCGTAGCGAAGTTAATTTTTTTTAAAGAAAGTTATTGCTACGAGGTATGGGATCGATTCTTATGCGGAAAATAAAGTTTTTAGAATGTTTGTCTGTACCTACTGTAGGGCATAAACTATCACGCTATTTGCTATGGGGGATGAGCAATATTACATCATGTTCGTATTTTTCTCTGCAAATTGTAAAAGGACGCGCCAAAAGGTTGGGATATTGTAGATAGGTAGTTACCGATTTAACTTTTTAAATGATTATCATCACGCTACCTTTTATATAGGAACGGCTATTTTAGCTAACTTTCAACAAAGCGAATAAGTAAGCGGTTGGACGAATGATTTGAAGTCCTGAGGGCCTACCACCAGCTCAAAAGCAGTATTATTTTAATATTACTTTAGTTTACTTCAGTGTGGGAAAGAGATGAAGCTCTACAGGATGTATAGCTTCATCTCTTTCTCCCACTGAAGTAACATTAAAATAATACTGCTTTATGAGCTGGTGGTAGGCCGCCCGGGGTAGTAAGTTCCATTTACATCTGTTTTTTTAAACTCTTTTTGTAAAACGATTTTTTTTTTGATTGTGTATGTAATAGTTCATAGAATGTATTAATTCACAAAAAATGGAAAACTTCATAAGCTATGGGAAACTACTAAGTAACAAGTACTTTACAGTCACAAAACATTCAAGGTTGTATTCTGATCATTTTAGAGCAAAAGACTGTAGGAATAAAATGTTTTTTTTACAGATTTTGACAGCAGATTTGTCCAAGCGATTTTAAAATATGTATGTGTGTGGATCTTCTGGAATCGCTGCCACACTGCTTCCTGGTGGCAATACAGCGCACGTCATGTTTAAGATTCCCATCGATTTAGAGAGCAACGAAACGCCTGTTTGTGGAGTGTCACGCAACAGTAACAAGGGATGTGTGCTTAGGGGATTGCGCTTCGTCGTATGGGATGAATGCATTATGGCAAAAAGGAAAGCAGTGGAAACTGTAAACAGAACCCTGCAGGACATCCGCAGAAACCAAGATATGATGGGTGGTGTCACAGTTTTGACAAAAAAAGTGAATACTTCGTTGAAAAGGTCGACTCTATGGTCGAGAGTTCATAAACTGCGCTTGACCATCATCATACGACCTCGGCTTGGCGGTAATTCAAATGCTCAAGTATTCTCCGATGTTCTTCTAAAAGTTGGTGAAAGCACTCTACCAGAGACTCTTGGTAGAGTAGATCCCACTTTAGAAGATCTTATTCGTCTGATATACGAGGATATCAGTCAAATACCGTACCAAGAGAATTCTTAGGCGTGTTTCCGTTTTAACTCCGAAGATGATCAAGCTGCAGCGATCAACCACAGTATTCTCTCACAAATTGAAGGGAGTGAAGTGATATACACCTCCATTAATACTGATGTGGAGGAAGATGATGCCAAATGTCACCCCGTAGAATTTCTCAATTCACAAATGGCAAGTGGACTTCCGGTTGTATATCTGTGTAACGGAAACCAGCTCAAAGTCATGTCTTTGCAGAGAAACGTCATCGAGGTGGAAATTCTAACAGGTTGTGGCGATGGTGAGACAGTGTTTACAGCGCGTTTAAAGTACAAATTACCAGTTAAAGCGCGTGCAGTTCTCTGGAAGTGTATGCTTTGCGATCAACAAGTCACAGGGGCCGACACTGAAAGCTGAAGGCTGCGGGTGTCGACCTCAGGATAAGCTGCTTCTTACACGGACAACTGTTACGTCGCTTGTTCCCGAGTCACCATTCCTGACTCTCTGTATATTTTGGCTGCTGAGAATAAAACTACAAACGTATTATACAGGGAAGTTTTATAAAAATATGGCTATTATTGTAGTATATTGTGATGACTTACGATTTCCATGCGAACGAAGTCGCGGGCAGAAGCTAGTTTAAATATAAAATAGAAAAACTGTGGTACTCCGGGAGTGCCGAATGAAGTGAAAACTTGAAAAAAAATGGCACCGCAGTAATCAACGCGTTGATGTCTTTTTAATGGTCAAAAACTGGTGTCGTTACAGTGTCGCGAAATTAATGGTTTAGTTCCATCACAAAAATGCCCAACGCGCCTAAAGAAGTTTTCACTTCAAAAAGCGACTCTTGCTACGACACAATAAAGTGCATTCTCCGCGCGGGAGCACGTCTTGCGCTCAGATTGTGTTTTCTTTACCGACTGATACAATCATAAATCTGCCACCCAGCGCTACGCGACGGAGTCCACTGTCACAGATGAATACATATGAGACTCTCTGTATGTTAGGTATGAAGCTACAAGTAGGTACATTACAAATATAATATGTTCTTAATGTCCCTCGGCAAACCTCGTGTTTCGTCAGTCGTCGGATTTCTATCAGTTGCCCTTTGCACTTGGTGCAGACCGGACGCTCTCAATCGATTTGGAAGTATATAAAGTTGTTAATACTCTTTTAATTAATGTAATTTATTTAAAAGATGGTACAAAAGCTGCTAAAGACGCAGGCACGACAGATAGGTAAATAATTTTACAGCTCTATATAGTTCACACGAAAATCAAAACAAAACAACAGTAAAGTACTTAGTTCTGGATTCAAATTAATATACAAGATAAATTTAATTATTGATGGACATGGAAAATAGCATTCGTTTGTATTCGAAAATACGATGATTCCCGAGGGACATTAAGAAAATAGAAATACTTACTGTACGCGGCGGACTCGACTTGTCGATTTCAGTGGGCGTAACTCATAATTTCAGCCGAAAGACGTCCACTGCTGGACATAGGCCTCCCCCAAGCACCGCCACTTCGACCGATTCTGTGCTTTGACGGAACGGACGCCGCAGCTGCGGACGTCCTGCGGCCTTCACAAGGTCATCGGTCCATCTTGTGGGAGGCTTTCCAACGCTACGTCTTCCGGTACGTGGTCGCCACTCCAGAACCTTTCGACCCCATCGGCCATCCGTTCTGCGAGCAATGTGCCCTGCCCATTGCCACTTAAGTTTGGCAATTCTTCGGGCTATGTCGGTTACCTTGGTTCTCCTGCGGATCTCTTCATTTCTGATTCGATCACGTAGGGAAACTCCAAGCATAGCCGTCTCCATTGCCCTTTGGGTGACAATTAGCCTTCTGATAAGGCCCATTGTGAGCGACCACGTTTCAGTACCATAGGTCATCACTGGCAACACGCACTGGTCAAAGACTTTCGTCTTTAGACACTGTGGTATATGGGACGAAAAGATATTGCGTAGCTTCCCGAACGCTGCCCAGCCGAGTCGGATTCGACGATTGACCTCTTTCTCGAAGTTGGACCTACCTAGCTGGACAATTTGTCCTAGGTAAACATACTCGTCCACAACTTCGAGCGTAGCGTCTCCGATCTTCATGGGAGTGGGTGTCACATGGGCATTTGACATGACTTTTGTCTTGTCCATGTTCATTTTAAGACCCACTCTTTCGGAGGCTCTACTGAGGTCATCGAGCAATGTACTGAGTTTCTTCATGGTCTCAGCCATGGACGTAACTCAATCAAAAGTTATAAGAGTTACGCGACAGAAAGAGAGGCAACTTCTGGGTGAATATAACTGTAGGTAATTAGTTGTGCGACCTGAATTGCACTTTATAATGTCGTAGCAAGAGTCACATTTTATTGAAATAATTTAGCGGAGTATCCTATCTGTACTAATCTGTGTCCAGAGGCAATACCCTACAAAAGAAAAGGAACAAAAGAAAAATAGGTATTCGAAACAAAAAAGCATATAAAAATACAAACGATGATCTAATTCCGTATCCATTGAACAAAACGAGTATCATAGTGGAGGTCAATGAGCACCGCATTAGAAGATAACGCACAATGGACAGTACGCACGCAAGGCTGTCGATGCGAATCAAATTTATTATCGGAAGACGAAGGTTTTTTGCTATTAGAACGATTACTTTTGTGGGGCAGGTGCGTTTGAAGAATGGTTTAGTATTGAATAAAAATAGAATATAATAAATTACTCGCACCTAGTCAGATACTACATTTGTATAGCAGGAATTCCAATCGCATGGCAATCAAAATCTTCAATAATTTACCCCCAGGTATCAGTGTTGCCCACTAATAAATTCAGGAAAAGAACATTTTCCTGGCTTTTAGACAACTGTTTCTATTCGGATAATGAATTTTAAATTATTAATTTTGAAATTACATTTTATCAATATTTGGTGTGTTTATTGACATTTTATTCTAATTTTTTTTCTTTGTTGATCTTTGATATTATTATGATTGATATATTTTGACATTTAATTCATAAATAATAATGAGAAAAAATTGTAATTGACATTGTATTCAAAATTAACTATTTTAATTTCAAACTAATTTATAAGCTTTATTATTATCCATTTATAATTATTAAGTAATAAATTGTACTTTAATTTTTATTTTAATATTTCTACACCGGCAACGGTAGTATGCGTAAAACTTTGTATTAATATTAAGATCTTAATGTACCATGTACTGTGAAATAAATTACATCTTATCTTAATATTATTAATTTTCGCTACAATTAACGTTGATCAAAACGACTTTTTCTTTTGCCTCTTTCTCTCTCTGTCAAAGTGTATAATCTCACAGCAGGGTTATGACCTCCAAAACAACCATATCTAACGACTCATCATATAAAAATCGTAAACTTCTTCAATTGACACCGTTTTATTTGCCAATATGAGCTTTATGGTTCCTATCATAAAGTTTATAGTCTCATAGGTACATTTAATGCTAAATACTATGGAGGGTAGTTACACATTCTACACAGGGCATCGCATCCCTAGGAGCAATATATCGGTAGAAAGGCTAGTTACAAACCTATGACTATTTAGATAGATATAAAATTTATTCAGTGCACACAAAAGACACACATAAGCACAATTAAATGATAACAAATTACATGAATATAATATATGAAAACAAGATGCCAATACGAAAATTGAAAAAAATATTCGAATAGAAATGGAGTGAAATTATGACGTCTTATTTATAATTTAATAGGACTGAGTCAAACATTTTTTTTTTGTCCGTCTTGTAGATTATTAAAAAATATTGAACACGTATTTTTTCTTTTTTGACGTAATCAAAAGATTACGGCGACACATTGAGTTAAAATGTGGCATGACGTCACGCTTTGCTAGATTTAATAGTGCGTTGTGATGTAGCGAGCCCCCACTCCCCAAATTTAATGCGTGTTTTCTAAGTTATTTTTGATTAATATGATAAAAAAAAAATACGTGTCTAATTTTTTTTTATTATCTGAAAGAAGGACTAAATAGAATTTCTTTTTTTTACCTTGGCAACTACTCTATTGTCAGTGAATAAACGAATTTATTTTCCTTTCGTGGGAGCTTTGAGAAAATATTAGATATTATTACAGCATAACTTTTTTGTCAGTCATAAAGTTTATCGAAGTAAGCGTGGCTTGGCGTGATTAGCGTAGCTAATTCAATAATTAATTATGGGGGATGCTTAAAGTTAGCCCGTGGAATTCAAAATTAATCAACTACACTATAATGGGGTCATTGTTGATTCATTTTGAATTCAAACAACGCAAACTGCAAAAATCGTAAGAATTATTTTATTTCGCGAGCTCTTTTAGCGCCTCCCCCATTCGGCTGCCCCATTTCAAAACCTACTAAGGGACACTTTTTACAAAAATCGTTTTATTGCATAATCTTGCTAATCTAATAAGTTCCCACCAAATACAAAAACGCCAGCGTTGAAAACTTACTTATAAGCAGATATATTTAAACATCGAAACCTAGTAAGTGCCACATTCACTGCCCCGTGACCATTTTAAAACCTAGTAAGTTACTTTAACCGTTTCAAAACCTGGACTTTTCAAAGTCTTGACCCTATTTACGTCTCCGCGCTCTCCTGTAAAATTTTGTTTTAAGTCCTTAGCTAGGTTTTGAAATGGGGCAGCCGCATTCTCAGTGTATTTGCTATAGATCTCCTTCAACAAATACATGGCATGCCTATAGAAATAAATCCATACGTTGATTATAATAAGAACAAGCACATAGAAAGAGCCTTTACGAGTCATGACGGATTCTCTGCATTGACCTCAGCTTTCTTTTTTGCTGGCTTTCTTTCATCACGGCATGTGTCGTATAGCTCGTGCCAAAATACTTGTCACAAGAATAACCTCATCCTTTTTAGGGTTCCGTACCTCAAAAAGAAAAAAACGGAACCCTTACAAAATCACTCGTGTGTTTTTCTGTCTGTCCGTCTGTCACAGCCAATTTGCTCCAAATCTATAGGACCGATTAAGTTGAAATTTCGTACATAGGTATATGTATTTCTGTGACCCAAACACGGATGTGTAACGTAAATAAATGAATTTTGAACATAGGGGTCACTTTTGAGGGGCAAACAAGAAAAAAAAAAAGTTTTGCAAGCTATACCGTGTGTCATATCAAATGAAAGGGCTTATTGCGAGGATCTCAAATATATTTCATTTATAATTTTAAAATAAGTACATTTAAAGATATTTAAGAAAATAGATGAAAATTGACCATTCTCCGAAACTACTGAGACAAAACTTTTGAAAAAAATGTACAGATATGGTCTTAAAACAAAAACCCGACAAAAATTATATAGATTATAAATGCTTGTTTTTCTCTATTCAGTTATGTGTTTTTGCAGTCGGGTTTTTGTTTTTTAAATAATTTAAGTAAGCTAAAAATGTCCTTTAATCACAAAAAAATAAAGAAAATACCGTAAAAACCCACTTTAACAACATCTAAACTACCATCATCTGCCTAGCCTTTTCCCAACTATGTTGGGGTCGGCTTCCAGTCTAACCGGATGCAGCTGAATACCAGTATTTTACATGGAGCGACTGCCTATCTGACCTCCACAACCTAGTGACTAGGTAACACGATACCCCTTGGTAAGACTGGTTGTCAGACTTTTTGGGCTTCTAACTACCCGTAACGACTGTCAAAGATTTACAAATGACAGCCGGGACCAACGGCTTAACGTGCTTTCCGAGGAATGGAGGGGACTTGGTATGTAAAGATGGTCACCCATCCACGGACCAACCGCGGCAAGCGTAGCTTAACCTGATCGATCGACCCGTGCAGCTGTTATTACTTAGCCACAAGCCCCACAACAAGAAACAACATCTAAACTACCAAGGATCGCAAAGTTAACGACATTTCCGTATTAGCATTTCAATCGAACGCTCGCAATCATCCTAATCAGATACATAGACAGTTTGTTTGTGCTCATTAAACTCAGGAACTATTTACTCACTTTGATCGGATCGGGGATTGTTTATTAAGTAACGTTTTAGAATTTTGAAGCTGTTACTGTTATTTTAGTTTGATTTAAATTATCATCTTCTATATCTAAATAATATGTATACATCTATATCACAAAACGGTGAAGGAAAACATCGTGAGGAAACCGGCATGTCCTAGAACCGAAAATTCGAAGACATGTGACATCTACCAACCCGCACGCCGGGCCCGCGTGGTAGATTACGGTCCACTCTCTCTTACAGAGAGGAGGCCTGTGTCCCAGCAGTGGGAACATTATAGGCTGATGATGATGATGATGATCTATATCATCTATACATATTATTAAGTACCTGGGCGACCGAGCTCTGGTCTGGTGAAAATGGAGAATGCTCATTAAATGAGCATTCTCTATTTTAATAGTGTATAGGAAAGTTCATACTAATCCATGTATAGTACCTACTTATTCCATGCTGCCATGTTTTCATGTCATTATTCATTATCTTGTTCTAAACTTTAGGCGACCGAGCTCTGCTCGGGTGAAAATACGGAGAAAATTTATTTTCCCAGATATGAGACCTAGCTAGATCGATTTTTCGTCCCTGTACACCACTTGCAACTTTCATCGAAATCGTTAGAGCCAATTTCGAGAACGTGGGTACACACGGTTACACATCAAGCTATATATGTCGAAATGTACAGCTTGATGTGTAGCCGTGTGTACAAATATTTATATAAAAAATATAATATGTACAAATATTGCTCGTTTAATAGCATACTATTAAAGTAAATTTTTTATGTATTTCTGACCGCGTTTTGTTTTAACAGACAGGAGATATTGGTGTCGATTCCCTTGTTCACAAACTAAACTAAATTTAAGTTCAGTGCATCGTTTTCTTTCTATTTCAAAAAATTATAATAATTATTAAATTAATCAGCGTCTGTCACTACTCCATACAAGTTTAGACGTGATTAAAAACTTGCCGACTAAAACTACGTCAATTTACGTCAAGCGTTGATTAATTTGACAGGACTAAACTAAAATTTGTCTTAATGAAATAGATGCACTGAACTTAAATTTAGTTTAGTTTGTGAACAAGGGAATCGGCACCATTGCCTCTTATTTCCACACCCACGTTTATGTGAGAAGGCCTACTCATATTTATTCTTAGTAATCCATAATTTATTTAAATTCGCACAAAACTAGTATCTACGCAGAGCATACATTACACATGTCTTTAATTTTTATTTCTACTTACATTCACTACTGACATTATATACCTACAATTTTCTATATTTTTTATCAAATTAGATTTGTTACAGCTGGGCAATCATGTCTTTTGGTTTGAATAGGTCCATAATTTTATTTATCTTTTATATAGATTCTTTTCTTTTAGATTTTGTGAATGTGAGAACGTTGTAGGCTGTATACTTGTGGACCATCTTCTATTTTGCTAAGTAACTGGTGCTTGTTGATAGGCCTACACTGTTCTTTCATACCTATTAACACTGTAATTTGAAAATATTGTAAAAACCATTTGTTTTTAAAAGAGTAACCGTGAAGTTTCTTGCCGGCTCTTCTCCATAGGAAGCGACCAATTGGAACCGTGCACCTAGCTTCTGACGTTTCATACGTGCCCGTGTAGGTTTATGTGAAATAAAATAATTTGATTTTTGATTTTGATTCTAGTAAAGATAACAGCCAAAAATATTTATTTTTGCACTACACTGTAAATATTAATTTAAGGGCTGATTTTTCAATCGTCAGATATATTTTATGTGACGAATGATGGTAAAAAACTCTAAAAAAAAATCAATCAATGTCCCTAGCCTTTTCCCAACTATGTTAGACTCGGCTTCCAGTCTAACCGGGTGCAGCGGAATACCAGTATTTTACATTGAGCGACTACCTATCTGACCTCTACAACCCAGTAACTGAGTAATACATGCCCCTTGGTAAGACTGGTTGTCAGACTTTCGGGCTTCTCACGACCCGTAACGACTGACAAAGATCACGAATGACAGCTGGGACCAACGGCTTAACGTGCTTTCCGAGGCATGGAGGAGTCTTGGTATGTAGAAATGGTTACCCATCCACGGATCAACCCCGGCAACCGTAGCTTAACCTAATGAATCGACCCAAGCGGCTGTTAGTACTTAGCCGCGAGCTTCTCCGCAAAAGCTGCCACACCCTGATATTTATTCTTTAAATAAAAATTATCTGATGATTAGAAATCAGCCCTTAGGGCAGGTTTTTCAATAGCCAGATAACTTTTAATTGAGCAATTAATATTGCGGTTTGTCAGCTTTTGTATCCTAACTTCCTAACTAAATAATATAATATTATTAATGCAAAATTGATTTTGTTTCTCTGTTACGCTTTCACGCTAAAGCGGCTGAACGGATTTGAATGTAATTTGGCACATGGGTAGACCATGATCTGGGTTAGGAGAGTACTTTTTATCCCGGTAGTACGTTTCCGTGGGATAATTTCCGACCACCACACGGTCGCAGCCGCGGGGAAATGATAGTAGTAGAATGTAAATGTCAACCTGTCATATTAATTCTATAGATAAAACGTATCTGACTAATTATTATTATTAATTGTGTACGTCATATTTTTTTACGCCTAATATACTTTATAAAATATACAATGTCGCCCATGGGCATGTGCCCGCCCGCAAGTTTCGGAATATTTATGAAAAATAACTTTAAAAGTCTATCTATCTTGACTTTTTTTTTCGTATCTTCTATTTTTTTTTTTCAAAATCATTTGAAATAATTTGGTTTTATGTACTTACATTTGTGTTTAAAAAAATTGTTTTCACCTCCGTTTTTTTTTGCATAATTGACAAATATGAATAAAAATGTTAGTTAATCCAATAATCACTCATAAGCTTTTAGAAATAATAAACAGAATCCAAATCGAGCCAATAACATCGGAGATATGGCAAACGCTACGCAAAACATAAAAAATTAATAACATGAAAAATATTAAAAATAGACCCCCTTTTAAAGTTATTTTTCGATAATTTTTCATGAATATACAGAAAAATACGGGCGGGCACATGCCGATGGGCGACATTGTATATAAAACAATTCACTGATCACAATTCAAAGTACAGTGTACAGTATTGTGTTTGACTGTACTCTGGTACAGAATTCTCATCTTAAAGATAACATAAAAAAAAGCAATGAAGCGCTATAGTGATGTGCCATAAAGTGAGTAATCGATTCTTGTCGAGCCCACTACTCGATTGAGGAAGCATCGGCACTAAATGGGCTAGGGTTGTCAAAAATGTATGACAGGGAAAGGTAGGTCCTTAATCATTCGAAGGTTGGACTTATCTTTTTGTACCATATAAAGTGTCTGATTTCAGTGACGATGGCTTTTCAACTAAGAAGGATAGATTGAAAAAAAAATTGGCGGTAGCCTAGCTTTGACATTTAAGGAGGTTTTGATCAGTGCATTATTTTAATTTGGATATAGCTTGGCATAAGAAACCTTAAGTCACTTCTTTGATCTTACAAGAAAAAGTGTGCATCCATTTCGTTCTTTAGTTTAACATCATTTTTTTCGATCTTTTTTAATTTAACTAGCACATTCCAACTTAAATGCGTTATTCAGACAGAGGCGGTTGCGGTGGCGGACAGTTTTCTAGAACACACTTGTACTATAATTGTTCAATCTGACAATTGCTGTCGAACTGTCCACTACTGCCACTGCCTCTGTTTGAAAAACGCATAAACCCCTTATAAAGTTCTGCCAGCCCTGAACTAGAAATTACACCGCCAATATATCGTACGCAGCACTGCTTTATGTCTCTGATAGAATTATCGATATTTTGTGTCATGATATGGGTTTTCGAATGGAACTCCTTACGTAAGAGGTTTTAAAAGGATAACGAAGACTTGTTAAGGGACATTAAACTTAGGAGTTAAGTGCGTTTGCACATTACTAGTCTGGAAGGTTTCTATATCGAAATTATTCACCAGAATCTTAACTGTGAAGGTTAACGATTGAGCAAGAGAAGATCATACGTTGATTTTATTTATTCTTTATAAATAAATAAAAATAAATATTATAAACATGAGACTGCCCCGTTGGTCTCGTGGTCATAAGCGCAACTCCTGAGCGTGGGGTCCTTGGTTCGATTCCCAGGTCGAGCAAAGTGTTATCGGGTTTTCCATTTGGAATTTTTCAGTAAAAGCCCGGAGTTTGGAAGTTGGCGGTGTGATACTCCCATGCCTCGGAAAGCACGTTAAGCCGTTGGTCCTGCGCTTGACCTCTCTCCGGTCGTGTCTTGCCGTCCCATCGGACTATGAGGGTGAGGGAAGAGAGAGTGCACCAGTGTCTGTGCACACGCTTGTGCACTATAATATCTCCCGCGCCGAAGGCTGGTCTCCGCTGAGATTGCTCGCCATGTCCGAAATTCGGTCCGGAGGACTATTATTATTATAAAATATAAAAGGAGACGGAAGCGATTACATACACTCTTGGGCCTGAATTTAACGAGATGTAAATGGTGTGAATTTATAGATTCAAACATACATTAGTGTATTGCAGTGACTAGTTTCCATCCCAGAATTCACACAGCGATCTATAGTTTCAACAATATCCAATCCACAAAGCGACGTAAAATCCAAAATAACAATTCCAAGTCATTCGTGTGAGTGATCTTCGGTGTCCAGTGTAAAAGCAAGGGTCGTACAAGGTAGGCAGAGTCAGAATCCGTAAAAATCAAAGCAGTGATCGTTGAAAATGAAAAATAATTGGGAAAGCACTCAAAACACATCGGAAAACATGAAATAAGTGACAGCTGTCTAATTCTAGTAGGGATAGGCGTTGCGACAACGAACCGTTTACAAAGACCGTTTTGTGATGATGAAACCGTTCTACGTCCTGAGTTCAACTTCAAACAGCCTTTATTGCACAAACCAGTCTTCGAATTATTTGGTGCGATTTTTACATCTAAGAAAATACAGTCGGGTACAATGATTAAACTATCTATCGCACTAGTAAAACAGTCCTTCCAATAAAAAGTGAACTCTTTGAAATGAAATACAGTCAGTAATGTATTACCAGTTGTCAATGCTGTCGTTCGTGATGCGAAAAAATCATTTCATACATTTCAAATCGTTGATAGTTTCAAGAAACTGTGCTCGACGAAATCGCAATTCTATTCCATGTTGGATAAGTTTCGTCCTTTAACCGTTTTCTGCAACCGGTTTCGGTCGCCAAAAATTTGAGAATGACCCACCACTAATGTCTAGTGTCAAATTGACATAGACAAAAAATAAAACTGATTTTAATCGATATGAAATTGATAATCATTATTTTGGTTTTTCAGTAATTAATGATGTTTTATTTAAATTAAATGCACTTTATTGTATGAAAGTATAAATAGTGCATTTAATTACTTTTAGTTAATTATATTACCTAGCAGGTGGGTTTACGAAAACTATCTTTTTCATATTTCTCCACTTCCAGGCGAGCTATTGAGCTGATTTTTGATATTTAAGGATAAAAAAATATGACTAATTTTTAAATCATATCTCAACTTTTTACATTACATTACATTTGGGCCCAACATTTTCCATCTCCTTTGTGAGTTTGTTTGTAGAGGGATAATCTTCGGAACTATGAATCTAATCTTTCTCTAATGGAAAGCTAAAATAATGCCTTGAAATACAGAAAAATGCGTTTATTGGCATTACAGCAGAAAAGTACACCTTCAAATTCAAATTAATTTATTTCACATACACCTACAAGGGCACTTATGAAACGTCAGAAGCTAGGTGCACGGTTCTAATCGGTTGTTTCCTATGGAGAAGAGCCAGCAAGAATCTCACAGCCATGTTGGCCTCACAAACATTATCAAATTATCACACCACCTTCGTCGCGGACTACCTCGACGGCGATATCCTCCAGGAAATCTTTTTTTGTAGTTAACAAGAAAAAACTTGTAGTGTCTATTTTGAATTTGCTTTTTTTTTTTACTCGGTAAAGGTTCCTCAAATTTATTATTTTACAGTTTTTTTCGCATCTAACTATTTACATTAGGTACTAAATTAAAAGACCAACTAACTATCTATATAAATAAAAATAATAAAAACAAAACAACACTTAGGCGTCGAAGTATTCGCCCGCATCGCTGTCATCCGGAAATGTGCCCAGAAGACTGGCAGCATTGCCACGTTGAATGGCAATGCTAATTCTTTGGCCAAAGAACAAGCCAGCCCTCTGGTCACGTGAAGTGTCGACCAGTCGACGAGAAATTTCCTTAAAAAGGAGACGCGCACTCGGGCCCCATGATCCGAGCGTTTCGACCCCAAACGGCTCAAAACTGTAGTTACCAATAAGGTTACAGTATTTGCGCCGCTTGAGGGTCTCAGCAGCCGCAACAACGGTGTCAGCACAGCCCACCGTGCTAGGAATATGAGATGGCGCAAGGGTGTCGACACAGGTTGCATCCCACACCAGAGGCCTACCCACCCTTTTGCATTTGCTTGTAATTTCTTCCATATAGCTAAAATGCGTTAAAACTAAATTAACTAACATAGGATAAACACACGAAGAAGTAGACGAATTAGTAGTAAAACAATTTATCGATTTAAGTTAAAGACGTTCCGCTCTATACAACTTTTAACTGTGACTATAATTATACAGCGTGTTTCAGAAAAATGTGGTCATATTTAAGGGTGTAGTATAGATCATCAAACTGAACATCTTTCTCTATGAGACCAACATTGTAATCGTGAAAAAATAAGTGCTTACAAATTCAAATCATTTAATTCGAGTAACATAAACTCTTAGTAGAATAGGCAATAAAATTAAATTGAAATGAAATAAAAATTCAATAAAATAAAATAAAAATTCAACAACAATAAAATAAAAATTCAATAAAATAAAATAAAAATTCAACAAAAATAAAATAAAAATTCAATAAAAAAAAAATTCAATATACATAAAATAAAAATTACAATCTAAGTTACAACTCAAATTAAATTAAAAACAAATAAGATTGGATTGAATTTTTCTTCATAAATTACACACATAATATCACGCTTTGTTTCCCCGAAGGGTTGGGCAGAGGTGTTCCTGTTGCAGGTACACCCATATTTCGCCAGTTATGTTTAAGTTCCATGTAATAAGGGGCGAGCTTATTGCCACCAACCGGGCAGAAATCCAGACTCCGAGCTGCTACTGAGAAATTTCAGATAGGAAAAACCAATAACACTTTGCCCGACCCGGGAATTGAACTCAGGACCTTATGCTCAGCAGTAACGCTTGCAACCACTAGACCAACGAGGCAGCATAAATTACAGTTACATTAAATGTCATAAAATGGCTTTGTGTTTTTGTTTGCCTTGTGTTTTCCCTTCATACTTCAAACTGGGCTTAGGACAGGCAAAAACACTTAAATCAATCAATCAACTCAACCTATCGTAGTTCACTGCTGGACATAGGCCTCTCCCAGGCTACGCCACAACACCCTGTCCTCCGCCTTCTGCATCCAATCTGTCCCAGCCACCTTCATAAGGTCGTCGGTCCATCAAAAACACTTTTTATGATCACAAAATTTTAAGGGGTTTTATTTTTATTATTATGTATTACAAGGCAGAAGCGAAACGCCAGGAGGGGATGCCCTAGGAGGACATAATACTAACTTTATTGATGATGTTCTTCAGAAAGGTCAGGTGAGTAGTACTCGCAACCGGCGTGCGTGTATGACCAGATGTATGAACGTAAACGAGGCAAAAGGAGTATGTAAGGATCGTAGCTGGTGGCGTTCTGTAATTTCTGCCTTCCATTGGAAGAAGCCGAGAGTTTATATATGTATGT
Source organism: Agrochola lychnidis (assembly GCA_963680765.1). Lineage (NCBI taxonomy): Eukaryota > Metazoa > Arthropoda > Insecta > Lepidoptera > Noctuidae > Agrochola > Agrochola lychnidis. The sequence continues at coordinate 17,024,176 of OY796869.1, read as the reverse complement.
GTAAAATTTTAAGGTCCTATTTTTGACAGAATATATTTGGAACGATTGTACATAATTATACAGAATAATTCCCTCAATAATGTACATCGTTTAGTTAGTCAGCCTGTATACAACCTCTGTCTAGATCACGTGAGACAGAGATGAATCGTTTCATTAGAGTGAGAGGGCACGCTAGAAAGAGACAGACGTATGTTGAATTAGGTTAGTTAGTGCTAAGCTAAGACAATATGTTATTGTCTTTGGAGTGCCAGGGACGGATGTAGGACTGAAGCTCTGTCTTTTGTATTTTATTTTGCGTCATGAGTTTTATAACAATGTTACGTTCCACAATGTGCGCATTTTTTTTTTATAAAATTCGGATAGGGTTGTAAAACAATCAGTCTTACAAGTTAAAAGTTTTTTGAATCGTAGTTTCGGTGAAGGAGGAAACCTGGAATCATGGTTAATTTAAGTCTGAAATCGCCAACCCGTCTTGAGCAAGCCTAGTGATCAATGCCTTTCTCTGTATGAGAAGAGGCCTTTGCCCTGCTATGGGACAGTAATAGGCTGGTATTTTAGTTCAACAAAGGTTTTTACTCATTACCATCAATATTTCGCGTCTTCTCTAATTTTTACCTTCACAATTTTTTTAATTCCTAAGACCAGATACACAAATTGACGATTTATAGGTTTTTGATCTTCTTCCGCTTTTTGCACCCAACAATTTACCTACTTATCTGGTTATGTTTTACATGCACCCAACGCACTATCCTCAATCCGTCCCTGCAAGCATCGGGTAACCAGTAATCTAAAGGGATTTGTTTCGCTGCAACTAAACACCGTCATCATGATATATTTGAAGACTCAATCGCCCATAAAAACATTTTATAACGATCGTTGGAACATTTTATAGGCTTTTAGCGGTAAGCGGTAAGTAAGATAAATATGTGATGTATTTAAGCCTTTTATTTTTGGTTGTAAATGATGGAGGGATACCTGTTTTATCTTTATTTGTATGTATAATACTTACGGGACAATGAAAACGAAATTATACTAGTAATAACAACAATACTTGGAGGATCAAATTATGAAATTGTGTGGTTCTTTTCTCTTTTTGTCATCCACAATGCGCTGTAGCTGTATCCCGGAGTCAAAGTCAAAGTCAAATAATTTATTTCAATTAGGCACATAAAAGGCACTTTTGAACGTCAAAATTTACAAAACTATAATTGATTCTAGTCGCCTTTTCCAAAAGGTAGTTTTCGTATGGAGAAGAATGGGCAAGAAACTCCACCGTTACTCTTTTAAAATGTTTTACAATATTTTATATACATTAATTATATAATTATACTAGCTGACCCTGCAAACGTTGTTTTGCCATATAAATGTTTGGGGTGGCTACCCTACCTACCCTGCCTACCCTGCCTACCCTGCCTACCCTGCCTACCCTGCCTACCCTGCCTACCCTGCCTACCCTGCCTATCCTGCCTATCCTACCTACCCTGCCTACCCTGCCTACCCTGCCTACCCTGCCTATCCTACCTACCCTGCCTACCCTGCCTACCCTGCCTACCCTACCTACCCTACCTATCCTACCTACCGAGATTATCATCAAAAATCATGCAAGCCTAGTACTTTTTATTAGGAATTATGGCATAATACCGGGATATCATAAATGCATAATTTTTCTTCATAATATATCTTTTTTTTTTTCCTAAATTAAGATGTAAGCTATCCTATCTTTCAAGTTGGATCAAACTGCACACGGTGTGCAAATTTGATTAAAATCGGTTAAGTAGTTTAGGAGTCCATCGCGGACAAACAACGTGACACATAATTTATATATATTAAGATGTGAAGACTATGCACATGGAATAAGATGACTAATACCACAAAAGGTAAAAATAATTTAAAATGAAGCAATGACAGAAAAAATAATTATTATGTGATGGATACATGGTGTTCACATATTTACAAGCATTGTAAATGTACCTATACGATATTCCTAAAAATGTTAAAAGTAATATTAATAAGTCAGTGTGTGAGTTAAAGTAATCGCAGAATTTAAAATCAAAGTCAAAGTCAGATAATTTATTTCAGTTAGGCACAAAAAGGCACTTTTGAACGTCAAAAACAAAAATAGAATTGATTCTAGTCGCCCCTTCCAAAAGGTAGTTTTCGTATGGAGAAGAATGGGCAAGAAACTCCACCGTTACTCTTTTAAAATGTTTTACAATATTTTGTATACATTAATTATATGTGAAGACGATGCACCTGGAATAAGATTACCATACCACAATAGGTAAAAATAATTAAAAAACCGGCCAAGTGCGTGTCGGACTACGCACAATGAAGGGTTCCGTAGTTGAGATGAATTTATTTATCCCAAGAATTAACTTAACATTTATTCCAACTGCAAATCGTCGCTCGGCATCCAATACCGCGAATGTGTAATTAAAAAAAAAAAAAATTAATTGCAGGGTCACTTATTTGAACGTGTAGAATGAAAAATCTGATTTTCTTAAAAAAAATCACATTCGCGGTATTAATATAATAATAATAAAAATCTAACTTTAAACGAGCAATTCTTGTCTATATTATATAATCTGAATCTCTGAAACGGCTCCAAGAATTTTTATGAAATTTAGTATGCAGGGGGTTTCGGGAGCGATAAATCGATGTAGCTAGGTTTCATTTTTAGAAAATGTCGTTCAAAAAAGAAAAATAATCATCCAAATATTTTTTTATTCAAGTAACAAGGACTCATTGTGTTAGTAATGAACTTTAGCTTATTTTACCAGGTCACTCAGAAAGTTTTGCGACTAACAGTTTTTGTCTATGGGATACTGGCTGGCGCTCAGAAGCACCATATCGTCTCCAAAGCTAATTAATATTTACACAGATACCATCTATACAGTGTGAGTCTTCATAATGTGCACATATCGAAATGAGGGGAATCTATGCTTAATTTTATCGACGGAAAAAATGGTCAATTTTTTTTTTGTTTTTTTTTTTAATTTTTTGTATCAATTTTTTTAAATTTTTTTTTAGTCTCTTGGGCATCTTATTTATAAATTTTACAATTATTGTAAAATTGATGAAAAAAATACAGGTTTTTACTCAAAAAACATGTTTATTTTCAAATGAGGGTAGTTTTTTTCTCTATTTTAATTTTATGTGGACGCCTACTTACTTCCAATCATTATGGAGTTTGTTTCATCGCGATAGCTGATTCAGTATAAAAGTTACACAGTTTTGTTACAATTTTTTTTTAATTCCATAAAAGGTATAAAAAAAATATTTAGGTTTTTTAAAATATTTTTCCTGTCGTTAAAATTAAGCATAGATTCCCTTATTTCGATATGTGCACATTATGAAGAATCACACTGTATAGCAACCCACTCTGGTGCTGCTGAGCTCGCCAATTCTGCTTCACCCCGCATTCCAACCTGTATGGCCTGGAAAAAGTTCCAGCCTATCGTACACTATTGATCTGGTTACCATAGGTACCAATATTTAAAATGTTTTTAAGCTCCATTGGCAACCTATCCTTCTCCATCTTTCTCCACAATACGTCATAAGCAACCAGATCAAAAGTCTTGAATAAGTCGAGGAAGGTAGCATAAATCGGCGTCCCACGCTGTGTATAAGTATAGTATGTGACAGTATGCTTAAGACACAACACTGCACTTTCTGTTTACAAACCACGCCGAAACCCGAATTGGTTGTCATGAACATTTACAGTTTTATTTATTTGTGTATTAAGCAGACTGTCAAACACTTTTGATATTTTGGTGTTGATATTATAATAGCTAGACAGATGGGCCTATTGAATGCCGAGCGACGAAATGTATGTTTGCGCGCACAATTTTGAGAGATTTACCATGTTATTTTAAGACCATGGACTTCTTATAGGTTTTCCTGTAATCTATGAGTAAAGAGCCATACTATGTATTTTTTTCAAAATTTTTGATCCAGTAGTTTCGGAGATAAGGGGGGGGGAATGGTCAATTTTCATTGAATTTCTTAAATATCTTTAAAAATGTTTATTTTAAAATAATATAAAAAATATATTTAAGATCCTCATAACAAGTCCTTTCATTTGATATGTCACACGGTACTGTTAGTAAATCTTTTTTTTTTAATTTTCTCGTTTGCCCCCCAAAAGTGACTCCTATATTCAAAATTCATTTATTTACGTTACACATTCGTGTTTGGGTCACAGAAATACATATGTGTACCAAATTTCAACTTAATCGGTCCATTAGATTCGGAGTAAATTGGCTGTGACAGATGGACAGACAGACAGACAGACACACGAGTGATCCGTTTTTTCCTTTTGAGGTACGGAACCCTAAAAATGAAGCAATGACAGAAAAAATAATTATGTAATGGATACATGGTGTTCACATATTTACAAGCATTGTAAAAGTAAGTACGATATTCCTAAAAAAATTTTTACAAGTGATACTAATTAGTCAGTGTGTGAGTAATCACAGAATGTAAAAAAAAAAAATATGTTATAATATTTAATTACACAATTAAATTAGCAACCAGTTTGATTTTGTCTATACTCTAAATTTTCCTATGGAGCTAGACCAGCATGCTTCCAAGCATTCTTATCTAGAATATAATCCTCTAATTTGTAATATGCTTGTTTACAAAGAGTACTTTTAATGTGAGTTTTAAATTTTCTTTCAGTTAACTGCAATATATCACAAGGTATTTTGTTGTAACATTTAACACAGTACCCCATAAAAGATGTTTGTACTTTGGATAATCTGAAAAATGGTTGATCTATTTTATCTTTAATTCTAGTATTAAAATTATGTCTATCACTTATTTTCTTAAAAAAATGCAGATTTTTCCTTACATACATAGTATTTTCATAGATGAATTGGCAATTGGGAACTATTTAAAAAGATTAATATTATGACGGTACCTACGTCATAATATTAATCTTTTTAAATAGTTCCCTGAGAGATTCGCGACGACATAGGTTATAAATGGCTCTGACAGCCCTCTTTTGTAAAATAAAGACGGATTCAATGTCAGCAGCCCGACCCCACAGTAAAATGCCATATGACATAATGCTGTGAAAGTAGCTAAAATATACCAAACGCGCGGTTTCTACATCTGTTAACTGTCTTATCTTTCTAACAGCATAAGCGGCCGAGCTTAGCCGCCCCGCAAGAGATGTTATATGAGGTCCCCATTGTAATTTCTCGTCTAGCGTGATTCCTAGGAAAACTGTTTGATTAATAAATTCCAGTTTTTCTCCATTCAATATGATGTCACATTCGCTACTTTTAACATTCGGTAATTTAAATCTAATGCACTTAAATCAATGTTGTAATAATAATAAATGTTACACAATTAAATTAGCAACCAGTTTGATTTTGTCTAGACTCTAAATTGTTTTATGGAGCTAGACCAGCATGCTTCCAATCACTCTTATCTTGGGTATAATCCTCTAATTTGTAATATGCTAATTTACAAAGAGTACTTTTAATATGAGTTTTAAATTTTCTTTCAGTTATCTGTAATATATCACAAGGTATTTTGTTGTAACGTTTAACACAGTACCCCATAATAGATGTGTAGCGGTTACACCGCCACATACGAACTACGTATCATAGACATGACGTCACACAAATCCTGCCTCGCGCAATTAGAGTTTACCGAGCGATCGACATACATACAAGATTTCAACTTCAAATTGATGGGCAGTTGCCCGCCAGACACGACATCCGTCTGGTCGGAGGATCCTCCCTTTTCTATGGTGGATGAGTGAACTTTACACCCTGTTCCTCTTACCACTAAAGATGTGTGTACTTTAGTTAATCTAAAAAATGGTTGATCTATTTTATATCTTTATTTCTAGTATTAAAATTATGTCTATCACTTATTTTATTAAAAAATGTAGATGTTTTCCTCAAACTAGACGTTTTGCTTGTAACTGGCGAAAGGTTTCACTTACCACTCTGCCTACCCCTTCGGGAATATAGCCGTGATGTTACATTATTAAAGGGTAGTAAGTTGACAAGTAAATGGCACAGCTGCGAGAACAAGGAGCTTGGTTAAATATGCATGTTCTGTGATTGTAGGAGAGGGTTCACTTATTTTGAACGAAGAGACTTCTGACCCGAATTCTAAAAGCCTGGTCAAGTCTTTGATCACAAAATCTGTTAATGTAAATTGGTTGACCAAAATAACAAACAATTCTTTGACATGAGATTTCAAAACAGATAAATTGAATTGTTTTTTTTTTTCGGGGGTTAGCCTTTGGTATTATATCTTTACAACAAGAGCCTTTAACATTTATCGGAACTTTGAAATAGGAATAGGAAACATCACTTTTACGAAAGCTCTACTACGGATTTGCTACATTGCACGTCAAAATCGGCTACGCAAATGTATTCGTTACGCGCTACGCCGTAGCACTATTATGCTATGCGCTACACCGTAGCACTATTATGCTATGCGCTACGCCGTAGCACTTTTATACTATGTATTACGCCGTAGCCCTAATTATGCTACACGCTAAGCCAAATCAGCTACAAAGCTACATAATGATTTTGTGGAATGTCGAACGTAGCGTTTACTGAAACGTGGTCGCTCACAATGGGCCTTATCAGAAGGCTAAAAGTCACCCAAAGGGCAATGGAGAGAGCTATGCTTGGAGTTTCCCTACGTGATCGAATCAGAAATGAAGAGATCCGCAGGAGAACCAAGGTAACCGACATAGCCCGAAGAATTGCCAAACTTAAGTGGCAATGGGCAGGGCACGTTGCTCGCAGAACGGATGGCCGATGGGGTCGAAAGGTTTTGGAGTGGCGACCACGTACCGGAAGACGTAGCGTTGGAAGGCCTCCCACAAGATGGACCGATGACCTTGTGAAGGCCGCAGGAATCCGCTGGATGCGGAAAGCACAGAATCGGTCGAAGTGGCGGTGCTTGGGGGAGGCCTATGTTCAGCAGTGGACGTCTTTCGGCTGAAATGATGATGATGATGAACGTAGCAAAGCAGTGTTATAGATTGTTTTATTGAATACATCATTATAAAATGTGGAATTATTTTGTTTTGAGATTGTATCTTTTCGTAACGCATGGCATACATTATAGTGGCTCTTGCACTAACTGAAAAAGAGGTTTGTTTGTAAATTATACAAGCAAACCCCAAAAAGTTACGGTAAGTAAATAATAGTACTACCGATATTTAATGTGGATCTATACAATATTCGCCTTACTGCATAACATGACTCAATGGCCGACACGTGTCCCAATTTAGCGTAATATCTAACTGACTCTAACTATGCATAAATTACTGGCTGTAAGTTACCGCGTGACATGGCATGGCCCGACACACAATGGCTGATAATGGATACAGCTTAATTTATGAATACGATAGATAGTACCATAAATCTTTATTGACAACTAGCTTCTGCCCGCGACTTCGTTCGCATGGAAATCGTAAGACATCACAATATACTACAATAACAGCCACATTTTTATAACACTTCCCTGTATACTACGTTTGTAGTTTTATTCTCAGCAGCCAAAATATACAGAGAGTCAGGAATGGTGACTCGGGAGCAAGCGACGTAACAGTTGTCCGTGTGAGAAGCAGCTTATCCTGAGGTCGACACCCGCAGCCTTCAGCCTTTAGTGTCGGCCCCTGTGACTTGTTGATCGCAAAGCATACACTCCCAGAGAACTGCACGCGCTTTAACTGGTAACGGTGGGGAATTTGTACTTTATACGCGCTATAAACACTGTCTCACCATCGCCATAACCTGTTAGAATTTCCACCTCGATGACGTTTCTCTGCAAAGACATGACTTTGAGCTGGTTTCCGTTACACAGATATACAACCGGAAGTCCACTTGCCATTTAATGCTGAAATGAACCTTTTTGGCGCAGCCGTGAGGCACACACTATTGTTTTAAAAACACTATTTTTTATTTCCACTGTAATTTGTGTTTTGTGTTTCGCGAACTGTGTCCAAATAAATGTATTTTCTATCTTTCTTTCTTTTCTTTCTATTTGTAAAATGAGAAATTCTACGGGGTGATATTTGGTATCATCTTCCTCCACATCACTATTAATGGAGGTGTATATCACTTCACTCCCTTCAATTTGTGAGAGAATACTGTGGTTGATCGCTGTAGCTTGATCATCTTCGGAGTTAAAACGGAAACACACCTAAGAATTCTCTTGGTACGGTATTTGACTGATATCCCCGTATGTCAGACGAATAAGATCTTCTAAAGTGGGATCTACTCTACCAAGAGTCTCTGGTAGAGTGCCTTCACCAACTTTTAGAAGAACATCGGAGAATACTTGAGCATTTGAATTACCGCCAAGCCGAGCTCGTATGATGATGGTCAAGCGCAGTTTATGAACTCTCGACCATAGAGTCGACCTTTTCAACGAAGTATTCACTTTTTTTGTCAAAACTGTGACACCACCCATCATATCTTGGTTTCTGCGGATGTCCTGCAGGGTTCTGTTTACAGTTTCCACTGCTTTCCTTTTTGCTATAACGCATTCATCCCATACGACGAAGCGCAATCCCCTAAAGCACACATCCCTTGTTACTGTTGCGTGACACCCCACAAACAGGTGTTTCGTTGCTCTCTAAATCGATGGGAATCTTAAACATGACGTGCGCTGTTTTGCCACCAGGAAGCAGTTGGCAGCGATTCCAGAAGATCCACATACATATTATAAAATCGCTAGGACAAATCTGCTGTCAAAATCTGTAAAAAAACATTTTATTCCTACAGTCTTTTGCTCTAAAATGATCAGAATACAACCTTGAATGTTTTGTGACTGTAAAGTATTTGTAACTTAGTAGTTTCCCATAGCTTACGAAGTTTTCCATTTTTTGTGAATTAATACATTCAATGAACTATTACATACACAATCCAAAAAAAAATCGTTTTACAAAAAGAGTTTAAAAAAACAGATGTAAATCGAACTTACTACCCCGGGCGGCCTACCACCAGCTCATAAAGCAGTATTTTTTTAATGTTACTTCAGTGGGAGAAAGAGATGGAGCTATACATCCTGTAGAGCTTCATCTCTTTCCCACACTGAAGTAAACTAAAGTAATATTAAAATAATACTGCTTTTGAGCTGGTGGTAGGCCCTCAGGACTTCAAATCATTCGTCCAATCGCTTACTTATTCGCTTTGTTGAAAGTTAGCTAAAATAGCTGTTCCTATATAAAAGGTAGCGTGATGATAATCATTTAAAAAGTTAAATCGGTAACTACCTATCTACAATATCCCAACCTTTTGGCGCGTCCTTTTACAATTTGCAGAGAAAAATACGAACATGATGTAATATTGCTCATCCCCCATAGCAAATAGCGTGATAGTTTATGCCCTACGGTTGGTACAGACAAACATTCTAAAAACTTTATTTTCCGCATAAGAATCGATCCCAGACCTCTTAGCAATAACTTTCTTTAAAAAAAATTAACTTCGTTACGATTTTATTATATCTATAGATTATAGGTAGATTATCAAAAAAAATAATAATCGTATAACAAAATGTGAAAAAAAAGAAAAAAAAACCGTAGGTGGGAATCGAACTTACAACCCCACGTTTGCAAAGCAACCGCCTAACCGCTGAGCTAATTACTTTGTTGAAACTTGTCTAAAATAGCCGTTCCTATATATTTTTTGATTGACTGCTTAGTTCCATAAAGGTATAGCGTGATGATAATCATTTAAAAAGTTAAATCGATAACCATCTACAATATCCTAAAATTTTGGCGCGTTTTTTCCCAAAAATACGAACATAATATAATATTGCTCGTCCCCCATAGTAAATAGCGTGATAATTTATACCCTATAGTCTGACCAGACTTATAGGGAACACCTATGCAAAATTTTAACAGAATCTATCCGGTAGAATTTGCGTCATGCTAGAACATAAAAATACAACATAATGTAATATTGCTCGTCCCCCATAGTAAATAGCGTGATAGTTTATACCCTATAGTTTGACCAGACACACAGGGAATATCTATGCAAAATTTTAACAGAATCTGTCCGGTAGAATTTGCGCGATGCTGGAACATACATACAGACAAACAGACAAAAATTCTAAAAAAAATATTTTCGGCATTAGAATCGATCCTAGACCTCGTAGCAATTACTTTTTTTCAAAAATATTCAATGTACAGTTTTGACTTCGCTACGATTTTATTATATGTATAGACTAGCTTCTGCCCGCGACTTCGTTCACGTGGAAGTCCTAAGATACCACAATATACTACAATAACAGCCACATTTTTATAAAACATCCCCGTATAACTACTACATTTGTAGTTTTATTCTCAGCAGTCAAAATATGCAGAGTCAGGAATGGTGACTCGGGAGCAAGCGACTTACAGTTATCCGTGTGAGAAGCAGCTTGTCCTGAGGTTGACACCCGCAGCTTTCAGCCTTCGGTGTCGGATCCTGTGACTTGTTGATCGCAAAGCATACGTTCCCAGAGAACTGCATGCGCTTGAACTGATAATTTTGGGGAATTAGTGGTATACGCGCTATAAACACTGTCTTACCATCGCCATAACCTGTTAGAATTTCCACCTCGATGACGTTTCTCTGCAAAGACGTGACTTTGAGCCGGGTTCCGTTACACAGATGTACAACCGGAAGTCCACTTGCCATTTGCGAATTGAGAAATTCTACGGGGTAATGTGCGGCATCATCTTCATCCACATCAGTATTAATGGAGGTGTATATCACTTCACTCAATTTGTGAGAGAATACTGTGGTTGATCGCTGCAGCTTGATCATTTTCGGAGTTAAAATGGAAACACGCCCAAGAATTCTCTTGGTACGGTATTTGACTGATGTCCCCGTATACCAGACGAATAAGATCTTCTTAAGTGGGATCTACTTTACCAAGAGTCTCTGGTAGAGAGCCTCGAACAACTTTTAGAAGAACATCGGAGAATTCTTGAGCATTTGAATTACCGCCAAGCCGAGCTCGTATGATGATGGTCAAGCGCACTCTATGAACTCTCGACCGTAGAGTCGACCTTTTCAACGAAGTATTCACTTTGTCAGTCAGGACTGTAACACCACCCATCATATCTTGGTTCCTGCGGATGTCCTGCAGGGTTCTGTTTACAGCTTCCACTGCTTTCCTTTTTGCCATAATGCATTCATCCCATACGATGAAGCGCAATCCCTAAGCACACATCCCTTGTTACTGTTGCGTGACACCCCACAAACAGGCGTTTCGTTGTTCTTTAAATTGATGGGAATCTTAAACATGGCGTGCGCTGTTTTGTCACCAGAAAGCAGTGTGGCAACGATTCCAGAAGATCCACACACAGATTTTAAAATCGCTAGGACAAATCTGCTGTCAAAATCTGTAAAATTCCTTTTATTCCTATAGTCTTCAGCTCTAAAATGATCAGAACACAACCTTGAATGTTTTGTGACTGTAAAGTACTTGTAACGTAGCAGTTTCCCATAGCTTACGAAGTTTTTCTTTTTAACCAACTTCAAAAAAAGGAGTTTTCTCAATTCGACCGTATATATATATATTTTTTTTATGTGTGTTCGCGGTTAAATTCGTCGTTTATTAACCGATTTTGATGATTCTTTTTTTGTTGGAAAAGAAATATTTCAAAAGTGGTACCATGAAAAGGAAACCAGGATCTGATGATGGCATCCCAGAGAAATAGAGGGAACTCTTCAAATATTATAGGCAAAACTATAGCAATTTGGGTATTTTTTATAGTAACTCGTGCAGTTGCTCTTGGAAAGCACTATTTGGTTAAGTGGAACTGATGATGATGACCACAAATAGCCACCGGAACTACTAAATAATAAGTATTTCACGGGTTGCGATTCGATTACTTTAATAGGTTGCAATGCAATTTATGCTCGTCACAATGCATATGGAGAAGTGGAGTTGATGGTGTAGTACCAGGAGAACTTTCAATGATGAACGTCCCTGCATCGGGAAAAGCAATATTTTGTAAAAAGTGATGAGCAGTTGGCATTAAGCTAATGTAACTTAGACAAATTACAAATTTGTCAATTAATAACATTTATTCAACTAAGAATAAAGCATGGTTGTCACTCGCCAACGCCATGCTTTTTGCAAATGGCCGCCATGCCATCGCAATTCCCATGGTGCATGAAATTATAAATAATTACTTATTTACCTACTAAAATATTAGATTTAGGAAGACACCACAATAACTTAGTATTTTGTTTTTATTTTTATTGTAATTATTATAACTCTCAGTTTGTTGCAGTATCTTTATTTATTTTTTATAAGTTACGCTTAGTTAATTATACATAAGTACTTATATATATATTTTTTATTGTTATTTTTATGTACATATTATGTTCAGTTAGATTCACACTCATTTCCTTAGTCAATTTTGCTTACCTGATTTAATTATGGTCACACAGGGGGACGTCATTACGTCATTCGCGAGGTTTTTGCTGAAAATCAGCGCCACAACCGTAGGTTCGTCCGAAGTTGTGGCATTTCGCTGAGCAACGACCTATTCTTGCACAGATGCGACGCACAGATTAATTGTTCTTGTTAATGTGGTTTGCTTGTTACAATTTTTATTTTTATTTTTTATTATTTCACTCAGCTATCGGCATTTTGTTTGTTTTGATTGTTTGTTGTTTTCATTTGCTAATAATGCAAACAAAACTAAATTGTCTTTGGTATCTGGCCTTGACATAAGCAATAGACAAAATTTGTCGAACTTTTTATTAGTTTTTGAAAATTGGATACGAGGCTTTTTGCTATTGGTGAATGTGTATTTTATGTTATATTTTTTTGTGTAATGTGCGTTTATTTTGTGCAGAATAAACAATTTTTCTTTCTTTTCTTTTCTTTCTAAATTGACCCACTAAAAAGCGAGAAATAAAAACTTTTTACAAAAAAAAAACAATCGACTCGTATTACAAAATGTAAAAAAAAGAAAAACAAATATAAACCGTAGTTGGGAATCGATCTTACAACTCCATGTTTACAAAGCAATCGTCCAACCGCTGAGTTAATTGCTTCGTTGAAATTTACCTAAAATAGCCGTTCCTATATATTTCATGATTGACTGCTTAGTTCCATAAAGGTATAGTGTGATGATAATCATTTAAAAAGTTAAATCAAAAACCATCTACAGTATCCTAATCTTTTGGCGCGTTTTTTTCCAAAAATACGAACATAATATAATATTGCTCGTCCCCCATAGTAAATAGCGTGATCGTTTATACCCTACAATTTGAACAGACTTATAGGGAATACCTATGCAAAATTTTAACATAATCTATCCGGTAGAATTTGCGTCACGTTAGAACATACAAATACGATATAATGTAATATTGCTCATCCCCATAGAAAATAGCGTGATAGTCTATACCCTACAGTTGAAATAGACAAACATTTATAAAACTAAATTTTCTGCATAAGAATCGATCCCAGACCTCGTAGCAATAACTTTCTTTCAAAATATTCAATGTACAATTTTAACTTCGCTACGATTTTATTATATGATACATAATCAAAAAAAAAATAGTAGTACAAAATGTGAAAAAAAAAAAGAAAAACAAAAAACCGCAGTTGGGAATCGAACTTACAACCCCATGTTTGCAAAGCAACCGTCCAACCGCTGAGTTAATTGATTCGTTGAAACTTCCCTAAAATAGCCATTCCTATATATTTCACGATTGACTGCTTAGTTCCATAAAGGTATAGCGTGATGATAATAATTAAAAAAGTTAAATCGATAATCATCTGCAATATCCTAATATTTCGGCGCGTTTTTTTCCAAAAATACGAACATAATATAATATTGCTCGTCCCAGTGGCGTGCACACAGTTTTAAGACAGGGTAGGCAGAAAATTTTACTCACCAAAAATACTGCACGTTGGTTTTGGTTCGTCGCGTCGTCTTGTCGATTGATGATTAAACGCGTCTCTATACGATTTTTTCCAAAGGTGTGATATTTAAGGGAAGCTTCTAAGTGTTTTTCAGATTGTTCATGTTTTCTCGCGGCGGTAGGAAAATTATGAATATCAGCGTAACCGGTGTCGTTCCAGACGGTTTTATTATTTGAAAATAGTAGACAAACGAAACAAAATAACCGATTAGGTACTGTGTATGCAACCTGTCAGCCAATGATATGAATCATATTGTTTTTTATTGAATTTACGATTGACTTTACCTTTAATTTGTATTAATTGCAAATCCGGTGTACCACGACCTATCTCGATAACTTGTTTTTTTTTCACCGAAATATAGTTTTGAAAACGCATCATGTTTTATTTTCTCAATACACACACCATCTGAACAACTTTCACAGACAATATTATCCATTTTACACTAATAACAACAATCAAATTCTAATTACCTGATAGCGTATTCACAAACACAACGCACGTCAAACAATATGGCAACTATAGTAAAACGGGCAATAAAGGGTAAAAAAGGTTATACGACAAAAAATTATGGTCATCTAAATGTATAAAATTCAATGAAACAACGTTATTTCCTAAAATATTTGCATTGCATAGCAAACTTTCCTTCGGTAATGTTCGGTACGAGTCGTAATTTTTCGTCTTAGCTGTATAGAATAACTACAAAAAGACACTGGCTATTCTTGCAGTTGTGTGCGTGATTTTTGTCATTGTGTGTCAGCAAAGCCCGCGTAGCTATAGGAACGCACACACATTAAATACGACTTACCACGAGAGCACACATAAAAACATTCAGAGACGAATAGTTTGTGTCTTTACCGTGGCAGAGGCGAGGCGGCGCTAGTGCAGCGCGAATCGAGATGATGCGAAATTCGAATGATGATACCACCGGCACTCGATAGGTGGAGCTGATTTATGATTTGTTTTGTTTATTGATAAAATAATATTAGATCTATTATCAGAACTAGGGTAGGCAGTGTCTTTCTGTCTTTATGAAACGCACGCCACTGGCTCGTCCCCCATAGTAAATAGCGTGATAGTTTATACCCTATAGTTTGACCAGACACACAGGGAATATCTATGTAAAATTTTATCAGAATCTGTCCGGTAGAATTTGCGCCATGCTGGAACATACATACAGACAAACAGACAAACAGACAAACAGACAAAAATTCTAAAAAAAATATTTTCGGCATTAGAATCGATCCCCGACCTCGTAGCAATTACTTTTTTTCAAAAATATTCAATGTACAGTTTTGACATCGCTACGATTTTATTATATGTATAGATAGATTGAGGAGACGGTATGAGTGTTTTTACATTCGTCCTTGACATATTTACTATTCTATTATTTGACATTATATACCTACGATTTAATTTCAACTTTTTTTTTGGTGACTTTTGTGGACATGATAATTATTCAGATTGATTACAGTTGTAATAGCAATCATATAATTGCGTTTTATTAAAATAGGTTTTTTACTTTTATTAAATTATTTATTTTTTGTATAGATTCTTTTCTACATATTTTGTGAATGTGAGAACGCTGTAGGCTTAGTGGATTGTAGACCTGTTGACCATTTTATATTTTGTTAAGTACTTGGTACTTATTGAAAGACCTACACTCTCCTCTCGTACCTAGAAACACTGTTATATGAAAGTATTGTAAAAGCCAATTATTTTTAAAAGACTAACCGTGGAGTTTCTCGCCGGCTTTTCTCCATAGGAAGCGACCAATTGGAACCGTGCACCTAGCTTCTGACGTTTCATAAGTGCCCTTGTAGGTTTATGTGAAATAAAATATTTAGATTTTGATTTTGATTTTGAGTGTGACTCTGCATTATTTTTGTTTATGGTATCATTTTTAATTGAACGCATACAACTAAATATTTCTTAAAGAAGAAAGAAAACAGTTTATTCTGGAAAAATAAAACACACATTACATTTTTTTTTTTTTTAAATAAAATACACACATACTAAGTAGCCAAATGCCTCGTATTTAAGCAGTAGAAGTTTGACAATTTTGTCTATTCCCTTATGTCAAGGCTAGGGATCAAAGATAATTTTGAGTCCGGGCAAGATCAGTCTGCGCGCGACTGCTGGCGCTGCGCTGGTTTGCTTAATTGTATACTGAAATATTTATAATATTAAATCTATTTATTTATTTTATTGTTTATGTATACACAGTAAAATACACACAGATACGACATAATTATAATTTAAAATACAAAGGTACTACTTATTTCTTTAGAAATATCTTCCAGCAGACCTGCGAAAGGAGAAATGAGAAAGAAATTTGGACAATAGTGTGTGAGAACAAGAAGAGAAAAATATGAATATGCGAAGTCTAACTAACCCTAACTAAAGTATTTTTTTGACATATTCCAGTCGTTTTTAGCGCTCGCCGGTCGCTGCCGCGGTACCGCTCGCTACGCTCGTTCGGCTCGTGCGTAGGGGTTCACAGTTCTAACCTAACCTTTTGTAAAAATATTTAACCTAATCTAACTAGTTTGGTTTCGGGTACTTAGTACTTATAGTACTTGATTACTGGAATATGGAAATATATGCATTATATAAGTTTTTTAATTATGCCTACCCCGCCTATCTACTCCAATATGCCAAATTGCCAAACCAGTATTCTGCTTTTTTTTCCAAACTGCTGAGTTTGGAAAAATAAGCAGAAAACTGGTTTGCCAGCAGCTAATTCAGGAACAGGCACCGGCAGGGGAGGCACTCTCTTATGTTAATTAATTCCATATATACGACAAGACGGTGGTATACGATTGGTTCCGATTTCAGCCGAGCGCAGACTTATTTTGCACGCAGTCTACATTGTGTAATTACTCTGTGTTGTGACACTTGCAAATGACAACAAACAAACATCAAAACAAAAACAAAATGCCGATTACAGAGTGCAAAAATAACTGCTTTTATAACAAACAAACAAACAAACAACAATAACAAGACCTTGAGAACAATAACAAGATACCTGTGCTAAGGACTCCAGTTATCAAAATCGTCTAATAATGCGTGCCATTTATCAATACACACTTTCTTTTTTACAGCATTACTGCTTCGCAGAAGGAGGTGACGGCTTCCCATGCCCTCTTGCTCCGTATTATGGTCTGGACCAGGGCCGGTCGCGAGAGATCACCGCTGCCGATCGCCTCCACGAGGACACGGCGATGCCCCGCTCAAGCCGGGCAGACCTCCACCGTTTGCTTCACCGTATCCTCCGGGCGATCCACACAATGGTAACACCCGGACGTTTTCTTCCGCTTTATCTGGAACAGGAACCTCCAGAAACAACAGTGTCCGGTGAGGACCCGCGTCAGGCGGAAGGTGAGGACGCCGTGGCGCCTCTCGGGCCACTTTTCAAAAAGGGGACTTATTGCCGCAATTGTTGCGTGCCCAAGCAATACATGCTTGCTTTTTCAATTCACTTGGACATTGGCAGAATGGTCGACATCGGCTTTGCTTACCATAACAAAAAAAACTTTTTAGAAAAAAAAAACGACCGACTTCAAAAAAACACTACAAAGTGAAAAATAACTTTAATTTCGGAAGTCGGTGTCTTTGGTTTTGAATTTTCGTTCTTTGTCACCGACTTCCGAAATTAAAGTTATTTTTCACTTTGTAGTGTTTTTTTGAAGTCGGTTGTTTTTTTTTCTAAAAAGTTTTTATTTTTCACTTTTTAGTTGTGATACATCTACCCCACAGAAATTCGAATACCAATACCTGCTATGTAAATAACAGTGACAGGATGTTATCATATCATCCACATACTAAGTGACGAAAAAATACGTATTATTGAAGCTAACTCAAAAACTACCCAAGCAAAGTTCATAAAATTTATATGGGACCACCTCTGAAGTATGATCTACCAAACAAAAAAAATCATCAAAATCAATTCATAATTGACGGAGTAATCGCGTAACAAACATACGAAAAAAAAAAAAACATACAATCGAATTGAGAACCTCCTCCTTTTGGAAGTCGGTTAAAAATAGAATAGAATGTGTACCATGTCGCTGTCTTCTGTATTAAGTCCTTGATCCAGCCATTCAATGAAAGTTTAATGAGGTGGTGACTCTGACGATGATGCCTCTTGACCATCAAGTCACTAGTTGTTACAAAGATTAGTCAAATTGTAAAAGATTCAGTGGCATGACGAATCAAAAAGATTAAAGAGCAGTGGTGAAGAAATAAATTTCACTAAGTACTCTGCATGTCTGCCTAAGCGGACGTTCGCACGGACGTAATAAAATCGCGGCGGGATTTTATTGCGCATTGGATTTGCAACTCTTGGTGTTAAGCCGAGCGTTGAGAATCCAACGCGCTGGGAAGCATTCTCGTCCCAGCGCGTTGAAAAAACACACTGTTGGATTTTCAACTCTCGGCGTTAAGCAGAACATTGAAAATTAAATGCACAAAAAAAAATAGCCGCGATTTTATTACGTCCGTGCAAACGTCGAACTACAACCATTTCAAACGATGACCTTACAACTCGTTAGTCGGCACCATTACCACTGGGCCATTGCCACTTTTACACAAATATTCCTTCCCTATTTGATCTCTTCCACGATAAAACATAGTATACCGTAATCTCTATTTCAAACATTACAAACACAAGTACCCGCATAAACCCTTTAGTAAATAGATATGTAAAATATTTCTATTTTCTTAATGTCCCTCGGGAATCATCACATTTCCGAATACAAACGAATGCTAATTTCCATGTCCATCAATTATTATATTTATCGTGTCTAATAATTTTGAATTCAGGACTAAGAACTATTGTTGTTTTGTTTTGACTTTCGTGTGAACTATATAGAGCTGTAAAACTATTTTCCTATCTATCTTGCCTGTGACTTTAGCAGCTTTCCTACCTAAAATAAATTACATTCAGTTAAAAGAATATTAACAACTCTATATACTTCCAAGTCGATTAAGAGCGTCCGGTCCGCACAAAATGCAAAGGGCAACTGACAGAAATCCGACGGTTGACAAAACGCAACGTTTGCCGAGGGACATTAAGAACATAGTTGTACTGTACTTTAGTACATTTACGTCCACAAACAATGGAATATGAAAGCTTGCGTAATGTCCGTGAAATGTTAGTTTTATTTAACAGCCTTGTGTTCACAATCGTTTACTGTCGGAAACAATGGCTTTCCGAGTTGCATGATGTCGCCGTGTTGAAATAAATGATGTGTATTGTTTGGATGCGAGAATTGGTACTTACATAAACTCAAGCAATTCTCATAAAGGGGTAGGCAGAACGCCACTTTCTCTTACACTGTTTTTAGGGTTCCGTACCTCAAAAGGAAAAACGGAACCTTTATAGGATTACTCGTGTGTCTATCTGTCGGTCTGTCTGTCACAGCCAATTTGCTCCGAATCTATAGATTGATTAAGTTGAAATTTGGTACACATATGTATTTCTGTGACCCAAATACGGACGTGTAACGTAAATAAATAAATTTTGAATATGGGGGTTACTTTTGGGGGGCAAATAAGAATATTAAAAAAAATACAGTTTCGTGTGACATATCAAACGAAAGGAGTTGTTGCGAAAATATCAAAAATATGTTATAAATAATTTTAAAGTACATATATTTAAAGATATTTAAGAAAATAGATGAAAATTGCTCTTATCTCCGAAACTACTGAGCCCAAAATTTTGAAAAAATTACAGAGAATGGTTCTTTACTTATAGATTACAGGGAAACCTATAAGAAGGAACCTTTATAGGATTACTCGTGTGTCTATCTGTCGGTCTGTCTGTCACAGCCAATTTGCTCCGAATCTATAGATTGATTAAGTTGAAATTTGGTACACATATGTATTTCTGTGACCCAAATACGGACGTGTAACGTAAATAAATAAATTTTGAATATGGGGGTTACTTTTGGGGGGCAAATAAGAATATTAAAAAAAATACAGTTTCGTGTGACATATCAAACGAAAGGAGTTGTTGCGAAAATATCAAAAATATGTTATAAATAATTTTAAAGTACATATATTTAAAGATATTTAAGAAAATAGATGAAAATTGCTCTTATCTCCGAAACTACTGAGCCCAAAATTTTGAAAAAATTACAGAGAATGGTTCTTTACTTATAGATTACAGGGAAACCTATAAGAAGTCTATGGTCTTAAAATAATATGGTAAATCTCTCAATATTTTGTGAACGAACTTACATATTTTGCAGTTGAAATGTATGGGAGAACATGCATGTTGAGTTTGTATGTGGAATAAATTCATCCCAATCCTTCATTGTGCGTAGTCCAATATGCACTTGGCTGGTTTTTATACATGTTCACCTGCTTATATTGCAATAGTTGAAAATGGTAATATTAGTGGACAAAATTTTCGGTCTTGTATGAATTATGGAATTTGTTGTCATCAATTTTGGAACAAATTAAGTGACTATTCCGAATGACCAGTGTGTTGGTCTGAGTTGAACCTTCTTATACGAATAGGAATAATGCCTGAATAAAACAAAAGAAATTCCATTTAGATCGTCAGTCAGATAATAAAAAATATTAGACACATTTTTAGGGTTCCGTAGTAAACAAGGAACCCTTATAGTTTCGTCATGTCCGTCTGTCTGTCTGTCTGTCCGCGGTCTAGCTCCGAGACCCTTAGTACTAGAAAGCTGTAATTTGGCATAGGTATACATATTAATTACGTCGACAAAGTGGTAAAACAAAATTATGAAAAACATTTTTTTTAGGGTACCTCTCATACACGTAAAGTGGTGATGTTTATTTTTTTATTTTTTTACCCCATGGTGAGGGATATTATTGGAAAGGTCCTTCAAAAATATTGTGAGTTTGTGAAAACCATTTTTGGATTCAGGGATTTGTTCGCGAAATATTAAGCTTTAAAGTGCTAATTTTTGTTAGAGTCAAGTGTCCCCCCCCTGCCGGTTAAATGGTTGGTTTTGGGTGTGTGAAAAAAATCATAACAGTAGTTTATATAACGAAATTAAAAGGAAAACTATCACAGCTAAGTAGGCTTTACAGGTTAACGAGTAATAATCGACCAACTTAACTATGCAGTTGCAAAAACATGTTTTCCCATACATTCCGCATGGGAGAACATATTTTTCAACTACAAAGTTAAGTTTGTTTTTGGGATAAATTCAACCCAATTACGGAACCCTTCATTGTGCGTGGTCCGACACGCACTTGGCCAGTTTTTTTTTGCTTTATTATATTAATAAAAAATACTTAGATAAAACGCATTAAAGTTGAGGAGTGGGGGTCGCTACGTCACATGTAAGTATAAAATCTACATCCTCGTGACGTCATGGCACATTTCAACTTAATGTGTCGCCGTAATCTTTTGATAACGTAAAAAAAAATTGGTTGCCTGTAAAGTCGGTTTACGGATGATAATTTCACGTGATAACGTCACAAGCCGAACACTTAGGCCGATCGTGCCTCTCTATCGCTTGTTCCGCGCTCTCGCTTGCACGCTCGTCTCAGGCGGAACGTGACACTTTTTCATGCGTGCAGCCGGCGTTCATTGATTTATAAGACATTATTACGTCAAAAAGAAAAAAATACGTGTCCCATATTTTTTGATAAATTACCTGACGGACACAAAAAAAAATATCTTAGTCACCATTCCTATTACTATAATAACGGGTAGTGACCCGTCACTATAGTTATTTTTATAAGAAAGTTTAACACATTTTCCAATAGAAGAAGTCTAGTGTGTAAAGAAACGTCACCAGTCCACAGCGTGACCGCAGCAAATGGCGCTTTACCTCAGAAATCGATCAATTTTATCAAGAGAATTTAAAGTCCAAAGGCAATCAACGTTCCTAATCGTAGTGGAGACCACAACGCAGAAGTGAACATAAAACATTGTACAGAATAAAGTCGTTAACTTGCTTAAAGCAGAACAAAACCTCAAGAACTTACTAAATAGTTTATATCATCATCCTTACTAAATAATCTAAAATATTTAGCACTATAAGGGGGCGGGGGGGTGATGAGATGAGTGATGAGATGGTGATTACGTCAGCAGTAATTATTTAATTTTTTACGCATATGGCTTGAAAACAAACTGCATATTCGGGGATTCCCACAAATAATGACTACGTTTAAGTACCCGCTTAGAACCGAGTAGGGGAATTACCGCGTGCTATTCACTTGTCTAAATTTACACTTGTAAGAATTATAACTGCTGCTCATAAATCAATACAAAAAAACAGAATACTTACATTAAAAGAAAAATGCATATACCAATGTTTACGTAAGCATGGGTTTTACCCCCCCGGGTATGAGCTTTGCTTATTTTTGCTGACAAGGGGGAGGCGGGGGTAAATAATTGTAATAAATCTGATTATGTAATACTTGAACGGCCCCTTTTTGCAGATAAAACATAAATAATAGTTAAGCGAAATGTTAGTATCTTATTCGCGATTTCCTGACTTTGATTATAATGTAAGTTAAAACTTGTTCCTACAATAACAACTTAATGATCTCCTAGAACAGGGCTTCCTCTCTTCTACCGTTTTTGCTGTGCCCTACAGGGTCCATAATGATCTAAATTATATAGTTACCAGTACACATTATGGTAAAGCAATAATAATACATCTTCATGTTTTGGTATTTTCCCATTCTAGAGAAGCTAAAAGTTGTCGTCTTTAGTGCTCCATCCTTCATCTACAATTCTCAATTGTATTCTTATCTTGCCTTCTTTATTCTCATTGATAGATATTTCCGTGATTGTTTAATACTTTAACATTGATATTTGGTAGTTTTTAATGCTTTTTGCTCCACTTTCGTCTTCCATTTTTCGTATTTTATGTTCCATCCTGCATCCTTCATTCCCATGCATAAGTTATTCACTTGATTGCTTAATAGAAATCTTCAATCAAGAAAATATAGCGTCTAGAGCAGGGGTTCCCAACCTTTTAACATACGCGCCCCCCTGACTTTCTTTTAAAATCACTACGCCCCTTTTTTTTTTTTTTTTTTTGGGTGGGAAATTATCAAATAACTTCTCCCGCTCTGGGCGGAGCGGGAGGGCGTGTCAGACTCTTACTGACTAAAACCCACCCGTGTTCCTTCGGTTGCCCTGTTGCCGGGGGCCACGATTTCCCGATCGGTTTTCTTCGAACCCCCGGCAGGCATTGGCCCTAACGGACCCCGTCAATTCTGCTGATATCTCTTTGAGGCGCGCGTGGAACACAACGCGCCGTCGACCCGAGCTTGGTTCTTATCGGACGGCGAGCTACCCATTGCTCACCGTCCGCAAGCCCGCGCCTACGGTGGCCGGAAATCGGCTCGCGATTCCCGCCCCAGGCGTCTCCTCCTGCGGCGGTTAGGGGCGTGAGGGCGCGAAATTTGCCTCTCCCTCACGCGTTCCGCCTCCTCCTTCGCGAGCATTACCGCTTCGCAGAAGGAGGTGACGGCCTGCCATTTCCTCTCGCTCCGTACCATGGCCTGAACCAGGGCCGGACGCGAGAGATCACCGCCGCCGATCGCCTCTTCGAGAACACGGCGTTGCTCCGCCCAAGCCGGGCAGACCTCCACCGTATGCTCCACCGTGTCCTCAGGCCGATCCACACAATGGTGACACCCGGGTGTTTCCTCCCGCCTTATCCTGAACAGGAACCTCCCGAAGCAGCCGTGTCCGGTGAGGACCTGCGTCAGGCGGAAGGTGAGAACGCCGTGGCGTCTCTCCAGCCACTCCTCAAAGACGGGTCTTATCGCCGCGATTGTGGCGTGCCCAAAATCACTACGCCCCTGAGTTACTTTGTCGTCATAAGCAGAAAAGCATACGAATGTAAAGCAAGAGAAAGTGAGGTCGAAAATTTTTGCACCCCCTTGGATAGGTTAGATTTTCTCTTGATCATTCAAACAGAAATAGAAGTTACTTTGTAAATTTTTGCAGAAAAACTAAAGAATTACGAGAATGCATCTTGAGCGAGGTAAGCGAGCTCGAAAAATGTTGTACAATTTCGGATTCGTAACATTTTTCTTTTGACCATTCATACAGAAATAGAAAAACTTATTTTGTCGACATAATAAGTTGACACCACTAGCCCACCCTTCACCACTAGGCAGTGGTGAAGAGTGGGCATTTTGGGGGACTGTCTTATGTAATTTTGACGTTCGAAAAGTGCTGATTCTCAGCCTAGTTTGAATAAATGACTTTTGAATTTTGATTGTTTTTGAATAGGCAGAAAAGATGAACTTCGTTTTACAGCACCTAAGTAAGTATTATGAAACGTTTGGGATTTGGAAACCTACCTTTTCTAATAAAAATACTTTTTCTAATGAAAACACCTTTTCAATAAAACTACCTTTTTTAATACCAATCAATCTGCCTAGCCTTTTCCCAACTATGTTGGAGTCGGCTTCCAGTCTAACAAGATGCAGCTGAATACCGTATTTTACATGGAGCGACTGCCTATCTGACCTCCACAACCCAGTAACTGGGTAATACCATACCCCTTGGTAAGATTGGTTGTCAGACTTTCGAGCTTCTGACGATCCGTAAAGACTGTTAAAGATCCACGAATGACAGCCGGGACCAACGGCTTAACGTGCTTTTCGAGGCACGGACGAGTCTCGATATGTTAAGATGGTCACCTATCCACAGAAAAACTTCGGCAAGCGTAGCTTAACCTGATGAATCGAACCGTGCGGCTGTTATTACTTAACCACGAGCTCCTGCTTTTTAACCGACTTCCAAAAAGGAGGAGGTTATATGTTCGTCGCGTATGTTTGTCTTTTTTTAATATATGTATGTCCACCGATTCCTCCGTGAATCGTGGACCGATTTTGAAAATTATTTTTTTGTTTGAAAGGTTATGCTCTCGAGGTGGTTCCATATAAATTTTATTAACTTCGCTTAGATAGTTTTTGAGTTGGCTTCAATAATACGTACTTTTTCCCACTTGGTATGCGGATGATGTGATAAGTTCCCGTCACTGTTATTTACATAGCAGGTAGTGGTTTTCGAATTTGTGTGGGATAGGTACCACAACTAAAAAGTGAAAAATAAAAACTTTTTACAAAAAAAAAAAAAACAACCGACTTCCAAAAAACACTACAAAGTGAAAAATAACTTTAATTTAGGAAGTCGGTGACAAAAAATGAAAATTCAAAACCAAAGACACCGACTTCCGAAATTAAAGTTATTTTTCACTTTGTAGTGTTTTTCTACTACCAAGAACATACAATTTTGTAAATCTATACTTTATTATTGGAGCCACCGCGCCCTCCTATTGGTCACTCTCGCGCGCCCCACTGGTTGGGAATCCCTGGTCTAGAGGCAAACAACGCTTCTAATCGTAGTCGAGACCGCAACTCCGTGAACATAAACCATTGTATAGAACGAAGACGTTAATTGGTGTAAAGTAAGAAATTGCTCTAGAACAAAGGTTGGAAAGTTATTGGGTAACTTTGTCGGGTTGCTTATTGTGTTGAAACATCTGTGGCTTTTCAGTTAGCGATTTTGTGATTAAGAGTCTATAATATCTCAAATAGCTTAGCATGATCCCGTTACGTCGAAACTACTGCAGCATTCTTACATATTATAAAACAAAAAGTCCCCCACCGCGTCTGTCTGTCTGTCTGAACGTGATAAACTCAAAAACTACCAAACGAATTTTCAATCGGTTTTCACCAATGTGCAATGGCCGGAGTGATTCATACGGAAGGTTTTAGTGTATAATTCATTAAAGTTTTGTGTAAATTGGCTGAAATTTGACGATTATTGTTGAAAAAGACGGAAAATTCATGCCGACTGGGAGCTTTACTGGTGTGCGCTGCGTAAATTGCAAAATATACATAAAATTTATGTTCTACGGTATTGTTCATCTAAAAGTCAAAGTTCAAAAAAAAGTCAGCGTTGGTATATGTCTATCTTCTAAGGATGACCCATAATAATCTCATCTTATAAACTCACGCCTTCTTCCTATGGGGGAAGGCAGAAACCACAGAACGCCACCTGTTACGATCCTTACATACTCGTTTTGCTTCGTTTACGTTCATATAGATGGTCATACACGCACGCCGGTAACGAGTACTACGCACCTGGCCTTTCTGAAGAACATCACCAATAAGGTCAGTATAAGTCTTCCTAGGGCGTCCCCGCCCGGCCTTTCCCTTCACATCAGCCTTGTAAATAAATAAATTCATTAATTTTAAAATAATATATAAATGTTGGAAATACGTTACTGAGTTGACTAATCGGTACGCCAGCGCCGCCTAGCGGCGCTCGACAGAGTCTACAACATAACGCTCGGACCGGCCGGATCGGTGCAGGGTTCATCGGTGGCGGTCAAGCAGTGAACACGTTTAGAAACTTTCGCGCATTCCGAATAGCTGAGTCGTGTACCTATAGTGTGTTAATTGCTAGTGTGATTAATTTGATAATAAATAAATTATAATTTGAACTGAACTACAAACGGTTTTTTTAGTGTGCAATAACCAACACTATCCACAATACGCCCACAGTAATTAAAATATAGCTGATAATAACGAAAGAGCCACCTACCCTCTCCGTCATATAAGTTAAAGTTGAGGATTAATGATAAGTATTATGTGAAATAAAATCATATACTCACATAAATTATTGAACAGTAGTTTTATTGATGACCACTAGTAATAAGTCCGCATTCGATGCTGACTCCAAGCGAATAGACCGAGTCTACTCTCGTTTTTCCCCGCCGTACCCAAACTTCAGTCGTTCCCAAACTGGTGTTGCTAGTATAAGAAAGAAACTGTTCCAATAATCGACTAGACAATTTTAACGATTTATTGATAATAATATTATTTCAAAACCTAAAATATGTTTGACGAAAATACGATTCCATAAAAAAACGATGGAAATAAATCCAAATTTACCTCCATACCGAACAATAAAACGCTAATATAAAAAATACTTCAAATTAGATCATAAAACTTTGCATACTAACCGAACTAACTATAAAGCAGATGCTATGTTTTTTAAATTTTATTTACCATTAATTTTAATTATTGTCGCCGTAAGAAGCAATTACTTAAACTATTGGCTCCTTGGGGTCACCAGCATCTCACTCAGTGTCGCTCTCACTCAGTCCGCGAACAGTATGGTGCGAGTGAGATAAAAAGTAAATTTTAGCTGAGGTAGCTAGTATGGACTCTTAAAAAAGAAAAACTTCTTAACGTATCAATGGCAAATATTGTATAAAAATAAATTAAATGACTGCCTCACTGGTCTAGTGGTCGCAAGCGCTAGCCTGACGTACTGGGTTCGATTCCCGGGTCATGCAAAGTGTTATTGGGTTTTTCCATCTGGAATTTCTCAGTGGCAGGCTAGAGTCTAGATTTGTACCTGGATAGCAATAGGCTCGCGAAATGTGGGTCTACAACAGGTGCGTCTCTACCTATTTCTTCGAGGAATGTAGGCGTGATATTATGTTATGTGTTAAAAAGTAAAATTGTTTGTTTGGCCCAGTACTCAGCAACGTAAACACCATTTGCTGACGCGGACACTAAGTCCTCACGTGTACTGGTGCAGGCATGTTGCGCAAGATGAAAGGTATGAACGAAACAATGTAAATTTGAACGAGTTAAGAGGGCCCTTCCCGGTCCGTCTATCGTCAATGCGAGCATGGTCGAAAAGCTTGTTGTTTCATCCAGCGCAATTGAGAACTGCTAACAAGCAAGTAGAACGTGATAACATTGTACGGTTAATAGTGTGTGGAAATTTCATAAAATTTGTTTCAGGAAATACGAGTTTTTGAGTAAGCGTTACAAGTTTGTGAAATAAACGTTTCTTATTTAGAATCTCCATTACATGTGTGAGGTTCTTATGATTTTTTTTTCTTTATTATTATAACATTATGAGCGGACAACATTCAGGTAAAAAAAACAGATTTTTGGAGGCTTAAACTGAATTTGTTCCTCCAATTTTTTTTATTGCTTTCGCAGATACAAAGATATAGTGCACAAGAAACCGTCATAATAACGTACGAGCGTTTGTATGAAAAGTATGATGGGTTGGCCGCTCTTAAAAGACAATAGTGGTAAAGTTTGTAAAGTAGGCATTACCATAGCGGAAAGCCATAACTAACCACCGTAAGGACTATTCTTGCTTGCAGCTCTCGGCCGCTATAGAATCGGGGCGGTAACAGATGTGGTCATCGTGCGCGCGGGATTTTGTTTTCAAAGTGGTTAGTTATGGGCAAACCTCGGTATCCACTATTTTCATGCATCAACTGTGCTCCCCGCATCTATATTGTCATGATGGCGGTTTTTGAGTACTATACGAGGTACAGACGATGAGTGAAAATAGTGAATACCTAGCTTAAGGCTGCCTGTCTACTGGAGCGGAGCGAGGTAGCGGTCGTAGCGGACCGGAGAAATGTGCCAATATTAACCAATAGGAGCGGAGCTCTGAAGCGGAGTTTAGATTTTATTGGTTAATATTGGCACATTTTTCCGCTCCACTGCCTCGCTCCGGTCTAGTTGACAGGTAGCCTGAGGCGTCGCTATTGACATTGCTCACTGGCGAGTCTTTATTTTAAAACATGTGTAATGTTACTAGTATTACCCCTTGGCCACGACTGACACGCCGAAATGACTCGGGCGTGTTGTGATAGTGACTACGGAGAAAACAAATGAAAGAAGCTGTTTAGAGGATGCCACGAAAACTAGTTGTCCCACCGTCGGCGATTAACGAGTAGCGAGTAGAGCTAGCAACTGAAAACGAGTTGGCGAGCAGCGAGTGTGTAGTTCCGATAGTTTTGTCGCTGGGCTATCAGCGAGCGTCTGAGTGCGACGGGCGATTACACGCAACACTCGCTTGGGGCGAAATTACCGCTGTTAAGTCTCTCGGCGTGAGTTCTGACCGCCAAGCAAGTATCGCTGAGCAAGTAGCGCTGAGCGAGTATTAACTTTTATAGATCTTGTTGCTCAGCGACAAACTAGTGGACCGAGTCCCCGCCGGTGGTGTAAACAGTCAGCTTGGGGTTGAGCCGTGACACATATATTAATAGTTGATCTATTAATTTATGTGCAACCCGAAGTGTGGCTATACCTAGGTGAAGCAGGTAGCAGTTGGTTAAATTTAGTTGTAGCAAATGAAAATAGCTGATAGGCAGGTTAGGTTAGGTAAGAACTGTGACCACATAATACACCGCACGAGCCGACCGAGCGAAGCGAGCGGTGCCGCGACAGCAGCCGGCGAATGCTAGGGTCCATTTAGGCACAAGACCATCTGTTACCGGCTGCACCTAGTTGTAGACAGCTGTAACTAGGTATGGCCGCACTTCGGGTTTTAGCCGTAACATATGCATCTCTTTTGTACGGTTCTTGAGCGAAAAAATAGCCGATACTTAGTCGCTTCCTCGGCGGTGGTGGAACAGGTGCAGTAATAAATAAATAATCATTTAATGTGACTTGCGGAGCGACGGACAGAAACAGGCGATGCGCACGCGTGTCGCTTGACGCAAGTTGCAGCGCTCGAGACCGTGAATGGACACCTAGACTAACACATAATCTTTGAAGAAATGCTTGAGGTAAAGCCATTGAACTATTTTGTGCATAGTGAAATGAAAAAGAACTATCAAATCGCTGTTTTAGTTGCCCTTTTTCTCGTTCATTGCGTATAACCAGCATAGAAAATAGTGGCGTTCATTGTAGCAGATCTGGCGCTTGAGTACATTCTACGTAGAATTAGTTAGAAACTGGAATGGATTGTGGATAAAGTTCCTAAGCTAACACTGTTGATTTACAACTGTATAGTTTATATTAAAATAATAATTTCATGTTGAAAATGTTTGAGAACATAATAACATACTGCCTAGTCTTTTCCCAACTCTCTTGGGGTCGGCTTTCAAATGTGAACTGGACGTAGCTGAATACCAGTATTTTACATGGAGCGACTACAAATCTGACCGTCACTATCCAGTTACTGGGTAAGACGTTACCCCCTGGTAAGACTGGTTGTCAGACTTTCAGGCTTCTGATGACGCGTAACAATTGTCAAATATCTACGAATGACAGCCGGGACCAACGGCTTAAGATGCTTTCAGAGGCATAGAGGCAGTGGTGGATCCAGGATTTTCGTTTGGGAGGGGTTTGACCCCGCTGAGAGTAGGGTTTAGCAAAGTGAATACTAAAAAAGCACACAACATTTTATTTTGCTTAACGCATAATAAAATGTTGTACGCCTTTGTTTTTTTGGGTGGGAATTTGTCAAATAGCTTCTCTTGCTCTGGGCGGGCTTCTCCCTTTCGGACTTCTTCGCAACCCCAGCAGGCATCGGCCCTAGCGGACCCCGTCAATTCTGCTGACATTTCCTTGAGGCGCGTGGAACACAACGCGCCGTCGACCCGGGCCTGGTCCTTATCGGATGGCGAGCTACGCTTTGCTCACCGTCCGCAAGCCCGCGCCTACGGTGGCCGAGAATCGGCCATCGGCCAGCGACTCCCGACGCCCAGGGCGTCTCCAGCGACGGTTAGGTGCGTGAGGGCGCGAAATTTGCCTCTCCCGCACGCTTCTGATTACTCAATGGCTTCGTTAGGTTAGGTACCAGAGATATTTCGGTGAATATACTTGGCGACCAAACCAGGCAGCGTGAGTAGCAGAATGAGTGGCACATGGATGCAAAGTTCGTCAAACAAAACATTATATGGAAAAAAAAACAGTGGCACTCCGGGAGTGCCGACAGAAGTGAAAACTTGAAAAAAAATCCGCACCGCAGTAATCAACGCGTTGATGTCTTTTTAATGGCCAAAAGCTGGTGTCGTCACAGTGTCGCGAAATCAATGGTTTAGCCCCATCTCAAAAATGCCCAACGTGCATAAAGAAGTTTTCACTTTAAAAACTTGAAAACATAATTAACCTATTAAGTTAAGGCTAATTGATGACAATTCAATTGTACCTTAGGTAGTGCTAAAAAGTTTAATAAAAATTATATCAGGTTCGTTTTATGATTTGTCACAGAACTCAGATGTTTCTGGGGACTTGAGCCCCTTAGCCCTCCCCCTGGATCCGCTACTGCACAAAGGCGCATGTAAAGATGATCACTGATCCACGAGTCCGAGTCCCCCCCGACCCTTGCTCGAAAACGAGGTGCCAACAGTTGTTGCAGCTGAGTACGTAGGTTTAAATACCCCGCCTAATAATCATGAAGAAAATCTAACTTTGATCCAGCCTGTCCCTTCTTGCTGTTCTCCCCCCAGTGACGCCCTAAGCCGAGGTTCGTATCCCACAGGGGGTGCCCTTAGCAAGCGTTCGCTTGATTTTAATTTAGAATAGTTTTTGCCCCTGGCTGGAGGCTTTGAGTGTAGTAGTTTAAGGCACCGACAGGAAAGTCCGGTTAAGCAGCCATGACCTTAGTGGTCAAAACTGTGAGAAGCCGTCTATAGCTCAAAAAAAAAAAAAAACACGGTCCGAGCTTAGCAAGCTTAGCAAGCTTAACCAGATCGGTCGACCCGTGTGGCTGTTATTGCTTAGCCACGAGCCACGAAATGTTTGGCAACATAACATATCATTACGTCTTATAACCCGAAGGGTTACTTTAAGTTGCATGGTAATCATAACGACCGGCAGTGACAAAAAAAAATGTTTAAAAGGAAAGAAAGAGTAGATACAGTCAGGTCACATAATATGATGCACCGGTCGACGTCATAATGTCAACGCTGGCTATCGCTGTGTGACTGTACGAGAATTACCCTAGGCTGATAAAATTTTCGTTTTTCCTAATTATGCTAATATTAGTGTTTAAGTCGGTTCCCCCCTTAGGGGGAAGGCCGCACCCCACCCCGTACGGCCCTGTAGAGCTCGTCTCCGGACTGGACACTCTCCCACCGATATGTGTAAGAAGAAATGAATTCTCAAATAAGAAGTCCGATACCTTGTCCTATTAATAAGGCAAGTAAAGGATTGAATGAGATTGTAATAAGACAAGAATTCATCGTTGTGAAATGTATTGGATGTGGTTTTAGAAATCTAATAAATAATAGAGGGATGCAAAGTATATCATTATATAAACTTGTGAGTAACCTTTACGTTAGCGTAACAGGTATTTGGTCAGTCATTACTCGCACGATACCTCACATCTGCACTCGGAGTACTTAGAGCAACACTTCCATAAGTGACGCATTGCGTCGGCATCACGCTCTTTTGGAGACATGGTCCCTAGCAGTTCTTTCGAACTGATAACGTGACGAAGCGGCTTTCCCTGCGGCAACCGTGTGACCGGCCTTGTCTAACAACGGAGCGGCTAGTTCCAGCGACATTCGTCGGCATCATGCTCTTTAGGAGACATGGTCCCTATCAGTCCTTGGACTGAATATAAGATAGATGTGGTCACCCAAACCCCTGGAAGGTCACCCTTTGCACAACAAGCATATCTGCAAGACACGTGTACATGTCAGTCTGACCGAATTATTGGTCTGAGATAAAGAATACAACATTCAAGAATTACTAGTTAATAGAGTTGAGAATTGAAACTCAAGAATTATTATTTATTTAATAGAGTTTTGGATAATCTCTCTTAAAGTCCTTTTAATTGGTCTGAGGTAAAGAATACCGAATTCAAGATTTAGGTTCTAGATAATAGAGTAGAGAATCATAATTCTAGAATCATGAATTAATAGAGTTGTGGATCAACTCTCCTGAAGGTATATAGACAGTCCCAAAGCGCCCTCCCTTCACCACTTCCTAGTGTTTGAGCTGGGGAGAAGAAGTGGCGCAACAAACTGCCCAGCAACACGTCTCTGTCTGTTTAATTACAAGAGCTGAACAAATATATTACCAGCCAAGGATAATTATTATAATGAAAGACTCACCCAGTCGCACCAACACACACACACACACGCACATATTACATTAAGTACTAAATTAGTCTAATCTGGGCTTTCACCCAACTATATTTAACTTAATAACTAATACTTGTTGTCTTGCGACAGCCCACTCGGACATGGCCTCTTGGCATTCACCAAGTCTTCTAACTTAACTAGCCTAGATTCGGACGTCTGTCTCCTATCGTGGTCTAAAACCAAGTCCCCTGACTTTCCTCCTCCGTCCCCGTCAATTCCTAAAAAAACACGTTTGGCCCATCTTCCCACACTTTTGCAGAATAGTTTTATGGCCGTTTTTGTACAATTTCTCAATTGTTTTAAAAGGGTCCATTTGAATTGCCGGAGCCCAACTTAATCGTTAACAGATGCTGACTCTGGTATTGTGAGTCGAGATTAGAAATTGGATATTTTACTATTTCTTTAGAATTCGGTGAAATATTACATTCGACCTTTTCGTTGTTTGTTTCCCATTAAATAGAGAATTTATGTGTTTCTAAGTTGAGTTGAACCATGTGCTGGTTTTAAAATAATTATAATATTTTGTTATTAAAATAGGAGCAAATGACAGACAGTCACATTCCCCCCTCTGAAAATCAGACGCGTGACGCAGTACAGCGGATGAGCTTTCACAATATGATGAGCTCTGCCTTTCCATGAAAGCGTTATAGACCTATCTGCTATGATCAACTAATCAAATAATTATTATTATTCTAGTTGGAACATGAATCCAATAAGATCACAATACGATGCAAGGTCTGCTAGAATTTAATACTGTTTCGCAGAAGCATCTTCAATCGATACACATATAATTGTTCTATAATATTTGAACTATTATTCTTCTTGCAAATACTCTTTTCATGATAAACACATGAACATTATCGCGCCACAGTTAAGTTCAGAAAACCTGTGCATGCTTATAATGTAGTTTTACATACCAGGGTCTCTTTTAAGAGTATTTGTTTTATCGTGGCACACTACCTACAGTGCTCTCTCGTTCTAAACTCAGCTAATCGCAGTTGCCGGTGGACAGAGGCCTTTCCTTATGCGCCTCGATGCTGAGTCAGCTTAAGTCAGCTGCCCGCAGTCGTATCCAGGAATAGCTGAAATAGTCCGCACATGAACATATTAGATTGTATTCCAATTGGTCGCCCCCCTCTGTTTCTAAGAGGTTAGAGTCGTTTTGAAATCTAATAAGAGTTGGAAAGTTAATTAGAAAATATAGGCATCCTAGATTGTCCAAACAATTATTGGCTTATTAGGACACAATGCTATTCAAATGTTATGTGGATAGTTAACAAACTATCCCCTCTGAATATAACCATGTTGACAAGAACATTCTCTGGAATATTTGAACTGATAACTATACTAGCCCTAAAACATATTATTATTAAATGAGATAACAAAAATCATACCGTGTAGTTAAGAGTAACTGACGTGTCTAATAAAAGTGTAACTTAGCTTCGTAACAGGAGCCATGCTACAGCCATTGCTGTTGAAGTCAGCCGATGTCAGCTGATTTCCAGGAAACTTTAAACCAAGCGCTCTCACAAACCAATGGTTTAGACATAGCGTAGGCGCAGCCAAGTGAAGACTTAAATATCCTGGAATTTGAAATAAGGCCACACGAGTATCTGTTCATTTATATGACATACGCCGCCAACTGAAGAGTTGGAAAGTTTTATGTTTACTTCTAATTACGATAGTTAATGTACCTTCTTGGTAAATTAATTGTCAATTTATAAGCTTCACGCTTCGTAGGTCTTACTTATTAATAATATTAGGTTTACCCATAAAATAAGGGTGTCTTATACCTAAGCTCACTCCACACACATATCAATCTCAAACACGCAAACACATTTCATATTCACAAACTGCCAAATATAAACTCACGTTTGCAGGGAGTCGAACCCGTTATTACAGTAGCACAAGAACCCAAGCAACAACCATACCATAACTTACATAAGAATACGTCCGTGCATCTGGGAATCGAACCCACTATCAGTTGCATCGGAAACAAAATCCTACAATTACCTATTCATGCGGGAATTGCACCCACAAGCCGTGACACAGGAATCCAAGCACTTATAAACAAATACATAAGGCGGGAATCGAACTCAAGATTCGTTTACAATGGAATCTAAGCACATAAATTAACAAACTATGCAGGAATTGAACCCACTACCTGTAGTTGAAGAATTCAACTTCCATAATCAAACTGTTACTTAATTAAACATAAGTTATTGTAACGTTTTATACTCTCGCCGTTTCTAATAATTAATAGGACCATAAAATTACGTTGTGTTATTTTTGTAGTAACCTATAAATTCTTTCTCGTTGTACTGAAGTGAATCAGTACATTTAATGACGAGAATCCTGGTCACGCTGCACCACATGTGACTGTACGAGAATTACCCTAGGCTGATAAAATTTTCGTTTTTCCTAATTATGCTAATATTAGTGTTTAAGTCGGTTCCCCCCTTAGGGGGAAGGCCGCACCCCACCCCGTACGGCCCTGTAGAGCTCGTCTCCGGACTGGACACTCTCCCACCGATATGTGTAAGAAGAAATGAATTCTCAAATAAGAAGTCCGATACCTTGTCCTATTAATAAGGCAAGTAAAGGATTGAATGAGATTGTAATAAGACAAGAATTCATCGTTGTGAAATGTATTGGATGTGGTTTTAGAAATCTAATAAATAATAGAGGGATGCAAAGTATATCATTATATAAACTTGTGAGTAACCTTTACGTTAGCGTAACAGGTATTTGGTCAGTCATTACTCGCACGATACCTCACATCTGCACTCGGAGTACTTAGAGCAACACTTCCATAAGTGACGCATTGCGTCGGCATCACGCTCTTTTGGAGACATGGTCCCTAGCAGTTCTTTCGAACTGATAACGTGACGAAGCGGCTTTCCCTGCGGCAACCGTGTGACCGGCCTTGTCTAACAACGGAGCGGCTAGTTCCAGCGACATTCGTCGGCATCATGCTCTTTAGGAGACATGGTCCCTATCAGTCCTTGGACTGAATATAAGATAGATGTGGTCACCCAAACCCCTGGAAGGTCACCCTTTGCACAACAAGCATATCTGCAAGACACGTGTACATGTCAGTCTGACCGAATTATTGGTCTGAGATAAAGAATACAACATTCAAGAATTACTAGTTAATAGAGTTGAGAATTGAAACTCAAGAATTATTATTTATTTAATAGAGTTTTGGATAATCTCTCTTAAAGTCCTTTTAATTGGTCTGAGGTAAAGAATACCGAATTCAAGATTTAGGTTCTAGATAATAGAGTAGAGAATCATAATTCTAGAATCATGAATTAATAGAGTTGTGGATCAACTCTCCTGAAGGTATATAGACAGTCCCAAAGCGCCCTCCCTTCACCACTTCCTAGTGTTTGAGCTGGGGAGAAGAAGTGGCGCAACAAACTGCCCAGCAACACGTCTCTGTCTGTTTAATTACAAGAGCTGAACAAATATATTACCAGCCAAGGATAATTATTATAATGAAAGACTCACCCAGTCGCACCAACACACACACACACACGCACATATTACATTAAGTACTAAATTAGTCTAATCTGGGCTTTCACCCAACTATATTTAACTTAATAACTAATACTTGTTGTCTTGCGACAGCCCACTCGGACATGGCCTCTTGGCATTCACCAAGTCTTCTAACTTAACTAGCCTAGATTCGGACGTCTGTCTCCTATCGTGGTCTAAAACCAAGTCCCCTGACTTTCCTCCTCCGTCCCCGTCAATTCCTAAAAAAACACGTTTGGCCCATCTTCCCACACTTTTGCAGAATAGTTTTATGGCCGTTTTTGTACAATTTCTCAATTGTTTTAAAAGGGTCCATTTGAATTGCCGGAGCCCAACTTAATCGTTAACAGATGCTGACTCTGGTATTGTGAGTCGAGATTAGAAATTGGATATTTTACTATTTCTTTAGAATTCGGTGAAATATTACATTCGACCTTTTCGTTGTTTGTTTCCCATTAAATAGAGAATTTATGTGTTTCTAAGTTGAGTTGAACCATGTGCTGGTTTTAAAATAATTATAATATTTTGTTATTAAAATAGGAGCAAATGACAGACAGTCACAGCTGCAAACCAGCGCTGGGGCTCTGTATCACATAGGGTCTCAGCATTATGCTGAATGATGGCCGTTTTACGTGGATGTAACGCATAATTTCCCCCAACTTGTTCTTTTTTGTTTTATTATGTTCTTTTTTTGCGTCATGTTTACCTCAAATAATTTATTTTTTTGACGTAGGTTTAAACGTAGGTTTTTGCTGAATATCGGCGCCGTATGCATAGGTCCGTCCGAAGTTGCGGCATTTCGCAGAGCAATGACCTATTCTTGTACAGATGCGACGCACAATTTAATTGTTATTTTTGTTTGCTTGTTCCAAAAATTGTTATTATTTCACTCAGCAGTCGACATTTTGTTTATGTTTTGATTGTTTGTTTGTTTTCATTTGGTATTGTTATAAGTAAACAAAATTGAAAATTGTCTTTGGTCTCTGGCCTTGACATAAGCAATATACAAAATTTGTCAAACTTTTTGTTAATATTAGAATAATGAATACGAGGCTTTTGGCTTTTGGTGAATGTGTATTGTGTGTAATATTTTTTTTGTAACGTGCATTTCTTTTGTGCAGAATAAACAATTTTTCTTTCTTTCTTTCTTCTTTTTATTTTCTTTCTTTTTTTCAGGGAAATTAATTGCCAAGCAAATTGGCACTCAACATCATTTTGCCATATTACAGCCATTTCATACAATAGCACTTTGAAAGAAAGACAGCTGTGATCTGAATATAAGGACAATTTATGTTGGTAGTAACAGTCCGGCCGTCGAGCAAATGCGTTTTTGACACCTGTTAGTTTCAT
The DNA here is from genome assembly GCA_963680765.1 of Agrochola lychnidis. NCBI lineage: Eukaryota > Metazoa > Arthropoda > Insecta > Lepidoptera > Noctuidae > Agrochola > Agrochola lychnidis. The sequence continues at coordinate 16,986,482 of OY796869.1, read as the reverse complement.
ACTAACGAATATGTGTTTTGCGAATTTGATCCTTATTACTACTAGAAATTGTTTAACTGACAGATGTCAGGAACGCACATTCTCTAGACAGCCGGACTGTAATTTGCCTAACAATTAATATTTCTGTCTATGAATACCTATACAGGGTGGCCGGGACATCGACGCGAAAACGGTAACCATGGATTCATTTTTTTTTTGGGTGGGAAATTCTCAAATAACTTCTCCTGCTCTGGGTGGAGCGGGAGGGGGTGTCAGACTCTAACTGACTAAAACCCACCCGTGTTCCTTCAGTTGCCATGTTGCCGGGTGCTACGATTTCCCTTTCGGCTTTATTTGCAACCTCGGCAGGCATCGGTCCTAGCGGACCCCGTCAATTATGCTAACATCTCTTTGAGGCGCGCGTGGATCACAATGTGCCTTCGACCCGGGCCTGGTCCTGGTCGGACGGTGAGCTATTCTGAACCCCCTGCGATGAAATTTTTCGTCAGTTATTTAAAAAAAATCTGCAGTTCCATACATTTTGACCGCGTAGGTATTGCACTTTTCTATGAAACAGCAGATTTTTTTTAAAATAACCGACGAAAAATTTATATGAAGAGGGGTTCAGAATCATGTTGAATCCATGGTAACAGTTTTCGCGTCGATGTCCCTGCCACCCTGTGTGCATAAACTATTCCAGTATTGAATTAAAATCACCTGTCTAAGTTCTGTTTAATAAGAGACTTATGTAAATTAAACCCTAACTTACTTTAAACTTAGTTGCAAAGTAACTGCACATTGTAAGTTCGAAAGCGAGCATTTGTACGACTAAGTCCACTTTATCTAGAGAATTTTACAGAAGAAGTGCTAGAAAAACTTTACTTTTGCAAGCGTTTCAAACGTTTTCCTTTCTTTTAAGTTTTGTATTGACTGAAGTTTAAAACTCAAAGAATAACTTTGATTAATTAGAAATAATTCATTGAAGCAACTGAAAGACTCACAACATCTTAAAGGGTCGGGTGATTACTACTAAAAATTTACTGGAGATTTTGTTTTTTCATATAATTGATTGGAAATAACGAAGTTGTATTAGGGATGTTATGGATATGAAATTTCGGATCTGGATACGGATATAGAAATGATATTATACCGGTTTCGGATACGGTTACGGATATTAGATTATTTCGGATTATCCGTTAGTTTCACATAGTTTCGGTTACGAATTATTACATTTTTAAGAAATTTTAATGTTATAATATTATCCTAAAGGCGACTAACAAAATGTATTTACAAGGCTGATGTAAAGGGAAAGGCCGGGCGGGGACGCCCTAGGAGGACATATAAAATATACTGACCTTATTGGTGATGTTCTTCAGAAAGGCCAGGTGCGTAGTACTCGCAACCGGCGTGCGTGTATGACCAGATGTATGAACGTAAACGAGGCAAAAAGAGTATGTAAGGATCGTAGCAGGTGGCGTTCTGCAGTTTCTGCCTACCCCCATGGGAAGAAGGCGTGAGTTTATGTATGTATGTAATGTTATAATATTATCCTGCAATGACTGACTAGTAATGACTAAGCAATAGCAATAATAAACAACAAGTGACGCGCGCGGCTAGTGTATAGGCTCGGCTGGGCAGAAAAACCTGTCATAATGTGTCTCATTTAGACACCGCCCCAATCCAAAATTATCCGAAACGTTTATAACGGATTCGGTTACGGTTACGGATAGATTTTCATTTCGGATATCCGATAATTTCAGTTACGGTTACGGAGCTCCTTAACATTCCTGAGTTGTATTGCTTCAGCAATACAACTTTTAATCGGTCTTATTTGATACTAGCTCTGCCCCACGGTTTCATCCGCATAAGTCTCGATCCCGTAAGAATATTGGAATAAAAAGTACTCCGGGAATGCCGACAGAAGTGAAAACTTGAACAAGATCAGCTTGGTGAAAGAAAAATACTTGTATAGAACATTGGTCCGTAACCTTATCTAAATAAAGAGCACAATCACGTTTACAAAAAAAAAAAACTTCCAAAACCTTTAAAGTAAAAATACTTGCATAAAACATTGATCCGTAACGTAATATAAATAAAGAGCTTGATCGCGTTTACAAAAATGAGGTGTCGGTAACGGTGTCACGAGTTCAATTCAATTGTTTTTTCCCATCTCAAAAATGCCCAACACGCCTAAAGAAGTTCTCACCGTTATCTCAAAAGTATTCTATGTCCTAACCCAGGTCATGGTCTAACTATGTGTCAAATTTCATCCTAATCTGTTCATCAGTTTTAGCGTGAAAGCGTAACAAACAAACATACTAAAAATTAAATCTTTTCTCTTTATAATATTAGTTTTGATACTAGTTGAGAAGTTAGGATGGCAAGATCGTGATATTTAATTTTTCCTTATTTATTTATAGACTGTACACAAAAAACCTCGAACGTTCTTACTTGTATCAAATAGTAGGTAAAGCTATTTTTGTCCCAAAACTGATTTCTCGGCAATGTCCATGTTTTTCAGTTAGCCATTTCGATAAAATTTGAGGACCAAGTTACATTGGTTATCCAAAATATTTGGTACAGGCTGGTATATCGAGAACTCCAATCAGAAAACCCTTTGAGCCTATTCAGTAGTTCAATTCTCTATATTGTTATTTGAAAGGAATAGGTAAAGATTTACTAAAATAGCAATACAGAGAAAGTGAATATTTTTAGATGACTCCGATCTTTTGGAATTGTTTCGCATTATTTTCACGTTTCTTTTTATTAAAATCGTTGAGCTAAATGGGCTTTGAAGGATGCGTTTACTTTTCAATAAGAGTAAAGCTGTCGATCTTATTCTTTTCGTGTGGTTAGTGAATAACCTGGTGTCAGAGTTTTAAAGCCGCCCATGGGCCTCTGACTTGACTTCACATGCCGTCGAGAAATATCTCTCAGGCATGCTGGTTTCCTCACGTTTTCCTTCACTATTGTTGAAGTAAGTGATAAATTATACAATACGCACAAGAATCCGAAAAGTCAGAGGTGAGTGTCTTGGGTTGGAATTCGAGACCTATGACTTGGCAGTCATAGGTCAGTCGGTAACACCACTAGGCTATTACTGCTCAATAAACTATTATGAACAGACTTTCATCTAACTGTTCTAAGTATTTGGTCTCATAAGACGTCAATCTATAAACCTTAATTAATTTTTAGGAAGGCGACACAGCCCGCGCCAAGCTGATGAAAGAGCTGGAAGGGCTCATGAACAAGCGTCGATTTATTCCAGATTTCGATAGTCTTTATGCTTGATTTGATAAAACATAGTAAATTGTTACATCTACAATGGCCTGCTAAGACGCTAGCAACACTGTCGGCGTGCCCTCACCACTGTCAAGCCCCTCCACGCACTTCAAGACGCCATGACGGGAAATAGTGCATAAATAAGCTTGCACGTCATTCTCGTCCCTCTTTTCCACAAGAACAACTGACCAGGTCGAACCTCTGTCAACTTGCTATTTGATTCTATTGCTGTTTGTACGAATAATTAGAACCCGATAAGTATACCTACATCATTTTTTGATTTATATAGTACCTAATAAAATGATGGTGGCTCAATATTTATGTGTAGTAATAATTGATTGTTAATTTGCTTTTCGTGTTACTAGATTATAACGGATTTTAGTTCAAATAAGTTCCTGTGATTTCTATAAATAACTAATTAAAATAATTTACTAAGATTGTTTGAATTTCACTTATTATAAACCCTGTGTTTAATCATTTGTTACAAAATTATTTCGTCAGTATCTATCACGGTGACATAAGTAGATGTTCAATATTTCTATCAACATTTCTGCTACCATTTTTCTTTGGTTAACAATGAATTTCCGTGACTTTATTTCCAGCATCTCTAGCTTCTATCTACATAGTAATTTTACCTAAACAAGAAGTTCAAAAACTTTTAAGTAAGACTTGCGTAAATTTTTTCAACTTAAAGTTTCGTTTTGCTTTCGGTTTTGAAAGTCTGGTCTTTCATCTGGACTCTATAAATAACCCCTGTGGCTACTCAAAACTAGGACAAAACAGGGTTAACCCGTATGGGGGACACCCCTGCCTACAACTGACCTATTTAGTAGTTCAACATCACGCCACAATTCCCTAGAGGGTAGGTAGAGTGCATAATACACCTGCATTTCGCCACTTATAATAAATAAATAAAATAAAAAAGGCCTCTTCATTTCATTCAAACTTTGACAGTGCAAATAATTTAAAATTACGATTACTTACGCAAAATTTTATGCATTATGATTATGGAACATAGTTTATTATTATCAAACGTTTCATTTGACATAGTCACATAACAATATACATAATCGATAATCTATTAAAGATAACAACACAATTGATATTTTGTTTTAAATGAACAAAAATATTGGTTAAAGTTATATTTTAGTTGTCCTCTCGATAGTCCGGTGCTCTCCTGGAGATCGATAACAATTAAAATTCTATTGTGTATCATTAAGGACAGTTGAAGGTTTATTAACTTCATATTATAATAATGAATAAATAATTGCATAAAAATTATACGTAACAAATGATTTGAAGGAGAAAAATTGAAGTTTCTAAATAAATAACACTTAAATTAAGATTCATTTCGCTACTTAGATATGTAAGAAGTTCTATGAAATACAGGATGAGCAAATTGTTATTAATTGGGCACAAATCCAGAGGTTGAGCTGCTACTGGGAATTTATCCAAGAAATGTTTGTGAATAAATAAATTATTTATAAAATCCTTTAAGAGCCTTTTAAATCCAGACTGGAAACGTCGTAGGTAATAGTAAAAATCCAAAATCCTTTTGCCCGACCCGGGGATTAAACCCAGGACTCCATACTCAACAGTCTTGGTTACGACCACTAGACAAACAAAAAGACAGTTAGTAAATTCTAGTTTCAAACTTACGCGAAGTTTTAAGTAGAACTAACATTGTGTTTTAGTTTTCTCTGATTACAATGAAGTACCTTTTAGTTCTTATTTTGTTTGTGTTTATTTTCTTCGTTCACGGTTAGTTCTTTGCAGGTTGTAAAGTCCGCTTTGTTTTGAGTTAACTAATCTATATAGGTACCTACCTAAGAAGTCTACGCAAATTCGTTTCATTGCACCTGGAACTTATAAACATTTTTTTTTCTTCCAATGTTTTTATAATATTGGTTGTTGTGCTTGATTTTTACCAAGCACATTATTATACCAGTATCTATACATATAATAAAATCGTAGCGAAGTCAAAACTGTACATTGAATATTTTTGAAAAAAAGTAATTGCTACGAGGTCTAGGATCGATTCTAATGCAAAAAATATTTTTTTTAGAATTTTTGTCTGTTTGTCTGTATGTATGTTTCAGCATGGCGCAAATACTACCGGACAGATTCTGTTAAAATTTTGCATAGATATTCCCTGTGTATCTGGTCAAACTATAGGGTATTAAACTATCACGCTATTTACTATGGGGGACGAGCAATATTACATTATGTTGTATTTTTATGTTCTAGCATGACGCAAATTCTACCAGATAGATTCTGTTAAAATTTTGCATAGGTGTTCCCTATAAGTCTGATCAAACTATAGGGTATAAACTATCACGCTATTTACTATGGGGGACGAGCAATATTATATTATGTTCTTTTTTTTGGAAAAAAACGCGCCAAATTTTTAGGATATTGTAGATGGTTATCGATTAAACTTTAACTAAGCAGTCAATCATGAAATATATAGGAACGGCTATTTTAGACAAGTTTCAACAAAGCAATTAGCTCAACGGTTGGGCGGTTGCTTTGCAAACATAGGGTTGTAAGTTCGATTCCCACCTACGGTTTTTTCTTTTTTTTCACATTTTGTTATACGATTTTTTTTTTGATTATGTACTTATAATCTATAGATATAATAAAATCGTAGCGAAGTTAATTTTTTTTTAAAGAAAGTTATTGCTACGAGGTATGGGATCGATTCTTATGCGGAAAATAAAGTTTTTGAAAGAATGTTTGTCTGTACCAACTGTAGGGCATAAACTATCACGCTATTTGCTATGGGGGATGAGCAATATTACATCATGTTCGTATTTTTTTCTGCAAATTGTAAAAGGACGCGCCAAAAGGTTGGGATATTGTAGATAGGTAGTTACCGATTTAACTTTTTAAATGATTATCATCACGCTACCTTTTATATAGGAACGGCTATTTTAGCTAACTTTCAACAAAGCGAATAAGTAAGCGGTTGGACGAATGATTTAAAGTCCTGAGGGCCTACCACCAGCTCAAAAGCAGTATTATTTTAATATTACTTTAGTTTACTTCAGTGTGGGAAAGAGATGAAGCTCTACAGGATGTATAGCTCCATCTCTTTCTCCCACTGAAGTAACATTAAAATAATACTGCTTTATGAGCTGGTGGTAGGCCGCCCGGGGTAGTAAGTTCGATTTACATCTGTTTTTTTTAAACTCTTTTTGTAAAACGATATTTTTTTTTGGATTGTGTATGTAATAGTTCATAGAATGTATTAATTCACAAAAAATGGAAAACTTCGTAAGCTATGGGAAACTACTAAGTTACAAGTACTTTACAGTCACAAAACATTCAAGGTTTGTATTCTGATCATTTTAGAGCAAAATATTGTAGGAATAAAATGTTTTTTTTATAGATTTTGACAGCAGATTTGTCCAAGCGATTTTAAAATATGTATGCGTGTGGATCTTTTGGAATCGCTGCCGCACTGCTTCCTGGTGGCAAAACAGCGCACGTCATGTTTAAGATTCCCATCGATTTAGAGAGCAACGAAACGCCTGTTTGTGGGGTGTCACGCAACAGTAACAAGGGATGTGTGCTTAGGGGATTGCGCTTCGTCGTATGGGATGAATGCATTATGGCAAAAAGGAAAGCAGTGGAAACTGTAAACAGAACCCTGCAGGACATCCGCAGAAACCAAGATATGATGGGTGGTGTCACAGTTTTGACAAAAAAAGTGAATACTTCGTTGAAAAGGTCGACTCTATGGTTGAGAGTTTATAAACTGCGCTTGACCATCATCATACGACCTCGGCTTGGCGGTAATTCAAATGCTCAAGTATTCTCCGATGTTCTTCTAAAAGTTGGTGAAAGCACTCTACCAGAGACTCTTGGTAGAGTAGATTCCACTTTAGAAGATCTTATTCGTCTGATATACGAGGATATCAGTCAAATACCGTACCAAGAGAATTCTTAGGCGTGTTTCCGTTTTAACTCCGAAGATGATCAAGCTGCAGCGATCAACCACAGTATTCTCTCACAAATTGAAGGGAGTGAAGTGGTATACACCTCCATTAATACTGATGTGGAGGAAGATGATGCCAAATATCACCCCGTAGAATTTCTCAATTCACAAATGGCAAGTGGACTTCCGGTTGTATATCTGTGTAACGGATACCGGCTCAAAGTCATGTCTTTGCAGAGAAACGTCATCGAGGTGGAAATTCTAACAGGTTGTGGCGATGGTGAGACAGTGTTTATAGCGCGTATACCTACCACAATTTCCCCACCATTACCAGTTAAAGCGCGTGCAGTTCTCTGGGAGTGTATGCTTTGCGATCAACAAGTCACAGGGGCCGACACTGAAGGCTGAAGGCTGCGGGTGTCGACCTCAGGATAAGCTGCTTCTCACACGGACAACTGTTACGTCGCTTGCTACCGAGTCACCATTCCTGACTCTCTGTATATTTTGGCTGCTGAGAATAAAACTACAAACGTAGTATACAGGGAAGTTTTATAAAAATGTGGCTATTATTGTAGTATATTGTGATGTCTTACGATTTCCATGCGAACGAAGTCGCGGGCAGAAGCTAGTTATAAAATAAATATCTCACCAATTATTATTACGGTTAGACTGGAAGCCGACCCCAATATTGTCGGGAAAAGACTAGGCAGACCATGATACATTTTTTAACCGACTTCCAAAAGGAGGAGGTTCTCAATTCTACTGTATGTTGTTTTTTTTTTTTTTGTATGTTTGTAACGCGATTACTCCGTCATTTATGAATTGATTTTGATGGTTCTTTTTTCGTTTGGTAGATCATACTTCAGAGGTGGTCCCATATAAATTTTATGAACTTTGCTTGGGTAGTTTTTGAGTTAGCTTCAATAATACGTATTTTTGCCTCACTTAGTATGTAGATGATATTATGATAACTTCCTGTCACTGTTATTTACATAGCAGGTAGTGGTATTCGAATTTGTGTGGGGTATTTTCACAACTAAAAAGTGAAAAATAAAAACTTTTTACAAAAAAAAAAAACAACCGACTTAAAAAAAACACTACAAAGTGAAAAATAACTTTAATTTCGGAAGCCGGTGACAAAGAACGAAAATTAAAAACCAAAGACACCGACTTCCGAAATTAAAGTTATTTTTCACTTCGTAGTGTTTTTTTTTAAGTCGGTTGTTTTTTTTTTTTGTAAAAAGTTTTGTATTAACCTATTCACAGAAAAAATATACAATAGAATAATTTTGATGTCTTGAACTGCTTTATAAAGCAGTTTAATGACTAAAGTAGCAGTATAATGACTAAAGTAGCAGTTTAATGACTAAAGTAGCAGTATAATGACTAAAGTAGCAGGTTAATGACTAAAGTAGCAGTTTAATTATTAAAGTATCCGTTAGTTCCATAAGCCAAGTATCAATTTCTCTTCCTTACGATATTCCTCAAAAAAGTCATCGTTATGGGGAAGATTTCTTTGATCTTCAACGTAGTCTGACCTAGCTACCTCTTTTGCATTATTCAGTAGCTTATGACCTTCAACCAAGTTAGGTGCCAAGACTCAATATTGATCCGTATAGTTGTCAAATAACTTGCGTAGACATTGTCAATAACAGGTCCAGAATTTTTGATATTCTTCTTTTCGTGTGGCTACTGACTAACCTGGTGTTAGAGTTTTAAACCTGCCTGCCTGCTCTGACGTGGCTTCACATGCTGTCGAGGAACATCTGTCAGACATGCCGGTTTCCTCACGATGTTTTCCTTCACCGTTTTTGAAGCAAGTGATAATTATACAATACGCACATAAATCCGAAAAGTCAGAGATGCGTGCCTTGAGTTCGAACTCGGGAACTATGACTTGGCAGTCCGACGGTCACACCTCTAGGCTATCACTGCAATAAAAATAATTAATTTTTACGTTTTGATGGTCTAAGAGATAGTGATGAAAATATTCGTCTTAGAACAAACTCATGAAAACCCATCCTCGTGTGCCTGAAAAGCTTTTCATGTTTAAGGGCCAGTTTTTAGTTTAAAATTAATGTACTAAATAAAAATAAAAAAATGTGTGGCACTTAGGGACTGCCGCGGTAAAGCTATTGCATAGCATTTGTAACCTCCATACTTCCTATTTGTCAACGCTACACTTGGGATGATGACGTGATGACATAAAACAAAAATTACGTTCCCATGACAACATCACGTTGTCATGGGAACCGTCATTACATGGTAGGCGGAGTGGGGGGTGTTAGCTTTTATTTTCGTTACGTTACGGAATTTCTTGATTCGGTCACCGCGCTCAAAACCCGCGATAAAAGCTATGCAATAGCTTAAAATAAAAAAAACATAATTAGGGTTCCGTACGTCCGAATGAAAAAATGGAACCCTTATAGTATCACTCGTGTGTTTGTCTGGCTGGCTGTCCATCTGTCACAGCCAATTTGCTCCGAATCTAATGGACCGATTAAGTTGAAAGGGAAATGTCCTTTCTTGGTCATGTTTTTCCTAGCAATGTGGTGAATACAAAAAAACAATACCCATTTACATAACATAACACCACGCCTTGTTTCCCCGAAGGGTTGGGCAGAAGTGTCCCTGTAGTAGGTACACCCTCATTTCGCCAGTTATGTTTAAGTACCATGTAATAGGGGGCGAGACTATTGCCATCAACCGGGCACAAATCTAGACTCAGAGCTGCTACTGAGAAATTTCAGACAGAAAAAACCCAATAACACTTTGCCCGACCCGGGAATCGAACCCAGGACCTCATGCGCTTGAGACCACTAGACCAACGAGGCAGTCCAAATAAAAAAACCCAAATACCCATTTAGTAACTAAAACATTGCTATTACTTATTTGGAACAAAACATCTGGAATTAAAAGCCGATTTAATCAAGATACTTAATCATTTATTTCCTTGTCAAATACTTCCGATTAATGGTCAATCCTGTCAAAGTAGGGATGGCAACTTTTACAGAAAAAAATCGATACACTCAAAACCGGTTACCGGTCAATTATGTTTCAGATAATAGTCTGATGTGTGACCAATGTTGGATGTTGGCAAGGAATGCACAACAGCCTTCTGCACCACAAGAACGAAATGTTGGGCATCGACAAATATGATTGTGTAAACTGTGGTCAATCTGTATCAAGAAAGCACTTTCATCATATATACCAACGCAAAACAGGCACAAGAGACATACAAATAAGAACTATAATTGCAGAATGGATTATACCAAAACTATAAATATGTTTTTTATAAAAAACCAAGCGAGTTCTATGTAAAAAATTGTGGTTGTTTCTTTATCTGTAATTCAAAAATGTCAACCCCAATGCCTATAACTTGTTTCTTTCATGGGCGTCACTTGGCCATAACCTCTTTATCAAATGGGCATTTCCCCACACACACATATGAAACACATGAATATGTACACATATGAAAATCTGTGACCCAAGCACGAACATGTAACGTAAATAAATGAATGTTGTACAGGAGGGGTCACTTTTGGGCGGCAAGTAAGAAAATAAAATAAAAAAAATTTGCAAACTGGACCGTATGACATATCAAATGAAAGGGCTTACTGTGAGGGTCTTAAATATATTAACTGGAACTTAAAAAGAGGTGGTAGAACAGATCTTTAATTCTTATTTTTGAAGACTTGTAGCAATTTTAATTCCCAAAAGCTAGTATATCTATTATACTAAGCTTCTGCCCTCTTGTTCCCCCGTCCCACCCTGTCGCATTGCATCGCCTGCACGTGCTATTACTTCGTTTGCGCTTAGTGTTCTTTCTTTTAGTGCTCGGCACCTAAGGGTCATAGCGTGATAGTCTACATATAAGCTCCGTCAGGAATTAGGCTATCAAACGAAAAAAATATATTTAAATCCAACTAGTAGTTCCTGAGATTAGAATGTTAAAACAAACAAAATAAACTGACTCTTCAGCTATAATAATAATCATTGTAATTCAGAATAATCCATAATTTGTTAGTAAATATTAACCTTAATAACTATGTTAGTAAACATGCAGGTTGGACAAATAATGGACGAGCGGGCAATCAAATTTCCCTGCAATGACACTTAGGAGACTGTTCGAGTTGCTCCGGACCCTCTGCAGTAGCGACGCGACACGCTTACGTCTGATCGCTGCGAATCCATCAGTGTGTGCATCAACAAACATTCCCGACGCACTGCAGAAGCGTGGCAGCCCCAACAGCATCCTAAATGCATTGTTGTATTGGACTCGAGGAACATTGATGGCTTTCTACGAACAACTTGTCCAGAGGTTGCACGTGTAAAATGTCTGACAATATGCTTTAAAAAGCGTCAATTTGACTTCACACGTGCAACGAGCAAACCTGACAAGTATGTTGTATCGAACCGCCAATGCTCTTCATTCCCTTTCTACATCGAGATCATCTTTGATGCCCGCTGTAACATTATGGCCGAGATATTTAAATTGTTGAACACGATTCAAGATGTTACCTGCAAGTTTAATGGGAGGAAAACTTTCTGAGGACTTTGCTCCAAAAATAAGAACCTCACTCTGTTTGGCATTATATCTTAAACCGTGTTCCTCAACATACCTCTCACACACATCCAAAAGCTTTCTTAAGCCTGAGAGTGATGGGCTCAATAGTGCCATATCATTGGCATAGCTGATATTATTAAACGCTGCTCCATCTATATAACAGCCGGCCCGCAAGCTACTGAGCTCACTGATGAGTCCGTCTATGTATAGATTAAACAATATCGGAGAAGTCAAACCACCCTGTCTGACCCCACACTGCAACCTATACTCATCATAATACTAGTATATTATTATATTCATCTCAAACATTAGCAAATTCAGTTTCAAAAAACCCTTTTAAATATAACTGTCACAATTACTTTACATGTCCCAGATTCATGCCAATAAATAGCCTAAGCCATTAGCAAGATTAAACGGCCACAGATAGTAGAGTAAGTCACCTGTCCCACCGCTGACGAGGAAGCGACTACCTATCAACGATTTTTGAAGTGAAAACTTCTTTAGGCGCGTTGGGCATTTTTGAGATGGAAAAAAACAATTGAACTCGCGACACCGTTACCGACACCTCATTTATATAAACGCGATTGTGCTCTTTATTTATATTACATTACGGATCAATCTCTACTAGTCTTGATCGCAGACGCCAGGTAGACGTTCTTTACTTTGATTTCCAAAAGGCGTTCGACAGAGTCAACAATGACGTCTTGCTATCAAAGCTCAGTGCCATAGGTATTGCTCCGGGGCTTCTACGGCTTCTTGCAGATTATTTGCGGGACCGACAACAATTTGTCAGATTAGGTTTTTACGAATCACTCCCATACCACACTCGCTCAGGTGTGAGTCAAGGTTCGGTAATCGGCCCTCTCCTTTTCATTTTGATGATTAATGACCTCCCTGGTGTAATTGCGAATGCCAGATCCCTCTTATATGCTGATGACTTAAAACTATTTTATGAAATAAAATCTGAGCTCGATTGTCAAGCTCTGCAATCAGACATTGATTCAGTATATAAGTGGAGTTTAGAAAATAAAATGGAATTTAATAAATCAAAATGCTACGTGATGTCTTTCGGTCGGATGCGGCACCCAGTCAACTTTCAATACAAACTGAATGGAGATACAATTACAAGAACTGATTCCATGAAAGACCTGGGAGTCATATTCGACCGTAAGCTCACTTTTCACGACCACATCACATCCACTGCGAAGGAGTCCTTCAGGCGCCTTGGCTTTGTTTTAAGGAACTGTCGTGACTTCCATAATCCCCACGTTATCAAACTTGTTTTTGGGGCACTGGTCCGTAGCAAACTTGAGTCTAGTGCGTGCGTATGGAATCCTTTTGAGAAGCAGTATGCGTTAGCTTTAGAAAGGGTTCAGAAAGCATTTCTTAGATATCTTTACAAGCACTTGTACGGATTTTATCCTCTCTTATATCCCACTAAATTCCTGTTGGGTTGCCTAAATTATAATTCCCTAGAAGTAAGACGGTCGCGCGATCAGATGACTGTAATATTTAAAATTCTTAGAGGGATTATAGATGTTCCTGATCTGCATAATAAAATCTGCAAACTATTTGTCCCAGATAATTACTGTCGTGGCAGGAAACACCGCTTACTGGCTGTTCCAACTTGCCGTACTGTTGCACACTCCAAGTCACCTATTCCTCGGACATTAGCCGCTATTAACGCTCTCCTGAACTCAAACACAGATCTTGATATGTTTGCGAATGAATGGAAGATGATACTGTCAGAATGTTTGAATTTTTGTGAGAAGAATGCATGACTGTGTTAAATAAATTATACGTTTAAGTAGTGTAACTGGCTTCGGCCGTTCTATTTAAAATAAATAAATAAATAAATGTTCTATGTAAGTATTTTTACTTTAAAGGTTTTGGAAGTACTTTTTTTGTAAAGTGCGATTGTGCATACAATTTTTTTTTTCCACCAAGGCAATCTTGTTCAAGTTTTCTCTTCTATCGGCACTCTCGGAGTGCCGCTGTTTTTTTTCGCTGAAGAAACGTAAAAAAATAGTTGATTCCGTGTAAATAAAAAAGATACATACAGGGTGTTTGGTAGAGTGACAGACACAATTTTCTTAGGGATATCCCAGCGTCATATCCTAGTTTTCAACCTTAAAACTTGTGTCTTAGTTGTCACGGTAGATAATTGAGTGTTATAATTTTTTTTAACTAACCGAAATGTCGTCACAAGTTCCTTGTTTGTGGTTGTAATCAAACGTAATATTTTTTTAAGTTATCGGCAAAGACATTTATGTAGGGTCTTAAAATTGTGTTAAGGTACGAAAAATTTAAACTTTTAAATTAATTTTAATAATGAAAATTAAACTACTTTGTGCTAGCAAATGACACCACCAATCCCTCAAAAGAATGGTTATGTGTTAATAGTTTCTATAGGGTTCAAGATTTCGTTGACAAAAAATATTAATGTGCAAGTCAAACCTACTGAAAAATTTGCATGCTGATTAATTATATTGGCAACAGATGTTTTGTTCTAAATTGTTCTTTTACCATCTTTTTATATCGTGTTTTATGTAAATATTGTCTACTTCTAATGTAATATATTCTACTTCTTCTTAAAAAGTTGTCGGTCCTTCTTCTTTTCTGTATATTAATAGTTGATCGCAAACTGTTCATACCGCCGCCGCCGCGCCGGCGAGTAATTGTTTGACGCAGTGACAAAAACTATCAAAGAGTCACGCTTGGTACATACTAGTGATGTGCCGGATCGATAAAAAATGTGATCCGCGGATACGGATACGGATACGAATCTCAACTTTCTTCAGGTTCAGCAGGAATTATTTATAATCCTCATCATAATTGACTTTTGGGGGACAAAGCTGCCAAGTTACTCTTTTTGAAATACAATTTACCATTACTCAATATTAATTATGACGTATTTTTTTAAGTTCTTGAAAACAACATAGTTTTATTTGATGTGTTAACTCACATAATTATTTCAATTAGCATAGCACAAATATTAGAGGTTTGATCTCACTACAAAGATAGTTTAATTACTACCTTATAACTTAATTTACTGGTACTTACTCTACTTGAATTATCATAAATATGTTTTTTCTTTTTACTAATTTGGATTAAAGTTAACAGTATTTCATTGCTACATATCTTTAAAATTTCATATACGTAATGAAATATAAAAGATTCGTTCAAGATCCGCCAAAAAGTAACGGATACGGATACAGATCTTTTTTCTCCCTTGGATATCCGCGGATACGGATACGGATACGGATATCCGGCACATCACTAGTACAGACGCCAGCACATCAAGCTACCCGAAATTGTCAAATTTTCCCAATCAACTTTGAACCTTAGACTTCAGCGATAAAGTTGAAAATCTATTAAATAAATTTGACAGATTGTAGTAGCTTGATGTGCTGGCGTCTGTACATACACATACCAGCGAGTAATCGCTCATTGCCGTCGCGCACTCACTGCTCGTTGCTCGCCAACCCGTTTTTAGTTGCTAGCTCATTTTGCTTCTCGTTAGTCGCGGACGGTGGGACAGGTGTCTTAGTACTTACCTGTCGTCGAGCCGTCCTTTTAAAGGGAAACTTCATCTGTGCAAATACTGACTGTGCTATTTTAGGTTGTTAGGTAACCCGGGTGCTACTATTTGCTGGGTTGTCATTTTGTTTTCATACTGAATCAATATTTTGGTAGAAGTTTGACCTGGGGGCCTAAAACTGCCACTTTGGTAGAATCATTTATTGAACAGTTTAAGCAATGGTCGTTAATACAATTTGCCTTTCTAGCGTCGATAATATGATAATATTGTGAATCACACAAACTGTCAATACATAATTTTATCTGCGTCAATTCATATTACGAAATCCATCTGTTTGACAGTTATGTAATATTATGAAATAACATTTAAACTGTAGAAATAAAGAATAAAAATTTCATTTGACTAATAAAAACTGTAAATAAAAATTTTCATGCGGCAATATTTACACCAAATATGATTCTGATATGAATTGAATTGAAAATGATTTAGCTAAAGTATTTGTGTCACCATAGAGGAATTGCTGGGAATTCAGAAAATGAACTACTATTAGAAGAATTACTAATGTAGCCGTTTTAGACCCACAGTATACAAATGTGTATTTGTACCAGCGCAGCGTAACTAAATTATACATGGGTCGTTATGGGAAAAAGTCGTGAGTTTATCTATGTTTGTTTGTTATTCATATTTCTGTATGATACAAATTTCATGTTCCTTAAAATACACATGACTGTATGCATATTTTTTTTTTCTTACGCTAACGATACGCAACGTCAATTAAATTCATGTTTTTTCCATATGTCACACCCTCTTTTCGGAATCAAGTTGAATAAAACGCTCTATCTGCCGTGATTGGTTACTGGAAAAACTAAAAGCCCAATCAAAGGGATCAGAAGACTCACAGTTCCCTGACAATCGAGAGTTTTAAGCCATTTACGTACAGATAAGCTGATGTAGGCATAAGGCGCGGGCTTGCGGACGGTGAGCAATGGGTAGCTCGCCGTCCGATAAGGACCAGGCCCGGGTCGACGGCGCGTTGTGTTCCACGTGCGCCTCAAAGAGATGACAGCAGAAGAGACGAGGTCCGCTAGGGGCGATGCCTGCCAGGGTTGCAAAGAAGTCCAAGAGGGAGATCGTGGCCCCCGGCAACATGGCAACTGAAGGAACACGTGTGAGTTTTAGTCAGCAAGAGTCTGACACGCCTTCCCGCTCCGCCCAGAGCGGGAGAAGTTATTTGATAATTTCCAACCCAAAAAAAATAAAGAAGTTTTTCTGATTTAGCTCCCCAATCGCGTAATACTCTTACAAATATCAATCCGAAGAATTTTTAAGAAAATTCATAAACCATTGCTTCATCTGTTTAAAAAAAATCGTCTGCTCGATAACTTAAAGAACGCAATGCATATTGTTACTAACCCTATGGACTCTGAAAATAAAAATATTCTATTCTATTGCTGAACTGTCAAATTGAAAGGTAATATTGCCATTGTAAGAGTGAATTACGTAATTCGGATGCGGATTTATTTAATTTTTTAAATACCGAATGCTTTTATGAACCGAAGATCGTTGTAACTGGGTGCGACAGTTAAACTATCTAAATACTACTATCTAATATATAATTATCTAATATCTACAATTTTCTTTATTTTTTATCAAATTAGATTTGTTACAGCTGTAGTGGCAATCATGTCATTTGGTTTAAATAGGTCTATAATTTTATTATTTTATTTAGGGTAAACCAGGCAAACGTGCCCCAGTCGGATACGTGCCCCACTCGCGAAACTCAGTGATGCATTTTAAATTTGGCGCTTATTTGATCCTAGCTGGTCAGTAACCCAAGTATGGCCGCGATGTAAACAACACTGTGCTGGTTTTTATTTAGTTTGAGTGAGAAAAGTGATTAAAAGGTTTGTATGACTACATGAATTTGTTTTATATCTATTTTCAGGTTGATTAAAAGTATTTGCTCGATATTATTTCGTGTTTTTAAAGTTTTTATCGAAAACTTACCTCATTTAACTTTTGTTTGCCTATAATTAAGTTCCGTTTTTCGTAACAAAAATCAGAATTACTTAAGTGGGGCACATTACACTGTACATCGTCTAATGCGCCCCAATTTTTTTCGGCTAATGTGCCCCATTTGGAGATTATTCCTGAGTTCTTATTTTGATTTGTTTCAATTTTTTTTATTTTATTAGGAAATGGGAAAGGTTAAAGCTGTTGATCCAAGAAAATGGACGTAAGAAAATATGCAGAAGGCGGTGGAGGATGTGATAAATAAGAAAATGGGGGTAAATGAAGCGAGTCGTTTATATGAAATTTGTTTGCAGTGTTCTGGCTGATTATATGAAGACTGTACAAGTTATAGAGAGAAATGCAACAACTGCGGTACCAAAGAAAAAGGGAAAGGGAAAAGAAAAAGAACCTCTAAATGAGAGGTTTTGCTGGGGCACATAAGACGGATCTATCCTTGTAATGTGCCCCACCCTAAGTTTCACAAAATTGTTGATCTCAGTTATTTTTAATTATATTTTACAAGATTTTTTAGTTTTTGTTATGCCAATTGAGTCAGAGGTTAAGACTGATTTCTTGAATAAACATGTTCTGAACAAAAAATGATTTTTATTTCGAGTTTTCGAATAGTGGGGCACGTTTGCCTGGTTTACCCTATCTTTTATATAGATTCTTTTCTTTTAGATTTTGTGAATATGAAAACGTTGTAGGCTGTAGACTTGTGGATCATTTTCTATTTTACTAAGTACCTGGTACTTTTTGATAGGCCTACACTGTCGTCTCATCTATACATATAATAAAATCGTAGTGAAGTCAAAACTGTACATTGAATATTTTTGAAAAAAAATAATTGCTACGAGGTCTAGGATCGATTGTAATGCCGAAAAAATTTTTTTTAGAATTTTTGTCTGTTTGTCTGTATGTATGTTCCAGCATGGCGCAAATTCTACCAGACAGATTCTGTTAAAATTTTGCATAGATATTCCCTGTGTGTCTGGTCAAACTATAGGGTCTAAACTATCACGCTATTTACTATGGGGGACGAGCAATATTACATTATGTTGTATTTTTATGTTCTAGCATGACGCAAATTCTACCGGATAGATTCTGTTAAAATTTTGCATAAGTGTTCCCTATAAGTCTGGTCAAACTATAGGGTATAAACTATCACGCTATTTACTATGGGGGACGAGCAATATTATATCATGTTCGTATTTTTGGAAAAAAACGCGCCAAAATTTTAGGATATTGTAGATGGTTATCGATTAAACTTTTTAAATGATTATCATCACGCTATACCTTTATGGAACTAAGCAGTCAATCATGAAATATATAGGATCGGCTATTTTAGACAAGTTTCAACAAAGCAATTAGCTCAACGGTTGGGCGGTTGCTTTGCAAACATGGGGTTGTTAGTTCGATTCCCACCTACGGTTTTTTTTCATTTTTTCACATTTTGTTATACGATTATTATTTTTTTTGATTATGTACCTATAATCTATAGATATAATAAAATCGTAGCGAAGTTAATTTTTTTTAAAGCAAGTTATTGCTACGAGGTATGGGATCGATTCTTATGCGGAAAATAAAGTTTTTAGAATGTTTGTCTGTACCAACTGTAGGGCATAAACTATCACGCTATTTGCTATGGGGGATGAGCAATATTACATCATGTTCGTATTTTTCTCTGCAAATTGTAAAAGGACGCGCCAAAAGGTTGGGATATTGTAGATAGGTAGTTACCGATTTAACTTTTTAAATGATTATCATCACGCTACCTTTTATATAGGAACGGCTATTTGAGCTAACTTTCAACAAAGCGAATAAGTAAGCGGTTGGACGAATGATTTGAAGTCCTGAGGGCCTACCACCAGCTCAAAAGCAGTATTATTTTAATATTACTTTAGTTTACTTCAGTGTGGGAAAGAGATGAAGCTCTACAGGATGTATAGCTCCATCTCTTTCTCCCACTGAAGTAACATTAAAATAATACTGCTTTATGAGCTGGTGGTAGGCCGCCCGGGGTAGTAAGTTCGATTTACATCTGTTTTTTTTAAACTCTTTTTGTAAAACGATTTTTTTTTTTTGGATTGTGTATGTAATAGTTCATAGAATGTATTAATTCACAAAAAATGGAAAACTTCGTAAGCTATGGGAAACTACTAAGTTACAAGTACTTTACAGTCACAAAACATTCAAGGTTGTATTCTGATAATTTTAGAGCTAAAGACTGTAGGAATAAAATGTTTTTTTTACAGATTTTGACAGCAGATTTGTCCAAGCGATTTTAAAATATGTATGTGTTTGGATCTTCTGGAATCGCTGCCACACTGCTTCCTGCACGCGTAGCATGACCACCGTAGAAATGAGTTTTGTCGACGGAAGAGTAGACAAAATAACTGATCACAATCTCTAATTTTGTCTATTCTTCCGTCGACAAAACTGTTTGACGAATTTGTTTTTATCGACTTTGTTTTTATAGACTTTGTTTTTATCGACTTTAAAAACAAAGTCTATAAAAACAAAGTCGATAAAAACAAAGTCGATAAAAACAAAGTCGATAAAAACAAAGTCGACAAAAACAAATTCGATAAAAACAAATTCGATAAAAACAAAAACAAATTCGATAAAAACAAATTCGTCAAACAGTTTTGTCGACGGAAGAATAGACAAAATTAGAGATTGTGATCAGTCATTTTGTCTACTCTTCCGTCGACAAAACTCGTTTCTACGGTGGTCATGCTACGCGTGCTGGTGGCAAAACAGCGCACGTCATGTTTAAGATTCCCATCGATTTAGAGAGCAACGAAACGCCTGTTTGTGGGGTGTCACGCAACAGTAACAAGAGATGTGTGCATAGGAGATTGCGCTTCGTCGTATAGGATGAATGCATTATGGCAAAAAGGAAAGCAGTGGAAACTGTAAACAGAATCCTGCAGGACATCCGCAGAAACCAAGATATGATGGGTGGTGTCACAGTTTTGACAAAAAAAGTGAATACTTCGTTGAAAAGGTCGACTCTATGGTCGAGAGTTCATAAACTGCGCTTGACCATCATCATACGACCTCGGCTTGGCGGTAATTCAAATGCTCAAGTATTCTCCGATGTTCTTCTAAAAGTTGGTGAAAGCACTCTACCAGAGACTCTTGGTAGAGTAGATCCCACTTTAGAAGATCTTATTCGTCTGATATACGAGGATATCAGTCAAATACCGTACCAAGAGAATTCTTAGGCGTGTTTTCGTTTTAACTCCGAAGATGATCAAGCTGCAGCGATCAACCAAAGTATTCTCTCACAAATTGAAGGGAGTGAAGTGATAAACACCTCCATTAATACTGATGTGGAGGAAGATGATGCCAAATATCAACCCGTAGAATTTCTCAATTCACAAATGGCAAGTGGACTTCCGGTTGTATATCTGTGTAACGGAAACCAGCTCAAAGTCATGTCTTTGCAGAGAAACGTCATCGAGGTGGAAATTCTAACAGGTTGTGGCGATGGTGAGACAGTGTTTATAGCGCGTATAAAGTACAAATTCCCCATAATTACCAGTTAAAGCGCGTGCCGTTCTCTGGGAGTGTATGCTTTGCGATCAACAAGTCACAGGGGCCGACACTGAAGGCTGAAGGCTGCGGGTGTCGACCTCAGGATAAGCTGCTTCTCACACGGACAACTGTTACGTCGCTTGCTCCCGAGTCACCATTCCTGACTCTCTGTATATTTTGGCTGCTGAGAATAAAACTACAAACGTAGTATACAGGGAAGTTTTATAAAAATATGGCTATTATTGTAGTATATTGTGATGTCTTACGATTTCCATGCGAACGAAGTCGCGGGCAGAAGCTAGTACATATTAAAACTGTAATTTGAAACATTGTAGAAAACATTTATTTTTAAAAGAGTAACCGTGGAGTTTCTTGCCGGCTCTTCTCCATAGGAAGTGACCAATTGGAACTATGCACCTAGCTTCTGACGTTTCATAAGGCCCTTGTAGGTTTATGTGAAATAAAATAAATTGATAAATATAACAAATAGGTATTTGAATTTTGAATCAACATTATTTATGTTCTGTCCCATCCCAAATTCTCGGAATCTGAATGTAGACAACTTTTCTTTAGAAATTCTGACTCCCCTCCCGGTTGTAATGGGTAATCGTATTATTTCTTTCCATTTAGGCACAGAGGGGTCTTGATATCTTGTATTAAGTAATGTTTTATTATTCAATTCAAACTATTGTTGAATAATAAATTTGGTTTTTGTAGTTTTAGTAAGAAAATTCATTTATGTTTTAAACTTTTCGCAGAAATCTTCTAAGTAGTAAGGATTTACTCATAAACTAAACAATATTTTTTAAATAATAATATAACATAACATCACGCCTGTATTCTCCGAAGGGTTGGGCAGAGGTGAACCATAGTACACCAACATTTCGCCAGTTGTGTTTTTTAAGTCCCATGTAATTGGGGGCGAGCAATAGGCTATTATTAAAATTACGTAACACATAACATCACGCCTGTAATCCCCGAAGGGTTAGGCAGAGATGTATCTATAGTAAACCCACATTTCGCCAGTTATGTTTAAGTCCCATGTAATAGGGGGCGAACCTATTGCCATCAACCGGGTACAAATCCAGACTCCAGGCTGCTACTGAGAAATTCTAGACGGAAAAACTCGATAACACTTTGCCCGACCCGGAAATCGAACCCAGGACCTCATACTCAGCAGTAGTGCTTGCGACCACTAAACCAAGGAGGCAGGTTCGTAAATAGATTTTTAAAATAATCAACCCATTAAACATTTGTTTACTAATAAGTTATGTAAAGAGATAATTTTAAGGCCTTTCGAGATTCAAAAGAAAAGAAAGAAAGAAAGAAAACTTGTTTATTCTGCACAAACAAAACGCACATTTTAAAAAAGCCTCGTATTCAACACAAAGATTCTGATTAAAAATAGACTTAATAAAAATAGAGGACCTGTTAGTCAACTATTTAAATTCCAAAGAATTTATAAAATCTTTACCTTAAGTATTCTCTCAAAGCGTTCCAGACTGTCTGCTTTTCCAGTACCTAGTACTTATTTAAAGTATTCGTTTGGTCTGAATTTTCAATGGTTAAGCTAGCTTTAAATATCTGTATATAATTGAAGCAAAACTTTTGCGGTATTGTGGGTAGCGGCTAGACATAGCTAAAATTATTATCTGACTGGAATGATTAAAATAATTTCTGGACCAAACTTTGAATACAAACAGTATATTAGTGGGTATTTAGAATTCTGTTATTGATGTAAAATAATACTAATTAATATTTGCAAGTAAGTACTGATCAGAAAATAGAGCAGAATAGAATACATAGTATTCCAGAACAGAATAAGGTTTTTTTTCGAGAATTGACACGAGACGTTTTATAAGTAACAAACTTGCGTTTGTTGTTTTACCAAGTCTGTTGAAGCTTCCTTTTTAAGTTGCCTTTTGAAGCACTTTTTAAACTATCCCTTAGTATTTTACGATTCCCAGGTTAAAATAATTATTTATTTTAAATAAATGTCAGATTTGTAAAAAAAAAAACATTTTTGTAGTGAAAACTTCTTTGGGCGCGTTGGGCATTTTAGAGACGGAAAAACAATTATTGAAATCGCGACACCATTACCGATACCTCGTTTTTGTAAACGCGATTGTGCTCTTTATTTGTATTACGTTACGGGTCAATGTTCTATGCAAGTATTTTTAGTTTAAAGGTTTTGGAAGTTTTTTTTTGTGAACGCGATTGTGCTCTTTATTTAAATAAGGTTACGGACCAATGTTCTATACGAGTATTTTTCTTCCACCAAGGCGATTTTGTTCTAGTTTTCACTGTCAGCACTCACAAAAATGATGTCTGGCCACTTTTGTAAACAAAGTTGCTTTTTTCTTGACACGGATTTTAGTTTCTTTGGAAAAAATGGTCAGTATGATGATTAAAAAGAAGAAGGAGCATTGGCAGACCAATAGCCTGGTGGGGACGACCTACAGAAGATCGCGGGGAAGACCTGGATGAGACTCGCACAGATTAGGGAAGCATGGCACAAAAGGGTGAAGACAGATATAAGATACTCAGCAGTGGGTCAAAAAAGGCTGCCAATGATGATGATAATGATGATCACGATTAGAATCATCCCCTTAACAACTGCAGGTGACTAAACAACAACAACCTGCTTAACCTTTTCCCAACTATGTTAGGGTAGGCTTCTAGTCTTAATCGGATGCAGCTGAATACCTGTATTTTACATGGAGCGACTGCCTATCTGACCTCCACAACCCAGTAACTGGATAATACTATACCCCTTGGTAAGACTGGTTGTCAGGCTTTCGGACTTCTGACGACTCATAACGACTGTCAAAGATCTACGAATGACAGCCGGGACCAATGGCTTATCGTGCTTTCCGAGGCACGGAGAAGTCTAGGAAACCACGTTAAGCCGACCGAGAATGTAGATATGATCGGCAAGCGTAGCTTAACCCGATGGATCGCCCCGTGCGGCTGTTATTACTTAGCTACGAGCTCCTCTGCAGGTGACTAAACAACCACACTGTATATTAAAGTAGGAGTTTACTTCAACACGAGATAAATGAGGTTGTCCAACAGGAAACAGATCTTCATTATTTATGCACATCTATCAGCTCTGAAGCTAACATGTTGCACTAGATTTTGCCATTATATTTAGTCGTTCATTTATAACTCCGTCAACGTACACAGGTGTATAATAGTCTTTTCTATAAACAACTGCTGCTTAAAGCTGCCTGTCCATTGACGCGGAGCAAGGCAGCGGAGCGGAATGGAGTTGCGGACTGTGTCTGTCCATTGACGCGGAGCGAGTTAGTACGAAGCGGAGTTGCGGACTGCGCGGAGCTAGGTCGAGTTCATACAAGTTTGACGGTGTCGCGACGGTGTTGACGAATTTCCGTGACAAAATTTATTGTATTTATTATTATATGTTATTTGTTATCAAATTACTTCATGATTTATTATGTTACTAGCTTCTGCCCGCGACTTCGTTCGCATGGAAATCGTAAGACATCACAATATACTACAATAATAGCCATATTTTTATAAAACTTCCCTGTATACTACGTTTGTAGTTTTATTCTCAGCAGCCAAAATATACAGAGAGTCAGGAATGGTGACTCGGGAGCAAGCGACGTAACAGTTGTCCGTGTGAGAAGCAGCTTATCCTGAGGTCGACACCCGCAGCCTTCAACCTTCAGTGTCGGCCCCTGTGACTTGTTGATCGCAAAGCATACACTCCCAGAGAACTGCACGCGCTTTAACTGGTAATTATGGGGAATTTGTACTTTATACGCGCTATAAGCACTGTCTCACCATCGCCACAACCTGTTAGAATTTCCACCTCGATGACGTTTCTCTGCAAAGACATGACTTTGAGCTGGTTTCCGTTACACAGATATACAACCGGAAGTCCACTTGCCATTTGTGAATTGAGAAATTCTACGGGGTGATATTTGGCATCATCTTCATCAACAGTATTAATGGAGGTGTATATCACTTCACTCCCTTCAATTTGTGAGAGAATACTGTGGTTGATCGCTGCAGCTTGATCATCTTCGGAGTTAAAACGGAAACACGCCTAAGAATTCTCTTGGTACGGTATTTGACTGATATCTTCGTATATCAGACGAATAAGATCTTCTAAAGTGGGATCTACTCTACCAAGAGTCTCTGGTAGAGTGCTTTCACCAACTTTTAGAAGAACATCGGAGAATACTTGAGCATTTGAATTACCGCCAAGCCGAGGTCGTATGATGATGGTCAAGCGCAGTTTATGAACTCTCGACCATAGAGTCGACCTTTTCAACGAAGTATTCACTTTTTTTTGTCAAAACTGTGACACCACCCATCATATCTTGGTTTCTGCGGATGTCCTGCAGGGTTCTGTTTACAGTTTCCACTGCTTTCCTTTTTGCCATAATGCATTCATCCCATACGACGAAGCGCAATCCCCTAAGCACACATCCCTTGTTACTGTTGCGTGACACCCCAAAAACAGGCGTTTCGTTGCTCTCTAAATCGATGGGAATCTTAAACATGACGTGCGCTGTTTTGCCACCAGGAAGCAGTGTGGCAGCGATTCCAGAAGATCCACACACATACATATTTTAAAATCGCTAGGACAAATCTGCTGTCAAAATCTGTAAAAAAAACATTTTATTCCTACAGTCTTTTGCTCTAAAATGATCAGAATACAACCTAGAATGTTTTGTGACTGTAAAGTACTTGTAACTTAGTAGTTTCCCATAGCTTACGAAGTTTTCCATTTTTTGTGAATTAATAAATTCTATGAACTATTACATACACAATCCAAAAAAAAAAAAATCGTTTTACAAAAAGAGTTTAAAAAAAAACAGATGTAAATCGAACTTACTACCCCGGGCGGCCTACCACCAGCTCATAAAGCAGTATTATTTTAATGTTACTTCAGTGGGAGAAAGAGATGGAGCTATACATCCTGTAGAGCTTCATCTCTTTCCCACACTGAAGTAAACTAAAGTAATATTAAAATAATACTGCTTTTGAGCTGGTGGTAGGCCCTCAGGACTTCAAATCATTCGTCCAACCGCTTACTTATTCGCTTTGTTGAAAGTTAGCTAAAATAGCCGTTCCTATATAAAAGGTAGCGTGATGATAATCATTTAAAAAGTTAAATCGGTAACTACCTATCTACAATATTCCAAACTTTTGGCGCGTCCTTTTACAATTTGCAGAGAAAAATACGAACATGATGTAATATTGCTCATCCCCCATAGCAAATAGCGTGATAGTTTATGCCCTACAGTTGGTACAGACAAACATTCTAAAAACTTTATTTTCCGCATAAGAATCGATCCCATACCTCGTAGCAATAACTTTCTTTAAAAAAAATTAACTTCGCTACGATTTTATTATATCTATAGATTATAGGTACATAATCAAAAAAATAATAATCGTATAACAAAATGTGAAAAAAAACCGTAGATGGGAATCGAACTTACAACTCCATGTTTGCAAAGCAACCGCCCAACCGTTGAGCTAATTGCTTTGTTGAAACTTGTCTAAAATAGCCGTTCCTATATATTTCATGATTGACTGCTTAGTTCCATAAAGGTATAGCGTGATGATAATCATTTAAAAAGTTTAATCGATAACCATCTACAATATCCTAAAATTTTGGCGCGTTTTTAAAAAAAAATACGAACATAATATAATATTGCTCGTCCCCCATAGTAAATAGCGTGATAGTTTATACCCTATAGTTTGACCAGACTTATAGGGAACACCTATGTAAAATTTTAACAGAATCTATCGGGTAGAATTTGCGTCATGCTAGAACATAAAAATACAACATAATGTAATATTGCTCATCCCCCATAGTAAATAGCGTGATAGTTTATACCCTATAGTTTGACCAGACACACAGGGAATATCTATGCAAAATTTTAACAGAATCTGTCCGGTAGAATTTGCGCCATGCTGGAATATACATACAGACAAACAGACAAACAGACAAAAATTCTAAAAAAAATATTTTCGGCATTAGAATCGATCCTAGACCTCGTAGCAATTACTTTTTTTCAAAAATATTCAATGTACAGTTTTGACTTCGCTATGATTTTATTATATGTATAGATAATGTGTTCTTTCGAAATATAAAAAAAAAACGGAAAGTGCATTGACAATTTTTGGAAATTAAATAAGGAAGTTCAATACACGACTTTTATTAGCAAATGGTGATGACGTTTGGTGCGTGATTATTGAATTAATAAATTAAATAACGGTGGTATACTTTTTTAGATAGCGGCGCCTAACGTAAAAACATGTAAGAAATGTCACATAAAGTAAGAAAAGAATGCAGCTATGATATTTAATTTATTATTAGCATATATTCGCCGTTAATGGATTTCCGCGGATTGATCCTCACGCGACGAGTAATTTGAGCGGGCTGCAATGCCCCGCGGCCGGTTTATTTCCGCTTCCCCACTCCGCTTCCCCGCTCCACTTCCCCGCTCCGCTTCCCCACTGCGCTTACTAGTTTTGTATGAATTTTTAAACTAGTTCGCAAGTCCCTGTTCACTGAAGCAGAAGCTCCGCTTCTCTCCTCTCCGCTTCAGTGGGCAGTCAGCCTTAGGCTGTGCCTTTCAAAGTTGGCTACGTCGCAAATAGCTGTCAAATATTTAACCGATTTAATAAAATCAATAATAAATTTAATATCACGCTGTGTTGCACTAAAATATTATTTATCTACTCTCATAGCGTAATATTCGAATTATGAACCTCAAAACGAGTTTATATTGACATACTTTATAAACAGAATACCGAAATTTAAAAATAGAATCATATTATAACACTTTTTCTCTAACAAAATAATACCATAAAACAATTTTTTTTCTGTTAGGATACAGCGCTAATCCAAGAAGTTAATATCACCAAGGAGCTTCCAACAACTTTTGGCGGGGGACAGCAGCACCCGCTGTAGCGCATGTGCGGTGATGTGCTGGTGCAGGCGATATTCATTAGTTTTGTAGTACTTACTGAATTTCGTGGGATTTTTAATTTATTCTTGATCTTTAAATTTATTCTTTTATTTAGTATTTGTTTCAATCCCAATATTTGAGAGTAGATAAAGTAGTGTATGAAACTGCACATAACTAGGTATTAAAACATTCGTGTGATACTATTAAAAACCTCGCCTACGGCTCGGTTTTTAAACACACACTCATGTTTTAATACCCCTTATTATGCAACAGTTTCATAAACTACTATTTTGAACTGCAATTTGAATTTTATCAATTGCTTTATAAAATATTGTGATTTATTATACAAGTATCGTCTTGAAACTAAATATTCAAGAAAGTAGAAACGCTACAATTTTGACCCAATAGGAAATATTACGCAAAGCTGAGACAGCAGATGGCGCCACTTTGACAAGACATAAACAAACAAAATTTTTCGGTGTTTTTCTTCAGCTTTATTTCGTGTTTGCTAATTTGTTGGTTAAAATAATACCAGAAGCTTAAAAACAATATAAACTATCAGGGTATAAACTATCACGCTATTTACTATGGGGGACGAGCAATATTATATTATGTTCGTATTTTTGGAAAAAAACGCGCATTAGGATATTGTAGCATTAGGATATTGTAGATGGTTTTCGATTAAACTTTTTAAATGATTATCATCACGCTATACCTTTATGGAACTAAGCAGTCAATCATGAAATATATAGGAACGGCTATTTTAGACAAGTTTCAACAAAACAATTAGCTCAACGGTTGGGCGGTTGCTATGCAAACATGGGGTTGTAAGTTCGATTCCCACCTACGGTTTTTTTCTTTTTTTTCACATTTTGTTACACGATTATTATTTTTTTCGATTATGTACCTATAATCTATAGATATAATAAAATCGTAGCGAAGTTAATTTTTTTTAAAGAAAGTTATTGCTACGAGGTATGGGATCGATTCTTATGCGGAAAATAAAGTTTTTAGAATGTTTGTCTGTACCAACTGTAGGGCATAAACTATCACGCTATTTGCTATGGGGGATGAGCAATATTACATCATGTTCGTATTTTTCTCTGCAAATTGTAAAAGGACGCGCCAAAAGGTTGGGATATTGTAGATAGGTAGTTACCGATTTAACTTTTTAAATGATTATCATCACGCTACCTTTTACATAGGAACGGCTATTTTAGCCAACTTTCAACAAAGCGAATAAGTAAGCGGTTGGACGAATGATTTGAAGTCCTGAGGGCCTACCACCAGCTCAAAAGCAGTATTATTTTAATATTACTTTAGTTTACTTCGATGTGGGAAAGAGATGAAGCTCTACAGGATGTATAGCTCCATCTCTTTCTCCCACTGAAGTAACATTAAAATAATACTGCTTTATGAGCTGGTGGTAGGCCGCCCGGGGTAGTAAGTTCGATTTACATCTGTTTTTTTTAAACTCTTTTTGTAAAACGATTTTTTTTTGGATTGTGTATGTAATAGTTCATAGAATGTATTAATTCACAAAAAATGGATAACTTCGTAAGCTATGGGAAACTACTAAGTTACAAGTACTTTACAGTCACAAAACATACTAGGTTGTATTCTGATTATTTTAGAGCAAAAGACTGTAGGAATTAAATGTTTTTTTTTACAGATTTTGACAGCAGATTTGTCCAAGCGATTTTAAAATATGTATGTGTGTGGATCTTCTGGAATCGCTGCCACACTGCTTCCTGGTGGCAAAACAGCGCACGTTATGTTTAAGATTCCCATCGATTTAGAGAGCAACGAAACGCTTGTTTGTGGGGTGTCACGCAACAGTAACAAGGGATGTGTGCTTAGGGGATTGCGCTTCGTCGTATGGGATGAATGCATTATGGCAAAAAGAAAAGCAGTGGAAACTGTAAACAGAACCATGCAGGACATCCGCAGAAACCAAGATATGATGGGTGGTGTCACAGTTTTGACAAAAAAAGTGAATACTTCGTTGAAAAGGTCGACTCTATGGTCGAGAGTTCATAAACTGCGCTTGACCATCATCATACGACCTCGGCTTGGCGGTAATTCAAATGCTCAAGTATTCTCCGATGTTCTTCTAAAAGTTGGTGAAAGCACTCTACCAGAGACTCTTGGTAGAGTAGATCCCACTTTAGAAGATCTTATTCGTCTGATATACGGGGATATCAGTCAAATACCGTACCAAGAGAATTCTTAGGCGTGTTTCCGTTTTAACTCCGAAGATGATCAAGCTGCAGCGATCAACCACAGTATTCTCTCACAAATTGAAGGGAGTGAAGTGATATACACCTCCATTAATACTGATGTGAAGGAAGATGATGCCAAATATCACCCCGTAGAATTTCTCAATTCACAAATGGCAAGTGGACTTCCGGTTGTATATCTGTGTAACGGAAACCAGCTCAAAGTCATGTCTTTGCAGAGAAACGTCATCGAGGTGGAAATTCTAACAGGTTGTGGCGATGGTGAGACAGTGTTTATAGCGCGTATAAAGTACAAATTCCCCATAATTACCAGTTAAAGCGCGTGCAGTTCTCTGGGAGTGTATGCTTTGCGATCAACAAGTCACAGGGGCCGACACTGAAGGCTGAAGGCTGCGGGTGTCGACCTCAGGATAAGCTGCTTCTCACACGGACAACTGTTACGTCGCTTGCTCCCGAGTCACCATTCCTGACTCTCTGTATATTTTGGCTGCTGAGAATAAAACTACAAACGTAGTATACAGGAAGTTTTATAAAAATATGGCTATCATTGTAGTATATTGTGATGTCTTACGATTTCCATGTGAACGAAGTCGCGGGCAGAAGCTAGTACCATTAATAAAAATATTTAAAATTACATAACACATAACATCACGCCTGTAATCCCCGAAGAGTTAGGCAGAGATGTACCTATAGTAAACCCACATTTCGCCAGTTATGTTTAAGTCCCATGTAATAGGGGGCGAACCTATTGCCATCAACCGGGCACAAACCCAGACTCCGGGCTGCTACTGAGAAATTCCAGATGGAAAAACTCAATAACACTTTGCCCGACCCGGGAATCGAACCCAGGACCTCATACTCAGTAGTAGCGCTTGCGACCACTAGACCCACTAGACAGGCAGTTATTTAAAATTATTGAGAACTTAATCCTTTATAATATAACTTTTTTGTTATCGAATGCAATGATGCCCTCTAGCGGGAACAAGTGGCATTAAGATTCCCTTATAGTAAACTAAACAGCCAAACGTCTATTTCTTTAGGCTGTGTCAATAAATTCAACACGTATCACAAAAAAATCTGCTCTCTCGCCAGCAGATTACAATGACATACTACACAGAGTAGGAATATCCACGCAATCGGCACCCATAACTCTTTTCCTTTCAATATATTTTTACGATCTCGCAAGATATACAGGAGGTCCATTGGGAACGATTGCCGATATCTAGTCGATCGAAAAGAAACGTTATTTGATTAAAAAAAACGTCGTATTTTATCGTATCTGGTAAAATTTGACCCTGTATTAATAAGGTAAAAATAGGGCAAAAAGAAGAGACATCTCAGCTATGTGTATGTGCGGCAACGCATCTGATATTCTGGGTGGGAAATTATCAAATAACTTCTCCCGCTCTGGGCGGAGCGGAAAGGGTGTCAGACTCTTACTGACTAAAACCCACCCGAGTTCCTTCGGTTGCCCTGTTGCCGGGGGCCACGATTTCCCTTTAGGACTTCTTCGCAACCTCGGCAGGCATAGGCCCTAGCGGACCCCGTCAATTCTGCCGACATCTCTTTGAGGTGCGCGTGGAACATAACGCGCCTTCGACCCGAGCCTGGTCCTTATCGGACGGCGAGCTACCCATTGCTTACCGTCCGCAAGCCCGCGCCTACGGTGGCCGGAAATCGGCTCGCGATTCCCGACGCCCAGGGCGTCTCCTCCTGAGTTGATATGCCTTTGGTATTCTAGGTGTCACTAGGTTAGGCAGCGGTGACACTTAACATTAGATGGACCATCACATTGTTGCCTAGTGATAGCCTAGTGGTGTGACCGTCGGACTGCCAAGTCACTCACACACACCACACTCACACACCACATTCACACACACCACACATCACTCACATCACACGTACACAAACACACGAGATATACCATACAACACCTGAAATCATCTCTCTAGTCTCCAGTCTGGAATTCGTACCCCGAGCCCCAAGATACATACTAACTGTCTAGTTTGGGGCTCACTGGTAAATAATATTGTGTAACCTAGCTATAAGTAATATTTTAAGCTACTCATGTCATCTCAACTTGGTGTTAACCTGTAAACCTGCTCACTGTATTATCTGGACAATAAATATCAATCTGCCTAGCCTTTACTCAACTATATTGGGGTCGGCTTCTAGTCTAACCGGATACAGCTGAATACCAGTATTTTACATGGAGCGACTGCTTATTTGACCTCCACAACCCAGTAACTGGGTAATACGATACCCCTTGGTAAGACTGGTTGTCAGACTTTCGAGCTTCTGACGACCCGTAACGACTGTCAAAGATCCACGAATGACAGCCGGGACCAACGGCTTAACGTGCTTTCCGAGGCACGGAGGAGTCTCGGTATGTAGAAATGGTCACCCATCCACGGACCAGCCCCGGCAAGCATAGCTTAACCTGACAGATCGACCCGAGCGGCTGTTAGTATTTAGCCACGAGCTCCACGAGCTTATCTGGACAATAAACTATTTTAATTTCTATTCGATTTCTACAAGGCTCGAGTTTGAACCCAAGCCATGCACCTCTGACTTTTCGGATTCCAACCATATTGCGGTCGGCTCCAGTCTAACCGGATACAGCTGAATATCAGTATTTTACATGGAGCGGCTGCCTATCTCATCATCTGCCTAGCTTTTTCCAAACTATGTTGGGGTCGGCTTCCAGTCTAACCGGATGCAGCTGAATGTTTGTAAATATGTGAGAACCATGTATCTATCACAAATTAAATTATTTATTTATTTATTTATTTATTTATTTATTTGCTAACATGTAAAACACTGATTAGTAGGCATGCATTAAAATTTCATGACACAGTATTAAGACATGTACCCTGTAAGGGCACTGCAAATGTTTACATATCAAATGATTACATAATTATATAATATTGATTCTAATTATAACAATTCATTACATTTCAAAAAACATTAATTCATTCATTATTACATTTTATTTCATTGAAATCATTTTTATTACTTTGTTCATTTATTTTAGTCATTATTAGTAAGCATAACATTATAGTAATATAGTAAAGTAATTTATTATTATTTTCACATTTACGTGAAGCTTATTATTACGAGGTCAATTGATTCACAATCTGTCAACTTTAAATTCCTCAACGGTATAGTAGCCTTTCTTTATTAACAGAGATTTCAACTGCGTCAAGAAAATTGAGTCATTTGGTAGGGATTTTAAACTTTCCGGTAGCTTATTAAATATATTAGCTAGTCTTGAATGTGGGCTTTTCCCGATAAATTTTATGTTTGTGATGGGTAGTATTAGTCTATTCTTGTTCCGTCGGTTATAGTTTTCATTTAGCTCGATATTAGATTTGAAGAGGTGCCTATTTTTCCTAACGAATATACAACTTTGCAGTATATATATAGCTGGTAGTGTGAGAATTTGATGTTTAATAAAGTGTGGCCTACAACTCTCTCGTTGGCCTATGTTCATCAATATTCTGATACATTTCTTTTGCTGAATGAAAAGGTCCAAAAAGTCAGTACTGTCCCCCCACAGAATAATACCATAATTCAGCCAGGAGTAGGCGTACGCATAATAGGCAGTTAAGGCGGTTTTATAATCTGTGTTGCATTTCAATATGCTTAGTGCATAAATAAATTGGGACAATTTTGCTCTTGTACTTTCTACATGTTTCTTCCAATTTAGGTTTGAGTCTAATGTTAGGCCTAAAAGTTTAAATTCGTTTATTTCTTCTAATTTTATTTGTTGTGTTAATATATTTAGGTTTAGTGGAGTTCTTTGGTAAGTTCTGAATTGGCATATTTTAGTTTTCGTTATGTTTATTTCTAAATTATGCTTTTTCAACCATTGCTCAGTTTCTATGAAAGTTTTTTCAATAGCTAGATGGTCAACATTCACGGGCGTTTTAAATAATAAAGAAACATCGTCAGCGAACAAAATACACGACGAACTTATCTTTTTTGGCAAGTCATTTACGTATAATATAAATAAGGTACTTCCTAAAACACTTCCTTGGGGTATTGAAGTATTAATGGTAGCCATGTCTGATCCTATGCTGTACATTTCTTGGTCAACGCTATCTAAATATTCTATTTCTACGAATTGTACTCTGTCTTGTAAATATGATTTAAACCAATTAAAAGCTTGTCCTCTAATACCCGAACCGTAAAGTTTTTGTAATAAAATTTTGTGTGACACCTTGTCATACGCCTTCGTCATGTCTAGGAATAGTCCAATAGCGTACTTTCGTTCGTTAATGCAACTGTAAATTTCCTGTACGTAGTTGTATACCGCTAGAGTAGTTGAGCATTTTTTCCTAAATCCGAATTGGTTTTTATCTAAAATATTATATTTTTCTAAAAATTTATTGACACGATTCGCCATTGCTTTTTCGAAAATTTTTGAGATAGTGGGCAACAGTGCAATAGGTCTATAATTACTAGGGTTTTCTGAATTTCCTCCTTTTTTCGCAATTGGGCGTACTTTCGCAATTTTAAGTTTTTCTGGGAATCGTCCCTCGTCGAAAGAAATATTTATCAGTTTAGTGAGCGGCGATGTAAGCTCCTTTACGCATTTTTTTACTAGTATCGGCGGGATATCGTCCACTCCAAAGCTACGTTTATTTTGCATACCGCGTATAATTTTAAAAACCTCTCGCTCGGTTACCGGATCGATATACATGGAGTTTATTGCGGGCTTATGCACCGAATGTAACGATGGCCCACACGGCGCTGGCGCCGCTGCTCCCGAACTTTTGTTATCTACACCTACCGATATGAAATAATCATTAAATGTGGTGCAAACTTGTTGCGGTGATTTAATTTTTACGTTATTTAATTTTAAGGTAATGTTCTTATGATTTTGTTTAGTTTTATTAGGTTTAGTAATTTTATTTATTACTGACCACATCGTTTTTGTTTTATTTTTCGAGGCATTCATCTCTTTTATGTAATTAAGTTTTTTTGAAGTTTTGATGCATCTTTTTAACATTTTCGAGTATTCTTTGCAGTGTTTTTTAAATATGGTGCTATTGAGCTGATTCGAAATAATTCTAGTCAATCTTTTATTTTTGCATGATTTTTTTAGTCCCCTAGTAAGATAATTGTTTGTTTTATTTTGCATTGTTTTTATCCGTTTTTTTGGTATGTATTTATTCAAATGAGATTGTAAAATGTCATGAAATCTATTATAAGTTTTATTTATGTCAAAGTTTTGATAAAAAATGTCATCCCAGTTTATTTTATTTAGTGCTGATTGGAAATTTGTCAAATTAGTATTGTTAAAGATTCTTTTAGTAACGTAGGGTGTCCTTTTAAGACTTTGCGCTTCCTTGTCTTTCCTAAGGCTGTATATTAAGCTATTGTGATCCGAGATACCATTATTGTTAACAGTAATTTCAAATTCTGTGCTACTATTATTTGTGAATAAAAGATCTATACAAGTCGATGTTGATTTTGTGGTTCTTGTAGGAGTTTTGATTATTTGCTGTAGATTTAGTTCTGTCATGATATTGTTAAATCTCTGGTATTCCTTAGCTTTTTTAAAATAATCTAAGTTAAAATCTCCGGTAATTATAAGGCGTTTGTTTTTGTACTTTAGTGTAATGAGCTTCAGAAGTTGATTTAAAAAGTTAAAGAACTTTTCTATATTTCGATCGGGCCGGTATACAAGAATAATAATTAGTTTTGGTGACTTAATTTCTATGGCACAACATTCCACAACATATTCGATGGATAGATTGGTAATTTCAGGTAATTCTTTGCATTTTAATCCGGTTTGTGTCAGAATGGCGGCTCCACCGCCTCGGTGATTTTGTCGACAGAAGGCCGAACTGAACTCGTATCCACTGACTGTAATTAATTCTTTTTGATGATTTCTAATCCACGTCTCGGTAAGGCAGACTACATTATAAGGTTCATTATCTAGTATACTCTCAAGAATATGAGTTTTATTTTTGAGACTTTGTACGTTTTGTATAAATATTTTAAAGTCGAAAAGTATGGTCTTTGGGTCGTTTGTGACTTTCATCACCGTGGCTGATTTTACACTGTGGCATAGTGGATGTGGTTGCAACAGATGTAGTTTGTGGTGCAGTCAGGGTGTGGCTCATGAATGTGTTTTCAGATGGATTTTCGTTGCTTCTTCCCCACAGATTTCGTTCTTCTCTAAATTTTCTTCTTTCTTTTAGTGCGTCCAAATCGAGATATCGATATGTTAGATATTATCTATCGTTGCTTCATTTTTAATTGTTTTTACCTATTGTGGTATAGTAATTTTATTCTAGGTGCATCGTCTTCACATATAATAATTATTTAACAAATGTACGTACATATACAAACAATATTGTAAAACATTTTAAAAGAGTAACGGTGGAGTTTCTTGCCCATTCTTCTCCATACGAAAACTACCTTTTGGAAGGGGCGACTAGAATCAATTTTATTATTTTGTAATTTTTGACGTTCAAAAGTGCCATACATGGGCCTATTTGAAATAAATGATTTGACTTTGACTTTGACTTTACCAGTATTTTACATGGAGTGGCTGCCTATAAACACAAAAAAAAACTTGTAAATATTTGTCAGCTATTTGAAACGTTGTCAACTTATTTAATGCACGCAGTTTTATCATCATTAATTCATCACCCTGTGCTGATTATTAGTCCACTGTCATAAATCTTAACAAGGTCTGCTGAGGTTTAATAATTGACAGGCTGTTGCCTTGGCTTGCATAGCGAAG
Organism: Agrochola lychnidis; assembly: GCA_963680765.1. Lineage (NCBI taxonomy): Eukaryota > Metazoa > Arthropoda > Insecta > Lepidoptera > Noctuidae > Agrochola > Agrochola lychnidis. Next base: position 16,949,661 of record OY796869.1, on the reverse strand, counting down.
TGATTGGCGGTCGCAGTATCTATATATCCAACTATCCGTATATTATACTCACAGATGCGATTATTTGATATAGCAATGTGTTCTTACCAATAAATCTTGACATGTTCAATGAGTCGCTTTTGCCAGATCTAGTGAACATTTTTTTTTGAAGAGAAATCTTCTTTAGGCGCTTTGGGTATTTTTGAGATGGGACTTAACGAGACACACTAGGACATTGATTTCACGACACTGTTACCGAGTTTACCGACACCGTGGAGTAAAAGACATCAACGCATTGATTACTGCGGTGCCGATTTTTTTCAAGTTTTCACTTCTGTCGACACTCTCGGGGTGCCACTGTTTTTTTTTAACATATAAATGTTTCAGTACTTAATAGTAAAACTTTTGTGAAAAAGTACATTTAAGAGGCCGGCAACACGGCTCGCAACTACAAATCGAGATGTTTGCTAAATTCGATTCCAAGCACGTTGCGCTAGTGTGAGTGCCTGTCGGAGCGATATACACCTACAGTGAGCAATACTACCACGCACACATTGACAATTATTGTTTGACGCAATAGTACTATTAGCTTTCGAAAATTTATGATAAATTTGGATGTCTTCCGTAATACAAAAAATTATGAATGAAAACTTAATGTATTTTTAATTTTTTTTCGATAATTTGTAACTAGGTAACATAAATTGTGCTTCTGCGGAAACAATATTACAAATATTTTTGTTTATAATACAAAAAAAAAACAATATGAAAACATGTCATTTACGCTGTAAAAATGTACGAAATGCAATTCGCTTACACTTTATTTAAAGGTAAGTTTTTGGAAATGTAAAGACGTAGGAGCCTAGATAAATACAGTCTCAATCCGAATATCAACATAATATGGTGGAAATATGCTCAAATTGCAAATGATTTATGTACTACGTTTGTATGGACAATTCATGCCTCGCCGCATTCTTAAGGAAGTCTATGCTGTTTCAAAAGTATCTGAAGAAAATGTAAATTAATGGATCAGAAAACGAATCTGTGAATCCTAAACGTACCATTGCGGAAAGCCAAAACTAATCACCATAAGGACTCTTTTTGCTTGCAGTGCTCGGCCTTTATAGAACTGGGGCGGTACCAGATGTGGTCATTGCGAGCACGGGATTTTGTTTTCAAAGTGATTAGTTATGGGTTTCCGCAATGGTACCTATTCACTTGTTTAGTGCTTTGATTTGATTATTTGAATTTCTTATTTAAAATCACCTTTAAGATATTTTTCATAATAATTGAGATTAATATTTATAACCTCAATTTTCGCCGATGATTTTTTTTCTATCTGAAATTTCTCAGTAGCAGCTCGGAGTCTGGATTTGTGCCCGGTTTGATGGCAATAGGCTCGCCCCCTATTACATGGGACTTAAACATAACTGGCGAAATGTGGGTGTACCTGCTAGCTACAGGGACACCTCTGCCCAACCCTTCGGGGAAACAAGGCGTGATGTTATGTTGTTGGTTTTTTTTAATATATGTACATATTATTATTAAAAAGGATAAATGGGGCATACACGAACTGGTTCTGCATCTCGAGGGGCGTTAGACAGGGTTGTGTAGCGTCACCGTGGCTGTTCAACTTGTACATGGATAGTTGTCTGATAGATTTGAAAGAGGGTGAGTGCGGATTGAGGATGAATGAGTTGCCTGTCAAATGCCTTATCTACGCAGATGATCAAGTTCTACTTGCATCATCAGCAGAACAGTTGCAAGACATGGTGACTGTGATGGGTGAAGCATATAAGATGAAAGGGATGAATATAAATGTGAATAAGACGAAGGTCATGGTGTTTGAAAGAGGAGAGGATGTATCGGTGTGTGATGTGAAAATAAATGATAAGAGTGTGGAGCAAGTAAGTGAGTTTATATATTTGGGGAGTCTGTTTACAAGGGATGGTTAGATTGACGGAGATGTGGAAAGGAGAGTAAACGCGGGAAACAAAGTAAATGGTGCTATACATGCGATTGTGACCAACCAGTCGATGTCTAAAAAGGCTCGACTGGCTGTTCACAATGGTGTGCTGGTGCCCACGCTTATGTATGGTAGTGAATGTTGGGTGTGGCAAAAACAACATGAAAGTAGAATAAATGCTGTGGAAATGCGTTCCTTGCGAAGCATGTGTGGCCTGACTATGAATGATAGGCTAAGGAATGATGTGATAAGACAGCGGTGTGATTTAAAAGAAGATGTAGTGACAAAAATTGAAAAGGGTATGCTGAGATGGTTTGGGCATGTTGAGAGAATGAATGAAAGACGACTAACAAAATGTATTTACAAGGCTGATGTAAAGGGAAAGGCCGGGCGGGGTCGCCCAAGGAGGACATATACTGACCTTATTGGTGATGTTCTTCAGAAAGGCCAGGTGCGTAGTACTCGCAACCGGCGTGCGTGTATGACCAGATGTATGAACGTAAACGAGGCAAAAGGACTATGTAAGGATCGTAGCAGGTGGCGTTCTGTAGTTTCTGCCTACCCCCATGGGAAGAAGGCGTGAGTTTATGTATGTATGTATGTATGTGTACATATTATTTACTAGCTCCGCCCCGCGGTTTCACCTGCATAAGTCTCGATTCCGTGGGAAAAAAAAAAGTATCCTATGTTCTTTTCCAGGGCATCATCTATGTATGTGCTAAATTTCATCCAAATCCGTTCAGCCGTTTTAGCGTGAAGGCGTAACAAACAAACTTACTTTCGCATTTATAATATTAAGGATTATTTAGGTCTGTTGGTTTTTAAATAATGTAAATACGTATGTATAAATTTTTCAATTGAAATGAAATTACTGTTAGAAAAAGTGGCGTAATAAAGTTAAAACTTTATAGAAACAGACGAATGTGTTACCAATTAATTACCTTCATTTTGTTTAAACTTTCATCTGATAGGTTTTTTTGGAACAGAGCATAGTAAATAATTTCTGCATACAAGCATCAATGCTGTGTTCCACTTAAATTTATCAGCACATGCGACGCAGGTGTCCCTCCGGCGGTAGCCCCTTTTCATCACGCCGTTAGTCAACATAAAATATTAAAACCGGTCAAGTGTACAGTGAAGGGTTCTGTAGTTGGGACGAGTATTTACAAATGCACAGTATTGATTTCATCGGTCGTAAAATAAATTGGTATTTTAAAATATTTATTGAAAAAAACTTTTTACAAAAAAAAAAACAACCGACCTCCAAAAAAAAACACTACAAAGTGAAAAATAACTTTAATTTCGGAAGTCGGTGTCTTGGGTTTTGTATTTTCGTTTTTTGCCACCGACTTCCGAAATTAAAGTTATTTTTCACTTTGTAGTGTTTTTTTTTGGAGGTCGGTTGTTTTTTTTTTGTAAAAAGTTTTTATTTTTCACTTTTTAGTCGTGGTACCTACACCACACATATTCGAATACCACTACCTGCTATCAGTGACAGAAACTTATCATCTACATACTGGAAAAAATACGTATTTTGTAGCTAACTCAAAAACTATCAAAGCAAAGTTAATAAAATTTATATGGGACCAATTCGAGAGCACACCCTTTCAAACAAAAAAAGAATTTTCAAAATCGGTCCACAATTGACGGAGAAATCGGTGGACATACATAAAAAAAAAAAAAAAAAACATACGCGTCGAACATATAGTCCTTTTTGGAAGTCGGTTAAAAATACATGACCAACAAAGTTATTTCTGCGGCTGTAACCGAAAATATCCCATATCTGAAAAACTATTGACTAAAAAACATCATAACCCTATCTGCGGGAACGCTGTTCCGACGCCCGTCCTTCTGATGCACCTTGCAGGTCGCATCTTAGAAACCTCCTTAAATCCCCTCTCCACTCAACCGACTTCTACTCCTACTCCTTCACTGTGTAAGCGGTTCGGTTGTGGAATTCACTACCACCTGACATTAGGGACTGTCATACTGTTGAAGAATTTAAACGAGGAGTGAAAGAACACTATCTTTCCACCTCGTCATAGTTGCATAGTTATTTTAAATCACGTTGTGATTATAATATTTATTTTAGAAGTATGGTATGTAAGTATATTCTCATATTGTATGTTTAAATTGAAATGAGTGAATTTGACTTTTTTCTTCTTTGATTTATGTTTTTGTTTTCTCTTCTACGGTTACACACGTTGTCTACATCTTTTTTATATACTTTCCTGTCACAGGTGTGCTGGAAGAGATTTCTTTAGAAATAAGCATTGCCTGTTTACGTATTTTTCTGTTCCTTTCTTCTTGTCTGTTGTATGTGTACGCATAAGTGGTTAATTTTTGTTTTTTTTTAACTTTGGTTCCTACAACACCCCACATGCTTATGTGCATCTATTTTTTTTATCATCCCTCGGTTGCATGTATGGAGAGGCTACCCTAATTGTTATTTTCATAATTTCATTACAAAGAGGTGCACAGAATATACCTTCTTTCTAATTTCCATCAAAAAGTCTCCGGGCTAAACGGCTGTGTCAAAAGTTCAAAAAAAAATAAGTAGTCCGCTAGGGCCGATGCCTGCCGGGGTTGCGGGTTTGTCCAAAAGGGTTACCGTGGCCCCTGGCAACATACAGGCAACTGAAGGAACACGGATTGGTTTTAGCCAGTAAGAGTCTGATACGCCCTCCCGCTCCGCCTAGAGCGAGAGAAGTTATTTGATAATTACCCAAACAAAAAAAAAATGGTTTCGTTTTTGCCATTTAGCTACGGAACCCTAAAAGTTTCCTTTTAGCTCGTGCAAAGCATAATAATATTTCCCGTTAGCCTGAATAGCCAGAGAGTCTTAATAAGGCTTCATATTTCAACGTTGCAGCTACAACCTGAAACTCTACCGAGTTCATTATTTACTAAATAATAACTTCTCCAATGGGCTATGTCAAGAAAAAATTATAGAACAAGTTTGTTAAAGTTTTGTTGTACTCGTACTGTTTTGTTTTGTAAAGAGTTTAGTCTGTAGGAAAGCCGGGAAGGGACGCCATGAAAGAACATACATACACTGACCTTTGTAACGTACTATCGAAGAAACGCAAATCTGTACACTGTAAGGACTATTCTTGTTTGCAGCATTCGGTCTTTTGTAACGCTTACCTATGAAAAAACTGGCCAAGTGCGAGTCGGACTCACGCACGAAGGGTTCCGTACCATTATCTATAAAAATGGCAAAAAAAAATTACGTTTGTTGTATAGGAGCCCCCTTAAATATTTATTTTATTATTTATTTTATACTATGTTGGGGTCGGCTTCCAGTCTAACCGGATGCAGCTGGATACCAGTATTTTACATGGAGCGACTGCCTATCTGACCTCCACAACCTAGTTAGTACTAGGTAACACGATACCCCTTGGGGGTTTTATTATTATATTTCTAAATGTCTTTGACATATCTCGGGACCCTGGGGTCCCGGACCTTTGGAAGGCATACGAGGGGCCGAAGCCAACTCGCAGAGGCCCCTTAGACATTTTTGAGTATTGAGGCACCAACCGACGATTATCCCTGTTCGCACTATGCAAGGGCACCCAAGGACAACCCCCGGTTGGTGTGGGACTATTGCAGAATATGGAAACAAAGATATTGGACTATGGCTTTGGGTGGCTTAAGTGGACTGGTTACCTGGAGCTATGGAAGGACTATGGCCCCTGCCTGATCAATGTTTAAATGTACACGGATAAAATGGCAGAGGGTGACTGGCACGCTCAATAATGGGCCCCCGAAAACGGTCGCTAGCACATAGTGTCGTAGCGACAAGGGGGCAACACGTCCTGAGGTGCTTATGAGGAGTGGAGAGGTATTCCACGGCTATAAGGACAATCCCGGAAGTACGGTCAAGATCCCTACCAGCATCTTACTGGAATACTTCCTTCCTCCGAGCACGTTTGCTCTTGCGAATCTCCACTCAAGCCGGCCAATTAAGGCAAGAATGAGGCGGGAGCTCTGTTCCTCGTCAGTGTTCACTCCAGCCGGCCAATAAAGGCAAGCCAGAGGTGAGGAACAAGACTTCTCCCGGGAGATAGGGTCCGTGGGGTCGCTACTGCCCAACAGCTCGCCACATGCTGCCCTGCGGGTTTTTGTATCTCTCTTGGTCTGGCTCCTAATCCCAGACCTGTTCCGGCAAAGTAAACTCTACCGGCACAGTCCTAGAGTTCGGAGCGCGCAAGCCCCACCACGACGTCAACGTAGAGATACGACGGTGGGGTTATTATTATTATTATTAAAGTAAAAATACAACTGAATATTTTATGAATATTTCAAGTGCCTACCTGTTGCCATTATTGATATCGAGCATAAAAGGGCAAAAAAACCGCGTTTTTTGTATGGGATAAATATTTATTTTATTTTGTTTTTAGTATTTGTTATTATAGCGGCAATAGACATACCTAATTTGTGAAAATTTCAACTGTCTAGGTATCGCGGTTCTTGAGATACAGCCTGGTGACAGACAGACGGACGGACAGACAGCGAAGTCTTAGTAATATGGTCCCGTTTTTACCCTTTGGGTACGGAACCCTAAAAAGAGTCGTGTGTACGGGTTTTTTTTTCAAATTGGTTAGATATGCGTTACCACGATAGTACACATACATTCATAACATAAAATCACGCCAGTAATCCCTGAAGGGTTAGGCAGTGTTGTATCAATAATACACCCACATTTCGCCAGTTATGTTTAAGTCCCATGTAATAGGGGGCGAGCCTATTGCCATCAACTGGGCACAAATCCAAACTCCGGGCTACTACTGTAAAATTCCTGATGGAAAAGCCCAATAACACTTTGTCCAACATTTTTTTAAATTTTTTTTTGGTTGGTAAATCATCAAATAATGTCTCCCGCTCTGTGAGAAGCGGGAAGGCGTGTCAGACTCTTACTGACTAAAACCCACCCATGTTCCTTCAGTTGCATATATGTTACCAGGGGGCCACGGTATCCCTTTCGGACTTTCCTGCGGTCCAAGCGGACCCCGTCAGTTGTGCTGACATCTTTTTGAGGCGCGCGTGGAACACAACGCGCCGTCGACTTTGTCCAACTTGGGAATCGAATTCAGGACATCACACTCAGCAGTAGCGCTTGCAACCACTAGACGAACGAGGTAGTTATTTACATTGTCCTTCAAAATGGTGAATCAAGCGCAGTTCTGGCAACCTTGACTCTATATTACCAGAAACCCTAGCACGAACGCGCGACGTAAACGTACCGTAAACTCCATATAGATTATGTTATAGTTGGTTGGTTGGTGGTTGGTTGGTGATTCGTTGGTGGTTGGTTGGTTTGTTGATTGTTGTCCTGGACAAAGTGTACATACGTCTCATCACTACAAACTGTATGCAGGTCCCGTTCGGAGACTGAAAATAATATTAATAAACTGTTCCACCAAACCGGACTTATCAAAATTTTGTTTCTGTGTGGTTAGTGGAAATGCTCAGGTGCGGTTCGGACAAGTGCTGTTGAAATCAGTGGTCTGAGTTGGATAACTCGATTTTTTAAATAAAAATTCACATATTCTCTGGAATTTTGGTTACATTTTTGCCTAAGTAAATATAATGTGCGAAACGAGTATTTATCATTTTTTTAATCGTTCTAAGTTACAGTCTGACTATTTTCTGAATGTTCCTCGGTAATCATCACATTTCTGAATACAAACGAATGGTTATTTCCATGTCCATCAATTATTAGATTTATCATGTATAATAATTTGAATTCAGAACTAAGTACTCTATTGTAGTTTTGTTATGATTTCCATGTGAATTATATAGAGCTGTAAAACTATTTTCATGCCTGTAACTTTGGCAGCTTACCTCCCATTTTAAAAATAAATTACATTAAGTTAAAGAGTATTAACAACTCTATTTACTTCCAAGTCGATTGAAGGCGTTCGGTCTGCACCAAGTGCAAAGGGCAACTGATAGAAATCCAACGACTGACGAAATACGAAGTTTGCCGAGGGACATTAAGAAAATAGTTATACTGTACGTAGCGTTTACTCCGCGCGTTCGTGCTTGCTCACTACCACACATGTTTAAACGGGAACGGAGCAAAAATATCGTAACATGAAGCGTTCTGTAATTTCTCAGTTTCTGCCTACCTATGGGAGAAGACGTGTATTTATTTTTGTACTTAGTATGTAGGAGTAGGCAACAAGTGTGTATGAGCATGTGGATATAGTATATCCTTTACTGCTTGACTTCTCTATAATAATAATAATAATCCATTTAATTCAGTCAACGCAGGCCCGTAAATAAATACCTTAACCTAATAAAACATATTTTTTTTTATTATAATAACAAATAATTATTGTACACGAAGTGATGACTGTGTCCGCGTCTTGTTGCGCTGCGTGATGTCGCGTAACCTTCCACGAAATCGTCGGTACGCCACAAATTTCGGTCAAAACTCTTCTTTCATTAAGGTTTCTAGGTACTGAGTTGGAACTCGCACCACAAACGTCTTGAAGTTTATGTTATGGCGCGACTCCAACTTCTCTACTCTCAAGGTCCACTTGGTCTTGGTTCTGATATATTCTACGATGTCATCAGTCATCGTGGAAGTGATGCAGATGGAATACGTACAGCTGCGTCGACGGTGTAGCAGCACGCAGCAACATATTTGGTCCCGCCAGAGCAGTACCACATCGATTACGGTAAGTGGACTTCCTTCGCTTGGATTCCACCGTCATGAAGCCTTCCTTGTCTGGCTGTCCTTTCTTAGGGCCTTCTTATACCAATTAATAATTAATCTTTACAACGAAAGTCCGTGCAGTAAGTCTTCGGGGCTGTGCACACTGGCGGACGGCAGGGGAGAGCATCGAGGGGGATTCCTTTATCCGCCCTCTGCGATACCACGAGCGTCCGCCAGCTTACCGGACCATTCGTATGCCGTGGCATACGCTGCTGCTAGGTTGATCAACCAGCATTGAAATAATACACCTTATTTCGATTGGATAAGTAGACCTAGCAGACTCCAGCGCATACCGGTGCATACCACTGCGTACCGGCGCACACCACCGCATTCCGCCGCATGCCGCCACATACCGCCGCGTCCCGCCGTGGTATTCTCCTGCGTGCTTTTCGATGCTCCAGAGAAAACTGCGCTGCGATGCTCCAAAGTCGATCACCGAGCATTGAAATTTATACTTTGTTTCGATTGGATAAGTATTAAATTCAATTGATAAATTTAAAATCCTCTGCCGTCCCATCCGCCAGTCTGCGCAGGTCCTTCTTCTTCCTTAAATCTATCTCTATTATGTTCTGACATGTCAGTATTCAACCCCTTACTGCCAATATCATCTTTTGTCTACCGAAAGAATGAAAAAGATTACAAGTAATTAATTAGAAGAATACCTTGAAACCTACTACGCTTTGGAATGGGCAATAGAACTAGCTTCATCTGTCTAATTGACTGACTTCTTGACAATTCAAAAGAGCCTGTAAATGATTTGATTGAAATAATGCTTTGAATTTGAGTTTGAGTATTAGGATAAGTCTATTTTAAGCTCAAATCAAAACTCAGATCTTTACTAAAGTAATGCCTATGTATATGCTCGTGTGTAGTAATTAGTATATTAATGAGACAAGTTGGCGCCTATTAATACGTGTAGGCATTCTAATGACTCCAATCTTCTAATTGTCGATCAGGCTAGGCCTTACTGTTAGCGTTTGAAGAAATGATAAATGATACCTAAATGATTTTATTTCTATAAGTAGGTCTTCACACAAACACTTTTACACGTCAATCATATTTTAAAAACTAGATGAGGCTGGCGTTTCCTATCTGACTACTCTGAGAAGAAAGGCCGAAATAAACTCAGAGGTCTCGTCAAAGTCTGTTTTAAAGTCCAGACATAATCTGCCAGACTAACATGCCAGATTATCATTAGAAGTAACTGAGAAAAATAAATATATATGGATAGGACTATGTGGTCATATATAAATATGACCCACATAGTCCTCAAACTCACAATAATTAAAATAATGATAATATTATACTTCATTAAGTAAATATTCATGTCATTGTATATATAATTTTAAAGTTAGCAAAATAAACAAAGTCCCAAAAGTAAAAAAATCTAAATAAATTGGAGCAGCTTAGTCCCAAGTTTTTTTGTCCTCGATATAATCTTTAACGGTATATAAATTTTTGTGATTTAAGGCAAGTACGTCTCACTTTTATGTATCGGTACCATGTGCAAAACGTGAGCAGCAGTGTTTACTCTTCGGTAAGTACAAAATACTGCAATCACCAGTCTGTCTTCTACGCATAACAGCAGTGAGCAGTGATAGCCTAGTGGTGTGACCGTCAGACTGCCAAGTCATAGGTCTCGAGTTCGAACCCAAGGCACGCACCTCTGACTTTTCGGATTCATGTGCGTATTGTATAATTATCACTTGCTTCAAAAACGGTGAAGGAAAACATCGTGAGGAAACCTGCATGCCTGAGTGATGTTTCGTGAAGCCAAGTCAGAGGCCCATGGGTGGCTTTATACCTCTGTCACCAATTTGGTCACTAACCATACGAAAAGAAGAAGCAGTCATTTTGAGTCTGCTGAGCAGGTAACGCCATCTGGTTGATGACTGTGAACTACTTACAAATATGTTCAAACAAATCTCAGTCAAAAGCAACGGCTGATAATTATGATCAAGGATTTAGAAAGCTGAAAAATAAAACAAATTACTTGAAAATCGCCTTTTTTTGGTGGGAAATTATCAAATAACTTCTCCCGCTCTGGGTGGAGCGGGAGGGCGTGTCAGACTCTTACTGACTAAAACCCACCCGTGTTTCTTCAGTTGCCATGTTGCCGGGGGCCACGATTTCCTTTTCGGCCCTTATTCGCAGTCCCGGTAGGCATTGGCCCTAGCGGACCCCGTCAATTCTGCTGACATCTCTTTGAGGCGCGCGTGGAACACAAAGCGCCGTCGACCCGGACTTGGTCCTTATCAGACCGCGAGCTACCCATTGCTCACCGTCAAATCGCCTGAAGTGTAATTTCACTTTTCTATGACACTTTGTTACAATGTGTGTTATCATTTTGTTTCTAACTTATGATGAAAGAAATCTTATTCCTTTCACCCTAATAGCGTACACACGATCAATCACAATCTGTTTAATTTTGACAGTTCAACAACATTCTTTGCGTTATTTACGTTGTTAAGCAGATTTTTTTTCTTACATAATGCAGCAATGGATTAGCTGCCTCGTCGCCGGCCGCCGTCACTGCGAGCGATGCAAAACTGTGTCCGGCCCTCCCCGCGTCCCCCATCGTTGGGGCGCCGACCAATATTAGCACGTCAACGCCGGGACGTGCTTATTCGGCTGCTGTTGTTAAAACTCCCGCAAATCATCAGCGGCAAACCAACAATGCGAGGGGTGCCCAAAGACCCTCCGAAGCAGTTCGAAGTTCGTTGCCGCCGGTAACAAGTCAAGGACAGACTGATGAAGAAGGCTTCATTCGCGTGGAGAAGAAGAACAAGAAGAAGAAGCCTACTTGTCGCAATCAGTGCGGTACCGCATTGACTGGTCCCGACATGTTGCTGCGTCCCGCTATTCCATCGACGCAGCTGTACGTGTCACGTCTACATCACACCACGAAGGTAGAGGAGGTCGTGGAGTACATCAGGATGAAGACCAAATTCACCTTGAGAGTCGAGAAGTTGGAGTCGCGCCATAAGATTAACTTCAAATCTTTTGTGGTGCGGGTTCCGACTCATTACCTAGAGACTTTCATGAAGGAGGAATTTTGGCCGACGGGTGTCGTGTACCGGCGTTTTCGCGGAAGGCTACATGACACCACGACTCAGCGCAATACGTCGCCGACCCAACGTAGTAACTAGATTTTATAGAGATGTTTTTATATTATGTATTAGTTTATTATTTTATAAGATTATTAATTTATGTATTTTGTCTATGGGCCTTAGTTGCCTGAAAATAAAACAATTATTATTATTATATTATTATTAGCAATATCCTTTCAAAATGATTCAGATTATGATTGCTCGTGTGTTACGCAATTAAGATCAATCTTATCAAGAACTGTTCAAAGCCCAGATTTCATCGTTCGCGACCTCATACAGGGTGGCAGGGACATGGACGCAAAAACTGTTACCATGGATTCAGTACATGATAATGAAAAAAAAAAAATCTGTTCCATACATTTTAACCGCGGAGGTATTACACTTTTCTTTCTATGAAACAGCAGATTTTTTTTATATCCGGCGAAAAATTTCAACCCAGTGGGTTTCAGAATCATGTCCTGAATCCATGGTAACAGTTTTCGCGTCGATGTCCCTGCCACCCTGTATAAAATCAATCGCTCCCCGTACTCTCTCGCCAAACCCTTACATAAACAAACTCGTATCCATTAACCAGCGCTCTTAACGCTCACTTTGACTTGAAGTCACAAAGATTAAACTCATGTTAACTTAAATGACTGCTTGAAATGAGCGAGGAATAAGCTAGGTTTTGGTGAACTTTTAGTAAGGACTTGACCTTAATTGGTTGATGACAAGCCATTTTAACAAAAGTGTCTATGGAGTTTCTTACCGATTCTTCTCCATAGGCATAGGCTTTAGAATTGGCAACTTTATTCACCAGCTTCATCTTTTTAACTGACGTACTTGACAATTCAAAAGTGCCTGATGCATTGAGTTTCAGTTTATTGCCTGCAGTTTTGAATACATCTTAGATAACTAATAACTATATTCGTACAAAAAGAATCTTGTGTTAATCTAGAAGATGCAGGTGTATCTATATGCCCAATTTTATTTAAATCCCTTAAGGTTGAACTCCCAGAACGGCCGGTCACCGCGGGGGTAGTAGACCAAAACCCTCCAAAGTACAGTGAAAAAACTTTTAACGATCAACCTATAGAAAAAAGAAAATACTTTTTATGTAGTTACAACGTTCGATCTTTAGCAAGCGAAACAAGAATTATAGAGCTGGAATACGCAATATCTCTTATAAAGTGGGATATCATAGGAATCTCTGAAGTGAGAAGGGAAGGACTTGCAATAGAAGACAGAGGCTGCTACGTTCTATACTATTTTGGACAAACGAAAGGAGCGAATGGTGTGGGTTTCCTGGTAAAAAAACAGAAAAATATTCAAGTTCAAGATTTTATCCCTACATCGGAAAGAGTGGTTACTCTTCAAGTGGAAATTGAAAATAAGATATACTCAATAGTACAAGCCTACGCACCTACAAAAAGAGCGAACGAATCTGAAATCCAAAAATTCTACTTAGACCTAGACTCAGCCATAGCGAAATGTACAAAATCAATTATATTTTTGGGTGATATGAATGCCAAAATAGGTGAACAGGAACCTGGTGAGCACCTGACAATGGGAAGCTATGGCTATGGAAAGAGAAACAATAGAGGACAAATGTTTATAAACTTTTGTCACCAGCACAAACTCAAAATAACTAACGCCTTATTTAAAAAGTCCGAAAAATTAAGATGGACATGGCTTTCGCCAGATGGGAAAACTAAAAATGAAATTGATTTTATAGCAACAAACCAAATTAAAAATGTAGAGAACGCTGAAGTGCTGAGCTGATTTTCACATTCTAGCGATCATAGATTGATTAGGATAACGTTTACCTTACAAAACAGAAAGAAACCACGATCACAATACAGAAAAGGTGCACGAAGCTCTATAGACTACAAAAAATTCGAAAATGAAATAACAAAGCACGATGAACCTAAAGATGAAACGGTACAAACATTTTACGACAAATTAGAAACGACTTTAAATAAATGTTCGATATACCCAAATACGTCAAAAAAACACACGAAATTGGAATCAATAATTACACAGGAAGTGAAAAACCTACAAAACCAAAGACAAGAGCTGAAAAACAAAGAAAATAAAACAAAACAAGAGAAATTAAGACTCAGTAGACTGTATAGAGAAGTTAATAATCTTATAAAAACTAATTTAAAAAACTACAGGAGTGAAATACTCTATTCCTTCCTGAAAAAATCAGGAGGCATCAAGAAAGCGTACAAAAAATTAAACACCACTAAAAATATGCTGACGCATTTATGTAGTGACGGCACGGTTGGCGCAGTGGTTAAGCGGCTGACTGCTGCACTGCGTGTCGCGGGTTCGATTCCCGAACGGAACAAATATTTGTATGACCTACCAGTAGTTGTTCCGGGTCTGGCTGTTTGTGTATGTGAGTTTATATGTTTGTAATCGCACCCACGATACAGGAGAAATTCCTAGTGTGGGGCAACGTTTTTAAAAAAAAAAAAAAAAAAAAACAAAAAAAAAAAAAATGAGGCAGGTACAACGGTAACAAATAGGAATGACATAATGGAAATAGCTACGAAATTTTATAGGGAACTCTACAGAGAAACTTATAAACAAGACAATCAGACAAATACAATTACATGGACAAGGAATAACGACCCGGTTCCACCTTTCTTAGAAAGCGAGGTGGAATTATCAATCAGAAAGTTAAAGATCGAAAAAAGTCCCGGACCAGACGGGGTGACTAATGAGATGATCTTATCAGGAATAGAAAAACTAATTACTCCACTCAACAAACTATTCAACTTGATCTTACTTCAAAAAAAAATACCCGAACAGTGGCAGTGTTCAGAAATAGTCCTTTTGTACAAAAAAGGAGACCCAAAACTGATATCGAACTACAGACCTATAAGCTTAATGTCTTGTTTATACAAAGTTTTCACATCGACCTTGCTTCGAAGAATAACGAAGGTGATAGACGAAAACCAACCAGTTGAACAGGCCGGGTTCCGTACTATTCGACAGTCGATCATATCCACACTCTGAAGCAAATTATAGAAAAATACATAGAGTACGATAAGCGTCTATATATTGCCTTCATAGACTACTCAAAGGCATTCGACTCTATATCACACTACTCATATGGCAGTCACTAACAGAGCAAGGGATCAACACTGAATATATAGAGCTCATTAAAGAAATATATAAGAATAGCACAGCACGTGTGAAAATAGAAGTAGCGGGCCCACCATTTAAGATTGAACGAGGTGTTAAACAGGGAGACCCACTCTCCCCAAAGCTCTTTATCGCAGTTCTGGAATATGTCTTCAGAAAACTAAACTGGATAAATATGGGAATTAAGATTGATGCGAAATACCTAACGCACCTTAGATTTGCGGATGACATTGTTATACTGTCGGAACAACCAGAGGAACTACAAAGTATGTTAGAATCGCTCAACACACATAGCAAGAGTATTGGGCTCGAGGTCAATCAAGAAAAAACCAAAGTAATGACTAATAAAGAGAGAGTTCCTATAACTGTCAACTCATTACCGCTACAATATGTGGATGACTACACCTACCTCGGCCACGTCATATCATTTAAGACTTGTAGTGAAAAGGAGATAAACACGAGAATAAAGAACACATGGAACAAATACTGGGCCATGAAGGAAATTTTTAAAAGTTCGTTTCCGCCTAGTCTGAAATCAAAAGCGATGAGTATCTGCTTAATACCATGCCTCACTTACGCGTGCCAAACTTGGTCACTAACAAAAATTCAACAAAACAAGATAAGAACGTGTCAAAGAGGACTTGAACGTAGTTTTATGAACGTAAAACTAAAAGACAGAGTGAAACTACTTTGATTAGGAAAGCAACAAAATCGAAGGATGTGATTAAGCAGGTACTTAAACTAAAATGGAAATGGGCAGGCCACATTCAGAGGCTGGAACCACAAAGGGCCCAAGTCGTGACAAACTGGATCCCCAGAAACAAGAAAAGAAAGAGAGGCAGACCTTTCAAAAGGTGGGTGGACAGTATTGAAAGAATATCTGGCAAATTTTGGGCAAGAACAGCCAGACTACGGGACGAATGGAAACATTTGGAAGAGGCTTTTACCGCCTCAGGCGGTCCTTACATAGAGGAAACAAACATTGGAGATACTAACACACAATACTAACAAATACGTATATAAAGATTTTATTTCACTACTAACACACTAATATACTTATAATTATAATAGTGTCTTATACTCTAATTGTAAAAACCTCATTGATGTAGTTGTAAGGAATTAATAAAGCTTTTTATATTTTATAAGGTTGAACTAGTCGCGGGCTCGAACTCACTGGTGGGCTTGGTCAAAAAGCACGCTGTCTGACCTGGTATCGTGTCCGACAGAGACAGTATCAGTGATGAGCAGTTAGACGCTAGTCTACACGCACAACGTCGAGTTCGCACGCACACAAATACCGTTCCGAACTATTTTAGTAAAACGACCGCGTAAAAAATTACGAAAAGTCTTTTAGAAAATAGAGTTTTATGAAAAAACCACTGCATAAATCAATTACAAATAAACTTTATTGAGCTCTTCGATAATTAAGCTTTATCGGTGCCGTCTGTGTTTTGGAGTTTTTACACTTCTTTTATTATTTATTTACGCCCAAAGTTGCGTTAAAATTAGCAAGAAAAACGAATCTTTGTGAGAAATTTTTAATGGCTCTTAATTTTACTATTCTGTTTCCGTACAGACAAAATTAATAATGAGACAAAACGATATCATGTTTAACTTTGGATGTACAATGTCAAACAGGGGAGTAAAACCCCCCCGAAATTTGTATGGAAAAAATATCAACTAGTTCCACCTTAAGCTGTTTACGCGTGATTAAGTATCAAACAAATATGTTCACAAGTTGCTTTGCTGGAGATGAGCGTGGAATGAGCAAGATTAGTTGAGTGAAGTATTAAGGACCCTGGCCGACTTGAGTGGTCACAGCATAATCATCCTATAATGTTCCCACTGCTAGGACACAGGCCTCTGCTCTTCGAGAGGGAGTGGGCTGTAATCTACCACGCGGGCCCAGTGCGGGTTGGTAGATGTCACATATCTACGAATTTTTGGTTCTGGGATATGCTGGCTTCCTCGCGATGTTTTCCTTCATCGTTTTGAAAACAGTGGTGATGAAATTATTTACACAAAGTGAAGCGCCTGCCTGGGTTCTAACCCGCGACCTACAACTCGTAAGTCGGGTCCGTTATCACTAGGCCACCACTGCTAGCTCTGTTAGCGACCAAGGTAATCTTAAATTACTGTCTTGCAGATGAGCGAGAAATGTAGTTACAAGGTAGTGAAAGTTTGTGATGTCGTTGGTCCTTGGTTGGGAACAGCTGGTCATTATTTGAAGGTATCTTTATTAGCGACGGGGGTAAACTTGAATGACTGTTCTAAGATGAGCGAGGAATGAGTGATCGCCAAAAATTTAGGAAATGTTTAGTGAATAGTCTGCATTTGCGTGATGAGTAGCCTCTTTTTTAGGGTTCCGTAGTAAACAAGGAACCCTTATAGTTTCGTCATGTCCGTCTGTCTGTCTGTCTGTCTGTCCGCGGTCTAGCTTCGAGACCCTTAGTACTAGAAAGCTGTAATTTGATATAGGTATACATATTAATTACGTCGACAAAGTGGTAAAACAAAATTATGAAAATCATTTTTTTTTAGGGTACCTCACATACACGTAAAGTGGTGATGTTTTATTTTTTATTTTTTCATCCCATAGTGTGGGATATCATTGAAAAGGTCGTACAAAAACATTATGAGTTTGTGAAAACCATTTTTGGATTCAGGAATTCGTTTGCAAAATATTAAGCTTTAAAGAGCTAATTTTTGTTAGAGTCAAGTGTCTCCCCCCCCTGCCAGCTAAATGGTTGGTTTTGGATGTGTGAAAAAAATCACAGCAGTAGTTTATATAACGAAATTAAAAGGAAAACTATCACAGCTAAGTAGGCTTTACTAGTTATCGAGTAATAATCGACTAACTTAACTTTGCAGTTGATAAACATGTTTTCCCATACGGAATGTATGGGAAAACATGTTTATCAACTACAAAGTTAAGTTTGTTTTTGAGATAAATTCATCCCAACTACGGAACCCTTCATTGTGCGTGGTCCGACACGCACTTGGCTGGTTTTTCTTCTTGTCTTCTTCTTTGTGCTTTTGTAATTTTGTGTCTTCACTGTATCCTTAACCTTGGTAATCTGTGGAAACGTCGTGGATTGTACTTTTACCCACTTCCAATTATTTTGTAATTTTAGATTTAATATACATTGTACAATTGTTTGTTTTCCCTGACTGTGAAATGCCAGTCGGTTATTCAAGATTGTATATCGCAACATGGTTATGGAAGATGAATAAATTTTGATAAGTATATTATATATAAGCTGTAGAATTCACGAGTGAGCTGCCAACATCATAATGTATTCTATGAAAATGAATTGGACAAGAAGAAAAATGTACTGGCGATTTCTTTGCCAAGAACCACCCACGTGTTTGGCAACTAAAACAGCGCTCATCGAGCAAGATTAATGTTTTATTTGTACAAAAGGTTGCACGTCAGTGGTAACACTTCGACCTTGAGCTGACCCAAGATTTTACAGAGTTACAATAGAATAAGAGATCAAATTATCCTGGTTTTGTTTCCACTGATGTACACCCTTTTTTTTTTTTTTTTTTTTTGTGTGGGAAATTATCAAATAACTTCTCCCGCTCTGGGCGGAGCGGGAGGGCGTGTCAGACTCTTACTGACTAAAACCCACCCGTGTTCCTTCGGTTGCCCTGTTGCCGGGGGCCACGATTTCCCGATCGGTTTTCTTCGAACCCCCGGCAGGCATTGGCCCTAGCGGACTCCGTCAATTCTGCTGACATCTCTTTGAGGCGCGCGTGGAACACAACGCGCCGTCGACCCGGGCTTGGTCCTTATCGGACGGCGAGCTACCCATTGCTCACCGTCCGCAAGCCCGCGCCTACGGTGGTAATTTGTACCCAGTAAAATCACAAATTAGTACAGATGGTAAATCCGCAAAGTCATTTAAATAAAAAACAACTCTTGCTACGATACAATAAAGTGCAATTCAAGTAGTACTAATTACCTACAGTTATATTCACCTAGAAGTTGCCTCTCTTTCTATCGCGTAACTCTTATATCTTCTGACTACGTTACGCTCACTGAATTCGACAAGTCGAGACCGCCGCGTACCTACTTGTAGCTTCATACTTAAAATGCGAAGTGTCCCGCTCCTTCAAAATGGTTGAGCTGAATAGTGCTAATATTTACATGCGTCACGTTCGTGAACGGGCGCCGTCAGTTGGGACTGGTCATCTCTTAGCTGCCATGGCTTATTTGTAATTTATTTTAATTTTTGAATTGTTCTTTGTTTTACCTTTTTATTATGGACGCTTCTAACGTGCACGTCTTTCTACATTGTACTTACATGTACACACGGCTACACATCAAGCTATACATTTCTAGTATAAATTGACCTCGCATTGTACGGAAATCCTATACAATGCGAGATTAGCAAAAACTGGAAATGTATAGATAGCTTGATGTGTAGCCATGTGTACCTATAATTTCAACATGAATGGTGTA
This sequence comes from Agrochola lychnidis, assembly GCA_963680765.1. Lineage (NCBI taxonomy): Eukaryota > Metazoa > Arthropoda > Insecta > Lepidoptera > Noctuidae > Agrochola > Agrochola lychnidis. Next base: position 16,930,279 of record OY796869.1, on the reverse strand, counting down.
ACCAATATTTTGTAACAATTTTTTATTTAAAGTAGTGTCCGTGGAGTTTCTTGTCCGTTCTTCTCCATAGCACAGATAATATAATACTCTACGTATCCATAGGTACCTACCTACTATGCTTTGGAATGGGCAAATTAGCTTTATATTTCTGACTGACCGATTCCTTGACAATTCAAAAGTGCCTGTAAATGGTTTAATTGAAATAAATGCTTTGAGTTTGCCGTCTGTATTCATCTGTGGTACAACTAGAAGACCATTAATCATTGAAAATGTATTGTTTCTTCAAGTCAGACATTGGTAGCTACTGCTTATTACAGTCTGCAAATGTTTGGCCTCAGTCTGGATCTTTGTACAATGACTGCATACAAATGAGACAGGTCTTTGGTCTTTAAAACGCTAAGACTGACTTTGAACATTCCAGTCGTGACTATTAAATACCTGTGATCACTTCGAACAATACATACCAATAAGTGAAAAACTTTTTACAAAAAAAAAACAATCGACTTCTAAAAAAACACTACAAAATCTATACATATAATAAAATCGTAGCGAAGTCAAAACTGTACATTGAATATTTTTGAAAAAAAGTAATTGCTACGAGGTCTAGGATCGATTCTAATGCCGAAAATATTTTTTTTAGAATTTTTGTTTGTTTGTCTGTTTGTCTGTATGTATGTTCCAGCATGGCGCAAATTCTACCAGACAGATTCTGTTAAAATTTTGCATAGATATTCCCTGTGTGTCTGGTCAAACTATAGGGTATAAACTATCACGCTATTTACTATGGGGGACGACCAATATTATATTATGTTCGTATTTTTGGAAAAAAACGCGCTAAAATTTTAGTATATTGTAGATGGTTATCGATTTAACTTTTTAAATGATTATCATCACGCTATACCTTTATGGAACTAAGCAGTCAATCATGAAATATATAGGAACGGCTATTTTAGACAAGTTTCAACGAAGCAATTAGCTCAGCGGTTGGGCGGTTGCTTTGCAAACATGGGGTTGTAAGTTCGGTTCCCACCTACGGTTTTTATTCTTTTTTTTCACATTTTGTTATACGATTTTTTTTTTTTTTGATAATGTACCTATAATCTATAGATATAATAAAATCGTAGCGAAGTTTATTTTTTTTAAAGAAAGTTATTGCTACGAGGTCTGGGATCGATTCTTATGCGGAAAATAAAGTTTTTAGAATGTTTGTCTGTATCAACTGTAGGGCATAAACTATCACGCTATTTGCTATGGGGGATGAGCAATATTACATCATGTTCGTATTTTTCTCTGCAAATTGTAAAAGGACGCGCCAAAAGGTTGGGATATTGTAGATAGGTAGTTACCAATTTAACTTTTTAAATGATAATCTAAAAAAAGAAAGACATTAAAAAATCCGGCAGTTAAAATATTTTAAATCATAATGGCATGTAACCTCCATACTTCCTAATTCACATTTCAAACTTTTTTTGTCAACGTTACACTACCCCATCGTTCGTTGTCATGGGAACGTAATTTTTGTTACTTCTTTTAAATGATTATCATCACGCTACCTTTTATATAGGAACGGCTATTTTAGCTAACTTTCAACAAAGCGAATATGTAAGCGGTTGGACGAATGATTTGAAGTCCTGAGGGCCTACCACCAGCTCAAAAGCAGTATTATTTTAATATTACTTTAGTTTACTTCAGTGTGGGAAAGAGATGAAGCTCTACAGGATGTATAGCTCCATCTCTTTCTCCCACTGAAGTAACATTAAAATAATACTGCTTTATGAGCTGGTGGTAGGCCGCCCGGGGTAGTAAGTTCGATTTACATCTGTTTTTTTTTTAACTCTTTTTGTAAAACGTTTTTTTTTTTTTTTGGATTGCGTATGTAATAGTTCATAGAACGTATTAATTCACAAAAAATGGAAAACTTCGTAAGCTATGGGAAACTACTAAGTTACAAGTACTTTGATCTCGTTTGGGCCCGAGATCATTAACCCGGCTCTGAGGTATCTAGAGTCTCCTTCTCTAGGTTCCATCAGAGTAATTCCTGTCCGACGCGTCCTAGTCGCGGGGGTGGGCGCCACTTGTCCTAGTAGGCCAGGGCAGGCTGGTGGCTAAGTTCGGATAGGGACCCAGTTCTGCGGGGTATAACGTGGATCCCTTGCCCAGGGTCACGGGTGAAGACCTCAACGGCTTCGTTGGCGGAGATGGAATCCATCGGTACGGCAATATAAGGCGGAAGAGGCACGTCGTCTTTTTTCTGGGGGCGGAGGAAGAGTCTTCCATTTCGGTCCTGAAATAGACATCTTATCGACTTCATCGGTACAGCGGGCGGACAATGTCGATAGGCAAGTGAATCCGGTCTTTTGTGGCGATGAAGCAAGGCACGCGGTGGGGTGCCTCAAAGGGCGTGCGTCAAATCTCTATATCGTTTGATGTGCGGCCAACCTCCTGCATTCTCAACTTTCTGTCGGTCGTACCGGTTACCTGGTCCATCGGCACCTGGACTTTGAGGACGAGAGAGTGGATCTGCATCAGCGCAACTGCTTATCCACTTAAATATATTCACGCGCGGATGACCCTGGCTTCTTTCAAAGGACTACGAGCCAAATAAGCCCTGCGGCGATCGAGAACTGATGGTGGGGTCGAGGTCTTGGTGGATCATCGGCCTTAGCTGGGACTCGGCACGTAGGCGGTCAGTAGAGAGTGGTCGCTCCTGGACTTGACTGAGGCGGAAGGACAGGTTCGGCAGCACGACTGGCGACAAAGCAGCCCTATTTAGGATCGCTCTGCTTTCCCCAATCCGGGGAGGGGCCTAGAAAAGGTGGCCCAAACATAGTCCGTTTCTCCTCCAAATTGGATGGCAAACCGCAGTCATCTGATCACCAACCCCTTATTTGCGGTCGCAAGAGACATAATAAGAATATGATGAAAAATTTAATAATAGGAGCATGGAATGTACGTACACTCTTAGATGATGACTCTAACCTGTGTCCCGAGAGGAAGACTGCAATCGTGGCAAGGGAACTCTCAAGATACAACGTGGATATCGCTGCTATAAGTGAGACCCATCTTAGTGATAGCGGAAACCGTTGCGAACAGTTGGGTGGATATACGTATTATTGGATTGGAAGACCAGCAGGAGAGCGAGCGGCTAGTGGTGTTGGCTTCGCAGTGCGTAATAAAATTGCAGCATCCTTAACTCAACTTCCAAAAGGAATCAATGACCGCATAATGACCTTACGCTTGCCCATAAGTGATACGAAGTATGTTCACCTCATAAGTATCTACGCACCCACTTTGACAGCTAATGATGATGATAAAGCAACATTCTATCGGGACCTGTCTTGCGTTCTTACGGGAATTCCACCACAGGACAAAATTGTCCTGCTGGGTGACTTCAACGCACGCGTTGGCACTGACTACGAATCGTGGCGTGGTGTCCTTGGTCGGCACGGAATTGGGAACTGCAATGCGAACGGCTTGGAGCTTCTCACCCTGTGTGCAGAGTTTGACCTGTGCCTGACTAATACCTTCTTTCGTCTACCAGAAAAATATAAGACCTCTTGGATGCATCCTAGATCCAAGCACTGGCACCTCCTTGATTACATTATTGTACGCAAAAAAGACCTTAACGACGTCTTGATAACAAGAGCTATGCGGGGTGCGGAGTGCTGGTCAGACCATCGACTTATTCGATCGAAGATGCGTCTAAAATTTAAATCTCCTCGTCGCGCAGCACATAAGAAACCCATAAATGCATGTGTTGCTGCACTGGTTCACTCCGAAAAGCTCAGGAAGGACCTGGATAGTCACTTCGGCACCAGTGTGGAGGACGTTATAGACAATGTTGATGAAGCATGGCGTTTATATGCTGAACATCTTCATGATAGCGTCTCATGTATTATACCAAAGCCGCAGAAGAAAAACCAGGATTGGTTCGATGATTCAGACGAGGAAATCCGAGCTTTACTTGAATGTCACAGACTAGAACTGAGATCTCTATCAAACACCGATAGACGAAGATCCATTCAGCGCATGCTAAAAATCAAAATTCGTGACCTCAAGAATCAATGGTGGCTGGATAGAGCAAAAGACCTGCAATTTTTTGCAGACACAAACCAGACGGGCAAGTTTTTCGAGGGCCTGAAAGCTATTTTCGGACCTAAATCGAGAATAACGGCGCCAATATATTCTCGTGACAGGGACTGTAGACTGACAGATCATAAGCAAATCCTAGATAGGTGGGCTGAACATTTCAATGACGTCCTGAATCCCTGCTCACAGACAACTGATTTACCATATGTTGAAAATCTTGAATGCCGTCCCGTTAAGGAGGACCTAGCTGATCCCCCAACCTTTGATGAGTTCATGTCAGCCGTAAAAAGATTGAAGAATGCCAAAACACCAGGCACTGATTGTCTACCATCGGAGGTCTACAAATATGGTGGTTCACACATACAAAGTAGGCTCTTCAATTTGGTGCTCAAGGTATGGGAAACTGAAGTAGTACCTCAAGACTGGAAGGATGCCTCCATTTGCAAACTTTATAAAGGCAAAGGTGAATTGTCCGACTGTGGTTCCTACAGGGGCATCTCCCTCCTGTCTTCTGCTGGGAAGGTACTGGCACATATCATCAATCGCCGCTTGGCAAATCTTGCCGAACAGATACTTCCAGAGTCGCAGTGTGGTTTTAGACCTGGCAGAGGAACCGTTGACGGTATTTTCATAGTGAAGCAAATTCAGGAGAAAAGCCTCGAACAAAACCGTCCTCTGTACATGTGCTTCGTTGACCTAGAAAAGGCCTTTGACCGCGTACCTCGCGCTGCGCTTTGGGTAGTGTTGAAAAAGGCTGGATGTCCTGAGAAATTTGTCAACATGATTCGTCAGTTTCACGACGGTATGACGGCGCGTGTTCAACATGAAAACGATTTTTCAGACCCAATTCACGTAACCAGTGGTGTGAAGCAAGGCTGTGTCATGGCTCCCACGTTGTTTGCACTCTATTTCTCGGCTGTGCTGAATGATGCACTAAAGCATAGTGTTGGACAGATTGAACTTAACGTCCGTACTGATAAGAGTGTCTTCGACATCTCACGATTCAGAGCGAGGACTAAAACGTCTAAGGTTCCGGTACTTGACGCACTCTATGCCGATGATGTGTGCCTGTTGGCTGACTGTATGGAGACACTCCAAGACTATGTGAATGATCTTCAAGCCTCCTGTTGCAGATTTGGATTAGTAATTAGCGTGAAAAAGACCCAAATCCTGAAGCAGCCACCAAGGGGATGTGACGCTGACAGCTCAACTGTTAACCTGCATTCTGAGCCACTGGAAGAGGTATCACACTTCAAATATCTTGGAAGTCAAGTCTGCAACGACAATAGGCTGTCGTCTGAAATTCCAGCACGGATTGCTAAAGCGGCCGCCACCTTTGGAAAACTTATTAAACGCGTGTGGTCCTCTCACGACCTGAAACTGCAAACTAAGATATGCGTTTATAAAGCCTTAGTTCTACCAATACTCACCTACGCCGCAGAAACCTGGTGTCTCTATAGAGGTGATATTAAAAGGCTTGACACTTTCCACTTACGGTGTCTTCGGTCTATCCTGCGCATAAAATGGCAAGATCGTGTTCCCAACTCGGAGGTGCTTAGGCGCACTGGAATGATGGGCATGGAGGCGATTTTGATAAAGATCCAACTGAGATGGTGTGGTCATGTACAGCGCATGGATACGAGTAGACTACCTAAAACCACTTTCTACTCAGAGCTCGCCCAAGGAAAACGTACACAGGGTGGGCAATACCTGCGCTACAAAGATGTCCTTAAACGTCACCTTACGACCTGCGGCATACCTGTTGATCACTGGCAGGAGCTTGCTCGAAACCGAGAAAGATGGCGCACCTCAATCCACAAAGCAACTGAATGCTTTGAAGCAAGTCGTCTTGAAGACTTAGACAAGAAGCGCCAAATACGTAAAAGTCGCCCAAAGCCTTCATATGCGTACACATACAACGATGCTGATCAGCTCTTCTGTACACGGTGTGACCGGGTTTTCAAGACCAAATTTGGTTTTGCTAGTCATCAGAGAGCTCACGAAAGGAAAAAAGAAAATTAGTCTGGGTCGCTGTCGCCGGATACGGTGAAGAGGACTATATACAAGTACTTTACAGTCACAAAACATTCAAGGTTGTATTCTGATCATTTTAGAGCAAAAGACTGTAGGAATAAAATGTTTCTTTTACAGATTTTGATAGCAGATTTGTCCTAGCGATTTTAAAATATGTATGTGTGTGGATCTTTTGGAATCGCTGCCACACTACTTCCTGGTGGCAAAACAGCGCACGTCATGTTTAAGATTCCCATCGATTTAGAGAGCAACGAAACGCCTGTTTGTGGTGTGTCACGCAACAGTAACAATGGATGTGTGCTTAGGGGATTGCGCTCCGTCGTATGGGATGAATGCATTATGGCAAAAAGGAAAGCAGTGGAAACTGTAAACAGAACCCTGCAGGACATCCGCAGAAACCAAGATATGATGGGTGGTGTCACAGTTTTGACAAAAAAAGTGAATACTTTGTTGAAAAGGTCGACTCTATGGTCGAGAGTTCATAAACTGCGCTTGACCATCATCATACGAGCTCGGCTTGGCGGTAATTCAAATGCTCAAGTATTCTCCGATGTTCTTCTAAAAGTTGGTGAAAGCACTCTACCAGAGACTCTTGGTAGAGTACATCCCACTTTAGAAGATCTTATTCGTCTGATATACGGGGATATCAGTCAAATACCGTACCAAGAGAATTCTTAGGCGTGTTTCCGTTTTAACTCCGAAGATGATCAAGCTGCAGCGATCAACCACAGTATTCTCTCACAAATTGAAGGGAGTGAAGTGATATACACCTCCATTAATACTGATGTGGAGGAAGATGATGCCAAATATCACCCCGTAGAATTTCTCAATTCACAAATGGCAAGTGGACTTCCGGTTGTATATCTGTGTAACGGAAACCAGCTCAAAGTCATGTCTTTGCAGAGAAACGTCATCGAGGTGGAAATTCTAACAGGTTGTGGCGATGGTGAGACAGTGTTTATAGCGCGTATAAAGTACAAATTCCCCATAATTACCAGTTAAAGCGCGTGCAGTTCTCTGGGAGTGTATGCTTTGCGATCAACAAGTTACAGGGGCCGACAGTGAAGGCTGAAGGCTGCGGGTGTCGACCTCAGGATAAGCTGCTTCTCACACGGACAACTGTTACGTCGCTTGCTCCCGAGTCACCATTCCTGACTCTCTGTATATTTTGGCTGCTAAGAATAAAACTACAAACGTAGTATACAGGGAAGTTTTATAAAAATGTGGCTGTTATTGTAGTATATTGTGATGTCTTACGATTTCCATGCGAACGAAGTCGCGGGCAGAAGCTAGTATAACTTAAATTTCGGAAGTCAGTGTATTTGGTTTTTTTTATTCGTTACTTGCCACCGACTTCCGAAATATAAGTAATTTTTCACTTTGTAGTTTTTTTTTTTGGAAGTCGATTGTTTTTTTTTTTTTGTAAAAAGTTTTTATTTTTCTCTTTTTAGTTGTGGTACTTCACAAAAATCTGAATATCACTAACTTGCTATGTAAATAACAGTGTGTGTAGTGTTTTTTTAGAAGTTGTTCTTATTTTTCAAACCGACAACAAAACATACATTGAAAATCTACATTCTCGCAAATAAATGAATTTGAATTTGAAAAACCGACAACCAAATTCCTTGCTTGAATAGATCTTTTATTTTGAATGTTATGTCAAAAAAAAAAAATGTAAGGCCCCTATCCCCCATATCTCCGCCCCCGTCTAAATAGACCATTCATCATCCATTTTGGGGTCCATTCGGATGGTACGGGGGGTTTGGTGTCACTTCAAGACCCAGATTACCACTCGCCATCCGCCTTGAATATTATTCAACAGGGTATAAGAGACATCGACGTGAATACTGTTACCATGAATTTGGAATCCACCATTCCAAGCAGAGTTGAAATTTTTCGCGACAGCGTGACAGAAGTGAAAACTTGAACAAGATCGCCTTGGTGGAAGATAAATACTTGTATAGAACATTGGTCCGTAACTTTATCTAAATTAAGAGCACAATCGCGTTTACAAAAAAAAAAAAAACTTCCTAAAACCTTTACAGTAAAAATACTTGCATAGAACATTGATCCGTAACATAATGTAAATAAAGAGCACAATCGTGTTTAGTTACAAAAATGAGTTGTCGTCACAGTGTCGCGAAATCAATGGTTTAGTCTCATCTCAAAAATGCCCAACGCGCCTAAAGAATAAATCAAATATTTTTTTCTTTATTACAGCTTCAAAAGATTACATTATTGCTAGAATCACACAGAATATGCGTAAAAAGCTTCACATAATACTAAATATCGCCGCCCCCGCAGAATAAACGCGCAAGTGTAAAAAGTCAATTTTACAGGAAAAATAAAAAATCTAAATTGATCCATAACTTTATGACTACACCGAATAGAAGTTTGTTTTTTACGTCGTTTAAAAGATTATTTTTTTTGTAGATAATCTAATTAATGTTAAGTGTTAAACAGGTACTGTTTTTGAGTCATTGATAAAAAAACATTTTACAGAAATGTTTTAGTTTTTTTAACGTTATTGTTACTTTGAGTTATTTTTTCTTATCAACTACTGTTTATTTTTGTTTTGCAATGTAATATTACTTGCGTTTTTCGCAGTACAGTGATACCGTTAATGGGCTATTATGCGTTTATTCTGGTGCAGTCGAAAAAATTCTGATAATGTAATAGGTAATTAAGTTTTTATATCATCAAGGTCGGAATTATAACATTATGTTACGGTATATCGTGTGTATCTAACTTCGTAAATAATTGTTGTAAAAATCTGGAAAAAATTGAGGTGATGTATTTTGACCTATACATAACGAATATGGATTAACATCAAAACCACCTCAATAGCACTTACGCGTTTATTCTGCGGGGGCGGCGATATGTACTTATGTAGTATGTACGTCTTCTTGCGTACTTTCAATCACATGAAATGTTCTCTTAAATAATTAAATCACGCGTGGCATTACGACTCAAGTTTTACACGTCAAAGTTAGCATGTACTGTAACTTATATACTTCGGCTCATTTAGTTACTGTTTCATGGATTATTTTATGTCTTTGAGAAACAAACTTTAGTAAGGTTTAGACTTAGTTTGAAGTTTGTTCGTGTAGACTAATTGAATTTGCAAGATTTAGTATTTGGTGATTTTGTTTTCATGTCGGTGTGGAGCCATTAATACTGATTAGGTAAGTGACGCAGTATAACGCAGTACCAGTAACAAAAAAAAAAAAAAAAAACTGACTTCCAAAAAAAAACACTACGAAGTGAAAACACATAACATCACGCCATGTTTCCCCGAAGGGTTGGGCAGAGGTGTCCCTGCAACAGGTACACCCATATTTCGCCAGTTATGTTTTTAAGTCCCATGTAAATAGGTCGAGCCTATTGCCATTAACCGGGCACAAATCCAGACTCCGAGCTGCTACTGAGAAATTCCAGATAGAAAAACCCAATAACACTTTGCCCGGGCTGGGAATCGAACCCAGGACCTCATGCTCAGCAGTAGCGCTTGCGACCACTAGACCAACGAGGCAGGCGAAGTGAAAAATAACTTTAATTTCGGAAGTAAGGTGTCTTTGGTTGTGAATTTTCATGTTTTGCCACCGACTTCCGAAGTTAAAGTTATTTTTCACTTTCTAGTGTTTTTTTTTGGAAGTCGGTTGCTTTTGTTTTTTTTTTTGTAAAAAGTTTTTATTTTTCACTTTTTAGTTGTGGTACCTACCCCACACAAATTCGAATACCACTACTTGCTATGTAAATAACAGTTAGGTACAGGAACTTATTACAACATCATTACATTATCCATATAGACTAAATGGGAAAAATACGTATTATTGAAGCTAACTCAAAAGAACTCAAGCAAAGTTAATAAAATTCATACGGGACTCTGAAGTATGACCCACCAAACAAAAAAAAAAGAATTATCAAAATCAATTCATAATTGGCAGAGTAATTACGTAAAAAACATTTTAAAAAACATACTGTCGAATTGAGAACCTCCTCCTTTTTTAAATCGGTTAAATAAATATTCAGTCAAGGAGACTGCCGACAGAAGTGAAAACTTCAAACTGTTATTAGTGACATCTAGCTTCTATAGTAAAGCACTACGGCGCGAGCATGTCGACCGATACGAATCCATAAGTTAAATCCCTACCAAAAATTGCTCAACGCGAAGAAGACGAAAGAAGTTTTCACTTCAAAAAGTTGTTTTTTGACTAGAGGTCTGTGTGCGTGTCATTGAGACCCAACATTATGCCAAAATTCAAATTCCTACGTTGCGTTTAATAATATCTCGAGAAATACCTCTGTGATAAACGGACAAAAAAGTGATCCAAAGGATCCGTTAATCGTAAATTAACGTATCTAGTCTATATTTAAATTATTAGTTTGGTAGAAAGTGCATTACAGTAAAAAATATTGTAATTATTTTCGATTTACGGCTTAACAATTTTTAAATGCAAAAAAGACTAATCACTCTTTTTTTTTAAGTTAACTACCACGAAACCGAAGAATTCCTAAAGAAGTGATCACTCAAACATACATTGCATTACACACTACATAAATTAACGAAATACTCATCACACCAACATACCTACTGAACATTTCACTCGTTTCATTCATAAAATTGTCTTTTCCTAAATTGCTATTTTTGGATTTAAAATTTAATATCATAAGATTTTAATAGTTTTTATTTTTTGCTGTTTAATAAGTTAATAACCTTAATTATTTGTCTCATTTTGTAGCTTGCTGTAATAATTACTTTAAACATAATATTGAACACGTGCTATTATTAAGTCAACCATTTATGACTTGGATCGGAACTGTTTTTCCTAAACACAGGTTATTTTGTAACCTATCTAGGAGAATAATTAGGCACCCACTAATTAGATTAAGAATCTTTATGCTTGTGCTACACATATTACATATATTACCTTGCCAAATATTTATTATTTTTTTTTTACTATTTTACAGTTTTAACACAGCTAACTATTTACATTAGGTACTAAATTAAAAGACTAACTAACTATCTGTATAAATAAAAATAATAAAAACAAAACGACACTTAGGCGTCGAAGTATTCGTCCGCATCGCTGCCATCCGGAAACGTAATGTAAATAGTTAGCTGTGTTAAAACTGTAAAATAATAAAAGTACCTCATAAAAATTTTTTTTTACTTGTGTACTATAACGTCATCTCAAAGTTAATCAATTAACAAACTATTAAAATAAAAATATAATAACCTAACCTAACTAAAACTATTAATAAACTAAAATATGGTGTAATGGTAAATTTGTAGGTATCTAATGCCCAGATTACAATATAAAAGTTTTAAATATTTTAAAATAGTTTTTCATATGTTTCAGTTTCAGATTGCGAAAAGCTTGCATAATATAAAGTTAGGTGGCCAGATGTTACAAATTATGCCACTGTTCAAAATGATTGCAGAATAAATCTATGGTATACTTTATTTCGAAAAAATAAAAGGTTTGCTCAGCATTGGAATAATTTTGTAATTACTTAGCACCAACGTGATTTGTCCAATATAAATACATAGAAAAACATACATTAACCTTATTGGAGGGGCTCGTGACTAAATATTAACATCTTGCCGCGGTCGGTACGTGGATGGGTGACCAACCAATACATATAGAGACCCTCCGTGACTCGGAAAGCATGTTAATCTGTTGGTCCCGCCTGTTATTTGCAGTCAGAAGCCCAAAAGTCTGACAACCAGTCTTTGCAATAGGTATCGTGTTACCGTTGAGGTTTAAGGTACACTTATCAACTCGCAAAGGGATCGTCACCGTTTCAACTCGAGCCATTCAGTATTCTTTGTATGAAATTCCCTACTGCAACACACGGTAATCGGAATCGTAACGTAATCGTCTCGCCTCGGGACAAGCTCACGAACCGCAATGCTTGTCAACTTGCAGTTTCCACGCTTACGGTGCGCCGTCCCCGCGCCTACGTCTTGCCGTACTCGAGTTTATGTCTGTTTGTCCACCCTTGCTCCTCTCACCCCTCCTGTGGCCTGTTTTCAGCACACTACGCCTAACCATAGCCGAGTCGATATATCGGTGCTGCTGATCTGCTTTGGTTACATGCTTACGTTAGGTTGACGCCACCGTAGGCTCGGGCTTGCGGACAGTGAGCAATAGGTAGCTTGCCGTCCGATAAGGACCAGGCCTGGGTCGTCAGCGCGTTGTGTTCCACGCGCGCCTCAAAGAGATGTCAGCAGAATTGACGGGGTCCGCTAGGGCCAATGCCTGCCGGAGGTGCGAAGAAAACCGATAGGTAAATCGTGGCCCCCGGCAACAGGGCACCCACGATACAGGAGAAATTCCTAGTGTGGGGCAACGTTTTTAAAAAAAAGAAAAAGAAGAAGAAAGAAGAGGGCAACCGAAAGAACACGGGTGGGTTTTAGTCAGTAAGAGTCTGACACGCCCTCCCGCTCCGCCCAAAGCGGGACAACAAAAAAAGTTTGACGCCTGTTTGACGGCGAGGCGAAAGGCGATACAGTGACGATCCCTTTCCGAGTTGATATATGTACCTTTAATGTGAACTAGAGCAGCTATTACAAATTAAAGATATGTCCCGCAGATGTCAAATGTGACAACTGCGGTGTATGCGTATTCAGATAAATAGACTGAGACGTTTGCGGTCCCGGACAACAGAATGTTGCGCAAAAATTTTGTTCGCGGTGTCTTCTCTAGTTTATATTGAACCTCATTGTACGTGTTATTCAGTAACTGGCTTATGGAGGTCAGATAGGCAGTTATTCCATGTAAATATACTGGTATTTGGCTGGAGCAGTGGTGGCCCAGTGGTAACGGCCGCGACTTACAAGTTGTAGGTCGTAGGTTCGAACCCAGACAGGCGCTTTACTTTGTGTAAATTATTTCATCACCACTGCTCTCAAAACGGTGAAGGAAAACATCGTGAGGAAACCGGCATGTTCTAGAACCGAAAATTCGAAGACATGTGACATCTACCAACCCGCACTGGGCCCGCGTGGTGGATTACGGGCCACTCCCTCTCACAGAGAGGAGGCCTGTGTCCCTGCGGTGGGAACATTTATAGGCTGATGATGATGATGATGATACTGGTATTCAGCTGATCTGGTTAGACTGGAAGCCGAACCCAACATAGTTGGGGAAAGGTTAAAATTGACTTGACACCTGCGTGACTTTTCAAATATTATAACACAGATGTAGTACCTATTTCCTTATTACCTTATTGGTGCTGTTCTTCAAAAAGTTCTGGTGCATAGTACTCACAACCACCGTGCATGACCACCGTAGAAACGGGTTTTGTCGACGGAAGAATAGACAAAATGACAGATTGCGATTGTTTATCTGTCATTTTGTCTATTCTTCCGTCGACAAAACCTCTTTCTACGGTGGTCATGCTACGCGTGCTGATGTATGAACGGAAACGAAGCAAAAGGACTATGTAAGGATTGTAGCAGGTGTCGTTCTGTAGTTTGTGCCTACATGAGAAAAAGACGTGAATTTATATCAAATATTATTTATTTGTTATTATTTTAAGTGGGCTCGATCATTAGGAAAGTGCTCAATGACCCATAAATATAGCTCCAGCAAGCTAGCGTATTTTTCCTCATCACCTTTTTATTTATCTCTTATAAAAGTTATTAAGATTGACATGACGTGTCCGTGTTCGGTGATATTTTCCTTTAGTATCCACCAAAAATAGCCCGTAATAAAATGCGAGACACTTATTCCTCTTATATTTATTTGATTGCTATTACATACATCAAAAGTGTCTAGGGATAGGGGAAGTACGTTTTAGAGTATCGCCGCAACTGAGGATTATTATATTAACTTGTTTGGATCGTTATTGATTATTTTTAGTGAATTTCACTATTTGAATTATGTATTTTCTTTAAATTTTGATAAAATAGAAAATCAACTGTCAATTAGGATTCCTACAACGGCCTGTCCTAGCCTGTTTCCTGTCACGGTTGCCAATTGGTGTAGATATGAAATGAAATATGACTCGCTTGGAAATATGTTGATTTAATGCAGATATACACCGTGAAATTTGAATCACACTTTTGCTAGAACAAACTTTATTCAGACCATGGTCTACTACCAATCTACAGCATCCAATAAAAAAAACCATAATTGGTTTTTGAAAAAACACAAAAAAAGACAAAGTTTAAAATGTCAAGATTTATCGTTACTCCCTACAACACAAACACCACGCACGGGACACATCATTGTCTACAGGGAAATGTATAAACGAAGTCTTTTTTGTGTTTTTTCAAAAACCAATTAGGTTTTTTTTATTGGATGCTGTAGAATGGTTAGACCATGGTCTGAACAACGTTTGTTCTAGCAAAACTGTGATTCAAATTTCACGGTGTATTCCGGTTACAAACTATAATTTTTAACTAGATCACACGGTACGTCCGTCGATGATCGTCTCTGTTGGCGAGTGGTGAGGCGCCACCGTTGGCTCGATCAGCTGTGTGAACCCACTACCCGCGCGTCCCCCGCTGCTGCTGGTACACGCGTATGATGCGTGAACAGTGTGTAATAGCGTTTTTACAAAACTATTACAATTTCTGCATCGAAACTGAAAAAAAAATTGCATCGATATGGAACGACGATATCATTTGACATGATTTATAATTAAAATTTACTTGATCCCTAGACACTTTTGATGTGTGTTTCCTTATTTGGAATTTTTTTAATGTTGGGTCTCCGAATTTTGTGCAATTGTCTGAGTATACACTTATTTAAAGAGTATCTAGACACGCGGCAGCGTGTCGAGCCAAGTTCTAGGCAAGACACGGCTGCAGTGTGTTATATTACACGAACCATTTGGAGTCACTTTTGATCCCTTAATAACTCAAAATCTATGTAACATAGACTCATGAAATTTGGTTTATTTATGAAAACCCCTTAGATTAACTAGAACTCCAAATTTCATAAATAAAACTCAAACGGTTATTGAGATATTAACGTATAAAAATCGGCATTTTTATCAACGACCTGTCACTAGACATCAAAAACATTTAACCCATTTCCGGGTGACCTAGAAAGTTGAAAAGAGATTTCCCGAAAGCAGGCCCATGGTATGATACTGTGTCAAAGCTTATTTATCAAAAATTATGTCGTATTTTTTTCAAGTCGTTTTATCAAAATTTATTTCTTCTAGCATTAGAGAACCTAATAAATATTTATTTTGTTGATACTTAAAGAACTACATCCGCCATTCAATCCTAACCTGAATGTTGCCAGATGACAGACTATTCCAATAAAATAATTTGTAATCGATTGAAAATATCGATACTAACCCACATGGCGTAGTTGGAGTATCCACTACACGAGTATGTTTTAAATGCTATTTATTATACTCAAATACTGTAAAATTATGATTTTACAATAAATAAAATGTTATATGGTCTGAATATACTCAACAACTTAAAAGTGTTTCGAGGCAGTAATGTTATTTTATAAACTACCAGTGATCAGAGTAAGTAGATTGATTTGAGGTCAATGAACTGGCACGTATATTAGTATGGATACGCCTCCGGGATTCCGGGATTTTGAAATTATTAAGATTTTTTAAAGAATTTCAAATGTTGTAATGTGTAGAATAAAGAATACATCAATACGAATAAGAAATGTTCAACCCTTTTGCTGTCTGTTTAATAGTATATAGGTGATCGGACTCCAAGAAAAGGATAGATATACTATAAAACAATATAATATATTTTAAATATTTATCTATCGCATTCTATAAATTTCTAATGTAGTAGTTTAAAAATCCTTACTTTAACAATATTTGATTCAATCCCGTAAGTACCAAAATGAAATCCCGGAAAAAAGGCTTATCCATGTTATGATTTCTATGACTATTCATGATGCGAGTACGTAAAATCAATCTACGTACTCCGATCACTGATAATCACCCAATCGATTTCGTCAATCGATTACCAAAATAATTAAACCTGGTAACACTGACACCATGCATAATGTCAAACTGTCAAAAAAAATCTGTCAGATCAATGCATTGTTGGCTGTTTGTATTACGTTGATTTGAATTTATTTTTCCGTATTTACTTCATACTTATATTACGTTACGATTTAATGCTGTCAATTTAAATTGAAGCCAGAGGATTGCTTATCTTTCCATGGCCCTGGGTAAGTTTATTATCTACACATATAATAAAATCGTAGCGAAGTCAAAACTGTACATTGAATATTTTTGAAAAAAAGTAATTGCTACGAGGTCTAGGATCGATTCTAATGTCGA
The DNA here is from genome assembly GCA_963680765.1 of Agrochola lychnidis. Classification (NCBI taxonomy): domain Eukaryota; kingdom Metazoa; phylum Arthropoda; class Insecta; order Lepidoptera; family Noctuidae; genus Agrochola; species Agrochola lychnidis. The sequence continues at coordinate 16,913,872 of OY796869.1, read as the reverse complement.
AAATATTTTTTTTAGAATTTTTGTCTGTTTGTCTGTATGTATGTTCCAGCATGGCGCAAATTCTACCGGACAGATTCTGTTAAAATTTTGCATAGATATTCCCTGTGTGTCTGGTCAAACTATAGGGTATAAACTATCACGCTATTTACCTTGGGGGACGAGCAATATTACATTATGTTGTATTTTTATATTCTAGCATGACGCAAATTCTACCGGATAGATTCTGTTAAAATTTTGCATAGGTGTTCCCTATAAGTCTGGTCAAACTATAGGGTACAAACTATCACGCTATTTACTATGGGGGACGAGCAACATAATATTATGTTCGTATTTTTGGAAAAAAACGCGCCAAAATTTTAGGATATTGTAGATGGTTATCGATTAAACTTTTTAAATGATTATCATCACGCTACACCTTTATGGAACTAAGCAGTCAATCATAAAATATATAGGAACAGCTATTTTAGACAAGTTTCAACGAAGCAATTAGCTCAACGGTTGGGCGATTGCTTTGCAAACATGGGGTTGTAAGTCCGATTCCCACCTACGGTTTTTTTTCTTTTTTTTCACATTTTGTTATACGATTATTATTTTTTTTGATTATGTAACTATAATCTATAGATATAATAAAATCGTAACGAAGTTAATTTTTTTTTAAAGAAAGTTATTGCTACGAGGTCTGGGATCGATTCTTATGCGGAAAATAAAGTTTTTAGAATGTTTGTCTGTACCAACCGTAGGGCATAAACTATCACGCTATTTGCTATGGGGGATGAGCAATATTACATCATGTTCGTATTTTTCTCTGCAAATTGTAAAAGGACGCGCCAAAAGGTTGGGATATTGTAGATAGGTAGTTACCGATTATCATCACGCTACCTATTATATAGGAACGGCTATTTTAGCTAACTTTCAACAAAGCGAATAAGTAAGCGGTTGGACGAATGATTTGAAGTCCTGAGGGCCTACCACCAGCTCAAAAGCAGTATTATTTTAATATTACTTTAGTTTACTTCTGTTTGGGAAAGAGATGAAGCTCTACAGGATGTATAGCTCCATCTCTTTCTCCCACTGAAGTAACATTAAAATAATACTGCTTTATGAGCTGGTGGTAGGCCGCCCGGGGTAGTAAGTTCGATTTACATCTGTTTTTTTTTAAACTCTTTTTGTAAAATGATTTTTTTTTGGATTGTGTATGTAACAGTTCATAGAATGTATTAATTCACAAAAAATGAAAAACTTCGTAAGCTATGGGAAACTACTAAGTTACAAGTACTTTACAGTCACAAAACATTCAAGGTTTGTATTATGATCATTTTAGAACAAAAGACTGTAGGAATAAAATGTTTTTTTTACAGATTTTGACAGCAGATTTGTCCAAGCGATTTTAAAATATGTATGTGTGTGGATCTTCTGGAAGCGCTGCCACACTGCTTCCTGGTGGCAAAACAGCGCACGTCATGTTTAAGATTCCCATCGATTTAGAGAGCAACGAAACGCCTGTTTTGGGGTGTCACGCAACAGTAACAAGGGATGTGTGCATAGGGGATTGCGCTTCGTCGTATGGGATGAATGCATTATGGCAAAAAAGAAAGCAGTGGAAACTGTAAACATAACCCTGCAGGACATCCGCAGAAACCAAGATATGATGGGTGGTGTCACAGTTTTGACAAAAAAAGTGAATATTTTGTTGAAAAGGTCGACTCTATGGTCGAGAGTTTAAGAACTGCGCTTGACCATCATCATACGAGCTCGGCTTCAGGTAATTCAAATGCTCAAGAATTCTCCGATGTTCTTCTAAAAGTTGGTGAAAGCACTCTACCAGAGACTCTTGGTAGAGTAGATCCCACTTTAGAAGATCTTATTCGTCTGATATACGAGGATATCAGTCAAATACCGTACCAAGAGAATTCTTAGGCGTGTTTCCGTTTTAACTCCGAAGATGATCAAGCTGCAGCGATCAACCACAGTATTCTCTCACAAATTGAAGGGAGTGAAGTGATATACACCTCCATTAATACTGATGTGGAGGAAGATGATGCCAAATATCACCCCGTAGAATTTCTCAATTCACAAATGGCAAGCGGACTTCCGGTTGTATATCTGTGTAACGGAAACCAGCTCAAAGTCATGTCTTTGCAGAGAAACGTCATCGAGGTGGAAATTCTAACAGGTTGTGGCGATGGTGAGACAGTGTTTATAGCGCGTATAAAGTACAAATTCCCCATAATTACCAGTTAAAGCGCGTGCAGTTCTCTGGGAGTGTATGCTTTGCAATCAACAAGTCACAGGGGCCGACACTGAAGGCTGAAGGATGCGGGTGTCGACCTCAGGATAAGCTGCTTCTCACACGGTCAACTGTTACGTCGCTTGCTCCCGAGTCACCATTCCTGACTCTCTGTATATTTTGGCTGCTGAGAATAAAACTACAAACGTAGTATACAGGGAAGTTTTATAAAAATGTGGCTGTTATTGTAGTATATTGTGATGTCTTACGATTTCCATGCGAACGAAGTCGCGGGCAGAAGCTAGTTTCCCATAGCTTACGAAGTTTTCCATTTTTTGTGAATTAATACATTCTATGAACTATTACATACACAATCCAAAAAAAAATCGTTTTACAAAAAGAGTTTAAAAAAAAACAGATGTAAATCGAACTTACTACCCCGGGCGGCCTACCACCAGCTCATAAAGCAGTATTATTTAATGTTACTTCAGTGGGAGAAAGAGATGGAGCTATCCATCCTGTAGAGCTTCATCTCTTTCCCAAACAGAAGTAAACTAAAGTAATATTAAAATAATACTGCTTTTGAGCTGGTGGTAGGCCCTCAGGACTTCAAATCATTCGTCCAACCGCTTACTTATTCGTTTTGTTGAAAGTTAGCTAAAATAGCCGTTCCTATATAAAAGGTAGCGTGATGATAATCGGTAACTACCTATCTACAATATCCCAACCTTTTGGCGCGTCCTTTTACAATTTGCAGAGAAAAATACGAACATGATGTAATATTGCTCATCCCCCATAGCAAATAGCGTGATAGTTTATGCCCTACGGTTGGTACAGACAAACATTCTAAAAACTTTATTTTCCGCATAAGAATCGATCCCAGACCTCGTAGCAATAACTTTCTTTAAAAAAAATTAACTTCGTTACGATTTTATTATATCTATAGATTATAGTTACATAATCAAAAAAAATAATAATCGTATAACAAAATGTGAAAAAAAAGAAAAAAAACCGTAGGTGGGAATCGAACTTACAACCCCATGTTTGCAAAGCAATCGCCCAACCGTTGAGCTAATTGCTTCGTTGAAACTTGTCTAAAATAGCTGTTCCTATATATTTTATGATTGACTGCTTAGTTCCATAAAGGTGTAGCGTGATGATAATCATTTAAAAAGTTTAATCGATAACCATCTACAATATCCTAAAATTTTGGCGCGTTTTTTTCCAAAAATACGAACATAATATAATATTGCTCGTCCCCCATAGTAAATAGCGTGATAGTTTGTACCCTATAGTTTGACCAGACTTATAGGGAATACCTATGCAAAATTTTAACAGAATCTATCCGGTAGAATTTGCGTCATGCTAGAATATAAAAATACAACATAATGTAATATTGCTCGTCCCCCAAGGTAAATAGCGTGATAGTTTATACCCTATAGTTTGACCAGACACACAGGGAATATCTATGCAAAATTTTAACAGAATCTGTCCGGTAGAATTTGCGCCATGCTGGAACATACATACAGACAAACAGACAAAAATTCTAAAAAAAATATTTTCGACATTAGAATCGATCCTAGACCTCGTAGCAATTACTTTTTTTCAAAAATATTCAATGTACAGTTTTGACTTCGCTACGATTTTATTATATGTATTGATCACGCCTGTATTCGCCAAAGCGTGAGGCAGAGGTGTAGGCAATAGTACATCCTCATTTCGCCAGTTATGTTTAAGTCCCATACCATCAATCGCGGGCACAAATCTGTGACTGTTACTGAGAAATTTAATAAGCTAAAACCCTAGTATACTTTGCCTGACCTGGGAATCGAACCCAGGACCACAGAGACGAGATCAACGAGGTAGGCTTTATTGAAAAACTATTTTTAGCACAAAGCTGAGAGCATGGTTTTATTTTTTTAAATGAAGTCTGACCTACTTTGTCACATTGAGGACAGTGGTGTAAATTCAGAAAAGCTTTGGAAAAAAGTCGATAGATATACGATTTCAATGTATAAACAATAACCCGATATAGTGCAAGCATACATGAACTGGCACGGACTATCCTGGAAATTGTTTTGATGGATATTTTGCGGATTTATTTCACAGAAAATTCATTTGACTTTTGTTTTAGGTTTCCGTACCCAAAGTGTGCCAACTGGACCTTATTACTGCTTACGCTATCTGTAATGCTATTCTGTAAGAATCTCACCGTAAAGACTTAGGTTAATGAGGTTGAAATGAGCTGTCATTCCACCTGGTGCTTGGGATTAACACTTTTGACAGCTCACTACCAGCTCACTTCACTTAAGTTTTCACAGTAAGATTTTTACAGAATAGATCGGTATAATCCAAGTCTTGACTGATTGCAAAATCTGCTGAATGTTGTACACGCAGTCATGGGCACCGCCAGGTTTATTTTCAGGGGGATGCATCTTCACTTCTTCAGCTCCACGAAGAGATCTCGAAATTTTTTGCAGTTCACCTCGAATATGTTAGGTTATCGTTTGTCCATTCATACAAGGAGTAACTTTGTTGACTTGTGCAGAAAAGATTAACAAATAAGAGAATGTGGGATTCACGAGTGAGCGAAGTGAACTCGATAATTTTTGTATCTCGCCTCGAATGGGATAGGTTTTATTTGGTCCGTTCATATAGAAAGAGGACTAGCTGTGTCGATTTATACAAAGAGTTCGGTACTTTGTCGACTAATGCACAGAAGTAATTCCAAATTTGAGAGATGGCAGAATGCAAGAGCGAGCGAACCGAGCTCGACAATTTTAAGTTCTCGCCACGAATAGGTTAAGTTCCCTATTATTGTGTTGGGCATTTTCGAACATTACTTTAGTTCTGTTTTAAACCTTTATTTTATTTTGAAGCCAGGGACGTGCACCCTTGCACCCTGCTCTCGGTGCCCATACCCAACCCAGTAAGGATAAAGGTAAAGAAGTTCCAGTTTGCACTAATAATGAAACAAAATTGTACATTTTATACTTTTATTACTGTTTACTTACAACTACCTAATTTACGACATTAACACGTTGCAACAATACTCAATTATTAATTGTATTTAAACATAAAAACATTATTATTGAATTTACACACAACTATTATTTCCGTTTACATCTATTATTGCTCTTATTTATGTTATTATTAATTCCATTTACAATATATACAGTTATGCTTATTAAGTATTAAAAGCGCTTGATGTATTATAATTAAGAGATCATTATTTCCAAGTACAGTAAATACTCGAAATAAATCATGTATGTTAATTTTACAAAACATAACATCAGGCTTCTATTCCCCAAAGGTTTAGGCAGAAATGCCCTATAGTACACCTACATGTCGTCAGTTATTTTTAATTCCCATGTAACAGGGGGCGAGCCCATTGCCATCAACCGGGCACAAATACAGACCACGTTGAAGTTGATTTCAAATAATAAAAATATTTTTTATGGCTTATATACCTAATATTACAAAATTACACAGAATAAACAATAACAAATATTATAAAAGGCTTTTGCCCAGCAGTGGGACACGATATGGGCTAATAAAAAAACAAAATAAATAAAAATATAATAAAACATCATCTCCTTAGCCTTTTCCCAACTATGTTGGGGTCGGCTTCCGGTCTAACCGAATGCAGCTGAATACCAGTGTTTTATATGGAGCAACTGCCTATCTGCACAACCTGGTTACTAGGTAACACGATACTTCTTCGTAAGACTTTTGGGCTTCTGACTATCCGCAACGACTGTCAAAGATCTACAAATGACAGCCGGGACCAATGGCTTAAAACGTGCTTTCCGAAGCACGGACGGGTCTTGGTATGTAAAGATGGTCACCCACCCATGGATCAACCGCGGCAAGCGTACCTAGCTTAACCTGATCGATCGACCCGTGCGGCTGTTATTACTTAGCCACAAGCCCCTTTTGATTTTATTGTTTTAGATAATAATATAAAACAATAAAATCATTTAAATGACATGACAGCCCCACAAAATTCAAGTTCAAAGTCTTTGTGCAATGAACTGGCAATGGACGATTTATCAAAGGATTTCATTTCAAATACTTTCGTTAAAAATCAATTAATTTTATATGTAAAATTAAAAACACACCAAAGAATAAAATAAAAAATATAGGCATAGAACGCCCAGAATACTCGTGTTTATAAATAAAATTGATTCAATAGTGGCAGTTAATTTCTATCACGTGCGATAAGTATCAACAAAGATACTTTCTTTCTTTTAAAAGTAAAAAAAGTTACAAAGCTACAAAAAATACAATACCTAATAGCAAAAACTTCACCTTCGTTTTACATTACCGTTTTTTTACATTTACATTTTAACCTAAGCTTTCTATAAAAAGCTTTCGTTTACAACCAATTTCTTTAACCCCTTACCGCATACGAAGCCATTCATGGCTTCTAAAGTTTGTTATTTTTTTACAGTATAACTTATCATTAAATTATCGTATAATAAATTGTACCATAAGAAGTGTTTCTTCGTCAAACGAAATGTATTTTTTTTGTCTGTGGTAAGTCATCTGTGCCAAAACTATTTGAGTTTATTTCATAACGCGGCCGGCGAGTGAAGTGTGACATTTTAGTGAAACTTTTATCAGTGAAAAATAATAGTAATAAAGTGACTGAGATCTTCAATAAAAATTGTCATTTACTCTTAGAATCATCGACTACGATAATAGTAAGTTATTTTAGTAATTCGTTTTATATTCGTTTGATTTTTTACCTGTTTTTTGCAAACTCCAAATATGGCTTGGTATGCGTTCCCGTCAAAATACTGCCCGTCAAATATGGCTTCCTATGCACTCAAGCTTCTGTACTATGCTTTTTCAAAAATGGATCCTACATGCTTTTATGGTTCTTCCAAGCATGTCAATCCTATACTAGGTGATGGCTTTATGAGTGAAGATGAGCGCAAGGTCAACGATAATATTTACATGCCATTGTTTGATTATAAGCTTGCAGTTTCTGTACATATGCGTAAAGCAGGGAACTGCCCTCACAGGCAAAAAAACGAGGTCGTCCAGCCAGCCTTCTGGGAACACCGACGACGTCAAGAGCTGGAACTCTATTGGGCCGAGCTGTCACTTCATCGAGCCGAGCTGGCACTCCATCAAGTATGCCTAATTCTCCAATATCCTTACAAAAACCCCGAAAAGCACCAACTAGACATCAAGATATGCCACTGACGTCTGTACGGACTGACAGCATTGACTACTTTCCTGTTTGGGTAAAAAATAAATATTCAATTGTGTCAAAACTGCTCAAAGTTACGCAGTTACACAAAATGTGAAAAATGCGAGGTCTTATGCTATAATGACAAGCGGAACTGCTTCAAAAAATTTCACAAAATGTAACAGCTATGCATACGAAGCCAGATATGTCCTTCTTGATTTTCACTAGAATGCATACGAGGCCAGATGTGGCTCTTTCATGTAATTTCATAAATAATAATAGTATTTTTTTTTCTTTTGACTGATTTATGTTCAATAAAGATAAATAAACATGTTTCTACGAATAAAACATTTTTTATTAACCTCCATCATAATTCATGCAGTAAGGGGTTAATAATAATTCTATGTACAACCGTAAACCAACTTAATAATTATTATTTTAACACTTATTAGTTACGTATTTGTTTTCCCCTTTTGCAAACTTCCTACAAAGGGCGGCTGCACCAAACTCCATCTTTAATCACAACTTTAACCACAGTTAATAGTTGAACTTCGTTAGTATTAATTGAATTTTCTTGTTCTTGATACAGAGCGTGGGTAACAGTTAAACTTTGGAACTAGCTGGTATTGTATTTTAGTTGACAAATCTGCTTACAGTATTATTGCAAAACGACAAAATGTCATAAATTTTTCGTAACATAACACAGAAATGCAATATCCTGAATTTGGTATTCGGTATCGGTCACATGTGCAAAATACTCAGATCTCAATATATAAAATTATTCAAACTCCGAACGTGGTGGAAAATATTTCGAGTATGAAAGGTCCGGCACACATTGCACATGCATTCAAAATTAAACGAGAATGTCCGCGTTTATTTTTCCCATATGTTGCATAAAACTTAGAACTTAAAGTATTTATTGTGGAAATCATTTTCTGAGGAAGATCATAATCTTCATAGAAAAAATATTTAAAAATAAAAGAAATGGAATACCGTAACACGTAAAGTTTAACGAAGCTTGACATAAAAAGTTTGGTGTAACCGTCCCTAATCGCCACTAAGACTAAAGTTAGATTCACAATTTAATCATAAATAAGCCTCGGCTTTAACACTAGCCGAACTAAATAGAAACTGCGGCTTACAACGCATAAATAATTCTATGTCTTAGCGTAATATAATATGACAGATATATATATATATAAATACTTATGTATGTAAGTTTAATTAAAGTCACTAACGTTACACGAGGGATTTTTGAGACGTATTTTGATTTTACAACAAAAATACGATGTTACCAACGTTGGACAACATTCAATGAGTACAAAACTGATCCAGACGATTTTAAATTCTGCACAATATTATGGCGATTTCGATTTAATTTTCGGAGATTCATAATTTAGACTTCTGTTTTTTTAAACAATTTAAATTAAGCAGGGAATTTTTTTACTGTAGCCAACTAGTAGAAGCTAATATTAATATATAATACAAAATAATCACAGTAGGTACCTACAACGTAAAGAAACTACAATAAAATCTGTCATTTTCTAAATACACCTACTAATAGTATCACAATCAATCTAATTAGTGACTAGATTATACAAAACAAGTGCATTTAATTCTAATAACAGTTAGGAATATAGAGGGAAAGATTTAAGCGATGGTTAGTTTAACGAGGAGCTAAATATTTTACATGGTGTAAACAACCGTTTTAAGCTTTAGGCGTAAAACGCATTTGGCAGTAAAACAAAACTTTTAAACCTGGGAACATTTCCTGCCTGGTGCGTAATTAACCTTTTACATAAGTTTTATTTACAGTAAAAAAATATAAGTAATCTCAATATCACAAGTAGGGTTGACTTAGAGAGTTTTTCACATACCTACTTCTTGCACAGCAAAAAAATATTTTCTGTATTTTCTAAAAAAAAACACAGGAAATATATTTTCCAAAAATTATAAACTGTATCACATTTTATTGTATCTTCTCGGTACAATAAAATATGACACTCCTTTGAATTTTTTTTGTATGCTGATTTGATATTTTCTTCTTTTTGACATCATGATCTAGATTTTCCGTAACCAGGCCACGACGCTTTTCAGTGCCTCTTAATGAAAACCTGAAGCTCTCAAACGAATTTAGTTTCTATAGACCACTTTCACATTATGAGATTAAAGACCGTTTGAAACTTCGGTCTTTGAAACCAAGTCGTTGCGTTTAAAACTTATTAAGCTAGCTTTTGCTTAATAATTTGGTTACAAGAATTTCGGAAACAAAAATTTAGTTTCATAAGCAATTATACTTCGATCCTCCCTTCATTCATTCAGGGTTTGAGTTTTAAATAAACTTTCATACAGCACCTCTTCTCTTTTATTAGATCATTCCCTGTTTTCGTAACCTGTGCGGCACTGCAACGAGTGGACCCAATATGCTGCTGCGCCCTGCTGTGCCTACGACGCAGCTGTACGCGTTTCGCGTCTGCATCACTCCACTACAACTGAGGAAGTCGTACAGTATTTAAAAGTGAAGACCAACTGGACTCTGAGGGTTGAATGGTTGGAATCGCGCCACAACATCATCTTTAAGTCATTCGTGGTACGAGTTCCAACCCACCATCTACAGACTTGCCTAAAAGAGGACTTTTGGCCGAAAGGTGTCGTATTTCGACGTTTCCGAGGACGGTTACGCGAGACCACGCAGCGATACACGACGCCGTCAACATTACGTGTATAGTCATAGTGTATAAGGTTTTTAATATGTATTAATTTATTATTGTATAAGATTATTTTGTTTATTCTATGTATGGGCCTTAGTTGCCTGATAATAAAATGATTATTATTATTAGCTTCTGCCCGCGACTTCGTCTGCGAGCTTATAACCTTCCTCAAGAATTAGGTTGTTTGTCACTTAATTCTTCCTAAACGACTGGGCCGATTTGGATAAAATTTTGTGTGTATATTTAAGTGGGTCCGTAGATGGTTTGAAAATACAATTGGACCCGGCAGGTGGCGCTGTTAGTCTGTCTCTTTTGTATGTATGTACAAAAAAATCTTAATGCACCATGTTCCTTAAAACCTAAGATCGAAAGACCAGACCTAAACAACTTCTTTAAAAAAAACTTCCAAACCTTTAAACTAAAAATACTTGCATATAACATTGATCCGTAACGTAATATAAATAAAAAGCACAATCGTGTTTACAAAAATGAGGTGTCGGTAATGGTGTCGCGAGTTCAATTGTTTTGCCCATCTCAAAAATGCCTAACGCGCCTAAAGAGGTTTTCACTAAAAAAAAAAGGATTGTGTGGTTTTATGAAACCACGGTAAAAGTGAAACTTCTATAGGCGCCGCCATATTGGCCTTGGCTGCTCTGACGAGAGCCTTTCACTTCATCCCTACTCCGCGGCCGACCGTCACGCGAGTTGCAACACACAGACGAAAAAGTTTGAGACGATGTAATAAAAGTTTCACTTTAAAACAGTAGCACTCCGGGAGTGCCGACAGAAGTAAAATCTTAAGTAAAATACTTGCATAAAACATTGATCTGTAACGAAATATAAATAAAGAGCACAATCGCGTTTACAAAAATGAGGTGTCGGTAACGGTGTCGCGAGTTCAATTGTTTTTTTTCATCTCAAAAATGCCCAACGCGCCTAAAGATGTTTTAACTATAATAAGTATGATTACTAGGGTACTCGCTTAAACAAAGACACAGGTGTAGTATCGTACCCTAATTTTGCTGTAAGGGTATTAGATCCTAAAGCGATAAGGAAGCTTATCGTCTCTATCGGGCACGGTGCCAATCTTGAGCTAAAATGGAGATATATTCTTCAAGATTACACCTATATTGCATTTTGGCTTGAATAAAAGATTTATGAAAAAAAGACAGTGATAAGGGATATTTAAATTTTAATTTAGCTAGCTTTTGCCACGTTCTCATCCGACATATTTAAACACCATTCTATCTTTGTAATTTTCAAACGATTGACAGAAACAGAACGATGTTTTAAATTTGTTTAGCGTTAAACGTATTTTGTGATTTGTGGTGTAAGCAGACCTAGATCAGGGTTCAACTTTGTGGTATTTAGGGCATTTTTTATGAGCACATAATTATTGTCGCGGCATCTATAACAACTATGCATCACAATGATGTCACGCAAAATCCTGCATCGCCCAAGCTAAGTTTACCGCGCGACTATATACAACGTGTAACGTTAAATGCGCAAAACCTCAGACACCACAACTGATTTTTAATTCAATTGACCTATTTCAGAGAGAAAAAAAATCATTAAAAAATTGTAAAGGTTTTATGTGCTGTTTTAATTCGTAAGATTCGTATTTGCATTGAAATAAAAGCTATTATTATCCCGCGTATGAGAAAATTTAAATTGGTCGACAACAATTTATGTTTGTTTACCTATTTTGTCGGGTTTGTACATATAATGGTTTGATCTATTAACAAATAGACACGGCAACGTTTTTAATGAAGATTTTAAAAAAATGTGACCTGTGTTAAAAAGTGGTTCAATTGATTCTGCTCGTTATTCTGATCAAATTATTTTTAGGTTTTGCGCATTTAACGTTACATGTTGCATACAACTTCCCGACATCAATCGACAGGCACTCAAGGATCATGCCTCTTCTAGGGAGCATGAGTTTATACCCTGTTCTTAATCCTGAATTCTGAATTGATGGGTTCGCACCAAACTATCTCTCTAAGCGGTGATGCAGTAGAAGATGGTGCACACTTAGAAGAAAGAACATCGAGTCTTAATCCAAAACTGATCTATCTTCTTTCATCAGGTTATTTGCAGTCCGCTTTTGTATTGACGAAACCTTCCCCAGTTTTTGTCAAAAAACGAACTCCAATCAACCTTACCCCGCGTCTTATTTAAAAGTGATCGTCGCGCTTAATATACGATCGTTCGATCTTATTGTTCGGTGAACCTAAACGCGTGTTTGCACCGACAGAGGGATCTTTTAAAAAAAAAAAGTGGTGGCACTCCAGGAGTGCCGACAGAACTGAAAACTTGAACAAGATCGCCTTGGTGGAAGAAAAGTACTTGTATAGAATATTGGTCCGTAACCTTATCCAAATAAAGAGCACAATCGCGTTTACAAAAATAATACTTTCGAAACCTTTAAAGTAAAAATACTTGCATGGAACATTGATCCGTAACGTGATATAAATTAAGAGCATAATCGCGTTTACAAAACCTTTAAAGTAAAAATACCTGCATAGAACATTGATCCGTAACGTAATATAAATAAAGAGCACAATCGCGTTTACAAAAATGAGGTGTCATCATGGTGTCGCGAAATCAATGGTTTAGTCCCATCTCAAAAATGCCCAACGCACCAAAAGTTTACCTAAAAAAAAAGGTAGTTTTAGATGTTATTACTGTTTGTATTTCCTGTGCGTGTCCCAAATAAAATATTTTTCTTTCTTTCCGGTTTTCCGAGTAAATAGTGACCTAATAATATATGCACGAGACCGATCGCATCACTCGATTTTGAACATCTAATCAATCAAGCGTTTTTCAAATAGCTCTCAAAATAACTTTTAAAAAAATACCATCAAAACACTAAAAATAGTCCTTTTAAAAACCTCCAACCCGTTAGGTTTTCTGTTCAGTACATTAGCCAATCGTAGTCTACTGCGTTCCGATTCACGCACCGATTGGTGGGGCGCGGCGATGCGTTCCAACTTCCATTGTTAGATCACTCAATTAAAACGGATCGTAACGTGAGGGAAAGATTGATGCATGGGCTGTGAAAATTGTTATTATTATGCATGTTATTGGAGGTTCTGAATAGGTGAAGGCTATTTGTTCAAGGTAAACGGAAAACCTCCTTTTGTTTGGGAATTAAAACGATATTTTGTTTAATTTTGATCGTGAAAAACTTGGTCTTATAAACAAGTCATTAGTAAAGGTAATGATGGTCCTTAGTAAACCCCTAACACAGATCCAACTATGTACCTTCAATCATGTTTCATTGTAAATCCTTTGGTTTATTTTTTTAAGGGTTAGAGAAGCTCGTGGCTAAGTACTAACAGCCGCACGGGTCCATCCATCAGGTTAAGCTACGCTTGCCGGGGTTGGTCCGTGGATGGGTGACCATTTCTACATACCGAGACTCTTCCGTGCCTCGGAAAGCACGTTAAGCCGTTGGTCCTGGCTGTCATTCGTGAATCTTTGACAGTCGTTACGGGTCGTCAGAAGCCCGAAAGTCTAACAACCAGTCTTACCAAGAGGTTATTGTATTACTTAGTTACTGGGTTGTGGAGGTCAGATAGGCAGTCGCTCCATGTAAAATACTGGTATTTAGTTGCATCCGGGTAGACTGGAAGTCGATCCCAACATAGTTGGGAAAAGGCTAGGCAGATTGACTGTTTATGGTTTTAAGGGTGTCATGTCAAACGTAGTTGTTATTTTTATACAAGGACTAGCTTTTGCCCGCGACTTCGTCCGCGTAGAAGTCGAAAATGATTCTAATAGGATTTTTAATTGGTTTTTACGTTATTAATTTTATTATAACACATAAATTATTATGTTCAAATGTTTGAATACACATAAAATATAACAATCTTTATTATAGTGTAAGGATTTAAATGTTAAATAACTATAAGTATTATTATACACAACAAATCAGACGCAGATATTTATACAATTCAGACTAAAAGAGTATTTGCTTATGTTTTTAAGTGAGTTCAAACTTTTTTGAATAAAATCGGATTGAGTTTTCAAACATAAGTCAAAATAGAATGTAATTTAAAAATTAAAAGCACTAAGGAGTATTGATGTCAACTTCGAAGCAAATCACCGCTAAAATAACTTTCTACCCCTTTTAACCGCGTTAGGGGAAGAATTTCAATAAATACGAAACCCGTCTTCCATCAATTCTGTTAAAAAAGGTTTATGCAAAATTTGAAGTAGATTGGACCAAGGAATCACGTTGTCGCATACAAACTTTGCCCCCCTTTTTCACCCCCTTAGGGGTAGAATTTCGAAAAATCCTTTCTTAACGGATGCCAACGTCATACAAAGAACACACCCTCCAAGTTTCAGGTCTCTACGATCAGCGGTTTAGGCTGTGCCTTGATCCGTCAGTCAGTCATTCAGGACAAAGCATTTTAGATGTATAGATTTTTAGTAACTCGCTTCGTTCGTTCTTTTTTCTGACTAGAAATCAATAGCTTCTTGGTCACTGTGGCTGATAAGGTGGAAGGTCTAATACGGTACTTTATAGATAGTGAGCGTGCGCGCGGGCGACGCGAGGGTGAGGGTGCCGTGAGACAAAACACTTCTATATCCTCGTGTAGTAATAATATCTTTTAGTTATACTCCATTTGAAATAAGATTAGACATTTAAACAAACCTTTTTTACAGTCCGTTCAACCGATTTTGACTTCTATACCGTAGGCATAAGGATGGCATTAAAAGCAAAAAAAATGGTTACAAACCAACTGTTTACTGCAGCTGTCATTTGTCATGCCGCCATCGCAATAGAAGTCAAAATCGGTTGAACGGACTATTAAAAAGGTTTAGTTAAATGTCTAATCTTATTTCAAACGGAGTATAGGTATCTGTATTATTTATGCACGTAGGGTGATGCCTGCGGATAGTTTTTTTTATGTGTCTTATAATTTATTGTATAGTTGTCTTATATTCTAAGCACTATTTATTTTGTTTTGTTTCATGTTTAATAGAAAAATCACTGAACCTGACTTGATTTCCGTACATTTTTTTTTTTTCGGGTGACCACTGAAAATCAGCGCTGTGCTGTGGGTCCCCATAGCACTGCATCATGCTGAGTGGAAGCCTTCTTGTCACAGTCATGACGTGCAACTGCCGCTTAAGTAATTTCTGTTCTATGCTCGTGATTTGTTATGTACTTTGTGTTGTTCTCTGATTACTCTTGTCTTTTATGTATGCACGTATTTCTGTGACAAATAAACCTATTTTTCTTTCTTTCTTCTTTCTTCTAATACTCAGGCACTGGGCCAGTAGTGCTATTCTGTAAAAATCTCACCGTGATAACTTAGGTGAAGTGAGCTGCCAATAGTGTCAATCCTTAGCAACTGACAGCTCACTCCACGCTCACTTCACCTAAGATAACACGGTGAGATGGTTACAGAGTAGCACTACTGGACACAGGTTACCGTCAAATCGTGCCTTGAAATGATGATTAATAATTTATTGTTTAATTGGTTGTCTTATTAGTGATTTTGACATTATTAATGGTGATTTAGACATTATTAATGGTGATTTTGACATAATAGTTATGATTTTAACATTATAATTATGATTTTGATTGACATTATTATAGATTTTTTTTAAATTACTAGTAATCATGACCATAATTTGCTAAATATTATTATTAAGATGTGCACGTAATTACTAACAAATTGGATAGTATGATCTGAAAGTAAAATTATTTAATTGATTGAATAAAGTTTCAAGCATTTTCTGGCACCCGATTGAGCTGAAACTTGTTAAATCAATTATTATATGAAGGAGGAACACATTGAAAACTAGGCAGGTACTTGAAACAAAATATTTCCGTAAAACCAAATCCCTAAACGTTCAATAGATTTTCTTCCAAATGCTCCAATTTTCGCTCCCTTTGATCGAACGATCTACATTATGCTCCACGCATAATGCTCTTACAAACATTTATTTGACATATCGGCTAAATATTCACGGGCTATTAGGTACCGTGTCGAAGCGCTGTCACGCGTGAAACGGAATTTTTTTGACGCGACGTACTCTCGTGCGTGAATCGGAACGTTTGAGCAAGCACCAATTATTTTGAGAACCGCTTAGATTTTTTTATGGGTGAATAAAAATTTAGATCATGTTTTCGTGTATGAAAATTTCCGTGAACATTTTTGGGCCGTATTTTTTTTTACTATACTGTTTACTGTTTTTAGGGTTTCGTACCTCAAAAGGAAAAAAACGGAACCCTTATGGGATCACTTCGTTGTCCATCCGTCAGTCTGTCAAGACCCATTTTCTCAGGAACGCGTGGAGGTATCAAGTTGAGATTTATAACAAATATGTAGATCTATGTTCCCTTGGATTTTAAAAAAATCAAGCTACTAAGTCAACTCAATAAAAAAATATGGCCACTTATGTGACATATTTTGATACTCGCAAATAAATCAAAACCTACAGGGTATTTCCCGTTGATCTAGAATCATGAAATTTGGTAGGATGCAAGGTCTCACAGCACAAATAAAGGAAAAAGTGCGAAAATGTATAATATATAGTTTTACTACATTAAAAAAAAAAAACAGTGACACTTCGGGAGTGCCGACAGAAGTGAAAACTTGAAAAAAAATCGGCATCGCGGTAAACGACGCGTTGATGTCTTTTACTCCACGGTGTCGGTAAATTGCCTAACAGTGTCGCGAAATCAATGGTTTAGTCCCATTTCAAAAATGCCCAATGCGGCTAAAAAAAGTTTCACTACAAAAAAATTGCGATCACAAACTTACATTTGAAGTTGGAGAATTGACCGTGATGTATATCGATGTTTTGGAGAACATGTTTCTTAAGTACTAGTTTAAGTAGATGGGGTACTCAGAACATACTGTATAGCTACCGGTTGCGAAGTCAGCTGGCAGTCATTTATAGTTCAAAATTGCAAGAAACCTAAGAAAATTTTAATTTCGCGGATCCACCTTAAAAGTAGACAGGTAGTCTACATTCAAAAAGTAGATAGTAAAACAAATTAAAAATCTTTCGATTTCATAAAATTTTCTTGACCTATAATTGTGTCAATATTCGCTTAGACATGTCTAGCATTGTTTTTATTTGAGCTTCAGTTTCCATTTCCACATACTGAGATATTGGTTCATTTCTATCTTTATTTTTCAACTCCAACATAGTTAGAAATAGTCTATGATTTAAGTTTTTAAACAAAAAGTCGTCTTGGCTAATCGTGATTTTTAAAAAGATTGACTAATCTTGTCTAACAAATTTTTATAAGCTTTTGTACTACGTTTAATTAATACCCCGGTTGAGTAATTGTGGCATATATTTCTGAAATATCAAAACCTTTATTACTAAAAGTAATAACAACCGTAAAAAATATATTACACAAGCCAAAAATATTACATTTCCGACACCACAAACCACTAGATATAATTTAATATTTCGTTATTTTTCACACTAATCACGGAACATTGCATGTTGATAGTCCGTTGCGGTTTTATATAAAATAATCATGGTCGCTGTTTGCGACATGATTTCAGTTTTAATTACAACATGTACACGTATCTTAATGTTTGCGAGCTCTGTATAGTAGATAATATAAACTTTATGACTGTTTTATGATAGAAGGGCGCATTAGTAAGGGGCTTAGCAGACCTGCAACTTTTAGCATCAACAATGAGTGATTTTATGGCTTTTTTGGCTCAGTATATCGACTGCCGAGATATATAAGGTCCCATTAAAATAGATGGACACATTTTAACACAGCGTTCAGTACGTCTAACCAAAGATATCCAAGCAAAAAAATAAAAAAAATAGATCAAAGTGATTTTATTAACCAACATTAGTAGGTAACAATAGTAGTTTATGAAACTGTTGCATAATGAGGGGTATTAAAACATGAGTTTGTGTTTAAAAACCGAGCCGTAGGCGAGATTTTTAATAGTATCACACGAATGTTTTAATACCTAGTTATGTGCAGTTTCATACACTACTTTATCTACTCTCTAACATTGGGATTGAAACAAATACTAAATAAAAGATCAAAGTTAAAGATCAAGAATAAATTAAAAAAATCCCATGAAATTCAGTAAGTACTACAAAACAAATGAATGTCGCCTGCACCAGCACATCACCGCACATGCGCTACAGCGGGTGCTGCTGTCCCCCGCCAAAAGTTGATGGAAACACTTTGGTGATATTAACTACTTGGATTAGCGCTGTATCGTAATAGAAAAAAAAATGTTTTATAGTATTATTTTGTTAGAAATATTTTTATCTACTCTCATAGCGTAATATTCGAATTATGAACTTCAAAACGAGTTTGTATTGACATACTTTATAAACAGAATACCGAAATTTAAAAATAGAATCATATTATAACACTTTTTCTCTAACAAAATAATACTATAAAACAATTTTTTTTCTATTACGATACAGCGCTAATCCAAGAAGTTAATATCACCAAAGTGTTTCCATCAACTTTTGGCGGGGGACAGCAGCACCCGCTGTAGCGCATGTGCGGTGATGTGCTGGTGCAGGCGACATTCATTTGTTTTGTTGTACTTACTGAATTTCGTGGGATTTAAAAATTTATTTTTGATTTTTAACTCTGATTTTTTATTTAGTATTTGTTTCAATCCCAATGTTTGAGAGTAGATAAAGTAGTGTATGAAACTGCACATAACTAGGTATTAAAACGTTCGTGTGATACTATTAAAAACCTCGCCTACGACTCGGTTTTTAAACACACACTCATGTTTTAATACCCCTCATTATGCAACAGTTTCATAAACTACTATTATTGTATTTTCGTTAGCAGATTTTTTTCTAGTAAGTATCTAATGCGTTATTCTTATTTTTTTTACCATTGTCCTTATTTTGGTGGTCTGAATGATTTCTAAAAGTTTGTCCATCTATTTTAATGGGACCTTATATAAACGTTATTTAGCTTGTGCTTTGACTTTACGTTATTCCTGTCTCTAACTTGCACGTATAGTTTGACAGTTGTGCGAAAGTGACAGGAATAACGCTAAGCTAAACCATACCGTTTATAGGTCTCGGCTTGTCAACTCACAAAGCATCAGTAATTAGCAATTTAGTTACTTTTAGGAAGCTCAACTCAGCGACCAACAGTCAACAGACCACACTCTGCCGTCCGTTGCTTTATAAAACGCGCGAATTTGATAACGCACTAAAATGCAAGATGACGTCAAATCGCGAAACAGAAACAAAATAATTGTTAGTTAATTTTATCCTGCATTGTTATTATATCGTGTATACAAATAACAGGCATCTAGTCACAGCCCTGGTGACATGTAATACAGGTTTTTATATAAACCTACCTTAGGCTGCATTCTCTCTGCCAGGGTTGCGAAGAAATCCGAAAGGGAGATCATGGCCCCGGTAACATGGCAACTGAAGGAACACGGGTGGGTTTTAGTCAGTAAGAGTGTGACACGCCCTCCCGCTCCACCCAGAGCGGGAGAAGTTATTTGATAAAATACCCACCCAAAAAAAAAGCTCCATTCTCTCACAAAGTTACCTCCTTGTTCGTGCATTAAGTTTATATATTATTATTGATAGTTAATTGATACAGGCGTGACCTTGCAGAAATCCAGGTCTCACTCTGCGTTCAGCGCTCGGTGTGGCAAAACGCCGTGTTCGGGTTCGCGACAAGTCAATCGTCATCTTGAGGATGCCTCGTTAAGAGGTGAAACACGTGTCGATTTCTTTCAGGGTTTTTATGGCTCTTTAGAAATAGCTAAGCGGAACAGGTAACTAAATATATCCACGTCTATTGTATTTTATTATTGGTCGTTGAAACGCGCGTTTTTATTGCACCCGAACTCAGAGAGTCGCAAAACGCGAAGTAGTATTTTGCAAAAGTCGCAAAATCGCTGCTGTTCAAAGTAGCAGGTTTGCTAAGGCTTTTAGATGAAGCCAGGCTTTGAGAGTAATATGACAGTCACTAAGTCGTCACGGGTAGTTAGGAGCTCTAATCATGGGGTTGGCCGCTTTAATTGGGGCGGGGATATAGGACTATTATACAATGTGAAAGGAGATCATTCGCCGTCCGTACATTTTTGGGCTAAATGTAAAAGTGGCCGGCCAAACAAAAAAATAGTGATATTCCTTTAGAACGTTTCCTTTTATTCACTTTTCACTATGGGACCAAATCTGTAGGGCAAAGTTTTAGTACAAAAGTTCATGAAAATCTCTGGGTTTTTATTCATTTTACTCAAAAAGCAATTGGTTATGTGATAGATGTTTAAAATGATAGCTTTGTCCTGAAAATTCTAGAGGTGGAGGTTAGATGGCAGCTTACAAACATAAACTCATGCCTTCTTCCCATGGGGGTAGGCACAAGCTACAGAACGCCACCTGCTACGATCCTTACAAACTCCTTTTGCTTCGTTTACGTTCATACATCTGGTCATACACGCACGCCGGTTACGAGTACTACGCACCTGGCCATTCTGAAGAACATCACCAATAAAGTTACTATTATGTCCTTCTACGGCGCCTGACACTCTCTCCATGTAAAATGACTGGAGTTGATGGTATCTCAAAAAACTGGTATTTTAAGATCAAATCAGCTTACAACAAACACATTGAAGAAAAACAAATAAAAGGCCAGTACAAATAAGTCGTATTAAATATAGGAATGATTGATTTTTATAATAAAGAAAGTTCGATTAGAATGTACACATTAGTACCACAACTATCTCAATGAGTCTCTATTATATATAAATTATTTTTATCGATATTCGAGCAGTTTTGTCTCGAGCAAGACTTTAATATAACGAAAACTTATTGAAATAGTTGTAATATCGAGGCTTCAGTATAATACATTATTATAGACTTCTAAGAAAATAGAGGAAATTCTATCACTATGCAGTATAGAGGGTGGCAGGGACATTGACGCGTAACCTGTTACCTTGGATTCAGAACATTTTGGAACCTGCGTTGACATTTTCACTTGGTTATTTTTTTTTAAACCTATGCTGTCAAAATGTCATCATCATCTTCCTGCCCTTGTCCCATGGTACGTGGGGTTGGCGCACCACGTTTTCTTTTCCACTCTCCCCTGTCAACCGTCACACTATCATTCACTCCCTTCTCTTTCATATCATTCTTCACACAATCCATCCATCTTTTCTTTGGCCTTCCTCTTTAACTCCATCCATCAACATTTATATCCATCACTCTTTTAGTCACATGCGTTTCCTCTCTCCTCATCACATGCCCTTACTAGGCCAAATGATCTCCTTTCAACTTTTCTGTCACTACTACTGTCAAGTATACTCATTTCTTACTTTGTCCATTTTCGTCACTCCACACATCCATCTCAACATTCTCATCTCCGCTAAAAGCAATCTTTTTTCATCCGTCTTCTTCACAGCTCAGCATTCCGATCCATACAGTACCACAGGCCTTATTACGGACTTGTCGATTTTCCCCTTTAACTTGATCCGTGGATCATAAGTTGTTTCTGTGACCTGTCGCCATTTCATCCATCCTGAGTTGATGGAACAGTTTTTTTTTTTTAATAGCTTACAAGGAATTTCAGTGCAGGGGGGTCCAGAATCATGTACAGAATGGTAACTGGTTATGCGTCGATTTCCCTGCCACACTTTATACAATCATATTATATTTATAACAATTATCTCTCAACTATGTATTTCAGTAATATCAAATTCCTATATAGTCTAAATGCTTTTATCATGCTTATTGCCATCAAATGGACAATTTGAGCAACTATTTATTGTTACAACGCTAATATTTCTATGGCAAATTATCTACAAATATAATACATTATTTTAATATTCAATGGGGTATGTTTGTCCCCCTATCAATTCCAATGTTATTTATACTTGGGGGACAAATTGACCCCACAAAATATAAACACTATAAAATAATGTTAGATTATTGCTATTTCACTGATAATACTATCAATATTACAAGCTAAATATTTGACTAGATATTATTGCACCCGTACTACGAACTTGCGAAATATATTGCAAAGCGCTTTTCTCAACAAAACCTTAAACATTATTCTTACAAAATATGTTCTAGCCTCGACACTTCGCGATTTTGAATCGCATTTTTTACCGAATTTAGAACTACCACTTTACCTAGAGAAGGACTTTTCCAGTGTTGCCACAGTATAATTACTTTGTGCAGTTAATCAAGATCTTTGACACTGATACACGGATGACTGTATCACAGTTGCTACCCAAAAAAACATTTTTTTTTTTCTTACTGTCAGCATTTAAAATCAGAACGTATTCGAATGAGCCACAATTCACGGCAATATTTTTTTTTACCGTTGACCATCTGCACAAAGTAAAATTTATAAATATAAGACTGTGGGTATACTATCAACTAATAGATATTACGTACATTCACCATCTTGACATATCAATTTCTTAAACAAAGCCTTAACTAAAGACAGCGCGAGGAAACACACAAACATTCACGACAACACTTAGGTAACATTGCCGTTATTTTTACAAAAAAAGCGAAATTTAGTTTCTATACCACTCCAATTTTTCGAGAATTTTGCATTCACTCATCCCTTTTGGGACAACGTTTCTAAAGACTAACTTCCAGATACAAAAACATATTCAACGCGCTTGAATAAAAGCTTACATACAAATTTTAGTATTCGATGCTCTATTCTACACACTAACACTACACACATATCGTTCGTACGACTTTGCGACTGCGATTTTTAGCCGCATCGCTGTAATTACTACACGAACTGCGCTGTCCCGGTGTCTTTCCAGCAACTAAAACAGCAAGGTAATGCACACATGAGCGTGTTTTTGAACGCGTCTCGAAAGTCGCGGTTGAAATACGCGTAAATGAGCGGGTTGAGCGCTGAGTTGAAGTAGCCGATCCAAAATAGAACGCCGACCACAACTGATGGTGTTTCGCACGGCTCGCCACATAGGTTTGTTGTGACGTACCTGTAGAAAAATATTGTATTAATTCAAATGTAAAGTAGGTACAAACTAAAAATAGATTTGTAATTTGTAGACTAGTGATTCTTATCGTGAAAGTGTACTATACAATTTAATTAGCAAAATAATGGGTGCCTACACTACAGCATGTGTATCTTTTAAGAGTTTCTTGTATTATTGTTTATGTATTTACTTCATTCCCTTCTTTGTGAGATATTTTTTTAAAACCTTTTTGTTTTTTTAATATTTTTGAATTTCTGATCGTATTTGTGACCATAGCTCATGTTTAATTCTTCTTTATTTTATAACTCATATGTGATTTAACTAACGAACGATATCTGGCACGTACTATTGATTTTTCTGTTTGTGCTGTACATTTCTGTAAGTGACGAATTCACAATTTCTAAAACAGTATGTGATATTTGTTTGTGTATAAGTCTTAGTGAATAAGTCGAATAAGTGCCACAACAATAAATAAATAAATAAATTATCCACATAGGTTCTCGTACGAACATACGAAAAATTTCAATACAAATACAACGTTTTAACTATTTTATAAAAAAATACTATCGTAGGTGGTTTATTTATTTACTAACATATGAAATACATATTATTTTTATTCACTCCAGGAGTTAATAGTTGAATAAAGGACTCACCAAAGAAAAAATGGTAGCCAGCATAACAAAAACGCGCCGACTATGATGCCAAGTGTACGCGCAGCCTTATGTTCTGCTCGCCACGACTTTCCGGCCGCTCGAAGAGACGCACCTGTTGGCGAAAATAAATTATTGTAAAATATTTATTCAACGGAATTAAAGAAGTTTATAAAATGTTGTGAGGAAAGTTCTTCCCCTACTATCTTATAAGAGTAGGGAAAGATCAAATAAACGATGGATGTAGTGTGAAAGATAATATACAACGTGTAACGTTAAATGCGCAAAACCTCAGACACCCCAACTGATTTTTAATTCAATTGACCTATTTCAGAGAGAAAAAAAATCATAAAAAATTGTAAAGGTTTTATGTGCTGTTTTAGTTCGTAAGATTCATATTTGCATTAAAATAAAATCTATTATTATCCCGCGTATGAGAAAATTTAAATTGGTCGACAACAATTTGCGTTTGTTTACCTATTTTGGCGGGTTTGCGCATGTGATGGCTTGACCTATTAATAAATAGACACGGCAACGTTTTTAATGAATATTTTTTTAAAATGTGACCTATATTAAAAGTGGTTCAATTGATTCTGCTCGTTATTCTGATCTGAAACTATTTTCAGGTTTTGCGCATTTAACGTTACACGTTTTATAGCTAGAAAGGGGGAGACTACCAATATGACCCCAAATCAATTTAGTTAAGGGCATGATAATGATAATTATTAATTGCATAAAACTTCCACATAAAAAGTTTAAAAAAGAACAATGTATTTGTGTCCCATACAAATACATAAAGATTTCATTTGTGCGTTCGAGATCGCAACTGCGGGGTTTAAAAAAAGCTCAACATAGGGTTGAGAACTTCAGAATCTGTTTTTTTTCAATAATCCACTCTATTGAAGGGGAATATGGTATTGTATCGAGACTACTATTTTCTCATCCTTAGATCACCTAGAACTTATGACAAACGAATTGGAAGGGATCTATCCCTACAAAAAACGCGTAAAAAGTCTAACCCATGCCTGTTGAACTTAAGTGGCAGTGGGCAGGGCACATTGCTAGGTTCTGGAGTGGCGATCGTGTACCAGAAGACGTAACGTTGGAAGGCCTCCCACAAGATGGACCGATGACCTTGTGAAGGCCGCAGGAATCCGCTGGATGCGGAAAGCATAGAACCGGTCGCAGTGGAGGTGCTTGGGGGAGGCCTATGTCCAGCAGTGGACGTCTTTCGGCTGAAATGATGATGCTGATGATGCCTATTGAAAACATCCGAAGGAAACATCCACTATCACCTTGCCCAACCCGGGGTCCAATAGTACCCCACGCTTACTAATAGGTACCTAACGCAACGAGGCAGTGTGTTTAAAAAGTTCCGACTTCCTTTTCGTGTGGTTAGTGACTAACCTGGTGTCAGAGTTTTAAAGCCGCCCATGGGCCTCCAACTTGGCTTCACATGCCGTCGAGAAATATCTCTCAGGCATGCCGGTTTCCTCACGATGTTTTCCTTCACCGTTTTTAGGGTTCCGTAGTAAACAAGGAACCCTTATAGTTTCGTCATGTCCGTCTGTCTGTCTGTCTGTCTGTCTGACTGTCTGTCTGTCTGTCTGTCCGCGGTCTAGCTCCGAGACCCTTAGTATTAGAAAATTGTAATTTGGCATAGGTATACATATTAATTACGCCGAGAAAGTGGTAAAACAAAATTATGAAAAACATTTTTTTTTAGGGTACCTCTCATACACGTAAAGTGGTAATGTTTATTTTTTTATTTTTTTACCCCATAGTGAGGGGTATCATTGGAAAGGTCCTTCAAAAATATGAGTTTGTGAAAACCATTTTTGGATTCAGAGATTCGTTTGCGAAATATTAAGCTTTAAAGTGCTAATTTTTGTTAGAGTCAAGTGTCCCCCCCCCCTGCCGGCTAAATGGTTGGTTTTGGGTATGTGAAAAAAATCACAACAGTAGCTTATATAACAAAATTAAAAGGAAAACTATCACAGCTAAGTAGGCTTTACAGGTTAACGAGTAATAATTGACCAACTTAATTTTGCAGTTGCAAAAACATGTTTTCCCATACATTCCGTATGGGAGAACATATTTTTCAACTACAAAGTTAAGTTTGTTTTTGGGATAAATTCATCCCAACTACGGAACCCGTCATTGTGCGTGGTCCGACACGCACTTGGCCGGTTTTTTTGAAGCATGTGATAATTATACAATACGTACATGAATCTGAAAAGTCAGAGGTCCGTGCCTTGGGTTCGAGCTCGAGACCTATGACTTGGCAGTCCGATGGTCACACCACTTGGTTATCGCTGCTATTTTTGACTGCTATTCCGACTGCCCAAAATACATTATTACCCAACTGCAGAAGGAGGGTAATGTTTTTATGAAGAAATACGCTAACATGAAAAACTCATTTCGCATGCAACGTTTCTTTACGAGTTCAGAACTCGTAACAGGTGGTTTTACATAGATCTTGCAAAGTTTTCTTGTTTCGCGAAGATAATATTGCGGTCTCGTCCATATTGTCGAAAGAAAAGTTTGTTATTTCGTACGAGTGTCGGAATGGCGGATTGGGGGATTATTATGAGGCTCATGGGCGTCAACAAGAGCATATTAATACAGGGTGGCAGGGACATCGACACGAAAACCGTTACTATGGATTCAGTAGATGATTCTGAACCCCCTTGCGTTGAAATTTCTCGTCGGTTATTTAAAAAAATAATCTGTTGTTTCATAGAAAGAAAGAAAATACATTTATTTAGCACAGACCAAAAAAAACCACACAATATAAACAGCAGATAAAAACAAAAATGAAAATCAAATAAAAAGTGTAAAGAACGATGTAAGAAATTAGCGGGGGAGTGTGCCTCACGGCTGCGCCAAAAAGGCCCAGTTTAGCAAAAATGCCAGACAAAAATAAGTGCCTGACGCTGGTTTTCAACTGGACCTGAAAGTGTAATGTGACGGATATAAATCAGTTTTATAATGTAACGTGTGTATGTATGTATACTTAAATAAAATAAATTTGTGTCAATAAAAAAAATAACGAATATGTAAGTAAAAAATAATGTGATTGTGCGTAAAATTGCATCACAAACAGAGACTGACAAATAAATGAGTAAGTGAGACGGACGCATGATAGACCATTGTTAAACAAAAACAAAAAACCTATTTTGAACGATGCCAGACTTCCATGTTCCAACACATTATCATAGAAATGTGCAATAGGTACCTACGCGGTCAAAATGTATGGAACAACTGTTTTTTTTTAAATAACCGACGAAAATTTTCAACACAGGGGGCTTAGAACATACAACAACAAAAACAACCTGTACTGAATCCTATTAAAACACGTTAGCTTTTCGTAATAGACAGAAACATGACAGTTTATTCGTCAAAAGCAAGTCATAAAGAAAAACATAGATGATACTGCTTGTACCTAAGCAAACATATAATTTTGTTACATACATTTTAACACCCCTACATAACAAAATAAAGTTGAGCTTCTAAACAAAATGCTTTCCTTTTATTTAGCCTTAATTCCCAGCATATGCATGAACTTATAGTGCTTAGTTGACAAAAGACCTTTGGTTAACAAGTCTGCAGGCATTTCCTGAGTTGAAATGTATTCAATATTAATCAATTTATTCTTGACTGCATCTCTAACATAGTGAAATCGAACATCTATATGTTTTGACCGTGTGTGTGCCTGATGACTTGTCGCCAATTTTAATGCACTTTGATTATCACACTTCAATTCAATTGCACATTGTCTACCAGTAATCTCATATAACAGATTCCTTAAGTAAACAGCTTCTCTAGATGCCTCTGAAAGAGCAACGTATTCTGCCTCAGTGCTGGATAAGGAGACAGTCTTCTGTTTTCTACTTTGCCACGAAATTACAGAACCATTCATAACAAAACAGAACCCAGTATAAGACTTTCGATCCAGATTATCGCTAGCCCAATCTGCATCAACAAAACCTGTCAGCTCGACATTATCCTTATTATATGTTAAACAATAATGTTTTGTTTTTTGTAGGTATCTCAATACTCGTTTAGCATAATTAAAATGAGTTTCATCATAACAATTGTTAAACTGACTGAGATAACTAAGAGAATATGATAGGTCAGGCCTAGTTAAGACAGCCAAGTACATAAGGCTTCCTATCAGTCTTTGATATGGAATGTTTATTGCACAATTTTCAGCCTTTTTCATGTTTAATTTATTTTCAATAGGAGTATCTATAGTTCTGCAATTTGACATCTCAAACTTTGATAATAATTGCTCTATATATTCCTGTTGATCTACTGTTATGGTCTTACGTTCTTTGTTCACATTAATTCGCATGCCTAAGTAACGTCTAACAGGACCTAAATCTTTCAATTTAAATTCAGAATTTAAAAGAGTTTTCAATTTTTCAGTTTCAACAGTACAATTCGAAAAAATCAGCAAATCGTCGACATAGACTGTTACAATAATCTTAACATTCTCAGAAAACTTTGTAAACAAGCATGGTTCAAATTTACTTATTTTAAAACCAAAGTTAAGCAAACAATCTTTCACTTTTTCATACCAAACCAAAGAAGACTGTTTTAATCCATAAATAGCTCTTTTAAGTTTCAAAACCTTTCCAATGCTTTTATTTACAAAACCTTCTGGAATTCTCATATAAATATTTTCTTTTAAATGCCCATTTAAAAATGCTGTTGTCACATCTAGATGTGTAATGTCCATGTTCCACTGTACACTTAAAGCAAACAACATTCTCAGAGTAGAATGTTTTACGACAGGAGAAAAAGTGTTCTCATAATCGATGCCACGTCGTTGTGTAAAACCTTTAGCTACGAGTCTGGCACGATACCGCACTTTGTCATTCACATCAAGTTTTTTATTTAAGACCCATTTGCTCTGCACAATTGACCCATTACTTGGTATATCTGTAATTTCCCACGCGTCATTGTCCTCGAATGATTGAAGCTCCTCTCGTACAGCCTGTCTCCACTGATCGGCTTCAGGTCCATTCAGTGCTTCTGAGAAATCTATCTGTTCGGCTTCTGGACTAGAACTGGAAACACAGATATTACCATACCCAAAACGTTCCGGAGGTTTCCGCATTCTCTTGCCCTGTCCTGGAAGTTCTGTAACTGGTTGTAACTCACTGCTTGAGATATCTGTCCCTGTATTTGAGGTTGTTGGAGTGTCATCATCGTTTTCACTAGATGGGTCAGTATATACAGATGTATTTGAATCTAAATCATGGAGAGATTCATTCATTGAAGACTCCCCCACTGAATCTCTACCATCTTCATTTGTTGCTGGCAGTTCATGTGCTTCAATTTCAACATCATCCTGTATCCATCCTGTTGTCTCTTCTCTATTCCTTTCTGTGGTGTTTGTGTTTTCTTCCATCACTATAACATCTCTCTTCACAGTTACAATATTTTTTTTAAGGTCATATACACGATATCCTTTCACTGTTTCTGAAAATCCTACAAGGATGTGCATTTGTGCCTTCTTGTCCCATTTTAATCTCTTATCTTTCGGTATGTGAACCATTACTGAGCTACCAAAAACACGTATATGGCTTAAGTCTGGTTTCTTTTGATACCACGCTTCATAGGGTGTTTTATTTCCCAAACTTGAAGTTACCGACCTGTTCTTTAAGTAAACTGCTGTATTTGCTGCTTCAGCCCAGAACTTCTTTTCTAGCTTAGCATCAAAAAGTAAGCATCGTGCTTTTTCTACAACTGTTTTGTTAGCCCGTTCACAAACACCGTTTTGTTCTGGTGTGTATGCATTTGTTTTCTGGTGAATAATTCCTTCTTTGAGTAAGTAATTTTCCATTTCTCCATTACAAAACTCACCACCGTTGTCTGTGCGTAGTATTTTTATTTTTTTATTCAGCTGATTTTCAACCATTGCTTTGAAAATTTTGAATATCTTGAAGACTTCACTCTTATTCTTATGGAAGTATATAAAAGTCATACGACTACAGTCATCAATGAACAAAACAAAATACTGAGCGCCAGCAATTGACTTTGTTTCCATAGGACCACATACATCGGCATGTATTATCTGTAGTGTTTCTGTACTCCTTTGTCCAACATGTGGAAATGGTAACCTCATCTGTTTACCTTCACAACAGGTCACGCATTTAGCCTTTGTCATATCACTGGTATCTGGATAAAACAATCCATCCACAATGCCATTCTTCATTTTGTTTAAATCATTGCTGTTAATATGTGCTAATCGTCTGTGCCAAAGCTCAGCACTTGCTACAGCAGGTGCTACCAGCATACAATCTGCTACTTTAATATTTAGCTTGTACACTCCATTTGTCGACACTGCTGTGGCTACCAAATCATTCTTGTTGTTGCGAATATAACATTGATTTGCTTCAAAAACAACCTTGTTTCCGTTTTTGATTAACTCGCTTACTGACAACAAGTTCGTTGTTAAGCTTGGTACGCATAACACATTTTTAACCATGATGTCGTAGTTACAATCAGTCGATATCTGTACGTCTCCGGAACACAAAACTGGCACTTTCATATTATTCGCGACGGTAATCTCTGATAAACATGGCGTAAAATTTGCGTGTTTTATCCATTCCTTGTTTGCCGTCATATGTGCACTTGCGCCACTATCTACGTACCATTCGTTTGTACTATATTCTCCGTTCAAAAATACCACACTAAAAGCATTTGATTGTTTGTTTTTCTGCAATAATGGACACTGGTTTCTATAGTGACCCGTTTGTTTGCACTTATAGCAAGTCACGGTCTTTTCACCTGTCACTTTGGTGTTTGTCGATGACATCGCGTCATTTTTGAACTTCTGCTTTCTGCTTGCAGCAAATGCAGCGCCACTGGTATCCATGTCACTTTTTGAAACCTCCATATCAATTAATTTTGATTTTATTGCATCAGTGGTAATCTTCATTCCTGAATGCTCTATGGCCATAATCATAGGTGAAAATTTTTCTGGCAAACCTGCTAGCAATAATGAACCAACCCATTCTTCGGTGATTGTAAATCCTGTGCCTTTTAATCTCTGAGCCGTTTCGACCACTTGCGTGACGTATGAAGTCATGGAATCGCAATTTTCTTGTCGTAACGAGATTAAATGTCGTAGTAGGGTTATTTTCCTAGAAAATCCCGAGTCATCGAACATAGTTCTAAGTTTACCCCATAATTCCAAAGATGTTTTTGTTTCCTTGATATGCACGTACAATCCAGGGTCTATGGTTAAAACTAGCTTCGCCTTGGCCTTTGCGTCATCCGATGGTTTTGCCTCGAAACCTTTCTCTGGCTCCGATTTGATGTAGTTCACTAGGTTGTCTAGCACCAACAAATTTTCAACTGCAAAACTCCACTCATCGTAATTATCGCGTCCCTTCAGCTTTGGAATACTTTGAATATAGTTCATGGCCATATTACACGAAAAGTCAACAATTTTCGACTGTTTTATACAAATTTTACACTGTATTAAAACCGAAAAACTGGATATTTGCCCATAACCTATTAAAACACGTTAGCTTTTCGTAATAGACAGAAACATGACAGTTTATTCGTCAAAAGCAAGTCATAAAGAAAAACATAGATGATACTGCTTGTACCTAAGC
This sequence comes from Agrochola lychnidis, assembly GCA_963680765.1. NCBI lineage: Eukaryota > Metazoa > Arthropoda > Insecta > Lepidoptera > Noctuidae > Agrochola > Agrochola lychnidis. The sequence continues at coordinate 16,882,476 of OY796869.1, read as the reverse complement.
AAACATATAATTTTGTTACATACATTTTAACAAATCCATGGTTACAGTTTTGTCGCAGTTTTCCCTGCCACTCTGTATTTTATAATGATGATGTGAAGATTATGATAGCTTAACCCTTCAAAATATGGGTAGGCCCTCATAAGGTGGACAGATGACTTGGTGAAGGTCGTAGGAATCAGCTTAATGTCAGAAGCACAGCAGCGGTCGATGTGGCGATGTTTGGGGAACCCTATGTCCAGCGGCGAAAGTCTTATATATACTAGCTTTTGCCCATGGCTTCGCCCGCGTGGATGTCGGAAAATATCCCACGGGAACGTACTACCGAGATTTCATACATAATAACATAGGAAAAGCTCATTGACTCCTACCGCTGCGCCCGCGTTGCTACGCGTAATTTTGAAACTGTGATATATTTTAAACTATTCATTTAAATGATATGATTAGAAGGCATATTTTAAATTAAATTAAATGCCCAATTTAAATAACATATTTTTTTGGATAAGGATTAATACTATACCGGTCAAAAAAGCTTCGGAAATAACAATTTAATTTTTATCAAATTCTGAAAAATAAAAATGCTTATTGTGGGTCATCCTTAGAAGGTAGACATATGCCATTACGGATTTTTTCGTTGAACTTTCTAAGATGAACAATACCGTAGAACATAAATTTGATGTATCTTTTTCGGTTACCGCAGCGCATGCCAGTAAAGCTCCCAGTCGGCATGATTTTTTGCGACTTCTTCAACAATAATCGTCATATTTCAAACAATTTACACAAAACCGTAATTAATAATACACTAAAACCTTTCGAATGAATTACTCCATCCATTGGTGAAAACCGTTTGAAAATTCGTCCGGTAGTTTTTGAGTTTATCGCGTTCAGACAGACAGATAGACACAGACAGACAGATGCGGCGGGGGACTTTGTTTTATAATATGTAAGGATGTAAGGATAAGGATGATGACTAAAAATATTTTCTTTGTTCGTCTTGTAGATTATTAAAAAAAATATTGAACACGTATTTTTTTCTTTTTTTACGTTATCAAAAGATTACGGCGATACATTGAGTTAAAATGTGCCATGACGTCACGAGTGTGTAGATTTTATACTTACTTGTGACGTGGCGACCCTTACTCCCCAACTTTAACGCGTTTTAACCAAGTAATTTTTTTATAAATATGATGAAGCAAAAAATACGTGTCTAATATTGTTTTATTATCTGACTGACGGACTCAATAGAATTTCTTTTTTTGACCCAGGCATCATCCCTATTATGATGATGGAGTGTTCTCAACCCATAAAAGATTTCATATTATGGGTTTATCCAAGCGGCATAGCTAGAGGCATGGAATTCCCACAAACTAGCCACATATCGTATTGATGTGAGGCGGCTAGTGACCTCGTAAAGTCTAAACATCCCAATTTTATGATGGGTCTTAAATAAGTTGTTTTTTTTTTGACTAGATTATGTTCTACGACATTCATTATTCAGCTGCATCTGGTTAGACTCGAAGCCGACCGAAGAGGGAAAAGGCAGGGGAAAGTCTAGGTAGATTGATTGAAGATATCCTACGACAGGGATGGCGAACCTCTATACATCTACGTGCCATTTTTTTCAAATATATATTGAATGTTGCCATGGCATGCCAGCAAACCATCTTGACTAAGTGACTCTAGGAAAAATATTATGTAAATACTTTCACAATTCATAATATTACCAAATTACTCCGACTTCTGCTGTTGCAAACTAGATGACTCAAGTACCTAAATTCTTGAAATGATGCCGTGCCCAAATCGTTTGGTTACGTGCCATTGGTTCGCCACCCCTGTCCTACAATATTTGAAGTGATAAAAATACAACAGAAATTTTCATCCCCCATGTTGCCTTTCCTCTCCTAGAAGCCAGAATTATTAGTTTAACGTTGAAGGGTTTATAGCGGTGTAGAAATTCCTCCGTCCTATCAGACCTCTGTGACGGACTGTCACTGACGTGGCAACCAGACAGATTGACACTTATGACAGGAGCTTGCCAAGAGGCCCCGAAATAGGTACATTCTATCCTATACTATTAAACGAGCAATATTTGTATATAATATATTTGTAATCACGTTCTCGAAAATGGCTCTAACGATTTCGATGAAAGTTGCAATATGTGGGTTTACGGGGGCAAAAAACGATCTAGCTGGGTCTCATATCTGGGAAAATTCGTTTTCTCCGTATTTTCACCTGAGCAGAGCTTGGTCGCCCAGGGACTGTTATAAAATGTGTGGCAAAAACATAAAAGTTTAACCCTCACTAAACCTTTTTCAATAACCTGACCCACCCCGACCACAGGTTTCAGTTTACAAATTATCTTCCTTCATTAATCGAGCAGGTAAACTTTGACTGACTGTCTAACTGTAAATTACAAAGAAAATCTCTATGTAAACAATGTAAACTTCTACTTAATTACCTGCCAATTCCGAAGCGAAACTTAGTACTAACTTCAAATAACAGTGTAACTTACACCTCTAGTGCTTCTAACAAATTGCATGCGTATCCTATGTTTCTAGTTGATTGCAAAACTTTGACTCATCCGAACATTGAAGAACATTAAGGTTGAACTAGTCGCGGGCTCGAACTCATTGGTGGGCTTGGTCAAAAAGACCGTTGTCTCACCTGGCATCGTGTCCGACAGAGACAGTATCAGTGATGAGCAGTTAGATGCTGGTCTACATGCACAAACTCTAGTTCGCACGCACACAAACACCGTTCAGAACGATTTTAGTAAAACGAGCGCGTAAAAAATTATGAAAAGTCCTTTGGAAGGTGGAGTTTTATGAAAAAACTACTGCATAAATCAATTACAAATAAAGTTTATTATAATCTTCGACAGTTGAGCTTTGTCGGAATGAGCTTTGTTTTGGAGATTTTATACTTCTTTTATTACTTATTTACTCCCAAATTTGCGTAAAAATTAGCAGGAAAAACGAATCTTTGTTGGCTCATAACTTTTTTTACTGTTCTGCTTCTGTACAGACAAAATTAATAATAAGACAAAACGATTTCATGTTTTACTTTGGATGTACAATGTGTAACAGTGGAGTAAAACCCCCCCGAAATTTGTATGGAAAAAGTATCGGCTAGTTGCGCCTTAAAATGGCTTTCTTGAATAGGGGCAGACATGATACTTTTAGCATCGACAATCGACGATTGCATCAATATAGCTTCACATTTTGGCGACTCGCTGCATGCGGTCGCTTTTCACTGATTTGTACTTGTATAGTTAAATATGAGTTTAGTTAGACGTTAGTCCAAAACTTAGGCTAAGCGTATGCTGAAACGCAGGTGACACAGCACAGCACAGTACAGATTTTGCAGGGTAGGGCAGGCGAGGCAGACATAGGTCGCGAGCGCGTGCTGCGACACGTTTGCATCCTAGCTAGTACAAGCAATAGACGATTGCAAAAAAAAATATGAATCAGTGGTAATAGATAAGTGACAAAATCTGTGTACAACGAGACGCAGAGCAGGTCAGACATATGTCTGCGTCTCACGTGCCTACGCCGCAGCGTACGCAGCTGTCAGTACGTTCATGCATTATAAAATCTGCTCTGCCCTGCGCTGCGTGAACCTGCGTCACCTGCGTCTCAGCATACACTTAGCCTCATAGACGTCAAGTTCTTGTGTGTCTGTAAATCGGCCTTATGAGCGACGTATCAAAATTGCACATACACTATCCATTGTTTTTTGTCAGTCGCTGTATCGCGAGCTACCGATAATCACTGATTGCCGGTCTTAAAAGTATCGTGTCTGCTGTAGGCTTAAAGCAAAGATGAATACGGATGGTTCACTCTGCGTTTTAGGTGGGTGGTGGGTGGGGTGTCGTAACAAGAGTCGCTTTTTATTCAAATGATTTTGCGGAGTGAACCATCGGTATTCATCTGTGCCTGAAGGCATTTCTGGTGAATTCTGGGTTGTTGACCCCGATAGCACCTTCAGCTAATACTTTTATAATGGCATGAGCTATAAAAGTTAGTGCCAATACGAGAAAAAACGAATTGGTCTTTAAGTGATGATTGTCATCAGTATTCTATGTATCTAACAAATAGAACTGTCTATACACGAGCTATTTAATGAGTTGCGTCACTGTCCCGTCTAAGAAAGAAGAAATAGGTACAGGACATTACCACTAAATAACATAAAAACTACTTTTCTGAGATGCGTAAATCAAACTCAAAGCATTTATTTCAATTAAACCATTTACAGGCACTTTTGAATTGTCAAGAAATCGGTCAGTTAGAAATATGAAGCTAGTTGCCCCTTTTCAAAGCGTAGTAGGTAGGTACCTAGGGAGAAGAACGGGCAAGAAACTCCACGAGTGTCCGTGGAGTTTCTTGCTTTTAAATAAATAAAGAAAAAATTACATATCCTATCCTATGCTATTAATCGAGCAATATTTGTATATATATATAATATTTGTACTCACGTTCTCGAAATCGGCTCTAACAATTTCAATGAAAGTTGCAATATAGGGGCTTACGGGGGCGAAAGATCGATCTAGCTAGGTCTCATATCTGGGAAAATTCGTTTTCTCCGTATTTTCATCCGAGCAGAGCTCGGTCGCCCAAAGTTTAGAACAAGATAATGAATAATGACATTAGAATAATGGCATGGCAGTATGGAATTAGTAAGTACCTACTATCATGGCAGCATGGAATAAGTAGGTACTATACATGGATTAGTATGAACTAAGCATAATCAGCCTATTATGTTCCCACTGCTGGGATACAGGCCTCCTCTCTGCGAGTGGGAGTGGGCCGCAGTCAACCAACCGACCGGTCACTGCCGAATAATTTCTGTTTTATGCTCGTGATTTATAATGTACTTTTTTAGGGTTCCGTAGTAGACAAGGAACCCTTATAGTTTCGTCATGTCCGTCTGTCTGTCTGTCCGCGGTCTAGCTCCGAGATTCTTAGTACTAGAAAGCTGTAATTTGGCATAGACGAAAACAAAATTCTGAAAATCATTTTTTTCGAGTACCTCTCCTACACGTAAAGTGGTGAAGTTTTTTTTTTTAACCCATGGTATGGGATATCATTGGAAAGGTCCTTTAAAAACATTGTGAGTTTGTGAATACCACTTTTGGATTCAAGGATCCGTATGCGAAATATTAAGTTTTATAGTGCTAATTTTTGTTACAGTCAAGTGTCCTCCCCCCTGCCAGATAAATGGTTGGTTTTGGATGTGTGAAAAACTATCACAGCTAAGTAGGCTCTACAAGTTAACGAGTAATAATTGACCAACTTAACTTTGCAGTTGCAAAAACATGTTTTCCCATAAATTCCGTATGGGAGAACATATTTTTCAACTACAAAGTTAAGTTTGTTTTTGGGATAAATCCATCCCAACTACAGAACAGAATCCTTCATTGTGCGTGGTCCGACACGCATATTTTTTTTTTTTTCCCATTTAAATCTTTATTTTTATTTGTTTTTACATTCGTCCTTGACATATTTACTATTCTATTATTTGACATTATATACCTACGATTTAATTTCAACTTTTTATTTTTCTCTTCACAAAGGTTCACATAGATGTATACTTTATTATTTACACACGTATTTACATTATTTAAAAACTATCATACTTAAAATAATAATTAATATGTACAAGTATATAAAAGGGAGGGGGGAAATAATCATAGGGCATCAAAAAATTCGTCCGCATCGCTGTCAGTAGGAAAAGTGCCCAAAAGGCTGGCAGCATTGCCACGTTGTATGGCAATGCTGGTTCTTTGACCAAAGAATAGGCCAGCCCTCTGGTCACGTGTAGAGTCGACCCATTTTTCCCATTATGAATTTTTTTGTTGTTTTCTGATTACTCTTGTCTTTTATGTATGCACGTGTTTCTGTGACAAATAAACCCATTTTTCTTTCTTTTCTTTTCTTTTACCACGCGGGCCCAGTGCGGACAGGTGGATGTCTACATTTAATTAAAATACATACCTACATAACTCCCACTTACTACAGTAATGAGAAAGATAAAAATATGACGGATGGCCTCATTTTACTTCGCGACTGTTACGGGTACTAATGTCTTTAGAGATAAAAGTACGTTTCAAGTCTCAGACCATTATAATGTAGCAAAATGAACAGAGATTTTCTGTATTTCTACCTATTCTTGGTTAAGAATGAGATATATTTGGAACTAGCTGCGCCCCGCGGTTTCGCCCGCATAAGTCTCGATTCTATGGGAATATCGGTATAAAAAGTATCCTATGTGTTAATCCAGGTTATAAACTATCTGTGTGCCAAATTTCATCCAAAATGGTTTAGCCGTTTGAGCGTGAAGAAGAGACAAACATACATACACTCACAAACTTTCGCCTTTATAATATTAGTGTAAAGTGTGATTGTCATCTTCATGAACATCATCTCAGCCAAAAGGCGTCTGCTGCTGGATATAGGGCCCTCTCCAAGCTTCGGCACGACATTTTCAGCTATACATAATTATTTTTAAATCGTCAATGTACATAACTCTATACTGAATATTTTTGAAAAAAAAAAAAAATTTCTTTGTTATTTAGTCTGTTGGTCTATTTGTCTGGATGTATTTTCCAGATTAGCGCAAAAACGGCTGAACAGATTTGGATGAAGCTTAGCACACAGATTATTTATTTATTTAATACTTCAAGCTCAGAAATGTACAGAGGCGGACTTTTACAATTACAAAAATGGAGGAATAAAAAAAAAACAAATATGATAATACACATATACTTATTACAAACTATAAATATAATATATAGGCCTACATTTATATAAAATAAGCACAAATATATACATATATACATGAGTATACTAAATCAAATAAGACAAACAATGGGAAAACATTAACTTTGTGATGATACTGCCAGCTTCTTACGAATGTGCTCACGAACTTTAACTTTAAAGGAACTTTAAGTTTATAAGCTAGATTAACACATAGATGTTAATCCACCTTATCAACCATCTACCTCTAGTACTACGTTCCCGTGGGATATTTTCCGACATCCACATGGTTGAAGCTGTAATATTTAATTCGGAGAACCTAATTAAACATTTTCAGTTTCCATCACCCATTAAAGTATTAATGGGTGCGTTCTATGTAAATTTTAAAAGTGATTTTGCCAATAAAAATCCGCATCTATAAATTCAGCATGTCCTATGTTCTTAATAACATCACACCATACCTAACATAGAAATTATGTATTTAAGTCTAGTACGAGAATCACATTTAAATGTCCTCTGCATAGCTGTCAAACGCTTCGTGCCTTGCATGAAAATCACCGAAAATTATTTGGAAAATCCATTTGATGAGAAACCGTTCGTGCTTGAACAAAATGAGTATTGTCTATTACAACTTTTACTCCTCTTTATAAATGCATGTTATAACTAGTGTCCAACCCAAAATGGATTTTTAGCCGAAAACGAAAAAGAAGCTTCGGCTTTCGTCTTATTTTCAGCCGAAAACGAAAATTATTTAGACACTAAAAATGTTTTATATTTCCGCTGTACACTGAAATTTTGTTTGTTTTTTTTACACATAAGGAGGGAAAGAGCAATATAAGCTTTAAATATAACACGATAATTCTATTAGAGGCCATACAAAATTTCGTCTTTTTCTTGTTGTATTGATTCGCCTGATATTGCCGAGCTCTACGAAGTAGGGCGAACGACGCGCGGCAATTCACGAACTTCTGATTTTCGGCTTGGCCGAAGTTTCGGCTGGTTTATAGCCGAAAACAAAAACGAAACTTCGGTCGGTCACTAGTTATAACGTAAGCTTCTGCTACACTTTGTTAGAGTTTTAATTAAAATTTCTAAAAAACGTTAACTTTATTAAATACCTCCAAGCCAACGTTAATACAGTTAACACCCATCTTTGATGAATTTACTGTCTTCATAATATGCACATCAATTTTCTTAATGCAGTCTATTCTTCAAGAAAATTGACTTTAATAGAATTTAGTCATTAATTAGTTAGTATCTCAGTTTAATGATGGGTTATTCGACAAAATTTATCTAATTTTGTGGCAGATTTTACTTAGAAGATTTTTATCTGAACAGTAACTTTTAAAATTAATCATCTTTGAAGTGGAATTAGAAATAGAGTTCATGGCTAAATGGTAACAGTTGCACGACTGCCCCATAACAAAACTTAGTAAGGGACACTTTTATAAAAATAGTTTTATTGCATAATCTTGCTAATCTAATAAATCCTCACCAAACACAAAAACACCAGCGTTGAAAGTCACTTATAAGCAGATTTATTTAAACATTGAAACCTGGTAAGTGCCCCGTGACCACTTTAAAACCTAGTCAGTTACTTTAACCATTTTAATACCTGGACTTGTCAAAGGCTGACCCTATTTACGTTTTTATGCTCTCCTATAAAATTTCGTTTTAAGTCCTTACTAGGTTTTGAAATAAGGCAGTCGTGCACGGGTCGAACGAAGTTTAAGCTTCGCTAGCTGCGGTCGGTTCCGCGATGGGTGATCATACATAACGTATCGAGACCCCTCCGTGTCTCGGAAAGCACGATAAATCGTAGATCCCGGCTGTCATTCGTTGATCTGTGATAGTTGTTACGGGTACTCAGAAGCCCAAAAGTCTGACAACCAGTCTTAGCATGGAGTATCGTGTTACCCAGTAACTGGGTTAAGGAGGTCAGATAGGCAGTCGCTCCATGTAAAATACTGGTATTCAGCTGCATCCAGTTAGACTGGAAGGCAACCCCAACATAGTTGGGATAAAGCTAGGCAGATTGATTGGATGTAGAAATAAAAGTCACATCCAAGATTCCCTCGTGAAATCTCAGAAAGCTATTTGACACTTCCCGTGACCCAAGGGCTGGTTTTTACCTTGACCAGAGGCTAAGCATTGCCATACAACGTGGCAATGCGGCCAGTCTCTTGTGTGCATTACCAGTCGACAGCGATGCGGATAAATTTTTTGACGCCATATTTTAGTTTGTGAATAGTTTTAGCTAAGTTAGTATATCATTTTATTGTTTCTATCAATTAATTCGTTATATGTTGTTACTAGTGGTTGCAAGCGCTACTGCTGAGCATGAGGTCTTAGGTTCGATTCCCGGGTCGGGCAAAGTGTTATTAGGTTTTTCTATCTGAAATTTCTCAGTAGCAGCTCGGAGTCTGGATTTGTGCCCGGTTGATGGCAATAGGCCCCTATTATATGGGACTTAAACATAACTGGCGGAATGTGGGTATACCTGGTACAGGGACACTTCTGCCCAACCCTTCGGGGAAACAAGGCGTGATTTTATGTTATATTGTTACTTAATTATTAATAATATATTAATATTGTCTTAGTAATATACTGTTTACATATTAATAAATAAAATTCCCTGTTTATTAATAACATTTTTGAAAAAAAGAAAACATGGATTCCAAATTTTCCAAGTAATTCAGAGGATATGAGGTCCGTGCCGTCCTTGAGGTGGATATCATGACAGATGACAAGATTGTCATGTCGTCAAGAAACTAGACACCACTGTAGTCGTTACGGTGGCTAATAAGATTCTTGTAGCGGTAATGGAGACGCAGAGGGTATACTCGTATTTACGTGAAGATATTATTGAGTAATACAGACAACGAGAAAATAGACGGAGTACTAATGAAATCTTAGATAATTCTGTACCAGACTTATGAGCCGGGTTATTAGAGGTTCTCTTTTAAATCTCTCTCTTTTTTTAGCCAACTGCCAAGGAAGGTGTTATGTTTTTTGCACGTATCTTGTATGTGTGTATATTTGTTATTTATTACCTCGTATATTCCAGACGGCTGAATGGATTTCGACAGTTAAGGTATCGTTATATTCGTCTTAAAAACCCAAGTTTCTTTAGATAGGTGTTTGGAATAAAAATGCCGGATTTTTGACGCGAAATAGTAATACGTTGATTGTGGCTTTGGAGTTTTATGAACTTTAATGTTGGGTGAAACTGACGCCACTGGGGCATATAAAAGGGCCTTGCTTGTCCAACCAAAATTATTAATCTGATCTAGCCTGCGCTTGCTGTCCTCCCCCAGCGACGCCCTAAGCCAACGTTCACACCCCACAGGGCTTGCCCTTAGCGTGTAGTCGCTTAGTTTCAAAGTTTTATGCCCTGGCTGGAGGCCTTAATTTATTAAGGCAGCCACAGGAAAGTCTGGTTAAGCAGTCGACAACCTTCTAGGTTGACCTGCAAGAAACCAAAAAACAGTGGCACTCCGGGAGTGCCGACAGAAGTGAAAACTTGAACAAGATCGCCTTGGTGGAAAAAAAATACTTGTATAGAACATTGGTTCGTAACCTTATCTAAATCAAAAGCACAATCGCGTTTACAAAAAAAATAAAATACTTCCAAAACCTTTAAGGTAAAAATACTTGCATAGAACATTGATCCGTAACGTAATATAAATAAAGAGCACAATCGCGTTTACTAAAATGAGGTGTTGTCATGTTGTCGCGAAATCAATGGTTTAGTTAGTCCCATCTCGGGAATGCCCAACGCGCCTAAATAAGTTTTCACTTAAAAAAAAACAACCAAAGTTAGTTCCGATTCAGATCTGGTACAAGACAGCAGGCTGAGTAGACTTCAGTACTCGTACCTTTGACAGTGGAATATAATATTTTTATTTAGAATTTCCACTATGGTCCATCGTTCATATTCACAGTGACTTATGCCCGTTTTCACCGACAGCTAAGTGACACTTAAATGAATCCCTAAATAAAAGTGCATTGTTGGATTTTCAACTCTCAGCGCTGAGCCTAGCGTTAAAAATCCAACAGTGCACTTTCATTTAGGGATTCATTTAAGTGTCAGTGAAGGTGAAAACGGGCATTAGTGTCCTGACGATTTTCCACCCTACAATCCAGCGCAATTAGGCGACCCGTCACATAAATTCCAAACTTGAAAAGCTGTTGCTAGCTATGAATTTACCTAGAAACAGTAACTAGTGAAACATAAATTAAATCTACTGCTAATGCATTAAACGCAGCTAGCATAAAGCGATTTCATTTGGTATTGAGTACAGGCTAGGTAGTGGATATTGAATGGCATGCATTTGCTCTGTGAATGGCACCCAATTAGGAATCGACCTACGCAATTTGCAATCCATGCAGGATTGCGGAGCATGTGGGTACCGAATTGTAGTGATCTATCACGTGATTATCGATTCTCTAATTCATGACTCATGTTTTATTGCCAGAGTCATTAAAAAAGTTTTGATAATGTTTTACGATAGTAAATTAACTTTTACAGCAACTTGTGGATTGCTAATTGCTGACAATTGATTCTTATTTAATTTCATCATTCATAATATTGATCTGCATTTTCTTGTTACATATAAGACTTTTGAATTACCTCATCATCATCATCATCAGCCTATAATGTTCCCACTGATGGGACATAGGCCTCCTCTCTGTGAGAGGGAGCGGGCCGTAATCCACCACGCGGGCCCAGTGCGGGTTGGTAGATGTCACATGTCTTCGAATTTTCGGTTCTAGGACATGCCGGTAGCCTCACGAATTACCTACTATAATTATTTAACTTAATTTGATTCACTGATTGTATTTTTATTACTGATTTATTCGATGTAATTATTATTCATTTATTTGACTTTATTATTATTAACTTATTGATTTTTTATTACTTTAATTATAAATAGGCAAACTATGTAAGTGCTGTGTACACCTTTAAGTGGCAAAATCGCTGTTGTTTATAAGTTATAATAATATGGTATGCCCTCTGTAAATGTTTTTGTGATCCAGTCGTTGGAGTGCCATAATGAATAAATAAACTTCAGTGTATTTAATAGTGTAAAACCTATAACAGTGTCAAGCTATCAGCGTGTTTGGTTATATTTATACCTATTATGCTTACTGCTCTACATAAAGATTATACACCTATTAAGTAACAATAAGAAAATGCTGCAGCTTAATTTTTTGTTACATTTATTTCTTTATTTTTAGTTGCTTCCTTTTTCTGTAGTATAAACAAACGTAGGTAAATCTAGTTAGCGAAATGTTCTATTTGGAGTAAAACGTTATTTTTTATTTAAAAGATGAATATTTAAACCCAGTTTCGAGACGATTAATTATAAACTAGATCTAACCTGCCTATACAAAGGCCTCATTAATTTTCCGATATAGACATCCCAATTTAGAACGGATCAAACCAATTTATTTATCTAGTATTTATTTCATATTTCTGAAAAGTGATGGTATTTTCAAAAATATTCTTAGTACAGTTGACCGCACGTAAGTGGACTGCACTTATTTAATTAAAATTCCGTACTACGTACTACTGTCATGATTTCCAAAAATATTAATGAGATTTGTAGTTATTCTAAATATTAAAATATATTAATAAAATTGAAAGTATGTGATTTGCCTCAAATGAGTTTTGTATCAGTGTAGTCATGAAGTATAAAAGTATATCATTTGACAGTTACCGTAAAATTTCTGGTTTTTTAACGGAACGGAATGAAAGTGTTCGGAACGTCGCGCGTCGTCGCCTAGTTTTCTAGGTAGTTCTCATCGAGCTTCGAAACCGAAAGGTTGTCTTCAAGAAGTCAATAATTGATATTATATTGCTATACCAAGTTTGTATGTGTGCAAGAATATAAATACGGAAATGTTTATACGGGAAAAGGCGTATTCATTTCACGATAGGCCAGCTTAGGGTCGAAGTGTTACCACCGTGCGGTTGATGGATGGCCAAATTTTCTATACCAAAGACAAGTAAAGAAATAAAAAAGAAAAGAAATAAAGACAGAAACTTTGTTTAATTATCACTGAAACACGTGCATATAAAATGATAAGTACCTTGCTTAATTCCTAAAATATTTTTTACAGTTACTGGGTTGTGGAGGTCAGATAGGCAGTCGCTCCATGTAAAATATTGGTATTCAGCTGCATGCGAATAAACTGGAAGCCGACCCCAACATAGTTGGAAAAAGGTATGAATTGACAAAAACACAGTACCAACACAATATAAAAAGCGAAATGCGGGTGTACTAGCTATCAGGTCAACTCTGCCTAACCCTTCGGGAAAAAGAGGCGTGATTTTATTGTATGCTGTATCAACAAACAACAAGAAAATCAGCAAAAATGTTACATTGATTACTCAGAACATAGTTCAGAATAACCGAAACACGATTAATCGCATTTCTGATTCCTGTCGAACATTTAGAGAAGGTCCTAACGAACTGCTGTCGTAAGCAATTAAAGACAAATCTAAATTGCATTAACTCAATCTTCGGGGTTGGATTAAACTCCTTGGGTTGTACAAACAGCTTTATAGAGATTAATTTGGGGACTTCAAAACACCATTGGGGCGAAGAGAGGGTCCTTTAGTTTCCGTTTGTGTTTTGTTTTAACTGGATATGGTTGAAACTGACATTAAATTTTCTCAATGCAATGGCCAGCGTAAATTGAGTTCTCCTAACGCATTCAAATACATAAGATTTATCTAATTAAAATAACGAAATTAGAAACGATTATTAACGTATCTAAAGAATACAATATAAGTTTTTGGCTTTGATTATATTATCTATATTAATATTATAAAGAGGAAAGATTAGTATTTTTATATTTTTGTATGTAACGAATAAACTTAAAAACTATTGGACCGATTTGAAAAATTCTTTCAGCAATGGATAGCTACATTATCAGCGAGTAACATAAGCTATATTTTATTCCCGTACTCCCACGGGAACGGGAACTACGCGGGTGAAACCGCGTGACGTCCCCTAGATGAAGTGTAGCTCTGCAAAAGAACTAAAAGAAACAAGCCATCTTTGTTATGCTGGTGTGCGTGACAGCTACGTCTTATACTCGCGCCAAGTCATTGTACTTTTCTAGTGTGCGTGCATTTACCGGCCAACAGTTGGACGCAATTTTTTCGAAGAGTTCACAGCTTGCACACATATTACACACTTGCTTGTTCACATATTTACATCTTTGGTTGTTGGATGTAAAGTCAGGGAAATTTTTTGTTTATAAAACTGACACACTACGTCAATTTCATACAACTGTCAAAAAATTACAGTTGCGATTTGAATATATGTACGGATAATTTAACATGGCAATCAATTTATTTCCCAACTGTACCAGTGAGGACTGTTACATCGAAAAGACAAAATCATGTTATGTATATAAAAAATACAATAGACATGGATATATCTAGTAACCTGTTCCACTTCGCTATTTCTAAAGAGCCATAAAAACCCTGAAAGAAATCGACACTTGTTTCACCTCTCAACGAGGTATCCTCAGGATAACGATTGACTTGTCACGAACCCGAACACAGCGTGTTTCCACATTGAGCGCTGAACGCAGAGTGAGTTATGTATCTATCTTGAACACACAAGACAGCTGAGTCTTTCTCAATTCCCCAGATAACATCGATTGATAAAAAAAACACTCAAAGTACGTTCCAGAATATCGAAACACCAACTGTTACTTATTGGCAACTCCGTTCAAGTTGCAATTCAGATGGGGATACTATTCATTTGCTTCGCAAGACGATGCCAGCAATCTGTCTTCCCTCGCAATTTAAATGTCCAATCCAGCTGTAAAAGTGACTCTAGAAAGTCTGACGCAATTAGTTTTAGTGTCGCTAAGGGAGTGATCCGCTGCGTGACCTAGATCCCTAGACCCTTCATTATTATATATTATGTTTAGAGAAATAGAGGATTTGGATCGAAATTACTGGCGCAGATCCTTTAACGAGGTTTCGTGACATTAATGTTCCTCTGTGGGTTTATCAGCTGACATTTACATCACAGCCTGAAGCTGAGGATAGTTCAGAAAAAAATTGTACACACTACCAAAGTAGGTGGGGTATTTTTGCTGTGTTTTTTAGGGTTCCGTAGTAAACAAGGAACCCTTATAGTTTCGTCATGTCCGTCTGTCTGTCTGTCTGTCCGCGGTCTAGCTCCGAGACCCTTAGTACTAGAAAGCTGTAATTTGGCATAAGTATACATTAACTACGCCGACTAAGTAGTAAAACAAAATTATGAAAAACATTTTTTTTAGGGTACCTTCCATACACGTAAAGTGATGATGTTTTTTTTTTATTTTTTTATCTAACCATGTGGTGTATCATTGGAAAGGTCTTTCAAAAACATTGTGAGTATGTTAAAACCATTTTTGAATTCAGAGATCCGTTTGCGAAATATTAAGCTTTAAGGTGAACATTTTTGTTAGAGTCTGTCCCCCCCCCCTGCTAGCTGGCAGGGAGGGGACACTTGACTTCTGAAATTAAAGTTATTTTCACTTTGTAGGTAGTGTTTTTTTGGAAGTCGGTTGTTTTTTTTTTTGTAAAAAATTTATATTTTATATTAAAAAATTTCACTGCAAATAACCCCAACTATCGCCCTGTTTCGTTTGATCCACGATTTCTTACCCACCCTGTATAATAATAAATAGGGGAAGTAAGTTTGTATGGAATTTTGTTATTTTAGCTGATGGTAATACCCATTGTGCTCACGGGTTGTAAGTAATACTAGCAATCAAGAGCCTGGACCTAAATAGCTATAGGCTCACCCCCTATTACATGGAACATACAAAACAGCTGAAATGTGGGTGGAGGATACACCTCTGACGTACCCCTTTGGAGAACACAGGCGTGATGTTATGTACTTGGAAAAACTGCAATCATGACCAATTTCTCTGAAAATTTAACTTCCGGAGGTCTTTACCACAATCTCGTTAGACTTCAAGGTGACCTCAATTATTGTGCAAAAGGTTAAATAAAATTCAATGTTTGAGCATACTGCCATCTTTAAACAGTAAAACGTTAAACGTCTGAGAAACTTTGAGTCATTATACAACTGATACAAGTGCTTGTGTTACTGCACACATATTTAAAATTTGGGCCCAGAGAGGAAGTATAATAAAAACATCTAAGTAAGTATCATCGGGAGAGGTCAAGCAGGATCATTTCATTGGGGACTTTGAGCAAACTTTTTACAGGGTATAGGGTAGATCTTTACTTTTCTGTTTATATCTTTTGTAAAAAGAAAAAGTAAGGTTTTATCCGGGTTCAAAGATAAACATGACGTTGCCAAGTGGCCATTAGTCGTGCAGCTTCATGATAATTTTTTTAGCGAAAATAATGAGTGCGTGCTCGAACATAATTACTATTTTGCTGAATTTTCCCTAATGATACCTACTTAGAAAAAACCGGCCAAGTGCGTGTCGGACTACGCACAATGAACGGTTTCGTAGTTGGAATGAATTGATCTCAAATACAAACTTAACATTATAGTTAAAATACATGTTCTCCCATACATTCCAATTGCTAATGTAAGTTTATTTTCTTTAACTTTTTTAATTGAGGGATTTACTATGATATTTTAAAGCCATAGACTTCTTAGAGGTTTTCCTATAATCTATGAGTAAAGAACCAATCTATGTTTTTTGTTCAAAAATTTTGGCTCGGTAGTTTCGGAGATAAGGGGGGGGGGGTCAATTTTCAACGATTTTCTTAAATATCTTTAAAAGTATTTATTTTAAAATTATATTAAAAATATATTTGAGATCCTCGCAAGAAGCCCTTTCATTTGATTTGTCATACGGTACTGTTTGCAAAAATTATATTTTTAATTTTCTTATTTGCCCCCAAAAGTGACACCCACATTCAAAATTCATTTATTTACGTTTTGCGTTCGAGTTTGGCTCACAGAAATACATATGTTTACCAAATTTCAACTTATTCGGTCCATTAGATTCGGAGCAAATTGGCTGTGACAGACGGAGAGACAGACAGACCGATACACGAGTGATCCTATAAGGGTTCCGTTTTTTCCTTTTGAGGTACGGAACCCTAAAAAAGGTGTGAGTACCAAATTAAAGATTATTAAAAGAGTAATAAAAAAAACTTACCACGTTAAGAAATGTTGGTGTTCGCTATGTGATAGTATAAATATGTAAAACCTAAACTAACACTATTTCAAACGTAGTAAGAGTAGAACAGAATTCTGTAAAAATACAGCAGAATTTTCAAACTAAATAAAAATGCATAGTTCACTATACATATTACGTACTTCATAGAATGGCGGTGAATTTATAAGAAAAGTTTTAGATGTTGCTATTAAACAAAGACTGCCATTTTGTTTAATACACCACTTTACAAGTCTATCTTAAACATTCCTCTCTAAGATGTTACGTGAATTGCACAATTTTGTTAAGATTAGCCCTTGTAGAAAGTTATCGTTAGTATTAATATGCGTTTCATTACCTGATGTTAAAGGAGAGATTCTAACTTAGGATTTAATGAGGACTATGATTTTTTACGTTGGTTCCAATACGTATTTAAAGTTTTTGAATTTTCCATTAGGGTTTTTCATCTCACATTTTTCACTTTTTTTAGGGTACACAAAGGATAAAAAAACGGGACTCTATTACTAAGGCTCCGCTGTCCATCCGTCTGTCTGACTGTCCGTCTGTCACCAGGCTGTATCTCATGAACGATGATAGTTAGACAGTTGAAATGTTCACAGATGATGTATTTCTATTGCCGCTATAACAACAAATACTACTAAAAAATAGAATGAAATAAATATTTAAGGGGGCTCCGATACAACAGACATGATTTTTTTGCCGTTTTTATAGATAATGGTACGGAAACCTGCGTGCGCGAGTCCGACTCGCACTTGGCCGGTTTTTTATATAATATTTGTTATCGACATAAACAACGTTTGCACCAAGCTACGTTTTCAATATAGCGTTTTCTATAAATTCAAACTCCGTATAGGTCAAACTTACAGCCATTACAAGGGTCTCTCGGTATCGAGAAACTGTCAAACTGATGATATCTTCATGAGAAACGGTAAAATTTAACTTTCCCACCCTTTAGATGCTTGAACATCTACTTAGTTCCGATTTGTTATCTTTATTAGTTCAGACGACTCACTTTGCTTCGACAATCTTGGCTTAAAATCGAAAGTTCGTGTATTAATCGCTTGAGCACTATCTTAAATCTAAGACGCTTGGAGACTTGAAAAAAAACTGCTAACTTGCTTATCGTTCAAAATAAGAAACAAGCTCAATTTATTCCAGACGTAAACTCAGCAATATTTTTTCTATTAGATGGGCAGTTTTCAAAGATTCACTAGAATATTCGACTGTTTTTCTCAAGACTTGTTATTTTTCCAGAATATAAACGAAATAAATGGAGGATTTACGAGAAAAGTATAACAAGGACATATAATCGTATTTCAATGATACTAGATTTAAAGGGGCCGATCCTAGCTTAGTCGGATATATCCCGACCCTTTCTTGTTCGATAGATACCATTTAGGCTACATAATTGGACAACACAATCCGCTTTGTTTTAGAATATTCTGACTACGGCAGAAATCCCTAACGTGAAATTGATTTTATATTTTATCTCGTAAGATCAATTTGGACGGCAACATACCTTGAGTATTCAGTTCTGTAGCAGCTTTCGCCAGATCTCTTGTCGCCACAGCTGAAGAACAGCTCGGTCTCCAGCCAGGTGGGGGCTGTCCACTCGAAGACCTCTTGTTAGATCCTCCGGAACAGTACCCAGAACTTGCTGTATCACAGCTTACATTTACCGACTTCCTCGGACTAGCTTCCTTACTTGGACAAATATCCCCAATAGCCATCATAACTTCTCCACCAAATTCAGTCTCTTCTGGCCCTACTTCTGTAAACGTGCTGTAGTTAGGGCTGATATCGGAAGGTCTTCTGTCAGGATGTAGATAGTGAGAGTGGTGAGCCGAATGTGAAGTGTGCTTCATATGGACAGAATTCAGCAGAATGTTCGATGATGTCCTCGTTAACGCTTCTCTCTGTCTGATAGCTTCCCTAAATATCCGACAGTACATTGAAATCATTACTAGACTTGGAATCCAGAATGAAACACTCGATGATACAATAGCGTAGACCATATTTACTTTGAACATACATACATCTGGATGGTGTAATCTTTCTTGTCGGTGTTGTTCCGTTGTGTACCAGCCCATGAATATTGGCACAAAACTGATGAATGCAGGCCACAACCACACGTTTGCCAGCATGAAGCAAACAGTTCTATGAGTCATCGTGACTGGGTACTCCAGAGGTCTGACTATGGCGTAGTATCTGTCGACGGATATGCAGCAAAGGTGCAGTATAGACGCGCTGGAGAAGTAAACGTCGAGGGAGTTGAAGATATCACAGACTAAAGGGCCGAAAAGCCATGTGTCAGTCAGTTCAGCGCTTGCATTGAAGGTCATCGCGCACAGAGCGACGAGCATATCAGCCACGGCTAGACTGACGACGTAATAGTTCGTCAGGACGCGAAGCTTTCTGTGTCTGTGGACTGAGATGATGACGAGGGCGTTGCCGAAGAGAGCTCCGATGATGATGATCGCGAAGATGAGGCCTTTGAGTATGAGTGAGAGGGTGTGCTGCCAGTCGTGGTCGGGCGCGGCAGGGGGCGCCAGCGTCGAGTGTAGCTCGCCAAGGAACGCTGACTCCGTACCGCGCCCGCGCGCTTCTACCTCATGCCTGAATACGCCATCTGAGAACAAAGGGAAAGGGGTCGTTGTAATTTTTTACAGAATGGAGGAAAGTAAATGTTTTCGCTTGAATTATTTAAACAAATGAATTAAATTAAAATAAAACACAGTCATTTTAATAATTATTTTTATGTAGAACAGTGATTCGTTTTAGATGCTTGTTTAAATAATATTTATTTAAATTTTATTCCAGGTAACAAAAATAAAACATGTCCGTATTTTCAGCGATGCGGACGAGTACTTCGACGCTTAACTGTCCTTTTGTCTTTATTTGTATAGTTAGTTAGTTCGTCATTCAAAAATTCAAAAAAATTCAAAATTCAAAAGTCATTTATTCAAACTAGGCTGAGAATCAGCACTTTTCGGACGTCTAAATTACATAATACAGTCCCCCAAAAACGCCCACCCTTCACCACTTCCTAGTGCCTTTAGCTTTGAAGAAGAAGTGGCGCAACAAACTCCCCAGCAGCACAGCTGTCATTTAATTTAGTGTCAGATTGTATATTTGTATGATTTAGGTATAAGTAAAGATAAAAACCGAAACTCAATAATGTAAATCAAAAATAAAAACAACAAACTTAAACTATATCAAAAGTGCTGAATCTTCAAAATCTTCTCAAGTTTATTCGATTTCTCTTAACTAGTTTCGCTTCTTATAAGATTTCTTTTGATCAGCAAAGAGTAAATCATCCAGGTAAATAATAAAGATCGCCCTAAAATAACGAAAGTAAAGCGATATTCGGAAAACGTTTTCGGAAATCCAATATTTCCTGTTATCCAAAGAAAGGTATATACTTTAGCTTCCAATCAAATTAAGAGAGGCTTCGGAAGTATGATAGGTTTTCTTTGTAAGTACTGTCAAACAAAGCGATAGGGAGATAATAATGTGGGCAGCTAACTTGCAAGTACTTTTTGAATAATGTTGGGAGTGTGCTGAGTAGTCAAGTCACTACTGGTTACTGTCAGGTACTACTGGGCAAAGGCCTCTATCCATGAGCTCTTTCGATTCAGGGCTAATCGTTTTTTACATACCTGCTTTAAGTGCGTCACACACACGATAAAAATGATTATTTGTTGTGTCGTGGATAGATGAATATTTTTGCCTGTAGGTATATCTAACTCTTTGGCTGACTGTACGTAAAGTTATACAACTATGATCATAATAATAAAGTGTTTCAAAGTTCTTATTTAGTTGATCTGATAGGGTAGATCAAAATGTTGTCGACGTTTACGTAAAGAACTTGCATAAGTTTGTGGTATACAATTTGAAAAGGTGCACACCACATGTCATACTAAATACTTTATTTGAAAAGATAATAAACTAGATTTACAAGGCTGATGTGAAGGGAAAGGCCGGGCGGGGACACCCTAGGAGGACATATACTGACCTTATTGGTGATGTTCTTCAGAAAGGCCAGGTGCGTAGTACTCGCAACCGGCGTGCGTGTATGACCAGATGTATGAACGTAAACGAGACAAAAGGAGTATGTAAGGATCATAGCAGATGGCGTTCTGTAGTTTCTGCCTACCCCCATGGGAAGAAAGCGTAAGTTTATGTATGTATGTATCATAAACTAGAAGAAACTGAAAATTTTGATACATGATAACAAGCTGAACATATGTAAAACAAAATATTTAAATATAAATCAAATGCCTACACATTCAACAATATTGAATAACCCGAAAATATCAAAGTTCAAAATGATTATACTAATGATAACGACTTCTGAATCTATATATAAGAATAAATAATATTCACCAATGATACGCTGTACCAATGAAATGAACATTCTAATAATATTAAATTTTCCAATTAATTTTAATTAAAATTTAATCAAAGGTATGACGTATATATGCTGGGAAATGTAATCAAATAAAGGGTTTAGAGATCTCGTGACCCAGTTCAAAGCTTCAGATGAAAATAATAACGCTAAATAAAAACCACCTCATTTCATGTTGCTGTTTGATTCTAGGTATAAATTGACGTAATAGGTGTCGTGAAGAGAGATAAAAAAATTGGTTACGGTATCTTATTATGTACCTAGTACCTGGTCGACCGAGCTCTACTCGGGTGAAAATAGAGAATGCTCTTTTAATATAATAGTATTGGATGCTCATTTAATAGTAGTTCATACTGATTCCATGTAGTACATACAAATTTTATTTACATACACATTACATGTACATTTTGCTGCCATGAGATTTTCTTAGTAATTTACAGTTAGACGATCAGACAAAGTTTACCTGCTCGATTAATGAAGGAAGATAATTTGTAAACTGAAACCTGCGGTTGGGGTGGGTCAGGTTATTGAAAAGGGTTCCATAGAGGGTAACACATTTTACAACAGTTCCTGGGCGACCGACCTCTGCACTGTTGAAAATAGAGAATACTCATTTAATAGCATAGGATAGTTTATACTAATTCCATATAAAGTACATACTAATTCCATACTGTCATATCATTATTCTAAGGTCTATCTTGTTCTAAACTTTGGGCGACCGAGCTCTGCTCGGGTGTAAATACGGAGAAAACGAATTTATGATATGGGACCTATGTAGCTAGATCGATTTTTCATCCCCGTAAACCCCTATTATACAACGTGAGAACGTGATTACAAATATATATTTGTCGGATCCGGTCATTAGTACGGACACGAAACGAATCGCAAGCGCGCCATTGGCGACATCAAGTGATCTACCCATACCAAAAAGCGCGCTTCTATAGAGTCGTGATGTTTTAAGGCCACGGCGAGGAGGGATTCAGCCTCTGATCGCATCGGAGTTAAGACGTCGCGGAACTGTTCTCGATTCGTGCTGCTCAGTTATTGTGTTAGTTGCAATTTGTGATCATTATGTTAATTTGTGATTTTAATAAACGCCCCGTCAAACCCAGTGTGTGTATAATTTAGCTAGTGTGATTAATTTCACAGTAAATTTTAATGTGATCTGAACTGCAAACGATTTTCCTATTGCGCATTAACCAAAACTACCCACACTACGCCCACAGTAGTTAAAATATCGCTGATAATAACGACAGAGTCACATACCCGTCTCCAACATATTTATAAAAATATATATAAATACAAATGTTGCTCATTTAATAGTATAGGATAAGTGCATGTGACGGTCATCGATACGTTTCCCAATTATTTTATTTTTTAATTGGTCCCTAAGGAAAACCATTTCAAAGAATAGCGGTGGCTGTGACGGCCGTGACGAAAATAATGGCTCCAGGATTTTACGGTGTCAAAATACGCTCTTTATAAAAAAAACACCAATTTCATTACCGTTTCAGTGACGTCATCCGACAGTAAATTGCGGACGCTATGTGGCGGCCACTGCAGTCTAAGGAAACTTTTTTTATGCCCCGATCTAAAATCTAACTTGTTCCGTTATTGGATCAAATCTTCAATGTCCCTATCCGTGCTCAATTTTCATTTAATTTCTCAATTAAAAGCACACTCTATTACAAATTAAATTAAGAGTACAATTCCAACGTCCAACGAACAGTTCTTAATTCTGACTCTATTTTATATCGTTTTGAAGGCAGCTTTCCAAGACAAAGAACTTCCTTTAAGACTTAGCTGTTGGGTGACTTCAAACTAAGTCCTCTATGCAGCTTGAATCTTTTAAGTTTATTTTTGCTGCTGCAAACTCAATACTATCTGGAAGGAAGATATAAAAGGCTTTAGCACGAATCCTAATAATGTAGAAAGGTTTTTCCGTATGAAGATGTTTTTCTACTGTAGATACATGATATATTTCGTATCTGCCACATCTGTGACCCTAAAAGAGGATTCCCGGAGGTCTACAGAGGTGTTTGATTAGATTGGAGGTTCTTAAGCCGATTATCTTACATAGATATGAGACATTTCGAAATGTTGGAAGAGAATTTCTCTCTTCAAACATTTTCAAATTCACTTTTTAGAATTTTCACAGGCGGTTTCTTATGGTGGGCTAAGATGGCTTAAATGAATTGTTGTTTACCACTGTATGTTTGTCGTGAAATTAGGCCTTTAAAATTACTTTTAGAAACACTATTTTATCTAGAGAGTTTTCATCATTTTAGAAGGGTTTTTTACTACTGTGGGTTTTTCCGAAACTCAAAGCATTTATTTCAGTTAAACCATTTACAGGCACTTTTGAACTGTCAAAGAATCGGTCAGTTAGAAAGTTGAAGCTAGTAGCCCATTCCAAAACGTAGATCTCTATGGAGAAGAACAGGCAAGAAACACCAAGGACACTCTTTTAAATATAGATATTACAAAATCCTGGGTACATTATTCTTGTTGCTTCTATATGTGAGAACAATGTACAAAAAATAATCAAAGCAATTGAAAATATAGGATTAAAAATAAGCCCTGGCAAATAAGAGATGACCAGTCTCAACTGACGGCGCCCGTTCACGAACATGACGCGTGGATCAGCACCATCCAGCTCAACCATTCTGTAGGGAACCGAATGATCCAACACACTCAAAAAGCACACTCAAACAAGGCCCATAACGGTGTTATTTTACCTACCTACATAGTTAGCATCATTTAGAAGGCTTCACTAAGTGCGGAACTTAAGATAAACGTCTTCATTTTAAACTCAACGACGTCGTAACGTCTTCATTCATAGTAATCGACCATGATACCTAAAACTTTATGAGATTCTTGTTTGTATATGTTTTAGTGAGTAAGTCGTTGAAGTGGCATATCAATCAGCTAATCTGCCTAGCCTTTTCTCAACTATGTTGGGGTCAGCTTTCAGTCTAACCAGATGCAGCTGAATACCAGTATTATACATGGAGCGACTGCCTATCTGACCTCCACAATTCAGTTACTGGGTAACACGATACCCCTTGGTAAAACTGGTTATCAGACTTTTGGGCTTCTGACTATCCGTAACGACTGTTAAAGATCTACGAATGACAGCCGGGACCAAACGACTTATCGTGCTTTCCAAGTCACGGACGGCACTCGATTAGTAATGGATGGTCACCTATCCACGAACAGACCGCGGCACGCGTACTTTATTAACCTTCGATCGACAGTAAATAAATAAAGCCCTTCCAATTTGACTTTGCAAAACAGAAAAGCAGATAATTGACTAACTATCACACATCTCAAAACAATACACCAATATACATTGTGATTGGTTGGCTGTCGTTTATGCGACGCAAATCCAATCTTGTTTTCTGGAAAAGCCAATCACAGTTTTTCCCGAACTGGGAAATGCTGGGATCTGAAATATTTCTTTTAAGATTGGAATAGTATGGAAGTGACGTCATATTATGTTATAACTAGCTGTTCCTGAGGCTACACACACCATTTTTTTTTTGGTTGGGACATTATCAAATAACTTCTCCCGCTCTGGGTAGAGCGGGAGGGCGTGTCAGACTATTACTGAATAAAACCCACCCGTGTTCATTCAGTTGCCATTTTGCCGGGGGCCACGATTTCCCTTTCGGTTTTATTCGCAACCCCGGCAGGCATCGGCCCTAGTGGACCCCGTCAATTCTGCTAAAATCTCTTTGAGGCGCGCGTGGAACACAACGCGCCATCGACCCGGGCTTGGTCCTTATCGGTCGGCGAGCTGCCCATTACTCACCGTCCGCAAGCCCGCGCCTATGGTGGCCGGAAATCGGCTCGCGATTCCCGACGCCCAAGCCTGACTGTGTTTTTTTTTTTTTGGCATTACAAGATAATGGGAATGTAAACACATAGTATTATTGTAAGAAATTCAACCTGATATAACCTTTCTACATATAAACTAACAAAGAATAAAAAAATATATTGGTGTGTGCATGAAAGTGCTTTCACAATTGACGACATTACTCATGGCACGTCTATAGAGGTATGTATGAGTAACAGGGTGTAAAGTTCACTCATCCTCCATAGAAAAGGGAGCACATCCTCCGACCAGACGGGTGTCGTGTCTGTTGGGCAACTGCCTGACGATTGATGTCGGAAAGTTATAAATAATGCCGCCCATAGAGATGTGACCGCCCGTGTTTTTCTGATTTTTAGGGTTCCGTAGTAAACAAGGAACCCTTACCCGTTTCGTCATGTCCGTCTGTCTGTCTGTCTGTCTGTCCGCGGTCTAGCTCCGAGACCCTTAGTACTAGAAAGCTGTAATTTGACATAGGTATACATATTAATTACGCCAACAAAGTGTCCGTTTGCAAAATATTAAGCTTTAAAGTGCTAATTTTTGTTAGAGTCAAGTGTCCCCCCCCCTGCCAGCTAAATGGTTAGTTTTGGATGTTTAAAAAAAATCACAGCAGTAGTGTATATAACGAAATTAAAAGGAAAACTATCACAGCTAAGTAGGCTTTACTAGTTATCGAGTAATAATCGACCAACTTAACTTTGCAGTTGCAAAAACATGTTTTCCCATACATTCCGTATGGGAGAACATGTTTATCAACTACAAAGTTAAGTTTGTTTTTGGGATAAATTCATCCCAACTACGGAACCCTTCATTGTGCGTGGTCCGACACGCACTTGGCCGGTTTTTTTTATGAAAAATTATCGAAAATTAACTAAAATAAAAAAAATCTTATAATTTTTTTTTTTTCATTATGCCCTTATGATTTTATGTACTTATACTTGTGTTTTTTAAATAAATACAATTATTTTTTTAACAAAATGTGTCTTCACCTACGTTTTTTTTTTCATAATCGACTAATTTTAATAAAAATGCTAGACCAATTAGAATTTTTATTAAAATTGGCCGATAAAATAACTCATAAGCTTTTAGAAATAATAAACAGAATCCAAATCAAGTCAATAACGTCGGAGATACGGCAAACACTATAAAAATTAAAAATTGTATAACATGAAAAATATTAAAGACCCCCCTTTTAAAGTTAATTTTCGATAATTTTTCATGAATATTCAGAAAAATACGGGCGGTCACATGCCCATGGGCGACATTGTATATGCTGATCGCGCGATATACTCTGCTTGCGCGATGCAGGATTTGTGTGACGTCAAGTTTTTGATGCATAGTTCGCATGTAGCATTGTAGAACCCACCACAGTCCTATCTTTGATGATGGGATTTTTTTATCGTGATCTGACCACGGATGATCATGGTATGCTGCAAACCAATACAGAAAAAAAATTAATAATCTCTGCGACATCTTTTACTTAACCCACCCATGTGTAGAAAAATCTGGCTTTTCCTATAGATAGGTAGATAGGTTCCAGGTCTGCAAAAAAATAATTATTGTCCTGTAATGTTCCCTTAGCTGGGAAACAGACCTCCTCTGTGAGAGGGAGTGAGCCGTAATCTAACACAGGGACCCAAGGCGGTTTGATAGTCACAATATGGCCTAACCTTAATAACCTCTGTGGGATTCAAAATACGAAGCAGCCACGTTTTCGTATATTAGACATTTACATGCCTTCCAATTCCTTTTTATTATTGCACCAGTTGCGAATAATTTAAGTGGATTCAGGCAGGTAGCACGCAAATCAGGCAATAAAATTTAAATATGTACATGTTTGCCCTTAGAGCGGGTTGGGAGCAGGTGTTGCTAAAAACCACGTGGAAGTTTAGTGGGTCAGGTTCGAAAGTATCTGCTGTGTTCTATGGTTATACAAGGCTTCTGGCGTCTTTATCAAGCTGTATTTTGTATCACTGATTAGTATCTGTGGTCATCATCTGCCTTGCCTTTTCCCAACTATGTTGTTTTTTTGTTATTATTATCTGTAAAAATTTGTAAAATCATTTCAGTGTGGAAATTTTGATTTAAACTTAATTTTTGTTTTGATTTAGATTTTATTTTTAGTATTGATTTAAATTTTATGTGGTTTTAATTTTTGTTTTAAATTCAATTATAGATTTTAAATTGGAACTTTGTTGAAATTATAATTATGTTCGGTGAGTATAAGAACTCATCTAATTTTAAGTAGGCACTAAACAACAAATAAGTAATGCATGATGTGCTTACCTGTAAGAAATTGGTACACTAGTCTATAAGTTTATTGCATGTATCTCATATCTTTGTATCGGTGTATTCAATTGTTGGTGAGCCAAATAAATAACATAAAATAAAAATGTTGGGGTCGGCTTCTAATCTAACCGGATGCAGCTAAATACCAGCATTTTACATGGAGCGACTGCCTATCTGAACTTTATGTTTGAACAAATAACAGGGTTTATTTGGTATGACGATACCCCTTGGTAAGACTGGTTGTCAGGCTTTCTTTCAGGCTTTTGATGACCCGTAACGACTGTCAAAGATCCACGAATGACAGCCGGGACCAACGGCTTAACATGCTTTCCGAGGCATGTAAAGATGGTCACCCATCCATGGAACAACCGCGGCAAACGTAGCTTAACTTGATTGATCGACTTGATTGATCGATCGATTATCATGCAGTACATACAAAAGTAAAGTCAACAAAGACAGCTGCAGTAGAAACACTCAATTATAATAATAACAGTCGCAATAGACGAGACAAAACTTTTTATGGTCCATAAATTTGTATAATGAAAAGCCCTCACCCACAATCCCGTCCCATTCTCCCGCATCAGCATAATATCATAAAAACAATACGTTCTAACTTAATAACGCCTATTTTCATCCTTAACGACGGTCGAACGCGCAAACAAGAACTAAAACAATATTACCTGGGACCGCACTTGACTCTGAAAGGTCAAATCGGAAATCCACCCGACCTTGACTCTTAAAAACCCCACATAAAAATTACACTACATTTCAGACAGTAAAATTTCATCCCTCCCCTGTTGCGCGTTTCCCGATGCGGTCCAAAACCGGTCCTGGCTCGTTTCCAAGACAGCCTGCCAAATGAGGGTCAGATAATGACCTTCAGCTGTTCCAGATCGATACCGGATTTTGTAACTACGCGTTCGTAAGGAATTCGATATTAGATTATATCGAAAATGGTAATAGGTTCCCCTTACATATTTTCATATTTTTGGTGGTCTTCAGAAAATTTGTCTGTGAAATAAAATCATAATGAATTTTGGTAGGGAAATATCTGAAATTCCGAAGACAAGTAATAAAGTAAAACGATGAAAGTTACCAAAGCTTATAAGCTTATTATTGAGGATTATGGAATGCCCACAATTGATCAATGCTATAGGTCAGAACGTTGTAATGAACATAAAAACGTTGCACCGACCTTGAATAAATTGGGATATGGGCAAGATAATGATTTTGAATTTAATTTTAATTTAGTGAAAGTATTTTATTTACTTCATTAATTCTAATTAATTTTTATAATTCAATTTTTTTAAACTTAATTTTAAGTAAGATAATCATCTTTTGCTGCATATACTTGCTAACAGTAACACAAATGGAAGATGTCACTGGCTCCTGAAATACAGGTACTCTAACTTAGCTCTGGAGCCAGGGTCTCAAATTTTTCTGTAATCTTTGTATGGCAATAAAGAATTTATTTATTTAATGATGATGATCTAGAAAACAGTTATCGGGGATCAAAATGTCACTCAAATCGAGCCATGAAGATTTACATTTAAGTAACAAAATAATACAGGCTGGCAGAGACATCGACGCGAAAACTGTTACCATGAATTCAGTACATGATTCTGAACCCCCTTCGTTGTAATTTCCCTCGTTTGTTGTTTTGTTTATGATGATTATTTTGTATCAAAGATACAAATCTAGTCGTCGTGTAGTAGTCGGGACTTATGGCTTGAGTGTTTCTACTGCAGCTGTCTTTGTTGACTTTACTTTTGTATGTACTGCATGATAATCTTTTGAAACAACATTGTTTGAATCTTAAACCTTGAGTAAGACGCTAGTAGACTGTTTAAAGGCTTCAAAATTGCCCAAAGGCGATACCTAGATGTTACTGATTTGTATCATTATCATTATATCCAGTTAGAAGTCAACTGCTATTAGGTTGCTTCGCACGGTTTTTATGATTTAACAGAACATCAAAATTTCTTTATTACGTGTAAGTTTAATATACATGTATTATACAATTAGACTATTCTCTAAATAATTTTGAAAACCGCATCAAAATAGGTAGCGCAGTTTTGAAGAACAATGCGGTTACACAGACAGACACGAAAAACGATTTTCATTTATAATATGTATACATAATATGTCAACAGTTTCTGTTTATTCTCTTCCAACTTCTATGTTGCCATCTGCCAGCGAGCACAGTTTAAACCAATTTATCACTGCAGCAAAGTTTGCTTAATTTAACTAGTTACACAATTTTCCAGCAGTAGTGCCAACTGTAAGTCTCGAACATTTTTCAAGTACAAGAAAAGTGTGGAGCCAAGTGTGTCGTAAAATTAAGTGTGGAAGTTTACCAGCAGTTGTGTGCTAGTAAAATATACGTGTATATAGAGTGTATAGCATCGTTAACAGCACGTGCTCAGTAGAGATCGGTAGCGCAATGCGTCGAATTTATTTATACAGTTATACAATGTGTAATTGCTAACTGCCAGTTTGATGCAATTGTCTTTTTCCTTCCGATTATTTTGAAGTTCATTTCGTGGATATTTTGTACCATAAATAAATTAACTATTGTGATGAAGAAAATTCTACAACAACTTAATCATGGTTCCTTTGTATTCATGTAAATTAATTAATCATAATCATGTTATTACCATACAAATTAGTCCCGCTGGCAGCCTGGCACATAAATTAATAGTCAGGCCATTATAATATTAAACATTTTTAATTTTAATAAAACTAGCAAGATATTTCATCCAAGAGAGATTCCATCTTTTTGTATCCGAGATAACAATGTAACGATTTTATAATATTTTTGCATTAAAAACACGAATGTTTCAACGCATTAAAATGCATTTTGAGTAAAAAAAATCTCTACCTAGTGGCAGCAAAAATACGTCGTATTTGCAACGATTGCTGCAAACCCCGCCAAACGTTTTCCGTCATTTCACTAAATGGCGTTTCGCCAGACATAGCTCTCATTATAACCTCAATGAGCTTGAAAAAATATAAATGTATTTTTTCTTGGAAAGAGTCCGATTGCAATCTCAATGTAATTATGTTTCGTTTTTTATTTTGCTCATTTGCCGTGCGGTTTTCGAATACTTTTGCAAACGTTAATATTTTTTTGCTCGTGGAATATCAGGTAGATGGGACTTACATTTGTGTTCTTCAAAGGTTCCCGAGTTGATTAATCAAGGTATGAAAAGTCGTGTGGTGAATTGGCTGATATACTTCCAGAATTTGGTTTCCCAACAAAAAAAACTGAAAAGGACCAGCAGTAGATGTCTTTCAGCTGAACTAATGATGATGATGATGAAAAAAAAAAAACAATAAATGACGACAATACCCACGGTAAAGTAGAATCCTGGTTTGGTGGGGTCCGCGCCCACTCGACCCGCTTAGACTCGTCTCGCTTAGACTCGACCCGATGAATATTTCTGTTTTGATAGGCGTAAAGACGTCGATGTATAGTTAGATAGAAAAGTGTCGATTTAACGCTTGCACCACAGAGACTGTACAATTTAAATAATGTTTGGATAAATAAATCAATAAACAAGTAAGTGATTATCCTTTTTTAATATAGTATATGTATACGCTTCGTACTTTGTAGTAAAAATCACAGATTATTGTTAATTGTCTTTAAAATCTTATAGCTTGTGGCACGGTGGTATTTATTCGTGATTATAATTATTAGGTAAACAAGTAGGTACTAACTTACAAACTATAAAAAACATGATTGATTAAATTATCTTTAAAAAATAAACATTCGGTATCTTAAAGAGAACTAGGTAGGAATAAAACAAATAAAAATTTAAGTTTTTATGTTTGTTTCTTTTATTGTCACTTTGCTTGACTGTACAAATGGCACTGAATTGGTAGTAAAACATCTGGTATTATTCTTCGGGTCGAGACTCTGTGGGTCGAGTGGGCGTGGACCCGTTTGGTGTACTGTATTTTCAAAATAAGTCTATCTATATAATTTTCATTTTATACAAGCCTACGCAATTCACTACAAACCATCGTTTACCTACAAACAACACTTAGCAACCATGCTTCCTATGTCTTACCATGATTGCCAATTAAGGCCTTGGCAGTCCATCGTCTCAACGGACCTTAATTTACACATCAGGAACAGGCCTGGCACTAGTCGAGATTAATCACTGGTTGAGAGAAAAAGGTTGATGTATAGGAAGGTACAGTCAAACAAGCTATTTGGTATATAGGATAAAATATTCACACGGCTACTATTAATTTTTATGGCGTAGGGCTTGTGACTAAATAATATTCGATCGAAGGTTAAGATATACTTGCCGAAGTCGCTTCGTAATTGGGTGACCATCCACACACTGAAAATCCGCCGTGGCTCAGAAAGCACGTTAAAGTCGTTGATTCCTGCTGTCATTCGTAGATCTTTGACAGTCGTTACGGGTAGAAGCCGTCAGTCGCAGGTAAGAGGTATCGCGTTACTCAGTAACTGAGTTGTGGAAGCTAACCCCAACATAGTCGGACAAAGGCTAGGCAGATGATGACTTAAGACAGTTAAGTGAAAGATTAGACTATTCAGCACTTTTCATCCATCTTCTTCACGGCCCAGCATTCCGATCCATATAGTACAACAGGCCTTATCACGGACTTGTAGATTTTCCCCATTAACTGAGTGGCATTCGTGGGTCGCAAGTTGTTCCTGTGACCTCAACACACTCACAACATTACTTAAAAGTAGTTGCAAGTTAGCTGCCGGTATACCTACCTACCTGTTTGTTTGACTGTACGAAAGAAAAACGAGGAAAGAGAGTACCGTGTTCCTTTGCTATTTTTCCTTATAAAATAAATAAAGCTTTGTATGACACTAATACCAAATATATTGGGCACGTAGAGGGGAGAAAAGCCTAAATATAAATAATACTGGTGGCGTAGAAATTACTACCTACACAGATGTTTGACAGAATGTTCCTTGAATGCGAATGTTGTAGCAAAAATAAGATTGTTTTGTTCTTTTCTATGTTAGTTTACTTCTTCGTTATGTTTTTACCAAAACTGTGTGTCAATTACTTGATTTATACTGTTTGGCATGATTATATGACTTGGTGATATTGAGTTCCACAGAAGTATAACTAAATATTGTTCCGCCAACTTTTAAGAAAATCATACATTTATATTTTTATTTGGTTGCTACTGCTGAAATTGATTCAGTATTTTAGGTACATGATATATTTAAATTGCAGTTTAAATATTTTGTGCTGTAATTAGAATTAGGCCGAACCACTGAAATAAAATTTGATAAGTTTTAAAATATTAATACTAATGAACACGTTGTACAATTTGTTGTTGATTATACATACAAGTAATGATTTAAGTGTCCCCCAAGGACCCATTGATTTAACAAAAGCATTCGACAAGGTTCAGCTTCCCACATAAAGTTGTAATTCAGTTAACGATGAAAAATACAAATACTTAACGAAGCCATGTTTATTTATGTAGATTGCCATTAAGTATTTCCCAGAAACACTTTCACACAGCGCGGTTGTTTCAATACAACTGAACCGAACCGTATTTAATGAGGTCGAAATGAATGAGCCCGGTGTGAGGAAATAAAATAATCTTATTTTGGTATTACATTATGATGAGTGGAATTGGATTTTTTTGTGTGTGTAAGTGATTTTAGTCGTGATGTTAAAAGAAATAGAGATGTTATAATTTTCAATGGAGAGGAAGAAAATTTGGAAGTAAATAGGCAATTTTATGTGAATGTGTGAAAGTAGGTAAATGATAATAACGTAACATAACCTGTAATCCCCAAACGGTTAAGCAGAGGTGTAGGTACCTATTAGTACTCCCACATTTATGGTCTATATTCTTTTACCACCATAATTAACCGACTTCCAAAAAGGAGGAGGTTATATGTTCGACGCGTATGTTTTTTTTTTTATGTATTTCGACCGGTTTCTCCGTCATTTGTGGACCGATTTAAAAAATTCTTTTTTTGTTTGAAAGGGTATGCTCTCGAAGTGGTTTCATATCAATTTTATTAACTTTGCTTCAATAGTTTTTGAGTTAGCTTCAATAATACGTACTTTTTCCCACTTAGTATATGGATGATATGATAAGTTCCTGTCACTGTTATTTACATAGTAGGTAGTGGTTTTCGAATTTGTGTGGGGTAGGTACCACAACTAAATAAAAAGTGAAAAATATAAACTTTTTACAAAAAAAAAAAAAACAACCGACTTCTAAAAAACAGTATAAAGTGAAAAATAACTTTAATTTCGGAAGTCGGTGACAAATAACGAAAATTAAAAACCAAAGACACCGACTACCGAAATTAAAGTTATTTTTCACTTTGTAGTGTTTTTTAGAAGTCGGTTTTTTTTTTGTAAAAAGTTTTTTGATTTACTAGAAAACGTACAATATCGAAAAAATTATCATAACAGGATTCATATTATTTAATCATGTAATTCGAAGACATGAGACATCTACCAATCCGTACTGGGCTCACATGGTACATAAATTACAGCCCATTCCCTCTCGAAGAGAGGAGGCCTAAGTATGTCCGAGCAGTGGGGATATTATAGGATGATTATGCTTAATCTTGTAACTAACCCAACTATGAACAACCCACTAAGTGCACTTATATTGTGTTATAACGACGAAGAAACTAGATCCCTTGACACAGGGTATCCTAGTATGGGATTTAGGGTTCCTTAATTGCTCAATAAATAATTGTACTTTAATATTATGTATATTTTGTGCTTAGTATGTCTCAATAAAATTATCATATCTATACAGTACCCTATGTGTTATCTAGGTTTTAAATTGTGTGCCAAATTTTACCCAAAAATGTTCAGCCGTTTTTGCACCAATCCGGAACATTTCTAAAAACTATGTTTTCGGCATCAGACTCGTTCGACCTTGTAGCAATTCCTTTTTTTCAAAAATATTTAATGTATAATTTCGACTTCGTTACTATTTTATTATATGTATACAGGGTCGCAGGGACATCGACGCGAAAACTGTTACCATGGATTCAGTACATGATTCTGAACCCCCACGCGTTGAAATTTTTCGTCAGTTATTTATTTTTAAATTTGCTGTTTCATCAAAATGTTTGGAAAAGCAAATTAAAAACAAATAACCAACGAAAAATTTCAACGAAGGAGTTTCAGAATCATGTACTGAATCCATGGTAACAGTTTTCGCGTCGATGTCCCTGCCACCCTGTATATATATAATAAAAAAGTAACGAAGTCAAAACTACATTGAATATTTTTGAAAAAAAGTAATTGCTAAAAAGTCGAACGAGTCTGATGCCAAAAACATAGTTTTTAGAAATGTTCCGGATTGGTGCAAAAACAGCTGAACATTTTTGGGTAAAATTTGGCACACAGTTTAAAACCTGGATTAACACATAGGGTACTTTCAATCTTGGTAGAACGTTCCCGTAGGAGATTTTCTGACATCCACACGGGCGAAGCCGCGAGCTAGTTTTATCTAAATCTGAGAATAATTTTGACAAGAAAAGACGTCCCCGAAAAAGTTGTTGTTTACTAGAACAGAACGGACTAACAAATCTATCTCCATGAAAGTACCGTCTCAAGTCTTATTAATGTGTCTGCTAGCTTAACTTATTTTCTCAAGGTGACCCGAACTTCTAACAAACACAGAAGGATTACGTAAGGGATCAAGTGTCCGCAAATACTAAATGTACTGAAAACTTAAATTTATTTTGCGGATTACATGGGCACTGGGATCAGGGTCGGTATTGCACTTTGACCTTTAAATCTCCGGCTGGAGTGTTTGGAAATTTTGTTGGTTTTAGCTTTTGCGTATGTTACTTCATGAAGTAATTATAAACTTGGTGTAAAGTGGTAACGAATGTTCAAATTTGAAACTTGCGATTGATATGGTTCAGTTTGGATCAGTTGGAACTAGTGGTACTTGATCTAGTTTATCTAACAACTAATTCCGAATCAAAAGTTAAAATCTAAGGTTTTTGTCACGATTGTACTGTTTCTAACTTGAGCGTTAGACTTTTGTTTTTGTTATGTGTGTATATTCACACAAAGAGAAGAGAGGAGGAGACAGAGAAAAGCTTCTTTAGGGGGAGGGAAGAGAGAGTGCACCTGTGTCTGCGCACACACTTGTGCACTATAATATCTCCCGCGCCGAAGGCTAGGCTAGGAGTATTCTATTTAATTTTTTTAAGTTACCTATGTTTATTTGCTCAAATATATGTAGACATACAAGAATAAAAAAAGGATTGTGTGGTTTTATGAAACCACGGTAAAAGTGAATTTTTTAAGCTAACTATAGGCGCCGCCATATTGGCCTTGGCTGCTCTGACGAGCGCCTTCCACTTTATCCCTACTCCTCGGCCGACCGTCACGCGACATGCAACACACAGACGAAAAAGTTTGAGACGATGTAATAAAAGGTTCACTTTAAAACGTGCATGCAGGATAATATAAAAAAATTACAGGTTCAGACATATTTGCCACATGCGTGCAAATATCGTTAATAATAGGTAATAATTTCAAGTTAATATCGTTATCTTTATCATCATTATTTTATCTGAATTAAGGTAAATTTTTCAACCGTCAGATAAATTTTATCTGAAGAATAAATGTTGCGGTTTAGCACCTCTTGTATAGAAAATAAGTCAAACTGTCATATTTATGCTTCAGATAAATTTATCTGACTATTGAAAAATCCGCCCTTGGCTTTTAAAACGAAAGCATTTATCTCGTGAAAAATATAATCTCCCGTGCAGGAAACGTCTGTGATCCAGCTTAAATTCAGTATCAAGATAACACTGATGGTTTTCAGGATTTAAAATGGATTTTATATCGAAATAAAATCCAGCAACGTTTCGGAAGTGATCGTGCTATTCGAAAGAGACTTATATTGTAGTTGATTGATTAAACGATAACGGGAAAAGTGTGCTGTTGGATTCAGAACTATTTGAAAACAATCCGAATCGATTAACAACTTTCCTACATTAAAATTGTTTTTATGATTTGTAAGGTAGACAATAATAAAAACTTGGCAAATAATGGCTTGAAAATCTAAAAACTACTGGTGGCAAATAACAAAATACAAAACCAAAGACACCGACTTCCAAGATTTAAGTTATTGTTCACTTTGTAGTGGTTTTTTGGAAGTCGGTTGTTTTTTTTTTTGAAAAAAGATTTTATTTCTCGCTTTTTAGTGGTTCAATTTGTAATTTATCTATGTTACATTAGCCTAATGCCAACTGCTTATCACCTTTTACAAAATATTGCTTTTCCCGATGCAAGGACGTTAATCGTTAAGGAGTTCTCCTGGTACTTCACCATCAGCTTCACTTATCCATATGCATTGTGACGAGCATAAATTGCTTGACACATATTAAAGTAATCGAATCGCAACCCGTTAAATACTTATTATTGAATAGTCCCGATGGCCATCTGTGGTCTTCATTATCAGTTCCACTTTACCAAATAGTGCTTTCAGAGAGCAACTGCATGAGTTACTATAAAAAATACCCAAATAGCTCTAGTTGTGCCTATAATATTTGAAGAGTTCTCTCGATTTCTCCAGGATCTCATCATCAGATCCTGACCAGATGACAATGGGATCACTTCGAAAGCATATTCTTTCAAACAAAAAAAGAATTTTACAAATCCATTTATAAATGACGGAGTTACGCCCGAACATACATACAAAAAAAAAAATATAAACATCCGAATTGATAACCTCCTCCTTTTAGAAGTCGATTAAAAATACAACTCATTGTGATATTTTTATTTTATTTTATTTTAATTACAGAATGGGCCTGCTCTTAACTCCGATCTCGACTGATGGAAAGCGATGCATAAAGTCTATGATGAAACGACCGTGCCCAGAAGATGCCCGTTCACTCTTGCTTTGAAAGCAGACGGGTTATGCATTATATAGAAAGGAACACAGACGCTGGCAGAGAGTTTCACACTTTGGCAGTTCGTGATAATTAACGTGGAGGAGAAGCGCTGAGTACGACTTGACGGGATATCACCCAAGTGCGGATGGTACCCTGCAGTACTTCTGGTAATCCGGTAATAAAACGGCGATGGTGGGATCAGGTCTTGGAGCTCCTGTACACTCTCTTCGAAGTACAGTCTATAGAAGATAGACAGGAAAGCAACATTACGCCGAATTGTACTTAAGCTTACGGTAATCAAATAACAATTAATTGATTAACTTGTGGTTCTGGATCAGAAGATTGATCCTTGAGAAGTTGTTTTTTTACGAATGGATCTTCGATTATTGAAATATTTATAAGCAAAGAGAAGTAAGAAAGATTCTTTTTACCTAAATAAATAAAATACACTCCCGGACTCCCAAACCGAGCCACCGTGCATTTTTATGTTTAAAAGTCCTAAAACATCAAAATAATAAAAATTCAGAAAGAAAAATTATGCAGTTTTGAAGCTGATATACTGGCCATCATTTCGGTATCACCATTGATCCAAAATTCACGAATTTGAAAGGAGAAGAAAATCGGAGTTTGGTTGCTCTTAAAGAAGCAACAGGTTTTGATTAGAGCATCTTTATATCAATAGTTATTTGTTTTGTTTTGCATAAAAAGAGTATTGAAGTTGTTTTTCCTTATTTTTATTTAATCCATTCTGATGTTCCAATTATGGATATTGCACCTGAAGTAGTCACACAACCTGATGGCACTTTTTCAGTCCGCGCAGTGACCTCCACCGGGTCGTCAAGATGGATGTTGTAAACACAGTAATTCAAAACTATGCAGAAACTAATGAACACAGACTTCATCATCACGCGAATGTCGAGGCAATCAAACTCCTTGACAATACTGATCTAATGCGAAGACTGAAAAGGGTAAAACCTTTTGAGTTAGTTTAGTGCGGTGTCAGTGAACATGAACTGCAATGCAAGTGATGACTAATATAAAGAACACATGAATCAATAGTGTCTTCCTCTTAAAATAGTGAATAAGAAAGATGATATTAGACGATTTCTTAATTTTATAGTTACTTAGCAGTTTGTGTTATACCGGGTGATTTTTTTTACCGTCTCGAAATTTTTACAGGCTATTCTACCCATGAATATAAACAACTTTCACTATGGGAGCAACTCTGAAATCACGAAAAAAAATCTGCTGTTTATACAAAAGTTCAATACCTACTTGACCAAAATGTATGAAACAGCTGATTTTTTTTTCGTGATTTCAGAGTTGCTCCCATAGTGAAAGTTGTTTATATTCATAGGTAGAACACCCTGTAAAAATTTCGATACGATAAAAAAAATCATCCGGTATTTAACATTTTGAAGAACACTAAACACCCGTAGGCTTTATAACAATAAAACTTCTATTGCGTCTCTTTCAGTATCCTTGAATACATAATTTGAATAAAGTATCACCGACTGTGATACATTATACAAATAAACGTTTTCTCTATGTAAACCGGTTTGAGAAATGCGAAAAAACGAAACGAAAATGATAGTGAGTGACCACATATGTTTTTTTCCTTTACTATCGTATACAAATATGTAAGGTATCTCGATTCAGGCGCCCGGGAGTGTAGTAGCTAACCCGGTTTTACTTACTACTTCAGTATTTACAGCATTTATTTAAGATCTAGAAATCAGAGCCCCCAACTTTCTTTCAAGACCTACAGAAATAAATAATAATGTGTGGTTAACATTTTATTTTCCAGCAAAATAAGCTTTTATATTTAAATAAACATTTTAGAAGCTCCTTGCGAACAAGATATCAGTTATTGGGAAAAAAGCGAAAATGTAGACTATTTTTGTTTTATTTTAAATATTAAAGCGGTTCGAGGTCGTACTGGGAATACATTGTTTCATTATCATCTGCTCCTCTCGGGGTTTGTGAGAGGGCTTAAGTGGTGATGTTAAGGGGATGTGTAAGGGATTGCTAAGGGGATTATATTGGACAGGATGATTGCTTATCCTTCTATTCCATAAATACAGTTGCATAGAAGTATATATAAGACCTTATATAATTATGAAGTACGTTACTTTAAAATCTGTCGGTATTATTTCCGTTAGATTATAAACTGTCAAAAAATTGTGAACAAACTATTTACAATTTAACGCATAATTTTTTGATAGTTTATAATAATATATCCATGGGAATCCGACAAATTGTGAACTGGTATCAAATGTGCTTTTGTCGAAACGCACCTTACACTAATACTAAATAGCCTGCCTAGCAGCAAGTAACTTGGAAGTAGCGCTCGCTCGGCTCGCGCGCGGTTGGTCACAGTTCTAACTTAACCTATTTCACCCAGTTCACAATTCTGCCACGCTTGCAATAACTGCAGTAAGTATCATTTTTGTCAAAATTAAGTTATATATATGCGGCAGAATTTTTCTCTTGCTCTGGTGTAGCTAATGTATATCTACCTACCTACCAACCTACCAAGTTTATAATAAACAGTTGCATAGGATTCTGAAGTTATCATAGAAATAAGAAAAATTAAGGGTATTTAGTGAATCGAATAATAAATGAATATCGTGAGGTTTTGAATCTGGCTACTCGATAAAGTAGATGCCAATCTTTGGAACATTTGAAGTACTAATGACTTTTTATTTAAAACTATTTTGGTAAAAGGATTTTTTTTTAATTGTGTTGATTCAGTGGTAGATAACAAAATGTTTGATAATAGAATACAATGATGTATAGTCATAAAAAAAAATCATATCGACACTGGAAAGGAGAAAATGCTAATGGCGCTTTAGCATTTTCTCCTTTCCGATATGTTGCCTTGGTAACGTTCTGATCTTCTCTATATCTCATTATCTCGTCTACGTAAAATACGTTTTCATTTTTGCGGTTTCAATAAGGGATGCGAAAACCCGATAGTTTCAGATATTCGTATCCGAACTCTTTGGTCGTTCCAAGTATCTAATTTAATAAGGCAATGGTACAGCTCATACGTAAAATATAGCTTGGTATATATATTTGGCAAAATGCTTGAAGCAGATCTCAGGAATTGCTTATTAATGAGCCTAATCAGAACATTCTTCCGAGCTTGAGTTTGATAACTTAAACCTTAACCAGATTAATTGCTTTATGTTTAAGTAAGATAGGCAGGTCGCAGGTTGGAAATCGTGTCTTCTATATTTAGCGTAAGACTTCGTTAGATCGACTATAAATCAAAACAAGGGTATAAATAGAAACAAATTTACTTACATCAACAAAGAGTAATACTTTTTATTTGTTTCCAAACATTTTTGTTTGCTTCGTGTTTTGAAGGAAGCTTTAACCTTGAGGTTTATGGATACAAACAGTCACGCAATAGGTTGGGAATTTCAAATTAGGAATATACCAATAAATTGATGGATTTGAGGAGCATGTAATATAAGTTTTAAAATAACAAATTAATGTCTTTCAAAAGAGGCAGACCTGAGAAAAGAAAAATGGGTTGTCTGAAAGATGATATAGCAAGGAAGGAAGTTAACTCTCAGATGACGAATGGAAGAAAAACACCCTAAATAAATTTAGATTAAGACAGAAGGTTGATGCATTCTTATGGAAAATAATCTAAACACCACTTATGATAAAGGAACATCATGAAAGATCCCAGTCTAAATGGTCTGAAATAGCTAACATATAATTATTAAAGCACAGTTATCTGTGTTGGTACTGGTGCCGATTATGTTGTGGCCTAAAACTTCCATACAGATATAGTTGACAAATCAGAACGCATATACAAAAAACATGGTGAAGTTCAAGGCATAAAAGAATTTATCATGTCTAACTTAGCTCATGTGTCGCCGTCCATTGCTCGAGCTATCTGTAAGTAAGAGATGTCAATTCTCTAATTTTCGTTCCAATAACCTACTACACTATCGTGTCTAAGAACCATTAACCCTGGAAAATCTAATAGTTATTGAACCAGACCGATTTCATGGCTTTAAAATACCACAACATATTGATTATTCTTAGAACTGCAGGCAAGGGCATGATGGCTGTGCATTATAATATCCACAGCCTTAGTTGAATATTTCATCAAGTAATTTAAACTAGTACGCCATAAAACGTGGCAATTATGCCAGCCTTTTGGACACACTTTTCCTGTTCACAGCGATGCGGACGATGTTTTTGATGCCCTATGATTTATTCCCCTCCTTTTAAATACTTATACGTTATTTTAAGTCTGTTAGCGTATATATTATGTTAATTTATCTTGTTTTAAAAAAAGTAATTTAAACTTGAATTAAAGGGTTGGCGAACTATGCTTGAAGTCAGTTTCGATGATAAATCTTTTTTGTGCGCTTTCAAAATTATCTTATTGTAATTAACGAAGTTTTGATTTCGGGTTATCAAACTAGTCGTTGTTTAAGTTTAATTTGATAAATTTCAAGTTATTTGAATACTAGTTTGATATTTCTTTGCGAAGATTAGTACAGATTTATGGCCAAAATATCAATGCATTTTAAAAACACTTGGTAGAGAAATTACTTTAATTAACACTTTGAGGACACTAAACGTCCAAAGGCGTTATAACAATAAAACTTCTATTGTGTCTCGTTGAGAGTCCTTGAATGCGTTAATTACGTGTAAAACCACAGCAGTCTATACACATCAGACCTGTGCTGAAAAAAACTTTTAAAGGTACCATTATCGTTACACATTCTTTGGGTAGAAAGGTGATAGACCGGCATATCACCTATTAAATATAATTATGATAGTTTGTTGGTCTAGTTTTCATATTATTGTACCTACATTGACAAGCGCACGACGTGCCATTAGAAAATCTGGCAAAGTAGCCTACTTAGGCTGACTGTCCACTGAAGTAGAGAGGCAAGGAGCGGAGCGGAACTATGCTAATATTAACCAATAGAATTGCATAAAATCTCCGCTCCGCTTCAGTGGGCAGGGATTTGCGAACTAGTTTAAAAATTCCTACAAAACCGGACAGCGGAGTGGGGAAGCGGAGCGGAGAACAGCCGCCCGCTCAAATTACTCGTCGCGTGAACTCAGCCCAAGCTCTGCACAGTCCACAATAAAATTCTACCACGCACTACTTGCTCCGCATCAATGGACAGACACAGTCCGCAACTCCGCTCCGCATTACGTTCTGGCGATGATTGCTCAGCGACTGGATTGCCCCTACGTTGGGCATTGTTGTAGCAGGCATATTGCTGGTGCTTAATTTGTCATTTTATTTAATGTTATTAATATGTTTTTAAAATGTTTGCTTTTTACATAACTTCACTTAATTTAATTCATTGTCCATTTCATTTTATTTTGCTGTGTGCGTGTGATATTTATAAAATTGACAGATATTATGTATTGTTTTTGTATTTAAAATGGGTCTTGGACCTGAACTGAATGAATTTTATTTATTTATTTTATTACTCTCTCGCTCCGCTCCGCTGCCTCGCTCCGCGACAATGAGCGGAGTGAGGCAGCAGAGTAATGTGCCAATATTAACCAATAGAATCTAAATTCCGCTTCAGAGCTCCGCTCCTATTGGTTAATATTGGCACATGTCTCCGCTCCACTGCCTCGCTTCGCTCCAGTGGACAGGCAGCCTAATATTGGAACCTCTCCAAATCACCTTTAGAGAAATAGAAGCACTAGGTACCTATTTTAAACGTAATAAATTAACCTAAAACCAGCCATTGTTTCGAAGCCCTCTAACAATACAACAGCAGAGCCGTAATTCCCTTTAATTATTCGTATTTGTTCACCGATCGTGACGTCATTGGCTTCGGCAAACTTTGGCCGTAACTTTTTAAACAAACTTGGTACTAATTCTCGCGATTCTACCGAAATGGCGACCCTCAAAATGTTACAATAAGTTCGTCTTAAAGAATCGCTTTTTCGGATTATGGAAATGGGGTCTTTTTAGGGTTCCGTATCCAAAGGGTGCCAACGGGACCCTATTACTAAGGCTCCGCTGTCTGTCTGTTTGTCATAGAGCTGTATCTTTTGATCCGCAATAGTAGACACTTGACATTTTCACAGTGTTTACTACCATGACCGCTATTACAAAAACCCGGCCTAGTGCGTGTCGGACTACGCACACTGAAGATTTCCGTAGTTGGGATGAATTTATCCCAAATACAAACTTAACATTTTAGTTGAATGAAATACATGTTCTCCCATACATTCCAACTGCAAATGTAAGTTTGTACGCACAATATTAATAGATTTACCAGGTTATTTTGAGACCGACTTCTTATAGGTTTTCCTGTAATCTATGAGTGAAGAAACATTCTCTGTATAAAAAAAAAAATAGGTTCGGTAGTTTCGGAGATAAGGGGGGAATTGTAAATTTTCATCTATTTTCTTAAATGTGTTTATTTTAAAATTTAAAAAAAATGTTTGAGATCCTCATAACAAAACCTTTCATTTAATATGTCACACGACAGAGTTTGAAAAACTTTTTTTAAAATTTTCTTATTTGCCCCCAAAAGTGACCCCCATATTCAAAATTCATTAATTTACATTACACGTCCGTGTTTGGGTGACAGAAATACATATGTGCACCAAATTTCAACTTAATCGGTCTATTAGATTCGGAGAAAATTGGCTGTGACAGATGGACAGACAGACACACGAGTGGTCCTATAAGGGTTCCGTTTTTCCTTTTGAGATACGAAACCCTAAAAATAATAAAAATGAAAAAAATTTAAATCCCAAACAAGAAATATGTTAAAGAAATAATGCAGTATTAAATATTGTACTGTGGTACGGAACCCTTCATTTGTGAGTCCGACTCGCACTTGGCCGCTTTTTTGAGTGAAATATGCTGTAATTTCTTTTTGATCATTTTTCTTTTCAGATTCCAAGCGGGGTGGCAGGTGCTAGTAATTTTGAACGAGTTGGGTGAAATAATGGTTCAGAAAGTTGAGAATAATTTGTC
This sequence comes from Agrochola lychnidis, assembly GCA_963680765.1. Taxonomy (NCBI): domain Eukaryota; kingdom Metazoa; phylum Arthropoda; class Insecta; order Lepidoptera; family Noctuidae; genus Agrochola; species Agrochola lychnidis. The sequence continues at coordinate 16,838,076 of OY796869.1, read as the reverse complement.
ACGCTCTAAAAGGCTGCATAATTTTTTTTCTGTCAGCATTACAGTAATTAATCTCAGACGTTTTACAGTGTACTCTGTCTAGATGTTGAACGTAAACATGATTCTGTTATGATGGATAAGTCCCGAATAAAAAAAAAACCGGCCAAGTGCGAGTCGGACTCACGCACCGAGGGTTCCGTACAAACCTGTAGGACTACGCCTACTGCGAATATTTGATATCAATGTCAATTTAATACCTCTACGCGTTTATGAGGAAAGGGGTAGTAAGTTTAAAATGATTAAAATATTTTTGTTATATGATGTAACTAAAAATGTATGCTTTTCGCAATTTTTCATTTATCTGTGCTATAAAACGTTGCTTCGTATCAAATTTCAAGATTCTGAGTTCACTAGAAGTACCCTGTAGGTTTCGATTCTCTTGCGAGTGTCGAAAATTTGCAGCATAAACGGCTGTATCTTTAAATTGCGTTGGCTTAAAAGTTTGATTTTTTCACAGCTCCAAGGTACAGTAGACTTGAGTATTTGATATGAATTTCATATCAAATACTCTTTTTATGAACAACAACAAAGTGATCTTAAAAGGGTTCCGTTTTTTCCTTTTAAGGTACGGAACCCTAAAAAGAAGGTTTATTGGCCTGTAGAATTCATCATCATCATCATCATCAGCCTATAAATGTTCCCACTGCTGGGACACAGGCCTCCTCTCTGTGAGAGGGAGTGGGCCATAATATACCACGTGAGCCCAGTGTGGGTTGGTAGATGTCACATGTCTTCGAATTTTCGGTTCTAGGACATGCCGGTTTCCTCACGATGTTTTCCTTCACCGTTTTGAGAGCAGTGGTGATGAAATAATTTACACAAAGTAAAGCGCCTGTCTGGGTTCGAACCTACGACCAACTCGTAAGTCGCGGCCGTTACCACTGGGCCACCACTGCTCTGTCTATAGAATTGCTATAAAATTATTTGAGGAAAACTCGGTATACGTCCTAACTCGTTGAATGCCGAATCCGAACTGGCTGGATGCCGTTGAGCAAAGATGTTCTAGAAGGGCCGGTGCTGACTGCAGCATTAGTGTCAGCATTTACTAATACAAAGTAGGGATGTAACATTTCGCTATACATTGGTGTGGAAATTAAATATCAAATTCCGTTATATACCACCGTCATTATTTATGTATGTGTAATATCTGTCCGCTCGGTTTATATAAAATCTAAATCTAAAAATTCAAAATAATCAAATATGTGGGAGTGATTTCGTGAAAAGGGACGGAAGTGTGTAACAGGAAGCCGGGGAAGCGCGCGCTATTTGATTCGACCAATGAGCGTGCGCGGTGCTTAGAGTTGTTCAGAAACGACCTTGACGAGGCCCCGCCCCTTTAATGTTGCTTATTACCTTAATGTTGCTTATTACCTTAATGTTGCTTATTAACTTAATGTTGCTTATTACCAAGGTGACACGTCAGATTTTAAACATCATGCGAGTTTACTAAAGCTCGTTCGTTTTTGGAACGAAGTTCTTTAACCCGGCTTGTAAACTTTCAGAAATCGTCACGCTAAAAAGTGTTAACACTTGCAACTGTTTTCTTTTAATTCATAGAGAAAGAAAGAGAGAAAGAGAGAACGCTGGCAGTAAATAAAAAACAAAAGTGATTACAGTGTCGTGGGATAAAATTGTACACATCGGCCCGGCATTGTACACTGCATGAAAAAGTGAGAGAAAGTGTGAATTTGGTCAAAATGAAAATCCATGATGGCGGCTGCGAAAATTTTCAAAATTTTCGTCATGTGTGCTGTTTTCATAGCTTTTGAGTGTGCTAAAGCCGATAGTGAGGTCGAAATGTAAATCCCAGATGGCGGCTGCGAAAGCTTTCAAAATTTTCGTCGTGGGTTTCTTTTTCAGTTTTCGAGGGTGCTAAAGCCGATAGTGAGGTCAAAATATAAAACCAAGATGGTAGCTGCAAAAAACTTGTTTTTTTTTAAATCGTACATGAGAAAGAACTTCGTTCGGGTCCCCCCGACCCCACATGTTTTTTTAATTATTTAAATATTACTGCAATAAGCTAACGTATTACTGATTTCGTATTAAGCGTAGGCCGCACTGGGAACGAAGCAAAGCGAGTCTAAGTTCGTTTAGCTTTCCTCCGCGTTTTTTCATACTTCCGTTTTTTTCGTTTTGCCATGCTATTATCAGTCATACCTAAGTATGACTGATACGGGCTGATACCAGTTGGGGATGCGGCGAATGTACAAGTATCTCCCGGGCCCCCGACTCATGGTACTAGAAGGAACAGTGGGGTTTTAGTCGGTAGGAGTCCGACGTAGCCCTCCGTTCTCCCAAGATGAAGGGTAACCAAGTGAATTTCAACGAGGAAAAAAAAACAGTGGCACTCCAGGAGTACCGACAAAAGTGAAAACTTGAACAATTTTATTGTGCAGGAAATACTTTTCTTTTTTGAAGTCGGTAATAAAAAAGGGAAATGTCAATCATGTCATTTTCATGTCTCAATGTTTGGAATGTCATTAATCCAAAAGAAAATGTATCGCGCGTTGATGTCTTTTTAATGATCAAAAGCTGGTGTCGGTAACAGTGTCGCGAGTTCAAATGTTTTTTTCATCTCAAAAATTTCCAATGCGCCTAAAGAAGTTTTAAACTTAAAAAAATGGTACTCAGGTATCAAACTAAAATCTTCAGTAGCAATAAAACCACAGCTGTCCTAAGAAGGCTTTTAAAGGAGGTAATAAAGGGTACCTACCTTCGTCTACTCAGTAGGTACTTAATAGCACTCTAACTAAAGTTACTGAGACATTGTGCTAATGATAATGAGTCCTAATTAGCGCGGCTAATAACTAAGGGCTTGAAGGAATGTCTGAGTTTTGTTGGTGAATGAATGAAATGAATTAATTTGAATGTAATAAGAGTGAGGAATATTTTTTTCAAAACGGTGAAAATTAAAACATCGCATCGTGAGGAAACCGGTATGTCCTAGAACCGAAAATTCGAAGACATGTTACGTCCATCAACCCGCACTGGGCCCGCGTGGTGGATTAAAGCCCAGTCGCTCTCGAAGACAGGAGGCCTGTGTCCCAGCAGCGGGAACATTATAGGTTGATTATGCGTTATGCTCATTTTCTTGCCCATATTTCAATTCATTTGGGGTCGGCACAAAATGTCTTTTTCTTCCATAACTACGGTACTTCAACTAATACCTACGGTACCTATTACAAAGCACTGAGGAGCTCGTGGCTAAGCAATATCAGCTGCACGGGTCGATCCATCAGGTTAAACTACGCTTGCCGGGTTTGGTCCGTGGATAGGTGACAATCTTTACATACCGAGACTCCTCCGTGCCTCGGAAAGCACGTTAAGCCGTTGGTCATGGCTGTTATTCGTGGATCTTCGACAGTCATTACGGGTCGTCCGAAGCCCGAAAGTCTGACAACCAGTCTTACCAAAGGGTATCGTTTTATTATTAGTAACTTTACTGGGTTGTGGAGATCAGATAGGCAGTCGCTTAATGTAAAATACTGGTATTCAGTTGCATCTGGTTAGACTGGAAGCCGACTCCAACATAGTAGGGAAAAGGTTAGGCAGATATACCTACTAGAAAACACTACTACATCGACAATAACAATAACGAAACATGCAAATAAGTTTTCAGATTCATACACTATTTCCGAAAGATTTATTTTAGCTCAGCATAGCGATGATTTATCAAAACACTGCAAACAAAATAAAAATAGTTGGGTAATTATATGGTAAACTTCAAATTATCACGCGGTTAAATTAAAAGCTATAAATAATACTTGATTTATCTAATCCAGCAATTAAAATTCCCAATTTTCAAGTTAGTTGACCAACTTTTAATCCTTCAATGGATGGAGATATCAGATGGGACTAATCACTGTGGGTCAATAATGTCTCCCAATAGCCAAATAAAGGAGCCAATAAACTTTTATATTAATCTGGACATATAAAAATGATCGTATAAATCATACTAGCTGCACCCCACGGTTTCACCCGCATAAGTCTCGATCTCGTGGGAATATCGCGATAAAAGTATCCTGTGTCTTAATTGAGGTCATGTGCCAAATTTCATCCAAATCTGTTCAGTCGTTTTAGCGTACAGGCGTTACAAATAAACAAACAAACTCACTTTCGAATTTTACTATAAAGTTAGGATAACTTCAGTATGTGTTGGGGTGTACAAAAATAGCCTACAAGTGTGAGCATGAATAAACGTTTGATGACTGCTAATATTTACATGGCAGCATGAGCTCATAATTATAGTGTTCATTTCCGAATGTGTTCAACTGACAGCGCACAACCCAAACCACTGAAGATATAAACATAAAAGGATGATACTAAGGGCGCTTACAGACCAACGACACTCGATCGACGACGAGCGCTGCGGCGTAGTCGCCTTGCTGACGACCGTGGACGACGACATCGTCGCCGCAATCAAATTTCATATAAATATTATATTTGTTTGAATAAACACCTATTTGGTATAATAATAAATACTTTACTCACCAATAGATTTTTTTTCATTTGTGATTTTATTTTCATAATTTTCTATGACTCATTGACCTCTGTACACACCGATTTCCAAGCATTCGTTGTATTAATTGTATTACTATGTTCTTTGGATTTGTAGTTCCAAATACATTCGTGTTTTTTAATTGAAGAAATTAATAAATCGACATTAATTTCGTCGTCACTCATTTTACTCGTAATTTACGTGCGTATTCTAGACTATTTGTTGCCGACTGCACGGACTTACTGCAACGACACAACTGGGTGACGTCGACGGTGCGGCGACGACGTCATCGTCCATGGTCGTCAGCAAGGCGACTACGCCGTAGCGCTCGTCGTCGATCGAGTGTCGTTGGTCTGTAAGCGCCCTAACAGGTAGGTAGCTATGTTTCTAAGCCTTGTGTTCACCAACATTTAAATCAACTGTTTAGATAATTATTTAATCAGTTCTATAGTTAAAATTTTCTTAGGAAATTTGACATAAACCAACTGTTTAAATACGTAACCGGTGCAGGTGGTTTGAATGTTAGTGAACAGGCTTAGCCGACGTTCGCACGGACGTAATAAAATCGCAGCGGGATTTTATCGCGCATTAGATTTTCAACTCTCGGTGCTAAGCAGAGCGTTGAATATCCAGTGCACGAAGAAAAATCACCGCAATTTTATTACGTCCCTGCGAACTTCGGTTTAGAGGAGGTAAGCGTACCGTGCACTAAGATTTTATCAAATTTAAAGATTACCTGTTAAAGATTACATTGAGGACAAAAAGGCTTGGGATTAAGCTGCTCCAATTATTATTTTTATTTTTTACTTTTGGAACTTTGTTTATTTTGCAAACTTCAAAATTATATACACAATGACATGCATATTTACTTTGTTAAGTATAACATTATTATTATTTTAATTGACGTGAATGTGAGGACTACGTAGCTCATGTATATATATTTATTAAATTTTTCTCAGTTACTACTAATGATAATCTGGCAGTTTTGAGTACTTTATACGGCCTACCCAAATGTCCTTTCTTTGGTATTGTTCGTCGAATCGTTGAGCTCCTTTTAAGTTCTGAGTTGAGCTGCACAATTACTGACAAATGCGTGCACTGACTGGACAGGTCCACTCAAATCTGTATGGTTCTTTCCTCAAAAGATCATTTCAGACACAAATCTACATGGTCCTCATATGAAATGCTCTGACCAAGATTATTTCTGGGTTTTTTTTTATTTTATTATATACACTATGACATTAATGATTTTTATATATACAATGACATGAATATTTACTTTTAAAGTATTATATTATTTTAATTATTGTGAATGTGAAGACTATATGGGTCATTCCTTTTTGTTTTGTTTTTAATTTTTTCTCAGTTAGTTTTAATCATGGTCTGACAGTTTGAGTAATTTATGTGGCCTACACAAATGTCCTTTTTTTGGTATTGTTCGTCGAATCGTTGAGCTCCTTAAATTCTGAGTTGAGCTACACGATAAATGACAAATGCGTGCACTGACTGGACAGACCCTCTCAATCTGTGTGATGCTTTCCTCTAAAGACCACTTCAGACACCAATCCACATGGCCTTCACATGATCTGACCAAGATTATGTCTGGACTTTAAAAGAGACTGTGACCTCTGAGTTTGTTTCGGCCTTTCTTCTCAGAGTAGTCAGATAGGAAACGCCGACCTCATCTAGTTTTTAAAATATGATTGACGTGTAAAAGTGTTTGTACAAACCTACTTACAGAAATAAAATCATTTATCATTTAAAGGCACATTAAAACCAAGCACACATTACAGCCGCAACGGGCTGCAGCGTAAGATCAGAAATGAAATTATCCAGAAAAGAACCTAAGTTATCGACATGGCTTGCAGAGTAAGCAAACTGAAATGGCAGTGGGCTGGCCATATTTGTAGAGGACCGATGGCCGATGGAGCAGACTCCATGAGTGGAGAACGCGTGCTCGGAAGCCCCCCACAGCTTGATGAACCAACGACCTTAAAAGGATTCCATTGCTGAATTGAAATACTGGATCAATGTAAATCAGCCTACCATCAGAAGGGCAACCCGTATTTTTAAAAACGTTCGCGTTCTTACCTCAATCTTAATCTGTCAAAAAACCCATTATATTTACAATTGTTTTGACATTTGTTGTCACTGAGATTTTTAAGTACAATAATTGGCTTTTACGTCTTGTGGTTGAAGTTTTTAAGAGACCGAAGTTGAACTAAAAACAGCGACTGCAAAACTCGATTTTTCATTACGAAATTCTCAGTGACAGCTCGGCATACCGACGTGATGTTATGTATGCGAACGAAGTCACGTGCACGTGCTAGTAAAATTACAATGAACGAGATGAAAATTAAAATCGTGTCTCCACAAAGAGTCTTAATTGGGCCTATTACAGCCATTTTGATTTAAATCATTTGATTTTTTTTCTTTAATTGGATCGAACAATGGTTTTGTCGAGGCTTTTTGATCAAAGATTTTATTATGGTTGATGGATTTTCTTTAATCTACAATTTGAAAGACGTTTAAGAAATTAAATTGAGATTATTAGTTAATGGTGCGATTTTTCAATAGTATGATGACTTTTATCTGATAGAAAATTAATATATCGAGCCGCCCCGCCGCGCCCGTAGAAAAATATAATTTTACGATTGAAAATTCGGCTTACAGACTTACAGTAATTAATTTTACGAGCACAATCGCACTTTTATATTAATATCTAGATATTAATCATTTGAAAGGGAAAATTCGAACGATGGTTGAGACATAATCCGTAATGAAAAAAATAATAATTTGAATTTCATTGTGAGAGGTTCACTTCTGTTATTGAAGATAAATCATTTTTACAAGTCTAAATTAAATTAAGTTTTAATTTGATGAGTTCGTTGTTTTTTATCCGACTACTCTGAGAAGAAAGTTCAAAACAAACTCAGAGGTCACAGTCTCTTTTAAAGCTCAAGCTCAGACACAATCAAGGTCAGATCAGGACCATGTAGATTGGTTTATGAAATGGTCTTTTGAGCAAAGAACCACTCAAATTTGAGTGGGCCTGTCCAGTTAGTGCATAAATTTGTCAGTAGTTAGAATCGAAGTATACTTTATAGAAGCTATTGACAAATTCAGTGGTGATAAGTGCTAACCACTGAACTAAATTAAAAACATAATGACAATTAACATGAAACAAAGTGCAAAATTTTTATACAGAGTGGCGATGAGGTTATCATAATAAACTAAACCACGTATCCTACATGATGTTATTTGAAAATACACGATAAAAATAACAATTAAAGTACTTTTTTTGTAACATTTAATATTTTATCATGTAAACATATAGAGATTGATTCGTTGATTTCTCTATCTCTTGGCAGGTCAACGACCCTTGACCGACGTATATAGTTCAAATTTTGCCATTCTGAATTACTAAAATTAATTTTAATACTTTTTTGGTTTATATCGCTGTCTAACCATTGATAAAGTGAAGGCAAAAAAATTACGCGCTTAGTACCTATTCTCTACGCGCGAAATTGAACGGGGATGAGTGTTGTCGAGATTCGTACTGCTCCGGCGCTTGCGACGGCGCTGACGGTATCACTCGACGTCGCCGCCGCCGCCGGTGTCCTTGAGTGAGTCGCTGAATCGCTAACACGCCTTTAATTTTTTTGTGGATTGTTTAATTTTTGGCATTTTGATAAGTTTCTGTGTTTTATTCGTGATAGAACACGGTAATCGATGCGATAATAGTTGTAGGTTAGTGAAGCCATGTGGTTTTTGAGAAATTGAACAATTTTACCGTTGTTTTTATTAATCTTCAGTTGTAAAACATAAGTGGTCATAAATTCAGGTGTTGTAAATAAAGTGCGTATAAACACTATGTTTTAGGGACTTGTCACACTGGCTGCGTTCTGCGTCCTACGATCCGGTCAAATCGAACATAACATAACATAACATAAATGTTCGAGTTGACCGAACTTTAGGACGCAGAACGCGTCCATTGACAAGTCCCCATGGTTGACGTCTTTCCTTCCAAGTTTGTTTAACTATCTGAAAATTACGGTGATTATAAAACTTGAATAATTTGTAATTATTTGGATAGCAACAACACCATAAAGTTTGTGTTACCCACCTACGTATGGTGGACTGCATCAATTGGGTACCCCAATTGTATTAAAATTTTAATACAACTGGGGTACCCAATTAATGTTGCCCACTGTATATGTACATGAACGCGCGGGGCGCTGGTAAAATATAACTATACTTACCTACCTGTAGCCCTTGCAGGCATTAGGTAGGTAGCCTACAGGTCACGAAACTAATTTCAAGGGTGTTTATTTCGTGACAATTCTTACGCTATTTATTTTATACAAGCTTCTGCCCACGACTCCGTCTACGAACCTATAACCTTCCTAAAGAATTAGGCTATACAAAGCAAAAATGTTTTTTTTTAAATCCGACTGGTAGTTCCGGAGATTACCCCCTACATACGAACTTACAAACAAACACAAATACAAACAAATTTTACCTCTTTATAATATTAGTATAAATGATCAATGTTTTTTTTTTGTATGTAACATATCATCTTGTATGTACCGCTGTTTTATTTAATGTCATAACCGTATTACCACTCTGTTTAAAAGTATGTACTTAATGAGCAATTAAAAACGTCTACGTTTTCACAGATTCCTAATGTGTCTGTTCTGAAATGCAACCCAACCCTGTTCTTAATCTTATGTCTTAAGTAATAATACACACAATAACATGCTAATTACCCACTTAGAACATAGTAAATGGTCGTTAGTTGCCGGCTCACTTGCTTTTATTGCAGCTCTGATTACTTCTACTTACTACTCGTATTTCTTAGAAACGTTGCACATATAAAACATGAAATATATTAAATAAACTATTGTATAGAATCAATTTTTTCGAACTGAGCAGACAGCTGTGCTGCTGGGAAGTTTGTTGCGCCACTTCTTCTTCCCAGCTAAAGCACTAGGCCCCCCAAAACGCCCACCCTTCTCCACTTGTGAAGGGTGGGCGTTTTTGGGGGACTATCTTATGTAGTTTTGACATTCGAAAAGTGCTGATTCTCAGCCTAGTTTGAATAAATTACTATTGAATTGAATTGAAAACGCTTAAACAAGGTTAGTCCAACATTCATGCGGTGAAAATGACATCATCATCATCCTACTGCAGTCCACTGCTGGACATAGCCCTCTCCAATTGAAAGAAAGAAAGAAAAATCGTTTATTCTGCACAAACTAAACGCGTTTTACAAAAAAAACGGCAGTGGCACTCCGAGAGTGCCGACAGAAGTGAAAACTTGAACAAGATCGCCTTGGTGGAAGAAAAATACTTGTACAGAACATTAGTTCATAACCTTATCTAAATAAAAAGTACAATCGCATTTACGAAAAAAATACTTCCAAAATCTTTAAAGTAAAAATACTTGCATAGAACATTGATCCGTAACGTAATATATATAAATAAAGAGCGCAATCGCGTTTACAAAAATGAGGTGTCGGTTGGCGACATTGTCGCGAGTTCAATTGTTTTTTCCCATCACAAAAATGCCCAACGCGCCTAGAGAAGATTTAACTTTAAAAATTACTTAGAATACACATTTACAAATTAGCCAAAAGCCTCGGATTTAAGATTCATAACTAGTAGTATTATATATAGTATTCATAGTTTGACAAATTTTGTCTATAGCTTGATGTCAGTCAGGGCCAGACAAAGAGACAAATATAGATCGAAGACAATTTACAACTTGCTTGAGTAATATATGTTGCGACAATAGCAAATAAAAAGAAACAACAATCAAAACATAAACAAAATGCCAATTGCAGAGTGGAAAATTATCAATTTTTGTAACAAGCAAACAACAATAACAAGACAAATTAATCTGTGCGTCGCATCTGTGCAAGAATAGGTCATTGCTCAGCGAAATGCCGCAATTTTGGACAAAACTAAGGTTAACAGCGCTGATTTTCAGCAAAAACCTCGCGAATGACGTAATGACCCTGAATTGCACGCCATTCAATTCGATTTTTGGCAACTCTCATCCAGTTGCTACCAGCCACCCTGCGAATATCGTCGCTCCACCTAGCCTGAGGGCGTCCTATCTTACGTTTGGCGATTCGCGGTATCCCCTCAAGAACACGTTTACCCCACCAGTCATCGGTTCTACGGCTAATATAGCCGGCCCATTACCACTTCAGAGCACATTTTTGTTTTTTTTATTTATTTTATTAATTTGGTAGTTGTTTTGACAATGTAGTTTTTAATAAATTGAATTAATCGTCAGGTTAATTGTATTATATTGATTTAGCCAACACTCTAACTTTTTCTAAAAAAAAATATTTGACATTGTGAAGTGAATAATGGAATAATTAAAATTGATACTAACATTTGTACGCCCAATGGCAAAGCATAGAGAACTTTCAAAGAATGTAACATCTCACACACCTATGTATCTGTTACCTATGTTTACAAATAAATAATCTGAATCTGAATCAGAATGCAGAATATGCTCAAAAAAAAAAAACCTGGACCAAACGTACCTACACCGTTTCAAACGCACGTCATTTGAGCTCCGAAAACCGACCTTACTGCTTCGCAATAAAAACGCTATCAAAGTCATTCTGTTACCATGAAAAAAAGGAGGAGATGACTTGGTTGCCTACCTCGTAGATTGTGATTTCAATGTGCATAGATCCAACTGATATTCGTGTCTTAAATATCTATGTCTCATCAAATGTCCCAGCTTTATTGTGTTTATGCATGTGTTCACCAGACAGTACAAAATGATAAACAAAAATACAAGCGAGCCTGACAGTAGTCGCAGAAGATGTTTGCAGCCGCGTCCCCACTAGGGCTGCGTGGCTCCATGAGGCCAAGCCGCGCGGCCCTATGGCTGATGTATAAGTAAATCAATCAATCTGCCTAGCCTTACCCAACTATATATTGGGGTCGACTTTCAGTCTAACCAGATGCAGCTGAATACCAGTATTTTACATGGAGCGACTGCCTATCTGACCTCCACAACCCAGTAAGTGGGTAATACTGGTAAGACTGGTTGTCAGACTTTCGGGCTTCTGACGACCCGTAACGACTGTCAAAGATCCACGTATGACAGCCGGGACCAACGGCTTACCATGCTTTCCGAGGCACGGAGAAGTCTCGGTATGTAGAAATGGTCACCCATCCACGGACCAACCCCGGCAAGCGTAGCTTAACCTGACAGATCGACCCGAGTGGCTGTTAGTACTTAGCCACGAGCTCTTACTCGAGCTAACTTATAAGTAAATGACGTAAACAATAATCATCGTCATCATCATCCTGTTTACAACCTCTCTCAGAAAATTGGTTGGTACCATCTGACGGCCAACTCTAGCACCGCGCGCGCTCATTGGTCAAATCAAATAGACTTCCTGTTACACACTTCCGTCCCTTTTCACGAAATCACTTTCACAAATTGCAGTAAAGCGACAGGAAAGATGTTAAACAACAAAATAATTTTTTTTTAATTAGGAGCTTGCTGTTACCAAAAGCACAGAACCAACAAAACCATCAAACAATCTTGGATAAAGACATCTATCAGCTAAAACTGCCAATTGAGTTAATTAAAGGTTTACCCTAGCACAAACAAATACAGACAACGGTTAGTGGTCCCTAGTTATCCATTGCTATGTAACCGCCAATTATTTCTCGAACAACTCGATTTGATAGTGGACGAGTTCTGTTGGCTTCGCTTAGAATTGAGAATTTAATTCAGGACAAAGTGTTTGATTGTGAATTGTCAAGTAACGTCAAAGTCGTATTTGATCTTTGAGTAGGTACCTAGGTTAAAAAGGCAAAACCCATCAGACTACAAGGCCCAAAGCGGAGATGTGCGGAGATGTCCGAAGCGGAGATTTTTAAGCTAGGGTGTATCCCAGTGTATCCACAGAAGCTGTGCAGAGATGCGTAGGTACTGGTTAGACTGGAGCAGAGATGCGTGCTAGCTAGAGCGGAACTGAGCTGCGTGCGGCGAGCGTTGGATGTAGACCGCTCATTGCACGCCGCTCACAGTTTCTTCTCGTCTCCGCTGCGCGCCGTCGCCAGCTTGCGAAGCACGACTCACATCTTCGCTTCGATCGCGCCATACAAATATGATATAACTCCACTCAGTGGTATACACTGAAGCTCAGTGGAGACGAGATTTGTGAATAACAAAATACTATTGGTTGTTTAAAACACGTCACCTCTCCTCTCGTCTCGTCTTTGTTGGAGTTCGGGCCTAACTGTGGGAAGAGAGTGCACTTGTGTCTGCATTAACACTAGTACACTATAATATCCCCTGCGCCGAATGTTAATGTTCGATGTATTTCGGTCTGTAGAACTTTTATTTTAAGAAGGCAAATAGAGTTTTGGGTAGAAACTTGGCACACATTAAATAATTATGAGCGACTGCGTAGATACTTGCTTCTATGATATGGCAGCAATTTCGAAGATTTCAAATGATTAGGAGGAGGAAAATATCTTTTCCGAACCCAACTTATGAACCTACTCAATATTTGTGGCTTATTTGAAATATCGAGTAACTAGGTGCATAATTAAAACTTGTACGTTGGCTTTTACGATGTTTAATAATGACTAAAATATTTATTTATTTATATATTGTAATATACAGGATGTTTGGCAGAACGTTGAACATACGAAAATGGTGGATAGGTGGGGTCATCTGCTACTTACTCAGCCCTAATTTATTTGGCTCTGTCCCCTGGATATTTTTTTTTAATGCAGGTTGAAATTAGGATTTAAGTATTTTTACATCTTTCTGTTATAAGAATCTGCCAATATTAAAGATTAAAAAAAAAATGCCTGTTTTACCCATTTTTTTAATAAAAATTACACTTTAAAGTTAAGAAAGTTGTGAAACTAGAAGAAAGCAAAAAAAAAAAAATTTAATATCCAGGGCGCCAGGGCCAAATAAATTAGGGCTGAGTAAGTAGCAGATGACCCCACATATCCACCATTTTCATATGTTCAACGTTCTGCCAAACACCCTGTATAAATAATCATAATTAAATAATTTAATATTTTTAATAATAATATGTATTTTTTTTTAGCAGTAAGTAAAAAAAAACAACAAAAAAGGAAACAATAGTCGACAGAAAGCCAATTATTATTATTATTTATCTATTTAATCCTTTTCTGTAAAATAAATCGAAGCATTTAAAAGAGATATTTATTGCTTTTCTTTTTCGCGTGGTTAGTGACTAATCTGGTGTTCAAAGTTTGTATGCCGTCCATGGGCATCTGACGTGGCTTCACATGCCGTCGAGGGATATCTCTCAGATATGCCATGTTTCCTTTTAATTTACTCCATTGTTTTTGAAGCAAGCGAATTATGCAATACACACAGGAATCTGAAAAGACAGCTGCGTGCCTTGGGTTCGAACTTGAGTCCTATGACTTGGCAGTCTGACGGCCACACCATTAGGCTATCACTGCTTAAAAAGAGATAAGAGATATGTTTGTTTTGACAAAAAGCCAATAAAGACGTTTTAAAAATAAAACATTATGGTGTAACCAAACTTCGAAATCACGCGATCGCAAAAACGCAACGTTAAAATCACGCAACATTGGATCGACGAAATGGTCCAAAACTTTCTCCCTGAATGGAAATTGAAGGAAATTTTCCACCTTCAAAATTGTTCGAGTCAGCTTTCAGTTCCAGTTGCGTCGAACTTTTGTAGAACCGACGCCTTTTGGCTTCCGTAACACTTTACGTGTCGTGTCATACGTCATGATTTCTTTGACGCCTCTGCCGTATGTAGTTGGGTTGGATTTTGAGAACTGCTATGGGGCTTAGAAATGTAGGTGATAGTAATGTCTTTAGATAACTTGAATCCCTAAAGTCTGGCAAAACCACATATTTTCAGCTTTATTGTTTGGGCTGGATGTTCACTTCATTATCTAACCCTTCGGGGGTTATAGGCATGATGTTATGTTATGTTATATTTACATGTAAAGAAAAATGCTTATTTAAGACCAAGGGTGGAAAAAAATCAGTTTTTATAGAATTTCAAAGAAAATAAGTTTATTACTTTAATTGCTACCTTAATTGACCTACAATTGAGGTACACAATAATTAATTCATAATTATAAGTGTCGCTCGTATGGTAGGCAAAAAGCGTAAAAGATGGTTTTTGTCAGCGCCATTACCTTTCTATCTATTCGCCTAGCCTTTTCCCAACTATGTTGGGGTCGGCTTCCAGTCTAACCGCAGCTAATGCAGCTGAATACCAGTATTTTACATGGAGCGACTGCCTATCTGACCTCCACAACCCAGTAACTGGGTAATACGATACCCCTTGGAAGACTGGTTGTCAGACTTTCGGGCTTCTGACGACCCGTAACGACTGTGAAAGATCCACGAATGACAGCCGGGATCAACGGCTTAACGTGCTTTTCGAAGCATTTAAAGATGGTCACCCATCCATGGAACAACTTCGGCAAGTGTAGCTTAACCTGTCGGATCGACCCGTGCGGCTGTTATTATTTAGCCACGAGCTCCTCGCCATTACCTATCCATCAATGTAAATTAGATAGTACCTATATTCAATCCAAAAACAAACGTTTATTAAGTTTTTAAAAACACTCGTTTATGACACCGACACAATAACAATGTTTCATTATAATTCCATCAATTGATTTTCATTTACACTTGTCATTCGAACAAAGTTAATAGTTCGAAAGTATCAGTTACTCTTTGTTCGGTATCGATTACTTGGTATCTACCTACCAAATATAACCGTCGTCGGTAATTTATAACTACATGTCAACTTTATAAGCTACTAGCTGCGCCCCGCGGTTTCACCCGCATAAGTCTCGATCCCGTGGGAAAAAAAAAGTATCCTATGTTCTTTTCCAGGGCATCATCTATATATGTGCCAAATTTCATCCAAATCCGTTCAGCCGTTTTAGCGTGAAGGTGTAAAAAACAAACTTACTTTCACATTTATAATATTAAGGACTAGCTGCGCCCCGTGGTTTCACCCGCATAAGTCTCGATCCCGTGGGAAAAAAAAAGTATCCTTAGTTCTTTTCCAGAGCATCATCTATATATGTGCCAAATTTCATCCAAATCCGTTCAGCCGTTTTAGCGTGAAGGTGTAACAAACAAACTTACTTTCACATTTATAATATTAAGGACTAGCTGCGCCCCGCGGTTTCACCCGCATAAGTCTCGATCCCGTGGGAAAAAAAAAAGTATCCTATGTTCTTTTCCAGGGCATCATCTATATATGTGCCAAATTTCATCCAAATCCGTTCAGCCGTTTTAGCGTGAAGGCGTAACAAACAAACTTACTTTCGCATTTATAATATTAAGGATAAATCTATAAGGGCCTTAGCAGACAGCACGCGATCGGCGCATTGGCAACTTTATCATTAAAATACTGGTATTCAGCTGCATCCTATTAGACTAGGTAGACCCCAACATTATTTGGGAAAAGGCTAGGCAGATTGATTTTAACTTTTTGACAGGCTTATATTATCCTCTCATTAACACTTGTTTTTAAAAGTGTAACCATGGACTTTATGGCGGGGGAAACAACCAATTGAATCCGTGCACCTAGCTTTTGACGTTTCAAATGTGGGTTTCTGTGAAACAAATGTTTGAATTTAAAAGTAAATGGTTTGACTCTCTGCGTTCGGTCGCAATGGCAAAATCACGCGTTTCAACGATGGCTTTGATGCTGTATCTCGTTTTGATGACTCACTGCGTTTCAATGTCGTATCAAATTTCCGTATTTTCTATTTGTCGCTCTTCCGTAAGTCCCTATATCGAACGACTAAATCGCTGATATCGATGTTAGAAATATGCAAGCTTTAAGAGCATTTATCCAAAAAGTTGGCAACGTCGCAAATAACTATCAAATATTTACTTGTTATGATTAATTTGGCAATATTACTGTATGGGAATAAGAAATATGGCTAACTACGTAACACATAACATCACGCCTTGTTTCCCCAAAGGGTTGGGCAGAGGTGTCCGTGTAGCAGGTACACCCACACTTTGATTCTTCTTCGTTATGGCTAACTAAACTCCATTTGAAATAAGATTAGACATTTAACTAAACCTTTTTCACAGTCCGTTCAACCGATTTTGACTTCTATTGCGTTGGTGGCACGACAAATGGCAGCTGCAGTAAACAGTTGGTTTGTAACCACTTTTTTTGCTTTTAATGCCATCCTTATGCCTACGCAATAGAAGTCAAAATCGGTTAAACGGACTGTAAAAAAGGTTTGTTTAAATGTCTAATCTTATTTCAAACGGAGTATAGTGAACTAGAATATTAATAATGAATTGCAATTATAACACTTGTAACCGTTTTAGGTGTAAAAAAGACATTTGGAAAAAAAAATACTTTTTAAATAATTATCTAAAAATAAATAATTGTTGGGTGTTATTAATTATTGCATTTCATAATCAATATTTTAATTCACTTTCTGTGTAAACGCTCTTAAGTCAGTCACTGTATCATCAGCTACTTAACCTTTTCCTAACTATTTTGGGGTCAGTTTTTTGTCTTACCAGATACAGCTGATACGGCTTAATGTGTTTTCCAAGACCTGTGCGACTGTTATTAAAGCCACGAACTCCTCTGCTTTTTTGAAGCACGATACAAAGACCAAGTAGTATTCGTCGTATTGAAATAAGAACCATCCTTACTCTAAAATAACTAATTTAATTCCGAATATAATTATTTAACCTCAAAATATATACTAATCCCCAAATGAATCTTAAAGTCGTTACCCCAATATCATAATCTAAAACTGTTTAATAAAACTAAATATTTACAATATTTCAGGGATTAGGAAAATAATATGAAACACCAAGATATTTTGTCAGTCATTTATATTTCTTTGCCAACATCAAATTCAATATTCTACACCATACCATCACATCTCTTATTCCCCACGTAATATCACAATTTAATCCGTATTCTAATATTTACCATAAAACTAATAGGTTACCTTAATTTACAGTAGATTTCCAACCAATACTATGCCAATCTATCTTTTTACCGACACAGCCATTAAGCACGTCTTACCGTCACGAGCGTCCGACCCAGAAGGGTCGTTTTTTCCTCATTTTGACATATCGAATCTTTGGGTATTGCCAGTACAATATCCAACAATTACGTATAATCAATTGAAACCTAACAGTAGCGTGCTTCAAAAAAGCGACTAAATCGCTGATCGCCGATGCTAAAAGCAACATGTCTGCTAAGGCTCTAAGGTAAACAAACTTTCATTTATGAGACGTTCCTTACACTCATGACATAGATATAACTGTACCGCTGTATCTGTATATAGCGGTATAATTACATCTACGACATGAACCTAGCTTGAGTCTGTACACAAGCTAGGTTCGAAGTACTACGCATCGTGAATAAACCTTGAAGAAATGTAATTTGGCATTCATTAGTGAGTTACGGAATTTTAAACTAAATTATTGTACTGGAGATATGGATCAGCTTGATAAAGTAGATTTTGGCTTTGTGTAACGTTGTCATTGTCACTCACATTTGTGTGTGATCTTGGAGAAAAATCTTTGGTTTTTCTCTCAACATGATTTTAAAGGAGACGTTTCGTTTTTGTATGGGACTCCGGCCATAACATGTACACTTCAGAAAACCTGGGAAACGAACCCCTAAATATAATAAAGACTGTTTTTTCCATAATATCTAATACTTTTTGGGCACAAAATAAAAACCGAAAATGTTTGACGTTTGTCAGGAGAAATACGACCATCGACAGCTAGCCATTTTCGTCCAGAAGTACCTACAAGTCTACAATCCACAAAAGCAGTTTTTTATTTTTATGGTGAATCACACTTTCTAATTAATCAAAAAAGTTGTATAAGATAGCTATCTTAATATAGTACAGAAATATATGCCTTTCATATTTATTTAAATAACGTCTACGTGATATTATGTTAAAATGTAACATGATTTCTAGACGAAAGCAGTATGCAAGTAAAACGACGCCATGATGAATAGAATATGGCAATAATTTGTTAAACTATTATTTTTTGTGCCGAAGTAATCAGGGGAATAAACAGGAAATAATATTTTTCCTCAATTAGTGGAATTTTTTCCTTTTTTTACATTAACGTACACTTTATGGCCGAAAATGAAACATCTCCTTTCGAACGGTGTCGATGTGTGAATCCGCGATGTTTTAGTTTAGAAACAAATGAATTCGTTTTCGAGTTTTGTAATGTTACTTGAGGTTCGACTGTGCCGACCCCAACATGGTTGGGAAAAAGCTAGGCAGATTGACTTGAGGTCTTCTTTTGCCTGTACATTTTGGTCAGGCACGGTTTTCACGACTTGGCAAAACATCAATATTTCTTTATTAATGTTAGTTTAATATTAATTTTTTATACACATAAAACTTCCGGAATACATTTTCAAAATGATGGCGAAACCCACATCAAAATGCACTGCGTAGTTTAGAAAAACAACGTGGTCAAAGACAGATACGAGAAGCGAGCTTAAAATATTTATCGATTTATAATATTTGCAAAACCGAACCTAATAAAATCATCTATACTCCATTTGGAATAAGTTTAGACATTTAAACAAACCTTTTTTATAGTCCATTCAACCGATTTTGACTTCTATACCGTAGGCATAACGATGGTATTAAAAGCAAAAAAGTGGTTACAATACCAATTGTTTACTACTGCTGCCGTTTGTCATGCCATCAACGCAATAGAAGTCAGAATCGATTGAACGGACTGTAAAAAAGATTTGTTTAAATGTCTAATCTTATTTCAAATGGAGCGACTTAAAATAAAACCATTATTGTCATCTTTTAATTCCACCATGTTTTCATTAAAGATTGTGGCTTCCAGCGCTGCGCCGTCGTGTGCACGCAGCGCTGAAGCCGCTTGAATTTCCGCTGAGGGAAATGGAGTGTGAAGATTATGAGCTTTTTCTCCGCTCTCAAGAATATAATGCCGTTATGTTAGAAATATTATTTCTGTTAATGTTTTGAAAATGACAGAAAAATATTAGGGGCTTATTCATGCCATTAAAGCCGGAAAAGAATGTTGTGGCGGATTTTTTTTAAACAATCATACAAATACATGAATATTTCAATTTCAATGTGCTTTCTTCATTTATTTTGGAACATAATAGAATACCCTGATTATGTCCACGTATGAATTACAGAAATAAATGTAGAAATTTTACACAGTGTGACACAAAGTCTTATCACTCAAACCACCACTGACAACATAATGGTGTCTGTCAGACATTGTGATGGAACCTGAACTTTTTATAATCGGAAATTAGAGCATTGATCAGTGCGCTTGCTCAATGTGTGTTGGCGTATAGAGCAAGCACGGTGATCAATGCTTTGTTCCTCCTCTCCATTAAACCCATCTATTGCTTTGACGCGTTTTTTTTGGGTGGGAAATTATTAAATAACTTCTCCTGTAAGAGTCCATAAAACTTCAACTGAAATTCACTTTTTATCTCGCTCGCAGACTGAGTCAGAGCGAGACTCAGCGTCGCGGGGAGAAGGCTCCAAGGCGCCGATAGTATAGGTAATTTATTTTTACGGTGAAAATAATGGTAATTAAAATATTAAAAAATACAGTATCTACTCTATATTTAGTTCAGTTATTGTTCAAAGTTTCTATTTTTTATTGTATTTTTTTTTCGTGTAGAAAATTTTGTGGAATCGTGTTTTCGCTAAACAAAGTAACTGACATTAATCCTCAGCTTTGCCATTATATTTATTTCAAAATTAATGCTGCAGTATTTTCGATATAATGGAAGATCATTCTGTGGCGGCATCTACGTCGCCACATGCGAAATACGCATCAAAGACCTGACGTCACACAAATCCTGCATCGCGCTAACAGAGTTTACCGCGCAATCGACATATACAGATTTAACTTTCCGACATCAATCGGGCAGTTGCCCGCCAGACACGACACCCGTCTGGTCGAAGGATCCTCCCATTTCTATAGAGGATGAGTGAAGTTTACACCCTGTTCCTCATGCCTCTAAAATGGTAAGCAATTTGAGGTATTTAAACATTATTTATAAATTCTATCTATTCTATCCCCAGTTGTGCATTTGTTTCCTACAAACGCAATACGTCATTATAATTTAAAACTTAGCTCAGTAAACTTAGCCTCGTTTTCCAGTTTTCTTCATATTTTATGCATGATCTTTTCTTCCTATAGGTGAACAAAGTAGCTTCCTGTTTTAAATGCAAAAGGAAGTTTGTCTGTCTGCTACATTTTCAAGGTAGGAAAATGTAATTTGGTAGAGGAAGTACTTTGTAAAGTTTGTCACAGGCTAGAGGTATTTAAAATACAGATAGAAAATAGCCATTCAAATGCAGTCCTAACCACATTCATTTCAGATTTCCTTTAAAACAATTTCGTTTGCGACTGCTATAAAGGCAACCTTTTGTAAAAAGACTTATCAAAATTCACTGTGGTTTTAAAGGCCTCCATTTTGAATAATATTGGCTGCGGTTACAAAATATGAAAGTCACAACCATTTTGGTAAATTATTACAATACGAAAGCTTATTTAAGCCGGTTGCTACTGCACTGGAACTGAAACAATTGTTTGGTTTGTGAGTCTGTATATTATCATTATTTGATTATTACAGGCGATAAAACCTAGTTCGCTTCGTAGTAATAAATAATGTATTAATGACCAACTGTTGTCAATAATTGTTGTTTTAATTGTGTGTGCATATCGTTGTGGTGTGCATTATTAAATTAAATTGATCGGGTATCGCTTAAGCGTTTTTGTGGCGCATTTTATCGGCTTTTGGTTTGAATGGGAATTTAATAGCCTTATTTATTTTTTTGGGTATGCCATCACACTAATATTATTATAAAGGCGAAAGTTTGTGAGTGTGTATGTTTGTCTCTTCTTCACGCTCAAACGGCTGAACCAATTTGGATGAAATTTGGCACACAGATAGTTTATAACCTGGATTAATACATAGGATACTTTTATCCCGATATTCCCATAAGATCGAGACTTATGTGGGTGAAACCGCGGGGTGCAGCTAGTCTATTTAATAAAAATCTCGAATAATTTGATTAACATCTAATAAATGATGAAAATGGTTGTGACTGGCGTGCGTGTATGACCAGATGTATGAACGTAAACGAAGCAAAAGGAGTATGTAAGGATCGTAGCAGGTGGCGTTCCCCATGGGAAGAAGGCGTGAGTTCATATAAGTAAATCATCATCATCATTTCAGCCGAAAGACGTCCACTGCTGGACATAGGCCTCCCCCAAGCACCGCCACTTCGACCGATTCTGTGCTTTCCGCATCCAGCGGATTCCTGTTGCCTTCACACGGTACGCGGTCACCACTCCAGAACCTTTCGACCCCATCGGCCATCCGTTCTGCGAGCAATGTGCCCTGCCCATGGCCACTTAAGTTTGGAAATTCTTTGAGCTATGTCGGTTACCTTGGTTCTCCTGCGGATCTTTTCATTTCTGATTCGATCACGTATATAAGTAAATAGTTGTGAAGTAATATAGCTGTAATCACCATTCTTAGACAACAGATTATATGGGGAATTTGTGATTACTTTGTGGTTCATCAGAATGATGTATAATTCATAGTAAATTCAGCTATTGAATGTAGCTTCAAAAATGGTACACTTAATGAAGACTGAAGATAGCGTACGGAAGTTACGGACTTTAAAAATACTGTCCTTGGATCGAATAAGTGACAGTTAAATTATCGTTTTTAACCTAACAAAATCTTGAAACACAAATAACCCTCTTTCATCAACTTACCCCATAAAAATACAAGAATAAGCTATTATGGTGAATTCCGACAATCTTTACCGTTATAAAACGGCCATCAGAAATAAATCAATTGCAATTTTAGAAATCGTCATCTTTGATTAAAAAAGACTAAGTCTAATAATCCTAACAAAACCTTCAAACACAAGACATAAGCCATTCAAATACAAACTCCATAAAAATACAAAAGTAAGCCATTACGGTGGATTCCGACAATCTTTTCTTTTTAATTTCCCATTAAATCGGTCATCAGAAATATATCAATTTCAATAGCTCTGGCACTATGAGTCAAGATTTTTTTGGAATTAGTAATTTTTTATTTAAAAAAGATAGTCTAATAATCATTAAATAACCTAAAAACATTTCAATCACAAGACATAGCCCTCTTCCAGCCATTTAACTTACAAATCCCATAAAAATACAGAAGTAAGCCATTATGGTGGATTCCGACAATCTTTACCGTTAAAACAGCCATCAGAAATAGATCAATTGCAACTTTGCCCTTGTGAATCAAGATTTTCTTAGAAATAAAAACAAGACAGTCTAATCATTTAATAACCTAACAAAACCTTCAAACGCAAGACAACCCTCTTACAGCCGTTCAAATACAAACCTCATAAAAATACAAAAGTAAGCCATTATGGTGGATTCGACAATCTTTTCTCTTTAATTTCCCGTTAAATCGGTCATCAGAAATAGATCAATTTCAATAGCTCTGGCATTGTGAGTCAAGATTTTTTTGGAGATCGTCATTTTTTATTAAAAAAAGACAGCCTAATAATCACTTAACAACCTAAAAAAAAATCTTCAATCACAAAACACAACCCCCTTCCAGCCATTCAATTTACAAATCCCATAAAAATACAGAAGTAAGCCATTATGGTGGATTCCAACAATCTTTCCCGTTAAAACGGCCATCAGAAATAGATCAATTGCAACTTTGCCCTTGTGAATCAAGGTTATTTCGGCCAAGGGCAGCCATGGCGTGTTGGGCCGGGGGTAATTTCTCCAACCTTGCCACTTATGGGGGCCGATATTTTTTTTTCTTCAACTTTTTGATTACTCTGTTTAAGTTCATGCATGCGATTGTTAAAATGTGTAGTGAGTTGGTTTTTGAAGTTTCTAAAGATATAATCACGTTTTACCTTCCATGAAGAACTAGGGTTTATTCGCCGTGTGTAAGTACGGTCGTTAATGTTGTATGGATCACTATGGAAGTTTGTTGACGACACGGTGGCGTAGTGCCGCCGGCTTGGCGCCGTCGCCGTATACCATACAACCGTGTCATATACAAGGACACATAATTTTTCTGCGGCGCGGTTAACACCGTACCGTGTACAAAGTGCCTAAAGGGGACTTCGGAAGGTTTTATAAAGTCAGGGAAATTATTTTTGAAGTGAAAACTTCTTTAGGCGCGTTGGGCATTTTTGAGATGGGACTAAACCATTGATTTTGCGATACTGTGACGACTCCTCATTCTTGTGAACGCGATTGTGCTCTTTATTTATATAAGTTACGGATCAATGTTCTATGCAAGTATTTTTACTTTAAAGGTTTTGTAAACGCGATTGTGCTCTTTATTCATATTATGTTACGGATCAATGTTCTATGCAAGTATTTTTACTTTAAAAATTTGGAAATGTTTTTTATTTATTTATTTCCCAACTTTGTTGGGTCGGCTTCCAGTCTAACCGGATGCAGCTGAATACCAGTATTAAACATGGAGCGACTGCCCGTTTAACCCACACAATGCAGTTACTGGGTAATACGATACCCCTTAGTAAGACTGTTAGTCGGGGACCAACGCCTTAACGTGCTTTCCGAGGTACCTATAGCTTGTCCAGTCTGAAATGACGCGCATGGACAAGCTGTACGGACGGGTCTCGATATGGATGGTTACCCATCCACGGACTGACCTTGGCAAGCGTAGCTTAACCTTCGATCGACCCGTGTGGCTGTTATTATTTAGCCACGAGCCCCTCCATTAACATTATATTCGTCACACTTTTAGCTATTTGCGTTTCACAAGTTTTATTTTTTCCATTTTCTTTATTTTTATCAACTTACTAAGCCATGAAACGTACACAGGTGAACACGCGTGCCTCTATAATCGCCTCCATGATATAAATACAGTACTTACCTTCACTTTATAGTTCATAATGGATATTATATTGATCTCTTACTAATATAGTGCCTTTGTTCTTGTGCCCTTTATAGACTACTCAAAGTTTTTCGTTGATGGAATATAGCAGTTAAAGGCAGACATTATCGTAGACTAGTTACAGGAGCTGCGTAGCGTAGGTATTTGAAAATAACCTCTATGCAGGGCGACTTTAAATCAATCTTTAAATAGCTATAAATTGGGTCATATTGTTAACGTTCCGTACCTCAAAAGGAAAAAAACGGAAACATTATTAGATCACTCGTGTGTCTGGCTGTCCGTCTGTGACAGCGAATTTTCTCCGTTTAACTTGAAATTTGGTACACATATAAATTTTTGTGATCCACACAGGACGTGTAATGAAAATAAATTAATTTTGAAAACAGTGGCCATTTTTCGGAGGCAAGTTGGAAAATTAAAAAAAGTTTTGCTAACTGTACCGTGTGACATATCAAATGAAAGGGCTTCATTTGGGGATCTCAAATATATATTTTTATAATTTCAAAATAAATACTTATAAGATTTTTAAGAAAATTGACGAAAATTTACCCTTTACCTTATCTCCGATACTATAGAATCTTATATTTTGAAAAAAAAAATACAGAAAATAGTCAATTTTATACTTATACATTTACACTTATACACAGAGATTACAGGAAAACCTTTATGAAGTCTATGGTCTTAAAATAACATGGTAAATCTCTTAATATTGTGCATACAAACTTACGTTTGCAGTAGGAATGTATGGAAGAACATGTTTTTCAACTACAATGTTGATGGCCTATGATTATCCCCCCCCTCTTTGTTATATACTTGTACATATTATTATTTTAAGTCTGTTAGTTTTTAAATAATGTAACTATAATGATAAGTTTGTCCTTAGGATAAATTCATGCCAACTACAGAAACCTTAATTGTGCGTGGTCCGACACCCACTTGGCCGGTTTTTTATTATAAAATAGCAAGTTATTTTCAGAGTTGGCCCCAGTGGCCGGTATGAAGTCAATGTTCTCCTTTTAATGTGTCTTTATTCACATCATGCTTGTTCCTTTCTGCTAACCACCTTCGAATATTAATTTATTCATTCTTTTGTCCCAAATATTAAATTAATTAAACATCTAACATAAAAAATCGACGCCTAAGTGTCGTTTTGTTTTTATTATTTTTATTTATACAGATAGTTAGTTAGTCTTTTAATTTAGTACCTAATGTAAATAGTTAGTTAGCTGTGTTAAAACATAAAAATATTTATATTATGAACAAGCATAATAAAGAAAAAAATGGGGAAGAGCTCATTGGCCATCATTCGTCCGCATCGTTGTCAGTGGAAAAAATGCCCAAAAGGCTGGCAGCATTGTCATATTGGATGGCTATTTTAATTCTTTGGCCTAAAAATAGGCTACGGGATCATGCGAAGAGTCTAAGACATAAATAAATGCAAATATCTTCCCTATGCAAATGCACAATTTTAATTCAATTCAATTTCTTTGACAGTTAAGACATAAATATATCTTAGTTTGTTTCCGACAGAAAATCATACAGGCATAATTTTTTTAAAGACGTTTTTGAAGTGAAAACTTCTTTAGTCGCGTTGGGCATTTTTGAGATGGGACTAAACCTTTGATTTCGCGACACTGTGACGACATCTCATTTTTTAAACGCGATTGTGCTCTTTATTTATATTACGTTACGGATACTTGTTCTATGCTAGTATTTTTAGTTTAAAGGTTTCGGAAGTATTTTTTTTTTTGTAAACGCGGTTGTGCTCTTTATTTAGATAAGGTTACGGACCAATGTTATATACAAGTATTTTTTTTTCCACCAAGGCGATTTTGTTCAAGTTTTCACTTCTGTCGGCACTCCCAGAGTGCCACTGTTTTTTTTTTAAATAAAATTAAATAAAGGTTTCGTTGAGCGGCTGTTTTATTAATGCTAATCGGTGAACTGGGTGACGACAGTGCATGAAAGTTTAGAAGTAACTTATTCACTCATAACAAAAATACTTCAACAGTGCCTTGAAAACACAACAATGTTTCAAAAATAAAAGTTCACTGAACCTTGTACGATTTCTTATTATATTTTTTTACACACCAAAAAACGCTAATAAAACCATTTCATACAAGAACCACAGTAATGACGACCATTTCCCTGTGCCATATAAACGAAATAGCTTCCATTAATAATTTCTTAAACAAAATGCGTAAAATTCATAGAAGAACGAATGTATGAAGAAAATGAATGAAGAACGTAATTTACGTAGTCATGATGACTGGGCGTTGCATAATAAATTGAGTTGTGGGAATATTAAAGCTTTGTATACACTTATTATTTGTACGACGTTTAAAGTTATTTTTGGATGCGTTAGATCAGGTGTAAAAATTCTAAGGCCGTTTATATACTACATGAGCATACTCGTATTTATGATTATATTTTTGGCAGGTCAGTTATTTCGGGTCCGTTAAGCCTCGTTTACATTCGGCATAAATGAGTGCGATTGACCAGAAACTCTTCTCGTATTACGATTATTTAATAGTTTATTAAGTCTTCACAATCACAATGACATTTAAAGTACGCCTGGCGGACGGCAGTCTCGATTTATTTTGAATCGCTGAACCGTTTAACATAGCATTAAGTATTCTCGGAAAATAAACAATTATATAGTCGCAAATACTTCTTCATAGCACATCAAAGGTTTGAATATTTTATTAGAATATGGTGGCCACCTCAATTACCTTAGAAATTACCTCTACTAGGAAGTTTTTACCACTTAGTAAAGTTTAGACCACTGTTTTAATTTGTATTGCTTTCTTGAACAATACATTTTTTAAGCTATTGCATAGCTTTTATCGTGGGCTTTGAGCGCGGCGACCGCATCAAGAAATTCCGTAACGTAACGAAAATAAAACCTAACACCCCCCACTCTGCCTACCATGTAATGACGGTTCCCATGATAACGTGATGTTGTCATGGAGGTTACAAATGCTATGCAATAGCTTTACCGTAGTAGTCCCCGAGTGCCACACGTTTTTTTTTTAATTATTATTATTAAGTATTAACTCGTGTGTTTGATTCCTCATGTGCCTTCAGTATCCTGCTAGTATCTGGAGATGATTTAACTGTTAGATTGAAAGCCGACCTCAATATAGTTGAGAAAATGCTAGGCAGGTGATGATGCGGGCTTACGGACGGTGAGCAATGGGTAGCTCGCCGTCCGATAAGATCCAGGCCCGGGTCGACAGCGCGTTGTGTTCCACGCGCACCTTAAAAAGATGTCAGCAGAACTGACGGGGTCTGCAAGGGCCGATGCCTGCCGGGGTCGTGGGAAAGTCCGAAAGGAATACCTTGGCCCCTGGCAACATGGCAACTGAAGGAACACGGGTGGATTTTAGTCAGTAAGAGTCTGACACGCCGTCCCACTCCGCCCAGAGCGGGAGAAGTTATTTGATAATTTCCCACCCAAAAAAAAAGGCAGGTGATGATGATCATCATCATCATCATTTCAGCCGATAGACGTCCACTGCTGGACATAGGCCTCCCCCAAGCACCTCCACTTCGACCGATTCTGTGCTCTCCGCATCCAGCGGATTCCTGCGGCCTTCACAAGGTCATCGGTTCATCTTGTGGGAGGCCTTCCAACGCTACGTCTTCCGGTACGCGGTCGCCACTCCAGAACCTTTCGGCCCCATCGGCTATCCGTTCTGCGAGCAATGTGCCCTGCCCATTGCCACTTAAGTTTGGCAATTCTTCGGGCTACGTCGGTTACCTTGGTTCTCGTAGGGAAATGATGACCATAAGATGGTTTAACTAAAAAACAATTTTATTTTTAGTTTATTAAATCTTTACTATCAACATTTAAAGTTATTCTGGCGGACGTCAAGCTCGCTTCATTTCGAATCGCTGAATCATTCAACTAATAACTTATTTTGTTATAGGTATATTGTGTCTTTACAATCGACATTAAAAGTACGTCTGGCGGACGTCGGCCTCGCTTCATTCGGCCTCGCTTCATTTTGAATCGCTAAATATTTTAGCACGGCAGAAGGTATTTTCGTAAACTAAAAAAGAAAAAGGATAGTAAGAAAAAAATGTTTATTCTGCACAAAATAAACGCATATTACAAAAAAATATATTTAGAATACACATTTACAAATTAGCCAAAAGCCTCGTATTTAAGATTTATAACTAGTAACAGTTTGAACATTTTTGTCTATAGCTTGATGTGAGGAACACACAACACAGGAACTACTCAATGATATAATCGCAAAGCACCGACTCGTTCGCGTGCGTGTCAATGATTCAAATATTATTGAAGTGAATGAAAACTTCTTTAGGCGCGTTGGGCATTTCTGAGATGGGAAAAAACAATTGAACTCGCCACACCATTACTGACACATCAGTTTTGTAAACGCGATTGTTCTCTTTATTTACATTACGTTATGAATCAATGTTCTATGCAAGTATTTTTACTTTAAATATTTTGGAAGTATTTTTTTTTTTGTAAAAGTGATTGTGTTCTTTATTTAGATAAGGTTACGAACCAATGTTCTATACAAGTATTTTTCTTCCACCAAGGCGATCTTGTTCAAGTTTTCACTTCTGTCGGCACTCCCGGAGTGCCATTGTTTTTTTTTTTCTATTTGAATATGTGGCTGCCTCAGTTACCTTAGAAATTACTGCGTAGAGGTAGGCCATCTAAGTAGATCTTAGATGGTGAAGGTATTAATTTGTGTGTTCGATTCCTCATGTTTTGTTCAGTATTCTACTAAATTATGTTTTATTCTACTAAATAATAATGTTTTATTATAATCGCAACGTGGTTATTAAGTTATGGTGATATTTCTTCACAAGTAATCATTGCATTCGATTCTACTTATCAGCTTTCGATTTTTAGAGTAACATCCCTAGTGTTTAAAAAGAAAAAGGGTTATCTGACGCAACATTGTAACGACGTTCAGTTCTTTAGATCAGAAATTGTTTATAATATTTAGAATGGTTTATTAGTGAAAGCAAATCGTAAAATTACTCGTATCGGTCATTATTACAATAAATATGTAATCGTAATTAAAAAAAGTTAAGCAATTGTGCAGTTCTGACAAAACGAAAAAATATACTATTTTATGCCCGCCGTTACAAGGTTACATTGTTGAATTTTGATGAATTGTCAAATGTTACCTATTAAAATGACTCCACTTTAGTAACTTGAGAGAGTTAAATTGTATGGAAGCTAACCCCAATATTAGGAAAAAGGCTAGGCAGATGATGATGATCCCCGGTCACCAAGGAGAGTGGAACCGGCAAGAGATGTCGTGCGGTGTCCCACAGGGTTCGGTCCTGGGGCCGCATCTGTGGGACATCGGATACGACTGGGTGCTGCGCGCCGACCTCCCTAGCGGCGTCAGCGTCGTTTGTTACGCTGACGACACGCTTGTCCTGGCGCAGGGGGGGTCGTACCAGGCGGCGGCCGATTTAGCGACACGCGGGGTTGCGACAATCGTCGATAGGATCCGGCAGCTGGGACTCGAGGTGGCCCTGCACAAGTCTGAGGCCATGGGTTTTCATGGTCCTCGGAATGCGCCACCGTCGGGTTCCCAGGTAATGGCGGGAGGGGTTCACATCGGTGTCGAGTCGACGATGAAGTATCTGGGACTCGTCCTCGACAGCCGGTGGAACTTCGTAGAACATTTCCGACGTTTGGCTCCCAGACTCGAGCGGGCCGGGGCTGCATTGAAGCGGCTCCTGCCCAATCTAGGGGATCCAAACGCCTCCTGCCGGAGGCTCTATGCGGGGATCGTGCGGTCCATGGCCCTTTACGGGGCACCGGTGTGGGCGCGTTCATTGAGGCTGCGGCCAGCCCGCCGGTTGAACGCGTCCCAGAGGGTCATGGCCATCCGGCTGGCCCGAGGATACCGCACGGTCTCCTGCGAGGCGGCGAGCCTCCTTGCCGGATTACCACCATGGGATCTGGAGGCAAAGGTCCTCGCGCACGTCTGGGAGTGGTGCGAGGAGGCGAAACGCCGGGGCTTAACCCCGATGCCGCAAGAAATTGCGGCACAGCGGACAGAGCTCCGGCGGGATCTCATGGCGTCATGGAGGGTGCCATTGTCGCAACCCCGCGCTGGGCACGCCACAATCGCGGCGATAAGACCCGTCTTTGAGGAGTGGCTGGAGAGACGCCACGGCGTTCTCACCTTCCGCCTGACGCAGGTCCTCACCGGACACGGCTGCTTCGGGAGGTTCCTGTTCAGGATAAGGCGGGAGGAAACACCCGGGTGTCACCATTGTGTGGATCGGCCTGAGGACACGGTGGAGCATACGGTGGAGGTCTGCCCGGCTTGGGCGGAGCAACGCCGTGTTCTCATAGAGGCGATCGGCGGCGGTGATCTCTCGCGTCCGGCCCTGGTTCAGGCCATGGTACGGAGCGAGAGGAAATGGCAGGCCGTCACCTCCTTCTGCGAAGCGGTAATGCTCGCGAAGGAGGAGGCGGAACGCGTGAGGGAGAGGCAAATTTCGCGCCCTCACGCCCCTAACCGCCGCAGGAGGAGACGCCCGGGGCGGGAATCGCGAGCCGATTTCCGGCCACCGTAGGCGCGGGCTTGCGGACGGTGAGCAATGGGTAGCTCGCTGTCCGATAAGGACCAAGCCCGGGTCGACGGCGCGTTGTGTTCCACGCGCGCCTCAAAGAGATGTCAGCAGAATTGAAGGGGTCCACTAGGGCCAATGCCTGCCGGGGGTTCGAAGAAAACCGATCGGGAAATCGTGGCCCCCGGCAACAGGGCAACCGAAGGAACACGGGTGGGTTTTAGTCAGTAAGAGTCTGACACGCCCTCCCGCTCCGCCCAGAGCGGGAGAAGTTATTTGATAATTTCCCACCCAAAAAAAAAAAAAAAAAAGATGATGATGATATCTTGAGATATCTTAACTATAATTAACAGAAAAAAATTAATATTATTTCTCACTAAATCACTCTTATAATAAACAAAATTGCATCAACCGTAGTTTTGTCTAAAGCCATCTTTACGTACACGTAAAGCCAGCAATATCTCACACGAGACAAGTTCCGACATGTTCCAACAGTAAGTGATGTGGACCACTTATCTTGGCCCAGAGTTCACGTGGCCCACGTTAAACCGGCTTTTGAATTGACTGCTTTTAAGGGACGCGTAACTTTGAGTGGATGGTTTTATTTTGTGTGGTTTGTGTGTTGGTAACATTTTTTTGTGGCTAAAAATAGCTTACGTTCTACTTTCATAGAATCTTGGATTTCCTGCTTTATACAATGCCGCTCATGGGCATGTGACCGCCCGTATTTTGCTGAATATTCATAAAATTATCGAAAGTTAACTTTAAAATTCTATAATAGGTCTATAATTTTTTTCAAGTTTTCTTTTTCAAAATCCCATGATTTTATGGAATGTGTTTTTTAAAAAAAATACTGATTTTTTTTATAAAAAAAATACTGATTTTTTTTATAAAAAAAATTGTCACCTCCGTTTTTTTCATAGTCGACAAATTTTTATAAAAATGTTAGTTAATCCGATAAAATAACTCATAAGCTTTTAGAAAAAAATAACAGAATCCAAACCACATCGGAGAAATGGCAAAGCTACTCAAAAAATAAAAAAATGAATAACATAAAAAAGCCTTAAACCTTTCAAAGTTAATTTTCGATAAAAATAAATTATTAAAATAATAATTATTATTATTCTTAGTTTTATAAAAATTAGATAGTGATTCTAGACCCCAAATTTAAAAAAAAAAATGTCGTTCGTCGGTTGATAAAATATCTGATTTTCCATACATTTTGACTGTGGAGGTACACTTTTGTATGAAACAGCAGATATATTTGACGTGTAACATCTTTCCTCTCGTGGGATCCTGCAATCTGTGGAAGTGATTTCGTGAAAAGGGACGGAAGTGTTTAACAGGAAGCCGGGGAAGCACGCGCTATTTGATTTGAGCAATGAGCGTGCGCGGTGCTAGTTGGCCGTCAAATGGTGCCAACCCATTTTCTGAGAGGTTGTAAACAGGATGATGATGATGATGATGAATATTTTTTATATCATAATTATATACATCAGCCAAGATGTCAGATGGTAGACATCATATGCACCTACTGTAATTTTAATGACTGGCGGTTCTAGAATCATGTGCTGAATTCATTCATGGTAACAGTTTGCGTACCAATGTATGTATTTAAATTCCAAAATTTGTGAATGTAGATCGTCACACGTTACTAAAAATATTTTTCTTTGTTCGTTTTATATTGTGAGTTTAGAGTTGACAGATTAAAGAAGGCGCAAAGAAAAGACGGTCAAGAGGCTCTTTTAAATATTTCAGGATGTTTTTTAATGATGTTCATTTTTAAGATGAACATAAGACAATATTTTGTAAATAACAAGGTTTCTATCAATATTATTCGTCTGTTCAAAGATGTACGTTTATCTTTGTCATATTAATTGATAAAAATTATTTATCTGTAAGTAGGTTTTGCGTAAAAACACTTTAAAGTCAAAGTCAAAGTCAAATAATTTATTTAAATTAGGCACAAAAAGGCACTTTTGAACGTCAAAAACAAAAAATAGAATTGATTCTAGTCGCCCCTTCCAAAAGGTAGTTTTCGTATGGAGAAGAATTGGCAAGACACTCCACCGTTTCTCTTTTAAAATGTTTCACAATATTTTGTAAACATTAATTATATGTGAAGACGATGCACCTGGAATAAGATTACTATACCACAATAGGTAAAAATAATTAAAAATTAAGCAATGACAAAAAATAATAATTATGTAATGGATACGTGGTGTTCACATATAAACTTTTACTCGTCAATTATATTTTTTAAACTAGATGGGGTCGGCGTCGTCTATCTGGCTACTCTGAGAAAAAGGCCGAAACAAACTCAGAGGTCGTAGTCTCTTTTAAAGTCCAGGCATAATCTTGATCAGATCATGTGAAGACTATGTAGATAGGTGTCTGAAATGGTCTTTTGAGGAAAGAATCACACGGATGAGTATCCAGTCAGTGCACGTATTTGTCAGTACCTAGGTAATCGTGCAGCTCAACTCAGAACTTAAGGAGCTTAACATTGCCTTATGAAGCAATTTGCATACCTACTTCAATCTTGTCTTAGCCAAAGAAAATTTTCATAGGCCATCATTCATCATGAAAAAAATATTCATTTTCGTTCAATTCATTAATTATTATAAATTTATTGAAGTGAAAACTTCTTTAGGCGTGTTGGGCATTTTTGAGATGGGACTAAACCATTGATTTCGCGACACTGTAACGGAATTTAACGACACCGTGGAGTAAAAGACATCAACACGTTGATTACCGAGGTGCCGATTTTTTTTCAAGTTTTCTCTTCTGTCGGCACTCCCGGAGTGCCAGTGTTTTTTTCTTTTGGCATCATTTTTAATTTACCTATGACATTAAATCCGCCGCCTCTGTACATTTATGTACTTAAAGTATTAAATAAATAAATAGGCGAAACTAATTTCTCAAATAGCATTTTTTTTTTCGTTAAATAATCAAGATTTTGCTTCGATTTCGATTAATTTCCCGACAGTTGATAAATCACGAAAATTTATATCAAAATCTATTGAAATAAATAATTTTACCCAGTTTCTTGAGCGCCATCTTAAAATACTTGTAATTTAATGAGTTATTCGGAACAAAGCCATAACTAAGTTTCGCGTAGACATTATGCGAGTCTGTTATAATTTAATTTCTTTGCTAATTATTTTCGTTCGTCGTACCAGCTAATTTCGTTAAGTAATTAGGTTAGGAAGTGTTTTTAATTAATATGGTAGGACTTTTTTTGCCTTTATAAATTGTCTTAGTTACACAGTAATTATCTTGTAAATGTAAATCCTTGTACAATTTAGGTTTTCATGTGTGTTCGATAAAAATGACAGGTAGGCACCGTGTTTTAGATAAGACAGTTTTCATAATAATTTACGAGAACTCTCAACTTTTTTTAACAGACTTCAAAAAAAGGAAGAGGTTCTCAATTCGACTGTATTTTTTTAATGTTTTTTATTTCAGTACTTTCGACTGGGTGAACCAATTTTGATGATTATTTTTTATTTGAAACCTGGTGCTTCCCGTGTGATTCCATATAAATTTTATTAACTTTGCTTGGATGGTTTTTGAGTAGGGTTCAATAATCCGTTTTTTTTCCCACTTAATATATGGATGATATCTTAAGTTCCTGTCACTGTTATTTACATAGCAGGTAGTGGTATTCGAATTTGTGTGGGGTAGCTATCACAACTAAACACTGAAAAATAAAAACTTTTTACGAAAAAATCGACCGACTTCCAAAAAAACACTACAAAGCGAAAAATAACTTTAATTTCGGAAGTCGGTAGCAAAAAACGAAAATTCAAAACCAAAGACACCGACTACCGAAATTAAAGTTATTTTTCGCTTTGTAGTGGTTTTTTTGGAAGTCGGTTGATTTTTTTTGTAAAAACTTTTTTTGATTCTGATTTTAATTATATCAGCAATTATTTAAAAATCCGTAAGTAGTAATTAAGAATATTCATTCCTCTTTATAAGCAGTCTTTACAGACATTCAAAAGCGTAAAATGATATGGGTCTACAGAGAGATTTTGTTGAGTATATGAAATGTCCCAGGTACAACAGCCTGAACCAAAATTCGTTCCAACCCGGAAATCAAATTTGTGGTCTAAAGCACAATTTCTACGCATCGGACGCTGATTGAGGTCGCCAAATTTATTCAGTATTCAACCAATCAAAAGCCAGTAAACGTCAATTACAGAAAATCGGCTAGCTTCGCAAACTGGCACCGTTTTGGTTCTATCAAAATGTAATTTTCTCAAACATGCTTGGAAATTCAACATTATTGAAGTGTAAACTTCTTTAGGCGCGTTGGGAATTTTTCAGATGGGACTAAACCGTTGATTTCGCGACACTGTAACGCAGTTTACCGACACCGTGGAGTACAATACATCAACGCGTTGATTACCGCGGTGCCGATTTTTTTTTTAAGTTTTCACTTCTGTCGTCACTCCCGGAGTGCCACTGTTTTTTTTTGATAATCTTCTTAGAGATAAATCGAAATTGCTGCACTGGTCAAAATCAAGTGAGCACTCGGCTGGCAATGTGGCTACGAAAATCCATAACTGTCGTGTTTAGCTTAGCGGTCAAATAAATTACTATGAAAACTCATATCTATCGTGTTATTTAAAAATGGAACTAACTTTTTACTTCAACACGTGGCAAACAAGGAGGTAACTTATCAAAGATTTTATTTAAATTTCGAACTGGCCTAGCAAATAGAGCTGTTTAAACTAAAGAAGAAACAAATGAACATATTGGCGCGTGAAAAATTTTCTTTGTTCGTCATTGATTCTGGAATTTATAATTTACTCAAAAATGCATGTAATGTGGTCATTATTTTGACAACCTTGTTTGAGCAAAGTCGACCTTGCCGTTCTGTTTCAAGGAGCGGCCGACAAAGTTTTGCTGGTCGCTCTAACAGGCCGGCAAAACATTGCCGGCCGCTATTTTGACGTTTCAACGTTTTAAAAATCAAATGCAAAAAGATTTTATTTAAAACACAGCTGTTTGTATTTATAGAGATAGGTACAAAAAGATTTTATTCCATATTTGGCTTTATAGTTCCAACTACCATTGTTAAAAAAAAAAAAAAAACAAAGAAGTAACAAAAGCGCGGTTCAGCGAAAATTTTATTTTTATTTAGTGACTTTTTTGCTAAAAATGAGCTCTCAAAGCAAAAATTCTTCCGATTCAATGTGTTTAACACCGCCAGACATTAAAAATGAAGCTAAATTAGTGGTTGAAAATTTAATACCGCAAACTCAAAGGAAAAATATAAGCTTACATATGAAAAATTTGTGCAGTGGAAAATCAGTAGGAAATCTAAATCTTTACTTGCTGGTTTTATTTAGATTAGGTACTTGCATTTTTGAGTAAAGCACTATACAAGCCTTGGCCCACTATGACTGCTTCGCTGGTCACGCTATGATTGCCTCGAGCTAGCCTAGCTACGCTCTAGGCCTTCCAGCTTGGCCATCATTGCAGCCCTTGCTGTCCTTGCTGTAAAGGCCTCGACCTACGGTCTCGGCCTTTATCTCAGCTCGTCCATCAAGTGCTGCACGCTGACCGCGCTGTGTCGGCCTGGAGCTGCGCTGTCGGCCATCATCAGCGCGACCAGCAAAGTAGTCACTATAGACCGCGGCAGTAATGTACTATAATTTACTTCGTTTGAATTTCCGCGCATTGTTTGAAAAAAGTACTATACAAGCCTTGGCCGCAACCAGGCATTGATGAACTCACGTACCATCCACGGATTGACCTCGGCAAGTGACCTGTGCGGTTATTATTAGGTACTTAGTCAAGAGCAACCAAACCAATAAACCATTTTTCTTTCTTTATTTAACTCGCAAAGAGACTTCATCAGCATGTGAACGTCGAGGCAATCCAGCTTCTCGACCACACAAACATAGAAGACTAAAAAGAACAAAACCGTTCGAGCTAGTGTAAAGTACAAAAGTGCCAAACAAACACAAGAACGAAGTGTATTCGCCTTAATAGAGACAATAAGAAAAGTGCTATTGGACACATTCTTAGTAAAGACAATTTAATAGTTTAGGTTATAATTAAATTACTTATTAGTCTATTTATAAGGCTAGATTGTAATAAGATTAGGGTCTATCCTATTGTTGAACCATAGGACAAGGGAAAAAAAAAATTAACTCGATTCTTAGGTACTTTAGGGGTATGAGGAACAGGGTGTAAAGTTCACTCATCGACCATAGAAAAGGGAGAATCCTCCGACCAGACGGATGTTGTGTCTGGCGGGCAACTGCCCATCGGTTTGAAGTTGAAATCTTGTATGTATGTCGATCGCTCGGTAAACTCTAACTGCGCGATGTAGGATTTGTGTGACGTCATGTCTTTGATGCGTAGTTCGTATGTGGCGATTTAACCGCTACAATACTCTCATCCAGTTGTTACCAACCTCGAGGGCACCATACCTGACGATAACCGATTCGCGTAAGCGCATTCTAAATTCTCTGGATACAATTAATTAAGATCAAAATTTTCATCGAAACCTCAAGAGAAACTGACCTAATTTTCCAGTAGTTCACAAGATTAGTTCCAAGCTACATATTATATACAGGCGGTTGAAACTTCATCGTGTAATATGCCGTGATTTATTAATATGGCAACAAGCCAGTTACACTAATGAAATTCCTTTCACTCAGTGCCCTTGTTGAAGTTTTGACATGCTGTATAGTAATTTGCATTGTTATTACTGCGTAAACGTACTTTGGTGTCAC
Source organism: Agrochola lychnidis (assembly GCA_963680765.1). Taxonomy (NCBI): domain Eukaryota; kingdom Metazoa; phylum Arthropoda; class Insecta; order Lepidoptera; family Noctuidae; genus Agrochola; species Agrochola lychnidis. The sequence goes on along the minus strand of OY796869.1, from coordinate 16,800,187 downwards.
ATTACTGAACATGAGTTTTTTTTATAAAGGTATGATTTCGAAAAACGCTGCATGCGGCAGTGCTGGTTGCCGCGTGATTCCGAGCACCGATGTCTAGCACTAGGTTTTGTGGTTTACTACTCTACAGTTGTCAACATTTACGTGCTATCGCTGTGATGAACGCTTCATTACTGGTCTGCTGCGGTGGCAGGGCGACACTGCCACGCAGCAGTGCCGTCGCAGCATTGCTGCCGTGCTCGTAATGTAATCTCATATAAACCCATTGAAAATGTTTAGGGACTAGTAGTAACGCGGCAGTACTGCCGCATGCAGCGTTGTTCGGAATCATACCTTAAGTTGCAACAGTAGTAGTAATCGCGATTTTCATCACGACTTTGAAAGTCTCAATTCTCTAAATATATCGCCGCCCCCGCAGAATAAACGCATAAGTGCTATTGAGGCGGTTTTGATGTTAATCCATATTCGTTATGTATAGGTCAAAATACATCACCTCAATTTTTTCCAGATTTTTACATCAATTTTTTACGAAGTTACATACACACGATATACCGTAACATAATGTTATAATTCCGACCTTGATGATATAAAAACTTAATTACCTATTACATTATCAGAATTTTTTCGACTGCACCAGAATAAACGCGTAATAGCCCATTAACGGTATCACTGTACTGCTAAAAACGCAAGTAATATTACATTGCAAAACAAAAAAAAAAAAAAAATTGTTGATAAGAAAAAATAACTCAAAGTAACATTAACGTTAAAAAAAAAACTAAAACATTTCTGTAAAATGTTTTTTTATCTATGACTCAAAAATAGTACCTGTTTAACACTTAACATTAATTAGATTATCTACAAAAAAAAAAAACTTTTAAACAACGTAAAAAACAAACTTCTATTCGGTGTAGTCATAAAGTTATGGATCAATTTAGGTTTTTAATTTTTCCTGTAAAATTGACTTTTTACACTTGCGCGTTTATTCTGCGGGGGCGGCGATATAGAGTCTGGTCACGCTAAGTCTGCATAAGTAAAAAAACGGTGGAATTTGAAAATCTATAGACGGCAACACCATCCTATCCTACAAAAAAAATTTGATACTTTGTTTGTCTTTTTGTTTTTGATAGGTTATTTTGTTAATATTCTGATTTATTCCTGGTACAGAATAGTCACTTTAACACGATGCAGTGTGGATTTGAGACAGTTTTGTCATCGTATGGAGGGAGAACATATATAGGTACGACATAGTCTATTACACATAATCTATTATGAAAAAATCAAAAGGCAAAATATCAAAATCATTAGATCTACTTACAACCCCGAAATTGACATAACAGACTGATGTAAAAGTATACCATAAATAAAACTTTTTAGGGTTGCCCATTTAATCATAATTTGTAATGACACATAGCTGAGTGTGACTAACAATAAAATCAGAGCAGGTTGGAAATTTTAGACCATGATAAGTCCAACATCAGTCAGAGATGTCTAAAATACATTAAATAATTAAAAAAAAAAAACTCGTAGTCATATTCAAACGAAATTACAACCCGCAATCTTGTGCTCAAGAAACGCATCCCTTAACCTCCAGACCATCACTTTCTCCTCCTAAATACCAAATTATTTTATCCCCCAAAATATCCGAAAGATTTATATAAATAAGTTCCTTCTAATCATTAAATCTTAGGTCAACTCGCTGCACGGCTCATTAGGGACTCAATGGCTTGCAAATAATCTGCGCGCCGAAGTTAGTTATCGAAGGCAGTGGTATCGTACTTATGTGTAGATATTTTGGCGTAGGTAATAATTACAATGGGAACTATTTACTGATCCTCTAAAAACTTATTGACGTTCTGATGATGCACACTTTTTTTTAAATAAATGAGCCACTCTTTAACTTTTTAGCCTTTTCTTACAGTTTGTCGCAGTACTAGGGTAGGTATAGTAACTAGGGTACCCCGACCAAACGGGTTAGGTTAGAACTTTAACCAACCGCGAGCGAGCCGGGCGAGCGCTACATCCAAGTTGGTTGCGCAGTTTCTTTTAATTTGTATTTTTGTAACCCAAAAATAGGATTTATTTTTGATGTTCACAAAAAGAGATTCATTATATTAGAGTGTTCAATAATATTTTTAGGAAAGCAAAATGGGAATTATTTGACACTTACGCATTTTTGATAAAAAGTATTGCCAATTTTGTTGGGTGCGGACTCATAGTCACACCAGATTATCACACTAAATTCACGCCCTCACGCCCCTAACCGCTACAGGAGGAAACGCCCTGGGCGACGGGAATCGCGAGCCGATTCCCGGCCACCGTAGGCGCGGGCTTGCGGACGGTGAGCAATGGGTAGCTCGCCGCCCGATAAGGACCAGGCTCGGGTCGACGGCGCGTTGTCTTCCACGCGCGCCTCAAAGAGATGTCAGCAGAATTGACGGGGTCTACTAGGGCCGATGCCTGCCGGGGTTGCGAATAAGGCTGAAAGGGAAATCGTGGCCCCCAGCAACATGGCAACTGAAGGAAAACGGGTGGGTTTTATTCAGTAAGAGTCTGATACGCCCTCCTGCTCTACCCAGAGTAGGAGAAGTTATTTGATAATTTCCCACCCAAAAAACCACCAAAAAGATATGTTGATATCTTTATTTGCATTCCATAATGTTGATAAGATGTTACAAGGTTGTTAAGGTATATTTCACGAATCCTGTGGTAAACAAAAAAAAGAAAAAAAACATTAAGTAATAGTCAACAATTTTTTTTGATAATATCTAATAATTATTAACCTTTTTGGCACGCTATATGCTTTTCATAATACTTTATACTGGGAAAAAGACTCCGACCAAATCTTCCTATCCTAAATTACCTCTGATCTTGCCAAATTAACGTTGAAGGCTTTAATTTTGGTCGACAGCCAAAACCCCAAACAACATTGATACATTAATAATCTAAATACCACAACTTCACAAATAATTCAACCGACTGTCTTAATTCCGGTCACCCATCCAATTACCGGAGATACTAACTAGAGCTTAACTTCATTACCCTAATGACGCGGGTTCCCAATTTAATTTTGTACGCAGTTCACAATGTCTTGGACAACGGACCAGACTTATGTAAAGTCAGGGAATTAATTTAATTATAAATTTACGTTAGTAGAACTTAAATTGTCCGTATATTCGAATCACAACTGTCATTATTTGACAGTTATAAGACATAGTTATAACACGGCCAATGAGGGTTTTCTGAAATGACGTTCACTGGGTGACAGCACTGACAGCACTGAGATGTCAGGTCCGGGCACCTGTCAAAAGTGTCAAAGCGCCTATATCTTCTATATATAAAAAATAAAGTCGTGTTAGTTACACCACTTATAACTCAAGAACGGCTGGACCAATTTTTATGATTTTTGTGTTTTTGGATTTGTTTTCGTTCGGAATAGGATAATAATTATTAAAACATTGGAAAAATTTACGAATAAAAAATATATGAAGAAAAATGTTTTTATAAATTTTGCATTTATGATATCCCGTATCCTAATTTGCGTAACTTATTTTCGAAAACAATTTTGCCTAATTTGTTTCATTTTGACAGTTCAACAATATTAATTGCGTTAGGTACCTACTTACGTTGTTGAGCAGATTTTTTTTTCCAACTTGTGAAGCAATGGATTAGCAAACTGTTTCAAATCGAAACAGATTGTGTTGTGTTTACGCAATTAGGGTACCGGTATATATGTCATAAATCCTAACAAAAAGTACTAGGTTTGCATGAATTTTGATAATATCACGGTATGTAGGTATGTAGGTTGGTAGGTAGATGGGTAGGTAGGGTAGTGTAGGAATTTTGTATTAAATTTAAAAACCCTAAACATGCATAATTCTTTGACTGTTAGGCGGAACAGTCAAAGAATGGTGTGCTGGTGCCCACGCTTATGTATGGTAGTGAATGTTGGGTGTGGCAAAAACAACATGAAAGTAGAATAAATGCTGTGGAAATGCGTTCCTTGCGAAGCATGTGTGGCCTGACTATGAATGATAGGCTGAGGAATGATGTGATAAGACAGCGGTGTGATTTAAAAGAAGATGTAGTGACAAAAATTGAAAAGGGTATGCTGAGATGGTTTGGGCATGTTGAGAGAATGAATGAAAGGCGACTAACAAAATGTATTTACAAGGCTGATGTAAAGGGAAAGGCCGGGCGGGGTCGCCCTAGGAGGACATATACTGACCTTATTGCTGATGTTCTTCAGAAAGGCCAGGTGCGTAGTACTCGCAACCGGCGTGCGTGTATGACCAGATGTATGAACGTAAACGAGGCAAAAGGACTATGTAAGGATCGTAGCAGGTGGCGTTCTGTAGTTTCTGCCTACCCCCATGGGAAGAAGGCGTGAGTTTATGTATGTATGTATGTTAGGCGGAACAAAGTTCGCCGTCGGGTCAGCTAGTTTTCTATAGTCTTGACTATATGATGAACGAATGAATGAAACAAAAGATGAACGTCATCATAAATTTTATATTAATTGTCGAAATGGAAGACCTAATTGTCAAAGTTGCTCCAACTGATGGCATGAAAAGCCTCATTGACGTAGTGAGGTGTTCAAAAGTGCCTTACAAGGGTCTATTTAAAAAAAAATTGTGGGACTCCGGGAATACCGACAGAAGTGAAAACTTGAACAAGATCGCCTTGGTGGAAGAAAAATACTTGCATAGAACTTTGGTCCGTAACCTTATCTAAATAAAGAGCACAATCGCGTTTACAAAATAAAAAAAAATAACTTCCTAAACCTTTAAAGTAAAAATACTTACATAGAACATTGATCTGTACCGTAATATAAATAAAGAGCACAATCGCGTTTAAAAAAATGAGGTGTCGGTAACGGTGTCGCGAGTTCAACTGTTTTTTCCCATCTCAAAAATGCCCAACGCGCCTAAAGAAGTTTTCACTTAAATAAATGATTTGACTTTGAGGCACTTTGATAAACAATTTATTTCCCTGACGTATCAAGGTTGTCAATTGTTATTAAAGAAAATAAACTGTAGGTATGTTTTAATATTTAAAAGCGACCAACTAAATTATAGGGCAAATGTTAATGGAAATACCGGAAGGGGGCGTTCTGAAAGTTTATGCTTTGACGATTTCGGTGTTAACCTTCAAAATGAAAACGTTGTACACACAATGAATGTATATGTATGGTCAGATGTATAGACGTGGACGAACTAAAAGAAGTAAAGTATAGTGCCTGTAATATGATGTTGAGATAAATTAGAGTTGAGAGAAAGAAATAAAGAATTACATTTATTTGGCAAAAGTTCATGAAACTTAAAATTCACATAAAAAAAATGAATTTTTATTTTATTTATTTATTATAATCCCCTCCTAACCTCCCTTACAACTTATTACAGGTGTATTTACCCAAGGCGACAGTGCGGTCATTTGCAAATCTATACCTACTAAATCATTTATAATTTAAATATAATTTAAAGGCTAAAACAACTTGTAACATTACCACCTACATTAATCTATATTGTAACATAAATTATAAAAGTGTCCTTGCGAATTCACTCAAAATTATTTTAAACGAGACTTCTTGAGTCCATGCCTTGCAGTTTTGGCGTAAACCTACTTATAGTACTAGCAAAACCTTACGGCGCGGTAAGAAAAAAATCTTTAGGTATTGAAGGAGGTGAAGCGACAGTAGTGCATCACGGTGTACAAATACGGTTGAAAATGGCGATGCATTTGATTTTAGTTGAATCTCGTCTGCGCCAATAATATGACAGTTATTTCGCAGTTTTTTTTTTTTTCAATAGGTTAAAACATTTTTACATATTTCTTTAGTTAGTAAATTTTCCTTTTTTTAGTTACATTAAAATAAACAGTTATCGCCCAAAATATTGAGCATTTCGAGATTAAAAGTTTTTTCGTGGTCTTTCTTCCGACTTTTTTTTAAGCTTCTAGATCATTTCTATACAACATCTTTGCATAAGTCCTTTTTTATACACTTGATTTCAAACTGTATTTTTTTTGGGCTTGTCATATGTAGCAATACGGCTAACTGTACGACGAAAAAGTGGACGTTTTACGGCGACCCTGCTTGTGCAGTGCCTTAATTTCGTGGTTTCAGTAAGAGTATAACAAGTCTTAGAAGTCCTTTATAAAAGGCGGTGGAAGCCGTGGCTAAAAAAACAAAAGCGCATCGTTCGATTTTGCGGTTTGTCCATTGACTGGACTTTACCTATACACCAAGACTTTGTATTTTGAATAGCGAGTTTAAATAAAGCACCAGATCTTTTATAAAACTTCAGTAGTAAAAAGCCAAAGAGTCTGCAAAGCGGTCTAACCACAGAATATTCTGTGCTGCCTTGTAATTAGGTCGAGAAGGTCAGATGCTACTCACTCGGTGAATTCCGTCGCATCTCGTTAGACTAAAAAGTGGCCTGAAAAAAGGTTGGAAGTAAAGAGCTACGCGATTGGCTTTCTGCGAAACAGTTAAATTCTGACACGGAACAAATATTTGTATCGGTCTAAGACAGTAACAACTTAAAAACGCGACGACACATGAATTGTCCATACAAACGTAATACCTAAATCATTTGCAATTTGGGAATATTTACACCATATTATGTTTTTATTCGGATTTAGACAGTATTTATCTAGGCTGCTACATCTTTTTTTTCCAAAAATCTTTTCTAAAATGAAGTTTAAACGAATTTAATTTCGTACATTTTTACAGCATAATTAACACGTTTCATATTATTTTTTCTGTATTATAAACAACAAAATTTATAATATTGTTTCTGCAGAAGCATAGCTTATATTATTAAGTAAAAAAATATCGAAAAAAAAAAAGGAAAAATGACAAGTTTTCATTCATCATTTTTGGTGTTACAGAAGACATCCTTTGTCATAAATTTTCAAAAGCTAGTAGTGCTATCGCGTCAAGCAATAATTGTCAATGTGTGCGTGGTAGTATTGCTCACTGTAGATGTATATCGCTCCGACAGGCACTCACACTAGCGCAACGTGCTTGGAATTGAATTTTGTAAACATCTCGATTTGTAGTTGCAAGCCGTGTTCGCAGGCCTCTTAATTGTTAGCAAAGCAGAAATGATTCAAATCAGCAAAAAAATAAGTTAAAAAAATCCGGGTTTGATAATTTTTTCGATATTACTAAGTTGGTTCGATAGCTGAAGTTTCCCGGGCTGTGAAAATGCTGATAATAAAAAATCTACCTAGCCTTTTCCCAACAATGTTGGGGTCGGCTTCCAGTCTAACCGGATGCAGCTGAATACCAGTATTTTACATGGAGCGACTGCCTATCTGACCTCCACAACCCAGTAACTGGGTAATACGATACCTCTTGGTAAGACTGGTTGTCATACTTTCGGGACTATAGAAATAATAATATGTACGTAAATTATATACACAGTGATTTTTAATTCAGTGTTATACTTTCAGGAGATGAAAATACTCATGATTATAAGCAACTTTCACTATGAGATCAACTCTGAAATATCGAAAGTCAGTCAGTATATTCAACTCTACGTCCAAAATCAATCTGCCTAGCCTTTTCCCAACTATGTTAGGGTCGGCTCCCAATCTAACCGGATGCAGCTGAATACCAGTATTTTAATTGGAGCGACAGCCTATCTGACCTCCACAACCCAGTAACTGGGTAACACGATACTTCTTGGTAAGACTGATTGTCAGGCTTTCGGACTTCTGACGACCCGTAACGACTATCAAAGATCTACGAATGACAGCCGGGACCAACGGCTTAACGTGCTTTCCGAGGCACGGAGGAGTCTCGGAATGTTAAGATGGTCACCCATCCACAGACTAACCTCGGCAAGCGTAGCTTAACTTGATGGATCGAACCGTGCGGCTGTTATTACTTAGCCACGGTTGATTTAACTCTACGTCCATTAAATCTGAACAGTACGCATAAGCTCAATGGGCGGCAAAGCGTCATGTCATTGTAGATACATCATCAAATTATCAATGCAGATGACAGACGTACAATGCTGCTAATATCTGACATTCCGAGGCGTATATAATTAATATTAGCTAATCGTATTGTGGTTTGTATGCGTCACAAAGCTAATGCATGCATTGTGTGTAATGTGTTTGCAAGGGACCTGTTTCGAGGAAATTTTATTGTCCGTTCTACAACATTTTGATTACACATAACATAACATCACGCCTTGTTTTCCCGAAGGGTTGGGCAGAGGTGTCCCTGTAGCAGGTACACCCACATTTCGCCAGTTATGTTTTAAGTCCCATGTAATAGGGGCCGAGCCTATTGCCATCAACCGGGCACAAATCCAGACTCCGAGCTGCTACTGAGAAATTTCAGATAGAAAAACCCAATAACACTTTGCCCGACCCGGGAATTGAACCCAGGACCTCATACTCAGCAGTACATTTTGATTACGGTCCGCTCATTCCAGTACCCTAATTGCGTAACTTATTTTCGTAAACAATTTTGCCTAATTTGTTTCATTTTGACAGTTCAACAACATTCATTGCGTTCTTTACGTTGTTGAGCAGATTTTTTTTCCAACTTATGAAGCAATGGATTAGCAATCTGTTTCAAATCGAAACAGATTGTGATTGTGTTGTATTTGGGCAATTAGGGTACAGGAATCGAAACAAATAACTGTCTCGTTGGTCCAGTGGTCGCAAGCGTGACTTAGCGTAGAGTTGTTGCTTTTGATCCCCGGGTGAGGCAAACTGTTCAGCACCTCAACATTTTAATGCGGAACACATACTCAGTCACACTCCGAAGGATTTTGAATGAAATTGCTAATAAATTGCTTCTTATTATTATTTATTTATTTAATTTGACAACATTGTTCCATTTGTTAGAACAAAAAAAAAGAAACAAACTTATCAACTAAGGGTTGGTATTTATTAAATGTATACATAATTATTGTTCACCCCTACCGCACGAGCAACCTGACAGAGTGTCTTAGTATTAGTGCATTATGCTGTTCAGCTAGGGTTTTCAAAATACTGTTGCTGCTCGCCCTCATTCTGCTTATTAAGGATGCGTCCTTCTTCCTCATAATGACATAAAAGTCATCAGGTCGTGCTACAGCATACATGCCAGACGCGCTGCAGAACTGCTCTGCGCTGCTTATGTTTTAAAAGCTAGTCTGCGCGATAAATAACGCAATGAATGTTGTTGAACTGTCAACATGAATAATGTTTCGAATTTTCTTCTTTATCGCAATCAGTGCCGCTCTATTGCAAAAATATGTGACATCCCACTGAAACCATATAGTAGTTTATGAAACTGTTGCATAATGAGGGGTATTAAAACACAAGTGTGTGTTTAAAAACCGAGCCGTAGGCGAGGTTTTTAATAGTATCACACGAATGTTTTAATACCTAGTTATGAGCAGTTTCATACACTACTTTATCTACTCTCATACATTGGGATTGAACCTAATACTAAATAAAAGATCAAAGTTAAAGATCAAGAATAAATTTGAATAAAAAAATAAAGTTTAAAAAACTGTAACCCGACTACGGGAAAATAAAAATGATCTAAAAAGTACGAAACAAGCAAATATTTCAGACAGAAATCAAGACATAGGTACAAAAATGGTCAAGGTAAAGCCGTGGTCGCATGCCTGTATGCCATGTGGGTGCCAGGAACACTTACAAAATTATAATGGCATGCGACGATGGCTTTAGCTTGACCATTTTTGTACCTATGTCTTGATTTCTGTCTGAAATATTTGCTTGTTTCGTACTTTTTAGATCATTTTTATTTTCCCGTAGTCGGGTTACAGTTTTTTAAACTTTATTTTTTTTATTTTTTTATTTATTTATTTGCTAACATGTAAAACACTGATTAGTAGGCATGCATTAAAATTTCATGACACAGTATTAAGACATGCACCCTGTAAGGGCACTGCAAATGTTTTTATTTTTTTATTTTATACTTTTCCGTTTTTACACTTGATAAACGTAAATAAGAGTAGAGTAATACAATAGTTCAGTAATTAACCTATTTTAAATTCCAATAGCAGTGCTTTGGACGAAACCATAGAGCGATTTATTTCGACGCCAACACCATATATCGATATCGAACTTCGAAGAAATCCAAAATATAAATATTTCGTTGTACTTGTTTTTCTTCATAAGAGTGGAATTACAAATCGGTAATACTTATTAAGATTTGATTAACTGCACGTTGGTAACATCTTGCGATACTACGTAGCGCAGTCTCACTTTTGCTTGTTATTAACGATTTAAACATATTGTTTACTTTGAAAATATAATATTATATACATATTTGTAATGTGCTCGTCAAGACCTTTCTTTTGATACCAAACATATCATGATCATCCCATTTTAATTTTTTTCGAGGTTAGAAATTTACGTGTAAAGTCCACCAAATTAAATTTAGGGAAAAATTATATAGCCTATGTCACCCGGACCATTATTACAAATCTATTGATACCTCATTCATCAAAATCGGTTTAGTAGTTTAGGCGCTACGGTGGAACACACGTAAAAACATACATACATACATACATACAAACATACATACATAGACTGCTAAAATCATAACCCTTCCTTTTGGCTTTGCCGTAGTCGGGTAAAAATCCCACGAAATTCAGTAAGTACTACAAAACAAATGAATGTCGCCTGCACCAGCACATCGCCGCACATGCGCTACAGCGGGTGCTGCTGTCCCCCGTTTAAATGTTCCAATGCAAAAGTTGATGGAAACTCCTTGGTGATATTAACTTCTTGGAATAGCCCTGCATCGTAATAGAAAAAAAATTGTTTTATAATATTATTTTGTTAGAGAAAAAATGTTATAATATGATTCTATTTTTATTAAGTTTCGGTATTGTGTTTATAAAGTGTGTCAATATAAACTCGTTTTGAATTTTATAATTCGAATATTACGCTATGAGAGTAGATAAAATATCTTACAGTATTGTTTGAAAGTAGAAATTTCAATTATAAGCGATTGTTTTTTTCTTTATGGCAACTGAGCCGATGTCAACAATTTTGCCAGTATCAATTACCCACCTTGAAAAGGAGCTCGTGGCTAAGTAATAACAGCCGCATGGGTCGATCCAAGCTTCCGGGGTTGGTATGTGGATGGGTGATCATTTTTACATACCAAGACTCCTCCGCACGTTGGAAAGCACGTCAAGCCGTTGATCCTGGCTGTTATTCATGGATCTTCGACAATCTTTACAGGTCGTCAGAAGCCCGAAAGTCTGACAACCAGCCTTATCTAGTGGTTTCGTATTACCCAGTTACTGGATTGTGGAGGTCAGATAGGCAGTCGCTCCATGTAAAATACTGGTATTCAGCTGCATCGGGTTAGACTGGAAGCTGACCCAAACATAGTTGGAAAGAGGCTGGGCAGATTGATTGAGGAGTGGCTAAATAATAACGTCGAGAAATACAGCTTTGATGTAGCCAGTAAGACATGCCTTCTATATCCATCCATAAAATACCCATGGGAAGCAATATTTCCGTTACGGGTATCCAAACAATAAAGATAACATTATTATTGGTGGATAAACCTTGTGAGTCATCAACTCGTAAATGTAACCTAATAATACTGATTAGGAAATGGCCAATAACAATGTTTATCTCCTTTGATTTCAAGGCAGTTACGTGCAATATAAGAGGTACACACGGCTACACATCAAGCTATTCCTTTCCAGTTTTGTTTCAGTTTATGCTGATCTCGCATTGTATAGGATTTCCGTACAATGCGAGGTCAACTTATACTGGAAATTTATAGGTTGATGTGTAGCCGAGTGTACCAGTATTGCTATGAGCGTACGGCCAGCGTTCCGTTTGCAGTCAGCCGCGCTACCTGACTGGTTTATCTTTTTATCTGACTGCGGCAAAGCCATAAAAGGGGGTGATGTGTTTGACCTGTATGTATGTTCCTTCGTAACTACTAAACGGGGGAACCGATTTTGATGAATGATATGTCGTTAGATTTTTCTTTATTGCGCTGATTGTCACTAGGTAATATGTTACAGTAAAATAAAAAAGGTGTATTTTTGGCGCCGTAATATAATGTTTAAAAAAAAACTCCCAAACTTCGAGTGAGGTATCAAACTGAAGGGTTTCAAAAGGTGATTGCAAAAATATTTACAAATTATAAAAAAAAATGTAATTTGGAATGAGAAATGATAAAAATAGAAACCTAACTAAAAAGTTAGAGGCAAGGTCTTTATTATATGCGACTGCATGTGATTGTTAATCATAATTAGTGGGATTGGAGACAGAAATAGGTCATCTTGTTTCCATTTTATTTAAAGTACATTTTTAAACAAAAAGTCAATTAACACAAACATGAAAGTAGAATAAATGCTGTGGAAATGCGTTCCTTGCGAAGCATGTGTGGCCTGACTATGAATGATAGGCTGAGGAATGATGTGATAAGACAGCGGTGTGATTTAAAAGAAGATGTAGTGACAAAAATTGAAAAGGGTATGCTGAGATGGTTTGGGCATGTTGAGAGAATGAATGAAAGGCGACTAACAAAATGTATTTACAAGGCTGATGTAAAGGGAAAGGCCGGGCGGGGACGCCCTAGGAGGACATATACTGACCTTATTGGTGATGTTCTTCAGAAAGGCCAGGTGCGTAGTACTCGCAACCGGCGTGCGTGTATGACCAGATGTATGAACGTAAACGAGGCAAAAGGACTATGTAAGGATCGTAGCAGGTGGCGTTCTGTAGTTTCTGCCTACCCCCATGGGAAGAAGGCGTGAGTTTATGTATGTATGTATATCAATTAAAAAACAGTGGCACTCCGGGAGTGCCAATAGAAGTGAAAACTTGAACAGAATCACCTTGGTGGAAGAAAACTACTTGTATAGAACATTGGCCCGTAACCTTATCTAAATAAAGAGCACAATCGCGTTTACCAAAAAAAAAACTTTCAAAACATTTAAAGTAAAAATACTTTCATAGAACATTGATCCGTAACGTAATATAAATAAAAGCACAATCGCGTTTACGAAAATGAGGTGTCGGTAACGGTGTCGCGAATTCAATTGTTTTTTCCCATCTCAAAAATGCCTAACGCGCCTAAAGAGTCTTCATTTCAAAAATTAAAAACCCGACGTTTTTAATTTTTTTAATTGACATTTTTACCACAGTATGAGCTAAAATTCTTGTATAGCTCGTACCTGCTCGTCTCAACGAGAGACGAGAAAATAGGAAGCTAAGTAAAAGAAAACGTCACAATAATATACATAATTATAATTGTATCTTAGTCCAAACAATGCCTACGAAATATACTTTTATTTAAGTTCGTTAAACAATAAATTCTCCCTCTCACAGAGAGGAGTCTTTTATCCCAGCAGTACGAGTAGTAATATTATAGACTGATTATGTTAATAAATAATTTCAAGGAGCCCTCTTTCACCTGCGTAAAAATACTTGCCCAAAAAATATATCTTCGCACCCCAAAACAAACAGTAAAATAAACGAATTACCACCTTTGTATTGTAATAGGATATAAATAATATGTTTTGATCCTCTATTTACGAAAGAGAGAGCCTGAATTATTCTTGTTAGAGTTCCGTATACAAATGGTGCCAATGGGACCCTATTACTAAGGCTCCGCTTCCATCCATTCGTCCGTCTGTCAGGGCTGTATCTTTTGAAATGTAATAGGTAGAAACTTAAAATTTTCAAAAAGTGTGTACTACTACTATGGCAACTGATCGGTGTTTTCACCGAACACCTTAGTTTTTTTTTTTTTTTTTTAATTCTATTTTAATTTGGGACTTTTATAATCGCAATGCGTATGACAGTCCCATCATACCCTAAACAAATAGTAACAAATCACATTGCTATGGATTACATTTGGGCCATAAACCTGAACAGACTCTTCGCATTAACACCTTAGTTGGCAATATCGGCGTGACGCGTTGACTTAGTTTTATTTTACATTAGATTTAGTTCACTTTTGTTTACCGCGTTAGCTGGATGTATTCAAACATTTTATTAATATTTTAACATTAAGAACAGTTTGAGAGTGAGTCAATGAATAGTGTTCAACATAAACATTTGTTTCTCCTCAAAACACCGACACCTTGCTACGTACCCCGACAGCAAGTATAACAACAAATAATGAAAATATAATAAAGTTAAAAATTACCGTACAAGCAACACATTTTTTTCCAAACACCGAAAAACGTGGTACGGAACTCTTCGTGTGCGAGTCTGACTCACACTTGGCAGCTTTTTTATTCTAATGCCACACTCGGTTTGCCCCTTCGGGATATTACACAGTAAGAATTTCAAATGAGCATCGTATGCGTATATCAAGATTACCAATATGGTGTTATGATAAAAAAAGGTTTTTCCGGCTTCCGTTTTTATTATTATGGAAGGAAGAATCGTAAGAAAAGTTTTATTTGTTTAGCAGTTATTCGGTGTAAGTACCTTGTTTGCCTTGTGTTCCCTAGGGTTATTATTGCTGAGCATGAGGTCCGGTACCCTAATTGCGTAACTTATTTTCGTAAACGTATTTGTTCATTTTGACAGTTCAATAACATTCATTGCGTTATTTACGTAGTTGAGCAGATTTTTTTTCCAACTTCTGAAGCTATGGATTAGCAATCTGTTTCAAATCGAAACAAATTGTGATTGATCGTATTCAAAATTCTTAAGTCATTTATTCAAACTAGGCTGAGAATCAGCACTTTTCAAACGTCAAAATTACATAAGACAGTATCCCAAAACGCCCACCTTTCACCATTTTCAAGTATCTTTAGCTGGAAAGAAGAAGTGGTGCAACAAACTCCCCAGCAGCACAGCTGTCTGTTCAAGTTAGAAAAAAAAGTTCTATACAATAGTATGCAAAATAATTTATATTACGCGACACAAAACATAATTTAAATGAAAAATTAATTAAAACCAAAAACATCGAGAACTATACTCGAGCAGAAATAAAAAATAAAAACTAAACGTAAACAGAACTAAGTATCTAAATAAAAGCCTTCAGGCATAAACGGCGTGCCCGCTTAAGTAAATCTATATAAAACTGTAATTAGAAGTTATAAATGATAAACTAGGACCATCGAGGTAAAATAAATAAACAGTTAATTACTAGTTACAATAGCAAAACCATGATCAGCAAGACCACCACGTGAACGGGTGCTGCTTCGTTCACGAGCATAACGCAAAGATCAGCCATTACCCCCTTCGCCATATTTGAGGGAAGGAGGCAAACCGACCTCCGACGCTACCGCAAGCGGTGACATCTAAGGGAGCATGACGTGTATTATGCAATTAGGATATTGAGTACTATCCATTCTATCCAGATGGAGGGTATCCAAGAGGACTGCAACAAAGAAAAAAAATAGTGGCACTCCGGGAGTGCCAACAAAAGTAAAAACTTGAAAAAATCGGCGCTGCGGTAATCAACGCGTTGATGTCTTTTACTCCACAGTGTCGGTAAATTACGTTACAGTGTCGCGAAATCAATGGTTTAGTCCCATCTCAAAAATGCCCAACGCGCCTAAAGAAGTTTTCACTTCAAAAGGCCGGAAAAGTGTTATGGACTTCTCCATCAGGAATTTCTTAGAAGCAGTCCTGAGCCAGCATGGCCGTAAATGGCGTTTACTATACTTATAGTACAGCTACATTTTGGTGTCTCAAATCTCTTTATAATGTATCGATTAAAATCTTTGCACGACGGTCGCATGTTCGCGCGATTATCGCTTTTATTAGGACACGGCTTGAAACACCTATACCGTAACCCGTCGCTCCACCGCGCGCCGTCTGGTCGACGTAATTGGGCGACCGAGCTCTGCTCTGGTGAAAATAGAGAATGCTCATTAAATAGGATAGTTCATACTAATCCCATGTTTAGTACATACTAATTCCATTCTGCCATGATTTATTATTCTCATGTCATTATTCATTCTACTCGGGTGAAAATATGGAGATAACGAATTTTTCCAGATTTATGAGACCTAGCTAGATCAATTTTTCGCCCTCGTAAACTGCAACTTTCATCGACATCGTTAAAGCCGTTTTCGAGAACGTGATTACGAATATATACTATATTTTATACAAAATTGATTGTTTAATAGTATAGGCTTGTAATACACAATACGTTATCAAGAGCCCAATAACGATGCTCAAAGCAGTCAACAATTTCCAGTTATTGTTTCATTGTCAAACAAAGTCAACTGTTCATTATTAAGCTGAACTAGCAAGCTATTGGAAACTGGACTTTTTGAGGACAAATTGTTTCCAATTATTCTCAATTGGTGTTCTTTATAAAAGACAAACAAAATGGTTGGATGATTTCTGTTTTAACAAACTTTTGATGTGTAATAACTGTCCTCTCGGTTTCCTGCAATCAAAATCTAAATCTAAATAAACTGTGACAGTGATTTTGTGAAAAGGGACGGAAGTCTGTCACAGGAAGCACGGGAAGCGCAGCATTGGTCGTCAGAAACGACCTTGACGAGGGTCCGCCCCTTTAATGTTCTGATTACCTTAATGTTACTTGTTACCAAGGTGAGATGTTACATTTCATATACGACTACTATAAAGCTCGCTCGTTTTTATTTATGGTTTTAAATGACAACTCAATATGTAACTGTATTGCGTTTTAATTATGGTGTTTCCGAACGAGGTTTTTTAACAAAAATACTTATTATTTCAGCATACTCATAACAGATACACGCCTGTATTCACCGAAGGGTTAGGTAGAGGTGCCAGTTATGTTTAAGACCAGGTTCGCAGGAGCGATGATTTCCCGCGACGATTTTTTGGCGCCCTGGATTTTCAACGCTCTGCTTAGCGCCGAGAGTTGAAATTCCAACAGTGTATTTTATCGATGCGCTGGGACGCACTCTGTTGGATTCTCAATGTCCGGCTTCACACCGAGTGTTGACAATCCAGTGCACGATAAAATCTCGCCGCGATATGTTTACGTCCGTGCGTATTTGGGCTAAGTCCCATGTAATAGGGGGCGAGCTTATTGCCATCAGCCGGGCACAAACAACAAACAAGTTTTTTAGTAATTAAAAACTGGAATAGATTTTTAGAAGTAAATGTGTCGTAAATACTAAATAATTGTGAATTAATTCTATAATTTTTTTCCCCATGGAAACACAACAATACAATAACAAAACCGACTCAATTATAATGTACCCAAATAAATTTCAATCACAAGCTTTCGCTAAAAGTAAAGAATAAAAATACGACGAATATCTCTTCATCTGAAGGAAGCCCCCAAATTAATCTTCGATTTTAATCTAACAAAGATATTACTTTTCCCTCGGCAACGATCTTCATTACACATTTTTATTGAACAAGTAAACAATCGGAGGAAGTTACAAAATGGCGAGGCATTATTCTTTTCGCTTAGGACTTTCTGGTTATTAAAATTTGGAAGAATTTTGTATATTTGAGAAGAAAACATTATATTTTTCTTCTCGAAATTATATTTTATTTGATAAATACTTTATGCATGATAATTAATGATATTGATTTTTGTAAATTGGTTCAACAAAATGTTTTGAAACTATATAGATGAGTTCGGTATTTCCTAACTGACTCCTCTGAGAAGAAAGATTGAAACAAACTTAGAAGTCACAGTTTCTGTTATGTCCAGTGGTCAGGCCATAAGAGGACCATGCAGATAAATGTCTGTGATTGTCTTTTGAGGAAAGAATCACACAGATTTGAGTGGAGTCCAGTTAGTGCACGCATTAGTAAGTAAATGTATGGCTCAACTCAGAACTTAAGGAGCTCAACGCCTTTTTTATTCTTATTGCATTTAGATAGATCATTTATTCGGTGCACACAAAAGACATAGCACAACATACAAAAACACGATTAAACAATAACAAAATACATGTATATAGCTACAAGATGCCAATATGCAAAAAAATAAAAGAAGTAAACAAGACATTGCGATGACACTATTGGCTATGACACACTTTAAAATAATTAAACATACAAAGTGCGTAAGTCTCAAGTTTGCACCAAATGGGAGTCCAACTTAGCTAACTTGTGTCAGGCAAATATACCATACAATTACAATTTTATTTCATTTAATTATGCATACTAGTGGTCGCCCCGTGGTCGAAATTCAACCATAATTCATAAAAAATTTAAGTTTGTTAGGACAGTTCATACTAATTCCATGTAAGTAGCCATCATTAACCATAGTTTATTTCAAACGCATAGTATGTGTAATGTTTTTTTTTTTTATTAATCTAATCTATCTAATGCATATTACATAAAAATATTAGCTTTCTACACTCCTTCTCCATTTAAATTATAACTGTGCCAAATTTCATACTCCTCCGTTTGCGTAGTTTTCGTAAAAAGGGGTACAAAGTTTTTAAAGTGAAACTTTTATTACATCGTCTCAAACTTTTTCGTCTGGGTGTTGCATGTCGCGTGACGGTCGGCCGCGGAGTAGGGATAAAGTGAAAGGCGCTCGTCAGAGCAGCCAAGGCCAATATGGCGGCGCCTATAGAAGTTTCACTTTTACCGTGGTTTCATAAAACTACACAATCCTTTTTTTTCTTCACGTATTTATATAGGGTGGCAGGGACATCGAAGCAGAAACTGTTACCATGGATTCAGTACATGATTCTGAACCCCCTTGCATAAAAAAATCAAAGCAGGTGGTTTCAAAATCATGTACTGAATCCATGGTAACAGTTTTCGCGTCGATGTCCCTGACATCCTGTATATATAGATTCTAAAATGAAATATAATCATTGTTGTTGGTACTAGTGGTAGGCCTTTCGTCAATGCACTTCACATTATTGCAGAGGATATAAATAATAAAAGATTTGAATAAGATACTTAAGATAATAAAGTAGGTAGATTAAATTGAAAACAATATTATTTGAACTTGACTTGAACTTAACAAAACTATTCCAATGCAAGAAACATTGCTGCCTGATGAAAAAAAAGTTCAAAAATCGACTTCCTTATTGATCTACGGCAGCCTTCACAAAGAAGATAATACAAGAGCAAACGATTTTATAAAAAAAGACGCTGTATCTCTTGTTCCAAAACAAATCAACTACAAATCACACCTTGAGGAGTTGATAATACTTTTCGCTCGTCTCTGGGTATCAAGGGATCGAACTGGAGTGTCGGTCGAAAATGTCGGACCTTCATCTGTCAGAGACCGACGGCGAGAAGTGGGTCGTTATTTTTGTATAGAGATGGAATAAATTACGAACGAAAATTCTTTCTGGAGGAGTGACAAAGTTACTGTAGTGTCAATCTGAATAAGATTCACAGAAGTTGATAGAGGACGCAGAAATTATTAAAATGAAGTGGCGTCAAGTAAATATTTAGAATTGTGATTATGTTTGTAACTATGATACAATGTAAGGTATTTATGGAAAAATGGATATCATTAAATGAATGAACAAGGAGTAGCATTGAGAATTTCCTCCACTGCTTTATTACCAAGTTAATATATTATTTCAATATCAGTCTGCCTAGTCTTTTCCCAATTCTGTTGAGGTTAATTTCTGAATGCAGCTGAATACCAGTATTTTACATGGAGCGACTGTCTTACTGACCTCCACAATCCAGTTACTGGGTAACACGATACTCCTTGGTAAGACTGGTTGTCAGACTTTCGGGCTTCTGACTGGGTAGTCACGGTAACGACTCTCAAACTGATTTACAAATGACAGCCGGGACCAACGTCTTAACGTGCTTGCTAAGACACGGAGGGGTTCGATATATAATGGATGGTGACCCATCTACGAACCGGCCGCAGCAAGAGCAGTTTTCCCTTTGATAGACCCGTGCAGCTGTTATTCTTTAGCCAGAAGCCCCTGCCCCTTAATATATTAATTAGTTTATATATTATTGCTAAGCAATGAAGGATTGTCGAAGCAACTCAACGGGTTGATAGCAACTTGGTCATCATCAGCCTATAAATGTTTCCACTGCTAGGACACAGGCCTCCTCTCTGTGAGAGGGAGTGGGCCGTAATCTACCACGCGGGCCCAGTGCGGGTTGATAGATGTCACATGTCTTCGAATTTTAACAACTTGGTAAGCGTTACTAACTGCATTTCTCCGAATGTACCTAATAGGTACTCAAACTCACATTTCAATAAAGTACCTTAATCCTCCTTCATCAATTTTGATGAATTCCTTTACAATTTGTCAAGGATTAAACACGATGACATCAATACGTTAACATCTTAACACATACTTAAGTGGTATCCTCGTCATAATGAAAGTGTTAAACCTGTCAATGTTCTGAGCATTGACGGGTTTAACATCTTCAATAGATCTCATCTAAACAATGCGATATTGAAGCCTGTCGAAAACATAATACTCACCTACTAATAAGTAATTACCTACTAAGAGTAAACTGCTTTGTTTATCAATATTGCACCAATTATATCAAACGCGTAGAGGAGCAAGAAGAAGGAAAACAAAGGATGCAAAAGGAGTGTGTAAGGATCGTCGTTCTGTAGTTTCTGCCTACCCCCATAGGAAGAAGGCATTAGTTTATGTATACAGTGTGAGTCTTCATAATGTGCACATATCGAAATGAGGGAATCTATGCTTAATTTTATCGACGGAAAAACTGGTCAAATTTTATTTTTATTTTTTTAATCTCTTGGGCATTTTATTTATAAATTTTACAATTATTGTAAAAATTGATGAAAAAAATACAGATTTTTACAAAAAAAAATTGTTTATTTTCAATTGAGGGTAGTTTTTTTTCTCAATTTAATTTTATGTGGACGCCTAGGTACTTACTTCCGATCATTATGGAGTTTGTTTCATCGCGATAGCTGATTCAGTTTAAAAGTTACACAGTTTAGTTACATTTTTTTTAATTCCATAAAAAGTATTAAAAAAAATATTTAGATTTTTTTAAATATTTTTTCTGTCGTTAAAATTAAGCATAGATTCCCTCATTTCGATATATGCACATTATGAAGAATCACACTGTATAAGAAGGAAAATGAAATAATACCAATAGGAATTTGGTAGACCTTTGTTCTGGAGTATGGCTTATGTAAATTCAACTGCCATAAAACATATCTTGTGTCATATGTCCAATGTGGAAGGAGCATCATTTGTTATATCTACAAACAATACCTACATCTGCTCCAGTCAGATAGTCTATTTGGATACACAGAGCCCGAATATTATTATGGACTAACTACTATCACCTACTGTGGACCAAAAAGTTGTAATCTATACATATAATAAAATCGTAGCGAAGTCAAAACTGTACATTGAATTTTTTGAAAAAATGTAATTGCTACGAGGTCTAGGATCGATTCTAATGCCGAAAATATTTTTTTTAGAATTTTTGTCTGTTTGTCTGTATGTATGTTCCAGCATGGCACAAATTCTACCGGACAGATTCTGTTAAAATTTTGCATAGATATTCCCTGTGTGTCTGGTCAAACTATAGGGTATAAACTATCATGCTACTTACTATGGGGGACGAGCAATATTACATTATGTTGTATTTTTATGTTCTAGCATGACGCAAATTCTACCGGATAGATTCTGTTAAAATTTTGCATAGGTGTTCCCTATAAGTCTGGTCAAACTATAGGGTATAAACTATCACGCTATTTACTATGGGGGACGAGCAATATTATATTATGTTCGTATTTTTGGAAAAAAACGCGCCAAAATTTTAGGATATTGTAGATGGTTATCGATTAAACTTTTTAAATGATTATCATCACGCTATACCTTTATGGAACTAAGCAGTCAATCAAAAAATATATAGGAACGGCTATTTTAGGCAAGTTTCAACAAAGCAATTAGCTCAACGGTTGGGCGGTTGCTTTGCAAACATGGGGTTGTAAGTTCGATTCCCACCTACGGTTTTTTTTCTTTTTTTTCACATTTTGTTATATGATTATTATTTTTTTTGATTATGTACCTATAATCTATAGATATAATAAAATCGTAGCGAAGTTAATTTTTTTTAAAGAAAGTTATTGCTACGAGGTATGGGATCGATTCTTATGCGGAAAATAAAGTTTTTAGAATGTTTGTCTGTACCAACTGTAGGGCATAAACTATCACGCTATTTGCTATGGGGGATGAGCAATATTACATCATGTTCGTATTTTTCTCTGCAAATTGTAAAAGGACGCGCCAAAAGGTTGGGATATTGTAGATAGGTAGTTACCGATTTAACTTTTTAAATGATTATCATCACGCTACCTTTTATATAGGAACGGCTATTTTAGCTAACTTTCAACAAAGCGAATAAGTAAGCGGTTGGACGAATGATTTGAAGTCCTGAGGGCCTACCACCAGCTCAAAAGCAGTATTATTTTAATATTACTTTAGTTTACTTCAGTGTGGGAAAGAGATGAAGCTCTACAAGATGTATAGCTCCATCTCTTTCTCCCATTGAAGTAACATTAAAATAATACTGCTTTATGAGCTGGTGGTAGGCCGCCCGGGGTAGTAAGTTCGATTTACATCTGTTTTTTTAAAACTCTTTTTGTAAAACGTTTTTTTTTTTGGATTGTGTATGTAATAGTTCATAGAATGTATTAATTCACAAAAAATGGAAAACTTCGTAAGCTATGGGAAACTACTAAGTTACAAGTACTTTACAGTCACAAAACATTCTAGGTTGTAGTCTGATCATTTTAGAGCAAAAGACTGTAGGAATAAAATGTTTTTTTTACAGATTTTGACAGCAGATTTGTCCAAGCGGTTTTAAAATATGTATGTGTGTGGATCTTCTGGAATCGCTACCACGCTGCTTCCTGGTGGCAAAACAGCGCACGTCATGTTTAAGATTCCCATCGATTTAGAGAGCAACGAAACGCCTGTTTGTGGGGTGTCACGTAACAGTAACAAGGGATGTGTGCTTAGGGGATTGCGCTTCGTCGTATGGGATCAATGCATTATGGCAAAAAGGAAAGCAGTGGAAACTGTAAACAGAACCCTGCAGGACATCCGCAGAAACCAAGATATGATGGGTGGTGTCACAGTTTTGACAAAAAAAGTAAATACTTCGTTGAAAAGGTCGACTCTATGGTCGAGAGTTCATAAACTGCGCTTGACCATCATCATACGACCTCGGCTTGGCGGTAATTCAAATGCTCAAGTATTCTCCGATGTTCTTCTAAAAGTTGGTGAAAGCACTCTACCAGAGACTCTTGGTAGAGTAGATCCCACTTTAGAAGATCTTATTCGTCTGATATACGAGGATATCAGTCAAATACCGTACCAAGAGAATTCTTAGGCGTGTTTCCGTTTTAACTCCGCAGATGATCAAGCTGCAGCGATCAACCACAGTATTCTCTCACAAATTGAAGGGAGTGAAGTGATATACACCTCCATTAATACTGATGTGGAGGAAGATGATGCCAAATATCACCCCGTAGAATTTCTCAATTCACAAATGGCAAGTGGATTTCCGGTTGTATATCTGTGTAACGGAAACCAGCTCAAAGTCATGCCTTTGCAGAGAAACGTCATCGAGGTGGAAATTCTAACAGGTTGTGGCGATGGTGAGACAGTGTTTATAGCGCGTATAAAGTACAAATTCCCCATAATTACCAGTTAAAGCGCGTGCAGTTCTCTGGGAGTGTATGCTTTGCGATCAACAAGTCACAGGGGCCGACACTGAAGGCTGAAGGCTGCGGGTGTCGACCTCAGGATAAGCTGCTTCTCACACGGACAACTGTTACGTCGCTTGCTCCCGAGTCACCATTCCTGACTGTCTGTATATTTTGGCTGCTGAGAATAAAACTACAAACGTAGTATACAGGGAAGTTTTATAAAATATGGCTATTATTGTAGTATATTGTGATGTCTTACGACTTCCACGCGAACGAAGTCGCGGTCAGAAGCTAGTAATAGATATTAATCGTCCTAATATCATTATCAGTCTATCAAAATTCTATCGAAACTAGGCAAATAGTGGTGCCGATTCTCTTGTCACAAATGCCTCTAAACTAAACTAAAAATCACCAAAATTTAGTTTATTCCTGTCAAACGACGATTTCCTATTCTGAAATAGACTAAAGTGACACAACTTAACTATATTTTAGTTTGACAGCACAAAGATGGCACTGAGATATTAGTTTAGTGAAAATGGCAATTTTGCTATTCTGAATTTGACGTTTTTAACCTAAAATTTAGATTTTCTAACTAAATATGATTATTTTTAATCGCGACTAAAAACATGTGGAATAAAATTGGTTGTCATGAACTAAAATTCACACCAACACCTCGACTTCAGATGAAAAAACAGTACTGAATTTTTTTTTTTCTTTTGCTTATATCTCGAAAACGGTGTGTCCAATCGCAAAAATAATGAAAATTTCGACACCCTTTATAAAACCCTTAAACCCCTAACATTCTACATGTAGGTAATATTTTTTCTTATTTTCAACACAAAAAGTGAAAAATCCATATAAAACACGTCGAGGCTGCCCCCCCTGCGCGCCTCCGTCTCTAAAAAGATTCACGTGGTTTGGTATCACGTGTGGAGTCGCGGTTGTCAAATTCGATTTAGATGTGTCAAAATTATTTTTAAATTTAGAGAATTTAATTTGCAGAATAGCTTTGAGATTTTCATAGTCAAAAATAAGGAATTTTAGTGATAGTTTAGTTAGTTTAGTTCGGTGTACAAGAGAATCGGCACCAGTGTTTCTTAATTCAAAAACTACCAAATCTGACTTTTTAATTAGATAAGTTCACTTCTCAAGTAACCTTGACAGACAGCGAAGTATTTTAACAGGTGTTCAGTGAGAAGGAAATAATTTTTGTCCATTTATCCCAATCAATACAGATGATTAAACTTCTTTATCCAGAACTCAATCCATATACAGTAATAACCTTCCTTTTGAACTAAAAATACTCGGTTTAGCCAAAGACCCCAAGTGCGGTTCCCCTTAAAAAAGCTTTACCCCGAATCGCGCTAATTTTCCCCCATGACATCTGTCATAGGGCTTGACATCAGGTAAAATTATCAGACCTTATCCCCTTGCCATAAGAGCTATATCAGCTTGTCACGCCAATTCGAGTGGGGTAAAAAGGTCATGATTTATTATGTTCGAGAGTAGCCAAGTGTGAATGAGGAGGGTGCACCTATTTTGATGGAGTAGGTATATAGAAATTTAATTTAATGGGACTCTATTTTCGCGGTACGAAAAGGAAATTAATACGGAACGAACAACTTTGTATTTGTGAAGTATTCATGATTTTGCGTCTTTTACGTTCTTTGGAGGAAAGTTTATGTTTGAATGTGATTGTCGTTTGACAACAGAGAGAACTGAATGGGAAGAGTTTTGTGAAAGAATTACCTACTCAGTATGTTTCAACTCAGCATATATGAGTCCTACTTCATTATTTCTTGTAAACGAATTGTGTCATATAAATTGACGGATATAGGAAATTGGAAGATCTTCGGATTCAGTATTATTTTCTCAAACCAACATTTAAAAAAGAAAAAAAAAAATCTTTTGAAATTAAACACTAAAGGTGGTTTTACACCGGCGAGGCGAGGCGTGGATGGGTTGGGCGAGAATTGAAATTTGTATGACAAAATTTCTATCCACGCCCTGCCCATCTTTGGTGTAAGAGGTGAAAATTGAAATATTTGTTGGTACAATATTGAACTTTATTGTTGTATGAATTGAGTATTTATTTACTTTGTAAAACGGATATACAAATCTCGCACCGGCCATTGAGGACCCGCACGGTCTCTCTCCGTCAAGCGCTGACTCGCGATATATCGCGCTGGCACGCGCTGACACGAGCCGGCTCGCTCCGACCATCGCGAGACATCTCTGCATACTATATTCTCGGCTGGCTGGTGCGCCAGATACGATTGGCTGAGCGGCGCGTGATAGCGCGAGTCAGCGCTAGTTATTGATGGTCGGCGCGTGACATCACGAGCGGCGCGAGGCAGCGCTAGCCATCGCGAGACGGCGCGGTATAGCGCTGGACATCTTTCGGTGTAATAGGGTAAGCGTGATTTAATTTCTCGCCCATCCCATCCACGCCTCGCCTCGCCGGTATAAAACCACCTTTAAAATTGTATATCAATTGTAGTACTGACCATAAAACTGAACAACTTTCTCCACGGGACCAACATCGTAATCGAGAAAAACTAACCACAGCCTTAAAGACCACACCTTTCTGATACACCCCGTATAGGTAAAATCCCGAGAACCATTGAGGGTTTGTCTGCAAGCCTTAAGTTAAGCTGCCCCAAATAGATAAAGAAAATTATAATCTAGTGAAAAATCTTGCACAGTCACTAAGTATCCAAAAAATCACAAAAAGCTTCCGAGTCCAGCAACGGACGTCATAGGGTGACAGCGATTTTGTTGACAATAATATACCATGGCGATATCATTTCCTTACCAATCATAAATCAATCAATCTGCCTAGCCTTTTCCCGACTATGTTGGGGTTGGCTTCCAGTGTAATCGAATGCAGCTGAATACCAGGATTAGGTATACGCAGAAGGCTTACAACGCTCTGCGCGTGCAGTATAATAATGTGCTGAGGATATTGTTTGAGGATTTGTCAGTGCATCGGGCATGTTTGCGGAAGCGCGAATAAATGACTTTCATGCCATCATGCGCAAGCGGTGTGCATCGATGTTGCGGCAATTCAGGGGCAGCCCTAACAGTATTTTAGCTACGCTGGTGGACAAGGTTGATAGACCATGTATCAGGCTCTGAGCTAGCACATGTTCATATCGCCAATTAATGAATAAATAATGTATTTTTAAGTTATTGAGTCTATTAACATAGGCTAAGTTCATATTAACACTATATGGATCCCTTGGTCTGAAATAAAATGATTGAATTTGATTTTACATGGAGTGACTGCCTATCTGACCAACATAACCCAGTTACTGGGTGACACGACACCCCTTGGTAAGACTGGTTTTCAGACTTTTGGGCTTCTGACTACCCGTAACGACTGTCAAAGGTCTACGAATGACAGCCGAAACCAACAGCTTAACGTGCTTTTCGAGGCACGGAGTAGAGGTCTCGATATAAATAGTCACCCATCCACGGACCAACCTCGGCAAGCGTAGTTTAACCTTCGATCGACCCGTGCGGCTGTTAGCATTTAGCTACGAGCCCCTTCTTATATCGTTTCTTTACCAAGATATTAAATATGTTTTAGTTGGATGAAGTAATGACAAAGTTGAAATAGACTAGACATCTTATATTTTAGTGGGACATTCTGTTGCATACCTTAATGATACAATATTTTCATCACTATAACACATAACATTAAGCCCCCGTTTCCTCGGGACTTTATCACGCACTGGATTTTCAACTCTCGGTGTTGAGTCAAACGTTGAGAATCCAACAGAGTACGTCCCAGCGCGTAGAAAAAAGACGCTTTTATATTTCCAACACTCGGCGCTGTGCACTGCGTTGAAAATTCAGTGCGCTTAAAAAAATCGCCCGTGCGTACCTAAGCTTACGTTAAGAAACGATCATGGAAGTATCGCAAATTAATGTAAATTACCTCAATATGGCGGAAACTTGCTAACATCAACAATGTTCAGCTTATAAAGGTGTTATAATGTAAACACAAACTTCACACTTGTAATCCTCTTGGGGTTTACGTAAATATTGTGGTATAAGTACCTTTAATTTAATAGCTAAGAGTATACTATATGATTTTGTGTTTTGTCGTAAGTTTAGGAATTTTGAAGGTGTCAAAACTAAAAAAATAAAACAAACTACTTCCAAAAAAACACTTCTAAGTGAAAAATAATTTTAATTTTGGAAGTCGGTGTCTTTGGTTTTGTATTTTCATTTTTTGCCACCGACTTCCCAAATTAAAGTTATTCTTCACTATGTAGTGTTTTTTTGGGAGTCGGTTGTTTTTTTTTTGTAAAAACGTTATTACTTTTCACTTTTTATTTGGACGGCTCCGTCGACTACGCCGTATAAGACAGCGTGCGGCTTTTTAAAATGATGTATAAGTATGCCGCAAGCTGACGATATGATAAGATAAGATAAAGATTTATTGTTTAACTAGGACTAGATTACAAGGCAAGGTAATATATAAAGCACAAACTTAAAGTTTCATAATCTAGTTAGTGGATGCCGTACTGTTCTCCTAGATAAGTTACAAAATAACCTGTGTTTAGGAGAAACAGTTCCGATCCTCGTCATAAATGGTTGACTTAAAAATAGCACGTGTTAAATATTATGTATATAGTAATAAAAAAAACGATACTATACTGATACTGACCTATAGTGATACTGACCTATAGGTGATACTGACCTATAGTGATACTGTCCTATAGGTGATGCTGACCTATAGTGATACTGACCAATAGTGATACTAACCTATAGTGATGCTGACCTATAGTGATACTGACCTGTAGTGTTACTGACCTATAGTGATACTGACCTATAGTGATACTGACCTATAGTGATACTGACCTATAGTGATACTGACCTATAGTGATACTGACCTGTAGTGTTACTGACCTATAGTGATACTGACCTATAGTGATACTGACCTATAGTGATACTGACCTATAGTGATACTGACCTATAGTGATACTGACCTGTAGTGTTACTGACCTATAGTGATACTGACCTATAGTGATACTGACCTATAGTGATACTGACCTATAGTGATACTGACCTATAGTGATACTAACCTATAGTGATGCTGACCTATAGTGATACTGACCTGTAGTGTTACTGACCTATAGTGATACTGACCTATAGTGATACTGACCTATAGTGATACTGACCTATAGTGATACTGACCTATAGTGATACTGACCTATAGTGATACAACGCCGCTTGCGGCACTGTATACACTGCCCTAAATCTATCTTTTGTGATATTAGGTAAATTAAATCATTTCGTTATCAACGCTTGACTTTATTTTGGGATTTTGTAGAGAAATAACATAATTTCACAAATCTGTATCCACTAATGACGAAAATATATTTTCAACATTTTTAGACACATCATTACCAGCGAAATTTATTATAACAATCTTTTCAATAGCGTCGATAACAATTTGTTTATCGATGTATCAATTCTGCTTGACAGCAAATACTTTGAAGGCATTTTGTTGTAATTTTCGCTCGTCAACACGACAGGTCCTTAAACCTTTTAACTTTGTGGTTTTGTGGCGATTTATTTAGTAGTCTTTTTAAAATACTTTGATGGATTGGTTTTATACGGTATATTAGGTTTTAGGTACGTGGGTTTGGCAAACAACACGGGTAGCATGCCCACAATAGACACGGGTTTTGTTGACGGAAGCATAGACAAAATGATAGATTGTGATTGTGAATCTGTCATTTTGTCTATTCTTGTTGGTTTACCTGATGAAAAGTTGACTACCAAATAGACCCATAGAGCGTGAAAAATCGATGATAGAAAAAAATTTAAAAACAAATGGGCCTAAAAACAAAACACTAGCAATTGCTTTAAAAATCTACTAATTATCTTAAATTCATTAATTCACTGACAAGCAACGCAAAGCTTAAACCCCCGGGGCGGGAATCGCGAGCCGATTTCCGGCCACCGTAGGCGCGGGCTTGCGGACGGTGAGTAATGGGTAGCTCGCCGTCCGGTAAGGACCAAGCCCGGGTCGACGGCGCATTGTGTTCCACGCGCGCCTCAAAGAGATGACAGCAGAATTGACGGGGTCCGCTAGGGCCAATGCCTGCCGGGGCTGCGAATAAGGGCCGAAAGGGACATCGTGGCCCCCGGCAACAGGGCAACCGAAGGAACACGGGTGGGTTTTAGTCAGTAAGAGTCTGACACGCCCTCCCGCTCCACCCAGAGCGGGAGAAGTTATTCTTATTAAAAAAAAGGGGATGAAATTTTGCACGGCTTGTCACTAACTAAAACCATTGTGTATTAAACACGCTCAATACTCCATAAGACATGGCGCACACCATGCGACATGCAACTGCGATAGCTCAGCGACTAAACACAACGTCAATTTGCGGCCGACAACTTTCATTTATTTTATCGCACACTCTCGCTTCTTGTCGCAGCTACTAGACGCAAGATCCACACGCACACCCGACAACACAAACATGCAACAGATCAGCGTCAGTCTTGCTGTGAGCGCTGAGAAAGGTGCACGTGAGTTTGTATTGCGAATCTCAATATGGATACGGTCGAAGTTGATGTTTTCTAATCGGACGTGGAAGCGCATTAAATAGTCATAGAAAATAATCGCTACCTGTATGATGTTTGTCGTAACAACTACTCGCAGACGGAAACGACAGCTCTGCGTTTAATCGAAGTGATTAGACGCAGCAACAAGACACACAGTTTGCGCTGGCACTAATATAAACATAAAATCTCTACAGGCTGCTTGCTAATTGACGTGAAATGTTTGCATACGACGTCATACGATTAGCTTAGTATAAACTGATTTGCTTCGGTGTTAATTAAGTTGAATCCTATGCAAACATGACGTTTCCTTGCCTGCTTAATGTTGGAATAATAAACTGTGGAGTGTGAACTACTGTTGATTATCGAGTTAATTCTTTGTCAGCTTTAAGTGATATACTTTTTCAATAGATTTAAACAAGTAAAACAAGAGGAGCTCGTGGCTAAGTAATACCAGAAGCACGGGTCGATCCATCCATCAGGATAAGCTACGCTTGGCGGGGTGACTATTTTTACCTACCGAGACTCCTCCGTGCCTCGGATATCATGTTAAAGCGTTGGTCCCTGCTGTCATTCGTGGATCTTTGACTGTCGTTTCGGGTCGTCAGTTTTACCTAGGGGTATTGTATTACGCAGTTACTGGGTTGTGGAGGTCAGAAAGCCAGTCGCTTCATGTAAAATACTGGCAGTTGCATTCGGTTAGACTGGTAGCCGACCCCAATATAGTTGGGAAAAGGCTAAGCAGATTGAGATTAAGAGTAAATTAATAATGATGATGGTATTCTATTGAGGCTAGTTAGTATTTAATCTTGGTTTTTAGAAATTGTAAGTACGACTCCAAAGCATAAAGATCTAGACTTGATTTTCGGCTTGAAAATAATTATTTTTCAATAACTATTCTGAATAAAAATGTAGTATAGATTTTTTTTATTGACTAGTCAAAAATTTGCTTTGCAATCACTACAAAAAATAACAGGAGTTCGAATACCATGCTTTGTAAACTGATGTTTTTTTTTAAATTGATAAAAAAAACAGTGTCTTTCCGGGAGTGCCAAAAGAAGTGAAAACTTGATAAAAATATCGGTACCGCGGTTATCAACGCGTTGATGTCTTTTTAACGGTCCTTTTGACCATTAAAAAGACATCAACGCTGGTGTCGTCACATTGTCGCGATATCAATGGTTTAGTCCCATCTCAAAATTGCCCAACACGCCTAAATAAGTTTGCACTTCAAAAAAATTCAAGCCAGTTATAATCTTCACAGTATCATACATTTTCATACCCTAAAGTACAGTTGCAAAAAAAAACACTTAAGAGACCAATGAAATTGGAACTATCTTATATCAGACAACTGTAATAAACGGA
Source organism: Agrochola lychnidis (assembly GCA_963680765.1). NCBI lineage: Eukaryota > Metazoa > Arthropoda > Insecta > Lepidoptera > Noctuidae > Agrochola > Agrochola lychnidis. The sequence continues at coordinate 16,768,662 of OY796869.1, read as the reverse complement.
ATCAGTTTTTGAATCTTTAGCATTAATTTTGTCTAAATGCCATTTATGAGAAGTTGGCTTAGTATCTGAAGTTCATTCAAAACGCTTATCTTAGAACTTAGTATATTTAATGGGTCTACGTTCTAAAGGTTGGAGGAATACCTCGACAATATTTTATATAGTATAAAGGAGCATTGCCCAGCAGAAACAGCCGCGAGTTGAAGGTCGTGGGTTTGAAACCAGGTAGGCACTTTAGTATAATCATCCTATAATGTTCCCACTGTTGGGACACAAGCCTCCTCTCTTCGAGAGGGAGTGGGCTGTAATCTACCACGCGGACCCAGTGTGGGTTGGTAGATGTCACATGTCTTCAAATTTTTGGTTCTAGGGTATGCCGGTTTTGATTGTCCACCACTGCCTCAAATTGGACAAACCACAGTCATGTTTGGTCTGCCCAAAACTATGGTATTCTCGCTGATACGGTTATGCTGGCCAATGCACAGTCATCTTCTGCTCGCGGTTCGAGTTTCAAATCTGTAGCATGCATTGCAGATAGATTTACGCCTTGAAGAGTCATGGTTCCCCAAAAACCATAACACAGACTGATTTTTCTACACAGAATGTCACTGAGTTGATCACGTCGTCGAGGTCACCAGTTTAGGAAAGCAAGATATTATTAAAGTAAAAGAATAACGTGTTACTAAAATCTTCATTTCTTGAACCCATAGACAATATGCTTGTAAATATGTGAACACCATGTATCCATTACTTAATTATTATTTTTTCTGTCATTGCTTCATTTTTAATTATTTTTACCTATTGTGGTATAGTAATATTATTCCAGGTGCATCGTCTTCACATATAATTAATTTTTACAAAATATTGTATAACATTTTAAAAGAGTAACGGTGGAGTTTCTTACCCATTCTTCTCCATACGAAAACTACCTTTTAGAAGGGGCGACTAGAATCAATTCTATTTTTTGTTTTTGACGTTCAAAAGTGCCTTTTTGTGCCTAATTGAAATAAATTATTTGACTTTGACTTTGAATAAAGTAACTTAACCCTACACTGACAGCTAAGATAACACTTCACCGGTTTTCTCGCGATGTTTTCCTTCACCGTTTTGAAAGCAGTGGTGATGAAATAATTTATACAAAGTAAAGAGAACCCACTAATCGTAAGTCGGGGCCGTACCACTGGGCCACCACTACTCTAAAATTAAAAAAATCTTATTTTTCAGACAATTTTTTGTTCATATTCGAGCGCGTATTCACGCAACTATCCCTTAAATAAAACGCCACCTGACTGTCTGTATTTATTTAGTGCGTATTAGCGCGTAATTAGAATTAATTTAATGAACTAATTAGCTCTAATTGATGGATTTCTTCATGTCTTTCACTAAATAAAACTACAATAATAAAACAAAGAAAATCAAGGCTATGGTATAATTAAAATAATTAATGGAACATTAAACATTACCAAGGATTAATAAATTAAAAAATAAAGTTTAATAAAAAACTGTAGCTCGACTACGGGAAAATAAAAATGATCTAAAAAGTACGAAACAAGCAAATATTTCAGACAGAAATCAAGACATAGGTAGAAAAATGGTCAAGGTAAAGCCGTGGTCGCATGCCTGTATACCATGTTGGTGCCAGGAACACCTACAAAATTATAATGGCATGCGACGACGGCTTTATCTTGACCATTTTTGTACCTATGTCTTGATTTCTGTCTGAAATATTTGCTTGTTTCGTACTTTTTAGATCATTTTTATTTTCCCGTAGTCGAGTTACAGTTTTTTATTAATCTTTTTTATTTTTTTATACTTTTCCGTTTTTACACTTGATAAACGTAAATAAGAGTAATACAATAGTTCAGTAATTAACCTATTTTAAATTCCAATAGCAATGCATAGTGCTTTGGATGAAACCATAGAGCGATTTATTTCGACGCCAACACCATATTATATCGATATCGAGCTTCGAAGAAATCCAAAATATAAATATTTCGTTGTACTTGTTTTTCTTCATAGAAGTGGAATTACAAATCGTTACTATTTATTAAGATTTAATTAACTGCACGTTGGTAACATCTTGCAATACTACGTAGCGCAGTCTCACTTTTGCTTGTTTTTAACGATTTAAACATATTTATTTACTTTGAAAATATAATAATATATACATATTTGTAATGTGCTTGTCAAGACCTTTCTTTTGATACCAAACATGTCATGATCATCCCATTTTAATTTTTTTCGAGGTTAGAAATTTACGCGTAAAGTCCACCAAATTAAATTTAGGGAAAAATTATATACCCTATGTCACCCGGACTATTATTACGAATCTATTGATACCTCATTCATCAAAATCGGTTTAGTAGTTTAGGCGCTACGGTGGAACACACGTAAAAGCAAACATACATACATACAAACATACATACATAGACTGCTAAAATCATAACCCTTCCTTTTGGCTTTGCCGTAGTCGGGTAAAAACCATAAAGGCTTTGTTTTTAATTCATTACCAGATAAACTTATATATAAAAGCACGTTACTTTTAACTAATTGAAACTAGATTGAGATATCTACGAACCAAATTAAAAAGTTAAAAGACTTTTTAGTTATTACAAACCACCACAAATTAACACAACTTTGCTTTAAATTAAACTTTTTGTTAACACTATTGGATTTCAACTCAGTGAAAACAAAATAAAAATAAATGACTGAGTCAGCTTTCACTGGCGAAGAAGTTGGTTAATAATAAGTAACTAATGCAATCCTAATAAAATTAAAATATTGTAGCACTTTTGTGTAGAACTGTACAGTCAAGGGCAAAAATGGAATAGGGGTGGGTTTTAGTCAGTCGCCCAGAGTGGGAGAAGTTATTTGATAATTTCCCACCCAAAAAAAATAAGGGCAAAAATAATAATATGTGTTACACTTACATAATTTCTTCTGAAGTATTGATTGAAGTGTTGTGCATAATCTCTTTATGAAATAGTAGCGACCCGCTTGGTTTTTATGACTTAATAAAACATCGATATTTCTTCGTTATTTATGTAGATACGATAAATTCTCTAAATGGTGGTGAAAACCGCATCAAAATCAGTTGCGGAGTTTAAAAGAACAAAGCAGTCACACATAGACACGAAAAGCGACTTTGATTTATAATAATGTACAGACTGATATAAATGTATAGGTGCGGTACGATCAATATGTACCCTAATGCTACGCCGTAGCAAAGTTACTACGGCGTAGTGCATCGGCTACGACAGCTACGAAAATGATAGCATTTTAGCTCACGTAATACTTTTGTGATAAAAGGAGAATCTTTCTTTATAGTTTTGGTAGGTAAATAGATTTCTGTACTGGCATTCATGTAATAAACAAGATTTGTTGCAAAATGAAGCGATCAAGCCCTCGAAACCTAATGTATCTGGCTAAACAATTTATCAATGTGTCAATCGCCGATCGAAAATGTTCGCCACATGTGAACCGACTCCGAACGTTTTTTGGCAGAATATTTTCATATCGACGTGATATAATCGACGGACACCTCACGTATTAAAATCCATTTAGTCGTTAGGATGCTTCGAAGGTTCTTTAAAGAATCCTTCGTAATAATTATAAAGTAACAACGCTGCAATGTGTAGATATTTTTTTTTTTTAAACGAGTGAGCCTTTTAGTAATCGCATAACTACGATTACACATATGACATCTTGGCCAACAGTACCAATCTCTCAGAAAATGGGTTGGTACACACGGCTACACATCAAGCTATACATTTCCATTATAAGCTGACCTCACATTGTACTGAAATCCTATACAATACGAGATCAGCAGAAACTGGAAATGTATAGCTTGATGTCTAACCGTGTGTACCATCCGACGGCCAACTCTAACACCGCGCGTGCTCATTGGTCAAATCAAATAGCGCGCCCTTCCCCGGCTTCCTGTTACACACTTCCGTCCCTTTTTATGAAATAACTCCCACAGACTGCAGGAAAGCGAGAGGAAAGATGTTACATAAAGAAAATGTGAAGTGTGTGTGTGTATGTGTGGTATGTGTGAGTGTGATGTGTGTGTATGGTGTGTATGTGTGTGATGTATGTGTGTGGTGTGGGGGTGTGTGTGTGATGTTAGAAATCATCACACACACACATGTCATGTCATTGTCATTAATGCTGAAATGAACCTTTTTGGCGCAGCCGTGAGGCACGCACTATTGTTGTTAAAACATCATTTTCACTGTGTTATTTGTGTTTTGTGTTTCACGAACTGTGTCCAAATAAATGTTTTTCTTTCTTTCTTAAACATCAAATACCTTTTACTTTCTATAACAATAAACTATGGTATATTCTTCTCCATAAAATCCACATGGTACTTTTATAATTAAGAATTTCCGCATAGTTCTGTTTAGTTTATGTGGACGTTTTAATAAAGGCAGAGTTGAAAATGCTACCACCAGCCGGTGGAAGCAATGAACATGAAATTGCGCAAAGTTCTGTTGTGTTAAATGTATTAAAACTAACTTTTGTTATTTCGTTTCTGTAAACGAATTTTGTTATAATTTAGGTATATGGGTTTCTGTTTAGCTTGACGTTGTGATAATTCCTGGAAAATATGTTAAGGTTTAAAGCTGTATGTATTATTTCTTTATTTAGCAACAACGGTTGTGCTATAACCAATTACAGTAACTAAAATTATAAAAGAGACAATTATAACACACATTAAAATATACAAAATTAAAACATGAAAACACAAATAAAATAAGGTAACAACAGTTTCACAAATACATAGACTCCCACAGTACTCCTGACGTATCAAAAAAATCTTTGTCCATCCATTCGCAAACAGTATTATTACAGTATTATTTTTGTTCCACTCGTGGCTTAATGATAACAGCCGCACGGCTCAATCGAATGTTAAGCTACGCTTGCCGCGGTCGGTTCCTGGATGGGTGACCATCCATTACATATCGAACCCTGCCGTGCCTCAGAAGGCACGTTAAGCCGTTGGTCCCGGCTGTCATTCCTGGATCTTTGACAGTAGTTACGGGTAGTAACAAGCCTAAAAGTCTGAGAACCAGTCTTATCAAGGGGTATTCAGCTGCATCTGGTTAAACTGGACGCCGATCCCAACGTAGTTGAGAAAAAGCTTAGCAGACTGATTGATTGTATTTTTTAAGCTATTGCATAGCTTTTATCGTGGGCTTTGAGCGCGGCGACCGAATCAAGAAATTCCGTAACGAAAATAAAACCTAACACTCCCCACTCCGCCTACCATGTAATGACGGTTCCCATGACAACGTGATGTTGTCATGGGAAACGTGATGTTGTCATGGGAACGTAATTTTTGTTTTATGTCGTTACGTCATCATCCCAAGTGTAGCGTTGACAAATAGGAAGTATGGAGGTTACAAATGCTATGCAATAGCTTTACCGCGGCAGTCCCCGAGTGCCACACGTTTTTTTTTGTTTCGGGACTGGTGACTGAATAGTTATTTGGATATCGGTTGTCATGGTATCTGATGCGGAGGAAAAGGATAATGTCGTGAGGTGTTTTGAGTATGAATGTCAATGGCTATAAGAGTAAGGGAAGACCAAACAAATGATGGATGGACTGTGTGAAAGATGTTATGTCTAGAAAGGTGGTGACTACTGAGCTAGGGCCTAATAGAGAAAATTATGGAAGAAGACGACATGCTGCGCCGACCTCAAATAAATTGGGATAAGGACAATTATTAATGTGTGTGTGATGGGGGTGTGTGTGTGTGTTGTTGTTGTGTATTGTTTGTTGTTGTTGTTATTGTTTTCAATTGTTTTTGTTGTTGTTCAATTGTTGTTGTTGTTGTCAATGTGTATTTTAAGTTTTATTTTTTGTAATGTGCATGTAGTTTGTGCAGAATAAACAATTTTCTTTCTTTTTTAGGGTTCCGTACCTCAAAAGGAAAAAAAGGAACCCTTATAGGATCACTCGTGTGTCTGTCTGTCTGTCTGTCTGTCTGTCTGTCTGTCCGTCTGTCACAGCCAATTTACTCTGAATCTAATGGACCGATTAAGTTGAAATTTGGTACACATATGTATTTTTGTGACCCAAACACGAATGTGTAACGTAAATAATTTTTTTTTGAATATAGGGGTCACTTTTGGGGGGCAAACAAGAAAATTAAAAAAAAAAGTTATGCTAACAGTACCGTGTGACATATCAAATGAAAGGACTTATTGCGAGGATCTTAAATATATTTTTTATATAATTTTAAAATACACAATTTTAAAGATATTTAAGAAATTCAATGAAAATTGACCATTCCCCCCCCCTTATCTCCGAAACTACTGGACCAAAATTTTTCAAAAAAATATATAGTGTGGCTCTTTACTCATAGATTACAGGAAAACCTATAAGAAGTCTATGGTCTTAAAATAACACGGTAAATCTCTCAATATTGTGCGTACAAACTTACATTTCGTCGCTCGGCATCCAATAGGCCCATCTCTCTAGCTACTACTATAATATCAATATCAAAAGTGTTTGACAGTCTGCTTAATACACAAATAAATAAAACTGTAAATGTTCATGACAACTAATTCGGGTTTCGGCGTGGTTTCTCAACAGAAAGTGCAGTGTTGTGTCTTAAGCGTACTGTCACATACTATACTTATACACAGCGTGGGACGCCGATTTATGCTAGCTTCCTCGACTTATTCAAGACTTGATCTGGATGCTTATGACGTATTGTGGAGAAAGATGGAGAAGGATAGGTTGCCAATGAAGCTTAAAAACATTTTTAAATATTGGTACCTATGGTAACCAGATCAATAGTGTATGATGGGCTGGAACTTTTTCCAGGCCATACAGGTTGGAATGCGGGGTGAAGCAGGATTGGCGAGCTCAGCAGCACCAGAGTGGGTTGTTATACAATGTGATTCTTCATAATGTGCACATATCGAAATGAGGGAATCTATGCTTAATTTTAACGACAGAAAAAATATTTTAAAAATCTATTTTTTTTTAAATACTTTTAAAATTAAAAAAAAAAATTGTAACAAAACTGTGTAACTTTTAAACTGAATCAGCTATCGTGATGAAACAAACTTCATAATGATTGGAAGTAAGTAGGCGTCCACATAAAATTAAAATTGAGAAAAAAACTACCCTCAATTGAAAATAAACATGTTTTTTTAGTAAAAATCTGTATTTTTTTCATCAATTTTTACAATAATTGTAAAATTTATGAATAAGATGCCCAAGAGAATAAAAAAAAAAACAAAAAAAAAATTTTGACCATTTTTCCGTCGGTAAAATTAAGCATAGATTCCCTCATTTCGATATGTGCACATTATGAAGACTCACACTGTATAGATGGTTTTTGTGTAAATAATATTAGCTTTGCAGACGTTATGGTGCTTCTGAGCGCCAGCCAGTATCCCATAGACAAAAACTTTTAGTCGCAAATTTTCCGAGTGACCTGGTAAAATAAGCTAAAGTTCATAAGTTTACTAACACAATGAGTCCTTGTTACTTGAATAAAGAAAAATATATTGTTGACTGTTTTTTTTTTAAACGACGTTTTCTAAAAATGAAACCTAGCTAGATCGATTTATCGCTCCCGAAACCCCCTGCATACTAAATTTCATAAAATTCTTGGAGCCGTTTCAGAGATTCAGGTTATATAATCTATACATATATACAAGAATTGCTCGTTTAAAGGTGTTAGATTTTTATTTTTACTACACGTTCAAATAAGTGATCCTGCAATTAAAAAAAAAACATAAAAAATTACACATTCGCGGTATTGCATGCCGAGCGACGATTTGCAGTTGGAATAAATGTTAAGTTTGTTCTTGGGATAAATAAATTCATCTCAACTACGGAACCCTTCATTGTGCGTAGTCCGACACGCACTTGGCCGGTTTTTTTAACAATAAAACTCATATACAGGGTTACTGGTAACTCGACATATTCCATGCAGGACGTCATAGTAGGGTTAAAATGCAACAAATTAAGCCACCAAATGTTCTACCGAAATTCAGTAGTTTTTGAATTAGTTAAGAGTTTAATTTTTTTTATGAAAAATCCCAGATTAAATAATTTGAAACCAATTTAAAAATTATTTACGGCGCGACTGTACTGAAATTTAAGTTATTATCATAGTTGACGCCGTAGCAGACCTTTGTTAATAATTAAAAGTTCAATAATGCCTAAAACTTTGGCAAATATCACTAACCAAACATTTAATTTTTTGTAATTTTTGCTATTACTTCATAAAAAATGTAGTCTAGTGCAAAAAAAAAATACTACACCTGGTGTACAAATTACTAGGAAAATATCCTTGTCTTATCAGTTATTCAGAAAGGTATGATTGTCAATACTTTTGCATGTGTGCCAGGGAAGAGAAGGGTTTTATGGGGGGCAGGTAAAATTGCGAGACGGTCAACCTATTGTTTCGTATTCGTATTATTCGTAGTTTTTACCTGCGCTTGAACTCCAAACACTCGGGGAGCTTTGTGATTGGTTGCTATTGTTCTCTCGGCATGACAGGGGGTGCGATTTTGCAAAATTTGGTCGTCAGCGTTAGTTAGTTTCAACTCTACGTCGCGCAAGCTCGTGTTTTGTTACTGGCTATTTCCCTAACTGTTGCTGCGTATCTTGCTCTTGTGCTGTGCTGTGCCTTCATAAGCGCTGACTATGGCTGCATATTCTAATCCTGAATACGCTGACATAATGTACTGTTACGGACTTTGTGACGGTAACGCTGCTGAGGCGCGGCGAGAATATCAACTTCGCTTTCCCAACCGCCGACTCCCCCACGTTAGTGTCTTCGGATCGACTTATCGGCGAATATCTGAAACTGGCAGCGTCCAAAGAAGCAGGCAAGTTGACACTGGTCGTTCCCGGAGATACACGGCTGAGGACGAGGAGCTTATTCTTCAACGTTTTATTGACGATCCTAACACATCGACAAACATCGTAGCGCGTGAGCTTGGTATGTCACAGTGGAAAGTCTGGTCTGTAGTTCACTTGTCAGGCCGACATCCATACCATTACCAACCAGTCCAGTCATTAGAAGAAGGAGATCCGCCGAGACGGCTTGAATTTTGTCGTTTTATGCTAAGTGCCGACGCCGACAGCGAAAACTTTTTATAAAACATTCTGTGGACCGATGAGTCATGTTTGATCGTGATGGTATCACAAATTACCACAACTTACATTACTGGGCACCGAAAGCAGAAGCAAACCCTAAAAAACTGAAACCAACCGTATCCCAGCGAAGGTTCTCGCTTAATGTTTGGATGGGTATTATTGACGACAAATTAATTGGCCCACATTTTTTACCCCGAACACTAAATGGGGAACTTTATGAAGATTTCCTCAGAAATCATTTATCAGCACTGCTCACGGATGTACCGGAAGAAAGAAGAGCAAACATGATTTACCAACATGACGGATGTCTAGCCCACTTCCGAATCACAATTCGACAACTGCTGGATGAAAACTATCCAAACCGACGGATAGGGCGCGGTGGGCCGATTCCGTGGCCTGCACGAAGCCCTGATCTGACGCCGCTAGACTTTTACGTCTGGGGTCATATGAAAGATCTAGTTTATGTGACCCCAGTAAATTCAATTGAAGAACTAAGGGAGAGAATTACAAATGCGGCGGACCAGATGAGGGCAACAATCACATCAAGAATAACAAAAACCGAAGTAAGGAAGCGAATAAGAACATGTATTCGAAACCGAGGGCAGCACATCGAACAAGACGTGTGAAATGTGTGTAATTAAAGTTTTTAATATTGATTAAAAAGAATAATAATGTTCACGATTTTGTTTTTGATTTTTCGAATAATCACCTTTTTGTGAAACGCACGCCTGTACTAAATCAAAAACGATTTTCATAATGTAGTCCATGATTTTGTATTAACTTTCATACCTTTTTGGATAGCTGATAAGACAAGGATATTTTCCTAGTAATTTGTACACCAGGTGTAGTATTTTTTTTTTGCACTAGACTACATTTTTTATGAAGTAATAGCAAAAATTACAAAAAATTAAATGTTTGGTTAGTGATATTTGCCAAAGTTTTAGGCATTATTGAACTTTTAATTATTAACAAAGGTTTGCTACGGCGTCAACTATGATAATAACTTAAATTTCAGTACAGTCGTGCCGTAAATCATTTTTAAATTGGTTTCAAATGATTTAATCTGGGATTTTTCATAAAAAAACTAAAACTCTTAACTAATTCAAAAACTACTAAATTTCGGTAGAACATTTGGTGGCTTAATTTGTTGCATTTTAACCCTACTATGACGTCCTGCAAGGAATACGTCGAGTTACCAGTAACCCTGTATATACTTTCTGAGTTTATCTTGGACATTACTGACGTCTGTGAAGGAAAAGCATCGCGAGGAAACCTGAACTTATAGTTAATAATACATACCAAACAACATAACATCACGCCTGTAATCTCCGAAAGGTTAGGCAGAGATGTACCTACAGTACACCCACATTTCGCCAGTTATGTTTAAGTCCCATGTAATAGGGGGCGAGCCTATTGCCATCAACCGAGCACAAATCCAGACTCTGAGCTGCTACTGAGAAATTCCAGATTGAAAAACCCAATAACTTACTGAAATCGCTAACTCGTCTTGAACAAGCGTGGTGATCAATGATCGTGCTTTTTCTGTATGAGAAGAGGCTTTTGCCCTGCAGTGGCCAATAATAGGCTGGTATTATATTATTATAATAAGGGCAAGATAATGAATATGCATTATTATATAGTTATTTAAGATTTTTATATACAATTTACTCCCGTTTCATTCGCTCACGCAATCCATCCATATTTTCTATGATCTTCCTGTCCCTCTCCATCCAACAACATTCATATTTCAACACTCTTTTAGTTAGATGCATTTAATACTACCTACTACGTCAATAATAATTCTCACTCACTTAACAATCCCAGTACAATAGGTACCGTTCAACTTCCCACCTCACAAAAGATCCACATTCAAATAAAATATAAAATCTTCGTGAAAGTTCACTTGAACATCTGACAGTTACTTGAGAATTTAAAATTTACGAAAGTAGTGCCTTTTCTCGGATACTTACAGATACTTTCAATAGATTTGCTTGGAAAAACTTTTGACTTCGAAGTTAAACGATGACTTGGAGTTAGTTTACACTTTTCTAAGTTTGGAATGTTCGATTACTTTATCTATATTTGTACTAGGATCCTTCTGTTGGGGAAATTTTTCAAAAAGTTTTTTATGATAATCGCTTAAAGCTTTAAGGTATTATTTCAATCCTGATTCAACTAAGCTGTCTGGGCAATTAGCTCCGAATATAAAAAAATAAAAATTATATTTTGTAATATTGAATACTAAATTTAAATTAAAAGTATGTGATTTGCCTCAAATGATTTTTGTATCTGTGTAATCATGAAGTTTAAAATTATCTCGTTTGACAGTTACCGTAAAAGTACTGGTTTTTTAACGAAACGGAATTGAAAACGTGACGTTTGGAGCGTCGCTTAGTTTCTAAGTCAGTTCGGTTTGAGCCTCGAAACCTAAAGGATGTCTTCAAGAAGCCTAAAGTCTATAACGTTATTATATAAGTACCTAATTAAATAGTTTGTTAAATAATGCTAAAAGTATATCAAGTTTGTTTGTGTGTAAGATTATAAATACAGAAATATTAGTACTGAAATGGTGTACACAATGATGACACTAACAGGTCTTGAATGCGTTTTAGATGTGCTGATTGAGTTGAGTTTTATTGGTAAAATTCGTCCTTAGCCAGTCACATACATACTTTCACAATTAACTGTACCTACCATTGTTCAAATGTTGAGGCATATAAAATCGCGAAATAAGATAAATAACATTATGTGATTGTACATCACACATACATCCATTTTAACCTCCACGCTTATCAACCGAATATACGCGTCGCCGCTAGGGCTATTACAACATTACAAACGTTCGGTAAATAACATAATCACATTTGTGTTTTGGGATATCAGATCTGCGTCGCGAGAAATTGTACCGTGATACAAACAAAAAGATCCGTGGCGGGTATTGTATATAACATAACGTTACCCCTTATTTTCCCGAAGGGTTTGGCAGTGGTATACCTATTGAATAAGTACATTTCGTCAGTTATGTTTTAGTCCCTTGTAATAGGAGGCGAGCCTATTGCCGTCAACCGGGCATAAATCCAGACTCCGGGCTGCTACTGAGAAATTCCAGATAGAAAAACAAAATGCTCATTACTATAAAAAGACATGCAATTACACATACGCAGTTGCCAAAATTCAACAAATAAAAGTTTAAAGTTTGTCAACATTCGTTTAGCACTTTGCCCGACCTGAATCGAACCCAAGACCTCTTACTGCAGTAGCGCTTATAACCACTAGACCAACGAGGCAGTCGAGGTATATTGTATGTGACTAAACTAATGTAGGTCATGCGAGTAGAAATGTCAGTGGCCCGAATTTGTTCCTCTGTGGTGCTGCTGTTCTGGAAAATGGAGCATATAATTATAAGGCTGGTTGAACACCACTGTATTTAGGTTGGGTTTGGTTGATAGTTCAATGAGGTGGCCCGCAAAAGCGGGCCGGCAACAGTCGGGGATCATGGAAGGCGCACAAGATCTCATGATCCCCGGTCTAAGTGTGGGAAGGGAACACTGGGGTGGCTTTTAGTCAGTCAGAGTCGTGCAGACCCCTTCACCCGTCCCAGGGCAATGGACATCCAAGAGGATTTTCCAGGATGGAACGAACAGAAAATGGTAGGTAGTTCAACCCTTGCTTGAACTAGATTTCGTTTGATTGGATTTGCCTACCTATCAGGATTTGCAGTCGATTTAAATTTTGCATTCTGCATCCAAGCTTGAATCAAGTTATTGCTGAAGATAGTTAATTGATTCAGGCATGACCTTGCGGTAATCCATTATAAAATACAATAGACGTGGATATATTTAGTAACCAGTTCCGCTTAGCTATTTCTAAAGAATCATTAAAAACCCTGAAAGAAATCGACACGTGTTTCATCTCTCAACGAGGCATCCTCAGGATGACGTTTGACTTGTTGGAAACCCAAACACGGCGTGTTGCCACACCGAGCGCTGAACGCAGCGTTAGCACTTTAAAAATAGCTAAGCGGAACATGTTCTGTTCCAAGCCCGCGTTTCTGAACGCGGCCTTATGTGTCATTTGAAGTCTGTGGACAGCAGCTGTCACTTTTGATTTTGACATTGATATAGAAAGAAAAAATATTTATTGAGACTCGCACAGGAAATCACAAATTAAACTAAACACCTTCATTAAAGCATATATTTGTGGCTTCCTTTTTTTTGAGCACGTACTCGTGGTGAAGTTTTCTTGGATCTATTTAATCTAGTTCAATCTTTATGTTTTGGACATAAGTTTTTGGTAATCCAATCGAAACTTTGTCGTGACCCCATTTGAGATCCGTGGAACGGGTTATTTGTCGAATTGTTGAAAATTGTTTGAAGTTACCTTGGATCTCACCACGCGGTGTATGATGTGATAAAAGTCGTTTTGGTGGCGTTTTGGACAGCTCACAAGCCTTGCCGTGACCTTGACTGGAATTCTTGGACAATTGCTGAGAAGGTGTCATTGCGCTGGGAGCTACCTTCGCGCGTGTTGGATGCCCGTTTTATACACATTTACATGCATAACACATTACACTATACTCGCATTGATACATACACGGAACGGAATTGGCCTGCTGGGGGCACTCGCCAGTGGAAGTTGGTAAGTATCACTATTGTACTTATTCTATCGTATTGTATGAATTATTGGTTTAAATTGACTCCGCGTATCGCAGACCTGTCGACCTTGATCAGATTGAACCTGGGTCGGGGTCGTACAGAACAGATTACTAAATATATCCACGTTTATTGTATTTTATTGCTGAATTAAAACAAACATTTCACTGATTTAAGGACTTCTATAATACAAAATGTGTACCTATTTGCCAGGCAGGAAGTATACGTGATCGGTCATCGCAGAATTATTAACGGAATCAACTACCCGTTCACTTGATATATTACTATACACCCTTTCTGGCCTCCCACGGAAAAGGGGCCAGTTATATTGGGCCTTCGTCCACGTCCTAAACCTCAAAGGTAAAAGTTACCAAATTCGACATGAGCCCGTCTATTTATATCCTAATCTGTTATATTAAAAGCCATCTGCCCACGCAACGATAATAATTTAGTAACAGTATTAAACGATTAAGGGAAAAAAGCTAAATTGGCAATAATTCTACTTGAGGGTTTGCGTGACCGAAATGTCACGGGAGCGGTAACCGTAGGATTACGTAAAGTAGATACAGAAGGTTAATCTTTAGGCGCTGTTCTAGTATATTATTATAAGCCTATTACCTTCCTAGTATATTTCTCTATCTTGAGCTTATGAGTGGCTTTTGGCTAAATAATAACAGCCGCGTGGGTTGATCGAGGTCAGCCCGTGGAGGAGTGGTTGGGCGACCAACCATCCATTACATTATCAAGATCCCGCCATGTCGCGTTCAGCGGTTGGTCCCGGCTGTCATTTGTAGATCTTTGACAGTCGTGACGTGACGTGTCATAAGCCCAAGAACTGACAACCAGTCTTACCAAGGGGTATCATGTTACCCAATTAGATAAGTATAGTATTTTTATCTCACGAAGCAATGCGCGCTTTGCTTGTGCTAACCACGTGTACAAACACGCTGTGAATGTGTGCGTGAAGACGAAGTAGCGTCAACACATAATGACAACATATGACACTTCGCCTATGTCTCGAACAGTACAGAAAGGTCCTGCGCTTACACACATATTTACAGCGTGTACACTTGTTAACCACAAGTAAAGCACGCGTCACTTCGTCAGATAAAATTCTGTAGATTGATTGAATTCTCTCTATCTTGAGCTACTAATCTTTCAGTATGAATCGGGCAATATTCACATTTTTCCCTTTCAATTTGGTCGCATTTGACATTTTTATTTTAAGCTATTGACATAATATTTTGTAATTTAATTTCCAATTTAATATTAATTTTTAATTTTTGTAAGTCGATTTTTAGAAAATTTGTAATTGAATTAATTTTATTTGACATTTGTAATTAGATAATTTAGACAATTCTTGATTTAGTACTTCTTTTTTCTGACATTGGAAAATAATTAAATTTTGTTAAATTAGAATCATTGTTATTGTCACAAAATTTGCATGCCGAATTTAGTTGGCGGAATATGAAGAACTATTGTGTATTTGTTATAAAATCTGTAAAATACCATATTTCAGGCATATAAATGAATCTATCTATCTAAGAAATACGGAAAATATGAACCGTGAACTCGTGAGCTGTGTTTTGAATGACGGTTATAACAGTCTTTGTATATTTATACAAGTAACTAGCAAATTTTCCATTTTTTCTCTCTTTTGCAATTAGAGCCCAATCCTTTAGGTAGGAATCTAACTTGTTACGCCATCTCTTTCTAAACCTACCGCGTCGCCTTTGCCCTGCAGGACACAACAGGCTCATAATAATAATTGTAAATAACTAACAAACCACAGTCGTTAATCCATTTGCCAAGCGATTTGTGGCCATATTTCCTGTAGCCATATCCATATGAAGGCGTTAGCTTTGATGAAAATTATATTCGCGGTATATAATAAATATGACAGAAGGTTTATAATGATAAATAAATAAACTGTCAAAAAAGGTATTTACAGATTAAAATTATGATATTATTATAAAAGGTGGAGTCAGAAATCAGGCAGTAGGCAATTAGTCATAACCTTGTTGAATAACAATACCAGTCTATTATCGTCATACTCCTACTACAGGGCAAAAGCCTCTTCACATAATAGAGCCTAAACTAGCCTTGCTCACTAGTTAATATTATTACCACAACATGAACGGTATTCTCATTACTAATTGTGCTGATACGCTCGTTAGCACTTAGAAATGGCGAGACAATAAAAACAAACAGTTTTTTTATGTGAAAACTTCTTTAGGCGCATTGGATATTTTTGAGATGGGAAAAAACAATTGAATTCGCGACACCGTTACCGACACCTCATTTAAGTAAATGCGATTGAGGTTTTGGAAATATATTTTTTTGTAAACGCGATTGTGCTCTTTATTTAGATAAGGTTTACGAACCAATATTTTATACAAGTATTTTTCTTCCACTAAGACGAATTTGTTCAAGTTTTCACTTCTGTCGGCACTCCCGGAGTGCCACTGTTTTTTTTTATTCTGCTCAAGCAAGACGCACATGATAATACACACTACACATGACAAAATATACACAATAACAGAAAGTAGCCAAAAGCCTCGTATTCAAAACCTTAAAAGTTTAACAATGTTGTTCGTTGCTTGATGTTAGGGCAGAGGTCACAATTTCATGGTTTACACCAAGACCAAAGACAATACACGTTGCATAATTATCTATTATGCGCATGCGGTGTCAGTGTTTGCTTGCCACATCAAAAATTCAAACTTTCAAGGTTTGGATCTTCTGAAATTTACCTTAGAGGTGTCTCAATGTTATTAAAATCGGATCATCGGGTTCCGGATTTAATTATTGAAACGACCTCGTTTGTGGTTTTTGATAGTTCACTGTACATGTTTAGCGTAGTAAAGTTTTCGGGTACGAACCGTTTACCGAGAATAGATTCATAGTCAACAGTAATTGAATTTGTTTGAATTTTGGAGAAATGAAAGCTGTGGATGTAACAAATGATGCGGGTTTGGCTTAACTTCTTCATTTGCCTGAGCTTTTGACCTAAACTAAGTTGGAATCAGAATCAAATTCTAGTCTAACCGGATGCAGCTAAATACCAACTGGTATTCTAATTTACATGGAGCTACTTTACGATTTGATTGAACTCTATTTGAAGAATTTGTGAATACGTCATTTAGTATAGGCATTGTTAGGTGTAAATTAGATTTGGTAAATGGTGTACCTGCATTATATATTCTATATTTATTTTTCACACAATTAAAGTCGCTACGTAAGACTCAATGTGCCATTATGTACGGCTTCAGATAATGCCATCCACGAAGACGTGCCCCACTCTTCCTCCTAATCGCTGACAGTACAAGTGTGCAACATATCGCTAGTGTTTTAGTTTTGTCGTGTTTACTAATAATTACACACTCTTATGTGTGTATTGACAATACTAAAACACTAGCGGAATGTTGCACGTTACTTCGAAACTGCCGCCAAACATCGCAACCCTCTGGTTGTCGAGGCCGCTAGTTACACTCCCTCTAGTATCAATCGAACTCACCGCTCTAAGCGAATCCTAACCGACCCTGACGACTCCATTAGCCTCCTCCAGGAGAGCAGTAGGGAAACCAGCATAGTGTACAAAAACAGACGCCTCCCGTCATTCCAAGCCACCGAGGTCCTTTACGATCGCGACCGCGTCCCCGAGTAAATGATACTCCCCCCCGACCCTTGCTCGATAACGAGGTGCCAGCATTTGTTGCAGCTGAGCACGTAGCTTTAAATTCCCCGACTAATAATCATGATCACAACTTTGATCCAGCCCGTCCCATCCTTGATGTCCTCCCTCCGGTTGACGCCCTAAGCCGAGGTTCGTACTCAACAGGGGGTGCCCTTAGCGAGCGTTCACCTAGTTTTAATTAGCATAGTTGAATAACCACTAGCTGGAGGTTTTAAATGTAGTAGCTTAAGGCACCCACAGGAAAGCCCGGTTAAGTAGTCATGATCTCAAAAAAAAAAAAATAGCGGAATGTTGCACACTTGTACTGTAAGCGCGTCTTCGTGCGTCTTCGTGGATGGCATTATCTGTACATACTGTAATGTTTTCCATTGAATGTAAAATATTATTGTAATAATTATTCGAGGCAAATTTGAGACCAACCAGATGCGGGTAAATGTCAGAACGTATTGGTTCAAAGGGACAAATGCAGACTGACACTTTTATCCAATTACTAAGCCAAACCATGGGTAAGCCGAAATCCAAATATTAGATTAGTCGCTAATATTCTAGCGATTAATCTCATGTTAAGATTTCGGCGGAAACTGGGAATATAAGTTTGGTAAACTATACGCTGAATGGAAATGCAAAGGCTAAAGCCCCATTTACAAGGTTCTAGTTTCTGGAACGTTCAAAAACAAAAATCGCATGCCATAAAGCACCTTCAATTATAGTCTAATAAAAATTGCATGCAAGTGTTTACATGCGTGCGATTTCCATAAAATGGCATCATCATCATCATCAGCCTATTATGTTCCCACTGCTGGGACATAGGCCGCCTCTCTGTGAGAGGGAGTGGGCCGTAATTCACAACGCGGGCCCAATGCGGATTGGTAGATGTCACATGTCTTCGAATTTTGAGTTCAAGGACATGCCGGTTTGCTCACGATGTTTTCCTTCATCGTTATGAGAGCAGTGGTGATGAAATAATTTACACAAAGTAAAGCGCCTGTCTGGGTACGAATCTATGATGTACAACTCGTAAGTCGCGGCCGTTACAACTGGGCCACCACTGCTCAAAATGCATACAATAATTGAATGCAAGTTTTGCCATTCAATAATTGCATGTGACTTTTATTAACACCAAGGCAATTATTGCAAGCCGATTATTGCATAAAAGTTTTGCTTCTGTACAATTGATTCAAATATTGCCCGTATTTGCGCTGCCAAATATTTCATTCAATTTTATTGACCGTCTTTTCAATATTTTTGTAACTTTTTTCGTTCGATTATGTTTGAACGATAGAAAATTTTCATGCTAGAATTGAATGCGATTTTATTCTACGTGTAAACAACACGTACAATAAAATTGCACGTTGAACAGAAGTCACTTGCAATTATTGAATGGCAAAACTTGCATTCAATTATTGTATGTGCTGTTTTGATCGGCAACGTTTTTGCCCATATCGTGCAACACTTGTATGTTTTGTTTTAGGGTTGTACGTTGTTTTATATCTTTCATTTTCATAGAATTTCGTTTCGCATAATTTTTTTCTCATAATATCATTTCATAGAATAATCAATACGCAGAATAGTTCGAAAAATAAAAAAAAAGATTTTTGTTAAAAATAAAATTTTATGTTTTGGTAGGTAGATATTTACATCATAGAATAATAAATAAAATATTCTTTATCCTCATACCTCATCATCTGCATAGCTTTTTTCCAACTATGTTGGGGTCGGCTTCCAGTCTAGCCGGATGCAGCTGAATACCAGTATTTTACATGGAGCGACTGCCTATCTGACCTCCACAACCTAGTGATTAAGTAACACGATACCCCTTGTTAAGACTGGTTGTCAGACTTTTTGGGCTTCTAACTACCCGTAACGACTGTCAAAGATCTACAAATGACAGCCGGGATCAACGGCTTAACGTACTTTCCGAGGCACGGAGGGGACTTGGTATGTAAAGATGGTCACCCATCCACGGACCAACCGCGGCAAGCGTAGCTTAACCTGATCGATCGATCCGTGCAGCTGTTATTACTTAGCCACAAGCCCAAGTTAATATAAAACTTATTACCAAGAAAAACATTTTATCGAGTGACAGTTTCTAAACGTTTCTATAGTATTTTATAGGGTTAATAATTTTTTTAGTCAGCGTAGTCGACGGAGCCCCGCTTAGCGAGGCTCCTATTTCTGTGTGGTTTAAATAAAAATAACCACGAACCACTTCTAACCTAATCTGTCTGAGTCGGGGTGCCCGAAGTCCCGAGCTCGCATCACTCGCTCTTGCAGCCTAAGTTCTCATCCGACTTTACTTCATTTTCGACGTTCAAATAATTATGTACCCTTATAAAATTATGGATAGCATAACGTCTATTTTTGCATTTTCGTTGAAATAAAATACATTGGAAAAATACACCGAACAAACAATATTCTTTAAAAATAAAAAACAACACAATTCAATGAATTATTAAATTAATTGTGTTTCTGTGAAATATGTTTCATTCAAGTAAATAGTCGTTAAAACAATAATATTCGAAAGATAAATACAAAGATCAAATGAAACATTTTCTGCGAAACGAAATTCTACGAAATTTTTGTCTGCGTAACAAGGGGCCACCGTCATTTAGTTGCCAGTCAATTGTTGCTTCTATTTGATGGAATGCCACAGGCAATAAACAAGTTCTGTGTAAATGAGGCTTAACAGCAGATATTTAATTTTAAAACAATTGCCTTGACAAAGTGTCTAAAACAATAGATGAAAGCGGCCGTCTACAATGGCGCGCGGCGAGGCGGGGGAGCAGTGCAGGCCCCTAATTCGTCAAAGCTCTCGGTGCATGGCGTCCCGCCCGCCGCTCATTGGTCAACACTGCCCCCCGCCTCGC
Organism: Agrochola lychnidis; assembly: GCA_963680765.1. NCBI lineage: Eukaryota > Metazoa > Arthropoda > Insecta > Lepidoptera > Noctuidae > Agrochola > Agrochola lychnidis. The sequence goes on along the minus strand of OY796869.1, from coordinate 16,748,319 downwards.
CGCGTATTCCTAAGGCGCGGTACAGCGGTATTGGTCAAACTATAGCTGAATAATTTCTAAAACTATGTGCCTAGTTTTACAAAATGTTTAGCTTTGTCGGTGAAGACTGTCATCCATCATACTTGTGTGATAATCCCTTTCTGAAACTAATAAGCAGCCCAGGAACTGTAATTAATCATTTACCCACTGGATTAAATTAATCTTACTATAATAATGGGTTGTGGCGATGGCGAGAGTGTTTATAGCGCGTATACCACTAATTCCCCACAATTACCAGTTCAAGCGCATGCAGTTCTCTGGGAGCGTATGCTTTGCGATCAACAAGTCAACAAGCCGTCACCGAAGGCTGAAGGCTGCGGGTGTCAACCTCAGGACAAGCTGCTTCTCATACGGGCAACTGTACGTCGCTTGCTCCTGAGTCACCATTCCTGACTCTCTGTATATTTTGACTGCTGAGAATAAAACTACAAATGTAGTATACAGGGATGTTTTATAAAAATGTGGCTGTTATTGTAGTATATTGTGGCATCTTACGACTTCCACGTGAACGAAGTCGCGGGCAGAAGCTAGTCTTACTATAATATTCAGACGTAAATAAATATATGTTTGGATATTTGGATGTTTGTTACTAAAGGGTCCTAGCGTTATCGTACTAATATTTTAAATGCGAAAGTTTGTGAGGATGGATGGATGTTTATTACTCTTTCACGCGAAACCTACTTAACGGATTGGGATGAAATTTGGCACACAGATAGTTTATAATCTGGATTAACACATGGGATACTTTTCATCTCGATATTCCCACGGGATCGAGATTTATGCGGGTGAAACCGCGGGGCGCAGCTAGTGTTTAAGAACTTAAAGTCTTCCTCAAAAATTGAACTATCAAATGCAAAAAAAAAATCAAATCCTACTGGTAGTTCCAGAGATTAGAAAAAAATCAGGTTTATTATTAGTATACAGGAAAAAGAATTAACCAGTGCGCAACCTTCGCGATTTCAGGGATGGTCCTATAGTAAATGTTGTTCATAATGATGAGTAAAGTCACTTGTTTAAGTTTGCGCACTGGTTAAAAACTTACCCTGTACAGAAAGGCTCAGTATCTAACCACAACATCATGCTTAGCCTTTTTCCAACCATATTGCGGTCGGCTCCAGTCTAACCGGATACAGCTGAATACCAGTATTTTACATGGAGCGGCTGCCTATCTGACCATAATAAATTGAAATATTTTCGGAATGTTAAAAATACTTTGTTAAGGCTCTGTCTCACCACTTGACCGCAATAGGCATGCCTGAACTTCGCGAGCCGATCGATCTGCGCGATATAGCGACGAGCCACTCTAGTTTGCTTTGAGTGTTAATAAATAACTATATTGTCTTCATTTTTCTTTTAAGCACTGGTAGATTACGAGCCCTCTCACAAAGAGGAGGCCTGTATCTGTTATCTGTCCTCTGTCATCTTGGAAGAGGACTTTTGGCCGTAAGACGTGGTGTTCCGTCGCTTCCGCGGACAAGTACCACAGGACAGCACAAGGATAAGCTAGTGAAGTAAAGTTTTATCAACACAAGTTTTCAAGTTTTAAATTAACAGTGGGAACATTAAAGACTGATTATACTAACGACACACAACATAACATAACAGCACACCTGAATTCCTCGCAAGGTTAGGTTCCTCCATGGTACGGAGCGAGAGGAAATGGCAGGCCGTCACCTCCTTCTGCGAAGCGGTAATGCTCGCGAAGGAGGAGGCGGAATGCATGAGGGAGAGGCAAACTTCGCGGCCTCACGCCCCAAACCGCCGCAATAGGAGGAGACGCCCGGGGTGGGAATCGCGAGCCGATTTCCGGCCACCGTAGGCGCGGGCTTGCGGACGGTGAGCAATGGGTAGCTCGCCGTCCGATAAGGACCAAGCCCGGGTCGACGGCGCGTTGTGTTCCACGCGCGCCTCAAAGAGATGTCAGCAGAATTGACGGGGTCCGCTAGGGCCAATGCCTGCCGGGCTGCGAATATGGGCCGAAAGGGAAATCGTGGCCCCCGGCAACAGGGCAACCAAAGGAACACGGGTGGGTTTTAGTCAGTAAGAGTCTGACACGCCCTCCCGCTCCACCCAGAGCGGGAGAAGTTATTTGATATTTCCCAACCAAAAAAAAAAGGTTAGGTAGAGATGCACCTAAAATACACCCACATTTCGCCAGTAATGTTTGAGTCCCATGTTACAGGGGGTGAGCCTATTGCCATCAACCGGGTAAAAATCCAGAATCCGGGCTGGTACTGAGAAATTCCAGATGCAAAACTCAATAACACACATTTCGACCCATTCTAGGTAAATTCGCGATGGCAGATCAGAGTGCTTACGCCTGCAATGCTTTTTAAATTACAGTCATTGTTAGTCACAAGCTTGCGTCATGTGACTTTAATGACGTTGATATTTGGTTTTATTTGCAATAGTTGAAGTGAACTTGTGAAATGTAACAACTGTAGGTACCAGCAATATTATCAGGTGGAACTTCGCCTCGGAAATAAAGCCATCTTGTTTTTTCATGTTGTTTTTTTTTGTATGATTCATGTCATCGGTGGCGAAACGCAACTGACAAAATGTGGGTGTACTATAGTTAAGGGTTAAGCAGAGGTGTACCTATAGGTACACCTCTGCTTAACCCTTCAGGGATTATATACGTGATGTTATGTTATATTGCTATGTGTTATATTCTCGGTTTCACTCTCGTATTTGTTGGGGGATTTCTCAAACAGTTTCAAAGGCAAATGAATCCCATAAAATAAATTCATCACAGTGAGAGGTTACGATCTCTACTCGCTCATGAATAAAGGTTCTGTTTGGGTCCGAAACTAGACAGGAGTTTCTAAACCGAAAACTCTGCAAATAATTCTTCGGAAAGCATTAATTATTTGGTACATACTTACTATCATGTCGATTTGTCTATAATCTTAGTGTGACCTATGGTGTGACCAGCCCTGACATCAAGCATTAGATAATTTTGTAAAACTTTTAAGAATGTTTATCCACGGCGAGTTGCGCTGAGGCGGCTGCTGCAGGTGCAGAAAACCTCAAACGGCGCAAATATAACAACCTTACCGGTAGCTATATTTTTGAACCGTTTGGGGTTGAAACACTAGGGCCATGGGGTCCGAGTGCTCATCGATTATTCCGGGACATCGCCAAGCGGTTGGTCGACTCTTCACGTGACCAAAGGGTTGGCCAATTTTTAGGCCAAAGAATTAGCATTGCCATACAACGTGGCAATGCTGCCAGCCTTTTGGGCACCTTTCCCACCGACAGCGATTCGGATGAATTTTTTGATGCCCAATGATTTGTTACTATATTTTATTTTATTTTTTCCTCTGTATATAGTTAGTTCAATTATTACTTAGTAGAATTATTAGTAGAATGTTTATTCTAAAAGTTGGCAACGTCGCAAATAGCTGTCAAATATTTACCTGTTTTGATTAATTTGGCAATATCACTGTATGGAAATATGAAATATGGTTAACTGGCGAACTAAAATATTGATTATGAAATGCAATAATTAATATCGTAACAACGGATACTTAGTTTTAGATGTAAAAAAAGTATTTGGAAACTTTCCAAATGCCTTTTTTACACCTAAAATGATTACAACACCAAATTCAGTGTTATAATTGCAATTCATTATTAATATTTTAGTTCGTTAGTTAGCCACATTTCATATTTCTATACAGTAACATTGCCAAATTAATTGAAACAGTGAAATATTTGACATTTATTTGCGATGTTGCCAACTTTCACAATAAAGTTCTATTTATGTTCTATTATTTTTATTTGTCGAATACAGTACTTTTGGCTTTTTGTATTGGTGTGTATCCCGGGCTGCTACTGAGAAATTCCTAATGGAAAACCCATTAGCACTTTGCCCTACCAGGGTTATAATATCTCCCGTGACGTTAGCTAATCTCCGCCAAGATTGGTCGCCATGGCCGAAATTCAATCAGAAGCACATTTATTATTATTACTGTGTATATTTTTTTTTAAATTTAATTTGTAACATGGGTCTGATTTGTGCAGAATAAACAAGTTTTCTTTCTTCATAAATTCAGTTACCTACCACTGCAATACAAAAATAGCCCATCACATTTCCGTGATATTTGGTATATTCCGGAATAATAATGAATTATTTATCAACGTACCGTCTTTGTATGGCCTTTGTGCAGAGACCCTGGGGTCCCATTTTTAGATGGATTCGATCGACTTTTGGTTATAGCCTCATACAGAAAAAAAAAGTACCTAAATGTTAAGATACATAAATAGAATTACATTATTCGTTGGCATTTGTGTATTGAAAGTATTCTATTAATAGTGAAAATGTTCCGACATTTTCACTATTAATAGAATACTTTATAGACATTTGATTGTAAGCAAATATAGTGTACAGATGTATACTGATTTAATTGAGAGTGGTATAGATAGATATTAATTTAGCGTAGTGTTGAGACGCGGAGCAATGTGGCCTGAGTGGACGCCAGATTATCGAAATGCTTGAAATTATTTTGGTCGAAATGTTTATGAAGATATAGTGTATGTACAACTGTACATTTAAATTAAATGGGAACGAACCTAGTGGTGCTTTATTTTGATCAATCAGAAATAGGCATCTAATGAACTATCCTTTTTTTTTTGTAAATCTTTATTTATTTCAGGAATTTTTGTACACATTAAAGCGACGATGTCAGTCCCATCGTATTTTTACAAATAACATCTTACTCCTAATCTAATTTAACTAATAAATCACATAAAACTAAAAGTAACTTAATATGATTTCTTATTTATTTATTAAATACTAGCTGCACCCCGCGGTTTCACTCGCATAAGTCTCGAGCCCGTGGGAAAAAAAAAAGTATCCTATGTTCTTTTCCAGGGCATCATCTATATATGTGCCAAATTTCATCCAAATTCGTTCAACCGTTTTAGCGTGAAGGCGTAACAAACAAACTTACTTTCGCATTTATAATATTAAGGATACTTTATTGTACACCAAAAAAATACACAACAAAAAATAAATCAAACTACAAAATATACAATGGGCGGCCTTATCGCTTTCCGCGATCTCTTCTAGGCAACCTTGGAATGGACAGTGATTTGCCTGGACATAAAATGGGGCTGTCGTTGGTGCAATAATAAGTATATACTATCTTACGTAATAACTAAGTGTATAATATATTGCTGATTTAGAAGTAGGCTTAGCTAAAATACCATGAAACATTCCAACATCCATTACCGACAAATTCAACAAGTTGAGAATCGAGTTGAGAGTTGAGAATCTTGTAATAGAATGAAAATATAATATTTTCAGTTGCCAAAGGCTTATCGCTTAAGACATCTCAAACAATACCACTTTTTTTTACCACAACGTGTAAGCTCTTGCTCTACATCTCACCTGATGGTAAGTAATAATCAGGCCGAAGGTGGAAGCGAGCTTCACCCGAAATCCTCAACCACAGAGCAACTGGCTATCTTACCTCTAACTGCCGAAACACAACAATGCTGTTAACATTGTTGTTATGGCGACAGACTTAGATAAGATGGTAGTAGCTAGCCAGGCAGACTTAGAACAACCACAACCGAACTTAGCAGGGAATCGAACCCGGGACCTCTGAGTTTGAGACAGGTGCTCTAACCACTAGACTACAGAAGCGGTTTCAGTGGTTTTAGTCTTATCTGTTACAAATTGAATTCTTATAAATAAGAACACTGTTATGTGTTCTCCTTTGTTCCAACTTAAGTATAACCAGCCAAGTTCTACATTCTATGATGAGTCATACAACTTAAATAATTAAGTAACAGCTGCTACGAAGCCCATAACTTCCATTTTATCTAGTTTCCACTTAGTAAAGGCATTTATTATTAATTCACGACGACAGTTATTACTTTCCCAAATAACGTAATTTTTCATAAAATAATGTTAGGTAATTTGGGGCTTACCTGAATGATGTTTAGATACAGCAATAAATGCTTCGATTTCGCGATTAAAGCACGTAATTATTGTTATTTATGGGCGATAAAAATATTCATCATTTTACGGTTTAGGGAGCTCGCACACTAGGCTATGACCAAGGCCAGTGGCCGCACAGACCAGCGGGGTGATTACATAATACACTTAAATTCTGTTCTGGTTTCTTTTCAGGTTCAATTTTTACGCAATCAATCACTAAAGCGAATTAGTAACACAATCCATCTGTATTTAGAAGGTTTCAACTTTATACTTCACTACTTTTTCTACAAATTATTGTTTGAATAATATTATTGAATTGTGATTGAAAACTCATCGATGAAAATTGAGGTTATAAAATTAACCTCAATATTGTCAATGGTTGGTGGAGGGGATTTAAAGTGAGAATATCGGGTTTAAGTACTTATATAAATAATCAAATCACTCAATTTGTAAGTAGCACTATAAATTGGGATCAATCGGTGCGTTTCGTTCGTTTCGTTATCTAGTAATTGCGAGACGACACTATAACTTTTTGAGTCCAGTTTTAAGTAACAAAATTAATAAGAAATTAAATATCTATCCGCTCTCATTACGTGAGTGTAAACTGAAAATTTAAAAATAGCTCCAAAACTTGACTTATGAGGAAACAGAGAGAGCCTCATACAAACTTATAATATATTAATATCATATCCTCCACATACATATACACGCACCCTTCCCACACACATGCAGACGCACGCACCATCACACCCTCCCTCACACACGCACACTAACTCACACGCACACTCACTCACACGCACACTCACGCACACTCACGCACACTCACATACTGTTACAACTATTACTAATTAATGTCTAGTTCTAGTTTTGTTGTTATTAAATGTTTATGTCTAGTTTCTACCAATTATTGTAACCAAAATTGTTGTAATGGAACTCAGTTGTCTTTCGCTCCTGGGGTGGGCGCTAATAACTGCGACACAGTTACCAAACTAACGCAGTATTAACGTACACAAATTAAAACAAGTTATTGTTCCAATAAAATATCTGTATTTTTATTTTTGTTTTCTGATCCATTTGTTAACATTTTCATCAGATATTTTTGGAACAGACTACATAATGTCAAAGCCTTTCAATTTGACAGTTCAACAAAATTCATTGCGTTATTTACGTTGTTGAGCAGATGATTAATTTTTCCAAATATATTAAGCAACGGATTAACAATTTCCTTTAAAATCTTTCAGATTGTGATGGTATTGTTAGACAATTTAGGGATGCAGCCATTTCGAAATTTTAAATGTTCTGATAAAAAGCCGGATGTTTGCAAGAGTCTGGACTTTTTTTCTTTGTTTTATCAGAATTCCCCTTATGAACGACAAGACCGGGCAAATGACAGGGCTGGACAAATTACGAACGGGGGTCAAAAAACTGGACGTGTCCGGAAAAATCTGGATGGATGAAAATCCTATGTGCAGGCTACACTATCAAAATTAAAAGTTGGCCGTACCGGCTGAGTGCGATGTGCTTGGGTCTGTATAGTTTAGCGTAGTCTGTGCGGTCACTGGCCTTGGTAGTGACCACGTGGTGAGTTCCTAAGGTTGATCAAAGAACACCGAATTGATGGAAAGTAAGTAGGTAGTTACCATAGATATAGACATCTGTATAGACATGAACCACGCGTTGCCAACTTTGAAGATAAAGTTGGAAAGTTTCTAATTTGCTTAAGGAAAATTCTACCGAAAGCTAAGAAGGAAAAACATAATTCTACATAATTATTTGCTTTTCTCCGTTATAAAGAGTAGGTTGTAAATTATAGGCACATGTTAATAAGGCATTGTTAAATATGATAAGCAGAAGCATTCTTGTACCTTAAAAGGTTGCTAAACGGAATTAAAATTTTTAACAAGAGTCTGTGGTTTTTAAATGTCTTGTAAGCGTAAGCCGACGTGCGCTTGGACGTAATAAAACCTGGGGTAAATGACGTATGTGGTGTTTAGGTATGAAAAATATTTTATCTACTCTCATAGCGTAATATTCGAGTTAAAAAATTCAAAACGAGTTTATATTGACATACTTTATAAAAACAATACCGAAATTTAAAAATAGAATCATATTATAACATTTTTTCTCTAACAAAATAATGCTATAAAACAATTTTTTTTCTATTACGATACAGGGTTATTCCAAGAAGTTAATATCACCAAGGAGTTTCCATCAACTTTTGCATTGGAACGTTTAAACGGACAGCAGCACCCGCTGTAGCGCATGTGCGGTGGTGTGCTGGTGCAGGCGACATTCATTTGTTTTGTTGTACTGAATTTCGTGGGATTTTTCAAATTTATTCTTGATCTTTTATTTGGTATTAGGTTCAATCTCAATGTATAAGAGTAGATAAGGTGGTGTATGAAACTGCACATAACTAGGTATTAAAAAAATCGTGTGATACTATTAAAAACCTCGTCTACGCGCTACGGCTCGGTTTTTAAACACACACTCATGTTTTAATACCCCTCATTATGCAACAGTTTCATAAACTACTATTGTGAGACTAATCATAATCATTTTTGTAGTTATTGGGAAGGCTTTGTTAAAATGCAAACGTAAACGTTTATTATGATTTTATGATGATGATGTAAAGTCAGTGGTGACTATTCCAAATAGGTTGAGATCAATTTTGTTTCCACTGACAAAACTATCGTTCTCAGTTGTCTTGCATTCTAAAATAACCACAACATCTTTTCGTTTAAGAATCTTGCACATGGAAGCAGTTTTACAAAGAAAAATAGAACACATTGTAGCATCCCGTAGAGATTCAATTCACTTATTAAAGATTCTATCTCTTTTCTATACTTTGTCACAAGCTGGATAAGTAGGTACAGAAGGTCGGCTTCATACAACGATGAAAACGCACTCACACATAGACATGCTCCACGTACAGCGAGAGCAAGCAAACTCTTGACTGGCATCACTTGCATTAGTTTAGTAGCGAGTTTAGTTCAAGGAGCAAGCTGTGTCCGAACGTCGGTCCAAAAGCGACAGTTTTTTTTCATTGTGAAGTGTCACGTATAGACGTCAAGGGACTTAACGCTATTTGTACACAGTCCTACCTACCCAATATCAACCTTAAAGTAAAGAAAATAAGGATCACTGTGATTTTGACAGACTTGTCAATGGCAGCAACTCAACAGCAACTTTATGGTAATGAAAATAAAGATCACTGTAGTTTTGACAGTGATGAAAAATCAGAGTTAAAAATAACTGTGCCTGTATCCTAAAGGTGTGTCCAAAAATTGAGCGGCAAGAGCGCGGCAGCAACACGCGGCGTTTGCAGGACACATTTCTGCCGCGCTCTAGTTAGGACCAAACCGACAAATGTTTGCGCGGCAGTACTGCGCTGCACATTTGAGACACGCCGCGCACTTCAGTTGGCAATATCGATCTGCCTAGTCTTTAATACGTCTGCAGAAATACGTCCAGACACAATTAGTGACGAATTTTTCTTAAAAATGTTTGTGAGCGGCAGGTAGATAGAAGCGTTCGCGAGCAGCAGTCGTCCAAACACAGCGCGGCAGGCCGCGCGCGGCAGCCGTGCACGATTGCCGCTCAATGTTTGGATACACCTTAACTAACATTTTAAATGCGTGATTTTGTTTGTTTGTTTTTTGTTACTCAATCACGCAAAAACGGCTCCCCGGATTTGGATGAAATTTGCCACACAGATAGTTTTTAACCTGGATTAACACATAAAAATACTTTTTTATGTGTTAATTATTATCCATCCTGGATCGCAGGCGAAGTCGAGGGCAACAGCTAGTGCAAATATAAGTCAGACTTTTGAGATCTTTGTACATACTCGTACGTGTCAATGTGTACGGGCGGCTGTTTTTGCTTGTTGGATGAAACGGAACTTCTGTGTCGTACCTTTTTGTGATAAATGTACCTATTCTGTATCTAAGCAAAATACGATCAGTCGATGCGTTACGGTCGAGTTTATTGTGTCGACGCACGAATCGCGTTTCCCTTTTAGGGTTACGTAAATAGGATACAAAAGCCCCTTGTAATTGTTTGTTGCGGTCATTATATTATGTTTGGGTAATTAATATTATTATTTTATTCGTTATGAGTTGAGTTGGGCTCATGTGTATTTATTTTGGAAATAACGTTCCTTATCGCACGTTCTAATCTGCACACTTGACGAATGAGAGCTAATCCGAAAAAAACAGCCAAGTGCGTGTCCGACCATGCACAATAAAGGGTGCCGTAGTTGGCATTGTAGTTGAAAAACATGTTCTCCCATACATTCCAACTGCAAATGAAAGTTAGTACGCACGATATTGGGAGATTGACCGTGTTATTTTAAGACAATAGACTTCTAATAGGTTTTCCTGTAGTCTTTATGAATAAAACTAATTTCTATATTTTTCTAAAATTTTAGCCTCCTAGTTTAGGAGAATACGAAACGACACTTTTGTTATGTATGTATGATCTTTGCTGGTTTGGTGATAAAAGATAGTTCTTGTAAAGTTATGGAAAATTAAAGTAACAAAAGAAACAAATAATAAAAAGAAAGTCTATACTGAACCACTTCACATCATACATAGTACAATCAAGCGCACGTCCGTGATAAAAATTGACAGTGTCTTTATTGCTAAGCACTAAGGACGGTTTTTGAAGTTCAAGTGTTAGTGCCTTTCCATACGTCTCGGTTGCTGGGTAGCCAGGTACCCGGTGGAAAAGTGTATGGGTGGGCCATTTTTTTACGGTACGTTATTTTTCACTAGTACTGGCGTAATATAATGAACATACATTTAGCCGCCGGATGAGAGAGGCTTGTTGCTAAGTAATAACAGCCGCACGGGTCGATCGATCAGGTTAAGCTACGCTTGCTGCGGTTGGTCCGTGGATGGATGACCATCTTTACATACCAAGATCCCTCCGTGCCTCGGAAAGCACGTTAAACCGTTGGTCCCGGCTGTCACTTGTAGATCTTTGACAGTCGTTACGGGTAGTTAGAAGTCCAAAAGTCTGACAACCAGTCTTACCAAGGGGTATCGTGTTACCTAGTAACTAGGTTGTGGAGATCAGATTGGCAGTCGCTCCATGTAAAATACTGGTAATCAGCTGCATCCGGTTAGACTGGAAGCCAACCCCAACACAGTAAAGTATTATATTATTTTAACTATTGTGAATGTGAGGACTATGTGGATATTATTTTTATTTCTCTTCTAGTTTTAGTGATGGTCTGGCAGTTTGAGTAGTTTTTGCGGCCTACCCAAATGTCCTTTCTTTGGTATTGCTCGTCGAGTTGAGCTCCTTAAGTTCTAAGTTGAGCTCCACGATTACTGACAAATGCTTGCACTGACTGGACAGGTCCACTCAAATCTGTGTGGTTCTTTCCTCAAAAGACCTTTTCAGACACTAATCTACTTGGTCCTCATATGGCCTGACCAAGATTATGTCTGGACTTTAAAAGAGGACCTCTGAGTTTGTTTCGGCCTTTCTTCTCAGAGTAATCAGATAGGAAACGCCGAACTCATCTACCTTATTTTTAATATTTTTTTATATGACGTGTAAAAGTGATTGCGATATCCTATTTACAGAATAAACAATTTCATTTCATTTCATTTCAGTTGGGAAAAAGGCTAGGCAGATAATGATAACATTTAGCCGCCGGATACCCAGCACCGGTTACCCGGTAACCGGGACGTATGAAAAGGCACTTACTGGTGACGAGTGGTTGACCGTACTAATTGTGTCATAATTATTATTTATTGCTTACCGTGTACACGAGCGTATATTTAATAAACCTACGGCTTGATTTATTGCAGAGATAGTAATTCCCTTGTTACCATTTGCACGGTATATTAATGTTTTTCATAATAAAACATAGGTAGTTTTTAGATTTCTTGGTATTTAGTTAGTAGTTATGTCAGGTAAATGTGATTTTATGTAGGAAAAAATCTTTGGACTTATAAGGTTTTAAAAAGATTTTTTCTTTCTTGAATCTTCTTTATTTTTTCAGGAATCTTACAAGTGACTAGAATAAATACGTACACTGTGCTAAGAACCCTAGATAAAAAACGTTTAATAACAAATTTCAAGAATATTCAAAGAAAGAAAAACATAACATAAACACATAAACATAACATCACGCCCGTATTCCTCGAAGGGTAAGACAGAGGTGTACCTATAGTACACCCACATTTCGCCAGTTATGTTTAAGTCCCATGTAATAGGGGGCGAACCTATTTCTATCAACCGGGCACAAATCCAGGCACCGAGCTGCTACTGAAAAAATCCAGATGGAAAAATCCAATAACACTTTCCTCGACCCAGAAATCGAACTCAGGACCTCATGCTCAGCAGTTGCGCTTGTGACCACTACACCAACGAGGCAGTCACTCCGTACTTAATCACATTAATCACCTTAAATCGATAATTGATTATTTTATTATTATTCTTGCACACGTTGCCAACGCCTTTCTGTCATAGCATTAGAAGTGGTTTTCGTAGTTCAAGTGGAACTGCTTCTTCTTTATTTTCGTGATCAACCTGATATCAGAGTTTTAAAGCCGCCCATGGGCCTCTGACTTGGCTTCACATACCGAGAAATATCTCTCAGGCATGCCGGTTTCCTCACGATGATTTTCTTCACCATTTTTGAAGCAAGTGATAATTATACAATACGCAAATGAATCCGAAAAGTCAGAGATGCGTGCCTTGAGTTCGAACTAGAGACCTATGACTTGGCAGTCCGATGGTCACACCACTAGGCTATAACTAACTGTGTAACTGCAGACTCTACGTTTTTAAATTTTAAAAAGTTGTTTAAGGTGTCGTGGAACAGCCGGTTGGAACGAAGTTCTGTATAAGATATTTAATACAGAGCCATCTAGTATACGTTTTTAGACGCTAAGAGCTCTGTATTAAAAAAAAAACGTGTGGCACTCGGGGACTGCCACGGTAAAGCTATTGCATAGCATTTGTAACCTCCATGGCAACATCACGTTGTCATGGGAACCGTCATTACATGGTGGGCGGAGTGGGGGGTGTTAAGTTTTATTTTCGTTACGTTACGGAATTTCTTGATTCGGTCGCCGCGCTCAAAGCCCGCGATAAAAGCTATGCAATAGCTTAAAACAAAAACAATGAACACTTAGCGCTTATTCGTGACGTGACGATTTCGACCAGTTAAATCATCACTGTATGTTTAAGAACACCAAATAAAGTAGTATCTCTTGTTTCGCAAATAAAAAGTGACAAAATGAAATCTCTTTAAGAAAGAAAAGAAATATCCATGTTTATTTTAAGAACAAACTTGTTCAAGTTTTATTTTGATGTTTATCCTGTAAATCAAGTCGGCGATAAGTCGAGCGTTTTTTTGGCACTAGCAACATTTTTTGCCGTCGAATTTATTTACTTATTTTTCGAATGTATCTACGGTAGCTATTGTTCCGAGATTTTTTTTAATACCTACTGAAAATGATTCAGATACTATACAGGGTGGCAGGGAAAACTGTTTCTATGGAAATTATTCTGAACCACTTGCATTGAAATTTTTCATCGGTTATTAAAAAAAAAATCTGCTGTTCCATACATTTTGACCGCATAGGTATATCACTTTTCTATAGAAGAAACAGCAGATTTAAAAAAAAATAACCAACGAAGAATTTCAACGCAGGAGGGTTCAGAATTATGTTTTGAATTCATGGTAAAAGTTTTCGAGTTGATGTCCCTGCCACCCTGTATTTTGTAAGTAAGTAGGTAGATCGCTGTAGACAGATTTAGTTTAATGTTGAGCATATTTTCGGATTTTGAAAATAATTTATAATTTCTTGTTATTTTCTCACTGCAAAGGAAAAATCTTCTTGTTACACACAAAAAGAATAGTCATCGATTACTCGTTTGTTTTTGAAAGGAACAAAAGTTAGTAAACAGATTATGAAGTCTGACAATCTGTAACGTATACAAAATGTAGGTAGGTTCCTAAAGCCGATATCAGAGGCTTCATTCGAGTGAAGGTTCATTTTCGTTTCATCTCACGATCACACGACACCGACAAAACAACAAAGGAATGAACGTTCATGTGCTCCTTTCATTTAATTTTTCGATCATTCGGTAGACGAGTGAAAGATGTTGAGTGCCGAAATCCAACAGCATTAGAACGGAATTCATTTTTAGTGTTCCGTACCTCAGAAGGAAAAACGACACCCTCATAGGATCACTTCGTTGTCCGTCAGTCAGTGTGTCAGACCACGGAGCACAAAATGGTCCAGACCCTTTTTCTCAGAAACGCGTGAAGGTATAAGTTGAAATTAATATCAAATACGTAGGTCTATGGGCCGAACTGGACCCGTGTGGTAGATTACAGCCCATTCCCTCTCACCGAGAGAAGGCATGTGTCCTAGCAATGAGAACATTATAAGCTGATTATGACATAGGTCTATGGTCGCTTGGAGCTCTAAAAGAATCAAGCTTCTAAGTCAACGCAATTAAAAAGACGGCCATTTATGCAACATATTTTGATACTCGCAAATAAATGAAAACCTACAGAGTACTTCCCGTTGACTTAGAATCATAAAATTTGACAGGAAGCAAGGTTTCACAGCACATGTTAAGAAAAAAGTCCGAAAATTGTTAATTTGTAATTACATCACGCAACAAATTTTTGCTGTTACATACTCACATTTGCAGTTGGAGAATTGACCGTGACCTATATCGATGTATGGGCACAGATGAAGACAGATGGGACACAATTCTGCAGTTTAGGTATAATGCTACAAGTACGCGGCGGGCCTGTCTTGTCGGGCCAATTCAGTGAGTGTAACGTAGTCAGAAGATCTAAAGAGTTACGCGATAGAAAGAGAGGCAACTTCTAGGTGAGTATAACTGAAGGTCATTAGCGTTGTGCAACCTGAATTGCACTTTATTGTGTCGGTGCAAGAGTCGCTTTTTATTTAAATGAAATTGCGGAGTGTCCCATTTGTATTAATCTGTGGTATGGGAGAACATGTTTTTCAACTACAATGTTAAGTTTGTTTTTGGGATAAATTCATCCCAACCACGGAATCCTTCATTGTGAGTAGTCCGACATGCACTTGGGTGGTTTTTCACTTTTGATTCATTGTCATGACAGCTGTCACTGCGACCATTATGTTGCAGCCACCGCTCTTCTAGAAACCTGTGGCTGTATCTAGTCGCAACACGGTGACGCTACAATGGATAAAAGGACACAGCGGATCGCTAGGTAACGACGCAGCTGACGAATTTGCTAGAAGAGGTTTTAGCTCGGCAGTCTGTGGACCCGAAGCTATCGTACCAATCCCTTTCAACCAAATACGCAGGAGCTACAGGAGTTCACGTGGTTTTTCACTTTTGATTCATTGTCATGACAGCTGTCACTGCGACCATTATGTTGCAGCCACCGCTCTTCTAGAAACCTGTGGCTGTATCTAGTCGCAACACGGTGACGCTACAATGGATAAAAGGACACAGCGGATCGCTAGGTAACGACGCAGCTGACGAATTTGCTAGAAGAGGTTCTAGCTCGGCAGTCTGTGGACCCGAAGCTATCGTACCAATCCCTTTCAACCAAATACGCAGGAGCTACAGGAGTTCACCCTCGCACAAGCGAACTTCGACACCGGGCTGCAGGCAGTCCAAGGAAGCTATGCCATCCCTGGATAGCAAGCTAACCGGGCGTTTATTACGCCTGGACAGGAATGGCCTGCGCCTGGTGACGAGGACCATCACGGGACACTGCTCGCTAAACAAACACTTCCACACAATAGGCATAACGGACAGCCCTCTGTGCAGGGCATATATGGAGGCTGAGGGAACCGTCGCGCACGTGCTCTTTGAATGCACAGGCGTCACCCAGATTACAACAGAAACCCTCGGGTCACCCAGATCTTTCACAGATGTTCTGAACAAACCAGGAGTTTTTATTAAGGTGTGCTGGTTGGAATAACCACCAAACGGCCGCCATTGCCCTCGTACAATGGTCCACCTGACGAACTAAGTGCGGAAACCAAACCTCATAACATAGAACATAGACATAGAACCTGTGGCTAAAGCAGTAGGTAATTATTCACATATAACACACCTTTTCATCAAACTTCCGTTTTCAGTCCAGTTTACTCGACGCTTAACCGTCCATAATAAACACGGTAACCTTTTTAAAACGTAACACGCCAATTAAACCGCGCTTTTAATTTTAAATCATTCGTGTTTGAACTGTTAAATATTCATTCGCAGTTATTACCCGCTGTCTTATACCTTCCGGCACTTAAATCGTGCTTCATTAACCAATTTGTTGCTTAAATTTTAATTGGTGATGCTAATTGGGACTTTATTTTCATGCACACAGATCTGAAATATCTATGTTTACACTTTTAAAAGCAGTGTCATTTAAAATCATTATAACTATATTAATGAATTCATTATCAACAACTGAATGTGTTAATATCAAACGTGGCATTTAGTTTACATTGTTTATTTAGTCATTAGCATAAATATTATGTAAGTGCTCTGATGATTATACTCTATAAACGTACATAATTAATCATTCATTTGTTTAACTTCATTAAAATGATAGTACTTTTACGTTATGTTCTATTTAGTTGAATTGTTAGCCACCATTCATGCTTGATACTCTAAAATAAAAGCAGTAGTAGCCGAGTGGTAACGGTTGTGACTTACTGACAGGCGCTTTACTTTGTGTAAATTATTTCTACACCACTGTTCTCAAAACGGTGAAGGGAAACATCGAGAAGAAACTATATACTAGAACCAAAAATTCGAAGACATGTGACACCTACCAACCCGCACTGGGCTCGCGTGGTGGATTACGGCCAACTCCGTCTCACAGAGAGGAGACCTGTATCCCAGAAGAACGTTGATAAACTTCATCATCAACATCATTGGCAGTGTTGTTCCACCCACTACTGAGACCTCCTCCCTTTCGTGCCATGCTTCCCTGGTCTGTGTGAGTCTTACCCAAGTCTAACCTGCGATCTTCTGCAGGTCCACCCACAAGAAACTAACCTAAGGTCTATTTATAACCTCGTTTCCAATTGATGTTATTTCCATCTAAACAAACATCAACTTTGAGTCAATTTTAGACAAACTTAGTTTAGGTAGGTACATTATAGTTATGATATTCACTTAATAGGTATAAAATCACTTTGATTTTTAGCACTATCATCTTAAAAACTCCAGTTTATCTTTTCCATTCTATCTAACTCTCAAATGATGGCCATACGCTAAAAAGTTCCACAAATTTCACAATCATCATTTTCTGCCCTTGTTCCATGTTACGTGGGGTTGGCGCACTACGTTTATTCTTTAATTTTTTCCTATCAAGCGTCACTATCATTCACTCCTTTCTCTCTCATATCATTCTTTAACCTTCCTCTCCATCCATCAACATTTATAATTCATCACTCTTTTAGTCACATGCATTTCCTTGCTCCTCATCACATGCCCATACCAAGCCAAACGATTCCCTTTCAACTTTTCTGTCCACAAATTGTGCCACAAATCCCTCAATATATTCTGCGAAAGTTAACTACACTAAACTACTCAATTCTTTTTGGTAAGTATCCTTACCATCACGGCTCTTTACAATCTCTGGAAGTTCCATTTATCCAGTGGTCACAGGACTTTTGCCGGCTGACTTATTTCAAAATATATACTATCTCATGGAATATTTTCCTGAAATGTTTGCTCAGCACATTGTATGTGGAAGTAGTGACGGTGGTACAGAGAATACAGTTTGCATTCTAAGATGTGTATTGTTACTGTTTGCATTCATATAAGTCCGTGGAAGTGCGGTTTGATAGGTAGAGAGAGGAGATTTATTTGTTTAGTGCTAGTGCCTTGCTCGTAAACTATGATTCATCGTGGATAAGGAAAATCTCCTGTCTCGCTTTTCTTTAAGAGTCATGAAAGAGGAATATTAAGTTATTTAAGAGCGTTTATACTGAAAGTGGGCGGGTGGGTGGAGGAGCTCGTGGCTAAATACTAACAGCTGCTCGGGTCGATCTGTCAGGTTAAGCTACGCTTGCCGGGGTTGGTCCGTGGATGGGTGACCATTTCTACATACCGAGACTCCTCCGTGCCTCGGAAAGCACGTTAAGCCGTTGGTCCCGGCTGTCATTCGTGGATCTTTGACAGTCGTTACGGGTCGTCAGAAGCTCGAAAGTCTGACAACCAGTCTTACCAAGGGGTATCGTATTACCCAGTTACTGGGTTGTGGAGGTCAGATAGGCAGTCGCTCCATGTAAAATACTGGTATTCAGCTGTATTTGGTTAGACTGGAAGCCGACCCCAATATAGTTGGGAAAAGGCTAGGCAGATTGATTTTTTATACTGAAAGTGGGCAACCTCGCAAATACCTGTCAAATATTTCAGTTTTGATTAATTGGGCAATATTACTGTATGGAAATAAGAAATATGGCTAACTATTGAACTAGAATATTACTAATGAATTGCAGTTATAACACTGAATTTGATGTTGTAACCGTTATAGGTGTAAAAAAAGCATTTAGAAAGTTTTCAAATACTTTTATTACATCTAAAACTAAATATTCGGTGTTACGATATTGATTCTTGCATTTCATAATCAATATTTTAGTTCACTAGTTAGCCATATTTCTTATTTCCATACAAAAATATTGCCAAATTAATCAAAACAGTCAAATATTTGACAGCTATTTGCATTGTTGCCCACTTTGAGTATAAAGGAGAGACATTTTGTGAACAAGATCTGTAGGTCAGGGAAATTATTTATTTATCGAATTGACCCGTTACGTCAACTTGCCGTGATAGTCATTTAATACATCTATCAAAGAATGGACAGTTCAGTTGTGGTTTGAATATACGGACCATTTAATTTGATAAACAATTAATATTTACCTGACATAAGATAGTCTGCCAAATTATATTCAATAAATTATATTCGTTTAATCATCTGACAGTCGTGGTAATAATATTATATAAATTATTTCCTTGTGGCCAATAATTGTACATAAGGCTTTACAAATTCAATTCATCATTCATCATTCATTTCAGCCGAAAGACGTCCACTGCTGGACATAGGCCTCCCCCAAGCACCGCCACTTCGACCGATTCTGTGCTTTCTGCATCCAGCGGATTCCTGCGGCCTTCACAAGGTCATCGGTCCATCTTGTGGGAGGCCTTCCAACGCTACGTCTTCCGGTACGTGGTCGCCACTCCAGAACCTTTCGACCCCATCGGCCATCCGTTCTGCGAGCAATGTGCCCTGCCCATTGCCACTTAAGTTTGGCAATTCTTCGGGCTATGTCGGTTACCTTGGTTCTCCTGCGGATCTCTTCATTTCTGATTCGATCACGTAGGGAAACTCCAAGCATAGCCCTCTCCATTGCCCTTTGGGTGACTTTTAGCCTTTTTTACAAATTCAATGTTTCTCCTTAAAAAGTGTAAATTTTCTTGCTTATAAAATGTTTGTGATGTCAAAGTTGTGCGAGCAAATACCTACTTTGTTTGCTTGAATTATTTGCTCGCAAATACAAACTAAACAGTCTTACGTAAACTTTATTTTACATCGCTACTAGATTTTATTCAACTCAGTAGCTTCTTCCACTAGCACAGAGCATTTAAATATTGGCTCATACTAAACGCTCCCTGCAGACTAGCGCCAGTACTCGCCTATTTACTCTCGCAAAGTAAATGGTTACAAAAGACAAACGTCCGTACCGTAATAGTGCGCTATGTTTTGTAGAATAGTAGAGTAATTTGTAACTGTGACATATATTATAGTTTATATATTTACGCCTAATTTATCATGCGGGATTAGCAGAGGACACTTAAGTGTCTTTCTCTGTGATAAAACTGACCTCAATTTAAATTAAGGTCAGTTTTATCACAGAGAAAGATAAATTGTAAGTAATTAATCATTTTATAATCTTTTTGCAAGATTGCGACACTAGACTGTGTATTGATGTTTTTTAATGATTTTAATTCTATTAATAAATATTTGATACAGCCGCGAATCGTATTAAGGTTGAACTAGTCGCGGGCTCGAACTCATTGGTGGGCTTGGTCAAAAAGCACGCTATCTCACCTGGAATCGTGTCCGACAGAGATAGTATCAGTGATGAGCAGTTAGACGCTGGTCTACATGCACAAACTGTAGTTCGAACGCACACAAACACCGTTTAGAAAGATTTTAGTAAAACGAGCGCGTAAAAAATTACGAAAAGTCCTTTGGAAGGTGGAGTTTTATGAAAAAACTACTGCATAAATCAATTACAAATAAAGTTTATTATAATCTTCGACAATTAAACTTTGTCGGAACTACCTTTGTTTTGGAGATTTTATACTTCTTTTATTACTTATTTACTCCCAAAGTTGCGTTAAAATTAGCAGGAAAAACGAATCTTTGTTGGCTCATAACTTTTTAATTGCATTTTTTTTACTATTCTGCTTCTGTACAGACAAAATTAATAATAAGACAAAACGATTTCATGTTTTACTTTGGATGTACAATGTGTAACAGTGGAGTAAAACCCCCCCGAAATTTGTATGGAAAAAGTATCGGCTAATTGCGCCTTAAGATCAACATTCATTGTGATACTGACCTGCAAATTGAAAAAAAAAAACGTATGAAAATTTGAATTTCGCGGGCTACCCTGACGCTTTCGCCTTAAGACACATTTAGTTTTAAAAAGAGACGGTCACATAAGTAAGAGTGACAAAGACAATGTTCTACTTATCTAAACTATATCCAAAGCTTGATATGCTATATATCAACGCCCAAGTAGGTACTGTACCTTATGGTTTAGCCTTTATATTTAAAGGATTTAGCTAACAGACGCACGGTTCGATCGAAAGTTCAGCTACGCTTGTCGCGGTCGTTTTGTGGATGGGTTACCATCTATTACATATCGAGACCCCTCTGTGCCTCGGAAAGAACCTTAAGCCGTTGGTCCCGGCTGTCACTTGTAGATCTTTGACAGTTGTTACGGGTCAGAAGTCTGACAACCAGTCATACCAAGGGGTATCGTGTTACCCATCAGCAGCTGGGTTGTGGAGATCAGATAAGCAGTCGCTCCATGTAAAATACTGGTATTTAGCTGCATTTGGTTAGACTGGAAGCCGAACCCAACACAGTTGGGAAAAGGCTAGACAGTTGAGTGATAAAATACAATAGATGTGGATATATTTAGTAACTTGTTCCACTTAGTTATTTCTAAAGAGCCATAAAAAACTCTGAAAGAAATCAACACGTGTTTCATCTCTCAACGAGGCATCCTCAGGATGACGATTGACTTGTTGCGTTTATAATGGATTTCTGCAAGGTCACACCTGAATCAATAAATGTTTTAGATTGAGCGATTTAAAGAATTCAAGCTGACGCATTCCGTCTCTTAGAATAAACAGTCCAACATTTTACAAATTTTAAATGATAGCGGTAAAAAATTTAACAGAAATGTCTTCTGTATTCCACGGCATTTGGCAAAATAATTTAAATGTTTAATTTATGCAACGATCGTAAATCTGGTTGGTTTAAATGCGAATAATTAAATAGATGTAAATATTTTGTACAAAATGGCCGGAACCTTTTGTTTGTTTCCTCGTTTATTCGGATTAAAATATTGTATGGTTTCATTAAAATTAGACATTAACCCTTTCGACTCCACCTATTTTTTATAGAGCCTAAACGCCATGCCGCCATACATATTGCAAGTTGACTCCAAGAGGGTCACCGGCATTACGTTTGCGCTAAAGTTAACCGAAGAGTGTCACTGGCATTAGGTTTGAAATCTTGTTAAAATATACAACTAATTTTATTTTCATAGTTTGTGATGAATTCGCTAAGAAATACTTACAATTAAAATGAGCCCTCCGCGAGGGCTCCCGGCATCCCGTATATGACTTGACTGAACCCTCCAGGAGGACTCCCGGTACTGAACGTGTTAATGCGAAGGATTTTCTTAGTATTTAAATTATTGTTTGGGCATGTTGAGAGGATGAATGAAAGGCGACTAACAAAATGTGATTACAAGGCTAATGTGAAGGGAAAGGCCGGGCGGGGACGCTCTAGGAGGACTTATACTGACCTTATTGGTAATGTTCTTCAGAAAGGCCAGGTGCGTAGTACTCGCAACAGGCGTGCGTGTATGACCAGATGTATGAACGTAAACGAGGCAAAAGGAGTATGTAAGGATCGTAGCAGGTGGCATTCTGTAGTTTTAGCTTACCCCAATGGGAAGAAGGCGTGAGTTTATATATGAATGTGGGAATGAATAATAAAGTGGCAACACAAGATATGAGGGATGTTAGAAGATGGGTATGACAACACTGTGCGAGCGAGAAAGGAAGAGGAAGATGGATGACGGTGAATGAAGACGAACGGGTGTGCGACGAAGAAAATATTTAACCGCAAATATAAGAAGATTAACAAGTTTGCTTTTTATTTGCATCAATCCCTACATTTTGGGGGCTCGTCCGGGATAACTCAAAGTAAATAAAAAGTAATACACCACGACGCGGGTCGCAGATGTGAAATTTTTTTCCGTTGAAAAAACAAAAGACGAAAGACGCTTTGAAGACGTTTGAAGAAGAAAATAATAAGGACGGACAGCGAAATATTTCACGACTGCACCAGTGCGATGATGATGCCGACAACGACGCGGCAGGCTGAAGCTGCAGCAGCAGCAAATGTGAATTCCACATTCCACATGAGCGCGGAGTTACTCCCTAAGTTTAGCGGTTGCGACAACACGTATCCTGTTACACGTTGGGTTGAAGACGTTGAGAGCAGCGCCGTGATATATGGATGGACTCCTCTCCAGCAGTTATTGGTGGCACAACGGGCGCTCGTCGGTACAGCAGACCTATGGCTGCGAGCAGAGCGACCGTACAGGTGCTGGGATGATTTGAAAACCGCTCTATGTAAGGAATTTCCGGATACGGTAGACGTAAAGGCGATCCACGAAATGATGAGTACCCGAAAAAAACTAAAGACGGAATCTTGCATGGATTATTTATTAATAATGAAGGAGATGGGCAAACGGGGTAAGATGCCGGATTATGTCGCGATCCAATACATAGTCGACGGCATTGTGGACTCCGAAGTGTACAAAACGATGCTATACGGCGTAAGAACGTACCCCGAATTTAAAGAAAAGTTGAAGATTTACGAAACTATAAGAGGGAAAATTAACCAAGAAAAACGTGAAAACAGGCAGCCGACATCATTCAAAAAATCAACACGAACACGATGTTTCAACTGTGGGGAGCTCAACCATGTATCGTCGGAGTGCCCTAATAAAACACAAGGCAGAAAGTGTTTCAGCTGCAACGAATTCGGACACGTAGCTACAGAATGTAAGAAGGAAAAATTTGAAAAATCATCATCGACGCCATTATCAACAAAGCCTAGATACATCAAGCAGGGCTCACAGCAGGGCCACTGTTTAAGTTTAATGCAATGTTTAGCGTTATAATATTGAAGCAAGATTTTTTTTTTTTGTTTTACTATTTGGTGTTTAAGAAGTAAACTAATTTAAGTTGTTAAAGTGAAACTAGAATTTAAGTTGATAAGTTGTTATAAAATTGGAAGAGACTGATGATTGTGTGAAGGTATATGTGAACAGCTGGTGAGTGCATGCCTGAGGACAGTCATGATTGTCAGAATGGCCGAATGTGGGAATGAATAATAAAGTGGCAACACAAGATATGAGGGATGTTAGAAGATGGGTATGACAACACTGTGCGAGCGAGAAAGGAAGAGGAAGATGGATGACGGTGAATGAAGACGAACGGGTGTGCGACGAAGAAAATATTTAACCGCAAATATAAGAAGATTAACAAGTTTGCTTTTTATTTGCATCAATCCCTACATTTATGTATGTTAAATTATTGTTTAACGTTTAGAAGGCTTTAATTATCCTACTGTCCTACTTATATTAAAAACTATATGACCCGCTGAAATTCGTACCATGTAAGACAAAATTTCGAATAAAAAAAAAAACAAATCGGTTGAGTTATTTTCGAGTTTTTGCGAGATTAACACACGGCAATCGATTTTTATATTTATACTAGCTGACCCCGGAAACGTTGTTTTGCCATTATTTGTTTGGGGTGGACAACCCTTATCACTTAACCCTTATGAAAAATAGATAGTAGCCGATTCTCAGACCTACTAAATATGCATATAAAATTTGGTAAAAAACAGTAAAGCCGTTTCGGAGGAGTTAGGTAACTAACATTGTGACACGAGAATTGTATACATAAGAAGATGTGATATTTTGTATGTTTGTTACTCAATAACGCAAAAACGGCTGAACGGATTAATATGAAATTTGACACACAGTTAGTTTATAACGAGGATTATAGATACTTTTAATCCCGGTAGTACGACATTCTTGTGGGATATTTTCTGACATCCAAGCGGGCGAAGCCGCGGGCAAAAGCTAGTATGATATAGATAACTGCTTTTGGCCATGTATTTGCTAACCCAATGTTGTCCACTAACATGAATATGCGCACAATCTCCATTTACTTCAATAACAGCTCCTATTTGTATTGAACATAATGAAAACGTACTCAAATGGCTCTAAGCTCCATGCGTGGTAATACAGCCATGAATGGGTACCAATCGATGCATCCACATCGGCACGGTATTTCATGTTCCGCTTTGATAAGCCCTATCTTCGATCTGTTTGGGGTAAAGGTTATTTATATTTTAGACTCGATTTCCGTCATTTTATTAGGGGCCAGAAGTGCTATTCTGTAAAAATCTCACCGTGAACGCTAAGGTGAAGTGAGCTTGAAGTGAGCTGTCATTCCACCAAATACTAGGGATTGACACTATAGACAGCTCACTGTCAAGCTCACTTCACCTAAGCGTTCACTGTGAGATTTTTACAGAATAGTACTGCTGAACCTTAAAAGAACAAACGAAACTCTTTCCAGATCACGTGTCCGTTCTGAGACAAACATACGTACTACTTTTTTATTGTTTTTAACCAACATAAAATAGGAGGAGGTTCTATGTTCGTATGTATTTAATTATTTTTTTCATCGATATTTTCGTTAATAATTGTGGAATTTTTTTACTAACTTTAATATGTACCTACCCAATGCTCCATAATGGCGCAATATGGCTTAGTTTAGCAATAAAAATTTAAATTAATTGATCGCTTGATTGATTGATCACAGTTCATTTTTCAGTCTTGAAAGGATTATTTATATTTTAACCGTCTTCCTAAAAAAGGAAGCCTGTATTTTTTATTATTTTTATGTTTGTTCGTTGTTGTTTTCGTCAAATGTGCACTGGTTTTGAAAAAAAAAATCGTTTGGTAGAGGAAGCTTGCGCGGTGGTCCCATTTAAATTTTATTATCTTTGCTTGTTTAATTTTTGACTTATTTTCAATAATACGTATTTTTCTCACTTAGTCTATGTGGATAACTTCCTATTACTTCCTATCACTGTTATTTACATAGCAGGTAGTGGTATTCGAATTTGTGTGGGGTAGGTACCAAGACTAAAAAGTGAAAAATTAAAACAGTTTACAAAAAAAAAACGTCGGAAGTCGGTGGCAAAAAATTAAAATACAAAACCAAAGACTACATAACGTAAGAAGTTAGCCGGTTTTCACTTTTATTGTTATTACTACAAGCAGTGCGCCCGATGGGATTTCCCATCGACAAAAATGACAAACATCTATACAAACTTTCATCCCTCACTTAATTCCTTTAGGGCATGAATTTTCAAAAATCTTTCCTTATAAAACTCACTTAAATGGAACTCTTGAGCAAAATTTCAAGCTTCAAGACCCAGTGGCTGTGCTGTGTCCGTCAGTGAGTGTATTTAAGTTTTTTTATTAAATAAATCAGTATCCTAATTACGTAATACACGATCAATAAGAATCTGAATCGTTTTGACACAGATTGCTTATCCTTCAAAAGTTGGGAAAAAGATCTCCTCAACAACGTAAATAACGCAATGAATATTGTTGAGCTGTCAAAATGAAGCAAATTTATCATAATCATTTACGAAACTGAACAGAAAATGGAACAGTGGTGGCCCAGTGGTAATGGCCCCGACTTACGAATTGTAGGTCGTGGGTTCGAACCCAAGCAGGCGCTTTACTTTTGTATTTAATTTCATCACCACTGCTCTCAAAACGGTGAAGGAAAACATCGTGAGGAAACCGACATGTCCTAGAACCAAAATATTCGAAGACATGTGACATCTACCAACCCGCACTAGGCCGGTGTGGTAGATTACAGCCCACTCCCTCTCACTGAGAGGAGGCATGTGTCCCAGCAGTGGAAACATTATAAGCAGATTATGATTTACGAAAATAAGTTAAGTAATTAGGGTACCTACTGGAGTTAATAAGGAAAACATAACCCTTTTATGATCTCTCTCATGTCCGTCCTTCTATTTATCAAAGAAGTTTTTCTCGAAAGTTAGGTTAGAGAATTTGGTCAGTTAGCTATGTTTGCATTTCACTGCTGGACAGGATTTGGTACAGGCAAAAAGTCAAGCTCAAAAGAAAAATACTATATAGAAAAATTTGCTTCTTCTTCTTTTCGTGTGGTTAGGTTAGGTGGCTGTTGTCCAGGGTTTTAAAGCCACCCATGGGCCTCTGACTTGGCTTCAAATACCGTCGAGAAATATAGTTATCTCTCAGGCATGCCGGTTTCCTCACGTTGTTTTCCTTCACCGTTTTTTAAGCAAGTGATAATTATACAATACGCACATGAATTCGAAAAGTCAGAGGTGCGTGCCTTGGGTTCGAACTCGAGACCTATGACTTGGCAGTCCGACAGTCACACCACTAGGCTTTCACTGTTACTGCTGTATTGTTTTAAAAGATCCCATGGCTGAACACTGACCCCCATAATACAGGCCTAGGTGAAGTTTGGGAGTTAGAATCAGATCTTTGTAATTGTAAGATTGTGTATTTTAGTGTCTTGTCATATTTTATTGTACTTTTTTTTTTGACACTTAAACTTTTATTTTGTACTTATTCAAGTCATCATCTGCCTAGCCTTTTCCCAACTATGTTGGGGTCGGCTTCCAGTCTAACCGGATGCAGCTGAATACCAGTATTTTACATGGAGCGACTATTGCGCGAAGTATTGTACAGAATATTTCCCATTCTAAGACTTAACTCAAAACACGGTCAATCTTGATCATGATACCCGGAGTCTGGGTTTGTGCCTTACCTTTATCTCCAACCTCTATTAATTACATGAGACTTAAATATAACAAGCAAAATGTATGTTAACTCTGTCTACACTTTCACAAAATACATTTTATGTAATTACTCGTATGTCTTACATCTTAAAAATTCCTGAAAAAAAAATCTCCTAATCGGAAATGTTTTTACCTAAGGAAAACAATGAGCAAGAAACTCCACGGTTGCTTTCCTAGAAATAATTCTATAATAATATTATAATAGAATATCTGCCATCATCCTGAATGGTTCTCAATCGATGCACCCACATCGCCATGGCATTTCATATTCTGCGTTGACAACCCTCTCCAGTGAAAGGCGTTGTCGTATACAGGGTGAAGGTTTGAATTGGAATTATAATAGCCATGACTTCTTATTCTATTATTTGAACTTTTGTAGAGTAAGAGCGCTAACACACTGGGACGCCATGGCGACGTCACCAGCTATGTATCCAAACAATTCATATTGAAATATATGACAGTTAACTCACTTGGCTACGTAACGGTCTAGCGACGGCGTCAATTTGGAAGCGTAGCTAAGACCGACCGGCTCTTATGTGGAGACTGGATACTCTGGCGACCTGGCGACGCGTAGCCAAGTCACCTGTATTTTGTATACAAGTAAATTACGCCTCTTTCACTCAGTGGCCTACTGATCGCTAGAACGAATGCCCGCATGTTACTGGCTACTTATTTGGCAACCTCATTTGGCTACGTAGCCATGGGGCTACGTAGGCAGCGACGTCGCCATGGTATCCCAGTGTGTTAGCGCTCTTACGAACGAGTATACGAAACTAGCATTTGGAAGGTATACCTAGAATCAATTCTATTTTCTTGTACATCTTGACGTTCAAACGTGTCTTTAAGCTGACGATCGCACGGTCGTAATAAAATCGCGGCGGGATATTATCGCGCACTAGATTTTCAACTCTCGATGTTAAGCCGAGCGTTGAGAATCCAATGCGTTGGGACACACTCTCGTTATATTTACGCTCTTTTTACTTTAAAGTACCTTTGGAACAATACAGTAGTGTTTTATATATACTTTTTTTCATTCCATTCATCCCTCATCTAAAAGTAGTGTGTGGTTTATCAAGGGATCATAAAATAATTAAACTACTTTGAATAAAAGAGCCATTTTCAACAGGGTTCCTTCTATGGCTGAAAATAATCTAAAAAAAACAATTTACTCAATTAATTGATTCTTTTGCAAGCTACAATGATTTAAGGTTTTACACTTGATTGACGGGATTTTTTTTAAACAATTTTGATGGTTTTTTTTTTCAGCTCCATTTATTTTAAAGTATTGAATTAATCTCCATTACATTATATATGCAATGGTATATAAATTAAGTAGGTTCTGTATACCAGAAGGAGTGTAACAATAAAAAAAGTTGCAGAAAGGAGGCAAAACAAATTTTTCGATCGCAAAGCACTCTCGAATGCTTCGCATTATGAGTCGTGCAAAATGGTAAGTTATTGCCTCTTGTCCGGGAAAAAATTTATGGATAACATTGATTCATCATCATCATCATTTCAGCCGAAAGACGTCCACTGCTAGACATAGGCCTCCCCCAAGCACCGCCACTTCGACCGATTCTGTGCTTTCCGCATCCATCGGATTCCTGCGGCCTTCACAAGGTCATCGGTCCATCTTGTGAGAGGCCTTCCAACGCTACGTCTTCCGGTACGTGGTCGCCACTCCAGACCCCATCGGCCATCCGTTCTGCGAGCAATGTGCCCTGCCCATTGCCACTTAAGTTTGGCAATTCTTCGGGCTATGTCGGTTACCTTGGTTCTCCTACGGATCTCCTCATTTCTGATTAATGGTAACATTAATTAATGGTAGCATAATATACGTATGTAAATAAATAGATTATAAATAAATAAAATAACGAATATATTTTAGGATCAGACAGCTTCAAAACTGATGCTCTATTAAAAACCTCAACCTGTATACCTTTAGGTAGAATTCTCACCACTAAAGCAGTTAATATCGCTTCGATATTGGACGGGATTCCATATCCGTTATGTGCTAGAAAGTTGAAATTCATCTCTGAATGTGTGTGAGTTTTAGTAATATAAGTTACATAATTACTGTTGTGGACGACGCACGTCTCAATATCGGTTCAAAATTCAAAATATTTTATATCACATAAACCTACAAGGGCACGTATGAAACGTCAGAAGCTAGGTTGATTAAGTTATGGACTTATAATGCCATCTGTCGAATTCTGGTAAAAAAAACACTTTCTCTCTCCTTAAACATCGTCATTACATATAGTTCCTTGCTCTTGTTTCATGTTTATAATTTTATGTATATCTATTTAATATATATATTTATATAGGTAATTATATGCTTTATGTATCTGTGTATTCTGTTGTATATGTAAATGGTACACCACTGACTACCTGCAGTATTGTCTCTCCTTTTGCATTTAAATCCATCCAAAGGTTGTCTGTAAAAGATCGCTTTTAGCGATAAGACCGCCCATTGTGTCACCCAATGTAAAATTTCTATATTAATGTCTGTAATTTTTATGGTGTACATAATAAAGAATATTCTATCTATCTATCTGTCGGCAATGCGTCAAACTTTTTTAATTGCACTTAATAAATTACAATGTTGCAAGGTGCGAGTGGTCCCTGCCTGAGTATTTTTGTTGTTGGCAATTTTTATTTTTAACTGTCTTCAAACACAACACTGCTTAGAAGTCGCTTTAAAATAATTCATATATAAAAATCTTGTGAACCTTATAGTATGTATTTTCGAAGTCCTGAACCACCCGCACCTTCCAAATTGATTCTGGAACTCATACAGTTTTTTATTTCGCCTCCATCCTTAACAACTGTATTATTTTACGTAGTAAACATGAAATTGTGATACCCAAATTTAGATTAACTAAAACTAGTAAGTCATTTCTTATAAACGGTATCCGCTTTTATAACAAGTTGCCAAAGTCTGTTACAGAACTAAGCGATGGAAAGTTCAAAACCCACATCAAACGTGTCCTTATCAAAAAAGCATATTATAAGATTAAAGACTACGTTGAAGACAAGGAAGTCTGGCAATAATTCCTTCTGCACATGTGGCTTCCCTGGTACCTCATTAACGGCATAACAATGTAAATGTCTATTAACTGCTCCCAAATTACGATTATTACTTTATTTTACTTTTTTTTTTACCTACTCCATTGACATAATCTTTTCAGTATTTGACATAATATACCTACATTTTCTATTTTTTTTTTTTTTGAATCAAATTAGATTTGTTACAGCTGACTACAGCTGTATCATGCCACTAGGCAATCATGTCATTTGGTTTAAATAGGTCCTTATATTTATTATTTTGTTTATCTTTTATATAGATTCTTTTCTTTTAGATTTTGTGAATGTGAGAACGTTGTAGGCTGTAGACTTGTGGACCATTTTCTATTTTACTAAGTACCTGGTACTTGTTGATAGGCCTACACTGTCCTCCCATACCTATTAACACTGTAATTTGAAAACATGTAGAAACAATTTATTTTGAAAAGAGTAACCGTGGAGTTTCTTGCCGGCTCTTCTCCATAGGAAGCGACCAATTGGAACCGTGCACCTAGCTTCTGACGTTTCATAAGTGCCCTTGTAGGTTTATGTGAAATAAAATATTTTGATTTTGATTTTGATTTCCGGTCCTTCCAATTTTAACTAACTTACTATAAATGCGAAAGTGAATTTGTTTGTTTGCTACGCTTTCACGCTAAAACGGCTGAACGGATTTGGATGAAATGTGACACATGGGTAGACCATGACTTAGATTAGGACATAGAATATTTTTTATCCCGATATTCCCACGGGATCGAGACTTATGCGGGTAAAACCGTGGGGTGCAGCTGTTTTATACCAAACTTACACAATCATATTAAATAAATCTGGATGTTTTGTCAAGCAAGGGTGGGTCACTCATTATCTATAATGGATGAATGTTTTTATGTGACTAAGTAGGTATTTAAAATTCATAATAATGTACTTTCCAAGTTTATCTTAGGCAGAAGCCACGCAGCTAGGAGCTTTGCTTGATGCCACGATAGATGAGAAGCGTAGCTCAATGAAGTGATAAATTAGTCATGCAGTGTGGCACCAAGCGTCAGGCATCTGTCCCACTGAAGGCGAGGAAACGACTAGCTATCAAAAAATTTCTCGATCAAGAAACGACAAAAATTGTCTCGTGTAAGCAAAACTGATACATATTAAAAGTTTATCGCTGACTGATCACACCGTCGCACCGGTGGCGACGAGTAATCGTTTATTGCAGGCATAAGCAAAGAGTACTCGCTCAACAAGGTTTTTTTTTTGGGTGGAAAATTATTAAATAACTTCTCCCGCTCTGGGTGGAGCGGGAGGGCGTGTCAGAATCTTACTGACTAAAACCCACCCGTGTTCCTTCGGTTTCCCTGTTGCCGGGGGCTACGATGTCCCTATCGGTTTTCTTCGAACCCCCGGCAGGCATTGGTCCTAGCGGACCCTGTCAATTCTGCTGACATCTCTTTGAGGAGCGCGTGGAACACAACGCGCCGTCGACCCGGGCTTGGTCCTTATCACTCAGGCTTAGTACATACGCATACCGAGTAATCGCTCGTCGTCGCCTCGAAAAAAAAAACACAAAAAATAAACACTACAAAGTGAAAAATAACTTTAATTTCGGAAGTCGGTCTTTGGTTTTCAATTTTCGTTTTTTTGTCACTTACTTCCGAAATTAAAGTAATTATTCACTTTATACTGTTTTTTTTTGGAGTTCGTTGTTTTTACTTTGTAAAAAAAAAACTCTTTTTAGTTTAAGTACTTACTTACCCCACACAAATTCGAATGACAGTGACAAGAAATTATTATAACATCATCCACATAGGCTAAATGGGAAAAATAAGTATTATTGAAGGTAATTCAAAAACTACCCAAGTAAAGTTAATAAAAAAAAAAATGGGATCACCTCTGAAGTACGACCTATCAAACAAAAAAGAATCACTAAATCAATTCATAATTTAATGGCGGAGTAATCGCGTAACAAACATACAAAAAAAACAGTCGAATTGAGAACCTCCTCCTTTTTTAAGTCGGTTAAAAATAAAAAAATACGTTTATACACGCGGTAAACATGACAAAGAAAGAACACGAAAAGAAAAAGTTGGGGGAAAAAATGTACAGGGCCTGCATAAGGTAGTGAAAAACTTATAAATGTCAATTCTGTTAAAAGTCGTTGTAGAAAAACGAAACGCTTTGAAAGCAATAGGGATGATGACTAAAAAAAAACATTTTTTGTCCGTCTTGTAGATTATTAAAAAATATTGGACACATATTTTATCTTTTTTTACGTTGTCAAAAGATTACGGCAATACATTGAGTTAAAATGTGCCATGACGTCACTTGTATGTAGATTTTATACTTACTTGTGACGTAGCGACCCGCACTCCCCAACTTTAATGCGTTTTATCTCAGTCATTTTTTATTAATATGATAAAGCAAAAAATACGTGTCTAATATTTTTTTATTATCTGACTGACGGACTAAATAAAATTTCTTTTTTTTGACCCAGACATCATGCCTATTGCCACTTGTCTAGGCCCTCACGACTGTCCCTATTACTACACTAGGAAACGATATACTTTCTTTCGTTCTTTCTTTCTTACTTTCTTTCTTTACTATTCGTCAGTACAGTCACTAAGATGAATGCGCACAAACGAGAATAATGAATTATTATTATTTTCTGTTCAATAAAGATATTTGGTTGCAAATTATCTGATAATAACTTCCTTGATAAGGGTCACTCATGACAAGAGCATAAGCTCTTAATTATCGTCTTAGTAAATGATATCGAATGTCGATGGGTTATAAGGGATTTTCTTTGTGGTAAATAGGTACCTATTACGAGCGTTTGTGTTGCTTTAAAATCTACTAAGGTAGAAGAACAACATAAATAGATAACTATATTATTATGTAAATCAATCAGATTCAAAATACGCAAAACTATCAACTTAAATAACTGTCAGTAAATTTAAATATTGATAGCACTTTTCCCGTTGACAGTAATGCGGATGATTTTTTCGATGTCCTATGTATGATCAATTCTTTCCCGTCCTCTTTTATTATAAACATGTTCATATTATTATTTTAAGTTCGTTAGCGTATATAATTATGTATATACTATGATTAAACAAAAGCAGGAATATTGATAACTCTCATAATATAAGGCAAAAGTTTTAAAGTTTTAAGGGTCCAGCATCTGACATGAACCCTGTGCACAGCAATATTATATGTCAGTTAATATCCATTTTAAATTCAGTCACACCACGGAATTACACTGTCATTCTTTGACAGTCGAATGAAATGACTTTAACTGGGCAAATTGTGCGTGTGACAATTTGCAAAAAAATATCTGTGACTACCAATTCCCAAGAGGATCTCTATCATCATCAACATCATCATCATCAGCCTACAGCAGTCCACTGCTGGAGATAGGCCTCGTCAATTGCACGCCATTCAGCTCGATTCTCGGCAACTCTCACCCAGCTGCTATCAGCCACCCTGCGAAGATCGTCGCTCCACCTAGCCTGAGAGCGTTCTGCGTTACGTTTGCAAATTCGTAGTCTCCACTCAAGAACACGTCTACCCCAACGGTCATCGGTTCTACGGCTAATATGGCCGGTCGATTGCCACTTCAGCTTGCTTATTCTGTGAGCTATGTCGACAAACGCTGAGCAGAGCAAAGGTTCTTCAAATATTTCGTTTTATTTCATCAATTCTAATCGCAGAACCATATTATTTCAATTCAATTCAAAATATTTTATTTCACATATGTAGACCTACAAGGGCACTTATGAAACGTCAGAAGCTAGGTGCACGGTTCCAATTGGTCGCTTCCTATGGAGAAGAGCCGGCAAGAAACTCCACGGTTACTCTTTTCAAAATAAATGGTTTCTACAATGTTTTCAAATTACAGTGTTAATAGGTATGGGAGGACAGTGTAGGCCTATCAACAAGTACCAGGTACTTAGTGAAATAGAAAATGGTCCACAAGTCTACAGCCTATAACGTTCTCACATTCACAAAATCTAAAAGAAAATAATCTATAGAAAAGATAAACAAAATAATAAAAATAAGGACCTATTTAAACCAAATGACAAGATTGCCACTACAGCTGTAACAAATCTAATTTGATTAAAAAAATATATAGAAAATTGTAGGTATATTATGTCAAATAATGAAAAAATTAACAAAAGAAGACTATAGAAAAGATAAACAAAATAATAAAAATAAGGACCTATTTAAACCAAATGACAAGATTGCCACTACAGCTGTAACAAATCTAATTTGATTAAAAAAATATATAGAAAATTGTAGGTATATTATGTCAAATAATGAAAAAATTTACAAAAGAAGACTATAGAAAAGATAAACAAAATAATAAAAATAAGGACCTATTTAAACCAAATGACAAGATTGCCACTACAGCTGTAACAAATCTAATTTGATTAAAAAAAATATAGAAAATTGTAGGTATATTATGTCAAATAATGAAAAAATTATGTCAATGAAGTATGTAAAAAAAAAGGAAAATAAAATAATCATCGTAATTTGGGAGCAGTTAATAGACATTTACATTGTTATGCCATTAATGAGGTACCAGGGAAGCCACATGTGCAGAAGGTATTAAATTTGAAGTACCCATAAATAATAACTCTGCATACCCCATTAGTTATATATATAAACGTAAATTGCTTTAAATTATTTTGTTTCGGAAGTAGGAATGAGATAAATTACCCTTGGTTGAACCGTTAGCGAGATCGTGTTCTATTTCAGACTAAAATTAGCATTTACAATTAGAAGTTCGGAAAGTGGAATTATTTCCTTTCCGTGTTTGATAATTATTTTGTTCTGAAGCAGTGACATTTATAATGTAAATAAATGCTTCCTGATTGTATTAATGGGACTTTAAATGAATACAGGTTAATTATGGCGACTAAATGAACTTAGCCAAGAGACACACCTGTCGAAAATTGTGCGACGCAATTTCCGCGTGCTTATAAAAACTATGATAATCACGTGACGTAATTTCGGCTTGAATTATGTCAAACTCATCATCTGCCTAGCCTTTTCCCAACTATGTTGGGGTCGGCTTCCAGTCTAACCGGATGCAGCTGAATACCAGTATTTTACATGGAGCGACTGCCTATCTGACCTCCACAACCTAGTGACTAGGTAACACGATACCCCTTGGTAAGACTGGTTGTCAGACTTTTTGGGCTTCTAACTACCCGTAACGACTGTCAAAGATCTACAAATGACAGCCGGGACCAACGGCTTAACGTGCTTTCCGAGGCACGGAGGGGACTTGGTATGTAAAGATGGTCACCCATCCACGGACCAACCGCGGCAAGCGTAGCTTAACCTGATCGATCGACCCGTGCAGCTGTTATTACTTAGCCACAAGCCTCTCAATTAATTAATAATGAATGAATTATGTCAAACTCAAAGCATTTATTTCAGTTATGCACCCAAAAACGCACTCCTGAACGTCAAAATTTATAAGAAATGTGATTATCATTGCTGGCTGGTGTACGCACGCTAAACTGTCCGTCGCGTAATTTCGACAGCGGTATTGTTACACTGGGCCCATATTTTGAAATATGCATAATAACGATAAATATAATATATAACATCACGCCTGTAACCCCAGAAAGGTTAGGCAGAGGTACCTATAGTACATCCACCCCTAATTACGGTCTCTATTCATTATTCTCAGATGTCATACAAATCTCTACTTTTTTGCCTGATTTTTTTTTTAAATTTATTTTATAGTTTATATACACACATATAAACAGACAAGAAGAAAGGACCAGAAAAATAAGTACAAAGTTGATGCCAGAATATCATTCCGGAATAGAACTGGCTTTAGAATGATATGTAAAATTACAAAATGCATAATGAGGGCTCACAAAAAGACGCTACAGTTGTCACTTTATAATGAACAGCTAATCTAATTTTAAAAGCTCAGTCCAAATAATACAAGGAGGTAGTATATCGATTCCTTAAAACCTTTTTGTCACAGAAACCCATCTTAAACAAGGATTAACCTTCCCTTCAGTTAGTAAGACTAATTGCAACAATTTAGTGAAAAAGACCCTTAAATAAAAAATAAAAGGAATTGATCTTCACAATGAGAACGCGAGAATTTTAATTGGATTTAGACAAAGGGCGGGTTTAATTAATCTTTAGGTTAATCTTAATATAAACAAGGTACCGGTATCTTTTTGATGTTGTTTTGCTTAAACTTGCTATTTGTTAAAGCGTAGTAAGGGATTTCATTAAATGTTACGCAATTTGTGATTACACTGATTCATTTTGGTGAAAATATTATAAAAGTGAAAACTTCTTTAGGCGCGTTGAGCATTTTTGGTAGGGGAAAATCTTATTGGTTTGCGTCACCGACATAATAATGTTAACGGTATATCTGCAGCTTGAAAAGAAAGCATTTATACCTATAATTACATTTATAATTTTTTTTTTTATTTATAATATTAATTTATAAAAAATATAAACTATTGGGATCTCTGCCTAATCCTTCGGGGAAACAAGGCATGATGTTATGTTATGTTGTTATTAATAATTTTCAATTATAAATTATAAAATTTAAATTTTGGATCAACAATTAATCTAAAAATTCAAAGCATTCCATTTATTTCAGTTTTAAGTTTTCATTTCTATACATAAGAATTCGAATGAAATACGGAATCCTTATAGGATCACTCGTGTGTCTGTGTGTCTGTCAGTCTGGCTGGCTGGCTGTCTGTCCGTCTGTCATAGCCAATTTGCTCCAAATCTACTGGACTAATTTAGGTGAAATTTGGTACACATTTGAATTTCTGTGATCCAAATAAGAACGTGAGATTTTTTTTTAATTTGGGTGTCACCGTTTGGGGGCAAATTGGAAAATTTAAAAAAATCAAATGTGTGTGTGCTTGTTGTGAGGATCTCAAATATTTTTTTTATAATTTCAAAATAAATACTTTTAAAGACATTTAAGAAAATAGAAGAAAATTTACCCTTATCTCTGAAACTACTGAGTTTTATTTTTTGACTATAAGAAATCTATGGTCCTAACATAACATGGTAAATCTCTCAATATTCTGCGTACAAACTGACATTTGCAGTTGGAATGTATGGAAGAATATGTTTTTCAACTACAATGTTAAGTTTGTTCTTGGGATAAATTCATCACAACTACAGAACCTTTCATTGTGCGTGGTCTGATACGCACTTGGCCGGTTTTATATACTATATACCGTTTAGGTAACGTTTGCCAAACGCATAAATAATTCGATAACCTGACAAAACCTGTAATAAAAAATAAAAATGAATTCTTTTGTTACCATTAACAGATCCAAATAAAGTAATTCAATCATCTTCCATCGCTGCTTACCTTAGTTATGAGATAAAATCAAATTCGCTTCAAAGCGATTTATACTGTAAAGGTAAATAATAAAAGAGTAAATGTCAAGCCTGTTATTTACTATGTAAATTTCAAGCACGTGAGTGATTAGGGTAAGAATTTGAAATATAATATTTCTAACTTTTATCCCGAACATTTTGATATTCTTTGAAAAGCGGTCGTGGTAAATAATTGCGGTTTGGAGTTTTAAGTTCCGATATTGTTTTTTTTTTTTATTTAAAACTAGCTGATGTGGCAGACGTCAGTTGTCCTGTCCTAATTTCTATAGTCCATACATAAATCCTATAAAAAAATGGCCATTAAGTTTTTCCGGAATTTGTAAAATTTCCGGGAACCTTTTCTAATTTTTCGTTCTATAAAAACCTAATTCGGATTAAATTATTCCGAACATTAAAAAAAAGTTGCCATAAAAAATTGTTCTGCGCTTACCAAGGAACGGCATTTCATTTTTATTTATATAGATAAATGTGTTTTTTTTAATACTTTGTTTTATATCAAAACCTTGTTTTACATTTTAAGTTGAGAAGAAAATGATTAAAAAGTTTGCGTGAAATATTTTTCTTTGAATGTGAGAACCAACAGAAAGTTCCTAAATTCATAATTATAAATCCCGATAAAACTTTAACACAAAGGAAGCCAAAACCAATTTAATTATGTCGGCAAACAAGAGATTTCAATATACATAAAACACGAGTTTATATTTAGAATTTAAACTTCCTAAAAAAAGGGCATACCTAAAAAAAAATACGGAAATGTAATAAATAAAGTTTAAAAAAATTCATTACATACCATCGTCCAATCCGTACAAGCCGCTACCATTCGGTTTCACAATTATATTGTACGTTGAACTATCAGACAAAAACTTATCCACTTTTTACATAACAATATTACACACAATGAAAAACTGAACGCTTGCTACGCACACAAACATAATTCCTTACTATAATACTGTATGAAGAATTCACGAAAGTTGCTCGACTACGTAGGCGCGCTACGACAGGAGTCTACGAGCGAACTGCCGTAGCTTTCAGCCCGCTACGAAGCTACGACATCTTATGTCACCCGTCCTGCTCACACGGTATTGTTTTTCTATATCTGTCTTTGTCACTAAATACGGTATCTCAAATAAGAGTAGACTGTTTGGTGAAGGCTTGAACTAAAATCATTGTTGCCGTTTTAAACGGTGGGAATTTTTCTTTTTTATTTCGATGTGTGTGTGACTTTAGAGTTGATTCTTGTATGCGCTTGGTGTGAAAAGGGTATATGTAAATTGACAATGTAAAAGGGTTCGTTTGAGGGTATTTTGGTTTTAATACATGGTTTTATCGTGCGGTCGGATTAGTCTGAAATATTCAAAACAAAGGTGGTTTTTTAGATCTTTTAAGGGAATTATTTTCTGGTTGAACATTACCATATTTTGTGATCTAAATATTCGTAATAATATTTCGATCTTTTATAAGGGTCATGTTGGGATGGCAGAATTATTTTTATTGCTACCAGCTTGCTGAAAATGTTGGAATAGGAATTGGTAATAGGGCTATAACTTTTAGGACTTACATTTTGGACTAAGGTTGGAAGAAAAAAGTTGTTTGCTTTTGCCGTGTTAAAATAAACGGTTTTTTTTTTAAACATGAGACTCAACTGTGGCAAAATTAATTAAATCGATGTAGTGACTACACAATACACAATCATCATAGAACGGGAATGTTTCCACATGCTAAACTTTACTGTAGAATACATTATTTAAATTGCGGGTATACTTACATTTTCCGTCCGCACATCCCACTTTTCACAACACCAATAACTCGTATATTTATCTCATCTACTCGACGTCCGTATGTCACTGCAGGGATTCAGCAGAATATCAGCGTCAGGTATATTTGCCTAAAGCGGGAGGAAACGCCCGGGTGTCGTCACTGTGTGGATCGCCCGGAGGACACGGTGGAGCATATGGTGGAGGTCTGCCCGGCTTGGGCAGGGCATCGCCGTGTCCTCGTGGAAGCGATCGGCGGCGGTGATCTCTCGCGTCCGGCCCTGATTCGGGCCATGCTACGGAGCGAGAGGAAATGGGAGGCCGTCACCTCCTTTTGCGAAGCAGTAATGCTCGCGAAGGAGGAGGCGGAGCGCGTGAGGGAGAGGCAAATTTCGCGCCCTCGCGCCCCTAACCGCCGCAGGAGGAGACGCCCTGGGCGTCGGGAATCACAGGAAGATTTCCGGCCACGGCTTGCGGACGGTGAGCAATGGGCAGCTCGCCGTCCGATAAAGACCAAGCCCGGGTCGACGGCGCATTGTGTTCCGCGCGCGCGTCAAAGAGATGTCAGCAGAATTGACGGGGTCCGCTAGGGCCAATGCCTGCCGGGGGTTCGAAGAAAACCGATAGGGAAATCGTGGCCCCCCTGGCAACACGGCAACTGAAGGAACACGGGTGGGTTTTAGTCAGTAAGAGTCTGACACGCCCTCCCGCTCCGCCCAGAGCGGGAGAAGTTATTTGATGATTTC
Source organism: Agrochola lychnidis (assembly GCA_963680765.1). Taxonomy (NCBI): domain Eukaryota; kingdom Metazoa; phylum Arthropoda; class Insecta; order Lepidoptera; family Noctuidae; genus Agrochola; species Agrochola lychnidis. The sequence goes on along the minus strand of OY796869.1, from coordinate 16,708,110 downwards.
CCACCAAGAAAAAAAAAAAAAAAGGTATATTTGCCTGGCACATGCTGAGCTGGACTCCCATTTGGTGCAACCTTGAGACACGCACCGCACCATTGATCCATTATTTTACATTGTGTCGTCATAGCCAATAGTGTCATCAAATTGTCTTGTTTTCTTCTTTTTATTTTTTAAATTTGTTTGTATATTGTCCTTGTGACTATTTCCTAATAGCTAATTAGTTATCATTTTATCGTGCTTTTGTATGTTGTGCTGTCTTTTGTGTGCACTAAATAAACGATTTATCTATCTATCTATCTATCGCTATAATACAGGGTGGCAGGGACATCGACGCGAAAACTGTAACCATGGATTTAGTACATGATTGTAAATCCACCTGCGTTGAAATATTTCGTCGGTTATTTTGAAAAAATCTGTTGTTCCATACATTTTGACAGCGTAGGTATTGCACTTTTCTATGAAACAGCAGATTTTTTTTAAAATAGCATACGAAAAATTTCAACGCAGATGGATTCAGAATCATGTACTGAATCCATGGTTATAGTTTTCACGTCGATGTCCCTGCCACCCTGTATAAATTCGGAATTGATCAACTGATTGAACGGAAGTATCGCTTATAAAATAATTTCAGTGTAGGCTAACATTATATACAAATAGTATTGTGTTTTTATTTAATAACGGATTTCTGCAAGGTCACACAAGGTGCAAGGTCTTACATTGTAAGAGTTAAATCTTTTTTGAAAAAACAACCGACCTCCAAAAAAACACTACAAAGTGAAAAATAACTTTAATTTCGGAAGTCGGTGTCTTGGGTTTTGTATTTTCGGTTTTTGCCACCGACTTCCGAAATTAAAGTTATTTTTCACTTTGTAGTGTTTTTTTGGAGGTCGGTTGTTTTTTTTTTGTAAAAAGTTTTTATTTTTCACTTTTTAGTTGTGGTACCTACCCCACACACATTCGAATACCACTACCTGCTACCAGTGACAGAAACTTATCATATCATCTACATACTAAGTGGGAAAAAAAAACGTATTTTGTAGCTAACTCAAAAACTATCCAAGCAAAGTTAATAAAATTTATATGGGACCAATTTGAGAGCACACCCTTTCAAACAAAAAAAGAATTTTCAAAATCGGTCCACAATTGACGGAGAAATCGGTGGACATACATAAAAAAAAAAACAAACACGCGACGAACATATAACCTCCTCCTTTTTGGAAGTCGGTTAAAAATGATTAACTACCGTATGCAATCGGTCTAAAACCTTGACGCTTTTTTGGGCATTGTGTTAGTTGGGTAAAAAAAAACGAGCTAGCCTTACAGTAGTCGCTAAGGATGTGTAACAGCTGTCATCTCACCTTGGTAATAAGCAACATTAAAAATTTATTTTCGCTTCACATTAGGGACTGTCATATTATTGAAACATTTAAACGAAGAGTGAAAGAACACTATCTTTCCACCTCGTCATAGTTGCATAGTTATTTTAAATCAAATTGTGATTAAATATATTGTAGTGATATTTATTTTAGAAGTATGTAAATATACTCTCATATTGTATGTTTATATTGAAATTGGTGAATTGATTTTTTTTCTTCTTTGATTCATGTTTTTGTTTTCTCTTCTACGGTTACACACGTTATCTACATCTTTTTTTATATACTTTCCTGTCGCAGGTATGCTGGAAGAGATTTCTTTAGAAATAAGCATTGCCTTTGCAAATAAGCATTTTTTTCTATTCCTTTCTTTCTGTCTGTTTATATGTGTGTGCATAAATGGTTAAATAAAAATAAATAAATAAATAAAAGGGCGGGGCCTTGTCAAGGTCGTTTCTGACGGCCAACTCTGGCACCACGCGCGCTCACTGGTCAATAGCGCGCGCTTCCCCGGCTTTCTGTTACATCCTTCCTTTACACTTAATAAAATCACTCCCACAGATTGCAGGAAACCGAGGGGAAAGATATTACACATCAAAAATAATAATAAATCCAAAACCATGACTGTGACTTAGTTTCAATTTCATTGATTTAATATTGTTACTGGTATACAGGGTGGCAGGGACATCGACGCGAAAACTGTTACCATGGATTCAGTACATGATTCTGAATCCCAAGCGTTGAAATTTTTCGTCGGTTATTTAAATAAAAATCAGCTGTTCCATACATTTTGACTGCGGAGGTACTGCACTTTTCTATGAAAAAGCAGATTTAAAAAAAAAATAACCGACGAAAAATTTCAACGCTAGGGGTTCAGAATCATGTACTTAAATTCATGGTAACAGTTTTAGCGTTGATGTCCCTGCCACCCCGTATATTTTGCATCACCGCAATGCTGGAAAAAGGTCTCTCCTCACGACTTCCTGCTCAATTCACACATAACATCACGCCTTGTTTCCCCGAAGGGTTGGGCAGAGGTGTGCCTGTAGCAGGTACACTCACATTTCGCCAGTTATGTTTAAGTCCCATGTAATAGGGGGCGAGCCTATTGCCATCATCCGGGCACAAATCTACACTCCGAGCTGCTAATGTGAAATTTCAGATAGAAAAATAAAACTTTAATTTAGGAAGTCGGTGGCAAAAAACGAAAATACAAAACCCAAGATACCGACTTCCGAAATTAAAGTTATTTTTCAATTTGTAGTTTTTTTTTGGAAGTTGGTTGTTTTTTTTTTGTAAAAGTTTTTATTTTTCACTTTTTAGTTGTGGTACCTACCCCACACACATTCGAATACCTGCTACCAGTGACAGGAACTTATCATAATACATAATATCATCTATTTACTAAGTGGGAAAAAAATACGTATTTTGTAGCTAACTCAAAAACTGCCGAAGCAAAGTTAATAAAATTTATATAGGACCAATTTGAGAGCATACCCTTTCAAACAAAAAAAAGAATTTTCAAAATCGATCCACAATTGACGGAGAAATCGGTGGAAAAAAAAAACGAACATATAACCTCCTCCGTTTTGGAAGTCGGTTAAAAACCCAATAACACTTTGCCCGACCCGGGAATCGAACCCAGGATATCATGCTTAGTAGTAGCACTTGCGACCACTAGACCAACGAGGCAGTGCAACGAGGCCTGCTCAATTCAACACAACCTTTAATCATTTAGTAGTGGTAGCGTCCACTGCAATAACTAGTTGGATTCCGCTAAATGAAATATTTTTTCCGTGTTGCGTCCAATGCCCAGAGACAAAATTGAAAACTCATCCACCGGTAATTTTACCGGCTCCCGTGTTCTGTAGACCGGAACACAACAATGCCACTTGGTGGCAGACATTCGTTCACAGGGAATTCTACAACTTTTTTATTAGTTATCTACTAGCTGCACCCCGCGGTTTCACTTGCATTGAGGACATTTCCTCCCTCCCATTTTTTACCTATGTTAGAAAAAAAAATGCAAGGTTCCTCCATTTATTCTGACATAGGTAGAAAGCGGGACCTTTTCCCAGCAGTGGGACAGTAAAAGTTATTTGTTTTAAACCTAAAAACGCCCAAGGAGGGTATATTATAGTGAACTCATTGGTTGTGTTCTTCAGGTGCGTAGTACTCGCAACCGGCGTGCGTGTATGACCAGCACGCGTAGCATGACCACCGTAGAAACGAGTTTTGTCGACGGAAGAATAGACAAAATGACATATTGTAATGAAATGAAATGAAATGAAATCATATTGTTTATTCTGTAAATAGGATATCGGAATCACTTTTACACGTTATATAAAAAAATATTAAAAATAAGCTAGATGAGTTCGGCTTTTCCTATCTGACTACTCTGAGAAGAAAGGCCGAAAGAAACTCAGAGGTCGCAGTCTCTTTTAAAGTCCAGACATAATCTTGGTCAGGCCATATGAGGACCATGTAGATTAGTGTCTGAAAAGGTCTTTTGAGGAAAGAACCACACAGATTTGAGTGGACCTGTCCAGTCAGTGCAAGCATTTGTCAGTAATCGTGGAGCTCAACTTAGAACTTAAGGAGCTCAACTCGACGAGCAATACCAAAGAAAGGACATTTGGGTAGGCCGCAAAAACTACTCAAACTGCCAGACCATCACTAAAACTAGAAGAGAAATAAAAATAAAAATAATATCCACATAGTCCTCACATTCACAATAGTTAAAATAATATAATACTTAACAAAGTAATCATGTCATTTTGATTATATTTTCCAACAATGTCAACGTTTTATAAAACTGGTATATGTTGATTTTACATAATAATTAAAATGTCTAGTTCTATGGTTTTATCACAAGGCTTAGCAGAGCGAGCAGTTCAATCCCAAGCTTTTTTATCTTCTAAATAATCTGAAATTGTATAGTACCCTTTTCTACAAAGTTTGGTTTTAATACAGATTTTAAATCGTTTAATGGGTAAGTTTCGAATTTCAATTGATTGTTTATCTGTCATTTTCTCTATTATTTCGTCGACAAAACTCGTTTCTACGTGTTCATGCTACGCGTGCTGATGTATGAACGTAAACGAGGCAAAAGGAGTAGATATGTAATGATCGTAGCAGTTAGCGTTCTCTAGTTTCTGCCTACCCCCATGGGAAGAAGGCGTGAGTTTATGTATGTATGTATATAAAAACAAGGTAAAAAGTGTAATTACTCGGAAAGAGTGTAGCTTACTATCACAAAAATAATGTTTCTAATAGGATCAACATTTTCAAAGATTACCTTTTACAAACAAATATGATAAACTGACATACCACTTGATTTCTACTTTTTGGCGTATGTCCAGCTGTGGACGTTTTTGGGCTGTAATGATGATAATAATGATGAAGTAATTATCGTCGCCTATGGACATTGGTAACAATAAGGTTGTCATAGGTGCGTTACCATGGAGGCCGTCACCTCCTTCTAAAAAGCAGTAATGCTCGCGAAGGAGGAGGCAAAGTTCGCGCCCTCACACCCCTAATCGCCGCAGGAGACGCCCTGGGCGTCGGGAGTCGCAAGCCGATTTCCGGCCACCGTAATAATTAATTCTATAAACGATTAATTAATTACAAAAATTAATAATTCATTATAATGAATAATTAACTATATAATTATGTAAATTATTAATTAATTGTCTGACAAACAGTCTTACCAATGGGTATCGTGTTACCTAGTAACGAGGTTGCGGAGGTCAGATAGGCAGTCGCTCCATGTAAACTACTGGTATTCAGCTGCATCCCGTTAGACTGGAAGCCAACCCCGACATAGTTGAGAAAAGGCTAGGTAGATTATAATGTAATATATTTATTTAATAAAACGTTCACAAAAAGTGTATATTTAGTCAACAGTAAGATTTCACAAACAATTATAGTGCCAAAAATAAACTACATATAACTAAAATATGTTTATTACAAGTGAAAATAATGATGGTTCGGAATTACAATGTTAGGTAAAATTATCATCATGACAAAATTTCTAGAAGTTTTTCTGTGTCTGTTGAGGTTCGCTAAATATTCTGATAACATTGTATGTACTACATCTTACTAATATTATAAACTAGCTTCTGCCCGCGACTTCGTTCGCATGGAAATCGTAAGACATCACAATATACTACAATAATAGCCATATTTTTATAAAACTTCCCTGTATACTACGTTTGTAGTTTTATTCTCAGCAGCCAAAATATACAGAGAGTCAGGAATGGTGACTCGGGAGCAAGCGATGTAACAGTTGTCCGTGTTAGAAGCAGCTTGTCCTGAGGTCGACACCCGCAGCCTTCAGCCTTCAGTGTCGGCCCCTGTGACTTGTTGATCGCAAAGCATACACTCCCAGAGAACTGCACGCGCTTTAACTGGTAATTATGGGGAATTTGTACTTTATACGCGCTATAAACACTGTCTCACCATCGCCACAACCTGTTAGAATTTCCACCTCGATGACGTTTCTCTGCAAAGACATGACTTTGAGCTGGTTTCCGTTACACAGATATACAACCGGAAGTCCACTTGCCATTTGTGAATTGAGAAATTCTACGGGGTGATATTTGACATCATCTTCCTCCACATCAGTATTAATGGAGGTGTATATCACTTCACTCCCTTCAATTTGTGAGAGAATACTGTGGTTGATCGCTGCAGCTTGATCATCTTCGGAGTTAAAACGGAAACACGCCTAAGAATTCTCTTGGTACGTTATTTGACTGATATCCTCGTATATCAAACGAATAAGATCTTCTAAAGTGGGATCTACTCTACCAAGAGTCTCTGGTAGAGTGCTTTCACCAACTTTTAGAAGAACATCGGAGAATACTTGAGCATTTGAATTACCGCCAAGCCGAGGTCATATGATGATGGTCAAGCGCAGTTTATGAACTCTCGACCATAGAGTCGACCTTTTCAACGAAGTATTCACTTTTTTTGTCAAAACTGTGACACCACCCATCATATCTTGGGTTCTGCGGATGTCCTGCAGGGTTCTGTTTACAGTTTCCACTGCTTTTCTTTTTGCCATAATGCATTCATCCCATACGACGAAGCACAATCCCCTAAGCACACATCCCTTGTTACTGTTGCGTGACACCCCACAAACAGGCGTTTCGTTGCCTCTAAATCGATGGGAATCTTAAACATGACGTGCACTGTTTTGCCACCAGGAAGCAGTGTGGCAGCGATTCCAGAAGATCCACACACATACATATTTTAAAATCGCTAGGACAAATCTGCTATCAAAATCTGTAAAAAAAACATTTTATTCCTACAGTCTTTTACTCTAAAATGATCAGAATACAACCTTGAATGTTTTGTGACTGTAAAGTACTTGTAACTTAGTAGTTTCCCATAGCTTACGAAGTTTTCCATTTTTTGTGAATTAATACATTCTATGAACTATTACTAAGAGTTTAAAAAAAACAGATGTAAATCGAACTTACTACACCGGGCGGCCTACCACCAGCTCATAAAGTAGTTACTTCAGTGGGAGAAAGAGATGGAGCTATACATCCTGTAGAGCTTCATCTCTTTCCCACACTGAAGTAAACTAAAGTAATATTAAAATAATACTGCTTTTGAGCTGGTGGTAGGCCCTCAGGACTTCAAATCATTCGTCCAACCGCTTACTTGTTCGCTTTGTTGAAAGTTAGCTAAAATAGCCGTTCCTATATAAAAGGTAGCGTGATGATAATCATTTAAAAAGTTAAATCGGTAAGTACCTATCTACAATATCCAAACCTTTTGGCGCGTCCTTTTACAATTTGCAGAGAAAAATACGAACATGATGTAATATTGCTCTTCCCCCATAGCAAATAGCGTGATAGTTTATGCCCTACAGTTGGTACAGACAAACATTCTAAAAACTTTATTTTCCGCATAAGAATCGATCCCATACATCGTAGCAATAACTTTCTTTAATAAAAATTAACTTCGCTACGATTTTATTATATCTATAGATTATAGGTACATAATCAAAAAAAATAATAATCGTATAACAAAATGTGAAAAAAAAGAAAAAGAAACCGTAGGTGGGAATCGAACTTACAACCCCATGTTTGCAAAGCAACCGCCCAACCGTTGAGCTAATTGCTTTGTTGAAACTTGTCTAAAATAGCCGTTCCTATATATTTCATGATTGACTGCTTAGTTCCATAAAGGTATAGCGTGATGATAATCATTTAAAAAGTTTAATCGATAACCATTTACAATATCCAAAAATTTTGGCGTGTTTTTTTCCAAAAATACGAACATAATATAATATTGCTCGTCCCCCATAGTAAATAGCGTGATAGTTTATACCCTATAGTTTGACCAGACTTATAGGGAACACCTATGCAAAATTTTAACAGAATCTATCCGGTAGAATTTGCGTCATGCTAGAACATAAAAATACAACATAATGTAATATTGCTCGTCCCCCATAGTAAATAGCGTGATAGTTCATACCCTATAGTTTGACCAGACACACAGGGAATATCTATGCAAAATTTTAACAGAATCTGTCCGGTAGAATTTGCGCCATGCTGGAACATACATACAGACAAACAGACAAAAATTCTAAAAAAAATATTTTCGGCATTAGAATCGATCCTAGACCTCGTAGCAATTACTTTTTTTCAAAAATATTCAATGTACAGTTTTGACTTCGCTACGATTTTATTATATGTATAGATGTAAAAGTTTGTGAGGATGGATGGATGTTTGTTACTCTTTCACGCAAAAATTGCTGAACAGATTTGGATGAAATTTGGCACACAGATCGTTTATAACCTGAATTAACACATAGAATACTTTTTATTCCGATATTCCCACGGGATCAAGATTTATGCGAGGGAAAACCGCTGGGCGCAGCTAGTTTTTCATAACTTACACTATAGAAGCTTAGTAACTTGAGCCTATTATACAGAAATGGTCCTAAAAACACATTAAATCGATTAACAAACGCATGTCTGGTTTCAGGCTTTATGCAAACCAAGTCCTTCCTTCTCTTGTGATTTGACTGATTGGTAAATGACCGACAGGTTTATAATATAGGTAAAAAAACTTTTTTACAAAAAACACAACCGACTTCTAAACTACAAAGTGAAAAATAACTTTAATTTCGGAAGTCGGTGTCTTTGGATCAGTAGTGCTATTCTGTAACCATCTCACCGTGTTATCTTAGGTGAAGTGAGCGTGGAGTGAGCTGTCAGTTGCTAAGGATTGACACTATTGGCAGCTCACTTCACCTAAGATATCACGGTGAGATTTTTACAGAATAGCACTACAGATCAGTATTTTAGTTTTTTGACACCGACTTCCGAAATTAAAGTTATTTTTCACTTTGTAGTTTAGAAGTCGGTTGTGTTTTTTGTAAAAAAGTTTTTTTTTCACTTTTTAGTGGGTTGGTTTGTAATTTATCTAAGTTACAATAGCCTTATGTCAACTGCTCATCAAAAATACCCAAATCGCTATAGATGTGCCTTTAATATTTGAAGAGTTCCCTCGATTTCTCCAAGATCCCATCATCAGATCGTGACCAAATGACAATGGGACCAACTTGAAAGTATACCCTTTCAAACAAAAAAAGAATTTTTCAAATCGGTCTAGCCGTCTTCGAGTAATCGGGGAAAATACATTAAAAAAAAAAATATCCCGACGAATTGAGAACCTCCTCCTTTTTTTTGAAGTCAGTTAAAAAATGTAAATGGAATGGTAGCACTAGTAGTTATGTTACATAGTCGATATGAAAACCGAATCGATTAAAAGTTTGTAAAGCCATTGTTGCTATTATTAACTCAATGTCGCGATAAATATAGCACTTGACTATAATTCTATAGAAAAATGGCCATAAACCGTCCTTGTACTAAAACAAGCCAACGATGTATGCAGTCCGCTCGACCTCTGAAGGTTTTCATAAAAGTGTCAAAGTTAAAATCTTGACCGTGACACAGATACGTCACAAAGACGTAGTGTGTGCCGTCGCGACGTAGTTTAGAAGATTTGGCACTAAAAGATAATAACAAACATTGAATATGGTCAGTGAAAGGGATGCTCTTTAGTTTATGTGTGAGATATCTTGGCAACGAGAAATGCATTATGGATAGGATAAGAATACTCGCACACATACATGCATAGCATAAATAATCAGCCAATAATGTTCCCACTGCTGGGACACAGGCTTCCTCTCTTCGAGAAGAAGTGGACTGTAATCGACCACGCGGGCCGAATGCAGGTTGATAGATATCACATGTCTTGGAATTTTTGGTTCTAGGACATGACGATTTCATCAAGATATTTTCCTTCACCGTTTTGTATGAATTGTTTATTGTTAATTAAAACGGTAACACCAATTACATTAATTAACATAGAGATTGAAACAGGTATAGTAAACAAAAACATTTCAAATACTACCATAATATAATAGAGGACAACCCAGCATCAAACACAAAACATCAGACATACACGCATAATTTTGCTCCATTGCTCCATTCATCAGCAAACAGATCACATTCAGGATTGGGGGTCAGGAGGGCGTTAAGCATCCTTAAAGTACGACACACAAGGGACTCAGCTCTATACGGTGGAGGTCTGCGCGGCTTGGGCGCAGCAACGCCGTGTCCTCGTAGAGGCGATCGGCGGCGGTGATCTCTCGCGTCCGGCCCTGGTTCAGGCCATGGTACGGAACGAGAGGAAATGGCAGGCCGTCACCTCCTTCTGCGAAGCGGTAATGCTGGCGAAGGAGGAGGCGAAACGCGTGAGGGAGAGGCAAATTTCGCGCCCTCACGCCCCTAACCGCCGCAGGAGGAGACACCCGGGGCGGGAATCGCGAGCCGATTTCCGGCCACCGTAGGCGCGGGCTTGCGGACGGTGAGCAATGGGTAGCTCGCCGTTCGATAAGGACCAAGCCCGGGTCGACGGCGCATTGTATTCCACGCGCGCCTCAAAGAGATAGAGATGTCAGCAGAATTGACGAGGCCCACTAGGGCCAATGCCTGCCGGGGGTACGAAGAAAAAAAAAAAAAATGGGCTCAGCTCTGGCGACAGTTTTAGATAACGGCTGCGTAAACAGATTGCGTCGACGGCTTTGGCGATGTCCGATGTATTTGTCGGGAACAAATAGCTGACAGAAAAGATCGGGGAGTTCGGGACTGTTGATGCGTCCTCTAAGAGTTTTACAGGCTACTGTGAGCTGTAGAAAGCTTCGTCTAATCTCCAACGAGTTGAAGCCCAAAACTCCTAGGAGGTAATTAATTAGTAGGGTACATGAAAGGAAAGAAGTGAAACGACTTTTTTAACCGATTTCCAAAAAGGAGGAGATACGCTACGAACATATATGTTTGTAGCGTATCTCCTCCTTTTATTATTTGTATGTATGTCTGCCGATTTCTCCGTCAATTGTGGACGGATTTTGAAAATTCTTTTTTTGTTTGAAAGAGGGGTCTCAAGGTGGTCCCATATAAATTTTATTAACTTTGCTTGGATAGTTTTTGAGTTAGCTTCAATAATTCGTATTTTTTCCCACTTAGTACGTAGATGATAAGTTCCTGCCACTGGTAGCAGTGCAGCCTGTCACTGGTAGTGATATTCGAATTTGTGTGGGATAGGTACCACAACTAAAAAGTCAAAAATAAAAACTTGGCAAAAAACGAAAATACAAAAACAAAGACACTGACTTCCGAAATCAAAGTTATTTTTAACCGACTTCTAAAAGGAGGAGGTTATCAATTCGGATGTTTATATTTTTTTTTTATATATGTTCGGGCATAACTCCGTCATTTATAAATGGATTTGCAATTTTTTTTTTTTTAAAGGGTATGCTCTCGAAGTGGTCAGTCCTATTGTCATCTGGTCAGGATCTGATGATGGGATCTTGCAGAAATCGAGGGAACTATTCAAATATTATAGGCATAACTATAGCTATTTGGGTATTTTTTATAGTAACTCGTGCAGTTGCTCTCGGAAAGCACCATTTGGTGAAGTGGAACTGATAATGAAGACCACAGATGGCCATCGGGACTATTCAATAATAAGTATTTAACGGGTTGCGATTCGATTACTTTGATATGGTTGTCAAGCAATTTATGCTCGTCACAATGCATATGGATAAGTGAAGCTGATGGTGAAGTACCAGGAGAACTCCTCAATGATTAACGACCCTGCATCGGGAAAAGCAATATTTTGTAAAAGGTGATGAGCAGTTGGCATTAGGCTAATGTAACATAGATAAATTACAAATTGAACCACTAAAAAGCGAGAAATAAAAACTTTTTCAAAAAAAAAAAACTGACTTCCAAAAAACCACTACAAAGAGAAAAATAACTTCAATTTCGGAAGTCGATGGCAAATAACGAAAATACAAAACCAAAGACACCGACTTCCGAAATTTAAGTTATTTTTCTCTTTGTAGTGGTTTTTTGTCAAAGTCAAAGTCAAATCATTTATTTCAAATAGGCCCATGTATGGCACTTTTGAACGTCAAAAATTACAAAATAATAAAATTGATTCTAGTCGCCCCTTCCAAAAGGTAGTTTTCGTATGGAGAAGAATGGGCAATAAACTCCACCGTTACTCTTTTAAAATGTTTTACAATATTGTTTGTATATGTACGTACATTTGTTAAATAATTATTATATGTGAAGACGATGCACCTAGAATAAAATTACTATACCACAATAGGTAAAAAGAATTAAAAATGAAGCAACGATAGATAATTTAATTTGTGATAGATACATGGTTCTCACATATTTACAAACATTGTAAAAGTAGACGATTTTCCTAAAATTTAAGTCAGTGTGTAAGGAAGTAATCACAGAATGTAAAATCAATGTCATACTTAAAACACAAAGTAATAAATTTTACAATTAAATTAGCAACCAGTTTGATTTTGTCTTGACTCTAAATTGTCCTATGGAGCAGGACCAGCATGTTTCCAAGCACTCTTATCTTGGATATAATCCTCTAATTTGTAATATGCTTGTTTACAAAGTGTACTTTTTTATATGAGTTTTAAATTTTCTTTCATTTAATTGCAATATGTCACAAGGTATTTTGTTGTAACATTTAACACAGTACCCCATAAAAGATGTATGTACTTTAGATAACCTGAAAAATGGTTGATCTAGTTTATCTTTACTTCTAGTATTAAAATTATGTCTATCACTTATTTTATTAAATAAATAATAAATAAATAAATTCATTTATTTCAGGTAAAAAATAACACCCATAGCCAAACACAAATGAATAAATTACATCAATAAATTAAAATACAATAAATTAAAATACAATAAATTAAAATACAATAAAATCCAAGATCAATTAAAATAAAATAAAATGAGAATAAGTTATGTTGAATTGAAGTCAATTAAATAAATGAAAACAAAATAAATCAAATTAAATTAAATTAAATCAAATAATATCAAAAACAATAAATACATATTACATACATAACAAGCACAGACAAAAACGAACACTCACACAGTAACAATATGTCTGCTGCAGCATTGCCGGATGTAAGGGCAATCCAGTCTGTTGGCAATCATTGCCAGGACGGTGTTGGGGCTGCCCCGCACTCTGCGCACCAGAGACGCGCACCGCTTGCGCATCGTCGCGTGAAAGCAGTCGGTGCGCGCCTCCGCGAACATGCCTGAGGCGCTGCAGTGTCGGGGCAGCCCCACCACCGCCCTGAACGCGTTATTGAACTGGACGCGGAGGGCGCTGTATGCCGCACGAGTATACTTTGCCCACAGGCTGCACGTGTAGAGAGATGTACAATAAGCTCTAAAGAGCGTTATTTTTACCTCCCTCGAACAACGCACAAACCTACGCGCTATCATATTACCTCTAACTGACAACGCCCTCCGCTCCCGCTCAATGTCCGCAACGTCTTTTAGGTCAGCTGTAACAATGTGACCCAAGTATTTGACTTGTTCCACTTTCTCAAGCGGCGCATTATTTATGTACACAGGAGGCACACTATTCAGACTTATTGGACTAGCCCCAAACACCATGAATTTACTCTTCCCTGCATTATATTTCAACCCATGGCTCGAGGCATACTCTTCACAGGTCCCCATTAATTTCCTAAGACCGCAGACCGATGCGCTCAGCAGCACCATGTCGTCAGCGTAGCTTAAGTTATTGACGCACACTCCATCCACATGGCAACCAACATGCTGGCTGCTAAGCCCAACGATTAGGGCGTTCACATAGAGGTTGAAGAGCGCAGGAGAGGTCAACCCCCCCTGTCTCACCCCGCACTCCAACCTATATGGTTCAGACATTACACCCGCCCATCTGACGCTATTGATCTGGTGTTTGTACCAATATTTAAATATGTTCGAGAGTTCTGGGGGTAACCCGATACTCTCCAGTTTCTTCCACAGGATGTTATATGACACCAGATCGAAGGCCTTGGACAGATCCAGGAAACACGCGTACACAGGAGTTTTGCGATCCGTATAATATCTGACGACGTGCTTAAGACTCAGAATAGCAGCTTCAGTGGACAGTTTGGGCCGAAACCCAAACTGATTGTCATGCAGTGACAGATATCTATCTAACTGAGTATTAAGCAAGCCGTCAAACACTTTTGCTACTATTGTTGCAAGTGAAATAGGCCTGTAGTTATTTACGTCGGCAACATCCCCGGTCTTGTTCTTAACTACAGGCACTACAACAGTCTTCATAAGATCGGCAGGTAGATATGAATGGCTCACACACAGAGAATAAAACATTGCCAGCACTCTCGATATATGCGGGCCCGCGTGCTGTAGATGCTCTATGCTGAGCCCATCGTGGCCGGGGGATTTACCTTTAGTCATAGTCTTTATGATTGAAGCTACATGTTTAGCATTAAATCTTGTCCCCACAAGACCACTCGGTATCTCAGCAGAGGGCACCCTACCCCCCTGCCCTAATGTAGACTGTACACGAAAATGGCTTCCAAATATGTCAGCAATACCTTTAGAGTCACTCACCCCGCTGAGGCTCACCGGACGACCAGGTCTCGGATTGACACTGTTGGTGCATTGCCAGAAACTTCGGAAGTCTCCGGACTTGTGTTTTTTAGCAATGGCATCCATTTTCACCTGATCTTGATGAACCTGACACCATTTAAGCCTGGACTTAAATATCTTTCGACTGTTACACATTTCATCATACACACACCCAGTTCTAGGCCTCCCGCACATAACCCACTCCAGAAACCTCGACCGGGCCTCCATATGAGCCCCGCGGACGTGTTCACTCCATCCTGCTATGCGTGAGCCCCTCCCACCACTCCCGGCACGAGTGCCCATATCACTGACCACTGCTGCATCACGAAGGGCGGCTATAATGTCAGAGTACAACCTGTCAAGAATACGCCTGTGACCGGGGTCTCCGCAATAACTGTCTGCACATTGAGAAAACTCCACAGGAAAGTCAATACAGGTCAGTCTCAAATGACATTCTTTAACGTAGACTACTACTTGCGCCTCATCCCTCTCGCCCCATATAATATCCTGGTTCGTATTTACGTCACAATATGACTTAGGTATTAATAAATTTAAATTACACTGTACAATAAGAGGAAAGTGATCAGACCAAGTAGTGTCATATTTTACATACACATTACAAACAGTGCGTCGAGCCGCCTGGGTCACAATACAGTGATCCAACCAACTACACGTTCCATACACATCACTTAAAAAGGTGTAAGTACCAGATTGTACGCCTAACAGATCTACATCTATGCATGACCATGTTTGTTCGTCACAGAAATCTGAAAGTTCATTAAAAAACAGTTCGGAAGGGTCAGCGTTAAAATCTCCTAAGATAAAAACAGATTCCACACCATATTCGTTTATGATTGCACTCACCGTACCAAAACAATCCGTAAATTCAGGCAGGTTAGCACTCCCATTCGTAGGCATGTACACACTCATGACAATTATAGGACCGTCACTAGTTATAATTTTGATCGCACACATCCGCGCATTATTACACTGTAACACTGACACTTGTGGAAATTCCTCATACTTCCACAGCAATGCTACGCCACCGTGAGGCCTCCCACGTAGTATTCCCGCCGATGTGTCCACTGCTGACGTACCCGTGTATCCAAAATCTCGGTCAATACTACATAAATAAGGTATGTCGTCCGGTAATAGCCATGTTTCTTGCAACGCGATTAAATCGCAGGAATGGCATAGTTCCCGTACAGCATCCAGTGAACGTTTAACATTTTTACAGTTAAAACTGGCAAAACTATAAGGAAAGTCATTCATTATTTTGGTTCACTTGTGCCGTTCACAGAAGTTACTCCATTCGCTGCTTGGTACTTAAAGTTCACAAAGCGCCTGAATACAATACCCTCAGGCCATAGTTTTTCATCCATATAAATAGATAACTTTGCTTCAGATACGAAGAATTTATAAGCAAAGTAACCTTTATCCTTCTTAAAATTTATCTTCTGCAAGGCCACAGACTCACGTGTTTTAGTGCGAATATATGAAGTGATTTCATCAGCTGTCGTTTCTTTGTTGACATTCGTAATGAACATAGGGATTTTTCTTTCCGCTGCTTTAAAATTGCACTCAATATCTCTCGCAGTACCTGACTTGCCTTGATAACGATATTTCAGCGTATTCTTACGTCTCACTGGTTTGGATACTACTTGCCATTCACTATCCTTCGACTGTAAGTTAATATTATCCGTCGTGGGCGATACAATATTATTTAAAATCCCATTAATATTACTATTGCCGCCAATATCGCAAGTAGCCGCTTCCGGTACATTCTTTACGAGCGGTCCCGTTATGTTAGATAACACACCAGCTGTGCGCTCTGAACCGGTCTTGCATGGGCTCAACGTGTGACGTATGGCGCACCGCGAGTTATCGCCTCCCACTTTTGTTGCCGATGACGATTCCAGCGTATGTGACTCACAATCAGTCTTGCATACTTTTTCTTCGTCTACCCGATTTACTTTTCTGTATTGCAGCTCATTTTCATACTTTAGGTGCTCTGAAAGTTCCACGGATGGGGGATCAGATTCGTTCAGTGTTACATTGTGATGGTTAGAAAGCCCCATCGGTCCACTATCCAATACCCAAGCACCTCGTCTCATGTTGTTGACATTACACACAGGAGTAGGGGGCAAAGAATCGTTTCTAAGTTGTAGAATCTCCATTTTCAACTCTTTTAACTGATTGACCGTAGCATACAATGACTTTATTTCTTTAATATCGGTCTGTACTATCAGCAGATCCTTTAATAACTTGGTACAGTCTAGATGATCAAAGGTTATAGGAGGCAGTTTTTCCAGTTGACGGGCCACAAACACGGGGATTGCATCTGGATCCACTGACTTAAAAACATTTACGATATCAGATAGATCCCTTTCCTCCCTTCCTTTATTCTTCCGAACAATTTTCCTTTTATCCGTTGTGATCGAATCAAATAGCAATGATTTCGATTTTTTTATTTCATCACTAGTGAAAGATGTTTTACATATGCGCACCAGCGTTTCTTCGTCAATCACAGATATTTTATTCTGAATATAGGACAACATTTCGTCAATGACGATGTTACACTCGTTACATTTTAACACGTTCGACATATTTGTCACGACATAACACAGCGCCGCAAACGAATATAAGGACGCGTTCGCACCTGACGGTTGCGACCGGCTGACTCAAAGAGATGTGGATTTTTCCTTACATACATAATATTTTCATAAATGAATTGGCAAGGTACCGTCATAATATTAATCCTTTTAAAAAGTTCCCTGAGAGATTCGCGGCGACGTAGATTATAAATGGCTCTGACAGCTCTCTTTTGCAAAATAAAGATGGATTCAATGTCAGCAGCCCGACCCCACAGTAAAATGCCATATGACATAATGCTGTGGAAGTAGCTAAAATAGACCAAACGCGCAGTTTCTACATCTGTTAACTGTCTTATCTTTCTAACAGCATAAGCGGCTGAGCTTAACCGCCCCGCAAGAGATGTTATATGAGGTCCCCATTGTAATTTCTCGTCTAGCGTGATTCCCAGGAAAACCGTTTGATTAATAAATTCCAGTTTTTCTCCATTCAATATGATGTCACATTCGCTACTTTTAACATTAGGTTATTTAAATCTAATGCATTTGGTTTTTTTTTATTAAGTACCAGATTATTTACCGTAAACCAATCTTGTACTTGCAGAATAGAGCTATTCACGTCGTCAAGATTTTGTGACCGTCGGTTTATTTTAAAGATTAATGATGTGTCATCTGCAAATAACACCATCTTCGGTTGATTTTGAAGAAATTGGGATAAATCATTAATGTAAACTAAAAAGAGGAATGGACCCAATATCGAACCTTGAGGAACGCCCATTGCCATTTCAGACCCTAATGAGTTTACGCCGTTTACCTGAACTTTAACCTTTCTATCTTTCAGGTATGATCTAAGTAAATCAAGAGCTGTATTCCTAATCCCGTAGTGCTCTAGTTTCAGCAGAAGTGTCTCATGGTCTACACAATCGAACACCTTCGAGAGGTCGCAAAAGATTCCAATGGCATCTTGTGCTTCTTCCCAGGCCTTAAAAATGTTCTTTATTAGGGTGACACCGGCGTCAGTAGTACAACGTCCTTTGGTGAAACCGTACTGTTGTTCATGAAAGATGGAATTTTTATTAAAGTGACGTAACATTTGATTGAGCATCAACTTTTCAAACACCTTACTGAGAACTGGCAGAATTGACACAGGCCTATAATTGTTGGGTTCTTTACTATCACCGGAAAGGAAGTCGGTTGCTTTTTTTTTTTGTAAAAAAGTTTTTATACAGAAATCTCAGAAAAGTTTTCTGTACCTTTTCCAGCGTTAATGTATGTGTCGCTGTATAGGGATGCTAGATAAAAGAACCAGCCTCAAGTGGTGCCAATGAAGTGGTGATGAAATTATTAACAAAAAGTAAAGCGCCTGCCTGGATTTGAACCCATGAGTTACAACTTGTAAGTTGGAGCCGTTACCACTAGGCCACCATTGCCTTACATACATACATAGTAGAAGGTAACGAGGCCACGCTAGGTCACCGATGAAGTGGACTGATCAAATTAAATCGCTAGTTGGAGATCTTATTAATGAATGCGCCAGACTGTCATCTAACAGAAACAGATGGCGAGAGATCGTGAGGCGAGCAACGACTACACCTGCGATTGAACACAGTTCATCGTGACCACGACCACTCTGTCAAAAGCAAAGCGAAGAAGAAGAGAAGAAAGAATACTCACAAATTCGTAATGACAAAGACAAGTTTGAGAAACAATGCGGTGCAACTTTTGTTTACTTTAACTAGTTAAACAAAAGTTGCGACCCACGGATGCCTCTTAAGTTAAAGGGGTAAATCTACAAGGCCGTGATAAGGCCTGTCGTACTGTATGGATCGGAATGCTGGGCCGTGAAAAAGACGGATGAAAAAAGATTGTATGTAGCAGAGATGAGAATGTTGAGATTGATGTGTGGAGTGACGTATATGGATATAAAGTAAGAAATGAGTATATACGGGGAAGTTTAAAAGTGGCGCCCATGACAGAAAAGTTGAAAGGAAATCGTTTGGCCTAGTATGAACATGTGTTGAGGACAGAAAAAACGCATGTGACTAAAAGAGTGATGAATATAAATGTTGATGGATGGAGCGGGAGAAGAAGGCCAAAGAAAAGATGGAAGGATTGTGTGAGGAATGATATGAAAGAGAAGGGAGTGAATGATAGTGTGACGGTTGACAGGAGAGAGGGGAAAAAGAAAACGTGTTGCGCCGACCTCAAGTAACATGGGACAAGAGCATGAAGATGATGATGATGAAATAGTTAAGCAAAAGTAAATGAGGGCTGATTGTCTCTTCCGCACACTCAAAATCAAAGAAGGTAACTAATTAGCATAGGTAATTTTTAACGGAGAATTTCACCAATAAAATTGAAGACAATTGGCTCATTTAAACCACGTTCAAGAGCAATCAGTATCCATATTCCACAACAATGTGGTCGATGCTAGGGATTGACATAATTGACAGTACACTTCACCTAAGTTCACGTTTTTAGATTTTTACAGAATAGATCGGCTGTTTTTAGGAGCTTTTAATAATATAATGCCGTTTATTTCAAGCGACATAGGCCCATAGTAAAATACCTTAACACAAACATACACATATTTAACCGACTTCCAAAAAGGAGGAGGTTATATGTTCGTCGCGTATCTTTGTTTTTTTTTATGTATGTCCACCGATTTCTCCATCAATTGTAAACTGATTTTGAAAATTCTTTTTTTGTTTGAAAGGGTATGCTCTTGAGGTGGTCCCATATAAATTTTATTAACTTTGCTTCAATTGTTTTTGAGTTAGCTTCAATAATACGTACTTTTTCCCACTTAGTATGTGCATATGATAAGTTCCTGTCACTGTTATTTACATAGCAGGTAGTGGTTTTCGAATCTGTGCGGGGTAGGTACCACAACTAAAAAGTGAAAAATAAAAACTTTTTAAAACTTAATAACAGAAAAAAAAACAACCGACTAAAAAACACTACAAAGTGAAAAATAACTTTAGTTTCGGAAGTCGGTGACAAAAAACGAAAATTCAAAACCAAAGACACCGACTTCCGAAATTAAAGTTATTTTTCACTTTGTAGTGTTTTTTGGAAGTCGGTTGTTTTTTTTTTTCTGTGAGAAGTTTTAATATCAACAAACCTTGAAAACTAGTGTTAATAAATAGCTTAAAACTATGTTAGTTGCACTTACCCTTACCTTTTAAGGGCGTCATTGGCTGTGACGAGCTGTCAATGTTGATATTCCACAAGTGTGGTCACTGACAGCTCTTGAACGCGGTTTAAATGAGCCAATTGTCTTCAATTTTATTGGTGAAATTCTCCGTAAGAAGCATAACTGTAATGGGACATGGAAAAGCGTCCTTATAAGGTAAAACTCCCAAGAACAGGTATCGCATTTCAAAAGTATTTCCTTTGTATCCAGTCCCTGGATCGATCAGAGTTCTCTAGAATAATTTTAATTAAAAATAGCTGGAGAAAATAAAACTGGCTAAGTGCAAATTGAAGTGCTGTGCGACTTTGTTAACAGGCTGTTCCCACGATATCGGTGAGTCTGTTTATATATATTTCGTGATCTGATTTTATTTGCAAACACTGTTTAGTAAATGTTCCAGATTTATACAGGGTGTTTGGCAGAACGTTGAACATACGAAAATGGTGGATAGGTGGGGTCATCTGCTACTTACTCAGCCCTAATTTATTTGGCCTTGGCGCCCTGGATATTAAACATTTTTTTTTGCTTTCTTCTAGTTTCACAACTTTCTTAACTTTAAAGTGTAATTTTTATTAAAAAAAACCGGCCAAGTGCGTGTCGGACCACGCAAAATGAAGGGTTCCGTAGTTGGGATGAATTTATCCCAAAAACAAACTTAACTTTGTAGTTGAAAAATATGTTCTCCCATACGGAATGTATGGGAAAACATTTTTTGCAACTGCAAAGTTAAGTTGGTCGATTATTACTCGTTAACCTGTAGAGCCTACTTAGCTGTGATAGTTTTCCTTTTAATTTCGTTATATCAGCTACTGTTGTGATTTTTTTTACACACCCAAAATCAACCATTTAGCCGGCAGGGGGGGGGAGGACACTTGACTCTAACAAAAATTTGCACTTTAAAGCTTAATATTTCGCAAACAAATCTCTGAATCCAAAAATGGTTTTCACAAACTCACAATATTTTTGAAGGACCTTTCCAATGATACCCCTCACCACGGGGTAAAAAAATAAACATTACCACTTTACGTGTATGAGAGGTACCCTAAAAAAAAATGTTTTTCATAATTTTGTTTTACTACTTTGTCGGCGTAATTAATATGTATACCTATGCTAAATTACAACTTTCTAGTACTAAGGGTCTCGGAGCTAGACCGCGGATAGACAGACAGACAGACAGACAGTCAGACAAACAGACAGACAGACAGACAGACGGACATGACGAAACTATAAGGGTTCCTTGTTTACTACGGAACCCTAAAAATGGGTAAAACAGGCATTTTTTTTTTAAATCTTTAATATTGGCAGATTCTTATAACAGAAAGATGTAAAAAATACTTAAATCCTAATTTCAACCTGCATTAAAAAAAAAAAATACAGGGGGCCAGGGCCAATTAAATTAGGGCTGAGTAAGTAGCAGATGACCACACCTATCCACCATTTTCGTATGTTCAACGTTCTGCCAAACACCCTGTATAGATTATGATAGGTATTTCTGTGAACTGGTGTATTTTCTTCGAATAAGAATAAATGCGACGGTTTTTTTGTTATTTGTGAAAATAATCTATTTATTTAAATAAAATAATTAAGTATAGCTTAACGTGCGTTTAGGTTCTGAACCTGTTTAAAAATAAATATCACTTACCTACTTATTTCATTGTTTACGGGTTATTTAATATTTATAAACTTTTCGAATGCATGAGAAAATATTTTTAATCACTTAAAAGTAGGAATGGGTGCTAAAAGTATTACTTACACTAATATTTTAAAAGAAATGTAGGTCCATAGATTTCCTTTACAGATTATGCTTTATACTACAAAGCAATTACTGAATTCTATAGCCTGGAAATTGAAGGCGGTTTTCCGTTCCATCCAAGCTAATCTAAAGATGGTTTTTATATTTTTTGTAAAGCCAATTTTTATGAGCATGATTAGTATTTCATACTATTACCAACGTTTAATTGAAATCTTCTGTTTTCATTGAATATAAAATTAAAATGGCTGACTATTGAATTGACTGGTATTAATTTTCTAATATTTTTTCGTGCTAATCTAGTTTTTACCTCAAAACTTTTAATAACTCGTGTCGTAAGTGGTGCTATTTTATTTTTATTTTCTTTTTTAATGTATTACAGTTGGTAATTCTTTATTCACATTACAACCTAGCCTGTCATCTATTGTAGAGGCGATCGGCGTCGGTGATCTCTCGCGTCCGGTCCTGATTCGGGCCATGGTACGGAGCGAGAGGAAATAGGAGGCCGTCACCTCCTTCTGCGAAAAAAATCCTTCTGGGTGGGAAATTATCAAATAACTTCTCCGGCTCTGGGTGGAGCGGGAGGGCGTGTCAGACTCTTACTGACTAAAACCCACCCGTGTTCCTTCGGTTGCCCTGTTGCCAGGGGCCACGATTTCCCTTTCAGCCCATATTCGCAGCCCCGGCAGGCATTGGCCCTAGTGGACCCCGTCAATTCTACTGACATCTCTTTGAGGCGCGCGTGGAACAAAACGCGCCGTCGACCCGGGCTTGGTCCTTATCGGACGGCGAACTACCCATTGCTCACTGTCCGCAAGCCCGCGCCTACGGTGGCCGGAAATCGGCTCGCGATTCCCGCCCCGGGCGTCTTCTCTTTATCTAAGATGATGTTGGGTCCTACATTTCTAACATTTAGCATTTTGCATCAGGATAGACGGGCCAGGGTCGTCACGCAGTGGATGCCTGAAGACGGGCGTCGTCACCGAGGCAGGCCGAAGAAACGCTGGCGCGACGACCTAGACTCTTTCTTGACTAATTGGTTGGAAAAGGTATCAGAAAGTATGTGGAAGATCTTCGCCCAGCATTGGGAAAATCTTGATGTCTCGGTGGAGGTCACTATTTCTAATGTACCAGGGCGTGTTAAATGTATCCCTTAGTACTTCTTTTTTAAACGTTGTGTCGAATGAAGGTGTCGCTAATGAAACTGGATTTACGAAATACCAATAAAATCTAAAACAGCAACAAATCAATCGTTGCTCACCACGTATTGCGCGTTTGCGACTTTTCTGATTTTTTATGTCTATGATGTCTATTAATTAAATATTTAGGTAATATATTCCTAAATTATAACATTAATTGTACTCTTCTCATACAGATAAGGTAAAAGCGTTGATCAATACGCTGCGCTTGCTCAACACTAATTCGCGATTTCAGATTAATATTTAGGTATTAATATCTGGATGACCGGTTTTTTTTTGTAGTTTTCTAAAAATAAAACCTAGTTAGATCGATTTATCGCCCCCGAAACACCCTGCATACTAAATTTCATGAAAATCGTTGGAGCCGTTTCCGAGTTTCAAGATTGTTATACATATATCCTCCTCGTTGGTCTAGTGGTTGCAAGCGCTACTGCTGAGCATAGGTCCTGGTTTAGATTTCCGGGTCGGGCAAAGTGTTATTGGGTTTTTCTATCTGAAATTTTTCAGTGGCAACTCGGAGTCTGGATTTGTGCCCGGTTGATGGCAATAGGCTCGCCCTCTATTACATGCGACTTAAACATAACTGGCGAAATGTGGGTGTACCTGCTACAGGGACACCTCTGCCCAACCCTTCGGGGAAACAAGGCGTGATGTTATGTTGTGTTTGCAAATATACAAGAATTTCTCGTTTAAAGGTATTAGATAAAATAAGTTTTCTTCACGATGTTTTCCTTCGTCGTTTGTCAGTAGTGTCTAAGATTACATTACGTAGAAAGGACATCATTTGAATTTGTAAAACTTGCAATCTGTGTTCAAAAACCGAGTACACTGCAACAAGAATATTTTGAGGTTTTCCACTCAAAGCACAGATTTCAACAGTACTTGTCCAAACCGCACCTAAGCACTTCCACTAACCGCACTGAAACAAAATTTTGGTAAGTGCTTTTCGGTGGAACAGTTTATTAAAATACTAGCTTCTGCCCGCGACTTCGTTCGCATGGAAATCGTAAGACATCACAATATACTACAATAACAGCCACATTTTTATAAAACTTCCCTGTATACTACGTTTGTAGTTTTATTCTCAGCAGCCAAAATATACAGAGAGTCAGGAATGGTGACTCGGGAGCAAGCGACGTAACAGTTGTCCGTGTGAGAAGCAGCTTATCCTGAGGTCGACACCCGCAGCCTTCAGCCTTCAGTGTCGGCCCCTGTGACTTGTTGATCGCAAAGCATACACTCCCAGAGAACTGCACGCGCTTTAACTGGTAATTATGGGGAATTTGTACTTTATACGCGCTATAAACACTGTCTCACCATCGCCACAACCTGTTAGAATTTCCACCTCGATGACGTTTCTCTGCAAAGACATGACTTTGAGCTGGTTTCCGTTACACAGATATACAACCGGAAGTCCACTTGCCATTTGTGAATTGAAAAATTCTACGGGGTGATATTTGGCATTATCTTCCTCCACATCAGTATTAATGGAGGTGTATATCACTTCACTCCCTTCAATTTGTGAGAGAATACTGTGGTTGATCGCTGCAGCTTGATCATCTTAGGAGTTAAAACGGAAACACGCCTAAGAATTCTCTTGGTACGGTATTTGACTGATATCCCCGTATATCAGACGAATAAGATCTTCTAAAGTGGGATCTACTCTACCAAGAGTCTCTGGTAGAGTGCTTTCACCAACTTTTAGAAGAACATCGGAGAATTCTTGAGCATTTGAATTACCGCCAAGCCGAGCTCGTATGATGATGGTCAAGCGCAGTTTATGAACTCTCAACCATAGAGTCGACCTTTTCAATGAAGTATTC
The DNA here is from genome assembly GCA_963680765.1 of Agrochola lychnidis. Classification (NCBI taxonomy): domain Eukaryota; kingdom Metazoa; phylum Arthropoda; class Insecta; order Lepidoptera; family Noctuidae; genus Agrochola; species Agrochola lychnidis. Next base: position 16,683,159 of record OY796869.1, on the reverse strand, counting down.
ACTTTTTTTGTCAAAACTGTGACACCACCCATCATATCTTGGTTTTTACGGATGTCCTGCAGGGTTCTGTTTACAGTTTCCACTGCTTTCCTTTTTGCCATAATGCATTCATCCCATACGACGAAGCGCAATCCCCTAAGCACACATCCCTTGTTACTGTTGCGTGACACCCCACAAACAGGCGTTTCGTTGCTCTCTAAATCGATGGGAATCTTAAACATGACGTGCGCTATTTTGCCACCAGGAAGCAGTGTGGCAGCGATTCCAGAAGATCCACACACATACATATTTTAAAATCGCTAGGACAAATCTGCTGTCAAAATCTGTAAAAAGAACATTTTATTCCTACAGTCTTTTGCTCTAAAATGATCAGAATACAACCTTGAATGTTTTGTGACTGTAAAGTACTTGTAACTTAGTAGTTTCCCATAGCTTACGAAGTTTTCCATTTTTTGTGAATTAATACATTCTATGAACTATTACATACACAATCCAAAAAAAAAATCGTTTTACAAAAAGAGTTTAAAAAAAACAGATGTAAATCGAACTTACTACCCCGGGCGGCCTACCACCAGCTCATAAAGCAGTATTATTTTAATGTTACTTCAGTGGGAGAAAGAGATGGAGCTATACATCCTGTAGAGCTTCATCTCTTTCCCACACTAAAGTAAACTAAAGTAATATTAAAATAATACTGCTTTTGAGCTGGTGGTAGGCCCTCAGGACTTCAAATCATTCGTCCAACCGCTTACTTATTCACTTTGTTAAAAGTTAGCTAAAATAGCCGTTCCTATATAAAAGGTAGCGTGATGATAATCATTTACCTACCTACAATATCCCAACCTTTTGGCGCGTCCTTTTACAATTTGCAGAGAAAAATACGAACATGATGTAATATTGCTCATCCCCCATAGCAAATAGCGTGATAGTTTATGTCCTACGGTTGGTACAGACAAACATTCTAAAAACTTTATTTTCCGCATAAGAATCGATCCCAGACCTCGTAGCAATAACTTTCTTTTAAAAAAATTAACTTCGTTACGATTTTATTATATCTATAGATTATAGGTACATAATCAAAAAAAAAAAAAATCGTATAACAAAATGTGAAAAAATAGAAAAAAAACCGTAGGAGGGAATCGAACTTACAATCCCATGTTTGCAAAGCAACCGCCCAACCGCTGAGCTAATTGCTTTGTTGAAACTTACCTAAAATAGCAGTTCCTATATATTCCATGATTGACTGCTTAGTTCCATAAAGGTATAGCGTGATGATAATCATTTGAAAAGTTAAATCGATAACCATCTACAATATCCTAAAATTTTGGCGCGTTTTTTTCCAAAAATACGAACATAATATAATATTGCTCGTCCCCCATAGTAAATAGCATGATAGTTTATACCCTATAGTTTGACCAGACTTATAGGGAACACCTATGCAAAATTTTAACAGAATCTATCCGGTAGAATTTGCGTCATGCTAGAACATAAAAATACAACATAATGTAATATTGCTCGTCCCCCATAGTAAATAGCGTGATAGTTTATACCCTATAGTTTGACCAGACACACAGGGAATATCTATGCAAAATTTTAACAGAATCTGTCCGGTAGAATTTGCGCCATGCTGGAACATACATACAGACAAACAGACAAACAGACAAAAATTTAAAAAAATATATTTTCGGCATTAGAATCGATCCTAGACCTCGTAGCAATTACTTTTTTTAAAAAATATTCAATGTACAGTTTTGACTTCGCTACGATTTTATTATATGTATAGATTACGAATGACTTTGACAGGGCGCTGTTGGTAAACACTTGTGCAATTGTTTTTAAAATGTCATTTGAAATGTATTCGAAAACAAGATGGTGGCTTTTTTCCGATTTTGGACACGTACGAAAATAGCCTTGTAGCGCTGTACTAAGTAATTACCTTTTCAAAAATCGTTTTTCTCTATCTTCATTTCCCTTTACAAAAACAGTAGCAAGATATGATAGATAAATAAAGCGTGTCGATATTCCATTATCTGTCTATACATTGTGAGCATAAGTGAATAAATGAAAAATCTCCTGTCTCACAATATAACCTTTGGCTCGAAGGAGTTAATATTATTCATGTCGCTTGAGCTACCTCCATTGGAGACACACGGGTCTAGACGATGGACAACAAAACATATTTTACTATCTTATGTTCTTGTGAAAAGAGCTGGTGGCTAAGTACTAACAGCCGCTGGGGTCGATCTGTCAGGTTAAGCTAAACTTGCTGGGGTTGGTCCGTGGATGGGTGACCATTTCTACATACCGAGACTCCTCCGTGCCTCGAAAAGCACGTTAAGACGCAGATATATGACAGTGACCTTTAATGGTTAGCTTGCGTGTTCTGTACTGAGCTCACGCAACGCGTCGTACGTCCAGCCAGTAATAGGACTCACCCATCAAGGAGCGCTGTCCCAAATTAAACGCGTTATTAATTTATTACACGTAAAACAAAAGGTATTTTAATAAAACACGTACACTAAAAGATCAATAATTTAATTATCTTTAATATGGTGAAGTTTTCAGAAAATACGCTTGATGGATTTTGCGTCATTCTCAGTTTTTTATCCGCGTTAGACATAACTTTACAAATTAATTTCACTATGTAATATAAACATAATCAAAAATATGCCTATATTAAAATATTAAAAAAATGCTCTAATTTAACATATATTTTTTTCAAATCACTAACACTACTCGATCAGACGTCATCTTCAGTATAAAATCATTAAAAGTCAGCTATCGTCCCCTTAAGCCGTTGGTCCCGGCTGTCATTCGTGGATCTTTGACAGTCGTTACGGGTCGTCAGAAGCCCGAAAGTCTGACAACCAGTCTTACCAAGGGGTATCGTATTACCCAGTTACTGGGTTGTGGAGGTCAGATAGGTAGTCGCTCCATGTAAAATACTGGTATTCAGCTGCATCCGGTTAGACTGTATATATATATAGTTGGGAAAAGGCTAGGCAGATTGATGTTTACTGCCTTTGCTTGCTTTGCCCGCGTGGACATTGAAAATTATCCTACCGGAATGTAACAAGGATAAAAGTATCCTATGCCCAGGTAATGGATGCCAAATTTCATCAAAATCCAGTCAGCTGTGAAAAGGTAACAGATAGACAAATATTAAGTATGGATTCACACAATGTAAGTAGAAATGAGTGTGCGCTTGTGCCGCGTTCCGATGCGGACGCGTTTGAGTTTTCTTTATTTCGATTAGCGCAGCGCAAGCTGTCGCTCGTAATTTACTCGCCATGAGTAGTGAACTAGTGGCGAATGAGCTGCTGGCGTTCCTGCAGCAGAAGCTGGATGTGATGGACGAGGTGTCCGCTGTCCAGATCTGCGCAACGAACTTCAGCGAGGATGACATAGCTGCTGCCAAGCTGTTGTTGTACAGTGTGCTGAACAAGCGCGACCAGATGGTGTCCCGCCGGCGTGACGGGACCAAGAGGAGCCTGCAGGATATAATCGCGCTATTCAAGGAGACCGACCCTGATGATGTGCCGACGTTTGTGGCGAAGGAGCTACACAAGCTTCCTCCCGTCACCTTCGACCACGTCGATGTAACCAGCCTTCTGAAGGACATTGTCTTTCTGAAGGCGCGCCTCGCGGATGTACTAACGAAATTAGACGCATCCCAAAACACCGTCACTGATTTGCGTAATGAAGTTAGCGATTTGCGCAACAGTGTGGCGGTAATTAGGTCACCTGTCGATGCGTCAAACGTAAACACATGTCGCGGAGCCGGCCTCGATGCATTATCGTTGTCGAATTCCGCGTCAGCAGTTTCGTCGCCAGCGCATCCGTCGATTGCTGAGCTTGCAGAGCGCCCCGCCGGCGCGCCCCGCAGCCCCGTGCTCGTCACCGCGGCTCCTCTGTGTATCGCCGCCCGAGCCCCTCGCCCTATCCCGCTGCCAGTGTCTGCAGCCCTGGCGAAACCCCTACAAAGGGATTTCGCTAGCGTCACCGCGAGTGCCCCTGGCATTCCTAGTATCAAGCCCTTGCCTGAGAAGGCACCGAATTTAGCTGATGATGGTTTCGTGACGGTGCAAAGGAGGAAGCGCCGATCGCGAACAAACAAGAACCGCTGCGGCAAAGCTTCTACGGGCCCCGAAGTGAGCCTGCGTGCCGCAAAGCCGAACACACCGGTGTATATCTCCCGCCTGCACTACACCACTAAGGCGGAAGACATCGTGGAGTACGTGCGCCAAAAGACGAGGTACGCGCCGAGGGTACAGTTATTAGAGTCGCACCGGAACGTCAATTTCAAGGCGTTCGTCTTGCGTGTACCGAACTTTTATCTGCCCCTCGTCATGCAAGAAGGCTTTTGGCCACAGGACGTGGTGTTCCGTCGCTTCCGCGGACAAGTTCCACAAGACGGCACTAAGTTAAGCTAGTGCATAGTGAAGTGCTACTAACATAGTCTAAGCCTTATTAATTAACACAAGTTTTGTTTATATTAGAATATGTATGTTTAGGTTAAGGTATTTTTCTATGGGCCTGTGTCGCCTGCAATAAATGGTATTATTATTATTATATTTCTAAATGTCTTTGACATATCTCGGGACCCTGGGGTCCCGGACCTTTGGAAGGCATACGAGGGGCCGAAGCCAACTCGCAGAGGCCCCTTAGACATTTTTGAGTATTGAGGCACCAACCGACGATTATCCCTGTTCGCACTATGCAAGGGCACCCAAGGACAACCCCCGGTTGGTGTGGGACTATTGCAGAATATGGAAACAAAGATATTGGACTATGGCTTTGGGTGGCTTAAGTGGACTGGTTACCTGGAGCTATGGAAGGACTATGGCCCCTGCCTGATCAATGTTTAAATGTACACGGATAAAATGGCAGGGGGTGACTTGCACGCTCAATAATGGGCCCCCGAAAACGGTCGCTAGCACATAGTGTCGTAGCGACAAGGGGGCAACACGTCCTGAGGTGCTTATGAGGAGTGGAGAGGTATTCCACGGCTATCAGGACAATCCCGGAAGTACGGTCAAGATCCCTACCAGCATCTTACTGGAATACTTCCTTCCTCCGAGCACGTTTGCTCTTGCGAATCTCCACTCAAGCCGGCCAATTAAGGCAAGAATGAGGCGGGAGCTCTGTTCCTCGTCAGTGTTCACTCCAGCCGGCCAATAAAGGCAAGCCAGAGGTGAGGAACAAGCCTTCTCCCGGGAGATAGGGTCCGTGGGGTCGCTACTGCCCAACAGCTCGCCACATGCTGCCCTGCGGGTTTTTGTATCTCTCTTGGTCTGGCTCCTAATCCCAGACCTGTTCCGGCAAAGTAAACTGTACCGGCACAGGCCTAGAGTTCGGAGCGCGCAAGCCCCACCACGACGTCAACGTAGAGATACGACGGTGGGGTTATTATTATTATTATTATTACATATAATAACCTCATTGGTAATGTCCTTCAAAACGGTCAGGTACGTTCTCGCAACGAACAATAAAATCGTAGCTGGTGTTGTTATTTATTTATTTAAAAATACTTTATTGTACCTTAGCTTCTGCCCGCGACTTCATTCGCGTGGAAGTTTTAAGACACTGCAATATACTACAACAACAGCTACATTTTATAAAACTTCCCTATATACTACGTACGTTTGTAGTTCTGTTCTCAACAGCCAAAATGTACAAAGACTAGTGACGCGGTAGCAAGCGACGTACAGTTGTCCGTGAGAGAAACAGCTTGTCCTAAGGTCGACACTCATAGCCTTCAGTATCTGTCCTTGTAATCACAAGGACAGATACTGAAGGCTATGAGTGTGCTTGTTCAGCACACTGTACAACAACAGCTTGGCAGCAGCTATGTCATCCTCGCTGAAGTTCGTTGCGCAGATCTGGACAGCGGACACCTCGTCCATCACATCCAGCTTCTGCTGCAGGAACGCCAGCAGCTCATTCGCCACTAGTTCACTACTCATGGCGAGTAAATTACGAGCGACAGCTTGCGCTGCGCTAATCGAAATAAAGAAAACTCAAACGCGTCCGCATCGGAACGCGGCACAAGCGCACACTCATTTCTACTTACATTGTGTGAATCCATACTTAATATTTGTCTATCTGTTACCTTTTCACAGCTGACTGGATTTTGATGAAATTTGGCATCCATTACCTGGGCATAGGATACTTTTATCCTTGTTACATTCCGGTAGGATAATTTTCAATGTCCACGCGGGCAAAGCAAGCAAAGGCAGTATATCAGCCCTTATTGTTCCCACTGCTGGAAAACAGGTAGGGTTGCCAGATTTTTTTTGATCCTGTAAGGAACAAATGAAGACATTATTTTAAAAACCACCTTAGTCAGTTTTACAGTAGAGTAAAAAAACTTTTTCACAACTTCATATTTAACTTTGGTGGCATAACTAACTCATGTCATGAAATTTACAAAGGTGGTTTTTGAAATAAAGTCTTCAAATGCTCAATTTTGTTTAAAAAAACGGGATTTTAAATTTTTCACGGGACAAATAAATCTTGTATTTTACGTTCTTTATTTATTTATTGCTACATACAGTTTATAGAAGATCGTGTAGGTTTCAATATATCTTTGTTTGATTTAATATATTTGTAAAATTCAATGCAGTTATTGTTATAGTCATAGTTGAAAATAGTCATAAATTCACTATTTATCAAATCGGGGGTACATTTGTTGCGCACATCATTCTATTTCAAGACCATCTGCGAAAAAGTCCTTTCCACAAAACAGTTGAAACTAGGGGTACTAAAATAAACGACATAATTAGAAAAATGTTAGAGATTTCGTTCTTGGAAAACCCTTCCATGATTTTCTTCCACTTCTCAATGTCAGTCAACCGTAGTGCGATAGATTTCTTAGCAATAAATCAAATAAGGTTTAAATACGGGACAGAGTCTGTCCCGGCGGGACGTTCATAATTACGCCTGAGATATGGGACGTCCCGGGAAATGCGGGACATCTGGAAACGCTAAATACAGATCTCCTCTTTGTGAGAGGGAGTAGGCCATAATCCACAACGCAGACCCAGTGCGGGTTGGTGGATGTCACGTGTCTTCGAATTTTTGGTTCTAGGACATGCCGGTTTCAGTGGTAATGGAATATATTACATAAAGTAAAGCACCTGTTTGGCTTCGAACCCACGACCTATATATAACTCGTAAGTCGAATCCGATATCACTGGGCCACCACTGCTGTTCAGTCGGGGCCGATAATCACTGGGACTAATTCTGTAACATTAATTAAAAATAAATAAATTCCTTCTAAAAACAAGAACACCTAACTATGTTACCGTTAGTTAAAAACTTTTCCAAACTGAACATGTAAACAAAACTCAGTCAACAACATCTACCTACAATTTCTGTCTACCTAGTACTAACAGACATACACAAACTAATTAAGTACTGGATTAATAATGACCCGAGGCGCCAAACTCCCGATAATTCGTAATTGAAACTAATGTAATACGATCAACACTGTGATTGATCAATTAGAAATCGTGTTAGCTGTGCGGAAGCTTCATTGGGTGGAAGATTTGCTGGGGAGATCTATCTTTGCGTAATTATGTAGCTCTAAGCTGTGTGTCCGAAGGGATTTCCCATCGGCATCTGCAATCAGCATTTTGTTTTGTTTGTTTGTTGTCATTTGCCAGTGTCGCAATGAATATGTCGCAGCCATCTGGTTAAATGAGCCAGTTAATTGGATGCCTAGGGTGATAGTTAATTGAACTAGAATCATTCAACGTTTAACAATTTGGCGTATTAAAAGTCAGCCCTTTGAAGATGACTGACCAAGACTCAGCCAAGTGATAGAAATGGTAAAAAAAAAAACAGCGAGCAACTTGGAAATAGCGCTCGCCGGTCGCTGCCGCGGCACCGCTCCCTTCGCTTGCTCGACTCGCGCATGATTGGTGACAGTTCTAATCTAACCTATTTTACCCAGTTTAACTAATTGACTAAAATACATTCAGCCATCTGGTTAAACGTTGCGCTCAATGACTTGGCTAGTTGTAGTCCTTCAGATATTTAATTGGATGCTGGCCTAGGCGTCCAATTAGCTGGCTAATTTAACCAGTTGGCTGCGATACATACAGTGCGTTCATTATAATTTGATCCGTGACGCGATTGGTAACACTGAATTTTGCAGTCTGTTTCAATAAAAATAGAGTTCAAAATGGCGACTGACAGAACAAAAGTAGTACTACTAATCACATGACTTTATTAACCTTCACTTAGCTACTATAATTTCCATTTATTTAATTTTTTATTGCAGAATGAGCGTGCTCTTGACTTCCATTTCACCTGATAGAAAGCGAGATTTTACTTGCCATCGTACATTTACTTACACAAGCAATTGTATATAAAAAACCGGCCAAGTGCGTGTCGGACCACGCACAATGAAGGGTTCCGTAGTCGGGATGAATTTATCCCAAAAACAAACTTAACTTTGTAGTTGAAAAAGATGTTCTCCCATACGGAATGTATGGGAAAACATGTTTTTGCAACTGCAAAGTTAAGTTGGTCAATTATTACTCGTTAATTTGTAAAACCTACTTAGCTGTGATAGTTTTTCTTTTAATTTCGTTATATAAACTACTGCTGGGATTTTTTTTCATACATCCAAATTCAACCATTTAGCCGGCAGGGGGAGGACACTTGACTCTAACAAGAATTGAAGAAGAGCACTTTAAAGCTTAATATTTCGCAACGGATCTCTGAATCCAAAAATGGTTTTCACATGCTCATAATGTTTTTAAAGGTCCTTTCCAATGATACCCCACACAATGGATCAGAAAAAAAAAATCACCACTTTACGTGTCGGGAAGGTCCTTAAAAAATGTTTTTATTTCTTAATTTTATTTAACCACTTTGTCGACGTAATTAATAAATATACCCATGCCAAATTACAGCTTTTTTGTACTAAAGGTCTCGGAGCTAGACCGCGGACTGACAGACAGACGGATATGACGAAACTATAAGGGTTCCTTGTTTACTATAGAACCCTAATAAAAATGGTCAAGGTAAAGCCGTGGTCGCATGCCTGTATGCCATGTGGGTGCCAGAAACACCTACAAAATTATAATGGCATGCGACGACGGCTTTACCTTGACCATTTTTGTACCTATGTCTTGATTTCTGTCTGAAATATTTGCTTGTTTCGTACTTTTTAGATCATTTTTATTTTCCCGTAGTCGGGTTACAGTTTTTTATTAAACTTTATTTTTTATTTTATACTTTTCCGTTTTTACACTTGCTAAACGTTACAACAACGTAAATAAGAGTAATTCAATAGGTCAGTTATTAACCTATTTTAAATTCCAATAGCAGTGCATAGTGCTTTAGACGAAACTATAGCGCGATTTATTTCGACACCAACACCATACTTAGAAAGTTTTGCAACTAACAGTTTTTGTCTATGAGACACTGGCTAGTTTTGATGTCGATTAAAACTATGACTATTTATTTTAAAAAAAAACACAATATTCCAAATTCGAAATTCCCGCCACATTTTTTTACGAGCAAAATCAAAATACCCTGTCTCACTGAAAATTGAATTTACAACGAGAACATTTTCGCGCGATGATTTTGTACGATTTCAAATGTCGACTAAAACCAGAAGAATCATTTGAAAGACTTCGAATGATGTTCATAGACAAAAGCCCTTCTAAAGCGACTGTTTTCCGCGGGTTCAACGAATTTAAGCGTGGTTAAGTAACTTTGGCGGATGAAGAAAGAAGTGGCCGACATAGGGCTATGACGGCTGTTACATAAGAAAACGTGCTGGCTGTGAGAAATTAAATTTAAGAGAATAGGCGAATTACATATGAAGAGATTCAGCATATACTGCAGATTGGATCGGGAAGTGTACATGAAATTCTACACAGGCATCTTCAGGTAAGGAAGATAATTCACGCTGGTTACCGCACAATCTAACGCAGGCTCAGGAGGTTCGGGTAGAATGGTGCCGAGACATGATAGCAAAATTTGAAGCAGGCTCGTCTCGGCGCGTTTACGATTTCATTACGGGTGATGAATCATGGATTTGTCATTTTTGTTCCCCAAAATAAAAAATCAACTCAAGGGAAAACAGGGATTAAAGAGGTGTCTGATGCGGACTGGAAAATGTGTAATGAAAATTGGTTAAAGACGCATGAAACTGTGTATAGACGCCAATGGAGAGTTATTTCAAAAGATTTAATAAAAAAAATATAACCTGTAGTATATTTTTTTATTACCAATCGCAAAATTTTCTGAGTGCCCCATGTATTAATATTAATATTTCGTTGTACACAGATGTGTAGCCACACATCAAGCTATAAATTTCCAGTATTAGCTGACCTCGCATTGTACGGAAATCCTTTACAATGCCAGATCAGCTTAAACTGGAAATGTATAGCTTGATGTGTAGCCGTGTGTACTTGTTTTTCTTCATAGAGGAATTGAGGATGGAATTACAAACCGTTACTATTTATTAAGATTTGATTAACTGCACGTTGGTATCAGCTTGCGATACAACGTAGCACAGTCTCACTTTTGCTTGTTTTTAACAATTTAAACATATTTATTTACTTTGAAAGTATAACATTATTTACATATTTGTAATGTACTCGTCAAGACCTTTCTTTTGGTACCAAACATGTCATGATCATCTCATTTTAATTTTTTTCGAGTTAAGAAATTTACGTGTAAAATCCACCATATTAAATTTAGGGAAAATTTATATAGCCTATGTCACCTGGACTATTATTACAAATCTATTGATACCTCATTCATCAAAATCGGTTCAGTAGTTTAGGCGCTACGGTGGAACACACGTAAAAGCAAACATACATACATACATACATACAAACATATAAACATACAGACATACATACATAGACTGCTAAAATCATAACCCTTCCTTTTGGCTTTGCCGTAGTCGGGTAAAAAGTAAAACTAGTCTCAAATTGTGCTCGGTTATCAGAGTCTGAAAATTTTTCGATGGATGTACCTACTTGTGTCGTAGCATCCGAAAACTTCTAATTATTAACTTTACTTTTTTTGGGTAAAACTCAAAGCCAGACTACACAACTACACATACATACACACGCTGTAAAAGGAAAAGTCAACTAGTATAATTAATACAAAACAGCAAAAATGAAAACTTTGAATAGTAACTCTGCTAGCAGATAGGTCCTTCATTTTTACATATACTATTTTCCCGCATTTGGTATTCAAAAGCCTTTTCAACTTTTTCAGTCAAAACGATCCCTAAACTTTGGTTTTTATTCAGCATCCATCAGACTTCTATTCAGTCAAAAGTTTCAAACCTATTTGTATGAACAAACATTTCATTAACATTTTAGATAAAATCGTATTTTTGATATGAATGTCGGAACTTGGGATGTCAAAAACAAAGTTTGATGTAAATGGAAGTTTATCTAAGTTAATTCTCGCTATTGACCTTTGTCGATGTGTACTTACTAAACCCACGATGAAGACTGGGCAAAGTCTTCTACCATGTGCCTGACTAATTTTGGACTCACAAGTCGCCGCGTCGTATTCAAGAACTGAGGAGCATTTGTTCAAAAAGTCACATTTCTATCATAAACAAACTTTACAAAAACAGAATTTAGAAAAATTTAAGAGAAAATTTTAATGCGTTAAGATGCAGAAATACATCCGTTTTGATTCGATTCTATTTTTTTTTGGATTTTATATTAAGCGTATTTCCCATACGCTCCTTTTGTACAAGTTTTTAGGCTCATTCGATGGACATTTATGCCAAGGATTAAAAAAAAAAGTTGGAAAGTGATATACGACCTTATGAACAGATTCTCCTCAACTTTGCTTAACTTATGCTCGGTTCCTATAAACAAAACCGAATGGTTTTGGATACCAATGGTCGCTTTTTTTATTGCCAAACTAGACATATAAATAGATTTGTAGGCTAATTTTACTTGTGATAGCTACTTTCAATGGAGGGTCTACTATGCAAAGCTGCCACTCCTCCACTGCTCCATTATTGGTAAAGATACAAGAGTCTTAATTTTAACCAATTACAGTCCGTAAATCTACAGGAATCGGCCATTAGTCGTGATGAAAACAAACCAAATATTAATCATTTTCCAAAAAAATAATGTAGGGTTTAGTATCCTCCATAATTTAGGGATTCTAATAAAGCTTCTCATAATTTAACCAAATTGGATGCTCCTTTGTCACATAAATTAGTTTCAATTCAGTAACTAACATCCTTTGAAATTAAATTTATTAAGTGGAAAACTTAAATTATGATGACGTGCATAAATTATCATTGGTCCGAGAAGGGTGTACGATTACCAAATCTCCGAAGGTTCGATTGCCAAAATGTAAAAGTGGAGCTCTGGTAATCATATGCCGTCTGTTTTACATATCGCTGTCCCCGGCGAATGAAATGGTAATGTGCTATAACGATAGTTTTTACTTTATTGCACATTCGATATTTAGAGGTCCGATTACATTCTGTACATTTTTTTCATTCATTTCCTACGGTTATTTCAAAAGTTACGAGATTTTAAGGTGTATGAATGTAAAAAATCACTTTTCTTTTGGTATTTGAACAATTCCACTATGTATATTAAGATATTCACAAAAAACTGTCTTTTATTTTTCCTGTAAAATTTAGTTTTTACGATTACGATTTTATTCGCCGGGGACAGCGATATGGAAATTAATGGTGGTCAAAATCAATCGTCTACTTTTTAGGGTTCCGTTGTTGCGGAAAAGTCCGAAAGGGAGATCGTGGCCCCGGCAACATGGCAACCAAAGAAACACGGGTGGGTTTTAGTCAGTAAGAGTCTGACACGCCCTCCCGATCCACCCAGAGCGGGAGAAGTTATATGATAATTCCCCACCAAAAAAAAGGGTTCCGTTGTTAAACAAAATGATTTTCTAAATTAATTTTAAGGTAACTAAGTGTACTGCCCCCGGCCTGAGCTGCCTTATCTGACAGAACGTTCATTATAATGCTCATTTCTTTTACTTTTTCGGTCATTCGAAGCGCGAGTGAAAGATGCCGAATGCAGATAAACAACACCGTTCACTAACAAATTAACTGTGACTTTTCACTTTAAGTTAAAAATGCAGAATGAACAACAAAAATTTAAGCGTCTTATATCAGCTCTAGATCCGTAACGCCTGTTAAGTTTTGCCAGTAAATTTAATTTGACCCGACATATTTTTCTTTGCTATCTTTCGTGACCGTGTGTCTCTCTTCTCGTCCACAGTCATGTCACTAAGATTTGCATTTTTTATTAAAATACTAAAGTGTTTGATGGAGTCTGCACTGCAATGTTAGCGAGTAATACCAAGAATTTGTATGTAAAATAACACCATCAGATTTTAAACAATCGCCCATTATTTTTGACTATCGTTTCATTTCATACAGTAAGATTTTCTTTGTGAAATATGAGGAGATATTATTCTTTTGAGTTGGCGTTGTTTTTAGGGTTCTGAACTTTAAAAGCGGCATCTACATCGCCACATGCGAACTACGCATCACACTGACGTTCCGCGAACACTGCTTGCGCGATGCAGGATGCATCGCTCAAGCAGGGTTTACGTTTGAACCTTTCTATAGATGACTAACGTGTCCATCTGTCTCTTCGGCTATCACAGATGTTTTTCTCAAACACTATGTTACGCTTGAATTTGAAGTTTGTGATAGATGATGGCTATTGTTAGGTCTTGATGACTCGCCCTTAACAACCATAAAAAATTAGGGAAAATATAATTAAAATGGAGGGCCACTTCAAAAGAACAAATTTCTTACCAAAATATCGTGTGATTTACATCTTTTCTAACAACTACCTCTTCAAAGAATTCAATATTTTTCGACTCGCTCTTGAGTTGACTGGGTTGTTAAATAATGTTTTAAGAAATTAGAACTTTTTCGGTGTTTATTTCTAAGTATTTGCATATTTTTTTATTCTTCTGTATAAGTTTAACGAGTCTTCGTCCAAGAATAATAATGTTTAGGAATATTTAAGTATAATTGTGTTAAGAAAACACAAAATTCGTTGACTCTTTGCATGATTTGATGTTTCAAGTTTTTACGAAGCGATTGTTTTTTTTTTGCTTCTGTCCTTTACATAAGTGGGCGTATTTTGAACTTAAATAAAAATCATTAATACAGTTTTTGAAGTTAAAACTCTTTAGGCGCGTTGGGCATTTATGAGGTGGGACTAAACCATTGATTTCGCGACACCATGACGACACGCCATTTTTGTAAACGCAACGCTGTCTTTGGATCAGATCAGTATTTTAGTTTTTTGACACCGACTTCCGAAATTAAAGTTATTTTTCAGTTTGTAGTTTGGAAGTCGGTTGTATTTTTTGTAAAAAGGTATTTTTTTTCACTTTTTAGTGGGTTGATTTGTAATTTATCTAAGTTACAATAGCCTTATATCAACTGCTCATCAAAAATACCCAAATCGCTATTTAATTTTAATTTTTAATTTATTTATTTATTGATTTGCTATTGATGTGCCTATAATATTTGAAGAGTTCCCTCGATTTCTCCAAGATTCCATCATCAGATCGTAACTAAATGACAATGGGACCAACTTGAAAGTATACCCTTTCAAACAAAAAAAGAATTTTTCAAATCGGTCCAACCGTCTTCGAGTAATCGGGGAACATACATAAAAAAAACAAAAAATATCCCGACGAATTGAGAACCCCCTCCTTTTTTTGAAGTCGGTTAAAAAGACATCAACGCGTTGATTACCACGTTGCCGATTTTTCTCAAGTTTTCTCTTCTGTCGGCACTCTCGGAATGCCACTGTTTTTTTTTTAAAAACAAGCTTATATTACTTGTAACTAAAAGAGTTAAAAGTTAAAAAGAATTTTATTCCGATTGGAAACAAGCCGTTTTATATTTCGCAGCCTTTAAAAGTTTAAACGATGAAGAAGCTGCTTCATAAAAGTTATCTGTAAACTTATTTTTCACACACGAGTTTTCACATCACACCTAGCTTCTGTGAGTTACCTTTTACTAAGTCACGTTTTCGCTAGTGCTCAAAGATAATCTCGATGAGAAATCTTCTCTAGAATTTGTTTTGGAGATAAAGGTCGAGATATGTCGCGGGACACCTGGTTGGAACGAAGTTCCTTTCGCTGTATATTATTTATTAAATAAATAACAGGCAAAGTTAAATAAATTAACAACGTTTAAGAGTAACTAAATTAAAAAAAACAAAAAGTCAAAATTTTACACTTTTTTCGGGTTATAGTTTGACCGGAATCACTGTTCTGTCAAACTGTAGCTCTCATTCGCGAAGATAAAAAAATCGTTCCAAAAAAAATGAATAAAGCGCTTAGTAACGAAACTTCACTATGCCAGAATTTACGCAAGAAAAGTCGTGGTAAGGACACTAAAACTCAAGATACGCTAGTCACTGTACCTTCATTCTTTAACGGCACATAATCTACCTACATGGAGTAAATAGTGAGTGACAGATGGACAGATGAATGATAAGGGTAGTACATTGTACGGTGTGGATTGCAGTATGAGCAACAGAGAGCGCGTGATGCATTCTAATGCCCAGGCTACATTGTCACGATAAAGCAAACTAACTTTGCACGCTTGAGTAGTTTTGGCGTATCACTCTAGTTTTTCGAAACAGCGTGCGTCGAAACAACGTCATTCGAATCTTCATTTATCACTCCCCAGCACGCGTAGCATGACCACCGTTGAAACGAGTTTTGTCGACGGAAGAATAGACAAAATGACAGATAAACAATCACAATCTGTCATTTTGTCTATTCTTCCGTCGACAAAACTCGTTTCTACGGTGGTCATGCTACGCGTGCTGTACCACAGTGTCCTCAGTACTTACCTGTAATAGGAACACTGTAATGCTGGGGCTACATTGTCGTGTTATCGCGAAGTAAAGTTCGCGATAACGAAACCAACAGACAGAGCACGATGTATAGTTCGCGATAACGCGGCAATGTAGCCCCAGCATTCTAATGCCTAGGCTACATTGTCGCGATAAAGCGAACTACACATTACATGCTTGAGTAGTAGTTCGCCTTGACAATGTGCCCGCACCTGAATTGGCGTACCACTCGCAAAGTTTTTCGAAACAGCATGCATCGAAACACCGTCATTCGAATCTTCATTTATCACTGCCCAACGTCCTCAGTACTTACCTACTATAGGAACACTCTAAATGATAATAATAAATGATACAATCATGATTGGTTTGTACAAACACTTTTACACGTCAATCATATTTTAAAAACTAGATGAGGTCGTTGTTTCCTATCTGACTACTCTGAGAAGAAAGGCTGAAACAAACTCAGAGGTCACACTCAATTTTAAAGTCCACACATAATCTTGGTCAGATCACGTGAAGACCATGTAGATTGGTGTCTGAAATGGTCTGTTGAGGAAAGAACCACACAGATTGAGAGGACCTGTCTAGTCAGTGCACGCATTGTCAGTTATCGTGCAGCTCAACTCAGAATTTAAAGAGCTCAACGATTCGACGAGCATTACCAAAGAAAGGGCATTAGCTACATAAATTACTCAAACTACTAGACCATTATTAAAAGTAACTGAGAAAAAAATATTAAACTAAACAAAAAGGAATGACCCACATAGTCTTCACATAACATTCACAATAATTAAAATAACGCGCGCAATGATAGTCGATGTTACCATTCCATATGACGAGAACCTCGTGAAAGCTGAGAAAGAGAAATAAATAAAATATCTCGACTTAGCACACGAGGTTGTAGTCACATGTGGAATGTGAGCTGGGCTATCATTGTGCCGATTGTCGTATCGGCAAATGGCCTGATGGCCGAAAGCTTCAACCAATATCTCTCGAGGCTCTCGTTAGGCGGCTGGATTAAACGCCTGATTCAGAAGTACTCCTCGATACGGCTCGCATTGTAAGGAGGTTCCTGTCTCTGCAGCCCTTAGCTTGGACCCTGCTCCCGATACCGGCGGACTTCTATTTTATATATTTTTAAAGGTTTTTTATATCTTTTTAGAAAATGAAATATTTAAAAATGTCAAAATCACATGTGAAAGAAAATAAATAAACGAAAAAATAATGTAATATTAAGTAACTACTTGTCTTTTTCAGCTTTGTAAAACGCCCAAACATCGAAAAGAGAACCGACATTAATCTCATCCATTCACGTCACTTCTTTATGACATACAAGCGATCGCCCCTACTTGGCCCTGTTTTTACGATATGATAAAACAGTTTCGAGTTGTTCGAACCCAAGGCCCGCACCTCTGACGTTTCGGATTCATGTGCGTATTGTATAATTACCACTTGCTTCAAAAACGGTGAAGGAAAACATCGTGAGTAAACCAGCATACCCGTGAGAAATTTCTCGACGGCATGGGAAGTCAAGTCAGAGGCCCATGTTCGGCTTTAAAACTCTGACACCAGGTTGGTTACTAATCACACGAAAAGATAATAATGTACAAACACATAAACCTTCCGGAATAAATTCTCTAATAATAATAATGCCAGCCTATTAATGTCCTTCTGCAAGCCCTCTTCTCATACAAAGAATGCACGAGAATTGATCACTACACTGCTCAAGACGGGTCGGCAAAAGTCCTGCTTTCCTCACGAGGTTTTCCTGTGAACTCTGTCGAAGGAAATTATATAAATTCTTTACTATTAATCGAGCAATATTTGTATAAATATTTCACGTTCGTACGTATCTCACGTTCTTGAAATCGGCTCTAACGATTTAGATGCAAGTTGCAATTATAGGAGTTTGCGGGGGCGAAAAATCAATTTAGCTAGGTTTCATATCTGGGAAAATTAGTTTTCTCCGTATTTTTACCCGAGCAGAGCTCGGTCACCCAAAGCTTAGAAAAAGTTAATGAATAATGACATTAGAATAATGAGACGGCAGCATAGAATTAGTGTACTATACATGGGATTAGTATGAACTATCCCATACTATTAAATGAGCATTTTCTATTTTCACCAGAGCAGAGCTCGGTCGCCCAGGTACTAAAGGTGTAATCCGCATAAAAATCCATCATTTGCGACGGACACAAAAAGCGACTTCAATTTATAATAAAATATGTATGGATATGGATATTGAATAGATTCACTGTCATCTTATTTATAAGACGCCAAGACTACAAGGTCAGGATTCGCGCCAAGACCTTCAAGTTCATGGTTCATAACAGCTTCGAGACTTGGCAAGAATTGCCGGCGCCAGTCAGTCTCGCTTCACAAGGCGGCGGCGGCGGCGGCGGCGACACGAATACTTACATGACATGCTATTTCAGTGTCATCGGGAGAAAGTTCTTCTATTTAGCCGAATAAACAGTACGAAAGAAATTAATACTTTGTCCGTATTAAGGTAAAGTTGCTTATGTCAAGTTTAATTAGTCAGATCATATCGCCCGTAGACATCCAGATAACTTAGAATAACTGGTATTAATTATATTAAACAAACTGTTGTTACGTCTTCGTCTGCGTGTTTATTTTTTACCGACTTCAAAAAAGGAGGAGGTTCCATGTTCTAATAATAATTTATTAAAGTGAAACTTTTATTACATCGTCTCAAACTTTTTCGTCTGTGTGTTGCATGTCGCGTGACGGTCGGCCACGGAGTAAGGATAAAGTGAAAGGCTCTCGTCAGAGCAGCCAAGGCCAATATGGCGGCGCCTATAGTTCGCTTAAAAGTTTCACTTTTACCGTGGTTTCATAAAACCACACAATCCTTTTTTTTATTTACACTTCAAAGTCACAAACATCTGTGTAACCCTGGCTCTTGTACTAGGAGTTCTTGTATCACAAGGGCCAAAATGTTCATCCTGTATGTTTTTTTATGTGTAACATCTTTCTTCTTGCTTTCCTGCAATCTGTGGGAGTGATTTCGTGAAAAGGGACGGAAGTGTGTAACAGGAAGCCGGGGAAGCGCGCACTATTTGATTTGACCAATGAGTGCACGCGGTGCTAGAGTTGGCCATCAGAAACGACCTTGACGAGGCCCCACCCCTTTAATGTTGCTTATTACCAAGGTGACATGTCAGATGTTACACATCATTTGCGACTACTGTAAGGCAAGCTTGTTTTTTTGAAGTGAAAACTTCTTTAGGCGCGTTGGGCATTTTTGAGATGGGACTAAACCATTGAAATCGCAACACCATGACGACACCTCATTTTTGTAAACGCGATTATGCTCTTTATTTATATTAAGTTACGGATCAATGTTCTATGCAAGTATTTTTACTTTAAAGGTTTTGTAAACGCGATTGTGCTCTTTATTCATATTACGTTACGGATCAATGTACTTGCTTGTGGCTAAGTAATAACAGCCACACGGGTCGATCGATCAGGTTAAGCTACGCTTGCCGCGGTTGGTCCGTGGATGGGTGACCGTCTTTACATACCAAGACCCCCCCGTGCCTCGGAAAGCACGTCAAGCCGTTAGTCCCGGCTGTCATTTGTAGATTTTTGACAGTCGTTACGGGTGGTTAGAAGCTCAAAAGTCTGACAACCAGTCTTACCAAGGAGTACCGTGTTACCTAGTAACTAGGTTGTGGAGGTCAGATAGGCTGTCGCTCCATGTAAAATACTGGTATTCAGCTGCATCCAGTTAGACTGGAAGCTGACCCCAACATAGTTGGGAAAAGACTATGCAGAAGAAGACGGATCAATGTTCTATGCAAGTATTTTTACTTTAAAGGTTTCGGAAGTATTTTTTTGCAAACGCGATTGTGTTCTTTATTTAGATAAGATTACGGACCAATGTTCTATACAAGTATTTTCTTCCACCAAGGCGATATTGTTCAAGTTTTCACTTCTGTCGGCACTCCCGGAGTGCTACTGGTTTTTTTTGTATTTTCATCGATATTTTCGTCAATTGTGGACGGATTTGGAAAATTCTACTTCATTTTATTATTAACGCTACAATTATTATTGTGACTTGACTAAACATCGAGATTCATTATTAAATTATTATATTAGTTTATAATTGACACAAACTTTCCGGAATAAATTCTCTAAATTATGCTGAAAACCTCACCAAACCCTGTTGAATAGTTTAGAACAGGAGTCACCAAATGGCGGACCGCCGACCTAGTTTGTGCGGACCGTAAGTAAACAGTAAAATATAAAACTACTTAATATAATAGTAGATTGTTATACGAGGGGCTAAAATAACCCATTCTATCGAGGTAGTTTTACTCCCGAGTTTTAGCGAGGGAGTAAATAGATATCGAGTTATAATGGGTTTTAGCGCCATGTGTTACACTCTACTTTTCACTGCGATTGCGAGAAAATAAAATAATCCAATACAAGATTAAATAGTTTTTTTTTAAATATACAATTTGTTCAATCTGAATTTTTAAGGCAACTTTATCCCGGTATGCTAAAAAGCTAGTTTTACATAAGAATAAAGAATTTTTCGTTTTTGTAGGCTCGTTGGTTACGGACAAGAAATATTTTTTCCCCTAGAGCAAGATATGCTATTTTTTCCCCACTCTGGTACGCTACAATGACGGACTTTTTGAGCAAGAGGAGTGTAAAAATAGTTAAATTTAAAAAAATTGTTTTAGCTTGCACCAACTTTACTCCAGACTTCAGACGATAGTTCAAAGTAAAAAGTGTTTTATTCATATTAATACTAATTACTTACTTTTTTATTTTTGATAATTACATAAAATTTGTTTCTTT
Source organism: Agrochola lychnidis (assembly GCA_963680765.1). NCBI lineage: Eukaryota > Metazoa > Arthropoda > Insecta > Lepidoptera > Noctuidae > Agrochola > Agrochola lychnidis. The sequence goes on along the minus strand of OY796869.1, from coordinate 16,662,454 downwards.
TCATTCTATTTCTTAATAGTTTTTTTTTTTAATCTTGGTTGCTAGTAATCGCTAACCAACCGGACTGCGACAGTCATATTCCTTACCGACCCTGACGACCCCATTACCCTCCTCCAGGAGAGCAGTAGAGAAACCAGCAGAGTGTACAAAAACAGACGCCTCCCGTCATTCCGACCTCGCCGCCGAGGTCCTTTGCGATCGCGACCGCGTCACCGAGTAAATAATACTCCCCCGACCCTTGCTCGATAACGAGGTGCCAACAGTTGTTGCAGCTGAGCACGTAGCTTTAAATTCCCCGACTAATAATCATGATCAAAACTTTGATCCAGCTCGTCCCATCTTTGATGTCCTCCCTCCGGTTGACGCCCTAAGCCGAGGTACGTACCCCACAAGGGGTGCCCTTAGCGAGCGTTCGCCTAGTTTTAATTAGCATAGTTGAATAATCACTGGCTGGAGGTTTAAAGTGTAATAGCTTAAAAGCCCGGTTAAGTAGTCATGATCTCAGAGGTACTGCGGGATGTTTACAGGAAGTAAAATCTCTGTTTTGTGTCCGTTATAGATTAACCGATTTATTAGGAAAAACATTACTCGGAAAACTGCCATGCTTGAATGGAATTGGGCTGGACACATATGCCGCATGTCAAACGATGACTGGACCAAACTTACGACCCAGTGGGTCCCGCTTAATGGCAAACGACATCGCGGTAGGCCCAGACGGAGATGGCGGGATGAGCTGGACTCCTTTAAGAAAGATTGGTCCTTGGAAGCTCTGGACAGAGAGAGGTGGAACAGAGTAGGGAGGCCTTTGCCCAGCAGTGGGTCAATAAAAGCAAAAATATAATTAAAAAACATGAAAACCTAATTTTTTTACACGTAAAGTAGGTGATTTGTGGTGGGCGCGATAGCTTATTCAGCGAATGAAACGGCGAATAAGCAAATGCTTGTTGAGGTAAAACCAAAACAATACATTTCATATGGTGATGCTTGTACAGAAACAGACCCCCAATGAAACAAATTTTGGATCCCTGTTTTAGAAGAACAATGCGGTCATACGAAAATCGACTTTAATTTATAATATGTAGAGAAGCCTCCATTCAATACAGAAAAACCGGCCAAATGTAGTTGAAAAACATGTTCTCCCATATATTCCAACTTCAAATTTAAGTTTGTACGCACAATATTGAGAGATTTACCATGTTATTTTAAGACCATAAGACTTCTTATAGGTTTTCCTGTAATCTATGAGTAAAGAGCCATACTATGGATTTTTATTTAAATTTTAAGTCCAGTAGTTTCGGGGATAAGGAATGGTCAATTTCCATCGAATTTCTTAAATGTCTTTAATAGGATTTATTTTAAAATTATTTAAAAATAGGTTTAAGATCTTCGCAATAAGTCCTTTCATTTGATATGTCACAAGGTACTGTTAGCAAAACTTTTTTTTAAAATTTTCTTGTCTGCCCCGCAAAAGTGATTCCTTTATTCAAAATTCATTTATTTACGTTACACGTTCGTGTTTGGGTAACAAAAATACATAAATGTGTACCAAATTTCAACTTAATCGGTCCATTAGATTCGGAGCAAATTCGCTGTAACAGACAGACAGACAGACACACGAGTGATCCTATAAGGGTTCCGTTATTTCCTTTTGAGGTACGGAACTCTAAAAAATACAGGAACGCGTAACCTAGATTTCTAAATGAAATAATCATAATCATTTAATCATTTGTTAACACAGGTACAATAAATTAGTTGTTAAAAAAAAAATTACATGCGCGCTATATTATATACCAGAAGGCGTACAAATATTCATGGATGTCATTGATACAAAAAATTTATAACATAATTACATTAATCAAACGATATTAATTGACTTTCTCAAAAATAAATGATAAGAAAAAATATACATGTCAAAAAGAAAAAAACTTTTTACAAAAAAAAAACAACCATCTTCAAAAAAAAAACACTACAAAGTGAAAAATAACTTTAATTTCGGATGTCGGTGTTTTTGGTTTTCAATTTTCGTTCTTTGTCACCGACTTCCGAAATTAAAGTTATTTTTCACTTTGTAGTGTTTTTTTTTTGAAGTCGGTTGTTGTTTTTTTTGTAAAAAGTTTTTATTTTTCACTTTTTAGTTGTGGTACCTACCCCACACAAATTCGAATACCACTACCTGCTATATAAATAACAGTGACAGGAAGTTATCATAATATCATCCACGTACCATGTGGGAAAAATACGTATTATTGAAGCTAACTCAAAAACTACCGAAGCAAAGTTAATAAAATTTATATGAGACCACCTCTGAAGTATGATCTACCAAACAAAAAAAGAATCATCAAAATCAATTCATAATTGGCGGAGTAATCGCGTAACAAACATACAAAAAAAAACATACAGTCGAATTGAGAACCTCCTCCTTTTGGAAGTCGGTTAAAAATAAGTTTACTACGTCAATATTCAAATAAAGTATAAAGAATAAGAGAGAAAAAGTAATGTAATAATTAAAAGGATACAAAAAATTACACGTGTAATGTTCAGTACCAACTACGGTCAAAAACAGTAATTACATACAACAGTCATATTTAAATTAAAAGTATTACTTACCAACCTCATTCAGACTGCAATAAAGCTAATGCATTGCGATGCTTTATTTCTTGCAGTCTTGGCACCGGTGAATACAGATGGTTCAACTCCGCATTTTAGTTTTGAAGCTACAAGTACGTGGCAGGCCCGATTTGTCGGGCCAATTCAGTGTGTGTAACGTAGTCAGAAGATATAAGAGTTACGCCGTAGAAAGTTTCTTGCCCGTTCTTCTACATAGGTACCTACTCTGACGTGTCAATCCAAAACACTGTATCTCAGAAATACCTATTTCGTGAATAGGGCTTTTAAAACTTTTTAAACCATAAATATAATTAAAATATAGTGTTTTGTATGTGCTCATATCTCCTTCTACATACTATAAAAATAAATAAATATTAATACAGGGATATGTAACTGCCTCGAAATAATCGAATGAGCGCTACACTGTAACTCGAGTTACAGTGTATTGGATTGACATTGCAGTCTATGCTTTAGAATGGACAACTAGCTTCATCTTTCTGACAGACCGACCTCTTGACAATTCAAAAGTACCTGTAATTGAGGGGTCTAAGTGCAAATCCGCCTCTATCCAGTTTCTAAAAATGTTCATAGCAGTTAAAAAACGTTCCGTGGCTTAATAAATCTTCCAATTCATAACTGGATAGTGTATGTAGGTTTTGAATCTCACTTGTTACTTTTTCTGTCTTTTTGTATGTGAAAGAGGCGGTTTTGACTGTACCTGAATTTACAGAATCATAGATAATATGATTAGGTGTCACCAGACGCAAAAAAACACATTTTATTTTTTAATGGACAGTGGCGAATTTGCACTTAGACCCCTCAATTGGTTTATTTGAAATAAATGCTTTGAGTTTGAGTTTGAAAGAGAGGTAACTTGTAGACGATTAAAACTGTAGGGAATTAGCGCTGTGCGACCTGAATTGCACTTTATTATGTCGCAGTGAGAGTCGCTTTTAATTAAAATGATTTTGTGGAGTAAACCATCTGATGTCGTCTGTGGTCTAGGCTTAATGGCTACTGCTATAGATACCTACTGTTAACCTACAATTATTCGAATCTTGTAGTTACTTAAAATAAAAAGAGAGTATTTAATATCTGTGCAATTTCAATATGAAAGTTTTCCAGCGAAATATTACAGAAATAAAACGGTCTGTGGTTCTTGTCATCCCGTAAGATATTACAACTCAAAACTCTAAATTATATCGCTTCAAAACTTTTTCAATGTAAATATTTGACAGCTATTTGCGACGTTGCTAACTTTTAGAATAAACGCTCTTAATAGTATAGGATAGTTCATACTTATTCCATGTATAGTTCATACTATTTCCATGCTGCCATTATAGTACTTACTAATTCCATACTGCCATGTCATTATTCCGACTAGTAAATAGTTATCTGTGGCGCACATTACCGCACTAGTGCGGTAATGTAAAGTAAAAAACACAACCTAAAACCGGTTCAATAAGAGCCACTTTACGAGTAGGTGTGTTGAAAATAAAATTGTCATTGCTGTCGGGGGCCGGTATGTAGCACTTTATAATCTAAAAGAAATAACTAATAAACCTGGTTAAAATTAAATGCAATAATTAATATCGTAAAACCGAATATTTAGTTTTAGATGTAAAAAAAGTATTTGAAAACTTTCCAAATGCCTTTTTTACACCTAAAATAAAAATTGTTACAACATCAAATTCAGTGTTATAATTGCAATTCATTATTAATATTCTAGGGAACTAGTTAGCCACATTTCTTATTTCCATAGAAGTAATATTGCCAAATTAATCAAAACAGCAAAATATTTTACATCTATTTGCGACGTTGCCCACTTTCAGAATAAACGCTCTTAAGTGAAAACTTCTTTAGGCGCGTTGAGTGGCAAAAATAGGCAGTCCCCATGAAGGCATATTTTTTATTTTTATTCATTTCGAAATATAGTTATCGTGTGAAACACAGTGATGCGCAACGTCAACTTACAAAGCAAAAGGTAGAAAAAAAAGTCTGCAGATGTTGCCGTTTGTTCCAACCAAAACCACTTTATTTGAAGTCGTGACCGCAGTAAGCGCTCTCTGTAAAGACATTGACAAGCCACAGACAAAAGGAAGTCTGTTCTCAATAAATTAAACAGGCTTGATTTATTATTATGGCAGCCAAAACCATGAATCCTGAATAAGTCGGTGCTATAAAGTAGGTACATTCGAGTGGTAACAATTTGACTTGATAGCACCTTTATTCCCTGGGTCAGTGACAACTCGGCCCGAGTCAACTCAACCCGAATAATAATACCAGGCACTCCGTCGTCAAAACGCCTAAAAAAGTGGTGTTTACCGTCAGAAGAGCACTGTCAATTTTTCGCAGAAATCACCTTCTTGTCTTTTATGTCCTAGGCTATTATTGTAAATTTGATGCGAAAGAGTGAGATAGAAAACTTTTCTATTGTCATCAGATTTAAAAACTAATGAACTTAGGATACTTTATATAGGTATCATAATTGAAATAGGCGTTGTAGATAATTATGTTTTCCTGCTTTGTATGTAAATAAAACATAATTAAATTCGTAATGATTTATTTTAATATCAATTTTCTGACCGATCTCACAAATAGAAAGAAAGTATATATTTTATTTGGGACACGCACAGGAAATACAGACAGAAATAAAAAATTAAATAAAATTAAAATAAGAAAAGAGCATTTTCAACTAACAAAAAATAGTAACGACCTATGCGAGGCCAAAAAGGCCCATATCTCAGCATAATGCTGCGATATTTTAATAAATACCGCGGCGCTGGTATTCTGATAGGGCCCGCTGTGATGCCACGGACACACCTACGCACACATATAAATCCCTCTAAGGGATTACAAAATAAATAAAACAATAAAAAATTATAATATAAACAAATAATAAAAATCAAAACCATTGAAGAATCGACGCATGCCCGATGTGATGTTCCAACCTCCGCATCACTTGTCAGGTATGGACTATTATAATCTATGACAAGCGAAGGGACGCGGCGCGGGAGTGTTTTATCTATGGCGTGATTCTGCGATGCAATCGGCTGTCAATTTAGCTGTGCAGTGTTTTTTGAAGTAAATAGATAAAATAAATAATATTAATCAACGAATATACTACTGTATAATAAGAGGTATTGATACAAATAAAGCAGTGAGCGAATAATATAAGATCAAATCACCGTAATCGGGAGTGAAATATCTGGTATTATTATTCGGGTTGAGTTGACTCTGGTCGAGCTGTCACTGACCCTATTCGCTAGCAGTAAGGACAATTTTCGAACCACTAAGTTGCGGGCGAATTAAAGTAAACGAATACAGACCTTTTATATAAATAAAAACAATCCAGGGTCCTAATCTCAGCACATTTAATTTAAGGATTAACATACAAAATATTCGGTGCAGGTAAGCGCAAACCTCTACGGAACCCTTATTACTAAGCAGCTTGCGGGTCGAATTAATTTAAATCACGTTCATAAAAGGTCTATTACGTACAACGTTTCAAATAATCCCTGAATTAAATATACTTAAAGGAGCATGTGTAAATTTTATTTACGCGACCCTAATGTATGGTCCACATATTTGTTTACATGTTTGGAAACCAATCTAGAGGGGCTTGTGGCTAAATAATAAGAGCCGCACGGGTCGATCGAAAGTTCAGCTAAGCTTGTCGCGGTCTGTACGTGGATAAGTGACTATCCATTACATATCAAGACCCTCCGTGCCTCGGAAAGCACGTTAAGCTATCGGTCCCGGCTGTGATTCGTACTGTGAGAAGCCCAAAAGTCTGACAACCTGTCTTACTTACCTGGGTATCGTGTTACCCAGTAATTGGGTTGTGGAGGTCAGATAGGCAATTGCTCGTAACCAAGTCAATTCTATTAACCCGTTGAGTTGCTTCGCCAATCCTTCATTGTCTACTACTTCATTGTCAACAATACTAATAAAATATTATATTGAGGAGCAGGAGCTCCTGACTAAATAGTAACAGCTGCATGGGACGATTGAAGGGAAAGCTGCGCTTGCTGCGGATGGTTCGGAAAGCACATCGTTAAGCTGTTGGTTCCAGCTGTCATTTGTAGTTAAGTTTGACAGTCGTTACGGGTAGACAGAAGCCGAAAAGTCTGACAGCCAGTCGTACCTGGGTATCATGTTACCCAGTAACTGGGTTGTGGAGGTCAGATAGGCAGTCGCTCCATGTAAAATGCATCTGCTTAAACTGGAGGCTGACACCAATATAGTTGAGAAAAGGCTCGGCAGATTGTTTGTTTGGAAACTAAATCGTGAACGCAGTATATGCGCGCTAACCTTAGCTGAATGTTCAAAGAGTTTTACCTTACTCATAATGACTGTTACGTTTGTCTAGGGATTGCAAGCACTACTGTTGAGCACGAGGTCCTGGGTTCCATTACCAGGTCTAGCAAAGTGTTTTTGATGTGAAATATCTATAGCGGTGGGTCAGACCGAATGCTGGCGTGGTGACGCGTCGCCACAAAAAAAATAAAAAAAAGTACTAAACTTCCGAAAAAAATACTAAGTTTCCGAAAAGTCAATATGCTGTGCTACAAAAGTTAGTGACAGAAATGAATCGCTGCAAAACCGACTCTACGTAGTCTTGTCTGTCCTACCCCTAGATTGTAATTTAAGCCCGCGTAGGCGCAGAGGGGCGAGGTGGCCCGTGAGCTGAGGAGTAGGTGGTAGCCGGCCAGCAAGCCGAAGCTGCGATGGTGAGCGTTAAAACCATCTGCGACGATAAGCTCGCGTGAGACCGCCGGAGCCTCGCAGCGCCGGAGCGGTGACAGAAACCATGCCTGCTGCATATTGCATGCTCGCTTGCATGCTGCATGCATAGTGTATGTTTATTTGCATGTTTGGAAAATATTACGTCAGCAAATTCTGTATTTATTTTTCGGAATTTTCAGTATTTTATTCGGTTGTTTCAGTATTTTATTCGGTCGTTTCTTTATTATAAGTTATATAAGTTTCTTTATATAAGTTGTCGGAAAATTAGTATTTATAGCAGTAAATTTCATATTTCGAGTGTGCACATAGTTTTAAAAAAATCCGGGGCGTTTATTACTACCCTTAAAATAATAATAATAGTAGTATGTACACGTATATAAAAAAGAGAGGGAAGGCAAGGCAGGATGTATAAAAAGTGTTTTTTTAAACAGAAATATATATCATTTATCAAGCCAACACTCTGGAATCCAGTGCGACCGCTCTAGTGAAATACTGGAGCGGTGAAACAGCCATTATTTTGATTTAGATTTAGCTCGGCGTTGAGAAGTTAGTCGTGATATTCAAGGGATTATGGGTCTCGGTAAAGCGTGGGTAGGCTCCCCAAAAAGGTGGACCAATGACCTGATGAAGTCTGCCAAAAAATCTACATAAATAATGACGATTCAAAAAGTGAAATGGCAACAAATACATGACGAGCCAACAATTTCCTTTTCAAGTCAAAAGAGGAATGATTCCATAAACCCTCTGTAAGAAATCGATGCGTATTTCCCTCGTCTTTATGAACCGTTATCGCGTTTGAAGTTCATTCAAGAATGAACGGAAATTCTCGACATTTTGACATGTCATTAGTGCTGAAAGCAAATACGGAACCGGTAGTATACCGTAGCCAGTATTTCTTGAACGACGACAAAATATGGATTTAAATTTGAATGTACTGAGTTTGAGACATTTCTGATTTATCACGTTCACCAAACAAACTAAAATTAGAGTAGGTATTAGTATCTCTTACTGACGGACAGTGAGAGAAAATAAAAATGTCAGTTTAGAGCTTTGCCCTGCTAAGCCAAAAGGCGCTATCACAATCGGAGTAAGTTTTGAGAAAATTGACTTTTTGTAAATTGTAATTTATGGAAAAAATTTGATATGAAAAACTTCTTAGTGGTTTTTAGGGTTCCGTAGTAAACAAGGAACCCTTACAGTTTCGTCATGTCCGTCTGTCTGTCTGTCCGCAGTCTAGCTCCGAGACCCTTAGTACTAGAAAGCTGTAATTTGACATAGGTATACATATTAATTACGCCAACAAAGTGGTAAAACAAAATTATGAAAAACATTTTTTTTAGGGTACCTCCCATACACGGTGATGTTTTATTTTTTATTTTTTTATCCCATAGTGTGGGGTATCATTGGAAAGGTATTACAAAAATATTGTTTGTGAAAACCATTTTTGGATTCATTCAGGGATCCGTTTGCAAAATATTAAGCTTTAAAGTGCTAATTTTTGTTAGAGTCAAGTGTCCCCCCCCTGCCAGCTAAATGGTTGGTTTTGGATATATGAAAAAATCACAGCAGTAGTTTATATAACGAAATTAAAAGGAAAACTATCATATCTAAGTAGACTTTACTAGTTATCGAGTAATAGTCGACCAACTTAACTTTGCAGTTGCAAAAACTTGTTTTCCCATACATTCTGTATGGGAGAACATGTTTATCAACTACAAAGTTAAGTTTGTTTTTGGGATAAATTCATCCCAACTACGGAAACCTTCATTGTGCATGGTCCGACACGCACTTGGCCGGTTTTTAGTTAGATAGTAATGTTTTAAGTTAGATAGCGCTTTTTGGCTTATACCATTAGACGCTAAATTGTTATAGCTATTGAATGCTATACAAAAAATAAAAGGGCGTTTCTCAAAGATAACGCCTTTCGGCTTAGCAGGGCAGAGCTGTCAAGTTAAAATTAGTTTGACAGTTTACTAAAACAGAATAAAACTTGACGTTTTGTGCGATAAGATTGCGACTACATCAAAAATTGTAAATGTACTTAAACGGTATTCTGCTAAAGTTTCTAATTGACAAAGACAATACCAACGGTACTTAAGTATAACAACTTAAAAACTGACGTAAACATAAGTCTGATTATTGATTACTAGCTGTGCCCCACAGTTTCATCCACATAAGTCTCGATCCCGTGAGAATATCGGTATTAAAATTATTCTATGTCCTAACCTAGGTCATTGTCTACCCATGAACCTAATATCATCCAAATCCGTTCAGCCGTTTTAGCGTAAATGCGTAACAAAAAAACATATAAAAAATCAAGTCTTTTCAATTTATAATATTATTAATTTAGATTTAGATTAATTTGTCAACTCAACTCAGATAGCAATAGCCTTTTTTTTTTTTGGGTGGGAAATTATCAAATAAATTCAAATTCAAAATTCAAAAGTCATTTATTCAAACTAGGCTGAGAATCAGCACTTTTCCAACATCAAAATTACATAAGACAGTCCCCCAAAAACGCCCACCCTTCACCACTTCCTAGTGCCTTTAGCTGGGAAGAAGAAGTGGCGTAACAAACTCCCCAGCAGCACAGCTGTCTGTTCAAGTTGGAAAAAATGATTCTATGCAATAGTATGCAAAATAATTTACATTATGCAACACAAAATATAACATAAGTGATAAATTATAGGCCATATTATGTCAGCTAGCACACGCCAATATACCAACCAAAAACATCGAGAACTCTATTCAAGCAGAATAAAAAAATAAAAACTAAACGTAAACAGAACTTAATATCTAAATAAAAGCCTGCAGACATAAGGGCGTGCCCGCTTACATAAAGCTGTAATTGGAAGTTATAAATGATAAACTAGGACCATCGAGGTAAAATAAATGAACAGTTAATTACTAGTAACAATAACAAAACCATGATCAGCAAGACGACCAGTCACCACAAGCAGCACCCGTTCACGTGCATAACACAAAGATCAGCCATTACCCCCTCGCCATATTTGAGGGAAGGAGGCAACCCGACCCCCGACGCTACCGCAAGCAGTGACATCTAAGGGAGCATGACGTACTTGCTGCCGGTTGCTCAGGCAAAAAATAATATGATCAATTATCGAGGTCGTTAGCTAACCACAAATTGCAATACAACTCATAACAAAAACATTGTAATGAGTAGATTATGTCAACAATAAAACAAAACAAAAATTAATTGACTCGTAAAAAAAAACTTCTCCCGCTCTGGGTGGAGCGGGAGGGCGTGTCCGACTCTTACTGACTAAAACTCACCCGTGTTCCTTAAGTTGTCGTGTTGCTGGGGGCCACGATTTCCCTTTCGGCCTTATTGGCAACCCTGGCAGGTGATAGCAATAGCCTAGGGCCAATATTAATAAACGTTATCTACTTAGCTCGTTCGACTTAACACTATTCCTTTCATTAACGCCAGTCAAGCACATTATATACCGTGACATTTTAGTTATCTTAAAAAAGCAGCCCACTTCATGTATCCAATGACTACTAAACATTCATTAAAAAAAAACGTGTGGCACTCGGGGACTGCCGCGGTAAAGCTATTGCATAGCATTTGTAACCTCCATACTTCCTATTTGTCAACGCTACACTTGGGATGATGACGTGATGACATAAAACAAAAATTACGTTCCCATGACAACGTGATGACCGGGGTTCCAAGTAAACTGACTACCTAATGAAAGAAAAATATAGGTGGCACAAACAATTTAATTTTAAAATCTAAATACAAACTAACACCTTAACAACTACAAATCTTCATCGGAAACGAAAAACTAACAAAATCTTTAACGGAAAATTAACCATAACAATGACAAACAAAATAAAAGTAAACAACATGCAATTAAATATCTTTGAACAAATACAAAAAGAAATCCCAGTGGCCGTGATCGAACCCGAGGACAAGAAATGTCGATCCACCGTTGTACCTCGAGACCGATCGGTTTCTTATTGACCGTGGTGAATATGTTGAACCGTCATTACATGGTAGGCGGAATGGGGTAAGTTAAGTTTTTATTTTCGTTACGTTACGGAATTTCTTGATTCGGTCACCGCGCTCAAAGCCCGCGATAAAAGCTATGCAATAGCTTAAAAGATATATTGTAACAATTTTTTAATTGTTCCTATCTAGAGGTATTTTATGTCGGGTACATTGAGTGGCCCTTTGTAAGACGACTAAAATGTCACGGTGTTTATATTTTTTTTCTAATGAATGTTTAGTAGTCATTCGATACATGAAGTGGGCTGCTTTTGTAAAACGACTAAAATTTCACGGTGTATACTAAAAATACACGTTTCTTGTGTATTATCTTATCTTGGTTTTAGTAACGTTTAGTTTTTGAACAACTGCTTGTGACATTTTTGGCATCGCCAGTTTGACGTCTCAAATTGCACTGGTTCTATTTGAATGTGTACTACAGAGACAAAGGGAAGGAAGGAAATCTTATCGTTATAAAGGAATGAGTAATTTTAGACAGCGATCAAATGAAATATGTATTGTCAGGTTTAATGACCGTTTTCTTTTTTAAATTGCCTTCGTTGAGCCCGGCAGTCAGCTTAAAATATTTCCTAACAGAATAATGTTACGTGAATGAAATTCTAAATTCCTTTTTATGAATGAGAATGCGGTTTGTGGTCCGCAAGTGCCGTAGTCATTACCACTCGAGTCCATTATATCTAATGAGAGAACATCCCACCATAGTATAAAGAGAGGTAGTAAGCTATCTTCATACAAACGCACCGCGCGCGGCTTGTATGTGTGGGGCCATAGTATCTATGCGCCGCACGCACACTTAACAAAATCTCGGCCGGCTTCTCACGAGATACTATGGCCCCACACGTACAAGCCGCGCGCGGTGCGTTTGTATGAAGATAGCTTACTACCTCTCTTTATACTATGATCCTACTTCATGTGGTTTTTGTTAACTCCAGACATTTCCCTGCAAATTATACTTAGTTCAAAAATGTAAGTAGTACGTTTGTGTTTCATGTAAAAATGTATGGTGATTTAATTTTGTTGACTACCTTGTTGGTTGGTGGTTGCAAGAGCTACTGCTGAGCATGAGGTCCTGGGTTCGATTCCCAGGTCGGGCAAAGTGTTATTGGGTTTTTAACCCACTTCAAAAAGGAGAAGGTTCTTAATTCGACTGTATATAATATGTATTTTTTTTGTATGTTTATTACAGTACGACACAACTTACATGTAGCATCGGCAAAATTCGTAAAACCGATCACCATCCGAACTGAGTGCGCCTTCAAAATTTTCAATCTTTACTACTACTTTAGGTGAAAATGATCTTTATGCAAACACAATAACTTGTAAAGTCATATAACCAAATACGTTGTAAAATTGAAATGAATGAATGCAACTTTTCCAATTCAGACTACATCTAAGTTGTGCCGTACGTGATCACTCCGCCAATTAATTATGAATTGATTTTGATGATATTTTTTTTTGTTTGATAGGTAAGGTCATACTTCAGAGGTGGTCCCATATAAATTTTATTAACTTTGCTTGGGTACGTTTTGAGTTTTATACTGGAAATGTATCTATAGCTTTGATGTGTAGCCGTGTGTACCATTCGTAAGAACGTTACATTACACGGAAATGCTCGACAAAATTCTCTAGTGTATACTCACCTTTACATGAACACTCTGTAATCCACCATTCAAACATTGTGATCCTAATTGAAAAACTTACTTCGTAGAGGTCAAAACGAAGGCAAAAACAATCAATTGCGTGTTGTGTGTTTTGTTTGTTTTAACTTATTTTTGAGAGTTTCTATCAGGACAGGACAACCGAACGGTTAGTAGTTAGTAATAAGTAAATATAGTTTAGGGTAGCCTCATCGTATTGGGTACTTAAAATTACGCCATCTCAGTATATACACTATATACTGTGTGAGTCTTCATAATGTGCACATATCGAAATGAGGGAATCTATGCTTAATTTTATCGACGGAAAAAATTGTCAAAAATTGTTTTTTGTTTTTTTTTTTGTACCAAATTTTTTTTTTTATTCTCTTGGGCATCTTATTTATAAATTTTACAATTATTGTAAAAATTGATGAAAAAAAAAATACAGATTTTTGCAAAAAAAACATGTTTATTTTCAATTGAGGGTAGTTTTTTTCTCAATTTTAATTTTATGTGGACGCCTACTTACTTCCAATCATTATGGAGTTTGTTTCATCGCGATAGCTGATTCAGTTTAAAAGTTACACAGTTTTGTTATATTTTTTTTTATTCCATAAAAAGTTTAAAAAAGAAATATTTAGATTTTTAAAATATTTTTTCTGTATTCCCTCATTTTGGTATGTGCACATTATGAAGAATCACACTGTATGTTGCATCCAGTATGAGTAGGTAAAATAATCATTTTACAAAAAATCCTATGCGTTTGCTCAAGATCAACACTTTAATCATATTGATTATCCAAGTACTGTCCACTAATCGATTTCTTACATAATCCGCAGACTATTTGTGAGTAACCTCACTGTGGGTTCACCGTTTTGAGAGCAGTGGTGATGAAATAACTTACATAAAGTAAAGTGCCTGCCTGGGTTCGAACCTACGACCTCATCGTCGACGAAAACATCGTGAGGAAACGCATGTTCTAGAACCAAAAATTCGAAGACTTGTGACATCTACCAACCCGCATTAGGCCCGCGTGGTGGATTACGGCCCACTCCCTGTCACAGAGAAATGGCCTGTTTCCCAGCAGTGGCAACGTTATAGGCTGATTATGCTGCTCACCATACGCACTAATTATTTGAAATACCTGCAATACCACAATTAACAATACACAATATTCTTTTTCGTATTAAAAATTTGTAAAGAAAAAATATGTTTTTGAAATGCCGATGTCATGACTGCAAATTTTCGCTTAAAAAGAAGAACGATAAAAATTAACTTGCACAACATTGTTGGGCATAATTCAATTAATTTTTTAATTGTAGAAGCTAACAATTTTTTTTAAATTCAATTCAATTATAAAATTTAATTCAATTATATTTTAATTGTGAGATGCAATTGAAATCAATTGCAATGAAATACATTAATTGTGGCTTACAATCAATTTTATTGCAATTAAAATTTTAGTTGTTATTTACAATTAACTTAATCGTTTATTGCTTATTATAACAACTAGCTTCTGCCCGCGACTTCGTTCGCATGGAAATCGTAAGACATCACAATATACTACAATCATCATCTGCCTAGCCTTTTCCCAACTATGTTGGGGTCGGCTTCCAGTCTAACCGGATGCAGCTGAATACCAGTATTTTACATGGAGCGACTGCCTATCTGACCTCCACAACCTAGTGACTAGGTAACACGATACCCCTTGGTAAGACTGGTTGTCAGACTTTTTGGGCTTCTAACTACCCGTAACGACTGTCAAAGATGTATAAATGACAGCCGGGACCAACGGCTTAACGTGCTTTCCGAGGCACGGAGGGGACTTGGTATGTAAAGATGGTCACCCATCCACGGACCAACCGCGGCAAGCGTAGCTTAACCTGATCGATCGACCCGTGCAGCTGTTATTACTTAGCCACAAGCCCCTCACACATATACTACAATAATAGCCATATTTTTATAAAACTTCCCTGTATACTACGTTTGTAGTTTTATTCTCAGCAGCCAAAATATACAGAGAGTCAGGAATGGTGACTCGGGAGCAAGCGACGTAACAGTTGTCCGTGTGAGAAGCAGCGTATCCTGAGGTCGACAACCGCAGCCTTCAGCCTTCAGTGTCGGCCCCTGTGACTTGTTGATCGCAAAGCATACACTCCCAGAGAACTGCACGCGCTTTAACTGGTAATTATGGGGAATTTGTACTTTATACGCGCTATAAACACTGTCTCACTATCGCCACAACCTGTTAGAATTTCCACCTCGATGACGTTTCTCTGTAAAGACATGACTTTGAGCTGGTTTCCGTTACACAGATATACAACCGGAAGTCCACTTGCCATTTGTGAATTGAGAAATTCTACGGGGTGATATTTGGCATCATCTTCCTCCACATCAGTATTAATGGAGGTGTATATCACTTCACTCCCTTCAATTTGTGAGAGAATACTGTGGTTGATCGCTGCAGCTTGATCATCTTCGGAGTTAAAACGGAAAAACACCTAAGAATTCTCTTGGTACGGTATTTGACTGATATCCTCGTATATCAGACGAATAAGATCTTCTAAAGTGGGATCTACTCTACCAAGAGTCTCTGGTAGAGTGCTTTCACCAACTTTTAGAAGAACATCGGAGAATACTTGAGCATTTGAATTACCGCCAAGCCGAGGTCGTATGATGATGGTCAAGCGCAGTTTATGAACTCTCGATCATAGAGTCGACCTTTTCAACGAAGTATTCACTTTTTTTGTCAAAACTGTGACACCACCCATCATATCTTGGTTTCTGCGGATGTCCTGCAGGGTTCTGTTTACAGTTTCCACTGCTTTCTTTTTTGCCATAATGCATTCATCCCATACGACGAAGCGCAATCCCCTAAGCACACATCCCTTGTTACTGTTGCGTGACACCCCACAAACAGGCGTTTCGTTGCTCTCTAAATCGATGGGAATCTTAAACATGACGTGCGCTGTTTTGCCACCAGGAAGCAGTGTGGCAGCGATTCCAGAAGATCCACACACATACATATTTTAAAATCGCTTAGACAAATCTGCTGTCAAAATCTGTAAAAAAAACATTTTATTCCTAGAGTCTTTTGCTCTAAAATTATCAGAATACAACCTAGAATGTTTTGTGACTGTAAAGTACTTGTAACTTAGTAGTTTCCCATAGCTTACGAAGTTTTCCATTTTTTGTGAATTAATACATTCTATGACCTATTACATACACAATCCAAAAAAAAATCGTTTTACAAAAAGAGTTTAAAAAAACAGATGTAAATCGAACTTACTACCCCGGGCGGCCTACCACCAGCTCATAAAGCAGTATTATTTTAATGTTACTTCAGTGGGAGAAAGAGATGGAGCTATACATCCTGTAGAGCTTCATCTCTTTCCCACACTGAAGTAAACTAAAGTAATATTAAAATAATACTGCTTTTGAGCTGGTGGTAGGCCCTCAGGACTTCAAATCATTCGTCCAACCGCTTACTTATTCGCTTTGTTGAAAGTTAGCTTAAATAGCCGTTCCTATATATTTCATGATTGACTGCTTAGTTCCATAAAGGTATAGCGTGATGATAATCATTTAAAAAGTTTAATCGATAACCATCTACAATATCCTAAAATTTTGGCGCGTTTTTTTCCAAAAATACGAACATAATATAATATTGCTCGTCCCCCATAGTAAATAGCGTGATATTTTATACCCTATAGTTTGACCAGACTTATAGGAAACACCTATGCAAAATTTTAACAGAATCTATCCGGTAGAATTTGCGTCATGCTAGAACATAAAAATACAACATAATGTAATATTGCTCGTCCCCCATAGTAAATAGCGTGATAGTTTATACCCTATAGTTTGACCAGACTTATAGGGAACACCTATGTAAAATTTTAACAGAATCTGTCCGGTAGAATTTGCGCCATGCTGGAACATACATACAGACAAACAGACAAACAGACAAAAATTCAAAAAAAAATATTTTCGGCATTAGAATCGATCCTAGACCTCGTAGCAATTACTTTTTTTCAAAAATATTCAATGTACAGTTTTGACTTCGCTACGATTTTATTATATGTATAGATGGTGTGGGTTACATGTCTGTTAGGGTTACTCCCGTATAGCAACGCTACATATATGTACTTATCTATAGCGATGTATTGTGTGCACCAGGTACAGTCAGTACGATTCGTCAAATTTTTAAGGAATGTAAATATTTGTGAACGTTAACGAGGCAAAAGGAGTATGTAAGGATCGTAGTAGGTGGCGTTCTGTAGTTTCTGCCTACAGAAACGCCATGGGAAGAAGGCGTAAGTTTGTGTATGTATGTATGTTGTGTGTAAATATTTGTTCGAAATTAAAATATCGATTAAAATGAGTTTTATTTTTTTTGTCTATGTCACTGGCAATATATATTCTGCACTGGCAGACTGACATTGACAATTTGACACATAAGTGGTGGGTCATTCTCGAATTTTTGGCGACCGAAACCGTTTTCCCGACGACGAAAACGGTTGCAGAAAACGGTTAAAGGACGCAACTTAACCAACATGGAATAGAATTGCGTTTTCGTCGAGCATAGTTTCTTAAATTATTAACGATTTGAAATGTATGAAATGGTTTTTTCACATCACGAACGACAGCATTGACAACTGGTAATACATTACTGACTGTATTTCATTTCAAAGAGTTCACTTTTTATTGGAAGGACTGTTTTATGAGTGTGATAGATTGTACCCGACTTTATTTTCTTAGATGTAAAAAGCGCACCAAGTAATTCGAAGACTGATTTGTGCAATGAAGACTGTTTGAAGTTGAACTCAGGACGTAAAACGGTTTCATCATCACAAAACGGTCTTGTAAACGGTTCGTTGTCGCAACGCCCAATCACTACTAGAACTAGACAGCTATCACTTGTTTCGTGTTTTCCGATGTGTTTTGAGTGCTTTACCAATTATTTTTCAATTTGAACGATCTCTGCTTTGATTTTTATGGATTTTGACCGTGCCTACCTTATACGACCCTTGCTTTTACACTGGACGCCGGAGATCGCTCACACGATTGACTTGGAATAAAATTGTTATAATGGATTTTACCGCCGCTTTGTGGATTGGATATTATTGAAACTATGAATTGCTATGTAAATTGTGGGATAGCAACTAGTCACTGCAATACACTAATGTATGTGTGAATCTATAAATTCACACCATTAACATCTCGTTACTATTCAGGCCCAAGAGTGTATGTAATCGTTTCTGTCTCCTTTATAACCACAAAAAAAAACATCCAAATCCATTTGGCCGTTTTTGCGTGATTGAGTAACAAATACACAAACATACAAACTTTCACATCTATACATATAATAAAATCGTAGCGAAGTCTAAACTGTACATTGAATATTTTTGAAAAAAAGTAATTGCTACCAGGTCTAGGATCAATTCTAATGCCGAAAATTTTTTTTTTAGAATTTTTGTCTGTTTGTCTGTTTGTCTGTATGTATGTTCCAGCATGGCGCAAATTCTACCGGACAGATTTTGTTAAAATTTTGCATAGATATACCCTGTGTGTCTGGTCAAACTATAGGGTATAAACTATCACGCTATTTACTATGGGGGACGAGCAATATTACATTATATTGTATTTTTATGTTCTAGCATGACGCAAATTCTACCGGATAGATTCTGTTAAAATTTTGCATATGTGTTCCCTATAAGTCTGGTCAAACTATAGGGTATAAACTATCACGCTATTTACTATGGGGGACGAGCAATATTATATTATGTTCGTATTTTTGGAAAAAAAAAAACGCGCCAAAATTTTAGGATATTGTAGATGGTTATCGATTAAACTTTTTAAATGATTATCATCACGCTATACCTTTATGGAATTAAGCAGTCAATCATGAAATATATAGGAACGGCTATTTTAAACAAGTTTCAACAAAACAATTAGCTCAACGGTTGGGCGGTTGCTTTGCAAACATGGGGTTGTAAGTTCGATTCCCACCTACGGTTTTTTTTTCTTTTTTTCACATTTTGTTATACGATTATTATTTTTTTTGATTATGTACCTATAATCTATAGATATAATAAAATCGTAGCGAAGTTAATTTTTTTTAAAGAAAGTTATTGCTACGAGGTCTGGGATCGATTCTTATGCGGAAAATAAAGTTTTTAGAATGTTTGTCTGTACCAACCGTAGGGCATAAACTATCACGCTATTTGCTATGGGGGATGAGCAATATTACATCATGTTCGTATTTTTCTCTGCAAATTGTAAAAGGACGCGCCAAAAGGTTGGGATATTGTAGATAGGTAGTTACCGATTTAACTTTTTAAATGATTATCATCACGCTACCTTTTATATAGAAACGGCTATTTTAGCTAACTTTCAACAAAGCGAATAAGTAAGCGGTTGGACGAATGATTTGAAGTCCTGAGGGCCTACCACCAGCTCAAAAGCAGTATTATTTTAATATTACTTTAGTTTACTTCAGTGTGGGAAAGAGATGAAGCTCTACAGGATGTATAGCTCCATCTCTTTCTCCCACTGAAGTAACATTAAAATAATACTGCTTTATGAGCTGGTGGTAGGCCGCCCGGGGTAGTAAGTTCGATTTACATCTGTTTTTTTAAACTCTTTTTGTAAAACGGTTTTTTTTTTTTGTTTGGGTATGTAATAGTTCATAGAATGTATTAATTCACAAAAAATGGAAAACTTCGTAAGCTATGGGAAACTACTAAGTTACAAGTACTTTACAGTCACAAAACATTCAAGGTTGTATTCTGATCATTTTAGAGCAAAAGACTAGGAATAAAATGTTTTTTTTACAGATTTTGACAGCAGATTTGTCCAAGCGATTTTAAAATATGTATGTGTGTGGATCTTCTGGAATCGCTGCCACACTGCTTACTGGTGGCAAAACAGCGCACGTCATGTTTAAGATTCCCATCGATTTAGAGAGCAACGAAACGCCTGTTTGTGGGGTGTCACGCAACAGTAACAAGGGATGTGTGCTTAGGGGATTGCGCTTCGTCGTATGGGATGAATGCATTATGGCAAAAAGGAAAGCAGTGGAAACTGTAAACAGAACCCTGCAGGACATCCGCAGAAACCAAGATATGATGGGTGGTGTCACAGTTTTGACAAAAATAGTGAATACTTCGTTGAAAAGGTCGACTCTATGGTCGAGAGTTCATAAACTGCGCTTGACCATCATCATACGACCTCGGCTTGGCGGTAATTCAAATGCTCAAGTATTCTCCGATGTTCTTCTAAAAGTTGGTGAAAGCACTCTACCAGAGACTCTTGGTAGAGTAGATCCCACTTTAGAAGATCTTATTCGTCTGATATACGAGGATATCAGTCAAATACCGTACCAAGAGAATTCTTAGGCGTGTTTCCGTTTTAACTCCGAAGATGATCAAGCTGCAGCGATCAACCACAGTATTCTCTCACAAATTGAAGGGAGTGAAGTGATATACACATCCATTAATACTGATGTGGAGGAAGATGATGCCAAATATCACCCCGTAGAATTTCTCAATTCACAAATGGCAAGTGGACTTCCGGTTGTATATCTGTGTAACGGAAACCAGCTCAAAGTCATGTCTTTGCAGAGAAACTTCATCGAGGTGGAAATTCTAACAGGTTGTGGCGATGGTGAGACAGTGTTTATAGCGCGTATAAAGTACAAATTCCCCATAATTACCAGTTAAAGCGCGTGCAGTTCTCTGGGAGTGTATGCTTTGCGATCAACAAGTCACAGGGGCCGACACTGAAGGCTGAAGGATGCGGGTGTCGACCTCAGGATAAGCTGCTTCTCACACGGACAACTGTTACGTCGCTTGCTCCCGAGTCACCATTCCTGACTCTCTGTATATTTTGGCTGCTGAGAATAAAACTACAAACGTAGTATACAGGGAAGTTTTATAAAAATATGGCTATTATTGTAGTATATTGTGATGTCTTACGATTTTCATGCGAACGAAGTCGCGGGCAGAAGCTAGTTTATAATATTAGTAGGATTAGTAGGATAGGATTAACTGTAATTGTAAACATGCATCAAACAATTAACAGTTAATCAATTGTGATTGCAAAGTTTTACAAGCACAATTAATTAATTGTCAATTGCCTATCTTGCAATTACAAATTAATTATTTTAATTGTTATTTTCAATTAAATCTGGCAATTTAATTGTTAATTGTTTTCACAAAAAAATGTTGCCCAACACTGTTGCAAAATGATGTTATATTTAAAAAAAGAAAGTACAATTGAATTGTACATCTCAAACGAACTGCCAGTGCCATTCCTTTGAATGGGTCAACAATTTACACGCCATGTGCAAGTTTGTCCATTGTCGTCTGTGCAATCACAAACTCATGTGCACAAAGGCAACTGTACTGAACGATCCACAGCACGTATTGTGTGCTATCGTACGATGTGACTGTTATATGCTTTGCTCTCCTGGTATGAGAGTTTCATTTTGTCTGTGTCATACTTGTTTTCACGTGCACCATATTCAGCCTATAACGTTCCCACTGCTAGGACACAGGCCTCCTCTCTGTGAGAGGGAGTTGGTCGTAATCCACCACGTGAGCCCAGTGCGGGTTGATGAATATCACGTCTTCGAATTTTTGGTTCTAGGACATGCCGGTTAGGTACCTTTTTTTTTAGGTTGAAAATTATTAAATAACTTTGTCAGACTTTTACTGACTAAAACCCACCCGTGTTCCTTCGGTTGGCCTGTTGCCGGGGGCCACGATTTCCCTATCGGTTTTCTTCGAACCCGCGGCAGTCATTTGCCCTAGCGGACCCCGTCAATTCTGCTGACATCTCTTTGAGGCGCGCGTGGAACGCGCCGTCGACCCGGGCTTGGTCCTTATTGGACGGCGAGCTATCCATTGCTCACCGTCCGCAAGCCCGCGCCTACGGACATGCCGGTTACCTCACGATGTTTTCTGTCACCGTTTTGAGAGCAATAATTTACACAAAGTAAAGTAACAGATTGGGTTTGAACCTACGACGAGGTTGTCGTAAGTTATGATGTCGAGGCCATTTTCACTGAGCATCTCTGCTCTCTTTCACATTTTAAAGTGAAATTGTAAAACTCACGCTTACTAAATTACAAATTGATGAGTCTGTTTCAAGAGACAGAAACCAAATCATGTTTCATTGTTCGTGCTTTATTTTGATACCCAAAATAGAGCGACGTAAGACTCCCGGGAGTTTTGAGGTGATCAGCTCGACTGACTGTTTAAAGCAACATTATGGTACACACGGCTACATATCAAGCTATACGTTTCCAGTACAAGCTGATCTCGCATTGTATTAGATTTCCGTACAATGAGAGGTCAGCTTATACGGCAATCTGCCGGGGTTGCGAAAACTGCCGCGGTTGCGAAGAAGTCCGAAAGGGAGAACGTGGCTCCCAGCAACATGGCTACTGAAGGAACACGGGTGAGTTTTAGTCAGTAAGAGTCTGACACCCCCTCCCGCTCCGCCCAGAGCGGGAGAAGTTATTTGATAATTTACCACCTAAAAAATAAACTTATACGACAATGTATAGCTTGATATGTAGCCGTGTGTACAAATAAGCCTGGTTTCACACTAAAGCCACGGTGCGATTTAAGAGCGTTTATTCAGAAAGTGTGCAACGTCGCAAATAGCTGCCAAATATTTCGCTGTTTTGCTTAATTTGGCAATATTAACTGCATAGAAATAAGAAATATGGCTAACTAGTGAACTGAAACATTGATAAGAAATGCAATAATTAATATCGTAACACCGGGTATTTAATTTTAGATATGAAAAAGTATTTGTTTCTTATCTATATTAATGACTAGCTTCTGCCCGCGACTTCGTTCGCATGGAAATCGTAAGACATCACAATATACTACAATAATAGCCATATTTTTATAAAACTTCCCTGTATACTACGTTTGTAGTTTTATTCTCAGCAGCCAAAATATACAGAGAGTCAGGAATGGTGACTCGGGAGCAAGCGACGTAACAGTTGTCCGTGTGAGAAGCAGCTTATCCTGAGGTCGACACCCGCATCCTTCAGCCTTCAGTGTCGGCCCCTGTGACTTGTTGATCGCAAAGCATACACTCCCAGAGAACTGCACGCGCTTTAACTGGTAATTATGGGGAATTTGTACTTTATACGCGCTATAAACACTGTCTCACCATCGCCACAACCTGTTAGAATTTCCACCTCGATGAAGTTTCTCTGCAAAGACATGACTTTGAGCTGGTTTCCGTTACACAGATATACAACCGGAAGTCCACTTGCCATTTGTGAATTGAGAAATTCTACGGGGTGATATTTGGCATCATCTTCCTCCACATCAGTATTAATGGATGTGTATATCACTTCACTCCCTTCAATTTGTGAGAGAATACTGTGGTTGATCGCTGCAGCTTGATCATCTTCGGAGTTAAAACGGAAACACGCCTAAGAATTCTCTTGGTACGGTATTTGACTGATATCCTCGTATATCAGACGAATAAGATCTTCTAAAGTGGGATCTACTCTACCAAGAGTCTCTGGTAGAGTGCTTTCACCAACTTTTAGAAGAACATCGGAGAATACTTGAGCATTTGAATTACCGCCAAGCCGAGGTCGTATGATGATGGTCAAGCGCAGTTTATGAACTCTCGACCATAGAGTCGACCTTTTCAACGAAGTATTCACTATTTTTGTCAAAACTGTGACACCACCCATCATATCTTGGTTTCTGCGGATGTCCTGCAGGGTTCTGTTTACAGTTTCCACTGCTTTCCTTTTTGCCATAATGCATTCATCCCATACGACGAAGCGCAATCCCCTAAGCACACATCCCTTGTTACTGTTGCGTGACACCCCACAAACAGGCGTTTCGTTGCTCTCTAAATCGATGGGAATCTTAAACATGACGTGCGCTGTTTTGCCACCAGTAAGCAGTGTGGCAGCGATTCCAGAAGATCCACACACATACATATTTTAAAATCGCTTGGACAAATCTGCTGTCAAAATCTGTAAAAAAAACATTTTATTCCTAGTCTTTTGCTCTAAAATGATCAGAATACAACCTTGAATGTTTTGTGACTGTAAAGTACTTGTAACTTAGTAGTTTCCCATAGCTTACGAAGTTTTCAATTTTTTGTGAATTAATACATTCTATGAACTATTACATACCCAAACAAAAAAAAAAACCGTTTTACAAAAAGAGTTTAAAAAAACAGATGTAAATCGAACTTACTACCCCGGGCGGCCTACCACCAGCTCATAAAGCAGTATTATTTTAATGTTACTTCAGTGGGAGAAAGAGATGGAGCTATACATCCTGTAGAGCTTCATCTCTTTCCCACACTGAAGTAAACTAAAGTAATATTAAAATAATACTGCTTTTGAGCTGGTGGTAGGCCCTCAGGACTTCAAATCATTCGTCCAACCGCTTACTTATTCGCTTTGTTGAAAGTTAGCTAAAATAGCCGTTCCTATATAAAAGGTAGCGTGATG
The DNA here is from genome assembly GCA_963680765.1 of Agrochola lychnidis. Taxonomy (NCBI): domain Eukaryota; kingdom Metazoa; phylum Arthropoda; class Insecta; order Lepidoptera; family Noctuidae; genus Agrochola; species Agrochola lychnidis. The sequence goes on along the minus strand of OY796869.1, from coordinate 16,637,922 downwards.
ATAATCATTTAAAAAGTTAAATCGGTAACTACCTATCTACAATATCCCAACCTTTTGGCGCGTCCTTTTACAATTTGCAGAGAAAAATACGAACATGATGTAATATTGCTCATCCCCCATAGCAAATAGCGTGATAGTTTATGCCCTACAGTTGGTACAGACAAACATTCTAAAAACTTTATTTTCCGCATAAGAATCGATCCCAGACCTCGTAGCAATAACTTTCTTTAAAAAAAATTAACTTCGCTACGATTTTATTATATCTATAGATTATAGGTACATAATCAAAAAAAATAATAATCGTATAACAAAATGTGAAAAAAAGAAAAAAAAACCGTAGGTGGGAATCGAACTTACAACCCCATGTTTGCAAAGCAACCGCCCAACCGTTGAGCTAATTGTTTTGTTGAAACTTGTTTAAAATAGCCGTTCCTATATATTTCATGATTGACTGCTTAGTTCCATAAAGGTATAGCGTGATGATAATCATTTAAAAAGTTTAATCGATAACCATCTACAATATCCTAAAATTTTGGCGCGTTTTTTTTTCCAAAAATACGAACATAATATAATATTGCTCGTCCCCCATAGTAAATAGCGTGATAGTTTATACCCTATAGTTTGACCAGACTTATAGGGAACACATATGCAAAATTTTAACAGAATCTATCCGGTAGAATTTGCGTCATGCTAGAACATAAAAATACAATATAATGTAATATTGCTCGTCCCCCATAGTAAATAGCGTGATAGTTTATACCCTATAGTTTGACCAGACACACAGGGTATATCTATGCAAAATTTTAACAAAATCTGTCCGGTAGAATTTGCGCCATGCTGGAACATACATACAGACAAACAGACAAACAGACAAAAATTCTAAAAAAAATATTTTCGGCATTAGAATTGATCCTAGACCTGGTAGCAATTACTTTTTTTCAAAAATATTCAATGTACAGTTTAGACTTCGCTACGATTTTATTATATGTATGTATAGACTTGCCTTACCTCATAAAGGATAACCATGATATAGTGTTGTTTGCGGATGACACTTCACTTTTGTTTAAACTTAAACGTCAGCAGCTGGTTACTGACGATGTAAATAGTGCGATCTCAAAAGTAGTTCACTGGTTCAATGTTAATAATTTACTTCTTAATTAAAAAAAAAAAACAAATGCATTAAGTTTACCCTACCTCATACTAGGCAGGTGAAAACTAATGTGTTAATAAAGGGCGAAGAATTGAATCCTGAAGATAGCACAGTTTTCTTGGGCTTAACTTTGGATGCTAAGCTTCAGTGGGATATAAGCATATAGATAAATTGTCAAAAAAGCTAAGCTCCGCAGCATATGCTGTTAGAAAAATTCGTAATTTGACTGACATAGAGACAGCCCGTTTAGTGTACTTTAGCTATTTTCATAGTGTAATGTCGTACGGTATTCTGTTGTGGGGAAATGCCGCTGACATTCAGACTATCTTTATTTTGCAGAAAAGAGCTGTTCGATCAATTTATAAATTAAGTCCGAGACAGTCTCTCAGAGATAAATTTAAGGAGATTAATGTAATGACTGTGCCTTCTCAGTATATTTTTGATAATCTTTTATATGCCCATAAAAATATAAAATTGTTTAAAAAATACAGTGATATCCATAACATAAATACTAGAAACAAACACAAATTTGTTGTACCTACAACAAGGCTCAAGAAAATAGGTGGCTCGTTCAGATGTCAATGTATACGCTTTTATAATAAACTTCCAAGCCACGTACAAGATCTAAGCCTTAATAAATTTAAATCATTCATTAAACGTAAGTTGTGCCAGAAAGCTTTTTATACCGTTAAAGATTACATTGAGGACAAAAAGGCTTGGGATTGAGCTGCTCCAATTATTATTTTTATTTTTACTTTCGGAACTTTGTTTATTTTGCTAACTTTAAAATTATATACACACAATGACAAGAATATTTACTTTGTGAAGTATAATATTATTATTATTTTAATTATTGTGAATGTGAAGACTATGTGGGTCATATATATATATATTTTTTTCTCAGTTACTTCTTCTATTGATAATCTGGCAGTTTTGAGTACTTTATGCGGCGTACCCAAATGTCCTTTCTTTGGTATTGTTCGTCGAATCGTTGAGCTCCTTTTAAGTTCTGAGTTGAGCTACACTATTACTGACAAATGCGTGCACTGACTGGACAGGTCCACTCAAATTTGTATGGTTCTTTCCTCAGAAGACCATTTCAGACACAAATCTACATGGTTCTCAAATGAAATGCTCTGACCAAGATTATTTCTGGGTTTTTATATACACATTGACATTAATGAATTTTATTTACACAATGACATGAATATTTACTTTTAAAGTATTTTAATTATTGTGAATGTGAAGACTATGTGGGTGATTCCTTTTAGTTTTGTTTTTTATTATTTTTTCAGTTAGTTCTAATCATGGTCTGACAGTTTGAGTAATTTAAGTGGCCTACCCAAATGTCCTTTTTTTGGTATTGTTCGTCGAATCGTTGAGCTCCTTAAATTCTGAGTTGAGCTGCACGATAACTGACAAATGCCTGCACTGACTGGACAAGCCCTCTCAATCTGTGTGGTGCTTTCCTCAAAAGACCACTTCAGACACCAATCCACATGGCCTTCACATGATCTGACCAAGATTATGTCTGGACTTTAAAAGAGACTGAGACCTCTGAGTTTGTTTCGGCCTTTCTTCTCAGAGTAGTCAGTTAGGAAACGCCGACCTCATCTAGCTTTAAAATATGATTGACGTGTAACAGTGTTTGTACAAACCTACTTACAGAAATAAAATCATTTATCATTTGGAAACTTTCCAAATGCCTTTTTATAACTAAAACGGTTGCAAAATCAAATTCAGTATTATTATTGCAATTCATTATTCTACTACCACTAGTTACCCCATACTACATAGACTAGCTAGCCATAATTTTATTTCCCTACAATTATTGCCAAATTAATCAAAACAGGTAAATATTTAACAGCTATTTGCAACGTTGCAACTTTTTTGATGAACGCTCAAAATGATTAAATTCAAATCTAATATTTTGCATGCCGTAAGGCAAAATCATCATCATTATCATCAGCCTATAATGTTCTCACTGCTGGGACACAGGCCTCTCTCTTTATGAGAGGGAGTGGACCGTAATCCACCACGCGGGCCTTGTGCGGGTTGGTAGATGTCATATGTCTTCGAATTTTCGGTTCTAGAACATGCCGGTTTCCTCACGATGTTTTCCTTCACCGTTTTGAGAGCAGTGGTGATGAAATAATTTACACAAAGTAAAGCGCCTGTCTGGGTTCGAACCTACGACGTACAACTCGTAAGTCGCGGCCGTTACCACTGGGCCACCACTGCTCACCAGGCAAAACAGCAAAATGTATCGGGACAATTTACAAACTATCCAACTTATATGTAGACCTACATTATCAGCAAATAAATTATTTCTTTCTTTCTAAAGACACCGACTTCCAAAATTAAAGTTCTTTTGCACTTTGTAATGTTTTTTTTTTTTTTAAATCGGTTTATTTTTTTACTGTATACCAAAGGCGACATACTTTGCATCGTGTAAATAGGTCGTAATTGATAAAAATAGTATTTCGTCAGTTAACTTTTTGTTCTTCATGAAACATTGTATTCAACCTCTTCCATTACAGCCGCAGTAGACAAATATGTGCTCTTTAAACCTTATACACATTTGTACTGATCCCGGAGTCCAAAGTAAAGTTCTCGAATCACCTTGAGCAGTGTATGCATAGATATCTGAGTGTGTGCATAGGACAAACAATCGTCTGCACGCCTGCATTGTTGGAGAATGTCGTTAAGTCCTACAGTTTCATAGTGCCCTGGTACCATTGAGTGACAGATATGAATTTGCAATCGATCTTTATCAAGCAAATCGACGTAGGTACTCACTATGTCAATTTGCTCAACTAGGTGTCAAGTTACCGTGAACATAAAATGTGTGCTTAAATAGTAATTTGGCAACAATTGACAAAACAGTCAACAACCTAGAATTTTGGTAGCTTTCAATGCCTTGGGATCACATTCAACAATGTTCAACGAACAAACATAGATGAAATTTATGTGAACAATGCGAGGTGATTCAACAGTCCGTGCATTCAAACTGTTTCATATTATGCTTTCCTGGTACTTCATGCCGCATTGTATCTCATCTGTTTCATTTCATGTTAGCCTAGTACTTTACGGAGTATAATGAAAGTTTATATTGCTGTACCCAAACATGTAGGCTAGGTACTAGAATTCATGAGACAGATAATGTTTGGACTCTTTAAGAGACCTTGGTGATAACTTCTCCCGCTCTGGGAGGAGCGGGAGGACGTGTCAGACTCTTACTGACTAAAATCCACCCGTGTTCCCTCGGTTGCCGTGTTGCCGTGGGTCACGATTTCCCTTTCGGCATATTCGCAGTCTTTAAGAGACCTATGTTTTGGTTTGGGTGTGTCTTCTGAGAGTAAGTCGGTTATGAAACACCGCCCTCATCAAGTTTTAAAATATTATTATAAGCAGAACTTATTGTTGGTAGTGGGGGTACCCACCGATTCATTTAAAAGCGAGCGCTCGATCGAGCACAGGTCACTTGTTGCTGAATCGTCGAACGGTAAGGGTGTCGGTACCTACGCTACTTTGCAGTAAGTTCGTTCCATATTTTATTAGAGTGGTATTTCGTTTTATTTTTCATGCTTTTTGTTTTAAACATTAACGGTTGTTTGTGATCGCTCGAATTTTGATGATTAATTGAATTATTGTTAAAATTGAGTCTATTTTGAAATAAATTAGATTTAGATTGTTGTTAAAATTGTTTTTTTATTTGGTTTTCCCTTCTGATCGCTAAAATCAGAAGTGGGATACAACTTATTTGCTCACAATTATTAGCCTTGATACCTACACAAACAACCGTTGATTTCAAATAAGAATGCTAACTAAAAAGCTAGTTAGGACGCCGCCTCGCTCTGGGGCTAGGTGTAGCCATCGCAGTGAATCACGACAAGACCATAGGCATGGTTCACGATCGTCTCGCGATAGTACACGTTCGCGCGATGATAGAACTCGTTCACAGTCACACGATAGTAGAAACCGTTCACATACGCGTCGTGACAAGACTCACTCGCGTTCACGTAACGACAGAACTCATTCACATCGTAGTCGCTCACGTAATGGTGACAATCATAGTTCACGTGAAAGGTCAAGGTCACGTACGGACAATTCAAATCGTCGTCGTGATAGATCTCGTTCCCACTTTCATGATGTTTCTGTGAAAAGAGTGTTAGGCACTATTATGTCGCGATTAACTGCTCTTGAAGGGAATACCGCTAGTGGTTCGCCAGTTACGCCGTCAATTCATGACAGCACAACTCCATTATATAAAAATAATGTTTCCACGACCCAAGCGCTTGTTGATGTGTTTACGTTTCAAATTTTGATCCAGCTATAAACAATTTTGAGGTATAGTGTAACGAAGTGGACAGGGCTAGGCATGTGACGACATTGGGACGATCTCGAGTGTTTCTCGCGTGTGGCTCACTGTTTGAAAGGTGACTCAAAAACCTGGTTAAACGGCCTGGCTACAAATTATCGTACATGGTCCAATTTCGTTAATGAATTGAAGTTGTGTCCGCAAAAGATTAATTATGCCCAAATTCTTCATGAGGTTATAAACACCACATCCGACAAGTTTTCGTCATATGCAGGTTATGCGCATCGCTCATTATTGGGATTACGTTTAGTTAAAGGGTTGAGCGAAGAACTTATGGTTCAAATAGTGTTTCACAGTATCAGTGATGTACAGGTGCGCGCAGCAGCTATCAGTGCTGACCTGACGTCAGAGAACCTAGTTTTCTTTTAAGCTACTTGTATGAGGCCCATTCGTAAATTTGATAATCGTAACCCCGATAAATCAGTGTCGATGCAAGGCGTGCCGGTTGATATTCTTATGGATAGTGGTGCACTCAATGTATCTTTGATATCATCAGCGGTAGTAAATTACTTTTCCGGTACGCGTAAACAAATTAAGTATTCTTTGAAAGGAATAAGCGATAATAGATTGTTGCTCGCGAGTACATCACTTTAACTCTCGTGTTTAGGAATATCGCGCTTGAAGTAGTTTTTCTTGTGGTACCCGCGTCGTGTATGAATACGCCCATTATTATAGGGACCAACGTATTAAATCGCGATGGCGTCACGTTTATTCGCACAAAACATGGACAGTACCTGACTCATACACCGGGTAGGGTACTAAAAGTAAACGCTGTGAGTACTAATGAACCTGACAAAATAAATACGCCTCTCAAAGTTGCTTAACTTGTTAAGTTGATGGCTGTGATAGATGAATTCTCTCTGTTTACAATATCTGGTACCGCCACCACTACGGTAAAAATTGACAAAATGCACATCAAACTGACTAGTGATGTACCTGTGGCATACCATCCGTGTAGTTTGTCATACCAAGAGAAAGTTAAGGTTCACGAGATATGTCAGGATCCATGAGACAAAAAGATTATTAGGGAGTCAAATTCCGAGTACGCAAGCCCGGTCATTTTGGTCAAAAAAGAAGATGGCTCAGACAGAATGTGCGTAGACTTTCGTGCTCTAAATCGCATTACTGTCAAGGATAGGTACCCCCTACCCTTGATTGATGACCACATTGATTGACTTGGGGGCTCGAGATTCTTCACGTCTTTGGACGTTAGGCTTCCACCAAATTCCTATTGATGAAGACTCGATCCATAGGACGGGCTTTATAACCACGGAAGCGCACTATAAGTATTAAAAAAAAAGCCGTATGGCTTATGTGATTCTCCCACTATGTATCGGCGTATCATCAATAATAACTTGCGTAAATTTACAGAAGCAGGGAGTGTCCTGGTTTATATTGATTGCTATAATAGTTGCAGGAACTGTAACTGTTAGCAAGATCCTGAGTTTAACAGTCGATAATGACATCATCTTGTTACGCGAGGTCTTGAAGACCCTGAAGGAGACCGGGTTCTCAATTAACGTGCGCAAGTGTATTTTTTTTCTTACCACCAAAGTAGAGTATCTGGGTCGCGTTATTAGTCACGGTCAGGTTAGGCCGAGTCCGCACAAAATCGAGGCACTAGTTAACACACCTATTCCTAGTAATGCCAGGCAAGTACGCCAGTTTTTAGGTCTTGCGGGTTACTTTTGGCGTTATATCGAAGGTTACTCAACAAAAACCGCATGTATCTCGTGTCTCACAAAGACAGACGTAAAATTTGAATGGGGACCTGATCAAGATCAAGTCTGGCAAGATCATTTAAAAACGGTTAACTAGCGAGCCCATACTAATTATTTTTGACCCGAGCCTTCCTACAGAGCTGCACACTGATGCCAGTAGTGCTGGATATGGTGCTGTACTTATGCAAATACACGCGGACGGTGGTAAAAGAGTGGTAGCCTATTTTAGTAGTCACTCAGGGGGCGGAGGCAAAACACCATTCATATGAACTGGAAACGTTGGCGGGCGACAAGGCACTACAACATTTCCGTCATTATTTGATCGGGATAACTTTTAAAATCGTGACCGATTGCAATGTTTTGAAGGCCACCGAACGTAAGAAACATCTCCTTCCACGAGTTGCACGCTGGTAGATTTATCTGCGGGATTTCAATTTTGAGATGAAAATCGAAAGGGCGTGATGATGGGTCACGTGGATTATCTAAGCAGGAACCCGCCAGCCTTGCAAGTCAATAACACTGACAGACCATTGAATTGGGCACAAATCACCCAGTCGGCTGATTCCCAGACTGCCGCTCTCATCCAAAAACTGAGGAATGGTCTATTCGACTCTGGTCGGTACGAGTGTCAGAATGATGTGCTCTATTATCGCTACTCACCTGTTGGTGAGGACTCGCGCTTACTATGTTATATCCCTAAAGGGCACTGGCTCAGTTTATTACGCGTTTTTCTCGACGAGCACAAGCACATCGGGGCTGATACAACTTATGGCCTTATTTTAAAACATTTCTGGTTCTCTGGCCTGAAACAATTGATGAGAAAGTATTCTCAGTCCACTGGGAAGCGCGACCCTGGCATGAGGGATCCATACCGCGTAACTAAAGTGTGTGATTGTTACGAGCTGAAATTAATAAATGGAGCTAGAGGCAAGACGACTCAGGCCGAGGCTCAGTAAATGGTAGCCTGGAAAGGCGAGTGGTGTCCTGAGAGTTGTGCTGCATATTTTGAAAGAAAGTTTCAACTGAACCGTTATTTTTTTTACGTTCCAGTAGCACGTGAATTGTGTATGCGTGAGTGTGAGGCAGGTGCTTTCATTACTGGTCGGAACGGGTGGCTGGTGCAGCCCAAATGCCACGCGCTCCCAAGGCTAGCGTCCTGGGGTGCCTGGTTTCGGAAGACACGTACTGTGTATGCGCATCGGGTGCTGTCCCGGAAGACGCGTACTGTGTATGCGCATCGGGTGCTGTCCCGGAAGACGCGTACTATGTATACGCATCGGGTGCTGTCCCGGAAGACGCGTACTGTGTATACGCATCGGGTGTTGTCCCGGAAGACGCGTACTATGTATACGCATCGGGTGCTGTCCCGGAAGACGCGTACTATGTATGCGCATCGCGTGCTGTCTCGGAAGACGCGTACTATGTATGCGCATCGGGTGTTGTCCCGGAAGACGCGTACTATGTATGCGCATCGGGTGTTGTCCCGGAAGACGTGTACTATGTATGCGCATCGGGTGTTGTCCCGGAAGTCGTGTTCTTTGAATACGCATCAGGTGTTGTCCTGGCAGGCGCAGTCCTGGTTGACACGTTTTTTTACGTGGGAACTTATACAAGTTCAAGTATGAGTTTGAGTGAGATTTGATGTGTGAAGATGTATGCATACTTTTGAAAGCGAAGTGCTTTAGTTTGGGTGTGAAAGTGTATCTTTGTATGAGGGCCTTGGATGCGTGATGAATGACAGAATAGGCAAAGTCAATATGTCGTCACGCATAATTAACCACTTGTTTCTCATACAGATTCCAATGACAACAACTCTGATGATGTTGGTGAGCCTTCAGGTGCTTCTGCTGGTCCTACTAATGCTTCGAGTACGGACGGGAGCAAGTCAGATGAAAACGGCGATCAAGCTCTCGCCGTACCTGCCAGTGCTTCCGAAGAAGAAGTCCCAAGTGCAGCCGAGGACGGCGCATGATCAGGAGAGGCCGTATAAGCAGAACTTATTGTTGGTAGTGGGGGTACCCACCGATTCATTTAAAAGCGAGCGCTCGATCGAGCACAGGTCACTTGTTGCTGAATCGTCGAACGGTAAGGGTGTCGGTACCTACGCTACTTTGCAGTAAGTTGGTTCCATATTTTATTAGAGTGGTATTTCGTTTTATTTTTCATGCTTTTTGTTTTAAACATTAACGGTTGTTTGTGATCGCTCGAATTTTGATGATTAATTGAATTATTGTTAAAATTGAGTCTATTTTGAAATAAATTAGATTTAGATTGTTGTTAAAATTGTTTTTTTATTTGGTTTTCCCTTCTGATCGCTAAAATTATTATTTATTTTGATGTACAAAAGTGTTTTTTTATAACTAATTTACAGAAATTTAACTCATTTATATAATTTAATTTGCACATTTAATCTTTTAAAAGTTTAACTCAGACCATTATAAAACTAGAACCAAGTTCATACCATTTTTAAATAAAATCAGTCTGCCTAGCCTTTTCCCAACTATGTTGGAGTCGGCTTCCAGTTTAACCAGATGCAGCTGAATACCAGTATTTTACATGGAGCAACTGCCTATCTGACCTCCACAACCCAGTAACTGGGTAATACGATACCCCTTGGTAAGACTGGTTGTCAGACTTTCGGGCTTCTACGACCCGTAACGACTGTCAAAGATCCACGTATAACAGCCGGGACCAATGGCTTAACGTGCTTTCCAAGGCACGGAGGAGTCTCGGTATGTAAAGATGGTCACCCATCCACGGACCAACCCCGGCAAGCGTAGCTTAACCTGATGGATCGACCCGTGCGGCTGTTATTACTTAGCCACGATCTTCATACCATTTTTAAACAACATAAATATACAACGTTAGTTTTTGTTTATACTAAACCTCTTAAGGGGTCATTCATTGTACTTATCATTATGAACAACTTTCGCTATGGGACCAACGCTGAAATCGCGAAAAAAAAAAAACAACTGTTCCCTACATTTTGAAGAGATATGCGAACATAAATGTAGGGAACAGCTGATTTTTTTTTCGTGATTTCAGCGTTGGTCCCATAGCGAAAGTTGTTCATAATAATGAGTACAATGACCCCTTAAGAGGTTTAGTATAAACAAAAACTAAGCTTGTATAAAATGTGTTTCACTGACTGTCAATGACAATTTGATAATTTACAAACACGTATGTGATGCTTTAACGAAACTGTAAACTAAGCCCGACAGACAATGTGCAAACAATTATACTTCTCCGCTCTGATAAACATAATAGAGACTTGCCTTACTGCAAGCGAGAAAGATTAAAACGCCGTTTTAAGCCTCGTGCAAACAGGCTCGACGACAATACAATTTCAAAGAAAACTTCGCGGTAGAACAATTACTGGTGTCGCATCGCACCAGTTTGCACGAGGCTTTATGGAGACAAAAATCTAACTAGAGTGAGGCCTTATTAGTGCGTTGCGTTGCATCGCACAGTGGAAAAAAAATGACTTTTTTTGTTCAAAAATCTGCCTACACCACAATTTTTGACGTATCGCTGCCATTTTTTTTATACACTCCTCCTTTTTTCACTTTAGTGTATCACTGCCACTTTTCCTTAAAAGTCAATACCATAACCTCAAAAAATCGGGAAATGGTTATGCTATCTCAGGAGTATAAAAAAAATAAATGGCAGCGATTCGTAAAAAATTGAGGTTTTGGCAGATTATTGAACAAAAAAAGTCTTTTTTTTTCCACTGTGCGTCGTCGCAACTGATCAACGCATTGTAACCCAGGCCTGCAATACCAAAATCCTTAAGTATTTGTAATTCCAATTTTTAAGCTATTGCATAGCTTTTATCGCGGGCTTTGAGCGCGGCGACCGAATCAAGAAATTCCGTTACGTAACGAAAATAAAACCTAACACCCCCCACTCTGCCTACCATGTAATGACGGTTCAACATATTCACCACGGTCAATAAGAAACCGATCGGTCTCGAGGCACAACGGACATTTCTTGTCCTCGGGTTCGATTCCGGCCACAGGGATTTCTTTTTGTATTTGTTCAAAGATATTTTATTGCATCTTGTTTACTTTTATTTTGTTTTTCATTGTTATGGTTAATTTTCCGTTAAAGATTTTGTTAGTTTTTCGTTTCCGATGAAAATTTGTAGTTGTTAAGGTGTTAGTTTGTATTTAGATTTTAAAATTAAATTGTTTGTGCCACCTATGTTCTTCTTTCATTAGGTAGTCAGTTTACTTGGAGCCCCGGTCATCACGTTGTCATGGGAACGTAATTTTTGTTTTATGTCATCATGTCATCATCCCAAGTGTAGCGTTGACAAATAGGAAGTATGGAGGTTACAAATGCTATGCAATAGCTTTACCGCGGCAGTCCCCGAGTGCCACATGTTTTTTTTTTTGGTAATTTGTTGAGTTGCTTCACGCTATCCACCATCATTGAGACAAGATCCTTATGCAAGGTGTGAACTGAAAACAATAGCGTCTAGTCTGCTGCAGCTTTCATTTTGAAAGGACTCGTAAATCTAAAATTTTGTTCGAATTTCTTTGCTGTCAGCTTAGCAGACGTCAAGAGTAATGTATTCGTATTTCATTTAAGTAATTGTAAGTTTTAATGTATAGCTCCTTAATAAGGTTAGTGACTCTGACGCTTTGGAGGATTTTGTTTTTAATTTGAATGGAAAAAGTTGTAGTATTAGGAGGCAGTAATAAGCACTGTGGGAGAGGCACTTTAATGAAAGATGTCTTTGGAATTAAAATAATGAGAGAAAAAGTGTTATAAATAAAATTAAAAACCTAAAATATTATGTAACTTTTGTTTGTCTCCCGCCTGCGATACCAAAATTCTATTGATTATAATTCTTGTTTTCTCTTTTCAGTTATGTGTTTTTGCAGTCTGGTTTTTTGTTTTTTAATAACTTTTTTTTCCTTTTTATCATTTCTCATTCCAAATTACGTTTAAACATCCGCCGAAAATCAATATGCCATTTAGATTTTTTTAAATTTTAGTATACCCAGTGACACTCGCGCCATTAAACGAATCCAAAGACATAATTATTCATCAAAACCGGTTCAACCGTTTAGTATTTACGAGGGAGCATAGAGACGACATACACATATATAGGTCAAACACATAATCCACCTATTTTGGCATCGCCGCAGTCGGGTAAAAAGGGCTTCGGCAGACACGGTCGGATAACGAAGTGATCCTATAAGGCTTCCGTTATTTCCTTTTGAGGTACGTAACCCTAAATATTTTTTAAACGTGGCAGCAGCATGACGGTAAAAAGTGTACAAAAAAAAATCATAAATTGTATTAAAATCTGTTCTAAATAAAAAATACAGTTTTGGACGAAAAACAATAATAATTTCGCTTACTTAAACTTTCAGCTTAAATCAAGAAACGTTTTGTAAGTCCATAACTTTTTAATTGAATGATCATCGCTTTTAAATTCTAAAAGTTTTAAGGTTTTTGTTTTAAAATAGTTGAAGCAGATAAAATAGGGATTTGGCTAAATTCACTTTGGACGTCGTCAAATAAATGGACTTAGGGTTCTTGGCAGATTCCATTTGTTTTAACGTGGGTTCGAGCAGTATAATTTTAATATTATGTTACTTTAGACAGAAGTTCAGCTTCATATTTTAGAAATTTTCTCTGGATTAGAATAGGCTTTGTCTTTTGACTCCAGTCATCATTTCAGCCGAAAGACGTCCACTGCTGGACATATGCCTCCCTCAAGCACCGCCACTTCGACCGGTTCTATGCTTTCCGCATCCAACGGATTCCTGCGGCCTTCACAAGGTCATCGGTGCACCTTGTGGGAGGCCTTCCAATGCTATACGTCTTCCGGTTCGTGGTCGCCACTCCAGAACAATATCTCATATATCATATTTAATATTCATAATTAATATCTATTTCTATTTTATTTTTATTTTGTAAATAATTCAACTAACGATAAAGAAAACTTCCTGCATTCATTAATTTCTCTGCTAGTGCTGTGCACTTCGGTAAGTGACGAGTTCGCAATACTTATATAACTGTATGTGATTTTTGTATGTGTATGTTTAAGTGAGCAAGTCGTTGAGGTGCCAAATAAAACATCCTGCATTCATTAAATTCTCTGCTAGTGCTGTGCACTTCTGTAAGTGACGAGTTCACAATACTTATATAACTGTATGTGATTTTTGTATGTGTATGTTTAAGTGAGCGAGTCGTTGAGGTGCCAAATAAAACTTCCTGCATTCATTAAATTATCTGCTAGTGCTGTGCACTTCTGTAAGTGACGAGTTCACAATACTTATATAACTGTATGTGATTTTTGTATGTGTATGTTTAAGTGAGCGAGTCGTTGAGGTGCCAAATAAAACTTCCTGCATTCATTAAATTATCTGCTAGTGCTGTGCACTTCTGTAAGTGACGAGTTCACAATACTTATATAACTGTATGTGATTTTTGTATGTGTATGTTTAAGTGAGCGAGTCGTTGAGGTGCCAAATAAAACTTCCTGCATTCATTAAATTATCTGCTAGTGCTGTGCACTTCTGTAAGTGACGAGTTCACAATACTTATATAACTGTATGTGATTTTTGTATGTGTATGTTTAAGTGAGCGAGTCGTTGAGGTGCCAAATAAAACTTCCTGCATTCATTAAATTATCTGCTAGTGCTGTGCACTTCTGTAAGTGACGAGTTCACAATACTTATATAACTGTATGTGATTTTTGTATGTGTATGTTTAAGTGTGCAAGTCGTTGAGGTGCCAAATAAATAAATAATAATAAAGAACCTTTCAGCCCCATTGGCCATCTATTCTGTTGACTTCAGTTACAGCTAAAAATTCTTTTGTTTTTAAAATTCTACTGATTTTTACCAGGGTCGAGCGCTTACTTGCACTCTAAATGCTCAACATTATTTTCAATCGCAATCCGAAGGATTTTGAAAAAAAAACTATTAAATAGCTTTACAAAATGTTTGAAAAATTCACCTGCTGAAAATAACGCTATAAATGTTATTTAACTATCAAAATGATTATGGCTCAAACAGAAACTTAGAGCATTTATTTCAATTAAACCTTTTACAGGCAATTTTGAATTGTCAAGGACTCGGTCAGACAGAAATATGAAGCTAGTTGCCCATTCCAAAGCATAGTAGGTAGGTACTTATGGAGAAGAACGGGCAAGAACCTCCAAGGACACTGTTTTAAATAAAAACTTGTTACAAGAAATGACTATAAAGTCGGATCGTAGATAAGGTAGAAAAAAAAACAGTGGTACTCCAGGAGTGCCGACAGAAGTAAAAACTTGAAAAAAAATCGGCACCGCGGTAATCGACGCGTTGATGTCTTTTACTCCACCATGTCGGTGAATTCGGTAACAGTGTCGTGAAATCAATGGCTTAGTCCCATCTCAAAAATGCCCAACGCGCCTAAAGAAAACACTTTCTAAATGAAAGGCATTAATTGTAAGTGTGTTACGGAATTACCCTGCTGGATTATTCTTCATGGATGGCGCGGTTTATATTTTTTTAAATTTTAACCCCATTACCCAAGTATTGACACTTGGATAGAACTTATCGTCTTTTGCGTTAATTAATTCACTTCATCATCATCATTATCATTAGCAGTCTTATTCTATCTTCTGCTAAGTCTAGGTGTCCTCCTTTTTGTGCCATGCTTCTGTGCAAGTCTCATCCAGGTCCTATCTGCGATCTTCTGTAACTCGAACACAATCAATTCACTTACTGGCAATTGATTATAGGCAACGCGATATTCCAATCAATTCCCAATATGCTAAAATCCTTTGACAATACACCTATTCTTTACTCTTCCTCGTCACCCATCGCCTATCAAACCTTATTTCCAATAAATCAGACGAACTCTTCAAACTGCCACCATAGAATAAAAATGTATAGAGGCGAAAGGTCTCACTCGGCGTTCTACTGTTCTCACCCAGGCGGCACATCGTGGCATGTGGCATGGAAGAGGATTGATTTTGAGGAAATGATTTTGAATCTTAGTTTCATTTCCTTAACACTCACATTTCGTTGACATCGACATCATACGGGGACTTGACTACACCGCGAGAAAAATATAAATTGCCGTGCCATGCCTCGTTGTGCCGCCACGCACCTCCACGCTTCATTATGGACAAATTAAGCTGAGGCTGGGTTATTGCTATTTACTGAGCCTAGCTAATGACCGTAGTAGTACTACGCTGGGCCCATTTCATAAAACCAACAGGTGACAGGCATAAATCCGACAATCTCAATTTTGTAAGCTTTTTCATAGTTTTCTGCTTTACTAAACAGCACTGTCGTGAAAAAGTGACAATTCTGTGATTTTTTGACAAAAAATGTTGCATTGTCAGTAATACTAAACAGAGCTCTAGCCTTGCATTGCGGAGAGACAATAATATTGGCGGGCGAGTGACTGTCGCATTTTGAGGTAGTAAATAGGTTTTATTCTTCGGTAGGGCAAAGGTTATTATTTCGATTGTAAAGGCGTAAACGCAGTTATCTGACTATCAACTTAAAGTGTTCCTAAATTCATCACAAATCACAACTGTTGTCATTCTATGGCATTCGCGTGAAATGTATTGCTATACATTTTCTTGACTGTACTTGATTGTCGCTTCTATATGGATTACTTGCTCTATGGTACCTACTACATATCCTACAGTATAGCACTTCAGAATTCGCACCGTACAATGTACTACCCTTATCATTCATCTGTCCATCTGTCACTCGCTATTTGCTCCATGTAGGTAGATTATGTGCCGTTAAAGAATGAAGGTATAGTGACTTGCGAATCTTTAGTTTTGTTGTCCTTACCACGACTTTTCTAGCGTAAATTCAAGCATAGTGAAGTTTTGTTACTAAGCGCTTTATTCAATTCTTTTGGATCGAAGTTCCTTATTGCTCGTTATACTCTGCACACTTGGCAAATGAGAGCTATAGTTTGATGGAACAGCGGTTCCGGTCAAATTATAGACCGAATAAAGTGTAAAATTTTAACCGCTTGTTTTTTTAATTTTGTTACTCTCAAACGTTGGTAATTTATTTAATTGTGCCTGTTATTTATTTAATCAGTAATATACAGCGCAAGGAACTTCGTTAAAACCGGGTTTCCCGCGACACATCTCGACTTTTTTTTAGTTTTTCTTGTTTTACTAAAATAACTTTGTCTTCAAAACAAATTCTAATAGAGAAGATTTCTCACCGAGATTATCTTTATTTGAGCACTAGCGGAAATGTGACTAAGGCCCGTATTACAGAACGTCACTCAATACTCAAGCATTACTTAAAACTAGATTCAAGCCATTTGATTGGTTGAAACTAGTTTTAAGTAATGCTTGTGTATTGAGTGACGTTCTGTAATACGGGCCTAAGTAAAAAGTAACTCACATAAACTATACTCCATTTGAAAAAGATTAGACCTTTAAACAAACCTTTTCTACAGTCCGTTCAACCGATTCTGACTTCTATACCGTAGGAATAAGGACGGCATTAAAGCAAAACTATGGTTACAATACCAACTGTTTACTGCAGCTGCCATTTGTCATGTCACCAACGTAATAGAAGTCAAAATTGGTTGAACGGACTGTAAAAAAGGTTTAGTTAAATGTCTAATCTTATTTCAAATGGAGTATAAGACACGTGTGTGAAAAATAAGTTATTAATTCCCAAATCGTATAACTTTTATGAAAGAGCTTATTGTTGCTTGTTAAAAAGTATCAATCGGAATAAAATTATTTTTAACTTTTGAATTCTTATAAAGGGACAAGTAAAAAAAAGGTTGTTTAAGAAAAAACGGAATGATTTTTATTTAAATTCAAACCACGGAGCAAAGTTCAAACTACACCCACTTATGTAAAAGACAGAAACAAAAACAGTCGCTTCGTAAAAACTTGAAACACCAAATCATGCAAAGAGTCAACGAATTTTGTGTTTTCTTAACAAAATTATACTTAAATATTCCTAAACATTATTATTCTTGGACGAAGACTCGTTAAACTTATACAGAAGACTCAAAAAATATGCAAATACTTAGAAATAAACACCCGAAAAAGTTCTAATTTCTTAAAACATTATTTAAAAACTCAGTCAAGAGCGAGTCGAAAAATATTGAATTATTTGAAAAACGTAGCTATTTGAAAAGATGTAAATCACACGATATTTTGCCAAGAACTTTGTTCTTTTGAAGCGACCCTCCATTTTCATTATATTTTCCCTAATTTTTTATGGTTGTTATGTGCGAGTCATCAAGATCTAACAATACCCATTATCCATACCAAACTTCAAATTCCAGCGTAACATAGTGTTTGAGAAAAACTTCTGTGATAGCCGAAGAGACGGACGGACATGATAGTCATGTATAGAATGGTTCAAACGTAACACGTTCGCGTGACGTCAGTGTGATGCGTATTTCGCATGTGGCGATGTAGATGCCGCCACAACTTTGCTCTTTTTAAGTTCAGAACCATAAAAACAACGCCAACTCAAAAGAATAATATCTCCTCATATTTCAAAAAGAAAATTTAAAACTCAATTTAATCTTAATCTTTCTTATCTTAATCATTCTTATCTTAATCTTTTCTTATCTTAATCATTCTTATCTTAATCTTTTCTTATCTTATCTTTCTGTTAGAAATGAAACGATAATTAAAAATAATGGGCGATTGCTTTAAGGCTCCGTGCATGAAAAAACCCTTTTTCGTCAATAGCTTATCTAATTGTTAAAAAGTTTGAAATAATCGAAATATTAAGTCTGTGTAAGTATAAAAGTACAATTTTCGTGGTGCTCTATCATTCGTGTCAGTCACAGCACCTTTTAATAGTTTGATTTTCAAAATCAAACGTAGTTTCTTCTAACGAAACGATCAAACGTCAGTCTCGCGTCAACTTTTGTAAAACTTGTTACGAATTTTAGTGATATTACAAAAATTCTTAAATTATATGAAAAATCCCTTTCCTCTATGTACAAGACAAAGAATTCAACATTTCAAATCACAAATAATTTTGTTTAAATTCTGTTTCCCTTTCTCACAACTAATGAATAAAATTGATCAAAATCAGACGATTTCGTGTACGGCCCCTTAAAATCTGATGGTGTTATTTTACATACAAATAAATGCTTGGTATTTCTCACTAGCACTACAGTGTAGGCTCCATCAAACACTGTAGTGTTTTAATAAAAAACGCAAATCTTAGTGACATGGCTGTGGACGAGAGGAGAAAAAATGTGTTGGCACTTCGGGAGTGCTGACAGAAGTGAAAACTTGAACAAGATCGCCTTGGTGGAACAAAAATACTTGTATAGAACATTGGTCCGTAACGTTATCTAAATAAAGAGCGCAATCGTGTTTACAAAAAGGTGAAACTGAAAAGTAAATTTATTTGAACGGTGTTGTTTATCTGCATTCGGCATTTACTTATACATATATGTATATTATCCATCCAAGCTAGCTATTATTTTGTACGTTCCATTCTATAAGTACATAATTTAATTTTGAATTTGTTTGTATTTTCTATACTTATTATTATACAGAGGTAAAAGTTTGTTTGTTTGTATGTAGGGATAATCTCCGGAACTACCAGTCGGATTTGAAATAAATATTTTTGCATTGGATAAGTAGCCCAATTTGGAATATTGGTACCTATTTCAGGCGGAAGAAACCAATAACCTTTTTTTATGTTCAGCTTTTAAAGCTGAACGCAAATTACATTTGAACATAACTAATTTATAAATATTTGTAATCACCTTTCAAAACCCTTCTTTTTCTCCTAACTTACCCTTCAACTCGATAGGGTTAGGAGTTTTTGTAAAAGTTGCGCCCGAAATCTGCCTTTTTTATTTTTTTTATTTAATTATATTGACAGTGATATAGAGTGACACTTGCGCAATAGAGACGAATCCAACAAAATATATTATTTATCAAAATTGGTACTAAACGATTCGTCTGGTCCACTAGGGCCGATGTCTGCCAGGTTTGCGGGTTTGTCCGAAAGGGTTACCGTGGCCCCTGGCAACATACAGGCAACTGAAGGAACACGAGCGGGTTTTAGTTAATAAGAGTCTGACACGCCCTCCCGCTTCGCCCAGAGCGAGAGAAGTTATTTGATAATTTCCCACCAAAAAAAAAAAAAATCTCTTAACAGGTAAACTGGTTTGATTCCCAATTTTTTATTCACGGTGATCTGAAATATAAATAATTATTTAAATAGAAATCAGAAAGCTTTATTTGTGAACATAGGTCAACACATAGTGTGAGGTGTTATAAATAGGTAGATCCTCCATGTTTTGCCCAGAGGCGTACAAATATAATTGTTTAAGTTTACAGAGTAGATGTTTAGAGTTGATTGCAATAATTTGTTAGTTAATAAATTACATCATATTCTGATTTATTAGGTAAGTACTTTAATATTCTTAATAACGTTGCTTAATTAAATATTCCTATTTAACTATTGTTCATCAGTAATCATAATCTGTACAATGTCGGTTGACATTATGTCCATCTCAATTGATGTCTGCTCTAAGTTGAACAGATGTATGTGTTGTGCTGTGGGAAGTGAAGTATTAGTATCTCTCTCATTTCCTACCTAGCACACAAAACCCGGATATAATCTTGGTCAGGGCATTTCATTTGAGGACCTAGTAGATTTGTGTCTGAAATGGTCTTCTGAGGAAAGAACCATACAGATTTGAACCATACATATAGTTATTACTGGGAATTTAAATTTTCCTCTAATATAAATTATGGTGGAATCCTGACTGCTCTACAAAGGCAACAGTTTTAGGTCCAGAAGGAAACTGAATTTTCTGTTTTGTTTGAGACTGAAATATATTCTTCTATTAAATTCTTTGTGAGTCTGTAATATATGTTGATATTTGGTAACTGTGATGGTATTGAGGGGTTTAGATATTGAATTTGATGGGTATCAAATATTTTCTTGTCTGTATCTTTGTGTCCATATTATATTATATAATATTATATTTATTTATTTATTTAAGTTTTCATGCACAACATAACAGAATATATTTCCAAGGCGTTGTACAGAACAATATACAAACAAAAAATTACACACATAGCTACGTAAGTAGGTTATGTAAATTACAAAAAAAAAAACATGAAACACGAGAAATAAAAAAATATACAAAAAAAAATATCTTTCATCCATCCTCTCACAAAAACTTAAACATTCACGACACACATCGATCCATCTCCCAGCAAACAAGTCACATTCCGGTGTTGATGTCAGAAGAGCATTGAGCATAGTAAGGGCCCGAACGAGGGGTGAGTTAGCTCGTGATACCGTGCGTGCTGATGGTACGGCTAGTAGCCGGTGACTTCGCGGCCTGAGTTGATGTTTGGGCAGAACAGGGACAAAAAGTCTTACTAACTGCTCCACTAATTCCTGACATTCGAACTCACCCCGCATAATACGGCAGGCAGTGATCAGCAGGAAGCACTTTCGCCTTACCTCGAGAGAATTAAAATTTAGTACGCCGAGTAAAATTTTTGTAGTATATTATACTAGCTTCTGCCCGCGACTTCGTTCGCATGAAAATCGTAAGACATCACAATATACTACAATAATAGCCATATTTTTATAAAACTTCCCTGTATACTACGTTTGTAGTTTTATTCTCAGCAGCCAAAATATACAGAGAGTCAGGAATGGTGACTCGGGAGCAAGCGACGTAACAGTTGTCCGTGTGAGAAGCAGCTTATCCTGAGGTCGACACCCGCAGCCTTCAGCCTTCAGTGTCGGCCCCTGTGACTTGTTGATCGCAAAGCATACACTCCCAGAGAACTGCACGTGCTTTAACTGGTAATGATAGGGAATTTGTGGTAGGTATACGCGCTATAAACACTGTCTCACCATCGCCACAACCTGTTAGAATTTCCACCTCGATGACGTTTCTCTGCAAAGACATGATCTTGAGCTGGTTTCCGTTACACAGATATACAACCGGAAGTCCACTTGCCATTTGTGAATTGAGAAATTCTACGGGGTGATATTTGGCATCATCTTCCACCACATCAGTATTAATGGAGGTGTATATCACT
Organism: Agrochola lychnidis; assembly: GCA_963680765.1. Taxonomy (NCBI): domain Eukaryota; kingdom Metazoa; phylum Arthropoda; class Insecta; order Lepidoptera; family Noctuidae; genus Agrochola; species Agrochola lychnidis. The sequence goes on along the minus strand of OY796869.1, from coordinate 16,616,608 downwards.
TCACTCCCTTCAATTTGTGAGAGAATACTGTGGTTTATCGCTGCAGCTTGATCATCTTCGGAGTTAAAACGGAAACATGCCTAAGAATTCTCTTGGTACGGTATTTGACTGATATCCTCGTATATCAGACGAATAAGATTTTCTAAAGTGGAATCTACTCTACCAAGAGTCTCTGGTAGAGTGCTTTCACCAACTTTTAGAAGAACATCGGAGAATACTTGAGCATTTGAATTACCGCCAAGCCGAGCTCGTATGATGATGGTTAAGCGCAGTTTATGAACTCTCGACCATAGAGTCGACCTTTTCAAAGAAGTATTCACTTTTTTTGTCAAAACTGTGACACCACCCACCATATCTTGGTTTCTGCGGATGTCCTGCAGGGTTCTGTTTACAGTTTCCACTGCTTTCCTTTTTGCCATAATGCATTCATCCCATACGACGAAGCGCAATCCCCTAAGCACACATCCCTTGTTACTGTTGCGTGACACCCCACAAACAGGCGTTTCGTTGCTCTCTAAATCGATGGGAATCTTAAACATGACGTGCGCTGTTTTGCCACCAGGAAGCAGTGTGGCAGCGATTCCAGAAGATCCACACACATACATATTTTAAAATCGCTTGGACAAATCTGCTGGCAAAATCTGTAAAAAAAACATTTTATTCCTACAGTCTTTTGCTCTAAAATGATCAGAATACAACCTAGAATGTTTTGTGACTGCAAAGTACTTGTAACTTAGTAGTTTCCCTTAGCTTACGAAGTTTTCCATTTTTTGTGAATTAATACATTCTATGACACACACAACACAAAACACACAATCCAAAAAAAAATATCGTTTTTCAAAAAGAGTTTAAAAAAAACAGATGTAAATCGAACTTACTACTCCGGGCGGCCTACCACCAGCTCATAAAGCAGTATTATTTTAATGTTACTTCAGTGGGAGAAAGAGATGGAGCTATACATCCTGTAGAGCTTCATCTCTTTCCCACACTGAAGTAAACTAAAGTAATATAATACTGCTTTTGAGCTGGTGGTAGGCCCTCAGGACTTCAAATTATTCGTCCAACCGCTTACATATTCGCTTTGTTGAAAGTTAGCTTAAATAGCCGTTCCTATATAAAAGGTAGCGTGATGATAATCGTTCTCTGATTACTCTTGTCTTTTATGTATGCACGTATTTCTGTGACAAATAAACCTATTTTTCTTTCTTTCTTTCTTTTCTATTTAAAAAGTTAAATTGGTAACTACCTATCTACAATATCCCAACCTTTTGGCGCGTCCTTTTACAATTTGCAGAGAAAAATACGAACATGATGTAATATTGCTCATCCCCCATAGCAAATAGCGTGATAGTTTATACCCTATAGTTTGACCAGACTTATAGGGAACACCTATGCAAAATTTTAACAGAATCTATCCGGTAGAATTTGCGTCATGCTAGAACATAAAAATACAACATAATGTAATATTGCTCGTCCCCCTTAGTAAATAGCGTAATAGTTTATACCCTATAGTTTGACCAGACACACAGGGAATATCTATGCAAAATTTTAACAGAATCTGTCCGGTAGAATTTGCGCCATGCTGGAACATACATACAGATAAACAGACAAAAATTCTAAAAAAAATATTTTCGGCATTAGAATCGATCCTATCGATCTAGGATCGATTCTAATGCCGAAAATATTTTTTTTAGAATTTTTGTCTGTTTGTCTGTTTGTCTGTATGTATGTTCCAGCATGGCGCAAATTCTACCGGACAGATTCTGTTAAAATTTTGTATAGATATTCCCTGTGTGTCTGGTCAAACTATAGGATATAAACTATCGCGCTATTTACTATGGGGGACGAGCAATATTACATTATGTTGTATTTTTATGTTCTAGCATGACGCAAATTCTACCGGATAGATTCTGTTAAAATTTTGCATAGGTGTTCCCTATAAGTCTGGTCAAACTATAGGGTACAAACTATCACGCTATTTACTATGGGGGACGAGTGTTCGTATTTTTGGAAAAAAACGCGCCAAAATTTTAGGATATTGTAGATGGTTATCGATTTAACTTTTTAAATGATTATCATCACGCTATACTTTTATGGAACTAAGCAGTCAATCATGAAATATATAGGAACGGCTATTTTAAACAAGTTTCAACAAAGCAATTAACTCAGCGGTTGGGCGGTTGCTTTGCAAACATGGGGTTGTAAGTTCGATTCCCACCTACGGTTTTTATTCTTTTTTTTCACATTTTGTTATACGATTATTATTTTTTTTTGATTATGTACCTATAATCTATAGATATAATAAAATCGTAGCGAAGTTATTTTTTTTTAAAGAAAGTTATTGCTACGAGGTCTGTGATCGATTCTTATGCGGAAAATAAAGATTTTAGAATGTTTGTCTATACCAACTGTAGGGCATAAACTATCACGCTATTTGCTATGGGGGATGAGCAATATTACATCATGGTCGTATTTTTCTCTGCAAATTGTAAAAGGACGCGCCAAAAGGTTGGGATATTGTAGATAGGTAGTTACCGATTTAACTTTTTAAATGATTATCATCACGCTACCTTTTATATAGGAACGGCTATTTTAGCTAACTTTCAACAAAGCGAATAAGTAAGCAGTTGGACGAATGATTTGAAGTCCTGATGGCCTACCACCAGCTCAAAAGCAGTATTATTTTAATATTACTTTAGTTTACTTCAGTGTGGGAAAGAGATGAAGCTATACAGGATGTGTAGCTCCATCTCTTTTTCCCACTGAAGTAACATTAAAATAATACTGCTTTATGAGCTGGTGGTAGGCCGCCCGGGGTAGTAAGTTCGATTTACATCTGTTTTTTTTAAACTCTTTGTAAAACGATTTTTTTTTTGGATTGTTTATATAATAGTTCATAGAACGTATTAATTCACAAAAAATGGAAAACTTCGTAAGCTATGGGAAACTACTAAGTTACAAGTACTTTACAGTCACAAAACATTCAAAGTTGTATTCTGATCATTTTAGAGCAAAAGACTGTAGGAATAAAATGTTTCTTTTACAGATTTTGATAGCAGATTTGTCCTAGCGATTTTAAAATATGTATGTGTGTGGATCTTTTGGAATCGCTGCCACACTACTTCCTGGTGGCAAAACAGCGCACGTCATGTTTAAGATTCCCATCGATTTAGAGAGCAACGAAACGCCTGTTTGTGGTGTGTCACGCAACAGTAACAAGGGACGTGTGCTTAGGGGATTGCGCTTCGTCGTATGGGATGAATGCATTATGGCAAAAAGGAAAGCAGTGGAAACTGTAAACAGAACCCTGCAGGACATCCGCAGAAACCAAGATATGATGGGTGGTGTCACAGTTTTGACAAAAAAAGTGAATACTTCGTTGAAAAGGTCGACTCTATGGTCGAGAGTTCATAAACTGCGCTTGACCATCATCATACGAGCTCGGCTTGGCGGTAATTCAAATGCTCAAGAATTCTCCGATGTTCTTCTAAAAGTTGGTGAAAGCACTCTACCAGAGACTCTTGGTAGAGTCGGTCCCACTTTAGAAGATCTTATTCGTCTGATATACGGGGATATCAGTCAAATACCGTACCAAGAGAATTCTTATGCGTGTTTCCGTTTTAACTCCGAAGATGATCAAGCTGCAGTGATCAACCACAGTATTCTCTCACAAATTGAAGGGAGTGAAGTGATATACACCTCCATTAATACTGATGTGGAGGAAGATGATGTCAAATATCACCCCGTAGAATTTCTCAATTCACAAATGGCAAGTGGACTTCCGGTTGTATATCTGTGTAACGGAAACCAGCTCAAAGTCGTCTTTGCAGAGAAACGTCATCGAGGTGGAAATTCTAACAGGTTGTGGCGATGGTGAGACAGTGTTTATAGCGCGTATAAAGTACAAATTCCCCATAATTACCAGTTAAAGCGCGTGCAGTTCTCTGGGAGTGTATGCTTTGCGATCAACAAGTTACAGGGGCCGACACTGAAGGCTGAAGGCTGCGGGTGTTGACCTCAGGATAAGCTGCTTCTCACACGGACAACTGTTACGTCGCTTGCCCCCGAGTCACCTTTCCTGACTCTCTGTATATTTTGGCTGCTGAGAATAAAACTACAAACGTAGTATACAGGGAAGTTTTATAAAAATGTGGCTATTATTGTAGTATATTGTGATGTCTTACGATTTCCATGCGAACGAAGTCGCGGGCAGAAGCTAGTTATATATATTTTCAGCCAATAACAGAATCAGCGGAATGTTACTGTTTTGTCAGCATTTTGAGCCAGGTTGTTGTTGAGGTCCACAAAATTATTAATTTTTGTTTTCAATAATAATAATAATTCATTTATTTCCCAGACATAGTCCATCTCCGTCTCAATCAGTTAAATTAAAACATAAACATTATAAAAATTTGTGATGGTGGTGGTTTTTTATTTTGCTATTTACATAAAAAAATAAACAAATCAACTGTTTGTGCTTTTTGCTACTTTGTGCAACCGGCTGTGCTTTTTTTTTTTTTTTTTGGGTGGGTAATTGTCAAATAACTTCTCCCGCTCTGGGCGGAGCGGGAGGGCGTGTCAGACTCTTACTGACTAAAACCCACCCGTGTTCCTTCGGTTTCCCGATCGGTTTTCTTCGAACCCCCGGCAGGCATTGGCCCTAGCGGACCCCGTCAATTCTGCTGACATCTCTTTGAGGCGCGCGTGGAACACAACGCGCCGTCGACCCGGGCTTGGTCCTTATCGGACGGCGAGCTACCCATTGCTCACCGTCCGCAAGCCCGCGCCTACGGTGGCCGGAAATCGGCTCGCGATTCCCGCCCCGGGCGTCTCCTCCTGCGGCGGTTAGGGGCGTGAGGGCGCGAAGTTTGCCTCTCCCTCACGCGTTCCGCCTCCTCCTTCGCGAACATTACCGCTTCGCAGAAGGAGGTGACGGCCTGCCATTTCCTCTCGCTCCGTACCATGGCCTGAACCAGGGCCGGACGCGAGAGATCACCGCCGCTGATCGCCTCTACGAGAACACAGCGTTGCTCCGCCCAAGCCGGGCAGACCTCTACCGTATGCTCCACCGTGTCCTCAGGCCGATCCACACAATGGTGACACCCGGGTGTTTCCTCCCGCCTTATCCTGAACAGGAACCTCCCGAAGCAGCCGTGTCCGGTGAGGACCTGCATCAGGCGGAAGGTGAGAACGCCGTGGCGTCTCTCCAGCCACTCCTCAAAGACGGGTCTTATCGCCGCGATTGTGGCGTGCCCACAACCGGCTGTGCTTGTTTTACATTATCTCAATAGAACTGGTAAGTTTCTGTATTATCATAAGAGTGTCTTGTGATTTTAATATTTGATAGTTGTTGTTGTTCTAGTTTTCATTTGGTGGTAGTGGACATTGCTAGGTTTTCTGGTCTATTTGTGTTTGTCTTATGTGCTTCGTAAGTATAGGGTCAGTCATTGCTTTCCCTATGATAGGGGTAATAACCAGTATAGCTTGTTTCTGTAATATCTCAATCCCTTGTTCTCTCAGTTTAGGGGAATCTGAGGTAAGGCTTCCGCCTTATGAATTAATATGGCAGCATGTAATAATACTAAGCATGTACTGTGTACTTTGTATGGGTTTGGTCCATTTCAGTTATATATATAATCAAGAGTTTCCATAGGTATCTGAATTATTATTTTTAACCGACTTCAAAAAAAAAGGAGGAGGTTCTATTAATTGTCGTCGGTTTTTTTTTTATGTATGTTCCCCGATTACTCGAAGACGGCTGGACCGATTTGAAAAATTCTTTTTTTGTTTGAAAGGGTATACTTTCAAGTTGGTCCCATTGTTATTTGGTCAAGATCTGATGATGGGATCTTGGAGAAATCGAGGGAACTCTTCAAATATTAAAGGCACATCTATAGCGATTTGGGAATTTTTGATGAGCAGTTGACATAAGACTATTGTAACTTAGATAAATTACAAACCAACCCACTAAAAAGTGAAAAAAAAAAACTTTTTTACAAAAAGCACATTCGACTTCCAAACTACAAAGTGAAAAATAACTTTAATTTCGGAAGTCGGTGTCAAAAAAACTAAAATACTGATCCAAAGACACCAACAAGTGTTTCCATAGGTATCTGAATTATTATTTTGTCATCAGTCATTGTATCAAAGAATCATGTTAACAAAGTATTTGAATGTATGAGTGTAAAAGTTACACAATTTTGCTTTATTGTTTTAATTTACAAAATAGATATCATTTATCAATTTGTGTCAGGACAAATAAATCACCTAGTGCTTAGATAAGGCACTGAGTATCTCGTACAAGGAGATTTGTTTTAATCCTTGTCTATACATATAATAAAATCGTAGCGAAGTCAAAACTGTACATTGAATATTTTTGAAAAAAAGTAATTGCTACGAGGTCTAGGATCGATTCTAATGCCGAAAATATTTTTTTTTTTGAATTTTTGTCTGTTTGTCTGTATGTATGTTCCAGCATGGCGCAAATTCTACCGGACAGATTCTGTTAAAATTTTGCATAGATATTCCCTGTGTGTCTGGTCAAACTATAGGGTATAAACTATCACGCTATTTACTATGGGGGTCGAGCAATATTACATTATGTTGTATTTTTATGTTCTAGCATGACGCAAATTCTACTGGATAGATTCTGTTAAAATTTTGCATAGGTGTTCCCTATAAGTCTGGTCAAACTATAGGGTATAAACTATCACGCTATTTACTATGAGGGACGAGCAATATTACATTATGTTGTATTTTTATGTTCTAGCATGACGCAAATTCTACCCGATAGATTCTGTTAAAATTTTGCATAGGTTTTCCCTATAAGTCTGGTCAAACTATAGGGTATAAACTATCACGCTATTTACTATGGGGGACGAGCAATATTATATTATGTTCGTATTTTTGGAAAAAAACGCGCCAAAATTTTAGGATATTGTAGATGGTTATCGATTAAACTTTTTAAATAATTATTATCAAGCTATACCTTTATGGAACTAAGCAGTCAAACATGAAATATATAGGAACGACTATTTCAACAAAGCAATTAGCTGAACGGTTGGGCGGTTGCTTTGTAAACATGGGGTTGTAGGTTCGATTCCCACCTAAGGTTTTTCTTTTTTTTCACATTTTGTTATACGATTATTTTTTTTTTTGATTATATACCTATAATCTATAGATATAATAAAATCGTAGCGAAGTTAACTTTTTTTAAAGAAAGTTATTGCTACGAGGTATGGGATCGATTCTTATGCGGAAAATAAAGTTTTTAGAATGTTTGTCTGTACCAACTGTAGGGCATAAACTATCACGCTATTTGCTATGGGGGATGAGCAATATTACATCATGTTCGTATTTTTCTCTGCAAATTGTAAAAGGACGCGCCAAAAGGTTGGGATATTGTAGATAGGTAGTTACCGATTTAACTTTTTAAATGATTATCATTACGCTACCTTTTATATAGGAATGGCTATTTTAGCTAACTTTCAACAAAGCGAATAAGTAAGCGGTTGGACGAATGATTTGAAGTCCTGAGGGCCTACCACCAGCTCAAAAGCAGTATTATTTTAATATTTTAGTTTTAGTTTACTTCAGTGTGGGAAAGAGATGAAGCTCTACAGGATGTATAGCTCCATCTCTTTCTCCCACTGAAGTAACATTAAAATAATACTGCTTTATGAGCTGGTGGTAGGCCGCCCGGGGTAGTAAGTTCGATTTACATCTGTTTTTTTAAACTCTTTTTGTAAAACGATTTTTTTTTGGATTGTGTATGTAATAGTTCATAAAATGTATTAATTCACAAAAAATGGAAAACTTCGTAAGCTATGGGAAACTACTAAGTTACAAGTACTTTACAGTCACAAAACATTCTAGGTTGTATTCTGATCATTTTAGAGCAAAAGACTGTAGGAATAAAATGTTTTTTTTACAGATTTTGACAGCAGATTTGTCCAAGCGATTTTAAAATATGTATGTGTGTGGATCTTCTGGAATCGCTGCCACACTGCTTCCTGGTGGCAAAACAGCGCACGTCATGTTTAAGATTCCCATCGATTTAGAGAGCAACGAAACGCCTGTTTGTGGGGTGTCACGCAACAGTAACAAGGGATGTGTGCTTAGGGGATTGCGCTTCGTCGTATGGGATGAATGCATTATGGCAAAAAGGAAAGCAGTGGAAACTGTAACCAGAACCCTGCAGGACATCCGCAGAAACCAAGATATGATGTGTGGTGTCACAGTTTTGACAAAAAAAGTGAATACTTCGTTGAAAAGGTCGACTCTATGGTCGAGAGTTCATAAACTGCGCTTGACCATCATCATACGACCTCGGCTTGGCGGTAATTCAAATGCTCAAGTATTCTCCGATGTTCTTCTAAAAGTTGGTGAAAGCACTCTACCAGAGACTCTTGCTAGAGTAAATCCCACTTTAGAAGATCTTATTCGTCTGATATACGAGGATATCAGTCAAATATCGTACCAAGAGAATTCTTAGGCGTGTTTCCGTTTTAACTCCGAAGATGATCAAGCTGCAGCGATCAACCACAGTATTCTCTCACAAATTGAAGGGAGTGAAGTGATATACACCTCCATTAATACTGATGTGGAGGAAGATGATGCCAAATATCACCCCGTAGAATTTCTCAATTCACAAATGGCAAGTGGACTTCCGGTTGTATATCTGTGTAACGGAAACCAGCTGAAAGTCATGTCTTTGCAGAGAAACGTCATCGAGGTGGAAATTCTAACAGGTTGTGGCGATGGTGAGACAGTGTTTATAGCGCGTATAAAGTACAAATTCCCCATAATTACCAGTTAAAGCGCGTGCAGTTCTCTGGGAGTGTATGCTTTGCGATCAACAAGTCACAGGGGCCGACACTGAAGGCTGAAGGCTGCGGTTGTCGACCTCAGGATAAGCTGCTTCTCACACGGACAACTGTTACGTCGCTTGCTCCCGAGTCACCATTCCTGACTTTCTGTATATTTTCGTTGCTGAGAATAAAACTACAAACGTAGTATACAGGGAAGTTTTATAAAAATATGGCTATTATTGTAGTATATTGTTATGTCTTACGATTTTCATGCGAACGAAGTCGCGGGCAGAAGCTAGTCCTTACATATTATAAAACAAAGTCCCCCGCCGTGTCTGTCTATCTGAACGCGATAAACTCAAAAACTACAGAACGGATTTTAAAACGGTTTTCACCAATGAACAGAGTGATTCATGCGAAAGGTTTTAGTGTATAATTCATTACGGTTTTGTGTAAATTGGCTGAAATTTGACGATTATTGTTGAAGAAGTCGGAAAAAAATCATGCCGACTGGGAGCTTTACTGGCGTGTGCTGCCTAAACCGAAAAAGATACATCAAATTTATGTTCTACGGTATTGTTTATCTTAAAAAGTTCAACAAAATGTTTTCCGATATACACGCGGGCGAAGCCGCGGACAAAAGCTAGTTAGGTATATTTGTTTGTTAACAGAAATTAAAATAGCATTCTAATGGGTTGGTGTTTATGTCAGTAACAGGTATGTCTAACATTAGCGTATAAAAGGTAATCTGTCCAGAGGAAGTGTGCTTCCATAATATCATCCTTGATGTGAAAGCTAAATCTAATGCTATGAGCATCTCGTGCTAAGCATGTGTACACCATGCCAAATATGTACCAGCTAGTAACATAGAATCAATGTTGTTATGAGTATCCCGTACTCCCAGATAATAATCCAGTTAGCGTGGTAGAATCCCACACTCACTAGTAAACAATAAAATTAATATGTAGGGAAATAAATTGGTATTATTGGGGATATATACTAGACATTATGCGCGATGGAAACACGATTTGATAAAGTTGGTTCGATAGAATAAAGGACAAAATTCATTTTGGGCTGAATTAAGAAAGTGCCGGCCAAACAATAAAAATGATATATAAAAAAAACTTTATTTCACACACTGTAGTTATGTGGAGAATAACCCTAGAGCCTTAGTTTCACAGTAAAATATGATAACTGTAATGTTTACTGGCAAAAAAGGTATTCCTATAATTAGATTACTGTTATTCTTTTATCTAAAACATACTGAAAACAGTATTTTTCAAACTCGTATAACAGCGCAGGGAATGACCCTACAGATTTGGTCCCATGGTAAAAAGTGAAGAGAATAACATGTTCTAACGGAATATAACATTTTTTTTTGTTTGGCACTTTTACATTTAGCCCAAAAATGTATGGACGGTGAATGTTCTCCTTTGCAAAGTCACCTCTTATCGAGTATTTTTTTCCTCTATTTTGCTACTTTTTACCCGACTACGGCAAAGCCAAAAGGAAGCGGTATGATTTTAGCAGTCTATGTATGCATGTTTGTATGTATGTATGTTTGTATGTATGTATGTATGTTTGTTTTTACGTGTGTTCCACCGTAGCGCCTAAACTACTAAACCGATTTTGATGAATGAGGTATCAATAGATTCGTAATAATGGTCCGGGTGACATAGGCTATATAATGTTTCCCTAAATTTAATTTGGTGGACTTTACACGTAAATTTATAACCTAGAAAAAAATTAAAATGGGATGATCATGACATGTTTGGTATCAAAAGAAAGGGCTTGACGAGCACATTACAAATATGTATATAATATAATATTTTCAAAGTAAACAAATATATTTAAATCGTTAAAAACAAGCAAAAGTGAAACTGCGCTACGTAGTATCGCAAGATGTTACCAACGTGCAGTTAATCAAATCTTAATAAGTAGTACCGATTTGTAATTCCACTCTTATGAAGAAAAACAAGTACAACGAAATATTTATATTTTGGATTTCTTCGAAGCTCGATATCGATATATGGTGTTGGCGTCGAAATAAATCGCTCTATGGTTTCGTCCAAAGCACTATGCACTGCTATTGGAATTTAAAATAGGTTAATTACTGAACTATTGTATTACTCTACTCTTATTTACGTTTATCAAGTGTAAAAACGGAAAAGTATTAAATAAAAAAATAAGTTTAATAAAAAACTGTAACCCGTCTACGGGAAAATAAAAATTATCTAAAAAGTATGAAACAAGCAAATATTTCAGACAGAAATCAAGACATAGGTACAAAAATGGTCAAGGTAAAGCCGTCGTCGCATGCCATTATAATTTTGTAGGTGTTCTTGGCACCAACATAGTATACAGGCATGCGACGACGGCTTTACCTTGACCATTTTTGTACCTATGTCTTGATTTCTGTCTGAAATATTTGCTTGTTTCATACTTTTTAGATAATTTTTATTTTCCCGTAGACGGGTTACAGTTTTTTATTAAACTTATTTTTTTATTCATATAATAGTAGTTTATAAAACTGTTGCATAATGAGGGGTATTAAAACATGAGTGTGTGTTTAAAAACCGAGCCGTAGGCGAGGTTTTTAATAGTATCACACGAATGTTTTAATACCTAGTTATGTGCAGTTTTATACACTACTTTATCTACTCTCAAACATTGGGATTGAAACAAATACTAAATAAAAGATCAGAGTTAAAGATCAAGAATAGGTAAATTTAAAAATCCCATAAAATTCAGTAAGGACTACAAAACAAATGAATGTCGCCTGCACCAGCACATCACCGCACATGCGCTACAGCGGGTGCTGCTGTCCTCCGACAAAAGTTGATAGAAACTCTTTGGTGATATTAACTTCTTTTATTAGCGCTGTATCGTAACAGAAAAAAAATTGTTTTATAGTATTATTTTGTTAGAGAAAAAGTGTTATAATATGATTCTATTTTTAAATTTCGGTATTCTGTTTATAAAGTATGTCAATATAAACTCGTTTTGAAGTTCATAATTTGAATGTAACGCTATGAGAGTAGATAAATAAGTTTATCATTTACTAAAATAATGTTCATAGATGACTTCAGCGTTTTTGCGCGATCATTGTTTATTTAAGAGCAATATGATGAAAATAACAACGAAAAACATTGAAAAATGCAAAAGTGAGATTATTATCTTTACTCTATACACGTATAGAAAAAGACAGAGACAAAGGCAAATGGTCGGTACGCTTTTAACCAAGACGAGCCCGCCGCGTACCTACTTGTAGCTTCGAACCTAAAATGCAGTGTCCCATCTGTTTTCATCTATGGTAGTAGGCAGATCCATTATTTTACCTTTCTGTTAATGGCACCCTCGTCACTTCCACACGATGCATAGTGTAGGGTTATGCGACTTGGACAATTATTTATTTACTGAAGTATCTTACTCGAAAATTCAGTAGCTCTTTGGAACGACGTCTATGTAAATGTCACTTTGAGACTAGTTTGCACGACCTTGCCGGCCAGTCCGTGAATATTCTAGTAATGTCGTTCAAGACCAAGTAAAGTTTCATACAAACTGCCATAGGTGGGTACAGTAAGGAATTGTACTGCTCACTTCTATGGGGTATATTTATACAGTGTAAGTCTTCATAATGTGCACATATCGAAATGAGGGAATCTATGCTTAATTTTATCTACTGAAAAAATGGTCAAAAATTTTTTTTTTGTTTTTTTTTTTTAAATCTTTTTGTATCCATTTTTTATTAATCTCTTGGGCATCTTATTTATAAATTTTACAATTATTGTAAAAATTGATGAAAAAAATACAGATTTTTGCTAAAAAATATGTTTATTTTCAATTGAGGGTAGTTTTTTTTCTCAATTTTAATTTTATGTAGACGCCTACTTTCTTCCAATCATTATGGAGTTTGTTTCATCGCGATAGCTGATTCAGTTTAAAAGTTACACAGTTTTGTTACAATTTTTATTTAATTCCATAAAAAGTATAAAAAAATATATCAGTATTTTGCTGAATACTGTATTCAGCTGCATCCGGTTTGACTGGAAGTCGCCCCAAGATAGTTGGAAAAAGGCTTGGCAGATTGATTTAAATGCGTTTTGCTTTTAGGCTATCCGTATTTTTTTAAAGTTTTTTCAATATATGAGTTTGCTAGCCATACCTACCTACGCAGATGTAATGTAAGTCTTACAAAATATTACTCAAACCTTATAATTCGATCCCAAAATTAACATACACATATTTGCAAAACAATAAAAACTTTTAGCGAAAACTAAATTTCTAACTTGCCGAATCCTGATTACGTGAGTGCCGAAGTAAATTAACTAGAAGGCGAAAGGTAAAAGTTTTTCTTACTGGGAACTTTTACGGGTATATGTAAGTATAAAAGGGTAAAGGGTTCATATTTACCTTGTGTATGGCGTTTTTTAAGATTCCGTACCAAAATGGTAAAAAGGAACCCTTATGGTGCGACTCAGTCTGTCTGTCACAGCTGGATATCTCAAGAACTACTAATGCTATCAATTTTGGAATAGTTTTAGATGACGTTTGCCTAACTATTTTAAAAATAAGATTTGCAACAGGGACTGAACGGGGGTCTTAAAAATTCGAAGTGGAGCTACTAGAGCATATAGGGTATCATATGAAAGAGCGCTATTTGCACATTCTCAAACAGCACTTTTTTTTTTAGGCCGCATAGTTTTTGACTTGTGACGAAAAATGTGAAAAAAAATATCGTTCCCCCCTTATCTCCAAAGTTTGCATAAAGAAAAATCTGAAATTATTCTATGTGATAGAAGTGTATGTATAGATTACAGGAAAAATAAAACGATGTCTCTAAATAACACTTTTTCATCAGTTCTTACTATCGGTGAAGAGGTGGCGCTGACCTAAAACTGCAATATTCTACACCACAGTGTGCAGTGTTAAAATTCTCTGACGAATATGGGCGTCGCCGATGAAAATTTTGAATGATATGGAACCCTCGGTGCACGAGTCCGATTCGCTCTTGCTTATAAGTGAACTTTTTTAGGCGGCGTTTCGATAATTGGACGAGAGTTGTGAGTAAAATTTCAAGGAAGCGTCACGTTAGGCACATTTGTTGATGGGAGAGAAGAAAGATATAAACTCTCTGTCTTTCACACAAAATCTCTCTAATTCTTTATTTTGACATGAAAACGTTTTTTCGCAAGTTCAATAATTCTGACCAATAAAAACATGTAAGATTTCACCCGCTAATAACCACGAGACTTTGCTATAAGCCTACTAAATCTAGTGTCGAGCACAATACAATGGCAAGGGCAGTATCGGAAACCGTAGGTAAATGACGATGACCATTTATGCCCTAATTAGGTCCAAACAATTTATATTTTTAAGTATCCTTAATTTGTTCAAACAAGATTTAAGATAATAGTTTACAGTCAATCAAAGCATTTGTTTAAGATTGAATAAAAATAAATATGAATTACTAGCGGACGTTATGCGGTTTCACCCGCATATTTCCCGTTCCCGTGTGAGTACGGGGATAAAATATAGTCTATGTTATTCATTGATAATCTATTGCTGAAAGAATTTTTCAAATCAGTCCAGTAGTTTTTAAGTTTATTCGTTACATACAAAAATACAAATCTTTCCTCTTTAATCTATCAATACATATAAAATGCTTTGTCCTGAATGACTGACTGACGGATCAAGGCACAGCCTAAACCGCTGATCGTAGAGACCTGAAACTTGGAGGGTGTGTTTTTTGTATTACGTAGGCATCCGATAAGAAAAGATTTTCCGAAATTCTATCCCTAAGGGGGTGAAAAAAGGGCCAAAGTTTGTATGGGACAACGTGGTTCCTTTGGTCCAAAGTACTTAAAATTTTGCATAAACGTTTTTTAACATAATTGATGGAAGACGTGTTTCATATTTTATTGAAACTCATCCCCTAACGGGGTTAAAAAGGGGTAGAAAGTTATTTTGGCAGTAATTTGCATCGAAGTTGATATCAATACTCCTTAGTGCTTTTGATTTAAATTACATTATATTTTGACACATGTTTCCATGGCATGGCATGGCTTGTAGCTAAGTAATAACAGCTGCACGGGTCCATCGATCAGGTTAAGCTACGCTTGCCGCGGTTGGTCCGTGGATGGGTGACCATCTTTACATACCAAGTCCCCTCCGTGCCTCGGAAAGCACGTTAAGCCGTTGGTCCCGGCTGTCATTTGTAGATCTTTGACAGTCGTTACGGGTAGTTAGAAGCCCAAAAAGTCTGACAACCAGTCTTACCAAGGGGTATGGTGTTACCTAGTCACTAGGTTGTGGAGGTCAGATAGGCAGTCGCTCCATGTAAAATACTGGTATTCAGCTGCATCCGGTTAGACTGGAAGCCGACCCCAACATAGTTAAGAAAAGGCTAGGCAGATGATGATGATATTTTGACACATGTTTGAAAACTCAATCCGATTTTATTCAAAAAGGTTGAAATCATTTAAAAACATAAGCAAATAGTCTTTTTAGTTTTAATTGTAAAAATATTATCTGTGTTTGATTTGTTGTGTATAATAATTACTTATGGTTTTCTTTTAGTTTTTCTTGGAAGTTTAATAGTGTAGTTTATTCGTGATCGTTTCCAACTTCCACGTGAGCGAAGCCGCGGGAAAAAGCTAGTCATCATCATCATCATCATCAGCCTATAAATGTTCCCACTGCTGGGACACAGGCCTCCTCTCTGTGAGAGGGAGTGGGCCGTAATCCACCACGCGGGCCCAGTGCGGGTTGGTAGATGTCACATGTCTTCAAATTTTCGGTTCTAGGACATGCCGGTTTCCTCACGATGTTTTCCTAAAAAGCTAGTATTAGTATAGAAGTATAGATTTGTATGTAGTTCCGGTTACATTTTCAGTTTAATGGCGACGAAGTGAAAGATTACAGTTCATTCCATTCTTTCAGTCAGTGTGATCAAATGGGTGGTAGGAGTATAACATATTTTTGAGGTACAGGAGATAACCATGGAGGTCACCATCTATACCTATTATAATAAAATCGTAGCAAATTAAAACAGTACATTGAATCGCTACGAGGTCTTAGATCAATTCTAATACCGAAAATATAGTATTTAGAATTTTTGTCTATTTGTATGTTCCAGCATAACGCAAATTCTGCTGTATAGATTCTGTTAAAAATTTGCAGAAAATATTCCCTATAAGTCTAGTCAAACTGTAGGGTATTCACGCTATTTGCTATGGGGGATGAGCAATATTACATTATGTTCGTGTTTTTGGAAAAAAACGCGCCAAAAGATTGGGATATTGTAGATGGTTACCAATTTAACTTCTTAAATGATTATCATCACGCTATACTTTTATGGAACTAAGCAATCAATCATGAGTATCATAACATAATTAATAAGAACGGCAATCTTAGCTAACTTTCAACAAAGCAAATACTCGTAACTACAAGTAAGCGGTTGGACGAATGCTTTGCAATTTTGGGGTAATAACTTTGGTTCCCATCCATTGTTTTTTTGTCTCTTTTTTACATTTTGCAATACGATATTTTTTTATTTTTTATTATTATCATAATGTATTATGACTCAGGTCAATCAGAAAGTTTTGCGACTAAAAATTTTTGTCTATGAGACACTGGTTGGTTTTGATGTCAATTAAAACTATGACTATTTATTACAAAAAAACATAGCATTCCAAATTCGAAATTCGTTCCACTTTTTTTTACGAGCAAAATCAAAGTACTCTGTCTCACTGAAAAATGGATTTACAACGAAAACAATTTCGCGTGATGATTTTGTACGATTTCAAATGTCGACTAAAACAAGAAGAATCGTTTTAAAGACTTCAAATGGCGTTCATAGACAAAAGCCCTTCCAAAACGACTGTTTTTTGCTGGTTCAGCGAATTTAAGCGTGGTCGAGTAACTTTGGCGGATGAAGAAAGAAGTGGCCGCCATATGACGGCTGTTACAGATGAAAACGTGCTGGCTATGAAAAATTTAATTCGAGAAAATAGGCAAATTACATATAAAGATATTCAGCATATACTGCAGATTAGATCGGGAAGTGTGCTCAGAAGAAAGTTCGGGTAGAATGGTGCCGAGACATGATAACAAATTTGAAGCAGGCTCGTCTCGGAGCGTTTATGATATCATTGTGGGCTGATGAATCTTGAATTTATCATTATGATCAAAAAACCAAGCGTCAGTCAACCGTGTGACTGTCTCAAAATGAACCAAGGCTTACCAAAGTGAAGCGAGCCAAAAGTTCAGGCAAAATTTTGATCGCAAGTTTTTTTTTCTTTGACGGGTTATCTGGTGTCAGTACCCTTACGAGATCAAAGGAGCATCAATGCTGAATGGTATGTTATCAAATGTTTGCCAGAAGTTTTTACTGCTGCAAGCAGCAAGCGACCGAACACTGGCCTCCGTGGGCTACTGCTTCACCACGCCAACGCACCGGCTCACTCGGCGCTCAAAACAAGGAACTTTCTGGACAGCACACCGGTTAAATTTATAGATCATCCTCCTTACAGTCCCGATTTGGCTCCGTGCGACTTTTTCTTGTTCCCCAAAATAAAAAATCAACTCAAAGGAAAATAGTTTTCATCACCGGAAGATGCACTGGCTGCATTTGAGAGGTGTCTGATGCGGACTGGAAAATGTGTTATGAAAATTGGTTTAGACGTATGAAACTGTATATAGATGCAAAAAAAAAAATTATAACCTGTAGTACATTTTTTTCTAGTATCGCAAAACTTTCCGAGTGCCCCACGTATAACAGTTTGTAGAATGTATTAATTCACTAAAAAGGGAAAACTTCGTAAGCCATGGGAAACTGCTACGTTACAATACAAGTACTTTACAGTCTGATAATTTTAGAGCTAAAGACTTTAAGAATAAAAGGATTTTTACAGGTCATAGAATTAACCAAATGTAAAAAAACACAATACTTTAGTGGAAGTTTACTCTTATTAACTTGATCACATGTTTTACTGCAAGTTGAACTGATCAGCCCCAACAAGGGGTCAAAAAGGTCTCCAAATGGTTCATGTACACACGGCTGCTGCATCACCAGTTCCTTTTTCTTGGTTTGAATTTGGCTTGACACGCTGCCGCCTGTCTAGATATTATGTCGAACAGTAGGTGATTCTTTGGTAACTCAAATTAGTAAAATATGCAATAAAATTTCAAGTTTCACTTCAATGTGTTTCAATATTTTCTTCAAGGTTTGATCGTCTTCCAGCAACCTATTTTATTCTAATTACATTAAACATAAAAATAAAAATCGGCCAAGTGCGTGTCGGACCACGCACAATGAAGGGTTCCGTAGTTGGGTTGAATTTATCCCAAAACCAAACTTAACTTTGTAGTTGAAAAATATGCTCTCCCATACGGAATGTATGGGAAAACATGTTTTTGCAACTGCAAAGTTAAGTTGGCCGATTATTACTCATTAACCTGTAAAGCCTACTTAGCTGTGATAGTTTTTCTTTTAATTTCGTTATATAAACTACTGTTGTGATTTTTTCACACACCCAAAACCAACCATTTAGCCGGCAGGGGGGGGGGGGACACTTGACTCTAACAAAAATTAGCACTTTAAAGCTTAATATTTCGCAAACGAATCCCTGAATCCAAAAATGGTTTTCACAAACTCACAGTATTTTTGAAGGACCTTTCCAATGATACCCCTCACCATGGAGTAAAAAATAAAAAAATAAACATCACCACTTTACGTATATGAGAGGTACCCTAAAAAAAATATGTTTTTCATAATTTTGTTTTACCACTTTGTCGGCGTAATTAATATGTATACCTATGCCAAATTACAGCTTTCTAGTACTAAGGGTCTCGGAGCTAGACTGCGGACAGACAGACAGACAGACGGACGGACATGACGAAACTATAAGGGTTTCTTGTTTACTACGGAACCCTAAAAATGATTGATGATGAAATCTCAACCTTTCGAAATGTGAACTGTACCCAACAAACATTGATAGGTCGCCACAACGTGCTGATTTTAACTTTTGGTTCTATACGCTGGTCGTACATACGTCGCTATCACGTTGATACGACCGAGAATAGGCCCATTTTATACGAATCAGTGTCGTAATAGAGTTACGTAGCAGTCGTATTAATCACTATCTGGTTGAGTAGTGGTCGTATAGACGTCGTAAGATCGTCTTTTCGTCGAGTTATGATGTTTATTAGCGCTGCTTTGCGACATTTCATCGAGTATCTAGTATTCATCACGACTTTTATAAGGGATTTTGATGTAAAGTGATCGATTACGATTAATGTAGTGAATTGAAACTTTACAACCGGACAACTTTTATACTGTGTTAGAATATAATAATATTTTTTATCATTGAAAGGGGAGTACAGCCATTTTATTTTTATTTATTTTATATATATCTTTTGGGAAATTAATTTTATCGAGTAATATTAGTGAGTTTTCTCAATATAATGGACGCGCTTTATAAATTATTTAATTAAGGCAATATTTTTACCATATATTTTGACGAAAGTGTTAACAGTTACCTTAATACGACTTAGGATTAACGGCACAACCGTAACACAACATCTAAACGACTTTTCATTCCGTGAACTTATTTTTATCTGTATAATATCAGCCATATTATCGAAATCAGGGTTCATTTGGCGATTCAGTCTGTGAAAAAACCATTTTAAATACATACATAAACAAGTAATTTATTTATTGGTGGTCTCGGTTATAATAAAAAATGATATGTAACATAATGGACATCGATAAGTTTTTAACCAAAACAGATTTTATCTTATTGATACGTATGTGTTTGAGATGGCCATGGATATCCACACGCTTTTTACGCGCGAATCGTTGTTTTGGTTGCGGATTTCCGATAACTGGCAATGAAACCAAACCTACACATTTTATAGTGACTGAGGAAAATGTTAAATACATGTAAAATTTTGATTTTTTCTGGTGTCCACGCTGTTCTTTTGCTATTTACGATCATTACCCAGAAGAAGAATGTGAATAGGGTAAACCAGGCAAACGTGCCCCAGTCGGATACGTGCCCCACTCGCGAAACTCAGTGATGCATTTTAAATTTGGCGCTTATTTGATCCTAGCTGGTCAGTAACCCAAGTATGGCCGCGATGTAAACAACACTGTGCTGGTTTTTATTTAGTTTGAGTGAGAAAAAGTGATTAAATGGTTTGTATGACTACATGAATTTGTTTTATATCTATTTTCAGGTTGATTAAAAGTATTTGCTCGATATTATTTCGTGTTTTTAAAGTTTTTATCGAAAACTTACCTCATTTAACTTTTGTTTGCCTATAATTAAGTTCCGTTTTTCGTAACAAAAATCAGAATTACTTAAGTGGGGCACATTACACTGTACATCGTCTAATGCGCCCCAATTTTTTTCGACTAATGTGCCCCATTTGGAGATTATTCCTTAGTTCTTATTTTGATTTGTTTCAATTTTTTTTATTTTATTAGGAAATGGGAAAGGTTAAAGCTGTTGATCCAAGAAAATGGACGTAAGAAAATATGCAGAAGGCGGTGGAGGATGTGATAAATAAGAAAATGGGGGTAAATGAAGCGAGTCGTTTATATGAAATTTGTTTGCAGTGTTCTGGCTGATTATATGAAGACTGTACAAGTTATAGAGAGAAATGCAACAACTGCGGTACCAAAGAAAAAGGGAAAGGGAAAAGAAAAAGAACCTCTAAATGAGAGGTTTTGCTGGGGCACATAAGACGGATCTATCCTTGTAATGTGCCCCACCCTAAGTTTCACAAAATTGTTGATCTCAGTTATTTTTAATTATATTTTACAAGATTTTTTAGTTTTTGTTATGCCAATTGAGTCAGAGGTTAAGACTGATTTCTTGAATAAACATGTTCTGAACAAAAAATGATTTTTATTTCGAGTTTTCGAATAGTGGGGCACGTTTGCCTGGTTTACCCTATTGTAAATAGAAATAATATTGTTTTACAAAAAATAACACAATCAGTGCGAACAAAATACCTAACTTATTGAAGTGAAGTACCTACACAACTTTTAAAGTTCAATAAACCCACTTAGGTATTTGATCTTAGATACCTATGGCGTAAAATATGTTTTACTATTTATTATTTTTGACAAAATACTCCTACATAATATTATATTTTGTGCTTCGATCAATACGATAGGTAAATAATAAATGAATAATAATAATAATACGCCCCCTAAACAACCACACGTCCTGACTGACCATCTAATCACGTGGGGGGCGGACACACGAATGAGAAATTACTGGCGTGGCTAACGTGGCTCTGGAAACCCATTCAAAATGGAGACACGATCGAAAAGTAAACGTATAGGGCCGCTGCCCGGGGGCGATCGCCGGGGCACACTTGGAGCTGACGCTGAGTGTCACAGCATGCGAACCGTCAGCGGTGAGGAGATGAAAAGGCGGGCTCCCACCGAAAAAGATGCTACAGCTGAAATTATTGAAGATGGTGACAGACTGACGAACAGAACAAACACCCCTGTAGAAACATATAGTCCAAGCACAGTATCTTACACACCTTCTAGACCATCGTCACCATCCATACCATCATCACCTCCCATTACTAGTTTAAATTCAATTTCACCAACTCCGACCTTGAATGTTGCGCGGGAGGTTAGTTCCTTCTTACCCGCGTCCACCAAGGCTGGAAAAGCAAGAGTTCGCATGAGATGGCGCAAAAAAGTCAACCTATTTATCATGCGAACTTACTTTTATATCACTAAATTAGAGACCGATATGACCACCTACAGACAACAATTGCATGAACTTTTTACCCGAAAATATCCTGAAATAACCGTTTCAGAACAAAGAATCTCAGATCAGCGAAGAGCTATAGTTAGAAATAAACTTTTATCTCAACAAATAAAAGTATCGACACAGTTAAAAGTATCGACACAGTTAAAAGTATCAACACAGTTAAAAGTATCGACACAGTTAAAAGTATCGACACAGTTAAAAGTATCGACACAGTTAAAAGTATCCACACAGTTAAAAGTATCGACACCGTTAAAAGTATCGACACTGTTAAAAGTATCGACACTGTTAAAAGTATCGACAAAGTTAAAAGCATCGACACAGTTAAAAGCATCGACACAGTTAAAAGTATTAACACATTCAAAAGTATTACCAAAAAGTATCGACGCAGTTAAAAGTATCGACTCAGTTAAAAGTATCGACACAGTTCAAAGTATCGACACAGATAAAAGTATCCACAAAGTTAAAAGTATCGACACAGTTAAAAGTATCGACACAGTTAAAAGTATCGACGCAGTTAAAAGTATCGACACAGTTAAAAGTATCGACACAGTTAAAAGTATCGACACAATTAAAAGTATTAACACAGTTAAAAGTATTAACACATTCAAAAGTATTACCAAAAAGTATCGACACAGATAAAAGTATCCACACAGTTAAAAGTATCGACACAGTTAAAAGTATCGACCCAGTTAAAAGTATCGATGCAGTTAAAAGTATCGACTCAGTTAAAAGTATCGACTCAGTTAAAAGTATCGACGCAGTTAAAAGTATCGACTCAGTTAAAAGTATCGACACAGTTAAAAGTATCGACACAGTTAAAAGTATCGACTCAGTTAAAAGTATCGACGCAGTTAAAAGTATCGACAAAGTTAAAAGTATCGACGCGGTTAAAAGTATCGACACAGTTAAAAGTATCGACTCAGTTAAAAGTATCGACTCAGTTAAAAGTATCGACTCAGTTAAAAGTATCGACACAGTTAAAAGTATCGATGCAGTTAAAAGTATCGACTCAGTTAAAAGTATCGACTCAGTTAAAAGTATCGACGCAGTTAAAAGTATCGACTCAGTTAAAAGTATCGACACAGTTAAAAGTATCGACTCAGTTAAAAGTATCGACTCAGTTAAAAGTATCGACTCAGTTAAAAGTATCGACACAGTAAAAAGTATCGACACAGTAAAAAGTATCGACTCAGTTAAAAGTATCGACACAGTTAAAAGTATCGACACAGTTAAAAGTATCGACACAGTTAAAAGTATCGACGCAGTTAAAAGTATCAACTCAGTTAAAAGTATCGACTCAGTTAAAAGTATCGACACAGTTAAAAGTATCGATACAGTTAAAAGTTAAAAGTATCAACTCAGTTAAAAGTATCGACTCAGTTAAAAGTATCGACGCAGTTAAAAGTATCGACAAAGTTAAAAGTATCGACGCAGTTAAAAGTATCGACACAGTTAAAAGTATCGACTCAATTAAAAGTATCAACACAGTTAAGAGTATCGACACAGTTAAAAGTATCGACTAAGTTAAAATTATCGACTCAGTTAAAAGTATCGACACAGTTAAAAGTATCGACACAGTTAAAAGTATCGACTCAGTTAAAAGTATCGACTCAGTTAAAAGTATCGACTCAGTTAAAAGTATCGACACAGTTAAAAGTATCGATGCAGTTAAAAGTATCGACTCAGTTAAAAGTATCGACTCAGTTAAAAGTATCGACGCAGTTAAAAGTATCGACTCAGTTAAAAGTATCGACACAGTTAAAAGTATCGACACAGTTAAAAGTATCGACACAGTTAAAAGTATCGACACAGTTAAAAGTATCGACTCAGTTAAAAGTATCGACACAGTTAAAAGTATCGACACAGTTAAAAGTATCGACTCAGTTAAAAGTATCGACACAGTAAAAAGTATCAACACAGTTAAAAGTATCGACACAGTTAAAAGTATCGACACAGTTAAAAGTATCGACGCAGTTAAAAGTATCAACTCAGTTAAAAGTATCGACACAGTTAAAAGTATCGACACAGTTAAAAGTATCGACTCAGTTAAAAGTATCGACTCAGTTAAAGGTATCGACACAGTTAAAAGTATCGACACAGTTAAAAGTATCGACACAGTTAAAAGTATCGACACAGTTAAAAGTATCGACGCAGTTAAAAGTATCAACTCAGTTAAAAGTATCGACACAGTTAAAAGTATCGACTCAGTTAAAGGTATCGACACAGTTAAAAGTATCGACACAGTTAAAAGTATCGACACAGTTAAAAGTATCGACACAGTTAAAAGTATCGACGCAGTTAAAAGTATCAACTCAGTTAAAAGTATCGACACAATTAAAAGTATCGACACAGTTAAAAGTATTAACACAGTTAAAAGTATTAACACAGTTAAAAGTATCGACACAGTTAAAAGTATCGACACAGTTAAATGTATCGACACAGTTAAATGTATCGAAACAGTTAAAAGTATCGACACAGTTAAAAGTATCGACACAGTTAAAAGTATCGACAGGTCGATACTTTTATTATTATCACAGTTAATATATATTTATTATCACAGTTAAATGTATTAACACAGTTAAAAGTATCGACACAGTTAAAAGTATCGACGCAGTTAAAAGTATCGACACAGTTAAATGTATCGACACAATTAAAAGTATCGACACAGTTAAAAGTATTAACACAGTTAAAAGTATTAACACTGTTAAAAGTATCGACACAGTTAAAAGTATCGACACAGTTAAAAGTATCGACACAGTTAAAAGTATCGACGCAGTTAAAAGTATCGACACAGTTAAAAGTATCGACACAGTTAAAAGTATCGACACAATTAAAAGTATTAACACAGTTAAAAGTATTAACACATTCAAAAGTATTACTAAAAAGTATCGACGCAGTTAAAAGTATCGACTCAGTTAAAAGTATCGATACAGTTAAAAGTTAAAAGTATCAACTCAGTTAAAAGTATCGACTCAGTTAAAAGTATCGACGCAGTTAAAAGTATCGACAAAGTTAAAAGTATCGACGCAGTTAAAAGTATCGACGCAGTTAAAAGTATCGACACAGTTAAAAGTATCGACTCAATTTAAAGTATCAACACAGTTAAGAGTATCGACACAGTTAAAAGTATCGACACAGTAAAAAGTATCGACTCAGTTAAAAGTATCGACACAGTTAAAAGTATCGACACAGTTAAAAGTATCGACACAGTTAAAAGTATCGACGCAGTTAAAAGTATCAACTCAGTTAAAAGTATCGACTCAGTTAAAAGTATCGACACAGTTAAAAGTATCGATACAGTTAAAAGTTAAAAGTATCAACTCAGTTAAAAGTATCGACTCAGTTAAAAGTATCGACGCAGTTAAAAGTATCGACAAAGTTAAAAGTATCGACGCAGTTAAAAGTATCGACACAGTTAAAAGTATCGACTCAATTAAAAGTATCAACACAGTTAAGAGTATCGACACAGTTAAAAGTATCGACTAAGTTAAAATTATCGACTCAGTTAAAAGTATCGACACAGTTAAAAGTATCGACACAGTTAAAAGTATCGACTCAGTTAAAAGTATCGACTCAGTTAAAAGTATCGACTCAGTTAAAAGTATCGACACAGTTAAAAGTATCGATGCAGTTAAAAGTATCGACTCAGTTAAAAGTATCGACTCAGTTAAAAGTATTGACGCAGTTAAAAGTATCGACTCAGTTAAAAGTATCGACACAGTTAAAAGTATCGACTCAGTTAAAAGTATCGACTCAGTTAAAAGTATCGACTCAGTTAAAAGTATCGACACAGTAAAAAGTATCGACACAGTAAAAAGTATCGACTCAGTTAAAAGTATCGACACAGTTAAAAGTATCGACACAGTTAAAAGTATCGACACAGTTAAAAGTATCGACGCAGTTAAAAGTATCAACTCAGTTAAAAGTATCGACTCAGTTAAAAGTATCGACACAGTTAAAAGTATCGATACAGTTAAAAGTTAAAAGTATCAACTCAGTTAAAAGTATCGACTCAGTTAAAAGTATCGACGCAGTTAAAAGTATCGACAAAGTTAAAAGTATCGACGCAGTTAAAAGTATCGACACAGTTAAAAGTATCGACTCAATTAAAAGTATCAACACAGTTAAGAGTATCGACACAGTTAAAAGTATCGACTAAGTTAAAATTATCGACTCAGTTAAAAGTATCGACACAGTTAAAAGTATCGACACAGTTAAAAGTATCGACTCAGTTAAAAGTATCGACTCAGTTAAAAGTATCGACTCAGTTAAAAGTATCGACACAGTTAAAAGTATCGATGCAGTTAAAAGTATCGACTCAGTTAAAAGTATCGACTCAGTTAAAAGTATCGACGCAGTTAAAAGTATCGACTCAGTTAAAAGTATCGACACAGTTAAAAGTATCGACACAGTTAAAAGTATCGACTCAGTTAAAAGTATCGACACAGTTAAAAGTATCGACACAGTTAAAAGTATCGACTCAGTTAAAAGTATCGACACAGTAAAAAGTATCAACACAGTTAAAAGTATCGACACAGTTAAAAGTATCGACACAGTTAAAAGTATCGACGCAGTTAAAAGTATCAACTCAGTTAAAAGTATCGACACAGTTAAAAGTATCGACACAGTTAAAAGTATCGACTCAGTTAAAAGTATCGACACAGTTAAAAGTATCGACACAGTTAAAAGTATCGACTCAGTTAAAAGTATCGACACAGTAAAAAGTATCAACACAGTTAAAAGTATCGACTCAGTTAAAAGTATCGACACAGTTAAAAGTATCGATACAATTAAAAGTTAAAAGTATCAACTCAGTTAAAAGTATCGACTCAGTTAAAAGTATCGACGCAGTTAAAAGTATCGACTAAGTTAAAAGTATCGACTCAGTTAAAAGTATCGACACAGTTAAAAGTATCGACACAGTTAAAAGTATCGACTCAGTTAAAAGTATCGACTCAGTTAAAAGTATCGACTCAGTTAAAAGTATCAACACAGTTAAAAGTATCGATACAGTTAAAAGTATCGATACAGTTAAAAGTATCGACTCAGTTAAAAGTATCGACGCAGTTAAAAGTATCGACTCAGTTAAAAGTATTGACTCAGTTAAAAGTATCGACTCAGTTAAAAGTATCGACACAGTTAAAAGTATCGACACAGTTAAAAGTATCAACACAGTTAAAAGTATCGACATAATTAAAAGTATCGACACAGTTAAAAGTATCGACACAGTTAAAAGTATCAACACAGTTAACCTTCAAGCGGGCGCGCGGTCATTTGTAACGGCAGCGGTCGCGCGTAACCTAAAAGACCTATTGGATATTACAGGGATTTAAAACACGAATTAATTAAAAATCATTTATTATTTATTATTTAAACATGTTATCATTATATTAGGACTCAATTTTACGAAAAAAGTAACTTAAAATTAGCTAAAAACAAAATTATAAAATCAAATAAAAAACTTAAATTTTCTTTGGATCAAAAAAAGCAATTTGGCAACACAAATCTTCTTATATACGTCTAACTAGCTTTGTATAGTAAAAAATCAATCAAAATAAGTTGGCTGCATGAGATCAAATAATTAAAATCAAATTATTCATCATGAACATGGGTCTAGTTTTCTTCAGAATCAGTTTCTTTGACTTGATAACATTAATTGCAAATGAATGTAGTGTGGGTCCTGCAAATATTTCTCAGACATGATGTGCATTGTGTCTTTGACTGCCTCCTTTTTTTTTGCTGGGCATATTTTGCAACTTCCTCTGCATGTGCTGGAACTACTGCTTGGTTCATAACCAGCATCTTCAACACTCATATTCAAATGCTCTCTTATGTTTCTTTTGAGTTTTCTTGGAAGGTTCACCATCGTAGCCCTTCTTTGAACGTACTCTTTTGTCAGTTCAATGCCTAATTGACGTAAATATTTTCGCCTTTTCTGTATAACCACTTGATTTGCCCTCAATATTACCATGCCATTTATTCCAGCAATATCCAGAAGACGAAAGAAGAGTGTCAATGGTCATCTAATATCATTTGTACTTTCATCAATTTTAGCAGCAGAATGAAGTGATGATAATAAAACCACAAATCTTTATTTTTGGGCACATACGAGACCAGCGTAGCCCTGTCAGAAAATCATTGCCACTTTGTTACCTTATCACGCCCCGTAAAATATGTGCTTATATCTGAAAGACGCACATCTTCTTCATCTGAATCTGAGCTGCTTGATTCTTCAACAGATTGAGTTTCCTCTAGAACTAGAAGGTGGTCGGAAGCTTCTGAACCTTGGTCACTCAGCTCCAATTCACCCTCGTCATCTTCTCGTTGTATTTGCGCAAGTATTGCACTACTATTTAGTGCTCTACGAGCCATTTTTATATAAAAAAACACTATTACAAACTTAATTCGATGATATTCCAAAAAATAATATCTCGCGTTGAGCGTCGCGCGTAACTTTTTCGACGACAGGCGCGTGGCGTGCTTTCGACGCCTGCGCCGCTACCAAAGCAAATGCAATCTGTGCGCTCCAGGGGCCGCGGGTAAGGGAGGTAAAATGTTTATTTCGTGCACAATGAAACAATGACAGGCTACTAGGAATAGGAAATAGATGCGATAAGAAATAACGATATTATGAACGAAAATGTATCGAGTGCGGTCGATTCGACGCCGCGCGACCGCTTGAAGGTTAAAAGTATCGACATAATTAAAAGTATCGACACAGTTAAAAGTATTAACACAGTTAAAAGTATTGACACAGTTAAAAGTATCGACATAGTTAAAAGTATCGACTCAGTTAAAAGTATCGACACAGTTAAAAGTATCGACACAGTTAAAAGTATCGACTCAGTTAAAAGTATTGACTCAGTTAAAAGTATCGACTCAGTTAAAAGTATCGACACAGTTAAAAGTATCGACACAGTTAAAAGTATCGACAGGTCGATACTTTTATTATTATCACAGTTAATATATATTTATTATCACAGTTAAATGTATTAACACAGTTAAAAGTATCGACACAGTTAAAAGTATCGACACAGTTAAAAGTATCGACACAGTTAAAAGTATCGACTCAGTTAAAAGTATCGACACAGTTAAAAGTATCGACTCAGTTAAAAGTATCGACACAGTTAAAAGTATCGACTCAGTTAAAAGTATCGACACAGTTAAAAGTATCGACACAGTTAAAAGTATCGACAGGTCGATACTTTTATTATTATCACAGTTAATATATATTTATTATCACAGTTAAATGTATTAACACAGTTAAAAGTATCGACACAGTTAAAAGTATCGACGCAGTTAAAAGTATCAACTCAGTTAAAAGTATCGACTCAGTTAAAAGTATCGACACAGTTAAAAGTATCGATACAGTTAAAAGTTAAAAGTATCAACTCAGTTAAAAGTATCGACGCAGTTAAAAGTATCGACTCAGTTAAAAGTATCGACAAAGTTAAAAGTATCGACACAGTTAAAAGTATCGACTCATTTAAAAGTATCGACACAGTTAAAAGTATCGACACAGTTAAAAGTATCGACTCTGTTAAAAGTATCAACACAGTTAAGAGTATAGACACAGTTAAAAGTATCGACTAAGTTAAAAGTATCGACTCAGTTAAAAGTATCGACACAGTTAAAAGTATCGACACAGTTAAAAGTATCGACTCAGTTAAAAGTATCGACTCAGTTAAAAGTATCGACTCAGTTAAAAGTATCAACACAGTTAAAAGTATCGATACAGTTAAAAGTATCGATACAGTTAAAAGTATCGACTCAGTTAAAGGTATCGACGCAGTTAAAAGTATCGACTCAGTTAAAAGTATTGACTCAGTTAAAAGTATCGACTCAGTTAAAAGTATCGACACAGTTAAAAGTATCGACACAGTTAAAAGTATCAACACAGTTAAAAGTATCGACATAATTAAAAGTATCGACACAGTTAAAAGTATTAACACAGTTAAAAGTATTGACACAGTTAAAAGTATCGACATAGTTAAAAGTATCGACTCAGTTAAAAGTATCGACACAGTTAAAAGTATCGACACAGTTAAAAGTATCGACTCAGTTAAAAGTATTGACTCAGTTAAAAGTATCGACTCAGTTAAAAGTATCGACACAGTTAAAAGTATCGATACAGTTAAAAGTATCGACGCAGTTAAAAGTATCGACTCAGTTAAAAGTATTGACTCAGTTAAAAGTATCGACTCAGTTAAAAGTATCGACACAGTTAAAAGTATCGACACAGTTAAAAGTATCGACTCAGTTAAAAGTATTGACTCAGTTAAAAGTATCGACTCAGTTAAAAGTATCGACACAGTTAAAAGTATCGAGACAGTTAAAAGTATCAACACAGTTAAAAGTATCGACATAATTAAAAGTATCGACACAGTTAAAAGTATTAACACAGTTAAAAGTATTGACACAGTTAAAAGTATCGACATAGTTAAAAGTATCGACTCAGTTAAAAGTATCGACACAGTTAAAAGTATCGACACAGTTAAAAGTATCGACTCAGTTAAAAGTATTGACTCAGTTAAAAGTATCGACTCAGTTAAAAGTATCGACACAGTTAAAAGTATCGATACAGTTAAAAGTATCGACGCAGTTAAAAGTATCGACTCAGTTAAAAGTATTGACTCAGTTAAAAGTATCGATACAGTTAAAAGTATCGACTCAGTTAAAAGTATCGACTCAGTTAAAAGTATCGACACAGTTAAAAGTATCGACTCAGTTAAAAGTATCGACACAGTTAAAAGTATCGACACAGTTAAAAGTATCGACAGGTCGATACTTTTATTATTATCACAGTTAATATATATTTTTTATCACAGTTAAATGTATAAACACAGTTAAAAGTATCGACGCAGTTAAAAGTATCGACACAGTTAAAAGTATCGACACAATTAAAAGTATCGACACAGTTAAAAGTATTAACACAGTTAAAAGTATTAACACAGTTAAAAGTATCGACTAAGTTAAAAGTATCGACACAGTTAAAAGTATCGACACAGTTAAAAGTATCGACTCAGTTAAAAGTATCGACTCAGTTAAAAGTATCGACTCAGTTAAAAGTATCGACACAGTTAAAAGTATAGATACAGTTAAAAGTATCGATACAGTTAAAAGTATCGACTCAGTTAAAAGTATCAACGCAGTTAAAAGTATCGACTCAGTTAAAAGTATCGAATCAGTTAAAAGTATCGACTCAGTTAAAAGTATCGACACAGTTAAAAGTATCGACACAATTAAAACTATCGACCAAGTTAAAAGTATCGATGCAGTTAAAAGTATCGACTCAGTTAAAAGTATCGACTCAGTTAAAAGTATCGACGCAGTTAAAAGTATCGACTCAGTTAAAAGTATCGACACAGTTAAAAGTATCGACACAGTTAAAAGTATCGACTCAGTTAAAAGTATCGACACAGTTAAAAGTATCGACACAGTTAAAAGTATCGACACAGTTAAAAGTATCGACACAGTTAAAAGTATCGACGCAGTTAAAAGTATCAACTCAGTTAAAAGTATCGACTCAGTTGAAAGTATCAACTCAGTTAAAAGTATCGACTCAGTTAAAAGTATCGACGCAGTTAAAAGTATCGACAAAGTTAAAAGTATCGACGCAGTTAAAAGTATCGACACAGTTAAAAGTATCGACTCAGTTAAAAGTATCAACACAGTTAAGAGTATCGACACAGTTAAAAGTATCGACTAAGTTAAAATTATCGACTCAGTTAAAAGTATCGACACAGTTAAAAGTATCGACACAGTTAAAAGTATCGACACAGTTAAAAGTATCGACACAGTTAAAAGTATCGATTCAGTTAAAAGTATCGACTCAGTTAAAAGTATCGACTCAGTAAAAAGTATCGACACAGTTAGAAGTATCGTCACAGTTAAAAGCATCGACACAGTTAAAAGTATCGACGCAGTTAAAAGTATCGACACAATTAAAAGTATCGACACATTTGAAAGTATTTATAAACACAGTTAAAAGTATCGACTCAGTTAAAAAATATCGACTCAGTTAAAAGTATCGACACAGTTAAAAGTGTCGACACAGTTAAAAGTATCGATTCAGTTAAAAGTATCGACTCAGTTAAAAGTATCGACACCGTTAAAAGTATCGACGTGGTTAAAAGTATCGACGCAGTTAAAAGTATCGACACAATTAAAAGTATCGACACAGTTGAAAGTATTTATAAACACAGTTAAAAGTATCGATTCAGTTAAAAGTATCGACTCAGTTAAAAGTATCGACTCAGTTAAAAGTATCGACACAGTTAGAAGAATCGTCACAGTTAAAAGTATTAACACATTTAAAAGTATTAACACAGTTAAAAGTATCGACATAGTTAAAAGTATCGACACAGTTAAGTGTCGACGCAGTTAAAAGTATCGACTTAGTTAAAAGTATCCACTCTGTTAAAAGTATCGACACAGTTAAAAGTATCGACACAGTTAAAAGTATCGACACAGTTAGAAGTATCGTCACAGTTAAAAGCATCGACACAGTTAAAAGTATCGACTCAGTTAAAAGTATCGACACAGTTAAAAGAATCGACACAGTTAAAAATATCGACACAGTTAGAAGTATCGACAGGTCGATACTTTTATTATTATCACAGTTAATATATATTTTTTATCACAGTTAAATGTATAAACACAGTTAAAAGTATCGACGCAGTTAAAAGTATCGACACAGTTAAAAGTATCGACTCAGTTAAAAGTATCGACACAGTTAAAAGTATCGACACAGTTAAAAGTATCGACACAGTTAAAAGTATCGACACAGTTAAAAGTATCGACGCAGTTAAAAGTATCAACTCAGTTAAAAGTATCGACTCAGTTAAAAGTATCGACGCAGTTAAAAGTATCGACTCAGTTAAAAGTATCGACACAGTTAAAAGTATCGACTCAGTTAAAAGTATCGACACAGTTAAAAGTATCGACTCAGTTAAAAGTATCGACACAGTTAAAAGTATCGACTCAGTTAAAAGTATCGACACAGTTAAAAGTATCGACTCAGTTAAAAGTATCGACACAGTTAAAAGTATCGACACAGTTAAAAGTATCGACACAGTTAAAAGTATCGACTCAGTTAAAAGTATCGACACAGTTAAAAGTATCGACTCAGTTAAAAGTATCGACACAGTTAAAAGTATCGACTCAGTTAAAAGTATCGACACAGTTAAAAGTATCGACACAGTTAAAAGTATCGACACAGTTAAAAGTATCGACACAGTTAAAAGTATCGACGCAGTTAAAAGTATCAACTCAGTTAAAAGTATCGACACAATTAAAAGTATCGACACAGTTAAAAGTATTAACACAGTTAAAAGTATTAACACAGTTAAAAGTATCGACACAGTTAAAAGTATCGACACAGTTAAATGTATCGACACAGTTAAATGTATCGAAACAGTTAAAAGTATCGACACAGTTAAAAGTATCGACACAGTTAAAAGTATCGACAGGTCGATACTTTTATTATTATCACAGTTAATATATATTTATTATCACAGTTAAATGTATTAACACAGTTAAAAGTATCGACACAGTTAAAAGTATCGACGCAGTTAAAAGTATCGACACAGTTAAATGTATCGACACAATTAAAAGTATCGACACAGTTAAAAGTATTAACACAGTTAAAAGTATTAACACTGTTAAAAGTATCGACACAGTTAAAAGTATCGACACAGTTAAAAGTATCGACACAGTTAAAAGTATCGACGCAGTTAAAAGTATCGACACAGTTAAAAGTATCGACACAGTTAAAAGTATCGACACAATTAAAAGTATTAACACAGTTAAAAGTATTAACACATTCAAAAGTATTACCAAAAAGTATCGACGCAGTTAAAAGTATCGACTCAGTTAAAAGTATCGACACAGTTCAAAGTATCGACACAGATAAAAGTATCCACACAGTTAAAAGTATCGACACAGTTAAAAGTATCGACCCAGTTAAAAGTATCGATGCAGTTAAAAGTATCGACACAGTTAAAAGTATCGACTCAGTTAAAAGTATCGACTCAGTTAAAAGTATCGACTCAGTTAAAAGTATCGACACAGTAAAAAGTATCGACTCAGTTAAAAGTATCGACACAGTTAAAAGTATCGACACAGTTAAAAGTATCGACACAGTTAAAAGTATCGACGCAGTTAAAAGTATCAACTCAGTTAAAAGTATCGACTCAGTTAAAAGTATCGACACAGTTAAAAGTATCGATACAGTTAAAAGTTAAAAGTATCAACTCAGTTAAAAGTATCGACTCAGTTAAAAGTATCGACGCAGTTAAAAGTATCGACAAAGTTAAAAGTATCGACGCAGTTAAAAGTATCGACGCAGTTAAAAGTATCGACACAGTTAAAAGTATCGACTCAATTTAAAGTATCAACACAGTTAAGAGTATCGACACAGTTAAAAGTATCGACACAGTAAAAAGTATCGACTCAGTTAAAAGTATCGACACAGTTAAAAGTATCGACACAGTTAAAAGTATCGACACAGTTAAAAGTATCGACGCAGTTAAAAGTATCAACTCAGTTAAAAGTATCGACTCAGTTAAAAATATCGACACAGTTAAAAGTATCGATACAGTTAAAAGTTAAAAGTATCAACTCAGTTAAAAGTATCGACTCAGTTAAAAGTATCGACGCAGTTAAAAGTATCGACAAAGTTAAAAGTATCGACGCAGTTAAAAGTATCGACACAGTTAAAAGTATCGACTCAATTAAAAGTATCAACACAGTTAAGAGTATCGACACAGTTAAAAGTATCGACTAAGTTAAAATTATCGACTCAGTTAAAAGTATCGACACAGTTAAAAGTATCGACACAGTTAAAAGTATCGACTCAGTTAAAAGTATCGACTCAGTTAAAAGTATCGACTCAGTTAAAAGTATCGACACAGTTAAAAGTATCGATGCAGTTAAAAGTATCGACTCAGTTAAAAGTATCGACTCAGTTAAAAGTATCGACGCAGTTAAAAGTATCGACTCAGTTAAAAGTATCGACACAGTTAAAAGTATCGACACAGTTAAAAGTATCGACTCAGTTAAAAGTATCGACACAGTTAAAAGTATCGACACAGTTAAAAGTATCGACTCAGTTAAAAGTATCGACACAGTTAAAAGTATCGACACAGTTAAAAGTATCGACTCAGTTAAAAGTATCGACACAGTTAAAAGTATCAACACAGTTAAAAGTATCGACACAGTTAAAAGTATCGACACAGTTAAAAGTATCGACGCAGTTAAAAGTATCAACTCAGTTAAAAGTATCGACACAGTTAAAAGTATCGACACAGTTAAAAGTATCGACTCAGTTAAAAGTATCGACACAGTTAAAAGTATCGACACAGTTAAAAGTATCGACTCAGTTAAAAGTATCGACACAGTAAAAAGTATCAACACAGTTAAAAGTATCGACTCAGTTAAAAGTATCGACACAGTTAAAAGTATCGATACCATTAAAAGTTAAAAGTATCAACTCAGTTAAAAGTATCGACTCAGTTAAAAGTATCGACGCAGTTAAAAGTATCGACTAAGTTAAAAGTATCGACTCAGTTAAAAGTATCGACACAGTTAAAAGTATCGACACAGTTAAAAGTATCGACTCAGTTAAAAGTATCGACTCAGTTAAAAGTATCGACTCAGTTAAAAGTATCAACACAGTTAAAAGTATCGATACAGTTAAAAGTATCGATACAGTTAAAAGTATCGACTCAGTTAAAAGTATCGACGCAGTTAAAAGTATCGACACAGTTAAAAGTATCGACACAGTTAAAAGTATCGACAGGTCGATACTTTTATTATTATCACAGTTAATATATATTAATTATCACAGTTAAATGTATTAACACAGTTAAAAGTATCGACACAGTTAAAAGTATCGACACAGTTAAAAGTATCGATACAGTTAAAAGTATCGACTCAGTTAAAAGTATCGACACAGTTAAAAGTATCGACACAGTTAAAAGTATCGACTCAGTTAAAAGTATCGACACAGTTAAAAGTATCAACACAGTTAAAAGTATCGACAGGTCGATACTTTTATTATTATCACAGTTAATATATATTTTTTATCACAGTTAAATGTATAAACACAGTTAAAAGTATCGACGCAGTTAAAAGTATCGACACAGTTAAAAGTATCGACTCAGTTAAAAGTATCGACTCAGTTAAAAGTATCGACACAGTTAAAAGTATCGACACAGTTAAAAGTATCGACACAGTTAAAAGTATCGACCCAGTTAAAAGTATCGACGCAGTTAAAAGAATCGACTCAGTTAAAAGTATCGACTCAGTTAAAAGTATCGACGCAGTTAAAAGTATCGACTCAGTTAAAAGTATCGACACAGTTAAAAGTATCGACACAGTTAAAAGTATCGACTCAGTTAAAAGTATCGACACAGTTAAAAGTATCGACACAGTTAAAAGTATCGACACAGTTAAAAGTATCGACACAGTTAAAAGTATCGACGCAGTTAAAAGTATCAACTCAGTTAAAAGTATCGACACAGTTAAAAGTATCGACACAGTTAAAAGTATCGACTCAGTTAAAAGTATCGACGCAGTTAAAAGTATCGACAAAGTTAAAAGTATCGACACAGTTAAAAGTATCGACACAGTTAAAAGTATCGACAGGTCGATACTTTTATTATTATCACAGTTAATATATATTTATTATCACAGTTAAATGTATTAACACAGTTAAAAGTATCGACACAGTTAAAAGTATCGACGCAGTTAAAAGTATCGACACAGTTAAAAGTATCGACACAATTAAAAGTATCGACACAGTTAAAAGTATTAACACAGTTAAAAGTATTAACACTGTTAAAAGTATCGACACAGTTAAAAGTATCGACACAGTTAAAAGTATCGACACAGTTAAAAGTATCGACGCAGTTAAAAGTATCGACACAGTTAAAAGTATCGACACAGTTAAAAGTATCGACACAATTAAAAGTATTAACACAGTTAAAAGTATTAACACATTCAAAAGTATTACCAAAAAGTATCGACGCAGTTAAAAGTATCGACTCAGTTAAAAGTATCGACACAGTTCAAAGTATCGACACAGATAAAAGTATCCACACAGTTAAAAGTATCGACACAGTTAAAAGTATCGACCCAGTTAAAAGTATCGATGCAGTTAAAAGTATCGACACAGTTAAAAGTATCGACTCAGTTAAAAGTATCGACTCAGTTAAAAGTATCGACTCAGTTAAAAGTATCGACACAGTTAAAAGTATCGACACAGTTAAAAGTATCGACTCAGTTAAAAGTATCGACACATTTAAAAGTATCGACACAGTTTAAAGTATCGACACAGTTAAAAGTATCGACTCAGTTAAAAGTATCGACAAAGTTAAAAGTATCGACACAGTTAAAAGTATCGACTCATTTAAAAGTATCGACACAGTTAAAAGTATCGACACAGTTAAAAGTATCGACTCTGTTAAAAGTATCAACACAGTTAAGAGTATAGACACAGTTAAAAGTATCGACTAAGTTAAAAGTATCGACTCAGTTAAAAGTATCGACACAGTTAAAAGTATCGACACAGTTAAAAGTATCGACTCAGTTAAAAGTATCGACTCAGTTAAAAGTATCGACTCAGTTAAAAGTATCAACACAGTTAAAAGTATCGATACAGTTAAAAGTATCGATACAGTTAAAAGTATCGACTCAGTTAAAAGTATCGACGCAGTTAAAAGTATCGACTCAGTTAAAAGTATTGACTCAGTTAAAAGTATCGACTCAGTTAAAAGTATCGACACAGTTAAAAGTATCGACACAGTTAAAAGTATCAACACAGTTAAAAGTATCGACATAATTAAAAGTATCGACACAGTTAAAAGTATTAACACAGATAAAAGTATTGACACAGTTAAAAGTATCGACATAGTTAAAAGTATCGACTCAGTTAAAAGTATCGACACAGTTAAAAGTATCGACACAGTTAAAAGTATCGACTCAGTTAAAAGTATTGACTCAGTTAAAAGTATCGACTCAGTTAAAAGTATCGACACAGTTAAAAGTATCGATACAGTTAAAAGTATCGACGCAGTTAAAAGTATCGACTCAGTTAAAAGTATTGACTCAGTTAAAAGTATCGACTCAGTTAAAAGTATCGACACAGTTAAAAGTATCGACACAGTTAAAAGTATCGACACAGTTAAAAGTATTAACACAGTTAAAAGTATTAACACATTCAAAAGTATTACCAAAAAGTATCGACGCAGTTAAAAGTATCGACTCAGTTAAAAGTATCGACACAGTTAAAAGTATCGACACAGATAAAAGTATCCACACAGTTAAAAGTATCGACACAGTTAAAAGTATCGACCCAGTTAAAAGTATCGATGCAGTTAAAAGTATCGACACAGTTAAAAGTATCGACTCAGTTAAAAGTATCGACTCAGTTAAAAGTATCGACTCAGTTAAAAGTATCGACACAGTTAAAAGTATCGACACAGTTAAAAGTATCGACTCAGTTAAAAGTATCGACACATTTAAAAGTATCGACACAGTTTAAAGTATCGACACAGTTAAAAGTATCGACTCAGTTAAAAGTATCGACAAAGTTAAAAGTATCGACACAGTTAAAAGTATCGACTCATTTAAAAGTATCGACACAGTTAAAAGTATCGACACAGTTAAAAGTATCGACTCTGTTAAAAGTATCAACACAGTTAAGAGTATAGACACAGTTAAAAGTATCGACTAAGTTAAAAGTATCGACTCAGTTAAAAGTATCGACACAGTTAAAAGTATCGACACAGTTAAAAGTATCGACTCAGTTAAAAGTATCGACTCAGTTAAAAGTATCGACTCAGTTAAAAGTATCGACTCAGTTAAAAGTATCAACACAGTTAAAAGTATCGATACAGTTAAAAGTATCGATACGGTTAAAAGTATCGACTCAGTTAAAAGTATCGACGCAGTTAAAAGTATCGACTCAGTTAAAAGTATTGACTCAGTTAAAAGTATCGACTCAGTTAAAAGTATCGACACAGTTAAAAGTATCGACACAGTTAAAAGTATCAACACAGTTAAAAGTATTGACACAGTTAAAAGTATCGACATAGTTAAAAGTATTAACACAGTTAAAAGTATTGACACAGTTAAAAGTATCGACATAGTTAAAAGTATTAACACAGTTAAAAGTATTGACACAGTTAAAAGTATCGACATAGTTAAAAGTATCGACTCAGTTAAAAGTATCGACACAGTTAAAAGTATCGACACAGTTAAAAGTATCGACTCAGTTAAAAGTATTGACTCAGTTAAAAGTATCGACTCAGTTAAAAGTATCGACACAGTTAAAAGTATCGATACAGTTAAAAGTATCGACGCAGTTAAAAGTATCGACTCAGTTAAAAGTATTGACTCAGTTAAAAGTATCGACTCAGTTAAAAGTATCGACACAGTTAAAAGTATCGACACAGTTAAAAGTATCGACAGGTCGATACTTTTATTATTATCACAGTTAATATATATTAATTATCACAGTTAAATGTATTAACACAGTTAAAAGTATCGACACAGTTAAAAGTATCGACACAGTTAAAAGTATCGATACAGTTAAAAGTATCGACTCAGTTAAAAGTATCGACACAGTTAAAAGTATCGATACAGTTAAAAGTATCGACTCAGTTAAAAGTATCGACTCAGTTAAAAGTATCGACACAGTTAAAAGTATCGACTCAGTTAAAAGTATCGACACAGTTAAAAGTATCGACACAGTTAAAAGTATCGACAGGTCGATACTTTTATTATTATCACAGTTAATATATATTTTTTATCACAGTTAAATGTATAAACACAGTTAAAAGTATCGACGCAGTTAAAAGTATCGACACAGTTAAAAGTATCGACACAATTAAAAGTATCGACACAGTTAAAAGTATTAACACAGTTAAAAGTATTAACACAGTTAAAAGTATCGACTAAGTTAAAAGTATCGACACAGTTAAAAGTATCGACACAGTTAAAAGTATCGACTCAGTTAAAAGTATCGACTCAGTTAAAAGTATCGACTCAGTTAAAAGTATCGACACAGTTAAAAGTATAGATACAGTTAAAAGTATCGATACAGTTAAAAGTATCGACTCAGTTAAAAGTATCAACGCAGTTAAAAGTATCGACTCAGTTAAAAGTATCGACTCAGTTAAAAGTATCGACTCAGTTAAAAGTATCGACACAGTTAAAAGTATCGACACAGTTAAAACTATCGACCAAGTTAAAAGTATCGATGCAGTTAAAAGTATCGACTCAGTTAAAAGTATCGACTCAGTTAAAAGTATCGACGCAGTTAAAAGTATCGACTCAGTTAAAAGTATCGACACAGTTAAAAGTATCGACACAGTTAAAAGTATCGACTCAGTTAAAAGTATCGACACAGTTAAAAGTATCGACACAGTTAAAAGTATCGACACAGTTAAAAGTATCGACACAGTTAAAAGTATCGACGCAGTTAAAAGTATCAACTCAGTTAAAAGTATCGACTCAGTTGAAAGTATCAACTCAGTTGAAAGTATCGACTCAGTTAAAAGTATCGACGCAGTTAAAAGTATCGACAAAGTTAAAAGTATCGACGCAGTTAAAAGTATCGACACAGTTAAAAGTATCGACTCAGTTAAAAGTATCAACACAGTTAAGAGTATCGACACAGTTAAAAGTATCGACTAAGTTAAAATTATCGACTCAGTTAAAAGTATCGACACAGTTAAAAGTATCGACACAGTTAAAAGTATCGACACAGTTAAAAGTATCGACACAGTTAAAAGTATCGATTCAGTTAAAAGTATCGACTCAGTTAAAAGTATCGACTCAGTAAAAAGTATCGACACAGTTAGAAGTATCGTCACAGTTAAAAGCATCGACACAGTTAAAAGTATCGACGCAGTTAAAAGTATCGACACAATTAAAAGTATCGACACATTTGAAAGTATTTATAAACACAGTTAAAAGTATCGACTCAGTTAAAAAATATCGACTCAGTTAAAAGTATCGACACAGTTAAAAGTGTCGACACAGTTAAAAGTATCGATTCAGTTAAAAGTATCGACTCAGTTAAAAGTATCGACACCGTTAAAAGTATCGACGTGGTTAAAAGTATCGACGCAGTTAAAAGTATCGACACAATTAAAAGTATCGACACAGTTGAAAGTATTTATAAACACAGTTAAAAGTATCGATTCAGTTAAAAGTATCGACTCAGTTAAAAGTATCGACTCAGTTAAAAGTATCGACACAGTTAGAAGAATCGTCACAGTTAAAAGTATTAACACATTTAAAAGTATTAACACAGTTAAAAGTATCGACATAGTTAAAAGTATCGACACAGTTAAGTGTCGACGCAGTTAAAAGTATCGACTTAGTTAAAAGTATCCACTCTGTTAAAAGTATCGACACAGTTAAAAGTATCGACACAGTTAAAAGTATCGACACAGTTAGAAGTATCGTCACAGTTAAAAGCATCGACACAGTTAAAAGTATCGACTCAGTTAAAAGTATCGACACAGTTAAAAGAATCGACACAGTTAAAAATATCGACACAGTTAGAAGTATCGACAGGTCGATACTTTTATTATTATCACAGTTAATATATATTTTTTATCACAGTTAAATGTATAAACACAGTTAAAAGTATCGACGCAGTTAAAAGTATCGACACAGTTAAAAGTATCGACACAATTAAAAGTATCGACACAGTTAAAAGTATTAACACAGTTAAAAGTATTAACACAGTTAAAAGTATCGACTAAGTTAAAAGTATCGACACAGTTAAAAGTATCGACACAGTTAAAAGTATCGACTCAGTTAAAAGTATCGACTCAGTTAAAAGTATCGACTCAGTTAAAAGTATCGACACAGTTAAAAGTATAGATACAGTTAAAAGTATCGATACAGTTAAAAGTAT
Organism: Agrochola lychnidis; assembly: GCA_963680765.1. Lineage (NCBI taxonomy): Eukaryota > Metazoa > Arthropoda > Insecta > Lepidoptera > Noctuidae > Agrochola > Agrochola lychnidis. Next base: position 16,575,059 of record OY796869.1, on the reverse strand, counting down.
CGACTCAGTTAAAAGTATCAACGCAGTTAAAAGTATCGACTCAGTTAAAAGTATCGACTCAGTTAAAAGTATCGACTCAGTTAAAAGTATCGACACAGTTAAAAGTATCGACACAGTTAAAACTATCGACCAAGTTAAAAGTATCGATGCAGTTAAAAGTATCGACTCAGTTAAAAGTATCGACTCAGTTAAAAGTATCGACGCAGTTAAAAGTATCGACTCAGTTAAAAGTATCGACACAGTTAAAAGTATCGACACAGTTAAAAGTATCGACTCAGTTAAAAGTATCGACACAGTTAAAAGTATCGACACAGTTAAAAGTATCGACACAGTTAAAAGTATCGACACTGTTAAAAGTATCGACGCAGTTAAAAGTATCAACTCAGTTAAAAGTATCGACTCAGTTGAAAGTATCAACTCAGTTAAAAGTATCGACTCAGTTAAAAGTATCGACGCAGTTAAAAGTATCGACAAAGTTAAAAGTATCGACGCAGTTAAAAGTATCGACACAGTTAAAAGTATCGACTCAGTTAAAAGTATCAACACAGTTAAGAGTATCGACACAGTTAAAAGTATCGACTAAGTTAAAATTATCGACTCAGTTAAAAGTATCGACACAGTTAAAAGTATCGACACAGTTAAAAGTATCGACACAGTTAAAAGTATCGACACAGTTAAAAGTATCGATTCAGTTAAAAGTATCGACTCAGTTAAAAGTATCGACTCAGTAAAAAGTATCGACACAGTTAGAAGTATCGTCACAGTTAAAAGCATCGACACAGTTAAAAGTATCGACGCAGTTAAAAGTATCGACACAATTAAAAGTATCGACACATTTGAAAGTATTTATAAACACAGTTAAAAGTATCGACTCAGTTAAAAAATATCGACTCAGTTAAAAGTATCGACACAGTTAAAAGTGTCGACACAGTTAAAAGTATCGATTCAGTTAAAAGTATCGACTCAGTTAAAAGTATCGACACCGTTAAAAGTATCGACGTGGTTAAAAGTATCGACGCAGTTAAAAGTATCGACACAATTAAAAGTATCGACACAGTTGAAAGTATTTATAAACACAGTTAAAAGTATCGACACAGTTAAAAGTATCGACAGGTCGATACTTTTATTATTATCACAGTTAATATATATTTATTATCACAGTTAAATGTATTAACACAGTTAAAAGTATCGACACAGTTAAAAGTATCGACACAGTTAAAAGTATCGACACAGTTAAAAGTATCGACTCAGTTAAAAGTATCGACACAGTTAAAAGTATCGACTCAGTTAAAAGTATCGACACAGTTAAAAGTATCGACTCAGTTAAAAGTATCGACACAGTTAAAAGTATCGACACAGTTAAAAGTATCGACACAGTTAAAAGTATCGACACAGTTAAAAGTATCGACTCAGTTAAAAGTATCGACACAGTTAAAAGTATCGACTCAGTTAAAAGTATCGACACAGTTAAAAGTATCGACTCAGTTAAAAGTATCGACACAGTTAAAAGTATCGACTCAGTTAAAAGTATCGACACAGTTAAAAGTATCGACTCAGTTAAAAGTATCGACACAGTTAAAAGTATCGACTCAGTTAAAAGTATCGACACAGTTAAAAGTATCGATACAGTTAAAAGTTAAAAGTATCAACTCAGTTAAAAGTATCGACGCAGTTAAAAGTATCGACTCAGTTAAAAGTATCGACAAAGTTAAAAGTATCGACACAGTTAAAAGTATCGACTCAGTTAAAAGTATCGACACAGTTAAAAGTATCGACTCAGTTAAAAGTATCGACACAGTTAAAAGTATCGACTCAGTTAAAAGTATCGACACAGTTAAAAGTATCGACTCAGTTAAAAGTATCGACACAGTTAAAAGTATCGACTCAGTTAAAAGTATCGACACAGTTAAAAGTATCGACTCAGTTAAAAGTATCGACACAGTTAAAAGTATCGATACAGTTAAAAGTTAAAAGTATCAACTCAGTTAAAAGTATCGACGCAGTTAAAAGTATCGACTCAGTTAAAAGTATCGACAAAGTTAAAAGTATCGACACAGTTAAAAGTATCGACTCATTTAAAAGTATCGACACAGTTAAAAGTATCGACACAGTTAAAAGTATCGACTCTGTTAAAAGTATCAACACAGTTAAGAGTATAGACACAGTTAAAAGTATCGACTAAGTTAAAAGTATCGACTCAGTTAAAAGTATCGACACAGTTAAAAGTATCGACACAGTTAAAAGTATCGACTCAGTTAAAAGTATCGACTCAGTTAAAAGTATCGACTCAGTTAAAAGTATCGACACAGTTAAAACTATCGACCAAGTTAAAAGTATCGATGCAGTTAAAAGTATCGACTCAGTTAAAAGTATCGACTCAGTTAAAAGTATCGACGCAGTTAAAAGTATCGACTCAGTTAAAAGTATCGACACAGTTAAAAGTATCGACACAGTTAAAAGTATCGACTCAGTTAAAAGTATCGACACAGTTAAAAGTATCGACACAGTTAAAAGTATCGACACAGTTAAAAGTATCGACACAGTTAAAAGTATCGACGCAGTTAAAAGTATCAACTCAGTTAAAAGTATCGACTCAGTTGAAAGTATCAACTCAGTTAAAAGTATCGACTCAGTTAAAAGTATTAACACAGTTAAAAGTATTAACACAGTTAAAAGTATCGACTAAGTTAAAAGTATCGACACAGTTAAAAGTATCGACACAGTTAAAAGTATCGACTCAGTTAAAAGTATCGACACAGTTAAAAGTATCGACTCAGTTAAAAAATATCGACTCAGTTAAAAGTATCGACACAGTTAAAAGTGTCGACACAGTTAAAAGTATCGATTCAGTTAAAAGTATCGACTCAGTTAAAAGTATCGACACCGTTAAAAGTATCGACGTGGTTAAAAGTATCGACGCAGTTAAAAGTATCGACACAATTAAAAGTATCGACACAGTTGAAAGTATTTATAAACACAGTTAAAAGTATCGACACAGTTAAAAGTATCGACAGGTCGATACTTTTATTATTATCACAGTTAATATATATTTATTATCACAGTTAAATGTATTAACACAGTTAAAAGTATCGACACAGTTAAAAGTATCGACACAGTTAAAAGTATCGACACAGTTAAAAGTATCGACTCAGTTAAAAGTATCGACACAGTTAAAAGTATCGACTCAGTTAAAAGTATCGACACAGTTAAAAGTATCGACTCAGTTAAAAGTATCGACACAGTTAAAAGTATCGACACAGTTAAAAGTATCGACAGGTCGATACTTTTATTATTATCACAGTTAATATATATTTATTATCACAGTTAAATGTATTAACACAGTTAAAAGTATCGACACAGTTAAAAGTATCGACGCAGTTAAAAGTATCAACTCAGTTAAAAGTATCGACTCAGTTAAAAGTATCGACACAGTTAAAAGTATCGATACAGTTAAAAGTTAAAAGTATCAACTCAGTTAAAAGTATCGACGCAGTTAAAAGTATCGACTCAGTTAAAAGTATCGACAAAGTTAAAAGTATCGACACAGTTAAAAGTATCGACTCATTTAAAAGTATCGACACAGTTAAAAGTATCGACACAGTTAAAAGTATCGACTCTGTTAAAAGTATCAACACAGTTAAGAGTATAGACACAGTTAAAAGTATCGACTAAGTTAAAAGTATCGACTCAGTTAAAAGTATCGACACACTTAAAAGTATCGACACAGTTAAAAGTATCGACTCAGTTAAAAGTATCGACTCAGTTAAAAGTATCGACTCAGTTAAAAGTATCGACACAGTTAAAACTATCGACCAAGTTAAAAGTATCGATGCAGTTAAAAGTATCGACTCAGTTAAAAGTATCGACTCAGTTAAAAGTATCGACGCAGTTAAAAGTATCGACTCAGTTAAAAGTATCGACACAGTTAAAAGTATCGACACAGTTAAAAGTATCGACTCAGTTAAAAGTATCGACACAGTTAAAAGTATCGACACAGTTAAAAGTATCGACACAGTTAAAAGTATCGACGCAGTTAAAAGTATCAACTCAGTTAAAAGTATCGACTCAGTTGAAAGTATCAACTCAGTTAAAAGTATCGACTCAGTTAAAAGTATTAACACAGTTAAAAGTATTAACACAGTTAAAAGTATCGACTAAGTTAAAAGTATCGACACAGTTAAAAGTATCGACACAGTTAAAAGTATCGACTCAGTTAAAAGTATCGACTCAGTTAAAAGTATCGACTCAGTTAAAAGTATCGACACAGTTAAAAGTATAGATACAGTTAAAAGTATCGATACAGTTAAAAGTATCGACTCAGTTAAAAGTATCAACGCAGTTAAAAGTATCGACTCAGTTAAAAGTATCGACTCAGTTAAAAGTATCGACTCAGTTAAAAGTATCGACACAGTTAAAAGTATCGACACAGTTAAAACTATCGACCAAGTTAAAAGTATCGATGCAGTTAAAAGTATCGACTCAGTTAAAAGTATCGACTCAGTTAAAAGTATCGACGCAGTTAAAAGTATCGACTCAGTTAAAAGTATCGACACAGTTAAAAGTATCGACACAGTTAAAAGTATCGACTCAGTTAAAAGTATCGACACAGTTAAAAGTATCGACACAGTTAAAAGTATCGACACAGTTAAAAGTATCGACACAGTTAAAAGTATCGACGCAGTTAAAAGTATCAACTCAGTTAAAAGTATCGACTCAGTTGAAAGTATCAACTCAGTTAAAAGTATCGACTCAGTTAAAAGTATCGACGCAGTTAAAAGTATCGACAAAGTTAAAAGTATCGACGCAGTTAAAAGTATCGACACAGTTAAAAGTATCGACTCAGTTAAAAGTATCAACACAGTTAAGAGTATCGACACAGTTAAAAGTATCGACTAAGTTAAAATTATCGACTCAGTTAAAAGTATCGACACAGTTAAAAGTATCGACACAGTTAAAAGTATCGACACAGTTAAAAGTATCGACACAGTTAAAAGTATCGATTCAGTTAAAAGTATCGACTCAGTTAAAAGTATCGACTCAGTAAAAAGTATCGACACAGTTAGAAGTATCGTCACAGTTAAAAGCATCGACACAGTTAAAAGTATCGACGCAGTTAAAAGTATCGACACAATTAAAAGTATCGACACATTTGAAAGTATTTATAAACACAGTTAAAAGTATCGACTCAGTTAAAAAATATCGACTCAGTTAAAAGTATCGACACAGTTAAAAGTGTCGACACAGTTAAAAGTATCGATTCAGTTAAAAGTATCGACTCAGTTAAAAGTATCGACACCGTTAAAAGTATCGACGTGGTTAAAAGTATCGACGCAGTTAAAAGTATCGACACAATTAAAAGTATCGACACAGTTGAAAGTATTTATAAACACAGTTAAAAGTATCGATTCAGTTAAAAGTATCGACTCAGTTAAAAGTATCGACTCAGTTAAAAGTATCGACACAGTTAGAAGAATCGTCACAGTTAAAAGTATTAACACATTTAAAAGTATTAACACAGTTAAAAGTATCGACATAGTTAAAAGTATCGACACAGTTAAGTGTCGACGCAGTTAAAAGTATCGACTTAGTTAAAAGTATCCACTCTGTTAAAAGTATCGACACAGTTAAAAGTATCGACACAGTTAAAAGTATCGACACAGTTAGAAGTATCGTCACAGTTAAAAGCATCGACACAGTTAAAAGTATCGACTCAGTTAAAAGTATCGACACAGTTAAAAGAATCGACACAGTTAAAAATATCGACACAGTTAGAAGTATCGACGGGTCGATACTTTTATTATTATCACAGTTAATATATATTTTTTATCACAGTTAAATGTATAAACACAGTTAAAAGTATCGACGCAGTTAAAAGTATCGACACAGTTAAAAGTATCGACACAATTAAAAGTATCGACACAGTTAAAAGTATTAACACAGTTAAAAGTATTAACACAGTTAAAAGTATCGACTAAGTTAAAAGTATCGACACAGTTAAAAGTATCGACACAGTTAAAAGTATCGACTCAGTTAAAAGTATCGACTCAGTTAAAAGTATCGACTCAGTTAAAAGTATCGACACAGTTAAAAGTATAGATACAGTTAAAAGTATCGATACAGTTAAAAGTATCGACTCAGTTAAAAGTATCAACGCAGTTAAAAGTATCGACTCAGTTAAAAGTATCGACTCAGTTAAAAGTATCGACTCAGTTAAAAGTATCGACACAGTTAAAAGTATCGACACAGTTAAAACTATCGACCAAGTTAAAAGTATCGATGCAGTTAAAAGTATCGACTCAGTTAAAAGTATCGACTCAGTTAAAAGTATCGACGCAGTTAAAAGTATCGACTCAGTTAAAAGTATCGACACAGTTAAAAGTATCGACACAGTTAAAAGTATCGACTCAGTTAAAAGTATCGACACAGTTAAAAGTATCGACACAGTTAAAAGTATCGACACAGTTAAAAGTATCGACGCAGTTAAAAGTATCAACTCAGTTAAAAGTATCGACTCAGTTGAAAGTATCAACTCAGTTAAAAGTATCGACTCAGTTAAAAGTATCGACGCAGTTAAAAGTATCGACAAAGTTAAAAGTATCGACGCAGTTAAAAGTATCGACACAGTTAAAAGTATCGACTCAGTTAAAAGTATCAACACAGTTAAGAGTATCGACACAGTTAAAAGTATCGACTAAGTTAAAATTATCGACTCAGTTAAAAGTATCGACACAGTTAAAAGTATCGACACAGTTAAAAGTATCGACACAGTTAAAAGTATCGACACAGTTAAAAGTATCGATTCAGTTAAAAGTATCGACTCAGTTAAAAGTATCGACTCAGTAAAAAGTATCGACACAGTTAGAAGTATCGTCACAGTTAAAAGCATCGACACAGTTAAAAGTATCGACGCAGTTAAAAGTATCGACACAATTAAAAGTATCGACACATTTGAAAGTATTTATAAACACAGTTAAAAGTATCGACTCAGTTAAAAAATATCGACTCAGTTAAAAGTATCGACACAGTTAAAAGTGTCGACACAGTTAAAAGTATCGATTCAGTTAAAAGTATCGACTCAGTTAAAAGTATCGACACCGTTAAAAGTATCGACGTGGTTAAAAGTATCGACGCAGTTAAAAGTATCGACACAATTAAAAGTATCGACACAGTTGAAAGTATTTATAAACACAGTTAAAAGTATCGACACAGTTAAAAGTATCGACAGGTCGATACTTTTATTATTATCACAGTTAATATATATTTATTATCACAGTTAAATGTATTAACACAGTTAAAAGTATCGACACAGTTAAAAGTATCGACACAGTTAAAAGTATCGACACAGTTAAAAGTATCGACACAGTTAAAAGTATCGACGCAGTTAAAAGTATCGACACAGTTAAAAGTATCGACTCAGTTAAAAGTATCGACTCAGTTAAAAGTATCGACACAGTTAAAAGTATCGACACAGTTAAAAGTATCGACACAGTTAAAAGTATCGACCCAGTTAAAAGTATCGACGCAGTTAAAAGAATCGACTCAGTTAAAAGTATCGACTCAGTTAAAAGTATCGACGCAGTTAAAAGTATCGACTCAGTTAAAAGTATCGACACAGTTAAAAGTATCGACACAGTTAAAAGTATCGACTCAGTTAAAAGTATCGACACAGTTAAAAGTATCGACACAGTTAAAAGTATCGACACAGTTAAAAGTATCGACACAGTTAAAAGTATCGACGCAGTTAAAAGTATCAACTCAGTTAAAAGTATCGACACAGTTAAAAGTATCGACACAGTTAAAAGTATCGACTCAGTTAAAAGTATCGACGCAGTTAAAAGTATCGACAAAGTTAAAAGTATCGACACAGTTAAAAGTATCGACACAGTTAAAAGTATCGACAGGTCGATACTTTTATTATTATCACAGTTAATATATATTTATTATCACAGTTAAATGTATTAACACAGTTAAAAGTATCGACACAGTTAAAAGTATCGACGCAGTTAAAAGTATCGACACAGTTAAAAGTATCGACACAATTAAAAGTATCGACACAGTTAAAAGTATTAACACAGTTAAAAGTATTAACACTGTTAAAAGTATCGACACAGTTAAAAGTATCGACACAGTTAAAAGTATCGACACAGTTAAAAGTATCGACGCAGTTAAAAGTATCGACACAGTTAAAAGTATCGACACAGTTAAAAGTATCGACACAATTAAAAGTATTAACACAGTTAAAAGTATTAACACATTCAAAAGTATTACCAAAAAGTATCGACGCAGTTAAAAGTATCGACTCAGTTAAAAGTATCGACACAGTTCAAAGTATCGACACAGATAAAAGTATCCACACAGTTAAAAGTATCGACACAGTTAAAAGTATCGACCCAGTTAAAAGTATCGATGCAGTTAAAAGTATCGACACAGTTAAAAGTATCGACTCAGTTAAAAGTATCGACTCAGTTAAAAGTATCGACTCAGTTAAAAGTATCGACACAGTTAAAAGTATCGACACAGTTAAAAGTATCGACTCAGTTAAAAGTATCGACACATTTAAAAGTATCGACACAGTTTAAAGTATCGACACAGTTAAAAGTATCGACTCAGTTAAAAGTATCGACAAAGTTAAAAGTATCGACACAGTTAAAAGTATCGACTCATTTAAAAGTATCGACACAGTTAAAAGTATCGACACAGTTAAAAGTATCGACTCTGTTAAAAGTATCAACACAGTTAAGAGTATAGACACAGTTAAAAGTATCGACTAAGTTAAAAGTATCGACTCAGTTAAAAGTATCGACACAGTTAAAAGTATCGACACAGTTAAAAGTATCGACTCAGTTAAAAGTATCGACTCAGTTAAAAGTATCGACTCAGTTAAAAGTATCAACACAGTTAAAAGTATCGATACAGTTAAAAGTATCGATACAGTTAAAAGTATCGACTCAGTTAAAAGTATCGACGCAGTTAAAAGTATCGACTCAGTTAAAAGTATTGACTCAGTTAAAAGTATCGACTCAGTTAAAAGTATCGACACAGTTAAAAGTATCGACACAGTTAAAAGTATCAACACAGTTAAAAGTATCGACATAATTAAAAGTATCGACACAGTTAAAAGTATTAACACAGATAAAAGTATTGACACAGTTAAAAGTATCGACATAGTTAAAAGTATCGACTCAGTTAAAAGTATCGACACAGTTAAAAGTATCGACACAGTTAAAAGTATCGACTCAGTTAAAAGTATTGACTCAGTTAAAAGTATCGACTCAGTTAAAAGTATCGACACAGTTAAAAGTATCGATACAGTTAAAAGTATCGACGCAGTTAAAAGTATCGACTCAGTTAAAAGTATTGACTCAGTTAAAAGTATCGACTCAGTTAAAAGTATCGACACAGTTAAAAGTATCGACACAGTTAAAAGTATCGACAGGTCGATACTTTTATTATTATCACAGTTAATATATATTAATTATCACAGTTAAATGTATTAACACAGTTAAAAGTATCGACACAGTTAAAAGTATCGACACAGTTAAAAGTATCGATACAGTTAAAAGTATCGACTCAGTTAAAAGTATCGACACAGTTAAAAGTATCGATACAGTTAAAAGTATCGACTCAGTTAAAAGTATCGACTCAGTTAAAAGTATCGACACAGTTAAAAGTATCGACTCAGTTAAAAGTATCGACACAGTTAAAAGTATCGACACAGTTAAAAGTATCGACAGGTCGATACTTTTATTATTATCACAGTTAATATATATTTTTTATCACAGTTAAATGTATAAACACAGTTAAAAGTATCGACGCAGTTAAAAGTATCGACACAGTTAAAAGTATCGACACAATTAAAAGTATCGACACAGTTAAAAGTATTAACACAGTTAAAAGTATTAACACAGTTAAAAGTATCGACTAAGTTAAAAGTATCGACACAGTTAAAAGTATCGACACAGTTAAAAGTATCGACTCAGTTAAAAGTATCGACTCAGTTAAAAGTATCGACTCAGTTAAAAGTATCGACACAGTTAAAAGTATAGATACAGTTAAAAGTATCGATACAGTTAAAAGTATCGACTCAGTTAAAAGTATCAACGCAGTTAAAAGTATCGACTCAGTTAAAAGTATCGACTCAGTTAAAAGTATCGACTCAGTTAAAAGTATCGACACAGTTAAAAGTATCGACACAGTTAAAACTATCGACCAAGTTAAAAGTATCGATGCAGTTAAAAGTATCGACTCAGTTAAAAGTATCGACTCAGTTAAAAGTATCGACGCAGTTAAAAGTATCGACTCAGTTAAAAGTATCGACACAGTTAAAAGTATCGACACAGTTAAAAGTATCGACTCAGTTAAAAGTATCGACACAGTTAAAAGTATCGACACAGTTAAAAGTATCGACACAGTTAAAAGTATCGACACAGTTAAAAGTATCGACGCAGTTAAAAGTATCAACTCAGTTAAAAGTATCGACTCAGTTGAAAGTATCAACTCAGTTAAAAGTATCGACTCAGTTAAAAGTATCGACGCAGTTAAAAGTATCGACAAAGTTAAAAGTATCGACGCAGTTAAAAGTATCGACACAGTTAAAAGTATCGACTCAGTTAAAAGTATCAACACAGTTAAGAGTATCGACACAGTTAAAAGTATCGACTAAGTTAAAATTATCGACTCAGTTAAAAGTATCGACACAGTTAAAAGTATCGACACAGTTAAAAGTATCGACACAGTTAAAAGTATCGACACAGTTAAAAGTATCGATTCAGTTAAAAGTATCGACTCAGTTAAAAGTATCGACTCAGTAAAAAGTATCGACACAGTTAGAAGTATCGTCACAGTTAAAAGCATCGACACAGTTAAAAGTATCGACGCAGTTAAAAGTATCGACACAATTAAAAGTATCGACACATTTGAAAGTATTTATAAACACAGTTAAAAGTATCGACTCAGTTAAAAAATATCGACTCAGTTAAAAGTATCGACACAGTTAAAAGTATCGACACAGTTAAAAGTATCGATTCAGTTAAAAGTATCGACTCAGTTAAAAGTATCGACACCGTTAAAAGTATCGACGTGGTTAAAAGTATCGACGCAGTTAAAAGTATCGACAAAGTTAAAAGTATCGACGCAGTTAAAAGTATCGACACAGTTAAAAGTATCGACTCAGTTAAAAGTATCAACACAGTTAAGAGTATCGACACAGTTAAAAGTATCGACTAAGTTAAAATTATCGACTCAGTTAAAAGTATCGACACAGTTAAAAGTATCGACACAGTTAAAAGTATCGACACAGTTAAAAGTATCGACACAGTTAAAAGTATCGATTCAGTTAAAAGTATCGACTCAGTTAAAAGTATCGACTCAGTAAAAAGTATCGACACAGTTAGAAGTATCGTCACAGTTAAAAGCATCGACACAGTTAAAAGTATCGACGCAGTTAAAAGTATCGACACAATTAAAAGTATCGACACATTTGAAAGTATTTATAAACACAGTTAAAAGTATCGACTCAGTTAAAAAATATCGACTCAGTTAAAAGTATCGACACAGTTAAAAGTGTCGACACAGTTAAAAGTATCGATTCAGTTAAAAGTATCGACTCAGTTAAAAGTATCGACACCGTTAAAAGTATCGACGTGGTTAAAAGTATCGACGCAGTTAAAAGTATCGACACAATTAAAAGTATCGACACAGTTGAAAGTATTTATAAACACAGTTAAAAGTATCGACACAGTTAAAAGTATCGACAGGTCGATACTTTTATTATTATCACAGTTAATATATATTTATTATCACAGTTAAATGTATTAACACAGTTAAAAGTATCGACACAGTTAAAAGTATCGACACAGTTAAAAGTATCGACACAGTTAAAAGTATCGACACAGTTAAAAGTATCGACGCAGTTAAAAGTATCGACACAGTTAAAAGTATCGACTCAGTTAAAAGTATCGACTCAGTTAAAAGTATCGACACAGTTAAAAGTATCGACACAGTTAAAAGTATCGACACAGTTAAAAGTATCGACCCAGTTAAAAGTATCGACGCAGTTAAAAGAATCGACTCAGTTAAAAGTATCGACTCAGTTAAAAGTATCGACGCAGTTAAAAGTATCGACTCAGTTAAAAGTATCGACACAGTTAAAAGTATCGACACAGTTAAAAGTATCGACTCAGTTAAAAGTATCGACACAGTTAAAAGTATCGACACAGTTAAAAGTATCGACACAGTTAAAAGTATCGACACAGTTAAAAGTATCGACGCAGTTAAAAGTATCAACTCAGTTAAAAGTATCGACACAGTTAAAAGTATCGACACAGTTAAAAGTATCGACTCAGTTAAAAGTATCGACGCAGTTAAAAGTATCGACAAAGTTAAAAGTATCGACACAGTTAAAAGTATCGACACAGTTAAAAGTATCGACAGGTCGATACTTTTATTATTATCACAGTTAATATATATTTATTATCACAGTTAAATGTATTAACACAGTTAAAAGTATCGACACAGTTAAAAGTATCGACGCAGTTAAAAGTATCGACACAGTTAAAAGTATCGACACAATTAAAAGTATCGACACAGTTAAAAGTATTAACACAGTTAAAAGTATTAACACTGTTAAAAGTATCGACACAGTTAAAAGTATCGACACAGTTAAAAGTATCGACACAGTTAAAAGTATCGACGCAGTTAAAAGTATCGACACAGTTAAAAGTATCGACACAGTTAAAAGTATCGACACAATTAAAAGTATTAACACAGTTAAAAGTATTAACACATTCAAAAGTATTACCAAAAAGTATCGACGCAGTTAAAAGTATCGACTCAGTTAAAAGTATCGACACAGTTCAAAGTATCGACACAGATAAAAGTATCCACACAGTTAAAAGTATCGACACAGTTAAAAGTATCGACCCAGTTAAAAGTATCGATGCAGTTAAAAGTATCGACACAGTTAAAAGTATCGACTCAGTTAAAAGTATCGACTCAGTTAAAAGTATCGACTCAGTTAAAAGTATCGACACAGTTAAAAGTATCGACACAGTTAAAAGTATCGACTCAGTTAAAAGTATCGACACATTTAAAAGTATCGACACAGTTTAAAGTATCGACACAGTTAAAAGTATCGACTCAGTTAAAAGTATCGACAAAGTTAAAAGTATCGACACAGTTAAAAGTATCGACTCATTTAAAAGTATCGACACAGTTAAAAGTATCGACACAGTTAAAAGTATCGACTCTGTTAAAAGTATCAACACAGTTAAGAGTATAGACACAGTTAAAAGTATCGACTAAGTTAAAAGTATCGACTCAGTTAAAAGTATCGACACAGTTAAAAGTATCGACACAGTTAAAAGTATCGACTCAGTTAAAAGTATCGACTCAGTTAAAAGTATCGACTCAGTTAAAAGTATCAACACAGTTAAAAGTATCGATACAGTTAAAAGTATCGATACAGTTAAAAGTATCGACTCAGTTAAAAGTATCGACGCAGTTAAAAGTATCGACTCAGTTAAAAGTATTGACTCAGTTAAAAGTATCGACTCAGTTAAAAGTATCGACACAGTTAAAAGTATCGACACAGTTAAAAGTATCAACACAGTTAAAAGTATCGACATAATTAAAAGTATCGACACAGTTAAAAGTATTAACACAGATAAAAGTATTGACACAGTTAAAAGTATCGACATAGTTAAAAGTATCGACTCAGTTAAAAGTATCGACACAGTTAAAAGTATCGACACAGTTAAAAGTATCGACTCAGTTAAAAGTATTGACTCAGTTAAAAGTATCGACTCAGTTAAAAGTATCGACACAGTTAAAAGTATCGATACAGTTAAAAGTATCGACGCAGTTAAAAGTATCGACTCAGTTAAAAGTATTGACTCAGTTAAAAGTATCGACACAGTTAAAAGTATCGACACAGTTAAAAGTATCGACAGGTCGATACTTTTATTATTATCACAGTTAATATATATTAATTATCACAGTTAAATGTATTAACACAGTTAAAAGTATCGACACAGTTAAAAGTATCGACACAGTTAAAAGTATCGATACAGTTAAAAGTATCGACTCAGTTAAAAGTATCGACACAGTTAAAAGTATCGATACAGTTAAAAGTATCGACTCAGTTAAAAGTATCGACTCAGTTAAAAGTATCGACACAGTTAAAAGTATCGACTCAGTTAAAAGTATCGACACAGTTAAAAGTATCGACACAGTTAAAAGTATCGACAGGTCGATACTTTTATTATTATCACAGTTAATATATATTTTTTATCACAGTTAAATGTATAAACACAGTTAAAAGTATCGACGCAGTTAAAAGTATCGACACAGTTAAAAGTATCGACACAATTAAAAGTATCGACACAGTTAAAAGTATTAACACAGTTAAAAGTATTAACACAGTTAAAAGTATCGACTAAGTTAAAAGTATCGACACAGTTAAAAGTATCGACACAGTTAAAAGTATCGACTCAGTTAAAAGTATCGACTCAGTTAAAAGTATCGACTCAGTTAAAAGTATCGACACAGTTAAAAGTATAGATACAGTTAAAAGTATCGATACAGTTAAAAGTATCGACTCAGTTAAAAGTATCAACGCAGTTAAAAGTATCGACTCAGTTAAAAGTATCGACTCAGTTAAAAGTATCGACTCAGTTAAAAGTATCGACACAGTTAAAAGTATCGACACAGTTAAAACTATCGACCAAGTTAAAAGTATCGATGCAGTTAAAAGTATCGACTCAGTTAAAAGTATCGACTCAGTTAAAAGTATCGACGCAGTTAAAAGTATCGACTCAGTTAAAAGTATCGACACAGTTAAAAGTATCGACACAGTTAAAAGTATCGACTCAGTTAAAAGTATCGACACAGTTAAAAGTATCGACACAGTTAAAAGTATCGACACAGTTAAAAGTATCGACACAGTTAAAAGTATCGACGCAGTTAAAAGTATCAACTCAGTTAAAAGTATCGACTCAGTTGAAAGTATCAACTCAGTTAAAAGTATCGACTCAGTTAAAAGTATCGACGCAGTTAAAAGTATCGACAAAGTTAAAAGTATCGACGCAGTTAAAAGTATCGACACAGTTAAAAGTATCGACTCAGTTAAAAGTATCAACACAGTTAAGAGTATCGACACAGTTAAAAGTATCGACTAAGTTAAAATTATCGACTCAGTTAAAAGTATCGACACAGTTAAAAGTATCGACACAGTTAAAAGTATCGACACAGTTAAAAGTATCGACACAGTTAAAAGTATCGATTCAGTTAAAAGTATCGACTCAGTTAAAAGTATCGACTCAGTAAAAAGTATCGACACAGTTAGAAGTATCGTCACAGTTAAAAGCATCGACACAGTTAAAAGTATCGACGCAGTTAAAAGTATCGACACAATTAAAAGTATCGACACATTTGAAAGTATTTATAAACACAGTTAAAAGTATCGACTCAGTTAAAAAATATCGACTCAGTTAAAAGTATCGACACAGTTAAAAGTATCGACACAGTTAAAAGTATCGATTCAGTTAAAAGTATCGACTCAGTTAAAAGTATCGACACCGTTAAAAGTATCGACGTGGTTAAAAGTATCGACGCAGTTAAAAGTATCGACACAATTAAAAGTATCGACACAGTTGAAAGTATTTATAAACACAGTTAATAGTATCGATTCAGTTTAAAGTATCGACTCAGTTAAAAGTATCGACTCAGTTAAAAGTATCGACACAGTTAGAAGAATCGTCACAGTTAAAAGTATTAACACATTTAAAAGTATTAACACAGTTAAAAGTATCGACATAGTTAAAAGTATCGACACAGTTAAGTGTCGACGCAGTTAAAAGTATCGACTTAGTTAAAAGTATCCACTCTGTTAAAAGTATCGACACAGTTAAAAGTATCGACACAGTTAAAAGTATCGACACAGTTAGAAGTATCGTCACAGTTAAAAGCATCGACACAGTTAAAAGTATCGACTCAGTTAAAAGTATCGACACAGTTAAAAGAATCGACACAGTTAAAAATATCGACACAGTTAGAAGTATCGACAGGTCGATACTTTTATTATTATCACAGTTAATATATATTTTTTATCACAGTTAAATGTATAAACACAGTTAAAAGTATCGACGCAGTTAAAAGTATCGACACAGTTAAAAGTATCGACACAATTAAAAGTATCGACACAGTTAAAAGTATTAACACAGTTAAAAGTATTAACACAGTTAAAAGTATCGACTAAGTTAAAAGTATCGACACAGTTAAAAGTATCGACACAGTTAAAAGTATCGACTCAGTTAAAAGTATCGACTCAGTTAAAAGTATCGACTCAGTTAAAAGTATCGACACAGTTAAAAGTATAGATACAGTTAAAAGTATCGATACAGTTAAAAGTATCGACTCAGTTAAAAGTATCAACGCAGTTAAAAGTATCGACTCAGTTAAAAGTATCGACTCAGTTAAAAGTATCGACTCAGTTAAAAGTATCGACACAGTTAAAAGTATCGACACAGTTAAAACTATCGACCAAGTTAAAAGTATCGATGCAGTTAAAAGTATCGACTCAGTTAAAAGTATCGACTCAGTTAAAAGTATCGACGCAGTTAAAAGTATCGACTCAGTTAAAAGTATCGACACAGTTAAAAGTATCGACACAGTTAAAAGTATCGACTCAGTTAAAAGTATCGACACAGTTAAAAGTATCGACACAGTTAAAAGTATCGACACAGTTAAAAGTATCGACACAGTTAAAAGTATCGACGCAGTTAAAAGTATCAACTCAGTTAAAAGTATCGACTCAGTTGAAAGTATCAACTCAGTTAAAAGTATCGACTCAGTTAAAAGTATCGACGCAGTTAAAAGTATCGACAAAGTTAAAAGTATCGACGCAGTTAAAAGTATCGACACAGTTAAAAGTATCGACTCAGTTAAAAGTATCAACACAGTTAAGAGTATCGACACAGTTAAAAGTATCGACTAAGTTAAAATTATCGACTCAGTTAAAAGTATCGACACAGTTAAAAGTATCGACACAGTTAAAAGTATCGACACAGTTAAAAGTATCGACACAGTTAAAAGTATCGATTCAGTTAAAAGTATCGACTCAGTTAAAAGTATCGACTCAGTAAAAAGTATCGACACAGTTAGAAGTATCGTCACAGTTAAAAGCATCGACACAGTTAAAAGTATCGACGCAGTTAAAAGTATCGACACATTTAAAAGTATCGACACATTTGAAAGTATTTATAAACACAGTTAAAAGTATCGACTCAGTTAAAAAATATCGACTCAGTTAAAAGTATCGACACAGTTAAAAGTGTCGACACAGTTAAAAGTATCGATTCAGTTAAAAGTATCGACTCAGTTAAAAGTATCGACACCGTTAAAAGTATCGACGTGGTTAAAAGTATCGACGCAGTTAAAAGTATCGACACAATTAAAAGTATCGACACAGTTGAAAGTATTTATAAACACAGTTAAAAGTATCGATTCAGTTAAAAGTATCGACTCAGTTAAAAGTATCGACTCAGTTAAAAGTATCGACACAGTTAGAAGAATCGTCACAGTTAAAAGTATTAACACATTTAAAAGTATTAACACAGTTAAAAGTATCGACATAGTTAAAAGTATCGACACAGTTAAGTGTCGACGCAGTTAAAAGTATCGACTTAGTTAAAAGTATCCACTCTGTTAAAAGTATCGACACAGTTAAAAGTATCGACACAGTTAAAAGTATCGACACAGTTAGAAGTATCGTCACAGTTAAAAGCATCGACACAGTTAAAAGTATCGACTCAGTTAAAAGTATCGACACAGTTAAAAGAATCGACACAGTTAAAAATATCGACACAGTTAGAAGTATCGACAGGTCGATACTTTTATTATTATCACAGTTAATATATATTTTTTATCACAGTTAAATGTATAAACACAGTTAAAAGTATCGACGCAGTTAAAAGTATCGACACAGTTAAAAGTATCGACACAGTTAAAAGTATCGATTCAGTTAAAAGTATCGACTCAGTTAAAAGTATCGACTCAGTAAAAAGTATCGACACAGTTAGAAGTATCGTCACAGTTAAAAGCATCGACACAGTTAAAAGTATCGACGCAGTTAAAAGTATCGACACAATTAAAAGTATCGACACATTTGAAAGTATTTATAAACACAGTTAAAAGTATCGACTCAGTTAAAAAATATCGACTCAGTTAAAAGTATCGACACAGTTAAAAGTGTCGACACAGTTAAAAGTATCGATTCAGTTAAAAGTATCGACTCAGTTAAAAGTATCGACACCGTTAAAAGTATCGACGTGGTTAAAAGTATCGACGCAGTTAAAAGTATCGACACAATTAAAAGTATCGACACAGTTGAAAGTATTTATAAACACAGTTAAAAGTATCGATTCAGTTAAAAGTATCGACTCAGTTAAAAGTATCGACTCAGTTAAAAGTATCGACACAGTTAGAAGAATCGTCACAGTTAAAAGTATTAACACATTTAAAAGTATTAACACAGTTAAAAGTATCGACATAGTTAAAAGTATCGACACAGTTAAGTGTCGACGCAGTTAAAAGTATCGACTTAGTTAAAAGTATCCACTCTGTTAAAAGTATCGACACAGTTAAAAGTATCGACACAGTTAAAAGTATCGACACAGTTAGAAGTATCGTCACAGTTAAAAGCATCGACACAGTTAAAAGTATCGACTCAGTTAAAAGTATCGACACAGTTAAAAGAATCGACGCAGTTAAAAGTATCGACACAGTTAAAAGTATCGACACAATTAAAAGTATCGACACAGTTAAAAGTATCGACACAGTTAAGTGTCGACGCAGTTAAAAGTATCGACTTAGTTAAAAGTATCCACTCTGTTAAAAGTATCGACACAGTTAAAAGTATCGACACAGTTAAAAGTATCGACACAGTTAGAAGTATCGTCACAGTTAAAAGCATCGACACAGTTAAAAGTATCGACTCAGTTAAAAGTATCGACACAGTTAAAAGAATCGACGCAGTTAAAAGTATCGACACAGTTAAAAGTATCGACACAATTAAAAGTATCGACACAGTTAAAAGTATTAACACAGTTAAAAGTATTAACACAGTTAAAAGTATCGACTAAGTTAAAAGTATCGACACAGTTAAAAGTATCGACACAGTTAAAAGTATCGACTCAGTTAAAAGTATCGACTCAGTTAAAAGTATCGACTCAGTTAAAAGTATCGACACAGTTAAAAGTATAGATACAGTTAAAAGTATCGATACAGTTAAAAGTATCGACTCAGTTAAAAGTATCAACGCAGTTAAAAGTATCGACTCAGTTAAAAGTATCGACTCAGTTAAAAGTATCGACTCAGTTAAAAGTATCGACACAGTTAAAAGTATCGACACAGTTAAAACTATCGACCAAGTTAAAAGTATCGATGCAGTTAAAAGTATCGACTCAGTTAAAAGTATCGACTCAGTTAAAAGTATCGACGCAGTTAAAAGTATCGACTCAGTTAAAAGTATCGACACAGTTAAAAGTATCGACACAGTTAAAAGTATCGACTCAGTTAAAAGTATCGACACAGTTAAAAGTATCGACACAGTTAAAAGTATCGACACAGTTAAAAGTATCGACACAGTTAAAAGTATCGACGCAGTTAAAAGTATCAACTCAGTTAAAAGTATCGACTCAGTTGAAAGTATCAACTCAGTTAAAAGTATCGACTCAGTTAAAAGTATCGACGCAGTTAAAAGTATCGACAAAGTTAAAAGTATCGACGCAGTTAAAAGTATCGACACAATTAAAAGTATCGACACATTTGAAAGTATTTATAAACACAGTTAAAAGTATCGACTCAGTTAAAAAATATCGACTCAGTTAAAAGTATCGACACAGTTAAAAGTGTCGACACAGTTAAAAGTATCGATTCAGTTAAAAGTATCGACTCAGTTAAAAGTATCGACACCGTTAAAAGTATCGACGTGGTTAAAAGTATCGACGCAGTTAAAAGTATCGACACAATTAAAAGTATCGACACAGTTGAAAGTATTTATAAACACAGTTAAAAGTATCGATTCAGTTAAAAGTATCGACTCAGTTAAAAGTATCGACTCAGTTAAAAGTATCGACACAGTTAGAAGAATCGTCACAGTTAAAAGTATTAACACATTTAAAAGTATTAACACAGTTAAAAGTATCGACATAGTTAAAAGTATCGACACAGTTAAGTGTCGACGCAGTTAAAAGTATCGACTTAGTTAAAAGTATCCACTCTGTTAAAAGTATCGACACAGTTAAAAGTATCGACACAGTTAAAAGTATCGACACAGTTAGAAGTATCGTCACAGTTAAAAGCATCGACACAGTTAAAAGTATCGACTCAGTTAAAAGTATCGACACAGTTAAAAGAATCGACGCAGTTAAAAGTATCGACACAGTTAAAAGTATCGACACAATTAAAAGTATCGACACAGTTAAAAGTATTAACACAGTTAAAAGTATTAACACAGTTAAAAGTATCGACTAAGTTAAAAGTATCGACACAGTTAAAAGTATCGACACAGTTAAAAGTATCGACTCAGTTAAAAGTATCGACTCAGTTAAAAGTATCGACTCAGTTAAAAGTATCGACACAGTTAAAAGTATAGATACAGTTAAAAGTATCGATACAGTTAAAAGTATCGACTCAGTTAAAAGTATCAACGCAGTTAAAAGTATCGACTCAGTTAAAAGTATCGACTCAGTTAAAAGTATCGACTCAGTTAAAAGTATCGACACAGTTAAAAGTATCGACACAGTTAAAACTATCGACCAAGTTAAAAGTATCGATGCAGTTAAAAGTATCGACTCAGTTAAAAGTATCGACTCAGTTAAAAGTATCGACGCAGTTAAAAGTATCGACTCAGTTAAAAGTATCGACACAGTTAAAAGTATCGACACAGTTAAAAGTATCGACTCAGTTAAAAGTATCGACACAGTTAAAAGTATCGACACAGTTAAAAGTATCGACACAGTTAAAAGTATCGACACAGTTAAAAGTATCGACGCAGTTAAAAGTATCAACTCAGTTAAAAGTATCGACTCAGTTGAAAGTATCAACTCAGTTAAAAGTATCGACTCAGTTAAAAGTATCGACGCAGTTAAAAGTATCGACAAAGTTAAAAGTATCGACGCAGTTAAAAGTATCGACACAGTTAAAAGTATCGACTCAGTTAAAAGTATCAACACAGTTAAGAGTATCGACACAGTTAAAAGTATCGACTTAGTTAAAATTATCGACTCAGTTAAAAGTATCGACACAGTTAAAAGTATCGACACAGTTAAAAGTATCGACACAGTTAAAAGTATCGACACAGTTAAAAGTATCGATTCAGTTAAAAGTATCGACTCAGTTAAAAGTATCGACTCAGTAAAAAGTATCGACACAGTTAGAAGTATCGTCACAGTTAAAAGCATCGACACAGTTAAAAGTATCGACGCAGTTAAAAGTATCGACACAATTAAAAGTATCGACACATTTGAAAGTATTTATAAACACAGTTAAAAGTATCGACTCAGTTAAAAAATATCGACTCAGTTAAAAGTATCGACACAGTTAAAAGTGTCGACACAGTTAAAAGTATCGATTCAGTTAAAAGTATCGACTCAGTTAAAAGTATCGACACCGTTAAAAGTATCGACGTGGTTAAAAGTATCGACGCAGTTAAAAGTATCGACACAATTAAAAGTATCGACACAGTTGAAAGTATTTATAAACACAGTTAAAAGTATCGATTCAGTTAAAAGTATCGACTCAGTTAAAAGTATCGACTCAGTTAAAAGTATCGACACAGTTAGAAGAATCGTCACAGTTAAAAGTATTAACACATTTAAAAGTATTAACACAGTTAAAAGTATCGACATAGTTAAAAGTATCGACACAGTTAAGTGTCGACGCAGTTAAAAGTATCGACTTAGTTAAAAGTATCCACTCTGTTAAAAGTATCGACACAGTTAAAAGTATCGACACAGTTAAAAGTATCGACACAGTTAGAAGTATCGTCACAGTTAAAAGCATCGACACAGTTAAAAGTATCGACTCAGTTAAAAGTATCGACACAGTTAAAAGAATCGACACAGTTAAAAATATCGACACAGTTAGAAGTATCGACAGGTCGATACTTTTATTATTATCACAGTTAAAATATATTTTTTATCACAGTTAAATGTATAAACACAGTTAAAAGTATCGACGCAGTTAAAAGTATCGACACAGTTAAAAGTATCGACACAATTAAAAGTATCGACACAGTTAAAAGTATTAACACAGTTAAAAGTATTAACACAGTTAAAAGTATCGACTAAGTTAAAAGTATCGACACAGTTAAAAGTATCGACACAGTTAAAAGTATCGACTCAGTTAAAAGTATCGACTCAGTTAAAAGTATCGACTCAGTTAAAAGTATCGACACAGTTAAAAGTATAGATACAGTTAAAAGTATCGATACAGTTAAAAGTATCGACTCAGTTAAAAGTATCAACGCAGTTAAAAGTATCGACTCAGTTAAAAGTATCGACTCAGTTAAAAGTATCGACTCAGTTAAAAGTATCGACACAGTTAAAAGTATCGACACAGTTAAAACTATCGACCAAGTTAAAAGTATCGATGCAGTTAAAAGTATCGACTCAGTTAAAAGTATCGACTCAGTTAAAAGTATCGACGCAGTTAAAAGTATCGACTCAGTTAAAAGTATCGACACAGTTAAAAGTATCGACACAGTTAAAAGTATCGACTCAGTTAAAAGTATCGACACAGTTAAAAGTATCGACACAGTTAAAAGTATCGACACAGTTAAAAGTATCGACACAGTTAAAAGTATCGACGCAGTTAAAAGTATCAACTCAGTTAAAAGTATCGACTCAGTTGAAAGTATCAACTCAGTTAAAAGTATCGACTCAGTTAAAAGTATCGACGCAGTTAAAAGTATCGACAAAGTTAAAAGTATCGACGCAGTTAAAAGTATCGACACAGTTAAAAGTATCGACTCAGTTAAAAGTATCAACACAGTTAAGAGTATCGACACAGTTAAAAGTATCGACTAAGTTAAAATTATCGACTCAGTTAAAAGTATCGACACAGTTAAAAGTATCGACACAGTTAAAAGTATCGACACAGTTAAAAGTATCGACACAGTTAAAAGTATCGATTCAGTTAAAAGTATCGACTCAGTTAAAAGTATCGACTCAGTAAAAAGTATCGACACAGTTAGAAGTATCGTCACAGTTAAAAGCATCGACACAGTTAAAAGTATCGACGCAGTTAAAAGTATCGACACAATTAAAAGTATCGACACATTTGAAAGTATTTATAAACACAGTTAAAAGTATCGACTCAGTTAAAAAATATCGACTCAGTTAAAAGTATCGACACAGTTAAAAGTGTCGACACAGTTAAAAGTATCGATTCAGTTAAAAGTATCGACTCAGTTAAAAGTATCGACACCGTTAAAAGTATCGACGTGGTTAAAAGTATCGACGCAGTTAAAAGTATCGACACAATTAAAAGTATCGACACAGTTGAAAGTATTTATAAACACAGTTAAAAGTATCGATTCAGTTAAAAGTATCGACTCAGTTAAAAGTATCGACTCAGTTAAAAGTATCGACACAGTTAGAAGAATCGTCACAGTTAAAAGTATTAACACATTTAAAAGTATTAACACAGTTAAAAGTATCGACATAGTTAAAAGTATCGACACAGTTAAGTGTCGACGCAGTTAAAAGTATCGACTTAGTTAAAAGTATCCACTCTGTTAAAAGTATCGACACAGTTAAAAGTATCGACACAGTTAAAAGTATCGACACAGTTAGAAGTATCGTCACAGTTAAAAGCATCGACACAGTTAAAAGTATCGACTCAGTTAAAAGTATCGACACAGTTAAAAGAATCGACACAGTTAAAAATATCGACACAGTTAGAAGTATCGTCACAGTTAAAAGCATCGACACAGTTAAAAGTATTAACACAGTTAAAAGTATTAACACATTCAAAAGTACTACCACCGTTAAAAGTATCGACACAGTTAAAAGTATCGACACAGTTAAAAGTATCCACACAGTTAAATGTATCGACACAGTTAAAAGTATCGACACAATTAAAAGTATCGACACAGTTAAAAGTATCGACTCAGTTAAAAGTATCGACTCAGTTAAAAAGTATCGACACATTTGAAAGTATTTATAAACACAGTTAAAAGTATCAACTCAGTTAAAAGTATCGACATTTCGATACTTTTAGCTGTGTCGATACTTTTAACTGCTTCGATACTTTTAACTGTGTCGATACTTTTAACTATGTTAATACTTTTAACTGTGTCGATACTTTTAACTATGTCGATACTTTTAACTGTGTCGATACTTTTAACTGTGTTAATACTATTAAATGTGTTAATACTTTTAACTGTGTTAATAAATACTTTCAATTGTGTCGATACTTATAACTTTGTCGATACTTTTAACTGCGTCGATACTTTAAACTGTGTTGATAATTTTAACTGTGTCGATACTTTTAACTGCGTCGATACTTTTAACTGTGTCGATACTTTTAACTGAGTCGATGCTTTTAACTGAGTCGATACTTTGAACTGCGTCGATGCTTTTAAATATGTCGATACTTTTAGCTAAGTCGATACTTTCAACTGCGTCGATACTTTTAACTGTGTCGATACTTTTAACTGTGTGGATACTTTTATCTTCGTCGATACTTTGAACCGTGTCGATACTTTTAACTGAGTCGATATTTTTAACTGAGTCGATACTTTTTGGTAATACTTTTGAATGTGTTAATACTTTTAACTGTGTTAATACTTTTAATTGTGTCGATACTTTTAACTGTGTCGATACTTTTAACAGTGTCGATACTTTTAACTGTGTCGATACTTTTAACTGTTTCGATACATTTAACTGTGTCGATACTTTTAACTTAGTCGATACTTTTAACTGTGTCGATACTTTTAACTGTGTCGATACTTTTAACTGAGTCGATACTTTTAACTGATCGATACTTTTAACTGTGTCGATACTTTTAACTGTGTCGATACTTTTAACTAAGTCGATACTTTTAATTGTGTCGATACTTATAACTGTGTCGATACTTTTAACTGTGTTAATACTTTTAACTGTGTCGATGCTTTGAACTGTGACGATACTTCTAACTGTGTCGATATTTTTAACTGTGTCGATTCTTTTAACTGTGTCGATACTTTTAACTGAGTCGATACTTTTAACTGAGTCGATGCTTTTAACTGTGACGATACTTCTATCTGTGTCGATACTTTTAACTGTGTCGATACTTTTAACTGTGTCGATACTTTTAACTGTATCGATACTTTTAACTGTGTCGATACTTTTAACTGAGTCGATACTTTTAACTGAGTCGATACTTTTAACTGTATCGATACTTTTAACCGCGTCGATACTTTTAACTGTGTCGATACTTTTAACTGAGTCGATACTTTTAACTTTGTCGATACTTTTAACTGAGTCGATATTTTTTAACTGAGTCGATACTTTTAACTGTGTTTATAAATACTTTCGAATGTGTCGATACTTTTAATTGTGTCGATACTTTTAACTGCGTCGATACTTTTAACTGTGTCGATGCTTTTAACTGTGACGATACTTCTAACTGTGTCGATACTTTTAACTGTGTCGATACTTTTAACTGTGTCGATACTTTTAACTGTGTCGATACTTTTAACTGTGTCGATGCTTTTAACTGTGTCGATACTTTTAACTGTGTCGATACTTTTAACTGAGTCGATACTTTTAACTGAGTCGATACTTTTAACTGTATCGATACTTTTAACCGCGTCGATACTTTTAACTTTGTCGATACTTTTAACTGAGTCGATACTTTTAACTTTGTCGATACTTTTAACTGAGGCGATATTTTTTAACTGAGTCGATACTTTTAACTGTGTTTATAAATACTTTCAAATGTGTCGATACTTTTAATTGTGTCGATACTTTTAACTGCGTCGATACTTTTAACTGAGTCGATACTTTTAACTTAGTCGATACTCTTAACTGAGTCGATACTTTTAACTGAGTCGATACTTTTAACTGTGTCGATACTTTTAACTGTGTCGATACTTTTAACTGTGTCGATGCTTTTAACTGTGTCGATACTTTTAACTGTGTCGATACTTTTAACTGTGTCGATACTTTTAACCGAGTCGATACTTTTAACTTAGTCGATACTCTTAACTGAGTCGATACTTTTAACTGAGTCGATACTTTTAACTGTGTCGATACTTTTAACTGAGTCGATACTTTGAACTGTGTCGATACTTTTAACTGTGTTAATACATTTAATTGTGATAATAAATATATATTAACTGTGATAATAATAAAAGTATCGACCTGTCGATACTTTTAACTGTGTCCATACTTTGAACTGAGTCGATACTTTGAACTGTGTCGATACTTTTAACTGAGTCGATACTTTGAACTGTGTCGATACTTTTATCTGTGTCGATACTTTTAACTGTGTTAATACATTTAACTGTGATAATAAATATATATTAACTGTGATAATAATAAAAGTATCGACCTGTCGATACTTTTATTATTATCAACTGCGTACAACTCTCCTACCTAACGACGAACGTTTTAAACTATAACTGGAGAGGGTCATTAATCCGCCGAAAATCTTAACACCGCGATTCAAAAAATTACGTAATTGTTTAACGCCATCTATGGGTTAATGGATAAAACGTCCGTACAAAGCATATTCTAATGCGGTTCGTGAATGGACGGCGGCATTTTGCGATTTAGTAATTATTTAATCTTCGAAACTATTTAACCAATTGACATACTGTTTTGGGAAAATCGTATCTTTATGATGTTCTTGTGATCATAACAATATTTTTTTCGATAAGGTTTAATATTTTGTTGTTTAAAAAATCGTCCAAACGTAAGTACGTCGAAAAATACTTTTTTAACACATAAAAGCTACTATATCTGCTTAAATGTAAAAGATAGAAATATGGTGTCGCGGACTTTTTTGTAGAACTATTTAAAGCAGACCTAGTCGCCATACATTGTTTTTAATTACATACAACTGTTAAGGCAGCGCATGCAAATAACTCTGTTGTAAGAGCTATTTTTTTCCGCCTGGCTAGACAAAAATTGAGGTAGTTCGGCTAATATACATGATATCTTTATAATTTATAACCTACAGCACTCACGAATAATGTAGCTTTCTACCAGTGAAACAATTTTTAAAATTGGTTCATTACTTCCGGAGATTAACCCCTACATACAAACTTACAAACATACAAACTTACAAACAAATGTTACCTCTTTATAATATTATAAATTAGTATTAGTATATATTAGTATATTAGTATAGATTAGTATAGATGTAGGAGTATTTTGTCAATAATAATAAATAGTAAAACATATTTTACGCCATAGGTATCTAAGATCAAATACCTAAGTGGGTTTATTGAACTTTAAAAGTTGTGTAGGTACTTCACTTCAATAAGTTAGGTATTTTGTTCGCACTGATTGTGTTATTGTTTGTAAAACAATATTATTCCTATTTACAATATTCACATTCTTCTTCTGGGTAATGATCGTAAATAGCAAAAGAACAGCGTGGACACCAGAAAAAATCAAAATTTTACATGTATTTAACATTTTCCTCAGTCACTATAAAATGTGTAGGTTTGGTTTCATTGCCAGTTATCGGAAATCCGCAACCAAAACAACGATACGCGCGTAAAAAGTGTGTGGATATCCATGGCCATCTCAAACACATACGTATCAATAAGATAAAATCTGTTTTGGTTAAAACTTATCGATGTCCAATAACCTTTCCACTGTCATTAACGAGACACAATGGAATTTTAATTGTTATCCACCTCAATGAGGCGTCGTAACAGATGATGAGTTATGTTACATGTCATTTTTTATTATAACCGAGACCACCAATAAATAAATCACTTGTTTATGTATGTATTTAAAATGGTTTTTTCACAGACTGAATCGCCAAATGAACCCTGATTTCGATAATATGGCTGATATTATACAGATAAAAATAGGTGCATGGAATGAAAAGTCATTTAGATGTTGTGTTACGGTTGAGCCGTTAATCCTAAGTCGTATTAAGGTAACTTTTAACACTTTCGTCAAAATATAGGGTAAAAATATTGCCTTAATTAAATAATTTATAAAGCGCGTCCATTATATTGAGAAAACTCACTAATATTACTCGATAAAATTAATTTCCCAAAATATTAATGTATTGGACCTGGCAACATACAACACGCGTACACTCCGGACCGACGAAAAGATCATCGAACTCGAGGAAGAATTGAGCAAGTTACGATGGGGTATAGTAGGGTTATCTGAAGTCCGAAGAGAGGGCGAGGACTCGATAATCCTCAAATCCGGGAACTTGCTCTATTTCCGGGAGGGCGACCAGCAGTCCCAAGGTGGTGTCGGGTTTATCGTCCATAAGTCCCTTGTGAGCAGCGTGGTGAAGATCGAGAGTGTGTCGACCAGGGTGGCGTACCTTATACTCAGAATATCCGCAAGATATTCGCTGAAGGTCGTACAGGTTTACGCCCCGACCTCGTCACACCCCGACGATGAGGTGGAGACCATGTATGAGGATATTTCCAGAGCCATGCATGGCTCTAAAACTCACTTCACCGTTGTCATGGGGGACTTCAACGCGAAACTGGGCAAACGAAACGATGATGAGCTGCGAGTGGGGCAATTTGGAGTTGGACGTCGAAACCACAGGGGTCACCTACTGGCCAGTTTTATGGAGAAGGAAGGCCTCTTTATGATGAATTCCTTCTTCAGAAAACGTGAGCACAGAAAGTGGACCTGGCAGAGCCCTGATGGTGCAACAAAAAATGAGATTGACTTCATTATGTCGACGAAGAGGCAAGTATTCAATGATGTCTCTGTGATCAACGCGGTGAAAACCGGAAGTGATCACCGTATGGTAAGAGGCACATTGAACTTGAATATCAAGCTGGAAAGATCTCGACTGATGAAGTCTACGCTCCGCCCAGCACCGATCCAAGTCCAAAACCCCGAGAGCTTTCAGCTCGAACTTCAGAATCGTTTCGAGTGCCTAGGGAGCTCCGTGGACGATTATAACGATGGGTTCGTGGAAACTGTCCATACGGTCGGGTCCAAGTTTTTCAAGACCCGTCGTACAAATCGAAACAAGAGGCTCTCTGATGCTACTTTACAGCTCATGGAGGAGAGGCGCGAGATGATTCTGCAGTCTTCAGACGATGCGCTTAAATACCGGCGGCTCAATAGACAGATCTCTAAGTCCTTGAAAAGCGACCTTCGACTCTATAATACGAACCGTATTAAGGACGCAATAGAGCAGAATAAGGGCTCCAAGGTATTTGCTAGAGATCTGTCTATTGGACAGAGTCAGCTCATCATATTTGTATTTTACGTTTCGCACATAGATAAGTAGATCATAGATCCTTTTTGTCTGTTCTAGGTGATGAAAATATTTACAAAAGGCTCAGGAAGACTGCTGTACCCTCTATTTTTCTTTTACTAAAGTCAAACCAGTCAACCCCTTAGCTGAAGACAGAGCAAATAGACTTACAGAGAAATGAGAAAAAACAATGTTTTGATAGTAATCAAATTGCTGGACCTAGCCATGTTCAAACCCGTGATAGTTATGAAGAACAATATAAAGACGAGGAACTTACAATGTTTAACGAAATATAAATTTTTCCTAGCACACCATTGGAGCCAGATGATGGGCCAGAACGGGACCAACATACTGTATCATCAAGACATACTCAAGTGAATTTTGTGTACATTTATGGATCTATAAAGAACTATAAAAACAATGACAGTATCATTGCTTTCTACACAGGTTTTGAAACCTATCAAAAGTTAGTTATACAAAATAAAGTATTATGGAAGTCATGTGAAGAATATTACTATTGAAAATGTTATTTATTTCAATGTAATTTAATTTTTAATTTATTATTTAATATAAACCAAATATTTGATCCTAGTTTATTGCTTTGTTTTTACATAATTCTAAATCAGCCATTATTAGAAATTAATTGCAGTCATAAAAATGTAAAATTCTAATATACAGTGCATGTGGTGTTAGCTTTTAAGTAATTGTTGCACTTATAAATGTATATTGTGTAGTTTTAAAAGAAATGTAATGTGTAAACAATTGTAGGCTAACCTATTAATTAATAAATAAGTAAGTCAACGCGTTCATGTTGAACGTTTGTTAGGTTTGACAAAAAAATTACAGTTTTGTGCCCCTCGCATCAAAGATATTTTTTGTTTGTCTTATGTGCTGTAACTTTAGAGAATGTATTATGTAATATGTATTGTGTATAAGGAGATAAATAAAACATTGTATATAATATTAATTTGGTTTTATTACAGTATCATAGTATTTATACAAGTATTTATCGTAAATTGCTGGTTGGAGATACTCAGTATAAAATGATGTTGTTTTTGGTTGTTTGAACATCATTAATTTTTCTGTGCATATTTTATACATAGGTAATTACAATCTTTGTACATACTATATCCTCTATACTATGGAGGACTGTGAAGATATGTTTACAGTGTGCTTCCAAGCCACTTCCAGCTGCACATTCACAATGACTTTCACATATCATACCAGTTTTATTCATCTTGAGTATAACATTATACATTAATCTTTTCATTTGTGCCTTGCACTGTGCATGAAAATACGCATAGTTACGATCATTAGCTTGATCAAGCTCCTATTTTCATTTTTCCCTTTAGGAGGTATTTGAAACCTGGAATAATATTAACATTAAATTAAGTATATTACACGCTTTTTTTATAGTTGAACTCACAAAGGAAGATGAATGCATCATCAGTTGATCACTGTATGAAAACTTACCTTCAGCAAACTCTTGAATGTGGGTTTTAGATAGCGCTGGAAGATCAGTGCTAGAATTGACATCCCTGAACTTTTCCAGGGCAGGAATGTTAGGGTTATCATCCTCAAGCTCTTCTGCAACTCCGATCAAGTTATTCCTGTCGTATGCCTCCAGTCTTCAACAAAAAAAGGACTTTTAAATAATGTAAACAAAACAATCTATCAAATATAAAATGGTCATTATTTATTTAACTTTCCACTAAAGCTGCTCTTTTATCCGTTGTAGACGCATCTCTTTTCCTTAACTACGCTTTTAATTGTACTACACTCCAAATCGCATACATTTTTGTCTAGTTTTCGTATAAACGATATCGACACAATAGTGAAAACATAAACAACAATGGCGGACTAAAGACGCACAACTGTGCTGCCATCTGCTATGAGCTTTCAGTTTTTAACCCCATTGCAATGACAGACCGCAGCGACACGGCTGGTTTCTATGTGACTCCATGAAAACGCTTCCGTAGATGGCGACGTTGCCGCCTGACGCTACGTTTAAGCTTCGTGCAAAATACTTGATGAAGTATCCACTGCAGACTAACCAAAGAAAGAAAAAGAAAGAAAGAAAGAAAATACATTTATTTAGCACAGACCTTTTGGTCTGTGCTAAATAAATGTATTTTCTTTCTTAAGCATACAATATAATTAACAGCAGATAAAAAAATAAAAATAGAAATCAAGAAACCAAAATCTTGACTGTGCCTAACAGGGGTACATCATGAGGCAGCAACCACGTCTCCTGAAGGGCAATAATGTCGGCCGTATTGTAAATTGACTTAACACTGTCAATGGATCTCTTAAAAGATTTACAATTAAAAGAAATTATCTTAGTTATTATTACAGATGAACTATCCATTAAGTATATACCTCTTCTTATTTACAAAACGCCTGAAGGTTATTCCATCTGGCCAAAGGTTTTCATCTAAATATAATGAAAGATTAGTTTTAGAAACTAATACTTTGTAAGCACTGTAATATCTATCATGCTTCTTTAAAATCTTTTTACCCGACTACGGCAAAGCCAAAAGAAGGGTTATGATTTTAGCAGTCTATGTATGTATGTTTATATGTTTGTATGTTTGTATGTATGTATGTATGTATGTTTGCTTTTACGTGTGTTCCACCATAGCGCCTAAACTACTGAACCGATTTTGATGAATGAGGTATCAATAGATTTGTAATAATGGTCCGGGTGACATAGGCTATATAAATTTTCCCTAAATTTAATATGGTGGATTTTACACGTAAATTTCTAACCTCGAAAAAAATTAAAATTATATGATCATGACATGTTTGGTACTAAAAGAAAGGTCTTGACGAGCACATTACAAATATGTAAATAATGTTATACTTTCAAAGTAAATAAATATGTTTAAATTGTTAAAAACAAGCAAAAGTGAGACTGTGCTACGTTGTATCGCAAGATGATACCAACGTGCAGTTAATCAAATCTTAATAAATACAAACGGTTTGTAATTCCATCCTCAATTCCTCTATGAAGAAAAACAAGTACACACGGCTACACATCAAGCTATACATTTCCAGTTTAAGCTGATCTGGCATTGTAAAGGATTTCCGTACAATGCGAGGTCAGCTAATACTGGAAATTTATAGCTTGATGTGTAGCACTGTGTACAATGAAATATTAATATTTATACACGGGGCACTCAGAAAATTTTGCAATAGGTAATAAAAAAAAATATACTACAGGTTATATTTTATTTATTAAATCTTTTCAAATAACTCTCCATTGGCGTCTATACACAGTTTCATGCGTCTTAACCAATTTTTATTACACATTTTCCAGTCCACATCAGACACCTCTTTAATCCCTGTTTTCCCTTGAGTTGATTTTTTATTTTGGGGAACAAAAATGACAAATCCATGATTCCGTAATGAAATCGTAAAGGTGCCGAGACGAGCCTGCTTCAAATTTTGCTATCATGTCTCGGCACCATTCTACCCGAACCTCCTTCTGCGTTAGATTGTGTGGTAATCAGCGTGAAACTATCTTCTTTACCTGAAGATGCCCGTGTAGAATTTCATGTACACTTCCCGATCCAATCTGCAGTATATGCTGAATCTCTTCATATGTAATTCGCTTATTCACTTAAATTTAATTTTTCACAGCCAGCACGTTTTCTTATGTAACAGCCGTCATAGCCCTTAGAAGGCCACTTCTTTCTTCGTCCGCCAAAGTTACTTGACCACGCTTAAATTCGTTGAACCAGCGGAAAACAGTCGCTTTAGAAGGGCTTTTGTCTATGAACATCATTCGAAGTCTTTCAAATGATTCTTTTGGTTTTAGTCGACATTTGAAATCGTACAAAATCATCGCGCTAAAATGTTCTCGTTGTAAATTCAATTTTCAGTGAGACGTTGCGCGCGGCGTTGTTTTAACGTTTAGCAAGTGTAAAAACGGAAAAGTATAAAATAAAAAATAAAGTTTAATAAAAAACTGTAACCCGACCACGGGAAAATAAAAATGATCTAAAAAGTACGAAACAAGCAAATATTTCAGACAGAAATCAAGACATAGGTACAAAAATGGTCAAGGTAAAGCCGTCGTCGCATGCCATTATAATTTTGTAGGTGTTCCTGGCACCCACATGGTATACAGGCATGCGACCACGGCTTTACCTTGACCATTTTTGTACCTATGTCTTGATTTCTGTCTGAAATATTTGCTTGTTTCGTACTTTTTAGATCATTTTTATTTTCCCGTGGTCGGGTTACAGTTTTTTATTAAACTTTATTTTTTATTAACACAACACTTTCACTTGTTTTATTATTTATATATTGCCCTATGTCATTCTCCGTAGCTTTCTTGTGAACCTTTGATATAAATAGATGGATTTTTGTGTCTGCAGCCTTAAAGTTGGCATCCACATTGGTTACCGCTTTACCAACTTTCTCTACCACTTTATTACGGAGCCGGTTCCTCAGTGTACTTGACCATTCTTGATTACAATTGACTGGTTTCCATGATTTCCCATTTTTCAAAACATCAACCATGGTTTTGTTTTCAGGCTGAATTATAATCTGACTAACACAATTGGTTTGTTTGCATTCAATCGCGGTCTTGCTGGTATTGTTGACAGGGCTCGGTCCAGATTGCTGCGGTTCGACTTTATCACGCTCCAACATTCCAGATACAGATTAGCTTTGCGAAGAAGCAGCACTGCTTGTCGTCCTAAGAGAGATTAGTCTGTCGCTAATATTGAGGGAGACGAGATAATGAAATTATGCTAGGGTATTGTTTTTGGCAAACTACAATTAATATCGACATCCAGGCTTCATCTGCATGAACACTTTTAAAGTTATTGCCAAAACTGTTGCAGTTTGAAATCTTGCTGTTTATGTTTGCATGTACATTATCTGGGTCTTCATCAGGGTTATATTTTTAAGTAATTTCGTAACATCTACCTGGTCAAATGTAACTGGTGGCAGTTTTTCGAGCCGACGCGCAACACATATTGAAGCTATACTTGGGTCCGTTTCATTGAACATGCCAATAATGTCACTTATGCATGTTTTATGTATAATACGGCGTTTATGTGTCGGACCATATTCCATTATTAATAGAGTGTAACATTAATTTAATTAAACCTAAGATTATTGAATCCTACATTTCTTGTAACAAAGTTATTTGGGGTGAGAGGGATTTAGAACAGATAAATAAGTATTATGATTACTGTAATAGCAACTTAAAACAAATAGATTTTCCTCCAGAATTTTGTAAATGTGCTAATAATATGTGTCACAAACTTGAGCATGGGTTGGTGATAGATAGGTTGTATAATGAGTTGATTTGTATTTTGAGAAGGGGAGCTGAACTCACTCATGCAGGATCGGTTAAAAAGCATCATAAAGGAAATTATGTAGTAGGGTGGAACAAACACGTTCGCGAGGCTCACCGTGATGCCCGACTGTGTTATCAAATGTGGCTGTTATACAACAAACCTACTTCTGGATGTATTTATGAAAATATGTGTACATCGCGAAATCTTTTTAAAACCAAATTAAAACATTGTCAAAACAATCAAGAGAAAATTAAAATGGATATGTTAGCATCTTGTCATGAAAGTAAACAATTTAATACGTTTTGGAAATTAACTAATAAATTAAAACATAGGTCGGGGACGCCGGTGAGCGTCGCGGGCGTGAGCGATCCCACTGATATAGCTAATGCTTTTCAAAAACATTGTAATGTAAACTCGCGTTTGCGTGGCTTTAGCGAGCCGTCAAATTGTGACGCTGGGGCGGCCGTGACCGTGGTTCCCCCTTTCAGGTTCTCCGCTAAAGAGATCGCGAGTAGGATACAGAACATGATGAGGGGAAAGTCCCCCGGTCACGACGGTCTCAGCGTAGAACATCTTAAATACGCTGGGGTACACTTACCGCGAGTACTTGCTATGATTTTTAACCTTTGTCAAGTCATAGTTACTTACCTGTGGCACTTAGTAATACGATCGTTGAAAAAATTCTGTCTGTTTGTCTGTTTGTTTGTACACGCTAATCTTCGGAACTACTGGACAGATTTGAATGTTTTTTTTTTTGTTGTATAAATATTGGGTCTGGGCAACATATAGGCTATAATTTATCTTGGAAACTTGAACACTTGATGCAGAACCGCAACAGACCAGCTAAACTATAAGAGATACAAAAATGATACTATAGCAAAAATTGTTCCACGTGATGAGCATTTTCTGCTAAGAGAATAAATTTGAAGATCTGGAACACCTGATGTGGAACTCCAAGAGCCCAGCTACACTATAACATATATAGGAATGACGTCTTAGCAAGAGTTGTTCAACCTGATGAGCACTCTCTGTTGACGTATAAAAATTGAAGATCTGGAACACTTGTTGTGGAATTCCAAGCGCCCAGCTACACTATAACATATATAAGAATGACGTCTTAGCGAGAGTTGTTCAGCCTGATGAGCACTCTCTGTTGACGTATAAAAATTGAAGATCTGGAACACTTGTTGTGGAATTCCAAGCGCCCAGCTACACTATAACATATATAGGAATGACGTTTTAGCAAAAGTTGTTCAATCTGATGAGCACTCTCTGTTGAGTTATAAAAATCGAAGATCTGGAACACCTGTTGTAGAACTCCAAGAGCCCAGCTACACCATATTACATATAGGAATGACGTTTTAGCAAAAGTTGTTCGGTCTGATGGGCATTTCCTGTTGTGGAAATCAAAGCTATAACTAATTTTACTGTATAATTATAAAATAACATAAGCTGGGAGTACCTCCATCATTAAAAATAAAATTTAACTCTACTGGCCAAAACTACCATTTATTTTTTTATTTTATTTTATTGCATAAATATGCCTTCGGGCTTATGTTATTTAAGTGTTTAATTTCCTTTTCCATTTATCTTCGTGACACGGTAGCCTGCCCGGTAATGCAGGGGAGCAGTCACTTAGATTTGAATTGATCAGGTATCTTCACAATAAAACTATAACCATGCCTAGAAGGAGGTCAAATCTTTCCCAGTGTTCTAAAGGAGCTAAATGATTGAGGATCATAAGATCACAAAAATCTACCGAAAAGCGTCAGGAGACACTTGATGCTGTTCGAGAACATCAAGCTGTAACTTGCTCCGTGGAAACCTTTTCGGATCGCGAAGTACGCCTGCGTTCTCAGCGTATATACACATCGACTTCGAGGTCTCTAGAGACAAGTGGGGAACGTGATGCGCAACTGACCGCTGATCGTGAACATCACGCATTGTCTCGCGAGTCGGAGACGTTCACGGATAGAGAATTGCGCTTGAGTTCTCAGCGTATCTACGCATCTGCTTCTAGGTCTCTAGAGACAAGTGCGGAACGTGATGCGCGACTCTCCGCTGATCGTGAGCGACATGCATTGTCTCGCGAATCGGAAACGTTTACCGATACAGAATCACGCTTGAGCTCTCAGCGTATTCGCACATCTACTAACAGGTCTCTTGAAACGAGTGATGAACGTGATGCGCGACTAACTGCTGATCGAGATTATCATACATTGTCCCGAACACGCACACAACAAAATATTCATAATCAGTTAGAAAGTGAGAGAGAAAGAATTGCTGGAGTACGGCATGAAAAGACAGAAGAAGAGCGCAACGAACGTTTGAATTCTGATTGACTTCGACATTCTCTGAACAGAATGTCGATATCATCTGAAGAAACGGATGTGTCTCAAGATATAGCCGTTGGGCATGGCGACCTTCCTTGGGTTGATAAAAAACGGAGTGCATTTACGTATACTCCTATGATTGACTAAGCCACATATTCCGCCATCGGAGGTATGGTTCAAAATTGTACTTTTTGTGAAGCTGTTAAATGGCAAAAAGTAACAAACGGTATGTGTTGCTCAGGTGGAAAAGTACATATTGAAATATTACAAAATCCTCCAGAAATATTAAAATCACTGCTAATCAGTGACCATCCACAGTCAAAACATTTCTTGGACAACATCCGTTCGTACAATAATGCCTTTCAAATGACATCTTTTGGTACGAAACAGATTTCAGAAGGCCCATTTATACCAATATTCAAAGTGCAAGGCCAAGTTTACCACCTTATTGGTTCATTATTGCTTGAAAATGACCCCAAGTTTCTCCATATATATTTTGTATCCAATTATCAAGATCAGGCAAATATCAGAAACCAAAACTTTCCGCAATTGAACAATAGTCTGATTTCACTGCTTCAATTGCTACAATCCTCACTAGGTGTGGTGCCGGTGAGACTGTAGTGTAGTAAATTGCTCTGGAAAAATATTAAACATCTAACCTATTCTAATAAATGTAAAAATTATAACTCTAAAATACTAAATATAAGAATATCACCTCATGAATCAATAAATTATATTAACAATCATTTTGCCAATGTAGGTCAACAGTTAGCTCAAGTAGTCCAGCTTAATATAACTAATCCTAATAATAATCAACTAAATAACTTACCATCCCTAAAAAATACCTTCGTTTTTCTAGACACCGACCCTGATGAAGTTGATAAAACATTGATGAGTCTTAAGTCTGACAGTGCCCCCGGTTGGGACAATATACCCACAAAATTTATAAAATTTGCTAGAACTGAAATTGTTCCCATTTTAGCTCACCTGACTAATCTTTGTTTCCAAAAAGGTATTTTTCCTGATTTGCTAAAGCAATCCATTATCATTCCAGTACACAAGGGGGGGGGATGGAGACGATGTCAATAACTACCGACCTATATCTGTTTTACCATGCATATCAAAAATTCTCTAAAAATGATTAAATCATAGATTAGTGCAATATTTTACCAAATTCAACATATTATCACATTCGCAATTCGGTTTTAGACAAAAATTATCCACTGAGGACGCAGTTACTGGTTTAAGCTCTTTAGTAACTAAGCATCTTGACTCTGGGAATAAATGCTTGACTGTATTCTTGGACCTCAAGAAAACATTTGACACCGTCTCTATCCCTGTCCTAGTGAAAAAACTAGAAAAGGCTGGAATAAGAGAAACTGCGCTCAACTTATTAAAAGACTATCTCTCACAGAGAAAACAAAAAGTTAGGGTAGGAGAGGTTACAAGTGATCAAGCGGAGGTATCATTCGGCGTTCCATAGGGAAGCGTACTAGGCCCAACACTCTTCCTGGTGTACGTTAATGACCTTTGCAACATGAACATCAATAACGCAAAGGTCTTCTCTTACGCCGATGATACTGCGATAGTCTTCTCTGGTGACTCCTGGAACGATGTGAAGCAAAAAGCTGAGGTAGGCATGGCCCAGGTAGCTAACTGGCTTATCAATAACTTGCTCACACTTAATACATCTAAAACGAACTACATATGTTTTTGTATTAGCAAAAACACACTACCTAGTGAAAATTTTAACATAAAAGTTCATGTATGCGGTGATACTAATAATAGACATTGTAACTGTTTGGTTATTAAACAGGTCACACAGACAAAGTATTTAGGCGTGATACTCGACCAACGATTATCCTGGTATGCCCACTTTGATCAAGTAACGAATAGACTTAGGAGATTAAGCTGGATTTTCAAGACTCTCAGACATATCGCACCAAAACAAATAAATACGAACAGTAAACGAAACTCGTCTAGAAATATATTAAATGAGATTTACGTAGCTCTAGTCCAGTCGGTCTTGATATATTGCATCCCCGTTTGGGGTGGGGCTGCAAAAACCAATTTTATCAACGTAGAACGCCCCCATCGGGCCTTAATTAAGATCATATATTTTAAAAAGTTAAGATACCCTACTGAAACCCTGTATCAGATTAGTGATTTGCTCTCAGTTCGTAAATTATACATTATTCAAATAATTCTAAAATTGCAGAAAACCTTAAAATATGACTCAAGTAAAATAACCCAGAGAAGAAAAGATCTAATCGTTCAAATTCCCCATACAAAAACTGTATTTGCGGGGAGACAATACAACAACCGATCAGCTTTTCTTTATAATAAAATTAATAGTAAAATTAACATATACCCAAAAAATACTACGAATGTAAAAAAGCTTTAACAGACTTGATAAAATTACTAAATTATGACGACACGGAGGCACTCTTGGAACACATTAAGTAAAATGTGCTAATTAGGTAGTAATAATCACACAACTTATCCACACCTATATCTATAAACAACAAATGCACAACACACACATACACTCACACACGCGCACGCACACACACACACACACACACACACACACGCACGCACACAAATAAGATAAGTTATACCTAGCTGTAAATATCTTGTTCATATTTTGTATTGCTTAGCTATGGAAGAGCGGGGCTCCCCAACACAGGCATCACTTGCTTACAGGGGAGCTCCAAACACAAATATTCTAGATGTAAACTTGTTGAAGCAATAAACCATTTTGTATTTGTATTTGACTGTGTTCATACCGCGCATGCCACTCATCCCCAATAATTTCCCCTTTCAATTTAAGCGCACACAGTTCCCTGTGACTACATGCTTTGCCAGACAGACGCTTAAAGCCGCTGGTGTTGACCTCACAACCGGCTGTTTTTCTCATGGCCAACTTTTTGTTGCTTTTTCAAGGGTCAGCAACGCTTCCGGTCTTTATATATTAGCTCCTGAAGGGAAAACCCCAAATATAGTATATGAAGAATTTTTTTTAAAGTTATTTGCAATATTATTGTTAATTCAGTGTACCCTTGGGATCCGCGGCGGAATTACGGGAAGAAAAGTTTTTTTGTTGTATAGGTATTAAGTCTGGGCAACATATAGGCTATAATTTATTTTGGAAAATGGAACACTCGATGCAGAACCGCAACAGACCAGCTAAAGTATAAGAGATAAAAATGGTGCCATAGCAAAAATTATTCCACGTCAAGAGCATTTTCTGCTGTGAGAATTAATTTGAAGAGCTGGAACACCTGTTGTGGAACTCCAAAGCCTAGCGACACTATAACATGTGTAGGAATGACGTCTTAGCAAAAGTTGTTTAGTCTGATGGTCATTTCCTGTTGACTTACAAAAATGAAAGATCTGGAACGTCTCGAATCGTCTCGCGCATCCCGTTGTTTTCCCGTCCCCGGGCTCTTAGAATTCGATATCAGACGTTTCAGATCTTCGATTTTAACAACCCCGTTGTCGCTGGCATAAGCAACAGGATCCGCGTACGAAGTCGCGGGCAGAAGCTAGTAAAAAATAAGACGGGTGACGCCTCCGATATCTCCAACTATAGGCCGCTATCGCTTGCCACTGTCTGTGCTAAGGTATTGGACAGTCTACTTGATAAGATTCTAGCTAAAAATATCGTTCTCGAGGATGATCAGTTTGGATTTAGACCGAACTTGTCAACGGAGAGTGCAATTTTATGCTTTAGGCAGACTGTCCAATATTATACAGACAGAAAGACTCCTGTAATAGCATGTTTCTTGGATTTATCGAGGGCTTTCGACCTGGTCAATTACGACCTGCTCTGGCATAAGCTCACTCATGACACTTCTATCCCGGCTGATGTGATATCACTGTTCAGATATTGGTACAGTAGTCAAAAGAATACAGTTAAGTGGTCAGGCTCATATTCTGATATGTATGGGCTGGATTGCGGGGTGAGACCCGGTCTGAGCTCCCCCCGTCTTTCTAACCTATACATAAACAAACTGATGGGTAGGCTCGGTAGCACTAAAATCGGTTGTCACGTGGACGGTGTTTGCGTAAACAACATCAGTTACGCTGATGATATGGTGCTGCTGAGCCCATCTATCGGTGCAATGAGAAGACTTCTGAAAATTTGTGAAGGTTATGCAGTGGCTCACGGGCTCAAATACAATACCGATAAAAGTGAATGGCTGGTTTTTAAATCGGGTACTTTAACATACGAACAGCTGCCTGAACTCTCACTCTCTGGGTCTCCTTTAGGTCGGGTTTCGAAATTAAAGTATTTGGGTCACTGGGTCACTGATGACTTAAAAGACAATGTAGACTTAGACAGGGAGCGCAGGTCGCTGGCTGTCCGTGGCAACATGCTGGCCCGCAGGTTTGCGCGCTGTACCGATTCTGTAAAGATAACGCCTTTTAAGGCCTTCTGCCAGTCGTTTTACACGTGCAGCCTGTGGACCAAGTATACCCAGCGGGCCTTTAGCGACCTGCGCGTCCAGTACAATAACGCTTTCAGGGTGCTTTTGGGGTTGCCGTGGCGATGTAGCGCGTCAGGGATGTTTGTGGAAGCGCGCGTCGACGGGTTCGCCGCGATTATGCGGAAGCGATGCGCATCCATGATGGCGCGCTTGCGCTCCTGCTCCAATGGCATCCTGAATGTGTTTTCAGACCGGTGGGACTCTCCCCTCTTACAGAGGTGGATAAGTATTCAGACACATTAGTGTACCATTGGACGAACTGTTCAATGATACATTGATTGTTTATTATTATTAATTTAATTTATTACTAACATTAGGCTAAGCTATACTGGTACTAACACTATATGGATGTTTATCTGAATTAAAATATTTGAATTTGAATTTGAATTACATTTCGGCCCACCGTTTCCAATACAAAAGTGCATTCCGTAACAGTCAACACTCAACTTACAAATGTGCATCCAATTTGTGTGTGATCTCGATTAAGAAATATTCCTTTTTCTCACGGTTATTATTTATTGTTATTTTATTGAGGTATGTATGTATATACACACCTCTGTCGTTGGATTTGCTTATTTGGTGTAATTCGAGAAAAACGGTTGCGCTTACATTAAAAGCAGTGTCACATTTGGTTAATATTTACAAGAACGACAAATAACTCAGCTTTATTTACAAATACATTCAGTCCATATAAAGGAGTGTATTAAACTTTTCCGATCATTGTACATTTTTTTGTTGCTCAATTAAATGAAGTTAATAAAACACTGACTCAATGAATTTTGCGTTGCGCTCTTGTGTGTTACATCTTCTCTTAGCCGTTGTATCAGGCTTTTGGGATGATTCTACTTCAACGTTACCGTACATCAGGACTGATACGACACCCAGACAAAGCTTTTTCAGATGGCAAGAAACGCGATCTGAATGGTTAGGAATGTTTTTCCCATCGTGGGATTGGTATACAATGTACTACAATAGAAGAACTAGTGTCGTTGCTGGATTATCTATTGGTGAGTATAAATTTGTTATTCTAACTAGGTATATAAAATATCCATAATTCAA
Source organism: Agrochola lychnidis (assembly GCA_963680765.1). NCBI lineage: Eukaryota > Metazoa > Arthropoda > Insecta > Lepidoptera > Noctuidae > Agrochola > Agrochola lychnidis. Next base: position 16,532,393 of record OY796869.1, on the reverse strand, counting down.
TACTAATCTAATCTAATCTAAATATATAAAAGCGAAAGGTCTCGGTCACTCAATCACTCACTCATTCATCACGAAATATCGAAAACCGCTTGACGTATGAAGATAAAATTTGATAGGAAGGTAGTTTATAGTTAGTAGACGTCCGCTAAGAACGGATTTTTGGATATTCAACCTTTAAGAGGGTGAAAAGGGGTGATTTTGTTTGTATGAAAAATCTTATTCCTTGAGTTAATAAACTTGAAACTTAGCACGAATACTTATCTATGTAAATTATAAAGTTTGCGATTTTTAGTTTTTCTAAAGCACCCCTTAAAGGAGGATTGGGGGTATCAAAGTTTGTATTGAAGAATTTTAACGAGCGGTCTAATCAACTCGAAACTCAGTATTTATAATTGAAACTGAAAATAAATAAAAACGTATATCAGGGTTTTTTGAAAATCTACCCATAATGGGGTGAAACGGGGTATTAAATTTTACAGTTGAGGATTTTACTGTGTAGCTTAATTAACTTGAAAATTGGTATAAATAATCTTTATAGTCAGATAATGGAAATGTCACAATAGATTTTTCAAAAATTATTATCACGCTATTTGCTATGGAGGATGAGCAATATAGCATTATGTTCGTATTCTTATATCGTTTATCGCAAATTGTAAAAAGACTAGTCGTTAGAATACATATTGCAGATAGTTACGGATTTAACTTTTTGTACCTTTATGGAGCTGCTCTAAGCAGTCAATCAAAGCATATACAGGGTGGATTTTGAGATGGAGCAATAAGGGCAGGTACCTTAATTAACCGTTATCGCTACAAGAAAACGGTCTTACAAGACTGTCCTTAACATTTTGAAACATTTTGATCTGCATTCACAGATTTTGAAAAAAAATTACAGTCAGTAAGAAAATGGCCAATTTTCACAAAAACTTTTTTGATGCCGGTCGATCCTATTTCTTATTATTACTAGGATCAAAAAACTATATTGGGCCAACTGAGGTTTGAGTACGAGAAAAGTCAGAAATTGCAAAAAAACTCCCATACATTTCGTAGAAAATGAGAGGAGATAGAACACAATATACCTTTGTAACGTTTTTTTGAACATTTTGAGGTACGAAACCCTAAAATAGATTATATGATAATATTTGAAATATTTTTGTTTAATATAACTGTTCATGAATTTTTTTGTTAATTAATGTAGTTGATGTTACCGTTTTAATTAACAATAAACAATATAAACATATTATCAGCCTATTACCTTTTCATGCCGTAACGGCTAAACGGATTTAGATGATAGGCATACGGATAGGCCATGACCTGGGTTAGGACATAGGATACTCTGAATACCGGTAGCACGTTCCTGTGGGATATTTTCCGACATTTACGCGGGCGAAGCCGCGGGCAAAAGCTAGTCTATACATACAATAAAATCGTAGCGAAAACAGTCGAAGTCAAAACTGTACATTAATTTAAAAAAAAAAGTTATTTCGAGGTCTGGAATCGATTCTAATGCCGAGAAAATATAGTTTTAAGAATTTTTGTCTGTTTCAAACTGTAGGGTATAACTATCACGTTATTTGCTATGGGGGATGAGCAATATTACATTATTTTCGTATTTTTCTCCGCAAATTCTAATAGGACGCGACAAAAGGTTAGGATATTGTAGATATCACGCTATAACCTTGATGGAATTAAGCAGTCAATCATGACATAATTACATTTTAGCTAAGTGTCAATATAGCAATTAAATAAGCGGTTGGACGAATGCAACCCTTTTTTTTTGGTTGGGAAATTATCAAATAACTTCTCCCGCTCTGAGCGGAGCGAGAGGGCGTGTCAGATTCTTACTGACTAAAACCCATCCGTGTTCCTTCAATTGCCATATTGCCGGGGGCCACGATCTTCATTTCAGTTTTCTTCGCAACCCCGGCAGGCATCGGCCCTAGCGGACCCCGTAAATTCTGCTGACATCTCTTTGAGACGCGCCGTCGACCCAGGCCTGATCCTTATCGGACGGCGAGTTAGAGCTTGACGGTGGCCTTAGGGTACACAAAATGCCAGAAAGCAACACAAGCATAGGCAAGCTCGTTCGCGTCAGCAAACACATGCAGTTCCCTGTATAAAGGTTCGCCACTGACGTTAGCGTACCAACGCGGAATTCTAAAAGTTGATACGTTCGCGAGCTCTTTAAACCATTCGGTCCACCTCAAAGCCTCTGATGGTGGAACTGGTGTGTCCCAACCAATATTTGATCTCCAGACTTCCTGGAGCAGGATGTGTCCCTTAACAACTATTGGCCCAAGTAATCCCAACGGATCATAGACTTTCATGAGATGGGACAATACCTTTCGCTTATTTAAAAAGCCTTGTAACTTGCAACCTTCTGAACCGGTCCTGAAACCTATAGTATCCGACAAAGGATTCCATGAAATGCCTAAGACTTTATTTACAGTGGTGGAATCATTGCCAAGTTTTACTTCAGATTCTTGTGCGGCACGGAGTTCTTTTGGAATAAGTAGCAACGCTTCCTGATTATTAGAGATCCATTCACGCATTTTGAAACAAGCATTACGATGGATAGTGACTATGTCGGATGACAGCTGTGCAGCCTTGGTGACGTTATCCAGGCTATCCAAATAATCATCCATATAACAACTGTGGATGCTAGCGTTGGCTGCCTCTGGATACAAAACTTGATGAGACATGGCATTTTTATTTTTAATGTACAGCGCAGTGAATGGGCCAGACGACGCTCCAAAGATAACAGCAGTCATGCGATATTCTTTTATAGGCGCTATTTTTTTTGACTGAACATCGCACCAAAGAAATCGTAATGTGTCCCTATCCTGTTCTCGGATTCGAATTTGAGGAGACATTTCCTTGATGTCAGCTGACATTGCGACACAGCCCTCCCTGAATCGAAAAAGGATACCTAATAAGTTCTCCAAAAGATCAGGCCCCTGAAGAAGCAAGGAATTCAAAGATACTCCTTGATTCTTTGCGGCCGCGTCGTGAACGACCCGAAGCTTACGCTTTTGTGGGTGGTAAACGCCAAAATGTGGCAAATACAACCTTATTTTTAGTTCCTTGCTATCCTCAATAGGCTTAGTTGCATTTAAACCTACTTTATGAAGATTTGTTACTGAAACAGGCGTAGGTTTTTTTTGGACACCGTGTATTGACGTCGATGTGATTAGTAGGGTTGATTATGCAAGAGGAACTACTAGGATAATAAGTGGTAGGATCACATTCCTCCGCATATCCCTTTTCAAGCATGTTAACAATAAAAAATTATAAGCAGCGGCAAATTCTGGTTCGCGTAGCATGCATCTCTCTAGATTCAAAAAACGTGAGAGAGCTTGCGGATAGCTATCGGGAACACATTGAATGTTGTCACGTCACGGGAGCCCTACTTCATACCTACCAGTTGGCAATCGTGTAGTGGTAGAATCTAAAATCTCAATAGCACGCAAATCCTGTTTACTATGAAGAGTCTCGTTTGGAGATACCGATTGAATCAAGTTTGTACTGCTCTTTTATGAGATGTTCTAAATATTCGTGTTCTGACAGTTCGGTGTGGTCTAAATGACAGTGGCTAATATATTCAACGGGTTTAGTTTTACTAGAAGCCACTCCATACAATGTCCAACCCAGCAAAGTGCGACAAGCTACAGGCTCATTGCGGCGTCCAGTACGGGCTTCATGAGTTATTGATAGATGCCAATGCTCGGCGCCGATAAGCACGGTAGATGTAGCATCACTGTAAGTCAAAAAATCAGCTAAGTCTGTTAAGTGGTCGAAAGATTCAACCGTTTGGTTGGACAGTGTTTGTGTGCTTAAATTCAGTGACGGCATAGCCCTAGCACGACTAACTAAGTATTTGTTAGTTTCGTATTTACCCTTTATGTAAAAGTCAACATACGAAATGTTCGTACTTTTGTATAAACCACCGATACCGTTGACAGTTATAACTCCTTGCGGACCTGATAACCCTATGCGAGCAGCTATATTAGCATCAATCAGTGTCGCTGTGCTGCCGTCATCGAGAAGAGCATATGTTTCGTAATCGCCAGCTGGACCAAATACGATAATTGGTACTACTTTTAAAAACGTATTTGTTCGTGATGACGTTGTAAAATGGTCACGCTGGATACCTATATTAGAAACCGTTACCTTTTCTTCCATTGACTGGTACGGGGCGGCTGAAGAGGATGACGTGCACGAAACGTCACTTTGAGACGCTACTGCACACACAGTGTTGTTGAACGACTGTGTTTCGGGTGCTTGCGATGACGTTAACTTATCCTGCCTACCATGTAAAAGAGGATGGTGGCGAAAAGAATAACCGTCGACCCCACAAGGGTTTACTCTACAAGATTTCCATTGGTGCGCAACACGCTTAAGGCATTTGTAGCAAACATTATTCTCACGTAACCAACGCCATCTCTCGTCAACTGACAAAGATTTTATTTCGTCGCAATTTTTAACGTTATGGCTTTTCTTACAATAAACACATTCCGTTTTTTTCGATAGTTTTGGTTTTATTGTGTGATACAGAATGGATATTTTCACGTTTGAATGGTTTATTGACAGATGGAGATACGTGCGACTGATGTGTAGCATGCGAAAGACCTAAGTCCGGCGACCAAAGCAAACTTGATATATCGCTCGTGTTCGCGAATTAAAAATTCAGATAAAACCTTTAATTTTGATATGAGAGGGTTTGATACCTGTGACGCATAGTCAGACCATCTCATTTTCATCATAGGGTTTAGTTTACCTAAAATAATATAAAAAAGCTCTGGTGAGTGTAGATACTCACTATGGTTGAGCAATCTTATTGTAGAAAGACTATTTCGCACTCTATTAGCAATGATACCTAACTCTTTGAGGTCGGTACCGAGTCGCGGCAATACCTTTAACACCTGTACCTCACCGAAGACGATCATCTCAGGGCACGCAAAGTTTCGCTCGAGGGCGCGCATGATCTCCTCGAGGTCCTCAGCAGAGATGAGCAGTGACGCGACAGAATCGCGTGCGGGACCGCGGAGCGCGCTCTGTAAGCGCGCAACATTCTCTGCGGGGGAATATGAGGATTTTGTAGTATCAAATAGCTTTCTAAATTGAAGTCACTGTGATGCGTTACCAGCAAATATGATAAACTCTATTTTTGATTTGTGTAGCTTATTTTGTGCGACGGCCAAAGACTTGGCTGCAGCGGCAGTGTCTGCAATTGCTTGTAAAAGTAAGGGAGAAAATTCATTATTACTTGCAAGATTATTACTTGCAGGGACGTAGCAGCACTGTCCCTCTGGGCTCACGAAAGAGGGTGGTAGCTCTGTGGCGGCCAACCCGAGCGGAACAGGTTTTGAGAAATCTGTTGTGACATTTGGGTCATTGTTTTTATGAATAGAAATGCTTTTTACCCACGATTGAGTCCGCCTACTTCTCCCTTCATCGTCCGCTTCTATTTGTTCGAGCTCGGCGCGATACTCCGCCTCCTCGACTTCGGCACGCTGTTTTGCGAGCTGTTCTGCGAGCTGCTTCATATTTTCATATTGTCGGCGCTTGTATGCGGCCTCTGCGGCGGCCTTGCATGTTTTTATCGTTGCTGAAGAGGCGCTTGAATTCGTTCGAGCAGATCGCATACTACCTGCTCGAGATGGCTCTACTACGGACTCGTGTATGGCGGGTGATGTAGGTTCTAGTGAAGTTTGAGGGGCGACTCTAGGAGATGATATTCATGGCTTTAGTTTTACTACGCGTGATCATTGCGTGACGTTACGTTGCACTTTTCACCTGTATTACTTCCCGAGCCGTTCATTTGGAACTGGTGCATTCCCTCTCGGCTGACTCCGCTATTATGAGCTAGCGTCGCTTTATTGCAAGAAGGGGAACTCCTGATACGATATTTTCAGACAACGGCACGTGTTTTGTTGGCGCAAACCGGATTCTTCGTAACTTTTATCAACCGCAAGTCGAAGATTTTACTGCCAATAGAGCAATATAATGGAGCTTCATTCCTGCCGCTGCACCCTTTTTCGGTGGATGTTGGGAAAAATTGGTCCGCAGCGTGAAGTTAAATGCCACTCTGCGAGAAAAGGCCCCAAAGGAAGAGATCCTCGTGACTCTAATGCTGGAAGCTGAAGCGATCGTCAACTCCAGACCACTAGGTCACGTTTTGGTATGCCACGAAGACCAAGAGACCTTAACCCCATTTCACTTTCTGCTTGGCTCATCGTCCAACCAAAGTCTGCCCTCAGCTTTAGACGATTAGGATTTATTAAGAAGAGCGGACTAGCGGAAAGCTCTGAGATTAGCTGACCATTTTTGGCATCGCTGGGTCAGAGAGATTCTGCCCACTATGCAACCACGTCAAATCGGGGACAGCAGAAATCAAGACTTAAATATTGGTGACATTGTGCTTATCGTCGATGAGAACTTGCCAAGAGGAACTTGGCCACGAAGCCGTATTGCTGCGACCTTTCCTGGCAAGGATGGTGTGGTAAGGGTGGTGAACGTGGCCACCTCTGGTGGCTTACTTCGTCGGCCTTTCAAGAAGCTTGTCAGGCTTTCCACCTAGCCCAACCCAGTAGTAGTTTGTGCACTTTCATGCACAAGGGGGTGGAATGTTGACAAACTCCTTGGAAAGGTTTAGTTTTTTATTTAATTTGATTTATTAAAAAGAAAGTGTCTTCTTTTGATTAGTCTGTCTGTCAAAGGTTTGTAATTTGGGTCACAAGATTTCTATAATATATTTTACTTTTTACCATCTTCGTTATAGTTTCATTACTACGCACGAAAGAACCCATAAATACAGTCAATTTTATCCACCATAGCGGTAATCCGGCAAGAAGGCTCGCCGCCTCGCAAGAGACCGTGCGGTATCCTCGGGCCAGCTGGATGGCCATGACCCACTGGGACGCGGTCAAACGGCGGGCTGGCCATAGCCTCAATGAACGCGCCCACACTGGTGCCCCGTAAAGGGCCTTGGATCGCACGACCCCCGCGTAGAGCCTCCGGCAGGAGGTATTTAGATTTGGCGGGAGCCGCTTCAAGGCAGTCCCGGCCCGCTCCACTCTGGGAGCCAAACGTCGGAAATGCTCCACGAAGTTCCAACGGCTGTCAAGGACGAGTCCAAGAGACTTGACTACCCGGAAACCCGACGGTGGTGCATTCCAAAGACCATGAAAACCCATGGCCTCGGACTTGTGCAGGGCCACCTCTAGTCCCAGCTGCCGGATCCTGTCGACAATTGTCGCAACCCCGCGTGTCGCTAAGTCGGCCGCCGCCTTGTACGATCTCCCCTGCGTCAGGATCAACGTGTCGTCAGCGTAACAAACAACGCTGACACCGTGCAGCACCTAGTCGTATCCGATGTCCCACAGATGCGGCCCCAGGACCGATCCCTGTGGGACATCGCACGACATCTCTCACCGGTTCCACTCTCCTTAGTGACCGGGGTAGATGACGGCCCTGTCCGTTAGATTGTTGTGTTGTGTGCGTTTTTGTCTGTGCTAAATAAATGTATTTTCTTTCTTTTTTTCTTTAGATAAGCCTTGAAAACACGACAGAAGTAGGTCGAAATCCAGTGATACCGATGTGCCTCCCTGATGCAACTTCATGGCAGGGTGTTGAAGGCATTGGCGATGTCTAGAGACATCCACAGCATCCCCCGTCGTGAGGGCCCGCACGCGCATGATGGCATCCACCGTAGAGCGCCTTCTGCGGAAAACAAACTGGCTCTCCGCCAGATCCGGCCCCACCCGCATCAGCTGCCCGACAAGGCAGTCTGCAATGACTCTTTCAAAGAGCTTGCCCACCTCGTCGAGCAGCACAATGGGCCGATAGGCGGACGGAGAGTCCAGTGGGCACCTCGGCTTATTGATGAGGACCAGTTTCCCCGTCTTGCAACGAAGTGGAAACTGGCCCCTCTCCATGCATGCGCTTGAGCCCCCAAGGCCTGGACCCAGGCTTTTCCAGGTATGCCGTCAATTCCTGGGGCGGTATCTTTCGCATTCAGCTAACGTATCGCCACTTTCATCTCTACCTCAGTCACCTCCGGAACATTTTCGTCGTCGTCGGTGGTGTGGTCATCGCAGTAAGCGGAGTCATGGGTGGGGGGTATGTTCCCCTCTTGAAGGGAACAGAGCGATCACCATGTCACAAGCTGGGGCCAGAGACTCTGCGTCAGCGGGGGAGCCCATAGGCGGAGTTTCTCCCGTACCATCTTGTACGGGCATCCCCACGGGTCTCTGTTCAGAGTCTCCAGCAACTCCGCGCGGGTGCCAGTGCCTTGACCCGTAGGATCTCCACTTGGAGGGCAGTAATAAGCTCACTTATAAAGAAATAAAAACAGCAATTAAGGCTTTAGATCCAAATAAAGCTCCTGGTTATGACCTTATAACAGGAAAAATCCTAAGGGAGCTGCCAAAAGAAGGGATAACATTTCTCACTTTCCTGTATAACGCTATCCTACGAAGAGGAATGGTCCCCCCTCAATGGAAAATTGCCCAAGTTATTATGGTTTCTAAGCCTGGAAAAAATTCGGTTCAGGCGCAATCATACAGACCTATTAGCCTGTTACCCATACACTCCAAAATCATGGAGATAGTTATTCTGCTTAGATTATCCCCGATTATTGCCTCAAACAAATTATTTTGAAGCTTAAATTAAAAAAATGCCTCAAAAACAGACAAACGAAATAGCAAAATTGCTCGGGATAAGGTAAGAAAAAATTGTATGCAGAACGTGTGCATAGGCATCGCTTAAAAGCGAAAGAAGGTAATAAAAACCATCCGGTGGAACAATGTGAGCCCCCAAAGTACTGGGACGATCCTCGGCAGTTTACGTCGCTATATGTGACTAGTTTTGTAAAACGACAACTCAACCCCAAGGCAACTGCCATATGTGCTGACAAATGTGGCCGGGCCCTAACGTGGGAAACCCTTCCGTGTTCATCCTACACGGCCGTAGCCGTAGTGATGTTCAAATCTGCTAGAAACCATAGACGTATTATAGACTATGAAATATATTTTTCTAGCGCGTTATTTTATACGCTATCATTATAACACGTTACAAAACTCGTCCACAGTCTCAACGCAGAGACGTTGTCATTTTATTTGCCAACACGCTAGATGGACTTAATGTTGCGTGGTGAATGTTATCTCACAACGCGCTGTACACGAAAGAATATAATATTTTTCTCATGAAGCATTAGAAATCAATGAACATTTATGTGAAAAGTGTAAAAATTTTGATACTGATATTACTAATCGAGATTTACAAAAAAAACGTGTGGAATAAAATTGGTTGTCATGAACTTTAAATTCACACCAACACCTCGGACTTCAGGTGCAAAAACAGTACTATTTCTTTTTTTTCTTTTGCTTATATCTCGAAAACGGTGTGTCCAATCGCAAAAATAATGAAAATTTCGACACACTTTATAAAACCCTTAAACCCCTTAAACTCTACATGTAGGTGATATTTTTCCTTATTTTCCGTACAAAAAGTGAAAAATTCCATATAAAACACGTCGAGGCCGCCCCCCTGAGATTCACGTGATTGATATCACGTGTGGAGTCGCGATTGTCAAATTCGATTTACTTGTATTAAAATTATTTATAAATTTAGAGAATTTATTTTGCAAAATAACAGACGACGCGGGCCGACTGCCGCCCGAGTTCACCCGACGCGCTGTGCCAGACTATAAAACTTTATTGCTATCCCATTCTGGCTCCGCTGTGCACGTTTAGACTTTTAAACGTTTAGTTTGTTGAAGTAATATATTTCTAGCGCGAAGTCATAGTCGATCTAGCAAACGCTAGATGCTTTGTACACATATCGTGTTATGTTTTGGCGCTATACGTTTTATTAACCACCACTACGTAGCCGTAGGTTGTTTACTTACAGTGACAGACTTCTTCACAAATGTTTTAACTACGTTTGAATTTTTCAGATTTCATTTGTCTTACTACTGCTTCGTTACTAAATAGAAGAACCTTGATCACTGCTGCCAATGTATTGGATCCCTGGTATAATAGGCAAAAGGACCTACGTATTTGGGCATTAGGCAATAAGGGATATCATAAAACTCCCTATAGATACAGAGTTTGGAGAACCACAAGATTGATTCCGAAAAGTTTGAATCCTGAACATTGGCATGGACCCAGAGGCATACATTCACCGAGACATGATTTATGTCTAGTCCATTCCTTGGATATGATCTTTATGGTGACTTATCTGTCCACAAGAGGCATGTATCCAGTTCGAAGTTATTTACCTGGTAGACACGCACCTATATGTGATGAGCACGAGGCTTTGTGGTTTACGGGTTCTGGGTATGAATATCCCTTGCATATCAAAGAAAATTATAAAATATTTTACACACACGCATCAAAAGCCAATATTGTAGACTGTTCGAAGTACTTGCCCAAATGGTGGGGCAAATTTGTATGTATGAAAAATGTACACGATTGGACCGGAATACAGAATGGTGGCGGATTACATTGCACATATGGAAAGGATGATTACACATTTGGGATGGGTTGTTTTGAAATTCGGTATAACGAAGACAGGATTATTGCGTTTACTGATATGCGTTATTATATGGATTGGATATTTCAACTTGGAGCGATATATCCTGGTGAGTATTACGAATATGCTTATCCTCAATGGGGTGTCAGTCACGGTATGGTATGGGATACATACTCTGCAAACGCTCCTAACGTCCCGGCCTGGCAGAAAAAGGATGACGTGTGGCCGATGGGCAAAAAATAGGTATACACAATAGTCATTAGTATCCAAACTTTCTTTACCGTGAAAATATATTATTATAGTTATTTGTTTAAATGGAATGGAACCATAAATTAAATATTTCTTTGGCTTCTACTCCGTCCCCATTACGGCAAGCCTGCCGATAGATACTCACCGCTATTAATAGTACTTTAGACTACGGTTACTGTAGACTTTTAAGGTCATCAGATAACTTGAAGCTTGAAATGCCTATGCATTCCACAACTTTCCTCGATAAGTCCTTTACTGTCCAGGCCACTCGTTTGTGGAATGCATTGCCAGTTGAAATAAAACGCGCGCAATCGTTGGCTGTATTTAAGAGACTCGTAAAGGAACATTTCTTGTCGTTGTAATCTTGTACTCGTAACTGTAATTATCTATAGTCTTCATTTATTTTTGTTGCTTATTATAGTTAGTAAGTATGTATATATTTATGTATATATTATTTAGGATTATGTATATATGTGTGTATCTATTCTAGTATATTATATACTTATGATTGCACCAACGACAGCCCCATTTTATGTCCAGGCAAATCACTGTCCATACCAAGGTTGCCTAGAAGAGATCGCGGAAAGCGATAAGGCCGCCCATTGTATATTTTGTAGTGTTTGATTTATTTTTTGTTACGTATTTTTGTAGTGCACATTAAAGTATATATAAATAAATAAATAGCTATACGCCACTCCTTACCACAATCCTTGCGTTTATAATTATGTCAGTATTGGTTCGGAAAATTGGAAGGCGCTCGCTGTCGATGCAGCTACGCGTTCGGGTTCGCCAAACGTAATGAACGCGCTTTTGGTCAGGACGCCGGAGATAGGATTTGTTCTAATAGAAAGAGATCGTCGCCCGAATACTTGATTGTTGCGTTCATTTGTCATCACAACAACGACAACGGATTACGTACGTGTCGTGGTATGAATTATTTTTAACCGACTTCCAAAAGGAGGAGGTTCTTAATTCGATTGTATGTTGTTTTTTTTTTTTGTATGTTTGTTACGCGATTACTTCGTCAATTATGAATTGATTTTGATGATTCTTTTTTTTTTGGTAGATCATACTTCAGAGGTAGTCCCATATAAATTTTATTAACTTTGCTTGGGTGGTTTTTGAGTTAGCTTCAATAATACGTATTTTTTCGTCACTTAGTATGTGGATGATATAATAACTTTCTGTCACTGTTATTTACATAGCAGGTATTGGTATTCGAATTTGTGTGGGGTAGATGTATCACAACTAAAAAGTGAAAAATAAAAACTTTTTACAAAAAAAAAAAAAAAACCGACTTCAAAAAAACACTACAAAGTGAAAAATAACTTTAATTTCGGAAGTCGGTGACAAAGAACGAAAATTCAAAACCAAAGACACCGACTTCCGAAATTAAAGTTATTTTTCACTTTGTAGTGTTTTTTTGAAGTCGGTTGTTTTTTTTTGTAAAAAGTTTTTTATATACGTTCTTGCCATAGGCCGTTTTTACACTGCGAAGATAACGAATCGATATCGTCGGACTGGTAGTGTCATACGATTACTACAGATTACCAGATAAATCACTCCATACAAAATTTTCAATACCTACTGCTATAAAAGCCTACACCTTCGAGTCGCTAAACGCTGCGAACGAAAATGTACCAAACTTTACAAGCGTAAAGTGAGTTTTGCTTTGTAGCTGTGCGCCGCCGCGTGGTTATTGTGAATTGCCAGCAGGCCTAACATGACACACGCGACATATATCCACTCTCGCGCGACAAATTTTTGTCTATTTCTGTAGTTTTATCGTTTTCTGATAGCTACGCCATACAAAATACTCGACTCGTTCTGTCAAACTTGATGTTTTGTCGACAAACCCTAACACGACACGTTATTTATCTCGATTTTTGACAGTTCAACACGATATTCAGTCATTTTGTCGTATTTAGTCGTCGTCGATTTTGACGACGACAAAGAGTAGACAAAAAGACAAAATTATGATACATAAAAAAACTCGAAAAAAAGGTGGCAGATTCATAGTCGTACTTATTGTAGACAATTTTTTTTTTTTAAATGTGGGTGTACACTGGTGTGCTGTAGTGAAGGGAAGCACTATCACGTAGATGACTATTACTTTCAGTAATAACCAGTCGCTTTGCCAATTATGGTGATTAAATAAATTAATTAATTAATTAACGAAATCTCTATTACAATAATAAAGTTCGATATGTCAAATTGCGATCGTTGGCCCATTTGTCATTCGTTCATCGATAAAGATGTCAGTAGACATTTATGGTACACTTTATGAAACAAAATAAAATGCTTTTTAATGTTTAAGCATGTGCACGTCGTGCACGCTTTTCTAACACTTGCACGCCTTTAAATAAACAATAATAATTTGAAAATAACATTAACAAGATAATAAATGTAATTGAAAATTGATTTGCACAAAGTAGATTTTTGCTAAACGTAATTTTCAAATGACATCTGACAAATGTGGCCTTTCTATTCTTATCTCAGACGCATAGTAGAAGCACAGATTACGTGGTAGAAGTAAGTACTTACCTACCAATAAAACACAAAACACTAAAACTGCAAGTTTAAACAATATACCTATTTAAAGAACGATAGTAAAACAAATTAGACAGGTACTCGCATTTCTGTATCAGCTGGTAAACTGAAAAAAGATATGTTTTTATGTCATCTTTTGTTGGATCTACATCCATCAACTGCACATAATACACCAGAACCAGCCATATCATATAAGAAGTTGAAACTAAGTACGTCAAGCCGACCGAAATTACGCGCCTCGCGGTTGTCGCGTTCCGAACCGGCGGCCGGTAGGTAGTTAGCGCGCGTAAGTACATGGAGTGATTTATCTGGTAATCTGTGCAATTACTACTAAACGCTTTCACCATAGTATAAAGAGTTCCCAGTAGGCTATCTCCGGTTCAATCCGCGATATAATTGCCTACCATACTTGCCTGTCTCAGGGTTGTCACTTTTAGCTTTTTGATTCACAATTCGTCAAATATTTGAAATTACGATTTTATAACTGTAAGTACTTAGTTACTTTACTATACCTACAATACTGAGAAATCGGCATGACTAAATGTAAACAAAGCATTAGCGGCATATCAATTGACAAATCAAAAGTAGGTACCTAATACATTTTAGTGGGAAGGTAGGCCTGCCTACTTCGTCTGTCTGATAGATAACTCATCATCTGCCTAGCCTTTTCCCAACTATGTTGGGGTCGGCTTCCAGTCTAACCGGATGCAGCTAAATACCAGTATTTTACATGGAGCGACTGCCTATCTGACCTCCACAACCTAGTGACTAGATAACACGATACCCCTTGGTAAGACTGGTTGTCAGACTTTTTGGGCTTCTAACTACCCGTAACGACTGTCAAAGATCTACAAATGACAGCCGGGACCAACGGCTTAACGTGCTTTCCGAGGCACGGAGGGGACTTGGTATGGAAAGATGGTCACCCATCCACGGACCAACCGCGGCAAGCGTAGCTTAACCTGATCGATCGACCCGTGCAGCTGTTATTACTTAGCCACAAGCTTGCCACTTAGCTGATAGATAACTAATACAACAAAAAATAAGTAGGTATCTCATCATCAAGTAAAATTATATGCTAGAATAAGTGACTTGGTTACCTTTCCTGTTCAGTAGGTAATCTGAACAGAGACAACTCTGGAATCGATTAATTATTTAGACACCCAAACACACAGCAATAATTTCTCCTGCGATTATCACTCATTTTTCATACATTTAGCGGTGCCGAAAAGCCGTGACACGCGAACCTTGTGCGGCGTTAGCCCCGACTGTCGCACTGAGAAACGGGTGAGATTTTGTTTAAGTGTGCGTGCGGCGACGCATATATACTATGGCGCACACATACAAGCCGCGCGCGGTGCGTTTTTATGAAGATAGCGTACTTGAAACTCTTTATACTATGCTTTCACACTGTGTCGGTGTAGTGCTGGTATCGTCGTCGACATTGGTTGTCGTGTCGATATCGGTGGACGACACAGTGCACTTGTTTACTGCTGCCATTGTTACATCAAATACACTATTACACTTTTAGAATCGCGCGACTACGTCGACCCGATGTCACACGACACGACACGGCGTCACGACGTGTTTATGTGACACGATGTAACCAACAGTTTATTGTCATGCGGTATGCTACAGCAGTTTTGAATAATCGCGTTGCGCCAGCAAAAGCTTACATCGCCGCGCGATTCTAAAAGTGTAATAATAGTATGTGACATACTTCATACAACGAGATTTTGAAAAAATTAAAGTATGCCTAAAATCATAAATAAATACCTAGTAACATCTCCGTGTGCAAGGGTATTATGGTTTTTCTCTCCGTTTCGGAGATATATACATTGGTTCCATACATTTTTTTTTTGCAAAAAAAGAAAAAAGTTGCCAATTTGCTTACCAGATTGTATCCTATGGCATATTATTTATGCATGATATTGGCTATTAGAAGCCATATCAAGCAAAAACCAACACTTTAAACTTTAAGCTCCTATGTCTTCGAGAGCCTTTTAGCCGCGCGGCCCTATTCGATATGCGTCCTTACGCAACTCAAATAAAACTTATCAATAGTTTTGCTGTCGCAATTTTTGAATTGAAAACTTCTTTTGGCGCACTTTACGCTCTTTCTGAATATTCAACGACAATGAACAATCATGCTCGGTTCGGTGACGCTGAATCGCGTATACTCGGCTCCAGCCGTAAGTTTTCAATTTTATCGTGTGGTCATAAGCAAATGCACTTCTTTTTTTGCTCCATCGTCTTGGTCTGCCTACTTAAAGTTAAATAAAACCCTTTTTCCAATTGCTGTTATTTTCTTTTAAACGAATACGAGTATGAACTTAGTGTAAATTTAGTTGATTTCAGAATGACTCGTACTGTTGAAAAAGTCATAAAAATGTTTAAAGTTGTAGCGGAAACTGAATTTTATGCGTCGATATTAGTGGTTTTTCCAAAAACACTTATTTGTTTACATTTTTGGAAACTAAATCGCGAACGTAGTATAGGTTGAAAATCACTGCATGCCACTTTGTATTCCAATTACACAACACAACATAGTGCTACTAAAGAAATGATGTACGAAATAGCAAAGATCTAAATCGTTAGATTTGCCCTCACCCTACTAAGTCGCGCGAAAAAGTGTTCATAGCCATACTAACAAGAGTGAGCTCACAAAAAAGTAGTAGCGTTATTATGGCAATCAAGTCTAGTATCTACGACATTATATGTGTGAGAGGTGACAACCATCTTTCCATGCGGTAGGGCGAATAGTTTTTGTAGTTTAATGCCTGGGCCACGAAAATATCAATTCGAAATATTTTTTTCAACAATCGTCGAAAACTAAAGTATTCAAAAGTCATTTATTCAAAATAGGCTGAGAATCAGCACTTTTCGAACGTCAAAATTACAAAAGACAGTCTCCCAAAAACGCCCACCCTTCACCACTTCCTAGTGCCTTTAGCTGGGAAGAAGAAGTGGCGTAACAAACTCCCCAGCAATATGTAGTAAGTACTTATCATCAGAGATCACCAATTAGTTTAATTGAGGGTCCGTTTTCTAATACATAATAATGACCGTCGCGGTCCGTTTGGTAGACGATTACTAGTACATAACAAAGATTTATTAAAAAAAAAAAACAGATAAAACGAAAAGAAACCCTGATTTTTTTTTGACGTGCTAACGTCTTATAAATCGATGAACGCCAGCTGCATGTACAAAAAAGTGTCACGTTCCGCCTGAGCTAAGCGAGAGCGCGGAACAAGCGATAGAGAGGCACAAGCTGAATGCCTAGGCGTTAGCTACGGCGTTACGCTTAGGCGTTCAGCTTGTGATGTTATCACGTAAACTTATCGTCCGCTAACGACTTTACAGACAACCAATTTTTTATTATGTAATAAAAAACAAAAATAAAAAAGTAAGTATATAGTGTGAAAAATTTCAGTTACAATTTGAATCTATCTGAAGTCTCGAGTAAGTTGGTGCAAGCTAAAACTCATTTATTTTTGTTATATTTTACTGTTTACTTATAAGGTCCCACACAAATAGGTGCCAGTCCGGATACGGGCCGCGGTTCGCCTTTTGGTGACTCCTGACCTATAGTCTATTAAAATCCTTGTTTTCAATACCCAATAAAAAACATTATAGTATACCGCAGGCAATTAAATCGCACCGTGGAAATTCAGGCTTAACTTTTGAAGCGCAGTCGTAGAACGAAACCATAGTTAAAGGAGTGGAAGTATCTTCATACAAACGCACCGCGCGCGGCTTGTATGTGTGCGCCAAAGTATCTATGCATCGCCGCACGCACATTTAAACAAAATCTCGACCCGTTTCTCAGTGCGACAGTCGGGGCTAACGCCGCACAAGGTTCGCGCGTCACGGTTTTTCGGCACCGCTAAATGTATGAAAAATGAGTGATAATCGCAACAGAAATTTTTGCTGTGTATTTGGGTGTCTAAATAATTCATCGATTCCAGAGTTGTCTCTGTTCAGATTACTTACTGAACAGGAAAGGTAACCAAGTCACTAATTCTAGCATAGAGTTTTTACTTGATGATGAGATACCTACTTATTTTTTGTTGTATTTGTTATCTATTAGACAGTCGAAGTAGGCAGGCCACTTTTCCACTAAAATGTATTAGGTATTTATTTTTGATCTGTCAATTGATATGCCGCTAATGCTTTATTTACGTTTAGTCATGCCGATTTCTCAGTATTGTAGGTATAGTAAAATAACTAAGTACTTACAGTAATAAAATCTTAATTTCAAATATTTGACGAATTGTGAATCAATCAGCCAATTTCTAGGTACTGAATTAAAATTTAGCTAAAAGTGACAACCCTGAGATAGGCAAGTATGGTAGGTAATTAGGTATATCGCGGATTGGGCCGGAGATAGCCTACTAGGAACTCCTTATACTATGGCCCTGCGCTGCGCGGACCTGCGTCACCTGCGTCTAAGCATACGCTTAGCCTAAATGTTGTTGAACTGTCGTAATGAAACAAATTAGTTTTAATGAAAAAAACATGATATTATATAAGTTTAAAAAAGCTCTTATTAAATTATTAATTGACAAATGTTATTATACTGTAGACGAATTTTGGAACGACCAATTATTATAATGATGCATTTTTATATTTTTTTATCTTTTGATAATAAGTACTATGACTATTTATTGATTTTATTGTATTTGATGTTTCTTTTTATCCTTTTCTTTACATGTATTTAATTAATTTAAAATATAATTTTTCTAATGACATAGTCGAATGACACCTAACGGGTCACTTATAAATTTGTATGTCTTAATTATGACAAAACATAGCGCATCCCTATTTATGTAAACACCTATGTTTCACAAATAAACGTATTGATTGATTGATTGAATCATTCACGAAAATGTGTTACGCAATTAGACAGCAATTGGTTTTTTAAAGAAAGTATTTATCGTGATATGTCATTTATAGGTATCTTATACTGTGTTATTATTAAATAAAGCGTTGAATTAAGAAAATTTTTTTTTTGTTTGATTTTATATAAATATTATAGTAGTATCCCAAACCATCACTTACGAAAACATCGATCACTATTGAACTATTTCGCATTAAATTAACCTCATTACTTTTAATTAAATTGATTCAGCCGTTCTGCGGTCTTGATCACTGTTTTACGTCGCCGTCGAGTATTTTTGACAGTGTTATGTGACAAGGTAGGTATGGTTAAGGTTTCCACATGCAAAATGTACCATCTAATCTCCTCTGAGTCTACGCAAGACTATTTTGAAGACTCTCACCCACACTCGAAAGCATGTCTGATCTATTAAGGCGACGATAACCGACTCTTAATGATTTTATACTGAAGATCACATTTATACGTGTACCTGTGAGGGGCTTGTGGCTAAGTAATAACAGCTGCACGGGTCGATCGTTCAGGTTAAGCTACGCTTGCCGCGGTTGGTCCGTGGATGGGTGACCATCTTTACATACCAAGTCCCCTCCGTGCCTCGGAAAGCACGTTAAGCCGTTAGTCCCGGCTGTCATTTGTAGATCTTTGACAGTCGTTACGGGTAGTTAGAAGCCCAAAAAGTCTGACAACCAGTCTTACCAAGGGGTATCGTGTTACCTAGTCCCAGGTTGTGGAGGTCAGATAGGCAGTCGCTCCATGTAAAATACTGGTATTCAGCTGCATCCGGTTAGACTGGAAGCCGACCCCAACATAGTTGGGAAAAGGCTAGGCAGATGATGACCTGATGTTAAACATCTGCCTAGCCTTTTCCCAACTATATTGGGGTCGGCTCCTGATCTAACCGGATACAGCTGAATACCAGTATTTTACATGGAGCAACTGCCTATCTGACCTCAGCAACCTAGTAACTAGGTAACACAATACCCCTTGGTAAAACTGTAGTGCTATTCTGTAACCATCTCACCGTGTTATCTTACGTGAAGTGAGCGTGGAGTGCGCTGTCAGTTGCTAAGGATTGACACTATTGGCAGCTCACTTCAGTTAAGTTATCACGGTGAGATTTTTACAGAATAGCACTACTGGTTGTCAAACTTTTGAGCTTCTAACTACCCGTAACGACTGTCAAAGATCTACAAATGACAGCCGGGACCAATGAGGCCTAAGTCCGCTATTTTTATAAATTCTTCATTCCAACACGATTGTCCATTCCATTGTCATTTTGCTAAAAGTTCGTAATCTACTAAATTCATAATAGTCGATTATTGGTCGGTCAATGGTCTCGTAATAGAATTGTGTTATTATTTATCATTTATTTATACATACAGTCTTGATACAGGTTCATGTTTGTTTTGTACCATTAAACCAGAAATGGTTTGTATTGGTACTCACATTCGCTATAAGAACACTCCTTAATTACTTTAATATAACTTGGCATGGCATTGTCGTACAATACGACTAATGATACCGCCTAAGTCAGTCATTCATTTGTCATTATGTACGAGATTACCGTGCCATTTTTATCAATGGAGTGTCAGTGGCTGACCATTGGAAAGTCATAATGACGCCATTATATTAGTAGATTACCAAACTTGTCAAAATCAACAATTATGAAATCAATAATAGACCATTCTGACACTATTGTAATAGTAGACTTGAGGCCCTGTAATGCTATTCTGTAACCATCTCACCGTGTTATCTTAGGTGAAGTGAGCGTGGAGTGAGCTGTCAGTTGCTAAGGATTGACACTATTGGCAGCTCACTTCACCTAAGATATCACAGTGAGATTTTTACAGAATAGCACTACAGATCGATCGACCTGTGTGGCTTTTATTACTTAGCCACAAGCCTCTCACGAGCCCCAGCCCCTAAACGAGTAAGTATTGTTTTGTGTTTAATAATTTGGAAAAATGCTTAATTTTATCGACGGAAAAAGTGGTCAAAATTTTTTTTGTTTCTTTTTAATTTTTTGTATCTATTTTTTTATTTTAGTTTTTATTCTCATGGGCATCTTATTTATAAATTTTACAATTATTGTAAAAAAATATGAAAAAATACAGATTTTTACTAAAAAAACATTTATTTTCAATTGAGGGTAGTTTTTTTCTCAATTTTAATTTTATGTGGACGCAGTTACACAGTTTAGTTACAATTTTTTTTTATTCCATAAAAAGTTTTAAAAACTATTTCGATTTTTTTAAATATTTTTTCTTTCGTTAAAATTAAGCATAGATTCCCTCATTTCGATATGTGCACATTATGAAGAATCACACTGTATAGCAACCCACTCTGGTGCTGCTGAGCTCGCCAATCCTGCCTCACCCCGCATTCCAACCTGTATGGCCTGGAAAAAGTTCCAGCCCATCGTACACTATTGATCTGGTTACCATATGTACCAATATTTAAAATGTTTTTAAGCTCCATTGGCAACCTATCCTTCTCCATCTTTCTCCACAATACGTCATAAGCAACCAGATCAAAAGTCTTGAATAAGTCGAAGAAGGTAGCATAAATCGGTGTTCCACGCTGTGTATAAATATAATAATAATAATAATACCCCACCGCCGTATCTCTACGTTGACGTCGTGGTGGGGCTTGCGCGCTCCGAATTCTGGGTCTGTGCCGGTAGTTTATTTTGCCGGAACAGGTCTAGGATGAGGAGCCAGACCAAGAGAGATACAAAAACCCGCAGGGCAGCATGTGGCGAGCTGTTGGGCAGTAGCGACCCCACGGACCCTATCTCCCCGGAGAAATCTTGTTCCTCACCTCTGGCTTGCCTTAATTGGCCGGTTGGAGTGAGCACTGACGAGGAACAGAGCTCCCACCTCATTCTCGCCTTTATTGGCCGGCTTGAGTGGAGATTCGCAAGAGCAAACGTGCTCGGAGGAAGGAAGTATTTCAGTAAGTGCTCGTAGGGATCTTGACCATCTTCCGGGCTCTGGGATTGTTCTGAAAGCCGTGGAATACCTCTCCACTCCTCAAGCACCTCAAGACATGTTGCCCCCTTGTTGCTACGACACTTTGTGCTAGCGACCGTTTTCGGGGGCCCATTAATGAGTGTGCAAGTCACCCCCTGCCATTTTATCCGTGTGCATATAAAACATTGATCAGGCAGGGGCCATAGTCCTTCCATAGTTTCAGGTGACCAGTCCACTTTAGCCACCCAAACCCATAGTCCAATATCTTTGTTTCCTTAATTACAATAGTCCTACACCAACCGGGGGTTGTCCTTGGCTGCACTTGCATAGTGCGAACAGGGATAATCGTCGGTTGGTACCTCATTTCATTAAAAACGTCTAAGGGGCCTCTGTGAGTTGGCTTCGGCCCCTCGTACGCCTTCCAAAGGTCCGGGACCCTAGGGTCCCGAGAAATGTCAAAGACGTAAAAATATAATAATAATAATCCATTTAATTCAGGCGACGCAGGCCCATAAATAAATACCTTAACCTAAACATACATATTTTTTTAAATTATAATAACAAATAACTATTGTACACGAAGTGATGACTGTGTCGGCGTCGTGTTGCGCTGCACGGTGTCGCGTAACCTTCCACGAAATTGTCGGTACGCCACACCTTTCGGCCAAAACTCTTCTTTCATGAAGGTTTCTAGGTACTGAGTTGGAACCCGCACCACAAACGACTTGAAGTTTATGTTATGGCGCGACTACAACTTCTCCACTCTCAATGTCCACTTGGTCTTGGATCTGATGTATTCCACGATGTCTTCAGTCATCGTGGAGTGATGCAGACGGGATACGTACAGCTGCGTCGACGGTGTAGCAGCACGCAGCAACATATTTGGTCCCGCTAGAGCAGTACCACATTGATTACGGCAAGTGGGTTTCCTTCGCTTGGATTCCACCGTCACGAAGCCTTCCTTGTCTGGCTGCCCTTTCTTAGGGGCTGGGGACAAGATACCGGGAGCCGGTACATTGCGGCTCTTAGATGCCCCCTCGGTTGATTTTGCATTTTTAGCAAAAACTTTCTTCTGTTGCTGCTCCTTTTGGATGGGAGGTTGTGCAGCTGCTGCTGAGTAAGCA
The DNA here is from genome assembly GCA_963680765.1 of Agrochola lychnidis. Lineage (NCBI taxonomy): Eukaryota > Metazoa > Arthropoda > Insecta > Lepidoptera > Noctuidae > Agrochola > Agrochola lychnidis. The sequence goes on along the minus strand of OY796869.1, from coordinate 16,510,068 downwards.
CGGCGAGGTGTTAACGTGCTAACTTGTGACGTCACCTTTATTGCGGTAGAGGCGAAATCGGTGGAGCGCGGAATTGCATCGCTTGCAGTGACAGCGGCCGGTGACGAGTCCAATTTCAATATAGTAATATAGTAGTAGTATAGTATGTGACAGTATGCTTAAGACACAACACTGCACTTTCTGTTGACAAACCACGCCGAAACCCGAATTGGTTGTCATGAACATTTACAGTTTTATTTCAAGCAGTTTTATTTTAATTTTAAGCAGACTGTCAAACACTTTTGATATTGTTGTTGATATTATAGTAGCTAGAGAGATGGGCCTATTGGATGCCGAGCGACGAAATGTAAGTTTGTACGCACAATATTGAGAGATTTACTGTGTTATTTTAAGACCATACACTTCTTATAGGTTTTCCTGTAATCTATGAGTAAAGAGCCATACTATGTATTTTTTTGAAAATTTTTGGTCCAGTAGTTTCGGAGATAAGGGGGGGGGGGAATGGTCAATTTTCATTGAATTTCTTAAATATCTTTAATAGTGTTTATTTTAAAATTATATAAAAAATATATTTAAGATTCTCGCAATAAGTCCTTTCATTTGATATGTCACATGGTACTGTAAGCATAACTTTTTTTTTTAATTTTCTTGTTTGCCCCCCAAAAGTGACCCTTTTATTCAAAATTCATTTATTTACGTTACACATTCGTGTTTGGGTCACAAAAATACATATGTGTACTAAATTGCAACTTAATCGGTCCATTACATTCGGAGTAAATTGGCTGTGACAGACGGACAGACAGACAGACAGACAGACAGACGGACAGACAGACAGACACACGAGTGATCCTATAAGGGTTCCGTTTTTTCCTTTTGAGGTACGGAACCCTAAAAATGATAAATACCAAATATTAGTCATTTTTAACTTACTGGTATAAACTCTAAACAACATTAGGTCAATACTGAGAGGTCCGTATGTCCGTCTACACATCATAGCGCTGGTTTTTAGGGTTTCGTATCTCAAAAGGAAAAAACGGGACCCTTGTAAGATCACTCGTGTGTCTGTCTGTCTGTCACAGCCAATTTTCTCCGAATTAATGGAACGATTAAGTTGATATTTGGTACATACATGTATTTCACTTAGAACACTTACAACACATCAGCTAATAGTAAAAAGAAATCATCTTCAAAGTTATCAGCTTTAAAAAAATTACTCACTGGATTATTCACAAATGAGCAATATTAAAATTTCCAGTACGTTCGAAATGCCTTATCCAAATTTAGCGTCAACGAGTCGCAAAGTTCAAGATAAGGCAACCTCAAAATTATTTATTAGTAACAACCAATTTTAATAAAAACGCAATTATATGATTGCTATTACAACTGTAATCAATCTGAATAATTATCATGTCCAGAAAAGTTACTAATAAAGAGTTGAAATTAAATTGTAGGTATATAATGTTAAATAATAGAATAAATATTAAGAATATGAGAATTTTTGGATGTGATGCCATGGTACATGTGCCCAAAGAAAAGAGGCAAAAATGGGACTCTAAAGCACTCAGAATGTTATTTGTTGGGTATTGTGAGTACACAAAAGGGTACAGATTTTATGACAGCAACAAGAACCAATTATACAAAAGTAGAAATGCAATATTTCTCGAGCATACAATTAAAAATAACAGCGTTATTGTGCAGCTATCTGAACTGTAGGGAAATGTATCTGAAGAATCATCTCAAACAGGTGATAGTCGCAGCGAGTCTTCAACTGACAACATGACTCTAAATAAAAAGGAGAAAAAGAAAAAGGAGTCATCTGGTGATGATGGTAGCTACCAAACTGATAATGCTGAGACTGAGCATAATAAACATAATACCTACTTATGTGAAAGCTCGTGTGAGTCAAAACAAGCTATAGCTTTATTGGTTAAAGAGCCAGAAACTATGGAAGAAGCTCTTTCAGGCCAGAATGTAAAAGAGTGGAAAGATGCCATGAATAATGAATATGAGTCGCCACTGCAAAACAATACATAGATATTAGTTACTCTACCAGAAGGTAAGAGAGCCATTCCGTGTAAATGGGTCTACAAAATGAAAACTAATACTGATGGTGAAGTTGTACGATATAATGCAAGACTGGTTATTAAAGGTTTTATCCCGAAGAAGGGGAATTAGTAATTGTAACCCAGTTAATATGTTATGTGATCCTAATGTTAAACTGATTAGTACCGAAAATAAATTAGTATACTAACAGACATACCATATCAAGAGGCTATTGGAAGCTTTATTATATTTATCGCAAGGAACTAGGCCAGACATATGTTTCATCTGTATATATAAAATGGTAAACTGACTGACTGACTGACTGACTGGGTGATATATCAACGCACAGCTCAAACCACTGAACGGATTGGGCTGAAATTTGGCACACAGGTAGATAATATGACGTAGGCATCCATTAAGAAAGGGTTTTTGGAAAATCGACCTTTAAGGGGGTGAAAAGGGGGGATTTTGTTTGTATGAAAATTTTTATTCCTTGAGTTAATAAACTTGAAACTTGGCACAAATACTTATCTATGTAAATTATAAAGTTTGCCATTTTTAGTTTTTCTAAACTACCCCCTAAGGGAGGATTAGGGGGTGTCATAGTTTGTATGGAAGAATTTTAACGCGCGGTCTGATTAACTCAAAACTCAGTATTTATACTTAAGACTGAAAACAAATAAAAACGTATATCAAGGTTTTTTGAAAATCTACCCCTGACGGGGTAAAAAGGGGTATTTATTTTTACAGGGGAGGATTTTACTGTTTGGCTTGATTAACTTGAATTTGTATAAATATAATCTATGTCAAATAATGGAAACGTCACAATAGACTTTTCAAAAATTATTATCACGCTATTTGCTATGGGGGATGAGCAATATTGCATTATGTTCGTATTCTTCTATAGTTTACCGCAAACTGTAAAAAGACTATCCAAAAGGTTAGAATATTGCAGATAATTACGGATTTAACCTTTTAAAACATTATCATCACGCTATACCTTTATGGAGCTAAGTAGTCAATCATAACATATACAGGGTGGATGTTGATATGGGGCAATAAGGGCAGGTACCTTAACCGTTGTCGCTACAAGAAAACGGTCTTAGGAGACTGTCCTTAACTTTTTGATCTGCATTCACAGATTTTGAAAAAAATTTACAGTCAGCAAGAACATGGGTAATTTTCACAAAAACTTTTTGATGCCTGTCGATCCTATTTCTTATTACTAGCGTCAAAAAAATATATCGGGCCAACGGAGGGCGAATTTTTGAATTTTCTCGTACTAATTTTCTCGAGAAAATTCAAAAATTGCAAAAAACTTTCCATACATTTCGTAGAAAATGAGCCTGAGAGGAGATAGAACAACACGAAATATTATCCGCAACGATCAAAATCCGTAGTGCGCGCATAGCCTACGTTTTTAATACCTATCTATTTCAACTTGATACTTCCACGCGTTTCTGAGAAAAAGTGTCTTGACAGGCAACGATGTCATCCTTTAAGGGTTTCCATTTTTCATTTTGAGATACGGAACCCTAAAACAGATTTATTACCTATCTATCTATTTGTTACCTTTTCATGCCGTAACGGCTGAACAGATTTAGATGAATGGTATACGGATAGGCCATGACCTGGGTTAGGACATTTGATAAGTACTCTGAATATCGGTAGTACGTTCCTGTGGGATATTTTCCGACCTTTGCGCGTGCGAAGCCGCGGGCAAAAGCTAGTAGTGAATAAATGAAGTGATATACACCTCCATTAATACTGATGTGGAGGAAGATGATGCCACACATTACCCCGTAGAATTTCTCAATTCGCAAATGGCAAGTGGACTTCCGGTTGTACATCTGTGTAACGGAACCCGGCTCAAAGTCATGTCTTTGCAGAGAAACATCATCGAGGTGGAAATTCTAACAGGTTGTGGCGATGGCGAGACAGTGTTAATAGCGCGTATACCACTAATTCCCCACAATTACCAGTTCAAGCGCATGCAGTTCTCTGGGAGCGTAAGCTTTGCGATCAACAAGTCACAGGGGCCGACACCGAAGACTGAAGGCTGCGGGTGTCAACCTCAGGATAAGCTGCTTCTCACACGGACAACTGTTACGTCGCTTGCTCCCGAGTCACCATTCCTGACTCTCTGTATATTTTGGCTGCTGAGAATAAAACTACAAACGTAGTATACAGGGAAGTTTTATAAAAATATGGCTATTATTGTAGTATATTGTGATGTCTTACGATTTCCATGCGAACGAAGTCGCGGGCAGAAGCTAGTAGTGAATAAAGTAAGTAGCTTCAATAACAAACCAGAACAGCAACACTGGCTGGCACTTAAGAGAGTACTACGTTACATAAAGAGAACCAAGGATTATAAATTGATATTTAGCCAAAACAAAGAAGACAAAAGGGTATTTGGCTACTGCGATTCTGATTGAGCTTCAGATATTAATAGTTGGAGATCTTGCTCTGGCAACACTTTTATGTTTCAGGGTGCAGTAAATTCATGGTGTTCAAAATGACAGAACACTGTTGCTTTGTCAACCATGGAGGCAGAATATATGTCACTTGCGACCACTACACAAGAAGCAATGTGGCTTAGATATTTGGAGTCTCCTAAGACCGTTTTCTTTTAGCGATAACGGTTAAGGTACCTGCCCTTATTGCCCCATATCAACATCCACCCTGTATATGTTATGATTGACTACTTAGCTCCATAAAGGTATGGCATGATTATGATCTTTTAAAAGGTTAAATCTGTAATTATCTGCAATATTCTAACCTTTTGGATAGTCTTTTTACAGTTTGCGGTAAACTATAGAAGAATACGAACATAATGCAATATTACTCATCCTCCATAGCAAATAGCGTGATAATTATTTTTGAAAAAGTCTATTGTGACGTTTCCATTATTTGACATATATTATTTATACCAATTTTCAAGTTAAACAAGCCAAACAGTAAAATCCTCCCCTGTAAAAATGAATATCCCTTTTCACCCCGTTAGGGGTAGATTTTCAAAAAACCTTGATATACGTTTTTATTTGTTTTCAGTCTTAAGTATAAATACCGAGTTTCGAGTTAATCAGACCACGCGTCTTCCATACAAACTTTGACACCCCCCAATCCTCCCATAGGGGGTAGTTTAGAACTAAAAATGGCAAATTTTATAATTTACATAGATAAGTATTCGTGCCAAGTTTCAAGTTTATTCACTCAAGGAATAAGATTTTTCATACAAACAAAATCCCCCCTTTTCACCCCCTTACATCATATTATCATCTACTTGTGTGCCAAATTTCAGTCCAATCTGTTCAGTGGTTTGAGCTGTGCGTTGATAGATCAGTCAGTCAGTCATCCAGTGAGTCACCCTTTCCTTTTATAGATATAGATTGTAGGTATATAATGGTGCCGATTCCCTTGTTCACAAACTAAACTAAATTTAAGTTCAGTGCATCTTTTTCTTTCTATTTCATTAAGAAAAGGACAGAGGATAAATTTTAGTTTAGTCCTGTCAAATTAATCAGCGCCTGTCACTATCCATACAAGTTTAGACGTGATTAAAAACTTGCCGACTAAAATTATGTCAATTTACGTCAAGCGCTGATTAATTTGACAGGACTAAACTAAAATTTATCTTCTGTCCTTTTCTTAATGAAATAGAAAGAAAAAGATGCACTGAACTTAAATTTAGTTTAGTTTGTGAACAAGGGAATCGGCACCAATGTCAAAAAATGAAAGATAATGTCAAGGAAGAATGTAAAGAAAGTAAAATAAAATAATCATCGTAATTTGGGAGCAGTTAATAGACATTTACATTGCTATGCCGTTAATGAGGTATCTTTCTTTTGTTCCCTTAGCGTGGAGACGGCTTCAACATATTTTCAGTGAGAGCAAATGCACTATCTGCCACAAACACGTAGGGAAGTGGTTCCTCCTTGAAGGGCAAATTAGTTGATGCTGGAAAATACAGTACATTTCTAAAAAAAACTTTAAGAAAGAAAGAAAAGAAAAAATACATTCATGTAGCACAGACCAAAAAAGCACACAATATAATTAACAGAAGACAAAAAAATAAAATAATAACTGTAAAGACATCACACATCATCACATCATCTACATCTTTACATCTCTGTATTTCTGCAAACACCGCCATTATTTATTCTACCATAACATCCGCAATCCACAAATGTGAAGTTATAGTCAGCATCCACCAATGCTAACAGAACAATGCTAAATGTGGCTTCGAATCTCAAGGCCCACACAGACCGACACACACCGTCGGAAAAGGCATGATGTGTGTTGTGTAGCTATCTGTGGTCGTCAGAATACAATAGAATAGAATGGAATAATTATTTAATTGCATAGAACGTAGGTACAAAAAATGCAGATGTTTGTGTGGGCTGGTGCGCTTGCGTGCGCAATATCGCGCACCGTCGGAAGACCCCTCGTACGCGGTGCGTGTTCGTGCGCTGTGCGGGCCGGTGCGCGTGCGTGCGCAATATCGCGCACCGTGGGAACCCGCCTTAATAAGAAATACTCGGTGATAACTTTAATTGTAATGACTAGTAATGATGAGTGATCCAATTAGGTATAAAATTACTTGATGCGCCCCGCGTTTACACCCTCATAAGTCTTAATCCCGTAGGAATATTAGGATTAATAGTATCCTATGTCCTAATCCAGATCATGATCTATTCATGTGCGAAATTTCATCCTAGTCATAGTTAGGATAGTAGGTACTTAAGGGTCCGTGCACGATAAAAACCCTTTTTTGTCAATTAGTTATTTAATTGTGAGAAAGCTTGAAATAATTGAAAAATTCAGTATGTCTGATTATAAAAGTACAGCTTTCGTGATACTAAACCATTTGCGTCAGTCAGGTGCAATTTTTAAATAAAAATTAGATTTTATCTCAAGGATAGCTGAAGGCCAATGTCTGTTTATTTAATTTCTTGATATGGTTTGCTAAATAATAGGAAAAAATACATTACTGCCAAGGTTTAAAAAAAAAAGGTTTTTCAACATTGTTTTTCTGCTATATTTTGTATGGAATTTGCATCAAAGTGGTTCAGCCATATGACCATAATTTTAATGATGTTATGACATTTTATAATATTCAAAATCAAAAGTAGTTTCTTGTAACAAAATGAACAAACGTCAGTCTCGCGTTATTTTTCGGAAAATTTGTTGCGATTATTAGTGATTTTCCATGAATACTTAATTTATTTGAAAAATCCCTTTCAGTCACAAGCAAAACAAAGAGCTCGAATTTTCAAATCACAAATATTTTTGTTTAAATTCTTGTTCCCTTTCTCACAACCAATGAACAAAATTGATCAAAATCAATAGATTTCGTGCACGGCCCCTTAACTAAAATATTGAATATCGAAAATATTGGGCTCTCAGTTCAAATGTTTTACGAAAATTCAACTTTCGTTTACTTTTCAACCAATTGCTTTTATGCCATTATTTTTTTTAAACTAATTCACAGAAATGTTTTACTATAAGATATTAAAGGCATATTTATGTATTTCTACAGTTTACATAACTCATGTTTTGAAGATTCCTCAGGGACCCACTTAAACCGCCATAAATCTATAATGTCCAATTCTAGCGAGTTAGAAATTTCTTAAAAGATTTAACAAAATCTTAACTAAATTCTAAAATAAAAATTATTAACACAGTGATAGTAGTTTCTGAGATTTATGGTATGCCACTTTATGCAAGCGTCTGGATTGAGAGCCCAAGTCATTTGTTCATAAAAGTTTTAATTCACGTTTAAGAAATGTATGGACCTTTGCTTTAAGATTTTACTATTTTTAACTAATTTCCCTATAAGTCTCAATTTAATTTGGAAGAAAAAAAAATTACCCTCAATTCAGATGCACACAAGGAAAACATCGCGAGAAAACCGGCATGTCTGAAAACTAAAAACTTCTAAGACATGTAACATCTACTAACCCGCACTGTGGTGGATTACGACCCACTCCCTCTCTCAGAGAGGAGGCCTATGTTCCAGCAGTTGGAACATTATAGGCTGACTATGCTTTCACTAGGGGACTAATTATGTCCCGCGACACGTGTTTGAAGATGCGAAGGTGGACAACATCGCCATTCATCGTTTTGTTTGCCCAGTTTTGTGTTGAAGTCCGCCATGACAACGGTGAAGTGAGTTTTTGCATGGCTCTGGAAATATCCTCAGGAACATGATCTTCACCTCATCGTCGGGGTGCGACGAGGTCGCGGCATAAACCTGTACAACCTTCAGCGAATATCTTGCGGATATTGTGAGCATAAGCAACGCCACCCTGATCGACACATTCTCGATCACCACATTGCTCACAAGGCTCTTATGGACGATAAACCCGACACTGCCTTGGGACTGCTGGTCGCCCTCTCTTTCCCGAATTTGAGGATTGTCGAGTCCTCTCCCTCTATTCAGACTTCGGATAACCCTACTATACCCCATCGTAACCTGCTCAATTCTCCCTCGAGTTTGATGATCTTCTCGCCAGTCCGGAAAGTACGCGTGTTGTATGTTGCCAGGTCCAGTTTTCGGTGGTTGTAGTAGCCAGTAGGGTTGTGTATTAGATATGATACAAGCCAAAATAAATAATCAGTACATGAACAAAAACATTAACCAAAAATAACCAAGCACACGATAATGGTCACGTGGCACGTTAGTTCCGAGCGCCGTTTCAAAAAAAGACCATTGCTGCACCGCGCGGCTCTTTTTATAACCTTCCGTCGGTTGACAGCTGATCATCTGACTTCTTTAAGATGTCACCTCGCCTTCTGTTACCAAAAATATCAATTATTTCGAGTGTTAGCGTACAGTGAATAGTGAAGCGAATCGAAGACATCTCTCTGGCATATCCGATCGTTCCACAGACATGTGGCACACCTACTGTACAGGTAGACCTTTTCGTATCATGTATGGCTTACATTACGCACTGTATTATTTATATTAAAATTTATACACAGTTCTTTGATTTTGTTATTAATTATAGTAGTGATATATGTATTTGACCGTTATATTTACAAAAACAATAAATAACTCAGATTTATTTATAAATACATTCAGTCTATGTATATATACGAGCACATTTAATTCTTCTGATCATTGCCATTTTTTCAGTTGCTCAAATAAACGAAGCAGTTTTTTTATAGTTGGTTTGATACAGCTTAGACAGCATCAATGAAATTTAAGTTGCTTTCCTGTGCGTTATACCTTCTTTTAACTGTTGTATCAGGCTTTTGGGATACCGGAACTACAACCCCGGAATACATCAGGACTGATGTCACACCACGACAAAGCTTCTTCAGGTGGCAGGAAGTTCAACCTAACTGGAGAGCTTTTTTTACTTGGGGTTGGGATTGGGTTTGGCTTAGATACAATAGAAGACTTTGTACTGTTGCCGGAATATCTCATGGTGAATTAACCTTAAAGTTTTTAATTTTGGTGCATTGTCTAATAATTTTATATTGTATTTATATTATATTATTAAGCCTATACTGACAGACTTATTTGCAAATGGTTTAATTAACTGTGTTTGAATTTTTCAGGGTTCACAAATATTGGTACGGCTACGATATTGAATAGAAGAACTCTCATCAGTGCGTGCAATTTACTTGACAACTATTATAACGTCCAAAAAGATATACGTATTTGGGCATTAGGCTCTCGGGGTGAATTTAGAACTCCCTACAGATACAGACTCTGGAGATTCACAAGAGTGTTTCCAAAAAGTTTAAATCCAGAACATTGGCATGGACCTAGGGGCCAATTTATACCGAGGCACGATGTATGTGTAATGCATACCTTGGACCAGATGATGCTTACTTATTATGTCAGCACCAGGGGCCATTATCCGCACAGAAGTTACGTAATCGAACGAAAATTCTTGATTCCAGAAGACCTTTGGTTTACGGGATCCGGTTATGAATATCCCCTACACATCAAAGAAAATTATAAAATATTTATCACTAAAGCGTTCAAGGAAAATATTGTGGACTGTTCGATATACTTGCCCAAATGGTGGGGAAAATTTATATGCATGAAAAATATTTATGGTTATCCCGGACTACAAAATGGTGGGGGATTACATTGCGTCACTTATAGAGATAATATATGCGGGCTAGGTTGTTTTGAAATACGGTATAACCAAGACAGGATATATGTGTTTACTGATCTTCGTTATTATACTCAAATCATATATGATCTAGCTGACATATATCCTGGCGAGTATTATGAATATGCTTATCCTCAATGGGGTATGACTTTTGGCTACGTGTGGAATAGTATTTATGCGAACTCTCCCAATGTCCCTGCATGGCAGAAGCAGAATGATATTTATCCGTTGGGGAAAAAGTAGATATGCTCGTGATCGCGTGGTATGCACGGGTTGTGCGCCTGCGCTGCACATGTGAATCTGTCTAAGAAACATAGATAGGATTTTAAGACAGATCCACGCACTACGCACCTCGAACGGATATACACGTCACACTTTGCGCGCATGTCACGAACAGCTTACGCGAAATTCACTAGAATTGATTTAAGTGTACTTCATTGATTATGGTCACTCATGTAAGCACGAACATAGTTTGAACGCTTTCGCGAACACTTTGCAAAACTACGTACCTATGTGGTATGTGCACGTGACTAATCGCTCGCTAACATGTCCAAACGTGTCCATACTATGTTCATGAGATGCACGCGAACGACACTATTCGTTCACATGCACACAGGTGCAGTTTATATGGTTTCATTTATTTTAGAGAAAACTCCGTAAGTAATGGTGAGGTACGAAAAATCATAAAATATTAGTGTGTTAGTAACAGAATTGTACAAAAAATTATATTAGTATTGTTAATATATCGACGGCCCCCACGTATACTATCGAAATTACAAAAAAGCCATTTTCGTTTTATTGCACTAATAGCAAGTAGAGATAAAGATGTATGATTTTATATAAAAATTATGTACTAATTTTATACCCTCAATTGTTTTTCAATTGAACAAAATCGAAATTGGCATATTCGGTAAAAAAGTAACCAGCAGTAACCAAGTAAACTATCGAATGTGTAATATTAGAAAAAGTATAATACGTAAAACGTAGTACGTAGTATAAAACGGTAAAATTTTCCATTTTAGATACATCGGTAATATAAAATCGAATTTCATGTTCGACAAAAATCTACATCTAAACTTAGAATCGCTCTCCTGTAAAGTAGAGATTTTGCAGTTTCGATACTTTACGTGGTGGCCGTCGATATATACCTAACGGATGTCTATGGCTGTCCTTACCCACAGATTTTGGAAAGGACAGTCGAAACGGGCATCAATAACATTTAGGATGCTGTTGCTGCTGCTACGTAGATGGTGCAGCAAGGAGTTTTCTTTCTTCCGCATGATGGCTGGAAAGCCATCCGTACGCGCTTCAGCAAACATAGTAGAGGCGCTGCAGCGCCACGGCAGCCCCAACATCATCCTAAAAGCGTTATTATACTGGGTGCGCAAGGCTCTGTAGGTGTGCTGCGTATGTTTCACCCACAGGCCGCTCGAGTAGAAAAAGTGTTATTTTCACCTCATTGGTGATATGATATCCATTTAGATTTCTTACAGTTGTAATGAAAATTATGCAATTTGGTTCCAATGGGTTTTTATTTTTTTTTCTATTTTGTGAATAAGAGAACGTTGTATGCCTTACAGATCCATAGCTGTTTCGATTTGTTGAACATTTTCTATTTTGTTAAGTACCTGTTAACAGGCCTACACTGTCCTCCCATACCTATTAACGGTGAAATTTGAAAACATTGTGAAAACCAGCTATTTTTAAAAGAGTAGGTGCCGGGCGCGTGGCATGTAGCTTCTTGCCAACTCTTCTCCATAGGAAACAACCAATTGGAGCCGTGCCGCTTCTGACGTCACGTTAGTGCCCATGTAGGTTTAAATGAACTAAAATATTTTGAACTAGCTCATAGCCCGCAACTATGTCCGTATGAAATTTTTTGTTACATCCTACGATACTCGGCAATACTGTACCTAGCTTCCCAATAGGGAATGAATTTTCGAATCCGTTTAGTAGTTTCGAAGATTACGCCCTACATACAAACCCACAAATTTTATCTCTATAAAATATTGTAAGTATCAATATAAATAATATAAGTATCTTCTACCCGCGATTTCGTCCACGTGATTTTTTATTTTTTTATGCCCGTAATTTTCGCGCAAAGTCATACCGTTAATCCGATTTTGATACAACTTTAAGTGTTCGAATGGATTGAGGAGCCATGTCTCATAATTAAACGCAGATATTACCAATATTTTGTAGTAAACTAGCTGATTTTGTAGGCTCGATCCTGAAATTTGTAGTAAAACCTTTAAAAAGTTACGGGACGTTATAGGTGGCTTCTCAACTCTGACGGTCTATAGAAAATATATTTATGTATTTAACTACTAAAACAGTTGATCAAATTGGATAACAATAGCAGTAACATTTAGTAGAATTGAAAATAAAATATAAATAATAATAATAAAGTAGTAGTAAAAATTCTATTGATGATGGTAAAAACCGCACCAAAATAATATTCGTTGCATAATTTTAAAAGAACAACGTAGTCACACGGACAGACACAAAAGTGACTTTGTTTTATAATATTTAGAAATAGACATTAGAAAAAAGAAGAGATTAGAGATACATATTGAGATTAGAGAATAAATAGAGATAAGTAAAGATAATATTTAGAGATTTGAGATTTTAATTAAGGCCATTTAGGATAATGCTCCTTTACTTTTTTTAGGGTTCCGCACCTCAAAAGGAAAAAACGGAACCCTTATAGGATCACTCGTGTGTCTGTCTGTCTGTCCGTCTGTCACAGCCAATTTACTCCGAATCCTATGGACCGATTAAGTTGAAATTTGGTACACATATGTATTTCTGTGACCCAAACATAAACGTGTAACGTAAATAAATGAATTTTGAATATAGGGGTCACTTTTGGGGGGCAAACAAGAAAATTAAAAAAAAAAGTTTTGCTAACAGTACCGTGTGTGTGACATATCAAATGAAAGGACTTGTTATGAGGATCTTAAATGTATTTTATATATCATTTTAAAATAAACACTTTTAAAGATAATTAAGAAATTCAATGAAAATTTACCCTCCCCCCCCCTTATCTCCGAAACTACTGAACCAAAAATTTTTAAAAAAATACATAGTATGGCTCTTTACTCATAGATTACAGGAAAACCTATAAGAAGTCCATGGTCTTAAAATAACATGGTAAATCTCTCAATATGGTGTGCGCAAACTTACATTTCGTCGCTTGGCATCCAATAGGCCCATCTCTCTAGCTATTATAATATCAACAACAAAATATCAAAAGTGTTTGACAGTCTGCTTAATACACAAATAAAAAATTAAACTGTAAATGTTCATGGCAACCCATTCGGGTTTCGGCGTGGTTTATCAACAGAAAGTGCAGTGTTGTATCTTAAGCATACTGTCACATACTATACACAGCGTGGGACGCCGATTTATGCTAGCTTCCTCGACTTATACGACTGCGGAGAAAGATGGAGAAGGATAAGTTGCCAACGGAGCTTATAAACATCTTTAAATATTAGTAGGGTAACAAGATCAATAGTGTATGATGGGCTGGAACTTTTTCCAGGCCATATAGGATGGAATGCGGGGTGAGGCAGGTAGGGTTGCGCTCACCCTCGCTTTTCGAGCGAGCTGATTGGCGAGCTCAACAGAACCAGAGTAGGTAGCTATATAGATGGTATTTGTGTAAATAATATCAGCTATGCAGACGATATAGTGCTTCTGAGCGCGTCAATCTGTGGTCTCAGAAAGTTGGTCACCAAATGTGAGCAGTATGCCAAAATACATGGTTTGATGTATAACTCCAATAAGTCGGAGATCATGGTCTTTGAGGCTTGGGGTAGACCAGGTTATGTACCACCTGTATTACTCAATGGGACTCCACTACAAATAGTATTTATTATTTTTATTATTATTTTTATTAATGTTCTATAATATTGAAGGTGTTTAGTTATTAATTTGTGATTTCCTGTGCGAGTCTCAATAAATACTTTTTCTTTCTTTCTTTCTTTCTTATTTACGTTTAAATAGCTTGGTCATATATTGACCCCTGACCTCAATGACGGACTCGATATTAGCGGGAACAAAAGGTGTTGTCGGTAAGGGCGAACATGCTGGCTCGCAGGTTTGCACGCTGCTCACTTAAAAAGTCAAAATTACTCTGTTTCGAGCTTATTGTACAACATGTTACACGTGCAGCCTATGGGCTAGATATACCCAAAGGTCGTGCAACACCCTTCGTATCCAATACAACAACGCTTTCAGGGAACCTATTGGTGGGGCTGCCCCGTTTTTGTTGCGCATCGGGAATTTTCGCGGACGCACATATTAATTTCTTTTACGCAACGATGCGAATGAAGTGTGCATCCCTGTTACGCAGAGTGCGGGCCAGTTCCAAAAATATCCTAAAAATGATCATTAGCAGGCTGGATTGCATGTACATCAATCACTGCAGTGCCATCTCCCTTGGGGTGAAATAAATTTAAACTAGATTACGTGGGACACTCGGAAAGTTTTGCGATACTAGAAAAAAAAATACTACAGGTTATATTTTTTTTTTATTATATCTTTTCAAAGAACTCTCTTTTTGCGTCTATAATCAGTTTCATACGTCTAAACCAATTTTCATAACACATTTTCCAGTCCACATCAAACACCTCTTCAATCTCCTTCTCAAATGCAGCCAGTGCAGCTTCCGGTGATGAAAACTGTTTTCCTTTGAGTTGATTTTTTTATTTTGGGGCACAAGAAATAGTCGCACGGAGCCAAATTGGGACTGTAAGGAGGATGACCTATAAATTTGACCGGTGTGCTGTCTAGAAAGTCCCTTGTTTTGAGCGCCGAGTGAGTCAGCGCGGTATCTTGGTGAAGCAGTAGCCCACGGAGGCCAGTGTTCGATCGCTTGCTGCTTGCAGCAGTAAAAACTTCTGGCAAACATTTGGTAACATACTATTTAGCATTGATGCTCCTTTAATCTTGTAAGGGTACTGACACCAGATAAATCATCAAAGAAAAAAACTTGCGATCAAAATTTTGCCTGCACTTGATTGCACACTGGCTCGCTTCACTTAGGTAGGCGTTGGTTCATTTTGAAACAGCCACACGGTCGACTGATGCTTCATTTCTGGATCATTCTGATAAAACAAAGATTCGTCACCCGTAATGATATCATAAACGCGCCGAGACGAGCCTGCTTCAAATTTTGCTGTCATGGTTTGTTCTTGGGTTAAATAAATTCATCTTAACTACGGAACCCTTCATTGTGCGTAGTCCGACACGCACTTGGCCGGTTTTTTTTGTTTGTGCTCATAATGTACTGATTGGTGAAGAATAATTCATCTGTAATTGTGTCAATAAAACTCTGTTTATGATTACATTTTGAATTATTTATGGTCACCCTATAAACTAAATTGTTAAGTAATGTTTATTTAGACACAGTTTGTGAAACACAAAATACAAATAACACAATGAAAAAGTGAAAATAATGTTGCAGAAAAAAAAGTGGTGGCACCCCGGGAGTGCCGACAGAAGTGAAAACTTGAACAAGATCGCCTTGGTGAAAGAAAAATACTTGTATAGAACATTGGTCCGTAACCTTATCTAAATAAAGATCACAATCGCGTTTACAAAACCTTTAAAGTAAAAATACTTGCATAGAACATTGATCCATAACGTAATATAAATAAAGAGCACAATCGCGTTTACAAAAATGAGGTGTCATCATGGTGTCGCGAAATCAATGGTTTAGTCCCATCTCAAAAATGCCCAACGCGACTAAAGAAGTTTTCACTACAAAAAACAAAAAAAAGACATCCCCTATCTTCTTAATATGACTGCGACCGTGTCAGGCAAATTTTTTTCCGCTATTTTACGTTGGATCACTGAACGCGTCAGTGACACTGACGAGTTCAATGGTGTCTTAATGTATGAAACAATATTAATTTTCACTGATACTGCTGTACGCCGGTACAGAACTGTCGGTCACGTGTCGGCACTGATATGTATGCTGATAGACCTTCTGTTCAACATTTGGATGATCAGGATGAGCTCTTACCCGCGCCGTTACCCCATTTTAATGTAGAAATGTATTACTTACAGAAGTATGCATATTTCCTTACTGTCAGCATTTTTAACAGAACAACACTATTACTGCAACTACCGATAATGTGCAAAAACCATATTTTGAGAAAATTTCATTAAAAAGTTCAGCGATAATTTTTACATAAAAGCTATATGTGTTTATTATATTTGTTCCTGTTGGGACCTTATGAGTATCGTGGTTGGAGAGGGATGATAAATGAAAACCAGGTGTACAATATAAAGTCTATTCATATGAC
Organism: Agrochola lychnidis; assembly: GCA_963680765.1. Lineage (NCBI taxonomy): Eukaryota > Metazoa > Arthropoda > Insecta > Lepidoptera > Noctuidae > Agrochola > Agrochola lychnidis. The sequence continues at coordinate 16,493,576 of OY796869.1, read as the reverse complement.
CATGAATCTTAAGCACAATGACGCTTCTTATATTAATAACACGGTACACAAGTTATTGTCACGGCGCTGGGAAAACGACTGGCCGCTAAACCTAATGCGCGGGGGACATTGCATTCTGCGCCGCTACCATTACTGCTACCTGTAGTCCCTACATACCTCCCCCCTTTAAAAAGATAAAAAACCAGTAAAAAATCATACATAATGTACCAACTAATATAACATGAAATAACGCTTCTTATATTAATAACACGGTACACAAGTTATTGTCACGGCTCTGGGAAAACGACTGGCTGCTAAACCTAATGCGCGGGGGACATTGCATTCTGCGCCGCTAGCATTACTGCTACCTGTAGTCCCTACATACCTCCCCCCTTTAAAAAGATAAAAAACCAGTAAAAAATCATACATACTGTACCAACTAATATAACATGAAATAACGCTTTTTATATTAATAACACGGTACACAAGTTATTGTCACGGCTCTGGGAAAACGACTGGCCGCTAAACCTAATGCGCGGGGGACATTGCATTCTGCGCCGCTAGAATTACTGCTACCTGTAGTTCCTACATACCTCCCCCCTTTAAAAAGATAAAAAACCAGTAAAAAATCATACATAATGTACCAACTAATATAACATGAAATAACGCTTCTTATATTAATAACACGGTACACAAGTTATTGTCACGGCTCTGGGAAAACGACTGGCTGCTAAACCTAATGCGCGGGGGACATTGCATTCTGCGCCGCTAGCATTACTGCTACCTGTAATCCCTACATACCTCCCCCCTTTAAAAAGATAAAAAACCAGTAAAAAATCATACATACTGTACCAACTAATATAACATGAAATAACGCTTTTTATATTAATAACACGGTACACAAGTTATTGTCACGGCTCTGGGAAAACGACTGGCCGCTAAACCTAATGCGCGGGGGACATTGCATTCTGCGCCGCTAGAATTACTGCTACCTGTAGTTCCTACATACCTCCCCCCTTAAAAAGATAAAAAACCAGTAAAAAATCATACATAATGTACCAACTAATATAACATGAAATAACGCTCCTTATATTAATAACACGGTACACAAGTTATTGTCACGGCTCTGGGAAAACGACTGGCCGCTAAACCTAATGCGCGGGGGACATTGCATTCTGCGCCGCTAGCATTACTGCTACCTGTAGTCCCTACATACCTCCCCCCTTTAAAAAGATAAAAAACCAGTAAAAAATCATACATAATGTACCAACTAATATAACATGAAATAACGCTCCTTATATTAATAACACGGTACACAAGTTATTGTCACGGCTCTGGGAAAACGACTGGCCGCTAAACCTAATGCGCGGGGGACATTGCATTCTGCGCCGCTAGCATTACTGCTACCTGTAGTCCCTACATACCTCCCCCCTTTAAAAAGATAAAAAACCAGTAATAAATCATACATAATGTACCAACTAATATAACATGAAATAACGCTCCGTATATTAATAACACGGTACACAAGTTATTGTCACGGCGCTGGGAAAACGACTGGCCGCTAAACCTAATGCGCGGGGGACATTGCATTCTGTGCCGCTAGCATTACTGCTACCTGTAGTCCCTACATACCTCCCCCCTTTAAAAAGATAAAAAACCAGTAATAAATCATACATAATGTACCAACTAATATAACATGAAATAACGCTCCGTATATTAATAACACGGTACACAAGTTATTGTCACGGCGCTGGGAAAACGACTGGCCGCTAAACCTAATGCGCGGGGGACATTGCATTCTGTGCCGCTAGCATTACTGCTACCTGTAGTCCCTACATACCTCCCCCCTTTAAAAAGATAAAAAACCAGTAAAAAATCATACATACTGTACCAACTAATATAACATGAAATAATCTGCTTATCATTTAGTTGGCGGTCGTCTTGCTTACGTGTGAATACATACAATTGTTGTTACAGTAATATTATATTACGTTACCGAGAATTGTTATCGACAGCATTACATGAAATACAATATATTGTTTACTAGCTTCTGCCCGCGACTTCGTTCGCATGGAAATCGTAAGACATCACAATATACTACAATAATACTCGTAGCCATATTTTTATAAAACTTCCTTGTATACTACGTTTGTAGTTTTATTCTCAGCAGCCAAAATATACAGAGAGTCAGGAATGGTGACTCGGGAGCAAGCGACGTAACAGTTGTCCGTGTGAGAAGCAGCTTATCCTGAGGTCAACACCCGCAGCCTTCAGCCTTCAGTGTCGGCCCCTGTGACTTGTTGATCGCAAAGCATACACTCCCAGAGAACTGCACGCGCTTTAACTGATAATTATGGGGAATTTGTACTTTATACGCGCTATAAACACTGTCTCACCATCGCCACAACCTGTTAGAATTTCCACCTCGATGACGTTTCTCTGCAAAGACATGACTTTGAGCTGGTTTCCGTTACACAGATATACAACCGGAAGTCCACTTGCCATTTGTGAATTGAGAAATTCTACGGGGTGATATTTGGCATCATCTTCATCATCAGTATTAATGGAGGTGTATATCACTTCACTCCCTTCAATTTGTGAGAGAATACTGTGGTTGATCGCTGCAGCTTGATCATCTTCGGAGTTAAAACGGAAACACGCCTAAGAATTCTCTTGGTACGGTATTTGACAGTTTCCACTGCTTTCCTTTTTGCCATAATGCATTCATCCCGTACGACGAAGCGCAATCCCCTAAGCACACATCCCTTGTTACTGTTGCGTGACACCCCACAAACAGGCGTTTCGTTGCTCTTTAAATCGATGGGAATCTTAAACATGACGTGCGCTGTTTTGCCACCAGGAAGCAGTGTGGCAGCGATTCCAGAAGATCCACACACATACATATTTTAAAATTGCTAGGACAAATCTGCTGTCAAAATCTGTAAAAAAACATTTTATTCCTACAGTCTTTTGCTCTAAAATGATCAGAATACAACCTTGAATGTTTTGTGACTGTAAAGTACTTGTAACTTAGTAGTTTCTCATAGCTTACGAAGTTTTGCATTTTTTGTGAAATAATACATTCTATGAACTATTACATACACAATCCAAAAAAAAATCGTTTTACAAAAAGAGTTTTAAAAAAACAGATGTAAATCGAACTTACTACCCCGGGGGCCTACCACCAGCTCATAAAGCAGTATTATTTTTATGTTACTTCAGTGGGAGAAAGAGATGGAGCTATACATCCTGTAGAGCTTCATCTCTTTCCTACACTGAAGTAAACTAAAGTAATATTAAAATAATACTGCTTTTGAGCTGGTGGTAGGCCCTCAGGACTTCAAATCATTCGTCCAACCGCTTACTTATTCGCTTTGTTGAAAGTTAGCTTAAATAGCCGTTCCTATATAAAAGGTAGCGTGATGATAATCATTTAAAAAGTTAAATCGGTAACTACCTACCTACAATATCCCAACCTTTTGGCGCGTCCTTTTACAATTTGCAGAGAAAAATACGAACATGATGTAATATTGCTCATCCCCCATAGCAAATAGCGTGATAGTTTATGCCCTACAGTTGGTACAGACAAACATTCTAAAAACTTTATTTTCCGCATAAGAATCGATCCCATACCTCGTAGCAATAACTTTCTTTAAAAAAAATTAACTTCACTACGATTTTATTATATCTATAGATTATAGGTACATAATCAAAAAAAAAAAATCGTATAACAAAATGTGCAAAAAAAGAAAAAAAAACCGTAGGTGGGAATCGAACTTACAACCCCATGTTTGCAAAGCAACCGCCCAACCGTTGAGCTAATGCTTTGTTGAAACTTGTCTAAAATAGCCGTTCCTATATATTTCATGATTGACTGCTTAGTTCCATAAAGGTATAGCGTGATGATAATCATTTAAAAAGTTTAATCGAAAACCATCTACAATATCCTAAAACTTTGGCGCGTTTTTTTCCAAAAATACGAACATAATATAATATTGCTCGTCCCCCATAATAAATAGCGTGATAGTTTATACCCTATAGTTTGACCAGACTTATAGGGAACACCTATGCAAAATTTTAACAGAATCTATCCGGTAGAATTTGCGTCATGCTAGAACATAAAAATACAACATAATGTAATATTTCTCGTCCCCCATAATAAATAGCGTGATAGTTTATACCCTATAGTTTGACCAGACACACAGGGAATATCTATGCAAAATTTTAACAGAATCTGTCCGGTAGAATTTGCGCCATGCTGGAACATACATACAGACAAACAGACAAAAATTCTAAAAAAAATATTTTCGGCGTTAGAATCGATCCTAGACCTCGTAGCAATTACTTTTTTTCAAAAATATTCAATGTACAGTTTTGACTTCGCTACGATTTTATTATATGTATAGATGTCGTATTTTTATGTTCTAGCATGACGCAAATTCTACCAGATAGATTCTGTTCAAGTTTTGCATACGTGTTCCCTATAAGTTTGGTCAAACTTTAGGGTATAAACTATCACGCTGTTTACTATGGGGGACGAGCAATATTATATTATGTTCGTATTTTTTGGAAAAAAAACGCGCCAAAATTTTAGGATATTGTGATGGTTATCGATTTAACTTTTAGAATGATTATCATCACGCTATACCTTTATGGAACTGAGCAGTCAATCATGAAATATATAGGAACGGCTATTTAAGGCGCCTCCCTGACCAAAACGCCGCGCTAGCCGTTTTTTGTGCAGTTTTTAGGAGCTATCTACCTGTTATTCAAAAAGTAATATCAACTTAATAAAAATACATTAAATTTCTACATATTCTTGATTCCAAAACTGTACAATTTTTTTTTTTTCTAATTGCGTGTATATTTCATTAAATCTCCTTCCAACGAAACCATAAAAATGAGAAATAACGATTGATAACATGCGTCTCCTCGTAAAGTAAACATTATTTAATTTTGCTACTAACACTAATGGATAGACAATTTAATAACGAACATTTCGTAACAATTTTTTTTTTGAAAAAGCCAAATTCTGATTTTATTCAGATTTTATCCTAAAATATGGGCATATTTACCAGTGTAACTCATACATCCCGAACCGAGATTCAGTATGCCGCAAGGTGTCGAGGGGGAAACACGTATCGTTCGTTACCGCGTCGGTCACGTGATCGAACAAGTGCACACAGTCACATTATCAGATGTGAAACATCTATAGCGGCGGGTCAGACCAAATGTTGGCTGTTGGCGCCCCATATTTATTGCCTGTCGTAAACTATCCTTTTTTTTGTTAGTTTATTTACTGCGAAAGGAAATGTTTGTATTTAGAACTACAGAGTTTTGCGAAAAGATGCTACTGTTTTGTAAACACACAAATGCAAGAAAATTTAACAAATTTGGTCAAAATCAAAATCCAAGATGGCGGCTGCATTTTTTTTTTTTTTTGTCATTTTTTTTTTCATGTCATAGTCAAATGGTCGTCTACGCGAACTAGTGCGCTTTCGACTCTAGACATGGGTCGTACTTGCAAAATCGAACACCAGGGCTTCCAAGTACGTCCACCTTTAAACACCAGCGCCAAAACCCAGAGCTCGAAATACTTTTAAGTATTTTCTTTCTGAATCGAAAATAGATTCGTAAATTCATACAAATAAGGAGTAAAATCGCGTATGCAAAAAAGGATACTTCCAACTTCCAAGCCTTGGTAGAAGAAAAATACTTGCATAGAATATTGGTCTCTAATGTTATATAAATAAAGAGCACAATCGCGTTTACAAAAAAAACTTCCAAAACTTATAAAGTAAAAATACTTGCATAGAACATTGATCCGTAACGTAATATGAATAAGGAGCACAATCGCGTTTACAAAAAAATACGCATGTTCCCTTTCAAAATATATCCGATCGTGACAACATTTGTGAATGCCGTGTTGTGCAGTGGTTTCTTATCTCATTATCTGTTACGATGCCTCATTGAAGTGGATAACAATTAAAATTCTATTGTGTCTCGTTAATGACAGTTGAAAGGTAATAAAAATCGAAGCCAAACTAGAAATTTTATAAACAGAACCGCTTATCATGTATTTACTATATTTGTGTTGAAAACCAAAAACAAAAAATCGTATAATATTTCTTGCCTTTACTACGTTATTTTTGTTTTCTATATCACAGCGACTATACTATTTTTGCAGAAAATAGGTACATTGCTTCTTAACCACTACCTATACTCCATTTGAAATAAGATTAGACATTTAACTAAACCTTTTTTACAGTTCGTTCAACCAATTTTGACTTCTATTGCGTTGGTAGCATGAAAAATGGCAGCTGCAGTAAACATTGGTATTGTAACCACTTTTTTGCTTTTAATGCCATCCTTATGCCCACGGTATAGAAGTCAAAATCGGTTGAACGGACTGCAAAAAAGGTTTGTTTAAATGTCTAATCATCATCGCGTAGTACGGCCGCTGTATCTTGTGACGAGATAGTGATGTGGTTGTGCAGATCCACTAACGTAGGCTATCGACAAGAATGTCGATTGTCGTATGAATATAAATTGCTGTTAAAGTTTATTGTTCAATTTGTCAACCGTAGCCCGGTTGGAAGACTAATGTGAAATCTTGTTTTAGTAATTTTGATTTCCTCATTTTGTTAAAATTTTAACTTACTTATTATTATTTTTTTTGTTACGTATATTGTTTATTTATATCACGTTATTATAATGTTTATTGTTTTTATATATTGTATTTTCAGGAACTCCCAAAATTTTTAATACTATAATTATTGGGAGAATCGATAACTTTCCGATTTAGTCAATCACTAGCGTAGTAAAATAAATCGTTTCTGCAAAGCTAAACAATAGTGAATGATGTTTTAGTGTGAGTAAGTTGTGCGGTGCATGGTAAATGTACGCTGTGATTCATGGAATAAGGTTTATAATTGACTAAACTGAGTGAAGTGATTCGTAAGTTGTTCGCCAGATGGCGCTAGTAATATTTTACGAAGTATTGTAGAGGTGAGGTGCGGCAAAGAGGGACCGATTGCTCAAGGTCTCTTGGTCAGGGCCCAGCCTTAAGATAAATTTCAACGAATCAATTAACTCAGCGGTTGGACGATTGCTTTGCAAACATGGGTGTAAGTTCGATCCCCATAACCGTTTTTTTTTTTCACATTTTTTTATACGATTTTTTAATTTTTTTATTATGTCCCTATAATATCTATACATATAATAAAATCGTAGCGAAGTTAAATTTTTCGAAATAAAAAAATTGCTACGAGGCTTGGGATCGATTCTTATGCGGAAAATATAGTTTTTAGAATGTTTGTCTGTTCCAATTGTAGGGTATAGACTATCACGCTATTTGCTATGGGGGATGAGCAATATTACATTATTTTCTTATTTTTCTCTGCAAATTGTAAAAGGACGCACCAAAAGGTTGGGATATTGTAGATAGTTACCGATTTAACTTTTTAAATGATTATCATCAAGCTAAACATTTATGGAACTATGCAGTCAATCATGACATAATTATATAGGAACGGCTATTTTAGCTAACTTTCAACAAAGTGAATAAGTAAGCGGTTGGACGAATGATTTGAAGTCCTGGCGTAATAAGTTCGATTTCCATCTGTTTTTTATAAAACTCTTTTTTACATTTTGTAAAACGATTTTTTTATTTACATAACACATAACATAACATCACGCCTTGTTTCCCCGAAGGGTTGGGCAGAGGTGTCCCTGTAGTAGGTACACCCACATTTCGCCAGTTATGTTTAAGTCCCATGTAATAGGGGGCGAGCCTATTGCCATCAACCGGGCACAAATCCAGACTCCGGGCTGCTACTGAGAAATTCCAGATAGAAAAACCCAATAACACTTTGCCCGACCCGGGAATCGAACCCAGGACCTCATGCTCAGCAGTAGCGCGTGCGACCACTAGACCAACGAGGCAGTATATTTTTTTATTTATGATGTATGTACCAAATAGTTCATAGAATGTATTAATTCATAAAAAAAGGAAAACTTCGTAAGCTTTGGGAACCTACTACGTTACAAGTACTTTACAGTCACAAAACATTCAAGGTTGTATTCTGATCATTTCAGAGTTAAAGACTGTAGGAATAAAATGATTTTTTTACAGATTTTGACAGCAGATTTGTCCCAGCGATTTTAAAATATGTATGTGTGTGGATCTTCTGGAATCACTGCCACACTGCTTCCTGGTGACAAAACAGCGCACGCCATGTTTAAGATTCCCATCGATTTAGAGAGCAACGAAACGCCTGTTTGTGGGGTGTCACGCAACAAAACAAGAGATGTGTGCATAGGGATTGCGCTTCATCGTATAGTATGAATGCACTATGGCAAATAGAAAAGCAGTGGAAGTTGTAAACAGAACCCTGGAGGACATCCGCAGGAACCAAGACATGATGGGTGGTGTCACAATTCTGACAAACAAAGTGAATACTTCGTTGAAAAGGTCGACTCTATGGTCGAGAGTTCATAAACTGCGCTTGACCATCATCATACGAGCTCGGTTTGGCGGGAATTCAAATGCTCAAGAATTCTCCGATGTTCTTCTAAAAGTTGGTGAAGGCACTCTACCAGAGACTCTTGGTAGAGTAGATCCCACTTTAGAAGATCTTATTCGTCTGGTATACGGGGACATCAGTCAAATACCGTACCAAGAGAATTCTTTGGTGTGTTTCCATTTTAACTCCGAAAATGATTAACCTGCAGCGATCAACCACAGTATTTATTCTCTCACAAATTGAAGGGAGTGAAGTGATATACACCACCATTAATGCCACACATTACCCCGTAAAATTTCTCAATTCGCAAATGGCAAGTATCTTTTCCGGTTGTATATCTGTGTAACGGAAACCGGCTCAAAGTCATGTCTTTGCAGAGAAACGTCATCGAGATGGAAATTCCAACAGGTTGTGGCGATGGCGAGACAGTGTTTATAGCGCGTATACAACTAATTCCCCACCATTACCAGTTTAAGCGCGTGCAGTTCCCTGTGAGCGTATGCTTTGCGATCAACAAGTCACAGGGGCCGACATCGAAGGCTGAAGACTGCGGGTGTCGACCTCGGGACAAGCTGCTTCTCACACGGACAACAGTTACGTCGCTTACTGCCGAGTCACCATTCCTGACTCTCTGTACATTTTGGCTGTTGAGAATAAAACTACAAACGTAGTATACAGGGAAGTTTTATAAAAATATGGCTATTATTGTAGTATATTGTGATGTCTTACGACTTCCACGCGAACGAAGTCGCGGGCAGAAGCTAGTTCATTAATAAAGCCACAGCTAACGCAACTATATTAACATGATTGTAGCGCCCGACCGAAAAACTGTTGCCCTGGAAAAATATCAATTGCTAGTTACGACAGTTAGCGGGGAGGGCGACGATAGTAGATTAAACGTGTATGAAAATACATGACAACACATTAGAGCTTATTTTCAGAACCAAAAACAGCAACTATTTCCTTAAATGAGAATGCAAGTCTTAAGAGTTTTTACTTGGGAGACTACAACATAAACATAATGTATACTAATAATTCTGTACCTTCAGTGAAAAGTGATATATCTTGACTTATATCAGTTTTAATATTCTTACACTAAGTTTAACAGAAAAAAAATGCAATTTTTTGGTCTAATTGGTACCCCTCTAAGATTAAAATTGAGTAAGCTTATTTTGGTGTAAAGTGCTCCAACAAAGCATTATTTACATTTATTAATGTGTAATAAAATACATTTTAAATTATATCAATGTGAACTGAACAAATATTTCAAATACCTTAATTTATATTAATACAAATGTATGTGACTCTTATTACACGATCTATGTGAATTAGTACAAACTGATATATTTACGTATAATCATCTACACCAACGAATAAATAAATAATGTGTAAAATGGTTCAAGTCATTTAAAATTAATTTACACATAAATCGACTTTAAATATTGTTGTGTTACGTGATACAACTGGATTTCTTTTTAAATTATAAAAAAACTATACAAATTAACCTGTTTCTTCATACACTAAATAATGCTCTAAGATATTGTTTACCAATGTCAGTAATCAGTACTCATTTTAGTGAAGTAGACAAAGAGTCCGATTTTTTTTAAACTTTAGCATTAATTTTCTCAAAATCATGATTTTCCAGTTACATCACTTTTCACTGAAGGAACAGAATTATTATAAAGAGGTAAAATCGGTTTGTTTGTATGTAAGGGATAATCGGATTTGAAGCAAAATATTTTTGCATTGTATAGCCTAATTCTTGAGGAAGGTTGGAAGGAAGCTAGTCATACATATTTCACTTTCTTCCAGGGGGCCTACCACAAGCTCATAGTTCCTTTATGCTGTGAGCTATCTTGCCAATGGAGGGTCGTAATGAAAAATGGATTTTACCCGTTTGTAAAGCTCAAAAACTGATTCTAATAGTTGAAAAAATAGTTTTCTACAAACTGGCACTTAGTCGGTATTGAAAATACCTACTTGTAACAGAACCTACCTATTTAGATTTTGTTGAAATTGGTCAGAAAGATGGATTGTAACTTGGAAATGAACTGGGATTCAAATTATTAAAGAGTCGAGTTAAATAATCGAGATATAGTTATAATAATAAACGAGATGTAGTGACAAAAATTGAAAAGGGTATGCTGAGATGGTTTGGGCATGTTGAAAGGATGAATGAAAGGTGACTAACAAAATGTATTTACAAGGCTGATGTAAAGGGAAAGGCCGGGCGGGGACGCCCTAGGAGGACTTATACTGACCTTATTGGTGATGTTCCTCAAAGGCCAGGTGCGTAGTACTCGCAACCGGCGTGCGTGTATGACCAGATGTATGAACGTAAACGAGGCAAAAGGACTATGTAAGGATCGTAGCAGGTGGCGTTCTGTAGTTTCTGCCTACCCCCATGGGAAGAAGGCGTGAGTTTATGTATGTATGTATGTAATAAACGAGTGAAAAAACAGCTATACCTAAGCACATACTGAAAATAAATATTTTTATAGTGTCTGCTCTTATTGTAATTGAATGCACCGCCATCTATTAAAAAATGTAAGAATTCTTACCAGCAATTGTTTCCAGTTTTACAGTTAGAATAAAGGTAGGTGGTAGTTCAAAAACATAGCTACCTACCTAATTTTTATGTTTCAAAAATGAACTATCGGCCCTTGGTTATAAGTATTATGTTTTGATGTAAATAGGTTAAAGTAGTTTTTTTTAAACAAATATAATAAATGGTGCTGACACCTTTTGGCTTATTACAAAACGGAAGCTAACTAAACTGAACGTTAGTACCATGGAAATATCCTAGATGGAGCTATTTTAAACGTCATTTTATTTATTCTATCACTAGCTTCTGCCCGCGACTTCGTTCGCATGGAAATCGTAAGACATCACAATATACTACAATAATAGCCATATTTTTATAAAACTTCCCTGTATACTACGTTTGTAGTTTTATTCTCAGCAGCCAAAATATATAGAGAGTCAGGAATGGTGACTCGGGAGCAAGCGACGTAACAGTTGTCCGTGTGAGAAGCAGCTTATCCTGAGGTCGACACCCGCAGCCTTCAGCCTTCAGTGTCGGCCCCTGTGACTTGTTGATCGCAAAGCATACACTCCCAGAGAACTGCACGCGCTTTAACTGGTAATTATGGGGAATTTGTACTTTATACGCGCTATAAACACTGTCTCACCATCGCCACAACCTGTTAGAATTTCCACCTCAATGACGTTTCTCTGCAAAAACATGACTTTGAGCTGGTTTCCGTTACACAGATATACAACCGGAAGTCCACTTGCCATTTGTGAATTGAGAAATTCTATGGGGTGATATTTGGCATCATCTTCCTCCACATCAGTATTAATGCAGGTGTATATCACTTCACTCCCTTCAATTTGTGAGAGAATACTGTGGTTGATCGCTGCAGCTTGATCATCTTCGGAGTTAAAACGGAAACACGCCTAAGAATTCTCTTGGTACGGTATTTGACTGATATCCTCGTATATCAGACGAATAAGATCTTCTAAAGTGGGATCTACTCTACCAAGAGTCTCTGGTAGAGTGCTTTCACCAACTTTTAGAAGAACATCGGAGAATACTTGAGCATTTGAATTACCGCCAAGCCGAGGTCGTATGATGATGGTCAAGCGTAGTTTATGAACTCTCGACCATAGAGTCGACCTTTTCAACGAAGTATTCACTTTTTTTGTCAAAACGGTGACACCACCCATCATAATCTTGGTTTCTGCGGATGTCCTGCAGGGTTCTGTTCCACTGCTTTTCTTTTTGCCATTGCATTCATCCCATACGACGAAGCGCAATCCCCTAAGCACACATCCCTTGTTACTGTTGCGTGACACCCCACAAACAGGCGTTTCGTTGCTCTCTAAATCGATGGGAATCTTAAACATGACGTGCGCTGTTTTGCCACCAGGAAGCAGTGTGGCAGCGATTCCAGAAGATCCACACACATACATATTTTAAAATCGCTTGGACAAATCTGCTGTCAAAATCTGTAAAAAAAACATTTTATTCCTACAGTCTTTTGCTCTAAAATGATCAGAATACAACCTTGAATGTTTTGTGACTGTAAAGTACTTGTAACGTAGTAGTTTCCCATAGCTTACGAAGTTTTCCATTTTTTGTGAATTAATACATTCTATGAACTATTACATACACAATCCAAAAAAAAAATCGTTTTACAAAAAGAGTTTAAAAAAACAGATGTAAATCGAACTTACTACCCCGGGCGGCCTACCACCAGCTCATAAAGCAGTATTATTTTAATGTTACTTCAGTGGGAGAAAGAGATGGAGCTAAACATCCTGTAGAGCTTCATCTCTTTCCCACACTGAAGTAAACTAAAGTAATATTAAAATAATACTGCTTTTGAGCTGGTGGTAGGCCCTCAGGACTTCAAATCATTCGTCCAACCGCTTACTTATTCGCTTTGTTGAAAGTTAGCTAAAATAGCCGTTCCTATATAAAAGTTAGCGTGATGATAATCATTTAAAAAGTTAAATCGGTAACTACCTATCTACAATATCCCAAACCTTTTGGCGCGTCCTTTTACAATTTGCAGAGAAAAATACGAACATGATATAATATTGCTCATCCCCCATAGCAAATAGCGTGATAGTTTATGCCCTACAGTTGGTACAGACAAACATTCTAAAAACTTTATTTTCCGCATAAGAATCGATCCCAGACCTCGTAGCAATAACTTTCTTTAAAAAAAATTTACTTCGCTACGATTTTATTATATCTATAGATTATAGGTACATAATCAAAAAAATAATAATCGTATAACAAAATGTGAAAAAAAAGAAAAAAACCGTAGGTGGGAATCGAACTTACAACCCCATGTTTGCAAAGCAACCGCCCAACCGTTGAGCTAATTGCTTTGTTGAAACTCGTCTAAAATAGCCGTTCCTATATATTTCATGATTGACTGCTTAGTTCCATAAAGGTATAGCGTGATGATAATCATTTAAAAAGTTTAATCGATAACCATCTACAATATCCTAAAATTTTGGCGCGTTTTTTTCCAAAAATACGAACATTATATAATATTGCTCGTCCCCCATAGTAAATAGCGTGATAGTTTATACCCTATAGTTTGACCAGACTTATAGGAAACACCTATGCAAAATTTTAACAGAATCTATCCGGTAGAATTTGCGTCATGCTAGAACATAAAAATACAACATAATGTAATATTGCTCGTCCTCCATAGTAAATAGCGTGATAGTTTATACCCTATAGTTTGACCAGACACACAGGGAATATCTGCGCAAAATTTTAACAGAATCTGTCCGGTAGAATTTGCGCCATGCTGGAACATACATACAGACAAACAGACAAAAATTCTAAAAAAAATATTTTCGGCATTAGAATCGATCCTAGACCTCGTAGCAATTACTTTTTTTCAAAAATATTCAATGTACAGTTTTGACTTCGCTACGATTTTATTATATGTATAGATAATAATAAAATTAACGAGCAATATTTCTGTAATCGGCCGACCCCAACATAGTTGGGAAAAAAGGCTAGGCAGATGACGCGTGACGTTCTCGAAATCAGCTCTAACGATTTCGATGAAAGTTGCAATATAGGGGTTTACGGGGCGAAAAATCGATCTAACTGGGTCTCATATCTGGGAAAATTAGTTTTCTCCGTATTTTTAACCGACTTCCAAAAAGGAGGAGGTTATATGTTCGTAACGTATGTTTTTTTTTAATGTATTTCTGCCGATTTCTCCGTCATTTGTGGCCCGATTTTGAAAATTATTTTTTTGTTTGAAACGATATGCTTTCAAATTGGTCCCATCTAAATTTCATTACCTTTGCTTGGATTGTTTTTGAGTTGGCTACAAAATACGTAATTATTTCCCACTTAGTATTTAGATGATATGATAAGTTTCTGTCACTGGTAGCAGGTAGTGGTATTGGAATGTGTGTGGGGTAGGTACCACAACTAAAAAGTGAAAAATAAAAAACGTGTGGCGCTCGGGGACTGCCGCGGTAAAGCTATTGCATAGCATTTGTAACCTCCATACTTCCTATTTGTCAACGCTACACTTAGGATGATGATGTGATGACATAAAACAAAAATTACGTTCCATGGTATATATGTATACAATACGTCATTACATGGTAGGCGGAGTGTGGGGTGTTAGGTTTTATTTTCGTTACGGAATTTCTTGATTCGGTCGCCGCGCTCAAAGCCCGCGATCAAAGCCTGCGATAAAAGCTATGCAATAGCTTAAAACTTTTTCCAAAAAAAAACAACCGACAACAGTGTCTTTTTTTTTTTGGGTGGGAAATTATCAATTAACTTCTCCCGCTCTGGGTGGAGCGGGAGGGAGTGTCAGACTCTTACTGACTAAAACCCATCCGTGTTCCTTCGCTTGCCCTGTTGCCGGGGGCCTTGTATTTTCGTTTTTTGCCACCGACTTCCGAAATTAAAGTTATTTTTCACTTTGTAGTTTTTTTTTTTTGAAGTCGGTTGTTTTTTTTGTAAAAAGTTTTTTCACCAGAGCAGAGCTCGGTCGCCCAGGTACTTACCTATTAACAAAGTTAAGCCCAGAGAGTTTTTGAGCAAGCATAAGTACCGCCAAACCTTCTACACGTGCAGCTTGTGGGTGAAGTATACGCAGAGGGCTTACAACGTCCTGCGCGTTCAATATAATAATGGGTTCAGGATGTTGATGGGGCCTCCACGCTTCTGTAGCGCTTCGCAGATGTTCGAGGAAGCCCGTGTTGATGATTTTCATGCCTTAATGAGAAAGCGGGCGGCGTCAATAATGGGTAGGTTGCGCGGAAGCTCCAAGAGCATCCTAAAAACATTGGTCGACAAGGTGGACAACCCCTTTATTAGGCACTGGAAGCGGAGGCACGTGCCAACATGTATTGAGCCACGTAGTTATTAGTTGTTTGGTTAGTTTGTAAGTTTTACTAACATAGTTTCTAAGTCTTTGTTACTAATACTATATGGATTGTATGTACCTTTATGTGTGATCCGCAATAAATGAAATATATATATATATATAAGTATATGCAGGGCGAAAAGTTGATAGCTGATACCTACTCAGCTATCAACTTTTCAGTAGCAGAACTTTTCAAACATATTTTCTCACCTACCATCTGGTAAGTGAGAAAATATGTTTAAAAACTTTCAGTTATGAACCCCTTGGTTCGGAGTGCACTTTCAAATTACGAAAATGGCCAAGAAATAACGTGATTATTTTCAGAGCCGCTGATTTCCATGATCGTGTGCAGCCTAACCTATAATGAATTAATTAGGCAAATCTGACGAAGAAATTGTGAAATCCGACGACTTTGAAAACTCACTTTTTAAAAGGATATTCAAGGCGAATAAAAGTTATTTTGTGCAATAGTATAACATGTCCTGGTAGTGAATTTATATAAATATCTGACGGAGCCTTTTAAGTACCAAAAACTGGTCACAATTTTTCATTTATTCGTACTAATAAATAAAAATCGCAAAGATAAATTTGTATTTCATAATGATACTTTGAATTACAAAGTTATTTTTGCAGTTGCAGAAAATCGCCCATTTTAAAATAAAATACTTTATGAAACGGCGTTTTTAGTATTTGTTGATTATTATACTGTATATGGTATATATTATACAAAAGTTTCAAATTCTTAACTTGTTCAGTTATTGAGATAGAATTAGTACAAAAGTGGTCTAAAACTAACATCTTTTACGAACCACTTTTTCATAATTTTTGAAGATAAAAGAAAAACAAAAAATGTGCTCTACTCGATGAGCTCTAGACAATGATACCCTTCATGCCAGGCAGGGTAATTGTTTTTTTTTATCAAAACTTTTTTGTATGGTATAATACTAATGGGTAAATTTTTAATTTTATACCATTTTTATTATTTGTTGTTATAGCGGCAATAGAAATGCTTAATCTGTGAGATTTTCAAGTGTCTACCTATTACGGTTCATGAGATACAGCTCGCTGACAGACATACGGACACGGGTGGCTTAGTAATAGGGTTTCGTTTGGCACCCTTCGGGTACAGAACCCTAAAAAGCAGTAAGTTTCCAGGGCTGCTATTGGAGAAATGATAACACTAATCGACAAATTAATAGTTTTGTTCTCCCACCTAAGGAAAATATATATATTTTTAATCTTCGTAGCCAACGTATAAATGCACGATAAATAAAAAGTCGAAGTTAGCGCTTGTTGTTTTTTAATCATTATATTCATTATTTTTAATGAAAACAATGAATTATAATATTTACAATGGTTTAAAAGATCCCGATCGCTTAAATGTTTTGGCTTTTCTGGTGTAGGACGACCGGCACAGATGGTCCACTGGAAGTCTTTGTAGTTTATTTTGTCTAATACAAGGTCTCATCACTTCATACGTTTCTTTTAAATTAGCACTGTACGCTACAGGAACGCACGGAAGTTTGTTACCATTATTTAGAAGCACGGCTTTTAAAGTAGTCTTAGAGGAGTCGATGAAAAGCCACCATTTGGAAGAAACATGCTTATAACATCATTACAAAACACTAGGCTTTCCTCTTTTGAAAAAAAAAAAAAACAAGAATAAAACTGTGAAGTTTGCGATATTCCGGGTTCGAGCAAATTCCCCTTAAGTCGTGATCCTAAAAGTTCGGCCTTTTCTTTCGATAGATTCAGATCCCTGGATAGATCATCGAGTCGTTCTTGGCTCAATAGGACTGGAGCATTGCTAGTAGAAGGGTCATGAAACTCTGGATCAGAGGACTAATCTTCCGGGCTGTCTGATGATGTCTCATTGTCTAGTGATGAATGCATTGGCAAATCTTTATAACGGAAAACAGCTTTGTCAACCGAACTCACGTCGGAATACTTCAGAGTATGTTTCTTTTTCCTGTTTTGCCCTTTGAGATCAGTGAGACAAAAATAGCAATCAGTAATATGATTTTTTGGTTCACGCCAAATGACCGGTTTCGTAAAGGGCAGCATCTCAATTTTTTTATGAGACCAATCGGTTAGGTTTTTGTAGCAAGTTATACAGCAGAAATGTGGCAACCACGATTTATCTAGATTGGCAACTCTAATTTTAAAATAGTTTAAATAACACTCTTCGATATACGGAGTGATAGACTTTTTTTGGCCATCTGTTGTGAACTTTCCACACACATAACAAAACTGATCGGGGGAATTTATGTAACTGAGTAGCATTTTTATAGCTTAATGTCTTGCGTTTCGAACACGACTGAACTTGTTTCAATAGTTTGCTTATTCTGTAAAGTATCGTAAAAAACAAAAGTGTAAATATGGAGAATTCACGCTAGTCATTTATCTTGATAACGGGAGCTAAACAAACGTAAGTATTATTATTTTTGTAGTAAGGTGAAGAATACTTAACAAAAACAATATAAATCGCTTAGGTGGGAGAACTGTTGTTGAATAGTGTAATATACAATAAAGGATTTTTTTAATGACGGAACTTTTAAGTGAATTTTGCTGTTTGTGGGTAATTTGTAATTAATTTGTTAATAAAGGTGAATGTTTACGTTATTTTTACAATACACTGGCATTCAAAACTAAGTGCTACACTTATAAAATTGCAATAACTTTTAAAATACACAAGATTTGTTCTGGAAATAAAAAGGATTACAATAAAAACTTTTTACAAAAAAAAAAAAAACAACCGACTTCAAAAAAACACTACAAAGTGAAAAATAACTTTAATTTCGGAAGTCAGTGTCTTTGGTTTTGAATTTTCGTTCTTTGTCACCGACTTCCGAAATTAAAGTTATTTTTCACTTTGTAGTGTTTTTTTGAAGTCGGTTGTTTTTTTTTTTGTAAAAGTTTTTATTTTTCACTTTTTAGTTGTGATACACCTACCCCACACAAATTCGAATACCAATACCTGCTATGTTGTTACTTGATTTATTGAATAAATTATTATTAATTATTATTATGTAAATAACAGTGACAGAAAGTTATCATATCATCCACATACTAAGTGACAAAAAAATACGTATTATTGAAGCTAACTCAAAAACCACCCAAGCAAAGTTAATTAAATTTATATGGGACCACCTCTGAAGTATGATCTACCAAACAAAAAAAGAATCATCAAAATCAATTCATAATTGACGGAGTAATCGCGTAACAAACATACAAAAAAAAAACAACATACAATCGAATTGAGAACCTCCTCCTTTTGGAAGTCGGTTAAAAAGATTTATTTTTTATTTTATAAAATCTTTATAGTTGATAACCTTCTTATAAGGAATGGCTGAGAAAAACGTTATAAACAAAACCTCTCCATTTCAAATTGCTGTCTTACTCTTTCACTTTTTTTTCACATTTATTTCTTGGTCGATGAATTTTGATTCAAAAGCCAAGGTGTGTCTACAGCACGTAAACTTTATTTATTATGCCTCTTTCTCCTGAAGAATGTGTAAGAATAATGGCTTTTCTGGAACTGTATATGCGTCGTACTGCAAGAATGGTGGTTGTAATATTAAGAACGCTCCGGCAGGTGAAGTGAAGGTACAAAGAAACTGAAACCATCTGAGGAGACCTTGTAATGGCAGACTCAGGTGTACTAGTACCCGAGAAGACCGCTATATTGTCTACACGAGTTGAAAAATTGCCACCTCAAAGCAGTTGAAGTCCAGCAACATCTTCTTCAGACCCGAAGAGGCTAAATTAGTGACAGTACAGTGAAAAGAAGACTTGCTGAAGCAAACCCGAAGCCCCAAAGGCCAGCAAGTGGCCCCAAACTCAAGAGAGGGCATCGAGTAGCAAGACTGCGCTACGCCCGTGAACACATACAGTGGAGTGACGAAGAATGGGCAAGAGTTTTGTTCACTGATGAGTCTCAATTCTCTCTATTCACTTCCGATAGAAGACGAAGAGCGTACAGGCGACCTGGTGAGTGATACATTCAAGCCTGTTTCACAGAAAAGAGTCCAATACGGTGGAAGCTCTGTACACGTATGGGCTGGTATCTCTTCAGAAGCTCGCACAGAGCTAGTGGCTTTAGAAAATGGCACCCTGACTGGGGTAAAATATGCTCAAGAGATACTTAATGAGTATGCAGGGCTATATTTAGTCAATATGGGTGATGGATCGATACTGATGCAGGATAACGCCCGGCCACACACCGCTCGGGTGATACAAGAGTACGTTTAGGAGGTATCAACTTGATGGCTTGGCCATCAAAAACTCCTGATCTCAACCCTATCGAGCATGCCTGGGATAAGCTCGGGAGGGTGGTCAGAAGCCGTAAACCTCCTCTTATCACCCTCAGGGCCCTAAAACAGGTGCTGATGGAAGAATGAGAAAATATTCCCCAACATCGCCTCCAACACCTCGTCTTCAGTATGCCAAACTACAAAAATCAGTAGTGCTATTTTTGGCGACCTAACGCGATTTTGTGTTTACGGTGTCTACAGTTAGAGTCAGATGGACACAATTTGTTGAATGTATTTAACCGCTTCAAGCAGTTAAGGAATCCTAAAAACCCCTGTAGACTAGGACAGAATGAATGTGATCGAAAAAAAGAACCTCATTTTTGTTGGTTAAAAAGAAAAAAGTTATTTATATCAAAAGGGGTTGAAACTACCCCTAAAAGTGTGCGTCTGCTGAGATTAGGGCTATTGCTGACGTTTCACCGATCTGAATTTTTGTATAAGAGATCGTACGAACTCAAGATTTGGCTACACGACCGTACCCGACCGCAGGAGGCAACTGCAGGCGACGTATCAACGCGACAAGACTGGTTTCTATGAATTTCCATGAAATACCTACCGTAGCTAGCGACACGTCGTTAGCAGCTACAGGCAAGTGACAAGCGACACGTGTAGCCCGACCGCAGACCAGTAATGCCACCAACGCTCGAGCGATATTCACGTTTTTCTATCTTCTATTTACCGACTGGGATACGGGCAGTTGCCGCCTGCAGTCGAGTTCGGAATCATGACTGCAGCAATATGACGCCACGGCAAAGTATTTTAAGAAGATTATAGTTTATTATCCAGCCACAAGATTTTTTTCTCTACATCAATTATTACTTTAGTTATAAACGAAATAAGAAATGAGACTTACGTTATTTAGTTCCAAGCTTGAACACATGAAAGAGCGTGCAGCTTGGGATAAAAGAGCGCACGCGAAATTCAACTTTATTACTGATGTGTTAGCGTTTAGCACATATCGGAGTGGCGGGTGCATGGGGGCGGAGCTTGTGTGAAAATTGTCTTAAGAGTGCTTGGTCTTAACATTGTACTTAGTTGAAAAACATGCGTTGTCCGACATGCACGTGGCCGGGTTTTTTCAATCCAATTTCTGTGACAATTTCATAAATGTTTACCTTGTCAATGTCATTCAGGCGCCAAATCCTTGTTGCACATTAGCTATTATTCTTTCAGTCATAAATTAAAAACTTGAACACTTTGTTTGAGCATGAGCTCAGCAGTAGCGCTTGCTACCACTAAATGAACGAGGCAGTTTTTCAATACTTGCAAAAAACTGACAGACGTAAATTTTATAACACGTTTGTAAGATATCTGACGTTGGAAATACAGCCCCAAATCCTTAGCGTGCGCCTCCTCTTATATCCGATGCTCATATTTTTATTGAAGCGCGAGTTAATGTCTCGGAATAAAGATAAGTCTTACCAAGGTCGAAGGAGACTGCAAAAAATGTAAAATTTATAACGATTTGGTGTGTATGAGCTGATTGTGCCGAGCCTTTTCCCAACTATGTTGGAGTCGGCTTCCAGTCTAACCAGATGCACTTGGGTACCAGTATTTTACATATAAAAAGAAAGAAAATAAATAAAAAGTGTAAAGTGCGTTGTAAGATATTACCAGGAATGTGTGCCTCGCGGCTGCGCC
Source organism: Agrochola lychnidis (assembly GCA_963680765.1). Classification (NCBI taxonomy): domain Eukaryota; kingdom Metazoa; phylum Arthropoda; class Insecta; order Lepidoptera; family Noctuidae; genus Agrochola; species Agrochola lychnidis. The sequence goes on along the minus strand of OY796869.1, from coordinate 16,472,192 downwards.
AAATATGCCCAGTTCAGCAAAAATGCCAGACAACTAGTGCCTGATGCTGGTTTTTAACTGGACCTGAAGTGTAAGGTGACGGATGTAAATCAGCTTTTACTACAGATACAATACTTTTACTACAAATAATACTACATAGTATAGCAAAAATACCAAAAATACAATTTACACAAAAATGGCTTTTGACAGACTGACAGGCAGACGGACAACGAAGTGAAACTATAAGGGTTCCGTTTTTTCCTTTTGAGGTATGGAGCCCTAAAAAGCGTGCATCATTAGAAGGTCAATAATTTTTTAGAGGATCTATTAAATAGTTCCCTTAGCTATATGGAGCTAATTAAGAGGAAGCATCATCCATTCTAACTCCCATCTTTTCACAAGATATATATATATGTAAAAAAAAAACTCTGTCCAATCCTAAAGGGGCACTTACGCACTGCAATAAAATTACCAAAAAGTAATAAAAAATATCTTATAATTATTGAAAAAAAAAGATATACCCATTTAAAATTCTCATTTTCAACAGATGTCATAAGTTATGTCTTGTAGATTCCCGCTAAAAGATGGCCGCCAGCGCCCCATGTTGAAGAAAAAAAATGGTCATTTTTTTTCCTTTTTCCTGAAAATTATCACAGAAATAGACTTTTAGTTGTTTTTACATGTTGTTACAATCCTTAACGTTTATCTCCTTCGCACCCTCAAAATTCTTGCGAAATTATTACAGTAATAATTTACGGTAATTTAGACGGCTCTGTTTTATCCACACACAATGTTACTTAAGACGCAGATATATGACAGTGACCTTGAAAGGTTAGCTTGCGTGTTCTGTACTGAGCTCACGCAACGCGTCGTACGTCCAGCCAGTAACAGGACTCACCCATCAAGGAGCGTTGTCCCAAATTAGACGCATTATTAATTTATTACACGGAAAACAAAAGGTATTTTAATAAAAAACGTATATTAAAAGATTGATAATTTAATTATCTTTAAAATGGTGAAGTTTTCAGAAAAATACGCTTGACAGATTTTGCGTCATTCTCAGTTTTTTATTCGCGTTAGACATAACTTTACAAATTAATTTCACTATGTAATATAAACATAATCAATAATATGCCTATGTTAAAATATTAAGAAAGTGCTCTAATTTAACATATATTTTTTTCAAATCACTAACACAACTCGTTTAGACGTCATCTTCAGTATAAAATCATTAAAAGTCAGTTATCGTCCCCTTAAAGCGTGAGTAGTGTTGGCTTTTATGATGTAATCGTATTACAGCAAAGAAAAGACTTTCGAATATTATGACTTGTGAGCAAGAACATAATCAGCCTATAATGTTCCCACTGAAATAAAATGAAATTGTTTATTCTGTGAATATATCGGAATCACTTTCACACGTCATATAAAAAAAAATATTAATAATAAGCTAGATGAGTGCGGCGTTTCCTATCTGACTACTCTGATCTGAATCTGGATCTGAATCTTGATAAGGACCATGTAGATAAGTATCTGAAATGGTCTTTTGAGGAAAGAACCACACAGATTTGAGTGGATCTGACCAGTCAGTGCAAGCATTTGTCAGTAATCGTGGGGCTCAACTCAGAACTTAAGGAGCTCAACTCGACGAATAATACCAAAGAAAGGATATTTATCTAGGCCGCATAAACTACTCAAACTGCAAGACCATCACTGCTAGGGCACAGGCCTCCTCTTTCTGTGAGAGGGAGTGGGCCATAATCCTTCACGCGGGCCCAGTGCGGGATGGTAGATGTCACATGTGCCGTTTTCCTCAAGATGTTTTCCTTCACCATTTTGAGAGCAGTGATGATAAAATAATTTACATAAAGTAAAGTGTCTGCTTAGTTTCGAACCCATGACCTACAACTTGTAAGTTGCAACCGTTACCACTGGGCCACCACTGTGAGCCAGGGATCACAAAGCTATTCAAATAATATTTTTTATAATCTGAAATGTTTGTACTAATTCTTTGCCAAATGTGAGCCTCGCAAAAAGTTAGCACAAAGATGTATCCAGTAGAATGGAAGAGATAAATCATTAGTATGTCCGCATTAATTGCGGCAGCATTTATTAATTGTAAATATTGACAGGGATCTTGGTTTATAGAAGTGTCATTTTTATTGGGAACCAGCTTTTGCCCGCGGCTTCGCCCGAGTGGATGTCGGAAAATATCCCAAGGAAACGTACTACCGATACCGGGATTACATCCCTAATAGCCCAGGAAAAGGCCATTGACTCCTACGGCTGCGCGCTTTGCCCGTGTTGCCGTTAACCATAATTATCTTGTTTCGCTTAATTTTGAATCTGTGATATCTTTTAAACCATTCATTTAAATGAAATGATGTCAAACATATTTTAATCTAAATTAAATGCTGAATTTAAGGAAAATAGTTTATTGGATAAGAATTAATATAATGCCGGTCAAAATAGCTTCGGAAATAACAATATTTTTTTATCAAATTCTGCAAGATAAAAATGGTTATTGTGGGTCATCCTTAGAAGATAGACATAATTATGCCATTGCAGACTTTTTTGTTGAACTTTTTAAGATTAACAATATTGTGGAACATAAATTTTATGTAACTTTTACGATTTCCGCGGCGCACGCCAATAAAGATCCCAGTCAGCATGATTTTTCCGACATCTTCAACAATAATCGTCAAATTTCAGCCAATTTACACAAAACTTTAATGAATTATATATTAAAACCTTTCGCATGAATCATTTTCTCCATTGGTGTAAACCGTTTGAAAATCCATTTATTAGTTTTTGAGTTAATCGCGTTCAGACAGACGCGGCGGGGGACTTTGTTTTAAAATATGTAAGGATTGAGAAGCAATCTCAGTTTTGTATAAAGCTAAGTACAAAGTATTGTTGACTGTACTACTGAACTTCGAAGTTTGGAATTTCTTAATAAGATCCCGATGATAGCTTTTTAGACAGAAACCCTAAAAAAAGTAGTCCGAAACAGGCTTTTAAAACAATAAAGATTAAAAAGAAAATAAAGGTCACAAAGTCGAAGAACTAACACTCAATTCAGTACCCCGGGCTAGTTGAGCAATTTTTCACTTGATCGGTCATAGCTCCTTAACGATAAGTTTTAAGACGCAGATATATGGCAGTGACCTTGAATGGTTAGCTTGCGTGTTCTGTACTGAGCTCACGCAACGCGTCGTACGTCCAGCCAGAAATAGGACTCGCCCATCAAGGAGCGCTGTTCCAAATTAGACGCATTATTAATTTATTACACGTAAAACAAAAGATATTCTAATAAAACACGTATACTAAAGGATCAATAATTTAATTATCTTTAAAATAGTGAAGTTTTTAGAAAAATACGCCGACATAACTTTGCAAATTAATTTCACTATGTAATCTATACATATAATAAAATCGTAGCGAAGTCAAAACTGTACATTGAATATTTTTGAAAAAAAGTAATTGCTACAGGGTCTAGGATTGATTCTAATGCCGAAAATATATTTTTTAGAATTTTTGTCTGTTTGTCTGTATGTATGTTCCAGCATGCCGCAAATTCTACTGGACAGATTCTGTTAAAATTTTGCATAGATATTCCCTGTGTGTCTGGTCAAGTTATAGGGTATAAATTATCACGCTATTTGCTATGGGGGATGAGCAATATTACATTATGTCGTATTTTTATATTCTAGCATGACGCAAATTCTACCGGATAGATTCTGTTTAAATTTTGCATAGGTGTTCCCTATAAGTCTGGTCAAACTATAGGGTATAAACTATCGCGCTATTTACTATGGGGGACGAGCAATATTATATTATGTTTGTATTTTTTGGAAAAAAAAGCGCCAAAATTTTAGGATATTGTGATGGTTATCGATTTAACTTTTAGAATGATTATCATCACGCTATACCTTTATGGAACTGAGCAGTCAATCATGAAATGTATAGGAACGGCTATTTAACCTTCCTATACCCGCGCATTGGTCTGTGACACCGACAAAATACATTTTCGTATTTTTTTATTTACTCGTAATTCCTAGCAATCTGCACTTTCTGGTAGCTGCATGATTCGTCGCTAGCTTCACTTCAGTGTGCTAAACGCGTTCGTGCGAGTAGTGCGTGTGCGCGTTTTTGGCGCCAATTGGTCTCTGGAACCGACGCGAGTATAGGTGCAATTTTTTTGGTGAGTTAAAACTTTTGTTTTTCTTATATTTTTGAATTGTTTTGTATATTTTTCCTTCAATTATCACATAAAATAACCATTTTTTTAATTTTTTTGGTTCAATTTTATCATGGACGACAATCAGATAAGATTATTATTGAACGACGAAAACTCAGATTCAGATTATGGTGATGAAAGCGACAGCGATATGCAGGATTTAGTTGAAACACAAGAAGATAGACATGATACTGAGCAAGAAGATGATTCTGAACATGAGGCGAACTGAACAAAAGGCGGAGTGGATACTGTCTGCACTGGTGAGCTGAACAAAAGGCGGATTGGATACTGTCGACAAAATGTGCATGACATATAATTTGCACGAGGCACAAGCAGATGGCCCATGGTAGTTTTTTACAGTCTGATGAATGTGACGGGTATTAATACATACGTTATACCTATATCTGCTGAACAATCCTAATAAGAAGGTAAACCGTAGAACCTTCCTGGAAGCGTTATCTTCTAAATCCGCATCTGCGGAGACGGGCTGTGAATACGTCTTTGCCAAAAATGATAAAGCTAAGGCTTGCTGAAATATGTAAATTAGATGGTCCAGAATCTGCAGCAACACAAAATAATAACAAAATTGGCCGTTGTGCATATTGCACATTAAAAAAAACCGTAAGACGCGGTACAACTGCGCTAAGTGCAAAACTTACTTCTGCATGGAACATGCTATTATAGTATGCTCTGACTGCCATGGTGAGACTTCTGCCTAAGACTAGTTATAAATTTATAGTTCCTCAACATGTTATCTTTAAGATTTTAAAGTTTGTTTTTAGTTCATAGAAGAAAATAATTATTTTTGTTAACTATTTCGTAGCTTCTAGGAAAAACATCTCAATTTATAGAGACTGAAATAAAAGACTATTAGTCAGTAATTATAATAAATAATACTAAGATTTTAAGCTTGTTTTATTTATTATATTCTCTAGTTTAAGAATACATAAAATTATCATAGGTCTTCTAGAAAATATTTTTTACAATAACGCCCCAAACTTTTGGTCTGTGACACCGTACGCGGGTATATGTGTTACAAATTTTGGCGCGGGTATAGGAAGGTTAAAATAAACTTCAGCGAAGCAATTAACTCAGCGGTTGGACGATTGCTTTGCAAACATGGGGTTCTAAGTTCGATTCCCAACTACGGTTTTTGTTTTTCTTTTTTTTTCACATTTTGTTACACGATTTTTTTTTTTTGATTACGTCCCTATAATATATTATAATAAAATCGTAGCGAAGTTAAATTTTTTGAAAGAAAGTTATTGCTACGAGGTCTGGGATCGATTCTTATGCGGAAAATATAGTTTTTAGAATGTTTGTCTGTTCCAATTGTAGGGTATAGACTATCATGCTATTTGCTATGGGGGATGAGCAATATTACATTATTTTCTTATTTTTCTCTGCAAATTGTAAAAGGACGCGCCAAAAGGTTGGAATATTGTAAATAGTTACCAATTTAACTTTTTAAATGATTAACATCAAGCTATACATTTATGGAACTATGCAGTCAATCATGACATAATTATATAGGAACGGCTATTTTAGCTAACTTTCAACAAAGTGAATAAGTAAGCGGTTGGACGAATGATTTGAAGTCCTGGGGTAGTAAGTTCGATTTCCATCTGTTTTTTAAAACTATTTTTTACATTTTGTAAAACTTTTTTTTTATCAATGTATTAATTCACAAAAAAAGGAAAACTTCGTAAGCTATGGGAACCTACTACGTCACAAGTACTTTACAGTCACAAAACATTCAAGGTTGTATTCTGATCATTTTAGAGCTAAAGACTGTAGGAATAAAATGATTTTTACAGATTTTGACAGCAGCGTTGTCCCAGCGATTTTAAAATATGTATGTGTGTGGATCTTCTGGAATCGCTGCCACACTGCTTCCTGGTGACAAAACAGCGCACGCCATGGTTACGATTCCCATCGATTTAGAGAGCAACGAAACGCCTGTTTGTGGGGTGTCACGCAACAGAACAAAAGATGTGTGCATAGGGATTGGGCTTCATCGTATAGTATGAATGCATTATGGCAAATAGAAAAGCAGTGGAAGCTGTAAACAGAACCCTGGAGGACATCCGCAGGAACCAAGATATGATGGGTGGTGTCACAGTTCTGACAAACAAAGTGAATACTTCGTTGAAAAGGTCGACTCTATGGTCGAGAGTTCGTAAATTGCGCTTGACCATCATCATACGAGCTCGGTTTGGCGTGAATTAAAATGCTCAAGAATTCTCCGATGTTCTTCTAAAAGTTGGTGAAGGCACTCTACCGAAGACTCTTGGTAGAGTAGATCCCACTTTAGAAGATCTTATTCGTTCTGATATACGAGGACATCAGTCAAATACCGTACCAAGAGAATTCTTGGGTGTGTTTCCATTTTAACTCCGAAAATGATCAAGCTGCAGCGATCAACCACAGTATTCTCTTACAAATTGAAGGGAGTGAAGTGATATACACCTCCATTAATGCCACATATTACCCCGTAGAATTTCTCAATTCGCAAATGGCAAGTATCTTTTCCGGTTGTATATCTGTGTAACGGAAACCGGCTCAAAGTCATGTCTTTACAGAGAAACGTCATCGAGACGGAAATTCTAACATGTTGTGGCGATGGCGAGACAGTGTTTATAGCGCGTATACCACTAATTCCCCACCATTACCAGTTTAAGCGTGTGCAGTTCCCTGTTAGCGTATGCTTTGCGATCAACAAGTCACAGGGGCCGACATCGAAGGCTGAAGGCTGCGGGTGTCGACCTCAGGACAAGCTGCTTCTCATACGGACAACTGTTACGTCGCTTGCTCACGAGTCACCATTTCTGACTGTATAATTTGGCTGCTGAGAATAAAACTACAAACATACTACGTTTGTACAGGGAAGTTTTATAAAATGTGGCTATTATTGTAGTATATTGTGATGTTTTACGACTTCCACGTGAACGAAGTCGCGGGCAGAAGCTAGTATAAACATAATTAAAAATATGCCTATATTAAAATATTAAAAAAATACTCTAATTTAACATATATTTTTTCCAAATCACTAACACTACTCGTTTAGACGTCCTCTTCAGTATAAAATAATTCAAAGTCAGCTATCGTTCCCTTAATGGCTTATTATGCATACTGGTAAGTAAGTGTGTAGTGAGTATTTTATCCAAAAATGTCCATAGTAATTTATTTCTAACAAATCGCATTTGAGAGCTGTGTAGAAAATCAGTGACGTAGGTACCCAGTGTAGGTGAGATAAGTTGAGCACGGGTATATTGAGTAGTTAGAAATTGTAGCCAAACCAATGTTTATTATACATTAAATTTATTTATAGTCTTTTAGTTATTCATACAATATTGTCTTTTATTTGTACTCTTTATTTTTATAAAATATTAAGTCAACAAAAGGTTAGTTGAGCAACTATTGCTCAATTAACCCTAAAACGAATTTCATTAACAAAACCAAGATTATGAAAAAACTGTTAGAGTTATATCTTTATACATATCAAAACTATACAAAATTTATGAAAATTTAACACTTAATTTATTGAAAATGAATAATTTTTGAAATGTACAGAAAAAAAAAATCCCATTCGAGTTTTTTAACTTTTTCGTCGTGAAATAAACAAAGCGCGCGTGTACTTCACTCGATCGACAAGTTGTCACCGGCAGTTGCGCGATGAGGTATTTGATGCATTAGCGTGCAGTGTTTAGTTTCTGATATATTTCGATTGCTCAACTTACCCGTATCCGCCCTACCCTACTAGCTCGCAAGACTGAAAAAATAAAAAATATGTACACTTTCTTTAAAAGGTCCATAGTTTTTAGGGTTCCGTAGTAAACAAGGAACCCTTTCAGTTTCGTTATGTCCATCTGTCTGTCCGTCTGTCTGTCTGTCTGTCTGTCTGCCTGTCTGTCTGTCTGTCCGCGGTCTAGCTTCGAGACTCTTACTACTAGAAAACTGTAATTTGGCATAGATATACATATTAATTACGTCGACAAAGTGGTAAAACAAAATTATGAAAAACATTTTTTTTTAGGATACCTCTCCTACACGTAAAGTGGTGATGTTTTTTTTTTCTTTTTTAACCCATGGTGTGGGATATCATTGGAAAGGTACTTCAAAAACGTTGTGAGTTTGTGAAAACCATTTTTGGATTCAAGGATCCGTTTGCGAAATATTAATCTTTAAAGTGCTAATTTTTGTTAGATTCAAGTGTTTTCCAAAAACGATTTCCTATCCAAATTTCCTATTCCACAGAAAATGCGTTTTCACTTTTCCCATATTTTTCAATTTTTTCAGTTTTTTATTTCCATTTGAACCTCATTCAGACTATTAGGAACAAAAAAAATAATTGGCTAATCGGTCCAGCGTTCTGAAGTGATGCGCTTACCAATGAACAGCATTTCATTTTCAGGGTTCCGCAACGGAAGGATGCCAAACGGAATTGTCCGCATGTCCGTCTGTCTGTCAGCGGGCTGTATCTCATGAACCGTGATAGGTTGACTGTTCACAGATTATGTATTTCTATTGCTGCTGTAACAAAAAATAATAAAAATGTAATCAAGTTAATAATTAAGTCCCCATTCAAGAAACGTATTTTTTTCGGCGGTTCTTGTCGATATTAATACGGTACGGAACCCTTCGTGTGCGAGTCCGACTCGCACTTGGCCGGTTTTTTTATATACCTATAAGTACCTAGTACCCGCATCCAAAAGTTATCTTTAAAAGATCGCCTTTCACCCTATGCATTTTTTACATTCACTTGGAGTACATAAAGAGTTTTCCATTCTGTTCTATTCTTTGGCAAATGACAATTTGGCCCCTTTAAGAAGATCAAATAGAATGATTGAAAGTATTATGGAAATTTAAAATTGCAGCGCCTGCAGCATTTCACTACCAGTCACATCCAGCATTTCTTTGAAGCTGTGTATTAACCCGTAGGCAAAAGAAACGCTGGAATAGTCATTTATTATTTTTCTTTGTGGCGTTCGTTTCGAGAAAATCTTATCATCGCGTGTAGTAAGACTTGGGGTAAAGCGGAGGCATTTTGGTTTAATACTACAATTTTTTTTTAAACACCTTGCCGTTGCGTGTTCGAAGAAACAAAAAAAAAAGCAGTGGCACTCCGGGAGTGCCGACAGAAGTGAAAACTTGAACAAGATCGCCTTGGTGGAAGAAAAATTCTTGTATAGAACATTAGTCCGTAATTTTTATCTAAATAAAGAGCACAATCGCGTTTATAAAAAATTATACTTTCGAAACCTTTAAAGTAAAAATACTTGCATAGAACATTGATTCGTAACGTAATATAAACAAAGAGCACAATCGCGTTTACAAAACCTTTAAAAATACTTGCATAGAACATTGATTCGTAACGTAATATAAACAAAGAGCACAAAAGCGTTTACAAAACCTTTAAAAATACTTGCATAGAACTTAGATCCGTAACGTAATATAAATAAAGAGCACAATCGCGTTTACAACAATGAGATGTCGTTATGGTGTTGCGAAATCAATGGTTTAGTCCCATCTCAAAAATGCTCAACGCGCCTAAAGAACTTTTCACTTCAAAAAAATTAGCCGTCATGGGAACTGCCGATAGAAGTGAAAACTTAAAACTGAAATAACAGTGGTTTTATTTTATTTAGAAATTGTATTATTGTAACATTATTTAAATAGTCTAGTTGTCACGTCTATCGGTACTCCGAGCAACAACAAGTGCAAGACGTCACACTCATAGCTACATTATTTTCTTCTACCAAAAATTGCTCAACGCGCCTAAAGACGTTTTCACTTCAAAAAAAACGTGTGCAGTCCCCCCCCCCCGTCAGGAACGAAGTTCCTTCTCACGTATGATTTAAAACAAAAACAAAAATTTCGCAGCCGCCATCTTGGATTTTCATTTTGACTTTACTATCGGCTTTAGCACCCTCGAAAACCATGAATACCCATGAGATGATTGTTCTAAATAAAGGTATTGGTACACCATTGTAAAGTTGACTATCCAAGATATGACGATCCTTAAACTTTGTGTTAAACAAACTTTCATTTAAACTGATATGTTTTTTTTTAATTTCCTGCTGATACGTCTTCTACAATGAACGTAGGTACCTATTATTCATCAGTATGTAAGGCGCCGTGTGTCAATCAAAAAGAGGAAATTACAATTTTATGTTATTAGAAGATTCTATATTTAGAAAATTTGGTTCAAGATTTTGGTAAAAGACGATTGGAATTTATTCTTTGATGTCATTCAGCACATATGGATGGATATATCTACATACATAAGTTCACGTCTTGATCTAATCCCAATACTTCGGAACAGGCAACTACAAAACGCTATTTTTATCGAAGATAAATTGTTTGGGTACCCGGTCATTTATGGCTTTCGTAATAAGGAACTCATTATTGAGTCCCTCAAGCAGCGCGGTGTGTTGTGTGTCTCTCTTACCGCAGAGATGAATTGCATTTAGACGTACCGCTGCCATTGTCGCTTCCTGCTGTGTGAACAGGTGGAGCGGGGGTAGTCCCAGCATGCCTTCGATTGCTGCACTCGGAGTAGTCCTCATGCAGCCCGTGGTCGCTACGCAGGCTAGTCTTTGCATGCGTTGTAGTTTGTTAGAAGCTGTAACCAGCTGAGTTCGAGGGCACCAGACCACGACCCCATAAGCGATCATGGGGCGGATCACTGCTGTGTACATCCATAGTATCATTTTGGGGGATAGGCCCCACTTCTTACCTATCATTCTCCTGCACTGCCAGAAGATGATGCAGGCCCGGTTTAGCTTGTTGTCTATATGACTACTCCAGTTTAACTTACTGTCTAGAATAAGGTTGCTCAACTCCAGTCCCGCGGGCCACCAAGTGGCACGCCAGCGCATTTGAGTTTGCTCGCCAAACAGCTGGCGATAGTCTTTTGAGAGTGAATGTCAGGTTGGCGGGTGTATTTTTCAGAAATGGTCGAATATATCTCAAAATTTAGTACCTAATTGGTACCAAATTGTACCACTTGTGAAATAATTTGTACCTCGTGGGATCGCAAGTTATTGCAATAGTTTCATACACCCGCCATTCTGACGTCAGCTTGGCGGGTGTATTTTTGTGTAGCCAAGATTACTGAGAAGTTGGATATAAAACATATATGGATATTTAGTACCTAATTGGTACCTCTCTAAACATACCTCAAGTCAGTGAAATCTGATTGGAATTTGATAAAAAATGAAAAATTCACTTTCCCATATACAGGCTGTTACAATATTTTGCTTGTTTGACACAAGTAGAGGAAACCGGGGACACTTGTCTATAGGAATACTTAGCATCAGGTGGAATGACAGCTCACTTCACCTGCGTTTTCACGGTGAGTTTTTGATGTGAAACATCTATAGCGGTGGGTCAGCCTAACTGTTGGCGTGGCGACGCGTCGCCGACGCATCGCCACGCCAACAGTTGCCATGTTTATTTCCTGTCGTAAACTATCCTTTTATGCATATGCTTTTTCACATCTGCCAGTCGTCCCGCGACGGCTCATTTTTTACAGAATAGACCGCAGCAGCCGATCTATTCTGTAAAAATCTCACTGTGTAAAATAAGGTGAAGTGAGCTGTCAATAGTGTCAACCCCTAGCATCAACTGATATGACATTCCATGTGATGCTAGAGATTGACAGCTTACTTAAAGCTCACTTCACCTACGTTTACACGGTGAGATTTTACTGAATAGACCGGATGGAGTAAACGATACTCCAGTTTCTTGCTCGTTCTTCTCCATAGGTACCTACTACGCTTTGGAATGGGCAACTAGCTTCATCTTTCTGACTGACTGACCCCTTGACTGTTCAAAAGTACCTGTAATTGGTTTATTTGAAATAAATGCTTTAAGTTTGAGACCGGCCGGTTGGCATGTCGTTTAGTTGCCTGAAAACACATGGCATGAAAATTTATTTGAAAAAGGTGTAGGTATATTTGCAGACGTATTTTCTTTTTTTTTTACCTGTTTCTAGTTCACGTTACAAAGTAAATCATGGATGGCAATCATAGATGTAATCTTATATATTTATTTACATTTACCATGATCGAAGTGGCCATAATTTTGACATCTGTTTGAAGATAACCGACCTGCCTCTTTCTTTCCTACATTCTTCTAAACAAGGGCGGATCCAGGGGGGGGTCATGGGGGTTATGACCCCCCCCTGGGCTGCATTTAGGTCGACCACTGGTATTTTTTCTAATCTCATTGATAAATTTAATCAAATAAATACTTTGTATGATGTTGCTACGTAGGATGTTTGCCATTGCCACACATGCGAACGACATGCAAAATAAGACTATGTGCTGTTATTATAATTATGATGATTGACCGTGAAGTTTTCTGCTGGCTCTTTTCCATAGAAAACGACCAAGAGAAACGATTCCTAGCTTCTGACGTTTCATAAGTGTCCATGTAGGTTTATCTGAAGCTAGCAACTAGACGTAGAAATTAAATACCCCAGAATAGTGTTAAGACAAACCGTCCCGACCCCGGTCCTGGCGGCCCCATAAATCTTAAGAAGTACTTTTTAATGATATCCCAAACACGGTCAACAATATTCAGTACCTAAGAAGCAGTTTAGAGTTGGACGCTGAGGATGAAAATTTTCGAATCTCCTGCCTGTTGCGAGGGCCATGGTGTAGTTAGATTATAATTAGACACGTTATACTTGTTTTTTTTTTTGCTGTCATGATAATTTTTTTGCGAAGTGTTACCAGAAATACCTACATAAACTGAGAAGACCGCCTTATTTTGTTTTGCTCCCCTGGGCCCCCGACAGGCTTAGTCCGCCACTGATTGGAACCTGTCCTGACTGACCCCGACTATGTGACCCCCCCCTGACTCGAAGGCTAGATTCAAATTCAAATCATTTATTGTGGATCATAGGTTCATAAGATGTTTTGTTAGTAGTTACAGGTAAGCCTGCTATGTCCCGCCATTGAGGCATACAAAATTCATATTGTCTGTTCCAAACATAGTTATATAAAATACAATACATCAAATTGTCATGCAATATATTAAGATTAAGTTACTTAGTATAATATTTATGTCAAATTATAACTAGTCATGTTACTAAATGGTTTACAAAACAATTGCACAGTGCGTACTTCACAGTTTATAAGTACCTATCTAGTTTTTTTTAACTTCGTGATTATGTTCCCATTGGTTTGTTGTAATAAATCGGCTGATTCAGTGTATTGTCATTATTTAGAAATTCTCTTATAGAGTAATAACATTTACTTATCAATAATTCGTGCAGTGTTTTCTTAGATCCGCCCTTGCTTCTAAATATGAAATAATGTTTATCTAAATTAAAATGAAACGTGGTCGTAAAACTACTATTAAACTAGAAGACCAGAAAAAGTATTTCTTAAGTGTAAACAATACCTGAAAAAACAAAAATAACTTACCATCACCAACTGACCCTATTCTTTTTTTTTCACGCAGGTGAAGTAAGCTGTCATTCCACCTGATGCTAAGTATCCCTATATTCAAGTATCCCCGGTTTCCTCAACTGATATTCGACGAGAGCTAATGACCAAAATTTTTACCTCATCGTTTTACGACCAAAACCGTATAAAATCTTTTGGTTATTCTGAATTTAAATAAATGTTTTAGATACCAAAAAGACAATTTTCAGACATCATTAGCGTCACACGTACCCAGAAGAGCATTTGCGAAAATAAAATAATTTGCCTAGTCTGAAAATCTTGTTTTCAAGTGAACATTGGTCGAATAAATGGTTTTTTCAGAAGTAAATGTTAGCAACTTATGTGTTGAATCCATTTTGAATGTATTGTTTTTTTTTTCCGATCGGTAACATAGCAATTATATCAGACAAATTATGTGTATCACGTTACTAATCAGACCAACTTTACCATAATCAGAAATGATTAAAAATCGTATTGCGGCGTAGGTATTTACCTACGTACGATTAATAAAGAGCTTACCTGAGCTGCTTTAATCAGTTGTTCTGATTCAAATAAATATGAACAGGACATAAATAATACACTCGTGGACGTTTTGAATTGGCATGACGACAATAAATTAGTAATTAATTTAGGAAAGACTAAAATAATATATTTTTATCAGCGGACATAATAAACAAATTTAAAAATTGAATTTATTAGAACTAAAATAAACCAAGTACAAAAAGCAACATTTCTAGGCATAGTAATTGACAGTCAAATGACGTGGAAACCTCAAGTAGAAGAAAAAGTTACCTATATGAAAAATTTAGCATAACCACTTATGTCCTATTCAATTTGACTAAGAAAGTTAACATCACCACAAGTTTGATTGCATACCATGGTCTCGTAGCTTCCATTCATATCTTCATTCCATACGTATCTCAATACAGTATAATTTTCTGGGGAAATTCTTGCCTGTGGGAACAGGTACCTATTCAAAGCCAAAAACGTTGTTTGAGGTCGATGTTAAATATGAAATCGACTGATAGCTGTTTTCCAGTGTTTAAGTCCCTAAAGCTGTTAACATTTCCGGCAATGTATATTTTAGAAATAGCAATTTTTGTTAAACGTAACATGTATCTTTTTAGTGTCGCTCAGGCCTCATGTGACGCGCAAAATGTCTGAAAACTATTTTTTTCATAATAAAATAACGAATCCAATGTACGTTTTTAATATCAGACATATTGTGGTAAAACCGTCTGACCCAGAAACGTCGCAAATTGCGACGTTTCTTTCTGATCAGTACTACCCACCGAGTTGGGCTAAGAACCGTCAAAACTAACGATTTTAGACGGTTTTGGTCGTAAAACGATGCGACATGGTTTTGGTCGTAGGCTCTCTTACTCTTTGTGTCAAATAAGAAAAATATTGTAACAACCTATTTATTGGAAAGCGATTTTTTCATTTTTTGTCGAATTCCAATGAGATTTCACTGACTTGAGGTATGTTTAGAGAGGTACCAATTAGGTACTAAATATCCATATATGTTTTATATCCAACTTCTCAGTAATCTTGGCTACACAAAAATACACCCGCCAAGCTGACGTCAGAATGGCGGGTGTATGAAACTATTGCAATAACTTGCGATCCCACGAGGTACAAATTATTTCACAAGTGGTACAATTTGGTACCAATTAGGTACTAAATTTTGAGATATATTTCGACCATTTCTGAAAAATACACCCGCCAACCTGACATTCACTTTTGAGAACAAATGTCAAAACTTTAAACCAGATCTAAAAAATATTTTGCTTCTTATGAACATATTCTCGCCAACAATAAAACATAATTTCAGACTTGATTTGTTGTTGTATCAGTGAAGTTTTTTTTAGATTATTCAAACCATGAGTATATCGACGCTAGAAAGGCATATTGTATGAACGACCACCTTGGTCCAAATTGAGTTATTTATATCGTTGGAATCGGCAGATTTTTCTCTTTCGAAAGGTCTAGGTTTCATTTAAATTTGAGCACTTTTGTGGTCGTTAATACGTCAGTCGGTGATTTCAGTGATAGGTATCTATCATAACTTTAGGCAAGTTTTATTTAATAGATAGCCCGCCAGAAGTTCTGTATCGAACAGTTTGGGTAGGCGGAAAGGGCCTAATACTCATTTTTGGGTAAACATAACTAGTTCAGTTTTAGTGGGAATCACTGATAGTTCAAATTCCCTGCACCAACTTTCTACGATACGTAGTGCTTACTGAGTGAGGTTGCAGATCTTTCCCTTCACCTTCTTCGTGACAAGGATTGCGAGGTCATCTGCATACCCTATTGTGTGGAGGCTAGTGCTATTTGAATTTGTACTGTTTACTTGAACAATAAAGATTTTTTTTTTATGGTGTTTGGCGTTAAGTTTGGTGATGAGGTCATTAATTACCAGATTCCATAGAAGGAGGAAAAGTACCCCTCCCTGGGGGCAGCCTCTGGCTATCGTGGTCAGCTGCCGCTCATCCTCAAGGAAAACCACTCGTTTGCTTAACATGTTTGTGATCCAGTCCGTCACTACCTGTTCTACTTCATGTCTGGAGAGGGCGCTGCTGATGCTGGAGAAGTTGGTTTTGTCGAAGGCTCCTTCGACGTCTATGAAAGTGGTGGCAGGTGCCTTTTCTGATGAATCGCGTCCTCGATCTGGCTGATCATCAGGTGAAGAGCAGATTCGGTCGAGTTACCTGAGCTGTATGCGTGTTGATTACCATGTAGTGGTGTGGTTTTCAGAGCGCCATCCCTCAGCTCTCTATCACACAGCATTTCCATAGTTTTTAGGAGAAAGGAGGTGAGGTAGGAGAAAACGCTAATACCTTCTTACACTTTATAGGTAGGTAGGTAGTAAAAAAACCGGTGAAGTGCGAGTTGGACTTGCACAAAATTCAAATTCAAATTCAAAAGTCATTTATTCAAACTAGGCTGAGAATCAGCACTTTTCGAACGTCAAAATTACATAAGACAGTCCCCCAAAAACGACCACCCTGCACCACATGAAGGGTTCCGTAATACCGTACAATATAATACAGTAATACAGTACTTTTTTTAAAGTAAATATACGTTTCTTGTATTTTTTAAATTTATTTTATTTTTATTATTTGTTGTTACATATAGCGCTAATAGAAATACATAATCTGTAAAAATTTCAATTGTCTATCTACCTATAACGGTTCATGAGATAGAGTCCGCTGACAGACAAACGGACGAATGGACGGACAGCGGAGGCTTAGTAATAGGGTTCCAATTGACAACCTTCGGGTATGAAACCCTAAAAACTTAAAAGTCAAGAACGTTAAAAATACAAAAAAGAAAGTACACACTAAAATCTTAAAAATCATCCATAAAACAGTTTAACGACGCACCATCAACTCGAACTAACGTTAAGCTATAACCTTTCCTCTTGGTGGTAAATGGCCTCTTTAGATAAAAGCCTCAATTCTGGCCAAAATAGGCCCAAACACGACCCAAATATGGCCTGAGTTAACGAACGGGGTCTTAAGTAGGCACTCAAAATGCTCTACTGGACCTCCTTAAGATGAAACCCTTAATGCTTGAGGGTCATTTAATCAATTTTTTCGGCAGTAAATTGCTTTTTTACGCGTTAAAGAAGGAGAATTATTGGATCTTATTAAACTGTGTTCATTGAATGTTTTGTTATGGTGCCAGCAAGTAAAAATAAAAATCAATTAAATAAAAGAAAAAACTATAAAATTTTACAAGGCCAACATGGCCAGAGATCGCACAAGGTTTTGAAGGAAAAAGAGGAGGCCTTAGCCCAGCAAAAAAAAAAAAAAGACTTGACTTTGTAGTCGAAAAATATGTTCTTCCATTCATCGATATACGTCACGGTCAATTCTCCAACTGCAAATGTAAGTTTGTATTAGCATTTTTTAAAAGTGAAAACGTCTTTAGGCGCGTTGAGCATTTTTGAGATGGGACTAAACCATTGATTTCGCGATACTGTTACGACACTAACTTTTGACCATTAAAAGACATCAACGCGTTGATTACCGCGGTGCCGATTTTTGTTAAAGTTTTCACTTCGGAACTCCCGGAGTGCCACTGTTTTTTTTTTGTGATAAATCTACAAATTAACAATTGTCGGACTTTTTCCTTTACTCGTGCTGTAAGACCTTGCCTCCTGCCAAATTTCATGATTCAAGGTCAACGGGAAGTACCCTATAGGTTTTGATTTACTAGCGAGTATCAAAATGTGTCGCATAAATGGCCGTATTTTTTTATTGCGGTGACTTAGAAGCTTGATTTTTGTAGAGCTGTAAGGGACCGTAGACTATTTGGTATTAATTTCAACTTGATATCTCCACGCGTTCCTGAGAAAAAGTGTCTTGACAGACTGACAGACAGACGGATAGACAACGAAGTGATCCAATAAGTTTCGTTTTTTCCTATTGATGTACGGAACCCTAAAAACTATAAACAACAAAACAATAGAATTCATTACCGCCTTTATAGGAATCGAACCTAGGATTGCAGTCGGGCCTATTACTTACTACTAGAGTAAAATAAAACTTTCATAACTTAATTAAAACAAAATCTGGATTACTTTTTTAGAAAGCGATTGACAGTCGCACAAAAGTGTTGAATACATTTATTTTTTCATTGAGCGACTGCCTATGTGAGCTCCACAACCCAGTGACTAGGTAATACGGATACCCCTTGGTAAGACTGGTTGTCAGACTTTCGGGCTTCTTACGACCCGTAATGACTGTCAAAGATCTACGAATGACAGCCTGGACCAACGGCTTAACGTGCTTTCCGAGGCATGGAGGAGTCTCGGTATATTAAGATGGTCACCCATCCACAGACTAACCCCGGCAAAGGTAGCTTAACCTGATGGATCGAAGCGTACCGCTTCTTTCACAATACCTTATTTAATAAATAAAATACCTATAGACATTAGAGACTCAATGAATAGTGAAAACATAAAGTGTAAGTTGAAGGAACATTACATCAACTCGATTTTATTTAACTACTAGCTGACCCGACAGACTTCGTCCTGTCAAAAAGATTTGTAATGTGGCAGTTTTTGTGCCTACGTATTTTAAAAAATTCTCCTGAACAGAACCGTCACCCTGGTGATAGGGCGTTGTGAATAAAAAATAATTAAATAAAACATATATAAGGATTTAAAAGTAAGTAATCGCTTTATTGTTAATCATGTGAATCATAATTATTATTATTATCATTGTAGTGCTTTGTGGTATACGATGTTTTTTGTTTGATTACCTGGCGCATAGATAAACAAATCTGATGGTTTTCCAACACGGGAACAGGCAACATACAATTGACCATGTGAGAAACATGGGTTTTCTAGATTAATACCACAAACACTTAATGATTGCCCCTGGGACTTGTTTATAGTCATAGCAAAAGCAAGCCGCACTGGAAACTGTAGTCGTTTAAACTCAAATGGCACATCAGTCGGAATCATTGGGATGCGCGGTATGAGAACATCTTCTCCTTTATACTTTCCTTTGAGTATAGTTGCTTCTATCACATTGTTTAGTAATTTTTTTATCGCTAACCGTGTACCGTTGCAAAGACGCGGTTGGTTGATATTTCGCAACATTATAACCACCGATCCAACCTTTAATTGAAGATTGTGAGGTGGCAATCCTGGCAAATCCAGCGAGTTTAAAAATTCCGGTGGATAGTTGACTACATCATCTTGATTAGTAGCCGAATCAACTGATTTATATATCCTCAATTCGCCTGTAATTTGTTCTTGAATTTTGAAATTTAATTCATTTACATCTATGTTTTTTGCAGCCAGTATAGCTCGTTCGCTCAACCAATCATGGTTTCTGTAATTTTGAGAAACATCTGGAAACACCTTCTGAATAAGTTCATCTTTTGATCGAGTTAACTGACAAAAACTTTGAGGAAAGTTAATGCAGCCAGTCAACATGTCTATAGGAAATTTGCCATTACCAATGTCAATGAGTTGTTTAGAGAATATGTTTCCAGATTGGTCATTTTGCAACTCGACACGCATATTCTTGCTTAAATGAAGTACTTTGACATGTTTCCACAAATTGGAGGACTTTAGACATGCATTGAGTTCATCAGCTGGCGTTGATCGTGGAATCACTGGCAATGTTTGACGAAAATCTCCTGCTAATAAAATCATTGCACCACCAAATCGGTTATTATTGCTCCGTAGATCTTTTAAGGTTCTGTCTAAAGCCTCCAAAGATTTTTTATGTGCCATCGTGCATTCATCCCAAACAATCAATTTACATTGCTGCAAAACCTTTGCCATTGCAGAGTTCTTCGAAACGTTGCAGGTTGGAGTTTCATTGCTTTGCATATTTAATGGCAATTTTAGTGCTGAATGGGCTGTTCGACCACCTTCAAGCAAAGTTGCTGCGATTCCCGACGAAGCGAGTGCAAGTGCAATTTTATTTTGTGAGCGAATTGTTGCTAATATTAATGAAATCAAAAAAGTTTTTCCTGTACCACCAGGTGCATCTAAGAAGTAAATCCCTCCAGTTTCATCATTTGTTACTTTCATAAGAGTTTCAAATACATACTTCTGTTGTTCATTTAACAGTGGAAGATTTGTTTGAATTAATTCTTTCAAAGCGTTGAGATCATACAGTCTTTCTCGATGCAACTCTTGGTTAAAAGCGTCATGCATTGGACGATTGGGCGCGGTCAGGCCTAATTGAATTAATAGTTTGTTTGACATTATCAAGCACATGTCCTCAATTGAAATCAATGCTTCATTGTAAATTTCTTCACTGATTTGTATATTTGGATTTCCCATTCTATTCCGTATTTGATACAAAATATCATCACACATATAATCTTTGTACTTGATCCACAAATCAATTGGGTTTGATGGGAAGCATGTAGATATGATTATAGAAAACAATGTTCGTATTTGATGAGCGTGTGATGATATTACAGCATCATTGAGAGTTTGATCCCAATGAGCGTCATTTTCAAGCAATTGCAAACGTTGACAGGCTTCTCTGTAGGATCCACACAATTCACCATCAACAGTTCGTAACTGTTGGAATGATGTTGGGCCACGTACATTGACTAATAGCAGTCGTAAATAAAAACATTCATCATTGCTTGGATGTACTGAATAAATCCGGCCAATCGCATCGGTGGAATATACATCTGTATATCCTGGAACTGGTTTTCCTCGTTTCCGTCGTATAAATCTCCTTGAGGATTGATTCCAGGTATAAATTTTGGCATTTCAGAATATAGCAATGTTTGTGCGAAATCATCGTTTTGGCATGTCTCAAAAAAACTGGTTAATGTAGTAGATGGTGGCTGAGCAGCTCTTTGTACTGCGTTCTGTGCTGTAAAATACACTCTTTGTCCATTTTCTAAATGCACAGCTAAGTGAACAACAGAAGGGTGTCTCTCATGAATAGGAAAAGAAAATATTCGCCAAACTGCTTCATTACTACTGACATAGCGGCCCATTTGGTATTGGGTAACTTCATCATTGGAATTCTCTGCACCAATTCCAATCACAGCCATATCACTCCCTTTGGTTACATATTTGCAAATGTATTTTATAGATTTCACTGAATGGCAAGATTCAACGTTGATGTGTGCTTTGAATGTCTTTGATAAAATGGGTGAATATGGAACAATCCAACGATTATCTATTTCAATATCTTGTTGATTTAATTTGACAATTGTTGATTTTCCATTGTCTGCTGTCGATCTGCGACGATACAATGGATAACCGTCATTACCAGTAATTGTTTCCGATATTAATGTCCGTGGATATCGTTTTGAACATTTACCATCCATCATACACGGTGAATTTTGATTAAGAGTTCCACAGGGACCATGTATCATGTTTTTGATAACTACCTCATGCAATCCAGGATCTACTTGTACATTAGGGATTTCAGCTGATATCACTGCATCAACTTCATTTGGCCTTATCTTTTCAACCAACCAAATCAAAATGTGTGCATGTGGCAATCCTCGTTTCTGCCACTCCACAGAATACATCCAGCAGCGTGTCTCACCAAACACATTATGTTTTACGATGAAATCCATTAAAGATTTCAACTTTTGTCTAAAGACTCTGGCTGTAATATCATGACGATCAATGGGTGATTGCCCAGAGAATAACTCCTGCTTGATTTCTATCCATTGCGGATTGCATGTAAATGTGATGAACAAATCTGCTGTACCATAATGACGAACATACGACATGGCATCTTGAGCATATTCGTGCATATGCCGAGGGCTTCCGATGTATGTTGCTGGAAGAATAGTCATCCGACCGACATTCTGTGCATTTCCATCAGTATTAATCGCATCTCGAAGGTGAATATACTCTTCAGATCGGAGTTTGGTTTGATTCAACCTGATGAATGTTAATCTCTCCGTTTCAATTTTAACATACATGTCAACAACATATTTGTGATATAATCGCCGACATTTCAATATGTGATTATCTTCATTTTCCCGAATCATTAGGCGGTATGAATAATAGTTCATTGAACTTACTTTTTTGTTGGTTTCAGAACCTGTAAATAGATTTTGTTTTAATAACATTCAAATATAAAATTAAAATACATAATATAATGACTGAGATATTATCGCCATAGCTAAACTAATATTTTAGTTACCTGTAATTGGATTTATCATTTTTATTGAGAAATCGTAGCCATCTTCACCTTGCCAAAATATAATGGGATATTGCAGTGCATCATATGAGCGGTGTGTTTCCTTTATACGTTGTAATTGATCATTCCGACGATGTAAAACAATATCACGGGATTCCAAGTTTTCTCCAACTACAACGATAGCAACTTCATCAATAGTTGGTGCATTAAAACGTCTTGTATGTTGACCTGCAGGTGTTTTATCAGCTCTGATTACAATTTTGTGATTATCGGATGGCATCAGATCCAGGGCAGTTTTAAACAATATAATCAATTGATTGTGTTGATGAAATAAAGTTTGTAATTGTTCTACAATAGACCTCTTTACTAAATTGTTATGTGCACAACGCAGATCAATTTCTTGTGGTGAATTGCCCATAAAATAAATTTGCAGGAATTTGTTGTCGCTATCTGACACTGGTAACAGTGAACCTGCTCTGTGATATATTTGCCCTTGTATCTGTAAATAAAAAAAAAAATATTATGGTGTGGTATAAATTAATGGATTGTCAGTGATCAAACTTAAATAATATTTGATCTTAAAAAGTATATATTTAGTTTTAACTAATATCTATCAAATATAATAAAATATAATAAAAGTGTCACTGAAACTGAATCACCATATAATATGATGACTAAGTGATATATTTCGTAATGATTAAGAAATTGAAGATTAGTGACACATCTTAACTTTGGTGACAGAAAATTTTATTCGCTAAAATAATTATGAGTAACTGCTATAATACATACCTTGAAAGTTGGCATAAAATTTTCCCGAACTACATTTGTTGCCCCAAATGAAGTCATTTGAAAGCAATTGTTATATTGTTGGATATGTGTCAAAAAGTGTATAGAATCTGTTCCTATTCCTGAAACCAATGAGTACAATGGTTCTGGTGGTGGATCCAATGGTATCAATTTCACTTTACCATTTGCGCAACACAATCCATTGGCTTCGTTTTTGTATTTTAATGCCTTACAGTGTGAGCAAACCGAGTTCATAGAACCAATAACAACACATTGGTAGTTACTGTAGTCAATTGACACATCGTAACTGAAAGCAGCTCGATTCAAACTTGCGCGATTATTAGTTGAATGTCGCGCTCGCGCTTCACGCGTTTGTGATATCCGAATTCTTTCACGTTCATTTCCGTCGTCACGTTCTTGTGCAGTACGATTAGATCGGTAATTAGCTTGGTTTGTAGCATTTCTGGTTCTTCTACCTAAATTGCTTCGTCTTATAGGAGGCATATCAAATATAAATTATTTTTTCACTAATCACGAACTAAACAAACACTAACTAACTAAACACTCTGCACAAAACACGATATACGAATTTGTTTCGTGTATCAGTTGTCAAAAGCAAACTCAGTAGATTAGGTAACAGACAACTTTTTTTTTTTTTTTAAATTTGATATGACTTGAAGTCAAATCCTTTTAAGCCGTACGAATTGTTTTATTTATTTAAAATTTGTATATTAAAAATAATAAAACACTGTTGGTAACGCGATTTTTGTTTGACTGATGTAATGACGTGGAAACTGATGCATTTTATCTCGCGTGCCGAAACTAATACAAAAGAAACGCGAGTTTCGGAACGCGACATTAAACTCCTCCAACTATGTATTCTGTGCTCCAACGCACACACGCACATTGTTTTGATAGATATGATCTTTGACGTTAGGAACACACCTACATTGCTTAGACAACAGTGAGTGCTTGTAATTTAATATGAACTTTATACCATAGCAATAAAACTCAAATTGACTACGTTTTAGTTAGAAATCATTTGTATGGGAAAAAGAAAAGGGCTATTTTTAGGGTTTTTCCAGCAATAATTCTAATTTTTCTCGCCGTAAAAACCATCCTTAAACTTCAACGAACATTTTAAAAAAAGATTTGGCCAAATTGGTCCAGGCGTTGTTGAGTTATGCGCTTACCAACACATTTTGCGATTCATTTTTATATTATAGATTAATAGCGCGTTGATCAAATCTCAGGCCATGGCATGCTAAGATAGACCCCAGAGGTCTAATTTAGTGCTTTTTTAAGTGTTAGGAACAATTTTTTTTTTAAATTGGTTGTTAGACTTTCGGGCTTCTAACGAACCGTAATGACTGTCAAAGATTCACGAATGACAGCCTGGACCAACGGATTAATGTGCTTTCCGAGGCATGGAGGAGTCTCAGTATATTAAGATGGTCACCCATCCACAGACCAATCCCGGCAAGGGTAGCTTAACCTGATGGATCGTACCGCTTCTTTCACAATACCCAATTTACTAAACAAAATACCTTATAATAATTTATTTATTTTTTTAAATTGTGCTGCTGTTATTACTTAGCCACGGGCACCTCGAGTTATAGAAAATGTTCATAGTACCATAAAAAATTAAGTAAAATTGAATTATATTTAAAAATTCATTAAATCATTTCATCGTTATAAAAAAAAGGATCGTGTGGTTTTATGAAACCACGGTAAAAGTGAAACTTCTATAGGCGCCGCCATATTGGCCTTGGCTGCTCTGACGAACGTCTTTCACTTTATCCCTACTCCGCGGCCGACCGTCACGCGACATGCAACACAGACGAAAAAGTTTTAAACGATGTAATAAAAGTTTCACTTTAAAAAGTATATTAAATGAAATTAGGTCATAATTATAATCATTTAAACTCAATTTTAAGGGTGTAGTGAATTTGCTAAACAATTTATTTTGAATTTAATTTGAACTGTCTAAGCCTAAAAATCTCAGCTAATGACTACAACTGAAAATCACAGAAGTGCTTGCAAATACGAGGCTAAAACAGTCAAAGAGTTTACAATAGCTAGGCAAATAGACCCGGGAGTCGCAATGAAGATGGCTTCGCAAACAGCTGGCGCAAACAGGATCGCAAATACTACGGGACTGGTTACTACTAGAGGTTTGCAGATTTGGTGTTACGTGAGTTTACTATGAGTTCAATTTCAAATACAGTACAAGGAAATGTTTAAGAGATCTTCTAAAAAACTTATTGACCGTCTTATGAGAGACACTTTTTTAAATTAATGAACCTCTAAACGTTTTGCGCTTCTAATGATGCACAGTTTTTTTTAAAAGTGACATTTTCTTTAGGCGCGTTGGGCATTTTTGAGATGGGACTAAACCATTGATTTCGTGACACTTTCGTGGCTCTTTGTTTATATTACGTTACGGATCAATGTTCTATGCAAGTATTTTACTTTAAAGGTTTTGTAAATGCGACTGTGCTTTTTATTTAGATAAGGTTACGGACCAATGTTCTATACAAGTATTTTTCTTCCATCAAGGCGATCTTGTCTAAGTTTTCACTTCTGTCGGCACTCCCGGAATGCCACTTTTTTTTTAATTGAGCGTCTTTTTAACTTTCTGGCTTTTTCTAACAGTTGGTCGCAGTAACCAAGCTAGGGTACCCTGACCAACCGGGTTAGGTAAGGTTATAACTATGAGGAACCGTAACCAATATTTTGATTTAAAAGAGTGTCCTTGGAGTTTCTTGCCCGTTCTTCTCCACAGGAACCTACTACGCTTTGGAATGGGCAACTAGCTTCATCTTTCTGACTGACTGATCCCTTGACAGTTCAAAAGTGCCTGTAATTGGCCCATTTGAAATAAATGCTTTGAATAATATTTTTAGGAGGGAATAATGAGAATTATTATTAGATATTCGATTAAATAGATGCCTAAGATGAACTGTTTTTAACTTACCCAATTTTTTTGTCAATTCCTGGCTACATTTTAGCATCTGTTTTGTTGCGTTAGGTAACATGGGGCAAAGATGCAGTAGGTTAAAGAGTTTATGTTACTAGCAATTAACTGTACATATATTTTACCTCGATGGCCTAGTTTATCATTTATAACTTCCAATTTACAGCTTTATGTAAGCGGGCACGCCCTTTGTGCCTGGAGGCTTTTATTTAGATATTTAGTTCTTTTTACGTTTAGTTTTTATTTTTTTAATTCTACTTGAGTATAGTTCTCGATGTTTTTGGTTGGTATATTGGCGTGTGCTAGCTGACACATGGCCAATAATTTATACTTAATTAAAATAATGTTTTGTGTTGCATAATAATTTTGCATACTATTGTATAGAGTCATTTTTATTTTTTTCTAACTTGAACAGACAGCTGTGCTGCTGGGAAGTTTGTTGCGCCACTGCTTCTTCCCAGCTAAAGGCACTAGGAAGTGGTGAAGGGTGGGCGTTTTTAGGGGACTGTCTTATGTAATTTTGACGTTCGAAAAGTGCTGATTCTCAGCCTAATTTGAATAAATGACTTTTGAATTTTGAATTTTTTTTTTAATTTTGAATTATGATAAACTTATTAAGGGCATATACTACCTCAAATTGCTCAGCATGATCTTCCGTTTTATCGAAAATACTGCTGCATTCATTTTGAAATAAATGTTTATGTTAACGAAACAAAACGACGAAGCAAAAGGAATATGTAAGGATCGTAGCAGGTGGAGTTCTGTAGTTTCTACCTACCCCCATGGGAAGAAGGCGTGAGTTTATGTATGTGTATGTATGTATTTATGTTAAAGTTAAGGATTAATGTTAAGTACTTTGTTATACGAAAACACGATTCCATAAAATTGTCACTATTGAAAAAAAAAACATAGTTACAAACCATACAATAAATCACTGGTATTCAAAAAATACTTCACATTAGATCATAAAATTTTGCATAATAACTGACCTAACTATAAAGTAGCGACGATGTCTTTTTTTAAATGAACACTTCTTTAGGCGCGTTGAGCATTTTTGAGATGGGACTAAACAATTGATTTCGCGACACTGTTACAACACCAGCTTTTGACCATTAAACAGACATCAACGCGCGATACATTATTTCCTGTACAATAAATTGTTCAAGTTTTCACTTTTGTCGGCACTCCCGGACTGCCAATGCCGTTTTTTTTTAATTACCATTATTGTCGCCGTAAAAAGCAATTACCTAAACTATTAGCGCCTTTGAACCGCCAGCACCCCACTCTGTCTCGATCTCACTCAGTCCGCGAGCAGTATGGTGTGAGCGAGATAAAAAGTGAATTTGAGCTGAGGTAGTATGGGCTCTTAACAGAAAACTCACAGCCGATTCGAACTTATTGAAGATTGAAATAACGGTAAATAATTATTATGTTTTTATTTGCAACAACTCTGTTCTTTTAGTTTCTTTAGAAGTTAGTGACACCTGGCGTCAGAGCTAAAAAGCTTAGAATAATTCTAAGAAGGCAAATAAATTCAAAGGAAGTTTATGACTACCCACATAATTTTAGGATGTACCTTAAGCACTAGGAACATTATCCTCATAACGACAGACATAAAGCTTTTATTCTTTCAGGTAAGATTAGAAGCAGTTATGTTGAGAACTGAGATCCAAATCTAGGTAATAACAGTTATGGCCGTTTTCACAAACACTAGGCAATACCTAGAGTGCTTAACAAAAGCACACTGTTAGATTTTCAACGCTCGGTTTAGCGCCGAAAGCTCGTTTTTTTTTTTTTAACAATGGCTACTCGCAGTGATTGACCACTAAGGTCTTGGCTGCTTAACCGGATTTTCCTGTGGGTGCCATAAGCTTCTACACTTAGAGCCTCCAGCCAGGAGCTTTTTAAAACTATTCTAAATTAAAATTAAGCGAATGCTCGCTAAGGGCACCCCCTGTGGGGTACGGACCTCGGCTTAGGGCATCGCTGACGGGAGGACAGCAAGAGGGGACAGGCTGGATCAAATTTATGTTAATATCATGATTATTATTCGGGGTATTTAAAGCTACGTGCTCAGCTGCAACAACTGCTGCAGCTGCTGCTGGCACCTCGTTATCGAGCAAGGGTCGGGGGAGGGATTCGTTTACTCGGGGAGTAGATCGCGTACGTAAAGGACCTCGGCGGCGAGGTCGGAATGACGGGAGGCGTCTGTTTGTGTGCACTGTACTGGTGGCCCTATTCTGCTCCTGGAGGAGTGTAATGGGGTCATCTGGGTCGGATAGTACATGCCTAGGACGGCGGATCTGGCTGACTTGGGACGGGACATAACTGGCTGCCTCGACTATCAGAGGGTTCCGATGTCGAGGAGCGGACTCAAAGTGGCGCTTGGCCATGCGTTTGAGGAACTGGTGGATCGTAGGGATCTTACAGTCGAGATGGAGGATCTCGTTTCTGACGTACAACGGGGCTCCCGTGGCCTTGCGAAGGAATCTGTTTTGAAGGGTCTGCATCCTATGGATGGAACGGGGTTTAGCGTGGGCGAAGACTGCTCCCGCATAGGTCATTATGGGACGGACACACGCTGTGTAGATACGCAATTTGCACTTTAGTGACAATTTGCTGCGTGAATTTAGGATACAGTGAAGCCTACCTAGAGCGAAAGCGGCTCGCGAACGAACCGTCTTTATGTGCTCTGAAAAGGAGAGATGGTGGTCTAAGATCACACCTAGGTACTTGGCTCGCTTCTCCCAAGGGATCGGCTTGCCGAACAGGGTGATCGTTCGGGGGGGAGGGGGGGTCTGGATCTCGGTTTCGAGAATGAAACCGCTTGATTTTTGTCGGGATTAACTTCGATCCTCCACCGTCTAATTCAACTGCGCGCTTTTAAGATGTCGCCTACTGTTAGTGAAAATGGGCAATAAGGGTACTGTTAAGGTACAATTCCGTAACTGACCGCAACCGGCAACTGCAGGCAATGTGTCGCTGCGACTGACTAAATTTTATGTATTCTTATGTATTTCTATGAAGGCAACGTGTCGCTAGCTACGGAAGGTATTTCATAGAAATTCATAGAAACCAGTCGTGTCACGGTGACTCGTCACCTGCAGTTGCCGCCTGCGGTCGGCTACGGAATTATACCTTTATACGTTACATTAACAATTCCTTACTTTAGTTTATTTCTTTTCTGGTACTTTCCCTACATTTCGATAATAATTTCAGGCTTTACTGCGCCGATACGTCCCCACTCTTATTAATCCTAGGAGCACCATCATCAGTAGCGTAGACGTTTTCCAACTATGGTGGGGTCGGCTTCCAGTCTAACTGAATGCAGCTGAATACCGCTGAGGATTAAAATCTTCCATAAAACTGGTGCACAATAAAAAATACCGAACTGGACGGAAACAGCATTATTCTCAATGCCTCGTGATTAGTTGTGAAATGTCAAATAAAAGGCTTTGGTTATAGATACTAAATTATTATATTTTTCACATTCAGCACATATATGCACCTACATGTATCTTGGCAGAGCGTGACCAATACAAGGGGAAACTATTTAAGACGAGTGACATCTATTTTAATAGTGATGTTATGGGCCCGATCACACGCACCACAACCACAATCACACCACAACCACAACACGTGGGCGCTCATTTGTATGAAAATTATTACTTCATTCAAACGGACGGTCCGTGTGAATTTGGCCGTCAAAACCGTGTGGGAGGTAACGACCACATCAAGGCCACGTCGCAGTTACAACGCAACCACCAGCAAGACTGCGCATTAGCGTCCGGACATCGCAAACACAACGATCTATCTGTCTGCAAACACTACCCACAACGTAACCACATCGCAACTACTAGTGACAACGCAAAACTACGCAACAGACTGCAAGAAGCTGCAGCGATACTATTCACACTTAATCATTGCTTGTCCACATTTTGTCGCTGCGATGTGGTGTGGTTGTGGTACCATGTGCACGGGCCCTTATCCTTTCAACTGTCATTAACGAGACACAATAGAATTTTAATTGTGGTCCACCTCAATGAGGTGTCGTAACAGATGATGAGTTAAGTAAAAATTAAAAGACGTCAAAACCAAACTATACCCCATTTGAAATAAGATTAGACTTTTAACTAAACCTTTTTTACAGTCCGTTCAACCGATTTTGACTTCTATTGCGTTGGTGGCATGACAAATGGCAGCTGCAGTAAACAGTTGGTTTGTAACCACTTTTTTTGCTTTTAATACCATCCTTATGCCTACGCAATAGAAGTCAAAATCGATTGAACGGACTGTAAAAAAGGTTTGTATAAATGTCTAATCTTATTTCAAACGGAGTATATATAAGTACGAAAAGAAAGACATAGATGGCACTATACTAAAATTGTCTACTGAACTATCCAGTTTACACCCCATCCTATCGCGAACCAACGTTAGTAACTCGATGAAAGTTCTCAACAGGACTGGAAGCTTTCACATTTATTCAATAGAGCGATGCATTAGTCAAACTAACTTTTCTGCCATCAATTAGTTTTGATTAAAATGTTGTATCGATACATTATTGATATCTGGATTGGAATATCAATGATTTTGGCGTCATGTTTCATTTTGATAGACATTTATCGATGTTGAACATCAAATCAGTGAAAGTAGGTACTGGATCATTCCACTTTACCCCACCAATCTGTCCTTCCAGTGGGCCAATGCGGAAAGTACAAAATTTTGTCGTCCACTGTGTCTCCCTAATTGATTATGGTGGGACAAATTACACAGTTATCGCTCACTCTGTGTTCAGCGCTCGGTGTTACAACACGACGTGTTTAAGTTCGCGAAAAGTCAATCGTCATCCTGAGGATGCCTCGTTGAGAGGTGAAACACGTGTCAATTTGTTTCAGGGTTTTTATGGCTCTTTAGAAATATCTAAGCGGAACAGGTTACTAAATATATCCACGTCTATTGTATTTCAAATTACACTTGTTTAAACTCAGTTCACTTTTTCCCACTAGGGCTGGCGCTGTTGGATTTAATAAAATAGGCGAAACAATAAAAATACCGACCAAATGCGTATTGGACCACGCACAGTGAAGGGTTCCGTAGTTGGAATGAATTTATTTCAAGAACAAACTTAACATTGTAGTTGAAATACATGTTCTCCGATATATTGTAACTGTAAATGTAAGTTTGTACGCACAATATTGAGAGATTTACCTTGTTATTTTAAGACCATAGACTTCTTATAGGTTTTCCTGTAATCTATAGGAAGAAACATTCTCTGTATTTATTTCTAAATTTTAGGCTTAGTAGTTACGGAGATGGGAATGATCAATTTTCATTAATTTTCTTAAATATTTTTAAAAGTATAAAATTAGCAAAAAAAAAAAAAAAATTGTGATTCTCACAACAATCCCTTTCATTTGACATGACAGTACAGTTAGCAAAACTGTGATCCCGAAATTCAAAATTTATTTATTTACGTTACCCGTCCGGTCACAAAAATACATATGTACACATGTTCAAATTTGGTACCAAATTTGAACTTAATCGATCCATTGGATTCGGAGCAAATTGGCTGTGACAGACGGACAGACAAACAGACACACGAGTGATCATAATATAAGGGTTCCGTTTTTTCCTTTTGAGGTACCTACGGATCCCATAAAATGGACAGATTTGTGGAGCAAAGTATAATAATTTAAATTACTGTACAAAACTGTAGCAATTGAAAACTCGGCGGCACCGCCTCGAAAAATCTAATCGCCAACACGCCGCCGTTAGCAAGGCGACCGCTAGGTAATGACGCAGCTGACGAACTTGCTAGAAGAGGATCTAGCACGGCAGTCTGTGGACCCGAGCCTATCGTGCCAATTCCCTTCAATCAGATACGCAGGTGGCTACAGGAGTTCACCCACACACAAGCGGAGAACTGGTGGACTTCGACAACAGGCTGCAGACAGTCCAAGGAAGCTATACCATCTTTGGATAGCAGGCTAACTAGGCGTTTATTAAGCCTGGACAGGAACGGCTTGCGCTTGGTGACGGGGACTATCACGGGGCACTGCTCGCTAAACAAACATTTCCACACAATTGGCATAACGGACAGTCCTCTGTACAGGGCGTGCATGAAGGCTGAGGAAACCGTCGCACACGTGCTCTTTGAGTGCACAGGCGTCACCCAGATTAGAACAGAAACTCTCGGGCCACCCAGATCTTTCACTGACGTTTTGAACAGACCAGGAGTTTTAATTAACTTCTGGAGGGAGGTAGGCTGGTTGGAATAACCATCAAACGGCCGCCATGGCCCACGCACAATGGTCCACCTGACGGACTAAGTGCGGAAACCAAACCTCATAACATAAAACATAGAAGGCGACCGCTCGCTGCTGGCACGCCACCGGTGAGGTGATAGAGTCGTCGTTGACGCGTCGCCGCACGGTCGGCAAGGCATGCATACCGCCTGCAGGCGTTTCTTCGCCGGGGAGCGGGCCCCTCGCATGAAGCGTGCCGTCCGCGTCGGCGCGACGTGTGACAGCCGTCCACTATTCTGTATAGTCATCGTAAAATAGACTTTAATGCATTTGATTTAGAATCCTAACTTGAATGGCAAGTTATACGAATACGAATGGTAATACTGTAACGTAAAAGAGGCCGGCGTCACTGCTCGCAACTACAAATCGAGATGTTTACAAAGTTCAATTCCAAGCACGTTGCGCTAGTGTGAGTGCCTGTCGGAGCGATATACACCTACAGTGAGCAATACTACCACACACACATTGACAATTATTGCTTAATGCGATAGTACTACTAGCTTTCGAATTTTTTTGATAAATTTGGATGTGTTACGTAATACAAAAAATTATGAATTAAAACTTAATGTATTTCCATTTTTTTTTTCGATAATTTGTAACTTGATAACATAAACTATGCTTCTACGGAAACAATTTTACAAATATTGTTGTTTATAATACAGAAAAAACAATATGAAAACATGTCATTTACGCTGTAAAAAAGTAAGAAATGCAATTCGCTTACACTTCATTTAAAGGTAAGTTTTTGGAAATAAAAAGACGTAGGAGCCTAGATAAATACTGTCTCAATCCGAATATCAACATAATATGGTGGAAATATGATCAAATTGCAAATGATTTATGCACTACGTTTGTATGGACAATTCATGCGTCGCCGCAATCTTAATGAAAAAAATCCTTTTGCTTGTCTTCAAAATATTCGTATTCAAATCACTACAGATAATTTACGTTCTCATTAAGGCTGCGTTTCCACCAGAGATGTGCGATGAAAATGTGTCGTGCGAGGATGTCTAGCTGTGCTGTGAAAATGTGTGGGGGTTTCCACCAAAGCTGTGCGATGAAAATGTGCCTACGAGGATGTGTAGCGGAGCCGTGAAAATGAGCATTAATGTGTCGTGCGAGGATGCGTTGCGAAGCTGTGAATTGTGGCAAACCTCGCAACACATCCTTCTCAACACACATTCCTCGCAACACATCCCTCGCAACACATCCCTTGCACACATCCCTCGCAACACATCCCTCGCACACATACCTCGCTTGTTTTGTATGCGCAAAAATCTAGCTCCGCTGAGCCGTTTCCACCAGAGCTGTGCTGACGTAAATGAAGCGATTCTATTGGTTCTTTACAGACACATTCCTCGCTACACATCCTCGCACATCTCTGGTGGAAACGCAGCCTAAAACAGTAGCCCGGTTCGTCATGAATAAATTCGTTACATAAAGTCAACATTTTGCATAGAATTTCCGTGTGGAATCCTTAATGCTATAAAAACAATGAATGTTCTAGCTGCTTATATTGCCAACTGTATTGTAATAGAGTAGAAAATTGCATAGAAGTTAACAGTCAGCTTTGTTTTTTGGCATAGATATACTGACGTTCAAATTTATAATGTTTTTAGATAAATACTAGCTAACCCGGCTAGTTAGCTCGTGGCTAAGTAATACCAGCCGCATGGGTCGATCCAACAGGTTAAGCTACGCTTGCCGGGGTTGGTCTATGGATGGGTGACCATCTTTACATACCGAGACTCCTCCGTGCCTCGGAAAGCACGTTAAGCCGTTGGTCCCAGCTGTCATTTGTAGATCTTTGACAGTTGTTACGGGTCGTCAGAAGCCCGAAAGTCTGACAACCAGTCTTACCACGGGATATCGTGTTACCCAGTACCTAACTGGGTTGTGGAGGTCAGATAGGCAGTCGCTCCATGTAAAATACTGGTATTCAGCTGCATCCGGTTAGACTGGAAGCCAACCCCAACATAGTTGGGAAAAGGCTAAGCAGATGATGATGACTAGCTAACCCGGCAAACGTTGTTTTGCCATATAAATGTTTGGGGTGGACCACCCTTATCACTTAACGGTATGAAAAATAGATTACGACCGATTTTCAGACCTACCAAATATACATATAAAATTTTATAAAAATCGATCAAGCTGTTTCGGAGGAGTATGGCAACTAACACTGTAACATGAGAATTTTGTATATTTGGCAGGGACATCGACGCGAGAACTGTTTCCATTGATTCAGTACCTACATGATTCTGAAACCCTTTTAGGATTGGCGTTGGAATTTTTCGTCACTTATTTAAAAAAAAAATCAGCTGTCCCATACATTTTGACCGGGTAAGTAGCACTTTTCTATGAAACAGCAGATTTTATTTAAATAACCGACTAAAAATGTCAATAAAGTGGGGTTCAGAATCATGTACTGAATCTGTGGTTACAGTTTTATCAAATAACTTCTCCCGCTCTGGGCGGAGCGGGAGGACGTGTCAGACTCTTACTGACTAAAACCCACCCGTGTTCCCTCAGTTGCCGTGTTGCCAGGGGGCCACGATTTCCCTATCGGTTTTCTTCGAACCCCCGGCAGGCATTGGCCCTAGCGGACCCCGGCAATTCTGCTGACATCTCTTTGAGGCGCGCGTGGAACACAACGCGCCGTCCACTCGGGATTGGTCCTTATCGGACGGCGAGCTACCCATTGCTCACCGTCTGCAAGCCCGCGCCTGCGGTGGCCGGAAATTGGCTCGCGATTCCCGCCCCGGGCGTCTACTTCTATTGCGGCGGTTCCTGCCGCCCTGTATAGAAGTTATGCTCGCGGGCCAGTCCAAGAAACGTTTTGGTATAAAAGAACCTGGTAAATTCCTGTACAATTTTAAGTACGTATTAGAATCATTATTC
Source organism: Agrochola lychnidis (assembly GCA_963680765.1). NCBI lineage: Eukaryota > Metazoa > Arthropoda > Insecta > Lepidoptera > Noctuidae > Agrochola > Agrochola lychnidis. The sequence goes on along the minus strand of OY796869.1, from coordinate 16,436,895 downwards.
TTATTACTTACTAGCTTCTGCCCGCGACTTCGTTCGCATGGAAATCGTAAGACATCACAATATACTACAATAACAGCCACATTTTTATAAAACTTCCCTGTATACTACGTTTGTAGTTTTATTCTCAGCAGCCAAAATATACAGAGAGTCAGGAATGGTGACTCGGGAGCAAGCGACGTAACAGTTGTCCGTGTGAGAAGTAGCTTATCCTGAGGTCGACACCCGCAGCCTTCAGCCTTCAGTGTCGGCCCCTGTGACTTGTTGATCGCAAAGCATACACTCCCAGAGAACTGCACGCACTTTAACTGGTAATTATGGGGAATTTGTACTTTATACGCGCTATAAACACTGTCTCACCATCGCCACAACCTGTTAGAATTTCCATCTCGATGACGTTTCTCTGCAAAGACATGACTTTGAGCTGGTTTCCGTTACACAGATATACAACCGGAAGTCCACTTGCCATTTGTGAATTGAGAAATTCTACGGGGTGATATTTGGCATCATCTTCCTCCACATCAGTATTAATGGAGGTGTATATCACTTCACTCCCTTCAATTTGTGAGAGAATACTGTGGTTGATCGCTGCAGCTTGATCATCTTCGGAGTTAAAACGGAAACACGCCTAAGAATTCTCTTGGTACGGTATTTAACTGATATCCCCGTATATCAGACGAATAAGATCTTCTAAAGTGGGATCTACTCTACCAAGAGTCTCTGGTAGAGTGCTTTCACCAACTTTTAGAAGAACATCGGAGAATTCTTGAGCATTTGAATTACCGCCAAGCCGAGCTCGTATGATGATGGTCAAGCGCAGTTTATGAACTCTCGACCATAGAGTCGACCTTTTCAACGAAGTATTCACTTTTTTTGTCAAAACTGTGACACCACCCATCATATCTTGGTTTCTGCGGATGTCCTGCAGAGTTCTGTTTACAGTTTCCACTGCTTTCCTTTTTGCCATAATGCATTCATCCCATACGACGAAGCGCAATCCCCTAAGCACACATCCCTTGTTACTGTTGCGTGACACCCCACAAACAGGCGTTTCGTTGCTCTCTAAATCGATGGGAATCTTAAACATGACGTGCGCTGTTTTGCCACCAGGAAACAGTGTGGCAGTGATTCCAGAAGATCCACACACATACATATTTTAAAATCGCTAGGACAAATCTGTTGTCAAAATCTGTAAAAAAAACATTTTATTCCTACAGTCTTTTGCTCTAAAATGATCAGAATACAACCTAGAATGTTTTGTGACTGTAAAGTACTTGTAACTTAGTAGTTTCCCATAGCTTACGAAGTTTCCCATTTTTTGTGAATTAATACATTCTATGAACATACACATTCCAAAAAAAAAAATCGTTTTACAAAACAGATGTAAATCGAACTTACTACCCCAGGCGGCCTACCACCAGCTCATAAAGCAGTATTATTTTAATGTTACTTCAGTGGGAGAAAGAGATGGAGCTATACATCCCTACAGGATGTATAGCTCCATCTCTTTCTCAGGACTTCAAATCATTCGTCCAACCGCTTACTTATTCGCTTTGTTGAAAGTTAGCTAAAATAGCCGTTCCTATATAAAAGGTAGCGTGATGATAATCATTTAAAAAGTTAAATCGGTAACTACCTATCTACAATATCCCAACCTTTTGGCGCGTCCTTTTACAATTTGCAGAGAAAAATACGAACATGATGTAATATTGCTCATCCCCCATAGCAAATAGCGTGATAGTTTATGCCCTACGGTTGGTACAGACAAACATTCTAAAAACTTTATTTTCCGCATAAGAATCGATCCCAGACCTCGTAGCAATAACTTTCTTTAAAAAAATTAACTTCTTTACGATTTTATTATATCTATAGATTATAGGTACATAATCAAAAAAAAAAAAAAATCGTATAACAAAATGTGAAAAAAAAGAAAAAAACCGTAGGCGGGAATCGAACTTACAACCCCATGTTTGCAAAGCAACCGCCCAACCGCTGAGCAAATTGCTTTGCTGAAACTTGTCTAAAATAGCCGTTCCTATATATTTCATGATTGACTGCTTAGTTCCATGAAGGTATAGCGTGATGATAATCATTTAAAAAGTTAAATCGATAACCATCTACAATATCCTAAAATTTTGGCGCGTTTTTTTCCAAAATTACGAACATAATATAATATTGCTCGTCCCCCATAGTAAATAGCGTGATAGTTTATACCCTATAGTTTGACCAGACTTATAGGGAACACCTATGCAAAATTTTAACAGAATCTATCCGGTAGAATTTGCGTCATGCTAGAACATAAAAATACAACATAATGTAATATTGCTCGTCCCCCATAGTAAATAGCGTGATCGTTTATACCCTATAGTTTAACCAGACACACAGGGAATATCTATGCAAAATTTTAATAGAATCTGTCCGGTAGAATTTGCGCCATGCTGGAACATACATACAGACAAACAGACAAACAGACAAACAGACAAAAATGCTAAAAAAAATATTTTCGACATTAGAATCGATCCTAGACCTCGTAGCAATTACTTTTTTTCAAAAATATTCAATGTACAGTTTTGACTTCGCTATGATTTTATTATTTGTATAGATAAAAAAAATATTTTCGACATTAGAATCGATCCTAGACCTCGTAGCAATTACTTTTTTTCAAAAATATTCAATGTACAGTTTTGACTTCGCTACGATTTTATTATATGTATAGATTAAATTAACAACATATTTGGCTTACATTTTCATGACAATGATAACCACTTTAGTCCTTATATCTTTATAAACTCGGAAATGAAAAAAGGTGTTATTTAAAATAACACAAAGAATTGGACCAAAATAAATATTTATTTATTTTCATAAAACATTGTAATAAATATCAAAGGCCAATGAAAAAAACACAATTTTACGCAGAATTAAAGGTACCTACTTACATTTAAAAAAATTAAAACAAACTCTCATCCGAGTATTTAATTAAACAATTTTATTTTTTCTCTTTCCAACCCCGGCGAAGCGTTGGCTGAATAAAAACAGTTCCTAACCGTGTGTTTATCATATTTGCGTAAATAAGCAGCAGTTTAAAAGGGTTAACCATTTTACTGGAATTACGAATTACCTACATTTATGCAAAATTTACGTAATTGGATAGCAAATAAACAGAAGGGTTGGCTTAATGTTAACAGCAGTATGAGTCGATGGAAGGTAAAGCTACGATTGTCGCGGTCGGTACGTGGATGGGTGATCATCCATTTCATATTAAGACCCATGCCTCAGAAAGCACGTTAAGCCATTGGTCCCGGCTTCCTATGGGGGTAAGTAGACAATAAAGAATGCCACCTGCTACGATCCTTAAATACTTACTCCCTTTGCTTTATTTACGTTCTTATATCAGTACCCTAATTGCGTAATACAACACAATCACAATCTGTTTCGATTTGAAACAGATTGCTAATCCATTGCTTCATAAGTTGGAAAAAAAAATCTGCTCAACAACGTAAATAACGCAATGAATGTTGTTGAACTGTCAAAATGAAACAAATTAGGCATAATTGTTTACGAAAATAAGTTACGCAATTACGGTACTGGTCATACACGCACGCCAGTTGCGAGTACTACGCACCTGACCTTTCTGAGGAACATCACCAATAAGGTCGCTTTAATTTATGTCCTGCTAAAGCGTCCCGTCCACCTACATCTGCCTTGTAAATACCTTTTGTTAGTCTCCTTTCATTCATCCTCTCAACATGACCAAACCATCTAAGCACACTCTCTTCAATTTTTGTCACTACATCTTCTTTTAAACCGCACCCTTGCCTTACTACATGCCAACATAATACAATATTATCGTAGATTAACTAAACTTAGATTAAAAAACCTTTCTCTTTAATCTCATTAATTCCCCATAACAAATAACTTCGCCCTCCTAATTTACGACGGCATCCAATTCAAAAAGATAGCCAAAAAAAGAAACAAAAGTATTGGAAATAAGATTACGGGGATAAGGAATGGGAGAAATAAAAACTTTTGTGCGAAGGAAAGTTCAAAAGAATTCAATTGTATTACTTGAGTGATGAGGCGGGTTATATTAAATTATACAGAATAAATGGTACCTTAATCTTATATTGAAAAACTGTGAGCACCTTGCCTTACGTTTTCTGAAGTTATTTTTAGGATTGGACATAAGTCACTAGGCCATAAGTCTCGATCCTCGGCTACTGTCATCCAACCGCTGCCAGTTCAATGCAATTCATTATTAATATTCTAGTTTACTTCACAATGTTGCCATTTTAAATAATGTAAGCATACATCGTGGCCAGATCTTAGAATTGATCATTTCATGAAATGAACATCGACCACTGGTCACATCATGATGTGGCCTAGCCAGAAAAGAAAAGAAAAAGAAAGAAAATACGTTTATTTGCGGTGAACGTGACGCAAAGAAAGATGAAAAAATTCACTTTGCGTCATTTTTACCGCAAATAAACGTATTTTTTTTTCTTCTTTTTCTTTACTTCTAGCTCACTTCACCTAATTTTTCATGGTGTGATTTTTGTAGAACTGATCGGCTGAAGTAATATAAATCTACGTATTTTACCTTAAAAAGAGAGCCTGAAACCAATTACTACATAGTTACCCCTGTATAATAAAGACAGAAAAATATTCGAGATGCCATGTTTTTCTTTCTAATTTTCAACACTTCTTGTCGGATAATAAAAAATATCGTTTAATCTAACGATGAGAGTTTTGTTTTCAGTTGTGTTCTAAGGAATGTAACACGTACAAAATATAGGAATTATTATCTTTAGGGTCGGCTCTGGGCAGCGCGTAATTTTAGCCTAATAAGACCTTGGTGTCTGTGACAAAATTTGCGGGAGCGGACGGTACAGCGATTATGTAGGTTAAAAGTAAAATTAATACAGTGTGGAGATAAGGTAGGACATCATGATCGTGGTAAAACCATTAGTAATTAGTCATTGCAATGTAACTCTTATCTCGTATAAATAATCGCCTTAATGCCAATTTATACTTTATTACAAGGAGATTAGTGTTGGGCAGAGGTGTCCCTGTAGCAGGTACACCCACATTTCGCCAGGTCGCCACCTCTGCCCAACCCTTCGGGGAAACAAGGCGTGATGTTATGTGTACAAGGAGATGAGTGTTACATTGCAGTGACTTACTAATGGTTTTACGTCATTTAAAGAAGAATGGTGTTGCTTAATTTCAGAAGCTCTCATGAATGAAGTATTTACATTGTATAGAACAATTAGAGGGACGTTGCATGTATTAGCTTTTTTTATTAAACTACGCAGCTGATGTTTTATAATTTTGTATCAATGCGTAGCCACAATTAAGTACCCAATGTTTAAAACTAATAAATTATATTTTGTGAATTCAAATTGGTAGATACAAAATTTTTGAACATTGTAGACAATTAAATTTTTTGAGGCTAACCATACCTACAATAATGAAATTATTTATTCTGTAAGTAAATATTAGAATCACTTTTTTACACGTCATATTAAAAAAAAATAACCTGGATGGAGTCGACATTTCCTATCTACCTCTGAGAAGAAATTAATGGAAAAAGAAACTCAGGTCAAAGTCTCTTTTAAAGTCCAGACATAATCTTGGTCATATCGTAAGAGGACCATGTAGATTAAATTATAACAAACTCTAAAACCAATAAGATAAACAAAAACTGGCCTGCGCCCGCATCCGCTACCTCTATATCAGCATAACCGCACCTTAAAACTTTCACATAAAAAATTCTTCGCTACAATAAAAATTATTGCCACTTGTTTTGTTGGAGCTTTGCTTGGTAACGAAAATTTTATTACTAGATTTTTACTTTTACTTTTACCCGTTGTATTTTTATGTGAAAGCAGGCAACAACAGTGTTAGTATCGATCGAGCTTACATGTTTATTTCTCCTTTTTACTTAGTGTCTGTATTTATTTTTTGGAACGAAATTCTTTGTCGCACATTATAGTCTGCACACTTAGCGAATGAGAGCTAGAAAAAAGCGGTCAAGTGTGAGTCGTACTCGCCCATGAATGGTTCCGTAGCAGCAAGTAACATTGAATGAAAGGTAAATTGCGGTTTACGATTTATGACGTATTAAAAAAAAACGACTTGCTAGATCTCGTTCAAACCAATTTTTGGTGGAAGTTTACATAGTAATGTACATCATATATTTTTTTTAGTTTTACGATTCTCTTATTTTAGAAGTTACAGGGGGGGGGGACACACATTTTACCACTTTGGAAGTGTCTCTCGCGCAAACTATTCAGTTTAGAAAAAAATTATATGAGAAACCTCAATATCATTTTTAAAGACCTATCCATAGATACCCCACACGTATGGGATTGATGAAAAATTTTTTTTTGAGTTTCAGTTCTAAGTATGGGGAACTCCAAAATTATTTGTTTTTTTTCTATTTTTGTCTAAAAATGTTAATGCGGTTTACAGAATACACCTACTTACCAAGTTTCAACAGCATAGCTTTTATAGTTTCGGAAAAAAGTGGCTGTGACATACGGACGGACAGACAGACAGACATGACGAATCTATATGGGTTCCGTTTTTTGCCATTTGGCAACGGAACCCTAAAAAAGAGTGAGCCTTATAGTAGTCGCTTATGATGTGTGTAATATCTGACATCTTGGGACATGATGACAGTACCAATCATCATCATCATCTTCGTCGTCATCATCATCATCGTCGACCTCATCGTCATCCTATTTACAACCTCTTGGAAAATGCAGTGGTACATACGGCTGCACATCAAGCTATAATAATCCAGTATAAGCTGACCTCGCACTGTACGGAAATCCTATACAATGCGAGATTAGTATAAACTGGAAATGAATAGCTTGATGTATAGCCGTGTGTAAGCTGACCTCGCACTGTACGGAAATCCTATACAATGCGAGATCACCATAAACTGGAAAGGCATAGCTGAATATGTAGCCGTGTGTACCATTTGACGACCAACTCTACCACCACGCGCGCTCATTGGTCAAATCGAATATCGCGCGCTTCCCCGACTTCCTGTTACACGCTTCCGTCCCTTTTCAGGAAATCACTCCCACAGATTACAGGAAACTGAGAGGAAAAATGTTACACATCAAAAATCAATCTAACATCATTTTGACAGTCACGACACTTTTGATAGTGTGTGTGTGTTTACAAGCGTGTCTATGTATACTGTAATGATGTAATTAAATCAAATGCCTTGGAAAGTACGTTAAGCCATTGGTCCCAGCTGTCATTCGTGGATCTTTGACAGTCGTTACGGGTCGTCAGAAGCCCGAAAGTCTGACAACCAGTCTTACCAAGGGGAATCGTATTATCCAGTTACTGGATTATGGAGGTCAGATACGTTGTCGCTCCATGTAAAATACTGGTATTCAGCTGCATCTGGTTAGACTGGAAGCCGACCCCAACATATTTGAGAAAAGGTTAGGCAGTAACATAAAGCTCACAAAACCGGTAACGACTTTTACTCAGTAGTAGGTAATACAAATGCAAATCTCAACATTTTTCAAACACTTTCAACCCCGTAAAAATACCAATAATAAAATTACACATCGGCCGAAGCAAATCGGCCACAGTGCTCCCAATTCGCCGATACGATCTTTTCCGACCGTACACTATACAAAGGGATTTATTCCCGAACTGTATGAGTGGTACAAGTAGTTTTATTAGGCCTCGTGAACTTGTCGAATCGGGGCCCGAGGTTTGGCCAAAGTGAAAATATTAGATCTCGCGAAACTGCGGGGCTTGAAAAATAGGACAGCGATGCGATGAAATTATCATGTTGGAGGTGGCATAGAAGGAAAATATATGAGTATTATCTAAAATTGGTTGCTGGCGTTTTTCTTATTGTAGTTGTCCTTTATTTCATCTTTATACATATATTTATTTACTAATAAATTTTCCATTTAACAAAACTAAAACTATAATATCCTTTATTAAGCCTTTATTGCCAACATAATTATACATATTCATTATAGTTAAGTAATTAACATGCAATTAAATATATCGCCGCCCCCGCAGAATAAACGCGTAAGTGCTATTGAGGCGATTTTGATGTTAATCCATATTCGTTATACAGGGTTACTGGTAACTCGACGTATTCCTTGCTGGACGTCATAGTAGGGTTAAAATGCAACAAATTAAGCCACCAAATGTTCTACCGAAATTCAGTAGTTTTTGAATTAGTTAAGAGTTTTAGTTTTTTTATGAAAAATCCCAGATTAAATCATTTGAAACCAATTTAAAAATGATTTATGGCGCGACTGTACTTAAATTTAAGTTATTATCATAGTTGACGCCGTAGCAGACCTTTGTTAATAATTAAAAGTTCAATAATGCCTAAAACTTTGGCAAATATCACTAACCAAACATTTAATTTTTTGTAATTTTTGCTATTACTTCATAAAAAATGTAGTCTAGTGCAAAAAAAAAATGCTACACCTGGTGTACAAATTACTAAGAAAATATCCTTATCTTATCAACTATCCAAAAAGGTATGAAAGTTAATACAAAATCATGGACTACATTATGAAAATCGTTTTTGATTTAGTACAGGCGTGCGTTTCACAAAAAGGTGATTATTCGAAAAATCAAAAACAAAATCGTGAACATTATTATTCTTTTTAATCAATATTAAAAACTTTAATTACACACATTTCACACGTCTTGTTCGATGTGCTGCCCTCGGTTTCGAATACATGTTCTTATTCGCTTCCTTACTTCGGTTTTTGTTATTCTTGATGTGATTGTTGCCCTCATCTGGTCCGCCGCATTTGTAATTCTCTCCCTTAGTTCTTCAATTGAATTTACTGGGGTCACATAAACTAGATTTTTCATATGACCCCAGACGTAAAAGTCTAGCGGCGTCAGATCAGGGCTTCGTGCAGGCCACGGAATCGGCCCACCGCGCCCTATCCATCGGTTTGTATAGTTTTCATCCAGCAATTGTCGAATTGTGATTCGGAAGTGGGCTGGACATCCGTCATGTTGGTAAATCATGTTTGCTCTTCTTTCTTCCGGTACATCCGTGAGCAGTGCTGATAAATGATTTCTGAGGAAATCTTCATAAAGTTCCCCATTTAGTGTTCGGGATAAAAAATGTGGGCCAATTAATTTGTCGTCAATAATACCCATCCAAACATTAAGCGAGAACCTTCGCTGGGATGCGGTTGATTTCAGTTTTTTAGGGTTTGCTTCTGCTTTCGTTGCCCAGTAATGTAAGTTGTGGTAATTTGTGATACCATCACGATCAAAACATGACTCATCGGTCCACAGAATGTTTTTTAAAAAGTTTTCGCTGTCGGCGTCGGCACTTAGCATAAAACGACAAAATTCAAGCCGTCTCGGCGGATCTCCTTCTTCTAATGACTGGACTGGTTGGTAATGGTATGGATGTTGGCCTGACAAATGAACTACAGACCAGACTTTCCACTGTGACATACCAACCTCACGCGCTACGATGTTTGTCGATGTATTAGGATCGTCAATAAAACGTTGAAGAATAAGCTCCTCGTCCTCAGCCGTGTATCTCCGGGAACGACCAGTGTCAACTTGCCTGCTTCTTTGGACGCTGCCAGTTTCAGATATTCGCCGATAAGTCGATCCGAAGACACTAACGTGGGGGAGTCGGCGGTTGGGAAAGCGAAGTTGATATTTTCGCCGCGCCTCAGTAGCGTTACCGTCACAAAGTCCGTAACAGTACATTATGTCAGCGTATTCAGGATTAGAATATGCAGCCATAATCAGCGCTTATGAAGGCACAGCACAGCACAAGAGCAAGATACGCAGCAACAGTTAGGGAAATAGCCAGTAACAAAACACGAGCTTGCGCGACGTAGAGTTGAAACTAACTAACGCTGACGACCAAATTTTGCAAAATCGCACCCCCTGTCATGCCGAGAGAACAATAGCGACCAATCACATAGCTCCCCGAGTGTTTGGAGTTCAAGCGCAGATAAAAACTACGAATAATACGAATACGAAACAATAGGTTGACTGTCTCGCAATTTTACCTGCCCCCCATAAAACTCTTCTCTTCCCTGGCACACATGCAAAAGTATTGACAATCATACCTTTCTGAATAACTGATAAGACAAGGATATTTTCCTAGTAATTTGTACACCAGGTGTAGTATTTTTTTTTTGCACTAGACTACATTTTTTATGAAGTAATAGCAAAATTTACAAAAAATTAAATGTTTGGTTAGTGATATTTGCCAAAGTTTTAGGCATTATTGAACTTTTAATTATTAACAAAGATCTGCTACGGCGTCAACTATGATAATAACTTAAATTTCAGTACAGTCGCGCCGTAAATCATTTTTAAATTGGTTTCAAATGATTTAATCTGGGATTTTTCATAAAAAAACTAAAACTCTTAACTAATTCAAAAACTACTGAATTTCGGTAGAACATTTGGTGGCTTAATTTGTTGCATTTTAACCCTACTATGACGTCCTGCAAGGAATACGTCGAGTTACCAGTAACCCTGTATATAGGTCAAAATACATCACCTCAATTTTTTCCAAATTTTTACATCAATTATTTACGAAATTACATACACACGATATACCGTAACATAGTGTTATAATTCCGACCTTGATGATATAAAAACTTAATTACCTATTACATTATCAGATTTTTTTCGACTGCACCAGAATAAACGCGTAATAGCCCATTAACGGTATCACTGTACTGCGAAAAATGCAAGTATTATTACATTGCAAAACAAAAAAAAAAAACAATAGTTCATAAGAAAAAATAACTCGAAGTAACATTAACGTTAAAAAACAAACTAAAACATTTCTGTAAAATGTTTTTTATCAATGACTCAAAAACAGTACCTGTTTGACACTTAACATTAATTAGATTATCTACAAAAAAAAAATCTTTTAAACGACGTAAAAAACAACAAAAACTTCTATTCGGTGTAGTCATAAAGTTATGGATCAATTTAGGTTTTTTATTTTTCCTGTAAAATTGACTTTTTACACTTGCGCGTTTATTCTGCGGGGGCGGCGATATTATTAACATTACAAATTATTACAATACTATTATCTTTGTTACTTACACCATTTGTTTAATTTATCACCATTGGTATTATATAATAGATATGCTGCAGTTATTGGGCGTCGGCCTGTCCTTGTTACACAAAGGCCTCCCCAGCTTTTTCCATTCTGCTCTTGTTTGAGCTAATCTGTGCCATAGTGGGCCCGCGTTCTTCTTTATATCATCAGACCAACGTTTTCTTTGTCTTCGTCGTTTCCTTTTTGTTTGAAATCTAGGGATCCATTCTGTTATATCTTTCATCCATTTATTCTTACTCTCTCTCATCATGTGGCCTACCCACCTCCACTTAAGTTGTTTGGTTTTGAAAAAAATATCCTTACCTAAACCTAACTAAAACTATTAGCAAACTATGGCGTCGAAAAATTCCTCCGCATCGCTAATGTACCCAAGAGACTGGCAGCATTGCCACGTTGTATGGCAATGCTTAACCTCTGGCCAAGGTAAAAGCCAGCCTTTGGGTCACGGGAAATGTCAACCAGTCGTTTGAAGATTTCATTGAACAGACCATGAGCACTCAGACCCCACGGCCCTAGGGTTTCAACCCAAAATGGCTCAAAAATATAGTGACCCTGTTGTTGATTGATTTTAAAGTGAGTGAATACTAGTGAGTGAGTAATAATACTCTTTAAATCCGATTTCAAAAAAGGAGATTTTATGTAATGTTCCTCTGTATGTATTTTTTATTTATGTTCATTGATAACGTCGTCAATTGTTGACCGATATTGGAAAATCTTTTTACATTTGATAGGAAAAACTTGTATGGTGGTCCCATAAAAATTTGTTAACTTTGTTTGGGTCGTTTTTGAGTTAGCTTCGATAATACGTATTTAATCCAGTTTGTCTAATCTCGATGATGTTATAATACTTCCTGTCACAGTTGTTTACATAGCAAGTAGTGGTATAGGAATTGGTGTGGGCTAAGTACCATAACTAAAAGGTAAAAAAAAAAACTTTTTACAAAAAAACAACTGACCTCTGACCTGACCAGAAAAAGTTTTTTTTTATATTAATTTTTTGTAGTACTTACCTACACTAACTTGCAGTATATCACATTCTCAACCAAAATGTAGGCAACTTTATTTGTTGCCTAGTATTTTATTTATTTTTTTCCAATTCTTTACTTATTTATTTATATCACTTATAAAAGCAACTAAGTACATACACAGCATAAACCCACAATCTTTGGAAACAAATAAACAGACCCAAACGAGCTACCAAATTTCTAGCTCAATCCTAATACGATATTTGGATTAACCTAGATAAATAATAGATGTTTCTGCTCGATTCACTGGCGACTTCATATTTTACGTAAGCATTACAAATAATGGCTCATCCATTTCAACAGCTTTTTTCTCTCATCCGTTGATTTTCTCTTACAAACTACGTATAAAATAGGAAGGGCTGTGAAACCCGACAATTTCGCCGCCCCTATCTCCGGACAGAAAGGCACACTATATTTCATTTAACCTTGATTTTTATAAGTTTAGCGCCAGTGAATTATTACAATTCTCAGTACCCAGTATCGTGTCTTGATAAAAGATAAATAGAGTAGCTAGATACCTACATAATAAAAATCTTAAATTCATTCATTCATTACTCACTCACTCATTGATAGACAAAGCGCAGCTTAAACCGCTGGACCTAGAAGCATAAAATTTTACTCAAGAGTTCTTTATAATTATGTACCAACATGTCACCGTGTAATAAAATTATGACCTTCGATGGTATAAAATGTATACATGGGAAACAAACAAATTGTTAACTGGTATCAAACTTGCTTGCGATGTAACGCACCTCGCGCTAATACTAAATAGCCTGCCCAGCTGCGAGTAACTTGGAAGTAGCGTTCGCCGACTGCTACCGCGGTACCGTTTGCTTTGCTCGCTTGGCTCGCGCGCGGTTAGTCACAGTTCTAACCGAACTAACCCATTTCACACAGTTCACAATTTGTCGACAGTTTATAATGTAACGGAAATAATACCGATAAATAAACTAACGGTTCTCATAATCTTACGGTGCCACACATAATAATAAACTCATGTAATTTGGGGTTCACCTCCGGTTCCCAACTTAGGGGTTTTCCCCCCAGATTTAGGGGATAAAAAAGTAAGATGGGATTTTTTTAGGGGTGACGTATTGTTAGGGGTATTTTTAGGGATTTTTTAACTAATTATATTTATTTATTTTATTGAAAATATAGGCTCTAATATAACTCAATCTTATTTATTTTTGAATCATATTTATTTCTGAAATAGCGGCTTAGCGACATCTAGTACTGTTGCTTGTCAATAAGAATGCAATGTTTAGTTGAAATCAAATGTCACTATAGTGTTTACCATAAATATAAACATACATTGAGATGATTGGTGGCCGCTTAGGTATTAAGGTACTTACTCTTTTATTTAAAAAAAATACAAACAAGTATGCATGTTATTTTATGAGTTACGACGATTTGGGCAGTTGCGCACAATTTTTTTTTTTTGAATTTTCATTTGGGGCTTTTTAGGGGGATTTTAAAAAAACTTGGGGGCAAATTTTGGTAGGGGTTGACAACATTCACCCCCTATTACATATTATATTATTGTTTCTGTTTCGTGAGGTAGCCATCAATTATAGAGAGTGCGTCCTTGGCCTACCTGCACTCATCGTGGTCCAACCATAGTTATGAATAACTAGAACCCCGAAAGTCTAATAACCAGTCTTGCCGGAGTGTCGTGTTATTCAGTAACTGGGTTGTAGAGGTCATACAAAGACGCAAATCCATTCACCAGATTATTTAGATGACCAAATCCTGGATTAATCGTTTTCTAATTTACTAAGGCTTAGTTCAATTTCGGCTTTAGATACTGATATTTCTGATATAATTATTTTCTATTGAAGTGCCTTTGACACCAAATAATTGGTATAAGAGGATTATGTATCTACGTGACATAATTAAACCGCTGTTTGTAAAAACACGGACAGAAGTGAATTTGGTTTTAATTTGTTACTGTTCGGGTCTGTGTATAAAAGCTTTGACCATACATAACTTTAAAAATACAATAGACGTTGATATATTTAGTAACCTGTTCCGCTTAACTGTAAACCCTGTAAGAAATCGACACGTGTTTCAACTCTCAACGAGGCATCCTCGGGATGACGATTGACTTGTCGCAAACCCGAACACGGCATGTTGCCACACCGAGCACTGGACGCAGAGCTCTGCGTCAAGTCAATCGTCATCCTGAATACGAAAATTTCATCGCATAGAGGTGTTCAGAACCATGTACTGAATCCATGGTAACCGTGTTCACGTCGATTTCGGGATGCCACCCTGTATTTAGCACTCTCTTATTCCCATTCCTGCCTCCTTCAGACGCTGCAGACTCAGCTTTCATTCGTGGATCTTTGACAGTCGTTACGGGTCGTCAGAAGCCCAAAAGTCTGACAACCAGTCTTACTAAAGGGTATCGTATTACCCAGTTACTGGGTTGTGGAGGTCAGATAGGCAGTCGCTCCATGTAAAATACTGGTTTCAGTTGCGTCCGGTAAGACTGGAAGCCAACCCCAACATAGTTGGGAAAAGGCTAGGCAGATTTTTGGCTCTCTTATGTCCATTTTAACTAACACTAGGTGACAAATAAATGAATGCCTAAATAAAAGCACGCTGTTAGATTTCAACGGGCACTAGTCACATACGTTTCTTCCCTCGTTATTACACGCCCATGGACGAAGATAAACGGTTTAATAGGTGATTAACTACTTTTCTTCTTCCAAGGTCAAGAGATTCGCGTCAAAACGCTTAGGTTTCCAATAAAATTTTACACGCTCCAGAATGGCAGTAAAATGAGAAACTTGGCTCATAAAATTGCCAGTCGTATCTTTCAAGAACAATCACTATTATCACTACGTTAGTGCACTTAGAAATTACCTAGGTGGTTTGACCTTGTATGATATTAGGTAAAATCAAAAAGATTTAAAAATATACTAAGCAATATTAAAAGAAAACCCTGTTCGATCTTAAAGGGGCACGTAGATACTGCAATAACACACACACACACATAACATCACGCCTTGTTTCCCCGAAGGGTTGGGCAGAGGTATACCTGTAGTAGGTACACCCACATTTCGCCAGTTATGTTTAAGTCCCATGTAATAGGGGGCGAGCCTATTGCCATCAATCGGGGACAAATCCAGACTCCGGGCTGCTACTGAGAAATTTCAGATAGAAAAACCCAATAACACTTTGCCCGACTCGGGAATCGAACCCAGGACCTCATGCTCAGCAGTAGCGCTTGCGACCACTAGACCAACGAAGCAGTCAATTAACAACATTCATCTATACATATAATAAAATCGTAGCGAAGTCAAAACTGTACATTGAATATTTTTGAAAAAAAGTAATTGCTACGAGGTCTAGGATCGATTCTAATGCCGAAAATATTTTTTTTAGAATTTTTGTCTGTTTGTCTGTATGTATGTTCCAGCATGGCGCAAATTCTACCGGACAGATTCTGTTAAAATTTTGCATAGATATTCCCTGTGTGTCTGGTCAAACTATAGGGTATAAACTATCACGCTATTTGCTATGGGGGACGAGCAATATTACATTATGTTGTATTTTTATGTTCTAGCAAGACGCAAATTCTACCGGATAGATTCTGTTAAAATTTTGCATAGGTGTTTCTTATAAGTCTGGTCAAACTATAGGGTATAAACTATCACGCTATTTACTATGGGGGACGAGCAATATTATTTTATGTTATACGGTTTTTTTTCTTTTTTTTCACATTTTGTTATACGATATTTTTTTTTTTTTTGATTATGTACCTATAATCTATAGATATAATAAAATCGTAACGAAGTTAATTTTTTTTAAAGAAAGTTATTGCAACGAGGTCTGGGATCGATTCTTATGCGGAAAATAAAGTTTTTAGAATGTTTGTCTGTACCAACCGTAGGGCATAAACTATCACGTTATTTTTTACATCATGTTCGTATTTTTCTCTGCAAATTGTAAAAGGACGCGCCAAAAGGTTGGGATATTGTAGATAGGTAGTTACCGATTTAACTTTTTAAATGATTATCATCGCGCTATGTAAATGGTACACCACTGACTACCTGCAGTATTGTCTCTCCTTTTCCATTTAAATCCATCCAAAGGTTGTCTGTAAAAGATCGCTTTTAGCGATAAGACCGCCCATTGTGTCACCCAATGTAAAATTTCTATATTAATGTCTGTAATTTTTATGGTGTACATAATAAAGAATATTCTATCTATCTTCTATCTACCTTTTATATAGGAACGGCTATTTTAGCTAACTTTCAACAAAGCGAATAAGTAAGCGGTTAGACGAATGATTTGAAGTCCTGAGAAAGAGATGGAGCTATACATCCTGTAGGTATGTATAGCTCCATCTCTTTCTCCCACTGAAGTAACATTAAAATAATACTCCTTTATGAGCTGGTGGTAGGCCGCCCGGGGTAGTAAGTTCGATTTACATCTGTTTTTTTTAAACTCTTTTTGTAAAACGATTTTTTTTTTGAATTGTGTATGTAATAAATAGTTCATAGAATGTATTAATTCACAAAAAATGGAAAACTTCGTAAGCTATGGGAAACTACTAAGTTACAAGTACTTTACAGTCACAAAACATTCATCATTTTATGGTAATTTTAGAGCAAAAGACTGTAGGAATAAAATGTTTTTTTTACAGGTTTTGACAGCAGATTTGTCCTAGCGATTTTAAAATATGTATGTGTGTGGATCTTCTGGAATCGCTACCACACTGCTTGCAAAACAGCGCACGTCATGTTTAAGATTCCCATCGATTTAGAGAGCAACGAAACGCCTGTTTGTGGGGTGTCACGCAACAGTAACAAGGGATGTGTGCTTAGGGGATTGCGCTTCGTCGTATGGGATGAATGCATTATGGCAAAAAGGAAAGCAGTGGAAACTGTAAACAGAACCCTGCAGGACATCCGCAGAAACCAAGATATGATGGGAGGTGTCACAGTTTTGACAAAAAAAGTGAATACTTCGTTGAAAAGGTCGACTCTATGGTCGAGAGTTCATAAACTGCGCTTGACCATCATCATACGACCTCGGCTTGGCGGTAATTCAAATGCTCAAGTATTCTCCGATGTTCTTCTAAAAGTTGGTGAAAGCACTCTACCAGAGACTCTTGGTAGAGTAGATCCCACTTTAGAAGATCTTATTCGTCTGATATACGGGGATATCAGTTAAATACCGTACCAAGAGAATTCTTAGGCCTGTTTCCGTTTTAACTCCGAAGATGATCAAGCTGCAGCGATCAACCACAGTATTCTCTCACAAATTGAAGGGAGTGAAGTGATATACACCTCCATTAATACTGATGTGGAGGAAGATGATGCCAAATATCACCCCGTAGAATTTCACGTCATCGAGGTGGAAATTCTAACAGGTTGTGGCCATGGTGAGACAGTGTTTATAGCGCGTATAAAGTACAAATTCCCCATAATTACCAGTTAAAGCGCGTGCAGTTCTCTGGGAGTGTATGCTTTGCGATCAACAAGTCACAGGGGCCGACACTGAAGGCTGAAGGCTGCGGGTGTCGACCTCAGGATAAGCTGCTTCTCACACGGACAACTGTTACGTCGCTTGCTCCCGAGTCACCATTCCTGACTCTCTGTATATTTTGGCTGCTGAGAATAAAACTACAAACGTAGTATACAGGGAAGTTTTATAAAAATGTGGCTGTTATTGTAGTATATTGTGATGTCTTACGATTTCCATGCGAACGAAGTCGCGGGCAGAAGCTAGTTTAGTAATAACATTACCTAAAAGTAATAAAAAATCTTATTATTATTAAAATTTTAAAAAAATATAACCATTTATAATAAGGGTTAATTTTGGTACAAAAAATGTGATTTTTAGTACACACGGCTACACATCAAGCTATACATTTCCAGTTTATGCTGAGATCCCATTGCATAGAATTTCCGTACAATGCGAGGTCAGCTTATACTGGAAATGTATAGCTTGATGTGTAGCCGTGTGTACCAAAATTACCCCAATTTCATTCAGAGGTCATAAGTTATGACTTAAAGATACCCTCCAAACGACGGACGGCCGCCCGCGCCCCAAGTAATAAACCTGGGAAAAATCCCCATTGAGGAAAATGTGCCGTTTCTTTTTTTTTGGTTTTTCCTGATAATTACCACATAAATAGACTCTCAGTACGATACTTAACAACATCATCACGGATTGGACAGGGGTTTTTTTAACATGTTGTGGACAGGCAATCAGAAATAATCATCATCGTCATCAGCCTATAATGTTCCCACTGCTGGGACACAGGCCTCCTTTCTGTGAGAGGGAGTGGGCTGTAATCCACCACGCGGGCCCAGTGCGGGTTGATAGATGTCACATGTCTTCGAATTTTCGGTTCTAGAACATGCCGGTTTCCTCACGATGTTTTCCTTCACCGTTTTGAGAGCAGTGGTGATGAAATAATTTACACAAAGCGCCTGTCTGGGTACGACGTACAACTTGTAAGTCGCGGCCGTTACCACTGGGCCACCACTGCTCTAGAAGTAATGTCATAGAAAAACTGTGATCCCATGTTTCAGTGACGCCATCTAGCATAATATAGCGAAATTATAAAATTTTACAGACAAAATCAATCGATCTGCCTAGCCTTTTCCCCAACTATGTTGAGGTCGGCTTCCAGTCTAACCGGATGCAGCTGACCACCAGTATTTGACATGGAGCGACTGCATATCTAACCTCCACAACCCAATAACTGGGTAATACGATACTGCTTGGTAAGACTGGTTGTCAGACTTTCGGGCTTTCGACGAACCATAACGACTGTCAAAGATCCACGAATGACAGCCGGGACCAACGACTTAACGTGCTTTCCGAGGCACGGAGGAGTCTCAGTATGTAAAGATGGTCACCCATCCACGGACCAACCTCAGCATGCGTAGCTTAACTTGATGGCCGTTATTATTTAACCACGAGCTTCTCCAAAAATTTTACAGACACCAATCTTTAATAATCAACGGTCGGATAGTTTGACACTTTTAATATATCGAAATACTTGATTTTAAAATACTAACGAAAATAAACCGTAGAGCCATTTATCATGACCAAGTTTGCAATACCACAATGTACAATTCGGCATATTTCAAAACATAGTACTAAACTGGGCAAGGTCTATATGTCTAGGTGTATATGGTTTTACCCATCCATTGTTTGTATATTTAAATGTCTTTGGATAAAACTAGCAATTTTACTCGTATTCCAAACCTGAACTGTTACTGATGACCTTATGTTTTTACCGTGAACTTTTCTTAAGAGCCCATAGTACCTACCTCCGCTCAAATTCACTGTTTTATCTCGCTGGCACCATACTGCTCGCGGACTGAGTGAGAGCGAGATTGAGTGGGGAGCTCGCGGCTCCAAGACGCCAATAGTTTAGGTCATTTCTTTTTATGGCTAAAATAATGGAATTTAAAAAAAACATAATGTCTGCTTTATAGTTAGTTCAGGTAATGTAAAGTTTCATGATTAAATTTCAAGTATTTTTTTTGAATTTCAGCGGTTTATGGTTTGGTTTGGAGGTAACTTTGCATTTTTTTTCTATAGAGAAAATTTTATGGAATCGTGTTTTCGTCAAACATAGTACCTACTTAATGTTAATCTTCATCAAAACTAATAGATATAACGGAGGATCGTACTAAGCAATTTAAAGTAGTATGGGCTCTTAAATAATTCACCCAGATAATAAAGAAAATAAAACAAGCGTTGTTTGGATCATTATGACCCATAAGTTCATGAATTGGTAATTTGATAAGAATTCTGCTCATATCACAAAAAAAAAAGAAAAAGCTTCTAATACAGCAACATCAAAACTGCATTGTCAGCACAGCTCAACATAACACGACAGAAACAAAACGCATATCCAATAAATAACGCAAATACGTTTTGTTTGCTCAAATTAATTGAATGAAATGAGCGAGTATTTTTCGTCTTATGTCAGACGTCTCTTCAATGTTACCAATCTAAATAAGCTATTAAAAAAGGCGTGAACATACCGTTTTGTCGTCTCCTGGTAGTTGTTTTATATTTTTCTTACTAGTATCTGAACACAATTTAAATAATGCCTTAAGCCGTGTGTTTTTTCGAAACATTACACAAAAAACCTTATTCAAATACATTTGGTTTTTATACACAAGTTGCCTTCTGCGTATTAAAATATAGTTAGATTACATCTACACATTTTGTCGTAATGAGTTTCGATGAGAAAGACGTATTTAAAAAGTATCTCTATTCACAACTATTCACAAGACAATATAACCTCAAAACCTGTGTTGAATGACAGTGACAGATGTCCGCGGTACGCGCAGCGGTTGAAAATGAAACAAACCCTTCCCTCTTCACCCGCGCGGGGAATGTTTTCCATGCAGCTCGGAAAACAAAAACATCGTGTTTGCATACACAGATGTGTATGGCCACGCCTCTTTGTTGCGATGTTTTTGTGTAATGTTACGAAAAAACACGCGTAGAAGACTCGGCTTTACAGTGAGCCTTACAGTGAGCTGTGCGTTTGAGTGATACCTTAGATAAAAAATTACCACCTTTATTAAACAAAAAATACTTATTGCGATGTTTAATTAAATAAAACATTAAAAACAAGTACCAAAACGTAACCAATCCACACAATTAATCCTTACAATAACGAATTAATACGCGAAGAGGCGCGTTTGTAATATTTCAATAGGGTTTTAATTTCGCCCCTTGTGCGTCCCATTCAACCCTCATGACCATTGTTCCGTTTTTGCCATTTCAACCCCCGAACGGTCCAATTTCATTGTTCCGGCAGGTATATTAGAGTTTAAATAAGTGCGAATTTTATGTATTCTTTGAGTTTAAATTTTTGACATTATTTAAAATAGGGTAACCAATTATTCCCATTTTTAAACGTTACGTTACGACTTTTGGTAAAATGAGTTTTTTTTTAATGTACAGGCAGGGAAATCGATTGTTAGCAAATTGAATACCAACTGAAATTATCCGTATAATTAAATAACAACTGACATTAAGTATTTGACTTTTTTTAGGGTTTCGTAGTAAACAAGGAACCCTTATAGTTTCGTCATGTCCGTCTGTCTGTCTGTCTGTCCGCGGTCTAGCTCCGAGACCCTTAGTACTAGAAAGCTGTAATTTGACATAGGTATACATATTAATTACGCCGACAAAGTGGTAAAACAAAATTATGAAAAACATTTTTTTTAGGGTACCTCCCATACACGTAAAGTGGTGATGTTTTGTTGTGTTTGTTATTTTTTATTTTTTTATCCCATAATGTGGGGTATCACTGGAAAGGTCTTACAAAAACATTATGAGTTTGTAAAAACTATTTTTGGATTCAGGGATTTGTTTGCAAAATATTAAGCTTTAAAGTGCTAATTTTTGTTAGAGTCAAGTGTCCCCCCCCCCCTGCCAGCTAAATGGTTAGCTTTGGATGTGTGAAAAAAATCACAGCAGTAGCTTATATAACGAAATTAAAAGGAAAACTATCACAGCTAAGTAGACTTTACTAGTTATCGAGTAATAATCGACCAACTTAACTTTTCAGTTGCAAAAACATGTTTTCCCATACATTCCGTATGGAAGAATATGTTTATCAACTACAAAGTTAAGTTTGTTATTTGGATAAATTCATTCCAACTACGGAACCCTTCATTGTGCGTGGTCCGACACGCACTTGGCCGGTTTTTTTTCCTTGCCTTCGCTGTCCCAGTCCTGGGCAAAGTCTTCTTTCCACTTCTTCCATTTTTCGCGAGCGTCTCCTTTCCAGTTTTGCTACAATACTCTAAATTGACGCAAGGTGTAAAGCTTAACAATGAATTTCCCTGATTGTACAGTACTGTCATGATTTCCAAATATTAATAAGATTTAGTAATTTTAAAAACTAAATATAAAATTAAAAGTATGTGATTTCCCTCAAATGATTTTTGTATTAGTGTAATCATGAAGTTTAAAAATGTCCTATGACAGTTACCGTGAAAGTACCGGTTTTTTAACGGAACAGAATTGGAAACATGATGTTTGGAGCGTCGCTTAGCTTCTAAGTCAGTTCGGTTTGAGCCTCGAAACCTAAAGGTGTCTTTAAGAAGTCTAAAGTCTGTAACGTATTATATTAAGTACCTACCTAATTTCTGTGGCCCTAGTGAAAAGGGTATGTAATCGGACTTATACCCCTTCTCACTAGGGCCACAGATTTAATGGTTTGTTAAATAATGCTGAAAGTATACCAAGTTTGTATGTGTAAGAATATAAATACAGAAATATTAGTTCTGAAATAGTGTATCATTACAGTACTATTATTTGGAAATGAAAAGCACTGTAATTTATGTCAAAGGTAGGTAGGGTACGTAGGGAATCGCGAGCCGATTTCCGGCCACCGTAGGCGCGGGCTTGCGAACGGTGAGCAATGGGTAGCTCGCCGTCCGATAAGGACCAAGCCCGGGTCGACGGCGCGTTGTGTTCCACGCGCGCCTCAAAGAGATGTCAGCAGAATTGACGGGGTTCGCTAGGGCCAATGCCTGCCGGGGTTGCGAATATGGGCCGAAAAATCGTGGCCCCCGGCAACAGGGCAACCGAAGGAACACGGGTGGGTTTTAGTCAGTAAGAGTCTGACACGCCCTTCCGCTCCACCCAGAGCGGAAGAAGTTATTTGATAGTATCCCACCCAAAAAAAAAAGGTAGGGTACGTAACACCACACCTTGAAATAAAGTGTTATATGTTTTAATACTCTCCCTGCCCCATCGTTTATCTTTGTCTAGAAATAATCCGTCACAATATATGACCAAGCAAATAATATTTCATCCCCTTTTATTTTAGGAGGTACAAATGCGTGAAATTAGATTATTTTGTTTTTATATTCATACACTAATTATATTAGATGCCAACTGAAAAATAATTTTTTTTTTTTTTTTTTCCCTGTAAACTTGGTACAAATAGATATCTAAGTCTTTTAGTTAATAATAATAATAAATCCATTATAATACTTGGTTAATTTACTTTGGTTAATAATACCAATTTGCGTACTTTTATAATTTAGTCGACCAACTTTTTTATTGTTTGTGAGCCGCAGACTTATTCGACTTAGGCTGGGAATACACATTCGATTTTTTCATCAGATAGTCGGATCCGATAGTCTGATTCGGCTATCGGAAGGCGTTGGAGCCATTATTTTGTTTCAACATTCAACACACGTCCGATCCTAAAGTCGTCGGATATTTTGCATTGTTCTGATAGCCGGATCAGACTATCGGATCCGATTATTTGATAAAAAAATCGTGTGCGTGTATTCCAAGCCTTAGTTGCATTTTAGTTGGTGACAGTGTTGCTAGCGCGTTGCGTGTGCGTGAAAATGCGGAAAAAAACGCTTTATTAATAAAAATAAGACAAAAATAAAGAAGATTACTTTGGATGCATCCTATATTAAGTGACAGATTAGAATATGGAAAGCACCATACCTTGCACTCTAAACTCAGATATAACCCAGTTTTTTTTATTTTCATTCTACAGATTTGTTTCAAGTCTTTTGTAAAACGCCGGTGGTTGCGCTAATTCGGCTATAATTACAATATTGTCATTTCCTTTCTTTGGTATGTTGAAATACAAATTTATTATAGTGATTGGTTAGCAATTTCATATTCCCTATCCCATTCCTGCACACTGTCTATCGTTCGCGTGGGAACAGGACAGCTACACCAAAGTGGCGCCACCCCGCGCAATTTCGTCGCAAAATTTTTTGAACTTGAGAAGGAAGAAAGATGGCGAAAAAGTCTGTGTTCGAACCGTGTCGCTAGTGCAACTCGTGCATTCAAACTCTAAGAAACAAGTGAAAATTCGTGACAATTGACATACGTATCGTCGCCCCAGGCTTCCATCGCATCAATTATTAAGATATTGTGCTCCTATTTCCTTGTACAAACTGTCGTATAATGTCCAATTTCTCTCCAAACAGTGATTGTACGCCGTCCATGTTTTGCAAATCAACTTTTCTAAATCTATCGTTAGCTGTCGCATAATAGCGCAAACAGCTGGCCTTTTTTGCACTTCATCTATGAGCTCTTCTACTTTTTGTTTTGGCAGAACGACCCGTCGACGAAGGTCCGAGCATAGGGAAGTCACACGCGCGCGTCTGGTCATCTTGTATCTTGCCTTGCGACTGACCAACAAAGTTGGTAAGTCCACCGCTTGCATAGGGTAACCGTGCTAACGAGCAGTTGGCCAATAGTTGGGGAACTTTTTAATTATGCGTAATCTCGATTCTGATACGATCGGTGTCCAATTTATTAGTTGGACACTTCGATCAATAATAGTACTAGATTCCCGATTAGCGCTTCAAAAACAGCCCGAAAAATAAGACCACGAATACTTTTGTGGTCTTATTTGAAATTAGTATGATCCAATCATAGCCAACATTAAGACGTCAAAATGCTGCAGTGCGCGTTCAAAAACTCTGTAAATAACCACCGTAACACCAAGGTTTTGGAAGGAATATCTTTTTTCGGTAAGTTTAAATCATTAAGTGTTTTTCATAAAATGAAAACAGAATGAAATTCTAAATTTAATTCAATTAGCTAATATTATAATTGTTTGGCCAATGTTTGCTACAACGCACCAACTGTTGTATCAAACATCGACTGTTCTCGAACAGGGAATGCATGGAGTAGTGTTGTTATTATTTTATAATGTTATTTTTGTTTGTAGATTTCCTAGTGACTCATTTCGCTATGCAGATAGGTATCTATTGTCGCGAATGAAAGAGGAAAAGAAATATACAACCGTTGTAAAAATTACATAATATGTTCGATTCATTTTAACAGATTTGACATAACTGGAAACACGCAAAGGCGTAGATTACTAAAAACAGCGGTTCCCAAATTGCAGATAATAGTAAAATAGTATCTACTACTTTTTAAATCTGTCAAAAATATTTGCCACCATACAAAACGAACCTATAAAATATATATTCTGCAACTCTACGTCTTTCAATACTTACTGTGTTCTGAGCATTGAAATGTAATACCAAGAACTACGTCTAGTTCCACAATAGAATAAGCACGAAATTATAAACAAAATGTTTTACCTTAACTTCTTAAGTTTCATTTTAGAATAAATATTTTTGCACTGATTACTTTTATTTTCAAGCGACATTGCATAAAAACCCTTCTCCGATGAAAGGACTTAAATAAATATATTTTGCAATGGTAATTAAACTTTATCTTTAAGCATTAAAGTTTATAATAAACTGAAATCCATAATATTATTAAACTTTTTTCTAAGAAATGTAGATGTTTACGTGTGTGCAAACGTGGCCACTTGAGCGACGTATTTTTGTTCCTGATCCTTAATCTAGTACTATTATTGATCGAAGGTTGGACAAGATGTGCAGACTAGAATATGTTGCTATATCTATTGCTCTATGATTTAGTCGGCCAATAACAAAATTGTATACCTGCGGGAGCCCTTATACAATTATATTCCTAAGAACTAGTATACAAAATAATGTAAGTGAGTATACGGCTAAAACTATATTATAAACTCCTTAATACGCGAACTCCTGAATTCAAACTTGGTAAAAACCTGTAACTTGGAAATCAGTGCTCTTCCGTAGTAAATTAGGTGTAAAAACTTTTAGTTCTTTGTCTGGAAACCACATCTTTTTGTTGTACCTCTCTGTCAAAAATATCTCACTCATGACAAGCAGTAGGTACCAAATTAAATAAAAAATAAAGACCATTATTTATTAGAAATCGTTTAAAAAAGATAGTTAATTGATTCATCCAGTCATTGAATCCATTATAAAATACAATAGACGTGGATATATTTAGTAACCAGTTCCGCTTAGCTATTTCTAAAGAGTCATAAAAAACTCCTGAAATAAATCGACACGTGTTTCACCTCTCAACGAGGCATCCTCAGGATGACGATGGACTTGTTGCGAACTCGAACACGGTGTGTTGCCACACCGAGCGCTGAGTGCAGACAAGCAACAAGTCCATCGTCATCCTGAGGATGCCTCGTTGAGAAGTGAAACACGTGTCGATTTATTTCAGGAGTTTTTATGGTTCTTTAGAAATAGCTAAGCGGAACAGGTTACTAAATATATTGACGTCTATTGTATTTTATGTTTAAAAAAAACAAAATTATATAAAAAAGAAAATGAATATAAATATCATGTCATTTTTTTACTTATATTGTAGCTTGCAAGAACTTTATTCCATACTGTCCGGTGACCAATTCAGATACTAAGCTGAATCTCTATCCGTAAAAAAAAATCTATTCCGTAAAAAAATGGGCATAAAATCTTTTCTACTACCAACATTTTTCAAGTAAGTACTCCAAAAGCTAGTATTTCCCTCGACTCGCTTAAAAGGTAAATATCGTTTGACAGAAGACGCGAGTGATCGTGTGAAAACAAACGTTTTCAAGTAGGAACTCGACGAGAGCTAGCTATCCTTTAAATGTATGTAAAACAATACCGGTTTGGTATTCATGGATATAAACAGGTTTTATTATGGGATTGGAACATAATCCAAATTACACATACATATTATAACATGTTGGGCTTGATTAATATTACCTATGTTTTATATGTATTTAAAGGCAATACATCGTCTTCATTAGAAGAGGTCTTATTGTCTCTTATGCGTGGATATGCGGGCGAGGAGATGTAAGTAAATGAAAGTGAATAATATTCTGAATAATCACAAATCTCTGATCACATTAGGGAATTAAGTTCTGCGAAGTGGTAATGCTCGCGAAGGAAGAGGCGGAACGCGTGAGGGAGAGGCAAATTTCGCGCCCTCACGCCCCTAAACGCCGCTGGAGGAGACGCCCGGGGCGGGAATCGCGAGCCGATTTCCGGCCACCGTAGGCGCGGGCTTGCGGACGGTGAGCAATGGGTAGCTCGCCGTCCAATAAGGACCAGGCCCGGGTCGACGGCGCGTTGTGTTCCACGCGCGCCTCAAAAAGATGTCAGCAGAATTGACGGGGTCCGCTAGGCAGCCACTGCCTGCCGGGGGTTCGAAGAAAACCGATCGGAAATCGTAGCCCCCGGCAACAGGGCAACCGAAGGAACACGGGTGGGTTTTAGTCAGTAAGAGTCTGACACGCCCTCTCGCTCCGCCCAGAGCGGGAGGAGTTATTTGATAATTTCCCACCCCAAAAAAAAAAAGGCGCGTGCGCACTTCAATCAACTCACTGCCCTGCAAGGGTGGTCACAATGATTATCAATATCTCAGTCGCCATTAATCAATGCCGGGTTCGATCCATTCTATTCTATTTTTAAAATGGGAAGTAAAGCCGATGTCGATTATTCTGCCAATGTCGAAAGTGAGCTGAAAAAATAAGTGGCCATAAAAAAAAGAAGAGAAAAAAGTTCGATCCATTATTCGCAATCTGTTCTTTTGACATTCGGCCGCCTTTTCAGTACTCGGGGTTACGTCAGGTTGACAGCTGTCATAATCTTTCTAAAATCAACTCCGTAAGTTTGGCGTCGTAAAACCTTTAGACGCGCCGTCATATTTATAACAAGTCGTGTGGGGCGATGGGACTTTCAATCGACAATAAAAACTTTTTACAAAAAAAAACAACCGACCTCCAAAAAAAACACTACAAAGTGAAAAATTACTTTAATTTCGGATGTCAGTGTAAAGGAGCAAAGATTATTTCTTATAACTATCTGCGCCCCGCGGTTTCACCCGCATAAGTCTCGATCCCGTGGGAAAAAAAAAAGTATCCTATGTTCTTTTTCAGGGCATCATCTATATATGTGCCAAATTTCATTCAAATCCGTTCAGCCGTTTTAGCGTGAAAGCGTAACAAACAAACTTACTTTCGCATTTATAATATTAAGGATTAAGGATAACAATTAGATAGTTCCAGAAACTGCACAAAAAACGGTTAGCGCGTCGTTTTAGTCGAGGAGGCGCCTTAACATGGAACAGTTGTGCAAAATTTCATGCTTTTAATCCGTGTGTTGTCTTTCAGAGAATGAACAAATTAATGAGATTTGCCTCATTGTAGGTTAGAATAAGTATACGAATAATTTATTTGCAGAAAATACATGATTCGTATACTTATTGGTCACCAGGTGTTACCATTTGTAAAAGTGCAATCCATATTTTGCCTGTTTATGGCATGCAAATTAATTTTACAATAATACCTACCTAAAAGTACACACATACGAATACTTAACCTAAAAATAACATTTTATGTAACAACAATTTTCTTTATACTAAATTACACCATTATGCATGAAGAATACAGACCAAATACAGACTTCTTCTTCTTCTTTTCGTGTCGATGGTACTCTTCTTTATAAGTAATTATATTATTTTATATTATACTAGCGACCCGCCCCGGCTTCGCACGGGTATAAACCGAGTTATTATATATATAAACCTTCCTCTTCAATCACTCTATCTATTAAAAAAAACCGCATCAAAATCCGTTGCGTAGTTTTAAAGATTTAAGCATACATAGGGATATAGGGACAGAGAAAGCGACTTTGTTTTATACTATGTAGTGATTATATAGCCCAGTAGGTGGCCACGTTGATTGTGGCATCAGTGGCATTCTTTAGGTCGTTCGAGGTGCAGGTGAACGGGCACATAGGACACATACAGAAATCAGGAAGGAATGTGCAGCGAATGGTTTGCTACCCATGCCGCAGGATTAATGGCCAACCGCCACATCACCAAACAAATTCGCCGCATCGACGAATGCTCACAGTGAGTACTCTGCCCATATAGCCCGTGGCACTTACATCCTTTCACAGTAACGCCACCTCTAGTTTTGCATCACTGTCAGTAATAGTGTTCTTTATTCTCGATGTAATAAGGTTGCTGTTGGGTTGCTGCACTCAGAGGTAAAATAACTTTGAAAGGATTGTAGGTACGTGGCAAACCATTTGCAGTGCATGGCCTCCCGATGTCTTGTCACTGAAAATACGGAATCTTACAACAGAATTGTACGTTCGACGTTTAATATTGTTGTTTTCAGTACCTGGTCGACCGAGCCCAGCTCGGGTGAAAATAGATAAACATATCCATACCAGGTATCCATCGTTGTATCACATTCTTGAGGCTGAGAATATAGAGAAAACGAATTTTCTCAGATATGAGACCTAGCTAAAGATTTAGATTCTTTTCTTTTAGATTTTGTGAATGTGAGAAAGTTGTAGGCTGTAGACTTGTGGACCATTTTCTATTTTACTAAGTAAGGTACTTGTTGATAGGCCTACACTGTCCTCCCACACCTATTAACACTGTAATTTGAAAACATTGTAGAAACAATTTATTTTGAAAAGAGTAACCGTGGAGTTTCTTGCCGGCTCTTCTCTATGGGAAGCGACCAATTGGAACCGTGCACCTAGCTTCTGACGTTTCATAAGTGCCCTTGTAGGTTTATGTGAAATAAAATATTTTGATTGATTGATTACTAGATTGATTTTTCACCCCCGTAAACCCCTATATTGCAACTTTCATCGAAATCGTTAGAGCCCTTTTCGAGAACGTGATTACAAATATTTAAATGTATTATATTTACAAATATTGCTCATTTAATAGGATTGGTGGTCTTTTATTCCGTGCCTCGGAAAGCACGTTAAGCCGTTGGTCCCGGCTGTCATTTGTAGATCTTTGACAGTCGTTACGGGTAGTTAGAAGCCCAAAAAGTCTGACAATCAGTCTTACCAAGGGGTATCGTGTTACCTAGTCACTAGGTTGTGGAGGTCAGATAGGCAGTCGCTCCATGTAAAATACTGGTATTCAGCTGCATCCGGTTAGACTGGAAGCCGACCCCAACATAGTTGGGAAAAGGCTAGGCAGATGATGATGATATATACATACCTGACAACCTTTGGATGGTACAGGAAAAATAAAATAAAGGATGGGTCCAGGTAAGTAGTAACAGAATACCCATTTCTATCGCAGAGCAGCATTGTTCCAGTTTATATAATAATAAATAAATTATATTAAAAGAAAAGAATATTGTCGCTGCTCTTATAAAATTTCATATTTTCATAAGTGCTTTTATCCTCTGAACAGTTAAGTACTTCACCTTTTTGATCACACCTCCTTTTATACCTCAAAGTTTAATAATTAATAATGAACTTTAACATTTCTAAAAAGATAATAAAAAAATTAATGTCATCGTGAGATTCCTTTTAATGAAATCTCTATTAAAACGTTGGCACACTTGGGCGACACTTTGTGCTAAGTAAATGAAATTCCCTCTTATTTTGTTATTAAGAAGGTCCTCATTTTTCCTCCCTCACTGATTGCTTGAGCTTGAACTAGAACATTTTATGACATTGCATTAAAAATAATATTTTTACTGCCGTTATTTTCTCCTGTTTGGAGAAATATCCCCACGTTATCATATTGTGAGATTTAGCAATCTCTGGACTTAACACGATTTTGCAATGGATAATTTGGGTAGAATCATTTATGTCATTAAAGGACAGGACAATGTCTGTTGACTCAGCTAGTACTTACATAGATATATACAGATATAATCTATACAAAAGACCGAAGAGTATAACCAGCCTCTCTGCTTAGCGTTTGTGGACTATGAGAAAGCCTTTGATTTGATCGAGACATGGGTTATGCTGCAGTCTTTTCAACGGTGCCAGATCGACTATCGGTACATCGAGGTGCTAAAGTGTCTGTACAAAAACGCCACTATGTCAGTTCGACTCCAGGACCAGACCTCGAAACCTATCCTTCTGCAACGAGGTGTGAGACAGGGAGACGTTATCTCTCCGAAACTGTTCACCGCTGCACTGGAGGATGTCTTC
Source organism: Agrochola lychnidis (assembly GCA_963680765.1). Taxonomy (NCBI): domain Eukaryota; kingdom Metazoa; phylum Arthropoda; class Insecta; order Lepidoptera; family Noctuidae; genus Agrochola; species Agrochola lychnidis. Next base: position 16,405,936 of record OY796869.1, on the reverse strand, counting down.
AAGGTTCCGGATTGGAAAGGGCTAGGCATCAACATTTATAACACTAACCTTTGGTTTGCCGACGACATAGTTATCATGGCTGAGACCATGGAGGAACTCAGTACAATGCTCGATGACCTCAGTAGAGCCTCCGAAAGAGTGGGTCTTAAAATGAACATGGACAAGACGAAGGTCATGTCAAATGCCCGTGTGACACCCACTCCCATGAAGATCGGAGACGCTACACTCGAAGTTGTGGACGAGTATGTTTACCTAGGACAAACTGTCCAGCTAGGTAGGTCCAACTTCGAGAAAGAGGTCAATCGTCGAATCCGACTCGACTGGGCAGCGTTTGGGAAGCTGCGCAATATCTTTTCGTCCCACATACCACAGTATCTCAAGACGAAAGTCTTTGACCAGTGCGTGTTGCCAGTGATGACCTATGGTACTGAAACGTGGTCGCTCACAATGGGCCTTATCAGAAGGCTAAAAGTCACCCAAAGGGCAATGGAGAGGGCTATGCTTGGAGTTTCCCTACGTGATAGAATCAGAAATGAAGAGATCCGCAGGAGAACCAAGGTAACTGACATAGCCCGAAGAATCGCCAAACTTAAGTGGCAATGGGCAGGGCACATTGCTCGCAGAACGGATGGCCGATGTTCTGGAGTGACGACCACGTACCGGAAGACGTAGCGTTGGAAGGCCTCCCACAAGATGAAGAAGGCCCCCAGAAGGTTTCCCTTGTGAAGGCCGCAGGAATCCGCTGGATGCGGAAAGCACAGAATCGGTCGAAATGGCGGTGCTTGGGGGAGGCCTATGTCCAGCAGTGGACGTCTTTCGGTTGAAATGATGATGATGATACAGATATAAGACTCGTGGTATAGAATACATGAACAAGAGTTTTGTTTTGTTATTTTAAGTTTCTTTTGTTCATAATTGTAATTAATTTTGCCCTGACTACAGTTACGTTTGCCATCAGTCTGTGAAAAATTTAGTGGGTAGTATTTTTGTTAAGTTTTTTTGTATATTTTAATATACTACTGTTTGTTTTCCCTTACAAAATAAAATAAAATATCAACAGATTTCTAATTTTCGAATAATGACTTATTCCTCTTTCGATCCTTTTACCGTCCGGTAGTCACAACGTCTCATTTGCTCAATGCTTTGACCAGTGGACAAAAGCAGAGTTTCTTTGTATCGATGCCTCGGTTCCTTCCTTTTGGGTTTCGATACCAAAAAGGATTTAATTCCACTTCCATTAGTAGGTACTTGATTTTATTATTTGGTCATTCAAATGTTTAGGTAAATGGATTAATGGATATAATGGTATTGTGTCTCATTCAAGATCGGTATAAAAAAATACAACCGACTTCCAAACCACAAATCGAAAAATAACTTTAATTTTGGAAGTCGGTGTGTTTGGATCAGCATTTTAATTTTTTGACACCGACATCCGAAATTAAAGTTATTTTTTGCGTTGTAGTTTGGAAGTCAGTTGTATTTTTTGCAAAAAGTTTTTTTTTTACTTTTTAGTGGGTTGGTTTGTAATTTATCTAAGTTACAATAGCCTAATGTCAACTGCTCATCAAAAATACCCAAATCGCTATAGATGTACCGATAATATTGGAAGAGTTCCCTTGATTTCTCCAAGATCCCGTCATCAGATCGTGACCAAATGACAATGGGACTAACTTGAAAGTATACCCTTTCAAACAAAACAATTTTTTTTCAAATCGGTTCAGCTGTCTTCGAGTAATCGGAGAACATACACAAAAAATATCCCGACGAACTGAGAACCACCTCCTTTTGTTGACGTCGGTTAAAACGCCGGAACGCTCTAGAAGGACATAATAGAGACTTTATTGGTGATGTACTTCAGAAAGGTCAGGTGCATAGTACTCACAACCGGCGTGCATGTTTGACCAGATGTATGAACGTAAACGAAGCAAAAGGAGTATGTAAGGATCATTGGAGATGGCGTTCTATAGTTTCTGCTTACCCCCATTGGAAGAAGGCATCAGTTTATGTTTATATTATGTATGTGTATAAAAAAAATAACAGCAGTTTCATCAAAGCAAAGGAAAATTTCCTCTGACGTAATAATCGGTATTAATAAGCTTCTTATGTCGTAGAGGACGTGCATAGTTAGCAATATTATACTTATGTGTTGCTCACCTTAATGGAGTTTTTTGCCGGCTCTTCTCCATAGGAAATGACTAATTGGAACCGTGAAAGAAAACAAAAGAAAGAAAAACATTTATTTGGGCACAGTTCGTGAAACACAAATAACAAAGTGAAAATAAAAAAAATAAAATGTTTTAAAAGCAATAATGTGTGCTTCACGGCTGCGCCAAAAAGGCAGCTTCTGACGTTTCCTATGCCCATGTGGGTTTATGTGAAATAAAATATTTTTTACCGTTGCAACTCGAAAAAGGGAATTTTTATTCATCGATAACAGTGAATAAAAACACTTTGAATTTGGAACAAGCACGAATTGTACGAATTATGTACAAACGATGAATAAAACGTGTTAAAAGTACATACTGACTGGCTAAATGGAGCTATAGAGCTATACAATATCATCATCTGCCTAGCCTTTTCCCAACTATGTTGGGGTCGGCTTCCAGTCTAACCGGATGCAGCTGAATACCAGTATTTTACATGGAGCGACTGCCTATCTGACCTCCACAACCTAGTGGCTAGGTAACACGATACCCCTTGGTAAGACTGGTTGTCAGACTTTTGGGCTTCTAACTACCCGTAACGACTGTCAAAGATCTACAAATGACAGCCGGGACCAACGGCTTAACGTGCTTTCCGAGGCACGGAGGGGACTTGGTTTGTAAAGATGGTCACCCATCCACGGACCAACCGTGGCAAGCGTAGCTTAACCTGATCGATCGACCCGTGCAGCTGTTATTACTTAGCCACAAGCCCGCATAAAACATATATATTGTATAGCTATAGAGCTATACAATATATATGTTTTTTTTTTAAATCGATTGTAATAAAATGAGTTCTTCCAGTGACGAAAATGAGATACTGACTTCGGAATCATTTCGTTCTCAATCAGCAATTCAATCAATCTGCCTAGCCTTTTCCCAACTATGTTGGGGTCGGCTTCCAGTCTAATGAGATGCAGCTGAATACCGCTATTTTACATGGAGCAAACTCTTGTCTGACTTCCACAACTCAGTAACTGAGTATTAATTAGAATGTTCCTTGGTAAGACTGGCTGTCAGACTTTCGTGTTTCTGACGACCCGTAACGATTGTCAAAAATCCACGAATGACAGCTGGGACCAACGACATAATGTGCTTTCCGAGGCACGGAGGAGTCTCAGTATGTAAAGATGGTCACACATCCACGGACCAACCCCGGCAAGCGTAGCTTAACCGATGGATCGACCCGTGCGGCTGTTATTACTTAGCCACGAGCTCCTCTAAAGCAGCAGTTATAGTAGATAATTTTGTTAAATTAAAATCAAAAACAATAATAGATTACACAACTCGTGAAAAAAAATTTTACTCGGTCCTTGTATCCCTCGCTCCGCTCAGGATTCTAACCTAGAATCCCTCGCTACGCTCGTGATTCTACTCTAGAATCCTTCGCTGCTCTCGGGATCCAACTTAGCCCCTCGAATTAAATTTCCTTTTTTTTCACTTGTTGTATAATCTACTATTGTTTTTGATTTTAATTTCTCACTCTCTATCTAGTCCCTCTTTCCTCTCTACTCTATTAGCTCCAACAATATTGTACGTTTTGCCATCAAACTTAGATAAACTTCGTCATTGTATACACAAATCATGATCTGGTGGGCACTGGAGTACTGACTCTGCCGAAATAGGTTCGCTTTGTAGAATACTGATGCTAAATGTACTTGGTTGATAAGACAGAAGAGTAAAGCGATTTTTAAAGCCGAAAGTTAGAGCCTATGCACACCACGTTTTTTAAACGCGCCGTCGATGCGCGTTTGTAGCGATACAGACGCGATACGAACGCGAGTCAGACGCAGCCTGTAGACCTTCTGTAGGATAAAAGCGCGCCATCGATGCGCGTTTCTAAAACGCGCGTCGACGGCGCGTTTAAAAAACGTAGTGTGCACAGGCCTTTAGTGTTGAAATGTATTTTTTTAATTAAAATATCGACTATACTAGCTAGCTGCGCCCCGTGGTTTCACTCGTATAAGTCTCGATCCCGTAGGAATATCGGGATAAAAATATCCTATGTCCTAATCTAGTTCATGGTCTACTCATGTGCCAAATTTTATACAAATTCGTTCATCTTTTTTAGCGTGAAAGCGTAACAAACTAATAAACAAACAAACTCACTTTTGCATTTTATAATATTGTTTAAATAGATTTAAATTTTAAATCTGGTCATGCTTCTCCGGACCTTCTTCTTCGTTTCGCTCTTGACAGAATGGTCGTGGTCAATGAACTGTGTCCAATTGCAGGTGTAGTCGTTGCTCGCCTCACGATATCCCTCAATTTGGTTCTGTTACATGACAGTCTGGCGCATTCATTAACAGGGCCTCCAACCGCCGATTTTATTTTATCAGCCCACCTCATCGGTGACCTCCCGCGTGGCCTATTACCTTCCACTCTGCCCTGTACCACCAGACGCTGTATGGAGTCATTATTCCGCCTGGAGACATGACCAAAAAACTTTAGTATTCGAGACTGTGCGTATGTGTCTTCGTACTTCTCTGAACCACTTAAACATTAATTCTGAATCTTAGATGTGGGTATATCAAGTTTTGGTGCCATAATCTCAATGTGATAATGACAAAGTTGAAGTTTCACTGCAATTTTAAGGGCCTTGAGATTACAAGTACATACATAGTTGAGTGGCAATGGAATTCTAATGTCTCACCTTAGTCCTCATACACACGAGTGGCATACGCCAACGGCAACGGCAGAGGCAACTGCAGTCCTCGACACGTCGTCGTCGCCGCTCGTGTATGCGGCATCTGCAGTCGTTGATGCTTGTCGACGGCTGTCGTCAACAACGTGTTGGTCTTCTTTTTGAGTACAGTACTCAAATACACAAAAAGCGTTTTTTTTTTGTGAAATAAAGATTGCAACTTTGAGAAAAGACCGACGTCATAATAATATGGTGTCGATAATACTACGTTTGTAACACCATAAAATATTAATCAATATAACAGGAGAAAATCAGTTTGCTTCTTGCGCACGTGTAGGGTCATGACTGAATGAATATGATTAATCTCAAACTTTGGTGGCAGTGAATCGAGATTTTTAGAAGCAGCATAAGCATAATCAGCCTTTAATTTTCCCAGTGCTGGGACACAGGCTTCCACTCTTCATGAGAGAAAGTGGGCCGTAATTCACCACGCGGGCCCAGTGCGGGTTGGTAGATGTCATGTCTTCGAATTTTTGGTTCTAGGAAACGCTGAATTCCTCACGATGTTTTCCTTCACCGTTTTGAGAGCAGTGGATATTTGCAAAAATACGAATCAAAGGCATCGCTTCATCTTCATAACTTGTACCACACATCAAGGCTTAGTATACACATTACGTATTTAAAGTTAAACATCAATTTCTATTCAATTCGGGCTCCATCGGTTGTTATGACTACAGATGAAAATACATAAATTGACAAACTTTAATGGAGTCCCATGATTAAAGGATGCTGTTTAATTATTATAGTTTGTGAGATCCCAAATCTTAGCCTGAGTCTTAGATTTGGGATCTATAACTAAGTTTGTCCTATGTCTGTTCTATACGTCGTTCCTTCTGTTAATCAGACCATATTTGCATTGTATAAACTCAATCTCCCTTGTATTATATTATAGGGTAGTTTCCTAGGTAAAAGAATTAAAATTCTATTTAGTCTGTCTTTCAGATAATAAAAAAATATTAGATACATATTTTTTGCTTTATCATATTAATCAAAAATAACTTAGAAAACACGCATTAAAGTTGGGGAGTGGGGGCTCGCTACGTCACGACGTCGTATAAAATCTAGCACGGCGTGACGTTATGCCACATTTTAACTTAATGTATCGCCGTAATCTTTTGATTACGTCAAAAAATAAAAAAAATATGTGTACAACATTTTTTTATTTACTGAAAGACGGACAAAAAAAAAATTGTGTACAGACCTATTGCATAGCACAGGTGTGAGTACTATGTACTATAATAGAGCTGCCATTTACCGGGTAATATGTCTTACATTGACTTGAATATGCCTTGGTGGCTGTGAGTATATCATGCTCACTCAAATGTCTGGCTGATGGCGGCACTTGTCTTGAATCATTTAGCTCCCTTCAAAATGGTAGAGCTGAATGGTGCTGATCCATGCGTCATGTTCGTGAACGGGCGCTGTCAGTTGGTACTGGTCATCTCTTAGCTGTCATGGCTTATTTTAATTGTTTTTATTTTTTATTACAGACGCTTTTAACGTGCACGTCTTTCTACATTGCTCTCACATATATAATTTCAACATGAATGATGTACCAATAATTTGAAAAAAAAAATGATTTAAAAGAGTGTCCGTGGAGTTTCTTGCCCGTTCTTCTCCATAGGTACCTACTATACGCTTTGGAATGGGCAACTAGCTTCATATTTCTGACTGACCGACTCCTTGTCAATAGGCCTGTGTCCAAATTTTTTGGTTCGTTTTGTAGATTATTAAAAAATATTGAACACGTTTATTTTTTTATTTTTTGGCGTATTTAAAAGATACGGCGATACATTGAGTTAAAATGTGGCATGACGTCACGCCTTGCTAGATTTAATACTGAGTTGTGACGTAGCGAGCCCCCACTCCCCAACTTTAATGCGTGTTTTCTAAGTTATTTTTGATTAGTATGATAAAGCAAAAAATACGTGCATAATATTTTTTTATTATCTGAAAGACGGACTAAATAGAATTACTTTTTTTACCGAGGCAACTACCGTATTCAAAAGTGCCTGTAAATGGTTTAATGGAAATAAATACTTTGAGTCTATTATACAAAACAAATCATCATAAATTTAATTTATTATTGGAAAACATCGTGAAGAAACCGGCATGCCTGATAGATATCTCTCGACGGCATCTGAAGCCAGGTCAGAGGCCCATGGTGGCATAAAAACTCTGACACCAGGTTAGTCACTAACCACAAGAAAAAGAAGAAGTATATTAATATTAGACGAATAAAAAACTGTCAACAGTCCACACGGTGGTTAACTTTGGAAGTACCTTAAATAAAGCCAATACAATCTATAAATTTCATATTTTAAAGATTTTCCCTGTGAATAAAAGTTCAAAATTATAAGCGAGAATAACAATATCCCACTTACCTTCCCAATTATAACAACCAATAATTTCGTTAGCCTTAAAAATCTAATCAAAGCAACAAGTAAGGGCAAGTCGTTCAAGGGCTCGATAAAGAGAATTTGTTGGATGCTTTAATCCTTCGATACTTCAGTCAAGTTTGACCAAGTCTTCCCCTCCAACCGTTAATTAACGAAGTTTTCGACGATAACGGTCTATTTTCTAAATGAATGGCTGTTTTCTTGAATAAATTATTTTAGAGTTTCTCTCTGAGTAAAAAATTATTCGTGATTATCGGCTGAGAGTGTTTTTAATGATCATATTATACCAATTATAAGAAATAATTAAAATCCAATTATAATAATAATTAGCCGTTGGTCCTTCTCCTGATCTCTCTCCGGTCGTGTCGGATTGCCGTCCCATCGAACTATGAGAGTGAGTGAAGAGAGAGGGCACCCGTGTCTGCACACACACGCCTGCACTATAATATCTCCCGCGCCGAAAGCTAACCTCCGTTGAGATGTGCCGCCATGACCAAAATACGGTCTGTAGGACTATATATGGAGTCTAGCAAAAACAAATCCGTTTCTTTTTAATTACGATATAATAATATCAAATATTTGCATACAATTACAAAATCACACACCTTCCTTTCTCTGGGGATACAATCATCATGGTACAACATTTATATCAACAATTATATTATGAAAGGTCGAAGGTGGAACGGATAGCAAATTATTATTGTGACGCATAGAGACCAAATTCAAAATATTTTATTTCACATAAACCTACAAGGGCACTTATGAAATGTCAGAAGCTAGGAGCACGGTTTCAATTGGTCGCTTCCTATAGAGAAGAGCCGGCAAGAAACTCCACGGTTACTCTTTTCAAAATAAATGGTTTCTACAATGTTTTCAAATTACAGAATTAATAGGTATGAGAGGACAGTGTAGGCCTATCAACAAGTACCAGGTACTTAGTAAAATAGTCCACAAATCTACAGCCTAAAATGTTGTGTACCAACCAGTCACTAGAATCCAGTTAGTCAATCTGTACAGGTACACTCGTAAATCCGTCTTAATAATTTGTGATCATCATCATTGAGGTTCAATGTAAACTAGAACAGATACCGCGAAAAAAATGTTTGCGCAACATTTTGTTTTCCGGGACAACAAACGTCTTAGTCTACTTACTACCTGCATACACCGCGGTTGTCACATTTGACATGGGCGGCGATACATCTTTTGATAGTAATAGCTGTGTAAAATAAATGTTTGTAGTAGATGATGGACATTGAGTCAAAACATTCAATCAATCTTTATTCGTGAACACAGGTATTACAATAAAGGCCTTATGTATACATTTTAGTCGAGCTCTATGTCTTAAATTGGTGTACAAATATATTAGTTTTTAGCAATAAGCCTGAATTTATACAATGCAAAGTCACGTTCGAGTAAATATTGTCAATTATTAATAAATAATTAATTAATCATTTATAATTTATTTTTACATGTATGTCATTGGTAAATTATAATAAAGGGCTAATAATGTCATATTTCATCATAATTGTATATAATGTCAATTAAATGTATTATTAATAAATAATTAATTAATTATAATTTATTTTTACATGCATGTCAATGGTTAATTACAATAAAGGGTTGGTAATGTCATATTTTATCATTTAAAAATTCTTCGATAGAGTAATACTTCTTATCTATTAGAAATAAATACAATTCTTTCATGGTACATCAATGTTCATCATCTACCTATCTTTACCCTACACTAACTAAGTTGGAATAGCTTTCCAGTGTAACAGGATGTAGGTATTGAATACCAATATTTTAAATGGAGTGATCGCTGTTCACTCATATTGTTACTCGTACATTAATTTTTAATAACGAAAATAAAGTATTAATCCTTCTTCATATTTCAATAAAACTTATTACACATCATTATACTATTAAACGAGCAATATTTGTATAAATATTAATTTGTTTGCATATAGATTTCTACTAACGTTTTCGAAATCGGCTTTAACGATTTCGATAAAAGTTGCAATATAGGGGTTTACGAGGACGAAAAATCGATCTAGCTATATCTAGGAAAATTAGTTTTCTTTATTTTCACAGCCTCGGGAATGTGATACAACGATGGAATACCTGGACGATATGTTTATCTATTTTCACCCGAGCAGATCTCGGTCGACCAGGTACTGGAAGTTGAAGAAACTAAAATTTATCTACTAAATTTTAGTTTAGTTCTGTCAAATTAATCAGCGCCTGTCACTACTTCATACAAGTAAAGACGTGATTAAAAACTTGCCTGCTAAAAAAATTACGTCAATTTACGTCAAGCGCTGATTAATTTGACAGGACTAAACTAAAATTTATCTTCTGTGCTTTTCTTAATAAAATAGAGAGAAAAAGATGCACTGAACTTAAATTTAGTTTATGAACAAGGGAATCGGCACCATTGTATGTTTAAACCTCCCTAAAAGTCTTTCAATGTAAATTCCATTACGACGTTGTACAAAACAGTACGAACGCTATGCAATAGTTGCAAGTTCGGAACTGCAACACGCTGCAGAACAAAGTTAGTCACAAAGCGTGCACAAGACACAGTTTAAATGTGTTTGTTTGACGGCACAGATTGGCTATTAGTTGTGTTTGTATAGATCGATGTTTTGGTAAGGGAATGAGAGAATCTATACATATAATAAAATCGTAGCGAAGTCAAAACTGTACATTGAATATTTTTGAAAAAAAGTAATCGCTACGAGGTCTAGGATCGATTCTAATGCCGAAAATATATTTTTTAGAATTTTTGTCTGTTTGTCTGTTTGTCTGTTTGTCTGTTTGTCTGTATGTATGTTCCAGCATGGCGCAAATTCTACCAGACAGATTCTGTTAAAATTTTGCATAGATATTCCCTGTGTGTCTGGTCAAACTATAGGGTATAAACTATCACGCTATTTACTATGGGGGACGAGCAATATTACATTATGTTGTATTTTTATGTTCTAGCATGACGCAAATTCTACCGGATAGATTCTGTTAAAATTTTGCATAGGTGTTTCCTATAAGTCTGGTCAAACTATAGGGTATAAACTATCACGCTATTTACTATGGGGGACGAGCAATATTATATTATGTTCGTATTTTTGGAAAAAAACGCGCCAAAATTTTAGGATATTGTAGATGGTTATCGATTAAACTTTTTAAATGATTATCATCACGCTATACCTTTATGGAACTAAGCAGTCAATCATGAAATATATAGGAACGGCTATTTTAAACAAGTTTCAACAAAGTAATTAGGTCAACGGTTAGGCGGTTGCTTTGCAAACATGGGGTTGTAAGTTCGATTCCCACCTACGTTTTTTTATTCTTTTTTTCACATTTTGCTATACGATTATTTTTTTTTTTTGATTATGTACCTATAATCTATAGATATAATAAAATCGTAGCGAAGTTAATTTTTTTAAAGAAAGTTATTGCTACGAGGTATGGGATCGATTCTTATGCGGAAAATAAAGTTTTTAGAATGTTTGTCTGTACCAACTGTAGGGCATAAACTATCACGCTATTTGCTATGGGGGATGAGCAATATTACATCATGTTCGTATTTTTCTCTGCAAATTGTAAAAGGACGCGCCAAAAGGTTGGGATATTGTAGATAGGTAGTTACCGATTTAACTTTTTAAATGATTATCATCACGCTACCTTTTATATAGGAACGGCTATTTTAGCTAACTTTCAACAGAGCGAATAAGTAAGCGGTTGGACGAATGATTTGAAGTCCTGAGGGCCTACCACCAGCTCAAAAGCAGTATTATTTTAATATTACTTTAGTTTACTTCAGTGTGGGAAAGAGATGAAGCTCTACAGGATGTATAGCTCCATCTCTTTCTCCCACTGAAGTAACATTAAAATAATACTGCTTTATGAGCTGGTGGTAGGCCGCCTGGGGTAGTAAGTTCGATTTACATCTGTTTTTTTTAAACTCTTTTTGTAAAACGATTTTTTTTTTTGGATTGTGTATGTTCATAGAATGTATTAATTCACAAAAAAAGGAAAACTTCGTAAGCTATGGGAAACTACTAAGTTACAAGTACTTTACAGTCATTCAAGGTTGTATTCTGATCATTTTAGAGCAAAAGACTGTAGGAATGAAATGTTTTTTTTACAGATTTTGACAGCAGATTTGTCCAAGCGATTTTAAAATATGTATGTGTGTGGATCTTCTGGAATCGCTGCCACACTGCTTCCTGGTGGCAAAACAGCGCACGTCATGTTTAAGATTCCCGTCGATTTAGAGAGAAACGAAACGCCTGTTTGTGGGGTGTCACGCAACAGTAACAAGGGATGTGTGCTTAGGGGATTGCGCTTCGTCGTATGGGATGAATGCATTATGGCAAAAAGGAAAGCAGTGGAAACTGTAAACAGAACCCTGCAGGACATCCGCAGAAACCAAGATATGATGGGTGGTGTCACAGTTTTGACAAAAATAGTGAATACTTCGTTGAAAAGGTCGACTCTATGGTCGAGAGTTCATAAACTGCGCTTGACCATCATCATACGACCTCGGCTTGGCGGTAATTCAAATGCTCAAGTATTCTCCGATGTTCTTCTAAAAGTTGGTGAAGGCACTCTACCAGAGACTCTTGGTAGAGTAGATCCCACTTTAGAAGATCTTATTCGTCTGATATACGAGAATATCAGTCAAATACCGAACCAAGAGAATTCTTAGGCGTGTTTCCGTTTTAACTCCGAAGATGATCAAGCTGCAGCGATCAACCACAGTATTCTCTCACAAATTGAAGGGAGTGAAGTGACATACACCTCCATTAATACTGATGTGGAGGAAGATGATGCCAAATATCACCCCGTAGAATTTCTCAATTCACAAATGGCAAGTGGACTTCCGGTTGTATATCTGTGTAACGGAAACCAGCTCAAAGTCATGTCTTTGCAGAGAAACGTCATCGAGGTGGAAATTCTAACAGGTTGTGGCGATGGTGAGACAGTGTTTATAGCGCGTATAAAGTACAAATTCCCCATAATTACCAGTTAAAGCGCGTGTAGTTCTCTGGGAGTGTATGCTTTGCGATCAACAAGTCACAGGGGCCGACACTGAAGGCTGAAGGCTGCGGGTGTCGACCTCAGGACAAGCTGCTTCTCACACGGACAACTGTTACGTCGCTTGCTCCCGAGTCACCATTCCTGACTCTCTGTATATTTTGGCTGCTGAGAATAAAACTACAAACGTAGTATACAGGGAAGTTTTATAAAAATATGGCTATTATTGTAGTATATTGTGATGTCTTACGATTTCCATGCGAACGAAGTCGCGGGCAGAAGCTAGTCTAACATAACATAACATCATGCCTGTATTCCCCGAGTTAGGCAGAGATACAAATATTTTATTTTTATATGTTATTTCACATTTTTATTTTATTTATTTCTGTATCTATCCGTGACATCACTGTGGAACCTATCAGAATAGCAGCGCTGCGACACTTATTTTTTAATATCGCAACATCATGTTGAGATAGGAGCCTTTTGGACTTGTACAGGACTTTCTGCTTTTATTTTAATTTTAGTTTGATTTTTTATTTTTGTTTATTTATGTATGTTAAGTTTAATTTGTGATCTCCCGTGCGAGTCCCAATCAATACTTTAAAAAAAATCCAATAACACTTTTCCCGAACTTTTTTTTTGGGTTTGAAATGATCAAATAACTTCTCCCGCTCTGGGCAGAGCGGGAGGACGTGTCAGACTCTTATTGATTAAAACCCACCCGTGTTCCTTCAGTTGCCTGTTGCCGGGGCCACGATTTCCCTTTCGGACTTCTTCGACCTGGGAATCGAACCCAAGATCTCATGCTCAACAGTAGCACTTGCGACCACTAGACCAAAGAGGCAGTAAAATCTAATGTTCCAAAATTAAGTGGCAGTGAACAGTGGCACATTGCTCGCAGAACAGATGGCTGTTGGGGCCGAAAGGTTCTGGAGTGACGGAAGACGTAGCGTTGGAAGGCCTCCCACAAGTTGGACCGATGACCTTGTGAAGGTCGAAATGGCGATGCGATGCGTCCAGTATTGGACGTATTTCAGCTGAAATAATGATGATGATTATTGTAATATGGCAAATAATTTAATGTTTTGTTTTTCTTTGTTTTGTAATGCCAATCACTTTATCGTTGTATAGAATCAAGTTTTTCTATCTGAACAGATAGCTGTGCTGATGGGGAGTTTGTTGCACTACTTCTGCTTCCCACTCAACCCACTAGGATGTGGTGAAGGGCTGGTGTTTTGGGGGACAGTCTTACGTAATTTTGACGTTCAAAACGTGCTGATTCTCAGCCTAATTTGATTATTTGACTCTGATAAGTCCTCAATTCAGAATTCAAACTTTATAATAAATATGATTATTAAATAAATTGTTTTTTTTTTTAAATTTATATAGCATATTGTTTCTTTCTATCTATCTATAATTATTGCATCATACATAGTTTATATGAGCATAATTTTACTGTAAACATGCTGATACAGTATTAGCATAATTTAAATAAGGACAGTATGGAAATTAGGTCTATTTGTTGGAATAATTTTCAACGCTCCATTTTTTTAAATATCGTGGCCACCACTTATCTCACGACGACAGACTCTCTCATCACGATACGACACCCGCAACTGACAGCACCGCGACAGTCGCTTAGGGTCTCGTCAATGAGCGCGTCTGCGTGAGTGTGCCATTTCGAACTTTGACTACGTAGTTTCTGTACTGTCCATATTTATACTGTGGTATTAGTATTTAATTAGTGAACTCGCCTGTACGAGGTAATCAATGGAAGTTGATTCAAGCGACAAGCTAGATACAGTGACAAGCTTGTATAATGTCAAAGCTAAGGATCTACTTAAAAATTCAATCGCTCGACAAATCCCGAGCTTAGCCGAACTTAGCCGAACGTTAGTACTAACGAGGGCAAACCGCAATGTGTATCCTCCTATGTATGCTGTGAAACACAGTTAAGGAAATATTGAATTTGGCAAACGATGTTACGTACTAGTTTGTAGGTAAACACAAATGCGTCTTGCAACGTTATCAAATTCTGTACCGCTCAAGTAAAAGTTTCTGTGATAAGCTTTGATAATAATGTTAGCAATTCTATTCAATCTATTCTACATTTGGAGTTTTGAAATCTGGAGGTAACCAGTAAAAAATATAATGACCGGCTTATGAATGGTAACGATATTTCTCGAGGGCATGTCAAGCCAAGTCAGAGGCCCATGGGTGGCTTTAAAACTCTGACACCAGGTTAGTCACTAACCATACAAAAATAAGCAGAAGATAGTAACGAGGTATCTTGTCCAGTATCTAAACAGATCGTTAAAGGTTTTAAATTGAAAAACAACCGACCTCCAAAAAAAACACTACAAAGTGAAAAATAACTTTAATTTCGGAAGTCGGTGTCTTGTGTTTTGTACTTTCGTTTTTTGCCACCGACTTCCGAAATTAAAGTTATTTTTCACTTTGTAGTGTTTTTTTTTGGAGGTCGGTTGTTTTTTTTTTGTAAAAAGTTTTTATTTTTCACTTTTTAATTGTTGTACCTACCCCACACACATTCGAATACCACTACCTGCTACCAGTGACAGAAACTTATCATATCATCTACATAGCAAGTGGGAAAAAAATACGTATTTTGTTGCTAACTCAAAAACTATCAAAGCAATGTTAATAAAATTTATATGGAACCAATTCGAGAGCACACCCTTTCAACAAAAAAATAATTTTCAAAATCGGTCCACAACTGACGGAGAAATCGGTGGGCATACATAAAAAAAAAAAAAAAACAAACATACGCGACGAACATATAACCTCCTTTTTGGAAGTCGGTTAAAAAATACTAAACATTTTAATTTCATTTGTTGTTAGTTTTATGGTGACATCATGTTACCGCACGTCCTTAAAAGAGCAGATTAAGAGTTAAGATAAATTTGATTAAGTAAGTAGTTTTGTCATCATCGAGGAATTAATTGTAGGCTTATTTGCACATACGAAAATACAGCTCTGATGTAATAAAATGTTTAGGTTTACTGAAAGCATTGATAAAATATTAATTGAAATCTGTGTATGTGACATGTTGTGAGAAAACAGTGTTAGTTTACTGTTTATACTAGTAGCGCCTCTAGTGGTGAAACTAGGCAGTATACAGTCTTTCCTGTTAACATTCACAAGACAGTTAAACTTTATCATGCCCTCAGCCTATGTGGAACGACGATCTTTGCGGGTTGCCAAGCAATTAATGGATGAGAGTTGTCGAGGATCAAGTTCAGTCAAATGGCCTGAAATTTGTGAATCGTGTTTAGTGACCAGCTATATTGTAGAAGCCAGTAGAAGACAGCTATAGGTTTATGATGAAAGGTGCACTTGTGTCGTTCGTCGATTCGTTGAACTCTTTTAAGTTCTGAGTTGAGTTATACGATTACTAACAAATGCGTGTTTTGATTGGACAGGTCTACTCAAATCGGTTTAGTTCTTTTCTCAAAAGACCATAATTATCTCTGGACTTTACGGCATTGTGAAGGGAATTGTGAAGTCTGAGTTTGTTTCGGTATTTCTTCTCAGAATAGTCAAATAGGAAACACCAATAAAATCTAGTTTAAACAAAAACACGGTAGTTGTCTAGCTAGGGAAAAAAAAGAAATTCTATTTAGTCCGCCTTTCAAATAATAAAAAAATATTACACACGTATTTTTTGCTTGTCATATTAATCAAAAATAACTTAGAAAACACGAAGTTGGGGAGTGGGGGTTCGCTATGTCACAACTCAGTATTAAATCTAGCAAGGCGTGACGTCATGCCACACGTAATCTTTTGATTACGTCAAAAAAGAAAAAAATACGTGTTCAATTTTTTTTCATAATCTGCGAGCCTACGAGTATTGCATCTAAATATGTTTGTTAAAACTAATTTACAGAATAAACATAATTCATCACATTTGATATCAAGAAAACGAGCGAGCTTTACAGTGGTCGCATATGATGTGTAACATCTGACATCATGGTTGATAGTACCGACCTCTCGGAAAATGGGTTGGTACCATCTGACGGCCAACTCTAGCACCGCGCGCGCTCATTGGTAAAATCAATAGCGCGTGCTTCCCCGGCATCCTGTTACACACTTCCGTCCCTTTAAACGAAATCACTCCCATAGACTGCAAGAAAGAGAGGAAATATGTTTTACATAAAAAAAAATGGCACTCCGGGAGTGCCGACAGAAGTGAAAGCTTGAAAAAAAAAACGGCACCGCGGTTATCAACGCGTTGATGTCTTTTACTCCACGCACCGCGGTAATCAACGCGTTGATGTCTTTTACTCCACGGTGTCGGTAACAGGTCGCGAAATCAATGGTTTAGTCCCATCTCGAAAATGCCCAACGCGCCTAAAGAAGTTTTCACTTCAAAAACTTCTTCTAATATCAAGAACTTAATAATGTAAAGTACGAGTAGGTACTACACATGATAAATTGATAACTAACTATATCTATACATATAATAAAATCGTAGCGAAGTCAAAACTGTACATTGAATATTTTTGAAAAAAAGTAATTGCTACGAGGTCTAGGATCGATTCTAATGCCGAAAATATTTTTTTTAGAATTTTTGTCTGTTTGTCTGTTTGTCTGTATGTATGTTCCAGCATGGCGCAAATTCTACCGGACAGATTCTGTTAAAATTTTGCATAGATATTCCCTGTGTGTCTGGTCAAACTATAGGGTATAAACTATCACGCTATTTACTATGGGGGACGAGCAATATTACATTATGTTGTATTTTTATGTTCTAGCATGACGCAAATTCTACCGGATAGATTCTGTTAAAATTTTGCATAGGTGTTCCCTATAAGTCTGGTCAAACTATAGGGTATAAACTATCACGCTATTTGCTATGGGGGACGAGCAATATTATATTATGTTCGTATTTTTGGAAAAAAACGCGCCAAAATTTTAGGATATTGTAGATGGTTATCGATAAAACTTTTTAAATGATTATCATCACGCTATACCTTTATGGAACTAAGCAGTCAATCATGAAATATATAAGAACGGCTATTTTAGGCAAGTTTCAACAAAGCAATTAGCTCAACAGTTGGGCGGTTGCTTTGCAAACATGGGGTTGTAAGTTCGATTCCCACCTACGGTTTTTTTCTTTTTTTCACATTTTGTTATACGATTTTTTTTTTTTTTGATTATGTACCTTAAATCTATAGATATAATAAAATCGTAGCGAAGTTATTTTTTTTTAAAGAAAGTTATTGCTACGAGGTATTGGATCGATTCTTATGCGGAAAATAAAGTTTTTAGAATGTTTGTCTGTACCAACTGTAGGGCACAAACTATCACGCTATTTGCTATGGGGGATGAGCAATATTACATCATGTTCGTATTTTTCTCTGCAAATTGTAAAAGGACGCGCCAAAAGGTTGGGATATTGTAGATAGGTAGTTACCGATTTAACTTTTTAAATGATTATCATCACGCTACCTTTTATATAGGAACGGCTATTTTAGCTAACTTTCAACAAAGCGAATAAGTAAGCGGTTGGACGAATGATTTGAAGTCCTGAGGGCCTACCACCAGCTCAAAAGCAGTATTATTTTAATATTACTTTAGTTTACTTCAGTGTGGGAAAGAGATGAAGCTCTACAGGATGTATAGCTCCATCTCTTTCTCCCACTGAAGTAACATTAAAATAATACTGCTTTATGAGCTGGTGGTAGGCCGCCCGGGGTAGTAAGTTCGATTTACATCTGTTTTTTTTAAAACTCTTTTTGTAAAACAATTTTTTTTTTTGGATTGTGTATGTAATAGTTCATAGAATGTATTAATTCACAAAAAATGGAAAACTTCGTAAGCTATGGGAAACTACTAAGTTACAAGTACTTTACAGTCACAAAACATTCTAGGTTGTATTCTGATCATTTTAGAGCAAAAGACTGTAGGAATAAAATGTTTTTTTTTACAGATTTTGACAGCAGATTTGTCCAAGCGATTTTAAAATATGTATGTGTGTGGATCTTCTGGAATCGCTGCCACACTGCTTCCTGGTGGCAAAACAGCGCACGTCATGTTTAAGATTCCCATCGATTTAGAGAGCAACGAAACGCCTGTTTGTGGAGTGTCACGCAACAGTAACAAGGGATGTGTGCTCAGGGGATTGCGCTTCGTCGTATGGGATGAATGCATTATGGCAAAAAGGAAAGCAGTGGAAACTGTAAACAGAACCCTGCAGGACATCCGCAGAAACCAAGATATGATGGGTGGTGTCACAGTTTTGACAAAAAAAGTGAATACTTCATTGAAAAGGTCGACTCTATGGTCGAGAGTTCATAAACTGCGCTTGACCATCATCGTACGAGCTCGGCTTGGCGGTAATTCAAATGCTCAAGTATTCTCCGATGTTCTTCTAAAAGTTGGTGAAAGCACTCTACCAGAGACTCTTGGTAGAGTAGATCCCACTTTAGAAGATCTTATTCGTCTGATATACGAGGATATCAGTCAAATACCGTACCAAGAGAATTCTTAGGCGTGTTTCCGTTTTAACTCCGAAGATGATCAAGCTGCAGCGATCAACCACAGTATTCTCTCACAAATTGAAGGGACACACCTACACCTCCATTAATACTGATGTGGAGGAAGATGATGCCAAATATCACCCCGTAGAATTTCTCAATTCACAAATGGCAAGTGGACTTCCGGTTGTATATCTGTGTAACGGAAACCAGCTCAAAGTCATGTCTTTGCAGAGAAACGTCATCGAGGTGGAAATTCTAACAGGTTGTGGCGATGGTGAGACAGTGTTTATAGCGCGTATAAAGTACAAATTCCCCATAATTACCAGTTAAAGCGCGTGTAGTTCTCTGGGAGTGTATGCTTTGCGATCAACAAGTCACAGGGGCCGACACTGAAGGCTGAAGGCTGCGGGTGTCGACCTCAGGACAAGCTGCTTCTCACACGGACAACTGTTACGTCGCTTGCTCCCGAGTCACCATTCCTGACTCTCTGTATATTTTGGCTGCTGAGAATAAAACTACAAACGTAGTATACAGGGAAGTTTTATAAAAATATGGCTATTATTGTAGTATATTGTGATGTCTTACGATTTCCATGCGAACGAAGTCGCGGGCAGAAGCTAGTTTATAACAAAGTTTGTGCAACAAAATGTACGGGAGCGTACTTTAAGTAAATAGTAGTCACAAAGTTTGTAGAATAGCTACAATGTGGCGGTCTGCGGTATCATAGAACAAGAACAATTTGTTAAATTAGTAAGTTTCAACTTAGTAGTACATTTTGCTAGATTAGTTCCCCGTTTAAGGTGTTAGGAACTTAAATTTTGTAATGAAAAAATTTGTTTTGTTTCATATTTTTTCCACAGCTGGAGGAGGAGCTCGTGGCTAAGTAATAACAGCCGCACGGGTCGATCCAACAGGTTAAGCTACGCTTGCCGGGGTTGGTCCGTGGATGGGTGACCATTTTTACATACCGAGACTCCTCCGTGCCTCGGAAAGCACGTTGAGCCGTTGGTCCCGGCTGTCATTTGTAGATCTTTGACAGTTGTAACGGGTCGTCAGAAGCCCGAAAGTCTGACAATCAGTCTTACCAAGAGGTATCGTGTTACCCAGTACCTAACTGGGTTGTGGAGGTCAGATAGACAGTCGCTCCATGCAAAATATTGGTATTCAGCTGCATCTGGTTAGACTGGAAGCTGACCCCAACATGGTTGGGAAAAAGCTAGGCAGCTGATGATGATTGTTTCCACAGCTCTCAGTGTAGGATATATCTCGCGAGGAAACCGGTATGTCTTCGAACCAAAAATTCGAAGACATGAGACTACTACCAACTCGCACTAAGCCCGCGTGGTGGATTTTATTCTACTCTCTCACAGAAAAGAGGCCTGTATCCCAGCAGTGGGAGCATTATAGGCTGGTTATGCGTTTGCGGCGTAGGCAAAATTGTGTTGAAAGCAAATAAAATGGCTCTATCTCAAAATACCGGATTCTCAAAATACCAGATTCTCAAAACACCAGATTCTCTAAATACCAGATTCGCAATATACCAGAAGTACAGGTAAATGATCACGCCTTGTTTCCCCGAAGGGTTGGGCAGAGTTGTCCCTGAAGCAGGTACACCCACATTTCGCCAGTTATGTTTAAGTTCCATGTAATACGGGGCGAGCCTATTGCCATCAACCAGGCACAAATTTAGACTCCGAGCTGCTACTGAGAAATTTCAGATAGAAAAACCCAAAAACACTTTGCCCGACCCGGGAATCGAACCAGGACCTCATGCTCAGCAGTAGCGCTTGCGAACACTAGACCAACGAGGCAGTCAAATAAAAATTTTCAACGCATTTTGACCGACGCATACAACGTTTACCTGGATCTAACCTAATTATCTAGTACTAGCTGCACCCCGCGATTTCACCCGCATAAGTGTCGATCTCGTGGCAATATCGGGATAAAAAGTATCTTATGTCGTAATCCTGGACCCTAATTGTGTAATACATGATCAATCACAATTTGTTTCAATTTGAAACAGATTGCTAATCCATTGCTTCATAAGTTGGAAAAAAAATCTGCTCAAAAACGTAAATAACGCAATGAATGTTGTTGAACTGTCAAAATGAAACAAATTTATCATAATCGTTTACGAAAATAAGTTAAGTACCCAATTAGGGTACTGGTCATGGTCTACTCATGTGCCAAATTTTATCCGAATCTATTCAGCCGTTTTAGCGTGAAAGCGTAGCAAATAAACAAAAAATCTCACTTTTGCATTTGAAATAAGAACCATACTTACTCTAAAATAACTAATTTATTCCGAATATAATTATTTAACCTCAAAATAGATACTAATACCCAAATGAATATTAAAGTCGTTACCCCAATATCATAACCTAAAACTGTTTAATAAAACTACATATTCATAATATTTCAGAGATAAGGAAAATAATAAGCAACACCAAGATATTTTGTCAGTCATTTATATTTCTTTGCCAACATCAAATTCAATATTCTACACCATACCATCACATCTATTCCCTACATAATATCACTATTTAATCGTGTTCTAATATTTACCATTAAACTAATAGGTTACTTTAATTTATAGTAAATCTCCAACCAATACCATGCCAATCAATCTTTTTACCGACACATCCACTAAGCACATCTTACCGTCACGAGCGCCAGACCCAGAAGAAGGGTTCCCGCGCTACTCAATTGAAACATCGAATCTTTGGGTGTTGGCAGTACAATATCCAACAATTACGTATTAATAAATCAAAAGCTAACACATTTATAATATTAGTTAGTATGTAAATTGCATTAAATACATAGTTTGTCATGTAGCGTGGCGTATCAAAGCGGGTACAGTTAAACACAAAGTTTGGTTGCAAACAACGTGTCATGGCGGTATCCATACTGTGAACTAAGTGGCAAGCTTTGGTATGCTCTGACACTGGTAATGACACAAGTGCTATGATGTTTTAAATTAAGAGGTATTTGTTTGAATGTGTATTTTGATATTTTCGTGCTTCCACCGAATGTGATAGGTATTGTGCGAAATGTTAAAGGTAAGGTCATATTTTACTGATCCCCTAAAAAGTTATTGAAATATTTTAATGAGGCATATTCTTTTAAAATAAAATGGTGTCCTCATGAATTGACGAGCCATGTTTTTAAACACTGGTACACCAATACTTGATAGTAAATTACCCGATTTTGTAGGCCCGGTTCTGGAATTTGTAGTAAAACCCTTAAAAAGTTTCAAAACTGGATCCGATTTTGTTAGTTAGTTACTGCGACCAATTCGGCATTAGAAGCTACTCCAAACGTTTATTGTAACTGCAGATAAGCCATTCTGCATTATGTCTAAATGTGGGTAGACGCAATGACAATCCAGCTGAACGTTGTTCAGCTGTTTTACATAACGGAGCTGTTTTGTAAAACCGCTAGCAGTTATGTAAAACAGCGGATTCTACAATCCATCTGCGACATTATAGATCACCCTATTTTTCTATGCATAATAATACCCCTGACCAAAAACTGAATTTCGATACAGACAAGGGTTATTTTAACCGTAGGTAAAACCTTCTTAAGCTAGAAAATATAACCCCAAAATCCCTTGATTTATAATACGACCAGTGAATACTGCTGAGACACTTTATGTGCTATTAACAGAGCAGAAGAGCCACATTCGTTATTTATAGGGCTTTTATATACGTGTTATTATGCCTCTGTTTCTATAAGGATTTGGCGTTGGATGGAAAACAGGAAAAGTGAAACTAAAATGTTGAAAGATGCGGTTTAATATCAATTTGGGACAAAAAAATATGATTTCTACTTTTTCTAATGTGATTTCATCCGATTACATTATATCGAGTGTAATTGTATTTATTTCACTGTTTGCCTTTCTAAAAAGTAAAAGTAGTTTTTTGGAACGAAGTTCTGTAACGCGGCCTACGGTAAAAGTTTAGGTTGTGAACTAGTAGAAATCGTCACGTAAAGAAATAGTGCTAAGGCTGAAAAAAAAATCAGTTTCCGGTATAAAAAGTTTTTGTCTTTTAAAACAGAGCCATCTAGTAATAGTTTTTAGGGCTTCTACCATACTCATCCCCAGTTCGAACTCGCCCGCTTTTTTATATGCCTATCAGCTGCAAGGGTACAGTTTTTCGGAAAAGTGCTACGATGTAGAAAATAAATTTAATACTCTTCGTCTTAATAATAAATATTGATCACGTATTAATTTTACTATGGCAGTCTTGATCTTTTTCTATATATTTTTTTTACTAAATGTCCTACTTAGATTCCGTGTAAATAAGTAGCTAATGATTTAATATTGCATTCCTGGAAATTTTATAATAGGTAATTGAATTAGTGTATGATTTTTTTGCAGAGAGCTTTAATTATTGTACAAGCTGTGTTTTTTTAGAGGAAATTTTAAATTTTAATATGTTATCAAAGCTTTAATTATTGTACTTACGAAGTGTGACTTTAAGAGATTAGATAAACGAATGGTTCTTTTAAACGAGCGTATAATACCTATGTTGTTTATTAATGTTTATTATATTTTATAGATGTTTAACAAGTACAAATAGTACCTACCTACCTACTGTTAATTTTATAGCGCGTATTATGAATGAATAAAAATAAATAAAAATCATGCTAGCACTTTTCTTACCATCAGTACTTTTTTTTCCTTCTAGCTATCTATATATGTAGTTAGATATATACGAACCGAGCGAGTTCGAATTGGGGATGAGTATGGACGAAGCTTCATGTTTATCATCGGCTATTGACAAATGTAATGCCAATTATTATGACATTGTACAACACTACGTTTTTACAAAAGAAAAAAAAATGTTTTTTGTATGGAGCTCTTTTATTTTAAACTTTATTTTTATTTGTTGTTATAGCGGCAATAGAAAATACGCAATCTCTGAAAATTTCTATTATCTACATAATACGGTTCATGAGATACAGCACGTTGACAGACGGACGGACAGTGGAGGCTTAGTAATAGGGTTCCTTTTTGCACCCTTTGGGTACGGAACCCTAGAAAATAGGTACGAAAACAACACTAAAAATCCATAATGGTAAAAGCCACGTATCATAAAAATAAGAAGACACTTTTTATTCCGATCGGTACTTTCCGTACGTGAGTGAACCCTTAGGGAAGAGCTACATAGTATTTAAATATCAATTTTATTGAAATATTCAATCGACTGTTCCTTTGTCAGAAATATTCAATATGTCGTCAGACAAAAGGTCAATATGTAATATTAACAACGTTTTCGAAATTGCAATATTGTATGAACTCGGAAAATGGAACGTTGAAATTGAATAGGTACTTTCAATCGTCGTGTTGAAATTATTATTGCTTGTTTCATAATAAACATTACTTTTCACTTATTTAGTATTTTATGTGTCAGTTCATCGCTTTTTCAAATCAAATTATTTATTAATTTTCAAACATGGGTAATTAGTGTTTTATTATGAAAGTCCTCCATGTTCTACCGTCACATGGTCATGAAAGTCATAATTAATTTTAAGTAACAATTAGGAAATTATAACAATACAAAATATGAATAAAATGTATGTCAAATTGTTTGAATTACAGTAAAATGTCAAATTAATGCAAAAATGTCAAATGTCAACAAGTAACAAAAAATTAAAAAAAGTCAAATGGAAAATGAAATCAGAGCAAATAAGAGGTATCATTTAAAAATATCGACTTATTTCGGGAAAGTAAATTCGTGCGAATCAACCAGTAAGTCGAACTTTGCCAAGACTTGCTCTGTTCGTTCACACGCTGATCACGTAGTTATGAAAGCGTTCGCGACGAGACAGTTCGGGCTTAAATAAGATATTCTTTAATGTTATTGCGGGGACAAGTTATTTGAAGGTGCAAGCTGAGGTATAGGTGAAATTGCCGATACAAATTTAACCTTTTCTAACTTTACTCGCTTCAAGTAAGGATACGACAGTCGTCTTCAAGGCAGGTTGCTTTGAAGTTGTACTTAAATCTGAGAAAGAAAGGTTGAGTCATGCTCACTTAAATATCTCGCTGATGATGGCGAGTGTATGCTGGATGATGCTGATACACGCGTCATGTTCGTGATCGGGCGCCGTCAGTTGAGACTTGTCATCTCGAGGGCTTATTTTTAACCGACTTCCAAAAAGGAGGAGGTTATAATGTTCGTCGCGTATGTTTGTTTTTTTTTATTTTTTTTATGTATGTCCACCGATTTCTCCGTCAATTGTGGACCGATTTTGAAAATTATTTTTTTGTTTGAAAGGGTTTGCTCTGGAATTGGTTCCATATAAATTTTATTAACTTAGCTTGGATAGTTTTTGAGTTAGCTACAAAATACGTTTTTTTTTCCCACTTAGTTTGTAGATGATATGATAAGTTTCTGTCACTGGTAGCAGGTAGTGGTATTCGAATGTGTGTGGTAGGTACCACAACTAAAAAGTGAAAAATAAAAACTTTTCAAAAAATAATCAAAAGCAATTGAAAATATAAGACTAATTACAAAAAAAAAACAACCGACCTCCAAAAAAAACACTACAAAGTGAAAAATAACTTTAATTTCGGAAGTCGGTAGCAAAAAACGAAAATACAAAACCCAAGACACCGACTTCCGAAATTAAAGTTATTTTTCACTTTGTAGTGTTTTTTTTGGAGGTCGGTTGTTTTTTTTTTGTAATTAGTCTTATATTTTCAATTGCTTTTGATTATTTTTTGTACATTGTTCTCACATATAGAAGAAACAAGAATAACGTACCCAGGATTTTGTAATATCTATATTTAAAAGAGTGTCCTTGGAGTTTCTTGCCCGTTCTTGCGTCGTTTTGGAATGGGCAACGAGGTTCAACTTTCTGACTAACTGACCAACTCTTTGACAATTCAATAGTGCCTGTAAATGGTTTAATTGAAATAAATGCTTTGAGATTGAGTTTTGAGTCGAAGATTCTATCAACAATTGAAAATGCAAGCAATCTATTTTGTAAAAATCTCACTGCGATAACTTAGGTGAAGTGAGCTTAAAGTATGTGGTCAATCTACTTGTGGGCTTGACACTATTGACAGCTGACTTCAACTAAGATAACACGTTGAGTTTTTTACAGAATAGACCGGCAAACCTCTTTAAGTGATGAGTGAGTGTATTTGTTCGTATTGAAATGTATAACAGTTAATTCACTTGGCTACTGTCTGATGACGTCGCCAATTTGAAAGCGTAACCACGACCGACCGGCCCCTACGTGGAGACTGGATACTATGGTGATCTGGCGAAGCGTAGCCAAATCGCCAGTATTTTGTATACAAGTAAGCTACACGCGTCTCCGTCACTCAGTGGCCAACTGATCGCCAGGACGGACGCCCGCGTGTTACTGGCTACTTATTTGGCAACCTCATTTGGCTACGGTAGGTAGCCATGGCTACTTAGCTAGCGACGTCGCCATGGCGACCCAGTGTAAAATCCAACCTTTGTTCAAAGGCATACTATTGTATCAACGATTACTTAAATGATAAGAATAGTTGGTCGCTGTGATTAACTCAAGACAATGTTTATGTTCTTTCTCCAGAATTAGCTTACCTACTGACAGTTTATATGAGTTTATATAATTGATCATTTGAATTATGTTTTGTGCTGCATAATGTAAGTTATTTTGAATACTATTGTATAGAATCATTTTTCTAACTTGAACAGACAGCTGTGCTGCTAGGGAGTTTGTTGCGCCACTTTTTCTTCCCAGCTAAAGGCACTAGGAAGTGGTGAAGGGTGGGCGTTTTTGGGGGACTGTCTTATGTAATTTTGACGTTCAAAAAGTGCTGATTCTTAGCCTAGTTTGAATAAATGACTTTTGAATTTTGAATTTTTGAGTGTGTTAGCACTTTAAAGTAAATGGGAGATATACGTGCAAAATATAGACTTATTGCTTATGTTCCCATCAAAATTTTCCAAGAGATTAAGGATTTCAACTCATTTCCTATTTATTAACTCCTTGCCACATAACCCAAAACATGAAGTCTGAAAATCATCATCATCTGTCCAGCCTTTTCCCAACTATTTCGGCGTCAGCTTCTAGTCTTACCGGATGAAGCTGAATACCAGTATTTTTCATGGAGCAACTGCCTATCTGAGCTCCACAACCCAGACATTGGGTAATACGATACCCCTTGGTAAGACTGGTTGTCAGACTTTCGGTCTTCTGACGACCCGTAACGACTGTCAAAGATCGAAGAATAGCCACTGGGATCAATAGCTTAACGTGCTTTCTGAGGCATGGGAGGTCTCGTTATGTAAAGATGGTAACCCATCCACGGACCGACCGCGGCAAGCGTAGCTCAACCCGACTGATCGACCCGTGCGGCTGATATTACTAAACCATGAAAATATGAACACAAACCTGAGGGCAATTCCCGTATTTTTGTGAACGTTCGCATTTTAATCTGTCTCAACTTGACAAAAATAAAATACCTCTAATTTGACATGTTTTTGGTATTGATTTATCGCTGCGACAAAATTGCAACCAGATTTTGAACGTCATAAAATATGGGAATTAACCTTCAACGTTTATTTTTCCTATTTATTTATTTGGGATTTTCAACCTTTTATAAGTTATTTTTGCCCCAAAGTTTCAGCTTATTAGGTAACAACGCTATCTTTGCTTTATATTTCACACGAATATTACATTTGTATGAAAATTAGAATGACTAACAATAAATGGAATATTTTATGAGACTTTATCATTAATTCTAAATACAGAACAAATTCGCCATGTTTTGTAAGCACTGTCGTGTTATTTACGCGTTTTAATTTATACATCACGACTAAAACTACCTGGAGACACGAATGTATTATGAAACTCTATCGAAGCAATTACTTCAAAATTTCATTTACATTCCATTGCGAGTTTTGTTCAACCGCTTCAATGCGACACTTCAATTCTGATGTACAAACTTTGCAATAGATGTCAAACGATGAACAGTTGACGTTTTATATTTCCTTTAAATTCTCAAATTCGGTGGCTCTGGACCAGACAGTATCGTGTTACATGGTCGTTTGGCAAACATAAAATTGTTTTATTTTCTGCATATTGCGGTAGTGAGACTTTATAGATTGTGGTCACCTTTCTGTCTGTGGTTCTATAAATAACAGGGAAATGAAAATTCAGTAATGACATAATGCGCAAAACGTAAAATATTAGGTACGTCTGGTTTGTGGCCAAGAATACCAATGGCTCATTACAGACGTTTGAGAACGTCCTAGTTAAACAAGACCTAAGAGATATTGATAGTATAGACAGAAGTTTCTCCAAAAGAGAAGGAGAAGGAGGATTTTACAAGGATACACCCTATAAAATTACCGCATGGTAGAAAAAATATATGGTAAGTTACCGCTAAACAAGAGGTAAATTTCACATTTGCCAAATCTAACATTTACATAACTATAATTATGGAAGTAGTCCCCATAATCTATATATGGTGGCTATGCTTGGAGTTTCCTTACGTGATCGAATCAGAAATGAAGAGATCCGTGGAAGAATCAATATAACCGATATAGCTCGCAGAATTGCCAAAGTTAAGTGGCAGTGGGCACATTGCTAGTAGAACAGATGGCCGATGGGGCTGAAAGGTTCTGGAGTGGCGACCGCGTACCGGAATACGTAGCGTTGGAAGGACCCCACAAGGTGGACCGATGACTTGTTGAAGACCGCAGGAATCCGTTAGATGCGAGAAACACAGAACCGTTTGAACTGGCGGTACTTGGGGAAGGCCAATGTCCAGCAGTGACATCTTAGAGCTGAAATGATGATGATGATGAATTTGTATTATAATCAAAATGAAATGTTACTTGGTAAGCGCATAGCTTGAGAACGACTAGACCGATTTGGCTATTTATTGTTTTAAAATGTTCGTAACAGTCCGTATCAGAGTCTAAAGGAAGGAAAAATTTGAAAAGTTACCAGAAAATTGGTGCATCATCTTTGCGAATTTTGTATGAGTTATTGAAATTTGGACAGGACAACGTCTGTCAGGTCAGCTAGTACAAACGGCTACACATCAAACTATACATTTCCAGTTTATGCTGATCTCCCATTGCATAGGATTTCCGTACAATGCGAGGTCAGCTTATACTGGAAAAGTATAGCTTGATGTGTAGCCGTGTGTACTACATAATTATAACTGGTGTTTAAATCTGAAACTAATAAAAAACGGCTCATAGCATGTTAGAAAGGTCATCTTTCCAACCACATCCATTTCAAAATGATTTTAAAAACTTAATGAGTTTCACATTTCTATAAAATAACAAAGTTAATATTTCTACTAACTCAGAAATGGCAGAGAATTACTTTTTGCTGCAAACTTTCTTTGACTTGTCAAAAGGACTCTCAGTGAAAGGTTCCAGTCCTCTTTGATACTTAATTTACGTCATACACAAATGTAAAAGTTTATTACTCAGAGTAAAATACTGGGTTTTGAGTCAATCAACATTTTTTGTGGTAAGATAATTGAAATGTGTATTTTATTAATTTTCTCCCTCTGGACTTACATTCGACCTTTTACCAGATTTATATTCTTTGAGATATCAATCAAATTTTACTTACCTAGATGATTTTGTTTGGACAGTTTGTGGTTCTTCTTATCAAGCTTTATTTCAACAGCAGTTCTGCATAGCTACATCACGACTTCTTTTGAAAAGACAACACATCGCCTTGATTGACAAGCCCGTACGAAAAATAAGTAAAATATTTACTTGTTGTAGGTGTCAATGTTTTTACAGACATGAGTGAATACGAGGTCGCGGAGATGGTTATGTAAGGCATGGAATTATAAACTTTAGAGGTTAATCCAGATTCGTTGAAAACTCCATCCATTATGTTAACACATTACAAACAAACATTTGAAACATCAAAAAATCTAGCAAATCCTTTCAGCTTTACCTGAGATTATCTCGAACAAAAAAGTAAAGTTTTTCCTACAAAAGCGAGTATGTACAAGATTTACGGCATGAATATTTTCTAGAGCACACAAAGCCC
Organism: Agrochola lychnidis; assembly: GCA_963680765.1. NCBI lineage: Eukaryota > Metazoa > Arthropoda > Insecta > Lepidoptera > Noctuidae > Agrochola > Agrochola lychnidis. The sequence goes on along the minus strand of OY796869.1, from coordinate 16,376,058 downwards.
TTCACATATTCGGAGGCAAAAAAAATACTTCTCTACTTAACAATTCAGGCGAAGAAAGATATTTGGGAACTTTATCTTGGAACATTTGGGATGTACGAATCAGTTGAAACTGTAGTCAAATAGATATGCGTTAAAAAAGAGACAATTTTTATAGTGTTTCGGTAAGTAATTCTTACCTTATTTTGGAGTGAACCGACGAATTCATTACAGACTATTTGATATAGTCCATATCGGCTTTATCTTTAGGTATATTCATGTAGTGTTTCATTATTTTGATAAAAATATGTATTCAAAATTATAGGGAAAACAATAATTAAAATGTCTGTTGAGATGGCAGATGTTATCATATTATGCGACTTCTGTCCGACACGCTCGTTTTTTTTTTTAATCGGACATTGAAGCGCGTCGAATACTCAAAGAAAATCCTCGCCGCCTGCCTGCACGACGTCTTCCGTAACGACTAGTCGCAGATAGCGCAGATGCAAATGACAACTCTGCGTCTTGTTGCAGCGACAAGACGCACAGTTTGCGCTATTACTTACACTTACTAACCAACGTCTGAATTCTGCCACTTTGTCACGGACACTTTCGTTCGCCCCTAAAATAAATTTACCGTTTATAGCTATTACTTTGCTTTCACGTACAAAAGTTTCGTGTAAGCCCTTTGTCTTATGACAAGGGATTGTTGTTGAGTCGTACAAACTGGGACCTGATAGGAACTTAGTAACTTTGTTGGCAGTAACTTATTTATGTTATCTAATGAGAGCAATTATATTAGGAAATACTTACTTATAGGGTAGGTACAATATTTCAGCGTCTGTAGGATCTTAAGTATAATCTTTGTTCTAGTTTTTTTATTCTGTTTCTGGGGCTCACTTTGTTCCATGCTGTAACGATTCCACCATATTTTGTGTTTTAATTCTGACCTGACCAATGCGCTGTTTTTGCATATTAATCTGTGGTGTGAAACTCACAATAACATTTTCTTCAGCCATGTCATTGGCAATTTTGGCGAATTAGTCCACTTAGAGCACCCGTCCGAATAGCACCTGCGACTCAGCAGCCTACTGATGGGATGTATTTGTTTTACAAGACGTTATCATGAAAGATATCGATAAAACAAATTTCGTATGTACGTAAGTATGTGTAATTAATAAACATTCTAGTGATTTTTATCGATATCTTTCTTTTAACGTCTTGTTAAACAAATACATCCCAGCAGTAGGCTGCTGAGTCGCAGGTGCTATTCGGACGGGTGCTCTAAGTGGACTACTTCATTTTGGCGCGGCAGAATGGGGTTTTAAGTATCTACGTACTAAGTACCTTCTATTAGACAGAAAAGATGATAATATTATGTCAGCTGTAATTTTAATAAATGTGTCATAACGTCATAGATAGTATTAGTAGTAAATATGTCAGCAGTCTTACCGCCAGCCGACGAGGAAGCTTCTTCTTCTTTCTTCTTCTTTTCGTGTGGTTAGTGACTAACCTGGTGTCAAAGTTTTAATGCCGCCCATGGGCCTCTGACATGGCTTCACATGCCGTCGAGAAATATCTCTCAGGCATGTAGGTTTCTTCACGATGTTTTCCTTCAAGCAAGTGATAATGACGACGAGGAAGCGACTAGCTCTCATCGATTTTCTTGCTCAAGAAACGTACAAAAGATTGTAGGCCCCGTGTAAGTAAAAGATAAACATGTATTAACAATTCATTGCTTACTGTTCACACCGCTAGCGAGTAGATACTCATTTGTCGCAGCGACATCAAAAAGAGTACTCGCTTAGCGACGCTCTCGCGGCAGGCAGAACACTCGCTGAGAGACTCACACTTAGTACATACGCATACCAGCGAGTAATTACTTTGCTATTTCCAATCTATACAAGGCCAGAACGCAGCCATAGGAAACTGCTTGCGTATACATTGTAATGTTATTATTAAATCTGTGATTAATTAGTGATAAAAATTTTGCGTACTACGTAAAACTCTTGTCAGGCGCTGTGATGTAGTATATGTTGTTTGTAAATTGGACGCGCGCGTCCTGCTTACAAACTATACTACATCACAACGTCTGACAAGAGTTTTAAAGATAAAGTTTAATAAAATCAAAAAAAAAATAAAAACAAGAATGTGAACTGGGTGAAATAACTTAGGTTAGGTTAGAACTGTGACCAACCACGCGCAAGCCAAGCGTGCGAAGTGAGCGGTGCCAGGTAGGCTATTTAGTATTAGCGCAAGGTATCATCATCTTTTCAGCCGAAAGACGTTCAATGCTGGACATAGGCCTCCCCCACCGCCACTTCGACCGATACCATTTTGTTGGATACCATTTCTCGCACTTTACACGATTAGTCCGTATGCGTACTGGCACTGTATATTATGGAATAAGGTAGTTAAATAGGTTACTACAAAGTATACGCGAGTAATTTGCTTACTACTCTAATAAAGATTGGAAGAGCTTTGTAAAAAAGTGATTTCCAATCACGCAATTAGTTTCACACCCTTGCCTTCTGGTCTTGTATAGTATGGAAAGATGCGTCGTCGCGCACTTGCTGTTCATTGCAACTAGTTATTAGGGTTCCGTACCAAAATGGCAAAAAGGAACCCTTATGGTGCGACTCAGTCTGTCTGTCACAGCTGGATATATCAAGAACCACTTATGCTATCAACTTGAAATTTGGAATGGATTTGGATGACGTTTGTCCAACTTTTTTGCAATTAAGATTTTTTTTTTACCACCGAATTTACTGAAATTATTCTATGTGATAGAAGTTTATGTAAAGATTACAGGAAAAATAAAACGATGTCTCTAAATAATACACTTTTTCAGAAATCATCAACTTAAATTACATTAGTTCCACTATCGCTCAAGAGATGGCGCTGACCTAAAACTGCAATATTCGACACGGCAGTGTGCAGTGTTAAAATTCTCTGACGAACCCTCGGGCGAGTCCGACTCGCTCTGCTCGCTTCTCGTTAGTTGCCGGTGGTGGCACACGTCCCTAAAGTAGTTTCTAAGCCACGACCACATAAAAGTAGAGATGAAAGTCATAATATTCAAACTGGAGATTAAATAGCAGCAGTATTCAACAGTATACACACATAGCCTTTCAATGGGAGATGTTTTCACAAAACTTTTATTTCGTAGCTCGCCCGCCACGACGGATTTGAATTTTTATTCATTCAAAGCGTTTTTATAGTAGGGTGGGATATTTGAATTAGAAAATGCACTCGCTTATCAAAACTTTGGGAGCTTAGTGGTCTAGAGGGCAATGGCTATTAATCTAGCATTAAGTTGTCGCCAGAACGGTTTAAATTCGGATTTATGAAGACTTTTTTCAGTAATTGCAGAGAGTATTTGGGTGGCGAGCTTGACGGAGTTCAAAATAGATTTATCACTAGTAAATGAGATATATATGTCACCGTAAGATTGTGAGCACCGTTAGTTTATAATCTGTCGGTATTATTTCCGTTAGATCATAATCTGTCGAAAAATTGTGAACTGGGTGAAATTAGGGTTAGGTTAGGTTAGAACTGTGACCAACCGCGTGAGTCGAGCGAGCGCAGTAAGCGCTGCCGCGGCAGCGGCAGCGCTTACTGCGCTCGTTTCTCATGGATATAATATAAACTATCGAAAAATAATGCATTAAATCGTAAATGATTTGTCGCAGTTCACAATTTTTCGACAGTTTGTAATCTAACGGAAATAATACCGATAGATTATAAACTAACGAAGTTTATAATTTTACGGTGACATATATATCTGTAACTTTCTCGAAAACGGCTCTAACGATTTCGATGGAAGTTGCAACATGGGGGTTTACGGGGCCGAAAAATCGATCTAGCTATGTCTATTAACTGCGAAAAATCGTTTTTTCCGTATTTTCACCCGAGCAGAGCTCGGTCGATCAGGTATTTTATGTATGGAATGGGATAATATCAAAGAGTTGCACGTTAAAAAAAACTGTATTAAATACCTTATTGATCTGATCTATAATAATAATGATAACTTGTCTATTTTAAAAGTTACACATCATTTAGTAAAAGGCACTTGTGATAGTATGACATCTCTTGATACCTACATAACTGGCTTATTGGTTTTGTCGTCAATGGCGCTACTACTTAACTGAGCATAGAACCTTGTAGATTGGGAAAACTTTGATTGGCATTTCCCATTAGGAATTTCTCAGTCGAAGAACAGCCTGGTGTTTGGATTCGTGCCGAGTTTATGACAGTAGCCTAACCCTAATACATTGGACTGAAACTAATGTAGGTTAGTCTACTAACAATTCTATTTTGACATTATTTCGATCAATGAGTACCTAAGTATAAGGAGGAACTCGTGGCTAAATACTAACAGCCGCTCGGGTTGATCTGTCAGGTTAAGCTACACTTGCCGGGGTTGGTCCGTGGATGGGTGACCATTTCTACATACCGAGACTCCTCCGTGCCTCGGAAAGCACGTTAAGCCGTTGGTCCCGGCTGTCATTCGTGGATCTTTGACAGTCGTTACGGGTCGTCAGAAGCTCGAAAGTCTGAGAACCAGTCTTACCAAGGGGTATCGTATTACCCAGTTACTGGGTTGTGGAGGTCAGATAGGCAGTCGCTCCATGTAAAATACTGGTATTCAGCTGTATCCGGTTAGACTGGAAGCCGACCCCAATATAGTTGGGAAAAGGCTAGGCAGATTGATTGAGTACCTAAGTATAAGTAATTCTAAAATGTTTCTCAGCGTCTATATACATAATATACAATGTGTAACTGAGTGCACATTGTGACAGTAATTTGTTCAAAATCGTTTACTGATATTTTTAATGTAATTTTTTTTTTCCTCAAAAATAATGAAAACTATGTAAATTACAGTCAAACTTTCACAGTGGGTACAGTTAAAAAAAACAAGTTGGACCCATAAACGTGTGCGACTGTGTGCGTGCGTAGATTTTTAATGTGACCACAATTTTTTCCTACAATCAGTATAACTGATTTAATCAATATGCAATGTTTTATACACTGTCATAATAATAAAAATTCAGTGTATGATTTCGGCTATGCTGACTAGTATATCTGTTTTAGACAGCTAGGGGTTATCGTATGCTCTTGTTTAGCTAATGTAGTGTATCTTTGCTGAAAAGTGACGTGCACAGTGCGGACACCTTCTTTTTTTTTTTTTTGGGTGGGAAATTATCAAATAACTTCTCCCGCTCTGGGCGGAGCTAAGGGCGTGTCAGACTCTTACTGACTAAAACCCACCCGTGTTCCTTCGGTTGCCCTGTTGCCGGGGGCCACGATGTCCCTATCGGTTTTCTTCGAACCCCCGGCAGGCATTGGCCCTAGCGGACCCCGTCAATTCTGCTGACATCTCTTTGAGGCGCGCGTGGAACACAACGTGCACTCGACCCGGGCTTGGTCCTTATCGGACGGCGAGCTACCCATTGCTCACCGTCCGCAAGCACGCGCCTACGGTGGCCGAAAATCGGCTCGCGACTCCCGCCCCGGGCGTCTCCTCCTATTGCGACGGTTAGGGCCGGGCAGACCTCCACCGTATGCTCCACCGTGTCTTCAGGCCGATCCACACAATGGTGACCGGGTGTTTCCTCCCGCCTTATCCTGAACAGGAACCTCCCGAAGCAGCCGTGTCCGATGAGGACCTGCGTCAGGCGGAAAGTGAGGACGCCGTGGCGTCTCTCAAGTCACTCCTCAAAGAGGGGTCTTATCGCCGCAATTGTGGCGTGCCCATCAGTGCGGACACCTTAGAATACAATTTTGGTAATGGTATTCTAACTTACTCTTGAGGTGGTCTCACCTGTTGTCAATATCACTCTTCCGCTGGTCTTCAAAGGCATTAACGTTTCGCCACATCAAACGCCTCCGAACAGATCTATCCTTCTTACAATGTCACGAACAAATGTTCGTTAGAGTAAACAGCACGAAAGCAGCATTGGCATGCCAAATTCAAATGCTAGTCAAGTCTAGATACATTGGAGCGATCAAAATTTGCACAGCACTAAACCTCTTGAACAAACAACGATAAAATTTGGTTAACGTCAGTCTCGCAGTGCTTGAGTGTCTCTGATTATCTTGTATTCGGTTATTTGTTTGTGGAAATATACGGAAAGAAAGACGCAGCTGGAAAGCGACGATTATTATTTCTATTGTTCTTTACCAGAGAGATGTCTGCTTCAGGTTCTTATTGAAAACTTAGATTTTCAAATCTTTGGGCTGATTTATAGATTTACTATAAATTTAAATCTAGTACCTGGTCGACCGAGCTCTGCCCGGGTGATAATAGAAAATGCACATTTTATAGTACATGATAGTTCTTACTAATTCCATGCTGCCATGTCATTATTCTAAGGTAGCCATCTTGTTCTAAACTTTGGGTGACCGAGCTCTGCTCGAGTGTAAATACTGATAAAACGAATTTTTCCAGATATAAAAACTAGCTAGATCCATTTTTAGCCCGCGTAAACCCCTATGTTGTAACTTTTATAGCAAGCTACCCATTGCTCACCATCCACAAGCCCGCGTCTACGGTGGCCGGGAATCGGCCTGTGATTCTCGACGCTCAGGGCGTCTCTTGCGGCGGTTAGGGGCGTGAGGGCGTGAAATTTGCCTCTCCCTCACGCGTTCCGCCTCCTCCTTTGCGAGCATTACTGCTTCGCAGAAGGAGGTAACGATCTCCCATGCCCTCTTGCTCCGTACCATGGCCTAGACCAGGGCCGGACGCGAGAGATCACCGCCGCCGATCGCCTCCACGAGAACACGGCGGTGCTCTGCCCAAGCTGGGCAGACCTCCACCGTATGCTCCACCGTGTCCTCCGGGCAATCCACACAATGGTGATACCCGGACGTTTCCTCCCGCCTTATCCTGAACAAAAACCTCCCAAAACAACGGTGTCTGGTGAGAACCTGCGTCAGGCGAAAGATGAGGATGCTGTGGCGCCTCTCTAGCCAATCCTCAAAGAGAGGACTTGTTGCCGCAATTGTGGCGTGCCATCTTTTTCCAAACATACCAAATGTTTCCATAGTTTCAAACCGAGATAATTTGCATCCTAACGCTTCAACAATCTCATTTAGGTACGAATAATTCGAATAAAACTGACATTCCATTACCGCTCCCACTTTTCACGAATAAAAATGTAAATAGAAAATGTACGGAACCTACAGAACGGTTCGCCTTATGAATTATTAAAGCCACAGAATAAAATTAAGGTTTTACTTGGGTATCGTGAAATTTACACTTTATTTTAATCCAACCTTTACCTGTTCTAATCATATTTATAAGCTATTTATATGGATTGAATTTGTGAGAGGTTTATTGGAAAAATTTCCGTAAATTACTTGTTAAATAAGAAAGAAAATTGTCTGTAACATTACAGCTGTCTTTATTGAAATAACAAAGAATTATTTCGTAATACAAAATCTGCTTATAAATGCTTACTTTTCCACTTTTTCTGTGTAACCTACTTTGCTTTGCATGAAACGAATGAAGTCATATTTTTATTTTATTTTTAGACAGTTACTTTTATCTTTATATATATAATTCGTCTGTGAGTGTGTATGTCACTGAACTTCTCTCAAACGACTGGACCGATTTTGATGAAATTTTTCGTGTGTGTTCAAGGGGATCTGGGAATGGTTTAGATTCACAATCGGACCCGATAGGTGGCGGTATTCGGTCAGGACAACGTCTGTCAGGTCCGCTAGTTTTTTTATAAAACTGTTACTGACTCTGGCAAGGTTTGTATCTAAAGTTAGGTATTCTAATTTGATCTACATGTCATATTTAACCCACATTTATTTTCCTAAATATTTATCCTTGATGCAAATTTTTTATTTTTATTATTTATGGGATCGCTCTTAACCTCGACCTCGCCTTGTGCAAAGCGATGGATGGTCTACGATTTAACAAAGAAAATTTACTCTTAGCCGACGCACGGACGTAATAAAATCGCGGCGGGATTTTATAGTGAACTGGATTTTCAACTCTCGGTGTTAAGCCGAGCATTGAAAAAACAGACTGTTGAATTTTCAACTTTCGGCGTTAAGCTGAGCGTTGAAAATCAAGTGCACGAAAAAAAATCGCAGCGATTTTTTAACGTCCGTGCGTACGTGGGCTTACTCTTAATGTTGACGGCTTTTAGGTAAAATATAACACAGGCACTGCCATCCACTATGGAGAAACGAAACACAAATCCCAAAAGTCATACTATAAAACTTACAGAGTCAAATTAATAATGTATGGATGACACAACCAGTTTACGAAAGTGAATCGAACCCAGTCATTGGGTTGACAGTCGCTCCATATAAAATACAGGTATTCAGCTGCATCTGGTTAGACTGGAAGTCGACCCCAACATAGTTAGGCAGGTGATGGAGAAAAACGCGTGACATTTACTACACTATTGAAGGCTCTAACAGCCAGTCTGCATACATAGTGCATACCTTTGACCTAGAGAGGGAGGGGTTACCCATGAATATATTCAACAGCGGATTTAAAGTTGAGCTGGGTAGGTGAGAGGTGTGAAAAGTAATGGGACGAATAATGCTCTACTTTGTACTAGACATAATGATGTTTTTTATGGTGTTGATGCAAGCAGCATTATAAGTCAGAGCATCTAAAACACTTGAAAGAAAAAGGGAATGAGAGAAATTAGTTAACCTATAACATCGGTGATGTTATTGTGAATCAGGCCATAAAAAAATGTAACACAACTATATATTTACACTAGGTACTAAATTAAATGACTAACTAACTGACTTACAAATAAATACGAAAATAAAAGGATACTCCTAAATAAATATCCCGCAGTAAAACTATAGATTTAATACAGGGTGTCAGGGATATCGACGCGAAAACTGTTACGCCATGGTAACAGTTTCAGGGGGTTCAGAATCATGTACTGAATCCATATTCAGTACATGATTCTGAACCCCCTTGCGTTGAAATTTTTCGTCGGATTTTTTTTTTTATCTGCTGTTCCATACATTTTGACCACGTAGGTATTATACTTTTCTATGAAACAGCACATTTTTTTTTTAAATAACCGACAAAAATTTCAACGCAGGGGGGTTCAGAATCATGTACTGAATCCATGGTAACAGTTTTCGCGTCGATGTCCCTACCACCCTGTATACATATATTATGGTTAGCGAGATGAAATTTACACGCGGATTTTGAGACAAAACACAACACAAAAATTGGTAAGCTGAATTATCAACAGCTAATCCGATCACTATTCTTTAGACACGTCATTGATTTTCGTTTCAGAAACCGGCACCTCATTGCGTAACACGCTCACAATCACAATCTAAATGATTTTGAAGGATATTGCTAATCTATTGCTTCGTATGTTTGAAAAATTTGTCTGCTCAATAACGTAAATAACGCAATTAATGTTGTTGAACTGTCAAAAGCGTAACACACTTACGGTATTAACACTGGCAGTTCCATCTTTACCATAAGGGCACAGGGGGTGCGTGCCCAGGGCCCTCGAACTCACGGGGGCCCCGTAAGCCCGGTTAAACGCTTGCACTCAAAAGCGTTATTTTCTTTTATTTTTAGGTTCTACTCACAAATATAATTATAGTTCCATCAACATTTCTAAATTGAATATTAATCAGGCACCAGATGAGATTTTTAAACTTTTCTTTTATTTTTATGATAAACGTTTTAGTTTTCTTTCTCAGTTAATATCTAATCAACAATAGATTCTGACCAGTGGACAAAAAAATTCAATGAATTTGCAGAAGATGCTTATGAGCTTGAAAGAAACCATTATTGTAAATTCGAAACCAACTCAAACCTGCAGTATTTTATTTATAATATTTTGATTTGTACCAATTACCCATAGTAAATATAAAATGTTTGCAGATTTCTTTTTTGTCAATAACTTTTTTTACTTTCCAAGGGGGCCCCAAATTCTTGTGTGCCTAGAGGCCCCGGCTTGCCCTCAGACGGCCTTGCCCGCAGATGTTATTTTTTAAACGCATTCACTAAAGTAAAACATATTTCAAGCCGTAACAACTATAGCTCTATCTATCTGCGGCAATAGAGTGGGGCCGCGGGCGCTACGGATTCACTGAGAATATTGCTCGCACAGATAAAATGTAAATGTATTTTTTTTTAAAGCTGCTAATTATTCCGCATCACAACAGCCTCTGTGCCATCCATCATGTAAGGGAAAATGTAGTTGAACAGTATTTATTCTGAAATTATACTTTAGGGCCTAAAATATTTCCGGCCACCGTAGGCGCGGGCTTGCAGACGGTGAGCAATGGGTAGCTCGCCGTCCGACAAGGACCAAGCCCGGGTCAACGGCGTGTTGTGTGCGTTCCACGCGCGCCTCAAAGAGATGTCAGCGAAATAGACGGGGTCCGCTAGGGCCGATGCCTGCCGGGGGTGCGAAGAAAAACCGACAGGGAGATCGGGCCTCCGGCAACAGGCCAACCGAAGGAACACGGGTGGGTTTTAGTCAGTAAGAGTCTGACACGTGCTCCCTCTCCGCCCAGAGCGGGAGAAGTTCTTTGATAACTTCACACCCAAAAAAAAGGGCGTAAAATATTATCGTCATACATGTGTAATTTTAGTTGAGGGGCTTGTGGCTAAGTAATAACAGCCGCACGGATCGATCGATCAGGTTAAGCTACTCTTGCCGCAGTTGGTCCGTGGATGGGTGACCATCTTTACATACCAAGACTCCTCCCTGCCGCGGAAAGTCCCGGCTGTCATTTGTAGATCTTTGACAGTTGCTACGGGTCGGAAGCCCAAAAGTCTAACAACCAGTCTTACCAAGGGGTATCGTATTACCTAGTTATTGGGTTGTGGAGGTCAGATAGGCAGTCCCTCCATGTAAAATACTGGTATTCAGCTACATCCGGTTAGACTGGAGGCTGACTCCAAAATAATTGGGAAAAGGCTAGGCAGATGATGATGTGTAATTTTGTTAAAGAGTAAACCTAATTGCTTTTACCCATTTTGTTATTAGCGTTATTATGTATCGAAAATCTAACCCCACTAATGATAACACAACATACAGATCGCTGACCCCGGCGAATAAAATGGTAATGTGCTATTACGATCGTTTTAACTTTATTGCACATTCGATATTTAGAGGTCCGATTACACTCGGTCAGTTTTTTTTTCATTTATTTCCTACGGTTATTTCAGAAGTTACGAGAATTTAAGGTGTATTGTAATTAATGTAAAAAAACACTTTTCTTTTGGTATTTGAACAATTCCGCTACAAAAATTGTTTTTTATTTTTCCTGTAAAATTTGGTTTTTACGATTACGATTTTATTCGCCGGGGACAGCGATATCTTCACGCCTGTAATGCCCGATGGGTTAGGCAGAGGTGTATCAATACAATGCACACCTACATTTCGCCAGTTATGGCTAAGTCCCATTTAATAGGGGGCGAAACTATTGCCATGCCATCAACCGGGCACAAATCTCCGGACAAGACTCCGGACTGCTACTGACAAGTTTCTGGGGAGAAAAACCCAATAACACTTTATCCGACTTGGGAATTGAACCCAGGACTTCATGCTCAGCAGTAGCGCTTGCGACCACTAGACCAACGAAGCAATTGACCTACCTACTTTTGATATAAGTAGGTATAATTATATGAATGTTTGGATGTTTGATATTCGATAACGTTTTATCAGTTGAACGGATTGGATTTTGGTTTGGATTAACACAAAGAATACTTTCTACCCGGGTACAGGTAACAAATAGCAGTTTATAAAAAAACCGATAGATTTCCGTAACGTATTAAGATCGAGCAAAAAACACAAAATTAAATTAGCTTGCAAAACTGAACTTAGACGAGGTGATGGATGTCGATAAACAAAACAAAATCTAAACTCTACATCCTTAATATTATAAATGCGAAAGTAAGTTTGTTTGTTACGCCTTCACGCTAAAACGGCTGAACGGATTTGGATGAAATTTGGCACATATATTGATGATGTCCTGGAAAAGAACATAGGATACTTTTTTTTCCCACGGGATCGAGACTTATGCGGGTGAAACCGCGGGGCGCAGCTAGTTTCAAATAACCACAACAAACCAAGAGGTCAACGGTCGCTGCACTGGCGTAGTTGCTTAAAAAAAATTTTTACAACAAAAAAAAAACAACTGACTTTTTTTTTTGTAAAAAGATTTTATTTTTCACTTTTTAGTTATGGTATTTACCCCTCACAAATTCGAATACCACTACTTCCTATGTAAATAACAGTGAGAGGAACTTAACATATCATCCACATACTAAGTGGGAAAAAATACGTATTATTGAAGCTAACTCAAAAACTACCCAAGCAAAGTTAATAAATTTTATATGGAACCACCTATGAAGTATGATCTACCAAACAAAAAAAGAATCATCAAAATCAATTCATAATCGGCGGAGTAATCGCGTAACAAACATACAAAAAAAAAACATTCAGTTGAATTGAGAAGCTCCTCCTTTTGGAAGTCAGTAAAAAAAAGCTGTTCTTTACATTTTGACGAGATATGGGAACATAAATGTAGGGAACAGCAGATTTTTTTTTCGCGATTTCCCATAGTGAAAGTTGTTCATAATGATGAGTACAATGACCCCTTAAGAGGTTTAGTTTAAACAAAACTAAGGTTGTATACTATCACACCTGCGGAGTTTTGTTACCTAATTTGATTGAAGAAAACAAAACTGAGAAAATTAAACCTAAATTCTCGCTTCATAAGGAAAAAACGGTCCAACATTAGTTACCTACACACATTCTCATAAACACAATAGAAGTAACTAGTTAGTATAAGTTCCCAGTCACGGGCACCATAAAGAAAGCTGTTTATCTTCAGAAAATCATAAGAAGTATACCATAAAGGTATGTTATCTCTAAGAGTTATCGTAAATAAGGTTGTATGTGAGTAACGAAGCTTAAGAGAATACTGATGTTTTCTACACGTGTTCAATTGTCGTTCCACGTCAGTGGAAAAACAAGAACTGAAGAAACCTTACTGTGGGCCTAGCAGAAACGCAAGCATGATAAAAAATATGTAAAAAAATTGTATTGTTGTCAATCGCTTCATTCGCTTTTGGTAGACTCGCATCAATGGTATTAGTCACGTAAAAATTGACAATTAATTGTAATTTATCGTTTCGGGGATCCTTTAAAGCCAGCCTGTCCCTTGCTGTCCTCCCCCCAGCGATGCTCTAAGCGAGGTCCGTACCCTACAGGGGGTGACCTAGGTGTCGTGTAATCGCTTAGTTTCTAAGTTTTATGCCCTGGCTGGAAGCCTTAATTTATTGAGGCAGCTACAGGGAAGTCTGGTTAAGCAGCCGATAACCTCCTAGGTTGACCTGCGAGGTGCCATAAATTAAAAAAAGGTCCTTTACTATTGAAAATATTAGTTTCGCACATAATATAAATTTATTTTTAAGACTTCATTCATGTGTATGGGTGATATTCATTGTGCTAATTTAAACCAAAATGCATTCAGTTAGTTGTATTTTCGATTCAAAAATCGTTTGAAAATAGTGCTTGGATCTCTGTTCCGCAGGCACTGTCAATGTCAAAGATCAAAAAAATTCAAATTCAAAATTCAAAAGTCATTTATTCAAACTAGGCTGAGAATTAGCACTTTTCGAACGTCCAAAATTACATAAGACAGTTTCCCAAAAACGTCCATCCTTCACCACTTCCTAGTGCTTTAGCTGGGAAGAAGAAGTGGCGCGACAAACTCCCCAGCAGCACAGCCGTTAGAAAAACTTGATTCAATATACGCGACTCTAATATAATTCTAGATTCTACGTCGCGAGGTTTACTGTGCAAGAAAATTTTTTGTATCCGACAGCTGATTTTAAATGTAATAATTATATTACTGATTCATTGATAGGGCTCGTGGCTAAATAATAACAGCCACACGGTTCAATTAAAGATTAAGCTACACTTGCCGCGGCCAATTCGTGGATGGGTGACCAACCATTACATACCATACCAAGACCCCTCCGTGCCTCGGAAAGCACGTTAAACCCGGTTGTCATTTGTAGATCATTGACAGTCGTTACGGGTAGTCAGAAGCCCGAAAGTCTGGCAACCATGCAGCTTTACCAAGGGTATCATGTTACCCAGTAGGGTATTAATGGCACTCGGATATAAGTTTTTAGACGAGGTGTATATGATATAACTGAATCTCTCACGAGTCATTTTAATAATCAGGTCCTGGGCGACCGAGCTCTGCTCTGGTGAAAATAGAGAATGCTCATTTAGTAGTATACTAATCCATGTATTGTACCTACTTATTCCATGCTGCCATGATCATTATTCTAATGTCATTATTCATTATCTTGTTCTAAACTTTGGGCGACCGAGCTTAGCTTGGGTGTAAATACGGAGAAAACTAATTTTCCCAGATATGAGACCTATCTAAATCGATTTTTCGCCCCCGTAAACTCCTATATTGCAACTTTCACCGAAATCGTTAGAGCCGATTTCGAGAACGTGAGTACAAATCTATATTACTATTATTAACAAATATACATACATACATAAACTCACGCCTTCTTCCCATGGGGGTAGGCAGAAACTACAGAACGCCACCTGCTAGGATCCTTACATAGTCCTTTTGCCTCGTTTACGTTCATACATCTGGTCATACACGTACGCCGGTTGCGAGTACTACGCACCTGGCCTTTCTGAAGAACATCACCAATAAGGTCAGGATATGTCCTCCTAGGGCGTCCCCGCCCGGCCTTTCCCTTTACATCAGCCTTGTAAATACATTTTGTTAGTCGTCTTTCATTCATTCTCTCAACATGCCCAAATATACAAATATTTCTCGTTTAATATCTTGCTCGATAGAAGCTGTACCATAATTTATTTGAACACTGCACAGCTGTTTTCTTCTTCGCGATTTCTATGTGTTCGTTCCATAGTCAATGTACGGCGCGGGCGTATAAACCGTGCCGTAGAAAAAACGTGTCTATCAACAATTTTCCATAGTGATCCATACAACACTGACCGTGCCTACACACGGCGAATAAACCACAGTTTTTACGGCAAGAAAAACGTGTGTGTACAAAGGGCTTTAGGAGGTTTTCAATTACATCGTGTATGCAGCATTAAAAAAACACAATAATTTGACAGTAGACACATCCTATACTATTAAACGAGCAATATTTGTATACATATTTATTTGTTTGTATATAGATTTCTACTCGCGTTCTCGAAATTGGCTCTAATGATTTCGATAAAAGTTCCATTATAGGAACGGGGGCGAAAAATCGATCTAGCTAAGTCTCATATCTGGGAAAATTTATTTTCTCTGTATTTTCACCCGAGTAGAGCTCGGTCGCCCAAAGTTTAGAACAAGATATTGAATAATGACATGACATTATTGACAGTAGAATAATGATCATGGTAGCATGGAATTAGTAAGTACCTACTATCATGGCAGTATGGAATTAGTAGGTACTATCCAATACTATATGAGCATTCTCTATTTTCACCAGAGCAGAGCTCGGTAGCCCAGGTACTTATTAATATTGGACGTAAGTCTCATTATTACGCAGTACATCAAACGATTTTCAAATACCCTTACGCGTGGAGTACTTGCCTCTCTACCTAGTACCTATATCGCTAGGATGATAGTCGTGAGCGAGCTACACACGCCTCCATGAGATCACATCAAATATTGGAAAAACCATGAGTGTTTCACAAACTCCATACAGGGAACATGGCTTCTATTTCAAATATCCGACGCAAATAAGGTGTCTCGATACTTTGCATACATTGTGGTTTTGAAGATCGTAGTCTACTAGTATAATGATGTGAAAGTTTCAATGTTTGTGTTTCTTACTTGAGATAACGAACTTTTAACATACTTGGGCAAAAAGTTATTTGATTACTTAAGCCAAAACAGAAGAGTCAGTCAGAAGGCTTACAAAGCTCTGCGCGTGCAGTATAATAATGCGCTGAGGATATTGTTGAGGCTGCCTCGGTTTTGCAGTGCATCGGGTATGTTTTCGGAAGCGCGAATAGATGACGTTCATGCCATCATACGCAAGCGGTGTGCATCGATGTTGTGGCGATTCAGGGGTAGCCCTAACAGTATTTTAGCTACACTGGTTGATGGACAAGGTTGATGGACCATTTATCAGGCTCTGGGCTAGCAGACATGTGCGTGCACATGTTCATGTAGCCAATTACTGAATAAATAATGTATGTTTAAGTTATTGAGTTTACTAACATAGGCTATATAAGTTCATACTAACACTATATGGATCCCTTGGTCTGAAATAAAATGATTGAATTTGAAAACAAATCATATTAAAAGAAATTTATCCAAATTAGGCTGAGTATCAGTACTTTTTGAACATCAAATGAAATTACTTAAGACAGTTTAGTTTAGTTTATTTCATTTCATATTCAACAGGTTTAACAAATAAATTGTAGAGGCCTTCTTTTAAGTATGGAGATACCTGTGCCAGAAGACCTCCCTCTTCCATAACTATGTGTATGACAAAGCCTGTAAATAACAGAATTTTAACAAAGATGGTACAATAACAAAACTAAAATTAGAAAATAAAAAAAATAAAAATATTAGGTACATGAATTCGTAAACTGAGACAATTATACTAAATTATAAAAAAAAATGCTATAAAATTGGAACTCAGTCGTGAATGACATTAAGCTTGTTTTTAAATTTGATAACCTTCTCAGATTCCGACTTCAGGTATAGACGAGTAGTGTGTGTGTGCATCTTTCTGCATGTGTGGGGATGTTGGTGAATGTGTGTGTGTATTTGTATATTTAAGGGTGTGTGTGTATGTGTTTGTGTGAGCGAGTAAAAAAGAAAGGGAAACCAAAAGCATATTATCAGTGTGAAGAAGACAAGAATACCTATAGTAATTTTATTTAGTCCCACAAAACACCCGCCCTTCACCACTTCCTAGTGATGCTTAAGCTGGTAAGAAGAATAACGCAACAAACTCCCCAGCAGCACATATATATGTCTGTAAAGTAGTGAGTCATGAACATACTGACTGAAGGTAGCCTTTGCATACAAAATACCCGATAATATAATCAGTCATCCTCCTTACAGCGAATGCTCCAAGGTAGCTCGCAGATAATAATCTCTTTTAAGAACGCGGCGACGCGTGAATTGTCCATACAAACGTAATACCTAAATCATTTGCAATTTGGGCATATTTTCACCACATTATGTTGTAATTCGGATTTAGACAGTGTTTATCTAGGCTTCTACATCTTGCTTTTTCCAAAAAACTTTTCTAAAATGAAGTTTAAACGAATTTAATTTAGCACATTTTTCCAGCGTAAATGACATGTCTTCATTTTGTTTTTTCTGTATTATAAACAACAATATTTATAATATTCTTTGTGCAGAAGCATAACTTATATTATCAAGTTACAAATTATCGAAATAAAATGGAAAAATATTAAGTTTTTATTCATCATTTTTGGTATTACGGAACACATCCAAATTTATCATAAATTTTCGAGAGCTAGTAGTGCTCTCGCATCAAGCAATAGTTGTCAATGTGTGCGTGGTAGTATTGCTCACTGTAGGTGTATATCGCTCCGACAGGCACTCACACTAGCGCAACGTGCTTGGAATTCAGTTTTGCAAACATCTCGATTTGTAGTTGCGAGCCGTGTTCGCAGGCTTTTTAAGAGCGTTTATTCTGAAAGTGGGCAATGTCGCAAATAGATGTCAAATATTTCGCTGTTTTGATTAATTTGGGAATATCACTATATGAAAATAAAAAATTTGGCTAGCTAGCGAATTGCTATTATAACACTGAATTTGATGTTGTACCTAACCGTTTTAGGTGTAAAAAAGGCATTTGAAAAGTTTCCAAATACTTTTTTTACATCTAAAACTAAATATTCGGTGTTACGATATTAATTATTGCATTTCATAATCAATAATTTAGATATTTACGACGTTGCCAACTTTTAGGATAAACCCTCTTAAATGTAATAAGAGCAGATGAACTTACCTCCAATTAAACAGTTTATCAGTAGCCATATATCACGAACTCCTAAACTCACGTCTCACGGTAACCGCCCTTAATCTATGTCAATATACATAGAAACATACCCAGTATGTCTTGACACTTAATTCAGGCGCTGTTTTCAAAGGAAAATGCCACCAATAAGACAAATTCGATACATTTGAATTTAGTTCCATATTTGGCCACGGATCAAGGTAATCTGGGCACTATATACATGTTTGTAAATGTTAATAAGTACGTGTTTGTAACTCATCCGATTACGATGTATTATTTGGTATTAGTTTTGCGATTTGTCGACAAGTTGTGCTCGCTTCAGGCTCTAAAGTAACTACTTTTCAGAACTCGGAATACCTCAAAATTAAACGTGCGTGTTTAGAAGGTATATCACACTGACTTTATCACATACACGAATTTAATAGTTCTAAGTTCACACCATTTCTTATTAACTTGCTTTATGTTAATGCTGGGGGGCTTGTGGCTAAGTAATAACAGCTGCACGGGTCGATCGATCAGGTTAAGCTACGCTTGCCGTGGTTGGTCCGTGGATGGGTGACCATCTTTACATACCAAGTCCCCTCCGTGCCTCGGAAAGCACGTTAAGCCGTTGGTCCCGGCTGTCATTTGTAGATCTTTGACAGTCGTTACGGGTAGTTAGAAGCCCAAAAAGTCTGACAACCAGTCTTACCAAGGGGTATCGTGTTACCTAGTCACTAGGTTGTGGAGGTCAGATAGGCAGTCGCTCCATGTAAAATACTGGTTTTCAGCTGCATCCGGTTAGACTGGAAGCCAACCCCAACATAGTTGAGAAAAGGCTAGGCAGATGATGATGTTAATGCTGGGGCTGCACCTGCGTCTATCGTGAATTCGTGACGAAGCAATACGTGCCGAAGCTTCGTATGTTTTGCTCGCTAAAAAGTTATCGCGCTAATGCGGTGGTCACATTATCAGCTTCATAATTTTAAGATGGCAATTACAAGATTATTATTTCGACAGAGCGTCTACGCAGTCTGGAAACAACAGTCGAAATGACCAACGCTAGTCCAACCACGTGTCACGCTTATTATGTGCCGCCACCCGGGCGATAAGTGCTACGCAGCCCGAAATATAGCGACGATAATAGATAATGGTTGGTTACATTTGCGTGTGTCGTATCATTGTGCGAAGCTTCGTCACGATAGACGCAGATGTGGCCCCAGCTTAATAAATAACGGGTGAATATATACCTTAGGGTAATTACCTACATGCCAAAGATGCCTCACTGCGATACCTCGCGATAACAGTTTAGCTCGCTACCTCGATATCACCTCGACATAAAACAAATGCATGTTAATAGACACGTACGCACATGCCGAAAGATACCTCACTGCGATACGTCGCGGGCCTTTTGGAGGTTTACCTCGATGCCTAAGTGAAAACAATAGTAGATTGTTATACGAGGGGCTAAAATAACCCATTCTGTTGATGTAGTTTTACTTCCGAGCTTTAGCGATGGAGTAAATAGAAACCGACTTATAATGGGCTTTAGTGTCGTGTGTTACACTTTACTTTTCACTACGATTGCGAGAAAATAAAATAATCCAATACAATATTAAATAGTTTATTTAAAAAAAAAAAATACAATTTGTTCAATCTGACTTTTTAAGGAAACTTTTATCCCGGTATGCGGTAGTACGTTTCCGTGGGATAATTTCCGACTTCCAAGCAAGCGGAGCCGCGGGAAAAAGCTAATTTTACATAAGAATAAAGACTTTTTCGTTTTTGTAGGTTCGTCGTTGGTTACAGACAAAAATTAAAATTAATTATTTTTCCCCTAGAGCAAGATATGCTATTTTTTCCCTGCTCTGGTACGCTACAATGACAGACTTTTTGAGCAAGAGGAGTGAAAAATAAGTTGTTTTTACATCACGGTCGACGGCAAGCATCGATGTGATCTGGCTCGTGATTGGTCCAATCGGTTCGTCTCAGCTTATCGTATCTGCATCACTCTCATGGCATTTCCGTTCGATTGTTTACTTGTGTGAATTGAATTATGGATAAGGAGGAAAGGAAGAAAACCACCACAAGAAATTTCTTTTAACTAGAGAATGGAAGACAGTTACTTCGGTATGCGGATCAATGAATTCATCATCTCTGTCAATATCAAGTGACAACATCTTTTTACCCCACTACGGCGAAACAAAAATGAAAGGTTATGATTTTGAAAGGTATGTATGTTCATCTGATATAACTTCTAAACTACTTATCATAATAAGACAAATAAGGTATCGTTGGAAGCGTTTTGATCGTCCGCTGGTTATTATAATAGGTTTGTGGCGTCAACTTAACTTTATATTACTCCCACGATCTCTGTACGCATGCACTTATAAGCACAACGCTTTGCATGCATTACGTTGCACACTACCGAAATATAAACAGCGAATTTTCACACCAAAAAAACTTTTACAAAAAAAAACAACCGACCTCCAAAAAAACCCTACAAAGTGAAAAATAACTTTAATTTCGGAAGTCGGTGTCTTGGGTTTTGTATTTTCGTTTTTTGCCACCGACTTCCGAAATTAAAGTTATTTTTCACTTTGTAGTGTTTTTTTTGGATGTCGGTTGTTTTTTTTTGTAAAAAGTTTTTATTTTTCACTTTTTAGTTGTGGTACCTACCCCACACACATTCGAATACCACTACCTGCTACCAGTGACAGAAACTTATCATATCATCTACATACTAAGTAAAAATACGTATTTTGTAGCTAACTCAAAAACGATCCAAGCAAAGTTAATAAAATTTATATGGGACCAATTCGAGAGCACACTCTTTCAAACAAAAAAATAATTTTCAAAATCGGTCCAAAATAGACGGAGAAATCGGTGGACATATATATAAAAAAAAAAACAAACATACGCGACGAACATATAACCTCCTCCTTTTTGGAAGTCGGTTAAAAATAAAAATCGTTTTTCAGCAATTATTTTTGCACTACTTAAAGTTCGTTTTTAAGAAGTAGTCCACTAAGAGCACCCGTCCGAATAGCACCTAGCTTAGTCCACGAAGAGCACCCAGGTGCTCTTCGTGGATTAAAATTTATTTTAACATTTTTGTCCACGAAGAGCACCTACGACTCAGAAGCCTACTGCTGTGATGTATTTGTTTTACAGGACGTTATTAAATGAAAGATATCGATAAAAAACACTAGATTTTTTATTAATTACACATACTTACGTACACACGGCTACACATCAAGCTATAAATGTCCAGTATAATCTGACCTCGCATTGTACGGAAATCCTATACAATGCGAGATCAGCATAAACTGGAAATTAGAGCTTGATGTGTAAACGTGTGTACCTACATACGAAATTTGTCTAGGCGACATTTAAAAATGAAAAGTAATAAAAATCACTATGACAATTATTAATCTTACCAAATAATAACACTTCTTATTTTTAATATATCACAATGAGTCTTCACATATCACTTTTACTGCAAAATCAGCCTTAATTATATCTTACCTAATAATAACACTTTCTTATTTTTAATATATCATATCATAATCAGTCTCCACATATCACATTTATTGCAAAATCAGCGTTAGAGCCTGCGTAGATGAGGAACAATGGCGGACGAGGAATAATTAGGTTGCACTTTGTCCGCGCAATACCTCATGTCTCGCCTGGTGGTATACGCAGACAAAGTGCAACCTAATGAGAGTAATAATAAAAGCACACGAAGGAAATTTTGTCCGCCATTGTCCCTCATCTACGCAGGCTCTAACGCTGATTTAGAAATTAGTCTCTGGGATGAAAAAACGAACTGCAGTTTGATGTACAGAATGCGTTGATGATAGCTTCGTGAAGAGTCTTGTAACACCGTGCATTAGAATTGAAGTTTACCTTCATTCGTTTAACTAACCCATAAACGATAATAAAATAAGTTAGGAAACGAAATAATGTAACAATAAACAGGGCCAAAATGGGACCAACTTCCATCATCACTTTGGACTTTCCGGAAGCTTAATAATAGATACGTTTTCGATACAACAAGAATGCTCGCCAAAACACTTATCAGATAAAGAGAACTTTTTATTAACCCTCAAGAAAATACAGCTGACATACCGACTCCTAGACAACGAAATATAATAGAAACCCAAATAAAAAGTCTTACCAAACTTTTCCTTGGAGAACGCTACAAATCAGCTTTTGTTTATACGCTCGTCTCTTGTTTTCTACAAACTACCATTGTGATGCAAGATGAAAATCGTGTAGAGAATACATACACGTAGGTAGATAGGGTGCTTCTAGGATCTGGGTGAAGTAATTCCTACTTGGAGACTAAGTTGCAAGCTAGGAAGGAACTTTGATGCTTGGATACAAATTAAGCCTTTAATAATTAATTATATTTATTTTATAACACAATGATTGAGCGATAACAAGCCCACATGGTTGCACTATGCAAGGTGTATTTTACTCATCTAGCAAAACAAACAGCTGTTCCATATATTTAAGTTATGTCAATTTATACCTTGTACAGTCCAATGCAAACTTTATGACGGCTTTGAACACGTTGCGAGTATCTGCGCAGTATCAAATTCTTGTGACCGCGGGGGTGAGGGGTGGGGTACTCCACTTCAGAACCGCCATAAAGTTTGAAGCTCACTGTACACGAAAATCTTAAACTATACTCCATAGGTTTAGGTAGTTAAATAAAGGTAAACAAAAAAAACCACGTGACGAGACAGCTATCAAGTAACCGACTAAACGTAATACTTGTCACTTCAGTTGTTATGCTACGTCACAGTTGAACTCTTCAATTTAGCAACGTTATATTTCGTTGACGTTTAGAAATTGGGCTCTTTATAATAGACAGATTACAAAATATTATAAATCTAACAAAAAAAAAAATGTGCACAAGCAGTTACATCTACGAAAAGTACTTTAAGAATAAACGATAAAGTTTAACATCATTAATAAAAGAGGAAACTATAGTAAAACACTAAAATAAATTTAATTTGGTTTAATCGTATTTTTAAACAAGAAAGTGTCATCTATAAAAACCCTTTTTAAAATTTGTTTACCTTTTTTTAACTACCTAAACCTATGGAGTATAGCTTCCGCCAGCGGCTTCGCCCGCGTGATATGTTTATAAATAATAGCCTATGTTACTCATTGTTAAGAGGCCTGCGAACACGGCTCGCAACTACAAATCGAGATGTTTGCAAAATTCAATTCCAAGCACGTTGCGCTACGTGAGTGCCTGTCGGAGCGATATGCACCTACAGTGGGCAATACTACCATGCACACATTGACAATTATTGCTTGACGCGATAGCACTACTAGCTTTCAAAAATGTATGATAAATTTGGATGTGTTCCGTAATACCAAAAATGATGAATGAAAACTTAATATTTTTCTATATTTTTTTTTTCAATAATTTGTAACTTAATAATATAAACTATGCTTCCGCAGAAATAATATTATAATTATTGTTGTTTATAATACAGAAAAAACAATATGAAAACATGTCATTTACGCTGTAAATATGTGTGAAATTAAATTCGCTTAAACTATATTTTAAAAAAGTTTTTGGAAAAAAATAGATGTAGGAGCCTAGATAAACACTGTCTAAATCCGAATAATAACATAATATGGTGGAAATATGCCCAAATTGCAAATGATTTAGGTATTACGTTTGTATGGACAATTCATGCGTCGCCGCGTTCTCTACAGGGGAAATATTTTTTTAAAAGCGTTCCAGTAGTTTTTGAGTTTATTAATTACAAAAAAAACAAGCAAACATACAAAAAAACAAAATCTTTTCTCTTTATAATATTATTTTAGACAAATGGGAATTCGGAGAAAATTACGTTTTAAAGCTTCGATGAAAAAATTCGGCAAATCTTGCATTGGCAGAATTTGGGTTTTTTTCTTTTTGGTAATGTTTTTTTCCATTTATTATAATTAGTTTGTTTCATTCCTATACAGACTGTCCATTTATAAGACCAGTACCGACTTTGTTCTTAAAAAAATTAAATGTAATACAAAAAGTGAACTGTAATGTTTTTTATCTACTCTCATAGCATAATATTCGAATTATGAACTACAAAACGAGTTTATATTGACATACTTTATAAACAGAATACCGAAATTTAAAAATAGAATCATATTATAACACTTTTTCTCTAACAAAATAATACTATAAAACAATTTTTTTTCTATTACGATACAGCGCTAATCCAAGAAGTTAATATCACCAAAGAGTTTTCATCAACTTTTGGCGGGGGACAGCAGCACCCGCTGTAGCGCATATGCGGTGATGTGCTGGTGCAGGCGACATTCATTTGTTTTGTAGTAATTACTGAATTTCGTGGGATTTATAAATTTATTCTTGATCTTTAACTTTAATCTTTTATTTAGTATTTGTGTCAATCCCAATTTTTGAGAGTAGATAGTGTTTGAAACTGCACATAACTAGGTATTAAAACATTCGTGTGATACTATTAAAAACCTGGCCTACGGCTCGGTTTTTAAACACGCACTCATGTTTTAATACCCCTTATTATGCAACAGTTTCATAAACTACTATTTTTATTTATTATTAATAATGTAATGTATGTATGATACTAGTTTTCGGTGAAAACAGAAAACAGAAACATTTTCTCTATTTTACGAAAAGACCCCGAAATATATAAGTAGACTCAACACCTTGCCAGAATAACTTGGTAGTCTTTTAGGATATCTAAAGGGATGGAACATTCCATTCGTTCAATTTATTAGCCAGGTATGTACCTATACCATCTCATGAAATAGAAAGGAAAAACCATATTGAATACCGAGAAAGTAACCTATATACTTACAGTGATATTCGTAATGGAACTACCGGTGTGTTAGTATTTCGAAATCTAGGATATTGAACATGACAAATGGTGGAATATACCGTTGTCGTGTCCTGAGAATTTTATTTAATTACTTTTATTTCCACAATGATGTTCATATCATAAACAATATCCTCAATATCATGGCTGCATTTTAGGTGTCCTAATAGTAAAAAGTGACATGTACCTAAGTAGGCTTTATAAAATTTCCGGAATATATTTATTTATTTATTTACTAAGCAAGGCGCACCAAGGACATGATACCTATTGTTACTATCCTTGTAAATATTATTTACAAGGATAGTAACAATAGGTATCACGAGTCTTGAGTACTGTGTAAATACATCAAGAAAGAAAGAAAGAAAAATAAGTTTAATTCACATCACTTACAGGCATGCACAAAATTCTTATTAAAAGGTGAACAATTATTCGACAAATTATTAAATCATTAAAATATTAGCATTAACATTAATTTGATATGTAATAAAACTGCGAAATAAGATTAGATTATAAAATAATAATATATACTCCATCATTATCAAATAAGCTACCTACCCCAAATGTACCCATTTTCGACCTTTTTTTTTTTTGGGTGGGAAATCATCAAATAACTTCTCCCGCTCTGGACGGAGCGGGAGGGCGTGTCAGACTCTTACTGACTAAAACCGCCCGTGTTCCTTCAGTTGCCGTGTTGCCAGGGGGGCCACGATTTCCCTATCGGTTTTCTTCGAACCCCCGGCAGGCATTGGCCCTAGCGGACCCCGTCAAACCCATTTTCGATCTGCAGGCGACTAACGTAGTTGTGTTGTGGCAGTGGTGAGGATCGTAATAGGCGGCGTTCTGTAGTTTTGGCTTGAGTAAGTAGAAACTATGTAAGTTTATGTATGTATGTCTTAAGTATGAAATTGTATTACCTATTATTCATCCTCTTTTAGAAAAGCACAAACTAAATCCTCCTATCCTCCTATACGACTAAACGAGCAATATTTATACCGGATGATTTTTTTTACCGTCTCGAAATTTTTACAGGATGTTCTACCCATGAATATAAACAACTTTCACTATGGGAGCAACTCTGATATCACGAAAAAAAATCAGCTGTTTCATACATTTTGGTCAAGTAGGTATTGAACTTTTGTATAAACAGCTGTTTTTTTTTTTCGTGATTTCAGATGTGCTCCCATAGTGAAAGTTGTTTATATTCATGGGTAGAACACTATGTAAAAATTTCGAGACAGTAAAAAAATCACCCAGTATATTTATATTTGTAATCATATTCTTAAAAAGGGCTCTAACGATTTCGATGAAAGTTGCAATATAGGAGTTTACGGGGGTCTCATATCTCTGAAAATTCGTTTTCTCCGTATTTTCACCCGAACAGAGCTCGGTCGCCCAAAGTTTAGAACAAGATAAATGATATAGATTAATGACATGGCAGCATGGAATTAGGTATGTAACTCGTTGGTAATCCTTTAATAAATAAATACTATCCAATACAATTAAATGAGCATTCGCTATTTTTACCAGAGCAGAGCTCGGTCGCCCAGGAACTCATATTAATATCTCATTCACGCATGGCAGCAACTACGAATCCCGATTATTAAAGCATCTGAATAAACTTACAATCCCAGAAAGCATCTACCGATTAAAAAAGCGGTGCGACATTTTCTAACAGAATAGTCAGTACGAAGAATGACTTCAAAAAGATAGGACAGACTCCACTGAGAGTAGCGCCTCACATGCTAACAGAACTATCTCACTTGCTCATAGTCGCATGATAAAAGCGAACAAAAAAACTCATTTCATCGTTAAAAGTAGAAAATATTAGCTTGTGAGCGATCGAGTGACCTATGCTTAAGGGTACGATAACTGACTTTTAATGATTTTATACTGAAGATGACGTCTAAACGAGTAGTGTTAGTGATTTGAAAAAAAATTATGTTAAATAAAAGCATTTTTTTAAATATTTTAATATAGACATATTTTTGATTATGTTTATATAACATAGTGAAATTAATTTGTACATTTTATGTCTAATGCGGATAAAAAACTGAGAATGACGCAAAATTTATCAAGCGTATTTTTCTGAAAACTTCACCATTTTAAAGATAATTAAATTATCAATCTTTTAGTATACGTGTTTTATTAAAATACCTTTTGTTTTACGTGTAATAAATTAATAATGCGTCTAATTT
Organism: Agrochola lychnidis; assembly: GCA_963680765.1. NCBI lineage: Eukaryota > Metazoa > Arthropoda > Insecta > Lepidoptera > Noctuidae > Agrochola > Agrochola lychnidis. The sequence continues at coordinate 16,348,987 of OY796869.1, read as the reverse complement.
GGGACAACGCTCCTTGATGGGCGAGTCCTATTACTGGCTGGACCTACAACGCATTGCGTGAGCTCAGTACGAAACACGCAAGCTAACCATTCAAGGTAACTGTCATATATCTGCGTCTTAACTATTTCAGTATAACCCCTTCACAGAGGTTATTATTTTAATGCATCTCTGCTGTAGTCGTTCAGTCTTCGTATAATTGTCTTGGCTATAAGATTCTATCTAAGACAACCCACAAAGCCATCACTAGTTCCATTTAAAAAACATCGCGATACAAACAGCTGGTGCATCTTTACATAGAAAGGGGATACACTTATCTCTTGGCTCTCAAGTTCTATTGCTCTGTAGTAATCTTATTTTAAGGCGGTTTATAAACGAATGTTTTAGATGTCTTAACGTTTTGTAATGAGGTTAGTCTAGTTTTTGAGCCGGAAAAGATGGATTAGTATACGGACGTACATTAATTAAATAATTATATGTGAAAACGATGCACCTAGAATTAAATTACTGTACCACAATAGGTAAAAATAATTAAAAATGAAGCAACGACAGATAATTTAATTATGTGATAGATGCATGGTGCTCACATATTTACAAGAGTAAAAGTATACGATTTTCCTAAAATTTTATAATTAATAAGTCAGTGTATGAGGAAGTAATCACAGAATATAAAATCAATGTCATAAAACACAAAATAATAAATTTTACAATTAAATTTGCAACCAGTTTGATTTTGTCTTGATTCTAAATTTTCCTATGGGGCAGGACAAGCATGTTTCGATGCTTGGATATAATCCTCTAATTTGTAATATGCTTATTTACAAAGTGTACTTTTAATATGAGTTTTAAATTTTCTTATATTTCATCATCAGCCTATAAATGTTCCCACTGCTGGGACACAGACCTCCTCTCTCCTCCTCCGGGAGTGGGCCGTAATCCACCACGCGGGCCCAGTGCGGGTTGGTAGATGTCACATGTCTTCGAATTTTCGGTTCTAGAATATGCCGGTTTCCTCACGATGTTTTCCTTCACCGTTAAAATTCACCGCTTAAATTTTCTTATATTTAAATAATTATATTATTAATTATTGCATGACTTTATAATCACATCACGGCCAAGTAAAACTGTGAAGATACTTAATAAGATCGCTAAAAACCTCATCACTTTATCTGTTACTTACTATTATTATTTTATTCTTGCGGTTTTAATCCAAAACGCAATGAATTTGCCTTTCACAGAAACACGAGATTTAAGTATTCACAACGCTTTCAATCCTATTTACTTTGTGAAGGAAAACATAGGAGGATGTACATAACTATGCATCAGAAGAATATGTTAGCAAAATACACCCGGTGTATGAAAATCCTCGAGCTCGCATCATGTTTAAAACAAATACATACAAAATTGGATGGTGCCAAGGGAATTGTATAGGAATTTGTTCAAGACACCTCTATGTATGTGTTATGTATGAAGTTGATACAATTTGATAGTAAATTAGATGGCTATGGGCCGCTAGCACCCCCTTCAGAGAATGAAGGATCCAGCCAGGATTTTGTTTTGTATTTTCTGGTTTTTTGCCGAGTCTTGTAGTTTCTTGAGATGGTTTTGTCAAGGACGAATTTTACGTAAAATAAATTAGAATAAATTGAAGCTGCGTCTAGCGTTTTTGGAAAGTAAACGTTAATTTGTTTTAGTAATATTCTGCGAGAGTTAATAGACAAAATAAATGACTACTTACTTACTATCATCCACTTGCTAAATCATGAGGCTTCTTTTCAGGGTTGTTGACTAACCTTGAGTTTCATAATCTTCTTGTGATTGGTAGACTGAAACAATGGGCTTTCCAATAGTAAGATAAACGAATACAAGACAAATAAGTAAAAGTATTTCTAATTTCTTCATGTCCCTCGGGTATCATCGCATTTCCGAGTAAAAACGAATGCTAATTTCCATGTCCATCAAACGTTACATTTATCGTGTATAATAATTTAAATTCAGAACTAAGTACTTTATTGTTGTTTTGTTTTGATTTCCGTGTAACCTACCGGTCGTGCCTGCTACTTTAGCGCTTTCCTCCCATTTTTCAAATAAATTTCATAAAGTTAAAAGAGTATTAACAACTCTATATACTTCCAAGTCGATTGAGAGTGTCTGGTTTGCACCAAGTGCAAAGAGCAACTGATAGAAATCCGACAACTGACGAAACACGGAGTTTACCGAGGGACATTAAGAAACTAGAAATACAGTAGTTTATTTTCTCAGTATCCATTTCGTATAGCTATTTCACACGACTGTCAAAGAATAACAGAATAAAAATGTCACATTGGAAACTTAGGTGGAAAGCTTACTTGAAGCTAGCTGTCAATAGTGCCCCACAATTGACTGTTCACTTCAACTATGTTATTTTTACTACAAAGTGGTACTACGGTGAGAATAGTTTACAGAATAGACGTGATTAATTTATGACTTAAACATTCAGAAAATATCTATGGTTCTGTGTCTTCTGAAAATAAATGGATTATTATATTTTTTATGTTTTTGACATTCTCGGGAGTCCGAGTTCGCAGCCAACGCGCAGAGGCCTCGACATTTTTAATAAAATGAGGCACCAACCGACGATTATCCCTATATGCACTGGGCAAGTGCATCCAAGAACAATCTCCGATTGGTGTATGTCTATTGCAAGATATGGAAACAAAAACATATTGGGCTATGAGTTTGGGTAGCTATAATGGATTGGTTACTTTGAACTATGGAAAAACTATGTCCCGTGCCTGACCAATGTTATATAATATACACGAATAAATGGGTGACTTGTATACACGGCTACAAATCAAGCTGTACAGTATAAGCTAACCTTTATCCATTTTACGGAAATCCAATACATATACAATGCGAGATCAGCGTAAACTGGAAGTGTACAGCTTGATGTATAGCCGTGTGTACACTCAATAATGGGCCCTCGGAAACTGTCGCTAGTACATAGTGATGTAGCGACAAGGAGGCAGCATGTTCTGAGGTGCTTGAGGAGTGGAGAGGTATTCCACGGTTATCCGGGCAATCCCAGAGCCTGGAAGATGGCCAAGATCCAGCCTTACCAGCATCTTACTTGAATACTTTCTTCCTTCGAGCACGTTTGCTCCTGCAAATTTCCACTCAAGCCGTGCAATAGAGGCAAAAAATAGGTGGGAGATCTTTTCTAGGATTACTATTATTAAAAGTTGATTGTGATTTAATTAGCTAAACAATAATTTTGTCTGACTTTACGATTTTTATTTGAAACAAAAACGCTGCGTTTAAACCGCAACTGTGCAGGATACAAAGCTATCGCGGTGTATTTAGACGATACAGAAACTCGGTAAATACTCGCACAACTGCAATGAAACGCAAAGAATATTATTGCACAGAGAAAGTTGTTTCAGATTTAGTTTTGTACTATAAAACTGATTGTCTGCCTTTTTTATCGATTCATTTTAAAGTTGTTTCTTTAACAAGCTTTTAATTTAAAGAGCCATTGATAATTATACAATACGCACATGAATCCGAAAAGTCAGAGGTTGCTTCGAAAATGGTGAAGGAAAACATCGTGAGGAAACCGGCATGCCTGAGAAATATTTCTTGACAGCATGTGAAGCTAAGTCAGAGGCCCATGGGTGGCTTTAAAACTCTGTCACCAGGTTAGTCACAAATCACACGAAAAGAAGTCTTCTTTTCAAATTTAAAGAATATTTGGCACCTGTCCCCCCGCCGGCGATTGACGAGAAGCGAGTAGAGCTAGCAACTAACAACGAGTTGGTGACAGCGATAAGGGATTACTCGCTGTTAATTGCGTAGGTATGTACCAAGGGTGAGTCTCAGCGAGTGTTCAAGCGTCGCTGAGCGAGTACTATCTTTAATAGCTCTCGTCACTGCGGCAAACGAGTACTCACCGACGACGTGTACTTACACTGGACCTTGCTCAATAACGAGGTGCCAGTTTAGGGGTAAGAGGAACAGGATGTAAAGTTCACTCATCCACTATAGAAAAGGGAGGATCCTCTGACCAGACGGGTGTTGTGTCTGGCGGGCAACTGCCCATCGGTTTGAAGTTGAAATCTTGTATGTATGTCGATCGCTCGATAAACTCTAACTGCACGATGCAGGATTTGTGTGACGTCATGTCTATGATGCGTAGTTCGTATGTGGCGGTGTAACCGCTACAGTACCAAGGGTGAGTCTCAGCGAGTGTTCAAGCGTCGCTGAGCGAGTACTATCTTTAATAGCTCTCGTCACTGTGGCAAACGAGTACTCACCGACGCGTACTTACACTGGACCTTGCTCGATAACGAGGTGCCAGCAGTTGTTGCAGCTAAGCACGTAGCTTTAAATTTCCCGACTAATAATCATGATCAAAACTTTGATCCAGCCCGTCCCATCTTTGATGTCCTTCCTCCGGTTGACGCCCTAAGCCGAGGTTTTGTATCCCATGGGGGCTGCCCTTAGCGAGCGTTCACCTAGTTTTAATTAGCATAGTTGAATAACCCCTTGGCTGGAGGTTTTAAGTGTAGTAGCTTAAGGCACCCACAGGAAAGCCCGGTTAAGTAGTCATGATCTCAGAGGTCAACTACGAGATGCCCTACCTAATAAAAAAACATACACTGGACCTAAAATCTTTTTTACATTCCTTGAGCAAGCAAATCATTGATAACTAGCCGCTTCCTCGTCGGCGGTGAGGGGTGCCTTTGAGGTGCATTTAAATTGTAGGTATAAGTTTAAATTGGATTAGAGACCACGAACTCTGTTTGTTTCCGCATTTCTTTATTTATTTATTTAAGGAAAACAAACAGTAGCACAATAAAAAACAGTCACAATATCTTAAATATAACATTTTGAACAATTATGCTACCCACTACGTTTTCCACAGATTACAATAGGAAGTATTTAAAGACTAGCTAGTAACACAGATACAAAAGCTATACAAACGGCTTTATCCTGGAACTCATATCTGGATTTTTTAATTTATAAAAGAAACAAAAAAATAAAATTAAAAGCAAGTTTGTGTGCGTAAAGCATTGTATAATGACGCAATGCTTGATATTAGATCAAATATTACGTCATTATACAATACTTTGCTGATCCCTTAGGGTTGCTTGGATTTGCTTCTTAAACGCATTTTTACCAGGAAAAAGAATGTCGATTGAATTAAACTCATTGTTATATGTCTCAACTAAACGATGAAGTGCTGAACGCGAGCCAGCGTTGGATTTACAAAAGCGAGTAGCAAATAGACGTCGAGAGCGTACCTCTCGTACATGAACTGTTTCGAACGATTTCTTCTCAGAGATCGGTCAGCCCGGAAATGCGGGTGCCTTATTTAACGTTTAATATATCTATGACGGGTGCCATTTAGTTTTAAAACATTGACATGTAAAAGTGTCTTAAAACGTTTACTTAAAGAAATAAATAGCATTTCATTTTATTACTTCTCTTTGTGAATTAAGTTCCTATTCAGCCAAAATGTTCTCTATGTTCTAAGTAGACAACAGACACTGTATATAAAATACTTTACATGCAAAATACACGCTTAAGACGCAGATATATGACAGTAACCTTGAATGGTTAGCTTGCGTGTTCTGTACTGAGCTCACGCAACGTGTCGTACGTCCAGCCAGTAATAGGACTCACCCTTCAAGGAGCGCTGTCCCAAATTAGACGCATTATTAATTTATTACACATAAAACAAAAAGTATTTTAATAAAACACGTATACTAAAAGATCAGTAATTTAATTATCTTTAAAATGGTGAAGTTTCAAAAAAATACGCTTGATAGATTTTGCGTCATTCTCAGTTTTTTATCCGCGTTGGACATAACTTTGCAAATTAATTTCACTATGTAATATAAACATAATCAAAAATATGCCTATATTAAAATATTAAGAAAATGCTCTAATTTAACACATATTTTTTCCAAATCACTAACACTACTCGTTTAGACGTCATCTTCAATATAAAATCATTAAAAGTCAGCTATCGTCCCTTTAAAATATACTGTGCAGATATCCTCTTATTAAAAACACCTACTGCGCAAAACGTAATGAGTGTAATGACACTTACACACCCACTTGTGTGAAGGTATTTTACTTATCACATTTTCGCCTTCCTCCCCTCATCTACGTTATACGCTCTTCCTAAAACGATTTTCCACCTTTTCGTACTCAAAATCAATGTGAAGTAATGCATGTAAAGCCATGATTTAACATGAGTCCATGAAGGTACTGTGCCTTTAAAATAAAGAAGAGTAATAGTAATTAGAAAGGTAAAATTCAATTACATACAAACCCTCGGGTTGCATGCATACAAGTACTCGGTACCCACGGGCTTCTCTTGGGTACATTATCAATCGACAGCGATGCGGAGGAATTTTTCGACGCCATATTTTAGTTTGTTAATAGTTTTAGTTAGGTTAGGATATTACATTTTTATTTCAATAATTTGAAGTGACTAAGAATGTTATTCAATTAATTATTCCATTTTTGTAATTAATTATGTAAGTAAATCCATATAAATTACATGGGTACATACATAAATTCAAGCCTTCTTCCCATGAGGGTAGTCAGAAACTACAGAACCCGGCTGCTACGAACCTTACATACTCCTTTTGCTTCGTTTACTTCATACATCAGCACCCTAATTGCGTAATGCACGATCAATTACAATTTGTTTCGATTTGAAACAGATTGCTAATTCATTGCTTCATAAGTTGGAAAAAAAATCTGCTCAACAACGTAAATAACGCAATGAATGTTGTTGAACTGTCTAAATGAAACAAATTTGTCATGATCGTTTACGAAAATAAGTTACGCAATTAGGGTACAGGTCGTACACGCCGGTTGCGAGAACTACGCATCAGACCTTCCTGAAGAACATCATCAATAATACAATTATTTTATTCAATTATGAGGTATTGTTGAACCTAGGACGAACTTCAAAAAAGTAAGTAATGTGTTTCAATTGTTAGGTTTTAATTTATTAATACGTAATTGTTGGATATTGTACTGGCAACACCTGAAGATTCGATGTGTCAATTGAGTAGCGCGGGAACCCTTCTTCTGGGTCTGGCGCTCGTGACGATAAGACGTGCTTAGTGGTTGTGTCGGTAAAAAGATAGATTGGCATGGTACTGGTTGGCGATCTACTGTAAATTAAAGTAACCTATTAGTTTTATGGTAAATATTAGAATACTTGGTATGGTGTAGAATATTGAATTTGATGTTGGCAAAGAAATATAAATGACTGACAAAATATCTTGGTGTTTCATATTATTTTCCTTATCCCTGAAATATTGTAAATATGTAATTTATTAAAAAAAAAAAATTATGATATTGGGGCAACGACTTTAAGATTCATTTGGGGATTAGTATTCATTTTGAGGTTAAATAATTATATTCGGAACTAAATTAGTTATTCTAGAGTCAGAATGGTTTTTATTTTACAATGTTATCGTGAAGCCATTGAGAAACGGATAGAAATTGTAATAGTCGCACTTCGTACTGAAAAGTAACGATAAATCAATGTGATAAGATAATTTATTATTCTCCTCTGCAGTAGGTACTTTTAGCTGGTAATTTAAATAAAATGCTTGTCTTCTGTCGTGATAATGTAACGAAGGTTCTTACCAAAAGTTTGAAGAATAACGTCAAAAAATATAGAACACATTGAGTTCAAAAAAATTGAGTAGCACCATACATTATGCTTCATCAGCCTATAAATTTTCCCACTGCTGGGACACAGGCCTCCTCCCTGTGAGAGGGAGTGGGCCGTAATCCACCACGCGGGCCCAGTGCGGGTTGGTAGATGTCACATGTCTTCGAATTTTCGGTTCTAGGATATGTCGGTTTCCTCACGATGTTTTCCTTCACCGTTTTGAGAGCAGTGGTGATGAAATAATTTACACAAAGTAAAGCGCCTGTCTGGGTTCGAACCTACGACCTACAACTCGTAAGTCGTGGCCGTTACCACTGGGCAACCACTATTCTCAGAGTTTTATGCCCGAACATAATTACACAATTATACAAGCTACATAGTTACACAAGGTTTTCAACAAAATGTTTAGAATTAGTTGGACGGACGTCTTTTTGATGCCCGGGGTAGTTAGCAAAGTTGGTAGTGAAGCTGACTGTCTAAAGGTTGCTGGTCGTATGTAGGTACTTATGTACTGTCCCATGTGAAGGCTCTTCTACTGCAGTGGAATTTGGTAATGGATATCTACTGCTAAAAACAATAGACGTGGATTTATTTAGTAATCTGTTCCGCTTAGCTGTTTCTAAAGAGCCATAAAAAAACCCTGAAAGAAATCGACAATGTGCTTCACCTCTCAACGAGGCATCCTCAGGATGATTGACTTGTCGCGAACTCGAACACGGCGTGTTGCGACACCAAGCGTCAGCTGAACACAGAGAAAAAAAATCCATGTCTATTGTATTTTTTTTTAAATGGATTTCCGCAAGGTCACGCCTGAATCAGTAAACTATCTACTGCTACACAATGTGGGGTAGGTACTTAATTAGACATTTGCTTTAGCATCTCTTTACTTTGATGTTAGAGTGTGCTGTGCTATAGCATGTATGGTCTAAGTTACAAACGTTAATCATAGCTGTACCAAGCTGTATCTCAACAGTACCAGTCTGTCTTCCAGATACTGTTACCCCCCGAGTCGACGGCGCGTTGTGTTCCACGCGCGCCTCAAAAAGATGTCAGCAGAATTGACGGGGTCCGCTAGGGCCACTGCCTGCCGGGGGTTCGAAGAAAACCGATAGGGACATCGCGGCCCCCCGGCAACATGGCAACTGAAGGAACACGGGTGGGTTTTAGTCTGTAAGAGTCTGACACGCCCTCCCGGTCCGCCCAGAGCGGGAGAAGTTATTTGATAATTTCCCAACAAAAAAAAAAAGTAAGGCTCCCTATTTGATGGAGTGGTCACCGATGCCAATGGCCTTCCAGAAGCAGGTTATGTTGCTATCTCAGACACGATGTATCGGCAGAAATAGGTACCTATAGTGACGTTAGATAGAAAATTAATGAACGTGTGTGTGTGATGTTAATTTTGTAACGTGCATTTTATTTGTGTAGTATAAACTATTTTTGAAGTGATAACTTTTTTAGGCGCGTGGATCGATTTTTGGTAGGGAATAAACTTATGGATTAGCGTCACCGACATGCTCGTACCGTAGTGTTGTATTATGGAATATAGATGGCGCCAATACCAGTTTTAAGTTTTCACCTTTGTCGGCATTCCCCATGACTGCCAATTTTTATTTCTTTTTCTTTCTAAATTAGGTAACTATTTAGGCAAACTGGGTGCTAGAAATAGGGTATGAAACCCTAGTTCTAGTATGAATTTCAAATCTCTCAAAACCGGTTTTAACTCGTCACTCAGTCCACAGCCTTTCGCTTAAAGGTGCTGGTAAACTTGAGTATTCTAGCGAATGTCATATTACAGAAAAATAAATGGGAGAGTTTTAGCGAGCATTCTAGCGAGTGTTCTAGCGAGCATTCTAGCGAAAGGACAGTAAATTTGCTTCGAGCTTTTTGTCAAGCTAAGCCATTCTGTCATTGTTCCGCCGCCACTCCTCTATGCCTCTCGCACTCCTTGACGAGCATTGACTAGAGCATTCGCTAGAATGATCGTGAAAATGTTCGTAGCGATGGCTCAACGCTTGGTTCTGTTCGTTGTTCAGTTTGACAAATTTAAAAATGACGAATGCTCGATGTTCTGTTACAAATGAATGCTCAAGTTTATCAGCACCTTAACGATCGAAACACATGCTGGTGGTCAACCAACATTCTCTTTGTCGTAACTTCGCAGAAATTGGGGCATTCAGTGTACTACTGTGTAGGTATGTTCGTGGAAAATAGTTGGTGAGTGGGGACGCTTCACTTGCCCGCTAGAGTGGAATTAAAGCTTCATATGGCTGCCTGTATAGCTGTGCTCGTGGTGCAGTCCGTGTGGAAAGGCTCTTAGGTTTTTAGTATACCCCGTATTGGCAGAGGAAGGTAGGTGTGGGTACCTATTTTAACCCAACAAATGCTAGGTTAAAGTTTTCGTTAAAACCTTTTAACACAGTTCCTATTATTTTTTCTCTCGTGTTCGAGCAGACCGTATCCTGAAATTAAATGGTACTTATTTATTTATTTGCTAACATGTAAAACACTGGTTAGTAGGCATGCATTAAAATTTCATGACACAGTATTAAGACATGCACAATATAATATTGATTCTTATTATAACAATTCATTACATTTTAATAAACATTAATTAATTCATTATACAGGTTGTTTGGCAGAACGTTGAACATACGAAAATGGTGGATAGGTGGGGTCATCTGCTACTTACTCAGCCCTAATTTATTTGGCCCTGGCCCCTTGGATTTTTTTTTAATGCATGTTGAAATTAGGATTTAAGTATTTTTTACATCTTTCTGTTATAAGAATCCGCAAATATTAAAGATTTAAAAAAAAAATGCCTGTTTTACCCATTTTTTTAATAAAAATTACACGTTAAAGTTAATAAAGTTGTGAAACTAGAAGAAAGCAAAAAAAATTGTTTAATATCCAGGGCGCCAGGGCCAAATAAATTAGGGCTGAGTAAGTAGCAGATGACCCCACCTATCCACCATTTTCGTATGTTCAACGTTCTGCCAAACACCCTGTATTACATTTTATTTCTAGTAAATCATTTTTATTAATTCGTTCATTCATTTTAGTCATTATTAGTAAGCATAATATTATAGTATTACTAGCGGACCCGACAGACGTTGTCCTGTCAAAACATTGTCCAGCGGACAAAATTGTGAATCTAAACCATTCCCAGATCCCCTTGAACACACACAAAAAATTTCATCAAAATCGGTCCAGTCGTTTGAGAGAAGTTCAGTGACATACACACTCACAGAAGAATTATATATACAAAGATAGTACAGTAATTAATTGTTATTTTCACATTTACGTGAAGCTTATTAATAAGAGGTCAATCGATTCACAATTTGTCAACTTAAAATTCCTCAACGGTATAGTAGCCTTTCTTTATTAACAGAGATTTCAACTGCTTCAAGAAAATTGAGTCATTTGGTAGGGATTTTAAACTTTTCGGTAGCTTATTAAATATATTAGCTAGTCTTGAATGTGGGCTTTTCCCGATAAATTTTAAGTTTGTGATGGGTAGTATTAGTCTATTCTTGTTCCGTCGGTTATAGTTTTCATTTAGCTCGATATTAGATTTGAAGTGTTGCTTATTTTTCCTAACAAATATACAACTTTGCAGTATATGTAATATTGCTGGTAGTGTGAGAATTTGTTGTTTAATAAAGTGTGGCCTACAACTCTCTCGGTGGCCATTTATTACTGCAACTTTAGAAACACGTTTTCATATTAACGTGTTGTGTATTTTTTTAACTAGATGGCGCTGGTAATCTACCTGACGATTTCCGAGAAAAAACGCCGAATCTTACGATTCAATTATTATTTTTATGATGATTTTTTTTGAAGTCCCGACTTTATCTTATTACGTGAGGCAGTTTTAATGTTAACAAAAAAATACAATTCACCTTTACCGCTTACCTGTAAAACTACTCGGACGAAGTTTAACTTAATTTGCAACACATAACACCATTTCCATACTACTCTCCTGACCCCCTAAAAGCAACGTAAAGGTATCTAATACCAGTAAGAACGCGTAATTAAAGTGAGCGGTGACACAGAAAATTAATTCTGAAGACGCTTCCCTCTGGCTTGGGGGAGTAGGCGACCATCCATGGGGAAGTAATGGTAATGTGGGTAATTTTGAAATGAGCTTTTCGGTACAGAAGTTATTTTGGAAGTGACGTATCCTATTCTATTTATAAACCACTTCAAAAAGGAAGAGATTTTGCATTATTCATTTTGGAAGACCGCTTGGTCTTAATTTTGATCAAGTAGTTTTTTTATTAGCTTTTTTTCAATTTCATCCTCTTTGGCTATTTTGTCTATGTTCATAATGAACAATTTTATGACTATGTTATCGACTGACAATTGAAACTATTGTAAAATACTGGTATTCAGCTGCATCCAATTAGACTGAAGGCGACCCCGACATAGTTGGGAAAAGTCTAGGCAGATTGGTTATCGACTGAAAATCCCAAACTATTATTATAATGCGAAAATGATTATGTTTGTTAGGTATCTTTCACGCTAAAACGACTGAACGGATTTAGATGAAATTCGGCACATAGGTAGACCATAATCTGGGTTGGGATATAGAATACTTATCCTGGTAGTACGTTTCCACGGGCAAAAGCTACTTCTACAAATTCGTAAGAATATGGTACCTACCTAATTACAGTACTCCTGCAACTCTGAGAGTAGGTATTAGTACATTTTAAGCTCAATGTAGGTATATCGATACATTGAGCTTAAAATATACTTATAATCTCTATTGCTCAGGCTATTTGGTTTAAGTGGTGAGGTTACCTAATTGTAGGCAGGTAGGTACATTTATTTAGAGTAGGGGAGGCTTTCATTTCAAATGGCAAGTTATAAAAGGCTGTGAGCATTAGTTTCTGAAATAAATTCTTTTGTGAGCATTATTTCACTATACAAAAAAAAAAAACAATTTACTAAATGTTCAATCTTTATTCTACTGATAAATCTGTGCTAAAATTCCGCCAAAAAAATATAACCGCAAATCTAAGAATAAATTCATTCGCGCCTGGAATATATTTCATAGCAATAACACTCACGGATGCGCGCTAACCGTCGCTCAAGGCGCTTTCTAACAACCGTTTACGTCATAATTTATGGTATATTTTAATTTTAATTAACAGGATTCCCGTTCTGACACCAAAACGACCAGTTACTGAAGGTTTTCCATTGTTAACGTTCCTAGCACAAATTATTTCTTGAATTTTGTGATTTATTTAAGGCTTTAATATTAATTTGAGTGTCTTTTTTTGGCATTCGTTGGCTTTTGGCCGGAAAAAACGCTTAATTTACGCTTAAAGACAAAAGCGGCCAACATTTTTTGTGATGTCTGGGATGAATATTTTTACATTAATTTTAAAACTTTTAGTCTAACTGCTAACTGCACTGAAGATATGAATTTGGTAATAATCACTGAAACTTACATACTTACCTGTTTTGTGAACACAGCTCATAAACGGACATCTTTAAATAAAATAGGTACCTATTGAAGAAACGAATGGAAAAGAATTACTCAAAGAATATTATTTTTAAGCTGATGATAGTAATGCGGTTTTAGTAGCTTTAAATTCAAGGTCAGGCTATTTCAAGGTTTCATCGGTAATTTTCATTAACCCTAATTTAAACTCCATATAGGTACCCTTTTTTTGGGTTGGAAATTATCAAATAACTTCTCCCGCTCTGGGTGGAGCAGGAGAGCGTGTCAGATTCTTACTGACTAAGACCCACCCGTGTTCCGTCAGTTGCCATGTTGCCGGGGGCCATGATTTCCCTTTCGGCCTTATTCGCAACCCCGGCAGGCAGCGGACCCCGTCAATTCTGCTCTTTGAGGCGCGCGTGGAACACAACGCGCCGTCAACCCGGGCCTGGTCATTATCGGACGGCGACCTACCCATTGCTCACCGTCCGCAATCCCGAGCCTACGGTAGCCGGAAATCAAAGCTGGAATAATATCAGGCAATATCCTAAACAAAAGTTATTTCTAGGATACCTCAATCACAATGCAAATGTTGTTCAACAAGATTCTCTTTAGATTACTCATCAATTTGGCACTTAAATGTACTCACACGAATAACACTTGTTGTGTGGTTAATATTACAATGACGGGATTCACGTGCAGCATTATTTATCACTATTTCTATGGAACTTCACGCGATTACAATATTATTATTAGAATCGGACGTAGTTATGCAAAAACGTTCCAACCCACAAGTCTGTCAAAATAGACCACACTGTTTAAAACACCCCTCATCTTATAGTAAAAACGTTTCAGTCCTTAAGTTACAATAGACGTGGATATGTTTAGTAACCTGTTCCGCTTAGCTATTTCTAAAGAGCCATAAAAAACTCCTGAAATAAATCGACACGTGTTTCACCTCTCAACGAGGCATCCTCAGGATGACGATGGACTTTTTGCGAACTCGAACACGGCGTGTTGCCACACCGAGAGCTGAGTGCAACACGCCGTGTTCGAGTTCGCAACAAGTCCATCGTCATCCTGAGGATGCCTCGTTGAGAGGTGAAACACGTGTCGATTTATTTCAGGAGTTTTTTATGGCTCTTTAGAAATAGCTAAGCGGAACAGGTTACTAAACATATCCACGTCTATTGTATTTTATAATGGATTTCCGCAAGGTCACGCCTGAATCAGTTAACTATCTAGTCCTTAATAATTCTTTGATTTCCAATGTTCCAACCCACAACGCTTATCACATTTGGAGCTAAAAATAATTAAAAACGCATCAATCTCTCTGAAACGTTTTTGTTTTAATCTTTATTTATGAATCATTTCGCTGTAATGATTCACATAAGCTTGAAACGTTTTTGCGAAAATGTTTTTATGGAATGTAAATTGCAAGTGTCTCATAGGTTTTTCAGCGTTTTAACGAGTATTCGGATTGTTTTCATTTTTATGTTAACAGATATGGTTGTGTGATATGTGTAATTTTAAAGAGGTGTGTAAAAACGTTTATCTACTCTCATAGCATAATATTCGAATTATGAACTACAAAACGAGTTTATATTGACATACTTTATAAACAGAATACCGAAATTTAAAAATAGAATCATATTATAACACTTTTTCTCTAACAAAATAATACTATAAAACTATTTTTTTTCTATTACGATACAGCGCTAATCCAAGAAGTTAATATCACCAAAGAGTTTCCATCAACTTTTGGCGGGGGACAGCAGCACCCGCTGTAGCGCATGTGCGGTGATGTGCTGCTGCAGGCGACATTCATTTGTTTTGTAGTACTTACTGAATTTCATGGGAATTTTAAATTTATTCTTGATCTTTAACTTTGATTTTTTATTTAGTATTTGTTTCAATCCCAATGTATGAGAGTAGATAAAGTAGTGAATGAAACTGCACATAACTAGGTATTAAAACATTCGTGTGATACTATTAAAAACCTAACCTATGGCTCGGTTTTTAAACACACACTCATGTTTTAATACCCCTTGTTATGCAACAGTTTCATAAACTACTATTTTTCATTGGCTTGGTTTTCATATGATTTGTATTAATGAACGTTTTACTACGTTTTACATTACCTGAAATTCTAAGTTTCATTTTTTTATTAAAAAGTAAAAAAAAATGAAACTTAGAATTTCAGGTTATGTTCATATAAATAATATGATTTTTTCAAAAATGCTCCAATCTGATTTTTACGAAATATCTGGCATATAATAGTTATTTATGCAACTTTTGTATAATAAGGGGTATTAAAATACGAATATGGGTTAATAGTATCACATGAGTGTTTTAATACCTAATTATATACAGTTGCATACAAGACTACACCCATGATATGAATCTTCTATAAAAGGTTCCGAAACCATTGGGTGTTTGTAATTCAAGATCAAGAATAAAGAAATTCCCACGAAATTCATTACAAGTCCACGTATGTATGTCGCCTGCACCAGCATACGCGTCGCGTCTACGTGTCGCGTACAGCGGGTGCTGATGTCCCCCACTTAAGGGAACGATAACTGACTTTTAATGATTTTATACTGAAGATGACGTCTAAACAAGAAGTGTTAGTGATTTGAAAAAAATATATGTTAAATTAAAGCATTTTATTAATATTTTAATATAAGCATATTTTTGATTATGTTTATATTACATAGTGAAATTAATTTGTAAAGTTATGTCTAACGCGGATAAAAAACTGAGAATAACGCAAAATCTATCAAGCGTATTTTTCTAAAAACTTCACCATTTGAAAGATAATTAAATTATCAATCTTTATCTTTTTTTTTTTTTTCTTTATGTATGTATGTGTATGTAGTATACGTATTTTATTAAAATATCTTTTGTTTTATGTGTAATAAATTAATAATGCGTCTAATTTGGGACAACGCTCCTTGATGGGCGAGTCCTATTACTGGCTGGACGTACGACGCGTTGCGTGAGCTCAGTACAGAACACGCAAGCTAACCATTTAAGGTCACTATCATATATCTGCGTCTTAAATGTTGAAACGAGTTGCATAATGAAATTTAGTATGACATTATAACACTCATTTGGATGATATTATGGTTACAATGACACTGGCTGTTTTAATGTTGGCAATAAGCTAACTTTTTCAGAAACTTTTATAGAGGATTTATAGTATGGGTGTAGATAAATACAAATATATAAAAACCAAGCTTATGATAAACCGTTATTATACACCTCTTTAAAATGACACATATCACATAGCCATAATTATATGTTAACATAAAAAAAAACCAGCCAAGTGCGTGTCGTGTGCGTGTGTTGGGATGAATTTATCCCAAAAACAAACTTAACTTTGTAGTTGAAAAATATGTTCTCCCATACGGAATGTATGAGAAAACATGTTTTTGCAACTGCAAAGTTAAGTTGATCAATTCATCATCATCATCATCAGCCTATAAATGTTCCCACTGCTGGGACACAGGCCTCCTCTCTGTGAGAGGGAGTGGGCCGTAATCCACCACGCGGGCCAGTGCGGGTTGGTAGATGTCACATGTCTTCAAATTTTCGGTTCTAGGACATGCCGGTTTCCTCACGATGTTTTCCTTCACCGTTTTGAGAGCAGTGGTGATGAAATAATTTACACAAAGTAAAGCGCCTGCCTGGGTTCGAACCTACGACCTACAACTCGTAAGTCGCGGCCGTTATCACTGGGCCACCACTGCTCCAGTTGATCAATTATTACTCGTTAACTTGTAAAGCCTACTTAACTGTGATAGTTTTTCTTTTAATTTCGTTATATAAACTACTGTTGTGATTTTTTTCACTCATCAAAAATCAACCATTTAGCTGGCAGGGGGGGACACTTGACTCTAACAAAAATTAGCACTTTAAAGCTTAATATTTCGCAAACAGATCCCTAAACCTAAAAATGGTTTTTGCAAACTCAAATGTTTTCAAAGGACCTTTCCAATGCTACCTGCTACTTAACATGGGTTAAAAAAAAAAAAAACATCACCACTTTACGTGTACATGTTTTTCATAATTTTGTTTTACCACTTTGTTGGCGTAATTAATATGTATGTACCTGCCAAGTTACAGCTTTCTAGTACTAAGGGTCTCGGACGACCGCGAACAGACAGACAGACAGACAGACGGACATGACGAAACTATAAGGGTTCCTTGTTTACTACGGAACCCTAAAAACGAAAACAACCCGAACATTAAATTGTCATTATCTCAATTTGAACTTGCTGTGGGTTGGAACGTTTTTGCATAACTACGTCCTCGTAATTTATTTTCGTCTTGAGATTGATAAAATTTGTTTATATTTACTCCGAGTATTGTGAATGTACCTAAATAATAGAGTCCTATATTCAGCAGAAGACTGTGACTGCTATCATATTCACATTTTATTATAATTAATTTACATATACAATTGTAAAATATTTTAAAACTTAAATTTTCTTGTCCATTCTTCTCAGTACAAAAATACCTTCTAGAAGGAGCATCTTCAAAATACCTTCTGGAAGAATCAATTCTAATTTTTGCTTTTTAATGGCCTACTTGAAAAAAACAGTTGACTTTGAATTTGTGAGAATTGATAGCACCAGCCGTAAAAGGCAAAGGACATTAAGAAGCCAACAACACGGCTCGCAACTGAAAATTGAGATGATTGCAAAATTCAATTCCAAGCACGTTGCGCTAGTGTGAGTGCCTGTCGGAGCGATATACACCTACAGTGAGCAATACTACCACACACACATTGACAATTATTGCTTGACGCGATAGTACTACTAGCTTTCGAAAATTTATGATAAATTTAGATGTTTTCCGTAATACAAAAAATTATGAATGAAAACTTAATGTATTTTCATTTTTTTTTTTCGTTAATTTGTAACTTGTAACTTGATATTCTGCGGAAACAATATTACAAATATTGTTGTTTATAATACAGAAAAAACAATATGCAAACATGTAATTTACGCTGTAAAAATGTACGAAATGCAATTCGCTTACACTTCATTTAAAAGTAAGTTTTTTGGAAATAAAAAGACGTAGGAGCCTAGATAAATACTGTTTCAATCCGAATATCAACATAATATGGAGGAAATATTCTCAAATTGCAAATGATTTATGTACTACGTTTGTGTAGACAATTCATGCGTCGCCGCATTCTTAAGTGTGCTCACAAGAAATAGCTGCAAGAGGTAGCTTCAAAGTAGTACCTTACAATTAATGTAAAATGACACTGGCGGTTTTTCGAATATTGCAAAAAAAAAAACAAGCATTTTGATCGCATTAATTGGCGAACAAAATAATCTCACTCCGTACACATTACTTCAAACGCATCTTCATAATCCCTTCCTCATTACCAAACAAAATAGCGAACAAAGGCAACAAATTTCGTGAATCAAAAACATAATAACCCAAAGAAGAACAAAATTCGTAATATACATTACAACATAATAAGTTGATCTTTAATTTTCTAAACAACACAGTATGAGTTCAAAGCTAACAAACAAACTCCTAAGTTAATTAGAAAGACGTGAGAACTTCCAATGTCATTTGTTAACGTCTTGTTAACTAGACTTAAGTCACTGAAGATCTTGTTTGTGCTCCCTTTGATAGAATCAAAAACGGCCAATTAGGTAAAATTAACAAGAACTTTGAAAGGGTAAAGCAATTAGTGTCTAAGAAAGGGTTTTTAAACAACTGTGGTGAGACAGACTGTGTAAAAGAAAGTTTGTTACGTAAGGTAAGCTTACTCTGTGAAGTTTTAGTTTAGGACGTTAGCAGACATGCGGTTTTTAGCATCGGCGAATTATGCTTTGCGTTTAGGTGAGTCTCTGCGTTTAGTCGCTCAGATTGCTATAATTTTAGAATTTTGATGTATGTGTTTTGTAAGTTTTTACACCTAATTTAGCACGGAAGAGCACTGATTTCCAAAATTTACCTAGTTTGGAATTCAGAGTTCATTTTGTTTTAGCCGTCTACTCACTTACATTATTTGTAACCTAGTTCTTAGGAATATAACTGTATTAGGCTATATTTTATTGAGTCCAAATACACGTCATTATTATTGCTTTGCGTTTGTCCTCTGTATCAAAATCTCTATTTTTAAGAATAAGAAGTTTAAGAGCGCTGCGACCGCGGCTCGCAACTACAAATCGAGATGTTTGCAAAATTCGTTCGGAATATTGCTATCTCTGTTTGACAACAGCAGGCGGGCGGCGGACGCGGTGCGCATCCGTGTGTGTGTGTGACTGGATAGATAGCTACTTACCATTCATTCATAACGAGTCGACGGCATTTATATTATATTATTAGTAATTAGGTATGTTCATTACTTGCTTTATTTCTGTTGAATACTTTGGGGAATCGTTAGTATATGTACAGACTAGTAATGCGGTTTTTGGAAATTTCTTTACAATACCAATAAGTATCTCAATGTTTTAGAATATCTCTGGATCTAAGCCTTGTAGAGAAAATCTAGTAGATATGAAATGAAATTGTTTATTCTGTAAATAGGATAAGTATCGGAATCACTTTTACACGTCAGATTAAAAAAATCGGTACCGCGGTAATCAACGCATTGATGCCTTTTACTCCACGGTTTCGGTAAATTGCGTTACAGTGTTGCGAAATCAAAGGTTTAGTCCCATCTCAAAATGCTCAACGCGCCTAAAGAAGTATTCACTTCAAGAAAACTTCCAAAACCTTTAAAGTAAAAATACTTGCATAGAACTTTGATCCATAACTAAATATAAATAAGGAGCAGAATTGCATCGAGCGTAGAAGGAGCGAGTAGCCGAAAAAAATACTTTGAAGAAAATACTTGTATAGAACATTGGTATGGACCTTATCTAAATAAAGAGCACAATCGCATTAAAAAAAAAACTTCCAAATCCTTTAAAGTAAGAACGCTTGCATAGAACTACTAAGGGTTTCGAATACCGGATTTTTGCAGTACCGGTATTAATACCGTATAGAAAATGTCCAACACTGGGATCCCGGTATGAGACTATTTTTTTACTTAATATCGTTTTTTTATTCAACAACTAATAAGTTTCACTACAAAATAATAAAAAACTGCTTTTTAAATATAAAGTCACTTTTCTATACAACTTTAAATTGCAAACAGAATCTCCTAACAAAAATAACAAAATAATCTGATACATAGTATGAGAAAAGTACCTAGATAAAATAAAACATTTAAATTTGAATAATCAGTATCTAAGTAATTACAATTTAGCGATCCATTTATATTTATGTTTTTATAAAATAAATCTCTTTAAAATCAACATACAATGTTTTAATAAAATCACATAAAAATCAGTCAAAATTGTTCATCGTGCTTTTAAGGGGGAAGCGCCAGGGTAGCTCGCAAAATTCAAATTTTCTTACGTTTTTTGCATTTTGCAGGTCAGTGTCAGGTTTTGTGTAGATTAAAATATGATTCGCGGTCGTAACAAATATGGCTTTACTCAATTATAATCATTACAATCAGCAATAGTGATTAAGAAGAAGATAAAGGTGTCAAATGTCATGATTTCATGAAATCATGACATTTGACACCTTTGCTAACTTATGGAGTTGTATTGCTGATTGTAATGATTATAATTGAGTAAAGCCATATTCGTTATGATCGCGAATCATATTTTAATCAATATAAAACCTGTCACTGACCTGCAAAATGCAAAACACGTAAGAAAATTTGAATTTCGCGGGTTACCCTGATGCTTCCCCGTTATGGGTTTTTCTTCATGACTTATTACAGTTACTACTGAGTGAAACATGCATCTTTGATCTTTGCATATAATCTCTATAAAATCAACATTGTTTCGGCTCTTTCTTCCTGAAAATGTGTTCGTAGGAAGGAAAGAGCATCTAAAGTTTTATCTGAGAGCGAGCTATGTAACCGAGGAAAACGTTCTCTCGACCTCTACGCTCGTAGGTAGAATGCTCAGTAAATAATTATACGCCATGTAAATATACATCTCTCGGCCGCCTTCTGAACTATCATAAATGCCCAATTCAACTCTTACAATAGACTCTATATCAGTGCTGCAGGGTTAACATGACAAGCGCGAGAACGCTCTTTTTCTCGTTTTATCGGAATTTGTCTACGATTCTGACGTCATTCTAATCCCTTACATGACCGCAAACGGCGAGTAAACTCGAAAAAGGCACTTTGACACTACTTTATCGCACGACGAGATACCGATGTTGCAAGTGATTAAAAACAAATTATTTTTATGATAGCAACATCGGCTTGAAGTTCTGTTTCATTCATTCAATTTATGCATGGAATTATGTACTTTATTGAATAAACGTCTCTCTTAATTATTCTCTCTTTTAATTATTTATGATTAGTTTTTTGTGTAACCGACTTTTTGATTAAAATTAAATTATTTCTTTGGCATGCTGAAATTAAAATACAAATTGATGGAAATTAAAATTAGTGGCACCTATACTCATTAGATATGATGATTGCGTTCGTCGGCCCATTTGTCATTTGTGGTGATCCACAAATGACAAATGGGCCGACGAACGCAATTTGACAAATCGAAGTTTATTATTGTAACAGTCACCATAAAGTCCATGACGTTGCAAATTTTGTTAATCACCAGTCACCAAAAAGACTGACGTTCAAATAAATTGGCAGGTGGAGTTGATTCCGCTATTATAACCATAAAAATTGTTAATCACCACCCTTAGGAAATAAACTGGTGATTTTAGTTATTATGTTGCGAATATTTGGTATTGGTGCCGATTCCCTTGTTCACAAACTAAACTAAATTTAAGTTCAGTGCATCTTTTTCTTTCTATTTCATTAAGAAAAGGACAGAAGATAAATTTTAGTTTAGTCCTGTCAAATTAATCAGCGCCTGTCACTCTCCATACAAGTATAGACGTGATTAAAAACATGCCGTCTAAAATTACGTCAATTTACGTCAAGCGCTGATTAATTTGACAGGACTAAACTAAAATTTATCTTCTGTCCTTTTCTTAATGAAATAGAAAGAAAAAGATGCACTGAACTTAAATTTAGTTTAGTTTGTGAACAAGGGAATCGGCACCATTACCATACAGCTATAATCCCTAGATTTCGTTAATTTATTTATTTAATCACCATAATTGGCAAAATGACTGCTTAACCTTCAAGCGGTCGCGCGGCGTCGAATCGACCGCACTCGATACATTTTCGTTCATAATATCGTTATTTCTTATCGCATCTATTTCCTATTCCTAGTAGCCTGTCATTGTTTCATTGTGCACGAAATAAACATTTTACCTCCCTTACCCGCGGCCCCTGGAGCGCATAGATTGCATTTGGTTTGGTCGCGGCGCAGGCGTCGAAAGCACGCCACGCGCCTGTCGTCGAAAAAGTTACGCGCGACGCTCAACGCGAGATATTATTTTTTGGAATATCATCGAATTAAGTTTGTAATAGTGTTTTTTTATATAAAATGTGTCGTAGAGCACTAAATAGTAGTGCAATACTTGCGCAAATATTACGAGAAGATGACGAGAGTGACTCGGAGCTCAAGGACCAAGGTTCAGAAGCTTCCGACCACCTTCTAGTTCTAGAGGAAACTCAATCTGTCGAAGAATCAAGCAGCTCAGATTCAGATGAAGAGGATGTGCGTCTTTCAGATATAAGCACATATTTTACGGGGCGTGATAAGGTAACAAAGTGGCAATGATTTTCTGACAGGACTACGCTGGTCTCGTACGTGCCCAAAAATAAAGATTTGTGGTTTTATTATTATCACTTCATTCTGCTGCTGAAATTGATGAAAGTACAAATGATAATAAATGGCCATTGACACTCTTCTTTCATCTTCTGGATATTGCTGGAATAAATGCCATGGTAATATTGAGGGCAAATCAAGAGGTTATGCAGAAAAGGCGAAAATATTTACGTCAATTAGGCATTGAACTGACAAAAAAGTACGTTCAAAGAAGGGCTAAGATGGTGAACCTTCCAAGAAAACTCAAAAGAAACATGAGCATGATGATGAACATTGAATATGAGTGTTGAAGACGCTGGTTATGAAACAAGCAGTAGTTCCAGCACATTCAGAGGAAGTTCCAAAATATGCCCAGCAAAAAAAAGGAGGCAATCAAAGACACAATGCACATCATATCTGAGAAATATTTGCAGGACCCACACTACAATCATTTGCAATTAATGTTATCAAGTCAAAGAAACTGATTCTGAAGAAAACTAGACCCATGTTCATGATAAATAATTTGATTTTAATTATTTGATCTCATGCAGCCAACTTATTTTGATTGTTTTTTTTATTATATAATGCTAGTTAGACGTATATAAGAAGATTTTGTGTTGCCAAAATGCTTCATTCAGCCAAAGAAAATTTAAGTTTTTTATTTGATTTTATAATTTTGTTTTTAGCTAATTTTTAAGTTACTTTTTTTGTTAAATTGAGTCCTAATATAATGATAACATGTCTAAATAATAAATAATAAATGATTATTAATTAATTCGTGTTTTAAATCCCTGTAATATCCAATAGGTCTTTTAGGTTACGCGCGACCGCTACCGTTACAAATGACCGCGCGCCCGCTTGAAGGTTAAACTGTCAAAAATCGAGATAAATAACGTGTCATGTTAGGGCTTGTTGACAAAACATCAAGTTTGACAGAACGAGTCAAGTATTTTGTATGGCGTAGCTATCAGAAAACGATAACACTACAGAAATAGACAAAAATTAGTCGCGCGAGGGTGGATAATTATCGCGTGTGTCATGTTAGGCCTGCTGGAAGAAGCATGGGTCCTAACTTCCCTTTGAGTTTTAGCTTCTATTTCTGCCTCCAGTTAGTAGCACAAGTAGTAATGAAATGTAACTAACTGTCGAATTAAAATACGCAGTTTTAAAAACTTACCCAGATAATTATAAAATTGGTTGCAAATATGATGTGTAGGTAATAAAAAGAAATTGTTTCACTGTAGTGTCTACTGATAAAATAAAATCATCAATACCGGTATCCCGGTAGTGGACATTTCAATACCGGTATTGAAAAATGTCAAATAATGTCCGGGATCCCGGTATTATCCAATACCGGGATCCCGGTATTGAAAGCCCTACATAGAACATTGATCCGTAACTAAATGTAAATAAGAAATAAAATAGTCTTGCGAGTATTTCGGATCGGCACTTGGTCGGCGTACTTGCAAGTATATACCTAGAATAAAAACCTGGTCCTATAATATAGCCCTCGTTCGCATGGACGTAATAAAATCGCGGCGAAATTTTTCGTGCACTTGATTTTCAACGCTCTGCTTAGCGCCGAGAGTTGAAAATCCAACAGTGTTTCTTCAACGCGCTGGGACGAAAGTACGTCCCAGCACGTTGGATTCTCAACAAGCCACCTATACCTGGACTACCGCGTTTCGGCCGTGTGTATAATTTAGATGTTTCTACGACTCGCTGAGGGTCTTTAGACGCATAAATAGGTACCTACCGATTAATATTACTGATGAAACATAAGTACTCGTTTGTCCAGATACGGATGTTTGTAAACACATTTATGTTATCTAAAGATAGAAAGAAAGAAAAGATAGAATGAAAATTTTTTTTTTTTTTTCAGAAACACGTTTATACAAAAAGATAATTAACTCGAGTAAAACAATCAAACAATAGATTTAAATATAATCACGAGCACAAAACAGAAGTAGTCGGCAGCTGCTTTAATTTAGTAAACAAATAAGCACAGTAAAGTACCTATATAATATACCTAATCTTATAATACTGACAAAAAATACCCCGAACGAATTCCAACCAAGCACGTTGCGCTATCGCGCTAGTGTGAGTGCCTGTCAGAGCGATATACAACTACAGTGAGCAGTACGACCGACTACGACCACGCACACATTGACAAATTATTCCTTGACGCGATGGCAATACTAGCTTCGAAAAATTATGATAAATTTGGATGTGTTCCGTAATACAAAAAATGATGAATGAAAACTTAATGTATTTCCATTTTTTTTTCGATAATTTGTAACTTGATAACATAAACTATGCTTCTACGGAAACAATATTACAAATATTGTTGTTTATAATACAGAAAAAACCATATGAAAACATGTCATTTACGCTGTAAAAATGTACGAAATGCAATTCGCTTACATTTCATTTAAAGATAAGTTTTTGAAAATCAAAAGACGTAGGAGCCTAGATAAATACTGTCTCAATCCGAATATCAACATAATATGGTGGAAATATGCTCAAATTGCAAATGATTGATGTACTACTTTTGTATGGACAATTCATACGTCGCCGCATTCTTAAGTCCGATTCACTACAAATCACTGAATAAGTTTAACGCAAAACATATTTAAAAAATAATCCAGTAACTGAATCAAGCTTCCGAAAACCGAGCCGCTGATCGCTACTGCTAAAAGTAACAAGTCTGCTAAGGTCAGATGTGAAGGGGCTAAACGAAACAAATGAAGATCCAGAGGAGAGCTCAAGCCACAAGACTCCAAATGAAAAGAACAAACTTTAAAACAAATGAAGTTAGTGTGAATACGAGTCCTGGTTTGCGCAATTTGGGAAAGTTCTGAAGAATGTAGTATGTGCTTCTTGTCCCATTTTCGTTTGCTCTAAGTCGAGTAAGAATTGATTAAAAAGAGCTATGAAAAGATGGTTGTTACTTAAACTTGATTATATCATATTCATTTTTATATTCATTATATCTGGATTTGTGAATGAATTTTTTTGGTTGGTATTTAGTTCTCCTATAGATTGACTATCAAAATGATTCATGTGCCTTGTTGTGTCTTGTATATTGCATTATTGTATAGGTATTTACATTGTTATGCAAAATCATCATAATAATTAAATCAGTTTTATAAATACATTGACATTATAAAACGAAAATTTATTTGAATATAATATACAAAATAACATTATTACTTTGTGAAGTATGACTTTCATTATTGTGAATGCGAGGACTACGTGGATCGTATTTTTTCCTTTCTCGGTTAGTTTTAATGATAGTCTGGCAGTTTGAGTACTTTACGCGGCCTACCCAAATGTCCTTTCTTTGGTATTGTTCGTCGAGTCGTTGAGTTTCTTAAGTTTTGAGTTGAGCTACACGATTACTGACAAATACTTGCACTGACTGGACAGGTCCACTCAAATCTATGTGGTTCTTTCCTCAAAAGACCATTTCAGACACTAATCTACATGGTCCTCATACTGCCTGACCAAGATTATGTCTGGACTTTAAAAGAGACTTTGACCCTTGAGTGTGTTAAACCATTTCTTCTTAGGGATAGTCAGATAAGAAATGTCGACTTTATCTAGCAATTTTTTATATTTTTTTATATTACGTATAAAAGTAATTCCGTTATCCTATCTACAGAATAAACAATTTCATTAAATTTTTCGTTATGGTCATTTTTCAAAACAATAATAAAAACACAAACTTTTTATTTTGCATAATTACATTGTTTTAGTCCTTAGAAGTTAGTGTCTGACACTGTAGTCTTACCTAACTCATAATATTTTTTAACACTCGACGCAGACATTTCAATTTAGAAACTTTTAATCTTAGCTTAAAAATGAAAATTGCAAGAAAGGGCTTACATATTTTCTTTACCTAATATTAAAGTAGCCTGAGAGACAGTAATAGACAACTTGTTTAAAAAATTTAGTCTACCTAGATAAAAAATTCATTAGTATCACAGGCAGTTGGTTTTGTGTCGCACTTTGAAACATCAAGATAATAATAATACAAAACGGTTTTCAACTAAAACTCTAATCAATTATCTAGGCGTTGTCATAAGCTTTAGAAGAAAGATGGAAAACTTATTTAAACCTCTTTTTGACAAACCAATAACCAAAATTATAACCTTTTATAACAAGCTACCCTCTTCTATGCTAGATTTGCCTTTTAATGCGTTTAAAAATAAAGTAAAATCCAACCTTTGTTCAAAGGCATACTATTGTATCAACGACTACTTAAATGATAAGAATAGTTGGTCGCTGTGATTAACTCAAGACAATGTTTATGTTCTTTCTCCAGATTCAACTTACCTACTGACAGTTTATATAAGTTTATATAATTTTTTTTATTTTATTTGACTTTATGAGTCAATTTTTTAATTATTTTTTTACGAGTCTATTTATTTTTATTTTATTGTTGACATAATCTACTCATTACAATGTTTTTGTTATGAGTTTGTATTGCAATTTGTGGTTGGCTAGTGACCTCGACAATTGATCATATTATTTTTTACCTGAGCAACCGGCAGCAAGTTCGTCATGCTCCCTTAGATGTCAATGCTTGCGGTAGCGTCGGGAGTCGGGTTGCCTCCTTCCCTCAAATATGGCGAGGGGGGTAATGGCTGATCTTTGCGTTATGCTCGTGAACGGGTGCTGCTTGTGGTGACTGGTCGTCTTGCTGATCATGGTTTTGTTATTGTTACTAGTAATTAACTGTACATTTATTTTACCTCGATGGTCCTAGTTGATCATTTATAACTTCGAATTTACAGCTTTATGTAAGCGGGCACGCCCTTTATGCCTGGAGGCTTTTATTTAGATATTTAGTTCTTTTTACGTTTAGTTTTTATTTTTTAATTCTGCTTGAGTATAGTTCTCGATGTTTTTGGTTGGTATATCGGCGTGTGCTAGCTAACATATGGCCAATAATTTATACTTAATTAAAATAATGTTTTGTGTTGCATAATAATTTTGCATACTATTGTATAGAGTCATTTGTATTTTTTTCTAACTTGAACAGACAGCTGTGCTGCTGGGGAGTTTGTTGCGCCACTTCTTCTTCCCAGCTAAAGGCACTAGGAAGTGGTGAAGGGTGGGCGTTTTTGGGGGACTGTCTTATGTAATTTTGACGTTCGAAAAGTGCTGGTTCTCAGCCTAATTTGAATAAATGACTTTTGAATTTTTTGAATTTTGAATTTTAATAACCACACTTTTGCATTTAAAATTTTATGTAAAGGTTAAAGAATGGAATATTTAAATATTTAAAATAATCGAAAGGAGCTCGTGATTAAGTAATAACAGCCACACGGTTTGATCCATCAGGTTAAGCTACGCTTGCCGGGGTTAGTCTGTGGATGGGTGACCATCTTTCTATACCGAGACTCCTCCGTGCCTCGGAAAGCACGTTAAGCCGTTGGTCTCGGCTGTCTTTCGTGGTTCTTTTACAGTCGTTACGGGTCGTTAGAAGCCCGAAAGTCTGACAACCAGTCTTACCAAGGGGTATCGTATTATCCAGTTGCTGGGTTGTGGAGGTCAGATAGGCAGTCGCTCCATATAAAATACTGGTATTCAGCTGTATCCGGTTAGACTGGAAGCCGATCCCAACATAGTTGGGAAAAGGCTAGACAGAATAAATAATGATAGAAACAATTTGAAATATTATTGTAAAAGTAAGCATTCCAAAAAACCTACTAATACAGTTTTAGTTAACACTAGCCCCGCCGCTAACCTTCCTCAAGAATTGGGCTATACAATGCAAAAATATATTTTTTATTTGACTGGTAGTTCCGGAGATTACCCCCTACATACAAACAAAGGACATGTCCTAAAATGGTTTTTTATTATTCAATAATTCTAACCAGGATAAGTTAAATATATTTGGATAGACACCCCAAAAACTAGTGGTTCTAACTATATCATAAATTTTTAAAGACCTCCAATTTTGAGAAAAATCGTTTTTTATTTTAGTAAGAATTTAATCCTAAAACTTCCAAATCTTTCTAATTATCTAGGAAAATATAGTGAAAACACCCCATAAAATAGTAAACTTGTCAAAATTGACACAGTTCTGTGTCAATTTATATCATATTGACATATTCAAATAGTAAACTTGTCAAAATTGACACATGTTACTGTCATCACTGTCAATTGATTGACAGTAATGACTGTACCATGTGTCAATTTATATCATATTTGTCATAGTTGCCATGAACAAATAAAATATTTGTACTTTAAATAGTTTGTAATTTTTCTCTTAAATGGAGGGGTCTAAAAATATTATTTCAGTGGTTCTTAGTTCCATATTTTGTCGTTTTTATTTAGATGTAGTTTGATGCTGGTTAGGTTTTTCTCGGAATAAAAAATCAACGTCCTTACAAAAAGCGGACATCTCCTTTTACCTCTTTATAATATTACTAGCTTCTGCCCGCGACTTCGTTCGCATGGAAATCGTAAGACATCACAATATACTACAATAATAGCCATATTTTTATAAAACTTCCCTGTGTACTACGTTTGTAGTTTTATTCTCAGCACCCAAAATATACAGAGAGTCAGGAATGGTGACTCGGGAGCAAGCGACGTAACAGTTGTCCGTGTGAGAAGCAGCTTATCCTGAGGTCAACACCCGCAGCCTTCAGCCTTCAGTGTCGGCCCCTGTGACTTGTTGATCGCAAAGCATACACTCCCAGAGAACTGCACGCGCTTTAACTGGTAATTATGGGGAATTTGTACTTTATACGCGCTATAAACATTGTCTCACCATCGCCACAACCTGTTAGAATTTCCACCTCGATGACGTTTCTCTGCAAAGACATGACTTTGAGCTGGTTTCCGTTACACAGATATACAACCGGAAGTCCACTTGCCATTTGTGAATTGAGAAATTATATTATCTTCCTCCACATCAGTATTAATGGAGGTGTATATCACTTCACTCCCTTCAATTTGTGAGAGAATACTGTGGTTGATCGCTGCAGCTTGATCATCTTCGGAGTTAAAACGGAAACACGCCTAAGAATTCTCTTGGTACGGTATTTAACTGATATCCTCGTATATCAGACGAATAAGATCTTCTAAAGTGGGATCTACTCTACCAAGAGTCTCTGGTAGAGTGCTTTCACCAACTTTTAGAAGAACATCGGAGAATTCTTGAGCATTTGAATTACCGCCAAGCCGAGCTCGTATGATGATGGTCAAGCGCAGTTTATGAACTCTCGACCATAGAGTCGACCTTTTCAACGAAGTATTCACTTTTTTTGTCAAAACTGTGACACCACCCATCATATCTTGGTTTCTGCGGATGTCCTGCAGGGTTCTGTTTACAGTTTCCACTGCTTTCCTTTTTGCCATAATGCATTCATCCCATACGACGAAGCGCAATCCCCTAAGCACACATCCCTTGTTACTGTTGCGTGACACCCCACAAACAGGCGTTTCGTTGCTCTCTAAATCGATGGGAATCTTAAACATGACGTGCGCTGTTTTGCCACCAGGAAGCAGTGTGGCAGCGATTCCAGAAGATCCACACACATACATATTTTAAAATCGCTTGGACAAATCTGCTGTCAAAATCTGTAAAATAAAAACATTTTATTCCTACAGTCTTTTGTTCTAAAATGATCAGAATACAAACCTTGAATGTTTTGTGACTGTAAAGTACTTGTAACTTAGTAGTTTCCCATAGCTTACGAAGTTTTCCATTTTTTGTGAATTAATACATTCTATGAACTATTACATACACAATCCAAAAAAAAAAATCGTTTTACAAAAAGAGTTTAAAAAAAACAGATGTAAATCGAACTTACTACTCCGGGCGGCCTACCACCAGCTCATAAAGCAGTATTATTTTAATGTTACTTCAGTGGGAGAAAGAGATGGAGCTATACATCCTGTAGAGCTTCATCTCTTTCCCACACTGAAGTAAACTAAAGTAATATTAAAATAATACTGCTTTTGAGCTGGTGGTAGGCCCTCAGGACTTCAAATCATTCGTCCGACCGCTTACTTATTCGCTTTGTTGAAAGTTAGCTAAAATAGCCGTTCCTATATAAAAGGTAGCGTGATGATAATCATTTAAAAAGTTAAATCGGTAACTACCTATCTACAATATCCCAACCTTTTGGCGCGTCCTTTTACAATTTGCAGAGAAAAATACGAACATAATGTAATATTGCTCTATAGCAAATAGCGTGATAGTTTATGCCCTACAGTTGGTACAGACATTCTAAAAACTGTATTTTCCGCATAAGAATCGATCCCATACCTCGTAGCAATAACTTTCTTTAAAAAAAATTAACTTCGCTACGATTTTATTATATCTATAGATTATAGGTACATAATCAAAAAAAATAATAATCGTATAACAAAATGTGAAAAAAAAGAAAAAATACCGTAGGTGGGAATCGAACTTACAACCCCATGTTTGCAAAGCAACCGCCCAACCGTTGAGCTAATTGCTTTGTTGAAACTTGTCTAAAATAGCCGTTCCTATATATTTCATGATTGACTGCTTAGTTCCATAAAGGTATAGCGTGATGATAATCATTTAAAAAGTTTAATCGATAACCATCTACAATATCCTAAAATTTTGGCGTGTTTTTTTCCAAAAATACGAACATAATATAATATTGCTCGTCCCCCATAGTAAATAGCGTGATAGTTTATACCCTATAGTTTGACCAGACTTATAGGGAACACCTATGCAAAATTTTAACAGAATCTATCCAGTAGAATTTGCGTCATGCTAGAACATAAAAATACAACATAATGTAATATTGCTCGTCCCCCATAGTAAATAGCGTGATAATTTATACCCTATAGTTTGACCAGACACACAGGGAATATCTATGCAAAATTTTAACAGAATCTGTCCGGTAGAATTTGCGCCATGCTGGAACATACATACAGACAAACAGACAAACAGACAAAAATTCTAAAAAAAATATTTTCGGCATTAGAATCGATCCTAGACCTCGTAGCAATTACTTTTTTTCAAAAATATTCAATGTACAGTTTTGACTTCGCTACGATTTTATTATATGTATAGATAGTCTATAGAAGTAGGTACAGATAAAATTAAATTCCCTAGATTGTTCTCTTCACAACCACCATTTCTACAGCTTTAAACAGAAACAATATACCAAAGCGACTGCTCCAAACACACGCTCCAAGCATTCATTGTTCTCAGCATTCATTAACGCTACCATTTGTACATCTGCCTTGATTAAGCAATCTAGTAAATAAACTAATCCGCTAGAGGGCGCTACGCGTCGTCACTTCATCAAACAATGACAATAATGCAATTGTGTTCATCGTACAGTTGTGAGAGATAAGAGAATCCTCCTTGAAGCTTTGGGAACACCCCTGATTGGTATAAAGCAGCTGTGTTAGTATGACAAACATGAGTCCTACCACTGGATATGAAGTCGGGGTTTTCTCACATATCTATAGTAGGTGAATTTGCTTTTGGTATTGTGAGCATCGATGATTTTATTGAAGGGGACACAAAAGCAAGTAATGGGTTTGATTGACATGTAATTTTCAATTTTGTTGAAGGTAATTTAGATAGTGTGATAGGTATATTGAAACTTCATGATGTAACTGTTGGGAATGAAAATAAAATTGAAGCTGGTTTTGAAACGAATAAGGTACTAATAGAAGCTATAAACTTTGATCATCGTGACGACTCAAAGTTGAATTCGCTTTAGTGACCTTTTTGCCTGGGTCAAAAAAAAAGAAATTCTATTTAACCAGTCCATCATATAATAAAAAACATTAGACACATATGTTTTGCTTTATCATAATAATATTAATAAAAAATTACTTAGCTAAAATGCATTAAAGTTGGAGAGTGGGGGTCGCTACGGCACAAGTAAGTATAAAATCTACATACTCGTGATGTCATGGCACATTTTAATTCAATGTATCGCCTAATCTTTTGATAACGAAAAAAATACGTGTCCAATATTTTTTAATAATCTAACTGATGGATAAAAAAAAAATAGTCTTAATCCCTATTGTAATGACGTTTCTAGAAAAACTTTATAGGCTTTATGACTTTATGAAATTAAAATCAGGAATGCTGGTAAACACAGCACAACACACACAGACAAATAAAGGAGTGATGTTATGTTATGTTAAGAATAAAATCATAAACTAACGCAATCTTAGCATCTTGAGTCTTAGCAGGGGTAAGGTATGCATTAGAATCCATTAAAATTGTTATTCTTATTTTTTGAGAAAACACAGAAATTAAGTCCACAATGTCAAATAATTCATTTCTGCCTTCAGTTTGTAAAATAAAACATCAGTCTAGGTTACTTTTAAAAGCACCATTCTGTGAAATTCTATATTTTAGACTAATGGTCCTATTTTTAAATGACCTAGATTGTTCGTAAATGACCTTTGAAAAAATATTTTGTTCAGAGGAGAAAAATAATTATTTTACCTACAATCTTATGAAAGCAGTGCGTAGCCGTGAGCAAAATTATGGTCTTATTCCCTTTTTATAGCATAATTTTTCCCGAGTGGTGTGCATAGTTATAAAAAACAAATCTAGTACTTACAGAATGAAGAAAGAAAAGCATTTTTTCTTTACGAGTACTTTTATACTGTCTTCTGACGTCATTGCTTAAAGGAAGACAGAAAAATTTGCGAGACTGTCGTATCAGTATCTGGTATGAATTTATCTATCATTAGAAAATATAATTAATTGTTAACTCTTTTTCAATTTTTATTCTATTATTTTTTTAAATCGTCTCCGCAAGCCCTTTATTTTGATAACCCCCATAGTCAAGGCACATTTTTTTTTCAAGACCTTCCTTATTGACTTTTAAAATCCGCCATTTTGATTTTATAAAAACAAAACCCATAACCATCGCGCGACCTGGATTTTAATGCATGAGGTGTCGATAGACACCTCATGCATTAAAATCCATCTAGCCGGCTTCACACATGACGCCGGAACCGCACCGGTGCCGGACCACATGAAACTGTGATCGTTGCTTTACTATTTAACTTAGCATTAATGCCAGCGTTCACACGGTTATAAGGAAGCCAAATGCTTTAAGGGTAGAAAGAATCCCAATTCACAATACAAAGATACATAGACACTTAGATACGCGAGAAAAAAATATAACCTTATCTTTGTTGTCGCAGAGTCGGGTAAAATGACGCAAAGACAGCTAGGGTTATATTTTTAAGTGCTCTTAATTTGCCTAGCCTTTTCTCAACTATTTTGGGGTTGGTTTCCAGTCTAATCGGATGCAGCTGAATATCAGTATTTTACATGGAGTGACTGTCTATCTGACCTCCACAACCCAGTAACTAGATAGTCGATACCCCATGGTAAGACTGGTTGTCAGACTTTCAGGTTTCTGACGACCCGTTACGACTGTCAAAGAGCCAACAATGACATCCATTGCTTTGTATGTTCAAAAAATTTGTCTGCTCAACAACGTGAATAACGCAATGAATGTTGTTGAACTGTCAAAATAAAATTCATTGCTATTGTAAGTATGTTACGCAATTACCCCGCAGATATCAGTGACAATATTCTACATTCCTCAACAATGATGACACTGACAGCTTCAACATGGTGATGTACTAATCGCGTTCAGTTTCATTGGTGAAATTCACCCTTAGAAAAACAAATTAAAAAAAAAAACAGTGACACTCCGGGAGTGACTTGAACATGCCGGGACCAACGGCTTAACGTGCTTTCCGCGGCACGGAGAAGTCTCGGTATGTAAAGATGGTCACCCATCCACGGACTTACTCCGGCAAGCGTAGTTTAACCTAATTTATTTATTTATTTTTATTTATTTATTACAAACATACGCTACCATTACAGTCTCCCAATTCAATAGTGTGTAGTTAATTATCAATTAATGAAATAATACAACACAAAATTTAAAAAATTTAAACATAACACATGTAACGTTACCCTTGCGAACTGATGGATCGACCCGTGCGGCTGTTATGACTTAGCCACAAACTCCTCTCGTATTTTCAAAGCGCTTTATGATACTTATTTATGCTTCCCAAATTAAAATATTTAAGACTAGCGGACGTCACGCGGTTTCACCCGCGTAGTTCCCGTTCTCGTGTGAGTACGGGGATAAAATATAGCCTATGTTACTCGCTGATAATGTAGCTATCCATTGCTGAAATAATTTTTCAAATCAGTCTAGTAGTTTTTAAGTTTATTAAAAATACAAAAATACAAATCTTTCCTCTTTGTAATATTAGTACCTACAGATCAAAAAGATGACTCAATTTTACCCTAAAGAGTCATTTTATATTTCACTCCATAGGTATTCATTAGACCGAAAACATGACACGGCTGAAAAGTTTCGAGTTGTTCAAACCAGTGGTAGGCAACATTTGAAATGTGCCTCTCTCGGCTAAAGTAAACGTTTATTTTACCTACAGCTTTGTGTCAAAGACATAAATGAAATGTAAATTGCTTAAACAAGGATCTGGTGTATGATTTCCCATGTTGGAGTTCAGATCTAGACGAAACACTATGTTTTGTTCAAAGGAGGTTTTACACTGACCATCGTTTGGAAATGAGATTTTCTTTGAGCATCGTTTTATTCAGCTAAAGCTTCGGTTTCTTAACCGACTTCCAAAAAGAAGGAGGTTAAATGTTCGTAGCAAAAGTTTTTTTTTAATGTATGTCCGCCGCTTTCTCCGTCAATTGTAAACCGATTTTAAAAATTCTTTTTTTATTTGAAAGGTTATGCTCTCGAGGTGGTCTGATATACCTAAAGTTTGTTAACTTTGCTTGAACAATTTTTGAGTTGGCTTCAATAATACGTATTTTTTCCTACTTAGTATGTGGATGATAATGATAAGTTCCTGTCACTGTTATTTACACAGCAGGTAGTGGTATTTGAATTTGTGTGGGGAGGTACTACAGCAAAAAAGTGAAAAGTAAAAACTTTTTACAAAAAAATAAAACAAGTTTTTAAGAAAGCGGTGAACGGTCACACAATGACAGCTGTCCAAAAAAATAGCGTTTTTGACACCTTAATGTCAAATACTCTTGAAAATTACAGATTTTCATGACGACCGTTATAATATGACGGCCACCGCTTTCCTAGGAAATCAAAGCGTTACCGATTATAGCACTACAAGGTTAATTTGGTACGTGGTCAAAATCAGAACTAACCCCGCCATTTTGTTTTTCAACCGATGGAGGCCCCACGTGATGTAACGTAACTGTCAGTTTGACATTGACGCGCACTCCACGTCACTTACGACATTTAAAAAAAATCGGTGTTATCTGTCATTTTTTGAATAATTTTGTTCTAATTGACGAGAATATCTGTCAGGCCATAGAGTAAAACAGCCCATAGACCATATTAGCTCTTATTTTAAGAGCACAAAAAGAGATTAAATCCGCGTGAGTTGACTGTTACATATGTATGTATACCACCGGGGCTTGACGGGGAACTGTCAACTGTCGCACTGGTACATATGTGTACCAGGCGGGGCTTTAACGGTTAAATACATTTCAAGTGACATTTTTGACAAAACAATTGCACAAATATTTACCATGTAGCAGGTTACTGCGGAGTAATTGCGTAACTCACAATAATTGCAACGGCTTTAATTTTGCTAACTCAACAACATTCATTGCGTTATTTACGTTGTCGAGCTGATGAATTTTTCAAACATATTGTAATGATGAAGCAATGCTTAAGAAATTACCCTTCGTATCGTGAAAGAACAATAATTTATATTTATTTATTTATTATAAACTAGCTTCTGCCCGCGACTTCGTTCGCATGGAAATCGTAAGACATCACAATATACTACAATAATAGCCATATTTTTATAAAACTTCCCTGTATACTACGTTTGTAGTTTTATTCTCAGCAGCCAAAATATACAGAGAGTCAGGAATGGTGACTCGGGAGCAAGCGACGTAACAGTTGTCCGTGTGAGAAGCAGCTTATCCTGAGGTCGACACCCGCAGCCTTCAGCCTTCAGTGTCGGCCCCTGTGACTTGTTGATCGCAAAGCATACACTCCCAGAGAACTGCACGCGCTTTAACTGGTAATTATGGGGAATTTGTACTTTATACGCGCTATAAACACTGTCTCACCATCGCCACAACCTGTTAGAATTTCCACCTCGATGACGTTTCTCTGCAAAGACATGACTTTGAGCTGGTTTCCGTTACACAGATATACAACCGGAAGTCCACTTGCCATTTGTGAATTGAGAAATTCTACGGGGTGATATTTGGCATCATCTTCCTCCACATCAGTATTAATGGAGGTGTATATCACTTTACTCCCTTCAATTTGTGAGAGAATACTGTGGTTGATCGCTGCAGCTTGATCATCTTCGGAGTTAAAACGGAAACACGCCTAAGAATTCTCTTGGTACGGTATTTG
Organism: Agrochola lychnidis; assembly: GCA_963680765.1. Lineage (NCBI taxonomy): Eukaryota > Metazoa > Arthropoda > Insecta > Lepidoptera > Noctuidae > Agrochola > Agrochola lychnidis. Next base: position 16,311,661 of record OY796869.1, on the reverse strand, counting down.
ACTGATATCCACGTATATCAGACGAATAAGATCTTCTAAAGTGGGATCTACTCTACCAAGAGTCTCTGGTAGAGTGCTTTCACCAACTTTTAGAAGAACATCGGAGAATACTTGAGCATTTGAATTACCGCCAAGCCAAGCTCGTATGATGATGGTCAAGCGCAGTTTATGAACTCTCGACCATAGAGTCGATCGAAATTGTTTTTATCGACTTTAAAAACAAATTCGATAAAAACAAAGTCGATAAAAACAAAGCCGATAAAAACAATAAAAAATGTGTTTTTTATCGAAATTGTTTTTATCGACTTTGTTTTTATCGACTTTAAAAACAAAGTCGATAAAAACAAAGTCGATAAAAACAAAGCCGATAAAAACAAAGTCGATAAAAACAAAGTCGATAAAAACAAAGTCGATAAAACAAATTCGATAAAAACAAATTCGATAAAAACAAATTCGATAAAAACAAATTCGTCAAACAGTTTTGTCGACGGAAGAATAGACAAAATTAGAGATTGTGATCAGTCATTTTGTCTACTCTTCCATCGAAAAAAACTCGTTTCTACGGTGGTCATGCTACGCGTGCAGGAAGCAGTGTGGCAGCGATTCCAGAAGATCCACACACATACATATTTTAAAATCGCTTGGACAAATCTGCTGTCAAAATCTGTAAAAAAAACATTTTATTCCTACAGTCTCTAAAATGATCAGAATACAACCTTGAATGTTTTGTGACTGTAAAGTACTTGTAACTTAGTAGTTTCCCATAGCTTACGAAGTTTTCTATTTTTTGTGAATTAATACATACATAATCCAAAAAAAAAATATCGTTTTACAAAAAGAGTTTAAAAAACAGATGTAAATCGAACTTACTACCCCGGGCGGCCTACCACCAGCTCATAAAGCAGTATTATTTTAATGTTACTTCAGTGGGAGAAAGAGATGGAGCTATACATCCTGTAGAGCTTCATCTCTTTCCCACACTGAAGTAAACTAAAGTAATATTAAAATAATACTGCTTTTGAGCTGGTGGTAGGCCCTCAGGACTTCAAATCATTCGTCCAACCGCTTACTTATTCGCTTTGTTGAAAGTTAGCTAAAATAGCCGTTCCTATATAAAAGGTAGCGTGATGATAATCATTTAAAAAGTTAAATCGGTAACTACCTATCTACAATATCCCAACCTTTTGGTGCGTCCTTTTACAATTTGCAGAGAAAAATACGAACATGATGTAATATTGCTCATCCCCCATAGCAAATAGCGTGATAGTTTATGCCCTACAGTTGGTACAGACAAACATTCTAAAAACTTTATTTTCCGCATAAGAATCGATCCCATACCTCGTAGCAATAAATTTCTTTAAAAAAAATTAACTTCGCTACGATTTTATTATATCTATAGATTATAGGTACATAGTAAAAAATAAAAAAAATCGTATAACAAAATGTGAAAAAGAAGAAAAATAACCGTAGGTGGGAATCAAACTTACAACCCCATGTTTGCAAAGCAACCGCCCAACCGTTGAGCTAATTGCTTTGTTGAAACTTGTCTAAAATAGCCGTTCCTATATATTTCATGATTGACTGCTTAGTTCTATAAAGGTATAGCGTGATGATAATCATTTAAAAAGTTTAATCGATAACCATCTACAACATCCTAAAATTTTGGCGCGTTTTTTTCCAAAAATACGAACATAATATAGTATTGCTCGTCCCCCATAGTAAATAGCGTGATAGTTTATACCCTATAGTTTGACCAGACTTATAGGGAACACCTATGCAAAATTTTAACAGAATCTATCCGGTAGAATTTGCGTCATGCTAGAACATAAAAATACAACATAATGTAATATTGCTCGTCCCCCATAGTAAATAGCGTGATAGTTTATACCCTATAGTTTGACCAGACACACAGGGAATATTTATGCAAAATTTTAACAGAATCTGTCCGGTAGAATTTGCGCCATGCTGGAACATACATACAGACAAACAGACAAAAATTCTAAAAAAAATATTTTCGGCATTAGAATCGATCCTAGACCTCGTAGCAATTACTTTTTTTCAAAAATATTCAATGTACAGTTTTGACTTCGCTACGATTTTATTATATGTATAGATATTTTTGTATTTTCACAAAAAAATATAGGTATATACGTATTAAAATGTGTTACGAAATTGGGGTTCCACTTCCCGTAATACGATTGAGTTACGATGATCTTATTACAAATAAATGATGATGTACATAAAATGGCAAAAAGTTCAATGTAATAAAAGTACAACAAAAAAAGCTCATTTAAGATCCACCTAATACTGAGCTAATTCTGATTATGATAGAAGTTTATTTACATAAAGTGCCTCTCACCCTACTTACGTAAATCCTATACACGTTCAAATTTTTGGCACTCTATTCTTCGTATTCCCGATTAATTACAATTAAACGGATTAATAGCACTAATTACTCATCATCAAGACCATGGTCATTTCCTCCGTCCACGGTTTGGCAAATATCCCGACAATTATGTTTAGGAAACACACATGATATATTTTTATTTAGGCCCTCTTTTTCTCCAGTCCATGTGTAACCTACAGCAAATTTGGCGGTTACCAAAAAAAAGGCGGCCATGACAGATTGCTGTTTTCCTCTGTAAGAGAATGATGCCGTGTGCCTAATGCCACGGTCATTTGTTTGGTCCAAGTTCTATTTATAAACAGTGCGGTCACTGGCCGAGATATTATATGCTGTGTACCTACATTTGTCTTATTTAAGAAAGTAAGAAGATTGTGTAATTTTCGTCTATTTTTACAAAATCATTATGAGAATTGCGAATTATTTTATTTCATGTTCATTAGCCAAACAAATTTTTCTTTCATAAAATGAAATATCGTCAGCAAGTTATCGTTGTTTTGCTGCCCAACAGTACATCTAGTTTTCCAACTTAGGTACTTCTATCGATTAATTTCTAAAATTGATTTTTGTAACAATTTTTTTATTTAAAAGAATGTCTGTGGAGTTCGTTTCCCGTTCTTCTCCATAGGTACCTACTACGCTTTGGAATGGGCAACTAGCTTCATATTTCTGACTGACCGACTCCTTGACAATTCAAAAGTGCCTGTAAATAGTTTAATTTAAATATACGCTTTGCGTTTGAGTTTATGTAATTTACTTTTAACAAAGTAATAATAACATAAAACTAATTTAACTGCGCGTCACTTTAATTTGATACACTTGACTCTCATTTGAAAAATATGATCCTCCACCAACTTTGGTAACTTTCACTTCACTTTCAAAGTACTTAAATAAAATTATTATTATATTCATCTAATTTCAAACATTCACCGCACCGCACCGCACTGTGGTAAATATTTAATGAGAAACTGAACACTAATGAGTTGCAAGTTCAAAATTGTTTTGAACACTTAGGCCCATCTTCCACGACGTTACACAAAAGTAAAGTATTACAAACTCAAATCATCAATTATTAGCCAGATTCAATTAACTCAGCCTATCGCAGTCCACTGCTGGACAAAGGCCTCTCCCAGGCTGCGCCACAACACCGTATCCTCTGCCTTCAACTTCCCGTCTATCCCAGCCGCCATTGTAAATAAGTCGGTCAATCTAGCTGGGCTGTCCCACACTACGCTTGCCAATACGCGACCTCTACTACAGGACTGGTCTGCTTCAACAGCCATCAGTCTTTCAACAATCATGGCTAACCCACCTCCGGTTCTTTTCCGGTTCTAGAACGTATCCACCACCATCATCAGCCTATAATGTTCCCACTGCTGGGACACAGGTCTCCTCTCTGTGAGAGGGAGTGGGCCATAATCCACCACGCGGGCCCAGTGCGGGTTGGTAGATATCACATGTCTTCGAATTTTCGGTTCTAGAACATGCCGGTTTCCTCACGATGTTTTCCTTCACTGTTTTAGAATGTATACTTAGCACTAATATTTCAATGGTACTCAGTACACGACGTGACTTACTAACGTGTTCCTAACTACTTTGTGATTGGTTGCGTTCTGTACACATTATGAGTTGTGACATTCTGGCTACTTATTGGTGATTTGAGTTTGTAAAGCTAGGTGCAGATTAAAGCCGGAGCGGGCCGCCACGCGGCTGCATTTCAAAATTACGACAAAGGGCAGTACTAGTTGCCTTGGGCCGTATCACAACGTAATAATTATTTCATACTGATTCAAAATTCGAATTTGAATTTGAACTATATCCAGTTCAGTGCAATGACGCTGCGTTCATTTGGGCGGATCGTGCCGCAACGCAACGCATTGCTAAAATCATCCTTTATCATTTTCGTACCTTTTGTATTAACTGTCGCACACTACAGGCTAGCCGCTTTGCAACGCATAAAAGCGGCCGCAAAAATACGCCTGGCAAGCGATCCGCTAGTGCGTTGCAATGCGGCGCGGTGACGTCTGCCTGTTATACAAAATGTGCGAAAATTATCTGGGAGGATTTTTACGTTGCGTTGCGGTGCGGCCCACCCTTATCTGCGTTAGCCTTAAGTCCTTAACACATTACTATTGCATCTAACATTATAATAGGTACCTTTGTAAATTATTTCTAAGATTTTATGTTAATATTTTACCAATTTTTAGGGTTCCGTACCTCAAAAGGAAAAAACGGAACCCTTATAGGATCACTCGTGTGTCTGTCTGTCTGTCCGTCTGTCTGTCTGTCTGTCTGTCTGTCCGTCTGTCACAGCCAATTTACTCCGAATCTAATGGACCGATTAAGTTGCAATTTGGTACACATATGTATTTTTGTGACTCAAACACGAATGTGTAACGTAAATAAATGAATTTTGAATATAGGGGTCACTTTTGGGGGGCAAACAAGAAAAAAAAAAAAAAAGTTATGCTAACAGTACCATGTGACATATCAAATGAAAGGACTTATTGCGAGGATCTTAAATATATTTATTATATAATTTTAAAATAAACACTATTAAAGATATTTAAGAAATTCAATGAAAATTGACCATTCCCCCCCCCCCTTATCTCCGAAACTACTGGACCAACATTTTTCAAAAAAATACATAGTATGGCTCTTTACTCATAGATTACAGGAAAACCTATAAGAAGTCTATGGTCTTAAAATAACACAGTAAATCTCTCAATATTGTGCGTACAAACTTACATTTCGTCGCTCGGCATCCAATAGGCCCATCTCTCTAGCTACTATAATATCAACAACAATATCAAAAGTGTTTGACAGTCTGCTTAAAATAAAAATAAAACTGCTTGAAACAAAACTGTGTTCATGACAACCAATTCGGGTTTCGGCGTGGTTTGTCAATAGAAAGTGCAGTGTTGTGTCTTAAGCATACTGTCACATACTATATTTATACACAGCGTGGAACACCGATTTATGCTACCTTCCTCGACTTATTCAAGACTTTTGATCTGGTTGCTTATGACGTATTGTGGAGAAAGATGGAGAAGGATAGGTTGCCAATGGAGCTTAAAAACATTTTAAATATTGGTACCTATGGTAACCAGATCAATAGTGTACGATGGGCTGGAACTTTTTTCAGGCCATACAGGTTGGAATGCGGGGTGAGGCAGGATTGGCGAGCTCAGCAGCACCAGAGTGGGTTGCTATACAGTGTGATTCTTCATAATGTGCACATATCGAAATGAGGGAATCTATGCTTAATTTTAGCGAAAGAAAAAATATTTTAAAAAATCTAAATAGTTTTTTAAAACTTTTTATGGAATTGAAAAAAAATTGTAACAAAACTGTGTAACTTTTAAACTGAATCAGCTATCGCGATGAAACAAACTCCATATTGATTGGATTTGGCGTCCACATAAAATTAAAATTGAGAAAAAAACGACCCTCAATTGAAAATAAATATATTTTTTTAGTAAAAATCTGTATTTTTTCATATTTTTTTACAATAATTGTAAAATTTATAAATAAGATGCCCATGAGAATACAAACTAAAATAAAAAAAATGATACAAAAAATTAAAAAGAAACAAAAAAAAATTGACCACTTTTTCCGTCGATAAAATTAAGCATAGATTCCCTCATTTCGATATGTGCACATTATGAAGACTCACACTGTATTGATGGTATTTGTGTAAATATTAGCTTTGGAGACGATATGGTGCTTCTGAGCGCCAGCCAGTATCCCATAGACAAAAACTGTTAGTCGCAAAACTTTCTGTGTGACCTGGTAAAATAAGCTAAAGTTCATAAGTTTACTAACACAATGAGTCCTCGTTACTTGAATAAAGAAAAATATCTGGATGACAATTTTTTTTTTTGAACGACGTTTTCTAAAAATGAAACCTGGCTAGATCGATTTGTCGCTCCCGAAACCCCCTGCATACTAAATTTCATAAAAATTCTTGGAGCCGTTTCAGAGATTCAGATTATATAATATATACAAGAATTGCTCGTTTAAAGGTGTTCGATTTTTATTATTATTATATTAATACCGCGAATGTGAATTTTTTTACGAAAATCAGATTTTTCATTCTACACGTTCAAATAAGTGATCCTGCAAAAAGTTAAGTTTGTTCTTGGGATAAATAAATTCATCTCAACTACGGAACCCTTCATTGTGCGTAGTCCGACACGCACTTGGCCGGTTTTAATACTTGGGGCCTAAAATGCCCGCATTGGCAGAATCTTAATATGATAATATTTATGAATCACACAAACTGTCATAAACTGACAATTCATAATACTATCTGCGTTCAATTCATATTACGCAATTCATCTGTTTGACAGTTTTGTATTATAATGAAATAACATTTAAACTGTAGAAATAAAAATCTCATAAGATAAAAAAACTGTAAAGAAAAATTATCCGGTAAAATTACGGTCTTCATTTTTTCATGCGGCAATATTTACACCAAATATGATTCTGATATGAATTGAATTTAATATGGTTCAGCAAAAGTATGTGTCACCATTGAGGAATTGCTGGGAATTCAGAAAATGAATTGCTTTTAGAGGAATTGCTTAATGTGGCACTTTTAGACCCGCTGAATAAATATTTATCATTATTATTATACTAGCTTCTGCCCGCGACTTCGTTCGCATGGAAATCGTAAGACATCACAATATACTACAATAATAGCCATATTTTTATAAAACATCCCTGTATACTACGTTTGTAGTTTTATTCTCAGCAGCCAAAATATACAGAGTCAGGAATGGTGACTCGGGAGCAAGCGACGTAACAGTTGTCCGTGTGAGAAGCAGCTTATCCTGAGGTCGACACCCGCAGCCTTCAGCCTTCAGTGTCGGCCCCTGTGACTTGTTGATCGCAAAGCATACACTCCCAGAGAACTGCACGCGCTTTAACTGGTTATTATGGGGAATTTGTACTTTATACGCGCTATAAACACTGTCTCACCATCGCCACAACCTGTTAGAATTTCCACCTCGATGACGTTTCTCTGCAAAGACATGACTATGAGCTGGTTTTCGTTACACAGATATACAACCGGAAGTCCACTTGCCATTTGTGAATTGAGAAATTCTACGGGGTGATATTTGGCATCATCTTCCACCACATCAGTATTAATGGAGGTGTATATCACTTCACTCCCTTCAATTTGTGAGAGAATACTGTGGTTGATCGCTGCAGCTTGATCATCTTCGGAGTTAAAACGGAAACACGCCTAAGAATTCTCTTGGTACGGTATTTGACTGATATCCTCGTATATCAGACGAATAAGATCTTCTAAAGTGGGATCTACTCTACCAAGAGTCTCTGGTAGAGTGCTTTCACCAACTTTTAGAAGAACATCGGAGAATACTTGAGCATTTGAATTACCACCAAGCCGAGGTCGTATGATGATGGTCAAGCGCAGTTTATGAACTCTCGACCATAGAGTCGACCTTTTCAACGAAGTATTCACTTTTTTTGTCAAAACTGTGACACACACACACACACTGTGATCTTGGTTTCTGCGGATGTCCTGCAGGGTTCTGTTTACAGTTTCCACTGCTTTCCTTTTTGCCATAATGCATTCATCCCATACGACGAAGCGCAATCCCCTAAGCACACATCCCTTGTTACTGTTGCGTGACACCCCACAAACAGGCGTTTCGTTGCTCTCTAAATCGATGAGAATCTTAAACATGACGTGCGCTGTTTTGCCACCAGGAAGCAGTGTGGCAGCGATTCCAGAAGATCCACACACATACATATTTTAAAATCGCTTGGACAAATCTGCTGTCAAAATCTGTAAAAAAAAACATTTTATTCCTACAGTCTTTTGCTCTAAAATGATCAGAATACAACCTAGAATGTTTTGTGACTGTAAAGTACTTGTAACTTAGTAGTTTCCCATAGCTTACGAAGTTTTCCATTTTTTGTGAATTAATACATTCTATGAACTATTACATACACAATCCAAAAAAAAAAAATCGTTTTACGAAAAGAGTTTAAAAAAACAGATGTAAATCGAACTTACTACCCCGGGCGGCCTACCACCAGCTCATAAAGCAGTATTATTTTAATGTTACTTCAGTGGGAGAAAGAGATGGAGCTATACATCCTATAGAGCTTCATCTCTTTCCCACACTGAGGTAAACTAAAGTAATATTAAAATAATACTGCTTTTGAGCTGGTGGTAGGCCCTCAGGACTTCAAATCATTCGTCCAACCGCTTACTTATTCGCTTTGTTGAAAGTTAGCTAAAATAGCCGTTCCTATATAATTGGTAGCGTGATGATAATCATTTAAAAAGTTAAATCGGTAACTACCTATCTACAATATCCCAACCTTTTGGCGCGTCTTTTTACAATTTGCAGAGAAAAATACGAACATGATGTAATATTGCTCATCCCCCATAACAAATAGCGTGATAGTTTATGCCCTACAGTTGGTACAGACAAACATTCTAAAAACTTTATTTTCCGCATAAGAATCGATCCCATACCTCGTAGCAATAACTTTCTTTAAAAAAAATTAACTTCGCTACGATTTTATTATATCTATAGATTATAGGTACATAATCAAAAAAAAAAAATCGTATAACAAAATGTGAAAAAAAAGAAAAAAAACCGTAGGTGGGAATCGAACTTATAACCCCATGTTTGCAAAGCAACCGCCCAACCGTTGAGCTAATTGCTTTGTTGAAACTTGTCTAAAATAGCCGTTCCTATATATTTCATGATTGACTGCTTAGTTCCATAAAGGTATAGCGTGATTATAATCATTTAAAAAGTTTAATCGATAACCATCTACAATATCCTAAAATTTTGGCGCGTTTTTTTCCAATAATACGAACATAATATAATATTGCTCGTCCCCCATAGTAAATAGCGTGATAGTTTATACTCTATAGTTTGACCAGACTTATAGGGAACACCTATGCAAAATTTTAACAGAATCTATCCGGTAGAATTTGCATCATGCTAGAACATAAAAATACAACATAATGTAATATTGCTCGACCCCCATAGTAAATAGCGTGATAGTTTATACCCTATAGTTTGACCAGACACACAGGGAATATCTATGCAAAATTTTAACAGAATCTGTCCGGTAGAATTTGCGCCATGCTGGAACATACATACAGACAAACAGACAAAAATTCTAAAAAAAATATTTTCGGCATTAGAATCGATCCTAGACCTCGTAGCAATTACTTTTTTTCAAAAATATTCAATGTACAGTTTTGACTTCGCTACGATTTTATTTTATGTATAGATTATATCATTATTGAGTAGCATCGTGGACAATGGGCCTATTGTAAGAGTTCTCTTGCTCAATGTAAGAGCAAAATGTTATTGCTTATGTATTAAGGTAGGTATCTAGGTAATTGACACATTAAGTAGAAGCTAACGACTGAATTTAAATAAGACCTTTGTAAGCTTTACATTTTATTAACATAATTATATTGTTTGGGCTCGTGTTTATTATAAACGTCTTGAATAAAGAAAAACAAGTTGTTTTAGATAAAATGTTTTTGTTATTTCATCTGGCTGATGGATTGTGGTGCTAATTACAAATTGCAATCATTATACGAGTCATGTATTGTACGTTTGACACGCGCTCATTATAGTGTAACGCGATAGTACACAAGCACCGTTCATAATTATTTTGGTGTGATGCCATTTTTCCTCTTTTATTTATAAATAAACATAAAAATGAACATGAATAAAACAAATTTAATTTAATAATCTGCCGTATTCAATCATATAGCAAAAGTTATGTGGTAATTAGAACTATTCAATAAATCATCATCTTTGGCTATCCGTGACTAATTATTTCAGGCTAACATCCAAGGTATGTGCGACACATCTTTTTTCTTATTATATCTATGGTGCAACCTATTCAGCAACGCAAACGATCATTAATATGCATTATTTACATTATTATTTTCTGTATGCTGATTTTTAATTCTAGTTTTATCCACCCTTGCATTAAAGTTTGAACGTCTAATAGTAGATTTTTATACGAGGGGCTAAAATAACCCATTACATCGAGGTAGTTTTAGAAAATAGAAACCGAGTTATAATGGGTTTTAGCGCCATGTGTTACACTCTACTTTTCACTACGATTGCGAGAAAATAAAATAATCCAATACAATATTAAAATAATGGTTTATTAATTTTTTTTAAACATACAATTTGTCCAATCTGAATTTTTAAGGAAACTTTTTAGCCCGGTTTGCAGTACTAAAAAGCTAGTTTTACATAAGAATAAACACTTTTTTGTTTTTGTAGGCTTGTTGGTTACAAATAACAAATACTTTTTCCCCTAGAGCAAGATATGCTATTTTTTCTCCGCTCTGGTACGCTACAATGACGGATTTTTTGCAAGAGGAGTGAAAAATATATTATTTACCCTGTTGAGGGCAGTCGGTGACACACATAAAACTTTCGGAATAAATTCTCTAAATTAATATTGTGAAATCCCAATCAAAATGATTGTGTAGTTTAGAAGAACTAAGAGGTCACACATACAGACACGAAAAGCGGGTTACTATATATTATAAATATATATGTTGGAGACGGGTATGCGACTCTTTCGTTATTATCAGCGATACTTCAACTACTGTGGGCGTAGTGCGGGTAGTGTTGGTTAATGCGCAATAGAAAAACAGCTTGCAGTTCAGATCACATTATAATTTATTATCAAATTAATCACACTAGCTAAATTATACACACACTGAGTGTGACGGCGTTTATTAAAATCAACAATTAACACAATGATCACAAAGTACAACTAATACAATAACTGAACAACCACGAATCGAGAACAGTTCCGCGACGTCTTAACTCCGATGCGATCAGAGGCTGAATCCCTCCTCGCCGTGGCCTTAAAACTTTAGGTGTGGGTAGATCACGTCCTGTCGCCAGCGACGCGCTTGCGATTGGTTTCGTGTCCGTACTAATGACCGGATCCGACATATATAAATACTATACTAGTGACCCACCCCTTCTTCGCATGGTTTGTACAACTTGACAAAACATCGAGGTTTTCTCTATTATGTTTGTTTAATTTAATTTACTATACACATAAAACTTCCGGAATAAATTCTCTAAATGACGGCGAAAACCGCATCAAAATTCGTATCGTAGTTTCCAAGAACAACGCGAGTACACAGATGGACACAAAAAGCGACTCTAATTTATAAGATTACAGATAGAAAAGATTTACGAAACTGACTAAATTATGGTTCTAAAAATGATTATTGAAAATTGAGTTAAAGCAGCAGTGAGTTTTTAGTCCATTGAACAATAAAGAAATCGTCTCGCAAATCCGATCATATAAAAATAATATCTTAGTCAAGTCAACTCGATATGAAAAACCAACATTTTCATCCCGAGAAATCTGCTAGCCACAGATCAAAAATGAAGTAAAAAAACTGCGAATGTCGACGGAGCCAACGCAATCTCCAGTGGAAATCAAAATGTAATTTATTCAACAAATACGCTTCAATTGGATACAAAAAGAAAATTTTGGGAAATGAACCGAATTGAATATTTTAATAATAATGTCTTTTTCTTTTGACGGATTTATACAGCTTAAAGAGAATTTTTGTGTCAGTGGTGGGATGGGATAAATTTGATGATCGAGTCTTACATTGGTCTTTATTTCTTGTCGGAACTTAAGCGTTTTTGAAGTGAAAACTTCTTTAGGCGCGTTGGGCATTTTTGAGATAGGAAAAACAATTGAACTCGCGACACCGTTACCGACACCTCATTTTTGTAAACGCGATTGTGCTTTTTATTTATAAGTTACGGATCAATGTTCTATGCAAATATTTTTACTTTAAAGGTTTTGGGAATATTTTTTTTGGAAACGCGGTGTTGCTCTTGATTTAGATAAGGTTATGGACCAATCTCCTATACAAGTATTTTTCTTCCACCAAGGCGATCTTGTTCAAGTTTTCACTTCTGTCGGCACTCCCGGAGTGCCACTGTTTTTTTTAAATTTGTTTTTCTAAGGGTGAATTTTACCAATGAAACTGAACGCGATTAGCACATCACCGTGTTGAAGCTGTCAGAGTCATCATTGTTGTGGAATGTAGAATATTGGCACTGACATCGGCGGGGTAATTGCGTAACACACTAACAGTAGTCTTTTACTTTGACAGTTGTACAACATTCATTGCGTTATTTACGTTGTAGGGGATTATATCCAAGATAAGAGTGCTTGGAAACATGCTGTTCCTGCTCCATAGGACAATTTAGAATCAAGACAAAATCAAACTGGTTGCAAATTTATTTGTAAAATTTATTATTTTGTGTTTTATGACATTGATTTTACATTCTGTGATTCACACACTGACTTATTAATTACAAAATTTTAGGAAAATCATCTACTTTTACAATGTTTGTAAATATGTGAGCACCATGTATCTATCACATATTAAATTATCTGTCGTTGTTTCATTTTTAATTCTTTTTACCTATTGTCGTATAGTAATTTTATTCTTGGTGCATCGTCTTCACATATAATAATTATTTAACTAATGTACGGACCATATACAAACAATTGTAAAACATTTTAAAAGAGTAACGGTGGAGTTTCTTGCCCATTCTTCTCCATACGAAAACTACATTTTGGAAGGGGCGACTAGAATCTATTTTATTATATTGTAAATTTTGACGTTCAAATTTGGCATACATGGGCCTATTTGAACTAAATTATTTGACTTTGACTTTGAGCAGACAAATTAATCGAACATACGAAGCAATGGATAGCAATATCCTTCAAAATCTTTTTTTGTGAATTTTGATTGAAAGTGTTACGCAATTAGGATGCTGCTATTGAGCGTGGTTTAGATGTGCTGATCTCGTTCAGTTTCGTTGGTAAAATTCACCCTAAATATTTATTAGTAGATACATTTTAGTTTATAGTTTAATGGTTCACGTCAAACTACTCTAATTTACTTCGACATCAATTTAGAGTCTGATAGTTATCAGTGAAATAAAACAGTTCATTAAAATTGCTACTATAAGGAGTTCAAAGTAGGTCAACCAATCAACAGTCGAGAAATCAGAACGCATGCACTAAAATCACGACGAAGTTCATGGCATAACTAATTACACGACTGCCGCAAAACAGGAGTGTAATGTTTTCTCTCGCGTCCGGCCCTGATTCGGGCCATGCTACGGAGCGAGAGGAAATGGGAGGACGTCACCTCCTTCTGCGAAGCAGTAATGCTCGCGAAGGAGGAGACGGAGCGCGTGAGGAGAGGCAAATTTCGCGCCCTCGCGCCCCTAACCGCCGCAGGAGGAGTCGCCCTGGGCGTCGGGAATCACAGGCAGATTTCCGGCCACCGTAGGCGCGGGCTTGCGGACGGTGAGCAATGGGTAGCTCGCCGTCCGATAAGGACCAAGCCCGGGTCGACGGCGCGTTGTGTTCCACGCGCGCCTCAAAGAGATCTCAGCAGAATTGACAGGGTCCGCTAGGGCCAATGCCTGCCGGGGGTTCGAAGAAAACCGATAGGGACATCGTGGCCCCCCTGGCAACACGGCAACTGAAGGAACACGGGTGGGTTTTAGTCAGTAAGAGTCTGACACGCCCTCCCGCTCCGCCAAGAGCGGGAGAAGTTATTTGATAATTTCCCACCCAAAAAAAAAAGGTGTGTAATGTTTTCAGGAATCATGTATGTATGTGAGTTTATTTATTCCGCCGTAACTTTTAAGGTTTATCATGCCCACGAAAAATTCCCATCTTGGCATCCTGTCTAAATCCTGTCAAAGAGTACCTTTATTTAGATAAGGTTACGGACCGGACGGTAATATATATGAATGAAGTAGCTTGTTATGTTATTAAATTGAATGTTTAATTTGTAATGTCATTGAATTTTTATTTTTTGTTATCTATACATATAATAAAATCGTAGCGAAGTCAAAACTGTACATTGAATATTTTTGAAAAAAAGTAATTGCTACGAGGTCTAGGATCGATTCTAATGCCGAAAATATTTTTTTTAGAATTTTTGTCTGTTTGTCTGTATGTATGTTCCAGCATGGCGCAAATTCTACCGGACAGATTCTGTTAAAATTTTGCATAGATATTCCCTGTGTGTCTGGTCAAACTATAGGGTATAAACTATCACGCTATTTACTATGGGGGACGAGCAATATTACATTATGTTGTATTTTTATGTTCGAGCATGACGCAAATTCTACAGAATAGATTCTGTTAAAATTTTGCATAGGTGTTTCCTATAAGTCTGGTCAAACTATAGGGTATAAACTATCACGCTATTTACTATGGGGGACGAGCAATATTATATTATGTTCGTATTTTTGGAAAAAAACGCGCCAAAATTTTAGGATATTGTAGATGGTTATCGATTAAACTTTTTAAATGACTATCATCACGCTATACCTTTATGGAACTAAGCAGTCAATCATGAAATATATAGGAACGGCTATTTTAGACAAGTTTCAACAAAGCATTTAGCTCAACGGTTGGGCGGTTGCGTTGCAAACATGGGGTTGTAAGTTCGATTCCCACCTACGGTTTTTTTTTCTTTTTTTTCACATTTTGTTATACGATTATTTTTTTTTTTTGATTATGTACCTATAATCTATAGATATAATAAAATCGTAGCGAAGTTAATTTTTTTTAAAGAAAGTTATTGCTACGAGGTATGGGATCGATTCTTATGCGGAAAATAAAGTTTTTAGAATGTTTGTCTGTACCAACTGTAGGGCATAAACTATCACGCTATTTGCTATGGGGGATGAGCAATATTACATCATGTTCGTATTTTTCTCTGCAAATTGTAAAAGGACGCGCCAAAAGGTTGGGATATTGTAGATAGGTAGTTACCGATTTAACTTTTTAAATGATTATCATCACGCTACCTTTTATATAGGAACGGCTATTTTAGCTAACTTTCAACAAAGCGAATAAGTAAGCGGTTGGACGAATGATTTGAAGTCCTGAGGGCCTACCACCAGCTCAAAAGCAGTATTATTTTAATATTACTTTAGTTTACTTCAGTGTGGGAAAGAGATGAAGCTCTACAGGATGTATAGCTCCATCTCTTTCTCCCACTGAAGTAACATTAAAATAATACTGCTTTATGAGCTGGTGGTAGGCCGCCCGGGGTAGTGAGTTCGATTTACATCTGTTTTTTAAAACTCTTTTTGTAAAACGATTTTTTTATTTTATTGTGTATGTAATAGTTCATAGAATGTATTAATTCACAAAAAATGGAAAACTTCGTAAGCTATGGGAAACTACTAAGTTACAAGTACTTTACAGTCACAAAACATTCAAGGTTGTATTCTGATCATTTTAGAACAAAAGACTGTAGGAATAAAATGTTTTTTTTACAGATTTTGACAGCAGATTTGTCCAAGCGATTTTAAAATATGTATGTGTGTGGATCTTCTGGAATCGGTGCCACACTGCTTCCTGGTGGCAAAACAGCGCACGTCATGTTTAAGATTCCCATCGATTTAGAGAGCAACGAAACGCCTGTTTGTGGGGTGTCACGCAACAGTAACAAGGGATGTGTGCTTAGGGGATTGTGCTTCGTCGTATGGGATGAATGCATTATGGCAAAAAGGAAAGCAGTGGAAACTGTAAACAGAACCCTGCAGGACATCCGCAGAAACCAAGATATGATGGGTGGTGTCACAGTTTTGACAAAAAAAGTGAATACTTCGTTGAAAAGGTCGACTCTATGGTCGAGAGTTCATAAACTGCGCTTGACCATCATCATACGAGCTCGGCTTGGCGGTAATTCAAATGCTCAAGTATTCTCCGATATTCTTCTAAAAGTTGGTGAAAGCACTCTACCAGAGACTCTTGGTAGAGTAGATCCCACTTTAGAAGATCTTATTCGTCTGATATACGAGGATATCAGTCAAATACCGTACCAAGAGAATTCTTAAGCGTGTTTCCGTTTTAACTCCGAAGATGATCAAGCTGCAGCCATCAACCACAGTATTCTCTCACAAATTGAAGGGAGTAAAGTGATATACACCTCCATTAATACTGATGTGGAGGAAGATGATGCCAAATATCACCCCGTAGAATTTCTCAATTCACAAATGGCAAGTGGACTTCCGGTTGTATATCTGTGTAACGGAAACCAGCTCAAAGTCATGTCTTTGCAGAGAAACGTCATCGAGGTGGAAATTCTCACAGGTTGTGGCGATGGTGAGACAGTGTTTATAGCGCGTATAAAGTACAAATTCCCCACCATTACCAGTTAAAGCGCGTGCAGTTCTCTGGGAGTGTATGCTTTGCGATCAACAAGTCACAGGGGCCGACACTGAAGGCTGAAGGCTGCGGGTGTCGACCTCAGGATAAGCTGCTTCTCGGACAACTGTAACGTCGCTTGCTCCCGAGTCACCATTCCTAACTCTCTGTATATTTTGGCTGCTGAGAATAAAACTACAAACGTAGTATACAGGGAAGTTTTATAAAAATATGGCTATTATTGTAGTATATTGTGATGTCTTACGATTTCCATGCGAACGAAGTCGCGGGCAGAAGCTAGTCTTATATATAAAACTAGCTTCTGCCCGCGACTTCGTTCGCATGGAAATCGTAAGAAATATACAGAGAGTTAGGAATGGTGACTCGGGAGCAAGCGACGTTACAGTTGTCCGAGAAGCAGCTTATCCTGAGGTCGACACCCGCAGCCTTCAGCCTTCAGTGTCGGCCCCTGTGACTTGTTGATCGCAAAGCATACACTCCCAGAGAACTGCACGCGCTTTAACTGGTAATTATGGGGAATTTGTACTTTATACGCGCTATAAACACTGTCTCACCATCGCCACAACCTGTTAGAATTTCCACCTCGATGACGTTTCTCTGCAAAGACATGACTTTGAGCTGGTTTCCGTTACACAGATATACAACCGGAAGTCCACTTGCCATTTGTGAATTGAGAAATTCTACGGGGTGATATTTGGCATCATCTTCCTCCACATCAGTATTAATGGAGGTGTATATCACTTTACTCCCTTCAATTTGTGAGAGAATACTGTGGTTGATGGCTGCAGCTTGATCATCTTCGGAGTTAAAACGGAAACACGCCTAAGAATTCTCTTGGTACGGTATTTGACTGATATCCTCGTATATCAGACGAATAAGATCTTCTAAAGTGGGATCTACTCTACCAAGAGTCTCTGGTAGAGTGCTTTCACCAACTTTTAGAAGAATATCGGAGAATACTTGAGCATTTGAATTACCGCCAAGCCGAGGTCGTATGATGATGGTCAAGCGCAGTTTATGAACTCTCGACCATAGAGTCGACCTTTTCAACGAAGTATTCACTTTTTTTGTCAAAACTGTGACACCACCCATCATATCTTGGTTTCTGCGGATGTCCTGCAGGGTTCTGTTTACAGTTTCCACTGCTTTCCTTTTTGCCATAATGCATTCATCCCATACGACGAAGCACAATCCCCTAAGCACACATCCCTTGTTACTGTTGCGTGACACCCCACAAACAGGCGTTTCGTTGCTCTCTAAATCGATGGGAATCTTAAACATGACGTGCGCTGTTTTGCCACCAGGAAGCAGTGTGGCACCGATTCCAGAAGATCCACACACATACATATTTTAAAATCGCTTGGACAAATCTGCTGTCAAAATCTGTAAAAAAAACATTTTATTCCTACAGTCTTTTGTTCTAAAATGATCAGAATACAACCTTGAATGTTTTGTGACTGTAAAGTACTTGTAACTTAGTAGTTTCCCATAGCTTACGAAGTTTTCCATTTTTTGTGAATTAATACATTCTATGAACTATTACATACACAATAAAATAAAAAAATCGTTTTACAAAAAGAGTTTTAAAAAACAGATGTAAATCGAACTCACTACCCCGGGCGGCCTACCACCAGCTCATAAAGCAGTATTATTTTAATGTTACTTCAGTGGGAGAAAGAGATGGAGCTATACATCCTGTAGAGCTTCATCTCTTTCCCACACTGAAGTAAACTAAAGTAATATTAAAATAATACTGCTTTTGAGCTGGTGGTAGGCCCTCAGGACTTCAAATCATTCGTCCAACCGCTTACTTATTCGCTTTGTTGAAAGTTAGCTAAAATAGCCGTTCCTATATAAAAGGTAGCGTGATGATAATCATTTAAAAAGTTAAATCGGTAACTACCTATCTACCATATCCCAACCTTTTGGCGCGTCCTTTTACAATTTGCAGAGAAAAATACGAACATGATGTAATATTGCTCATCCCCCATAGCAAATAGCGTGATAGTTTATGCCCTACAGTTGGTACAGACAAACATTCTAAAAACTTTATTTTCCGCATAAGAATCGATCCCATACCTCGTAGCAATAACTTTCTTTAAAAAAAATTAACTTCGCTACGATTTTATTATATCTATAGATTATAGGTACATAATCAAAAAAAAAAAATAATCGTATAACAAAATGTGAAAAAAAAGAAAAAAAAACCGTAGGTGGGAATCGAACTTACAACCCCATGTTTGCAAAGCAACCGCCCAACCGTTGAGCTAAATGCTTTGTTGAAACTTGTCTAAAATAGCCGTTCCTATATATTTCATGATTGACTGCTTAGTTCCATAAAGGTATAGCGTGATGATAGTCATTTAAAAAGTTTAATCGATAACCATCTACAATATCCTAAAATTTTGGCGCGTTTTTTTCCAAAAATACGAACATAATATAATATTGCTCGTCCCCCATAGTAAATAGCGTGATAGTTTATACCCTATAGTTTGACCAGACTTATAGGGAACACCTATGCAAAATTTTAACAGAATCTATTATTCTGTAGAATTTGCGTCATGCTCGAACATAAAAATACAACATAATGTAATATTGCTCGTCCCCCATAGTAAATAGCGTGATAGTTTATACCCTATAGTTTGACCAGACACACAGGGAATATCTATGCAAAATTTTAACAGAATCTGTCCGGTAGAATTTGCGCCATGCTGGAACATACATACAGACAAACAGACAAACAGACAAAAATTCTAAAAAAAATATTTTCGGCATTAGAATCGATCCTAGACCTCGTAGCAATCACTTTTTTTCAAAAATATTCAATGTACAGTTTTGACTTCGCTACGATTTTATTATATGTATAGATTCTCGTGTCACAATGTTAGTTACCTTACTCCTCCGAAACGGCTTGATTTTTACCAAATTTTATATGCATATTCAGTAGGTCTGAGAATCGGCTACTATTTATTTTTCATACCCCTAAGTGATAAGGGTTGTCCACCCCAAACAAATAATTGGCAAAACAACGTTTGCCGGGGTCAGCTAGTTTTCTATAATTTATTTTACTATGAATGTGTTAGTTTTATAATTTTAATGAACGTGTTTTTATTTATATTTGTTTATGTTTTCAAACACAATGTGAAATTGTTCCTGAAATAAATTAAATTGAATTTGAATTGACCAATGTTGCATACAAGTTTTTCCTTCACCAAGGCGATCTTGTTCAAGTTTTCATTTCTGTCGGCACACCCGGAGTACCACTGTTTTTTTTATTTACTTTTTAGTCCATTTTTCGGCAGGGAAGTAGTGTTTTTAAATGATTTAATTGAGATCTCTAAGGCGGCCCCTACACTATAAGTTTGCCCAATATTTATATCGTGCAATATGATTAAATCAGCCCTTGCACTCAAAAAAATCATAACGTTAGGCAATAACATTGGCGGCCTATCATGAGCTTCAATGTTTTCACGTGAGCAAGACCTGCACAATACTTATCCTACACAGTGCAATCAAAATCATCATCTGCCTAGCCTTTTCCCAACTATGTTGGGATCGGCTTCCAGTCTAACCGGATGCAGCTGAATACCAGTATTTTACATGGAGTGACTGCCTATCTGACCTCCACAACCTAGTTAACAGGTAACTCGATACCCCTTGGTAAGACTGGTTGTCAGACTTTTGGGCTTCTAACTACCCGTAACGACTGTCAAAGATTTACAAATGACAGCTGGGACCAACGGCTTAACGTGCTTTCCGAGGCACGGAGGGGTCTCGGTATGTAAAGATGGTCACCCATCCACGGACCAACCGCGGCAAGCGTAGCTTAACCTGATCGATCGACCCGTGTGGCTGTTATTACTTAGCCACAAGCCCCTAGAACAATCAAAATATGGTGCGATAAAAATAAAACTCGCTCAAAATTTTGTTCAATCCTTGCGAAAATTTTGTTCAATCCTTGCGCCGCCGCGCCGTCTTCAATAATATGCCTAAACGGTCAAAAACATTGCGCAATTCTTGATTATTTTTTATTTTATTTTGATTAATTTTAGGAAAACTTACAGCAAATTTTAATATCTAATACAATGTATAAACGATGGCCAATTACAAGTTTCCACTAACGATTAATGTGAGTAACATGAACAAATACGCGAAAACAGCGACGTGAGAGACGAATAATTTTATTGATCGTAAGAAACGATCAATAATTAATATTCTGCAATATAATTGATAATTTAGCGCCCGTCTAACTTAGTTTGTATCTGTCGCCGTCCTTTTCTTGAGCTGTCTATCAACACATGTCAATAATTCTCTCATTTTAATTTGTGAATAAAGGAATTGGCACCATTGTATCTTAACTAATGTTATAAATGCGAAAGTGAGTTTGTTTATTTCTTTGTTTGTTTGCTACGCTTTCACGCTAAAACGGCTGAACGGATTTAGATGAAATTTGGCACATAGGTAGACTATGACATGGGTTAAGACATAGAATGCGTCATGTTCGTGAACGGGCGCCGTCAGTTGGGACTGGTCATCTCTTAGCTGCCAGGGCTTATTTTTAATTTTTTGAATTGTTCTTTTCTTATCTTTTTACTAGCTGCGCCCCGCGGTTTCACCCACATAAGTCTCGATACCGTGGGAAAAAAAAAGTATTCTATGTTCTTTTCCAGGGCATCGTCTATATATGTGCCAAATTTCATCCAAATCCGTTCAGCCGTTTTAGCGTGAAGGCGTAACAAACAAACTTACTTTCGCATTTATAAAATTAAGGATTACAGACGCTTCTCATGTGCACGTCTTTCATGTTCTCACATGTATAATTTCAACATGAATGATGTAACCAAAATGTTGTAACAATTTTTTATTTAAAAGAGTGTCCGTGGAGTTTCTTGCCCGTTCTTCTCCATAGGTACCTACTACGCTTTGGAATGGGCAACTAGCTTCATACCTATTTCTGACTGACCGATTCCTTGACAATTCAAAAGTGCTTGTAAATGGTTTAATTGAAATAAATGATTTGAGTTTGAGTTAGAATACGATATTTTCACGGTATCGAGACTTATGCGGGTGAACGGGTAGCGAGGCTCAGCGAGTAGGTAATATATTCTATCTCCTTCATGACATCACATTTTTGCCTTGGCACTTTCAATTTTCCGCTTCCTTTGTGACAAAGTATATACAAAGTTGGATCCAATATTTGCATGGTGTATCTAGTCCAACCAACCAACACCAATGTTCCTCCCATGACCAGACAAATTACCTCAATAAATAATAATTTTATCTTTCCTAGACAGTCCCCAAAAATCGATTCTTTCAAACGAACTGTTATTTCACTAAATCGAGTAATTACAAAATTGTATTTGCGTCTACTTAGGCCCTTGTTTCCTTTGACATAAAGGCTAATATTTTCTGTATAGCGCTGAATTTTTATTTATGTTTTTGATTGACTTGCTGGCTTTTAGCCAATGGATGTGTCAATCATTTATTAGCTCTCCCCATTGGATAGTTATAAAACTATGTTTGATTTTCCAAAAACACTCAGTTTCTTTTGTAAGGGGTTCGTGGCTAAATAATACACAACAAAAGTCGCACGGGTTCAATGCAGGTTAAGCTACGCTTGCCGCGGTCGTTTCATGGATGGGTGACCATCCATTACATATCGAGATCTCTCCGTGCTTCGGAAAGCACGTTAAGCCGTCGTTCCCAGCTGTCATTCGTAGATCTTTGACAGTCGTTACGGTTAGTTAGATGCTCAAAAGTCTGACAACCAGTCTTAACAAGGGATATCGTGTTTACCCAGTGATTGGCTTGTGGAGGTCAGATAGGCAGTCGCTCCATGTAAAATACCAGTATTCAGCTGTATCTGGTTCGACTGGAAGCCGACCACAACATAGTTGGGAAAAGGCTAGGCAGATTGATTGTTTTGATTTGATTTCCAAACTAATTTATAAATATTTTGCAAATCTAAAAATGGAAGTTAATTTAATAACATTTCTTCAATGTATTATCCTGACAATTAATTTTAGTAGGTAGGTAATCAGATAGCTCCAGGCGACGTTTTGATGAATATTATGATATTACTTCCAAAATACGAATAAAATTATTAAAATACTAGCTTTTGCCCGCGGCTTCGCCCGCGTGAATGTCAGAAAATATCCCATGGGAACGTACTACCGAGATTTACCTAATAACCGCGGAAAAGGTCATTGACTCCTAACCGCTGCGCCCGCTTTGCTACGCGTAATTTTGAAACTGTGATATCTTTTAAACTATTCATTTAAATGATATTATATTCAGGCATATTTTAATTTAAATTAAATGCCCAATTTCAATAACATATTTTATTGGATAAGGATTAATATTATACCGGTCAAAATTTTATCGAATTCTGAAAGATAAAAATGGTTATTGTGGATCATCCTTAGAAGATAGATATATGCAATCCCGGAGTTTTTTGTTGAACTTTTTAAGATAAACAATACCGTAGAACGTAAATATGATGTATCTTTTTCGGTTTACGCAGCGCACACCAGTAAAGCTTCCAGTCGGCATGATTTTTTCCGACTTCTTGTTGAACTTTTTAAGATAAACAATACCGTAGAACATAAATATGATATATCTTTTTCGGTTTACGCAGTGCACGCCAGTAAAGCTCCCAGTCGGCATGATTTTTTCCGACTTCTTCTACAGTAATCGTCAAATTTCAGCCAATTTACACAAAATCTTAATAAATTATACATTACAACCTTCCACATGAATCACTCCGTCTATTGATGAAAACCGTTTGAAAATCCGTTCAGTAGTTTTTGAGTTTATCGCGTTCAGACAGACAGACGCGGCGGGGGACTTTATTTTATAATATGTAAGGATAAGGATATAATAAGGAAAATATATTTAATTTATTAAAATATTTGTAGTTTAACAAAACTTTGAAACGATAATATTACAATTTTTTTTGTAGAATATAATAGATTTTATTTTTGTTTGTTTAAAGCTTTCGTGGGTTTTTTACAGCTTTAATCAGCGACTAATTATTCAACCGGCATGCATATCTAACCAGTTGTATGAACGTAAACGAAGCAAAAAGAGTTTTAAGGAACGTAGTAGGTGGCGATCTCTGCCTACCCCATGGAAAGAAGCATGAGTTTATGTATGTATGCAATTTTTAAAGAGTTTGACGGATAAGGTACCTATAAAGGTTCACTCAAATCTGTGTGGTTCTTTCCTCAAAAAACTATTTCAGACACTAATCTAGATGGTCCTCATATGTCCTGGTCAAGATTATGTCTGGACTTTAAAAGAGACTGCGACCTCTGAGTTTGTTTCGGCCTTTCTTCTCAGAGTAGTCAGATAAGAAACGCCAAACTCATCTAGCTTATTTTTTTTTTAAGTAATGTGTAAAAGTGATTCCGATATCCTATTTACAGAATAAACAATTTCATTTCATATAGTTATTGCTCCCTAAAGAAGGTAAAAATCAGATTTACCTACATATATTAGCGCTACTGCTGAGCATGAGGTTCTGGATTCGATTCCCGGGTCGGGCAAAGTGTTATTGGGTTTTTCTATCTGAAATTTCTCAGTAGCAGCCCGGAGTCTGGATTTGTGCCCGGTTGATGGCAATAGGCTCGCCCCCTATTACATGGGACTTAAACATAACTGGCGAAATGTGGGTGTACCTACTACAGGTACACCTCTGCTCAACCCTTCGGGGAAATAAGGCGTGATGTTATGTTATGTTATATTTCAAAAGCTCGAAATACTGTAAACTCGTTTTCTCAAGCAATAACTTAGCGAGTATACTTAGTTCTCCTATAAAACCAGACTACCCAACAAGGCCTGACAGATTATTACAAACTACCCTCTACTATCCACGTTATTACTGCCATACTGCACTTTAAACGCGACAATAACAATATGTAACCCCAAACTAAGTGGCAATTAAGGTAACGTTAAATGCCGACTAAAAGAGCAGTTAAACAGTGCAAAGTGGAGTATTAAAGTGGAGTTATGAGTTTGTGAGACGTCTTGTGTAACACGTGTTTTAAAAAGTGGCCAAGAGCGAGTCGGACTCACGCGCTAAGGGTGCCAGTGACCTTAAGTGGTGAGCTTGCGTGTTCTGTACTGAGCTCACGCAACGCGTCGTACGTCCAGCCAGTAATAGGATTCGCCCGTCAAGGAGCGCTGTCCTAATTTAGACGCATTATTAATTTATTATTCATAAAACAAAAGGAATTTTAATAAAACACGTTTACTAAAAGATCAATAGTTAAATTAACTTTAAAATGGTGAAGGTTTCAGAAAAAATCGTTTGGTAGTTTTTGCGTGTTTCTCAGTTTTTTATCCGCGTAGACATAACTTTACAAATTAATTTCATTATTTAATATAAACATAATCTAAAGTGCTCTAATTTAACATACATATAATTTTTTCAAATCATTAACACTCGTTTAGACGTGATTTTAAAATCATTAAAAGTCGGTTAAGCGTTCTTGTTTACCTTCTTTTCATTATTGGCTATAATGAAGGTCTTAGTAATATGTACAAGTACATACATACATAAACTTACGCCTTCTTCCCATGGGGGTAGGCAGAAACTACAGAACGCCACCGGCTACGATCTTTACATACTCCTTTTGCTTTGTTTATGTTCATATATCACGCCGATTGTTAGTTATACTACGCACCACGTATACTACTATAGTTTGACCAATACCGTTGTACCGCGCTTTAGGTATGTGCGTGGCCAGACTGGAGGCAGCGCAGGCCGCTCATTTGTCAACGCTCACGCCATCCTGCCGCTCATTCGTCAACACATCGTGTTTGTACTGCATCCGGTTAGACTGGAAGCCGACTCCAACATAGTTGGAAAAAAGGTTAGGCAGATAGTTTTAGGATACTAGTCAAATCGGAAACTCGTCAACGCGTAAAATTGAAATGTCTTCGGTATTTCAAAGACATTTTTTACAGTTGACAGGACGTTATGTATTTTGTGGATTATAATCTGTAATATCGAAAAATATTTCTAATAATTCATGGTAAATAATAATTGGTAGATAGCAAAACTAAACAATACAGACTTACCTTGACACAAATGACGACGACGTCGTTGACATTGTTGTCGTTGTTGGTGTAATAATTAGATTTAATAACTAAATGAATAATCTAAAAAGCTAGATTAAAATACCACATTTATGTGGTAAATTATTTTAAAAAACGTGTGGCAGTTGGAGACTGCCGCGGTAAAGCTATTGCATAGCATTTGTAACCTCCATACTTGATAATTGTAAACGCTACACTTGGGATGATGACGTGATGACATAAAACAAAAATTACGTTCCCATGACAACATCACGTTTCCCATGACAACATCACGTTGTCATGGGAACCGTCATTACACGGTAGGCGGAGTAGGGGGTGTTAGGTTATTTTCGTTACGGAATTTCTTGATTCGGTCGCCGCTCTCAAAGTCCGCGATAAAAGCTATGCAATAGCTTGAAAAATCTTGAAAACCAGCGAAACATTATTTTAAACGAAAATAATTTGTTTAACATTAATTTAAGGATGGGTTCCAATAAACAAAATTGATTAAAAACTCCGTTCTAAAATAAAATACATTAAAAACACGCTCTGCATCTCTTTTACAAACTTTAACCTTACTTTACTCCCAACACAAGATTTTCTTGCTAGATTTAAAACGAGCTCGCGCAGGGAAGCTACATAAAGTTTTTCTTTAATTTCCCGGCTACCTACTGAAAAAGAAAAAGAACTAGTGGAAGTAATCCTACTGAAGCTCAGTATGTCTAGTTACAGTCTGTGTATACACACACAACAATTTGTTGTAAGTTAAATTAATATGATTTGTCAAACCGTGCTTAAACAACTCGTGAGAAAATGATGAAGACGTTAGTGGACAAATTTGACTCGCCGATAACACTTCATTCAGATGTTGGTTTGGCAGGAGTGATTCATTACATCCGGTGAATGTATGTAAATATTGTTTTTCTGTGATTTAGTACTTAGTTATAATTGTAACACACTAACATAGCTTTTAAGTTTAATTTTTTGTATCTAACCAACTAACATAATTATGGATCATTGTTGTCTAAGTTAATAAATTAATTTAATTTAAAATGCGCATTATAACGCGAACTCATTTTGAACTGCTCCCGCCACAATCCGCTCATCCAATAAGGGTGCAGCTTTTAGAATAATCTAAAACCCGTCTAAAAGACAGACGACGCGCAACTTCTTTTGACAAGACTCGTCCGTCATCCGTCAGCTGTGCAACGCACCACGATATTTCTACGAAACCTGTTCTTCGCCCCTAAACCCTACTGTTTTCATATACAACGTGTAACGTTAAATGCGCAAAACCTGAAAATAGTTTGATCAGAATAACGAGCAGAATCAATTGAACCACTTTTTAATATAGGTCACATTTTTCAAAAAATCTTCATTAAAAACGTTGCCGTGTCTATTTATTAATAGGTCAAGCCATCACATGCGCAAACCCGCCGAAATAGGTAAACAAACACAAATTGTTGTCGACCAATTTAAATTTTCTCATCATGATCATCATCATTTCAGCCGAGAGACGTCCAGTGCTGGACATAGGCCTGCCCTAAGCACCTCCACTTCGACCGATTCTGTGCTTTCGTTCCGGTGCTTGTCATTTTATGGGAGGGTATACCATAAATCACCACGCTTGGCAGGCGGGTTAGCGATCGCAGTATGATGTTAAAAATGCGTAGAGAACGTTGCTGCCCATTCTCTAGTAAGCCCCTCAGTTGCCTTTTACGACACCCATGGGAAGAAATAGGGTAGTGCTATTCTTTAAGTCCGGCACCATACGGCATAATTTTCTTATACGCGGGATAATAATAGCTTTTATTTCAATGCAAATACGAATCTTACGAAATAAAACAGCACATAAAACCTTTACAAATTTTTTAATGATTTTTATTCTCTCTGAAATAGTTCAATTGAATTAAAAATCAGTTGGGGTGTCTGAGGTTTTGCGCATTTAACGTTACACATAGTTTAAATAGTAATATCTGTATTTTAAAGCGTTTCGACCCCAAACGGCTCAAAACTGTAGTTACCAATAAGGTTACAGTATTTGTGCCGCTTGAGGGTCTTTTTTAAGGATATTTCTCGCCGACTGGTCGACACTTCACGTGACCAGAGGGCTGGCTCGTTCTTTGGCCAAAGAATTAGCATTGCCATTCAACGTGGCAATGCTGCCAGTCTTTTGAGCACGTTTCCGGATGACAGCGATGCGGACGAATACTTCGACGCCTAAGTGTCGTTTTGTTTTTATTATTTTTATTTATATAAATAGTTAGTTAGTCTTTTAATTTAGTACCTAATGTAAATAGTTAGCTGTGTTAAAAGGAAAATTAAATATGACAATACTTAAAAAAAAAAAAAATATACCCCACTACACTAAACAAATATGATATACATTTTAAAGCATTCTTATATTTGTTGCATTTTCAAAATGCGATTCGACTTTTTTGAGACGTATTCGTAATTCTTAGGAGCTCGTGGCTAATTAATAACAGCCGCCCAAGTCGATCGAAGGCTAAGCTACGCTTGTCGAGGTTAGTTCGTGGATCCATTATCGATATCGAGATTCCTCCATGCCTCGGAAAGCACGTTAAGCTGTTGGTCCCAGCTGTTATTCATAGATCTTTGACAGTCTTACTGGTAGTCAGAAGCCCGAAAGTCTGACAACCAGTCTTACCAAGAGGTATCGTGTTACCCAGTAACTGGGTTGTGGTCAGATAGTCGCTCCATGTAAAGTACTTGTATTCAGCTGCATCTGGTTAGACGGAAGCCAACCCCAACGTAGTTGAGAAAAGGCTAGGCAGATAAATTTTCGTCAAACCGTGACATTGACGATTTGTAAACAACTTGTTAGAAAATGCACATTCATAGAACTAATTCACTTTCACAATGCAGTTCGACTTTTTGGGGACGAATTCGTAACTTTTTACGATTTTTTAGCGTGTGAATACAGTCCATCAGAGTGAAAAAAACACTAAGATAATAAAAAAACAGTCGAGATATGTCGTGAGACACCCGGTTGAAACGAAGTTCCTTTCGTTTTTGCACTCGCCAAGTGTGTAATGAGAGCTCCGACAAAAGTCTCGTCTGACGGCACATTTGTTACGTAAAAAAAATTAAAAAGTAAAAAGTGCTGGAAAGTTCAACATTATTCATGCAAACGATTTTTACTCTGTAATACTAGCCGAAAAGAAACAAAAAAAAAAAAACCTTTGAATGAAAACGCGTCATAATTTTATTTGCTTTGAGAACAAGATAGTTTTCACTCCTCTTGCTCAAAAAGACCGTCATTGTAGAGTACCAGAGCGGGGAAAAATTAAGTTGCCGGAGAAAAACATCTCGTTAAATATCCAAAATTATAAAAATTGTATATTTAAATAAAATAAACTATTTAATATTGTATTGAATTATTTAATTTTCTCGCAATCGTAGTGAAAAGTAGAGTGTAACACACGGCGCTAAAACCCATTATAACTCGGTTTCTATTTACGCCCTCGCTAAAGCTCGGGAGTAAAACTACTTCGTTACAATGGGTTATTTTAGCCCCTCGTATAACAATCTACTATTGTTGCTTGTGATTTCCGACGTTCTGAGAAAAAGAAATACCTCAAATAACTTTCAGACTTGTAGGAAACGTTAAAAAAGACTGTTCGCTACAAAAGTCAGAAATTGCAAGAAACCTTTGTATGGAAAAATTTTGTATACCCAATAGAATATAATGTAGTTCTAGTATTTTACCGTCCCGCAGCGGCCAGTCTATCCAATATACAAAAAGTATTCTTATGCTATTTTAGTCTTCTTTATACAAAAAAATTCTTGGATTCTTGAAAGAAGCAAAGAAGTCATTACATAATTTTTTACCACGATCTCAACGTTTTTTACCTAAAAAACAAAGCCAGAAACACATTTTTAATTTATTTTAATTTTTGAATTGTTCTTTATTTTATCTTTTTTATTACGGACGCTTCTAACGTGCACGTCTTTCTACATTATTTTCACATGTATAATTTCAACATGATTGACCAATATTTTGTAACAATTTTGTTATTATCCGTGGAGTTTCTTGCCTGTTTTTCTTCACAGGTACCTACTACGTTTTGGAATGGGCAACTAACTTCATATTTCTGACTGACCAGTCGGTCCACCACTTGCAAGCACTTTTGAATTCTCAAGGAGTCCCTTGACAATTCAAAAGTGCCTGCAAATGGTTTAATTGAAATAAATGCTTTGAGTTTGAGTTTTGAAACCGTATAACACACATAATAAAAGTTATATTGCAACGTATTTTATTTTTTGATACTGAAACTTTTAAAAATGTAAATCTCTGAATAGACTTTCTAGAAATGAATGGAGACATGCCTACCCGCCTAGTGTGGCCTTTAAAACTGCGTTACAGCTATGTATAGCTGTATTATGTAAGCGGGCACGCCCTTTATGCCTGGAGGCTTATAATAGGAATAAAGTACTGTTTACGTTTTTATTATTTTTTATTTCTGCTTGAGTATATAGCTTTTGATGTTTTTTGTTGGTATAACGGCATGTGCTAGCTGACATTATGGCAAATAATTTAATTTATTTGTGTTGCGTAATGTTAATTTTTGCGCATACTATCGTATAGAATCAAGTTTTTCTAACTGAACAGACAGCTGTGCTGCTGGGGAGTTCTATATTTTTCAATTTTTAGGGTTCCGTACCTCAAAAGGAAAAAACGGCACCCTTATAGGATCACTCGTGTGTCTGTCTGTCTGTCTGTCTGTCTGTCTGTCCGTCTGTCACAGCCAATTTACTCCGAATCTAATGGACCGATTAAGTTGAAATTTGGTACACATATGTATTTCTGTGACCCAAATACGAATGTGTAACGTAAATAAATGAATTTTGAATATAGGAGTCACTTTTGGGGGGCAAACGAGAAAATTAAAAAAAAAAGATTTACTAACAGTACCGTGTGACATATCAAATGAAAGGACTTGTTATGAGGATCTTAAATATATTTTTTATATTATTTTAAAATAAACACTTTTAAAGATATTTAAGAAATTCAATGAAAATTGACCATTCCCCCCCCCTTATCTCCGAAACTACTGGATCAAAAATTTTGAAAAAAATACATAGTATGGCTCTTTACTCATAGATTACAGGAAAACCTATAAGAAGTCCATGGTCTTAAAATAACATGGTAAATCTCTCAAAATTGTGCGCGCAAACTTACATTTCGTCGCTCGGCATTCAATAGGCCCATCTGTCTAGCTATTATAATATCAACAATATCAAAAGTGTTTGACAGTCTGCTTAAAATAAAAATAAAACTGCTTGAAATAAAACTGTAAATGTTCATGACAACCAATTCGGGTTTCGGCGTGGTTTGTCAACAGAAAGTGCAGTGTTGTGTCTTAAGCATACTGTCACATACTATATTTATACACAGCGTGGGACGCCGATTTATGCTACCTTCCTCGACTTATTCAAGACTTTTGATCTGGTTGCTTATGACGTATTGTGGAGAAAGATGGAGAAGGATAGGTTGCCAATGGAGCTTAAAAACATTTTAAATATTGGTACCTATGGTAACCAGATCAATAGTGTACGATGGGCTGGAACTTTTTCCAGGCCATACAGGTTGGAATGCGGGGTGAAGCAGAATTGGCGAGCTCAGCAGCACCAGAGTGGGTTGCTATACAGTGTGATTCTTCATAATGTGCACATATCGAAATGAGGGAATCTATGCTTAATTTTAACGACAGGAAAAATATTTTAAAAAACCTAAATATTTTTTATACCTTTTATGGAATTAAAAAAAAATTGTAACAAAACTGTGTAACTTTTATACTGAATCAGCTATCGCGATGAAACAAACTCCATAATGATTGGAAGTAAGTAGGCGTCCACATAAAAATAAAATAGAGAAAAAAACTACCCTCATTTGAAAATAAACTTGTTTTTTGAGTAAAAACCTGTATTTTTTTCATCAATTTTACAATAATTGTAAAATTTATAAATAACATGCCCAAGAGACTAAAAAAAAATTTAAAAAAATTGATACAAAAAATTAAAATAAAAAACAAAAAAAAATTGACCATTTTTTCCGTCGATAAAATTAAGCATAGATTCCCCTCATTTCGATATGTGCACATTATGAAGACTCACACTGTATAGATGGTATCTGTGTAAATATTAATTAGCTTTGGAGACGATATGGTGCTTCTGAGCGCCAGCCAGTATCCCATAGACAAAAACTGTTAGTCGCAAAACTTTCTGAGTGACCTGGTAAAATAAGCTAAAGTTCATTACTAACACAATGAGTCCTTGTTACTTGAATAAAAAAATATTTGGATGATTATTTTTCTTTTTTGAACGACATTTTCTAAAAATGAAACCTAGCTAGATCGATTTATCGCTCCCGAAACCCCCTGCATACTAAATTTCATAAAAATTCTTGGAGCCGTTTCAGAGATTCAGATTATATAATATAGACAAGAATTGCTCGTTTAAAGTTAGATTTTTATTATTATTATATTAATACCGCGAATGTGATTTTTTTTAAGAAAATCAGATTTTTCATTCTACCCGTTCAAATAAGTGACCCTGCAATTAATTTTTTTTTTTTAATTACACATTCGCGGTATTGGATGCCGAGCGACGATTTGCAGTTGGAATAAATGTTAATTCTTGGGATAAATAAATTCATCTCAACTACGGAACCCTTCATTGTGCGTAGTCCGACACGCACTTGGCCGGTTTTTTTATGGAATCTAACTATTGCGATTTCAATGCTGATTAGCTAAGACGAGCTTCTTGCTCGTTTTTAGGGTTCCGTAGTAAACAAGGAACCCTTATAGTTTCGTCATGTCCGTCTGTCTGTCTGTCTGTTTGTCTGTCCGCAGTCTAGCTCCGAGACCCTTAGTACTAGAAAGCTGTAATTTGACAGAGGTATACATATTAATTACGCTGACAAAGTGGTAAAACAAAATTATGAAAAACATTTTTTTTTAGGGTACCTCCCATACACGTAAGTAGTGACGTAGTGGTTGATGTTTTATTTTTTATTTTTTTATCCCATAGTGTGGGGTATCATTGGAAAAGTCTTATAAAAACATTATGAGTTTGTGAAAACCATTTTTGGATTCAGGGATCCGTTTGCAAAATATTATACTTTAAAGTGCTAATTTTTGTTAGAGTCAAGTGTCCCCCCCCCCCCTGCCAGCTAAATGGTTGGTTTTGGATGTGTGAAAAAAATCACAGCAGTAGTTTATATAACAAAATTAAAAGGAAAACTATCACAGCTAAGTAGGCTTTACTAGTTATCGAGTAATAATTGACCAACTTAACTTTGCAGTTGCAAAAACATGTCTATCAACAAAACAAACTTAACTTTGTTAAGTTTGTTTTTGGGATAAATTCATCCCAACTACGGAACCCTTCATTGTGCGTGGTCCGACACGCACTTGGCCGGTTTTTATTAGATTCAAAAAGCTGTACAACCACTGCATGTAATAATTATGTCACAATGTGAAAAATTCTCCCCGTACAATTGTACAGTGTTAACGCACGTATTACAATACGAAAATTTGAAGTGTCGTTAGTTTTATTGTGACTTCCAAAGTTTCAACCAAGCGCCAACGTTAACCATAGTGGTATGTTGACGTCAGAAGTTTACTTTTTTTTTCATTCTTTGTCGCTCTTTGTCTACTTGGCCGTATTTACTTCAGAGACTTTAATGCATATTAATCCTAGACTAATCATCGCCTGAGAGGTTGCCTGCAGTAGGTTTTTTGTTGGTAATTTTAAATTACGGGGGGACATATGGTTTACGTTCGTGCCAACTCAGTGTAACCCACAAAGCGTTTGTGTGTGTTGTCCGGCTAGTTCCCACCGTTACCGAGATATTGGCTATGCGATCATTAGTATTAGAGGGTAAAGTTTTGACTAAACGTTTGTAGATATTTTTTTTTGAGCTATAATAGCTGTTTTCTATGTATTTGATAGTTCATACATTATATTATAGTCTCTATAAAAATCAGCACTCTCAGATTTATAGTTATTTATTTATAAAAGTTTTCCTAACTGGATTTTTTTTGGCTGTGTCCGGCACTGTACGAAGGTATATTACTATAATTTAAGGTAATTTTTTGGACTAATTAGAGATTTTCTGAACAAAACGTTCTGATTTTATACTTGCCTGTTATTTCGGTTAAAGATTCTTCAATTTCAGTTAAAGTTTTAAAACAATATTTCGACTTATTTATAAAATCACGAAAGCACTTCACTTGTAAGTACTGTATATGTGGTGATAATTATAATAAGATTAGTAATCAAGGGTTAAATAAGTCTCAAATTAGTTTTTCTTTGCAATACCAAAATCGCTCGTCTCATGGCTCATTGACACCGACACGGTTCACTAACAAGAAAAAGTACTTTCGAAATTGGGTATCAAAAGTTTTCTTACGGTTCCTTTGATGTGTTCCGCTGTTAACATTTTGCTTTTCTATATAAATGTTATTGATGCAATCCTTTTCTAGGAATTCTAAAGTGAATACTTTCGAAGCTTTTGAAAAGGAAAACTCTAAAGTATAAGTCTTGAATGGATCCAGTATTATACGATTCAAACTGAAGTTGAGTTCGCATTATATAATTTTACGATTAGAGGCATCAAATCTTTTAAGCGAGAAATGGGTGTTGCCAAAACATAATTTAAACTTTTATAGCCCCAAGGACAGGCTGTACATGCCTGAATATTCGTGGAAATTCGACTCTTATCTGGATTGAAGTTATTAAGTCTCATAAACGTCAGAATGTAATTCGTGGGACGTAGTATCTTGTTCTACTCGTATAATTTATGTCTTAACTTTATGTAGGTAGCATTTTGATTCATTTTGCAAGGGCGGGTTATAGGTACAGGTAGTAAAAATGACTTTTAGAATTTTGATTATGTTTAAAAAGCGTTCTAGATGGAATGAAAAGAAATATATTTAACCACGGTAAAAGTGAAACTTCTATAGGCGCCGCCATATTGGCCTTGGCTGCTCTGACGAGCGCCTTTCACTTTATTGCTACTCCGCGGCCGACCGTCACGTGACATGCAACACACAGACGAAAAAGTTTGAGACGATGTAATAAAAGTTTCACTTTAAAAATGATTTTTAGAATTTTGATTATGTTTAAAAAGCATTCTGGATGGAATGAAAAGAAATATATTTAATTTGGGACATGCACAGGCGATGGAACAATAAAAAAAGAACATTAAAACAAACAAAATACTGAAAACAAAAAAGAAGACCTGATCTCAGCATATTGCTACGATTTTTTTAAAAAAAACCGGCCATGGGCATGTCGGACCACGCACAATGAATAGTACTGTAGTTGGGATGAACTCATTCCAAGGACAAACTTAACACTGTAGTTGAAAAACATGTTCTCCCATACATTCCAACTGCAAATGTAACTTTGTACGCACAATATTGGGAGATTTACCATGTTATTTTAAGACCATAGACTTCTTACAGGTTTCCTGTAATTTATAAGAATAGAACTATTCTCTGTATTTTTTTCAAAATTTAAGGATCAGTAGTTTTTGAGATAAATAGGTATGGTAAAATTTTGATAATTTTGTTTAAAAAAAAATTGAAATCCTCAAAACAAGCCTTTTTATTTGATTTGTCACACGTTACAGTTAGCAAAACTTTTGTTTTTAATTTTTCAATTTGACCTCGAAAGTGACCCCTGTTTTCAAAATTCTTTTATTTTCGTTACACGTCCATATTTGGGTCATAGAAATTGATATGTGTACCAAATTTCAACTTAATCGGTCCATTCGATTCGGAAAAAATGTCTCTGACAGACGGACAAACAGACACACGAGTGATCCTATAAGGATTCCGTTTTTTTCCTTTTGAGGAACGGAACTCTAAAAAAACTAATACCGTAGCGCTGGTATTCAGATAGGGCCTGCTGTGATGGGGCAGTTTGTTGCTAAACAAAAAACTTTTTACAAAAAAAAACAACCGACCTCCAAAAAAAACACTACAAAGTGAAAAATAACTTTAATTTCGGAAGTCGGTGTCTTGGGTTTTGTATTTTCGTTTTTTGCCACCGACTTCCGAAATTAAAGTTATTTT
Source organism: Agrochola lychnidis (assembly GCA_963680765.1). Taxonomy (NCBI): domain Eukaryota; kingdom Metazoa; phylum Arthropoda; class Insecta; order Lepidoptera; family Noctuidae; genus Agrochola; species Agrochola lychnidis. Next base: position 16,275,784 of record OY796869.1, on the reverse strand, counting down.
TCACTTTGTAGTGTTTTTTTTGGAGGTCGGTTGTTTTTTTTTGTAAAAAGTTTTTATTTTTCACTTTTTAGTTGTGGTACCTACCCCACACACATTCGAATACCACTACCTGATACCAATGACAGAAACTTAACATATCATCTACATACTAAGTGGAAAAAAAATACGTATTTTGTAGCTAACTCAAAAACTATCCAAGCAAAGTTAATAAAATTTATATGGGACCAATTCGAGAGCACATCCTTTCAAACAAAAAAAGAATTTTCAAAATCGGTCCACAATTGACGGAGAAATCGGTGGACATACATAAAAAAAAAATCAAAAAAAAAAAAAAGCATTTGATGCAGATGATAATATATTAAGTATAAATTATATTTAAGGAAACAATTTATTTTGTGACTTTACAAAAAATTTGTTTCCTACGGCTATGTAGATGATATTATTTTTTTAGCTCCAGACTTAAGAAATTGGTGATGGCAATCATGTTCTAAAACAGACTTCTCTATGTCAACATATTTAACACCTCTGACATACATAAGTTTCAAATATTTTACTTCAGTGAAAACAATTTTTAGTGTAAGTACTGTTTATGAAAATTTTAATGGTACAATTTATTGCACTAGTTCCGCAGTTCAAAATTTATCGCTGAAGCCATAAATTGCTATATCTTGTACCTACTTACATACTTTAATTTATGTTTTGTCCCAATTTACTAACTACAACGGAATAAAATTCCTTCGGTACTATATTCCATTTGAAATAAGATTAGACTTTACAACAAACCTTTTTTACAGTCCGTTCAACCGATTTTGACTTCTATACCGTAGGCATAAGGATGGTATTAAAAGCAAAAAAGTGGTTACAATACCAACTGTTTACTGCAGCTGCCATTTGTCATGTCACCAACGCAGTAGAAGTCAAAATCGGTTGAACAAACTGTAAAAAGGTTTAGTTATATGTCTAATCTTATTTCAAATGGAGTATAGATATGAAGGCATCCAACTTACGTAAAGTAAGATGCCTCTAATACCGACCCAGTATCTAAAACCAGCATTTTTACCTCTTAGTAAGAAATATTTTTGATATTTCTGTCGGAGCTAAACTTTAAAAAATATTAGGTGGTGACGTTTGTAGATTAGGATAAAAGATTGCTTTACATTAAGTAAAAACGCTGGTATTAGGTACGGGGCTGGTATTAAGGGCATCTACTTTATTAGAATAAGTGAAATTTGCTTTTAGCTGATTGTGGGCATGATAGATTGTGATTTATAGTCCTCTCATATATACGATGACCAGAACTTAATGTGATAACTCACTCAACTTGTAGAGGGTATTTTTAGGGTTCCGTAGCCAAATGGCGAAAAAACGGAACCCTTATGGATTCGTCATGTCTGTCTGTCTGTCCATCCGTATGTCACAGCCACTTTTTTCCGAAACTATAAAAACTATGTTGTTGAAACTTGGTAAGTAGATGTACTTTGTGAACCGCATTAAGATTTTTACACAAAAATAGAAAAAAAAACAATAAATTTTGGGGGTTATACCCCATACTTAGAACTGAAACTCAATTTTTTTTTTTTCATCAAATCCATACGTGTGGTATCTATGGATAGGTCTTCAAAAATGATATTGAGGTTTGTAGTGTAATTTTTTTCTAAACTGAATAGTTTGCGCAAGAGACACTTCCAAAGTGGTAAAATGTGTCCGGCCCTGTAACTTCTAAAATAAGAGAATGATAAAACTAAAAAAAAATATGATGTATATTACCATGTAAACTTCCACTGAAAATTGGTTTGAACGAGATCTAGTAACTAGTTTTTTTTTAATACGTCATAAATCGTAAACCGCAATTTACCTTTCATTCAATCAACTCAATTAAAAAACTTTTATATTATGTTGCTTGCTGCTACAGAACCCTTCATGGGCGAGTCCGACTCGCACTTGGCCGCTTTTTTTTACTACTGAAATCCGATTTGTCAATAACATACTTGAAAGTTTCAGTAGTGAAAAGATTGAAAGTACAAACTACGCATTTTTTTTATGCATTTAAATTATTCAATTCATTTTCTTGTTTGCTTTTAACTATAAAGCTTGTAGAATTCTTTAGTCTGGTGGCTCACTTTCCGAATACAAAATCCGAAAGATTTTTTCAGTTCGTGCTCAAACCACTGAATTCTATTTCCTTGAATATGTTATTCAAAGCGGTTTATAGTGTAAAACTGTTGTTTAGTTTTACTCACATTAAAATTTCACGTACTACTAACTGCATAATTACAAGAATTTGCATAATAAACGTTCATGAAACCGCAACTAACAACTCTCAAGAGAATAGACAAAGGATTTGTCAGTATTTAAAATTAACATCATTAAATTTTCTGCACTCAAACGTTTATACTAAGAACTCTGCTTACTCCAGGGACAAATAACCGGTACTGCAGATAAAACAATATGTTACAGAATAATTATTAATTAAGAGCTCAAAGTAGGTAAGGGAGCGTTTAATTTCGCCTCCTGTCGTACATTGTCATGTAAGAGAAATTGGATTAAGGCCAGGAAATTCGAGCATTATGCCAAGAAAGATAATAGGAAAAGGTATGGCAAAGTATTCTTATTTGGAGTTGTTATTAATTTTTTGAAGGGAGTCACGTAGATCCAGACAAAATGGATAAGTAGGTAGTTAGAAGTCTGAAAATCTGACAGCCAGTATGACCAAGGGGATCGTTTTACCCAGTAACTGGGTCGAGGAAGTCAGAATACAGGCAGTCAGCATAACAACCAGTCTTACCAAGGCGTATCTTGTTACCCAGAAACTGGGTTTAGTAGGTCAGAATATGGGCAGTCGCGCCATAAAGCCCGAAAGTCTAACAACCAGTCTTACCAAGGGGTATCTTATTACCCAGGAACTGGGTTGAGGGAGTGAGAATATGAGCAGTAGCGCCATGTGAAATATTCAGCCTCATCGTTAGACTTCCAGTCTAACCAGCCAAATGGCTGACCTCAATAGAGTTGGGAAAAGGAGAGGCAGATGATGATAACGAATATCCAGAGAATTTCGTAAAAAAAAACTAAGTTACATAAGTTTTTAGTTTTGACGTAATTATAGCCTATTACTGTCCCACTGCAGGGCAAAGAACTGTTCTCATACAGAGAAGGCACGAGCATTGATCCCCACGCTTGGTCAAGATGGGTTGGCGATTTCAGATTTATACGATTTTTTTTTAAAGTTGTTTCCATATTATATTATTATGCATATCCGAAAACGATATTATAAGCGGACTAGCTGTGCCCTATGGTTTCAGCCGCCTTTTAATTTAAAAGAATTCATATTATTTATAAATAATTTAAAGTACTTCGTCATACACCGTCTGCGCTATTACATCGTTTTCGCTCAGCGTTCTTTCTGAATTTGATTTCTTTTTGCTCAGCTGCAAAGGATCGTAGCGTGATGAATAGCCTAGAATCTTCTCAGAAACTGGTCTATCAAATACAAAAAGGTTTTTTTTAAAACCGACTGGTAGTTCCAGAGATAAACAAACAAAAAAAAACTAATTAACTCTTTAGCTTTATAAAATTTATAATAAAATAAAAATCGTCGCTTATCGAACAACACCGCTCAAGTCGAAAATTGGCGGTTTTTACTTTTGAATGTGATTGGATAAAGCTACTTTTCCCGCACGAAACTACACTGTCAAATTACGACTATTCAACCAATAAGCAGACACTAAGTCAAAATAAAAAGGTAAAAAACGTAAACATTAACATTCAACATTACTTATTATCTATAAACAGTTCATCTTTTACGAAAAGTAACTCATAAACTCTTGAAATTAATGATTTAAGCAGTTTTCTCACCCCCCTGTAAAGTCAGTCAAAATGACTTGAGCGGTGTTGTTCGATAAGCGACGATATGTAAATAAATATAGATAAATCAAAGCAGTAAAAGATAAAACGATTTTACCTCTGGGTTCTTGCAAAAGGTTAACCGTATTACACCCCCTTAACCGTACAACTTACGCCCTGAGATTAGTTTCCCTAAAAGGGATAATTTACACTTACGTGTCGCTGTAACGTACCGGGATACCGACAATATATTATGGAATTAACCTTCGTGCATGTTCCTTCACTTTATGTTATATTTATAACGCTAGAGTTCGATTTTCTTGTAACTTTGCATGTAGGTAGAAGGGAGTTTTATAGTTATTAATATGACGGAGAGGGGATGTGTCTCTTTTGTTATTATCAGCCAGAGATGTACAAGATACCTCAAAAAAGTATCTGGAATACAAGATGCAGGATACCTTTAAGTAATCTATTTGAAATAACAGATACAAGATACTTTTGGAAATAGTATTTGAAATACAAGATACAAAATACGTATTTGCTAAATACTTTTCAAGATATAAAATACTTTTTGAAAAAAAACATGCATTTGTTAATTTTAAGGTTTATTTAGATTGTTAAAATTAATTATGAACAGTGATCAAGTGATTATTCGCATAAATGTCAGAAAATATTATATTTTTAAGGTTTAATTTGAGACTTAAGTAAGACCAGTTTTATCACTCATTTTTCTTTTATGAGGTTTGATTATCATTCCTCAAAAGAAAAAAAAACGCTCCACATGGGCAGAAATAGGCAAAAAAAAATAGCATGAACATTTAAACTCGTTAGACTGGTGTCTTTATTATTTAAGTATTATAACCAAGCATTTTTAAGTCAGCTGTGCTGCCAGTAGACCCTATGTTATTGTCGCTACTAGACCATACAGCATTTTGAAAAGTTGATAAATTAACATTTTAAGGAGGCGTTCAGTTTTATGTTTATGATGATGTGATGCTATAATGTAAAAAAAAAACGTACGGAATTAATAAAAGTATTTTATCAATCTTAGTATTTACAAAATACTAAGGATACCAAAAGAATGTATCTAAATACAAGATACAAGATTAAAAAAGTATTTCAAATATAAGATAAAAATACGTATTTTGTATCTTACACCCGTATTTCAAATACTTGTATCTAAGATAAGTCACATCTCTGTTATCAGCCATATTTTAACTACTGTGGGCCTACTGTGGGTAGTGTTGGTTATTGCACAATAGAAATACCGTTTGCAGTTCAGATCAAATTATAATTTACTATCAAATTAATTAAACTAGCAATACACACATTTGGAATGCGAGACAGTTTCTAAACGTGTTCGCTGCTTGACCGCCACCGATAAACTGTGTTCCGCTCCGGTCCGGCCGGTCCGAGCGTTATGTTGTAGATTCTGTCGAACGCCGCTAGACGGCGCTGGCGTCCCTATTCGTCAACTCAGTAACATATTTCCGACTAATAAATATTTTTTTCTTGATGGGTTTCCTTGGAAGGTTTTACATAAAATTATATTTCATCACGAAGCTTCCTCCGTAATCATTGGGTAGGTATATAATTATTATCTCAGTATTTAGGTAGTTGTGAAGCGACGTCGGAAATCTTTTCCCATGCTGCTGACGCAATTTGTTTCTTCTTTTTTAACTTTTTTGCCCATTCTACTTTTCATTATCATTTTTCTTTCTTGTCATTCATGCAAAAATAAAATTATTACGTGCTTTCTGAGGTTTTCCTAAGTTATAAAAACCCATAAAGTTGGTTTCAAAAAGACAAGAGAAATAAGTGATAACATTTTGTTTTTACGAAGTAATTTCACTTATGTTATTGCACCTTATAAATCTTAGGGAGTACCCACAATATGAGTTTTAAAAAAAAAAACGTGTGGCACTCGGGGACTGCTGCGGTAAAGCTATTGCATAGCATTTGTAACCTCCCTACTTCCTATTTGTCAACGCTACACTTGGGATGATGACGTGATGACATAAAACAAAAATTACGTTCCCATGACAACATCACGTTTCCCATGACAACATCACGTTGTCATGGGAACCGTCATTACATGGTAGGCGGAGTGAGGGATGTTAGGTTTTATTTTCGTTACGGAATTTCTTGATTCGGTCGCCGTGCTCAAAGCCCGCGATAAAAGCTATGCAATAGCTTAAAAACGTTTTCTCGAAAATGCTTGGAAATTCGAACATTATTTTGACAACCTTCTTCGAGATAAATCGAAATTGCTGTACTGGTCAAAACAAGCGAGCGCCCGGCCAGCAATGTTACTATTAAAATCCATATCTGTCGTGTTTAGTGGTCAAATAAATTACTTTGAAAACTCACATCTGTTATGTTTAAATCAAAATCAAAATATTTTATTTCACATAAACCTACATGGGCACTTATGAAACGTCAGAAGCTAGGTGCACGGTTCCAATTGGTCGTTTCCTATGGAGAAGAGCCGGCAAGAAACTCCACGGTTACTCTTTTAAAAATAATTGGCTTTTACAATACTTTCATATAACAGTGTTTCTAGGTATGGGAGGACAGTGTAGGTCTTTAAATAAGTACCAAGTACTTAACAAAATAGAAAATGGTCAACAGGTCTACAATCCACTAAGCCTACAGCGTTCTCACATTCACAAAATATGTAGAAAAGAATCTATACAAAAATAAATAAATTAATAAAAAAAAAAACCTATTTTAATAAAACGCAATTATATGATTGCTGTTACAACTGTAACAGCAATCATATAATTTAAAAATGGAACTAACTTTTACTTCAACACATGGTACCAAAGAGGTAACTTATCAAAGATTTTATTTATATTTCGAACTGGCTTAGCAAATAGAGCTGTTTAAAGTAAAAAAGAAACAAATTAATTATTGAATATATATAATGTTTGTTCGTCGTTGATTGTGGAATTTATTATTAACTAGCTTCTGCCCGCGACTTCGTTCGCATGGAAATCGTAAGACATCACAATATACTACAATAATAGCCATATTTTTATAAAACTTCCCTGTATACCTACTACGTTTGTAGTTTTATTCTCAGCAGCCAAAATATACAGAGAGTCAGAAATGGTGACTCGGGAGCAAGCGACGTAACAGTTGTCCGTGTGAGAAGCAGCTTATCCTGAGGTCGACACCCGCAGCCTTCAGCCTTCAGTGTCGGCCCCTGTGACTTGTTGATCGCAAAGCATACACTCCCAGAGAACTGCACGCGCTTTAACTGGTAATTATGGGGAATTTGTACTTTATACGCGCTATAAACACTGTCTCACCATCGCCACAACCTGTTAGAATTTCCACCTCGATGACGTTTCTCTGCAAAGACATGACTTTGAGCTGGTTTCCGTTACACAGATATACAACCGGAAGTCCACTTGCCATTTGTGAATTGAGAAATTCTACGGGGTGATATTTGGCATCATCTTCCTCCACATCAGTATTAATGGAGGTGTATATCACTTCACTCCCTTCAATTTGTGAGAGAATACTGTGGTTGATCGCTGCAGCTTGATCATCTTCGGAGTTAAAACGGAAACACGCCTAAGAATTCTCTTGGTACGGTATTTGACTGATATCCTCGTATATCAGACGAATAAGATCTTCTAAAGTGGGATCTACTCTACCAAAAGTCTCTGGTAGAGTGCCTTCACCAACTTTTAGAAGAACATTGGAGAATACTTGAGCATTTGAATTACCGCCAAGCCGAGCTCGTATGATGATGGTCAAGCGCAGTTTATGAACTCTCGACCATAGAGTCGACCTTTTCAACGAAGTATTCACTTTTTTTGTCAAAACTGTGACATCACCCTGATGGGTGGTGTCACAGTTTTGACAAAAAAAGTCATCTTGGTTTCTGCGGATGTCCTGCAGGGTTCTGTTTACAGTTTCCACTGCTTTCCTTTTTGCCATAATGCATTCATCCCATACGACGAAGCGCAATCCCCTAAGCACACATCCCTTGTTACTGTTGCGTGACACCCCACAAACAGGCGTTTCGTTGCTCTCTAAATCGATGGGAATCTTAAACATGACGTGCGCTGTTTTGCCACCAGGAAGCAGTGTGGCAGCGATTCCAGAAGATCCACACACATACATATTTTAAAATCGCTTGGACAAATCTGCTGTCAAAATCTGTAAAAAAAACATTTTATTGTAGGAATAAAATGTTTTTTTTAAGACTGTAGAGTCTTTTGCTCTAAAATGATCAGAATACAACCTTGAATGTTTTGTGACTGTAAAGTACTTGTAACTTAGTAGTTTCCCATAGCTTACGAAGTTTTCCATTTTTTGTGAATTAATACATTCTATGAACATACACAATCCAAAAAAAAAGAATCGTTTTACAAAAAGAGTTTAAAAAAAACAGATGTAAATCGAAGTTACTACCCCGGGCGGCCTACCACCAGCTCATAAAGCAGTATTATTTTAATGTTACTTCAGTGGGAGAAAGAGATGGAGCTATACATCCTGTAGAGCTTCATCTCTTTCCTACACTGAAGTAAACTAAAGTAATATTAAAATAATACTGCTTTTTTTTGAGATGGTGGTAGGCCCTCAGGACTCCAAATCATTCGTCCAACCGCTTACTTATTCGCTTTGTTGAAAGTTAGCTAAAATAGCCGTTCCTATATAAAAGGTAGCGTGATGATAATCATTTAAAAAGTTAAATCGGTAACTACCTATCTACAATATCCCAACCTTTTGGCGCGTCCTTTTACAATTTGCAGAGAAAAATACGAACATGATGTACTCGTAATATTGCTCATCCCCCATAGCAAATAGCGTGATAGTTTATGCCCTACAGTTGGTACAGACAAACATTCTAAAAACTTTATTTTCCGCATAAGAATCGATCCCATACCTCGTAGCAATAACTTTCTTTAAAAAAATAAACTTCGCTACGATTTTATAATATCTATAGATTATAGGTACATAATCAAAAAAATAATAATAATCGTATAGCAAAATGTGAAAAAAAAGAAAAAAAAACCGCAGGTGGGAATCGAACTTACAACCCCATGTTTGCAAAGCAACCGCCCAACCGTTGAGCTATTTGCATTGTTGAAACTTGTTTAAAATAGCCGTTCCTATATATTTCATGATTGACTGCTTAGTTCCATAAAGGTATAGCGTGATGATAATCATTTAAAAAGTTGAATCGATTACCATCTACAATATCCTAAAATTTTGGCCCGTTTTTTTCCAAAAATACGAACATAATATAATATTGCTCGTCCCCCATAGTAAATAGCGTGATAGTTTATTCCCTATAGTTTGACCAGACACACAGGGAATATCTGTGCAAAATTTTAACAGAATCTGTCCGGTAGAATTTGCGCCATGCTGGAACATACATACAGACAAACAGACAAACAGACAAAAATTCTAAAAAATATATTTTCGGCATTAGAATCGATCTTAGACCTCGTAGCAATTACTTTTTTTCAAAAATATTCAATGTACAGTTTTGACTTCGCTACGATTTTATTATATGTATAGATTTACTTAGTTTGAATTTCCGCGCATTGTTGCAACCAGGCATTATAAGACTCGCGTATGTGTGCTTCGGGTTCGCTTTCACGATCATCGATCAATTACTGTCGCGGCCAGCACCTTAATTGCTGGCCGCGACAGTAATATACTATTTTTAACCGATTTCAAAAAAGGAGGTTACTCAATTTGACCGTATATATATATTTTTTTATGTGTATTCGCGTATAACTTCGTCGTTTATAAACTGATTTTGATGATTCTTTTTTGTTGGAAAGGAGATATCCCAGAAATGGAATCATAATAAGGAAACTAGGATCTGATGATGGCATCCCAGAGAAATCGAGGGAACTTTTCAAATATTATAGGCAAACCTATAGCGATTTGGGTATTTTTTATAGTAACTCGTTTAGTTGCTCTTGGAAAGCACCATTTAGTTAAGTGGAACTGATGATGAAGACCACAAATAGCTACTGGAACTACTCAATAATAAGTATTTCACGGGTTGCGATTCGATTATTTTAAAATGGTTGCAATGCAATTTATGCTCGTCACAATGCATATAAAGAAGTGGAGCTGATGGTGAAGTACCAGGAGAACTCCTCAACGATGAACGTCCCTGCATCGGGAAAAGCAATATTTTGTAAAAGGTGGTGAGCAGTTGGCATTAGGTTAATGTAACTTAGATAAATTACAAATTGACCCACTAAAAAGCGAGAAATAAAAACTTTTTTACAAAAAAAACAACCGACTTCCAAAAAACCACTACAAAGTGAAAAATAACTTAAATTTCGGAAGTCGGTGGCAAATAACGCAAATATAAAACCAAAGACACCGACTTCCGAAATTAATGTTTCACTTTGTAGTGGTTTTTTGGAAATCGGTTGTTTTTTTTTTTGTAATAAAGTTTTTATATAGCATTGAGTCGTAGTGATAATTTCTTCAGTGCAATGTTATGTAGAAGGGATTGAATGAAGACATGAGCTACTCAGCAGTAGCATATTTATCACAGCTAAGTAAGTCTACCACATTTCTTTCTTTGTCTGTCACAAGAAGCGGCTAAAGTAAGATGGATTAGTTTGCATCTACTTATACTACGCAGCTATAAAAACACACTGTGTGAATCTAATTACTTAACATTGTTGAAAGTGCGACTTAGAATAATACAGAATGGTAACAATAGCTATACATCACAAAGGACTAGACACAACCTCATTTGGGCTGACACCTAGTGTAGGTCGACGAAATACTTCAAATTCAATTTCAGCTCACTCTTCAAAGTCACAGAGAACCTTATTGTTAATTTTGACACACTCAAAAGATCTGAAGACGCAAATACGATAGAAATAGTCAGACCTCTTGCAACCAATAAGAGACCTATTACAGATTTATAGTGCCATCCACGAAGACGCGCCCCACTGTTCTTCCGAATCGCTTACAGTACAAGTGTGCAATATATTACTAGTTTTAGTTTTGTTACGCACTCATAGGTAATTAGTGTGTATTGACAACAAAAACACTAACGGAATATTGCACTCTTGTACTGTAAACGTTTAGGAAGAAGAGTGGGCCGCGTCTTCGCGGATGGCACTATCTGTACCTACTACTTTTTCCTCTAATATTTTTTCTATTACACAGGTGTTAGGATTCTTGGCTGCAGTGTTACCAACTCATATTTTGAAGGTCTGTAGTTGATGTTACAACAAAATACCTTGTGATATATTACAATTTAACTGAAAGAAAATTTAAAACTCATATTAAAAGTACTCTTTGTAAACAAGCATATTACAAATTAGAGGATTATATCCTAGATAAAAATGCTTGGAAGCATGCTAGTCTAGCTCCATAGGACAATTTAGAGTCTAGACAAAATCAAACTGGTTGCTAATTTAATTGTGTAATTAATTATTATAACATTTATTTTACATTCTGTGTTACTTGAACTCACACACTGACTTATTAGTATTACTTGTAATTTTTTAATTAACAATTTTTAATTAACAATTAAATAACAATTTTTAGGAATATTGTATAGGTACCTACTTTTACAATGCTTGTAAATATGTGAACACAATGTATCCATTACTTACATAATTATTTTTTCTGTCATTGCTTCATTTTTAATTATTTTTACCTATTTTGGTATAGAAATCTTATTCCAAGTGCATCGTCTTCACATATAATTAATGTATACAAAATATTGTAAAACATTTTAAAAGAGTAACGGTGGAGTTTCTTGCCCATTCTTCTGCATACGAAAATTACTTTTTGGAAGGGGCGACTAGAATCAATTCTATTTTTTGTAAATTTTGACGTTAAAAAGTGCCTTTTTGTGCCTAATTGAAATAAATTATTTGACTTTATTTGACTTTGACTTTGATGGTTCCTAAAATTGTAGTAATTAATATTTCGTAGATTTGAGACGATTAGGGTAAAGTTCATTTTAGGGCAAAGAGAAAAAATAGTGAAGTTGAATCAAATAACCAATCATACCAACCACAATAACACGAACATCGTATTTTGATTGAAACTCGAAAAAGTATGAATACATAGAATTACGAGAAAACTCATACAATTGGCAACGCTAGTCCTAAGGGTCAGGATTGTCAAGTGAGTTATGACGGCGTCAGAGTCACACGCGCTTGGATTTAATTGGGGCCCATATCAACGTCACTCGGTACCGGATGGGTGTTGAAAATATATTTGACTCCTCGAAAAAGGTTTCCTACCCTATGTCACTCTAGGATATGTTTTGATTTCGGAGGGAAAGGTCGTGTTATTTATATTTAGTTTCCTTATTTGATATTAGAAAAACTGTATCAAGAGGCAGTTTCTTTGCGATTTGCTTATCAATGCTCTTCAATATTTGATATGCATTATATATAAATACAAATTAGGTTGAAGATTTGAAGACATTTGATCTGTTTAAACCTTCCATCTTTTTTTATTTTCTCTAAATCGTAGAACACATAAACAGCTATATTTTCTAATACAATACATAAAACTGGTATAATTAGGTTGAAAGAGTACAAACTCTGTTATAATTATAGTCGCCACGTTAAGAACTGAGTCATCGAGCCATAAGTCATTGTTATTAGTCTTTTTCTCTCGCACTTATGAAGCTTATGGAGCAAGTAGCAAACCATCAGTAAGACGCATGGCGTTGCACATTCTTATTGCTACTAACATTTATGGCCCGACGACTCAGTTTATCACGCGAGTACTATGGTAAAATTTACTCATTAGCAGCACAGTCTAAACACCGCATCTGATCCCATCTGAGACTTTTCCCAACTAGATTGGGGTCAGTTTAGACCCTAGATCTTTAACAACCATTCAAAATTCAAAAGTCATTTATTCAAACTAGGCTGAGAATTAGGACTTTTCGAACGTCAAAATTACATAAGACAGTCCCCCAAAACGTCCACCCTTCACCACTTTTACATCGTTCACGCTTTTGCATTGCGATTATGGATTGATTGCCAGAAGCTAGAGAATACCACGACACCACCTACAACGTTCTTAATGCTGAGACATAGGCCTCCTGTGAGAGAGAGGGAGCAGGCCGTAATACACCATGCGGGCACAGTGCGATTTGGTAGATCATAAACTCAAACTCAAGGCTTTGATTTCAATTAAACCATTTACAGGCACTTTTGAACTGTCAAAGAGTTGGTCAGTTAGTCAGAAAGTTGAAGCTAGTTGCCCATTCCAAAACATAGATCTCTATGGAGAAGAACGGGCAAGAAACTCCAAGGACACTCTTTTAAATAGGTATAGATTTTACAAAATCCTGGGTACATTATTCTTGTTGCTTCTCTAAGTGAGAACAATGTACAAAAAATAATCAAAAGAAATTAAAAATATAAGATTAAAAATAAGCTCAGGCAGATAAGAAATGATCAGTCTCAACTGACGACGCCCGTTCACGAACATGACGTGTGGAGCAGCATCATCCAGCTCAACCATTTTGTAGGGAACCTAATGATGACACACGATCATGACGGACATGCTACACCAACCCCACATAAATTCCGATAAGCCCACGAGGATGATGAGTATGTAGAATCTTTCATCTACGAATCTGGAATCCAAGTTATACTACTCAGTAAAGGAGTTTTTATAAGATGAAAAATCTATTGCAAAACAAAATTTTAATTTTAATAAAGGTTTAATAAAGTTCCTGATGCCGATGGGCTACTATTTTTAATGTTTTTTTAATGATTTTTATAAAAAATATTTAAAAATGTATTTAATATGTAAAAAAAATTATAAATGACAATTTTTATAATTTTAATTTTGTATACCAAACATTATGAAATATAATATAATAAGGAATACGAGTATAAGAAATTTAATATAAATATGAATACATAATAAATAATAACATAATTTAAATAATAATTACCTGCATTATTCTTATGCAATAAATATAATTAAAATAACTAATATACTATACCTATATACGCAAACCTAATAATATACAATATATACACATAATTATACACCCAATTAAACACATCTAATAATTTACATTAATATTGAATTGCTACTTAGCCCTCTTCCTGTCTCTTAATTTTGCTGTGCCCGATAGGGTCCATATTGATCTTTTACTTTGTTATACCATCTATGTAATATGTATGGAATGCAATAAAGAATTGAGTATTGAGTAAGAAATTGTTGCAATAACTTCCTGCAATGTTCATTAAACATAGAGTATTATTCGCACCGCATTAGAAAGACATAGCTCTATAACGTTGAGATATTGGACATAATCCAAATACATTAGACTTTCCAGTTGCCACTGTATTAATAGTTAATAGAGATATAAATAGTTTATCATGAAGTCTATATATTTTGTGGCTAGACATCATGCGTGAATTAACTTGACGTAATAATTATTTTTGTAGTACTCATTATAAGTGAAGGACGGACAGAAAAATTTATGTTGTATATTTTTATTTTGTATGGCGTTGCTGAATAAAATTGCGGCGGATTTCTAATCAAAATTGACGGTAGCAAATTTATACATTTGTTTTGTACATTGTAAAAGGATTCATATTGTGGAATTCTTCATCTTCTCTCAAACGAACAAATGCGTGCACTGACTCGACAGGTCCACTCGAATCTGTGTCGGTCTTTCCTCAAAAGACCAGCTCAGACATTAATCTGCATGGTCCTCGTACAGCCTGACCAAGATTATGTCTGTTAAGTACGCTGTACCAGTACGGTCGACGTCATTACGTCGGCGCCGGCTGTCACTGAAAACCAGCGCTGGGGCTCTGTCTTGCATAGGGTAGTAGCATAATTCTAAGCGATAGCCGATATGCTTCGCCCAACCTTTTTCATTTTTGTATTCTAAACTATTTTTTGCGTCATGTTTATTGCAAATAAACGTATTTTCTTTCTTTCTTTCTTTCTGGTTAAAAAAAAACTGTTACCTCTGATTTTGTTTCCATTTTTCTTCTCAAAGTTGTCGGATAGGAAACACCGATCTCGTCTAGTTTTAAAACATAAGTAATTTTTGACGTTTATAAGTGTTTCTTTGACCCAATTTACAGAAATCATTTGAGTTTGAGTTTGATCACACTTTTCCTCACCCTTCAATCATAATCCGAATGATTTTGAGGGCAATTGCTCATTACTGCTGCTGCATTCCTTCATTCGGTTTGAAAAGTTCCTTTTTCTCGACAACGTAAATAACGCAATGAATGTTGCAGAACTGTCCGAATAAAAATCATAATATGGCGGTGGGTTAGTGTGTTCATCTATAGTTTCCTATATGAGCGGTGGCCCCCTCAAAGTGTCTGAGATTTACCGGCGAATGACATCACTGAAACGTTATTTATGAAAGTAAGTTGGTGTGTTTTCCTAGAGAGCGTTTTTTCACACCGTAAAGTCAAACCCCGCTGCGATCATTTTAATGACAGCTGTCACTGCGGTCGTTATGTGGCGGCCACGGTTCTTCTAAGACATTACGCGGCGAAAGTAAATGTACTCTCACTACTTCGAAGTCGTCATCTAGTTCTCGTTGACGTTCCGTTCACAGCGCGGTGGACAAACGTCCTTACGCTTTGATATCTTTTCTTTATACATATAAATTTCTCGTGTCACAATGTTAGTTGCCATACTCCTCCGAAATGGCTTAATCGATGTTTAAGAAATTTTACATGTATATTTGGTAGGTCTGAGAATCGGTCGTAATCTATTTTTTATACCCCTAAGTGATAAGGGTGGTCCACCCCAAACATAAATAATTTATATGGCAAAACAACGTTTGCCTGGTCAGCTAGTTTAAATAAAAATATTTGTATGATACTCAGGGGAAGAATCGATTTGGCAGTTTTAATTAACTATTTATACCTTGACGGAGCGCATCGATTCGGTGCTTAGTGGTGCGAATGAATGCGCGTGCAAGCGTGCATAATAACCTTATTTATATCGTTATTAAGGACTAGTTTCTGCCCGCGACTTCGTCCGCGTCGTCTTTTCCTCAAGAATTGGACTATCCAATACAAAAGTAATTTTTCAAATTCGACTTGTAGTTCCGGAGATTACCCTCTACATACAAATTTTACCTCTTTATAATATTATGATGGGTGGTGTCACAGTTTTGACAAAAAAAGTGAATACTTCGTTGAAAAGGTCGACTCTATGGTCGAGAGTTCATAAACTGCGCTTGACCATCATCATACGACCTCGGCTTGGCGGTAATTCAAATGCTCAAGTATTCTCCGATGTTCTTCTAAAAGTTGGTGAAAGCACTCTACCAGAGACTCTTGGTAGAGTAGATCCCACTTTAGAAGATCTTATTCGTCTGATATACGAGGATATCAGTCAAATACCGTACCAAGAGAATTCTTAGGCGTGTTTCCGTTTTAACTCCGAAGATGATCAAGCTGCAGCGATCAACCACAGTATTCTCTCACAAATTGAAGGGAGTGAAGTGATATACACCTCCATTAATACTGATGTGGAGGAAGATGATGCCAAATATCACCCCGTAGAATTTCTCAATTCACAAATGGCAAATGGACTTCCGGTTGTATATCTGTGTAACGGAAACCAGCTCAAAGTCATGTCTTTGCAGAGAAACGTCATCGAGGTGGAAATTCTAACAGGTTGTGGTGATGGTGAGACAGTGTTTATAGCGCGTATAAAGTATAAATTCCCCATAATTACCAGTTAAAGCGCGTGCAGTTCTCTGGGAGTGTATGCTTTGCGATCAACAAGTCACAGGGGCCGACACTGAAGGCTGAAGGTGAAGGCTGCGGGTGTCGACCTCAGGATAAGCTGCTTCTCACACGGACAACTGTTACGTCGCTTGCTCCCGAGTTACCATTCCTGACTCTCTGTATATTTTGGCTGCTGAGAATAAAACTACAAACGTAGTATACAGGGAAGTTTTATAAAAATATGGCTATTATTGTAGTATATTGTGATGTCTTACGATTTCCATGCGAACGAAGTCGCGGGCAGAAGCTAGTAATATTATAAAGAGGTAAAATTTGAGGTAATTTAAATTTTGGGGTTCCGCACCATTATCTACAAAAACGGCAAAAAAAAACATGTCTGTTATATGGGAGCCCCCTTAAATATTTATTTTATTTTGTTTTTTAGTATTTGTTGTTATAGTGGCAACAGAAATACATCATCTGTGAACATTTCAACTGTCTAACTATCACGGTTCACGAGATACAGCCTGGTGACAGACGGACATACAGACGGACGAACAGCGGAGTCTTAGTAATAGGGTCCCGTTTTACCCTTTGGGTACGGAACCCTAATTACCCTAATTCCCTATTACGTGAATTATTATGTATTTGGAGACATTAAATCAAGTGACTGCTAGTACTGAACAAGTTTACCTCGACTGTCTACCTCATTGGTCAAGTGGTCGCAAGCGCTACTGCTGAGCAATGAGGTCCTCGGTTCGATTCCTGGGTCGGGCAGTGTTATTGGGTGTTTCCATTAGAAATTTCTCAGAAGTAGCTCGGAGTCTGGATTTATACCCTTTTGATGCCAATAGGCTCGCCCCTATAACATTAACTTAAACATAACTGGAGAAATGTGGTTGTACCAGAGAATTTACGGAGCTTCGGTTCCGGTTCCGAAAAGTCGGAACTTCCGATTAATTTTACACCTCCGATTGCGATAATTTTGAATCGGAATTATACCAAAGTTCGAAACGCAGCGATGCACATGACTAGAGTGCGTACAAACAAGTTTTAACTCATCGCCAGTGTAATTTTAGTTTATTTTATACACGCTCGCGCTCGAAGTCTCAGTTTATTGTTTTGTTTGTGGATGTTATCGCTTTTATTTCGATGTTATATTTCAATTGTTTCATTAAGCCTTCCCATAAAACATCTTTGTTTTGCTTCCACCTTTTTCCCTATTGTCTTTCGACCAAATTTGTACACCAGCCATGATCAAACATGTTGAGCCAAAAAATACTTTGTTACACATATAATAAGCATCATACCATGTATATTATCTACACATATTTTTGCAAATAAACGAATCTGAATCTGAATCTTCGACTCCGGTTCTGGTTCAGGTTCCGGTTCCGTATCCGACTCCGGTTCCGATTCCGAAAAAAACAAATTTAAAATCTCCAATTCCGGTTCCGGTAAAATGACTTCCGTAACATCCTGATAGGTACTAACACCTCTGCTTACCCTTACGGGGAATACGGGCGTGAAGTTATGTTATGTTAACTTTCCCTACGTAATTCCATCTCTCAATCCAATACTAAAAGTAACTTCCTATCTAATTTCTGTTTACAAACACAAGAAAACAAACTTGCTATTTATATATTGATGACGTCATTGCCTTATTTACGTGACTGAGGGGCTTCTGTCTACTTTGATTTTGTTAATGGACGGAAATTCAGTCCAGAGTGTACTTTACTAATGCTATTTGGTAGCCGTATCTGAACGTTATGGTTTTGTTACCTGTATTTATGGATAGATACTTCCTAGTTTGATAAAGCAAGGTTTGGTTTATTTTAAACTAAAACTGTTTATGCTCGGCGACGTCCGGGTGTAATTTCAATTTTTTCGTTGGGTTATCCAAAATTTTCTTTCATGCAAACCTGGCTTAGTCAATTACGAATACAACAAAAAAAAAACAAAAACCTGTCAAATCGATCGAGCCATTCTCTAGTGATCTTTCTTTCATACATGTGGCAATTTTTTTTATTTACAGATAGCATTGTTTTTGGACACCAAATAAACTAAACGTGAATTCATGCAAGCCTAGTACTTTTTGTTAGATAAAAACTTTTTGCGTGTCATCCAAGTCAGGTTAGTGGGATAATACTCATCATCATCTGCCTAGCCTTTTTCCCAACTATATTGGGGTCGGCTTCCAGTCTAACCGGATGCAGCTGAATACCAGTATTTTACATGGAGCGACTGCCTATCGGACCTCCACAACTCAGTTACTGGATAATACGATACCCCTTGGTAAGACTGGTTGTCAGACTTTCGGGCTTCTGATGACCCGTAATAACTGTCAAAGATCTACAAATGACAGCTGGGACCAACGGCTTAACGTGCTTTCCAAGGCATGGAGGGGTCTTGGTATGTAAAGATGGTCACCCATCCACCGACCAACCGCGGCAAGCGTAGCTTAACCTGATAGATCGACCCGTGCGGCTATCATTACTTAGCTAATGATTGTAATATTAATGATTGTAATACAAAATTGATGAACCGATCAGGATTGAGCGGGGAATATTTCAGGGCGATAGTTTGAGTCCGCTTTGGTTTTGCTTAGCCTTGAATCCTCTAAGCACACTGCTGAAGGATTTAGATCTAGGCTACCGGTTGAGAAGGGGTGGTCAGGTGATATCTCACCTCCTTTACATGGATGACTTGAAACTCTTTGCCCCCAACAATTTGCGACTGATGGAGCTACTGAAGGTAACCCAAACGTTCAGTAGCGCCATCAGGATGGAATTTGGTGTGCAAAAATGTGCAGTCATGCATGTAAAGCGAGGGAGGATTATGGAATCCGTGGGAACCCAACTCTCGGATTCCATACACCTTAGATCCCTCTCCTCAACCGAAACCTACAAGTACTTGGGTATGTCGGAAGCATTAGGCATCAATGTTGCCGACATGAAACAATCGTTGAGGGAACGCTTCTTTGGCCGCCTGAATAAAGTGTTAAATAGTCTTTTATCAGGCGGAAACAAGGTGCGTGCCTTCAAAGGTTGGTTCATGCCGGTGTTGATGTATTCTTTCGGCATACTCAAATGGACTCAGACGGAACTTGACGCTCTAGATAGGAAGGTCCGTACATTGCTAACAGCAAATCGGATGCATCACCCACGGTCATCAGTGATGAGACTGTACATCCTGCGGAAGTGTGGGGGTCGAGGTTTCCTAAATGCTAAAACCCTCCACAACCGCGAGATTTACAGTCTCAGGGAATACTTCCTTCAAACTAACGTGGGTATGCACCGAGATGTGGTCGCAGTGGACAAGGGCCTCACCCCGCTCTCCTTGGCAGAAGAGAACTGGCGCAAACCTGCAGTACTTGATACTAACGATCGTAAGGAAGTATGGCAGGGCAAAGAGCTACACGGACGCTTTTTCCGGGCCCCCCACGGACCTGATGAAGACTTTTTGGCGTCTGTATCCTGGCTACGCTTCGGTGACCTCTTCGGGGAAACCGAAGGATTTGTCTGTGCGATTATGGATGAAGTTATCCTGACGAATAATTATCGGAAATACATTGTCAAGGACGGTACCGTTGACATCTGTCGGGCATGCCACCGCCCCGGTGAATCAATCCGACATATTATTTCCGGTTGTTCTCGTCTAGCTAACGGCGAGTACTTGCACAGACGCAATATAGTGGCTAGGATTATCCACCAGCAACTTGCCTTGCAGTACAACCTTGTGGAATCTGAAGTACCATACTACAGGTATGTGCCCGACCCAGTTCTCGAGAATGGTCACGCCACATTGTACTGGGATCGATCTATCATCACTGACAGGACTATTGTAGCTAATAAGCCTGATATTGTGGTGATAGATCGACGAGAGCGCCGTGCAATGATTGTTGATATCGCTGTCCCTCATGACGAGAATCTCGTAAAAGCTGAGAAAGATAAAAAAATCAAGTATCTTGACTTAGCACACGAGGTTGTCGACGTGTGGGATGTAGACTCTGCAATCATTGTACCGATAATCGTTACGGTTAATGGCCTAATAGCGAAGAGCCTCGACCAACACCTCAGGAGGCTCTCATTGCGCGGCTGGGTCAAGGGCTTGATTCAGAAAGCAGTACTCCTAGACACGGCACGCATAGTGAGGAGGTTCCTCTCTCTAGAGCCCTGACCACCGGCAGCTTGGACCCTGTTCCTGATGCCGATGGGCCACTGTTTTTTATATTTTTAAATGTTTTTTAATGATTTTTATAAAAATATTTAAAAATGTATTAAATATGTAAAAAAATGAATAAATGAGAGTAATACTATCTTGAATTCATGCAAGCCTAGTACTTTTTTAGATTACTTTCAGAAATTGTGCATAACGTGTCGTGAACAATATATCGTATGACGATAACTTTTTTTTTTTGCAACATCCGATTTTAATAGTACAAATGCCTACATTCTGCTGTATAAAACTACATGAACACCGGTTTAGTAGTTTCGGAGATGTGCGCGAACAAACATACATACAAACAGACAGACAGACACCGGATTCTAATGTTAAGTTATGTGTATAGATTTTGGGAAGATAATTAATGAATGCTTAGCTTTTTCCCAACTATGTTGGGGTCGGCTTTCCTACCTGTATTTTACATAGAGCGAGTGGCTATCTGACCTCCACAACCCTGCAGTTACTGGGTAACACAATACCTCTGGGTAAGACTTTCGGGCTTCTGACGACCCGTAACGACTGTCAAAGATTCATGAATGACAGCCGGGACTATGTCTCGGTATGTTAAGATGCATCTGGTTAGACCGGAAGCCAACCCCAACATAGTTGGGAAAAGGCTAGGCAGATGATGATGAAATATGTATTTGTAACCGATTTTGGAAAGACGGAGGTCGGAAATAAGTCGGTGTTAAAAAAGAAATTTTAAAACCAAAGACACCGACTTCCGAAATTAAAGCTGAAAATAGAAAAAAAGAAAATAGTTTATTGTCCAGGTAATACAGTTAGCAGGTTTTCAGGTTAACACTAAGTTGAGACGACATGAGTAGCTTAAAATATTACTTACTAGCTGCGTCCCGCGGTTTCACCCGCATAAGTCTCGATCCCGTGGGAAAAAAAAATCCTATATTCTTTTCCAGGGCATCATCTATATATGTGCCAAATTTCATCCAAATCCGTTCAGCCGTTTTAGCGCGAAGGCGTAACAAACAAACTTACTTTCGCATTTATAATATTAAGGATAGCTAGATTACAAAATAATATTTACCAGTGAGCCCCAAACTAGACAGTTAGTCTGTATTTTGGGGCTCGGGGTACGAATTCCAGAGTGGAGACTAGAGAGGTGATTCCAGGTGTTGTATGGTATATTTAGTGTGTTTGTGTACGTATGATGTGAGTGTGGTGTGGATGTACGTGTGTTTGTTTTAAGTACCATCCGAGGACGTGCGTATGAATACACAAGGCACGACCGAAGACCTTTTCAAAGCGAGGACCTTTTCGAGGGTCCTCGGTTTGACTTGACCAAAGATTCGTATTCTGCGATTTTGAACCTTTCTGTAAACTTAATACGGAAAAGTGGTCTGAACCTCAGTTTGATCAAGATTTTTCATAATCTTACACACGCATTGTGTATCCACCAGCACGCGTAGCATGACCACCGTAGAAACGAGTTTTGTCGACGGAAGAATGGACAAAATGACAGATTTTGATTGTTTATCTGTCATTTTGTCTATTCTTCCGTCGACAAAACTCGTTTCTACGGTGGTCATGCTACGCGTGCAGGTGGCGCCACTGTCGCCTCATACACAGCTTTTTTACATTAATTTCACGTTGGTTGTATTATCTGAGGAGTTTTGTGTTAACTTTAACACAAAAAAGACCTCGGTAAGGTAGCTTTTTCAAACAACGTGTATTTAAGACCTCGGTTTGCTAGATTTTCCGAACAGTGTGTATTCTAGTCCTCGTTTAGACAGTTTTCCTCGGGTGTAGAAGACGAGTTATGTGCTATCATCATTTCAGCCGAAAGACGTCCACTGCTGGACATAGGCCTCCCCCAAGCACCGCCACTTCGACCGATTCTGTGCTTTCCGCATCCAGCGGATTCCTGTGCTATCATTTAAATAAAATTATGGAAGAGAAAATTGAAGGTATACTGAATCCTTAAGAGGCCGGCGTTACGGCTCGCAACTACAAATCGAGATGTTTGCAAAATTCAATTCCAAACACGTTGCGCTAGTGTGAGTGCCTGTTGGAGCG
The DNA here is from genome assembly GCA_963680765.1 of Agrochola lychnidis. NCBI lineage: Eukaryota > Metazoa > Arthropoda > Insecta > Lepidoptera > Noctuidae > Agrochola > Agrochola lychnidis. Next base: position 16,252,979 of record OY796869.1, on the reverse strand, counting down.
ATATACACCTACAGTGAGCAATACTACCACGCACACATTGACAATTATTGCTTGACGCGATAGTAATACTAGCTATCAAAAATTTATGATAAATTTGGATGTGTTCCGTAATAAAAAAATTATGAATGAAAACTTAATGTATTTCCATTTTTTTTTTCGATAATTTGTAACTTGATAACATAAACTATGCTTCTACGGAAACAATATTACAAATATTTTTGTTTATAATACAGAAAAAACAATATGAAAACATGTCATTTACGCTGTAAAAATGTACGAAATGCAATTCGCTTACACTTCATTTAAAGGTAAGTTTTTGGAAATAAAAAGACGTAGGAGCCTAGATAAATACTGTCTCAATCCGAATATCAACATAATATGGTGGAAATATGCTCAAATTGCAAATGATTTATGTACTACGTTTGTATGGACAATTCATGCGTCGCCGCGTTTTTAAGCAAATCGTTAGTAGCGACTAGGTGCACGAGGAATATGGAGGCTTCTTCTGCAGTATGTGCTAAATACGTAGGCTTGCTTAGATTACACAACATTATGATTTGCACCATAGTATTGTATTATCATGGGAGCTGAATACGTGTGCTCTTCATGAAGAATCTAAAGTAGAAATACCTTCCTAGGTGAAATGTCGGCAGCAAGATTTAAAGTAAACAAAAAGTACAAAGAAATAAATAAATTGAACGTAGTTATGAAGACAACATACACTGTACTGAAAAAAACCGGCCAAGTGCGTGTCGGACTACGCACAATGAAGGGTTCCGTAGTTGAGATGAATTTATTTATCCCAAGAATTAACTTAACATTTATTCCAACTGCAAATCGTCGCTCGGCATCCAATACCGCGAATGTGTAATTAAAAAAAAAAAAAATTAATTGCAGGGTCACTTATTTGAACGGGTAGAATGAAAAATCTGATTTTCTTAAAAAAAATCACATTCGCGGTATTAATATAATAATAATAAAAATCTAACTTTAAACGAGCAATTCTTGTCTATATTATATAATCTGAATCTCTGAAACGGCTCCAAGAATTTTTATGAAATTTAGTATGCAGAGGGTTTCGGGAGCGATAAATCGATCTAGCTAGGTTTCATTTTTAGAAAATGTCGTTCAAAAAAGAAAAATAATCATCCAAATATTTTTTTATTCAAGTAACAAGGACTCATTGTGTTAGTAATGAACTTTAGCTTATTTTACCAGGTCACTCAGAAAGTTTTGCGACTAACAGTTTTTGTCTATGGGATACTGGCTGGCGCTCAGAAGCACCATATCGTCTCCAAAGCTAATTAATATTTACACAGATACCATCTATACAGTGTGAGTCTTCATAATGTGCACATATCGAAATGAGGGGAATCTATGCTTAATATATCGAAATGAGGGGAATCTATGCTTAATTTTATCGACGGAAAAAATGGTAAATTTTTTTTTGTTTTTTTTTTTTAATTTTTTGTATCAATTTTTTTAAATTTTTTTTTAGTCTCTTGGGCATCTTATTTATAAATTTTACAATTATTGTAAAATTGATGAAAAAAATACAGGTTTTTACTCAAAAAACATGTTTATTTTCAAATGAGGGTAGTTTTTTTCTCTATTTTAATTTTATGTGGACGCCTACTTACTTCCAATCATTATGGAGTTTATTTCATCGCGATAGCTGATTCAGTATAAAAGTTACACAGTTTTGTTACAATTTTTTTTTAATTCCATAAAAGGTATAAAAAAAATATTTAGGTTTTTTAAAATATTTTTCCTGTCGTTAAAATTAAGCATAGATTCCCTCATTTCGATATGTGCACATTATGAAGAATCACACTGTATAGCAACCCACTCTGGTGCTGCTGAGCTCGCCAATTCTGCTTCACCCCGCATTCCAACCTGTATGGCCTGGAAAAAGTTCCAGCCCATCGTACACTATTGATCTGGTTACCATAGGTACCAATATTTAAAATGTTTTTAAGCTCCATTGGCAACCTATCCTTCTCCATCTTTCTCCACAATACGTCATAAGCAACCAGATCAAAAGTCTTGAATAAGTCGAGGAAGGTAGCATAAATCGGCGTCCCACGCTGTGTATAAGTATAGTATGTGACAGTATGCTTAAGACACAACACTGCACTTTCTGTTTACAAACCACGCCGAAACCCGAATTGGTTGTCATGAACATTTACAGTTTTATTTATTTGTGTATTAAGCAGACTGTCAAACACTTTTGATATTTTGTTGTTGATATTATAATAGCTAGACAGATGGGCCTATTGAATGCCGAGCGACGAAATGTAAGTTTGCGCGCACAATTTTGAGAGATTTACCATGTTATTTTAAGACCATGGACTTCTTATAGGTTTTCCTGTAATCTATGAGTAAAGAGCCATACTATGTATTTTTTTCAAAATTTTTGATCCAGTAGTTTCGGAGATAAGGGGGGGGGAATGGTCAATTTTCATTGAATTTCTTAAATATCTTTAAAAGTGTTTATTTTAAAATAATATAAAAAATATATTTAAGATCCTCATAACAAGTCCTTTCATTTGATATGTCACACGGTACTGTTAGTAAATCTTTTTTTTTTAATTTTCTCGTTTGCCCCCCAAAAGTGACTCCTATATTCAAAATTCATTTATTTACGTTACACATTCGTGTTTGGGTCACAGAAATACATATGTGTACCAAATTTCAACTTAATCGGTCCATTAGATTCGGAGTAAATTGGCTGTGACAGACGGACAGACAGACAGACAGACAGACAGACAGACACACGAGTGATCCTATAAGGGTTCCGTTTTTTCCTTTTGAGGTACGGAACCCTAAAAAACCGGCCAAGTACGTGTCGGACCACGCACAATGAAGGGTTCCGTAGTTGGGATGAATTTATCCCAAAAACAAACTTAACTTTGTAGTTGATAAACATGTTCTCCCATACGGAATGTATCGGAAAACATGTTTTTGCAACTGCAAAGTTAAGTTGGTCGGTTATTACTCGATAACTAGTAAAGTCTACTTAGCTGTGATAGTTTTCTTTTTGATTTCGTTATATAAGCTACTGCTGTGATTTTTTTCATATATCCAAAACCAATCATTTAGCTGGCAGGGGGGGGGACACTTGACTCTAACAAAAATTTGCACTTTAAAGCTTAATATTTTGCAAACGGATTCCTGAATCCAAAAATGGTTTTCACAAACTCATAATATTTTTGTAAGACCTTTCCAATGATATCCCACACTGATAGCTAGTATTACTATCGCGTCAAGCAATAATTGTCAATGTGTGCGTGGTAGTATTGCTCACTGTAGGTGTATATCGCTCCAACAGGCACTCACACTAGCGCAACGTGTTTGGAATTGAATTTTGCAAACATCTCGATTTGTAGTTGCGAGCCGTAACGCCGGCCTCTTAAGGATTCAGTATACCTTCAATTTTCTCTTCCATAATTTTATTTAAATGATAGCACAGGAATCCGCTGGATGCGGAAAGCACAGAATCGGTCGAAGTGGCGGTGCTTGGGGGAGGCCTATGTCCAGCAGTGGACGTCTTTCGGCTGAAATGATGATAGCACATAACTCGTCTTCTACACCCGAGGAAAACTGTCTAAACGAGGACTAGAATACACACTGTTCGGAAAATCTAGCAAACCGAGGTCTTAAATACACGTTGTTTGAAAAAGCTACCTTACCGAGGTCTTTTTTGTGTTAAAGTTAACACAAAACTCCTCAGATAATACAACCAACGTGAAATTAATGTAAAAAAGCTGTGTATGAGGCGACAGTGGCGCCACCTGCACGCGTAGCATGACCACCGTAGAAACGAGTTTTGTCGACGGAAGAATAGACAAAATGACAGATAAACAATCAAAATCTGTCATTTTGTCCATTCTTCCGTCGACAAAACTCGTTTCTACGGTGGTCATGCTACGCGTGCAGGTGGCGCCACTGTCGCCTCATACACAGCTTTTTTACATTAATTTCACGTTGGTTGTATTATCTGAGGAGTTTTGTGTTAACTTTAACACAAAAAAGACCTCGGTAAGGTAGCTTTTTCAAACAACGTGTATTTAAGACCTCGGTTTGCTAGATTTTCCGAACAGTGTGTATTCTAGTCCTCGTTTAGACAGTTTTCCTCGGGTGTAGAAGACGAGTTATGTGCTATCATCATTTCAGCCGAAAGACGTCCACTGCTGGACATAGGCCTCCCCCAAGCACCGCCACTTCGACCGATTCTGTGCTTTCCGCATCCAGCGGATTCCTGTGCTATCATTTAAATAAAATTATGGAAGAGAAAATTGAAGGTATACTGAATCCTTAAGAGGCCGGCGTTACGGCTCGCAACTACAAATCGAGATGTTTGCAAAATTCAATTCCAAACACGTTGCGCTAGTGTGAGTGCCTGTTGGAGCGATATACACCTACAGTGAGCAATACTACCACGCACACATTGACAATTATTGCTTGACGCGATAGTAATACTAGCTATCAAAAATTTATGATAAATTTGGATGTGTTCCGTAATAAAAAAATTATGAATGAAAACTTAATGTATTTCCATTTTTTTTTTCGATAATTTGTAACTTGATAACATAAACTATGCTTCTACGGAAACAATATTACAAATATTTTTGTTTATAATACAGAAAAAACAATATGAAAACATGTCATTTACGCTGTAAAAATGTACGAAATGCAATTCGCTTACACTTCATTTAAAGGTAAGTTTTTGGAAATAAAAAGACGTAGGAGCCTAGATAAATACTGTCTCAATCCGAATATCAACATAATATGGTGGAAATATGCTCAAATTGCAAATGATTTATGTACTACGTTTGTATGGACAATTCATGCGTCGCCGCATTTTTAAGCAAATCGGTAGTAGCGACTAGGTGGACGAGGAATATGGAGGCTTCTTCTGCAGTATGTGCTAAATACGTAGGCTTGCTTAGATTACACAACATTATGATTTGCACCATAGTATTGTATTATCATGGGAGCTGAATACGTGTGCTCTTCAAAGAAGAATCTAAAGTAGAAATGCTTTCCTAGGTGAAATGTCGGCAGCAAGATTTAAAGTAAACAAAAAGTACAAAGAAATAAATAAATTGAACGTAGTTATGAAGACAACATACACTGTACTGAAAAAAAACCGGCCAAGTACGTGTCGGACCACGCACAATGAAGGGTTCCGTAGTTGGGATGAATTTATCCCAAAAACAAACTTAACTTTGTAGTTGATAAACATGTTCTCCCATACGGAATGTATCGGAAAACATGTTTTTGCAACTGCAAAGTTAAGTTGGTCGGTTATTACTCGATAACTAGTAAAGTCTACTTAGCTGTGATAGTTTTCTTTTTGATTTCGTTATATAAACTACTGCTGTGATTTTTTTCATATATCCAAAACCAATCATTTAGCTGGCAGGGGGGGGGACACTTGACTCTAACAAAAATTTGCACTTTAAAGCTTAATATTTTGCAAACGGATTCCTGAATCCAAAAATGGTTTTCACAAACTCATAATATTTTTGTAAGACCTTTCCAATGATGTCCCACACTATGGGATAAAAAAATAAAAAATAAAACATCACCACTTTATGTGTATGAGAGGTACCCTAAAAAAAAAAGTTTTTCATAATTTTGTTTTACCACTTTGTCGACATAATTAAATTCAAATTCAAATTCAAAAGTCATTTATTCAAATTAGGCTGAGAACCAGCACTTTTCGAACGTCAAAATTACATAAGACAGTCCCCCAAAAACGCCCACCCTTCACCACTTCCTAGTGCCTTTAGCTGGGAAGAAGAAGTGGCGCAACAAACTCCCCAGCAGCACAGCTGTCTGTTCAAGTTAGAAAAAAATAAAAATGACTCTATACAATAGTATGCAAAATTATTATGCAACACAAAACATTATTTTAATTAAGTATAAATTATTGGCCATATGTTAGCTAGCACACGCCGATATACCAACCAAAAACATCGAGAACTATACTCAAGCAGAATTAAAAAATAAAAACTAAACGTAAAAAGAACTAAATATCTAAATAAAAGCCTCCAGGCATAAAGGGCGTGCCCGCTTACATAAAGCTGTAAATTGGAAGTTATAAATGATAAACTAGGACCATCGAGGTAAAATAAATGTACAGTTAATTACTAGTAACAATAACAAAACCATGATCAGCAAGACGACCAGTCACCACAAGCAGCACCCGTTCACGAGCATAACGCAAAGATCAGCCATTACCCCCCTCGCCATATTTGAGGGAAGGAGGCAACCCGACTCCCGACGCTACCGCAAGCATTGACATCTAAGGGAGCATGACGAACTTGCTGCCGGTTGCTCAGGTAAAAAATAATATAATCAATTGTCGAGGTCACTAGCCAACCACAAATTGCAATACAAACTCATAACAAAAACATTGTAATGAGTAGATTATGTCAACAATAAAATAAAAATAAATAGACTCGTAAAAAAATAATTAAAAAATTGACTCATAAAGTCAAATAAAATAAAAAAAATTATATAAACTTATACAAACTGTCAGTAGGTAAGTTAAATCTGGAGAAAGAACATAAACATTGTCTTGAGTTAATCACAGCGACCAACTATTCTTATCATTTAAGTAGTCGTTGATACAATAGTATGCCTTTGAACAAAGGTTGGATTTTACTTTATTTTTAAACGCATTAAAAGGCAAATCTAGCATAGAAGAGGGTAGCTTGTTATAAAAGGTTATACCAAGCCCAACAAATGAGTTATGAACCTTATGAAGCCGGTGAAAGGGAGCTCGTAGTTTGTCCTTATTTCTAGTGTTAACATTGTGAATATCACTGTTTTTAGTGTATAAGTGTATATTTTGCCTAATATATAAGATGTTGGCGAAAATGAATTGTGATGCCACCGTGAGAATACCAACATCTTTAAAAAAATCTCTTAGAGAAACTCTGGCACGTAGCTGGTAAATTGCTCGAACAGCTCGTTTTTGAAGAACAAATATATTTTGAATGTCAGCGGCTTTGCCCCACAGCAGAATACCATAGGACATAACGCTATGGAAATAACTAAAATAGACTAACCGAGCTGTATCAATGTCAGTGTATTGTCTTACTTTCCTGACAGCGTAGGCGGCCGAACTGAGCCTCCCCGCTAGGCTTGATATATGTGGGCCCCACTGAAGTTTGGCATCTACTGTTATGCCCAGAAAAACTGCCGAGTTCACAGTTTCAAGCACCTCTTTATCTAAGACGATGTTGGGTCCTAGATTTCTAACATTTGGTAGAGCGAACTTTACACATTTCGTTTTCTTGGCATTGAGAACTAGGTTATTTGTCGTAAACCAATCCGTAACCATTGAGAGTGCACTGTTTACGTCGTCAAAATCTTGTCTATTCCTGTCTACTTTAAAAATAAGAGAGGTATCATCTGCAAACAGTACAACGTTACAGATATCCTTTAAATAAAAAGGTAAGTCATTTATATACACTAAGAATAAGAATGGACCCAGTATTGAGCCTTGAGGTACACCTAACTGAACTGGTAGCCCGGAAGATTTCACACCATTAACATCTACACATTGGACTCTATTATGCAAATAAGAATTTATTACTTTAAGAGCTTCGTTTTGGACACCGTAATGACGTAGTTTACGCAAAAGTGTGTCATGGTGCACGCAATCAAAGGCTTTGGAGAGATCACAGAAAACTCCAATAGCATTTTGCGAGTTCTCCCATGCGTTAAATATGTGTTTCATCAGAGCAACACCTGCATCTGTAGTCGAACGACCTTTTGTGAAACCATATTGTTCATCATGAAGAAGTCTGTTTAAATTAAAATGTCTTAGCAACTGCTTGAGTATTAACTTTTCAAATATTTTACTGAATGCAGGTAAGATAGAAATAGGCCGGAAATTGCCAACGTCATTTTTGTTACCCGATTTAAATAATGGTATGACTTTACTACTCTTCATTAGGTCAGGAAAAGTTCCTAAATCAACACATTTATTAAAAGTTACAGCTAAATATGGAGCTACTATGTCTATTATATTACCCCAGTAATCACCAGTGTTTTTAGACTTAAGTGTGTTAAAAACATTAACTACATCACGAGGTGTTACATGCTCGAAGCTAAATAAGCTACTACATTTAGGCACACTGCTATGCAAATGGTTTTCAGCTTTAGACGGGGACGAATTTAAGGAGCGAGTCGTAGTTATAGGTATGTTGGCAAAAAATTCATTAAATGCCTCAGCTACGTCGGCTGCTATATTAACTAATTTATTGTCGACCATAATCTCGAGTTGTTTTTCTTGTTTAACCGACTTACCCGTTTCATTGTTAATAATTTTCCAAGTGGTTTTTACTTTATTATTTGAATTTTTAATTGTATCGCCTAAAAATTTTGATTTTGCAAAAACACAAATATTTTTAAATAATTTTGAATAATTTTTGACATACTCTAAGAAAGGAGTATCAAACCTATATTTTTTCAAACCATATAACCCGTATAGTGTCGCTCTACTTTTATAAATACCTGGAGTAGCCCATTGGTTAAAGCCAACAGAGGTGCTATTAATGTTAATAGTTTTGGTCTTGAAAGTAGATTGGTACTCTTTTTGCACAACATCAAAAAGGGCTCCATAGATTTCATTGGGATTTTCGTGTTCTACTATAGATGGTGTAATTCTATGAGCTATATTATTTTTAAACTTGCTGCAACGACTAGCTGTATAAGGCCTGCATTCTATTTTATGTGGTTTTTTTTGTAATTGCATAGGGAAGCTAGCTAGTAAACCACAGTGGTCAGATGTTAAGTCACTTAAAACTAATTTATTTTTGGCATCACAATCACTAAATATATTATCGAGACAAGTCGACGTAGATGCCGTGATCCTAGTAGGTTCAAAAAACAAGTTAATTAAATTATAAGATTTGAACAAATTGAGAAGTCTAATACTTAATGGAGTATCATCTAAAATATTAATATTGAAATCTCCACATAAAATTATACTTTTATTACTAGATTTTAACCTATTGAGTGAATCCTCCATTACCGATTCGAAACGAATAAAATCCCCAGAGGGGGGTCGATAAACACAAATTATAACATATCGCTCTAGTTCAACACAAGACAACTCAATAGTGCGCTCAATGGAAAGATTAACTAAATCTAAACGTTGTTTACATTTCAACTTGTTTGAAACAAGAACTAAAGACCCACCGCGGATAGCACTTTTTCTTACAAATGCGCTTTGTACAGTAAAAAAATCATCATTGATAAAAACTACTTCATGTTCTTTCAACCAGTGTTCAGTCAAACATAACACCTGAACATCATAGTTCTCCATAAATAAACTTAACTCTAGCTCTTTGCCAGACAGACCCTGCATATTTTGATGTACAACATTCAACATATGCGGCTTATCTGTTGTCGCTCCTAATAGTTTAAACTACAAGGGGTATCAAAAGTAGTATTAGTACCACTACTAACAGTAATCAAAGGTACACTACAAGTACCAGTGTCGCTGTGTATATTGTATGCTAAAAGATTAGCAATATGTCTCCTACAACTAGGTGGCAAATACATTGTATTATTTGTCAGTTTGTAATCAGTAATAAATTGATTACAATCAAAATATAAAATAGCGTCACTGTGACGACATGTCCTATTATAAATTAACATATTTAAATTATAAATGTGCCTATTTTGCTCATCAGACAAATATTTTGAGTAAGGCAAGGCACAGAAAATAAATTTACAACTATTGGTCTCATTGAGATGCAACATCAAATGGACACATTCCATTATGTCCTTTTTCCTTACAGTTAAACTATCCCCATATAATAATATAACAGTAGAACTGGGGTTTATTTTTGTCACAATTTCAATTTCAATTCAATTAATATGTATACCTATGTCAAATTACAGCTTTCTAGTACTAAGGATCTCGGAGCTAGACTGCGGACAGACAGACAGACAGATAGACAGACAAACAGACGGACATGACGAAACTATAAGGGTTCCTTGTTTACAACGGAACCCTAAAAAAGTATGTTTATTACAAGCTTTATATTAACTTGCCTTGTTAGTTAGTCAGTTAGCAAATCTTGCAAGCTGAATTAAAACCACTTCCTTTATCCTACGGAGTTGAAATTTTACATGTTGGTTCAGTTTCCAAGACAATGCATTTTTTTATGATGCATGACCTGATTCGACAGCCAGGATTGTCTCCAGACGAAGGAACTCCACAACAGTTTACGGAACAGACACGAAATTTAATATACGCATTTAATTATGACAGTCCGTTCTAAAGTCTACCATGACCTGGCTACAGCAGCTAGGATTGGCTCCAGACGAAGGAACTCCACAACAGTCAACGGTACAGACACGGAATTTAATATACGCATTCAATTATGATAGTCCGTTCAAAAGTCTACCTGGCTACAGCATCCAGGATTGGCTCCACACGAGGAAACTCCTCAGCGATCAACAACTGAGATGCTCAATTTTATATACGCGAACTTTAGAACGAGCTATCGTAATTGAATTACGATAGCCCGCTCTAAAGTTCACCATGATCTGGCTGCTGCACCCAGTTATTGTTAGTGAAATAAAAGAACATAATAATAAAATTGTGATTCGTTTAATTCAAAACTGAATCGTAAACATCGCAATATTTGCAAAAATAATTTTGATAGCTCTTGTCACTGTCAAACACAAAGTAGGGTGACCATGAATTTTCCGGGACAAAATACAGAAATTGGTATATCGTGTAGGGCGACCATGATTTTCTCAGGACAAAATCCGGAAAGCAGTTTAACGGGTAGCGGGATTACAAATTTCGAGTATGAGCATGCGTTCCTTATTTTATTTGACCAGGCATGGGTTCATAACCTGCTCAAAAAGGGGAGGATATAATGCGATCTCATTTCAAACCGTTCCCGCCACAATCCGCCGCTTCTAGAATGTTCTAGAACCCGTCAAAAAGACAAACGACGCGCGCCTTTTTTACATGCTTTTTATTTAGACAAGTAGTCTGTCATCCGTCAGCTGTGCAACGCATCAGATCAATGTTAAATTTGTTCTTGGGATAAATAAATTCATCTCAACTACGGAACCCTTCATTGTACGTAGTCACACGCATTTGGCCGGTTTTTTTGTCCTGGGTTCTATTCCCAGGTCGGGCAAAGTGTTATTGGGTTTTTCCATCGAGAATTTCTCAGTAGCAGCTCGAAGTCTGGAATTGTGCCCGGTTGATGGGAATAAGCTCGCCCCCTATTACATGGGACTTAAACATAACTGTCGAAATGTGGGTGTACTATAGGTACACCTCTGCCTAACCCTTCGGGGATTACAGGCGTGATATTATGTTTATGTGTGTATGTAATTTTGTCAAAAAATTTAACCTAATTAGCTAACAAACAACATTTTATAGTGACCGTATCAATAATAGACATCTTTATTTATTTAATAAATAATTATAACTTGGCCATTCAAACAGTATTCGTACATACTTGTACAGTATGTGTTTATTTATGGAATTAAGTTTTTACTATTTATTTACTTTTTTTAATTTTGTGAAATAACCATGTTTAACAAAATATTCCAACGAAAATACCCCTATACCATTATTAAACATGAATATACTCCTTATATCTATATCCTTAAGTCACAGCGCAAACTGTGCATCTTGTCGCTGCGACTAAATGCAGAGCTGTCATTTGCGCCTGCAACCAGTTGTCACGACGGACGTTGTGCAGAAAGTGATCATTGTCTTTGAGTATTCTAGAGAGACGGTCGTGTTGTTCATCTTGTGAGCAAATATGGAGCCTCTAGTTGCACTTGCCTTGGTGCTTCTCATGTGAAGGCGAAGCGTATCCGACTGTCGTCGGTTGAGCGCGTGAATCGTGCATCTAATCGCTGCGACAAGGAGCGAGAGAGTGCGACTCAGCTTATTGTTGCGACTCTTCAACGAGACGCTAAGTATTCTTTTTTTAATGACCTCTCTCATGTCAACGTAGGAGGCTGTCGGCTGCTTAACCGGACTTTCTTGTAGCTGCCTCAATAAATTAAGGCCTCCAGCCAGGGCATAAAACTTAGAAACTAAGCGCCTACACGCTAAGGGCAACCCCTGTGGGGTACGGACCTCAGCTTGGGCACTAAGTGTGCGGAGCTTTAAACAAAAATTATCGGCCGCAGCCTGTCGCTGCGGCTAGTCGCCGAGCTTTCGCATGTCGCATAGTGTGTGCCATATGTAAATCTACCAGCAATTCAACGAAAATCACTAGCGAAATTACTTTCACATTATACTTGTGTATTGCATTAAAAACTAATCGAACTCTGACAAGTGATAAATGTCCAAAAGACCCCAGTCTTGTAAAACGTTGGGTATGATTTGCAATATCAAATTTCCATTCTAGCCTTTAATACTTTTATAATAAGGTTCGTATCAGTTCCCGAAGAAAATTTAGAGAAGACAGTTTTAAAGATTTATGGTTTTCGGAAATTTATGCCGATGGGATGGACAATTCCTTTTGCATTGCTATTCTACATAGCAAAAGCGATTGATTTATTAAGAATTTTAAGTAGAACGATATAATTTGGTATAAGAAAGGTTGAAACAAAAAATGGAACTTGATGACTTGATTTTGCTGTTTTCAAGACTTTTCTCAAATTTTGGATATGATTTGCTTCGCAATAGATAAAATGAGATTGAATAGTCCGTGTTCGGTAGGCTATGAATTTAAAAAGTATGATACTAAATGAAAATATGACCGAGTATTTGAACATTTTTTTTAAATAATAACATTCTATATTTTGTAAAACCGAACATTGAATGGACGACGATGATCTTTTTAATAGCTGGCTGAACACACGGTACAAATTCTATTTTCAAAATCTTTATCTGAAAATTCCTTCCAAAGAATGCCACATGGACAAAGGCGAGGGACTTAAAATGTCTCCTACATTTTAAGTCCCTCGCCTTTATCCATTGAAATTCCAAATTAAAATGTTTCGTCACCTACATAAAAATCTCTATTTGGACACCTCTCATGTCCTCAAATAGATATTTTTTCACATATTGTTCATTCGCCAACCCTTTTGAAATATAAATGGGGCTTATAATATTTTAAGTGGGGTTGAAAGTGCGGTTTTGTGTACTTTTTTAACAGATTCTAAAATTTTGTTGCGGGCGTTTATTTTTAAGGGAATATTTTATGACCGTCTATTATTTTAATAGGAAAAACAGCGAAAAAGTAACCTATATTATGATTTATTTAAGTTTTTTTCTATAGGGGATTTATTTGAATCGTTGTTTTTTTTTTGTCAAAAGCTTTTGATAAGTTGACGCATCCAGGTAAATATGAAAATCTAATACACAGTAACCTTTTATTACAAATGAAATTTTAATTGTGAATTTATAACCTAATATTTCATTTCCGAACTACTGCTGATGCCTGGGTTTGATTGCCAGGTCAGGAAAAATGTTATTGGGTTTTTCCATTTGGAATTTCTCAGTAACAGCCCGGAGTCTAGATTCGTGTCCAGTTGATGGCAATAGGTTTGCCCCTTACTACATACGACATAACTGGCGAAATGTAGGTCTTCTTCTTTTCGTGTGGCTAGTGACTAACGGTGTCAGAGTTTTTTAAAGTCACCCATGGGCCTCTGGCTGGGCTTCACATGCCGTCGAGAAATATCTCTCAGGCATGTTTACTCACGATGTTTTCCGTCACCGTTTTTGAAGCAAGTGATACAATACGCACATGAATCCGAAAAGTCAGGGGTTGCGCGCCTTGGGTTCGATCTCGAGACCTATGGACTTGGCAGTCCGACGGTCACACCACTCAGTGGCGGATTTGCATTCTTGGCCGCTCTAGGCCCCAGGCCATGTAGTAAGTATCACCCGCCCCTTTCTCAGCACCCATCATATAGACTACATAATGAATTTACTTTATTGCCAACTTTTATCGAAATAATAACAGCTAAGTAATATCAGCTGCACGGGTCGATTCATCCGGTTAAGCTACGCTTGCCAGAGTTGGTCTGTGGATGGGTGATCATCTTTACATACCAAGACTCCTCCGTGCTTCGGAAAGCTCGTGAAGCCGTTGGTCCCGGCTGTCATTCGTGGATCTTTGACAGTCGTTACGGGTCGTCAGAAGCCCGAGCGTTTGACAACCAGTCTTACCAAGGGGTATCGTATTACCCAGTTACTGGGTTGTGGAGGTCAGATAAGCAGTCGCTCCATGTAAAATACTAGTATTCAGCTGCATCCGGTTAGACTGGAAGCCGACCCCAATATAGTTGGGGAAAGGCTAGGCAGATTGATTTTGCCAACTTTTATCGAAATTGGTTCAGAAATTTAGTTAACTAATAATATGCTGCTGGTTTATAATATTTTCTGAGGTTTCAGGGTTAAATGGTTTTAAGTTATTATTGTTCTACGATGCGGTGCAGTGCGGCCCGCCCCATAACGTGCGCGAACGTTTAGAATATATTATAGATACTTTGAGTTATTTCTTGTTATAATCAGTAATTTTTTGTCACGATTGGCCGCCCCTATTATCTGGCCGCCCTAGGCCCGGGCCTACTGGGCTTTAGGGCAAATCCGCCACTGACACTACTAAAGTCCCCGTCACGAGAAGCTATAAATTTTGTAAACACACATTCAGGGGTTTGCAATCTTTGGGTACTTAAAATAAAATAAAAACAGTTTTGTACTATTTTTTTACAGGGATATAATTATATTAACACACATATCTAATTACAAACAAACAATATAATCTAATCCGCGAAAACACCACAAACAAACAGACGCATTCAAAACTCGAAAGACAGCAGAGACAACGTCAGCGTGAACTTACTTCAAAATCGTGGCTCAAATGTTTACGTTCCATGAATCAGATGCGTTCCAGTACCACAAAACCTTAGACGACAGCGCTTTATATCGCTAAAATATAACCCGATCAAGTGAAATTGCTCATTAGTTTCGTATAACACGTACGTTACTTTGACTTCATTGAATTTGGGATTATTCGTTGTTGATTAAATTGTCGCTACGTAACTTGGTAGAAGTTCTTTATTTACAAAAATTATAGCTTCTCGTGACGGGGACTTTAGGCTATCACTGCTCTGAAATATAGGTGTTATAAAGGAACACTTCTGCCTAACCATTTGGGAATTTACAGGCGTGATGTAATTTATAGTTATATTTCCTTCACCATACATTAAACTATTCTAAAATCACCATTAGTGATTTCGAAACTGCATTACAGACCATAATACGGTTTCACGCGTTAATGCATTGTCGGTCATAAAGAGCTAAATGTTCTGTATTAAATGATTCAGTGTGGGGCGTAACAGCTTGTATTGTTGACTACTGCTAGTATTACTGAAATATTTGAGAGGTAATTTTTTTATTATTTTCTAGCATTAGTTTCAATATAATTTTCTTTTAGGATTTATTAAAATTGAGCTCTAAGTTCGCAATGGAAATTTTAATTACATAGTTTATGATAAAAAATCGTTTATACATACATACATACATAAACTCACGCCTTCTTCCCATGGGGTTAGGCAGAAACTACAGAACGCCACCCGCTACGATCCTTACATACTCCTTTTGCTTCGTTTACGTTCATACATCTGGTCATACACGCACGCCGGTTGCGAGTACTACGCACCTGGCCTTTCTGAAGAACATCACCAATAAGGTCAGTATATGTCCTCCTAGGGCGTCCCCGCCCGGCCTTTCCCTTTACATCAGCCTTGTAAATACATTTTGTTAGTCGCCTTTCATTCATCCTCTCAACATGCCCAAACCATCTCAGCATACCCTTTTCAATTTTTGTCACTACATCTTCTTTTAAATCACACAAAAATCGTTTATTGACTAAATAAACATTTTTTTTACATTTCCTTAAAATTAATACAAATAAACTATTTCTAAAATTATTGTCATACCTAAAGGAAACATAATTTTAATATTTTAACTTGTGGACTCCACACTAGGTCGAGCCTGTCTAATGAAGTCCTTAAGAGTATTTTACAATTTAAAGTTTCAGGGTCGATACTGTATAGTATTTATTACATATTATATTTAAAACCGGCCAAGTGCGTGTCGGACTACGCACAATGAAGGGTTCCGTAGTTGGGATGAATTTATTCCAAAAACAAACTTAACTTTGTAGTTGAAAAATATGTATTCTCATACGGAATGTATGGGACAACATGTTTTTGCAACTGCAAAGTTAAGTTGGTCGATTATTACTCGTTAACTTGTAAAGCCTACTTAGCTGTGATAGTTTTCCTTTTAATTTCATTATATAAACTACTGTTGTGATTTTTTTCACAGACCCAAAACCAACCATTTAGCCGGCAGGGGGGGGGGACACTTGACTCTAACAAAAATTAACACTTTAATATTTCGCAAACGGATCCCTGAATCCAAAAATGGTTTTCACAAACTCACAATGTTTTTAAAGGACCTTTCCAATGATACCCCTCACTATGGGTTAAAAAAAGAAAAAAAATAACATCACCACTTTACGTGTATGAGAGGTACCCTAAAAAAAATATTTTTCATAATTTTATTTTACCACTTTGTTGAAGTAATTAAAATATATACCTGTGCCTTGCCCAGTTCTTGAGTTTTATAGGCAATTTGAACATCACGCTACGACCCTTAGGAGCCGAGCAAATAGAAAAAAGTCAGAAAAAACGCTAAGTGAAAACGAAGTATTGGCGCAGGTGGACGATGCGATACGAAGCGAGGAAGTTTTAAAAATATATGGCTGTTATTTTAATATATTGTGTATCTTACGATTTCTACGCAAATGAAGTCGCGGACAAAAGCTAGTGAATCTATTAAACTTAAAGAAAAGTGAATTGCTCTTGAGAAGGGAATATAATAATACTCCAGCACAATGATCCATTTACAAAACAATGTTTTTAAACAAACTATGGCCGTTACTTTAAGAGAAGTTTTAATTTTGCAAGTTATATGAGTATCTACATCATACATTAACTCACGCCTTTTTCCCATGGGGGTAGGCAGAAACTATGCCCCCTGCTACGCCCCTTACATACTCCTTTTGCTTCGTTAATGTTCATACATCTGGGCATACACGCTCGCCGGTTGCATGTACCACCTGACCTTTCTGAAGAACATCACCAAGTAGGTCAAATATTATGTCCTCCTAGGGCGTCCCCTCCCTGGAGATTCCACTCACATCTGTCTTGTAAATATCTTTTGTTAATCACCTTTTATTCATCCTCTCAAAATGACTAAACCATCTAAGCATACTCTTTTTAATTTTTATATACACGTGCAGCCTATTGGCTAGATGTATGCAAAGATTGTACAGCGCTCTCCGCGTTCAATATAACAATGCGTTTAGGATACTGGTGGAGCTGCCCTGTTTCTGTAGTGCGTCAGGGATGTTCACAGATGCGCATGTAGATTGCTTTTACGCAACAATGCGTAAAAGGTGCGCTTCCCTGGTGCGTAGGGTGTGGGCCGGCTTCAACAGTGTCTTAATCATGATTGCGAGTCGTCTGGACTGTTTATACGTGGGTCACTGTTGTGCCGTCTCTCATGGGATGTCGCAACGATGACCAACCGTTATTTCTTGTATTGCCTTCCTTGTTTTTGTTTAGTAACATAGTCATAAGTTTTACTAACAATCTTGTTGAGTCTTCGTTACTCAATTTTTACTCTTTTTTGTAAATAAACAAGGACAAAAAAAAATACACTAGAATAGTAAAGAACGAAGACCATGTCATTTTGGGCACACCACAATTGCGGCGATAAGCCTCTTTGAGGAGTGGCTAGAGAGGCGCTACGGCATCCTCACCTTCCGCCTGATGCAGGTCCTCACCGGACACGGCTGTTTCGGGAGGTTCTTGTTCAGAATAAGGCGGAAGGAAACGCCCGGGTGTCACCATTGTGTGGATCGCCCAGAGGACACGGTGGAGCATACGGTAGAGGTCTGCCCGGCGTGGGCGGAGCATCGCCGTGTCCTCGTGGAGGTGATCGGCGGCGGTGATCTCTCGCGTCCGGCCCTGATTCGGGCCATGGTACGGAGCGAGAGGAAATAGGCTGTCAGCTCTTTTTGCAAAGCAGTAATGCTCGCGAAGAAGGAGGCGGAACGCGTGAGGGAGAGGCAAAATTCACGCCCTCACACCCCTAACCACCGCAGGAAGAGACGCCCTGGGCGTCGGGAATCGCGTGTCGATTTCCGGCCACCGTAGGCGCGGGCTTGCAGACGGTGAGTTATGGGTAGCTCGCCGTCCGATAAGCACCAGGCCCGGGTTGACGGCGCGTTGTGTTCCACGTGCGCCTCAAAGAGATGTCAGCAGAATTGACGGGGTCCACTAGGGCCGATGCCTGCAAGAGTTGCGAATAAAACCGAAAGGGAAATCGTGGCCCCCGGCAACAGGGCAAGCGAAGGAACACGGGTGGGTTTTAGTCAGTAAGAATCTGACACGCCCTCCTGCTCCGCCCAGAGCGGGAGAAGTTATTTGATAATTTTAAACAAAAAAATAAATAGAAAAAGGCCATGCTATTTCTAAAGCAATCTCTCGAAACAAAACTTCCGTAAATTCAAAACTGTAAATCTATGTAAGTTGAAACTTCAGAAACAATCGCACGGTTTAAAGCTTATGTCAAAACAGATAACAGACATGAGTAATGCAGCTAGAAATGATGAAAGAGGTAGGCACAGAAGGTTGACTCCATACAACGAGCGGAAACGCACGCACACATAGACAACCTTCACGTAAATTGAGTACAAGCATACTCACAAGTGACATTTATTTGAGATCACCATAAAGCGCGCGTAGAACACTTATCGGACGGCGAGCTACCCATTGTTCACCGTCCGCAAGCCCGCGCCTACGGTGTCTGGAAATCGGCCTGCGATTCCTGACGCCCGGGGCCTCTCCTCCTGCGGCTGTTAGGGGCGTAAGGGCGCGAAATTTGGCTCTACCTCACGCGTTCCGCCTCTTCCTTCGCGAGCATTACTGTTTCGCGGAAGGAGGTGACGGCCTCCCATTTCCTCTCGCTCCGTACCATGGCCTGAACCAGAGCCAGACGCGAGAGATCACCGCAGCCGATCGCCTCCACGAGGACACGGCGAATATGGAGGCGACCTTCTGTTCCTATCTAGTTTGTGTATTTTAACTGTTCATGTTTTGAAGGCTAGGCTTGAGTTAGGTCTCAAATCCAGATTATCAAGGAAAGTTCGTATGCTTTAGAGGATTTAATTGGGTTGTGAAGGTTGATTTGAAGATGTCAGTGATTTTGGGTAGAACTTCATGATAAGTAAAGGTAGATATTTAAAAAAAAATGGTAGTCATGGGGACTACCGACAGAAGTGAAAACTTAAGACTGGTATTAGCGCCATCTATATTTTATAGTGCAACACTACGGCGGAGCATGTTGGTGACGCAAATCCATAATTTTATCCCCTACCAAAAATCGACTCGAAGCGCCTAAAGAAGTTTTCGCTTTAAAAAATATGTGTATTTCAAGATGTTTAAAAGCTTACTTGTTCCAAATTTGTTTCTCCTTTTAATAACGTAGGACTTACCTCAGACATAGACCGTCACCATCACCAAAACAATCATCAACCGTCATCCGTTTGCGCTGGAGAAACAACCCATCTTGTTCTTCCACGTAGGAGCAGTAATGTGGCCCAGGCTCTAAACGCGAATTTTTGAAGAAACTAAACCTATTCTATGGGAATTAGGTTTTTAATCGAAAAAGTCTGTATTATTACAGCATATTAATAATGGTAGAATATATGATATAAATAATATTTATCATAATAATCATCATCATTCTGTTGTCCTGTATGCACAAAAAGAAACAATACTATTAAAATCTCAAAACTGGTATTAGCGCCATCTATATTCTATATCCCAGCACTACGCGAATCCATAATTTTAGCTCTTACCAAAAATCGCTCAACGCGCCTAAAGAGGTTTTCACTTCAGAAAATATGGCGAAAAGCGAAAGCAAAATAAGAAATGTGGATGTACTATAAGTATTACACCTCTGCCCTACCTTTCGGGGAAACAATACGTGATGTTAGATATTTTAATATATTAATTAGGTATTACAAAATAATTCCTTACTGCTACGGAACAATAAGGCCCGTTTTCGTATTGATTTCTTTATCAACACATAACATAACATCACGCATTTAATACCCGAAGGGTTAGGCAGAGGTGAGAGGTGTACCTTATAGTACCTACACCTACATTTCGATAGTTATACAATGTCGCCCACCGGCATGTGCCCGCCCGCATTTTTCTGAATGTTCATGAAAAATTCTCGAAAATCAAATTGAAAAGGTTATTTAAAAGGCTATGTTGACTTATTTTTTTCATTTTTTCTATTTTTTTTTTCAAAATTCCCTATGATTTTATCAACTGACACAGTGTTTTTTTTTTTTAAAAAAAAACACCTTTTAAAAAAAAATGTTTACACCACCGTTTCTTTTGCATAGTTGACAATTTTAATAAATACTCAATACTCAATACTTTATTGCATTCCATAATGTGAGTTAAACAGCTGGCATAAAATGTTAGTTATTCCGATAAAATAACTCATAAGCTTTTAGAATTAATAAACAGAATCCAAATCGAGCCAATAACATCGGAGATAAATGGCAAACGCTATAATGGCAAACATAAAAAATTTAATAACATGAAAATTTTTAAAGATATACCCCCCTTTAAAAGTTATTTTTCGATCATTTTTCATGAATATTCATTAAAATTCGGGCGGGCACATGCCGATGGGCGACATTGTATTTAAGTTTTATGTAATAGGGAGCGAACCTATTGCTATCAACCAGGCACAAATCCAGACTCCGGGCTGCTGAGAAATTCAATGAAAGTAGTTTTTGAAAAAGAGGATTATTCACAATCACAGCCACAAAGGAAAACAGTGAAGGAAAACATTGTGAGGAAACCGGCATGACCTAGAACCGAAAATTCGAAGACATGTGACATCTACCAACCCGCACTGGGCCCGCGTGGTGGATTACGGCCCACTTTCTCTCACAGAGAGGAGGCCTCTGTCCCAGCAGTGGGAACATTTATAGGCTGATGATGATAGCCACAAAGCATCGTAACTTAGATAGTGATCGTATTTTCAAATAAACAATTCCGAGACTATACTAGTCAGGAGCTTTGCGAAGTATTCTAACTTTCTATAATAGTTCAAAGTTAAATATGTAGCGAAGAAATGGGTTGACCACACAACTTCAAAGGGTTTACGAACCAATGACTTTTCGATCGGAAGTCGACATCGAAGCAAATGGAGTATTTATTTATTGAAAGCTATTGAAGTCTTTGTTTCCAGGAAAATATATTGTATGGTGGTATCTCGCATTGTAAAAGATTTCCGTACAATGCGAGGTCAGCTTATACTGGAAATGTATAGCTTGATATGTAGCCGTGTGTACGAGTCTAACTCACACTTGGTCGGTTTTTATTCTTTAATAAATCTTGTTACCATTATCCACTTAAAATTGTTAAGTACATTATTTTAATCTCAAACTTTCAAACTTTCTAAGATCTTGAGAAAATAGTATTATGCATTCCAGAAATAAATTAAATTGGTATCAACTCTTTAGTTTGGAAGTAACATAATGTTATACTAGGGATGTTGCTCAAATAAAAACGACAAAATATTATATACGAAACAATTTTCGTTTATTTTTGCAAAAAGCATTTGATTACACGCACATATTAGGTAAATACCTAAAGGTTAAAGTCGCACCACGCATCATTATTTTTTAAATAATTTAAACAATTTTATAATAGCAATAATAATACATTAATTAATTTAATTATATATTTTTTCTATATATTATCACGTATGGCAATAAACAGAATATTTACAACTTTACATAAAATAAATTAATAATTATACTTTTAGTAAAATCTCAATAAAACTAGTTTAAACGTATATCAAAATAATAGGATTTGTGATGTAACATTTATTAAAAATCACGAACGATGATTTACTATCACAGTACCATAGGATACAACAGACAAATCATTAAAACGAGTTTAAAACTTCAATAAATCAGCAAAAAAAATTAAAAAAATATTTCGCTAACACGCCACCATTTGCATCGAAAATCCATTAAATTATATTGATGAGATGCAAAGGTATGTTGAAGAAACTATTCTAAACACAGAGCTACTTATTATTATACGTAATGGTTTCTTTAAATTACATAATATTGCTGTTTTTTTATCTAGTTCACTGTAACTTCTATTGGATTTTACCTATTTCGTAAAATAAATACTAATATACTTCTTTAATATCTACACTTTTAAAACTGACAAACATTGAATTTTATGTACATATTCTCAGAAATTCCACATTGATATTCATCTACAAATCTCTAACACATATTATTTTCTGAAATCACAACAAGCTAACAGGCTTTAACTATTGGAAAACAGATTAAAATGAAACAAAACAAATGGACGGATTTCAAAAGAAAAATAGATGTAGAAAATTCGAAACTTAACAGACATGAAAAGGTGAATTCAGGTTAGATTTTAATACATTGGTTTCACCAAAATATGTACAGTAGAAATTACAGTTTAAAGAAAGCGTTAGGTTTTTTTTTTGGAAAAATAACTTTTTTTCAGATATGATTAATATTGTTAGAAAGTTAGTTGTAATATCTATAGAAGTCACAACCATTTATTATTACTTTTTTTACAATTACAGCCCGTATGTGCTCTTTTACAATTTTACACATACTATACACACAAAAATTGGCTATAATATAGTATTATGGTTTACTAAAATTTATACACGCTAATCATCTAGTATTTTTACATATACTTTGAGCCTATGTTACTTATTCAAAAGGAAGACACATTGAATTTACAATAGCAATTATTGAAATTGTTGTTTGAATAAAATAAGGCAACAATGAGTTTAATTCGAGTTTTTTCTTCTCTGTAATTTAAAAGAATATAAACAAAATAAACTTTATTCGAAAAATAATAGTATACGTAAAAATATGTGTATGCAGATGCTATAAACAGCATTTTTTTAATAACTTTCCTATATAATTTATCATAATGAGAATTCATCTTCAATTTATATTTTTCAAACAACAATTCCCCGACTTTTTATGAGAACGCGAAAATACAAGCGAATGTGGTTATTATGGACATTGACACGACAGAAATGAATATTAGATATCCTTGGACGCAAGAGGAAATAATAAGTGACCAGTACAGACCTTATCGAAACTCTCGGTGGATTTTTTTTTCTATTTTACTTGAGTTAAAACAAAAAGTTTTGATACTTAATATTAATTGGTTAATTTGACGTTTGACAAAAATAACCGAGGATACGATAAGTAATAAGATATTTTTTTCCTTTTTTTATTTTACCAAAATCTTTGATAAAGTCTTAATACTGAAAAGCGGACAGTGCCATTATTAGTCAAGTTAGTAATTCCATATAACTATAAATATTTAAAACGATGAGTTTTGACACAACACTGACACATCAAATCTAACAGGTTTGTTATTTACCGTAGCACATCAACAATAATTATTTTTAAAATCCTTTTTTTTTCTCTATTGAAGCGTTATTTGTCCCCATTATAGTATCTTCCTATTTTAATTTAAATAAAATCGTAATTATTAATACTACGTGACTGATATAACTATTTTAAGACTAAACTATCTACAAGACTGACTAATATTTAAATTCTATTTACAAAAAAGTCTAGTTACAGTTTTATTACAAAATTAAATTACGTATGTTTCTAGTTAAATTCTTTAAAATGAAACTTATTTTTAATGTTTTTTTTTTACGTATTAAGAACCAAATAATAATGTTATCGAATGAAAAATGAGGATGAAACACCTAGTTATTGACTTTATAATAGTCTTAAACTACTTAAATTTACTTGCGTAGATTATAGACTCATTTGTTAACAAAATGAGATTATTATTTTTATAAAATAAAATTACACTATGATGTACCTACGTCTTACAATACTTTTATCAAAGTCAATAATTAGCTGTTGATTTTATTATTAAATGTTATTAATACTTTTATAATTACTTTACTTATACTAACTACTGACTACATATTTAAAACTAACAATAATTTAATTTATATTATAGACTATTTGCTAAATATTTACAACACTTTGGCCTCATTTAATTAGTAAAATCTTATACTTAGGCCCGTAAATATAAAACAGCCTACGTTATGTAATTTATCAGAAAACGACTTTAAAATGTTCTATTATGGAATGATTCTATTAAACAATATTTTTTAGATATTTTGTAGTGAACAAAAAAAAAGACGAGAAAAATGTTTATGGAAAACAAAATGTCAAAACGAAAAAAATTCTAAATGAAATTTCTGCACAGTAAAAAAATATTCAAGATAAGCTAGTAAAATAAATTAATGTAATAAAATTCAGAGATAGGTACTAGGTAATATATCAAAAGTTTGTAATTCGTCGTTTAAATGGGTTTTTATGACTTTAATAAATATTTACAACTTGATCCTATCGATATTTTATATGAAGAACTATTGCAATAATAATTTCCGTTTTACGACTCAATTTCAGATAAAATAAAGCCTCACACATTAAAAGCTCATCTGTAACGGATACTGAATGTATTATGAGCTCTATACGTAAGGCTTTTATTGCTCTTATACATAGTTGAATGCATTTCAGATACATATCTTGAAATTATAATAACTTCACTTTGCAACTATTAATGAGTTATGAGTAATATGTTATTCGTGCATTCAAACAAAATGAAAAAGGAAACATATCCGTTTGTGCTAGAAAAAGACTGCTCCTAAACCAGAGACATTTTCAAAAGTAGAAAAATAAACTTCTTTGGTTTAGAAATGATAATTATAATTATCAAAATTATTAAATTACAATATCTACCTAGCTCATTTTTGCAAAAATGAATCTAAAAACCGCTTTTGATGTGTATTATTTAGAAAACTCTTAAAGTCCTATCAATTGTTTGATTCGTTTTTGCAAAAAAATATTATACCTATAAATTTATTTCTAAATACGACACTGTACGTATATTTTCTATACAAATTATTTGTAAAACGACGATTCTAAATAAATCACATCAACTTTGGGAATAAGTACACGTATGTCCTTAAATATTTCGTTGAGACATCACTAGGCCTCTCAAACCGCTGTCACTTCGCACTTTGGCGATATTCAAAGCGATGCTAAGTCTGAAGTTCTTCTAGACGGGATTGGTACCCTCAGTTGAGCCGAACCTCGTCTATCTAACCGCTCCAAAGCGTCCAGATCTGAAGCACTTCTCCTGCAGAAACTACAGAACGCACACGCAAGAGTGTTCTTAAACGCATTACGAAAGTCTCTATTGAAATATGCGTAGATAATAGGGTTTAACGCCGAGTTGAAGTAACCAGTCCAGAACATGATCACTGTTACAACTTCGGGACACCTGCACGAGTCACACAATGATGTAGACACGTAGAAGAGGAAGAATGGAAGCCAGCACAGGATAAAGGCACCCATGATGATGCCGAGAGTTCTAGCTGCTTTGTGCTCCCTCTTCATCTTGAGGATGTTTCTATCCTTGGTTGGCGTCGTCGCGTTTATGTGTAGGGCGCCATTTTTATCGCCCACGTCGCGAGAATGCCTGTGCATAAGCATGGCGTTGCCAGCTCGAGCATGCAGATTCTTCTCTTGTCGATTCGCTTCTCTGAATATAGCGTAGTACGTGAACAACATTATGGTACATGGTATCCAGAATGAGATAGAACTGGATATAACTGCGTATGGCTTGTTGACTATGAACTCACACTCGGTTTCCTTCACCACTTTCAAGTGGTCACTGGTTGTGTACCAGCCCATAAATATTGGTACGTATGATATTGTGATTGGACTTAACCATGTTGCTGCTAACATGACGTAGGCCATCTGAAAAAAGAAAGAAAATAACTATAACCTATGTATAATCATGATTATGCATTGTGGGCTAAGACCACCACAACGTAGGTTGCTGAGAACATCCAACAGTATTGCGGAAGACCCAGGCGAAGATGACGGGACGAACTTGATGCTTAAAGGAGGGATTGGTCCATATTGGCTAAGGATCGAGTTGAGTTGAAAAAGGAAAGGAAGGCCTTTGCCCTGCAGTGGGGCAATACTGGCTAATTATTATTATTATATCATGATAACACATTAACTTAAGGAATAAGGATGGTGTAGGAATTTAGAGTAAAAAAAAATACAATGGTCTTAGGTATATTTAGTAACCTATTCCGCTTAACTATTTCTAAAGAGTCATAAAAAATCCTGTAAGAAATCGACACGTGTTTCACCTCTCAACGGGGTATCCTCAGGATTCAGGATGACGATTGACTTATCGCGAACCCGAACACGGCGTGTTGCCTCGCCGAGCGCAGGGCGCAGTTAAGCGAAATACGTTACTAAATATATCCACGTCTATTGTATTTTATAATGGATTTCCGCAAGGTCACGCCTGAATCAATTAACAAAGAGTTCCTCCGTTTTTTTTTTTTCCAAATTCTACACCTTTAATCGTGACTGATATAAAACTATAAAATAGTTCTGATTTACTAATGTTCGTACAGCTATTAAAATTATGCTCAAACCCATAGCTTTAATAATGCCAACAGTCATAGAATAATTCTGGCAAATGATTGATTATTTCAATATTTTCCCGATCTGAGTTTCCAATCGTTATCAAAATTATCGATGAGAATTGTCCCGTAAAATGAAGAGCTCATTAATATAATAATTGCCGATAATTATAAATTCATATTTGCGGACTGATTCTTCATTAGTCAGGTATTAAATATTCATCTGCATTATTTATAATTTATGGCTGTACTCATAAGCATGAATGCTTTCAGCTTAATAGCCCATTGGCCCGTCAAGAAGCACAGGTCACTGTCCTTTTAATTGATCTTTATTCTATGTATTATTAAAAAGTCATTGCAATCATATTGTAGTCGATTAAGAGATGGTCCAAATGAAATTGCAGATAAGGCTTTCGATCTAGGAGATAAAAGTCTAGACATAGAGACATAGTTTAGATACGTCTAGACCGCAAGCATTTGTACAAAAATATTAAATACCTACAAGCTTCTGCCCGTGACATCGTTCGCGTGAAATATATATCTTATGAAATACTATAGCTTCACTTTAGTGGAAGAAATTTAGGAATCTGATCAGTAGCATACAAACTCACTACTTCTTCATAATTTTATTGAAATATCTATATAAAGGAAGGGCGTTTCAACAGGGACGCCGCCGCAGGGTTGCCGTTCCGAATCACTATCATTTGCGTGTGATTGGGACGGATTTTATTTATGAAAAGAGTTATCTGGGATTCTAAATTTGAGACAGCAGCACTAATTGCGCCAACAATGATTGCAGCATCTTCATGAAAAAGTTAAAAAAACAAATGAAAATCAAAACCAACCTTCTTCGTCATCTTTATGGGATACTTCAGCGGCTTCACAATAGCATAATATCTATCGACTGATATGCAACACAGATGTAAAATCGACGTCGAAGTGAAGTAGACATCTGAGGAGTTCCAGAGGTCACAGATGGTGGGTCCGAAAAGCCAGCTGTTGTAGAATTGGACGCTGAAGTTGAACGGCATGACCACCATGGCGACGAGGATGTCGGCGAAGGCGAGGGAGACCACGAAGTAGTTGGTTATCACTCGGAGTTTCCTGTGGATGAGAAAGTAACAAATACAACAAATATGTTATGAAAAGAAATGTTTGCAGAATCATTTGAATAGCATCGGTATCAGTAACAAAAGATAGCCTTATCAGTCTTTCAAAAATTATAATCAGATTATTTTTACCATTAAAATATACCTATTGTTTTACAGCTAAGTAAAACAATCTATTTCTTTTATATTTTATATACAAAAATGAATCCCTATTTCCCTTGGTCACGGCATCACGCGTGAACGGCTGGACCGATTTCGTTAATTCTTTTTTTTGGTGTTTATTATTGTCAAAAGAAGGTTCTTAAGAAAAATTAGAAAATTTAACGACTATATTAACTTTACTAATGTAACCTTAGCGCTTTTGATATATCTGTCAATCGTTTGACAGTTGGGGCGATTGACAGAATGTGCGCTCTGCAAACATAGTTTTAAGACAGGATATCTGTCGGTTCTAGTTCGGTATGTAAACAGAGGAACCAGACTTTTCAAATACACTTACTTTTTAAATACTGACTACCTCGTTGGTCTGGTATTTTTATATTTATACCTGGATTCGATTCCCGAGTCGGGCAGTGTTATTGGGTTTCTCCATTAGAATATTTTCAGTAGCAGCCCGGAGTCTGAATGTGTGCCTATTACATGGGACTTAAAAACAGTGCAGTGAGCAGTGGTGGCCCAGTGGTAACGGCCGCGACTTACGAGTTGTAGGTCGTAGGTTCGAACCCAGACAGGCGCTTTACTTTGTGTAAATTATTTCATCACCACTGCTCTCAAAACGGTGAAGGAAAACATCGTGAGGAAACCGGCATGTCCTAGAACCGAAAATTCGAAGATATGTGACATCTACCAACCCGCACTGGGCCCGCGTGGTGGATTACGGCCCACTCCCTCTCACAGAGAGGAGGCCTGTGTCCCAGCAGTGGGAACATTTATAGGCTGATGATGATGATGATGATGAAAAACAACTGGAGAAATGTGAATGTACTAAGGTATTCCTCTGCCTAACCTTTCGGGAAATACAGTGATTTTATGTTATGTTTTGTAATCAATTTTTCTAGGACAATTTGGAAGTTGTTATTTTGATTGCTGAAATTGTGCCCCATTTTATGACACCCATGGGAGAAAATGGAATGGCCGACCCATCTATACTCGTGAGTGTTGCGAATCGAACCCAATACAACACCTTGCACGCGGTCTACATGCGCATCGTGATCATTGCGTCATCGGTATAGCTGAGGCGCGGCGCGACGGTGACACGGCTCGGACTGATGAGACCACTCGCTTCCACGGACTCCACCGCGACGGACGATCCTCCTAATTTGTCAGGGACAGTTTTATAGTTTGTACATAATAAGCACGGCAAATCAAAAATGGCCTTAAAATACAGTCCACTCTTTTATTGCTCCTCGCGCTAACAGTGAAGCATCAGAAGCAAATAAAGGTAAAAAGAAGAAAAAGGAAAAGAAAAATAAAGGTAAATGCACCTACTGCCTATTCATGTGGCATAATCCCTTGTTATGAGACCCATGAGAAGATACATGGCCACGCATTAGATATTGTGGCCCACTTCACACAACAAACGATATTTCATAAAAAAGAGCGTTGAAATAAAAAAAAAAACTTGATTTTACCAACAAACTTTTTTGCTAAAGATTTTTAGACAGATATAAATAGAAAATATAACCCAAATACTAAGAGATATCTTACTTCGAAAGTCTCGGGTCAAATGTCTGCGAATAATAAAGTCATTTGTCCAACCGTTCCAGCGAATAGTATTTTATCAGAATAAACTGGTATTAAGGAAAAAAAGGCAAAATAACTTTTGATTGCTCGGACGAAAGTTCTAACAGGCGGCTCTGTTCACACTAGCGGCGTGGGAGGCATTTTAAGGGTTACATTATGTCGGTAGTAAGTTTTGTTGAAATACAAGCTCCTGAAGTAATATTTTACGATAGCTGAGATTGGGAATTCTTTTATGTTAGCAAATTTTTTTCATTTATGGGCAAAGGCTTCCCTCAATTTCCACTACTTTTAGTGGTCCATCACTTATATTTTCCGGTTTAGACGAATAGGTACATCTAATTCTTTTTCAAGTTAAACAGAAACTTACAAAAATATAATTCTGTCCATGCTATTTTGCATCCAAGTATAAAAAAGGTATTTCAGTTTTCAGAGATTCATCAAAAAGGAGTTCTGTCTCAAAAACTTTCAATTTTACTGAAGTTCTAAAAACTAATAACAGTTTTCTCAAGCTGACACCAACATCGTAAGCTCGTCCATCGTTTAGTTATACAGATTCTCTGAACGATTTCTTAGAATCTACTATATAACTCGTTGTCTGTAAATTTTGTGGTTTTCATTTTCTGTGGTAGGTAATTTAAGTTTTCTATATTATTTGTCTTATTCGATGTGTTGCCCAACATCAAAATAATTTTTAATATTAAAATTTCTTCTTCTTCTTCTTGTTTTCGCTCTTGATAGAGTGGTCATGGTCACGATGGAATGTCTCCAATCACAGGTGTAGTCGTTGCTCGCGTCACGATCTTTCTCCATTTGGTTCGTTCTGTTAGATTACAGTCCGGCTCATTCATTAACAGTGCTTTCAACTGCGGATTTAATTTGATCGGTCCACCTCTTCGGTGACCTCCGGCGTGGTCTATTATATTCCACTCTGCCCTGCACCACTAGACGCTCTATAGAGTCATTATTCCGCCTCGAGACATGACCAAAGAATAGACTTGTGTCCAAACTTTTTTTTTGTCCGTCTTGTAGATTATTAAATTATTTTTTCATTCGTATTATTTCTTTTTTGACTTAATCAAAAGATTACGGCGATACATTGAGTTAAAATTTGGCATGATGTCACGCCTTGCTAGATTTAATACTGCGTTGTGACGTAGCGAGCCCCCACTCCCCAACTTTAATGCGTGTTTTCTAAGTTATTTTTGGTTAATATGATAAAGCAAAAAATACGTGTCTATATTTTTTTATTCTCTGAAAGACGGACTAAATAGAATTTCTTTTTTTTTACCTAGGCAACTACCCTATTCAGTATTAACATTAGCTGACTTTTTGTTTTGAAGAAATTTCGAGCGAATTCAACATTCATCAAATGTATCTTCATTAAAACTTATTATTAACTTCATAAACTTGTTAATAATTTTCAAATTCGAGTCACGTTGCCAGTGTGAGATGACCCCACTTTGTTAAAGACTTTAGCAGTAACTTAATTATACTTTGATGGTACAATTATTATGCCTAACAGGCAGTTATCCTTAAATTAATCTTATTAACTTAATTTGTAAAACATTCGTTTAATAAAAGTCTGTTAAAAGATTCATTTAATTAATGATGGAATCAAGCTGATTGTCTTAATTTTTTAGGTCAATGGCTAACAATATCTTGAAGAAATCGTGTGATTTTGGGTTTTTTTTACGATTATAAAAGGGCTCGGTTTGTATAAATAAATAATTTCAGAACATGGAGTGGTTGAGATAAAATATTTTTTTATTTCGCGAACCGTGTTTTGATTGAGTAGGCTTTTAAATATGTATGACCTAAATAATGTGATATTATTTTATTCCACAAATAATACCAATCAATTGTTTTTTTTAATTTATTATATTTTTTAATAAAAAAATTGGTTGCCTGTAAAGTCGGTATACGGGCGAAAGTTTTACGTGACAACGACTTTGAGTGGTAAAATAATTTTAATGTGACCGGAACCGGTGTGTATGCCTATCTCTCTCACTCTCTCTCTCTCGCTCTGTCTCTCTCGCTCTTAGGCGGGCTAACTGTGCTCGAGTGGAAGGGACGCGTGCCTTTCACTTTTTATGTCTGTCTCTCTCGCTCTTAGGCGGGCTAACCATGCCCGAGTGGAAGGGACGCGTGCCTCTCACTCGCTCTCATTGTGAGCGCATAACGTGAGCGGAGCGTAACGCAGTTTCTTGAAGTGTCACCCGGCAAACCAATTTATAAGACGTTGTCACGTCAAAAATCTAAAATTCGCGTATTTGATTACAAATTTAATTAAAATAACATAACAATACATCACGCCTGTATTCCTTGAAGTGTTAAGCAGAGGTGTAACTATAGGACACCAACATTTCGCCAGATAAGTTTAAGTTCCATGAAATACGGGGCGAACCTATTGCCATCAACCGGGCACAAATCCAAACTCCGGGCTGCTACTGAGAAATTCCATACAGAAAAACCCAGTAACACTTTGTGACCACTAGAACAACGAGGCAGTCAGATAATTAAAATAAATTTATATCATATTAAAATTCGATTTTCAATAAGTCCCTCAGACATATATAAAAAAATTAAAATTTTAATTTAAATTCACGTATTCATTATTTACGTAATCAATATTAAAACTGTTATTATTTTATACCCTTGTTAACAATATTTTACATTAATATCAGGCGCGCTCCGCATTTAGGTATTAAGCTACATGTACGCGGCAGGTTCGACTTGTCGGGCCAATTCAGTGGGCGTAACGTAGTCAGAAGTTATAACGAGTTTCGCGATAGAAAGAGAGGCTACTTCTAGATGAATGTAACTATAGGTAATTAGCGCTGTGCAACCTGAATTGCACTTTATTGTGTCGCAGCAAGAATCGCTATTTATTTAAATGATTTTGCGGAGTGAATATTCTGTACTTTTACTGTATTCTGTGTTAATACATAAGATTTATTCCATAAAGGGTATTTGTAGCTTATAAATATTGACTCTCAAGAATCGTTAAGTGAATTTCAAGTACCGTCGTTGTCGATGTTAAAGCTCATGAAATATCTTTTATGTTATGCCTGTCTGGATCAATCTTTTTTCTTTTGTGTTATTAATATAAATACAATGTATTCTTATTTATGTTGCCTTTATAGCACTTAAGTAGTATACTTTAGCACTGTATAAAAAAGCTTGTACACACGGCTACACATCAAGCTATACATTTCCAGTTTAAGGCGATCTTGTATTGTATAGGATTTCCGTACAATGCGAGGTCAGCTTATACTGGAAATCACCGGTCCTTTGGAACGTAGACGATTTTTGTTTGCCCCTCGGCCCTCGGGCCATTCGGTTTGGGCCATTCAGACTAAATACCCTCGATAACGTAATGAATTAGCACATCAAACATTGATTTAAAATTACAATATACTGTATAACCCGATATTTCTAACTGTGCGCCTGTCAACGTCAAAATGTTACAGTGTAAGTACATGTAAATAATAAAAATAACAACTTAAAGAATGATATGACAGAACTATGAAGACGACACGAGTTGTATAGAAGGCGTCAGGGCACTGAGAAGGTAACAAGGCGGGTGAATTCTACAATTTTGACAGCTCCAAGCGCATAGTTAGAAAATTCGAGTTATAAATAATAATAACAAAGATAGTATAACAAATCAAGTATCTTGACTTGGCTCGCGAGGTTGTCGACATGTGGGATGTGGACTCAGCAATCATTGTGCCGATAGTCGTATCAGCCAATGGCTTAATTGCCAAGAGCCTCGACCAACACCTAAGGAGGCTCTCGTTGGGCAGCTGGATTAAGGGCTTGATTCAGAAAGCGGTACTCCTGGACACGGCTCGCATCGTTAGGAGATTCCTCTCTCTGGAGCCCTGACCGCCGGTAGCTTGGACCCTGTTCCCGGTGGAATACCGGTGGGACACTATTTTTTATATTTTTAAATGTTTTTATATTATTTTATTCTAATATTTAAAAATATAATTTATATGTAAATAATGAAATAAAGGATAATAGTAATATTAATCTTGATCTTTTGAATCTGTATTAAAATCTAGCATTACAAGAGCTTATTAATTATTTTTTCTTTATTTAAACACGGGGTTCTTTATTTCTACATCTCTATATGTACCAATTCTTATATTTACTTTTCTGTCCCTCTTTGATCTTTATTTTTTCAGTGGAAGTCAGTTGTTAGTCAAAAAGACTACCAACTTAAATTGACCGTACATTCAAATCACAAATGTCATTCTTTGACAGTATTTTAAAAAAATAACTACCTACGGCAACAATTAATTTCCCAAACTCAAAGCATTTATTTCAAATAAACCAATTACAGGTACTTTTGAATTGTCAAGGGGTCCGTCAGTCAGAAAAATGGAGCTAGTTGCCCATTCCAAAGTGTAGTAGGTACCTATGGAGAAGAACGGGCAAGAAACTCCACGGACACTCTTTTAAATCAAAATATTGTTACAAAATATTGGTTACATCATTCGTGTTGAACTTATACATGTGAGAACAATGTAGAAAGAAGTGTACGTTAAAAGCGTCCGTAATAAAAATATAATAACAATTCAAAAATTTAAATAAATTAAAATAAACCATGGCAGTACACCCACCGGCCCAGTCCCTGACTGTACAACCGCGGACAGTGGCGGTTAACTACTTCTCAGCCTTACCTTGAAAGGGTGAAAACTGATCATTTGCAATTGACTGAACAAATAAGTAAACAAAAAACCTGTGCCTCATAACACTGACAATGATAAGCATATTGCCGATCACGGCCATGATCACGATGAGCAACAGCAACAACATCTTCAGCTCGAAGAATATGCTCTATGTCAGGTCATCATGGTTGGTCCCCGCGACTGTGTTGGCAGGCGCGTTGATTCCACGCTCCGCAGTCGCTTTTGTAACCACGAGACTAACGGGGCAGTCAAAAAGTTTAATAAATAAATGACCTACCTGTGCCTCATAACACTGACGATGACGAGCATATTGCCGAGCACCGCCATGATCACGATGAGCAGCAATACCGACATCCTCAGCTTGAAAAATATGTTCTGTTTCAGGTCATCATCTTCAGACCCCGCGACTGTGTCTTTGGCAGACGCGTGAACAACGCCTAGCAGTCGTACTTGCAACCATGAGACCAACAGGACAGTCAAAAAGTTACATGAATAAACAACGTACCTGTGCCTCATTGCACTGACGATGACGAGCGTATTGCCAAGCACCTCCATAATCACGATGAGCAACAGCAATAACATCTTCAGCTCGAAGAATATGCTCTATGTGAGGTCATCATGTTTGGTCCCCATGACTGTGCTCTTGGCAATTGCGTTGATTCCACACTCCGCAGTCGCTCTTGCAATCACGAAACCAATGGGGCGGGTCAAAAAGTTAAATAAATAAATGACATACCTGTGCCTCATAACACTGACGATGACGAGCATATTGCCGAGCACCGCCATGATCACGATGAGCAGCAATACCGACATCCTCAGCTTGAAGAATATGCTCTGTGTCAGGTCATCATCTTCGGTCCCCGCGACTGTGCTGTTGCCAGTCGCGTTGACCGTCGCGTTCAGTGCCGCGTGGTGGGTTAAATTTTCGCGATCCATATGGGGTGGCCTGGGGAACAAAATTTCTTTATTATTATTTATCTGTCAGTAATCCGATTTCAGACAACGCGGAAGACCAAGGCAAGTACGAGCTTGAGCCCTACCGTGAGAATTGGACCGTAATAGCAGAAGACAGAATTGGGGGGACAAAAGCCTCCCTTCTTTGTCCTACAGTGGAACGATGCAGGCTATATAGTAACATAGTTAATTGATTCAGGCGTGACCTTGCGGAAATCCATTATAAAATACAGAAGACTTAGATATATTAACCTTATAGTAACCTTAGCTTAACTATTCCTAAAGTCATAAAAAACCCTGTAAGAAATCGACAAGTATTTCACCTCTTAACGATGCATCATCAGTATGACGATTGATTTGTCACGAACCCAACACAGCATGTTGCCACGCTGAGCGCCGGACGCAGAGTGCAGATAGGTTACTAAATATATCTACGTCTATTTTATTTTATACAGTAAGATTTAGGATAGAGAGAATTTTTGGATCACAAATAAGCTGATAGGTCACCTGATGTTAAGTGGTCACCGCCCCTGGAGATTTCAATACCACGCTGTTCTACTGCTGGACAAAAGCCTTCTCTCAGTGAGGGTGAGTAGTTAGTATCCATCACACAGGACCCGTGGAATCCTACCGGGGTTGCGAAGAAAACCGAAAGGGAGATCGTGGTCCCCAGCAACAGGGCAACCGAAGGAACACGGGTGGGTTTTAGTTAGTATGAGTCTGACACGCCCTCCCGCTCCTCCCAGAGCGGGAGAAGTTATTTGATAATTTCCCACACAAAAAAAAAGGGCCCGTGGAATAAAGTTAATTTAGAAAATAATTAACAACTGTTGAGGGTTGTTAGTGAGGATTGGAGCAGTCTTATCCACAGGTATTGGCTCGAAGTCCATCGGAGTGCCAACCAAAGATAAAGATTGTGTACATTGTGATATTTTTTTGTTTTTGTCAATGATAATGTAATGTAATGAAAAATTTTCATTTTAGTGACTACTCAGTTTTAATGTACTTAATTTATTTTGTAATTTTGAATTTCAATGTTATATGTACCTACTTATTTTATTTTAAACTAGCTTCTGCCCGCGACTTCGTTCGCATGGAAATCGTAAGGCATCACAATATACTACAATAATAGCCATATTTTTATAAAACTTCCCTGTATACTACGTTTGTAGTATTATTCTCAGCAGCCAAAATATACAGAGAGTCAGGAATGGTGACTCGGGAGCAAGCTACGTAACAGTTGTCCGTGTGAGAAGCAGCTTATCCTGAGGTCGACACCCGCAGCCTTCAGCTTTCAGTGTCGGCCCCTGTGACTTGTCGATCGCAAAGCATACACTCCCAGAGAACTGCACGCGCTTTAACTGGTAATTATGGGGAATTTGTGGTAGGTATACGCGCTATAAACACTGTCTCACCATCGCCACAACCTGTTAGAATTTCCACCTCGATGACGTTTCTCTGCAAAGACATGACCTTGAGCTGGTTTCCGTTACACAGATATACAACCGGAAGTCCACTTGCCATTTGTGAATTGAAAAATTCTACGGGGTGATATTTGGCATCATCTTCCTCCACATCAGTATTAATGGAGGTGTATATCACTTCACTCCCTTCAATTTGTGAGAGAATACTGTGGTTGATCGCTGCAGCTTGATCATCTTCGGAGTTAAAACGGAAACACGCCTAAGAATTCTCTTGGTACGGTATTTGACTGATATCCTCGTATATCAGACGAATAAAATCTTCTAAAGTGGGAT
The DNA here is from genome assembly GCA_963680765.1 of Agrochola lychnidis. Taxonomy (NCBI): domain Eukaryota; kingdom Metazoa; phylum Arthropoda; class Insecta; order Lepidoptera; family Noctuidae; genus Agrochola; species Agrochola lychnidis. The sequence goes on along the minus strand of OY796869.1, from coordinate 16,216,033 downwards.
CTACTCTACCAAGAGTCTCTGGTAGAATGCTTTCACCAACTTTTAGAAGAACATCGGAGAATACTTGAGCATTTGAATTACCGCCAAGCCGAGCTCGTATGATGATGGTCAAGCGCAGTTTATGAACTCTCGACCATAGAGTCGACCTTTTCAACGAAGTATTCACTTTTTTTGTCGAAACTGTGACACCACCCATCATATCTTGGTTTCTGCGGATGTCCTGCAGGGTTCTGTTTACAGTTTCCACTGCTTTCCTTTTTGCCATAATGCATTCATCCCATACGACGAAGCGCAATCCCCTAAGCACACATCCCTTGTTACTGTTGCGTGACACCCCACAAACAGGCGTTTCGTTGCACTCTAAATCAATGGGAATCTTAAACATGACGTGCGCTGTTAAGCCACCAGGAAGCAGTGTGGCAGCGATTCCAGAAGATCCACACAAATACATATTTTAAAATCGCTTGGACAAATCTTCTGTCAAAATCTGTAAAAAAAACATTTTATTCCTACAGTCTTTTGCTCTCAAATGACCAGAATACAACCTTGAATGTTTTGTGACTGTAAAGTACTTGTAACTTAGTAGTTTCCTATAGCTTACGAAGTTTTCCATGTTTTGTGAATTAATACATTCTATGAACTATTACATACACAATCCAAAAAAAAATCGTTTTACAAAAAGACTTTAAAAAACAGATGTAAATCGAACTTACTACCCCGGGCGGCCTACCACCAGGTCATAAAGCAGTATTATTTTAATGTTACTTCAGTGGGAGAAAGAGATGGAGCTATACATCCTGTAGAGCTTCATCTCTTTCCCACACTGAAGTAAACTAAAGTAATATTAAAATAATACTGCTTTTGAGCTGGTGGTAGGCCCTCAGGACTTCAAGTCATTCGTCCAACCGCTTACTTATTCGCTTTGTTGAAAGTTAGCTAAAATAGCCGTTCCTATATAAAAGGTAGCGTGATGATAATCATTTAAAAAGTTAAATCGGTAACTACCTATCTACAATATCCCAACCTTTTGGCGCGTTCTTTTACAATTTGCAGAGAAAAATACGAACATGATGTAATATTGCTCATCCCCCATAACAAATAGCGTGATAGTTTATGCCCTACAGTTGGTACAGACAAACATTCTAAAAACTTTATTTTCCGCATAAGAATCGATCCCATTAAAAAAAAATAACTTCGCTACGATTTTATTATACCTATAGATTATAGGTACATAATCAAAAAAAAAAAAAATCGTATAACAAATTGGAAAAAAAAGAAAAAAACCGTAGGTGGGAATCGAACTTACAACCCCATGTTTGCAAAGCAACCGCCCAACCGTTGAGCTAATTGCTTTGTTGAAACTTGTCTAAAATAGCCGTTCCTATATATTTCATGATTGACTGCTTAGTTCCATAAAGGTATAGCGTGATGATAATCATTTAAAAAGTTAAATCGATAACCATCTACAATATCCTAAAATTTTGGCGCGTTTTTTTCCAAAAATACGAACATAATATAATATTGCTCGTCCCCCATAGTAAATAGCGTGATAGTTTATACCCTATAGTTTGACCAGACTTATAGGGAACACCTATGCAAAATTTTAACAGAATCTATCCGGTAGAATTTGCGTCATGCTAGAACATAAAAATACAACATAATGTAATATTACTCGTCCCCCATAGTAAATAGCGTGATAGTTTATACCCTATAGTTTGACCAGACACACAGGGAATATCTATGCAAAATTTTAACAGAATCTGTCTGGTAGAATTTGCGCCATGCTGGAACATACATACAGACAAACAGACAAAAATTCTAAAAAAAATATTTTCGGCATTAGAATCGATCCTAGACCTCGTAGCAATTACTTTTTTTCAAAAATATTCAATGTACAGTTTTGACTTCGCTACGATTTTATTATATGTATAGATGATCTAACTAATGAATGTACATAATTTATTTTAATGATGTTATGAATTGTATGTATTTGTGAAAAGTATATTGGGACTTAGTTGGTGCTTAATAAATAAATAAAATAAAGAATGAAAGAAATGTAATTCTAATAGTCATCATTAACTAATTTAAGCATGGGAGATCTTTTTTAGCCAAAGAAATCACAATATAATTGTCGAAAACTTCAATTTCACGAAGGTATAATTAATTTGTAACTACATTCTTCACATTATAGAGAAAAGTAACAATCTCAATTAATTTGATTAAACGAACAGTTTTGCCTTTATTAAAACGTTTACCGAAATAACTTTGTTGATTGTGAAGTTACGAAACATTGTTGAATTCTTTTGAATAACGTTCCATTCAGTTGAAAGTTATAAAGAATTTATTCGAAACGTGAATTGGAACGGTGGGAAAGTCTTTTGTGAATTAATATTGAGTCATTGTGAAATTGTAAATGGTTGTCGAACAGTAAATACAACCCTCATTCTGACGAGTGCAGTGGTGGCAGAGTGGTAACGGTTGCGATTTACGAGTTGTAGGTCGTAGGTTCAAACCCAGGCAGGCGCTTTACTTTGTGTAAATTATTTCATAACCACTGCTCTCAAAACGGTGAAGGAAAACATCGTTGAGGATCCCGGCATGTCCTTGAAGACATGTGACATCTACCAACCCGCACTGGGCCCATGTGGTGGATTATCCTCTCACCGAGAGGAGGCCTGTGACGCAGCGGTGGGAAAATTATAGGCTGATTATGATTCTGGTGATGTAAATGCTTCCTGATATGCAGTTTAATAACAATAACTTTATTTCCAAATTTACAATTTACTATAATTTTTAATAAAACCTATCCCATAGGTTTTATTACGACAATATTGTTTTTAAATTGCCTATCTCCACCGACACCCAAACTAAGATTAAACTTGTGTTATGGGTGCCAGGGCTCTCTCTATTAATACATTTTCCAATTTATACCAACTAGTACGGACTGGGTAAGAAGCTATCGTTGAGTACAAAAAGAAAATAGAGTTAATAAAATAAAGAAACTAAACAATCAAATAAACTTTAAATTTAAAAAAGAAAATATAGCCTCTCTCTAGTGTGAATTTGGTAAGTATATGTGTATGTGTTGTGTGTATGTGTCGTGTGTATGTCGTATGTGTGTAGTGTGTATTATGTGAGTGGTCCGAGAAAGTAGGAACTGTTCAAAAAGCTGTCCGAGTAACTTTTCTATCTCCTCGTTTGTAAGAGTCGCAAGCCATTAACTCACTTTCTTTTTACACTAGAATTTATTTAAGCCTTAAATTGCATTGTTTGTTAACTGCATTATAAATTCGACTACCTAATACACGATAGTGTCTTTCAGCTAATTTAGTTCTGTAACGTTCTATGGGACAAACGTATTTAGATCTTTTACATTATTTACTACATGACCAGTATTGTATATTCAGAGAATCATGCCTGCGCAAGATGGTATCGAGCACAAAGAGTTTCAATAAATGACGAGTGAAAATGCTCAGAATATTATTATTAAATATTTGCCAATAAGATCAGAAGAAGACAATAAAGTGACGAAAAGATAGCCTACGTCAATTTGCCTTGTTACAACTATTCCATACAACTGTCAAACAATGAAAGTTGTTGTTTGAATAAACGGACAGTTCCAAAAACGCCCCACAGTCCCCCCCACAGTCATTCAGGCACCTTATACACATACTAATTGCATGCAGTCACTAAAAGATGTCGTAGTGCGTCTTTGAAAACCATAGTGACAGTGATAAATCGTAGTTAGTCAATTAGCTTCACAATTAATTCCCACAAAATAAAGGCAACTAAAAGAATTAACACTAAATAGTACCTATAAGAAACTAAATTCTGGATATATGGACCAATGAAAGTAGAACATGGCAATGCAATCTAAGAATTACTTACGCAAAATATTAATTTAACATCATAATATCACGCCTGTATGGGAATATTGAAGGGATGGGCAGAGGTGTGCTATAGTTCACACACATTTTGCCAATAATGTGTAACAGGGGGCGAGCCATTGCCATCAACTGGGCACAAATCTAGATTCAAGGCTGCTACTGAGAAATTTCTGATGGAAAAACCCAATAACACTTTGCCCGACGCGGGAATCGAATCCAGGACCTCATGCTCTACAAAAGTGCTTGCGACCACTAGACCAACGAGGAATTCTAAGCCTAACAAAGTGTTACCAGTTAGCAAATATTTAAAAAAATATGTTCGAATTTACATAATCCACACACACGTGAAAGGTTTTATCTAACAAATTGAAATATTCTTTTCCATCCAAACATTTTCTATTGTAAACTCAATCCTACGTTTCACAGCTAAGATTTCCTTTGATCTCAAAATTTATGACTGTAGGCAGACTCATAAATTCTAGGATCGATAAGCGAGCTGAATTATTTCAGCCTAGTTTTTGTAAAACGTTAAGGGAATCTAATATTTTTTGCCATCCAAAAAGTGTCTCATGGCGTACATATACGCTTATAATAATGGTACTTCGAGTCTGGTAGGTAATCAATTTTCAAAAAAAAGTGGTGGCACTCCGGGAGTGCCGACAGAAGTGAAAACTTGAACAAGATGGAAGAAAAATACTTGTATAGAACATTGGTCCGTAACTTTGTCTAAATAAAGAGCACAATCACGTTTACAAAAAATAATACTTCCGAAACCTTTAAAAAAAAAAAAAATACTTGCATAGAACATTGATCCGTAATGTGATTTAGATAAAGGGCACAATCGTGTTTACAAAAATGAGGTGTTGTCATGGTGTCGCGAAATCAATGGTTTACTCCCATCTCAAAAATACCCAACGCGGCTAAAGAAGTCTTCACTTCAAAAAACTATTTAATAAATTGATTTAAGACGACTGAATTATAGCAGACTTCTTGTAAATAGGTGATCTAAAAATAAACTGATATGCAGTTATTAATTAGAAATTAACAGTAAAACCAAAGCAAAAGGATATGAAAAGCAAAGCCAAAGATACAGAAACTATTTGCGCAATAGCAAATTAGTTCCGAATTAGAAAGCTTGGAACAATACTATATTATTTAGACTGACTACGCCAAATCCTATTCCGCTTGAAGTGAAAAGGAACGAGGAAGATAAGTAAGCAAAATAAGAACAAACTGAGAAATTAAAAACGACGACGAAATAAAAAGTGAATATTTTCGTGGCTGCTCATAATTCTCTCGTAAAATCTTCGCTTCTTTTAAACAAAACTGCGGAATTATGAGATTTTCTTTAGTCGAAAAGCGAAAGGCTAAATTATATGTAAATAAAAGAAACCGGTGGTTTCTGAAATTTTAGTTTTCTTTCAAACTTCTGGAATCCTCTATTGCAAGCTTTTGGATGATATCATAATTATTTGGGCGAAGGACATCTATGAGGACACAGAATTTTAGGTTTCTTAGGTTTATTACTGTGATCTAGTGTCTATTCCAGACCCTGTGTTGCCATGTTCACCAAATTAAATGTTAGTCTACACATTGAAACTGTAGCTTTAACATAATGATAGACCTTCAACGTGTATAAACGGGTGACGTGTAAAAACAGCAGTGATAGCGTGTGACCGTCGGTCTGCCAAGTCATTAGGTCTCGAGTTCGAAGCTAAGGCACGCACCTTTGCACGCATATCGCTTGCTTCAAAAACGGTGAAGGAAAACATCGTGAGGAAACCGGCATGCCTGAGAGATATTTCTCGACGGCATGTGAAGCCAGGTTAGATGCTCATAGGTGGCTTTAAAACTCTGATACCAGATTAGTCACTAACCACACGAAATGAAGAAGAACGGGTGACCACTGAAAAGAAAAGCTATGGGCCTCCCATAACACAGCATTCAAGCTGAGTGGAAGCCTGCTTGTCAAAGTCATGACGTGCAGCTGTCGATTATTTCTGTTCTGTGCTTATGATTATAAATATATTTTACTTGTATTTTTTATTTATTATAAGAGTTAATTATCTTATAGTATGCACGTGTTTCTGTGACATATAAACCAATTTTTCTTTCTTTCTACAAAATCTACCATAACAGGACCATTTGTCATCCTTACCTTTATCTCGCTCGTTTTATCTCCGTTTCACTGACAATCCGGCCGCGTACCTTACACGCGGTATATTCCACAGCTTCTTTATCTTCGCACATTATTACAACTCCTTTATAAACTTTCTAATATAACACATTTCAGTGAAATGTTCTTGTTCATTTTCTTTCTCACCGTCTCGTCTCTGAACTTTTGAAGCGAGATTTCATTACGCATCTTCGATTGTTCTCACTTCTTCATTTTCTAAAAGGGTCTCGTTCCGTTCAGGTCATCGTTGCTCTGAAACAAAAGAGAGGTATTTTAATAACATTATATGTTGCAATGGAATTAAAAGACTGAGTGGATCGTGTGCTTTTTCAAAAATATCTGTATTGTTACTAAAATTGCCTAGTCTAAATACAAGTATTTCTTAATATACATAATATGTTCTTCAAAATCTTTCAACGTGTTTCGCTTTCTTTACTCAATCTTATGTTAGTATAAGAAATCTGCTTTTGAATAAAAGTAAGAACTAAAAGAAATATATCTTTTTCGATTACGCAAAGCTTATTCTGCTGATTTTGCAAAAAAGAAAAACTTTTTTTTTTCGAAAATTGTTATAATAATGTTTAAAAAATTTAGTGCCATTTCAAATCAGAAGGAAATATTTTATACCTCATTGAACTGTTTTGTCACATATTATGTGAAGAAAACCATTTTCAAATTTTGATTTCATACATCGCATCAAAACTGTAAAAACATTCAAATCAATAACATTTAAATTATACCATTATTATTCTTTATATTCGTACTTCACAATCGCCGGACAACATCAACACTTGTCTATTAGTTCTGAACATGAATGTTATGAAAATATTATATTAGGATGAATAAATTGATAAAGTTGAATGAGTTCTCAAATAACATTTATCTTAAAATTTACACGATCCATTTATTCATTCATTCATATATGAGATATTTGCTAAAAGGTCAGAATATTTGCGGTTGATAATAAAGACAAATATTAAGTGTTAATCGAAAATATAACTTAAATCATAGGTCAATACGTATAGATTTCCAGAAGAGGAAGAGGACGCCGATTACTAGAAATTTTCAACAAAGCACGAGCTATATAAAAATATATTTCAAACTACTAGAAGCTACACTATATTCCCATAATATTATACTGTCGTATATTATATTCTGCACCAAATGTTTCCTAGCACCCATTAATTTTATATTTTACAAGCAACGCTCCCGGTTCGTACAGGGGCTTAAACGAAACTATATTGCCCGTTTAGCGTAGCACAATGTCATCAAATTCGTGTAGAATATGGCCAATTTCTGGAGCATCTGGCGTTGAAATTTTGGATGGCAGAGGATATGAAGAAGCATTTGGTGTTCTTACTGATTTATTAGTTGGCACTAAATCAGTAAGAACGCCAAATGATACTTCGGCGATCATCAACCTTGACTTTCCTACTGATATAGTACCTACTCATCATCAACCTGTTTGGCTAGTAGTGATTTAAGAATTGTTTGTTCTCAATCATTCGTCTTATTTTGATTATCAACATTTTGATGTTGACCTAATGCTGTCAAGAAGATTTCTCTTATTTGTACTAATCCTACGCAAATAACTTTAAGTTACTGTGATTTTATGAGTTTATTTTTCTGTTGTATTTGTCTGTAAACCTTACGCGTAATATGAAAGTAATACCTTTTTTAGTAGAAATGAGGTTTCTGTTGTCTGTTTTAGTTTTTTTTTTCAACTCGCAGTAATTCGAATATGAAAAGGTCCAGCTAAATAAACTTAAAACTACAATCATAACAAAGAATAACCCAAAGAACATAATAAGACTCTTGATTACTGCTCGCCCCAAAAGTTCAATACCGTCAGACAAAAAAATTATCTAAGTATTTAACTTATCTAAGTCGATCCATTAAGCCACGTGATTTATAACTTAATCTCCTGATGGTACACGATACTGCGCTAGACGTTTGTACTTTATAGCCTAATTTAGCTGAAAAAACTCGAATAAAACCGTTTAATAGAGAGCGATAAATTGCTAAGGTTTTGTACTTTTATTGGTTGAAATTGTCGTGGGGTACAATGGCTTTGGATTGTAGATTTGATTCTTTATCAGTGGATATCTAAGATTGAATATGGCCCCTAAGACTCTTTAAAATTATTAGTCACAGCAGAAACTGCCGTTTAGTGTGGCAAAATTCTGCTACATCACAAATAACACATACTGGGCTCGGGTGGTGGATTTTGCCCACTCGCTCTCACGGAGAGCAGGCCTATGTCCCAGCAGTGGAAAATTTATATGATTTCTCTATATTTCATCATGATTTGCAAAGGTAGCTTACTTCAGAGTAAAATCTGTCTGATCAAAATAACTAAGGCAATATTAAGACATGGATTTGACAGTCTTAACCTTAGTAACTCCAAGACTCAGTAAGATTCAGTTCTTATACCAAAGAAGATTAATAAAAAACCAATTTCCTAAAAACGTCAGAGACAGTCACTGGAGGTTTACATTTTGCGATTTTTGTATACTTTGTAAGTCCTACTATATATTTTATTTATGTTACAAATTAATTGGATAGGTAACATTCTTTATCATCTCATAATCTTTAATCCTATCGAATCTGGAAAAAGCTAGTAAACATTAATCAGCAGAGAGTTGAAAACATAAAAATAATATCTCCCAGATATGCAAGTTACAAGACAAACAAAAAGCCACATCAATGAAACTCAACAACAATATAACAGCAATTTATTAAACGACAGTCCACTACAGAAACAAGAAAACAAACTTCTGTAATAATCTACAGAGAATAATTGAACTTCTCAACAACAACTTTCGGGGCGAAATTTCATAACTTGCGTTAAACTGCTAAAGAGCAAATTCCCGTGAAAAGGTTATACACGTATGCCATTTTGGGAAACCACTCCCTCGGGGACGATAATAGCTTGTCTGCTAAACGTCTATTTTAGTTCAAGGACGGGCCAATTACCTATTATGGAAAATAAACATGCATCCCCTTTGTCAGATATATTTTTGGATACATTAAATGTATAAAGGTTTCAGATTTGGGTAAAAAAAAGGTTAAAACCTAATAAGCTAGAGTATAGTGGTACCTATACCACTATCCTCGAATATATCGGTGGACATGTTGAACATCTTTAAATATTGGTACAATAACTAGACGAACTGTGTCAAATGGTCTGGTACTCTGTCCGATTCGTACAGGCTGGAGTGCGGCCTGAAGGTTGTCATCTCTAAAGCTCTTTAGCCTATACCGGATGTTTTTTTTTACCGTCTCGAAATTTTTACAGGGTATTCTACCCATGAATATAAACAACTTTCACTATGGGAGCAACTCTGAAATCACGAAAAAAAAATCAGCTGTTTCATACATTTTGGTCAAGTAGGTATTGAACTTTTGTATAAACAGCAGATTTTTCTTCGTGATTTCAGAGTTACTCCCATAGTGAAGTAAAAAATCACCCAGTATATGTAAACGATCTCATAGGGAAGTCAGCAGCATGCGTGTCGGATGGTATTAGTGTTAACAATATCAGCTATGCGGACGACATGGTGCTGCTAAATCCCACTGCAGGAGCGCATGGAGAAATGCTAAAAGTTTGTGAAGCCTATGACGAGTCACATTGACTTGTTTACTTACAATGTAAAGAAAAGTCAGTACATGGTCTTTAAGGCCGCCGGTAAGTGTCCTGAATCTGTTCCACCCATTCTTTGAATGGTGTTAACTTAGATAGGGTGTCGCAGTTTAAGTACCTTACCGATGACCTTAAGGATGATGTTGACATAGAGAGGGAGCGCAGGGCTCTGCCAATTCGTGGCAACATGCTCGTCCGTAGATTCGCCTGATGTACAAACCGAGTCAAGATCACAATTAATGTCCCTGCATCAGGAAAAGCAATATTTTGTAAAAGGTGATGAGCAGTAGACATTGGGCTATTGTTACTTGGATAAATTATAACCAACCCACTAATAAGTGAAAAAAAAAACTTTTTTACAAAAAATACAATCGACTTCCAAATTATTATTTTAGCTTTCCCCTCCTCTCTTATAATCTACAAGGATAATGAGAAACCAAAACCAGAAGATCAAAAAACGTTGAAAGTTTCGAACAGGATAGGAATTCATGCTCAAAACTTTCCTTATGATATTTACATATGTCCCTCATTCCTTTGCATAGCATGCCCAATATACTATGAAGCACATGAAAACAAAAAATAGATGTTTTCAAAGCCAAGTAAGTGGTAATAATCTAAAAACATGTTGACATGACATGACATGTAGGACAAATGGGCCTTAAATGTCAACACATGAGTATGTCACGGATTGAGTACATTTTTTTGCGAAAACAATTTTATCGATAGGTGAAAAATCGATGGTTTTTTGCTGACTATTGGCCCAATTATTAGAAAAGTAAGAAGAAAAGAAGTAAGAATGTTCTAATCAATAGATAGAATTTTCTGGATCTACACACAATTAATGACAAAAATAACCAATCCAATTAAATAAAATAAATTATATCGGACGCATCATGTGTAGACACAATTTGGAAAAGGATTCATTGATAAAATATGCATAAAAAAACATTTAATTCAGGCAGAACCCATTCATTACTTGCTTAAAAAACAGTGAAGGAAAACATCGTGAGGAAGCGCCTAAGAGATATTTCTGGACGGCATTTCATGTGAAGTCAAGTCAGAGGCCCATGGGCGGCTTTAAAACTCTGACACCGGGTTAGTCACTTACCAAATAAAAAGATGAAGAACAGGCAAAACCCATATTATGCTATGACTAGACGTTTTGACCGTTTTTCTACCTATACATTTCCATACAAAAAAATCTATGCTTCATCCATAATTTACCAAGAATACTGCAATTTCCAAATATTCCTAAACAGATGTAAAACTACCACGTGGATATATTTCTACTATATTTAGCTCAGACAATACAGGCGTTACGTGGGTGCCAACTAGTATAGGAACTGTACAATATAGAACAAAACATTACTAACAGGAAAAGCCTATTTAAACTTATGCGGCGGGTCACCAGCTGTTTCGAGATAGCTTGTTACTAGAAGTGATTTCATTGTTATGCTCCGGATTTTGGTCCATATTGCATGTTTCAAGTTTCGAATGATTTGGAGATAGGGAATTTAAACTAGGTTCCCTAACTGATTTGGTAATGACAAACTGTGCCTCACGATTTCACCCGCATAAGTCTCGATCCCGTGTGAATATCGGGATATACTTCTCCAGGTCATGGTCTACCTATGTTTCAAATTTCATCCAAATCCGTCACGCCATTTTAGCATGACAACGCAATAAACAAACAAACTTACTTTTGCATTTATAATATTAGTTATGATGTAGTTTTGGGGGATCTTTGGTGATATTTGGTGATTTTATATTTTTTAGAAATTTCTTAAGAAATAAGCAGTACCTTTGTACTCTAAATTATAATTATGTCGTTTCTCTATGTATTTTACAGTATGTACATAAAAATAATAAAATAAATAAATATTCGATTCTCCTTCATTGTCAAATATGTAGTAAATGGGATGACTGTTTAAGTATAAAGGTTATTGAACTCTGCAACTACACAACAAAACTGAACTATACATACCAAATATATATTTTTTTAATGCGGCAATGAAACACTTTTTTGATGAACTTAAAATAAAAGTAAGTACCTACATAAAATCACAAATTGATCGATTCGATTTAAATATAAACAGTACCTCCTACAACACAAATAAAAAAGAAAAATAGCCATATCTAGCAACTTTAGTTCGGTCACAATGCCCGCGCGCCGGACACAGCGTAATATTTAATTTCCTTTGATATTTCGGCCAATCGAAACTTATTGTTAAATGGCGGGAAAACTATAAAAATGCGGCCATTTTGAGTGGCATGTGTGTTATTATAATGATTTATGGTCACCGTAAAATATTGTGGGTTGATAAATGACCCAGATTAGAGACTATTAATATTGTGTCGTCAAAATATTAAGCGCCTTTGAAGTTAATTTGGGATATATTTTATAGCGGGTAACGTTGTTGTTCCGGACTAGAAATCTAGATATTATATTATAATTTATTAAACATAGTATAGGTTTAATTATCGATTGGTTTGGAATACCTGTTGTATTGGAGTTACGTCAATCTTCCAAAAGACAGAGAGACAATTGGAGAGACCAAATCTATCCATGATATCATTTTACGTGAAAAAAATCTTATCATTTTGTTATTTCCTTTATTTCATAAATCCACATTAAATTACATTTTAATGTGTATTTATGAAATAAAGTTGATAGAAAAAATTGTATCGGGAACAGGGGTACCGGTTGCAGTCAAGGCTCCAGAGAGAGAAACCTCCTAAGAATACGAGCCGTGTCCAGAAGTACCGCTTTCTGAATCAAGCCCTTAATCCACCTGCCCAAAGAGAGCCTCCTCAGGTGTTTGTCGAGGCTATTGGCTATAGCCATTGGCTGTCACGGCTATCGGCACAATGATCGCTGACTCCACATTCCACATATCGACAGCCTCGCGAGGAAAGTTAAGATACTTTTATTATATTCGGGAAACTTACAGCTAATTTACAGTGTTCTTAAATAATATAAAATTGAAGGCCATTTACAAGTTTCCACTGATGCACACATTTAAAATAAAAACGAAAAAAAAAGGTCGGTACAAAATACCTATTAAATATAAGTTAGGAAAGAAAATAGTACACGATAAATTACAAACTAAAAAATCATATTTTGCCAACAATTACTTTTCTGTTAAGAAATTTTCAGGAATTATTATTGAGAACTCTTTCATAAAAATTCCAAACAGCTTATGCCATAAAAAAATTAAGTCCATCCAATTTCCTCCTGAGGAATATTGAATCTAGGTAGACCGAAACAAGTGGGGTTTTTCAATTCTCCTTTACATTATCCATGTCGGACACCGGAGTTTCAAACTGAGCGCATATAACGTTTTAAACTAGCATTGAAAAAATAATTTAACTTTCTCTACTATACATATAAGCATTTTGTAGAAAATTCAGCTTTTTGCTTTTGTATAAAGTTGTGCAGTTCTACCTCCGAATGGGTATAGTCGGCAAAGGATTATTCGTTGGTAAAGTTTTGCATCTATTTTAGAATCATCATCTGCCTAGCCTTTTCCCAACTATGTTAGGGTCGGCTTCCAGTCTAACCAGATGCAGCTGAATACCAGTATTTTACATGGAGCGACTGCCTATCTGACTTCCACAACCTAGTGACTAGGTAACACGATACCCCTTGGTAAGACTGGTTGTCAGACTTTTTGGGCTTCTAACTACCCGTAACGACTGTCAAAGATCTACAAATGACAGCCGGGACCAACGGCTTCACGTGCTTTCCGAAGCACGGAGGGGACTTGGTATGTAAAGATGGTCACCCATCCACGGACCAACCGCGGCAAGCGTAGCTTAACCTGATCGATCGACCCGTGCAGCTGTTATTACTTAGCCACAAGCCCCTCTGCATCTATCTATACATATAATAAAATCGTAGCGAAGTCAAAACTGTACATTGAATATTTTTGAAAAAAAGTAATTGCTACGAGGTCTAGGATCGATTCTAATGCCGAAAATATTTTTTTTAGAATTTTTGTCTGTTTGTCTGTATGTATGTTCCAGCATGGCGCAAATTCTACTGGACAGATTCTGTTAAAATTTTGCATAGATATTCCATGTGTATCTGGTCAAACTATAGGATATAAACTATCACGCTATTTACTATGGGGGACGAGCAATATTACATTATGTTGTATTTTTATGTTCTAGCATGACGCAAATTCTACCGGATAGATTCTGTTAAAATTTTGCATAGGTGTTCCCTATAAGTCTGGTCAAACTATAGGGTATAAACTATCACGCTATTTACTATGGGGGACGAGCAATATTATATTATGTTCGTATTTTTGGAAAAAAACGCGCCAAAATTTTAGGATATTGTAGATGGTTATCGATTAAACTTTTTAAATGATTATCATCACGCTATACCTTTATGGAACTAAGCAGTCAATCATGAAATATATAGGAACGGCTATTTTAGACAAGCTTCAACAAAGCAATTAGCTCAACGGTTGGGCGGTTGCTTTGCAAACGTGGGGTTGTAAGTTCGATTCCCACCTACGGTTTTTTTTCTTTTTTTTTCACATTTTGTTATACAATTATTATTTTTTTTGATAATCTACCTATAATCTATAGATATAATAAAATCGTAGCGAAGTTAATTTTTTTAAAGAAAGTTATTACTACGAGGTCTGGGATCGACTCTTATGCGGAAAATAAAGTTTTTAGAATGTTTGTCTGTACCAACTGTAGGGCATAAACTATCACGCTATTTGCTATGGGGGATGAGCAATATTACATCATGTTCGTATTTTTCTCTGCAAATTGTAAAAGGACGCGCCAAAAAGTTGGGATATTGTAGATAGGTAGTTACCGATTTAACTTTTTAAATGATTTATCATCACGCTACTTTTTATATAGGAACGGCTATTTTAGCTAACTTTCAACAAAGCGAGTAAGCGGTTGGACGAATGATTTGAAGTCCTGAGGGCCTACTACCAGCTCAAAAGCAGTATTATTTTAATATTACTTTAGTTTACTTCAGTGTGGAAAAGAGATGAAGCTCTACAGGATGTATAGCTCCATCTCTTTCTCCCACTGAAGTAACATTAAAATAATACTACTTTATGAGCTGGTGGTAGGCCGCCCGGGGTAGTAAGTTCGATTTACATCTGTTTTTTTTAAACTCTTTTTGTAAAACGATTTTTTTTTTTTTTGGATTGTGTATGAACAACATAGAACACACACATAGAACAAACAACGAACAACACAACAACGCGAACATAGAACGTATTAATTCACAAAAAATGGAAAACTTCGTAAGCTATGGGAAACTACTAAGTTACAAGTACTTTACAGTCACAAAACATTCAAGGTTGTATTCTGATCATTTTAGAGCAAAAGACTGTAGGAATAAAATGTTTCTTTTACAGATTTTGATAGCAGATTTGTCCTAGCGATTTTAAAATATGTATGTGTGTGGATCTTTTGGAATCGCTGCCACACTACTTCCTGGTGGCAAAACAGCGCACGTCATGTGTAAGATTCCCATCGATTTAGAGAGCAACGAAACGCCTGTTTGTGAGGTGTCACGCAACAGTAACAAGGGATGTGTGCTTAGGGGATTGCGCTTCGTCGTATGGGATGAATGCATTATGGCAAAAAGGAAAGCAGTGGAAACTGTAAACAGAATCCTGCAGGACATCCGCAGAAACCAAGATATGATGGGTGGTGTCACAGTTTTGACAAAAAAAGTGAATACTTCGTTGAAAAGGTCGACTCTATGGTCGAGAGTTCATAAACTGCGCTTGACCATCATCATACGAGCTCGGCTTGGCGGTAATTCAAATGTTGGTGAAAGCACTCTACCAGAGACTCTTGGTAGAGTAGATCCCACCTTAGAAGATCTTATTCGTCTGATATACGGGGATATCAGTCAAATACCGTACCAAGAGAATTCTTGAGCGTGTTTTCGTGTTAACTCCGAAAATGATCGAGCTACAGCGATCAACCACAGTATTCTCTCACAAATTGAAGGAAGTGAAGTGATATACACCTCTATTAATACTGATGTGGAGGAAGATGATGCCACATATCACCCCGTAGAATTTCTTAATTCGCAAATGGCAAGTGGACTTCCGGTTGTATATCTGTGTAACGGAAACCGGCTCAAAGTCATGTCTTTGCAGAGAAACGTCATCGAGGTGGAAATTCTAACAGGTTGTGGCGATGGTGAGACAGTGTTTATAGCGCGTATACCTACCACAATTTCCCCACCATTACCAGTTAAAGCGCGTGCAGTTCTCTGGGAGTGTATGCTTTGCGATCAACAAGTCACAGGGGCCGACACTGAAGGCTGAAGGCTGCGGGTATCGACCTCAGGATAAGCTGCTTCTCACACAGACAACTGTTACGTCGCTTGCTCCCGAGTCACCATTCCTGACTCTCTGTATATTTTGGCTGCTGAGAATAAAACTACAAACGTAGTATACAGGGAAGTTTTATAAAAATGTGGCTATTATTGTAGTATATTGTGATGTCTTACGATTTCCATGCGAACGAAGTCGCGGGCAGAAGCTAGTTTTAGAATAAGAAAATATTTTGACGTCATCATCACATTAGGTACCTAAATGTGGTTTGGTATACTAAGATGATTCAGTAGCACCAATGACAGTTCATGTGCCATATACGGCTGCTTAGCATAAGCATAGCATAATCCACCTATAATGTTCCCACTGCTGGGACACTGGCCTTCTCTCGGTGAGTAGGAGTGGGCCGTAATCCACCACGCGGGGCCAGTGCGGATTCCACATATCTTCGAATTTTTTATTCTAGAACATGCCGGTTTCCGCACGATATTTTCCTTCACCGTTTTGAAAGCAGTGGTGATGAAATAATTTACACAAAGTAAGCACCTGTCAAAGTTCGAACCGACGACCTACAACTTTTAAGTCGCGGCCGTTACCATTGGACCACCACTGCTCTTCAATACGGCAGTTTACTTGTTCTTTATGTGATGTCTGATAAGCTTTGAATAACCTATTAATAATAGATCACTTATGTATCCCCGAGTTCTCAAACGATCTTTCTACTATTTGACAAATATCCCACACTACTTGTCACTTTTAAGTGACAAGAACAGCGTGATTTGAAAATTTATTTATTTACTAGCTGACCCGTTAGACGTTGTCCTGTCCAAATTTCAATAATTTATAGAAAAAACACTTTTAGTTTTCCCGAATTTTGGAACTTTCAAATTTTTTCTTTTAGGTTCGGACTGTTACGAATATTTTAAAACCAAAAATTCCAAATCGCTCCAGCTGTCTGAAGTTATGTGCTAACATTAGTTAGCACATAACTTCAGACAGCTGGAGCGTTCATTGGAACATAATTCCATTTTTATTATATACTTGCTGCGCCCCGCGGTTTCACCCGCATAAGTCTCGATCCCGTGGGAAAAAAAAAGTATCCTATGTTCTTTTCCAGGGCATCATTTATATATGTGCCAAATTTCATCCAAATCCGTTCAGCCGTTTTAGCGTGAAGGCGTAACAAACAAACTTACTTTCGCATTTATAATATTAAGGATTAAGTGTACCATCTTGGTGAAAGGATTAGTCAGCTAGACTCTGCGTTACCGAGTGCTAGCTGTCCAGGGTGCGCCGAGCGTTTTGTATCGCAGTACGATTTATGTCCCACTTGCTGGAGTGTCCTAGGTGCCCGTTCACTTGCACCTCGAATGACCTAAAGAATGCCACTGATGCCGCAATCAACGTGGCCACCTACTGGGCTCATCTTCTTCTTCTTATATATAAAATTCTTGTATCACAATGTTAGTTACCTTACTCCTCCGAAACGGCTTTACTGATTTTTACCAAATTTTATATGCATATTCAGTAGATCTGAGAATCGGCTACTATCTATATTTCATACCCCTAAGTGATAAGGGTTGTCCACCCCAAACAAATAATTGGCAAAACAACGTTTGCCAGGGTCAGCTAGTCTATACATCTTTACATATAATAAAATCGTAGCGAAGTCAAAACTGTACATTGAATATTTTTGAAAAAAAGTAATTGCTACGAGGTCTAGGATCGATTCTAATGCCGAAAATATTTTTTTTTGAATTTTTGTCTGTTTGTCTGTTTGTCTGTATGTATGTTCCAGCATCGCGCAAATTCTACCGGACAGATTCTGTTAAAATTTTGCATAGATATTCCCTGTGTGTCTGGTCAAACTATAGGGTATAAACTATCACGCTATTTACTATGGGGGACGAGCAATATTACATTATGTTGTATTTTTATGTTCTAGCATGACGCAAATTCTACCGGATAGATTCTGTTAAAATTTTGCATAGGTGTTCCCTATAAGTCTGGTCAAACTATAGGGTATAAACTATCACGCTATTTACTATGGGGGACGAGCAATATTATATTATGTTCGTATTTTTGGGAAAAAACGCGCCAAAATTTTAGGATATTGTAGATGGTTATCGATTTAACTTTTTAAATGATTATCATCACGCTATACCTTTATGGAACTAAGCAGTCAATCAAAAAATATATAGGAACGGCTATTTTAGACAAGTTTCAACAAAGCAATTAGCTCAGCGGTTGGGCGGTTGCTTTGCAAACGTGGGGTTGTAAGTTCGATTCCCACCTACGGTTTTTTTTCTTTTTTTTTCACATTTTGTTATACAATTATTATTTTTTTTGATAATCTACCTATAATCTATAGATATAATAAAATCGTAACGAAGTCAATTTTTTTTAAAGAAAGTTATTGCTAAGAGGTCTGGGATCGATTCTTATGCGGAAAATAAAGTTTTTAGAATGTTTGTCTGTACCAACCGTAGGGCATAAACTATCACGCTATTTGCTATGGGGGATGAGCAATATTACATCATGTTCGTATTTTTCTCTGCAAATTGTAAAAGGACGCGCCAAAAGGTTGGGATATTGTAGGTAGGTAGTTACCGATTTAACTTTTTAAATGATTATCATCACGCTACCTTTTATATAGGAACGGCTATTTTAGCTAACTTTCAACAAAGCGAATAAGTAAGCGGTTGGACGAATGATTTGAAGTCCTGAGGGCCTACCACCAGCTCAAAAGCAATATTATTTTAATATTACTTTAGTTTACTTCAGTGTGGGAAAGAGATGAAGCTCTACAGGATGTATAGCTCCATCTCTTTCTCCCACTGAAGTAACATTAAAATAATACTGCTTTATGAGCTGTTGGTAGGCCGCCCGGGGTAGTAAGTTCGATTTACATCTGATTTTTTTAAACTCTTTTTGTAAAACGATTTTTTTTTGGATTGTGTATGTAATAGTTCATAGAATGTATTAATTCACAAAAAATGGAAAACTTCGTAAGCTATGGGAAACTACTAAGTTACAAGTACTTTACAGTCACAAAACATTCAAGGTTGTATTCTGATCATTTTAGAGCAAAAGACTGTAGGAATAAAATGTTTTTTTACAGATTTTGACAGCAGATTTGTCCTAGCGATTTTATAATATGTATGTGGATCTTCTGGAATCGCTGCCACACTGCTTCCTGGTGGCAAAACAGCGCACGTCATGTTTAAGATTCCCATCGATTTAGAGAGCAACGAAACACCTGTTTGTGGGGTGTCACGCAACAGTAACAAGGGATGTGTGCTTAGGGGATTGCGCTTCGTCGTATGGGATGAATGCGTTATGGCAAAAAGGAAAGCAGTGGAAACTGTAAACAGAACCCTGCAGGACATCCGCAGAAACCAAGATATGATGGGTGGTGTCACAGTTTTGACAAAAAAAGTGAAAACTTCGTTGAAAAGGTCGACTCTATGGTCGAGAGTTCATAAACTGCGCTTGACCATCATCATACGAGCTCGGCTTGGCGGTAATTCAAATGCCCAAGAATTCTCCGATGTTCTTCTAAAAGTTGGTGAAAGCACTCTACCAGAGACTCTTGGTAGAGTAGATCCCACTTTAGAAGATCTTATTCGTCTGATATACGGGGATATCAGTCAAATACCGTACCAAGAGAATTCTTAGGTGTGTTTCCGTTTTAACTCCGAAGATGATCAAGCTACAGCGATCAACCACAGTATTCTCTCACAAATTGAAGGGAGTGAAGTGATATACACCTCCATTAATACTGATGTGGAGGAAGATGATGCCAAATATCACCCCGTAGAATTTCTCAATTTACAAATAGAAAGAAAAGAAAGAAAGAAAAAACATTTATTTGGACACAGTTCGCGAAACACAAAACACAAATTACAGTGGAAATAAAAAATAGTGTTTTTAAAACAATAGTGTGTGCCTCACGGCTGCGCCAAAAAGGTTCATTTCAGCATTAAATGGCAAGTGAACTTCCGGTTGTATATCTGTGTAACGGAAACCAGCTCAAAGTCATGTCTTTGCAGAGAAACGTCATCGAGGTGGAAATTCTAACAGGTTGTGGCGATGGTGAGACAGTGTTTATAGCGCGTATAAAGTACAAATTCCCCACCATTACCAGTTAAAGCGCGTGCAGTTCTCTGGGAGTGTATGC
Source organism: Agrochola lychnidis (assembly GCA_963680765.1). NCBI lineage: Eukaryota > Metazoa > Arthropoda > Insecta > Lepidoptera > Noctuidae > Agrochola > Agrochola lychnidis. The sequence continues at coordinate 16,195,815 of OY796869.1, read as the reverse complement.
TTTGCGATCAACAAGTCACAGGGGCCGACACTAAAGGCTGAAGGCTGCGGGTGTCGACCTCAGGATAAGCTGCTTCTCACACGGACAACTGTTACGTCGCTTGCTCCCGAGTCACCATTCCTGACTCTCTGTATATTTTGGCTACTGAGAATAAAACTACAAACGTAGTATACAGGGAAGTTTTATAAAAATGTGGCTGTTATTGTAGTATATTGTGATGTCTTACGATTTCCATGCGAACGAAGTCGCGGGCAGAAGCTAGTACATATAATAAAATCGTAGCGAAGTCAAAACTGTACATTGAATATTTTTGAAAAAAAGTAATTGCTACGAGGTCTAGGATCGATTCTAATGCCGAAAATATTTTTTTTAGAATTTTTGTCTGTTTGTCTGTATGTATGTTCCAGCATGGCGCAAATTCTACCGGACAGATTCTGTTAAAATTTTGCATAGATATTCCCTGTGTGTCTGGTCAAACTATAGGGTATAAACTATCACGCTATTTACTATGGGGGATGAGCAATATTACATTATGTTGTATTTTTATGTTCTAGCATGACGCAAATTCTACCGGATAGATTCTGTTAAAATTTTGCATATGTGTTCCCTATAAGTCTGGTCAAACTATAGGGTATAAACTATCACGCTATTTACTATGGGGGACGAGCAACATTATATTATGTTCGTATTTTTGGAAAAAAACGCGCCAAAAATTTAGGATATTGTAGATGGTTATCGATTAAACTTTTTAAATGATTATCATCACGCTATACCTTTATGGAACTAAGCAGTCAATCATGAAATATATAGGAACGGCTATTTTAGACAAAATTCAACAAAGCAATTAGCTCAACGGTTGGGCGGTTGCTTCGCAAACATGGGGTTGTAAGTTCGATTCCCACCTACGGTTTTTTTTCTTTTTTTCACTTTTTGTTATACTATTATTATTTTTTTTGATTATGTACCTATAATCTATAGATATTCGTAGCGAAGTTAATTTTTTTTAAAGAAAGTTATTGCTACGAGGTATGGGATCGATTCTTATGCGGAAAATAAAGTTTTTAGAATGTTTGTCTGTACCAACTGTAGGGCATAAACTATCACGCTATTTGCTATGGGGGATGATCAATATTACATCATGTTCGTATTTTTCTCTGCAAATTGTAAAAGGACGCGCCAAAAGGTTGGGATATTGTAGATAGGTAGTTACCGATTTAACTTTTTAAATGATTATCATCACGCTACCTTTTATATAGGAACGGCTATTTTAGCTAACTTTCAACAAAGCGAATAAGTAAGCGGTTGGACGAATGATTTGAAGTCCTGAGGGCCTACCACCAGCTCAAAAGCAGTATTATTTTAATATTACTTTAGTTTACTTCAGTGTGGGAAAGAGATGAAGCTCTACAGGATGTATAGCTCCATCTCTTTCTCCCACTGAAGTAACATTAAAATAATACTGCTTTATGAGCTGGTGGTAGGCCACCCGGGGTAGTAAGTTCGATTTACATCTGTTTTTTTTAAACTCTTTTTGTAAAACGATTTTTTTTTTTGGATTGTGTAGGTATGTAATAGTTCATAGAATGTATTAATTCACAAAAAATGGAAAACTTCGTAAGCTGTAGGAAACTACTAAGTTACAAGTACTTTACAGTCACAAAACATTCTAGGTTGTATTCTGATCATTTTAGATCAAAAGACTGTAGGAATAAAATGTTTTTTTTTACAGATTTTGACAGCAGATTTGTCCTAGCGATTTTAAAATATGTATGTGTGTGGATTTTCTGGAATCGCTGCCACACTGCTTCCTGGTGGCAAAACAGCGCACGTCATGTTTAAGATTCCCATCGATTTAGAGAGCAACGAAACGCCTGTTTGTGGGGTGTCACGCAACAGTAACAAGGGATGTATGCTTAGGGGATTGCGCTTCGTCGTATGGGATGAATGCATTATGGCAAAAAGGAAAGCAGTGGAAACTGTAAACAGAACCCTGCAGAACATCCGCAGAAACCAAGATATGATGGGTGGTGTCACAGTTTTGACAAAAAAAGTGAATTCTTCGTTGAAAAGGTCGACTCTATGGTCGAGAGTTCATAAACTGCGCTTGACCATCATCATACGAGCTCGGCTTGGCGGTAATTCAAATGCTCAAGTATTCTCCGATGTTCTTCTAAAAGTTGGTGAAAGCACTCTACCAGAGACTCTTGGTAGAGTAGATCCCACTTTAGAAGATCTTATTCGTCTGATATACGAGGATATCAGTCAAATACCGTACCAAGAGAATTCTTAGGCGTGTTTCCGTTTTAACTCCGAAGATGATCAAGCTGCAGCGATCAACCACAGTATTCTCTCACAAATTGAAGGGAGTGAAGTGATATACACCTCCATTAATACTGATGATGAAGATGATGCCAAATATCACCCCGTAGAATTTCTCAATTAACAAATGGCAAGTGGACTTCCGGTTGTATATCTGTGTAACGGAAACCAGCTCAAAGTCATGTCTTTGCAGAGAAACGTCATCGAGGTGGAAATTCTAACAGGTTGTGGCGATGGTGAGACAGTGTTTATAGCGCGTATAAAGTACAAATTCCCCATAATTACCAGTTAAAGCGCGTGCAGTTCTCTGGGAGTGTATGCTTTGCGATCAACAAGTCACAGGGGCCGACACTGAAGGTTGAAGGCTGCGGGTGTCGACCTCAGGATAAGCTGCTTCTCACACGGACAACTGTTACGTCGCTTGCTCCCGAGTCACCATTCCTGACTCTCTGTATATTTTGGCTGCTGAGAATAAAACTACAAACGTAGTATACATACAGGGAAGTTTTATAAAAATATGGCTATTATTGTAGTATATTGTGATGTCTTACGATTTCCATGCGAACGAAGTCGCGGGCAGAAGCTAGTATAATATAATATAATAATAAAGAAGAGTCCCATCGAAATGAAAAGAAGAAGATTTATTTATTTATTGATATGGCACTTCAACGACCTACTCACGAAAATATACACAAACAAAATCACATGCAGTTTATAATAATGTGAATACATCACACACAGCACTAGCAGAGAACTTAATGTTTAAAGAACGTGTAAAGTACCGTTAGTGTAATTATAAATAAATTAAATAAAATAAACTGAAAATGCGCTGTACACAAAATACGATGGGAAATACAAAAAAAAATATTTTACAAAATAACAAAAATGGCTGAAAATTTTATCGTAAGTATTGAATAAATACCGTACTTGATACTCAATGTGTCATAAACATAATTGAAATTAATTCTGTTCATTACAGACGTCTACTCGTAAATGCAGGGGCATATGTTCAAACGACATCTACGAAATAATAAGATAATGATGATGTATCAGCTGTGCCCTCTATCTGAGACCGGCCCCTAATATAAAATGACATACTATATCATATTGGACAGAACATATTAAATTACTCCAGAAGGCATGCGTCACTTACACCTTTCAGCCAACAATTTGTCAAAGGGTCAAACGAATAAGGGTCAATACAGCATAAACTTAATATGAGTCCTAACTTTGTTGCTACGGCCTGCGATTTTGTTATAGTTTATTAGGGGAGTGACGGCGCTATTATTTAAACGAGTAATAAATCAATGCCGATGAACTGCGAAGATGTCGATTGCAATAAAACGCGATAGCTTAATGAGCTTATGTTATGTTATGGTACCTTATGTTCCGATGATGTAAATAAACTAATTAAAAAATTAAAATAAAGTAACATAAAATGTAGGGACGACAATACCACGATAAATTAAAACACTGGTAATACTAATGCAGAGGAGTATTTTGAAACTATCAAATTAATCACACAAATATCGAACTTACATAAGTAATTTTTTCATACAAACTATAATATATTTATTTATTCACAAGGCAACTACAACAGATAACAATAACAGTTTATCACTAGGTTCAAATTATAGGTTTCAACTTGATTATCACCCAAAGCGTAATCGCACAACATGACTAGCAACAATAATAATAAAAATGACAACTATAGCAAAAAGCATAGTTCACAAAATTACAGATACAAGGTCTGTGCGTCTGGCCTCCAACACACTTTGCTTAGGTAGGGGTGTGTAGGAGACCAAACACGCCAGGTAAAGTACATAATTGACATAAAGTTACATTATTTAATTAAAGAGAACGGTATTTAAAGCTTTACAAAATTAAAAAGAAATAGTACACACATGTCTTTTGAAAGCATTGGCACGAGAATCAAAGATGTCGATACTGTCATTGTGTTTTGAAATTTCATTATAAAGTGGACACATTCTAACGATAGGGTTGTAATATTAGGTGTTATTTGTAAATACCATTCGGTGTTCAGGTGTTATATCTAGTATTGATGTTTATGAGGGACAGCAGAGTCGAAGAGTCCATCGTGGAATGTAGGATCTTATGTAGGTTTATTACGTCAGTGAGTATATATAGTAGTGATGGGCCGACTAGGGGTATTGCCAATCTTTGACTAGCTATAGTGACTAAACTATCGGATATATTTGATTGAATTTTTGTATACAGATTGGGAACGTTACTAGATATATATATAATTTATTATCTTATTATCGTCTTCACATTGTATAGTTACAAAGCTACGAACATCATTTGAACTGAAGATAATGATGTAGCGGATCTCTGATAGACTGATGGGCTTTAGATTAATGACAACTTTATTAATAAAGCTATCAAATATGAAACGTGGGAACTGCTGATTATCATTTTTATAATTATAAATGATCTGATGAAATGAAAGGCATTTAACGAAACAAATTACGGTCTAGAACATGAATACAGAATTAGTCAACATCCATTTTAAAATTAGCATGTATAAAAAAGGAGCATCTTAATGTCACAAATTATAATATGAGCACATTATAATGGTCAGTGGCATAGCAGCGACGCAACAAATTGGCTGAATTATGAAATATTGCCAGTTTATTACATTGAACATTATTGTTTTAATTAAAAGCGATACACAATACTGGTACTACGTGTTTTGTATAGTAAATAGTAATTAAAGTTAATGAATTCTATGATACGGGAGTGTTTTGTTTCTTATTGTTTACAAAGATCGTGATGTGTTTTTGAATTGGTCACTGTTGTAATTTGGTAAAGATTATAAATCAACTCATTTTTCTGTTTTGCCTTGTAATGCTATCTTATTTCTTCAAATAAGCTATGCCATATCAACGAGATTCTTTTTATAGTTGGGATTTGATTGATCTTCTATTTCAATTAATTCTCAGTGATCAAAGCTTGAACGAATACCTAAATAAAATATAATTTTATTTACCTATTTCTGTAAGTAGATCTTTGTAAGCAGTGGACGTCGTTTTTAATGACGATGATCGTTGTGACAGTTTTTGGATTCTTAAACTAGATGGCACTGGCATTTCTTTTCTGACGAGCTTTGACAAGAAATGCCGAAATAAATCACAACAGAATCACAAATCCCGCTTAAGACTTTTATCTTTTAAGCAAATAATTCTACATAATTACATTTTACAGCTGTGGAAGTTTATCTAATTAAAATGATTAGTACATTTTGAAGGTTTATGTAGTAACTCTCAGTAAATGGATATACATAAGGTGTGAAATCCCAGCCATTTTATGAGAAATTTTGCTCTAGGGTTTTGGCCTTTGGGCACAAGTTACGGTCCGCGATAATTTTCAAACAGGGGAAATGGCTGTTTAAAACAACCCTGTATTAAACGTGTACCGTGGAGATATAGTTAGTGCACGTTTCTCCCTTAAAATACAATGTCGCCAATCGGCATTTCGGCTATCTTTAATATTTCTCATGTTATTAAAAAAAAAAAGGTTTTTATTAGCGTTTGTCATATCTCCGATGTTATTGGCTCGATTCGGATTCTGTTTATTATTTCTAAAAGCTTATGAGTTATTTTATCGGATTTACTAACATTTTATAAAAAATTGTCAACTATGCAAAAAGAACGGAGGATGTAAACATTTTTTTCTAACAAAAAATCATGTTTAAAAAAAAAACACAAGCATTAGTTCATAATATCATAGGGGGGATTTTGAAAAAAAAAATATTAAAAAAAGTCAAGATAGACCCCCCTTAAAGTGATTTTTCGATAATTTTTCATAAACATTCAGAAAAATGCGGCCGGTCACATGCCGATGGGCGACATTGTATATGAGCATAGAACAATGTTCAAGGTCAAAGTCGAAATATCAGCCAAACTAATAAACTCATGAATATTTTTTTTATGAACTCGAAATCTCATTATCGCTATTATATTCATATTATATCATCACGCCATTTCACTCACTAAAGAACAGACAATGAATACAAAAGATTCATACAAACAAAACCCAAGAGAACTATCATTTCGACCTTAATAAAAATATACGAAGTGGTCCATTTAAGCCGACCTTCCCCTCAAGGGCGGAATGTTCCTATTGTTATGTGGGGAGTACTGGGGATTTATGAGATATGCCAACGGCCTGGAAGGGTAGAATGGGGACACTACGGGAGCGAGGATTGATTGCTGACCCGCTTTTGAAAGATTACGAATGTTTTTTGTCACCGAAACATGAATAAATCACTGCTTTAGTCCTGTTTTGGTGTTCCGTTCTGGAATTGGACAAACGAAAAACTGTCTGCGACAGCTATGGTCAGGGATTTCTCGAAGGTTTTCAACTTGACTTTCAAGGTCAACAGACGATTGTCATAGGTAGTATTGATATCGATTCTATAGATGTTTTGCTGATAGAAGAAGTTAGTAAGTTAGAAGGACATAATAGTGGCCTTATTGGTGATGTTCTTCAGAAAGGTCAGGTGCGTAGTACTCACAACGGGAATGCGTTTATGACCAGATGTATGAACGTCAACGAAGCAAAAGGAGTTTGTAAAGATCGTAGCAAGTCACGGTATGTGGTTTTGTATTTATGAAGGTGTGAGTTTTTTTTTTGAACAGTTTATGTACACACATATAAACAGATAAGAAGAAAGGAACAGGAAAATACGTACAAAGGTGGTGTTTATATATGTGTACGTAGGTATTATATATCAGATAGGTACTCAATTCGGCACATTTGACGCTGGGCGAATGCATACAAACAACATTAATCTATTAGAAAGGAATTTAACAGGGAACACTGTTTAATAGACAGTGGGAGTCAATCTAAAACCATTGCCCTCCTTTTGGGCTCCACCGTAGTCTACGCGTTAGTCAATTTTGGGAGTCAAAGTTTAAGACTTAGATTGGGGGACATTGGTACCTGTAAGTCTAGAACTGAATGAATTTAGACTGTTCAAAGTAGCCTCAACATGGTTTTAGCAGAGATAACGCAAGGTCGAACCCAGGATAATTAAAACGACCTGAATACGTAGTGTTTTAATAAAATTTTATGAGAAGAGGGCATTATAGTTACAATTGTATATGCCTAGGTTCAAATGTGTCTGCGAAATTTAACGACAGGAGCACGTAATGCGGGCTTGATTTGGGATCCAATGTAAAATTCGAGACTCGTAAGAGGCTTTTCGATAACTTTAGTTGTCATAACTTTATAATAGCTTTGCTACTGTAACTCTGTAAGGATTACTTCTGCCGTCAGAGCAGAACTTGAGAATTAGATAGGTGAGCCAAATATAAAAGTCGAGACGGTGAACTGGTAGGATGTAGAAAGAACTAAGTTTAGTACGGAAATGAACAGCGTGTAACACATTAGCTTTCATTTTGACAATTCGACATTGACAACATTAATTGCGTTATATTTACATAGTTTAGCAGGTAATTTTTCCAAACATATGAAACACATACACACACCCTTGCATACACACATTACACACACATACAGTTGACATTTGCGGCAGTGGATTAGGAATTTCTTTAAAAATCCTTCGGATTGTGCAAGAAAGTGTATTATGCTATTGGGTGCTGGTAGATATAATCCATATGATTTCCATGAAGTGACTCTAGTTATTTATTGATCCTCAGCAGCGTTAATATCTTTTGCTGAACTTTTTCATAATTATACCTACTTAGCTAACTGTAGTTGAAAATCGATTCAATTATTAAGTCGTTACTAGCGTCAGAATTATACAGTATTTTAACTAACGAAATGCATTTTTGTATATTTTTTATATTTAGTTTAAAAAAAAAGTTATTTATGCAACAAATGCGCAAAGTCGGTGATTTCCGACGAGTGGCGTTTTTATTCACGAGCGAGTGAGGCATAAGTTGACACGAGTCGAAATTCATCTTACGCACGTGTATCAAAAACATTTATTTTAAATGTTTTTTTTTTGCATGTGTGACCGCTATACTATTGGAAAAGGCTTTTGTTTATTAACTTACTGTATATCATATCATTGAGGTTCATATTACTACAACATATCTGAATCACTGAAATAGTATATCCTTAATTTGTTGTTTAAGTTCTACAGCGAATAAATACAATGTAATATTCTAAATCCTAATCATAATACTGAAGTGGATGTACAAACGTTAATGGATTTATAACAAACGTATTAATATAACAATTAATTATAACAAGTTAATTAAGTAAGGGCTGTAACCAATTATGTAGCTGATGTATCGAGTCGTGAAACATCTAAGTTATATACCGTACTTGGGATATTTTTGGAGAGAAGTAGGTTAGTTAGGCTTTGTATTGAGAATAGTTCTTAGTAAAAATAATATTGGTGGAAATATTTTTACCTGACTACAGCGAAACCAGAAAAGGAGGGTTATTAATAATGTTTTTATTCCTTTAACGAATTACCCACTTAGTACTACATGGATTATTGGACTTTAGGATTATGGAAAATTAATCAGAATTATTGTAAAGTACTCTTTGAAACCTCGTTAGTGCAAAAGTTTTACTGGAAACCCTATTACATTAATGACTTGTTCATTAAAATTATTTTTAATTGAAAAGCTTGATGCGGTTTTTTTTAAATATACATTTGAAAAATAATTTGTGAAATTTTCAAGGTACCTTGCTTTTTAAATGAAACGAACCATGTTGTAAAATGTAAGGAATGCAAAGTTAGAACTGAATGAAATGTATAAAAACCTCCTAGAGACACATTTGCCCAATTTGGCTCCTCGGCATGCAAATCTCAATATTAAAACAAAAATCCCGCAAAGCTTGGGAAGTTATAAAAAAAAGGAAATCAGACTAAACGAAAACTCTTTGAGGTAATAAACGGGGGTAGGCAGGGAGGTATTTGATGAAATGAACAATAATAAAGGAGAGACGGACGACAAAATTGTGCGGAATTCCACTTGCCAACGGAATTTTGAGGAGTTTTACCTTTTTAATCCATTAGGAACGCTTGGGAGGCGAAAATATTTTAAATTAGGACATTAGGCCTGATAAGTGAGTTTTCAGTGAAAAATATATCGTTTGGAAAACGTTGGCTCTTACTTTTAAGGGGTATCTCCGCAGCTTTAGATAAATGCGTTCTTTTTTGTTAAAAAATGAAGCCAAATTGTTCTCCAGCATCATCATTTATTTTATTTATGTCAAAATTATGACTGTTTACTTTTCTACGTAAGATGCTTAATTAAATTAGAGTGTTTTATCAAGTTTCGTAAAATGTATTTCTGTAAGGTTACAGTAAATCTAAAATCTAAATTATATAACATAACATCACGCCTTGTTTCCCCGAAGGGTTGGGCAGAGGTGTCCCTGTAGCAGGTATTATGATGTTAAATTAATATTTTGCGTTAGTAATTCCTTAGATTGCATTGCCATGTTCTACTTTCATCGGTCCATCTATCCAGAATTTAAATTTCTTATACTTTTTCTTGTTAATTCTTTAGTAGCCTTTATTTCCCTTCCTTAATATTTTTTTTCTTAAATCTTTGAGTTGCCTTAATTTCTATTTTTTTTTTCTTTTGATCTTTGTAAAATCGGGAAAATTAATTGTGAAGCAAATTGACTAACTACGATAGCAGGTACACCCACATTTCACCAGTTATGTTTATTTCCCATGTAATAGGAGGCGAGCCTATTGCCATCAACCGGGCACAAATCCAGACTCCGAGCTGCTACTAAGAAATTTCAGATAGAAAAACCCAATAACACTTTGCCTGACACGGGAATCGAACCCAGGACCTCATGCTCAGTAGTAGCGCTTGCAACCACTAGACCAAAATCTAAATTAAATTAAATTAAATCTAAATTATATGAACAATATCATCACCAATACAGTCAAATCCAGTCTTCATACGGGTGACCATTGAAAATCAGCGCTGTGCTGTGGATCCCTATAGTACAGCATCATGCTGAGTGGAAGCCCTCTTGTCACAGTCATGACATGCAGCTGCCGACTATTTCTGTTTTCTGCTCATGATTAAATTTAAATCTATTACGTTTTATTTTATTGTTCTACGCGAGTAATTATCTTCTTTTTTTTATGCACGTGTTTCTGTGATTTATTTTTCTTTATTTCTTTCATCAGTCATCGGATATAGTAAATTTCATGTCCTCATAATTCCAACAAATCAATTACGTCTTCCATCTTTCCATCATCTACATGCATCAAGAGAACAATAGTAAACATACAAAAGCCATCAACACCGCCATAAAACAGTGTTCAAGAGCCAAGATCTGACACCACAGTTTAGCCTCGACCGACGATTTGGTCGTCCGGTATACATTAAAGTAGTTTATGAGCGAGGAGTAAATAATGGTGGTTTAACTAACGTGAAGGCAGTTTACTTTAGGTGCACATGATTTTGAGAAAGTACATGTTGCTTAGAGGAGTGGTTCCCATCTGTAGGTGAGTTATCGTTATAATATACAGGGTGGAGACGTCAATTAAAACACAACACACCAAATTTAAATTCTTGACCTTCCAAGTCTACAAGCAAAAATTTGCTAGTCGGCTGATTGGCAAAACCCAAAGTTGGTCTATCACAACTACTTAAATTCATAGAAAAAAATGTTTTATTTAGTTTCGATGTTTGGATTTAGGTATTTGAAGGTAACATACTCTCATCCACAAATATTGCCAGATTTGTAATTTATTGACGTCCCCATAAAATATGGTATTTTTGTTAGTTCGAATGTCTCCATTGTTGATCAATCATGAACTACTGAGTGACCATGATAAGGAATTGCCCAACATTATGTTTTAGGGTATGCCCCTGAATCACAGATGAAAGCGTTCTTCTTACGGCACCTATGCCACGAGAGAAAACAAGATGGACTTTTCTTTTCAGTTGCCACTTGGAACGGTACTTAAGATGACGCTTCCCTGTCATTCTTCCATACAAACGTAGTTTGGTGATTACTCGTCTGTTTGACGGTGTACGTTCAAAATTTTAAATTATGTCAATTTGTCAAGTCATTATCTAGCCCTGTATGGAAGAAAAATTGAAAAAAATAATTGGTTTGGAAGTTATGAGCATCGAAACTTCCATCTTTCAACACAAATTTTAACTCGTCTTTGGGCGTAAATAAATAACTTATGGAGAATGAAAATTGAAAAATAAAAACCGTACAGGCATAGATAATTTATTAAAAAATCCAAATGATTTTATTTTGAGGAGATACATTCAGGAGTTTTTCCATAATATCTAAACGCCCAAAGGTCTGTTCATGAAATTTTACGCGCTAGTTTTCGTTATAAAACATCGTGCATTTTACTAAATAAATATGAAAATAAATAAATAAAAACTAGATAAATAAATACTAGATAAATAAATACTAAATAAATAAAACTAAATAACTTTACTAAATAGCATGCATATTAGCCACGCCACTAACGACTTCGGCCCGGCGCGGCCAGCCGGTTCTTAATTAAAGAGCATTCAAAAGTAGTCGATTTCAGTTATGCCTCTTCCGTTAAAGTTACGAACCCTTTCATAGACAAATAACTGCAATTTATGTTACACAATAAACAAAGGGCGTCTTTCATTTACAAGGGTATATAAACACCATCGGTTTTCCAATCTCTTCTAGGAATTTCAAACATTTGTAAGTACCTCTTTGTCAAAACATTGGCTATTCAAGACCAGATTTATTTATACGGGGATTCTTGTATTTGTAAAGGTCTTTTCCTTTCGCCATTATTATCTACTTCTGTCCTAGAATCTCTTATTTCTATTGACCTGGTTAGTGCAGTGAATAGGAATTGAATTCGAATCTCTTTAATTCTGGATTACGAGTATCGAATTCAATTTGTTGATTAACAATTCGAAGAACCAAATGATTTTCCGATGAGATATTTTCCACGCCGCGAAGTGTAATCACTGGGTTGAGTTAAAAGCATTACGGTTTTTAAGATAATGGTGTTCGTGGAGTACACGATAAAATAAATGAAAATGATGAGATGACTTTTTCTAAAGTAAAAATACTTAGGTGAGTTATGGTAAAGGCAATCGCAAATTAGAGCGGGCCGCTCTGCAATGCAATGCACTGATTTTTGCAATGCGTTGCTTTGTGGCGTGGCCCGCCCATAATGTACTCAGACTCATTGCACTGGACTGGATATAGTTCAAATTCTAATTTGGAATCTGCCTGAAACAATTACTGTGTTGCGGTGCGGACCGATACGACTTCTAATGTGCTTTGGCTTAATTTTGCAATGTGGTGCGCTGCCGCCCGCCGCGGGTATAACGTACGCTTACTTTTAAAAATAAAATTTTGCCATGACTGCTAAGTGTGAGGTGCCCTTAAGTTTTATCAACGATCTGTTTTGTAAGACTCAAAATACTCCTGTGTATGTAATGTCAGGCCAAATAATTGTTACTGTTGACTAAACTTAAATTGTCCGTATATTCAAATCACAATTGTCATTACTTGACAGTTGTATAAAACGGTTTTGACAAATGGACGTAGGATGTCAATTTGCTTGACAATAAATTTCTTTGACTGAACTTAGGATTTTGATCAATTGTTAGATCATTTTATAAAGATTTCTTATCTGGAGGGATTTCTATTTTTCTGTGCTAAAATAAGATTTTCATATCATTGAAGAACAAATCTACTGAATAAGTCAAAAGGTACTTTGTTGGTAAAAAAAGCTTCCCCTGTATTTATTCAAACATGTAGGTACCTACTTAAAAATTTGCCTTTCATCAATAATCTTTATATAAGAAAATATGAAGGTCTGAAAGGTAGACTTACCTAAGAAAACAATATCATACATAAAAGGACCTGTTTACTAAATGTTTATTCGGAAAGGGTCCAATAAATAAGAACTGTTTCATGTTACAGGAAAAGCTGGTAGTCTTTACAAATATGTAAAGTTAGATAAACAGAACTCTCACGCTAAGAAGGCTTATGATGAGACAGGCTTATGATGAGACAGGCTTATGATGAGACAGGTTTATGATAAGACAGGCTTATGATGAAACAGGCTTATGATGAGACAGGCTTATGATGAAACAGCCTTATAATGAGACAGGCTTATGATGAGACAGGTTTATGATAAGACAGGCTTATGATGAAACAGGCTTATGATGAGACAGGCTTATGATGAAACAGCCTTATAATGAGACAGGCTTATGATGAGACAGACTAAAGCACTTGTCCCACCGCTGGTGCCGGTGATTAACGAGAAGTGAGTAGAGCTAGCAACTAAACACGAGTTGGTGAGCAACAAGCAGCGATGGTGACGAGCGATTACTCGCTAGAACGCGTTTGTATCAATCGTGAGCCTTTCAGCGAGTATTCTGCCCGCCAACTACCAAGCTAGCGTCGATGAGCAAGAACAAGAACTCTCTTTGATAGCTTTTATTGCTGGGACAAACTTCTTAACACCACAAATACTCGCCGGCGCGGGCGGTGTGAACAGTCAGCGATCAACTATTATACATATTCGCACAACTTGCTTTTTTGTTTTCAGATTTTGTTATTTTTAATGTTCTTTTCTTTTATTATTGTTGTTTTCATGATTTTGTTAGTTTTAATGTCCGTTTTTTTTTGTGTTTCCTTAGCGTGTCCAAAATAAAATATTTTTCTTTATATTTATTAATTTACTATTATTACTTACATTATCATACGTATCTCTTTACTTACACGGTACCTACAATCTTTTGATACATTTCTTGAGCGAGAAAATCGTTGAAACATTTTATTTCACTTAACCTACATCGGCACTTATGAAACATCAGAAGCTAGGCGCCCGCCCGGTTCCAATTGATAATTTTCTGTGGAGAAGAGCCGTCAGAAACACCACGGTTACTGATTTAAAAATAATTGGCTTTTACAATATTTTCAAATTACGGTGTTAATAGGTACTGTGAGGACTTATTGGAATTCAACCTCACACATTATGCAGGCTGGCAAGAACGCTATGGTAGCCGAACATTCGAACGTTATATATTTAAATTAGGATTTTTATATGGTGTGCATTTGTCAATGTAAGAAAAATTAGTTGAGCCCATGGCGTCGGTCGCGTAATATCATCCTTTGCTTTGTATTATTGATTTAAATATAATTTTGTGTTCTCAAAAGTTCTTTAATTATTACACAATACACGATCCCAACTACCGCAGCCAAGCGAGTTGCTCACAAATGGTGGAGGCGCCTTTCGAAAGCTAGTTCCGGAGAGCTGAAGAAGACACGAGATCCACGCCGGAGATAGAAGCTAAGTGGTTTACGAAAGAATTGCACCATGTCACACGTACATTTCACAGGCACTGGTGCAGTTTGCTTCGAAGAATTTCTTATCCAATTTCGTATTGTGGCGGCCATAAATAAGTGGCCAGAGAATGATTTAGCGCTCATATTAGGAGCATACTTACAAGGTCCTGCTCTCGCGTATTTTAAATTGATATACAAAGAAAATTTAGAGTTTAAAACAATTTGCGACCTATTAAAAGCTGAATTTCCAACTAGCATAGACTACGTGGAAAAATTTTATAACGCACGCCAAGAAGCCAATGAAGACGTAATTGCATTCTTCTATAAATTGGCAGAACTTGCTCTTAAAGCAGACATCAAAGATGAGAAACATTTTATAAAGATTTTTTTAAAAGGGGTTACACCAGATTATAAATTAAAACTGGGGACAAAAATTTATGCGTCAAAAGCTGAGCTAAGAGCCACCCTCGAACAAATAAAAGAAATTTTTGAGGAAGCTCATCATGAGGTGGTAAATATACCCTTACAACCTCCGAAAGGTATTTTGACCAAAGTAAGAATAGAACACCCGTCATTCGTAGATTACCAAAGACCATCGATGGCTACAAGACCATCAAGCCCCGCGCCATCACCCTCTGCGGCGACCACTCCACGCTCGTCAGGCGACCGTAGAGATGCGGAAACTTTCCACACTCCGAGATATAACTTACGGCCGAGATACCAATTTACGAATAGAAATAATCATTCTCCAATTGCCCCCAGTACAAGAAACCCACAAAATCCTAATAACCCAAACTACCAAGGACACAGACGCTAGAGGATGACTGGGAGCTGCAGGCTGTGTCCAGAAACGATCGTCTCCCAGAAGAAAACGACGTGCAAAGTAATTATAACCCTTTTATTAATGTGATTATAGCTAAACAGGCCTATACTGCGCTGATAGACACCGGAGCATCAATTTCGTGCATATCAGAGCATTTAATGTTCGAGCTGAACCTCAAATATACCAGTGACAATGCGAAACATTTTGTGAAGTCAATTTCAGGTGCATGCTTAAAAGTTGTTGGAGAAACGAAGATTAGCTTTATAGTGGACTCATGTGTATTTGTTAACAGTTTTGTGGTAATTCAAAACATAAACCAGAAACTGATCCTCGGACAGGATTTCTTTCACAAATACGGTGCAGTCATAGATTTTCATAATAATTGTTTAATATTAAAAGGTCGTTTCCGTGCAGATTTTTGTAAATTTTCTGATCAAAATGATACGACAATGTCAAATACCCTGGTATATCAAAACCACAATGACAAATTAATAAAAAATAATACTGTCATAAGTGGCCATGTACCTATAGAAAAAAGAAGTTCTAAAACAATTTCAAAAATCGACTATCTTTATTTTTCAAAATTGATACAAGAAAATGATGAGAGGATGATTTCATCATTAAGTACGGATCCAATGGACGAATTGAACATCAACCCAAAATTGGAAAACACCGAGAAGTTAGCACTAAAAGAACTTCTTTGTTCATATAGAGAAAACTTTGCATTTAAGGCCTCAGATTTAGGTAGCTGTAATTTAGTAGAAGTAGAAATTAATACGATTGATGAAACTCCAGTTCATCGACCGCCTTATAGAGTTTCACCAAAACAACTCAACATTATCAATTCCCAAGTGGAAGAGATGTTAAATAACGGGGTCATTCGTGAATCTAAAAGCGCGTATGCATCGCCCGTAGTATTGGTGCAAAAGCCTGACCAAACTTGGCGATTTTGCATTGACTATCGTAAATTAAATAAAAAAGTTATTACAGATAGTTATCCCTTACCAATCATTGAAGATATTATGATTTATTTATCAGGGGCACATTATTTTGCGGACTTAGATTTAAATTCAGGTTACTGGCAATACCGTTTATGCGAGAAAGATAAACACAAAACGGCATTCGCCACCCCAGCAGGCTTATATGAATTTAATGTTCTACCATTCGGCCTTAAGACGAGTCAGGCTGTTTTTCAAAGAACGATGGACAAGGTCCTAGCAGGTATTAAATACAAGAATGCCATCTGCTATGTGGACAACATTTTAATTTGGGGTAAGACTTTCTCTGAATTCCGAGAAGCTTTGGAAGACGTGTTACTGCGACTTAAGAAAGCAAACCTTACTTTAAAACCGAATAAATGCAGTTTCGGTTATTATGAAATATCCGTGTTAGGGCACCGAATCTCAGGGGAAGGTGTTAAACCCGATGAAAAAAAAATACAGTCATTAAAATTATTGAAACCTCCCACCAATACAAAACAAGTCAAATCAATATTGGGTTTGTTTTCTTATTATCGCAAATTTATCCACAACTTCGCTGAAATAGCATTACCTTTAACAAAATTATTAAAAAAAGGTACAAAATTTTGTTGGTCACAGAAGCATCAGGAGGCATTTGACACGATAATTAATTATATGAATAACCCACCTATATTACATTTTTATTCAAATGATAAACATATGCTGACCCGCCTTTACGTCGATGCTAGCGGAGAAGCCCTCGGAGCTTGTCTTATGCAGGGTTTAGATATCATGCATCCAATATCCTATGCATCGAGGAAACTTAGTGACAGTGAAAAAAAATATTCGACGACAGAAAAGGAATGCCTAGCATTGGTGTGGGCATTAAATTATTTTAAACATTTTCTTTGGGGCCTGAAGTTTCAAGTTGTTACAGATCACAAGGCGTTGTGTTGGTTGAGAGATAGAAAGGATATGAATGGAAGGTTAGCTAGGTGGTCGCTGTGCATCCAGTCTTACGAGTTTGATATCATTCACTGCGCAGGGAGAGATAATGTTGTAGCAGATTTTTTGAGTAGGAACCCTCTATGTCAAGAAGAAGAGGATCAGAAACCAGAAACGTGTCAAGAAGATGGTATGCAGATTTATAAGATCGAAGTAGTGAAGATGAAGGATGAACAATTAGAAGATGAATTCTGCAGACAATTGTTAGATAGGATGGCAGCAAATAATTCTAATGTCTATAGAGGTTTCAGCATTATAAATGGTATTTTGTGTAGAAAAGCTAAGAGGTCGAATAGCATTCGAGAATTAGTAGTGGTCCCTAAAAGATTATTACAGGACATCTTGCATGAACTACATGACGATCCCTGGTCCGGCGGACACTTAGGGCTAGCCAAAACATTAGCAAAGTTTAGAGCAGGATACTTTATTAAAAATGCAGAGAATGAAATAGATCGGTATGTAAGGAGCTGCGTGTTGTGCCAGGAGCGGAAGAAATCTCAACAAGTGGCCCAATTGCAACCAGTAGCAGTTACCCATTTAATGGAAAAAGTAGGAATCGACTTGTTAGGTCCTTTTAGAAAGTCACTGAATGGTAATAGATATGTAATTGTATGCCTCGAATATGCTACAAAGTATGCAATTTGTAAAGCAGTGCCGAGGGCCACAGCTGAAAAAATCAGCGAGTTTTTGATCGAAGACGTTTTCTGTCGTTTAGGGGGTGTTAAGGAAGTTGTGTCGGACAGAGGTTCAGTCTTTACATCACGGTTGGTTAAAGAAACAATAAGTTATTTCGGTGCCAAATCATGTTTTACCACAGCATTTCACCCTGCGTCAAACGGGCTAGTTGAAAGATTTAATAGGACGTTAACGCAGATGCTCTCCATGTATGTCTCTGCTGACCAACGGAATTGGTGTAGTTACATACCATTAGTATGTTATGCCTATAATTCCAGTAAGCAATCAAGCACTAGAATTTCACCTTATATGTTGATGTATGCTAGGGAACCCCTATTTCGTACCGACATGATTGTTAACAATGATGGTCATGATCGCGTAATTAATTATACAGAGCGACAGATGCATCATAATGCCCTAATTAATTGTGCACTAAACAATTTAAAAAAAGCACAATTAAAACAGAAAACCATTTACGATAGAAAAGCAAAAGTAAGAACTTTTGCTCCAAATCAATTAGTTATGGTGTATACGCCCAGGCGTACAACCGACAAAAGCATTAAATTATGTAGATTATATAAAGGGCCTTATCAAATAATAAGACGGTTATCTGATGTAAATTATGTTATTAGGAGATTAAATAACAGAAGACTTAGAGATATTGTACATATCAATAGATTAAAACCTTTTCATAGTAGAATTTAATTATTAGTTTTTATGTCACTTATTCTATTGTTATATTATGACACTTAGATGTAGACTCCATTATTTTAGCACATTATTTTAGTGAAGATTATATAATATTATTCTAATGCATTATAACTTGTTTCTCGTTTCATATTATGGGGAGCAATCATCGGACGCTGCCGGGAGCGAGTGAGGTATTGTCACTCCTCACATCGCTGAGAAGTCGGAGGGAATGAGCCACTGTCTGCGTCTTCAATGTTATGTGTCGTCTCGTCTAAATTAGCATGAACGTACTCCAGAATTTATTAATGCGAGTTAGAAGAGGCAAATATTTTTTAGAAACTGTGATCCCTTCAGGAGGGAGGGGAAGTACTCTGTCTTGGTTGACACCAGCCTCGCTAACGGGGGCATAGCCCTTGCAAGGTGTGTCTAGTTGACACAATTGGTTCAACTTATGACTGAGGTCTCACAGTTTAGTCAGAGCTAACTGACACTTGATAAAGTTTGAGTCTTGTGAGGATAATATGAGGTTTTGAGATTTTCCCTCTGGAGTATGGTCGTGAGTTTTTAATGTTGTTGAGCGCTTACTTCTTGATCCTTCGTTCCCTCTGGCTCAATTATGTCCGATGGAGTTAAGGCTTAGGATGTTAGAGTTCATTTTCATAAACCCCCTCTGGGTAGATGTGAACTGTCACATCTGTTTGTTTGTTGTCAGAGGCTTGCTGTATCTTTTGCGGTGGTTTTGGTACAGTGAGGTTTAAACAGAAGTATGTTAATTATTTGTGCACTGTTAGCACATATTGTCATTTAACTTGGCTGATACCTAACCTGGTATCAGGACTTTGCGATTCGTACGTTCTGACTTAAGCCTTCTCCTGCAAGAGAAAGACCTCACCTTGTATTTTAATTGCCATCGTTAGGTAACGTTTCTGTTAGGTATAGGCAGGAAGGGTACGATTGTTCGGATACTTTGAATAAAGGTCTCTGCCTGATCCCTTTATTCAAGTGGGGCGTAGCTCATGTGAGGACTTATTGGAATTCAACCTCACACATTATGCAGGCTGGCAAGAACGCTATGGTAGCCGAACATTCGAACGTTATATATTTAAATTAGGATTTTTATATGGTGTGCATTTGTCAATGTAAGAAAAATTAGTTGAGCCCATGGCGTCGGTCGCGTAATATCATCCTTTGCTTTGTATTATTGATTTAAATATAATTTTGTGTTCTCAAAAGTTCTTTAATTATTACACAATACACGATCCCAACTACCGCAGCCAAGCGAGTTGCTCACAAGTACCATGATAGAACAATGTAGGCAGTCAACAAGTACCAGGCACCTACTTGACATTAAAAAGTCTACAAGGCATAAATAGCGTACTCTCATTCACAAAACAGGAAATAATTTAAGTATATAAAAGATAAATAAGTTAAAAAAACCTATTTAAACCAAATAGCTATGGTCGCTTCCTCGTTGGCGCGGTGGTGGGGCAGGTACCTAAGTAAGGGAAGTATGTCAATATCGAGTCCTTTTATGTTTGTTTGTTTATTTCATGTTTATCTAGGCAAATATTCAGACTTGCAATTTGAACATTGAGCTTTAATACATGTCGAAGCCATTACACAAAATGCACAAATCTTTTGGAACACATACCTATATTATCTTTATGTAATATTGCATTTGGTGTAGTGATTAAACTGTTTTCATTTGTAACTTTGTTAAGATAATCTCAAAACATCACCAAGAAAATAAAATGTTCTTCTATTTATACCATGTTTGCCATCCCTTAAACATTTTCCCCTAACCCTTGAGATTTGCATTCACTATCAGTCGAAACCATACGCAAAACTTTTCCTTTAATATTTTATTGTCAATCAGATCTTCCGTTTTTCCAAAGAAATCGTCGGATTCATCCATTATCGAGGTCACTGTCCCTCCAACCCTTTCGATAAGGAAATCCCAATAAAAACTCTTGGAACGAATAAATATAGAGATTTATCAAAGTGTAAAGGGGTATTTCAGAAACAAAGCTCTGGTTTTTTTTTCAAGATCTACCTACAGTAAAGATAAAATGAAAAGGATTCCGAACTTTCCGTAAGAAATAAACATCAACGGCTAGAGATATGTCAGTAGGTATTTAATGGATTTTTATACAAATCGTCCCACGCATAACGAAACTAATTCAGCTAAGAGAATAAAAAGATTATAAGGAACCAACTCAACAAAAAAACCGACATATTAGAAAAATCTGCTAAACCAATAATCACATAATGAAACGCCGATGATCAGCGTAATATTAAACAAATCACTATATCAGCCAACAATAACACTGACACGATTATTAAACACCATTTGAACCATAAAAACGTCAGATAACGTCACATCATAGAAAAGTACAAAAGGTTGGGTGCTTAAAACGAGTAAAAACAGGCACACGCACATATAGACGCGTACGTACGGGGATCTCAACCGAATGCACTGCATTCGCTGTACGTGACGCGTGTCTATGTGTGCGTCAATCGAAGGTACGCTACTAGATACTACGCTTGCCGAAGTTGATCGGTGGTTCGATGACTATCCATATCGAGATCCCTTCATGCCTCGGAAAGCATATTGATCCTGACCATCATTGGAAAAACATTGGCAGTCGTTGCAGGTAGTCAGACGCCCGAAAGTTTGACAACCAGTGTTAGAGGTATCGTGTTACCCAGTAACTGGGTTGTATAATCAGTCGCTCCATATAAAATATTGGAATTCAGCTGCATCCGGTTAGACTGGAAGCCGACCCCAACATAGTTGGGAAAAAGCTAGTCAGATGATGGTGAATCAAACCTTCTGTAATATTATTATTCTGTGGTAACGTTGTGGTAGCGTGCGATGCAAATGTACCCAGTCACGCATATAATGATGGGTTTTCATCCACTTTTACTCCGCAGCAAATTAGATTCGTGATAAATTTTAGGATAATGTTTATGCTGTGAACGATATGGTGTATTAATATAATTGGAATATGATTATGTGGAAATGGGAGTCGATTATTCGTTTATTGTTATATAATATTCATAACGTTTTAAAAGGTTCTCATTTTGTTACGCAGGTTACATACTTAAAATTGATGTCGTGCTTATTCGATTTTTGGATAAATGTGAAACTCACCTTTTATTACTTTTATTATTATATAAGCATGTTCTATCTATCTATCATCATGAGTCAGTGCTCTCCTGTATGTAATTTCACTCATTGTAAGATGATGCAAATCATGAATAAAATTGACGGCTCAACATATTACTCGTATACCAGGATAGTAGACAACAAACTTGCTAAGCTAAACCTAAGCTTGGCTTGGCTTGTGGCTAAGTAATAACAGCTGCATGGGACGATCGATCAGGTTAAGCTACGCTTGCCGCGGTTGGTCCGTGGATGGGTGACCATCTTTACATACCAAGTCCCCTCCGTGCCTCGGAAAGCACGTTAAGCCGTTGGTCCCGGCTGTCATTTGTAGATCTTTGACAGTCGTTACGGGTAGTTAGAAGCCCAAAAAGTCTGACAACCAGTCTTACCAAGGGGTATCGTGTTACCTAGTCACTAGGTTGTGGAGGTCAGATAGGCAGTCGCTCCATGTAAAATACTGGTATTGAGCTGCATCCGGTAAGACTGGAAGCCGACAAGAAAAGGCTAGGCAGATGATGAGTAGACGACAAACTGGAAACCATTAGTTAATAAAGGATACAAAAGAATCTTAGACCATATTAGAAATTATAAGATTTTAAAGACTCAAAATTCTAGGGCTTTTAACAATATTATTTTAAATACCACAGTAACAAAAACCCGAGACACTTTACAAAGACGGTTATGAAAAGAAAAACACACGTGGGAAGATAACCATTCTGATAACAGGTGCTTAATAACTCACGCAAACTATAAAGGGGCTGCTCCACAGCAGCCAACGGCTAAGGTACGCACGTGTACTCAACTTCGCTTTGTATGTAGATGTTAGTGGACTGATCCACTGCAACCCACGGCCACGCTACACACTGATGAGTAACTGCCAAACAAATGAACCACTCAGCTAAATTGGTAAGTGGTAAACCTCTCCATGAACATCCTGCGTTGCAGTGGACAATCGACTTAGAAGTCGCGAAGAGTGAAGGATTTATTACGTGTTATGGCAATCGTTTATTATTTATGGTCACTTAACATATCGTTATTGCAACATGTAAATGTTATAGTGCATTGGAACGATTGGAACTTTGCATGCAGATACCTAATTTGGTACCAATATGCAGTAAGAGTACGTGGCTAATGACTGCAACAAAGATTCTTCCTATGAGTTTGATAAGTGGTCGAGGTTTTGATGGGCTATTGTTTTTTTAGGATGGACACCTAAGGGAGATCGGTGACAGGATGGCATACAACCCGACAATGTGCAATGCCACAGCCATTGCAGAGATATAGCTGGAATATCTCATGTGCCTGCCATACCGACCAGTGCC
Organism: Agrochola lychnidis; assembly: GCA_963680765.1. Taxonomy (NCBI): domain Eukaryota; kingdom Metazoa; phylum Arthropoda; class Insecta; order Lepidoptera; family Noctuidae; genus Agrochola; species Agrochola lychnidis. The sequence goes on along the minus strand of OY796869.1, from coordinate 16,172,562 downwards.
CTTCAAACTGGAACACAGCAACTCTACTTGGTGATATAAAAAGGGTAATTGTAGTACTTCCTCAGACGGACTCCTTCACTAAGACTTCTACTATTCAAAAATTTGGCACAGTGAAAAGTGACTTCTAGAAAGCTATATCTTTGATAGTTGGTTTGTTCGAGACACAGATCAATCGCTTTTAGTGGCATCTGGCAAAGTTAATGTACCATTCATCATTTTCGAGAAATACTAATAGCTTGAGTTTGAAGCTCACACTCCGCCTGTTGCAGTATTGATGTGACCTTAGTCGTTTAAGCTTATTTAATCTAAGTCGAATGGGTAAGAGAGAACCTTATTAGCAGAGAAGAGCAAATAGTGCAAATATAAGTCAGTAATAAAAATACCGGCCAGTGCGACTCTTGCAGTAAGGGTTCAGTACCAACAAATATTTCGTAGTTCACGTTCTTTTTATTTTTGCCAGGATAGAGGCTTTCATCATCATTATTGGCAGCCTTATTCCACCCGCCTTTTGTGTCATGTTTCCCTAGTTTGTGATAGTTACATGTATTGTCAGAAAATATCAACTGGCTAAAAAGATACAACCCTGTGACAGAGAAATAAACAGACAGACAGACCCATAGACAGATGGTGTAAGCTAAGTAATATGATCCCAGTTGCACCCCTTGGGTAAGAAACCCTAAAAAAGGAACGTTTAAGTAAACAATATCGCTTTGTTTGCCATTAGAAAATTAATCTCTCAACGTTAATTCAGTTTGCATACTGAAAGAAAAATAAATAAAAGCTTATAGTTACACATTTCTCATCTGTAACATAACACTACGTTACGCCTTATTTCCCCGAAGAGTTGGGTAGAGATGTACTTACAGTACACACATTGCGCCAGTTATGTTTAAGTCCCACGTAATAGGGAGCGAGCCCATCGCCATCAATCGGGCACAAATCCGGACTCCAAGCTGCTACTGATAAATTCTAAGCAGAAAAACCCAATAACACTTTTCCCGACCAGCAGATGCTCAGCAGTGGTGCCTGCGACCACTAGACCAATGAGGTAGTCAAAGTCGAGTTTTTCATCTACAATGTGAAACAATTGCAGTTAGTTTTAGAGGTCCTGAATAAAATTGGATTGGTATTAGTGACAGTCTTTTATCTAAAAAAAACAACAGAACGTAAAAATTTTACTAATTAAATTAGTTTTCGCCATTTAAAATTCACAAAGTTGAATTTTTGATACGGAATCGAAAAAAATACGAAGGCTTTAGTGATTTTTAGGCTTGGCTTTTTTGTAAGTTAATTTTAATACAGTTTTTTTTACGAAGTTAGTCATTATTATTCCATTGTTATGAACAGTTATATTCATTGTGGATATGGTATGATAATGCCGGATTAGTCTCAAACTCTAACAGAATTCCAACTATTAATTACCAATCACTGAGATCAAAATCCACACTAATATTATAAATTCGAGAGTTACAAAAAACATTGCTATGGCCCCTTGCTATGTTTGATAGAAGAAGGACATAGCCTATTTTTCATCCTGGATTGCAGACGAAGTCACAGGCAGCAAATAGTAGACTAGGTATAAATTTATAAAAACCTGCAATTTAAAAGATGCACTGCTTCAAGAAAATTGTCATGAAACCTCACCACCTGACAAAAAAAACCGCTTTAATTTAATCTTATAATGTATGAACTCGCTAATTAACAAACCCTACATTAGCATTTTGTGGGGAAAAGATTAGATTTATTATTTAAGCGACCGTACAAAATTTTATAAGCGAATCGCTCAACCCGGTTTGATAAATGAGATATTGAGTGGGTCATATCAATCATATGGGGACGGACGGGTAGATTCGAAAACAATTTTGCTTGTAATCCTATTTGACCCTGTTCCAGTGAGGCAGATGTAAATTTTAATTGAATATTTTAGCACAAAGTTGTATTTATTAGAGGATTTTTAGATAAGCTGTTAGAAAACGATTATATTGGCGTAATAAATTTAGTACCTCGCGTTGAGGCATACTTGGATTAAGTTAGTTTATGGACGGTAAATTCGTAGGTTATGAAACTGGAAGGTCTAAAAGTAAAAACAATTCCTTCATAATGATACCTAAAACAAAATTGGTGTTAAAAATATGAAACGGAAATACAATCGAATTTACCGTAACGTTAATAAAGATGAAACACTCAGATGAAAAACTCATTTTAATAAATAATAATGAAAATATCGAAATTTAATAAAATTTCATATCAATATCGCGTTATTCGATACGCATTACATTATGAAATCACCTAAAAGTCATTACATGGGTAAATGATCAGATATTTATTTTACCAATAAATATATTGAAATTGCTCTGACTCCGGGTTATTATCAAGTACTCATTGTTCATAATCACACTGGTTGTCTGAATTAATAGCTCATAAAAAATTGAAAACAGAGTCTTGTGAGATATATTTGGGCTTTAAAAAATTATTCCTTAAAAAAATAGATCCTATGGATTGTTTCATATTTGTATCTTTAGATGATATTTTATTTAAAAAGTAAACCTAAGTTATGACAATCATAGTGTACTCTGGTAAAAGTTCTGCGCACTTTATTCATGGTCTATTTCTATGCCACTTAGTTTACGTATATTTGTCTTCAGAAATATTCTCATTTGCTCGCCTAATACATTGTTAAAGAAAAACAGCACTAATTGCAGCTATCTGCACCCCGGTGGGTACTTTATTAATTACTAACTACACAACAGCGAACTTCCTTCTGTCGAGACTTTCAACCAAAGCAGGATAAAAACTGTTATTAACTGCAATCAACACTCCACGGTTTTTATTCCATTCTCTAATTAGCAGAGATTTAGTTTTTTCTTCTATTTATTTTTCTTGCTTTTAATGTATTTTAATTATATTATGTATTCGGTAAACTTTAAAATTATTGTTAGCCTGTTTACTCGTTTAATATTTACTGTTCGTCGTCTACAAAAGAATCAGAAGTAGTTGAAGATATGAAAATATCACAGATAATGCTCCAAAAAGCAAATATTTATGAAACGTAGCAACGTTGCTTTAACTATTCAAGCAAATCTCAAGTCAAATACCGCATTCAACAGGGGCAAAGTCTTTTCATACAATCTTGAGTTACAATAAAACTTTTAAAAGACCATTCGTTGTCTGTGGCGAGTTGAAAGCCTTTTCAGAAAATACTTGTCCATGAATACCGCTGTCTTTCTCCACTAAGCCTTTGACTTTAAGACACACAATTTTTTATTTTCCTTGGTGCCATCTGTGTGAATTTTCTTTTAATTATCTGCGTCTTAAACTTTGTTAAACTTAAGCTGTTGTTGATTGTGTACATTTTAATTAAGGCTACGTTTTAAACAACCAATACAAGTTTCTATACCTTATCGTCACAACAGTTTTTTTTTACCACTATTGTTGGAACCATGCACCTAGCTTCTGACGTTTCATAAGTGCCCATGTAGATTTATGTGAAATCAAATATTTTGAATGTTTTACTCAACAATGTGTCTAATTACAGACACCCTTATATTAGTTAAGTAACTGTTATTTATCATCATCCCCTTGCATATGCTCTTTACTAAGAGTAGCAGTGGTAACATAAACTTCATCACAATGAATAAAATTATTTACTTTTTTTAAGACAAAGGCTGTAATGTCACTGCATAAATACAATTTTACTGTTGTTGTATATTTTCATAAGTAAATTGAAAAACTATGGATTGTAATAGCCTCCCTTTCATTCAAAGAAGAAGGGTTATAGAAGCTTGCAGTTAATTAGCATTACAAGCGACTGTCATATCTAGGCCATCTGTGTTATCTTTTTATAGAGCAAGCTCTTCAAGTGGAATAAGAACGATTTTATTATTGCTACTCCTCATACCCCTTGACATTTTATTTTGTTGATGGAGGTTATTTTTTATATGGTTTTATCACTAGATGTAAATATTTATCCTGTAGCGTAGATAGTCTTATATCAAAATTTGTTGGGGGCCAAGCTTAAAAGGAAAGTATTGATTTTTTTAACAAAATAAATAAGATAGTATTCTGAATCGGGAGGTTGAGCTATCATTGTGACCTAATGAAGAGAATACGAGAACGTTGAAACAAGCTACAATTTTTTTAATATCAATAATAATTATCGACTAGATTTGCTCGGAGTTTTTTTTAAGGATAAGATCAAAAATGCAGTTATCCGGATCAGAACCGTAGTTACCGACATAGCCTGCAGAGTAGGCTGGCCATGTTTGTCGAAGGACCGATGGCCGGTGGAGCAGACGAGTCCTGGAGTGGAGACCACATATCATAGTGAGGGATGCCCCTCAGCTAGATGGACCGATGACCTTAAAAAGGTGGCTGGGATAGACAGGATGTGGAAGGCGGAGGACAGGGTGTTGTGACGCAGCCTGGGAGAGGCCTATGTCCAGCAGTGGACTGAGATAGGTTGAGTTGATTGATTGAGTAGATTTAATAACCAACACACATACTACCTAATGCTCGTTTCTTTGACTAATGCTCTATCCTTCTTTGTATAAAAGTGGTCTTTTCTCTATTTTAAATACATTTTCAGACCAACAAACTACATGGGGCAACTGTAACAGAAAGTACATATACAAGAACTGACAATGTGGTATATAAATAAGTAATAACTGTTAACCTAGTGGTGAATGAGATGTGAATGTGATGTGTGTAGGTAGATTGCATACTGTATAGACAAACTGAGAACCTAAAGTAAACAGAAGAAAACTATACCGTCTTTTATAGCGGATAGTGTGGTTTTCATTTCCGCACAAGAAACAATATTTGCTTTGGCTCTGAGCGCGCGCTGTGTGCAATATAATGTCATGCAATGGATGTAAAAATCTTACCTACTATGCATGAACTTACTGAACGTGACAGATGATAGTTTTAGCAAAACTAAAAAGGTTTTAATAAAGCAAGATATTAATGCTTTAAAGATTTTCTTGTCTTCCAAAACTAAAAAATATACCCGAGAAACAATTTTGAATTTGTCACATAACAGTTTCTCCATACGAAAATTGTCAAACATCAATTTTATTCCAAGGATATCTGGCGTTGGAGCATTTAGTATACTTATTTTTCCACCTTGTTATTTTAGTAGTAGTTAGTATTACCTAACCTCATCCATAAATATTTTAGTAAGATGTATAATGTGCTGAAACGCCTAGGCGTACATAGTGAAGCATTTAGTCTAGACAGCCACATTATAAGTGCTTTTAATAGTGTAGCCTACTCATAATTCATTTATAAGCTATATCTCTTGTGGGGGCATTAAATATGGAGGGGAGGGCAAACGATGGGGTTCTAATAGGGATGATGCTTGGGTAAAAAAAAGAAATTCTTGTTAGTTCGTCAGTCAGATAATAAGAAAAATATTTGACACATATTTTTTACAATATCGACTGCCTCGTTGGTCTAGTGGTCGCAAGCGCTACTGCTGAGCATGAGGTCCTGGGTTCGATTCCCGGGTCGGGCAAAGTGATATTGGGTTTTTCTATCTGAAATTTCTCAGTAGCAGCCCGGAGTCTGGATTTGTGCCCGGTTGATGGCAATAGGCTCACCCCCTATTACATGGGACTTAAACATAACTGGCGAAATGTGGGTGTACCTGCTACAGCCCAACCCTTCGGGGAAACAAGGCGTGATGTTATGTATGTATGTGTTTTTACAATATTAATAAAAAAATATCATCATCATCATTTCAGCCGAAAGACGTCCACTGCTGAACATAGGCCTCCCCCAAGCACCCCCACTTCGACCGATTCTATGCTTTCCACATCCAGCGGATGAAAAAAGACAAAAAAAAAACACTGAGAAAAAAACACACTGTTAAAAAATTACTGAGATAAAACGCATTAAAGTTGCGGGGGGTGGGGGCACAACGTCACAAGTAAGTATACAATCTACATATAGATAGTGCAATCCACGAAGACGCGCCCCACTTCGCTCCGCGCCGTACTAGAGTTCAGCTTACAGTACAGTAATCGTGGAGTGGGGCGCGTATTCGTGGATTGCACTATCTGTACAGACTCGTGACGTCATGGCATATTTTAACTCAATGTATTGCCGTAATCTTTTGATTACGTAAAAAAAAAAAATACGTGTCCAATATTTTTTAATAATCTATTTGACTGACAAAAAAATATTTTTAGTCATCGTCCCACTTATTAGATCCGCGTCTTTTAAGAGTTTTTACTGAACAAATTAGTGTTAATTCGAGTTAATTTGCACTCCAGATAATAATTTTATAAATAGGCACAGTTAATCTTTTGAGAAATTATGATGATGCTGGTAGAATTAGCAGTTAAGTAGTTTATAATTTAGCGAGAAAACAGAACATTAAATAAATAAGTGGATTGATAATGGGTGTTTATGGAAGAGGGGAGAAATGAAATGGTTAGTAGAGTAATTAATTAAATAGGAAACAATGAACATTTAAATATACACGCTCCCATGCTAATCTAGACACGCGGCAGCGTGTCGAGCCAAGTACTAGGCAAGACACGGCTGCAGTGTGTTATATTACACGAACCATTTGGAGCCACTTTTGACCCCTTAATAACTCAAAATCTATGTAACATAGACTCATGAAATTTGGTTTATTTATAAAAACCCCTTAGATTAACTAGAACTCCAAATTTCATAAATAAAACTCAAACGGTTATTGAGATATTAACGTATAAAAATCGGCATTTTTATCAACGACCCGTCACTAGACATCAAAAACATTTAACCCATTTCCGGGTGACCTAGAAAGTTGAAAAGAGATTTCCCGAAAGCAGGCCCATGGTATGATACTGTGTCAAAGCTTATTTATCAAAAATTATGTCGTATTTTTTTCAAGTCGTTTTATGAAAATTTATTTCTTCTAGCATTAGAGAACCTAATAAATATTTATTTTGTTGATACTTAAAGAACTACATCCGCCATTCAATCCTAACCTGAATGTTGCCAGATGACAGACTAATCCAATAAAATAATTTGTAATCGATTGAAAATATCGATACTAACCCACATGGAGTAGGTGGAGTATCCACTACACGAGTATGTTTTAAATGCTATTTATTATACTCAAATACTGTAAAATTATGATTTTACAATAAATAAAATATTATATGGTCTGAATATACTCAACAACTTAAAAGTGTTTCGAGGCAGTAATGTTATTTTATAAACTACCAGTGATCAGAGTAAGTAGATTGATTTGAGGTCAATGAACTGGCACGTATATTAGTATGGATACGCCTCCGGGATTCCGGGATTTTGAAATTATTAAGAGTTTTTAAGGAATTTCAAATGTTGTAATGTGTAGAATAAAGAATACATCAATATGAATAAGAAATGTTCAACCCTTTTGCTGTCTGTTTAATAGTATATAGGTGATCGGACTCCAAGAAAAGGATAGATATACTATAAAACAATATAATATATTTAAATATTTATCTATCGCATTCTATAAATTTCTAATGTAGTAGTTTAAAAATCCTTACTTTAACAATATTTGATTCAATCCCGTAAGTACCAAAATGAAATCCCGGAAAAAAGGCTTATCCATGTTATGATTTCTATGACTATTCATGATGCGAGTACGTAAAATCAATCTACCTACTCCGATCACTGATAATCACCCAATCGATTTCGTCAATCGATTACCAAAATAATTAAACCTGGTAACACTGACACCATGCATAATGTCAAACTGTCAAAAATAATCTGTCAGATCAATGGCATTGTTAGCTGTTTGTTTTACGTTGATTTGAATTTATTTTTCCGTATTTACTTTATACTTATATTACGTTACGATTTAATGCTGTCAATTTAAATTGAAGCCAGAGGAACTATTGCTTATCTTTCCATGGCCCTGGGTAAGTTTATTATGTTCTCTAAATATTTATAAACACCGTCGTATTGTATAACCTCATTGATTTTAGCAGCCTATTAGTAGAAGGCCTATGTTCAGTCAGGGGTACGTCGCGCGTCGTCAGCTGTAAATGTCTATAGTATGATGTAATTATATAGGATAAGTAAATACACTGAATTTTTTTACCTTTTTCAGGTATGACGATGACATGTGTTATTGCAAGACTTGACATTATTGATTATATTATCTACAACTCTATCCCAAGTATTACTTGCTCAGCAAAATCTAAGCATATTATGTTATGTATGTGGCATGTCAACTGCAAGTCACAGAAGTCATCAGGTTAGTGTTTTTAAAATGGCAGAATTACTATGAGTGATATAATTATTATACAAAAGTAAATAAACAACAATAAGAGTATTTTCTTACTTTCTAGGTTAGGTGTACATTTGGATAAAGTTTGTCATTCTTACTGAGAGAGGCTGCTTGCTACCAGAGATGTTTATAGGCAAGCAAGTGATGATAAAAACAGAGCCACCCTAGAGTGTAAAAGATTTACCCATAATAGATCAAAACAATAATCTGGCTACGCTGCTTTCATACCATGACTACGTTATGAGAATGAAGCTGAAGCCGTTTTAAATTCTATGAGAAATAAAATGTTTTTAGTATTTAGGTATTGTTGTGTTATTTGTTAAAGTAAACCTTCCTATAGAAGCACTGAAAATGCTGCTGCCAATGAGATTATTCATCTTTAATTAAGAGAGTTGGCTAAAATAATGTTTATGCCATTAAATCTTTCATATTTAGCGCGCAAGATTATTAATTTACCTTTATAAAATTCAAGTCTGTAAATGCGATAATCGCCATTTTGATGACAGTCGAGGTCGAGGCTAAAAAACATAAAAATTGGGGATTGCGAACATCCAAACTCCACCATAAGGACAGCGACTATTACAACATTTAATTATTTGACGAATTCATCCATTTTTCAAGTTAAATAAGTAGTAGTAATGAAGTTTTTGATATCAAAAGTCGAAGATTCGCGCCAATCGTGCGTGTTTACATTTTAACTTTTCACAATTAACACACATACACATATCTGATACGACTTTAAATGTGACAAATGTGATTAAAAATATTATAAGTAACTAGAAAATGCCCAGATCTTTACTTATTATACGAACACATGTTCAATAACACGTAATATTCATTACTACTACTCAATTTGTGTTAAAAATCGACGATCATTGTTTTTTTTTTTATTGTAATGATGTGCGAAAACGATTATGCCAAACGTTTTTTATTTTTCAATTTTGATTGTCTCGATTAATTTATAATTATGTCGAATGTCTGAAATCTATACTTGAAAATTAAAATAAAATTGTTTTAAGCATTAAATACAATAAACATTGTTTAAAATAATTATTTATACTTTTCTAGTGTTTAATCGTTTTTAGGACATTCAATATAAAACGAGTCAACACACAGAACGAGGATAGATACTTACCTCATTTATTGAATTTCGCGCCGAATTGTTTCTATTTATTTGAATTTAAATTCGGAACGTTGTTCAAAATTATTTTTAATTTATTGGACAATTATTTACTGTGGATTTTATTTTTGATACTTTCTGATATAGAATGCCTAGTATACATTTTTTAGGTAGGCTTAAGAAAATTTTGTTTGGGAATGATGTTAAATTAATTATATAAATTAGGTAGGTATTCCGCAAACACTTTTAAATGACGTCTATATTTTTAAATTGAAACTTTTATTACATCGTCTCAAACTTTTTCGTCTGTGTGTTGCATGTCACGTGTCGGTCGGCCGCGGAGTAGGGATAAAGTGAAAGGCGATCGTCAGAGCAGCCAAGGCCAATATGGCGGCGCCTATAGTTCGCAGCAGCTGACCGTGTAAAGTTTCACTTTTACCGTGGTTTCATAAAACCAACAATCATTTTTTTTTAGTTGTATGAGTTTGATAGTATTTGTTTTTAATAGGATAATCTTACTCGAGTAATAGAAATTGTTTATTTTTGAGGTAGTTTCAAAACGAAATTTTAAAAAAACTGCCCAAGTGTATGTCGGACTACGCACAGTGAAGGGTTCCGTAATTGGGATGAATATTTACGCATAAACATTGCATAGTATCAATTTTATCGACTGCAAAAATAAGTTTGTATTTCTCGAAAAAACTATAACAAACAAAGTTAATTCTGCGGTTGTAACCGAAAATAAACTGTATCTCAAAAATTATTGACTTCAAAAGCAAAGTCACTTAGAAACATCTTAACATTTTAATTATGAGATCCAACAATACACGCTTTATATGCATAGATTTTTTTCATCTCTCGGTTATATGTAAGTATGGAGAATGCCACCCCCACTATTATGTTTATCGTAATTTCACTACACCATTGTTTAACGGTGCAAAAAATACACCTTTTTCAAAATTTTCATCGATAGAGTGTAAATAGTCTCCATGTTAAATGACTGTATGACATCCGGACGCACGGACAGACGAACTTGACGAAATTAAGAGGTCCGTTTTTTTACGGATTTTGATTATCAAGTTTTGGCATGTATTGGCATGAAATTGATGTCTATAACAATTGATCTACAATATTATTATTATTTGGAATAGCCGCCATCGTAAAATCCAGAATGTCCATCTAATTCGATATCAGCACTATCTCCCGAAAACCATGAAAATGACAAATTTTCAAATGGGGTTAAAAACTGCCACTTGCTCACTTCAGATGGCGCTGATCTCCAGCGTCTTATAATTTGACAGCTGACTATACATTTTTGATTCGAATGCCAAAAGTTGATGTAAATTCCTGAATTTCATGACTGAATTCAAAACACCCCGTCGAGTCAACTGATGTGTCACGTGTCAAAATCTTGGTCCCTAATGTTAGGCGGCAGTGAATTCATTTCATTCATTCTCTGATCTCGAAAAACGTTGTTACAAACGTCAGGTTGGTATGTTCAAGGTAGTTGGTAGGTTGGTACTATGCTTGAGACGTTTTTGAATTGATAGATCGTATGACTATTGTTTTAGGGACTATTGTCGTTTAATTTTTTATATAAACTTACGAATAGTTAAGTCCATAGTGAGGTCAAAATGTAAATCCAAGGGGCGGCTGCAACGGCGGCGGTGATCTCTCGCGTCCGGCCCTTGTTCAGGCCATGGTACGGAGCGAGAGGAAATGGCAGGCCGTCACCTCCTTCTGCGAAGCGGTAATGCTCGCGAAGGAGGAGGCGGAACGCGTGAGGTAGAGGCAAAGTTCGCGCCCTCACGCCCCTAACCGCTGCAGGAGGAGACGCCCGGGGCGGGAATCGCGAGCCGATTTCCGGCCACCGTAGGCGCGGGCTTGCGAACGGTGAGCAATGGGTAGCTCGCCGTCCGATAAGGACCAAGCCCGGGTCGACGGCGCGTTGTGTTCCACGCGCGCCTCAAAGAGATGTCAGCAGAAATGACGGGATCCGCTAGGGCCAATGCCTGTCGGGGGTTCGCAGAAAACCGATAGGGACATCGTGGCCCCCGGCAACAGGGCAACCGAAGGAACACGGGTGGGTTTTAGTCAGTAAGAGTCTGATACGCCCTCCCGCTCCGCCCAGAGCGGGAGAAGATACTTAAAAAAAAAAGGGGCGGCTGTAAAAATTAAATAATTAAATCATACGTGAGAAGGAACTTTGTTCCTGACGGGGTCAAAGTCAAAGTCAAATCATTAATTTCAAATAGGCCCATGTATGGCACTTTTGAACGTCAAAAATTACAAAATAATAAAATTGATTCTATTCGCCCCTTCCAAAAGGTAGTTTTCGTATGGAGAAGAATGGGCAAGAAACTCCACCGTTACTCTTTTAAAATGTTTTACAATTGTTTGTATATGTACGTACATTTGTTAAATAATAATTATATGTGAAGACGGTGCACCTAGAATAAAATTACTATACCACAATAGGTAAAAAGAATTAAAAATGAAACAACGACAGATAATTTAATATGTGATAGATACATGGTGCTCACATATTTAAAAACATTGTAAAAGTAGACCGATTTTCCTAAAATTTTACAATTAATAAGTCAGTGTGTGAGGAAGTAATCACAGAATGTAAAATCAATGTCATAAAACACAAAGTAATAAATTTTACAATTAAATTAGCAAACAGTTTGATTTTGTCTTGATTCTAAATTGTCCTATGGAGCAGGACCAGCATGTTTCCAAGCACTCTTATCTTGGATATAATCCTCTAATTTGTAATATGCTTGTTTACAAAGTGTATTTTTAATATGAGTTTTAAATTTTCTTTCATTTAATTGGAAAATGTCACAAGGTATTTTGTTGTAACATTTAACGCAGTACCCCATTAAAGATGTATGTACTTAAGATAATCTAAAAAATGGTTGATCTAGTTTATCTTTATTTCTAGTATTAAAATTATGTCTATCACTTATTTTATTAAAGAGATGTGGATTTTTCCTTACATACATAATATTTTCATAAATGAATTGGCAAGGTACCGTCATAATATTAATCCTTTTAAAAAGTTTCCTGAGAGATTCGCGGCGACGTAGATTATAAATGGCTCTGATAGCTCTCTTTTGCAAAATAAAGATGGATTCAATGTCAGCAGCCCGACCCCACAGTAAAATACCATACGACATAAGGCTCCCCGACTGTACACGTTTTTTTTAATAATAATACTTGCCGCGCCGGCTCAGCGATCTGACATCATTGCGGAAAATTGTAACAATTGTTACGAAAGAAATACCTACATTCTTACACAATATTGCTACGCATATTTACAAAAAGAATTTAATAGATCACGTTTGATTGACGAATAATAATAATTTCTTTACAAAAAGTAATGATATCCCATCAAAAACATAAATGTGAAAATGGGAGCCAAATTCCATAAATATGGTTGTCGACTTCGCCGACAAAAGAATTGAAATCTAAATGGGTGCCAAGTTCTGTAGATAATCCTGAAATTTATTTATAAGAACATGCAACTTTCTAAAATAAAATTAAAACACAAATTCTTGTTTTTTCTGCTATAACAATGTTTGCTATTTAAAAATATTACTTCATAAATTTGAACAGTCGAATTATTTACACAAAGCACTTAGGATAAATTGAAGCTCAAGATTTGACTTGGCTAGTTTTTACCAGCAAGCTGAAATTTTAGAGAAAGAAGATATTTTGACCTTACAGTTACAATAAGAAACAGTAACTTGCGCATAACATAAAGAACAAATATATAAATACGCCTAGGTAGACAGTCAAAGCTGTAAACAGTTACAATAAGAAACAGTAACTTGCGCATAACATAAAGAACAAAGATATGAATATTTTACTTTATTTATTTGGCTCACCAACAATTAAGTACACCGATACAAAGATATGAGATACATGCAATAAACTTATAGACTAGTGTACAAATTTCTTACAGGTAAGCACATCATGAATTACTTATTTGATGTTGAGTGCCTACTTAAAATTAAATAATAATAATCAAATATGCCTAGGTAGACAGTCAAAGCTGTAAACTCGATAAAAAAATAGCGTCCAACTGTTAGCCGCTTAATGCACGCACACTAAAAAAGTAAAATTACAGCACAATGACGTAGCGCGAGTGTAAGACGTAGCTGTAATGCACACCAGCATAAAAAAGTTACCCTGTTTGTTTTAGTTCTTTTGCACCGCGACACTGTAGACAAATATAAAGATGATAAATTGATTAGCCAAATATAAGATAACTTGTATGTAAAAACTAGCCAAGTCAAATCTTGAGCTTCAATTTATCCTAAGTGCTTTGTGTAAATAATTCGACTGTTCAAATTTAAGAAGTAATATTTTTAAATAGCAAACATTGTTATAGCAGAAAAAACAAGAATTTGTGTTTTAATTTTATTTTAGAAAGTTGCATGTTCTTATAAATAAATTTCAGGATTATCTACAGAACTTGGCACCCATTTAGATTTCAATTCTTTTGTCGGCGAAGTCGACAACCATATTTATGGAATTTGGCTCCCATTTTCACATTTATGTTTTTGATGGGATCAATGGTTACTTAACTGTAGAGGTCAACAAAAACGAACTAGCTAGTGACATTTGACAGAATTCAGTACCTACTCTTCAGTCAATCTGCCTAGCCTTTTCCCAACTATTTTGGGGTCGGCTTCCAGTCTAACCAGATGCAGTTGAATATCAGAATTTTACATGGAGCTACTGCCTATCTGACCTCTACAACCCAGTAAACTGACGTCCGCACGGACGCAATAAAATCGCGGCGATGTTTTCGTGCACTTTATTTTCAACGCTCTGCTTAGCGCCGAGAGTTGAAAATCTAACATGTGTTTTTTCAACGCACTGGGACGAGAGTGCGTCCCAGCGCGTTGAATTCTCAACACTCGGCTTAACACCGAGAGTTGAAAATCCAATAAGCGATAAAAACCCGCTGCGATTTTATTACGTCCGTGCGAACGTCGGCTAACTGGGTAATACGACATCCCTTGGTAAGACTGGTTGTCAGACTTTCGGGCTACTAGCAACCCGTGACGACTGTCAAAGATCCACGAATGATAGCTGGTACCAACGGCTTAACGTGCTTTCCGAGGCACAGAGGAGTCTCGCTAAGTAAATATGGTCACTCATCCACGAACCAACCCCGGCAAGCGTAGCTTAACCTGATGGATCGACCCGTGCGGCTGTTATTACTTAGCCACGAGCTCCTCCTTTAGTCAGTATTCAGTACCTACTTTTTAGTAAAACATAATATTACATAAGATCACGCCTTGTTTCCCCGAAGGGTTGGGCAGAGGTGTCCCTGTAGCAGGTACACCCACATTTCGCCAGTCATTTTTAAGTCCCATGTAATAGGGGGCGAGCCTATTGCCATCAACCGCACACGGCCACATAATATTATTTTAGTAACAAACAGAAAACATATTTTTCAATGCTATTTTAACAAAAATGAACGTGAATATAAACTTCTATGTGGGAAACATACTGTCAGTAAAGTTACAAACAGCAATTAGTTACTAGAAATACATAACGAGCAAACGGTACTGAGCAGACTTTAATTTTGCTCCCGAAATTAATAACTTAACGTCTTTTACAACGTTTTTAATTAACGTTATAACCGAAAATTAATAAATGAGTCACATGACATTGAAAATGAACATTTTCGTAGCATCCATTTTTCACAATCGTGGCGGGTTCCTAAGTAATTTGTTTACTTTCTGGTAATTGATTTGCGTTCTGTATTTTGATTTTTGGACACACTTCGTACGTTTAACGCTATTAAAAGACTATTCAAGTAAACCATCAGTCAGTCTGCTCATTTTGATCTAGTGGTCGCAAGCGCTACTGCTGAGCATGAGGTCGATTCCCAGGTCGGGTAAAGTGTTATTGGGTTTTCCCATTAGGAATTTCTCAGTAGCAGTCCGGAGTCTAGATGGAGTGCCCGATTGATGGCTATAGGCTCACCCCTTATTACATGCCTACCCCTTCGGGGATTACAGGCGTGATGTTATGTTATGTTTTTTACTTTTTAGGTAATTCTTTTCTGTTCTTTATTTTGGTTTTTAGACCAAATGTGGTTATGTTTAAAACGGTATAAAATAACTATTCAAGTAGACGATTTATTTATTTATTTCTAAATACTTTATTGTACACCAGAAAATACATAAAAATTAATTTAACACTGCAAAACATGCAATGGGAGGCCTTATCACTTTCTTCGATCTCTTCCAGGCAACCTTGACCGATTAGTCAGTCAAAGAGTTAGCTGCCCGTTGCAAAGCGTAGATTCTTATACAATACATAAATTGACGCCTTCTTCCCATGAACGGTAGTCAAAAGCCACCTGCTACGATCCTTACATACTTCTTAGATTCTTATACTTATAGAAGAAAAGGCAAGCTAAGGTTATAAACTACATATTTCATACTAAAAGACTCTTTAGTGATTGACATTTAGAGATGACGAGAGCAGTGGTGGCTCAGTGGTAACGGCCCCCCAACTTACGAGTTGTAGGTTGTGGGTTCGAAACCAGATAGGCGCTTTAATTTGTGTAAATAATTTCATCATCACTAAAGGAAAACATTGTGAGAAAACCAGGCACACCCTAGAACCAACACTTCAAAGACATGTGACATTTACCAACCCGCACTGGGCCCGCGTAGTGGATTACGGCCCACACCGAGGAGGCCTGTGTCCCAGCAGTGAAAAAATTATAGGCCGATTCCAAACTCCTGACTGACAACGGAAATTCAAGAACAGATTTTCGACAGAAAATTCACTTTTACAAAACATCCTATTTAAAGCTTCCTCGTGCTACAACATTTTGAACTCGCTACTTATTCTCATCACGCTTGCGCCATACAAAAGGCAACCCTTCCCTTTACAATTTCTTGAGTACCCGTAAACAAGAGACATCTTTGCTTCATTTAGGATAAAGCAGTAAACTTTTAGCTTTAGACGTTAATATGGAAGAGTTAGTAGGTCGTAATTTGTATGGGTTATAAGACTTTTATTTTCGGTTTTTACGATTCAATAATCATTTTATTAGCTGTAATGTTTATGTGATTATTTTGGGAAATAAAGTAATAATATCATGCTAATACCGAGTAGTGTTCTAAATAATATGAACATAAGTGAAAAATGAAAAAAAAAAAAAGTGTGTCACTCGGGGACTGCCGCGGTAAAGCTGCATAGCATTTGTTGACGTGACGACATGTGATGACATAAAACAAAAATTACGTTCCGACGACAACGTCACGTTGTCATGGGATAACCGTCATTACATGGTAGGTGGAGTGGGGGGTGTTAGGTTTTATTTTCGTTACGTTACGGAATTTTTTGATACGGTCGCCGTGCTCAAAGCCCGCGATAAAAGCTATGCAATAGCTTAAAAATATATATTCATTACAAATCCATAAAAACAAATAAAATAGTAAAAAAAAAATTGTTTTAATAGGAAATACGGCCGCCCTTGGCTTGTATAACCTTTTCAACGCGTTTTGGCATGGAACCAATACGTTTTTTACAGTTTTCTGATATTTGCTAATCTCGAAACTATATCCGAATTACAGCTTCAATTAGTTTTGTTTTAGTTCTGTAATCTATTTTACGAAGTGTAACTTTGACGATAGCCCACAGGCTTTCTATGGGATTATGATCCGGTGAATTTTCTGGCCAATTAAAGCATATCTTTTGTTCTTCAAATATTTCATAATGAACGTGGGCACGGAACCAAATCTTGATGAAAAACAGTTTGACCAAAGAGTGTCATACATTTTTCTTAATTCTGCTTCCAATCTTCGTTCTAGCAAATTTCTATATTTTTGATAATTCATTATGACTTCGATCGGCACGAGACATCCAGTACCTTTATGAAAAAGCAGCCCCTGTCTAAATTATGATTTGATCACATTAATTCGCACACTACTGTACCTATGGCAGGATGGCTGTACAAGTAGGTGAAGACCAAAGAAACAAGATGGACTGTGTAAAAGATGATATGGCTAGTAAGGTAAGTAAGACTTCTTTAGGCGCGTTGGGCATTTTTGAGATGGGACTAAACCATTGATTTCGCGACACTGTGACGACACTAGCTTTTGACCATTAAAAAGACATCAACGCATTGATTACCGCGGTACCGATTTTTTTTTCTTCAAATTTTCGCTTTTGTCACTGATTTTTTTTAAATATTTCGTCTCGTATTTGTCCTCTGAGATCGTAACGACTTAACCGGGCTGTTCTGTGACTGCCTTAAGCTACTAACTTAAAGCTAGGGCGTAATACTAATTTAATGCTAGGCGACGCTCGATAAGGGCACCCCTGGGGTACGAACCTTGGCTTCGGGCGTCGCTGGGAGGAAGACAGCAAGATGGGACGGGACAGGCTGGATCAAACTAGAATAATTATTATTCTCAGGGGAATTTAAAGCTACAGGCTCAGCTTCGACGCGGGCTGACGCATCGTCGAGCAAGGGTCGGAGGATGACACAATGTTTAAGCATAGCCTATATATTACGAAAACTCTCACACTCCATTCTACTTAGTAAGAGAGAAGAAATCTTTACGATTCCCGTAATAATAAAATATAATTAGAACAATGAAACACACTTCACCAATCACCAAGACAAAAAAGAAGGTCATACAATTATTTTTTTTGTAAATTTGTATAGACATTGTAACTGTATAGCATCGCCTTGGATGATTCTGTAAAGATGTTATAATTGTGATAAAGACAAAAAAAAAATCTCCAAAATCAAAAGGCTCACTATAACATCATCATCATCTGCCTAGCATTTTCCCAACTATGTTGGGGTCGGCTTCCAGTCTAACCGGATGCAGCTGAATACCAGTATTTTACATGGAGCGACTGCCTATCTGACCTCCACAACCTAGTGACTAGGTAACACGATACCCCTTGGTAAGACTGGTTGTCAGACTTTTTGGGCTTCTAACTACCCGTAACGACTGTCAAAGATCTACAAATGACAGCCGGGACCAACGGCTTAACGTGCTTTCCGAGGCACGGAGGTGACTTGGTATGTAAAGATGGTCACCCATCCACGGACCAACCGCGGCAAGCGTAGCTTAACCTGATCGATCGACCCGTGCAACTGTTATTACTTAGCCACAAGCCCCTCACTAAAAAAAGCTCACAAAACAAAGGCTCACTATAACATACGAGAGTTTATAATCTTATAAAGTACTTCATAAAATACTGATAGAAAATTTGTTCTCTAACAAACAGGAAAATAAAATGAACAAAATCCTTTATGAGTGTTTAGATCTGAAGCCAGAATTTTGTATAGAGGCAAGTTAGCCTTAGGGCCATATTATACAGATAGCGGGTTTGGAGTTGTGTGGGTATAACGGCGACAATTATAATACTGTATATCCTTTACATGAATAAATGATTTTGCGACAATTTATAGAAACGTGTGTCTCGCTAGCTTTCGTAGAACCTAATGTAGCTTACGGTAAAGAAAAGGTACCACTGAACTTGATCAATTACACAATTTTCGTCAATGTTCGTCAGTTTATTTTGGCATTAAATAAAGAAAAACAACATTTAAATTAAACCTTTTATTTCGATAGGTACTCTGTTTGTGGTTGTATTTACAATGACGTAACAAGGAAACCTACCTGGAATACCTTGTGAAGGCCGTAGGAATTCGCTGGATACGAGAAGCACAAAACCGGTCGAAATGACAGTGCTGCTGGAAGGCCTATGTCCAATAGTGGACTTCTTTCGGCTGAAATTATCTCAATGATGATATTGAATAAGGAAATTGGCCAAAGCGAAAAATATGGATCCCACTCGTTGAATACAACTTGGTCTGTGAGACGTTGCTCAGACTGTTTTATCAGTATCGTACACTCGCCCCGCGTCCACTTATGTTTCCCGCTTTCTGTATGGCGGAGCTTTTATTTGTACGAACAAAAACTTTTCTCACACAAATATGGCTTATAAAAATGCGATAAAATAATATGGCGTTTCCAAATTTTTGTGGAAAAAGAAGATACGGTGGGAATGTCGGATTGTCGGCCTAAGAAACGATGGCTTTAATATTAAATTGCAAATTGTTTTCTTGCTAAACCTGTGAAAAAAGTCTTTGAATGAAATATTACATTATAATATGTAAGTCGTATTACCACGAACACCAGACAACTTCGTTTGTTTCTTGTATTTGTCTTGATTCCATACAATGTTATTATTAAAATGTTCAATGAAGATTTTAATAATAGATGGACACTGTCCATCCATCTTCTCATAGGTAATTTAATTATTATGCGGTTCCGACAGCACTTTTTGCAACAGTCAGTGAATAGCGTTTTTTTATTGAAATATTTAGGTAATTCAAATACAACAAATGATAATAAATTGAATGAAGTGCCATCGATCGGTCGTCTATTAACTTCTTCCACATATATAGCCGTCCATTCAGAAATGATGCGCCCCACTACCACATTACCCATAGAAATCCACTTTACCGTGTGCGTAAATGCGGTAAAATCAGCAACACATCGGCCCTGGTATAGCTTGTTCACTCAGAAATAACGCGCCCTACTATCGCATTACCCATAGAAATCCATATTACCGTGTGCGTAAATGCGGTAGTCGGGCGCGTCATTTTAGAGTGGACAGCTAGGTATATAATGTGGAAGAAGTGGCAGTACCAGGCCCAATGTGTTGCTGATTTTAGACAAGCAGCTTAAAAGTTAAGTGTACGTGTGTGTAGTACGGGGGTGTATTTATGTGTGTGTGTGTAGTGTATGTGTGTGTGGGTGTGAAGTATATTTAAATAATAAATAAATAAATAAGTTTCAACGCAAAAGTAAGAATGGTGAAAGAGAGAAAGGATCCCCTACTAACACTGACCTAATAAACCAATCCAATTAATTTACTAACCCAAAATAATACAATTCAAATCCACCAAAATCATCCATCATAACCATCCATCTTCGAGTCCTCATGAATATGTAAGAACACACACGTAGGTAAATAACGAAAATATTTGACTACAAGAGAGTGAATCAATATAATAATATCCTCTTGGGCGAATTTCGGTCACAGCGGCTACTTTCAACAAAGACTAGCCCATGATACATAAATTATTAAAGTGCACAAAGTTTAAACGCAGTCACAGTTTTACAGGGAGTGCACTTGTGTCTAAGCATAGAGTTTGACGTCCCATGGGACTATGAGAATGACTGAAGAGCGCTTCCCTCACTTTTATAGTCCATTGGGACAGCAATCCGACACTACCACGGAGAGATCAGGCGCATTGCCGACGGCTTTACGTGCTCTCCAAGACACGGGTTGACTTCAGCAAGTGCAACTTAACCTCGCGGATCTATCGATCCACACTGCTGTTACTTAGTTACGAGCCATGAATCCAATATGGAGTATGTCAATACCTGTTCCTACTAACTAGAAGAGAGGCTATGTTGGAGCGAAACTTTTTTAATTTGGACCTCTGCCAATGCTTTCGGTGTTCTATCTTGGATGACACGTAGATGAGTTTGGATGTTCGGTGGAGATTAACTGGTTGAATCATTTATGAGGGACAAGTTGCTTCGTAGTTTTGTGAGGAGCCTGAATTTGTTGGTAAATACATAGATAGAGTAACCGTTTTTGCACATCAAGTAAAAGGGAAAAACAAAATGGATTCTACAAAAACGATGAAGCGATGGGCGGTCTTACCTATTTCAATGAACGATTTCTATTAGACAAACTTATTTAATTTATTTTTCGTAACGAATGGCTTTACGAACACTGTCAATCGTATTAGTCCATACTTTAAATGTGTTTGTGTGTATGTTTTTTCTTTTTAACTTGTCGCTATTTCGATATTACTTGTCTAATAGTAACGATTGCACTTTTCAATAATCTCTCACCTTTTGCCTTCCTGTTTTATTAGTCTTTACAACTTTCATGTTGTTCTACCTCGTTTTTATCAAACCTCAATTTATTTTTTCTTCTGTTAATGAAGTATCAAATCGACTTATGTAATCAACAGTCTAATTATACAAATTCTCAGAATAAATAAATATATTATTTGAAAAGTCACCCTACCCTATGATTGACAGCTCATCATTGTCCACTGAAGCTTTGGCTGAGTTCTTTTTAGCATGAACAAACGATGCTTGCAACCATGAAATTTTAAACATGGCTGCAACACGCAAATAGACTTATCAATCGATCACCTTCTGTTCTGACTCCCACACTTAGTAGGCATTCTCAGGGTTATTAATTTATATAGTTTGCAAATTAAGGTCTATTTTGTTTTAATATAGAAAATATAAATTGTAAAGTGGCAAACGACTCGTTGATTTTTGTCCAACCTACAATCGCATTGATCATTCATTGCGTAATGTTATAATTACCATGGTTGAGAGCAGTGGTGATCCCAATGGTAACGGCCGAGATTTACGAGTTGTAAGTCATAGGTTCGAACCCCTGACAGGAGCTTTACTTTGTGTAAATTATTTCATCACCACTGCTCTCAAAACGATGAAGGAAAACATCGTGAGGAAACCGACATGTTCTAGAACCAAAAATTCGAAGACATGTGGAACCCGCACTGGCCCCGCATGGTGGATTACGGCCCACTCCCTCTAACCGAGAGAAGGCCTGTGTCCCAGCAGTGGGAACATTATAGGCTGATTATGCTAAATCACGGTTTCTGGAAGAATGATCCACTTTCCGAAAATACAGGGTTATTGGGTATAGGTATGACGACCATCCGTTAAAGGGATGTAGGAGAGGTCAGTTACAGCCAAATGACCTGATGACCCATAAGCCAATGTCAACCATTTTTAAGTTATGAAATCAAAATATAATGTTAAATGACTCGAAAACTGTTGACATTTTCATAGAAATCAAAGGGGGATCCCCATAATGGATTTCCAAAATAGAACCAATAACCTATAATACAACATCATTTCATCTGTTGTGGTTGTTTGATCAAACAGCAGTCAATTATGAACCCTAATTCTTTCAAAATCGGGTCATTCTTGCGTAGCTAGCCAGCTACAGTAAAATGTGTGTGTTTATGTGTGTGTGTAAAAGTGTTTTTGTACGTGTGTACTAGGCAGAAATATCTAGGAAATAATTGCTATCGTTTATGAAGCATACGATTTATTCACATGATTTTGTTGAAGAACAAATACCAATGATTATTTCTATAAACACAGTTATTCTTAAAACAAAAACAAAAGTAGTCATTAAACATAACTTAACCGTAATGCGATTCGTGACAAATTGTCAAAAAAGTTTGGTTCAACTTTAACTATGGCGGCGATTAAAATGTGATCAGTGCTCACAAATTTAACCTAATGTGTATGTTTAAGTTGATTTTAATTAATGGATATTAACATTAATGTATAAAAAGAGTATTGCTAGCGCTTTGTCGTTTAGCTACATATTTTTAATTGGTGGAGGTAATTTTAGAGTCTGCGTATGTATACTTAAATTATGTGTAATCAGGCTTTTAGGTTTAAAACAAGGATGACAAATTTCCTTTCTTCGTTTTTTCGTGTGGTTAGTGATAAACCTGGTGTCAGAGTTTTTATGCCGCCCATGGGCCTCTGACTTGGACTTCACCTGCTATCGAGAAATTTCTTTCAGACATTACGATGTCTTCCTTCACCGTTTTTGAAGCAAGTGATAATTATATGATACGCACATGAATCCGAACAGTCAAAGGTGCGCGCCTTAGATACGAACTCGAGATCTATGACTTGGTAGTCCGACGGTGACACTACTAGGCTATAATTTAATTAAAATAGACTTCAATCATCATTGTAATAAAATTGAAATAGCCCGTATTCTTCCAGTGCTGAACATAATATGCAATAATGCTATGCTATATAATGTTATGTGCTGTAATACACATGGTGTACATATTAGAGTATTCTATTCTATAGCTACTTAATATCCTCCCGACCGAATTTTGGTGATGGCAGCCAATCTCAACGGAGACTGGCCAAGTACGCAGGAGATATAAGATGCTCAAGTGTGTTCACAGACACAGGAGCACTCTCTGTTCTTTTGCTTCATAATCAACAGTCAAAGAGGAGTCACTAGAGTTACCGATTAGTGGTCGTAGTTTCTTGCAAAAAAAGGACGATACTGCCCATTTTCTTAGAAGTAAAGTTGTCATACTGTCAAATTCAAATCATTTATTTCAAATAGGCACGTAAATGTTTATGTTGTATCGGGAATAATACCAATGACTTACTTGTCTGGCTTGGAGTTTCCCTCCGTGATCGAATCAGAAATGAAGAGATTCGCACGAGAACCAAGGTAACCGACATATCCCGAAAAATTGCCAAACTAAAGTCGCAGTGGGCAGGGCACATGGCTCGCAGAACAGATAGCCTATGGGGCCGAACGGTTTTGTAATGGCGACCGCGTACCGAAAGATGTAGCGCTCGAAGGCAAGGTGAACCGATGATCTTGTGAAAGCTGCAGAAATCCGCTGGATGTGGGAGGCACAGAACCGGTCGAAGTGGCGGTGCTTTAGGAAGGTCCATGTCCAGCAGTGGACGTCTTTCGGCTAAAATGATGACGATGATGACTTGTCTGGTTAAGTAAGCCGCACTTCAGTGATCACAATTTGACCTTGAGCTGGCTCAGATTAATAAGGAGTTTCAAAAGAAAAAGAGGCCAGTTTATGCTGGTTTTTCGCCACTGACGTGTGACCTTATGTGCATACAAACACAAAAATACTTTAATACATACCATAGAACATAAATATCATGACGCCTGTAATTCCCCGAAGGGTTATGCAGAGGTACCTTAGCCCGTACATCCACATTTTGCCAGTTATATTTAAGCCATCAACTGGGCACAAAACAAAGAACAGAATTTTACTACTTTATAATTTCGTCACCATTTTTCATCAATGTATCAAAAATAGCCTAACCAGATTATCAATTAGCCCCTGGAACCACAATTTGAAACTGTGTATATGATGCGGGTTAGCTGTTGCTGAAACCACATGAACCACCGATCAATAACTTATTAACCTACGAAATTATTTGGCATAACTTGCGCCCTATTTTATTTGAAGAAAATCATAATTGGAAAACTTGGAGTTAATGATTTGAAACCAGTGACCAATTTTCGTTCGTTTTAGTTGTTTCCTTACAAATAATGAATAGAATAGATTACTCTTTATTATGTACACCATATGATTTAGAGATAATTATGTTCAATGTGTGTGTGTGAGTGTGGTGTGTGTGGTGTGTGTGTGCGTGTGGTGTGTAAGTGTGTGTATGTATGTGTGGAGGTGTGTGTATGTGTGGGGTGTGTATGTGTGTGTTTGTGTGTAATGATTACTTTTATTCCATATTTATTTTAGTTAGCAATGCAACTCGCAGGTATTCGGAACTTGGGTGGGTTTTAGTTAGTAAGAGTCTGACACGCCCTTCCCATTCCGCCCAGAGCGGGAGAAGTTATTTGATAATTTCCCACCCAAAAAAAAAGTATTCCACCTGATGTTTAAGATTGTTTCAGGTAAATGCCTTGTGATTTCAAGTCATTGAACCTATAATAAAAAAGTGAAAACTCTTTTGGGCTTATTATTTCAATTTTAACCGGAACGTAGGAATGCTGTTTACGAACAGTAATACCAGTTAAGAGTACCCACTTATAAAATAAAATTACTCCAAATAGATGTTTATTTAATATTATTTTAACCCTCAGGGTGTTTCACAATAATATTTTAGGCTATAATCACCCATCGATGTCATTCTACAACGCATTACCATAAACCGCATTTACACCGAAGTGAATGTGTTTGGTATAAAATACTATAAAATTAAAGTTGCGATAGAAACTATAAATTTCAATTACCGAGAAGCGTCATAACTCTTCGTTTATCTATGAAATTTTTGAAGTAGAAAATAGTTATTTTTTTCCCCCGTCTTGTAAGAAAAGTTCTTAGAATTTAATTAAATCAAGTTTCCTTCCAACTTCAGCTATAATTTATAGACTCTTACGTGTTTAAATAATTTGTAATATTTTCTCTCAAGCAAGTTTTAATTAAACGTGGTGAGGGAGAGCTTTTAATATATTTTTCATGATTGTTATATTTTATTAATTCTTTAAAGATAGATTGGAAAATTAATACAGCTAACCACAAACTGCCTCGTTGGTCTAGTGGTCGCAAAGCGCTACTGCTGAACATGAGGTTCACGGTTCGATTCCTCGGTCAGGCAAAGTGTTATTGGGTTTTTCCACCAGGAATTTCTCAATAGCAGCCCGGAGTCTGGCTAGATCTAGTTTCTGGGAAAATTGGATTTCTTCCATATTTTCACCCGAGCAGAGCTCAGTCGCCCAAAGTTTAGAACAACATGGCTACCTTAGAATAATAACATGGCAGCATGGAATTAGTAACTACTATCCTATACTATGAGCATTCTCTATTTTCACCAGAGCAGAGCTCGGTCGTCCAGGTACTTAGGTAATAATGAACTTAGATAATTTTTTGACGCCCAATGAGGTCGTTTCTTTATTTTTTAGTTTACATATTTGTACATGATATATAATTATAATAGTTAGTTGTACATCATCATCATCATCTGCCTAGCCTTTTCCCAACTATGTTGGGGTCGGCTTCCAGTCTAACCGGATGCAGCTGAATACCAATATTTTACATGGACGACAGTTGTACATACATAGTATAAATAATTTACTAATTTAGAATAAGAAACGTATTATTAAATGTATTTAATAATAAAGGAAATAAACGCTAAGACCCTCCACAATCGCGAGATATGCAGTCTTAGGGAATATTTCCTAGAAGCCGACGTGGGGATGCATCGAGATGTGGTCGCGGTGGACAAGGGTCTTACCCCGCTCTCCTTGGCTAAAGAGAACTGGCGCAAGCCTGTAGTGCTCGACACTAACGATCGCAGGGAGGTATGGCAGAGTAAGGAGCTTCACGGACGCTTTTTCCGGGCCCTACATGGACCCGAAGTAGATTTACTGGCGTCCGTGACCTGGCTACGTTTCGGTGACCTCTTCGGGGAGACCGAAGGTTTTATCTGTGCAATTATGGATGAAGTTATCATGACGAACAATTACCGGAGATTTATTGTGAAATCTTAAAATCTAAAATTAAAAATGTAATTTATAAGTATTTTAATGGAATAAAGGAAATAATAAAAACTTAGATAATTATATATCACAGAACACTCATACTTTGACATATCGCTATTGTGCTTGTGCAAAGCAGTGGCGCGCGTCGGCTCGCTGGTGTTCATATAAAACTATGTATTATTGTATTTTTTTGCTACGCCACGGTGTTGAACCCGGCAGTTAGTACAGCCATTCACACGGTACAGGCGATAGGCCATAAACTTAATGGCTCAAGAGTCGTAAACATTCCGAATTGGACAAATTGACGACCCCGCCGCTCGTAATTGGACAATTATAAGACCCAGAAAGCTATGAATTTTATACCGACAAGTAATCATTTTGATTGACAATTTACGCGGCGTTTCAAACGGATTTGAAAGAAAATTATTGTTTTGGACTATTTTGTCTGCCATAGATAGATTTGTCATCAGATTTTGGACCGTATTGACTATGAGACTTTCTTTGTTATTATGCATGCGGCACCATCATTGTCTTCATAGGGCGACCGCCAGTTTTGACTCTGGTCTGCTCACAGTCTAAAACTGAAAACATCTTTTGGAGGTAAAGGAAAGAAAGAAAAACACGTGCATGTAAAATAAAAACAACCGACTTCCAAAAAAAACACTAAAAGTGAAGAATAACTTTAATTTCGGAAGTCGGTGTCTTTGGTTTTGAATTATCCTTTTTTGCCTCAATAACCGAAAATAAAATGAATTTTTCACATTGTATTATTTGTTTTTGGAATTCTTTTGTTTTTATTTTCTTGACTTTTTAATTATGGTATCTACCACAAACAAATTCGAATACCACGACCTGCTATGAATAACAGTGACAGGAACTTATTATAACATCCACATAGGATAAGTGGCATAGGTAAGCATGCGTGTGCGTGTAACATGTTACAATGTGAACATTCGTTTCAGTATAGTGAAATTTTAAGAGATCAATTGTCTATTCCGTAATTTTACCGGATAATTTTTCTTTACAGTTTTTATTAATCAAATGAGATTTTAATTTTTTATTTCTACAGTTTAAATATTACTTCATGATATTACAAAACTGTCAAACAGATGAATTGAATATTATGAATTGAACACAGATAATATTCTGAATTGTCAGTTCGTGACAGTTTGTGTGATTCATAATATTATCATAATTATGATTCTGCTAAAGCGGCCGTTTTAGGCCCCCTGGTCAGTTGCCACCATTAGATTGCATGTAGGTACCTAACAGACATTTGGCATTTGCTCAGCTAGCTTTCAATTTTGATTGATGGAATTCAAAATATTTGAAAATGTATGTGTTTCAATGTATTACGTAAACAGTTTTATGTCAATGTATTAACTGAATATCTTAGACAATTCTCTTGTTTATTTAGTTAATCTATTTCAACATTACTTACTACGCAAAAATTTTAAATGTTTTTCTTGGCACGATATAAAACTCATTCATTCAAATAATTAAGAAAAAACTGTTACCGTAAAAATCATGGCTGGACGCAAAACATGGATTACTCTAGCTACACACAAAAGCACTGAAAATTAAATGAGCTATGAAGGCCAAAACTGATCCCCATAAGATACGTACTCATCATCTGCCTAGCCTTTTCCCAACTATGTTGGGGTCGGCTTCCAGTCTAACCGGATGCAGCTGAATACCAGTATTTTACATGGAGCGACTGCCTATCTGACCTCCACAACCTATTGACTAGGTAACACGATACCACTTGGTAAGACTGGTTGTCAGACTTTTTGGGCTTCTATCTACCCGTAACGACTGTCAAAGATCTACAAATGGCAGCCGGGACCAACGGCTTAACGTGCTTTCCGAGGCACGGACGGGACTTGGTATGTAAAGATGGTCACCCATCCACGGACCAACCGCGGCAAGCGTAGCTTAACCTGATCGATCGACCCTTGCAGCTGTTATTACTTAGCCATAAGATACGTACTGCTCATAGGAAATAAATCGAAAGACCTTAGTACATACAGTATTTACGACCTATAACATCACGACCTTGATTGTTTCAAGGCAAAATATAACTAGCGTGAATCGATCGATCAGCACAGTATGGGCTGCACTTTTCATGGCATACTCAACATCTGACGGCTCTGCTTCGAAAGTACACGACACCGTCTGTCCTTGACTATAATACGTAGGTATATCTAAGACATCATCATTAGATGTTATTTGTCACTTAGGTGCAAATTGCGCATTTACACGGCGTGCATTCGACAATCATGACCTATGCGGGTGCTGTCTTTGCTCATGCAAAACCCCATCATATCCTTAAGATGCAAACAGTCCAAAATAGATTCCTCCGTAGGGCCACAGGTTCCCTCTGGTTCTTTAGGAACGAGGCACTCCACCTCGACCTAAAGTTTCCCACAATCCAACAATTTCTAAAACGCCTTTCCAAGAGTTTCTTTGAGTCCGCGGCCAAACATCGCAACCCTCTGGTTGTCGAGGCCGCCAGTTATGTCCCGAGTAGAATCAATCATGTTCGCCGTCCAAGGCATATCCTCTCAGACTCCGATGACCCCATAACCCTCCTCCAGGAGAGCAATAGGGAAACAAGTACATTGTACAAACACAGACGCCTCCCGTCATTCCGACCTCGCCGCCGAGGTCCTCTACGATCGCGACCGCCGCGCCCCCGAGTAAATAATACTCCCCCCGACCCTTGCTCGAAAACGAGGTGCCAGCAGTTGTTGCAGCTATGCACGTAGCTTTAAATTCCCTGATTAATAATAATGATCAAAACCTTTTGATCCAGCCCGTCCCATCTTTTGATGTCCTCCCTCCGGAAAACGCCCTAAGCCGAGGCTCGTACCCCACAGGGGGTGCCCTTAGCGAGCGTTTATCCTAAGCTTTTTAGCTTAGTTTATGTGTGCCTTGGCTGGAGGCTTTGAGTGTAGTAGCTTAAGGCAACCACAGGATTGACCGGTTAAATAGCCACGGTTTCAGGAACCAGCTATGAGATGCCCTACAGAACAAAAAAAAAGATGTAGTCCGACAGTCTCTAGTCCCTTTTGGGTAAGAATTTATAGGTAGGGAAAATATCGAATTAGATGGTTCCTGTAAATATACCCCCAGTGCGCCACAATATTTTGTTTTATTTTTAACCCCTAACGCAAAAAAGGGGTGTTATAAGCACTTGTCTAGACTGAAGGCAACTAACACTAAGTTAGCCATAAGTTGATATAACAATAAAAATAATTCCTCATAAGCTATTAACTATTGACATTTCCTAGTATTCTATTAGGTACCGTGAATGTTCTAGAAACTGTTGCAATCGGATTCAAATTATTTCGTAGTTACGCCTCAATTCTTAGATTTTCTATTACTATTCCCGCTACAATACATAGTACAATGACATGCAGATATCATAGCAGATATTTATGCATCAATCGACTTATCCTATCGCAGTCCACTGGTGGAGATAGGCTTCTCTCAAGTTGCACTAAATCACTCGGTCGCCCGCTTTCCGCATTCGGTCTGTTAAAGCCACATTTTAAACATCGTTGTCCATCTGACTGGGATCTCCTCCTCCTTTTTTTCTCCGACGGCTATGAGTCCTTCAAAAAACATGGCCTGCCCACTGCCACTTCAGCTTGTTAGCTCTGCAAACTATGTTGGTAACTCCAGTTCTTTTCCGGATAATTTTATTTCGGATCTCATTCTTCACCCAGCTTTTGCCAGTTATGTTTAAAGACAGAAATAAAAAGTATTTATTAAGACTCGCACAGGAAATCACAAATTATACTAAAACACACTAATAAAAACATAAATTAAAAAAAAATTAAAGCAGGAAGTCCTGTACGAGGCCAAAAGGCTTCTATCTCAGCATGAAGCTGTGAAATTTAAAAATAAATGTCGTAGCGCTGGTATTCTGATAGGGCCCGCTGTGATGTCATGGATATTAATTTCTGTATCTATCTAGATACAGAAATAAATATTATATAAAATAAAATAATAAAAAACAGTGACAGTCAGGGAGTGCCGACAGAAGTGAAAACTAAAAAAATACATCCAAAACCTTTAAAGTAAAAATACTTGCATAGAACATTGATCCGTAACGTAATATAAATAAAGAGCACAATCGCGTTTACAAAAATGAGGTGTCGGTAAGGGTGTCGCGAGTTCAATTATTTTTTCCCATCTCAAAAATGTCCAACGCGCCTTCAGAAGTTTTCAATTCAAAAACTAGATGTGTGAAATAAATTAAAAAGTAAAATATATGTAGTCCGCGTGTCTGCACCTGACGTAACATCAGTTACTTGTCTATGGCTGTTATCCACTTACTTGTATGTCAAACCCACGTAAAACAGACCGACCCTTTTGCCGCTTATCGGACGGAAAATCTAGACTCCGGATTGCAACTGAGATTCCTATTTGAACAACTATCCAAACCACGAGTGCTATCTATCTATAGTGATGTTATCTTGAGAATCGAACCCAGGACCCAAACAGTCATGCTTGCAACCACGAGACCTCGAAGCAGTTACCGGTTGCCTAGCCAGTACTAAATCTACAAAGAGACTACCCCCGCGACTTCCCGATAGTAAAAGATCAGTGAATTTAGTTCCTAGTTCAGGGCTACGCGGATTGTAAAGGCAAACGTAACTCGAACATGTTCTATAAATAATTTTATGGGCTGTTAAACACGCTATTATCTTGCAAGAATAGATTTAGCGGTTACATAAAGATGCTTTAGGAATTAATTTATGTTGTGTTTAGAATGGACCGCCATTGTTCTAAATAAGTATTACATCCTGCCACAGCCATCGCCAAGCGGCTGGTCGACTCTTCACGTGACCAGAGGACTGGCCTATTCTTTGGCCAAAGAATCAGCATTACCATACAACGTGACAATGCTGCCAGCCTTTTGGGCACTTTTCCTATTGACAGCGATGCGGACGAATTTTTTGACGCCCTATGATTATTCCCCCCCTTTTTTATATACTTGTACATATTGTTACTATTATTTTAAGTCTGTTAGTTTTGAAATAATCCTGCCACATAATATTACACCTACATTCCTCAAAGAGGTAAGCAAAGGTTTACAGTGTTTAGTGGTATGAGGAACAGGATGTAAAGTTCACTCATCCACCATAGAAAAGGGAGGATCCTCCGACCAGACGGGTGTTGTGTCTGGCGGGCAAGTGCCCATCAGTTTGAAGTTGAAATCTTGTATATATGTCGATCGCTCGGTAAACTCTAACTGCGCGATGCAGGATTTGTGTGACGTCATGTCTATGATGCGTAGTTTGTATGTGGCGGTGTAACTGCTACAAGAGAATCGAATGAAAAAAAAAATTTTATTTTTGAAAACTTAAAATGTGAGCAATAAATAATACCAACCTGTTATTGTCGCACTGCAGGACAAAAGCTGTACAAAAGACCTCTTCTCATACAGACAAGTACAATTTTACCAGTTAAAAAAAAACCCCTACAAACATTTCCTCATTTCTCTTTCCTACTCCATCACCAGACCCTGTTAACCATCTATCTATAACCTATTCATTGAGATCATTTTAGTGAGCCCAAACACGATACTTGTGCTGTAAGTTGGTAAGGAAGTTGGGTATCCTACAAATTCCAGGTGATGCTGCAGCATCAGTTCAAGGTTACTATGTTCTTCTAATATCATTGAAGTAACAGAATACCAAATTTCAAATCGATCAGACCTTTGGATGATACTCACATCCATTCATCATATCAAACATATCTAAGAACCATCGCTAGAAAACCTGCTTTCAAATAAAAAAACCGCATTCAAATCGGTTCACCCGTTTAAGAGCTACGGTGCCACAGACACATAGCGGTCAAACTTATAATACCCCTCTTTTTACATCGGGGGTTAAAAGACACGAGCATATCACTACGCTAGCTCAAGACGGGTTGGCAATTTCAAACTTTAATTATAGTGAGCAATAATTCGAGAGTCAGCTAAGTAAGCCTGCTTTGTTACTTTGTTTTTTACTTGAAACCACTTCTATACCTTTTTAGACAAACCAGTGCGGGTTATCATAAAAACCTACATCGAATACGACGCGTCTAAGGCATAAAAAAAGGATAGTGTGGTTTTATGAAACCACGGTAAAAGTGAAACTTTTAAGCGAACTATAGGCGCCGCCATATTGGCCTTGGCTGCTCTGACAAGCGCCTTTCAATTTATCCCTACTTCGCGGCCGAACGTCACGCGACATGCAACACACAGACGAAAAAGTTTGAGACGATGTAATAAAAGTTTCACTTTAATAATTACACATAATAGACAACGTGCGGACGCAACACAGAAACATGACACATCTTTAGCAAAAACATCCGTGTCCTGCCGCTTCTGTATAGACTGAGCTTTTGAATAGGCTGAAGTAATGAACAGAGTCTGCACAGTGCACAACGGCAGTCGGCTTTGTTTACATCTCGTCCTCACTCTGCGAATGTTTCCAAACGACATTTCTGATCTTTTGTTATCCAAAACGCAGATTATTTATTGCAAGAAGTGGTATACGAGTTTTGACGGACCCTGGGCATTCAAACCCAATACTAGCTTGCTGATTGGCATATATTTTAACCACGGTATGAACTATTGCTATATTTTGTCCTTACAAAACACGTCGGTGACGTCGTTTTGTCGATACGAGAGGAAAAGAAGACGATTTGCAAGGAAAGAAAATCGAAAAAAAAAACAGCCAAGTGCGAGTCGGACTCACGCTCCAACCCCATCTAAACTAATATTATAAAGAAAAAGATTGATTTTTTGTGTTTTTTTTTTTTTTGTAATCTCAAAAACTACTGGACCGATTTAAAAAATTCTTTCACCCGTTGAATGTTATACATATTATCACTGAATAAAATAGGCTACAATTTATAAAGATATCATGCAAACGGAGCCGCTGGCGGAAGCTAGTAATTAATAACTAACTAATAATTAACTTCAGATATAAATTTTTCGAGGTTTGGGTTTTTTTTTCGTATGGCATCTTGCAAGTCAACCTAGGAGGTTATCAGCTGCTTAACCGGACTTTCCTGTGGCTGCCTCAATAAATTAAGGCCTCTAGCCAGGGCATAAAACTTAGAAACTAAGCGATTACACGCTAAGGGCACCCCCTGTGGGGTACGGACCTCGGCTTAGGGCGTCGCTGGTGGAGGACAGCAAAGGACAGGCTGGATTTGATTAAGAGGTTTGGCTTGTCTTTTCTCTGCGTTTATTAATAAAAGGGGTAAAGGTTTGTTATCACGAAAGCTTACTAACTATACTTAGTAGTATAGGTACTTTACTATCTTTTTATTCCGTGATTTTAACTGGCTACCTGAAAAATCAATCTGCCTAGCCAACCCAACTAAGTTGGGTTCGGCTATCAGTCTTACCGGCAGTATAACTAGCTACCTATTAAAGATTCAAAATGTACAGTTTTGTAACTTTTGGGTACAGGATCCTAAAAAGCGAGTTGCTTGAGTTTAAGACTCGACAGTGTTGCAACAAGTGCACTAAGGAGCTGCGAAGTTTACTTGTAAAGAGCATTAAATCCGGTGCCGGGTGTTGGAAGAGTTAAGTAGCCGTCATTAAAAAGGAAATAGTTTTCTCCTTGCGTTTCAAGAGCTGACTTTCACGGAGAATAGTGGGGTTTTGGTAGCTCTGGAAGATTTTTAAAAGAAAGAAGTAAACATTTACTTTTTTTTTTAATTTTAACTTGTCTATTTTCTTGTAAAATTGTCTTTAAAATAGCACCGAAACATGTCCCGTGTCAGTAGTAATAAGGATGACGAAAAAAATTTTTTTTGTCCGTATTGTTGTTTATAAAAAAATATTAAAGACAAATATTAGACACGTATTTTTTCTTATTTAACGTAATTAAAAGATTACGGCGATACATTGAGTTAAAATGTGCCATGACGTCACTAATTGTATGTAGATTTTATACTTACCTACTTGTGACGTAGCGACCCCCACTCCCCAACTTTAATGCGTTTTATCTAAGTTATTTTTTATTATTACGGTGAAGCAAAAAATAAGTGTCTAATATATTTTTTATTATCTGACTGACGAACTAAATAGAATTCCTTTTTTTTTACCCAGGCCTTACCCCTATTGTGCTTTATTGTCTTGCAAAAAATTCCCGATGTCTGCATAGAATCATCATAGTTTTCATTTTAATTCAATAAAATAATTCGTTGCATATAAAATTTTAGCGTTAAGCCATCGTCTAACGGTCCCGACTCAGCTCCATTAAATTTTTTCAGGGATGTAATCTAATTAATCTACCTGAAATTAATTCAGTCTCTGACCACCAACGCACAACCTAAACCGCTGGATCTTATATTTATAACGAAAGAGAATACTATGAATGGATTTTCGAAAATTCATCCCCTAAAGGGATTAAATAGGGGACGAATGTTTGGATGGAAGTTCGTAAATTTTTGCAGACGCTAAATCCCATCGGGCGCA
Source organism: Agrochola lychnidis (assembly GCA_963680765.1). Taxonomy (NCBI): domain Eukaryota; kingdom Metazoa; phylum Arthropoda; class Insecta; order Lepidoptera; family Noctuidae; genus Agrochola; species Agrochola lychnidis. The sequence goes on along the minus strand of OY796869.1, from coordinate 16,137,525 downwards.
CGTCTTGTTAAACATAATTGACATAATAATAATAAAAAAAAATTGGTTGCCTGTAAAGTCGGTATACGGGCGAAAGTTTTACGTGACAACGACTTTGAGTGGTAAAATAATTTTAATGTGACCGGAACCGGTGTGTATGCCTATCTCTCTCACTCTCTCTCTCTCGCTCTGTCTCTCTCGCTCTTAGGCGGGCTAACTGTGCTCGAGTGGAAGGGACGCGTGCCTTTCACTTTTTATGTCTGTCTCTCTCGCTCTTAGGCGGGCTAACCATGCCCGAGTGGAAGGGACGCGTGCCTCTCACTCGCTCTCATTGTGAGCGCATAACGTGAGCGGAGCGTAACGCAGTTTCTTGAAGTGTCACCCGGCAAACCAATTTATAAGACGTTGTCACGTCAAAACGTGTGGCACTCGGGGACTGCCGCGGTAAAGCTATTGCATAGCATTTGTAACCTCCATACTTCCTATTTGTCAACGCTACCCTTGGGATGATGACGTGATGACATAAAACAAAAATTACGTTCCCATGACAACATCACGTTTCCTATGACAACATCACCTTTCCCATGACAACGTGATGTTGTCATGGGAACCGTCATTATATGGTAGGTGGAGTGGGGGGTGTTAGGTTTTATTTTCGTTACGGAATTTCTTGATTCGGTCGTCGCGCTCAAAGCCCGTGATAACAGCTATGCATTTGCTTAAAAAAATGTAATCGAACTGTATAGTATACCGTAGAAATAACAGAAATATAAAAGGTACGCCAGTTAATAGAAAATTATGGGGAAATAAATTAATAGAGGTTTTAATTGGAATTTCAGGCATTGCAGGGTTATGCTTGCATGTAAACTAAGACCATAAAAGCTATCATGGTACTCGGATCTTGGTACGGCACTCAGAAACCACAGCTTGCGGTCAACGTCGCTGCAAACAACATGCTTTAGCTAGCTCATACGTGGTACGTGTGGTTGGTTTGTTTCTACCTTAATATACAGGGTGGCGATTTAGTCACCTGCATCCGTCAAGGGGGTGATTCTACCCTCCATACTAAACAACTTTTGCTATAAAACTTATATCAGATTCGTAAAAAAATAAATAAAAAAATATAGTGGCACTCCGGGAGTGCCGACAGAAGTGAAAACTTGAAAAAAAATCGGCACCAGAGTATTCAACACGTTGATGTCTTTTACTCCACGGTGTCGGAAAATTCCGTTACAGTGCCGCGAATGGTTTAGTCCCATGTCAAAAATGCCCAACGCTCCTAAAGAAGTTTTCACTTCAAAAAACTTTTCATACATGCATCGAAATAGTCTGTCTACTGTTGTATAAGAGCTTATTTTAAGCTATTGCATAGCTTTTATCGCGGCTTTAAGCGCGGCGACCGAATCAAGAAATTCCGTAACGAAAATAAAACCTAACACCCCCCACTCCGCCTACCATGTAATGACGTTGTCCTGGGAACGTGATGTTGTCATGGGAACGTAATTTTTGTTTTATGTCATCACGTCATCATCCCAAGTGTAGCGTTGACAAAGAGGAAGTATGGAGGTTACAAATGCTATGCAATAGCTTTACCGCGGCAGTCCCCGAGTACAACACGTTTTTTTTTTTTTTTTCACTGTCATACCATTTTTCATTTGAGATTTTGGAAACCAAAAAAAAATTACCTATGTTTTTCATTCTTATCCTAAAAATATATAAGACCGTTGTATAACTAAAAAAATAATATAAATGTATCACAAATAGTTTTTATTTTATAAGGCCTACAATGGTGCCGATTCCCTTGTTCACAAACTAAACTAAATCTAAGTTCAGTGCATCTTTTTCTTTCTATTTCATTAAGAAAAGGACAGAAGATAAATTTTAGTTTAGTCCTATCAAATTAATCAGCGCCTGTCACTACTCCATACAAGTTTAGACGTGATTAAAAACTTGCCTACTAAAATTACGTCAATTTACGTCAATCGCTGATTAATTTGACAGGACTAAACTAAAATTTATCTTCTGTCCTTTTCTTAATGAAATAGAAAGAAAAAGATGCACTGAACTTAAATTTAGTTTAGTTTGTGAACAAGGGAATCGGCACCAATATCGACAAAAATCGCCGGCGTACCAGGAAAGGCGCGCTTTAAAATAGTCGGCTGTTAAAGTCTTTAGAGCGGTCTGAAAGGAAGGTTGAAAGTATGCTACTTAAGTCGCAGGCAAAAGCTAGTTACATCATCACGTAAATACAATAAAAGTAATTTTGATACTCTGGCATACCTAATTATTATCGTAGTCTGTGGTCAAAGTCGCTGCAAGCAACATACGTATGCCAGCTCCTCTGTGGTAGGTACTGTGGTTGACTTGTTTGATGTAGTTATAATTAACATAGTATTCATTCAGTGATAGCCGAGTTGTGTGACCGTCGGACTTCGAGTTCGAACCCAAGACAATCACCTCTGACTTTTCGGATTTATGTGCCTATTGTATAATTATCATTTGCTTCAAAACGGTGAAGGAAAACATCGTGAGGAAACCGGCATGCTTAAGAGATATTTCTCGACGGCTTGTGAAGCCCAGTCATAGGCTCATGGGCGGCTTTAAAACTTTGACACCAGGTTAGTCACTAACCACACGAAAACAACAAAAAGCATCGTAATTATGTGTTTTGTTTCCAAATTCTTTTGTTAGATACGAAATATGATAGACTAGCGACCACTTCACATGGTTTTTACGATTTGACAAAACATCGATATTTCTTTATCTACACCGATGCTATAAATCTTCTATAAAAGTTTCTGAAACAGTTAGCTTATTGCTAACATTAAAACAACCAGTGTCACAGTAACCATAATACCATCCAAACGAGTGTTATAATGTTGTAAGAAATTACATAATGCAACTCGAATTTAAAAAAAAGAACATTGTCATGCACGCGCGTTTCACTACCACAGCGCAGTAATTTAAAAAAATATTATTATTTATGTAATATCAATGTATTATACACTAAACATTCCGGAATAAATTCTCTAAATGATGGTAAAAACCGCATAAAAATTCGTTGCCTTGATAAGAGAACACACGTCACACGGACGACTTAAAAAGAGACTTTAATTTATAATATGTTCAGAAGGAACATCTCTACAATACTGTAAAGATGTTTATCATTGATTATCACATGAAAACTCGACGAGTTTAAATGAAATTAGCTACACGGATAGAATCTCTGGACAAAGTGACACTCTACCAGCGATAACAATCATGGAAATGTCAAAATTGTATGGGACTGACATAATTATGCTGCCGAAAAAATATACCAATTCTGATGAAAGTCGTTAGTACGAAACGCTTTGAAAGCGATTCCCACTTGTTCAGGCCCTCTGGAATTCTTGAGTTATTTTTGCTATACAATGTCGCCCGTAGGCACATGCCCGCCAGCATTTTTCTGAATATTCATGATTTTTTTTCCAAAAATAACTTTAAAAAAGATAATTTTTTTTCTAATTTTTTTTCGAAATCCCCGTATGGTGTTATGAAATTACACTTTAGTTTTTTTTAAACAGTTTTTTTTTTTGAGAAAAAAATGTATTCACCTGCGTTTTTTTTTTGCATAGTCGACAAATTTTAATAAAAGTGTTAGTTAATCCGATAAAATAACTCATAAGCTTTTAGAAATAATAAACAGAATCCAAATCGAGCCAATAACATCGGAGATATTGCAAACGCTACTCAAAACATAAAAAAATAATAAAAACATTAAAGATTTTTTAAAGTTATTTATAAAGTTATTTTTCGATAATTTTTTTATGAATATTCATAAAAATACGGGCGGGCACATGCCGATGGGTAACATTGTATATGCATATAGAATGTGAGTAAAACCAAACAAACCAACCAACCAATGGCGTTAAGTCCGCCTCTGTACATTTTTGTGCTTGAAGTACCTATTAAATAAATAAGTAAATAAAACCGTGGATAACATCTAGCAATCTATTAAATTTAACTACTGCGACTATAAAAACCCTGAAAGTATTTCTAAAAATAAAATAAATATTTTTGCACGAACCAGGTCGTTTCTGAACAATTCTCGCACCTTAAGCCCAAAAGTTATTGGCAAAAGCACCTAGCTTAGTGGTATTTGCGCGTGCTTAGAATCTTTCTCACCTCTAAGTAGCCATAAGATACCTACATGTAGTATGAAAAGAGTATATTTTTGCTATAGACAGGTTGGGCAGTAGATAGAACGTGTTGTGTATATACAGAGTGTTAGGTTAAACGAGAGGTGTAGTTCTCATGAATATGAACCACTTTTATTATGACCCCAACTCTGAAATACAAGAAAAATATATCAGCTGTTCTGTTAATAACGTAGGTATTACATTTTGTGGGAAACAACTAATATATTCTAATATTAAAGCTGAAGAGTGCACTGTTGCCACTGTTTGTCTTCATCACCCAAAGGTTGACTGGTAGAAAATGCGTATGGCATTAAGTCCGCCTCTGGACATTTCTCTTGCTCGATAACGAGGTGCCAGCAGTTGTTGCAGCTGAGCACGTAGCTTTAAATTCCCCGACTAATAATCATGATCACAACTTTGATCCAGCTCGTCCCATCCTTGATGTCCTCCCTCCGGTTGATGCCGTAAGCCGAGGTTCGTACCCCACAGGGGGTGCCCTTAGCGAGCGTTCACCTAGTTTTAATTAGCATAGATTAATAACCCCTGGCTGGAGGTTTTAAGTGTAGTAGCTTAAGGGGGAAGCGTCATGGTAGCAGGTAGAAATTCAAATTTTCTTACGTTTTTTGTATTTTGCAAGTCAGTGTCAGGTTTTATGTTGATTAAAATATGATACACGGTCGTAACAAATATGGCTTTACTCAATTATAATCATTACATATATACGAGCAATACGTTCTCGAAATCGACTCTAACGATTTCGATAAAATTTGCAATAAGTATAGGGGATTTACGGGGGCGAAAAATCAATCTAGCTAGGTCTCATATCTGGGAAAATTTGGTTTCTCCGTATTTTCACCCGAGCAGAGCTCGGTCGGCCAAAGGTTAAGATAATGAATAATGAGATGATGAATGACATGGCAGCATGGAATTAGTAAGTACTGTAAGGTTTTATCATGAGATGCAACCTCATGCTGTACTGTGCTAGCAAGAATGCTGTACGTCATCCGAACAATCTGACAGGATATATTCAAATTAGGATTTGTAATCGTTTTCACTTGTCGATGAAAAAATGATAGTTTAGCCCGAGGCGCCGCTCGCGCTTGTTTCTTTATAATGTTATACTATTGAATTAAATATAAAGCTTTGAAGCAAGATTCCTTTGATTTCAACACTGTCCCGGGTACCGCAGCCAAGCTAGTGCCTACAGTACCTACTATCATGGCAGCATGGAATAAGTAGGTACTATACATGGATTAGTATGAACTTTCCTATACTATTAAATGAGCATTCTCTATTTTTGGCTTTTGGTGAATGTGTATTTTATGTAATATTGTTTTTTTTTTTTGTGTAATGTGCGTTTATTTTGTGCAGAATAAACAATTTTTCTTTCTTTTTTTTTCTTTCTATTTTCACCAGAGTAGAGCTCAGTCGCCCACGTACTAATAAAAATGCGAAAGTGACCGTTAAAACAGCTGAATGGATTTGCATGAAATTTGGCACGTGGGTAGACCATGACCTGGGTTAGGACAAAATACTTTTTATCGCGGTAATACGTTCCCGTGGGATAATTTTCGGCCTCCATGCGGGCGAAGCCGCGGGCAAAAGCTAATTCTTTATTTTTTCATTTAATTTTAGGGTTCATAGTAAAAGTTGCTTATTTTACGTAAGTAGTAAGTGAGTTTAATCTAAAACACTTTATAAATATGCTAATTGTGATCATAAATAAGATTAACTCCGCCGAAGCTGTGTAACGGAACCTGGCTCAAAGTCGTGTCTTTGCAGAGAAACGTCATCGAGGCGGAAATTCTAATAGGTTGTGGCGATGGCGAGACAGTGTTTATACCGCGTATATCACTAATTCCCCACAATTACCAGTTTAAGCGCATACAGTTCCCTGTGAACGTATGCTTTGCGATCAACAAGTCACAAGGGCCGACAACGAGGGCTGAAGGTTGCGGGTGTCGACCTCAGGATAAGCTGCTTCTCACACGGACAACTGTACGTCTCTTGCTCCCGATCCAAAATATACAGAGAGCCAGGAATGGTGCCTGACTCTCTGTATATTTTGGCTGCTGAGGATAAAACTACAAACGTAGTATACAGGGAAGTTTTATAAAAATGTGGTTGTTATTGTAGATATTGTGGTGTCTTATGACTTCCACGCGAAAGAAGTCGCTGGCAGAAGCTAGTCATAAATAAGACTCGTAAAGTTATACAATAATAGGAAAAAAATCTTCTCCAGTCAGTTTTTGCATGGATAGCCTGACTAACGTCATATTAAGTTCAATATTATTACAATTAATAACATTAAATTGTTGTTTCTAAGCATAACGTCATTGTAAACATATAGCCAGGGGGCCTACCACCAGCTCATAAAACAGTATTATTTTAATATTACTTCAGTGTGGGAAAGAGATGAATTTCTAAAGGTCGTATAGCTCCATCTCTTTCTCCCACTGAAGTAATATTAAAAATAATACTTTTTATGAGCTGGTGGTAGGCCCCCTGATATTAGCCCAACTATGCTGGGGTCGGCTTCCAGTCTAACCGGATGCAGCTGAATACCAGTATTTTATTTGGCGTGACTACCTATCTGACCTCCACAACCCAGTAACGGATACGATACTCGTCGGTAAGACTGGTTGTCAGACTTTCGGGCTTCTGATGACCCGTAACGACTGTCAAAGATTAGTGTCAATTAATTAGTAATTATCAAAGTACATAATAATTAAATTAATTATTAACTCACCTTTCGCGCGTCACTACCAAAATCTGAAACAATAGGTAATTTTATTAATATTATGGCTGCATGAATTTAGTTGCAACATTGTATTTTAGGGATGACTCTTAAAAAAGTTATTATTAGGAAGTCAAATTCAAATTATTTTATTTCACATAAACCTACAAGGGCACTTATGAAACGTTAGAAACTAGGTGCACGGTTCCAATTGGTCACTTCGGTTTGCTTGAAGAAAAGTTATTTACCTATTAAATAAAGGTTTATCGTGTGTCTCTCTCCATCCGACTAGCGACTGCTATCTCTATCTCTATCTACTCGACTGTAATAACTCAAAAGGAGGCTAATGTTTTTACATTAGGTGCAAGTTAAGACTATGAAAACAGATAAAACCCACTCTACATAAAGAATACTTTTTTAGAAGTTTCTTGTTTAACTTTAAATGAGTCAAAGAAAGAGAATTAGTGGTTTCTCGAATGACATTTATTATCAAAGCTTTATTTAACTATACTCCATTTGAAATAAGATCAGACATTTAAATAAGTATTTTTTACAGTCCGTTCAACTGATTTTGACTTCTATTGCGTTGGTGGTATGGCAAATGGCAGCTGCAGTTAACAGTTGGTATTGTAACCATCTTTTTGCTTTTAATGCCATTTTTACACCTACAGTATAGAAGTCAAAATCGGTTGAACAGACTGTAAAAAAGGTTTGTTAAAATTTCTAATCTTATTTCAAATGGAGTAAAATTCTTTACACAAAGTAAACGTATTTTGAGCCGTTCGGGCATCGTACAATGCCAACTACTCAATAGTAGTCCAAAACTGATTAACAAAACAATACTTTAGATAGACCGACAATTCAAAAGGATGTGTTCTAGACCAAACGATCAACAAAATACTTTTTTAATTGAAATTTTCCTGTAAAAACAATCTCCATCTCATTTTCCCAAAGACTCGTGAAAAACAATTTTGTTAATTAGTTAAAGGCCAAATTTAAAACAAAGTAACATCAAACAACCCTACGCTCATTACGTCAAAGAATCGATTTAAAATTAAACAATTGTGCTTGGGAGTTAGTACAGAATAAGTACAGAAGGTCTATTCCAAACACTTTTAACAAAGGAAAAGGGTACTTAATACTTCTTACCTAAATTTCTACGCTAGATGTAAGTAAACAACGAGTTATTAGCCTCTAGAATACACAATAAAGAAAGCGTTTAATAGAAGCACTTATAAGTGAATTACCCTATTCGACCAGCCTTCAGTTAAGATTACAGCAGCCAAATAAATGCTTGTTATATTGATATTAAACCGAGGTCAAATGGCGAAAATATTCGGATACTTAAACCAAGCCCACTTTTGCAGATGAGACTATTTTCAGCAGGTAGGTTCCATAAAAACAAGAAGACATTGCCGGTTTTTGAACCAAAACTGATTGCTAAAGTAAATATTTGTATTTGCTCATACTGTGTCTTTATAAATGTGCAAGTCGTCGAGGTTAGAACTTCTGCACCTTTTTACATTGTTGTATGGACGTGTGTATTACAATTCTTGTTTTACATTCAATTCTAATTAGCTAAGAGGTCAGTGAAACCGAAGGGATTAGACACAATAACGTCCCGGTCATGGGAACAGGACGTTTTTTATATTAAATTCTAATTAGCTAAGAAGTCAATGAAACCGAAAGGATAGGACAAAATAACGTCCTAGTCACGAGAGTAAGACGTTTTTTTTTAAATTCAATTCTAATTAGCTAAGAGGTCAATGAAACCGAAAGGATAGGACACAATAACAGCCCAGTCACGGAAGTAGGACGTTTTTTTTAATTAAACCAGGTGGAATGAATTCTCATTCCGAATTTGTAATTTCGGAGTGGGTGATACGAATATGAATCTAATTTTGTATCCAATAATCTAGGGTTAATGTGATTTCGTCCGTGAGGTTAATATATGAATAGCCTGTGACGGTGTAGACCACAAACTGAGCACATTATTAATGTTATTTACATGATTATACACAGGTTTTTTTTTTCTCTTGAAAGAGTTATTAGTTACCTGCTTATTTATTACGAGAAAGATGTGTTTTAAATAGGAGAATTGAAAATCAAAATAAAACTTGTAAATGTCTTCTTCTAACTGGTTTCACAATGGGCCTTATTAGAATGCTCAAAGTCACCCAAAAGGCAAAGAAGAGAGCTTATGCTTGGAGTTTCCCTGCGTGATCGAATCAGAAATGAAGAAATACGCAAGAGAACCAAGGTAACCGACATAGCCCGAAGAATTGCCAAACTTAAGTGGCAATGGGCAGGGCACATTGCTCGCAGAACAGATGGCCGATGGGTCTGAAAGGTTCTGGAGTGGTGACAGCGTACTGGAAGACGTAGCGTTTGGAGGCCTCCCACAAGATGGACCGATGATCTTGTGTAGGCCGCAGGAATCCGCTGGATGCAGGAAGCACAGAATCGGTCGAACTGGCGGAGCCTAGAAAAGGCCTATGTCTAGTAGTAGACATCTTTTAGCTAAAATGACGATGAAGAATTATGAATTGGTTTCTATTTCTCTTGATAAATGGACGGTTGATTGTAAAACCATATATGATTTTACATAAAAGAGGAAATGACTGGTAGACGTGTCTGTATAAAACAGTCTCTAATAGAAAAACGTAGTTATAAAAACTTTTTACAAAAAAAAACAACCGACCTCCAAAAAAAAAACACTACAAAGTGAAAAATAACTTTAAATTCGGAAGTCGGTGTCTTAGGTTTTGTATTTTCGTTTTTTGCCACCGACTTCCGAATTTAAAGTTATTTTTCACTTTGTAGTGTTTTTTTTTTGGAGGTCGGTTGTTTTTTTTTGTAAAAAGTTTTTATTTTTCACTTTTTAGTTGTGGTACCTACCCCACACACATTCGAATACCACTACCTGCTACAAATGACAGAAACTTAACATATCATCTACATACTAAGTGGGAAAAAAATACGTATTTTGTAACTAACTCAAAAACTATCCAAGCAAAGTTAATAAAATTTATATGGGACCAATTCGAGAGCACACCCTTTCAAACAAAAAAAGAATTTTCAAAATCGGTCCACAATTGACGGAGAAATCGGTGGACATACATAAAAAAAAAAAACAAACATACGCGACGAACATATCGCTGACTGAATTCAATAGTGGCACAAGACAAAATTCAACAATTTGAGAAAACGCACAAATAAATAAGCGAAGGCAAGTGCGCGCGCACAAATTAGTTCTTACTGACTGTATTTTATGGAATATATTATTCATGTTTTGTTTTTATACATCTACGTTATAGTTTCAGTTGCCGGCAATAATAATTTTGAAAAAGTTTTTGTTAATTTGATTAATATGAGGCTCAGAAGACGGCGACTCCGAGTTGTGCCAGTACTGCATTGTTTATTTTTTTATTTTTTTGATTAATGCCAGAAATTATTTTATAAAAGTAAGAAAATAAGAATACGATTTCACGTAAACATAGCTAAATAGAATGGGTATTAAAAAAAACTGAAAGTGCTCATCAATGGAATTCTTAAATCGTAATAAAACTACCATAAATGTTAAGTAACTTAATATTTATTAGCATACTTTTGAGTCTGTGATGTCCTAGAAAACGTATTAAGAATCATCATCATCATTTCAGCCGAAAAACGTCCACTGCTGGACATAAGCCTTCCCCAAGCACCGCCACTCTCACACCCAGCGGATTCCTGCGGCCTTCACCAGGTCATCGGTCCACCTTGTGCGAGGCCTTCCGACGCTACATCTTCCGATACGCGGTCGCCACTCCAGAACCTTTCGGCCCCATCGGCCATCTGTTCTGCGAGCAATGTTTTACCGATTGCCATTTAAGTTTGGCAATTCTTCGGGCTATGTCAGTTACCTTGGTTCTCTCGCGGATCTCTTCATTTCTGATTCGATCACGTAGAGAAATTCCAAGCACAGCCCTTTCCATTGCCCTTTGGGTGACTTTTAGTCTTTTAATAAGGCCCATTGTGAGTGACTACATTTTAGTGCCATGTACTGGCAACAAGCACTGGTCAAAGACTTTCCGTCTTGAGACACTGCGGTATGTGACGCTACCCGCGTTTGGGAAGCTACGCAATATTTTCTCGCTATTTTCTAGGTGAGTTGGGATTCGACGATTGACCTCTTTCTCGAAGTTGGACCTTCCTAACTGGACAGTTTGTCCTAGGTAAACATACTTGTCCACCACTTCGAGTGAAGACGTATCTCCGATCTTCATGAGAATCAGTATTACATGGGCATTTGACATGAGCTTTTTCTTGTCCATGTTTATTTTAAGACCCACTCTTTCGGAAGCTCTACTGAAGTCATCAAGCATTGTACTAAGCTCCTTCACAGTCTCAGCCATGACAACTTTCGTCGGCAAAGCGAAAGTTGATGTTACTCGCCATTGATGTTGATGCCTAGATTGCCTAGCCCTTTCCAATCCAGAACCTTTAAGACATCCTCCAGTGCAGTGGTGAACAGTTTCGGAGAGATAACATCTCCCTATCCCACACCTCGCTGCAGAAGGATAGATTTCGAGGTCTAGTCCTAGAGTCGGACTGACATAGTGGCGTTTTCGTACAGATATTTCAGCACCTCGATGTACCGGTAGTTGAACTGGCACCGTTGAAGAGACTGCATGACTTGATCGAATCGAAGGATTTCTCGCAGTCCACAAACGCTAAGCAGAGAGGCAAGTTATACTATTCGGTCTTCTGTATAACCCGCGGCAGCTTATGTATGTGATCTACGGTGCTAAAGCCTTATGGAATCCGGCTTGCTTGGGAGGCTGGAAGTCGTCAAACCTGCGCGCTAAATGGTTCATGATGACTCTCGAAAACAGCTTATAGACATGGCTCAGAAGTGAGATGTGCCTATAAATTTTAAGGAGGGCATTGTCGCCCTTCTTAAGAAAGGTATCACCTCTGTTCCATGCCTGTGGCGTTCTTCTCTTGAGTATTACAAAATCAAACAGCTTCTGGAGTCCTCCAGAAGCTGTTTGATAGCGGCTGTTTGTTTCAGAGCGGGTTTTCCGGCCGGCCTTTAGGAGTTTGGCCGTAATTCCGTCATCTCCCGGCGCCTTGTTGTTTTTGAGCTGCTTCTAAGCCATCTTAATCTTTTACAAGCTGACGTCCAGGATGTCTTCGGTGTAGTGTCGGGTCAATCCAGTTCTTGGGTCGTTTACCAAATTAGCTCAGGTTTGGTCTTCAGTTTCGCAAGCTGGCTCTGCCCAATAGACATATCTCTTGCAAAGACCTTAGAGCCTTTATTCCACTCTATCGCGTCCTTAATGCGGTCTGCACCAAAGCGGTGAAGGTCGCTTTTCAAGGACTTAGAGATCCGTCTATTGAGCTGTTGGTACTTCAGCTCATCGTTTGAAGACTGCAGGATTATCTCGCGCCTCTCCTCCATGAGCTGTATAGTAGAATCAGAGAGCTTCTTGTTTCTATTGGTATGATGGGTAAGCGCAATATGTCTCTCGATGGCTCGCTTAAGAACGTTGGTCTATCGTTTTGCAAAGAAATTACACTTTTAGATTGTTTATCCAAGCTTTCAGTTTGATATTGCGAATACTCAAAATCTGATGCAGTCAATAGTGAGTCACAGTCTTCAAAAATTGTCTTCTTGCCTTCATTTAATCATAATTAAGCCCGGAGAAACATTTGTTTTTATTAATTGTGTTTCTAGCACCACAATTTTTTTTACACCTGTCCTATCCACAATCACAATCTGTTTCGATTTGAAACAGATTGCTAATCCATTGCTTCATAAGTTGGAAAAGAAAATCTGCTCAACAACGTAAATAACGCAATTAATGTTGTTGAACTGTCAAAATCAAATAAATTAGGCAAAATTGTTACGAAAATAAGTTACGCAATTAGGGTACAGGATCAGGTTTGTTCTTGAGGTCTGAAAAAAACAGTTATTGTATATTAATGGTGATTATTTTTATTTAAAATAAAATAAATGACTACTTACCGTGGAATACTTATCAGCACAACTTATAAAACTCCGCGATATTTGTGTAAAACTGCCACAACTCAAAAGTGACATTATTGCATAACCTTAAGCGGGCGATAGGCGCGAGCGCATGTGGCCGATTAACGATGAGCCGGTGTTGCATGAAAGAGACGCAACGTTATCGTTTATTCACTAATGACACTTATGCCTCCAATCGGGTAGTTTATGAACTAACGAGTTGGGTATTTAATGCATAAAATAAAGTACCTAATTTAGAACAAGAATTCATTACTAACTCAAATTGCCACAATTTCGACTTGTGCCACTAATGAATTCAGTCAGCGATATAACCTCCTCCTTTTTGGAAGTCGGTTAAAAACCACGGGGCAAGTTTTTTAAAGACCAAGTAAATATTCAATTTCCTCGTTTAAAGAGGTTTATTTACAAGCTCGTTCATTCCTCGCTCTTTTCATTCATTATTTGACTTTCTTTCCACGAAAAATATTTACTAAAATAAAAACGTAATCTCTTTTGTACAGTGTACGTAAAAAAATTAAAAATATCCCCTGACTCTCCGGTAAACCGCTTTGCGAAGCTTAAAAGCCTGCCAATATGTTTTTTAAAAGGTGACAAAATATAATAACGTTTTGTTTTAGCGCTTGGAAAGTCACTTATTATTTTATCGAAGGATAAACCTCGGAAATGTACATATTAACATGATGATTTTTTGGGAAGTCAATCTTTTTAGAAATAGCTAAATTCAACTCGATAGGTCGTTTATATAGCTTTAAAATTGGAGACCCATCTAAGTATCGAAACCTTTTGTATACCCAAATACCATGTTTTTTTATTGAACATTAGTGTGGAACTTTGTCGTTTAAATTATTGGCTATTACCCTGGCACTTTTCACATGTTTGCACTGTTTGCATGCAACTATACTCCATTTGAAATGAGATTTAACATTTGAACAAACCTTTGGTACAGTCCGTTCAACCGATTTTGACTTCTATATCGTAGCATAAGGATAGCATTAAAAGCAAAAAAGTGGTTACAATACCAACTGTTTACTGCAGCTGCTATTTGTCATACCGCTAACGCAATAGAAGTCAAAATCGGTTGAACGGACAGTAAAAAGGTTTTGGTCTAATCTTATTTCAAATGTAGTATAGATACTTCCCAAAAACTAACTTAGGTATCTCCTTGGGATTGTCGTATGAATAAGCTACTAGAAACATTTAGGTATTATTTAAGATAGGATAATTATTCCTATTCAAGAATTACTTTCTTACGTCTAGACCTGGGGACCGTCAGCTATCTGAGCTGTCTTTCGAATCTTTTTCTATTCTAATGATGAAATAGTGTAATCTCCAAAAAATGCCAATATCTTATAAAATATTCATGTAGATTGTATGAGAAGGCATCCAGGTTAAAATTTCCAATCTTAAAACCTATTGTAGTGTAGATTGAATGATATCTTACCAATATTCTTTCTATGTCAGCGGAAAGTCAGACGGAAAGGTATTTCCTATCTCTTGTGTAAGTGCGTCCATATGGGTGAAATATCCTACATTCTTGAATAAAATATTGAAGTCTTGAGCGACAGACCTTCATTCGAGCACCGAAAGATATTTGATTGAATAGTCGAAGATGTGATGTGCAGTAATCACTTTTAAGATGCGCTCGTTCTATTTCAAATTTGAAGTACAATTTTAGATAAATTTAAATTTTAGAAAAAAGAGCTACCTGCACTGCTGCATTAATAGTTCCTGATTAATACGCCGACAAAATCGCGTGCAAACTCGACATAGATAATTCCCCTGTCTATATTCAAACAAGGAACAAACTCCCCTATAATTCCCGCCACCAAAACCAAACAAACTTGGGAACAAAGTAAATAAATTTGATATCTGTCGACCCCCATTTCCCCGCATTTATCAATCCGCACGCAAACGATTGCGTGTCATTTTCCTTAGCCCGTAGTTATAATGACAGACCAATAAATATTGCTATTGTTTCCCAAATTGAGGGTACCGTCACAGAATAGTACAAAAAGTGATTCAATTCCACTTACAACACTGATTTCAATCGCATTTGCAACAGTACCGAAAAATGTTTGGTTATGTGCGGTTTGGTGGAACAGTTTAGAAATATTATTATTACTCCATAAACGGCACCCCGGCCCAATCACAGTATAAATATGGACAGTTCAGAAACTACGAAGTAAACGTTCGAAACGGCACACTTACACAGACGCGCTCATTGACGAGACCCTAAGCGATTATCGCGGTGCTGTCAGTTGCGGGTGCCGTGTCGAGACGAATGGTCGCTGCGATTTTTTTTTGACGTGATAACGTCTTATAAATCGATGAACACCGGCTGCACGCACAAAAATGTGTCGCGTTCCGCCTAAACCGAGCGTGCAAGCGAGAGCGCGGAACAAG
Organism: Agrochola lychnidis; assembly: GCA_963680765.1. Taxonomy (NCBI): domain Eukaryota; kingdom Metazoa; phylum Arthropoda; class Insecta; order Lepidoptera; family Noctuidae; genus Agrochola; species Agrochola lychnidis. The sequence goes on along the minus strand of OY796869.1, from coordinate 16,122,197 downwards.
CGATAGAGATGCACGATCGGCCTAAGCGTTCGGTTTGTGACGTTATCATGTAAAATTATCGTCCGTAAACCGACTTTACAGACAACCAATTTTTTATTGGTTATTATTTCAACAAAAAGGCCTAGTTTCCATACTGTCCATATTTATACTGTGGCTCAATACATTGAATGAAACTCCAAACCAACCACCAAGTGGCATTCATTGGAGATCCCCGAACGTATGTGTATATGTGTGTGCTGTGCGTGCGCCTGTTTGCACTCGTCATATGGAGTTGACCTTCTGTAGGTAGGTACTATGTGATTCCGTTCAAAAGAATACTAAAATCGATGCTTTGATTCCGGCCTTTCATTTGTTTAATGAACTGGGAATTTGAGGGGATGGTTTAGCCTGTAAGCCGAGATTAACTGTTAAAGCGCTGGCTTAGCGAAGATTGAAGTTTGTAAAAAAAATACCGTTGTAATAACGTGGAAAATTTCGAGAAATATCTTTTTAGAATTAAGGTTGTACAAAGTAGAAGTAACAATAACGCCCTTTAATGAGCATATTGAAAAAAAAACAATGATTATAAGACTATAAAAATAACCAATTATGACAAAAAAAGTATAAACTATTGTTAGTTTAATCTTGCAAAAGGAATAAAAATATCATAAGCTTGAATTTCATCTAAGTATTAAAATGTAAATTAACAACGATAACAAAATAATACATCTAGAAGATCCTTTAACAAAAGAACATTTCAGCGAACAGTATTAGTATACAGCCAAAGAATACCACATTTAAGTCCCGAAAGACAATAAACACCTGAACGAAAATACCTCCTACACGCTCCTTAAATTACAATGAAATAAATAACAATACAGTGTATAATAAACAAAAAGGAATTCACATAATCAAAATTTATTTGGTTAATAACGTCGTCCCGAACAAAGCTGGTGTTATAAATTTGACACCCCTGCCTCGAAAGTTTGGCACAATTTATGAGGTACGTGGTGTAATTAGCAAATGAGACAAAGAGTGATGAGGGATTTCATGTATTAAATGGTATAATTACATAACATGAGATAATATTCTTGTGTAAAATTATTCGCACCTGTATAAACATGACTAGAGTCTATGGCAAACGAAAGTAGACACCCGAATTATTTGCAAAGTTTTTTTTTATGGCAATGCTAATTAACGTTAACCTCAATTTGCCAAAAACAAGATGGAGTATTGTTGGTGTCTTCTTGTGATCTTGATACAGCATTTACTAACTCAAAAAAAACTTTTTACAAAAAAAAAAAACAACCGACTTCCAAAAAACACTACAAAGTGAAAAATAACTTTAATTTCGGAAGTCGGTGTCTTTGGTTTTGAATTTTCGTTTTTTGCCACCGACTTCCGAAATTAAAGTTATTTTTCACTTTGTTGTGTTTTTTGGAAGTCGGTTGTTTTTTTTTTTTTGTAAATAGTTTTTATTTTTCACTTTTTAGTTGTGGTACCTACCCCAAACAAATTCGAAAACCACTACCTGGTATGTAAATAACAGTGACAGGAACTTATCATAACATCCACATACTAGTGGGAAAAAGTACGTATTATTGAAATTAACTCAAAAACTATCAAAGCAAAGTTGATAAAATTTATATGGGACTACCTCGAGAGCATACCCTTTCAAACAAAACAATTGACACAATTGACGGAGAAATCGGTGGAAATACATTTAAAAAAAAACAAACATACGCAACAAATATATAACCTCCTCTTCGGAAGTCGGTTAAAAATGACAAAACATTGATTCTAAAGAATCTTTTCATATGGAAGTTTTAGATTCAGATTTTGATTATGATAGGTAGTGAATATTAACAAATTACAAATTAAAATTACCAAAATAATTATAGAATATTATTGTTTTTTTATTAGAATTGCTACATAATACCTAAAGTCTTATTTTTATTCAGACGAAATAAACAGATTTTTCGAAATTTCAAAAAACGTCTCGTTGTTTTGGAACATAAAAGGTAGCATGATTTTAAACAAATAATTCTAAAGTATCAAATTAGGTTATTCCAGGTATGTCATCCAAATTTTGGGGTTGCTATGCTGATATTTTTTAAATTTGCCGCGCTTTTTCAGTCTCTACTTTCGTTTGCCAGACTCTCTCTACCTGTATTATACTAGTGCCAATCATTCTGACGGATTGGATCGTCCAGGGGAGATGACAGCAAATTAAGTGACTGAAAAGTGTAAGATCAAGGTAAAAAAAAAAACGTGTGGCACTCGGGGACTGCCGCGGTAAAGCTATTGCATAGCATTTGTAACCTCCATACTTCCTATTTGTCAACGCTACACTTGGGATGATGACGTGATGACATAAAACAAAAATTACGTTCCCATGACAACATCACGTTGTCATGGGAACCGTCATTACATGGTAGGCGGAGTGGGGGGTGTTAGGTTTTATTTTCGTTACGTTACGAAATTTCTTGATTCGGTCACCGCGCTCAAAGCCCGCGATAAAAGCTATGCAATAGCTGAAAAAGAAATTCTATTTAGTCCGTCTTTCAGATAATAAAAAATATTAGACACGTATTTTTTGCTTTATCATATTAAACAAAAATAACTTAGAAAACACGCATTAAAATTGGGGAGTGGGGGTCGTTACGTCATAATTCAGTATAAAATCTAGCAAGGCGTGACGTCAGCCACATTTTAACTCAATGCATCGCCGTAATCTTTTGATTACGTCAAAAAAGAAAAAATACGTGTTCAATATTTTTTATTAATCAACCTGCCGTACAAAAAAAAAATTGGACACAGGCCTATTATTTTAGTAAATAGCTAGATCAGTGTTATGTTATAAAGAACATAAATGTAGATTTTAGCATTGCACTAACCTAACACAGGCTAAAACAATCTTCTGAATTGTTGGATTATCCTGCTTTATTTTAATTCGTCAATCTGAATAAATGAAATAACAAGTTCATCCTTGAATAATGCAAAGATCTAGTTGTAAATAACAATCTACTGTATGTTCATAATTGAATTTCATTCAACAGTATTCAAATCACAGCTGCTATTGAAAAGCGTGTACCAGGAAGCAGAAATCCACGACCATCAATCCATTATTACGATGATATAATAGTACTTCATAATGTACGCAAATCGCTCGAGTGATTTCTAACAATGAGGTTAAGCGTATCATTGATGATTACTTGAATGTGCAGCGTTGTTGCAATTTGTGTGAATCGAGAGATATAGCGAATAATACGATAATGTATTTCTAAGAATTGGATTCACAGTATTGCAGCACGCGCTGCACTGAGAATCAAAATATCCGGAAATGCTGATCGATAATGACATGCAAGAAAACTATTTTAGAACATTCAATGGCCTATTATTTGGCTTATACACATTTCTCAAAAACAAAGCAAATAGAAAATCGAAATGTAGCAAAAGTAAAATATCAAGAGAATTTCTGTCACAAACATAATGCTATCTCTGAAAGCGACGGTACTATTCCCTCAGCTCCTAGACCCAATGACAAAACAAATACCGTAGATAAAACAAAAGACAAAACCTTTTCTGTACCAGTCGCACATAATAACCGTCGCATAATTCTGCCAAACATTCACTATCATCCGCTACACAACGATAAAAATATACCAGCATAAAAGCAAGCGCTTGGTAATGACAGGGTACCAGCACATTTCCTTGATAAATATTCCCCTGACGCCCGCTAAAGTTGGTCGTTTATACCATAATAACACAACATCGGCCAGGCTTGTCCCCAGGGAGATATTCACGATGAAAAACAATAAACGTTTACCTATCCCCTAGCACTTTTCGTTTTCCTACGTGGTTTGTGTGATCAATTGTTTTTGCTTGAATTTAAATTGCTTTTGTTACATGGATGTCGTAATTTGTCAAGATGTGTCTGAATGTGTCAGGTGTTTGTTGTTGCTAAATAAGTTGTGAATTTGGCTCGTGTTCACTTTTAGAAGGAAACTCAGGATTATTTTTTAGTATAAATGTTGACCGTGCATTTTCTCAACCAATGTACTTTTTATTTGGAACTTCCTCTTGCCGAAAAATGCTAGCAGGATTTTATCCTCATGGTGTGAGGCTTGAGGCAAAAAAAAAACAAAGACGGTTATACTAGATACAAGCCGTCTTCTATCAAAGTTTCCTTATAAAATAGGCACGTATCTCGGAAACCTTATAGTTGTTTAAATTAACTTCATTTGCCTATATATTAGATGTCTTCAAATTCAATTTAGTAGAACGTTATTTATGGCACCGTAAGGATTCCTGTTACAATTTCATTTTGATTAAAATGTATTTTACTATCTTCATGTTTACCTTTTAAGGCTGCTTGCTGTGATGAACCAAATTCCAATGTTCCTATAGCTATTTTATCTTTACTTGCAATTCATGATTCTCGTAAACATTTACCTTTTTAACCGACTTCGAAAAAAAGGAGGAGGTTCTCGATTCGTCGGGATATTTTTTTTTTTATGTATGTTGCCCGATTACTCGAAGACGGGTAGACCGATTTCAAAAATACTTTTTTTTGTTTGAAAGGGTATACTTTCATGTTGGTCCCATTGTCATTTGGTCACGATCTGATGGTGGAATCTTGGAGAAATCGAGGGAACTCTTCAAATATTAAAGGCACATCTATAGCGATTTGGGTATTTTTGATGAGCAGTTGACATAAGACTATTGTAACTTAGATAAATTACAAATCAACCCACTAAAAAGTGAAAAAAAAAACTTTTTTACAAAAAATACAACCGACTTCCAAACTACAAAGTGAAAAATAACTTTAATTTCGGAAGTCGGTGTCAAAAAACTTAAATACTGATCCAAAGACACCGACTTCCGAAATTAAAGTTATTTTTCACTTTGTAGTTTGGAAGTCGAAAAAAGTTTTTTTTTCTTCTTTAGCTTTTCTATTCTAAAACAAAAAAAGTTCATTCAGTATTTTTAACAACCAATAAAATATTTGCCTCTATTTTGTCATACAGTTGTGAGGTTCCCTTCGTACCAATGCTGACGACAGCTTCATACATGTTGTCTCCGTTTTATACAACAAACGTTTGTGATTTCTGTTTCCCTCGACATGATCGTTCGCTATCAAGCTCTTTGAGGACACTCATATTTGGCCGTGGGCGATAGTTGGGTGATCGTAAGACGGCTGTAACTGTTTTAGTTTTGCTTGCTTGTTACTTTTTAGGGTTCCGTACCCGAAGGGTGACAAACAGAACCCTATTGCCTCCGTTGTCAGTCCGTGCGTCCGTCTGTCTGTCAGCGGGCTATATCTTATGAAGCGTAATAGGTAGACAGTTGAAAATTTCACAGATTGTGTATTTCTACTGCCGCTATATCAAAAAATAAAAAGGAGGTCGCGATACAAGAAACGTGATTTTTTCTGCGTTTTTTGCTCGTTCTTAGTACATACGAAACTCTTCGTGTGCGAGTCCGACTCGCAGTTGGCCAGTTTTTTTTAGATGATGAACAGCTGGCAAGCAGAATTTAGTTTGTTTCCAATTATTATGATCGACGTTCAGTACAAAATCTTCATTTTATGGCGTAGACATAGTCATTAAGAGGCTGGCGACACGGCTCGCAACTACAAATCGGGATGTTTGCAAAATTCAATTCCAAGCACGTTGCGCTAGTATGAGTGCCGGTTGGAGTGATATACACCTACAGTGAGCAATACTATCATGCAAACATTGACAATTATTGCTTGACGCGATAGTACTACTAGCTTTCGAAAATTTATGATAAATATGGATGTGCTCCGTAATACAAAAAACCGGCCAAGTGCGTGTCGGACTACGCACAATGAAGGGTTCCGTAGTTGAGATGAATTTATTTATCCCAAGAATTAACATTTATTCCAACTGCAAATCGTCGCTCGGCATCCAATACCGCGAATGTGTAATTAAAAAAAAAAAAATATTAATTGCAGGGTCACTTATTTGAACGTGTAGAATGAAAAATCTGATTTTCTTAAAAAAAATCACATTCGCGGTATTAATATAATAATAATAAAAATCTAACTTTAAACGAGCAATTCTTGTCTATATTATATAATCTGAATCTCTGAAACGGCTCCAAGAATTTTTATGAAATTTAGTATGCAGGGGGTTTCGGGAGCGATAAATCGATCTAGCTAGGTTTCATTTTTAGAAAATGTCGTTCAAAAAAGAAAAATAATCATCCAAATATTTTTTTATTCAAGTAACAAGGACTCATTGTGTTAGTAATGAACTTTAGCTTATTTTACCAGGTCACTCAGAAAGTTTTGCGACTAACAGTTTTTGTCTATGGGATACTGGCTGGCGCTCAGAAGCACCATATCGTCTCCAAAGCTAATTAATATTTAAACAGATACCATCTATACAGTGTGAGTCTTCATAATGTGCACATATCGAAATGAGGGGAATCTATGCTTAATTTTATCGGCGGAAAAAATGGTCAATTTTTTTTTTGTTTTTTTTTTAATTTTTTGTATCAATTTTTTTAATTTTTTTTTTAGTCTCTTGGGCATCTTATTTATAAATTTTACAATTATTGTAAAATTGATGAAAAAAATACAGGTTTTTACTCAAAAAACATGTTTATTTTCAAATGAGGGTAGTTTTTTTCTCTATTTTAATTTTATGTGGACGCCTACTTACTTCCAATCATTATGGAGTTTGTTTCATCGCGATAGCTGATTCAGTATAAAAGTTACACAGTTTTGTTACAATTTTATTTTAATTCCATAAAAGGTATAAAAAAATATTTAAGTTTTTTAAAATATTTTTCCTGTCGTTAAAATTAAGCATAGATTCCCTCATTTCGATATGTGCACATTATGAAGAATCACACTGTATAGCAACCCACTCTGGTGCTGCTGAGCTCGCCAATTCTGCTTCACCCCGCATTCCAACCTGTATGGCCTGGAAAAAGTTCCAGCCCATCGTACACTATTGATCTGGTTACCATAGGTACCAATATTTAAAATGTTTTTAAGCTCCATTGGCAACCTATCCTTCTCCATCTTTCTCCACAATACGTCATAAGCAACCAGATCAAAAGTCTTGAATAAGTCGAGGAAGGTAGCATAAATCGGCGTCCCACGCTGTGTATAAATATAGTATGTGACAGTATGCTTAAGACACAACACTGCACTTTCTGTTGACAAACCACGCCGAAACCCGAATTGGTTGTCATGAACATTTACAGTTTTATTTCAAGCAGTTTTATTTTTATTTTAAGCAGACTGTCAAACACTTTTGATATTTTGTTGATATTATAATAGCTAGACAGATGGGCCTATTGAATGCCGAGCGACGAAATGTAAGTTTGCGCGCACAATTTTGAGAGATTTACCATGTTATTTTAAGACCATGGACTTCTTATAGGTTTTCCTGTAATCTATGAGTAAAGAGCCATACTATGTATTTTTTTCAAAATTTTTGATCCAGTAGTTTCGGAGATAAGGGGGGGGGAATGGTCAATTTTCATTGAATTTCTTAAATATCTTTAAAAGTGTTTATTTTAAAATAATATAAAAAATATATTTAAGATCCTCATAACAAGTCCTTTCATTTGATATGTCACACGGTACTGTTAGTAAATCTTTTTTTTTTAATTTTCTCGTTTGCCCCCCAAAAGTGACTCCTATATTCAAAATTCATTTATTTACGTTACACATTCGTATTTGGGTCATAGAAATACATATGTGTACCAAATTTCAACTTAATCGGTCCATTAGATTCGGAGTAAATTGGCTGTGACAGACGGACAGACAGACAGACAGACAGACAGACACACGAGTGATCCTATAAGGGTTCCGTTTTTTCCTTTTGAGGTACGGAACCCTAAAAATTATGAATGAAAACTTAATGTACCTATTTCCATATTTTTTTTCGATAATTTGTAACTTGATAACATAAACTATGCTTCTGAAACAATATTACAAATGTTGTTGTATACAGAAAAAACAATATGAAAACATGTCATTTACGCTGTAAAAATGTACGAAATACAATTCACTTACACTTCATTTAAAGGTAAGTTTTTGGAAATAAAAAGACATAGGAGCCTAGATAAATACTGTCTCAATCCGAATATCAACATAATATGGTGGAAATATGCTCAAATTGCAAATGATTTATGTATTACGTTTGTATGGACAATTCAAGCGTCGCCGCATTCTTAAGGTAAAGGATTCTTCAAAGTCATCACAATTAACCTGAATAATATCGTGCCTTATTTCTCTGATTTGTGTCAAAAATTTCATTATTTTATTCTCATATTAGGAGTCAATTTTTTTACCCAATGTTCTTATTTATTAGATACTACTTCAACATTTTCCGAGTACTTAAAACCCCCAACAGATATTTCCCAACCCTTTAATTAAAACATACCTTAGTGCCACGCTTAGTAATAGTAAAACCGTGTATCTTCCGTAAACGAAAGCCATTTTACAAGTTTAATTGCTCCACACAGGACAAGTGTCCGCTTGCCGCCATTTTGCCGACCTTTGTTTTTCTGTTTATTTCGGCGCGCCAAAGTATTTGTGTATTCAGGCAATTTTCGGGGAGAGGTCTCAACGAGATGTATGAGGATAGGTTCATTGTCTTTTTTTGTTTTTTTTTTATCTCCTCGCGTGACTAAAGCAATGTTTATGTATTTTTGGTGGCGACATTTTAAATTGACGAAGGTTTTTCACCAACGAAATATTTTGATCGTTTCAAAGGTTTTGGTTTTCAGACGCGTGATGGTCAGGCATTAGCAAATACAATGACATTTAGGTTATAAAGGAACATATAAACCTAAGTCCCCCTTCTGCACGATTATACCAAAAAACTGAAATAAGGTGTAGCTTTTGTTTGTCTGGCCTGCGATATGTTAGAAAAAATAAAGTTCAATAGTTAATAATGCTTGTTTTTCTTTTTACAGCTTTATTTTTACAATCAAGTTTTTTTGTTTTTTAGATAATTTGCTTTATTTCAAGCTTTTCAGTTTATTTGTTTATTTGAAATTGACTAGCTTTCATTTGATATCAATATTGTAATTTATTTTAAAAAAACTTTCCCTTCCCTTTTTAGGGTTCCATAGTAAACAAGGAACCCTTATAGTTTCGTCATGTCCGTCTGTCTGTCTGTCTGTCTGTCCGCGGTCTAGCTCCGAGACCCTTAGTACTAGAAAACTGTAATTTCGCATAGGTATATATTTTAATTATGCCGACAAAGTGGTAAAATAAAATTATGAAAAATTTTTTTTTTTAGGGTACTTCTCATACACGTAAAGTGGTGATGTTATTTTTTTTCTTTTTTTTTAACCCATAGTGTGGGGTATCATTGGAAAGGTCCTTTAAAAACATTGTGAGTTTATGGAAACCATTTTTGGATTCAGGGATCCGTTTGTGAAATATTAAGCTTTAAAGTGCTAATTTTTGTTAGAGTCAAGTGTCCCCCCCCCCCCTGCCGGCTAAATGGTTGGTTTTGGGTGTGTGAAAAAAATCACAACAGTAGTTTATATAACGAAATTAAAAGGAAAACTATCACAGCTAAGTAGGCTTTACAAGTTAACGAGTAATAATCGACCAACTTAACTTTGCAGTTTCAAAAACATGTTTTCCCATACATTCCGTATGGGAGAACATATTTTTCAACTGCAAAGTTAAGTTTATTTTTGGGATTAATTCATCCTAACTACGGAACCCTTCATTGTGCGTGGTCCGACATGCACTTGGCCGGTTTTTTTGTATTTGCAGATACAATATATAATCTTATATAGCCTATGTCACTTTCACTATTAAGACGAATCTAACGACACCTCACATGTTAAAATCCATTAAGCCGTTTAGGCTATAGAACGTGCCAAAAAAATAACATATTTGTAACATACATACTTGCACACTCTCGAAAAACATTACCATCCTTCTGGAGCAGTCGGGTAAAATAGGTTTATTTAGGTATCACAAAAATAGCGTGCATATAATAATTAAAAATAAATAAACGCGAATGGCCTTTTTTGGCAAAATTCAGGTCAGGTGTCCATTATTTTGATGGTTAGGATATTTTATTTTTAGGTATTCTTTTTTCAGTCACAATAAAAAATAGTCCACGTGATTTTTATTGAGAGCAAAATAATGATTGGAAAACTCACGAACTGAATCCTTGAATATAAAACCCAAAGTAATATGTCTTTGTCAGAAAAATAAAATATTTCAACAGATCGCCACTTAAAAACAGGATGACGATGTAAAAACAATGAAAACACCTAATTATAGATTAAAATATTCTTTTTTATTTGAAAGAGACAATATTGGATGATAAACGACTCAGAATGAACAAACGAACTAAAATAAATCATACATTTTGTTTCTGAGAATATGTTCATATCGAAAAATATCGCATATTCAGAAAATAACGCTGACTCGCTAGACTGTCTGGCTACGAAAATAATTTTGAGATATCATTATTTGATTTAGAAGTAGGTATCTAGGACTTTGTTAGTAAGTAGGTAAATAAAGATGAGTAGTTGTTGAAAACGGTGTATATATGGTGTAAGTGAAATAACTCAAAATCTGATACTGTTTTATAAAATAAGAAAGAAGGGTGTGAAGTGTAGCAGAGTATCCTCCATTGAAAAGGGAGGATACTCCGCTACAGCCCACCTCGTCAACTTCACTCGTGATTACATGGCTTCAGGGTCATCAGTTAAGAGGGAACAGGGCCTGCAAATCTCCATACAATTTCAGTTGTCCGTATTCCCCTTTTTTCTTCCTGAATATTGCCTCTAGAACAATTTTTTTTTTTCATATATTCAAAAAAATTTATTGAATCGGCTCAGTTTTCGAGGAGAAAAAAGGGGAATACGAAACGTTGATCTCGTCAAAAATTTTGTGATTTAATCGGTCTGAGCTGCAGCTGTCCCTATCGCACTTTACAGGGGCAGACTTGAGGTAAGACGACGGCAATAGTTTCTTCAAAAAAGAATTTTTCAAATTCCTCGCAGGCCCTGTTCCCTCTTAAGGCTACTTACTACACACATTGCTGGCGGCACGGACCACCGCAATTCAAAATTCAAAATATTTTATTTCACATAAACCTAAAAGGGCACTTATGAAACGTCAGAAACTAGGTGCACCGTTCCAATTGGTCGCTTCCTATGGAGAAAAGCCGGCAAGAAATTCCACGGTTACTCTTTTCAAAATAAATGGTTTCTACAATGTTTTCAAATTACAGTGTTAATAGATATCAATAAGTAGGCCTAGAGGAGGCCTATCAATGAGTACCAGGTACTTAGTAAAATAGAAAATGGTCCACAAGTCTATAACCTACAACGTTCTCACATTCACAAAATCTAAAAGAAAAGAATCTATATAAAAGATAAACAAAATAATAAAAATAAGAACCTATTTAAACCAAATGACACGATTGCCACTATAGCTGTTACAAATCTAATTTGATTAAAAAAATATCGAAAATTATAGGTATATAATATCAAATAATGAAAAGATTATGTTAATGAAGCATGTAAAAAAGTAAAATAAATATCTATTGTAATTTGGATGCAGTTAATAAACATTTACATTGTTATGCCGTTAATGAGGTACCAGGGAAGCCACATGTGCAGAAAGAGTTATTGCCAAACTTCCTTGTCTTCAACGTAGTCTTTTATCTTATTTGCATTTGCCTTTTAAGTTGACGAGGTAATGACAACATAAACTTATAGCTTCAAGTTAACTATTTAAATATTGCTTCGTGTTTCAATTATAAAACCACGTTACCACCTCATTATTTTATTCAAAATCGAGAGTAACTAGAATCGATTACACTATTTTATAAATAAATTTAATATATAATATTTTTTTATTTTTTATTTCAAGAACATGTTGGTACATGGTACACAAAGTTGTCTTATATAATTAGATGTTATAAATAAATAGAACCAGTACAACACATATAAAAATGGTCATAGGACTCCCTTTCCTAAACTAGGCAGAAAATCTGTCTGTATCTTAGGAAAGAGTATCCATTCACAGTGAGTCTTATTACGGTTACAAAATTTTTTTTTTGGTACGTGCAGCAGGCGAACAAAGTACTTAATGTTAAAATAAAGTATAAAAATAAAAAGAACAAAAAATTTAATAAAACATGAGTGTGTGTGGGTGTATGGGCGTGTGAGTGTGTGTATGGTTATTGTACCTACACATTATTTTTATCAAAAAATGTTGTTGAGGAGTTTGAGGTTTTAGGCTGGTTTCACAGCTGTTCGGGAGACCCGTGCGGGCCGCCTGTACGGTCTCTCGGAACGGAGTCACACGTCAGTCCCTAGAACATTGTTTCACAGCGACGCGGATTGGTCCGTACGCGACCCGCTCCGGGTAGAGCCCGTACAACGCTAACAACCGTATCGTACTAACTTCCTCGTTTCAGAGCACTACCCGTACGGGTCTCCCATGTGCGGGTCTCCGTCAGCTGTGAAATCAGCTTTAAGATATTTCAATTACCTACATCTTGTTTAAACAACTAATTAAGAACTAAAAACAAAGACACCTCTTCAAATAATGTTTTGTCATTGCTTAATACAAATGGGCTATCCTATTACTTCGTGTTTTGAACGCTCGTTAGCTCGTGAATTGAAATTAAATTAAATGAAATTGTTTATTCTGTCAATAGGATAATTATCGAAATCACTTTTACACGTCATATAAAAAAAAGCTAGATGGAGTCAACATTACTCTTCGATCCAGATGACCCCATAACATTCCTCCAGCACGCGAAGTATGACCGCTGTAGAAACGGGTTTTGTCGACGGAAGAATAGACAAAATGACAGATTGTGATTGTTTATCTGTCATTTTGTCTATTCTTCCGTCGACAAAACCTCTTTCTACGGTGGTCATGCTACGCGTGCTGGAGAAGAATAGTGCCACCAGTACAGTGCACAAACACAGACGACACCTGTCATTCCGACCCCGCCACTGAGGTAGGTCCTTCGCGATCGCGACCGCGTCCCCGAGTAAATGGTACTCCCCCCCGACCCTTGCTCGAAAAAAAAGTGCCAGCAGTTGTTGCAGCTAAGCACGTAGCTTTAAATACCCCGTATAATAATCAAGATGAAAATCTAAGTTTGATCCAGACTATCCATTCTTGCTGTCCTCCCCCCAGCGACGTCCTAAGCCGAGGTTCGTACCCCACGAAACTAGGCAAACGCTCGCTAAGGGCACCCCGCCCTTAGCGAGCGTTTGCCTAGTTTTAATTTAGAATAGTTTTTGCCCCTGGCTGGAGCGTTTGAGTGTAGAAGCTTAAGGCAGCCACAAGAAAGCCCGGTTAAGCAGTCATGACCTCATAGGTCAACTACGAGATGGCCAAGTAAAAAAAAAAAGAGTCAACTATCTGACTAGCCCTGATAAGGAATAGCGAAACAATCGCAGGGTTCAAAGTCTCTTTTAAAGTCCAGAATAATCTTGGACAGATCATGTGAGGATTATGTCTGAAATGGTCTTTTGAGGAAAGAACCACACAGGTTTGACTGGATCTGTCCAGTATAATTACGTATAATTAAACACATACCTACAATGTTTTCTTTTTCACCATAGTAATACAGTAATCTAATCTCTGTATAGAATTCTATTCCGAACATAATAATCTTTTCATAAAAAACCTTGAGTTTTATTAAGAACATCCATATTTATAGACGAAACTCTATTCTATTCGAGAATAATAAAACAGAAATCCTGAAATTCGGGATTACTTTTAATGAAAAACCGGACTAGCATATTGAAGGTTTTCTATGGGAGTCCCATTGGCATATTTCTCTCCATTTTGTTCATTGACAGTCGGGGGATAGATGCCTCAAATATACTCGCTATTAGGGTGCGTCCTGAGTGTTAATGAGGAGCGATTAGAATTATAAATAAAAGAAAAAAAAGTTGCGAAACTTCACAGGCTTAAAAGGGGTATCGATTTCAAAGCATGGGAAAACATCGCCCTCCTTTTAGGGTCCGTCACAGTCGGTTGTAAATAAGAACAAAAAACCCAATTAAATGACTTAGCATGGGTTAGATTACTACAAAAACATTTAAAAGATGGGACAAAAGCAACTGAAGTAATTGTCTTATAAATAATTGCTCATCTTCAATATGATTTTAAAAAAATCTTAGATTAATTCTCATAGTATATGTATGACTACTATGAGAATTTAAAACAGGGTGACAGGGACATCGATGGGCAACCTGTAAATATGGATTCAGTACATAATTCTGGACCCCCTGCGTTGAAATGTTCTTCGGTTATTAAAAAAAAAATTGCAGTTCCATTAATTTTGACCACGTAGGTATTGCAATTTTGTAGGAAACAGGTGATAAAAAAAACGAACATTAGTTTAAACGCAGTGGGGTCCAGAATCATATACTGAATCCATGGTAACTGCAGGTTGTGCGTCGATGTCCCTGCCACACTATATTGTATAAAACAAAGTTTTTCGTGTTTGTCTGTTAACCATTTACAGCATTTATTCCTAAGGGTTTATCTTAGATTTAGCACAGAAATCTCGATGATTTGACATGACGCCATTGCTCCCGTGTCAAGCAAGGGTTGTTCGCTAATAATAATATAAATGTCGTAATATCGAACTTTCCTTATCAATTTCATGCCCGCTCGTCTCTAACACCATTAACATACCCTAAAGCGGATTATTAAAGAAAGCCACGCACACCAACCGAATAAAAATGTACCTTTCGCGAATACGAATGAAATGTCAGTAATATATGGAGAAAAATTGGTTTTTACGCTCTTGGTTTTATGACATCTGCCATGAGATTATATGATACTAGCTTCTGCCCGCGACTTCGTTCGCATGGAAATCGTAAGACATCACAATATACTACAATAACAGCCACATTTTTATAAAACTTCCCTGAATACTACGTTTGTAGTTTTATTCTCAGCAGCCAAAATATACAGACAGTCAGGAATGGTGACTCGGGAGCAAGCGACGTAACAGTTGTCCGTGTGAGAAGCAGCTTATCCTGAGGTCGACACCCGCAGCCTTCAGCCTTCAGTGTCGGCCCCTGTGACTTGTTGATCGCAAAGCATACGCTCCCAGAGAACTGCACGCGCTTTAACTGGTAATTATGGGGAATTTGTACTTTATACGCGCCATAAACACTGTCTCACCATCGCCACAACCTGTTAGAATTTCCACCTCGATGACGTTTCTCTGCAAAGACATGACTTTGAGCTGGTTTCCGTTACACAGATATACAACCGGAAGTCCACTTGCCATTTAATGCTGAAATGAACCTTTTTGGCGCAGCCGTGAGGCACACACTATTGTTTTAAAAACACTATTTTTTATTTCCACTGTAATTTGTGTTTTGTGTTTCGCGAACTGTGTCCAAATAAATGTTTTTTCTTTCTTTCTTTTCTTTCTATTTGTAAATTGAGAAATTCTACGGGGTGATATTTGGCATCATCTTCCTCCACATCAGTATTAATGGAGGTGTATATCACTTCACTCCCTTCAATTTGTGAGAGAATACTGTGGTTGATCGCTGTAGCTTGATCATCTTCGGAGTTAAAACGGAAACACACCTAAGAATTCTCTTGGTACGGTATTTGACTGATATCCCCGTATATCAGACGAATAAGATCTTCTAAAGTGGGATCTACTCTACCAAGAGTCTCTGGTAGAGTGCTTTCACCAACTTTTAGAAGAACATCGGAGAATTCTTGAGCATTTGAATTACCGCCAAGCCGAGCTCGTATGATGATGGTCAAGCGCAGTTTATGAACTCTCGACCATAAAGTCGACCTTTTCAACGAAGTTTTCACTTTTTTTGTCAAAACTGTGACACCACCCATCATATCTTGGTTTCTGCGGATGTCCTGCAGGGTTCTGTTTACAGTTTCCACTGCTTTCCTTTTTGCCATAACGCATTCATCCCATACGACGAAGCGCAATCCCCTAAGCACACATCCCTTGTTACTGTTGCGTGACACCCCACAAACAGGTGTTTCGTTGCTCTCTAAATCGATGGGAATCTTAAACATGACGTGCGCTGTTTTGCCACCAGGAAGCAGTGTGGCAGCGATTCCAGAAGATCCACATACATATTATAAAATCGCTAGGACAAATCTGCTGTCAAAATCTGTAAAAAAACATTTTATTCCTACAGTCTTTTGCTCTAAAATGATCAGAATACAACCTTGAATGTTTTGTGACTGTAAAGTACTTGTAACTTAGTAGTTTCCCATAGCTTACGAAGTTTTCCATTTTTTGTGAATTAATACATTCTATGAACTATTACATACACAATCCAAAAAAAAATCGTTTTACAAAAAGAGTTTAAAAAAAACAGATGTAAATCGAACTTACTACCCCGGGCGGCCTACCACCAGCTCATAAAGCAGTATTATTTTAATGTTACTTCAGTGGGAGAAAGAGATGGAGCTATACATCCTGTAGAGCTTCATCTCTTTCCCACACTGAAGTAAACTAAAGTAATATTAAAATAATACTGCTTTTGAGCTGGTGGTAGGCCCTCAGGACTTCAAATCATTCGTCCAACCGCTTACTTATTCGCTTTGTTGAAAGTTAGCTAAAATAGCCGTTCCTATATAAAAGGTAGCGTGATGATAATCATTTAAAAAGTTAAATCGGTAACTACCTACCTACAATATCCCAACCTTTTGGCGCGTCCTTTTACAATTTGCAGAGAAAAATACGAACATGATGTAATATTGCTCATCCCCCATAGCAAATAGCGTGATAGTTTATGCCCTACGGTTGGTACAGACAAACATTCTAAAAATTTTATTTTCTGCATAAGAATCGATCCCAGACCTCTTAGCAATAACTTTCTTTAAAAAAAATTGACTTCGTTACGATTTTATTATATCTATAGATTATAGGTAGATTATCAAAAAAAATAATAATCGTATAACAAAATGTGAAAAAAAAAAGAAAAAAAACCGTAGGTGGGAATCGAACTTACAACCCCACGTTTGCAAAGCAACCGCCCAACCGCTGAGCTAATTGCTTTGTTGAAACTTGTCTAAAATAGCCGTTCCTATATATTTTTTGATTGACTGCTTAGTTCCATAAAGGTATAGCGTGATGATAATCATTTAAAAAGTTAAATCGATAACCATCTACAATATCCTAAAATTTTTGCGCGTTTTTTCCCAAAAATACGAACATAATATAATATTGCTCGTCCCCCATAGTAAATAGCGTGATAGTTTATACCCTATAGTTTGACCAGACTTATAGGGAACACCTATGCAAAATTTTAACAGAATCTATCCGGTAGAATTTGCGTCATGCTAGAACATAAAAATACAACATAATGTAATATTGCTCGTCCCCCATAGTAAATAGCGTGATAGTTTATACCCTATAGTTTGACCAGACACACAGGGAATATCTATGCAAAATTTTAACAGAATCTGTCCGGTAGAATTTGCGCGATGCTGGAACATACATACAGACAAACAGACAAACAGACAAACAGACAAAAATTCAAAAAAAAATATTTTCGGCATTAGAATCGATCCTAGACCTCGCAGCAATTACTTTTTTTTAAAAATATTCAATGTACAGTTTTGACTTCGCTACGATTTTATTATATGTATAGATACGTTACTTTTGGGATAATCTTGACTTGAAGGGTTTTTACGGCGCGTATTATGTCATTTGCAAATCTTATTAGATGTTACAAGGCTTTTTAATCAAAAAATTAGATGAGATGTTTGAAATAAGAAAATATATTCGTGTCATGTGAAGTCACCTTGTTTTGATGTGTTTTTTTTTTTCTAATATTAGGTACAGTCAGCCGACTCAGCTGGGCAGCGTTCGAGAAGCTACGCAATATCTTTTCGTCCCACATACCACAGTGTCTCAAGACGAAAGTCTTTGACCAGTGCGTGTTGCCAATGATGACCCATGGTACTGAAACGTGGTCGCTCACAATGGGCCTTATCAGAAGGCTAAAAGTCACCCAAAAGGCAATGGAGAGGGCTATGCTTGGAGTTTCCCTACGTGATCGAATCAGAAATGAAGAGATCCGCAGGAAAACCAAGGTAACCGACATAGCCCGAAGAATTGCCAAACTTAAGTGGCAATGGGCAGGACACATTGCTCGCAGAACGGATGGCCGATGGGGTCGAAAGGTTTTGGAGTGGCAACCACGTACCGGAAGACGTAGCGTTGGAAAGTCTCCCACAAGATGGACCGATGACCTTGTGAAGGCCGCAGGAATCCGCTGGATGCGGAAAGCACAGAATCGGTCGAAGTGGCGATGCTTGAGGGAGGCCTATGTCCAGCAGTGGACGTCTTTCGGCTGAAATGATGATGATGAGGTACAGTCAAACAAGTTATTTGATATACAACGTGTTCTTTTTGATGTCCCATAGCTCTAAGGTTTTTATGCTATAAGTAAAAATAATACTAAAAGTCCCAGAACAAGTTTTCCAAAAATACATAGTTTTGAAGATAACCTAACACTAGATTCTCGATGTGTGTATCTAAGTTTAATTGATAAGTACGAGTAAATCATTTTCTTTCAAACCAGTCATTCATATTTAAAGCTAAGAAAATACGACGTTGTCATATTTTTTTTATGGACAAAAATAGTCTGCTTTTTTTTCACGTAACGGTGTTTTACATAAACAATTGTGACTATGTCGAATTATTTTGTATGAAAATGAAAACAAAAAAATAATATTCATAATGCCCTTTGATTCTTTGATATGGTCTCATTATTAATGAGACCATATCAAAGAATCAAAGGGCATTATGAATATATATATTTTTTCGTTTGTTGTTTTTACCCTAGAGTTGTGGGGTATCATAAGGAACACGTTGTATAAGCATTTAACTTGTAACTACTTCTGAACTACGTCGTGAGTGTGCTCAGCACTCTGTTCTTTTCCATCACTTTCTTAAGTACCTACCTATGCCACAAGCTTAATTTTGTTTTACTAATATTAATATTGACAGAGAAGAAGAATTAAATTTGAATATCACAGCCTGTATGATAGTACCATTCACGAAGACGCGCCCACTCTTCTTCCTAATCGCTTACAATACAAGTGTGCAACATACTGCTAGTGTTTTAGTTTTGTCGTGTTTACTAATTACCCACTCATAGGTAATTAGTGTGTATTGACAATACTAAAACACTAGCGGAATCTGGATCTGGATCGTGGGGGTTAAATATGCGTTTCATCTTAAAAATTATTGGTATTCAGCTGTATCAAATTAGACCAGAAGCCGACCTAAACATAATTGGGAAAAGGCTAGGCAGATGATGACTATAGATAGAATAGAAATAAGTTACAGTTTTATCTACAGGTAAATACATCGAAATATCTTTTTTATATTCTGAAGGCCTTAGTTAAAGTCAATTCATTAACTAAACTCGCAAAAGCTCTTTCCTAACAAAATCAATATTGATTGCCTGAACTGTATTGACTTATTTCTAGATCAATTTGCATAATTGACTAAATTGGAAGAAAGTGCTCGTTGATTATAGTATAGCCCGGTAATCTGACGTCGCTCACGATATTGTCCCTAGAGAGCAGTTGAGTAAACGACAATGCCTAAGGTTTTCTTTTTTATGTTTCTATTTTCACAATAATTAATTTCTAAATATTCTTATTAAATTGCCTGTCGTACTGTATGGATCGGAATGCTGTGGATGAAAAAAGATTGCATATAGCGGAGATGAGAATGTTGAGATGGATGTGTGGAGTGATGAAAATGGATAAAGTAAAAAATGAGTATATAAGAGGAAGTTTAAAAGTGACACCAGTGACAGAAAAGTTGAAACGAAATCGTTTGGCTTGGTATGGGCATGTGATGAGGAGAGAGGAAACGCATATGACTAAAAGAGTGATGAATATAAATGTTGATGGAAGAAGCGCGAGAGGAAGGCCAAAGAAAAGATGGATGGATTGTGTGAGGAATGATATGAAAGAGAAGGGAGTGAATGATAGTGTGACGGTTGACAGGGGAGAGTGGAAAAAGAAAACGTGTTGCGCCGACCCCAAGTGATATTGGACAAGGGCAGGAAGATGATGTAATTGTCTATAGTCATTGTTCACATTGAGATGTGTTTATGGTTGATAAAAACATTTAAGCATGCGTGATGCTGTTGAAAGAGATTAACAGTAACTGATTAAATTCAAAAGCACCTATTCAAATAGAAGGGAAAAGATTCCTATTTAGATTTTCAGTGACAACGTCAAATTGATTCAGAGGATTTAAATGCAAAATGACGTACCTAATTATAATGACACTTTATAAAAACAGTTTCTCAAGCTTGGCAAAAGTGTCTGCTAATAATGTAATTGCTGCTAAACATGAATAACATTCAAATCTTCATCAAATAGTTACCATTCTAGTCGAAAGACGTCCACTGCTGGACAAAGGCCTCCTACAAGCACCGCCACTTCAACCGGTTCTGTGCTTGCCGCATTCAGCGGATTTATGCGGGCTTCACAAGGTCATCGGTCCACCTTATAGGAGGTCTTGCTACGTCTTCCGATACGTGGTCACCACTCCAGAAACTTTCTGCCCCATCGGCCATCTGTTCTGCGAGCAATGTGCCATGTCCTATAACCTACATCATCGAAAGGAAATCATTCATTCATCAAATCATTGTCCTAATTCTTCACCCATTATCATTTTATTGAATAACCAACTTAATTCCGATACAATTAATAATCAAATCACGATGCAAAACTAAGTTTCATTAAAATAATTTATGTGCCATACGAACTATATTTGGACGACATAATCCGAACATTACTTTCGTGATACACTCGGTCATACCGTTCGTTGAACGAACTTGTGACCGAGCCAAATAAACGAGTAACTGTCAGATGACGAGCATATTTTGTATTCCATATTGTAATGTGTCCTAGCTTAAAAATAAATATTGTGTACTTTGTGAGCAAAATGGCGATAATAATAGCGTTCTGTTTTTAAAATGTTTTTTTATTTTTTAACTAATGCTGTCGTTTGTCATTTTTATAGCGGTCAACATCAGCAATTTTTTTTTAAATGTGTGTTTATTTGATAATGATTGGTGTTATAAATAAGGGACTGAGAGGACGGAGGACGGAGCGGGAGGGTGAAAGAGTTCGGAATTTATTGTTGGTGATGATTATTTCGAGTGGTTTCAAAATGTGTGTGGTGGTTATCAAATGTTCTAGGTATTTCTTCCGTGAGAAACTGTAAACATTGTTATGAGTATTATATGTCGGAGACGGGTATGTGACTCTTCGTTATTATCAGCGATATTTTAAATACTGTGGGCGTAGTGGGGATAGTGTTGGTTAATGCACAATAGAAAAACCGTCTGCAGTTCAGATCACATTATAATTTACTATCAAATTAATCACACTAGCTAAATTATACACACATTGGGTGCGACGGCGTTTATTAAAATCACCAATTAACACAATGATCACAAATTACTACTAACACAATAACTGAGTACCACAAATCGAGAAAAGTTCCGCGACGTCTTAACTCCGATGCGATCCGAGGCTGAATCCCTCCTCGCCGTAGCCTTAAAACATAATGACTCTATAGAAGCGCGCGCTTTAGGTGTTGGTAGGTCACGTCCTGTCGCCAGCGGCGCGCTCGCGATTCGTTTCGTGTCCGTACTAATGACCGGATCCGACATATATAATATATGTTTTCTTATAAAGTTATTCACTCAATAGTTCAAACAGTATTTTTAAAAATTTTAATTTGCATAAACTTGCTCATCACTAAAATATCGTGAGGAAACCGTCATGCCTGAGAGATGTTTCTCGACGGCCTGTGAAGTCAGGTCAGAGGCCCATGGGCGGCTTTATAACTGACACCAGGTTAGTCAATAACCACACGAAAACAAGAAGACTAAAACCGTTTAAACTTTTACCATTTTCTGCATAGTCACTTACATCATCTTGACGGGTTAATCTCAACAAGCAAGCCCTTGTTTTTAGAAAGCTTACGGTCTCATAAAATGATATTCACTATAAACGTTGACCACATAACCGCAGTATGTGCAATCCGCTGATGTGTTCACTACGTGGCGGTCAGTACGCGGTCAAAAATCCTCTCCGCTATCTACCGCACTGAACACATGAGGATACTCATGTGAATTACATATTATTAGTTTATACATTATTCTTAATTCGACGAAACGTTGATATAGTAAATCTTTGGCTTTTTCTAGGAAATATTTCGTCTTTAATCTTATTCGATTCTGACACTATCTAAAAAAAGGGGTTGTCACAAATCAACCAACCACTATCACTTCACACAAAATATTATCCACAATCCTCTGGTGTGTTCACCCGCAAAAATACAGTGGCGGTCATTACGCGGTGATATCCGCCTCACTGTCCACCAAGCTAAACGCGTGAGGACACTCTTGTAAATTACTGTAAACATCTAAAACAGTTATATAAAAATATCTTTGGCTTTTTCTAGTCAATGATTCGCCTTCTGATACTATGTTAACCCTTAACAAGTCGCGCGTCCCCCCGCGGAACTTAAGAAAAAATGCTACTATCTATTTTTACAAGTAAAACAGCTCCCAAGGAACCCGGGAAGGTATAATACATGCCGTGTTAATGGCTCTTTATTGACGAATTCTCCGTTTTTCCGAAGGCCTACCCAAAAATCAAAAGCACTTGAGATTAGATTGACATAATAAGTGTTTTAGGTAAACTTTGGCTGGCGTTCAAAAGGTTAATAAGGCTTACCTTGTAACACCTGAATAACTATCACATAGAATACTTTCCGCTACAAACGTTGGCTACTCATAACCGTAGTATGCGCAATCCTCTGGTGTGTTCACACACAACAATACAGTGGCGGTCATTACGCGGTGATATCCGCCTCGCTGTCCACCGCACCGCACTAAACACGTGAGGATACTCATGTGAATTACTTATTTTATATTAGAACAACTGTGGTTTGTTGATTTTTGTGGTTGCTGGTGGATTTGTATTATGTGGCATGTACTTGGACATTAACTGTCCACAAATCAGAGACAGTAGTTAAAAAAATGTTGTGCATTTAATATAAGACACTAAACATACAATGATATAGCCTGTCCACTTTGAAATGACGCGCCCCATTACCGAATTTATGCACATGGTAATGCGGATTTATATGGGTAATGAGGTAGTGGGGCACGTTATGTCAGAGTGGACAAGAGTCGTCATTTTCAGTTTAGGTAAACACTTCACTGAATAGGTATTTCCATTAAAAATTATTAGTCTTCAAACAAAGACCCATATTTTTGTGAATCGTTTGTTTATGCTGCCTAATACAATATTTTTTACGCCGCCCATATCAGTAAAGTTTGGTAGTATCAAATGAGTCTTCACCATTTAGTAATAACGTTATCAAGACGATTTAATTTCCAAAATAATGTTATCTGATCAAAAAAGTCTTGATTTAACTGGAGTAATATGGATGACTGTAGGTACACCTCTGCTCAACTCTACAGGGAGAACAGGCGTGATTTTATTAATGTTTCGATGTCAAGAGGAAAATTTTAAGAATTCGCAAAATCCTAACAGTCCGCTATTCAATTAATTTATTACATCTACTCTGTCAGTCATCCTTTGTCCACACAATGGCAACCGGAGCTCATTACGCGGATATTTCCGCTCATGGGCCCCGCACTAAACGTGTGTTGATGTGAATAACTAATTGTATATTGTTTCTGTTGTGGAACGAGACTAATTGTGTTTTATGTATGAGTGAGTCCACATAACAGTAGGTATTGTAGTAGTTTTTTTTCTAGTTATGATAGATCAGTGTCGATTTCTAGCTGCATTTTGCTCAAATTTTTGTCTTTATTTTGGTATTGTAGACCACTAAAGATTGATTACTCACTATAGTTTAGTAGCGGGGCCTTTTTTAATTACGATAAAGCGAAATAGATAATAGTCCTATACTATTAAACGAGCAATATTTGTATGTATGATTCTATATAGATTTGTACTCACATTCTCGAAATAGGCTCTAAAGATTACGATGAAAGTTACAACATAGAGTTTACGTGGGCGAAAAATTGATCTAGCTAGGTCTCATATCTGGGAAAATTAGTTTTTTCCATATTTCCACCCGAGCAGAGCTCGGTCGCCCAAAGTTTAGAACAATATAATGAATAATGACATTACAATAATGACATTAGGATAATGATCATGACAGCATGGAATTAGTAGGTATTTATACATGGATTAGTGCAAACTTTCCTATATTATTAAATGAGCATTCTCTATTTTTACCAAAGCAGAGCTCGGTCACCCAGGTACTGATAATTATGCTGCATTTATCATTAACAGACAGCATAAACTCCACACTTAATAAAATTTTCGTCAGGATTGTCACAATTGTTATCTCACCTTAATTTTAGGTGATAATGATCCAAGAAAGTATTTTTGTAATAGGGAAGACAAGGGCAAGGTTTTCACGTGGTTACATTTCCGCTCATGGACCCCGCACTAAACTTGTGTCGATGTCAATAACTAATTGTAAATTGTTTCTTTTGTGGACCAAGATTAATTGCGTTTTATGTATGAGTGAGTGAGTGTCTCATTTCTAAAATCTTCATGTTCTGTCTTTATTTTGTTAATAAAGCAGTAAGAAACTAAAGTAAATAGCGGGGCCCCTAATGACGAAAATTCATAACTGCAAAAAGTTTTTTTTATAGAGGCGAATCCGGTATAATGGTTGTAGGTAAGGGTTCTACTCAGACTGCAATCATATTTGCACTGGTCATTACCAGTTTAAATCAATTATATCCGCTCATGGGCCCCACACTAAATGCGTATTATTCATTTAACTTCCCTTTTCTCAACTACATCGGGGTTAGCTTGGCTTCCAGTCTACCCGAATGCAGCTGAATACCAGAATTTTACATAGAGTTACTGGCTATCTGACCTCCACAAACCAGTAATTGGGTAATACAATACCCCTCGGTAAAACTGGTTGTCAAGTTTTAAGGCTTCTGACTACCGATAACGACTGTCAAAAATGTACATGACAGCTGGGATCAAAAACTTTAGGCTTAACATGGTTCCCGAGGCACAGAGGGGTCCCGGTATGCAATGGATGGACAAATGCGTGTTATTCTGAATAACTAAATTGTAATACTAATATTTTCTGATGTTCGCGTTAATTCAGAATACAATGGTGCATGAATGACTCTTTGTGTGACGTTGTTTTGAAATGCGGATTTAGTGTGATTAGTATTAGCGGTAATGGTTATTCGGGTTGAGTTGACTCGGGACGAGCTGTCACTGACCCTATTATTCTAGAGTAAAATGCACCGATAACGATGTTATTAATTTGGCTTTTACGAGTTAAATAGCTGCTGCCCACGGCTTCGCCCGCGTGGTCTCAATTTTTTTTCAAAAATAAAGGTAGCCTAAGTTACTCCTTATAATATTAGCTATCTGCTAGTGGAAAGTCTCGTCACAATCGATCCAGCCATTTCGGAGATTAGCCGGAATGAACAGATGGACAAAAAAAATTGAAACTGTTTTTTGAGAACCGTATTCACTTGCTTATGCATTTAGTGTAAGCTGTTATTTTGACATTACAAAACAGACACTTCAGTTTTACTTATTTGTATGTATAGATATACGTCAGGCATATTCTGCATACTATAGGCATTAAACCCTGTTACCCGACTTGCTAATTCAGTTACTTATTTATACTTTAATACCTTCTATTCATAAATTAAATTCGTTTTTTGTGTCTGTCTGTGCGACCGCGTTCTTCTTTTAAACTACGTAACGAATTTTGATGCGGTTTTCACCACAATAAAAAAACAGAAGATTTTTGTGAATAATAAAAAAAATCTCAATGTTTTATCCAATCACAAAAACCGTGCCAACCAAGGCCAGTACCCTAATTGCGTAATACAACACAATCACAATTTGTTTCGATTTGAAACGGATTGCTTATACATTGCTTCATAAGTTGGAAAAAAAATCTGCTCAACAACGTAAATAACGCAATGAATGTTGTTGAACTGTCAAAATGAAACAAATTAGGCATAATTGTTTACGAAAATAAGTTACGCAATTAGAGTACTGGTCGCTAATGCCTATCTAATATTTAGTCATGGCATGACCGCAATACGATAAAAGATGGCAATATATACTGGGCATGGTTCATGTTATACTAGCAAACAGTTCCAAGGCAAATTTGATGGAAATTCGTAACCATATAGCTGGCACCCAAGGAATTGAAGATGCCTTAATAACTGGGACAAAAATGCTACTAATTTTAATAACCAACAAACTGGAACACAGCATTGTTGTTTAACAAACGTTGGTCGTTGTTGTGCGTCATGTTACGGAACGTGACTTGCATCATGATGCGTAACATATTGTTGTTGCTCAAACTTCTCATGTATCGACTTGAACTATAGAAATAAAAAACTTTTTACAAAAAAAAACAACCGACCTCCAAAAAAAAACACTACAAAGTGAAAAATAACTTTAATTTCGGAAGTCGGTGTCTTAGGTTTGTATTTTCGTTTTTTGCCACCGACTTCCGAAATTAAAGTTATTTTTCACTTTGTAGTGTTTTTTTTTTGGAGGTCGGTTGTTTTTTTTTGTAAAAAGTTTTTTATTTTTCACTTTTTAGTTGTGGTACCTACCCCACACACATTCGAATACCACTACCACCTATTTTTCTTTCTTTCTTTCTTTTCTTTCACTACCTGCTACCAGTGACAGAAACTTATCATATCATCAACATACTAAGTGGGAAAAAAATACGTATTTTGTAGCTAACTCAAAAACTATTCAAGCAAAGTTAATAAAATTTATATGGGACCAATTTGAGAGCAAACCCTATCAAACAAAAAAAAAAATTTTCAAAATCGGTCCACAATTGACGGAGAAATCGGTGGACATACATAAAAAAAGAAAAAAACAAACATACGCGACGAACATATAACCTCCTCCTTTTTGGAAGTCGGTTAAAAACCGGCCAAATCATTTCGGACCAGGCACAATGAAGGGTTCCGTAGTTAAGATGAATAAATCCCAAAAAATAACTTAAAATTGTAGTTGAAAAATTTGTTCTGCCATATGTCGAAGTACGTCACGGTCAATTTTCCAAATGCAAATGTAAAATTGAACCGGGGTGACGGGAAAGTCCGAAAGGGATACCGTGGCCCCTGGCAACATGGCAACTGAAGGAACACGGGTGGGTTTTAGTCAGTAAGAGTCTGACACGTTCTCTCGCTCCGCCCAGAGCGGAAGAAGTTATTTGTTAATTTCACATCCAAAAAAAAAGGTAGTAGCAAAAAATGGAAAATTGTGTGATAACTACAAATGAACTATTTTCGGACTTTTCCGTTACATAATGTTGTAAGACATTGCTTCCTGCCAAATGTCACGATTCTAGGTCAACGGGACCCGCACCCTGTAGGTTTACCCCAGTACCCTGTAGGTTTTGATTTATTTGCGACTGTCAAAATATGTCGCATAAATAGCCATTTTTTTTTTATTGCGTTGACTTAGAAACTTGATTTTTGTAGACCTCCAAGGTATCATAGATTTACGTGTTTGGTGTTAATTTAAACTTGATACCTCTATGCGTTCCCGAGAAAAAAGGTCTTGACAGACTGACAGTCGGACAATGAAGTGATCCTAAAAGGGTTCCGTTTTTCATTTTGAGGTACGAGACCCTAATAATACCGTAATTAAAACAATTACCCGTCAGCAATATAGTAGCGAACTTACTGTCAAGGACGCTCCGGACATATAAATCAAAGATATAAATATGTCTAGATAGTCAGTCAAAGCTATGAACTCGTCGAAAAATAAAAACTTTTTACAAAAAAAAAAACAACCGACTTCAAAAAAAACACTACAAAGTGAAAAATAACTTTAATTTCAGAAGTCGGTGTCTTTGGTTTTGAATTTTCGTTCTTTGTCACCGACTTCCGAAATTAAAGTTATTTTTCACTTTGTAGTGTTTTTTTTTAAGTCAGTTGTTTTTTTTTTGTAAAAAGTTTTTATTTTTCACTTTTTAGTTGTGATACCTACCCCACACAAATTCGAATACCACTACCTGCTATGTAAATAATAATGACAGGAAGTTATCATAATATCATCCACATACTAAGCGAGGTAAAAATACGTATTATTGAAGCTAACTCAAAAACTACCCAAGTAAAGTTAATAAAATTTATATGGGACCACCTCTGAAGTATGATCTACCAAACAAAAAAGAATCATCAAAATCAATTCATAATTGACGGAGTAATCGCGTAACAAACAAACAAAAAAAAAACAACATACAGTCGAATTGAGAACCTCCTCCTTTTGGAAGTCGGTTAAAAAGCCTCCAACTGTTAGCCGCTAAATGCACGCACACTAGAAAAGCACAATGACAGCACAATGACGTGGCGCGAGTGTAAGACGTAGCTGTCACGCACACCAGCATAAAAAAGTTGGCCTGTTTGTTTTAGTTCTTTTGCAGCGCGACACTCTATCTAGACATATAAATAATCATGAAGGTTATTTTAATGATCACTGGTTACTGGATATGGAGAGATAAATTTAATCTCAGCGGCGTCCAAAGACTGGAAGAAGGTGTCGGTCGTCCGGAGACGAGATGAGCAGACGACATTGTTGTCATCGCGGTAACACCTGAATGATGCTGGGCATGCTGGCACAGGGACGTCCAATTGGCGCAAGAAAAGAGAGGCTATGACTAGTACTGGATGAAGTTGGACTGTGAATAATGATGATAAAATATAAGCAGATGAATCTGATACGATTAGTGTAACATAAATCGGACTATTTAGTTTCAACGATTTGCTTCTACAGGCCTATCGTTTAACTAAGACGGTGTCTGAGATAGCTTCGCCGTGCGGGATGGGTGTGATGATGTCGTAATGTGTCACGAGAGCTGTCATTTGCCCGTTGACAGGCGTCAACAGTTACCTCCGACAAAACTAAGACGGAGTGCTGTCAACAATGAAGTGAGGCTGATTTCGTAAACATGTGTGTACTTAGTGAGATGTAGTTTGATTATAGTTTGATTGTAAATGGTTTTTAATGTGTGAGTGTGAGCATGTATGCATAGAGCAGAGGTTGTAGTTTTAGCATGCTTCACTAAATTAAGTTAAAAAATTGTTTATTTCTTAAACAAATCAAGACAACAGGTTGATGATTGGAGCCTCCTTTTAAGCAAAAAATGCCTATATTAGGAGACTCCGCTCGTCCATAGCAAGATAATTTTACATTATAGAACGGAATAGAATTACATTATTCACGTGATTCTGTTATGTGTATGGGGATAGGGAGGGTTTGTGTGTGTTTTGTGCGTGTATGTTTGTGTTCACTGTATTGTTTGCAGGGCTGTCTTGGTTTTTTTTTTTGGTCTGAGCCTCCGACACTGTCTTTGTTAAACGGTAGGCCTGTAAACGCAAATTGTTCCATCGATTTGATCTGATCCTGTACGGATTTTTTGTTTAGATCTGACGGATCAGAAGGTAGAACTAGCCGTGTTTGGGCAACAACAACATTACAACACCGCCCCAATATTTGTTTTAACCAGGTGTTGTAAACAAAATAAACCAGTTCAATATTAATAAAATGGATGCAACACAGCAAACTCATTTGTAATTCTCTCAATGTGCAGGACAAATTAATTACATCGACCGTTCTCGTTTATGCGCGGAACCAACATGGCTTTAATTTTAATATTAAAGTGTAATCGTTGCGGTTATTTGTTCGATGGAGTAAGCAGGAGTGTTTCAGAGAAGTTTGAATGAATAGACAATTAATGAATAGTTACAACAAAATACCTTGTGATATATTACAATTAACTGAAAGAAAATTTAAAACTCATATTAAAAGTACTCTTTGTAAACAAGCATATTACAAATTAGAGGATTATATTCTAGATAAGAATGCTTGGAAGCATGCTGGTCTAGCTCCATAGGACAATTTAGAGTCTAGACAAAATCAAACTGGTTGCTAATTTAATTGTGTAATTAAATATTATAACATATTTTTTTTTTACATTCTGTGATTACTCACACACTGACTAATTAGTATCCCTTGTAATTTTTTTAGGAATACCGTACCTACTTTTACAATGCTTGTAAATATGTGAACACCATGTATCCATTACAAAATTATTTTTTCTGTCATTGCTTCATTTTTAATTATTTTTACCATGTTGTGGTATAGTAATCTTATTCCAGGTGCATCGTATTCACATATAATTAATGTATACAAAATATTGTAAAACATTTTAAAAGAGTAACGGTGGAGTTTCTTGCCCATTCTTCTCCATACGAAAACTACCTTTTGGAAGGGGCGACTAGAATCAATTCTATTTTTGTTTTTGACGTTCAAAAGTGCCTTTTTGTGCCTAATTGAAATAAATTATTTGATTTTGACTTAGACTTTGACTTTAGATATGATGCCTGGGTCAAAAAAAAAGAAATTCTATTTAGTCCGTCAGTCAGATAATAAAAAAATATTAGACACGTATTTTTTGCTTTATCATATTAATAAAAAATTACTTAGATAAAACGTATTAAAGTTGGGGAGTGGGGATCGCTACGTGACAAGTCTACATACTCGTGACGTCATGCACATTTTAACTCAATGTATCGCCATAATTTTTTGATAATGTAAAAAAATAAAAAATACGTGTCCAATATTTTTTTTTAATCTATCAGACGGATAAAATAAACAAGTTTTAGTTTCTAATGTTCTCCTTATTAAATTAGATACAGTCAAGACTCAATAAGAACCTATTACTAGAAGTAAACGTAAACAATTTTTGAATAACAAGTACAATTTTAACTGTGAAAATTAAAAAAAAACCCGTCACAAACATTTCCTCATTTCTCTTTCCTACTCCATCACCAGACCCTGTTCACCATCTATCTATAACCTATTCGTTAAGACCATTCCAATGAGTCCAAACACCATACCTGTGCTGTAAGTTGGTAAGGGAAGTTGGGTATCTGGAAATTCCAGGTGATGCTGCAGCATTAGTTCAAGGTTACTATGTTCAATATCATTGAAGTAACAGAATACCAAATTTCAAATCGATCAGACCTGTGGAAGATACTCTCATCTATTCATCAACTATTAAACTTTTTACAAAAAAAACAACCGACTTCCAAAAACAAAAACACTACAAAGTGAAAAATAACTTTAATTTCGGAAGTCGTTGTCTTTGGTATTGAATTTTCGTTTTTTGCCACCGACTTCCGAAATTAAAGTTATTTTTTACTTTTTAGTGTTTTTGTTT
Source organism: Agrochola lychnidis (assembly GCA_963680765.1). Classification (NCBI taxonomy): domain Eukaryota; kingdom Metazoa; phylum Arthropoda; class Insecta; order Lepidoptera; family Noctuidae; genus Agrochola; species Agrochola lychnidis. The sequence continues at coordinate 16,090,872 of OY796869.1, read as the reverse complement.
TTGGAAGTCAGTTGTTTTTTTTTTTTTTTTGTAAAAAGTTTTATTTTTCACTTTTTAGCTGTGGTATTTACCCCCACACAAATTTGAATACCACTAGGTACCTGCTATGTAAGTAATAGTGAGAGGAACTTATTAGAGGAAAATACGTATTATTGAAGCTAACTCTAAAATCCAAGCAAAGTTAATAAAATTTATATGGGACCACATGGGAAGCACCAGCTTTCAAATAAAAAAAAATCATCAAAATCGGTTCACCCAGTAGAAAGTTCTGAGGAAACAAACATAAAAAAAAACTGTCGAATTGAGAACCTCCTCCTTTTTTGAAGTCAGTTGAAAGAGCTAATAATCTTCAAACGCCTGAACCGATTTTGATAAAACAATTCTAGAACCATTGCTAGAAAACCTGCTTTCAAATAATAAAACCGCTTTCAAATCGGTTCACCCCTTTAAGAGCTACGGTGCCACGACAGACACACATAGTGGACAAACTTATAACACCCCTCTTTTTGCGTCGGTGGTTAAAAAAATTATTTATATATTTATTATTATAATGCATTTTGGTTTAAATTTTGCGAAAAGCACAATTTGCATCACCCATAGATATGAATAAGGTCTTAAAAATAAGTAAACATTCTGTGCGAAACGAGCATTTCCAATCTTTAAATTTTTATTGTTTACGTTGCGTTTACTTCGCGCGCTCGTCCATTAAAAATTCAAAAGTCATTTATTCAAACTAGGTTGAGAATCAGCACTTTTCGAACGTCAAAATTACATAAGACAGTCCCCCAAAACGCCCACCCTTCACCACTTCCTAGTGCCTTTAGATGGGAAGAAGAAGTGGCGCAACAAACTCCCCAGCAGCATAGCTGTCTGTTCAAGTTAGAAAAAAATTTATTCCATACTATCCTATTCATTCATCTGAATTTATGCAGTGGTCATTCTTTTGATAGTGACTAAATTGTCATTTAAATAGGACTTGAACTTTACATTGTCTATAAATAAATAAATAAAATCATTTTATTTCAGACTAGCTTCTGCCCGCGACTTCGTTCGCATGGAAATCGTAAGACATCACAATATACTACAATAATAGCCATATTTTTATAAAACTTCCCTGTATACTACGTTTGTAGTTTTATTCTCAGCAGCCAAAATATACAGAGAGTCAGGAATGGTGACTCGGGAGCAAGCGACGTAACAGTTGTCCGTGTGAGAAGCAGCTTATCCTGAGGTCGACACCCGCAGCCTTCAGCCTTCAGTGTCGGCCCCTGTGACTTGTTGATCGCAAAGCATACACTCCCAGAGAACTGCACGCGCTTTAACTGGTAATTATGGGGAATTTGTACTTTATACGCGCTATAAACACTGTCTCACCATCGCCACAACCTGTTAGAATTTCCACCTCGATGACGTTTCTCTGCAAAGACATGACTTTGAGCTGGTTTCCGTTACACAGATATACAACCGGAAGTCCACTTGCCATTTGTGAATTGAGAAATTCTACGGGGTGATATTTGACATCATCTTCCTTCACATCAGTATTAATGGAGGTGTATATCACTCCCTTCTTCTTCACTCCCTTCAATTTGTGAGAGAATACTGTGGTTGATCGCTGCAGCTTGATCATCTTCGGAGTTAAAACGGAAACACGCCTAAGAATTCTCTTGGTACGGTATTTGACTGATATCCTCGTATATCAGATGAATAAGATCTTCTAAAGTGGGATCTACTCTACCAAGAGTCTCTGGTAGAGTGCTTTCACCAACTTTTAGAAGAACATCGGAGAATACTTGAGCATTTGAATTACCGCCAAGCCGAGGTCATATGATGATGGTCAAGCGCAGTTTATGAACTCTCGACCATAGAGTCGACCTTTTCAACGAAGTATTCACTTTTTTTGTCAAAACTGCGACACCATCCATCATATCTTGGTTTCTGCGGATGTCCTGCAGGGTTCTGTTTACAGTTTCCACTGCTTTCCTTTTTGCCATAATGCATTCATCCCATACGACGAAGCGCAATCCCCTAAGCACACATCCCTTGTTACTGTTGCGTGACACCCCACAAACAGGCGTTTCGTTGCTCTCTAAATCGATGGGAATCTTAAACATGACGTGCGCTGTTTTGCCACGAAGCAGTATGGCAGTGATTCCAGAAGATCCACACACATACATATTTTAAAATCGCTTGGACAAATCTGCTGTCAAAATCTGTAAAAAAACATTTTATTCCTACAGTCTTTTGCTCTAAAATGATCAGAATACAACCTAGAATGTTTTGTAACTGTAAAGTACTTGTAACTTAGTAGTTTCAAATAGCTTACGAAGTTTTCCATTTTTTGGGAATTAATACATTCTATGAACTATTACATACACAATCTAAAAAAAAAATCGTTTTACAAAAAGAGTTTTAAAAAAACAGATGTAAATCGAACTTACTACCCCGGGCGGCCTACCACTCATAAAGCAGTATTATTTTAATGTTACTTCAGTGGGAGAAAAAGATGGAGCTATACATCCTGTAGAGCTTCATCTCTTTCCCACACTGAAGTAAACTAAAGTAATATTAAAATAATACTGCTTTTGAGCTGGTGGTAGGCCCTCAGGACTTCAAATCATTCGTCCAACCGCTTACTTATTCGCTTTGATGAAAGTTAGCTAAAATAGCCGTTCCTATATAAAAGGTAGCGTGATGATAATCATTTAAAAATTTAAATCGGTAACTACCTATCTACAATATCCCAACCTTTTGGCGCGTCCTTTTACAATTTGCAGAGAAAAATACGAACATGATGTAATATTGCTCATCATAGCAAATAGCGTGATAGTTTATGCCCTACAGTTGGTACAGACAAACATTCTAAAAACTTTATTTTCCGCATAAGAATCGATCCCATACCTCGTAGCAATAACTTTCTTTAAAAAAAATTAACTTCGCTACGATTTTATTATATCTATAGATTATAGGTACATAATCAAAAAAATAATAATCGTATAACAAAATGTGAAAAAAAAGAAAAAACCGTAGGTGGGAATCGAACTTACAACTCCATGTTTGCAAAGCAACCGCCCAACCGTTGAGCTAATTGCTTTGTTGAAGCTTGTCTAAAATAGCCGTTCCTATATATTTCATGATTGACTGCTTCGTTCCATAAAGGTATAGCGTGATGATAATCATTTAAAAAGTTTTATCGATAACCATCTACAATATCCTAAAATTTTGGCGCGTTTTTTCCAAAAATACGAACATAATATAATATTGCTCGTCCCCCATAGTAAATAGCGTGATTGTTTATACCCTATAGTTTGACCAGACTTATAGGGAACACTTATGCAAAATTTGAACAGAATCTATCCGGTAGAATTTGCGTCATGCTAGAACATAAAAATTCAACATAATGTAATATTGCTCGTCCCCCATAGTAAATAGCGTGATAGTTTATACCCTATAGTTTGACCAGACACACAGGGACTATCTATGCAAAATTTTAACAGAATCTGTCCGGTAGAATTTGCGCCATGCTGGAACATACATACAGACAAACAGACAAAAATTCTAAAAAAAATATTTTCGGCATTAGAATCGATCCTAGACCTCATAGCAATTACTTTTTTTCAAAAATATTCAATGTACAGTTTTGACTTCGCTACGATTTTATTATATGTATAGATAACTAAAAAGATCCATAAATTGTAAGTAACATGTATGCACTTAAACCACTATTGTTAGTACTTAAAACTAAAGACGAATTTGTGAGAAGACTACCCAACATCTAGACACAATAAGAAATAGTATTGGTCTAACTATGGTATGAGTCTTCTCACAAATTGCCTTATTATGGCAGAGGAAGTATCTGCCGCCACAGCCTTCAGAATACTATTGTGCCTCTTATTCTGCTCAGAAGTGATGCCGTTTTTTTGCGGATGATGGTATGAAATCCTTCGGTATGGATTACCACGAACATTTCAAAAGCACTGCAAAAATTAGGCAGTCGCAACAGAATTCTAAATATACGTACATTGTTGTATTGGACGCGTAGAAAATCCAGCGACCTTTTCGAGTAGTTGTAGTATAAAATATTGTTAATCAAATTTTTAAGATAATCCCACGTTTAAATAAAAACAAAAGAATTGCCATTAGCTTCAACAATGTTAATGAAGAATGTTATTAATTTTATTAGTAGTAGCTACTAATTATAATGGTAAAGTCATTATAAACCTGTGGTTACATGTAAACAGCAGCACTTGCGTTGCGGTCCGTGGTTAGTTAGCACTAAAAACAATTACTTGAGTAGGCACATACCGAACCAAAAAGCGTGTGTTTTGTTTTTAACAAACCTATAGACGAGTCTATGTATGATTTCCTGTGCCTGACAAAAGTCAGTAAGCTGTAGACCCTGAGAAAAGTTGGTAAAACCCTGACAAAAGTCAGTAAGACCCTAAAGTCAGTTTTTACTGATTATTTTTGTTTCCAACGACATTAATTGAATCATCTCTGCATAAATTTGTACTCTACTGATTTAATTAGTCCCTTTGTTTCACGGATGCATGAATGCACAATACATCATGTTCCTACGAATTCGCTCATTTTACGTATTCTACGAATATCCCCACTGAATTATATCCGAATTCAAGCTGAAACTAGGCTCGTATTTACCGAAAAGGATAATTGCGAGAAAGAAAATCGTATAATTGTATGAAAGAGTTTCCGATTTTAATGTTTGTTTGATTTCGTTGAAATAAACCGGACATTGGGTTGTGGGAATTTTTTGTTCATTGTTGGAAAATAGAAGAAAATAAATGATGAGTTTAAAAGATGCTCATTATGATAATTACTATTTTACCCAGCAAGACGAAAAGTGGATGAGAAGGTTTTTTATTGTATTATTGTAAAAAAAAAATTAAATGAAACTTTACTACAATTATTTTTTCCGCGTTTGTATTATTTTAATTAGAACTTACCTAAAATATGTAATTTAAATTATACTTAAAGATAAATGTCATTATCTGACTGCTTCGTTGGTCTAGTGGTAGCAAGCGCTACTGCGAGCATGAGTACCTGGGTTCGATTACTGGGTCGGGCAAAATGTCATTGGGTTTTTCTATCTGAAATTTCTCAGTAGCAGCTCGGAGTTTAGATTTGTGCCCGGTTGATGGCAATAGGTTCGCCCCCTATTACATGGGACTTAAAGATAACTGGCGAAATGTGGGTGTACCTGCTACAGAGACACCTCTGCCCAACCCTTTGAGGAAACAAGGCGTGATGTTATGTATGTGTCATTATCTACTTAATTCAAATAATTCATCATCATCATCATCAGCCTATAAATGTTCACAGGCCTCCTCTCTGTGAGAGGCAGTGGGCCATAATCCACCACGCAGGCCCAGTGCGGGTTGGTAGATGTCACATATCTTCGAATTTTCGGTTCTAGGCCATGCCGGTTTCCTCACGATGTTTTCCTTCACCGTTTTAAGAGCAGTGGTGATGAAATAATTTCAACAAAGTAAAGCGCCTGTCTGGGTTCGAACCTACGACCGACAACTCGTAAGTCGCGGCCGTTACCACTGGGCCACCACTGCTCTAAAATCAAATAATTACTATAATTATTATTGCGTTTACTAATTAAATTAGTAATTTGCATATTTTATGCAAATAATTCTAAAAATGGCATTGTTTTTTATGCAAATTTGAACTAAAAGAGAAAACGTATGTACGGTGCGCTGCATCAATTGGGTACCCCAGTTGTATTAATTTTTTTATTTATTATTATTTACATATATAACTGAACATCGGTTTTACGTTTCATTCAAATCGGTTAAGGACGAGAAAACAACCACTTAACAATTTGACGACCAACTGTTCGCATTATGACGGCAATAAAATTACAATTTGTAACTTCAAAGATTGAAATGTCAATGACCTGACACAATGTGACTTTTCAATTTATTTTTATTGAATGCATTTAAAGGTTGACGCCGATTTGGGCGAGCCGCACCGTACTGCAAAAATCCTCATATATCACTTGCGTACATTTCGTATGTACCATCGTGCATCGCTCACAACAAGCGGGCCGCACCGACCTTTTTTGTGCTGAAATGCAGTGCGTTGCGGCCCATTACAGCTGTAATGTACGCTTAGCTTAATTCAATTTTATTAACTCAAGGTCACGCGTATTGCGTCGTATAAGGACGTTAGCAATTTGGTTTTTACTATGTAAACAAATATAAATTCTTAAAAGGAAACTTAAAGTTTTAATAATTTATTCTACGTATTTATAAATTAACTGGCTGTTACCTGCAACTTCGTCCGCGAGGAATTTTATACATCAATTGGATTTATTTATATAGTTTCCTAAAACAAAAGTAGCCTAAGTTACTCCTTTTTTTTTTTTGGTTGGGCAATTATCAGATAACTTCTCCCGCTCTGCGTGTCAGACTCGCGTTACTGACTAAAACCCACCCGTGTTCCTTCGGTTGCCCTGTTGCCGGGGGCCACGATTTCCCTATCGGTTTTCTTCGAACCCCCGGCAGGCATTGGCCCTGGCGGACCCCGTCAATTCTGCTGACATCTCTTTGAGGCGCCCAAGTTACTCCTTATCCTTTCAACTGTCATTAACGAGACACAATAGAATTTTAATTGTTATCCACCTCAATGAGGCATCGTAACAGATAATGAGTTATAATATCAGCTATCTGCCAGTGAAAGTCCCGTCAAAATCGGTCCAGCCGTTTCGGAGATTAGCCGGAACAAACAGACAGACAAAAAATTTAAAAATTGTGCTTTTGTTGTATGTACAGTATAATTATACTTTCATATGCATTTAGTAAAAAGTTGTTATTTTGACGTTACAAACAGACACTTCAATTTTATTCATTTGTATAGATTAACAGAAATGGAACTTTACAACTTTACAGTAGAACTAAGCAGCAATTTAGGCGGCATTAAAATCTGATAGATGGTCCCGTGGTTATGTACTTCATCATCATCATCATAATTTCAGCTGAAAGACGTCCACTGCTGGACATAGGCCTCCCCCAAGCACCGCCACTTCGACCAATCTTGTGCTTTCCGCATCCAGCGGATTCCTGCTGCCTTCACAAGGTCATCGGTCCATCTTATGGGAGGCCTTCCAACGCTACGTTTTCCGGTACGTGGTCGCCACTCCGGAACCTTTCGACCCCATCGGCCATCCGTTCTGCGAGCAATGTGCCCTGCCCATCACTTAAGTTTGGCAATTCTTCGGGCTTGCAATGCAATTGCATTGCAAGGCAATGTACTTACTGAATAAATTAACCGACTTGGTTTTATATTGTTCTAACAAAGTTTTGCGGTAGAAGAACTGCGTTGCGAGACTTGCATTTTTTTACATCTTCTGTTTTTGATGGGTTAGTTACTTACTGCGTCAAACCTTTTAAGGTCCATCAGCATCGCCGTACAAAGCTAGAACTCAAGGGTGTGAAACTAATTGCGTATAGATTGTAAATCACTTTTTTATTAAAGGTCTTCTTATCTATACAAGAGTAGAACGCAAATACTCGCGTATACTTCATAGTGACCTACCTTATTCCATAATATACAGTGCCAGTACGCTTATGGACTTATAGATTGCGACAAATTTTGAAATGGTATCCAACTTTTTTGCGACGTAATGCACCTTCCGCTAATACTAAATAGCCTGCCTGGATGCGAGCAACTTGGAAGTAGCACTCGCCGGCCGCTGTCGTGGCACCGCTCACTTCGCTTGCTCGGCTTGCGCTGGTCACAGTTCTAATCTAACCTAACCCATTTCACCCTGTTCACATTTTTGTTTTTCATTCCTTAGTATAGTGATGTAGTAACGTGGACGCGCGCGTTCTGATTCCAAACTATACGCGAGCAGTACGCAAAATTCGTGTATACATTGTAATCACAGATTTAAAAATAGCATTACAATGTATACGCGAGCAGTTTCCTATGGCTGCGTTCTGGCCTTGTATAGATTGTAAATACGCAGCATCGTCTCAACTCGAGTCGTTCTGGAGTTTCATATCAGTTTTATATCTATTTATGTATTATCAATGTCTGTATTGCATGGCAGACCATTGAGGATATTTAATCTTACCTACAAAAACCTTACAATTGCATTGTATCAATATTACGCTTTGGTGTACAATCTATATTATATATCTACATATATATAAATTGAAGTCAGCAGACCGCATTGTTCTTCTAAATTACGCAACGGATTTTGATGCAATTTTCAACATTATTTAAAGAATGCTCACAGATAGTGCATAGTACTCGCAACCGGCGTGTGTGTATGACCAGAGGCCTTAGTATGAGTTTATTTTAACCATCTCAACTTTACGCATCGACCGCGTTTGGTGCTCCGATTGGCAGCCGGCCGGACTTCACCAGTGAAGGGCCAATCGGAGCGCTGAAGAAGAGAAGTCGAGATGGTTAAAAGAAACTCACACTAGGGCCTCAGATTTACATTTATTTATTTATTGAACATTTTGTAGACTTAACAGGTCAACTCAAGGCGTCTACAAACAAGTTACATTTTCGAAATATACGCGTACAGTTACAATTTATACTTAAGAATGCGGCGACGCATGAATTGTCCATACAAACGTGATACATAAATCATTTGCAATTTGAGCATATTTCCACCATATTAAGTTGATATTCGGATTGAGACAGTATTTATCTAGGCTGTTACTTTTTATTTCCAAAAACTTACCTTTAAATGTAGTGTAAGCGAATTGCATTTCGTACATTTTTACAGCGTGTATAACATGTTTTCATATTGTTTTTTCTGTATTATAAACAACAATATTTATAATATTGTTTCCGCAGAAGCATATTTTATGTTATCAAGTTAGAAATTATCCAAAAAAAAATGGAAATACATTAAGTTTTCATTCATAATTTTTTGTATTACGGAACACATCCAAATTTATCATAAATTTTCGAAAGCTAGTAGTACTATTGCGTCAAGCAATAATTGTCAATGTGTGCGTGGTAGTATTGCTCACTGTATATCGCTCCGACAGTCACTCACACTAGCGCAACGTGCTTGGAATTGAATTTTGCAAACATCTCGATTTGTAGTTGCGAGCCGTGTCGCCGGCCTCTTAACGTATTATTATTAGATGTATGAACGTAAACGAAGGAGCGCAGCAGGTAGCGTTCTGTAGTTTTTTGGCTACCCCCATGGGAAGAAGGTGTGAGATTATGTATGTATGTTTCGAGAATGTATTCCGGAAGGTTTGTGTAGGTATATTACATTAATAATAAACGATTTACTACCTTGACGTCGTGTCTATTTGTTCTTTTGTATGATGTAAATAAGATGAAAAATTTCTGCCTGGTGCCACCACGTCGAATGTGACAAAAGATCAGTCAATGACAACAAATTATTCAAATCATAATATTTTGATTTATTTAAATACAGAAATCTCGATGTTTTATCAAGTCGTAAATGTCGTATGAAGCTATGGCGGGTTGCTACTGACGGATATTCTACCAGTTTCCCTTTTCGAATTTTCATTGAAAAACTCTCACGTTCAGTATAATTTCGCAATGCATTACGTGGCAATATTTCTGGATCATTTAATTTGAAATGTAACCCTGGTGGGCGCCTAAAGTGTTTGAAGTATGTGAAAATATATTAAAGTGTATAAATGTGTGATGTTAGAGTCTCATAATATATGCGTTACTGAATTAAAAATTAGCTCAACGTTGTATTTTTCAATGTTTTGGAAATAAATTATGAGATTGAATTAGATGTGTTTGTCGTATGAAGTGCCAGAAAAACGACATTAGAATAACTTCCAACACCGATTATGTAATGAATGTTTACCTAATGCCTACTTAGATTTTATCTAAACAAAAAAACAACCGACCTCCAAAAAAAAACACTACAAAGTGAAAAATTACTTTAATTTCGGAAGTCGGTGTCTTGGATTTTGTACTTTCGTTTTTTGCCACCGACTTCCGAAATTAAAGTTATTTTTCACTTTGTAGTGTTTTTTTTGGAGGTCGGTTGTTTTTTTTTTGTAAAAAGTTTTTATTTTTCACTTTTTAGTTGTGGTACCTACCCCACACACATTCGAATACCACTACCTGTTACCAGTGACAGAAACTTATCATATCATCTACATACTAAGTGGGAAAAAAAAAACGTATTTTGTAGCTAACTCAAAAACTATCCAAGCAAAGTTAATAAAATTTATATGGGACCAATTCCAGAGCACACCCTTTCAAACAAAAAAAAAGAATTTTCAAAATCGGTCCACAATTGACGGAGAAATCGGTGGACATACATAAAAAAAAACAAACATACGCGACGAACATATAACCTCCTCCTTTTTGGAAGTCGGTTAAAAATAGGCATTAATTCCTTCATATTATTTGCCTAAGTTACTATAGCAACACCCGTATACTTAAGCTCAAACAAGCGCAACACCGGTAAAACAATTTCCTTGAAGTTTTTACAGAAGTAATTCCACCAGTGTCTTTTTTTTTTTAAGTGAAAACTTCTATAGGCGCGTTGGGCATTTTTGAGATGGGACTAAACCATTGATTTCGCGACACTGTGACGACACCACCTTTTGACCATTAAAAAGACATCAACGCGTGGATTACACCGGTGCGTGGAGTAAAAAAAGACAATAACGCATTCATTACCGCGATACCGATTTTTAAGCTATTGCATAGCTTTTATCGCGGGCTTTGAGCGCGGCGACCGAATCAAGAAATTCCGTAACGTAACGAAAATAAAACCTAACACCCCCCACTCCGCCTACCATGTAATGACGGTTCCCATGACAACGTGATGTTGTCATGGGAACGTAATTTTGGTTTTATGTCATCACGTCATCATCCCAAGTGTAGCGTTGACAAATAGGAAGTATTGATGTTACAAATGCTATGCAATAGCTTTACCACGGCAGTCCCCGAGTGCCACACGTTTTTTTTTTAAGTTTTCGCTTCCGTTAGCACTCCCGGAGTGCCACTGTTTTTTTTTTTGGGTGAGAAATTATCAAATAACTTCTCCTGCTCTGGGTGGAGTGGGAGTGGGTGGCCTTTATGATCTCCATAAAAATGGAAGAAACTCAATTAAAGATTATGGAAGATTTCTACGGTGCGATGTCAAAAATAAAGAAAATAAATGTCGCTTTGTATAGAAACAGATTAGGTTTGTTTATTCTTCATAAGAAAGAGATAGAAGAAGTCATGCTACGCGTGCTGTTATTGGTTACATTACTAAGCCTCCGCTGTCCGCCCGTCCGTCCGTCTTTCTGTCAGCGGGCTGTACCTCATGAACCGTAATCGGTAGACAGTTGAAATTTTCACAGATTGTATATTTCTATTGCCACTATAACAGAAAATTATAAAAATTAAATAAAGTAAAAATAAAGGGGTCCATACAAGAAATTTATTTTTCTCGGCGTTTTTTGCTAAATATTAGATGGTAGCATGAAACTCTCCGTTTGTGAGTCCGACTCAAACTTGGCCAGTTTTTTCTTTTATTGCATCAACATAAGCAATATTTTTAAAACGAGGTGAATATCGATAGTTATTTGTAAAACATTTATCAGTGGATTAATAAAATCAGCAACATTATCTTCGACTGGAAAAACAACGTTTCCAAAAGAACATTATCGAAAGTTACCAAGACCGAGAGAGATTGACAGGCATTTCCACCACAGCTATTTTCAAAGCAGATTATATCCGAACGCATTTTTAAATTGAAAACAACCATAGAGCATGGAGATGCCTCGGTGGCCGCTACTAGAGGCGGCACTGTCAACATTTTCCATCACCGTGTCACCGTTACTTGCACTACGGGCCCGTTCACGGCTTCCAGCGATGCGACTTGCGTCAAGTGACACGTTCGCGCGTTAGGCCTCTGCCTCGAATCTTGCGGGCAGCGCAGCAGAGCAGCGGCGGCGCGGGAACGGTAAGATGTAATGCGTAAAATCAAATGAACCGGTCCTTGAAAACAGCGGCGCGGCGGCGGGCAACGAGCGGTGCACTCCAGTCAAGCGGTGACCGCCCGCGCGTCTGCATTGCAGTGTTGTACAATTTAAAATCGAGCGTTAGGAATAAATTTGAATCAAAAAGATGTTGTCGTCGTTGTTCAGACATTTCGTTCGCGAATAAAAACAAATATCTCGACGACACAAACACGAACATAACACTACTCCGCTATAGTGCCGCGCGATCTGCCCGCCTGGTTTCGAGAACGGGTCTGCGTGCCCGCGCCGCTCTCGCGCCGCTGCCGCCGCCGCCCCGCTGCCCGCAAGATTCGAGGCAGAGGCCTTAAGAGGGCCCTTCCCGGTCCGTCTATCGTCAACGCGAGCATGGTCGAAAAGCTTGTTGTCTTATCCAGCGCAAGTGAGAACTACTAACAAGCAAGTGACAACGCGACAACATTGTATGAAAAATAACTTACTTCAGGAAATACGTGTTTTTGAATACGCCTTACAAGTTTGTGAAATAAATGTTTATCATTTAGAATCTTCATTACATGTGCGAGGTTTCTATAACGAAGTTTTTTTTAACTTTAACAATTTATGAGTATATTATGAACGGTCAAAGTTCAGGTAAAATTTGTGCAAAAAAACACATTTTAGGAGGCTTATACTGAATTAGTCTTTCCAATTTTTTTTTGCTGTCATAGAAACCTAGATATAGTGCAAAAATATCTACTAGTATAAAAAATTTGAAGAAAGATGTGTTACAACGCCATAATCGCTTACGAGCGTTTGTATGAAAAGTATGACGGTTTGGCCGTTCTTAAGTTTGAAACACACTACTGTGTTGTGTCGTGTCGCGTCAGAAGCATATTGGTTCCATACATTTGGTATGACACAACACGACACAGTAGTGTATTTTTACCTGTTTTCTGCCCGTCACCCCGTAAGTCGCGTTGCGGTGACCCGTGGCATGCTCTAAACAACTTCCTTCATTTGTTTTTTCCGCAGTCACTTTTGCAAGTCACGTGTTGCTTGAGCAAGTAGCTCGTGGTCATGAGGTATGATACAAATGACGTATAGAAACTGACAGCTTTGAGTGACGATGATCATTATCATCATCATTTCAGCCGAAAGACGTCCTGCTGGACATAGGCCTCCCCAAGCACCGCCACCTCGACTGGTCCTGTGCTTCTCGCATCCAGCGGATTCCTGCGGTCTTCACCAGGTCATCGGCCCACCTCGTGGGAGGCCTTCCAACGCTTGGTCTTCCAGTACGTGGTCGCCGCTCCAGAACCGTTCGGCCCTATTGGCCATCTGTTCTGCGAGCAATGTGCCCTGCCCATTGCCACTTAAGTTTGGCAATTTTTCGGGCTATGTCGATTACCTTGCTTCTCCTGCGGATCTCTTCATTTCTGATTCGATCACGTAGGGAAACTCCAAACATAGCATTCTCCATTGCCCTTTGGGTGACTCTTAACCTTCAGATAAGGCCCATTGTGAGCAACCACGTTTCAGTACCATAGGTCATAAAATTTTGTGCAACATTGTTTTAAACCCACTTACAAATTCTGCTGACGCTTAATCATATCATGTGTTTTTAACTAGGTTATAAAGTGCAAGAAACTATTTTACGCAAACTTAATAAGAAAATTGTTATTTTTATCATTAAGGTAAATAGTATTTAAGTAAACTAGGTATAAAAAAATGAATAAGGTTATAAAATTTTGTCATTATTTCAAGACTTCTGATGTTAAATATTGTTAAGAATTTTATTGTCCTACAATTACCATAAAATGTGAGCTCATGCCGCCTGTAATACAGGTTTATCCTAGTACAGGCATCTAACATTATAATACCTTTATAAATTATTTCTAAGATTTCATGTTAATATTTTACCAATTTTTAATACTGAATAAATATTTATTAATATTATATGTAATCACGTTCTCGAAAACGGCTCTAACGATTTCGATGAAAGTTGCAATATAAATCTATAATAATAAATCTATAACTAACTTATTTTTCTTTCTTTCTTTCTTTCATAAATCAATATATAAATCTATAATAAAATATAGGGCTTGACGGGGGCGAAAAATCGATCTAACTAGGTCTCATATCTGGAAAAAATCTTTTTTTCCGTATTTCCACCCGAGCTGAGCTCGGTCGCCCAAAGTTTAAAACAAGTTATTGAATAATGACATTAGAATGACATTAGAATAAAGACATGGCAGTATGAAATTAGTAGGTAAGTACCTACTATCATGGCACTACTATCATACATGGAATTAGTGTGAACTATCCTATACAATTAAATGAGCATTCTCTATTTTCACCTGAGCAGAGCTCGGTCGCCCAGGTACTAAATAATTAAATAAATAAATGGCGAAGATGGAACAAATAATCAGCTAACGCAATTTCGTTCCACAAATTTTATTTGCACTGTCGTCTTTAGACGCTGCCCGCTCTAATTCCGTGCTCCATGGCAGCAACCAACGCATTTCCTGCCACTGTTTTATTTGAAAAGCAAAGAAAAGTGATCTAATGACACATGACGTGTACGAACAAATAAAGAATTCCTATCATTTTTTACCGTGGGTGTAATGTTGGCGCCACACGCATTTAGCAAAATCATTTAATGTTTGAGTCTTACGTTTATTTTTGTAAGTCATTCATTATTTTGTTAAAGCATTAGGTAATTATTGTTTGCTCATTTTTAGGGTAAATCTTCAAGAGCGTAACCCAGCGGTAATTGCGGCAAGAGCAACGCCAGCCATTTCTCGAGCCAGCGTAATATCATCATCAGCCTATAAATTTTCCCACTGCTGGGACACAAGCCTCCTCTCTGTGAGTGGGAGTGGGCCGTAATCCACCACGCGGGCCCAGTGCGGGTTGGTAGATGTCACATGTTTTCGAATTTTTGGTTCTAGGACATGTCGGTTTCCTCACGATGTTTTCCTTCACCGTTTTGAGAGCAGTGGTGATGAAATAATTTACACAAAGTAAAGCGCCTGTCTGGGTTCGAACCTACGACCTACAACTCGTAAATCGTGGCCATTACCACTGTGCCACCACTGCGTAATATGTGTCACTTAAATTAAGTAGCAAAAATTCAGTTTCATACAATGTTTGTTATATAATGATCGATATAATCATCTGACCTTTTTTTGTGTGGGGAATTCTCAAATAACTTCTCCCGCTCTAAGCGGAGCGGGATGGCGTGTCAGACTTTTACTGACTAAAACCCACCCGTGTTCCTTCAGTTGCTATGTTGCCGGGGGCCACGATCTCCCTTTCAGACTTCTTCGTAACCCCGGCAGGCATCGGCCCTAGCGGACCCCGTCTATTCTGCTGACATCTCTTTGAGGCGCGCGTGGAACACGACGAGCCGTCGACCCGGGCCTGGTCCTTATCGGACGGCGAGCTACCCATTGCTCACCATCTGCAAGCCCGCACCTACAGTGGCCGAAAATCGGCCTGCAAAACCCGACGCCCAAGGCGTCTCTTCCTGCACAATCATCTGACCTAAACTTGGAAATAATGTCGAACTTAAAATCCAGGACTAATTTAAGCGATGTTTTGCGCTAGATAACGCTCTTCTGCTCTCACCCTATACTTGAACGATCAAGAATAAAACTGTCAATAATCTGTTCAACAGATTAGCGTTCTTACGTAACTGGTAACTGACAAACGAAGGGAATAATGATGGCTATTGTTCATCACCTAAAAATAACTAACTATTTTTAATTTTTTGTTATCTGAGATTATTTTTGGTTGTAATGAGCGTAACATTGACGTTCTACATTATTGAGTAATGTTAGATTCTGTAGAGAGATCTTTTGGTAGTAAATTTAGCAATAGAGGAGACGAGATGGACTGCTATCTCGAATCTTACTAAATTCAAATTGTTTATTTGCAAGAAAATACACGGTTTACAAGGGAAGATCTTACAGCCTTAAAGTCATTGTATTCTGCCTGCGAGCAAGCGTGCAAATTATGAAAGTTAAAATGTCACAATTATTGTGCAGATTCTATTATTAGTACATATACATTATCATTACATTATCATTCATTATCATTACATTACACTATCATTACATTATTATCACATTATTATCACGCATTATTATTATATACAAATGTCCTTTAATGTACAATAAATTCACTAACTAATACTCAACAAATATTTGTATGTTCTAAAAATTCTTTTATGCTGTAGAAACACTTTTTGTGTAACCAATCTGACAATTTTGATTTAAAAACACTACCCTGCAGCACTTTAAACTCGTTTGGTAGATTATAAATTAAAATACACATATTGAACACATTTTTCTTATAAATATCTTTATGACTATCACAAAAGGCTGATTGATTTTGCACTAGTAAAGTAGTTCGAGTTTAGTTCGAAAAGTCTATGTTTATTATACTATGTCCCACCTCCTATCGTGCCCTGTTTGCTCCAAACAATGTAGCGAAATCTACGCTGCCACTGACGATGTCGTGAAAGTGGCGAAGTTTTTTCTGCTTTATTATCAACTAATGTAAATCTAGAAATAAAAGAAAGAAAATACGTTTATTTGCGGTAAATATAACGCAAAGAAAAAATACAAATACAAAAAGAACAAATTAGGGGAAAATATGCGTCACATCCACACAAACTAGCCATCACTCAGCATAATGTTGCGACCCTATGCGAGACAGAGTCCTAGCGCTGAATTTCCAGCGACAGCCAGCGTTGACGTGATGACGTCGAACGGCGAAAAAAAAAATGCAATACTAAATTCTAAATGTTTATTATGAATGTGAGATGTTACTCTTACTCTAGAGTTACTGAATAATCTAGAAAGGCTTCAGATTATGCCAAACTTCAAACTATAAACTCTGTCTGAAATCTTAAACTAAGCTAAGTTCTTGAAGTGTCTAGTTCTTGATAATTAGTTATCTAAGTGTTTAGTTAGAGAAATTTTAGCTTGCATTAAATACTTAGCGTTGTCTTGTATATACTTCAAGTTGAAAGCTAAAATGTATTGAAGCACTTTGCGTTAAAATATTTGTCGTAGATGTGGTGGAGCGAACATTTATTTTGTGCTATTTAATTTTACCATTATAAATTGTAATTGTGAATGTGTGTGTAAAGTGTGTTGTTTCTGTTTGTGTATTGTAAAGTCAGGGAAATTAATTGGTTTCAAATTCACTACCAATTTAAATTGTCATTATATTTGAATTACAACTGTCATTATTTGACAGTTTTATAAAATAGCTGTAACACGGAAAAATTTACGTATTGTGTCAATTTGATAAACAATTTATAAATAATTGCTCTGACTTTATTTCAGTTACATATGTGTTTGTTCGTATTGGAATATGGTACAGGTTACAGTTCAGTAACTGAAAAAAAATGGTAACCTAATAAGATATAAGTAAAATTTAATACAGAAGAATATATAATAAACTATTTTTCTTTTTTAAATCTGTTTAAACTGTCACCTGCAAAAATTCAAAAGAATTTTTAATATGCGGAAAAAGATTGATAAAACACTACAAATTCCAATGTAAGCCTGAAGAATCTATGAACTGTGGCGTTATGTGACGATACGCACTAAGGTTACTTGTCCATTGACGCGCAGCATAATTTTATAATTGGTACAGTACCCGGGTGCTACAGTCCGGCCGTCGAGGGAATGTGTTCCTGACACCTGTCACTTGGACAATTTCTAGTAGTAATAAGGATCAAATTCGCAAAACAAACATATATTCGTTAGTATGAAACTGACAGGTGTCAAAAACGTATTATCTCGACGGCCGGACTTTAATGCGACACATCTTTAGTAAAAGCCTGTTACACTGGTATGAGTGACAGAGACGACGCTCTACAAAGCCGAATTTTGTACTACACTTATACTCCGTTCGCGATATAACTTCCAAACATGTAAACAAATATGTGTTTTTGGAAAAAAACACTGTTGTACCCATTATAAAATGACGGTTCCGCCACAAATAATAAATAAAAAACATTTTCAATAGTACTAGTCATTCTGTAATCAACCAAATTTGTGTTCACATAAAGTTGATATTCGTTCAGAAAGAAGGATTTCAGTAGATATTACGAGGAAGCTGTAGTTGGTCGACAGACTTTTAGTAGATAGATGCACGATACGTTTACTTCAACTATTGCTCACGTGCCTTTTAAAAGTTTTGCATTTTGATGCTCAATTATTTATCTCAAATTCACGCAAGACAGCAACGTTCGGATCAAAAACGGTTTATTAAATCTTGGTATTACAATGTAGTAAAGGGTTGAACGAGTAAACGCTTAACCTAAGGTATCTTCTAGTACAAAGGTAAAAATTGTTTGCTACAGTAAGATTGTTGGAGGTGTATTTTGTTAAATTTATTTTCATCTCCACAAAAAGTACGTAATACAATAGATTTCTAACATTTCCATATTCACTTCAACCTTTATCTTTTAATAGAAAAAAAAGAGCGTGAATAACCCTGAACGGGAATAACCCCACACATAAATAAGCCTTGCGAGCCTGACATGAATACTCAGTTTCGTCCGTTTTAAATATTCCGGACCGGTTTTATTTACGGATATCGGGATCAATAGCGCTTTAGAAATAGTGCGTTGAGGCGTAAAATAATGCAAACGCGTTTCACACCTTAGTACGCGACGAGAGGTGCGAATTTATTTTCTTTTGAGCATTATGGGATAGTGTGTGCTTATTGGATACAAATATTGAGCATGTGAATCGAAGATTAGGTAAAGGGTTGAAGTATGTGATTTTTTGGATGATTGAAGTTGACTTTTCAAGTACTCTGACACGATTTATTTGAACTAAACTGAGCTCTTACTTCGAAAATGTCTGTTATGTTTACTTTGACACACAGAATTCATTAAAACCTTTTCTTCATGTAAAATTAGTTTACAATATTTTGGTAACAACTAGATAAGTAATAACATTTGGCTCAGATAGACAACTGTTTATTGTGGCACAGCCCAAAACTAGGAAGACGCCTATGTCCAGCACTAGTTGGTTAATTGACAAACAATAAAATCGTTATTTTGATAGAATTATAGCAATGACTTAATAGGTATTTGATTGCCGCCCGGTTGTTGCCAATAGGCTCGGATCAGTGACTCCTCGGCCCGAGTCAACTCAACCCGAATAATGCTCGCCCCCCTCTACAAGGGACGGCGAAATGTGGATGTACAATAAGTGCACCTCTACATAACCCTTTGGGCAATACAGGCGTGAACTTATGTTGTGATATGTTTAACTAATATCAATAAATTATTGAATATCACCAGCTGAAACATTTACATAACCTCTTAAAAAATAATGAAACAACACCACCTACTACAACATACTCTAACACTCTTTATTATTTCCTGTGTCCTCACATTGATAAATTATCCGTTCAATATCAAAGAAATATTTACGTTACGCCTCAGTGGACAGCGACGCTAACAGTACCCAACAATTTACTGTATTTATAATACTGACATGACATACGACACAGGACCGCTGTAATTTCCTGGAAAGTATCCAAAATGCGGATCTGAAATAGAATGGATACTGCATAGATTTGAGTAAAAAAATTGAAGAAAAAAATTTATTAGGCACCTGTTCCACCGACGACGAGGACGCGACTAGTTATCAAAGATTTCCTCACTCAAGAAACGTACAAAAGATTGTAGGTACCGTGTAAGTTAAGGCGCTTCCTCGACGCGCGACGGGAGCATTCGTCTGTAATGCAAGATTCCAGTCACGGATAGGGCTTTGCAAGTAGACTGCGCTATAGTATATAAATAGGTAGAAGTAACATGGCTAGGTCGTGGTTAAAAGTTACATTACAGGCGAATGCTCCTGTTGAGGGAGCGCCATAAAAGAAATATATAATTATATTAATATTGAATCTCTGACTGTTCATACCGTCCGCGAGTACTCGTATGTCGCAGCTACAAGAGCTATCAAAGAGAGTATTCACTCAGCGACGCTCGCTTCTAATACAGAATACTGGCTGAGAGGCTGGCGCTTGACACATACGCATACCAGCGAGTAATCGCTCGTCGCTGCTCGTTTTTGTTAACCGCCGGTGGTGGGACAGGGGCCTAAGTTCGATAAGTGAGTTATGATCGGCAAACGATGTGTTTCTTAAGGTAATTACTTAGTGTCACGGGTTCGTCAGAGATTGATGGTGCGACCTGTCTAATGGGATAACGCCTTAATGTGAAATTAAATGCTGGTCTATTTAAGCTAACGTTTTTTGTTTTTCTTTTAGATTTTATGAATTTGACTACCCTAGAAATATGGTTGGCTTATTGGTTGATTGGCACGAATTTACTCGCCCGAAACGGGCGAATCGACACTTTTAAAGTTGAGGAAAAATTACATTAACTTTACTGCATACATTTCAAAATGTGCCAATTGACTAATACGTATTTTTGGAGTTGTCGATTCGCCCATAAATAAATGAATTTCGTGAAAATCGTCTCAAGAAAATATTATAATATGGTATTTTTTTAAAGTGTCGACTATTTAATGATAACAACAAAAAAACTATTCACTATCGCTGACATATCTTTCCTTTCACAGTCTTCTGTGCTTCTGTGTCTTCTGTGTAATTAAAAAAAATATATATTTTGTATTATTTCATTAATTGATAATTAACTACACACTACCGAATTGGGAGACTGTATTGGTAGCGTATGTTTGTAATAAATAACATTGCAATACAGGTAAGTGAAGGATGAGGGGAAGGCCACTGGGACGCTTGATCTTGACGCGGGCATAGTTTAGAAAATACTTTACACTTTTTAGGGTTAATAACGCAATTAATATTGTTGAATTGTTCTAATGAAACGTATGCCATTGTAAGTGTGTTACACAATTAGGCTGTAGGTATTGTGATATATCTCCCTCTAGCCTCTAAATATTGGTTCATAAAATATGGTAGAATACTACGTCTGTATTTAAATTTCCTGTCGCTCAGCCATAATTCCTACTGACGGGAAAATATGCTAATTATTTTTCAAACACAAAATACACAAACAAAGTGACATTATGTCAAAAAACATGATAGATTTCAGTTTCAGTGGTTACAGTACAATAGGTGTCAGATGTCACGTGTGAGTGTCGTGTGTCATGGCTGTCAGCGAGAGTGTTAGTCATTCAATAATGTAACGTGTGAAAAATTTGCTCTCATTTTTGGGTTCCCTTAGATGCGTGTGGAAACCGTAATAAGCAGGATTATATGGGATTTACTGATCTATCTATTATTTTTCTGTACGTCTTTTTCGGGTATGTTCTGCCTAGCCTTTTCCCAACTTTATTGGGGTCGGCTTCCAGTCTAACCAGATGCAGCTGAATACCAGTACTTTACATAGAGCGACTGCCTATCTGACCTCCACAACCCAGTAACTGGGTAATACGATACCCCTTGGTAAGACTGGTTGTCAGTTTCGGGCTTCTGACGACCCGTAACGACTGTCAAAGATCCACGAATGACAGCCGGGACCAACGGTTTAACGTGCTTTCCGAGGCACAGAGGAGTCTCGGTATGTAGAAATGGTCACCCATCCAGGAACCAACCCCGGCAAGCGTAGCTTAACCTGACAGATCGACCCGAGCGGCTGTTAGTGCTTAGCCACGTCTTTTTGGGGTGACCACTGAAAATCAGCGCTGTGCTGTGGGTCCCCTACAGTGTGATTCTTCATAATGTGCACATATCGAAATGAGGGAATCTATGCTTAATTTTATCGACGGTTTTTTTTAATACATTTTTAGTAAAAAAAAATGTTTTGTTCTCTTTGGCATCTTATTTATTAATTTTACAATTATTGTAAAAATTTACGAAAAAAAAAACAGATTTTTGCTAAAAAAACATGTTTATTTTCAGATACATATATTGCGATAGATGATTTAGTTTAAAAGTAACACAGTTTTGTTACAATTTTTTTTTTTATTCTATAAAAAATATCAAGATTTTTTTTAAATATTTTTTCTTTCATTAATATTAAGCATAGGTTTCCTTATTTCGATATGTGCACATTATGAAGAATCACACTGTATAGCACAGCGTCATGCTGAGTGGAAGCCTTCATGTCACAGTCATGACATGCAGCTGCCGACTATTTCTGTTTTATGCTTGTGAATATTTACATATTTTTTTTGTTTTCTGATTACTCTTGCTTTTTTGTGTAACCGTGTTTTTGTGGCAAATAAACCAATTTTTCTTTCAGTTTAAAGAGATAAAATTGTTTGTAACATGTATCTCTGGAAGTAAGTAGGTACTGATCCAATGCAAAAATTATTATCTCTCTGATAATTATAAAATTACACTATTGCAGAGTGCCACAGGATATATTTTATGGTATTATTGACTTTCACTTGGATGAAGTCACGGCCAAAAGGTAGTCTAAACTAATCCTAACTAATATTATTTTAAAAAATACGAAAGTGAGTTTGTTTGTTTGCTTGTTTAACGCTTTCACGCTGTACAACCAAAACCAGCGTTGGGGCTCTGTCTCGCATGGGGTCGCAGCATAATGCTGAGCGATGGCCGTTATGCGTGGATGTGATGCATATTTTCCCCTAATTTGTTATTTACGTGTTTTTTCTTTTTTTGCGTCTTATTTACCGCAAATAAACGTACTTTCTTTAAACGGTGGAATCTGGGTTAGGACATTTATAATACTTTTTACCCCGACATTCCCACAGAATCGAGATTTATGGTGGTGAAACCGCGCGGCGCAGCTAATTAAAAATATAATCATAGAAACAATACTATCATCTTCATCATCAAAAGTCTGCATAAATGCAAGTTCTTGATAATGATCATTTTACTCAATCACACACGTAGAAATTAATCACTAATTATAAAGAGAAAAGATTTTTGTGTTTTTTTTTTTGTGATCAATAAACTCAAAAACTACTTGACTTATGTATTTATCCAGTTTTGCGTGAAAGAGTAACAAACATTCATCCATCCTCACAAACTTTCGCATTTATAATATTAGCAGGATATAGTAAGATACTACTTCATCAATCCTTCATCGTCTTTTATGAGAACCTAGACCATGAGCAATAAATCTCCTACAATGACATCGAAAATTGTCTTCGAATATTTTCATACAAAAACGAAAAAACTTCTCCGGAAATTGGCTATTAGCAGTCGAGAGAGAATTCTGAATGATGCAACGATGAAAGATACTGCTTTATTTTTTCTTAAAAAACTTTAGGAAAATATAAAACAGTATTTTAACAACAATAATAATGACGAATGTGAAAAAAATACATACATACATACATAAACTTGCGCCTTCTTCCCTTGGGGATAGGCAGAAACTACAGAACACCACCTGCTACGATCCTTACATAGTCCTTTTGCCTCGTTCACCAATAAGGTCAGTATATGTCCTCCTAGGGCGTCCCTGCCCGGCCTTTCCCTTTACATCAGCCGTGTAAATACATTTTGTTAGTCGCCTTTCATTCATCCTCTCAACATGCCCAAACCATCTCAGCATACCCTAAAAATCTTGAACCGAATAACCCGATAACGTAACCTAGTGACGAATGCATCATGGTTTTGGCCTGAAGATATTTAGGTGCTTTTAAACTATACTACAGCTAACGAGAAGAAATGAATTTCATACTTTGGGATTAAAAACTTTAACATAAGGCGGACCCGCAGTTGTAGCTCGCGAAATTCAAATTCTCTTACATTTTTTGCAATTTGCAGGTCAGTGCCAGGTGTTATCGTGATCAAAATATGATTCGCGACTATAACAGAAATGTATTTATAGAATTATAATCATTGAACTCATTAATACATCTCTATAAGTTAGATTTGTTCCATAAGAACTTTTCCATTAGAGATTTGGAATTTTCCTTTTCCATTAGAACAAATCTTAAATTAGAAAATTTGAATTTGCGATTACAGCTGTGAATTGTATGGTTCGATTTCCATTGCAACTAAAATTATTTAATGACTTTTATCGATAGTTTTTTTCATAAAATAATCAACTTAGATTACTTGAGATTAAAGTTGATATTTGTATAAATTGCAATTTTATGTATTTATCTCGTATCGCTGTTGACATTTTACCGACCCGCCCTGCTTCGCACGGCTTTTACGGATTCCCAAAAAAAAAAATGATTTCTTTAGTATCTGTATCTTAGTATTAATGTATCATACATATAAACCTTCCGGAATAAATTCTCTAAACGATGATGAAACCTCATCAAAATCTTTTGCGCAGTTTAGTAGAAAAATATGGTCACACGGAGACACGAATGGCGTGACACGACACGTGAACGAAACATTCATCAATCCTCACAAACTTTTGCGTTTATCATATTAGTAAGATATAGATGAGGCCCAATGATATCTATATCTATTATCTGATACTATTTTTTTTTTTTTCTTAGCCCTTTTTGTCCCACTGCTGGGCAAAGGCCTTATACTATTAAATGAGCAATATTTTTAAATTTATATATTTATTTGTAATCATGTTCTCGAAAACGGCTTTAACGATTTCGATGAAAGTTGCAATGTAGGGCAAAAAATCGATATAGCTGGGCCTCATATCAGGGAAAATTAATTTTCTCCGTATTTTCACCCGAGCAGAGCTCGGTCACCCAAAATTTAGAACAAGATGGCTACCTTAGAATAATGACATAGCAATATGGAATAAGTAAGTACCTACTATCATGGCAGCATGGAATTAGTATGTACTTTCCTATACTATTAAATGAGCATTCTCTATTTTCACAAGAGCACAGCTCGGTCGCCCAGGTACTAAGGCCTTATATAAAATCATTAGCCTACAGGAACAATGTGTTTCTTAAGCTACAAAATACCTATCTACTTATTGAACCAAATCCATTAAGCCTTGAAAACTTCGCGCAAACTTTACCGGATCTCCGCAAAGTTCTGAGGAAGGTAAATTCTGTTCGACGTACTTAACGAGTTTTCAATTAATGGCGTCAATAATTTTACGCACAGGTGATTAAGTTTCTTTAATGACGTCCTTGTAGACATATTTACAATTATAGATTCGAAATATGATGACCATCTGCTGGAAAGACCGATTCCAGCACAAATTGGAAAAAATAAATTGAAGCTTCTTTTTTTTTCATAAAGTTTTGTATCAAGACCCTAGTTAAAAAAAAAAAACAACTAGTACAAACATAAGTTGTAGTTAAAAACCAATTAAATCAAATAAAACATTTTTTTCGAATGGCGTGTAAAATAGTCTAAATTAAATATCAAAGAAGATTTTCAAGATTCATGGGAAAATAAACACACGGAAACTAGACTTTATTTCCCACAAATACACACTATGTCACCTCATATACAAACATAAACATGTAAAGATTAACCAATTTATTGCTTTATACCCAATTTATTTCAAGAAACACACTGTTCCGACTTCAGCATTCACATACAATAAATTTTAACAGATATCAGACCCTTTAACATCTACATATTTATGTATATAATTGGCCACCCACACATGGACTGTCGCCTTCATTGTTGTTAAGCTTATAACTCAAAGAGCAATTTGTTCAAAGAAAAATAAAATAAAGGTTGATTGTCACGAGGTGTCAAAGAAAATTGCTGAACAAACAGTGACTCAAAGACTTTAAGGCCCGGACTCCAACAAAGCGGAGATGTGCGGAGATGTCCGAAGCGGTGAAGAAAAGAGACGTTTTTCAGCTAGGGTGTATCCAACCAAGCTGTGCGGAGATGTGTACTGGCTATACTGGAGCGGAGATGTGTGCCGGCTAGATCGGAGATGTGTGCTGGCTAGGGCGGAGATGAGTGCTGGTTTGAACGGAGATGTGTGCTGGCTAGAGAGGAACTGTTATGGCGCCACTCACTGCACGCCACTCACATCTCTTCTCGTCGCCAGCTTGCGAGGCACAGTTTACATCTCCGCTTCGATCGCGCCATACAAATATGATACATCTCCGCTCAGTGGTATCCATTGAAGCTGAGTAGAAACGAGATGTGTGAATAACGAAATTCTATTGGTTATTTAAAACACATCTCTCCTTTCGTCTCCTCTTTGGTGGAGTTCGGGCCTTATCTACTAATGAAATGACGTACCGTTTAAAAGAAATGTCTAGTTTTCAACCAACTTTTAACGGAACTAGTATCATTCTTTTATTTTTAAGGGTTCAAAGAAAAGCATCACTAATGTCCGGTGTTTGAGGTCTTCAGAGAAACACTTAATTTGTATTAATTGGTTTTCTCATTACCAAATTTCAACTATGGGTTTAGAAATATTACGCAATGTGTTTCAAAAGTCGTCATCATCATCTTTCAGCCGAAAGACTTCCACTGCTGGACATAGGCCTCCCTCAAGCACCGCCACTTCGAACGGTTATGTACTTCCCGCATCCAGCGGATTCCTGCTGCCTTCACAAAGTCATCGGCCCACTTTGTAGGTCTTCCAGCGCTGTCTTCCGGTACCCGGTCGCCACATCAGAACCTTTCGGCCCATCGGCCATCAGTTCTGCGAGCGTGTTCCAAAATAATTTGATGAAAATGTAAGCAAATGCCAACGTACCTGTGTTGTGTTATGTTTTATTTTATTTTTATTCAAAAGGAACAACAGACAGCTACAATGTAAAACATAGGAACAAGAAATACATAAAAAAAAATAGACAATATTGCAGCCCACAACGCTGTTCACGGATTAGCTATAGGACAGTGACAGTGAAAATAATCGCTAGGGTTACAAATACAAATATATTAATTTGTAGTGCCACTTACAGTATGGTCAGTGCAAGTACAAGTGAGTGCTCAGATTTGATTATTTGAATACCCTTCGTAGTATACAGGCGTCATATTGTTATGTATTGTTACATTCGAAATTCGAAGTGTCTATCACCTCAAAATGTTTTTCATTTGATACTGGAGTTTAATTTTATAACCTCAATTTTCGTCGATGAGTTTCCAATTACCATAATGCGAAGCATTAAAGAGTCCTCTGCGATCGAAAAATTTATTTTGCCTCCTTTCTGCAACTGTTTTTATTGTTACACTCCTGCTTGTACACAGAACCTACTTAATTTATATTGCATTGTATAGATAATTTAATAGAGATCAATACTGTACTTTTCGAAAATTGATTTAATGCAGCAGAAAGGAAAAAAGCACCAAAATTGTTTTAAAAAAAAATCCCATCAATCAATGTATGAAATCTGAAAACATTTTAGCTTGCGAGAAAATCAATCAAATTAGTCGTTTTGTTTTAAATAGAATTGTTTCAGTCATAGAAGGAACCCTATTGAAAATGGCTCTTTTATTCGAAGTAGTAATTATAATTTACAATAATTAACTAATATAATATTTCCAACTTCGACCCTCTTCCGTTGCCTAGCAACCAACAAAGCAAACCTAAATAGTCTTTGACAGTACTGTCAGTAAAGATTGCAAGGTGAACATATTGATGGCACAGATAATAAATAATACTACGTTTGATGGGTAGAAAAGTAGTCAAAACATACTTCATGAAAAGTCGTTTTAATAAATTGTTTATATTTTTTGTTTTTGAATGAGCGTTATGAGGCGTGCATTTTTATTTATCTAAATATTTATTAATATTTTTTTTACCTGTGCTGTCCCTCTGCTGGGCATAGGTCTCCCCATACTTCGCCACGTATCTTTGTCTGCTGTCTTTTCTGGCCAATCAGTCAAGAAAGAGTCTAGGTCGTCGCGCCAGCGTTTCTTAGGCTTGCCTCGGTGACGACGCCCGTCTTCAGGCACCCACTGCGTGTCGACCCTGGCCCATCTGTGCTGATGCATCCTGTACGTGTGGCCCGTCCAGTCCCATTTCAGCCTTGCGGTCTTATCACCAACATCAGTGATGCCCGTCTTCGAGCGTATTACTGTATTGCGAATTCGATCCGTTAGTTTTATGTTCAAAATGCTACGCTCTATCGCTCTTTGGCAAACCTTGAGTTTGGACTTCTATTAATATTATTCAAACAATATTTATTGGAAAAAGTGGTGACATTTAAAGATGAAATCTTCTAAAAATAGATGAATGTGTGTTCCACTTACTGAGTGATTGCGGAAGAATTTAACACCAACAGGCTTCACTTTCATTGGTAACTTAATTGTAACAGACCACAGATAAAATTCAGCTAAGAATATGTCTAAAACCGGGCAACAGTTTGCTGCTAGATGAGATGATTTTATTACTGACTAATTTATAGAAAGCTCTAGTCAGAAAAATATTTGGTAATACGATGATGACAACATTACACAATTTTGTAAATTAAAATAAATGAATAAAATTCATAGAAACTGAGGAACTCAATGAGAAGTTTGTTGATTCTGCTTATTTTGTTTGTGTTTAATAGAATATTTACGTTTCCAAAGAGTTTAATATTACTTCGAGATCTCTCAAAAGCTCGATTCATGGAAATAATTTGGGGCATTTAGGTAATTACTTACTGAAATAAATGTCAAATAGACGTTACCTACTGAATTACATCTATTTATCTATATATCAGGAGTCACCAAATGGCGGACCACGGTCCGGATCCGGATCGCCGAACTATTTTGTGCGGAGCTTAAGTAAATATTTTTTTAACTAAAACTTAATAAAAAAAATTTAAGTTTTAGCTTGCACCAACTTTTCTCCGGATTCGGACAAATAATTCTAATGTACTTTATTATTTTTGTTTATTATATAATAATATTATGTTTATATTTAAAAAAAATCGTTTTATTTCCTAATTTTTAATCTTGGTTGCTAGTAATCGTCTATTAAATGGACCGCGATAATCATATAATTTTCTTAAACGGACTCCCTATAAAATAAACGTAATAGTTTGAAAGGAATGAACTTTTCAACTTTAAAATTTAGTACCTGGGCGACCGAGCTCTGCTCTGGTGAAAATAGAGAATGCTCATTAATAGTATCGGATAGTACCTAACTAATCCAATCCATACTGCCAAGATAGTAGGTACTTACTAATTCCATGCTGCCATGATCATTATTCTAATGTCAATAATTTCGTGTCATTATTCATTATCTTGGTCTAAACTTTAGACGACTGAGCTCTGCTCGTGTGAAATTACGGAGAAAACTAATTTTCCCAGGTATGATACCTAGCCAGATTGATTTTTCGCCTCCGTAAACCTCTATATTGCAACTTTCCTCGAAATCGTTAGAGCCGATTTCGAGAATGTGAGTAGGTACAAATATAATATAGAAACAAGTATAGGATTAGACAATGTTTTTTTAAATAAATTTTAAGTCGTACTTACTTAGGAGTTGTTAAAATAATTTCAATTCCAATATTATCAAGTTTTATTTAAGTAAATAAAAACATAACATGTTGATGATATGATAAATGATATTTTATTTAAAGAAATGTATATCATTTCGGTAAAAAAAACACTTTTATAAAAGTGGATAAAACAAGATAAGTTGTATACGGTGACACCTGTTATTGATGTAGAAAAAATCCCCGGAGTTTAAAAATACATAATTTAAATACATATTTTTAAACTGCGGTGATTAAAATTTTTGCTCTACGTCAACAACCATAGATATCGAAAAAATGGAAGCAAAAGAAAAACACGGAGTAAACATAAAATACAATCTTTACGACTTAAAGTACGGGATCTTGAAATAATAACGATAACAATAATTATTTATTGTGTTTAGATACCCTAGGGGCCTACGAGAAACGTATAATGGTTATTAGACTTGCAAATTTATTTTATTGCTTTATTACAGTAACAGCTCACTGCGTATAACAGGGAAAGCTTTAATTGGAAATGCGAGTTTCTTTTTATAATCACTAAAAGCCTAGAATAATATCATACCTTTTCTGTACTATTTTTGTTTTTAACAGAAATAAAAGAGGCTTCTCTTTTAATTAGTAAAAGAAATGGAAAAAAATCATCCTGATAAAATCGTACGCTGTCAGCATCCAGCGAATTTCCTCGACCTTTACCAGTTCATCAGTTTACCTAGTGTGGGTAAAATTCATTCCAAGTACGGAATTCTATATTGTGCGAGGTCCAACACGCAATTAGCCGGTTTTTTTATTTTTATAGCGGAACTATCAAGTTTTCGCCGTCAATTATTGTAGGGTGCTAACGTACTGGAAGGTTTAAGAATCAGATGTAGGAAAATTGCATGAGAAAGGATCAGAAAAGCAAAATATGTCCAGGACCAAATCTCTTCTGCCACCTGTCTCCCCGATTCTTACTGCCTAATATTTTGCTTATTGCATATCCATAGAACTTATTGCTGAGCTAACTAAGCTGCGCTATCTGGTTCGCGGTCGCCTCCCCAGAACTTATCAACATCATCAGCCATCCTCTCTGCGACCAACGTACCCTTAAGTTTGAAAAACCACTAATCCTTTTTTAATGCCCAAATGGCTTGCATATCTATCGAATCAGTACAGCCCAAACAATTACCTTATATTGATGCGACCGTAATCGACGACCTCGTGGCTAACCTTGGTCGGCTGAACCCGTCGTGTACTGAAATGAGCCCGAAATAGTTTTGTCCCCACTCGTAATGAGCGAAGATGGCCGATTGCCAATATAATAGTATTATCAGTTCGGTAGTATGCAAACACGGATGGTCGCCGGAAAAGAAAAAAATCATGTGATTTTTCTGATTTTACGACCGATATGAATGGGTTGAATCTTTGGAAACAATTTTACCTTAGCCAGATATTTTCATTTTCTTAACGATAAAGTACGTATCATCATAGGTAGAACTTACCTTACTATACTTTGCTTTTTTAAATAATATTTCTAGGTTTTTAAATTCTGGTTTCAGATAAATAAATTTGTACTTATATCCTATACTATTAAACGAGCAATATTTGTAAATTTATTTGTTTGTGTATATATTTATGCTCACGTCATCGAAATCGGCTCTAACAATTTCGATGAAAGTTGCAATAAAGGGGTTTACAGGGGCAAAAAATCGATCTCGCTAGGTTTCATATAAGGAAAAATTAGTTTTCTCCGTATTTTCACCCGAGCAGAGATCGGTAGCCCAAAGTTTAGAACAAGATAATGAATAATGACATGAGAATAATTACATTAGAATAATGACATGGCAGCATGGAATTAGTAAGTACCTACTGTCATTGCAGCATGGAATAAGTAGGTACTATGCATGGATTTGTTTGAAATTTTCTGTACTATTAAACGAGCATTCTCTATTTTCTTCTATTCTATTCTTTTTCTTTCTTTTTTCTATTTTTTTTTCTATTTTTTTTTTCAGAGCTCGGTCACCCAGGTACTTATTATTTAAACGGGATATAAACACACGCTCAAACGATTATAAACACAACAAATAAATTAGAAAATTGATAAATAAGTGACTAATAGCAGACATAAAAAATGCTATTACATTTTTACTAAAGCATTCGGTAGTTTGGTCCATTTTACCTACAAGTGCAAGTAATATACACGAGTAAACTTAGCAATCGCAAAAAAGAGCACTTTTTAATAATTAGTTTTTTTTAATCATAATAAAAAATATTGTAAAGTTTAAAATGTGTCATCATACTTATTTCGAATTACATTAATTTGATCTGAGTAACGAGTCCTGACAAAACTGTCTTCATTGGACAGACAGAAATAATAAATAACAATTATTACGAATATAACCTACTTGGACTAAAAGTCAGATAATTTAGAATTATAAACGGCTCTAATTTTGTAAGTGGTTGGCTAATATAACCAACAGATGAAAAAGATAAATAAAAACATAATACGTACTATGTCTCCTTTTAACGACACCACCAATAAATTAACAAGAGACCCAATAATTTTCTGTCCTTTACTTTCAGTTGTAACTCGTATACAGTTTAATTGTTGAGAAGACGAGAAAATTGTCTTAATTTTAGAAAGTCTCGGTATTGTGAGCCGGTAACCACATAAAAAGTTATCTACAGTTGAAATAATTATGAAAGATTCAACTGTCTTTATGTTAAATATTAGTCTGAGGCTAATAACCCTACCGTTGTTTTTCTTCTTTTTCATTGTGAGTACACAAATGCCAATGACTTGAAAGCATTATTATTTGTATTACCTATAATAATAATAAATTAATTATGACGTCATACAATGTGGGCCCAATCTGACAAAGTAGGTCAAACCAACACCTGTTTCTTCTGGTGACAAATGAATTGGACATTGGCTGGTTGGGTAGCAGCGTTGATAATAATGTACAAAATATTGTAACGACTATAAAGTTAGTATGTTATTTTCGTCCTTCTTCTCTTGAGCCATAGTTGTAAAATAAATTAAAAATGAGATGTACTAAAGAAGGGACAGATAAGTCAATAAATATTATACCAAGAATGGTTGCAGTTTGAATGGTACATGTCATTAGTATGACACTGAAGTCTGCTCTGAAAAAAGCAAAGTAAACTTGTAATAATAATCCTCAATTTATACGTCAGTACCGGGCGACTGAGCTCTGCTCTGGTGAAAATAGAGAAGCAGCTCATGTACCTACTAATTCCATACTGCCATGATAGTAGGTACTTACTAGTTCCATGTTGCCGTGATTATTATTCTACTGTCAATAATGTCATGTCATTATTCATTATCTTGTTCTTTACTTTGGGCGACTGAGCTCTGCTCGGGTGAAAATACGGAGAAAACTAATTAGTTCAATTCACTAAAACTATTAACATCATTCAAAATGCTGTACATTGTACCGAGAAACCGAGTCTATAAATTCTTTAGCGACACTTTCGTTCGCGGTCGCATTTTTTGTGACCAAAAATAACTTGTAACTCCTTCCGTTTGCTCTAGAAGAGACTAGGTGCAATGAGCTTAATTTATTTTGAACCTTAACATTCTTTACATTTAGTATCATATTATTACGTTGTAGTACGTAAATTATTTATGACGCTGAACGCAGTAACTTCTAATACTTGTATTTTACGACTAGCAGCGCCCCACGGTTTCACCCGTATAAGTCTTGATTCCATGGTAATATCGGGATATGAAGTATTGTATGTGATAATCCAGGTTATAAGCTATCTGTGAGCCAAATTTCATCCAAATCCGTTCAGCAGTTTTTGCGTGAAACAGTAACAAACATCCATCCATCCAAGATACTATATTTTGTCATTTGCGACCATGGTCGCGGGAAAGATGATATTGAAGATTTGACCTAAAGTTTGCGCGAATTTATAACAACGACCGTGAATTGAATACTTGAAGGTTGAAAACTTTTCATTGGATCGTTTGCTGTTGGAAACCAAATGTTTTTCTAAACTTAAATCTTATTGTAAGATTAGATTTTATTATTCAACTAACTGACCCGGTAAACGTTGTTTTGCCATATAAATTACTAGCGGACGTCACGCGATTTCACCCGCGTAGTTCCTGGTCCCGTGGGAGTACGGGAATAAAATATAGCCTATATTACTCGCTGATGATGTAGCTATCCATTGCTGAAAGAATTTTTCAAATCGGTCCAGTAGTTTATTCGTTACTTACAACAATAAAAATCTTTCCTCTTCTTTCTTTTTTCTTTCTTTTTCTTATTTATGTTCGGGGTGGACTACCCTTATCACTTAGGGGTATAAAAATAAATTACAACGGATTCTCAGACTTACCGAATCTATACATATAATAAAATCGTAGCGAAGTCAAAACTGTACATTGAATATTTTTGAAAAAAAGTAATTGCTACGAGGTCTAGGATCGATTCTAATGCCGAAAATATTTTTTTTAGAATTTTTGTCTGTTTGTCTGTTTGTCTGTATGTATGTTCCAGCATCACGCAAATTCTACCGGACAGATTCTGTTAAAATTTTGCATAGATATTCCCTGTGTGTCTGGTCAAACTATAGGGTATAAACTATCACGCTATTTACTATGGGGGACGAGCAATATTACATTATGTTGTATTTTTATGTTCTAGCATGACGCAAATTCTACCGGATAGATTCTGTTAAAATTTTGCATAGGTGTTCCCTATAAGTCTGGTCAAACAATAGGGTATAAACTATCACGCTATTTACTATGGGGGACGAGCAATATTATATTATGTTCGTATTTTTGGGAAAAAACGCGCCAAAATTTTAGGATATTGTAGATGGTTATCGATTTAACTTTTTAAATGATTATCATCACGCTATACCTTTATGGAACTAAGCAGTCAATCAAAAAATATATAGGAACGGCTATTTTAGACAAGTTTCAACAAAGCAATTAGCTCAGCGGTTGGGCGGTTGCTTTGTAAACGTGGGGTTGTAAGTTCGATTCCCACCTACGGTTTTTTTTTCTTTTTTTTCACATTTTGTTATACGATTATTATTTTTTTTGATAATCTACCTATAATCTATAGATATAATAAAATCGTAACGAAGTTAATTTTTTTTGAAGAAAGTTATTGCTAAGAGGTCTGGGATCGATTCTTATGCGGAAAATAAAGTTTTTAGAATGTTTGTCTGTACCAACCGTAGGGCATAAACTATTACGCTATTTGCTATGGGGGATGAGCAATATTACATCATGTTCGTATTTTTCTCTGCAAATTGTAAAAGGACGCGCCAAAAGGTTGGGATATTGTAGATAGGTAGTTACCGATTTAACTTTTTAAATGATTATCATCACGCTACCTTTTATATAGGAACGGCTATTTTAGCTAACTTTCAACAAAGCGAATAAGTAAGCGATTGGACGAATGATTTGAAGTCCTGAGGGCCTACCACCAGCTTAAAAGCAGTATTATTTTAATATTACTTTAGTTTACTTCAGTGTGGGAAAGAGATGAAGCTCTACAGGATGTATAGCTCCATCTCTTTCTCCCACTGAAGTAACATTAAAAAAATACTGCTTTATGAGCTGGTGGTAGGCCGCCCGGGGTAGTAAGTTCGATTTACATCTGTTTTTTTAAACTCTTTTTGTAAAACGATTTTTTTTTGGATTGTGTATGTAATATATATTTCATAGAATGTATTAATTCACAAAAAATGGAAAACTTCGTAAGCTATGGGAAACTACTAAGTTACAAGTACTTTACAGTCACAAAACATTCAAGGTTGTATTCTGATCATTTTAGAGCAAAAGACTGTAGGAATAAAATGTTTTTTTACAGATTTTGACAGCAGATTTGTCCTAGCGATTTTATAATATGTATGTGGATCTTCTGGAATCGCTGCCACACTGCTTCCTGGTGGCAAAATAGCGCACGTCATGTTTAAGATTCCCATCGATTTAGAGAGCAACGAAACACCTGTTTGTGGGGTGTCACGCAACAGTAACAAGGGATGTGTGCTTAGGGGATTGCGCTTCGTCGTATGGGATGAATGCGTTATGGCAAAAAGGAAAGCAGTGGAAACTGTAAACAGAACCCTGCAGGACATCCGCAGAAACCAAGATATGATGGGTGGTGTCACAGTTTTGACAAAAAAAGTGAAAACTTCGTTGAAAAGGTCGACTCTATGGTCGAGAGTTCATAAACTGCGCTTGACCATCATCATACGAGCTCGGCTTGGCGGTAATTCAAATGCTCAAGAATTCTCCGATGTTCTTCTAAAAGTTGGTGAAAGCACTCTACCAGAGACTCTTGGTAGAGTAGATCCCACTTTAGAAGATCTTATTTGTCTGATATACGGGGATATCAGTCAAATACCGTACCAAGAGAATTCTTAGGTGTGTTTCCGTTTTAACTCCGAAGATGATCAAGCTACAGCGATCAACCACAGTATTCTCTCATAAATTGAAGGGAGTGAAGTGATATACACCTCCATTAATAGTGATGTGGAGGAAGATGATGCCAAATATCACCCCGTAGAATTTCTCAATTTACAAATAGAAAGAAAAGAAAGAAAGATAGAAAAAACATTTATTTGGACACAGTTCGCGAAACACAAAACACAAATTACAGTGGAAATAAAAAATAGTGTTTTTAAAACAATAGTGTGTGCCTCACGGCTGCGCCAAAAAGGTTCATTTCTGTATTAAATGGCAAGTGAACTTCCGGTTGTATATCTGTGTAACGGAAACCAGCTCAAAGTCATGTCTTTGCAGAGAAACGTCATCGAGGTGGAAATTCTAACAGGTTGTGGCGATGGTGAGACAGTGTTTATAGCGCGTATAAAGTACAAATTCCCCACCATTACCAGTTAAAGCGCGTGCAGTTCTCTGGGAGTGTATGCTTTGCGATCAACAAGTCACAGGGGCCGACACTAAAGGCTGAAGGCTGCGGGTGTCGACCTCAGGATAAGCTGCTTCTCACACGGACAACTGTTACGTCGCTTGCTCCCGAGTCACCATTCCTGACTCTCTGTATATTTTGGCTGCTGAGAATAAAACTACAAACGTAGTATACAGGGAAGTTTTATAAAAATGTGGCTGTTATTGTAGTATATTGTGATGTCTTACGATTTCCATGCGAACGAAGTCGCGGGCAGAAGCTAGTATACAAATAAAATTTCATAAAAATCGATCAAGCCGTTTCGGAGGAGTATGGCAACTAACATGTGACACGAGAATTATATATATATATAGATAGATAGAAGAAAGATTAGGGAGTTTGGTTTTTCGGCAACTACCTTGGTGAAACGAGATTATCAAAGATATGAATACTTCAGCAACCCAGTCAAAAGATGGAACTGGATTTTGAGCTTTTCAATAAAATCAACGAATAATTTCATTAAATGTTTCGTGTTTCTTAATGTTAATTCTGTACCTTCAGTGAAAAGTGATGTAACTGAAAAACATGATTTTGAGGAAATTAATGTTAAAGTTTAAAAAAAATCTGACTCTTTGTCTACTTCACTAAAATGAGTACTGATTACTGACATTGGTAAACAATATCTTAGAGCACGATTTAGTGTAAGAAGAAACAGATTAATTTGTACAGTTTTTTTATAATTTAAAAAGAAATCCAGTTGTATCACCTAATACAACGTACATAAAAGTCGTTTTATGTGTAAATTAATTTAAAATGACTTGAACCATTTTACACATTATTTATTGGTTGGTGTTGGATGATTATGTGTTCCTAAATATATCAGTTTGTACTAATTCACATAGATCGCGTAATAAGAATCACATACATTTGTATTAATATACATTAAGGTACTTAAAATATTTGTTCAGTTCACATTGATATTATTTAAAATGTATTTTAATACACGTTAATAAATGTAAAAAATGCTTAGTTAGAGCACTTTACACCAAAATAAGCTTGCTCAATTTTAATCTTAGAGGGGTACCAATTAGACCAAAAAATTACATTTTTTTACTGTTAAACTTAGTGTAAGAATATTAAAACTGATATAAGTCAAGATACATCAGTTTTCACTGAAGGTACAGAATTACTTTGCATACTATTGTATAGAATCAAGTTTTTGTAACTGAACCGACTGTTGTGCTGCAGAGTTTGTTGCGTCACTTCTTCTTCCCAGCTAAATCACTAGGAAGAGGGTGAAGGGTGGGCATTGTAGGAGACAGCCTATCTTATGTAATTTTACGTTTGTAATGTGCTGTTTCTCAGCCTAGTTTGAATACATTTTATAACAGCTACCTTGTTATTGCACTTGCACCCACACCCAAATCTCAAAATTAAAAATTATGCCATTCCAAATATTCTCACAAAAAATGACATAAAATTTCAAGTTCAAACGATGAAGGCGCTAGTAAAATTTTAATTGGAACGCATAAACGTACACAGTATGAGCGTTACAGCAATGACATCGGTATTATATGCGGAACCGTCATCTTAAATGTTTGAATCTGTGCCAAGCTTGTGACAAAATATAAAACATGACTGTTCTTTTGTCAGCGTGTTTTGTATTTCACTGTTGATCTTGATTTCAATGTGAATGCATCAGCTGTTTTCATGCCGCGATTTATTTTCAAATTGAGGTGAATTTTGGCATTATCATTTAACACTATTATTTGTTTATTTTATGAAAAGCTTTTTGTATGTTGTTATTTTTTAATAACGAAGATGTAAAATTAAGAATAAATCTTCATTTTACATCACACACCAAATGAGATATCTTCATTATTAAAAAAATTACCAGGCTACATAATTTTACTGACTCGTTGGTCTAGTGGTCGCAAGTGCTACTGCTAACCATGAGGTTCTGGGTTCGATATCCGGGTCGGGCAAAGTGTTATTGGGATTTTCCAACTGGAATTTCTCAGTAGCAGCCCGGAGTCTGGATTTGTGCCCGGTTGATGGCAATAGACTCGCCCCCTATTAAATGGGACTTAAACATAACTGGCGCAATATGGGTGTACTATAAGCACACCTCTGCCTAACCCTTTGGGGAATACAGGCGTGATGTTATGTTATGTTATAATTTTACTTTTACTGAAACATAAAAGGGTACTGAAACACAGAATCATAAACTTACAAGTAACTTAGGGTAGTCAAAACATGGCGATGTTTTGCCGGTGACATCGCAAAAAAACAATGATATATTTTATTTATTTTACACAGGAGTTTCACTCATGATATCATAATATTATGAGCAAAAATATTAATATATTAAAAAAAATATATGGTAAAATTACTTTTAATTGAGCAACTTAGCCAGATTTAGTACATGCATAATCAACACTTACTTTTCCCACTGCTGCGACACAGGCCTACTCTCTATGAGAAGGAGTGGGCCGTAATCCACCACGCAAGCCCAATACGAGTTGGTGGATCCCAGATACAGTGATTGTTTTTAAATAAAAATGCTAAACGATAGTTATACTTTTTAACATACAGATATCACAATATAATAATATAAATATGAATACACTATGGTTTCGGGGCGGAGAACACGTTTCGTAAATTTTTAAATCTGATGCGTTGCACAGCTGACGGATGACAGCTTACTTGTCTAAAAAGGGTGCGCGTCTTTTGTCTTTTTGACGGGTTCTAGAACATTCTAGAAGCTGCGAATTGTGGCGGAAGTGGTTTGAAATGAGATCGCGTTATAACATTTGATTTAAAAAAAATGTTTGAATTACCGTAACGTGAACTCCGCGAGTTTTTGCTAAGCCTACCAGCCCTTGAAAGGCACCGGGATCTATATGATTTGCAGTGGACGACTAAAATTCTATAGAAGTGTGTCCATCTTCTGACATCACTAGCTAAAACGGCTACTCAATACAAATTATTCCCACAATCAAAGTTAATTAAAAACATGACTACTAAGGTCACTGATTCACTGCAGTTGTACCTTGATAATGGTCTAGGTCAGTATTAGCCACGTGTACGTGTCGAGTGCCAAGCGCGGACGCTTAATTATCTACCTACCATACTATGAATACTGTTTAGTTTTCTATTAGTAGGTAAGTGTTTGAAGATGCGTTTAGAATCCGGAAGAGTAAAGATTTTATGTCCGTGAAAATCTTGCATTTCCATATTATTATCATCAGATTACTTATTACATACACATATGTACATAAACTGACACTTTCTTCCCTTGGGGTAAACATAAACTACAGAACGCCACCTACTACGATCCTTACATTAAATTTGAAGGTATGTCGGGGTTATTGTATTTAGATTAGTTAATATGAATCATTCCACTTTGTCCATCAAGCCACCCCATTGGTGGGGCAGAGTGGAATGCCTAAAATTTTTCAGTGGAATCTGCCCCACTAGCTCGATTTGGTGGAGCAAATTCCACTAGTCTAAAATCAGGACATCATAAATTGAATTTTCATCAGAACTACATTGTGTGTGTACAAGAAGAGGGTGAATAATGTTTCTCAAGATTTGACAAAGAGGTTGAAATTGAATGATAAAGAAAATGGCCTTTTTCAAGGATTCACTATAACATTAACTATAATCAAAACCATTATTTGCAAAGGAATCATTACAAAATGCCAACAAAATACTCTAAAATGAAACAGCAACATTTTCTTCCCACTTTAACTGGCCTCAAACGGTGCCAAAGCCCCTGGCATTGACACTCATACATCTCATATACTACTAGTTAATTAGTACGCACTGTACTGTTATGTTTCCACGTTTCCAGTAGATTGGCTAGCGAGTGGGCGGTGACGATTGTCAACTGACGGCAGCGCGTGATTTTGCACTTAAATGTACGTTGTCACAACAAGTAGTTTGATGCAGGAGTTGCAAGTATTTGTGGTATGTGGGAAATTATCAAATAACTTCTCCCGTTCTGGACGGAGTGGGATGTCAGACTCTTACTGACTAAAACCCACCCGTGTCTTCAGTTGCCATGTTGCCAGGGGCCACGATCTCCCTTTCGGACTTCTTCGCAACCCCAGCAGGCATCGGCCCTAGCGGATCCCGTCAATTCTGCTGACATCTCTTCGAGGCGCGCGTGGACCACAACGCGCCCGGGCCTGATCCTTATCGGACGGCAAGCTACCCATTGCTCACCGTCAACAAGCCCGCGAAAGAGCGGGCCCTGAGACAGTAAGACTGGGTCGCGGCAGACCATGAAGACCATCTTCTTTGGATGTGTGTCAATCTACACATCCGAAGAAGATGAACTTGCGACAATTCGCAAGTTACTATACTTTTTATTTTGAACAGGAATTTCTGAAAGAATCAATGTTATAGAAGGAAGGAAGAGTAAGCATAGTGAGATCACGAATTTTTGGGTCAACAATTTATATTAATTAGGTATTAGCTGACCCGGCAAACGTTGTTTTGCCATATAAATGTTTGGGAAGGACCATCCCTATCACTTAGGGGTATGAAAAATAGATTACGACCGATTCTTAGACTTCCCAAATATATGTATAAAATTTCATAAAAATCGATCAAGCCGTTTCGGAGGAGTATGGCAACTAACATTGTGACACGAGAATTTTATGTATATAGTGATGATGGTTTATTAATTTTCAAAAACAATATCAAATCAGGACTGGTTTTTGAATAGTCAAATAACTTTTAAATGAAGAATAAATACGACGGTTTGACATACAAAGGCTGTCAAACTGTCATATTTATACTTCAGATAAAAGTTACGGCAATTTTTTTCAAAGGTACAAGTAAACGTTTGTAGTATGTAATTGAGTTCTTATTTTATATAAATGCACATTTGCAATCTTGAAGTCACTGATTTTATCACAAAGCCAACTACTACAGTGGAACAAATGTTCTTTTAGACAGCCTTGATGTACGATGCTCATACAAATTCCCATGCAGTCGTAAATACAACTCGAATATCTTCTGGGAAGCTATTCTGCAGTGCATGTTATCGACACTATGAGGTAGCAATCCGCTATTCTTTGAAATACGGATATAGAATGGAATGTTATATTTTGTTTTTGTTTACTTACTACAGTACTATGCAAAATTGAGATGGGTTTGGGACTGTTTTAGTAAATAGTAGTCCGGTTTCATTAAACAATAAATGAATAAAGCAGAGCAGAGCAATGTTGGCACAGCTGTAATGGCCGCGACTTACGAGTTGTAGGTCATGGGTTCGAACCCAGTCAGGTGCTTTAATTTTTGTAAATTATTTCATCACCACTGCTCTCGGAACGGTGAAGGAAAACATCGTGAAGAAACTGGCATGTCCTAGAACCAAAAAATTCGAAGACATGTGACATCTACCAACCCACACTGGGCCGGCGTTGTGGATTACAGCTTACTCATTGAGACGAGGCCTGTGTCCCAGCAGTGGGAATATTATGATTATAGGCTGATTATGATGAAACAATAAAAATACAATAGACGTGGATATATTTAATAACCTGTTCCGCTTAGCTATTTCTAAAGAGCCATAAAAAACTCCTGAAAGAAATCGACACGTGTTTCACCTCTCAACGAGGCATCCTTAGGATGATGATTGATTTGTCGTGAACCCGAACACGGCGTGTTGTCACACCGAGCACTGAACGCAGAGTTTTTTATGGCTCTTTAGAAATAGCTAAGCGGAACAGATTACTAAATATATCCACGTTTATTGTATTTTATAATGGATTTCCGCAAGGTCACACTTGAATCAATTAACTATGAAACAATAAAGAAGTTTTAATTTGCCTTATTTTGAGTCATGAGTATATTATTTAGTTCATCATTAACATCATTTTTAATCGACTTCCAAAAGGAGGAGGTTCTCAATTCGACTAAATGTTTTTTTTTTTGTATGTTTGTTACGCGATTACTCCGCCAATTATGAATTGATTTTGATGATTCTTTTTTTGTTTCGTAGATCATACTTCAGAAGTGGTTCCATATAAAGTTTAGTAAGTTTGCTTGGGTAGTTTTTGAGTTAGCTTCAATAATACGTATTTTTCTCACTTAGTATGTCGATGATATGATAAGTTCCTGTCATTGTTATTTACATAGCAGGTAGGGTATTCGAGTTTGTGTGGGGTAGGTACCACAACTAAAAAGCGAAAAATAAAAATATTTACAAAAAAAAAATACAACTGATTTCCAAAAACACACCACAAAGTGAAAAATTATTTCGGAAGTCGGTGGCAAAAAACGAAAATTCTAAACCAAAGACACCGACTTCTGAAATTATTTTTCACTTCGTAGTGTTTTTTTTGGAAGTCGGTTGTATTTTTTTTGTAAAAAGATTTTTCTTTCAATTTATTTAGAGTGTGCGCACCATTTGTCATCTTCTTTCATACTTCTTTATTAGTCGTAATCTCATTAGTCACACTCTCTCTAACCATAATAATAACATCTTTCATAAAGTTCATCCACTATTTAAAACCCTGAAAGAAATCGATGCAAAGACTCTGCGTTCAGCGCTCGGTGTGGTAACATGCCGTGTTCGGGTTCGCGACAAGTCTATCGTCATCCTGAGGATGCCTCGTTGAGAGGTGAAACACGTGTCGATTTCTTTCAGAGTTTTTTATGGCTCTTTAGAAATAGCTAAGCGGAACAGGTTACTAAATATATCCACATCTATTGTATTTTATAGTGGATTTCCGCAAGTTCACGCCTGTATTAATTAACTGTCTTCTTTTTAGTCTTAGGTATCCATATTCATTGGGCACGCCGCAATTGCGGCGATAAGACCCCTCTTTGAGGAGTGGCTAGAGAGGCGCCACGGCGTCCTCACCTTCCGCCTGACACAGGTGCTCACCGGACACGGCTGTTTCGGGAGGTACCTGTTCAGGATAAAGCGGGAGGAAACGCCCGGGTGTCATCACTGTGTGGATCGCCCGGAGGACACGGTGGAGCATACGGTGGAGGTCTGCCCGGCTTGGGCAGAGCATCGCCGTGTCCTCGTGGAAGCGATCGGCGGCGGTGATCTCTCGCGTCCGGCCCTGATTCGGGCCATGCTACGGAGCGAGAGGAAATGGCAGGCCGTCACCTCGTTCTGCGAAGCAGTAATGCTCGCGAAGGAGGAGACGGAGCGCGTGAGGGAAAGGCAAATCTCGCGCCCTCGCGCCCCTAACCGCCGCAGCAGGAGACGCCCTGGGCGTCGGGAGTCACGAGAGGATTTCCGGCCACCGTAGGCGCGGGCTTGCGGACGGTGAGCAATGGGTAGCTCGCCGTCCGATAAGGACCAAGCCCGGGTCGACGGCGCGTTGTGTTCCACGCGCGCCTCAAAGAGATGTCAGCAGAATTGACGGGGTCCGCTAGGGCCAATGCCTGCCGGGGGTTCGAAGAGAACCGATAGGGACATCGTGGCCCCCTGGCAACACGGCAACTGAAGGAACACGGGTGGGTTTTAGTCAGTAAGAGTCTGACACGCCCTCCTGCTCCGCCCAGAGCGGGAGAAGTTATTTGATGATTTCCAACCCAAAAAAAAAAAAAAAAAAAGGTATCCATATTCATACTCAAAATTTTTCTAATAACATTTTTCTCGACTTTTCCAGGTACATTAAGGAACATTTATATGCAGACTGAAAATTAAATGTAAAATTAAATATTATTGTTGTCAACTTTATAAAATCTTGGTGAGTAAATCAAGCATTGGACTAATTTAATATATAATAGCCCTTTTTCTAGGATTTATTTATAATCTGTATCTAATAATACCGTCTATAATAAGTAAACTCTGTAAGCATTTAGAATGTTTTACATGAATAAAAATATCCACATAAATAAGATCATTGAACTGATATGTGACACCCACAATAAATATTATGTATCAATAAATATAACAACC
Source organism: Agrochola lychnidis (assembly GCA_963680765.1). NCBI lineage: Eukaryota > Metazoa > Arthropoda > Insecta > Lepidoptera > Noctuidae > Agrochola > Agrochola lychnidis. The sequence continues at coordinate 16,046,804 of OY796869.1, read as the reverse complement.
TTACCGGTAGCTATATTTTTGAACCGTTTGGGGTTGAAACACTAGGGCCATGGGGTCCGAGTGCTCATCGATTATTCCGGGACATCGCCAAGCGGTTGGTCGACTCTTCACGTGACCAAAGGGTTGGCCAATTTTTAGGCCAAAGAATTAGCATTGCCATACAACGTGGCAATGCTGCCAGCCTTTTGGGCACCTTTCCCACCGACAGCGATTCGGATGAATTTTTTGATGCCCAATGATTTGTTACTATATTTTATTTTATTTTTTCCTCTGTATATAGTTAGTTCAATTATTACTTAGTAAAATTATTAGTAGAACTTATTTTATACGTCAATTACCACTTAAGTAGGTATACATTATGGTAAAGCAATAAAGTTAATGATAAAGTCGAGTTCATAAAAAAAAAAAAAAATTACATAAAACGACTAACGAACGTACATACGTACATTTCCACGCACTAAATACATTTTATACCTACTTGTAGACATACATAATATAGGTTTACATATTTGGAGCTAAGCGTCACCAAATGACGACGAATCTCCAGATGTCACCGAGAGAACGTCCCACGTATTTGTATTAAAATGTTTGTTTTTGTTCATTAGTGACCCGTCACCCGCCCCTGCTTTGCACGTGTGTGATCAACTGCTGTGACGACATCTCCAAACATTGAGATTTCTTTGCTTTAGTTAGAATATTAATTCACATATTTTTTTGTTTATTCGAAAAAATAAAATAGTTTTAGACGATCCTTTTTAGTTTTTATTAAGTACTGTTTGTATTTCCTGTGCGTGTCCCAAATAAAATATTTTTCTTTCTAAGTAGGAACTTCCATATTAAATCTACAGTTAAAAAACCGGCCAAGTGCGTGTCGGACCACGCACAATGAAGGGTTCCGTAGTTGGGATGAATTTATCCCAAAAACAAACTTAACTTTGTAGTTGAAAAATATGTTCTCCCATACGGAATGTATGGGAAAACATGTTTTTGTAACTGCAAAGTTAAGTTGGTCGATTATTACTCGTTAACATGTAGAGCCTACTTAGCTGTGATAGTTTTCCTTTTAATTTCGTTATATATACTACTGTTGTGATTTTTTTCACACACCCAAAACCAACTATTTAGCCGGCAGGGGGGGGGGACACTTGACTCTAACAAAAATTAGCACTTTAAAGCTTAATATTTCGCAAACGAATCCCTAAATCCAAAAATGGTTTTAACAAACTCACAATGTTTTTGGAGGACCTTTCCAATGATATCCCTTACTATGGGGTACAAAAATAAAAAAACAAACATCACCACTTTACGTGTATGAGAGGTACCCTAAAAAAAAATATTTTTCATAATTTTGTTTTACCACTTTGTCGGCGTAATTAATATGTATACCTATACCAAATTAAAGCTTTCTAGTACTAAGGGTCTCGGAGCTAGACCGCAGACAGACAGACAGACAGACGGACATGACGAAACTATAAGGGTTCCTTGTTTACTACGGAACCCTAAAATGTAACAAGAGAGAAGCAGCTGTAATGTTTCAATTTTTGTTACAGCGGCCATTTTGTAGTAAACGGCTGGAATGGGTGGCTTTTAGATAATAACGTGTGTTATAATTTTCAATTTATATCGGCAGTAAAATAATGTCTGTAAGTGTATTTTATCCCTGGATTTAAAAAAGTTGTTGTGACCATGTGGGTCGCGGTAAGAAATGATACCCTTTTTTTTGGGTGGGAAATTATCAAATAACTTCTCCCGCTCTAGATGGAGCGGGAGGGCGTGTCAGACTCTTACTGACTAAAACCTACCCGTGTTCCATCAGTTGCCTTATTTTGCCAGTCGCGGTTGTACTGTCTGATCGTAAAAGGGGAAAAATGTCCCGTGACACATCATGTCTGACCTTGTGTCTCGCGCTCGTCACGAAAAATTACCTAAAGCTAATCTTTATAATTAAAATGAAATGCTGAGACACACCTACTACAATGGACCTCACGCACTATGTGACCACGACCACGACCAGTGGCCGCACTGATAACGATAAACTACAGAAACCAAATGCGTATCACGCACTTTACCACAACGCCCAACTGGTCACACGACCGTCCGTCCAACCAGTTGCGGGCAAACTTTGTGCACTATTATTATGAACGTCCGCATCTTGGCCTGCTTTTGCAGTCAAGATTGTGGTAGCATAGTATGCAGGGTTCCTAAGGCCGTCAGGATTTCATATTACTTCATCACCCAAAAACAAAAGAAGACCCCGTAAGCTACTTCTCAAAGCCGCCATTTTTCTAACCTCCAAAACTCGAACACTCCTCGCGTATTATTTATCACTTCGCAGTTTCCAAACACACTCAGTTTATTAGTTTACTCATCCATCGACAAACAAAAGACAGGGACAGAAAGAAGTTCGACTCAATTACTTAGTTTCGCCACTATTTTGTTTTAGAACTATTTTCTGCGTCTTTTTGAAGCAGCTGGCGGTAATGTGTTCTTGGTAATGTTGCTTGATTTATTTGCTTTTGTCTTTTCCTCCATCTTTATTCAATGGAAGTGTATTTGCATGTTCAGGTACAGATAGTATCAATCACCATTTTTGCTCTTCTTTATACCTGAACTGATTAATACAGTCCACAATTTTGTTCTGTATTTTTTTTTTTTAAGAAGCTTCAATTTCAATTTGAAGCGAAGGAAACCTTTGAAATTGAAATCTACCTTATAAAATATACGATACAGAATTTTATAAAAAGTTCAAAATAAACCTATTTTAGATAGCTGGAACTTCTCTAATTTATTTTGTTTTCAAACCAAAGACACTGTTGTATCATAATATTATGTTTTTATTATGGATTAGTTTTACATTACCGTTTGTTTGTGAGACCGTTAAAAATTTACCGTGTGGAGCCAATAAGAATATTGGTCTAAGATCCGATCTAGAGACGACCTTCACCCATCTGTTTAATGTATTAAAAGTATTTTATATCAAAACTATGTTAACAAATATGTTTCAAGTGGTTAGGCAAAAAAATCCTGGCCGGACTATGATTAATAAAAATTCCAAATTTATTATTTTTAATTGAAAAGAAAGAAAAGATGGAAAGAAAAATTATATTATTTATGCTACACAAATTTAACGCACATGACAAAAAATACACATATTTACAAATTAGCCAAAAGCCTCGTATTCAGTATTTAAAACTAATAAAAGTTTGACAAATTTAGTCTATTGCACCAATTCGTTAATTCCGAATTGACTAACAATATTGGCAAAAGTCGAATTAGTAGCAAAGGTTCTCCTTAAAAAGCTCTTTCCATTGGTATATCTTGCAATGTTTAAAAAAAAATATCACTTTCTGGCCAGAATTTTTTTAGCCAACCTACTCACGTTATATTTTCTAACATACTCAAAACAGTAGCAAAGGTTCTCCTTGAAAAGCTCTTTCTACTGGTATATCTTGCAATGTTTAAAAAAATGCTTTTTTTATATTTTTAATGAATCACAGTCTGGCCAGGATTTTTTTTTTAGCCAACCCACTCGCTATATATTTTCTAACATACGAAGATTTAAAATACTTTTCATCCATCAAACAGAGGGGTGAAAGTCGATCCTTGGTCGGATCCTCTACTATACAGGGTGGCAGGGACATCGACGCGAAAACTGTTACAATGGATTAAGTAGGTACATGATTCTGAACCCTACCGCGTTGAAATTTTCGTCGGTTATTAAAAAAAAAACTGCTGTTTCATAGAAAAATGCCATACCTATGCGGTCAAAATGTATGAAACAGCAGATTATTTTTTTTAATAACGGACAATACATTTCAACGCAGAGGTTCAGAATCATGTACTGAATCCATGGTAACAGTTTTCGCGTCAATGTCCCTGCCACCCTGTTTATTATTTTGTGAAATATGGACCAATGACATCATTTTTACAAAGAATGTTTCTTTTAGCAGTGGAAGGAAGATTTCTATCTCCAGTACCTAGTATGAAGGCTGGTATTAATTTCATATGTTGTGACTCAATTGGGGACAAGTACTATGCTTTTAGGGATGTAACTTGATTTATTTTAAGAGATATATGTCACAAAGTTGCTTCGTGTCCGGGTCAACAATGTAAAGCAGTCCTTTGTAGAATTATGTTCTTCTTATTGCTTTGGTTTCTTGAATGGAAACTAAACTAAGTAAAGGTAAATCAAATTACATACACTATGTAGTTAACCCACGTTCGCACGGACGTGATAAAATCGCGACTATTTTTTTTCGTGCACTAGATTTTCAACGCTCTGCTTAGCGCCGAGAGTTGAAAATCCAACAGTGTGTTTTTCAACGCGCTGGGACGAGAATGCGTCCCAACGCGTTGGATTCTCAACGCTCGGCTTAACACCGAGAGTTGAAATTCAGTGCGCGATAAAATTTCGCCGCGTGCGCACGTCGGCTTATAGTGTTCAGAGGCTAGGACAAACGCGTGACGTAAACTTACCGTAAATTTCAACGATTTTTTAATAAAAAATACAACTATCCTATAGTATTTTGAATTAAATTGCGGCAAACAATCAAAAGACATGAATAAAGTTTTAAAAATTAATAATATCATGTGCGAAACGAATATTTTCTATTTTGAAATCTTACGAATATAATATGTTACGCTTACTCTGTGAGTTCGGGCTAGACCACTGTTTTGAGTTACGTTAGATTATGTGGAATAATATTTTTTTACTACTTATTTTTAAAGTTTGGCAATTCGTAAAATGCGCAAAAATCATGTAGTGGAAATCTGATGGCAGTAAAGGCGTTTGTCCATCGCAGCCGTCACCACGACGTCGACCGAGAAACGAGATTATTCGAACCAAACGTGACGTCCCTGTGACGGCGATTTTGTGTCCACCGCGACCGAACTGGGGGTTCAGTTTATTAAGAAAGACGCTCGTGCGACGGCAGTGTGTGGACAAGATCAAATGTGTTTTGTATTGCTGGCGTATCGGCGCACCGAGTCCTAGCGGTCGCGCCGAACTATTCGTAACTTCAGCGGCCGAGGATGACTATGCTCGGGTAATGGACATGCGATTGACACGCGACCATAGTAAATGTATGTTTCGCTACTTCGGCGCCGTGTTCTCGTTCTCGGCGACGTTCCGGTGACGACTGCGGTGGACAAACACACTAACGATGCCGAAGTAGCGACAGTACATTTACCATGTCCGCGTAGTATTGTTTCTCGTTGACGTCCTGTTCACGGTTCGGTGGACAAACATTTAAAATTATGTTGATATTTGTTTATTCGTTTATTAATTCAACTGAAATTAAACACCAACATAGTCTGGAGAATTCTGAGAGAAATATCTGAATTGCCCACTTTCTCCTCTGCAGAAAAAATCGACACCATTCGCTACGATAATTTTTAATTTGTTTTTCAGTATACCGTCCTAATAAAACACACGGTTAACCAAGGGAAATGCTTTTTCACACTTACCAGCAGAACTAAGTGGAAAATCCAGGAAAAATACGATTTTCCTCCTACGCCCATCGTTCCTTTTTCATGCCAATTTTGGGTTTAAATTGCACAGATATTTAACAAATTTTATGTTGTATCGTCTTTTTCCATTTATTTTCAAGAGAGTCTATCCAAAAAGTTGGTAACGTCGTAAATAGCTGTCAAATATTTACCTGTTTTGATTAATTTGGCAATATTACTGTATGGAATTAAGAAATGTGGCTAACTAGGGAACTAAAATATTGATTATGAAATGCAATAATTAATATCGTAACACCGAATATTTAGTTTAGAAACATTCAATCATTTAGAAACTTTCCAAATGCCTTTTTTACACCTAAAACGTTTACAGCAAATCAATAATTAGTCAGTGTTAATCAGTGTTATAATTGCAATTCATTATTAATATATGCTTTCGTTAGTTAGACACATTTCTTATTTCCATACAGTAATATTGCCAAATTAATCAAAACAGCAAAATATTTCTGCGCCGTTACCCACTTTCAGAATAAACGCTTTTAAGGGAGTCTTATCTTTTTTACTTACCGAATGAAGCACATAGAGTCTGAAACAAAGAAAAATAAATGTTTAGTAAGCTGATAAAAATTTAAAAATGGTAAATTAAAGAGTTTTTTTCCGAACACTTCAACTAGGTACGATGTTAAGTTTGTATTTGGGATAAATTCATCCCAACAAATGGAACGGAACCCTTCATTGTGCGTATTTTGTAAATTTCGACGTTAAAAAGTGCCTTTTAAGTTCCTAATTGAAATAAATTATTTGACTTTTGACTTTGACTTTGCGAATAGTCGCGTGACTTACTTATCATAAAAAAATCGTCCCGCACGTGTTTCGCCTCAAAGCGGCCAGAGCTTTACATAAAAATTGCCTACTAGAACCAATAAAATACCGTATGTAAGTATTTAATCGATTTTAAACCCAAACTAAAAGCTAGAAGGTACTTTTTGACTAGGTTCTATTAAAATATTTTAGGCCCTTTTATTGGACACAACCACATACCTTTACAACCAATATTGCCTTTCATTACTGACCAACATTAAACCTGAATATTTTAAGCATACCAAAGAATACCCTTAGCTTTCATAAAAGTAGGTAACACAAAGGAAAAAGGAATTTGGTATGAAGAGAATTTCTTTGGTTGACCAAATAAGAAATATTTTTGACCATAAATAGCACAAAGAAAGACGATTCTTGTCGTGATAAAATAATCCTTTAGTTACCTTTATTATAAAATCAAATATCAAAGAATAATCAAAGATCAGATGAACACCTACAAGAAATAAATCTATGCATGATAATCTATAATGAGCCTATAATGTTCCCACTGCTGGGACACAGGCCTCCTCTCCGTGAGTGAAAGTGGGCCGTAATTAGGGTTACCATCTGACAGGCATTTGCCGGATTTGACAGGCATTTTACGGTTAAGACAGGCGTGCGGCCGGCGCTAAGCTAATACAGGCATTTTTGAAATTCCCTAATAAGTGCACAGTTGAGTAAAGAAAGGAATCGCTTAACACTAGAGTCAGAAAATAATAATTTTTTGACGAAAATGACTTTGGAAAAATATCACTCAGTGCGGTAAGTTAGTTTTTTCTAAATTCGTTTAGTGTTAGTAAATTATTCATACTTTTGAACTTTACATTTTGAATGGATATATCTTTAAAACTATATGCTGCGTATTATTTATTTTAAGACGTACAGTTTTTTTAGTACAGACAGGCATTTTTCTGAAAAATCTGGCATTTTGTACATCCTAAACAGGCATCCTCCCTTACATAGATGGTAACCCTAGCCGCAATCCACCACGCAGGCCCAGGTGCGGGTTGGTAGATGTCAAATGTCTTCGAATTTTTGGTTCTCGGATATGCCAGTTTCCTCACGATGTTTTTTCCGTTTTGAGAGCAGTGGTGATGAAATAAAGTAAAATAAAGCGCCTGTCAGGGTTCGAACCTACAACCTACAACTCGTAAATCTCGACCGTTACCACTCGCCAATAATAATAAAAAGAGATATTTGTGTGTGGGGTATAATCTTCGAAACTAATGATCCCGATTCCGACAATTCTTTTACTAAGGGTAGGTTACAGTATTGTCGATTGTCATAGAATATATTGTGTGTTAAAACAACATATTAAACGCGGACGAACTCGCGGGTATGGCCATGTTTTTTTCTTTTTTAACCGACTTCCAAAAGGAGGAGGGAGGTTTTCAATTCAACTGTATGTTTTTTTTTTGTATATTTGTTACGCGATAACTCGGCCAATTATGAATTGATTTTAATGATTCTTTTTTTTTTTGGTAGGTAATACTTCAGAGGTGGTCCCATATAACTTTTAATAACTTTGCTTACTAGTTTTTGAGTCAGCTTCAATAATACGTATTTTTCCCACTTAGTATGTGGATGATATGTTAAGTTCCTTTCACTGTTATTTTGTGTGGAGTAAATACCACAACTAAAAAGTGAAAAATAAAAACTTTTTGCAAAAAAAAAAAACAACCGACTTCCAAAAAAACACTACAAAGTGAAAAAATACTAATTTCGAAAGTCGGTGGCAAAAAACGAAAATTCAAAACCAAAGACACCGTCTTCCGAAATTAAAGTTATTTTTCACGTTGTAGTGTTTTTTTTGGAAGTCGGTTGTTTTTTTTTTGTATATTGGCATCTTGATTTTATATTTATTTAATTGTGCTTATGAATGTGTGTCTTTTGTGTGCACTGAATAAATGTGTATTTATTTATCGAAATAAAAGAACGTCTCATATTCTCTGGACACAAGTCCAGTTTGGACACTTGGACAGTCCTGTTCAGCAGATTTTTTTGGTAGGTATTTACTTTCAGAGTATATTCCGTGCAATCCACGAAGACGCGCCCCACCCCGCGATCACTGTACTGTAAGCTGAACTCTAGTACGGCGCGGAGCGGAGTGGGGCGCGTCTTCGTGGATTGCACGGACTACCTATATCAAAGGAGCCTATTATGTGTCTGCAGCAGAAAACAAACACTTCTTACTTACTGATAATTAATATAACATCTTTCCTGTTTACCAGGAAGTGTTAGGCAGACGTGGCCTATTATAGTACACCCACCTTTTGTCAGCTGTGTTTAAGTCCCATGTAATAGGGGGCGAGCCTATTGCCATCAACCGAGCACAAATCCAGACTCCGGAATGCTACTGAGAAATTATTGACGGAATAATCCAATAACTTTTTACCTAACCTGGGAACTGAAACCGAGACTTCATGCTCAACAATAATGTAGCGGTTACACCACCACATATGAACTCCGCATCAAAGACATGACGTCATACAAATCCTGCATCGCGCAGTTAGAGTTTACCGCGCGATCGACGTAATATATACAAGATTCCAACTCCAACCATCGGGCAGTTGCCCGCCAGATACAACACTCATCTGGTCGGAAGATCCTCCCTTTTCTAATGAGGATGAGTGAACTTACACCCTGTTCCTCATGCCTCTAAACTAGCACAAGACCATTGAGGTAGTCAAACTGATAAAATTAATCGTATTTAAAATACACCTTATAAAATACAATAGACGTGGATATATGTAGTAACCAGTTCCCCTTAGCTATTGAAAAGCCATAAAAAACTCCTGAAATAAATTGACACGTGTTTCACCTCTCAACGAAGCATCCTCAGGATGACGATGGACTTGTTGCGAACTCGAACACGGCGTGTTGCCACACCGAGTGCTGAGTGCGTCTGCACTCAAGATTGATTTCCGCAAGGTCACGCCTGAATCAATTAACTAACACAACTTATCACAAGATCTTACTAGACATAACTACCCTTCTTTTATAAAACAAGCACACACGCACAGCGATGTTATAAATCAAAATAATTTTAATAAACCCTCTATGCTGGAATTCCTACCCTTCGAGCGAAAACGAGGGCAAGAGCCCATATTTCTTTCAGTAAGAAATACCCACGCTATATCCAGTGAAGTACTATGTTACGGCCTAGAAAACCATTTACTTTGAGGCAAAGTTTTCTAAAAGACATTTTTATTCCAGCACTGAATATGCGGTTTTTCTTCGGTGGCGGGAAATTTAAAATTTTAACTTTAGACTCGGAATTAAAAATGAGGATGGGGCTGGCTGTGTAGTTTTTTTAAAGGAATAAGAACACTATAATATGTACTTAAGGTTGCAGGTGAGTTTAACATTATTTTTATAGATTCTGGGCATAGGACATAATTAAATAACACTTCTTCGTCACTACGGTAATTAAATGACACCTTTCTTTTATATACCTAATTGTATAGTGGTAATTAAAAAAATAACGGTTTTTTGTTTGGAATTAGGTACTTAGATACTTAACTAATATTTTTTAGAATTTCAAAATTGACAGCGAGAGGAAAAATCGTTCAAGGCAATTTTTATTTTTTTTATGCACAATGTGGAAGCTCTTAGCCTTCATCTCACCTGATGGTAAGTGATGATTCTGCCAAAGGTGGAAGCAAGCTTCACCCGAAATCCTCAACCATAGTAACTGGCTATCTTACCTCTAACTGACGAAATACAACAATGCTGTTAACATTGCTGTTATGGCGACAGACTTAGATAAGATGGTGGTACCTAGCCAGGAAGCCCTACTACCAATCAAAACGAGTAGAAAATTTTACCCCCGCTAAGAATCGAGTCTGGGACCTACAATGAACCGTAGTCCGAAATGTAGAAATGGGTAGATTTTCCCGTAGGAAAATCTACCCATTTCTACATTTCTCTTACACTACAGAAAATGGACACACTATCACAATCTGCTACTAAGTATATAAATATATTACGTAATGTATGCAGTAAACTGTGCTATGTTACGACCTAGAAAACCATTTACTATGAAGCGAAAGATTTTAAAGTAGACATTTTTATTCTAGCCGGCGAATGCAAAGTTTTTGCTGATGTTCCATATTGTAGCGAGAAAATTCATGTTTAACCACTGTATAAAAGGAGTTAAGGATGATTTCCACCAAACGGCTCACATCGCATCGAATCGGAACGTATTTTACAATTTTTAAACGATATTAAATCGTGGACAAAGTATTTAAAGTCTATATTACCAAGCCACGCACAGCAGCTTGACCGCGAGTGTCTTCCGCGACACGCAATCGTAGCCGAAAGTATGCTGAGATGCGCGATCGCTCCGTTTGCCTGTCGTCGTATCCGATCGGATCCTTTCGGCTTTCGGTTTTTGCCATAAATCATCAATCCAAATTTATCTTTTCCTCTTCTGTGTTTTATAATTATTTTCTTCTTCTTCTAATCTAATGCAATAGCCAATAATACTACGTCAACTTCAACCATTTTCAAAAATTAGAACACGTCAACAAGGTAGGAATGAAACTATTTGACGAGGCGCAGAAACGAATACGTTCGCAAGCGACGGTACGGAGCCGATCGTATGCATCGACATCCTGCCGGACGCAATCGGCTGTCACCGCATCCGTTCGTACCCTTTCCTATTCGATGCGATGCGAGCCGTTTGGTGGAAATCATCCTTTAGTTTGCTGGTTTTAAAGTACATTTTGTCACATTTTATAGACAAAGTAGGACAAGTGAGTTTCTTTGTCGTAAATGTACACGTGTTATAAACTTTTGTAGGCATTATGAACAATAATAATGATAATAACACATAACATAACGCCTATATTCCCCGAAGGGTTAGGCAGAGGTGTATCAATCACCCACATTTCACTAGTTATGTTTGATTACCATGACATGTATTATGGGAAAATTTTACTAAACTTATTCTTTTGGCGCAAGACTAAAATAGAAAATAACACCGCCATCTTGTCTTTTCAAAATATTTCACTAAATAGTTGCTCACCAATAGCGCCCTCTTTTTTTTTGGGTGGGAAATTTTCAAATAACTTCTCCCGCTCTGGGCGAAGCGGGTTAAGTTAGTGCGGGGTGTCAGACTCTTACTGACTAAAACCCACTCGTATTCCTTCAGTTGCCAGGCCGTCTTGGTGGTGTCTCTAGACATCGCCAATGCCTTCAATACTCTGCCCTGGAGTTTCATCAGGGAGGCACTCCGGTATCACCGGTTGCCCACCTACCTCTGTCGTGTGGTCGAGGCCTATTTGACGGACAGGACCGTCATCTACTCCGGTTACCAGGGAGAATGGAACCGGCAAGAGATGTCGTACGGTGTCCCACAGGGATCGGTCCTGGGGCCGTATCTGTGGGACATCGGATATGACCAACAGCGCCCCCTGTCAACGTCATTCGAGCGCCAAAAATTTTTTACAGCAGTGTAAATGCTTAGAGCTTTCCGCTGACACTTCCCTCACTCTTACAGTCTGATGGGATGGCAATCCAACACGACCAGAGAGAGATCACGCGATTAAAGAGAAGTGAGTAGAGCTAGCAACTAAAAACGCGTTGGCGAGCAACGAGCAGCGAGTGCACGACGACGACGAACGATTACTCGCTGGTATGCGTATGTACCAAGTTTGAGTCTCTCAGCGAGTGTTCTGCCGTCAAGCGAGCGTCGCTGAGAGTGTAGTCTTTGATAGCTCTTGTTGCTGTTACATACGAGTGCTCGCCAAACATGTTAAACGACTTGGGCCCAGTAAGTGACCACGCAAATTGCGGCATCAGTGACATTTTTAGGTCCTCAGAAGTGCAGGTGTGCACTTTGGATATTCCAGCATATTATGGAACATGGTTCGGTCAGGAGCACTGCAGTCGCACAAGGTATCGTTGGGATCTATTATCTCCCATTTTGCTAGATTGTGCCGCCAGCGGCCTACTTAAGTCCGCAGTCAATTGATTGCTTTCCAAATAGGCCATTGCAGGTCACGTCCGGGTGGCAGATGCTCCTGGGGCTGAACGAACTCGGGTGGAGGCGGGTGCTGTCTTTCCAATTGGTCTTGGATAGCCTGTGTACAGCAAAGGAAACTCTTCCGGCTCTTAAGTCTACCCGGCGCTGTTGTGTGTTTGTACTCGCCGGCGATGTAAACAGTCAGCGATCAACTATTAATATAATATATGTATATATCTTTCACTTACACAGGACCTACAATCTTTTGTACGTTTCTTGAGCAATAAAATCGTTCATAGCTTCCTCGTCGGCGGTGGGACAGTGTGACGGTACGTCATACGAAATTATGTAGGTATTTATAACATCTGTTAGCAATTTAAGAAAGTCATGACGAATCAGAAATAAGTGTGACCTTCGTAGAGAAAATAATCTCAATGATAACCTCAAGAATAACACTGAGGAAGACTTTGAAATTATCTATCATCTCTGTCGAGTACATTTTTATTTCCTCTGACTAATGATGTCTTGTGGTAATTTAAATTATTTATATATTTTAACAAACAGAAGTAAGAAATGTAGAGAAACATGTATGTTTTAAGTAATTAATTCCGTCTGAAAAGTATTTCAAGCCCAGTTTGAAGAGCCCCCAACTAAAAGGCTCAGTCGCAAAATGACCACTTCTCAAAATGTCTACCGGACGGAAAATGTCCATTACTCAGAATGTCTCCTTCCCAAAATGACAACTTCGCAAAATGTTTTTTCCAATGCATATTCAATCCCAATATCAGTACACAAGTTGATCAAGTGCGAGTCGAATTCGCGCACAGGGGGTTACATAATTACATACCTATGTTGTAATCAGATAGATAGGTAGGTAGGTACATTTATACACACAAATTAAAATAAAGGACAGAAATTAAATCGTTTGCTTGACTTATTTATTTTGGTGATGGTTTATAGGTAGTACCTACAGTGTTTCCATATACCTACAAGTGGGAATGGAATTTCTCGTTTTGTTCATTCTTCTACTTTTCGTGTGGTTAGTGACTAACCTGGTGTCAGAGTTTTAAAGCCGCCCATGGGCCTCTGACTTGGCTTCACATGCCGTTGAAAAATTACTCTCAGGCACCACGGTTTCCTCACGATGTTTTTCTTCACCGTTATTGAAGCAAGTGATAATTCTACAATACGCACATGAATCCGAAAAGTCAGAGGCCTTGGGTTCGAACTCGAGACCTATGACTTAGCAGTCTAACGGTCACACCACCAGGCTATCGTTGATTTGTTCATTGTTGGACGTAAAAATGTTTTTAGATAAATAGATAGATAGAATATTCTTTATTATGTACACCATAAAAATTACAGACATTAATTTAGAAATTTTACATTGGGTGACACAATGGGCGGTCTTATCGCTAAAAGCGATTTTTTACAGACAACCTTTGAATGGATTTAAATGGAAAAGGAGAGACAATACTGTAGGTAGTCAGTGGTGTACCGTTTACATATACAACAGATACATAAAGCATATAATTACCTATATAAATTTTTATATACATATTAGATAAATAACAGATATACATAAAATTATAAACATGAAACAAGAGCAAGGAACTATATGTAATGGTGATGTTTAAGGAGAGAGGAAGTGTTTTTTTACCAGAATTCATCAGATCAGTGAAATTTATTGTTAGGTTTATAAATAGTGTGAGTTTTTATAATGTGAACATATAAGGGAATCTATGCTTAAATATATCGAAGGTTAAAAAAAAAAGGTACGTAATGGAGAAATTTTACGATTACTGTAAAAATTGATGAAAAAAAAACAGAATTTTGCTAAAAAAACATGTTTATTTTCAATTGAGGGTAGTTTTTTTCGACAATTTTCATTTTATAAGGACGCCTAGTTACTTCCAATCATTATGGAATCTGTTTCATCGCGATAGATTATCTAGTTTAAAAGTTACACCGTTTTGTTAAAAAAATCAAAAAAAAAAATTGCCTCGATAAAATTGAGCATAGTTTATCATCATTTCTAATTATGTGCACATTTAAAGACTCACACTGTATATCACATGGTATCGATCTTGTTGTGGGATCAGCTTCAGCTCAGTTCGAATCTTTTCGAGTAACAAAGACAAAAGTACGTCAGTAAAGTATTACTAAGTACTAAGTAGGACTCTGTCACTTTGCACTATTATACCAGTTTCAATACGTATTAGTGTTCATACAACGTCATTCGGCTGCACTTACCTCTGCCGTAAGTTGACGAGTGCTTCTCGTGTAATGTAAAATGTGTCTCGTGTGTGTAAACTGAGACACACGATGATCGCTGACTATTCACACCGCGCCAGCGAGTAGGTACCTAATCGTATGTTGCAGCGACAAGTACTAACAAAGAGAGTACTCGCTCATGCTCGCTTGGCAGGCAAAACACTCGCTGAGGGACTCACGTTTGTTAAATAAACGCATACCAGCGAGCGTAATCGCTCGTTGCCGTCGCACACTCGCTGCTGGTTACTCGCCAACTCGTTTTGAGTTGCTAACTCTACTCGCTTCTTGTAAACCACCATCTACACGGTTTTAAACTGCCAATGTCACCTGTGTCGGGACACGGTTGGCTACCTCATTAACGGCATAACAATGTAAATGTCTATTAACTGCTCCCAAATTACGATGATTATTTTATTTTACTTTTTTACACACTTCATTGACATAATCTTTTCAGTATTTGACATTATATACCTAAAATTTTCTATGTATTTTTTTTTCTAATCAAATTAGATATGTTACAGCTGTAGTGGAAATCATGTCATTTAGTTTAAATAGGTCCTTATTTTTATTATTTTGTTTATCTTTTAAATACATTCTTTTCTTTTAGATTTTGTGAATGTGAGAACGTTGTAGGCTGTAGACTTGTAGACCATTTTCTATTTTACTAAGTACCCGGTACTTGTTGATAGGCCTATACTATCCTCCCATACCTATTAACACTGTAATTTGAAAATATTGTAGAAACAATTTATTTTGAAAAGAGTAACCGTGGAGTTTCTTGCCGGCTCTTCTCCATAGGAAGCGACCAATTGGAACCGTGCACCTAGCCTCTGACGTTGCCCTTGTAAATTTATGTGAAATAAAATATTTTGATTTTGGTCAATTTTTGTATTTAAAAAAGTTCAATTTCTATTCACAATATCATTTCAATGACAATAAAAGTCAAAAAATAAATGTAAGTATCAGAGGTATGTTTAACAGATTTACCCCCGGTTACTGGAAGGAAAATTATCGACGTGTCAAAATTAAACGGAAGTCAAGTAATGAGATTGCCTGATTTATTGATTCAACCAATCACAGCAGGTTACGCGCACTTTACAATTTGTTAGTTAATTGATATTGATTTTGTGTTGATTCTCGTTCCAGAAACCAGGCGTTAGACTGAGATTAGAATGCAAATGGTCTGAAAGTACGGTTATTGCCTCTCAAATTGGCGATATCTCGGACTCGAAAGCATCCCGAGCTACGCTATATAGGCTAACTCAAAAGTATCCCGGGCTATGCTATAAGTAAAAGCATTATGATCCCATCCTCAACATCATTGTCGTTAATAAAATCTAAATTAAAATTGTAATCTTGTTAGAACGGCACGTAATAATAAGGCGACAAAGATTCCTAAGCAATTATAATTAATTAAATCCATTCTCTCGTAACAAACCTTGTTACGTTACAGAAGATGGTCAGAAGTTTAATTTTGTAGGTACTAAACGGTAAAGGAAAACATCGTGGGGAAACCAGCATGACCTAGAAAGGAAAATTCGAAAACATTTCACATCCACCAGCTCGCACTGAGCCGTTTGATGGATTCCGGTCCATTCCATCTCACACAGAGGAGACTTATGTCCTAAGTGGGAATGTTATAAGCTGAATATTCCAAACGAATATTTGTAGTATTATAACATTAATGCAAATTTGGTTGTTTCCATAGTAAAACATTACAGCACCAACCGCTATTAAGATCAAAATATCACTGCCCGGCAAGGAAAGTAAGTTGTTCTTTGATACAGAGAAGGAAAAATCTTGCTCGGTAATCTTCGATTTAAGATTTTCACATAAAAAAAAACACATAAACATACAAGGGCACTTATGAAACGTCAGAAGCTAGGTGCACGGTTCCAATTGGTCGTTTCCTATGGAGAAGAGCCGGCAAGAAACTCCACTGTTACTCTTTTACAAATAATTTTCTTTTACAGTAGGTATTTACAAATAAGTGTTAATAGGTATGAGAGAAGGAAAACAAACATCGTGAGGAAATCGGCATGTCCTAGAACCGAAAATTCGAAGACATGTGACATCTACCAACCCGCACTGGGCTTGCGTGGTAGATTACGGCCCACTCCCTCTCACAGAGACGAGGCCTGTGTCCCAGCAGTGGGAACATTTATAGGCTGATGATGATGATGATGAGGTGTAGACAGTGTAAGTTGTTCAACAAGTACCAGGTACTTAACAAAATAGAAAATGGTCAACAAATCTACAGCCCACTAAGCCTACAGCGTTCTCACATTCACAAAATAGAAAAGAATCTATGCAAAAGATAAATAAATTAATAAAATTAAAAGCTATTTTAATTAAACGCATCAGGTTTCATTACAGTGTGTTTGTTATTCTTTGCCATTTGCCGTAAGTAAGTAGTGTCCTAGATTATTATAATTACCTACATGATATAGGCCTCAACATTTTCTGAAAAGGTGTAATTGAAGTCATCATTATGAATAATTTTTACTATGGGGTCAAGTCAGATATCGGGAAGAAAAAATCTGCCGTTTGATACATTTGGCGGAGTTAATCAAAATTCAAATTCATTTATTCAAACTAGGCTGAGAATCAGCACTTTTCGAACGTCAAAATTACTTAAGACAGTCCCACAAAAACGCCCACCCTTCACCACTTCCTAATGCTTTAGCTGGGAAGAAGAAGTGCCGCAACAAACTCTCCAGCAGGAACAGTGAACATAAATGTTGGAATTGTAGGATTTAGTTTTTTGCTTGAATTTACATAGGTACTCTTCGTTCTGAAACCTTCGGTTCCGTAGTAACCAGAACATTACATTCAATAACGATAAAAACCGTGTGTCACTGTGACCACGATACGAAAGAAACTTCAGGGAAACTTCCTTTCTGCGATCAATCTTCAATATACCGTGACGCTTCTAAAATCCGTCCAATTATGTCTGTGATCAGTACAGCTAGTTAATTATTCATCGTCCCCTTATCTAGAGCCTTCGAAATTTATTTGCGACAAATTGCTTCGGGGCGCACTGTTTTATATCGGACGATAAGGGTACGATTCGACGCGCGAACAGTAAAAACGCGATAGTATAAACTTTCGGGATTGGTAAGAAAGGATAATTAATTTTTATTGTATTTTTTCAATTTAGTAGTACTTTTTATGGGTATTGAGAAGCCCAAGAACTGTTTACTTGAAATGAATTTTGCGAAACTGAAAATATATGTACCTATCTAAAGTATGTCGTGTCGTAACCAAAGCCATCGTCACGCACGTACGCGATCTACGCGACCGTTTGTATGAATTTTGACGTATGAATGCGACTTGATCGCGTACACGCGTTGATCGCATTTGGTTAGGACGCGGCCGTAAAGTTCCGAGAACTCATTAATTTTAAATTCTAATTCAGTAACCTCATTTCGCCGATAATTTACAAAGTTTAAAACCAAGTAAAGTTGTAAATACGTTGGAATAATAAATAAATATATTTCCGTGTCAATAATTAAATAATATTTACATAAACAGTCGACCGATGACCGATGACCTTGTGAAGGCCGCAGGAATCCGCTGGATGCGGAAAGCACAGAATCGGTCGAAGTGGCGGTGCTTGGGGGAGGCCTATGTCCAGCAGTGGACGTCTTTCGGCTGAAATGATGATGATGATGAAACAGTCGCTCCGCAAAGTGTAAGCGGATTGTTTTTGGAAAACAATAAATACATCTACGTATCTTTTAAATTAAAGGAAGGGGGTATAAACAACCTTATTTTGAAACCAGAAACAAGTATTTTGATAAGAAAGTTACAAGCATTAAGGGTTATAAACAAAAATATCCTGGACTTGAAAAAAATTCCTACCGGGAGAAAACCACTTTGCCACCATCTCCTACAGTATTTTTTAATTTTCCTTCAATGTGGGAACGAGATAGAACTATACATGACGTATAGCTCCATCTCTTTCTTTATTTGAAGTGCAAGAAGTGGTGGTAGACCCTCTGAACTAAAAATTACCAACCTACACTGGGCTCGCGTGCAGCTGGGTGACAGCCCAAGCGTGATCTCACTGGTGTGTCCCAGCAGTGGGAACAATAAAAGCTGATTATGCTTATATATTTTTTTACTAAGAAACGCGATGAATTTTTACTAAGAAAATATAAAGAGAGTCAGGACTGGTAACGCGGGAGCAAGCGACGTACAGTTGTCCGTGTGAGAAGTAGCTTGTACTGAGGTCAACACCCGCAGCCTTCAGTCTCTGCCCCTGTGACTTGATAATCATCAAAGCATACACTCACAGGGGACTGCACGTGCTTAAACTGGAAGGGGTAACTATGGAGAATTTGTGGTATATGCGGTATAAACACTGTCTCGCCAACCAACGCTACAACCTGTTATAATTTTCGCCTCGATGACGTTTGTCTGCAAAGACACGACTTTGAGCCGGGTTCCGTTACAGAGCTTCGGCGGACTTAAGTTCCGAAGGAACATTATCGAGACACCAACCTTCATCGGGATGATGTGGGCCGGAAGTCCACTTGCCTTTAGCAAATTCAGAAATTCTACAGGGTAATGTGTCCATCATTTTGCTCCGCAACAGTGTACAATGGAGGTGTATATTCACTTCACTCCCTTCAATTTGTTATTTAATATTTTAGACAATACCACAAATAATAACAATTATGTTAGACAATAAATTAGCAATAGCTTCATAATATAACAGCCATTATAATTTAATTAATCCATGTTGATCATATTAATAGGTTTATTGTATATTTGACGCGGCATTGATTCGCTTGCTTTGATTAATTTGATCACTGATATATAACTTTATGGCTTTGAAGGGCTGTGGTTTGGTTACAAATTACCTACTAATTAGAACTGTTATGGTGACTTGTCACTATTATTAGTCCTATTGCTCTACTGCAGGTAGGGTTACCATCTGACAGGGTTTTGCCGCATTGGACAGGCATTTTACGGTTAAGACAGGCGTGCCCTAAGCTGAGACAGGCATTTTTTAATTTCCCTAATAAATGCACGCGATAAATGGATGCAATATAAAATGTTGAATGGAACAAGAAATCGCCTGACAATAGAGTCGGTAAAAGCATTATTAGAAACTCAAGAAAACTTTAAAACGTTTCGTGTAAAGATTATCATATTTATATTTTAGAAAAAAAAAGAACTACTGAACAAAAATAGTCTTCGTAAAAATATCACTCAGTAAATTCATTTTTTTTTTTTTTCTAAATTAATTTAATGGTCGTAAATTTTTCATATTTTTAATTTTGAATAAATGTCAGTCTTTAAAACTGTTGCGTATTATTTATTTTAAGACTTACAGTTTTTAACAATAGACAGGCATTTTTATGAAAAATCAGGCATTTTGTACATCTAAGACAGGCATCCTCATTTACATAGATGGTAACCCTAACTGCAGGGTACTCATAGAAAGAAGGAAAGTGCAATGATCATCACGCTTACTCAGTATCATCATTATCATCTCTTGCCCGTGTTCCAATTTATTCGGGGTCGTCGCAATATGTTTATTTTTATTTTTTATTCTTTATTAAGGAGCTTTGTCACAATACTGACTATGTCGCTCCATCATAGCCAAATTATTTTGTATGGTTGTAATATATTTTCTACCTAGTTCAAGCCTCGTCCGACATGGGATTAGCTATTTAAAGTACCAAAACCAAACATATTTTGAGAATCAAACAGATTTATCCTGAGGTGTTCGCCCCGCTCACACTCCATCAAGACATGATGTACGTCCTCGATTAATCCACAATTCTCGCAATTAGGTTAAGGTGTGATACCCACAAGGAACGTAAACTTCCTCGGTGGGATGTGACCGGATCAAAGCAACAAAATCATGGTAGTAATCATGGTAGTAACAAAATCTTTTCTATTGATTGAACAATTATCTATCCAGGGAGTTATTAGAAGCTCAAGCTTCTCAGTCGTAATTTTGGTAGTCAACCTCTTTCTTGCCATATCATCACACGCTTAGCATAATCAGCCCATAATGTTCCCACTGAGTCACAGGCTTCCTCTCTGTGAGAGGGAGTGGGCTGTAATCTACCACGCGGCCTGTACGGGTTGGTACATGTTACATGGAATCGAATTTTTGATTCTAGGATATGTCGGTTTAGTCACGATGTTTTCCTTCACCTTTTTGAGAGTAGTGGTGATGAAATTATTTATACAAAGTAAAGCGCCTGTCTTTATTTTTTGGGTTGGAAGTTATGAAATAATTTCTCCCGCTCTGGATGGAGCGGGAGGGCGTGTTAGACTCTTACTAACTAAAACCCACCCATGTTCCTTCAGTTGCCTGTATATTGCCAGGAGCCACGATAACCCTTTCGGATAAACCCGCAACTCCGGAAAGCATCGGCCCTAGCGGACCCCTTCAGTTGTGCTAACATCTCTTTAAGGCGCGCGTGAAACACAACGCCTCGTCGCCACACCTCGTCGCCCACGACCTACAACTCTTAAGTCGAGGCCGTTACCACTAGGCCACCACACGCTTACTGACTATAAATATTTTCAATACTATAAACTAAGATTTCTTTCAAATCACATAAGAAATTAAATTGATTGTTATTCTCGTCCGTTGAAACAAAGGTCCGTAAATCTTCAGACCACCTTTACATTCCGTACATTAACACTTTTATTACGACTTTTATTATCACTTTACATAGTTTAAGTGGGCATTTATATCTTTATTTAGGTACTAAACTGCTTACTAAACGGTGATCTTCAAATATCATCACATCTTTTCGCCAGCAAGGAAGCAAAGAATAATTGTCGGGAACACTGCTTATCCCAAAATAATATAATAGGTACCTACCTATTACTCTCTGTTAATTTTAATGACTAAACGCTTAAACTAAGCTATTTTAAGATGGATACGTGGTAGCCAAAAAATTCAATGTTTTTGCAATTTGCTGGTCAGTGTCAGGTTGTATCTTGATCAAAATATGATTCACGACCAAATATGTATTAACAGGATTATAATCATTTGAATAATGATTTTTAATTTCGCGGGCTATTACAGCGGATTCAACTTAACACAAACGAGATTCTATTTTTGCGACATCATTCATCTTCATCTCCGTGCTGCGTGTACCCCAATTTATTCGGATTTATTAATTTATTCATCGTCGGGGTCATCGCAATATGTCTTTTTTTCAAACCAGCCGTTATCTCCGTATTCAGAGATTTCCTTTCCTACCGAATCGTCTTTCACAATTCCTATATTTTATGGCATGTATTTAATTAATCGATTCCCAAAAAAATCCCATGTTGATATTCTTTGATCCGAATAATACATTTGGATATTCTAAAAGTACTAATCGATACGCTAATAAAATACTCATTGATCGTCTTTTTGTGAAATGCTGCGACGCTTCGCTCGCTCGGCTCGCGCGTGAGTTGTCATGACAGTTCTAACCTAAGTTATTTCGAGTCGAGTCTAGACAGAAGGTCAAAAAATTTTTAGAGGATAAATTAATTATACCCCTATTTTTATTGCCATTCGCATTGATACCAAAAACCAGTAAAAAAAAAAACGGGCACTCGAAATGTTACTCGATTTTCCTATAAGCCGGATTATAAAACAAAATATATCTACATTATGCCATGTACACCTTTATAGGAATCAGAGCCTGAAATTGCATGCACTATACGCTTATGAGAGCTCCACTGCATCGAACAAAATAAATTAACTTCCCTATTGTTTTTTTCAGAAGAGACAATCGAATCAATTTTTGTTGTGACAGCTTTCTGAATTTTATTAATGGGCAGTTGGCAAATAAAATTACGAGCGTGTGAAAGTATTGTCATAAGGTGGTTTTACACCGGCGAGGCGAGGCGAGGCGTGGATGGGATGGGCGAGAATTGAAATTTATATGGCAAAATTTTTATCCACGCCCTGCCCATCTTTGGTGTAAAAGGTCTAGATGCGCGAGGATGTACGAGGTGAAAATTGAAATATTTGTTAGTACAATATTGAACTTTATTGCTGTATGAATAGAGCATTTATTTACTCTGTAAAGCGAATAAATCTCGCACCGGCCTTCGAGGACCTGCACGGTCTCTCTCAGTCAAGCGCTGACTCACGATGTCTCGCGCTGAGTTGGCATGTGCCGGCTCGCTCCGACCATCGCGAGACATCTCTGCATACTATATTCTTGGCTGGCCGGTGCGCTAGATACGGCTGGCTGGACGGCGCGTGATAGCGCGAGCCGGCGCGAGACATCGCGAGCTGGCGCGAGGCATCGCTGGACATCTTTCGATGTAAAAGGGTATGCGTGATTTCAACTCTCGCCCATCTCATCCACGCCTCGCCTCGCCGGTGTAATACCACTTTTTATAAAATAAATAAAGCTTAAATTAATTCCATGCAAATTACAAACTAATAACTATTCAATTATTTTTTTAAATATTAAGTAACTTGCGCGGACCCCTACGGGTAAAAGCCTCCTCCAAGGAATGCCAGTAATCTTTGTTGCTGGCTGTATTTTGCCAGCTTTGACCCGCCATCTCCACTATCTCATCTACCCATCTAGCGTTAGGCCTGCCTCTGCTTCTAGTGCCTCGTGGTCCAGTCCATTTTATCACTCTTCCCGTCCATCTATCATCTTTATACCTGCCTTTTATTTTCTCATTGCAGGTATTCATCTGTGCTGCAGGGTAAATCACTCTTCTCGAACAAAGAAGGACTGAGTTGATTGCTCAAGGCAGATTGGCGATTTCAGAATAATAGTTACTAATTGTCTACATTTCTTTTGTATTTCTCCTTTCGCAGGTCTGCTGGAAGAAACTTCTTAAGAAATAAGCAGTACCTTTGTACTCAATACTTATATATGTCGTATCTCTATCTATTTTATTGTGTGTATATAAATAATAAAATAATTAAATTAATATAAGTCCAGTATTCCTCACCATATTTTTGTTGTTTTCCCTTCACATCATCATCATCATCAGCCTATAAATGTTCCCACTGCTGGGAAACAGGCCTCCTCTGTGAGAGAGAGTGGGCCGTAATCCACCACGCGGGCTCAGTTGGTAGATGTCACATGTCTTTGAATTTTCGGTTCTAGGACATGCCGGTTTCCTCACGATGTTTTCCTTCACCCTTTTGAGAGCAGTGGTGATGAAATAATTTACAGAATGTAAAGCGCCTGCCTGGGTTCAAACCTACGACCTACAACTGCCTCTAACTCCCTTCACATGTGTATCTTATTCACACCAATTTTGACCCAAGGGCATAAGCCATAACCTTACTAAATTATTACGCACACAATAAAAAATAATATTGGTAATGTAGTAGAAAGTTCATTATTTTTTCCTGTATCCAAATAGCTTGTCCCACTGTACTAAGTATCGTTAAGACTATCTCCATTATCCTAAATGAGCCATGCAAGACGAGTAAGAATTCAGTAATAGAAAGGGCAGCAACATTATCCTGTATACCAACAATCTGCGACCACCAATTGTGTACCATTACCATAATTATCACATTTACCACGTAGTAATTATGGCCTAACTGTCTTCTGTCCATTTAGGCTTTGGCCTATAACTAATATCAAACCATTCTTAGCGATATTTTGAAACAGGGATTCTCCCAAGACCGTTTCATTCTGCATTATTATTGTTGTTTTTCTACTTTTTTTGCGTAGTGTGTCCATGGAGTTTCTTGCTGGTTCTTCTTCATAGGAAACGAGTAATTAAAAGAGAAGGCTCCCTAAATTGTATGTTAATTTGCATTAATATTCTGAAAAAGTTACGCATACTATCAAAATGGAACTTTAGTATAGGATTTATTGGATCTTTTTCTTTCCATAATATAAGACATAATTGGAACATTTTCGTTCGATTCATTTTTTATTCAAAAATCATGTCCTTTTTAAAGATTTTTTGAAACAAAAACAAGATTACTCGGCTTTTATGTCTAAAATAATTATTGACATTAAGAAAGTATAGTTTATTATTCAGAAATAAGTTTTTTTTTTTTCTAGATCTATTATTACTTTAGTTATAAACGAAATAAGAAACGATATTTAGTTCGTGCTTGAACACGACTAAAGAGCGCACGAGATATTCAACTTTATTATTGATGTATTAGCGTTTAGCACATAGTGGAGTGGCGGGGTGCATGGGGGCGGAGTTTGCGTGGAAATTGTCTTTGGAGTGCCTGGTCTTAACTTTATATGATTATAGACATATTCAATGTTTTCATCGAGATAAAACCCTTTCTGTCAGTTTTGGTCTGGGTTCGTTAATAAGATAATTCTCCCACAGTTTTCATATGAGCCATTTAAGATTTGATTTAAACTATATACGTATTAGACGCCCTATCTTTATTGAATATAAGATAAGCTGACCAATTGCTTTATAGATGGGACGTTATGGTATGATAATGTTTTTGACTCCTACAGTAGTTAGAGTACTACTACAGGAGCCAAAAATATTATCACCACGCCTAGCTCTGGAGCCAGGGTCTCCCAATTTTTCTGTAACCTGTGTTTATTGCAATAAAGAATTTAAATATTTTAATATGGGTGGTATATTATTCCTCTGTCGAACTCTTTGTGAAGTACCTACAGGCGTTTTGCTATGTTTGTCAACAACACAGAGCACTGTATAATTATTTCTACACTCCAATCGAAATGAAAACAGAATAAATTTGAATTTCATGTTAATTGAATGTTTTAAACATAATTTTATTCAATGGCCCCTGAGAAACATCAGGTGTTTGTCGTTGCAAACTCATTTACAAGTCTTTTTCGAGTTTCGTTCTAGAGTTTCCCTGTTTCAAATTTCTCTACATTAGCTATTCGGGAACACATCTGTTTACCAAATGTTAGAGTGGGAAAGAAAGCTTTATCTGATTGTAAAGGTAATTTAATGTATTCATGTGTTGGATCATTCGGTTCCCTTCAAAATGGTTTAGCTGATTGGTGGTCGTCAGTACAGACTGGTCATCTCTTAGCTGCCACGGGTTATTTTAATTTCGTATTTTATTTTTTAATTATTTTCTTTTGTCTACTTTTGCACTGGACGTTTTTAACGTGTACGTCTTTCTGCATCGTTATCACAATAATATCTGAATATATATAATTATGTTGCAATGAGATAGTTATATCTCTAGGGATATAGCTATATACCGTAATATAGTTACATGAAAACGGTTATAAAAATATACTTAAAATATGTTTGCCATCTCCTAGAACATCCCACACATCGCACACACATACGTGCACATTGTAGGTATGTTCAAGGCATATTGAAAATCGCAAAGGTTCATTTTAATCATATAGTATATCTACAGTACAAACCAAAATAATAATAATAAATTGCTAAGCGAATTCGATATCGACATTCGATACCACGTATTTATAGGCAGCCCACGCTGCCAACGTTTGAATGTAATCCTATCAGCCATTTGCTACAATCACAGGAAATTAGAGAGAAACAAACTCTATTACTAAAACTGATCGTGATACATAAATATCGTTTTGAAATTAAATTGAATGGAAATATAAATTATTAACTTGGCGCCTCTTACTGACACATTCAAGGGAAATTTTAATGTAGAATGCTAAAAGAATCTTTTGGTGCCTGAACGACATTGGCAGTTGACATTGACAGTTGACAGTAGACATTGACAGTTGACATTGACAAAACAAGATGGCGGTGTTAGTTCCGATTTTGGACACGCTCGAAAAGAACCTTGTAGCGCTATACAGGGTGACAGGGACATCGACGCGCAAATTATAACCATGAATTCAACATAATGATACTAGACCCCCTAGTGAAAAAATGTTTCGTCGGTCATCAAAAAAAAAATCTGCTGTTTCATACAAATCAGTACAAAGAGTCCAGAATCACCATCATGTGCCACCCTGTATAATCATCATGTATACAGAGAGCACGATAAAAGCCAAAAACCAAGAGACTGAAGCGTAGGTAGATTGGATCATAGTACCTATATCGTAATTACATTTGATCGATTATCGATTTACATTTGTACTAGTTATGTGGCGATTAAGTCCCTTGACGTCTATACGTGACATTTCGCAATGAAAAACTGTCACTTTTGGACTGACGTTTGGCCACATAAGTTACTACTTCTATCTATGTTTATACATTTTATAAAAAGAAAGGTTGTTAGTCACGTTTCGTGTCGGTCTGTGTGTTGTTCTTCTAAACAACACGCAACGAATTTTGATCAAAACTAATTTTCATAAAGATTAGAACAATTTCCATGAAATTTTCATAGAAATTATTCTACTAGTCACGTCGCTCTGTCTGTAGGGGCGTTTACGAAAACTTAGATCACTTTTGAACGAAACCAAGAACATAGACACGCCTCGATGTGATAATGAATACTTTCCATACAAACCAAACGTGTCACCGTAGAATCGCACTAAGACGCAATACACGTATAATAAAACCAGACAGTTTTAAAGACGGTCCCTGACAGCAGTTGTGAACGCACTTTCGATGGCACGTATTTTATTAGTCTATCTCTGTGCATTAAACTCATTACTTGTCAATCCTATATAAATATATTTAATATTTATATATGTCACGGCTAAATCCCAAAGTGTGCCTATATCTAGTTTTAGCCGGCTACTACTAGGTGCGGCCGGTAACAGTTGGTTAAATTTAGTTGTAGCAAATGAAAATGGCTGAAAGGTAGGTTAGGTTACAATTGTGACCACATAACATGCCGCACGAGCCGAGCGAGCGAAGCGATCTGTGCCGCGGTAGCGCCCGGCGAGTGCCAGAGTCCATTTAGGCAAGTTTAACTGTATATATACTGTTTATGTGTTTCACTGTTTTTGTTTAAATGTATATTTGTAATCACGTTCTCGAAAATGGCTCTAACGATTTCGGTGAAAGTTGCAAATACGGTTTACGGGGGCGAAAAATCGATCAAGCTAGGTCTGGGAAAATTCGTTTTCTCTATTTTCACCCGAGCAGAGCTCGGTTGACCAGGTACTTGATGTAATACTTCAAATACGTTTAGGTAATTTGACACGGTTCTAAGTACTATTAAGGTTTTCGTTAGTCGACCGTACATGAACGCAGAGACTACCTACGCATTCCCATAAATCAAACAAAACAATGAAATAAAATCACGAAGAAAACTCCGAACTTAAACTAAATTATTTGCAATATTTATACACATAAATATTGCAAATAATTTAAATACACATTTATTATTTCAGAATAATGATGTGCAATTATTGGTTATTCGGACCATTGAACGAGGTCGGCTTTCAAGTAATGCTCCACATTATTACCTTATTATGCTCTTTCAAGCACGGTGCTCGTATTTCCCGGGTCACGTTCACTTAAATAATAAATGAAGTAAAGACTATTGAGCAGCTACGTCTTTTTGGAGAGGATTTACATAAGAAAATGATATGTAGCATCGAGCGCAATAATGATGTCTGTGCATTGTATGACTGGCTGCATAACAAGAAAGAAAAAGAAAGAAAAATAAGCTTATTTGTCACAGAAACACGTGCATAAAAGAAGAGAACAATAAAATAAAACAATAGATTTAAATATAATCACGAGCACAAAACAGAAATATACGGCAGCTGCTGGCACGTCATGACTGTGACAAGAAGGCTTCCACTCAGCATGATGCAGTGCTATGGGGACCCACAGCACAGCGCTGATTTTCAGTGGTCACCCGAAAAAGACGTACGGAAACCAAATTAAAGTTAAAGAAAAATTGATTACTTACCACAGAAACGCATTTAATGATTTATCGTGCAAGCGGGCCTCATTTTTTTGAGTTATCTACATTTATTTGTTTGAGTTATCTGTACTTATCTTTTTTAAATGTACCTGGCATTGTCGGACCACCAATCTATGAGTATAGAACCATTCTCAGTATATTTTCCAAAATTTTAGGCTCTGTAGTTTTGGAAATAAGGGAGGGGGGGGGGAATGTGGGATCGGTCAATTTTCATGAATTTTCTTAAATATCTTTAAATGTATTTAATAACAATTTTTTTAATTGAGATTCTCGCAACAAGCCCTTTTATTTGATATGTCACACGGTCCGATTTACAGAACTTTTATTTTTATTTTCTTATTTGCTCCCCCAAAAGTGACTTACATGTTCAAAATTCATTTTTCACTCCTCTTGCTCAAAAAGTCCATCATTGTAGCGTATCTCGGTTTTTATTTACTCCCTTGCTAGAACTTGGGATTAAAACTACATCGATAGAATGGGTTATTCTAGCCCCTCGTACAACACTCTACTATAATTATTTAAGTTACAAGTCCGTATTTTGGTCAAAGAAATTCATATATGTTCCAAATTTCAACTTAATCGGTTCATAACATTCGGAGCAAATTGGCTGTGACAGACGGACACACAGATAGACAAACACACACGAGTGATCCTATAAGGCTTCCGTTTTTTCCTTTTCAGGTACGGAACCCTAAATAGATAAGTAAAGATTACTCAATTATATGAGGCCCGCTTGCACGATAAATCGCTAAATGCGTTTAATGCTAAACATATTTAAAACATTCTGTCGCAGTCATCTTTAAAGAACTGATAGAAACAATTTACAAACAATTTACTGAAATAAATATCCATTCAAAATATACTAAAATAAGCAGTATAAATATATCAAACCAATAAAAAACTGCCCACTATTCAAAGCTAAAAACTTTCCAATTAAAAACATCCCTAATATTATTCAAGCATCTATTTCAG
Source organism: Agrochola lychnidis (assembly GCA_963680765.1). NCBI lineage: Eukaryota > Metazoa > Arthropoda > Insecta > Lepidoptera > Noctuidae > Agrochola > Agrochola lychnidis. The sequence goes on along the minus strand of OY796869.1, from coordinate 16,017,477 downwards.
GCTCCCATTCAATTTCATAAATAAGTGCCTACTTTTCCCTCAAAGTTCACGAGAGCAGTAAATAGTGCTGGAAAATCGATCGTCTTTAGTTAGTGAAATGAAATGTGAACGGTCTAAGAAGAAAATCTAGCTTTCGTGAAATGAAAGCGGCCTAAGAGAGCTCAATTAAGGGAATTGAATTTAGCTATCTATACGGTTGTTGAGTTTTCCTCTACACAGATGTTTTATAGTATTTTGTAGGTGTCGTCAAAGTGGTTTAACATTTTTACAATTATATCTGTAATTCGTATGGTGTACATAATAAAGAGTATTGTAATAAATTCTATATTTATTTTTCCATTTACTGCCATGTCATTTTCGTTTATATCCTTTTCTTCATTCTACTCTCTTCGGCATCTTTATCACTTTAATGACGACTGACCAATGCGTCCGTCTTTTGTTCTTCTTCCGAAGTCAATTAGTTGTTATTATTTTTAAAAACAAGCCATGTGTGTGATGACTTTCCCATCGACAAAAATAAATTACAATACAAACTTACAACCCATTATTTAACCCCTTTTCAAAAATCCTCCCTTACTGTTCTATTTCATTATATGTCATAAGAATTCATGTGCATAATTTCATAATTCTAGCAGCTTTTGTTGTGCGTTGTCTGTTAGTGAAATGTGTTTTTAGTAGATAAATTATGCATAAGCATAATTAACCTATAATGTTCCCACTGCTGGGACACAGGCCTCCTCTCAGTGAGAGGGATCCACCACGCGGGCCCGGTGCGGGTTGGCGGATGTCACATTTCTTTGAATTGTTGGTCCTAGGAGATGCCGGTTTCCTCACGATGTTTTCCTTCCCCTTTTAGAGAGCAGTGGTGATGAAAATATTTTTTACATAAAATCTGGTTGGGATCGAACCCACGATCTTACAAATCGTAAGTCGCGGCCGTTACCGCTGAACCATCACTGCTCCTTTACAATCCTTCACCTTGATAAATTATATTATCATCTACAAATGAATCGAGTGAATATGTTCCAATTACGAAACTGTCTTATATATGGAAAGAAATAGATCCAATAAATTACATAATAAAGTTCCATTTTGATTGTATGCGTGACTTTTTCGGAATATGAATACAAATTAACACACAATTTAGGGAGCCTCCTCTTAATCCAGTACCCTAATTGCGTAACTTATTTTCGTAAACAATTTTGCCTAATTTGTTTCATTTTGATAGTTCAGCAACATTCATTGCGTTATTTACGTTGTTGAGCAAATTTTTTTACCAACTTATGAAGTAATGGATTAGCAATCTGTTTCAAATCGAAACAGATTGTGATTGTGTTGTATTACGCAATTAGGGTACAGGTTATAATCTATCTGTGTGTCAAATTTCATTCAACTCCGTTTTACAGTTTTTCGTGAAAGAGTAACAGATATCCATCCATCCTCATAAATTTTTGCGTTTACAATATTATAGGAGGATACCACGCATAATAAAGAAGCAAACCTTAATCACCAATACGAAGTCAATATCTCTTTTGACAAAAGCTCTATAGTAGAGATTAATAAAGGCTTTCGTTCAGTAGAGAGATTATCAGCCTAATCTCTACGTTCAGCGGAAAAGGTATAGACGGCTAAGATGGAAATTAATTAACGTTTTGTTACCCATTGACCTAGAAATGAATTAGCCAATAATCATCTGTACGCTTCATTTACTTTGTTTTTGGGGCAGATATATACTCGGCTCGTGGCAGGTTAAGCTACGCTTACGCGGGTTGGTCGTGGATGGGTGACCATTCTCACATACCGAGACTCCTCCGTGCTTCGGAAAGCAAGCTAAGCCGTTGGTCCCGGCTGTCATTCGTGGATCGTTGACAGTCGTTACAGGTCGTCAGAAGCCCGAAAGTCTAACAACCAGTCTTACCAAGGGGTATCGTATTATTCAGTTACTGGGTTGTGGAGGTCAGATAGGTAGTCGCTCCATGTAAAATACTGGTATTCAGCTGTATCTAGTTAGACTGGAAGCTGACCCTAAAATAGTTGAGAAAAGGCTTGGCAGATTTATATATACTTTTTTAAGACTTCAACCGACTGCGGCCAAGTCAAAAGGAAGAGTTATTACTACCAGTTAAGTAGGTTCAGTTAGATAAAGGAGATCATTCATTTTGGGCTAAATTATGAAAATGCCGGCCAAACAAAAAAAAAGTTATATTCCGTTAGAACTTAATAGAATTCTTTTCACTATGGAACCAAATCTGTAGGACTATTCCCTACGCTGTTAAACGAGTTTGAAAAATACTGTTTTCAGTATATTTTAGTTAAAAGAATAACAGTAATCTAATTACAGTAATAGCTTTTTATGCCAGTAAACATTACAGCTATCATCTTTTACTGTTAAATTAAGGCTCTAGGGTTATACTCCAGATAACTACAGTGTGCGAAATTGTTGCCATTTGGCCCTGCAGATTTCGTCCCATAGTGAAAAGTGAAGAGAATAACATGTCCTAACGGAATATAACTATTTTTTTTATTTGGCCGGCACTTTCACATTTAGCCCAAAAATGTATGGACGGTGAATGTTCTCCTTTATTATTAATCAAGTTGACATACTATGTCAATTTGTCATTACTTAGAACTGTGAATGAATGACTGCTGTGATTTGAAGATACGGATAATTCAAGTTGATAAGCAACAAATTGTTTTGTATTATTATGATTGTAAAATAAATGTACTGTTTTCACTATTACAGGGTTCTCGGTGCCAAAACAAAAACTATACCACTTTATTATAGCATACGTATAAACATTCAGATATAGTTTTTCATATTGTACCGGCCAGCCGATAGGCGATGTAAAAGAAGCAATTGAATTTGTCAGCAGATTGCTATCCCAGCAACTCGTTAAACTTAATTAAACGAAATCCCTTAGTTAGCATTTACGGCTCGGATTATTTTGTAGTCTGTTAACTTGATATCTTGTTGGTCTCATCTCTTTTTAAATTATTTTCAAACACAAAGACTTATAATAAAATATTATGATTGAATGTCTAGAATTTAAAAGGAGCCATTACCGTTTGGGATTTTTTCAGCGTTTCTTCTCAGAAACTGCACCCGTTTTGTTGTATAAAATCTAAAATTAAGATTATTAAAACAGCTGCGCAGGATGCAAACAAATTATCATTTTTATATTGATACAGAAATACCAATTTTATATTTTTAAACACTTATTACTAGATTTTATTCTCGCCCTATTTTCTCTATCCCGTGGGGATTTCGAAAAAAATATTCATCGTCTTCATCACAAAGGAAACTTTTGTGTCAAATTTCAGCTTTCGAGTTCATAGGGCCCAACTGTTCGACCCAGAAAGCTGGGCGTTAATGAGTCAGCATTTTCCTGTTTTAGGTCTGTTCTTTATGGTAGAAAAGTAAGTGATACAATCAATCAATACCTACCATGATTCAACGCATAGCCAGTCCTCTCGAAACATAAGCCATTACTGTAGTTCTATTTTGTTCTATTTTATGTCCCTCGGCAAACTTCGTGTTCCGTTAGTTGTCGGATTTCTATCAGTTACCTTTTGCACTTGGTGCAGACCGGATGCTCTCAATTGACTTGGAAGTATACAGAGTTGTTAATATTCTTTTAACTTAATTTAAAAATGGGAAGAAAGCTGCTAAAGTTGCAGGCACGACAGATAGGAAAATAGTTTTACAGCTCTATATAGTTCAAAAAGAAATCAAAACAAAACAACAATAAATTACTTAGTTCTGAATTCAAATAATTAAACACGATAAATTTAATAATTGATGGACATGGAAATTAGCATTCGTTTGTATTTGGAAATCCGATGATACCAGAGACACATTAAGAAAATAGATATACTGTACTTGACAAACTGACAGCCCCTAACCGTTCACTGCTCGAAATAAACTTCGAGTCTCATACATACATACATGAACTCACGCCTTCTTACCATGGAGGTAGGCAGAAACTACAGAACGCCACCTGCTCCGACCTGTTACGATCCTTACATACTCCTTTTGCCTCGTTTACGTTCATACATCTAGTCATACACGCACGCCGGTTGCGGGTACTACGTACCTAGCCTTTCTGAAGAACATCACCAACATCATAAGTGACAAAAATTTAAAAGGGTATGCTGAGATGGTTTGGGCATGTTGAGAGGATGAATGAAAGGCGACTAACAAAATGTATTTATAAGGCTGATATGAAGAGAAAGGGCTTCTAGTCTCATGTTAAGTGAAAACCAAACAACCGACAATAAGCTTTGACAATAAATTCGATTAAATAGCTTTCGCTTCAATGCCTCCCAGAGTACTTAAATGTCCGACCTGCGCACCCCGGACAGAGAACCCTGCCACCTCCTTGCTGACTGGGTAAGTGTTACCACGGCATGAATTATATTATTTTAGTAAGTGCCGACTCAAGAGAAGATCAAGCTTCCGTATCAACATCATCATTATTGGCAGGTTTGTTAACCCCCGACGCAAAAAGAGTGGTGTTATTATTTTGACCTCTATGTATGTGTCTGTGTCTGTGTCTGTCTGTGACACCGTAGCTCTTAAATGGGTGAACCGATTTGAAAGCAAATTTTCTAGCGATGGTTCGTAGACATGTTTTATCAAAATCGGTTCTGCCGTTTGAAGATTATCAGCTCTTTTCTAGTTGATGGATGGATGTGAGTATCTTCCAAAGGTCTAATCGATTTGAAATTTGGAATTCTACTTCAATGATATTAGAAGAACCTTGAACTTATGCTGCAGCATCACCTGGAATTTGCAGGAATCTCAACTCCCTTACAAACTTACAGCACAGGTATCGTGTTTGAGCTCATTGGAATGGCCTCAATGAATAGGTTATAGATAGATGGTGAACAGGGTCTGGTGACGAAGTGGGAAAGATAAATGAGGAAATGATTGTGTCGGGGTTTTTTTTAAATTTCAACTGTTAAAATTGTATTTGTTCCTTTGTTGTTTGTGCTTATTGCTGATTATAGAACTGCTCCCTTTTGTGCCATGGTTTCCTGGTCAGGGCGAGTCTCAATCGGGTCTTATTCGCGATTTTCTGAATGTCATCCACCCATTCCAGATACCTAGTATCTAAAACAACATAATTCGATGCCAAACTCACCTATAATAAGAAAAAAAATATCTACAGTTTGAATAAAACTTAGTTATATATCATAGATGGCTATTATATTCTCTAGTATGGTATGCCAACAATGAATCTCTCAATTGGTGCATCGGAATGAATGCACAATCGTTCGAATGTGGGTCACCGTCACAATGATGGTACAGAGTCAGGAAGACGTATTGTATGGATGTGGTAAGACTGGTTCGATTTCTTCCTAAAAAATAAAGCGGTGATATTCAAACTCTGTCCCTAAGATTGGCATCGCATTGAAAACACCTTGTAGGTGTTCATTTTGTAAATGTAAGATTTGAGGAGTATGTAAGGATCGCAGCAGGTGGCTGGTCTGTAGTTTCTACCTAGTTCCATGAAAAAAGGCGTGATAGTTTATGTATACACACACACCACACCCCCCCACACACACACACGCACATGCACAAAAACAACTTTAACAAACATACACTCAGACACACTGCCAACCATTCGCAATTGTACTACGTTGACAATTCTTTACTATGTGTTACAATGGACCTGGAGTTCTAAAATACAGGCCTAGGCTTAGTTTAGACTTCAGATCTCCCACAAATTATAAAATTTTGTTAAATATTTTTGTCAAATATGTATAACATTTTGGTGGCTGCTACCTTCAAGGATAAGTTGACGCCTATTTGCCAGATTTTTTATTAATAACATAACCATTATTCTTCTTCTTTTCGTGTGGTTAGTGAAGAACCTGGTGTCAGAGTTTTAAAGCTACCCATGGGCTTCTGACTTGGCGTCGAGAAATATCTCGCAGGCAGGTTTCCTCACGACGTTTTCCTTCACCGTTTTAGAAGCAAGTGATAATTATACAACACGCACATGAATCTAAAAAGTCAGAGGTGCGTGCCTTGGGTTCGAACTCGAGACCTATGACCTGGCAGTCCGACGGTCACACCACTAGGCTATCGCTGCTACACATGACCATTATAAGGTGTAGTATCCTCAGGACATTTTTTATAATATGTTCAGTTTTCTTCCAGGTTCTACTGCTCGGCATTTTTCATATGTGCTAGAGCTGTACGGTCATCGTTTAAAATCATTAAAGTCACATCCTACACTATTAAACGAGCAATATTTGTAAATATATTTATAATCATGTTCTGGAAAATGGTTTCGATGAAAATTGGAAAATAGGAGTTGAAAAATTGATATAGCTAGGTCTCATATCTGGGAAAATTCGTTTTCTCCGTATTTTCACCCGAGCGGAGCTCGGTCGCCCAAAGTTTAGAACAAGATGGCTACTTTAGAATAATGACATGGCAGTATGGAATTAGTAAGTACCTACTATCATGGCAGCATGGATTGGTATGAACTTTCCTGTAATATTAAATGAGCATTCTCTATTTTCACCAGAGCAGAGCTCGGTCGACCAGGTACTCATGAATTACGATTGCAACGTATCTTAAATGAGTCGAGAAATAAATGTTATAAGTAGCTTAAAAAATAGTCTTCTTTGTCTTACGTATATGTGGACTTCATCCGCGTGGAAGCTAGAAATGATCCTACAAGAACGTATCAAGAAACACACTGCAGAATATGGAACAGGAACGTATGAGCAGGATGAAAAGTATCCTATTGTGCTAAATGAAGAGGTAACAGACAGAATTATGTATATTTATGTTTTTATTTTTTTTGGTAGTGCATCTCGTAGTTGACTTCTGAGATCATGACTACTTAACCGGGCTTTCCTGTGGGTGTCTTAAGCTGCTACACTTAAAACCTCCAGCCAGGGGTTATTCAACTATGCTAATTAAAACTATGTGAACGCTCGCTAAGGGCACCTCCTGTGGGGTATGAGCCTCGGCTTAGGACATCAAGGATGGGACGGGCTGGAGTTATGTCTATCGCATTGATAATTTAAGTATGGATGATTTTTGTCTTTGAGTATTACTACTTGTTGGCAAGGTAATGTTATTACGAAATTTGTGTTTTTTTTTTCTTTTAAGTGGCATTATTAATCCCAGTTTTAAGCAGGGCCCGCCTACTTACTTTCATGGTTCTGGATGGTTTTTGAAGTGAAAACTTCTATAAGCGCGTTGGGCATTTTTGAGATGGGAAAAAACAATTGAACTCGCGACACCGTTACCGACACCTCATTTTTGTAAACGCAATTATGTTCTTTATTTATATTACGTTACGGATCAATGTTCTATGCAAGTATTTTTACTTTTAGGTTTTGGAAGTATTTTTTTTAATTGTTCAAGTTTTCAGTTTTGTCGGCACTCCCGGAGTGCCACTGTTTTTTTTTTTGTCAAATGTGGCAAAGAAATTGAGCTCGACTCACACAGTTTAGTGTCGCCATGGGACCTCTTCGTACTCAATGTACCTTCTGTTATTGTTAACTGTATTGACATTTGCAGTATTGATCTACCACATAACCACCCGTGGGATTTCCATCTTGATATCTACTAGAGAATTATGGCATTGATTCCCGCAGCGCTTCGGTCTGTTTATAGGCCTCGATGCTTCAGTATAATCTGGGTCGTTTGTTTGAATAAATACAGGGTGTAAAAAGACCCATCATGTAGCAATTATCTATGCATTCTGAACATCAGACTTAGTAACATTGAGTAAAACTTATTGTTGGGAAAATTATTGTTGGGTGTAAAAATCGCTGTTTACAGCAGCGTTCAATGCACGCAAAATATTGTGCTTTCATGCAAAAGTACAAGACGTATTTAAAGTTAAGTTGTAACATTTAAAACTTTTTTTTGTGAAAAAAAGGTGAATCTTTGACTTTCAACATCTTCGTATACAGAAGGTTCCCAGGTATGATCCAGAACAAAAAAAAATCTCTGTATTAAAAAACAGTGGCACTCCAGGAGTGCCGATAGAAGTGAAAACTTGAAAAAATTCGGCACCCCGGTAATCATCGCGTTGATGTCTTTTACTCCACGGTGTCGGTAAATTTGGTAACAGTGTCGCGAAATCAATGGTTTAGTCCCATCTCAAAAATGCCCAACGCGCCTAAAGAAGTTTTCACTTAAAAAGAAACAATAACGGGGGTAGTTACAAGTAGGTAACTCTCGGCTTTGTTAAGCGTCTTTTTATACCCACTATATTGTGCTTCGATATTATGACTGCCAAGAAAAGAGGGAGAAGGAAAGACCATAGGTACATGATAATGGCAAGCACGGAACTAAACACTGTGAAGACGACTATTATGGTATGTAAAAAAATCGGCCAAATGCATGTTGGACCACGCACAATGAAGGGTTCCTTAGTTGGGATAAATCTATCCTATTCAAAAACATGTTCTCCCATATATCAATATACGTCAGTCAATTCTCCAACTGCAAATGTAAGTTTATAAAACAGTGTTTCGACGATACAAGTCATTTGTTGCTTCAATTTTATTGAATGACACAGGCAAGAAACTTACTTACATCGTGTAAATGGGGCATTGGCCTGTGCAGACTTGCAGACGGGACGTCAGAGGATTTTCTGGTTAGTATGCGCTGGCGGATAGAGGATTCCTCCTCAATGCTCTCCCTTGCCGTCCGCCAGTGTACGCAGGCCCTAACGTTCCACACAACTGATAACATTGAAAAACAAAACACAACACAATGCTACACACACATTCAGTGCAAAAATCACCGGTTGCTATTGAGTCCACAACTTGGCACGAGCCCATGAATGAATGGGCAATTACAATTAATTATTGCAACAAAACTGCCGTATCATATACTATTTATTGTTAATGTATCGGTTGCGCAGATTGCCAATTACATGTCTTCCGTTCATAGTTCAATCTTTTCATTTCGGTCACTCATTTCTGTTCTATGTAGGGTCACAATTGTAATGATTGATGGTGTATTGGAAGTCCAGTTGTGGCAGTTGGATTACTGTGCGCCCGAATGAATATTAATTGATTGGATTAAAGTTGTATAATTGTAACAATGTTGTTATAATTTGGTGTGGACCTGTTGACAATTTTCTATTTTATTAAGTACCTATTTTATTTTTTTGGTGGGAAATTATCAAATAACTTCTCCCGCTCTAAGTGGAGCGGGAGGGCGTGTCAGACTCTTTGCCATGTTGCTGGGGGCCACGATTTCCCTTTCGGCCTTATTTGCAACCCCGGCAGGCATCGGTCCTAGTGGACCCCGTCAATTCTGCTGACACCTCTTTGATGCGCGCGTGGAACACAACGTGCCGTCGACCCGGACCTGGTCCTTATCGAACGGCGAGCTACCCATTGCTCACCGTCCGCAAGCCTGCGCCTACGATGGCCTACGATGTTAAGTCCCTGGTGCTTATTGAAAGACCTACACTGTCCTCCCATACATAGTAACACTGTTAAGTATTTGAAAGCATAGTAAAAGCCAATTATTTTTAAAAGAGTAACCGTGGAGTTTTCTGCCGGCTCTTCTCCATAGGAAACTACCAATTGGAACTGTGCACCTAGCTTCTGACGTTTCATAAGTGCCCATGTAGGTTTGTGTTTTTTTTTGAGTATTTATTGTATCTGTTATCTTTATTTATCAACTAGCTTCTGCCCGTGGCTTTGTCTGCGTCTGTCGTCCCCCGTCCGTCGTATCCCATCGCCCGCCCGCGCCGTTACTTCGGTTTTACTTAGCGTTCTTTCTGATATTTTTCTTTTTGCTCATATCCTGAGAGTCATAGCGTGATGTTACATAGTTTATAACCTTCCTCAAGAATTGGGCTATCCAATGCAAAAATAAATTTTCAAATCCAACTGGTAATTCCGGAGATTACATACAAACAAACAAAGAAAAAAAAATGTTACCTCTTTTATTATTAGTATAGACACAATTTTATGAACATGATTGACAGAATTGGTGTCACTGCAGCAGCTAAGGACCCATAAAAAAGTAAAAGAAAAGAGAAATCATAACGCTTTTAAGCTTTTAGTAATTTTGGTGCGATCTGCTGATGTCTCGACATATCAAAACATCGAGATGTCTATGCCATATCCAAATGAAATATTTATGTATTAAAAACACAAACCTTCCGGAATAAATTGTCTTAATGATGATGGACACATTTAAAATTAAATTTGTGGTTCAGAAAAACTAAACACAGATAGACACGAAAAACAACTTTGTTTCATACTATTTATTATTAATGGAAGAACGAACAGACTTCGTTTGTGCAATGTTAAATACGAGTCAATAATAAACTGGGAATTTAATATCTGAAAGATCTCATTCAAAGATTGCAGCTTCACTGAAACCTCAAGGTAAACGGGCTCTTAATAAAATTAAACAACATACAATGTTTGGTATCGACTTAGACAGCGATCGCTTTACGACCGAATTCGGTCGCAAAGTCCTAATGGCGTCCATAGACAAGCACGTGATTTTTTCGTGGTTGTCAATGTCAAGCAATTTTGACCGTCTAGGGACGCCATTAGAAGAGTTCGGTCGTAAAGCGATCGCTATTTATGTCAAGACTGCAGCCCCTGGTGCATTTGAGTTTTCAGTTGGTACCAGCTTGTGGGATCAGGAACCGTACTATCATTCGTAGATGTTTGACAGTCGTTACGGGTAGACTAAAGCTTTAAAGTTTGTTAACCAGTATTTTCAAGAAGTGTCGTATTAACCAGTAACTAGGTTGTGGAGGTCAGTAAGCAGCTGCTTCATGTAAAAATTAAAGTTATAAAAACTAAAACTCCAACTAAAAAGGTATAAACAAGACATCACAGACAGACAAATTAAAAATCTGGAGTCACAAGTAATCTGTTCGATTTATAACCTTTTTTTTTGGGTGGGATATTATCAAATAACTTCTCCCACTCTGAGTGGAGTGGGAGGTCGTGTCAGACTCTTACTAACTAAAATCCACCCGTGTTTCTTCAGTTGCCATGTTGCCGGGAGGCCACGATTTCCCTTTCGGTAGTCTTCGCAACCCTGGCAGGCATCGGCCTTAGCGGACCCCGTCAATTCTGCTGATATCTTTTTGAGGAGCGCGTGGAACACAACGCGCTGTTGACCCGGGCCTGGTCCTTATCGGGTGGTGAGCTACCCATTACTCACCGTCCGCAAGCCCGCAAATCGTCTCGCGATTCCCGATGCCCAGCGTGTCTCTTCCTGAGGCAGTTAGGGGCGTGAGGGCGCGAATTTTGCTTCTCCCTCACGTGTTCCGCCTCCTCCTTCGCGAGCATTACTGCTTTGCAGTAGGAGGTGACAGCCTCCCATTTCCTGTCACTCCATACCATGGCCCGAATCAGAGCCGGACGTGAGAGATCACGAGGACACGGCGGTGCTCCGCCCAAGCCGGGCAGACCTCTACCGTATGCTCCACCGTGTCCTCCGGGCGACCCACACAGATCCCGGGCGTTTCCTCCGGCCTTATCCTGAACAAGAACCTCCCGTTCGATTTATACCCTAACACGATGTGTGACTCCGGATTTTTATTTGTCTGTCTGTGATGTCTTGTTTTATACCTTTTTAGTTGGCGATTTTGTTGTAGTTGGTTTTTAGTTTTTATAACTTTTATTTAATTTAAATTATAATGGGGTTTAATTTTTTTTTAATGTGCTGATATTAGATTAGATATATTCTGTTTTTAGTTCATCACTTTATGTCCTCTAGAGGGTGCCATATTCAATTTAACGTGACGAAGACGCTTCCAACGATACCTCATTTGTTAAATTATGATACATAAGTAGTTTAGAAGTTATGAGGGACCAGATCATACATATTGGTCAAAATCATAACTCTCTTTTTTGCTTCGCCGTAGTCGGGTAAAAATACTCGTATTCAGCAGAATCCGGTCATACTGGAAGCCGACCCCAAGATACATAGTTGGGAAAAGGCTAGGCAGATCATGATTTACAACAGCAAATGTACCCAAACAAACAAGTGGATTGAAGATTAAACGAAGCACTCCATTATCATGATTTAATTAAAACTTATCACGAAGTTCATTACCGTCTTAATGAACTGTTCTTTACTTTGTCTTATAACCTCAAACAAACATAATTTATGTATAGACAAGGTGTAAGAATTTTGTTTTCATATTGATTTTTGGAACGAAGTTCTTTAACGCAGTTTGTAAACTTTCAGAAATCGTCACGCTAAATAGTGTTAATACTTGCGACTGTCTTTTTCTAATTCAAAGAGAAAGAAAGAGAGAGAGAACACCGACAGAAAAAAACAAAAGAAAAGAGTAAAGTGATTACAGTGTCGTGGGATAAAATTGTACACATCAGCCCGAGGACACTGCATAGAGCCGGAGAGAGAGAGAGAAAGTGTGAATTTAGTCAAAATGAGAATGCAAGATGGCAGCTCTGAAATGTTTCAAATTTTTCATTATGGTTATCGTTTTCATGGTTTTCGAGGGTGTTAAAGCTGATAGTGGGTGGAAATGTAAATCCAAGATGGCGGCTGCGAAAATTTTCAAAATTTCGTCATGGATGTCGTTTTCATAGTTGTCGAGGGTGCTAAATCCGATATGAGGTCAAAAAGTTAATCCGAGATGGCGGCTGCAAAAATTTTGCAATTTTTTTAAATCGTACATGAGAAAAAACTTTATTCCTGATAGTCCCCCGACCGCACACGTTTTTTTTGTATAGCTGACGTCATCAACATCATCATTGGGAGCATTGTAACACCCACTGCTGATTATAGGCCTCCTCCCTTTGATTAGCAGTAAGGAGACGAAATATAGTTATTTATGCTACAAGTGCGGAATGAAGGTGATTTCCGACAAGTGGCATTTCTATACTCGAGCGAGCGAAGCGAACGAGTGTTTAAGTCGACACGCGTCAGAAATCATTTCACGCACGTGCATCATACAACGTTTTACTGTGCATTGCGCGAGGAAACAAAAACCAGCGAGCCTTACTACAGTAGTCGCATAAGATGTGTAACATCTGACATCTTGGCTGACGTGTATAAATTATAAAATCTATACACTATTCATCATCATCATCGCCATCGCCATGACTTTGACTGACTTTGACTTAGACTTTGACCATCGCTATCGCCATCGTCATCGCCATGATTTTGACTGACTTTGACTGACTTTGACTGACTTTGACTGACTTTGACTGACTTTGACTGACTTTAACTGACTTTGACTTTGACCACCGCCATCGCCATTGTCATGGCCATCGCCATCGTCATCATTATCGCCATCGTCATCATCGTTATCATCATCATCATCTAATTTGTAAAACTTTTAAAATAATAAAAAAACTTTGTGTCGAGCTGACGACGGAGTTTAAAAAAAAAGAAAAGAAAAGTAAAAAGCACTAGTGCGAAAAAGTGGCACTTTCCGCACAGTTTGGCTGCTTGGAAAACGTTATTTTCGAGCACATGCATTGTAAAATAATTTGCATGTAGTTTCGCCCGCGTGGAGGATGAAAAACGACAACGGCATTTCAAAATATATCCCGCGGCTACATATTATCACGTAAAAAGTAACCTATAACCTAACCCAGGTCATAGTCTATCCGTGTGCTCATCCCCTCATATTGCCTGGGACTTGAATCCCGTCTGGCAAAATGAGGATGTAGGTACTATCGAAGAAACGCAGATCTAAACACTGTAAGGACTATTCTTGCTTGCAGCGTTTGGCTGCTATAATATCGCTTACCTACGAATAAAAAGAGTCATGTGCACGGGATTTTGTCTACCATTATATCACCTTTGCCTACCCATTCGAAGATTGATTACTGGCGTAATCGTATGTTGATCACTTAATACTTTCTTAATCAAGATCGTTTTACTATCAAGTTCTTATTAAGCCTTATCAAGTGTTTTTTCTACTGCAAGTTCATTAGTATCTCTAGTTTGCTACACTGTGTACTCGTCGATAACTCTAATTGAATATAAGGAATTTCATGAAGCTAAAACAATGAGGGATATTTTCTATTTCTTTTTAATTCATGGGCTTTGCGGTAAGTTTTTTTTACCGCCTTAAATTTGTCAGATATTTTATCTATGGAAAGAAATGGACTATTGTAAACAGGCCACCCTGTATAAACAACTCAGCATTAAACGTCATCTATCAAAGTTTTCATCGCGAAAGGCGAGTGCCAGGGTAGACCCGCGAAATTCAAATTATCTTACGTTTTTGAGGGTAGTAGGTATACGGTTGTATAGTGATCAAAATATGATTTGCCACCGTTTAAATATAAAGTGTGAGTCTTTATAATGTGCACATATCGATATGAGGGAATCTATGCTTAATTTCATAGACGGTTTTTTTTTTTAAAAACCTAAATATTTTTTCTTAAGTTTTTTAGGGAATTTAAAAAAAAATAACAAAACGGTGTAACTTTTAAACTACATAAATGATCTATCGCGATGAAACAAACTCCATAATGATTGGTAGTAATTAGGCGTCCTCATAAAATTAAAATTGTGGAAAAAAGACTACCCTCAATTGAAAATAAACATGTTTTTTTGCAAAAATCTGTATTTTTTTTTAGATTTTTTTCAATAATCGTAAAATTACTAAAAAAAAATTTTTTTTTTTTCATTTTTTTTTTTAATATTTTTTCCATTGATAAAATTAAGCATAGATTCCCTCATTTCGATATGTGCACATTATAAAGATTCACACTTACAGAATAGTAAATTACCTTTTTTGATTGAATATTTCATGGAATCATCACATTTGACGCCAATTTTAACTTATTGAATTGTATTGATGATTTAGAGGTATGAGGAACAGGGTGTAAAATTAACTTATCCTCCATAGAAAAGGGAGGATCCTCCTACCAGACGGGTGTTGTATCTGGTGGGCTACTGCCCGACGATTGATGTCGGAACGTTGTACATATGCTGGTCGCGTGGTAAACGCTGCTTGCGCGGTGCAGGATTTTGTATGACGTCAGTGAGATGCGTAATTCGCATGTGGTAATGTACCATCGAAGAAACCCATACCTATACACCGTAAGGACTATTTCTGCTTGCAGCGCTCGGCCGATGTAGTAACGGTTACCTACGAAAAAAAAGGGTCGTGTGCATGGGATTTTGTTTTCGATTTGCTTAGGTATGGGTTTCTTCGATGGTACATGCCACCACAATTCTATTGATTTAATTTTTTCTTTCTTTAATGATTATAATTTTGTAAATAGATTTTGGTTACGGACGCGAATCGTATTTTGATCAGTATACAACTTGACATTGACAATTTCTATTTCACGGGCTAACTTAGTGCATCCACCTTAATTCCTGGGCCCGTTTTAAAACAACTTTTTTATTTCAGTGGGTATGTATCTGTCACAAGATGCAAAAGGAAGACCACAAGACCCCCAGTACCCTATGCCGACTGAGCCGATTCCATTAGAGTACTATGATGATCCTTCTGAATACAGTGTCAACTGCTATACTGAAGAAAATCACTGCTCATCGGACATGTATAATTTTTATAACATACTAACTGCACCCCGCGGTTTCAACCGCATAAATCTCGATCCCTTCGGAATATCAGCATAAAAAGTATCTTATTTCCTAATCCAGGTCATGTTCTACTCATGTGCCGAATTTCATCCAAATATGTTCAGCCGTTTTAGCGTGAAAGCGTTACAAATAAACTAACTTTCGCATGTACATATAATATTTGTTAGAATGTCGTATATGACATAGTTGAAGAAATCGGCAGGAGGAGCAGTGGTGGCCCAGTGGTAACGGCCGCGACTTACGAGTTGTAGGTCGTGGGTTCGAACCCAGACAGGCGCTTTACTTTGTGTAAATTATTTCATCACCACTGCTCTCAAAACGGTGAAGGAAAACATCGTGAGGAAACCGGCATGTCCTAGAACCGAAAATTCGATGACATGTGACATCTACCAACCCGCACTGGGCTCGCGTGGTGGATTACGGCCCACTCCCTCTCACAGAGAGGAGGCCTGTGTCCCAGCAGTGGGAACATTATAGGCTGATGATGATGATGATGAAGAAATCGGCACGTTGCGTACATCCTAGGGCCTTTGTAATCATAATTAACATTAGAAGTCTAATTCCCATAATTTATAATTAATAACGTTCAAAATCTAGTCGAAACCTCATCTCAGCGACAAATGTCAAAAAGTCAAAATGTATGAAAATTAGTGGTTCTTAAAAATACGAGAACTACCCCCCTTTTTTTTTGGTTGGGATATTGTCGAATAACTTCTCTCGCTCTGGGCGGAGGGCGTGTCAGACTCTTACTGACTAAAACCCACCCGTGTTCCTTCGGTTGCCCTGTTGCCGGGGGCCACGATGTCCCTATCGGTTTTCTTCGAACCCTTCGGCAGGCATTGGCCCTAGCGGACCCCGTCAATTCTGCTGACATCTCTTTGAGGCGCGCGTGGAACACAACGCGCCGTCGACCCGGGCTTGGTCCTTATCGGACGACGAGCTACACGAGAACTACCCCTCAAGATCATTGTATAAATCCCAGTTAGGCAATTTATTGGTATCAAAACTGCGTAAAAAGTTTTTCTTTTCATTACTACTTTGATATTTCAGGCCATTTTTTACCTACATCGAAATGTGTGTTTACTGTTGCTCGATATAGGAATCCGGGAGTGTATCAGGTGAGGGAGTGGAGTACGTGAATCGGCAAGCGTAGCATGTGATGCCGTTAGTTAGATGGACGCAACTTTGGAAAGGCTTATGTCCGTTGATGGGTCCTTAAAAGCATTTTTTTTATGTCGATAAAATAGTGGATTGTTTGCCAAGGGAGCAAACAAAACTTTAAAGGCGAGAGTTTTTCTTTGTATCCAGAGCGGAGCGATGGATTATAGAGTAGAATCCCGAGCATAGTGAGGGATTCTAAAGTAGAATTCTGAACGCAGCCAGGGATTCAAAGTATGTCTTTCGTGCTTAAATAGTTTCTGACACCTGAGATACAGGAGATGTCCTAGTTTGGGTGTCAGGAGTTTCACAAATTCGTGCTTGTACTTAGTCTAATTACTATAAGGATCCAAGTTACTTAAGAAATTCATTGTTAACCCTTTTCTCTCCTTATGTATTAGGCTTATGAAATAAATTTAATTTAATTTAATTTAATAGTGTTGCTCCCGAGGTGAACACTACTTTTTATCAATCTCTATGAGAAAATAACTAGGTACATTAGTGCAACTTATGAATAAGAATAGTACGTTTCATTCTCACTACTTGGGGAAGACAAACAATTTTTTATAATATTATACTAAGTAAAATCCGAATTTGAGTAAACAATTATGAATGAAGGCAGAATGCATTTCGTACGTTATTTTTTCACAAACTTATTTTTTTTTGCTCCCGCGCTGTTTACTTTATCATCAGCCTTTTACTTGTTCATACAATGTTTGAGACTGATTTCTTTGGTGATTGCAACTTTTACTAACAATATCCACATTCCAAATTCAAATTACTTTTAGTCCCTAAGGATTAAAGAGCTGTTTTAGTCACTATTTATGAAGAACTAACTAGCACTTTTTGAATAGATGTTATAAAAAATATCTAATATCAGCCTAGATACTACTTCATTTTCACCTCACAACCTCGGAAAGATATGTTTCTCATTCGAAAACTGACTGCATTTTATCCGCTAGCGTGAAAAGAGTTTTTTCAATTCGAATCTTTCTATTCAGTAAGTTTCCATACCACCAGTCTACTGAAAATACATTAATACCTACTTATGATTCATGTCAGTGCGCTAACCTCATTTTTAGATTAAACCCACTGGCCAGCACGACGACTTATAAAATATGAGCGAGTCCAACAGCGACGAAGATATAAAAACCCCTGCAGAGTTAGTGCAAGCGGTAGATAATGGTGCCGATTCCCTTGTTCACAAACTAAATTTAAGTTCAGTGCATCATTTTCTTTCTATTTCATTAAGAAAAGGACAGAAGGTAAATTTTAGTTTAGTCCTGTCAAATTAATCAGCGCTTGACGTAAATTGACGTAATTTTAGTCGGCAAGTTTTTAATCACGTCTAAACTTGTATGGAGAGTGACAGGCGATGATTAATTTGACAAGACTAAACTAAAATTTATCTTCTGTCCTTTTCTTTATGAAATAGAAAGAAAAAGATGCACTGAACTTAAATTTAGTTGCCGAATTGAGTTTTCTAATTTAATATATTATTTTAATTATAATTATATATAATTACAATATTTTAATTTTTAAGCTGTTTTTCTTGCACCTAACGTTTTCTTCGCTGTAGTGAGGTGAAAAGTTGTATGTTTCACTCGGCAGCAAAGTTATACTGCATCTCGTACCTTTGAAACCCTCGCTACGCTCAGGATTCTATACAAATACTCGCACCAAAAAACAACTTTGCAGCCTTGCATAACGAATAACTATTTCTCAGCTAACATTTTACTTATTTCAGATATTATGTTCCCAACACAATATGCGTTTATAAGAAGAATATGAGATTGACAAACTTTTATGGTTTGTGTTCAATTAAACTACAAAACTGTTTAATTGCTCAGCAAAAGAAAATGAACGATGGGTCTGCTTCTCTAGATGGTGCGTATTTGTTTAAATTAGCAATTGGTTCATAAGGCCAATCTGTTGTCACATTTTGAATTTTATGCAGTAAAGTTTTTGTAACTTTTCCTTAACTTTATCACTAACTTATTTCAAAATTTGCCAATTGCCTAATACGTATTTCTGGAGTCATCGATTCGCCCACAAATAAATTAAATTCGTGCGAATCGCCTCTAGAAAACGTAATATTAATTAAAAGTGTCGATTCGCCCTTTTCGACGAGTAAATTCGTGCAAATCAACCAATAAGACGATCATAATTTAAATAATAGAGAAAATAAAAAAAACTGACATTGCTTTAAAAATTTGGGCGAATTTACCTACATTTGGCATTGGATTTATTATAGAATAATTTCATGAAATGTTTTTAGTTTTATGTTTATACGATTGCATGATTGTATTTCTCCGTGAAAATTTTGATGTAGTTGACTTATAATTTATGGTAGAATAATTAAAATGCTTTTCATTTTATTTACTTACTAGCTTTTGCCCGCGGCTTGGCCCGCGTGGATGTAGGAAATTACCCCAGGAGAATTATGCACTACCGGGATAAAACATATTCTATGTAATAATCTGGGGCACAGTCTACCCATGTGCCAAGTTTCATCTAAATCCGTTCAGCCATTTTAGCGTGAAGGCGTAACAAACAAACTTACTTTCGCATTTATAATATTAAGGATAGTTAGGATTATTATATTGATTGTGGTTGCGTTGACGCTGCGCAAATATCGCGCAGATTTTATTGTATTGAAATAATAGGTTGGGGAAAAAGTTGCTTCACATTTTTAAGAAAATTCAAAACATTTTTTAATATAGTTTATTTACATTTAACTAAAGTATGCTCTCAAAACGGTGAAGGAAAACATCGTGAGGAAACCGGCATGTCCTAGAACCGAAAATTCGAAGACATGTGACATCTACCAACACGTACTGGGCCAGCGTGGTGGATTACGGCCCACTCCCTCTCACAGAGAGGAGGTCTGTGTTCCAGCAGTGGGAACATTATAGACTGATGATGATGAAAGTATGTAGGTACCATTTTGTTCGATAATTTTTTGACATCTTGTAGGTAGGGACATGATCCTATTGCTATAGAAATTTTGGGACTTTTGATCAAAATACCACGACAAGAGGTTTTGGCAGTCCTCTCGTGATGTTAACCTGACACTGCCTAAAGAATTCTGAAGAGACCGAAACAGGTGGAAATCTGAAGGTGCAAGGTCAGGACTATACGGCGGATGCATTAACATCTCCCAGCCAAACTCTCTTAATTTTTGCTGAGTGGCTAAAGATGTGTGAGGTCTAGCGTTATCATGATGAAAAACCACACCCCTTCTGTTGATTAATTCCGGCCGCTTTCTCTCAACTTCTTGCTTTAATCTCATCAGTTGTTCGCAGTAGAGTTCAGAATCGATGGTCCTGCCCGGTGGTAATAGCTCATAATGAATAATGCCCTTCCAATGTCACCATACACACAGCATCACCTTGTTGCGAGTTAACCCGGGTTTCGCCACAGTCTGTGAAGCCTGACCGGCCTTTTACCACGACCTTTTTCGCACGTTCTTGTCGTACCTGATCCACTTTTCATCACCAGTTATCAGCTTCTTCACAAATGGTTCGGT
This sequence comes from Agrochola lychnidis, assembly GCA_963680765.1. NCBI lineage: Eukaryota > Metazoa > Arthropoda > Insecta > Lepidoptera > Noctuidae > Agrochola > Agrochola lychnidis. Next base: position 15,997,225 of record OY796869.1, on the reverse strand, counting down.
TTCATTACGTCGTAATAAAGAATCACAAATGAGTACACGGTTCATTAGGTTTCTTTCAGTGAGCTCGTGATGTACTCAAATATCGAGCTTTTTTGTGTAACCAGTTTTTTCAAATGCGCCAAAACTGTTTTGTGGTCAATTCCCAGTTCTTCAGCTACGTTTTAACTACTGATAGCCGATCTTGCTCCACTTTTTCAAAAATGGCATCCATTTTATCCGTAATAGGGCGACCAGAGCGACGTGCATCTTTGACATCAAAATTTCCGGATTGAAAACGCTTAAACCAAATTTGTGCTACTCTCACAGACACTGCACTAGGTCTATAAATATCGCAAATTTTTTTCGCGGCTTGCGTTGCATTTTTACTTTTTTTGTTGTAAAATTTTAAAATGTATCGAATTTCTTCATTAGATTCACTCATCTTGACGGTACGAAAAACAAATGAAAATCACACATTTTCCTAATTTAAATTTGGAATTATGTTCTTTAAAATTTAAACTTTCAATGATACCAAAACCAGCCAGATACAAATAGTATAGCCAAATAGATTTTATTACAAGTTCATACATACTATAATGCGAAAAGACTTTTCCCCAACCTAATAAAAACTAAAGTAACGTTGATGCGTCGCATTTACGGTCAAACGAACGCATCTATGTTCTATGTTATGGGGTTTGGTTTCCGCACTTAGTCCGTCAGGTGGACCATTGTACGTGTGCCATGGCGGCCGTTTGGTGGTTATTCCAACCAGCCCACCTCCCTCCAGAAGTTAATTAAAACTCCTGGTCCGTTCAGAACGTCAGTGAAAGATCTGGGTGACCCGAGGGTTTCTGTTCTAATCTTAGTAACACCTGTGCATTCGAAGAGTACGTGCGCGACGGTTTCCTCAGCCTCCATGCACGCCCTGCACAGAGGACTGTCCCAAACGAACGTATAATAGAACTTGTACTGTGTATTTATTTTATTTTAATTTCTTACTAGCTGACCCGGCAAACTTCGTTCCGCCTAACAGTCAATGAATGTGCATAACCCTACCTGCCCTACCTGCCCTACCTGCCCTACCTGCCCTATCTGCCCTACCTGCCCTACCTGCCCTACCTGCCCTACCTACCCTACCTGCTCTACCTACCCTACCTACCTACCGAGATATCAAAAAAGCCAATCCACACAAAATGTATGAGAACGTGAATTTTCTTCATATTTTTTTTCGTGAGTTTTCCATATTTTCTCACCGGTTAAACCTTCCCTGGAATACGACAAACATTTCAAAACCAAAATCAGCTAAATCGGCCCAGCCGTTCTCGAGTTTTAGTGAGACTAACGAACAGCAATTGATTTTTCAGATGAAATATACCACAATGGCAAACATTTTGGTTGTCATTATTACGGAGAACATGCCAATTCTGAAAAACAAGCTGTCATGTGGTACTTCCAACTTGGTGGTCTTGATGCTGAAAAGGAAGATATCACGCAACCATTTTTTAAAAATATATTTTAATGCGTATGATTCCACTATCAAGCATGAATTGTAAAGTTTAAAATACATATTATTTATAAATTAATATTTTATTTTTATTTCATTTACTATCCAATCATCATCATCATCATCAGCCTATAAATGTTCCCACTGCTGGGACACAGGCCTCCTCTCTGTGAGAGGGAGTGGGCCGTAATCCACTACGCGGGCCCAGTGCGGGTTGGTAGATGTCACATGTCTTCGAATTTTCGGTTCTAGGACATGCCGGTTTCCTCACGATGTTTTCCTTCACCGTTTTGACTATCTATATACTATCCAATAACGTACGCAAATTACGCACTTTGACGTAGAGTTGCGGACACAGTCCGTATTACCTATTACCACGTATGGTGCATATTGATGAGGTTATTATTAACCAGCAGTGCCCCGCGGTTTCATCTGCATAAGTCTTGATCCCGTGGAAATATCAGGGTATCCTATGTGTTAGTTCAGATTATAAACTATCTGTGTGCCAAATTTCATTCAAATCCGTTCAAAAGTTTGTGCGAGTAAGAGTAACAAACATCCATCCTCACAAACTTTCACATATATGTCGGAGATGGTTTTTAATTACAATTGTGGGTAGTCAACAGAGTTTGGTATGATTTGTTTTTCTTATTATTCATTTATGTGATTTTCACTATCAATTATTGTCTAATAAATCGGACATAATTTATTAAGTACTCGGTGTACTCACTAATTGATTTTGGCAACTTATTTCGATAATTGTAACCAATGATTTTGTTCAAAACAATTAATGACATGTTACTTTGATTTTTAAATGATTTACGTTGTGAATTCACTATTGTTTATTTACGACAATTATTCTTGTATTATTTGATTACTTTTTAATGTAAGTCTTATTAGATTTACCACATTTTAGTGTTTTGTATCAAGTAAACACGTGACGCACTACCGCGCGTCATCGGACAGAGTTGTCGTAGTGGGATTGCAAAGTGGGGGCATCGTTTTATAAAAGAGCGTGCACTCGGTACACGAGTGAGTCGTCAGTCGATCTTCGGATGCGAATCTATCAAGAGCCCCTGCTCCCGACAAAACTGTCGGTTTACCTGGTACAGCACTGCTGTATATTCACATAGCTGTATTGGCTTGCTGATAGCGAGTAATACACTTTGTCATTGTCATTGGGTGGCTTGGCCACTATACGAACTATAAGACCTTAAAAGTCTGTTCGATTATTACTACCTATTTACCTACTTTATCTTGTTACTAATTACCCTTTGTGTATTGTGTTTTACCTTATTATAGTGTAACTAGTACCTACTATAATAAATACCCTGTAATTGTTTATACACTCTTGTTTATCCCAATAAAATGGGAACTCCAAACCCTGACGAAATACCTCTCGGCACTCCTGATCCTACATATATAATATTATATACTAGCTGCGCCCCGCGGTTTCACCCGCATAAGTTTCGATCCCGTGGAAAAAAAAAAAGTATCCTATGTTCTTTTCCAGGGCATCATCTATATATGTGCCAAATTTCATCTAAATCCGTTCAGCCGTTTTAGTGTGAAGGCGTAACAAACAAACTTACTTTCGCATTTATAATATTACTAGCTGACCCCGGCAAACGTTGTTTTGCCAATTATTTGTTTGGGGTGGACAACCCTTATCACTAAGGGGTATGAAAAATAGATAGTAGCCGATTCTCAGACCTACTGAATATGCATATAAAATTTGGTAAAAATCAATAAAGCCGTTTCGGAGAAGTAAGGTAACTAACATTGTGACACGAGAATTTTATATATAAGACTAGCTGCGCCCCGCGGTTTCACCCGCATAAGTCTCGATCCCGTGGGAAAAAAAGTATTCTATGTTCTTTTCCAGGGCATCATCTATATATGTGCCAAATTTCATCCAAATCCGTTCAGCCGTTTTAGCGTGAAGGCGTAACAAACAAACTTACTTTCGCATTTATAATATTAAAGATATATTAAGGATGTAAGTAGGAATAAGATAATGCATAGTTGATTGTTTAATTAATTTGCATGTTTTGTATGATTGGATTTGGATGAGTCTGGTGCGAGATCAATATAGGGCGTTGTAATTTAGTTAAATATGACCTGTGTGTGACTGTCTCGTTGATCTAGCGGACGAAAGCGCTACTGCTGATTTTAAGGTCCAAAAATAAAATAAAATAAATTCAAAATCTTTTATTTCACATAAACCTACAAGGGCACTTATGAAACGTCAGAAGCTAGGTGCACGGTTCCAATTGGTCGTTTCCTATGGAGAAGAACTGGCAAGAAACTCCACGGTTACTCTTTTAAAATGAAAAGATTTTACAATGTTTTCAAATTACAGTGTTATAGGTATGAGAGGACAATGTAAGCCTATCAACAAGTACCAGGTACATAGCAAAATAGAAAATGGTTCACAAATCTACAGTCTGTTAAGCCTACAACGTTCTCACATTCACAAAACCTAAAAGAAAATAATCTATCTAAAAAAAGATAAATAAAATAATAAAAATCGAGACCTATTTAAACCAAATGACATGATTGCTACTACAGCTGTAACAAATTCATTTAATTAAAAATATAGAATAATTATTGTAGGTTACATACCTACAATAATCTATATTTTTTATTAAATTGAATTTGTGTCAAAGAAGTACATAAAAAAAAACTTAATTTGGGAACAGTTAATAGACAGTTACATAGTTATGCTGTTAATGATGTACCAGGGAAACCACATGTGCAGAACGAATTATTGCCAAATTTCCTTATCTTCAACGTAGTCGTTAATCTTATATATAATATGCTTTTTTTTATATGGACACGTTTGATATGGGTTTTGAACTTTCCATTGCTTAGTTCTGTAACCGACTTTGGAAAATTGTTTTAAAAGCGGATACTGTTTTTATGAAATGACTTACCAGTACGTGTATTTATATTATGGAAAACGCTTCTTATTTTGAAAAGTCCTAAGTTTTTGCAAACATTCAAAATACTTTCTAAGATATAAAGAGAAGGAAATAATCCATAACCCATTTTATAGATCGCGCAAATTGCCTGCTTTTGTAAAATGAAAATAATATGTAAAAAATGCAAGTCTCGCAACGCAGTTCTTCTACCGTAAAAACAAATTATTGAAAAAAAAAAAAACCCGACTGCAAAAACTCGTAAGGGTTTTTGTTTTTTATTCGACTGTCCCAGAAGGAGGGTAATGTTTTTTTTAATCATTTATTTTATTTCAAACTTTTTAGTTTCATGAATAAATAAATACGTATATATATTTGGAATTGACTCATTACTAACTTTTATTTGATACCAATATTGTTTTTTTTTTTTAAAACTACCCCTCCCTTTTTTGTATTTGCAGATGCAATAAATAAATATTATATAGCCTATGTCACTCCCACTACTAAGACGAACCTAACGACACCTCATATGTTAAAATTAAAATCCATCTAGCCGTTTAGGCTACAGAGCGTGCCAAAAAAATAGACATACATACAAACATACATGTATACATACATACATACTCTCGAAAAACATTACCCTCCTTCTGGGGCAGTAGGGTATAAAGATGTGAGATCTAATGTAAAACCAAGTTTGTTAAATTATTCAGTACCTATTTGGCAATAGAATCTACATTCTACATACAACAAAAATCTACCTAATATTAGCGCTGCACTTTATTTCTCGACAGCATGTGAAGCCAAGTTAGAGACCCATGGGTGGCTTTAAAACTCTGACACCTGGTTAGTCATTTTCCACACGAAAAGAAGAAGAAGATCAGCGAATAGAATTATATCCGATAAGAAACTAGAAACAGGAAAGGACCAAGAATTGAACCTTGAGGAAGGCCCATTTTAGCTCGAGACCCCGAGAGTCCCCGAGGGTTCCCGAGGATCCCCGAGGGTCCTCGAGATTCCTGGGTTTAATTCCCAGGCCGGGTAAAGTGTTAATAAGTTTTTCATCAGAAATTTCTCGGTAGCAGCCCGGAGTTTGGATTTGTACCTGGTTGATGACAATAGGCTGATCCCCCATTTATTTGGGACATAAACATAACTGGCGAAATTTGGGTGTACTAGTGTAGGTACATCTCTGCCTAACCCTTCGGGTATAACGGGGGTGGTGGTATGTTATGTTTCAGTCATATTAAAATAATTTGCTGTCTCCCCAAAAGAAAAGTAATGTTTTTCGAATGGATGTCTAAACATGCATAGGTATATGAATGCATGCATGTTTATCTTTATATATATAATTCTTCTGTGAGTGTGTATGTCACTGAACTTCTCTCAAACGACTGGACCGATTTTGATGAAATTTTTTGTGTGTGTTCAAGGGGATCTGGGAATGGTTTAGATTCACAATTTTGTCCGCTGGACAATGTTTTGACAGGACAACGTCTGTCGGGTCCATTAGTACGTCTATATAATTCGAGATCCAAAAAAAATCGGAGAAATCCAAAATAACAATTCCAAGTCAAACGTGTGAGTGATCTTCGATGTCTAGTGTGAAAGCAAAGGTTGTGCAAATTAGACAGGGTTAGAATCCATAAAATACAAAGCAGTGGTCATGAAAACTGAAGAATAATCGGGAAAGCACTCAAAAAATATCGGAAAACACAAAACGAGTTAGCAAACATGAGCAGTCGACAACTGTCTAGTGTCAGTGTCAGTCAGCTGTCATGCCAAGGACATAGACTAAAAATAGAAGACTGATTTTAATCGATATGAAATCGATCAATATTAATATTGGTTTTTTAGTAATTAATTGATATTTTATTTATTAATTATAACTATAATTATATGCAGTATTTTGCATAAAATAAGTATATATAGTGCATTTAATTATTTTGAGTTAATTATTTAGTGCAAAGGTTTAATTTTCGAAACTGTGTAATCTATTAATCAATAATCTCACGAAAACTATCTTTCTCATATTTCTCCAGTTCCAGATTGAGAATTGAGGTGATTTTTCATATACTAAGATAAAAAATATGACAAATTTTTTAGATCATATCTCAATTTATAACATTTGGGCCCACCGTTTTTCATCTTCTTTCTGAAGACGACTGGTTTTTTTTCGAACGCATAAGTCGATTAAACAGTTAATCAAAAGTGATTAAAATAAATATGATTTTGGACTTTTCTGATATTCACAAAAAGAGCTGCAGTCATTATATCAGTGTTCAATAATATTTTTAGGAGGGCAAAATGAAAATTATTAGAAAGTCGATTAAATACAAGCCATGTTATGTAAACCTACGAAAACGGAAATAATGGAAAGTTTGAATCAATTAAAATATATTATAAGCTTTTTTTTATAAATAAAATATCCTGGTACTATATATATTGTAACGGCTAGGGCTGCGCAGGGTAGGCTGCGCAGGCCGTTAACGGTTTAGTAGTAGAAAGTAAAACAGCTAGACAAGTTAATACATTTATTTTTAACACTAGTATGTAGAATGTACACGGCTAGGTCGCGGTAAGGTCACACTGATTTGTTCTGAGCACTAACACAGTAAAAGGGGAAGGGTACCGTCCTTGGTAGCACGTGGTAGATTCGGGGGGCCTGCTCAGCACAGGCTCCGTAGCAGGCCGGACGGCCCTGGCACGTGGTAGTACGTAGTCAGTAGCCGTGGAGGTCGCCTGACAGCTCAGGCTCCCAGCGGTAGGCTGCAGGCAGGCAGGCCGGACGTCGGACCTCAGTAGCGTGCAGTTAGCCACGCATGCGAGCAACGTGCAGAATTGGGTAAGAGGTGTCTTCAACCCGTACAAAGAGCCCCTAGGTCGGGGCACAAGTAATCCTGATAATCAAGGAATACCTTCCTTTATGTAAGCCCGCGGAAGTCGAAATGGCAGAGCGTCCTTAGGAAATTAGTGTTGTGCCACGTTTCTAGTGATGTGTGGTTAGTAACTTACTAATTGTGATTAATTACGGTTGAGACCTCACACAACGCTACAATATGTAGACAATCAAGCACCCGCTGGGTACGGTACCTACGCACCCTAGCGCCACTGTAACGGCTAGGGCTGCGCAGGGTAGGCTGCGCAGGCCGTTAACGGTTAGGTAGATTTAGGTAGGTGAGTTCAGTGTGTACTTGTAGGTGTAGTTGGGTAGGTATGTATACACATGTAGTTAGAATGCCAAACTACTACTGACTGTACTTTGGGCATTAGGTAATAGATAGACAACACAAAAGCTAAGGGTAGTTATAATAGTGACCTGCTATGCAATAAAAAAATAGACATCCCTTGGGATCAACAGCATTCCCTAAAATAGTGCCAGCGCAGCATATGTTAAGGATAGTTAGTTATAATTTATTTTAAGTTGTAGATAATTGTTTTAGTTATATTTTTATATTTTATTATTAGGTAGAATTAATAGTCATTAGCATTCCCATAATATCATTAGGTAATATTACAGATTATAAGATTAGTTATGCTAACAAGCAACAGATCAGATTTCAGTAATTAGTAGTTTACTGTTGTTGTTTCAACCCAAGTCCTAATAGTATAATGCACCCACAAGACTAGAAATTAGGGTCTAGTCCATAGTATATAGGTATATACAGTAGTGGTTGTATATAGGTTTTTTTTTTTAGAACATAATTCCCTAAACTGCATAGGAATACCAACAATTACATAGATAGAGTTTACATAAATAGATAGTGTTGGTTTAGACTTATTTAGGGAGTAACCATTCGCTCCGTAGAATACACATAAGTAAATAGGTAGATCGTTTTGGTTTAAGCTTATTCAGGCAGTAACCGTCCGCTGCTTAGAATATACATTATGTAAATAGATAGATATTTTGGTTTAGGCTTATTTAGGCAGTAACCATCCGCTGCTGCAAAGGCTTCTTTATAGAGTTGCACCGCTCTTTAGAGTAGAATAGATAGACAGTATATTATAAATAGTGGTGGTTGCTTAGGTTACCAATGGTGTAGGGCCAATTGATAAAGCAAAACCACTGATCAATGGGGTAGACCATCAGATCATTATAGAAGGTAGGTGATGAATGGGGTAGGGCCATCATCAATTTGAACTATGGCTGTAGGACCGATAGTTTTAGAAGAAGGTAGGTGATGAATGGGGTAGGGCCATCATCAATTTTAACTATGGCTGTAGGGGCGATAGTTATAGAAGAAGGTAGGTGATGAATGGGGTAGGGCCATCATCAGTTTTAACTAGGAAAGCGGGCTTTCTAACAGAGCATTTTCCTTAATAAAAATAAAGGGAGCGCTCATTTTCAAGAATGTCATGGTTGATATACCATAGTAATTATCAAGAGCCGTTTTAATTGAATGTTTCGTTATTAAGATTAGAATCTATATTAATGAGGAATTTTACTAGTTTTCATTATAATTAGTTCGTTAACATCTACTAATTAACTTCTTACTCGTCCACTTCTCATTAATAACTTAATCTTTCAGTCGATGTGGTGTAGTATTGACAATGTTTCTTAAAAATGATGTATTTTTTTCATTTTGTTTCATTGTGTTTTTCATTCATGCTTTTAACGGTAAGAATTTACCAATTTAAAACGATTTTAATATGGTTAACTGTAATATAATACAGGGTAGTAGGGACATTGACGGACAAGCTGTTACCATAGATTCAGTACATGATTCTGGAGTCAAAATGTATGGAACAAAAGGAATTTTTTTTCCATAACCGGCGAAATATATCAAAACAGGTCCGGGTTGTGCGTCGATATCCCTGCTACCCAGTAAGGCTTTATTTTATCAAGGAGCTCGCGACTATGACATAGCCGCATGGGTCGATCGATCAAGGTTAAGCTACATATGCCACGGTCAGTTCGTGAATTAATGACCCTAATTTCAAGACCCCACCGGGCCTTGGAAAGCATAATAAGCTGTCATTCCCAGCTATCATGCGTTGATCTTTGTCGGTCATTACGGGTTGTCAGAAGCCCGAAAGTCCGACAACCAGTCTTACCAAATGGTATCGTGTTACCCAGTAACTGGATTGTGGAGGTCAGATGCTCCATGAAAAATACTGGTATTCGGCTTTATCTGGTTAGACTGGCAATGGACCCCAACATATTTGAGAAAAGGCAAATGATGAGTGTTAGTAGACATAACTTTAATGCGCAATAAATATTATGTGACATGTTTCAGACTCCGTTTCAAATTGCCATGATACAAATGCAGGGACGCGAGACAAGCGAAATGCCCAAGGTGGAGCTTCTAAAGTTCTCAAACTGCTGGATGGTGAAATGACGGTCCGACCAATGGTTCTTGTAACAGTCACAGTTCCTTTAGTATTCGAAGGAGTGGATTATGATCTCATCAAAAACCTGAGTAAGAAGACTTACGACAATTATTATGATTGTTTCTATTGGCATACGAGATGCATCAGAGACGGGTAAGGAAAAAAAATAATTAAAGTCATGTTATAAAAATAATATTATAAGACGATTTTTTATGATTTAAATATATCTTTTATTGTAATGGTTTTTTCAGACAGGTATTTAGTTGCATTTTATTATTTTTTCTGCGACATGGCCCAATATAAATAATCAACTCAGTTTATCGCTGTCCACTGCTGGACATAGGCCTCTCCCAGGCTGCACCACAACACCCTGTCCTCCGCCTTCCACATCCAGTCTGTTCTAGCCACTTTTTTAATGTTGTCAGTCCATCTAGCTTGGGGGCGTCCCACACTTACCAATACGCGGTCTCCACTTCAGCAGGACTAACATGACAGGGCGAGAACGCTCTTTTTCTCGTTTTATCGTAATTTTTCTACGATTCTGACGTCATTCTAATCCCTAACATGACCGTAAACGACGAGTAAACTCGAAAAAGGCACTTTGATACTTCTTTATCGCGCGACGAGAGACCGATGTAGCAAATTATTAAAAACAAATAATTTTTATGATAGCAGCATCGGCTTGAAGTTCTGTTTCGTTCTTTCAATTTTATGCATAGAATTATGTACTTTATTGAAAAAACGTCCCTCTCTCTCTTAATTATTCTCTCTTTTAATTATTTATGATTAGTTTTTTGTGTAACCGACTTTTTAATTAAAATTAAATGATTTCTTTGGCATGCTGAAATTAAAATACAAAATGATGGAAACTAAAATTAGTGGCACCTATGCTCATTAGGTAATCACCACAAATGACAAATGGGCCGACGATCGCAATTTGACAAATCGAAGTTTATTATTGTAACAGTCACCATAAAGTCCATGACATTGCAAATTTTGTAAATCACCACACTCACCAAAAGGACTGACGTTCAAATAAATTGGCAGGTGGAGTTGATTCCGCTATTATAACCATAAAAATTGTTAATCACCACCCTTAGGATATAAACTGGTAATTATGTTGCAAAGGTTTGATATACCATAATCCCTAGATTTCGTTAATTTATTTATTTAGTCACCATAATTGGCAAAGTGACTGGTTATTACTGAAAGTAATAGTCATCTACGTGATAGTGCTCCCCTCTACTACAGTACACCGGTGAAAACCCATATTAAAAAAAAATTGCCTACAATAAGTACGACTATGAATGTGCCATCTTATTTTCGAGTTTTTTTATGTATCATTTTGACTTTTTTTCTACTCTTCTCGTCCTCAAAATCGAGGACGACTAAATACGACAAAATGACTGATTATCTCGAGTTGAACTGTCAAAAATCGAGATAAATAACGTATCATGTTAGGGTTTGTCGACAAAACATCAAGTTTGACAGAACGAGTCGAGTATTTTGTATGGCGTAGCTGTCAGAAAACGATAAAACTATAGAAATAGACAAAAATTTGTCGCGCGAGAGCGGATAATTGTCGCATGTATCATGTTAGGCCTGCAGGTCTCATCTGCTCCGCCTGCCATTGGTCCTTTGGCAAACATGGCCAGCCCACTGCCACTTTTCAGCTTGCTTACTCTGCAAGCAATGTCGGTAACTTCGGTTCTTTTCTGGATAATTTCATTCCTGATTTTATCCTTCAAATAAACTCCGAGCATAGCCCGATCCATAGCGTGCTGCGTGGCTTTAAATTTCTGAACCAGCCCGACTGTCAGTTTCCACGTTTCAGGACCGTAAGCCATAACGGGCAGAACCAATATAATAAAGTAAATATTTTTATTGTTTTCGGAGCTATTCATATCCAGTGGTTTATCAATAGTGTCATTGCTTTTAAATCTTGACAGATTGAAAATACAGGCCAAGTGCGTGTCAGACCGCACACAGTTCGTGGTTCCGTAGACACATTATTGATTTTATCCACCGTAAAAATAAATTTAAGTATTTATTATGATACTTCAGTCTTCTACTTTTCGTGTGATTAGTGACTAACCTGTAACCTCAAAACCCATTTTCATTGAAAGGTTTTTAAGATCTACAACTTTTTATTTTATTTTCAGAATTAAAACTCTAACTCAAACTAAAAGCATTTATTTTAGAAACTTTTGAATAGTCAAGGAGTCGGTCAGTTAGAATGATGAAGCTGGTTGCCGATACCAAAGCGGAGTAGGTACCCATGGAGAAGAAAGGGCAGGAAACTCCATGGACACTCTTATAAATAAAAAAATAAAGTTTAATAAAAACTGTAACCCGACTACGGGAAAATAAAATGGTCTAAAAAGTACGAAACAAGCAAATATTTCAGACAGAAATCAAGACATAGGTACAAAAATGGTCAAGGTAAAGCCGTGGTCGCATGCCTGTATACCATGTTGGTACCAGGAACACCTACAAAATTATAATTTTTTAGTACTTGTTTTTCTTCATAAGAGTGGCATTAAAAATCGTTACTATTTATTAAGATTTGATTAACTGCACGTTGGTAACATCTTGCGATACTACGTAGCGCAGTCTCACTTTTGCTTGTTATAACGATTTAAACATATTTATTTACTTTGAAAATATAATATTATATACATATTTGTAACGTGCTCGTCAAGACCTTTCTTTTGATACCAAACATGTCATGATCATCCCATTTTAATTTTTTTCGAGGTCAGAAATTTACGTGTAAAGTCCACCAAATTAAATTTAGGGAAAAATATAGCCTATGTCACCCGGACCATTATTACGAATCTATTGATACCTCATTCATTAAAATCGGTTTAGTAGTTTAGGCGCTACGGTGGAACACACGTAAAAACAAACATACATACATACATACAAACATACAAACATACATACATAGACTGCTAAAATCATAACCCTTTTGGCTTTGCCGTAGTCGGGTAAAAACAACACTATTGTCATAGCGGTTTTTAGGAAACGCTTTTCTTTCTATCTATATTAGGCCAATAGTTTCCGAATAAAATGGCTGTGATATACAGACGGACAGGATTAAATTTCCATGGTTTCGTTTTTGCCATTATTGGCTCTGGAACCCTAAAATTGTGCTTCATCAGCCTATACCTACTGCTTTATTGGTGGGCAAAGAAACCTCCATTTAGGTTTACCATATCTCACAGAAGTCCTTGACAGTCAACGCAAATTTTGACAGATTCGTTGTACAACACATACCAGCAGAAGGGTTTCTTGTACAAATTACTATTTATACAGTATCTATAGTTTATTTGGGGACCGCAGGCATGCATTCAAAAAATCCAAAATTCAAAAGTCATTTATTCAAACTAGGCTGAGAATCAGTACCTTTCGAACGGCAAAAACACATAAGACAGTCTCCCAAAAACGCCCACCCTTTTTTTTTGGGTGGTAAGTTATCAAATAACTTCTCCCGCTCTGGGTGGAGCGAGAGGGCGTGTTAGCCTCTTACTGACTAAAACCCACCCGTGTTCCTTCGGTTGCCCTGTTGCCAGGGGCCGCTTTCTTTGAACCCCCGGCAGGCATTGGCCCTAGTGGACCCCGTCAATTCTGCTGACATCTCTTTGAGGCGCGCGTGGAACACAACGCGCCGTCGACCCGGGCTTGGTCCTTATCGGACGGCGAGCTACCCATTGCTCACCGTCCGCAAGCCCGCGCCTACGGTGGCCGGAAATCGGCTCGCGATTCCCGCCGGGCGTCTCCTCCTGCGGCGGTTAGGGGCGTGAGGGCGCGAACTTTGCCTCTCCCTCACGCGTTTCGCCTCCTCCTTCGCGAGCATTACCGCTTCGTAGAAGGAGGTGACGGCCTGCCATTTCCTCTCGCTCCATACCATGGCCTGAACCAGGGCCGGAAGCGATCTCTCCCGATCGCCTCTACGAGGACATGGCGTTGCTCCGCCTAAGCCGGGCAGACCTCCACAGTATGCTCCACCGTGTCCTCAGGCCGATCCACACATCGGTGACACCCGGGTGTTTACTCCCGCCTTATCCTGAACAGGAACCTCCCAAAGCAGCCGTGTCCGGTGAGGACCTGCGTCAGGCGGAAGGTGAGGATGCCGTGGCGCCTCTCAAGCCACTCCTCAAAGAGGAGTCTTATCGCCGCAATTGTGGCGTGCCAAGCGCTGGGTTGCGACAATCGCACTCTTCATGACGCTATGAGATCCCGCCGGAGCTCTGTCCACTGTGCCGCGATTTCTTGCGGCATCGGAGTTAAGCCCCGGCGTTTCGCCTCCTTGCGCCACTCCCAGATGTGCGCGAGGACCTTTGCCTCCAGATCCCATGACGGTAATCCGGCAAGGAGGCTCGCCGCCTCGCAGGAGACCGTGCGGTATCCTCGGGCCAGCCGGATGGCTATGACCCTCTGGGACGCGTTCAACCGGTGGGCTGGCCGCAGCCTCAATGAACGCGCCCAAACCGGCGCCCCGTAAAGGGCAATGGACCGCACGATCCCCGCATAGAGCCTGCGGCAGGAGGCGTTTGGATCCCCTTGATTGGGCAGGAGCCGCTTCAATGCAGCCCCGGCCCGCTCCAGTCTGGGAGCCAAACATCGGAAGTGTTCTACGAAATTCCACCGGCTGTCGAGGCGAGTCCCAGATACTTCATCGTCGACTCGACACCGATATGCTCCTGTGGATAACTTACAAAGGGAAATATTCAACCGATTCTCTAAAATTTAATTATCTTCTAATGGTGGATAGTTTTTAACCGACTTCAAAAAAGGAGGAGGTTCTCAATTCGACTATTTTTCTTTTTTTTATATATTTTTTACATCAGAACTTTCTACTGGGTGAACCGATTTTGATGATTTTTTATTTGAAAGCTGGTGCTTCCCTTGTGGTCCCATATAAATTTTATTAACTTTGCTTGGATGGTTTTTGATTTAGCTTCAATAATACGTATTTTTTTCCCACTTAGTATGTGGATGATATATTAAGTTTCTCACACTGTGTGGTATTCGAATTTGTGTGAGGGTAAATACCTCAACTAAAAAGTGAAAAATAAAAACTTATAACAAAAAAAAAAAAAACAACCGACTTCCAAAAAAAACACTACAAAGTAAAAATTAAAGTTATTTTTCACTTTTTAGTGTTTTTTTGAAGTGGGTTTTTTTTTTTGTAAAAAGTTTGTATTAAAATTAATGAACGTCTCATAACTTTTTACGCTTCTAATGGTGCTGCACTTTTTAAGACAATTTTGCCTCTTTTTAACTTTCTAGCCGTTTCTCACAGTCGCAGTCGGCTAGGGCCTGATGAGAGTAATGAGTTAATGATATTAAGATAATGGGTTAGGTTATTTTTAGTAGGTACTGTGATCGACCACGCTCGAGCCAAGCGAGCGAAGCGAGCGGTGCCGCGGCAGCCGCTGGCGACGAGTGCTACATCCAAGTTATTCTCAGTTACTTGTTTATTTAGTATTTTTAGAACGCCAAAATAGAAAATATTTGAGGTTCACAAAAAGAGGCGCAATTATTATAGATATTAGAGTGTTCAATCATATTTTTAGGAGCACAAAATGAGAACTATTAGAAGTTCGATTAAATACATGCCCCATATAAATAAGGCTTCCAGCTTGGGCAAAAAACTTGTAAACTAAGCGACTACACGCTAAGAGTGCCCCCTGTGGGGTACGTGTGTCTAAGTTTTTATTTCCATCTCAAATCTGAACTATTTCATCTTCGGAAGTGCACTGACGCCCGCTTTCACTAAAACTAGGCAGCACATAAATGCTAATGCGTAAACATCATTAATTTAGTAATTTCTACTAAGATTTGCATGCCTTGATACGTTTTTCTTTGTTTGCTAAATTTACTTTTGTTTTACTATTTAGCACAAAAAATGTTTTCTAGTTAAATTATTGTAGTTTGTTAGTTTTTGTTTTAAATAGCATGGTTTGTAAAGTTTATTTTTATTTTTATTCCATGGGAAATGTTGTTGGTTGCACATTTGGCCGTATTTTTTTTTTTTATTCGTATAAATGTAATGTGTCACTGTTTTCCCAAATAAATAAACATGAAGCAGATTTTTAGCACAAAAAACTTTTAAGGCGAAGAAAGAAAGAAAGAAAATAAATTTATTTGACACAGGAAGATTAAAGGCCACTAAAAGGTATTTTTGGACGTCAAAATCTACAAGAAAATAGAATTGATTCTGGGTATCCTTTCCAAAAGGTATTTTTTATGTAGAAGAAAAGGCAAGAAACTCCAAAGAATGGGCAAAAACTCCATTCCTAAAGTTACCACAGCGATTTGTCGATGCGTAATGCTTAGGTAACGCTTACGGGTTACCTAGCAACATAGTTTTCTAACAATATTGACAGAGCTGAACTTGCTTTACAAAAACCATAGACAGTAGATTAGCTTCATCTTTCTGACTGACTGATAATTTGGTCGAATCTTGATAATTCAGGTGCCTGTAAATGGTTTAATTGAAAAAATGCTGCTTTTTTACCGACTTTAAAAATAGGAGAAGGTTCTCAAGTTGGATGTTTGTAATTTTATTTTTTAATTAATCTATGTTCGGGCACAACTCCGTCATAATAATGATGGATTTGCAAAATTCCTTGTTTGTTTGAAAGGATATGCTCTCGTGGAGCTCCCATTTAAATTTTATCAACTTTGCTTGGGTACTTTTTGAGTTATCTTCTGTATTACGTTATTTTTTCCACTTATTATTTTGATGATGTTATAATAACTTCCTGTCATTGTTAACTACATATCAGACAGTATCTTTTTTTTACAGACATGATAACATGTTAAAATCAACGTCAAATATTTTTTTCAGGACATATTTTCACTCAGTTTGTTCATACTCTGGTGGTTTTTATATATGGCCTTTTGTAAGCTTTGCAAACAAATGCCAACTGGATCTTGAGAATTGTAGGCATAGAGTGAGAAACGAATGGTGGAAACCATATGAAGGAATTTTCGGCAGCCATGTGAGAAACCTTTGTAAGTTCAGTATTATTCATAATTATAACTTATTTTTTATTATTAAGCTATTGCATAGCTTTTATCACGGGCTTTGAGCGCGGCGACCGAATAAAGAAATTCCGTAACGAAAAAAACCTAACACCGTTCCCATGACAACCTTCATACTTCCTATTTGTCAACGCTACACTTAGGATGATGACATAAAATAAAAATTACGTTCCCATGACAACATCACGTTGTCATGGGTCACGTTGTCAATTTTTATTTTATGTCATCATCCTAAGTGTAGCGTTGACAAATAGGAAGTATGAAGGTTACAAATGCTATGTAATAACTTTACCGCGGCAGTCCCCGAGTGCCATACGTTTTTTTTTGTTACTTGTACACGCTACTATCCATAGTTTTGGATTTTACCCTTTTTTTTTTGGGTGGGAAATTATCAAATAACTTTTCCCGCTCTGGGTGGAGCGGAAGGGCGTGTCAGACTCTTACTGACTAAAACCCACACGTGTTCCTTCGGTTGCCCTGTTGCCGGGGGCCACGATTTCCCTATCGGTCTTCTTCGAACCCCCGGCAGGCACTGGCCATAGCGGACCCCGTCAATTCTGCTGACATCTCTTTGAGGCGCGCGTGGAACACAACGCGCCGTCGACCCGGGCTTGGTCCTTATCGGACGGTGAGCTACCCACTGCTCACCGTCCGCAAGCCCGCGCCTACGGTGGCCGGAAATCGGCTCGCGATTCCCGCCCCGGGCGTCTCCTCCTGCGGCGGTTAGGGGCGTGAGGGCGCGAACTTTACCTCTCCCTCACGCGTTCCGCCTCCTCCTTCGCGAGCATTACCGCTTCGCAGAAGGAGGTGACGCTCCGCACCATGGCCTAAACCAGGCCCGGACGCGAGAGATCACCGCCGCCGATCGCCTCTACGAGGACACGGCGTTGCTCCGCCCAAGCCGGGCAGACCTCCACCGTATGCTCCACCGTGTCCTTAGGCCGATCCACACAATGGTGACACCGGAGTGTTTCCTCCCGCCTTATCCTGAACAGGAACCTCCCGAAGCAGCCGTGTCCGGTGAGGACCTGCGTCAGGCGGAAGGTGAGGACGCCGCCACTCAAGCCACTCCTCAAAGAGGGGTGTTATCGCCGCAATTGTGGCGTGCTCAGCGCGGGGTTGCGACAATCCCACTCTCCATGACGCCATGAGATCCCACCGGAGCTCTGTCCGCTGTGCTGCGATTTCCTGCGGCATCGGAGCTAAGCCTCGGCGTTTCGCCTCCTCGCGCCACTCCCAGATGTGCGCGAGGACCTTTGCCTCCAGATCCCATGGCGGTAATCCAGCAAGGAGGGATTTTACCCTGATGTGCCCACGCAAAATCACTCTGTATAAAATGATATAACTCAGCAACTCTGCGATTGATTCTGTGTTACGCAATTAGGTGGCGTAACACACGTTCATTCTGACAGGTCAACAACATTCATTGCATTATTTAGATACGTTGTTGAGCAGACAAATTTTTCGAACATAGTCAGCCTATTATGTTTCCACTGCTGGGACACAGGCCTCCTCTCTTCGAGAGGGAGTGGGTCTACCACGCGGGCCCAGTGCGGGTACGTAAATGTCATACATCTTCGAATTTTTGGTTCTAGTACACGTTTTGAGAGCAGTGGTGATGAAATTATTTGCACAAAGTAAAACACCTGAGTTCGAACCTACGACCTACAACGCTTAAGTCGGAGCCGTTACCACTGGGCTGGTCTTGTCACGGCTGTGAATGATTTGTAGCCCAGCTGCTTAATTACTTCCAATGACCAAAATTGTCCAGCTAGGTAGTTCCAACTTCGATAAAAAGGTCAATCGTCGAATCCGACTCGGCTGGGCAGCGTTCGGGAAGCTACGCAATATCTTTTCGTCCCTCATACCACAGTGTCTCAAGATGAAAGTCTTTGACCAGTGCGTGTAGCCAGTGATGACCTATGATACTGAAACGTGTTTGCTCACAATGGGCCTTATCAGAAGGCTAAAAGTCACCCAAAGGGCAATGGAGAGGACTATGCTTAGAGTTTCCCTACGTGATCTAATCAGAAATGAAGAGATCCGCAGGAGAACCAAGGTAACCGACATAGATATATGAACTGCTTGAGTAACTTTGTAATCGCATATTATTTATATAGAATTACAAAGTTACTTATGCAGTTCGTATATCTAGAAAAAAATCAATCTGCCTAGCCTTTTCCCAACTACTTTGGGGTCGGCTTCCAGTCTTACCGGATCCAGCTGAATACCAGTATTTTACATGGAGCGAATGCCTATCTGACCTCCACAACCCAGTAACTGGGTAATACGATACCCCTTGGTAAGACTGGTGTCAGACTTTCAGGCTTCTGACAACTCGTATCGACTGTCATAGATCCACGAGTGACAGCCGGGACCAACGGCTTAACGTGCTTTCCGAGGGACGAAGGAGTCTTGGTATGTAAAGATGGTCACCCATCCACGGACCAACCCCGGCAAGCGTAGCTTAACCAGGTAGATCGACCCGTGCGGCAGTTATTACTTAGCCACGAGCTCTTCCACGAGTTCGTATATCTAGAAAACGGGACTGAAATTGCGGTAGGTTTATTTTTACTTACTTTTGCAGTTCATGAAATTGTTCGTCACTTACACTACCTAAATAGATATAGTATAGGGTAGGTTAGGTCAATTTGAATTTCATGCATAAACAGTTTGTAAAATTATTTCGTATGTATGTGTAATTAATAAACATTCTAGGGATTTTCATGCGACGATACGACAGTGTGTAGTTCAAAACTGCGTTCTCTGTGGTATGTGTACGGCACACACACCACAGACGTCTGACTGTTTACACATACAAATGTACGGACTACACCGCGTGTTCACAGCAATACGACTCTTAGCGTGCCTATGCACTTTTGAACGCTTACTGTACCGGAAAAAATTATATTATTCATGATTTCATTTTACCACTTTTTCGGCGTGATTAATATGTATACTTACTCATGCCAAATTACAGCTTTCTAGTACTAAGCGTCTCTGAGCTAAGCCGCGGAAAGACAAACAGACAGACGGACAGACAGACAGACGGACATAACGAAACTATAAGGGTTCTTTGTTTACTACAGAACCCTAAAAATCTACTATTTTAAATAGTCCTAATTAAATAAAATGCAGCTCTAATATTGGGTAGATTTTGTTGTATGTAGAATGTAAATTCTATTGCCGTGTACGATGGAAAACTTCACGTGTTTTTTTTTCAAGCCATTCACGTGTTTTTTTTTTTAGATGATGTTGATGAGTACAGAGGCAATTACATTCAATTCTACCATGGTGATGGATATGATTGTAAATATTCTAAGTTCAGACGTCTGATGGTGAATATGCATCACGAAACTAAGGATATTTTAACGGAAATCTGATATCAAAGTATCATGAATAATTCCACGAAAAATCTTAGAAATTAGAAAAACATTCCCATGTAATAATAAAAAACGTTAAATGAATGAAAAATGGTTTTATTCGAATGACAACAATTCCTTGTAAGTTTTAGTTAAAAATAATTAAGAATATTATTAGTATATTATGTTTCTTGGTTACTAAGGGTGTTACCGTGATGTGAAATAACCTACAGCCTTCCTCGAGAATTGGGCATCACATGAAAAACGATCTGGTAGTTCCAGAGATTAACGCATTTAAACAAATTGTTCAGGTTTATAATTAGTATACACTAGCTTTTGCCCGCGGCTTTGCCCGCGTGGATGTCGATAAATATCCCACGGGAGGAATAACTCCGTAATACATTGTTAATGGCTTACGTGGCGCCCGTCAGTAAAGCACGATTTTTTTCCGACATCTTCACCAATCATCATTATATTTCAGCCAATTTACACAAAACCTTTATAAATTATACATCTAATTTAGATCTAAACCTTCCTTATGAATAACTCCGTTCATTAATAAAAACCGTATGACAATCTGTTTGGTGGTTTTTGAGTTTATCGTGTTCAAACAGACATACAGACGCGGCGGGGGAGCTTTGTTTTAAAATATGTAGTGATAGAAATAATGTTAAAATGATTTTGCTTTACTATTATTATATTATAGTTAGGAAGTTAGGATTTTTACCATTTTAATTCTTTATACTGAAAATAAGGATTATGACTTGTTCTGAACGGAATATGTTCATTCAGAGCCCGCGTTTCTGAACGCGGCTTTATGATTGTGTCATTTAAAGTCTGTGGACAGCAGCTGTCACTTTGAATTTGACATTGATTGGTTGTTAATTATTGTCTTCCGTTTGGGCACGTGCACGTAATTG
Source organism: Agrochola lychnidis (assembly GCA_963680765.1). NCBI lineage: Eukaryota > Metazoa > Arthropoda > Insecta > Lepidoptera > Noctuidae > Agrochola > Agrochola lychnidis. The sequence continues at coordinate 15,976,155 of OY796869.1, read as the reverse complement.
TGGTGAAGTTTTGTTGGAGCTTGGGGATTATTTAATCTAGCTCAATCTTTATTTTGTGGACATAATTTGTAGTATTCCAATCATAACTTTTGTGATAACCCCATTTGTTGATTGTGAAACGGGTTATTTGTCAATTTTGTTGAATAATCGTGTTGAGGTTAACTTGGACCTTACCATATGGTATTCTAATGTGTAAAGTCGTTTTGTTGCTACTTTGGGATGCTTAATCAAAGCCTTGCCGCGACCTTGAGTGCAATTCTTGGACAATTGCTGAAAGATGTGATCGAGGTACCAAGCGTGCTGGGAACTGCAATTGCGCATCTTGAAGGCTAATCGGTAACACTTTTACACGCATAACAGATTCCCTTATACTCACATAAAAACATACAAAGAACCGAATTGGCCTGATAAGGATACTCGACAGGAAGTGGGTAAGTGATATTTAACTTCTGACCCTTTGACATGAAATTATTGTATTGGATTTGCCTCCGCGTATCGCGGACTTTTTGACCTCCACCAACCCCTTTTGAACCTGGGTTGGGGTCCAACATGACTAATACTAGAAATGTTCCAAGAAAAATGTAATTTTAAAGAAAGCATAGTAAAATATAATAAACGAAAAAATCAATAATAACATAAACATAACATCACGCCTTGTTTCCCCGAAGGGTTGGGCAGAGGTGCCCCTGTAACAGGTACACCCACATTTCGCCAGTTATGTTTAAGTCCCATGTAATACGGGGCGAGCCTATTGCCATCAACCGGGCACAAATCCAGACTCCGGGCTGCTACTGGGAAATTTCAGATAGAAAAACCCAATAACACTTTGCCTGACCCGGGAATCGAACCCAGGACCTCATGCTCAGCAGTAGCGCTTGCGACCATAAGACCCACGAGGCAGTTAGATTAGGTCAGGTTAGGTTAAAAAATCTATAAAATCAATAGAAATATGGAGAAGGCTATACGCTTTAAAAGTTTTTGAAAGGCATTATTCCCGTCTTTGTTGCGCGGTACGGACAATGTATGACGCTAGTTTAATAATATTATTATTATATATGAAGTACAGTATAAAGATACATTACTATTATGTAGTCGTGATTTCACTTCTGTGATAGCGCCGTCTTTGTCTAGCAGTTATTTTAAAACATTTAAAACCTTAAAAATAAGTTCCATTTCCAAACAAATATTTTTTAGAGTTTAAAATTTAAAAAAATTGATGTCAATAATTGTCAAAACAAGACTACACTGTGACTTCACACGTAAGATAAAACAGAATAGACGGGGTGGAAAATCATGGTGCTGGCTGCACCATGGCTTTCCACCTTGCAATGTGATTTCTAATGCCGTCATCTTGCTTTTTCAATCGAGATAAAAACTGCCACTTGCTTACTTCAGATGTCGCTACTATCAAGCGTCTAAAAATTTGACAGTTAGCTGTCGCTATTCATATTTTTTTTGTAAACAAGCAACTTCTTTCTTCATAATTATTTAATATGCTCCATTGCAGTTGACTGCAAAAATACGGGGAATCATGTACCTATTTGCCAAAGATATTTAAAGACAAAAACTGTGGGAAAAATCTCTTCGAAAAAAAAAATGGAAACCCGATTTATCGTCCAGACTGCTATCTTTTTTAAACCTGAATACTTTTATGGCAGAAATAATAAAGGGGCTTGTGGCTAAGTTACAACAGCTGCACGGGTCGATCGATCAGGTTAAGCTACGCTTGCCGCGGTTGGTCTGTGGATGGGTGACCATCTTTACATACCAAGACCCCTTCGTGCCTCGGAAAGCACGTTAAGCCGTTGGTCCCGGCTGTCATTTGTAGATCTTTGACAGTCGTTACGGGTAGTTAGAAGCCCAAAAAGTCTGACAACCAGTCTTACCAAGGGGTATTGTGTTACCTAGTTACTAGGTTGTGGAGGTCAGATAGGCAGTCGCTCCATGTAAAATACTGATATTCAGCTGCATCCGGTTAGACTGGAAGCCGACCCCAACATGGTTGGGAAAAGGCTAGGCAGATGATGACGTTTATGGCAGAAATTCGTATACAGGTGATACTCCCAAGAGAACTAAGTAAGTTTTCATTACCTACAGGCACTCTTGTGGTATGATATTATATAAATTATAGTAAAAGTGTGTGTGTTTATATTATCATATTGGATCAGTGCTAGAATTAACATCGCTGAAGTTTTTCAGTCAGGAAGATCATCCAAGAGTTGGTTTTCAACTCCGATTAGGTTATTCCTGACGTAAGCCTCCAGTTTTCAACAAACAAAGAACTTAAAGTCAAGAAACATAATATAACCTATAAATGATAAAATTTTCCTTTTACATACAGCTGCTTCTTTACCAGTGGTAGACGATTCACTTTTTCTTAGCACGTCTTTTAATAGTGCTACACTCCAAGTCGCATACATATTTCTACATACATACATAAACTCACGCCTTCTTCCCATGGGGGTAGGCAGAAACTACAGAACGCCACCTGCTACGATCCTTACATAGTCCTTTTGCCTCGTTTACGTTCATACATCTGGTCATACACGCACGCCGGTTGCGAGTACTACGCACCTGGCCTTTCTGAAGAACATCACCAATAAGGTCAGTATATGTCCTCCTAGGGCGTCCCCGCCCGGCCTTTCCCTTTACATCAGCCTTATAAATACATTTTGTTAGTCGCCTTTCATTCATTCTCTCAACATGCCCAAACCATCTCAGCATACCCTTTTCAATTTCCTTTCCGTTATTTTTTTTTTTTTTTTTTTTTTTTTTTTTTATTATCGACACAAAAGTAAACATAAACAAAACAATGGCGGCTTGTAGACGCTGAACAGTGCTGCCACCTATGACGTGCTTTCATTTTTTAACCCCATTGCACAAATGCTTACTGTTAAATAAAAGGCGTGCTCTTGATACGACATTTATTTTCCGAAGGGCATAGACTAACCACGCGTGCCTAGATGAGAACCATAGTCATAGTGTTCTATGTAACTATAAAGGCGGGTACACACAACACCTCTACCCTTAATTAAACATATAGCAAAAGAAAACTATAGCTAAGTTTCAACACCTTAATCTAACATCGAATACAAGTTAACCTGTAAGCTAAAGTACACATAAACTACAAGTAAACTAAACAAGTGTGGTAATGAACTAGTAAATCTGCTCGACCCTTAATTACTTATATAACATTAGAAAATAACTATTCCTTAAGTCTTTAACACCTTAATATAACTTCAAATACGAATTAACTCAAACTGTAAGTACATATAAAATTATGAGTAACCTAATAATTACTTGTTAATACAAGACAATTAACAAGATAATGAACTTATACATTTGGTCATAAACTAACCCATACAGATAGTCTTATATAATAGACATGTGAAAATGCACCAACAATAATAACAACAACGAAACAACAATAATGCAACAACGAATAATGCATGAATAATGTAATAACTAATACATCTGTTCTTATCCTAAAACATACATTAACCATTATAAACTATCTTAATCTATTTCCTCATCCCACCCGTATCGCACTGGCGGTTTACGTACTCTTACTGAACGGTTACTTCTTGTGACAACATTACTAGCATCCTCCCTATTGGCCGACACATTGGGTTCTCCAGGCGAACTACAAACTACTCCTGCGGCGGCATCTTGTTCCACCCCAAGTGCTGATACCACTGGTTTTGGGGACAAAACTACACCTAAACTACCTTTTCTAGAACCACCCGCACTCCGATCTAGACCCTCGCCACTAGTCATGGGGAATGATAACGATTTACGTGAATGACTATTGATTTCCAACGTTTTCGTAACTTGATCTAGACCAGTCTCCTTTCCGGGAATGTCTTTCCCTACATTTTCTATCACCCTTAGCCTTAGCTGATCGACATGTCTGTGTATTTCCGTACCTACGTCGGATCTAATGGAGTAATTTGTACTACCCAAGCGTTTAAGAATCGTTCCAGGTACCCATTTATCAGTGCCTCTATATTCGCGATACCATACACGAGCGCCCGGCTCGATATCGCGCTGTGTCCCGCCCGCGTCTCGCTCGCTACGAGCTTGGCGCGCAGCGACTTGCGATTCTCGTTCTGGCTTTAGGTTATCCAACCTCATACGAAGACTACGACCCTGCAGTATACTTGCTGGACTATCACCGGTAGTAGCATGTTCTGTGTTCCTGTAGGCCAATAGAAACCTAGTCAGAGCTACGTCGACATTAAGATTCTGTTTAAACGCCTTTTTTATAGTACGTTTACAAATTTTTACCGCGCTTTCAGCTGCACCATTGGAAGCTGGGTGATATGGGGCTGTAAAAGTGTGTTCTATGCCATTATGTTTTAGGAACTGTTGAAATTCTAAACTTGAAAAAGGTGGACCGTTGTCACTAACAGTCTGTTTTGGCAGACCAAATTGCGACCACAAACTTCGTAGTACATTGATAACTGCATGTGCTGTAGTTCTATTCATTCGGACTGCTTCTATCCATTTTGAGCAAGAATCTACAATAATTAAATAGGTCAACCCACCTATAGGCCCTAGAAAATCTAAATGAAGCCTGGACCAGGGACGTGACGGCCAAGGCCATGAGCGTGGCACATGTGCAGGCGGTGCGTCGGCCACAGCCGCACATATTACACACGAGCGACATGCTGCCTCCAGCGCTTCGTCTATTCCTGGCCACCACACGTAACTACGAGCTAGCGACTTGGTCTTTACTATCCCCATGTGTACCTCGTGAAGTTCTAAAATTACTTTGGGTCTACATGACAACGGTATAACTACACGATGACCCCACATAACACAACCCATTTCGCTGTATAATTCGTTCTTCCTATTCAAATATGGTTTCAGTTCTTTTATTTCAACCTCCGATGGCCAACCGTCCATTACATAGCTTAATACGCGACTTAAAAGTGGGTCATGTTTTGTTTCTTTTTTAAGTACGTTATAGTCAAGCGACAGGGCTTCAGTTGCGAAATGCAAATATGTTTGCTCCGGTAAAATTTCCTCCTCCGCTGCTGTCACCTTTTTTTGTGAGTCAATTAAACGTGAGAGGCAATCAGCTGTATTTTTGTCCGTTTTGACATACTCTATTGAAAAATCATAAGCTGATAATTTAATTGCCCAGCGTTGTAAACGGTTTGCTGCCGCGCTAGGAATACCTACATTAGGCCCAAAAATACTAACAAGTGGTTTGTGGTCAGTACGAAGTACGAACTTCCTCCCATAAAGGTACTGATGGAATTTCTCAATCGCGAATACAATTGCCAAGGCCTCCTTGTGAATTTGACTATAGTGTAGCTCGTGAGTCGTGAGTGAGCGCGAGGCATACGCAACGACACGTTCCTCACCACCTGGTTCGCGCTGTGCTAGCACGGCGCCTATCCCGCGCGCGCTTGCGTCTACTGTTAATACTGAATCCTTGCCCATGTCAAAGTGTACTAACGCTTTTGTGCTACACAACAATTTTTTTATTCGTATAAACGCTAAATTTTGTTCAATTCCCCATTTCCAATACCTACCCTTTTTTAAGAGTTGGTACAGAGGTGATAACTGCATACTCAAGTTATTGATGAACTTCCCATAAAAAGTTACCATTCCTAGAAATGATTTTAATTCTGTGACACTGTTTGGATGAGGCATGGTTGAAATAGCTTTAACTTTTTCCGGATCTACCCTTACACCATCCTTATCAATAATAAATCCTAAATATTTTACTTCTGTTGCTAAAAATTCGCATTTACTTTTTTTTATTTTTAAGCCATTTGCTTCTAGTGTTTGCAACACCTCTTTTACTGATTTTAAATGGTTGGCCAAATCTTTATTCTTAATTAAAATATCATCAAAAAAAACTATTACATTTGGATTATCCTTGAACATATTTACCATTAGTTTTTGAAATATACCTGGGCTTGAGGATAGCCCATAAACCAAACGATTATACTTAAATAATCCCTTGTGTGTGTTGATAACTGTATAATTCCTAGAGGGCTCTGCTAAAAGTACCTGGTTATACGCTTGGGATAGATCTAATTTTGTAAAAAAAACATTCCCGCTAAGGTTACTGAATAGATCTTCCATTTTTGGAATCGGAAATCTGTCAATCGCTAAAACTCTGTTCAGGGTTACCTTATAATCAGCACATATTCTTAGGCCACCGTCAGCTTTGCGTACCACGACTAGTGGCGTGGCCCAGTCGGAATGGTCCACCGGTTCAATGACCCCAGTTTTCAGCATGGCATCCAGCTCGACATCAACGCGCTCGCGCAGTGCATATGGCAGAGGTCGCGCGCGACAAAATGTAGGTACTGCCCCGTCCCGCACATGCAGCTTTGCCATGCCTCCCCTAAATTCACCCAATGTGCCGTCGAATAGGGATTCATGCCTGGAAAAAATGTCATCGATTATTTTGTCCTTATTAAATGTGCTATGAGCTATATTCTGATCAACTAGCAAATGGCATTTAGATATTTTAATAGGTATATTCAGTTCCGCTAACCATTGCCGTCCCAATAAGTTAGAGGAGCCTTTGTCCAACACATACAGATCTAATGTTTTAGTTACACCATTATAACTAACCGTTGTTTCTATGAATCCTATCGGCTGAATAATCGAGCCATCATAAAACTTGATGTTCAAATTACATTTATTCAAGTGCAAGTTGCTGAACAATTCATTATATACACTTTTACTGATGCAGGATAGGGCTGACCCTGTATCTATCTCCATCTTTAGTAAACAACTTTGTACCTTAACAGTTATACCCACCGGTTTATAATTGCTTAACGACATTTGGTGCATGGGCTCTTCATCGTCCTCATCATTCACGTTTCCTTTGAAACCATTGCCTCCTTCATTCAACGAGTACAAAGGAGCCCCTTCCCGGCTGCCTCGGGCACCGCGTTGCCCGCGCCCTGCTCGCCGCCACATTGTGCGCCCGCTTGAGCCACGGCTGCTTCCGCGCCCACCACGAGGGGCTTGTTTGTGTTGACTATCGGCCGATCCCACCGATTTACTCCGTCTCATTTCATTGTATCCCGGGCACATCCTCCTTAAATGGCCTACTTCGTGACAACCACTGCAAACGAATTTTTTATATTTACAATCGTTCGCTTTGTGTCTATTATCACCACAATTCGGGCACTCTTCGAGTTTATTTAAATTTTCTGTTGCTTCTGTATTACGCTCCACAGCAATGGCGTCTCGTTCTGCGGCCTCTAATGACAGCGCTAAGCTGACCGCTCGATTATAAGCGAGATCTTCTTCTGCGAACAGCCTTTGGCGGATTACATCGCTCTTTATGCCACAAACTAACTGGTCGCGTAAGTTTTCATCTAACGTTTTCCCGAAATTACAGTGTTTCGACAACTTTTTAAGCTGTGTGACATATTCCGCAACTGATTCTTCCAGTTGCTGTCGGCGCTGCCGGAACCTAAATCTCTCGGCTAAGACTGATGGTGTTGGCTGCAGGTGTGCTGCCAGTAACTCCACGGCTCTATTGAGCGTCAATTCAGCCGGTTTGATTGGACTCGCCAATGATGACAGGAGCTCATAGGCCTCCTCACCCATAATTGAAATCAACGTCGGCAGTTTTAGCTCCGATTTCACATTATTGACTAGGAAGTACATTTCCAGACGCTCAACATAAGCGGACCAGTTCCCCGTTGTAACATTGAACTCCCGTACTTGTCCCACCGACATTTTCTTCGGTTCTGCGCTATAATTACACTGTAAAACGTTTTAATTTTCCTCGTCGCCACTGTTAAATAAAAGGCGTGCTCTTGATACGACATTTATTTTCCGAAGGGCATAGACTAACCACGCGTGCCTAGATGAGAACCATAGTCATAGTGTTCTATGTAACTATAAAGGCGGGTACACACAACACTTACCAACAGTGCCTTCAAGTTAACATTAACCGGTCATCAAAAAATCCTTATAGCAGTGTAGCAAAAATGTATCCTTTGCCAGGCCAAAACCGGAATTACACAAAATGAAGAAGAGACAACTAAAACAAATTCAACATAAAAGCGAGATCTTCAGCAATAACTTCGAGACAAACTTTGCTTCCCTCGAAGAAATTAATAATCTCAGATTTATGTACATTAGCTGGGAGGAGCCGGGTGTTCTTTATTAGTTAAGCTTTCGGAAGTTGTCAGTCGCACTTAGTTTATATGTCGCAGGTAGATTAAATGATTCTTCATTTTACAAACAGCGCCGTCCGTTTACAAACGCTCGCGGTTATGCAAAATGCCTAAGGCAAATTGGCAACTCGTTCAATTGTAATAATTTCGACATTGATTGTTAATTGCAGGGTGACCATCATAAAACACAGGTTGGAAAAATGATACGTACTTTATTCCAGCAATCAGGTAGGTACCTAATTATGTCACCGTAAAATTGTGAGAACCGTTAGTTTATAATTGATCGGTATTATTTCCGTTAGATTATAAACAATCGAAAAATTGTTAACTGGGTGAAATGGGTTAGGTTAGGTTAGAACTGTGACCAAACGCGCGCGAGCCGAGCGAGCGGAGCGAGTGGTGCCGCGGTAGCGGCCGGCGAGCGCTACTTCCAAGTTGGGCTATTTAGTATAAGCGCAAGGTGCGTTACGTCGCAAGCAAGTTCAAACTTGCTACCAGTTCATAATATTTGTCGGTATTATTTCCGTTATAAACGATCGAAAAATAATGCATTAAATTGTAATTTTTTTGTTGCAGTTTACAATTTTGTACTAATAATATTCCGCAGGAGTCCTCTGAGCACCAGATTCCATGGACACCTTACGTTTTTTACGTGCCATATAACTAAATACTTCAATTTGCCGCGGCATTTTGTAAACCACGGCGGCGTTTGAATTGTCCATCATTATGTTGTGGCATATTGTAAAGTAACAAAGCAATTTACATTTTGCCTTTGGCATATTTCATAACTGCGAGCGTTTGTAAACGGACGACGCCGTTTGTAAAAAGCGGAATCATACAAATTGCCTGCGACATATAGGTACATGATATTTTCAACGGTAATGTCATTTATTGCGAACAGAAGTTTGAAGTGGCTAATGACTTTAGTCAACAATTTTGATATACTTTTTTGTATTCTTTGTTTTTTTGGCTTTGTTTTTAAACAATGTGCTAGTCGTTTTCTTAATTATTATGAACACACAGGCGCGATCTACTGAAGTGAAAATATGTCAAAACGTCGCGACTTTTGTTAAGTTACATTTAACGTATTTTGCACACATAAACCTTTCGGAATAAATTCTCTAAAGGATGGTGAAGACCGCATTTAAATCCATTTCGTAGTTTAGAAGAACTAAAAAGAAAGAAAGAAAGAAAATACATTTATTTAGCACAGACAAAAAGGCACACAACACAATATAAATATACTACTAGTAAAAAAAGAAATAAAAATCGATTTCATAGTTTAGAAGAACTAGAAATAAATAAAGAAAATACATTTATTTAGCACAGACAAAAAGGCGCACACCACAACAACACATACGACAAATAAAAAATAATACAGGAAAGTGTGCCTTGTGACTACGCTAAATAGGCTGGTTTTCAACTGGACCTAAAGTGTGAAACGACGGATGTCAATCAGTTTTATACAGCAATGTGTGTGTGTATACTTATACTATAGTGAACTGTAGACTTTTTTACCATTTTCTATTTTGTTAAGTACCTGGTACTTGTTGAAAGACCTACACTGTGCTGCCATACCTACTATCACTGTTATTTGAAAATATTGTAAAAGCCAATTATTTTTAAAAGAGTATCTTTAAAAGAGAGTATTTGTATTTGTATTTTTATATGTAAAGAATAAACTTAAAAACTACTGGACCGATTAGAAAAATTCTTTTAGCAATGGGTAGCTAAATTATCAGCGAGTAACATAGGCTATATTTTATCCCCGTACTCACACGGGAACAGGAACTACGTGGGTGAAACCGCGTGATGTCCACTAGCGTTTAATATAGTATAAACACCCTATAACTGTACTCGCGATTTAGTTTACAAAATTGTAAACAAATATGTGTTTATGAAGAAGAATGAATGAATGAAAACATTAATAGTTGGTTTTATTGTGAAAGTAGTTCATAATGATGAGTACAATGACCGGTTTTCAGGTTTATGGTAAACAAAAACTAAAGTCGTATAACCCTAAATTCTTAAATACCCCATTTATCCTAAATTATAATTGCTTTACCTTTTGTGAAATCATCCAATAAACCCAGTTCGTGGAGCTGCGGTTTTGCCCGAAACTAATAACAAATTTTCCGAACAAATTTCTCCTAAAATTCCTCTATCCTAAGTTACTGTTACTTTATTATGGTCTCGAAGAAATTGTTTGATACTGTATTTACTTACAATTGTTATATTTTAGACGTTCTTGAGTTATTGCCAATTTCTATTACTTGGCAAAAAAATCTAAATAATTATGAATTAGGTTTCCTTCAAGGCACTTCACTTTGTGTAATTTATTTCATCACCACTGCTCTCAAAACCGTGACGGAAAACTTCGTGAGGAAATCGGCACGTCGTAAAACCAAAAGTTCCAAGACATGTGAAGTTCACCAACCCACATTGGGCCCGCGTGGTGTATTAGGACCCACTTCATCTCACAGCAAAGAGGCTTATGTCCCAGCAGTGGGAACGCAATAAGCTGATTATGAAATAAAAATACGAGTAATTTTAAACATAATTATATAACAGTCGGATCAAATTCGAACACAACCTTCAGAAACGACATTGTTATTGGTAAATTAATATAATTGATCATTCAATTATGTAACAACCGTTTGATTGATTTTGATTTGATTGCGCTCATTCAGTAAACGATGTGTTCTATCTAAATGAACCGTTTAGATTTGTCGATTAGTCAGTGTATGTGCAGGGCGACAAAAAAAAATACCAAGGCTTGTTAGCGCCGAAACAAGACAATGGCGAGATAATATAAAGATAAAATTTTGACGTGTTAAGAGATTTGGATTTGGACACAGGCATGGGGGTACCTAAAGTGGACGATTTGCTGCACGAAATTGCTTGCAGAGTGACTGCTGGTTGTTTAGTTTGACAGAAACTAATGTACTATCGAAAAAACGCAAATGTAAGCAGTTTGAAAACAAAATCCCGTTCACACGAGCCTTTTTTTTCGTAGGTAAGCGATATTAGAGCGGCCGAGCGCAGCAAGCAAGAATATTTCTTACAGTCTACATATATGCGTTTCTTTGATAGTACCGCGGCAAAACGGTGGGGCAGTGGAGACCGCTCATTTGTCAACGTTCACGGCATCCCACCCCCAGCCTCGTTCCTAATGCCCCTGCTACACTATGCTCCTCGCGCCGCTCATCGCTCAGCTCCTCGCGCTGCCGCGATGTTGCAATTTTCTGCCCACACACTGCTCTAGGTACTCGCGCAATTAATTGCAACGCTTCGCACTACGTCCTTTGACTCGCGCCAAAAATCGACAAAAGAGGGAGCAGTGGGCATGCCGAAGAGCATGACATGCGGCATGACGAGTAACGTTGCCACACTACGTCTCTGCCTACTTTCCTCGCTACTTCTCATGCAACTCGACTAGTGTGAGGCAGGGGCACAAGGTGCAGTATAGCAGTTTCGGTCAAACTATAGAAAACTTTGAATAATTTGTTGAGACAGACAACTAGACAATTTGATTCGATCATATAAACACCATGACGGTTCGGAATGAACCGAATGAGCATTTATTCTCGCTTGCTAAATCTAAAATCCTAAGGTCACACAAATCCTGCATCGCGCAATTAGAGTTTACCGCGCGAACACCATATATATAACTTTCCTTACATAAATCGTTGGGCAGTTGCCCGCCAGACACGACACCCGTCTGGTCGGAGGATCCTCCCTTTTCTATAGAGGATGAGTGAACTTTACACCCTGTTCCTCATGCCTTTAAATCTCTATCAAAACAAATCCATTCTTAAATAATAATTCTAGTATCTCTAATCTTTACGTATAAAAAAAAAATAAAGTTTAATAAAAAACTGTAACCCGACCACGGGAAAATAAAAATGATCTAAAAAGTACGAAACAAGCAAATATTTCAGACAGAAATCAAGACATAGGTACAAAAATGGTCAAGGTAAAGCCGTGGTCGCATGCCTGTATACCATGTGGGTGCCAGGAACACCTACAAAATTATAATGGCATGCGACGACGGCTTTACCTTGACCATTTTTGTACCTATGTCTTGATTTCTGTCTGAAATATTTGCTTGTTTCGTACTTTTTAGATCATTTTTATTTTCCCGTGGTCGGGTTACAGTTTTTTATTAAATTTTATTTTTTATTTTATACTTTTCCGTTTTTACACTTGCTAAACGTTACAACAACGCCGCGCGCAACGTCTCACTGAAAATTGAATTTACAATGAGAACATTTTCGCGCGATGATTTTGTACGATTTCAAATGTCGACTAAAACCAAAAGAATCGTTTGAAAGACTTCGAATGATGTTCATAGACAAAAGCCCTTCTAAAGCGACTGTTTTCCGCTGGTTCAACGAATTTAAGCGTGGTCAAGTAACTTTGGCGGACGAAGAAAGAAGTGGCCGTCATAGGGCTATGACGGCTGTTACATAAGAAAACGTGCTGGCTGTGAAAAATTAAATTTAAGTGAATAGGCGAATTACATATGAAGAGATTCAGCATATACTGCAGATTGGATCGGGAAGTGTACATGAAATTCTACACGGGCATCTTTAGGTAAAGAAGATAGTTTCACGCTGATTACCACACAATCTAACGCAGAAGGAGGTTCGGGTAGAATTTTGCCGAGACATGATAGCAAAATTTGAAGCAGGCTCGTCTCGGCGCGTTTACGATTTCATTACGGGTGATGAATCATGGATTTGTCATTTTTGTTCCCAAAATAAAAAATCAACTCAAGGGAAAACTGGGATTAAAGAGGTGTCTGATGTGGACTGGAAAATGTGTAATGAAAATTGGTTAAGACGCATGAAACTGTGTATAGACGCCAATGGAGAGTTATTTGAAAAGATTTAATAAATAAAATATAACCTATAGTATATTTTTTTTATTTACTATTGCAAAATTTTCTGAGTGCCCCGTGTATAAATATTAATATTTCGTTGTACACAGTGCTACACATCAAGATATTATATTTCCAGTATTAGCTGACCTCGCATTGTACGGAAATCCTTTACAATGCCAGATCAGCTTAAACTGGAAATGTATAGCTTGATGTGTAGCCGTGTGTACTTGTTTTTCTTCATAGAGGAATTGAGGATGGAGTTACAAACCGTTTTTATTTATTAAGATTTGATTAACTGTACGTTGGTATCATCTTGCGATACAACGTAGAACAGTCTCACTTTTGCTTGTTTTTAACAATTTAAACATATTTATTTACTTTGAAAGTAAAACATTATTTACATATTTGTAATGTGCTCGTCAAGACCTTTCTTTTGGTACCAAACATGTCATGATCATATCATTTTAATTTTTTTCGAGGTTAGAAATTTACGTGTAAAATCCACCATATTAAATTTAGGGAAAATTTATATAGCCTATGTCACCCGGACTATTATTACGAATCTATTGATACTTCGTTCATCAAAATCGGTTCAGTAGTTTAGGCGCTATGGTGGAACACACGTAAAAGCAAACATACATACATACAAACATACAAACATATAAACATACATACATAGACTGCTAAAATCATAACCCTTCCTTTTGGCTTTGCCGTAGTCGGGTAATAAACTAAGGCCGTACCGCATACCGCTTGAGGAATGGGGCATAGATATTAAATCCCTCACATTCTCCACAATTTCCTCTACAAAGGAGATACCCGTGACATATGGAGTTTCAAATGAGGAAAAAAAGAGTGCGAATAAAAGAAAAAAAAAATACAGAAACGTTTCGTGTTTATTTTTGATGAATGCTCCGAGATTGCTTTCGTGATTTTAGAATAAAATACATGTTAGGTTTGTTGGGTTCTTATCTGAGGATTCGAGAATTTGTCTTTGAATAGAGCTGTGTTTTTGTTACTTTTAATTCAGCAAAAAGCCTTAATAAACTTTCTGATACTACAAGTGTAAGTCAGAACCTAGACAGGCGCTTTATTTGTGTAAATAATTTCATCACCACTACTCTCAAAACGGTGAAGGAAAACATCGTGAGAAAACCGGTATGTCTTAGAACCAAAAATTCGAAGACATGTGACATCTACCAACCCGCACTGGGTCCGCGTGGTGGATAACAGCCCACTCCCTCTCACCAAGAGGAGGCCTTTGTCCCAACAGTGGGTACACTATAGGCTGATTACACTAAACTTTCTAGAAAGCTATAGATACCCTTTTTTTGGAGCAGGTCCGTAAGTGCGGGCGTAGGAGTCACACACGAAGGAGCGAACTTGTCTTGTATGGGGGTACCCCTTTCGTTCTTAATTTCATTTTTTTTATTATTTGTTCTGATAGCGGTCATAATTTTATTTTAGTTTTTTATTTTATTTGTTCAAAAACTACAGCCCTGTGACAGACAGACGGACAGACGAACTGACGGACGCTAATAATAGGGTCCCGTTGGCAACCGTTGGGTACGGAACCATAAGAATTTATTCTGTAGACCTTAATTCTATCAAGTTCAGCAAGAAAATTACCATCGATATGAAATTCACAGTGACCGACCGAAGCTTCGTTTTCGTTTTCGGCCAAAAAGTCATGGCTCGGCCATGTTTTCGTTTTCGGCCATAAACCAGCCGAAGCTTCAGCGAAGGCGAAAATCAACAGTTCGTGAATTGTCGTGTGTCATTCGGCTTAATTCGTAAAGCTCGGCAAGATCAGATGTATCAATACAATAAGAAATACCTACACAAAATGTTGTATCCTCTACTGGAATTATTGTTTTATTTCTTTTAAAGCCTATTTATGCTTTCTTTCTCTAGATGTAAAAAAACAAACAAGATTTCAGTGTACAGAGGAAATATTAATATTTATTCATTTCTAAGTCATTTTCGTTTTCGTCCGAAAATAAGACCAAAGCCGAAACTTCTTTTACGTTTTCGGCTGAAAATCCATTTTCGGTCGGACACTCGATATTCATTCATCATTTATTTCGCGCTTAGACCAACCGCATTTTCTTTGAATTCTTGTCACATCTTACTTTCCCGCGGATAAGGTATTAATATTCTGGGGCCAAAACACTCAAACTGGCATAGTAACATTATGTAAGGTTAGGGCTGCCTCCTTAACTCAAACATGCGCATAAAATAAGGACGAACGAAAAACTGATACCGTTCTTGCTAACTTAAGCCCGTCATGGACGTAGCTATAATGTAGAAAGAAAGAAGAAAGAAAACTTGTTTATTCTACACAAACATTGAAAAAACTAGACATAAAATACACAAAATACAAAAGTAGCCAAAAGCCTCATATTTAATCCAAAAAAGTTTAACATTGTTGTTCATAACTTAAATATAACACTGGTTCATTGGTTGATTCAAGGTCACAGAAAAAAGACAATACTGCGTAATTACTGTTGTAACATTGGCAAATGACAACAAAAACCAAATGGTATAGGTACGTAATATATTAATATACTGTGCTATATATTATACTATAGCAAGCCACCATATACGGTAGCTATACTATAATATACATTTTTGCCTTCATTTGGTCTGCGGTTAAAAAATATACCATAATATATTTTATATATTATCATGTCTTGCTATATCTATCCTCATATTTTAGTGACGTAAACGAAATATATATTATAGCTCCGTCTGAGGTCACTTGAAGATTACTATGAAAAATAATATATCGTAATATGCCCAGCTATTAAAGCTACGTCTATTAATGGGCTTTAATCTTAGGCAATTTTTTATAACATCTTACATTAATCTTACCGCGGCTACACTTGCCGCGATTGTCCGTTGATGGGTGACCATCTTTACATCGAAACCCCACGTCACAAAAGCCGTCGGTCCCGGCTGTCATTCGTGGATCGTCAGTTACGGGTCGTCAGAAGCCCGAAAGTCTGGCAACCAGTCATACCTAGAGGTATCGTGCTACCCAGTAACTGGGTTGTGGAGGTCAGATGGGCAGTTACTTTATAATAATAATAACCCTACCGCCGTATCTCTACGTTGACGTCGTGGTGGGGCTTGCGCGCTCTGAACTCTAGGTCTATGCCGGTAGAGTTTACCTTGCCGGAACAGGTTTAGGATGAGGAGCCAGACCAAAACAGATACAGAAACCCGCAGAGCAGCATGTGGTGAGCTGTTGAGCAGTAGCTATCCCACGGACTCTCTGGCTTGCGTCTATTGGCCGGCTGGAGTGAACACTGACGAGGATCAGGTCTCTCACCTCTTTATTGCCTTTATTGGCCGGCTTGAGTGGAGATTTGCAAGAGCTCGGAGGAAAGAAGTATTCCAGTAAGTGTTGGTAGAGATCTTGACCATCTTCTGGTCTCTGGGATGGTTTTGGTAGCCGTTTACTTCTCCACTCCTCGAGCACCTCAAGAAGTATTGCCCCCTTGTCGCTACGTCACTTTGTGCTAGCGACCGTATTTGGGGGCGTTTTTGGCTTCCAAGTCACCCCCTGCCATTTTGTCCCTATAATAATTATGATAGCCCTTCCATAATTCTAGGTAACCAATTCACTATATCCACCCAAACCCATAGCCCAATATGTTTTGTTTCCATGTTCTGCAATAGTCCTGCACCAACCATGTGTACCACCACCTGTATCACACAGGACCTGAGATAGCGGCGTATAGTATTCCACGCGTGCCTCTATAAGACGTAATGCGGGGAGTTTCACTCCCCCTACGGATCGGGGCCCGCAGAGTGCGGGCCGTCACCAGGCTGGGGCAGTGGAAGTCGCATTTGCACTCGCAGCCCCCGACGTAAGTGTGAGAGGGAACACCGAGGTGGTTTTAGTCAGTAATAGTCTGACAGACCCCTTTGCCCACCCCAGGGCGGAGGACATCCATGAGGATTTCCACGAAGAAAAAAAAAAAATAGGTGTACTTGCATAGTACAAATAGGGATAATCGTCGGTTGGTGCCTCAATACTTAAAAAATGTCTAAGGGACTTCTACGAGTTGACTTTGGCCCCTCGTACGCCTTCCAAAGGTACAGGACCCTAGGGTTCCGAGACATGTCAAAGACAATTATAATCATATGATTTGTATTTTTTGTTGTTATTTTTTTGTTGTATTTTTTGTAAAATACTAGTATTTAGCTGCATCCGGTTAGACTGGAAGCCAACCCCAACACAGTTGGGAAAAGGCTAGGCAAATAATTATGTCTTATATGTTTCTTAGCATTCAAACTGCAGTTCCGAAGTAAAAAATATTTTTGGCCAAAAATAACCTTATAAATTATTTGTCTAATTGATTTACAAGAGAAAACAATTGGTAAACAATGGAACACACTAACAAGAGCAAATACAAATTGTTATTTATTAAGATTTAGTTGGCCAGTGCTATAAAGCAGACGTCGATTAGTACAACACCACAATAGTAAATAAACCTCGTTCGTTTTACGTAGTAAACATAATAAATAATTTGTACAAAGAAAGTTCCTGCAATGAAGTTCATGCAACACAAAATTTGAACTGTAAAAGAACATGACCTAAGATCCGACCTAAATACGACCTTCACCTTGAAAAGTATTTTGTATCAAATTTAGTATGTTAAAAAATATATTGCGAGTGGGTTGGTTAAATAATTCCTTGCCAGACTATGATTAATAAAAACTCTTTACAAATTGCACTCATTCGTTTAACAATTAATTCGTTTTAGTAACAAATGTTTCTCTTAAAAAACTTTTTACATAAAAAAAACAACCGACCTCCAAAAAAACACTACAAAGTGAAAAACACTTTGTAGTGTTTTTTTGGAGGTCGGTTGTTTTTTTTTTGTAAAAAGTTTTTATTTTTCACTTTTTAGTTGTGATACCTACCACACATATTCGAATACCACTACCTGCTACCAATGACAGAAACTTAACATATCATCTACATACTAAGTGGGAAAAAAATACGTATTTTGTAGCTAACTCAAAAACTATCCAAGCAAAGTTAATAAAATTATATGGAACCAATTCGAGAGCACACCTTTTAAAAAAAAAAAAAAAAGAATTTTCAAAATCGGTCCACAATTGACGGAGAAATCGGTGGACATACATAAAAAAAAAGAAACAAACATACGTGACGAACATATAACCTCCTCCTTTTTGGAAGTCGGTTAAAAAGCACTATCCATTGATATATCAGTTATGGCTATTGGGCACCAATAACATTCCTAAACTTAGGTGGCCAAGTAGATGGATAGATAAATCGTTTATTTAGTGCACACAAAAACAGCACAACATGCAATAGCACAATAAAATAATAACTAATTCGCTATTAGGAAAAGCCGCAAGGTGACAATATACAAACAAATAAAATAAGATAAAAGGAAGAAAACAAGACATTTTTATGACACTATTGGCTATGACACAATGTAAAATAATGGAACTATTACCTATTTAGATCATTAACTCCGAAATGACTAATAAGACAAAATACGAGTTAGTAGCAAAGGTTCTCCTTGAAAAGCTCTTTCCATTGGTGTATATCTTACAATGTTAAAAAAACTTTTTTGTATTTTTTACTAACCACTGTCTGGCCAGGAATTTTTTAGCCAACTCACTCGCGATAATTTTATTTTCTAACATGAAATTTGGATTTAAAATAGTTTTCATCCATTTAACAGATGGGTGAAGGTCGTTCTTAGGTCGGATCCTCTACTATTATGTCTGAAGTACCTTTCCCACCGATCGGGGATTAAATTGTCTGCTACACGGTCAAAATCAAAAAATCAAAATATTTTATTTCACATACACCTACAAGGGCACTTATGAAACGTTAGAAGCTAGGTGCACGGTTCCAATTGGTCGCTTCCTATGGAGAAGAGCCGGCAAGAAACTCCACGGTTACTCTTTTCAAAATAAATTATTTCTACAATGTTTTCAAATTACAGTGTTAATAGGTATGGGAGGACAGTGTAGGCCTATCAACAAGTACCAGGTACTTAGTATAATAGAAAATGGTCCACAAGTCTACATCCTACAACGTTCTCATATTCACAAAATCTAAAAGAAAAGAATCTATATAAAAGATAAACAAAATAATAAAAATAAGGACCTATTTAAACCAAATGACATGATTCCCACTACAGCTGTAACAAATCTAATTTGATTAGAAAAAAAATATATATAGAAAATTGTAGGTATATAATGTCAAATACTGAAAAGATTATGTCAATGAAGTATGTAAAAAGTAAAATAAAATAATCATCGTAATTTGGGAGCAGTTAATAGACATTTACATTGTTAGGCCGTTAATGAGGTCGCCAACCGTGTCCCGACACAGGTGACATTGGCAGTTTAAAACCGTGTAGATGGTGGTTTACGAGAAGCGAGTAGAGTTAGCAACTCAAAACGAGTTGGCGAGCAATCAGCAGCGAGGCAACGAGCGATTACGCTCGCTGGTATGCGTATATTTAACAAACGTGAGTCTCTCAGCGAGTGTTTTGCCTGCCAAGCGAGCATGAGCGAGTACTCTCTTTGTAAGTACTTGTCGCTGCAACAAACGATTAGGTACCTACTCGCTGGCTTGGTGTGAATAGTCAGCGATCAACTATTGATATACCTTTAATGTATCTTTTCGTGGCTAAATACTAACTGCCGCTCGTGTCGATCTGTCAGGTTAAGCTACGCTTGCCGGGGTTGGTCCGTGGATGGGTGACCATTTCTACATACCGAGACTCCTCCGTGCCTCGGAAAGCACGTTAAGCCGTTGGTCCCGGCTGTCATTCGTGGATCTTTGACAGTCGTTACGGGTCGTCAGAAGCCCGAAAATCTGACAACCAGTCTTACCAAGGGGTATCGTATTACCCATTTACTGGGTTGTGGAGGTCAGATAGGCAGTCGCTCCATATAAAATACTGGTATTCAGCTGCATCCGGTTAAACTGGAAGCCGACCCCAATATAGTTGGGAAAAGGCTATGCAGATTGATTGTATCTTTTCTTTTACTTGTACGGGGCCTACAATCTTTTGTAGCTTCCTCATTGGCCGTGGGACAGTCCGCTCACTGACAACCCTAGCTGTCTGAGAGTGATTTGATAGAAAACCAGCGAACAGCATCAATTGATTGATTTTGTTGTGAAGGAAACGCCGCCAAATATACTAAAACAATGTCGGCGAGAAAATCGGAGCCATTTTTGTTGCTGCCAAGTAAAATTTGAGAAGAGATATTACTGATGGTATTTTTCTTAGAACTTTTCTTTTTGGATTGACCCGAAAATTGGTTGCACTGCGGCCAATATATGTGTATAAGTAACAGTCAAATTGTTCGGTCAAAACCAGTTTTGACAGCAAAAATCAGCGAAACTACTTTTGACCGGTTACAACTATTCAAACAATCACTATTAGAAATCGGTTTCTGATTCTGGCTATGAGCTATCAATAAGACGTTACGTGAAAACTGATTAGAAATAGAAAATAAGTATGCGTTTTAACTTAATAACGGTTTTGACTGTACTCTAGACATCATTATAGTGTTATAGCAGCACGCCGCGGTTTCACCCGCATAGGTCTCGATCCCGTGGAAATATCGAGATAAAAGCATCTTGTGTCCTAACCCAAGTTATGGTCTACCCATTACTCCAAATTTCATTCAAATGTTAAGCCGTTTTACCGTGAAACCGTAACCAACAAACAAACATACAAAAATCTAATATTTTCTCTTTAATACAGTGTGAGTCTTCATAATGTGCACATATCGAAATGAGGAAATCTATGCTTAATTTTAACGACAGAAAAAATATTTAAAAAATCTAAATATTGTTTTTTATACTTTTTATGAAATTAAAAAAAAATTGTAACAAAACTGTGTAACTTTTAAACTGAATCAGCTATCGCGATGAAACAAACTCCATAATGATTGAAAGTAAGTAGCCGTCCACATAAAATTAAAATTGAGAAAAAAACTACCCTCAATTGAAAATAAACATGTTTTTTTAGTAAAAATCTGTATTTTTTTCTTCAATTTTTAATTGTAAAATTTATAAATAAGATAATAATAAAAAGAGAGCAAAAAAAAATTTTTTAAAAAAAAATTTTTTTGTAAATTTTTTTTTTTTTTTTTAAACTAAAAAAAAAAATTACCATTTTTTCCGTCGATAAAATTAAGCATAGACTCCCTCATTTCGATATGTGCACATTATGAAGACTCACACTGTATATTACTAGCTGCACCCCGCGGTTTCACCCGCATAAGTCTCGATCCCGTGGGAAAAAAAAAAGTATCCTATGTTCTTTTCCAGAGCATCATCTATATATGTGCCAAATTTCATCCAAATCCGTTCAGCCGTTTTAGCGTGAAGGCGTAACAAATAAACTTACTTTCGCATTTATAATATTAAGGATTATTATTATATTTTATATGTTTACATATCTCGGGACCATTGGGTCCCGGTCCTTTGAAAGGCGTACGAGGGGCCAAAGCCAACTCGCAGAGGCCCTTTGGATAATTTTAAATGTAATGAGGCACCAACCGACGATTATCCCTGTATGCACTATGCAAATGCACCCAAAGACAACACCCGGTTGGTGTAGGACTATTGCAGGATATGGAAACAAATTGATTGGACTATGGGTTTGGGTGGCTTAAGTTGATTGATAACCTGGAACTATGGAAGGACTATGGCCCCTGCCTAATCAATGTTTTATACGTACACGGATAAAATGGCAGGGGGTGACTTGTACTCTAAATAATGGGCCCCCGAAAACGGTCGCTAGCACAAAGTGTCGTAGCGACAAGGGGGCAACATATCCTGAGGTGCTTGTGAGGAGTGGAGAGGTATTCCACGGCTTTCAGGACAATCCCGGAAGTACGGTCAAGATCCCTACCAGCATCTTACTGGAATACTTCCTTCCTCCGAGCACGTTTGTTTTATTAAGGCAAGAATGAGGCAGGAGCTCTGTTCCTCGTCAGTATTCACTCCAACTGGCCAATAAAGGCAAGCCAGAGGTGAGGAAGAAGACCTCTCCCGGGAGATAGGGTCCGTGGGGTCGCTACTGCCCAACAGCTCGCCACATATTGCCTTGCGGGTTTTTGTATCTCTCTTGGTCTGGCTCTTCATCCCAGACCCGTTCCGGCAAAGTAAACTCTACCAGCACAGGCCTAGAGTTTGGAGCGCGCAAGCCCCACCACGACGTCAACGTAGAGATACGGAAATTTATGTAGATACATAATCACCACATTAATTTGCAGAATAAATTTGCAAGCGCAGTATGCTGTTGTTTTCAATCACAGGGGTACGCTACTGCCCATCCTCTTGACGTA
Organism: Agrochola lychnidis; assembly: GCA_963680765.1. Classification (NCBI taxonomy): domain Eukaryota; kingdom Metazoa; phylum Arthropoda; class Insecta; order Lepidoptera; family Noctuidae; genus Agrochola; species Agrochola lychnidis. The sequence goes on along the minus strand of OY796869.1, from coordinate 15,953,739 downwards.
ATACCTTTCTCTTTTATGACATACCCGCGGGAGCAAAGAGGATTGAACATTCTCTGTGGGAACACACGATACGATAATATTGACGGACGTAAATTCGTTGACATTAGCCGGCCAGAGACGGAATTTCCAATCATGTCGTCCATTTTTAGGGTCTGTTTTTAGGGTTCCGTAGTAAACAAGGAACCCTTATAGTTTCGTCATGTCCGTCTGTCTGTCTGTCTGTCTGTCTGTCTGTCTGTCTGTCTGTCTGTCTGTCCGCGGTCTAGTTCCGAGACCCTTAGTATTAGAAAGCAGTAATTTAACATAGGTATACATATTAATTACGTCGACAAAGTGGTAAAACAAAATTATGAACAACATTTTTTTTTAGGGTACCTCCCATACACGTAAAGTGGTGATGTTTTATTTTTTATATTTCTCCCCATAGTGTGGGGTATCATTGGAAAGGTCTTACAAAAACATTACGAGTTTGTGAAAACCATTTTTGGATTCAGGGATCCGTTTGCAAAATATTAAGCTTTAAAGTGATAATTTTTGTTAGAGTCAAGTGTCCCCCCCCTGCCAGCTAAATGGTTGGTTCTGGATATTTGAAAAAAATCACAGCAGTAGTTTATATAACGAAATTCAAAGAAAAACTATCACAGCTAAGTAGGCTTTACTAGTTATCGAGTAATAATTGACCAACTTAACTTTGCAGTTGCAAAAACATATTTTTCCATACATTCCGTATGGGAGAACATGTTCATCAACTACAAAGTTAAGTTTGTTTTTGGGATAAATTCATCCCAACTACGGAACCCTTCATTGTGCGTGGTCCGACACGCACTTGGCCGGTTTTTTTTATTTGTTAATTTACCTTAAAATTGTGGGAAGTTTTTTTTAATTGTGAACGCAATAAAATGAGATTGTGAATAAACTAACCCACTTTGTCTAGTTAATAAAACTGATAAACCCAAATAGCGTTGCAGAAATGCAGCTTCTATACGGTTTCAAAGATATGACTCCGATGGCATAGACTTTGTTTTGCAATAAGTACCTACGTGAAAGGCTCAATTTACATTGCCGCGAAACGGAATGAAAGCGATTTTTTTAGTACAGATCATAATGAACTTCATGTCAATAGTGTAATGTACCAACTATTCAAGCCAAATAATAAAGTCGCGCGTTTTCAGGAAAATTTTCGCGCATTCTCGGTAATTCCCGCAGTTAAAAGCTCGTATCTAGTTTGTACGTTACACAATTGACATAAAGTTAATTTTGCTATGTACAATATCGTTACAAAAACTCGGTTCTGTTCCATTCCGTGGCAATGTAAATTGAGCCTAACGCATCACTTTCCTGACTGAACCTTCACATTTCAAAACCAACCATTTATAAAATCGAGTATTCAGTCATGGAAATGAAATTAAAAGAAATGGAAATGAAATTGAAATGAATTTGAAATGAAATTGAAATGAAATGTAATAGTTTATTCTATAAACTAGCTTCTGCCCGCGACTTCGTTCGCATGGAAATCGTAAGACATCACAATATACTACAATAATAGCCATATTTTTATAAAACTTCCCTGTATACTACGTTTGTAGTTTTATTCTCAGCAGCCAAAATATACAGAGAGTCAGGAATGGTGACTCGGGAGCAAGCGACGTAACAGTTGTCCGTGTGAGAAGCAGCTTATCCTGAGGTCGACACCCGCAGCCTTCAGCCTTCAGTGTCGGCCCCTGTGACTTGTTGATCGCAAAGCATACACTCCCAGAGAACTGCACGCGCTTTAACTGGTAATTATGGGGAATTTGTACTTTATACGCGCTATAAACACTGTCTCACCATCGCCACAACCTGTTAGAATTTCCACCTCGATGACGTTTCTCTGCAAAGACATGACTTTGAGCTGGTTTCCGTTACACAGATATACAACCGGAAGTCCACTTGCCATTTGTAAATTGAGAAATTCTACGGGGTGATATTTGGCATCATCTTCCTCCACATCAGTATTAATGGAGGTGTATATCACTTCACTCCCTTCAATTTGTGAGAGAATACTGTGGTTGATCGCTGCAGCTTGATCATCTTCGGAGTTAAAACGGAAACACGCCTAAGAATTCTCTTGGTACGGTATTTGACTGATATCCTCGTATATCAGACGAATAAGATCTTCTAAAGTGGGATCTACTCTACCAAGAGTCTCTGGTAGAGTGCTTTCACCAACTTATAGAAGAACATCGGAGAATACTTGAGCATTTGAATTACCGCCAAGCCGAGGTCGTATGATGATGGTCAAGCGCAGTTTATGAACTCTCGACCATAGAGTCGACCTTTTCAACGAAGTATTCACTTTTTTGTCAAAACTGTGACACCACCCATCATATCTTGGTTTCTGCGGATGTCCTGCAGGGTTCTGTTTACAGTTTCCACTGCTTTCCTTTTTGCCATAATGCATTCATCCCATACGACGAAGCGCAATCCCCTAAGCACACATCCTTTGTTACTGTTGCGTGACACCCCACAAACAGGCGTTTCGTTGCTCTCTAAATCGATGGGAATCTTAAACATGACTTGCGCTGTTTTGCCACCAGGAAGCAGTGTGGCAGCGATTCCAGAAGATCCACACACATGCATATTTTAAAATCGCTAGGACAAATCTGCTGTCAAAATCTGTAAAAAAAACATTTTATTCCTACAGTCTTTTGTTCTAAAATGATCAGAATACAACCTAGAATGTTTTGTGACTGTAAAGTACTTGTAACTTAGTAGTTTCCCATAGCTTACGAAGTTTTCCATTTTTTGTGAATTACATACACAATCCAAAAAAAAATATCGTTTTACAAAAAGTGTTTAAAAAAAACAGATGTAAATCGAACTTACTCTACCCCGGGCGGCCTACCACCAGCTCATAAAGCAGTATTATTTTAATGTTACTTCAGTGGGAGAAAGAGATGGAGCTATACATCCTGTAGAGCTTCATCTCTTTCCCACACTGAAGTAAACTAAAGTAATATTAAAATAATACTGCTTTTGAGCTGGTGGTAGGCCCTCAGGACATCAAATCATTCGTCCAACCGCTTACTTATTCGCTTTGTTGAAAGTAAGCTAAAATAGCCGTTCCTATATAAAAGGTAGCGTGATGATAATCATTTAAAAAGTTAAATCGGTAACTACCTATCTACAATATCCCAACCTTTTGGCGCGTCCTTTTACAATTTGCAGAGAAAAATACGAACATGATGTAATATTGCTCATCCCCCATAGCAAATAGCGTGATAGTTTATGCCCTACAGTTGGTACAGACAAACATTCTAAAAACTTTATTTTCCGCATAAGAATCGATCCCATACCTCGTAGCAATAACTTTCTTTAAAAAAAATTAACTTCGCTACGATTTTATTATATCTATAGATTATAGGTACATAATCAAAAAAAAAAAAAAAACAACAAAATGTGAAAAAAAAGAAAAAAAAACCATAGGTGGGAATCGAACTTACAACCCCATGTTTGCAAAGCAGCCGCCCAACCGTTGAGCTAATTGCTTTGTAGAAACTTGTCTAAAATAGCCGTTCCTATATATTTCATGATTGACTGCTTAGTTCCATAAAGGTATAGCGTGATGATAATCATTTAAAAAGTTTAATCGATAACCATCTACAATATCCTAAAATTTTGGCGCGTTTTTTTCCAAAAATACGAACATAATATAATATTGCTCGTCCCCCATAGTAAATAGCGTGATAGTTTATACCCTATAGTTTGACCAGACTTATAGGGAACACCTGTGCAAAATTTTAACAGAATCTATCCGGTAGAATTTGCGTCATGCTAGAACATAAAAATACAACATAATGTAATATTGCTCGTCCCCCATAGTAAATAGCGTGATAGTTTATACCCTATAGTTTGACCAGACACACAGGGAATATCTATGCAAAATTTTAACAGAATCTGTCCGGTAGAATTTGCGCCATGCTGGAACATACATACAGACAAACAGACAAAAATTCTAAAAAAAATATTTTCGGCATTAGAATCGATCCTAGACCTCGTAACAATTACTTTTTTTCAAAAATATTCAATGTACAGTTTTGACTTCGCTACGATTTTATTATATGTATAGATAGGATATCAGAATCACTTTTACACGTCATAATAATAAATAAATAAGCTAGATAATCGACTCTTTCTCGTTCGAAATTTCCTATCTGACTGCCCCTGATAAGAAATGGCGAAACAAACTAAATTCAGTCTCTTTTAAACTCCAGACATAATCTTGATCAGGCGTCTATGGCAAAGTATACGTATCTAGATCTAAACATACACAAAACCCACATATTAAAAACATGTTGTCAAAACATAAAACACCAAAACAATAGCCGTTTACTCTTCAAAAAACCGCATACATTTTCCACACCTTAAAAAAAAAACAAAATAACTTACATAGGTACCATACAAAACGAAAATGCATACACAACAAGATGATGCATAAAACTGCGAGCAACGGACAATGGGGCTCTGAAGCATCGTACGTACACGGTGAGGAGCTTCAAGCTTTTATTAAATGCAAACTAGTCAAGTGGGGATTGTACTAAACTCCGTTTTGATGAGATTTCGTTTTGTTTAGTTTAGTTTTGTCAGATTGTATAAAAGGGGTTAGTTCATTAGTTTGGCAATAACCGTTTACTATGTTTTGTGATGGAGAAAATCTGCTGTTCATCGACATTATGACCATGACCGTGTTAGTATTGCACTATGGTATAGAACAACAGTGTTTTGTATTAATATTTCAGTGTTGATCCCATAGTAAAAGTAATAATGGTAGTAGTAGTATAGTAGTAGTGGCTAAGTAATAACAGCCGCACGAATTGATGATTGACCATTTCTACATACTGAGACTCCTCGATGCCTCGGAAAGCACGTTAAGCTGTTGGTCTCGGCTGTCATTCGTGGATCTTTGACAGTCGTTACGGATCGTCTGAAGCCCGAAAGTCTGACAACCAGTCTTACCAAGGGGTATCGTATTACCTAATTACTAGGTTGTGGAGGTCAGATAGGCAGTCGCTCCATGTAAAATACTTGTATTTAGCTGCATCAGGTTAGACTAGAAGCCGACTCCAACATAGTTGGGAAAAGGCTAGGCAGATTGATTTTTGATCCTATAGTAAAAAGTAGTAAATTTTCATGAGTAATGAACTTGAAAGTATTTTCCTCGTTTAACCTAAAACACAGCACACTGGGAAGTGATACTACCAGAAACGAATAAACTTCCAGAATCTCTGCATATGTAATGGAGACTAATATTGAAGTGAAAACTTCTTTTGGCGCGTTGGGCATTTTTGAGATGGGAAAAAACAATTTGACTCGCGACACCGTTACCGACACCTTATTTTTGTAAACGCGATTGTACTCTTTATGTATATAAGGTTACGAACCAATTCTATACAAGTATTTTTCTTCCACCAAGGCGATCTTGTTCAAGTTTTCATTTCTGTTGGCACTCCCGGAGTGCCACTGTTTTTACTAGACATTAACTAAAATTTATTAACTGAGATTTATTGTTTGAACTAAGTTCAGATTCAGAAGATAGAGATAGGAAATAGAGGTACCTAAGTCAATATCCGAAAGTCATATTATATTTTTATCTCTATTCACGTTGATTTACAGATAGTGCCATCCACGAAGACGCGCCCACTCTTCTCCCTAATCGCTTACAGTACAACTGTGCGATATACCGCTAGTGTTTAAGTATTGTCAATACACACTAATTACGAGTGGGTGATTAGTAAACACGACAAGAAGAGTGGGGCACGTGTTCGTGGATGGCACTATCTGCATACGGATGAGGAGGAACTTTTCGATGCCATTTAGGTATTTGCTAGATTAAGTTTGTATGTAATAAAATAAAAAAGCCTTTATTCTACCATAAATGCACAGAACAATTTAAGCATATTATTTTTAACCGAATTCAAAAAAGGAGAGGGTTCACAGTTCATCGGAATATATATTATTTATATATTTTTTCTTTTTATGTGTGTTCCCCGATAACTCGAAGACAGATGGACCGGCTTGAAAAATTATTTTTTTTTTGAAAGGGTACTTTCAAGTTAGTCCCATTGTCATTTGGTCAATAATAATAGGATCTTGGAGAAATCGAGGAAACTCTTCAAATATTATAGGCACATCTATAGCGATTTGGGTATTTTTGATGAGCAGTTGACATTAGGCTATTGTAACTTAGATAAATTACAAATCAACCCACTAAAAAGTGAAAAAAAAAAGTTTTTTGAAGTCGGTTGTATTTTATGTAAAAAAGTTTTTTATCATGCCACATAAAGGTTTATTACATTTTGACATTTCATTATCATTAATATTATTGTTTATTATTTCAGTTAAATTCATATTTATAATTGTATTTATTATTCATAGGTAAGCAAAATAATGTTTAAAAAATACGTATAAGTATTAAAATATTGATATATAATTGATATAATACATATATCTCCTTGACTGTCACGAGCTCTCCTGGAGATCGATAACAATTAAAATTCCATTGTGTCTCATTAATGACAGTTAAAAATATAATAATCTCATATTAATGATTGGCATGCACGTAAAATTATTTATTTAAGGAAGTCGTAAGTTTGTATGTAAATTAGTTTAAACAGTCACAATTCGGTGACAATAATTAAGTTACCATGGTTACTGAAGCCTAAGACTAAACTAGAATGCCACTTCAAAATCAATATACTATTATGAATTTATGACGAAAACAGAACCAGAATAGTTCCCAAGAGAGCAAACGAAGCAGAACTATCCAAATAAAGACGAACCCCGACAAATTTAGAACCACAAATCAACGCAAATATAAACGGATGGTTCAAACATTCAAAACTAACAGTAGGAGTTTCACGCACAATTTTCACCAAGTTATCGTAATAAAAGCGTAGAATTAACTGAATAAGAGTTCTCTTGGGACGCCACACCACATTGTCATGCGTTCAGCGTTATGTAAGAAATGTCCCACATTCCCTATGAATAAGTCATAACGCTTTATTAAAAGTCACCATGTTTGTGGGTATTAATAAAAACTGGGCCTTTGAGTTGGACTGAAGAAATGAGATCAGAAGTGTGAGGATTTTATGAATAATTTGTTGAAGCTTCATTATATTGCAATTCGATCCTGGATTCAGTGACGTTATTTTATGCTTAGGCGTGGTATACAGAGTGTAGGGTCATCAACGCTCAAACTGTTGCCATGAATTGAGTACATGATTCCATGAATTTTTACGCTGTTTTTTTTTTTTTTTTTTTTTTTCATCGTTTATAATTATAGTACCTGGGCGACCGAGCTCTGCTCTGGTGAATATAGAAAATGTTCGTTTAATATTTTAAGATAGTTCATACTAATTCCATGTATAAGTACAGTACCGACCAAAAGTCCATAGGCAATCTCACAAAGCAATAGCTTGACGTTTAGTTTTACTTACAACCTTTTATTTTCAAGAGACACATGCATCATTGTCGTCAACAAGTGATTCTAGTTCATAATTTCAACGTTAAAATACAAGTCAAGATGACCTAGCGGTTAACGCGTTCAGATAGATGCGTGAATCGATAAGCCATGAGTTCAAATCTCATGCAGTACTATTAAAGGTTTTTTTTAAGTTTTTACTCAATTGGAAGTAATGGGACAGAAATATAATATTCTTTATGTTCGCTTTGTTCACACATTTCGTAAAGTTAGAAAGGTAGACCATAAAAAAAAACTAAATAAGTTTAGACTTGTGAGGTAGAATATGAGTTTAATGAATATTTGACTTGATCGGAATGAACGTTGTCGATTTGTTGTAACTGTTGGTGTGATCTCAAAATGCAGGCAAATTTTATCTAATATTGAGGCGAGGGCGACTATTATTGCGCTGCATAAAAGTGGTCTTAATAGAACACAAATATCTGTTGAAACCGGTTTGAATGTGAGTATTATATTTACGAATTGTAACTTAAATTTTTATTTGAAATTTACCTAGACTATTTGGTGACATATGGATTAGTTCTTTTTATTGTTATTTTTTAAATCCATCATGAGGTCTAAAAGATAAATAATTAGTGTTTATTATTGCATTTGTAAATGCAGAGTTTTAATATTACTTATACTGTTATTTTAAATAAATATTATTTTGTTATTATAAAAATTATAAAATGACGTCACTTCAGTATGTTGTTATAACTGCTTAATATCACTTTTCTTTTTGTTTTAGAGGAATACTGTAATTCTCTGGATTAAACAGTTCTACTTATGTAGAAGTATTAGACGATGTCATGCTACCTACTGTGCGCATCATTCACCTTGCTGATGAGTTGACACAATTGACATTTGTCCAGGACGATTGTCCTATTCATCGGGCGAGCATTGTGCGTGAGTGGTTCCAGAATCACCCGGAGATAATTGTTGTTCCATAGCCAGCGCGATCACCCGACCTCAACCCCATAGAAAATCTATGGGGTTTGATGGTGCAAAGGTGGGAGTCACGGGATGAGAGGTGTATACAACAAATAAAAACCCATTGCATGGAGGTGTGGGAAAATTTAAGAGGAACCGAAATATGTGGTAATATTGTAGGGTCCATGCGCAAACGTCTACTTGACTACATTGAAAATAATGGGGGTAATACAAAATATTAATACCTAGATGTTTTGGTTTTAATAATAATTAGACGGTGTAATTAAATATTTAGTAGTATTAACATATCTGTAATTATTTAATGATCTTAAATTGAGGTTTAGTTTCAATCTTCTTTTCGTCAAAAAAATAAACACTTAAGCTATTACCTCAATATTACATTAATTGTGACGTTACATAAAAAATCGAAACAGATTGTGATTGTGTTGTATTACGCAATTAGGGTACTGGTTATGTTATTATGAATTGACTAGGTAAGTGGGTAGCCACTTAGTAAATAAAAAAAATCTTGTGAATGGTAGGTAACAAGAGAACTTCTTTTGTCAAGGTAGGAATGTGACATCACAATTCTCATAAGAGTTTGTTAATTTTATAAATAAATAAAACGAATAAACATTTTTGTTATCATTCAACACGACTTTTTATTTCCACCTTCTAACACCAAAAAGATAAATTAAAAATCACATATAGTTAAACAATAATACAATAACTAATATTTAACTTCTTATAAAAAAAAACAAACAATAAGAAAAAAACAAATATAAATATAATTTTTCTATGAAACTAGTAAAACCAGCCACACGTTGTAATTACTTAGATTCGAACTCAGACCTCACTGACCGTGAATCCATTGCTTAGCCCAGACAGCTACCAGCACATGATATTTCAATGCGAATTTTAGCATCAGGTCGCCACTGTGACCCATATTCTAAATGCAACAGAAATAAAATGTTATTTCACGTTACTGTTCGACGAGTGACGACGATTCATTAGTGTGTGTTATCTGTGGAATAGTGGTGTCTGAGAGCAGTGATGGCCCAGTGGTAACGGCCGCGACTTACGAGTTGTAGGTCGTAGGTTCGAACTCAGGCAGGCGCTTTACTTTGTGTAAATTATTTCATCGCCACTGCTCTCAAAACGGTGAAGGAAAACATCGTGAGGAAACCGGCATATCCTAGAACCGAAAATTCGAAGACATGTGACATCTACCAACCCGCACTGGGCCCGCGTGGTGGATTACGGCCCACTCCCTCTCACAGAGAGGAGGCCTGTGTCCCAGCAGTGGGAAATTTATAGGCTGATGATGATCTGTGGAATGTTGAGACATCACTCATACACGCATATGCACACGCACTGACTGTATCGTGCTCGAGTTCATAGCAATGTAAACTTTAGCATACTTACGGAGTTTTGAGGTGTACTGTACATACTAATACTGCCATTCTGTCATGATAATAGCTACTTACTTATTCCATGCTGCCATGTCATTATTCTAAGGTGGCCATCTTGTTCTAAACTTTGAGCGACCGAGCTCCGCTCGGGTGAAAATGCAGAAAAAAATATTTTTTCTACATATGAGACCAAGCTCGATCAATTTTTCGACCCCTATATTGCAACTTTCATCGAAATCGTTAGAGCCGTTTTCGAGAATGTGATCAATATTGATCATTTAATAGTATAGAACTATAGTATGACGAACCACCGCTGTGGTCTAGTGGTTAGACCACCTGTCTCAGACCCAGAACCCGCAGGTTCGCTTCCCAGTGGGGGTAAAATTTTCTGCTCAGTTTGGTTAGTGGTAGGGCTTGTTCTAAATCCGCTTGGCTAGCTACCGCCATCTTATCTAAGTCTGTCGCCATAGCAAAAATGTTAACAGCATTGTTGTGTTTCGGCAGTTAGAGGTAAGATAGTCAGTTCTTCTGTGGTTGAGGATTACGGATGAAGCTCGGTTCCACCTTCGGCCTGATCATCACCTACCAACAGGCGAGATGCAGGCCAAGAGCATCCCCGTTGGAGATACAAAAATAAAAAGAAGCGACGACACTTTTAAATCAATCAATCTGCCTAGCCTTTTTCCTAACTATGTTGGGGTCGGCTTCCAGTCTAACCGGATGCAGCTGAATACCAGTAATTTTACATAGAGCGACTGCCTATCTGACCTCCACAACCCAGTAACTGGGTAATACGATACCCCTAGGTAAGACTGGTTGTCAGACTTTCGGGCTTCTGACGACCCGTGACGACTGTCAAAGATCCACAGAATAACAGCCGGGACCAACGGCTTAACGTGCTTTCCGAGGCACGGAGGAGTCTCGATATGTAAAGATGGTCACCCATCCACGGACCAACCCCGGCAAGCGTAGCTTAACCTGGTGGATCACGCCGTGCGGCTGTTATTACTTAGCCACGACACCTACCGGAATACGACACTTTTAAATGTGGAATGTATTTGGACATTCTGGTAAAATTGTATTTGATGAAATTGTATGTACTTGTACCCCATAAGTACATACAATTTCATTTGAAACAATTTAGAACTATGTACTTTGGAATACATGAAAAGCCTAAACTGACTACATTTTACCATCTCAAATTGGTAAATCTTTTCGCTGAATTTCGTTGAAGTTATTATTTTCATCTAAAACTATGACGTACCTTGTAATGTAGCTAAGGGCGAGATACACAGACTGCACTTAAACTTTGCTTAGTAAAGTTTCTGTACATAAACGTATAATATAATAAAATCAACAAAGTACACATAAAATAATAATACCCCACTCCCACTGCAGGGCTAAGGCCTCTTCTCATACAGAGAAGGCACGAGCATTGATCACCACACTTGCTCAAGACAGTTTGGCGATTTCAGACTTTCCTTCACCGATGTCAGTAACGTCCAAGAAAAACTCGGAAAGTACTTATGAATTTTATTGAAAAAGTGACATAGGCACTGGGCCATCATGACATCATAAGTCATCATCACGTATACTTAATTATGTTTAATTCTATTTAACGACAGATGAATACAAACAGGCCATTCCGCATTTTAAGTATGAAGCTACGTAGGTACGCGGCAGTCTCGACTTGTCGAATTCAGTGGGGGAACGCAGTCCGAAGAATTATTATAAGAGTTACGCGATAGAAAGATAGGCAACTTCTACGTGAATGTAACTATATTTAAGGTTTGATACTCCTGCCATCCGCGCATTAGGTCGCTTGCTGACTAGGTCTGTAGTGCGGCCATAATGGATAGGAACGTTTGAAAACTACGCGCACTATCTCGCCCGGGATCGTCGCGCCAAACTTAATCACCACACTATGGATGTCAAACCCTCGGACTTCGTGAGGGTCTGGGGTGGTAAAAGTTGAACAGTGATAGGTCACGCGAACCCTCGGGCTTCGTGAGGGTCACAATGTCACTATCTGATTCTGGACGGTTCCCTACATTTGCTCAGGCTGAATTCAAAAATGAAACATCGGGTACCAAAAACCACTGTTTACTGAACCTTAGTTGATATAAAATGTACAAATTTGAACCTTATTAATTAATCATATACCTAATCAGTGGAGATTCTCGACACCGCGATCTAGCTTTTGGACTCAAATAAAAAGTGCCATCTGTTGGTCTTGCTCATAACTAAATTTACAACACCAAGGTAACTCATCGTTAATTAATACATCTGAGGTAAATACAGTTGGAATGCGACATTGATTTGCGGGTGATGTTGCTACTGACCGATAGATGGCTGCACAATGGACGCAAACGGCGGTTTTATATGTTTGATACTTCGCGCCCAGCGTCACAACCGCGTTAGGCTGGCAATGTGGACGCACACAAAGGTAGGTATAGGTAACTTAATATTAGTAAACATTTGTCTAGCTCCACCCATAACCTAATTAATCGCCCAACGAACAATAGATACATGACATCAATCTAGTCGAAATTAATAGGTACATAATAGTGCAATGTAAGCTCATTGATTTAACAAATACTAATTAATGAGTCAACTTTTAATGTTACATCATATTTTATAGTTTTCAATTTATTATTAAAATTTGTTCATTTTACTTTGGGGCTGAAACTTATAATAACTAGCTACGCCGCGCGGTTTCGCCCGCGGTTTCTCGATTCCGTGGGAATATCAGGATTAAAATTATCCTATGTCCTTCTCCGGGTCATGGTCTACCCATCTATCAAATTTTATTCAAATCCGTTCAGCCGTTTTAGCGTGATGCCGTGGCCAAGGGAAATAGGGATTAATTTAATATAAAATATATAATATCTGGATGACTTTTGAACGACGACGTTTTCTAAAAATAAAACCGCCTGCATACAAAATTTCATGAGAATCGTTGGAGCCGTTTCCGAGATTCAGATTATATATATTTATACAAAAATTGCTCGTTTAAAGGTATTAGATATATATAGATAGATTTAGAAAAGCAAGCAGTATGGTGTATTGATAATATAGATACAATATTTTGTTTTTGGAACGACGTTCTTTAACGCGGCTTGCGGTAGGAGTTGTCTAATAGAAATCGTCACGTAAGGAAAAAGCGTTATGTCCCCTCCATGCGACTTTTTCTTTGTTTCTTTCTATTATATACAAGTGTGTGTGCCCGTGCGAGTATCGCATAAGGAACTTCCTTCCTGATGGGCTGCACAGGTTTAAAAAAAAATGCAATACTTTAATTTCATTTAATGCTCTTACTTTACTAATCAGAATAACGCTAAACTTCCAATGGTCCGCTTCAGAAAGGCTTTACACAGTTGGTTAATTGAGAATTCCTTCTATACTATAAAATAATTCCTTCAGTTTAAATTAAAATGATCTAATGTTGTACTAAAAATTTGCATGTTACGATTAAATATGTTAAGCTACTATTATTATACTACCAATGTAAGAAATGTTGTAACCATATTTATCTGCAAATTAATCTTTGACTTTGATGATGGCGATGAATGCATCAAACCACCAAGAACTGTCAATTTTGTGGTATTTATTGCTCTTAGAATAGACCATCACGTACATAAAAGATGAGACAAGTAATTAAATTCATGCTAATCAACGCATGAGCATACAAAACTGAGCTACCACAAGGCGTATAAATACGATTTGATAGAGTTAATATTCTGGCTGTCATAAATCGAATTAGATTATCTTTCTTACGATACGCAGAGTTATCAAGTTGTTCAAAATTCCAAATGTATTTTTGATGACTATCAAATTTTAAGACTTCTTTGAGCGTACTTGTTTACACGTGCCGAAGAGCATGAGAATGTCAATATAAATATTAAAAATGTGATATAAATAATGGGAATGTAATAATAACATAACACGTCTGTTATCCTTTGAATACCTACTCACATCGAAATTTCGTTAAGTTCCATGTTATAATAATGACTTTATTCAATAAATCAAGCAACAAGACTCATAGTGATAGTAACTTACAAAATACGTTAGTAAAACATTAACACAGAAACAATTTGTGACATCACTGCTGCAAGGTGACAGACCCAGCCGATACCTTGCAGCAGTGGTTCACAAACGCACAATCTAGCCTGCTTGCTATCATAGACAGGATGCTGTTGGTGCTGCCCCGCACCCTACTAACCAGGGATGCGCACCGCTTCCGCATCACAGACACGTGCTTCGGCAAATATCCCTGATTCGCTGCAGTATCGAGGCAACCCCGTCAGCACCCTGAATGCGTTATTGTATTGGACGCAAAGAGCGCTGTATGATTCCTGAGTATAATGAGCCCACAGACTGCAAGAGTAAAAAAAACGTGTAGTAAGCACTAAATATAGTGTGCCTGACCTCCTTAGAGGCACGCCTGAATCTGCGGGCAATCACGATATAGCGGACGAGCCTATTGCCATCAACCGAGCACAAATCCAGACTCAGGGCTGCTACTGAGAAATTCCTATTAAAAACCTAATACCACTTTGCTCGACCTAGGAATCGAACTCAGGACAGCTCAGGCTCAGCAGTAGCGACCACTAATGAGGCAGACAGGCAGAAAATGTAGAATAAGCAATAAAAAGAGCAAAAAATATAATAAAAAAGAAGATTATAAAAATACTGAAGAAAAATCAAAGATAAAAAGACTCCAATCATAAAGATGATTCAATTCTATTGGAGCGTAAAGTAAGCAAAATCTTCGATCGCATTAAAGAAAGTTACAACAATTTTGTTTAGCAGAATTGCGTGTTTTCAACATAACATTCTTACGTACATACGCAACACAGGCTATGTACACATTAAAGTTTATTTGGCAAGCAAAGCTCGCTATATATTAGGAATCGTTTGCCGAACTGCGTACAAAATACATACAAATATTTTGCTCGAACAAATACACGAGGTAGAATAAATGTAATATCATTTAATATTGTGTGAATGTGTGCGTGAGTTTGCGGTGCCCTCTTAATAATATTATAGAGACAGATATAATGGTTATTGGTTATACGTCGGCAATCCGTTACGGGGATGTAGGAGAGGTCATTTGCAACCAAATTACCCCTATGCCAATGTCAAACATTTTCGAGTAATTTGACATTTTATATTTTAAAATGTATTAACTCTGTATATCAGCGGTATTGGGTACATTTCATATTTTTTTAATTCATACATAAAAAAAGTCAAATTACTCTGATCGATCGACCCGTGCGGCTGTTATTACTTAGCCACGAGCCCCTAAATAGGTTCTATTTAGTGATGATTTTAAATCTAACGTAATAGTGATCATAATAATCTAATCTAAAAACTTAATAATTGAATATATAAGTCTCATTATTATTAATCTTACCAACCTACAAAATATAGCGGGTAAGTACAGATGACACTCGCCCGCACTGACTAGCAGTAAGTATGTAGCGGTTACACCGCCACATACGAACTACGCATCAAAGACATGACGTCACACAAATCCTGCATCGCGCAGTTAGAGTTTACCGAGCGATCGACATAGATACAAGATTTCAACTTCAAACCGTTGGGCAGTTGCCCACCAGACACAACACCCGTCTGGTCGGAGGATCCTCCCTTTTCTATGGTGGATGAGTGAACTTTACACCCTGTTCCTCATACCCCTAAAGGTACCCTAATTGCGTAACACACATTCAATTGTTATCACAATCTGAATCATTTCGGAGTATATTGCTAATCCATTGCTTGTTGTGTTCGAAAAATTTGTCAGCTCAACTACGTAAATAACGCAATGAATGTTGTTGAACTGTCAAAATGAAAGCCATTGCTACTGTTAGAGCAGCTATACTCAAAGTGTGCTCCGCGGAGCAGTAGGGCTCCGCAAAGCCTCTGTGGGGGCTCCGTGAAAATATTAGCCAGTGGCCTATGTCCAGCAGTGGACGTTATTGCTTAGTGATATTTCAGCTGCTTCAGAATTATGATAATCTCGTACGAATAGTTTCTATTTTAGATGTGAAATATCTATAGCGGCAGGTCAGACCAAATGTTGGCATGGTGACGCGTTGCCACGCCAACAGTCGCCGACTGTTGGCGCCAACAGCCAACACGCCAACAGTCGCTATATTTATTTCCTGTCGTAAACTATCCTTTTATGCATATTACCTGTACATAATATTTTTTATTATTAAAACTGTTTTTACTTTCCATCCAACAGTACCAGCCCTAGTGGGAAAAAGTGAACTCAGACTTTATGCGAGTATTATTTGTGCCACCAGAATCAATTAGTGAGACACGGTGGACGGCAAAACTGTGAGCAATCCACTTTGTCCCACTGGTGGGACAGATTGCTGGGGCAAAGTGGAATAATCCACAAAACGCAGTTTTTGATTATTTACGGCTCCGTCAAATAATTCGTTTTCCAAAAGGGTTTTGTCGCGAAAAAAGTTTGAGAACCGCTGTGTTAAAGTGTGACACAATTACATATAGACATGGAAAGCATGGCATAAGAAGGAGGAGCCATATACTCAGCAGTTAGTGGAACAAGACTGTGAATGATAATAACAATTTTAGTAATATTTCTGACAAACTCTGGTTTTTCTTCAATTATTTCAACACGTCGGCTAACATTGAAAATGATGCATGTGCTATATAGACGGTGGCAATAATTTTTCATTAAATGGATCTTCAGAGTATTTGTCAACCTATTAACCTCAGGTCAAACTCAGGCAAATCGTGGCCCCCGGCAACAGGGCAACCGAAGGAACACGGGTGGGTTTTAGTCAGTAAGAGTCTGACACGCCCTCCCGCTCCATCCAAAGCGGGAGAAGGTATTTGATAATATCCCACCCAAAAAAAAATGTCAATCTCAGGCGAATCAAACAGGAAGCGGGCCAAAATTCGTTCGCGCCGATTATATCAACTAACTTGCGGTGTTCAAACTGGCACGAATAGTCGTGTGACTTCATATTCATAAAACAACTGACGCTCTCTATCGCTACCTGTGTCCCCTAGGGGTTTGGCCTAGTTTGACCATAGCTTTACCAAAACCTATCTTTATCTTATCGCTTTGTTTTCTACTAAGTAGCTTTTAATAGAGTTTGCTCAATCTGACCTCGAAACCAACGCCTGGTCAGTCTTCGTGCTACCGAATGGACTTCCGATTGGCGAAGACCTTGACAATAATTTAGGGATTATAAACACTAAGGCGTATAGTCCACGGCACTGGCGCGGTGCTTCTAAAAATTCGTCATCTTGCCCTGGTTCCAATTATGTGAAATAATAATATTTATATATTTAAAAAAATATGTTTTCTTTTGTATATTTTTTTTGAGTAGACACCCCCTTTCTAGCCATATCATCTTTCACACCAAAAAGTGCGAATTGGACTCGCACACGAAGGGTTCCAAATAGTAATAAAACCGAGCAAAACACGCCAAAAAACACGTTTCTTGTATAGGCACCCTTTAATTATTTTTTTTTTAATTATTTGTTTTTATATCGGTAAGAGAAATATTTAATATTTTCTGTATTTGAAAAGCTATTATTGTGTGACCGTTCACCGTTTTCTTCGGAAACAAAAGCTTAACTTTTGAGTATCATCGCGAACAAAACGGTCCTGAAATGTAGAAAGCTAATAAAACAACAACTACAACGGAAAAGCAATAAAATATAGTTTTTACTCTCATCAAAATACGTAATGCTTGCAATAAAATGCTTCAGTAAAACCGAGTTCTTCAGTGACGTCATCTAACAACCAATCATCGTAACCTCCCTACGATAATAAAAACAATTTTATAGTATTATAGAAAGTCTATCTTGAAAGAGATGAAAGAATACATTTTATTAGCTTACTAGCTGCCGGCGACTTCGTCAGAAATTTCTTGTTCCCCCAACCCACCCTGTTGTATCGCATCGCTTGTCCGCGCTCGTTTTCGCTTAGCATTTTTTCTGACTTTTTCTTTTTGCTCAGCTCCTAAGAGTTCTAGCGTGATGTTAAGTACCCCATAGCCGTCCTCAAGAATTAAGCTATCAAATTTAAAAAAAAAAAACAAATCCGACTGGTAGTTCCAGAGATGAGCGCGTTCAAACGTACAAACACACAAAAAAGTCTTCAGCATTAATATTAATATAGATTACTAGCTGACCCCGGCAAACGTTGTTTTGCCAATTATTTGTTTGGAGTGGACAACCCTTATCATTTAGGGGTATGAAAAATAGATAGTAGCCGATTCTCAGACCTACTGAATATGCATATAAAATTTGGTAAAAATCAGTAAAGCCGTTTCGAAGGAGTAAGGTAACTAACATTGTGACACGAGAATTTTATATATATAAGAGATAATATAATCATATCATAATCATATAAACAAGGAAAAATTAATAAAAGATCTTTCTTTAAACTTAATTATGACAAGGAGATTATAATGAAGAGTATTGGCAACAGTCTTTCTGTTAGTATGACTATTTATGATTCCACGAAAGATGGTCCAGGCCAAGGAAGTTATTAACTGGTACCCTGGTACAAGAAATTAAAGTAGACCTGCACGCGTAGCATGAACACCGTAGAAACGAGTTTTGTCGACGGAAGAATCGACAAAATGACTGATAAACAATCACAATCTGTCATTTTGTCTATTCTTCCGTCGACAAAACTCGTTTCTACGGTGGTCATGCTACGCGTGCAGAAGGCTACACAAGAGATGAAGGGATGACATCACTGATACAGTAGGGACTTATCAAGTGCCCGTGTGTCAACATTGTGTGGATCGCCCGGAGGACACGGTGGAGCATACGGTGGAGGTCTGCCCAGCTTGGGCGGAACATCGCCGTGTCCTCGTGGAGGCGATCGGCGGCGATGATTTCTCGCGTCTGGCCCTGGTCAGGCCATGGTACGGAGTGAGAGGGCATGGGAGGCCATCACCTCCTTCTGCGAAGCAGTAATGCTTGCGAAAGAGGAGGCGGAACGCGTGAGAAAAATGAAATTTCGCGCCCTCACGCACCTAACCGCTGCAGGAGACGCCCTAGGCATCGGGAATCGCACGCTGATTCCTGGCCCCCGCAGGCGCGGGCTTGCAGACAGTGAGCAATGGGTAGCTCGCCGTCCGGGGAGAGGCAAATTTCGCGCCCTCACGCCCCTAACCGCCGCAGGAGACGCTCTTGACGTCAGAAATCGCAGGCCGATTCCCGGCCACCATAGGTGCGGGCTTGTGGATGGTGAGCAATGGGTAGCTCGCCGTCCGATAAGAACCAGGCTCGGGTCGACGGCACGTTGTGTTCCACGCGTGCCTCAAAGAGATGTCAGCAGAACTGAGGGGGCTGCCAGGGCCGATGCCTGCCGAGGTCGCGGGAAAGTCCGAAAGGGATACCGTGGCCCCTGGCAATATAGGCAACGGAACACGGGTGGGTTTTAGTCAGTAAGAGTCTGACACGCCCTTCCGCTTCGCACAGAGCGGGAGAAGTAATATGATTTAAAAAATACTCCCTCTCAAAAAAAAATGCTAGACTAGAATGGAAAAAAACGGAGGAGAGTTAGGAGGAGTGATGTTCCAGTGGTAGCTGCCCCGAAGCTTAAGGGTTATCAGTCGTGGGTTCGCACCCCACATACTTACCTTACGTAGTGTTTTATTTATATCATCACCACTGCTCTCAAAACGGTGGAGGAAAACATCGTGAGTAAAACGGGCATGTCCTAGTTAGAACCAAAAATTCGAAGACATGTGACATCTGCCAATCTGCACTGGGCCCACGCGGCCACGTGGTGGTTTTCTGTCCACTCCCTCTCAAAGAAAGGAGGCCTGTATCCTAGCAGCGAGAACATTATAAGCCGATTATGCCTACATTGCTAAAGGATGTGATTATATCGATTACTAATATTACGAAAAATAAAACATTTATTACAATACTAGTAGATAGTAGTAAGTCGGGCTTGTATCAGCAACTCCACGTCCAAGCGCGTAATTTACTTACGGATACTAACAAATACAGGAAGTAGTGTATTAGCCAAGTAAATAATGGAAAAGTGATATGAGCCGTACAAAAATCGCTATGATTAGTCATCGGTCCTCTAAGAATGTTGCTAACATTCTTAGAGGACCGTTGACTGATCACTATGATGACCAAAGACGAATATTTGTTACATCCCGTCTGTCTGCTGGTAATTACGGAATGACAAATCTTTTGCAACACGGTGCGGCGAGAGCTACAATATAGCTACTCACTAGTCTATGATGCTCTGACATAAAAATTAGACCGTCTACATTTGTAATTCTGAATTTAGAAAGAAGAAAGAAAGAAAAATATTTTATTTGGGACACGTACGGGAAATATAAAAAGTAAAAAAAAAAGGAGCATTTTAAACTAACAAACAAAAATAATAACGACCTGTGCGAGGCTAAAAAGGCTTATCTCAGCATAACGCTGCGATATTTAAAAATAAATAAATACCGCAGCGCTGGTATTCTGATAGGGCCCGCTGTTATGCCACGGACATACCTACGGACATATATATTCCACAATTTAAAGAAAGTCTGATGTTATTAAATGCAAAAATTAAATCAAGAACATAGTTTGTATACCGTCATAATCGTGGTAGCTTCTTCCACATAATCCATTCCACATAAAAGAAGACAACAAATTTTTTGTAATGTAAAAACCGTGTGACCCGACTGACGTTGTTCTGTTTTTTTCAATAATTCATACGAAAAATCAAATTCAAATTCAAAACATTTATGTCAGACGTAGTCCATATATAATGTCAGTAATACAAAAAAAACCGGCCAAGTGCGTGTCGGACTACGCACAATGAAGGGTTCCGTAGTTGAGATGAATTTATTTATCCTAAGAACAAACTTAACATTTATTCCAACTGCAAATCGTCGCTCGGCATCCAATACCGCGAATGTGTAATTTTTTACTTTTTTTTTTAATTGCAGGATCACTTATTTGAACGTGTAGAAAAAATAAAAATCTAACACCTTTAAACAAGCAATTCTTGTATATATGTATCTATACATATAATAAAATCGTAGCGAAGTCAAAACTGTACATTGAATATTTTTGAAAAAAAGTAATTGCTACGAGGTCTAGGATCGATTCTAATGCCGAAAATATTTTTTTTAGAATTTTTGTCTGTTTGTCTGTATGTATGTTCCGGCATGGCGCAAATTCTACCGGACAAATTCTGTTAAAATTTTGCATAGATATTCCCTGTGTGTCTGGTCAAACTATAGGGTATAAACTATCACGCTATTTACTATGGGGGACGAGCAATATTACATTATGTTGTATTTTTATGTTCTAGCATGACGCAAATTCTACCGGATACATTCTGTTAAAATTTTGCATAGGTGTTCCCTATAAGTCTGGTCAAACTATAGGGTATAAACTATTACGCTATTTACTATGGGGGACGAGCAATATTATATTATTATGTTCGTATTTATGGAAAAAAACGCGCCAAAATTTTAGGATATTGTAGATGGTTATCGATTAAACTTTTTAAATAATTATCATCACGCTATACCTTTATGGAACTAAGCAGTCAATCATGAAATATATAGGAACGGCTATTTTAGACAAGTTTCAACAAAGCAATTAGGTCAACGGTTGGGCGGTTGCTTTGCAAACATGGGGTTGTAAGTTCGATTCCCACCTACGGTTTTTTTCTTTTTTTTCACATTTTGTTATACGATTATTTTTTTTTTTTGATTATGTACCTATAATCTATAGATATAATAAAATCGTAACGAAGTTAATTTTTTTTTAAAGTTATTGCTACGAGGTCTGGGATCGATTCTTATGCGGAAAATAAAGTTTTTAGAATGTTTGTCTGTACCAACCGTAGGGCATAAACTATCACGCTATTTGCTATGGGGGATGAGCAATATTACATCATGTTCGTATTTTTCTCTGCAAATTGTAAAAGGACGCGCCAAAAGGTTGGGATATTGTAGATAGGTAGTTACCGATTTAACCTTTTATATAGGAACGGCTATTTTAGCTAACTTTCAACAAAGCGAATAAGTAAGCGGTTGGACGAATGATTTGAAGTCCTGAGGGCCTACCACCAGCTCAAAAGCAGTATTATTTTAATATTACTTTAGTTTACTTCAGTGTGGGAAAGAGATGAAGCTCTACAGGATGTATAGCTCCATCTCTTTCTCCCACTGAAGTAACATTAAAATAATACTGCTTTATGAGCTGGTGGTAGGCCGCCCGGGGTAGTAAGTTCGATTTACATCTGTTTTTTTTAAACTCTTTTTGTAAAACGATTTTTTTTTTTTGGGTTGTGTATGTAATAGTTCATAGAAAGTATTAATTCACAAAAAACGGAAAATTTCGTAAGCTATGGGAAACTACTAAGTTACAAGTACTTTACAGTCACAAAACATTCAAGGTTGTATTCTGATCATTTTAGAGCAAAAGACTGTAGGAATAAAATGTTTTTTTACAGATTTTGACAGCAGATTTGTCCTAGCGATTTTATAATATGTATGTGGATCTTCTGGAATCGCTGCCACACTGCTTCCTGGCCACGGTCACGCAACAGTAACAAGGGATGTGTGCTTAGGGGATTGCGCTTCGTCGTATGGGATGAATGCATTATGGCAAAAAGGAAAGCAGTGGAAACTGTAAACAGAACCCTGCAGGACATCCGCAGAAACCAAGATATGATTGGTGGTATCACAGTTTTGACAAAAAAAGTGAATACTTCGTTGAAAAGGTCGACTCTATGGTCGAGAGTTCATAAACTGCGCTTGACCATCATCATACGAGCTCGGCTTGGCGGTAATTCAAATGCTCAAGAATTCTCCGATGTTCTTCTAAAAGTTGGTGAAAGCACTCTACCAGAGACTCTTGGTAGAGTAGATCCCACTTTAGAAGATCTTATTCGTCTGATATACGAGGATATCAGTCAAATACCGTACCAAGAGAATTCTTAGGCGTGTTTCCGTTTTAACTCCGAAGATGATCAAGCTGCAGCGATCAACCACAGTATTCTCTCACAAATTGAAGGGAGTGAAGTGATATACACCTCCATTAACACTGATGTGGAGGAAGATGATGCCAAATATCACCCCGTAGAATTTCTCAATTCACAAATGGCAAGTGGACTTCCGGTTGTATATCTGTGTAACGGAAACCAGCTCAAAGTCATGTCTTTGCAGAGAAACGTCATCGAGGTGGAAATTCTAATAGGTTGTGGCGATGGTGAGACAGTGTTTATAGCGCGTATAAAGTACAAATTCCCCATAATTACCAGTTAAAGCGCTTGCAGTTCTCTGGGAGTGTATGCTTTGCGATCAACAAGTCACAGGGGCCGACACTGAAGGCTGAAGGCTGCGGGTGTCGACCTCAGGATAAGCTGCTTCTCACACGGACAACTGTTACGTCACTTGCTCCCGAGTCACCATTCCTGACTCTCTGTATATTTTGGCTGCTGAGAATAAAACTACAAACGTAGTATACAGGGAAGTTTTATAAAATATGGCTATTATTGTAGTATATTGTGATGTCTTACGATTTCCATGCGAACGAAGTCGCGGGCAGAAGCTAGTATATTATATAAACTGAATCTCTGAAACGGCTCCAAGAATTTTTATGAAATTTAGTATGCAGGGGGTTTCGGGAGCGATAAATCGATCTAGCTAGGTTTCATTTTTAGAAAACGTCGTTCAAAATAAATATAGTCATCCATATATTTTTCTTTATTCAAGTAACAAGGACTCATTGTGTTAGTAAACTTATGAACTTTAGCTTATTTTACCAAGTCACTCAGAAAGTTTTGCGACTAACAGTTTTTGTCTATGGGATACTGGCTGGCGCTCAGAAGCACCATATCGTCTGCAAAGCTAATATTATTTACACAAATACCATCTATACAGTGTGAGTCTTCATAATGTGCACATATCGAAATGAGGGAATCTGTGCTTAATTTTACCGACGGAAAAATGATCAAAAATTTTTTTTTGTTTTTTTTTTATTCTCTTGGGCACCTTATTCATACATTTTACAATTATTGTAAAATTTGATGAAAAAAATACAGATTTTTACTAAAAAAACATGTTTATTTTCAATTGAGGGTAGTTTTTTTTCTCAATTTTAATTTTATGTGGACGCCTACTTTCTTCCGATCATTATGGAGTTTTTTTCATCACGATAGCTGATTCAGTTTAAAAGTTACTCAGTTTTGTTACAGTGTTTTTTTAATTCCATGAAAGTATTAAAAAAAATTATAGATAAATTAGATTTTTAAAATATTTTTCTGTCGTTAAAATTAAGCATAGATTCCCTCATTTCGATATGTGCACATTATGAAGAATCACAATGTATAGCAACCCACTCTGGTGCTGCTGAGCTCGCCAATCCTGCCTCACCCCGCATTCCAACCTGTATGCCCTGGAAAAAGTTCCAGCCCATCGTACACTATTGATCTGGTTACCATAGGTACCAATATTTAAAAATGTTTTTAAGCTCCATTGGCAACTTATTCTTCTCCATCTTTCTCCACAATACGTCATAAGCAACCAGATCAAGTCTTGAATAAGTCGAAGAAGCTAGCATAAATCGGCGTCCCACGCTGTGTATAAGTATAGTATGTGACAGTATGCTTAAGACACAACACTGCACTTTCTGTTGAGAAACCACGCTGAAACCAGAATTAGTTGTCATGAACATTTACAGTTTTATTTATTTGTGTAATATGCAGACTGTCAAACACTTTTGATATTGATATTATAGTAGCTAGAGAGATGGGCCTATTGGATGCCGAGCGACGAAATGTAAGTTTGTACGCACAATATTGAGAGATTTACCGTGTTATTTTAAGACCATAGACTTCTTATAGGTTTTCCTGTAATCTATGAGTAAAGAGCCATACTATGTATTTTTTTGAAATTTTTTGGTCCTGTACTTTCGGAGATAAGGGGGGGGAATGGTCAATTTTCATTGAATTTCTTAAATATCTTTAAAAAAAATTATTTTAAAATTATATAAAAAATATATTTAAGATCCTCGCAATAAGTCCTTTCATATGATATGTCACGCGGCACTGTTAGCATAACTTTTTTTTAAATTTTCTTGTTTGCCCCCCAAAAGTGACCCCAATATTCAAATTTTTTTATTTACGTTACACATTCGTGTTTGGGTCGCAAAAATACATATGTGTACAAAATTTCAACTTAATCGGTCCATTAGATTCGGAGTAAATTGGCTGTGACAGACGGACAGACAGACAGACAGTCAGACACACGAGTGATCCTATAAGGGTTCCGTTTTTTCCTTTTGAGGTACGGAACCCTATAAACCTTACAAAAAAGGACGTTCAGTTTTTCCCAAATTTGAAGATTTCCCGGGAAACTTTTCCAATTATTCTTTCCAGTAAAACCTGATTTGGACTAATACGAACATTTTCAAACAAAAATATCCAGCCGTTCTCCCGAACGAACAGCATTATATTTTATTATTCTTATATAGCCTACTATAGGATGACATTGACGTGCAAACTGTTAGGTACGATTAATTAAGTACCTTATTCTAGACTATGGTTCTAAACCCACCAGTGTTGAAAATCGGTGGTAATTTTAAACAAAATCAGCTGTTCCAAATCAATTGCACTTTTGTGTGAAACAGCAGATTTTTATTTTTAAACATTCAAAAAATTTCTTTGCTTAGTGTCTAGAATCATGTGCTGAATGGACAACGTGTATTTATTACATAATAAGTTATAAAACGATCTAAAACAAAATAGTAGACGTAATCTCCGTCACTCAGGGCCGGAGTCATTGAGCGCTCGTTACGGTCACAATTGTGAATGGACACGATATGATCTTACGTAACATAATACGGTAGGGATCTGTGTGATTTAAATTGTTACTGCAATACTAGTATTTCCTACAATTCACTGAACAGAGAACTGACATAAAAATACAAGGTCAAATTAAATTAGCTAGCCAAATTCCGCAGACGTGATAGGTCTCGATATGTAAACACGATATAAACCAAAAAAAAAAACTTTTCTGAGGTCAACGACCATTGGTAGTGTAGTTCAATTATATGAGTTACAAAACACTACAAAGTGAAATAGTAGATTGTTATACGAGGGGCTGAAATAACCCATTGTAACGAGGTAGTTTTACTCTCAAGCTTTAGCGATCCGTAAATAGAAACCGATTTATAATGGGTTTTAGCGCCGTGGGTTACACTACTTTTCACTACGACTGCGAGAAAAAAAATCCAATACAATATTAAATACCTAGTTTATTTTATTTAAATGTACAATTTGTACGATTCTGAATATTTAACGAGATGTTTTTTCCAGCAACTTAATTTCAGTCCTCTGTGAAGATGTTCTCACTAGATGATGACATTTTCACTGTGGTAAATTATATTACGGTCACCAATTCTCACACAACACTTTCAACACTTTCTCTCTCCTTAAACATCGTCATTACATATAATTCCTTGCTCTTGTTTCATGTTTATAATTTTATGTACATCTGTCTAATATATATATATATATATAGGTAATTATATGCTTTATGTATCTGTGTATTCTGTTGTATATGTAAATGGTACACCACTGACTACCTGCAGTATTGTCTCTCCTTTTCCATTTAAATCCATCCAAAGGTTGTCTGTAAAAGATCGCTTTTAGCGATAAGACCGCCCATTGTGTCACCCAATGTAAAATTTCTATATTAATGTCTGTAATTTTTATGGTGTACATAATAAAGAATATTCTATCTATCTATCTATCTAATTAGTGAACAATTCTAAAGATTTCGTGCCAATGCCTTTTTTATTTCTTCTGTAGCCGCAACGCAATGCACGCATTCTACCGAAGACATAGCCGCATTTAGTTCCATTTTCAAAAATAAAATGTTGTTCTTTTTTTGTGAACCAGTAATAAGTCGAGCCATAATCATGATTACCTATTCTACATAAGAATAAAAACTTTTTCGTTTTTCAAGGCTCGTTGGAACAGACAAAAATTAAAAAGAAATTATTTTTCCCCCTAGAACAAAAAATGCAATTTTTTCCCCGCTCTGGTACTCTACAATGACGGCCTTTTTGATCAAGAGGAGTGAAAAATAACTTTAATTTCGGAAGTCGGTGACTTTGGTTGTGTATTATCGTTTTTTGCCACCGACTACCGAAATTAAAGTTATTTTTCAATTTGTAGTGTTTTCATTTAGAATCGGTTTATAAAAAAAAAAATATTTTCACTTTTTGGTTGTACTTACCCCACACAAATAGTGACAGGAACTTATCATATCATCCACATACCAAGTGAGAAAAAATACGTCTGAAAAAACCGGCCAAGTGCGTGTCGGACCACGCACAATGAAGGGTTCCGTAGTTGGGATGAATTTATCCCAAAAACAAACTTAACTTTGTAGTTGAAAAATATGTTCTCCCATACGGAATGTATGGGAAAACATGTTTTTGCAACTGCAAAGTTAAGTTGGTCGATTATTACTCGTTAACTTGTAGAGCCTACTTAGTTGTGATAGTTTTCCTTTTAATTTCGTCATATCAGCTACTGTTGTAATTTTTGATACACACCCAAAACCAACCATTTAGCCGGCAGGGGGGGGACACTTGACTCTAACAAAAATTAGCACTTTAAAGCTTAATATTTCGCAAACGAATCCCTGAATCCAAAAATGGTTTTCACAAACTCACAATATTTTTGAAGGACCTTTCTAATGATACCCCTCACCATGGGGTAAAAAAATAAAAAAATAAACATTACCACTATACGTGTATGAGAGGGTACCCTAAAAAAAAATGTTTTTCATAATTTTGTTTTACCACTTTGTCGACGTAATTAATATGTATATCTATGCCAAATTACAACTTTCTAGTACTAAGGGTCTCGGAGCTAGACCGCGGACAGACAAACAGACAGACGGACATGACGAAACTATAAGGGTTCCTTGTTTATTACGGAACCCTAAAAAAGCACGCTACAGACGCTCCTCCTTTTTGTTAGTCGGTTAAAAAACAGTTTTTGTTTTGAAAACAGGTTAGCAAATTAAACTAATTACGTCTGTGAAGTTTACACAAAAAAAAAAAAATTACTGATATTTCAAGTAACTACTGCCTTAGGTCATTGAAACCCGAAAAAAAACAAAAAAAAAAAATATTTATTAATTTTTAACATGTTAAGATAAATTGATTCCCGATTACGTCTGCGGAGTTTCGTAAGCTAATTTAATTATATCTGATCATTATTATATTTATATTAAACTTATTTGATCCAGGTTATAAACTATCTGTGTACAAAATTTCATCCAAATCTATTCAGTAGTTTTTGCGTGAAAGAGATTCAGATTAATTTATTTATTGTGAAACATAGGTACATTATAAGTTCTTATTTGGTAATAAATTGAGGGCGCTATGTTTTGCCTCTAGGGCGTAAAAAAGTAGTAGGTAATACATGCAATATAATTAAAACAAGAAATCATTATAGATACATGAACCACAAATGAACAAGTAAATAAATTAGATCATCTACCGCATTAAAAATTTTCAATCACACTGAACAATGTCGATTACATAATTAGATAAATTAAGTGTGTGAAAAAAAAAAAAAAAAAATGTCCACAGTTATTGTAATAAAATGAAAATTGTCAGCACTTCATTATTTATGGAATGATAAAGAAATTGAATGATGTCATTAATTAAAATTAAATGTCATTAGGGAGAGTAACAAACATCCATACATCCTCACAAACTTTCGTGTTTACAATATTACACCCGCGTGGTTGTCGGAAATTATCCCACGGGAACGTGTCGGGATGAAAACAATCTTATTTGTTAATCCAGGTTAAACTATCTGTTTGCCTTTCATCCAAATCCGTTCAGCCATTTTTGCGTGATTGAGTAACAAACATCCAAACACATAAAGTTTCACATTTATAATATTATATAATAATATATATTATTAAGTAAGAAAATAAGATATAAACAAAATAATCAGGACATTAACATACGGATGCTGATTTTTCCTTATGGTAAGGAAATACGATCATTACTATTCTAATCTATATTGATAAACAATAATTTTATACACGTACACGCAAAGCATGATGACAATGATAATGTGATAATAATATCTACTTCTATTAATATGAGACATCTGTTGCATATCAATAAGGCACTGCCTTATAAAAATTATGCTTGAAGACCTATTAGATCAAGCTAATTTGTAGCAAATGTAACTAAGATCTAAAGCTTCATTATAATCCACCCATTAATCCAAAAAAAGGATTGTGTGATTTTATGAAACCACGGTAAAAGTGAAACTTTTAATAAAACTATAGGCGCCGCCATATTGGCCTTGGCTGCTCTGACGAGCGCCTTTCACTTTATCCCTACTCCGCGGCCGACCGTCACGCGACATGCAACACACAGACGAAAAAGTTTGAGACGATGTAATAAAAGTTTCACTTTAAAAAAAATATGCAACTTAATATCCAAAATCAACTATTTCAATCCAACCAAACCAATTCAATGTAATATTGCAATTGACTTAAAAAACAAAATAGTGAACATTTGACATTTTTCATATAAATTTTTACTAACCTTCCATGAGTCTTCTTTAATTAATGACTATTTTACTGTACTTAGTTCAAACCATTTGTCATTAATTTATATTTTGTATTATTTCTTAATTTATTTAAAATTATAATATATTTTAAATTAAATATGATTTGCATGCCCATGTGATGGTAGAACATGGAGAACTATTATAAAAAAACAACTATGTACCTACTAATTACCCATGTTTGCAAACTAATAAATGATTCAATTTGAATTGACTCACCAGGGAGAGAGAGAGAGAGAGAGTACTCTAAGTACACCATTTTAATTATCAAAGAAAGCTAAGAAAGATAACGTTTAAAATCTTAGAGGATGAAATCTAATGACACAGCTATTGAAAGCACACTTAAACCTTTCCTAGATACCGCCAACTCAGTATTTTCTTAATGATTCATTTCATCTCGTATCCCAGATACCAATTAAAAGTCAGCAGCTTCAAATTACTTGACGAGGATAGTCGTTTTTAATGACTAGTTAGTTTTAGATGATTGTCGAGAACAGTGGGAATAATATTCCAATCTTTTCCAGTGAACTGGTGTTAATATTTTTGTAATATGTTGTGGTTTTGTTGTGGATTTAAGGGATTTTTTATTACTAAATTCGATGGCCAAGCTCTGCTCGGGTGAAAATACGGAGAAACTAATTTTCCCAGATATGAGACCTAGTTAGATCGATTTTTCGCCTCCGTAAACCCTTATATTGCAACTTTCTTCGAAATCGTCAGTGAAACGATTTAGAACGAACGAAATATATATAATAATATATATATATACACAAATTGGTCGTTTAGTAGTATAGGATAGGATAAACTTGATCAGCCTATAATGTTCCCATTGCTGGGACACAGGCCTCCTCTTTTGGTATATAATATAAATACTTTCATTTTAGAAAGTATTAATTCTATTACTTCCCGTCTTAAATTTGACGTAAGAATATTAAATATCCAAGATATCATGCAAAAGTAAAAAGTAGGTCAACAGAACGATTTAATAAAACTAACAAAAATGAAGAAGTAGGCAATTCTTCATCATATTATATTTTCAGCGGAATCCAACATGGCGGATGTAGGCGACATTTTGATTAATCCGAAAAAACCTCGGTGGTACTGTCAGATATTATAGTTTAATTCCGAAAGACCTTATGACGTGGAGGTGTGATCCATAATTCAATGACAGCCGAGTCTTGCTAAATTCGGAACATTTTTCTTTCGCCAAAAAGACAAGGACAGGTTATCAAATAGATAGCTTCTCGGCTTTTGCTAAGTATCTAAAATGAGACTATCATACTAGTCAAAAGTTATTAAGGTATACAGATTTTACCTGATATTATGTGTTTCGTGTGATGATCTAAAATGTCCTTTAATTAATCAACTCGAAGAAGACGCCATCTTGTCGCCGATTAATGATTTACCTAGAACAAACAAACAAAAGTAATTAGTTGAACATCAAGTCGAAATCATTGTGTTTTTTCAAACATATTCCCCGATGGGTTAGGCAGAGGTACACCTATAGTATACACACATTTCGCCAGTTATGTTTAAGTCCCATGTAATACGGGGCAAGCCTATTGCCATCAACAGGGCACAAATCCAGACTCCGGGCTACTACTAAGAAATTCCAGATGGAAAACCCCAATAACTCTGCGCGATCCGAGAAACAAACTCACCACTAGAACTACTAGGCAGTAACAAAGTACTATTTATTCAACTCTTCTACAAATAACATTCTCGACCCTCTCATAGTCGAAAGTTCGTATCAAATCCTTCAAGACGAATTAGTGTTGCGTGGTCAAATATACAAACATAATTATACAATATTCATGATACCCATGTCACCTTGACAGCTCATAAGACGTGGATCCGGGATGTCAGTGTATTCTTGACAGATCAGATTCCTGATATTGCTCGGATATCCAAGTATAAGCAATATAGGGGCACAATTTCATATGACATTATCGTCCTTATATCAGCTAGAAATAATTCTCGTATATACGCTCGACGATACATCAAGCTGAAAATGTCCAGTTAATTTTGGAAATCAGCTAATGCTGACCTGTAAATCCTATACTATTAAAATTAAATGAGAAATATTTGTATATAATATAAATATATATATACTAGCTTCTGCCCGCGACTTCGTTCGCATGGAAATCGTAAGACATCACAATATACTACAATAATAGCCATATTTTTATAAAACTTCCCTGTATACTACGTTTGTAGTTTTATTCTCAGCAGCCAAAATATACAGAGAGTCAGGAATGGTGACTCGGGAGCAAGCGACGTAACAGTTGTCCGTGTGAGAAGCAGCTTATCCTGAGGTCGACACCCGCAGCCTTCAGCCTTCAGTGTCGGCCCCTGTGACTTATTGATCGCAAAGCATACACTCCCAGAGAACTGCACGCGCTTTAACTGGTAATTATGGGGAATTTGTACTTTATACACGCTATAAACACTGTCTCACCATCGCCACAACCTGTTAGAATTTTCACCTCGATGACGTTTCTCTGCAAAGACATGACTTTGAGCTGGTTTCCGTTACACAGATATACAACCGGAAGTCCACTTGCCATTTGTGAATTGAGAAATTCTACGGGGTGATATTTGGCATCATCTTCCTCCAC
Organism: Agrochola lychnidis; assembly: GCA_963680765.1. Classification (NCBI taxonomy): domain Eukaryota; kingdom Metazoa; phylum Arthropoda; class Insecta; order Lepidoptera; family Noctuidae; genus Agrochola; species Agrochola lychnidis. The sequence goes on along the minus strand of OY796869.1, from coordinate 15,921,633 downwards.
ATCAGTATTAATGGAGGTGTATATCACTTTACTCCCTTCAATTTGTGAGAGAATACTGTAGTTGATCGCTGCAGCTTGACCATCTTCGGAGTTAAAACGGAAACACGCCTAAGAATTCTCTTGGTACGGTATTTGACTGATATCCTCGTATATCAGACGAATAAGATCTTCTAAAGTGGGATCTACTCTACCAAGAGTCTCTGGTAGAGTGCTTTCACCAACTTTTAGAAGAACATCGGAGAATACTTGAGCATTTGAATTACCGCCAAGCCGAGCTCGTATGATGATGGTCAAGCGCAGTTTATGAACTCTCGACCATAGAGTCGATCGAAATTGTTTTTATCGACTTTGTTTTTATCGACTTTAAAAACAAAGTCGATAAAAACAAAGTCGATAAAAACAAATTCGATAAAAACAAAGTCGATAAAAACAAAGCCGATAAAAACAATAAAAAAATGTGTTTTTATCGAAATTGTTTTTATCGACTTTGTTTTTATCGACTTTAAAAACAAAGTCGATAAAAACAAAGTCGATAAAAACAAAGCCGATAAAAACAAAGTCGATAAAAACAAAGTCGATAAAAACAAAGTCGATAAAACAAATTCGATAAAAACAAATTCGATAAAAACAAATTCGATAAAAACAAATTCGTCAAACAGTTTTGTCGACGGAAGAATAGACAAAATTAGAGATTGTGATCAGTCATTTTGTCTACTCTTCCGTCGACAAAACTCGTTTCTACGGTGGTCATGCTACGCGTGCAGGAAGCAGTGTGGCAGCGATTCCAGAAGATCCACATACATACATATTTTAAAAACGCTTGGACAAATCTGCTGTCAAAATCTGTAAAAAAAACATTTTATTCCTACAGTCTCTAAAATGATCAGAATACAACCTTGAATGTTTTGTGACTGTAAAGTACTTGTAACTTAGTAGTTTCCCATAGCTTACGAAGTTTTCCATTTTTTGTGAATTAATACATACATAATCCAAAAAAAAAAAAACGTTTTACAAAAAGAGTTTAAAAAAAACAGATGTAAATCGAACTTACTACCCCGGGCGGCCTACCACCAGCTCAGAAAGCAGTATTATTTTAATGTTACTTCAGTGGGAGAAAGAGATGGAGCTATACATCCTGTAGAGCTTCATCTCTTTCCCACACTGAAGTAAACTAAACTAATATTAAAATAATACTGCTTTTGAGCTGGTGGTAGGCCCTCAGGACTTCAAATCATTCGTCCAACCGCTTACTTATTCGCTTTGTTGAAAGTTGGCTAAAATAGCCGTTCCTATATAAAAGGTAGCGTGATGATAATCATTTAAAAAGTTAAATCGGTAACTACCTATCTACAATATCCCAACCTTTTGGCGCGTCCTTTTACAATTTGCAGAGAAAAATACGAACATGATGTAATATTGCTCATCCCCCATAGCAAATAGCGTGATAGTTTATGCCCTACAGTTGGTACAGACAAACATTCTAAAAACTTTATTTTCCGCATAAGAATCGATCCCATACCTCGTAGCAATAAATTTCTTTAAAAAAAATTAACTTCGCTACGATTTTATTATATCTATAGATTATAGGTACATAATAAAAAATAAAAAAATCGTATAACAAAATGTGAAAAAGAAGAAAAAAAACCGTAGGTGGGAATCGAACTTACAACCCCATGTTTGCAAAGCAACCGCCCAACCGTTGAGCTAATTGCTTTGTTGAAACTTGTCTAAAATAGCCGTTCCTATATATTTCATGATTGACTGCTTAGTTCCATAAAGGTATAGCGTGATGATAATCATTTAAAAAGTTTAATCGATAACCATCTACAATATCCTAAAATTTTGGCGCGTTTTTTTCCAAAAATACGAACATAATATAATATTGCTCGTCCCCCATAGTAAATAGCGTGATAGTTTATACCCTATAGTTTGACCAGACACACTGGGAATATCTATGCAAAATTTTAACAGAATCTGTCCGGCAGAATTTGCGCCATGCTGGAACATACATACAGACAAACAGACAAACAGACAAAAATTCTAAAAAAAATATTTTCGGCATTAGAATCGATCCTAGACCTCGTAGCAATTACTTTTTTTCAAAAATATTCAATGTACAGTTTTGACTTCGCTACGATTTTATTATATGTATAGATTTGTAGTCACGTTCTCGAAAACGGTTCTAACGATTTCGATGAAAGTTGTATCATGTGGTTTACGGGGGCGAAAAATCGATCTGGCTAGGTCTCATTTCTGGGAAAATTCATTTTCTCTGCATTTTCAGCCGAGCAGAGCTCGGTCGCCCTAAGTTTAGAACAAGATGGCTAGCTTGGAATAGTGACATCAGCATGGAATTAGTATGAACGATCCTATACAATGTATTAAATGAGCATTCTCTATTTCCGCCAGAGCAGAACTCGGTCACCCAGGTATAAAGACAATATGGATAGAGAGAGGATTTTAAATTCTAGCCCTGGCATGTAGGAATATCATTGGCTAGAGCTCATTGAGTAGAGAACACATTTAAAAAATAAAATAAAATAAATGAAATAGGAAGCCGTAAAAGTTGTTAATTTTAGACCATTTTTGTACGAGCTCTATCTCAAACAACTAAATAAGTTAGGAATTTTAAAGTTCTGTATATCATGTACCATATACTGTTTATAACCAACAAATACTAAAAACGCCGATTCATTTTGTATTTTATTTAAATATGGGTGAATTTCTGCAACTGCAAAAATAACTTTGTAATTCATATTATCATTATAAAATATTTTATCTTTGCGATTTTTTTACTTAGAAATGTAACAATATTCTTCGTTCAGTATTTTCATTCATTTGGTAAATAATATACTGTAATATAATGTATATAATGGAAACCTTAGTGTGCGAGTCCGACTCGCAGTTGGTCGGTTTTATTTATTAACCCTAAAACTATTCTAGTTTGAGCATTCAAACTGAGTATCTAATAGACTGATTGCGTCTCTATGCGACTATAATAATTCTACACCTTATACCCTTCAATTTCCAGAAAATTTTCAATATTTAAATCACGTACGCAAGACACTTTGAATAGAAACTTTTTCAACTATCATTTTGCACATCGGAAAATTTTAACACGACGTTCTAAAAGGAAAGTGTTGTATTTTTTAAGAAGTAGCTCTTTGCATAATATTTTGGCACTATAGGGTATTTTTTATTATAAGATAATATTTACACAATTTCAAAGCTAACAGTCTGAGGGCCTATTTCACGATGTCCGAATAGCCACTACTTACCGAATAAATTCAAAAATGGAACAGAATTTGAAGGATATTATCTGCCAAGTAAGTTAACGAGAACCTAATAGCAGGTGGTGACACAGGCCCTTAAAATAATAATAAGTGCATACAGGAATAATCGTCGGATAGTGCTTCATATGTTTTATTTTATTTTACTAAAAGTATTTTATTTAAAGTCTAACGAACGGGCCTCTGCGTATTAGCTTCGACCTTTCGTATGGCCTATCAAAGGACCTTATGGTACCGCGACATGCGATTTTTTTTTAAATATGATAACAATAATGTACAAGTACACATATAAAAAAATAGGGAAAGTAGTATACCATTTGAGTGGGTTTTGTTTGAGTTTGTTTAAAATATTTTAGCATTAAATTAAAATTTAGCAGTACCTAGTGTTGGCTAATTATAGCAGTGAGACCGTAGTCTATTAAAATATAAAAAGAGAGTAGGTACATCTCGCATCAATTCAGTGAAAAATCTCGGCAATTTTATTTTTAGTTTTTGATTAAATATTGTTATAGAAATTTTGTGGGTAACAATCTAAAATAAATTTTAAAAAATTGTTTTTTTTTAATAATTTGTAAATATAACAATTATAAATAAATTTAACACCGTACAAACGTTACAAACGGTCCTATTTTCAACTTTTTGTATTTTTTTTGGGGTTGTTTATTTTGTATGTGCCTACATTAAAACAATGACGATGAACAAAACAGTTTTCAAATCCTGGCATACAAGTCGCAAGCACTGTTATTTTAGTATATTTACTACAGTTGCGGTAAAAACAAACAATAAATAGTTATTATTTGATTTTATTCAACAAATAATTTAAAAGTTTGAATGAAATCCTTTACATTTATACCGCGTTTTATAACCTTAATACGTCAAAGTAAAAATTGCTTTACATAATTTAAGAAATCCTTTAAAAAAAAACCAGAAAATGAACATGTATAAAAGACGATGCTCAACAAAAAACTCCGACACCAACAGAAATAAAATGTTCCACTCGACGTGACGTAATGACGAAAATTGTTAGACAATGTTAGGAAGAGTGTGGTGCAAGTAACAAGAACTTTTACTTATTATTAAATTTATTTTAATGTATATTTTTAAATATTTTTATTAAAATAAGTACATGCTTAGATTCTGCTACTTATATTGACATAATTAATAAAAGACAATTAAAAAAATACAATAGACGTGGATATATTTAGTAACCTGTTCCGCTTATCTATTTCTAAAGAGCCATAAAAAACTCCTGAAATAAATCGACACGTGTTTCACCTCTCAACGAGGCATCCTCAGGATGACGATGGACTTGTTGCGAACTCGAACACGGCGTGTTGCCACACCGAGCGCTGAGTGCAGATAAAGACAATTAATATAAAACGAAAATTATTTTTTTTGAAAAAACCCACGACTGTTAAAAGTAATTGAAAAATGATGAAATTTAAATGTCTTTAATATGTAGTAACTAATATGAAATATATTACTGCAGCGCCCTCTAGTGAGTTACTACCGTAACATCTATTTAAGAATCCTCACTATCAACCACAAACTGCATCAAAACTGGACTAGTAGTTTTGGTTTTGCACAAACAAATGTTTACTGCAGCGCCCCCTGGTGAGTTGTCACCGTAAAACCTATTTAAGAACATGCACCAATCAAATCCGAACGCATAACTGAAAACTGCATCAAAATCGGACTAGTAGTTTTGGAGAAAAATTGCAACATGGATTTGCACAAACATCCTCTCACCCCAAACGCATATACCGTTTCCGTTCCGTCGTGGATAAAAACGGATTTACAAGGCAGATCTGAGTGGAAACGCCGGAAGAAAACGTCCTAGAAGGACATAATATAGTGACCTTTTTTTTTGGGTGGGAAATCATCAAATAACTTCTAAAATGAGATAAGCTAACTCTCTCAAGAGATATATCGTGAGGACATATTAAAGAACTTTAGTTTTTTTTTGTTTTTAGGGTTCCCTACCTCAAATGGAAAAAAAACGGAACCCTTATAGGTTCACTCGTGTGTCTGTCTGTCTGTCCGTCTGTCACAGCGAATTTGATCCGAATCTAATGGACCGATTAAGTTGAATTTTGTTACACATATGTATTTCTGTGACCCGATCACGGTCGTGTAACGTAAATAAATTAATTTTGAATATGTGGGTCACTTTTGGGGGCAAAAAAGAAAAATTAAAAAAAAGTTTTTCAAACTGTATCGTGTGACATTTCAAATGAAATTGCGAGGATCTCATTTTTTTTAATAAATACATTTAAAGATATTTAAGCAAATTGATGAAAATTGACCATTAGACACATTACACCACCTTATCTCCTAACTACTAAGTCTAAAATTTTGAAAAAAATACAGAGAATGGTTTTTCACTTATAAATTACAGGAAAATCTATAAGAAGTCTATGGTCTTAAAATAACATGGTAAATCTCTCAATATTGTGCGTATAAACTTACATTTGCAGTTGAAATGTATGGGAGAACATGTATTTCAACTACAATGTTAAGTTTGTATTTGGGTTAAATTCATTCCAACTACTTAACCCTTCATTGTGTGACTCTTCACTTGGCTGGTTTTTTTAATGAATTGACATAATAAATACAATAAACAGATGCCTTCAATAATCCATAACTAGGTACATAAGTTGTGTAGAGATCTTATAGATTGACTCTCAGATTAGCCAATCAGCGTTCAAGTTTTCAATCGTCCTAAACAAACTGGGATTTAAGCAATTTTATATTTTTCTTTCTTAAATGATAAATGATTTTATTTCTGTAAGTAAGTTTGTACAAACACTTTTACACGTCAATCATATTTTAAAGCTAGACGAGGTCGAAGTTTCCTAACTGACTACTATGAAAAGAAAGGCCGAAACAAACTCAGAGGTCTCAGTCTCTTTTAAAGTCCAGACATAATCTTGGTCAAATCGTGTGAAGGCCATGTGGATTGGTGTCTGAAGTGGTCTTTTGAGGAAAGCACCACACAGATTTGAGAGGGCCTGTCCAGTCAGTGCACGCATTTGTCAGTTATCGTGCAGCTCAACTCAGAATTTAAGGAGCTCAACGATTTGACGAACAATACCAAAAAAAGGACATTTGGGTAGGCCACTTGAATTACTCAAACTGTCAGACCATGATTAGAACTAACTGAACAAATAATATAAAACAAAACTAAAATGAATGACCCACATAGTCTTCACATTCCCAATAATGAAAATAAAATAATAAAATACTTTAAAAGTAAGTATTCATGTAATTGTGTAAATAAAATTCATTAATGTCAATGTGTATATAAAAACCCTAAAACAATTATCTTGATATCTATAGCTGCATATTCATCAGAATAAAAGTTGGCACAACTTTTTTTACCATAAATATGGAGCATTTTGCTGTGTTCGAGGCTTCGCTCTCGTGACTGCCTTTTCTATCGAAATTATAAGTTAAAGGGAAAATGAAGTCATAGTATGAATACTTGAAATATCCTCTACAATATCTCTTGATTTTGTTCATTAAACTTGTCAGCACATTTTGGTATAAGTATATGAAGAAATCAACAACCGATGACCGTTGGGGTACACGTGTTCCTGAGTGGAGACCGCGAATTGGCAAACGTAAGGTAGGACGCCCTCAGGCTAGGTGGAGTGACGATCTTCGCAGAGTGGCTGGTAGCAGCTGGATGAGTGTTGCCGAGAATCGAGCTGAATGGCGTGCAATTGGAGAGGCCTATGTCCAGCAGTGGACTGCTATAGGCTGATGATGATGATGATGATGATATGAACAAAAGAAAATAATAATTGTAATTAATGAATTATCCTTCAATTCAAAATATTAAACATTAGCATGTTGCCAGCAACATGTTTCCAACAACACAGAAACTTGTTGCTGAAACAACGTATGCTACATTGTTTTAACAACAAGTTTGCAACACAATGTTAATTTTATTGTATTCTATTCGAGAAACTTACAGCTAACTTACTCAGTGTTCTTAAATAATATAAAATTGAAGGCCATTTACAAGTTACCACAGCATGATAAACACAGCATAAAAACGAGAAAAAAAGGTCGGTACACAATACCTATTAAACATAAATTAGGAAAAAAGTATTACACAGTAAATTACAAACTAAAAATCATATTTTGCCAACAATTACTTTTCCGTAAAGAAGCTTTTTACCAACAAAACGTAAACGTTGCGCCATATAAGCAAATAAATCAATGGATTGAACACTAGAATAAAGAATTCATCATCATCATCAGCCTATAAATGTTCCCACTGCTGGGACACAGGCCCTCTCTCTGTGAGAGGGAGTGGGCCGTAATCCACCACGCGGGCCCAGTGCGGGTTGGTAGATGTCACATATCTTTGAATTTTCGGTTCTAGGACATGCCGGTTTCCTCACGATATTTTCCTTCACCGTTTTGAGAGCAGTGGTGATGAAATAATTTACACAAAGTAAAGCGCCTGTCTGGGTTCGAACCTACGACCTACAACAACTCGTAAGTCGCGGCCGTTACCACTGGGCCACCACTGTTCTAATAAAGAATGAATGCATAAAATACTCCTGACAATTATAATGACAGTAATAGATACATTAATTTGAATTTTAAATCATTTCCGACACGATTGACTGCATTCATTATACTGTTAGTCTCTTCATTAATAATAAATTAATTGATTATTTGTCACTCCTTTCCTATTGATGGCGTGATTTATTCATGTTTTAATTAGCTAGATAAATGTAATTACAATATGTGACTGCCTCGTTGGTCTAATGGTCGCAAGTACTACCTACTGTTGAGGATGTGGTCCCGGGTTCGATTCCCGGGTCGTGCAAAGTGTTATTGGGTTTTCCAGCAGAAACAGCACGCGGAGTCTGGATTTCTGCCCGATTGATGGCAATAGGCTCAACCTCTATTACATGCGAAATTTGGGTGTACTATATATACCTCTGCCTAACCCTTCGGGGAATCAAGGTGTGATGTTATGTTAATGTTAGATTTAATTAAAAATTTTAGGGTTCCGTACCTCAAAAGGAAAAAACGGAATCCTCATAGGATCACTCGTGTGTCCGTCTGTCACAGCCAATTTACTCCGAATCTAATGAACTAATTAAGTTGAAAGGTACACATATGTATTTCTGTGATCCAAACACGGACATGTAACTTTAATAAATGAATTTTGAATATGGGGTCACTTTTCGGGGACAAAGTGGGAAATTTTAAAAAAAAGTTTTGCAAACTATACTGTGTGACATCAAATAAAAGGACTTATTGTGAGGATCTCAAGTATTTTTTTTTTTATAATTTTAAAATAAATAATTTTAAAGATATTTAAGAAAATAGATGAAAATTGACCATTATCTCCGAAACTACTGAGCCTAAAATTAAAAAAAAATACTGAGAATGGTTCTTCACTCATAGATTACAGAAAAATGTATAAGAAGTCTATAGTTTTAAAATAACATGGTAAATCTCTCAATATTGTACGTACAAACTTACATTTACAGTTGGAATGTGTGGGAGAACATGTTTTTCAACTACAATGTTAAGTTTGTTCTTGGGATAAATTCATCCCAACTACGGAACCCTTCATTGTGCGTAGTCTGATACGCACTAGGCCGGTTTTATAAATCCATATTTATTATTAATTAAAATCGTTCTTGTGTCTGTCTCTATGACCGCATATTTTTTCTAAACTACGCAACGAATTTCGATGCGGTTTTTACCATTATTTAGACAAAAAATCAGAGTATTTTTGTGATAAATGAATTTGAAAAAAATTGTCAAATCGAACAAACCATAAGGCTTTTAATTTCAATTTAACACTTTAAAGGACACCATAAGCCCATAGGCGTCATAACAATAAAACTTATATTATGTCTCGTGTACTGTCCTTCAAAGTGTTAATTTTGTTTTAACCTAAAACTAAATTCATTCGTTTATCTAAAATTAATCTACTCAAAATTCAGTTTGATTTTCTATTTTCACTGAAATGGAGTGCATTAAAGCAAAGCACACATTACAGCTGCATTGAATCGCAGCTCATAATACATTTCAATAAAAAACAAACGCGAACGCGCGATTGTTAGGTTTTAATTTATTAATACGTAATTGTTGGATATTGTACTGGCAACACCCAAAGATTCGATGTGTCAATTGAGTAGCGCGGGAACCCTTCTTCTGGGTCTGGCGCTCGTGACGGTAAGATGTGCTTAGTGGCTGTGTCGGTAAAAAAATAGATTGGTATGGTATTGGTTGGAAATCTACTGTAAATTAAGGTACCCTGTTAGTTTTATGGTAAATATTAGAATACGGATTGAATTGTGATATTATGTGGGGAATAGGAGATGTTATGATATGGTGTAGAATATTGAATTTGATGTTGGCAAAGAAATATAAATGACTGACAAAATATCTTGGTGTTGCATATTATTTTCCTTATCCCTGAAATATTGTAAATAAGTAGTTTCATTCAACAGTTTTAGATTATGATATTGGGGTAACGACTTTAACATTAATTTGGGGATTAGTATCTATTTTGAGGTTAAATAATTATATTCGGAATTAAATTAGTTATTTTAGAGCAGGATGGTTCCTATTGCAGAACATTTTTGTATAGCGGTCCGGCCCGTCTAAACCTGCATCAGTCTTAAAATACCATCAACGAATGTATATATACGTCCGGCGTATCCCAGGTAGTCAGGGTTTACTAATTTAGCATAATCAGCATATAATATTCCCACTGCTAGGACACGGGCTTCCTCTCGGTGAGAGGGAGTGGGCCGTAATCCACCACGCGGGCCCAGTACGGGTTGGTAATGTCACATGTCTTCGAATTTTAGGTTCTAGGCCTTGCCGTTTACCTGACGATGTTTTCCTACACCGTTTTGAGAGCAGTGGTGATGAAATAATTTACACAAAGTGAAACGCTTGTCTGGGTTCGACCACTGGGCCACCACAGACTGCTCCACTACCTTGCTTTCTGGCACATATTTTACGATGGCGTGAGCTCAACTTAAGTGGCAATGGGCAGGGCACATTGCTCGCAGAACGGATGGCCGATGGGGTCGAAAGGTTCTGGAGTGGCGACCACGTACCGGAAGACGTAGCGTTGGAAGGCCTCCCACAAGATGGACCGATGACCTTGTGAAGGCCGTAGGAATCCGCTGGATGCGGAAAGCACAGAATCGGTCGAAGTGGCGGTGCTTGGGGGAGGCCTATGTCCAGCAGTGGACTTTCGGCTGAAATGATGATAATGATGAATGAGCTCATCTGATAATAGTTCGTGTCAATACGTTAGACGAAGATTGAGTTTTGCAAACTATACTGTGTGACATCAAATAAAAGGACTTATTGTGAGGATCTCAAGTATTTTTTTTTTTATAATTTTAAAATAAATAATTTTAAAGATATTTAAGAAAATAGATGAAAATTGACCATTATCTCCGAAACTACTGAGCCTAAAATTAAAAAAAAATACTGAGAATGGTTCTTCACTCATAGATTACAGAAAAATGTATAAGAAGTCTATAGTTTTAAAATAACATGGTAAATCTCTCAATATTGTACGTACAAACTTACATTTACAGTTGGAATGTGTGGGAGAACATGTTTTTCAACTACAATGTTAAGTTTGTTCTTGGGATAAATTCATCCCAACTACGGAACCCTTCATTGTGCGTAGTCTGATACGCACTAGGCCGGTTTTATAAATCCATATTTATTATTAATTAAAATCGTTCTTGTGTCTGTCTCTATGACCGCATATTTTTTCTAAACTACGCAACGAATTTCGATGCGGTTTTTACCATTATTTAGACAAAAAATCAGAGTATTTTTGTGATAAATGAATTTGAAAAAAATTGTCAAATCGAACAAACCATAAGGCTTTTAATTTCAATTTAACACTTTAAAGGACACCATAAGCCCATAGGCGTCATAACAATAAAACTTATATTATGTCTCGTGTACTGTCCTTCAAAGTGTTAATTTTGTTTTAACCTAAAACTAAATTCATTCGTTTATCTAAAATTAATCTACTCAAAATTCAGTTTGATTTTCTATTTTCACTGAAATGGAGTGCATTAAAGCAAAGCACACATTACAGCTGCATTGAATCGCAGCTCATAATACATTTCAATAAAAAACAAACGCGAACGCGCGATTGTTAGGTTTTAATTTATTAATACGTAATTGTTGGATATTGTACTGGCAACACCCAAAGATTCGATGTGTCAATTGAGTAGCGCGGGAACCCTTCTTCTGGGTCTGGCGCTCGTGACGGTAAGATGTGCTTAGTGGCTGTGTCGGTAAAAAAATAGATTGGTATGGTATTGGTTGGAAATCTACTGTAAATTAAGGTACCCTGTTAGTTTTATGGTAAATATTAGAATACGGATTGAATTGTGATATTATGTGGGGAATAGGAGATGTTATGATATGGTGTAGAATATTGAATTTGATGTTGGCAAAGAAATATAAATGACTGACAAAATATCTTGGTGTTGCATATTATTTTCCTTATCCCTGAAATATTGTAAATAAGTAGTTTCATTCAACAGTTTTAGATTATGATATTGGGGTAACGACTTTAACATTAATTTGGGGATTAGTATCTATTTTGAGGTTAAATAATTATATTCGGAATTAAATTAGTTATTTTAGAGCAGGATGGTTCCTATTGCAGAACATTTTTGTATAGCGGTCCGGCCCGTCTAAACCTGCATCAGTCTTAAAATACCATCAACGAATGTATATATACGTCCGGCGTATCCCAGGTAGTCAGGGTTTACTAATTTAGCATAATCAGCATATAATATTCCCACTGCTAGGACACGGGCTTCCTCTCGGTGAGAGGGAGTGGGCCGTAATCCACCACGCGGGCCCAGTACGGGTTGGTAATGTCACATGTCTTCGAATTTTAGGTTCTAGGCCTTGCCGTTTACCTGACGATGTTTTCCTACACCGTTTTGAGAGCAGTGGTGATGAAATAATTTACACAAAGTGAAACGCTTGTCTGGGTTCGACCACTGGGCCACCACAGACTGCTCCACTACCTTGCTTTCTGGCACATATTTTACGATGGAGTGAGCTCAACTTAAGTGGCAATGGGCAGGGCACATTGCTCGCAGAACGGATGGCCGATGGGGTCGAAAGGTTCTGGAGTGGCGACCACGTACCGGAAGACGTAGCGTTGGAAGGCCTCCCACAAGATGGACCGATGACCTTGTGAAGGCCGTAGGAATCCGCTGGATGCGGAAAGCACAGAATCGGTCGAAGTGGCGGTGCTTGGGGGAGGCCTATGTCCAGCAGTGGACTTTCGGCTGAAATGATGATAATGATGAATGAGCTCATCTGATAATAGTTCGTGTCAATACGTTAGACGAAGATTGAGTTGCGTGTCTTGAAGTTATTTAGAACATTTGACCTTTGATCTTTATCATGAAGCACGTGCAGATCTTTTTCCGCAATCTGTTGTTCATTACACATCATCATCTGCCTAGCCTTTTCCCAACTATGTTGGGGTCGGCTTCCAGTCTAACCGGATGCAGTTGAATACCAGTATTTTACATGGAGAGACTGCCTATCTGACCTCCACAACCTAGTTACTAGGTAACACGATACCCCTTGGGTAAGACTGGTTGTCAGACTTTTTGGGCTTCTAACTACCCGTAACGACTGTCAAAGATCTACAAATGACAGCCGGGACCAACGGCTTAACGTGCTTTTTGAGGTACGGAGGGGTCTTGGTATGTAAAGATGGTCACCCATCCACAGATCAACCGCGGCAAGCGTAGCTTAACCTGATCGATCGACCCGTGCAGCTGTTGTTACTTAGCCACAAGCCCCTCACCTGTTGTTCATTACACATTAGGAAAAAATTAACATAGTTTTCCTCAAACTGCATTTTATTTATAAACGATATCATCTATTACTAGCTGTGGCCTGGGACTAAACTAGCTACTATCCGGGATGAAAAGAATACTTTAATAAAAAATAGTGTAGCGTTGTGTTGCGCGTTGCACTCGCGTCGCCGCGTCTAGAATATACTTTCCTACATACTTCCCGCCGCCAGCGCTCGCTCGCGTGGCCAATCGGCTCCCCGCTACGCACCGAGATAGATCGCGCCGCGCACGCTGCGATCGTGCGACAGCCGCCATATTATTATACCGTTACGTTGATTGTTCCTCGAGAATACCTTATATACCATAATAAAGTTACATATTCTGTTATAATAGTAAAATATTTTGGGTTCTTTACAGGAAAAAAGGGAACCCTTATAGAATCACTTCGTTGTCCATTTGTCTGTCTGTCTGTTTGTCAGTCTGTCAAGACTCTTGTTCTTAGGAATGCGTGGAGGTATCAAGTTGAAATTAATATCAAATACGTAGATCTATGATCCCTTTGAGCTCTAAAAAATCAAGTTTCTAAGTTAACGCACTATAGAAATATAGCCACTTTTGTGACATATTTTGATACTCGCAAATAAATCAAAATCTATAGGGTACTTCCCGCTGATCTAGAATCATGAAATTTGGCAAGAAGCAAGGTCAAGAGCAGTGGTGGCCTAGTAGTAACGGCCGCGACTTACGAGTTGTAGGTCGTAGGTTTGAACCCAGACAGGCGCTTTACTTTGTGTAAATTATTTCATCACCACTGCTCTCAAAACGGTGAAGGAAAACATCGTGAGGAAACCGGCATGTCCTAGGACCAAAAATTCGAAGACACGTGACATCTACCAACCCGCACTGGGCCCGCATGGTGGATTACGGCCCACTCCCTCTCACAGAGAGGAGGCCTGTGTCCCAGCAGTGGGAACATTTATAGGCTGATGATGATGATGATGACGTAGATCTATGATCCCTTTGAGTTCTAAAAAATCAAGTTTCTAAGTTAACGCAATATAGAAATATAGCCACTTTTGTGACATATTTTGATACTTGCAAATAAATCAAAATCTATAGGGTACTTCCCGCTGATCTAGAATCATGAAATTGGGCAAGAAGCAAGGTCACATAGCGCACAAAGGAAAAAGTCCATAAATTGTTAATTTGTAGTTCAATAACAAAAAAAAAAATGCGATTACAAACTTTCATTTGTTTATTATTAATTTACACTTTGTTTTTTGTTTTGTTTTTTACTTGTTTTATAATTATGTTGTGTTGTGTGCCTTTTTGTCTGTGTTAAATAAGTGTATTTTCTTTCTTTCTTTTGTTAATTTGCAGTTGGAGAATTGACCGTGACGTCGATATATGGGACATATCGATGTCGACATATCAATGTATGGGAGAACATGTTTTTCAACTACTTTAAGTTTGTTTTTCGGATAATTTAATCCCAACTACGTAGCCCTTTTATATGCGTGATCCGACACGTACTTGGCCGGTTTTTATAGCGATATCGTCAATGAAGTTCTTACAGTACGGAAGTCAAAAATGGCTTCTTTTAGGAGAGTGAAAAAACTGTATGAAGTAAATGTAACTTACACTTGGTTTAATAATTAAACCGTGACCACATAATATTAAATCGATACTAAAACATCAAGATGTATTGCAAATAATACCTTAAATCAAAATCACAACACAGGAACACTTAATGCACGACGAATTTGTACGAATTTGTACGCTGACATACGCAGTGTTGGCGGCAACAACTAAGATACGCAGTGTAACTATTTTTCAAATAACGCGTTCGTATTGGTCAGGTTATCGTGTTTTGATTGGTCGATACGATGCGCACCATTAAGCTTTATCCAATGACATTCAAATCTCAAAACACTCATAAAATGACTTACTGACGATATGGGTTTGCTCTTGACCTCGATTTCGCCTGATGGAAAGCGATGCATGAGGACTATGATGAAACGAGCGTGCCCAGAAGATGCCTGTTCACTCTTGAAGGGCGACGGATTATACGTGGAAGGGAACACAGACGCTGGCAGTATGCAGGTCAGGTTACATTATCTGTCAAACCTAACGATCGGTCCAATGGTTTAGGTGTGAAAGGTTATATAGACAGACAGACAGAATTACTTTCAAATTTATAATATTAGTACCAATGGATTAGTATATAGTGTCAGAGTTTTTATGACGCCCATGGGCCTCTGAGTTGCCTTCACATGCCGTTTAGAAATATCTCTCAGATATGCCGATTTCGTTACGATGTTTTCCTTCACCGTTTTTAAAGCGTAATAATTATACAATACGCACATGAATCCGAAAAGTCAGAAGCCTTGGGTTCAAACTCAAGACCTATGACTAGAAAAAAAGAAAGAAAGAAAATTTGGTCTATTTGTCACAGAAACACGTGCACACATAAAAGAAAAGAGTAATTAGAAAAAAAAAGTTATTTAAAAAACAAAAAACCCGACTGCAAAAACACATAACTGAAAAGACAAAAACAAGCATTATAATCTATAGAATTTTGGTATTGCAGGCGGGACAAACAAAATTTACACCATCATTTCAGGTTATTGGTTTGTCCCGCCTGCAATACCAAAATTCTATAGATTATAATGCTTGTTTTTGTCTTTTCAGTTATGTGTTTTTGCAGTCGGGTTTTTTGTTTTTTAAATAACTTTTTTTATATATTTAGATTAGATATTAGCTTTTATTTGATACCAATAATGTTTTTTTTTTAAACCTACCCCTCCCTTTTTTTCTATTTGCAGATGCAATATATAAATATTATATAGCCTATGACACTCCTACAATTAATACGAATCTAACGACACCTCACATGTTAAAATCCATCAAGCCGTTTAGGCTACAGAGCGTGCCAAAGAAATAGACATACATACATACATACATACATACAAACATACATACATACATACATACTCTCGAAAAACATTACCCTCCTTCTGGGGCAGTCGGGTAACAACACAAAAGTACATAATAAATCACGAGCATAAAACAGAAATTAGTCGGCAGCTGCACGACATGACTGTGAGAAGAAGGCTTCCACTCAGCATGATGCTATGCTATGGGGGACCCACAGCACAGCGCTGATTTTCAGTGGTCACCCGAAAAAAAAGTTCGACGACTATATAATAAAGAATATTCTGTATCTATATAAAGAATATAATATTCGTTCTCATAAGGAAGTCTTGGTTATAATTTCAAATTATCTACCATCCATAAAAAACCGAGTATTCTATCTCGTTTGGATGCAAATATTCATATAAAATTCAAGCTATGCCTGGGCCTTCAATCTTGTGGAAACTTGTTAGTTTTCAGAGCCAAATAGTGCCAGTTGGTGCTAATGTAGAATACATTCCACTTCTGCGCCAAAAACCGGCTAAATTCGCTCAGCTGTTTTGGCGTGATTCAGTTATAAAATTTGAAACTTTCGCATTGCTTTTTAGGATTCCGTACCAAAATGGTAAAAAGGGGTGAGACTCAGTCTGTCTTTCTGTTTGTCACGGCTGGATATCTCAAGAACAACTAATGCTGGAATAGTTTTAGATGACATTTGCCCAACTATTTTGCAAAGAAGAAATATTTTTTTTTGCAACAGGGTTGAACGGGGCTCTTAAAAATTCAAAGTGGGACTACTAGGGCATATGGGGTATCATATGAAAGAGCACTATTTGCACATTCTCAAACGTTTTTAGGGTTCCGTTAAAAAACGGAACCCTTATAGATTCGTCATGTCTGTCTGTCTGTCTGTCTATCTGTCTGTCTGTCTGTCTGTCTGTCTGTCTGTCCGTCCGTATGTCACAGCCACTTTTTTCCGAAACTATAAGAGCTATGCTGTTGAAATTTGGTAAGTAGATGTATTCTGTGAACCGCATTAAGATTTTCACACAAAAATAGAAAAAAAACAAATAATTTTGGAGTTCCCCATACTTAGAACTGAAATTCAAAATTTTTTTTTCATCAATCCCATACGTGTGGGGTATCTATGGATAGGTCTTCAAAAATGATATTGAGGTTTCTAATGTCATTTTTTTCTAAACTGAATAGTTTGTGCGAGAGACACTTCCAAAGTGGTAAAATGTGTGTCCCCCCCCCTGTAACTTCTAAAATAAGAGAATGATAAAACTAAAAAAAATATATAATGTACATTACTATGTAAACTTCCACCGAAAATTGGTTTGAACGAGATCTAGCAAGTAGTTTTTTTTTAATACGTCATAAATCGTAAACTTATCGTTACTTGCTGCTACGGAACCCTTCATGGGCGAGTACGACTCGCACTTGGCCGTTTTTTTTTTTTAGGCCGCATATTTTTCGTCTTTTGATGAAAAAAAAGACACCCTTATATCCGAAGTTTGTATAGAGAAAAATCTAAAATTATTCTGTGTGATAGAAGTTGAATGTAAAGATTACAGGAAAAATAAAACGACGTCTCCAAATAGCACACTTATTCAGAAATCATCAACAAAAATTACATTAGTTCCACTATAGGCCAAGAAATGAAATGAAATGAAATGAAATGAAATTGTTTATTCTGTAAATAGGATATCGGAATCACTTTTACACGTCATATAAAAAAATATTAAAAATAAGCTAGATGAGTTCGGCTTTTCCTATCTGACTACTCTGAGAAGAAAGGCCGAAAGAAACTCAGAGGTCATAGTCTCTTTTAAAGTCCAGACATAATCTTGGTCAGGCCATATGAGGACCATGTAGATTAGTGTCTGAAAAGGTCTTTTGAGGAAAGAACCACACAGATTTGAGTGGACCTGTCCAGTCAGTGCAAGCATTTGTCAGTAATCGTGGAGCTCAACTTAGAACTTAAGGAGCTCAACTCGACGAGCAATACCAAAGAAAGGACATTTGGGTAGGCCGCAAAACTACTCAAACTGCCAGACCATCTCTGATGACCATCAAGAGATGGCGCTGACCTAAAACTGCAATATTCTACACCGCAGTGTTAAAATTCTCTGACAAATATAGGCCTCGCCGATGAAAATTAAAAATGGTACGGAATCCACGGTATGCGATAAACGAAGTAACTGCAATGGCATACCTAAAGGACAAATGAATATCGTATTTTTAGGAACATTTGTATCGTTTATTGCCCGTGGTTCGACCGCGTAGTTCTGCAAATAGGATCAAGGGTATTTTTCTTTTGGTGGTTCTATCAATCGGACCATGGGCAAATCTAGTTCTATCAATAGTACTAAGGGCTACTTTGTTCACCTGTGGTTCTATTGTAATCTGTCTGTCAAAAAAAAACATCTAATTTAACTTTTTTTTTGTTCACAACATGCCAAAAGTGAAAGCAAGCTTCACTCGCAATCCTCAACACCACAGAGGAACTGGCTACTTACCTCTAACAGCCGAAAGACAACAATGCTGTTAACATGTTTGACTAGCTGTACAGCCGAACAAGCAATTCGTTATGCAGCAAGCTAACTTGCGATTACTTTTAAACAATTTTGTGAGTCTACTGAGTAGTCAAATATTTTACTTCACTCTCTTAAGTATGCCACAAGCTTAAACAGTTATTACGCACACAATAAAAGTCAATATTGGCGGTGTAAGAATGAATGAATGAAATGCATCGACCCCAGCGCGGTTTAACCAGACTCAATAAATCGAATGAACCCCGAGATTTGCACTAACCGCTGGAGCCTGTTTCATGGAGCTACAGAGGCCATTGCATATCAAGGAGTAGACCGGGATGAGCAGTAATGATAGGGAAGACGTGCCCTTAGGATAAGGAGGGATTTGCGAGCCTAACGGATATGCATCCTTGAGTAAGCAATGGAATAGTGGAGAGACGGGTGATATTTATCTATAGATGGGCATCTTTTATACGATGGCGCCGCTAGGCAGGTTAACCGTTTCAGGTTTCTTGTAAATCTTGCTAGCAGTCTTCTTGGTCTTCAGCCATGGCCATCCAAAAGTGATTTTCTTGTCGAAGTAAGTCATGTCCTGTTTTAGGATATCAGTAGTTTATATTTTTGCTGGTATACCAAATAGAAAATAACCTGAGTTACCGACAAAGCTTGCAGAGTAAGCAAGCTGAAATGGCAGTGGGCTGGTCATGTTTGTCGAAGGACCAAGGACCAGTAGAGCAGACGAGTTCTGTGGCAGCCGCGTATCGGCAACCGCAGTGTAGGACGCCTCCAAGCTGGATGGACCAACGACCTTGAAAAGGCGGCTGGGACAGACAGGATGCGGAAGGTGGAGAACAGTGTGTTGTGGTGCAGCCTGGGAGAGGCCAATATCCAGCAGGGGAGCATAGATCGAGTTGTTGATTGATACCAGATAGCTTGTTCGACTTCTACAGTCGGGGAAATTAATACTGTTACAACCTACATCAATTTGCCGTCTAATAGCCATTTCATACAACTATCAAAGAAGGACAGTTGTAATTTGATTATACGACCAATTTAAATTGGTAGTCAATTTGCTTTAAATTAATTTCTCTGACTTCTTCTGAATTAATTTCCAGACAGCTGTGAAACTAGAGCTGGTTTTACAGCTGTCTGGGGGACCCGTGCGGGCCGTGGTACGGGCTTTCGGAACGGAGACACACGTGAGGCGATAGAACGTTGTTTCACAGCGATGCGACCCGCTTCGGGTAGAGCCCGTACAACGCTAGCAACCGTATCGTACTAACTCCCTCGTTTCAGAGCACTGCGGGCGCTACCCAAACGGGTCTCCCGTGTGCGAGCGACCCATGCGGGTCTCTCGGATAGCTGTGAAACCAGCCTAATAGAAATAACGTTTATGAGAATTATCATCTTAATTTTAATCGGATTAGACAACAGTTTCTAACTTGGACCAAAAACGTTAAAATTATTTATCATCATGGCTGTCAGTGGCAAGTTTAGACACATTGTGTGTAACAGAGTGGCAGACTTTTGTCTCCGTCGCCGTCATAGGACCAATGGGGTTTTCTTAACTCCGTCATTGTTCAATGTTCAACGTTTTTGTAAGAACACCATGATTTCCTGATTTGAGTATTTTGCAAATATTTTTCCTTCGAAAATTTTGCCCGGAGATAATTTGTTTATTCTCGACTTTTACACCTACCACGTTGTCCATATTAATATACATATATTATAAATACGCAACTTACTCTGTCTGTCTGACTTTCTATCTTCTGTTATTTCTACATTTAACTATAATTTATATATATAAAGCAAAGCAAAGCTGCCAGTCTTCTGGGCACGTTTCCGGATGACAGCGATACGGACAAATTCTTCGACGCCTAATTGTCATTTTGCTTTTGTATTTATTTATACAGATAGTTAGTTAGTCTTTTAATTTAGTACCTAGTGTAAATAGTTAGTTGTGTTAAAAACTGTAAAGTTATATTACGTGCAATAATGTAATAAATTTAAAACGAAATTCTAAAAAAAATAATTACATTATATTATTTTATAATATAAAAATCAAATTATATGAATTTATAATGTGAACAGAACAGAACGTTGTCCCGACTTAACAGCCCAATGCGGGCGAAGACGCGAGCGAAAGCTAGTAAGAAAATAAAACTTAGATAATAATGTCTTATTTTAAAATGACGGACAGCACATTAACGTCACCATCAATGCAATTGCCTTAATTGCTGAATTTGGCGATATTCCAATGTATTATTATTTGAGAAAAAAAAAACGAAAATACTAGTAAACATCGCAATTGGACTTCAAGAAATATTTCATTCATTACCTTACTTTCTTTGGGAAACCATTACAATATCATAATCCGCCTAGCCTTTTCCCAACTAGGTTGAGGTCAGCTACCAATGTAACAGGATGCAGCTGAATACTAGTATTGGACATGGAGCGACTGCCTATCTGACCTCCATAAACCAGTAACTGGGTAACACGATACCCCTTGGTTAGACTGGTTGTCTGACTTTCGAGCTTCTGACGACTCGTAACAATTGTCAAAGATATACAAATGACAGCCAGGACCAACGGCTTAATATTCTATTCGAGGCACGGAGAGGTATTGGTATGTAAAGATGGTCACTCTTCCACGGACCAACAGCGGCAAGCTTACTTAACCACAAGCCCACTACAATTAACCATTCCAGTATACCTACCACACATTTTTTTGCAACCCATTTATTTTTCTCTTTTTATCTAGTACATCGTTTCCTACTACAAATATTGCTGTACGTGCACTGTCGATCTTTGTAAACATAATCCTATCGAGTACCTTCACAATATTCTGACGGTATTCAGAAAAAAGCCATTAAAATGTAATAACAGTTATGTCAATTCTGATTGCATCTATGATGAAGATACTATTACAGCGAAATAATATTGTTGTTTGTTTTTCATTCATTTGTTTATTTTTTTCGTGACTGTGTTCATTTTTGACATGCAAACCAATTCACAAATCTGTGGAAATCGTGTGTTGTTATAACGCATCATCAAGTTTCGTGAGAATTCTTCTAGACAAAAACAAATAAGTTCAAAAAACTGTAACCCGACTAAGGAAAAATAAAAGTAATCTAAAAAGTACGAAACAAGAAAATATTTCTGATAGAAATCAAGACTTAGGTACAAAAATGGTCCAAGTAAAGCCGTCATCGCATGCCATTATAATTTTGTAGGTGTTCCTGGCACTCACATGGTATACAGGCATGCGATCACGGCTTTATCTTGACCATTTTTGTACCTATGTCTTGATTTCTGTCAGAAACATTTTCTTGTTTCGTACTTTTTAGATTACTTTTATTTTTCCGACCATCTATGGATAATTGATGAATATTAACCTAAATCCAGCTAGTTGTACCAACGACCTTAAAAAGGTGGCTAGGACAGACTGGATGTGGAAGGCAATCAAATCAGTATTGTATTTATTTTATTTTTGATTTGTTATTTCACTATATGCTGCACCGGTTGACGTCATCACGTCAGCGCCGGCTATCGCTAAAAATCAGCTCTGGGGCTCTGTCTCGCATGGAGTCGCAGCATTTATGCTGAGCGATGGCCGTTTTGCGTGGATGTGATGCATATTTTCCCCCAATTTGTTATTTACGTGTTTTTTTTATCTTTCTTTGCGTCATGTTTACCGCAAATAAACGTATTTTCTTTCTTTTTTTTTCTTCTTTCTTTAAGGCTCCTGGCTGTGAATTCACTCGACAGAGTTTAGGTAAATTCTTGCGATGCTATGTTTGTGTGCACCGTTCACGCACACACGCCTAAACATCGAGCGTAGTGATCGCTTAAACAGTTTTGATCCTATAGACGGTATTTTGTTAAGTTACGTAGGTACGCTTATGAAATAAGTCTGAAATGTTTGTGTATATTCGTTTAGTATATTTATAACAATTCTGTTTTATATGGAATTTTATACTTTTTGTATGGAAAACATGAAAAATTATTACCTACATGTTGAGTTTTATGGGTTTATGGGTTTCATAAAGGGGGTCGAAATTTTCATTATTTTTGCGATAAGACACAATTTTCGAGATATAAGCAAAAGAACAGAAAAAAGATAAAGTACAGTTTTTGCAACTGAATGAGTTATTAATTTAGTGAAAATGAAAAATTCGCTATTCTGAATTTGACTTTTTTCACCTAAAATTTTGATTGGTGCCGATTCTCTTATACACCGAACTAAACTAACTAAACTATCACAAAAATTTCTTACTTTTGACTATGAGAATCTCAAAGCTATTGGTGCCGATTCCCTGGTTCACAAACTAAACTAAATTTAAGTTCAGTGCATCTTTTACTTACAATTTCATTAAGAAAAGGACAGAAGATAAATTTTAGTTTAGTCCTGTCAAATTAATCACCGCCTATCACTCTCCATACAAGTTTAGACGTGATTAAAAACCGACTAAAATTACGTCAATTAACGTCAAGCGCTGATTAATTTGACAGGACGAAACTAAAATTTATCTTCTGTCCTTTTCTTAATGAAATAGAAAGAAAAAGATGCACTTAAATTTAGTTTAGTTTGTGAACAAGGGAATCGGCACAATTATGCAAAATAAATTCTCTAAGTTTAAGAAAATTTTTGACACATCTGAATCAAATTTGACAATTGCGATTCCACGCGTGATATCTAACCATGTGAATCTTTTTAGAGCCGGAGGCGCGCACGCTCGACGTGTTTTATATGGAACTTTTCACTTTTTGTATGGAAAATAAGAAAAAATATTACCTACATGTAGAGTATAAGGGGTTTAAGGCTTTTATAAAGGGAGTCGAAATTTTCATTATTTTTGCGATTGGACACACCGTTTTCGAGATATAAGCAAAAGAAAAAAAAAGATTCAGTACTATTTTTGCATGTGAAATCGAGGTGTTGGTGTGAATTTAAAGTTCATGACAATCAATTTTATTCCACACGTTTTTAATCGCGAAAAATAGTCAGATTCGGTTAGAAAATCTAAATTTTAAGTGAAAAACGTCAAATTCAGAATAGTAAAATTGCTATTTTCACTAAATGAAAATCTAAGTTCCATCTTAGTGCTGTCAAACTAAAATCTAGTTAAGTTGTGTCACTTTAGTCTATTTCAGAATGGGAAACCGTCGTTTGACAGGAATAAAACAAAATTTTGGTGATTTTTAGTCTAGTTTAGAGGCATTTGTGACAAGAGAATCGGCACCATGTCTAACTAAATCTGACTATTTTTAATCGCGATTAAAAAGGTGCGGAATAAAATTAGTTATCTTGAACTAAAATTCACACCAACAACGCTTCAGGTGCAAAAAACAGTACTGTATCTTTTTTTTTTTCTTTTGCATATATCTCGAAAATGGTGCGTCCAATCGCAAAAATAATGAGAATTTCGATCCCCTTTATAAAACCCTTAAACCCCTGACACTCAACATGTAGGTAATATTTTTTCTTATTTTCCTTACAAAAAGTACGAATTCTATATAAAACGTCAAGGCTGCCCCCTGTGCGCCTCCAGCTCTAAAAAAAATTCACGGGTTAGGGCAAACAAGTACCACGTGGACTCGCGATTGTCAAATATAATTTTAGTGTGTCAAAATATATTTAAATTTAGAAAATTTTTGTTGCAGAATAGCTTCAAGATTTTCATAGCCAAAAGTAAGGAATTTTAGTGATAGTTTAGTAAGTTTAGTTCGGTATACAAGAGAATCGGCACCATATTGCCATCTTAGTGCTGTCAAAATAAAATACATATATTCTATAATTATTTCACGATGGGAAATCATCGTTTGACAGGAATGAACGAAACTTTGGTGATTTTTAGTCTAGTTTTGAGGCATTAATTTGTGACAAGAGAATTGGCACCAGTATCCATAAAGGGATCTGAGACACTTGCGCGAAATACATTTTCGCGAAAGACACTTGCGCGAACCCACTTGCGCGAAAAAGTTGCGGAAATGAGATTTCTTCATAACATCACGCCATCAATTTCAAAGGGCCCAACACTTTGAAATTGATGGCGTGATGTTATGAAGAAATGTGAAAATTTTCGCAGCCGCCATCTTATATTTACGTTTTGACATCAAAATCTGCTTTAGAATCCTCAAAAACTATGAAAAAGACACCCATGACGAAAAATCTGAATATTGTCACAGCCGCCATCTTGGATTTATATTTTGACCTCACTATCAGCTTTAGCATCCTCGAAAACTATGAAAACGATACCCATGACGAAATATTTTTAAATGTTCGCAGCCGCCATCTTGGATCTTTATTTTGACTTAAAGTAGTCTTCAGTAGCGTTAAAGAAACTTCGTTCCAAAAATACTTCACTTATTGCTACAACAGCATATAGGCGCGGGCATATCGGTGACGCGAACCCATAACTTTTTCCCCTACCAAAAATCACTCAAAACTATGAAATCTAAAGTCAAAATATAACTAGTGAACCCAGCAGGCAGATGTTGTCCTGCGACAACAGCGCCACGCGAGTCCAACTATAGTTATGAACCATCCAAGTTACACAAAAAGAATTAAAAAAAAAAACATCTAAATCAGTCAAGCCGTTTAGGATAAGAAGAATTACGAACACACGTACACCGGTATTTTATTTATTGCCAGGCATGCAAAATTTTAATGTTCTTCAAAAACAAGCAAAGTACTTTAAAATAAAATGCGGATCAAAATGTGGCAGTCGACGTACAATTTCTGGAATATGTTAACATCGGACACGTACGTGCGTGTGTGCGTGCTGCGACGCAAAGTGATACGTCCTCACGCTGGGAAGGCCCGTTCGCTACTGACGGAATAGATTTTCCGCGATCGTTTATATAGTTCACTTTGCCATTTATTTACGTAATGAAGTAATTGTTTATTTATAAAATAAAATTTAGATTCTATTAAACAATTAACTTAAAATTAATATATAATTTTTAAAATTTCTTAAAAGTGTTTCTAAGTATTAGAAAAAAAAAATTATTTGGCTTGAAGTTTTGAGAAAGTTACGTTATTTCAACATTTTTTTCTACTATATTTTGTGTGAAAGTTGAAAAAAGTGGTTCCCCTATGTACAAGTAGACCATATAAAGATGTTGATGATATTTTTTAATTTTCAACATCAAAAGCAGTTTCTTCTAACGAAACGATCAAACGTCAGTCTCGCGTCATTTTTTGGAAAACTTGTTGCGAATTTTAGTGATTTCCCACGAATGCTTAATTTATTTCAAAAATCCCTTTCCCCTATGTACAAGACGAAGAATTGGACTTTTCAAATCACAAATAATTTTGTTTAAATTCTCGTCCCCTTTCTCACAACGAATAAACAAAATTGATCAAAATCAGTGATTTCGTGCGGTGCGGCGGCACGGAGCCTTAACGAAACAATAATAAAATCAACACTGTTTACATAAAAACACTTACCATATTTATAAACGTTGTGATTAACGTTGGCTTCAAGCAAAGTTTGAAGTGGTAAATTAATAGGTAGTTACCATGCCTCATATTACGCATATTATTACACTAATACTCGAAAAAAATCCACAACGATGTCTTATCTACTCCTACTCCATAATATTATCATACCAGTCATGTTCAAGTACTTGAGACTCTAAAACTGCGGCCTGACCTTCAATTCCAGTTAAGTCACCCAAAGCTTTAGTTTTGGCCTCGCAAGGCCTCCTGAGGCCTTTGACATGAATGTCACGTCTACCTGTCTTAGAGGATTATTGCTAACTTTATGTTCATCTCAATATTATCTGAGACGATTTGCTCTGTTATTCCCGGTGTCTTTTGTTCTAAGTTTTGGTCATGAAACGAATGCTGAATGGAGATCAAACTTTACTAAAGTAACTTTAATTTTTTTTTTTTTTATGTAAGATCTTTTTTTTTTTTTGTCAATGACAAAAATAGAATCTTCAATAATAGTTTTTTTTTTGTTTCTAATGTGAGGTTTTTATGCCATTTGCCAGACATTTAACAACTTATTGTTTTAGGCAGATGAAGGATGAACGATGATATTTTGTTCAAAATACAAATAATTATGAATTTGTGTGAAAAACCTCGCTTTGTCGCAGACCTATTGAGTCTGCCTACCCCTATAGGAAGAAGGCGTAAGTTTATGTATGTTTGTATGCATATTGTGTCGGCAACAATAGTATATTACTGCCGCGGTCTATAATGACTACTTTGCTGGTCGCGCTGATGATGGCCGACAGCGCAGCGTAGCGCAGCTCCAGGCCGACACAGCGCAGTCAGCGTGCAGCACTTGATGGACGAGCTGAGATAAAGGCCGAGGCCGTAGGTCGAGGCCTTTACAGCGAGGATAGCAAGGGCTGCAATGATGGCCAAGCTGGAAGGCCTAGAGCGTAGCTAGGCTAGCTCGAGGCAATCATAGCGTGACCAGCGAAGCAGTCATTGTGGGCCAAGGCTTGTATAGTGCTTTACAAAAAGCAGTGCAAAAATGCAAGCACCTAATCTAAATAAAACCAGCAACGTAATTTCAATAAAATATATATTAATTAACTAGAAATTGGTGGTGTTAAACACATTGAATCGGAAGAATTTTCGCTTTGAGAGCTCATTTTTAGCAAAAAAGTCAAAATCAAAATTTTCGCTGAACCGCGCTTTTGTTACTTCTTTTTTTTTAACAATGGTAGGTGGAACTATACAGCCAAATCTATACATATAATAAAATCGTAGCGAAGTCAAAACTGTACATTGAATATTTTTGAAAAAAAGTAATTGCTACGAGGTCTAGGATCGATTCTAATGCCGAAAATATTTTTTTTAGAATTTTTGTCTGTTTGTCTGTATGTATGTTCCAGCATGGCGCAAATTCTACCGGATAGATTCTGTTAAAATTTTGCATAGATATTTCCTGTGTGTCTGGTCAAACTATAGGGTATAAACTATCACGCTATTTACTATGGGGGACGAGCAATATTACATTATGTTGTATTTTTATGTTCTAGCATGACGCAAATTTTACCGGATAGATTCTGTTAAAATTTTGCATAGGTGTTCCCTATAAGTCTGGTCAAACTATAGGGTATAAACTATCACGCTATTTACTATGGGGGACGAGCAATATTATATTATGTTCGTATTTTTGGATAAAAACG
The DNA here is from genome assembly GCA_963680765.1 of Agrochola lychnidis. Classification (NCBI taxonomy): domain Eukaryota; kingdom Metazoa; phylum Arthropoda; class Insecta; order Lepidoptera; family Noctuidae; genus Agrochola; species Agrochola lychnidis. Next base: position 15,893,883 of record OY796869.1, on the reverse strand, counting down.
CGCCAAAATTTTAGGATATTGTAGATGGTTATCGATTAAGCTTTTTAAATGATTATCATCACGCTATACCTTTATGGAACTAAGCAGTCAATCATGAAATATATAGGAACGGCTATTTTAGACGAGTTTCAACAAAGCAATTAGCTCAACGGTTGGGCGGTTGCTTTGCAAACATGGGGTTGTAAGTTCGATTCCCACCTACGGTTTTTTCTTTTTTTTCACATTTTGTTATACGATTATTATTTTTTTTGATTATGTACCTATAATCTATAGATATAATAAAATCGTAGCGAAGTTAATGTTTTTTAAAGAAAGTTATTGCTACGAGGTATGGGATCGATTCTTATGCGGAAAATAAAGTTTTTAGAATGTTTGTCTGTACCAACTGTAGGGCATAAACTATCACGCTATTTGCTATGGGGGATGAGCAATATTACATCATTTTCGTATTTTTTCAAATTGAAAAAGGACGCGCCAAAAGGTTGGGATATTGTAGATAGGTAGTTACCGATTTAACTTTTTAAATGATTATCATCACGCTACCTTTTATATAGGAACGGCTATTTTAGCTAACTTTCAACAAAGCGAATATGTAAGCGGTTGGACGAATGATTTGAAGTCCTGAGGGCCTACCACCAGCTCAAAAGCAGTATTATTTTAATACTAGCTTCTGCCCGCGACTTCGTTCGCATGGAAATCGTAAGACATCACAATATACTACAATAATAGCCATATTTTTATAAAACTTCCCTGTATACTACGTTTGTAGCAAAGCATACACTCCCAGAGAACTGCACGCGCTTTAACCCTTAGCAAGTCGCGCGTCCCCCCGCGGAACTTAAGAAAAAATGCTACTATCTATTTTTACAAGTAAAACAGCTCCCAAGGAACCCGGGAAGGTATAATACATGCCGTGTTAATGGCTCTTTATTGACGAATTCTCCGTTTTTCCGAAGGCCTACCCAAAAATCAAAAGCACTTGAGATTAGATTGACATAATAAGTGTTTTAGGTAAACTTTGGCTGGCGTTCAAAAGGTTAACTGGTAATTATGGGGAATTTATACTTTATACGCGCTATAAACACTGTCTCACCATCGCCACAACCTGTTAGAATTTCCACCTCGATGACGTTTCTCTGCAAAGACATGACTTTGAGCTGGTTTCCGTTACACAGATATACAACCGGAAGTCCACTTGCCATTTGTGAATTGAGAAATTCTACAGGGTGATATTTGGCATCATCTTCCTCCACATCAGTATTAATGGAGGTGTATATCACTTCACTCCCTTCAATTTGTGAGAGAATACTGTGGTTGATCGCTGCAGCTTGATCATCTTCGGAGTTAAAACGGAAACACGCCTAAGAATTCTCTTGGTACAGTATTTGACTGATATCCTCGTATATCAGACGAATAAGATCTTCTAAAGTGGGATATACTCTACCAAGAGTCTCTGGTAGAGTGCTTTCACCAACTTTTAGAAGAACATCGGAGAATACTTGAGCATTTGAATTACCACCAAGCCGAGGTCGTATGATGATGGTCAAGCGCAGTTTATGAACTCTCGACCATAGAGTCGACGTTTTCAACGAAGTATTCACTTTTTTTGTCAAAACTGTGACACCACCCATCATATCTTGGTTTCTGCGGATGTCCTGCAGGGTTCTGTTTACAGTTTCCACTGCTTTCCTTTTTGCCATAATGCATTCATCCCATACGACGAAGCGCAATCCCCTAAGCACACATCCCTTGTTACTGTTGCGTGACACCCCACAAACAGGCGTTTCGTTGCTCTCTAAATCGATGGGAATCTTAAACATGGCGTACGCTGTTTTGCCACCAGGAAGCAGTGTGGCAGCGATTCCAGAAGATCCACACACATACATATTTTAAAATCGCTTGGACAAATCTGCTGTCAAAATCTGTAAAAAAACATTTTATTCCTACAGTCTTTTGCTCTAAAATGATCAGAATACAACCTTGAATGTTTTTTGACTGTAAAGTACTTGTAACTTAGTAGTTTCCCATAGCTTACGAAGTTTTCCATTTTTTGTGAATTAATACATTCTATGAACTATTACATACACAATCCAAAAAAAAATCGTTTTACAAAAAGAGTTTAAAAAACAGATGTAAATCGAACTTACTACCCCGGGCGGCCTACCACCAGCTCATAAAGCAGTATTATTTTAATGTTACTTCAGTGGGAGAAAGAGATGGAGCTATACATCCTGTAGAGCTTCATCTCTTTCCCACACTGAAGTAAACTAAAGTAATATTAAAATAATACTGCTTTTGAGCTGGTGGTAGGCCCTCAGGACTTCAAATCATTCCTCCAACCGCTTACTTATTCGCTTTGTTGAAAGTTAGCTAAAATAGCCGTTCCTATTTAAAAGGTAGCGTGATGATAATCATTTAAAAAGTTAAATCGGTAACTACCTATCTACAATATCCCAACCTTTTGGCGCGTCCTTTTACAATTTGCAGAGAAAAATACGAACATGATGTAATATTGCTCATCCCCCATAGGAAATAGCGTGATAGTTTATGCCCTATAGTTGGTACACACAAACATTCTAAAAACTTTATTTTCCGCATAAGAATCGATCCCAGACCTCGTAGCAATAACTTTCTTTAAAAAAAATTTACTTCGCTACGATTTTATTATATCTATAGATTATAGGTACATAATCAAAAAAAATAATAATCGTATAACAAAATGTGAAAAAAAAGAAAAAAAAACCGTAGGTGGGAATCGAACTTACAACCCCATGTTTGCAAAGCAACCGCCCAACCGTTGAGCTAATTGCTTTGTTGAAACTTGTCTAAAATAGCCGTTCCTATATATTTCATGATTGACTGCTTAGTTCCTTAAAGGTATAGCGTGATGATAATCATTTAAAAAGTTAAATCGATAACCATCTACAATATCCTAAAATTTTGGCGCGTTTTTTTCCAAAAATACGAACATAATATAATATTGCTCGCCCCCATAGTAAATAGCGTGATAGTTTATACCCTATAGTTTGACCAGACTTATAGGGAACACCTATGCAAAATTTTAACAGAATCTATCCGGTAGAATTTGCGTCATGCTAGAACATAAAAATACAACATAATGTAATATTGCTCGTCCCCCATAGTAAATAGCGTGATAGTTTATACCCTATAGTTTGACCAGACACACAGGGAATATCTATGCAAAATTTTAACAGAATCTGTCCGGTAGAATTTGCGCCATGCTGGAACATACATACAGACAAACAGACAAAAATTCAAAAAAAAATATTTTCGGCATCAGAATCGATCCTAGACCTCGTAGCAATTACTTTTTTTCAAAAATATTCAATGTACAGTTTTGACTTCGCTACGATTTTATTATATGTATAGATTACCTTAGTTTACTTCAGTGTGGGAAAGAGATGAAGCTCTACAGGATGTAAAACTCCATCTCTTTCTCCCACTGAAGTAACATTAAAATAATAGTGCTTTATGAGCTGGTGGTAGGCCGCCCGGGGTAGTAAGTTCGATTTACATCTGTTTTTTTAAACTCTTTTGTAAAACAATATTTTTTTTTGGATTGTGTATGTAATAGTTCATAGAGTGTATTCATTCACAAAAAATGGAAAACTTTGTAAGCTATGGGAAACTACTAAGTTACAAGTACTTTACAGTCACAAAACATTCAAGGTTGTATTCTGATCATTTTAGAGCAAAAGACTGTAGGAATAAAATGTTTTTTTTACAGATTTTGACAGCAGATTTGTCCAAGCAATTTTAAAATATGTATGTGTGTGGATCTTCTGGAATCACTGCCACACTGCTTCCTCGTGGCAAAACAGCGCACGTCATGTTTAAGATTCCCATCGATTTAGAGAGCAACGAAACGCCTGTTTGTGGAGTGTCACGCAACAGTAACAGTGATGTGTGCTTAGGGGATTGCGCTTCGTCGTATGGGATGAATGCATTATGGCAAAAAGGAAAGCAGTGGAAACTGTAAACAGAACCCTGCAGGACATCCGCAGAAACCAAGATATGATGGGTGGTGTCACAGTTTTGACAAAAAAAGTGAATACTTCATTGAAAAGGTCGACTCTATGGTCGAGAGTTCATAAACTGCGCTTGACCATCATCATACGAGCTCGGCTTGGCGGCAATTCAAATGCTCAAGTATTCTCCGATGTTCTTCTAAAAGTTGGTGAAAGCACTCTACCAGAGACTCTTGGTAGAGTAGATCCCACTTTAGAAGATCTTATTCGTCTGATATACGAGGATATCAGTCAAATACCGTACCAAGAGAATTCTTAGGCGTGTTTCTGTTTTAACTCCGAAGATGATCAAGCTGCAGCGATCAACCACAGTATTCTCTCACAAATTGAAGGGGGTGAAGTGATATACACCTCCATTAATACTGATGTGGTGGAAGATGATGCCAAATATCACCCCGTAGAATTTCTCAATTCACAAATGGCAAGTGGACTTCCGGTTGTACATCTGTGTAACGGAAACCAGCTCAAGGTCATGTCTTTGCAGAGAAACGTCATCGAGGTGGAAATTCTAACAGGTTGTGGCGATGGTGAGACAGTGTTTATAGCGCGTATACCTACCACAAATTCCCCATCATTACCAGTTAAAGCGCATGCAGTTCTCTGGGAGTGTATGCTTTGCGATCAACATGTCACAGGGGCCGACACTGAAGGCTGAAGGCTGCGGCCGTCGACCTCAGGATAAGCTGCTTCTCACACGGACAACTGTTACGTCACTTGCTCCCGAGTCACCATTCCTGACTCTTTGTATATTTTGGCTGCTGAGAATAAAACTACAAACGTAGTATACAGGGAAGTTTTATAAAAATATGGCTATTATTGTAGTATATTGTGATGTCTTACGATTTCCATGCGAACGAAGTCGCGGGCAGAAGCTAGTATGGAATAAAATCTTTTTGTACCTATCTCTATAAATACAAACAGCTGTGTTTTAAATAAAATCTTTTTACATTTGATTTTTTAAAACGTTGAAACTTCAAAATAGCGGCCGGCAATGTTTTGCCGGCCTGTTAGAGCGACCAGCAAAACTTTGCCGGCCACTCCTTGAAACAGAACGGCAAGGTCGACTTTGCTCAAACAAGGTTGTCAAAATAATGACCACATTACATGCATTTTTGAGTAAAATAATGAACATCATCAAGATCCTATATTATTAACCTATACTACTAAATAAGCAATATTTGTATAAATAGGATAGGGTGACTGGTAATTAGTGACCGGTACTTACAACACGTGACTTTAGTCATCATTATGAACTACTTTTACTATGGAAGCAAACATGAATTCGCGAAAAAAATCTGTTGTTCCCTACAATGTTTGCATAGCTCGATCGTCGAAATTTATGGATCAGCAGATTTTTTTTTCGCGATTAAAGGTTTAGTTCAATAGTAAAAGTTGTTCATAATGATGAGTATAATCACGTTCTCGAAAACGGCTTTAATGATTTTGATGAAAGTTGCAATACCTATAGGGCTTTACGGGGCGAAAAATCAATCTAGCTTACCTGGAAAAATTCGTTTTCTCTATTTTCATAGCCTCGGGAATGTGAGACAACGTTGGTATACCCGGACGATATGTTTATCTATTTTCACTTTACCAAAATTTATCTCATAAATTATAACCCACTCCTATTCATGATGACGAACATTGCAGCTGAAATTGCCAGCGGAATTTGAGCTAGAATAATGAGCGTTCCTATATCGCCAGCCTAGCTTCCATAGGTGACATTAATCGGCTCATGCATGAACATTTTGTGGTGACAAACGCGAGTCACTAACGTTGCTAAAACACGATGCGTTGTTACTCATATTATTATGGTCTTAATTTATCCTATACTATTAAACGAGCAATATTTGTATATATATAAATTTTACCCGAGCAGAGCTTGATCGCCCAAAGTTTAGAACAAAATGGCTACCATAGAATAATGAGATGGCAGGATGGAATTAGTAAGTACCTACTATCTTGGCAGTATGGAACCAGTAAGTACCTACTACCATGGCAGCATGGAATTAATATGTACTGTAACTTTCCTATAATATTAAATGAGCATTCTCTATTTTCACCAGAGCAGAGCTCGGTCGCCTAGGTACTTACATTATATACAACAAAGCTAGTTTTAGATGAATAAGGTTTTATTCTGGGAAATGCATTCAAAGATATGCTGACTATCTGTAATAACTTTATTATACTCTTACTAGTTAGACTACAAAAGAAAAATAATATTTTGGCGCGTAACCAAAATCGGAACTATTGCCGCCATCTTATCTTTTTTAATAACATTTCTGAGACAATTTCACAAAAATATTTACCAACAACACCCCCCCTCTTTTTTTGTTTAGGAAATTATCAAATAACTTCTCCCGCTCTGGGCGGAGCGGGAGGGCGTGTCAGACTCTTACTGACTAAAACCCACCCGTGTTCCTTCAGTTGCATGTATGTTGCCAGGGGCTACGGTATCCTTTTCGAACTTTCCTGTGACCCCGGCAGGCATCGGTCCTAGCGGACCCTGTCAGTTGTGCTGACATCTTTTTGAGGCGCGCGTGGAATGCAATGCGCCGTCGACCCGGGCCCGGTCCTTATCGGACGGCGAGCTACCCATTGCTCACCGTCCGCAAGTCCACACTTACGGTGGATAGGAATTGGCCTGGGATTCCCGATGCCCAGGGCATCTCCTGTGGCGGCTAAGGGCGTGAAGACGTGAGAACAACGCCCCCCAGTCAATGTCATTTAGGTGCCAAAAGATACTTGTAGCACTCTATTCAAATTGCGAACGAGTATCTTTAAATAGACCTTGATTGGCTATTGTTTTCCTTTGTTGTAGGGTTTTGTATTAAGCAGAGGGTCCTAGACAAGTGGAAATCGCTTTCAAAGCGTTTCGTATTTCTACAACAACTTCTAATACATTTTTGACTTTTCCGTCATCGCTATCGGTGCGTGCCCTTCCGACGGTACTCACCACTTTTTAAGGCGTTTTTTATGACGAAGTATATGGTATTATTATTTGGGTTGAGTTGACTCGGGCCGACTGTCACTGATCCGTTACAATTTCACGTTGTCTAGGACCTCAGTAGCTACTTCTGACAATCTACGTCCTCATAATCTAAATGTCATATAAAAATCATCATGCCTTTCTAGTAATACAAGATTGGCAGCCTATTTCTCTCCTAGGCTTGTAATCTAGGCTAACTCTAGGCTAAACCTAGGCTTATTAACTCATATGTAATTTAACTAATGAACGATATCTATCTTGGACGTACTATTGAATTGATTTCTCTGTTAGTGCTGTGTACTTCTGTAAATGCCGAATTCACAATTTCTAAAACTGTATGTGATTTTTGTTGGTGTATGTCTTAGTGAATAAGTCGTTGAAGTGCCATAACAATAAATCTATACATATAATAAAATCGTAGCGATGTCAAAACTGTACATTGAATATTTTTGAAAAAAAGTAATTGCTACGAGGTCTAGGATCGATTCTAATGCCGAAAATATTTTTTTTAGAATTTTTGTCTGTTTGTCTGTTTGTCTGTATGTATGTTCCAGCATGGCGCAAATTCTACCGGACAGATTCTGTTATAATTTTGCATAGATATTCCCTGTGTGTCTGGTCAAACTATAGGGTATAAACTATCACGCTATTTACTATGGGGGACGAGCAATATTACATTATGTTGTATTTTTATGTTCTAGCATGACGCAAATTCTACCGGATAGATTCTGTTAAAATTTTGCATAGATATTCCCTGTGTATCTGGTCAAACTATAGGGTATAAACTATCACGCTATTTACTATGGGGGACGAGCAATATTACATTATGTTGTATTTTTATGTTCTAGCATGACGCAAATTCTACCGGATAGATTCTGTTAAAATTTTGCATAGGTGTTTCCTATAAGACTGGTCAAACTATAGGGTATAAACTATCACGCTATTTACTATGGGGGACGAGCAATATTGTATTATGTTCGTATTTTTGGAAAAAAACGCGCCAAAATTTTAGGATATTGTAGATGGTTATCGATTAAACTTTTTAAATGATTATCATCACGCTATACCTTTATGGAACTAAGCAGTCAATCATGAAATATATAGGAACGGCTATTTTAGACAAGTTTCAACAAAGCAATTAGCTCAACGGTTGGGCGGTTGCTTTGCAAACATGGGGTTGTAAGTTCGATTCCCACCTACGGGTTTTTTTCTTTTTTTTCACATTTTGTTATACGATTTTTTTTTTTTTTGATTATGTACCTATAATCTATACATATAATAAAATCGTAGCGAAGTAAATTTTTTTTAAAGAAAGTTATTGCTACGAGGTATGGGATCGATTCTTATGCGGAAAATAAAGTTTTTAGAATGTTTGTCTGTACCAACTGTAGGGCATAAACTATCACGCTATTTGCTATGGGGGATGAACAATATTACATCATGTTCGTATTTTTCTCTGCAAATTGTAAAAGGACGCGCCAAAAGGTTGGGATATTGTAGATAGGTAGTTACCGATTTAACTTTTTAAATGATTATCATCACGCTACCTTTTATATAGGAACGGCTATTTTAGCTAACTTTCAACAAAGCGAATAAGTAAGCGGTTTGAAGTCCTGAGGGCCTACCACCAGCTCAAAAGCAGTATTATTTTAATATTACTTTAGTTTACTTTAGTGTGGGAAAGAGATGAAGCTCTACAGGATGTATCTCCTCTCTTTCTCCCACTGAAGTAACATTAAAATAATACTGCTTTATGAGCTGGTGGTAGGCCGCCCGGGGTAGTAAGTTCGATTTACATCTGTTTTTTTTAAACTCTTTTTGTAAAACGATTTTTTTTTTTTGGATTGTGTATGTAATAGTTCATAGAATGTATTAATTCACAAAAAATGGAAAACTTCGTAAGCTATGGGAAACTACTAAGTTACAAGTACTTTACAGTCACAAAACATTCAAGGTTGTATTCTGATCATTTTAGAACAAAAGACTGTAGGAATAAAATGTTTTTTTTTACAGATTTTGACAGCAGATTTGTCCAAGCGATTTTAAAATATGTATGTGTGTGGATCTTCTGGAATCGCTGCCACACTGCTTCCTGGTGGCAAAACAGCGCACGTCATGTTTAAGATTCCCTTCGATTTAGAGAGCAACGAAACGCCTGTTTGTGGGGTGTCACGCAACAGTAACAAGGGATGTGTGCTTAGGGGATTGCGCTTCGTCGTATGGGATGAATGCATTATGGCAAAAAGGAAAGCAGTGGAAACTGTAAACAGAACCCTGCAGGATATCCGCAGAAACCAAGATATGATGGGTGGTGTCACAGTTTTGACAAAAAAAGTGAATACTTCGTTGAGAAGGTCGACTCTATGGTCGAGAGTTCATAAACTGCGCTTGACCATCATCATACGACCTCGGCTTGGCGGTAATTCAAATGCTCAAGTATTCTCCGATGTTCTTCTAAAAGTTGGTGAAAGCACTCTACCAGAGACTCTTGGTAGAGTAGATCCCACTTTAGAAGATCTTATTCGTCTGATATACGAGGATATCAGTCAAATACCGTACCAAGAGAATTCTTAGGTGTGTTTCCGTTTTAACTCCGAAGATGATCAAGCTGCAGCGATCAACCACAGTATTCTCTCACAAATTGAAGGGAGTGAAGTGATATACACCTCCATTAATACTGATGTGGAGGAAGATGATGCCAAATATCACCCCGTAGGATTTCCCAATTCACAAATGGCAAGTGGACTTCCGGTTGTATATCTGTGTAACGGAAACCAGCTCAAAGTCATGTCTTTGCAGAGAAACGTCATCGAGGTGGAAATTCTAACAGGTTGTGGCGATGGTGAGACAGTGTTTATAGTGCGTATAAAGTACAAATTCCCCATAATTACCAGTTAAAGCGCGTGCAGTTCTCTGGGAGTGTATGCTTTGCGATCAACAAGTCACAGGGGCCGACACTGAAGACTGAAGGCTGCGGGTGTCGACCTCAGGATAAGCTGCTTCTCACACGGACAGCTGTTACGTCGCTTGCTCCCGAGTCACCATTCCTGACTCTCTGTATATTTTGGCTGCTGAGAATAAAACTACAAACGTAGTATACAGGGAAGTTTTATAAAAATATGGCTATTATTGTAGTATATTGTGATGTCTTACGATTTTCATGTGAACGAAGTCGCGGGCAGAAGCTAGTATATAATAAAAAGCAAGCTACGTGCCCGATCATCCTATCTGCTAAAACATCGAAATATGACCTTTGATTCGTCATTATGGCAATCTTCTTTGACCGTTCTTTCTGGCGGTCATTGTGTCAATTTGCACCAGTGGACATAAATGGGCCGGTATTATAATAAGTAGCTGGGCGAGCGAGCTCTGCTCTGGTGAAAATAGAGAATGCTCATTTAATATTATAGGAAAGTTCATACTAATCCAGGTATAGTAGGTACCTACTTATTCCATGCTGCCATTATAGTAGGTACTTACTAATTCCAGGCTGCCATGTCACCCGCAGGAGGAGACGCCCTGGGCGTCGGGAATCACGAGAAGATTTCCGGCAACTGTAGGCGCGGGCTTGCGGACGGTGAGCAATGGGTAGCTCGCCGTCCGATAAGGACCAAGCCCGGGTCGACGGCGCGTTGTGTTCCACGCGCGCCTCAAAGAGATGTCAGCAGAATTGACGGGGTCCGCTAGGGCCAATGCCTGCCGGGGGTTCGAAGAAAACCGATAGGGACATCGTGGCCCCCTGGCAACACGGCAACTGAAGGAACACGGGTGGGTTTTAGTCAGTAAGAGTCTGACACGCCCTCCCGCTCCGCCCAGAGCGGGAGAAGTTATTTGATGATTTCCCACCCAAAAAAAAAAAAAAGGCTGCCATGTCATTACTGTAATGTCATTATTCATTATCTTGTTCTAAACTTTGGTCGACCGAGCTCTGCTCGGATGAAAATACGTAGATTTTTTTTTTCCCAGATATGAGACCTAGCTAGATCGATTTTTCGCCCCCGAAATCGTTAGAGCCGATGTCGATACACAAATACTGTTCGTTTCATAGTATAAGGATTGGCGAAATATCTAACAGAAGATTTTTATGTCCTAGTTAACCAGAAAACTTAAACTATGCTTTCCGGGTTATTTATCAATCAGTTGAATTTTAGAACAGTATTTTTTTAAATATTTAATCTCATCTCTGTCTACTTAATAGCGTTGTAGTCATCAACAATAGCCAGATTTTACGCAAAAAAAAACTTGATTCTATCATAAAAACAACCAGTTTACATAAATTGTTGATTGATGTTTGTAAATAAATTTAAATGTTTCCGGGCGCTTAAAAGTGGTATGAACTCATCATGTCAGCTGTTTGGCTTGGTATGTCAGAAATATTAGATTTCCTTGAGGAATTCAATTTATTTGTGGACGAATCGACAACTCTAGCAATATGTAGTAGTAAACTACACTGGCGCACAGAATTTATTAGAGTAAAATATTTTGAAATAAAATGAAACACCAGTGCCAGTGTACTTTACTTACTACGTATTGCTGGAGTTGTCGATTCGTCCACAAATAAATCAAATTCGTGCGAATCGCCTAAAGAAAAACTTTATTTATTCAAATGATCGATTCGCCCGGATTCGGGCAAGTAAATTCGGGTAAGTCACCAATAAGCCTCTGTTATTGCAACGCACAAAAAATTACCATTCAAGTAGTGTCTACTTTAATGGCCTTCAATGTTTTACGCCCGTCATCAAAGAATAATTTAAAAACTATTCACTTATCACAAGGTACACGCCGAGGGTGCAGTTACTGGAGTCGCACCGCAACGTCAACTTCAAAGCGTTTGTGGTGCGAGTACCGAATTGTTTTCTGTCCATCGTTATGGAGGAAGACTTTTGGCCGCAGGGCGTGGTGTTCCGTCGCTTCCGCGGACAAGTACCACAGGACAGCACAAGGATAAGCTAGTGAAGTGAAGTGCTACTAACATAGTTTTAAGCTATTTATTAACACAAGTTTTTAAGTTTTGTTATAAATATTAAAATATGTATCTTTAGGTTAAGGTATTTTTCTATGGGCCTGTGACGCCTGAAATAAATGGTATTATTATTATTTTCAAATGTCTTTGACACATCTTTGACACACACACATCTTATTATTATATTTCTAAATGTCTTTGACATATCTCGGGACCCTGGGGTCTCGGACCTTTGGAAGGCATACGAGGGGCCGAAGCCAACTCGCAGAGGCCCCTTAGACATTTTTGAGTATTGAGGCACCAACCGACGATTATCCCTGTTCGCACTATACAAGGGCACCCAAGGACAACCCCCGGTTGGTGTGGGACTATTGCAGAATATGGAAACAAAGATATTGGACTATGGCTTTGGGTGGCTTTTAGTGGACTGGTTACCTGGAGCTATGGAAGGACTATGGCCCCTGCCTGATCAATGTTTAAATGTACACGGATAAAATGGCAGGGGGTGACTTGCACGCTCAATAATGGGCCCCCGAAAACGGTCGCTAGCACATAGTGTCGTAGCGACAAGGGGGCAACACGTCCTGAGGTGCTTATGAGGAGTGGAGAGGTATTCCACGGCTATCAGGACAATCCCGGAAGTACGGTCAAGATCCCTACCAGCATCTTACTGGAATACTTCCTTCCTCCGAGCACGTTTGCTCTTGCGAATCTCCACTTAAGCCGGCCAATTAAGGCAAGAATGAGGCGGGAGCTCTGTTCCTCGTCAGTGTTCACTCCAGCCGGCCAATAAAGGCAAGCCAGAGGTGAGGAACAAGACTTCTCCCGGGAGATAGGGTCCGTGGGGTCGCTACTGCCCAACAGCTCGCCACATGCTGCCCTGCGGGTTTTTTTATCTCTCTTGGTCTGGCTCCTAATCCCAGACCTGTTCCGGCAAAGTAAACTCTACCGGCACAGGCCTAGAGTTCGGAGCGCGCAAGCCCCACCACGACGTCAACGTAGAGATACGACGGTGGGGTTATTATTATTATTATTATAATATAAGTATATTCAGTCCTGTATTCCCCGAAGGGATAGATGTTATACACCTCTCTTATAACATCCACATTTTGCCAAAAATAAATCCTATGTCTGATGGCAATTCAATTGTTCAGTAAAAATTTTGGCTGTTCGTTGTTCTTTTTAACCGACTTCTAAAAAGGAGGAGGTTATATGTTCGTCGGGTATGTTTGTTTTTTTTTTTTTTATGTATGTCCACCGATTTCTCCGTCAATTGTGGACCGATTTTGAAAATTATTTTTTTGTTTGAAAGGGTGTGCTCTTGAATTGGTCCCATATAAATTTGATTAACTTTGCTTTGATAGTTTTTGAGTTAGCTACAAAATATGTATTTTTTTCCCACTTAGTATGTAGATGATATGATAAGTATCTGTCACTGGTAGCAGGTAGTGGTATTCGAATGTGTGTGGGGTAGGTACCACAACTAAAAAGTGAAAAATAATGAAAATAATGTTTTTTTTGCAGATCGGTTGTTTTTTTTTGTAAAAAGTTTTTTTGTGTTCTTTCTTTGAGTCATGTTTTCCTCAAATTAACGTATTTTCTTTCTTTCTTTATCCAAATTCAGGATCCCGCAGACAGGCGTGAGGCGACTCTGGTGGAAAAATTTCTATAAAAATTTCACGGAAATTGTTCTACCGGTGTCGCGTCGCGCTTGTTTGCGGAAGCCTTTCACTAATCCAAACTAGACCAATCTTTCACGTGTGAGTTTCACTGGCATACACGTTGGATACGAAATCCAATAACACTCCTGTTGTATCCATAACTTTTACGTATTGAGTTAACAAGCAAAACTCGCACTACCTCCAGTAAATAGACTTAGCATGAACGCGCGAAGTAGATTTAACTCCTTTTTAGGGTTCCGTATTAAACAAGGAACCCTTATAGTTTCGTCATGTCCGTTTGTCTGTCTGTCCGCGGCTTAGCTCAGAGACGCTTAGTATTAGAAAGCAGTAATTTGGCATAAGTATAGATATTAATCACGCCGACAAAGTGATAAAAAAAAATCATGAAAAGTTTTTTTTTTTGAGGTTCCTCCCCTATACGTAAAGTGAGAATGATTTATTTTCTCTCAATAATCCCATAGTGTGGGATGTTGTTGGAAAGGTCGTTCAAAAATATTGTGAGTTTGCCAAGACCATTTTTGGATTTAGGGATTCGTTTTCGAAATATTCAAATCTTTAAAGTGCTAATTTTTGTTAGAGTCAAGTGTGTGTGTCCCCGCAAGTTTAATGGTTGGTTTTGGGTATATGAAAAAAATTCACGGCAGTAGCATATATAATGAAATTAAAAGGAAAACTATCACAGCTAAGGAGGCTTTACAAGTTAACGAGTAATAATTGACCAACTTACATTTGCGGTTGCAAAAACATGTTTTCCCATACAGAATGTATAGGAGAACATGTTTTTCAACTACAAAGTGAAGTTTGATCTTGGGATAAATTCATCCCAACTAGGGAACCCTTCATTGTGCGTGGTCCGACACGCACTTGGCCGGTTTTTTTGCACAATATATTGATTTATTTTGAAAACTTTTTCACACCTTCTTTCCATGGAGGTAGGCAGAAACTATAGAACGCCATTTGCTGCGATCCTTACATACTCCTTTTGCTTCGTTTACGTTCATTATATCTGGTCATACATGCACGCCTGTTGCGAGTACCACGCATCTGACCTTTTTGAAGAACATCAGCAATTGGGTCACTATGTCCTCATAGGGCGTCCCCTCCTGGCGTTTCTACTCACTGCCTGCATTTGTTGCCTAATTGTGCTTAAAACAAATAAAACCATACGTTGACTTTGAGAATCTCCTTCTTTTTTTCGTCAGTTATCTACTTAAAGATAGTTTATTTACGACTAAAAAAACGTTTCGTTTGCTTCGTGCATTCGTGCTAGGCTCACTGTTCTTTTGTTTGAAACACAAATAATTCCAGAAAAAATACATTTAAACTACACCAAAATATATACATATACCAACAAAGAACTGCAAATTAAATTCCACCAAAGCATAGTAACAAGAATGGCAGCCCAATCAAAACTGGTAGTACCGAGATACAAAAACTATTACGGGAAGCGAACGAACGCTTATTTAATACTTACTCTAATTAATGATGTTCCAACAAAAATTTAATCGGAAATAACAAAAAATAATTATAAAATAACATACATACATACATAAACACACGCCTTCTTCCCATGAGGGTAGGCAGAAACTACAGAACGCCACCTGCTACGATCCTTACATAGTCCTTTTGCCTCATTTACGTTCATACATCTGGTCATACACGCACGCCGGTTGCGAGTACTACGCACCTGGCCTTTCTGAAGAACATCACCAATAAGGTCAGTATATGTCCTCCTAGGGCGTCCCCGCCCGGCCTTTCCCTTTACATCAGCCTTGTAAATACATTTTGTTAGTCGCCTTTCATAAAAATAAATACAAAAAAAATTTTTAGACTCTTTGAAAATGCACCTGTTTAAATTTCATTCAATTAGTAATTTGCATCGACGGACTGGACTTTTTTTTACATGTCAAAAGGTTTGGTTTTGTTTTGGTTTTTGGGTTTCAGATAAATAATCTATATTCAGTTTAATATTTGATCTTTTAAAAGATCGAAAATCAAACTGTATATAGATTTTTCCTCAAACTCAATGAATGGTGGCCAACGTTGTTTTATTGTTATGGAAATTAGATGGACTAGTCAGTAGCGTGACGAAAAAGGCGAGCAGCCGAATATTAGCCTTCACAAACAGTTAAATACAAAGCGAATGCAAATTCTACAAGACATATTATTGCCGTATAGTTTTAAGTTGACAAATATAACATGTTGTAGTTACAATACATGTTCGAACGTAACAGGGAATTGGCAGCATTTGTTTGGTTTTTGAAGTCTTTAGGAAAAAGGAAAAACAGATCATTAAAAGTAAGTAGTTGGTAACAGAGGACAGCTATGACTTTAGTCAAAGAAATGTTTAAAACTATGATATATAGCATGGATAGATATCGTCATCTCTACGGTAAACTTGCGAATCTGCGGAAAATGCATTTTACAGGGCAGCATTTTGAAAACAAACATCAATGATAACTTTTTTTCGGTACATTTGGTTTTCAAAATGGTAAGGATTAAGCTATTACATAGCTTTTATCGCGGGCTTTGAGCGCGGCGACCGAATCAAAAAATCCCGTAACGTAACGAAAATAAAACCTAACACCCCCCACTCCGCCTACCATGTAATGGTAACGGTTCCCATGACAACGTGATGTTGTCATGGGAACTTAATTTTTGTTTTATGTCATCACGTCATCATCCCAAGTGTAGCGTTTACAAATAGGAAGTATGGAGGTTACAAATGCTATGCAATAGCTTTACCGCGGCAGTCCCCGAGTGCCACACTTTTTTTTTTATATATCATCGGGTTGTCTAATATAAGACGAATAATAAATACAAGGATCAGAAATAAATACACATTCGTAACTTTACATTATGATACATGGAAGTTAATAGATATTTATTCATACCCTTGCAAGCTTACGAAAGTGGTAGTTTCGTTACTAAATAATACTAACATAATAAAAATCTCCAATTGAAACTTCGGTGAACTTACGAAAGTACCACTTTCGTAAGTTTGCCAGGGTATGAAAAAATATCTATTAACTTCTTTTATTTTAAATTTACTACGATAAAACACCCTATATGAATTTCGTAAGTTTACCACGGGTGTATTAACATAAAACGCAGATACGAACAATTTGAATTCTGTAACCGTCAGAGATAAAATTTTGTAAATTTTCTAAGGTGTGTGGAGTACCCATTAGGTACAGTTTTTCATCAAAATGTCGATTTCACTAAAATTGCAGATTTGTATGTTTGCTGTGGAGGTGACTTATGATGTTTACGCTAGTGTAAGTGGGTTTAACGGGTGATAAGGCTCAATCTGCGTTCAGCGCTCGGTGTGGCAACACGCCGTGTTCGGGTTCCTGACAAGTCAATCGTCATCCTGAGGATGCCTCGTTGAGAGGTGAAACATGTGTCGATTTCTTTCAAAAGTTTTTTATGACTCTTTAGAAATAGCTAAGTGGAACAGGTTACTAAATGTATCCACGTCTATTGCATTTTTTATAGTGAAACAATGTATGGAAGAAGAGATTTATTGCAGAACATTGTCTCGACCGTTGTCTCTAAAACGGTTACTTTTATCTTCTGTTAGCCTGGGAAAGTACTCACATAATAATTTATGAAGATTTTAATGGTTGCCCGGCTGCCTCATTGGTTGAATGTGCGCAAGCACCACTGCTGAGCCTCAGTCCTGGGTTCGATTCCCGGGTCGGGCAAGGTGTTATTAGGTTTTTTAATTTGGAATTTCTAAGTAACAGCCCGGACCCTATATTTGTGCCCGGTTGCTGGCAATAGTATCGCACCCTATTACATGGGACTTAAACATAACTGGCGAAATGTGGGTGTACTATGGTGCACCTCTGCCTAATCGTGTTATGTTATATGTTATTTTATTGCCATCGCTACCGAAAAAACTGATAGAATACTGTTATATTGTTATTTGTAGCAGTATGTAAAGAAGATGGGCAAGATTTAGTAACCTTTATGACACCTTTTTTTTTTTTCTGGGTGGGAAATTATCATATAACTTCTCCCGCTCTGGGTGGAGCGGGAGGGCGTGTCAGACTCCTACTGACTAAAACCCACCCGTGTTCCTTCGGTTGCCCTGTTGCCGGGGGCCACGATTTCCCTATCGGTTTTCTTCGAACCCCCGGCAGGCACTGGCCCTAGCGGACCCCGTCAATTCTGCTGACATCTCTTTGAGGCGCGCGTGGAACACAACGCGCCGTCGACCCGAACCTTTATGACACCTACGGTTGAGATAGAATAGTGAATTCTCAGTCAAGATCCTTACAACCATTATCACACTTCCAAAATAAATTGAATCAACGTCTATTAATTTGAAAAAAAAAAACCAGTTTTGATAATATTTAACAAATCAGAAACGCTCGCAAATCACGAAAGATGGAATTAGCCATTAATTCACGTTTCCAAAATTTCCACAGGTTGTTGTGACTTGAATTGGGATTTCCAGCCAGAATAAAATTATGACTGTAGGTAACAAGATGTTTATTAAGACGGATGTTATCATTTGCAGATCTGTAATTGTCGATAACGGTAGTCAGAAGCCCGAAAGTCAGACAACTAGTCTTACCAAGGAGTATCGTGTTATACAGTAACTGGGTTATGGAGGCACCCGCTCCATGTAAAATACTGGTATTCAGCTGCATCCGGTTAGACTGGAAGCCAACCCCAACATAGTTGATGACTCAGTAAATGATGAGTAATCAATGAGACAAGTTATACTCTGTTGGTTTAGGTAGTTAAATAAAGGTAAACAACAAAAACACCACGTAACTAGAGAGCTGTTAAGTTAACCGGCTAAACGTAATACCTGCCACTTCAGTTATCATGCTAAGTAATAGTTGTACTCTTCAATTTAGCAACGTTATAATTCGTTGACGTTTAGAGAACCTGTCTTATTGGGTTCTATACAATAGACAGATTACTATAAATCTAACAAAAATATCTTGCTCAAGCAGTTACATCTACGAAGAATAGTTTATCAATAAAAGAGGAAACTATCGTAAAAATGGAAAATAAATTTTATTTGGCTATCGTATTTTTGAAAAAGAAAATGTCATATTATATAAAACCCTTTTTACGATTTGTTTCATCATCATCATCATCAGCCTATAACAGTCCACTGCTAGACATTGGCGTGCAACACGCCATTCAACTCGATTCTCGGCAACTCTCATCCAACTGCTACCAGCCACCCTGCGAAGACCGTCACTCCACCTAGCCTGAGGGCGTCCTACCTTACGTTTGCCAATTCGCGGTCTCCACTCTAGAACACGTGTACCCCAACGGTCATCAGTTCTATGGCTGATATGGCCGGCTCACTGCCACTTCAGCTTGCTTACCTTAACCTTGCGATTTGTTTACCTTTGTTTAATTAACCAATGGAGTATAGTATATTTGTGTTCCGCATCAGTAGTAAATGATCATTTAGAATGCAAGAATAAATAACAGTTGAACCGTAATAAAGTACGCGATTGTAACCATGTATTGTATGAGACGACAATCAGCAATTTGTTTAAATGACTTCTAAAGTCTGCTACTGCAGACCTACCTTATTGGTATTTGATGTCTCGATTATTAACCGACTTCCAAAAGGAGGAGGTTTTTTATTTTTTGTATGTTTGTTACGCGATTACTCCGTCAATTATGAATTGATTTCGATGATTCTTTTTTTGTTTGGTAGATCATACTTCAGAGGTGGTCCCATATAAATTTTATTAACTTTACTTGGGCAGTTTTTGAGTTAGCTTCAATAATACGTATTTTTACCTCGCTTAGTATGTGGATGATATTATGATAACTTCCTGTCACTGTTATTTACATAGCAGATAGTGGTATTCGTATTTGTGTGGGGTAGGTATCACAACTAAAAAGTGAAAAAAAAAAACAACCGACTTCAAAAAAAACACTACTAAGTGAAAAATAACTTTAATTTCGGAAGTCGGTGACAAAGAACGAAAATTCAGTCGGTTGTTTTTTTTTGTAAAAAGTTTTTATATGTCTTAATGTCAAACTAGCCGGTATTATTGAAGTGAAAACTTCTTTAAGCGCGTTGGGTATTTTTGAGATAGGACTAAGCAATTGATTTCGCGACACCGTTACGACACCAGCTTTTAACCATTAAAAAGACATCAACGCGCGATACATTATTTCCTGCACAATAAAGTTGTTCAAGTTTTCACTTCTGTCGGCACTCCCGGAGTGCCACAGCCATTTTTTTTTCATCATTAATTAATAGAATATTTACGAGACCAGCGGGTCAGTGTCGTTAACTCACTCACAATTCCTTTATCTTGACATACAGCATCTATATCTATATATATAACACAGCATAAAACAAACTCACTTTTCGTGTTTGTCTTTGAAAGAGTTTTTCTAAACTACAAAATGGATTATGATGCGGTTTTCATCATTTAGAGGATTTATTCCAGAAGGTTTAAATTCATAATTATACACAAGCTAAGGCATGCGTCACAATGCCATTTTTATATATTTTTTATTAGGAACCTTCTCCGGCGTGCACACAATAACTTAACAAAGTTTCATCACAATCGGTCGAACCATTTTCGAGTTTTTGTGAGAGTAACGCACGGCAATTGATTTTTATATACAAATAGATTAATATTTAACTTATATATACATAGATAGCACTGAAATCTCGATGTTTAGAAATGCAATCACATCTGTAGATTACACCCATGTGAAGGAGAGGCGGGTCGATATTTCTCTATAAGATATACAATGTTTGACAAATTCGTTTGCTCGACAATTGGAACCGTGCACCTAGCTTCTGACGTTTCATAAGTGCCCATGTTTAGGTTAGGTTTATGTAAAATAAAATATTTTGATGTTGAATGTAATTTACGCACTGAATATTATCGAATTTTCAAAATCAAAGGGATTTGTGACTGTGAGCCTGTCACAATTAGGCTGTTGGGTATACCAAAAGTAAGAATAAAGAATCTCTGAAACTACGGTTTTCTAGAAAGCCGGGTGGTCGCACATAGCGGCCGTAGTGACGGCTGTCATAAAAATGATGGCAGCGGCAAAGGATTATATCGTTAGATTCGTCCTACCTGGTTAAAAGAACCTCTGACACACAATGTCACATTGACTTTATTTGATTCTCATGAAAACGCGATTTAATCATGTGTGACCTCACTCTTCTCAGTATGTCCAATTTTTCGAGTGACTAAAGTACGGTGACAAATCTAGCGATTTAAATCTTTGGGCAGCGGTGTTTGATTATAGGCAATTGTCCCACCGCCGGTGAGGAAGCGACTAACTTCGGCTATTTTCTCTCTCAAGAAAAGTACGAGATAGATATACATTCTATGTAAACAAAAGAGATGCATATATTTAATAGTCAATCGCTGACTGTTCATACTGCCGGCGAGGGCTCGCTCCACTAGTTTTTCGCTGAGTGTCAAGAGCTATTAAAGATATAACACTCGCTCAGCGATACTCGCTCAGTGATGCTTGCTTGGTAGTCAGAACTCACGCCGAGAGACCAAACAGCGGTAATTTTGCCCCAAGCGAGTGGTACGAGTAATCGCCTGTCGCGTTCGGATAGGTACTCGCTGATAGCTCAGTGACAAAACTATTCGAACTACACACTCGTTGCTCGTCAACTCGTTTTCAGTTGCTAGCTCTATTCGCTACTCGTTAATCGCCTTACGGTGTCAAAAACTCTCTCTAGGAAAGACACCAACTTACTTTCATTAATAGCGTTTCAGTGACGTCACTCACCGGTAAATTGCGAACACTCGCTCTTGAAGGAAACCGTAGCTTCAGGCTATGTATGTCTACAAGATAGTTATTCGATACGATCGTTACCTAATAGCCTAAACCACTGAACCGATTTAAATAAATTAGACGTTCGTATATGCCTTGATCTAGAGTGTCCTTTGCTCATAGATAATGCCTCAGCTGTATAAGAGTCACAAGATATTCAGTATGGCGGAGGATAGACATCATTATTTCATAGAGAGTTTGCTTTACCTATTTCTTTTGTTCTACCAACTGATGTGTATAAGCTTTTTCAGTCCTCTTGCTCAAAAAGGCCGTCATTGCAAAGTACCAGAGCGGGGGAAAAATAGCCTTTCTTGCTCTAGGGAAAAAGTAATTTCTTTTTAATTTTTGTCTGTTCCAACGAGCCTTGAAAAACGATTTTTCTTTATTCTTATGAAGAATAATTGTGATTATGGACTCGACTTATTACTGGTTCACAAAAAAAAGAAGAACATTTTATTTTTGAAAATGGAACTAAATGCGGTCTTCGGTAGAATGCGTGCATTGCGTTGCGGCTACAGAAGAAATAAAAAGGCATTGGCGCGAAATCTTTAGAATTTTTCTCTAATTACGAATTGAATTGGTGACCGTAATATAATTTACAACAGTGAAAATGTCATCATCTAGTGACAACATCTTCACAGAGGACTGAAATTAAGTTGCCAAAAAAACATCCCGTTAAATATCCACAATTGTACAAATTGAACATTTTAATAAAATAAACTATTTATTGTATTGGATTATTTGATTTTCTCGCAATCGTAGTGAAAAGTAGAGTGTAACACACGGCGCTAAAACCCATTATAACTCGGTTTCTATTTACTCTCTCGCTATAGCTCGGGAGTAAAACTACCTCGTTACAATGGGTTATTTTAGCCCCTCGTATAACAATCTACTATTGTGTCTTGCTATCCTGATA
Organism: Agrochola lychnidis; assembly: GCA_963680765.1. Lineage (NCBI taxonomy): Eukaryota > Metazoa > Arthropoda > Insecta > Lepidoptera > Noctuidae > Agrochola > Agrochola lychnidis. The sequence goes on along the minus strand of OY796869.1, from coordinate 15,871,475 downwards.
TTTATATTTCTACCTTAGGTTATAGACTGGTATTCTCATAAGGTCCTAACATTGAATTTATCACGTCGGGGTCACCAATGTTGGGACCTTATGAGTATCGTGGTTAGAGAGGGATAATAAATGAAATTCAGGTGTACAATATAAAGTCTATTCATATGACCATGAATCTTTAGCACAATGACGTTTCTTATATTAGATACGATACACAAGTTATTGCCACGGCACTAGGAAAATGACTGGCCGCTAAACCTAATGCGCAGGGGACATTGCATTCTGCACCGCTAGCATTACTGCTACCTGGTAGTCCCTACATATGCATAGAATAGAACGGTGGAAGACATTTATTTTTCAAAAACAGAATACAATTAATTCACTTAGAATGAGAAACTCTGGTTGCACACACATAAACGTACCTTGGAACGAGTATCGGAACGATATGTTTGATGTTAAAAGTAGGTAAAATATTGTAAGTGATTGACTTATCATTGACAGTTACAATTTATTCTAAAAGCTCTTGTAGAATATTCTACAAATCCGAGAATTCTCTAAAGATTTATAAGCTTAGCTAATATAATTTTGTCCTGTTGCCGCTGCGGAAATTGAATCCACATTTGTATCGAAAGTAAACATTTCGGGTCTGCACTATTTGTTGCGTAGACACCACATTGCTACGATCACGTTGTATTTTTAAATCTGTGGGCAAAAGTCTAAAATAAACCATTGGGTGGCCACGACGAAGTGGCCAGTACTTTATCCTATCTACTCTACGGCTCTCAAATTTGAAGTCATGTGACATGCAACAACCCGCACTGGGCCCGCGTGGTAGATTGTAGCCCCGCTCCCTTTCACATAATGTAGAGGAAGCCTGTGTGAACAGTGATCATTCGGGCACGTACATTTTGGCGTTCAGAGGGGCTATTCCCGTTTTTTTAAAGAACCTACGCATTCTAATATCAGTCTCATTTTGTCAAAAATACCTGTAATTTACTTACATTTTTGACAAGTTTTTGGAATTGACTGTCGGTGATATGAGATTGCTACTAGATTTTGAACAGTTCTATGCTTCCCGCATCCAGCAAATTTCTGCGGCCTTCACAAGGTCATCGGCCCACCTTGTAGGAGGTCTTCCAACGCTACGCTTTCCGGTACGTGGTTGCCACTCCAGAGCTTTCCGGCCTCATCGGCCATCTGTTCTGCGAGCAATATGCCCACTGCCTCTTAATTAAGTTCGAAAATTGTTCGGGCTATGTCGGTTGCCTTGGTTCTCCTGCGGATCCCTTCATTTCTGGTTCGATCACTAAGGGAAACTCCGAGCATAGTCCTCTCCATTTCCCTTTGGGTGATTTTTAGCCTTCTGATAAGGCCCATTAAGAGCGACCACGTTTCAGTGCCATAGGTCATCACTGGAAACACGCACTGGTCAAAGACTTTAGTCTTGAGATTACCTCTTACAAACAAACAAAATGTTCACCACTTTACAATTTATTTTATTTATTTATTTATATCGAACACAAATGATTCATATTGTTGTTAGTAACACTTATAAAAACTATGTTAGTAACATTTAAAAACAAAGTAAAATAAAACTAATTCATGATCCTATAATGTCCGCTTCTCGTTGCACCAGACCCGCAATTGTGCATACGGGTCTAGTGCCCAAGGAACGGGCAATCAGGCTTATTTACAATCACCTTTAAAATGCTGTTGGTGCTCCCCCGAATCCTTTGCATCAGGGATGCTGTTCTTTTTCGCATAATGGCCTGAAAGCTGTCTGTATCTGCTTCAGCAAACATGCCCGATGCGCTACAGAAACGCGGGAGCCCCAACAGCACAATGTTAGTTTAGAAATATTAGATTTAATTACGTAATCAACCTATTTCCAGCAAACAAAGAATTTCAACGAAGACAGTGAATAATTCCTTCCATAAGCTTTATTTCTCTTTTTTACTATACATCGTTGGACAATCTGGACGTTTAAAAGCAATTAATTCGATTAATTACCAATTAATTTAAGCGGTTGATAACACCGCGAGCGATGAATTCAAAGGGAACGTGATGTATTCGACTGACCAATAGCAAACAGAGATTATGGTTTGATAAATTCAACTGACCAATAGCATATCGAGATTATGCGGTCGTGTTGATATTAGGTGCGTATTGTTGAGCTTATAATTATTGATGCAAAATTAATTGTATAATTAATTTGCACGTTTTGTATGATTGGATTTGGATGAATTTGTTGCGAGATCAATCTAGGGCATACAAACAGGATATTCAGCATCATCATCATTTCAGCCGAAAGACGTCCACTGCAGGACATAGACCTCCCCCAAGCACCACCTCTTCGACCGATTCAGTGCTTTCCACATCCAGTGGATTCCTGCAGCCTTCACAAGGTCATCGGTCCATCTTGTGGGAGGCCTTCCAACGCTACGTCTTCCGGTACGTGGTCGCCACTCCAGAACCTTTCAATCCCATCGGCCATCTGTTCTGCGAACAATGTGCCCTGCCATTTACCACTTAAGTTTGGTAAATAAGATATTCAGTCTATGTAATTTAGTTAAAACCTGTATGTAACTGCCTCGTTGATCTAGCGGACGCAAGTGCTAGTGCTGTTTGTAACATCTTGGTTTCGATTCCCAGGTCAAGTAAAGTGGTATTGAGATTTTCCATCAGGGATTTCTCAGTAGCAGCTTGGAGTCCAAATTCATGTCCGGTTGATGGCAATAGACTCGCCCCCTATTACATGGGACTTAAACATAACTGGCGAAATATGGCTGTACTATGGGTACACTTCTGTCTAAACTTTCGGGGATACAGGCGTGATGTTATGTAACATTTAATTGTCTATCCAAAACAAAAATACTCTTTCTTCATAGTCATTCTCAAACGACATTCAATAGGGTTCTTTTGTAGTATGGTTGCTACAAGTTGAAGTCTTACGAGATCATCAATCATACGGTTGCTCGTCAGAATCTCATCGCTCATTGTAAGGCTACACCGCATGCAAGAGAATTGAGCGCTAGACTGGACTTAGAAATAAAGGCACTATTCCACCGCGTAAGATGTTCACGAAAAAGGTACGCACGTTAGTTGCGCAGTTCATCTGCTTGCAAGCCACGCATCCGTACGTAGCGTGGTTGTGTCGCTGTGAATGATCCATCCTTAATTTTTTTACGAAGTGACGCTCAGTAAGTCACTGTAGGCAGCAATATAGAGCTGTGCCTTAATTCCAGTCTACCTGTGAAGAAATCTATTAGATAAATCCTGTCACAAGCATATAGTACATTACTGTCGCGGCCTGCAAAAGGGGCATTGATAGACAAAGGTGAAAATACGGGCCGAAATGAAGCCAAGGCACACATAAGTGAGTCCATCAATACCTGGTTACGGCCAAGGCTTATAGTATTTTTCTCAAATAATGCGCGGAAATTTAAAGTAAGTAAATTAATTTATCTACACCCATGCTATAAAACTTCTATAAAAGATTCTGAAACAGTTAGCTTATTGGCAACATTATAACAGCCAGTGTCATAGTAACCATTACATCATCCAAACGAGTGTTATAATGTTGTACAAAATTTTATTATGCAACTCGTTTTAATGATCAAATGGGGGACAGCAGCACCCGCTGCACGCATGTGTGTGTGATGTGCTGCTGCAGGCGACGTACATACGTGCAGTTGTACTGAATTTCGTGGGAATATCTTTATTCTTGATTTTGAATTACAAACACCCAATGGTTTCAGAAACTTTTATAGAGGATTCATATCAAAGTCTTGTATGCAACTGTTATAATTAGGTATTAAAACACTCATGTGATACCCACATTCATGATTTAATACCCCTTATTATACAACAGTTACATAAATAACTATTATCTACTCTCATAGCGTAATATTCGAATTATGAACTTCAAAACGAGTTTATATTGACATACTTTATAAAAACAATACCAAAATTTAAAAATAGAATCATATTATAACACTTTTTCTCTAACAAAATAATACTATAAAACATTTTTTTTTTTCTATTACGATACAACGCTAATCCAAGAAGTTAATATCACCAAAGAGTTTCCATCAACTTTTGGCGCGGGACAGCAGCACCCGCTGTAGCGCATGTGCGGTGATGTGCTGGTGCAGGCGACATTCATTTGTTTTGTAGTACTTACTGAATTTCATGGGATTTTTTAATTTATTCTTGATCTTTAACTTTGATCTTTTATTTAGTATTTATTTCAATCCCAATGTTTGAGAGTAGATAAAGTAGTGTATGAAACTGCACATAACTAGGTATTAAAACATTCGTGTGATACTATTAAAAACCTCGCCTACGGCTCGGTTTTTAAACACACACTCATGTTTTAATACCCCTTATTATGCAACAGTTTCAAAAACTACTATTATAAATTCCAGAATCAGTGACGAAAAACCGGCCAAGCGCGAGTCGTACTCGCCCATGAAGGGTTCCGTAGCAGCAAGTAACATTGAATGAAAGGTAAATTGCGGTTTACGATTTATGACGTATTAAAAAAAAACTACTTGTTAGATCTCGTTCAAACCAATTTTCGGTGGAAGTTTACATGGTAATGTACATCATATATTTTTTTTAGTTTTATCATTCTCTTATTTTAGAAGTTACAGGGGGGGGGACACACATTTTACCACTTTGGAAGTGTCTCTCACGCAAACTATTCAGTTTAGAAAAAAATTACATTAGAAACCTCAATATCATTTTTGAAGACCTATCCATAGATACCCCACACGTATGGGATTGATGAAAAAAATTTTTTTGAGTTTCAGTTCTAAGTATCGGGAACTCCAAAATTATTTGTTTTTTTTCTATTTTTATGTAAAAATCTTAATGCGGTTCACAGAATACATCTACTTACCAAGTTTCAATAGCGTAGCTCTTATAGTTTCGGAAAAAAGTGGCTGTGACATACGGACGGACAGACAGACAGACAGACAGACAGACAGACAGACAGACAGACAGACAGACAGACAGACAGACATGACGAATCTATAAGGGTTCCGTTTTTTGCCATTTGGCAACGGAACCCTAAAAACGATCATTTTTCACGGGCAAATATGTTCATTTGTTTCTTCTTCACTTTAAACACTTCTATTTGAAAGCTAATTCGAAATTTTAATAAAATCTTTGATAGGTTACCTCCTTGGTTGCCATGTGTCAAAATAAAAAGTTCGTTCCATTTTTACGCCGGCCGCCGCCTACTCGCATGTATTTGACCAGTACAATGAATTTTCAATTTATCTTGAAGAAGGTTGTCAAAATAATGCTCGAATTTCCAAGCACGTTTGAGAAAATATATTTTTATGGAAACTCACGAACTCAATATAGCATCCTTCAACCGTGTCACATAAAAATTTGATATCAACGCAAGATGTGCGTTGAGAAATGTTTATTGCATTTCATAAAATGTACTTACTTACTTATTATGAAATAAGTTAATCCCAAAAACACAACGTTGCTGTCTCTATGTATGTGTCTCAGGACTAAAACTTGAGAACAATATCTTATTCGATTAACCTATGTGATTATCATTTTAATTCCTAATGCTTGGGGGCACAGCCAGTTAAATATGAAGACATATTCAAGCTAAGCGCAACATACAGTGAGATAAACGGAAACTGAATGCAACATTATTCCAGTAACATAAGTTTACACATGATACTGCAACACCCGCCACGACTCGACTTCGTTCAGCCCCAGTAGCATCTGCCACCCCGACGTGACCTGCAGTGGCCTATATGGAAAGCAATCAATCGACTACGGACCCAAGTAACATAAACGTAACATAACATCACGCCTTGTTTCCCCGAAGGGTTGGGCAGAGGTGTACCTGTAGTATGTAAGAAGACCCACATTTCGCCAGTTATGTTTAAGTCCCATGTAATAGGGGGCGAGCCTATTGCTATCAACCGGGCACAGATCCAGACTCCGGGCTGCTACTGAGAAATTCTAGATAGAAAAATCCAATAACACTTTTCCCGACCCGGGAATCGAACCCAGGACCTCATGCTCAGCAGTAGCACTTGCGACCACTGGACCAACGAGGCAGTCTATACGAAGCTAGTGACCAAACCTTGTCCTATATGTTGGAGTGTCCAAAGTGTCCACACACCTGCACTTCTGAGGCATGTCCACCTACTGGACCCAACTCATTTAACATAATACATGTATGTACCATCGACTCGATAAGAAAAAGAAAACTGCAATAATGTTTGCGAACTTATTTTAACGAAAAAATTAATTACGTTCCAAATTAGGCAACCTTTGCTCATCGTAATAAATTCCTAAATTCCAATTAACTTTTCCATTTTAGATCTCTCATCAATATCACCATCTCTTTTACCCAAATTGAAATCTCATACACCCATCTCTGTCTACTCCCTATTGATTTAACACCATTAAATGCCAATAGAGATAGTTAGTCTACAGTAATGAATGAACGTTAACTGACAAGAACATAGATAACGTTTGATAATAAATGGTTTTGTATAGCCATATCGATTGAATGCCGAATCATTGGACACGTCGAAGCATTGACATGCCAGTCAGCTTCAGGCGATAGTTTCTACCTAGCTCGAAATATTAATGGTACTGAGAAGTATACAAAGGATTGAAAATCAGGCTGATAAATATATTATGTTATAAATTAGTTTGAAATTCAGTATATTTGGCATAGAGATGGGTAAAACTGTTTTGACAGATACAGTGTTATACTCTGCAAAAGAGCCTTCATACCTAACCGTGCTTATGTCCGTCCAATGAGTTAGATTTATTTAGTAGTAGCGTTAAGGAAGTAAAGAAAAGTTTGAACAATTGCTTTTTCAATGTATAACCATTTTTTTTATTACTCGCTTTTTAGGGTTCCGTAGTAAACAAGGAACCCTTATAGTTTCGTCATGTCCGTCTGTCTGTCTGTCTGTCCGCGGTCTAGCTCCGAGACCCATAGTACTAGAAAGTTGTAGTTTGGCATAGGTATACATATTAATTACGCCGACAAAGTGGCAAAACAAAATTATGAAAAACATTTTTTTTTAGGGTACCTCTCATACACGTAAAGTGGTAATGTTTATTTTTTTATTTTTTTTACCCCATGGTGAGGGGTATCATTGGAAAGATTCTTCAAAAATATTGTGAGTTTGTGAAAACCATTTTTGGATTCAGGGATTCGTTTGCGAAATATTAAGCTTTAAAGTGCTAATTTTTGTTAGAGTCAAGTGTCCCCCCCCCCTGCCGGCTAAATGGTTGATTTTGGGTGTATGAAAAAAATCACAACAGTAGCCCTTCATTGTGCGTGGTCCGACACGCACTTGGCCGGTTTTTTTTCTCTTTTATTTATAATTGTCATTTTCGAGCGTGAGATAATTCATTTGCGTATCTCTTACGTCGCTGTTTTCGCGTATTTGTTAATGTTACTCACTTAAATCGTTAGTGGAAGCTTGTAATTGGCCATCATTAATAAAATAAAATGAATAAATGACCGATTGATATAAGTTACGGATCGTTATTCTGTTAAAATTAAGACTCTTGAATGTATCTTCCAATAACATGAAGCAAAGACCTCATAGTTTTGAATAATAATCTTCTAAGCAAAGATTCCGAATGAGAATTTTAAAAATAAAAAATTGGTAAAATTAGTTTGCGAATTGCTTTCTATGCTCAGTTTGGCAGTAAAAAATGTTACCATTGGTAAGGACAACGATTCGTTATTGTTTATAGGAACCGAGCATAAGACACCCTCTTTCTATTTTGGGTTGGAAATTATCAAATAACTTCTCCTGCTCTGGGCGGAGTGGGAGGGCGTGTCAGACTCTTACTGACTACAACCCACCCGTGTTCCTTCAGTTGCCTGTATGTTGCCAGGGGCCACGGTAACCCTTTTGGACAAACCCGCAACCCCGGCAGGCATCGGCCCTAGCGAACCCTGTCAGTTCTGCTGACATCTCTTTGAGGCGCGCGTGAAACACAACGCGCCGTTAACCCGGACCTGGTCCTTATCGGACGGCGAGCTAAGCATAAGACACCCTGGGTACCATATGTTAAGCTAAATAATTTTGCTTTCGACCTTAGTATTATCAGCTTATAATATCGTTCCTACTGCTGGGATACGAGCAACATCTCTTTGAGAGGGAGTTACCGATTTTGCTGTTAAGTAAATATCTCAACACGGTAATCGGTATGCTCGGCGTAGATCTTTGGCAGAATTAGGATAGGCAGAATTCTGAAAGTTCGACAATCAGTCTTACTAAGGGGTATCGTGTTCATCAGTAACTGGTTTATGAGGTGGACGGGCAGTCTCTCCATGTAAAGTACTGGTCTGCAACAGCATCTGGTTAGTCTGGAAGCCGACCTAAATATTTATCTTTTGATTTGATTAAAAATTTATTTTTCCTGCAGTGAAAAGATTTAAAAAAAAACTGGCCGCATCTACATTGCCACATGCTAACTACGCATCACACTGACGTCACGCAAAATCCTGCATCGCGCAAGAAGTGTTTATCACGCGATCAGCATATGATATATAACTTCCCGATATCGATCATCGAGCAATTGCCCACCAGACACGACACGCATCTGGTAGGAAAATCCTCCCTTTTCTATGGAAGATGAGTGAATTTTGACACTCTATTCCTCATACCTCTAAAAATCTATCAAACGTGCAAGGTTTCCCTAAAAACCAAGCAAAAACTCTTCAACGCGGAATCTCGTGACTCACGAACAAATAAAAAACGATCGTAATAGATATACATTTGTTTTCAAGTCAATTAGAATATCAGTCAACAGTGTTTTTTGCTGACACGTCATAAAAACTTTACAAACAACTAGCGACTCGCCCCTGCTTCGTACATTTTCTACGACGTAACAAATAAAACGAAATTCCTATGAGATATGTTAGTTTTCAATAATAATATGTTATACATAATTATATAGTCTTTCCGGAATAAATTCTCTAAATGATGGTAAAAACCATATCAAAATTCGTTTCGTAGTTTAGAAGAACAACGTGATAACATGGACAGACACGAAAAGCGAATTTTAATTTATATTTTACTATCAGCGCCCCACGGTTTCACTCACGTAAGTCTCGATCCTATGGGAATATCGGGTTAAAAGTATCTTATGTGTTAATTCAGGTTATAAACAATTCGTGTGTAGCAAATTTCATCCAAATCTGTTAAATAGGTTTTGCTTGAAAGAGTAGCGAACATCCATCCATCCATGCTCACAAACTTTCACATTTATATTATTATTTTATTAAAATATTAAATTAAATATTAATTAATACAATATAAATTAATTATTTAAAGTAGGATAAAGGCGAACCATTTGTAATACGAGTTGTTGATAGCAGGTTTTATTATGATACGGGTAGTAAGCGGTTAAATATCGGTTTCGTTTTACAGATCTATACGATTTTATAAATTTACAATTAAAACTGTCGTTAGAATGGTTTTTGGTCAAGTCAAGGACCATATTTATATTTTTATCCTTGCAAAAAAATGCTTTTTTTCTTCAGTTATCTTCAAATTAGTGCAGTTCAGTTCTTAAGCAGTAATATACTGAAAGTGTAGTGAAAGAAGATCCTAGTTGTAATAAAACTAATTGTTATAAAAATTAACTAAGGAAAGACGTTCCCATTAACCCTCAATAGTACAGCGTCCATACATGCTAAAACAAAATTACCATTTAATAAAAAAAATATACCCAGCAGTGGGACAATAAAGGCTAAGAAAAAAAAATTATAATAAAATATTCACAAAAATATTAAGATACGTAATACGACAAAAATATTAAGATACATTTGTCGCACTTGCCTTTCCACGTTGAAAGACAAGTGTGCGTGTACAGAGTGTTTCTTTTAGTGGGAACGCCTTTCGTTAGTTAACATATTTTATATCTATATCTTCTCGTGCCACATATCACGTCTCCAGACGAAAGTCTTTGACCAGTGCGTATTGCCAGTGATGACTTATAGCAATGAAACGTGGTCGCTCACAATGGGCTTTATCAGAAGGCTAAAAGTCACCCAAAGGGCAATGGAGAGGGCTATGCTTAAAGTTTCCCTACGTGACCGAATCAGAAATGAAGAGATCCGCAGGAGTACCAAGGTAACCGACATAGCCCGAAGAATTGCCAAACTTAAGTGGCACTGGGCATGGCATATTACTCGCAGGACGGATGGCCGATGGGGCCGAAAAGTTCTGGAGTGGCGACCGCGTACCAGTAGACGTAGCGTTGAAAGGTCTCCCACTAGATGGACCGATGACCTTGTGAAGGCCGCAGGAATCCGCTGAATGTAAACCGGTCGAATTGGCGGTGCTTGGGGAAGGCCTATGTCCATCAGTGAACGTCTTTCGGCTGAAATGATGATATCTATAATCTAGGTAAAGGCATTGACCTAAAGTCTCAGACTAAATCAACTTTAGACACAAATTAGGACGAATTTAAAACAGAAATGGTAAAACGAGATGCTATCTGAGTAAATTTGGGCAAACTTCATTTGGCCGAGATAAAATTTGAAAGATAAATTCTCAAATAAGGCTGGGGATTACGTTAGTCTTTTTGTTTTGAAAAAATTAGAAGACTAATAAACTTTTTTGGACCCAAATAAAGTAGGAGAAATAATAAATGGCCGACAGTTTCGGCGCAAGAGTTAGATATTGTATTTTTTTTATAAATACTGAATGTTTTTTAGCAAAACTTAATATCATTTGTACATAGTTTCATTAGCATAGATGCGCAATTGAATTTTAGATATCGTGGAGTATGAATAATGTTATGATTATCTGTTTTTCAGTCTCTAGAGCTTTATTTTTAGGCTAATAATGTAACTAACTACCCACCTATGAGTCGGGATACTGCATTGCGCTCATCCCCGAGGACAAGCAGTGGTGGCCCAGTGATAACGCCCTGACTTACGAGTTGTCGATCGTGGGCTCGAACTCCGACAGGTATATTATCCTTAATGTAAATTATTTCATCACCCCTGCTTTCAAAACGGTGAAAGAAAATATCGTGAAGAAATCAGCATGTCCTATAATCAATTATTTGAAGACATGTGACATCTACCAATCTGCACTGGGCCTACGTGGTGGATTATAGCCCCCAAGAGGGATCTCGTAGAAAGAAGGCCAGGTGTGCCAGCAGTGGGAACGCTATAGGCTGATTTTGCTTATGCTTATACCGGGGTCAAAAATGAATAGAATCAAAAGCCTGTAGATTTATAGGCATCTCAATGCCTTTCATCTGTCTGTGCTTATTCAAGAAGTTAGTACTTCTCTCGTTTTGAAAAAAAAACAGAACATCTCATGCCGTAGTAATAATATTAGGTAGTCACAAATATGGTCGCCTGTTTGATTCAAAGACTAACAATTATATTGAGATTAATGCTATATTATAGCATATAATATTATTATAACATATAATGCAATAGATACAATTACTAAACAAAATTCAATATACAACCCTACCTGTCACTTTGATGATAATAACAATATTTTTTCTTTAGAAATACTCGGTCATTCAGTGCTGAGAATCGTTAGCCATCTTATGATTTTATTGTCTTGTCACGCAAAATGCCAAATTTTTCGCTTAATAATTAAAATATCTAACGAAAATAATTTTATCATTACATTTTTGCATGAATAACCTAATCTAATTTGGAAGAATATTTACGATACGATTGCAATTTTTATTTTAAATTCACATTTATTGTGGCATTTTGCTACCGTTCAACACTTAGCAAATTAAGTGGATTTATTATCATTCCACTTTTGTGGTTATCTCAACAAGCACTTCTATAATCAGCTAATATTGGTTATTCATTGGTTTAGCGGCATGCGTATGGTCACGATCCTACTTGATAGTAATTTAGCGATGCAATTAATGATTATCATATACAGGACTTGTCTAATGTACTATTCAAGATGAAGTTTGAAAGTACTTCTGACTGTCGTGGTAATAGAAATGCGAAGGAATGTGGCGCATGTGTTAGATATTTAGTTTTGAGGTTAGTATAATATTAAGATATTGTTTATTTGATACTGACATCTGTCACATTTACGAAGCTTGGAACTAATGTAGAAGTACTTAATTTGACTAAGTATTGTGTTTACCAAAAAATAACACTTGTAAAATTCATTTAGTTTTTATTAATATAAATTATTACGGAATATTTAATGACACTTGTAGTATATCTTAGATTTTACATTGCTATTTTAATATAATAAGCTGTTTCAAACGATTGTCACCAACCTGTCAGTTGATGTTAATATTCTATTGAATTTTATCTAAGAATTGCGAATCGGCTTTTATTAAATTGCTTAATTACCATACAATATTTTAAAATGATTTCACTACATAAGATTTGTTGATTATTACCTGTATTAGAAGTTATTAAGCCAAAATGTATGACGATCTGTGATTTATTCAAAATGGCGGTAGATGTTTAACGTAGTGACGTTTGGTAGGATATAAAAAGGATTGTAATGGCGTTATCGAGTCAGTTGCTCGGTAGATATTCAGTTGGTTGGTCCTAGTGCCGTTGTTGTGTGGAATAGATGGCAGGTGTCATGTAAGTTAAGTAATTTGTATTTATACAGTAATTATTGCTTATTATGATTATGTTGTTGTGTATAGTATATTATTGCCAGTATTGCTATTATTCAATACATATAATTAAACTGTTTTCGAGATAACGATAATTTATGGAAATATAAGAAATGTATTGATAGAATACTGTTATACTGTTTCCATGGAGTTTCTTGTCCTTCTTCTCCATGAAGACCTAGCTTTGCGAACGGACAATTAGCTTTCTGATTAAATACTGACAAGTCTAATTAAATAAATGTCTAGCCTTGTCTTTCTGTGGTTTAATTCATGAAATCCTTTACCTAAGTAATCATTCTGACATTCAAAGCTTGCTAATTTGGGTAATACCTATATACATTTACAGTGCTCACCGCACTTTCTAACACATGCATAACATATAACAAGAAATTGAGTAAGAAGGAAATTCGAATGCGGAATTGTGCATTACTAAAAGAAAAGAGACAGATGAAAGTAAGCATGGATGGATTGTATGGATGATGAACAATTAATGGGAAGGAAACTCAACTGAAGTGGACTCTGGAGATGAAGGCGAAGATGAAGGCTCAGAATGTGATGATACCTTTGACTAATCTAAAGACTATATAATCAAAAATCAAAAGGAATTTATTCAAACTAGGTTAGGAAACAGCACTTTTCGAACGTCAAAATTACATCAGACAGTCCCCCTAAACGCCCACCCTTCACCACTTCCTAGTACTTTAGCTGGGAAGAAGAAGTGGCGCAACAAACTCCCCAGCAGCACAGCTGTCTAGTTAGTTAGAAAACTTGATTCAATACAATTACATGCAAAATCAACTGCCGCGTTGGTCTAGTGGTCGCAAGTGCTACTGCTGAGCATGAGGTCCTGGGTTTGATTCTCGGATCGGGCAAAGTATTATTGGGTTTTTCTATCTGAAATATCTCAGTAGCAGCTCGGAGTCTGGATTTGTGCCCGGTTGATGGCAATAGGCTCGCCCCTAATTACATGGGACTTAAACATAACTGGCGAAATCTGGGTGTACCTGCTACAGGCACACCTCTGCCCAACCCTTCGGGGAAACAAGGCGTGATGTTATGTTATGTTATTACATGCAAAATAATTTACATTACGCAACACAAAACATTCAATTAAATTATTTGCCATATCTCATAAACATACGGCAAATAATATAATTACATTTGTTGTATAAACATATTTTAGATAAAATTTGTATTTATTTGTATAGTTAGCTAGTTAGTCACATAATTTATTACCTAGTGTAAATAGTTAAATATTGTAACAGCAAACAACGAATAGTTCTACGGATTTAAATAATAAAGAAAATTCTCATTTATGTTTAAATACCAACAAACGTAAAATGTACCGCATTCTGACAAATAAATGATTATATAATATATAATATGATCTTCTTTTCGTATGATTAGCGATTAACCTGTACCCTAATTGCGTAATAAAACACAGTCACAATTTGTTTCGATTTGAAACAGATTTCTAATACATTGCTTCATAAGTTGGAAAAAAAAGTCTGTTCAACAACGTAAATAACGCAATGAATGTTGTTGAAATGTCAAAATTAAACAAATTTCGCGAAATTGTTTACGAAAATGAGTTACGCAATTAGGGTACTGGTGTCAGAGTTTTAAACCCGCCCATGGGCCTCTAACATGGCTTCACATACCGTCGAGAAATATCGCTCAGGCATGCCGGTTTCCTCACGATGTTTATAATTATGATTATGATTGTAGACATAAGGCCTAGACCACACATTTTAAAGAAGAACAGAAGGATAATGTAACTTGACTGATGTTCAATTCCTCGTTCAGAATTATATTAGATCAACGATTCGTAAATATATTACTAGGTAAAAGTGGAACAATAGAATGTAGACAATAACTGGAAATATCTTTCATCATTTCAGTAATTGGACCGTCAAAGATGGACTGTATCGTTCTCAACGACTTCTATGAATATTGCCAATGCAATTTTGAGCTGTATAGAAGAAATGTGACAGCGACTGTGAAATTTCTATCAAAGATAACTCGCGCTCGTAGCTTCATCCCCCTGGATCGCTTCATCTCTAACCGGAAAACCAAGCAGTTTTTATTATTAAACCGTCCTAATCCAAATTCAATCCATATAAGTTCAATAGTGAAAGAAAGAAAGAAAGAAAAACATTTATTTGGACACAGTTCGTGAAACACAAAACACAAATAACACAGTAAAAATAAAAAATAATGTTTTTAAAAACAATTGTGTGTGCCTCACGGCTGCGCCAAAAAGGTTCATTTCAGCATTAATGCCAGACAGAGACTGTCTGACGCTGGTTTTCTAATGAACCCTTAAGGACAAGTGACGGAGAGTACAAACAGTTTCAACATACCTAATACATAATTTGTATACTTAAAAAATGGTAGGCTTAGTGGTTAAAGATAGTAAACGGCAGATAGATTTTTGTGATCATTAAGGAAGGTTCATGACCAAAGATCCGTCTGAAAATATATACGAACAAAATTTTACAAGAGCTCTCTTTGAGCCCGAAGCAAGTTGGGCAACTCCAAAATTTACAAAAAAAAAACATCATATATATTTCCAAAATCTAAAATGATATTCAAACCCGTGGGCAACGCTAGTACTCCCTTAAAATGTAGTGCCTAAAATACAAACACAACTAAATAATTCACAGCACTCGAGTATTAATTAATTATATTCAATAATATTAATCAAATTACTAGATAATTATATCTCAGACAAACCGATATAATCCATCAAGTTCACGGAACAAACTCATTTACCTACCTAGTATTAGGTATCGATAATATCATATCGATTGATATGTGGAACATCAAAGCATTATGTAAATAAATAATATTTCGACACTCGATTCCAATTTATTGACTATAAATCTTGCATATTTATGTAAAGGCGGTGCGCACACGAGAGTCAAAACTGTTGCAAACAGAAGAATTTTAAAAACAGTTTTGGTGTACGCGTCATCATATTTTCATAGAGCGATAGACAGAATATGCTTTTTCTCAAACATGCTTGGAAATTCGAGCATTATTTTGACAATCCTCTTCGAGATAAATCGAAAATGTTGTACTGGTCAAATATATGCGAGTAGGCGGCCGGCAATGTTTCTATGAAAATCCAAATCTGTTGTATTTAGCGACTAAATAAATTACTATGAAAACTCATACCTGTCATGTTGTTAAAAAAAAAGGAACGAACTTTTTACTTCAATACATGGTAACCACGGAGGTAACTTATCTAGTTTTGCATTTAAATTTAAATTTTCTTGCAAATAGACCTGTTTAAAGTAAAAAAGAAACAACTAAACATATTTCAAAGTGAAAAATTATCGTTGTTCATCATTGATTCTGGAATTTATAGTTAATTTACTTAGTTTGAATTTCCGCGCACTATTTGAGAAAAGTACTATACACGCCTTGGCCGCACCCAGGCATTGATGGACTCACGTATGTGTGCCTCGACTTCGCCTCGGCCCACATTTTCACCTTCGTCACTCAATGCCTTTGTTGCAGGCCCTTACAGTAATAGACTATATTATGCACCAAATTTTTTACAAAGCTCTTAGCGATAGTGTATCAGCTCAATACTCGAATCATTTATTGTAGTACAAAATGTGTACTTAGGTGGTAGCTTAAAATCTATATGCCAAAACTCATAAAAGTAGTGCGACGTCGCTGATGTTTGCGATGCGACGTCACAATGCTTTTATAGGTGTCAACCTAACAGTCTTAACTCAAGTCTGTGTACAGCCTCAGTGCACACGCAAGAGTCAAAAAAGTTTTGTTTGTTGAACAATTTTGTAGCGAATATACGCCGTCATCCTTTTCATAGAATTATTTGTCTTTAAGACAGTCTTTACTCAAGTCTGCGCAAAGCCTAAGAATCATTTTAGAAATAATAATTGAATATCTATTTTTAACAGGTGCTGATGTACCAAAGACAACTGTGTGGTATTTTAATTAAATTGGAAAACCCATAATGCTGCTACGAGGGCTATAGCGAATAACAGGTTATGTCAAGGATATAGGAAGCCATAGCTACCTTGTTTATTAAAATTCACTAATTTTAAAGCCATTTATGGTGATTTTGGCGTTCTATGTTTTTGTATGAAGGAAATGTCATAAACAGCAGTGGATTTATGCAACCGCATTACTAGTAACAATGTCCAATCAACTCACTAAGCTCCTTCAATTTAAAGGAACTTTGGTAAGAGAGACGTTTGTTCATCCAATTGTGATAACCAAAAATATGATAGTAGTGTTTTCTCTTAGGGATAAGTCGTAACAAAATCACATTTAAAATTCCTATTAAGGTAAAGTCAAGGGCGAAATCGAAGCGACCAAATCAAAGTTAATTGAAAACTTCACAAATATGAAAAAAAACAAACGATTCTGGCTATGTAAATAACTGAACAATGCAAAAACGACATCAATTATTATTGCGTGGCAGTAATGAAAAGCGTCAAATAACATTGTAGGAGCACACGATGAAATATCAAGCTATACATATCCAGTATAAGCTGACCTCGCATTGTATAGGCTTTCCGTACAGTAACAGGTTAACAAACTGGAAATTATAGATAGATATCTTTACACAGTAGAATATTTCATCAAGCGAAGGTAACTGATTGATATTCTCTCTTGATTAATTTATAGTTTTTTTTTTGTAATATGAAAGTATTAATTATTAATACGTGTCTCAATAATTGGAGGAATAGTTCAATAGTTTTTGAAGCTATTGATAAAATTAATAAGATATATAATGAATTAGATAAGGAAGATAGAACTGGCAATAATATAGTCAGAAACAACTTCTAATTAGATTAGGAGTCACTCCCGATATAAAGACAAGAAGTTAAACAACAAGCAGTAAAAAGAAAAAGCATGTTATCATTGTTATTAAATGCACACACTTATACATTCACGTTTCTATCCACAGACACTTATCACACTGACACTTACACGCCCTTCAATCAAATGTCTAGATTCTGTAGACTTGTAGAGCTTCTAATAGTCGAAGTATCTTCGTAAGTATATATATATATATTTTTTTGTAACTATGTTTTATTCCGTAGCTTCAACGAATTATGCCGGGTTCGGAATTAAAATTTCTACTCCGCGATAAATTGTTATCAATTTCATCCACTTCATCATCATCATCTATTTTATTTTATATATCTATAGCTAAATTGTTTTTACCTTTAATCTTTGTAGATCCCTGCGTTTCAGATAAACCTGAAAAAGAAAGATATCATTAGTTAAACACTTATTTAAATCAACTTTTTAAATGAGTGGCTGCGTTTAAATTCGGTACAAATTTTTTACGAGATAATAAAACCATTATCTCTTAGGTTTAAGTTACGAACATTTGATTCAAATGAATGGCTGCACCGAAAATCCGTTTATCACTTTTATAGCTCTTTTTAACGATCATTCGTCTGGCGTGTGTTAGACGGGAGATGGTCGGTCAACGATTTTTGAATGGCCCAAATTAGAGGGCGGTACAATGACAAATACTGTTGCGGTATCATTATTTTTGTCATCACACAAAATAGCATTGTCATGCAAAAACAAAATTGTCGAATCCGAAAAAATAACATTACCGAAATTGCATGCGTATTTTTGCGATGCAGTTTTAATTGAGCTAAATGAGACACTGTAAGTAACTTGGATGTATAATTAATAATTAACTGTCATTGGATTTTCCGTTTTCCAGGAAACTGGTGCCACGGACTGTTATTAACATAATTACTTAATTACCTACCCTTGGATTCGTAGGCGAATTTTGTTGCTCATTAAACCGGCTTACAGAGTCATCATATGTAATAATTGGCTGATCGTGGGCCTTCATAATTGGCCAATAATCGCCTTCAATTAATGGCAGTAATGGCTAAGCTTTGAAAAGAGATTGGTGATCGCTTTGTTAAAAACGTTGTCACATCCTGGTGGCTTACTGTGTAGAGAAAGCAACCTTTAAAGACTCCAAAAAAACCATAAGAAACCTAGTGGATCCTCGATATTTAAATCAATTTTGATCTATTTTATACATTACATTTTACATTAATATCATAGAAATTTACTTTCAACATTCACTAATTGATATAAGTGAATATTGAAGCATTTATATCAATTAATAAAAAAATACTAAATGCATAATTATTAAAACCACTAACGATCTTATAATTTCATGCACACGTAGCCAAAAATATTCAAATCTTTTGTCCTCTGAAGATAATTTCATATATATAAGTGTCGGTTAACCCTCACCTTGCTGCTATTAAACTCATTAACCTACGTACACAATGCATAGCGAGACAAGTGCCCTTTATCTTCATAAAAATCTGTAGTTATGTAAATAATAAACTAGCAGTGCCCCACGGTTTCACACGCATAAGTCTCGATCCCGTGAGAATATTGGGATAAAACGTATTAAATGCATTAATCCAGGTTATAAACTATCTGTGAGCTAAATTTCATCCAAATCTGTTCAAAATAGTTTTTGCGTAAAAGAGTAACAAACATCCATCCAGAATATAGTAGGATTAGAGAATCATACTGACATATTTGTAGTACCTATACTTCGTAGAAAAATTACTTTTGGGATACATTCAATTTACAATATTAAACAATATTTCATGGAGAATGAAATTTTTTCTCACTATTATATTTTTATTTTTATTCAAAAGGAACAACAAATAGCTACAATATAAAACATAGGAACGAGAAATACATAAAAAAATACAGACAATATTGCAGCCCATAACGCTGTTTGCGGATTAGCTATAGGACAATGACAGTAAAAATAATCGCTAGGATTACAAATACATTTTTTTTCTTAACTAACGTGTTTATAGTATATCCTGGTATATCCATATACATTTTAAGAAATGATACACAAAAAAAGAAAGGAATATGTTCAAGCACTATGTTTGCTATTTTTTACAAGTACACTGTCCACATGTCCACGTTCTAAAAATCACAAACATTGTACACAAAAATAAATACCTGTGGATAGGTAGTTTCGCAGAAGTTTCATTTCAATCTGCAAGTATTCACCAATATTTTTTCTAGTTTACCTAGCAAAAAAAGTAAAAAAACATCTACCAATAAAAACTTTTAGTTTGGAACTACGTTTCCTCTAAAAACCATACAATTTTGTACAGGAAAAACTAATAATATTAAATAATATTTTTTATAGATATACCTATTATGTATCATACAAGGTCATAATATCTAGGCCAAAACTAGCGTCCAATTAGATTTCTTATGCCGATGGCCCACAACATTATGAGAAATTAATTACCTGAAAAAACGCAAAGAAATATTCGACTGAAAATCTGTATTTGTACCTGAAGCGAGGCTATTAAATTGGCCTTCCTAATGTTCAAATAATAAATGGTTTACGTGTATTCAGAAAATATGTAGTTCACGTACGGTTTATAATATTTTAACCCGCGTAAGTGGTCAGCAATTCACCTGAACCGGTTTATTCAAAAAAATGTTTGCCCATTACCGTGTGAAAAGGCTTTTGTGTTCCATTTTGAATTTCTGTGTGTAATGGTTTACGTTTTTTAATTTTATATTTTTCAGGCTATTGTTGCGATTAATTGTGTGGGTTTTTGAGGTTATTAACTATATTGCTTTTGTGTTCGGAGTTAACTTGCCTAACAGGGTTATTTGACCATTGTGTTTGGATTATGAGAGACTTAAAATAAGTATGGTAAAGTAAATACTTTGAAATTAACTTATTTATATAAAATAAAGTCTGTAAATATCTTATACTAGCTGCGACCCGCGGTTTCACCCACATAAGTTTCGATCCCATGGGAATGTCGGGATAAAAAGTACCTTACATGTCCCAATTCAGGTCACGGTCTACCCATGTACCAAATTTCATTAAAAACTGTTCAGACGTTTCAGCGTGAAAGCATAACAAAAAAACAAAATCACTTTCGCATTTATAATATTATTAGGTATAATAATTAGGATTAGGATTACTCAATCCAAATCTCCTTTAAGCACATTACATAAAAAGGAGCGCAACCGTTTAACTATGTCGCATCAAAACGTATAACACAAAATCCAATCCGAGATTTCGGGTCCAAATCTCCGAGACTGGCCCAATATCTATTTGCCGAAAGACCTCTATTGATTCGGGAACCCGACTTAATAAAGTTAGGGGTGCAACACCCGGAAAAATTGCCGGGAAAAGTAGAAGTTTCAAATCGAGAACATCAACGATGGGACAGGATTAAGCTATCAAAATCTGGCATCAAGGGATCCTTGGCAATCGGGTTCTGACGACCGACCTCAATCCGTAAGGTACCTTTCTCACTACCGGCGATAAACGAGAAGCGAGTAGAGCTAGCAACTAGAAACGAGTTGGTGAGCAACTAGCAGTGAGTGACCGACGGCTACGAGCGATTACTCGCTGCTATGCGTTTATATCAATCCATTTTTTTTGGGTGGGAAATTATCAAATAACTTCTCCCGCTCTCGGCGGAGCGGGAGGGCGTGTCAGACTTCTACTAACTAAAACCCACCCGTGTTCTTTCAGTTGCCTGTATGTTGCCAGGGGTCACGGTATCCCTTTCGGACTTTCCCGCGACCACGGCTGGCATCGGCCCTAGCGGACAGTTCTGTTAACATCTCTTTGATGCGCGCGTGGAATACAACGCGCCATTGACCCAGGGCCTGGTCATTATCGGATGGCGAGCTACCTATTGCTCACCGTCCGCAAGCCCGCGCCTACGGTGGCCGGGAATTGGCCTGCGATTCCCGACGTGCAAGGCGTCTCCTGCGGCGGTTAGGAGCGTGAGGGCGCGAAATTTGCCTCTCCTTCACGCGTTCTGCCTACTCCTTCGCGAACATCACTGCTTCGCAGAAGAAGGTGACGGCTTTCCATGCCCTCTCGCTCCGTACCATGGCCTGGACTAGGGCCGCTCGCGAGAGATCACCGCCGCCGATCGCCTCCACGATGACACGGCCTCATAGCGTCTTGGCGAGTGTTCTACCTGGCAAGCGAGCGTTGCTGATCGAGTGTTCCCTTTGATAGCTCTCTACAACAAGTACTCGCCGGCATTGTGAACAGTCAGAGTTCAACTATTAATACATGTATCTCTTTTACTTACATGGGATCTACAATCTTTTGTACGTTTCTTGAGCGAAAAAGTCGTTGATAGCTAGTCGCTTCCTCGTCGGCTGTGAGACAGGTGCCTAATGTCGATGACGTGTATACATCTATGTAAACGCCTTTATCTTGTAATGTCTTTGGGCTTCCTTATTTACTTGATACCCTTTCGTTAACGAGGAGAATCCAGATGATGATTGGAAGAAGTAATTTTGTGGATTCAGTAGTTAATCAAGGTTTATATTTGGTGGTCTACATGTTGATTAGAATTAATTGCTTTAGAGATAATTGAAACGGTAAAAGTTATTTGACTATTGGCTACTAAGTTTATGAATATGCTTAATGTGCGTCTTATTTGTAGGACAGATTAAAACAATTTTTCTTTTTTCCGTTTTTGGGAAATTCATTTTCAATATTGTCTTAGAGGTCAGTAAAACAACACTTGTATTTCTCAAGCTCATTCAAAGAAGTCTTCGTAAATGCGATATTATTATAATTTATTAGCACTAACTACTTTTCCCAGTTTACTAACGTATCCTATATCCTATCTGCCTAGCCTTTTCCCAACTATATTGGGTTCGGCTTCCAGTCTAACCGTATGCAGCTGAATACCAGTATTTTACATGGAGCGACTACCTATCTGACCTCCACAACCCAGTAACTGGGTAATACTATATCCCTTGGTAAGACTGGTTGTCAGACTTTCGGGCTTCTGACGACCCGTAACGACTGTCAAAGATCCAAGAATGACAGCCGGGACCAACGGCTTAACGTGCTTTCCGAGGCACGGAGAAGTATCGGTATGTGGAAATGGTTACCCATCCACAGACCAACCCCGGCAAACGTAGCTTAACTGGACAGATCGACCCGAGCGGCTGTTGCATAATAGCTGATAAATTCAAAGTTAAATGCCTCAACCCAAATTAAAGGTAATTCTAATTGTTCAAAGTCTTTGACCCCAGAAATACCCAGCATACACTGTACGGACAATAGGAAGTAATTATGTCGAATTGTGCTATTATCTAAACTGCGAGATTTTGACTTTACCTTACAAACGTTATGATTATAGTCTTTATTAGAACAATTACATAAATAATTGTCTAATCCAAGTTAAAAAAGGCAACTATCTTTTGCAATATTATAGCAAGTGTTTTTTTTATACATTGTGTGTGTTTTGCATTATTATGTTAACATTACCATAACAGGATGTGTTTTATGTTCATAGAATATTGTTTTTAGAATAAAATCATTGTATTAAATTTAACACACATAACATCACGCCTTGTTTCCCCGAAGGGTTGGGCAGAGGTGTCCCTGTAGCAGGTACACCCACATTTCGCCAGTTATGTTTAAGTTCCATGTAATAGGGGGCGAGCCTATTGCCATCAACTGGGCACAAATCCAGACTCCGAGTTGCTACTGAGAAATTTCAGATAGAAAAACCCAATAACACTGCCCGACCCGAGAATCGAACCCAGGACCTCATGCTCAGCAATAGCGCTTACGACCACTAGACCAACGAGGCAGTCGTGTATTAAATACGTACTCGTATTGGTGTGTCATAGCGAGCATTTTTTGACAACGTAAAGTCAAATCCCGCTGCCATCATTTTCATGACAGTTGTCACTGCGGCCGTTATGTAACGGTCACCGCTCTTGTAGGAAACCGTAGTTTAAGGCTGCCTGTCCACTGGAGCGGAGCGGAGAAATGTGCCAATATTAACCAATAGAATCTAAACTCCGCTTCAGAGCTCCGCTCCTATTGGTTAATATTGGCACATTTCTCCGCTCCGCTGTCTCGCTTCGCTCCAGTGGACAGGCAGCCTTAGTCAAATCGAAGAGTACGCCTAAACAAGGCCGTATAATTATTTCAATTTTTTTATACAAAAACAATAACAGATTTTATAATAATAGAACAAAAGCAAAAGAATAACGTAATTTTTTCAACTCGACTTGGTCATGTTTTTTTTACCAAACATTATCACCAAAAAACAACACTGACTGAGTTTATTCCCAACGTAATTCTTGACATTTGTTCTACCCTAATGTCATCCCGTTTTACAGCCACTCAGCAATAGTATGTGAAATATCAGTTCTTTTTGCTCATCTCAATTTCACGTGTAGTGTCATGTGCCAAATTGTCAATCTTTCAATCAATCAATTGGGTAGCGTTGCCAGTCGCCAGCTGGTTTTAGTTTTCACTTTTGTTGGACATATTTGGCAGATGAATTAGGTATTAAACATGGATAGACACGTCAATTGACATCTTAATGATGTTATAAATTGCACGTGTAATCATCTGTCAACATTTGAGAGATATTTTTAATCTGTCGCTTACCGTTAAGTATTACTATTATGGTTGCATTTTCGTGAGTATAAATCTTTTGAATAATGGAACTAATAATTTAAATCCATCATTTATTAACGTTTCCAATTTTATTAGTTACTTAATCGTGGTTTTGTTGAAAGTTTTATTTGGCTAATGGTCTTTAAAACGCCAATAAATCTCAGCAGATACGAAACACAAAGGCATACGTATTTTAACGTTCTTAACATTGTTTATTTCCATGTCATAAGAGTTTATTTTTTATTCAGTTTTACACCCATCTAGCTTACCATCGGATCTTGTGATCAATATTTCACATTTCGCCCACTTTCCGGACACTAGTTTTTTTACTTACCCGTATGTTTCATATTATATTGTCTCAATTACCTAGGTCTTATCGATGATATTACAATATATTGGTGTCTTGAAAAAAATATATATAAAAATGGAAGGTTCGAGTTCGAACCCAAGGCACGCCTCTCACCTCTGACTTTTCGGATTCATGTGCGTATTGTAGATATAATTATCACTTGCTTCAAAAACAGTAAAGGAAAACATCGTAAGGAAACCAGTAAGCCTGAGTGATATTTCTCGACGGCATGTGTAGCCAAGTCAAAGGCCCATGGGTGGCTTTAAAACTCTAACACCAGGTTAGTCACCAACCACACGAAAAGAAGAAGAAGGTGGTGACCTTCCGTCACAATATTCGTCAACAAAAAGCCAAGCACCAACTAACATAACTAACACCAACAACAAGTCGCACCAAGTCACCCATTAGTGCGAGTTATTTAAAGTTTTTTATTCTTCTAAACCCATTATTATTTACCGAATAATGTCAAACAATGTTTCTAGATTATCTTTCAGTAAAATAAAACCCATTCATTTTTATTGGCACTGTCCCTGATACCAGAGGCGTTTTAGCTCAACTTTTATTTCTTTTTTATTTCATCGAACATGGAATTAGAAACTGCCAGTTGCATGACTGCGCTTTTTTGGATTTTCACGAACGAATACTACTAATTGGATTATGTAACCAACCTTTATGGACAACAGTATTTTTTTATTAAATATATTACACACGTAACTGGCGAAAAATGTACATGCTTCGGTTCTTTATTGGAACAGAATGAATATATAAATATTTTTAGTGTGATAATTACTTTGTTTTAGTGGGTTGAAGATCCAATAATTAGAACCAAAGATTTGAAGACCAATCAACAGTTAAGTTCCAAATTTTAAACTTAGATCTATAAGGACAGTCACATGAAGTAAGTTAGAAAATAAAACATTTAAATTGCGAAAATAAAGCCTTTTATTCATAAAAAGTATTGTGCAAATAAATCTGGCAGTACTTTAAACAAATAAAATATGGTCAAAACAAACAAATTTTGATGTAGGTACCCAAGTCTATCTGACTTTCTCTCGACCTCTGTCTGTTATAATCAAATCGAATTAGTGTCCATTATTTGAACCGAAATAGACTAGATTCAGAATTCGAAGAATTTGGCAGTAATAACAGTGGTTTAGGCAACATAAATAGTTAATACCTTTGCCTAGCAATGTATGTAATTTTTCTTTGGGATTTTAATTTAAAAACCATCATTTAACTTGCAAATAAAAAACTACCGATTCACTTAACTAAAATTGTAACTGTTTCCTCTAAGTTAGCCTACAGATTATGAATAACCACTTTTCTATAAACTCAAATGACAAATATATATACCTATTGATATATACCTACTGTAGGTATATATCAAATCAGCTGTCCACCGCATGCCAAATTGAGCACCTTAGTGAAATGGGTTATAACAATCCAGCCATAGGTGACTGACCTTTCAATCTTTTTATTAATAGAGGTGTCGATCGTAACAAAATTTATATCTTCTTATGATTTAATATAAACATTAAAGATATAAAAATACCACCTGGTGATCTGTTCGACGAGAAAGGTAAAAACGTATTCAATATTTTTATAGTTTTAGAACAAAAGGTGAATTCAAAGATAAAGGGCCAAAGAATTAGGTCAATTATTTTTGTTCAAAGACTTTGGATGATTGCCAAAAATTAATGGTGTGTTAGAGATAGTATTCGTTAAAATGTGTCAATTTATTGCTTTTTTTAAATGTTGTTATAGTAAACATAGCTGCTGTGTAAATGTCTTGAATCTTTAAATAACTGCTGACGGGTTAAAACATAGGCTTAGTTTAAAATTAGAAATAGTTTCTTAATGAAATCATAAATAGTTAACTATTACATTATAACGATACCCTCGAGTTCTTTTGTTGAATCATACTATTGGATATAATAATAATATAATAGTAGCTCGATTAATATTGGAACTTTAAAAGATACTTACTTATTAATATTCCTATTAATTAAAAGCCACCTTTATTACTCTATTTTTCAGAGGAATGCGAACACTTTCAAAGGTACATTGCAAGTTTATTGACTTTTATACTAAAACTATTTATCAGAAAACATGTTCTAAGTAAAGTTAAACATTATGAATATAATGTTTCTATTAGAACAACTGTACTAATATGTGACGTGTGTGGTCCATTTGTTTTAAATTTTTACCTTGAATAGCTAAGGCAATAGATGGAAAACATTTTACGAAAGTAAAAAACTTTTTGAAGTGAAAACTTTTTTAGGCGTGTTGGATATTTTTGAGATGGGACTAAACCATTGATTTCGCGACACCATGACGACACCTCATTTTTGTAAACGCGATTGTGCTCTTTATTTATATTATGTTACGGATCAATGTTCTATGCAAGTATTTTTCTTCCACCAAGGCGATCTTGTTCAAGTTTTCACTTCTGTCGGCAGTGCGGCGGTCCCGGAGTGCCACCACTTAAAAAAAAATTAAAAGTGTTACCATG
The DNA here is from genome assembly GCA_963680765.1 of Agrochola lychnidis. NCBI lineage: Eukaryota > Metazoa > Arthropoda > Insecta > Lepidoptera > Noctuidae > Agrochola > Agrochola lychnidis. Next base: position 15,844,484 of record OY796869.1, on the reverse strand, counting down.
AATTCATCACATCAAAATCAATCTGCCTAGCCTTTTCCCAACTATATTGGGGTCGGCTTCCAGTCTGACCGGATGCAGCCGAATACCAGTATTTTACATGGAGCGACTGCCTATCTGACCTCCACAACCCAGTAACTGGGTAATACGATACCCTTGGTAAGACTGGTTGTCAGACTTTCGGGCTTCTGACGACCCGTAACGACTGTCAAAGATCCACGAATGACAGCCGGGACCAACGGCTTAACGTGCTTTCCGAGGCACGGAGGAGTCTCGGTATGTAGAAATGGTCACCCATCCACGGACCAACCCCGGCAAGCGTAGATTAACCTGACAGATCGACCCGAACGGCTGTTAGTATTTAGCCACGAGCTCCTGAACCATGAATTCATCACGTGTTTAAAATATTTTTGTAAAATGTATCGTCGGTTATTAAAATAAAATCAACTGTTTCCTACAAAAGTGCAATACCAACACGATCACAATGTACGGCGTGATGTTTTAAAAATAACCTACGATAAATTTCTACGCTGGCGGCTTAAGTGGGTTTATCCCAAAAGTTGGCAACGTCGTAAATAACTGTCAAATATTTACCTGTTTTGATTAATTTGGCAATATTACTGTATGGAATTAAGAAATGTGGCTAACTAGGGAACTAAAATATTGATTATGAAATGCAATAATTAATGATTGAAAAAAAAAATTTTACATCATGCATGCCATGTGTGTGTATACTCACGTTTTGGACAAATAAATGATCTTTATCTTTAACGAATATTTAGTTTTAGATATAAAAAAGTATTTGGAAACTTTCCAAATGCCTTTTTTGCAACTAAAACTGTTACAACATAAAATTCAGTGTTATGATTATTGCAATTCATTGTTAATATTCTAGTTCCCTAGTTAGCCACATTTCTTATTTCCATACAGTAATATTGCCAAATTAATAAAAACAGCGAAATATTTGACATCTATTTGCGGCGTTGCCCACTTTCAGAATAAACGCTCCTAAAATCATAGTTAAGCTAAATTCATGGTACCCGTATGCGCGTCAATGTCCCTGACACCAAGTAAATGTCAACTTCAATCCACCTAGCTTCTTAACGAGCTGCTGAAAAATTCCTGACTTTCTTTTTCGTGCGGTTAGAGATTAACCTGGTGTAGTTTTATGCCGCCCATGGGCCTCCACTGACTTGGATTCACATGCCGTCGAGAAATATATCTCAGGCAGTTCCTCACGATGTTTTCCTTCACCGTTTCTGAAGCAAGTGATAATTATACAATACACACATGAATCCGGAAAGTCAGAAGTGCGTGCCTTGGGGTCGAACTCGAGATCTTTGACTTGGCAGTCCGACGGTCACACCACTAGGCTATCACTGCTGTTCCTGACGATACAACTTGATACTTTGCACAACCCGGAGATCCAACTAAGGACCCCACGCTCTAAAGGTGCTCTAGGGATCACTAACTCAAAGAGCCAGAATGAAGCAAAGCATTTATTTCAATTAAACTATTTACAGAAGTGGTAGCCTAGTGGTAACGGCTGTGTCTTACGAATTGAAGGTCGTAGGTTCGAACCTTGACAGGCGTTTTACTTTGTGTAAATTATTTCATCACCACTGCTCTCAAAACGGTGAAGGAAAAAATTGAGAGAAAACCGGCGTGTCCAAGCACCAAAAATTAAAAGACATGTGACGTGACATCTTCCAACCCGCACTGGGCCTGTGTGGTGGATTACGGTCACTCCTTCTCACTGAGAGGAGGCTTGTGTCCAAGTAGTGGGAACACTAAAAGCTGATTATGCTATGCTTATTCTATATTTACAGGCACTTTTGGATTGTCAAGGAGTTATCAAAAAGATGAAGATAGTTGGCCATTTCAAAACGTAGATCTCTTAACAGAAGAACGGGCAAAATTATGAGCCTTCAATCTAAAATCAGTTCGAGGTTAAATTTAAAAAAGAAAACACACAGGTCGGTCTTCAATGTTAAACAACACTTGTCGAGGTGTTTCCGTTGATGGGTGACCATTTATTAGGTACATATACTGTATTGAGTTCTTAGACAGTCATCACGGGTAGTCAGACGCTCGAAAGTTTGACAACCGGCCGTGCCAAAGGGTATCATGTTACCCAGTTACTGAGTTATGGAAGTCAGTATAGGCATCTGGTTAGACAAGAAGACCACCCGAACATAGTTGTTAAAAGGTTCAGGCGCAGATGATGACAATTTATGAAACACAAATGTACTGTAGGTGACTACAGGAGTCCTCCCGGGATCATGGTATTAATAAAACACGAATCCTAATATTTAAATGCAAAAGTGAGTTTGTTTGTTAGGCTTTCACTCTAAAATGGCTGAACGGATCTGGATTAATTTTGACACAATATATAGACAATGACCTGGGTTAGGACATATTCTCCAGGGATCGAGACTTATGCAGGTGAAACCGCGGGACGTTGCTAATTGAGTAATAATTTTATCTCGAAAAACTACTTGAAATTGAATCCAGGCGGGGCTCCGACCGACTTCTTTTCTATTCTAAAGATGCAATTGTGTTTATCTCGTAAAGCATCCCAAATTGAAACTTAAACAATACCTACATAGTTACTTAGTTTTTAATGAACCACACTTGTTCTTTCCCGTGACATTGCTTGAAAAGTTGAGACATTCAGACGATCGACTAAGTCGTTCAGTTGATATCGTGCCAAAAATGTTTCAGGGAATTCGACAATTTCATTTAGTCGATTGACTTCGTATTTATTTAGGCTTTTGTAAATATTTTCCTGTTTACTGGAAGAGTATTTTTATATACTTTAGATAATCTCATTGTTTAGTCAAAGGTCCTTTTGGTGTTTTATTTTTTATCAAGTAGATGTTCAAGATTACATTTGTTTATTTTTCGTAGATTGTGAGCTTCGTATTTTTGTCTATAAAACTTAAATGTCAAAAGTTATGATTAACGTTAATTTTATATTTTACTAGCTGCGCCGCGCGGTTCCACCCACATAAGTCTTGATCCTGTGGGAATATCGGGATAAAAAGTATAATTATGTCCTAACCTAGGTCATGATCTACCCATGGGCCCTTCATCCAAATCCGTTCAGCCGTTTTAGCGTAAACGCGACGTTTTAGATGACCTGGTTTAGGAAATAGGATACCTTTTTTTCCCACCTCCACGCGAAAACTAAAACTAACTAGTGATATGCCGGATATTCGTATCCGTAAACGTATCCGCGGATATCCGAGGGAGAAAAAAAGATCCGTATCCGTATCCGTTACTTTTTTGACGGATCTTGAACGGATCTTTTATATTATTACATTTAATTACTTATATGAAATTTTAAAGATATGTAGCAATGAAATACTGTTAACTTCAATCCAACTTAGTAAAAAAATAATTTAATCATACTTATTATAATTCAAGTAAAGTAAGTACCAGTAAATTAAATTATAAGGTAGTAATTAAACTATCTTTGTAGTGAGATCAAACCTCTAATATTTGTGCTACGCTAATTGAAATAATTATGTGAGTTAACACATCAATTAAAACTATGTTGTTTTCAAGAACTTAAAAAAATATACGTCGTAATTAATATTGAGTAGTGGTAAATTGTATTTCAAAAAGAGTAACTTGGCAGCTTTGTCCCCCAAAAGTCAGTTACGATGAGGATCATAAATAATTCTTGCTGAACCTGAAGAAAGTTGAGATCCGTATCCGTATCTGTATTCGCGGATCTAGACCCTTATGATCCGTATCCGCGTATCACTTTTTTAACGATCCGGCACATCACTAAAACTAACTAACAAAAACTAGTATTATTATAATTTTGGAGATGCAATGACTACAAATACTGAAGAAATCTATTTTGACGTTGCACACTCCAAGTCACCTATTCCTCAGACATAAGCCGCTATTAACGCTCTCCTGAACTCAAAGATAGATCTTGATGTTTGCAAATGAATAGAAGATGATACTGTCAGAATGTTTGAATTTTTAGATAGATAGATAGATAACTGTCATGTAACAGAACCAGATGGAGGGAGACCGTGAGGCGGGCAACGACTACACCTGCAATTGGACACAGTTCATTGTGTCCACGACCGCTCTGTCAAGAGCGATACGAAGAAGAAGAAGAGGATAGATAAATCGTTTATTTAGTGCACACAAAAGACAGCACAACATACAATAGCACGATAAAATAATTACTAATTCGCTATTAGGAAATAGCCGCAAGGTGATAATTTATTTACAAACAAATTAAAAAAAATAAAAGGAAGAAAACAAGACATTTTGATGACACTATTGGCTATGACACAATGTAAAATAATGGATCAATGGTGCCAGGCAAATATACCTGACGCTGATATTCTGCTGAATCCCTGCAGTGACATACGGACGTCGAATAGATGAGATAAGTATGCGGTGTTGTGAAAAGTAGGATGTGTGGACGAAAAATGTAAGTATACCCGCAATGCATGACTGTGTTAAATAAATTCTATATTTAAGTAGTGTAACTGGCTTCGGCCGTTCTATCACATCATATCACACTAATATTATAAAGGCGAAACTTTGTGAGTGTGTGTGTGTGTGTCTATGTTTGTCTCTTCTTCACGCTCAAACGGCTGAACGGATTTGGATGAAATTTGGTACACAGATTGTTTATAACCTGGATTAACACATAGGATACTTTTTATCCCGATATTCTCACGGGATCGAGACTTCTACGGGTGAAACTGCGGGGCGCAGCTAGTAATATTATAAATGCGAAAGTTTGTGAGTGTGTATGTGTGTGTGTATGTTTGTCTCTTCTTCACGCTCAAACGGCTGAACGGATTTGGATGAAAATTGGCACACAGATAGTTTATAATCTGGATTAACTCATAGAATACTTTTTATCCCGATATTCTTACGGGATCGAGACTTCTGCGGGTGAAAGCACGGGGCGCAGCTAGTTTAAAATAAATTAATAAATGATGTAAATACATAGATACTCAACAAAGTGGCGAATGTAAATACAATATACTCTAATTAACATACAATTAAAGTAGGTATAAATAATTACATTAACTGGTTAGTAACATTGACTTACAAAACCAATGTGTAGGTTACACAATTGTTTGTAACTGTGTTTGAAATGTATGAAATTCAGCAGTGGACGTCTTTAGGCTTTAATTATGATCAATGATCAATTGAGCATTTTCAAAGTTGATGAAATGAAATGAAATTGTTTATTCTGTAAATAGGATATCGGAATCACTTTTACACGTCATATAAAATATTAAAAATAAGCTAGATGAGTTCGGCTTTTCCTATCTGACTACTCTGAGAAGAAAGGCCGAAACAAACTCAGAGGTCGCAGTCTCTTTTAAAGTCCAGACATAATCTTGGTCAGGCCATATGAGGACCATGTAGATTAGTGTCTGAAAAGGTCTTTTGAGGAAAGAACTACACAGATTTGATGTTTGATCGTCCGAATTTATATGCGATAATATATAAAATTCGTCACGCACTCGGTTTTAAATGAAGTTACAATAAATTAATTAATCGATTGTTAACTATATTTACTAACCTAGCATTATTTAACGAATTATTTTACATACGAGCATTACATTATCTTATGTCTGATATGTCCTTTAAAAATATTTTATATCATGTAATCTGCCTGTTAAGATATAAAATGAAAATGGTTTTGTCATAACATAACAGTTAATTGATTCAGGCGTGACCTTGCGGAAAGCCATTATAAAATACATTAGATGTGGATTTATTTAGTAACCTGTTCCGCTTAGCTATTTCTAAAGAACTATAAAAAATCCTGAAAGAACCCTGTCTGTGTCCTGTATCTGCGTTCAGCGCTCGGTGTGGCAACATGGCGTGTTCGGGTTCGCGACAACTCAATCGTTATCTTAAGGACGCCTCGTTGAGAGGTGAAATACGTGTCGATTTCTTTCAGGAGTTTTTTTATGGCTCTTTAGATATAGCTAAGCGGAACAAGTTACTAAATATATCCACGTCTATTGTATTTTATAACATAACAGGTAAATTATAGTCAGCAAGTTTATTAAATTAAACACGTATAAAAAATACTACAGTTTCAATATAATTTCGAAATAGAGTCATCTCTTTCACGCTTACCCAAAACCTTTAGATTATTAAGGGGACGATAGCTGACTTTTAATGATTTTATACTGAAGATGACGTCTAAACGAGTGGTGTTAGTGATTTGAAAAAAAAAATATGTTAAATTAAAGCATTTTTAAATATTTTAATATGGGCATATTTTTGATTATGTTTATATTACATAGTGAAATTAATTTGCAAAGTTATGTCTAATGCGGATAAAAAACTGAGAATGACGCAAAATCCGTCAAGCGTATTTTTCTGAAAACTTCACCATTTTAAAGATAATTAAATTACTAATCTTTTAGTATACATGTTTTATTAAAATACCTTTTGTTTTACGTGTAATAAATTAATAATGCGTCTAATTTGGGACAGGGCTCCTTGATGGGCGAGTCCTATTACTGGCTGGACGTACGACGCGTTGCGTGAGCTCAGTACAGAACACGCAAGCTAACCATTCAAGGTCACTGTCATATATCTGTGTCTTAACAACAACAAACACAAATCTTGAGAAAACTGTTTTCATCCCACGCTCAGCTGCCCTTACATTCATCATATCATTTCGAAACGTTTTTAGATTTACGACCGACGAAAATAAAATATTTTGGCATTGTCTTTAAGTGAATGTTTTGACCGCAGACAGTTTAATATACTCGTGGAACTAGTATGTATGGAATGATAAGATGTTTCCATTTTTATCCGACTACGGTGAAACAAAAAGGAGGGTTAAGATTTTGAACGGTATGTATGTATGTTCATCTGTTACCTCATAACTTCTAAACTGACGATCATAATTTGACAAATGAGGTATCATTGGAAGCGTATTGATTGTTCGCTGGTTGTAGGCTATGTGACGTTAGGTACATTAAATGCAATATGGCGCCCTCTAGAGGATATAAAGTAACGAAATAAAAAATAATTGAATTGTGCCATGTTGGGTATCAAATAAAAGGGCTTGACGAGCACATTACAAATATGTATGTATATCATATTTTCCAAGTACATAAATATGTTTAAATTGTTACAAACAAGTAAAAGTGAGACTGTGCTACGTACGGCGCGGCTGTAAAATTAATACCTATTTTACCATGAATGCCGTGATGGTCCAGTAGTTAAGGCCTCGTCTCTCATACACGAGGTTGTGGATTCAAATCCGGGCAAGTACCAAACCGACTTTTTCAATTCAAATGTGCTTTCTGAGTTTATCTTGGACATTACTAACATCAGTGAAGGAAAAACATCGTGAGGAAACCTGTACCCTAATTGCGTAATACAACACAACCACAATCTGTTTCGATTTGAAACAAATTGCTATGGTTGGAAAAAAAAATCGCAATTAGGGTAGGTACTGGACTTATAGTTAATAAACATTTATATAAGTCTGAAATCGCCAACCCGTCTTGAGTGCGCGTGGTGATCAATGCTCGTGCCTTTTCTGTATGAGAAGAGGCTTTTTCCTATCAGAGGGACAATAATAGGCTGGTATTATTATACTATATAAACCAAAAAAAAATATTAAGCTGCTCTGCAAATACTTTATCACGAAACTATAACCCCAAAATAATTTAAATAAAAAGTAAGTTGAAAAACTAAAACCCGACTAAAAGATATGAAACAAGAAAATATTTCAGACAGAAGTCAAGACATAGGTACAAAAATGATCAAGGTAAAGCCGTGGTCGCATGCCAATATAATTTTGTAGGTGTACAAGCATCCGAGCACGGCTTTACCTTGATCATTTTTGTACCTATGTCTTGACTTCTGTTTGAAATATTTTCTTGTTTCATATCTTTTAGTCGGGTTTTAGTTTTTAAACTTACTTTTTATTGAATGTTATAATCTAGATTCGAATCTAGGTTTGCGTTGTATGGTTTTAGTACTAGTAGAGCTTTTGTGAAGGACAGAAAGGTAAGAAAAGAAAGAGACATTACTACAGAAAAAATAACCTTAAAACAATTTTTTTATTTACTCAAAAACAAAGCATTGTAGTACACGTTAAAAATAATACATTTTTACAAAACAAGTACTATATCTACAACGTGTGGGTAAACACTGCTCTCTTGGCTAGGTTATGAAAACCTGTGTTAAGTAGAAGCAGTCCGGTCCCCTAAGGTACAATGATGTAAAGGTTACATAGTGCTTCTGATGTTATTGTTACAATTTTTAGTATTGTGATGGATATTAAAATTAAAATTTAAGATACGTTTAACTAAACGTGAAAATAAAATAGTTTTAATTTTAAGGTAAAAAAAAGTAAATATGTGTGTGTGTGATTGTGCATGTGTGGGTGTGTGTGTATGTGTGATTGTGTAAGTGGGGGTGTGTGTGTGTGATTGTGCATGTGGGGGTGTATATGTGTATCTGTATTTGCTTGTCCATATTGATTATGTTTACTATAAAAACAGAAAACAATGGTTAGAATACCAAAAGGATCTCAGCTCAGTATAATTTCAGATGACAACACAATGTTTAAAATTGTTTTTTTTTTTTCACAAACGGCGCATATTACAAAAACCAGCTGCGTGTCAGACAACGCACTTGTTAATCCCAAAAACTAACATAACATTGAAGTTGAAAAACTTTTCGTTCTCCCATACATGGATATACGTCACGTTCAATTCTCCAACTGCAAATCACAAACACCAATATTGTAATCGCAAAAAAAAATTACTACAACTAAATATTAAAAAAAATCTCGAACATTTTCCTTTATGTGTGCTGTGCGACCTTGCTTCTTGCCAAACTTCATGATTCTCGATCAACAGGAAGTACCCTGTAGATTTTGATTTATTTGCGAGTATCAAAATATATCGCATAAATGGCCTTATTTTTTTATTTCGTTGATTTAAAAGCTTGATTTTTTAGAGCTCCAAGGGACCGTAAGATCTACGTATTTCATAAATTACAACTTGATACCTCTGCGCGTTCCTGAGAAAAAGGGTCTTGATAGACTGACAGACACACAGACGGATAACGAAAAGATGTACAAGGGTTCCATTTTTCTTTTGAGGTAGGGAACCCTAAAAAATATATAAAATACACACTAAAATAAAGTACAATAGACGTGGATATATCTAGTAACCTGTTCCGCTTAGCTATTTCTAAAGAGCCATAATAAACCCTGATAGAAATCGACATGTGTTTCAACGCAGAGAGCCCCTGCATTCAGCGCTCGATGTGGCAACACGCCGTGTTTGGGTTCGCGACAAGTCAATCGTCATCCTAAGGATGCCTCGTTGAGAAGTGCAACACGTGTCGATGACTTTCAGGGTTTTTTATGGCTCTTTAGGAATAGCTAAGCGGAACAGGTTACTAAATATATCCACATCTATTGTATTTTATAATGAATTTAACAAATAAAAGTGCAAAGTTTGACTATGAGATGTTGTTTGTTGCGTGACTTACTAACACCGTAGGTACCTATTTCTACCACAAAGCATTGTTGCCGAGTTCTACTTTGAAGAGGTGACGGTATAATTATTATGACATGATGAAAATTATCTCGGTGAAGGAAAACATCGTGAAGGAACTGGCATGTCCGAGAACCAAAAATTCGAAGATATGTGACATCCTCCAACTCGCACTGGGCCCGCGTGGTGGGTTATGGCCCACTCCCTCTCACAGACAGGAGGCCTGAGTCCTAGCAGTGGGAACATTATAGGCTGATTATGATGAAGAGGATGCCGTATTAAAAAAACCAGCGTCTTCAAATAATGATACTTTCTATACTACAAGTGAAAACTGAAACCATGCATTCAGTACATGATTCTGAACCCCTTGCGTTGAAATATTTCGTAGGTTATTTAAAAAAAAAACAGCTGTTTCATAGAAAAATGCAATACCTATGTGGTAAAAATGTATGGAGTAGCAGATTTTTTTTTACACCACCCTACTAACACCCTGTATAAAGATGTGCCGTAATACTTACTAGTTTATTCACCTCTAAATTAACCATGTACGTTTTCTACCATTGTTCTACGTGAATCTAACTACTACATTTAAAATTCTGATTTAATCAAAAGTTAAAACAATGAAGAATACTTGAACGATATATTTTTCTCAAGATTATGTTTTGTCTTATTAAGTTACGGTGGTCAAGGTTACAAATTACATCGTTGTGTTAATATTATTTCAATCTTACAAAACGATTTACGACGATTTATTATTAGAAGAAAATAGTATTTTCTTCTAATGACATATTTTCCTAGTGTCTATTTTAATTAACTACTGTTGATACGTTGATTTGTTCAAACAACTTTATGATGAAACCTCTGGACAAACGCATTTCAACAAGAAAGGAATCTTCACACTTAATTACAGTAATCTCGTCAATGAATTCATAAGTAGAAATCTGAGTCTTTAAAAATAATTTGAATGGAGATGGGAGGGAAATTCACAGATGACTCCGCCCTTTTTTTTGGGTGGGAAATTTTCAAATAACTTCTCCCGCTCTGGGTGGAGCGGGAGGGCGTGTCAGACTCTTACTGACTAAAACCCACCCGTGTTCCTTCAGTTGCCATGTTGCCGGGGGGCCACGATTTCCCTATCGGCCCGTATTCGCAGCCCCGCAGGTATTGGTCCTAGCGGACCCCGTCAATTCTGCTGACATCTCTTTGAGGTGCGCGTGGAACACAACGCGCCGTCGACCCGGGCTTAGTCCTTATCGGACGGCGAGCTACCCATTGCTCACCGTCCGCAAACCCGCGCCTACGGTGGCCGAAAATCTGCCTGTGATTCCCGACGCCCAGGGCGTCTACTCCTGCGGCGGTTAGGGGCGCGAGGGCGCGAAATTTGCCTCTCCCTCACGCGCTCCGTCTCCTCCTTCGCGAGCATTACTGCTTCGCAAAAGGAGGTGACGGCCTCCCATTTCCTCTCGCTCCGTAGCATGGCCCGGATCAGGGCCGGACGCGAGAGATCACCGCCGCCGAGATGACTCCACCCTGGAGTGTAAATGTGGTGCCGTTCCAGAAACAATGGGAGATTTAATATCGTGTCCAGCGAGTCCTGTTGTTGGCACGTTACAAGAGCTGATGAACGCTATTGAAGATGCCAAATACGTAGCTAAATTCTAGCCTGACTCTATTTAAATTGCTTTCGACACGCTAAGAAAAATCATTCAAAATCAAATTGACACCGAATTAATTTATATTTTTAAGGCTAGTTACTGTACCAGGTTGACCTAAAAAATTATGACACAAAAGCAAATAAAAAAATCCTCTGAAAACGGACAAAGGCATCCATAAAATTGTATTGAAAACGTAAATTAGAGATCAAACCATTCGTCAATTTTTCAAACAGAAATTGTATTCCAATATTTTTTTGTTGAAATAGATAATCTACCCGTAATCCGCTTAGCGCGATAGGAATATCAAATAAGATATAATATTACGCGTATTTTTTGCGGAAAAAATGAAGAGAAGAGAGAAACGCGTGAAGTATGCGGGCGTAACGTAAAAATGATTAGACTATAAGCCATTTGATAAATAATCTTATTTGCGTATGTGTCTAGGAAGGAGAGAAATAATAAAACTTTATTGTAACAGTTGTATAACGCTGAGCGTGAGTAAAGGCTCAGTTACACCATTATTTCTTACAAATATATTGCTTATCTTAAAATAAAATAAGTAGTAGTACAAGGCTGTTCAACCCTATGCCCGCGGGCCACGACGTGGCCCGCCGACCATTTTTAAATGGCCCGCGCAAGCCTGAAAACACCCGTCAAGTTGAGAGTCCGTGTACGGTGGATGTATGTAACCATCAGTGGCCCGCCAGAAATATCTGAATTGTCCGTTTGGCCCGACTGATAAAAAAATTGAGCAGCCTTGTAGTACTAGTGGTAATAAGTATCTAGTAGTTATAAAGTATTAAAAAATAAAAGGGGAAGAGCTCATAGGGCATCATAAAATTCGTCTGTCTGTCAATGAGAAAAGTGCCCAAAAAGCTGGCAGCATTAACACGTTGCCGTTAGATGGGAATGCTGATTCTTTAGGCTAAAAATAGGTTAGCCCTCTGGTCACGTGAAGAGTCGACCAACTGATTGGCGATGTCCCGATTGTTTTATTGAAGGAGTTAGATGAAGCAAGACGAAGGGAGCTATACCTAATTTTATAACGACCTGTAAACCAATAGCTATTGCTATTTTGTTCCTTCATCTACTTTATTGCAATCACTTCCTAAGCATTTACCTTGTCGATTTTTTTTAGCCTATATTGTGTCCCACTGCTGGGCAAAGGCCTCCCCTTTTCCTTTCATACCTTCTATTTAATGCTATCTCTGGCCATGTAGACCACGCCTTTATATAAATATCATTATGGACGATATACGACTGATCTTATAAAAACAACGTGTGGCACTCGGGGACTGCCGTGGTAAAGCTATTGCATAGCATTTTTAACCTCCATACTTCCTATTTGTCAACGCTACACTTGGGATGATGACGTGATGAGTGATGATATAAAACAAAAATTACGTTTCCATGACAACGTGATGTTGAACGAAGTTCCCATGACAACACATGACACACACATCACGTTGTCATGGGAACCGTCATTACATGGTAGGCGGAGTGGGGGGTATTAGGTTTTATTTACGTTACGTTACGAAATTTCTTGATTCGGTCGCCGCGCTCAAAGCCCGCGATAAAAGCTATGCAATAACTTAAAAAGTCTAATGGTGCTGTAGTGTCAGTTTTTTACGAGCCAGGGCACATTTACATATATACATTGACATACATTTTTCTTAATTTCTAGCCTATATCCGGCTGGAAAGTCACAAATCGAATAGATCTAAACAAAGTGATAATATACAATTTTTGTCAAACAGTCCCAAAAAATAGAAGCAATATTCTGTATGAAAACGGACTGATTGACAAACAGTAACTTACTGAACCTCGCCATTATCTCGGCCTCATATTTACTTCTATATTATTACAAACTACAGCTGTTCGGTAGTCATGAGCACGTACGAATCTTTTACTTACATCCAAAACACTTCAAAAAATCCTTTGTTCTTTTACGATAAAACATTTAGGCCCTTTTTCTGGGTGGCACGTTCTTCTGGGGCGTTTCCCTTGATACGATTCGTCAGTTCTATTATTATGTAGGTACCTTTCTGAGAGAGAAAAATACCTAACTTGGGCTAAATCTACCTTTCGGTTCATGGAATTTATCATAAATAGTTTTTCAGTTACAATTTATTCATGCTTGTGATTATATATATACCGACCCAGCCTATACGTGTGATAAGACAATATATACAGGGTGGCAGGGACATCGACGCGAAAACTTTTACCATGGATTCAGTACATGATTCTGAACCCCCTTTTTTGTTTTTTTTTTTTTTTTTGGGTGGGAAATTATTAAATAACTTCTCCCGCTCTGGGCGGAGCGGGAGGGCGTTCAATGTTCTATGTTAAAGGGTTTAGTTTCCGCACTTAGTCCGTAAGGTGGACCATTGTGCGTGGGCCATGGCGGCCGTTTGGTGGTTATTGCAACCAGCCCACCTCCCTCCAGAAGCTAATTAAATCTCCTGGTCTGTTCAGAACATCTGTGTAGGATCTGGGTGACCCGAGGGTTTCTGTTCTAATCTGGGTGACGCCTGTGCATTCAAAGAGCACGTGCGCTACGGTTTCCTCAGCCTCCATGCACGCCCTGCACAGAGGACTGTCTGTTATTAAGTGTTTGTTTAGCGAGCAGTGCCCCGTGATGGTCCCCGTCACCAGGCGCAGGCCGTTCCTGTCCAGGCGTAATAAACGCCTGGTTAGCCTGCTATCCAAGGAGGGCGTGTCAGACTCTTACTGACTAAAATCCACCCGTGTTCCTTCGGTTGCCCTGTTGCCGGGGGCCACAATTTCCCTATCGGTTTTCTTCGCACCCCCGGCAGGCATCGGCCCTAGCGGACCCCGTCAATTCTGCTGACATCTCTTTGAGGCGCGCGTGGAACACAACACGCCGTCGACCCGGGCCTGATCCTTATTCTGTACCCTTCTGCGTTCATAATTCTGAATCCATGGTAACAGTTTTCGCGTTGATGTCCCTGCCACCCTGTATGTACTCCAATAAAGTATCCCTTAATTTGCCAAGAAGTACAAATAAATAACGATTTTGTCCATTACAACAATCACCTTGATATATCAGCTATATCTTAACCAATTCAACTCTAATTCCTCTATACCCCCAAAAGTGATTCCGATGACCTGAAGGTCATCCTATGAATGCGAGAAACACAGGACCAATCGATGTGGCGACGCCTGTTGTAGGCCTACATCCAACAGTTTTTCGAGTAAATGATATTATTGATGATGATGGAAATTATTGCCATAACCAAGTCTTGTTAAAATAAAATATGCCCAGTTCATTCCACCGTCAAAATTCACTCACAATTTTTTTTACATACCCTGCATCAGCGAGCACTTTAACACTAAACGTAGGGAGTTAACGCAATTAATGTTACTACCAGTTCCACTCTCCCTAAGAGAAAACGCTCTAAGTGAAAATAGAGGAAGTTTAACTTAAGTTAAAAGCAACATCATACGGGCTCCCAAGTGGTTATGCATTTGCATTCAGTTTAGAACTTTCGTGTATAATTAAGGTGACGCTTATGAGCGCTTGGGAGTTGCATGTTGGCAGTTTGGTTTGGGATATCACTTGGATATTCTATGCCTTTGGGTTTGATGATCGCTTTGAAACGCTGACCTATTTTTAAGCCAAAGAATCAGCATTGCCATGCAGCGTGCGCACTTTTTCCGTTGACTTGAATTTTTTTATGACGCCCAAGGAGCTTTTCCCCCCTTTTAATATCTATCAATCTGCCTAGCCTTTTCCCAACTATGTTGGGGTCGGCTTCCAGTCTAACCGGATGCAGCTGAATACCGTATTTTACAAGGAGTAACCGCCTATCTGACCGACTTTCGGGCTTCTGACGACTCGTAACGACTGTCAAAGATCCACTAATGAAAGCTGGGACCAATGGCTTAGCGTACTTTCCGAGGCACGGAGGAGTCTCGGTACGTTAAAATGGTCACCCATCGACTGACCAACCTTGGCAAGCGTAGCTTAACCTGATAGATCGAACCATGCAGAAGTTATTACTTAGCCATGAGCTCCTCCCCTCCCCCTATTAATTTACTTGGACATGATAATGTATTTGTTGGAGTATATTTTCTTTGAAGATGTACAACCCAGAAGTAAAATGTGTATAGATCCAAAACAAAAACACGTCTATTTACGTTTTCCGTAGTTCTTTTCGTGTAGTTATTCTCACTAATAGTTTCCACTTGGGGGAGGCAGATAAATGTATGGGAATATCGACAAAGTCGGTACTTAACTGCC
Organism: Agrochola lychnidis; assembly: GCA_963680765.1. Classification (NCBI taxonomy): domain Eukaryota; kingdom Metazoa; phylum Arthropoda; class Insecta; order Lepidoptera; family Noctuidae; genus Agrochola; species Agrochola lychnidis. The sequence goes on along the minus strand of OY796869.1, from coordinate 15,829,029 downwards.
CGCACCACTTAAGGAAAAGGGCACTTGAGTCTGTTGTGGAATGCACTCCGCTTGAGCTTTGCTTTAGCACCAAAGATGTAAATCGTTAGATTTGCCCTCACAGTACATAGTTCGTACGAAAAAGTGTCCATACTGAGAAAAGCGAGTTCACACATCCTATAAGGGACGATAGATACAATTTTCAGCATGAGTGAACGAGACAATACTATTCTTAATGTCTACGAAACAGAAATATGACTATCTTTTGAAGAGGTTGGGCTAGTCTAAGGATTTTAATCTTAGTTTATTACAACCCAAAAGCAGCTTTATCGCCAACTAGCTTCTGCCCGCAACTTCGTCCGCGTGAAATTTCGGCCCTCGACCCACCATATAGCCTTATGACCTGTAACTGCTGCGCCCCACGGTTTCACCCGGATAAGTCTCGATCCCGTGGAAATATCGGAATAAAAAGTAAGACCCAAATTTCATCCAAATCCGTTCAGTATTTTTTGCGTAAAAGTAAAACATCCATCCATCCTCACGAACTTTCGTGTTTATAATATTAGTAGGACTTTAGTAGATTTAAAATGCAGCGACATGTTCATAGTTTGTTTTTGTTCTATAAATACAATTCTATTGCATAAACACATAGTATTCACCTTCCATAACCTTAAAAAGATAACCTACATTGTAATATACCCCATATTCGATAGTCATAAAGAATGAAAACACAACTATATCAGTAGAAATAACACGTTCACATAATCATATCAATATTTTCCCGCATTATGTTAGCCCTTTGCTCGTGAAAGACAAATTGGTCCACGTCTGGTCCCGAACAAATGACAGGCACGTTTCAGTGTCACCTGTAACCACAGAACATGATGGCTTCACAATGTTACATGTCGTGTTATCCTAACCATAAAGGCGACGCTCCACAGCAGCCCACGGCAGAGCATTAAAACTCAAAGCATTTATTTCAATTAAACCATTTACAGGCACTTTTAAACTGTCAAGGAGTCGGTCAGTCAGAAATATGAAGCTAGTTGCCCATCCCAAAGCGTAGTAGGTACCTATGGAGAAGAACGGGCAGGAAACTCCACAGACACTCTTTTAAATAAAAAATTGTTACAAAATATTGGCTACATCATTCGTGTTGAAATAATACATGTGAGACCAATGTAGAAAGACGTGTACGTTAGAAGCATCCGCAATAAAAAGATAAAACAAAGAACAATTCAAAAATTAAAATAAATAAAAAAAAAACGTGTGGCACTCGGGGACTGCCGCGGTAAAGCTATTGCATAGCATTTGTAACCTCCATACTTCCTATTTGTCAACGCTACACTTGGGATAATGACGTGATGACATAAAACAAAAATTACGTTCCCATGACAACATCACGTTGTCATGGGAACCGTCATTATATGGTAGGCGGAGTGGGGGGTGTTAGGTTTTATTTTCGTTACGTTACGGTATTTCTTGATTTGGTCACCGCGCTCAAAGCCCGCGATAAAAGCTATGCAATAGCTGAAAAATAAGCCATGGCAGGTAAGAGATGACCAGTCCCAACTGACGGCTACGCACGTGTACTCGCTTTGTATGAAAATATAGATGCGAGTGCGACCAACAGCCACATTACGCACGAATGCGTGGCTGGCAAATAATCGAACCGCGCTCAGCTATACGTGGAAAACCTCTCCTGCATATCCCACGTAGCAGTGTACGGTCGACTTTATACGTAAAATAAAATACAAGATAACGCTATACACGTGCCGAGCGTCTTTTGTTTTCAGATTAAGACCTCTCTGTGACTCAGACCTCTTGATAGTAACAGAATGAAGTTTCCCTTCTGCTGTAACGTTGTTAGGAATGTTTTAACGAGCAGGAAAATTATCATCACCATCATAATTTTAGCCAAAACAAAGTAAAGAAAGAAGGAAAGAAAAAAAAGAAGCACGTTCAGTGCCCTGTGATTTGTGAAAAATATCCCGAATTTCATTTTGCCAAACTTTTTGGTTCTACTGTTGTTTTTTTTTAAGCTATTGCTTTTATCGCGGGCTTTGAGCGCGGCGACCGAATCAAGAAATTCCGTAACGTAACGAAAATAAAACCTAACACCCCCCACTCCGCCTACCATGTAATGAAGGTTCCTATGACAACGTGATGTTGTCATGGGAACGTAATTTTTGTTTTATGTCATCACGTCATCATCCCAAGTGTAGCGTTGACTAATAGGAAGTATGGAGGTTACAAATGCTATGCAATAGCTTTACCGCGGCAGTTCCTGAGTGCCACACTTTTTTTTATTTTTAACTATCTGGCAGTTTTGACCACTGAGGTCTTGACTGCATAACCGAACTTTCCTGTGGGTGCCTTAAGCTTCTACACTTAAAGCCTCCAGCCAGGGGCAAAAACTATTCTAAATTAAAATTAGGCGAGCTCTCGCTAAGAGCACCCCCTGTGGGGTACGAACCTCAGCTTAGGGCGTCGACGGTGAGAGGACAACAAGAAGGGACAGGCTGAATCAAACTTAGATTTTCATCATGATTATTATGCGGGATATTTAAAGCTACGTGCTCAGCTGCAACAACAGCTGGCACCTCGATTTCGAGCAAGGGTCGGGGGGAGTAAGGGTCGGGAGGTCTACTGTTGTCAAGTCGCAGTTCATTTTATACGAAGTAAACGCCAACAATTAAGAAAAGGTTAAGATCATGTTCAAGTCTAATTACTTTGGGCAGTGACCGCCCTAACTAAGCGAAGTGGACTCGTGTACGATGAAACAAAACCCCACTTATACTATTTGTAAGGTCACCTTTTGGTAATAAAACGTGTAAAACGGGCGTACTCCACAATTAAAATTTGTAATGCTGGAGCTACATTGTCACGTTATCGCGAACTTTACTTCGCAAGCTCTCTGTTGCTTAGCGAGACGTCGAGCGGTGTGCGAAAGGAGAGCGCACGAAGTTTAAATTCGCGATAACGCGACAATGAAGCCCCAGCATAATAAATTCCTGAGCCCTATACCACAAAACTTTACGATTACGATGTACAATTTTGTAAATACAAGTCCGTGTACCGCATTATTTTAAGCCACACACAATTGTAACGGAAAAGCCTTACAAATAAATGTGAATTGTAGTGACAAGTCTACATTGACAATTTTGTAGACTTGTAAAGTTTTGTGGTATATGGCCTTGGTGGAATAAAGCAAAGTTGCTGTACGTGATCCGATTTGGAAGGTGTCAGTGCAAAACAGGCATACCAGAAATTTCAGCTGGCAAAGCATCTGCGATGCTACAAATGTCTTTAGGCGGCGGTAACAACGGTGTTGTGTCGTCTTGTTTAGCATCAAATAACATAAATAATCTCTATGAACAAGATCACTCTTCATCCGGTTCTCGCACTATTCACAATATTTACAATGCCAACCGGTACAGTCGAACAGGCTATTTAGTATATAGGCAGCTAACTTACTACTTTTTAAGAATATTGTGAGTGTGCAGGGTAGTAAGTTACCTCTTTATAAAAAAAAATTAAAACAAATGTGACTTTCATCAAGTTACATTTCTTTTCTAATTTACGAGGCCGCACTGGGCCCTCGTAATTATGGCCCACTGCCTCTCTCAGAGAGGAGGTCTGTGTCTCAGCAATGGGAACAATTTAGGCTGATTATATTTTAAAGCTTAAAAACTGTTTACGCACACAATAAAAAGTGCACCAGCCAAGTGCGTTTTGGACCACTCACAATGAAGGGTTCCGTAGTTGGGATGAATTTATCCCAAGAACAAACTTAACATTGTAGTTGAAAAACATGTTCTCCCATACATTCCAACTACAAATGTAAGTTTGAACGGACAATATTGAGTTTTTCCTGTAATCTACAAGTATAAAACTATTCTAGGTATTTTTTTTTCTAAATTTTTGGCTCTGGAAGCTCTGGACAGAGAGAGGTGGAAAGAGAGTAGGGAGGCCTTTGCCCAGCAGTCGGACAATAATGGCCAAGAAAAAAAAAATGGCTCAGCAGTTTCGGAGATAAGGGGGGAAACAAGCGGACAGACAGACAGACTTACGAGTGGTCCTATAAGTGTTCCGGTTTTTCATTAGGACGTACGGAACCCTAAACATGAATACTATAATGTTCCCACTGCTGAAAAATAATGAATATTTAAAAAAAAAATTGCCACCATACTGGAAATATTCATATTTTGCCTGTATATCACACAGTTTGTTCAACTGTACTTTTATCAACAAAGTAATAGTAATCTTTTGTGTCAAGACATTTACAGCTGTTTTATGGGTTCCCATTGGAGTGTGGTGTATTTTTCTGTACGTTTGCTCTACAAAGTTGAATGGTGATTTCATTATAACTGTATTCTGACGTCATCTGACGTAGGCATTGTCTTGAGATTTTATGGTGTAATTTCTTTAAATTAATTGCGGGTAGTCATTTGTGGTTTGTCAATGATATTTATAGATTTATTTGAAGCATCTGCATCTGCTAGCGTAGTAACTTTTTTCTTCCGTTGATATTTTATTTCTGAGTTCAGTTTTAATATTAGATTGTAGTATTTCTTTATGGAGGAGCTCATGGCTAAGTAATAACAGCCGCACGGGTCGATCCATCAGGTTAAGCTACGCTTGCCGGGGTTCTTTACATACCGAGACTCCTCCGTGCCTCGAAAATTCCGTCTGTCATTCGTGGATCTTTGACAGTCATTACGGGTCGTCAGAAGCCCGGAACTCTGACAAACAATCTTACCAAGGGTTATCGTATTACCCAGTTACTGGGTTATGGAGGTCAGATAGGCAGTCGCTCCATGTAAAAATACTGGTATTCAGCTGCATCCGGTTATACTGGAAGCTGACCTCAACATAGTTAGGAAAACGGCTTGGCAGATATTTGAAGCATCTGCATCTGCTAGCGTAGTAACTTTTTCTTCAATTGATAATATTTCTTTAGTGGTGACTTTGGATTTTTCAGAATTCGTACTAGATGCAACCAGTCACAAACCAGTTAATAACGCGTATTTTACAAGAGTGCCTCGTCGGTCTGACGATCGCAAGCTCTACCGCTGAGCGTGAGGGTTTTATTCCCAGGTCAAATTCAAATTCAAAATATTTTATTTACATATACCTACAAGGGCACTTATGAAACGTCAGAAGCTAGGTGCACGGTTCCAATTGGTCGCTTCCTATGGAGAAGAGCCGGCAAGAAACTCCACGGTTACTCTTTTCAAAATAAAGGTTTTTACGATGTTTTCAAATTACAGTGTTAATAGGTATGGGAGGACAGTGTAGGCCTATCAACAAGTACCAGGTACTTAATAAAATAGAAAATGGTCCACAAGTCTACAGCCCACAACGATCTCACATTCACAAAATCTAAAAGAAAATCTTATATATAAAATTCTCGTGTCACAATGTTAGTTACCTTACTTCTCCGAAACGGCTTTACTGATTTTTACCAAATTTTATATGCATATTCAGTAAGTCTGAGAATCAGCTACTATCTATTTTTTATACCCCTAAGTGATAAGGGTTGTCCATCCCAAACAAATAATTGGCAAAACATAATAAAAATAAGGACCTATTTAAACCAAATGACATGATTGTCACTGCAGCTGTAACAAATTTAATTTGATTAAAAAAATATAGAAAATTGTGGGTATATAATGTCAAATAAAGAAAAGATTATGTCAATGAAGTATGTAAAAAAGTAAAATAAAATAATCATCGCAATTTGGGAGCAGTTAATAGACATTTACTGTTATGCCGGTAATGGTCAGGAAAGTGTTATTGGGTTTTCCATCAGGAATTTCTCAGTAACAACCCGGAGTCTGGATTTGTGCCCGGTTGATGGCAATAGGCTCGCCCCCTATTACATGGAACTTAAACATAAATGGCGAAATGTGGGTCTACTTTAGGTACAATTCTTTTTCTTTTTGTGTGGGAAGTTATCAAATAACTTCTCCCGCTCCGGGCGGAGCGGGAGGGCGTGTCAGACTCTTATTGCTGACTAAAACCCACCCGTGTTCCTTCAGTTGCCTGTGCGTTACCAGGGGCCACGGTATCCCTTTCGGACTTTCCCGCGACCCTGGCAGGCATCGGCACTAGCGGACCCCGTCCGTTGAGTAATTGGTGTGGTACAACTCTGCCTAACCCTTTGGTTATAACAGCCGTCATGTTATGTTATGTTGCAAGACACGTCATAAATAACTGACCACCACTGATATTCTGGCTACTCAATGGTGACGGTTGTTAACACTTTTCTTCTGAAAATTCGTGAACGGTGGGCATAATATCGACAAATCAACTTTATAGGTACACAGGAAGAATGTTTATTGCATCTTTGTGACAATATTTACTAAGAAGTTTAAGATGAGATCTATGAGGAAGTTTTCCTTGAACTACTTACCATATTTAACAATTAATTGGAATGTATTTTTTATTTTTTTATTTATAACAATCTTACCTACACTATCATTACAGATCTATGATCCAATGCGACAGAGTGGCCTTACTAACTAAATCCTAAATCTACACCTTATACCTAGTTAAAAAATATCTTAATCTAAATAACTTATTACATATAGTGTAACTTTTGCGAATTCACTCAAGTTGCACCACAATACATCAACCTTCCCGTGAACCTCATTCACCACGCGTATGGCTCTAGTGAGAGGAGTTCTCGCCAGTAGGTTGGTCCTGGCTGCAGGTACAGCGAGCAGGGGCGGGCGTTGCCGCCTCCACACGTACCGGTCGGGCACGTACAGCTGAAGGTGTCGCAGCACTCCCGGGTTATGCGCCACGCCACGTAGTAGTTTTACTACATACGCTACAAGCGAAAACTCCCGTCGTACTCTTAGAGTGTTATACCCTACCATACCCAGAACAAATAGTGTAGGGTACATCAATGGGTATAATGGATATACCCCATACAGCTTGTAATACAAGTGTCGCGTGAACTTATTTTGGATACGTTCCAACATAACACTATACAATGTCGCCCATCGGCATGTGACCGCCCGCATTTTTCTGAATGTTCATGAAAAATTATCGAAAAATAACTTTAAAAGGGGTAATACCTTGACTTTTTTTTTTAATTTTACATAACACATAACATAACATCACGCCTTGTTTCCCCGAAGGGTTGGGCAGAGGTGTCCCTGTAGCAGGTACACCCACATTTCGCCAGTTATGTTTAACAGTTGTGTTTCAGCCAGTTGTGTTTCAGTTGTGTTTGTTTAATTTTTTTTTTTCAAAATTCCTTCCTATGATTTTATGAACTTACGCTTTGTGTTTTTTTTTTTAAACACGATTTGTTTTTAGAAAAAAATGTTTTCATCATTTTTTTTTGCATAGTTGACAAATTTTTATAAAAATGTTAGTTAATCCGATAAAATAACTCATAAGCTTTTAGAAACAATAAACAGAATCCAAATCGAGGCAAAAACATCGGAGATATGGCAAACGCTACTCAAAACATAAAAAATTAAATAACATGAAAAATATTGAAGATAGACCCCCCTTTTGAAGTTATTTTTCGATAATTTTTCATGAATATTCAGAAAAATTCGGGCGGTCACATGCCGATGGGCGACATTGTATTTCGCCTCATGAGGAGCCCAAATGAATACGTATTGTATCAGTGTAAAGTACATGACGATGTTATTAATGCTCATTTTTATCCGACTGCCACAGAAGGAGGGTCATGTTTTTCGAGAGTATGTATGTTTGTTGTATGTATCTATGTTTGTTTGTATGTCTATTTCTTTGGCACGCTCTGTAGCCTAAACGGCTTGATGGATTTTAACATAATGAGGTGTCGTTAGGTTTGTCTTAATAGTGGGAGTGACATAGGCTATATAATATTTATGATTTGCATCTGCAAATACAAGAAAAAGGGAGGGGTAGGTTTAAAAAAACAACATTATTGGTATCAAATAAAAGTTAGTAATGAGTCAATTTCGAATATATATACATATTTATATACTAATAAAACTAAAAAGTTTGAAATAAAACAAATTATTTAAAAAAACAAAAAACCCGACTGCAAAAACTCATAAAAAACTGAAAAGAGCAAAACAAGCATTATAGTCTATAGGATTTTGGTATTGCAGGTGGGGGACAAACCAATAACCTGAAATTTTGGTGAAACTTTTGTTTGTCCCGCCTGCAATACCAAAATCCTATAGATTATAATGCTTGTTTTTCTCTTTTCAGTTATGAGTTTTTGCAGTCGGATTTTTGTTTATTTAAATAATTTGTTTTATAATTGGCTTCAAAAAAGAGAGTTATAATAAGTTGTATGTATATTTTTTTTTTATGTTTCTGCATCAATACTTTCGTCAATTTTCGTCAAACCCGATTATAAAAACTCTTTTTTCATATGGTAGAGGAAGCTTGCGCGGTGGTCCCATGTACATTTTATGAACCTTGCTTGGGTAGTCTTTAAGTTAGCTTTGATAATACGTATAATTTAATCTACTTTGTGTACCTTCATGATGTTATAACGGCTCGGCTAGGCAGCGTTCGGGAAGCTACGCAATATCTTTTCGTCCCACATACCACAGTGTCTCAAGACGAAAGTCTTTGACCAGTGTGTGTTGCCAGTGATGACCTATGATACTGAAACGTGGTCGCTTACAATGGGCCTTATCAGAAGGCTAAAAGTCACCCAAAGGGCAATGGAGAGGGCTATGCTTGGAGTTTCCCTACGTGATCGAATCAGAAATGAAGAGATCCGCAGGAGAACCAAGGTAACCGACATAGCCCGAAGAATTGCCAAACTTAAGTGGCAATGGGCAGGGCACATTGCTCGCAGAACGGATGGCCGATGGGGTCGAAAGGTTCTGGAGTGGCGACCACGTACCGGAAGACGTAGCGTTGGAAGGCCTCCCACAAGATGGACCGATGACCTTGTGAAGGCCGCAGGAATCCGCTGGACGCGGAAAGCACAGAATCGGTCGAAGTGGCGGTGCTTGGGGGAGGCCTATGTCCAGCATACTTCCTGTCACTGGTATTTAAATAGCATGTAGTGGTATACGAATTGGTGTAGGGTAGGTACGCAGTATAAGCTGATCTCGCATTGTACGGAAATCCTTTACAATGCGAGATCAGCATAAAATGGAAATGTATAGCTTGATGTGTAACCGTGTGTAACATAACTAAATAGTGAAAATTAATAACAAACTATATACAAAAAAAAAAAAAACCGAGTGAAAAATTACTTTAATTTTGAAAGTCGGTGGCAAAAACCTAAATACAGATCCAAACACACTGACTTCTGAAATTAAAGTTATTTTTCACTTTGTAGCGTGTTTTTGCAAGTCGGTTGTATTTTCATTACTTTTACGTATTACTTTTCGCAATTTGCCTGCCAAACACATTTTTAGTTAAATACTGTTTTGTCCCCAACCAGGGGACCACACAACGTAATTGATTTGCATAACATTACAACTAGAATTAGTCTCAAACCTTTGGCCTTCGATTTTCACCGCATCGAATGAACATGTAAATTATATTTGAGATTCTACACATGTAATTAGTTGTAAACAAAATCCTACACTATTAAATGAGCAATATTTATATACAGCGTGGCGCTTTAACGGTGACATTAATTTAACACACACATACGGATAAGCGTTTTCTTTTTATGAAGAAATTTTAATTTCATTAAACTTTATTATTTCTGCCTCGTTGGTCTAGTGGTCGCAAGCGCTACTGCTGAGCATGAGGTCCTGGGTTCGATTCTCGGGTCGGACAAAGTGTTATTGGGTTGGGTTGGTTTTTTGGGTGTTATTGATTGATTGATTGATTGAAATTTCTCAGTATGAGCTCGGAGTCTGGATTTGTGCCCGGTTGATGGCAATAGGCTCGCCCCCTATTACATGGGTCTTGAACATAACTGGCGAAATGTGGGTGTACCTGCTACAGGGACACCTCTGCCCAACCCTTCGGGGAAACTAGGCGTGATGTTATGTGTTTATTTTTTATTGATTTATTTTCACTTTTCTAAAATAGCAATCTTTGTGCAACCTGTACTTAACAACTGTAGCGCAGAGGTCATATATCGGGATCACGGATCATAACATCGCATCAATGAAAATAAAACGAATAACGTGCAAAGAGTAGGCGAATTGAAGGAAAGGAAGAGCCCTATGTCGGCGAGCGTTGGAAAATTAAAATTTTTCAATTACCGAATTATTTTTTCTTATTATATTTTTATGATTACTGGCCACTAGTCCTTTTTTTTTTTTTTTTGGGGTGGGAAATTATAAAATAACTTCTCCCGCTCTGGGCGGAGTGGGAGGGCGTGTCAGACTCTTACTGACTAAAACCCACCCGTGTTCCTTCGGTTGCCCTGTTGCCGGGGGCCAGGATGACCCTATCGGTTTTCTTCGAACCCCCGGCAGGCATTGGCCCTAGCGGACTCCGTCAATTCTGCTGACATCTCTTTGAGGCGCGCGTGGAACACAACGCGCCGTCGACCCGAGCTTGGTCCTTATCAAGCAAGCCCGCGCCTACGGTGGCCGGAAATCGGCTCGCGATTCCCGCCCCGGGCGTCTCCTCCTATTGCGGCGGTTAGGGGCGTGAGGGCCTACCCGTGTGTTAAATTAATGTCGCCATTGTAGCGCCACGTTGTATATACATATTTGTAACCACGTTCTCGTAAACGATTTCGATGAAAGTTGCAATATAGGGGTTTACGGGGGCGAAAAATCGATCTAGCTAGGTCTGATATCTGAGAAAATTCGTTTTTTTTTATTTTCACCTGAGTAGAGCTCGGTCTAATATTGATAAAGACTATTATAGCGGGCGGTTTACGAATTCCTCTGTCCTAGCAGATCTCTGTGGCGGTTGTCACTAACGTGGCAGCCTGACAGTTTTGACGGGGGCTTGCCAAGAGGTCCCGACCGGCACGTTTTGTTATAAAATCGGTAGAAAATATAAAGTTTGACCTCGTAAGAAGCACTTTTCTTTAACCTGACCCACCCCCTTTTTTTTTTGGGTGGGAAATTATCAAATAACTTCTCCCGCTCTGGGTGGAGCGGGAGGGCGTGTCAGACTCTTACTGACTAAAACCCACCCGTGTTCCTTCGGTTGCCCTGTTGCCGGGGGCCAGGATGACCCTATCGGTTTTCTTCGAACCCCCGGCAGGCATTGGCCCTAGCGGACTCCGTCAATTCTGCTGACATCTCTTTGAGGCGCGCGTGGAACACAACGCGCCGTCGACCCGAGCTTGGTCCTTATCGGACGGCGAGCTACCCATTGCTCACCGTCCGCAAGCCCGCGCCTACGGTGGCCGGAAATCGGCTCGCGATTCCCGCCCCGGGCGTCTCCTCCTATTGCGGCGGTTAGGGGCGTGAGGCGTGAGGCGCCTACCCGTGTGTTAAATTAATGTCGCCATTGTAGCGCCACGTTGTATATACATATTTGTAACCACGTTCTCGTAAACGATTTCGATGAAAGTTGCAATATAGGGGTTTACGGGGGCGAAAAATCGATCTAGCTAGGTCTGATATCTGAGAAAATTCGTTTTTTTTTATTTTCACCTGAGCAGAGCTCGGTCTAATATTGGTAAAGACTATTATAGCGGGTGGTTTATGAACTTCTTCGTCCTAGCAGATCTCTGTGGCGGTTGTCACTAACGTGGCAGCCTGTCAGTTTTGACGGGGGCTTGCCAAGAGGTCCCGACCAGCACGTATTGTTATAAAATTGGTAGTAAATATAAAGTTTGACCTCGTAAGAAACACTTTTCTTTAACCTGACCCACCCCTACCACACTATATTTTGTTCAGCTAATAAAAAAAAGTCTTTGAGAAAAATCTTCTTTTTTAATGACTTTAGGCCATTGATTCATTAAAATATAACATAACATTATGCCTGTATTCCCTGTAGGGTAAGGCAGAAATATACTTATAGGACATCCCTATTTCGCTAGTTATGTTTAAGTCCTATGTAATAGGGGCCTTTTGCCATCAACCACGCACAAATCCAGACTCCGGGCTGCTGCATTAAAATATATTTAGTTAATCATAAGTAGTAGATTACAATAGTCAAATTCACAAGAAAAATCGTTTGTGTGTTTGCACTTCACTGACAATATCTACTTACTGACAAAATTAATTGACTCTACATACGGTATAATGTTTGCTTAAAATAATAACAAGTTAAAAACACAACACAAACCAATTAACACTCATTTTGAAGAAAAAAATACAAATAATTCTTAATAACATAAGAGCAGAGGTAACGAAAATGCCAGAACATTTAAAAACAAACAGATTTTTCGGTTTAATGCTAAATTACGGTATTGCTAAATTAAATATTTAGTTTTCAAACATGACACATAAATGTACTACTAATTGCATAATGTAAAATATCATTTGGTAATATCTATACAAATAAATATTTATACCGTAATCGCAAGTCGTGAGTACATCCGCAGGAGGAGACGCTCTGGGCGTCGGGAATCACAGGCAGATTTCCGGCCACCGTAGGCGCGGGCTTGCGGACGGTGAGCAATGGGCAGCTCGCCGTCCGATAAGGACCAAGCCCGGGTCGACGGCGCGTTGTGTTCCACGCGCGCCTCAAAGAGATGTCAGCAGAATTGACGGGGTCCGCTAGGGCCAATGCCTGTCGGGGGTTCGAAGAAAACCGATAGGGACACCGTGGCCCCCCGGCAATATGGCAACTGAAGGAACACGGGTGGGTTTTAGTCAGTAATAGTCTGACACGCCCTCCCGCTCTGCCTAGAGCGGGAGAAGTTATTTGATAATTTCCCACCCAAAAAAAAAAGTCGTGAGTACATCAATAATTGCTATTAATTAAAGCATTAATGTTATGTCACTATCAAGTATAATTTTTGCTAGATTCTGGATCTTAATTCAAACAATTTACCAAACAGAAGATTGGCAAGAGTAATGAATATTAAGCCAAAACTAAATTGAATCGAATCGGTCAAATTTTTGACGATTGGGGTAAAAACACTTGACTCATGGGGTCCGAATGTGATACGTCTCCTTTTCAAACGAAATTTCTCGCTAACTGGTCAACACTGCGTGACTAGAGGGCTGGTTATTCTTTGGCCAGAGAATTAGCATTGTCATTCAACGTAGCAACGCTGCCAGTCTGCTGGGCTCATTTCCATATGACAGTGAAGTAGAGGAGTACCTTTTTTTTTTTGGTTGGGAAATTATCAAATAACTTCTCCCGCTCTGGGTGGAGCGGGAGGGCGTGTCAGACTCTTACTGACTAAAACCCACCTGTTCCTTCGGTTGCCCTGTTGCCGGGGGCTACGATGTCCCCTATCGGTTTCCTTCGAACCCCCGGCAGGCATTGGCCCTAGCGGACCCCGGCAATTCTGCTGAAACCTTCTGAGGCGCGCGTGGAACACAACGCGCCGTCGACCCGGGCTTGGTCCTTATCGGACGGCGAGCTACCCATTGCTCACCGTCCGCAAGCCTGCGCCTACGGTGGCCGGAAATCGGCTCGCGATTCCCGCCCCAGGCGTCTCCTCCTGGGCTCCTAAGTGCATGCATAGAGAGGGGCCAGTTCCCACTTCGTTGGAAGACAGGGAAACTGGTGCTCATCAAGAAGACGGGGCGCCCAGCGGACTCTCCGTCCGCGCTCGACGAGGTGGGCAAGTAGAGGAGTGCCTTGATGCCTAACCCCTTGGTCACAAGCTACACGCTCAAGCGACACGCGTCTTGTGATAGCGACTGCGGAGAAAACAAATGAAAGAAGACTTTTAGAGTATGCCACGACTCGCGTGTCGCTTGACGCAAGTCGCTTCGCTCGAGGCCGTGAACGGGGCCTTATTGTTCTTTTTGTTCATGTATGCAGTTATTTATTAAATTTAGTTCCTACCTAGTGTAGTTAGTTTTCAACCGACTTCCAAATAGGAGGAGGTTATATGTTCGTCGCGTATGTTTTTTTTTTATGTATGTCCACCGATTTCTCCGTCAATTGTGGACCGATTTTGAAAATTCTTTTTTTGTTTGAAAGGGTATACTCTCGAGGTGGTCCCATATAATTTTTTTAACTTTGCTTGGATAGTTTTTGAGTTATCTTCAATAATACGTATTTTTTCCCACTTAGTATGTGGATGATATGTTAAGTTCCTCACACTGTGTGGTATTCGAATTTGTGTAGGGGTAAATACCACAACTAAAAAGTGAAAAATAAAAACTTTTTATAAAAAAACAACCGACTTCCAAAAAATACTACAAAGTGAAAAATAACTTTAATTGTGGAAGTTGGTGACAAAAAATGAAAATGAAAATTCAAAATCAAAGACACCGACTTCCAAAGTTAAAGTTATTTTTCACTTTGTAGTGTTTTTTGGAAGTCGGTTGTTTTTTTATAAAAAAGTTTTATAATAATATAGTTGATCGAATTGAACAAAGTGAATCAATTTACCTAGCCTTTTCCCAACTATGTTGGGGTTGGTTTCCAGTCTAACTGGATGCAGCTGAATACCAGTATTTTACAAGGAGCGACTGCCTATCTGACCTCCACAACCCAGTAACTAGGTAATACGACACCCCTTGGTTAGACTGGTTGTCAGACTTTCGGGCTTCTGACGACCCGTAACGACTGCCAAAGATCCACGAATGACAGCCGGGACCAACGGCTTAACGTGCTTTCCGAGGCACGGAGGAGTTTCGGTATGTTAAGATGGTCACCCATTCACGGACCAACTGCGGCAAGCGTAGCTTAACCTGATAGATTGATCCGTGTCGCTGTTATTAGTTGGCCACAAGCTCCTCTAAAATGATTGTGATACTTAATATAATGTAATATTGAGTTTATATTTATAACCATTTAAACTGCAATGCCTTAACAGGCAACTAAGTTCTAAGAACCTACCTACAGAAACTATTCTTAACATCTTCAAAATTTTGTAAAATTAGTTCACAATAAAGAATTTAAATTTGAATTCGAATTTATAGTTGATTAAATTGAACAAAGTGAGTACCGAAAATAATCCACTGATTTTAACTATCTCTAACCTGACCAAGATTATAAGAGTAGTCAGATAGGAAACGCCAACCGAATCTTGCTTAAAAAAAAATATGATTAATGTGTAAAAAATGTGTTTTTACAAACCTACTTTCGTAACCAACAGAGTTATCAATCAAATAACCAATTAGTTACATCAAATAACCAGTAATAACTTAAATTTATTGATAAAATAATCTTAGATATTTTTAGTTTTAACGGATTATAACATTAGTGTGAAGAATCATAAAATTGAAACACCTACACAAAATTGTTAGCATTTTTTACTCCAATACTTATAAATCATGTCAATTTGCATGTTTAGAATCATAATTTTGTTAATGAAATGTGGGTTCAACTCTCAAGTCACATCGGCACGTCAATTCTCGTATTTAAAAACGTAAAAAATCTAGTGGCATTCTCATCTTATCCTCAATCAATGTCAAAAATGTAAGTAAAATTGATGTATTTTTGACAGATTGACACAGATTAGAATGCGAACGTTCTTGTTAATATGGGAGTTGCCCCTCTGGACAATAATTTAAAAAAAAACTGGCATTCCGGAAGTGCCGACAGAAAAGATAACTTAAAAAACAGCGGCACCGCGGTAATCCACGCGTTGATTGATATCTTTTACTCCGCGGTGTCGGTAAATTACGTCACAGTGTCGCGAAATCAATGGTTTACTCCCATCTCAAAAATGCCCAACGCACCTAAAGAAGTTTTCAATTCAAAAAATGTTTTTGCGACGTAATTATTATTTATAGATTCTTCTACATGAACTCTGGTCATTGGCATTTGTCAAGGACATAAAAAACATTAAAAGACGATGGAACCTTTTTTTTAATATCTTGTACATTTTTCTCTTTTTCTATCAACTTGAGAATTATACTTATGTGGAACCAATATGGATGCAAAAAAAAGAGAGTCGACTTACGCATGATAATGTTAATTGGAGAGCCCTGCACGATAATATGTAAATTCAGGAAGGTTAAAATGTTTAATTCATAG
Organism: Agrochola lychnidis; assembly: GCA_963680765.1. NCBI lineage: Eukaryota > Metazoa > Arthropoda > Insecta > Lepidoptera > Noctuidae > Agrochola > Agrochola lychnidis. The sequence goes on along the minus strand of OY796869.1, from coordinate 15,813,030 downwards.
TAAAAACACAAGTTGAGAAACTGTTGTTCAACATTGTTTATCGCAACATCAAAAATAATTTTGCTAGAAAAAAAATTGCAATTTTTGTTTACCATGAATATGAACTTGTTCATGATGCCAGCAATACTACTTAACTGTTAGTTGGTCCCAAATAAATAAATTAATAAATCGCAGGTTCACAGCAACATGTTTCGCTCAACATAACATGTTGTGCAACTTTTGTTTTTCCGTTTAATACGGGGTTTAAGAAAAATAAGCTTTTAAAAAAGTTTAAGTTAATTATCAAGTCTGAAAATTACCTTTGATTGAAGGACAACCGTCTCCAAGAATTTACTAGAAAACATTTCTGCATAACAGACTGGTGATGAATTAATTTGTAATTAAAATTATTTCTGACATAAACACGTACATTTGCAATTAACCCTTCAATCCTAATCCCACTTTCGCTACAACCCATCTGTTTAACTTTAGTTTTGTTTAAATTAAATTTAGAACTTACAAAATTTGGCGAAACAGTATCTAATTACAGGTTCTAAAAGGTTCACTTGTATCCCTTATAATTAAATAAGGTCTGTCCCTTATAGATAAATGTATACAATATACAGCGTGTTTTGAAACTCCTGAAATTCCTTGATACATTGATCTATTATTGATGTACCCGGTTTTTGGCAATAGGCTATTACATCGGATTTTAACATAACTGGCGAAATAAGGGTGTACTTTTATAGGAACACCTTTTTTTGGGTGGGAAATTGTCAAATAACTTCTCCCGCTCCGGGCGGAGAGGTTTTTATGTCAAACTCATACTGATTAAAACCCACCCGTGTTCTTTCAGTTGCCTATATGTTGCCAGGAGCCACGGTATCCCTTTTGGACTTTCCCACAACCCTGGTAGGCATCGGCCTAGCGGACCCCGTCAGTTGTGCTGACATCTCTCTGAGGCGCGCGTAGAAAACAACGCGCTATCGACCCGGGCCTGGTCCTTTTCGGACGACGAACTACCCATCGCTCGCCGTCCGCAAGCCCACGCCTAAGATGACCGGGAATCGGCCTGGGATTCCCGTAGGTATTCCTTTGTGTAACACTTCGGGGATTACAGACGTGATTTGATATGTTATGTAAAATAAAAAGATTAACTAACTATTTATGTAGGTTAGGTTAGTTTCTTTAAGATTCAACAAAAAATATAATAGCTGGTATTCCACGCAGTGTCAGCTAATTTCCCGCACTTTGAATCAGTACTTTATTTGTAGCGTCAAGATATCACAACGTTTTCAGTGTTATAATAGTTGTAAATTAATATCTTTATTGTCTTTTATCTTATCTAAAGCTGCTCAGACAATACAGACGTGATTAAAATTTACAAATATCACAAGATTTATCTTTTATATTTAATCAAGACAAAAATCTAAAGCAGGGGATCATATTAACAGTATTTTATTTCCTACATGGGTAGGTATATGCAATGTTAGGAGTTAGGCGCAAGGTCCCAGTTGGTCGTTTCAAAAAGAGAAGAGCCGGCAAGAAACTCCACAATTACTCTTTTTAAAATAATTGTCTTTTACGGGGTTTACAGTATGAGTGGACAGTGTAGGCTTGTCAACAAGTACCAGTACCCTAATTGCGTAATACAACATAATCACAATTTGTTTCGATCTGAAACAGATTTCTAATCCATTGCTTCACAAGTTGGAAAAAAAAATCTGCTCGACTACGTAAATAACGCAATGAATGTTGTTGAACTGTCAAAATGAAACAAATTAGGCAAAATTGTTTTCGAAAATAAGTTACGCAATTAGGATACTGGTCAATCAATCTGCCAAGCCTTCCCCCAACATAATTGGCAGATGATGATCAGTTAATGATGTGGTTTAGAGGAATACCACGCATTGAGTAACACCCTAAATATAAATACAAAATACATATACGTTTATATATAAGTACTGTAGGGACTTAGAAATTGGACGTTTGGTTAATGTGAAACTGATATCGGTCGCTTTCAAAGACATGATAGGGTGTTTACCAGATTACGATGAAAGGTAATCGTGGGGTCTTCATTATAAGTAAATGTAATAGATTATGGGCAGCTTATGATGTTCACTGATCAATGCTCGTGCCTTCTCTGTATGAGAAGAAGTCTAGCCCTGCAGTGGGAAAATAATAGGCTGGTATTATTTATGGGCAGCTTATCAAGATGTTCACTAGACGTACCACGTCTAGTGAACAGTGGGTGTACTGTGAATTTGGTAAATTGCTTGAGTGATTTAAATGCCATAAAATCAATCTACCTAGCCTTTTCCCAACTATTTTGGGGTCAGTTTCCAGTCTAACCGGATGCAGCTGAATGCCGTATTTTACATGGAGCGATTGCTTATCTGACTTCCACAACCTAGTAACTGGAGAATACGATACCCCTTGCTAAGACTGGTTGTCAGACTTTCGGGCTTCTGACGACCCGTAACGACTGTCAAAGATCCACGAATGGGTAGCCGGGACCAACGGCTTAAGGTGCTTTCCAAGGCAGGGAGGAGTCTCGGTATATTAAGATGGTCACCCATCCACCGACCAACCCTGGCAAGCGTAGCTTGACCTGATGGATTGAACCGTGCGGCTGTTATTACTTAGCCACGAGCTCTTCCTATTGGTTATTTAAAAGTTTTTCATTAAAACTTGGGAAAACAGGAAGAGAAATCAGGCAAAAGAAACAACAGAGAACTTTTGTACATGATTCCTTGGAGTTTTAGTTTTCGCTTTGCAATTCATTCTGTCCCTGAGACAGACTCGTAATAGAGAACGAAGTGAATATACACCTCCATCGGTTTACACTGTTGTGGAACAAGTTGATGGACACATTACCCCATAGAATTTCTAAATTCGCTAATGGCAAGTGGACTTCCGGCGCACATCATCCTGCTCGGAAGGAAGGTCAGTGTCCCGATTATGCTTCTTCGGAACTTAACTCCGCCGAATCTGTGTCACGGAACTCAGCTCAAAGTCGTGTCTTTGCAGACAAACGTCATCGAGACGAAAATTATAACAGGTTGTAGCGTTGGTTGGCGAGACAGTGTTTATACTGCGTATACCACTAATTCCCCACAGTTATCTCTTCCAGTTTAAGCACGTCCAGTCCCCTGTGAGTGTATGCTTTGATGATTATCAAGTCATAGGGGCAAACACTGAAGGCTGCGGGTGTCGACCTCAGGACAAGCTGCTTCTCACACAAACAACTGTACGTCGCTTGCTCCCGCGTCACCAGTCCTGACTCTCTTTATATTTTGGCTGTTGGGAACAAAACTACAAACGTACTTAGATACAGGGAAGTTTTATAAAAATGTAACTGTTATTGTAGTATTTTGTCTTACGACTTCCACGTGAACTAAGTAGAAGCTAGTAGAGATTATATTATATTTTCTGTACCATTCATTAATTTACAATCCTACTTTGAAAGGCAATTTATCAATCAACTATCGATTTAGACCATTATATTACAGATTGCCATAAAGTTATAGTGAAATTACCTCAAATTATTCAAATAGTGTAAAGTGCTGTACCATTTCCATCTCAATATTAGTTGACAGAAATTGATGTTATTACGAATGAGCGAGTTTTTGGACTATAAATAATTATTATTCAAAATTAATAATACTGTTCAAATCTATTGTGTCAATTTTTGGATACCGAAGCAATACCCTACTTTTAGTTGATTTTAAAGTTTACTTAGGATGATGAATTACGGATGATATGTTCTGGGTATTATTTCGTTTTTGCAAAATTTCTAAAGTCTATCTACAGGAGACGGCCTTAGGCATCGGGAATCGCAGGCCAATTCCCAGCCACCTCATGCGCGGACGGTGAGCAATGGGTAGCTTGCCGTCCGATAAGGACCAGGCCCGGGTCGAAGGCGGGTTGTATTCCACTCGCGCCTCAAATAGATGTCAACACAATTGAAGGGATCCACTAGGGCCGATGCCTGCGGGGTTTATCCGAAAAGGTTACCGTGGCCCCTGGCAACATACAGGCAACTGTAGGAACACGGATGGGTTTTAGTCAGTAAGAGTCTGACACGCCCTCTCGCTCCACCGAGAGCGGGAGAAGTTATTTAATAATTACCCAGACAAAAAAAGAAGGTTTTTTGTGATTGATTTTGTTTTGCTTCTTATTATTTTAGGCGTATCCACGTTTACATCATCTAAACTAATATTATAAAAAGAATATATTAGATTTTTATATGTTTTTTGTTTCGTGCTAAAACGTTTGAATGGATTTGGATAAAACATGACCCCATGACCTGGGCTAGGACATAGGATAGGTACTTTTTATCCTAATATTCCCACGGGATAGAGACTTATGCGGCCGAAACTGCGAGGCGCAGCTCGTGGAGAACAGTTTAGTTATTGTTGTGCTTTTACAGAACCAGTCGAAATGACGGTGTTTGGGGGAGGCCTATGTCCAGCAGTGGACGTCTTTCGGCTGAAATGAAGATGATGAAATAAATGTGTTTTTACTAACTCCAAACATTCTGATGTTGTGATGTAAGATTTAACTTAAAACATCGTCCATTCGACACAATCATACGAGATTTGAAAATAATTATTGTTTCATGTAAAAAATTAAGCGCTTAGATTATTAAGTTTGTATGAAAAAGCGTCAGAATAACTTTATTAATATTTGAGCCCCGAGATAGCTCAGATATAATATTATTAAAAAAAACACTTTCATTAATATTAAACCCTATAACTTAGTTAATTTAGTGGCGTCTGGAGAAGCAAATATTTCGCTCGTAACTTTTCCAAAATTTAATGAAACATTGTTCGCTTTTAAAACTAAAATAGGGGTCTAATAGCTCTTGAAGAGGAATCTGTTTATTTGGGTACCGACCTTTTCGCGCGTAAAAAGATAGTTTATGTTTTCGTAAAATTGCTAATGCTAAAGTTTGAAGTGTAGCTATAAATAAACTTTGTAGATAAGCCGAATATTTCAGGTTTTAATAGTTATGTACTTACCTACAGCTTTTCAAATCAAATCATTTATTTTTTGCAGCAAAACACTGTTACAATGGTGTTATAAAAATTTACATGTTTCAAGTGATTCTACCGTAAGGCATGCAAAATGTATAGGTACAATCATAAAATACAATCAACAAATAGATAAAAAACAGTCATAAAATACTTTAAGATATTAAATTAATGCAATGTCATACAGATTAATTATTAATTCAATAATAGTAGTTAAATAATTTTAATGTCGTTCCAAGAATTATTACAATATTTAAAGATTGATGCAAAATAATAATTGTTATTGCTTGATGTCACTGTGAGGTCTTAAGTTTGGAAAAATTCTCGTTTAAGAAGTCGTTCAAATTATAGTAACATTTAACAACTAAAAGACTCTTTACACTTTTCTTAAATAAGGCAGTATTCATTGCCCTTATTTCTTTAGGTAATTTATTGAAAATGACAGGAGCCATGTGAAACACACTTAATAACAGGTACATAATTATTTTATACCTACTATAACATACAAATAGGTTGGTATTAGGTGGTCCAGTAGGTAGTATTACCTTCACTAATTATTATTGTAGGTACCTCTCAAATTAACATACAATATGCATCTCCCACTTGCAAATAGGTAGAGGTAGATATGCACATAAAAAAGAAATATATTTACACCTGCATAAGTCTTGATTCCGTGGGAATATTGGAGTAATACGTATCCCATGTCCTAATCCAGGCCATGGTCTAACCATGTGCCAAATTTTATCCAAATCTATTCAGCCATTTTAGCGTGAAAGCGTAATAAACAAACGCACTTCCGCATTTATAAATTAGTTATTTATTAGGATCCAGTGAATAATATTGGTGCCGATTCCCTTGTTCACAAACTAAACTAAATTTAAGTTCAGTGCATCTTTTTCTTTCTATTTCATTAAGAAAAGGACAGAAGATAAATTTTAGTTTAGTCCTGTCAAATTAATCAGCGCTTGACGTAAATTGACGTAATTTTAGTCGGCAAGTTTTTAATCACGTCTAAACTTGTATGGAGAGTGACAGGCGCTGATTAATTTGACAGGACTAAACTAAAATTTATCTTCTGTCTTTTTCTTATTGAAATAGAAAGAAAAAGATGCACTGAACTTAAATTTAGTTTAGTTTGTGAAAAAGGGAATCGGCACCATTATCTTTACAAATCATAACTCCGACTCACAAATTAAATATTAAATAGTTCATTATTAAGCATCTAACAACCGTTGTTAGTTCTTTCATAAACTAACAACGGTTAGTTCTTACAATAGTCCTATCTAAATATAATTATAATTTACAAACACAACAACATAGTTGAATCAGCAACGGATTTCCCTTTCTATTAATAATTATAACATATTTAAATGAGAGAACTAATAGCGATGAGTTTAATCCTTTGCAATTAGAAATTAAAATAAATTCTAACTCTGTTTGCCATCTTGGTCTAGTTACAAGAAACTTGCGAATTAAAATGAAGCAATGACAGATAAATTAATTATGTATCCATCACATAATTAATTTATCTGTTACTGCTTATTTTATTTCAATTATTTTTACCTATTGTGGTATATTAATCTTATTCCAGGTGCATCGTCTTGATATATAATTATATAATAAATGTATACAAAATATTGTAAAACATTTTAAAAGAGTAACGGTGGCGTTTCTTGCCCATTCTTCTCCATACAAAAACTACCTTTTGGAAGGGGCGACTAGAATCAATTCTATTATTTTGTAAATTTTGACGTTCAAAACTGCCATATAGGGCCTATTTGAAATAAATGATTTGACTTAGTCTTGTTCTAAACTTTGGGCGACCGAGCTCTGCTTGCGTGAAAATACGGAGAAAACTAATTTTCCCTGATATGAGACCTAGCTAGATCGATTTTTCGCCCCCGTAAACCCTATATTGCAACTTTCATCGAAATCGTTTGAGCCGATTTGGAAACGTGAGTACAAATCTATATACAAACATATATACAAATATGGTAAAATTGTCGCCCCATATAAAAGACGTATTCAGCTGCATCCGGTTAGACTGGAAGCCGACCCCAATATAGTTGGGAAAAGGCTGGGCAGCTGATGATAAAATGGTAAAACTGCATGAGCTTGCCTAGATGGGACTTTGGAAATATGTGGGTGAAGACACTAACTATAGGTATAACTCTGCTCACTCCTTCGATAATGCAGACACAAGACGTGATATTATGCTATCCTAATTTTAATATACGAATGGAAAAATATCTTTATCTTATCCGGAAATTGAACCCGTGACCTATGAAATTGTACGCTTCGTCGATGTGCCATTAAGGTCGCCTCTAAATCAAAAAGTACAGATAACAACAAATTAGTTCAACCATTAGCTGGATAAAAACAACTTGGATATTCAGTAAATGCGGCCATCTATTTGTATACGGTAACATGGTGACTAGTCAAAGAACTTAACCTAATAAATATTAATAGGTGTATCACTTGAGATCGTTCTGCCTAGCCTTTTCCCAACTATATTGGGGTCGGCTTCAGTCTAACCGGATGCAGGTGAATACCAGTATTTTACATGGAGCGACTACCTATCTGACCTCCACAACCCAATAACTGGGTAATACGATACCCCTTGGTATGACTGGTTGTCAGACTTTCGGGCTTCTGACGACCCGTAACGACTGTCAAAGATCCACGAATGACAGCCGGGACCAACGGCTTAACGTGTTTTCCAAGGCACGGAGGAGTCTCGGTATGTAGAAATGGTCACCCATCCACGGACTCGCGCAAGCGTAGCTCAACCTGACAGATTGACTCGAGCAGCTGTTAGTACTTAGCCACGAGCTCCTCTTGGTGTATCACTTGAGATAATCTACAAAAACAAAATACAATTCACTCATCAGGAATTGAATAGCTAGCAAGCAAACTTGGAATGTGATTGAGTGGATTTCACGACACTTAGAAACTATTGTTCTTCAGAAAGGTCAGGTGCGTTGTACTTGCAACCGGCGTGCGTGTATGACCAGAGGCCATTTTTTTATTTATTTTTGGGTGGGAAATTATCAAATAACTTCTCCCGCTCTGGGCGGAGCGGGAAGGCGTGTCAAAATCTTACTGACCAAAACCTACCCGTGTTCATTCAATTGCACTGTTGCCGGGAGCCACGATTTCCCTATCGGTTTTATTCGCAACCCCGCCAGGCATCGGCCCTAGCGACCCCGTCAATTCTGCTGACATCTCTTTGAGGCGCGCTTGGAACACAACGCGCCGTCGACTGTTCACTAACTTTCATTGGTGAAGGGCCAATCGGAGCACCGAACGCAGTCGATGCGTAAAGTCGAGATAGTTAAAAGAAACTCACACTAGGGCCTCAGATGTAAAAACGTAAACGAGGCAAAATGAGTATGAAAGTATCGAGCAGGTGGCGTTTTTTAGTTTTTGCCTACCCCCACGGGAAGAAGGCGTGAATTTACGTAAGTAGGTATTAAATTCTTAGACATTATTTTTAAGGGATTTTCATTCGAGAAAGTCAAATGGGGCGTTGGTGGCGTATGAATGTGAAATGGAGGACACCCGCGCATCGATAGAAAATAAGCTTGGTAGATCTCTAACAAGCTTCTTTTACATTTATAACGGAACATTATCATTTCAGACGGAAGACGTCCACAGACAGGCCTCCAAGCACCGCCACTTCGACCGGTTCTGTGCTTTCCACATCCAGCGGAAACAACATTATTATTACTGAAATAAAATTGATAGCTGTGTCGCTATCAATTGTTTTTTAACCGACTTCCAAAAAGGAAAAAAGGAGGAGGTTATATGTTCGTCGTGTATGTTTGTTTTTTTCTTTTTTTTATGTATGTCCACCGATTTCTCCGTCAATTGTACACCGATTTTGAAAATTCTTTTTTTGTTTGAAAGGGTATGCTCTCGAAGTTGTCGTAAGTGGATGATATGATAAGTTCCTGTCACTGTTATTTAGATAGCAGGTAGTGGTTTTCGAATTTGTGTGGGGTAGGTACCACAACTAAAAAGTGAAAAATAAAAACTTTTTACAAAAAAAAAAAACAACCGACTTCCAAAAACACTACAAAGTGAAAAATAACTTTAATTTTGGAAGTCGGTGACATAAAACGAAAATTCAAAATCAATGACACCTTCCAAAATTAAAGTTATTTTTCACTTTGTAGTGTTTTTTGGAAGTCGGTTGTTTTTTTTTTTATTCAAAGAGATCGTTACATATATAAAATAGATACTTGTTAAATTAATAACTTTTCTTATGGTCATAGGTACCTTTATTTTGACGACGTCTTTTTCTCTGTAATAAAAAACACTACATTATTACCTACCTACATACAATGAAAAAAAAAAAACTTATATAGGTAATACATTTCTACGTAAAATTGACCCCACAATTCATTTCCCCAAATTGCGAAAACTCAAATAGCCAACTGTCCTATATTTTGCGATACATTTTTTTCTAATTTAATCCCCTGGCTGACAAATTGGGTGCTTCATTACATAACCACAGGCGGTTTCCAAGACTAATGGCGAAAATAAACGAGAATTTTTGACCGTGAAACGAAATGTCAATGTAACTGGCTATTAATAATCTGGGCGCTCTGCAATTGCTGTACATAATTTAAGTGTATGAAAGAAATGGTCACTTTAATCATAGTTATTTATGCCACAAGTGCGCAAAGCAGGTGATTTTCGACGAGTGTATAAGTCGACACGAGTCTGAAATCATCTCAAGCACGTGTGTCATACCACGTTTTACCATGCATTATGAGAGGAAATAAAAAAAAATTGCGAACCTAACAGTAGTCGCTTATAATGTGTAACATCTAAGATCTTGGCTGACGTGCATAAATAATATAAACAATATTCTTCATCATCATCGCCATCGTCATCGCCACTGACTCTATCGTCATCATCATCATCATCATCTAATTTGTAAGTTTTTTCAAATAATAAAAACTCTGCGTCGGGCTGACGACGGAGTTAAAAATATAAAAAAAACAGAAAAGTAAAAAGCACTAGTAAAAAAAAGTGACGCTTTCTGCCCAGTTGGAAAACGCTCTTTTCGAGCGCATGCATTGTAAAGAAACGAGTGACCCAGCCGAAGAAGTCCGAAAGGGATATCGTGGCCCCTGGCAACATGGTAATTGAAGGAACATGGGTGGGTTGTAGTCAGTAAGAGTCTGACACGCCCTCCCACTCCGCCCAGAGCGGGAAAAGTTATTTCATAACATCCCACCCAAAAAAAAAGCCCTGATTCACACGGGTGCAATGTACTATCGCGGACACACATATCTGAACACCGTAAGGACTATTCCTGTTTACAGCACTCGGCCGCTATAGTAACGCTTACCTTTTCAAAAAAAAAGGGGCGGCAAACAGATGTTGTCATCGTGTGCACGAGATTTCGTTTTCAGTCAGTGTGGTCAGTTACGCGTGACCGCAATGATACCTACTGATGTGGCGACATGTCAAAACATCGAGATTTCTGTGCTATAGCTATGCAAATGTTTGAGAATAATACCTAATAAAAAAAAACTTGTGGCACTCGGGAACTACCGCGGTAAAGCTATTGCATAGCATTTATTACCTCCATACTTCCTATTTGTCAACGTTACACTTGTGATGATGACGTGATGACATAAAACAAAAATTACGTTCAACAACATCACGTTGTTATGGGAACCGTCATTACATGGTAGGCGGAGTATTAGGTATTAGGTTTTATTTTCGTTACGGAATTTCTTGATTCGGTCGCCGCACTCAAAGCCCGCGATAAAAGCTATGCAATAGCTTAAAAACCTTTCGGAATAAGTTCTCAAAATGATGGTAAAGACTGCATTAAATTTTTTTTTCTAGATTATATGATCATTTTACAGACAGAGCCGAAAAGCAACTTTGCTTACTATTGTACTCATAGAAATATTTACTTTGACATTGACAAGACTGTTTCATTGATATAATGAACTATGTTTGATCTTAGCGACATCTAAATTCGGTGAAGTGAGGTTAAGTTATTCAGTTAAATGATGTAGACAGAACGAAAACAGTTATAAAGTTTTATTTAGAAGACATTCTGCGCATAGTAATAAAAAATTGAACTTGTAGATGTTCAACTAAATTTTAAGATAATAATATTATTCACTTTTTGGGTGTCAATTAAAATATTTATATATAAAGGTAAGAGCAGTGGTGGTCCAGTGGTAACGGCCGCGACTTACAAGTTGTACGTCGTAGGTTCGTACCCAGACAGGCGCTTTACTTTTTGTAAATCATTTCATCACCACTGCTCTCAAAACGGTGAAGGAAAACATCGTGAGGAAACCGGCATGTCCTAGAACCAAAAATTCGAAGGCATGTGACATCTACCAACCCGCACTGGGCCCGCGTGGTGGATTACGGCCCACTCCCTCTCACAGAGAGGAGGCCTGTGTCCCAGCACTAGGAACATTATAGGCTGATGATGATGACACAAAAATATCTAATATTTGAACGGTATAATTGTCTTTCACAGCTGTTAGCCACTTGACCTTTTTTTGTAGAAATCCAGATAAATTATTAGGTATTTGTAACTAACACAACTTAAAAAAACAGTGTCTCGAGCCAAGTTCATCTATCTCACAGCATAGCCCCTTTGCCCTTCATAATAAAATCAAACATTGTATCACCAAAATGTTCCCACGTAACCTTCAAAGATACACAACAACTTTGTTGAGGTTATTAGGCACTTTGTACACGGCACGGTTTCTCTACGGTACGGCGTATAAACCGTGCCGCAGAAAAAACGTGCCTGTCAACAAGCTTCCATTAGCGATCCAAACAACACTGACGACCGGACCTACCTACACACGGCGAATAAACCGTTGTCACGGCAAGAAAAACGTGTGTGTACAAAAGGCCTTACGCCTTGCCAAATATGTTTACTTAAAAACTAATATCAAATATTTAACTATAAATGTCAGTCTGGACTTTTAAACGGGTTAAAATGTCTCTCGTTAAATGAAACTTAGTCTCACGAGAGGTTGTTCCGAGTTTTTATACCACAATCTTTTTTTTTCTTTTTACTTCAATGTTTTGGACAAGAAATAATGAGGTTTACAGGTTTTTCTTTAAAAAGTCTGAAATGTATTTTGAGTTAAAATAGCCTCCAGTGTTTTAGATTTTTTTATTTTACAAATATAATATAATTTGTAGAATTTAAATCTACGTTTGTGCTTCAAATATAACTCATGCATAATATACAATCTTCTATTATTATAATTGCTTTACCTAAAACCTACTGAGTGCGAAGGCGGTGCGCAAACGAGCCGCTTTTATGTGTTCACTGAAGGAAAGGTGGTGGTCTGGGATCACTCCTAGGTATTTAGCTCGCTTCTCCCAAAGGACTAGCTGGCTATACATAGTAATTGATCTGGGAAGGGGGGAATTTTAGCGCGGTTTAGAGAAGAGAACCGCTTGACTCTTATCGGGGTTTACCTCGATTCTCCATTTCCGGAACCTAAGACGTTTGCGGAGGTTTTAATATCCGTGTTTCTTATTTTTAAGCTATTGCATAGCTTTCATCGCGGGCTTTGAGCGCGGCGACCGAATCAAGAAAGTCCGTAACGTAACGTAAATAAAACCTAACACCCCCCACTCCGCCTACCATGTAATGACGGTTCCCATGACAACGTGATATTGTCATGGGAAACGTGATGTTGTCATGGGAACGTAATTTTTGTTTTATGTCATCACGTCATCATCCCAAGATTCTAAGATCCCAAGTGTAGCGTTGACAAATAGGAAGTATGGAGGTTACAAATGCTATGCAATAGCTTTACCGCGGCAGTCCCCGAGTGCCACACGTTTTTTTTATTTTTCAATTTCGGGGTACAACCTTGCTATAGTAGAATAGGAACTGCCGATTCGTCAATTCGCCAAAATAACTCACTTTCCTACGTATTTAATTATTAAGCAAATTGCAATGACATCACAATAACCTCTCATAATAATAAGGTTATTTTTTACCATTGTTTTTATTACATTCTGATTATTTATAAGAAAATAATCTGTCAAGATAATAATAACTAATTATTTGCATTAGCTTTTTGTGAGTCACAAACAAACTTGATATTTTGAATATTATTACCTACTTTATGTCTGTTTGCATTGGAGTTTTTTTTTTCTTAAAAAACTAGCTGTGTACAGTACGACACAACTTAGATGAAGCATGAATATGAAAATTTGCATTAATTCATTTCAATTTTACAACGTGTTTGGTTATATGACTTTACAAGTTATTGCATTTGCGTAAAGACCATTTTCACGATTCAAGATTGATGATTTTGAAGGCGCACTCAGTTCGGACGGTGATCGGTTTTACGAATTTTGCCGATGCTACATCTAAGTTGTGTCGTACTATACCTATATTTATCATTACAACTGCATCATTGGTTTAGTAATCGTGTTAGTGTTACTACCGAGCTTGAAGTCCTGGGTCCGATTCCCAGGTCGAGTAAACTTTGACGGGGTCCGCTAGGGCCAATGCCTGCTGGGGCTGCGAATATGGGCCGAAAGGGAAATCGTGGCCCCCGGCAACAGAGCAACCGAAGGAACACGGGTGGGGTTTAGTCAGTAAGAGTCTGACACGCCCTCCCGCTCCACCCAGAGCGGGAGAAGTTATTTGATAATTTCCCACCCAAAAAAAAAAGGTCGTGAAAACTGTTACAGGGTTTTTCAATCAGGAATTTTTCAGTAGCAGCCCGAAGTTTGAATTTATGCCCGATGATTGAAGGCAATAGACTCGCCCTCTATAACATGGGACTTAAACATAACCAGTAAAATGTGGGTGTAGAGAAGGTACACCTCTGCCAAACCTTTTGAAGTTTACAAGCGTAATGTTATGTTTATGTTTACAAAATACTCTTAAAACACAAAACGTGTCTTGTACGAGCCGTGAAGAGTATTAACAAGGTACCTTTATTGTATGTTTTCAGACAATACTACATTATGTATACGATACGAGAGTATAGAAGCACATAAGACCGAGGCAAGTAAAGAAAAACTTAGTTGAAGCAGAAACGGTGTTTATATTAAGTACTACATTTACGTCTACAGCTCCGTGCCTCGGAAAGCACGTTAAGACGCAGGTATATGACAGTGACCTTGAATAGTTAGCTTGCGTGTTCTGTACTGAGCTCACGCAACGCGTCGTACGTCCAGCCAGTAATAGGACTCGCCCATCAAGGAGCGCTGTCCCAAATTAGACGCATTATTAATTTATTACACGTAAAACAAAAAGTATTTTAATAAAACAAGTATAATAAGAGATCAATAATTTTATTATCTTTAAAATGGTGAAGTTTTCACAAAAATACTCTCGGTAGATTTTGCGTCATTCTCAGTTTTTTATCCGCGTTAGACATAACTTTACAAATTAATTTCACTATGTAATATAAACATACTCAAAAATATGCCTATATTAATATATTAGAAAAATGCTTTAATTTAACATATATTTTTTCCAAATCACTAACACTACTCGTTTAGACGTCATCTTCAGTATAAAATCATTAAAAGTCGGTTATCGTCCCCTTAAGCCGTTGGTCCCGGCTGTCATTTGTAGATCTTTGACAGTCGTTACGGGTAGTCAGATGCTCAAAAGTCTGACAGCCTGTCTTACCAAGGGGTATCGTGTTACCAGTTAACCGGGTTATGGACGTTAGATAGGCATTCGCTCCATGTTAAATACCAGATTCAGATGAATCCGGTTAGACTGGAAGTCGGCCTCAACAAAGTTGGGAAAGGGTTAGGTAGATTAATTTGATTTCCGTCTATCTATCTACTAATTAATGGGAAGGTATTAATTATCCAGGCACTGTATTCTCGCCAAAACTTGGGACTCAAAAAATACTATTTTAATGGAAAGAGCAAAATGGATGTTGGTAAAAATAATGTGCTCAAAGAGTCATCTAAATCTCATTAACAGTCATTATAATCCCATTAATTGGTATTTGCAATCACTGATCCGTTAATTAAGTATTATAATTAATTAATTATAATCATTGCACACAATTAATACGCAAATAATATTTCAGCCAGATTGAAATAATATCAAAAAAACAAACAAATAATTTTACAAATCGTCTACCATTCATTCATTTTGGAATTTCCACAAACGCAGCAAATTGCAATTAAGTAACGGTTTTACCCGACTGTGGCGGAGCGCAAAAGGAGGGTAATGTTTTTACTAAATTAGAAGGTGAAGCTAGGTAAGGTCTTGAAACGTGGTTGGACACTGTTGCCCGTCTTTTTCAAACAAAATCGTCCTTACACATCTGAGACAGCAAAAGGTGACCTATTTTACTCGAAATAACACATCATCTACCATTATTCATGGTACTAGAGATCCATAGAATTCCATATTTAAAAAAAACAGAAGGCCAATTTTATGCTAATATTTAAAAAAAAAAAAAACTAGTCGCAATCTCATCAAAGTAACAAGAAACTTGACAATAATTTGAAATATTTAACTATACTTGTTACTTTACTTTTTGATTTTTATTTTATTTGTTCCTACTTTTTCATGTATCCTTTTACTACTTATTAGCTTTTTACATTGTCAATGCGCTGTCTTATTTTACAAGGAAGGCTCTGTCACTCATGATACAGTTTTTTCAACTAGTACAAGGATACAGTTGATCTTTTCTACAAAAGTTAAGAACTGTATTTGTATTGCAAAGTTTTTCTTATTTACAACTGATGGAAAAAAACTATAAGACTATTTTTGGAACAATCAATTATTATTAATTTTGAGAACTGATTGAGTCAGAAATAAGAATCCGAATTTTCTTAAAAATACATGTATTGCCCCTTTGATGCCACAGTATGTTACTTTTAAATAAAGAAATGTTGCAGCCAATCGATAATCGTTATCGTGTGTTGTGTTGTAATACCACATAGACAATTGACGTTAGTATCGATTTATAGAACCTAATTGCTGGTTACCACTTTTCCCTCGCTCGATTTGTCACTTAGCTGACCAGACACTGAAAAATCTACATTACATAAGATTTTCTTTACCACTCCAGTATATTTTTACAATGAAATTATACAACGAAAAGTTTTTTTTTTTTTGAGTAAAGCTTAGAAAGGATGGAATTCAATGAAAAAAATGTATGTTGTTCTTACGAAAAAGGTTTGTTCAAAAAGAAAACTTTCCCTTTCTTTGGTCTACTATTCACGACTTTACTAGTGCACTTTAAAATTTAAGTTACACTAAAACTGCTTATCAGTCTTAAAGGCTAGATTGTAATTAATTATTAAGAACCTAGTTCTTTATAAAAAGCAAAAAAAAAGAACACTTTACTAAGGGTGAATTTCACCAATGAGACTGAACGCGATCACCACATCTAACCATCTAACCAAGAGCTTACTGTGTCAATATTTTATAACAATGGTGATCACTCTCACTCTTGAACATGGTAGATGTGCAGCGTACAATTTCGTTGGTGAAATTCGCCCTAAATAGGTACCATACATGTAATGGAAACGCCCCGCTGGTTCTGCATTGAATGAAAGCTTTTAATCATGAGCTCTCCCCTTATTTCCTCATTAAGTTATTCGTTGCTAAGGTAAAAGTAGGTATTGCATGGAATAGTAAGTATATACACTAGATTTTTATCAAAGAAAAAACCTGTTTTCTTTAGTAAAAAAACACAAGTTTTCCGACTAAAAAAATATTTAAAAAAATAAATTTTTGGATTTTCCATATAGGAAATTGTCCCTAATAGCCTGGTATCTGTTTTTGTTCAAGGTTAGTGGCAATAGGCTCGCCATGGGATTAATAAAATCATGTAAAAATCGTGATGTTATGTTACCTATGTATGTGTTCGATTTTTCGCATTTTAAAGCATAGAGAACAATGTTTTTCACTTTGTGATTCATTTGCAAAATCCAAAATCACAATCTGCAAATTGTGTAGGCACAAATATGTGCTCCGAGCCTTTTTTGCTACCTTCAGTATTATAGAACTAAATAATTATACAAATTTTGGTACCTATGTAGAGTTGGTATCAGAATTAAATAATTTCAAAAACCCGTTTTTAGAAATAGTCAAAATATGTACTGTGTGTATGTGTTCTATTACATGGGACTTAAACAAAACTGGCAAAATGTGGGTGTACTATGGGTACACCTCTGCATATCCACCCCTTAGCATATAACATCCCGCCTTGTTTCCCAGGCGTGATGTTATGTGTTATGTTTCAAATGTACTGAAGACGAAAAATATCTTCAGATTCGCTTCCAAATTTATAATTTAAATTTTAAATAAGAATGATTTTATTACATGCAAACGACTCACCTTTTCTCCCTATCATCATATTTTATATAATTAAATGATCACCGTTTTTCATCAAATGTCATTGGATTGATATTAAAGTGGACTATAAAACTGCAAAGATTTAAATATCTGTCTCTATTATTAAGAAAAACTATAAAATAAAAGTCGCCAGTCATGTCCCAGTTGCAATAAAAATCATTTTACAATTTAGTAATCGTAAAAATCCGCTTTTATAAATAAACATCATAAAATAGTTTGATATCTTCTTCTAAAATAATTACGACTGCCATGATTAATCAGTCTTAAGCTGGGAGCCAAATTGATTGACTTATCAATGGCCCCAATCATTTCAATCTTTGATACTTCTTGCATTATGTCATGTCGTCTCAAGTAAAAATTTTGAATAAATGGCAAATATATTTTTAATTAACATAATTTTTTATTATGTACGTAAACGTAAATGTAAATATAATTAGATTAAACAATTTTCCTAAACATTCCGGGAAATAAAGGGAAAATATTTCTAAATACTTTACTCACCCCTTTATCTCTGTGTCGCAAAAATCTCAGGGAATCACATAAAAAAAATCTTCACCACATTCACATCACTAGACACTCAAAAAAATTGGATCTACACTGTCACACTCGGTATTAATTTATCCTTCACAAATAAATTGTCTAAATATACATTTTCAGTCACTGTACGAGAATAGTGCGGGCACCCGAAGAGCGAATTTTTTACTGGCTCAGTGACGAAACGCGGGGACGTGCGAACGGCGCGACGATCCGCGGGCGACTAGCCTGGGGCTTGGCTTGATCAAAAGCGCGGGAAACACAGGCGAAAAACGCGCGAATTTCACCACCGCCATAATGTATTCGCACCATCGCGAATTCGCTTTTCAGAGTTCCACAATCGGGGGGTGGAATCAATCGTTTTTTTATTACTTACGATCTAGAATTCAGCTGTGGCAAAGAGCTCTGTAACTGCTTATTCGACTAATTTGGATTTACAGTCTTCTATAAAAGGCGTTGTACTAAAACTAAGGCTTATATTACTGGGCCAAAAATTTAATCAAGATTCAATCATCATTAGATTTTTAGTAAGAATCAGTCTGTCTTCGTTTCGTTTACATTTTCCAACTTAATCAGGCTGAGTGCATGCATTAAAACGTTTGAAAGAATGTAAGCCTTAAACGCGAGTCTATCAGACTCCATTATAAAACATCTCATTCTTCTCTTTTTGTTTCGAGCTCTGCATTGCGTCGTTATGCGCTTATTTCGACTAATGAAATATTAAATTTACAAAAAAATTGTTTTACTTAAAATTCTCGCTTTTTATTTTGTTCATCACGCAGATTTATTGTTTAATACTGGCGCAGAGATGTAATAATAAATTCACAAGTGTCATAACTATATTTCTCAAGATCGTGCTGATAGAGAGTAGTCGCTATGCGAATATTATTATAATCTATTTGTATTTATAACTTTAGTGTTTATGACCATTTTGTCTTGATGAAGGGCCAAATTATTTTTCGACATTAGACTTCATTGAAAATCGAAGTCTTATTTTAATAAAAGTATTTAATTTGCTGCTATCAAAACGGTGCAAGAAAAAATTGTGAGGAAACCAGCATTTCCTAGAACCAAAAATTCAAAGACATGTGACATCTACCGACTCGCATTAGGCCAACTCCCTCCACAGAGAGGAGGCGTCCCAGCAGTGGGAACATTATAGAATTATACTATGCTATCTAATTACGGCCAGCTCTTTCTAAAACCTCTACCACAAAATAATAAAAACCACAAAATATTTAAACACGGAACCCTCATGGCCGCTAGTTCTACCAATTTTTTTTTTATTTGACAAGGGAAATCTTTATATGAATGTCAAACGTACTGAGTGTGTTACAGAGTAAAAATGTTTTCATTTCGACAGTCACGTACGTCTACAAGCATGAGGACAGTTGGTTAATGTCAATGTCAACTGTCAATTTAGTTGTAGCGTCTAAATCGTATTTATTTTTAGCTAGATTTAAATGTTAGTGTTGAACGAATTTGTTACGGCTAGAAATCTTTATATTCGGAATTAGAATTGTCAGTCGCACTTTTTGAATAGGTATATAGTAGTGATGTACCTCGGCGACCGAGCTGCGCTCTGGTGAAAATAGAGAATAACTCATTTAATAGTATAGGAAAGTTCATACTAATCCATGTATAGTAGGCACTTACTAATTCCATGCTGCCATGTCATTATTCTAATGTCATTATTCTTGTCTCATTATTCAATATCTTGTTCTAAACTTTGGGCGACAGAGCTCTGCTCGGGTAAAAATACGGAGAAACCGAATTTTCCCAGATGTGAGACCTAGCTAGATCGATTTTTCGCCCATAAATTGCAACTTGCATCGAAATCGTTAAAGCCGATTTCGAGAACATGAGTACAAATATATATACATGTAAAATATACAAACATTGTTCATTTTATAGTATAGGATATAGTCGTAATTCTGAAAATAATTTTGAAGTGAATTGTTCTGTGTAGTGTGTGCTTGACCTCTGGCTTCTTTATCACTAGTAACATAACATCACGCATTGTTTCTCTGAAGGGTTGGGCATAGTTGTACCTATATAATACACCCACATTTCGCCAGTTATGTTTAAGTCCCATGTAATAGGGGGCGAGCCTATTGCCATCAACCGGGCACAAATCCATACTCCGAGCTGCTACCGAGAAATTATATATAGAAAAACCCAATAACACTTTGCCCTACCTGGGAATCGAACCCAGGACCTCATGCTAAGCAGTAGCTCTTGCGACCACTAGACCAACGAGGCGGTCCTTTGTCACAAGTGATTGTTGTAAAAGAGTTTATCTACTCTCATAGCGTAATATTCGAATTATGAACTTCAAAACGAGTTTATATTGACATACTTTATAAACACAATAGCGAAATTTAGAAATAGAATCATATTATAACACTTTTTCTCTAACAAAATAATACTTTAAAACAATTTTTTTTCTATTACGATACAGCGCTAATCCAAGAAGTTAATATCACCAAAGAGTTTCCATCAACTTTTAGCGGGGGACAGCAGCACCCGCTGTAGCGCATGTGCGGTGATGTGCTGGTGCAGGCGACATTCATTTGTTTTGTAGTACTTACTGAATTTCGTGGGATTTTTAAATTTATTCTTGATCTTGAACTTTGATTTTTCATTTAGTATTTGTTTCAATCCCAATGTTTGAGAGTAGATAAAGTAGTGTATGAAACTGCACATAACTAGGTATTAAAACATTCGTGTGATACTATTAAAAACCTTGCCTACGGCTCGGTTTTTAAACACACACTCATGTTTTAATACCCCTCATTATGCAACAGTTTCATAAACTACTATTATGTAGTACTTAAGCCTAATGAATAAAATTTTGCACCTTTGATTGTTGACTGCAGTGGGCTTGCAGTAAAATATAGCTACTAAAAATAAACTCAAAACATTTTTGAAATGGTTACGTAAAATAAAAAAGACAGGTGCTAAAGTAAACATTATCATGTAGAATAATAAAAGCCTTGCTGTAAACGAAATATTTTTAATAGTGTGATGTTACTGATTTATCTACTATCAAAACACTACATAAATTTCATCACTCAATCTATATTACGTACGAATTTATTGTTTTTGTAATTGATTGTAAACATTGTTTTGATAAATTGGGTACCTGTCTGGTTCAATCATTTTGTTCACGCGAGCTATCTATCTGTCTAGCCTTTTCCCAACTATGTTGGGGTCGGCTTCCAGTCTAACCGGATGCAGCTGAATACCAGTATTTTATATGGAGCGACTGCCTATCTGACTTCCACAATTTTACTTCTCTTATTCTTCTTTTTTTCTTCTTATTTTTTTCATTTGATTTTGTTTACGCGAACATTTTGTTGATTTGAGATAAAAAATTCACGGCGCTAGTATTTATAAAGAAGTTAAAAGGGTTTAATTTGAATTACTTTGAACGGCTAAGTAGGCATTACAAGTTAACGAGTAATAGTCGACCAACTTAAATTTGCAGTTGGAATGTACAGGAGAACATGTTTTTCAACTAAATTTATAAGTTTGTTCTTGGGATAAATTTATACATCCGAACTACGGATCCCTTCATTGTGCGTGGTCTGATACGCACTTGGCCGGTTTTACTTATACAACGTTAGTTTTTGTTTACACTAAACCTCTTAAGGGGTCGCACGTCGCACTAAACGCTGAAATCGAGAAAAAAAAATCAGCTGTTCCCTACATTTTGACGAGATATGTTCTGCCTAGCCTTTTTCCAACTATATTGGGGTCGGCTTCCAGTCTAACCGGATGCAGCTGAATACCAGTACTTTACATGGAGCGACTGCCTATCTGACCTCCACAACCCAGTAACTGGATAATACGATACCCCTTGGTAAGACTGGTTGTCAGACTATCGGGCTTCTGACGACCCGTAACGACTGTCAAAGATCCACGAATGACAGCCGGGACCAACGGCTTAACGTGCTTTCCGAGGCACGGAGGAGTCTCGGTATGTAGAAATGGTCACCCATCCACGGACCAACCCCGGCAAGTGTAGCTTAACCTGACAGATCGACCCGAGCGGCTGTTAGTACTTAGCCACGAGCTCCTCTGACAAGATATGCGAACATAAATGTAGAGAACAGCAGATTTTTTTTCACGATGTCTACTTTGGTTCAATAGTGAAAGTTATTCATAATGATGAGTACAATGACCCCTTTAGAGGTTTAGTGTAAACAAAAAGTAACGTTGTAGAATAGAATAGAATTATGTCTATTCAAGTATCGTATGACTCAGAAATGATTAATGACACTTACAACTAAATTACAGTAATATCATTGTGAGTCCCACATAGCACAGTGTCTCAAGACGAAAGTCTTTGACCAGTGCGTGTTGCCAGTGATGACCTATGGTACTGAAATGTGGTCGCTCACAATGGGCCTTATCAGAAGGCTAAAAGTCACCCAAAGGGCAATGGAGAGGGCTATGCTTGGAGTTTCTCTACGTGATCGAATCAGAAATGAGGAGATCCGCAGGAGAACCAAGGTAACTGACATAGCCCGAAGAATTGCCAAACTTAAGTGGCAATGGGCAGGGCACATTGCTCGCAGAACAGATGGCCGATGGGGTCGAAAGGTTCTGGAGTGGCGACCGCGTACCGGAAGACGTAGCGTTGGAAGGCCTCCCACAAGATGGACCGATGACCTTGTGAAGGCCGCAGGAATCCGCTGGATGCGGAAAGCACAGAATCGGTCGAAGTAGAGGTGCTTGGGGGAGGCTTATGTTCAGCAGTGGACGTCTTTCGGCTGAAATGATGATGATGAGTCTAAAAGGATATCTTTGACCAATAATGAGTTAGCCTATATTCATGTTGATTGGCCATCTTTACCTGCACGTAGTGATTATTTTACCTTAAAACGCTAAAACACATCAGCTTAGTATGTAAATATTCTGTCAAAGTTTTGCAGTAGGTAATTGAATTTTAGATTCTGTTTTCAATTCGTTAACTGAACTAGGTTTGGGCGGGGCGCGTCTGTCGTGTGCTGGATAGTTTATGGGCAAATACAACGACGGGATGGGAACAGCCTTGACCAGTCAGTTTGGCCTGACAGTTTATAAAAATACTGGTGAAATATGTAATTAATTTAGGAAATTAATCTACTGACTTTTTTAAAGATATCCAAAATTATTAATTTCTTAGAATTTTAGTTTTGCTTTTTTAGTACTTAGTCGACCGAGCTCTGCTCGGGTGAAAATAAATTTCAAATTTATTTCAAATTCAAGTAATATAGTATATCAAAAATAAAAAGACATTTCTTAAAGAATCTTATACTAACAAAAATTCGACAAGACATCTGTGCCTGAACTAGATAAATAAATATCTGTATCTCAGACAACAGCGCTCATTCCCAAAATATACATTTAAAAGCTAACAAGTTTAAATTTGTTGTAGTTATAGACATATTTCGTTATTTTTAGAACAACTAGTAGCAAATAAAGTAAAAATAAAAAAAATAAAAGTAAAAATTAAGTAAAGTGGAGTGTGGAGTAGACCTCCTTTTGTGTCGAATGTAGATGAGTGAGTGTGTGTAGGAGGGTGAAATAAACATATCATCCTGGTATACCAACGTTGTGTCACATTCCTGAGACTGAAAAAAGAGAAACCAAATTTTCTCAGGTATAATACCTAGCTAGATCGATTTTTCGCCCCCGTAAACCCCTATATTGTAACTTTCATCGAACTCGTTAGAGCCATTTTCGAGAACGTGATTACAAATTATGTTTGCATATACAATTATTGCTCATTTAATAGTAAAGGATTAACAAGTAATGTTTTAGAAAATGATTATACAACTAACTATTTAATTAAAATAATGATGTCTGTGACGAAAATAAATGCCGATGTATTTCGTAAAAATCTCAAGCTTCTCGAACTCAAGGAGTGTTTAAAACAGTAAGAACCTTGTCTCGAATTTCCAATGTCAGACTCTCAGACCAAATAAAACACCAAGACATAGCGCTGCGAAAAATTCAGTGAAGCATGCCAAAACTACACCTCCGGTCTGTGCATACACGCTCACACACACAAATTTACAATCAAACTACACCTCACCAAGTGCACACACGTTTACGAAACCGGCTCCACGTCACTGTTGACAGTGCTCTGTCTAAGTTTCTTATTTGGTCTGAGGTCAGACTATGGTAAGTTGGTGATGTCTTAAACCTATAGAGGTATGAGGAACAGGGTGTAAAGTTCACTCATCCTCCATAGAAAAGGGAGGATCCTCCGACCAGACGGGTGTCGTGTCTGCTGGGCTTGATGATTGCTTGATGTTTATATACTCGCCGCGCGGTAAATTTTGCTTGCACGATGCAGGATTTTGCGTGACATCAGTGTGATGCGTAGTTCTCATGTGGCGATTTAGATGCCGCCACAAGTCTAAAGGAGATGTTTCATTTTCGGCCATAAAGTGTACGTTAATGTAAAAAAAGGAAAAAATTCCACGAATTGAGGAAAAATAATCTTTCCTGTTTATTCCCCTGATTACTTCGGCACAAAAAATAATAGTTTAACAAATTATTGCCATCATGGCGTCGTTTTACTTGCATACTGCTTTCGTCCAGAAATCATGTTACATTTTAACAAAATAATATGACGTAGACGTCATTTAAATAAATATGAAAGGCATGTATTTCTGTACTATAATAAGATAGCTATCTTATACAACTTTTTTGATTAATTAGAAAGTGTGATTCATCATAAAATAAAAAACTCTGCTTTTGTGGATTGTAGATTTGTAGGTACTTCTGGACGAAAATGGCTAGCTGTCGATGGTCATATTTCTCCTGACAAACGTCAAACATTTTCGGTTTTTATTTTGTGCCCAAAAAGTATTAGATATTATAAAAAAAAACAGTCTTTATTGTATTTAGGGGTTCGTTTCCCAGGTTTTCTAAAGTGTACATGTTATGGCCGGAGTCCCATACAAAAATGAAACGTCTCCTTTCGCTTGGTAAATACACTTAAGAAGCGGGCATTTGAACGACTACCCGAACTTACCGTTTGCAGAAATAAAATCCTCACGAAAATCTCTTCAGTTCTACACCCGATATTCTGACCTCGCCGCCGAGGTCCTCTATGACCGCGACCCTGAGTAAATGAAACTCCCCCCCGACCCTTGCTCGAAAACGAGGTGCCAGCAGTTATAGCAGCTGAGCACGTAGCTTTAAATTCCCCGATTAATAAACATTATCAAAACTTTGATCCAGCCCGTCCCATCTTTGATGTCCTTCCCCCAGCGATACCCTAAGCCGAGGTTCGTATCCCACAGGGGGTGCCCTTAGCTAGCGCTCACCTAGTTTTAATTAGCATAGTTTTTTGTTCCTGGCTGGAGGCTTTGAGTGTAGTAACTTAAGACAGTCACAGGAAAGCCTGGTTAAATAGTCCATGACCTCAGAGGTGGCCCAATGGTAACGGCAGCGACTTACGAGTTGTAGGTCGTAGGTTCGAACCCAGATAGGCGCTTTACTTTGTGTAAATTATTTCATCACCACTGCTCTCAAAACGGTGAAGGAAAACATCCTGAGGAAACTGGTATGTCCTATAGCCGAAAATTCGAAGGTCATGTGACATCTAGCAATCCGCACTGGGCCCGCGTGGTGGATTACGGCCCACTCCCTCTCACAGAGAGGAGGCCTGTGTCTCAGCAGTAGGAATATTTATAGGCTGATGGTGATGATGATGATCTCAGAGGTCAGCTACGAGATGCAGTACAGAAAAAAAAATCTTCAGTTCTTTCCACAACAAGGTAGAGAAACTGAGAAACTGTTTTAATATTTTTAAATCATAGTAACACTTTATTAACTCCACCATTTCCCATGAAAAGGTGACTACACTCGACGCTATTGTTAACCAGTTGATGGGCCATTTGTTGCAAACATTGTATACATAGTTGTGTTAAATGTACAATGTTGTATAGTTGACACACTCTAGATAAAAGCAAACTTCATGTTCATAACTATGTTAAACAGCTCTGGTGTGGTATATGTTGTAACGCTCAATAGTGATGTTGTTTCTATACATTTACATACAATCAATCTGCCTAGCCTTTTCCCAACTATGTTGGGGTCTGCTTCCAGTCTAACCAGATTCAACTGAATAGCAGTATTTTACAGGAAGCAACTGCTTACTGCTCTACAACCCAGTAACTGGGTAATTAGATAGTTTTACCAAGAAGACTAGGTGTCAGACTTTCGGGCTTCTGACGACCCGTAACGACTGTCAAAGATCCATAGGAATGACAGCCTGGATTTCGATCAACGGCTTAACGTGCTTTCCGAGGCACGGTGGATTTTCGGTAGTAGGTAAAGATGGTCAACCATCTACGAACGAACCCCGACAAGCGTAGCTTAATATACATACACACACACAAATAAATAAAATAAAAGTGTCTGTTTGTAATATCAAAATAACAGCTTATGACAAAATGCATAATAAATGAAAGTACGTATACCAATAAAAGGAAGCTATTTTTAGCTATTTCTTAAGAAATAAGCAGTACCTTTGTACTCTAAATTATAGTTATATCGTTTCTCTGTGTACTTTACTATGTGTACATAAATAATAAAATAAATAAATAATAGATAAAAGGTACATAAATCCGACATTTCTTTTTAATTTATAAGTTTAATTATTTAAAAACGCGTAAATACTATAAACTTAAATTAATTATTATAAATAGCTAATTAAATCTCATTTCAATAATAAAGACACACTAATAATTTGAATATTTTTATAATTTTAGTATAACCATGCAATAAATTAAACCAAAATATTAAGACTCATACAAATAGGATTATAATTACGCAATTAAATTTAATTAAGATACAAAACATAAATACCAAAGAAGCTGCATAACATTTTAATGTAATATGTTCTCATTTAATTCTTCTAAACTAAAAGCGCTTTCATCCTCTCTCCTATTATCATTTAATTATCTTTGCTGTGCCCGACAGGGTCCATGATTGATACAATGTCTAACATGCCAAATTATGGAATGCAATAAAGTATTGAGTACATAAGTGTACCAAAAAAAACAGTTTTTTTTTCTGTTTGTTTGTTCCGACTAATCTCACTGGCTATTGCTATAAGGAGTAGACTTTTGTTTTTGAAAAAGATTTAGGGTCTACGTGGGCGAAGCCGCGGACAGCAGCTAGTTTTAAATAGATGAGTAAGTATCAAGGGGAAAGAGAGGTGTATCCACACATTTACTAGATATGTTATTAGCACCCTGTATAAGGGGGCATTCAGAAATAATTTAAAATTTACATTAAAATTTATTATATTAATTAATAATCCAAAAAAAATGTTTTTTTTTTAATTTTTAAAATTTTATGCATTGGTAAAAATAGTAATCTAAATTATTTTCAAGGTATGTGTGTTGTACCGGGCTTACTACACCCAGACTCCGGGCTGCTAATGAGAATTTTCCAGTGAAAAACCACATACCTAACCAGTCACTCCTATGCTACAGACAACCTCTGTTTCACAGATAATTTAAATTGTGTTAACTGTACAAGAAAGCGGCTGATTTCTGGGCCCATATTACACCCGAAAGAGCTCAGAGACGCTTCGACCGGCGCGGCGATTCCTTGCTCTATATTACACCGAAAAGGAATACCAACATTTTCGTTTTTTCAAAACAATCATATCATGCTGTCTGTTCTGTTATTCGATCGCCTCGTTAGTCTAGCGGCCGTAAGTACTACTGCTGAGCATGAGGTCGTGGGTTCGATTCCCGGATCGGGCAAAATGTTATTGGGTTTTTTCATTAGGAATTTCTCAGGTTTGATAGGTCCACTCAAATCTGTGTGGTTCTTTCTTCAAATAACCATTTCAGACACTAATCTACATTGTCCTCATATGGCCTGACCAAGATTATGTCAATCTGCCTAGCCTTTTCCCAACTATGTTGGGGTCGGCTTCCAGTCAAACCGGATGCAGCTGAATACCAGTATTTTACATGGACCGACTGCCTATCTGACCTCCACAATCTAATAACTAGGTAATACGATACCCCTTGGTAAGAATGGTTGTTAGACTTTCGGGCTTCTGACGACCCGTAACAACTGTCAAAGATCCACGAATGACAGCCGGGATCAACGGCTTAACGTGCTTTCCGAGGCACGGAGGAGTTTCGGTATGTAGAAATAGTCACCCATCCACGGACCAACCCCGGCAAGCGTAGCTTAACCTGATTGATCGCCCGTGCGGCTGTTAGTACTTAGCCAGAAACTTAGCTGATTTCTAATATTTTTTTAATATGACGTGTAAAAGTGATTCCGATATCCTATTTACAGAATAAACAATTTCATTTCAGTAGCAGCCCGGTCTAGATTTGTGCCTGGATGGCAATAGGCTCGCCCCCTATTACATAGGACTTAAACATAACTGACGAAATGTGTGTGTAGTGTACATCTCTGCCCAACCTTTCGGGGAAACGAGGCGTGATTTTATGAGCTGTATATGTTATTTGCGTGACATGTAACACAATTTATGTAAAACATAGTTTTCCCCACGAACAGCCCTTTCATACAAAAATTCATTCTTCAATGATAACTTTGTTCCTATTTTTGTCATGTCCACGTCATTCCAAGCCAATTATCATGTCATTAACTTACTGAAGGCAGGCTTCAAATTACGTCATTCAGTGTTTGTAAGTAGGCTTTTGTTTTAAATATGAAAGGTAATGATTACTTGTATTGTTGACCGTTCGTTTCATTGTAATGGGTTTGCGGACTTCTGGTTTCAAAATTGTGTTTGTTGGACATTTTAAAGATATTCTACAGCTGAGTAACATGTTAACTTTGTGATCTCGTTTCAATGACTGATTCATAACAGTATAATCGGTTGGTAAATGTGTGTAAATTATTTTATCGCCACTGCTCTCAAAACGGTGAAGGAAAACATCGTGAGGAAACCGGTATGTACTAGAACAAAAAAATCGAAGACATGTGATATCTATCAACCCGCACTGTGCCCGCGTGGTGGATTACAGCCCACTCCCTCTTAAAGAGAGAAGGCCTGTGTACCAGCAGTGGGAACATTATAGGCTAATTTAATTATGCATGCATGTTATGCATGTTTACACCTACCTACAACACAGTATCTAATGATTAGTTAATTTTCTATGCAATCTAATTCGAGTGGTTTTGATTAGAAAATAAATAAAAAGGAACTTTCAGTTAACATATTTTTATTTTAAGATAGCTTCTAAAATGTAAGACATCTACCCATTATTATCCTTTACTAGAACAAGTCAGTTGAATTGTGATTCTTTTTCGCATGGCCATTAAAGATGGAATCATTTCTTCGAATTGACGTCACAGTATAAATCATATTGCCGGGACATCATCATCATAATCATAATCTATCAATTGCTGAACAAAGAACATCATGATTGATTTCTATAACCCAATACACTAGATACATATTATGTCCAAGAAGCGAAAATGTTAATCTATTTTCAAACAAATTCCTTCCCTACATAGGACACTTTCATTCAAAATGTTAATTAATGTGTGTGTTACCTATGTTAATTATCACATGCTTCAAGGTGACGGACAGCATCGTGAGGAAACCGGCATGCCTGAGAGATATTTCTCGATAGCATTTGAAGCCGTCACAGGGTGGCTTTAAAACTCTGACACGAAAAAAAGAAATTCAGAACGTTGGAAATAACGTTTTCGGATAAAGAATAAGCTGCAAGGAAAAATTTACATTGAGGCGCTTTACATAATTATTTCTTGACTTTACCAGAGGGCGCCCAATGGTCCACTAACACCACTCCTTTAAAAAAATATTATCTCGTGATTTAAAAGGAATTGTGAATAACGGCTAATAAGGACCCTCGGTCAGTGTTTCTAGAATTTTCTAATAACTTTTATAGAGTTTCATATTGAGACACCAAGCAATAAAATACGATCTAGAGGAATGTGGCCGCTTTCTTTTGATCGAATTTTGTTGCTTCGTGTCTCAATATGAAACTTTATAAAAAGTATTAGAAAATTCTAGACACACTTCACAGTCACTCCTATGCTACAGACAACCTCTGTTTCACAGATCATTTATTTTGTGTTCACTGTACAAGAAAGCTGCTGACTTCTGGGCCCATATTACACCTGACAGAGCTCAGAGACGCTTCGACCGATGCGGCAATTCCTTGCTCTATGTTACACCGAAAAGGTATACCAACATTTTCGTTTTTTCAAAACATTCATATCATCCTGTCTGTTTTATCATTCAATCGTCTCGTTAGTCTAGCGGCCGTAAGTGCTACTGCTGAGTATAAGGTCCTGGGTTCGATTCCCGGGTCGGGCAAAATGTTATTGGGTTTTTTCATTAGGAATTTCTCAGGTTTGACAGGTCCACTCAAATCTGTGTGGTTCTTTCCTCAAATCACCATTTCAGACACTAATCTACATGGTCCTCATATGGCCTGACCAAGATTATGTCAATCTGCCTAGCCTTTTCCCAACTATGTTGGGGTCGGCTTCCAGTCTAACCGGATGCAGCTGAATACCAGTATTTTACATGGACCGACTGCTTATCTGACCTCCACAATCCAATAACTAGGTAGGTAATACGATACCCCTTGGTAAGACTGGTTTTCAGACTTTCGGGCTTCTGACGACCCGTAACGACTGTCAAAGATCCACGAATGACAGCTGGGACCAACGGCTTAACGTGCTTTCCGAGGCACGGAGGAGTTTCGTTATGTAGAAATAGTCACCCATCCACGGACTAACCCCGGCAAGCGTAGCTTAACCTGATGGATCGCCCGTGCGGCTGAACTCATCTAGCTGATTTTTAATATTTTTTTAATATGACGTGTAAAAGTGATTCCGATATCCTATTTACAGAATAAACAATTTCATTTCAGTTGTAGCCCAGTCTAGATTTGTGCCTGGATGGCAATAGGCTCGCCCTCTATTACATAGGACTTAAACATAACTGACGAAATGTGTGTGTAGTGTACATCTCTGCCCAACCTTTCGGGGAAACGAGGCGTGATTTTATGGGCTGTATATGTTATTTGCCTGACATGTAACACAATTTATATAAAACATAGTTTTCCCCCCGAACAGCCCTTTCATACAAAAATTCATTCTTCAATGATCACTTTGTTCCTATTTTTGTCATGTCCACGTCATTCCAAGCCAATTATCATGTCATTAACTTACTGAAGGCAGGCTTCAAATTACGTCATTCAGTGTTTGTAAGTAGGCTTTTGTTTTAAATATGAAAGGTAATGATTACTTGTATTGTTGACCGCTCGTTTCATTGTAATGGGTTTGCGGACTTCTGGTTTCAAAATTGTGTTTGTTGGACATTTTAAAGATATTCTGCAGCTGAGTAACATGTTAACTTTGTGATCTCGTTTCAAAGACTGATTCATAACAGTATAATCGGTTGGTAAATGTGTGTGAATTATTTTACCACCACTGCTCTCAAAACGGTGAAGGAAAACATCGTGAGGAAACCGGTATCTCGAATCAAAATTTCGAAGACATGTATCTACCAACATATCTACCAACCCGCTCTGGGCCCGCATGGTAGATTACAGCCCACTCCCTCTCGAAGAGAGGAGGCCTGTTTCTCAGCAGTGGGAACATTATAGGCTGATTATGCATGCATTATGCATGTTTACATCTACCGCTTACAACACAGTATCTAATGATTAGTTAATTTTCTATGCAACCTAATTCGAGTGGTTTTGATTGGAAAACAAATAAAAAGGAACTTTCAGTTAATAATACATATTTTTATTTTAAGATAGCTTCTAAAATGTAAGATATGTACCCATTATTATCCTTTACTAGAACAAGTCAGTTGAATAGTGATTCTTTTTCGCATGGCCATTAAAGATG
Source organism: Agrochola lychnidis (assembly GCA_963680765.1). Classification (NCBI taxonomy): domain Eukaryota; kingdom Metazoa; phylum Arthropoda; class Insecta; order Lepidoptera; family Noctuidae; genus Agrochola; species Agrochola lychnidis. The sequence continues at coordinate 15,781,209 of OY796869.1, read as the reverse complement.
GAATCATTTCTCCGAATTGACGTCACAGTATAAATCATATTGGCGGGACATCATTATCATAATCATAATCTATCAATTGCTGAACAAAGAACTACATGATTGATTTCTATAAACCAATACACTAGATACATATGTCCAAGAAGCGAAAATGTTAATCGATTTTCAATCAAATTCCTTCCCTACATAGGACACTTTTTCAACAGTAATTTTCATTCAAAATGTTAATTAATGTGTGTGTTATGTTAATTATCATATGCTTCAAAAACGGTGACGGAAAGCATCGTGAGGAAACCGGCATGCCTGAGAGATATTTCTCGACAGCATTTGAAGCCGTCACAGGGTGGCTTTAAAACTCTGACACGAAAAGAAGAATTCAAAACGTTGGAAATAACAAGCGCTACTGCTGAGCATGAGGTCCTGAGTTCGATTCCCGGGTCGGGCAGTGTTATTGGGTTTTTCTATCTGGAATTTCTCAGTAGCAGCCCGGAGTCTGGATTTGTGCCCGGTTGATGGTAATAGGCTCGCCCCCTATTACATGGGACTTAAACATATCTGGCGAAATGTGGGTGTACCTGCTATAGGGACACCTCTGCCCAACCCTTCGGGGAAACAAGGCGTGATGTTATGTTATGTGGAAATAACGTTTTCGGATAAAGAATAAGCTGCAAGGAAAAATTTACATTGAGGCGCTTTACATAATTATTTCTTGACTGTACCAGAGGGCGCCCAATGGTCCACTAACGCCACTCCTTTAAAAAAATATTATCTCGTGACTTAAGAGGAATTGTGAATAACGGCTAATAAGGACCCTCGGTCAGTGTTTCTAGAATTTTCTAATACCTTTTATAGAGTTTCATATTGAGACACGAAGCAATAAAATACGATCTAGAGGAATGTGGCCGCTTTTCTTTTGATCGAATTTTGTTGCTTCGTGTCTCAATATGAAACTTTATAAAAAGTATTAGAAAATTCTAGACACACTTCACAGTCACTCCTATGCTACAGACAACCTCTGTTTCACTGATAATTTATTTTGTGTTCACTGTACAAGAAAGCTGCTGATTTCTGGGCCCATATTACACCCGACACAGCTCAGAGACACTTCGACCGGCGCGGCGATTCCTTGCTCTATGTTACACCGAAAAGGTATACCAACATTTTCGTTTTTTCAAAACATACATATCATCCTGTGTGTTCTGTTATTCGATCGCCTCGTTACTCTAGCGGCCGTAAGTGCTACTGCTGAGCATGAGGTCCTGGGTTCAATTCCCGGGTCGGGCAAAATGTTATTGGGTTTTTCCATTAAGTATTTCTCAGGTTTGACAGGTCCACTCAAATCTGTGTGGTTCTTTCCTCAAATGACCATTTCAGACACTAATCTACATGGTCCTCATATGGCCTGACCAAGATTATGTCAATCTGCCAAGCCTTTTCCCAATTATGTTGGGGTCGGCTTCCAGTCTAACCGGATGCAGCTGAATACCAGTATTTTACATGGACCGACTGCCTATCTGACCTCCACAATCCAATAACTGGGTAATACGATACCCCTTGGTAAGACTGGTTTTCAGACTTTCAGGCTTCTGACGACCAGTAACGACTGTCAAAGATCCACGAAAGACAGCCGGGACCAACGGCTTAACGTGCTTTCCGAGGCACGGAGGAGTTTCGGTATGTAGAAATAGTCACCCATCCACGAACCAACCCCGGCCAGCGTAGCTTAACCTGATGGATCGCCCGTGCGGCTGAACTCATCTAGCTGATTTTTAATATTTTTTTAATATGACGTGTAAAAGTGATTCCGATATCCTATTTACAGAATTAACAATTTCATTTCAGTTGCAGCCTAGTCTAGATTTGTGCCTGGATGGCAATAGGCTCGCCCCCTACTACATAGGACTTAAACATAACTGGCGAAATGTGTGTGTGGTATGGGTAGGTACACCTCTGCCCAACCTTTCGGGGAAACGAGGCGTGATTTTATGGGCTGTATATGTTATTTGCGTGACATGTAACACAATTTATGTAAAACATAGTTTTCCCCCGAACAGCCCTTTCATACAAAAATTCATTCTTCAATGATAACTTTGTTCCTATTTTTGTCATATCCACGTCATTCCAAGCCAATTATCATGTCATTAACTTACTGAAGGCAGGCTTCAAATTACGTCATTCAGTGTTTGTAAGTAGGCTTTTGTTTTAAATATGAAAGGTAATGATTACTTGTATTGTTGACCGTTCGTTTCATTGTAATGGTTTTGCGGACTTCTGGTTTCAAAATTGTGTGTGTTGGACATTTTAAAGATATTCTACAGCTGAGTAACATGTTAACTTTGTGATCTCGTTTCAAAGACTGATTCATAACAGTATAATCGGTTGGTAAATGTGTGTAAATTATTTTACCACCACTGCTCTCAAAACGGTGAAGGAAAACATCGTGAGGAAACCGGCATGTCCTAGAACAAAAAATCGAAGACATGTGATATCTATCAACCCGCACTGGGCCCGCGTAGATTACAGCCTACTTCCCCCTCGAAGAGAGCCTGTGTCCCAGCAGTGGGAACATTATAGGCTGATTTAATTATGCATGCATGTTATGCATGTTTACACCTACCTACAGCATAGTATCTAATGATTAGTTAATATTATATGCAATCTAATTCGAGTAGTTTTGATTAGAAAAAAAATAAAAAGGAACTTTCACTTAGCAAAACATATTTTTATTTTAAGATAGCTTCTAATTATTATCCTTTACTAGAACAAGTCAGTTGAATTGTGATTCTTTTTCGCATGGCCATTAAAGATGGAATCATTTCTTCGAATTGACGTCACAGTATAAATCACATTGGCGGGACATCATCATCATAATCATAATCTATCAATTGCTGAACAAAGAACTACATGATTGATTTCTATAGCCCAATACACTAGATACATATGTCCAAAAAGAAAATGTTAATCGATTGCCAAACAAATTCCTTCCCACATAGGACACTTTTTGAACAGTCACTTTCATTCAAAATGTTAATTAATGTGTGTGTTATGTTAATTATCACATGCTTCAAGGTGACGGAAAGCATCGTGAGGAAACCGGCATGCCTGAGAGATATTTCTCGACAGCATTTGAAGCCGTCACAGGGTGGCTTTAAAACTCTGACACGAAAAGAAGAATTCAAAACGTTGGAAATAACGTTTTCAGATAATGAATAAGCTGCAAGGAAAAAATTACATTGAGGCGCTTTACATAATTATTTCTTGACTTTACCAGAGGGCGCCCAATGGTCCACTAACACCACTCCTTTAAAAAAATATTATCTCGTGATTTAAAAGGAACTGTGAATAACGGCTAATAAGGACCCTCGGTCAGTGTTTCTAGAATTTTCTAATAACTTTTATAGAGTTTCATATTGAGACACGAAGCAATAAAATACGATCTAGAGGAATGTGGCCGCTTTTCTTTTGATCGAATTTTGTTGCTTCGTGTCTCAATATGAAACTTTATAAAAAGTATTTGAAAATTCTAGACACACTCACCGGAGGTGTCTACTAACCGTTCTTCGTAATTCCTGCCCAATCAAGAGATTTTTTTTTTTAAATCAGTGGCGCTAGTGAACCATTGGGCGCCCCCTTTCCCAGAAACAGTCGATATAGTTATTAGAACAAGTAATTTCGCATCGCATTTTATTAACATGCTGGCAGAATGAGACGTTACCTCGTCAAAATATTTCGTGGCAATGTTCAATAAATAAACATTACACATACATACATAACCTCACGCCTTCTTCCCATGGGAGTATGCAGCAACTACAGAACGCCACCTGCTACGATCCTTACATACTCCTTTTGCTTAGTTAACGTTCATAATCTGGTCATGTAGTATGCCCGAATGTATGTTATTTAATTTTTTGTAAATGTGAGTAGCATGGAGCCGTTTATTATGTTATTAAGATGTATGCTGACTTGGAAAAGCAAGGCAGTTGACAGTATGTCATGTTCACTTAAATGTCTCGCTGATGGTGGCGAGTGTGTTGGATAATTCGGTTCCCTACAAAATGGTTGAGCTGGATGGTGCTGACCCACGCGTCATGTTCATGAACGGGCGCCGTCAGTTGAGACTGGTCATCTCTTATCTGCCAGGGCTTATTTTTAATCTTATATTTTCAATTGCTTTTGATTATTTTTAAATCTATATTTAAAAGAGTGTTCTTGGAGTTTCTTGACCGTTCTTCTCCATAGAGATCCACGTTTTGGAATGGGCAACTAGCTTCAACTTTCTGACTAACTGACCGACTCTTTGACGATTCAAAAGTGCCTGTAAATGGTTTAATTGAAATAAATGCTTTGAGTTTGAGTTGACCACACCTGACCTTTCTAAAGAACCAATAAAGTCAATAGATGTCCTTCTAGGGCGTCCCCTGCTTCACACAAACATTTACTTTTCAGAAAAACTCTTAACCTAATCCAGCAACTTCGGAAACCATTCAAACTTTTGCTCACACTACAGAAAATGGTTCCAAAGATTCATCTGTACGAAACTAGATTGCTGAGCAAATTAGTTTTCCTAGGCCAACGGGAATTCAAGTAAAACGTGTTGGTTAGGAGTAACGTTTGGTATAGCCGGACCAAACTAGTTGATCTTGTTATCAAACACAGGCTTCAGGCTAAAGTGATTGGTGTGCAAAATGATTTGAGAAGCCGGCAGAATTTCTTGTTTATTGAATTAAAATCTGAATTTATCCTAACTTACCCTTGCTATCTAAACTAATATTGTAAAGAGAAAAGATTTTATTTTTAACCGACTTCCAAAAGGAGGAGGTTCTCAATTCGACTGTATGTTGTTTTTTTTTTTTTTTGTATGTTTGTTACGCGATTACTCCGCCAATTATGAATTGATTTTGATGATTATTTTTTTGTTTGGTAGATCATACTTCAGAGGTGGTCCCACATAAATTTTATTAACTTTGCATGGGTAGTTTTTGAGTTAGCTTCAATAATACGCATTTTTTTCTCACTTAGTATGTGTATGATATGATAACTTCCTGTCACTGTTATTTACATAGCAGATAGTGGTATTCGAATTCGTATGGGGTAGGTATCACAACTAAAAAGTGAAAAATAAAAACTTTTTACAAAAAAAAAAAACAACCGACTTAAAAAAAAACACTACAAAGTGAAAAATAACTTTAATTTCGGAAGTCGGTGACAAAGAACGAAAATTCAAAGCCAAAGACACCGACTTCCGAAATTAAAGTTATTTTTCACTTTGTAGTGTTTTTTTAAGTCGGTTGTTTTTTTTTGTATGTTTGTTTGTTTGTAATTAATAAACTCAAAAACTACTGGACCGATTTTAAAAATTATTTCACCAGCTGAATGTTATAATAATACTAACTAACACAGGCTATGATTTATAAAGATATCATGCGGGCAAAGCCGCTGGCGGAAGCTAGTAATAAAATTATAAATGCGAATGTGAGTTTGTCGGTTTGTTGCGCTTGCATACTAAAACGAGTGAACAGATTTAAATGACATGCGTAGACCATGACTTGTGTTAGGACATATGATACTTTTATCCCGATGTTCTCACAGGATCAAGACTTATGCGGGTGAAACCACGAGGCGCAGCCAGTATATCACACTTAATATTATAAAGGCAAAAGTTTTTGAGTGTGTGTGTATGTTTGTCTCTTCTTCACGCTCAAACGGCTGAACGGATTTGGATGAAATTTGGTACGCAGATAGTTTATAACCTGGATTAACACATAGAATACTTTTTATCTCCATGGGCTTGCGGATGGTGAACAATGGGTAGCTCGCCGTCCGATAAGGACCAAGCCCGGGTCAACGGCGCATTGTATTCCACGCGCGCCTCAAAGAGATGTCAGCAGAATTGACGAAGTCCGCTACGACCGATGTCTGCCGGGGTTGCGAAGAAAACCAAAAGGGAGATCATGACCCCCGGCAACAGGGCAACCGAAGGAACACGGGTGGGTTTTAGTCAGTAAAAGTCTGACACGCCCTCCCGCTCTGCCCAGAGCGGGAGAAGTTATTTAATAATTTCCCATCCAAAAAAAGGCAAAAGCTGAAAAAGCTTGTATGAAAAATCAACATTGGGTTCTGTGATTTTTGAAGAAATGTGAATTACTTACCTCGCCCGCCGTCGTCGTCGTTGCCGTCTGCTAAGAAATTTACGCAATTTCCTACTACACACTCACAATCTCAATGTCATTCCTGTAAATTATACTTATTCAAGTTATAGAAGAGCGAAATCTCCTAACACAGGCTTATTTGCTTAAAAGGAGGCTCCAAGCACTAGTTGTTAAGATTTACTTGTTAAAATAATAAACTAATTTTCTTATTTTCATTCATTTTCACAATTCAAAAATATTTGTGTTGTTATTTGCGTTAAGAATTTTTTTAACATGAAACAATGGTTTATGAATTTACTTCCAAATTCTTCGTATTGTGTTACGCAATTGGGATGCCGAACAGATTTAATAAAAGTGAATGTACTTGCTACATTTAAATCTCCTGATTGAGATCTTTCCTTTGTTTTACACATACAAATAAAAGCAAGCACCCGAAACATTTCACACGGATTTTTAGAACCGAAATAAAAGAGAAAATTCTAAATTAGTCAATTATCCGTTACGATCCGTTCGAAATTCCCAGCTGTCATTGATGGTGCTATTTCGCTTTTGCTCCTAACTGTACTAACGTATTGTCTGTAATTATGTGCCCGATTGTGCTCCAGGAGATAGGCGATGTTTACTTTTTTTTGTAGCAAAGCAGTTTTGTAATAAATAGTTGACCGTTAGAAAAATACGTTATGAATTTTGTATTGTAGAATGATTATGAGCCAAAAATTAAAAAAACAACTTAGGTTTGTTAATATATTTTTTTTTTAATTTTTAAAATCTTTTTTTTTGTATTTACACACGTTGTTAGTAGTATTAGCGAATATTATAATATTCCGACAGCAGTAATAAATGAAGTTTGTGTGCAGACAAAACTGTAAAAATACTCACAGATAAGACAGCAACTAGTAATGAAGTTACTCTACTAATCGCCATGACAGAATGTCCCATTTTAACAATAAAATTAAATTATGTTTCATAAAAAAAAATTGTTTTGGTAATGCAACTATTTTGCTGAAATATACATATTTGAGGAAAATAACCACAAAGAACATTAACCTAGAGTCTGGCCACGCTAAGTCTGCATAAGTAAAAAAACAGTAGAATTTGAAAATCTATAGACGGCAACACGATCCTGTCTTAAGAAAAAAGGATTTGATACTTTGTTTGTCTATTTGTTTTTGATGGTTATTTTGTTTATATTCTGATTTATTCCTGGTAAAGAATAGTCACTTTAGCACGATGCAGTGTGGATTCGGTATAGTTTTGTTATCGTATGGAGGTAGAGCATAGGTACGACATAGTCTATTACACATAATCTATTATGTAAAAATCAAAAGGCAAAATATCAAAATCATTAGATCTACTTACAGTTGATTGACAGATTTAAAAGTATACCATATATAAAACTTTTTGGGGTTGCCCATATTTTATATTTCTTTTTCATTTTTTCGACCAATTATTATTGATATAAATTAAGTAAGTGATTGAACTTTTGACTGCTGTTTTAGTTATAACTTTCGTTGTTAATTGGAATGTTATAAATTAGAATAGAAATAGTTTGAAAGATGCAATCAAAGAAGTTGTTAAAATAATCCCTTTTCAAAACTCATTTAACTTTTCACATTAAACTTCTAGATTTTGATGTGTAAAATTTGCAATGAAGAAGATTTAATGAAGAACTCGACACCCGTTATGAACTTATTTTGAATTCTTATTATAATGAGCTACGAATATAATTGTATGTCGAGACCAAGCCGTGCCTCGGAAAGCAAGTTAAGCCTTTGGTCCCGGCTGTCATTCGTAGATCTTTGACCGTCGTTACGGGTAGTCACAAGCCTAAAAGTCAGACAAAAAGTCTTACTAAGGGGTAGGTGAAGCGACTGCCTATCTGACCTGATCTGATCAACTGGGTAATAAAGGTCAGATGGGCAGTCGCTCCATGTTAAATACTGGTATTCAGCTGCATCCGGTTAGACTGGAAGCCGACCTCTACATAGTTGGGAAAAGGCTTGGCAGATTGATTTAATTAATTCATAGTCTTGTGCTCATCGAGTTTTTCTGGACATCGCCAAGCGGTTGATTGAGTCTTCACCTGACTAGCGGGCTGGCCTATTTTTAGGTCAAAGAATCAGCATTGCCATACAACACATCGTCGCAATGATTATTATAATAGGTATGTTATGTTAAGTCTATTAGTTATATTTCACTACTAAGGGGACGATAGCTGACTTTTAATGATTTTATACTGAAGATGACGTCTGAACGAGTAGTGTTAGTCATTTGGAAAAAATATATATTAAATTAGAGCATTTTTTTAATATTTTAATATAGGCATATTTTTGATTATGTTTATATTACATAGTGAAATTAATTTGTAAAGTTATGTCTAACGCGGATAAAAAACTGAGAATGACGCAAAATCCATCAAGTGTATTTTTCTGAAAACTTTTCACTATTTTAAAGATAATTAAATTACTAATCTTTCAATATACGTGTTTTATTAAAATACCTTTTGTTTTATGTGTAATAAATTAATGATGCGTCTAATTTGGGACAGCGCTCCTTGATGGGCGAGTGCTATTACTGGCTGGAAGTACGACGCGTTGCGTGAGCTCAGTACAGAACACGCATGCTAACCATTCAAGGTCACTGTCATATACCTGCGTCTTAATAAATGCCTACTTACGTGTGAAAAAGTAATGTTACTTAAGGGGATGCGCTGAGGAAGCCCACGAATGATTTTATAACATTTGACAGTTATGCTAACTTATGGAGTTGTATTGCTGATTGTAATGATTATAATTATGAAAAGCCATATATGTTACGGTCGCGAATCATATTTTAACCAACATGAAACCTGACACTAACCTACAAAATGAAAAAAACTAAATAAAATTTGAATTTTGCGAGCTAGCTTAGCGCATCCTCCATAAGTATAGATTAAAAATCATTTTCTGCGCTTGACCATCGCGATTGCTCGCTGCGTGTTGCCAATTTCAGGATGTATTTCTTCGCTAGACGTGGTATAGAAGAAAGTCATTTAAACATTTTAGGTAACTTGTATGTGCTCCTATAAAGGTGGTTTTACACCGGCGAGGCGAGGCGTGGATGGGATGGGCGAGAATTTAAACTTGTAAGTTAAAATTTCCATCCACGCCCTGCCCATCTTTGGTGTAAAAGGTCTAGATGCGCGAGGATGTGCGAGGCGAGATTTGTTAGTACAATATTGAACTTTATTGCTGTAAAAATAGATTATTTATTTACATTGTAAAACGGATATACAAATCGCGCACCTACCATCGAGGACCCGCACGTTCTCGGAATGTCTCGCGTTGGCACGCGCTGGCTCACACCGGCTCACTCCGACTATCGCAAGACATCGCTGCATACTATATACTCGGCTAGCCGGCGCGCGAAACACAGCTAGCCGGGCGACGCGTGATCGCGCGAGCCACTAGGTAACGATGGCCGCCGCGTGACATCGCGAGCGCTGGCCATCGCGAGACGGCGCGGTATAGCGATGGCCGTCTTTCAATATAAAAGGGTCAGCGTAATTTCAATTCTCGCCCATCCCATCCACGCCTCGCCTCGCCGGTATAAAACCACCATTATGTTCAGGTTTTGAATCAGAAACTTGGTGCTAATGACGCAGCTATATAACGTGTCATGAAATTTCCACGGACTCTATACAAAATTTTCCTAGAATTTTCCACAATTTCCATTTAAGTCCCCGTGATTTGTACCGAATTCATAAATCAAAAACCAGGTCTATTATTACTGTGTTCACGTTTGCCCACTTTCAAATCTAAAATACACTGAATAAATAATAAATACATATTGTAAGTAAAGAAAATTGTAGTGTGTGGGCCGTGATTGATTTCGTAAAGGTAGTTTTCAAAAGATTAATGATGTACTTACAGAAGATAATTACAAGATGGAAAACAAATGGAAACAATTATTTTAATGTTTTGACCTATATTAATCGTTGTTATGTCAAATGCCTCATTTGGTAGGTAGTGATAAAAAACAACGCCAACATTCTGCTTTAATCTTATTTCTAGGGTTTCGTATCCAATGTGTGTCAAAGAGACCTTATTTTTAATCTGTTGCAGTCAGTCAATCCGTTTTTCAGTCTGTCATAGGACTGTACCTGTTAAACCTAATTATAAAAGTAAAAAACTCAAAACCCAATTCTTAGTTAATTTATTCAGGTGTGACCTTGCAGAAGTCCATTATAAAATATAATAGACGTTGATATACAGTGTGAGTCTTCATAATGTGCATATATTGAAATGAGGGAATCTATGCTTAATTTTATTGACGGAAAAAATGGTCAAAATTTTTTTTTGTTTTTTTTTTATTTTTTTGTAACAATTTTTTTTTTTTTTTATTCTCTTGGGCATCTTATTTATAAATTTTACAATTATTGTAAAAATTGATGAAAAAAATACAGATTTTTGCTAAAAAAACATGTTTATTTTCAATTGAGGGTAGTTTTTTTTCTCATTTTTAATTTTATGTGGACGCCTACTTACTTCCAATCATTATGGAGTTTGTTTCATCGCAATAACTGAATCAGTTTAAAAGTTACACAGTTTTGTTACATTTTTTTTTAATTCCATAAAAAGTATTAAAAAAATATTTAGATTTTTTTAAATAATTTTTCTGTCGTTAAAATTAAACATAGATTCCCTCATTTTGATATGTGCACATTATGAAGACTCACACTGTATTTATTACCCTGTTCCGCTTAACTATTCTTAAGGAGCCTTAAATAACCCTGTAAAAAATCGATGTTGCCACACCGAACTCTGAACGCAGAGAGCGTCTCGCTGTTGTTTCAGCGTCCATCGCTCGGTATGGTAACACGCCGTGTTTGGGTCCGCGACAGTTCAATCGTCATCCTAAGGATACCTTGTTAAAAGGCGAAACACGTGTCGATTTGTTACAGGGTTTTTTTAAGGCTCTATAGAAATAGTTAAGCGGAACAGGTTAGTAAATATATCAACGTCTATTGTATTTTTTTCAAAACCTAATGTCAAACATGAACCAAGAAATCTCGTATTTGAAATAAAAATATGTACACAATAGTTGCACTAATATAAAGCGGGACATTAAAAATATCGTAGAAGCACATGATGCCCCCAATACCAAGCCTATCTCTCGAACTACAATCGGGGGCGTTTGCAATTAAACAGCACGAATTCTACTCGATCAAGAGGCGGCGGCATGTCGAACACACGCGTTCTAACGTATAGCACTACATAGCCCAGAGCAACGTCCGAACACCGAACTGAAGCTAACGTCCACAGTTTTGGAAATAACAAGCCTGTTTGATATTACAAAGAGCTGTCGAAAACAAAAGAATAAAGTTTTTTTAATAGTGATTCGTAATCTTATTTGTTGGTCATCAGCTTCCTGCCCTTGTCCCATGTTAGTTGGGGTCGGCGCAACACGTTTTCTTTTTCCACTCTCCCTTGTCAACCGTCACACTATCATTCACTCCCTTCTCTTTCATATCATTCCTCACACAATCCTTCCATCTGTTCATTGGTCTTCCTCTCCCGCTCCATCCATCAACATTTATATTTATTACTCTTTTAGTCACATGCGTTTCTTCTCTCCTCATCACTTGCCCATACCAGGCCAAACGATTTCCTTTCAACTTTTCTGTCACTGGCGCCACTTTTAAACTTCCTCTTATATACTCATTTCTTACTTTATCCATTTTTGTCACTCCACACATCCATCTCAACATTCTCATCTCCGCGACATGCAATCTTTTTTCACCCGTCTTTTTCAATTTTTTTAAATCTTATTTGTTGGTATACGTTGAATAGGTTTAGGTTCAATTTCCGCTACAAAAATGGTCAAATAAGAGTCGTCAAAATCATTTAATCCATAGAGAACTTTCTAGAAATAAAGCTGAGGTAATAAGAACTCAATTCATTGCTGAGAATATATTTATATTTAGATAGTAAAATGATCACCGGTTTTAGTTTTATATGGGCTGTTTCTAGAAGTTAAAAAAATAAAAATTTATAAATATTATTATTGAAGTATCTATACATATAATAAAATCGTAGCGAAGTCAAAACTGTACATTGAATATTTTTGAAAAAAAGTAATTGCTACGAGGTCTAGGATCGATTCTAATGCCGAAAATATTTTTTTTAGAATTTTTGTCTGTTTGTCTGTTTGTCTGTATGTATGTTCCAGCATCACGCAAATTCTACCGGACAGATTCTGTTAAAATTTTGCATAGATATTCCCTGTGTGTCTGGTCAAACTATAGGGTATAAACTATCACGCTATTTACTATGGGGGACGAGCAATATTACATTATGTTGTATTTTTATGTTCTAGCATGACGCAAATTCTACCGGATAGATTCTGTTAAAATTTTGCATAGGTGTTCCCTATAAGTCTGGTCAAACTATAGGGTATAAACTATCACGCTATTTACTATGGGGGACGAGCAATAGTATATTATGTTCGTATTTTTGGGAAAAAACGCGCCAAAATTTTAGGATATTGTAGATGGTTATCGATTTAACTTTTTAAATGATTATCATCACGCTATACCTTTATGGAACTAAGCAGTCAATCAAAAAATATATAGGAACGGCTATTTTAGACAAGTTTCAACAAAGCAATTAGCTCAGCGGTTGGGCGGTTGCTTTGTAAACGTGGGGTTGTAAGTTCGATTCCCACCTACGGTTTTTTTTTCTTTTTTTTCACATTTTGTTATTTTGTTATACGATTATTTTTTTTTTTTGATAATCTACCTATAATCTATAGATATAATAAAATCGTAACGAAGTTAATTTTTTTTAAAGAAAGTTATTGCTAAGAGGTCTGGGATCGATTCTTATGCGGAAAATAAAGTTTTTAGAATGTTTGTCTGTACCAACCGTAGGGCATAAACTATCACGCTATTTGCTATGGGGGATGAGCAATATTACATCATGTTCGTATTTTTCTCTACAAATTGTAAAAGGACGCGCCAAAAGGTTGGGATATTGTAGATAGGTAGTTACCGATTTAACTTTTTAAATGATTATCATCACGCTACCTTTTATATAGGAACGGCTATTTTAGCTAACTTTCAACAAAGCGAATAAGTAAGCGATTGGACGAATGATTTGAAGTCCTGAGGGCCTACCACCAGCTTAAAAGCAGTATTATTTTAATATTACTTTAGTTTACTTCAGTGTGGGAAAGAGATGAAGCTCTACAGGATGTATAGCTCCATCTCTTTCTCCCACTGAAGTAACATTAAAAAAATACTGCTTTATGAGCTGGTGGTAGGCCGCCCGGGGTAGTAAGTTCGATTTACATCTGTTTTTTTAAACTCTTTTTGTAAAACGATTTTTTTTTTGGATTGTGTATGTAATAGTTCATAGAATGTATTAATTCACAAAAAATGGAAAACTTCGTAAGCTATGGGAAACTACTAAGTTACAAGTACTTTACAGTCACAAAACATTCAAGGTTGTATTCTGATCATTTTAGAGCAAAAGACTGTAGGAATAAAATGTTTTTTTACAGATTTTGACAGCAGATTTGTCCTAGCGATTTTATAATATGTATGTGGATCTTCTGGAATCGCTGCCACACTGCTTCCTGGTGGCAAAACAGCGCACGTCATGTTTAAGATTCCCATCGTTTTAGAGAGCAACGAAACACCTGTTTGTGGGGTGTCACGCAACAGTAACAAGGGATGTGTGCTTAGGGGATTGCGCTTCGTCGTATGGGATGAATGCGTTATGGCAGTCAGTATAAGCTGCTTCTCACACGGACAACTGTTACGTCGCTTGCTCCCGAGTCACCATTCCTGACTCTCTGTATATTTTGGCTGCTGAGAATAAAACTACAAACGTAGTATACAGGGAAGTTTTATAAAAATGTGGCTGTTATTGTAGTATATTGTGATGTCTTACGATTTCCATGCGAACGAAGTCGCGGGCAGAAGCTAGTAATTATATATTTTTGAAAGATGTTATTTGTTCTTTTCTTGTTTTTGACAAGTAAATTAGTTGCGTCAGCTACTTGGTAAGTTTAACCACTAAAAATGCGGTCCACTGAATTTACCACTATAGATATTGCTACGGATGTACAATTAGCCTATAATGTTTCCAATGCTGAGACACAGGCCTCTTCTCTGTAAGAGGGAGTGTGCCGTAATCCATCTCGCGGGCCCAGTGCGGGTTGGTAGATGTCACATGTCTTCGAATTTTTAGTTCTAGTACATTCCGGTTTCCCCACGACGCTTTCCTTCACCATTTTGAGAGCAGTGGTGATGAAATAATTTACACAAAGTAAAGCGCCTGTCTAGGTTCGAACCCACGACTTACAAACTCGTAAGTCGTAGCTGTTACCACTGGGCCACAACTCCTCCACTACAAATATTGCTACAGATGGAATGATAAGAATTTTTCATAAACATAACATATAACATCACGCAATGTTTCCTCGAAGGGTTAGGCAGAGGTGTCCCTGTAGTAGGTACACCCACATTTCGCCAGTTATGTTTAAGTCCCATGTAATGGGGGGTGAGCCTATGGCCATCAACCTGGTACAAATCCAGACTCCGAGCTGCTACTGAGAAATTTCAGATAGAAAAACCCAATAGCACTTTGCCCGACCCGGGAATCGAACCCAGGATCTCATGCTCAGCAGTAGCGCTTGCGACCACTAGACTAACGAGACAGTCATAAAACACGTGGCATTATAATAGCCATTTTAAGATCGAATTTATTGTAAGAAGCAATAATTTCCACAGAACTTGCCAATACTTTAGACGGTTGACAGCCCAATATCGATCTACCGCCACACCTGCTTCTAATACCTCAATAACCTTCCCAGAAACATCCAACCAGATACCTCAAGTAAACTACATATTTAATGCTATACACGAAATACATACATCCTACGGGATTTGTGGCGAACGCTAAACACAACAATCCCGGGCAATGACCGCTGATATAGGTACTTAGCACGAAACACATTAGTTATGTACCTAAACCTACCTTAGAAGGAATCCTCTATGACACATATAATATTGATGTGCGTTTGTGGTAGACTTGAACTAAAATGGCTGAAATTACGTACAGGTATATCTGTGCACGTTAGAGATGCCGCGAATACTTGCTATTATTCGGTATTCGGCATTACTCGACATTTTTTTGTTATTCATCGAATACCAAATAATAGTGTCCATTATTCGACATTCGGCGATTAGTTGTTTTTAAATAAAAATAAACTTTTTAATGAACAGAAAAACTATAGACTTGAAAATAATTAAACTTTTATTAATCTTTAAAAACAAAACACACTTAGTAATAATATCATTAATATAAAAAGTTTGCCAAAAATCAGTCATGTTTAAGTTCATTAGTTTGGCTTTTTAATTAATAATTTAATACGAGTATTTAAAGTCCAAAAGGGGCAGATTGTGGTGCAGAAAAACTAGTTTTTCTGCACGATTGAGATCAAGTCGGTTGCGTTTTCTTTTTCCAAAATCAAACCTGCCTTAGAAAATAAATAAACTCTATTATTATTTGAGAATAAATAAACTTTTTTGTATATTCCTTTTTTTATGTCGAGTAATAATGGCGAGTATTCGACTATTCGTCATAGGAAATGGCACTTAATCGGTATTCGACTATATAATAACAAATATTCACGGCATCTCTAGTACACGTGTTCAAATTGTAGTGGATTTTGGTCATAAGGATTGAGAGCACTCATAACATAACGCCTATTTTCTCCGAAGGGTTGGGCAGAGGTGTATCTTTAGTACACCCACATTTCACCAGTTATGTTTAAGTCCCACGTAATAGAGGCGAGCCTATTGCCATCAACCGGGCATAAATCAATTTCCAATATCCAACAACGCTCTCCAGTGTTAGTGAAAAAATAAAATAATAATTTTTACAGCAAAAAAAAGAACTGTCTTCAAAAAAAAGAACATTACTTTAATTTCGGAAGTCGGTGTCTTTAGATCTGTATTTTAGTTTTATATATTTATTTTTTTTGTAAAATAGTTTATTATCTCATTATCTGTCACGATGCCTCATTGAGGTGGATAACAATTAAAATTCTATTGTGTCTCGTTAATGACAGTTGAAAGGTTAAGTTTCACTTTATATTGTACTACCTACCTCACCCACACCTATTCGTACACCTATTCGGAAGTATTATAAAATTATCAAGATATACAAAATGGATTAAATACGTATTATCGAAGCTAACTCAAGCAAAGTTAATAAAATTTCTATGGGGCCACCGCGTAAGCTTCTTCTGCCAAATGAAAAAAAGAATTTTCTAAATCGGTTCACAATTGACGAAAATATCGATGTACATACATTAAAAACATACAGACGAACATATTTTTTGGAGTCCGTTAAAAATGGGCATAATTCCTGTTCATTATTTATTCATTTCATGGATTCATTGCCGTTTAATTCTACACGCTTCCGAGGCAATGCTATCACATTTAAACTCATTTTCATAGAAATTTATGTCGTTTTAATTACTAATTTAAAACCTGCAGCATCGACCTTTAGAGGGTTTATCCCAAAAGTTGGCAACGTCGTAAATAGCTGTCAAATATTTAACTGTGTTGATTAACTTGGCAATATTACTGTATGGAATTAAGAAATGTAGCTAACTTGGGATCTAAAATATTGATTATGAAATACAATAATTAATATCGTTACACCGAATATTTAGTTTTAGATGTAAAAAAAGCATTTGGAATAAAACGGTGACAACATCAAATTCAGTGTTATAATTGCAATTCATAATTAATATTCTAGTTCGCTAGTTAGCCACATTTCTTATTTCCATACAGTAATATTGCTAAATTAATTAAAACAGCGAAATATTTGACATCTATTTGCGACGTTGCCCACTTTCAGAATAAACGCTCTTAACAGAGTCACGCCTAGTGGCATCCCTCACCTAATGAAGCATATTATTATGGATCAAAGGGTATAAAACCCCTTGACTTTGATAGAACGCTATCACAGAGTTTCCGATATTCGAAGATTTAATTATCTCAGTAAATCAATTATTTTATCACTGGATCTTAGGTACAGTCCACAAAATTTTACCAACGCAGATTTTTTAATCTTTATTATTGAGCCAAATATTTAATTATAATCGGAACAGAAGTCAAAGTAAAAGAAACTTTAAGGTATTAATTGAAATGCTGAAATACAACGTACTGAATAAGTTTACGTCAATTTAGACGACGTAAAAAATAAAAGAAATAAGAAATATTGTTTATTCTGGACAAGCAAAACACACGTTACAAAAAAAGATACAAAATACACACATACAAAGTAGCCAGATCATCGTTCTACCTGCTGAAGATCTCCCATCTGGACATGAGTTGCCTTGTGTAAACTGTAAGTCTTTTTAAACAAACTCCGAACCGGACCCAGGTTGACCAAAGCAAGAAAAACCTGTTCAGGTGGAGATTCATACACGACTCCGCCTTGGAGCGTAAATGTGATGCTGTTCCACAAACAATAGGACACTTAATTATCATGTCCAGCGCGCTGTCAGCTGCACGTTACAGGAACTAATGAACGCTAGTGATGTCGCCAAACACGTGACCGAATTCTGGGCCGAGTTCATTTAGATTGCCATCGACGTGCTCAGATGGGGAGTTTGTTGCACCACTTCCCAGCTAAAGCACTAGGGAGTGGAGAAGGGCGGGCGTTTTTGGGGGACTATCTTATTTAATTGAAGTGAAAACTTCTTTAGACGCGTTGGGCATTTTTGAGATGGGATTAAACCATTGATTTCGCTACACTATGACGACACCTCTTTTTTGGAAACGCGATTGTGCTCTTTATTTGTATTACGTTACGGATCAATGTTCTATGCGAGTATTTTTACTTTAAAGGTTTTGGAAGTTTTTTTAAATGTAAACGCGATTGTTCTCTTTGTTTAGATAAGGTTACGGACCAATGTTCTATTCAAGTATTTTTTTTCCACCAAGGTGATCTTGTTTAAGTTTTCACTTCTGTCGGCACTCCCGAAAGGCAACCACTTTTTTTTTGACGTTCGAAATGTGCTGAATCTCAGCCTAGTTTGAATAGATGACTTTTGAATTTGAATTAGATGAAGAAGTCACCAAAAGCCCTGCATTCAACCAAAAATTGTGATTATATATATGTGAAATTAGTAGTTAGTTGTTGTCGCTGACCGTACAACAACTACCAAAGGACGCATTAGAAAATAATTCTATGAAATGCCTATATTACAGAGAAGTAGGTAAAACAAATGACCATCAACCTGCCATTACCATGTTTAATATTCATCCTTGTGAGCGAGAGGGTCGAGTTGACCCCCTTAGCAACAAAAGTACCTAACAATGATGTCGAAACTTTCAAGTGCTCCTACCCCATCTGGCTTCTAGTCTCCCTAATAGCGATACACCTGATTTTATATTCTAAGTTTGAATTACTAAGAAGGATGGTAAATATTTTTAGGGTTTTGTTGAAAAGTGCAAAAGAAAATCTAAAGTTCGGCTAAGTATGCTAAAAGGTTTTTGTTTTTAGGGTTCAGGAGGAGTAGCAAGAGCAGAATAGTATCTGTTTGTTTGTAAGTAATATCCTGATAACGGCAGATTTTTTGTGTGAAGGCAGCTGAAGTTCCCTTATCCTCTTCATTGAGAGGCATGAGAAACAGGGTGTAAAGTTCACTCATCCTCCATAGAAAAGGGAGGATCCTCCGACAAGATGGGTGTCGTGTCTGGCGGGCAACCGCCCAACGATTGATGTCGGGGAAGTTATACTGGGTGGCAGGGACATCGACGCGAAAACGATTACCATGGATTCAGTACATGGTTCTGAACCCCGACGCGCTGAAATTTTTCGTCGGTATTTTTTTTAAATATGCTGTTCCATACATTTTGACCGCGTAGGTATTGCACTTCTCTAGTGAAACAGCAGTTTTTTTTTAAATAACCGACAAAAGATTCCAACGCGTCGGGGTTCAGAACCATGTATTGAATCCATGGTAATCATTTCGCGGCGATGTCCCTGCCACCCTGTATATATGCCGATCGCGCGGTAAACCTTGTTTGCGAGATGCAGAATTTTGTGTGACGTCAGGTTTTTGATGCGTAGTTCGTATGCGGTGATATAGATGCCGCCACAAGAGGATAAATTACGATCAAGCTTTTTGAAATTACCAAGTAAGTCATATGCACCTGGAGCAGACGAGTTCTGGAGTGGAGACCGCGTATCGGCAAGCGTAGTGTGTGACGCCTCTCAGCCAGATGGACCGAAGTCCTTAAAAAGGTGACTGGCACAGAATGTATGCGGAAGGCGAAGAACAAGGTATTGTGGCGCAGCGGTTTTTTTTGGGTGGGAAACTATCAAATAGCTTCTTCCGCTCTGGGCGGAGCAAGAGGGCATATCACTCTTACTAACAAAAAACCCACCCGTGTTCCTTCAGTTGCCATGTTGCCAGGTGCCATGGAATCCCTTTCGGTCTTTTCCGCAACCCCGACAGGCATCGGCCCTAGCGGACCCCGTCAGTTCCATTGACATCTCTTTGAGGCGCGCGTGAAAAACAACGCGCGATCGGACAGCGAGCTCGTCCGCAAGCCCGCGCCTACGGTGGCCGGGAATCGGCCTGCGACTCTCGACGCTCAGGGCGTCTCCTGCGGCGGTTAAGGGCGTGAAGACGCGAAATTTGCCTCTCCCTCACGCGTTCCGCCTCCTCCTTCGCGAGCATTACTGCTTCTCAGAAGGAGGTGAAGGCCTCCCATTTGTGGCGCAGCCTGGGAGAGCCTGACAATGAGTTGATTGATATATAGGTACTATAAACTACAATAACATTACGTAATCTAGTTATGCTAATAATTACCAAGATAAGTACAAAATATCAAAACCCTTCACGAAATAAGTCACACACTGATGCATACAAAGCGTCCTCATTCTTTGTATTTCATTTTATTTGAAAATGTGCAGCATGTGGGTCAGTTTCTTAGTTACAAATTTGTGCCTCATCATGCATTTACCTGATCACACCACACTATAAACACGAACTACCCACAATATTATGTGCACTATATTGTAGACTAGTTCTCAAAACAGTATATTCAAAGATATTACCTGGTCACTATCTAGAAACTTTGCATTCAGTAAACGTTTGGCCTAAGTCATAAACTTCAGAATTTTGGCCAGACAGAATATTAGTCTATTGGGTTCCTGAGGCGATCGTAAAATGAAGGTTGATAGTAAAATCAATCCTGAAAGTAAATCTGGGTTTATATTATGTCTAACAAACTTTGGGTACAAAACTATCCGCTATCTAAAAGTAATAAAAGTAGGGTTTCTCTGCAAAGCAAATAGGAATATTACTGATTCATGTTATGTGCGCAACAAAATTAATCTAGTTTTTATACTATCTTTTACTACGACCACGTCTACGTGCAAGGAGATGGAAACGATTACATACACTCTTGGGCCTGAATGTAACGAGATGAAAATGGTATGAATTTATAGATTCAAACATATATTAGTGTATCGCAGTGATTAGCAGCTATCCCACAATTCATAAAGCGGCGGTAAAATCCAAAATAACAATTCCAAGTCCGTAAAAATCAAAGCAGTGGTCGTTGAATTCGAAAAATAATTGGGAAAGCACTCAAAACACATCGGAAAACACGATATAAGTGACAGCTGTCTGTCACGGGGCTGACTGTCTGGGACGGGCGTTGCGACAACGAACCGTTTACAAAAACCGTTTTGTGTTTTGTGATGATGAAACAGTTTTACGTCCTGGGTTCAACTTCAAACAGTCTTCATTGCACAAACCAGTCTTCGAATTACTTGGTGCGTTTTCCTATTTTACATCTAAGAAAATATAGTTGGGTACAATGATTCAACTATCTATCACACTCGTAAAACACTCCTTCCAATAAAAAGGGAACTCTTTATCAATTGACAATAATGTATTACCAGTTGTCAATGCTAGCGTTCGTGATGCGAAAAACCATTTCATACATTTTAAATCGTTGATAGTTGTAAGAAACTGCGCTCGACGAAAACGCATTTCCATTCCATGTTGGATAAGTTTCGTCCTTTAACCGTTTTCTGCAACCGCTTTCACTGTCAGGAAAACGGTTGTAGAAAACGGTTTGTTAGCTTTACCTATTTGAATGCCTTACTATTTTAATTTCCAGTTCTGAAATCGCACTCTGTAAACTAAAATCTAGAATATCAAATCTTCAGGTTTGATCAACATAATGGCAAAAATATCCACCACCAGCCCGCACCGGCTTCACGTGGTGTATTACAGCCCACTGCCTCTCACAGAGAGGCCTGTGCCCCAGCAGTTAGCTGATTAAGATAAGTTACATATACATAGCTAAAATAATCTTTCTGCTGCTACAGTACAAACGAGTAAACTCGACAACCACAGCAAACAAACACGAATACATACCAAACAGAACAAAATGTATTTGCGATTTAAACAGATCGTTTTATGTTTTTAACATTTCTGTTTGTAACAGAAAAGATTTTGTGATTTTTTTTATTTAAAAAAGATGAGAACAAGATTATTCAGAAAATAATAATAACAAGCTCTCAAATCATAGCAAACCATTTTGATTTAATTTAAAAAAAAAAACAAAACTTAAGCTATAACCATCGCACGACCTAGATGAATCGACAGACATCTCATGTATTAATTAAAATAATCATCCAACCGTTAGGATGCTACGATACTAAAGAATCCCACAAATAAAGATGAAAATACACTTAGAAACGCGTGAAAACATAACCCTATAACTCATAAAAGCGGTTTGAAAGAATTGGTGATTGAATTTCTTCTTCTAAAGAAAGAAAGGAAGAATAACATTTATTTAGCAACAGATAGAGAATATTAAAATAAAAAAAAAATGAAATGTTATAACAAGAACGGTGCGTGCCTGACGGCTGCGCCAAAAAGGTAAATTTACTAAAACTACCTATAACAATAGATCCAGTACAATATTAATAGAAGGTAAAGCACAGAGCGGGAGCAACTACCCGCATACCGAATATACAGGGTCAAAATAAATTAACATTAAAAAAATCAAATCACAGACAGGGGACAAAAAGGGTCAAGGGTTTTCAGGGTCAAATCGCTGACGTCACCCAAAAAGCAGTCAAGCTCAAGTGGGACTGGGCCGGACACGTTTGCCGCATGTCGGATGCATTGTGGGCTAAGACCACTACAACATGGGTTCCTGAAAATGTCCAGCGGCATCATGGAAGACCCAGGTGTAGATGGCGGGACGAACTCGACGCTTTTAGGAGGGATTGGTCTATATTGGCTCAGAATCGGGTTGGGTGGAAAAAGGAAAGGGAGGCCTTTGCCCTGCAGTGGGACAATACGGGCTAATTATTATTATTATTTTAAAATAAATTAGCGAACAAAACTTCGCAAACATGATCATCTCGACAAGATAAAACAAAAAATAAATTAATTTGATGGTTATTTTTTGTGGGGTTATAGACCGCAGTTAGTGTATGTATAGTCACTTAAAATATCTGTTTAAAAATCTGTTTTTTTTTTTTGTGTATACTTCATAGACGTGATGGGGATTCGATATCTAAACACGATAAACAAAAGAAAACAGATTTTCTCACCTCAAACTTCAAGTAACAAAACTACCAACGATTGTTGACCCCCAAAGAAAAACATCAAATCATGTTTTACTTTTATTTTTAACCGACTTTAAAAAAGGTTCTCAGTTCGTCGGGATTTTTTTATTTATGTTTCCCGATTATTCGAAGACGGCTGGACCTATTTGAAAAATTCTTTTTTTGTTTGAAATGGTATACTTTCAAGTTGGTGCCATTGTCATTTGGTTACGATCTGATGATGGGATCTTAGAGAAATCGGGGGAACTCTTCAAATCTTATAGGCACATCTATAGCGATTTGGGTATTTTTGATGAGCAGTTGACATTAGGCTATTGTAACTGAGAATTACAAACCAACCCACAATAAAGTGAAAAAAATACATTTTTACAAAAGAATACAACCGACTTCCAAACTACAAAGTGAAAAATAACTTTAATTTTGGAAGTCGGTGTCAAAAAACTAAAATACTGATCCAAAGACACCGACTTCCGAAATTAAAATTATGATACCCGTCACGTCTGCAGAATTTAGCTAGTTAATTTAATTTGCCCCTAAATACTTTTGTGACACAGAAGGAATTATATTTCTATGGGAGGAGCTCATAGCTAAATAATAACAGCCGCACGGGTCGATCCATCAGGTTAAGCTACGCTTGCCGGGTTGGTCCGCGGATAGGTGGCCATCTTTACATACCGTTAGCCATAAAGCACGTTAAGCCGTTGGTTCCGGCTGTCATTCGTGGATCTTTGACAGTCGTAACGGGTCGTCAGAAGCCCGAAAGTCTGACAACCTGTTTTACCAAGAGGTATCGTATTACTCATTTACTGGGTTGTGGAGGTCAGATAGGCAGTCGCTTCGTGTAAAATACTGGTATTCAGCTAAATCCGGTTAGACTGGAAGCCGACCCCAATGTAGTTGGGAAAAGGCTAGACAGATTGACAAAAGGAATTATAGTTAATTGATTCAGGCGTGACCTTGCGGAAACCCATTAAATAGACGTGGATATATTTAGTATACTGTTCCGCTTAGCTATTTCTAAAGAGCCATAAAAACTCCTGAAAGAAATCGACACGTGTTTCACCTCTCAATGAGACATTCTCAGGATGACGATGGACTTGTTGCGAACCCGAACACGGCGTGTTGCGACACCGAGCACTGAACGCAGACAGCGCGAATTTATGGCTATTTAGAAATAGCTAAGCGGAACAGGTTACTAAATATATCCACGTCTATTGTATTTTAGAAGGAATTATGTTTCAAGCTGAATACTGTAGATATCCACTTGCACCACAATATTGATGTGCCGAACAATACCGAAACTTGCCTACTACTCAAGTGTCGCAGTTTGGGCTCTACTACCAAAGTCCTCATCAAACTTTCAGTCGTTTAGCGTTCATGCGTTATCTTCCAAGTTTCTACGGCACGACAGGTTAATGTGCCAACTTAACGTAGCTTATGAAATATCTATTGGGTTTTGGGAGTGCCCTTGTAAGGGTTAGCATGAACGATGTGTGTTTAAGACGAAGTGGCATATTGGTGAATATTTTGTTTATTTATAGTTCGAGTTTTTGCTTACCCCCATGGGAAAAAGGCGTGAGTTTATATATGTTGTCTGAAGTTTTAAAGCAGTGATAGCCTAGTGGTATGACCGTCGGACTGCCAAGTCATAGGTCTCGAGTTCGTACCCAAGGCATGCACCTCTGACTTTTTGGATTCATGTGCGTATTGTATAATTATCACTTGCTTTAAAACTGGTGAAGGAAAACATAGTGAGGAAACTGGCGTGCCTGAGAGATATTTCTCAACGGCATGTGAAGCCAAGTCAGAGGCCGATGGGCGGCATAAAAACTCTGACGCCGTGATAGTCACTAACCACACGAAGAAGAAAGAAAGTTTGAGCTGCAGCCGTATGGTAGGCGTAATGAATTGATCTGATAGCCAATTAAATAAACGACAGAGCTGTTCAGTAGTACTATTCTGTAAAAATCTTACCGTGATATCTTAGGTGAAGTGAGCTGCCAATAGTGTCAATCCTTAGCAACTGACAGCTCACTTCACCTAAGATAACACGGTAAAATGGTCTCTACGTACTATGGTCGAACAAAATATTAGTACAGGCACCAACGATATAGTTTTTTCTGTAATGATATTTTTTTTACTTGATAATTTGTTTTTGGGAACTCTAAATGTGTTTTTTTTTTTTTACTATTTGTCATCGTCACAAGAAGAAGAAGTATAGTCAAGCTTTGGGATAAAACACATTAGAAGGAGCTAATGAATTAATACTTTCAGATTAGATCAAAGGGGTCAGTGCCGTATTTTTAAGAAAGTTTGCATTCTAAAAATTCAAATTCAAACTAGGCTGAGAATGAGCACTTTTTGAACGTTAAATTTACATAAGACAGTCCCCCAAAAACGCTCACCCTTCACCACTTCCTAGTGCCTTTAGCTGGGAAGAAGAAGTGGCGCAACAAACTCCCCAGCAGCACAGCTGTCTGTTCAAGTTAAAAAAATGATTCTATACAAAAGTGTGCAATATAATTTACATTACGCAACACAAAACACAATTTAAATGATAAATTATTGGCCATATTATGTCAGCTAGCACACGCCAATATACCAAGCAAAAACATCGAGAACTATACTCAAGCAAAAATAAAAACTAAACGTAAACAGAACTAAATATCTAAATAAAAGCCTCCAGGCATAAAGGGCATGCCAGCTTACATAAAGCTGTAATTGGAAGTTATAAATGATAAACTAGGACCATCGAGGTAAAACAAACAAACAGTTAATTACTAGTAACAATAACAAAACCATGATCAGCAAGACGACTATTCTTATAGTATCTGTCGCAATCTGTCAAAAATACCTTTAATTTACCCACATTTTTGATAAGTTTTTGACATTGATTGTTGCGGAGACGAGATTGCGACTAGTTTTTAACGCATTTTATTTGCGGTAATTGGCCTGCTAATTAATTCAAACACAGGTAAAATAAATAAATAAATAAATAAATTGACTCCAAAACGTCTACTATACTCCATTTGAAATAAGATTACGACATTCAAACAAACCTTTTTTACAGTCCGTTCAACCAATTTTGACTTCTTTTGCGTTAGTAGCATGACAAATGGCGGCTGCAGTAAACAGTTGGTATTGTAACCACTTTTTTTTGCTTTTAATGCCATCCTTATGCCAACGGCATTGAAGTCAAAATCGATTTAACGGACTGTACAAAAGGTTTGTTTAAATGTCTAATCTAACACGACGTGTTGCCACACCGACCACACTCCGAGCTCTGCGTTCAGCGCTCGGTTTGGCAACACGCCGTGTTCGGATTCACAACAAGTCAATCCTCATCCTGAGGATGCCTCGTTGAGAGGTGAAACACGTTTCGATTTCTTACAGTGTTTTTATGACTCTTTAGGAATAGTATATTATTAACGTCTATTATATTTTATAATGGATTTCCGCAAGTTCACGCCTGAATCGATTAACTATTGTAAGTCGTAGATTCGAATCCATGACTTACAACTCGTAAGTCGAAGCCGCACAGTCCCAGGCCACAAAATAAATCCATTATAAAGTCTTAACATTATCGACTCAATAAATTATTGAAACTTTTACAGCAAATTCCAAGAAGACTTAGCATCGAATGTTAAAGAACTTCAACTTTACGGTTAAAGTTACCAAGAACAAGGAGCGTTCCAAACTGGTCGGATATACGTTTCTCAATGTCCAATTACCTATAGGTAAGAGCTCTTATTTCCAGGAAGAATCCTAAGCTTTTCCAATAGCGGGCAAAAGTTGGTATTAGAGATTTTAGATCGTGACTTAGAGTGCAATTACTGAGAAAATTCCAGGGCTTATCGTTGAACCTGCTATGTTAGATGTATTTTTGCAGATTTTGTTATGTAGTCAATTTAATATGTACCTAAGTTTAACTGTTATCATCCTTAGTACCTGGGTGATTGAGCTCTACTCTGGGAAAAATAGAGAACGCTCGTTTAATAATATAGTAAAGTACCTACTAATTCCATGCTGCAATGTCGTTATTTTTATCTTTGAGCGATCGAGCTTTGCTCGGGTGAAACTACGGAGAAAATTAATTTTCCAAGATATGAGACCTAGCTAGATCGATTTTTCGCCCCCAAAAACCCCTATATTGCAACTTTCATAGAAATCGTTGGAGCCGTTTTCGAGAACGTGATTACAAATATATATACAAATATTGCTCATTTAATAGTATAGGTAGGTATAGGTATAGTGTACATTTTCTGCTTGAGTATAGTTCTCGATGTTTTTGGTTGGTATATTGGCGTGTGCTAGCTGACATATGACCAATAATTTATAATTTAAATTATGTTTTGTGTTGCGTAATGTAAATTATTTTGCATACTTATTGTATAGAATCATTTTTTTTCTAACTTGAACAGACAGCTGTGCTGCTGGGGAGTTTGTTGCGCCACTTCTTCTTCCCAGCTAAAGGCACTAGGAACTGGTGAAGGGTGGGCGTTTTGGGGGACTGTCTTATATAATTTTGACGTTCGAAACGTGCTGATTCTCAGCCTAGTTTGAATAAATGACTTTTGATTTTAATTTAGGATTACACTAATAATAAAGCTGGAGAGTTTGTTTGTTTGAACACGTTAATCTCTGAAAATATTGGTCAGATTTGAAAAATTCTGATTTTACATTTGAAAGCCTAATTCTTGAGGAAGACCACGCTATTTGATATCACGCTAGGACCTTTAGGAGCCAAGCAAAAATAAATAAAAGTCAGAAAGAACGCTAAGTGAAAATGAAGTAATAGTGTGAGCAGGCGATGCGATACGATGGGGTGGGTCGAGGGAACAAGAAATTTCACGCGACGAAGTCGCAGTCGCGGGCAGAAGCTGGTGTATTATATTGAGAAGGAAGCTCATATCAGCTCTAAACTTTACAATAACATAAAAGTAAGATTTAATATTTACCCTATGACTAAAGTCTACTGAAGAGAATAGTGACAGTGAAAGTGACTTATGAAGAAACTGAGCAACTTATGGCATCATAAACACGGCAAACACACACACATACACACTTCACCCCCCACTCTAGACTTATACTACATAGTAACCTCCACATAGAGTATATCCCCTTTTTTATTATTCCTTTTTTTAAATTTTGTAATTTAATAATTAACTTTCTTTGGGAAGTCTGGAACAATGTCTTTGTTTATAAACTTTTTTGGGTTGAGAGTTGATAGCTGCGCCACAGTATTTTACTTTTGTGGCTATCTTCGTTTTCCTTTGTAAATTGTAAACTCAAGTTGTTCCAAATAAAACTTTTATTCTTTTTGTTCTCTCTAGTGATCGCAACAGTCGTGGCGTTCTGTAGTTTCATTTTGACGCAGTTATTATTTAATAGTAATAGTAATTTATTTTCAAAACTTCAGTACACATTACATCAATGAGGTCTCGACCCCTGAACTAGGACATCCTGTACGACAGGGGTCGAGGTTTCTCCAGTTACATGGACTAATATGAAAAGACTTAAACTAAATATTTATAATTTAGTGATTTTAAAAAATTAATAAAAAAAAGTGGAATAAAATGAAAAATTTACAAAAAATTATGAACAAAATAAGAAATAATAATAATAATTCTAAAACATTTTCTGTTTTAGAATAAAATAAAATGGGGTTAGCAAGTGTATGGTGATATGTGTGATGGGTGTGTAGGCATATATGTAGGTGTGTGAATGAAGGTTTGTGTATTCAGGTGTGTGAATGTGTGTGTGTACTCCGAGTCTATATTATTGGCTTGACTCCCTCGTTTGTTTAGTGTTCGCAACAGCGACTGCTGAGCATGGAATCTTGGGTTTGATCCCTACTGAACTGACTTTTAAATCTATCAGAATTTTTCAGTAGCAGCCCGGGTTCTAGCTTTGAAAAATAAGCAATGTGGTCGCACTTTATAAGAATGGACTTAAGGCTGCTACAGACAGGCACGACGCAACTCAGGTGGATAGATTTCTATGAAAACTTCACGGAATTTATTATACCACTGTCGCGTGGCGGCGTCGCACTGTGCATGTCTGCGGGAGCCCGTGTACATAACT
This sequence comes from Agrochola lychnidis, assembly GCA_963680765.1. Classification (NCBI taxonomy): domain Eukaryota; kingdom Metazoa; phylum Arthropoda; class Insecta; order Lepidoptera; family Noctuidae; genus Agrochola; species Agrochola lychnidis. The sequence goes on along the minus strand of OY796869.1, from coordinate 15,752,309 downwards.
AACAAAGTGTAAGTGATCTATAGGTGCATAATAGAACACTGAACCTTCGGAAAGACAGACGTATTGTTATTTGTAGTGTCCTACCGAAACTGGTTTTACGACCGGAACCGAATCCGAATCCGAATTTCGCTATCATTCTCAGTTTTGGCCGAAACCGAAACCGAAACTTCCTTACAAGGATCACATTTTGAGGGAAAAATAAAGAAAACGATGATCTATGTATTAGTTTGTCATAATGAATTATTTTTTTATGTTCACTACCTACTCTTATGCTATATCACGTCATAAAACTTACCGAATTCGAAATAAATCATTAAAATCACACGAAAACTCACAATAAACAAAACGAACTGCAAACAGAAGCCAGTCACGACATGATTAGGCACGTGGATGCGGCAAAATGTCTTTGTTGCTAGTAAGCAACAAAGACATTTTGCCGCATCCAAGCGAGTACGCTTGGATGGAATTAACGCGCCGAACATGACCGATCATAGCGCGAGAACTCCCGAACGCAGTTTCGGTTTCGGTCGTAGTTTCGGCAGGTTTGCTGCCGAAACCGAAACAAAACCGAAACTTATTTTTTTGCCGAAACTCGACCGAAACCGAACTTTCAGTCGGATACTAGTTATTTTTACTTCTTTAATACCTTTTATTCTCACATTTATGCCTTTATCTACATCTTTTATTAACATTTGAAAATCCTCATCAAATGGTTCACTTCAGTCCATCTCATTAGATTTTCCTAAATCAACATACAACTTTTAACATTGTTACATAGATAATAAGACTTATTTTCATCTACATAAATCCCGTATTTGTTTAGGTAGGTTTGTACGAAACTAAATGTAAACTTCCACGTCAATTTTGGTTAAGGTTCTCTGTTTATGGCCACAGAGTGCGCAATCGCCGCGCGGGCAGCTTCTAGAGGCGGGAGTACTTATAAAAATTGTGGCGTCGATAGTGCGTTTAGTCCCGCCCTGACCCTTGCTCGAGCCAGCCCTCACAGCTGCGCATGTAGTTTTAAATTCGTCCCTAATATTAATCTTAATCTGATCTAGCTTCTCCCTTGCTGCCCTCCTCCAGCGATGCCCTAAGCCAAGCCGATACCTCAGGGGGTGCCCTGAGTGTATCGTCGCTTAGTTTATAAGTTTTGGTCCTGATTTGGAGGTCTTAGTTTATTAAGGCAACTACAGGAGCCCGGTTAATCAGCTGACAAACTTCAAGGTTGAAACGCAAAATGGCATTTAAAAAAAACCGGCCAATTGCGTGTTGGACCACGAACAATGAAGGGTTTCGTAGTTGGGATGAATTTATCCCACGAACAAACTAAACATTGTAATTGAAAAACATGTTCTCCCATAAATTCCAATTGCAAATGTCAGTTTGTACGCATAATATTGAGAGATTTCCCATGCTATTTAAAGCTATGAACTTCTTATAGGTTTTCCTGTAATCTATAAGTATAGAACTATTTTCTGTATTTTTTTCTAAATTTTTGGGCTTTTTCTTAATTTCGGGGATAAGGGAGTGGGTAATGGTAAATTTTCATCTATTTCCATAAATAACTATAAAACTATTTATTTTAAAATTATAAAAAAAAATATCTTTGAAATCCTGTTCAGTAAGCCTTTTCATTTGATATGTCACACGGTACAACTTGCAAAACGTATTTTTTTAATTTTCTTATTTACCCCCTACAGGTGACCCCCATATTCAAAATTCATTGATTTACATTACACGTCCGTATTTAGATAATAAAAATACATATGTGTACCAAATTTCAACTTAATCGGTCTATTAGATTCGGAGCAAATTGGCTGTGACAGACAGACAGATACACGAGTGATCCTATAAGGGTTCAGTTTTTTAATTCGGTCGTACGGAACCCTAAAAAAGTGTGATGGACGCACAACTTCTGCGACCGTCTCAACATCAAAGCCGTCAGTTTCTGTACGTCGTTGCCTCGTAGTGCAAGTAAACGGTGACACACTTGGGTTGTATGTAAAGTGTTGGTAATGCCGGCTCTAGCAGCAGCCGCCGAAGCACCTCCGTACTCTGTGGTTAAGGCCCTTTTAATCAAACAAAACTGGCTGACTCTCGACTCATTAGCATCAGGAATTTAAAGTACTCATGAACAACTTTTACTAAGGGTCCAACTCTGAATTAATAATCATTTTCAAACTCAAACCATTTATTTAATAAACTAATTACAGGCACTTTTGAATTGTGAAGGGGTCGGTCAGTCAGAAAGATGAAGTTAGTTGCCAATTTCAAAGCGTAGTGTGGGATTCAAAATATTCTGATTCATAATTTTGTTTCAATTACAGATTGTTTGTACTAGCTGAGACACTGTGTCTATGTAGCTACATCGCAGCATACGCTCGCGGCCTATGTCTGCCTCGCTTGCCCTACCCTGCAAAATCTGTACTGTGCTGTGCTGCGTCACCTGCGTCCCTTACTCTTGCACATAATAAAAATAAAACGTAATATAACATCACGCCTGTTTTTCCCCAAATGGTTTGGCAAAGATGTACTTATAGCAAACCCACAATTAGCCTGCTAAGTCCCATGTAATAGGGAGAGAGCCTATTGTTGTCAACCGGGCACAAATCTAGACTCCGGGCTGCTACTGGGAGAATTCCTGATAAGTAAACCCAATAACCGGGCAATTCGAATCCAGGAGTTAATGCTTTAGCACTTCACGCTCAGCATTCGTGCTTGCGACCACTAGAACAACGAGGCCGTATTAAAATTATCTTATCACTGAATTCATAGCCCAATTATTATTTGTACGACCAAGCTCTGCTCTGGTAAAAATAGAGAATGCTCATTTAATAGTATAAGAAAGTTCATACTAATCCATTTTATAGTACTTACTTATTCCATGCTGTCATGACAGCAGGTACTTACTAATTCCATGCTGCCATGTCATTATTCTCTAGTTATCATTCATTATCTTATTCTAAACTTTGGGCGACTGAGCTCTGCTCGGATGAAAATACGGAGAAAACGAATTTTTGCAAATATGAGACCCAGCTAGATCGATTTTTTGCCCTGTAAACCCCCATATTGCAACTTTCATCGAAATCGTTAGAGCCGTTTTCGAGAACATTGCTCTTTTAATAGTATAGGATAATAACCAATTACTTAAGTTCATAGAATCTTAAACGCTAGACGATCTCCAAATCAATAAACCGATGATAGCAACCCAGTAGGGTGCAATTAATTTGTCTATATCACTAACGGCTAACCAACGCTTAGTGGGGGACGCCCCAATGCTCTCTAAATATGTGGACTCTAATAAGATATGTGCAGAAGGTTAGCTTAATACGACGAGCAAAACGCACGCACACATAAGTCAGGTACAGGTGAACCAGAAAGGGTTTGCACTTCGGTAATCTTAGTGTTACCGACTTAGCACGAACGCCTCAGAGTAATCCCCCACAGATGCTTTTCTTTGGAAAGCTGTAGACACGTTTTGCGTACAGCGAATGCAAGCGCATTTGCGACTGACATTTGTTTTGAGGAGATCCGGCAAAAAACCAAAGTTGTCGACATAGCTCACAAAATAAGCTAGCTGAATTGTCAATGGGCTGGCCATATCAGCCGTAGAACCGATGACCGTTGGGATAGACGTGTTCTTGAGTGGAGACTGCAAATAGGCAAACGTAATGTAGGACGCCCTCAGGCTAGGTGGCGCGATGATCTTTGCAGGGTGGCTGGTAACAGCTGGATGAGAGTTGTAAAGAATTGAGCTGAGTGACGTGCAATTGGAGAGGCATATCTCCAGCAGTGGACTGCTACGGGCTGATGATGATGATGATTTGTTTCAGATAACCTTACGTATGCGTCTATATGTGCATACATCTTTTCTCGCTCGTTGTATGGAGATGGCCTTCTGTACTTATTTATTCTGTGACGTGGGTGAGACAAACCATTAATTTGTGTTACGGTCAGCCTCGCCTAAGTTTCATCAAAGGTCAGTTTCCTAACAACGATTAGTGATTGATTTTGTCTACTTATCTTGATAACCTAGGGAAGATTCAATGGAGTTTACAATAGATTAATTGTAGTTATAGTCTGGAGTGTTAATCAACTGTAACAGCGACTTAATAACGAGAAATAATCAGGAAACCTTTGACCAGTTGTGGATGTAAACAGGTTAAAAAAAAAGTGTGTGGTCGGGGGATCCCCGTCAGGAACGAAGTTCGTTCTCACGTATGATTTAAAACAATAAACAAAATCTTTGTAGCTACCATGTTGGATTTACATTTTAATGTAAATAGATAGTAAAGCTTTATGTACGCCGGCACGCCCTTTATGCCTGGACGATTTTATTTAGATATTTAGTTCTGTTTACGTTTAGTTATTATATTTTTTTTAATTCTGCTTGAGTATAGTTCTCGATGTTTTTGATTGGTATATTGGCGTGTGCTAGCTGACATAAGGCCAATAATTTATCATTTAAATTATGTTTTGTGTTGCATAATGTAAGTTATTTTTCATACTATTGTATAGAATCATTTTTCTAACTTGAACAGACAGCTGTGCTGTTGGGGAGTTATTAAATGTACATAAAATAAAATAGACATATAAAATACATAATTAAACAAATAAAACAATCATTATCTAAATATCAATTCATAATAAATATAGTAAATACAATGCAATAACTTATTTTCAATTAATAATAATTTCTAGTCATTAATAAATAAATAATCGTGCAAATAAATTCAGTATAATAACCAAATATCATATGTAATTTAAACAAATACCTACTGAACAACAGGAATAACTAATTAAAACTATATCGGTATAACGTAACAAAGACCTACTTACTCAAGCAGACGTATTATTTATAACATCTATACATATAATAAAATCGTAGCGAAGTCAAAACTGTACATTGAATATTTTTGAAAAAAAGTAATTGCTACGAGGTCTAGGATCGATTCTAATGCCGAAAATATTTTTTTTAGAATTTTTGTCTGTTTGTCTGTTTGTCTGTTTGTCTGTATGTATGTTCCAGCATCACGCAAATTCTACCGGACAGATTCTGTTAAAATTTTGCATAGATATTCCCTGTGTGTCTGGTCAAACTATAGGGTATAAACTATCACGCTATTTACTATGGGGGACGAGCAATATTACATTATGTTGTATTTTTATGTTCTAGCATGACGCAAATTCTACCGGATAGATTCTGTTAAAATTTTGCATAGGTGTTCCCTATAAGTCTGGTCAAACTATAGGGTATAAACTATCACGCTATTTACTATGGGGGACGAGCAATATTATATTATGTTCGTATTTTTGGGAAAAAACGCGCCAAAATTTTAGGATATTGTAGATAGTTATCGATTTAACTTTTTAAATGATTATCATCACGCTATACCTTTATGGAACTAAGCAGTCAATCAAAAAATATATAGGAACGGCTATTTTAGACAAGTTTCAACAAAGCAATTAGCTCAGCGGTTGGGCGGTTGCTTTGTAAACGTGGGGTTGTAAGTTCGATTCCCACCTACGGTATTTTTTTCTTTTTTTTCACATTTTGTTATACGATTTTTTTTTTTTTTGATAATCTACCTATAATCTATAGATATAATAAAACGAAGTTAATTTTTTTAAAGAAAGTTATTGCTAAGAGGTCTGGGATCGATTCTTATGCGGAAAATAAAGTTTTTAGAATGTTTGTCTGTACCAACCGTAGGGCATAAACTATCACGCTATTTGCTATGGGGGATGAGCAATATTACATCATGTTCGTATTTTTCTCTGCAAATTGTAAAAGGACGCGCCAAAAGGTTGGGATATTGTAGATAGGTAGTTACCGATTTAATTTTTTAAATGATTATCATCACGCTACCTTTTATATAGGAACGGCTATTTTAGCTAACTTTCAACAAAGCGAATAAGTAAGCGATTGGACGAATGATTTGAAGTCCTGAGGGCCTACCACCAGCTTAAAAGCAGTATTATTTTAATAGTACTTTAGTTTACTTCAGTGTGGGAAAGAGATGAAGCTCTACAGGATGTATAGCTCCATCTCTTTCTCCCACTGAAGTAACATTAAAAAAATACTGCTTTATGAGCTGGTGGTAGGCCGCCCGGGGTAGTAAGTTCGATTTACATCTGTTTTTTTAAACTCTTTTTGTAAAACGATTTTTTTTTGGATTGTGTATGTAATAGTTCATAGAATGTATTAATTCATAGTTCATAGAATGTATTAATTCACAAAAAATGGAAAACTTCGTAAGCTATGGGAAACTACTAAGTTACAAGTACTTTACAGTCACAAAACATTCAAGGTTGTATTCTGATCATTTTAGAGCAAAAAACTGTAGGAATAAAATGTTTTTTTACAGATTTTGACAGCAGATTTGTCCTAGCGATTTTATAATATGTATGTGGATCTTCTGGAATCGCTGCCACACTGCTTCCTGGTGGCAAAACCGCGCACGTCATGTTTAAGATTCCCATCGATTTAGAGAGCAACGAAACACCTGTTTGTGGGGTGTCACGCAACAGTAACAAGGGATGTGTGCTTAGGGGATTGCGCTTCGTCGTATGGGATGAATGCGTTATGGCAAAAAGGAAAGCAGTGGAAACTGTAAACAGAACCCTGCAGGACATCCGCAGAAACCAAGATATGATGGGTGGTGTCACAGTTTTGACAAAAAAAGTGAAAACTTCGTTGAAAAGGTCGACTCTATGGTCGAGAGTTCATAAACTGCGCTTGACCATCATCATACGAGCTCGGCTTGGCGGTAATTCAAATGCTCAAGAATTCTCCGATGTTCTTCTAAAAGTTGGTGAAAGCACTCTACCAGAGACTCTTGGTAGAGTAGATCCCACTTTAGAAGATCTTATTTGTCTGATATACGGGGATATCAGTCAAATACCGTACCAAGAGAATTCTTAGGTGTGTTTCCGTTTTAACTCCGAAGATGATCAAGCTACAGCGATCAACCACAGTATTCTCTCACAAATTGAAGGGAGTGAAGTGATATACACCTCCATTAATAGTGATGTGGAGGAAGATGATGCCAAATATCACCCCGTAGAATTTCTCAATTTACAAATAGAAAGAAAAGAAAGAAAGATAGAAAAAACATTTATTTGGACACAGTTCGCGAAACACAAAACACAAATTACAGTGGAAATAAAAATAGTGTTTTTAAAACAATAGTGTGTGCCTCACGGCTGCGCCAAAAAGGTTCATTTCAGCATTAAATGGCAAGTGGACTTCCGGTTGTATATCTGTGTAACGGAAATCAGCTCAAAGTCATGTCTTTGCAGAGAAACGTCATCGAGGTGGAAATTCTAACAGGTTGTGGCGATGGTGAGACAGTGTTTATAGCGCGTATAAAGTACAAATTCCCCACCATTACCAGTTAAAGTGCGTGCAGTTCTCTGGGAGTGTATGCTTTGCGATCAACAAGTCACAGGGGCCGACACTAAAGGCTGAAGGCTGCGGGTGTCGACCTCAGGATAAGCTGCTTCTCACACGGACAACTGTTACGTCGCTTGCTCCCGAGTCACCATTCCTGACTCTCTGTATATTTTGGCTGCTGAGAATAAAACTACAAACGTAGTATACAGGGAAGTTTTATAAAAATGTGGCTGTTATTGTAGTATATTGTGATGTCTTACGATTTCCATGCGAACGAAGTCGCGGGCAGAAGCTAGTATAGAAATAAAGTGGAAATATTTAAGAAGTAGTATTACCAGAAGATTTAAATAATATAAACACTCTTCAAATAAGCGCTCTTCCTCCTCTCTCGTACTATGCTGTGCCCAACAGGGTCTATAATTGTTTCCATAATTTTAAGCCTACCAACTGTTTTACCAACATTATAGAATGCAATAAAGAATTAAGAATTGAGAGAATTGAGAGTTTGTTGCGCCACTTCTTCTTCCCAGCTAAAGGCACTAGGAAGTGGTGAAGGGTGGGCATTTTTGGGGGACTGTCTTATGTAATGTTGACGTTTGAAAAGTGCTGATTCTCAGTCTAGTTTGAATAAATAACTTTTGAATTTTGAATATCACTATCGGCTTTATCACCCTCGGAAACTATGAAAACAACACACATGACGAAAAATTGCAAAAAAAAATTACAGCCACCATCTTGGATTTTCATATTGACCAAATTCACACTTTCTCTCTCTTTCTCTCCGGCATGCAGTGTATTTGGGCCGATGTGTAAAATTTTATCCCACGACATTGTAATCACTTTACTCTTTTCTTTTGGTTTTTCTGCCGTCATTCTCGCTCTCTCTCTCTTTCTTTCTCTTTGAATTAAAAGAAGACAGTTGAAAGTATTAACACCTTTTAGCGTGATGATTTCTGAAAGTTTACAAGTCACGTTAAAGAACTTCGTTCCAAAAATTATAATTACATCACATCACTCAAAATCATAGGCACACTCAAGAATACGAATCTATTGCAATTAACCGAGAACAAACCTAGACATCGAGCTATTGACTGTCTCTTTGGTATAATGGTCACAAGCGCTACTGCTGAGCATGAGCTCCTGGCTTCGATTCCCAGTTCTCGCAAAGTATTATTGGGAATTTTCCCAGATATGAGACCAAACTAGATCGCTTTTTCGTCGCCGTAAACCTATTGCAACTTTCATCGAAATCATTAGAGCCGATTACGAGAACGTTAGTAATAATATACAACAAATTTAAATACACATATTGCTCGTTTAATAGTATAGGATAAAACCATAGATAGCAACAGTGGCTCGACCGTGGTTGGCGTAAACACGTATGTTAACACAATAGTTTGGTTTAATGCACCGCAGTAAATTTTATGAGTTACAGAGAAGGTTGGAAGATCGCCAAATACTTTCTAAACTGCGGGTAGTCTACTATATACTAAATAAATAAATAAATAAAATAAAATAAAATTTATTCAAGTATAAAGTAAAAGTATGATTTACATTAAATTACAATCGAGGAAAATTTAATTCTATCTGTAATGTAGACTAGCCTGATCTAGGTTTATGAAAACCTGTGTTTCAGGCCATCAATTTACATCAAACATTTAAAAAGAAGACAACAATACATATAATAGAAGCTAAAATAAAAAAGAAGACATAAAATTTTCAATGACTTAAACAGTAACTATTTGGGTATATTATTTTACAACTAGATTATGTAAGATATTATGTTTAAATAAATTAACGAATAATATTAAAGTAGACAAAGTATTATTAATTTGGTAAAGGAAGAGACTTAATATAGAGTATAGATTTAAGATAGAGTATGTAGATATGAATTTTATTTTAAAATTTCTAGTAGTTTTTCCGTGTCTGCATAATTGAGTTTTGCCAAATATTCTTGTACAAGTAAGTTACACCTATTATAACTTAAACTATAAATCTTTAGGACTCTGTTAAACTGGTTATACAAGTAGGGTCCTAAGAATAAATAAAAACGATTAGTAAAAGCATGTTTAGTCTGAGAGTTAGTACAAACCAAATCTTTCCTTCTCCTATCTGAAGGTACTGGGTTAAAATAAAGTTCAGTGTGTTGTAATAAAACTACATTCAAAATAAATAATTGACGTACTGTTAGCACTTTACATGCCATATAAAGCTGGTGTGTAGGAAATCTAAATGGACGAAAAGTAGCAACCTTTAAAACTGCTCTTTGGGCGCGTTCTAGGTGCAGTAAAATTGATTTAGCGGCACCACCCCAGGACGTTATACAGTAGGTAATAATAGATTGACACAAAACTAAATAAACCTGTCTAATTAATTTAAAGTCGGCAATGGTACGTAAATTTTTAAAAATGTATATTAGTTTACGCACTCTGGTGCATAATAAATCGATGTGTTTGCGGAAATTCAGGTTTGTGTCAATTGTGACGCCTAGATATTTGATATGGTCGGTTTTGGCTAAAGTGGGACAAGTGCATGCAATGTCAGCATAATGTAAATTACAATTGTTATGCGCTTGAATGTTTGGATTAGTAAGCGTTGGATTAGTGTTTCTCATTGTAAATAATAGGTACTTGGTTTTTTCTGTATTTAATGTTAAGAGATTTTTATGGAGCCAATTAGACACAGTATTAAACCCATTCTGTGCTACTTCATAAACCTCATCCTTTGATTTAGCTGCGAACAGTAGAGCTGTGTCATCCGCATATGACATAATTACACCCTTTTGAAGTGTCAAATTGCACAGGTCATTTATATAAATTAAAAACAAAGTAGGACCCAAAATACTGCCTTGTGGGATTCCATAACAGCTATTCTCAAGATCAGAACTCATGTACTGACCTATTTTTACACACTGATGGCGGCCGCTAAGGTAATCAGTTAATAGTTGCAATTGTACTCCTCTTATTCCCAGCATTTCCAGCTTGTACAAAAGCAAAGTACAAGAAATTGTGTCAAAAGCCTTAGCAAGGTCTAAAAATATCCCTATGGTGTGCATGCCATTATCCAGGTTTGTGTTTACAAAATTAGTCAGATGGTGAACAGCTTGGCTTGTTGATCTTTTAGGCCTAAAACCAAATTGATGATCAGAGAGTAATTTATTACTTTCAAGATATTTTACTAATCTACTGTTTATAATTTTTTCCAAAATCTTTGAGAGGCCTGTTAAAACTGAAATTGGCCTGTAATTATTCACACAATTTTTGTCTCCAGCTTTAAACACGGGGGTGACTATAGCTTTTTTAAGCAATTTAGGAAATATTCCTTTTGTTAAACATAAATGAAAAATGTGAGTCAAGGGAGGGGCAATGACGTATTTAAATCTTTTGAGTATGCTGTTAGGTATGTTATCACATCCTACAGCACAAATTTCCTTTAATCCATCTATTATACTTACTACCTCATTAACATCAATATCTAATAAGACCATAGAGTTTCGTGTTGCATATGTCTTAGTTTGGCTTTGAATGGAAAAATAACTATTAGATAATACAGATTTTTCAGCTAAGTTTTTTCCTACGTTTATGAAGAAGTTGTTAGCTTTATTTGCTGCTTCGGTAGGGCTTAGCTCAGAAGATAAAAGATCAAGTGCTGGTTCGGGATTTTTTGACCTAATAGTGTTAGTTTTTAAGAATTTCCATATAAGTTTAGTGTTTTTACCTGCTTTCTGTAGTTGACTTTGATCATATTGGTTTTTTAGCTTTTTCAACAGATTATTACAGAAATTCCTATATCTTTTGTAAGTAATTGATAGTAGTTCGTTATCCGGTGCATTTTTTAATTTTCGGTGAAGTTTATCTCTATGTCTGATACAGCGAACAAGTCCGGGCGTAATCCATGGTTTAATATTACTATATTTTCTAGGTATTACTTTAGTAAATGTATTTTTCCTTATCGTAGATTGCAACAAATCGACAAAGTATTGTAGAGAAACATTTGGATCATGCGAAATGTAAACGGGGTCAAAATTAATACCGCGAAAGTCAGTTTCAAGACTCGTCATATTGAGTTTAGTATAGCTACGCATGCAGTTATTTCTAGGTGAGGATATTTGTAATGTTAGTAAAACAGCTTGATGATCGGTAAGTGACGAATTAGTAACCAATGTTTTGGATGAACTTTTCGATTTTATGAGGATATGGTCTAGACAAGAGCCGCTCTGGTGGGTTGGATGATAATGAGCTGGTAATAGTCCATGAAATGAGCAAATATTGAGGTAATTATGTGAATGAGTATCGATTTTTTCGGCAGCAATATTTATGTTGATATCACCTACCAGCACGATATTTTTAAATGAAGATAACTTTTCTAAGTTACTATTAAGCGAATCCAAAAAACCATCAATACTTTGGGATGGAGGCCTATAAATAGCCATAATTACTGTATCGGGAATAATTTTAATTACTAAGCAGTTGCAGCCTAGAAAATGGGGTTCTTCTACTAATGTTTTTAAATTATTTTTAATATAAACCACTATGCCGTCATTCTGGTTGAGTGTTCTATCGCTTTTGTAAAGATTAAAGCCATCGAGAGATGGTATATTGGCCGTTTGTTTGGATAACCAACATTCTGTTAGAACGATAATGTCGAAGCATATATTAAGATCTTGTAACAAAACTTGGAAACCATTAAAATTTCGGGTTATACTGCGTATATTTTGTGTAAGTAAAGTCAATGTTTTATCCCCAGTATAGACTATGTTTTTGCATTCCTCAACATTGCAGATTTTAGCTTCAGACACGGAAAACGCATCTAGATCACAGATTAGTTGATTGGCCATAAAATAAATTATATGTAGAAGTTAACCTACTATCTATGTGCTTAATTAACTAGTTAGTCGGCGGCGCTCCTAGGCGCCTTCATAATCAATAGAATTAATATAATTGTCTTCTGCATATTTACGTGCTGGGCAATTTAAATCTCCAGTTGGATGATCATTTTTCCTCTTGAAGCGTTTGCAGGTCGCACATTGAGGCGGAGAACCTTTATTACTGCATTCCTTAAATGAATGTCCTGTTTCGCCACAGAGGTTGCAAGTAGGGCTCGTTTCTCTACAAAATTTGGCTGCGTGTCCGAACTGCTGGCAGTTAAAACACCTAGTTACGATAGTGAAATCTCTTACTGGACACGATGTCCAATTTATGAAAATTCGGCCTTGATCCATCATAATTTTCCTGATATTAGCAGGAACTTGCAATATGTAATTGCAAGTAGGACGATCTTTCTTTCCTGACTTATGGCTCAATTTTATATTTTCTAAAAAGGTCTCACGAGTAATGTTAGGCAATTTTTCTGTCAAGTTTTGGACGTAAATGCAATCAAATACCTCTTTTTCAGTCAGGGCTACGGGGACACCAATGACAGCAATCCTAGGGCGGCGTTTGGAAGGTTCTTCAACTGTAAGGCCTGAGGAAAGTAGTTTCTGTGAGCTTTTTAATTTATTAATGTCGTCTTTGTTATCCGTCCTAATGATGACGCCTCCGTTTCTAGTTTTACTTAGACCGCGAACATGGAGTTTTAATTCCTCAGGCGAGATAATTTTTTGTACCAAAGACTTAGTGTCGTCACTAGTTTTGGTTTTATCGCTGGGATATATAGCGACCGAACTGAGATTTGCTGGGCGAATAAATTTATCAGAGCCTTTCATCACAATGTTAGCATAAGAAGTATTTTCTGGTGCGGTTCGGCTCATCTTCGTTTCCACGACTTCTTTGAACTGGCAAAGGGATTCCGCAACATTCTGCTGCACTTGAAGGTGCTGGATGGTTGAGTGCGCCTGGATAGACTTCTGCTTCAGGGATTGGTACAGTACGGCCATCTGAGACGTCCCATGATTGACTTTCCGACAGAGATTGGTGACACGAAGTTTTTGGTCGGAATTCATTTTTCCCTCGGCCACAATCGTGCAAATTTCGTTCAAAACTGTGTCGATGGATCCAAGCCATCTCTGAATCTCCGACGTAGAGACGACTTCAGTCGGTAGTTCGTTCTCCGTGGTTGCTGGCGGCGCTGGTTCTCTTGTCTGACTTAGATCGGCAGGCGATGGCGTCGGTGGGGGACTTCGTCGTACCAATTGGCTACGGCCAAAGGGGCTATCTCCTGGGTTAGACATAGTACTAACGCCGAAAACGCTGATTGTCTATAAAACTATTTTGGTCATCTTTCACAACGAACAAATTGTTAGTCACACTCGTCACTTGCACAATGACTATACTACATGTAACATGAGTACTTCATTATCCCTTACATTCAGATCATTATGTTACAACTAAAAAAAATCTAGTGTTTGGAGTTAAAAATTATTACAATGTTGGCACTCTATGATGGCTTGTACGTTCAGAATCAGAATTAGGATAATTTGTGGTATAATTTCTTTTTTAATATCGCAGGATTATGCTAAGTGCCTTTTTAGCCTATTACAGGTCAGGATTTTTTTTTTTTGAGACATGTTAACTTTGTTGTGTTTTAAATGCTCCTTTTGTTGAAGGTTTGTATTTTCTGTGCATGTTCCAAATAAAATACTTTTCTTTCTTTTTTATGAATTTTCCATTAAAATACCCACTTACCCTGAAAAGAAAACCCTAACCTATGGACATGTGCATCTTTCCCACCCTAACCTACGAAACGCAAATGTGGTCATTAATGAAGTGTCAAAAGTTGACGGAGTAAAAATTACTGACCGTATAAGAAACAGTATACTTCATTCCAAAACACAAATCGCAGACGTAGGTAACACAAGCGCTAAATTAAAATGAAACTGGGCAGGCCATATCTGCCGTATGTCGCATAAAAATTGGGCGAAAGTAGCCACAAATTGTGAACAACAGGAACCGGGAACTACCGCGACCCCGGTTCAGAAGCAGATTGCGTGACGTGTTACACTCTTACTTAAAGAATTTGGCTCTAATTGCAAATGTGAGAGAAAATGGACTCAAAAAAAAAAAAACATAATAATAACTGCCTCGTTGGTCTAGTGATTGCAAGTGCTACTGCTGAGCATGATGTCCTTGGTTCGATTCTCAGGTCGGACAAAGTATTATTGGGTTTTTCTGTCTAGTATTCTTGTAGCAGCCCGCAGTCTGGATTTGTGCCCGTTTGATGGCAATAGGCTCTCTCCCTATTATATGGGACTTGAACATAAATGGTGAAATATGCGTGCACCTCTGCCCGACCCTTCGGGGAAACAAGGCGTGATGTTATGTGAATAATAATAAATGTGTGGAAACAGATGTCATACTACATTGGCTTTTAGTAGGTACATATACGAGTAAGTTGCTGAAAACCTTCCTATTTTGAAGAAAGGCAAATTTTACAAAGGTCCTAAATGCGACATGTCAGAAATATTTTTAAACAAGCAGATTTTTGCTACAAAAATGTCTAGACTTTAACATAGTTCTGAACGATATAGAAACGTGCTTAATCGAGTGTCTGTCAATGTAGGTAGAACATTATTTTTCTCCAAGCCTGCTTTTCTTGCGACTTTGTTACATACATAGAAACATCTATACGCCGGAGTATTTGTTAACCCGACGTAACATCCAATAATTCATATCTCAATTTTGAGTGATTTAGGCTGCGTTTCCACCAGAGATGTGCGAGGTAGCCGAGCGGTGTGAGGATGCGTAACGAAGCTGTGAAACGATGTGAGCGTTTTCACCAGAGATGTGCTAGGCCGCTGAGCGGTGCGACGCTGTGAAACGGTACGCAGATGAGCGGTGCGAGGATGTGTAGCGGGCTCTTTTCAGATGCGATTTCTCACGCTCGTCCATCCCTAGCACACATCCCTCGCACCCATCCCTTGCTTATTTTGCACATACCGAAATGAGGGAATCTATGCTTAATTTTATCGACGGAAAAAATGGTCAAATTTTTTTTTGTTTTATTTTGTATCAATTTTTTTTTTTTGGAACGAAGTTCCTTATCGCGCGTTGCAAAAAGGGGCTAGACGAAAAATATTAAGACCAAAATTTGTAACGACACTTTGCTATAGTTGTAAGCCGTGCGGCGTGCGCGTGTGTCTCTGTCTGTCTCTCTCTTTCTCTATCATAGAAAGCAAGCCAGTTATTTTCGTTTCGTCTTTCTATTTCGCATTGAACAGTCATCATCATCATCATCAGCCTATAATGTTCCCACTGCTGGGACACAGGCCTCCTCTCTGTGAGAGGGAGTGGGCCGTAATCTACCACGCGGGTCCAGTGCGGGTTGGTAGATGTCACATGTCTTCGAATTTTCGGTTCTAGGACATGCCGGTTTCCTCACGATGTTTTCCTTCACCGTTTAACACCGTTTTATTGAACAGTGAATAATAAAAAAAATATTATTATAACTTAAAAAAAAATTACAATTCCTTCACTAATTAATCGAAAGGAACTTCGTTCCATCCGGGTGTCCCTTGACACCTCTCAAGTTTTTTTTTATTCTCTTGTGCATCTTATTTATAAATTTTACAATTATTGTAAAAATTGATGAAAAAAAATATAGATTTTTACAAAATAAAAAAAAATATTTTCAATTGAGGGTAGTTTTTTACCCGACTACGGCAAAGCCAAAAGGAAGGGTTATGATTTTAGCAGTCTATGTATGTATGTATGTATGTATGTTTGTTTTTACGTGTGTTCCACCGTAGCGCCTAAACTACTAAACCGATTTTAATGAATGAGGTATCAATAGATTCGTAATAATAGTCCGGGTGACATAGGCTATATAATTTTTCCTTAAACTTAATTTGGTGGACTTTACACGTAAATTTCTAACCTCGAAAAAAATTAAAATAGGATGATCATGACATGTTTGGTATCAAAAGAAAGGTCTTGACGAGCACATTACAAATATGTATATAATATTATATTTTCAAAGTAAACAAATATGTTTAAATCGTTAAAAACAAGCAAAAGTGATACTGCGCTACGTAGTATCGCAAGATGTTACCAACGTGCAGTTAATCAAATCCTAATAAGTAGAACCGATTTGAAATTCCACTCTTATGAAGAAAAACAAGTACAACGAAATATTTATATTTTGGATTTCTTCGAAGCTCGATATCGATATATGGTGTTGGCGTCGAAATAAATCGCTCTATGGTTTCGTCCAAAGCACTATGCACTGCTATTGGAATTTAAAATAGGTTAATTACTGAAAAATTGTATTACTCTACTCTTATTTACGTTTATCAAGTGTAAAAACGGAAAAGTATAAAATAAAAAATAAAGTTTAATAAAAAACTGTAACCCGACTACGGGAAAATAAAAATGATCTGAAAAGTACGAAACAAGCAAATATTTCAGACAGAAATCAAGACATAGGCACAAAAATGGTCCAGGTAAAGCCGTGGTCGCATGCCTGTATACCATGTTGGTGCCAAGAACACCTACAAAATTATAATGGCATGCAACCACGGCTTTACCTGGACCATTTTTGTGCTTATGTCTTGATTTCTGTCTGAAATATTTGCCTGTTTCGTACTTTTCAGATCATTTTTATTTTCCCGTAGTCGGGTTACAGTTTTTTATTAAACTTTATTTTTTATTTGTGAACCAGTAATAAGTCGAGTCTATAATCATGATTACCTATTCTACATAAGAATAAAAACTTTTTCGATTTTCAAGGCTCGTTGGAACAGACAAAAATTAAAAAGAAATTATTTTTCCCCCTAGAGCAAGAAATGCAATTTTTCCCCGCTCTAGTACTCTGCAATGAGGGCCTTTTTGAGCAAGAGGAGTGAAAATAACTCTAATTTCGGAAGTCGGTGACTTTGGTTGTGTATTTTCGTTTTTTGCCACCGACTTCCGAAATTAAAGTTATTTTCTCAATTTTAATTTTATGTGGACGCCTACTTACTTCCAATCATTATGGAGTTTGTTTCATCGCGATAGCTGATTCAGTTTAAAAGTTACACAGTTTTGTTACAATTTCTTTTTAATTCCATAAAAAGTATTTTTTTTTTTAGAATTTTTTAAATATTTTTTCTGTCTTTAAAATAGTTCATAGATTCCCCTCATTTCGATATGTGCACATTATGAAGACACACTGTATAAAAACCTCACACCGCTAAGCCGTTTCTACAGGAGATGCGCTGAGCGAGGCTTGGTAAATGAAGTGATTCAATTGGTTCTTAACAAATACATCCCTCGCTATGCATCTTTTGACATCCCTGGTGGAAACACAGACTTAGGCCGTACCTTGTCTGTCAGTCAATCAGTTAGTTAGGGAACCGTT
This sequence comes from Agrochola lychnidis, assembly GCA_963680765.1. Taxonomy (NCBI): domain Eukaryota; kingdom Metazoa; phylum Arthropoda; class Insecta; order Lepidoptera; family Noctuidae; genus Agrochola; species Agrochola lychnidis. Next base: position 15,734,641 of record OY796869.1, on the reverse strand, counting down.
AGATCAACATCTAACTGAACCAACAAATATAATATTATATGCAAATATTTCTTGGTTGTAAGTCTTTGGTGGATTCTTTTATTACCTTCAGAAATAATTCATTTAGAAACCTGTACCGAATTAAGATCTACATAAATATGGTTCTGGTAAATTCTCTAAGAACATAAATACGTGATACGCTTTACCTGATAATATTCTCATGGATGGCTCATAAAGCCAATACTTTCTGATTGAGTGCACGCTTGCACTTCGCTCGTTAGACTGGCAATAATATGGATGTGCTACCGTTTATCACTGTTCTAGAGTTCACGTTCGGGTGTTCAGTGAACGTTTGTTTGAATATTAAGCAGTGCATTTATTGATCGTGATATTTTAGGTTTCTTTATTTTTGGATTTTTATTGTATAAAAATATAAAGTGAGTAACTACGAGTAATTACGAGTACTAAGTAACTTTTTATGTGCTCGGTTTGTTTTCACGACTGAAGTAAATTATGTTATTTGGTGTAGACACACCAGCAGAGGGGCAATTCCTGTTCTTTTAAAGAACGCTCGCATTCTTATATGTCTAAATCCGTAAAAAAAACCTCTTATTTAAAGAAAGTAAGTGTGAATTTGGTCAAAATGACAATTCAAGATGGCGGCTTTGAATAATTTCATGTTTTTCATCATGGGTGTCGTTTTCATAGTTTTCGAGGGTGCTAATGCCAATAGTGATATCAAATTGTAAATCCAAGATGACGGCTGAAAAATTTTGTTTTTTCGTTTAAATTATACGTGACAAAGAACTTCGTTCCTGAAGCCCCTGCGAACGTTTTTTTCTTACTGTGCAGACAGCTGTGCCATTGGGTAGTTTATTGCGCCACTTTTTATCCCCAGCTAAAGCATTAGGAATTGGTGAAGAGCAGGCATTTTTGGTGACTATATTATGTAATTTTGACGTTCGAAAACTGCTGATACTCAGCCTAGTTTGAATAAAATAATGACTTTTGATTTTAATTTGATTTATGTTATGTCCATCTATCTAGAATCCTCAAAACATAACTAAAATATGGAGAACTGAGGCATCATCATCATCTTTCACAGCCCGACTGCACCCACTGATGGGCCATAACCTTCTCTTTTCTTATCTATCCAATCCCTACGCTCCTGTGCCAGTTTCATCCAGTTTCCACCCGCGATGGCAACAATGTCGTCAACCCATCTCGCCGCTGAACGACCGACACTTCGTCTTCCAGTCCTTGGATGCCAGTTGATCACTGCCTTACTGCATCTGTCATCACTGCGCCTTGCCAGGTGTCCTGCCCAACTCCATTTGAGTTCCATAATTCGTTTTCCGATATCGAACTCAGTTCTACAGTATATACCAATAAAACGATCAAATAATTAAATACATTCGGCTTAACCAGCTATCCCCACCCCCAAGTGGCATTTTGGAATGCCACCCGGGTGCCCGTCCACCTCCGTCAAGCCCCGATGGCATTCTTGAATGCCACTTTGACGTAAAGCGAAACGTCAATGTCAAAAAGCGTGAGACTTGGGTGTAAATGATACAAAAGGGTAGGCATATATCGGTTAACTAGTCTTGTTTTATTACCCTGAATGTCCATATCAGTTAGTCCAGAAAAATGGCTATCAAGCATCATAAAATGATAGACACAAATCACAGGATAGAACGAGCCACGATCCTAACATAACATTTTCAGCATTTTCACATTCATGCCTTTCATTCATAACCTTTTTGAACGTTTCTGGTTTGAAAATATGTGGATGCAAACCGCTTGGCTTTTGATATGACTTGGATTCAAACGTTTTTTCGACGGACAGTTTTTAACACAAAACATCGTTCTGCGCAAAATAGAACACAGAAAACTAGGAATTGGTTATAAAAAATATTGTGCTGGATATAATAACGAATAGACTGCTTTTGGTCTTAGTGTTAGTAAGAATGTAAGCCTAACCACCGAGCATTGTGTCTTGTGTTCGATCTGAGGGGTTGCGTTTGGGTCCAAATTCTCAGTAGCAGCCCGCTGTCTAGACGTGTACTCAACCAGCACCTCAATATTGCGTAACACACTTTCAATTACAATCCGAAGGATTTTAAAATAAATTGCTAATCCATTGCTACAATCAATCTGCAAACTGCTTAGCCTTTTCCCAACTATGTTGGGGTCGGCTTCCAGTCTAACCGGATGCAGCGGAATACCAGAGCGACTGCTTATCTGACCTCCAACTCTTGGTAAGAATGGTTGTCAGACTTTCGGGCTTCTGACGACCAGTAATAAAAATGACAGAGGATGACCGTGACAATGCTAATCCATTGCTGAATATGTTTGAAAAATTTGTCTATTCAACAACGTAAATAATAACTGTCATAAAAATAAAGAAATTGCCATTGTACATTTACAATGACTTTGTTACGCAATAAACTCACTGGATTCAAATCATGCTGGTTTGTAGGGATTGTTAAATTGCTGATGCACACCTCTACTTAACTACGGCGGAGCCCAAAAGGAGGGTAATATTATTGTAATACCTACTGGAAGTCGAACTCAGAACGACTCAAAGCAAGTTTCTTGATGACGAACATGTTGATTTTACTCAAACCAACATTTAGACTAAGATACCCATAGGTATATGCTTCGTAAAGGAAACCAATAATTGTGTTCAAATAACCATCTAAGTCGATCAACATCGTCGGTTCATGTTTGTATTTAATTTAAATACATCTCATACTAAACCGCTTTCGTGTGAGAAGTCATTATCGATATGTTTCGATATAATTATCGTTCAAATATTGGGCGTGACGTCTGTCGCAAATAATGTTTTAAATTATCTTTCTTTTGTCAATTTTGTTGGATTAGAAAAATATAAGGTGCAAAGAACGCGATAAGTGTTATTTTATGCAAATGTTAATATTAACTCTCCCAGTACGAGGATTCCATAAAACAATGTAGGTATTGTTTTATGGAATCCTCGTACTGGGAGAGTTTGACTATATCTAAAAGATGGAATGTTGACTGTATTTGTATTTATTATATACTAGCTTTAGCCAGCGGTTTCGCCCGTGTGTTATTTTTATAAATTATAGCCTATGTAACTCAGTGATAATATAGCATTTAACTGGCGAAAGATTTTTTTAAATCGGTCGAATAGTTTTTGAGTTTATTAATTACTAGATTCTGTCCGCGACTTCGTTCGCGTGAAAGTCATAAGACATCACAATATACTACAATGATAGCCACATTTTTATAATACTTTCCAGTATACTACGTTTGTAGTTTTATTCTTAGCAGGCACTATTCCTGACTCTCTGTATATTATGGCTCGGGAGCAAGCGACGTACAGTTGTCCGTGTGAGAAGCAGCTTGTCCTGAGGTCGACACCCGCAGCCTTCAGCCTTCTGTGTCAGCCCCTGTGACTTGTTGATCGTTGCATATGTAAATGCTACATCTCTGACTACTTGCAGTTTTGTCTCCTTCTCCCTTTTTTAAATCCATCCAAAGGTTGTCTTTAAAAGATCATTTTTAGCGATAAAACCGCCTATTGTGTCCCCCTGTGTATTATTTATTAAACATTTATATCTGTAAATTGTATGGTGTACATAATAAAGGAATTCTTTTCTATTCGATTGACTGACTAGAGTCTTTAAGATATTGACAATTTCTAGTTGCTGTTAGAAGTGTTTGAGGTGATCTTTTGGAGATACTCTTTAGCAGTGACTAATAAAAATATATGAAAAAGACTACTAAACTTCTGGGCACTTAGGCAGTATTACCATCACGCTTGGCAATTAAACTAACAGAAAACATCACTGTAGCTTATCTATCAGGCAATATTACAAACAATTTCTAACACCTACAACGTGGGAGAAAACTTGTTACAGTTTAAAGATTAACCGATGCTGACCTAAGATTTAAATCGCTAGATTAACCAAGAAGAGGGAGAAATTAGACCGAGAAGAGTCAGCTCACACAATATTAAATAGTGTTTCCGTGACATGATTGTCAAAACGAAACAGAAACGCGACAATATTTTCACGCGGTTTAAATCTAACGATTTAAATCTTTGACACTGACACGTCCAGAATGAAATCCGCTTAGCCAATCCCCCGTCCGAACAAAATACCATAAAGAAAAAAATTTAGCAACGCAAGCGACAGTTTAATAATTTATTGCAGAAGAAAATAACTAGTTTCTAAACGAGAAAGGATTACATTTGTCGTTCAGTAAGCGAATCGGATTTTCTTCAGTATGAAACTCGACTATTTCTTAAAACATAAAGGTTGTTGGAAACTATACTGTACCTTATTTCTTTTTTGGATGGGACATTATCAAATAACTTCTCCCGCTCTGGTTAAAGCGGGAGGGCGTGTCAGACTCTTACTGACTAAAACCCACCCATGTTCCTTCAGTTGCCATGTTGCCGGGGGCCACGATATCCCTTTTGGACTTTCCCGCAACCCCGGAACTATATTGTACCTTACGTTTTGTTTCTGCATGGTCTGGTTTTTCATGCATGAAGTTTCTGTTTATCAGTGCAACTTTTCAAAATTGTATTATTATACATAAGCAATATTTTCGTAGATCGTATCAGGACGCTCTCTGTAGTTTCTGTCATGGGAAGAAGGAGTGAGTTTATGTAAGTGTATGTGTATAGCTTTTAATTCATCATCATTTCAGCCGAATAACATCCACTACTGGACATAGGCCTCCCCCAAGCACCGCCATTTCGACCGGTTCTATGCTTCTGGCATCCTGCGGATTCCTGCGACCTTCACCAGGTCATCGGTTCACCTTGTGGGAGGCCTTCCAACGCTACGTCTTCCAGTACGCGGTTGCCACTCCAGAACCTTTCGGCGCTATCGGCCATCTGTTCTGCGAGTAATGTATCCCTGCCCACTGCCACTTAAGTTTGGTAATTCTTCGGACTATGTCGGTGACCTTTATTTTTTTTTTAGTTGCTAGGGAATTGTTGCGCCAGTTCTTCTGCCCAGCTAAAACACTATATGAAGTGGTGAAGGGCAGACGTTTTAGGCGCTGTCTTCTGGAATTTTCACGTTCAAAAAGTGCTGCTTTAGCTTAAAAATGTTCCCGTCTCTATCTTGCACTTGTGGAGATAATATAAAGCCAAAGTTCCAGCTAAGTAACGTTATAAACCTCGGTATCATATTGGACCTACATGACGTATGCTACAACATAGTGAGTAAAGTCCTTTAAACTAGTCCCAAGACTCGGAAACTTTGTTGAGATTACAGAATAAAATGTTCTATTAAGACGTTCCGTTATACGCTGAGTCAAGATCTGTTCAAGGCTTGAAACATTTTTTTGTGATGGCTCCTTTTATTGGTACTTCCAATAGCAATATTATGATTTGCTGATCATTTGTATTGGGTGATTTAGTTATTGGAATAAAATATTCAAATAATAGTAGGTTTCTATTAAAGGCTGTGTGGACAAAATATCCATGACCCAATTTATGTAATTGCTGAACTAATTACTCAGCTATTTAATCGCTTACTTTGCCAAAAGTTCGGTCATTTAGTCTCGGTAAGCTTCTGCGTGAAGATTTTGAACTGTGTTAATATTTATTACCTACTATTCAATAAAACATAGACTTTTTGTATATACGTATGGAAAATAAAAGCATCAATGAAGAAATGATGCGCGTGCAGCACCTTACACGTGATAGAAGCGAAACTTCGTAAAATATAAAGATTAGGAGAGATTTAGTGTAAGCGACAGAGAGAGAGAGTAAAGTATATCTTTCATCTCTCTCATGTAACGAAAACTGCCTAAACGTGACGCGTCCTTGACATTTCACTCTCAATTCTCGTACAATAGGTGGTTTCCTAGGTAAAAAAATTCAAATTCTATTTAGTCCGTCTTTCAGATAGTAATAAAAAAATATTAGACACGTATTTTTTGCTTTATCATATTAATCAAAAATAACTTAGAAAACACGCATTAAAGTTCGGGAGTAGGGGCTCGTTACGTCACAACGTCGTATAAAATCTAGCAAGGCGTGATGTCATGCCACATTTTAACTAACTACCTAACTATCTGTATGTTTTAATCTTTTGATTACGTCAAAAAATACGTGTCCAATATTTTTTTTATTTTCTGAAAGACAGACTAAAAAAAAATTTGGACACAGGCCTATTATTGAATCGCCGCCTTAGAAGTTTAATTACAAAATCCTTTTACAAAAATCACGCCACTCCGATTGATGTCCATCATTAAGTCTACTTTGACAGGCACAAAAACCAAATCAACCCTCAAACGCGACGTTCCTTTTTTAACTAGAAAAACCGTACGGCAGCGGCACAAACCGGCCATAACACAAAACCAATCGGCGCGGATTCGAATGAAAATTCCGGTGCTCAGCCTATCCGACGACGTACGGAAAAAAAACATTTCTTTTTTCATTCACCGTCGACCCGTTTATTGAAAGTTTCAATGTATTTTTCGTGTAAAATACAGTTCGATGCATTCTACGTATGTATGAAGGTAATCCGTTTTAAATAATGACTGATACGATTGAAATATGTGACGGCGCCAAGTAGAATCTGGTGCAGTTGGTTTTTTGTTGCTCAGAATTGAATTCGTGCTGTATCTCTTTTACAATGTAGTTGTTATTGTGTTTTTGTACGTTATGGCTGGGAGTATGGGAGGGTTATTAGAGCCATCGCTGCAATAGTTATTTATGCTATAAGTGCGGAAAGTAGATGATTTCCGACGAGTGGCATTTTTATTCACGAGCGAAAGAAGCGACCGAGTTTGTAAGTCGACACTACTCGGAAATCATTACGCACGTGTACCATACAACGTTTTAGTACGAATAGTGCGAGAAAAAAAAATTGGCACTCCGGGAGCTGCCACACGACGTGTAAACTTCAACAATTTAAAAAAATACTTCCAAAACCTTTAAAGTAAAAATACTTGCGTAGAACATTGATCCGTAACTTAATATAAATAAAGAGCACAATCGCGTTTACAAAAATGAGGTGTTGGTAACAGTGTCGCGAGTTCAATTGTTTTTTCCCATCTCAAAAATGCCCAACGCGCTTAAAAAGTCTTCACTTCAAAAAACGAGCGAACCTTACAGTGGTCACATATGATGTATAACATCTAACATCTTGGCTGACGTACATAAATAATATAAACATGTCGGACCCGGTCATTAGTACGGACACGAAACGAATCGCAAGCGCGCCGCTGGCGACAGGACGTGATCTACCCACACCTAAAGCGCGCGCTTCTACAGAGTCGTGATGTTTTAAGGCCACGGCGAGGAGGGATTCAGCCTCTGATCGCATCGGAGAGAAGACGTCGCGGAACTGTTCTCGATTCGTGGTGCTCAGTTATTGTGTTGATTGTAATTTGTGATCATTGTGTTAATTTGTGATTTTAATAAACGCTGTCGCACTCAGTGTGTGTATAATTTAGCTGGTGTGATTAATTTAATAGTAAATTATGATGTGATCTGAACTGCAAACGGTATTTCTATTGTGCATTAACCAACACTACCCACAGTATGCCCACAGTAGTTAAAATATCGCTGATAATAGCGAAAAAGTCACATACCCGTCTCCGACAAACAATATTCTTCATCATCATCATCATCACCATCGTAATGACTTTGACTATGACTCAATGTGTAAGATAATTAAGTATTTTTCATACTTAACAGCTTTCTTATGTTATTGGGTTTTTCCATCAAGAATTTCTCAGTGGCAGCCCAGAGTCTGGATTTGTGCCCGTTTGATGGCAATAGGCGCGTCCCCTATTACATGGGACTTCAACATAATTGGCGAAATGTGGGTGTACTATAGGCACACCTCAACTTAACCCTTCGGAGATTATAGAGGTGATGTTATGTTATGTATCTACTTAAAATAGGCATATTCTGTCATTTTTAACCGACTTCCAAAAAGGAGGAGGTTATATGTTCGTCGCGTATGTTTGTTTTTTTTTTATGTATGTCCACCGATTTCTTCGTCAATTGTGGACCGATTTTGAAAATTATTTTTTTTTTTTTAAGGGTGGGCTTTCGAATTGGTCCCATATAAATTGTATTAACTTTGCTTGGATAGTTTTTGAGTTAGCTACAAAATACGTATTTTTTCCCCACTTAGTATGTAGATAAGTTTCTGTCACTGGTAACAGGTAGTGGTATTCAAATGTGTGCGGGGTAGGTACCACAACTAAAAAGTGAAAAATAAGGAGGTCGGTTATTTTTTTTGTAAAAAGTTTTTCATGACAAGTTCTAGCACTGACTGTCACTTCAGACATGAATGTTTATGGTATTAAGTTCTGTTTACCTTTTCAGTTTTTTATTTCTGCTTGTGTATAGATTTCTATTTTTTGTTGGTATATTGCCGTGTGCTAGCTGAAATATGGCGAAAAATTAAATTTAATGTAAATTATTTTGCATACTATTGAATGGAATTGAGTTTTTCTAACAGAAAAGGCATCTATGCTGCTGGGGAGTTTGTTGCGCCACTTTTTCTTCACAGCTAAAGCACTAGGAATTGGTGAAGGGTGGGCGTTTTCGGGGACTGTTTTACGTAATTTTGACGTTCGAAAAGTGCTGATTCTCAGCCTAGTTTAAATAAATTACTTTTGATTTTGATAGGTCGGTATTTGGATGTTTATTATTATAGCAAACATTATTGTTTCGTTCTATTTCTAAGTATAACACCTAGAAATATTTAGAAACAAACTGTCATAATCCAGACTAATTTGACAACAAACAGAACATACCTCAACTTATTTAACACAAACCTATTGATACAGGATGTGTCCAATTAATAGCTAATGTAGATGGATGACGAGATACATCATGTTCAATAATATAATCAACGAGGTAATGTGTTTGCCGTAGTCTGCCGTTGATTGATGGTGGGAGCACCCTTTAACCAAACGTGCCAGATTAATACGCAATCATCGACGGGTTAAGTGAAAGACGTGTCACGTCGGTTTAAGAGGGTTATGAAATTTTTGGGAAATTATTTTTTTATTGGTAAGGAAAAAATTATTAAGGCCCCTTTATACACGGCAGAAAAAACGTGCCTGTCAAATAATATTGTAATAATAATCGTTTATTCATAAAAATATAAAAAACAGTGGCCCATCGGCATCAGGAACAGGGTCCAAGCTGCCGGTGGTCAGGGCTCTAGAGAAAAGAACCTCCTCACTATACGTGCCGTCTCTATGTACTGCTTTCTGAATCAAGCCCTTGACCCAGCCGCACAATGAGAGCCTTCTGAGGTGTTGGTCGAGGCTCTTCGCTATTACGCCATTAACCGGAACGATTATCGGTACAATGATTGCAGAGTCCACATTTATATTTTTAAATGTTTTTTTAATGATTTTTATAAAAATATTTAAAAATGTATTTAATATGTAAAAAAATGAATAAATGAGATATCGTTTATTTATAAAAAGGGACACGTTTGCAATAAATACCTTAACAATTTAAAATAGAGCACAGTTGCTTCTTTGCCTGAACTAGGTTGAACCTGTGCTTCTGGCTAGGAAGTTGATAAATACATCCTTAATATTATAAATGCGAAAGTAAGTTTGTTTGTTACGCCTTCACGCTAAAACGGCTGAACGGATTTGGATGAAATTTGGCACATATATAGATGATGCCCTGGAAAAGAACATAGGATATTATTTTTTTCCACGGGATCGAGACTTATGCGGGTGAAACCGCGGGGCGCAGCTAGTAATCGAATAAATTTATAATAAGTATAAAGAAAAACTAAATTAAAATTTCGGGAAATAAAAGCAAAATAGCATGGAAGCGGTGTCTATTTGCAGACATCAAGTAGATTTTCTGTCTGTGCATAATCTATGGTTAGTATTTTTTTTACAACTAAAATAGTTTAAATTATTAATACTAAGTTTTCTATTTAATATATTGTACAGAAATGGTCCTAAGAAAGTAAAAAATCTTTCCACAAAAACATGTTTTGAGATTGCATTAGATGTGCATACTATATCATTCCGTCTCTTCACAAGCTTCTATAGTGATGCATACAACACTGAGAACCGGGCCTACGCACGGCGAATATAATAAACCGTAGTTTTTCATGGCAAGAAAAACGTGTGTGTACAAAGGGCCTTAAGAGTTTTCCATTTATAAAGAAAAATTGCCATGTTACATGTTTTGAGCAGTGTCTTTAATCGTTGATTGAAAGGTATTGGTAAACATCCAAAATATCAAATCAGTCATCGTTTAAGCAGTTTTTAAGTAACCACACGATAAGTAGGTACGAGTATTTCTATTTTCTTAATGTCTTCCGAGAATCATCGCGTTTCAGAATACAAACGAATGCTAATTTCCATGTCCATCAATTATTAGATTTATCTTTTATAATAATTTGAATTCAGAACTAAGTACTTTATTGTCGTTTTGTTTTGATTTTCGTATGAACTATATAGAGCTGCAAAACTATTTTCCTATCTGTCGTGTCTGCGACTTTTGCAGCTTTCCTACTATTTTTGAAATAATTTACATTAAGTTAAAAGAGTATTAACAACTCTATATACTTCCAAGTCGATTAAGAGCGTCCGGTCTGCACCAAGTGCAAAGGGCAACTGATAGAAATCCGACGACTGACGAAACACGAGGTTTGCCGAGGGACATTAAGAACAGAGTTGTACTATACTATGATATCATGGCATATAATATCATTCTACCACGCGGGCCCAGTGTGGGTTGGTAGATGTCACATGTCTTCGAATTTTTGATTCTAGGACATGCCGGTTTCCTCACGATGTTTTCCTTCACCGTTTTAAGAGAAATTAGTGTTCAAACCCATGACCTAAAACTCATAAGTCAGAGCCGTTACCACTGGGCCACGAGTGCTCTACGTATGAGAAATACTATCAAAATGTTTTAAAAAACAGTAGAATTCTTTTATTTTGTCAAGATTTGTGCCCGGTTGATGGCAATAGGCTCGCCCCCTATTACATGGGACTTGAACATGTAAATGCAATGCATGCAATGTTTTTTATAAAAAAAATGGGAGGAAAGCCGCTAAAGTCGCAGGCACGACAGATAGGAAAATAGTTTTACAGCTCTATATAGTTCACACGGAAATAAAAACAAAACAACAATAAAGAACTTAGTTCTGAATTCAAATTATTATACACAATAAATCTAATAAATGCAATAGAGAAATGCAACGGTACTCTTTAGGTAGCGAGCGCGCGCGCGAGCGACGCGAGAGTGAGGGTGGGAGCGAGACAAAACACTTCAATATCCTCGTGTAGTAATAATATGGTATAGTTAGGTATCTGCATTATTATTTATGCACGTACGGTGATGCCTGCGGATAGTTTTTTTATGTTTCTGATAATTTATTATATAGTTGTTTTATATTCTAAGCACTGTTTATTTTATTTTGTTACATGTTTAATAGAAAAATCACTGAACCTGACTTGATTTCCGTACATCTTTTTTTTCGGGTGACCACTGAAAATCAGCGGTGTGCTGTGAGTCCCCCATAGCACTGCATCATGCTGAGTAGAAGCCTTCTTGTCACAGTCATGTCGTGCAGCTATCGCCTAAGTAATTTTTGTTCTATGCTCGTGATTTGTTATGTACAGACGCCAGCACATCAAGCTAACACAATCTGTCAAATTTATTTAATACATTTTTAACTTTATCGGTAATAAGTATAAAGTTCAAAGTTGATTGGGAAAATTTGACAGTTTCGGGTAGCTTGATGTGCTGAAGTCTGTACTTTGTGTTGTTCTCTGATTAATCTTGTCTTTTATGTATGCACGTATTTCTGTGACAAATAAACCTATTTTTCTTTCTTTCTTCTTTCTAATTATAATTGATGAACATTAAAATTGGCATTCGTTTGTATTCGGAAATCCGATGATACCCGAGGGACATTAAGAAGACAAATATAAATACTACAATATGTATATTGTGTACCTATGCATCCTTCGGGGAGTACTATAAGCGCGATGTTAGTTTAAGTGTGTGTAATTATTTTGTTTTAGCTAAAAATTATTTGAGCATTGTTAGTCTGGTGGTGTGACCGTCAGACTGCCAAGTCATAGGGCTCGAGTTCGTCGAACCCAAGGCACGCACCTCTGACTTTTCGGATTCATGTGCGTATTGTGTAATTATCACTTGCTTAAAAAACGGTGAAGGAAAACATCGTGAGGAAACCGGGCATGCCTGAGAGATATTTCTCGAAGCCAAGTCAGAGGCTCATGGGCGACTTTAAAACTCTGACACCAGGTTAGTCACTAACTACACGAAAAGGAGAATATGTAACTAAATCCGTTAAGTCCTTGTTCCTGTACAAACATCAGGTTTTTTTGCCGAATTTTTCAAGCCTGTTTTGTTCGTCGTTTGTTTTTCGCAGAGCAGCTTCTAACTTGGCCATTTTTTGTCACTATCTAACTTGTCAAAGGCCTCGTTAAGGCCGTGTCAGATGTAGTGAGGCCCTAACTAATCTCAGTCGAAACAAAACCGGTTTTTGACCGGCTGGGGCTTTATCCCAGCAAAGGATTAGACTGTATCTGCACAGATAGATGGAAATAGTGTATATATTTTATTTTCAACTGTAGATTTATTTATTTACAGCACAGATTGATATAGATGGTTCACTCCACATTTTAGGTATGAAGCTACAAGTAAGTAACGTTGTCAGAAGATCTAAGAGTCACGCGGTAGAAAGAGACGCAACTCTCGGTGATCTCTTGCGTCCGGCCCTGGTCCAGGCCATGGTACGGAGCGTGAGGGCATGGGAAGCCGTCACCTTCTTTTGCGAAGCAGTAATGCTCGCGAAGGAGGAGGTGGAACGTGTGAGGGAGAGGCAAATTACGCGCCCTCACGCCTCTAGCCGCCGCAGGAGACTCCCTGGGCGTCGGGAATCTCAGGCCGATTCCCGGCCACCGTAGGCGCAGGCTTGCGGACGGTGAGCAATGGGTAGCTCGTCGTCTGATAAGGACCAAGTCCGGGTCGACGGCGCGTTTTGTTCCACGCGCGCCTCGAAGAGATGTCAGCACAACTGACGGGGTCCGCTAGGGTTGATGCCTGCCGGGGTTGCGGAAAAGTCCGAAAGGGGTACCGTGGCCCCTGGCAAGATTCAGGCAATTGAAAGAACACGGGTAGGTTTTAGTCAGCAAGAGTACGTGTGTCAGAACACGCTCTCCCGCTCCGCCCAGAGCGGAAGAAGTTATTTTATAATTTCCCACCCAAAAAAAAAGGTAATTAGCAATGTGCGACTTGAATTGCATTATATTGTGTCGCAGCAAGAGTCGCTTTTTATTTAAATGATTTAGCGAAGTGAATCATCTGTATCTGTGCTTACAGTAACTTCAAAGTTATCATAGGATACACAGTAACAAGGTATCAAGAAATACCTAAATGGCAAAGAAATATTATATAGCTAGTGACCCGATTACTTCGCACAGTTTATACGACTTGAATTAAACATCGAGATTTCTTTATTATGTTTAAATTATTTTTCACTTCTCTTGCTCAAAAATGCCGTCATTGTAGAGTACCAGAGCGGGGAAAAAATAGCATTTCTTGCTCTAGGAGAAACTGTAATTTCTTTTTAATTTTTGTCTGTCCAACGAGCCTTGAAAAACGAAAAAGTATTACTGGTTTACAAAAAAAGAACAACATTTTATTTTTGAAAATGGAACTAAATGCGACATCTCTTTGGTAGAATGCGTGCATTGCGTTGCGGCTACAGAAGAAATAAAGAAGGCATTGGCGCGAAATTTTTAGAATTTTTCTCTAATTACGAATTGAATTGGTGACCGTAATATAATTTACAACAGTGAAAATGTCATCATCTAGTGAGAACATCTCCACAGAGGACTGAAATTAAGTTGCCGGGAAAAAACATCTCGTTAAATATATCCAGAATTGTACAAATTGTACATTTAAATAAAATAAACTATTTAATATTGTATTGGATTATATTATTTTCTCGCAATCGTAGTGAAAAGTAGAATGTAACACACGGCGCTAAAACCCGTTATAACTCGGTTTCTATTTACTCCCTCGCTAAAGCTCGGGAGTAAAACTACCTCGTTACAATGGGTTATTTTAGCCCCTCGTATAACAATCTACTATAACACATTATACACATAAACCTTCCGCAATTAATTCTTGAAATGATAGTGAAAATCGGATCAAAATCAAATGTGCAGTAACGAACTAAGCGGTCATACAGTCGACGAAAAGCGATATTGTTTTTATACAATTTGTCTGTATCGGTTTAAATAAAAATGGATGTTAGTATATGTATACGATATTGATAAACGCTTACACCGCTTGACCGATCACAGCTTGGCACACAAAGTAAAAAATTTAATGGAGAAGGTTTTTATAGGTTTTAAAGTGAAACTTTTATTACATCGTCTCAAACTTTTTCGTCCATGTGTTGCATGTCGCGGCCTACTCCGCGGCCGCCCGTCGCGCTACATGCAACACATAAAGTGAAAGGCGCTCGTCAGAGCAGCCAAGGCCAATATGGCGGCGCCTATAGAAGTTTCACTTTTACCGTGGTTTCATAAAACCACACAATCCTTTCTTTTTTCGCATTCATCTGAGTGTAGCCCCGGGCAAGAGCTAGTAAGATATAATTTTTTCCATTACGAACAATGTATTTGCAATGCATTATCAATTTACATTTAAATAAACATTCCAGTATTACCAGTTAAAATAAATTTAATTTTGTGCCCAACATACTTTTAAAACATTTATTTTTATAACACAACAGTTTGAATTATTTGTAATTGTTAAGTAATGAATGCAACGTTGTTTTAAATGTTTATATTGGCAACACTCAATAACGTAACATCTCATTGTCAAATGACTTTTGTGTCTAACTCTCTCTCTCTGCTTTGCTACGTTAATACAGTCGTTATAATTTCTCATTCTGTTGTTTTAATAAGTAATCACACGTAACCCAAACCCTTCATAAATCTTCAGTAATTATTGTTTATCTCATAAAATAAACAATGTAGTATATTTTATTATTATTTAACTATTTACGCACATTGCACACACATATAAGCAGACAAGAAGAAAGGAATAGAAAAATACGTATAAAGGTGATGCTTATTTCTAAAGAAGTTTCTTCCAGCATACCTGCGATAGGAAAGTAGATTAAAAGAGATAGATAAATATAAAAAAAGGAAGAGATAGATTTTCCTGCATTAAACAGAGAAACTTTCCGTCTGTATTCCCCGAAGAGAAAAAACATAAGCAAAGAGGTATAGTCGACCTCGTAATTGCTTTATCAGCCTAAAGTTGAATGTCAGTAGCTCTGCACTTCGTGAAACGTCAAGATCCATTTTAATTTTAAGACCTGGTGGTCTTAAAGTGACAGAAAGTTTCAACGTAGTCTTTTTGAGTCTACCAAAAGTAGTAAAGCAAATATAAAGGCGAGTATACGAATTTATAACTGATGTTTTTTTGGGACACTGATAAAAATGCTTTGTTATATCTCCTAGCTTTTGATGGAATAATAATTGTATGAAAGCTAACATCATCATCTGCCTAGCCTTTTCCCAACTATGTTGGGGTCGGCTTCCAGTCTAAACGGATGCAGCTGAATACCATTATTTTACTCGGAGCGACTGCCTATCTGACCTCCACAACCTAGTGACTAGGTAACACGATACCCCTTGGTAAGACTGGTTGTCAGACTTTTTGGGCTTCTAACTACCCGTAACGACTGTCAAAGATCTACAAATGACAGCCGGGACCAACGGCTTAACGTGCTTTCCGAGGCACGGAGGGGACTTGGTATGTAAAGATGGTCACCCATCCACGGACCAACCGCGGCAAGCGTAGCTTAACCTGATCGATCGACCCGTGCAGCTGTTATTACTTAGCCACAAGCCCCTCTCACCAATTGTATGAAAGCTAACAATAAGACTAAAATAAGTAGGTATAATGTGTTGTGATAATCACAATTTACATAAGAATAAAATTAAATTGATTTTATTTCCTGTAACCTTTCTTCGTACATAAACAACTATAACAATAATATGTCTTCTGGTTGCTAACCTGACTGAACCTAACTACGATGTGCTTGTATTGAACACGATATAATAATTAGCAAATCCAATTTTCAAGTGAAAATCAATAGGCGTCCCGGTCTTCGAAGTGTTTAGTTTGTGACCCTACCATTTGTGATTTAATTTTCATATTTCAAATGGTGAAAAATGTTCTTCTCAAACATGCTTAGAAATTCGAACATTATTTTGACAATCTTCTTCGAGATAAATCGAAATTGCGGTACTGGTCGAATACATGCGAGCGCCCGTGCGGCTCTGTTTGTATGAAAATCCATATGTCGTGTTTAGCGGCCAAATAAATTAGTATGGAAACTCATAACTGACATGTTATTTAAAAATGGAACTTACTTTTTACTTCAACACATGGCAACTAAGGAGGTAACTTATCAAAGATTTTATTTAAATTTCGATTTTCTTTTCAAATAGAGCTTTTTAAACTAAAGATGAACCAAACGAACTTGTAAAATAAAAAATAAAAAGAATACATTTGCGTAAAATTATTGATAAATGATGAATGATTTTTTTTCTGTAAGTAGGTTTGTACAAACACTTTTACACGTCAATCATATTTTAAAATCCTATCTGACTACTCTGAGAAGAAAGGCCAAAACAAAATCAGAGGTCACAGTCCCTTTTAAAGTCCAGACATAATCTTGGTCAGATTATGTGAAGGCCATGTGGATTGGTGTCTGAAGTGGTCTTTAGAGGAAAGCACCACACAGATTGCGAGGGCCTGTCCAGTCAGTGCACGCATTTGTCAGTTATCGTGCAGCTCAACTCAGAATTTAAGGAGCTCAACGATTCGACGAACAATACCAAAAAAAGGACATTTGTGTAGGCCACATAAATTACTCAAACTGTCAGATCATATTTAGAAATAACTGAGAAAAAATTAAAAACAAAACAAAAAGGAATGACCCATATAGTCTTCACATTCACAATAATTAAAATAATATAATACTTTAAAAGTAAATATATTGTTGTTCATCATTGATTCTGGAATTTATAATTAATTTATTTAGTTTGAATTATCGCGCATTATTTGAGAATCGTACTATACAAACATTGGCCACAACCAGGCATTGATGGACTCACGTATGTGTGTATTTTCTTCCAAGTCGATTAACAGCGTCCAGTCCACACCAAGTGCAAAGGGCAAATGATAGATATCCGACGGCTGACGAAACACGAAGTTTGCCGAAGTACATTAAGAAAATAGAAATACTGTACACACTTATTATTGAAGGAAAAATAAAACTTATTCCCATCCCTTATCTATCTATCTGCTGCAGATAGAAACTTAAATAAGCTTGTCTCCTTTTCACAAAACAGAACGTATTGACATGAAATACAGACCCACATCCATAATCTTCCCTAAGGTACGCAATACTCTACGTCAGCCGTTTCAATACCCACATATTGGTGTGCAGTAATCCATCTTAAAGCATTGAAATGTTCCAGAGCTATTACCGAATGCACTTCTGTGAAAACCCTGCACTAGAATCCAATCAGGTATACAGTGTGATTCTTCATAATGTGCACATATCGAAATGAGGGAATCTATGCTTAATTTTAACGACAGGAAAAATATTGTAAATAATCAAAAAAAATAATAATAATACTTTTTATGGAATTAAAAAAAATTAACAAAACTGTGTAACTTTTAAACTAAATCATTTATCGCGATGAAACAAACTCCATAGTGATTGGAAGTAATTAGGCGTCCACATAAAATTGAGAAAAAAACTACCCTCAATTGAAAATAAACATGTTTTTGTAGCAAAAATCAATATTTTTTTTATAATTTTTTACAAAAATTGTAAAATTTATAAATAAGATGCCAAAGAAGAAAAAAAAAAGTTTTTTTTCCAAAAAATTGAAAAAAAAAACAAAAAAAAATTGTTTCAATATTTTTTCCGTCGATAAAATTAAGCATAGATTCCCTAATTTCGATACGTGCACATTATGAAGAATCACACTGTATGCATATAACTGTTAACTGGATTGTATATTGGAGCCAGTGGATGTATCAAGATGGTTGCTTTTTATTTATGTGTAAGATACTGTTTTTTCACAAACAGGTTGCAATTATATGTCGGAAATACGTCATGATTTGACAAATCGGAGCGATGCGGCGCTTGACAAAGTCTACAACATAACGCTCCTTGGACCGGCCGGAGCTGAGCAGAGTTAATCGGTGGCGTTCAAACAGTGAACACGTTTAGAAACTGTCGCGCATTCCGAATAGTTGTGTCGTGTACCTACAGTGTGTGAATAGCTCGTGTGATTAATTTGATAGTCAATTATATTGTGATCTGAATTGCAAACGGTTTTTTATTGTGCAATAAACAACACTACCGTACGCCCACAGTAGTTAAAATATGGTTGATAGTAACGAAAGAGACACACACCGTCCTCCGTCATATATTGTATCATTAATATATTTTTAGGGGGTGAAACAAAGGGGGTTCAAACATATTTGAACTCTCGTAGAGGAGACCAAAGAAACGATGTATGGACTGTGTGAAAGATGATGTCTAGAAAGGGGGTGACCACTGAGATGGCGACTAATAGAAAAAGAAAGATATTCTGCGTCGAACCCAATGAAATTGGGAAAAAGGAAAGACAATAATGTTTTGTACTCTTTGAACATGAAAAAGGGGGTGAAAGTACTTAGTCATAATTATGAATACCTATATACATTTACCACGGGATCAAATCTCAATCAACACAAACTCAAAGCATTTATTTCAATTAAACCATTTACAGGCACTTTTGAATTGTCAAGGAATCATCATCATCATCAGCCTATAAATGTTCCCACTGCTAAGATACAGGCCTCCTCTCTGTGAGAGGGAGTGGGCCGTAATCCACCACTGCTTTCAAAACGGTGAAGGAAAACATAGTGAGGAAACCGTCATGTCCTAGAACCGAAAATTCGAAGACATGTGATATCTACCAACCGGCACTGGGTCAAGGAATCAGTCAGTCAGAAATATAAAGCTAGTTGCCCACTCCAAAGGGTAGTAAGTAGGTACATATGGAAAAGAACGGGCAAGAAACTCCACGGACACTCTTTTAAATAAAAAATTGTTGCAAAATATTGGTTACATCATTCATGTTGAAATTATACATGTGAGAACAATGTAGAAAGACGTGTACGTTAGAAGCGTCCGTAATAAAAAGATAAAATAAAGAACATTAAAAATTTAAAATAAGCCATGGCAGCTAAGAGATGACCAGTCCCAACTAACAATCCATCTTAGGAGGGCCAGAGCCCAAAATAATTAGTATATCATCAGAAAATAATTACTCTTTCCGTTACATTGGTAGGGGACCCCATCATACCTAATTAACGAAGTTATTGGTGATTATAGAGTTAGTAATCTAAATAAATAATTAGCACACTGAGCAAGTAAACCGTGTCCGTATGTCATGTAACATTTTGTAACTATAGCAGTTGATAATGGAATCGGAATAAGATTATCCATTCTAGGGAAGTGTTAGTAAATGATTATAATGGCGTCATTCCCAAGCGGGTCTGCTGAGCTTAAGGGAGAAGCGCTAAGGTAGCCCGCGAATTTTAATTTTTCTTTTTTTTTTTGGCAATTTGCAGGTGATTCGCGACAGCAAAAAATATGTATTTACCTATAAAATTATAAACATTACAATAATTTAGGCGAAGTCACAATCAAAGCATTTAAAATAGGCCCTTATATATTAAAAAAATGAAACGTTTTCATTCGCAGCAATAATTGTTTTGTGCCAAACTGCACAGCAGTTTGTTGGCAGACCCTATTGAACGTCAAAATTTACAAAAAAAATAGAATTGATTCTAGTCGCCCCCTCCAAAAAGTAGGTTTCGTAATGGAGAAGAATGGTCAAGCAAATCCAGCGTTACTCTTTTAAAATGTTTTACAATATTTTATTAATTGTATAATTTTTAATGAAGACGCTCAGATAGAATTGACCTCAAATGTCTTGATTTCATGAAAGGAGGGTGATTGGAACCTAAAAGGTTGATGATTTTAATTATTATAATTCTGTAAATACATACTTGTCACAGTGGCGAATCATACTTTGATCAACATAAAACCTGATACTGACCTGCAAGTTCCAAAAAAACATTAAAAAAATTACAAAAAAAAAACAACCGACTTCCAAAAAAACACTACAAAGTGAAAAATAACTTTCATTTCGGAAGTCGGTGTCTTTGGTTTTGAATTTTCGTTTTTTGCCACCGACTTCCAAAATGAAAGTTATTTTTCACTGAGTAGTGTTTTTTTGGAAGTCGGTTGTTTTTTTTTTTGTATAAGTTTTATTTTTCGCTTTTTAGTTGTGGGACTTGGAAGTTGGTTAAAAAAAGAATCATCGAAATCGGTTGGCGTGATGTTGATATTCGTCCATTTGTCGCGCATATACTTATTGCAAATTTAAGACTTATAATGGTTTTCTCATGGATGCCATTGTCAGAACTGGACAAAATTGAAATGGGACCACACATGAAGCACCAGCTTTCAAATAAAAAAAGAATCATCAAAATCGGTTCACGCAGTCGAAAGTTCCACCTCCTTTTTTTGAAGTCGATAAAAAAAAAATTGCGGGCTATTTTGACGGTTTCGCCGAGCAATTTTGTTCATCGAGCAATTATTGTTCTTTTGACCAACTACTTACTATGAAATGATCAAACGATCATACGTGTAATCGTGAATCGTCTAATTACGAGTATCTCGCGAATGCTCAAAGTTCACTTGGCGGAAATTAATTTACCCTTCGTATAATTTCAGGCTTGATGTTAACCACCACATTACTATATGTATACTTAAAGCAAACCGCGGGAGTGTACTATTACATCTCTACCTATCGCTTGGGGATCACTAAATCTTGAAAAGATTTACAGCAACAACTACTATTTACGGCTACTTTCTCAAAGAAAATGCAATGTAGGTAATAAATCTTAGAGCTTTTTGGGGTTGGCTGTTGTATATAAATAATATATACACACCATATCATCACATTCTGACATTGAAATATTATAAAATTATCTACTGCTCATATACTACACATCTACAATTATTTTAATGCCTGTGACCTTGAGTGGTTAGCTTGCGTGTTCTGTGCTGAGCTCACGTAAAGCGTCCAGGACTCGCCCATCAAGAAGAAGGTATTTTGATATATTTCTGCATTATGAACTGTCCCATCTTTTTGCTCCGATAAACTATAACCGTGGAAGGAGGCATAGATTGTTCGCCGTGCCTCGGAGTCGAACCGTCGCTCGAGCCCAGTCTCCCGTCCCTCGCACACTCTCTGCGCTCAACGCTCTCTTGGACGCTAAGCCTGACTGTGATGTGTTCGCGGATGAATAGAAGAAGATCTTGTCAGTATGTCTGGAGTATTGTGAGATGAGCGTATGACTGTCGAGTAGTTGTATACTTTTGTTTACTGTACCTTAATATATCTTTTGTCTTTAATCAACTAATGTAATTGGCCTTGGCCGTTTTATGTTAAATAAATAACACACAAATACTAAAAGATGAATAATTAAATTATTTTTAAAATGGTGAAGATTTCAGAAAAATACACAATTTTTAAGTTTTTGCGTGATTCTCAGTTTTTTATACGTGTTAGACATAACTTTACAAATTAATTACGCTATGTAATGTAAATGTATTCTAAAATATTCCTACATTAAGTTATAAAGAAAATACTTTACTTTAACATATATCTTTTCCACATCATTATCACTACTCGTTTAGACGTGATCTTCAGTATAAAATCATTAAAAGTCGGTTATCGTTGCCATAAAGGTTTACCGATGACGTTGTGAAGGCCGCAGGAATCCGCTGCGATGCGAGAACTACAGGTCCGGTCAATGTGGCGACGCTTGGGCTTCCCCGAAGCGGCGCCTTTGTCCAGCAGTGGACGTCTTTCGGCTGAAATGATGATGACGACTGCATTAGTAATTTAATTCTTACTTTCGGTACTTTGTTTATTTTGCTAACTTTAAAATTATATACACAAGTAGCGACCCGCCCCGGCTTCGCACGGGTATAAACCGGGTTATGATACATATAAACCTTCCTCTTCAATCACTCTATCTATTAAAAAAAACCGCATCAAAATCCGTTGCGTAGTTTTAAAGATTTAAGCATACATAGGGATATAGGGACAGAAAAAGCGTCTTTGTTTTATACTATGTAGTGATGACATGGATATTTACTTTGTGAAGTATAATATTATTATTATTTTAATTATTGTGAATGTGAGGACTATGTGGGTCATATATATATTTATTTATTTTTCTCAGTTACTTCTTATGATAATCTGGCAGTTTTGAGTACTTTATGCGACCTACCCAAATGTCCTTTCTCTGGTATTGTTTGTCCATTCGTTGAGCTCCTTTTAAGTTCAGAATTGAGCTACACGATTACCAACAAATGCGTGCAATGTCTGGGCAGATCCACTCAAATCTGTATGGTTCTTTCCTCAAAAGACCACTTCAGACACCAATCCACATGGCCTTCACATGATCTGACCAAGATTATGTCTGGAGTTTAAAAGAGACTGTGACCTCTGAGTTTGTTTCGGCCTTTCTTCTCAGAGTAATCAGATAGGAAACGCCGACCTCATCTAGTTTTTAAAATATGATTGACGTGTAAAAGTGTGTGTTATTCATTCAAAACCTAATAATTATCTGTATTCCAGGTATACCATATCACATTACGTCACAGGTAATGAGCAAAATATCTGAACCGTAAAGCCGGTGCAAATGCTTCTCAATTCCACACTACTTACGCAAATTACAGCATTGCGTCATTTCCAGTGGGCAAATACACCACTCAGATTGACGAACCAAATGTATTTACTTATTTTCATAACATAATATTCATAACCCCTCTATTTCCCAATGTACCTATCATCATCATCATTTCAGCCGAAAGACGTCCACTGCTGGACATAGGCCTCCCCCAAGCACCGCCACTTCGACCGATTCTGTGCTTTCCGCATCCAGCGGATTCCTGCGGCCTTCACAAGGTCATCGGTCCATCTTGTGGGAGGCCTTCCAACGCTACGTCTTCCGGTACGTGGTCGCCACTCCAGAACCTTTCGACCCCATCGGCCATCCGTTCTGCGAGCAATGTGCCCTGCCCATTGCCACTTAAGTTTGGCAATTCTTCGGGCTATGTCGGTTACCTTGGTTCTCCTGCGGATCTCTTCATTTCTGATTCGATCACGTAGGGAAACTCCAAGCATAGCCCTCTCCATTGCCCTTTGGGTGACTTTTAGCCTTCTGATAAGGCCCATTGTGAGCGACCACGTTTCAGTACCATAGGTCATCACTGGCAACACGCACTGGTCAAAGACTTTCGTCTTGAGACACTGTGGTATGTGGGACGAAAAGATATTGCGTAGCTTCCCGAACGCTGCCCAGCCGAGTCGGATTCGACGATTGACTTCTTTCTCGAAGTTGGACCTACCTAGCTGGACAATTTGTCCTAGGTAAACATACTCGTCCACAACTTCGAGCGTAGCGTCTCCGATCTTCATGGGAGTGGGTGTCACATGGGCATTTGACATGACTTTTGTCTTGTCCATGTTCATTTTAAGACCCACTCTTTCGGAGGCTCTACTGAGGTCATCGAGCATTGTACTGAGTTTCTCCATGGTCTCAGCCATGATAACTATCTCGTCGGCAAACCGAAGGTTAGTGATATACTCGCCATTGATGTTGATGCCTAGCCCTTTCCAATCCAGAACCTTGAAGACATCCTCCAGTGCAGCGGTGAACAGTTTCGGAGAGATAACGTCTCCCTGTCTCACACCTCGCTGCAGAAGGATTGGTTTCGAGGTCTGGTCCTGGAGTCGAACTGACATAGTGGCGTTTTTGTACAAACACTTTAGCACCTCGATGTACCGATAGTCGATCTGGCACCGTTGAAGAGACTGCAGCACAGCCCATGTCTCGATCGAATCGAAGGCTTTCTCGTAGTCCACAAACGCTAAGCAGAGAGGCTGGTTATACTCTTCGGTCTTCTGTATAACCTGCCGCAGCGTATGTATGTGGTCTACGGTGCTAAAGCCTTTACGGAATCCGGCTTGTTCGGGAGGCTGGAAGTCGTCAAACCTGCGCGCGAGACGGTTCGTGATAACTCTTGAAAACAGCTTGTAGACATGGCTCAGAAGTGTGATGGGCCTATAATTCTTAAGCAGGGCATTGTCGCCCTTTTTAAAGAAGAGTACCACCACACCTCTGTTCCATGCCTGTGGCGTTTGACCCTCGAGTATGACGGAATCGAAAAGCTTCTGGAGGGCCTTAAGAACAGGTTTTCCCCCGGCCTTCAGGAGTTCAGCCGTAATTCCGTCATCACCCGGCGCCTTGTTGTTTTTAAGTTGCTTCAGAGCCATCCTAATCTCGTACAAGCTGACGTCCGGGATGTCTTCGGTATAGTGTCGGGTCAATCTAGCTCTTGGGTCGTTTGCTAGATTCGTAACGGGGTTACTGGTTGACGTGTATAACTGTCCATAGAAACTCTCGATCTCTCTCAACAGCTCAGGTTTGGCGGATACGATTCTGCCATTATTTGTCTTCAGTTTCGCAAGCTGGCTCTGTCCAATAGACAGATCTCTAGCAAATACCTTGGAGCCCTTATTCTGCTCTATTGCGTCCTTAATACGGTTCGTATTATAGAGTCGAAGGTCGCTTTTCAAGGACTTAGAGATCTGTCTATTGAGCCGCCGGTATTTAAGCGCATCGTCTGAAGACTGCAGAATCATCTCGCGCCTCTCCTCCATGAGCTGTAAAGTAGCATCAGAGAGCCTCTTGTTTCGATTTGTACGACGGGTCTTGAAAAACTTGGACCCGACCGTATGGACAGTTTCCACGAACCCATCGTTACCTATAGTATCTTATTAAAAGTGAAAACTTCTTTAGGCGCGTTGGGCATTTTTGAGATGGGAAAAAACAATTGCACTCGCGACAACGTTACCGACACCTTATTTTTGTAAACGCGATTGTGCTCTTTATTTATATCACGTTACGGTTCAATGTCCTATGCTAGTAGTTTTACTTTAAAAGGTTTTGGAAGTATTATTTTTTTGTAAACGCGATTGTGCTCTTTATTTAGATAAGGTTATGTACCAATGTTCTATACAAGTATTTGTCTTCCACCAAGGCGATCTTGTTCAAGTTTTCACTTCTGTCGGCACTTCTGGAGCATCACTGTTTTTTTTTTTGATATTTCTTCGTATGCTGCACCGGTCGACGTCATAACGTCAACGCTGGTTGTCGCTGTAAACCAGCGCTGGGACTCTGTCTTGCATAGGATTGCAGCATTATGAGCGATGGCCGTTTTTCGTGGATGTGACGCATATTTTCCCCCAACTTGTTTTTTTCTTTTGTTTAAGTTCTTTCTTTGCGTCATGTTTACCACAAATAAACGTATTTTCTTCTTTTTTTTTTCTTAGTACACCCATATTTAGCCAGATATAGTTAAGTACCATGTAATAGAGGGTGAACCTATTGCCATAATTTGGACACAAATCCAGACTCCGGGCTGCTACTGAGAAATTCCAGATGGAAATTTCATATTTCCCAGAAATTGAGTTATGAAAATCTGCATTCAATCGGTAAAAAGGATTCGTCGAACGACTCACAAACAAGTTGTGAAATGGCGAATTAAGTTCTTTTAAATCTTTTTTATTTTCTCTTTGATAGTAACATTTCAATTTCACCGTACAAGCGCAATGCAGCTGTATATTTGTATATAATTATCGACCTGGATATTTTCGCGCTTAAACAAGCTTGAAGTCAAAGTCAAATAATTTATTTAAATTAGGCACATAAAAGGTACTTTTGAAAGTCAAAATATACAAAAAATAGAGAACTGTTATTACTTAGCCACGAGCTCCTCAAAGGTAAGAGAATAATGATAACAGCAAGAGAATAATGACTTTTAAAGCACGATAAAAGCTTACTAGTTATGACAGGTGGAACTAGCCCTCTACAACTTCGTAGGCAGCTACGAGTGCTCGTAGCTCGTAGCGGATTAATTTGCTACGATGCGTCTCGAGTCTCGAGAGAGCTCCGTACGGATTTCGGGTTTACGTGGAGTGTTGACTATCTTTTGAACAGCGTGGTATTGTATGTGTTGAAAAATAAATAAAATAATCGATTCACAAATTACACAAAAATTTTCAAGATATAAAAGTCAGCGTCAACTCCACCCATCATTTTTTATGATATTTTTCTTGTTTCTTGTTTTTTCGTGTTTTAAGACGTAGTGACAAAAATTGAAAAGGGTATGCTGAGATGGTTTCTGCATGTTGAGAGAATGAATGAAAGGCGACTAACAAAATGTATTTACAAGGCTGATGTAAAGGGAAAGGCCGGGCGGGGACGCCCTAGGAGGACATATACTGACCTTATTGGTGATGTTCTTCAGAAAGGCCAGGTGCGTAGTACTCGCAACCGGCGTGCGTGTATGACCAGATGTATGAACGTAAACGAGGCAAAAGGACTATGTAAGGATCGTAGCAGGTGGCGTTCTGTAGTTTCTGCCTACCCCCATGGGAAGAAGCCGTGAGTTTATCTATGTGTATGTATGTTTATAAAAAAATATAAAAAAACAAGTCGTCACGAACTATAAATTTCAAGTCAATGAATAATCTAAGAAATCAACTATAAATCCTTGTGGTTTATTTTCAGTAAATACCGATTAACCGTCTGAAGGTCATAGCATACATTTCAACTCGGAAAGAGATCGTCACCGTATCGCCGCGGTTCGTGAGCTTGTCCCGAGGCGAGGCGATTACGTTACGATTCAGATTAGTGTGCGTCGCAGGAGAGAGTTTCATACAAAGAATACTGAATGGCTCGAGTTGATACGGTGATGATCCCTTTCTGAGTTAATGTGTGTGCTATTTCCTTTAAATATCAGAAACTACAATCGCTATATAAACTTTTATGGCGCAGCCGTGAGGCACTCATTGTGTTGTTAAAACATTATCATATTTTGTATTTCACGAACTGTTGCCAAATAAATTGTATTAATCCTTTATTCATTCTAAAACAAAAATACATCACATAACAAATACTATAATCAAAAATATCGTTCGTCGCTGATAGTATTGTAGCAGCAACCATTCGTATCTACACACTTACTCACAGTGCTACGAAGCTCGTAGCCTCGTAGCCCGGATTAGTTTGCTACGAACTCGTCTCGAGGGAGCTACGCCGCAGCTACGTGTGGTTTTCGGGTTTCAGCTTAATACCGTTGTGTTGACCACTGATTTTATTTACTGATCAGAATTGCATTTATTTCAGAACTTTACTAACATTTGTTCTAACTTGACTTATTATTCCTCGGAATTCTCTGTGGGAAAAAGTTTAGTTAGGAAGCTAATAAAATAATTGAACTCGTTGATTTCGAGAATGAGTCTTTTTTTAGGTAAACCAAGCACACACACATTACAATGACTGTAATCCCCGAAGGATTAGGCAGAGGTGTACGTGTACCTGTAGTACAGTGTACACCCACATTTCGCCAGTTATGTTTAAGTTCCAATTGTTGTTAAAGCGACACTCTGTAAAAAATTAAATTAAATTAAATCTTTAATTTCAGACCCATAAATATCTATTTGCTTAGTATACACACGACTTAGAAACAAGTGTTAATACTAATATATACCAAAAAAAAAAAAACAATACAAACTATACATTAATACGCAACAGTGGCATATAGGCGTATCCAATGTCCCATCTATCAGCTATAGTTTTCAGGTCTACCCATTACGGTTCATGAGATACAGCCCAAAAGAAATACCTTTACTGTAATATGTATTTGTATGAAAAACATGGGGTTATTACTGACGGCCCAGTTAACCTGAAACCTCCATCCAAAAATACCCTTTGAACCTTAATCTGATCGGATTTCTTTAATCCTTTGGAGTTATTTTAAAATCCAGTACTCAAATCTAAAAATACATTCAGTGGGCTATTATATTAGAAAATATCAACCATTTTAATCCAGGCATTCACTATGTATGACAATTTTTTAAGCTGAAACAAAAACAAATTGGCACTGCTTGTAAAACTGTTTTTAACATAACATCACGCCTGTAAACCCCGAAGGAAAAGGCAGAGGTGCACCTTAAGTAACACCCACATTCTGAACTGTTTTTAATGTTATTTAGGTCTTTGACATTTCTCGGGGCCCGGACCTTTGGAAGGCATACGAGAGGCCGAAGCCAACTCGCAGAGGCCCGTTAGACGTTTTTAATTAAATGAGGCACCAACCGACGATTATCCCTGTTTGCACTAATAACTTGACTAACAAAAAAAACGTGTGGCACTCGGGGACTGCCGCGGTAAAGCTATTGCTTAGCATTTGTAACCTCCATACTTCCTATTTGTCAACGCTACACTTGGGATGATGACGTGATGACATAAAACAAAAATTAGGTTCCCATGACAACACCACGTTTCCCATGACAACGTGATGTTGTCATGGGAACCGTCATTACATGGTAGTCGGAGTGGGGAGTATTAGGTTTTATTTTCGTTACGTTACGGAATTTCTTGATTCGGTCGCCGCGCTCAAAACCCGCGATAAAAGCTATGCAATAGCTTAAAAACTAAAAAACTAACTTATAAATATATTTTCTTTCTTTCTTTCACTATGCTAGTGCACCCAAAAGGACAACCCCCGGTTGGTGCAGGACTATTGCAGGATATGGAAACAAAGATATTTGATTATGGGTTTGGGTGGCTAAGTGAACTGATTATCTAGAACTATGGAAATACTTTGGCCCCTGCCTGACCAATATTTCATATAAAATACACAGGTAAAATGGCAGTGGGTGACTTGCACATTCAATAATGGGCCCTCGAAAATGGTCGCTAGCACATATCTAGTGTCATTGCGACAAGGGAGAAAAATGTCCTGAGGTGCTTATGAGGTGTGGAGAGGTATTCCACGGCTATCAAGACAATCCCGGAAGTATGGTCAATATCCCTACCAGCATTTTATTGGAATACTTCCTTCATCCGAACACGTTTGCTCTTGTGAATCTCCACTCAAGCCGACCAATAAAGCAAGAAAGAGGTGGGAGCTCTGTTCCTCGTCAGCATTTTCATTTTCTGCAGTCCCATGCTTTATAATTGAATAAATAAAGTGCTTACTATTTATCGATGTACTCTCCGGAATTGCAAAAAAAAAAATGGCTTCATACGAAGAATTGGAGAATTTAGTCAAACTCTAAAGATCTTTCTTCCATGCACACCAAACAAACGTAACGTAGAGTGTGTTCGTCGGGAGGTATCACAAACACACTCTACACTTACACACAAACACGCACTACACTCACATACAACACTCCCATATGCACAACATTAAGCACTTACTATTTTTAATTTTTACAATTATTTTTTTTACTAGTTTAATGTTTTACTATTTAAATTTTTAAATTCAATTTTTTACTATTTAAATTTTTATATTCAATTTTTTACTAATTAATTTTTTTATATTCAATTTTTACTATTTTAATTTTTAATATTTGTTATTGTTCTTTTTTAACCCCTACTGTATTAACATCTCTGGAATCTGGAACGCTGTCGTCTCCCTCTTGGAGGTGGGCGGGCGTTAATAGCTGCGACACAGTTTTGTAACAAATGTAGCTATTTACGTACATAATCAATTAGTAAAATGTGTTTTTGTTCCAGTAAAGATAAAGTGTTCACTCCAGCCAGTCAATGTTAATATTATTAGTGTGTGATAGTCGCTTTGCAAGACGCGAGACTAAGCGGACGTGTGTTTTGTATTTATTAACTATAATGAAATAAACAATTACGACAAATAAATATAATTATTTGCGCCGTCAGTATATAAGTAAAGTGTGTCGCGCGTGACTTGTAGGTTTTTCCGACTTTCAAGAGTGTTTTTACCGAAGTTGCAAGATGAACTAATTAATTTTTATAAACGATAAATAAAGTGTTTCTAGTAGCATGTCTCACTTAGGAGCGAGCCCGTTTGGTCGTAGCCAGTTACTACGGCGAAGTCCTCCACCGACGCCTACTGAACCATTACCCCCGAGTGACCAAAATCCACCAGTACCCGAAGAGAATGAATTGCCGAATGAAGTCATCAGTACGCCGGAGATCCAGAAATGGTTAGGATCTATTGATACGATTCTGAACGAAGTCTGCACTATTGTCGGTGAGGGGAAAATGAACTCAGACCAGAAGCTTCGTGTCTCCACTCTTTGCCGGAAGGTCTCAAGTGGGACTTCTCAGATGGCCGTTTTATACCAATCGTTGAAGCAGAAAACAATCCAGGCCCATACCACAATCCAGCACCTACAGGTTCACCAGAACGTTGCGAACTCTCTCCAGCAGTTCAAAGAGGTCGTAGAAACGAAGCTGAATCCATCTGAAAATACCTCTTATGCTAGCATGGTGAAGAAAGGTTCCGATAACTTCGTCCGTCCTGTAAATTTGAGATCAGTCGCCATCTATCCCAGTGATAAGACCCAAACGAGTGACGACACCAAGTCGCTTGTTCAAAAGATTATCTCTCCTGAACAACTTAAGCTCCATGTCCGTGGCCTGAGAAAGGTGAAAAATGGGGGTGTTCTGATTAGCACCGAAAGCAAAGGCGATATTGACAAGTTGAAGAATTCGGAAAAATTAGTATCATCGGGCCTTACAATAGAAGAACCTTCTAAACGCCGCCCTAGGGTCGCCGTGATTGGCGTTCCCGTAACCCTTACCGAGAAGGAGGTATTTGACTGTATCTACGAGCAGAACCTTTCAGATAAGTTGCCGAATATAACTTGTGAGTCCGTCCTTGAGAGCATTAAACTGAGCCATAAATCGGGTAAAAAAGACCTTCCCACCTGTAACTACATCCTGGAAGTACCTGCTAGCATAAGAAAAATTCTAATAAATCAAAGCCGAATTTTTATAAATTGGACATCATGCCCTGTGAGAGATTTCACTATAGTCACCAGGTGCTTCAATTGTCAGCAGTTCGGACATGCAGCTAAGTTTTGCCGGGAAAGTAGTCCTACTTGCAACCACTGTGGAGAGACTGGACACTTCTTCAAGGAATGTAGCAGCAAATCTTCTCCCGCTCAATGTGCGACGTGCAAGCGTTACAAGAGGAAATGTGACCATCCAACTGGTGACGTAAGTTGCCCGGCGCGCAAATATGCAGAGAACAATTACATCAACTCAATAGACTATGACGGCGCCTGAGAGCGCCACCGAATAGTTTATTTAGTTAGCACATAAACAGGTAGCTTATCCTTTATTTATATTTCAACTTAGTTTGTAACAATCATGACAAATCAGCTTATTTGTGATTTAGATAGTTTTTCTGTGTCCGAATCAAAAATCTGTGATGTTAAGGACTGTAAGCACCATATTCCACCTGGTGGAAAAACGTTAACCATGCTCACACAGAATATTCGCAGCATTAATCGGAACATGAACGGATTTGAAGTGCTGTTACAGAACCTTGACATAAGCTGTGATATTATCGTCCTTACAGAATGTTGGTTGTCAAAACAAACAGTCAATTTACCATCTCTTGACGGTTACTATTGTTATAAAACTGACAGAAACATAAACCAGAACGATGGATTAGTAGTTTATATCAAAAATAATTTACGGACAATCATAGAAGAACCAGTATTCCAAGATAGTAATTGCTTAATAATCAAAATTATTCCCGATACGGTAGTCATGGCTATTTATAGGCCTCCTTCTCAAAATATGGACAGATTTTTAGACTCGCTTGACACCAACTTAAAAAACATAACATCATTTAAAAACATAATACTTTTGGGCGATATTAACATAAACATTGCTTCCGGGAAAACCGATACCCATGTACATAATTATCTGAATATTTGCTCATTTCATGGACTTTTACCAGCTCACTATCACCCCACACATCAGAGTGGCTCATGTTTAGACCACGTCATTTTAAAATCAAAAAATCCATCTAAAACATTCGTTACTAATTCTTCGCTTACCGATCATCAAGCTGTTTTACTAACATTACAAATATGTTCACCTAGAAAAAACTGCATGCGTAGCTACACTAAAGTCAATATGACAAACCTGGAAAATGACTTACGCGGTATTAATTTTGACCCAGTTTATAATTCAGACGATGCAAATATTACGTTAAAGTATTTCGTAGATTCGCTACAATATGCAATAAGGAAAAACACATTCACTAAAACAATGCCTAGAAAGTATAGTTGTATTAAACCCTGGATTACACCCGGTCTCGTTCGTTGTATAAGATATAGAGACAAACTTCACCTGAAATTGAAACTCGCACCTGATAACGAAATACTTTCTGTTACATACAAAAGGTATCGAAACTTCTGTAATAATCTTTTGAAAAAACTAAAAAATCAGTATGATAAAAATGAATTACAGAAGGCGGGGACAAATAGTAAACTTGTGTGGAAATTTATAAAAACGAATACATTTAGATCAAAAAATCCCGAACCTCCGTTTGACCTACTATCTACAGAGGCAAACCCATCCGAAGCAATGAATAAAATAAACAACTTTTTTGCTAACGTTGGTAAAAACTTAGCTGAAAAATCATTAAACTCTAGTAATTTTTCCCGTCAAAACCAGACTACTACATCCTCAACACTAAATTCATTTGTTTTATTAGATACCGACGTTTGCGAAGTAGTAACAATAATAAACGGTTTAAAGGATGTTTGTGCTACTGGGTGGGATGACATACCTAATAATATTCTTAAGAGATTTAAATACCTCCTTGCCCCTCCGCTAACACACATTTTTCAGCTATGTTTATCTAAAGGTAAATTTCCTAAGTTGCTAAAAAAAGCTGTGGTCACACCTGTATTCAAGTCTGGAGACAAAAACTGTGTGAATAACTACAGACCCATTTCAGTGTTAACAGGCCTCTCAAAAATTTTAGAAAAAATCATTAACAGTAGATTGATAAAATATCTGGAAGATAACAAACTACTTTCAGATAGTCAATTTGGTTTTAGGCCCAAAAGATCAACTGGCCAAGCAGTACACAAATTGACTAATTATGTCACTACCAATCTAGATAATGGTATGCACACAATTGGGATCTTTCTAGACCTTGCCAAGGCCTTCGACACCATTTCATGTACTTTGCTTTTGCACAAGCTTGAAACACTTGGGATAAGAGGAGCCCAACTTCAACTATTTTCTGATTATCTTAGCGATCGTCAGCAATGTGTAAAAATTGGTCAATATACAAGTTCTGAACTTAAAAATAGTTGTTTTGGAATTCCACAAGGCAGCATTTTGGGCCCTACGTTATTTTTAATCTATATAAATGAACTTTGCTGCTTGGCACTCCAAAATGGTGTCATAATGTCATATGCGGATGACACTGCTCTATTGTTCTCAGGTCAATCAAGAGTTGAGGTCTATGAACATGCTCAGAATGGTTTTAACATTGTTTCTAATTGGCTCCATAATAATCTACTAACATTAAATACAGATAAAACAAAATACATTTCATTTACAATGAGAAATACTAACACACCGCTTACTAATATAAACATTTACGCACATAATTGTAGCACGTACGCTGACACTGCATGTTCCTGCCCCACTTTAGCTAAAGCTGACCATTTAAAATATCTGGGTGTCACTATTGACTCCAATGTCAACTTCCGTAAACATATCGATTTACTTTGTACAAGAGTGCGCAAATTAATATATGTCTTTAAGAATTTACGGAACATAGCAGACTATAAATTAATTAAACAGGTTTATTTAGCTTTATGTCAATCCATTCTTACCTATTGCATAACTTCTTGGGGTGGTGCTGCAAAAACAATTTTACTCCCTCTAGAGCGTGCTCAAAGAGCAATTCTAAAGGTTGCTACATTTCGCCCTTTTAGATTTCCTACACACCAGCTCTACTTAGCATGTAATGTACTAACAGTACGGCAATTATTTATACTAAGCATAGTATTACACCAGCACACTGCACTTCCTTTTGACCCAGCACCTACCAACAAGAGAAGGAAGGACTTGGTTTCCATAAAGCCTCAAACTAGACATGCATTTGCTAATCGATTTTATGTGTTTTTAGGACCTTTTCTGTATAATAGGCTCAACAAGTTACTATGTTTCTATAGTGTAAGTTATAAAAAATGTAGTAAAATGTTATCAGAACATTTAGCGATACTCAATTACACAGACACAGAAAAACTTCTAGAAATTTTGTCATGATGATTATAATTTATCCCTCGTAAGTATTTACTTTTGTATATTTACATAGGTTTAGTTTTAGATATAAATATACCAATATGCTTTTTCTCATAGTTGTTAATAAATTATTTTATATCAGTTTAACTTAAAATTTTAGTGCTCCAATTTAATACAAATGTAAAGTGATGGCCTGAAACACAGGTTTGAATTAACCTAGATCGGGCGGGTCGCTACCTAACATTGTAATTCCGAACCATCATTACTTGCACTTGTAATTAATATATTTTAGTTTTAGTTTATTTTTAGGCATTATAATTGTTTGGGAAATCTTACTATTGACTAAATGTACACTTTTTGTAAACGTTCTTATATTCAATAAATATTATTATTATTATTATTACCTATTGTGGCAAACCATTTTTTTTTTGGGTGGGAAATTATCAAATAACTTCTCCCGCCCTGGGCGGAGCGGGAGGGTGTGTCAGGGTCTTACTGACTAAAACCCACCCGTGTTCCTTCGGTTGCCCTGTTGCCGGGGGCCACGATTTCCCTATTGGTTTTCTTCGCACCCTCGGCAGGATTGTGGCAAACCAGCAATTGGTAACCCTGCCTATGGACATCTGCAATGCCGTACACATTGTAGGTGCGTTGCCATCATAGTGACTAATCTGAACTGTCTTTTGTGCACAGGCACCGGTACCTGAGTGCCGGTATAAATACAGAGTTACACCGGCCTCACACTCTTCTAATCGGAACATGGCAACATTAGTAGGCGGTGGAAATAGGTATGGCGGTATGGAGTATTTCTCCGGACGACTTCCTTCCTATAGACCACTACTACTATAGTTTGACCGCGCATTTTGCGATACCGCGGAATGAGCGGCGGGACGCCGTGAGCGTTGACGAATGAGCGGCGGGACACCGTAAGCGTTGACGAATGAGCGGCGGGACGCCGTGAGCGTTGAAGAATGAGCGGTCTGTTCTGGCCCCCGTCTCGCCACGCATATACTTAAGGCACAGTACAGTGGTATCGGTTAAATTATAGTGAAACATTTCTATCTCTGATACCCGATGCTAAAAGCAGAATTTCTAAAAAAGCCCTTAGTTGCAATGCTCTCAATTATGAGTTCTTGTCAGATTTGCTATAAAAAAACTTTCAAGAACTCACCATAGTGTTGTATGTTTGTAAATTAGTAAACTTGACCCCTTGTTTGTCGTATCGAGTGAAAGGTATTTTGTTTGTTAACATACCCAACTTGTACAAATATGTAACTAAAACAAAAGCAAAACGCACACTATACAATTCAAGTAGCCTGCTCGACGCGATAACACTGTATCCCTTTCTAATCTCCCATGTAAGAAAGGGATGGACCACCATCATTGCTTAGCATTAGTCAGGGTTGTAAAGGCTGGGTGACCCTTGTAATCCCTTGGGACGGATCTGAGTTTGACGCTGAGGATTGGCATAAAGGTCAAATTACATTGAGACGCATTTATCATAATAAGATGGTTTAACAAATGTTTACAGCTGGATTTAGACCTCTAGATAAAAAAAAAACAATGGCACTCCGGGAGTGCCGACAGAAGTGAAAACTTGAACAAGATCGCCTTGATGGAAGAAAAATACTTGTATAAAACACTGGTCCGTAACCTTATCAAAATAAAGACCACAATCGCACTTACAAAAAAAATACTTCCAAAACCTTTAAAGTAAAAATTCTTGCATAGAACATTGTTCCGTAATAAAGAGCACAATCGCGTTTACAAAAATGAGGTATTGGTAACGGTGTCACGAGTTCAATTGTTTTTTCCCATCTCAAAAATGCCCAACGCACCTAAAGAAGTTTCCACTTCAAAATTAAATTGAAGATGAATATTAATTAGTACACTTGACAGAATAATAAATGGATTGGTGATCGTAATTTGTTTTTTTATTAACAGAAAGGAGAACGATGAGGTTTTCTATCCTTTATCCTACCTTTAAAATACAATTGAAATCTCAAACACCACTAAACGCTATGAAGTTGTTAGCATAAACATAGCATAATCAGCATAAAATGTTCTAACTGCTGGGACACGGGCCTTTTTCGTATGGAGAAGAATGGGCAAGAAACTCCACCGTTACTCTTTTAAAATGTTTTACAATATTTTGTATACATTAATTATATAATTATATGTGAAGACGATGCACCTGGAATAAGATTACTATACCACAATAGGTAAAAATAATTAAAATTCATTTTTAATTATTTTTACCTATTGAAAAAAATTAAAAATGAAGCAAGGACAGAAAAAATAATTATGGACCAAATGGATACATGGTGTTCACATATTTACAAGCATTGTAAAAGTAGGTACCGTGATTAGGTACCGTATTTTGAATTAGGCAGTGTGTGAGTAATCACAGAATGTGAAAAAACAAAAAAAATGTTATAAAATTTAATTACACAATTAAATTAGCAACCAATTTGATTTTGTCTAGACTCAAAATTGTCCTATGGAGCTAGACTAGCATGCTTCCAAGCATTCTTATCTAGAATATAATCCTCTAATTTGTAAAATAATTGTTTACAAAAAGTACTTTTAATATGAGTTTTAAATTTTCTTTCAGTTAACTGTAATATATCACAAGGTATTTTGTTGTAACAATTAACACGGTACCCCATAACGGGTTGATGGATGTCACATTATTTTCGAATTTTTGGTACTAGGACATGCCGGTTTCCTCACGATGTGTTCCGTCACTAATTTGAAAGCACTTCAAACCGTTGTTAAAACATTGATTACTATCGACATCTTGGGACCTACGCGGTCGACTTAAAGTTTCGTTTGACAATTTCGCTTTTAATCTCTTAGGACAAATTCGACGAAGGTACAACTCTCAAATACTCAAAATTTATTCGTTGGATAAGACTTCCAGCGAATAAATTTTGAGTATTTGACAGTTTTATCATACAAAAAACTCTCAGACGTCAATTTCATTACAAAGAGAAAAGATTATTTGGTAGAATCGTTTTTTTAAAAGAACGATGGGTAAGTTATTCTTATTCGAAATCAGATGGAAAATCGCTCATTATTATATAAAAAATGTTGAACGTCGGTCACCCTTTCAGCTAGCCAATTTCGGAGTGACAACGATACGGATCACCGAACTCAATCGAAAGAAGGACGATATTTTTATAACAAAATAACGATGAAATATACCTACGGAGAACTGATGGATGGCAGATTTTTGAAGTGAAAACTTTTAGGCGCGTTGGGCATTTTTGAGATGGTAAAAAACAATTGAACTCGCGACACCGTTACCGACACCTCATTTTTGTAAACGCGATTGTGCTTTTTATTTATATTACGTTACGGGTCAATGTTCTATGCAAGTATTTTTACTTTAGGTAGAGGTTTTGGATTTTTTTTTTTTTGTAAACGTGATTGTGCTCTTTATTTAGATAAGGTTACGGACCAATGTTCTTTATAAGTATTTTTCTTCCACCAAGGCGATCTTGTTCAAGTTTTCACTTCTGCCGGCACTCCCGGAGTGCCACTGTTTTTTTTTTTTAAATCTGTATCTTTAAGAACTTTTTATTTTTTGTAAATCCACTCAGAAATCTGAATTAATATTATAAAGATTTGATTTTTTGTATGTTTGTCTCCGCTTTCAAGCTAAAACGGCTGAACGGATTTAGATATGGCAAATGTACAGAACATAATCTTGGTTTGGACATATTATGTCCTAACCTAGGTTATGTTCATAATACTTTTATCCCAATATTCCCACGGGATCGATACTTATGCGAGTGAAACCGCGGGGTGCAGGTGTTAGATATTTTGACCAATAAAATAACCATGGGTTTCGAAAATGGTCTCAAATTTTATACATTTTTAGGAACCGAGAGTATACCTAAAAATTCACGTGATTCTAGTGGTCGCAATCGCTAATGCTGAGTGCGCAAAGTGTTATTGGGTTTTTCCATCTGGAATTTCTCAGTAGCAGCCCGGAGTCTGCATTTGTGCCCGGTTGATGGCAATAGGTTCGCCCCCTATTACATAGGACTTAAACATTACTGGTGAAATGTGGGTATACCTCTGTCTAAACGTCCTAACTTAAAGTCCGTGCAATCCACGAAGACGCGCCCTACTCCGCGATTACTGTACTGTAAACTGAACTCTAGTACGGCGCGGAGCGGAGTAGGGCGCGTCTTCGTGGATTGCACGGACTGTAAACGTTCCTTCGCTTATAAGTTTGAATGTTGAAATAAAAATATGGTATTAGTAGGTGCTAATTTATTCGTCAATGTGAAATGGGAACTGAAACAATTTCAATAATTACTTACACATTTAAAAAAATTGTCACCTACATTTTAATTCCTAAAACCACCCTTTACCTTAACATTAACGACACTCAACAAAAATATACGTAGCAGATAAAGACGTTTACAATAGGGGAGATATTTCAAGAAATCTCTTCACCGGAAGCCAGTCGGGTTTCCTTATCCGACGGAAATGAGCCGCCGGAAGCAGCGGGCAACGGTTGCCCACGTTTCACTTTGCGGCTGATGGGAGGTAACACACGAATAAATGCTTTGAATGAAAATTGTATTATTGGATTACATGGTTTTTGGCTTCTGTGTGGGGTTGTAAGAAAGTTCAGAAAGATACGGCAGATAAAAAAAAAAGCGGCCAAGTGCGAGTCGTACTCGCCCATGAAGGGTTCCGTAGCAGCAAGTAACATTGAATGAAAGATAAATTGCGGTTTACGATTGATGACGTATTAAAAAAAAGCTACTTACTAGATCTCGTTCAAACCAATTTTCGGTGGATGTTTACATGGTAATGTATATCATATATTTTTTTTAGTTTTATCATTCTCTTATTTTAGAAGTTACAGGAGGGGGGACACACGTTTTACCACTTTGGAAGTGTCTCTCGCGCAAACTATTCAGTTTAGAAAAAAATGATATTAGAAACCTCAATATCATTTTTGAAGACCTATCCATAGATACCCAACACGTATGGGATTGATGAAAAAAAAAAATTTGAGTTTCAGTTCTAAGTATGGGGAACTCCAAAATTATTTGTTTTTTTTCTATGTTTGTGTGAAAATCTTAATGCGGTTCACAGAATACATCTACTTACCAAGTTTCAATAGCATAGCTCTTATAGTTTCGGAAAAAAGTGGCTGTGACATACGGACGGACAGACAGACAGACATGACGAATCTATAAGGGTTCCGTTTTTTGCCATTTGGCAACAGAACCCTAAAAATGTGTTTCGTATGTTTTGTGACTAGTTCATAATCTTGGTAATATTCTCTTGCTACATTATAGTAGAGTTTAAATTAGAAATTAAGAACACGAATGACTGCCTAACATAGTAGTAAGTAGGTTGCTATGTAAAAATCTACTGACTAAAAATGCAGTGCAAGTGCTGACTTTTGAGCTGACTCTTGACTTTACAGTGAATAAGAAAGACGTTATTGGACGACTTCTTAACTTTATAGTTACTTAGCAGTTTAAGTTATATTTAAATTACTTTAGGGCGTACTGCACGTCTCTCTACACGTGCAGTCTGTGGGCGAGGTACACGTGTGCATCATAAGGAGCCCTCCGCGTCCAGTTCAACAACGCGTTCAGGGCTGTATTGGGGCCGCCTCGCTACTGCAGCGCCTCAGGTATGTTCGCTGAGGCACATACCGATTTCTTCCACGCGACCATGTGCAAGCGGGGCGCGTCGCTGGTGTGTAGGGTGTGGGGCAGCACCAATGTCGTCCTGGCGATGATCGCAGACCGGATGGACTGCTCATACATACGGCACTGCTGTGACAGGCATGTGGCCGTCAGCAG
Organism: Agrochola lychnidis; assembly: GCA_963680765.1. Taxonomy (NCBI): domain Eukaryota; kingdom Metazoa; phylum Arthropoda; class Insecta; order Lepidoptera; family Noctuidae; genus Agrochola; species Agrochola lychnidis. The sequence goes on along the minus strand of OY796869.1, from coordinate 15,694,474 downwards.
GGCCGGTTAGTTATTTAGTCTTGGTTTGTTTTATTTTTATATTTATTCTGTTTTCTGTATTTGTGAGTCCACTTATGAGTCAAAGTTGCTCGAAAATAAATGTATTTTATTTTTTATTTTTTTATTAGCTAAAAGGCTAGATTGTAATGTGAATAAAGTATCACCAATTGTGCAACTTTATAAAGGAAAAAAAAACTATTGTCGAGTTCAAATTAGAAATTAAGAACACGAATGACTGCAAAACATAGTAGTAAGTAGGTAGCTATGTAAAAATCTACCGTCGGAGTTGACTGCCATTGTAATCTCCGTTATGTACATTATTGCATACAATATTTGCCTTTTAACCTATCGTTTCAGTGTAACTGAAGAATGTGGACGTCTGTAGAATTCAAACTGGTTCGGATAGGTATAATCAACCTCGTAATAGCTTTAACACATTAAAGTTGGTTGTCACTTGCACGTCATAAAACCTCAAAGACTGTTTTGTATTTATGGGACAGTTAGTAGCCCAATCTTTATCGATACAAAAAGGCAAAAGACGCAAACGCGTACGGGTTGTGACAACGCACTCTCCATGACGCCATGAGATCCCGCCGGAGCTCTGTCCGCTATGCCGTGATTTCTCGTGGCAGCGAAGCAGCGTTGTTATTGATACGGCAATTGCCGTATTATACAGCAATCCACAATATATTTTCGGAAAATACGCCATACGGCAGGCCTCTCATTGCCGTATCACAAAATACGACAATTGACTAGAGGTTATACGAATCGTTTTTTCACTAGCTTAATGAATTAAACGAAAATTAAACTCAAATATCTGTCACCTGAAGAGGCTGTGCGGTACAATAATAGAGAAAAAAAATCGTCAATGTTGCCACTAACCCAGAAACTACCACGAATTGTCAAAACTGAAAATGACCTTCAAAAAATCGATGACAACTGATTCAAAATCAAGGATACTGTACCAAGTGCGCGACATGAAGAGAAGCAAGGAGAAGTACACTCTAGATAAACATGAATCTAAAGTAATAGAAACTATAAGAAACCTTTATGGAGAAGAAACAAATGAGGAGTAGATTAAAAAAAAAAAAAATACGGCAATTTAGTATTTTTTCTCTTAAAATACGGCAATCCAGACTGTGACATACGGCAGCTCAGATTTTTACGATAACAACACTGCAGCGGAGTTAAGCCCCGGCGTTTCGCCTCCTCGCGCCACTCCCAGATGTGTGCGAGGACTTTTGCCTCCAGATTCCATGGCGACTCTCAGGCGACCTAACAACATAATTTAAAAAATCGTAGTTACACGCGTGTTTGCGATGTTTGATGTTGTTATTGACTGGGCTTTAGATATTTTCAACCTTAAGAAAGTTTAATTTCTTTGGGAATTGTTGTCCAAATTAATAAAGCAATTCCGGGGTCGACTATACCTATCTTTTTGCTATGCTAGGCAACCGTAATCTTTTTTCACGAGCTGCCAATACAAACACAGGGCCTATAAACTTACGGATCAGTGCTAACCAAATACACAAACTAGGGCACATTACCATACTAACAAATCAAAACTTACATCCGAATTTATTCGATCATGCAAAGTTCGATTATCCTAAACAGTAATGGAATATTTGGATGCTCAACACCCGCAGCTTTCGAGAGCATTAGCGGTAAGCTTCTCGATTTCAAACGATCTCATATACCTACATAGATATACGCAGTGAGAATGTGCCCGGATTTAAGCAGAGAATTTACGCTCTTTTAAATGAGAGATATATTTGTCAATATCCGTGTATGTTGATGTGTTAACTCAATATCTTATTGTATAACAGAAAATGCTGAATCTCTTTCTTTCAGTATTGAATAAAATGTATCGAGTATGTTTTAAAATAAGTATTAACGGTTAATATTTAAAAAAAACCCGACACAAACATTTCTTCATTTTTCTTTCCTATTCCATTACTAGACTCTGTTTACAATCTATCTATATCCTATTCATTGGGACCACTTCAATGAGCCCAAACACGATACCTGTACTGTAAGTTGGTAAGGGAGTTGGGTATCCTGCAAATTCCAAGTGATGCTGCAGCATCAGTTCAAGGTTACTATGTTCTTCTAATATAATTGAAGTAGGCCCCTCTTTCCCACTGGGCACACTGGGCACTCTGGGTACGTGCCCAGGGCCCCGCGATCGATTGGGCCCCATAGTTTCTGCCAGATCACCAAATCAAAACCGATATTTATTACCAAAAAACCGGCCAAGTGCGTGTCGGACCACGCATAATGAAGCGTTCCGTAGTTGGGATGAATTTATCCCAAAGTTGAAATACATTTTCTCCCATACATTCCAACTGCAAATGTAAGTTTGTACGTACAATATTGAGACATTTTCCATGTTATTTTAAGACCATAGGACTTATTATAGGTTTTCCTGTAATTTACGGATAAAGAACCATTCTCTGAATTATTTTTTCAAAATTTTAGGCTCAGTAGTTTCGGAGATATGGGGGGGAATGTTAATTTTCATCTATTTTCTTAAATATATTTATTTAAAAATTCCAAAGAGATCCTCGCAACAAGTCCTTTCATTTGATATGTCACACGGTAGGTACAGTTTGCAAAAAAAAAAATTAAATTATGTACCCCCCAAAAATTATATATATATATTAATTTATTTACGTTACACATCCATTTTTGGATCACAGAAATACATATGTGTACCAAATTTCAACTTAATCGGTCCATTAGATTCGGAGCAAATTGGCTGTGACAGACGAACAGACAGACATACGAGTGATCCTCTATGGGGTCCGTTTTTTTCCTTTTGAGGTACGGAACCCTAAAAATGAATTAAGGAGTACAATGCTTCAAGAGATATTAACCAGTTTGTTGCTGATGACCATAGAATGTCATAATATGACATTCTAAAAAAAAATAGCGCTCTGTTAAAGTTACGTATAGGGGCCCCATTATCCTAATGTGCCCAGGACCTCCAATAGGTTAAAGACGGCCCTGCATTGAAGTAACAGAATACCAAATTTTAAATAGATCAGACCTGTGGATACTCACATCCATTCATCAACTAGAAAAGACCTGATAATGTTCAAACGAATAATCCGATTTTGGTAAAACATATCTAAAAACCGGCTAAGTGCGTGTCGGACCACGCACAATGAAGGGTTCCGTAGTTGGGATGAATTAATCCCAAAAACAAACTTAACTTTGTAGTTGAAAAATATGTTCTCCCATACGGAATGTATGGGAAAACATGTTTTTGCAACTACAATGATAGTTTTCCTTTTAATTTCGTTATATAAACTACTGTTGTGATTTTTTTCACACACCCAAAACCAACCATTTAGCCGGCAGGGGGGGGGACACTTGACTCTAACAAAAATTAGCACTTTAAAGCTTAATATTTCGCAAACGGATCCCTGAATTCAAAAATGGTTTTGACAAACTCGCAATGTTTTTAAAGGACCTTTCCAATGATACCCCTCACTATGGGTTAAAAAAAGAAAAAAATAACATCACCACTTTACGTCTGTGAGAGGTACCCCAAAAAAATAAATGTTTTTCATAATTTTATTTTACCACTTTGTTGGCGTAAATAAAATATATACCTATGCCAAATTACAGTTTTCTAGTACTAAGGGTCTCGGAGCTAGACTGCGGACAGACAGACGGACATGACGAAACTATAAGGGTTCCTTGTTTACTACGGAACCCTAAAAAAACCATCGCTAGAAAACCTGCTTTCAAATAAAAAAACTACATAATCAGTTCACCCGTTTATGAGCTACGGTACCACAGACAGACACACATAGCGGTCTAACTTATAACACCCCTCTTTTTGCGTTAGGGTTTAAAAATGATTCATTCGTTTATTTGTTATGGGTTATTTATTTATGTGACAATATTGTCTTTCGTAATTAATATGTAAATCATGCTAAATAGCTTTCTAGTACTAACTGTCTCTGGGCTAAGTCGCAGACAGACAGACAGACGGACATGGCGAAACTATAAGGGTTCCTTGTTGACTATGGAACCCTGAGAAGTAAGCTGTTAAATACTGAGATTAATAAAACTCTTTCACTGATAGAAAGCTACACAAATTCCAGAGTAACAAAGAAATCAAATTATGCCACAAAAATTTACCGATCCAATAAGAATTTTTATGACGGTAAAACCACAGGGCAGAGCTAATACTGATAATCCAAATAGCCTTCTAAACATTCACACCCATTTATGCAAACAGTAATTATTTAGAAACTAAACCAATAACGGTTAACCGAAATATTCTCTGTTTCCTGAAATTCAAATTGACAGATTATGCAAATTAAAGATCCTTCCCCATACATTGTTTAAGTTTAATGATGGACCCTATATTATAATGATATGCCCCATAATTCATAGGGTTAGATAAGAAACTTGTAATGGTCTTACGCGTCGTTGGAAGACGGTAAGATTGGGGTCAGGGAAGATGTATGAAGGTACGTAAACGTATACATACGTAGGTATTTTGTATACAGGTTGAGTTTTTCATAGGGATAATCTTTTGCAGGGATCGCTAAACTTTTTGGCAGCTCATCTATAGGTACACGTTAGAGTAAGGCCTTTTTTTTTTCTTTTGTTTTTTAGATGGGAAATTATCACTAAAACCCACCTGTGTTCCTTCGGTTGCCTTGTTGCCGGGGGGCCACGATTTCCCTTTCGCCCTTATTCGCAACCCCGGCAGGCATCGGCCCTAGCGGAACCCGTCAATTTTACTGACATCTCTTTAAGGCGCGTGGAACACAACGCGCCGTCGACCGGGGCCTGGTCCTTTTCAGACGGCAAGCTACCCATTGCTTATCGTCCGCAAGCCCGCGCCTACTGTGGCCGGAAATCGGCTTGCGATTGCCGACACCCAGGGCGTCTCCTCCTGTGGCGGTTAGGGGCGTGAGGGCGCGAAGTTTGTCTCACCCTCACGTGCTCAGCCTCCTCCTTCGCGAGCATTACCGCTTCGCACAAGGAGGTGACGGCCTGCCATTTCCTCTCGCTCCGTACCATGGCCTGAACCAGGGCCGGTTAGAGTAAGGCCTCATTAGTGCGTTGCATTGCGTCGTTGCAGCGTCAACACTGCGTCGTTTTACATATATTTTTAGTGGCATGCCACATTATGCATTGCATCGTCACACGTGACGTTTCAACAGATCGACGAACGAGAGACGAAGCGGGGGGAGGGTGATGCACTGCGCTATTGGAGCTCTGGTGCAACAACGGACAGTGTTCCACTGCTAAAGGGCAAACTAGACGTTGCAACGTGGTGCGTCGCCCTCTTGCGTTACGACGTCGTGCGTCGTCACAACGCAAGTGTGGCATACAATGCGTTGATCTGTTGTGACGACGGAACACAACGCTCTAATGAGGCTTCACTCTTACACAGGTCGAGATTTTATTACAATAATCAAACTCAAAACATTTATTTCAATTAAACCATTTACAAGCAATTTTGAATTGTCAAGGAATCGGTCAGTCGGAAATATGAAGCTAGTTGCCCATTCCAAAGCGTAGTTAGTAGGTACCTATGGAGAAGAACGGGCAAGAAACTCCACGGACAAAATATTGGTTACATCATCACTTTATAAGCTATAACAACTTTTAAGCATTGAGAGTGTTGGTGTTGAAAATCCACCTAGAGTTTTTTCGAAGGCAATAAAACTAATAACGAAGAACAAATATAAGATACGAAAATATGAATATAAAAAGAAATTGCAGAGCGACAAAAATAAACTCACTGATTTTAAAAATCTAAATGTTGTCTAAAAACTCTTTATGTAAACTAACAACTAAAATATTGATTGACATCAACATTCTGAAATAGATTTCTAACATCCAATTTTACTCTGAAATAGTTGCCTTCATAGTGAACCTTGTAAAAAAAGTCAACCTGTATACTCTCAATGTACTTACTTAACGAGGGAAGGCTTAGTCGTGAGTACTTGCACGGAAGGGCGGGATTTTCTAAATCAGTAGCGTCGCCGTCGTTTAGAAACGTGGTGAGATTGCTTTAGAAAAGAAGTCTTGAAAGTAAAAAGGTTTTTTTTTTCGTAGTTGACTGTTGAGAAAAATAGTGAGTGTGAAAGGTTTCTATATACAGGTTGTCCGATAAATAATGGATAACATTGAAATAGCATTTATTAGACCTTATGGCCGTTCTAAAAAAATATTAAAAAAATATATATGAATATATATTATGTTAGTGAAAACAAATATAAGTTTGACGGCGCAGCAAGTGGCGCCGCTTAGTTTTGTTACAAAGTAGAGTCCAGTCATCGAAGAGGTTAGATAACAGTGACACTGGCTGGTGACAGTCGCTCTAGCAGAGCGTCACATCTATGGTTGCTTTGCCACTAACTGCTGAAGACAGAGACGACCACAACGAACTGCTTGCTATATTCCGGCACAATCCTGATGATATTGAAACTGCTCAACCATTTACCATGACCATTTCTCTGGTAAACGGCTATCCTGTGCCATTAAGTTTATTTTATGCGTATTTATTAAATTCAGCCACTTTTGTTCCAAAGACGTCTTCATTAGTTTCTAGGCTTAATTTGCATTTGAAATCTGATATTTTACGCTTGTTTATATTATTTACTAAGTTATATTTGTGGTAACAGACAATGTTTCTTTGTTTGGCATGAAAGCGAGAAATATAATAAATAATTATTTTACACACGAGACTCAGAATTCAGAGACGTTTTAGTGTTTAAATTCAGTCTAAAATAATATAATACTAATGTTATCTATTACACATTGTAAGCCAATCAATTTTCACGCCTCCCCCTTATGACCTCGGCCAAATATTTTTTGATATACGAACAGCTCATGACCTAAAGACATTTAGAATCTGAATAAAAAATCTAAAAATAGAAAAACATAAGAATTTTTGCGAAGTTAAGGCTAATCTATTAAGGTGTGTCCAAACATTGAGCGGCAAGACTGCGGCAGCAACACGCGGCGTTTGCAGGACACATTTCTGTCGCGTTCTAGTTAGGACTAAACCGACGAATGTTTGCGCGGCAGCACTGCGCGGCACATCCGAGACACGCGGCGCGCTTCAGTTGGCAATATCAATCTGCCTAGTCATTAATACGTACGCAAAAATACGTCCAGATTCAGTTTTATTAGTGAGGAATGTTTCCTAATAATGTTTGTGCGCGGCAGGTAGACAAAAGCGTTCGCGCGCGGCAGTCGTCCAAACACAGCGCGGCAGGCCGCGCGCGGCAGCCGCGCACTATTGCCGCTCAATGTTTGGACACAACTTTACAATGCCTATAGTTATAGATGACTTCATGGCGTAGAATTAAAAATACATTCGATTTTGAATGTTAAAATAAATTATTCTTTGTGCCGACTCTGGTCGAAATACTATTTCAGAGTTTAATTTTAACCGTCGTAATTTACTTTGGCACAACCTAAAGCATCCATATTACTATTTATAGCCATTCTAAAGGATTACCGCCACCATTAAGTCAAGTCCATCGAACTAGTAACAGGGTCTTTCAGTTTAACTAACAATTTAGACCTTTCGGTAACCTCCAGTAAGCTACGTGACCTTAACTTTAATTATAGCTAAGGTTAGCTTGGAGGCTTGGCCTTATCTTAGTTAAGCCACGATCGACCTTAAGATTAGGCGATGGACATGTACGAAGTTAGACAAAATTACGGTAGTTTTAGCAAAGAAAACAGGCGACTTAGATGATCCAAGTTTTTTGTTAAAGCTGTTTCTAGGCAAAATATATTCAGCTGAATATCAGTAATTTTTGTCGTAACGAATGCTATCCGAATTAAATTACAGGACAATATTATACGTGCGAACGTTTTTAATTAGAAATAGATTGACATTGACACACAAAATGAGTAATAATACAATATATTTACTAATACTGTTGTTAAAAACAGATAGATAGGACAGAATTATTTAGTAATAAGGAAAATCATTAAAGTGCTGTTCCTCTGTCTGTCCTACTTGTTTAAAATTTTACCGGGCCCGAAAGGGTCCATAATTGTTTTTATTTATTTATACTTGTAGCGGTTACACCGCCACATACAAACTACGCATCAAAAAGACATGACGTCACACAAATCCAATCGTCAATTAGTTTACCGCACGTACGACATTATAAGACTATCCGACATCAACCGTCGGGCAGTTACTCGCCAGACACAACACCCGTCTGGTCGGAGGATCCTCCTTTTTCTATGGTGGATGAGTGAACTTTACACCCTGTTCCTCGTACCACTAAATACTAACCACATTAATACTTTCATGATGGATTGCAATAAAGATTAATTAGATTGAATAATTTGCACTGACTTTTAGAATACCACATTGCCATACAGCAAACGGTAGACAGGCCTAAAATGACGCCATTAGATTGCCCTTAGACGGCAGTGGAAACAGAGAAGGGAGACCTTTACCTTGCAGTGGGACACAAGAGACTTATAAAAAGAGAACTTTAAAATTTTTCATCACTGAGTCACCCAACTTTTGACTGCAGTTAGGCACGTCACAGGTTGCATCTCTCACAATCAATCTGCCTGGCGTTTTCCCAACAATGTTTGGATCGGCTTCCAGTCTAACCACATGCAGCTGAATACCAGTATTTTTCATGGAGCGACTGCCTATGTGACCTCCACAACCCAGTAACTGGGTAATACGAAACCCCTTGGTAAGACTGGTTGTCAGACTTTCCGGCTTCTGACGATCCGTAACGACTGTCAAAGATCCACGAATGACAGCCAGGAACAAAGGCTTAACGTGCTTTCCGAGGAGTCTCGGTATGTAGAGATGGTCACCTATATACGTCATTATAGGTATAAGATTCCTTCCATCGTTGCATGACTCACATTCCTATAATAATATGATATACCCTGCTATAGTTTACAATACGATAATCGAATATTACCAAATCAATTTCTACTATGCATCGTCGCCGTAAAATAAATCGTCACCGTGAGTAACCTCAACCTCATTTAAAATGGAGGTTACCTACCTGTGAAGAATATTGCAATTAGCATTGCGGTGAGATCGGGCGATCGCGTTTGTGTGTGTAGGGCTTAACAAGTAATCAGTTTTCAGGGAAATTATGTTCCCAATATCCTAGATGTGTGTACACTTTAATCTGTACCCAATTAATTTCGGATATGGGTTGCGGATCAACTTTATTGAAAGCCTAAAAATCTCTCATCATTATAAGTATATTATTTATACAGGGTTATTTGTAATATGTCGGCAATCCATTAAGGGGATGTAGGAGAGGTCATTCACAACCAAACGAGCCCTTATGACTCCTATGCAAATGTCAACCATTTTCGAGTAATTTGACATTGTGACTGTCTGTCATTTGCTCCTATTTTAATAACAAAATATTATAATTATTTTAAAACCAGCACATGGTTCAACTCAACTTAGAAACACATAAATTCTCTATTTAATGGGAAACAAAGAACGAAAAGGTCGAATGTAATATTTCACCGAATTCTAAAGAAATAGTAAAATATCCAATTTCTAATCTCGACTCACAATACCAGAGTCAGCATCTGTTAACGATTAAGTTGGGCTCCGACAATTCAAACGGACCCTTTTAAAACAATTGAGAAATTGTACAAAAAACAGCCATTAAACTATTCTGCAAAAGTGTGGGAAGATGGGCCAAACGTGGTGTTTTAGGATTTTTAGGGAACCGAGGAATGAAGAGAGGCAGTTGGTTTTGAGTCGCGATAGGCTACAGACGTGATAGTCCAGGCAAGTTAGGTTGGGAGTCTAGGTGCATCGGAGACGAGTCACGATCGAGGAGCGGTGTCTGAGGCGAAGCTGGTACGTGGTGTATTCCGTGAGTTGTAACCTAATCCTCTAAGGAATTGGTAAGTGTCAACTCTAATTAACTGTTATATTTAGTAGTAGTATGTACATTGATTTGTATTATTACTTATAGGTAATAGTTAGGTGATATGGCTGACTAGCTATTAATGATCGTTTATTCCAGAATGGCGAAATAACTCATATTTAGAATAGTGGTTTATAATTAACGCTACATTCCTGTGTATTACGTATTCATATCCTAATCCACCCATTGGCAGAGTAGTCACTTGCTTTTGGTTATAGGGAAATGGCGAAAGCCTTCCACCATACTTGACACTGAGCATTAATGCTCCTGACCTTTGACGACTCTTGATCTTGAGCTGACACACTACATTTGGAAGGCAGAACCATAAATACTCGCAGCTCATATAAAGCTGAACTAGGCTATAAAGCCAATGTGCAATTGCATTATAAAACAACCAAATGTTAGTGATGATATCTGTATCCAAAAAGGTCTCGCCACAGAATACTTTGCGTGAGGCTTGTTGACGTACATTTCCGGGAGAGGGGGTAGGCTTCACCAAGTACCCCAAACTGAATTGGTAGACGTTCAAAGAACGCTAGGGACCGTGTCTCGATAAAAAACCCCGTCCGTTCTGTAGGACTATTCTAAATCGTCACTATTTATCGAGACACGCTATTGGGACGCAAGCCGCTTAAATGCCGCAACGCATCCTCTAAATGGGGAAGATTAACGAAATGAGAAGTGACGAACCACCACTTCGGCGTTCACCAGGTTCGATCGTAATGTATTCTGCTAGAGACTGAGTCTACGGTGCGCTTGTGCTAGTTTTATATTGTCTTAGTAAAACGGGGCTATACCGCCGTAAGGGTGTCTTACACACAAGTACGCGATTAGAACTATCCGATACTTGCCTTCCTCAACAACAGATGGACTTCGCAGTACTCTGTCATAGGATTGAGTAAGACATTTATTTAATGCTTAGGGAACGTGTTCCGTTAGAATCGTATTAGTTCCTCAGAGGTTCTATGCGTTAGGTCTAGCAGAACACGTACATTTGAGATAAAACGTTGTAAAACGGTTCCCGGTCTCACTGAAGTGGGTTAATTGTAAACAGACAAATTAACGTAGCTATAAATAGTGATTTGAAGTGCAAGCGTAACGATCCCTTTACCTCTTCACCTTATAAAAGTTATATTACAGTTATTGGTGCTCAACTGCGAGAGGGGAGGCACTTGGTTTTAGACCACGATAGGAGACAGACGTCCGAATCTAGGCTAGTTAAGTTAGAAGACTTGGTGAATGCCAAGAGGCCATGTCCGAGTGGGCTGTCACAAGACAACAAGTATTAGTTATTAAGTTAAATATAGTTGGGTGAAAGCCCAGATTAGACTAATTTAGTACTTAATGTAATATGTGCGTGTGTGTGTGTTGGTGCGACTGGGTGAGTCTAAAGCATTATAATAATTATCCTTGGCTGGTAATATATTTGTTCAGCTCTTGTAATTAAACAGACAAAGACGTGTTGCTGGGGAGTTTGTTGCGCCACTTCTTCTCCCCAGCTCAAACACTAGGAAGTGGTGAAGGGAGGGCGCTTTGGGACTGTCTATGTACCTTCAGGAGAGTTGATCCACAACTCTATTAATTCATGATTCTAGAATTATGATTCTCTACTCTATTATCTAGAACCTAAATCTTGAATTCGGTATTCTTTACCTCAGACCAATTAAAAGGACTTTAAGAGAGATTATCCAAAACTCTATTAAATAAATAATAATTCTTGAGTTTCAATTCTCAACTCTATTAACTAGTAATTCTTGAATGTTGTATTCTTTATCTCAGACCAATAATTCGGTCAGACTGACATGAACACGTGTCTTGCAGATATGCTTGTTGTGCAAAGGGTGACCTTCCAGGGGTTTGGGTGACCACATCTATCTTATATTCAGTCCAAGGACTGATAGGGACCATGTCTCCTAAAGAGCATGATGCCGACGAATGTCGCTGGAACTAGCCGCTCCGTTGTTAGACAAGGCCGGTCACACGGTTGCCGCAGGGAAAGCCGCTTCGTCACGTTATTAGTTCGAAAGAACTGCTAGGGACCATGTCTCCAAAAGAGCGTGATGCCGACGCAATGCGTCACTTATGGAAGTGTTGCTCTAAGTACTCCGAGTGCAGATGTGAGGTATCGTGCGAGTAATGACTGACCAAATACCTGTTACGCTAACGTAAAGGTTACTCACAAGTTTATATAATGATATACTTTGCATCCCTCTATTATTTATTAGATTTCTAAAACCACATCCAATGCATTTCACAACGATGAATTCTTGTCTTATTACAATCTCATTCAATCCTTTACTTGCCTTATTAATAGGTAGGTATCGGACTTCTTACTTGAGAATTCATTTCTTCTTACACATATCGGTGGGAGAGTGTCCAGTCCGGAGACGAGCTCTACAGGGCCGTACGGGGTGGGGTGCGGCCTTCCCCCTGAGGGGGGAACCGACTTAAACACTAATATTAGCATAATTAGGAAAAACGAAAATTTTATCAGCCTAGGGTAATTCTCGTACAGTCACATGTGGTGCAGCGTGACCAGGATTCTCGTCATTAAATGTACTGATTCACTTCAGTACAACGAGAAAGAACTTATAGGTTACTACAATAAAACACAACGTAATTTTATGGTCCTATTAATTATTAGAAACGGCGAGAGTATTTAACATTACAATAACTTATGTTTAATTAAGTTACAGTTTGATTATGGAAGTTGAATTTTTCAACTGCTGGTAGTGGGTTCGATTCCCGTATAATTTGTTAGTTGATGTGATTAGATTTGTGTAAACGAATCTTGAGTTCGATTCCCGCCTTATGTATTTCTTAATAAGTGCTTGGACTCCTGTGTCACGGCTTGTGGGTTCAATTCCCGCACTATTAGTTCATGTAGGGCATTGGTTCCAATGCTACTGATAGTGGGTTCAATTCCCAGATGCTCGGACGTATTTTTAAGTAAGTTATGGTATGGTTGTTACTTGGGTTCTTGTGCTACTGTTATAACGGGTTCGACTCCCTGCAAACGTGAGTTTTGTATCTGACAGTTTGTGAATATGAAATGTGTTTGTGTGTTTGAGATTTACATATGTGTGTAGAGTGAGCTTATGTATAAAACACACCCCTATTTTATAATTACTATCGTCATTAGAAGTAAACATTAATCTTTCCAACTTTTTAGTTGGCGGCGTATGTTATATAAATGAACAGATACTCGTGTGGCCATATTTAAAATTCCAGGATATTTAAGTCTCCACTTGGCTGCGACTTCGCTGCGTTACCTAAAAGGTTTCCTTAAAATCAGCTGACACCGGCTGACTGCAACAGCAGCAGCAGTAACGTGGCTCCTGTTACGAAGCTAAGTTTCACTTTTATTAGACACGTCAGTTACTCTTGACTACGCGGTATGATTTTGTTATTTCATTTAATAATAATATGTTTTAGGGCTAGTATAGTTATCAGTTCAAATATTCCAAAGAATGTTCTTGTCAACATGGTTATAATCAGAGGGGATAGTTTGTTAACTATCCACATAACATTTGAACAGCATTGTGTGCTAATAAGCCAACAATTGTTTGGACAATCTAGGATGCCTATATTTTCTAATCAGTATAACTTTCCAACTCTTATTAGATTTCAAAACGACTATAACCTCTTAGAATCAGAGGGGGGCGACCAATTGGAATACAATCTAATATGTTCATGTGCGGACTATTTCAGCTATTCCTGGATACGACTGCGGGCAGCTGACTAAGCTGACTCAGCATCGAGGCGCATAAGGAAAGGCCTCTGTCCACCGGCAACTGCGATTAGCTGAGTTTAGAACGAGGGAGCACTGTAGGTAGTGTGCCACGATAAAACAAATACTCTTAAAAGAGACCCTGGTATGTAAAACTACATTATAAGCATGCACAGGTTTTCTGAACTTAACTGAGGCGCGATAATGTTCAAGTGTTTATCATGAAAAGAGTATTTGCAAGAAGAATAATAGTTCAAATATTATAGAACAATTATATGTGTATCGATTGAAAATGCTTCTGCGAAACAGTATTAAATTCTAGCAGACATTGCATCGTATTGTGATCTTATTGGATTCATGTTCCAACTAGAATAATAATAATTATTTGATTAGTTGATCATAGCAGATAGGTCTACAACGCTTTCATAGAAAGGCAGAGCTCATCATATTGTGAAAGCTCATCCGCTGTACTTCGTCACGCGTCTGATTTTCAGAGGGGGGAATGTGACTGTCTGTCATTTGCTCCTATTTTAATAACAAAATATTATAATTATTTTAAAACCAGCACATGGTTCAACTCAACTTAGAAACACATAAATTCTCTATTTAATGGGAAACAAAGAACGAAAAGGTCGAATGTAATATTTCACCGAATTCTAAAGAAATAGTAAAATATCCAATTTCTAATCTCGACTCACAATACCAGAGTCAGCATCTGTTAACGATTAAGTTGGGCTCCGACAATTCAAACGGACCCTTTTAAAACAATTGAGAAATTGTACAAAAAACAGCCATTAAACTATTCTGCAAAAGTGTGGGAAGATGGGCCAAACGTGGTGTTTTAGGATTTTTAGGGAACCGAGGAATGAAGAGAGGCAGTTGGTTTTGAGTCGCGATAGGCTACAGACGTGATAGTCCAGGCAAGTTAGGTTGGGAGTCTAGGTGCATCGGAGACGAGTCACGATCGAGGAGCGGTGTCTGAGGCGAAGCTGGTACGTGGTGTATTCCGTGAGTTGTAACCTAATCCTCTAAGGAATTGGTAAGTGTCAACTCTAATTAACTGTTATATTTAGTAGTAGTATGTACATTGATTTGTATTATTACTTATAGGTAATAGTTAGGTGATATGGCTGACTAGCTATTAATGATCGTTTATTCCAGAATGGCGAAATAACTCATATTTAGAATAGTGGTTTATAATTAACGCTACATTCCTGTGTATTACGTATTCATATCCTAATCCACCCATTGGCAGAGTAGTCACTTGCTTTTGGTTATAGGGAAATGGCGAAAGCCTTCCACCATACTTGACACTGAGCATTAATGCTCCTGACCTTTGACGACTCTTGATCTTGAGCTGACACACTACATTTGGAAGGCAGAACCATAAATACTCGCAGCTCATATAAAGCTGAACTAGGCTATAAAGCCAATGTGCAATTGCATTATAAAACAACCAAATGTTAGTGATGATATCTGTATCCAAAAAGGTCTCGCCACAGAATACTTTGCGTGAGGCTTGTTGACGTACATTTCCGGGAGAGGGGGTAGGCTTCACCAAGTACCCCAAACTGAATTGGTAGACGTTCAAAGAACGCTAGGGACCGTGTCTCGATAAAAAACCCCGTCCGTTCTGTAGGACTATTCTAAATCGTCACTATTTATCGAGACACGCTATTGGGACGCAAGCCGCTTAAATGCCGCAACGCATCCTCTAAATGGGGAAGATTAACGAAATGAGAAGTGACGAACCACCACTTCGGCGTTCACCAGGTTCGATCGTAATGTATTCTGCTAGAGACTGAGTCTACGGTGCGCTTGTGCTAGTTTTATATTATCTTAGTAAAACGGGGCTATACCGCCGTAAGGGTGTCTTACACACAAGTACGCGATTAGAACTATCCGATACTTGCCTTCCTCAACAACAGATGGACTTCGCAGTACTCTGTCATAGGATTGAGTAAGACATTTATTTAATGCTTAGGGAACGTGTTCCGTTAGAATCGTATTAGTTCCTCAGAGGTTCTATGCGTTAGGTCTAGCAGAACACGTACATTTGAGATAAAACGTTGTAAAACGGTTCCCGGTCTCACTGAAGTGGGTTAATTGTAAACAGACAAATTAACGTAGCTATAAATAGTGATTTGAAGTGCAAGCGTAACGATCCCTTTACCTCTTCACCTTATAAAAGTTATATTACAGTTATTGGTGCTCAACTGCGAGAGGGGAGGCACTTGGTTTTAGACCACGATAGGAGACAGACGTCCGAATCTAGGCTAGTTAAGTTAGAAGACTTGGTGAATGCCAAGAGGCCATGTCCGAGTGGGCTGTCACAAGACAACAAGTATTAGTTATTAAGTTAAATATAGTTGGGTGAAAGCCCAGATTAGACTAATTTAGTACTTAATGTAATATGTGCGTGTGTGTGTGTTGGTGCGACTGGGTGAGTCTAAAGCATTATAATAATTATCCTTGGCTGGTAATATATTTGTTCAGCTCTTGTAATTAAACAGACAAAGACGTGTTGCTGGGGAGTTTGTTGCGCCACTTCTTCTCCCCAGCTCAAACACTAGGAAGTGGTGAAGGGAGGGCGCTTTGGGACTGTCTATGTACCTTCAGGAGAGTTGATCCACAACTCTATTAATTCATGATTCTAGAATTATGATTCTCTACTCTATTATCTAGAACCTAAATCTTGAATTCGGTATTCTTTACCTCAGACCAATTAAAAGGACTTTAAGAGAGATTATCCAAAACTCTATTAAATAAATAATAATTCTTGAGTTTCAATTCTCAACTCTATTAACTAGTAATTCTTGAATGTTGTATTCTTTATCTCAGACCAATAATTCGGTCAGACTGACATGAACACGTGTCTTGCAGATATGCTTGTTGTGCAAAGGGTGACCTTCCAGGGGTTTGGGTGACCACATCTATCTTATATTCAGTCCAAGGACTGATAGGGACCATGTCTCCTAAAGAGCATGATGCCGACGAATGTCGCTGGAACTAGCCGCTCCGTTGTTAGACAAGGCCGGTCACACGGTTGCCGCAGGGAAAGCCGCTTCGTCACGTTATTAGTTCGAAAGAACTGCTAGGGACCATGTCTCCAAAAGAGCGTGATGCCGACGCAATGCGTCACTTATGGAAGTGTTGCTCTAAGTACTCCGAGTGCAGATGTGAGGTATCGTGCGAGTAATGACTGACCAAATACCTGTTACGCTAACGTAAAGGTTACTCACAAGTTTATATAATGATATACTTTGCATCCCTCTATTATTTATTAGATTTCTAAAACCACATCCAATGCATTTCACAACGATGAATTCTTGTCTTATTACAATCTCATTCAATCCTTTACTTGCCTTATTAATAGGTAGGTATCGGACTTCTTACTTGAGAATTCATTTCTTCTTACACATATCGGTGGGAGAGTGTCCAGTCCGGAGACGAGCTCTACAGGGCCGTACGGGGTGGGGTGCGGCCTTCCCCCTGAGGGGGGAACCGACTTAAACACTAATATTAGCATAATTAGGAAAAACGAAAATTTTATCAGCCTAGGGTAATTCTCGTACAGTCACAACATCAATATTTTTCATTCATTCATTTTAAAATATAAAATAGAAGAATAAATGCTGTGGAAATGCGTTCCTTGCGAAGCATGAGTGGTCTGACTATGAATGATAGGCTGGGAAATGAGAATGTAGTGAGAAAAATTGAAAAGGGTACGCTGAGATGGTTTGGGCATGTTGAGAGGATGAATGAAAGGCGAGTAACAAAATGTATTTACAAGGCTGATGTGAAGGTAAAGGCCGGTCGGGGATGCTCTAGAAGGACTTATACTGACCTTATTGGTGATGTTCTTCAGAAAGGTCAGGTGCGTAGTACTCGCAACCGGTGTGCGTGTATGACCAGATGTATGAACGTAGACGAGGCAAAAGGAGTATGTAAGGATCGTAGCAGGTGGCGCTCTGTAGTTTCTGCCTACCCCCATGAGAAGAAGGCGTGAGTTTATGTACGTATGTGTAAAATATAAAATCGTTTGGTTGCAAATGACCTTTCCTAGATCCCCATAATAGATTGCCGAAATATCAATAACTATGTATAGAAACTAGCTGTGCCCCGACTTCTTTTGCGTATCCTTAAATTCTGAGTTGAGCTACACGATAAATGACAAATGCGTGCACTGACTGGACAGACCCTCTCAATCTGTGTGATGCTTTCCTCTAAAGACCACTTCAGACACCAATCCACATAGCCTTCACATGATCTGACCAAGATTATGTCTGGACTTTAAAAGAGACTGTGACCTCTGAGTTTGTTTCGGCCTTTCTTCTCAGAGTAGTCAGATAGGAAACGCCGACCTCATCTAGTTTTTAAAATATGATTGACGTTTAAAAGTTTTTGTACAAACCTACTTACAGAAATAAAATCATTTATCATTTATTTATAGTTTGTTAAAAACTTAAAACCTAAGAATAAAACATATCCTTAGGTTTTAGGTTTTTGACCAACATTTTGGGGCATTTTAAGGCATTGAGGCAAATGTAGATGAGATACCTACGTAGCATCATTTACCTAGTTTCTTCTCAACTATGTTAGGGTCGATTTAAATTCTAACTAGATGCAACTGAATACCAGACATAAAATTATTAAAATGAAACTCACAGAAACAAGATAAGTGGTTCTCGAGTTATGCACATCATCTGGACAGACTGAAAGAGGAACGATGAATAGATAAGAATACATGGTTTAAAAAATACATAACATAATATCACGCCTTGTTTCCCCGAAGGGTTGGGCAGAGGTGTCCCTGTAGCAAGTACACCCACATTTCGCCAATTATGTTTTTTAAGTCCCATTAGGGGGCGAGCCTATTGCCATCAACCGGGCACAAATCCAGACTCCGAGCTGCTACTGTGAAATTTCAGATAGAAAAACCCAATAATACTTTGTCCAACCCGGGAATCGAACCCAGGACCTCATGCTCAGCAGTAGCGCTTGCGACCACTAGACCAACGAGGAAAAATGTCTTCAGTAATTACATGTGTACGGGCAGGCCGCAGCGGCCATCTTTGATTTCGTTGTCGATCACTCCATGGCGATTTCATACTTATGTATCTATTTTTCTGGCCGCTGCGACCTGACCGCTAGTGCGCTATCGCCCAAATACGTATACGTGAACACAGATGTAGATTGATCAGCAAGCTTTGACACAGCAGCTTGGAACAAATCGTTCACTGCAGACGCAATAACTTAAATCTTTGAGACCCAGTTAGTCATGTGTGTAGTTTGGACTAGCTAGTTGGTACCCTTTGTAACTTCAATGCAAATTGGAGCAATATGTGTGCTTAATTGAGTATTGAGATTAATGAGGTAAACGGATCCTCTAAACTATATTTTATAATTCTCGTGTCACAATGTTAGTTGCCATACTCCTCCGAAACAGCTTGATCGATTTTTATGAAATTTTATACGTATATTTGGTAGGTCTGAGAGTCGGTCCTAATCTATTTGTCATACCCCTAAGTGATAAAGGTGGTCCACCAAACAACGTTTGCCGGGTCAGCTAGTATATATATAATATTACTAGCTTTTGCCTTCGGCTTCGCCCGCGTAGATGTCAAAAAATATACCACGGGAACGTACTACCGGGCAGTACCGGGATTACATACCTAATAGTCCAGGAAAAGGTTATTGACTCCTACCGCTGCGCTCCAACCACAATTATTTTGTTACGCGTGATTTTTAATCTGTGATATCTTTTAAACCATTCATTTAAATTAGATGATGTCAAGGCATATCTTAATCTCAATTAAATGGCCAATTTTTATTGGATAAGGATTAATATGGTACCGGTTAATATAGCTTCAGAAATAACAATGGAATTTTTATCAAATTCTGAAAGATAAAAATGGTTACTGTGGGTCATCCTTAGAAGATAGACATAAATTATGCCATCCCGGACTTTTTTGTTGAACTTCTTAAGATCTTCAATCCTGTAGAACATAAATTTGATGTATCTGTAACGGTATACGCAGCGCACGCCAGTAAGCTCCCAGTCGTCATGATTTTTTCCGACACCTTTGACAATAATCATCATATTTCAACCAATTTACACAAACCCTTAATGAATTATAAATTAAAATCTTTCGCATGAATCATTCCGTCAAAACCGTTTGAAAATCCGTTTGGTAGTTTTTGAGTTTATCGCGTTCAGACAGACAGACGCGGTGGGGGACTTTGTTTTATAACATGTATGTAAGGATAAATGTATCTATTTGTCTGTCTGTTTGTTACCTTTTCACGCCTTAATTACCAAACGGACAATACCTGGATTACTTTTTTATCCCGATAGTACGTTTCGTTAGGATAATTTTCGAGCTCCAGGCGAGCAAACCTGCCGGCAAAAGCTAGCTGATATTTTAATGAAATCGCGAAAATTTAAGAATTCACTGCACTGGCATTCGTTTACGGACAACCCTCTACCACAAAATTATGAAAGGAAAAATTACAAAAGGGTTAAAACTACCGGTATAACGTACTTCAAAGAGCAAAAAAGACGCACTTACCGTGTTCATCCCTTAACCTGACCTCATAACGGAAAGCCAAACAACCTCAAAGCATATAAAAGAAGACATCACAGAATTTTAATCAGTGGTCTCTTACAACTCAGAAAACTTCACTAATTAGCAACGACGGAACCAGAAAGGAATAAAACCAAAAGCTTTTGAGATAAAAAAAGATTTTTTTTAATCCTCCCTGGATCCTTCGCGCTCATTAAGTTTGTTCCCCTCGTAACGAGGAAAATGATTGTCACCGTAATAAAGATCAGGCGTCGATTTTTGTGAAAATGAAACTGAAAAACCGGCTAATCGCATGTCGGACCACGCTCAGTGAACGGTTCCGTAGTCGGAGGATTTTTCTTTAAATGAAAACTTATTTAGGCACGTTGGGCATTTTTGAGACGGGAAAAAACAATTAAACTCGCGACAACGTTACCGACACCTCAATTTTGCTAACGCGATTATGCTATTTATTTATATTACGTTACGGATCAATGTTCTACGCAAGCATTTTTACTTTAATGGTGTTGGAAGTTTTTATTTTGTAAACTCGATTGTGCTCTTTATTTAGATAAGGTTACGGGCCAATGTTTTATACAAGTATTTTTCTTCCACCAAGGCAATCTTGTTCAAGTTTTCACTTCTGTCGGCACTCCCGGAGTGCCACTGTTTTTTTTTTATGTGTTAGGACACCTCTTATAATTATTTTCGTAATTTCACTATACCTTTGTTTAGCGGTCCACCGAATTCTCCTTCTTTCAAATTTTCATCGAAATAGTGCTAATAGTCTCCATGTAAAATCGCTGTGTCACATCAGAACAGAAGGACAGATAGACAATAACATGACGAAATTATATGGGTTGGGATTTTTGCTACTGAACCCTAAAAAGGAGGCAACTTTTGAGTTTTTTTGCAAGACTACAATTTCGCAGGAAACAGGTAGACGGGAATATAAAAGATGCTTTGACAATGATATAGAGGTGTTACTTTTAGAATTTTTGCGCTGAAACAGTGTTCTAAATTTATGTAGGTATTGAAAAATTCAGTTCATTTTTGTGACAATTTTGTTTCGTTTTTGAACTGCAAGAATCACACGCTTTAAACCTTTGACACCCTATTTTTGGAGCATAACAGTATATCTAAAGACTATCACAAAAAGTTTAACGTAGATACACTAGAATTGTAAAGATTCTTACCACCCAATGGCACTGAAACGTGGTCGCTATGAGCCTCATTAAAAGGCTGAAAGTCATTCATAGGGCAATGGAGAGAACTGTGCTTAGAGTTTCCCTATGTGATCGGAAAAAACCAAACATACTTACTAATTCTTATCATAAACAGTCTAAGTTTCAAATTTTTCTTCACTCAAGGATGATTTCCACCGCACGGCTCGCATTTCATCGGATCGGAAAGGATACGAAGGGATCTATGTTCTATGTTATGGGGTTTGGTTTCCGCACTTAGTCTGTCAGGTGGACCATTGTGCGAGGGCCATGGCGGCCGTTTGGTGGTTATTCCAACCAGCCCACCTCCCTCCAGAAGTTAATTAAAACTCCTGGTCTGTTCAGAACGTCAGTGAAAGATCTGGGTGACCCGAGGGTTTCTGTTCTAATCTTAGTAACACCTGTGCATTCGAAGAGTACGTGCGCGACGGTTTCCTCAGCCTCCATGCACGCCCTGCACAGAGGACTGTCCGTTAAGCCTATTGTGTGGAAGTGTTTGTTTAGCGAGCAGTGACCCGTAATGGTCCCCGTCATCAGGCGCAGGCCATTCCTGTCAATACTTAATAAACGCCTCGTTAGCCTGCTATCCAAGGATGGCATTGCTTCCTTGGACTGCCTGCAGCCCGGTGTCGAGGTCCACCAATTCTCCGCTTGGGTTTGGGTGAACTCCTGTAGCCACCTGCGTATCTGGTTGAATGGAATTGGCACGATAGGCTCGGGTCCACAGACTGCTGTGCTAGATCCTCTTCTAGCAAGTTCGTCAGCAGCGTCGTTACCCAGCGGATACGAACGGATGCGGCGACAGCCGATCGCGTCCGACAGGATGTCGACGCATACCATTGGCTCCGTACCGTCGCTTGCGAACATATCCGTTTCTGCACCTAGTCAAATAGTTTCATTCCTACCGTGTTCTAATTTTTGAAAATGGCGAAGTTGCCATAGTGTTGTTGGGTTTAGAAGAAGAAAATAACCTTAAAACAGCCGAAAGGATCCGATCGGATACGACGACAGGCGGACGGAGCCGTCGCGTGACGCGGAAGACGCCCGCGGTCAAGCTGCTGTGCCTGGCTTGGTAATATAGATTTTAAATACTGTGTACACGATTTAATATCGTTTAAAGATTGTAAAATCCGTTCCGTTCCGACGCGATACGAGCTGTTTGGTGGAAATTATCCTTAAGAATGCGGGGACGCATGAATTGTCCATACAAACGTAGAACATAAATCATTTGCAATTTAAGCATATTTCCACCATATTATGTTGATATTCGGATTGAGACAGTATTTATCTAGGCTCCTACGTCTTTTTATTTCTAAAAACTTACCTTTAAATGAAGTGTAAGGAAATTGCATTTCCTACATTTTTACAACGTAAATGACATGTTTTCATATTGTTTTTTCTGTATTATAATCAACAATATTTATAATATTGTTTCCACAGAAGCATAGTTTATGCTATCAAGTTACAAATTATCGAAAAAAAATGGAAATACATTAAGTTTTAATTCATAATTTTTTATATTACGGAACACATCCAAATTTATCATAAATTTTCGAAAGCTAATAGTACTATCGCGTCAAGCAATAATTGTCAATGTGTGCGTGGTAGTATTGCTCACTGTAGGTGTATATCGCTCCGACAGGCACTCACACTAGTGCAACGTGTTTGGAATTGAATTTTGCAAACATCTCGATTTGTAGTTGCGAGCTGTGTCGCCGGCCTCTTAACACTATAGTATGCTTTGACCGTCAAAAAGCTTCAAAGCCTTTTTTATAATGATAGCGGCAATTCTTTCCAACTTTTAGGTAGGTACTTATTGTCTCTCGTAATTTGCGGCAGCCGTAACCTTTCAAATAGAAATTCAGTAACATTTCTTGAGCAGTATGGCAGTGCTTCCCTGGCCGAGCTGAAGAACTGGACTACTTATTAAACCACTCATGGGCGTACCCAGCTTTTAGCCCGGGGGGGGGGGGGGGCAAATCAGATATTTCTTAAGCCAGGTGCCCTTCACATCTTCACATGTTTTACCCTACACACTACACGAAACTTGAGGTAGGTGTATGTAGTGTGTACAGGAAATTGTGCTTTATAGGTAGTCAAATAAATAAACTGTGCCGTTGCTTGCTGCGTTCGCCTATTTTGTATAATTCATGATTTGCCCGGCAGCACGATTTTTTTCAAAAATTCACTTACCTATTATAATTGTAAAGTAAGTATTAATGTGAGTCTAACATAACTTTTATCGACAACAGCTGTAGGTACTTAGGCATACAAAATCCAGGGGGGGCAGCTGCCCTCCCCTACCCCCCCCCTGGGTATGCTCATGAAACTTACTGTCTGTCTGTTCTATGTACCCACCATAGCTCTTTAATTCCCCACGATTATATACATTATTGATTGTTTAAAGTCACCCTTAATAGCAATAATTACCCTTCTGTTGGCATAATCATGATAGATAATTACACATTCAAGCAGTGTCGCGTTTCTGATTAACTAATTTTGGAAATTAATTAATCCATTAGATATAATTAGTGATTAAACAGTACCTGTAGGTGAAGTTCTATCATAATTAGGAAACGTGAAGCTTCAAAAAAGAGTGCAGTGACCTCAGACTAAATTAAAACGAAAACATAGCGCTGCGAACAATACAGTGAAGCATGCAAAAACTACACCACGCTCTGTACATACACGCTCACACGCTCACATTTACAACCAATTTAAAACCAAACTACACCTCACTGCTCAGTAAAGTAAGTGCACACACTCATACCCTATACCTACACTACTCACACCACACACATTCACACCCTATACCTACACTACATACACCACACAAATTCACACCCTACATCCACACTTCACCCAGCACACACATTCACTCCCTATACTTACACTACACACACCACACACGCTCACTTACGTCACCCACCCATCAAGTTTTAGATTTATGTAGTTTCTTTCATAGTCTATAATTTTAGCATTGATATGTTTGTTATTTGTAAGTTTTTACATCTAATTTAGTACGAAAGAGCACTGATTTTTAGGATACAGGTTTTACCTAGTTAGGAATTCAGAGTTCATAACAGTTTTTGCCGTCTACTCACTTACATTATTTGTACCCTAGTTCTTAGGAATATAACTGTATTAGGCTAAATTTTATTGAGTCCAACGCGTATTATTATTTTTTCCGTCTTTTACATAATTTGGGACCCACGAGGAGCCGAAGCCAACTCGCAGAGGCCTTAAACGTTTTTAAAATTATTATTATTATTTCATGTTTATTTATGAAACCGACTTCACGTCACTGTTTACAGCGCTATGTCTTGGTTTTTTATTTGGACTGTATCTACAGAGCCTGTGACACCTCCTTGCCAAATTCCTTTCCAATTTCCTTATAGTTTTTACCGACTTCAAAAAAGGAAGCTGAAATTAGCTCTCAACAAAACCGCTTATATTAAAAGAAAAATTCTCATTAAAACTATCATTTCAACGAATAAAATGCCAAATTGAACTTTATTAACTCAAGGCAAACGTTTGCAGTTGCAAAAAGAACAAGCTTTCACCGAGTTAATTTCTCATACATCTTAGGGAATAAATATTTGATTTGAAAGCTCGCCATACACGACTTACATAACTTTAATAATCTCGATACTTTTTGTTTTCTATTAACTTTAAAAAAAATGAATGCAGAATTCTTTTTTCAATAAATTTTCACAACATACAGTTTTCATGTAGGTATTTTTCTTTGTACGTTTTTGTTTCGGTATTTTTTTGTCAAACAATGTGCGTTTACATACAATACATTTTTCCTTTGACTCATTTTGTTTCGAACAGTTTTATCATGCACCGGAATACAACGGGAATCAGATAGGAAACGCCGAACTCATCTAGTTTATTTTTATTTTATTTTTTTGTGACGTGTAAGTGTGATTCCGATATCCTATTTACATACGAATAATCTATTTATAGAATAAACGATTTCATTTCATTTACTTTAACTTAATTTAATTTCAATAAAATTTACAATTAACAATTTCTATAAGTCAAAAGGCTCATATAGATTACTTTTGTAATGATACACCATTTCAGTACTAATATTTATGTATTTATAATCTTACACACATACAAACTTGGAACAGTTTTAGCATTATTTAACAAACTATTTAATTAGGTAGTTAATATAATAACGTTATAGACTTTAGACTTCTTGAAGACATCCTTTAGGTTTCAAGGCTCAAACCGAACTGACTTAGAAGCTACGCGACGCTCCAAACGTCATGTTTCCAATTCTGTTTCGTTATAAAATCAGTACTTTTACGGTAACTGTCAAATGACATACTTTTAAACTTTATGATTACAGTGATACGAAAATCATTTGAGGCAAATCACATACTTTTAATTTTATATTCACAAAATCTAATTAATATTTGGCAATCATGACACTTTCTACAAACGTATAACAGATTTTCAAGCTCACAATTTAATAACGGGTGTTAAATACCCTCAATGAAGCCGAGAGTCCCTTGTTCTTCCAGTTTTTATTGGAAGTGAAAACTTCTTTAGGCGCGTTGGGCATTTTTGAGATGGAACTAAACCATTGATTTCGCGACACTGTAACGAAATTTACCGACACCGTGGAGTAAAAGACATCAACGCGTTGATTACCGCGGTGCTGATTTTTTTTCAAGTTTTCACTTCTGTCGGTACTCCCGGAGTGCCAATTTTTTATGATAATTTTTTTTTCCTTGACCATACATTGAAGGTTACAGTTCCAACTTATTTCGACGTTTTTTACGAAAAAAAAATGTTTTAAACGTTATAACTCAACTTTGAAAACTCCCACAATTACTGAACGTTACATTGCGCACTAGGTTACCATAAACAGCGAATTTTTACTCCAAAAATAAAGATCTTTTCCCAAAAAATATGTTTGCACAAAGTTACATTGTTTGATGTACAGAATGCGTAAATGCTTCGTGATCGGTAATTTCACAGCCTGTAAAATGAGACACGTTCGGACGATTTGAAAAATATTTTAATAGTTTTTCAAACAATTCCACTTTCTAAGACTAAGGACACTCGAAAAGAATCTACAATTTCTCTTGCCCTCTTCACCATTTACCTCCGACTTTTAAAGTATTAAATGTTGCAGTGCAAAGGCTCCTAAATAGTCGAGTCTTCAATGGGCAGCCTTACTCGCTCCTGGGACAAGCTTTTAAGACGATATTTCGTAAAGTGCTCGGCGAAGTCATCTGACTAAACTCTAGTAAAATTGCATTTTGCCACAGGTAAAAGATCCACTATTTATATAGAAAACTATGTTGCATCTGCTAAAAGATTCAATCGAATGACGATGTACAGCTTTAAAAAGATGTATCTAAACATCAGCAAGATTATTCATCTGATTGTCTATAATTATTCTTATACTATTAAATGAGCAATATTTTTATATTTAATTGTTTGTATATAGATTTGTACTCACGTTCTCGAAATCGACTCTGACGATTTCGATGAAAGTTGCAAAATATAGGTGGTTACTGCTAAGGGCGTCGCCAAGGGGGGCAAAGGGGGCAGCTGCTGCTGCAGGTGTGTGCTGAAAGAACACTATATTTCCACTTCGTCATAGTTGCATATTATGTATTTATTATTTCTATTATTTTATTAGGTCTAGTGGTCGCAAGCGCTACTGCTGAGCATGAGGTCCTGGGTTCGATTCCCGGGTCAGGCAAAGTGTTATTGGGTTTTTCTATCTGAAATTTCTCAGCAGCAGCTCGGAGTCTGGATTTGTGCCCGGTTGATGGCAATAGGCTCGCCCCCTATTACATGGGACTTAAACATAACTGGCGAAATGTGGGTATACCTGCTACAGGGACACCTCTGCCCAACTTCGGGGAAACAAGGCGTGATGTTATGTTATTTTATACTACATTATAATTAAGGATTGATATCTATTTTAGTGATATGTATTTTAGAAGTATGTATATAAGTATATTCTCATATTGTATGTTTATATTAAAATGAGTGAATAGTTCAGTTTTTATTTTATGTATTCTGTTTTCTCTTCTACTCTTACACAAATGTTGTCTACATCTCTTTAACTACGTTCCTATCGCAGGTATGCTGGAAGAGATTTCTTTAGAAATAAGCATCACCTTTGTACGTATTTTTCTGTTCCTTTCTTCTTGTCTGTTTATATGTGCGTACATAAATTATTTAAATAAATAAATACTTATCCATACAACCAATTTTGTTTATTTGGACGACTTTTTTTTGGTTTTTGAAGTTCCATATCTCCTAAACAGAGTCTAATCCGGGGTCCGGGGACGTAATATTCATCATATCTATGTGCTGGTGTTAGGCCCAGTAATAATACTTATTATGTTTCAACTCTTCAGTTCTGAATAGTTCTTGGAAAAACGACCCAAAAGGTCCGTTTCCAATTGTTGGACTTACTGTTTCAAATAAAACACTCAATGTATAATAATCAAATATACTTTAAATACTTCCACTTGGGGCACTTTACACTTCGAAAGCTGAACGATAACTGACTAGCATTTCTGGTACGACACAAAACTATGTATTATGGTAAAGCAGTACGGAGCATCAAGCGCCATCTGTTGACGGATGTTATAATTTGCTGCTTTACCTTAGTAATTAAATACATTAATCTGAATCATTTTCTAAACAATATAATTATTTATGTAAGACATCATTTTTAAAATATTAATGAAGGTTAAGCGTAATTTGAGTAACAAAACATGAATCAGTGAATCAATATCATTACTTATTAACGAGTGGTCTTACACAATTCATACATTGAATATGGAAATTATTATTTTTCTCAGTTCCTATCGGGACTACCGAGATGAAACTGACTTGTCAAACATCAAATGTCTACCAGCATTGATTTTGGCCCCATTGTGCGCCGTAGAGGTAATAAGACTCGCACTACAAGTGTAAAGCTTCATATGCTCTTGACTTTTGACTGTACCTACAAATCATCCAACCTTATTTATTCTAGGTATGGTAGGACACAACGAGCTAAGGGTTAGGAGGGATCTTGCACTCGCCTCATATATATTTAAAATACTGAGAGGGAAGGTGCACAATGTAATTGTTTTAGGCCAGGTGAGTCTGTGTGTTCCGGACAGGTATGTGTGGCGACGACGGCAGCCACGACTGCTGGTGGAACCGCGTGCTAGGACCAACCTTCTGAAGGAGGCGCCGCTGACGCGTGCACTCCGCACGCTCAACCTCATAGCGAGTGACACAGACCTATTCTGTTGTTCTCTGAGTGAATTCACAAGGAATGCTTTGTTTGTTATTAGTTATAGGTATTAGTTATAAGGAACAATTATGTTAAAGTATTAATTAAGGCACATTTACCGCATTGGTTAGCTGTAAGGGTAGATGTATGATGATAAATAAATAAATAAATCATGCTTTTCCCATCCTCCATATATCAATTTGCCCCCCCCCCCACTGGGCCATCAGCTGGCGACGCCCTTGGTTACTGC
This sequence comes from Agrochola lychnidis, assembly GCA_963680765.1. Classification (NCBI taxonomy): domain Eukaryota; kingdom Metazoa; phylum Arthropoda; class Insecta; order Lepidoptera; family Noctuidae; genus Agrochola; species Agrochola lychnidis. The sequence continues at coordinate 15,665,506 of OY796869.1, read as the reverse complement.
CACTTGCTTTTAATGCATGCTTGCAATCTTCATAATGATAATAACCGTTCTTTGAAAAAGACGACAGATAAAAGCAAATTGCGAACGAATTGTTTAAACATTTAAAGGCAGCTGCTTGAATTTGAGGTAAACTATAGTTGATTAATTTAGATGTTAATTGATTCCGGCGTGACCCTGCGAAAATCCATTATAAAATACAATAGACGTGGATATATTTAGTAACCTGTTCCGCTTAGCTATTTCTAAAGAGCCATAAAAAACCCTAAAAGAAATCGACTCGTGTTTCACCTCTCAACAAGACATCCTCAGGATGACGATTGACTTATCGCGAACCCGAACACGGCGTGTTGCCACACCGAGAGCATAGCGCGTATATTGTTTTTTATTTAGATATTCTGAGGGTAAACATTTTCTAAACCCATCACACTACAAGCTTTGATGTAAATAGAATTCTTTAAATAAAATAATTTAAAAATATGTATTACTATGCAATACTTGTAGCTTTGAATAAAGTGGTAAATAGTTTAACTAGTTCCCAGAACCATTTAAAACTTAAAACAACAATAGTTTCAACAAAAACCAGAACCATTTATTACGATAATATCAAATTATTTAACAGTCTAAACTTCATTAATAAACTTCCGCTACCCGCTCGATTCCGTACTCAAAAACTTCCGTGGTTGAACACAAAACTTTAGATCTAAAATAAATTTAAAAACAACTCTAAAGCCATTAATTTTAACTCTAAACTACAACTGTTCAGACTTAATTGGCGCCTACAGCTTTTGTTTGAGCATTGTTATGCCTATTAACGTTAAATAGTGACTAGAAAATAGAGATGTTAGGGGAAGTTGTTTTACCGGAACCGGAATCGGAGGTTTTAAATTTGATTGATCGGAATCGAAATCGGAACCGGAATCGTATGCGAAAGTAAAAGAAAGATGCGTTAAGGGAAGGCTTAATGAAACAATAGAAATATAATTCAGTCTCTTTAATCAGTCAAATATTAGCGATAACATCCACAAACAAAATAATCAACTGAGACTTCAAGCGCGAGCGTGTATTACATAAACAAACATTACCCTGGCGATGATTAAAACTTGTTTGTACGCGCTCTAGTCACGTGCATCGCTGCGTTTCGAACTTCGATATAACTCCGATTCAAAATTATCGGAACCGTAAAATTAATCGGAAGTTCAAACCTTTCGGAATCGGAACCGAAGCTTCGTAACATCCCTATTAGAAACCCACATAAAATCTATGTTTATAATATAAATATAGATTTTATGTGGAAACTTAAACGAGGTTAAGAATGCGGCGACGCATGAATTGTCCATACAAACGTAATACATAAATCATTTGCAATTTGAGCATATTTCCACCATATTATGTTGATATTCGGATTGAGATAGTATTTATCTAGGCTCCTACGTCTTTTTATTTCCAAAAACTTATCTTTAAATGAAGTGTAAGCGAATTGCATTTCGTTCATTTTTACAGCGTAAATGACATGTTTTCATATTGTTTTTTCTGTATTAACAACAATATTTGTAATATTGTTTCCGCAGAAGCATAGTTTATGTTATCAAGTTACAAATTATCGAAAAAAAAATGGAAATACATTAAGTTTTCATTCATAATTTTTTGTATTACGTCCAAATTTATCATAAATTTTCGATAGCTAGTAGTACTATCGCGTCAAGCAATAATTGTCAATGTGTGCGTGGTAGTATTGCTCACTGCAGGTGTATATCGCTCCGACAGGCACTCACACTATCGCAACGTGCTTGGAATTAAATATTGCAAACATCTCGATTTGTAATTGCGAGCCGTGTCGCCGGCCTCTTAAGTAATACAGTTTACCTTGAATATAATAGTAATTTATACTTACAACGACTGTATCGCCCAAAGTACTCTCACTGCTACTGCGTTATCACTGTCAAATTGTTACAATAGACATACTGTTGAATTGTACCTTTATGCTTCACTTCAGGCTTCACCCGCGTGGATGTCGGAAAATATCCCACGGAAACGTAGGTACTACTGAGACTAAAAATACCTTATCTGTTAATGCAGATTATAAGCTATCTGTATGCCAAATTTCATCCAAATCCGTTTAGTCTTTTTGCGCCAATTCGGAACAGACAAACGTACAAAAATTCTTCGTTACTGTTCTATTATATGTATTGAAATTAAGGTTACGCTAGTCGGTCATTCTTCCATACAAACGTAGAATGGTGATTACTCGTCTGTTTGACAGTGTACGTTCAAAACTAAAATAAATATATCAATTTGTCTTGACATTATCTAGCCCTATATGGAAGCAGAATAGGAAAAAAAAACTTATGTAGTACCTATGAATATGGCAAAATAAAAACCGAACAGGGATAGATAATTTATTCAATAGTTCAAATGATTTTATTTTGAGTAGAAACATCCAGTAGTTTTTCCATAATACCTATACAATAACGCATTCAGGGTGCTGGTGGGGTTGCCTCGATACTGCAGCGCTTCAGGGATGTTTGCTGAAGCACGCGTTGACTGCTTCTATACTATGATGCGGAAGCGGTGCGCATCCCTGGTTAGTAGGGTGCGGGGCAGCACCGACAGCATCCTGTCTATGATAGCAAGCAGACTAGATTGTGCGTTTGTGAACCACTGTTGCAAGGTATCGGCTGGGCCTGTCACCTTGCAGCAGTGATGTCACAAATTGTTTCTGTGTTTTAATTGTTTCTGTCTTAATGTTTTGTCACAAATTCTTTCTGTGTTAATGTTTTACTAACGTATTTTGTAAGGTAATAAAATTATTATACGCCCAAAGGTCTGTTCATGAATTTTTACGCAATCGTTTTTGTTATAAGTCATCGTCTATGTCACTAAATAAATAAATGAACACATACATAGACCGATGACCTTGTGAAGGCCGCAAGAATCCGCTGTTTTCGGAAAGCACAGAATCGGTCGAAGTGGCGGTACTTGGGGGAGGCCTATGTCCAGCAGTGGACGTCTTTCGGCTGAAATGGTGATGATGATGATAAATAAATCATTAAAAACTAGAAAAATAAATTTTAAATAAATAAATAACTATACTAAATAGCATGCATATTAGCCACGCGCATCAACGAGTTTGAGCCGTCGACTAGTGCAACCTTAACACTGATAGAACTCTATAAAAAACAAATTACATCAATTTTAAATATTAAGATTGATTAATCTAAGCCCACTGCTCCCGATATTAATAATAAGGAACTACAATACCTGTCGTGACTCGATAATGACTGCAAAACTAGTTGTTAAAGACAATTAGAATATTATGTTGTTATTTTAGTCCGTCAAAATCTGCTTAACAGATTTTGACAAAACACTTAAGTAATCACTAATTAGGATTGTTCAGTATAATAATTTAGCTAGGTAGGTCCAACTTCGAGAAAGAGGTCAATCGTCGAATTCGACTCGGCTGGGCAGCGTTCGGGAAGCTACGCAATATCTTTTTGTCCCACATACCACAGTGTCTCAAGACGGTAGTCTTTGACCAGTGTGTGTTGCCAGTGATGACCTACGGTACTGAAACGTGGTCGCTTACAATGGGCCTTATCAAAAGGCTAAAAGTCACCCAAAGGGCAATGGAGAGGGCTATGCTTGGGGTTTCCCTACGCGATCGAATCAGAAATGAAGAGATCCGCAGGAGAACCAAGGTAACCGACATAGCCCGAAGAATTGCCAAACTTAAGTGGTAATGGGCAGGGCACATTGCTCGCAGAACGGATGGCCGATGGGGTCGAAAGGTTCTGGAGTGGCGACCACGTACCGGAAGACGTAGCGTTGGAAGGCCTCCCAAAAGATGAACCGATAACCTTGTGAAGGTCACAGGAATTCGCTGGATGCGGAAAGCACAGAATCGGTCACATCAGTGAACGTTTTTCGGCTTAAATGATGAATGAATAATGAGTATAATAATTTATGTGTATTTTTCCCACGGTTTCGCCCTAGTGGAACATAAATGGTCGGAAATCGTCCCACGGGAACGTGTGCAATTATGATAAAAAGAAGCCTATTTCCTAAAGTCTTAACCCAGGTCATGGTCTCCCTGTGTGCCAAATTTCATTGAAATCCGTTCGGCCGTTTAGGTTTCAATAGGTAACAGACAGACAGGTAGACCGGTACAGATAATGCCATCCACGAAGACGCGCCACATTCCGCGATTACTGTACTGTAAGCAGTATTTCTACTTTCTTAATGTCTCTCGGCAAACTTCGTGTCTCGTCAGTCGTCGAATTTCTATCAGTTACCCTTTGCACTTGGTGCAGATCGGACGCTCTCAATCGACTTGGAAGTATATGGAGTTATAAATACTCTTTTAACTTAATGTAATTTATTTAAAAAATGGGAGGAAAGCTGCTAAAGTCACAGGCACGACAGATAGGAAAATTGTTTTACATCTCTATATAGTTCACACGGAAGTAAAAACAAAACAACAATAAAGTACTTAGTTCTGAATTCAAATTATTATACACGATAAATTTAATAATTGATAGACATGGAAATTCGCATTCGTTTGTTTTCGGAAATGCGATGATTCCCGAGGGACATTAAGAAAATAGAAATTCTGTATTTTGCTACGGAGCGGAGTGGGGCGCGTCTTCGTGGATGGTACTATTTGAAGTCGGAGTACTTTCGCACTATATTACTTAAATTTATAATATTTTTAGTATGAAAGGATTGATTTGGTATTAGAATTATTATGAAATGTCACCACTAGATTGTATAGTTAGATTATAGTTTAGATTTTCCACTTTATCTCTTTGACCTAAAAGCACTTTAGAGTCAAAAATAGGACATTTCCAAGTATTCTAACTATCGTAGGCTGTAACGTTCAACCACATTATATTATTTAGTCTTCTCGAAACTAAACCCACGCAAGTGTCACCCTTGATTAGACAATTATTGTATCCGAAGTACTAAATTGAATTCTAGTTATTAACCTTGTCTGTAATTATTCAAGTTACTATCGTGTCAAGAAATGAAACTTTGATATTGTCATCTTTGTAAATGTCTATTGAACAAATTATTGAGATAAGACATTTAAAAATACTTTTTACAAAAAAAAAAACCGACTTCCAAAAAACACTACAAAGTGAAAAATAACTTTAATTAAAGTCGGTGTCTTTGGTTTTGAATTTTCGTTTTTTGCCACCGACTTCCGAAATTAAAGTTATTTTTCACTTTGTAGTGTTTTTTGGAAGTCGGTTGATTTTTTTGTAAAAAGTTTTTATTTTTCACTTTTTAGTTGTAGTACCTACCCCACACAAGTTCGAAAACCACTACCTGCTATGTAAATAACAGCTGTGACAGGAACTTATCATATCATCCACATACTAAGCGGGAAAAAGTACGTATTATTGAAGCTAACTCAAAAACTATCGAAATAAATTTTATAAAATTTATATGGGACCACCTCGAGAGCATACCTACCTTTTCAAACAAAAAAAGAATTTTTGAAATCGGTCCACAATTGACGGAGAAATCGGTGGAAATACATAAATTAAAAAAAACAAACATACGCGACGAACATATAACCTCCTCCTTTTTGGCAGTCGGTTAAAAAGCGGTAAACGTTTGAGATTGAACTTTAAGACCAGGCACTCCAAAGACAATTTCCACGCAAACTCCGCCCCCTTACACCCCACCACTCCGCTATGTGCTAAACGCTAACACATCAGTAACAAAGTTATATATAAATCGCGTGCGCTCTTTGGTCGTGTTCGAGCACGGAATGTCGGAAGTCTCAATTCTTATTTCGTGTTAAACTAAAGTAATAATTTAAACTAGTTTAGAGGCATGAGGAACAGGCTGCAAAGTTCACTCATCCTCTATATGAAAGGGAGGATCCTCCGACCTGACGGCTGTCGTGTCTGACGGGCAACTGCCCAACGATTGATTTCGGGGAAGTAATATTGGTGTTCGCGCTGTAACCTCTAATTACGCGATGCAGGATTTGTGTGACGTCAGGATTTTGTGTGACGTCAAGTCTTTTCGTTTGCATGTGGCGATTTAGATGCCACCACACTAGTATTTACAATAGAAAGAAAGAAAATACTTAAAGACACACAACATACTGGTTATACTTACACACTGACACACCTTACTTACTACACACCTTACACAGACTTATTAATTGTAAAATTTTAGGAAAATCGTCTACTTTTACAATGTTTGTAAATATGTGAGCACCATGTATCTATCACGTATTAAATTATCTGTCGTTGCTTCATTTTTAATTCTTTTTACCTATTGTGGTATAGTAATTTTATTCTAGGTGCATCGTCTTCACATATAATAATTATTTAACAAATGTACGTACATATACGAACAATATTGTAAAACATTTTAAAAGAGTAACGGTGGAGTTTCTTGCCCATTCTTCTCCATACGAAAACTACCTTTTGGAAGGGGCGACTAGAATCAATTTTATTATTTTGTCATTTTTGACGTTCAAAAGTGCCATACATGGGCCTATTTGAAATAAATGATTTGACTTTGACTTTGATACAAGTTACTATAATATAATTTCATTTTCAATAAAACTACAGCAAAAAGCCATATAAAATTAAGTTACTCCTCTTATCCGAAGCAAGGAAAGTGTTTGGCTGTTGTGCAAAGTCATACCTCCCGGCGATTACCATCGCGATCACTTAATTAACTACTTGAGTTCTTGTTACACTCAGATTATACCAACTAATCTAAACAAGGGGAAGTTTGTTTTTGCTTGTAAAGGTTTCCTGTCGTTCTCTTTATAATGATTCAGCTATGACAAGGTAACTTAGTTACAAAAAGAAAAAACAATTGACTTCCAAAAAAAACACTACAAAGTGAAAAATAACTTCAAATTCGGAAGTCGGTGTCTTTGGTTTTGAATTTTGCTTTTTTGTCACTGACTTCCGAAAATAAAGTTATCTTTCATTTTGTAGTGTTTTTTGGAAGTCGGTAGTTTTTTTTTTAACTGAAATCTTCTTTAGGCGCGTTGGGCATTTTTAAGATGGGACTAAACCATTGATTTCGCGACCTGTTACCGACACCGTGGAGTAAAAGACATCAACGCGTTGATAACCGCGGTACCGTTTTTTTTTCAAATTTTCACTTCTGTCGGCACTCCCGGAGTGCCACTGTTTTTTTTTTTTCAATTTGAGAAGCAGTAACACGAAATCGTTAAACCGGCTACTGGCATAGCCTATGCATACATAGTATACCTTTTCCAATTGACCAATTTATTTTTCATAGCAGCGTTTGTCACTACACCAACTTCATTAAAAAATTCTCTTATAACTAAACCAGGATTATATGCAGAACACCAGCACGCAATACGGAACGTAATGCCATACTATGAAAATCTTATTACGTTGTACCACGTATCACGTTTGCATTCATTGTCTATGCGACGCATGAACGGGCCACGCATTGCCCAGAATTGCTGATACCTGCTTTACTAAAATATTAGCACTTTACAAATACCACGCCAGGCTTCCTTTCATCAGGCAGTTTTGGTTTTCGGCACGTTTTGTCCTGGTCGACCGAGCTCCGCTCGGGAGAAAATAGAGAATGCTCATTTAATAGTATAGGTTAGCTGTACATACTAATTCCATGTATAGTGCATACATGCTAATTCCATGCTGCTATGATAGTAGGTAGGTACTTACTAATTCCATGCTGCCATGTCATTAAGCTTATTCTAAGGTAGCCATCTTGTTCATAACTTTGGGCGACCGAGCTCTGCTCGGGTGAAAATACGGAAAATATGTCCTCAGATATGAGACCTAGCTGAATCGATTTTTCACCCCCATAAACCCCTATATTTCAACTTTCATCGAAATCGTTATAGCCGTTTTCGAGAACGTGATTACAAATATACAGGGTTACTGGTAACTCGACGTATTCCTTGCAGGACGTCATAGTAGGGTTAAAATGCAACAAATTAAGCCACCAAATGTTCTACCGAAATTCAGTAGTTTTTGAATTAGTTAAGAGTTTTAGTTTTTTTATGAAAAATCCCAGATTAAATCATTTGAAACCAATTTAAAAATGATTTACGGCGCGACTGTACTGAAATTTAAGTTATTATCATAGTTGACGCCGTAGCAGACCTTTGTTAATAATTAAAAGTTCAATAATGCCTAAAACTTTGGCAAATATCACTAACCAAATATTTACTTTTTTTGTAATTTTTGCTATTACTTCATAAAAATGTAGTCTAGTGCAAAAAAAAAAATGCTACACCTGGTGTACAAATTACTAAGAAAATATCCTTGTCTTATCAGCTATCCAAAAAGGTATGAAAGCTAATACAAAATCATGGACTACATAATGAAAATCGTTTTTGATTTAGTACAGGCGTGCGTTTCACAAAAAGGTGATTATTCGAAAAATCAAAAACAAAATCGTGAACATTATTATTCTTTTTAATCAATATTAAAAACTTTAATTACACACATTTCACACGTCTTGTTCGATGTGCTGCCCTCGGTTTCGAATACATGTTCTTATTCGCTTCCTTACTTCGGTTTTTGTTATTCTTGATGTGATTGTTGCCCTCATCTGGTCTGCCGCATTTGTAATTCTCTCCCTTAGTTCTTCAATTGAATTTACTGGGGTCACATAAACTAGATCTTTCATATGACCCCAGACGTAAAAGTCTAGCGGCGTCAGATCAGGGCTTCGTGCAGGCCACGGAACCGGCCCACCGCGCCCTATCCATCGGTTTGGATAGTTTTCATCCAGCAATTGTCGAATTGTGATTCGGAAGTGGGCTGGACATCCGTCATGTTGGTAAATCATGTTTGCTCTTCTTTCTTCCGGTACATCCGTGAGCAGTGCTGATAAATGATTTCTGAGGAAATCTTCATAAAGTTCCCCATTTAGTGTTCGGGGTAAAAAATGTGGGCCAATTAATTTGTCGTCAATAATACCCATCCAAACATTAAACGAGAACCTTCGCTGGGATGCGGTTGGTTTCAGTTTTTTAGGGTTTGCTTCTGCTTTCGGTGCCCAGTAATGTAAGTTGTGGTAATTTGTGATACCATCACGATCAAAACATGACTCATCGGTCCACAGAATGTTTTTTAAAAAGTTTTCGCTGTCGGCGTCGGCACTTAGCATAAAACGACAAAATTCAAGCCGTCTCGGCGGATCTCCTTCTTCTAATGACTGGACTGGTTGGTAATGGTATGGATGTCAGCCTGACAAGTGAACTACAGACCAGACTTTCCACTGTGACATACCAAGCTCACGCGCTACGATGTTTGTCGATGTGTTAGGATCGTCAATAAAACGTTGAAGAATAAGCTCCTCGTCCTCAGCCGTGTATCTCCGGGAACGACCAGTGTCAACTTGCCTGCTTCTTTGGACGCTGCCAGTTTCAGATATTCTCCGATAAGTCGATCCGAAGACACTAACGTGGGGGAGTCGGCGGTTGGGAAAGCGAAGTTGATATTCTCGCCGCGCCTCAGCAGCGTTACCGTCACAAAGTCCGTAACAGTACATTATGTCAGCGTATTCAGGATTAGAATATGCAGCCATAGTCAACGCTTATAAAGGCACAGCACAGCACAAGAGCAAGATACGCAGCAACAGTTAGGGAAATAGCCAGTAACAAAACACGAGCTTGCGCGACGTAGAGTTGAAACTAACTAACGCTGACGACCAAATTTTGCAAAATCGCACCCCCTGTCATGCCGAGAGAACAATAGCGACCAATCACAAAGCTCCCCGAGTGTTTGGAGTTCAAGCGCAGGTAAAAACTACGAATAATACGAATACGAAACAATAGGTTGACCGTCTCGCAATTTTACCTGCCCCCCATAAAACTCTGCTCTTCCCTGGCACACATGCAAAAGTATTGACAATCATACCTTTCTGAATAACTGATAAGACAAGGATATTTTCCTAGTAATTTGTACACCAGGTGTAGTATTTTTTTTTTGCACTAGACTACATTTTTTATGAAGTAATAGCAAAAATTACAAAAAATTAAATGTTTGGTTAGTGATATTTGCCAAAGTTTTAGGCATTATTGAACTTTTAATTATTAACAAAGGTCTGCTACGGCGTCAACTATGATAATAACTTAAATTTCAGTACAGTCGCGCCGTAAATCATTTTTAAATTGGTTTCAAATGATTTAATCTGGGATTTTTCATAAAAAAACTAAAACTCTTAACTAATTCAAAAACTACTGAATTTCGGTAGAACATTTGGTGGCTTAATTTGTTGCATTTTAACCCTACTATGACGTCCTGCAAGTAATACGTCGAGTTACCAGTAACCCTGTATATAGGTACATATACACAAATATTGCTCACTTAATAGTAAAGGATGTACACGAGGTCATTTCGATAAATCACGAAGACTTTTCAATTACTTACTCACTGAACTGTCTTCAAATTAGACTTTGCCAGTGAAAAGCCGGTTACTGAACTATTAACTAAACTGATTCTCGAAACTGGCTCAGTGTCCGGAACTCATTAGTTTTGTACCAGGTAGAAGAGATTTTGCTAGAATCCGCTTAAGGTCTTGGTAATGAGCCACTCTTGATCATCACTAGCCACTAACGGGCAACTTTAGTTTTTATCCGAAAAAAAAATGGCAGTGGCACTCCGGGAGTTCCGACAGAAGTGAAAACTTGAACAAGATCGCCTTGGTGGAAGAAAAATACTTGTATAGAACATAGGTCCGTCACCTTATCTAAATAAAGAGCACAATCGCATTTACAAAACCTTCAAAGTAAAAATACTTGCATAGAATATTGTTTCGTAACATATTATAAATAAAGAGCACAATCGCGTTTACAAAATTGAAGAGTCGTCATGGTGTCGCGAAATCAATGGTTTAGTCCCATCACAAAAATGCCCAACGCGCCTAAAGCAGTTTTCACTTCTAAAAAATGCAAAAATCGGCCAATATAGGTAAATGACAGAATGTCAGTAAAAACATAGAACTTTACGGTTTCTGAAAACTCGAAACGAATACTAACCGAAAATTCCTGAATTGGGTGATTCAGATTTCTCTGCTAAGAATCCTGAAGTTTGAATTGGTACTTGACTATAATTATTACTCCCATGGAAACCACGAACGAATTCCATTATTGTCTTTACGTATTGCATAATCATCATATTAATTAAGGTAAGCATCGGATGCTTTTAGGATAATGTTTTCCATTTGAGAAATGCGCATACTACAAACCATATCAGATCGAGAATCTAGAGGTAATCCGTACCAGGAGTTTCTGATCAGGTCACGTAAGTATCTTCGAAGGTTCCTCTTATCTTAATGTTATCAGATTGTTATATCTCTATGCCAAATCAATTCGTGATGGAATAGTACTTTCCTAATTCATAATATGTATTGGAAAACAACGAAAACGTAATTTCTATTTGGTGTGGGTGCGTGTATGACCAGATGTGTAAACGAAGCTTAAGGAGTATATATATAAACCCCTTTGCAAAAAAAACGAGCACCTTACAGTCAGTGGCTTTTCTATGGATAATATTGATATTTTTAGTAGGTATGTCACTAGCATAAATGACTAGAAATTTCTTATTATCTGCTGTGAGACGTAACATTGGCTACAACCCGAGTCCAGCAGCGCTATAATTTTACTAGCTCTGATTTATTTTTCTGCCATTACAATCGACACAAAGTTATCTGTTTTAAGTCACAATAAAGCAGGATTATGCGACAAACATAAATATTCTACTAAAAATAACGAGAAGTTAGTTTTAGTTGCCTGATAACCTTTTAACCGAAAACCCGCGAAAAGTAAGTAAAACGTCACAAACTGAAAAAGCGATTACTATTTTTTTAAGCAAAAGTTTCGAATTTAGAATTAACTTTTTTTTTTACCCAGACTATTAAGTGCCAGTAACATAGTTTGGCTATTAAAACCTCTTTAGAACTAAATCATTATCAATAATGTAGAAAAATCAAAATCGTCCTTTTTTTTATGCAAAGGAGTGTATAAGGATCGTAGCAGGTGGCATTCTGTAGTTTTTGCGTACCCCCATAGGAAAAACGCGTGAATGTATGTATTTGTAATATAAACAGTTTGGCAAAAAGAAGGCAAAAGACAAAAGTCATATTGCGAAGGTTTTATCATTATTTCGAACAAAAATTAAAGCATATTCTTTAAAAACCAAACTTCACTATTTACCGAAAAGAAAAAATCTTTAAAACCAGCCTCTTCAGTAATAGAACACGATACAATCTAAAATCCAACACCTATCAGCCAAAAAAAGTCGAGCAGTAACGGAACAACCCAATTACCAGGAAACACCAAATCTCAAACGAAAAAAACATGGCCGACGGGAAACACCATTCCTACCGTACGTGTGTACCAACAAAATGTTTGGTCCACATTTACTGAAGCGCGCCAGTGTATTTTGCGCCGCTATTTTTGTTAAGTCACCCGAGGCTAGTTGCTAACTAGCGCGGAAAGCCCTACCATCATATCTGAAATATAGAACGTCTTTTAAATTGCGTTTTCTATGAATTTTCTTGGCCTTGCCGCTGTGACGTGAAGTTTTTTTGGAGAATTGAGCTTGAACTGATTATTTCAACCTAAGTTACAAACTTAGCTGCGAAAGCTGAGAAAGAGAAACAAATAAAATATCTCTACTTAGCACACGAGGTTGTTGACATGTTGTCGTAACGGCAACTGGCCTGATGGCCGAAAGCCTCGACCAACATCTCTCGAGGCTCACGTTAGGCGGTTGGATTAAGCGCCTGATTCAGAAGGCACTCCTCGATACGGCTCGCATTGTGAGGAGGTTCCTGTCTCTGCAGCCCTAACCACCGGTAGCTTGGACCCTGCTCCCGACACCGGCGGAACTCTATTTTCTTATATTTTTAAATGTTTTTTTTTATCCTTTTTATTTTAAGAAATATTTAAAAATGTAATCGAATAAGAATTGAAATGAATAAACGGAATAATATTACATTTTGATTTAAAAAAAAACACAAGGTTCACAAAAACAAATTTTCGAGTAAAAATTAACATTACAGAAAAAGTGTATCGTTTGTGCCTGTATTAATGAAAAATCATTGTATCACAGACACTAGCGCCTTCCAAACTAGGTTACATAAAAATTAAAAACTGTGTAGTACCACAAAATGTTATAGTGTGTGTAACGAAGACCTATGTCGAAAGTTCGATAATTTAGCAAAAGTAAAATGAAGCAAAAGGCATGCACTGCTGGACACAGGCTCGCTCCCCCAAGCATCCCTACAACGATCTAACCACTGCGCTGCACACATTCAGGGGATTCCCAAGAGAGATATTACCTAAATAATATTTTAAACTAAGCTCCAACTTCGCCGTTCTCTAATGGACTCAAAAAACTTTTACAATATAAATATTATAAATACCTTATACGCAAACATACATTATTTAAATCTTTAAAGTATACGAGTAAAATTTGTACGCACACACCGGCTTTCCCACGATTCTGTTCTTGCGAGAAGTTAAAAAAAATGCAGATCCTACGAAAATAAACCAAAAAGTTTGGAAGCAATTTTTTGCCTCGGCGGATAAAGAAAAAGAATGATCCTCGTATATTGCAGGGGACAGGCGAAAAAGTTTTCGCCTTGGTGTAACTACGATCCCTGCGAAATTCGTTTGACTTATTGTTTTAAAGTAATAAAGTCTACGATGAAAGATTGAGCCTGAAATTGCTTATTAAATATAGAGCATGCAGGTTATCGTTTACTTTCATTTTGACCAAGGGGACCACTTTCTGCCAGTTTTTTTATGTCACTAATTTGCCAAGCCTGGTGATTATAAAGTATCTACGCTAAACGTTTATTGCAGTGGTTTAAGAAAGCCCTGGGCTGACCATGATCAACATCAGGGTGCCATAACTTTCGCGGCTCTTCCAACAATGTCTTAAAGGAATAAATAAACATCTACGTTACAAGTTGGTATACCTTTTTTTTTGGGTAGGAAATTATCAAATAACTTCTCCCGCTCTGGGTGGAGCGGGAGGGCGTATCAGACACTTACTGACTAAAACCCACCCGTGTTCCTTCAGTTGCCATGTTGCCGGGGGCCACGATTTTCCTTTCGGCCTTATTCGCAGCCCCGGCAGGCATCGGCCCTAGCGGACCCCGTCAATTCTGCTGACATCTCTTTGAGGCGCGCGTGGAACACAACGCACTGTCGACCCAGGCCTGGTCCTTATCGGACGGCGAGCTACCCATTGCTCACCGTCCGCAAGCCCGCGCCTACGGTGGCCGGAAATTTGCCAGGCCTGGTGATTATAAAGTATCTACGCTAAACGTTTATTGTAGTAGTTTAAGGAGATCCTGGGCCAACCCTGATCAACATCAGGGTGCCATTAATTTTCGTGACTCTTCCGCCTTAAAGGAATAAATAAACATCTACGTTACAAGTTGGTATACCTTTTTTTTTTGTTTGTGAAATTATCAAATAAATTCTCCCGCTCTGGGTGGAGCGGGCGGGCGTGTCAGATACTTACTGACTAAAACCCACCCGTGTTCCTTCAGTTGCCATGTTGCCGGGGGCCACGATTTCCCTTTCGGCTTTATTCGCAACCCCGGCAGGCATCGGCCCTAGCGAACCCCATCAATTCTGCTGACATCTCTTTGAGGCGCGCGTGGAACACAACGCACTATCGACCCAGGCCTGGTCCTTATCGGACGGCGAGCTACCCATTGCTCACCGTCCGCAAGCCCGCGCCTACGGTGGCCAGAAATTTGCCAGGCCTGGTGATAATAAAGTATCTATGCTAAACGTTTATCGTAGTAGTTTAAGGAGGCCCTGGGCCGACCCTGATCAACATCAGGGTGCCATAACATTCGCAGCTCTTCCAGCAATTCCTTATAGGAATAAATAAACATCTACGTAACAAGTTGGTATACCTAAGTTTCACATTTTAACAACTCTCTAAATCTGGTCCTGCAGTACAAACAAGTCAACACCCACCACACAATTCCATACAAACACGTTAGGACCATTCCGAGAAATAGTAGTCAACTCCCCCTTGAGCGCAACCAATATTTACAATGTAGACTAATTTTAAACTTGGACACTTTCAACATACGGACGCTTGTGTAAAATATTTTCCGGGAATATAGACGATACCGAGGTAGGTGAAGTGGGGAAACTTGGAAATAAAACCGGCGGCACCGTCGTGTTACCGAAGTTGGGGATTTAACGCTCGCTGCGACACCGGGCTGTGCTCGGGTGTGAGGTGTAAGCGGTTAGGCGTTTGGATATTGCCTTAAATGCTGATTCAATTTAGTCGGCTCTCCCTTAGGTGCGCGTTGATGAATCTGGTGTAGGCCTAAAGTGTAAACGACCTTGTCATTTTGACATCGATCAAGTCTTGAAGAAATTCAAATAAAATAAAATACTTCAGTGTTTCTCAAACATCGTTAGATTTTATATCAAACTCAAACGTCGTAGTTAGAAAGTTGAAGCTAGTTGCCCATTCCAAAACATAGATCTCAATGGAAAAGAACGGGCACGAAACTCCAAGGACACTCTTTTAAATATAGATCATCATCATCATCATCATCAGCCTATAATGTTCCCACTGCTGGGACACAGGCCTCCTCTCTGTAAGAGGAAGGGGGTCATAATCCACCACGCGGGCCCAGTGCGGGTTGGTAGATGTCACATGTCTTCGAATTTTTGGTTCTAGGAAATGCCGGTTTCCTCACGATGTTTTCCTTCACCGTTTTGAGAGCAGTGGTGATGAAATAATTTACACAAAGTAAAGCGCCTGTTTGGGTTATATAGATAATATTACAAAATCCTGGGTACATTATTCTTATTGCTTCTTTATGTGCGAACAATGTACAAAAGATAATAAAACCTGCCAGATAAGAAATGACCAATCAGATATATTAGGCTTTGAATAGGAAACCATCAATGTTTACGCAAATGAATAAAAAATCGAAGCCATCAAAGGAATCTCAATGTGTAAAATAACTACCCTTGACTAGGGACTGAATTACCCAAAAATTAAGGTACCTTTTTAATTTCATTATGACGTCATACCGTTAAATAGGAGTTACCGAAATATTTCGATACCGTTCTTTTTTCAGTAGCGGAATTTTGAGGTTGGAAATGCATACCGGTATATTTCGGTAGCAGTACAATAACCTTTATAAATGTATCGGTAGCAGTACCTAAACCTTAATAAATAGGGGTTTTCTTTGACGCTCCGCCGCCACACTCTGTCTGTCGTTCACTTGCTGATTGTAACTCAGTATTGGTTTTTATTTCCGATCGGAAGGACACGACTATGTAAGCACCCGCGCCGCGAGTTTCGCATGTTTTTCGGTACCGATATCGTGTAAAGGTTAAATAACGGTTTAGCCCAACCTTTATTTATAAAGGTATCGGTATATTTTTGAGGTATTTTAACCTTTAACCGTAACCGCTTTCAGTCTCTGCCCTAAACATAAGCGCAACTGACAACCTAACTTCACTTTTATAACTCTAAAAACTTCTCATGTCCTTGACCGACAAGCGAATTAAATTCTATTCAAAACGCTCTTGCTTATAAAATCCGCCACACTCAGTGTTCCACTTTCCAGAGGGATCTCGCGATGACAACGTTCTACGGGTCTTGTGCCACTCTACCGCTATCTTCACATATACGATACGACAGAAATCAGTTTACTTTTCTCAATTCTTAGCCGCGTTTTGGTAGATGGAATTAGCTTTTTACGACCTTCCAATGGTGTAAAGTTAGAAAAAATTTAACCTGGGTGGACACTATTTAGCCTTTTTGTGAAAAAAAAGCAGTAATAGCCTAGTGATGTGACCGTCAGACTGCCAAGTCATAGGCCTCCAACTTTTCGGATTCATGGATTACCACTTGCTTCAAAAACGGTGAAGGAAAACAGCGCGAGAAAACCGGTATGCCTGAGAGATATTTCTCGACGGCATGTGAAGTCAAGTCAGAGGCCCATGGGTGGCATAAGAACACTGACACCAGGTTAGTCACTAACCACACTAAAAAGAAGAAGCCTTTTTGTTAACTATGCTTAAAAATTAAGAAGAAGTAAAATTTTGTAAGGTCTTAGTGTAAGTATAAGGATTTTAAACCAACAAAAAAATGAGGTTGTGCATCGCGAAGGAAAGAAATACTCTTAGGGATCTGGAGCACGGCCAGGACCACAACCACAGAAACTGATACGAATCGCGCAATTGGTCGCAATAGCCAACTAGCCGCAGACCATACAATACCACCAGACGGTCACGACTGATCGAAGTTGTGGCCGCAAAATACTTTAGAAGAGAGATAAAATGGAAATTAATGAATGAGAGATTCTAAGTTGGAAATCAGGGGGCCTACTACCACCCACCATTACTAAATATGGAGCTTTAAGGTGGTTTTATACCGGCGAGAAGAGGCGTCATTGGAATGGGCGAGAATCACGCTTACCCTTTTAAACCGAAAGATGTCCAGCGCTATACCGCGCCGTCTCGCGATGGCCAACGCTGCCTCGCACCGGCTCGTGATGTCATGCGCCTGCTCGCGCCATCACGCGCCGCTCGGCCAGCCGTGTCTGGCGGGCCAGTCAGCCGAGAGTATAATATGCAGCGATGTCTCGCGATGATCGGAGCGAGCCAGCGCGTTCCAGCGCGAGACATCGCGAGTCAGCACTTGACGGAGAGAGACCGTACGGGTCCTCGATGGCCGGTGCAAGATTTGTATATCCGTTGTACAATGTAAATAATAATAATAATCGTTTATTTATAAAAAGGTGCACATTTACAATAAGTAGGTAACTTAATAATTAAAATAGAGCACAGTTGCTTATTTGCCTGAACTAGGTTAAACCTGTGTTTTAGGCTACGAAGTGCATAAATACTTAATGTAATAAATTAAACTATGAGTATAAAGTATAAACTAAATATAAATTAGGTAAACAAAAGTAAAATAGCATGTTAGCGGTTCTATTTGCAGACAACAAGTAGATCTTCTGTCAGTGCATAATCTATGGTTAGTAAATATTCAAGTACAATTTTTTTACAGCTAAAGTAATTTAATTTATAAATACTAAGTTTTCTATTTAATCTATTATACAGAAATGGGCCTAAGAATGTAAAAAATCTTTCTACAAAGACATGTTTTGAGGTCGCATTAGATGTGCATACTATATCATTCCGTCTTTTGTTAGAATTGTCAGCAATGTAGGTAAGCATGGAGTGCTGTTTTAATACTAAGTGCATAATGAAAAGTTGGCGAACAGTCAGCACGTTGCAGGATTTATATAGCAGATCTGTGGGAAAGAAAAAGGGATGGAAGTTTGCTACCTTTAAAATTGCTCTCTGAGCTCTTTCAAGAGGAAGTAGATAGGATTTTGGTGCGCCACCCCATGAAGTGATGCAGTATTGAGTTATAGATTGACATAGGGCCAAATAAACTTGAGTGATTAATTTTGAATCTGCAAATGTTCGCAATTTTTTAAAAACATATATTAATTTGCGCACTCTTTTAGTTAGACTTTCAATATGTTTTCTGAAAGACAGTGTGTCGTCCATTATTACACCGAGGTATTTTATGCTGCTCGTTTTGAGGATAAAAGGGCAATTACACATGTTGACTGAACGGTTTCCACATTGATGGGCATATAGATGAGGGTTAGTAATATTAAATTGAGGCTTGCGCATGGCGAAGTAAATGTATTTTGTCTTGTCAGCATTTAATGTTAGTAAATTGCTTTGAAGCCAATTAGTCACAGTATTAAAACCTAGTTGAGCAAGTTCGAACAGTTCGCTACTGGTTTTAGCGGTAAATATTAACGCCGTGTCGTCTGCATATGATATAATTTTTCCGTCTTTGATATTCAGATTACACAAATCGTTAATATAAATCAGGAATAACGTAGGGCCCAAAATACTTCCTTGGGGAACACCAAAACCAGTATTTTCTGCTCATCGCTCGTGATATTATCTATTCTAACACATTGGTATCGGTCTTCTAAATAGTCAGCAAAAAGTTTCAGCGGCGTTCCCCTTATTCCTATGGCCTCTAATTTATTTAGAAGGACAGAAACAGACACTGTGTCGAAGGCCTTGGCTAAATCAAGGAAGACTCCCAGGGTCTGGTTACCTTTGCCGAGTTCTTCTGTAATATAATCGGTCAGGCTATGCACCGCATCGGCTGTGGATAATTTGGCTCTAAAACCAAATTGTGCAGGGGATAAGATATGACTTTTTTCTAGATAGTTAACTAGTCTACTATTTATAATTTTCTCAAATATTTTTGATATTGAGGGAAGCAACGATATTGGCCTATAATTATTTACTAAGTCTTTATTACCAGATTTAAAGACAGGGACTACAACCGCCCTTTTAAGAGAGCTAGGGAAAATTCCTTTGGATAGACAGATTCCAAGTATATGCGTTAAGGGAGGTACTAAAATATGCTTAAAGAGTTTAAGGATCTTATTGCTTATATTATCCCATCCAACTGCACAGTCATCTTTTAGTCCATAAATGATTCGGGTAATTTCGGCTTCGTCAGTGTCCAGCATAGCAAAAGATTTCAAGTTACAGTTATTGCTTGATTTTTGGAAAGGTGGTTGGTCACAATAATGTTTCGGAATCTGTTCAGCAAGAGTTTTCCCAACATTGACAAAGAAGTTATTAACGTTGTTAGCTGACAAGAGTGGTGAAGGATTAGTAAGCAGTAAGCTCGAATTTGATTCACGCTGTTTAGACATATTGGTGACGTTTTTAATGTTTCCAAAGTTGCTTGCTATTGTTACCTGCTCTATTTAATTCATTTTTATCGTAATTATTTTTTAACTTCTTTAGGAGATTATTGCAGAAGTTCCTGTATCTTTTATAAGTGGTTTGAATTATTAGATTATCAGGGTATCTCTTAGTTCTCTGATGAAGTTTATCTCTGTGTCTTATACACCGAATTAGTCCAGGAGTAATCCAAGGTTTGATATTATAAAGTTTCTTATTTACTGTAGAAACTGTCGTGTTACGTAATATTGCTTGTTGGACATGTTTTATAAAATACGATAAAGCCAAATTAGCGTCAGCAGTATTGTAAACAAGGCTAAAATCTAGGTTGCATAAATCATATTCGAGTTTATTTGTGTTTAATTTGCTTTTGGTCTGGGGACGATTAAGCTTAGGCAGCGTTAAATTTACGGTAAGTAGGACAGCATGATGATCCGTGATTGTTGCGTTAGTAACAAGCGTAATATATGATAGGCTTGTTTTAATCATCATATGATCAAGACAGGAACCGCTCTGATGAGTCGGCAATATGTGAGCGGGGACAAAACCATGGTATGAGCAGATATTAAGATAATCTTGGGTCCCTGCATCGCAGTTTTCAGAGCCAATATTTATATTTAAATCACCTGTTAGTATAACATTCTTAAACGAGCTTAGTGCTTGAAAAATCTGGATTAATGAATTGTGAAAAGAATCCAAGTTTCTAACGGAAGGGGACCTATACATAGCGATTATCGCTGTGGTTGTACCAATTTTGATTACCAAGCAATTAGTCATACAGTCTTGTAGAGTAGGTTCCTCGACTGTCACCTTTAATGATTCCTTAGCAAAAACCACTACACCATCATTTTGATTTTGGTTTCTTTTGGTATGCAATAGGTTGTAACCAGGTATTACTGGAAGGTTATCGATGCGGTTAGCTAGCCAGCACTCTGTTAGTACCAATAAATCACAATCAAAGTTAAGTCTATGAAGGAAAATTTTAAAGCTATCTATGTTCTTATAAATACTACGAATGTTTTGGGTTAGTACGGTTAGTGACTTTTTATAATCGGAAAGATATTGTCTGCAATCCTCAACGTCACATGTCTTTGATACAGTTAAAAATGTATTATCTATGTCGGTAATTAAGTTATTATCCATACTAAACTAGAAAAATAACAATAATAAATTACGTCTAAAATATACACAAGTATGTGGCGCTCTTAGGCGCCTTCATAATCGATCGAGTTAATGTACCTGTATTCGGCAGCTTTTTTAGCCGGGCAATCTGCGTCTCCTGTCTTGTGGTCGGCTTGTTTTTTAAAGCGCAAACATGTAGCACATTTTGGAGCACCGGCTTTCTTTGCGCAGTCTTGAATAGTGTAATAAATACTCTATTCTAACAACAATAAAGTTCAATATTGTATTAACAAATATTTCAATTTTCACCTCGCACATCCTCGCGCATCTAGACTTTTTACACCAAAGATGGGTAGGGCATGGAGATAAATTTTGCCATACAAATTTCAATTCTCGGGATGGGTGAGATCCACGCCTCGCCTCGCCGCCGGTGTAAAACCACCTTGACAGGATGTATCGACGTATCTTTCCCACGCTGAAGTAAGATTAAAATAATACTGCTATGTGAGATCGTGGTATCCCCCCCACTCGAATTTACATAATTTGTGTTAAATAGTAAGTTCTGTTAGTCTAAAAACCATTCAGAATATACTTAAAGACTGCTTAGGATCATGATTCAAAATATTTTATTCAAGAAAACCTTTTTGAACATCTTAAAACTTGGGTAATATCTTTGCTTCCAAGTATGATGTTACTTGCATTTTTCATAAGGATTTTTACAGTGGTCTAAAGGTATTCGGAAAAGCTCTTAGAGCACCCACGTCTTTTTAATAGCATATTCTTATGGTAGCACGTTAAGAGGACGTACAACGGGACAATAGGGCCACTCCTTAAAAAAAAAAAACAGTGGCACTCCGGGAGTGCCGACAGAAGTGAAAACTTGAACAAGATCGCCTTAGTGGAAGAAAATACTTGCATAGAACATTGATCCGTAACGTAACATATTATATAAAGAGCCCAATCGCGTTTACAAAAATGAGGTGTCGGTAACGGTGTCGCGAGTTCAATTGTTTTTTCCCATCTCAAAAGAAGTTTTCACTTCAAAAATATTATCTCGTGACAGAAGGAATTATGAATAACGGCTAATAAGGACCCTCGGTAAGTGTGTCAAAAATTTTCTAATACCTTTCATAAAGTTTCATATTGAGACACGATACAACAAAATACGATCTAGAGGAATGAGGCCGCTTTTCTTAAAAAAAAAAAAAACTGAGTTCGTTGGTTCGAAGTCGGTTTTTAGGGTTCCGTAGTAAACAAGGAACTCTTATAGTTTCGTCATGTCCGTCTGTCTGTCTGTCCACGATCTAGCTCCGAGAAAGCTGTAATTTGGCATGAGTATACATATTACTTATGCCGACAAAGTGGTAAAACAAAATTATGAAAATTAACATTTTTTTAGTGTTAAGTGGTGAAGTTTTTTATTTTTTCCTATTCCATGGTGTGGGGTATCATTGAAAAGGTCCTTCAAAAACATTACGAGTATGTAAAACCATTTTTGGATTCAGGGATCTCTTTGCGAAAATAATATTAAGCCTTAAAGTGCAAATTTTTGTTAGAGTCAAGTGTGTGTGTCCCCCTGCCAGCTAAATAGTTGGTTTTGGATGTGTGAAAATAATCACAGCAGTAGTTTATATAACGAAATTAAAAGAAAAACTATCAGTGCCAAGTAGGCTCTACAAGTTAACGAGTAATAATCAACCAACTTATATTTGCAGTTGCAAAACCATGTTTTCTCATACATTCCGTATGGGAGAACATGTTTTAAACTACAAAATTAAGTTTGTTTTTGGGATAAATTCATCCCAACTACGGAATCCTTCATTGTGACACGCACTTGGGCAGTTTTTTTTTTTTTCGTAATTTTCTTTTTTCACTTTTTATTTATGGTACCTACCCTACACCAATTCGTATACCACTACTTGCTATGTAAACAACTGCGACAAGAAGTATTATAACATCACCAAGATACACAAAGTGGATTAACTGATCTTGGCTTGAGAAAATAAAACATTTCAATATGTATTATCGAAGCTATCTTAAAAGCTACTAAAGCAAAGTTAATAAAATTCCGCTTACAGAACCAAATGAAAAAAAAAAAAAAATCAAAGTCGATCCTCAATTTATCTACGAAACTATCGATGGATACATTAGTCAGTGTCTTTGGTGTTGAATTTTTTGTTTTTTGCCACCGACTTCCAAAATTAAAGTTATTTTTCACTTTGTAGTGTTTTTTTTGGAAGTCAGTTGTTTTAATTGTATTTTTTTTTCACTTTTTAGCTGTGGTACCTACCACACAAATTCGAATACCACTACCTACTATATAAATAACAGTCACAGGAACTTATCATATCATCAACATACTAAGTGGGAAAAAAATACGTATTGTTAAAGCTAAGTCAAAAACTATACAAGCAAACTTAATAAAATTTATATGGGACTACCTTGAGAGCCATACCTTTCAAACAAAAAGCCGGCCAAGTGCATGTCGGACCACGCACAATGTAGGGTTCCGTAGTTGGAATGAATTTATCCCAAGAACAAACTTAACTTTGTAGTTGAGAAACATGTTCTCCCATACATTATCTATGGGAGAATATGTTTTTACAACCGCAAATCTAAGTTGGTCAATTATTGCTCGTTAACTTGTAAAGCCTACTCAGCTGTGATAGTTTTCCTTTTAAATTCGTTATATAAGCTACTGTTGTGAATTTTTTCACATATGTGAAACCAACCATTTAGCTGGCAGGGGGGGGGACACTTGACTCTAACAAAAATTTTCACCTTAAAGCTTAATATTTCGCAAACGGATTTCTGAATTCAAAAATGGTTTTAACATACTCACAATGTTTTTGAAAGACCTTTCCAATGATACCACACATGGTGAGATAAAAAAATAAAAATAAAACATCATCACTTTACGTGTATGGGAGGTACCCAAAAAAATTTTTTTTTCATAATTTTGTTTTACCACTTTGTCGGCATAATTAATATGTATACCTATGCCAAATTACAGCTTTCTAGTACTAAAGGTCACGGAGCTAGACCGCGGACAGACAGACAGACAGACAGACAGACGGGCATGACGAAACTATAAGGGTTCCTTGTTTACTACGGAACCCTAAAAAAAGAGTTTTCAAAATCGATCTACAACTGACGGAGAAATCAATGGACATACATAAAAAAACGTGTGGCACTCGGGGACTGCCGCGGTAAAGCTATTGCATAGCATTTTTAACCTCCATGTCAACATCACGTTTCCATTGTCATTACATAGTAGGCGGAGTGGGGTGTGTTAGGTTTTATTTTCGTTACGTTACGGAATTTCTTGATTCGGTCGCCGCGCTCAAAGCCCGCGATAAAAGCTATGCAATAGCTTAAAAGAAAAAAAATAACAATCATACGCTACGGAAATATAACCTCCTTCTTTTTGGAAGTCGGTTAAAAAATACATACAGATGAACATATAACCTACTTATAAGTGGGTTAAAAAACGTATGTAGATCTTACTGAAAACTGTTGTAGAAAACACGAAACGGTTTGACAGAAATTGCCTCTTGTCACTCTTCGTGGTGATTTCGATAGTTGCAATTAAAGTCACCGGAAAGATGTGTTTGCAGCACTATACGGAATAGCTATCAAAACCACAATCAGAGGAATGGCCTACTAATACCATAACGTATTGGTTTCTTGTCCGCAGACATGTTCTGTCTTTGTTCGAAATAGGTTATTGCGGTGCAATGTAACTGGTGACCTACATCTAGTCACTCGATGTGGGACTGACTACACTTGGGCTGGTTGTCATCTCAATCAATTTAAGAGTTGACTGAGGGATGGTGACAGGCTGCTATGTAGAATATGGCTTTATTGTGGCTAGACAGCCAGCTTTGTATATATATGTCACCGTAAGATTGTGAGCACCGTTAGTTTATAATCTATAGGTATTATTTCCGTTAGATCAGAATCTGTCGAAAAATTGTGAACTCGGTGAAATGGGTTAGGTTAGGTTAGAACTGTGACCAACTGCACGCGAGCCGAGCGAGCGAAGCGAGCGGTGGCGGCGAACGCTATTTCCAAGTTGCAGCCACGCAGGCTATTTAATATTAGCGCAAAGTGCATTACGTTGCAAACAAGTTGGTTATCAGTTCACAATTTGTCAGTTTTTTCCAACTGCAAATGTAAGTTTGTACGCATAATATTGAGATATTTGCCATGTTATTTTTTAAAATAACAACACAGGAAAACTTTAAAGATTTTCCAGTAATCTATAAGTACAGAACTATTTTCAGCAAGTTTTTTCAAAATTTAGGATGTTTAGTTTCGGGTATATGGAGGAAATGGTCCATTTTCATGTATTTTCTTAAATAAATATAAAAATATTTATTTTAAAATTATAAAAATATATGTTTGAGACTCTCACTTTTTTAAATTTTCTGTGCCTCATGAAAGTGACTCCCATATTCAAAATTCACTTCCCTATTTACGTTACACGTCCGTATTTGGGTCAGAAATTCATTAATGTGTACCCTATTTTCAACTTAATCAGTCCATTCGATTCGAAGCAAACTGGCTGTGATAGACGAACAGATAAGGGTTACGTTTTTTCATTTGACCTACGGAACCCTTAAAATACAGGGTTCTAACACAAACGGCTTCAAAAATACATGAAAGCGATGTAAAACTCTCATGTGACTGAGTTTCTTTTGCTCATAATAGGACTGAGCATTCGGGAAAGTTGGATGTTAAACATATACTCGTAACGTCATCCCTAAAGGGTTGTTGCCCATAAGTGGTATAGAAGCCAGGGAACTGAGAGTAATACTTGGGTTTTTAAGAAGTTATGTAGAATTACAAGGCTGGAAGAGGTTTATGAGCATAATTTTCAGTTGCATAAAGCTTTAAAGGCTTATTTACGCACACGAAACGGGTGAATCGACACGTTTAAATAATATTAAATGAAATGAAATTGTTTATTCTGTAAATAGGATATCGGAATCACTTTTACACGTCATTTTAAAAATAAATAAGCTAGATGAGTTCGGCGTTTCCTATCTGACTACTCTGAGAAGAAAGGCCGAAACGAACCCAGAGGTCGCAGTCTCTTTTAAAGTCCAGACATAATCTTGGTCAGGCCATATGAGGACCATGTAAATTAGTGTCTGAAATGGTCTTTTGAGGAAAGAACCACATAGATTTAAGTGGACCTGTCCAGTCAGTGCAAGCGTTTGTCAATAATCGTGGAGCTCATTTCAGAACATAAGGAGCTCAACTTTGTTTTATTATTCGCACGAATTTATTTTATTTGTAGGCAAACTCAACAACTCCACAAATCGTTTTGCTAACAAATAAATCAAATCGCCTCAAGAAGTCAAGAAACAATAATATCTTCTTAAAGTGTCGATTCGTCCGTTTCGGGCGAGTAAATTCACGCGAATCACCAATAAGCTGATTTAAAACAGCACCCTAATTGCGTACAATCACAATTTGTTTCGATTTTAAACAGATTTCCAATACATTGCTTCATAAGTTGGAAAAAAAATCTGTTCAACAACGTAAATAACGCAATGAATGTTGTTAAAATGTCAAAATGAAACAAATTTCGCGAAATTGTTTACGAAAATGAGTAACGCAATTAGGGTACAGGTTGAGGTTGATTTCGAACATTATTTTAGGAAACGATGGCAACAAAAATACTTTTAGTAACACACCTAACATTTATTACATCTAAGGCTGGTTTCATAGCGGACGGTGAGCAATGGGTAGCTCGCCGTCCGATAAGGACCAAGCCCGGGTCAACGGCGCGTTGTGTTCCACGCGCGCCTCAAAGAGATGTCAGCAGAATTGACGGGATCCGCTAGGGCCAATGCCTGCCGGGGGTTCGAAGAAAACCGATAGGGAAATCGTGACCCCCGGCAACAGGGCAACCGAAGGAACACGGGTGGGTTTTAGTCAGTAAGAGCCTGACACGCTCTCCCGCTCCACCCAGAGCGGGAGAAGTTATTTGATAATTTCCCAACCAAAAAAAAAGGCTGATTTCAGAGCTGTCGGGAGATCCGTGCGGGCCGCCCGTACGGGCTCCCGGAACGGAGACTCACGTGAGGCGCTAGAACATTGTTTCACAGCGACGCGGATTGGTCCGTACGCGGCCCACTCCTGGTAGAGCTCGTACAACGCTAGCAACCGTATCGTACTAATTTCCTCGTTTCAAAGCACTGCGGGTGCTACCCGTACGGGTTTCCCGCATGCGGGCGACCCGTGCGGGTCTCCAGGACAGCTGTGAAACCGGCCTAAATTCCCTAAAAAGTTGACAGAGGTGATAAATCAGCCCACATTTTGACAGCTATGTTTAAGTCCCATGTAACAAATTTTCCGTGAAAAAATCCATACGCTTCTGTGAATTTCCTAATTCCTAATTTTCGCAGCCTATGCTGAGATAGGTGCCTTTTTGGCCTCGCACAGGTCATTTTTTTTTTCTTTTACCGAAAATTTTTGTTGAGTTTAGATGCTCCTTTTTAGTTGTTATTACTGTTTGTATTTCCTGTGCGTTTCCCAAATAAAATATTTTTCTTTCTTTCTTTCTAATTCTTCTTTGCTTCAGGAAATTCACTGTTCCCAACCAGGGGATGAAACTCAGAACCAAATAAAGAATCAACATTCGTGTTTGCGACCAAAGACAAAAGAGTCGTGTCGTTAGTCTAGTGGTCGCAAGCGCTACTACTGAGCATGAGGTCCTGATTTAGATTCCTGGGTCGGGCAAAGTGTTATTGGGTTTATCTATCTGGAATTTCTCAGCAGCAGCCCGGAGTACGAATTTGTGCCCGGTTGATGGCAATAGGCTCGTCCCCTATTACATGGGACTTAAAAATAACTGGCGAAATGTGGGTGTACTGTAGGTACACCTTCGGGAATACAGGCGTATTTCATTTTCTTCCAGCAACTTTATGTCTTCAACATAAAGCTTACTTGCAAGAAGTAAATTGGCTATTACATAGGAAAAGATTATTATTTCATATTATATTCTCTTACATCATCAAGCATCAAGATGGCACATTTGTTATGTCTCACATTTCAATAAAATATCAAGTCTTCTGATATTTTTAGGGTTCCGTATGTACGAATGAAAAACGGAACCCTTATGGATAGGATCACTCGTGTGTCTGTCTGTCTAGAAATTTGGTAGATATATCAATTTCTGTGATCCATACATGACGTGTTACGTGAATAAATGAATTTTAAATATGGGGGTCACTTTTTGTCTGTGCTAAATAAATGTATTTTCTTTCTTTTCTTTTAGGAGACAAATACCTAAGTTAGCAACAAAATCACATAACAATCCATGCTTCAATCATGTTCACATCTCAAACACAATAATCTACACCACAAAAGTTATCAAACGCGCCGTTCTGCACTACAAAGCTCTTTGCTCTTTGCTTTGAAAGCGAACGGCGTGTTTCGTTCAACACAACGTTGTACACGCATTGAACAATAAAACACTCGCTTCAGATCGTAAGACTGCCTGTCCATTGACGCGGAGTGAGGCAGCGGAGCGGAGCGAGGGAGTAATGCGGAGCGGAGTTGCAGACTGTGTCTGGCCATTGATGTGGAGCGAGGTAGTGTGGAGCGGAGTTGCAGACTGTGCGGAGCTAGGCCGAGTTCACGCGATGAGAAATTTGAGCGGGTGACAGTTCCCCGCTCCGCATCCCCACTCTGCTTCTCAGTTTTGTATAAATTTTTGAACTAGTTCGCAAATCCATGTCCACTGAAGCGGAGCAGATATTTTATGCAATTCTATTGGTTAATATTGGCACAGCTCCGTTCCACTCCTCTCCTCTCCGCTGCAGTGGACAGTCAGCCTAATAGTGAGGAAATACTGTCTGTAACATGGTACATGCTTGTAAGACATTATGAATTGTATAGATGCTCTTTTGTTTGTAAAGAAGAACTGCATTTTGAGCAAAATTTTGGTACAGTACCGACCAAAAGTCCATAGGCAATCTCACAAAGCAATAGACTGACGCTTCGGTTTGACTTACGACCTTCTTCTATAAGTTGTTAGAATACTGTAGGCACGCACATTACACACATACACTCACTTTGTCTGCAACCAATGACTAGTTCGATAATCATTCGCTTTTTGTTTCATTCGTCTTATTCACATAAGTATTAAAATTTAGCAGGTACACCACAGAAAACTAACAAAATTATTTCGATTTCTGTGGGGTAGACAGATGCAGTTCGTTACGAATATTCACTTAATAGATCTTTGTTGGTTCATAGAAAATGTTGGTGACGAGTATTTAGCGCAGTGTTGTGGTTATTATTTTTTTAAAGCAAATATTGAAGGGATATCAATAGCGCTGCGTAAAAGTGCGTTCTAATGAAACCGGACTAAGTGTGAGTATTATCATTTAAATATTTCATATTTTACTAAACATAAATCTTAATCAAGGGTATTGTTGATAGAACAGAGGTATTGTTGAGACAGAAGATGCCTTTAAAGGCATATTTTACTAAACATAAATCTTAATCAAGGGTATTGTTGATAGAACAGAGGTATTGTTGAGACAGAAGATGCCTTTAAAGGCATCTTCTGTCTGTAAATTCATTATGAGGTTTAATTCGATTAGTGAATAATAAATAATTAGGTATTATGTGTAATAAATACAATGTTATTCTTTGTTCTAGAGAAATACTGAGGGTTAAGAGATATGAGGAAGGGGCTTATTATCGAGTAACACGTCATTATGAACCGTTCGCCGTGCACTTTCAGAGTGCATGTAAAAAATTTAAAAGTAAATGTGAATGAAACCGGACTAAATGTGAGTGTTATCAATGTAAATATTTCATATTTTACTAAACACAAATCTTAATCAAGGGTATAATAAATACAATGTTATTCTTTGTTCTAGAGAAATACTGTGAGGGTTAAGAGATATGAGGAAGGGGCTTATTATCGAGTAGCAGCGACGTCAAATGGTGAATGATTATGAAACAAATGGTTTCGTACCAACGAGATATTTTGCTGAATTATTAAACACGTCATTATGAACCGTTCGCCGTGCACTCTGAAGGCTTGTATCACTGAAGATCAGCTAGAAAACTGTTTTTGACTTTAAAATATTGATCATACCAACTTAATAAACAACAGATTCGTTATTGCATGAATTTATGGTAACGAATTTTTTAAGCACGTTTCAATATGGTGTTTGTCGTATTTCTTGCAGATAGACCGAAAAAGTTTAAGACTATTTTAGTAATATTATTATTTTAGGATTAAAATTTGAGGTTTAGTTTCAATCTTCTTTTTGTAAAGAAAATGAATACTTTAGCTATAACCTCAATACCATCCAATATAATGAAACCAAATAAAATGTAAAATAATGACTTAATGTAAACTGCCTATACTTAACCTTAAATTCACCTATTTTGTCAGTACTTAGTTTTTTTTTTATATTTTGAGTAGTCTAATATTCTTATTTATTGCTTAATTATTTCGACCATGATCAAAGCTTTATATTTATGGTAAAAAAAATCCATTTAAAATTGAAAACATTTGAAAATTTAAATATGTCAAAATAATACCAATTGCTTCTAAGTTTCTAGACATCTATTTCACATCTTATTCAGCTGAAGTAATGATAAATAATTGTAACAGTTTGTTAATTATATAAGTAAAATAAATATAACGAATAAATATTTTTTTATCACATGTCATGCATTTTTATTCTAAACCCTTTATTGCAATAACAACATTAATAAAAAGGCAGCAATATTTAAAAAATATTATAATTGCAAAAGAAAAATAACAATATTTGCAAAAACAGCACTGTGATTTACGAGATTAGAATCTTAGCCATCTTGAACACAAGACCAACGCTTAACGCCTTCTGCTATTTACACATTTAACTTTCGTTCGAATTTTAGAAATGCCACTTGCCAAGGTCACGCGCATAATGCGTGGTATCTAACAAAAGTGACGGAAATATATTTTTGTTTCGTATGCGGCGCGAACCGTGACGATACGACAGTGTGAAAGTGCAAAACTGCGTTCTCTGTGGTGTGTGTACCGTGTAGCTTACACATGCATATACGGACTACACCGCGTGTTCACAGCAATACGACTCTTAGCGTGTCTATCCACTGTTGAACTCTTACTGTACATTACATAGACGCCTTCTTCCCATGGGGGTAGGCAGAAACTACAGAACGCCACCTGCTACGATCCTTACATAGTCCTTTTGCTTCGTTTACGTTCATACATCTGGTCATACACGCACGCCGGTTGCGACTACTAAGCACCTGACCTTCCTGAAGAACATCCACATGAACCTACACGAATGATATCTAAATCGTAAAGAGTATGCTCCGTGATGCTACTAAGAGATAGCACTATGAGAATCGTCATCAGTCTCCTGTCTTTCCATAAAAATAAACTACAGTAAGGTACCAATCTGTCTGCCAAACTTAGTGACAATTTGTTCTTTGAATTTGTTACTTAATAACTAAAAATAAAGGTTTTGCAGCTTAATGCTTATGTAAATGTTTGAATTAATTAAAAATGGGAAGGTCGCATTGCAAAGGATTCCAAATCACCACGCTTGGAAAACGTATAGGTGATATCATAGTGGTTGTTAATATATAAAAAAAGGAAGAAACATAAGTTTATTTCTCACAGAAACACGTGCATAAAAAAGATAATTACTCGAGTAGAACAATAAAATTAAACACAATAGATTTCATTATAATCACGAGCACAAAACAGAAATAGTCGGCAGCAGCTGGCACGGCATGACTGTGTCCCACAGTACAGCGCTGATTTTCAGTGGTCACCCTGATAAGACTTAGTGAAACTAAATTAGGGAGTACCGTCACAACATTATGAGAAAACCTTTCCATTTATACTTCGGTTTTTTCTGAAATTTTTGATTTTTCTCAGTAGTAGCCCGGAGTCTGAATTTGTGCATGCAATATGTTACATTGACAAAATATATTTTAATAAAATTAATATTTAAAAATTATAATGTAAATTTAAATCAGATCAAGATGCAGATTATAATTTAGAATATAATGGAATACAATAAATTTATTTAAATGGATAGTAATTTGCAATTATTCATCAAAAGTGGATTTAAATATAATTTAATTTAATATTAAACATTGCTGGCAAAATGTGGGTGTACTATAGGTACATCACTGCCTAGCCCTTTGGGGAATACAGGCGTGATGTTATGATATATTTTCTGAAATTATCGTAATTATTTTTCCACGACAAAAATATTGGCACTAGCTTATTTAAAACGTTATCGAAACGTTAACATGAACTTGCTCTAAAACCCAAAAAAAACGAAAAATGCGATCCAATTACGTATTTTAATGAAAAAGCAATTAAGCATTAAATTTCCATGGAGACTATCGAAAATTTTCATTAGCGACCAATTGACGTCGGTTCTCAATTAAAATAGAATTCTATTGTAATAGCGTGGTACACAGAGCACATAATATAATGGAGATATGTCTAATAGTGTGTGTACGTGGCGTAGTATGGGAACTCCTGCAGCTAGATGAACCAACAACATTCAGTATGATGCGGACGGCGGAGGAGAGGGCGCAGCTCGGTTGAGGCCTATGCCCAGCAGTGGACAGCGATAGGCATGGTGATTAATGTGGCTAAGAATAAGTAATCATCATCAATGACCAAATCAAATGTTTACTGATGGTTGGTATGAGGCATTGTAATATTTTAAGGGACTCGTTGAGAACAAGCTTAAGCTCTGTAAATTAGGTATAGGATACCTTCTCAATTTTCGATAACTAATTATGTGAATCAAACGTTGATTTTCTTTTTTTTTTACTTTTGAAAATTGAGTTCATAGTGCGTTTTGATTTAAAAATCGTGACAAAAAAACAGGATTGGACATTAAAAAAAAAAACACATTTTTTTTTTTTTTTAAACCTATATGGGCACTTATGAAACGTCAGAAACTAGGTGCACGGTTTCAATTGGTCGTTTCCTATGGATTAGAGCCGGCAAGAAACTCCACGGTTACTCTATTAAAAATAATTGTTTTTTTACAATATTTTCAAATAACAGTAATAGGTATGGGAGGACAGTGTAGGTCTTTCAAGAACTACTTAACAAAATAGAAAATGATCAACAAATCCACAGTCCACTAAGCCTACAGCGTTCTCACATTTACAAAATAGAAAATAATCTTAATAAAAGATAAATAAATTACATAACATCACGCCTTGTTTCCCCGAAGGGTTGCGCAGAGGTGTCCCTGCAGCAGGTACACCCACATTTCGCCAGTTATGTTTAAGTCCCATGTAATAGGGAGCGAGCCTACTGTCATCAACCGGGCACAAATCCAGACTAAAAAAAAAACATGTGTGCGATTCACACGTGGTAGAAGTTAAACCTTCAAAAATTTTGGCTTCAATTCAAGATAATGAGAATGAGTGGAGGGGGTACGAAGCAGAGCACAAAGAGAACCACGAACATAAGAAACACTGTATAATGCTTCCTATCTCATTTTCTTCCACGTTAAATCTTATGAATTTGTGTCTGTCTCTTTTTACTGTCGCTTTTTCGTTTCATCGAGTTTCAAATCACAACGATGCTAAAGAAGTTTTCACTTCAAAAAAATATATTTTTAAATCGAAAAACCTATTTAAACGAAATGACAACATGACTGCTATTACAACTGTAACAAATCTGAATAAGTATCATGTCCATAAAAGCTAATAAAGATTTGAAATTAAATTGAATTGATTCAACGCTTCGCATAGTGATTCCTGAAAATTCACCCTCATGTAATGCTTAATTGGGTCATCAAATCTATGTAGGTATGCGGTAATTTGTTAATAAGGTTACCAGCTCTCCACTTATTCTATGCTCTATGCCCCCATACTCAAAGTCCATTGGTTATCATTAGTTAATGCGTCCGAATCGCTAAATTATTGGATTTATCGGGTGTTGCCTAGTGTTCATTAAAAAATAATACGCTGATTTATGTTTTTGAAGCGAATATTTAGATATATTGGTTCTTGAACTTCGTAATTAATGAAATGTGGTTTTGTTGGCTTCAAATCGTTTTTCGGCTTGTTATTTATTGGGGCAAAGTTCGTACTTAATGA
Source organism: Agrochola lychnidis (assembly GCA_963680765.1). Taxonomy (NCBI): domain Eukaryota; kingdom Metazoa; phylum Arthropoda; class Insecta; order Lepidoptera; family Noctuidae; genus Agrochola; species Agrochola lychnidis. The sequence continues at coordinate 15,631,467 of OY796869.1, read as the reverse complement.
ATACTTGAAATGAAAAGTTGGAATATTTGAATGAGTTTCGTTAGGTAGGAAATTGTGCTTACTAAATTTTCGTCTAGGAGATAATTAAGATTTATTTTCTACTTCGGTCGTAGACAGACCGTGTACCTACAGTTGGTGACAAAATTAATTAATATCAAGGAGTGGGGACGACTCAACTGCTCGGTTGGCATTTGAAAACTTTTTGAAAAACTAAGTTACGTTAAGTTCTGAGTAGAGCTCCACGATTACTGACAAATGCTTGCACTGACTGGACAGGTCCACTCAAATCTGTGTGGTTCTTTCCTCAGAAGACCATTTTAGACAAGACACTAATCTACATATGGCCTGACCAAGATTATGTCTGGACTTTAAAAAAGACTGCGACCTTGAGTAGTCAGAGAGGAAACGCCGAACTCATCCAGCTCATATTTTTATTTTTTATTATGACGTCTAAAAGTGTTTCCGATATCCTATTTACAGAATAAACAATTTCATTTCACACAGAATCTCGCAATGAACAACCACGCTTATGTAATACAAACCGAACAAAATTATTGATGGTTCGTCCTTGAAGTACAGTGCCTAAAGGCGTGTCACACGAACGAACAAGAACACGAACACATCGAACAATTTTTTCACATGTGCAATCCGCTAACGAATATCAAACTCTGTTTACAGCAAAAATGAGCGTGGGGGGAAAACCGACCGCCGTCCTTCCAGCTTCGCTGCCGAGGCCCACCGCGACGTCCCCGGTCCATCCTCGCGCCGACCCTTGCTCGAGCCAGCCCACGCTGCTGAGCCTGTAGCTTTAATTTCCTATTAATCCGATACAGCCTGTCCCTTAGCGTGTAGTCGCTTAGTTTCTAAGTTTTATGCCGTGACTGGAGGCCTTGATTTATTGAGGTAGCCACAGGAAAGTCCGGTGAAGCAGCCGACAACCTCCTAGCTTGACCTGCAAGATTCCAATAAAAAAAATAAAAAAAAAAACGATGTGGCGATCTAATTTCGTTGTTCTGTGTGGACGGTGTTCGGAGAATTTTTGACTTCTTCATTGTCCACCACTTCCAACGGTGAATCTATGGCTAATAAAGAGAGCGGAGCGATTGAGCGCAAACACAAGGCAAACTCTATTCGTATGGTGTTCATGTTCGCTTTGCTAATTTAGGTCCACACAACCAAACGTTCGGTATTCGTGTTCACCATGTTTTGTTAGTTCGTGCGTACACGCCTTTAGACTGTTTTCACAGCTGTCCGGGAGACCCGTGCGGGCCGCCCGTACGGGCTCCCGCAACGAAGACATGTAAGGCGCTAGAACATTGTTTCACAGCGACGCGGATTGGTCCGTACACGACCCGCTCCGGTAAGAGCCCGTACAACGCTAGCAAGGGTATCGTACTAACTCTCTCGTTTTAGAGCACTGCGGCCGCTACCCGTACGGGTCTCCTGTGTGCGAGCGATCCGTGCGGGTCTTCCGAATAGCTGTGAAAATCAGCCTTAGGTAAAGGATTTTTTTCATAACGCTGTTGTTCAAGACATGTTCACATCAAAATAATAGCTTTAAAAACAAAGCACAATCGTTCCTTATTCTATATTTAAAATATTTTCTTTTTTTCTAAGTCGAAACAAAACACAACCACTGCTGTACAATGGTCTTAGGCTGAAGCGTGTCTTTGTGATCTCAACAGAAATAAAAAATCAGGCGACTCCAAGTCAGGTTAATAGTACTGCCATTAATTTCGTTACGGTAACTGTGGAGTTGTGTCAAGGCGGTCCAAGTTAGGGGATTCGTTTACACCGTGATCTAATATTTCGTAAATAAGGCGAGTACATTCAAAAAGCATTCACTGGTGGCGATAGGTACTTACGTCATTCCGGCGCATCCTAGAAAAAATAAGATGATAAAAAGAACAAGTCTCAGAACTAAGGCCAGCATTAAATAAGGCAGCTAAGGTAGTTAAACTATTATTGAATCTTGTAGCTACCGTAACTTTGATTGTAATTTGGTTTTGAAACCAGACGACATGAGTATTTTATACAGCTTTCTAGGTAGCATTGAGCTGATTTACTGAGCTTTTGCCACTAAATATTTCATCGATTGCCGCTATTCATTCCTAGCTCTATCTTTAATAGCAACATCTATAATTCAACATTCTGTTTTATTCATATTATAATGTACCTACCTACATTTGGTACTACAATGAGCAAAATGAAATGAAATGAAATTGTTTATTCTGTAAATAGGATATCGGAATCACTTTTACACGTCATATAATTTTTTTTATTAAAAATAAGTTAGATGAGTTCGGCGTTTCCTATCTGACTACTCTGAGAAGAAAGGCCGAAACAAACTCAGAGGTCGCAGTCTCTTTTAAAGTCCAGACATAATCTTGGTCAGGCCATATGAGGACCATGTAGATTAGTATCTGAAAAGGTCTTTTGAGGAAAGAACCACACAGATTTGAGTGGACCTGTCCAGTCAGTGCAAGCATTTGTCAGTAATCGTGGAGCTGAACTTAGAACTTAAGGAGCTCAACTCGACGAGCAATACCAAAGAAAAGACATTTGGGTAGGCCGCAAAAACTACTCAAACTGCCAGACCATTACTAAAACTAGAAGAGAAATAAAAATAATATCCACATAGTCCTCACATTCACAATAGTTAAAATAATATAATACTTTACAAAGTAATCATAGTAGCAAACGACTACGCGGCAGGGTCAGAAAAAGATGATGGAATAAACTGGAGTTCTTCTTAAGAATTGGCCCGCAACCGCAGTAGTCCGGGCAAAGTGAAAAGAGAGAAGGGAAGCCTTGTGGGACAATATATAGGTAATAATAATGTAATATTTTGTTAGTACTTCTTACTTCTTCACTCCAAGCCAAAAACATATGCAGAACTAACCTACATACTGCTACAGTTCTGTGTAAGTCACGGCCCCAGGTAAAGGGGTGGCTAAGCAAACCGGCTTATCGCGACCGGCTGACAAGCGTGGATTTATGTGTTAACTTTATCTTTTCCGTTACGTGCGCCTCACAGGCCGGTGGCACTGGAGTTCGTTGGGTTTGGTGGTTGATCTTCGGTTAGCTAATCTTTATACAAAATGTAAAAAAAAGCCCTGTCCGATCCGAAAGGGGCACATAGGTACTGCAATAACATTACCATTTTTATTTTAAATTGTTTTTATTGTAAATAAAAAAGTTATTCAAATTCAAATTCTTTATTGCGAACTAAGTTATATATACAACATTTTGAAGATGATAACAATAGGTACGTTCTTAGAACTTAGTTGCCTGTTAAGGCATTGGAATTAAATTAATACAAAAATTTAATAAAAAACATAAACATAATCAATATTCCAGTTATATATTTTACATTATATTATATTAATTATCATTTGATATTATATCATACTATTCTTATAATTTATATCACATTATAAAGTATCACAATCATTTAAATATTAAATAATTATTTTTCTTCAAGGAATTCTTTTATAGAGTAATATGCCTTTTTAATCAGGAAGTAAAAAAAAAAAAATATACATTTTTGTACCAATCCATAAAAAATTAGAAAATTTTCAACAGGGGTCATAAGTTATGACTTGTAGACACCCGCTAAACGACGGCCACCCGCCCCAAGTAATGTCCCGCTAAAATTCCCCATAGAAAAAAAATGTAGCGAATTTTTTTTTCCTGAGATTTACCACATAAATAAAGAAAGAAAGAAAAAGTATTTATTGAGCCTCGCACAGGAAATCACAAATTAAACTAAAACACACTCATTAAAACATTAATCAAAAATAAAAAACAATGAAAAATAAAAACTATAAAATAAAAGCAGAAAGTCCTGTACGAGGCCAAAAGGCTCCTATCTCAGCATATGCTGCGACATTTAAGAAAAAAATAAATGACGCAGCGCTGGTATTCTGATAGGGCCCGAAATAGACTCTCAGTACGTTACCTAACAACACCCTCACGGATTGGACAGGGTTTTTTTACATTTTTTATAAGCGCGCAACGGAGTATTGATAAAACTAATGTCCATGCTTCAAAAGTATTGTTCGATAGATAATTTGTAATTTTAATTTATTTGTTCCAGTTAATCTGCTTCTGAAAAAAGTAGATGGTATAGGTGTCAGGAAAATTTATTACCATCTTACATTGTCCGTATAGTCAACTTTTTTGGGTTCGGCTTCCAGTTTAACCTGATGCAAGTGCATACTAGAAGGTTTCTTAAGTAAAATACAGAATCTTTATACATAATTATGTACATAAATCGTGTGATCGTAGCAGGTAGCGTTCTAGAATTTCTGCTTACCCCATTGGGAAGAAAGCGTGAGTTTATGTATGTATGTATGTAACACATAAATATAGAACTTACATAATATACCAAACAAATCTGGATGTCTTGTCAAGTCATAAAAACCATGCAAAACAGGGGCCAGTTGCGAGTCTATACTTAATATTATAAAGAGGTAAAATTTGTTTGTTCGTGTGTATTTTTTTTTATTTGTAAGTTTGTATGTGGGTGCCCCAATTCGAAAAATCACTAAATCCATTTTTTCATTTTTTAACTGTGAGCAAAACAAGCACAAAAATAAATCCTGAGGACTCGAATGTGTTACAAAAATAAAAATACCACCAAATCATAGTACAGAAATATGCTTGTTATTTAAGTATAAAATAAAAATTTATAAAGTTATTTTAAAAATCTTTAATTGAAAAAATAAATTGTACTTTGCATAAATCAAAAGGGCTTAGACTTTGGGATTTTTCGAATTGGGGCACCCATGTATTCTCCGAATTTTTAAGCTATTGCATAGCTTTTATCGCGGGCTTTAAGCGCGGCGATCGAATCAAGAAATTCCGTAACGAAAAAAACCTAACACCCGCCTACCATGTAACGACGGTTCCCATGACAACATCACGTTGTCATGGGAACGTAATTTTTGTTTTATGTCATCACGTCATCATCCCAAGTGTAGCGTTGACAAATAGGAAGTATGGAGGTTACAAATGCTATGCAATAGCTTTACCGCGGCAGTCCCCGAGTGCCACACGTTTTTTTTTTTTGAGTGGGAGATTATCAGATACCTTGTCCTGCTTTGGGCGGAGCGGGAAAAGAGGGCATGTCAGACTCTTACTGACTAAAACCCACCCGTGTTACTTCAGTTGCCTGTATGTTGCTAGGGGCCACGATATCCCTTTTGGACTTTCCCGCGATCCCGGCAGGCATCAGTCCTAGCGGACCCCGTCAGTTGTGCTGACATCTCTTTGAGGCACGCGTGGAACACAACGCGCCTTTGACCCGGGCCTGGTCCTTTCGGACGGCGAGCTACCCATTGCTCACCGTCCGCAAGTCCGCGCTCACCAGTGTGATTTGAAAAAAAAATATTTTTGCATTGGATAGCCCAATTCTTGAGGAAGGTAATTTTGTCATGGCGTCTCATTAACTTCTTGACGTATTATTTTGTCGTTTAATTTAACGGGGGGAAATGCACTTGGACAGAAGAATGACATGGCAAAAGCACATCTGGACCAAAAGAAAGCAACTAGATGGAAAACTTCGAAACCTCAACTGGTTAATTGGACGCCACTCACAACTAAGTGACAACAATAAAATGTTGATATATAAAACAATATTAAAACCCATCTGGACCTACGGCATACAGTTGTGGGGAACCGCTAGTAATAGCAACATAGACATACTAGAAAGATTCCAAAGCAAAACACTAAGAACAATGTTCGGTATCCCCCAGTGTATTAGCAATAAATACATGTACAGACGCTAGCACATCAAGCTACTACAATCTGTCAAATTTATTTAATAGATTTTCAACTTTATCGCTGATGTCTAAGGTTCAAAGTTGAGTGGGAAAATTTGACAGTTTCGGGTAGCTTGATGTGCTGGCGTCTGTACCTAGATCTTGGCATAAAAACTATCCGGCAAGAAATAGTCCAAAGCAGCCTCAAGTACCAGGAGAAGCTAACAACCAACGTGAATGAACTTGCACAGTCTCTGAGCGGAAAAGGTGGACTTCAACATACCCGGCTGAGGAGACATGACATCCCCAATCTCACCAAAAGATTCCCACAATGAGACAATGAGAGAGTTTGCTGGAAAGAAACTTTTCTACAGTTTATGGCTCTCGTAGATTACAATTTAAAACAGATATTTATCAGTCAAGGAAGAGGCTTATTGTTCCTCGAACAGATTGCCATGTAGCAGAATCAACAAAACAAAAATTAAAAAAAATGGCGTCTCATTTACTTGCTACTTGATTCCATTAATGATTTACACAAAGTTATTGAGATGTACAACTTATTAGCATGATTAAAATTCTTCTGAAGTGGAACGACGTCCCTTTGATTTACGCTACGTTGTAACATTCAAAATATTTGAACTGTTTTACGAGTATTTTGAAACATAAAGAGAACAGAAATAGGATCATTTTGATTAATTCCGCCTTTGTTTGGACAAAATATTTGATATTTGAGAAGATTGTATACGGCTAATAGCTGATATTAATGTTTTCCTAACAGCATGAAAAATTTAAAAATTATAAGATTTGCTGGCTTGTACAGAATAGGCAAGCTGAAGCTGAAGAGGCAATAGGCCAATCATATTAGCCGTAAAACCGATGACCGTTGAGGTAGACGTGTTCTTGAGTGGAGACCGCGAATCGGCAAACGTAAGGTCTCGCGGCCGGCCCTGGTTCAGGCCATGGTACGGAGCGAGAGGACATGGCAGGCCGTCACCTCCTTCTGCGAAGCGGTAATGCTCGCAAAGGAGGAGGCGGAACGCGTGAGGGAGAGGCAAAGTTCGCGCCCTCACGCCCCTAACCGCCGCAGGAGGAGAAGCCCGGGGCGGGAATCGCGAGCCGATTTCCGGCCACCGTAGGCGCGGGCTTGCGGACGGTGAGCAATGGGTAGCTCGCCGTCCGATAAGGACCAAGCCCGAGTCGACGGCGCGTTGTGTTCCACGCGCGCCTCAAAGAGATGTCAGCAGAATTGACGGGGTCCGCTAGGGCCAATGCCTGCCGGGGGTTCGAAGAAAACCGATCGGGAAATCGTGGCAACAGGCAACAGGGCAACCGAAGGAACACGAGTGGGTTTTAGTCAGTAAGAGTCTGACACGCCCTCCCGCTCCGCCCAGAGCGGGAGAAGTTATTTGATTATTTCCCACCCAAAAAAAAAAAGGTAGGTCGCCCTCAGGCTAGGTGGAGCGACGATCTTCGCAGAGTGGCTGATAGCAGCTAGATGAGAGTTGCCGAGAATCGAGTTGAATGGCGTGCAATTGTAGAGGCATATGTCCAGCAGTCAATCGCTGTAGGCTGATGATGATGAGATTTGCCAACTGGAGACGGTACTAGGTCGACCATGCTCTAAAAAGTATTTATGTTGCATACTTTAGTACGTCATAACGATATTGTAAATTGAAATGGGTTTCATTAAATATTTAAACGCATTCATTATTCGTCTAAAATCTTGTACATTTTGTTTGTTTTCAATTGCATGTATTTATGAATGAGCGTCTATTGAGGTACTTGTGGCTAAGTAACAACAGCTGCACGGGTCGATCGATCAGGTTAAGCTACGCTTGCCGCGGTTGGTCTGTGGATGGGTGACCATCTTTACATACCAAGACCTCTCCGTGCCTCGGAAAGCACGTTAAGCCGTTGGTCCTGGCTGTCATTTGTAGATCTTTGACAGTCGTTACGGGTAGTTAGAAGCCCAAAAAGTCTGACAACCAGTCTTACCAAGGGGTATCGTGTTACCTAGTAACTAGGTTGTGGAGGTCAGATAGGCAGTCGCTCCATGTAAAATACTGGTATTCAGCTGCATCCGGTTAGACTGGAAGCCGACCCCAACATTGTTGGGAAAAGGCTAGGCAGATGATGACTAATGAGCGTCCATTGTCACTAAAACAAAGTCACTTCACACACCATTAATTTTAATAATTTGAACAAGAGTCCTACAATCTATTTAATCAATGAACTCAGCCTATTGAAAGAAAGAAAAAACGTTTATTTGCGGTAAACATGACGCAAAAAATACTTTAGAATACAAAAATGAGAAAAGGTTGGGGGAAGCATGCATCACATCCGCGCAAATCGGCTATCTCTCAGCATTCAAATTCAAAATTCAAATTCAAAAGTCATTTATTCAAACTAAGCTGAGAATCAGCACTTTTCGAACGTCAAAATTACATAAGACAGTCCCCCAAAACGCATTATGCTACGACCCCGTGCAAGACAGAGCTCCAGCGCTAGTTTTCAGCGACAGCCGGCGCCGACGTAATGACGTCGACCGGTGCAGCAAACAAATATTAAGACGCTGTACCAGTACAGCGTACTTAAAGAAAAATAATTTATTAAAATTAAAATGTGATGCAATCGTGATGTATCGCAGTCCACTGCTGGACATAGACCTCCCGCAGGCTGCGCCACAATACCATGTCCTCTGCTTTTCAGATCCAATCTGCCCAGCCACCTTTTAAAGGTCTTTGGTCCACTTACATAGTTAGGGAGCTTCCCACTTTACGCTTGCCGATACGCAGTCTCTACTCCAGGACTCGTCTACTGCATCGGCCATCGGTCTTTTGACAAACATAGCTAGCTCACTGCTACTTCAGCTTGCTTACTCTGCAAGCTATATCGGTCCGTCTATTACTACTAATTCATTCTAACTAACATAAGCTCGAATCAGCTGCCGTGATTTGGAACCCTTACGAATGCACTTACGCTTTACTTCTTGAAAAAGTCCAGAAGGCCTTCCTTAGATTTCTATATGAAAAACTCTTCGGATACTACCCCTTCCTTTATGCTACAAAATTTTTACTCGGAGTCATCATCATCTGCCTAGCTTTTTCCCAACTATGTTGGGGTCGGCTTCCAGTCTAACCGGATGCAGCTGAATACCAGTATTTTACATGGAGCGATTGCCTATCTGACCTTTACAACCCAGTTACGTACTGGGTAACACGATACCCCTTGGTAAGACTGGTTGTCAGACTTTCGGGCTTCTGACGACCCGTAACAACTGTCAAAGATCTTCAAATGACAGCCAGGACCAACGGCTTAACGTGCTTTCCGAGGCACGGAGGAGTCTCGGTATGTAAAGATGGTCACCCATCCACGGGCCAACCTCGGCAAGCGTAGCTTAACCTGACCGATCGACCCGTGCGGCTGTTGTTACTTAGCCACGAGCTAAAAAAAAGGAAAAAATGCAAAGGAAAGGCTTAAAATTTTTACTCGGAGTACTAAATTTTAATTTTATCGATGTAAGGCGTAAGTGCTTCCTGCTTATCACTGCCTGCCGTATTATGCGGGGTGAGTCCGATCGTCAGGAACTAGTGGAGCAATTGGTAAGGCTTTTTGTCCCTGTTCTGCCCAAACAACAACTCAGGCCGCGAAGTCACCGGCTACTAGCCGTACCATCAGCACGCACGGTGTCGCGAGCTAACTCGCCCCTCGTTCAGGCCCTTATTATGCTCAATACTCTTTTGACATCAACACCGGAATGTCGTGTCGTAAATGTTTAAGTTTTTGTGAGAGGATGGATGAAAGATTTTTTTTATAATTTTTTCTTTCTCTTGATTGCAGTTTGTTTATTATACGAGTGTTATTTTGTTTGTTAATTTTGTTGTTTCTCGTGTTTCATGTTTTATTTTTATTTATTTTTTTCATTTACCCCACTTACGTAGGTACATGTGTAACTTTTTAGTTTGTATAATGTTCTGTACATCGCCTTGGGAGTATATTCTATTTTATATTGTGCATGAAAATTTAAATAAATAAATAAGCTTATGTAGCTTATAACTTACTTATTTTAAGATCTCAAAAAGTTTAACCACCGTTAAAATTGTGCCACTCACTGCCACAGAAAGTATTTGGAAACATCGTTGTAGCAATGCAACGCTCTATACATCTACACAAACATACATAGATACTATAACTTAACAAATATATTCGGTATTGTTTCGGCTACAAATTCAGTTTTGTCGTTGACGTTTTCTTTGAAATACTTTGTTGGCTGTGTATAGTATAAGCCACGTTGACGCAATCAAAGTATACTTGTACAAAGTAGATTTGACAAAGCAACTTTGGTAAAAGGTCACTTTGATACCGGTTGACGATAACATAGTTCAATTAAGTACAACAATTTACACGGCAAGAGATCTTTAAAGTATATATGTATGTGTATATATGTGTGTGTGTGTGTATGTGTATGTGTGTGTATATGTGTGTGTGTGTGTGTGTGTTTAGTGTATATGTTTTTTATGGTGTACATAATAAAGAATATTCTATCTATCTATCTATCTATAATACCTTACCTTATTAATCAGCTACCTATTTATACCATTGAGGGACAAAATAACGAATAAAAACATAATGTACAAATTAAAAGAACATTTCTTAAAAAATACTAATATCTAATATATGATAAGTTAATGAAGCTGAATGTTCTAAATGAATATAGCTAAATAGTAAATAAACATAATACCCAACTTCATCATAGGTAAATTAACTACATGTCGGATCCGGTCATTAGTACGGACACGAAACGAATCGCAAGCCCGCCACTGGCGACATCAAGAGTGATCTACCTACACCAAAAAAGGCTCGCTTCTACAGAGTCGTGATGTTTTAAGGCCACGGCAAGGAGGGCCTCTCATTCAGCCTCTGGTCGCATTGGAGTCAAGACGTCGCGGAACTGTTCTCGATTGTGGTGCTCAGTTATTGTGTTAGTTGTAATTTGTGAACATTATGTTAACTGGTGATTTTAATAAACGCCGTCGCACCGAGTGTGTGTATAATTTAACTAGTGTGATTCATTTGATAGTATTAGTAAATTATAATGTGATCTGAACTGAAAACTGTTTTTCTATTGCGCATTAACCAACACTACCCACACTACGCCCACAGTAGTTAAATATGCCTGATAATAACAAGAGTCACATACCCATTTCCGACATACATATTACTAATACAATAACATACTTTTTAGGAACAACCTGTATCAATCTAAATCACATTCCTCCACTACTTCTTGTTTTAAGGACGGTCAGTAGATTGATCATCGATGTTCACTCGTTAGTTAAATATATCGCTTATTACCCTCGTTGTGTTATTGTTATTGTTTCATTTTATAATTAAGAACTTAAGTTTGTTTTAATTGTTTAAATAATGTGGTCGATGATTTTGGTGCACGGTAAAACTCCTATGAGTTTATGTTTGCACCAACTTATAAAGATGTAAGTATACTACTGAATGATTAAATAAATAAATAATTGGACCATTTTTTTCATTCTTAAAGCAGTCAATCGAATGATGCCACTGTTTTTACACTTGGCGCCATTTTGTTTTGTCAATTGACATCTAAATAGACTATGAAAAGTTGAACGCAGTCCTAGTCTACTTTGGTTGGACGCTGTCATGCAAGTGCGTTTTGATCAGTGTTGCCACGATCAAAAAACGTCCAAGTAGTCGTCAAACCTACTTTGTCCAAGCGTACTTTGATTGTGTCAACGCGGCGATAAATAATCACCTGAGAGGCTTTTTTTTTTTTTTTTTGGGTGGGAAATCATCAAATAACTTCTCCCGCTCTGGGCGGAGCGGGAGGGCGTGTCAGACTCTTACTGACTAAAACCCACCCGTGTTCCTTCAGTTGCCGTGTTGCCAGGGGGCCACGATGTCCCTATCGGTTTTCTTCGAACCCCCGGCAGGCATTGGCCCTTGCGGACCCCGTCAATTCTGCTGACATCTCTTTGAGGTGCGCGTGGAACACAACGCGCCGTCGACCCGGGCTTGGTCCTTATCGGACGGCGAGCTACCCATTGCTCACCGTCCGCAAGCCCGCGCCTACGGTGGCCGGAAATCTTCACGTGCACCTGAGAGGCTTGGTGTCCAAATTCTTGGTTGAATTTCAAATACTATTCTGCATTTGTTTTGGAATGTCATTGGGTTATGTCGAATGTATTGAGAGCATCGGGAAATGTAATTAGTCAGGTAAATAATTTTGTTATGTCCTTATGTTCAAATCACAACTGTCATTCTTTGACTTAAGGTATAAATTTGCTTATCAATATTCCTGACTGAAGTACAAAAGGAAAAAATTGTTAAAATTAGATTAGAGTGAAATTATGTATAAAGTATATAGTAAATGAAAAAGTCAATAAACTGCAGAATAAATAAAAAATGATGAAAATAATAAATAGATAGATAAATCGTTTATTTAATGCACACAAAAGACAGCACAACATACAATAGCACGATAAAATAATAACTGATTAGCTATTAGGAAATAGTCGCAAGGTGACAATATACAAACAAATAAAAAAAGTAAAAGGAAGAAAACAAGACATTACGATGACACTATAGTACGTTGCACATATTGTTTTAAATCTTCCAATCAAGTGCCATTTAATTTTGATACCATAATTATTATGTTTGCGTTACGTATTATTTTCCAGAGCTAATTCCAGCATTTTTCCTGATTTTATAATTTTTAGGTTCTCTTACAAAAATTAACGTTATGAAAGTCAACATTTTGAACGTGCAAATTAAGACCCAGACATTATGAAAAATTACCAGCAATACGTTTAATTCATTTAGCTCAAAATTCACAACTTACCATCCGTAATTGTCAAAGTATTATTGCAGTCATCTGCCTACGCTTTTAAAGATAATAATATAATAACTTAGGCCAGACATCTTACGTTTAATTTTATTCCCACAAGCTAGATTGTAACTGGAACACATTAAAGACCTGATCAAACTGAGGCAAATCCCGTGCGGGATGCGGGAAAAAAATTTGCTCGCGACAATTATGTCAACTAACTTCTATTGAGATGTTCAAACTGACACAGTAGGGATGATAACAAAACATTTTTTTTTTGTCTGTCATGTAGATTATGAAAAAATTACGTTTTCTTTTTTTACAGTATCAAAAGATTACGGCGGTTCTTTTCGATCGCTCTCTCTCTGCTGAGAATCGTGACTTCGTATCAAAATTGTCAACGGTCTTTTTCTATCTGTTACGATCAGTGGCCTTGTGGAGTGTGGCGCTGATAAATATCGTCAAATGCTTGGATATTGGATCTGACCACGTTTTTGGGCTTCGGCCTCTACGTCTCGATTACGGCGATAGGTACATTGAGTTAAAATGTGCCATGATGTCACGAGTATATAGATTTTGTACTTCTTGTGACGTAGTGACAACCACTCTCCAACTTTAATGCGTTTCATCCAATTTATGTTTTTATTAATATGAAAACGCAAACGATATGAGTAATTTTTTTTTTGTTAACTGACTGACGGACTAAATAGATTTTCTTTTTTTGACCCTAGCATCATCCTTATTAGTAGCGTGACTTCCTCAATCATTAAAACAATAGAAAGAAAATATGTTTATTTGCGGTAAAACATGAGGCACTGAAATAAAACAAACGCAAAACACAGAAAAGAACAAGTTGGGAGAAAATATGCGTCACATCCACGAAAAATGGCCAACGCTCAGCAAAATGCTGTGACCCTATGTGAGACAGAGCCACACCGCCAGGTTTTGGCCACAGTTGGCGTTGAATAAGCGCGCGAAGCCGCGTCCCGCATCCCGCTCGAGATTTGCCTCAATTTGAACAGACCTTAAGTTATAACTGGAACACGCACAACTTAAGTGGTTTTACTCTTATCTCAAACAAGAGCAATAGAATCTAAATGGGAAGGCGGATAGAATCCTCATAAATTATAGTTGTTCGTACTATTAATTTGTATGGCTAATAGAAATTCGTAGCACCCAAGGTTGTTTGCGAATGTTATATTGCGGTGTCTGGACTTGATATACTAAACCCTATTCTATGTTTTTAGAGCCCAAATATGTATTCACTTATTTGAATAAATATCAGTTTTAGTTTTCACAAAATTCGTATCGGTCACGAAGTTATTTTTAAGAGCGGAAAATTTATCTAACTAGCTTTTTCTCGTCTATCTGGACGCAGCTGAATACCAGTATTTTACATGGAGCGACTGCCTATCTCACCTCCACGACACAAACTAGGTAATAGGATACCCCTTGGTAAGACTGGTTGTCAAACTTTCGGGCTTATGACGACCCGTAACGACTGTCAAAGATCCATGAATGACAGCCAGGACCAACGGCTTACGTGCTTTCCGAGGCACGGAGGAGTCTCGGTATGTAAAGATGGTCACCCGGATCTACGGATTAACCCCGGCAAGCGTAACTTAACCTGATGGATCAACCCGTACGGCTGTTATTACTTAGCCACGAGCTACGACAATCGTATCTATAGAAAACACCTAAGAAATTTTGATTTACGCGGGCTGTACGGTGTACGTACATGGTTTTGTAAGATGTATTTTTTATGCAATAAGTTAGTTAGTAAGCTCGCGTATTTGTACTTTGATCGCGACGTACATTTGGAAGTGCATAGTCATACGGCGGAGCCTAGATGATGCATTTTTGAGCATATTTTAATTAGTGTTCAATTAGACGTGATTTGAGTCGGGACAACTTGCATTTTTATTAAGATTAATTCCCGTTGAGCATTCACTGACATTCTTTGTATTTTGCGTTTACATTGACATTAATGTTTGGTTAAAACGCCGTACACGGGCAGTGTACTTAATGTGAGCAAATACACTGCTATTTACGAAAAGTTATACACCAATAATAAAGTGTAATTAACGTTATACTGTAGCACAATTATAGCTTCAGATAATCCTACCTACCTGTTACTATAACTTAATCACTTGCTCAAATTAAACCGTTGTGTAATCGTCACTAACGCACCTCTACAAACAATATCGCTTGGGATAATCTAACTAATCCGTCGCGAGCTATTAGCCTTGCTAACCATAACCTACTTAACGTGGATCAATTTAAATGTAAACACGGCCTTGTCATATCATAAGTCTAAGGACTCAACCTGTATTTGTATACAGGTTGATTTTGGGTTGGGATTGAAACTAAGCCAATTAGGAAAAGAAATTGAAGGCATCTTGGGTTGAATTTCCGAGTTTTTAGAGTTCCATACCTCAAAGGGGATAAAGCTGAACATAAGGTCACTCTTGTTCGTCTGTCCGTGTGTGACCACCGATTTTTTCAAGAACGGGTGGACTTAGCAAGTTGAAATTTATACGAGATACTAAAGTCTTTAGTCCCTATTAGGTGTATAAAAATCAAGGTCCTGAGTCAACACGATAAAATATATGGGCAAATTTAGATTTTCGCGAAAACTTGTAAGTATCAAAATGTACCTTCATTTTCAACTTTATTTATTTTTCGGAATTATCCTTTTATTTACAAGTTTTCGAGAAAATCTAAATTTGCCCATATCTTTTACCAATTTTACTATGGCGGTATAATGAGTAGATACGGAACCCTCGGTGCGCGAGTCCGACTCTCTCTTGCCCGGTTTTTATTTTCTTTTATATTAACTTCTTGGAAAGTTATTAGAGAGCTCGTTTGTATAAATTATCTTATACCTTATTAGCATACCTTTTTTTTTCAGTGGGGAAGTTCTCATAGATACCCTCCGTCTTGGGAGAATGGAGGGTTATGTTGGACTCCTACCGACTAAAACCCCACTGTTCCTATCACTACCATGTGTCGGGAGCCCGGGAGATACTTGTACATTCGTCGCACCCCTGACTGGTATCAGCCTGCCAAGCCTACCGGGTCCCATCACCCAGTGCGGCTGATCCCAAGACCGCACGTCCCCATAAAAGCGTGCATGCAACACTGCGTGCCTTCTCTTTGGGCCTGACAGTTCGCGCGACGACACAGCCCCAATTTTGCCGCCCGTAAGCCCCTCCTTATAGTGGTCGAAGATCGCCCTTCGCGGGTGGACCTAATATTTTAAGTTAGAAGTTATAGTAATCGAAACTCATTCCTCAAATTAATGTTCTATAGCTACCGTCTACGTATAATTAAAGAAATGAAGCCACCAACCGACCAATCAAGAAATTGAAATAAATTTTCCATTGTCGACAATTCTTTCTTTAGCCTTTAGGGGCATGAGGAACAGGGTGTAAAGTTCACTCATCCACCATAGAAAAGGGAGGATCCTCCGACCAGACGGGTGTTGTGTGTGGCGGGCAACTGCCCATCGGTTTGAAGTTGAAATCTTGCATGTATGTCGATCGCTCGGTAAACTCTAACTGCGCGATGCAGGATTTGTGTGGCGTCATGTCTATGATGCGTAGTTTTTATGTGGCGGTGTAACTGCTACGAGCTTATTCAAAGATGCCATTTTGATATTGATTTATAAAAATATTTTTCACAAAAAATACAATCGACTTCCACTTTTTTGTGGGTTAGTTCGTAATTTATATATAAGTTACAATAGCCTTATGTCAACTGATCATCAAAAATACCCAAATCGCTATAGATGTGCCCATAATATTTGAAGAGTTCCGTCGATTTCTCCAAGATCCCATCATCAGGTCATGACCAAATGACAAAGGGACCAACTTGAAAGTATACCCTTTGAAACAAAAAAATAATTTTTCAAATCGGTCCTGCCGTCTTTGAGTAATCGGGGCACATACATAAAAAAATTAAAAAATATCCCGACGAACTGAGAACCTTCTCCTTTTTTTTTAAGTGGGTTAAAAATTACAGATCTTCAGACTTTCTAGGAAAGGAAAACCAACTTATTCTCAAATACTTCTGAAAAGCAACATGATACACTTTTGAGACAACATCATCAGAACATCACATCAACATCTGCAGAAATCAGAATTAAGGCGACAATAATAGAAATTGCATTTTCTCACACAAAATTACCCTACTTATTTCCGCGCAGTTGGGACTGATTCCGGTCCCACATACAATTGTCACGCTACGAACAATAAATTGTGGCGGTTCGGGAAGCGAGTCCGAAAGTTACGGACTAATTCCAACTATTTTCGGACAGAAATTCCGCTCAATATGTGGGTAGAATGTTGGACTGTATTTTTGGTGTAATGTCTTATTTAATGCCTTTATCTGATGGCGCCAAAGGCAAATTTATATCATTACAGTTCAGCAAAATCTTACTGAACCATGCAACTTAATACCTTAAGTATTATGTTGGTTCTTGCAAAATCATAAACAGTGGCAAAATGGATGGCTTTTTACATAACACACACGTTATTTTTAACCGACTTCAAACAAGAGAAGGTTCTCAATGTGACCGTGTTTTTTTAAGTGAAAACTACTCAGTACTCTTTAGGCGCGTTGGGCATTTTTGAGATAGGAAAAAACAATTGAACACGCGACACCGTTACCTCATTTTTGTAAACGCGATTGTGCTCTTTATTTATATTACGTTACGGATCAATGTTCTATACAAGTACTTTTACTTTAAAGGCTTTGGAAGTTTTTTTTTTTTGTAAACGCGATTGTGCTCTTTATTTAGATAAGGTTACGGACCAATGTTTTATATAAGTATTTTCTTCCACCAATGCGATTTTGTTCAAGTTTTCACTTCTGTCGGCACTCCCGGAGAGCCACTGTTTTTTTTTTTTTGTGTGTTTGTTACGCGTTTACTCCGTCTATTATGAATTGATTTTAATGATTCGTGTTTTGTTTGATAGGTACGTCATACTTCAGAGATGGTCTCATATAAATTTTATTAACTTTGTTTAAGTAGTTTTAGAGTTAGCTTCAATAATATGTATTTTTCCCACTTAGTCTGTGTGGATGATGTTTTAATCAAGTCCCTTTCACTATTATTTATATAGGGTACTGACCCTAATTGCGTAAACACACGATCAATCATAATCTGAATCATTTTGAAAGATATTACCAATCCATTGCTTCATATTTTCGAAAAAATTGTCTGTTCAACAACGTAAATAACGAATGAATGTTGTTCAACTGTCAAAATGAAACAGATTATGATAGATCGTGTGTTACGCAATTTTTTATCGTCATCAATACACAGATTTTTTGTTACCAATATGCATTTCTTTGCTGAAGATACGCGTCTGTTATGTTAACAATACACTTCCATAAGCTTTCGTTCGATCACTAATACGCTTGTTCCACAAAGAAAAGCAGGCTTAAAACTGTTCATTTCTTTGGTTGACATAAAGATTCAGTCCAACTGGCGCTAAGTACGTGATCAAAGCAACTGCAACCTGGAGGCGTCTGTCTCGCGACAGACGACAAATGTACCATACACGCCTATACCAAGATTATGCATTTTGTTATGTCGTGCCGGGGCTTAAGGGTACCTACACTAGTCGGTAATTCTTCCATACAAACGTAGTAAGGTCTCGTCTGTTTGACGGTGTACGTTCAAAACGAAAAATTATATCAATTCGCCTTGTTATTGGTGCCGATTCCCTTGTTCACAAACTAAACTAAATTTAAGTTCAGTGCATCTTTTTCTTTCTGTTTCATTAAGAAAAAGACAGAAGATAAATTTTAGTTTAGTCGTGTCAAATTAATAAGCGCTTGACGTAACTTGACGTAATTTTAGTAGGCAAGTTTTTATTCACGTCTAAACTTCTATGGAGTAGTGAAAGGCGCTGATTAATACCTATATTACTACTTTAGTACCTACTTTAGTACCTATATTACTGGGAATCGCACAGGAAAATTATTATACAAACTAATTATTAAGACAAACAATCAATCCCTAGCCTTTTCCCAACTATTTTGGGGTCGCTTCCAGTCTAACCAGATGCAGCTGAGTATTCTACATGGAGCGACTGCATATCTGACCTCCAAAACCTAGTTACTAGGTAACATGATACCCCTTGGTAAGACTGGTTGTCAGACTTTTGGGTTTCTAACCACCTGTAAAAATTGTCAAAAAACCACGAATGACAGCCGGGCCCAACGGCTTAACGTGCTTTCAGAGGCACGGAGGGGTCTTCGTATGTAAAGATGGTCACCCATTCACAGACCAACCACGGCAAGCGTAGCTTAACCTGATTGATCGACCCGTGCGGCTGTTGTTACTTAGCCACAAGCCCCTCAAAGTCGAAAACAATTTATTACGGAATTAACGTTTTCCTGGATTAACACATAGGTACTACATTGTAGTTACTTTTAATCCCGGTGGTACGTTCCCGTGGGATATTTTCCGAAATCCACGCGGTCGAAGCCACTGGCAAAAGCTGGTAAACATTATTTTCTAACGGTAAAGGAAAATATCGTGAGGAAACCGGCATGTCCTAGAACCGAAAATTCAAAGACATGTGACATCTACCAACCCGCACTGGGCCCGCGTGGTGGATTACGGCCCACTCCCTCTCACAGAGAGGAGGCCTGTGTCCCAGCAGTGGGAACATTATAGGCTGATGATGATGATGATGATGAAGATTATTATCTAATCCCACCCACTATACAACATGTAAAAAAACCCTGTCCGATCCGTGAGGGTATTATAATACTGAGAGTCTATTAATGTGGAATTTTTCGGGAAAACATAAATACAATCATTACATTTTTTTTCAATGACGAATTTTACCGGTTTATTACATGGGGCGCAGGCGGCCGTCGTTTAGCGGGTCTCTCTTACAAGTCATAACTTATGTCCCCCTGTCAAAAATTTGTTGCGATTTGGGGAATTTTGTTACTAAAAAACAGTGGCACGGACAGAAGTGAAAACTTGAACAATTTTATTGTGCAGAAAATACTTTTCTTTTTCGAAGTCGGTAAAAAAAGGGAAATGTCAAACATGTCATTCTCATGTCTCAATGTTTGGAATGTCATTAATCCCAAAGAAAATATCGCGCGTTGATGTCTTTTTAACGGTCAAAAGCTGGTGTCGGTAACAGTGTCGCGAGTTCAATTGTTTTTTCGCATCTCAAAAATGCCCAACGCGCCTTCACTTCAAAAATGTGATTTTTTAATAGCATTCACTTTTTTTATTTTCAAAAATAAAAAGATTTTTTATTACGTTTAGGTTACGAATAATATATAATATTTCCTAGCTTTTAGGTAATGTAGGTAATTGTAGTACCTATGTGCCCCTTTTGGACCTAAAAAGGTTTTTTTACATATTGTATACTATGAATGATAGGCTGAGGAATGATGTGATAAGACAGCGGTGTGATTTAAAAGAAGATGTAGTGACAAAAATTGAAAAGGGTATGCTGAGATGGTTTGGGCATGTTGAGAGAATGAATGAAAGGCGACTAACAAAATATATTTACAAGGCTGATGTAAAGGGAAAGGCCGGGCGGGGTCGCCCTAGGAGGACATATACTGACCTTATTGGTGATGTTCTTCAGAAAGGCCAGGTGCGTAGTACTCGCAACCGGCGTGCGTGTATGACCAGATGTATGAACGTAAACGAGGCAAAAGGACTATGTAAGGATCGTAGCAGGTGGCGTTCTGTAGTTTCTGCTTACCCCCATGGGAAGAAGGCGTGAGTTTATGTATGTATGTATACGCTATTAGTATAACCCTACCTCTACTGCAACCCGTATCATGCTAATGTGTAACTTCATGAAACAACATTAACAACCCGTATTTAGTTCCGCGCGGCTTGACACCGATTCCGGCCAGTTGTCACGGTTCGAGCAATTTATTGCTCGGGATTACGAATGATGTACAGGAGTGGTTGTAATATGTTAGTGTCATGCTTGTGATTTCTGTAGGAGAAAGCAGTAATATATGGTAGATATCCTAACAGATTTAGGGGCAATAATGCAGTAGGAGGTAGACAGACTAGCAATAAATTGCAAGCGTTGTGTCATCGTGTATCTCTTTCTTTTCTATGCAGTCCGTTTAGCGTTTTTTAAAGACATGTTTGGCTTCTAATTACTTGCATGAAAGAAGCTCACTCAATGTTTTAAATAGTCTTTAGAATACTGTGAGCTTCTTTCGCGAGCGTTACAAGCTGCTACGCCGTAGCAATCAAGTGGTACGCAGTTTCTAGAAATGTGTTTCCATTTTTGAAAATCAAGCAAGATGGCCGATCATTAAGTTGAATTCGCAAAACAATACAGTTTAGAAACGCTTAGGTCACAAAAAAAACTGAGAATTTTTAAAACGGCTGTTTTGGTCAATTGGTCATAATGTTTGGTTATTTGAAGGTCTATTAACAGCGCACATTACAACCACAACGGGTCGCAGTGCAACGCATTTTCATACAAAAAAATGCGGCGAAAATAATGAAGGAGGATTATTACAATGCGTTGCGGCGTGGCCTGCCCTAATTTGCACTGGCCTTAATATAATAGTGCTATTCCAATCCAATACAATTTGAGAGAATTGAGACGTACCCTCACAAAAACCGAACCGTAATCCAAACCCGAAATACAGCAGAAACTTGAGCACTAACTGATTGCAAGCACTACATAAAGTTGTCGCGTTTGATACTTGCGGACACGACACAGATTGAGGTACAAGTACTTGTACCTCAATCTGTGTCGTGTCCGCAAGTACCTGCATTTGTACCTAACTTACGATCCGTCCTAGATACACTTCCTAAACTGCTGGCCATAAATTGTATCAAACGCGACAACTTTATGTAGTGCTTGCAATCAGTTAGTGCTCAAGTTTCTGCTGTATTTCGGGTTTGGATTACGGTTCGGTTTTTGTGAGGGTACGTCTCAATTCTCTCAAATTGTATTGGATTGGAATAGCACTATTATATTAAGGCCAGTGCAAATTAGGGCAGGCCACGCCGCAACGCATTGTAATAATCCTCCTTCATTATTTTCGCCGCATTTTTTTGTATGAAAATGCGTTGCACTGCGACCCGTTGTGGTTGTAATGTGCGCTGTTAATAGACCTTCAAATAACCAAACATTATGACCAATTGACCAAAACAGCCGTTTTAAAAATTCTCAGTTTTTTTTGTGACCTAAGCGTTTCTAAACTGTATTGTTTTGCGAATTCAACTTAATGATCGGCCATCTTGCTTGATTTTCAAAAATGGAAACACATTTCTAGAAACTGCGTACCACTTGATTGCTACGGCGTAGCAGCTTGTAACGCTCGCGAAAGAAGCTCACAGTATTCTAAAGACTATTTAAAACATTGAGTGAGCTTCTTTCATGCAAGTAATTAGAAGCCAAACATGTCTTTAAAAAACGCTAAACGGACTGCATAGAAAAGAAAGAGATACACGATGACACAACGCTTGCAATTTATTGCTAGTCTGTCTATGATTGACTCAGTAAGGTGGCTACCTTACTGAGTCAATCATAGACAGCTACAAAACTGCCTGCCCAGAGACCACGCCGCGCAACATACCGGGTAAACAACCCTGGTGGGGCGCTGATCTGGAGCGCAAACGCAGTAAGGTAAGAACAGCTCTGAATAGAGCCATGAACACATGTGCGGATGAGGACTGGGATAACTACTACGCGGCCAAATCCAGCTACAAAAAATGCATCAGATTCAGGAGCACTTCGGGATGGCGCAAATTCTGTGGTAGCATTGAATCTTGTCAGCAAGCAAACAGGGTAAGGAAAGTTCTGGCGCAACAGAACACAACTGGGCCCGCCACCCTCCGCAAACCTGATAACACACTCACGTCGACGCCTGAAGAAACAAGACGCGTCCTAATTGAAACTCACTTCCCGGGATGTGTCTTCGCGCAGGTAATCGACTGGCAAGATGAAACCCAAACACCATCAGATAATGATTGGAGTTACGCACGCAGGATGATCACGTTGGAGAAACTCCAATGGGCCATCCGGAGCTTCCATCCTTTTAAGGCGGCTGGTCCTGATGGAGTGTTCCCCGCTTTACTACAGTGGGGGGGTACATCTGTCGCAATAAGACTGGTGCCTTTAATGAGAGCATGCCTGGCCTTTAGATACGTTCCTAAAGGATGGAGGGAAGTGAAAGTAATATTCATCCCCAAGCCAGGTAAGGGTGACTACACAAACGCCAAATCCCACCGACCAATCAGCTTGACCTCCTTTCTTCTAAAAACTATGGAAAGGCTATGTGATAGAGAGCTGAGGGATGGCGCTCTGAAAACCATACCGCTACACGGTTATCAGCACGCATACAGCTCAGGTAAGTCGACCGAATCTGCTCTCCATCTGGTGGTCAGCCAGATTGAGGATGCGATTCATCAAAAAGGCACCTGCCTGGGCACTTTCATAGACATCGAAGGAGCCTTCGACAAAACCAACTTCTCCAGCATTAGCAGCGCCCTCTCCAGACACGGAGTAGAACAGGTACTGACGGACTGGATTACAAACATATTAAGCAAACGAGTGGTTTGCCTAGAGGATGAGCGGCAGTTGGCCATGATAGCCAGAGGCTGCCCCCAGGGAGGGGTGCTTTCCCCCCTTCTATGGAATCTGGTAATTAATGACCTCATCACCAAACTCAACGCCAACCGCTATTACACAATAGGGTATGCAGATGACCTCGCAATCCTTGTCTCGGGCAAGGTGACGGGAACGATCTGCAACCTCACTCAGCAAGCACTACGTATCGCAGAAAATTGGTGCAGGGAATTTGAACTATCAGTGAACCCCACTAAAACTGAACTAGTTATGTTTACCCAAAAACGAGCATTAGGCCCTTACCGCCTACCCAAACTGTTCGATACAGAACTTCAGTTGGCTAACGAGGTCAAATACCTCGGGGTCATTCTAGACAGTAAGTTAAACTGGAGTAGTCATATAGACAACAAGCTAAACAGGGCCTGCATCACCTTCTGGCAGTGCAGGAGAATGATAGGTAAGAAGTGGGGCCTATCCCCCAAAATTATTCTGTGGCTGTACACAGCAGTGATCCGCCCCATGATCACTTATGGGGCTGTGGTCTGGTGGCCCCGTACTCAGCTGGTTACAGCTTCTAATAAACTACAACGCACGCAAAGGCTTGCCTGCGTGGCGACCACGGGCTGCATGAGGACTACTCCGACTGCAGCCATCGAAGCCATGCTGGGACTACCCCCGCTCCACCTGTTCATACAGCAGGAAGCGACAATGGCAGCGGTACGTCTTAATGCAATCAATATCTGGGGTAAGAGGGAGACACAACATACCGCGCTGCTTGAGGGACTCAATAATGAGTTCCCTATTACGAAAGCCATAAATGACCGGGTACCCAAACAATTTATCTTCGATAAAAAATACAGGATTCAACTTCACGAGGATCGTCGATGCGAGGGTTTGCGCCCCGCAGAGCTACGTATCTTTACCGACGGATCCAAAACAGGTAGTGGCACAGGTGCTGGAATCTTCTCGGAGGACTTCAACATACACATAGCCACACCATTGGGAGTCCATAACACAGTGTTCCAGGCCGAATGCATGGGTGTATCTCTTGCCGCTTCAGCCATCATGGCCAGGGAAGTTAAGGACCACTCGATACGCATACTCTCAGACAGTATGGCTGTTCTGCTAGCGCTAAACAGTCACACTGTTGACTCTGGGCTGATATACGAGTGTCACCAGCGCCTTAACCAGGTGGGTAGCCTCAATAATATAACCATTCAATGGATCAAGGGACACAGCGGTTCGCGGGGTAATGACGCAGCCGACGAACTTGCCAGAAGGGGGTCGAGCATGGCACCAGTGGGGCCTGAACCCATTGCGCCACTCCCCTTCGGGTACCTACGCACTCTGGTAAGGAAAAGAACCAGGGATTAACATCACAAACTTTGGTTGGACCACGGTGAATGCAGGCAGGCCAAGGAGGCACTCCCTATGATTGATGGCCGCCTCACGAAACAGGTTCTCCGACTAACGAAACAGCAGCTGCGTACAATTACAGCAGCTGTAACTGGCCATGGGTCATTTAATAAACACCTCTTTGTCATAGGAGTCACAGACAGTCCGCTGTGCAGAGCCTGCATGGAGGACGACGAGACAGCAGCTCATGTGCTGTTAAACTGCCCAGTGGTCGCCACATACAGGGCCAAGTACTTCGGTAACCCAGGTACCCTACGTGAGATTGTCAGTGACACCAAGGCGTTGCTGGCCTTCTTTGAGGAGCTGGGGTGGATCGAATAATCGATTTTCCCACCCGTACGCAAAATACGCGCTTTGACGTGGAGTTGCGGATACCAGCCCGTATTACCTATTACCTATTATATAATAGTGCTATTCCAATCCAATACAATTTGAGAGAATTGAGACATACCCTCACAAAAACCGAACCGTAATCCAAACCCGAAATACAGCAGAAACTTGAGCACTAACTGATTGCAAGCACTACATAAAGTTGTCGCGTTTGATACAATTTATGGCCAGCAGTTTAGGAAGTGTATCTAGGACGGATCGTAAGTTAGGTACAAATGCAGGTACTGTCGGCAAAATAAGTAAAATAGTCTAAGATTGAAATTGTATGTTGCATTTTATTAAAAAATCAGAAGGCCAATTCCCACATTTTTATGAAAAGAAAGAAAAAGTATTTATTGAGACTCGCACAGGAAATCACAAATTGAACTAAAAAAACACTAGTTAAAACATTAATAAAAAATAAATAAAAAGAACTGTAAAAAAAAAAACAAAGTAAATTAAAATAAAAGCAGAAAGTCTTGAACAAGGCCAAAAGGCTCCTATCTCAGCATAAAAATGTAAGAACGTTAACATTCTAATCTGTCCCAATCTGTCAAAAAAAATCTGTAATTTACCTACATTTTTGACAATATTTTGACAATTATTGTCGCTGGGATGAAATAGGCCTTCTAGACAATAGCAACTACTACTATGTAAATGCTCTATTTCTTCCACGATTAATATTAGACAATAAGTTAAATGTCATGTGAAGTGTCACGCAATTATTAAACCTATGCACAATAAGACCTACCCCACACTGCGATAAAAAATCGCACGAAATTATATCGCAATTCTGTAACACATGGTATGTCATGTAGTTATGTATCTATACGCATTGGCGATTTAAACACGCTTGTTGTAATTCCATACATTTAAATCGCGCGAATAAAAATCGCGTGGTGATATTTCGCAGTACAGGTTAGGCCTAATTGTCACATTGAATCGCCCTGAAAATTATTGTGGTAGGATAGGGGTCCGAATATTTTGCAAATGGAAATAGACTAGGAGATCAATTTCCATTTGTAGATTATTCTGTCCACATGATGCTTTTTAACCGACTTCAAAAAGGAGGAGGTTCTCAATTCGACTTTTTCTTTTTTTTTTTCTTTGTATGTTACGCGATTACTCCTCCAATTATGAATTGATTTTAATGATTCTTTTTTGTTTGGTAGGTTATACTTTACAAGTGGTCCCATATAAATTGTATTATCTTTGATTGGGTGGTTTTTGAGTCAGCTTAAATAATACGTAATTTTCCCCACTTAATAAGTGGATGATAATAATAAGTTCCTGTCACTGTTATTTACATAGCAGGTAGTGGTATTAGAATTTGTGTGGGGTACCTAAGGTACCACAACAAAAAAGTGAAAAATAAAAACGGCAAGAAACCAAAAAATTCAAAAAAAAATATTTAAAAAACAAAAAACCCGACTGCAAAAACACATAACTGAAAAGAGAAAAACAAGCTTTTTGCGGGTTTTTTTTTAAAGCATTTTACTTTTATTAAAATAATATATATTGACTTATTACTAGCTTTTATTTGATACCAATAATGAAGTTTTTTTAAACCTACCCCTCCTTTTTTTTGTATTTGCAGATGCAATATATAAATATTATATAGCTTATGACACTCCCACAATTAATACGAATCTAACAACACCTCACATGTTAAAATCCATCAAGCCGTTTAGGCTACAGAGCCTGCCAAAGAAATAGACATACATACATTTAAAAAAAATGTTTTTTTTCAATTACAAAAGGCATTTAGACACAATAACATTGGAGATCACCTTTTAAGCAAGGAATTGCTATTGCTATTTATACATACATACATACTCTCGAAAAACATTACCCTCCTTCTGGGGCAGTCAGGTAAAAACAAAGACACTGACTTCCGAAATTAAAGTTATTTTTTACTTTGTAGTGTTTTTTTTTTTTTTGAACTAGTTTTTTTTTTTAATACTCCATAAGTTCTTAGTTTAAATTGACGAAACTGATTGTAAAAGTCACTCAGTCAACCTTAGCTTAATATATATATATTTATATTTTTATTATCCATACACAAAGACCACTTTTTTTGCCGACCGTACATACACAGGTAGGACTGTATCCACCTGCATTAAAGTAGATGTATGGGTGCAGCTTTGTGTCGTCCAACTATGTAGGTAATGTGTTTAAGGATTTAAAGATTACTTAATAATCATGTGTGTTAGGTTTTTCATTTACTGGTGACCAACTTCCAAAAAAGAGGAGATTCCATGTTCGTCCGCATGTTTTATTTTTTGTATTTCCTTCGATATTTTCGTCAATTATTGACGGATTTCGAAAATTATTTTTTATTTTGTAGAAAAAGCTTGCGCGGTGGTCCTATATAAATTTTATTAACTTTATTCCAGTATTTCCACTTTGCCCTACCAAGCATTTATTTGTTACAAATCGTGTTATTATTAATCTGTGATTTACAACCCGATTTCTTCCAGAAACAAATAGTACTTACCTTAAATAAAAATGACTAAACAATTATTTTTGTACTATTATTTAAAAACACTATCTAGGTATGTACCTACTAAGTCTAACGTTACCAATCCTAGTTACATTTTTACTTAGATATACATTTATTTGTTTTCTTAACAAATATAAAATACGGGCACCTACATAAATTGTAAGTGGCCAACCCTAGTGGGGCAGAATCCACAAGATTTAAAACTGCCTCTGCCCCACCAAGTCGAACTAGTGGGGCAGATTCCACTGCAAAATTTTAGGCATTCCATTTTGCCCCACCAGTGGGGTGGCTTGGTGGGGCAAAGTGGAAGTACTCGTTTATTTGGGTAGATTTTGAGTTAACTACAATAAATAATACGTATTTTTTCCACTTAGTTAAGAGGATGTTGTAATAACTTTCTGTCACTTGTTATTTACATAGCAAAAACATACAGACGAACATAGAACCTCCTCCTCATTCGAATTCGACTAAAAACTAAATAAACATCTCTATAGAGAACATCTATTATGAGACATTTGCGTAATTATCTTGGCATAATTATGGCATATTTATTTATATTAACAGATAAGAGCACACTGCTCTAAAATCTCTTGAAATTAACTCATACTTACTCTTTGAAACGCCCACAAATTATTAATATTGCTCCCATTTTCTATATAACATAATATAAATAATTTAATCTGGTAAGTAACTCAACCGAAATAATTAAATGTATTTTTAAGCAGTTACTAGCATTTCGTTTGACTGAGCTTATACTCAAAAATATAATCTTTATTTCTACTTGGCAGAAACTATCGTATTGCTACCAAAAGATACGGAAAGATACTGTTCCTCTGGGACATAAATATATTGGAATAAAAATCGTAAATCCCGACTACAATTTTATCTCCACTATTCGGCTTGACTTCTTTATTATATCCCCTGCCAAAAGTATAGATGGCGAAAGAGCTGAGTTGATACCCTGCACAGTAATATGTGGGTATCAACTGAGGACCCTTTTTTTTGGGTGGTAAATTATTTATCAAAATTATTATAATAAAAATCATACACGAAAGCAATTGACAAACTATTAATAACTTAATTATTTTTAACTTTTTTTTCTCTTTAAAATTTAAAGTTAACTATGAGTAACACCTAAAATTGCACTTTTTGAATTTAAATATTTCTAAGTAGTCTGTTCGCATATTTTATACTTATCCTAGTTATACAGGGAAACCTATTATTAGCCATACAATACTGTAACACATATTCTGTAACATACTCTTATGTATCGCTGTTGGTTGCGTAAATAAAGAAAATAAAATCAAATAACTTCTCCCGCTGTGGGCGAAGTGGGAGTGCGTGTCAGACTCTTACTGACTAAAATCCACCCGTGTTCCTTCCGTTGCCTGTTTTTTTGCCAGGGGCCACGGTAACCCTTTTGGACAAACCCGCAACCCTGGCAGGCATCGGTCCTAGCGGACCCCTTCAGTTGTGCTGACATTTCTTTGAGGCGCACGTGAAACACAACACGCCATCGACCCGGGCATGGTCCTTATCGGACGGCGAGCTACCCATTGCTCACCGTCCGCAAGCCCGCGATCAATTGAGAGCCCTGAGTTTGTTTCTGTTTTTCTTCTCAGAGTAGTCGGATTGGAAACACTGACCATCTAGTATTTGTAGTACTAAAAGTGTTTGTATAAACCTAAATTCATATTTCTATAAAATACCCATCTTTCAACATCATTCATTCAACAAAAATACTGCGTGGTTGATGTTGCTAGTACTTAATAGTGGGTTGAGTCGTCTTCGAGTAGGTAAAAGTAGGACTTCGACAATCTTTGTTGTTGCACCTACGTTTTTAGATTGTATGTATACTTGTGCATTGATAATTAAGCTGACTGGGTTATGTCCCAGATTTTTTGTGACGATCAAAGTCAATTCGCCATGTCTATTGAAGTTTATATTTTTGTTAACCTTACATTATTTTCTCAGCAAGAAACATTTCTACCTTACTAAACCTCATCGAACCGTTTAGTGAAATAAACTAAGCTCTTGCATAGATGCGACGCGTAGCTTAATTTTTCTGGTTATTTGTTACAAAAGTAGTTAACTCTGCAATCGGCATTTTGTTTTTGTTATGTTTTTGTTGTCTTTTGCCAATGTTGCAACAGTAATTACGCAATATTGTCTTTGGTCCGTGGCCTTGACATCAACCAATAAACTAGTGTTATATTTAAGCTATGAACAACAATGTCAAACTGGTGACTGGTCGTCTTGCTGATCATGGTTTTGTTATTGTTACTATTAATTAACTGTACATTTATTTTACCTCGATGGTCCTAGTTTATCATTTATAACTTCCAATTTACAGCTTTATGTAAGCGGGCACGCCCTTTATGCCTGGAGGCTTTTATTTAGATATTTAGTTCTTTTTACGTTTAGTTTTTATTTTTTTAATTCTGCTTGAGTATAGTTCTCGATATTTTTGGTTGGTATATTGGCGTGTGCTAGCTGACATATGGCCAATAATTTATACTTAATTAAAATAATGTTTTGTGTTGCATAATAATTTTGCATACTATTGTATAGAGTCATTTTTATTTATTTTTCTAACGTGAACAGACAGCTGTGCTGCTGGGGAGTTTGTTGCGCCACTTCTTCTTCCCAGCTAAAGGCACTAGGAAGTGGTGAAGGTTGGGCGTTTTTGGGGGACTGTCTTATGTAATTTTGACGTTCGAAAAGTGCTGATTCTCAGCCTAATTTGAATAAATGACTTTTGAATTTTGAAACATTTTTGGATTGAATACGAGGCTTTTGGCTACTTTTGTATTGTGTGTATTTTATGTCTAGTTTAAAAAAATGTGCGTTTTGTTTGTGCAGAATAAACAAGTTTTCTTTCTTTCTTTTCTTTCTTTCTAAGCTTGTGTATCAGAATGTTCTTTTGCGAACTGTACCTACTAAACTACTTTTAGAATAGGCGTATATTGGAAGTACATTCAACAAATATAAGTCCCATTTTCCGCGAAAAGGATAAATACATCAATGAATTTAAATGAAGTGGAACCAAATAGGTACATAAATAAAAGATAATAGGGTAGGAGTACCTATTGACCTTCTAAGTAGTTTCCGCGTTGAATACGGAATAGTAAGAAAAAACATAATTCAACTGCTGATTATACATACATAAACTCACGCCTTCTTCCTATGGGGGTAGGCAAAAACTACAGAACGCTACCTGCTACGATCCTTACATAGTCTTTTTGCCTCGTTTACGTTCATACATCTGGTCATACACGCACGCCGCGCGCCGGTTGCGAGTACTACGCACCTGGCCTTTCTGAATGCTGATTATGTAGTTAGATAAATATTATTTTTTCTTTGATAAAATATTCTTTTATTACCCGACTACGGCAAAGCCAAAAGGAAGGGTTATGATTTTAGCAGTCTATGTATGTATGTTTATATGTTTGTATGTATGTATGTATGTATGTTTGCTTTTACGTGTGTTCCACCGTAGCGCCTAAACTACTTAACCGATTTTGATGAATGAGGTATCAATAGATTTGTAATAATGGTCCGGGTGACATAGGCTATATAAATTTTCCCTTAATTTAATATGGTGGACTTTACACGTAAATTTCTAACCTCGAAAAAAATTAAAATGAGGTGATCATGACATGTTTGGTATCAAAAGAAAGGTCTTGACAAGCACATTACAAATATGTGTATAATGTTATACTTTCAAAGTAAATAAATATGTTTAAATTGTTAAAACAAGCAAAAATGAGACTGCGCTACGAAGTATCGCAAGATGAAACCAACGTGCAGGTAATCAAATCTTAATAAATAGCAACGATTTGTAATTCTACTTTTATGAAGAAAAACAAGTACAACGAAATATTTGTATTTTGGATTTCTTCGAAGCTCGATATCGATATACATGGGGCACTCAGAAAATTTTGCAATAGGTATTAAAAAAATATACTACAGGTTATGTTTTTTATTAAATCTTTTCAAATAACTCTCCATTTGCGTCTATACACAGTTTCATGCGTCTAAACCAATTTTCATTACACATTTTCCAGTCCGCATCAGACACCTCCGAACCTTTAATCCCCTTCTCAAATGCAGCCAGTGCATCTTCTGGTGATGAAAACTGTTTTCCCTTGAGTTGATTTTTTTATTTTAGAGAACAAATATTCATGATTTTCACCCGTAATGAAATCGTAAACGCGCCGAGACGAGCCTGCTTCACATTTTGCTATCATGTCTCGGTACGTTCTACCAAAACCTCCTTCTGTGCCTGCGTTAGATTGTGCGGTATCAAATGCAGCCAGTGCATCTTCCGGTGATGAAAACTGTTTTCCCTAGAGTTGATTTTTTATTTTGGGGAACAAAAATGATAAATTCATGATTTTCACCCGTAATGAAATCATAAACGCGCCGAGACGAGCCTGCTTCAAATTTTGCTATCATGTCTCGGCACCATTCTACCCAAACCTCCTTCTGAGCCTGCGTTGGATTGTGCGGTACCCAGCGTGAAACTATCTTCCTTACCCGAAGATGCCTGTGTAGAATTTCATGCACACTTCCCGATCCAATCTGCAGTGTATGCTGAATCTCTTCATATGTAATTCACCTATTCTCTTAAATTAAATTTTTCACAGCCAGCACGTTTTCTTATGTAACAGCCGTCATAGCCCTATGACGGCCACTTCTTTATTCGTCCGCCAAAGTTACTTGACCACATTTAAATTCGTTGAACCAGCGGAAAACAGTCGCTTTAGAAGGGCTTTTTTCTATGAACACCATTCGAAGTCTTTCAAACGATTCTTCTGGTTTTAGTCGACATTTGAAATCGTACAAAATCATCACGCGAATATTATATGTTCCCGTTGTAAATTAAATTTTCAGTGAGACAGAGTATTTTGATTTTGCTTTTAAAAAAATGTGGAGGGAATTTCGAATTTGGAATGTTGTGTTTTGTTTTTTAAATAAAGAGTCATAGTTTTAATCGTTATCAAAACTAGCCAGTGTCCCATAAACAAAAACTATTAGTCGTTAAACTTTCTGAGTTTCGTCTAAAGCACTATGCACTGCTATTGAAATTTAAAATAGGTTAATTACTGACCTATTGCATTAATCTTATTTACGTTGTCGGAACGTTTAGGAAGCGTAAAAACGGAAAAGTATAAAATAAAAAATAAAGTTTAATAAAAAACTGTAACCCGACTACGGGAAAATAAAAATGATCTAAAAAGTACGAAACAAGCAAATATTTCAGACAAAAATCAAGACATAGGTACAAAAATGGTCAAGGTAAAGCCGTGGTCGCATGCCTGTATGCCATGTGGGTGCCAAGAACACTTACAAAATTATAATGGCATGCGATGACGGCTTTACCTTGACCATTTTTGTACCTATGTCTTGATTTTTGTCTGAAATATTTGCTTGTTTCGTACTTTTTAGATCATTTTTATTTTCCCGTAGTCGGGTTACAGTTTTTTATTAAACTTTATTTTTTTAAATTTTAATGAGAGCAGTGGTGGCCCAGTAGAGCAATGGTGGCCCAGTGGTAACGGCCGCGACTTACGAGTAGTAGGTCGTAGGTTCGAACCCAGACAGGCGCTTTACTTTGTGTAAATTATTTCATCACCACTGCTCTCAAAACGGTGAAGGAAAACATCGTGAGGAAACCGGCATGTTCTAGAACCGAAAATTCGAAGACATGTGACATCTACCAACCCGCACTGGGCCCGCGTGGTGGATTACGGCCCACTCCCTCTCACAGAGAGGAGGCCTGTGTCCCAGCAGTGGGAACATTTATAGGCTGGTGATGATGAATGAGAGCTTGTATCGTATTCACCCCATTCGCTTTGATAAATGATTTTATTTCTATAAATTATTTTGTACAAACAATTTTACACGTCAATGAGTTTGAGTTTTAATTTAGGTTTAGTTTTCAATTACTTTTGCTACAGTGAATGATTAAAAGTTTGAATAAACAGACTTTAGCTAATATTGAAATATGTTGGAGGACACAAAAATTTTACGATGTTATTTCGAACATATGTAATGATATTTTAAATATCTGTTAAATATTATTGTTGTCATTGTGGCGACATCTACATCGCCACATGCAAACTACGCATCAAAGACCTGACGTCACACAAAATCCTGACGTCACACAAATCCTGCATTGCACAATTAGAGTTTGCCGCACGAACATCATATCGACGGTTGAAAGGCTAATTGATCTAAGCGACATTTTGTAAAACTTGCAGGAAGACGGATTAGTTATTTTTTTATCATAATAAGATCATATTATGATTGATTGATTTAAATAAATAAAAGTCTATCAAATAGTTATATTTTTTATGATTAAAAAAAAAAACTATAATCCAAAAAAAAAAACATAGGTATATAAACTATATCCTCCTGCAAGTTTACAAAATGTCGCTTAGATCAATTAGCCTTTCAACCGTCGATATATATAATTTCCCCGACAACAATCGTTGGGCAGTTGCCCGTCAGACACGACACCCATCTGGTTGGAGGATCCTCCCTTTTCTATAGAGGATGAGTGAACTTTACACCCTATTCCTCATACCTCTAAATCATCATCACTGTCTCAACCAGAGTTGCTCAATCCATACTAACATCAATAGGTGCTTACTCCTTAATATTATACTCCATACTTTACTAATTCAATTCAAAAGTCATTTATTCAAACTGGGCTGAGAATCAGCACTTTTCGAACGTCAAAATTACATAAGACAGTCCCCAAAACGCCCACCCTTCACCACTTCCTAGTGCCTTTCGCTGGAAAGAAGAAGTGGCGTAACAAACTCCCCAGCAGCACAACTGTCTGTTCAAGTTAGAAAAAAAATGATTCTATACAATAGTATTCAAAATAATTTACATTACGCAACACAAAACATAATTTAAATGATACCATATGTCAGCTAGCACACGCCAATATACCAACCAAAAACATCGAGAACTATACTTGAGTATAGTTCTCGATGTTTTAAATCCACTCTGTATAATATGAAGTATGCTTGAGCATACTTCATATTAAACAGAGTGGATTTTTGAGACGGGGCAGTAGGGTAGGTACCTTGGCTGTTGTATTTATAGAAAAATGGTCTTAGGGGACGATCCTTATTTTTTAAGAAATGATGACCGTTCATAAATTTTCAAAAACTTTACCAAGTAAATGGGTAATTTTCACAAAAACTTAATAAGGACAGTTTCCTAAGACTGTTTTTTTCTAGCTGCACAGACGATAACCGGCCCTTACTGCCCCATCTCAAAAATCTTATATCACTGCCCCGATCGTTATAAATGTATGTCAGATACTTGGAGAAGAGTATAGACTAATTTCCATCCTGGATAAATGTATTAAAAAAACTGGCTAAGTAGGTGTCGGACCATGCACAATGAAGAGTTCCTCCGTATTTGGGATGAATTTATCCCAAGAATAAACTTAACACTAAAACACATTCTCCTACACATTCCAACTGCAAATGTAAGTTTGTACACACAACATTGAGAGATTTTCCGTGTGTTTCTTATGACTTCCCTGTAATCTATGAGTAAAGAAACAATCTCTGTATTTTTTTCAAAATTTTAGGCTCAGTTGTTTCGGAGATAAGGGTCAATTTAGTTATGGTCAATTTTCATAAATTTTCTTAAAAGTATTTATTTAAAAAAAAATGTATATGTCACACGGTACAGTATGCAAAACTTTTTTTTAATTTTCCAGTTTTTCCCCGAAAAGTGACCCCATATTCAAAATTTATTTATTTACGTTACAAGTCCGTTATTTGCGTCAGAGAAATTCATATGTGTACCAAATTTCAACTAAATTGGTCAAGTAGATTCGGAGCAAATTGGCTATGACAGACGGACACATAGACACGAGTGATCCTTTAAGGGTTCCGTTTTTTCCTTTTGAGGAGCGGAACCCTAAAAATAATGAAATACACATATACAAAGTTGCAGGCAACAGCTAGTAAACCACAAATCCAAAAGTAAAATGACTGAGTTCAATGATATTATAGAATTACAGCGAAAGATTGAACTATCATTTACTTTTCGAAGTCAAGCCAGGCTTGACTCAGCAGTACACCACAGAATTTCTCAAACTCAATTATTTATCTTCTATCTCAAATAAATCTCGAGTCGCGAGTATTGAATCAGGTTGAGTATTGCATTTATGGTCAACAATACAAACTAAATCAATACTCAATCAGTTTTCTTTATTAAAGCTTCTCTGAGAATCACAGCTGTAATCTCTAGACACGAATAATCACATTTTTTATAAGATTCTCTGAAATTATTATTCTCTTAAAATCACACTTACACAACGTCTGTCACGTAATTAATATTAATTCTGTCCACCACGAAATTAATTATTTTCCCTGGAAACATCAGGCTGAGATAAATCTTCTTGGAAACAGACGTGAATTTGAGATTTCGTCCAAAAAATAAAATCAAATTTCAGTGACTTTTGTCTCCAAACGTCACTCATATTTGAAGTCACTATTAAAATTAGGCATGCCAAACAAATATCATAACCCCCTCAATAAATTTAAAGAAAGAAAAAAAAAGAAAAATAGATTTATTTGTCACAAAAACACGTGCATACATAAAAGTACATAATAAATCACGAGCATAAAACAGAAATTAGTCGGCAGCTGCACGACATGACTGTGACAAGAAGGCTTCCACTCAGCATGATGCAGCGCTATGGGGGACTCACAGCACAGCGCTGATTTTCAGTGGCTACCCGAAAAAAGATGTACGGAAATCAAGTCAGGTTCTTCAAGTGCTAGCTCGAAATCATCCAGTAATAGTAATTTCATAAAAAAAAACTAATTGAATCCTATGGTCAAACTATTGCAGTGATATGACCGTTTGACTGCTAAGTCATAAATCTATTGTATAATTATCACTTGCTTCAAAAAAGGTGAAGTAAAACATCGTGAGAAAACCTGCAAACCTTTTTTTTTTGAGTGGGAATTATCAAATAACTTCTCTCGCTCTGGGTGGAACGAGAGGACGTGTCAGACTCTTACTGACTAAAACCCACCCGTGTTCCTTCGATTGCCATGTTGCCGGGAGGCACGATCTCCATTTCGGACTTGTTCATAACCCCGGCAGGCATCGACCCTAGCGGACCCCGTCAATTCTGCTGACATCTCTTTGAGGCGCGCGTGGAACACAACGCGCCGTCGACGCGGGCCTGGTCCTTATTGGACGGCGAGTTACCCATTGCTCACCATCCGCAGAAAAAAACCAGCATGACATTTTTTTTTTTTGGGTGGGATATTATCAAATAACTTCTCCCGCTCTGGGCGGAACGGGAGGGCGTGTCAGACTCTTACTGACTAAAACCCACCCGTGTTCCTTCGGTTGCCCTGTTGCAGGGGGCCACGATGTCCCTATCGGTTTTCTTCGAACCCCCGGCAGGCATTGGCCCTAGCGGACCCCGTCAATTCTGCTGACATCTCTTTGAGGCGCGCGTGGAACACAACGCGCCGTCGACCCGGGCTTGGTCCTTATCGGACGGCGAGCTACCCATTGCTCACCGTCCGCAAACCCGCGCCTACGGTGGCCGGAAATCGGCTCGCAATTCCCGCCCCGGGCGTCTCCTCCTATTGCGGCGGTTAGGGGCGTGAGGGCGCGAAATTTGCCTCTCCCTCACGCGTTCCGCCTCCTCCTTCGCAAGCATTACCGCTTCGCAGAAGGAGGTGACGGCCTGCCATTTCCTCTCGCTCCGTACCATGGCCTGAACCAGGGCCAGACGTGAGAGATCACCGCCGCCGATCGCCTCTACGAGGACACGGCGTTGCTCCGCCCAAGCCGGGCAGACCTCCACCGTATGCTCCACCGTGTCCTCAGGCCGATCCACACAATGGTGACACCCGGGTGTTTCCTCCCGCCTTATCCTGAACAGGAACCTCCCGAAGCAGCCATGTCCGGTGAGGACCTGCGTCAGGCGGAAGGTGAGGACGCCGTGGCGTCTCTCAAGCTACTCCTCAAAGAGGGGTCTTATCGCCGCAATTCTTACCAGCATGCCTGAGAGATATTTCTCGACGACATGTGAAGTCAAGTCAGAGGCCCTTGGGTGGCTTTAAAACTCTGACACCAGTACCCTAATTGCGCAATACAACACAATTACAATCTGTTTCGATTTGAAACAGATTGCTAATCCATTGCTTCATAAGTTTGTGTAAAACATCTGCTCAACAACATAAATAACGCAATGAATGTTGTTTTAATTAGGCATAATTGTTTATGAAAATAAGTTACGCAATTAGGGTACAGGTGCTAACCTGTACCCTAATTGCGTAACTTATTTTACACTTACCACACGAAAAGAAGAAGAAGTCAAACTATTCTAAAAACACCGCACTTTTCTTACACATACATCATTCAATTCACACAAAAAGAAAAATATCTTTGAAACCTGAATCCCGATCACGTATGAGTGTGATTGCCATCCATAAAACACATTTATTTCACTAGCGTTGCTTCAGAGAACTGAGAAAAGAATTCTTCGAGAAAATACTATAACATTTGGCCTAATCTAGTCTCTTCAAATATTGTTATTGCTGATATTCATGTCGTAAAAATAATATAATTTTCACTTTATAAGTTGTGTTGTCGGATTTGTCATGTGTGTGAAATTAATGGTCGCAAAAGGTACGAAGAATGGAAAGGTATGGGAGAGACCTTTGCCCATAATCAGTCTATAATGTTCGCACTGCTGGGACACAGGCCAGGTGAGAGCGAGTGGGCCGTAATCCGCCACACAGGTCCAGTGCGGGTTGGTAGATGTCACATGTCTTTTAATTTTTCGGTTCTAGGACATGCCGGTTTCCTCACGATGTATTCCTTTATCGTTACGAGAGCATTGATGATGAAATAATTTACACAAAGTAAAGCGCCCGTCAAGATTCGAACCCACCAGCACATTGTGTTCCACGCGCGCCTCAAACAGATGTCAGCACAACTGACGGGGTCCGCTAGGGCCGATACCTGCCGGGATTACGGGAAACTCCGAAAGGGATACCGTGGCCCCTGGCAACAGGCAACTGAAGGAACACGGGTAGGTTAGTCAATAAGAGTCTGACACGCCAAGAGCGGGAGAAGTTATTTGATCATTTCCCACACAAAAAAAGGGTTCGGACCCACGATCTTTGCTTGCACGAGAAAATACAGGTTGAGAAAATAATTAAAATTATTTTAATTTGTCTCGAGTTGCATTAAGTCAAAAGTCTTAGCAGCCTTGTCTATTCAGTCACATCGGTGTCAAACTCTGTTTTGACTGCCTTGAGTCTGACACGCCAAGAGCGGGAGAAGTTATTTGATCATTTCCCACACAAAAAAAAGGTTCGGACCCACGATCTTTGCTTGCACGAGAAAATACAGGTTGAGAAAATAATTAAAATTATTTTAATTTGTCTCGAGTTGCATTAAGTCAAAAGTCTTAGCAGCCTTGTCTATTCAGTCACATCGGTGTCAAACTCTGTTTTGACTGCCTTTGCCATCAAAATCTCAGAAATGGCAATACCACAAAATATATTTTCTGTTATAATACCGTCCCATCTTCCAGGCACGTACAAATGTGATAGCCAGAAGGTAACATTTATTTAATTTCATCTCTGGCTGGGGAAAGGCGGAAGAATTCCTCCAGCATTATAATGACGTTTTCTACACGGGTAAAAAAGTAAAAAAAAAAACATGAAAGCTTTTAAAAACTTCTGACACCTAAACAAACTAACATCAAAATTCGAATTCTCGTTTCTAGTTTAATAAGACCTCGTCTAAATGCTCTTATATTCCAAAAATCACAGCTACACCGATCCCCTTCGCCCCATTCACGTACTCAACGTGTAACGTTAAATACGCAAAACGTCAGACTCCTCAACTGATTTTTAATTCAATAGACCTATTTCAGAGAGAAAAAAATCATTAAAAAAATGTGCTGTTTTAGTTCGTACGATTCGTATTTACATTGAAATAAAAGCTATTACTATCCCGCGTATGAGAAAATTTAAATTGATCGACTACAATTTGTGTTTGTTTACCTATTTTGGCGGGTTTGTGCATGTGATGGCTTGACCTATTAATAAATAGACACGGCAACGTTTTTAGTGAAGATTTTTTTAAAAATTATTTTTAATATAGGTTCTGCTCGTTATTCTGATCAAACTATTTTCAGGTTTTGCGCATTTATGTGGGTTGCAGACCAAGAGCTAAGCTAAGTTAGTTTAGCTTAGCTCGCATAGCTGACGCAGTTTTCCATACTTGTGTGCAGACCGCTAACTATGACTAACCCGCATTAACGTTACACGC
The DNA here is from genome assembly GCA_963680765.1 of Agrochola lychnidis. Lineage (NCBI taxonomy): Eukaryota > Metazoa > Arthropoda > Insecta > Lepidoptera > Noctuidae > Agrochola > Agrochola lychnidis. The sequence goes on along the minus strand of OY796869.1, from coordinate 15,591,612 downwards.
TGTATATATGATTACCATCCATACAAGAGAGGAGCTTGTGGCTAAGTAATAACAGCCGTACGGATCAATATATCAGGTTAAACTACGCTGAGGTTGGTCCGTGGATGGGTAACTATCTTTACATACCGAGACACCTCTGTGCCTCGGAAAGCACTTTAAGCCGTTGGTCCCGGCTGTCATTTACGGGTCGTTATAAGCCTGAAAGTCTGACAACTAGTCTTACCAAGGGGTATCGTATTACCCAGTTACCGGGTTGTGGAGGTCAGATAGGCAGTCGCTCCATGTAAAATACTGGTATTCAGCTGTATCCGGTTAGACTGGAAGCCGACCCCAACATAGTTGTGAAAAGGTTAGGCAAATTGACCATCTACATATACAAGATACATTAATTTCACTCGTCCTATCCTTATAAAATTTTATAAACCAAAAGGCATTAAGACACTAGCCATTTTTGGTGACATTTAAAAGATGGGTCTGATCCTAAAAGCAATTATCCGAGTTCCCATTCTATTGTGTTTTTAGTGTGTCGTTCTGTTCAAAGTTATATAAATTTTCATAAATTTAAATCAATTTCAACGGAGCTATTCGCAATAACACGACACAATAAACGCTATAATTTCACAGTACGATTTGACATTTCATGACATTATGAAAACGGATAAAAACAACAGTTGTTCAATAATAAAAAAGTCAAAATATACTGGGAAAGACGTCTATAGCTAAACTATTTGCAAAGCGTCCTATCGTGTCAAAAACACAAAAATGTAAAATGTATGGTGGCCTTTTCAAAATCACAGCTACAGCAATACCCTCCCAAGTCTCGGGCACGTATAAGCATGATTGCCATCCACGAGATACATTAATTTCACTCGTCCCAACTCCGAAGGGCTGAGAAAGAAATCCCTCGGAAAAATATAATGAAATAGTCTCCCCTAATCTCACGCTTGTGTTGGGCAGATAATGACGTCGCAGGACCCTAAGCTGGTGGCGCAATTGAGGGAAATTAATCTTAAAGAAAGAGGGTAGTTGGTAGATAGTTATTTCTTCAAAATTGGAATGGTATTGTTTCGAAAGAAGGTAGATATAGTGACAGTCATTATGGTGAAAGGCAATTCAAAAAGAGAATGCTAAAAACAAATAAAAAAATGCAAAAATTTCAAATCAGTTTATATATAAAAAGCCAACCATATTTTTTTTGCTTCGGGTATTAATTTTTACCTTCTAACACATTGTATAAATAATAATAACGGTACTAAAAAGATTCCTAATTCATAATAAGTAAAAGCAAGAGCCAAATAAGGAAAAAAATTTAAATATAAATTGCTACTTAAACAAATAAGTAGCAATGAAACAAATGCAACGTAAAATTAAAAACATTTCTGCCAGTTATTTAAAACTGGACAGACCATAAATATGATAATGAGATATCGTAGCTACTTTTCTCAAGGGCCCCAAGGTTTGCTGCCAGTTTTAAAATTATAAGAAACTCCTTTTCCACAAGGAGCTTTGCAGATCGATAGATTAATAGCGAAGTCACTTCTCAGTCCTAATAAATATAAATAATAGTACAAAGAATAATTGTCAAAAAATTACAAAATTGACATTATCATGACATACAAGCAAATAAAAAAAAAGCAGTAAATCAGAAAATATATGAAACTTGTAAAATTGAAGGATTTTTGGGTTATCGCCTGTCACCGGTCAGGGTTTTATTAAATAAGCCCTGGTTCAAAAGACAAATAATTTATCACTATAAATTTATACTTTGAGACTTTTTTTATATTTTTTTACCTATATAGGTACTAACGTTATAGACACGATATATTACATTACTGTCGCGGCCTACAACAAAAAAAGAAAAAAGGTATCGACGGTCGAGCGTGAAAACGTGGGCCGAGGCGAAGCCGAGGCACACATACGTGAGTCCGTCAATACCTAGTTGCGGCCAAGGCTCGTATAGTAATTTGTTCAAATATTGCGCGGAAATTCAAACAGTAAATCTTCTTATATATAAAATTCTCGTGTATAAAAACGGCTTTACTGATTTTTACCAAATTTTATATGCATATTCAGTAGGTCTGAGAATCGGCTACTATCTATATTTCATACCCCTAAGCGATAAGGGTTGTCCACCCCAAACAAATAATTGGCAAAACAACGTTTGCCGGGGTCAGCTAGTTCATCATCTGCCTAGTCTTTGCCCAACTATGTTGGGGTCAGCTTCCAGTCTAACTGGATGCAGTTGAATACCAATATTTTACTTGGAACGACTGCCTCCACAACCCAATTATTGAAAAAGCACACAGTAAAGGATTTCAGGATCTATCAGTCGGTTATCTTTCAAAATGAACGCACGTGAACATATTCGCAAGAAGTTGGCAGTGTCTTCATTGCAGCGCTGATTTGTTGAATTTGTTTCTTCCTCTACCTATCGTTATTTCTCCTAACAAAGTTTATTCTGTTATATGTATGTATGTATCTAAGTATTAGTTTTTTTCGAGTTATCTATTCTTCATGTTGCACCTGCCATGTTTTGTCTCTACATCATCATCACCCTAAGGTTGACTGGTAGAAAATGCTTCAGGCATTAAGTCCGCTTTTGTACAGTTTTTTTTTTGTGAAATCTTTAGGTGCTTTGGGCATTTTTGAGATGGGAATAAGCAATTGAACTCATGACACCGTTACCGACACATCATTGTTGTGAACGCGATTGTGCTCTTTAATTATATTACGTTACAGATCAATGTTCTATGCAAGTATTTTTACTTTAAAGGTTTTGGAAGTATTTTTTTTTTTTAATTGTTCAACTTTTCACTACTGTTGGCACTCTCGGAGTGCCACTGTTTATTTTATTTTATATGTGCATTAAAGATTTAAAAAAAAGGATTGTGTGGTTTTATGAAACCATGGTAAAAGTGAAACTTCTATAGGCGCCGCCATATTGGCCTTGGCTGCTCTGACGAGCGCCTTTCACTTTATCCCTACTCCGCGGCCGACCGTCACGCGACATGCAACACACAGACGAAAAAGTTTAAAACGATGTAATAAAAGTTTCACTTTAAAAAAAACGCCATTTCTTGTAACTTCAACCGTTGCCTAGATTTTACTCAAGTCGTTTACCAAGGGATGCTCTCTCGGTAATATAATTTCGTTGATTATAACCTCCTCTAGCTCTCTTAGTACAATGGACCTCGTTTTACGGCATCTTACTAAATTGCACTATTGCTATTAATTTTTTATGTCGTTTGTCGGAGCAATGGAAGGGTCCTTAACTGTGGAAGACATGGTTTGTGTTTAGTGAATTGATGTTGTGTAGATTTATAAAAATGTCGTCGTGATTTGCAGGACATTTACTTTTTTACTTGCTAGTGGAATCGACCCATTTTTACCAGTGGTAAGTCGTAGTTTTGAATCCAAGCAGGTACTTTAATTTTTACTTTAAATGTAAAGAGTAAAGTGCCTACTGTATGTAAATTACTTCATCACTACAGCTCTCAAAAATATGGTGTAGTAAAATGTCGAGAGGGTAGATAGATAAATAAAATATTCAGTGCACACAAAAGACACATAAGCACAATTAAATGATAACAAATTACTTGTATGTATATAAAAACAAGATGCCAATATACAAAAAAGAAAAACATACGTATAGAAATGGAGTGACAATAATACATAGGTACTTTAAAAGCCGGCCGAATGAAGGGTTCCGTAGCTGGGATGAATTTATCCCAAAAACAAACTTAACTTTGTAGTTGAAAAACATGTTTTCCGATACGGAATGTATGGGAAAATATGTTTTTGCAACTACAAATATAAATTGGCCGATTATTACTCGTTAACTTGTAAAGCCTACTTAGCTGTGATAGTTTTCCTTTTAATTTTGTTATATAAACTACTGATTTTATTTTTGCACACATCCAAAACCAACCATTTAGCTGGCAGAGGGGGGGGGGACATTTGACTCTAACAAAAATAAGCACTTTAAAGCTTAATATTTTTTATAATACGTATATGTATGCCAAATTACAGTTTTCTAGTACTAAGAGTCTCGGAGCTAGACCGCGGACAGACAGACAAACAGACAGATGGACATGACGAAACTATAAAGGGTTCCTTGTTTACTACGGAATCCTAAAAAACGGCAAAGAGGAAAACAGCATGTCCTTCGAAGATATGTGACATCCACCAACGCATATATTGGGCCCGCGTGCCAGACGATGGCCTACTCCCTCTCACAGAGAGGAGGCCTGTCTCCCAGCAGTGGGAACATTACAGGCTGATTATGTAAACAGACAGCGCTTTTACGTTTTAAATTTTTATAGATAGGTATGAGTAACAATAGTCTACTTTAAAACATTTTCTAGCCTCAAGGCCACAACTGTGTAATCCCGAATTCGACACGTTTTTCGAGGCTTTTCCTCATTAAACGCAAAGGATGAAGGGACCATCCCTACTATAGCCTCGTAAGCGTACTAATTTGAGCTTAGTCGGATATTTCCCCGTTTGGGCCCGCGCCAGAACAACGTAATTAGTTTGTCTTGTTAGGAGAGTATTAATTAATGTTTAGAAATCATTTCTAACAATGCCGCAGTTTTGGAACTGGCTATTAGCTTCTACAACTACATTGAGTAATGTTCGTAGTTTATTGGTGAAGTTTTGTGCGATTACGTCGTAATTATGTACTTGCGTAGAATGTTAATAAGTCTATGTACAGTAAGGAACCGAATAGAACTAGTTGTTGTGGAGTAACTTTGGAGATGTATTTGTTTAACAGTGGAATGTGCACATAAGAGTCTTATAATACCTCAAATTAATAATCATAATCCTCCTTTATATCGAAAATACTGAAATAAATGGTTAAGTTGAGGATTAATTTTAATAAGTACTATGTTTGACGAAAACACGATTCCATAAAAATTTCCTCGACAGAAAAAACCAAAGTACAGTACACCTCAAAACTCCGTAAGTATGCTAAGGATTATATTGCGATACAGTCAGTGCGTGTGCATGTGCGTGTATGAGTGATGTCTCAACATTCCACTGATAACACACACTAATGAATTGTCGTCACTCGTCGAACAGTAACGTGAAATAACATTATATTTCTGTTGCATTTAGAATATGCGTCACAGTGGCGACCTGATGCTAAAATTCGCATTGAAATATCATGTGCTGGTAGCTGTCTGGGCTAAGCAATGGATTCACGATCAGTGAGGTCTGAGTTCGAATCTAAGTAATTACAACGTGTGGCTGGTTTTAAAGTTTCATAGAAAAATTATATTTATATTTGTTTTTTTCTTATTATTTGTTTTTTTTTATAAGAAGTTAAATATTAGTTATTGTATTATTGTTTAACTATATAAGTGATTTTTAATTTATCTTTTTGGTGTTAGAAGGTGGAAATAAAAAGTCGTGTTGAATGATAACAAAAATGTTTATTCGTTTTATTTATTTATAAAATTAACAAACTCTTATGAGAATTGTGATGTCACATTCCTACCTAGACAAAAGAAGTTCTCTTGTTACCTACCATTCACAAGATTTTTTTTATTTACTAAGAGGGTGCCCACTTACCTAGTTAATTCATAATAACATAACCAGTATCCTAATTGCGTAATACAACACAATCACAATCTGTTTCGATTTTTTATGTAACGTCACAATTAATGTAATATTGAGGTAATAGCTTAAGTGTTCATTTTCTTGACGAAAAGAAGATTGAAACTAAACCTCAATTTAAGATCATTAAATAATTACAGATATGTTAATACTACTAAATATTTAATTACACCGTCTAATTATTATTAAAACCAAAACATCTAGGTATTAATATTTTGTATTACCCCCATTATTTTCAATGCAGTCAAGTAGACGTTTGCGCATGAACCCTACAATATTACCACATATACGTATTTCGGTTCCTCTTAAATTTTCCCACACCTCCATGCAATGGGTTTTTATTTGTTGTATACACCTCTCATCCCGTGACTCCCACCTTTGCACCATCAAACCCCATAGATTTTCTATGGGGTTGAGGTCGGGTGATCGCGCTGGCCATGGAACAACAATTATCTTCGGGTGATTCTGGAACCACTCACGCACAATGCTCGCCCGATGAATAGGACAATCATCCTGGACAAATGTCAATTGTGTCAACTCATCAGCAGGGTGAATGATGCGCACAGTAGGTAGCATGACATCGTCTAATACTTCTATATAAGTAGAACTGTTTAATCCAGAGAATTACAGTATTCCTCTAAAACAAAAAGAAAAGTGATATTAAGCAGTTATAACAACATACTAAAGTGACGTCATTTTATAATTTTTATAATAACATAAAATAATATTTATTTAAAATAACAGTATAAGTAATATTAAAACTCTGCATTTACAAATGCAATAATAAACACTAATTATTTATCTTTAACTGGCGAAATGTGGGTGTACCTGTTACAAGGACACCTCTGCCCAACCCTTCGGGGAAACAAGGCGTGATGTTATGTTATGTGTTATGTGTTATTTATCTTTTAGACCTCATGATGGATTTAAAAAATAACAATAAAAAGAACTAATCCATATGTCACCAAATAGTCTAGGTAAATTTCAAATAAAAGTTTAAGTTACAATTCGTAAATATAATACTCACATTCAGTCCGGTTTCATCAGATATTTGTGTTCTATTAAGACCACTTTTATGCAGCGCAATAATAGTCGCCCTCGCCTCAATATTAGATAATATTTGCCTGCATTTTGAGATCACACCAACAGTTACAACAAATCGACAACGTTCATTCCGATCAAGTCAAATATTCATTAAACTCATATTCTACCTCACAAGTCTAAACTTATTTAGTTTTTTTTATGATCTACCTTTCTAACTTTACGAAATGTGTGAACAAAGCGAACATAAAGAATATTATATTTCTGTCCCATTACTTCCAATTGAGTAAAAACTTACAAAAAACCTTTAATAGTACTGCATGAGATTTGAACTCATGGCTTATCGATTCACGCATCTATCTGAACGCGTTAACCGCTAGGTCATCTTGACTTGTATTTTCATGTTGAAATTATGAACTACAATCACTTGTTGACGACAATGATGCATGTGTCTCTTGAAAATAAAAGGTCTTAAGTAAAACTAAACGTCAAGCTATTGCTTTGTGAGATTGCCTATGGACTTTTGGCCGGTACTGTACCTCCAAACCGAACAATAAACCGATGATATTAAAAAAAAAAACAAATTAGATCATAAAATTTTGCTTAATAACTGAACTAACTATATAGCAGATACTGTTTTTATTTATTAACCATTATTTTCACTGTAAAAAGAAATTACCTAAACTATCGGCGCCTTGGAGCCTTCTCCCCGCCACTCAGTCTCACTCTGACTCAGTCCGCGAACAGTAGTGAATTTGAGCTGAACTCTTAATTTGCGAATTGTGACAGAGTTTAATCAGCTCAGCAAGTCTCCTTCTTCCATACTACTCTCTATGCCGCCATTTCAGTAATCGCTCCCGTTTTAGGCATAGTTATCATCTTTCACCCATTCTTCCATCAGTATCGTTTGCTGGTCTCCCTCTATTTACTTAGAGTATGTCGTGGCATCTACAACGCCACATGTGTACCACACGCCACGCAAAATCCTGCATTGCGCAAGCAGATTTTACCGCACAACGAGTATATTATACAACGTCCCGACATTAATCGTCGGTGTCATTCCGACCTCGCCGCCGAGAACCTTTTGCGATCGCGACCGCGCCTCCGAGTAAATGATACTCCCCTCCGACCGTTGCTCGAAAACGAGGTGCCAGCAGTTGTTGCAGCTGAGCACGTAGCTTTAAATACCCTGCATAATAATCATGATGAAAATCTAACTTTGATCCAGCCTGTCCCTTCTTGCTGTCCTCCCCCCAGCGACGCCCTAAGTCGAGGTTCGTACTCCACAGGGGGTGCCCTTAGCGAGCGCTCGCCTAATTTTTAATTTAGAATAGTTTTTGCCCCTGGCTGGAGTCTTTGAGTGTAGAAGCTTAAGACATTCACAGGAAAGTCCAGTTAAGCAGCCAAGACCTTAGTGGTCAAAACTGTGAGACAAAGAAAACAATCGTCGGGCAATAGCCCACCAGACACGACACCCATCTGGTCGGAGGATCCTCCCTTTTCTATGGAAGATGAGTGAACTTTACACCCAATTCTTCATACCTCTATATCTACAGGGTGGCAGGGACATCGACGCGAAAACAGTTCCCATGGATTCAGTACATGATTCTGAACCCCCCTGCGTTGAAATTTTTCGTCGGTGATTTAAAAAAAATTGCCGTTCCATACATTTTGATCGCATAGGTATTGCACTTTTCTGTGAAACAGCAGATTCTTTTTTAAATAACCGACGAAAAATTTCAACGCTACGGGTTTCAGAATCATGTACTGAATACATGGTAACAGTTTTCGCGTCGATGTCCCTGCCACCCTGTATAAGTATGTTTACCCGCGTTTACACCTATAAACAAGTTGTGATACTCAAGTCTTGTAAAAAACATGTCAAAAACCTGTCGTGTATAAAACATGTTTCTTAAATGGTATTGACATTGTTTCATTTACGTGTTGTTAAATATTTTGCTCACCTTTCTAACATTTTTGACAGAATTTGTATACTAGTAGATACAACATGTAGAATACATGTTTTATGTCTTAGTGTAAACGTCGGGTAAGAGCAATCCACTTTTATTTGAAAGTTTTTCCTGATGACATGTACTTCATTCGTTTGTAAAATATGTTCATAGCATGGCAACATAAATGTAGTATGTCTATCTTACGAAGCGACGCGCGCTTTTTACTTGTGGTCACCAAGTGTATAAACACGCTATGAATGTGTGCGTAAAGACGAGTAGCGTCATAACATACACATGCATACGCACACACACTTCCAACTTCACCATTGTCTCGAACGGTACTGAGAGCTCCTACGCTCACACACATTCACAGTGTAATAAGAACCATCCTTACTCTAAAATAACTAATTTAATGCCGATTATAATTATTTAACCTCAAAATAGATACTAATCCCCGAATAAATCTTGAAGTCGCTACCCCAATATCATAATCTGAAACTATGTAATAAAACTACATATTCACAATATTTCAGGGATAAGGAAAATAATATGCAACACCAAGATATTTTGTCTGTCATTTATATTTCTTTGCCAACATCAAATTCAATATTCTACACCATACCATCACATCTCCTATTCCCCACATAATATAACAATTCAATCCGTATTCTAATATTTACCATGAAACTAATAGGTTACCTTAATTTACAGTAGATTTCTAACCAATACCATGCCAAACTATCTTTTTACCGAACCAGCCACTAAGCACATCTTACCGTCACGAGCGCCAGACCCAGAAGGCCGTTCCCGCGCTCCGTTCTGACTCATCGAATCTTTGGGTGTTGCCAGTACAATATCCAACAATTACGTATTTATAAATTGAAACCTAACAACAGCGTGTTTTTGCACTTGATAATCACAAGTAAAGCGCGCGTCGCTTTGTGAGATAAAAATACTGTACCTGTTAAAGAAACAGTCTTAAATAAGAAATACATCTCAGATACACGTTGAATAGATACCTACACGTCTTACCCATAGAGGAAACGCTAAATAAATGTTTCATTACTAGTATTTATGTTACGACCGGCAGCTAACGTGACTAACCCGTGGGTAATGCCTAAGTTTAACGAGCGGTTAACGCTAGGAATCGAATTGGATTTTATTTTACATTTAGTGTAGCTTGTTATTTATTAATGAGATAATAGAATAACTTTAAGAGGTTGACTGTCATAGCCATTTAAAAAATAATCTAGATTTTTGACATCGACGCAAAAATGGTTACCATGGATTCAGTACATGGTTCTAAACCCTCCCTGCGTTGAAATTTTTCGCTGAATAATAAAAAAAATCTGCTATTTCATAGAAAAGTAATAAATAATAAATAAATTTCCTTTTATTCAAAAAGCCAAATACAATTTCTCCATCTCAAACAAAACATAAAAACGCACTATATTAATACATCGCTAAGCATTATTTGAGACAGAGTGAACGTCTGTGTCTGTGCTAGTATAAACTGTGTTACAGACACAGGCGCCTTCCTCTTACAATTCATTGACAATTTGCTGAACTATTTTAAGCATAAACTTAGTTTATCTTAAGTACTAATCACTGATCATTTATATTTCTTTATTTTAATTTTTTCCTTATTTTTAGGGTTCCGTAGTAAACAAGGAACCCTTATAGTTTCGTCATGTCCGTCTGTCTGTCTGTCTGTCCGCGGTCTAGCTCCGAGACCCTTAGTACTAGAAAGCTGTAATTTGACATAAGTATACATATTAATTACGCCGACAAAGTGGTAAAACAAAATTATGAAAAACGTTTTTTTTTAGGGTACCTCCCATACACGTAAAGCGGTGATTTTTTATCCCATAGTGTGGGGTATCATTGGAAAGGTCTTACAAAACATTATGAGTTTGTGAAAACCATTTTTAGATACAGGGATCCGTTTGCAAAATATTAAGCTTTAAAGTGCTAATTTTTGTTAGATTCAAGTGTCCCCCCCCCCTGCTAGCTAAATGGTTGATTTTGGATATGTGAAAAAAATCACAGCAGTAGTTTATATAATGAAATTAAAAGGAAAACTATCACAGCTAAGTAGGCTTTACTAGTTATCGAGTAATAATCGGCCAACTTAACTTTGCAGTTGCAAAAGCATCTTTTCCCATACATTCCGTATGGGAGAACATGTTTATCAACTACAAAGTTAAGTTTCCTTCATTGTGCGTGGTCCGACACGCACTTAGCCGGTTTTTATTTTATTTTAGCAAGGAATGGTTGTGTCCACACGAATGTGTGTGGGTGCATGTGTGGGTGTGTGTGGTGTGGGTGTATATGTGTGCGGTGTGGGTGTGTGGTGTGGGTGTATGTGTGTGCGGTGTAGGTGTATGTGGTGTGGGTGCATGTGTGTAAGGTGTGGGTGTGTGTGTGGTGGGGTGTATGTGTGGGTTCGTGCGTGGGTTTAATTGTGTGTGTCGTAAGTATGCGTCACAGTATAAAAACGGATAATAAAGGAGCAATTTAGATCTGTTCTTAAGTGGGTTAATAAGATTTTTTTGCAAAGAGTTGTTCAGTCTCATCGTACGTTAAATTTTGAAGAAAAGTACAATACCTACGCGGTCAAAATGTATGGAACAGCTGATTTTTATTTTTTAATAAACGACGAAAAATTTCAATGCAGGGGCGGTCAGAATCATGTACTGAATCCAAGGTAACAGATTTCGCATCGATGTCTCTGCCACCCTGTATCATATCTTGCTAAACCTAAACCTTGTACTTAGCTAGTTAAATTAGATACAATATCGGACTACGCACAATGAAGGGTTCCGTAGTTGGGATGAATATTTATCTCAAGAACAAACTTAACACATGTTCCCCCATATATTCCAACAGCAAATGTAAGTTTGTAAGCACAATATTGAGTGATTTACCATGTTATTTTAAGACCATAGCTTTTTATAGGTTTGCCTGTAAACTATAAGCATAGAACTATATTTTTTTTCTAAATTTTAGGCTCGGTAGTTTCGGAGATAAGGTGGGGAATGGTCAATTTACATCTATTTTCTTAAATATCTTAAAAAGTGTTTATTTAAAAATTATAAAAAAAAACTTATTTGAAATCCTCGTAATAAGCCCTTTCATTTGATATGTCACACGGTACAATGCGTGCCAATTTTTTTTTATTAATTTCCTAAATTGCCCCTCAAAAGTGACCTCCTATTCAAAACTTATTTATTTACGTTACACGTTCGTGTTTGGGTCACAGAAATACTTAATTATGTGTACCAACTTTAAACTTAATCAGTCCATTAGATTCGGAGCAAATTGGCTGTGACAGACGGACAGACAGACAGACACAACGATTGATACTATAAGGGTTTCGTTTTTTTTCTTTTGAGGTACGGAACCCTAAAAATATGCCAATAAAACCTATTTCCTATCCAATTTTTATTTCCTCTTAGGTTGCTTTAGACGCAACATAAATAACAAACTCCAAGCTCTAGGCATGCTTAATTAAACACATTCACATAATGACATTTAAAACTAGTGAAGATGTACCAGTAACTTACTGAACGTGCAATTCATAATCAAGTTAGTAATATTGGTAAAAATTAATCAATACTGCGAAATATTTGACAACTATTGGCAAAACTGAAAAATTCCAGAAAGCACCATCTAAATACCTTTACAATGATTTAATGTTTGCCAAGACACACACAAGGTACCTTTTCTTAAGCTTTTATACAAAAAAGTGCTGAAATCATCATCTACCTAGCCTTTTCCCAACTATGTTGGGGTCGGCTTCCAGTCTAACGGGATGCAGCTGAATACCAGTATTTTACATGGGGCGACTGCCTATCTGACCTCCACAACCTAGTAACTAGGTAACACGATACCCCTTGGTAAGACTTATTGTCAGACTTTTGGGCTTCTAACTACCTGTAACGACTGTCAAAGATCTACAAATGACAGCCGAGACCAACGGCTTAACGTGCTTTCCGAGGCACGGAGGTATCTTGGAATGTAAAGATGGTCACCCATCCACGGACCAACCGCGGCATGCGTAGCTTAACCAGATCGATCGACCCGTGACGCTGTTATTACTTAAAAAAGGACTGAAATAAAAACTAAAAATACCTATTTTCTTCCCCTCAGCTTTTTACCTGAACGAACTCTTAAGTAGAACACAGCACAGAATGCATTAGGTAACGGTCAAGGCTACGTTGTTTTCATCGCTAGCTCTTGGCGCCGTTCAACTTATAGCGAAGGTTATAAATAAGAATTTAAATTACATTCTTTGCAGCGGTTTTAGTTCATGAGTTAGCTTTGAAAATAGGTACTTACCAATGAATAATTTATTGAAATGTAAAAAGTTGTTAAAGTGTAATCTAAATCTTACTAGATTCTATACTATTAAATGAGCAATATTTATACATATATATATATATTTGTAATCACGTTCTCGAAAACGGCTCTAACAATTTTAATGAAAGTTACAAAATAGGGGTTTACGGGGGTGAAAAATTGATTTAGCTGGGTCTCTGGGAAAATTCATTTTCTCCGTATTTTCACCCGAGCAGAGCTCGGCCGTTCAAAGTTTAGAACAAGATGTCTACCTTAGAATAATGACATGGCAGCATAGAACATAGAGAGCATGGAATTAGTATGAACTTTCGTATAGTATTAATTAAATGAAAATTCTCTATTTTCACCAGAGCAGAGCTCGGTCGCCCAAGTACTAATAATTAAAGTTGTAAATGGACACAATTAAAGTGTTTTCATTTACTCAAAGCGATTGACTGAAGACTGCAAACCACCTAGATTAGCAAAACCTGTACCTGAGTAAAAAATAGTTTCCGCTCATCATTATCATCATCAGCCTATAATGTTCCCACTGCTGGGACACAGGCTTCCTCTCGGTGAGAGGGAGTGGGGCGTAATCCACCACGCAGGATGTTTTCCATGTGACATTATTTACGAGCAACATTCCTTTTTAACCCACTTCAAAAAAAAGGAGGAGGTTCTCAGTTCGTCGGATTTTTTTTAATGTATGTTCCCCGATTACTCGAAGACAGCTGGACCGATTTTCAAAATTCTTTTTTTGTTTGAAAGGGTATACTTTCAAGTTGGTCCCATTGTCATTTGGTCACGATCTGATGATGGGATCTTGGAGAAATTGTGGGAACTCTTCAAATATTAAAGGCACATCTATAGCGATTTGGGTATTTTTGATGAGCAGTTGACATAAGGAATAGCCTTATGTAGCCTGAAGTACCAGGAGAACTCCTCAACGTTGAACGTCCCTGCATCGGGAAAAGCAATATTTTGTAAAAGGTGATGAGCAGTTGGCATTAGGCTAATGTAACTTAGATAAATTACAAACCAACCCACTAAAAAGTGAAAAATAAAACTTTTTTACAAAAAACACAACCGACTTCCAAACTATAAAGTGAAAAATAACTTTAATTTCGGAAGTCGGTGTCAAAAAACTAAAATACTGATCTGATGCAAAGACACCGACTTCCGAAATAAAAGTTATTTTTCACTTTGTAGTTTGGAAGTCGGTTGTGTTTTTTGTAAAAAAGTTTTTTTACCAAAGAGTTTTCCATCATAATAGAAAGAGCTCACAGAGCCGTAATTAAAGTGATAATTATAAAGCCATTTAGGTTCCCGACAGATCTGCTATACAACCAATTTCCAGTTCTTCAAGTACGTCAACTACACTTACTTGGTGCCACACTGCTTGCACAGAAATCTATTAAAAACAGACCAAAGCCTACTTTCAAAACGTATCTTTCACGTCCCTCTTCCTAAAGCAAATAGTCTTCTCGCCCGACGATGCCCCTCTTACTCACACACTCATTTCTACAATAAAACGACCTCAGGACAAGCTGCTTCTCATACGGACAACTGTTACGTCGCTTGCTCCCGAGTCAAGATTCCTGACTGTATATTTTGACTGCTGAGAATAAAACTACAAACTTAGTATACAGGGAAGTTTTACAAAAAAGAGGCTATTATTGTAGTATATTGTGATGTTTTACGACTTCCACGCGAACGAAGTCGCGGGCAGAAGCTAGTCTACAATAAAATAAGCAAGCGCTGTGATACTAAAGGTCTTAACACCCACTCATTTATAAGAATGACAAAAAGTTAGCTTCTGCCCTGTCATACAACGACACTGAGGATATACTGAGTTAATATACAAGCAAGTCATTCACACAAAACCCACACCTTCAACTCACCATCACACATACACTTACACACAAACCCACCCCCACACTTTAATTCAATTTTTATATTTTCTGTTATTTTGTTCAATTTATTTTTATTTTGATAGTTCGCTACCCTTATTTAATTAACTATTCTGTCTATTTTCAAACATTCTGAAATTAAATTTTAAGTTAAAGCAAACACGTTTTGAATTAAAATTTAAGATAACGCAACTCAGGCCCCCAAGGTACAGGCGCTGCCTAGTTTGGGGACCACTGTTTTAATACTATGGTAAATATTCTAGTTACAATAAGCATACAATATCATTATTTTCTAAAAATTATTTTGTAACTATGGACCAATAAAATTATTCTTATTCTTGTTCATTCGCTTGGCGGTCCAAGTGTCATTAGGGACTAGTTATAACTAGCGCCCGTGGCGCGAGCTCAGTACGCTGCGTTTTAGGCGCACGCTGAGCGCGCTTTGGACGCTCCGCTCGTCAAACGCAACAATATTTCCACATTTCGCTGTAAGTTTTGAACCCTCAACATGCTCAGCATAACTGTGTTTCTTTTCAGTTTATTACTGATGTAGAGAAAACGACAAAATAGTAAAAAAGGAACTTGCGTCCACGCGTCAAGTGCGCGCTAAGGGCGCCCTTGGACAGCAGCGTTTGATGTAATTCATTGCATAGAAATTCATACAATTTTATTGAGCGCCCAAAACGCAGCGTCTAAAACGTGCGCCTCAGGCGCCTCTTACAACTAGTAGCACGTAAAATTTAATCGGAGAGGCAACCGGATGGCGAATGGTAATCTGGGTCTTGAAGTCATACAAAACGCCCCCGTACCGTCCGAATGGACCCCAGATGGACGGGGGCGGAGATACGTGGGATAGGGGTAAAACATTTTTGTTTGACATGGCATTCGAAATTTAAGCTCTAATAAGTGCATGGAATTGGTGTATATCAATGCCATCCGGTTGCCACCCCCCAACATCGTTATAATTGAAATAATGTATTTAATTCTTGAAACTCCTTATCGATGATTTATCACCGAAAATGAGGGTGAATTTTATCAAAACCAGATGGCATTGGTACAAATTTCTTGCACTATAGAACTTAAATTTTGAACGCCATGACAAAAAAAAGTTGTGTGTCATGTCTATGGTAAAAATAGACATGCTTTTGAATTTTACCTTTAATCTTTACTTATACCTAATATTAACAACATTATCTGATCATATAAAGGAGAAAAGTTTGGCTAAGGACGCCATTTTTATTCAATAATCAACAAAATAATCATTAACCGAGTTTATATAGCTTCATCAACATAGAAGACGAACGAATAACCTTGTATCACCCTCACACACCCTGCAAAACAGCTGACTACTACAACCCACCCTTCACGATATCTCCTCCACTAAGTTCATGTAAAACCTTCAGAAGCGTTTCGCACGCGTTCCTTCTTCACACGAACTTTTATACCGAACGAAACCACAACGCAAGCATTCTGTCGACACCTTAATTGCCTTCATCGGGTGTTTATCACGCCACCAAACTGCGTACTACGTATAAATTGTGTTCTATGTAGTTAGTCGGTGATCTATCGCTTGTTTGTGTGGAGTAGACTTTATTGCCGGAGGCTAGCTGGAGGTCATATTTTTTTGGAGCGTCTAGTTTTTGAATTTGGAACTATTTGTAGTTATTTGACATTTTATTGCAAAGGTCATTTCATATTATATCTGTATCGCGCGTGTTATGTTACAAAGCCTGGAATACACAACATACACAAGTTAGGTAGTAGCATGAAAGCATGCTACTTTCGAGCAATAGTTTTATGCAATAAGTAACCTTATGTTATGCAGGCTGGTAAGGAAACAGCTCAACATTCGAACTGTCTGACAGTTTATCTATACATATAATAAAATCGTAGCGAAGTCAAAACTGTACATTGAATATTTTTGAAAAAAAGTAATTGCTACGAGGTCTAAGATCGATTCTAATGCCGAAAATATTTTTTTTAGAATTTTTGTCTGTTTGTCTGTTTGTCTGTTTGTCTGTATGTATGTTCCAGCATGACGCAAATTCTACCGGACAGATTCTGTTAAAATTTTGCATAGATATTCCCTGTGTGTCTGGTCAAACTATAGGGTATAAACTATCACGCTATTTACTATGGGGGACGAGCAATATTACATTATGTTGTATTTTTATGTTCTAGCATGACGCAAATTCTACCGGATAGATTCTGTTAAAATTTTGCATAGGTGTTCCCTATAAGTCTGGTCAAACTATAGGGTATAAACTATCACGCTATTTACTATGGGGGACGAGCAATATTATATTATGTTCGTATTTTTGGAAAAAAACGCGCCAAAATTTTAGGATATTGTAGACGGTTATCGATTAAATTTTTTAAATGATTATCATCACGCTATACCTTTATGGAACTAAGCAGTCAATCATGAAATATATAGGAACGGCTATTTTAGACAAGATTCAACAAAGCAATTAGCTCAACGGTTGGGCGGTTGCTTTGCAAACATGGGGTTGTAAGTTCGATTCCCACCTACGGTTTTTTTTCTTTTTTTTCACATTTTTTATACGATTTTTTTTTTTTTTTGATTATGTACCTATAATCTATAGATAATCTATACATATAATAAAATCGTAGCGAAGTCAAAACTGTACATTGAATATTTTTGAAAAAAAGTAATTGCTACGAGGTCTAAGATCGATTCTAATGCCGAAAATATTTTTTTTAGAATTTTTGTCTGTTTGTCTGTTTGTCTGTTTGTCTGTATGTATGTTCCAGCATGACGCAAATTCTACCGGACAGATTCTGTTAAAATTTTGCATAGATATTCCCTGTGTGTCTGGTCAAACTATAGGGTATAAACTATCACGCTATTTACTATGGGGGACGAGCAATATTACATTATGTTGTATTTTTATGTTCTAGCATGACGCAAATTCTACCGGATAGATTCTGTTAAAATTTTGCATAGGTGTTCCCTATAAGTCTGGTCAAACTATAGGGTATAAACTATCATGCTATTTACTATGGGGGACGAGCAATATTATATTATGTTCGTATTTTTGGAAAAAAACGCGCCAAAATTTTAGGATATTGTAGACGGTTATCGATTAAATTTTTTAAATGATTATCATCACGCTATACCTTTATGGTACTAAGCAGTCAATCATGAAATATATAGGAACGGCTATTTTAGACAAGATTCAACAAAGCAATTAGCTCAACGGTTGGGCGGTTGCTTTGCAAACATGGGGTTGTAAGTTCGATTCCCACCTACGGTTTTTTTTCTTTTTTTTCACATTTTTTTATACGATTTTTTTTTTTTTTTTGATTATGTACCTATAATCTATAGATATAATAAAATCGTACGAAGTTAATTTTTTTTAAAGAAAGTTATTGCTACGAGGTCTGGGATCGATTCTTATGCGGAAAATAAAGTTTTTAGAATGTTTGTCTGTACCAACCTAGGGCACAAACTATCACGCTATTTGCTATGGGGGATGAGCAATATTACATCATGTTCGTATTTTTCTCTGCAAATTGTAAAAGGACCCGCCAAAAGGTTGGGATATTGTAGATAGGTAGTTACCGATTTAACTTTTTAAATGATTATCATCACGCTACCTTTTATATAGGAACGGCTATTTTAGCTAACTTTCAACAAAGCGAATAAGTAAGCGGTTGGACTAATGATTTGAAGTCCTGAGGGCCTACCACCAGCTCAAAAGCAGTATTATTTTAATATTACTTCAGTTTACTTCAGTGTGGGAAAGAGATGAAGCTCTACAGGATGTATAGCTCCATCTCTTTCTCCCACTGAAGTAACATTAAAATAATACTGCTTTATGAGCTGGTGGTAGGCCGCCCGGGGTAGTAAGTTCGATTTACATCTGTTTTTTTAAAACTCTTTTTGTAAAACGATTTTTTTTTTGGATTGTTTATGTAATAGTTCATAGAATGTATTAATTCACAAAAAATGGAAAACTTCGTAAGCTATGGGAAACTACTAAGTTACAAGTACTTTACAGTCACAAAACATTCAAGGTTGTATTCTGATTATTTTAGAGCAAAAGACTGTAGGAATCAAATGTTTTTTTTTACAGATTTTGACAGCAGATTTGTCCAAGCGATTTTAAAATATGTATGTGTGTGGATCTTCTGGAATCGCTGCCACACTGCTTCCTGGTGGCAAAACAGCGCACGTCATGTTTAAGATTCCCATCGATTTAGAGAGCAACGAAACGCCTGTTTGTGGGGTGTCACGCAACAGTAACAAGGGATGTGTGCTTAGGGGATTGCGCTTCGTCGTATGGGATGAATGCATTATGGCAAAAAGGAAAGCAGTGGAAACTGTAAACAGAACCCTGCAGGACATCCGCAGAAACCAAGATATGATGGGTGGTGTCACAGTTTTGACAAAAAAAGTGAATACTTCGTTGAAAAGGTCGACTCTATGGTCGAGAGTTCATAAACTGCGCTTGACCATCATCATACGAGCTCGGCTTGGCGGTAATTCAAATGCTCAAGAATTCTCCGATGTTCTTCTAAAAGTTGGTGAAAGCACTCTACCAGAGACTCTTGGTAGAGTAGATCCCACTTTAGAAGATCTTATTCGTCTGATATACGGGGATATCAGTCAAATACTGTACCAAGAGAATTCTTAGGCGTGTTTCCGTTTTAACTCCGAAGATGATCAAGCTGCAGCGGTCAACCACAGTATTCTCTCACAAATTGAAGGGAGTGAAGTGATATACACCTCCATTAATACTGATGTGGAGGAGGATGATGCCAAATATCACCCCGTAGAATTTCTCAATTCACAAATGGCAAGTGGACTTCCGGTTGTATATCTGTGTAACGGAAACCAGCTCAAAGTCATCTCTTTGCAGAGAAACGTCATCGAGGTGGAAATTCTAACAGGTTGTGGCGATGGCGAGACAGTGTTAATAGCGCGTATAAAGTACAAATTCCCCATAATTACCAGTTAAAGCGCGTGCAGTTCTCTGGGAGTGTATGCTTTGCGATCAACAAGTCACAGGGGCCGACACTGAAGGCTGAAGGCTGCGGGTGTCGACCTCAGGATAAGCTGCTTCTCATACGGACAACTGTTACGTCGCTTGCTCCCGAGTCACCATTCCTGACTCTCTGTATATTTTGGCTGCTGAGAATAAAACTACAAACTTAGTATACAGGGAAGTTTTATAAAAATGTGGCTGTTATTGTAGTATATTGTGATGTCTTACGATTTCCATGCGAACGAAGTCGCGGGCAGAAGCTAGTTTGTAATATTGTTGGTCACACGGGATTGTCTATTAGAAATCCCGGGAAGATTCATATTAATATAAACATTTAGATGCAAGTACATAAATACCAGTCGATGTCTAAAAAGGCTCGACTGGCTGTTCACAATGGTGTGCTGGTGCCCACGCTTATGTATGGTAGTGAATGTTGGGTGTGGCAAAAACAACATGAAAGTAGAATAAATGCTGTGGAAATGCGTTCCTTGCGAAGCATGTGTGGCCTGACTATGAATGATAGGCTGAGGAATGATGTGATAAGACAGCGGTGTGATTTAAAAGAAGATGTAGTGACAAAAATTGAAAAGGGTATGCTGGGATGGTTTGGGCACGTTGAGAGAATGAATGAAAGGCGACTAACAAAATGTATTTACAAGGCTGATGTAAAGGGAAAGGCCGGGTGGGGACGCCCTAGGAGGACATATACTGACCTTATTGGTGATGTTCTTCAGAAAGGTCAGGTGCGTAGTACTCGCAACCGGCGTGCGTGTATGACCAGATGTATGAACGTAAACGAGGCAAAAGGAGTATGTAAGGATCGTAGCAGGTGGCGTTCTGTAGTTTCTGCCTACCCCCATGGGAAGAAGGCGTGAGTTTATGTATGTATGTATGTGTACATAAATAACTCTACCTTATTCCGACCTCTGGTAATGATAGATGGTTTAGTTTTCTAGTTTAGTTTAAACATGTAATTCATTGAAGGAACTGATGTTCTTAAAATATTTAATAGATGTCATGAATGTTATGAAAAGCCAGCCATATTCATTAGCTGATCATTAGTATGACGCAATGCATCATTAAAGCGAAAACTTTTGTTTTCCTTTAGAACTGCAAATTCTCATCTTCCTTTTGATACCATCACAAAAGATCCGACGGTAAAATACATAATAACTTAATGTAAAATCCACCATATGTGCCTTAAAACAAAGCTGTATTTAATACACTACACTAACTTGCAAATAAAACGAAAACTTTTCAAAGCTTGTAAGGAAGAAAGAAGTTCGCAAGTATACTCATACGCTTGATACCGCCTCAACTTTGGACAAACTTGAGAACTCGCTTATAACTAAAGGCGCCGTTTCATAGCAACCATGGCTAAGCTACGCACGTGTACACTATTCCTGTTTTCTTAATGTCCCTCGGGTATCATCGCATTTCCGAATACAAACGAATGCTAATTTCCATGTCCATCAATTATTAGAATTATCTTGTATAATAATTTGAATTCAGAACTAAGTACTTTATTGTTGTTTTGTGTTGATTTCCATGTGAACTATATAGAGCTATAAAACTATTTTCCTATCTGTCGTGCCTGCGACTTTAGCAGCTTTCCTTCCATTTTTAAAATAAATTACATTAACTTAAAAGAGTATTAACAACTCTGTATACTTCCAAGTCGATTGAGAGCGTTCGGTTTGCACCAAGTGCAAAGGGCAACTAATAGAAATCCGACAACTGACGAAGTACGAGGTTTGCCGAAGGACATAGTTGTACCATATACTTATTCGCTTTGAATGTAGATGTAAGCCGACGGCCACGTTACGCACAAATCCGAGGCTGGCAAATATATGCTGCGCAGCTAACGTGTCAAATCTCTCCTTGCAAATCCTACGTCCAGTGGACGGTCGGCTTAATCACTTAATCTAGTAAAACTGACTAGTAAACTAGTAACTAGTTGACTAGCTAGTACTAGTTCGTCCTCACTTGAGAACCAACTGTTTCCTTATTTGCCGCAAATTCAATAGAAACTTGTACAAAATGAGTTAGTTATGGTATAAATGTGAGAACTCGATGCGGGTTCTAAGTTATGATTGAGATTAGTTTGTTCCATCATAATTATAATAGGATGAGTGGTGACAATTGAGTTTTATGACTAGGTGTATCTACTTGACTACAGTTACCTTAGCAATCTCTATAATGCTGCATTTATTGTTTTGGGGAAAATAACAAACAATATCCGAAATGGATGTTAACAAAGCAAAAGGAAAAATAAGCGGCCAAGTGCGAGTCAGACTCGCCCATGAAGGGTTCCGTAGCAGCAAGTAACATTGAATGAGAGGCAAATTGCGGTTTACGATTTATGACGTCTTAAAAAAAAAACTGCTTACTAGATCTTGTTCAAACCAATTTTCGGTGGAAGTTTACATGGTAATGTTTATTATTTTTTTTTTTTTTGGTTTTATCACTCCTATTTTAGAAGTTACAGGGGGACACACATTTTATCACTTTGGAAGTGTCTCTCGCGCAAACTGTTCAGTTTAGAAAAAAATGACATTAGAAACCTCAATATCATTTTTAAAGACCAATCCATAAATACCCCACAAGTCTAGGAAAGATGAAAAAAAAAATGTGTTTCGGTTCTAAGAATGGGGAACCCCCAAAATTTATTGTTTTTTTTTTCTATTTTTGTGTCAAAATCTTAATGCGGTTCACAAAATACATCTACTTATCAAGTTTCAACAGCATAGCTCTTATAGTTTCGGAAAAAAGTGGCTGTGACATACGGACGGACAGACAGACATGACGAATCCATAAGGGTTCCGTTTTTTGCCATTTGACTACGGAACCCTAAAAAGAAACAGTGGCAGTCCGGGAGTGCAGACAGAAGTGAAAACTTGAACAAGATCGCCTTGGTGGAAGAAAAATACTTGTATAGAACATTGGTCCGTGACCTTATCTAAATAAAGAGCACAATCGCGTTTACAAAAAGTAAACTTCCAAAACCTTTAAAGTAAAAATATTTGCATAGAACATTGATCTTTAACGTAATATAAATAAAGAGCACAATCGCGTTTACAAAAATGAGGTGACGGTGTCGCAAGTTCAATTGTTTTTCCCATCTCAAAAATGCCCATCGCGCCTACAGAAGTTTTTACTTTAAAAAAAGGAGTATGTTAGGATCGTAGCAGGTGTTGTTCTGTCGTTTTTGCCTACCCTCATGGGAAGAAGGGGTGAGTTTATGTATGTATGTATGAATCCGATTGTTGTCCTAAGAAAGAAGCAATGTTGTGTAGTTCGCAAAATACGGAAACGGTTAGGAGCTAGTGGCTAAGTATTAACAGCCGCACGGATCAATCCATCAGGTTAAGCTACGCTTGCTAGGGTTGGTCCGTGGATGGGTGACCATCTTTACATATCGAGACTCCTCCGTGCCTCGGAAAGCACGTTAAACCGTTGGTCCCGGCTGTCAATTGTAAATCTTTGACAGTCGTTACGGGTCGTCAGAAGCCCGAAAGTCTGACAACCAGTCTTACCAAGGGGTATCGTATTACCCAGTTACTGGTTTGTGAAGGTCAGATAGGCAGTCGCTCCATGTAAAATACTAGTATTTAGCTGCATCCGGATAGACTGGAAGCCGACCCCAACATAGTTGGGAAAAGGCTAAGCAGTACCCTAATTGCGTAACTTATTTTCGTAAACAATTTTGCCTAATTTGTTTAATTTTGACAATTCAACAACATTCATTGCGTTATTTACTTTGCTGAGCAAATTTTTTTTGCAACTTATGAAGCAATGGATTAGCAATCTGTTTTAAATTGAAACAAATTGTGATTGTGTTGCATTACGCAATTAGGGTACAGATTGATTGTTATTCTAGTACCTACTCATTAAATAGATATTAATTTAATCTGTAATAATTTAACATTTAAATCCCCAAACTCTTCTCAGAATCACCATTGTCAACACCCGGCAATCGAAAAACTCCTGTATTATTTTACCGGTTGTGCTCAACCCTATTTTGCCCGTATGACCTTCGGGGCCCCATCGGGACAAATATTTATTTGTGCAATCCAGAAGGACGTCCTTTATTGCCATCCCCTTAGATATAACGGTGATTGTAATAGTAAACGTCCCATTAATCGGCAAGGGGAATGCCAAACGATTTCACCCAGAGTTCTGGAAAAACGATGTTTCAATTTGTGACCATTTAGAATGAAAATAGACATAAGTAGATGGTTTAATCCGTTTTGTAAGAGCAAGTTTTTTTTGGGTTGCACAGAGTGAAACTAGTTTGTAAGGATTGATGAACGTTCGTAAAGTTTTCTAGGATTATGAAGGAACTAGCAGCGCCCCGCGGTTTGACCCGCATAAGTCTTAATCCCGTGGGAATATCGAGATAACAAGTATTCTCCAGGCTATAAACTGTCTGTATGGCAAATTTCATCCAAATCCGTTTAGTAGGTTTTGCGTGAAAGAGTAACAAACATCCATCCATCCATCCTCACACACTTTCGCATTAATTATAAAATTATTTAATATTAATTTAATTTAAATATTTAAATTAAATATATATTATTATTTAATTATTTATATTAATAAAGATTAATATAACTTATTATTAATTATTATTAATAGGAAATAGTATAGTTTTAGTTGGGGGAGGCCTATGTCCAGCTGTGGACGTCTTCGGCTGAAATGATGATAATGATAAAGGTTTCTTCCTCCTCAATATACCTATTTTAGTTATCTACATGTTTCTTCCAATATACTTACTTACATGTAGTTTTTTTTCGTAATGTCGTTTTTTTATTTTTCTCTTTTTGGTTAAGGTATCTACCCCACACCAATTCGTATACCACTACTTGCTATGTAAACAACAGTGACCGGATAATATCATCAATCAACCTGCCTAGCCTTTTCCCAACTATGTTGGGGTCAGCTTCCAGTCTAACCGGATGCAGCTGAATACCAGTATTTTACATGGAGCGACTGCCTATCTGACCTCCACAACCATAACCGGGTAATACGATACTCCTTGGTAAGAATGGTTGTCAGACTTTCGGGCTTCTGACGACCCGTAATGACTGTCAAAGATCCACGAATGACAGCCGGGACCAACGGCTTAACGTGCTTTCCGAGGCACGGAGGAGTCTCGGTATGTAAAGATGGTCACCCATCCACGGACCAACCCCGGCCAGCATAGCTTAACCTGATGGATCGACCTGTGCGGCTGTTAATACTTAGCCACGACCTCCGATAATAATAATACTCGCTCTTGCTATATGCTCGGATAATATCACCAAGATACACAAAGTGAATTGAATACGTACTATCAAAGCTAGCTCTAAAACTACCTAAGCAAAGTTAATAAAATTTATGTGGGACCACTGCTCAAGCTTTTTCTACCACATGAAAAAATAATTTTCAAAATCTGTCCACAATTAACGAAAATACAATACAGAAGAAAATTAACCACCTCCTTTTTTGAAGTCGGTTAAAAAAACAAAATAAAGCAATATCACCTACAACTACCTAACCTAACCTAATACTACCTTTCAAAAGAAACATATCAACATTGTAAAAAAACGCCTGCTTCAAAATTCACGTTACCAAATGTATTTATTCCAGTACAATATGTAAAAAGCCGATTTTCTTTGTAAAAGTAAATAATAATCGCGTGTAGATAATGTGTTCGCAATATTGTGAATCATTTATAACCTTTTTATTTGAAAAGAAAATAAGTGAACTGTGGCAAGATAAGTGTGTTGTTCGAATGAAGAAGATGTTTCTTTCAATAAAATTGTATTTTACGGAGCGATAAAGGAGCATATAATAAAGGTTATATTATTTTGTAATAAATGCATAATAACAAGGTGCTTATCCAAAGGAAAAATACTTTCAAAAGGAAAAGCATAAAATAAAAAGGCGAAACTTAAGGACGCGTTCACACCAAATGTAAAGCTCGCTCACAGTAAGCAATCACAATCAGTGATCATAAAATTGTTGTTTTTTCATTCGACTTCAAAAAAAGGAGGAGGTTCTCAGTTTGTCGGATTTTTAAGCTATTGCATAGCTTTTATCGCGGGCTTTGAGCGCGGCGACCGAATCAAGAAATTCCGTAACGTAACGAAAATAAAACTTAACTCCGCCTACCATATAATGACGGTTCCCATGACAACGTGATGTTGTCATGGGAACATAATTTTTGTTTTATGTCATCACGTCATCATCCCAAGTGTAGCGTTGACAAATAGGAAGTATGGAGGTTACAAATGCTATGCAATAGCTTTACCGCGGCAGTCCCCGAGGGCCACACGTTTTTTTAAATGTATTTTTCCCGATTACTCGATGACGGCTGGACCAATTTAAAAAATTCTTTTTTTGTTTGAAAGAGTCATGATCTGATAATGGGATCTGAGAGAAATCGAGGGAACTCTTCAAATATTATAGGTACATCTATAGCGATTTGGGTATTTTTGATGAGCAGTTGACATTAAGCTAATGTAAGTTAGATAAATTACAAACCAACGAACTAAAATAGTGAAAAAGAAAATGTGTACAAAAAATACAACCGACAAAGTGAAAAATAATTTTAATTTCGGAAGTCGATATCAAAAAACTCAAATACTGATCCAAAGACACCAACTTCCGAAATTAAAGTTATTTTTCACTTTGTAGTTTGGAAGTCGGTTGTATTTTTTGTAAAAATGTTTTTTGTTTGTATTGTTTCAGTCGGCGGCGGCTGATTTTTGGTTTGAAAGTGGCCTTAATCACATTTAGCATGATACTAGAGATGCACTCCAAAAAACGTACAAACAGGACAAACAATTACTATTTTCAGTACTGCAATACAATTTCCATTTCCTTTACGTACCTACCTAATTTTATGTAAGAGAAACTAGTTGTTTCATTCTTTATTCAAAGCAAAGAGATATAACAAAGAAGTCGACGTATCAAAAGCAGAAAACGTAGTAATAACTTGTTTGACTTCATGTTGATTTGTTCTAAGATAGATAAAGAATTAAAGTAAATAAAGTTGGTTTCTTAACTATAAAACTCTTTTTTATACAAAGCCTTGTTTAAAGCACTAGTACTATATAGTAATTAAAATTATTTAGGCAATTATTCGAGAAAATGTTTTTATTAATGATGTTGTATCAGACCTAGCCGCAAAGTTCACATGCTTCGTGTACCTAGATGGAATAATAAACTATTTTCAAATAATGTATTTTGTATGGCGACCAAAATTTTTAATAAACTACCGGACTGTTTTAAAACTTTAAGCTTTAGTACATTTAAATGTAAATTATTCAATTACCTCTTATGTAAATGCTACTACTCGATTAATGATTTTATGAATGAAAAATTGACATAAATATTAGGAAATAATTATTATCATTCTAATTATTCTCTTCTTACTATCTTTGACTTAATGAATTCTTTTTGACATATCCATAGCTGATTTATTTGACTAATTTGCAATTTGAATGTTATCCTAATTTATTTAATTCAATAAAATTAATTTGTAATCCAATAAACTAACTAAAACCCTGACAATGTATTTGTACGCCGGAAACGGCAGAATATTATGAACTATAAAAACCATGTAACATCTCTGTAACAATATTCTCACAAATAAATGGACTATTACTATTACTATTAAAAACTAAAATAACTTGAACAAAAAATTAAAAATGTTTCTTATTTTATATAGGGTACAAGAATGTGCACCCGACTGCGGCGAAGCCAAAAAAAAGAGAGTTAAAAAAAAATTGAGCAACGATACTGCTGAACAATCAAGAAATAAATATGTTAACTCAAGGTAATTTTACGTGCACCTTGTCATTTTACCTTCCAACGATGTTATTGCCAACGATGTTATTCATATATGTGACATGCACCTTTAATGTGGGAAAGGAATTTGGTTGAAAATTGCATATCATTATCGCTTCTTGACCGTACAATTAGCGAAATACGCAAATTTTGTAACCCACTTGTGTATCTGACTGGCACCCTAAGACGCCGTTTGCATGGACGTAATAAAATCGGGATTTTATCATGCACTCTCGGTGTTAAGCCGAACGTTGAGTATCCAACGCGCTGGGACGCACTCTCGTCCCAGCGCGTTGAAAAAACACACTGTCGGATCTTCAACTCTCGGTGCTAAGCAGAGCGTTGAAAACCAAGTGCACGAAAAATATCACCGCGACTTTGTTAAGTCCGAGCGTACGTCGGCTAAGACTCACCGGCTCTGCAACCTTTCTGAGTGACTCATTTTTCCATAGAAAATAAGCTACCACCATAGACAACTTGTGCAAACAAGGAAAAAAAGCTAAGTACTGGGTTGGTATATAGAGAGAACTATCGAAGTAGTCCACTTAGAGCACCCGTCCGATTAGCACCTACGCGAATAGCACCTAGCCTAGTGTGCTCTTATTATTACTCTCACTAGGTTGTACTTTGTCAGCGTATACCGCCAGGTGAGATATGAGGTATTGCGCGGACAAAGTGCAACCTAATTATTGTACTAATAAGAGTGCACTGCGGAAATTTTGTCTGCCACTGTCCGTCGTTTTGCGCAGGCTCTAATGCAGATTTTGCAAGAAATGTGATATGTGGAGACTGATCACGATGTAATTTATTAAAAATAAGAAAGTTTTATTATTAGGTAAGATTCAATTAATGCTGATTTTGCAATAAAAGTGATATGTGGAGACTTATTATGATTTATTAAAAATAAAAAGTGTTATTATTTGGTAAGATTAATAATTAATGTCATAGGAATTTTTATTATTTTTCATTTTTAAACGTCACCTAGAAAATTTTTGTATGTACAGTACCGAGCAAAAGTCCATAGGCACTCTCACAAATCAATAGCTTGACGTTTAGTTTTACTTACGACCTTTTATTTTCAAGAGACACACGCATCATTGTCGTCAACAAGTGATTGTAGTTCATAATTTCAACAGTAAATAACAAGTCAAGATGACCTAGCGGTTAACGCGTTCAGGTAGATGCGTGAATCGGTAAGCCATGAGTTCAAATCTCATGCAGTACTATTAAAGGTTTTTTGTAAGTTTTTACTCAATTGGAAGTAATGGGACAGAAATATAATATTCTTTATGTTCTCTTTGTTCACTCATTTCGTAAAGTTAGAAAGGTAGATCATAAAAAAAACTAAATAAGTTTAGACTTGTGAGGTAGAATATGAGTTTAATGAATATTTGACTTGATCGGAATGAACTTTGTCGATTTGTTGTAACTGTTGGTGTGATCTCAAAATGCAGGCAAATATTATCTAATATTGAGGCGAGGGCGACTATTATTGCGCTGCATAAAAGTGGTCTTAATAGAACACGAATATCTGATGAAACCGGTTTGAATGTGAGTATTATATTTACGAATTGTAACTTAAACTTTTATTTGAAATTTACCTAGACTATTTGGTGACATATGGATTAGTTCTTTTTATTGTTATTTTTTAAATCCATCATGAGGTCTAAAATATAAATAATTAGTGTTTATTATTGCATTTGTAAATGCAGAGTTTTAATATAACTTATACTGTTATTTTAAATAAATATTATTTTATGTTATTATAAAAATTATAAAATGACGTCACTTTAGTATGTTGTTATAACTGCTTAATATCACTTTTCTTTTTGTTTTAGAGGAATACTGTAATTCTATGGATTAAACAGTTCTACTTATGTAGAAGCATTAGACGATGTCATGCTACCTACTGTGCGCATCATTCACCCAGCTGATGAGTTGACACAATTGACATTTGTCCAGGACGATTGTCCTATTCATCGGGCGAGCATTGTGCGTGAGTGGTTCCCAGAATCACCCGGAGATAATTGTTGTTCCATGGCCAGCGCGATCACCCGACCTCAACCCCATAGAAAATCTATGGGGTTTGATGGTGCAAAGGTGGGAGTCACGGGATGAGAGGTGTATGCAACAATTAAAAACCCATTGCATGGAGGTGTGGGAAAATTTAAGAGGAACCGAAATATGTAGTAATATTGTAGGGTCCATGCGCAAACGTCTACTTGACTGCATTGAAAATAATGGGGGTAATACAAAATATGAATACCTAGATGTTTTGGTTTTAATAATAATTAGACGGTGTAACTAAATATTAAGTAGTATTAACATATCTGTAATTATTTAATGATCTTAAATTGAGGTTTAGTTTCAATCTTCTTTTCGTCAAGAAAATGAACACTTAAGCTATTACCTCAATATTACATTAATTGTGACGTTACATAAAAAATCGAAACAGATTGTGATTGTGTTGTATTACGCAATTAGGGTACTGGTTATGTTATTATGAATTGACTAGGTAAGTGGGTACCCACATAGTAAATTAAAAAAAAAAAATCTTGTGAATGGTAGGTAACAAGAGAACTTCTTTTGTCTAGGTAGGAATGTGACATCACAATTCTCATAAGAGTTTGTTAATTTTATAAATAAATAAAACGAATAAACATTTTTGTTTTCATTCAACACGACTTTTTATTTCCACCTTCTAACACCAAAAAGATAAATTAAAAATCACTTATATAGTTAAACAATAATACAATAACTAATATTTAACTTCTTATAAAAAAAAAACAAATAATAAGAAAAAAACAAATATAAATATAATTTTTCTATGAAACTAGTAAAACCAGCCACACGTTGTAATTACTTAGATTCGAACTCAGACCTCACTGATCGTGAATCCATTGCTTAGCCCAAACAGCTACCAGTACATGACATTTTAATGCGAATTTTAGCATCAGCTCGCCACTGTGACGCATATTCTAAATGCAACAGAAATATAATGTTATTTCACGTTACTGTGCGACGACAATTCATTAGTGTGTGTTATCTGTGGAATGTTGAGACATCACTCATACACGCACATGCATACGCACTGACTGTATCGTGCTCGAGATCATAGCAATATAAACCTTAGCATACTTACGGAGTTTTGAGGTGTACTGTACCTAAGTATGTGTAATTAAGACGACAATAAGTGACAGCGACCTCGAGCGAGTGGGCGGAGCCACGCGTCACCTCCCCGCGACCCCGCAACTGCACGCACGTAATTTCGTAGGGTAACCATACGTTTCAGATAGTGAGGACTATCCTGTCTGATTTTAGATCACCAACCAATTTTTTTTTCAATATATTGTTAATAAGTAAGCTAATATTCTGATAATAATTTAAGATTGTTATCATATTATTTTAATAGTTTGCATTGAATAAGTTGGTTTATTATATTTACGTAAATAATAAATGTGTCCATACATGAATAGGACATACCTACTTAAAATAATAACAGAAGATGACAAAAAATATAAAACAAAGATGTGTGGTTTGTCTGCGTGTATGACCAGCACCCTAATTGCATAATAAACGATCAATCACAATCTGAATCATTTTCGAAAAAAAACCTGTTCAACAACGTAAATAACGCAATTAATGTTGTTGAACTGCAAAATGAGACAGAATAGTCTTAATCATTTACGAAAAGGTGTTACGCAATTAGATAGCAGATAATATGAACGTAAACGAAGTAAATAGAATAGGTAACTATATAAAGATCGTAGCAGTTGGCGTCCATGGGAAACGAATGGAGCATGGTCTTAGTCTTATGGAATGGAGAATGGATTTGTTTATCTACAAAGATTTAACATGATCAAATAAAACATGTGAATTTTATATATATTTATAAGGTGTTCTAAACTGTATGGGACAGCTGTTTTTAGGGTTCCGTTGCCAAATGGCAAAAATGGAACTTTTATAGATTCGTCATGTCTGTCTGTCTGTCCGTCCGTATGTCACAGCCACTTTTTTCCGAAACTATAAAAGCTATGCTGTTGAAACTTGGTAAGTAGATGTATTCTGTAAACTGCATTAAGATTTTAACACAAAAATAGAAAAAAAACAAATAATTTTGGAGTTCCCCATACTTAGAACTGAAACTCAAAAAAAAATTTTTCATCAATCCCATACGTGTGGGGTATCTATGGATAGGTCTTCAAAAATGATATTGAGGTTTCTAACATCATTTTTTTCTAAACTGAATAGTTTGCGCAAGAGACACTTCCAAAGTGGTAAAATGTGTGTGTGTCCCCCTGTAACTTCTAAAATAAGAGAATGATAAAACTAAAAAAAAAGTATGATGTACATTACTATGTAAACTTCCACCGAAAATTGGTTTGAACGAGATCTAGCAAGTAGTTTTTTTTTAATACGTCATAAATCGTAAACCGCAATTTACCTTTCATTCAATGTTACTTGCTGCTACGGAACCCTTCATGGGCGAGTCCGACTCGCACTTGGCCGCTTTTTTTTTTAATGCGATTTCAAAGTTGCTGCTATAGTAAGTTATTCAGTTCAATGGTCTAAAGCATCTCTTACAAGTTTGTAAAGTAAATTTTTAGGGTTCCGTACCGGAAGAGTGCCAAACGGAACCCTATTACTAGGCTTCCAATGTCCGTCTGTCTGTCAGCGAGCTAAATCTCATGAACTGTAATAGGTAGACAGTTGAAAATTTCTCGAAATTTTTATCTTCATGTATTTTCATGAAACTTTCACCATCTAGAAGACAATTTAACTATACAAATTTTATTAAACGGCTTTTATTTGTATTGTGTTTGATAAATCAAGGTGGGTTGTTTTTCGAATAAACTTGGTGCGCGTTGAAGCCGGGCCTATTGTGGGCACGAGTGGCAGTGCATCGCTAATACTCGGAGCAATTTTATGCCCTTTTAAGTTTTGTGCTAAAAATTGGTGGTAAATCGAAATCATTGAAAAAGAAACGCCTAGCAAAAAATAGATTACAGAGTAAGTAACGTACCTATTTTAATCGAACTAATATTATCAATAGTGGTGCCGATTCTCTTGTACACCGAACTAAACTATCACTAAAATTCCTTACTTTTGACTATGAGAATCTCAAAGCTATTCTGCAAAATAAATTCTCTAAATTAAAAAATAATTTTGACACATCTAAACCGAATTTGACAATCGCGACTCCACACGTGATACCTAACCATGTGAATCTTTTTAGAGCCGGAGGCACGCAGGGGGGGCAGCCTTGACGTGTTTTATATGGAATTTTTCACTTTTTGTATGGAAAATTAAAAAAGTATTACCTACATGTAGAGTGTTAAGAGTTTTATAAAGGGGGTCACTTCCACTATTAAGACGAACCTAACGACACCTCATATGTTAAAATCCATCAAGCCGTTTAGGCTACAGAGCGTGCCAAAGAAATAGACATAAGTACATACATACATACATACATACTCTCGAAAAACATTACCCTCCTTCTGGGACAGTCTAGTAATTACATCTCCGCAGTCAAGGTCATACTACTTACGAACCAAGAACACCCCCACAACTTGTATGTCAATCATCATCATCATCATCATCAGCCTATAAATGTTCCCACTGCTGGGACACAGGCCTCCTCTCTGTGAGAGGGAGTGGGCCGTAATCCACCACGCGGGCCCAGTGCGGGTTGGTAGATGTCACATGTCTTCGAATTTTCGGTTCTAGGACATGCCGGTTTCCTCACGATGTTTTCCTTCACCGTTTTGAGAGCAGTGGTGATGAAATAATTTACACAAAGTAAAGCGCCTGCCTGGGTTCGAACCTACGACCTACAACTCGTAAGTCGCGGCTGTTACCATTGGGCCACCACTGCTCTCTCTATGTCAATAATAGCATTCAAATATTTTTGAAACTCTAATCCGGACTGTCCCTACAACAATGTAGTATGGTTACAAAAAAATTACAAAAAAACCTCGTCTCTGAATTTACGACTAGAGAATTTTTATTTGGTGTTGTCCTAAAACAAAAATAACACAATTATTTAAATTAAATAAAAGTGTGGTTACTACAATTCAAAATAATTCAAACTTTCGATAGAGATTAATGATAATTTTATTTCGATTAAAATAGGTACGTTACTTACTTCAGTAAACTATTTTTTGCCAGTGTAAGGCATTTCTTTTTCAATAATTTAGATTTACCAGACATTTATAGCATGAAATTTAAAAGCGAATAAAATTGCTCCGAGCGTTAGCGTCTACCCGTGACAGTGGTCAGCGATGCACTGCCGCCCGTCGCCCGCAAGAGCCCCGGTTTTAACGCGCACCAAGTTTATTCGAAAAACAACCCACATTGATTTATCAAACACAATACAAATAAAAGCTGTATACTAAAATTTGTGTAATTAAATTGCCTTTTAGATGGTGAAAGTTTCATGAAAATACACCTGATAGCTTTTGCGTTATTATCGTTTTTTTGTCCGCGTTAGACATTACTTTACAAATTAATTACACTATGTTATAAAAATATAATTTGAATTATTCGTATATCAAATTACGAAGAAAACTGTCTAGTACAACATATATTTTTTTCAAAGAAGTAAGACTAGTCGTTTAGATGTGGTGTCCAATTTAAAATCATTAGAAGTCGTATATCTGCGCCTTAATAAACATTCTTGTGATTTTAATTAATAAACATTCTTGTGACAAGAATGTTAAAACAAATACATCCCAGCAGTAGGCTGCTGAGTCGTAGGTGCTCTTCGTCG
This sequence comes from Agrochola lychnidis, assembly GCA_963680765.1. Classification (NCBI taxonomy): domain Eukaryota; kingdom Metazoa; phylum Arthropoda; class Insecta; order Lepidoptera; family Noctuidae; genus Agrochola; species Agrochola lychnidis. Next base: position 15,557,132 of record OY796869.1, on the reverse strand, counting down.
ACAAAAATGTAAAAATAAATTTTAATCCACGAAGAGCACCTGGGTGCTCTTCGTGGACTAGGCTAGGTGCTATTCGCGCAGGTGCTATTCGGACGGGTGCTCTAAGTGGACTACTTCCAACTATACTATCGCTAGTCTCTCCTGTCGGTTTAAGACGCAGATATATATATGCCAGTGACCTTGAGTGGTAGCTTGCGTGTTCTGTACTGAGCTCACGCAACACGTCGTACGACTTTCAGTAATAAGACTCGCCATCAAGGAGCGCTGTTCCAAATTAGACGCATTACTAATTTATTATACATAAAACAAAAGGTATTTTAATAAAACACGAGTACTTAAAGATCAATAGTTAAATTATCTTTATTATGGTGAAGGTTTCAAAAAAATACGTTTGATAGATTTTGCGTGATTCTCAGTTTTATATCCGCGTTAGACATAACTTTACAAATTAATTTCACTATGTAATATAAACAATCTAAAATATTCATCATCATCATCGTCATTTCAGCCGAAAGACGTCCACTGCTGGACATAGGCCTCCCCAAGCACCTCCACTTAGACCGATTCTGTACTTTCCACATCCAGCGGATTCCTGCGGCCTTCACAAGGTCATTGGTCCATCTTGTGGGAGGCCTTCCAACGCTACGTCTTTCGGTACGCGGTCGCCACTCCAGAACCTTTCGGCCCCATCGGCCATCCGTTCTGCGAGCAATGTGCCCTGCCCATTGCCACTTAAGTTTGGTAATTCTTCGGGCTATGTGCTACAAAATATTCATATTTTAAGTAATTAAGAAAATGCTCTAACTTTACAATTTTAAGCTATTGAGCGCGGCGACCGAATCAAGAAATTCCGTTACGAAAAAAACCTAACACCCCCCACTCCACCTACCATGTAATGACGGATGATGACATAAAACAAAAATTACGTCATCATCCCAAGTGTAGCGTTGACAGATAGGAAGTATGGAGGTTACAAACGCTATGTAATAGCTTTAACGCGGCAGTCCCCGAGTGCCACACGTTTTTTTTTTTCCAAATCATTAGCATTACTCGTTTAGACGTGATCTTCAGTATAAAATTATTAAAAGTCGGTTATCGTCGGCTAAATTGCTGCTATCAGTCCATGTAAGTATTCCTCTTTGTCAATATCCATACAATACTCGGCCTTATAAGAGATTGACACAAAATACACTACTTTTTTAGGGTTCCGTACCTCAAAAGGAAAAGAAAGATCACTTCGTTGTCCTTCTGTCTTTCAGTCAGTCAAAACCCTTTTTCTCAGGAACGCGTGGAGGTATCAAGTTGAAATTTAATATCAAATACGTACGTCTATGGTCCCATGGAGCTCTTAAAAAATTAAACTTCTAAAAGAACTCAATACAAAAAATACGGCCATTTACACGATATATTTTGATACTCGCAAATAAATAAAAACGTATAAGGTACTTCTCGTTGACCTAGAATCATGAAATTTCGCAAAAAAACAAGGTCTCACATCACACTTGCACTGGAAAAAGATCGAAAATCGTTAATTTGTAGTATTATCGCATTTTTTTTTTTTCTGTTACAGACTTACATTTGCAGTTGGAGAATTGTTCTAAAAGATGCGCCAGAGTAACAGTCTGGTACAGTGCCTCAGTGCTTCATTGTTCGAACCCAAGGCACGCACTGGCCCCCCGGCAACATGGCAACTGAACGAACACGGGTGGGTTTTAGTCAGTAAGAGTCTGACACGCCCTCCCGCTCCGCCCAGAGCGCGAAGTTATTTGATAATTTCCCACACAAAACAAAAAAAAAAAAAAAGCGGCCAAATGCGAGTCGTACTCGCCCATGAAGGGTTCCGTAGCAGTAAGTAACATTGAATGAAAGGTAAATTGCGGTTTACGATTTATAACGTATTAAAAAAAAACTACTTGCTAGATCTCGTTCAAACCAATTTTCGGTGGAAGTTTATATAGTAATGTACATCATATATTTTTTTTAGTTTTATCATTCTCTTATTTTAGAAGTTACAGGGGGGGGACACACATTTTACCACTTTGGAAGTGTCTCTCGCGCAAACTATTCAGTTTAGAAAAAAATGATAGTAGAAACCTCAATATCATTTTTGAAGACCTATCCATAGATATCCCACACGTATGGGATTGATGAAAAAATTTTTTTTGAGTTTCAGTTCTAAGTATGGGGAACTCCAAAATTATTTGTTTTTTTTTCTATTTTTGTGTGAAAATCTTAATGCGGTTCACAGAATACATCTACTTACCAAGTTTCAACAGCATAGCTCTTATAGTTTCGGAAAAAAGTGGCTGTGACATACGGACGGACAGACAGACAGACAGACATGACGAATCTATAAGGGTTCCGTTTTTTGCCATTTGGCAACGGAACCCTAAAAAGGCACGCACCTTTGACTTTTCGGATTCATGTGCGTATAGTATAATTATCACTTGCTTCAAAAACGGTGAAGGAAAACATCGTGAGGAAACCGGCATGCCTGAGAGATATTTCTCGACGGTTCGTAAAACCAAGTCAGAAGCCCATGGGCGGCTTTAAAACTCTGACACCAGGACAGTCACAAACCACAAGAAAAAGAAGAAAAGCCTCAAAAAGAACGTAAAAAAGTCTTTACATTCCGACTATCTAAAAGCCCGAAATGTCAATTTAATTAAGTAAAGTACATCAGTTTTTGCGTCAACTCAATTGCAGTTTGCAGTAAAAGTTTTTTCGTAAAAGCCGCAAACTAGAAAAACGTGTACTGAACGAGCAACTCTTTAGTAGATGCACTACTATATTGGCAAACTTTACAAAAAACTCGATACTATCGAGGCCCAGACCGTTCGTTATAGCAATTTACGGTTCGTTCCCCACAAAAGCAAATAGGTTTTTTTTACATTTTTACTCCGTAGAAGATCTGGTAGATGTTTTCAGGGAAGCTCTAAGGCATTTATCAACAGACTAGCTTTATACCCGCGACTTCGTCCGCAAAAAAGTTCTTGTCATAAGCTCGGTTTTTAACACTGTGCGCTTGGAGTTGTCAAAGTTGTAGGTATTATTGAAGTGAAAACTTCTGTAGGCGCGTTGGGCACTTTTGAGATGGGACTAAACCATCGATTTCACGACACTGTAACACAATTTTCCGACACCGTGGAATAAAAGACATCAACACGTTGATTACCGCGGTGCCGATTTTTTTTTCAAGTTTTCACTTCTGTCGGCAGTCCCGGAGTGCCACTGTTTTTTTTTTAATTCAACCGTCCGGTTACCTCCTCAGTGCCCCGACGCCTCTTAGTACGGTCTACAAAACTCTTCTTGTCTGCACAGTTCTGACATATTATTCTTTAAGTTGACAAACGCACAGTTATTAAAATAGGATTATATAACATAATAAAATATGACACAGCTTCCTATTAGTGAAAGAATTTTCGGAATCAGATCATTAGTTCCAAATATATATACTACCTACATTCAAACTCACCAAACCTCTCTAAAATATTATTATAGACACATTCTTTTCAATTCGTTCAGAAAAGTTTGAAGACTTGAATTTTTTTTTTTTAAATTAAAAACTTCTTTAGGCGCGTTGGGCATTTTTTGGACTAAACCATTGATTTCACGACACTGCGACGACACCAGCTTTTGACCATTAAAAAGACATCAACACGTTGATTACCGCGGTGCCGATTTTTTTTCAAGTTTTCATTTCTGTCGGCACTCCCGAAGTGCCACTGTTTTTTTTTTGTGTTTAGTGACTTACCTGGTGTCAGATTTTTTTTGCCGCTCATGAGCTTCTGACTTGGCTTCACATGCCGTCGAGAAATATATCTCAGGCATGCCGGTTTCCTCACGATGTTTTACTTCACCGTTTTTGAAGCAAGTGATAATTATACAATACGCACATGAATCCGAAAAGTCAGAGGTGCGTGCCGTTCCCAGGTCGAGCAAACTCTTATTGGGCTTTTTTCATCAGGAATTTCTCAGAAGTAGCCCAGAGTTTGGATTTGTGCCCGGTTGATGGCAATAAGCTCGCCCCCTGTTACATGGGACTAAAAAACCTCATTGGCGAAATGTGGGTGTACTAAGGTACACCTCTGCCTTACCCGTCAGTTATACAGGCGTGATGTTATGTAATGTGTAGTTTTCCGATTCAGCAGTCGCTCCATGTAAAATACTGGTATTCAGCTGCATCCGGTTCGACTGGAAGCCGACCCCAAAATAGTTGGGAAAAAGCTAGACAGATTGATTGATCAGTCTACTGAACGCAATAGCGAATGCTGTGTCCTATTGGTACTGAGTTCGATGCTTGGGTAAAGTGTAATTGGAATTTGTCAAAAGCACCCTGGAATCTGAAATTTTAACTGGTTTATTTCAGACCAAATAAAACACCAAGACAATCTGAACAATACAGTGAAGCACTCAAACTCACCTAACTAAGTGCACACATGTGTATCAAACCGGCCTCACGTCACTGTTGACAGCTCTATGTCTTGGTTTTATATTTGGTCTGAGTGGTTTATCATAAAACTTCACCAATAACACAACTAGCACAATATGATTGTAAAAACTTCTAACTATCCCTTTGAGAAAAACAAGCGTGAGACATGATCTTTCAGCCAGGCATTTAAAACAAAGGAAACGCTCTTAAAACAAATGTTCATTGGAGCAATTTTATCTATCTTGCACGAACGGAATTAAGTAGGTAGGTAGGATCTACCCCAATGATTTACTGGCGTTCGGCGTTTCAGCTGAAAATCGTAGTACAGGGCATTAATAGCTTTGCATTTTCTGAAGGTATTTTAGAATTGGTTGCTGGATTCCTGATTTTGAGAAAATGTTGACTCGGAATTCTTTAATTACCCGCAAGCTGAGAGCATTAATTTCAATTAAACAATTAACTGGAATTGTCAGGGAGTATGTCACTTTTGCAGAAAAGTCCGAAAAGGATACCGTGTCCCATGGCAACATGGCAACTGAAGGAACACCGGTGAGTTTTAACCAGTAAGAGTCTGACACGCCCTCCCGCTCCGCCCAGAGCGGGAGAAGTTTTTTGATAATTTCCCACCCAAAACAAAAAAAAAAGGCACGCACCTCTTACTTTTCGGATTCATGTGCGTATGGTATAGTTATCACTTGCTTCAAAAACGGTGAAGGAAAACATCGAGAGGAAACCGGCATGCCTGAGAGATATTTCTCGACGGTTTGTAAAGCCAAGTCAGAGGCCCCTGGGCGGCTTTAAAACTCTGACACCAGGACAGTCACAAACCACAAGAAAAAGAAGAAAAGCCTCAAAAAGAACGTAAAAAAGTCTTTACATTCCGACTATCTAAGTTATTTGATAATTTCTCACCCAAAAAAAAAAGGGAGTCTGTCAGTTGGACAGAAAGATGAAGCTAGTTGTCTGTTCCAAAACTTAAATCTCTATGGCGAATAACGGGCAAGAAACTCCATGGACACTCTTTTAAGTCAAGATATTACAATATTCTGCGTACATTATTCTTGTTGATTCGTGAGAAAAATTAAGTAGTTGGTAAAAAAGGCTGAATAAAATTTCGTTTCGATGGGTAAACCAATGGAGTAGGTAATTCAATAATAATGATCCTGTAAGGCATTTATTAAGGACTGGTAGGAGGACCAGAAGGTGCTGAGGAAATTCCACCAACCCGTACTGAGCCAGCTTGTGGATTACGGTCCACTCCCTCTCACAGACAGGGAGCCTGTGTCCCAGCAGTGGGAACATTAAGTATAGGCCGATTATGCTAAGTAAATTCAGAAATACCTATAGCTTCGACCTTTCTAATTCGTACCCACGTGCTCCATGAAAATTTTATACTCATGACCATTTTCATTAGTCATTCCAAGGAATCTCGAACCAAAAAAAAAAATGTATTCAAAAATAATATTTTTAGGGTTCCGTACCAAAATGGTAAAAAGGAACCCTTATGGTGCGACTCAGTCTGTCTGCCCATCTGTCTGTCACAGCTAGATATCTCAAGAACTGCTAATGCTATCAACTTGAAATTTGGAAAGGTTTTAGATGACGTTTGCCCAACTATTTTGCAAATAAAAAAGAAATAAAATTATATATAAGTATACATCTTTTTGCAACAGGGACTGAACGGGGGCCTTAAAAATTCGAAGTGGGGCTACTAGGGCACAGGCTGGAGTCCTTTAAAAAAGAGCACTATTTACACATTCTCAATTTTTTTGTAAGCCGCATTGTTTCGACTTGTGACGAAAAATTTAAAAAAAATACTGGCGCTCCGGGAGTGCCAACAGAAGTAAAAACTTGAAAAAAATCGGCACCGCGGTAATCAACGCGTTGATGTCTGTATTTGCGTTACAGTGTCGCGAAATCAATGGTTTAGTCCCATCCCAATACTACGAATGTAAAAAAGCTTTAACAGACTGGATAAAATTACTAAATTATGACGACACGGAGGCACTCTTGGAACACATTAAGTAAAATGTGCTAATTAGGTAATAATAATCACACAACTTATCCACACCTATATCTATAAACACTAAATGCATAACACACACATACACTCACACACGCACACAAATAAGATAAGTAATACCTAGCTGTAAATACCTAGTTCATATTTTGTATTGCTTAGCTATGGAAGAGCGGGGCTCCCCAACACAGGCATCACTTGCTTACAGGGGAGCTCCAAACACAAATATTCTATATGTAAACTTGTTGAAGCAATAAACCATTTTGTATTTTTTGTATTTTGTATCTCAATGCCCAACGCGCCTACGAAGTTTTCACTTCAAATATACCATTCCCCCTTATCTCCGAAGTTTGCATAGAGAAAATTATTCTATGTGACATAAGTTTACGTAAAGATTACAGGAAAAATAAAACGATATCTCCAAATAGCACACTTTTCAGAAATCATCAACAAAAATTACATTAGTTCCACTATCAGCCAAGGGATGGCGCTGACCTAAAACTGCAATATTCTACACCGCAGTGTGCAGTGTTAAAATTCTCTGACAAATATAGGCCTTGCCGTTGAACATTAAAAATGATACGGAACCCTCGGTGTGCGAGTCCGACTCGCTCTTGTTTAAAATATTATAAAAAGAATCACTTTGCTCCATTCAAAGATGCTGTGGAGAAACCTGCTGCAATCGTATTTGTAATTTTCAGTCAACTTTTACCTCCAAATGTCCACTGGTAACCACGAAATAAACTCTCATAGAAGGCTCACTCTGCAAAATACTCCAAGGAAAATTGATACCCACCTCAAATTAATCGAAAATATATGTGTCGGAGACGGGTATGTGATTCTATCGTTATTATCAGCGATATTTTAACTACTGTGGGCATAGTGTGGGTAGTGTTGGTTAATGCGCAATAGAAAAACCGTTTGCAGTTCAGATCACATTATAATTTACTATCAAATTAATCACACTAGGTAAATTATATACACGCTCTAGGTGCGACGACGTTTATTAAAATCACCAATTAACACAATGATCACAAATTACAACTAACACAATAACTGAGCACCACGAATCGAGAACAGTTCCGCGACGTCTTGACTCCAATGCAATCCAAAGCTGAATCCCTCCTCGCCGTGACCTTAAAACATCACGACTCTGTAGAAGCGCGCTTTTTAGGTGTGGGTAGCTCACGTCCTGTCGCCAACGGCGCGCTTGCGATTCGTTTCGTGTCCGTACTAATGACCGGATCCGACATATAGATAAATGTTGCAAGACAAATGAAACATTATGAATTGTAAAGCTAAGCGCATATTACAGCCGCATCAGGCCGTAGCATATCCCATTTCAATACAAAAATTCAATACATTTTTTATGAACTATCTATCGTTCACTACCGGAGCGTCACCACGCCGTCTGTAGTGAATGATAGTATAAACATACGAAAGTAATGAACATGGATTCTAAACCACGCTAGTTTTAATAATACGTCTATGGAAACCACCACTATAAACTTTAGTTTCTTCAGTTACCTTTCTGGTATGTAAACTTTTCATTACCTATAGAATTCTCCTTCTGTATTATTTTTATTTCGTGTCAAAATGATGTGGATTCCAAAGAATTCGCTTTTACCGCACATTTTGGAGCAAGCGACGCGAAAACTCCGAAGTGATATCTTGCAGTTTTATTTCAGCTGTTTTGTAAGCCCTTTGATATTATGTTGCACTTTTGTGGTTTTTAATAACTTCTTGAATAGATTTGTGGAATGTGATTTTTTGGAGAATAAAACACATAAATAAAAACTGATATGGGGAAGGTTGTGAGAAGCTTTTTTTTGTAGGATATCTAATTGGTCATTTGAATCGTCAACATCTGCCTAGCTTTTTCCCAACTATGTTGGGTTCAGCTTCTAGTCTAACTGGATGCATTTGATGCATTCATTAAATACATCCGGTTATGCAACGTTAGTTTTTGTTTACACTAAACCTCTTAAGGGGTCATTGTACTCATCATTATGAACAACTTTCACTATGGGACCAACGCTGAAACTGCGAACAAAAAATCTGCTGTTCCCTACATTTTGACGAGGTATGCGAACATAACTGTACGGAACAGCTAATTTTTTTTCGCGATTTCAGCTTTAGTCCCATAGTGAAGGTTGTTTATAATGATGAGTACAATTTCCCCTTGAGAGGTTTAGTGTAAACAAAAACTAAGGTTGTATAATTGCATGTAAAATACTGGTAATTTTACATGAAGCGACTGCCTAATAGATCTGACCTCCACAACCCTGGTACTGGGTAGTACGATATCCCTGAGTAAGATTGGTGGTCAGACTTTCGGGCTTCTGATGACATTTAACGAATGTCTTAGAACCTAACTTGGTCCCGGCTATCGTTCGTGATAGCCGGGACCAACAGTTTAACGTGCAATAAGTGGTCGTTTGAATAAATGATTCTAATTTATGAAAATGATCAAATAGTAAATTATGCCAAGCTTTGGTAGATTCTTGTGTCTTTAAGAATTAACAGAAACGCATTAGTAGTGTATTAAGTTCAAACTGTTTCATAAACCATTGTATTTTGTGATATTATTTGTCATATTAATTATTTAGAAATAAAGAGGCTTTTTATTTATTTTTTATTTTTTACTAGCTTCCGCCAGCGGCTTCGCCCGCGTGATATCTATATAAATTATAGCCTGTCTTACTCAGTGATAGTACAGAATTCTACTGGTGAAAGAATTTTTTTAATCGGTTCAGTAGTTTTTGAGTTCATGCATTACAAAGAAAAATACAAATATACAAAAATACAAATGTTTTCTCTTTATAAATAATATAATATATATTTATATTATTAAGTATAGATATAGATTAATTAAATCCAGTAGTTATTTTTTTTTTAATAATTCAGAATTCATAAACATTAACTACAGATAAAAACCTATCTAACATACCTACTAAAGATATCGAGCTTTCCAAGTTTTTCGAACAAAGTCAAAACACTGTGAAAATAATAACCAAGAAATGCTCTCCATATTGCAGGCTGTACAAACAAACAGTAGGGTACCGAGCAGTATAATACTTAGTTTCTACAAAGAACTCAAAAATAGTTCACCAAGGTATTCAAAATAAAATTTAGACCTTTGCCTGTTTGCGCAGAAACTTATAATGAGTTTCTCGGACTTGAAGGCAGAACCTAGTGAAATTGAGTAGCAAAGACTTTGATATACATCCTGTTATTTGAAAGTAAACTCTATGCCTGTTAGGTAGGGTTTAGAATGGTGTAGACAGTTGGAAGTAACAGCCGGTGCAGTGTACCGGTTGTAAAATAAACTTTTATTTTGTTCGTGTTATTTTATTTTCTTATTGTTATTTTACGTAGGCATTTGATGCGTTGCGTTTCACCAACCCTCACCGGGCCCGTATGGGCCTGCACCCACTGGCGGCATGGCACGGCAAGGGATTTTTATGCGACGAATAGGAATATAACTTATATGTATGACAATAGAATTGAAATAGATGATAAACCTAACATGACTTTATAACTATCTGACTGTTTTGAGTATTCTTATGTGGCCTACGAAAATGTCTTGTAGAAATGGTAGCGTCATGTGACGGGTTGTTGAGTTTCCATAAAATACGGTTGAGCTGCACGATGACTAATGCTTGCATACCGTCATCGGTTGGGACACGTCAACTCAAAGCTGCCGCTGCTGCTGCTGTAGCTCTTTCTTCAAAACGCCCTTTCAAACTCAAACTCAAATCTCAAACTCAAAGCATTTATTTCAAATAAACCAATTACAGGTACTTTTAAATTGTCAAGGGGTCGGTCAGTCAGAAAAATGAAGCTAGTTGCCCATTCCAAAGCGTAGTAGGTACCTATGGAGAAGAACGGGCAAGAAATTCCACGGACACTCTTTTAAATCAAAATATTGTTACAAAATATTCGTTACATCATTCGTGTTGAATTTATACATGTGAGAACAATGTAGAAAGACGTGCACGTTAAAAGCGTCCGTAATAAAAATATAATAACAATTCCAAAATTTAAATAAATTAAAATAAACCGTGGCAGCTAAGAGATGACCAGTCTTTCAGACATGGCCCTACATTGTTAGACTTACATAATATCCTAATAATATACCCCTTTATTTATAAACGATGCTTAAAGTTAAGAGACCTTTAAGCATCAATGAGTTTCGGCATTACTTTTCAGAAATCAGTCAGAAAATGCCAGTCATTATAATTTAAAAAAATTGAATAAAAACTTTACATGTCAAGGTATTTAAAAAGATCTACTTACAGAAATAGAACTTTACTTACTCAGTGTTATTGGGTTTTTCTATCTGAAATTTCTCAGTAGCAGCCTGGAGTCTGGATTTGTGCCCGGTTGATGGCAATAGGGTCGCCACCTATTACATGGGACTTAAACTTAACTGGCGAAATGTGGGTGTACCTGCTACAGGATTTTTATTTAAGAATTATTACTTTTGAGTTCATGTACTATGTTCAGCTGAATCACACATATTTCAATGGAAAATAATACTTACCCGATTTATTAGGTCACACAGGGAGACGTCATTACGTCATTACTTAGGTAATTGCTGAAAACCAGCGCTGTAGAAGTTAGGTTCGTCCGAATTCACAGCTTTTCGCTGAGCAATGACCTGTTCTTGCACAGATGCGACGCACAGATTAATATTTGTTGTTATTTGTTACAAAAGTAGATAACTCTGCAATCGGCATTTTGTTTTTGTTTTGTTATGTTTTTGTTGTCATTTGCCAATGTTGCAATATTAATTTTGCAATATTGTCTTTGCTTCGTGGCCTAGACATCAACCAATGAATCAGTGATATAGTTACCAGGAACAATATTGTCAAACTTTTTTAATAATTGAATACGAGGCTTTTGGCTACTTTTCTTTTGTGTTTTTTGTCCAGTTTTTTAAAATGTGCGATTTGTTTGTACAGAATAAACAAGTTTTGTTTCTTTCTTTTTTTTCTTTCTAGGGACATAAATATGTTACTTACAGAAAAAATCTCTGCTATATCCGTCAACATTGATTTTAACTTTATAAAACCTTTCAGTAAATATTTATTTTTCACTTCTGCAAATCTGTAACAAAATAAAACATCAAATTACGTATTGTAACACAAAACATTTTATTTATGCCACTTGGAATTTAACGACGCCATTTTGTAAACAGTAGGTAAAGGACCATAAAATCTAAGAGGTTATGTTCAGGAAACAGAGCGGGCGGCGGTGTTAACGCGAAAGCGGACGGCAACTGGCTTTAAAAACTGGGTTGCACATTATTTTCTTTAATGTTTTAAAGATAAAGAAAAGAACTACCTACGTTTTTCTTACCGAGTACTCCGTTATGTATCTTTTAAATTCAGTCCCGTATACCATAAAGTAAGCCAGAATAAATAGCGTTTTTTTTTTTTGAAGTAATAACTTCTTTAAGCGCGTTGGACATTTTTCAGATGGGAAAAACAATTAAAATACAAAAATATAAAATAGTTTATTGTGCTAAATAGAAAATTACATTACATTTTAACGTGTTTGGAGCCTCCTTTTAGGCAAACAATGCCTGTATTAGAAGGTTCCGCTCTTTCACATCATTGTAAGACATATAAGGGTAGTATACAATGTAAGTACATTTTTCTGTATGAATCAATTGAACTCGCGACACCGTTACCGACACCTCATTTTTGTAAACGCGATTGTGCTCCTTATTTATATTAAGTTACGGATCAATGTTCTATGCAAGTATTTTTACTTAAAGGTTTTGCATTTTTTTTTTTTTTTTGTAAACGCAATTGTTCTCTTTATTTAGATAAGGTTACAGACCAATGTTCTATACAAGTATTTTTCTTCCATCAGTTTTCACTTCTGTCGGCACTCCCGGAGTGTCAGTTTTTTTTTCTCAAGAATATTTTCATCAGCAGTCTTGGAGTTTGGTGGTATAGTAAATGGCAGTAACCTGTTACGTTGTCAAATATTGGGATTGCATATTCGTACTCGTACACTGACGGAAACCCAAAACGGCAAATATTTTTTAAATAATACATTCCTTTCCCCAAATTGTCTATTACATACGGTACTTTGTCTGGACAATTTTGCTAGCATAAACATACCAAGCGTGTTGCACGCAAAAATTGACCTTAATGTGCTTACACCATGCACAATTTGGTTGTACCACGAACCTACTTCTTAGAAAATTAGAGGCATAACATTAAAGTTCAAATTAGATTGATCTATTCAAAAACCCTAATCGCTTATCGCTTATCGCAAGCTCTAGCTGGTACAAGTGCTTGGTATTAGCTGTCAATATGGGCATTAAATAGATTTATCGCGGGTCGCTCGTAAACCTGCCTTAAGCTCTTAAGGGTAAGCCAAGCTCTTTATATTGAACGTAATTTGTAGCTAGTGCTGTCCGATTCTCGCTACATTAGACGGGAAAAAAATAATTGAAATTGTTTTAAAATTAATTCAGTTACATTAAAATATAACTTTTATAAAGATAAAAAGTTAATAATTAACTAACAAATTAAAACCTTATAAATGTCTACTTCATGTCATATTTTCCTAACAAAAATATTTGAAATAATACAAAATTATATTTTTTCAAGACGAACAATAATTTAGCATAGATAACCAGTAATTTTAATAAGTAAAATTAAATAAAAACACAATCTATTCTTTTGGTTTAACGCGACTGCGGTGATGCCCAAAAGGAGGGACTGCTTCAGCCAAATAATTTCAGAAGAATGTTGGACATTAACCTTGCCCAAAAATCCCCACCCCTACGTTCTCCATCATAAACTTTCATGACCCTACCCTTTAAGGTCATACCAATGGGGATCAATAAATAATACATAAAACCCCTGTCAGGAACATTTCGTCCTATTAATAAAATGGCAGTTTTATTGCCCAATACAGTGTAATTACTGATTCTATCGTGTTAAGGACTTGACATTGTTTGTCTGATACCTACTCTGCTCGATGTGATGGTCAATTAAAACGTTATTGAATGGTTGTAGTGTCAGTATAACGGGTTTTATTATTCGGTAAATATCCATTTTAAAGGCCTGACAGATTGCTAAAGAAGGCACAAGGGTTTTTGGAACGAAGATCTTTAACGCGGCTTGTGGCAGCAATAGACTGGCAGAAAATTTCACGTGAAAAAGCTTTCATACTTGCGACTGTCTTTTTATAATTCAATAGAGAGAGAGAGTGAATTTGGTCAAAATGAAAATCCAAGATAGCGGCTGTGATTTATATTTTTTATTTTTAGTCATGGGTGTCGTTATCGTGGTTTTCGAGGGTGTTAAAACCAATACTGACGTTAAATTTAAATCCAAGATGGCGGCTGCAAATATTTAAAAAAAAATCCTTACGGATATCGTTTTCATAGTTTTCGAGAGTGCTTATGTCGATAGTGAGGTCAAAATGTAAATCCAAGATGACGGCTCCGAAAATATTGTTTTTGCTTAAAATCATACCTTGAGAAGGAACTTTGTTCCTGACAGGGGTCCCTCGACGGCCCACATTTTTTTTGTTTAATGATCATCACGCTAGTTCCAGCTCTTTTTTTTTTGGGTGGGAAATTATCAAATAACTTCTCCCGCTCTGGGCGGAGCGGGAGGGCGTGTCAGACTCTTACTAACTAAAACCCACCCTTGTTCCTTCGGTTGCCCTGTTGCCGGGGGCCACGATTTCCCTATCGGTTTTCTTCGAACCCCCGGCAGGCACTGGCCCTAGCGGACCCCGTCAATTCTGCTGACATCTCTTTGAGGCGCGCGTGGAACACAACGCGCCGTCGACCCGGGCTTGGTCCTTATCGGACGGCGAGCTACCCATTGCTCATCGTCCGCAAGCCCGCGCCTACGGTGGCCGGAAATCGACTCGCGATTCCCGCCCCCGCTCCATCTAGAGCGGGAGAAGTTATTTGATAACTTCCCACCCAAAAAAAAAAGGGGGCTAGTCTAAGTCTAATTAAAACATTTCGATTTTAACAGTATCATACTTTTTCAGCCTGCTTAAACCTTTACTAAGATCCTAAGCTTTCTTCTGATAATGTTTGCTATTCAAGAGCAAAAGTATTTTGTTTTTGCAATTTTTATAGGTAATTGTCAAATTAACAAAGGCGAATTGTTACAGGCTGAATTTTTGAGATCGGGCAGTACGGGTAAGTTCCTGAAAACGTTTTTATGAGACTGTCCTTAACTTTTTGAGTAATCGCTAACTGCATTCACAGCGTTTGTAAAATTAGAACAATAGAGTAGTTGCCTAGGTAAAAAAAAAATTCTATTTAGTCCATCTTTTAGATAATAAAAAAATATTAGACACGTATTTTTTGCTTTATCATATTAATCTTAAAAATAACTTAGAAAACACGCATTAAAGTTGGGGAGTGAGGGCTCGCTACGTCACAACGCAGTATTAAATCTGGCAAGGCGTGATATCATGCCACATTTTAACTCAATGTATCGCCGTAATCTTTTAATTACGTCAAAAAAGAAAAAATACGTGTTCAATATTTTTTAATAATCTACAAGACAAATAAAAAAAAGGATTGTGTGGTTTTATGAAACCACGGTAAAAGTGAAACTTTTAAGGGAACTATAGGCGCCGCCATATTGGCCTTGGCTGCTCTGACGAGCGCATTTCACTTTATCCCTACTCCGCGGCCGACCGTCACGCGACATGCAACACACAGACGAAAAAGTTTGAGACGATGTAATAAAAGTTTCACTTTAAAAAAAAATTGGACACAGGCCTATTAGCTAGAAAAACGGTAAACGTACCTGCTCTTACTGCCCCGTCTAAAAAAATCCAACCTGTATATCACATACTTGCTTGACACACATGCAAGCTATATCAACACAATTAACCTATACACTCACTAATTGATAGCCTTAAGCTAACAATGTTAAAGTTTGCTTAGGTAGTCAAAGAAACCACCTAACTTACATAGGTGCAACTAATGGACAGAAACTTTCTCCATACGTACGATACCGTGCCCCATTTACACTACAAGCCAGGAATACCAACGATGCACTAAGTGCATGCAGTATCGAATACTGTTCAAATAAACTTTGCACGTGGTGTGATTACATTTAGTGGCAGAT
Source organism: Agrochola lychnidis (assembly GCA_963680765.1). Taxonomy (NCBI): domain Eukaryota; kingdom Metazoa; phylum Arthropoda; class Insecta; order Lepidoptera; family Noctuidae; genus Agrochola; species Agrochola lychnidis. Next base: position 15,541,546 of record OY796869.1, on the reverse strand, counting down.
GGCGAGAAAGTATTTAATTAGCCTGTGTCCGTCCAAGCAATGATTACACCGTTTGCTGACAACTTTTATATATAAACATCAACGAAGTTTATTTATACAGTATAATTCTTCATAATGTGCACATATCGAAATGAGGGAATCTATGCTTTATATTATCGAAGGATAAAAAATTTTTTACTTAGCACGATTCTTCCTGTAGATAAACGTTGCTAAATTCAAGAAATTATTAACGTTTGCTCAACCACATTACTTAGCACGATTCTCCGTTAAATCGAAAATACTGCAGAATTAATTTTGAAATAAATATTATTGGTAAACTTGAAGATTATTACAAATCTTTTTGTAAGTGTATTTTTAAATAAAATAATCATCAGATGACTCATCAAGAAATGTATAAAACTAAAAACCCACTGTATAATCTACACTTGTAATTAATTTATAAAATGAGAAAATATTTGTATTTTTGTCTTAGAGTATATATCACTGGAGAAGCCATAAGCGCAATATTCCGAACAAAAAATTCTGTCACTTTTGGCGGGGGACGCGCGGTAGTTTCTACGAAAAAGAACAATGGCTATTGTTGTTTCCGAGCCCGGAAAGAGAAGTCCGTACCATCGTTTTTTTTATCGATATCGATAATCATTCGGAATTTTGCTTGAATCCAGAAATAAAACAGCTGATGCATAGAAAAGTTAAATTTTAATAATAATAACTATTAAATAAAAGTAAATAAATAATGTTATAGTACCAACAAATAATATATCCTTAAAAATCAGTAGGTTCATAACAACTACTGATTTTTAAAATGAATCAATTTGGAGTACATAATAATATGGCGAATACATTTTTGAGGGTCCCTTTTTTGTAATGTACGCAATTCTTGTATCTGTATATTTGGTCATTACGGCTTTAGCTAGTTCTACCTCATGACTATTTAAGACCGGTATCATGACCTTGTGAGAATAATATTTTCCCAACAAGATTCCGCAGAGCCTGTGTTACGAACTAACGACAAAGGTGGTGGTATATTTAATACTTAATTTTTTGCGGTCATCCAATCCAAGCCTTATTAACTTCTCACATTGCTGACATAAAGAAATGGATTATGATTTTTTCTTTCTCTTTCTCTCGATCGAATTAGAAGTAGATGGTTGGAAGCAGCCCCGGATCTAGAATTTTTTTGAGGCGGGGCAAAAACTGCCGTCTGCCGCCCCGCCAATCTTTTATGGGGATGCGCTAAGTTAGCCCCCGCGATATTTAAATTTTCTCAAAATAAAAATTTTGGCAGCAACATATTCAAATTGTATCAATCGATAATGCGCCAATTCAACAGGGGTGCCAAAATTGTTGTAAAAAAGAATAAAAAATAGAAAGATTATAAATGTGCTGCGCGTCTCATTTATTGCAAAGTTGCGGTGTGCTGGGTGGTGCACTTGTCTGCTACGTTTGAATTTGTCGCCCCCTGAAGTTGGCGCCCGGGGCACGGGCCCCGGATTGCCCCCTTAGATCCGGGGCTGGTTGGAAGTATAAACACTTTTTCACGTGACTTTTCTGCCAACTTCCTCCTACTGCAAGCCGCGTTAGAAAACTTCGTTCAAAAACAATTTTCTTAAACAACAAAAAATACTAATTCGCCCTAAGAAATTATCGACATGTCAATTTTGGTTTCATACATGACCCCAACCCTACGGTAGTCTCGTTATCATTTTTGCTAGAAGACATAATCGCATGGCAAGTGCATGTCAATTTAGCTGATTTGACGTACATTTTCGTAATGCAAAAAAAAATATTTTGAACCTTATGAACATAAAAACGAAGTGTAGCGAGACATGGTGACGTCACGAAAGCAATGCGAGAAAAATACTCGATTCATGCCGTGTTTTATGTTGAATCATGGTTGAATCGAATGAAAAGTCAAAATGTATTATGAGGTTAGGATTTTAAAAATCACTGAAAACATGACTAGATATTTAAAAAAATACTTAAATATGGAAGGTTATTCCGTCTTTATTTAAGTTTGACGTATTTGAACGCTTTTTACATGTTTTAACAGCACAACTAGGCATTTTCACGGAGCACAGATGAGAACCCCGCGACTCGAAAACGATTAACGTTGTGCGTTCGAATCGATTTGAAAGTAGTTTTTATGAACGTGTTAGAGCATTTGCTCTTGTACTTTTACAGAGGGGGAAGTGTTCGTAAGGCTTCTCCAGTGATATATACTCTAAGATTTTTGTTTATGATGAACGCAAAAACAACTGAACCGATTTTAAAAATTCTTTCACCAGTAGAATGCTATATTATTACGGAGTAACATAGGCTAAAATTTAATTTTTATTTAATATAAATTTAATATCACGCGGTTGAAGTACCTAAAGCTTGTAGTTCCTCTTAATTGCATTCTCCCATTTCTTACAGCATCTTTCCTACCTTAAGGGCGAAGATAAAATAAATTGTCCCTATTAGCGCCTGTGCTAAGTTTTTATTAACGCCGTTGTGCTTTAAATAGCTTTGTATTGCAGGATATATTTTCGGGCATTTTTAATTCCCTTGTCCTTTAAAATAATATTTAAGCTATATTTTGCTCGTGATTTTTTATATGGTGTGTAGGCTGTTCTTTCTTTGACAGGCAGTTTCATTAATTACTGGAAAACTATTCGCCAAACATAACTTCTAAACTCAAAACGTGTAAATTTTTAATTGAATTTACACGAGATAGAGATATATGCGGGTGAAACCGCGGGCAAAAGCTAGTTTTTTATAATAGTTCGTTGTCATATTTTTACCGCAAATAAACGTATTTTCTTTTAGTTTTTTCTTTCGTTGAACCCCAGAAATCGACAGCACACTAATAAAAACAAAACAAATTCCCCTTCACTGCTTCCGAACATATAAAACACAACTCCCCATTGACGCACACGGGCTATAAAAGTTTCTTGCTGAAATGTCTAGTTTCAAATTGAATTATATGTCTCAAAGGGCCTGTCGCTTTGATGTTTTTTTATTGACCTGATTCGCCACTCAGACGATAGATTCGTCCTGTTTCAGTGGAGACCTCTCTCTATACGTGTAAATGTGTGTTAATAGCATTTATAGGCATGAAATGTGAAAACTACAAATCATAATAATATAAACTAGCTTCTTGCCAAAATACAAGCTTGACTTAGTTTGTGAGTTGGTATATCATTAATATGCTGCTGTACAACCATCAAACACCTTAAAAATTGTACTTCAAAGATTAAGTTTTTGTTGTACAGACGCCAGCACATCAACCAACCCGAAACTGCCAAATTTTCCCAATCAACTTTAAATCTTATAGTTCAGCGATAAAGTTGAAAATCTATTAAATGAATTTGACAGATTGTAGTAGCTTGAAGTGCTGGCGTCTGTACTTTGAGAGTGAAATAAATTTATTACTATTAACTGCGTCCGCGTGGAAGTCGGAAAATAGCCCAAATTCTGTGATAAGCAATTAAAAAAAAAAACTGGCATTCTGGGAGTGCCGACAGAAGAGAAAACTTGAACAAGATCGCCTTGGTGGAAGAAAAATACCTGTATAGAACATTGATCCGTAACCTTATCTAAATAAAGAGCACAATCGAGTTTACAAAAAAAGAATACTATCTATCAAAACCTCTAAAGTAAAAATACTTGCATAGAACATTGATCCGTAACGTAATATAAATAAAGAGCACAATCGCGTTTACAAAAATGAGGTGCCGGTAACGGTATCGCGAGTTCAATTGTTTTTTCCCATCTCAAAAATGCCCCGCGCGCCTAAAGTAGTTTTCACTTAAAAAATCTGGTGTTTCGTAGAAAAGTGCGCGCGCAAAAACCCATCTACGCGGTCAAAATGAATGGAACGGATTTTTTTTTTTTTTTTTTGACCGCATGTTTGTTTAGAATCATATATACTGAATCCATGGTAACAGTTTTCACGTCAATGTCCCTGCCTCCCTGTATGTGGAAGGAAACACAGACGCTGGCAGAGAGTTCCACACTTTGGCTGTGCGCTTAATAAATATGGACATATACTCACTTTTAGCTATAACCGCGAGTCGGTACATACCAACATAATAATAGAAACATGGCACTTTCAGCTTTGTCTCTAAGCAAAGTATCTGCAATGCCCAATGTCCATTGACCAAGGTGGCAGAGCTGACTACGTCCCATCTGATTTGCCCACAAAAACATAACCATGAACCAATACGGGACCTGCCTCGGTGACTGCCTCGTTGGTCTAGTGATCGCAAGCACTACTATTGAGCATGAGGTCCTGGGTTCGATTCCCGGATCAGGCAGAGTGATATTGCGATTATCCAGCTGGAATTTCACAGTAGCAGCCCGGAGTCTGGATTTGTGCCCTGTTGATGGAAATAGGCTCGCCCACTATTACATGGGACTTAAACATAACTGGCAAAATGTGGGTGTACACCTGTAGGTACACCTCTGCCCAACCCTTCGGGGAACACAGGCGTGATGTTATGTTATGTCAATACCGGTCCTTAACTCATAGAACATTAACTAATAATTTGTTAATTAATAAAACAACATGCTTGCTAGATGACTGGCTTTGTGCACGTGCATGCAATCGCTCATCTTCAATTCTACACACTATTATTAAATCGTACATATATCTAGGGAACAATAATAAATTAATTGAGTTAAGTTAACCTACAATTATTAGAATAAATTGCAGTGGAATGCGATAAGAGTTGATTTATTTCTGTGAATAAAGAATTGAATTATTATTCTAATTAATTATTGCATGATCCATGCTATTATTAGAATAATTTGATTACGTAACTAGCTTTTGCTTGGAGATCGGAAATTATCGCACAGGAACGTACTTCCAGGATAGTAAGTATCAGAAGTCAAATAATTTATTTCAATTAGGCACAAAAAGGCACTTTTGAACGTCAAAAACAAAAAATAGAATTGATTCTAGTCGCCCCTTCCAAAAAGTAGTTTTCGTATGGAGAAGAATGGGCAAGAAACTCCACCGTTACTCTTTTAATATGTTTAAAATATTTTGTATACATTAATTATATAATTATATGTGAAGACGATGCACCTGGAATAAGATTACTATACCACAATAGGTAAAAATAATTAAAAATGAAACAATGACAGAAAAAAACCGGCCAAGTGCGTGTCGGACCACGCACAATGAAGGGTTCCGTAGTTGGGATGAATTTATCCCAAAAACAAACTTAACTTTGTAGTTGATAAACATGTTCTCCCATACGGAATGTATGGGAAAACATGTTTTTGCAACTACAAAGTTAAGTTGGTCGATTATTACTCGATAACTAGTAAAGCCTACTTAGCTGTGATAGTTTTTCTTTTAATTTCGTTATATAAACTACTGCTGTGATTTTTTACACACATCCAAAACCAACCATTTAGCTGGCAGGGGGGGACACTTGACTCTAACAAAAATTAGCACTTTAAAGCTTAATATTTTGCAAACGAATCCCTGAATCCAAAAATAGTTTTTGCAAACTCATAATGTTTTTGTAAGATCTTTCCAATGATACCCCACACTATGGGATAAAAAAATAAAACATTACCACTTTACGTGTATGGGAGGTACCCTAAAAAAAAATGTTTTTCATAATTTTGTTTTACCACTTTGTTGGCGTAATTGATATGTATACTTGTATCAAATTACAGCTTTCTAGTACTAAAGGTCTCGGAGCTAGACCGCGGACAGACAGACAGACAGACGGACATGACGAAACTATTAGGGTTCCTTGTTTACTACGAAACCCTAAAAAATAATTATGTAATGGATATAGACAAGTAACTGATGTTACGTCGGGTGCAGATACGCGGACTACATATATTTTATTTTTAGAGTATTTCACATATCTATTTTTATTTGATTCAATTTAATATTTATTTCTGTATCTATCTATCCGTGACATCACTGCGGGCCCTATCAGAATACCAGCGCTGCGACATTTTTTTTTTAAGTGTCGCAGCATATGCTGAGATAGGAGCCTTTTGGCCTCGTACAGGACTCTCTGCTTTTATTTTTAATTTTGCTTTTTTTTATTGTTTTTTTATTAATGTTTTTAATGAAGGTGTTTAGTTTAATTTGTGATTTCCTGTGCGAGTCTCAATAAATATTTTTTCTTTCTTTCTTTCTTGATACATGGTGTTCACATATTTACAAGCATTGTAAAAGTAGGTACCTATACGATATTCCTAAAAAAAATACAAGTGATACTAATTAGTCAGTGTGTGAGTTCAAGTAATCACAGAATGTAAAAAAAAAAATGTTATAATATTTAATTACACAAATAAATTAGCAACCAGTTTGATTTTGTCTATCCTTTGTCCTAACCTAGACCATGGCCTACCTGTGTGCCAAATTTCATAGAAATCCGTTCAGCCGTTAAGGAACAATAAAATAAAGTACTATTATCGATACTGTGCTGACACAACCAGTCTTAACAAGGGCTGTAATGTTACCCAGTTACTGGGTTATGGAGGTCAGACAGGCAGTCGCATCATGTAAAATACTGGTATTCAGCTGCATATGGTAAGACTGGAGGCTGACCCCAACATAGTTGAGAAAAGGCTAGGCACATGATGATACTGTGGTTAAAAACAGAGCTAATTTGCATTAGTAATTTAGTATGGATTACAAAATAATAGTGTGGCACTTGTAAAATACCTACGACTTGTTTTATTTAAATTACGGAGTAGCACGATTTAATCCAAACGAGTTCATTGTATTTGCGTTTATTCAATTGTTAATTGAAATGCTCCATTTGTTCCACATTCGCCCCACAATCGCCTCACATTTATAATATTCCCTGTTCGCATCACATTTTATTCTTTGTAGGCTCCGAAAATAGTTTTTTTCATTAGGGTTCTGTAGTAAACAAAGAAACCCTTATAGTTTCGTCATGTCCATCTGTCTGTATGTCTGCAGTCGAGCTCCAAGACTCTTAGTACTAAAAAGCTGTATTTGGCATGGCATATTAATTACGTCGACAAAGCGGTAAGACAAAATTATGAAAAAAAAAAAATTTTTTTAGGGTACTCGTAAAGTGGTGATTTTTTTTTCTTTCTATCCCATATTGTGGGGTATCATTGGAAAGGTCCTTCAAAAACATTGTGAGTATGTGAAAACCATTTTTAGATTAAGGGATCCGTTTGCGAAATATTAAGCTTTAAAGTGCTAGTTTTTGTTAGAGTCAAGTGTGTCCCCCCCCCCCCGCCAGCTAAATGGTTGGTTTTGAATGTGTGAAAAAAAGTTAGTTAAGTTAAGTTTATATAACAAAATTAAAAGGAAAACTATCACAGCTAAGAAGGCTCTACAAGTTAACGAGTAATATTTAAAATTTTTGCAGTTGCAAAAACATGTTTTCCCATACATTCCGTATCGGAGAACATGTTTTTCAACTACAAAGTTAAGTTTGTTTTTGGGATAAATTCATCCCAACTACGGAACCCTTCATTGTCCGTGGTCAGACACGCACTTGGCCGGTTTTTTTATTAATTATTTTAGTTCTGTTTCGTCCCAATAATTGCTTTTTTTGGTAGATTGCTTATGTTCCTATTTAGGTGAAGCATAAGTACCTACTCTAAATCTAATCAATGCAATTTTTATCAAATAACAACTTAAACTCCTGCCATTTTATCGTGCCAACAAAATGTAGCTCGATTCCAGCACAAATCCAATGGATTTAAGAATTAGGAATTCTTCTACCGTTGCTCAGAACCTGTAGCCAAGGGGAATTTTAAAAGCGTAATCGTTAAGATACTGTGAATTCTTTATATTGCTCCTCAACACTATTTCAGTAGGAGATTGTTTATTTAAAAATGGAGAAGGTTTAAGGAAGCGCTTAGGAGGTACAAACTGGGACAGGACGATAGGATTTTGGTAAATTAATCATTCTTAGTAAAAAAGAGAGCAAAGAATGTTTCATCCAATCCAGTAAGGCCCCGTTCACAGCCTCGAGCGATGCGACTTTGGACGCGACTTGTGTCAAGCGACACGAGTGCGTTTCACCTGTTTTCGTCCATCACTCCGCAAGTCGCATCGCGGTGACTCGAGGCGTGCTCTAAACAACATCTTTAATTTGTTTTCTTCGCAAGAGTGCTCGTTTACGGATACGCAGGGCGTAGCGCGATGCATTGGGCAGCATAACATATAGCGTTGTATGAAAGTGTTTACGGAGAAGCGATTTTACATGCGTTTGCTTGAAATGCAGGCGGAGCCCGTGGATGGCATCGCCGCGTCGCATGCAGCGTTGCAGCTAGCTATTTTTGCAATTCTCCTTTCACGGTAAGACGCAGCGACAACCGCGGCGTGACCTCTAAGTTTGTTTCGGCCTTTCTTCTCGGAGTAGTCAGATAGGAAACGCCGACTTCATCTAGTTTTTAAAATATGATTGACGTGTAAAAGTGTTTGTACAAACCTACTTACAGAAATAAAATCATTTATCATTTATCATTTATATTTCTCTAACAAAATGCTATTAAACATTTTTTTTCTAATACGATACAGGGCAAATCCAAGAAGTTAATATGACCAAGGAGTTTCCATCAACTTTTGGCGGGGGACAGCAGCACCCGCTGTAGCGCATGTGCGGTGAAATATATTGGTGCAGGCGACAGTCATACGTGCAGTTGTACTAAAGGAGATGTTTCATTTTCGGCCATAAAGTGTACGTTAATGACAAAAAAGGAAAAAATTCCACGAATTGAGGAAAAATATTCTTTCCTGTTTATTCCTCTGATTACTTCGGCACAAAAAATAATAGTTTAACAAATTATTGCCATATTTTATTCATCATGGCGTCGTTTTACTTGCATCCTGCTTTCGTCCAGAAATCATGTTACATTTTAACAAAATAATATCTTGTAGACGTTATTCAAATAAATATGAAAGGCGTGTATTTCTGTACTACAGTAAGATAGCTATCTTATACAACTTTTTTGATTAATTAGGAAGTATGATTCATCATAAAAATAAAAAACTGCTTTTGTGGATTGTAGATTTGTAGGTACTTCTGGACGAAAATGGCTAGCTGTCGATAATCGTATTTCTCCTGACAAACGTCAAACATTTTCGGTTTTTATTATGTGCCCAAAAGGTATTAGATATTATGGAAAAAAACAGTCTTCATTGTATTTAGGACTTCGTTTCCCAGGTTTTCTGAAGTGTACATGTTATGGCCGGAGTCCCATACAAAAATGAAACGTCTCCTTTCGTGGGATTTTTTTAATTCTTGATCTTTTTGATCTATTATTATTATTTACTAGGTTCAATCCTAATGTATGAGAGTAGATAATGTAGTGTATGAAACTGCACATAACTAAGTATTAAAACATTTGTATGATACTGTTAAAAACCTCGCCTACGGCTCGGTTTTTACACACACTCGTCATTACATGGTAGGCGGAGTGGGGGGTGTTAGGTTTTTTTCGTTACCTACGGAATTTCTTGATTCGGTCGCCGCGCTCAAAGTCCGCGATAAAAGCTATGCAATAGCTTAAAAATATTAATAGTTCCGCTGTAAACTGAAGTTTTGTTTGTTTTTTTTTACACCTGGTGAGAGAAAGAGCAAATATAGGCCTTAAAAGAAATAAAACACGATAATTCCATTAGAGGATACTAAATTTCGTGTATTTCTTATTGTATTGATTCACCTGATATTGCCGAGCTTTACGAAGTAGGTCGAATGACGCGCGACAATTCACGAACTTCTGATTTTCAGTTTGGCCGAAGCTTCGGCTGGTTTATGACCGAAATCGAAAATATAGCCAAATCATGATTTTTTTGGCCGAATATGGCCGAAAACGGTCACAAATTTTAACGAGTAAAATGTGGGTGTTTTTCACCTTTGCCTTTCTTCTCGTGTAAATTCAAATACAAATGATTGTTAATGAATAAATGACTATGACTATGAATATAGGCTGTATGTTTTGATATTATTTCAATATTTTAGTTTTCGGTGTTTCTTACGACTTGATTTCCTCGAATTACTTTAGGTGGGCTATCCAATTGGTTGAAACTATGAAAGCCTAAAGTAAGCTTGTGCTTGCCAATTTCAGTTTTCACGGAAGGATTTGCCTCGCTTTCGGTTGTTGATGGCAATGGGCTTAGCCCTATTGTTTTTTTTTTTTTTGTAGACAATTATCAAATACATTCTCTAGCTCTAGACGGAGCGAGAGGGCGTGTCAGACTCTCACTGACTAAAACCCACCCGTGTTCCTTCAGTTGCCATGTTGCCGGGGACCACGATATACCTTTAGGACTTTCCCGCGACCGCGGCAGGCATATTTCCACACCCTGCCTAACCCTTCAGGGAATACAAGCGTGATGTTATGTGTGATCCTGCTTCAATGGTGCTAGAGTAGCGACCGCGTACCGGGAGACGTAGCGTTGTAAGGCCTCTCACAAGATGGACCGATGATCTTGTGAAGGCCGCAGGTATCCGCTGGATGCGGGAAGCACAGAATCGGTCGAAGTGGCGGTGCTTGGGGGAGGCCTATGTCCAGCAGTGGACGTCTTTCAGCTAAAATGATGATGATGATGATGAAATAAACTACGAGCATTGCTCTCACTGAGGTTTTGTGCAACTGCCAACGTCTGCGTTTTGATCAGAAGTGTTTTAAAAAACACAAATGCGACGGTGCCGCCAATCCCTTAGAAAAAATCATTTTCCTCGGTTACTTTTGCCTAATCCTACAAGCAAAGAGACGGAGGCTTTTAATATCCCTTATCTGTATGGCATCTATTAATATCATATTCAATTCATCAAGAGCAACTACTCGATAGATGTACATAACAAAGCCTTGTAAATTGGCACAAGGTACACCCCAGAGGTTCATAGAGGTTGTAACTATAGCAACCGTGGCACAAGAGGATTAGTGACCACAACACGTGGATATACTGCCAACTATTATTAATATATATCACTGGATAGATAGGTATAGTGCGTTTATTAGAACTTGACGTGTGACGCGATTGGTCTTGGATCAGTCTTAGTTTTAATACAATTAGAATTCAAAATGGCGACTAACAGAACAGTACTACCGTGGCTAATAATAGCCGTACGGGTCGATCGAATAGGTTAAGCTACGCTTGCCGCGGTTAGACCAAGATGAGTGACCAGCTTAACATATCGAGACTTCTCTGTGCCTCGGAAAGCACGTTAAGCCGTTGGCCCTGCGCCTGATCTCTCTCCGGTCGTGTCAGATTGCCGTCCCATCGGACTATGAGAGTGAGGGCCGAGAGAGTACACCTGTGTCTGCGCACACACTTGTGCATTATAGTGTCGCCCGCGCCGAAGGCTGGTCTCTGCAGAAATTGGTCGCCATGGCGGAAATTCGGTCTGGAGGACTATTATTTTATTATTATTACTACCAATCACATGACTGCAAAATTTAGTGCTATCAATCGTGTCACGCATCAAGTTATAATTAAAATTAGAGAGACCGCGTTCGGCGCTACGATTGGCTCTTCACTGGCCTTCACTGGCCTTCATTGGTGAAGGGCCAATCGGAGCGCCGAACGCGGTCGATGCGTAAAGTCGAGATGGTTAAAAGAAACTCACACTAGGGCCTCAGGCATTTCAAAAGGTACCATTCCGTACCCGACCGCAGGAGGCAAGTGAAGGCGACGTGTCGTGACGTCATGTCGCGGCGTCATGTCGCTGCAGTCATGATTCCAAACCTGACCGCAGGCGGCAACTGCCTCGGTAGATAGAAGATAGAAAAACGTGACTGTCGCTCGAGCGTTGGCAGCACTACTGGTCTGCGGTCGGGCTGTACGTACCGTCTGTCCTCGCCCGTAACCGCCAACGACGTGTCGCTAGCTACGGTAGGTATTCCATAGAAATTCATAGAAACCCGTCGTGTCGCGGCGACACGTCGCCTGCAGTTGCCTCCTGCGGTCGGGTACGGAATAGTACCTAAACTATCTCAAACAAAAATGCTACCCGCAAATACGTTTGCACTCGCGAGTACGCTTGCACCCACTGTACGTGAAGTGTGTCTATGTGTCTGTGCATTTTCTCTTGTGTAAAGGAGTTGACCTTCTGTAAAATTTTATTTTGTGTAAATGTTGCTGCCCATTGAAAGTTTTTGTAGGTCCTATTAGAAATAGTATTGAACGAATTATTTCTGTCCCTTTGTTGTGGTTTCGTCACAATAGTTGTTCGTTTTGGAATGGCTTTGACTTTTGTTGAAAGTTTTGTGGTTTTAAATTTTAGACCATTTTAAAAGGAAAACTTTAAATTCTATGTAGTTATTTCGTGCCTTAAAAATAGGTACCATTTTCATTGATTTTAGACCATTATGTTTAATTTAAAAGCTTTTAAAATTGTAACCGATTGTAAATCAAAGAATGTGACAAAGCATCTATCATATAGTGTTCCCCCTCTAATAACAAATAAATAACAGAAACGGAACAATAAAACCAACGTTCAATCTACGTTCACCTCACAATCGTCTTCTTCAATGTCCAACTCACCGCACAGACTTCATTTACTCTTCCTTCTTCGTTCAGTCTATCTCTCTATGGAATGCGCTCCCCAGGAAATTAGGATGGCCGACCAACCGATTATCTTTTAAAGTTCGCGAGCATATTCGCAAGAAGCTGGCAGTATCATCACAATGGTAATGATTTCCCATTGTTTGTCGTATTTGTTTTAGTATTTTTATGTGTATTTATTTTTGTTTATATTTATTTATAATTGGAAATATATATTTATGTATATCTTTATATTTAAATAAATATTTATTCCTCAATTCTCGCTATTGCACCTACCACTGTTTGTCTCTGCATCACCCAAAGGTTAACTGGTAGAAAATGCCTTTGGCATTAAGTCCGCCTCTGTAAATTGGTGTGCTTGAAGTATTAAATAAATAAATAAATAAACCTCGTTAAGCCACCCTTGGTTTTTCTCATAAATCAGCACCTGTATACCATGCTTTTATCTTTTACAATGGTAAGATAACCCATGGGTCCTATCATATTCCCTAAAGTCCCATTTACCCAAAACCCGGACAGCACTGGGCAGCTTTCAGTGTTAAAAAATAAACCGTATGTTGATAAAATAAGGTATGTTTTGAAGTGTGGCCAGTGATGTGATTGCATGTTTTTGGTGTAAAGTTTGGGTAAAAATATTTCTCGCAAAAAATTTTAGGGCTCGTTGATCAGTAATGTTCATGGTTGCCTGTGATAAAATTTTGATAGAATTTTAAACAAAATTAATTATACGCTTAAAAATTAAATTAAATAAGCTTAGAAATTAAATTAAATATAAAACCTAAATTCACTTATTGACACACAAAAATGAATATGAAAGTCAGAATAGTTAGGACTCATATCAGTTTTCCAAAAGTCCATCCATTAATCCATTCATTTACTAGGCAAACATTATCTTCATTGAAACGTGCCTGAATTTTTTGCTGCTAACTAAATAAATAAAATAATGTTTACAAAGTTTCAGTGAAATTAACTGCTTAAAATTAATGTTCTAGCAAATATATCTCATCTAAGTAAGTGTTTGATTCCGACATAAAACAGTTTTTTTTTAGGTATGGCATCTCGTAGTTGACCTCTGAGATCATGACTACTTAACCGGACTTTCCTGTGGGTGCCTTAAGCTACTAAACTTAAAACCTCCAGCCAGGGGTTATTCAACTATGCTAATTAAAACTAGGTGAACGCTCGCTAAGGACACCCCCTGTGGGGTACGAACCTCGGCTTAGGGCGTCAAACGGAGGGAGAACATTAAGTATGGGACGAGCTGCATCAAAGTTTTGATCATGATTATTAGTCGGGGAATTTAAAGCTACGTGCTAAATAACTTTCTGTCTGTCTGTATCTTTTCACCTGCTTCTTTGTTCCAGACAATTACACTGTCGCGGCAGAAAGCAGAGGGTGTTTGCTGTACCTCCATATTGCACCGTTGCGCGTGCTATGTGCTCATAATATGTCCTGGCCAGATCTTAGAATTGATCATTCCATTAAGTGTTCGACCATTTCATGAAATGGTTGCAAGATTTTACTGGCATGTCAGAACAACTATGAGAGGGATTCATGAAAGTATTGTAATTTTTTTATGTTTTACTTGAAGTTTATAGTTTTAAGCTATTGCATAGCTTTTATCGCGGGCTTTGAGCGCGGCGACCGAATCAAGAAATTCCGTAACGAAAAAAACCTAACACCCCCCACTCCGCCTACTATGTAATGACGGATGATGACATAAAACAAGAACTACATTCCCATGACAACGTGATGTTGTCATGGGAACGTAATTTTTGTTTTATGTTATCACGTCATCATCCCAAGTGTAGCATTGTCAAATAGGAAGTATGGAGGTTACAAATGCTATGCAATAGCTTTACCGCGGCAGTCCCCGAGTGCCACATGTTTTTTTTTTTATATTTTCTATTTTCCGACCTACACGCTGACGAAGCCGCAGACAAAAACTAGTACCTCATATATGTGTAAAATTAACATCAACTGAAAAATTTAATAAATTCGGTTTTAACTACCTTTAATGCAGCTACAAAACGACATTGACCATTCTAACTTACCTGCATAAATCTAGATTTGAGTAAATGACATCACTGGGAATTACATAATTCCCTTATGAAAGAATATCCAACCAGTTTTTCATCCCTCGAGTGTGGGAGTAACTAAGATTTACAAGATAATAATTTTGGTGCAGGTGTGAATTTTATCTCTAATATACTTTATTACTATACTAGCAGCGCTCCGCGGTTTCACCCGCATAAGTCTCGATCCCGTGAGAATATCGAGTTTTTTTTTTTAATCTTTATTTTAAGGGCTTTATTGCTGAGCGATAACGTCACCCTATAACATCACCAAAATAACTAAACCTAAAAACACTTTTTAATTCTAACATTACTCTTATCACTTACTACATACTTATTTTAAAACAAAAAATGCCAACTTGTACATTGTCCTAGCTTGTTCCGATAAAGGAAAAGCCAGGACAGCGTTACAGTCTCCAATGTCGTACTTGTTTGTTGGACCAACTAAATTAAATCGCAAAGCGTCATTCCGCACACAGAATATCGAGATAAAAAGTATCTATAAGTATAACTTAAAGTTAATGTATTGGCGCGATTCCAACCTTTCAACCCTCAGAGTCTAGTTAGTCTTCACTTTCAAATACTGCACGACTTCCTCAGTTGTAGTGGAGTGATGCAGACGCGAAAGGTACAGCTGCGTCGTAGGCACAGCAGGGTGCAGCAGCATATTGTGTCCAATGGGTGCGGTGCCGCTCAGGTTACGAGAACAGGGCTTCTTCTTCTTCTTCCTTTCTACTTTCGTGAAACCCTCCTCATCATATTGGCTGCTGGTTCTTGGCAAGGAGCTACGGACCGCAGTAAGGGCAGATGAGCACCCTTTTTCTGTTGTGTCTGTGTTTTATCATATGATATCCGTCATGTCATCGGAGTTTTGGTAGCAAATTTAAATTGACCTTGTATGTTACGGTGAGCAATTTGAGTTTTGACCTTGACACGGTAATAACCGTGAAGACTGAAAGAGGGAGAGAGTGACCAATGAAAGGTGAATGGATTATGAGGGCTGTTTTGAATTAAAAGGGAGAGACTGATATCAAGAAGGCTGCAAGAGTGCAAGGAGAAGCCATTTAACACTTTAAAAAATTAAAACTTTTAACCTTAACAGGTCTTCTCATAATGCAAGCTGGTGTATTTGTGAACGAACACTCCAATTTTTTTATAACATGTGACTTGCATTCAAAATATACCCGTCGAGACCCAACCCGCCTAAGAATTCCTTCACATCAAAGCACATTATGTCATAAAAATAGCTTTATCACAACAATTAAAATTTTCAATAATATTCCAAGAGAAATAAGGGAACTCCCTCTAAAACACTTTAAATCCAAACTACACAAATGGCTTATTGGTAAAAAAAATTATAGTGTAAAAGAATTTTTTGATAAAAAAGTAACAGATAAATCCTTAATATTATAAATGCGAAATTAAGTTTGTTTGTTACGCCTTCACGCTAAAACTGATATATAGATGATGCCCTGGAAAAGAACATAGGATCCTTTTTTTTTCCCACGGGATCGAGACTTATGCGGGTGAAACCGCGGGGCGCAGCTAGTGTAAGATAAAACAATGAGTTTTTATTATATTAATTTAAATATCTATTATTGTCAAGTGTTTAAATAGATACGAAATCGTAATAACCAATGTTATTAGACATACCTATTATGACAATGATAAAAAAATAATATTTGTTGTAATCCATATATCTTGTTTAAATATTTGTATGTGTGCATTGAAAGAGCCTCGACGAGTGAGGAACTCGTCGAGGCTCTTTCAATGCACACTATAACTTTTAATAGTTGTGCCATTTTATTATCATGATATTTCTAAAAGCAAGCATAACCTTAAACTCTGCATACACTTTTCTATGTAGGTCACCGCATTGCAGTTTCATCATCAGACTTTTGCGTTCTGCCGCATAACTGTTTTCCATGTTTTTCTTTCAAAACTCATGTTTCTTCCTCAAAACGGTGAAGAAAAATATCGTGAGGAAACCGGCATGTCCTAGAAATAAAATTCGAAGACATGAGACATCTTCCAACCCGCACTGGGCCCACGTGGTGGATAACGGCCTGTTTTGTTTTACAGAAAGGAGGCCTGTGTCCCAGCACTGGGAACATTATAGGCTGATTATTATGCATGTTTTACTAATTTTAGGATTCCGTACTTCAAAAGGAAAAAACGGAACCCTTATAGGATCACCTGTGTGTCTTCCTGTCCGTCTGTCACAGCCAATTTGCTCCGAATCTAATGGACCGATTAGGTACACATAATATGTATTTTTGTGACCCAAACACGGACGTTTAACGTAAATAAATGAACTTTGAATATGGGGAGCCAATAATAACATTAAAAAAAAAAACAGTGGCACTCCGGGAGTGCCGACAGAAGTGAAAACTTGAAAAAAAAATCGGCACTGCGGTATTCAACGCGTTGATGTCTTTTAGCCCACGGTGTCGGTAAATTGCGTTACAGTGTCGCGAAATCAATGGTTTAGTCCCATCTCAAAAATATCCAACGCGCCTAAAGAAGTTTCATTTAAAAAAGTTTTTCAAACTGTACCGTGTGACATATCAACATATCAAATGAAAGAGCTTATTGCGAGGATCTCATTTTCTTTTTTTTTTTAATAAAAAAAAAACATTTAAAGATATTAAGCCTAAGAAAATAGATGAAAATTTACCATTCCCTCTCCCTTATCTCCGAAACTAAAGAGCTTAAAATTATGAAAAAATACAGAGTATGGATCTTTAATCATAGATTACAGAAAAACCCATAAGAAGTCTATAGTCTCAAAATAAAATGGTAAATTTCTCAATATTGTTATAAACATACATTTGCATTTCGAATATATGAGAGAACATGTATTTCAACTACAATGTTCAGTTTATATAAATATTCATCCCAACTACGGAACGCTTCATTGTGCGTGGTCCGACACGCATTTGGCCGGTTTTTTCTTATCTTATTTGCATTATTTAAGTGTCCATGACTACTTTCTGCTAGCCAACGCTTGAGTAAACTCCACTATTAGTATTATAATCTTTCAATTATGTTTCTTATGGCATTCTTCAACAAATAAGCGCGCTCTATAACACATTAGAGATGCATAAAATACCCTATAAGATTAGGTTGACGTAAATGTTCGTCTGGCGCACCTGTAGATAGTGCAATCCACGAAGACGCGCCCCACTCCGCTCCGCGCCGTACTAGAGTTCAGCTTACAGTACAGTAATCGCGGAGTGGGGCGCGTCTTCGTGGATTGCACTATCTATAGCAGCCAAATCAGCGTTGTAATTGCGTAACGCACTAACAGTAGCAATGGCTTTCATTTTAACAGTTCAACAACAGTCTCTTCTTCTTTTTGTGTGATTAGTGACTAACCTGGTGTCAGAGTTTTAAAGCTACCCACCCATGTGCCTCTGACTTGGGTTCACATGCCGTCGAGAAATATCTCTCAGGCATGCCTGTTTCCTCACGATGTTTTCCTTCACCGTTTTTGAAGCCAGTGATAATTTTACAATACGCACATGAATCCGAAAAATTAAAGGTTCGTGCCACAACATTCATTGCGTTATTAATGTTGTTGAGCAGACAAATTTTTCGAACATATGAAGCAATGAATTAGTAATACGAGTATCCTTCAAAATCATTCAGATTGTGAATGAAAAAGTGTTACGCAATTAGGGAGCCGGCACCAGCTTGCTGACTCGCTAATATTCTACCACATTATGAGATATTCTACTATAACATACTACTTACTGTTTTCTATTTTCTTAATATCCCTCGGGAATCATCGCATTTCCGAATACAAACGAATGCTATTTTCCATGTCCATCAATTATTAGATTTATCTTGTTTAATCATTTGAATTCAGAACTAAGTACTTTATAGTTGTTTTGTTTTTCGTGTGAACTATATAGAGCTGTAAAACTATTTTCCTATCTATCGTGCCTGTGACTTTAGCAGCTTTCCTACCATTTTTAAAAGAGTATAATACAACTCTATATACTTCCAAGTCGACTGAGAGCGTCCGGTCTTCACCAAGTGCAAAGGGCAACTGATATAAATCCGACGACTGACTGACGAAACACGAGGTTTGCCGAGGGACATTAAGAACATATTTGCACTGTACCTAGGTACTTAGTTCAAGACGAGCAAGAGGTCAGAGGGTCAATTCCCATAGTTTTAGATACGTTGGCATTCCAAGCTCAGTCTCAATTGGTCAAGAATACCTATAATTTTACCAACATTTTTGACTAGTTTTTGACATTCACTGTCACCGAGATAAAATTGTAACAAAATTTTGAACGTTTTTAAAAACGAGAATTTGCCTTCAGTCAACCGCATTATATCACCAAACATTCTGACTGCCATCAATGAATAGGGTGTATCAATGGAATGCATTATTACTTTTTATTGAAAAACCCTACACCCTACATCTCTGTCAACATTTCACAGAAATATCTATTTGAAAGTGACATTTTCCAGCAAATGATAATGTATCAAAGAGCCTGGTGTGATCGTCGACATCCGCTGCTGTTCGCGTTCGCAATATACAAATTGTTTTGCGTGAGGCATTCGATAGTTCAGTGCTACTGTTGTTTCCAAACTCGTTTATTTTGGGCCTGGACTAAGTGACATTCGGTCAGCGATGCAAGTCAAAAATATGTTGAAACATATTATGCTACCGAGAGCAGTGGTGCCCCAGTGGTAACGGCCGCGACTTACGAGTTGTAGGTCGTAGGTTCGAACCATGACATGCGCTTTAATAATAATAATTGTTTTATTTTCAGGCAACTAAAGCCCATAGACAAAATACATAAAATAATCTTACAAAATAATAAACTAATACATAATATAAAAAAAAACATCACTATAAAATCTAGATACTACGTTGGGTCGGCGACGTATTGCGCTGAGTCGTGGTGTCATGTAGCCTTCCGCGAAAACGCCTGTACACGACACCCGTCGGCCAAAATTCCTCCTTCGTGAGAGTATCAAGATGATGAGTCGGAACTCGCACCACAAAAGATTTGAAATTAATCTTATGGCGCGACTCCAACTTCTCGACTCTCAAGGTGAACTTGGTCTTCATCCTGATGTACTCCACGACGTCCTCTACCTTCGTGGTGTGATGTAAACGTGACACGTACAGCTGCGTCGATGGAATAACGGGACGCAGCAACATGTCGGGACCAGTCAATGCGGTACCGCACTACTTTGTCTTCTTCTTTTTGTATGGCTAACCTGATGTCAGAGTTTTAAAGCTGCCCATGGGTCTCTGACTTGGCTTCACATGCCGTCGAAAAATAGTTCTCAGGCATGGCCGGTTTCTTCACGATGTTTTCCTTCACCGTTTTTGAAGCAAGTGATAATTATATAATACGCACATGAATCCGAAAAGTCAGAGTTGCGTGCCTTGGGTTGGAACTAAAGACCTATGGACTATGACCTATGCAGTCCGATGACCACACCTCTAGGCAATCACTGCTATAGTTGCTTTACTATGTTTAAATTATTTCATCACTACTGCTCTCAAAACGGTGAAGGAAAACATTGTGAGGAAACCGGCACGTTCTAGAACCAAAAATCACGAAAACATTTGACATTTATCAACCCGCACTGGGCCCGCGTGGTGGATTACGGCCCACTCCCTCTCACAGAGAGGAGGCCTGTGTCCCAGCAGTGGGAACATATAGGCTGATTATGCATGCTTCTTGTGCTGTTGAAAATCGTTGTAGAAATACAAAACACTTTGAAAGCGATTGCCATTTGATAGGCCCACAGAAGTTTTAATTGTTGTTAAAATACACTTAACATGTGAATTGAGGCAAGGTGCCCTTTCTCATTATATGGCCTTCGTTATAGGCGTTCAAGGATTATGGATGGCAGAGTCTTCATTTTGTGCTTAATGCTGAAGACTGCGATCATAAATTAAAATAAGAGCCTTTTGGTTGAAGACAACATGGACTTTCCGTAGATTTATGAATACATAAATGAAGACATACTGGAAAAAATCTTATCTAATCTACATAATGGTCGATGATTATATCTATAAATTTCGAAAATACTAATATTTTAGAGCGTGCATCTTAAAGTGGGCAACGTCGCAAATAGATGTCAAATATTTCGCTGTTTTGATTAATTTGGCAATATTACTGTATGGAAATATGAAATATGGCTAACTAGTGAACTAAAATATTGATTATACAATGAAATCATAAATATACCTAACATCGAATAATTACTTAGTTTTAGAAGAATAAAAAAGAATTTTGAAACTTTCCAAATTCCTTTTTCACAGATAAAAAGGTTAAAACATCAAATTTCGTGTTATAATTGCAATTCATTATTAATACTCTAGTTCACTAGTTAGCGATATTTTTTATTTCCATACAGTAATATTGCCAAATTAATCAAAACTGTTAAATATTTGACAGCTATTTTTGCCAACTTCTAGAATAAACGGTCTTAAATCATAATTAAGATGGCAATAGATGATCAACCGCATAATCATAAATAAGTCAATGTATACACTGAACGAAGAAAACAACCACAAGCGACCAAAACGTCACACAAAACGTAATTCTAAGACTCGAAAACAAATATTTCGCTTCCAAACTCGTAGTAGGGCCCACACGTGTTAGGAATTCAGTTTATAACGCGGCTGCTCTTCGAAAATATTTGTGCGAATACTTTGAAAAATATCCCATCCAATCCGGGCGCGGCATTTGTGCAGTATGCACTACCCCTCCGGCGGGAATGATATTATAATTTGTGCTACCTGCCTTACTTTAGCTTGAAGCTGCCGAGTAGAAGTTGTTTAGCTCCGTTGTTATTCAGGGAAGTTTTGTATATAGGTATGTAGTTCTGTGTTGTTTCCTGCTTTTTTTCTTGTTAGCAATGCAGCTTCTTTTGTTTTTATACAGCGTGTAACAAAAACCCTGTCCAATCCGCGAGGGTGTTGTTAAGAATCATACTGAGAGACACACACAACATAAATAGATTTAATGTGGTAACTAATATTCAAGAAAAAAAAAAACAATGGGTATTTTTAACGGGTTATTTACATGGTGCATGGGCGGCCGTCGTTTAGCGTGTGTCTACAAGTCATAACTTATGACCTGCTTTAAATGGAATTGGGATAATTTTGGTACTAAAAACGTGAATTTTAAATAGCAATATTTTTTTTTCAATAATAATGAATTATTTTATTACTTTTTGCTAATGTTATTGCAGTACCTATGTGCCCATTTCGGATCAAACAGGGTTTTTGTAGGTAACACATTGGGCCATAGCAAACAAAATACTTTGTGCTTCGGCATCGGCAATTTGTAGACTGCATCGCGTTTTGGCGACTCGCTGCGTTCGGTTTGGCGATCGTTTTTTGTCTGTCGCTGTATGAAGCTTGTGAAAATCGCTGATTGCTGATTCTAAAAATATCATGTATGTAAGGGCCCAAATGTAAACAATTAAGGCACACTGGTGGACGGCAGGAGAGAGCATCGAGGGGGATTCTTCTATCCGCGAGCGCACACTGACAAGAAAAATCTTCTGCGATACCGCGAGCGTCCGCCTGCTTACTGGAACATTCCCAGTATGCCGTGGCATGCACCGGTATGCTCCAAGGTTGATCATCGAGCATTGAAATATGTACCTTATTTCGATTGGATAAGTAGACCCGGTAGACTCCAACGCATACTGGCGCATACCGGCGCATACCAGCGCATACCGCCACATACCGCTTCTTCTCGCCGCGGTATCCTCCAGCGTGCTCTTCAATGCTCCAGAAAAAACTGTGCTGCGATGCTCCAAGGTCGATCACCGAGCATTGAAATATATACCTTATTTCTATTGGGTAAGTATTAAATTCAACTGATAAATAAAATAATCCTCTGCCGTCCTGTCCGCCAGTCTGTGCAGGCCCTTTAGTCATTGGCTTTTTTTCATCTATTTTTTTTTCTGACATGATTTACACATGAGGTATTTTTTGTTCTATCTTTTTATTTTACTGCAAGTTATATATGCGTCAATCATACCCAACCTACATTAAACTTCAAAGTAATACTGACGCACCGAGTTAACGTACTTGATTACATGATCCGACATAGATGGAACGAACACTCGCGGATTCTAATTAACGTAGCAGAGTGAGTTGTAAGCTTGCCGGGTAAGAATGGGAGTGCTCCATCACTTTAGTAGCGTGATTAGGTTATGGGAAGCAAGGCAGATTGGTAAACCACTATGGAAGGGAATAGGTACATACTAGTAATTTTTGCCTTGAAAATTAACACATTGTTTTATTTACTTTAATATTAAGTGGGTGCGAGACAGCTCCAACTGCAACCTGGGAGTTATTGCTGACAGGCTGGACTGCTGCATTATAAGTCGTTGCTCCAGTATCTCAGCTGGAATGTTGAAGCAGTGACTGTTCTTTTGTGTGTTTGTGTAATTGTATCACTAACATATTTATCAGTTTATTTTATTGTTACTAACATTGTATGAGTCTCATAGTTACTCTTAATAAAGTTTATTTTTTATTTTTATAAAGAAGACTTTCATTTTTGTATGGGACTCCGGCCATAATATGTACACTTTAGAAAACCTGGGAAACGAACGCCTAAATACAATAAAGACTGTTTTTTTCCATAATATCTAATACTTTTTGGGCACAAAATAAAAACCGAAAATGTTTGACGTTTGTCAGGAGAAATACAACTATCGACAGCTAGCCATTTTCGTCCAAAAGTACCTACAAATCTACAATCCGCAAAAGCAGTTTTTTTATTTTTATGATGAATCACACTTTCTAATTAATCAAAAAAGTTGTATAAGATAGCTATCTTAATATAGTACAGAAATACATGCCTTTCATATTTATTTGAATGACGTCTACGTGATATTATTATGTTAAAATGTAACATGATTTCTGGACGAAAGCAGTATGCAAGTAAAACGACGCCATGATGAATAGAATATGGCAATAATTTGTTAAACTATTATTTTTTGTGCCGAAGTAATCAGGGGAATAAACAGGAAAGAATATTTTTCCTCAATTTGTGGAATTTTTTCCTATTTTTACATTAACGTACACTTTATGGCTGAAAATGAAACATCTCCTTTGTTTTTTATAATTATACTTAAGTTTGCTTACCATTCTGTATACCTATCTATTGTTAAAGTTTATGTTGTTTGTGAATATTTTTTTATTATTATTTATTATTTAAATCATTGAAATATTAAGCTTTCAAGTGCAAATTTTTGTTAGAGTCAAATGGGGGACATTTAAATTCCCCCCGCCAGCTAAATGGTTCTGAACTTTTTAAGGCGCGTTGGGAATTTTTGAGATGGGACTAAACCATTGATTTCGCGACACTGTTACCGAATTTACCGACACCGTGAAATAAAAGACCAACGCGTTGATTACCGCGGTGCGTGGAGTAAAAGACATCAACGCATTGATTACCGCGGTGCCGATTTTTTTTCAATTTTTCACTTGTGTCGGCATTCCCGGAGTGCCACTGTTTTATTTTTTTTAAATTTCTATTCCCGTGAGTATAGCATAGAAATGGAGAAATAAAACTGTTGGACACATAAGATTAGTCATATTAATAACTAATCCTTTAAATCCATCATTTTCTATTTCAATGAAAATGGACAGCCACTATCCCAAAAACAACCTAAAAGTCTACCTACCCACTAAACATGACAGATAATTGCAGCCTACCCTCAAAAGTGACGAGAACCACACGGCGGTACGTGCCCCTGCATAGATCGAGCGACCCGGTTCTAATTAACATGGAGTACCGCCCGCTATTACTGGTGCCGAGAGAAGCCTATAGTTCCTGTGAGATTTATTTAGGTAGCGGTTCCTAAATTGTGGAACGGATCGTTCGAGTTGCCAATCGTTAGGTCTTCTAAACGTGAAACCAAACCTTTGAAAATATTTTATATCGTGTTGTATTATTAACCAGTATAAGGTGGTCTCTTATTCTATTGAAAATTCGTACTACGCTAGGCCAGCTTAAGGTCGCAGAGTTACTACAGACGTGTGTCAACTTAAGGCATTTACGCAACCCTGTAAAAGTTTCTTAACACTTGCAGGTACTCTTGCAAGAGTCTTAAGGTGGCCACACACGTAACTGCAAGCATGACAAGCCTGCATGAACAATCATTTTGTACAAGGATGGTTAAGCGTCTTTATGATGATTTTGTGAAAGCATCTTGCTTTTGCAAGCGGCATGAAGATTGATAGAATTTTCATTATGTGATAAGATAAGATAAGATCATTTATTTGTCCAAAACATAAGTATACACACATGGTATGCAAGATGTTACATAAGATTATAGCACAGTCATGTTTTGCCTTAACGGCGTATAAATATAAATACGTTGGTTATTTTTATTAATTAAACATCAAATAGTTATAAATTTGTCCATTATTCAAAGCAATTAACATTTATTAAATTAAAACTTAATCAATCAAATTATAATAAATATACTACAGAATAGTGTCATCAACTCGTCATAGAAATTTATAATAAAATAAAATTAGCCAGTCAAAAGTCAAACTAATTAGGAATAAAAATTTACATATTACGTCACACAAGTCAGATTAATAAAATAACATTAGTAATGAACAAAACAAACAATATAAAATAAAACTATATCAATACTTTGTCTGTTAAAAACTCGGAAATACTATCTCTATCTCTTTGACTTGAACAAGCCACGCTTGTGCAAGCATAACTGAACGTGTGTATGCAGGTTAAGCTTGCGGAATCATACACACGTCAGTTGCACACAATTAATGCAGCTAAAGCTTTATCTTTTATATAGATTCTTTTCTTTTACATTTTTTGAATGTGAGAACGTTGTAGGCTGTAGACTTATGGACCATTTTCTATTTTACTAAGTACCTGGTACTTGTTGATAGGCCTACACTGTCCTCCCATACCTACTAACACTGTGATTTCAAAACATTGTAGAAACCATTTATTTTGAAAAGAGTGACCGTGGAGCTTCTTGCCGGCTCTTCTCCATAGGAAGCGACCAATTGGAACCGTGCACCTAGCTTCTGACGTTTCATAAGTGCCCTTGTAGATTTATGTGAAATAAAATATTTAGAATGTGAATTTTTGAAATTAAAAAAGCAAGCGCGTCGTCGTAGTCCATCGCTCAAGCAAAAACTGATGCTGCTCCAGCTTGCTTGTACAGTGTGTAGCATATAGGGAACTTGTACACGCGTGCAAAATGATTGTTCATGCAAGCTTGTCATGCTTGCAGTTATGTGTATGGCCACCTTTTTTTTAACCAATAACGGTAACTATTCCATATTCAAATCCTTGTTTCCAAATTGATGTTATTTTCATTGAATGAAATATCAACATATAACATAACATCACGCCTCTATTCCCCGGAAGGTTAGGCAGAAGTGTACATATAGTTCACCCACATTTCGCCAGTTATGTTTAATATCAACTTATCTCTGTTGTAAATAAAGTTGTTTTCAGAATAACTATACTCCATTTGAAATAAGATTTGACATTTAAACAAACCTTTTTTTACAGTTCGTTCAACCGATTTTAAGTTCTATACCGTAGGCATAAGGATATCAACTGCTTACTGCAGCTATCATTTGTCATGCCATCAACGCAATAGAAGTCAAAATCTGTTGAACGGACTGTAAAGAAGGTTTGTTTAAATGTCTAATCTTATTTCAAATGGAGTATACTTCTATAGAAAAATAGAAACGCAAACTGAACTTTATTGTGAGAATGCTAAATTCATTTTCCCAAAAACACATATTTGTTTATATTTTTGGACACTAAATTGCTAACGCTTTAAATACGATATAAGAAATCTGGTATTAAGGCATGAACTTCATAGTAAGTTTAGTTTTTTTTTTCATGCAGTGTTGATCTGAATGAGGAATTGAAATTAAAAGTAGGTTATTATCCGACTGCCCCAGAAGGAAGGTACTTAACTGGGAAAAACACTCTCGAAAAACATATTTCGAGAGTGTTTTTCCCAGTTAAGTAGACTATGCTTACCAACTCGAATATTGTTAAAGGTGTAGGTCAACAAGGTCTCGAAATACTTCTTAAAGATATCTCTCTTTAAGACTTCTTCTTCTTCTGCTTCTTTCTTCTTCTTTTTCTGTGTCCAAATATTTTATTTTTCTTTCTTTCCTTCTTTTCTTATTTTAATTTCAATATGACTTTACCAATAGGATTCACAAAAGCTATCACTAATAAAACAAAATCCTCTTGCCACGTCTGTCTGTCTGAACGCGATAAACTCAAAAACTACTGAGACGATTTTCATACGGTTTTTACCAATGAACGGAGTAATTCATGAGGAAGGTTTAGGGTTGTATATTTCATTAAGGTTTTATTTAACAGTTTATGTACACACATAAAAACAGATAAGACGAAAGGAACAGAAAAATACGTGTAAATTACGTGTGAATATGTGTAAATTAGCTGAAATATGACGATGATTGTTGAAGATGTCGAAAAAAATCATGCCTATTGGGAGCTTTACTGGCATGCGCGTTACAGAGTAGTACTTTTCCGTGGGATAATTTCCGACCTCCACCCGGGTGAAGCCGCAGACAAAATCTAGTAAATGATAAAATAATTTTTGATATTCAATTTTCAAAAGGCTTTAAAATATTTGAAGACATGAGAGGACTATGTGTGATAATTAATATCAGTCTAAATTTTACATTAATTTCTATAATATAATATTATTATATCTTTCAAACAATTAATATTTGATCCAAGTGTCATGCTCATATTAAACAAACATTATTTCTATGAGCACATATCACCACGCTTGGATTCCTTTGTGAGTTGAACTGAAATAATATATCATTGTCTTAAATTGTAAAGAGTTACCGAAACATTAGTAGTCGTTAGAATAAAATATTAGGTTTCGTGCCTATTTAGGCTTTCTTAGTATTTGAGAGCTATGTTGAATAATATTTTGAACTATCTGGTGCCCGTGGCTTCGCCCGCATGGATCCTAATTATTTTTCAAAAAAACTTTTTACATAAAAAAACAACCGACCTCCAAAAAAAAACACTACAAAGTGAAAAAAAACTTTAATTTCGGAAGTCGGTGTCTTGGGTTTTGTATTTTCGTTTTTTGCCACCGACTTCCGAAATTAAAGTTATTTTTCACTTTGTAGTGTTTTTTTTTGGAGGTCGGTTGTTTTTTTTTGTAAAAGTATTTATTTTTCGATTTTTAGTTGTGGTACCTACCCCACACATTCGAATACCACTACCTGCTACCAGTGACAGAAACTTATCATATCATCTACATACTAAGTGGGAAAAAAAAAAGTATTTTGTAGCTAACTCAAAAACTATCCAAGCAAAGTTAATAAAATTTATATGGGACCAATTCGAGAGCACACCCTTTCAAACAAAAAAATAATTTTCAAAATTGGTCCACAATTGACGGAGAAATCGGTGGACATACATAAAAAATAAAAAAAACAAAAAATAAAAACAAACATACGCGACGAACATATAACCTCCTCCTTTTTGGAAGTCGGTTAAAAATAAAAGTAGTAGTAGTTTTTTTTTGGTTGGAAATTATTAAATAACTTAGATAGATAGATAGATAAATCATTTATTTAATGCACACAAAAGACAGCACAACATACAATAGCACGATAAAATAATAACTAATTAGCCATTAAGAAATAGCCGTGATAATACACAAACAAATAAAAAAAAAATGGAAGAAAACAAGACATTACAATGACGCTATTGGCTATGACACAATCTAAAACAGTGGATCAATGAACATAAAGAGTGCGGTGTGTGTCTCAAGGTTGCACTACATGCGAGTCAAGCTCAGCATGTGCCACGCAAATATACCTGACGCTGATATTCTGCTGAATCCCTGCAGTGACATACGGACGTCGAGTAGATGAGATAAGTGTGCGAGTTGTGGTGTTGTGAAAAGTGGAATGTGCGGACTGAAAATGTAAGTATACCCGCAATTTAAATAATGTATTCTACAGTAAAGTTTGGCATTTGGAAACGTTCCCGTTCTATGATGATTGTGTATTTGATTACTTGATTATGTAAATGGATAAATGTATATTGTATATAATCTTATTACGATAATACTTGCGTAGGTGTGTGAATATAATAATCGATTTGACTGGATTAAAATGTGTTTGCAATAAATAATTATAGGTAAATAAGCATATGCATTATAACCATTATCTAACAATAGATTCACAAATTATTGAATTATTTATATTTCCCTTGTTTACAGATTTGTGACCACGGGTTGCACTAAAAAAGAATAGAAACTTCTCCCGCTCTGGATGGAGTGGGAGGGCATGTTAGATTCCTACTGACTAAATCCCACTCGTGTTCCTTCAATTGCGTGTATGATGCCAGGGGCCACGGTATCCCTTTCGGACTTTCCCGCAACGTGACCTCGGCAGGCATCGGTCCTAGCGGACCCTGTCAGTTCTGAAAAGTATCCTAAGTTACTCATATTCAATTGATTCAGGCGTGACCTTGCGGAAATCCATTATAAAATACAATAGACGTGGATATATTTAGTAACCTGTTCCGCTTATCTATTCCTAAAGTTTCGTTCAGTTCATTAAGTTTTATTCCTTAAGTTACTCATTATAACATCAGCTATCCATGCCAGTGAAAAACTTGTCAAAATTGGTCTAGCCGTTTCGGAGATTATCCGGAACAAACAGACAGACAAATAATATGACAAAAAATTTAAAAATTGTTTTTTTTATAAGTACATTTTGTAAAAAACTGTTATTTAGAGAGTGAGTTTATGTATGAATGTTATATTGTTTTAACTTTTCCTCATTTATTTGTGCTGTTTGCTACGTATAAATATTCAATCCAGTCTCTCAAAACGAAAGTGACTCATATTTTAGAAATTAATTTTGATTGTGGCAAGTTAGGTAACACTCGTGTGTCGCATTTATTTATTTATTAAAACTTTATGCACAAGTAAAAATACTGTACAAAGGCGGACTTAATGCCTTTTTTTTTTTGGGTGGGAAATTATCAAATAACTTCTCCCGCTCTGGGCGGAGCGGGAGAGCGTGTCAGACTCTCACTGACTAAAACCCACCCGTGTTCCTTCAGTTGCCGTGTTGCCAGGGGGGCCACGATTTCCCTATCGGTTTTCTTCGAACCCCCGACAGGCATTGGCCCTAGCGGACCCCGTCAATTCTGCTGACATCTCTTTGAGGCGCGCGTGGAACACAACGCGCCGTCGACCCGGGCTTGGTCCTTATCGGACGGCAAGCTGCCCATTACTCACCGTCCGCAAGCCGGCGGACTTAATGCCTAAGGCATTTTCTACCACTCAACTTTAGGGTGATGCAGAGACAAAACATGGCAGGTACAACATAAGTGATAGATAACTTGAAAATGAATACATACTAATACATATATAGATACATACATATAAACCGAATAAACTTTGTCAGGAGAAATAACGATAGGTAGAGACAGCAAATCAGCGCTGCAAAGATTAGCTGCATTTAGCTGTATAGGTACGCACGAACTAACAAGAACATAGGAAACACGAACATCGAACACGTTGTTCGCATGTGACTACCAATAACGAACATCAAACACTATATTCGCCAAAAATGTTCGTGGCGATCTAATTTCAAATCCGTGGCTACTAAAGAGACCGGGGCGGTTGAGCGCGAACTGTGTTCCTATAATGTTCGTATTCGCTTTGCTAATTTACGTCCACACGTACGAACCAAATGTTCTTAGATGTTCGTTGTTGTTATGTTTTGTTCGTTCGTGTGTACACGGCTTTATATTCCATACCTAAAGAAAATACCTGCTCGTTAGTCTAGTGGTCGCAAGAGCTACTCACTGCTGATCATGTGGTCCTGGGTTCGATTCCGAAGTCGGAAAAGTGTTATTGGGTTTTTACATCAGGAATTTCTCAGTAGCAACCCGGAGTCTGAATTTGTTCCCGGTTGATAGTAATAGGCTCGCCCCCTATTATATGGGACTTAAACATAACTGGCGAAATGTAGGTTGAACTGCAGGTATACCTCTGCCTAACCCTTGGGGGAAATACAGGCGTCTGTTATGTTCTAAAAAAAAAAGCAGTGGCACTCTGGGAGAGCCAGTGAAAAAAATCGGCACCGCGGTAATCAACGCGTTGATGTCTTTTTAATGGTCAAAAGCTGGTGTTGTCACAGTGTCGCAAAATCAATGGCTTAATCTATCCCAAAAATGCCCGACGTGCCTAAAGAAGTTTTCACTTCAAAAACCGCCCCGTAAATTCGTAGTTTCTATTTCCAACAATGCCTACAACAATTCCAAACATGTCTTTCTGAAAACTTATAAAACCTATATTCTAAAAACTACGCACTAAACGAAATTACATAGGGGTGAATGCATGAACATTAGCTCTGACCCGTGAATATTGTCTGAAGGTGAATTTACGAATTTTTTCCCATGTTTTATTTTCTTCGATAACGTTCCAAGTGGATTATGATGATTTTTTTTTGCCTATAAAGTTTTATTGTTGAACATATAGAAAGAAAGAAAGAAAAAACGTTTATTTGCGGTAAACATGACGCAAAAAAAAATTTAAAACACAAAAATAAGAAAAGGTTGGGGGAAGCATGCGTCACACCCACACAAATCGGCTATCACTCAGCATTATGCTCCGACCCTATGCAAGACAGAGCCCGAGCGCTGGTTTTCAGCAACAGCCGGCGCCGACGTAATGACGTCGAACGATGCAGCAAACACATATTAAGACGCTGTACCAGTAAAAAAAAAAATATTAAAATTAAAATGTGATACAATTTACTAAACAGATATAAAAAAGATAAAAATAAATAGACATACTTTATTCCATGTTACGAGAATATCATCTTCAAAAAAATTACGTTTTATATAGTGGCAACATGCAACATTTCGACGCGTCATATCCTTAAAGAACTAGGAGGGGCTTGTGGCTAAGTAATAACAGCTGCACGGGTCGATCGATCAGGTTAAGCTACGCTTGCCGCGGTTGGTCCGTGGATGGGTGACCATCTTTACATACCAAGTCCCCTCCGTGCCTCGGAAAGCACGTTAAGCCGTTGGTCCCGGCTGTCATTTGTAGATCTTTGGCAGTCGTTACGGGTAGTTAGAAGCCCAAAAAGTCTGACAACCAGTCTTACCAACGGGTATCGTGTTACCTAGTCACTAGGTTGTGGAGGTCTGATACGCAGTCGCTCCATGTAAAATACTGGTATTCAGCTGCATCCGGTTAGACTGGAAGCCGACCCCAACATAATTTGGAAAAGGCTAGGCAGATGATGATATCCTTAAAGAACTTGTCTCAATTAGAGATACAACATAGATAAGAACAAAGTTAGGATGCACACTCTCTCTACTGAATTCCCTTATCATGCTACCGGACACTAAAATGTAGAGAAAAAGGTCTATTAAGATGTCCCTTCCCGATCCGTCTATCGTCAATGCAAGGATGGTCGAAAAGCTTGTTGTTTCATCCAGCGCAAGTGAGAACTGCTAACAAGCAAGTGAGAACGCAATAAAATTGTACGAAAAATAGTGTGCGTAAATTTCATCAAACTTGTTTCAGGAAATACGTGTTTTTGAGTAAGCCTTACTTATAGGGTATTCAGGTGCAGGGTGGATATTGATGGCCATAGAATAAAATTAATACACTTTCTCTGAGTACACACAATATATTCACAACACAGAAACACTAATTACAACACACAAAAATAGCTTACGCTCTAAACAGAGACTAATCGAGGCGAAACAGATTAATAACTACCGAAACACAAAACTTATCCTCTGTTCCTAAATCTAGAATCTATCTAGGTCCCGTAAGGCGGAACTTCGCTAAGGGTAGTCGACTTTATTAGGCATATAGCTCTACACTTATTCGACATTACCCAATAGGAGACTGAACATTGACTGAAAACTTATACTGAATTACTGACTACTAAAACACTAAGTTATAATAAGTTAAAATGATTAGAACACTAATTTACTATTTAGATTGAAACGCCATGTTACTATTTAGATCGAAACGCCATGTTACTATTTAGATCGAAACGCACTGACTGAACAATATGTGACACCTTAAGTAGTTTTCTACCCTAGCGCGCCCGCCCTGTGGCTAGCATACGCAGTTTATTCGAAAATCCTATTGAAGTCTAGTTCTTCAAGGTGAGGGGGTCGGTATGCGATCGGGGATTGCGGGGTACGCCAATTTTGGGGTGCGCCAGGGGAGGTGAGGGGAACGAAGGGAAAGAAATTGCGCAGTTGGTCTGCTTATGTATTACGTCCTATGTGACGCCTTTGTTCTTTCCTCAAATCGAACATCTCAACTACTTTTCTTTATGTAAAAGGTGTCTATTTATAGTAGATAGCCTAACTAAGACATTGTGTATGTCAGAACCCTTATTTATTGCCTAGATTGGCCTGTAAAACATCTTTTAGTTGGTAAATAAGGGAAATCTTTATGTCTTAGTTACTAATCGATTTACACTATTAAACTGAGGCTATCACTATACTTATTATCTATATATTTAGCTAGGTTACTTCACAATACGGGTAATAAAAGTAGTATCATTCAAAAGACTTTAATCAACTTAACCTAGGGTGGTGTGAAGTACCTAGCAACTGATTATAATTAATCAAAAGGAGATCGCTGTGCTTCTCAACACTTACTAGTTTGTGAAATAAATATTTGTCATTTAGAGTCTCCACTACATGTGCGAGGTTTCTATGATGATGTTTTCTTTACTTTTACAATTCTTCTTCTTTTCGTGTCGATGGTACTCTTCTTTATAATTATATTATTTTATATTATATGAGCCTAGTAGGTGGCCACGTTGGCCACAACACAATTAAGTACACAATTTATGAGTACATTATAAACGGCCCAAGTTCAGGTAAAATTTTTGGAGGCTCATACTGAAGTTATTTCTCAATTTTTTTATTTTTTTGGTTTCATAGAAACCTAGTAAATGCACAAGATACCTATTAGTTTAAACATTTCAAGAAAGATGTGTTACAACGCCACAATCACATACGAGCGTTTTTATGAAAAGTACGACGGGTTGGCCGCTCTTAAGGGAACTACAGAAGCTAAACGCAAGTTTTACAATGCCTAAAAGTACCTATAAGATCCACTGCAGTAAACAAAATCAGAAAAAATATTTGATATTCTTCAGGATATACTCATGCTAGTTAGATAGTTGGTTGAAAACATAATACAACTAATTTGATACGATGAAAAACCATTACATCCAATCATCGGTCAGCAGTGGTGGCCCAATGGTAACGGCCGCGACTTACGAGTTGTAGGTCGTAGGTTCGAACCCAGACAGGCGCTTTACTTTGTGTAAATTATTTCATCACCACTGCTCTCAAAACGGTGAAGGAAAACATCGTGAGGAAACCGGCATATCCTAGAACCGAAAATTCGAAGACATGTGACATCTACCAACCCGCACTGGGCCCGCGTGGTGGATTACGGCCCACTCCCTCTCACAGAGAGGAGGCCTGTGTCTCAGCAGTGGGAACATTTATAGGCTGATGATGATGATGACATCCAATCATTTTGATTTTTATCAGATTATTCTACAAGCAACATTATAACGTCATAATGTTTTAATTTTTTAGTCCAATTAATAGATATTTTGTAAATAGATAATAATTGCTTCATATTTTGCAATAAATTACAAGCGTTGTGTCATCGCGCTTCTCTTTCTTTTCTTTGCAATCTGACAGTGACTACGCTTTAGCTGTTGTCAGCTTCTTAAAGAACTTAAGCAAAGGTCTGAACGAAAAACAACTAAATCTGTGATAATTTTAATATAGTCTTTTCCCAACTATGTTGGGGTTGGCTTCCAGCTAAAAAGATGCAGCTGAATACCAGTATTTTACATGAAGCGATTGCATATCTGACCTCCACAACCCAGTAACTGGGTAATACGATACCCCTTGGTAATACTCGTTGTCAGACTTTCGGGCTTCTGACGACCCATAACGACTGTCAAAGATCTACAAATGACAGCCGGGACCAACGGCTTAACGTGCTTTCCGAGGTACGGAGGAGTATCGGTATGTAAAGATGGTCACCCATCAAAGTCAAAGTCAAATAATTTATTTCAATTAGGCACAAAAAGGCACTTTTGAACGTCAAAAACAAAAAATAGAATTGATTCTAGTCGCCCCTTCCAAAAGGTAGTTTTCGTATGGAGAAGAATGGGCAAGAAACTCCACCGTTACTCTTTTAAAATATTTTAAAAATATTTTGTATACATTAATTATATAATTATATGTGAAAACGATGCACCTGGAATAATATTACTATACCACAATAGGTAAAAATAATTAAAAATGAAGCAATGACAGAAAAAATAATTATTATGTAATGGATACATGGTGTTCACATATTTACAAGAATTGTAAAAGTAGGTACCTATACGATATTCCTAAAAAAATTACAAGTGATACTAATTAGTCAATGTGTGAGTAATCACAGAATGTAAAAAAAATTATAATAATGTTACAATATTTAATTACACAATTAAATTCGCAACCAGTTTGATTTTGTCTAGACTCTAAATTGTCCTATGGAGTTAGACCAGCATGCTTCCAAGCATTCTTATCTATACATATAATAAAATCGTAGCGAAGTCAAAACTGTACATTGAATATTTTTGAAAAAAAGTAATTGCTACGAGGTCTAGGATCGATTCTAATGCCGAAAATATTTTTTTTTAGAATTTTTGTCTGTTTGTCTGTATGTATGTTCCAGCATGGTGCAAATTCTACCGGACAGATTCTGTTAAAATTTTGCATAGATATTCCCTGTGTGTCTGGTCAAACTATAGGGTATAAACTATCACGCTATTTACTATGGGGGACGAGCAATATTACATTATGTTGTATTTTTATGTTCTAGCATGACGCAAATTCTACCGGATAGATTCTGTTAAAATTTTGCATAGGTATTCCCTATAAGTCTGGTCAAACTATAGGGTATAAACTATCACGCTATTTACTATGGGGGACGAGCAATATTATATTATGTTCGTATTTTTGGAAAAAAACGCGCCAAAATTTTAGGATATTGTAGATGGTTATCGATTAAACTTTTTAAATGATTATCATCACGCTATACCTTTATGGAACTAAGCAGTCAATCATGAAATATATAGGAACGGCTATTTTAGACAAATTTCAACAAAGCAATTAGCTCAACGGTTGGGCGGTTGCTTTGCAAACATGGGGTTGGTAAGTTCGATTCCCACCTACGGTTTTTTTTCTTTTTTTTCACATTTTGTTATACGATTATTATTTTTTTTGATTATGTATCTATAATCTATAGATATAATAAAATCATAGCGAAGTTAATTTTTTTTAAAGAAAGTTATTGCTACGAGGTATGGGATCGATTCTTATGCGGAAAATAAAGTTTTTAGAATGTTTGTCTGTACCAACTGTAGGGCATAAACTATCACGCTATTTGTTATGGGGGCAATGATGAGCAATATTACATCATGTTCGTATTTTTCTCTGCAAATTGTAAAAGGACGCGCCAAAAGGTTGGGATATTGTAGATAGGTAGTTACCGATTTAACTTTTTAAATGATTATCATCACGCTACCTTTTATATAGGAACGGCTATTTTAGCTAACTTTCAACAAAGCGAATAAGTAAGCGGTTGGACGAATGATTTGAAGTCCTGAGGGCCTACCACCAGCTCAAAAGCAGTATTATTTTAATATTACTTTAGTTTACTTCAGTGTGGGAAAGAGATGAAGCTCTACAGGATGTATAGCTCCATCTCTTTCTCCCACTGAAGTAACATTAAAATAATACTGCTTTATGAGCTGGTGGTAGGCCGCCCGGGGTAGTAAGTTCGATTTACATCTGTTTTTTTAAACTCTTTTTGTAAAACGATTTTTTTTTGGATTGTGTATGTAATAAGTTCATAGAATGTATTAATTCACAAAAAATGGAAAACTTCGTTAGCTATGGGAAACTACTAAGTTACAAGTACTTTACAGTCACAAAACATTCAAGGTTGTATTCTGATCATTTTAGAGTAAAAGATTGTAGGAATAAAATGTTTGTTTTACAGATTTTGACAGCAGATTTGTCCTAGCGATTTTAAAATATGTATGTGTGTGGATCTTCTGGAATCGCTGCCACACTGTTTCCTGGTGGCAAAACAGCGCACGTCATGTTTAAGATTCCCATCGATTTAGAGAGCAACGAAACGCCTGTTTGTGGGGTGTCACGCAACAGTTACAAGGGATGTGTGCTAAGGGGATTGCGCTTCGTCGTATGGGATGAATGCATTATGGCAAAAAGGAAAGCAGTGGAAACTGTAAACAGAACCCTGCAGGACATCCGCAGAAACCAAGATATGAAGGGTGGTGTCACAGTTTTGACAAAAAAAGTGAATACTTCGTTGAAAAGGTCGACTCTATGGTCGAGAGTTCATAAACTGCGCTTGACCATCATCATACGACCTCGGCTTGGCGGTAATTCAAATGCTCAAGTATTCTCCGATGTTCTTCTAAAAGTTGGTGAAAGCACTCTACCAGAGACTCTTGGTAGAGTAGATCCCACTTTAGAAGATCTTATTCGTCTGATATACGGGGATATCAGTTAAATACCGTACCAAGAGAATTCTTAGGCGTGTTTCCGTTTTAACTCCGAAGATGATCAAGCTGCAGCGATCAACCACAGTATTCTCTCACAAATTGAAGGGATATACACCTCCATTAACACTGATGTGGAGGAAGATGATGCCAAATATCACCCCGTATAATTTCTCAATTCACAAATGGCAAGTGGACTTCCGGTTGTATATCTGTGTAACGGAAACCAGTTCAAAGACATGTCTTTGCAGAGAAACGTCATCGAGGTGGAAATTCTAACAGGTTGTGGCGATGGTGAGACAGTGTTTATAGCGCGTATAAAGTACAAATTCCCCATAATTACCAGTTAAAGCGCGTGCAGTTCTCTGGGAATGTATGCTTTGCGATCAACAAGTCACAGGGGCCGACACTGAAGGCTGAAGGCTGCGGTTGTCGACCTCAGGATAAGCTGCTTCTCACACGGACAACTGTTACGTCGCTTGCTCCCGAGTCACCATTCCTGACTCTCTGTATATTTTGGCTGCTGAGAATAAAACTACAAACGTAGTATACAGGGAAGTTTTATAAAAATATGGCTATTATTGTAGTATATTGTGATGTCTTACGATTTCCATGCGAACGAAGTCGCGGGCAGAAGCTAGTCTAGAATATAATCCTCTAATTTGTAATATGCTTGTTTACAAAGAGTACTTTTAATGTGAGTTTTAAATTTTCTTTCAGTTAACTGTAATATATCACAAGGTATTTTGTTGTAACATTTAACACAGTACCCCATAAAAGATGTTTGTACTTTGGATAATCTGAAAAATGGTTGATCTATTTTATCTTTATTTCTAGTATT
The DNA here is from genome assembly GCA_963680765.1 of Agrochola lychnidis. Classification (NCBI taxonomy): domain Eukaryota; kingdom Metazoa; phylum Arthropoda; class Insecta; order Lepidoptera; family Noctuidae; genus Agrochola; species Agrochola lychnidis. The sequence continues at coordinate 15,503,426 of OY796869.1, read as the reverse complement.
AAAATTATGTCCGTCACTTATTTTCAGAATCAGAATCAGAAATCTTTATTTGTGAACATAGTTCAAGTTACACATAGTGTGAGGTGTTATAAATAGGTAGATCCTCCATGTTTTGCCATGTTTTTTTGTTTTGTGTTTTTGTCTTAAAAAGATGCAGATTTTTCCTTACATAAATAATATTTTCATAGATGAATTGGCAAGGTACCGTCATAATATTAATCTTTTTAAATAGTTCCCTGAGAGATTCGCAACGACATAGATTATAAATGGCTCTGACAGCCCTCTTTTGTAAAATAAAGATGGATTCAATGTCAGCAGCCCGACCCCACAGTAAAATGCCATATGACATAATGCTGTGAAAGTAGCTAAAATATACCAAACGCGCGGTTTCTATATCTGTTAACTGTCTTATCTTTCTAACAGCATAAGCGGCCGAGCTTAGCCGCCCCGTAAGAGATGTTATATGAGGTCCCCATTGTAATTTCTCGTCTAGCGTGATTCCTAGGAAAACTGTTTGATTAATTAATCCACGGACCAACCCCGGTAAGCGTAGCTTAACCTGATGGATCGAACCGTGCGGCTGTTATTACTTAGCCACGAGCTCCTCTATCCTTCGCTATCCTAAAAGCGATTTTTTCCGACAACCACACGGCCGAAGCCGCGGGCAAAAGCTCGTAACCCGTAAAAAGAAATACAGCATAAACTGCATTTCCATAAAACTTAAAACTTGTTTTAACCAAAAACAAATTATCTGAAGCAGTTTAAGGGATTTTCCATTGAATGCAATCAAAGCGTCGGCAAAGAAAAACTGGATCATAACTTTATAACTGGCAAAGAGTAAACTACAGAGCACGGAATCGCAGCGTCTAGATACGACAGTACAGTCTACATCAAAAAGACGTACCTACAGGGTGGCAGAGATAGCATGGGAAGCCGTCATCTCCTTCTGCGAAACAGTAATGCTCGCGAAGGAGGAGGCGGAACGCGTGAGAGAGAGGCAAAGTTTATGCCCTCTTGCCCCTAGCCGCCGCAAGAGACGCCCTGGGCGTCGGGAATCCCAGGCCGATTCCCGGCCACCGCAGACGCGGGCTTGCGGACGGTGAGCAATGGGCAGCTCACCGTCCGATAAGGACCAGGCCAGGGTCGACGGCGCGTTGTATTTCACGCGTGCCTCAAATAGATGCCAGCACAACTGATGGGGTCCGCTAGGACCAATGCCTGCAGGGGTTGCGGGAAAGTCTGAAAGGGATACCGTGGCTCGTGGTAACATACAGGCAACTGAAGGCACACAGGTGGGTTTTAGTTAGTAAGAGTCTGACACACCCGCTCAGCCCAGAGCGGGAGAAGTTATATTTGATCATTTCTCACCCAAAAAAAAAAGAAAGGGTGGCAGGGATTTCGACGCGCAACCTATTACCATGGATTCAGTACATGATTCTGAACCCCCTTGCGTTGTAATTTTGCGTCAGTTAAAAAAAGAATTGCTCTTCCATACATTTTGACCACGTGGGGATTGCACTTTTCTATGAAACAGTTGTATTTTTTTTTCATTGTCATTTGCGACCAAATTACCTCTGATGACCCCTATGCCAACCATTTTCGAGTCATTTGACATTTTATATTTTAAAATGTATGAAGTAAAAATATAAAATGTCAAATTACGCGAATATTGTTGACATTTGCATAGGAGTTAGTCGGTGTCATTTGATTGTAAATGACGCCTACTCCATCCCCTTAATGTATTGCCGACGTATAACCATTAACCTTGATACATATTACATTTTTATTTCATATATTTTAAAATATAAAATGATAAATTACTTGAAAATTGTTACGTATAACCATTAACCGTGTATATCAGGGTTATTGGGTACATTTTATATTTTTACTTCATACATAAAAAAAAATCAAATTACTCGAAAATATTTGACATTGGCATAGGGGTTATCAGGGGTAATTTGGTTGCAAATGACCTCTCCTACATCCCCTTAACGGATTGCCGACGAATAACCAATATGTACCTGTATTTCGTAGTTAGCTCGCTTTGCACCCATTGAGAGCACGTTCACAAATTGCCTCGCTAGAAACACGCTGGCAAATTGTCAGAGTGATAACGCTCTAAAGCGGTGACAAACTTGGTTTCTATGGAAAGTGTTGATAATGCCCCCTCTAGCAACGGCGAGGCATCTCTGTGCTCTGTGCTGTAAACTTCAATAACTGAGAAACAAGTAAAAAGAAGCGAGATACTTCATCAAAGGGAACTATGAAGTTTGAGTTGATAAGGAACGGAAAAGCTATTTTGTTACAAAGACGACGGTGTGAACTTTAATAGAACACTATTTGAGTAGCTTTAAATGTCAATGGAGTTAATTACATGAAATTCAAATTCATGAAGTTTAGCTCAACTTAGGCTCGGAAACAAGGGTCAAAAGGTTTTTTTGTCTTATTTATAGTTAATTAAAGCAGTACAACACTAATTACATTATTATCACAGAAATTAATATTTTAAAAGTAAGTGCGAGTCGGACTCATACACGAAGGGTTCTGTACCACCGTACAATATTTAACAGTACATATTTTTCAACACGTTCCTGTAATGGGATTGGGGACCCCCTTTAAAAAAATTTCAAGGGTGTACCTATTACGGCTCAAAAGATACAGGCCTGTGATAGAGGGACGGATGGACGTCAGTCCGTCCCTCTATCATAGGGCTGTGGCGGGTCCGTTGTCCGGAGAGACGGACGGATTTATGTCCGGACCCGGGATCTTCTTCTTCTGTCTTTGGATCAGTATTTTAGTTTTTTGGCACCGACTTCTGAAATTAAAGTTATTTTTCACTTTGTAGTTTGGAAGTAGGTTGTATTTTGTGTAAAAAGCTTTTTTTTTACCCAAATCGCTATAGATGTGCCTGTCCACTGTGATATTTGAAGAGTTCTCTCGATTTCTCCAAGATCCCATCATTAGAATGTGATCAAATGACAATGGGACCAACTTAAAAGTATACCCTTTCAAACAAAAATAGTAGATTGTTTACCAAGGGAGCAAACAACTATTTTTAAGGCGAGAGTGTTTCTTTGAATCCAGAGCGCAGCGAGGGATTCAAAGTACTTCACTCGAGCTTAAAATAGTGTTGCTCCCGAGGTGAACACTCTACTTTTTATCACCCTCTATGAGAAAATAAAACGTGTGCAGTCAACGAAGTTCCTTCTTACGTATGATTTAAAACAAAAATCGCTACCATCTTGGACTTACATTTTGACCTCACTATCAGCTTTAGCACCCTCGAAAACTATGAAAACGACACTTATGACGAAAAATTTGAAAATTTCCGCAGCCACCATTTCGGATTTTCATTTTGACCTCACTATCGGCTTTAGCACCCTTGAAAACCATGAAAATGATACCCATGATGAAAAATTTGAAAATTTTCAGAGCCACCATCTTGGATTTACATTTTGACCTCATTTTCGGCTTTAGCGCCCTCGAAAACTATGAAAATGACACCCATGACGAAAATTTTGAAAATTTCCGCAGCCGCCATCTTGGATTTTCATTTTGACCTCACTATCGGCTTTAACACCATTGAAAATCATGAAAACGATACCCATAATGAAAAATTTTTAAAATTTTCATAGCCGCCATTTTGGATTTTTATTTTGACCTCACTATCGGCTTAAGCACCATTGAAAACCATGAAAACGATACCCATGACGAAAAATTTAAAAATTTTCACTGCCGCCATCTTGGATTTTGATTTTGACCTCATTATCGGCTTTAACACCATTGAAAACCATGAAAATGATACCCATAATGAACAATTTGAAAAATTTCACAGCCGCCATCTTGGATTTTCATTTTGACCTCACTGTCGGCTTTAGAACCATTGAAAACCATAAAAACGATGCCAATGATGAAAAATTTGAAAAATTTCAGAGCCGCCATTTTGGATTTTCATTTTGACCTCACTATCGGCTTTAGCACCATCGAAAACTATGAAAACGACACCCATGACGAATAATTTGAAAATTTTCGCAGCCGCCATCTTGGATTTTCATTTTGACCAAATTCACACTTTCTCTCTCTTGCCAGCCTGTTACTTGTTCATACAATGTTCGTGTTTGATCTCTTTGGTGATTGGAACTGTTTTTTACTAACAATATCCACGTTCCAAATTCAAATCACTTTTAATCCCTAGGGATTAAAAAGCTATTTTACTCCCTGTTTACGAGGACTAAACTAGAAATTTTTGAATAGATGTGATAAAAAAGAATTTTATCTACTCTCATAGCGTACTATTCGAATTATGAACTTCAAAACGAGTTTATATTGACATACTTTATAAACAGAATACCGAAATTTAAAAATAGAATCATATTAGAACACTTTATCTCTAACAAAATAATACTATAAAACAATTTTTTTTCTATTACGGTACAGCGCTAGTCCAAGAAGTTAATATCACCAAAGAGTTTCCATCAACTTTTGGCGGGGGACAACAGCACCCGCTGTAGCGCATGTGCGGTGATGTGCTGGTGCAGGCGACATTGATTTGTTTTGTAGTACTTACTGAATTTCGTGGGATTTTTTAATTTATTCTTGATCTTTAACTTTGATCTTTTATTTAGTATTTGTTTCAATCCCAATGTTTGAGAGTAGATAAAGTAGTGTATGAAACTGCACATAACTAGGTATTAAACAACAGTTTCTTAAACTACTATTTCAAATCGGTCTAGCCGTCTTCGAGTAATCGGGGAAAATACATAAAAAAATTAAAAAGAAGAACGAACTGAGAACCTCTTCCTTTTTTTGAAGTCGGGTAGTGACCCAAATTTATAAACGTTACTTAGGTTTAGATATATTCCCGTCTCGATCTTGCACATGTAGTTTGTCACTAGTGCGACAGTGATAAGAATAATGCTCAGCTAAAGCAAGTGCTAAATGTAACGTTTATCAATCTTGCCATGTGGCTAAACGAAAACAGTCCGCGGTAGGTTCGTAGATGGGTGACCATGCATAACATATCGAGACTCCTCCGTACCTCGGAAACTACTTTAAGCCGTTGGTCCCGGCTGCCATTTATAGATCTTTGACAGTCGTTACAGGTAGTCAGAAGCCAAAAAGTTTGACAACCAGTCTTACCAAGGGGTATCGTCTTACCCAGTAACTGGGTTGTGGAGGTCAGATAGACAGTCGCTCCATGTAAAATACTGGTATTCAGCTGCATCCGTTTAAACTGGAAGCCGATCCCGACATAGTTGTGTAAAGGCTACGCAGATTGAATGTGGTTGATTGCATATGTTTATTTCTCAAAGCCATACCCAGCCAGCTGTATCTACTGCAGATCACTTTAACAATACAAAGCTAGGCTAAACATTAAGGCTGCATGTCCATTGACGCGGAGCGAGGCAGCGGAGCAAAGTCAAAGTCCTAAATGATAGAACACTATAACTACTTACCTATTAATGATCATTGGATCAATGAATTGCATGCATATATTTTATTTTGTTTCGAAATTTTTAGTTTGTTGTCTATGGTAAATTTTGTTTTTTCTTTATATTGTGTAATCACATTAATATTTGTATGTCATCAATGACAAAACATAGCGCAACATATAATTATTATATAAGACCTTGACTTTTTACCTATGTTTTACAAATAAATAATTCTATTCTATTCTATTCTAACCATTTATTTCAAATAGGCCCATGTATGGCACTTTTGAACGTCATAATTTACAAAATGATAGAAATGATTCTAGTCGCCCCTTCCAAAAGGTAGTTTTCGTATGGAGAAGAATGAGCAAGAAACTCCACCGTTACTCTTGTTAAATGTTTTACAATAGTTTGTATAGGTACGTACATTATTTAAATAATTATAATAATATGTGAAGACGATGCTAGACGCCACTGTAACAGCTTGGGCTGCGCAGGGTAGGCTGCGCAGGCCGTTAACGGTTTAGTAGTAGAAAGTAAAACAGCTAGACAAGTTAATACATATATTTTTAACACTAGTATGTAGAATGTACACGGCTAGGTCGCGGTAAGGTCACACTGATTTGTTCCGAGCACTAACACAGTAAAATCGGAAGGGTACCATCCTTGGTAGCACGTGGTAGATTCGGGGGGCCTGCTCAGCACAGGCTCCGTAGCAGGCCGGACGGCCCTGGCACGTGGTAGTACGTAGTCAGTAGCCGTGGAGGTCGCCTGACAGCTCAGGCTCCCAGCGGTAGGCTGCAGGCAGGCAGGCCGGACGGACCTAGAATAAAATTGGAGCGGAGCGAGGCAGTGGAGAGGAGTGGAGTTGTGGACAGTAATAAATAATAAATTCTTTATTGCCATACAAAGATTACATAAAAATTTGAGACCCTGGCTCCAGAGCTAAGTTAGAGTACCTGTATTTCAGGAGCCAGTATTTGTCCATTGATTCGAAGCGAGGCAGAGGAGCGGAGTTACGAACTGTGCGGAGCGCGGCAGCGGAGCAGAGTTGCGGACTGTGCGGAGCTAGTTCCGCTTCCCCTCTCCAATTCCCCGCACCGTTTCTCCGCTCTGCTTCCCCGATCCGCTTCCCGGTTTTGTATGAAATTTTAAACAAGTTTGCAAATCCCTATCCACTTAAGCGGAGCGGAGATGTTATGCAATTAATTGGCACAGCTCCGCTCCGTTCCTCTCCTCTTCGATCTAGTGGACAGGCAGCCTAAGGCGACGATAAACGACTTTTAATGATTTTATACAGAGGATCACGTCACAGCGTGTTAATGATTTGGAAAAAATATATGTTAAATTAGAGCATTTTTTTAATAACATAATATATGAATATTTTAGATTATGTTTATATTACATATTTAAATTAATTTGTAAAGTTATGTCTAATGCGGATAAAAAACTGAGAATCACGCAAACTCTCAAGCGTATTTTTCTGAAATCTTCACAATTTTTAAGATAATTTAATTATTGAATCTTTTATTATACGTGTTTTATTAAAATACCTTTTGTTTTACGTATAATAAATTAATAATGCGTCTAATTTGGGACAGCGCTCCTTGATGGGCGAGTCCTATTACTGGCTGGACGTACGACGCGTTGTGTGAGTTCAGGACAGAACATGCAAGCTAACCACTCAAGGTCACTTATTTATTTATTTATAGTAGTTGTATTTCCACAAAACGGCACGGGAGTGCATACTAAGACGAACTGACAAACATCTGAGGCGTCGCTGCACCATCAGAGACACCATGGCTCGTCTGCGCCGCAGTTGCGCAACTCGGTGCCACTAACAAATCTTCGTACAGCAGGTGTAGATCGTGATGCAAGGGCAGCAGCATCCACCGCAGCAGCCACCACAACATCCGCAGCCTCCGCACATGTTTTCCTATTAAAGGTACTTAAATAAAGAGCTTAAAATAGGACGAAAATAGACCAAAGTTGTGGAAAGTCACTATTTATTGGTAAATTTTTAAAAAGATTTTAAGTTTTTTTCTGAGGTTTTTTGTGACTTTTTACAAATAATATATGTTTATTACACGAGCGATTTGATTGTATTGATTGCACTGGCATATATCTATGTCTTAATTTGTAGATACATCTGTTTCACAGGTTTAATTGAACTCGACGTTCACTCGCAGTCCAGCCAATCTGTTCTCAACAGCTTCCGTACTTCGATTGTACTTAATATGATTAAAGCCTGATCGCTTTGATATTGACGATGGTTTAGTTGTAAGGTCAAGAAAATTTATTGTTTATCAAATTGACAGACTACGTCAATGTGCCCTGTTCATACAATTGTGAAAGAATGACAGTTTTGTGATTTGAATATAGGGACAGCATAAATAATTTAAAAAATAAATGTTGGTAGGTAGATATATTTTTTTAATAAATTAAAACAAGTATTTTTAATGTTTCCTGTCGCTTTGCTACAATCAAAATCTAAATCTAAAAAAATCAAAATATTCAAATCTGTGGGAGTGATTTCGTGTAAAGGGACGGAAGTGTGTCACAGGAAGCCGGGGAAGCGCGCGTTATTTGATTTAACTAATGAGCGCGCACGGTGCTAGAGTTGGCCGTCAGAAACGACCTTGACGAGGCCCCGTCCCTTTGATGTTGCTTATTACATGTTCTGTGCTTATTGTGAGATGTCAGATGGTACAGATCATATGCGCGGCTACTGTAAGACTCGCTCGTTTTTTTTTTTCCTTTAATGTTGTATTTAATTTAATTAAAAACTTTCATGGAACAGTGGATTCCCATGCACACTTTCTCACAGAACACCTTTACGCAAAAGAATCATGCCCACTTTCCATATATTAATTGACCTGTCACTTGATTCGTTTTACAGGTCGCGTCTGCCTACAACTAGTGTTGTATAAAAACAATTATTGTTTATAATAACACAATAACTTATCATCTTTTCATTTAGAGGCCAGGGAAAAACGCTATTATGTAAATAAGTTTTTGAGGTTAAGTATAACAGCTGTCAGATATGGTTTGATTGACAGCTGTTATAATCTCAAAAAATGTACGATAATTAAAATCAAATTGTTTAATCGCTGAGAGTTACAATCACTCAGAAATAAATCCCTCTTCAATGTAATATCATCAAATCGGCGCGCGGTCGCAAACAGCAGTTACATTATTGTAATATATCCCACCGATATTGAGTTTTGAAGAGTTCACTTGTGATGTTATGCCATCTTTGGTTTCTATAACTACACTTTGTGCAAGTTAGCAATTTAGGTATAGTTAACTGAATTAAGTACCGGTCAAAGTCTGTCGTCGCCGTCGAAGCGGACCAGACTCCAGGAGTCGGCTTGATAGCGGTGTTTTTAGCCATCGAACTCTTAAGTCTGATGGACAGACAAGGGGATAGAGTAAATAATAATACCAGCCTATTACTATCCCACTTCTGGACTAAGGCCTCTTCTCATACCTGAGAGAAGGCACGAGTATTAACCTCAACACTTGGTCAAGACGGGTTGATGATTTCTGACTTTTATTATTATATAAGTTCAGCAGATTGCGACTTGAATGCGAACGTTTTTTCAGTAACAGAACTGGCTCTCAGGTTTCCTCACGTTGTTTTCCTTCACTGATATCCAAGATAAACTTAGAAAGTAAGTATACCTTGGTACTTACCCGGATTTGAACTCACAGCCTCGTGCATGAGAGGCGAGGTGTTAACCTCTCGGCCATAACGACATAAATGTATAGCTGCCCACCTATATGTTATTGGTGAGGACAGGCAAATTAAATAAAAACAGGATTTGATTTATTATTATTTATTCAATGTCATCTCGTACAACCACTGCATCTAAAAATGCCGCTGGAGCCACAATGTTGGTTTCATGCCTGGCCCAACCTAAGTACCACACCAATGTCATGACATGCGCACAACAACCTACAGTGCGACGTCCTACAATGCAGTTGCAGCAATACTCAATAATGCCTTCTCGTCCATTAATACCATTTGCTATCAAAATGTACACATAAACCTGACGTCTTGAGATGTGTCTTGATTTTATTTTCCCTTTTATAAGTGAATTTTCCCCACTGCCTAACTCAGGTATACGATTAGTGTCTACACAAACTTCTATTCTGTATCCGCCATGGAAACGTACGTGTTCACCATAATATGAACGTGCTTGACGAATTTGGTACGTTCCCAAGGCGAATAATATTAATTCGTTAAATTCTAGATGGGGGAACTCAATATTAGCATTATCAGCTGTAATGCTTTGAAAAAAGGATGCCCGGCGATTTAAATTATATTCTGTAACTATATTAGATAAGTTATTTTCCAAGGGCATCCTTTCATTTATTATAACAAGAATTTGAGCAGCATCAGCTCTATTGTGAAGGCGAACACCAAACTTATTTATCAAACTTGCACCTATTTGGAAATAAGCCATCATATTTGGTACAGTTTTATTAAAATGGTCAAACCTTAATAATCTAAAATCTCTTTTAAAGTATCCGTTTATAACCTCCACCACCCATCTGCATATAGTTACACATCTATTTCTATTTGCTTGGGTGGTGGTTAACTGGTGTTCGCCTTCCAAAAGTGACTCTGGCATATAGGCCTTATAATTACAATGCTCTAATAAGCTGATGCTATCTCTGAATCCCCTGTCTAAAATAAATATGTCATTATTTTGAAAGTACCGTCTCAGTGGGGAATTTTCATTGCTGAACAAAGAAGACATTATTTCTGCATCAGATGTGGTAGCTTTGTATGGGCCAAAACAATCTAAAATGTAACCATCACAAGCTACTATTAAAAATGGCTTTAACAGGTTTCTGTATTTGTGTAATGAATATGTGTCTTTTTGAAACATATAATTACTACTTTTATTTAAAAAAATGTATGTTCCATCACACATGACAATACATTGTTCGTTATTATCATTATAAATTCCATTTGGGATCATGAGATTGTGTTCTATCAATTGCTCTCTCGTCAAATGGTTTATTCCAAGGTTACATGGAACAAAATCCTGTAGTAGTATCTCTCGTGCTGTTTGCATTAACCTCTCTAGTGTAGTGCGAGGAACTTCTAGTAATGTGGATATTCTTAAGTCGGAATCGCCTGTCCGCATCTTTATCAATACAGCAGCTAGACCTAATATACCCCTGTGTTTTTCCAACAGTCGGGGAAGGTCTTCTAATAAATTAAGGAATTTGGGTTTTGTTAAGCCCATCCAAAATCCAAATAAATGGTCATCAATTTCTTGTACTGATTCTATACTTGAAAAATCGAGAAATTGCCTGTATTTTTGAACAAAGGAAAAAACATGCTCAACTTGTTCAACAGTGAAATTGCTCATGCTGTTTTCACTGGCATAGAGGGAATCCCAACTGTTTCCATGTAAATGGTCTGTGCATACCCTAGCCAGTTTGGGAATATAAAAATTGTAGTTGAACAAAATGGTAGCCCGCAGTGCATCTGACACAATATGCAGATTTACATTCTCACACCCACAAAATGCACAATGAGATGCTGTATTGGGAGCACGTTTATAATTAAGTAATGTTATGTTACTTGATTGTTGATTTCTCACTGGTTGGGTTTGAGATTGTTGCGAATGAATCTCTGGAGCTGGAATAGATTCTACAGATGATTCCCTTTCATGCACCTCATCTGTACTTGCAAGGAGCAGGGAAGGTTGTATATCTGGAACATGGACTGGATCAACATACTGTTCCACTTCTTGTTCAATTGTTTCACTTTGAAGAGTCTCATCACCGTCTAAACCTCTTTCCTCATCCTGTTGCTGTGTTGAAAGAGCTTTTCTTTTAAATCGCAACCAACAGGCATGACATACACGATTAGATTGTAATATCTGTCAACAAAAAAACATATTTGTAATAAATGCAGTGATATGCCAAGGTAAAAAAAAGTATCACATTCTCTAGTAACGTCATGGCCTAGAACGTGGTATTTGAAGAAAAAATTGCATGCAATTTAAAATGAGTTCAAATATTTAACTACAAACCTGACGAGGTGCTACAGCAGTTCGAATTAAGTTGATCATCCTTAGTGTGAGGCTTGATGGGTTTTCTTTGAGAATGTGGTCACTTTGACGATTGAGCAATGATCGACCACAAACGAGGCATACCTGAGCATGACCACGGCGAGATGAACCAGCAGATGGATCACACTCATTGCTTCCATGAAACTGAGCATTAATAGTCTGCATGGATACATCAAAGCACGCTTCACAAATGTAATCTTCTTCTGTTATCTGAAAAACAAATCAATTATAAAATAAAATAAAAATTGTTTATTTCTCACCATTAAAAGTTACAATTATAGAAATAGGTACTACATGACAAGTATTTCAACATTTTGTGGGGATCATAATAAGGTGCACGTAGTATTGACCCTGTACCAGTATATTTATTTTATAGTTTTACATGTTTTGTTTTAAATAGCTGTCTAAAAGTACACTAGCTAAAACATGGGGAAAATCTACATGTAACCTATTTCTAGTAGTACTAGTTCTATTTATCATGTAACTTGAAAAAATATACTAAAATACCACTTCTGAATATAAATTCTTTTTAATAAAACATTCATTACACTAGCGTCTGTTGACTGGATACTAAATCGTTAGGTAGGTACTTGATTGTTATTTACTTACTATTACTGGAGATATCCAAGTGCTAATTAGCGAGATGACTCTGCTATCAAGCTGAAGGGCCCGATAGCGCCGAAGCGTATTAACACATATGTTACAGTTTATACAAAGCAATCTCGTAGAAGGCTCCATAACGCTTTCCAACAATAGCGATGTCTTAGGTCTAAATCAAAAAGCACTAAATCGGTATCCGTATAACACAGGCCAAAGTAATCGTAAGAGGTAGGTATCGAAGTCCGTGGAAAAAGCAAAAGTTGTAAAGTTATAAGAAAATCCAAAATCGCACAGTACAATACGCAACAAGAGCAAACGAACGACTGCAAAACGTCAAACAAATGACAGCCTGTCATTCATATAACGTTGCGTTTCTTTTTAAGCATAACCTGTCAACTGTACACTTATTTTTCTTTCCACATCATAATATAATACCATAAAAAAATCATACATTTTTTTTCCTGGGTTTATTTGAAAATTCAATTAAACGATATGAAATAAGCAAAAAAAAATGCATTTTTTAAGATATTTTACATCACTAGACGCGTTAGAAAATTTTCAGGTCAAGACTGGACATGATTCTTTTGCTTCATACATCCGCAAACACATCACATTCAAGGTTGGCAGACAGAAGAACGTTGAGCAACTTTAAGTTACCTACACACTGGCTATTCGGCTCTGACTTCGGTTTTTGACGAAGTTTTATTATCCAACTTGTGAGCATGTTTCAAGAGTTTTTCAAATTCAATCATTTCACGTTCCAATAAATAACATTTTCACGTGAATCGAAAGTCTATACTGGCTTTACGCTGCACAGAATCCATAGATCTTTCCTTCACGAAACAGCACAATAGAAACAGCAACAGTACGGCCGAAGATTTATCCCTATTGTTTCCCAATCTCCCCCGCTTAGGGGCAAAACGGGCAAAGCGAAGCAGTCCAGTCGAAATGAGGTCAATCACTTTTTCTCGCAACGTTCACTTGTCTCAGATTATACTGCTTCAATATCAAATACGTACTTAGCTACATCTGGATTTCATTTACCAGGGTTGCAGATCGATAGGGGACTGTGAAAAATTGACAAGGAATTTTGAACTTTATGTTGTAAGGAATAAGGTGGAGATTTGGGTGGTGTTTTTAAATGAGAAAAACAATGTATCAGCTGGTTATCTGCCGCGTAAATCCTAAGGCTTGACTGGAACGGGTTATGGGCTCGAAGGCGTTGGCCCGGCAACCTATTACTAGATTTGGGATAATAATAATCTTTGTTTCTAAGTCACTTTTTATTTAATGAACGTAAGAAAATTAATAAACGTTATGTAAACCTTAAAACAACGAACTAATTTAAAACTACTAAAGAATAACTACTAACCACTAAACTAAATTACAATTAAAATAACTAGCCAGGTGCCAGCTGTAGTTATGGCAAGTTATCTTAACATGAAATATTGACCACTGAAACTAAACTATGTTAGTTATAAGTGCAAGTAATAATGGTTCGGAATTACAATGTTAGGTAGCGACACGCCTGATCTAGGTTAATTCAAACCTGTGTTTCAGGCCATCAAAAAAGATAGTTAGTTGTATGAAAGACATTTCAAGTTATTTATTCATCAGGGGTCTAGAGCAGTGGCAATCACTTTCAAAGCAACCTGACTTTCAACAGGATTGATTTCGGTAGGTTATGTCAATCTGTACTCATCTGTGTTAAAAATCTACAATCAATCTTTTAACCGCCTCTGTGGTCTAGTGGTTAGACAACCTGTCTCAAAACCAGAAGTCCCGGGTTCGATTCCCAGTGGGGGTTTGGCTTGTTCTAAGTCAGCCTGGCTAGCTGCCACCATCTTATCTAAGTCTGTCGCCATAACAACAATGTTAAGGCGACGATAACCGACTTTTAATGATTTGGAAAAAACATTATGTCATATAAGAGTATTTTTTAATAACTTAATATAGGAATATTTTAGATTATGTTTATATTACATAGTGTAATTAATTTGTAAAGTTATGTCTAACGCAGATAAAAAACTGAGAATCACGCAAAAACTAAAGCGTATTTTTTTTGAAATTTTCACCATTTTAAACATAATTAAATTATATTTTTTTTAGTATACGTGTTTTATTAAAATACCTTTTGTTTTATGTATCATAAATTAACAATGCGTCTAATTTGGGACAGTGCTCCTTGATGGGCGAGTCCTATTACTGGCTGAACGTACAACGCGTTGCGTGAGCTCAGCACAGAACACACAAGCTAACCACTCAAGGTCACTGTCATATTTCTGCGTCTTAAGAGCATCGTTGTGTTTTGGCAGTTAGTGGTAAGGTAGCTAGTTCCTCTGTGGTTGAGGATTCCAGGTGACGCTCGCTTCCAACTTCGTCCTGATCATCATTTACCATCAAGTGGGATGCAGGCCAAGAGCTAACCCATGGTGGTCAAAATAAAAGAAAAAAAAAACTTCTCGTTTAAAAAAAATAAAATATTCCGACAAAATAACTGAACCTAATGCACACAGACTCTACAATAAGTCTTGATTAACATCATTCCATACACCCTCGACAAGAGTGATAAATTCCATACAATGTTGTCAGATGCCATCTATAATGTCTTACAAAAACCATTAATATTTCAGCAATGCGAAATGCAACCTCCTCTGTTAGATGGGTTAACCCTAGAAGCGAAGAAGACCGTTAAACCTCTTAACGTCTTCATGGTGGGTGAATAAATAAAATTCTTACTGCTTCTGATACATAATGCTGTAAAGATTGTCTGACTTGTTTGTCAAGTTCATGTTCATCACTATATTTCATGACCTAGACAATGGCGAAGGCAACTGTCAAAATGGCGCTATCGTTGCCAGTTCTCAAAACAAGCTAATAATACAAGGTGATAGTTAATTTAATTTTTGGCAAAATGACGCGTTATTGTGCTCCTAAATACTCTTAGAGCCCACCATTTTCCGAAAAAACCTAAAATTATAAGATTGTGGCATAAAGCTCCCAGCAAACATTTTTGTCATATAATCAAACATTTATATGACTTTGAGTCTTATTAAAGTTATTTTACAGTAATTTTTTTAACTCTTTGTCATGTACCGGTGCATTATGTGTCCGAATAGTCATATATATTTTTTGTCGTATAATAATGTCATATAGACGTTATTTCGACATTTTTTTACTATCGTTATATAATAGCGTCTGCGACGACATCTATAAAACTTACTAATACAACTTTTCGTCGTGTAAACGTTTTCGTAGTATAAACGTCATAATACTGTCAATTTTGTCACATAATTACCTTTTAAACATCTGCTAAACGAATAATAATTGTTTACACGTAGTATATGTAACCATTATATATAAGTCGAATAAGTATTACGAGTGCAACCTGTATACATCCTAAAGTATCACAAACATGATATACGACCGCTATTTAATTAATACTCATATTAAAGGTTTATAATAACCTTGTATACAACTTCCACCATTTTGAAATCAAATTTATCATATTTATTTACTGTTTAGTACAACATGGATCTAATTGTAGATCATTGATATTATTGATCCCTAAATCAACTGTCATGGCGTACACATTTACAATGAACACGCAGTTTATAGGTCGGGAAGTTATATAGTTGTCATATGACGCAGTCACTTAATAAATTATTAATAAAAATATGTGAAAACATTAAAATTTTAAAAGCGCTTAAAAATTTTGTTCAGAACTTATATCACATTAATCAGTAAACTTGATTGCACAATGGTTTACAACTGATGAAATGGTTTTATCACGTCAAATAATAAAGAAAAAAAATGCAACATTGACTCAGCTGTCAAAAACACCACCAAATTAAAACGTAATAATCTGTTATAATTCGTTCAAGATAAGCATAATCTTTAAATAACAATAAAACAACGATTACATTATATAAAAGTAATATTGTGTGGCATTACACGACACGAAGTCGAATACACGCCGCGACAGCTATCATTACATGACTTATAGTCAAATCGCCGACGTGTATATGACTACTATGCGACTAAGTAGGTATTTATATGACTGTTACACGAAACTCTTAGCGCTTTTAGTTGAATAAAATGGGCCCTAATGCCGTTGAGTAAACGTCCTTATGGCATTTATACGATTATACTAAATAACATTAAGTTACCGCCAAAACGTCTACACAACGTCGTAAATGTTTGCTGGGCTATTCGTAGAGATAAAAAAAACAGTGGTCGAGGTTATGTCGAAAACATTTTGAAGAAAGCGATTTATGGTTTAAAGTTCTGACATTTTCCATGTCGCCATGTCATTTGTCCATGTCTGTCATTTAAAATATGAAATGAAAATAAACTCATGAATGGACATGAAATGGAATGAATGAACGAAATGTCAAATTTATTGTAATACTTAGGGACCTAGTTATTGGTCACGCTATCTACAATTAGCTTTGACCGATCTTCCCCATTGGCAATCGCTTTCAAAGCGTTCCGTATAATTATGTTTAACGACTTTCAACAGTCTGTTTGTGTATGTGAATTTAAATGTTTGTAAACGCACCCACAATACAGGAGAAATTCCTAGTGTGGGGAAAATATATTTAAAAAAAAAAACGTGTGGTACTCGGGGACTGCCGCGGTAAAGCTATCATTTGTAACCTCCATGCTTCCTATTTGTCAACGCTACACTTGGGATGATGACGTGAAGACATAAAACAAAAATTACGTTCACATGACAACATCACGTTGTCATGGGAACCCTCATTACATGGTGTGTTGGGGTGTTAGGTTTTTTTCGTTACGGAATTTCTTGATTCGGTCGCCGCACTCAAAGCCCGCGATAAAAGCTATACAATAGCTTAAAAAAATTGACATAAGCTTGTCGGTAGCTTATGAGTTATTATGACAGTCCCATACATTTTGTCTTTTCCATCAATATAATCGCTGATAGAATTTAACTTTGTCGAGGCCCTCTGCTTTTGAATTAGTGAGAGAGCCACATCCAGCAAAGTCGTTTTAGACGAAGTTTTCTGAAAAAAAAAAAACCGCTATCGAAGTAGAAGAACTGTAATTTTTCAAGCCTATCATAAACCTTTCAAAACTATTCATAAAGAAACAAGTTGCTTACTAGAATTGGTATTGAAAAAATATTTATATATACTAGCTACATACCTACTCGTCTGTTGTTCCATACAGTCGTATGTCACAAGCCCAAAGGAGTTCCCGCGATTTTATAGCGTGTCTCAAAAGGCCTATACATCCCGGTGCCGACCCGAAGACATCTTTATAGACTTTGCCAACGACGATATTTTGCACATTGTGCAACTCTGTTGGGTAAACGAATTTTTGATCAAGATTACGTTCAAGAAAAGACAGTGTTGCGTTGCTAGCAAGAATGTTTGTTTTTGGCCTAATCCATTCCCCTAATTCTGTCTATATGAGTTCGAGAAACTTCTGACATTTCTGTTTTAGCAAGAGGCTCTGCTGGCCAATGAAAATGAAAAGTGCAGGCAAAGGTGAGAACGTCACACGGGCAATTTCAACATCTACTGTATTTTATACAAATTATTTTTTCTCAAACATGCTTGGAAATTTAAACATTACTTTGACAACCTTCTTCGAGATAAATCGAAATTACAGTACTGGTTGTATACATGCGAGCGCCCGGCCGGCAATGTTTGTATGAAAACTCATATCTGTCGTGTTATTTAAAAAAGGAACGAACTTTTTACTTCAACACATGGCGACCAAGGAGGTAAATATCAAAGATTTTATTTAAATTTCGATTTGGCTTACAAATAGAGCCGTTTAAAGCAAAGAAGAAACAAATGAACATAGTGGCGCGTGAAAAATATATCGTTGTTCTTTATTGATTCTGGAATTTATTATTGATTTAATGAATTTGATTTTCCGCGCATTATTTGAGAAAAGAACTATTCAAGTCTTGGCCGCAACTATACTCCGTTTGAAATAAGATTAGACATTTAACTAAACCCTTTTTACAGTCCGTTCAACCGATTTTCACTTTTATTGCGTTGGTAGCATGACAAATGGCAGCTGCAGTAAACAGTTGGTATTGTAACCACTTTTTTTGACAATTCACAATCGCATATCATCATCCGCCTAGCTTGAGCTAAGAAAAAAAAACAAAGGCGAGAGGTCTATGTTCATCTACTAGTGTCTTGGCAATCGCATTTAAATCGTAATTTGACCATTCTCATGCAGCTGTTTCCAGCCACTCCGCGAAGATTCTCAAAGATACATAGATTACATAAACTCACGTCTTCTTCCCATGGGGGTAGGCAGCAACTACAGAACGCCACCTGCTACGATCCTTACATACTCCTTTTGCTTCATTTACGTTCATACATCTGGTCAAACACGCACGCCGATTGCGAGAACTACGCACCTGATCTTTCTGAAGAACATCACCAATAAAGTCAGGATATTATATCCTTCTAGGCTGTCCCCTATCGGCGTTTCCACTCACATCTGCCTTGTAAATGTCATCGTCATCGTTAGTCATCAATAAATCTGGTTTAAAATATTTTATGGTTTCTTTAACTCTCAACAAAAGTCTCCCAATCAAAAGAGTTGATCATATAAAATCAATCATTTTAATGTTCTGAGAACCGTGGTGCTTCTAATATTAAAATATTCTGGAAAATCGAAAAAAAAGCAATCTTGCAGTAACCATGCTCCTTTGTTAAAATAAGCCGAATTTTATTTTATGGCGGAGAAAGTTTGATAAATTGATTCCATTTAAAACAATTTCGCTGACCCTAACTTTCTTTTGTCGAATTATTTCGGATTTAAAATATATTTTGGACCACAATTTTTTGGTTCAATGCCACTACGCATAAAGATTTCACTAACGAACGTTTAGATGCGACATCATCATCTGCCTAGCCTTTTCCCAATTACGTTGGGGTTGGCCTCTAGTCCAACTGGATGCAGCTGAATACCAGTATTTAACATGGAGCGCGAAGATACCCTTTGGTAAGACTGGGTGTCAAACTTTCGGGGTTCTGGCTACCCGTAACGACTGTCAAAGTTCTATGAATAAGAGCCGAGATCAACGGTTTAATTATAGTGCTTTCCGAGACATAAAGTAGTTTCGGTTTGTAATTGATGGTCACCCATCCACAGACTGATCTTTGATAACCTTTGATAAACCCGCGCGGCTATTATTACTTAACCAAGAGCATGCGTATAAAACTTTAATCTACAAAAGTCAAAGTCAAACTACAATACTAAATGACGAATATAATGTGACGTGGTAACCAAATATCATATCTTTGAAATTCAAAGTAAATACTAAAATTTGAGAAAATCTTTTCAAAGAATTAAACTATGTGCTTCATTAACGGTAAATAAGTTCCAAATTAATAAAGAGCGGTTTTTAACGAGCAAAATATTTTAACGAGGTTCCAGTTTCTATTGGATACCAAATTAAGTTTTTTATTAATAAAATAAATTCTTTCAAAACCTTTAGAATACATTTTTATTAATCTTTATGGTTTGCTTTGATAAAATTAAGCTTCATTAAAGCTCAAAATCTTGACAACCATTTTACCAAGGGCATCGTATTACCCAGTGATTAGTATGTGGACTGTGGAGGTCAGATAAGCAGTCGCTCCATATAAAATACTGGTATTCAGCTGTATCCGGTTAGACTGAAAGCCGACCCTACCATAGCTGGGAAGAGGCTAGGCAGAGAATTTGGATAAAATTAAGCTGAACTAAAGCAATGATGCCAATTTTCAACAGACTATCATAATGTTAATCGTTAGTTTTTAACCGACTTCCAAAAAGGAAGAGGTTATATGTTCGTCGCGTATGTTTTTTTTTATGTATGTCCACCGATTTCTCCGTCAATTGTGGACCGATTTTGAAAATTCTTTTTTTTGTTTGAATGGGTGTGCTCTCGAATTGGTCCCATATAAATTTTATTAACTTTGCTTGGATAGTTTTTGAGTTACCTACAAAAAACGTATTTTTTTCCCACTTAGTATTTAGATGATATGATAAGTTTCTGTCACTGGTAGCAGGTAGTGGTATTCGAATATGTGTGGGGTAGGTACCACAGCTAAAAAGTGAAAAATAAATAGTCGGTGTCTTGGGTTTTGTATTTTCGTTTTTTGCCACCGACTTCCGAAATTAAAGTTGTTTTTCACTTTGTAGTGTTTTTTTTTTGGAGGTCGGTTGTTTTTTTTTTTGTAAAAAGTTTTTTTAATTAAGTGAAGGGTCGGATTAATTACGACAGTTTCCCCCTATTCAAAAAATTCAATATCAGTTCATTCATAATTTAAAACTAAGTGATTAATCCTAACTTTTACATTTATATATATTTTTAAATATTTTATTTACTTATACTAATATTATAAAAGCGAAAGTAAGTTTGTTTGTTTGTTACGCTTTAACGGCTGAACGGATTTGGATGAAATTTTGCTCATGGGTAGACCATGACATGATACACATGATACTTTTTATCTCGATATTCAGACAGAATCGGGACTTATGCGGGCCAAACCGCGGGGCGCAGCTAGTCCAAGATAAATTTTTCGTAAAGCTACACAAAGATGGATTTACGGCTGGCTTCAAATAATACTTCAAAATTAATTTGTCAAGAAGCAAAGCCCAAGCTTGAAACGTGAGCCTAAACAACTCACCTCAAAATTACTTAATAAAGACGTTTATTACTCATTTAGAAGATAATATAACACCTTTTACTTAGTTAGTGGTAAGTACTAAATCTATGTAAATCCTCTAACTGTGTTATTCAATGTAACATGTCCAAAGCTTGGCAAACTTGTAGAGGGTAGTTTGTAATTAAAACTATTCGTCAACGGGGCAGGCGGACTAAGTTTATAATGCACTGCATTTTGATGTGGTATGCCTAGTTTCAGGGGTTTGTGGCTAGGGTTGCAAAATTACGTAATTTTACGGAAAATGCTGGTAAAATACGGATATTTTACGGTCATTTATATAAATTAGGGTAAAATTACCGGTGACTTATGAAGTTTACAATTTTAATTTGTGCTGCCCTCTGCTCTGCCTCAGCACATAGATGATATTATTATAATCCATAACATGGTGTGATACATATCTTGAATTCTTGACTTCATTTGTAGATCTTTGACAGTCATTACGGGTAGTTGGAAGCCCAAACGTCTGGCAACACAGTGTTACCAAGGGGTATCGTGTTACCGGGGTAGTAACTAGGTTGTGGAGGTCAGATAAGCAGTCGCTCCAGGTAAAATACTGATGTTCAGCTGCATCCGGTTAGACTGGAAGCTGACCCCAACATGGTTGGGAAAAGGCTAGGCAGATGATGATGAGATGACGTCTAGTATACACTGTTATCAGCTTAACGAGTTTGCTGTTTCAATAGAGGAAGTAATATTGTGGATTTTTAGGGTTCCATACGTCCGAATGAAAAAAGCGGCCAAGTGCGAGTCGTACTCGCCCATGAAGGGTTCCGTAGCAGCAAGTAACGATAAGTTTACGATTTATGACGTATTAAAAAAAAACTACTTGCTAGATCTCGTTCAAACCAATTTTCGGTGGAAGTTTACATAGTAATGTACATTATATTTTTTTTTTAGTTTTATCATTCTTTTATTTTAGAAGTTACAGGGGGGGGGACACACATTTTACCACTTTGGAAGTGTCTCTCGCACAAAATATTCAGTTTAGAAAAAAATGATATTAGAAACCTCAATATCATTTTTGAAGACCTATCCATAGATACCCCACATGTATGGGATTGATGAAAAAAAAAAAAAAATTTTGAGTTTCAGTTCTAAGTATGGGGAACTCCAAAATTATTTGTTTTTTTTCTATTTTTGTGTGAAAATCTTAATGCGGTTCACAGAATACATCTACTTACCAAATTTCAACAGCATAGCTCTTATAGTTTCGGAAAAAAGTGGCTGTGACATACGGACGGACAGACAGACAGACAGACAGACAGACATGACGAATCTATAAGGGTTCCGTTTTTTAACGGAACCCTTATAGGATCCTTGTTGTTGACTAATGGAGTCATGGGGGATTAGTGGCTAGTCTTGTTATTGTATTTGGTCTGTCTAAAGCTGCTTCGCGGTGGCTATGGCTATGGTTGCTTTATTATTTTGTTTATCTTTTATATACAGGGTGTTTGGCAGAACGTTGAACATACGAAAATGGTGGATAGGTGGGGCATCTGCTACTTACTCAGCCCTAATTTATTTGGCCCTGGCTCCCTGGATATTAAAAAAAATAATTGTTTTTGCTTTCTTATAGTTTCACCACTTTCTTGACTTTAAAGTGTAATTTTTATTAAAAATGTGTAAAACAGGCAATATTTTTGTTTTTTTTTATTTTTTAATGTTGGCAGATTCTTATAAAATTATTGCTTTATTCAGATGTTAGCTAGAAAAAAAGTTATGAGTCCTCAAACTTACAGAATGATGTAAAAATACTTAAATCTTAATTTCAACTTGCATTAAAAAAAAATATCCAGGGGGCCAGCGCCAACTAAATTAGGGCTGAGTAAGTAAGTAGTAGATGACCCCACCTATCCACCATTTCCGTATGTTCAACGTTCTGCCAAACATCCTGTAGATTCTTTTCTTTCATATTTTGTGAATATGAGAACGTTGTAGGCTGTAGACTTGTGGACCATTTTCTATTTTACTAAGTACCTGGTACTTGTTTGTTGTCCTATACCTAATAACACTGTTGAAAACATTGTAGAAACAATTTATTTGAAAAGAGTAACCGTGGAGTTTCTTGCCGGCTCTTCTTCATAGGAAGCGACCAATTGGAACCGTGCACCTAGCTTCTAACGTTTCATAAGTGCCCATGTAGGTTTATGTGTTTGTAAATATTTTGATTTTGGTTTTTTTTTTCTATCCCCATACAACAGTGCAGTATTCTAACTGCCTTCTTTAAGACTTCCACCAAGATGTTTCCTCGCATACAGCTAGACTTGGCCTTGGAAAATCTGGTCACTTTCAGTTTTTACACTCCCTTTATAATTTTTCTCATTTCCAACATCCCCCAAATACAACTTGGAAGGACTTTGAGGTGATTTTCCTACAACAAACTTGAAATCCTTGAGAAAGTTTATGCAAAACAACAAAATTATAAGTTTTTGGGCCATTGGCTGCAAACAAGATAACAGAAACAGTTAACCTTGAAAATGCAATTGAAGGTCACGACGACGAAAAATCTCCTCCCTGTTACCGTAAAAAAATGCAAAACTCTTACAAATCTTTGTTTTTTCCTGACAAAAGATTTGTTTGAGTCAGTTTACACCCTCTTTTTCCTTAAGGAAAAAAGTACTATATTGACCTGAATTATTATACTGTCATTGTCTTCACTGTAAGCTTATACCTACTGCCATTTCGTAGATACTATGTCATGTCTGACAAGGGGTTTATGTGCCATCGGGGTAACGCATATCAAAGCAATTTGAAAACAAAATCCTGTGCACACGACCCTTTTTTACGGTTCTGTACCAAAATGGAAAAAAAACCCTTATGGTACGACTCAGTCAGTCTGTCCGTCTGTCTGTCACAGCTAGATATCTCAAGAACTACTAATGTTATCAACTTGTAATTGGGAATAGCGTTAGATGACGTTTGCCCGTTTTTCGTTTTGCAAATAAGATTATTTTTTTTGCAACAGTGACTGAACGGGTTTCTTAAAAATTCGAAATGGGGCTATTAGGGCATGCGTGGCAAATAGCGAAAAAATTTACACATTCTCAAACATTTTTCTGTTTTTTTAGGCCGCATAGTTTTCGATTTGTGACGAAAAAAAAAACTGTACCCCTTATTTCCGAAGTTTGCATGGAGAAAAATCTGAAATTATTCTATGTGATACAAAATCATGTAAAGATTGCAGGAAAAATAAAACAATGTCCCTAAATAGCACACTTTTTCAAAAATCATCAACAAAAATAATATTAGTTCTACTATCGGTCAAGAGATGGCGCTGACCTAAAACTGCAATATTCTACACCGCAGGTGCAGTGTTAAAATTCTCTGACGAATATAGGCCTCGCCGATGAAAATTTAAAATGATACGGAATCTTCGCTCTTGACCGGTTTTTTTCCGTAGGTAAGCGATACTATACCGGCCGAGAGCTGCAAGCAAGAATAGTCCTTACAGTGTATAGATATGCGTTTCTTCGATAGTACACTGTTTGCGGGTTCTAAGCTTGGCATGGACTGTAAGTACAGGGGGAGTGATATGAAGATTCGAACGACGTTGTTTCCATACACGCTATTTCGAAAAACTTGCTAGTGGTACGCCAGTTCTAAAACACATTGAATTAAAAACCGTTAACGCGAGCAGCTGGTATCGAGAACAGGATCCAAGCTACCAGTGGCGATCAGGGCTCCAGAGAGAGGCACCTCTTAACAATGCGAGCCATGTCCAGAAGTACCGCTTTCTGAATCAAAAATAAAACGATGTCTCTAAATAGCACACTTTTTCAGAAATCATCAACAAAAATAACATTAGTTCCACTATCGGTCAAGAGATGGCGCTGACCTAAAACTGCAATATTCTACACCGCAGTGTGCAGTGTTAAAATTGTCTGACGAATAAAGGCCTCGCCGATGAAAATTTAAAATGATACGGAATCCTCGCTCTTGACCGGTTTTTTTCCGTAGGTAAGCGATACTATAGCGGCTGAGAGCTGCAAGCAAGAATAGTCCTTACAGTGTATAGATATGCGTTTCTTCGATAGTACACTGTTTGCGGGTTCTAAGCTTGGCATGGACTGTAAGTACAGGGGGAGTGATATGAAGATTCGAATGACGTTGTTTCCATGCACGCTATTTCGAAAAACTTGCTAGTGGTACGCCAGTCCTAAAACACATTGAATCGAAAACCGACAGCCGGTATTGGGGACAGGGTCCAAGCTACCGGCAGCGGTCAAGGCTCCAGAGAGAGGCACCTCTTAACAATGCGAGCCATGTCCAGAAGTACCGCTTTCTGAATCAAGTCCTTGATCCAGCTGCCCAACTAGAGCCTCCTCAGGTGTTGGTCGAGGCTCTTGGCTATTAAGCCATTGGCTGTCATGACTGTCGGCACAATGATCGCTAATTCCATGTTCCACATGTCGATAACCTCGCGAGCCAAGTCAAGATACCTACTTGATCTTTTTATCTTTCTCGGCGTTCACGAGGTTCCCTTGCGGGCCCGTTATATCAACAATCAATAATATTATTAGTTTTTAACTATTCTCGGGACCATGAATCCCGGTCCTTTGGAAGGCGTACGAGGGGCCGAAGCCAACTCGCAGAGGCCCGTTAGACGTTTTTAAAGAAATGAGGCACCAACCGACGATTATCTCTGTATGCACTATGCAAGTGCACCCAAAGACAACCCCCGGTTGGTGTAGGGTTATTATTAATTTACTATTATTTTATGTATAAGAAATCCGATTAAAAAGTAACGCAACTTGCCGATCCGAATGAAATTATTTCAATATTAATTTTCCATTACATTATTCACTGCTGCACTCGTAATAAATTGTTCAAAGGATTAATATATTATTCATGTTAAAATTTCTGATATTTACCTATATGAAATGTACATAACTATTGGGAATGGTAATATGAACCGCTGTAGAATTAATTTGGTACAACTACATCTGTAAAGCCAAGTGCATATTATAGCCGCATGGCCCATAGCGTAATACATTTTCACACAAAAAAGGGCCCGCCTGTGCAGACCATTCACTATAATTTGTCCCTTGCCGTCATGTTGACAACATTGCTTGTCAAGCTTATTTTCAATACTAATAGAGTTCAAAATGGCGACTGACAGAGCAGTAGGTACTACCAATCGCGTCACGGGTCAAGTTATATTGAACGCACTGAAGTGTGCGTTGGTCTAAAGAAAGTGTACGAAAATGATGAAGGAGAATTTTTGCAATGAAAGAAAGAAAAAGAAGCACATTACAAAAAAATAAAATATTACATAAAATACACATTCACCAAAAGCCAAAAGCCTCGTATTCAATATTCGAAAACGAATAAAAAGTTCGATAAATTTTGGAATGTGTTGCTTTGCGGCACGGCCCGCCCATCTGCTTTAGCCTTTACTGTGTGTTGTGTGAAATCACGATTTAAATTGAACGTACATTTAAAAAGAAAAAAAATCCATACGAAGTCGGGAAACGATACGTAAAGGTGTTAATATTAAAGGTTTCAGCAGTACTACATGTTTAAATGCTACTTTTTACCTTTTCTTAGGACTGTCGTGTAAAAACATTTTTTTTATTTATTTACCAACTAAATACATATACATTATTAACTCACAATCGTCTAGGAAAGCAAGCATGGCACTATTAATTAGTAGCACAATTACAAAAAAAAATAAAGATTTAATAACATTTTAAAATCGCATGCAAAAGAAATATCATTTTTGTAATGAAAACTTCTTTAAGCGCGTTGGGCATTTTTGAGATGGGAAAAAACAATTGAACTCATGGCACCGTTACCGACACCCATTTTTGTAAACGCGATTGTGCTCGTTATTTATATTACGTTACGGATCAATGTTCTATGCAAGTATCTTTACTTTAAAGGTTTTAAAGTTTTTTTTTTTTGCAAACGCGATTGTGCTCTTTATTTAGATAAGATTACGGACCAATGTTCTATACAAGTATTTTATTCTATAAGTTTTTTTTTTTTTTTTGTATTTTATATATATTTTTTTATCACCAAGGCGATCTTGTTCAAGTTTTCACTTCTGTCAGCACTCCCGGAGTGCCAATGTTTTTTTTAAATTTGATTATGCTATTGGCCAGCTCTTGACCTCAATCTCGCCTGATGGAAAGCGATGGATGAGATCTAAGATGGAACAAGCAAGCCTGTTCACCCTTACTTTGAAGGCTGACGGGTTATACGTGGAAAGAAACTTAGGCGCCGGCAGAGAGTTCCACACTTTGGTCGAAGATGGAGGACAAGTGCTGAGTACGATTAGTTGGTATATCATGCGGATGGTAGCCTGCAGTAAGTCTAATAGTCCGGTAGTGAAAGGTGAAACCACGAAACTAATAATAATAAAACAATGAAGCCATAGTTCCAGATCACCAGTCAACTTAAGCCACCCAAACCCATAGTCCAATAGCTTTGTTTCCATATCCTGCAATAGTCCTACACCAACCGGGGGTTGTCCTTGGCTGCACTTGCATAGTGCATACAGGGATAATCGTCGGTTGGTGCCTCATCTTTATATATATAATTCTTCTGTGAGTGTGTATGTCACTGAACTTCTCTCAAACGACTGGACCGATTTTGATGAAATTTTTTGTGTGTGTTCAAGGGGATCTGGGAATGGTTTAGATTCACAATTTTGTCCGCTGGAAAATGTTTTGACAGGACAACGTCTGTCGGGTCCGCTAGTTGCATATAAAATTGTCTAAGGGGCCTCTGCGAGTTGGCTTCAGCCCCTCGTACGCCTTCCAAAAGAATGGAACCTTTTTTTTTCTTGAGGGTATTTATCCAATAACTTCTCCCGCTGTGGGTGGAACGGGAGGGCGTGTCAGACTCTTACTGACTAAATCCCACTCGTGTTCCTTCAGTTGCCATGTTGCCGGGGGCCACCATCTCCATTTCGGACTTCTTCGCAACCCCGGCAGGCATCGGCTCTAGCGGACCCCGTCAGTTGTGCTGACATCTTTTTTGAGGCGCGCGTGGAACACAATGCGCCGTTGACCCGGGCCTGGTCCTTATCGGAAGGCGAGCTACCCATTACTCACCGTCCGCAAGCCCGCGCCTGCGGTGGCCGGGAATCGGCCTGCGATTCCCGACGCCCAGGGCCTCTCTTGTGGCGGCTAGATGTGTGAGGTGACACTAATAATAATAAAACCATTCGTTGATATCGCTGTCCCTCATGACGAGAATCTCGTGAAAGCTGAGAAAGATAAAACAATCAAGTATCTTGACTTAGCACACGAGGTTGTCGACATGTGGGATGTGGAGTCTGCAATCATTGTACCAATAATCGTTACGGTTAATGGCCTTATAGCGAAGAGCCTCGACCAACACCTCAGGAGGCTCTCATTGCGCGCAATGATTGGACTTGACTCAGAAAGCAGTACTCCTAAACACGGCACGCATAGTGAGGAGGTTCCTCTCTCTAGAGCTCTGACCACCGGCAGCTTAGACCCTGTTCCTGATGCCGATGGGCCACTATTTTTTATATTTTTAAATGATTTTTTAATGATTTTTATAAAAATATTTAAAAATGTATTTAATATGTAAAAAAAAATGAACGAATGGGATAAAACAATTACATTTTGTTATTACTAAGGTTATCGCTTAGATATGATGGATTTTTATTTCAATAGAATGTATACTTTATCTAAAGAAAAAGGTGTAACTAAACATTAGGGATCCGACGAAACAGAGGCGAATAACAAAAGAAAACAGAAAAAATGGATGACAAAACGAGTAACTGGAGACACGGACGAAGCAAGTAATAATATATAAAGCTTGTGATAAAAAAGAAACACGTCCGCCTTTCTTTACTCATCTTTTCATGCAAACAAGTACCTAAAGCGAGGTGCATGAACAAAAATTAAAGTTGTACCGCAAATGTAATGAACACGCCAAATGAGAACCCACACGCAATTGGCGTAAATAAGCCTAATTTCCTCCCTAAACCATTTACTACCTTATTTGAAAGCAATAAGGTTGTTATTGATATAACAGAGGATACAGGAGTTATAAATTTTGATTGGGTTAGATACGCTGCTAGAGATAATAACAGCAGGAAACGTGGGGTTATTTTTAGGGATATTAATGAAAATTACCTCAGAAAAAGATGTTCTTGTATGGGGGAATGGTCTTGAGAAACAAATGCTATATTAAATAGTAGGTTTTGTGTACTAAATAATAATAGAATATTATCTTTTTTGACAAGAAAAGATAATTTGGTTAATTCGAGAGAATTTAACACATTCTAAGTTGACAATTTGCAAACCAGTTGACTCTTATTTTGTATACAAAATTCCTACCTAGAACCAATGTGCAAAACCTGAACCAAAAACTATTACTAAAACTGTTACTATTTAGAAAAAAATGTTTGGTGTTTGTATAATTCAGAAAACAACAATCAATTTCCTTACAATTTGTCAATGTCTGTTATTATTTTAACATGTATTTTTTAATAACTATACGTCTTATTTATTATAAATAAACCATCAAATTGCTTTTTTTAAGTGAACTCGCGCCACCGTTACCAACACCTCATTTCTGTAAACGCGATTGTGCTTTTTATTTATATTATGTAATAGATCAATGTTCTATGCAAGCATTTTTACTTTAAAGGTACTGGAAGTTTTTTTTTTTGTAAACGTGATTCTGCTCTTTATTTAGATAAGGTTACGGACCAATGTTCTATACAAGTATTTTTCTTCCATCAAGGCACTCTTGTTCAAGTTTTTACTTCTGTCGACACTCTCGGAGTGCCATTGTTTTTTTTTTTTCTTACTTTCTATTAACCCAGTTTTATTTCATTTTACGATTAAACTTAAAAGATTTCAATTTATTATAAGTAACTCCTAGAATTCTCGTCACCTAAAACTTCAATAACAGATAGAGTGGCTAGGTATAGATAGTATTTTATTGTATCTGTGGCGCGCCTTTCTAAAGGCTTCGTGGCTAATGACTGAAATAAAAAATGACTGCGAGTGAAATCTCGACCTCTCAGACAGCATTGGTAAATGTCTGGATTTTTTTCTTCCATTTGTAGTCCCGTATTAGGCTTTAGCAATAAGACCTTAACGTTTAATGCCTTTCGATGTTTTTTTTCTTGTTTTCAGATTATTTTATGCTAGATTCTTTCAGTGTTTATTCTTTGGGCTAAATGCAAAAGTTGATAATCTTATAGTACACTGTAGTATTCAATAGTGCGTGACTAAAATTGGAACACGCGCCGCCATCTTAATTTTTAACCGACTTCCAAAAAGGAGGAGGTTATGTGTTCGTCACGTATATTTTTTTTTTTATGTATTTCCACCGATTTTTCCGTCAATTGTGAACCGATTTTGAAAAGTCTTTTTTTTTTTTGAAATGGTACGCTCTCGAGGTGGTCTCATTTAAATTTTATTAACTTTACTTTGATAGTTTTTGAGTTAGCTTCAATAATACGTACTTTTTCCCACTTAGTATGTGGATGGTATGATAAGTTCCTGTCACTGTTATTTACATAGCAGGTAGTGGGAACTCAAAAGTGAAAAATAAAAACGTATTACAAAAAAAAAAACAACCGACTTCCAAAAACCACTACAAAGTGAAAAATAACTTTAATTTCGGAAGTTAGTGACAAAAAACGAAAATACAAAACCCAAGATACCGACTTCCGAAATTAAAGTTATTTTTCACTTTGTAGTGTTTTTTTTTTTTGGAAGTCGGTTGTTTTTTGTTTTTTTTGTAAAAAGTTTTTTCAATACAATTTCACCAAAAATCTTTGTAGCACTGTATATTCAAAAGCTTTAACCACGCTTTAGAATTGCTTATGGTTTTGGCCTGTCCTTCAAAAATTCTAATTTCAAAGATTTATCAGGCTGTCATTCATGTATCTTTGACAGTCGTTACGGGTCAAAAGCCCGAAAGTCTGACAACCAGTCTTACCAAAGAGTATCGTATTACTCAGTTACTGGGGTGTGGATGTCAGATAAAACACTGGTATTCAGCTGCAGCCGATTAGACTGGAAGCCTTTTTTTTGTTCCTAATTGTAAAATCCTCATGGATGTTCTCTACCCTGGGGCGGGCGAAGGGGTCTGTCAGACTCCTACCTACTAACTAAAAACCACCCCAGTGTTCCCTTCCCACACTTGGACCGGGGATCATGAGATCTTGTGCGCCTTCCATGATCCCCGACTGGTGCCGACTGGTGCCGCTTTTGCGGGCCACTTCATGCCCGCGAGGGAAGTGAGGTGTGAGACTCCCCCTGCGACGTCAAATAGGGGTCCGCAAAGACTACGCGCCACCACTTCGGTAGACTGGAAGCCTACGTAATTGGAGAAAGGCTAGGAAGATTGTTTTGATACTTTTCAATGATATTTAAAAATAGCTAAAACAACCGGGGCTTGATACCGCAATCTCGGGCGAACCGAGCCTGACCACAGAGAACTAAATATGTTAGTGAACTGGCATAATTTCTACAGATATTGGAACCTCTCACAACAGCTGTCTAGAGCCTTATAACAAATTCATACTGACAGCCTGTATTCCCTAACTTAACCCTAATCCCCGAAAGGCTACGCAGTGATATACCTATACTCCATTTGAAATAAGATTAGACATATAAATAAACTTTTTTACAGTCGGTTCAGCCGATTTTGATTTCTATACCGTAGGCATAAGAATGACATTTAAAGCAAAAAAGTGGTTACAATACCAACTGTTTACTGCAGCTGCCATTTGTTATGCCACCAACGCAATAGAAGTCAAAATCGGTTGAACGGACTGTAAAAAAGGTTAATTTAAATGTCTAATCTTATTTCAAACTAGCTTCTGCCCGCGACTTCGTTCACGTGGAAGTCGTAAAACATCACAATAAACTACAATAATAGCCACATTTTTATAAAACTTCCCTGTATACTACGTTTGTAGTTTTATTCTCAGCAGCCAAATTATACAGTCAGGAATGGTGACTCGGGAGCAAGCGACGTAACAGTTGTCCGTATGAGAAGCAGCTTGTCCTGAGGTCAACACCCGCAGTCTTCAGCCTTCGATGTCGGCCCCTGTGACTTGTTGATCGCAAAGCATACGCTCACAGGGAACTGCACGCGCTTAAACTGGTAATGGTGGGGAATTAGTGGTATACGCGCTATAAACACTGTCTCGCCATCACCACAACCTGTTAGAATTTCCGTCTCGATGACGTTTCTCTGTAAAGACATGACTTTGAGCCGGTTTCCGTTACACAGATATACAACCGGAAAAGATACTTGCCATTTGCGAATTGAGATATTCTACGGGGTAATATGTGGCATTAATGGAGGTGTATATCACTTCACTCCCTTCAATTTGTGAGAGAATACTGTGGTTGATCGCTGTAGCTTGATCATTTTCGGAGTTAAAATGGAAACACACCCAAGAATTCTCTTGGTACGGTATTTGACTGATGTCCTCGTATATCAGAACGAATAAGATCTTCTAAAGTGGGATCTACTCTACCAAGAGTCTCTGGTAGAGTGCCTTCACCAACTTTTAGAAGAACATCGGAGAATTCTTGAGCATTTGAATTCACGCCAAACCGAGCTCGTATGATGATGGTCAAGCGCAGTTTATGAACTCTCGACCATAGAGTCGACCTTTCCAACGAAGTATTCACTTTTTTTGTCAGAACAGTGACACCACCCATCATATCTTGGTTCCTGCGGATGTCCTTCAGGGTTCTGTTTACAGCTTCCACTGCTTTTCTATTTGCCATAATGCATTCATACTATACGATGAAGCGCAATCCCTATGCACACATCTCTTGTTCTGTTGCGTTACACCCCACAAACAGGCGTTTCGTTGCTCTCTAAATCGATGGGAATCTTAAACATGACGTGCGCCGTTTTGTCACCAGGAAGCAGTGCGGCAGCGATTCCAGAAGATCCACACACATACATATTTTAAAATCGCTGGGACAAATCTGCTGTCAAAATCTGTAAAAATAATTTTATTCCTACAGTCTTTAGCTCTAAAATGATCAGAATACAACCTTGAATGTTTTGTGACTGTAAAGTACTTGTGACGTAGTAGGTTCCCATAGCTTACGAAGTTTTCCTTTTTTTGTGAATTAATTTAAAATTGTTTTGTAAATTTGTAAATTAATAAAAAAAAAAACGTTTTACAAAATGTAAAAAAATAGTTTAAAAAACAGATGGAAATCGATCTTACTACCCCAGGACTTCAAATCATTCGTCCAACCGCTTACTTATTCACTTTGTTGAAAGTTAGCTAAATCCTATATAATTATGTCATGATTGACTGCATAGTTCCATAAATGTATAGCTTGATGATGATCATTTAAAAAGTTAAATCGGTAACTATCTACAATATCCCAACCTTTTGGCGCGTTCTTTTACAATTTGCAGAGAAAAATAAGAAAATAATGCAATATTGCTCATCCCCCTTAGCAAATAGCGTGATAGTCTATACCGTACAATTGGAACAGACAAACATTCTAAAAACTATATTTTCCGCATAAGAATCGATCCCAGACCTCGTAGCAATAACTTTCTTTCAAAAAATTTAACTTCGCTACGATTTTATTATAATATTATAGGGACATAATCAAACAAAAAAAATAAAAAAATCATGTAACAAAATGTGAAAAAAAAGAAAAACAAAAACCGTAGTTGGGAATCGAACTTACAACCCCATGTTTGCAAAGCAATCGTCCAACCGCTGAGTTAAATGCTTCATTGAAGTTTATTTTAAATAGCCGTTCCTATATATTTCATGATTGACTGCTCAGTTCCATAAAGGTATAGCGTGATGATAATCATTCTAAAAGTTAAATCGATAACCATCACAATATCCTAAAATTTTGGCTCGTTTTTTTCCAAAAAATGCGAACATAATATAACATTGCTCGTCCCCCATAGTAAATAGCGTGATAATTTATACCCAACAGTTTGACCAGACTTATAGGGAACACGTATGCAAAATTTGAACAGAATCTATCCGGTAGAATTTGCATCATGCTAGAATATAAAAATACGACATAATGTAATATTGCTCATCCCCCATAGCAAATAGCGTGATAATTTATACCCTATAATTTGACCAGACACACAGGGAATATCTATGCAAAATTTTAACAGAATCTGTCCAGTAGAATTTGCGCCATGCTGGAACATACATACAGACAAACAGACAAACAGACAAAAATTCTAAAAAATATATTTTCGGCATTAGAATCGATCCCAGACCTCATAGCAATTACTTTTTTTCAAAAATATTCAATGTACAGTTTTGACATCGCTACGATTTTATTATATGTATAGATGGAGTATAGTAATATCCAAATTTGGTCAGTTTTATGTTGTTTTTATGTGTCCCATGTAATAGAGGGCGAGCCTATTGCCCTCAACCGGGCAGAAATCCAAAATCTGGTCTGTTACTGGGAAAATTTGTAATGGAAATCCAATAACACTTTACCCGGGGATCTAATCTAAGACTTCACGCTCAGCAGTTGCGTTTGCAAGAACTAGATCAACTAGGCAGTAAGTTTTTTCCTGAGGCTACACCCGCAGGAATGTCTGAAATTATCCCAAGGGAACGTATTACCAGAATATAAGCATCCTTTAGACCGTTTGTCGACTGCACCGTGAACGGGATATCAAAGAAAACAAAATGACGACGACAGTATTTCTATTTTCTTACTGTCTCTTGGGAATCATCGCATTTCCAAATACCTACAAACGAATGCTAATTTCCATGTTCATCAATTATTACATTTATCGTGTATAATAATTTGAATTCAGAACTAAGTACTTTATTGTTGTTTTGTTTTGATTTCCGTATGAATTATATGGAGCTGTAAA
Source organism: Agrochola lychnidis (assembly GCA_963680765.1). Classification (NCBI taxonomy): domain Eukaryota; kingdom Metazoa; phylum Arthropoda; class Insecta; order Lepidoptera; family Noctuidae; genus Agrochola; species Agrochola lychnidis. The sequence goes on along the minus strand of OY796869.1, from coordinate 15,468,737 downwards.
ATTATTTTCCTATCTGTCGTGCCTGTGACTTTAGCAGCTTTCCTCCCATTATTAAAATTAATTACACTAAGTTAAAAGAGTATTAACAACTCTATATACTTCCAAGTCGATTAAGAGCGTCCGGTCTGCACCAAGTGCAAAGGGCAACTAATAGAAATCCGACGACTGACGAAACACGAAGTTGGCTGAGGGACATTATGAAAATATATGTATTATACTGAACATTTAGTATGGCCGCATAATCTCGTTTCTCGTTGATGTGAGTTCACGGTGCGGTAGACAGACAGTGAAAGTGTCACCGAAACGATCAATTGTAATAATGTTGTCAATTGCATTTGGTAGACGATCAATTTGCGCATCAATGTGTACTTATCAGTCACGTAAAAATTGACAAATGCAATTGATCGTTTCGATGTCATGGTCTATCTATGTACTAAATTTCATTCAAATCCATTTAGCTGTTTTAGCGTGAAAGAGTGACAAACAAACAAACACACTTTCGTCTTTTATAACATTAGTTAGGAAAACCAAACTGGCTAGATCCAATCCCGAAACCTACCTTACATAAAATCCTTCAATCGGCAAACTCTTTTTACCTCTCAATTTTAATGAACGAAAAAATCTATTTGAAATACGGTGTAAAAATACATACCCCGGTGGTCCGATAATTGCCTACCCTCAAGGGTAGAGGGTAAAGGTACCCATAACTTTATGTGATTTATTTTGGGGCGGACATATTTTTTTCCAAAATTACACGCATTCAGCCTTGGGCCTATAGGAGCCTAGAATTGGGGCGGATGGAAATATATTTATAGAGTTAGATAGTTGTGGTATATACAAAAAAAAAACAACCGACTTCAAAAAAAACACTACAAAGTGAAAAATAACTTTAATTTCGGAAGTCGGTGTCTTTGGTTTTGAATTTTCGTTCTTTGTCACCGACTTCCGAAATTAAAGTTATTTTTCACTTTGTAGTGTTTTTTTTGAAGTCGGTTGTTTTTTTTTGTAAAAAGTTTTTATTTTTCTCTTTTTTTAGTTGTGATACCTACCCCACACAAATTCGAATACCACTACCTGCTATGTAAATAACAGTGACAGGAAGTTATCATAATATCATCCACATACTAAGCGAGGTAAAAATACGTATTATTGAAGCTAACTCAAAAAACTACCCAAGTAAAGTTAATAAAATTTATATGGGACCACCTCTGAAGTATGATCTACCAATCAAAAAAAGAATCATCAAAATCAATTCATAATTGACGAAGTAATCGCGTAACAAACAAACATACAAAAAAAAAAAACAACATACAGTCGTGTTGAGACCCTCCTCCTTTTGGAAGTCGGTTAAAAAGGATTTTTGTTTTTATAACCACAACGATGGGGAAACGTTTGCCCTTCAATCTAGTTTAATACTGAAATAAAACTAATAGACTGCCTCGTTGGTCTAGTGGTCGCAAGCGCTACTGCTGTGTATGAGGTCCTGGGTTCGGTTCCCGGGTCGGGCAAAGTGTTATTGGGTTTTCCATCTGGAATTTCTCAGTAGCAGGTCGGAGTCTGGATTTGTGCCCGGTTGATGGCAATAGGCTCGCCCCCTATTAAATGGGACTTCAACATAACTGGCGAAATGTGGGTGTACTATCTATCTTTGCTTAAATAAGTTTAGTCAGAGAAATAAATTGTTTATCAAACTGACACACTACGTCAATATGCCATGTTATCAAAAATCATTTATCATAAATAAAGTACAGAAAGTTCTAATGAAAATATATTGCTCTCTTATTATGCCTTTAATTTCGGCGTGCAAATTTTACATATTCAGATATTATTATAATAATTTAATTAATTACTTGAATAATGCATGCGATTAGTAAATTACATTAAATTAATTCATAGAAGACATTATACTATACACTACAAAAATTCACAACTTATAATCCAAAAACTCAAGTACACTATATTAGTAGTTTATGAAACTGTTGCATAATGAGGGGTATTAAAACATGAGTGTGTGTTTAAAAACCGAGCCGTAGGCGAGGTTTTTGACAGTATCACACGAATGTTTTAATACCTAGTTATGTGCAGTTTCATACACTACTTTATCTACTCTCACACATTGGGATTGAAACAAATACTAAATAAAAAATCAAAGTTAAAGATAAAGAATAAATTTAAAAATCCCACGAAATTTAGTAAGTACAACCCGGTCACATTATCTCGAGACCTGGCGCTCTGATATGGTGCGCAAAACAAGTATCCTCTAGTAGGATATTATTATAAACAATAAGATTTCCTACAAAACAAATATTGTGTTTATTAATTTAATGTAGGGGAGGTGAAAGGAGAACGGGGCGGGAGGTTCGCATTCCAGCGAGGTCTCGAGATAATGTGACCGGGTTGTACTACAAAACAAATGAATGTCGCCTGCACCAGCACATCACCGCACATGCGCTACAGCGGGTGCTGCTGTCCCCCGCCAAAAGTTGATGGAAACTCTTTGGTGATATTAACTTCTTGGATTAGCGCTGTATCGTAATAGAAAAAAAAATGTTTTATAGTATTATTTTGTTAGAGAAAAAGTGTTATAATGAGATTCTATTTTTAAATTTCGGTATTCTGTTTATAAAGTATGTCAATATAAACTCGTTTTGAAGTTCATAATTCAAATATTACGCTATGAGAGTAGATAAAAGCATTTACCTATCTGTGAGTAGTTTTGTTAAATTACGTTTAAATTTTAAAAATGGAAGTGTCTTTATTGTACTAGGAATTTTATTATACAATTTGATGCACATGATATAGCTGTTGTTGGATGTAAGTGTGAGATTCGTCTTGGGTTGATACAACTTATTAGTATTATTATATCGCCATTACTCACAACTGTCTAAAAATGACAGTTGTCATTTGAATATTACGGACAATTTAAGTATGTTAATCAATTTGTTATATATTTAATTTCCCGGACTTCACGTCACAATTACCTAAACATCTATACAAAATTACTAAAATCCACAAGTCACGGAGTAATAAAGTCAAAATCGAAATAATGAATTACATAATCTATACATATAATAAAATCGTAGCGAAGTCAAAACTGTACATTAAATATTTTTGAAAAAAAGTAATTGCTACGAGGTCTAGGATCGATTCTAATGCCGAAAATATATTTTTTAGAATTTTTGTCTGTTTGTCTGTTTGTCTGTATGTATGTTCCAGCATGGCGCAAATTCTACCGGACAGATTCTGTTAAAATTTTGCATAGATATTCCCTGTGTGTCTGGTCAAACTATAGGGTATAAACTATCACGCTATTTACTATGGGGGACGAGCAATATTACATTATGTTGTATTTTTATGTTCTAGCATGACGCAAATTCTACCGGATAGATTCTGTTAAAATTTTGCATAGGTGTTCCCTATAAGTCTGGTCAAACTATAGGGTATAAACTATCACGCTATTTACTATGGGGGACGAGCAATATTACATTATGTTCGCATTTCTGGAAAAAAACGCGCCAAAATTTTAGGATATTGTAGATGGTTATCGATTAAACTTTTTAAATGATTATCATCACGCTATACCTTTATGGAACTAAGCAGTCAATCATGAAATATATAGGAACGGCTATTTTAGACAAGTTTCAACAAAGCAATTAGCTCAACGGATGGGCGGTTGCTTTGCAAACATGGGGTTGTAAGTTCGATTCCCACCTACGGTTTTTTTTTCTTTTTTTTCATATTTTGTTATACGATTATTTTTTTTTTTGATTATGTACCTATAATCTATAGATATAATAAAATCGAAGCGAAGTTAATTTTTTTTTAAGAAAGTTATTGCTACGAAGTCTGGGATCGATTCTTATGCGGAAAATAAAGTTTTTAGAATGTTTGTCTGTACCAACTGTAGGGCATAAACTATCACGCTATTTGCGATGGGGGATGAGCAATATTACATCATGTTCGTATTTTTCTCTGCAAATTGTAAAAGGACGCGCCAAAAGGTTGGAATATTGTAGATAGGTAGTTACCGATTTAACTTTTTAAATGATTATCATCACGGTACCTTTTATATAGGAACGGCTATTTTAGTTAACTTTCAACAAAGCGAATAAGTAAGCGGTTGGACGAATGATTTGAAGTCCTGAGGGCCTACCACCAGCTCAAAAGCAGTATTATTTTAATATTACTTTAGTTTACTTCAGTGTGGGAAAGAGATGAAGCTCTACAGGATGTATAGCTCCATCTCTTTCTCCCACTGAAGTAACATTAAAATAATACTGCTTTATGAGCTGGTGGTAGGCCGCCCGGGGTAGTAAGTTCGATTTACATCTGTTTTTTTAAACTCTTTTTGTAAAACGATTTTTTTTTTTTGGATTGTGTATGTAATAGTTCATAGAATGTATTAATTCACAAAAAATGGAAAACTTCGTAAGCTATGGGAAACTACTTTGTTACAAGTACTTTACAGTCACAAAACATTCTAGGTTGTATTCTGATCATTTTAGAGCAAAAGACTGTAGGAATCAAATGTTTTTTTTTACAGATTTTGACAGCAGATTTGTCCAAGCGATTTTAAAATATGTATGTGTGTGGATCTTCTGGAATCGCTGCCACACTGCTTCCTGGTGGCAAAACAGCGCACGTCATGTTTAAGATTCCCATCGATTTAGAGAGCAACGAAACGCCTGTTTGTGGGGTGTCACGCAACAGTAACAAGGGATGTGTGCTTATAGGATTGCGCTTCGTCGTATGGGATGAATGCATTATGGCAAAAAAGAAAGCAGTGGAAACTGTAAACAGAACCCTGCAGGACATCCGCAGAAACCAATATATGATGGGTAGTGTCACAGTTTTGACAAAAAAAGTGAATACTTCGTTGAAAAGGTCGACTCTATGGTCGAGAGTTCATAAACTGCGCTTGACCATCATCATACGACCTCGGCTTGGCGGTAATTCAAATGCTCAAGTATTCTCCGATGTTCTTCTAAAAGTTGGTGAAAGCACTCTACCAGAGACTCTTGGTAGAGTAGATCCCACTTTAGAAGATCTTATTCGTCTGATATACGAGGATATCAGTCAAATACCGTACCAAGAGAATTCTTAGGCGTGTTTCCGTTTTAACTCTGAAGATGATCAAGCTGCAGCGATCAACCACAGTATTCTCTCACAAATTGAAGGGAGTGAAGTGATATACACCTCCATTAATACTGATGTGGAGGAAGATGATGCCAAATATCACCCCGTAGAATTTCTCAATTCACAAATGGCAAGTGGACTTCCGGTTGTATATCTGTGTAACGGAAACCAGCTCAAAGTCATGTCTTTGCAGAGAAACGTCATCGAGGTGGAAATTCTAACAGGTTGTGGCGATGGTGAGACAGTGTTTATAGCGCGTATAAAGTACAAATTCCCCATAATTACCAGTTAAAGCGCGTGCAGTTCTCTGGGAGTGTATGCTTTGCGATCAACAAGTCACAGGGGCCGACACTGAAGGCTGAAGGCTGCTGGTGTCGACCTCAGGATAAGCTGCTTCTCACACGGACAAGTGTTACGTCGCTTGCTCCCGAGTCACCATTCCTGACTCTCTGTATATTTTGGCTGCTGAGAATAAAACTACAAACGTAGTATACAGGGAAGTTTTATAAAAATATGGCTATTATTGTAGTATATTGTGATGTCTTACGATTTCCATGCGAACGAAGTCGCGGGCAGAAGCTAGTATTTGATATAACAGTAAATGCGAAATCACAACTAACGAATGATTTGCATAAATCAACTAATATTGGTTTATCTTTCATCAACTAACACGGAAGGATTTACATCAAACCTTGTCGAAATAACCTCAAAACTAATTAAAGTTTCTCGATAAATTAACGTTTTATCGGCTCAGAATCAAACTTTGTTTTGATTGATTAAAATATAAAGTAATAAAGTAAAAGTTTTAAGCTACCTACTTACCTTAGGGTTTCAATAGACTACCGATTGTTATCAGTCGACTTTGACAGTGGATTGGCTAAATTCATGGCCGATGGTATCCAGTAGTGTTTATTCTGAAAGTGGGCAAAGTCGCAAATATATGTCAAATATTTCGCTGTTTTGATTAATTTAGCAATATTACTGTATGGAAATAAGAAATGTGGCTAACTAATGAACTAGAATTTGAATAATGAACTGCAAATAAAACACTGAATTTGATGTTGTAACCGTTTTAGATGTAAAAACCGGCCAAGTGCGTGTCGGACCACGCACAATGAAGGGTTCCGTAGTTGGGATGAATTAATCCCAAAAACAAACTTAACTTTGTAGTTGAAAAATATATTCTCCCATGCGGAATGTATGGGAAAACATGTTTTTGTAACTGCAAAGTTAAGTTGGTCGATTATTACTCGTTAACTTGTAAAGCCTACTTAGCTGTGATAATTTTCCTTTTAATTTCGTTATATAAACTACTGTTGTGATTTTTTTCACATACCCAAAACCAACCATTTAGCCGGCAGGGGGGGGGACACTATACTCTAACAAAAATTAGCACTTTAAAGCTTAATATTTCGCAAACGGATCCCTGAATCCAAAAATGGTTTTCACAAACTCATAATGTTTTTAAAGGACCTTTCCAATGATACCCCTCACTATGGGTTAAAAAAAGAAAAAAATTAACATCACCACTTTACGTGTATGAGAGGTACCCAAAAAAAAATATTTTTCATAATTTTATTTTACCACTTTGTCGGCGTAATTAAAATATATACCTATGCCAAATTACAGTTTCCTAGTACTAAGGGTCTCGGAACTAGCCCGCGGACAGACAGACAGACGGACATGACGAAATTATAAGGGTTCCTTGTTTACTACGAAACCCTAAAAAAGGCAAAAATAAAATATTCGGTGTTACGATATTAATTATTACATTTCATAATCAATATTTTAGTTCCCTGTTAGCCATATTTCTTAATTCCATACAGTAATATTGCCAAATTAATCAAAACAGGTAAATATTTGACAGTTGTTTACGATGTTGCCAATTTTTAGGATAAACCCTCTTAAATGCGTAACAAACTTAATCACGATTCGAGGGTTTTGGAGGAAATTCCTAATCTATTGCTTCATAGGTTTGAAAAATACGTCTGCGCAACAGTGTAAACAACGCTATAAACGTAACTGAACTGTCAAAATGTACCGCGTATGTATTGCGATCGATTGCCATTTTATGTGTGTAACGCAATTATCTCGCAGTTTCCTCTACTCAAAGCATTTATTTCATATAAACCAATTACAGGTACTTACTTTTGAATTTTCAAGGGGTCGGTCAGTCAGAAATATGAAGCTAGTTGCCCATTCCAAAGCGTAGTAGGTACCTATGGAGACGAACGGGCAAGAAACTACGCAAAACATTGTGCTGCTAGTTGAAAGTAAAGACAGGTTTATACGAGGCCAGTAAGGTGACAGTACAGTAAGTCAGTCCAGCGCTAACTTGCAACTGGGCCCGTGTAGACACTAGTTTCAACCAGGGACTGAAAGCGGTTACGGTTAAAGGTGAAAATACCTCAAAAATATATCGGTACCGGTTTAAAATAGAGGTTGAGCTATACCGATTTATTCATGAAAAAGGGTTGAGCTAAATAGTTATTTAACCTTTATACGATTTCGGTACCGAAACACATGCGAGACAAAATCAAAGTCAAATCATTTATTTCAAATAGGCCCTTGTAAGGCACTTTTGAACGTCAAAATTTACAAAATAATAGAATTGATTCTAGTCGCCCCTTCCAAAAGGTAGTTTTCGTATGGAGAAGAATGAGCAAGAAACTCCACAGTTACTCTTTTAAAATGTTTTACAATATTTTGTAAAGGTACGTACCTACATTAGTTAAATAATTATATGTGAAGACAATGCATCTAAAATAAAATTACTATACCACAATAGGTAAAAAGAATTAAAAACCGGCCAAGTGCGAGTCAGACTCACGCACGAAGGGTTCCGTACAATGGTACGGAACCCTTCGTGCGCGAGTCCGGAATCTATAAAAACGGCAAAAAAATCACGTTTGTTGTATATTAAAATAAAATAAATATTTAAGGGGGGCTCCCTTAAATATTTATTTTATTTTAATTTTATTATTTATTATTAAAGTAAAAATACAACTGTGTATTTTGTGAATATTTCAAGTGCCATTATTGATATCGAGCAAAAAAGGGCAAAAAAATCGCGTTTGTTGTATGGGAGCCCCCTTAAATATTTATTTTATTTTGTTTTTAGTATTTGTTGTTATAGCGGCAACAGAAATACATAATTTGTGAAAATTTCAACTGTCTAGCTATCGCAGTTCTTGAGATACAGCCTGGTGATAGACAGACGAACGGACAGACAGCGAAGTCTTAGTAATAGGGTCCCGTTCTTACCCTTTGGGCACGGAACCCTAAAAATGAAGCAACGACAGATAATTTAATTATGTGATAGATACATAGTGCTCACATATTTACAAACATTGTAAAAGTAGACGATTTTCCTAAAATTTCATAATTAATAAGTCAGTGTGTGAGGAAGTAGGTTATCACAGAATGTAAAATCAATTTATTTATTTAATACTTTAAGCACACAAATGTACAGAGGCGGGCTTAATTCTATTGGCATTTTCTACCAGTCAACCTTTGGGTGATGCTGAGACAAACAGTAGTAGGTGCAATAACGAAAATTGTGGAATAAATATTTATTTAAATATAAGGATATACATATATCTATTAAAAACTATGAATATAATAATATATACCTAATCATAAAAACATGAACATACATATAAATATTGTATACCCCATGGGTATGTTACAGTGATACAATAATGTTAACTGTAAGAACTGTCTTTTCACCTGTGACAAACAATGAATAAATTAATATGAATATGAAGATCATATATAAAATTAGCACACATAAATATACTAAAACAAATAAGACAAACAACGGGAAAACACTAACGTTGTAATGAAACTGCCAGCTTCTTGCAAATGTGCTCGCGAACTTTAACTTTAAAGGATAATCGGTTGGTTGCCATACTGATTTCCAAGGGAAGCGCATTCCACAGAGAGATAGATTGAACGAAGAAGGAAGAGTGAATGAAGTCGGTGAGTGGGACATTGAAGAAGACGATTATGTGATGAGCGTAGATTTTTATCGTGGTTTGCGCAAATCTACTAGAAGTGGGGAGCTAGATAACTAGGGGAAGAGGGAGAGACAAGAAACGAAAACAAGGTGGTCACCGCCCTTTGCTCTCTACGCTGGCGTATGGGCGACCACTTTAGAAGCAATCGATGCGCAAAGACATGATCATATTTACGCAGATTGAATACGAATCGAATGCAATTATTGAGGAGACGGTCTAATTTGTTGAGGAGATCTGCATTCAGGTCATAATAGCACACATCACCATAATCGATGATTGGGAAAATTAAGGACTGCACAAGCATTGTCTTTGTACTCGATGATAATAAGTTTTTCAAGCGGTACAGAGCCCGAAGTGTTCCCTTTTGGCTGACCCTAGCGACGTGAGTACGCCAGTTAAGGGTAGTATCAATGTGCAAGCCTAGGTCTTTCAAGTCATTGCTAAATGGAACAATCGTACCATTGAAGAGGATTGGTGGCAAGGTTGTACCATCCATCTTACTAATGCTACGAGGACTCCCAATGATGATCGCCTGACACTTTTTAGAGTTTACTGTTACCCAAAATCAATCAGACCAGGTTTTTATGGCTATCAAGTCCCTGTTTAATTTGTCGATGGCGTCAGGTAATTTATCAACCCTCCCCTCACAGTACAACTGCAAATCATCTGCATACAAATGATACGCACACAGGAGTTCAGAAGTTATAAGATCTATGAAAATAGAAAACAGAAGAGGGGAAAGTATACCGCCTTGAGGAACGCCAGCTTCTAAATCACACCAGCATAAAGAAGAATCCCCAGCATGAACGGACTGCTAACGTTCCTGAAGATAAGAGGAGAACCATTTCAGTGCTTCGGGAGAGACCACAACGTATGACAGAATGGCTAACAGGATGTCGTGACTGACGGTATTAAAGGCATTCGAGAAATCAACCAACACTAGAGCAGTAACTTCGGTATCTTCAAGTCCTGTCCTTATATCGCCAGTTAATTTAAAGAGAGCAGAAACAGTGCTGTAGCCAGACCTGAACCCAGATTGAAGAGGGCTAATGAGTAAATTACAATAAACAAAATTGGAGAATTGTTTGTGGACACAAGCCTCGAGCACTTCGGATAGGAAGGGAAGGATACAAATTGGACGAAAGTCGGTTGGGAGAGAGGGATTAGATACCTTAGGTACTGGACGGACATAGGCTTTACGCCATAGGGAAGGAATACTCCGATGTAAAGGGAAAAATTAATTTTGTGGGTAATCACAGATAGTAGATGATCAAGAATGGTTAAGATCATACCACGGGTGATATTGTCACATCCCACCGCTTTTGATTTGACGGAGAGAATGATCTTTCTGATTTCTCCTCGTTCGACTGGAATTAAACTGAAAGGATTAATATATGGACGCGTTAGACCAAATATTAGAGACAGAGTTTGTTGCTTGGTTAGACAATCCATGGTAGGAACATTGGAGAAATGTCGGTAAAGATCGTCTAAATCAATTGAGTTAGAAAGGTCTAGATATAGCGATTTGCCGATACCAAGAGTTCCAAGAAATTTCCAAATATCGGCAAAAGAGTAAGAATTGATAGTATTCAGAATGTGGCGGCGTTTAGCATTGCGTATCATCTGATTGTATCTATTCCTTGTAGCCTTGAATAAAGTCCAGTTCTCATCAGTACGCTGATACGCTCCCTTTTAAATTTACGGAACGCACGGTCCCTACATCGCATTGCCATCTGTATTCCTCTTGTCATCCATGGTGCAGGTGGGCGTTCTATCTTAACTTTTTTGACGGGAGCATGGATGTTATAGAGGTTGACTACAACGTCATTAAAGAACGCAACCTTGTCGTCAACCAAATACAAAATTATTTACCGTAAACTAATCTTGGACTTGCAGAATAGAGCTATTCACGTCGTCAAGATTTTACGACCGTCGGTTTATTTTAAAGATCAATGATGTGTCATCTGCAAATAACACTATCTTCGGTTGATTTTGAAGTAATTGGCGTAAATCGTTCATGTAAACTAAAAAGAAGAATGGACCCAATATCGAACCTTCATGAACGCCCATTGCCATTTCAGACTAATGAATTTACGCCGTTTACCTGAACTTTAACCTTTCTATCTTTCAGGTATGATCTAAGTAAATCAAGACCTGTATTCTTAATCCCATAGTACTCTAGTTTCAGCAAAAGTGTCTCATGGTCTATACAATCGAACGCTTTTGAGAGGTCGCAAAAGATTCCAATGGCATCTTGTGCGTCTTCTCAGGTATTAAAAATGTTCTTTATTAGGGTGACACCGGCGTTAGTGGTACAACGCCCTTTGATGAAACCGAACTGTTGTTCATGAAAGATGGAATTTTTATTAAAGTGACGTAACATTTGATTGAGCATCAACTTTTCTAACATCTTATTGAGAATTGGCAGAATTGACACAGGCCTGTAATTTTTGGGTTCTTTACTGTCACCGAACAATGGAACTACTTTACTGTGGTGTTTCATGAGATCCGGAAAGACTCCTTGGACTTGGTCTACACTGGTGTTAAATATGTAAGCTAATAAATAGGGCGCAATGGTTTCGATAATAGATCTACAGATTTTTACGGACATTTCCCAGAGATCCTCTGTTGATTTAATTTTAAGATCTTTAAAAGCTTTTATAACAGCCTGGGGGTTTGTATGCTGAAACCTAAATTTTAAAGGGCATGCCTTCACATTCTGTCTAAGTAAGGCAGCAGAAAGCGCGGGTGAGTAATTTAAAGCTTCAGTAGTTTTAATGGGAATATTAGCAAAAAAGTTTTCAAATTCTTGAGTTATGTCTATATCTGAGTTAATGGGGCCTTGTGCAGTCTCTAAATTAAATTCAGTATTTCGCTGGTTTTTCCTACCTGTTTTATTATTTGCCAGGTAGTTTTTATTGCTAATATAAAGAGCAGTCTATCTCTCTGTGGAATGCGCTCCCCCAGGAAATCAGGATGGCGACCAACCGATTATCTTTTAAAGTTAAAGTTCGCGAGCACATTCGCAGGAAGCTGGCAGTATCATCACAACGGTAATGATTTCCCATTGTTTGTCTTATTTGCTTTAGTAGTATTTTTGTATATATTTAATTTTATTTATATTTATATATAATTGGAAATATATGTTTATATTTAAATAAATATTTATTCCTCAATTCTCGCTATAGCACCTACCACTGTTTGTCTCTGCATCACCCAAAGGTTGACTGGTAGAAAATGCCTTTGGCATTAAGTCCGCCTCTGTACATTTGTGTGCTTGAAGTATTAAATAAATAAAGAGCTTTGGCTATTTTGCACACACTTTTAAAAGTTTTTGAATATTTTGCAGTATACTTATGAAAGCTTGTATTATTCATATGTTGCTTTAGGCCATAAAGTTCAAATAGTTTTTCCCTGCTTTTACGAATACCTGGAGTCGCCCAAGCACTAAATAAGAACTTTGTGTAAATACTTTTGCAATTGCGTGTTTAATAGTAAAAAGAACTCAGTGTAAAACTCATTTAGGTCACCTATATTATTAAAACTCTGAACACATAATTTATTGGCCAAAGAATTATTTAATTTCTTTAAACTTTTACATGTAATTGGCCTAAACCTTATTTGAATTTTTTGTAAAGGTATGTAGAAGCAAAATGTTATTGTTTGTCCACTGTGATCTGATGGCAACTTATTTACAATTTGTTTGTGTAAGTTATCACAGCTACAAAAAATGTTATCTATACAAGTGGCAGAAGCACGGCGAAAGAAGACGGCGCGGCGCGGGTGCTTACACAGTCGTGTCCTTCCGATCGAAAATAAAAACCAACAGGTACTGAGTTACAATCAGCAAGTGAACGACAGACAGAGTGTGGCGGCGGTGCGTCAAAGAAAACCCCTATTTATTAAGGTTTAGGTACTGCTACCGATACATTTATAAAGGTTAATGGTACTGCTACCGAAATATACCGGTATGCATTACCAACCTCAAAATTCCGCTACTGAAAAAAATAAAGGTATCGAAATATTTCGGTAACCCTTATATAACGGTATGACGTCATACTGAAATTTAAAGGTACCTTAATTTTTGGGTAATTCAGTCCCTGGTTTCAACCCAGTCCAATGCTGACTTCACGACCTCAAGTTAGTCCATTTGACTAACCTACCCGTCTATTTTCGAGCCCAGTAGCTTCCCCTTCCTGACTTCCTGACTTACTGCCAATCTCGTCTACATGACTGACTGGGTACGAAACTCCAAGTCACTGGGTCTAGTCACTGCCATTGACGCTTGAATGACATTGACAGGGGGAGTTAGAAATGTAAACACTTGTGGAATTGTGTCAAAGAAATTGCATTGAAAAAAAAAAAAAACAGTGGCACTCCGGGAGTGCCGACAGAAGTGAAAACTTGAACAAAATCACCTTGGTGGTTTTTTTTTTTTTGTATAGAACCAATGTTTTATACAAGTATAATATGTCCGTAACCTTATCTTAATAAAGAGCACAATCGCGTTTACAAAAAAAAAAACTTCCAAAACCTTTAAAGTAAAAATACTTGCATAGAACATTGATCCGTAACGAAATATAAATAAAGAGCACAATCGCGTTTACAAAAATAACGAAATGACGGCGATAGTTCCAACTTTGCCCACGCGCCAAAAGGTTCTTGTACAACTTCAAATCGTATACGAAATCTTACTTGAAAGCCAGAATAAGCCCTTTCATACAGGTTTCTGTATACTTAAGTGGCTTATGGAAGATTAGGAGAAGCGTCAAGAGTCTGGTCGATGGGTCGCAACATCTTCCCGTCCACTAACTGCATAAATGAAGAAATGACTAGGGACGTGGTAGACGGATTGTAATCGCAGATTTAACTTAATGGCATTTTATATGGAATTGTTGTTTTAGGTATTTTTAGTACCTGAACGCAGCCATAGCTTCATCTGTATTCATCCGTGGCTCAGCTGTCAAGTTGAAGTTTCAAATAAAGCGCTAGGTACAGATGCCAGCATATCAAGCTACCCGAAACTGTCAAATTTTCCCAATCAACTTTGAACCTTATATTTCAGCGATAAAGTTGAAAATCTATTAAATAAATTTGACAGATTGTAGTAGTTTGATACGTCTGGCGTCTGTACCTACAGCGCTAGGTTAGTTTAGCGCGTGGCCAAAATTGGAACTAATTTCACCATCTTCTTTCGTCAATACAATTTCAGTCGATTTTTTTTTTACAAGCAACGCCTTCTTCGATGTCATTCAGGCGTCAAAATATCCTTGTGGCACTACGTACACAACTTCCATCTGAGTGACTTATCTTCGAGAAATCTAACAGGAACCAAGTAAGCAGTTTACTGGGCCGATAAAAATTACACTACTTGTAGTACCTAATAGTAATTTATTTACAAAACTTCAGTAACGTTTCATCAACGTGATCTCGACTCCTGAACTATGAGAACTGTGTGTCACACATTTTTCGGACGCAGTCGTTCGTCTGCCACTCACTAAGTCGCGAAGTTATCTCCTTCTCTTGAAGGGCGATTCGGGAGATTTTAATCTGAGTAAATAATGGACGGAATTAATCAGTCCGCCATTATCTCAGTTAAGAATGAGACGTTACTAATGGATCTGGAAGAATTTAATTCGGATTGTGAGAGAGTTTTATAAAGCAATTTGTTTTTTATGAAACTTATCATTAGCTAAGCTAAGAATTAGGCTATTTTTTTCAACAATCCTGGTGGGCATTTATTTACAAAGTTTTGAAGTTAATTCAAGTTTTGAAGTTAACGACGCGGATAAAAAATTAACAGAGAAAAATATTATATCGGATCATCTATTATTACATTACTAGCTTCTGCCCGCGACTTCGTTCGCATGGAAATCGTAAGACATCACAATATACTACAATAATAGCCACATTTTTATATACTTCCCTGTAAACTACGTTTGTAGTTTTATTCTCAGCAGCCAAAATATACAGAGAATCAGGAATGGTGACTCGGGAGCAAGCGACGTAACAGTTGTCCGTATGAGAAGCAGCTTATCCTGAGGTCGACACCCGCAGCCTTCAGCCTTCAGTGTCGGCCCCTGTAACTTGTTGATCGCAAAGCATACACTCCCAGAGAATTGCACGCGCTTTAACTGGTAATTTGTACTTTATACGCGCTATAAACACTGTCTCACCATCGCCACAACCTGTTAGAATTTCCACCTCGATGACGTTTCTCTGCAAAGACATGACTTTGAGCTGGTTTCCGTTACACAGATATACAACCGGAAGTCCACTTGCCATTTGTGAATTGAGAAATTCTACGGGGTGATATTTGGCATCATCTTCCTCCACATCAGTATTAATGGAGGTGTATATCACTTCACTCCCTTCAATTTGTGAGAGAATACTGTGGTTGATCGCTGCAACTTGATCATCTTCGGAGTTAAAACGGAAACACGCCTAAGAATTCTCTTGGTACGGTATTTGACTGATATCCCCGTATATCAGACGAATAAGATCGTCTAAAGTGGGATCTACTCTACCAAGAGTCTATGGTAGAGTGCTTTCACCAACTTTTAGAAGAACATCGGAGAATTCTTGAGCATTTGAATTACCGCCAAGCCGAGCTCGTATGATGATGGTCAAGCGCAGTTTAAGAACTCTCGATCATAGAGTCGACCTTTTCAACGAAGTATTCACTTTTTTTGTCAAATCTGCTATCAAAATCTATAAAAGAAACATTTTATTCCTACAGTCTTTTGCTCTAAAATGATCAGAATACAACCTTGAATGTTTTGTGACTGTAAAGTACTTGTAACTTAGTAGTTTCCCATAGCTTACGAAGTTTTCCATTTTTTTGTGAATTAATACGTTCTATGAACTATTACATACACAATCCAAAAAAAAAATCGTTTTACAAAAAGAGTTTAAAAAAAAACAGATGTAAATCGAACTTACTACCCCTACGGGCGGCCTACCACCAGCTCATAAAGCAGTATTATTTTAATGTTACTTCAGTGGGAGAAAGAGATGGAGCTATACATCCTGTAGAGCTTCATCTCTTTCCCACACTGAAGTAAACTAAAGTAATATTAAAATAATACTGCTTTTGAGCTGGTGGTAGGCCCTCAGGACTTCAAATCATTCGTCCAACCGCTTACTTATTCGCTTTGTTGAAAGTTAGCTAAAATTGCCGTTCCTATATAAAAGGTAGCGTGATGATAATCATTTAAGAAGTTAAATCGGTAACTACCTATCTACAATATCCCAACCTTTTGGCGCGTCCTTTTGCAATTTGCAGAGAAAAATACGAACATGATGTAATATTGCTCATCCCCCATAGCAAATAGCGTGATAGTTTATGCCCTACAGTTGGTACAGACAAACATTCTAAAAACTTTATTTTCCGCATAAGAATCGATCCCAGACCTCGTAGCAATAACTTTCTTTAAAAAAAAATAACTTCGCTACGATTTTATTATATCTATAGATTATAGGTACACAATCAAAAAAAATAATAATCGTATAACAAAATGTGAAAAAAATGAAAAAAAACCGTAGGTGGGAATCGAACTTACAACCCCATGTTTGCAAAGCAACCGCCCAACCGCTGAGCTAATTGCTTTGTTGAAACTTGTCTAAAATAGCCGTTCCTATATATTTCATGATTGACTGCTTAGTTCCATAAAGGTATAGCGTGATGATAATCATTTAAAAAGTTTAATCGATAATTATCTACAATATCCTAAAATTTTAGCGCGTTTTTTTCCAAAAATACGAACATAATATAATATTGCTCGTCCCCCATAATAAATAGCGTGATAGTTTATACCCTATAGTTTGACCAGACTTATAGGGAACACCGATGCAAAATTTTAACAGAATCTATCCGGTAGAATTTGCGTCATGCTAGAACATAAAAATACAACATAATGTAATATTGCTCGTCCCCCATAGTAAATAGCGTGATAGTTTATATCCTATAGTTTGACCAGACACACAGGGAATATCTATGCAAAATTTTAACAGAATCTGTCCAGTAGAATTTGCGCCATGCTGGAACATACATACAGACAAACAGACAAAAATTCTAAAAAAAATATTTTCGGCATTAGAATCGATCCTAGACCTCGTAGCAATTACTTTTTTTCAAAAATATTCAATGTACAGTTTTGACTTCGCTACGATTTTATTATATGTATAGATAATTATTCTTACATTTGATACGAAGCTTTAGTACTTTTCCTCAAACCCCGCTTCAAGGAAGGTATTATTGAGATTGTTAGGATTATTATAATCCAGAATATTATGTTATTGTCCCATAAATTAATGGCAATATAGGGATTCCATGACAGTTATTGGTCATTGACTGCCTCGTTGGTCTAGTGGTCGCAAGTGCTACTGCTGAGCATGAGGTCCTGGGTTCGATTCCCAGGTCGGGCAAAGTGTTATTGGGTTTTTCTATCTGGAATTTCTCAGTAGTAGCCCGGAGTCTGGATTTGTGCCCGGTTGATGGCAATAGGCTCGCCCCTTATTAAATAGGACTTAAACATAACTGGCGAAATGTGGGTGTCCTTACTACAGGTACACCTCTGCCCAACCCTTCGGGGAAACAAGGCGTGATGATATGTTATTGGTCATTTTTATTCATCGATAACTCGGTCAATATACAGCATGCGGAGATTCCCTGCAGGTGGGGTGATGACTAATGAAAGTTATAAGTCGATAAAGAGGTCGGTACACCGTCTGTCCCCAAACCCCAGTTGTTAAAAAGCGTGCGGAGACTCACACCCAATAAAAAAACCAATGAAAATGAGCCTTTACTCAGACCATGTTGAGCAAAACATGCAAGTACGACGCCGACGTAGGGATTAGATACGGGCAAAAGGCGTCATTTACAAAAAGAGCAAATTTCAAGCATTTTCAAACAAATCTCTTTCATATCGGTCTTTTCGAGCTGTCATTTTTATTCAAAATGCTGACAATGACGAAGTCGGAAAAATAATGAGGTACAAGGAAAAATTTACCTTAAGGTGCTTAACATATTTATTCTTAAACTGTACCTACCTACTAACATAAGTTGCAGGTAAGACGCAATTTCGCACTGGTTAAATGTTTTTATGGTTTTTCGTGGTATGCTAAATAATCCTCAAATACAGGCCGAGAGAGAGGCTGTTTAAAGTCCCGGTGGCTCGTACAAACCTGTTAAAGTTTGCACCAGTGGGGCGGGCAATAAAGATACTCAACAGCGTCTCTCTGCAAGTGAATATCTTTACATGCTCATTAGCGAAATTCCAGAGGGTGACACTTAACATATTGTCCTCTGTATGACTTGTGCCACACAGTGGACATTGTGACTACATTGCTGTATTGGGTTGAACCTGTTAAAATAAATGTAAGTGTGAATAGTAAATAAATAAATAAATAAATTTTGACCGCCTCAGAACCTAAGTGGGAAAATGCAACTACACCCTCGCAAAGTGGAGTTACCTCGACGATACGGTAGCAGGGTGAGGATGTGGAGTTGTGGCGCACAACACCTCCTATGCTGCCATCTGTGCCCTAAAAAATACAGGCATAGTGACCTCCGACGATGCCGTGGAAGTGGCCTAGATTTGGTTCAACAAAAATTAATACCCTGTCGTGCCATCGACACGACGAAGAAAAATATTAATATATAATTTTAAGCAACTTCCCGAATAAAATTAGCAATTGTCCTTTCTAGTAGGGGCAATAAAAGCTTTTTCTTGTCGCCATAACGATGTGAAAAGGCTACATGAATCTTTCAATCACTTCGGAGGGCCGGAGTTTATTTTCATTATACTGTTCGGCCATCCGGCGTCGGCAATTTGATAAATTGCCAAACGAAACAAATTAAAGGGGAATTTATGCAAAATGTAAAAGAGGAATGGCAACGCAGTACCGGTATTGACATGAATGTAAAGTCGCGGAAATTAATTGTGGAACAAATTGAATATCAACTTAAATTGCCAACCAACCACCAACCCGTACGAACATTTTTCTTTTTGTATTTGTTTTTCTTTAATAAACGTATTTTCTATCTTTAAATTGTCAATATATTCAAATTACAACTGTCATACTTTGTGTAGTATGACAGTTGTAATTCGGCAAATTCGGCAAATTGACGTAGTGTGTCAATTTGCTTAACAATTCTTTTTCCTGGTTGAAATTCCTAATCCATTGCTTTATACATAGATTTAGTAAATTCGTCTGCTCAACCTCGTAAATAATGCTATGAACGTGGCCGAACTGTCAAAATGAAAAACTTTGCACTCGATTTTTATTGTAATATATGTAAGTTATTGTAAGTCCCTGCCACCCTGTATATATTAATATACTGTGCTATATCTAACGGAGCTTGGGGGCTTGAGGGGCTCGTGGCTAAGTAATAACAGCCGCACGGGTCGATCCATCAGGTTAAGCTACGCTTGCCGGAGTTGGTCCGTGGATGGGTGACCATCTTTATATACCGAAACTCTTCCGTACCTCAGAAAGCACGTTAAACCGTTGGTCCCGGCTGTCATTCGTGGATCTTTGACAGTCGTTACGGGTCGTCAGAAGCCCGAAAGTCTAACAACCAGTCTTACCAAGGTGTTTCGTATTACCCAGTTACTGGGCTGTGGAGGTCAGATAGGCAGTCGCTCCATGTAAAATACTGATATTCAGCTGCATCCGGTTAGACTGGAAGCCGACTCCAACATAGTTGGGAAAAGGCTGGGCAGATTGATTGTGAGTTACGGAATTACCTCACTGGTAAAGGACTTAGGTAACTCCAAAATACAAAATACCCGCAGGTGAAGTCGCGGGCAACAGCTAATTATCAAATTATTCGCCAACTTTTGATGTTCGACAACTTTCATCACAAATTTCTCGCAACTTCGATAAAGGACGTTACAAACACTAATTACCCTTTGATGTCTTTAACTGTATTACTTTAAACAAACTCCATTTAATCCTTTTATGGCGAATCTTTGTTAATTAATAATTATATTATTAATTAGCGAGTGGGATCATCTTAAGGCACCTGTCCCACCGCCGCCCGACGAGGTAGCGACTAGCTTATAAGAGTTATCAAAGAGGGTACCTGTCGACGCTTGCTTGACAAGCACAATACTCGCTAAGAGACTCACGCTTGGTACTTTGGCGGCATCTACATCGCCACATGCGAACTACGCATCAAAAATATGACGTCACACAAATCCTGCATCGCGCAGTTAGAGTTTACCGCGCGATCGACATATTATATAGAAGATTCCGACTTCAAACCGTCGGGCAGTTGCCCGCCAGACACAACACCCGTCTGGTCGGAGGATCCTCCCTTTTCTATAGAGGATGAGTGAACTTTACACCCTGTTCTTCATACCTCTAAAGTACATACGCATACCAGCGAGTAATCGCTCGTCGCTGACACGAAATCACTGCTCGTCCAACTCTCGCCGGCGGTGGGACAAGTCCATAAATAAGTTGGTGCCTGTCTTCGTTAGGCCATCAAAATTCAGATTTTGTTATTATTATATTAAGCGTACCAAAGTTTTCAAGATACGATACAAAGGTCTTTTCGTTAATGAAATGATGGTAAAATTATATCTTAAATATTTAATGATATAATAATTTTATATAATATAATGGGCACTAGGCTCACCCCCTATTACATGGGACTTAAACATAACTGGCGAAATATGTATGTGCTATATAGGTGCACCTCTGCCTAACCCTTCGGGGAAAACAGCCGTGATGTTATATCATGGTAATTTTATTTACTTCAAATAACAATGTTGATATTTAAACTTGCCCAGCAGTGGGACAGTATAGGCCAAACAAATTAAAAACATTTAATCAGATAATTTAATTATAATTGCTTAACTGGACCAATTGCGAACTAGACCAATTGCGAACTGGACCAATTGCGAACTGGACCAATTACAAACTGGACCAATTGCAAACTGGACCAATTGCGAACTGGACCAATTGCGAACTGGACCAATTGTGAACTGGACCAATTGCGAACTAGACCAATTGTGAACTGGAACAACTGAGAATTGGACAGTTGGACATTTTGCGAACTGGATGCGCCCAAAGGTTTTATTACCATTTAAGATACTTTTAACAAGAAATTAAAGCTGGTGGTGGATGGTTCTAATGAGAACAAAATTTTAATGATAAATGATTTTATTTCTTTAAGCAGTGGTGGATCCAGGGGGGGCAAGGCTAAGGGGCTGAAGCCCCCCAAACGCATCTGAGTTCTTCCGTGACAAATCTTAAAGTGAACTTGATATTATATAATCAAACTTTTTAGCAACCTAATTACACTTCCTAAGGTACAATTATTGTCATCGGTTATCTATAACTTAAAAATATTATGTTTTCAAGAGTATGTTTTTGGGAAAAGTAACCCAAGGACTCGAGGAGGCTTGTTATGCTTTAAGCAAAATAAAATGGTAGGCCCTCCAAGATCCTCCTAAACGACAATCTTGTATCCGTCTTTAAATAGCTTTGTACAAACACTTATATACGTCAATCATATTTTTTTCAAACTTGATTAGGTCGGCGTTTCCTATCTGACTACTCTGAGAAGAAAGGCCGAAACAAACTCAGAGGTCACAGTCTCTTCTAAAGTCCAGACATAATCTTGGTAAGATCATGTGAAGACCATGTGGATTGGTATATCAAATGGTCTTTTAAGGAAAGAACCACACAGATTGAGTGGACCTGTCCAGTCAGTGCACGTATTTGTCAGTATCTGAACTTTGGGCGACCGAGCTCCGCTCGGGTGAAAATACGAAGCAAACGAATTTTCCCATGTATGAGGCCTAGCTAGATTAGATCGATTTTTTGCCCCCGTAAACCCCTAATTTGCAATTTTCACCCAATGTAAAATTTCTAAATCTATGTCTGTAATTTTTATGGTGTACATAATAAAGAATATTCTATCTATCTATCTATCTTTCATCGAAATCGTTGGAGCCGTTTTCGAGAACGTGATTACAAATATACATGTCGGAGACGGGTATGTGACTCTCGTTATTATCAGCGATATTTTAACTAACTGTGGGCGTAGTGTGGGTAGTGTTGGTTAATGCGCAATAGAAAAACAGTTTGCAGTTCAGATCACATTATAATTTACTATCAAATGAATCACACTAGCTAAATTATACACACACTGGGTGCGACGGCGTTTACACTTTTCCCGAGGGACCAACATCGCAATCGCAAAAAAAATCTATTGAATAGGTAACTTTCTCGTTCAAAGTTTGGATGGGACAAAACTTCGAACTAAAAAGTTGTTGAGTTTGATGATATGTATCACCACACATTTCTAATACACGCTGTATATCTATGGTGAGACATTGATTTCATAACACAACAAAATTCAAAAAGAACGTAGTTGTAAACACTGAAAGATTACATGAATTCAATAAAAACATTCGGTGTTCAATTAAAATTTACACGCGAATAATTTGCTGATTTATTGATACATCACGTCGACGGATGTTGTATTTTAATTAATACAGCAGACAGTGCTACGCAATTAATTATTTACATGACCTGCCCCAATAAAATAAATATTGGGTCGATGTCGATGGTTGATTGAAGTTGTAAAAAATATGTATTAAAATCTTAGTGATTGAAATCTCAAAAAGTCTTGTCTCTAAATGCCAGTTAGACAGTAAAACTAATCCTTAACACCGACACATCAGCCGAAATTACGTGGCGGAAATTCGGCGTGCTTACGTCATCATCTGCCTAGCCTTTTTCCAATTATTTTGGGCTGAATACGCAGTATCAGCTATCACATAGAGTGACTGCTTATCTAACCTCAATAACCCAGTTACTGGGCAAAACGACACACCTTGGTAAGACTGGCTGTCTGACTTTCGGGCTTCTCACTGCCCGGCGACAAGGCTTACGCGGCGTAATTTCGGCCTGATAATTATGATGTAGAATAAAAGTACGCCGAACTTTAGTATCGTATTTTCCGTAATTGAAAGTGTCAGTATTTATTACAATAAAACCGATTGTTGCAATAAAGAACCGGTATTCTAAGACAAAGATGAAAATCGAAGAATATACCAAACTAAAGTTAAACAAAATGGTGCCGTCGATCAATAGGTAGGTATCGTCGCAAAAGTAAAATAAAGATAACAAGCGACTACCTCTAGGGACCCAAGAATAATGAGTTGGCTCGGCGTTCGACAAACTTGATACAAAACCAAATACAATGGTACAAAGATTAGTTATTAAAACCTGGGAATTGAATGACGAAAAATTAATCAACTGTGACAAAAGAAAATTAAATGTTTTTAGGATTAGGTCTGAGAGAGAATTTCGAAAAATCAATGAGTTAATTACTGAGAAAGGAGGTGAATACTGAGGTGATGATTGATAGAGATGAATGAAAGATGAAGACGCTGCATAATTAGCCTATAATGTTCCCACTGCTGGGACCCAGGCCTCCTCTTTTAGTGAGAGGGAGTGGTGATAGGTAGATATCACATGACTTCGAATTTCTGGTTCTAGGACATACCTGTTCCCTCATGAAATCTCCGGGTGACCACAGAAAGCGCTGTGCTGTGGGTCCCATAGTACAGCATCATGCTGAGTGGAAGCCTTCTTGTCAAAGTCATGTCGTGCAGCTGCCGACTAATTTCTGTTTTATGCTCGTGATTTATTACGCTTTTTGTTGTTTTCTTATTACTCTTGTTTTATACTACACGTGTTTCTGTGACAAATAAACCTATTTTTCTTTCTTTCTTTCTTTTTTCTCATGATCTTTTCTTTCGCCGTTTTAAGAGCAGTGGTGATGAAATAATCTACTCAAAGTAAAATGCCTGCTATTCGAAGACATGTGACATCTACCAACACGCACTGAGCCCGCGTGGTGGATTACGGCCCACTCCCTCTCACAGAGAGGAGGCTAGTATCCCGGCAGTGGGAATAATATAGGCTGATTATGCTTTTATGCTAAACTGCCTGCTTGGGTTCGAACCCATGACTTACAACTCGTATGTCGCAGCCATTAACACTGGACCACCATTGCTCCGACTTGCTGCGCTGGCCCTTAATTAATTGGGTAGGACGATAATGAATTAATCAAATACCTACTGATATTAAACCAGATAAGATTATTTTGTTCTTCTAGAGAAATAAGGGTCGTGGAGCGTTAATTAGATCAAAAATACTTTATTCAAGTAAAAGTGAATTACAGTACGGCACAACTTAGATGTAGCATCGGCAAAATTCGTAAAATCGTACCCTAATTGCGTAATACAACACAATCACAATCTGTTTCGATTTGAAACAGATTGCTTCATAAGTTGGAAAATAAAAATCTGCTCAACAACGTAAATAACGCAATGAATGTTGTTGAACTGTCGAAATGAAACAAATTAGGTATAATTGTTTACGAAAATAAGTTACGCAATTAGAGTACCGGTCACCATCTGAACTGAGTGCGCCTTCAAAATCATCAATATTTATTACTGCTTTAGGTAAAATGATCTTTACGCAAACGCAATAATTTGTGAAGTCTTGGCATTCGTAAAATTGAAATGAATGAATACAAATTTTTAAATTTATGCTATATCTGACTTGTGTCGTACTGTAGCAAGATATTAGTTACAATTTACTTTAAATTGAATTTTCTTGTTACTGTTGAGTTACTCTTATAAAGGGCCTAAATCAGCAATAGTCACTCAAAAGCATTAAGATAGACATCAAACATTTCCAGCGCATCAATTTGTTCGAATTTCCATTCAGTCCTTTTGATTTTAAAATAAATATCTTATGACCGATCTAAAACGAAACATTTCGGGCGACAATAAAAGAAAATTCATATTTCTATAATATTTTCAAGAGTCGTTTTTCAGTATTTATTTAAGGCTCCTGGCTGTGAATTCACTCGACAGAGTTTAGGTAAATTCTTGCGATGCTATGTTTGTGTGCACCGTTCACGCACACACGCCTAAACATCGAGCGTAGTGATCGCTTAAACAGTTTTGATCCTATAGACGGTATTTTGTTAAGTTACGTAGGTACGCTTATGAAATAAGTCTGGAATGTTTGTGTATATTCGTTTAGTATATTTATAACAATTCTGTTTCATATGGAAATTTAAACTTTTTTTATGGAAAACATGAAAAATTATTACCTACATGTTGAGTTTTATGGGTTTATGGGTTTCATGAAGGGGGTCGAAATTTTCATTATTTTTGCGATAAGACACAATTTTCGAGATATAAGCAAAAGAACAGAAAAAAGATAAAGTACAGTTTTTGCAACTGAATGAGTTATTAATGTAGTGAAAATGAAAAATTCGCTATTCTGAATTTGACTTTTTTCACCTAAAATTTTGATTGGTGCCGATTCTCTTATCCACCGAACTAAACTAACTAAACTATCACTAAAATTTCTTACTTTTGACTATGAGAATCTCAAAGCTATTGGTGCCGATTCCCTTGTTCACAAACTAAACTAAATTTAAGTTCAGTGCATCTTTTTCTTACAATTTCATTAAGAAAAGGACAGAAGATAAATTTTAGTTTAGTCCTGTCAAATTAATCACCGCCTATCACTCTCCATACAAGTTTAGACGTGATTAAAAACTTGCCGACTAAAATTACGTCAATTAACGTCAAGCGCTGATTAATTTGAAAAATAGTCAGATTCGGTTAGAAAATCTAAATTTTAAGTGAAAAACGTCAAATTCAGAATAGTAAAATTGCTATTTTCACTAAATGAAAATCTCAGTTCCATCTTAGTGCTGTCAAACTAAAATCTAGTTGTGTCACTTTAGTCTATTTCAGAATGGGAAATCGTCGTTTGACAGGAATAAAACAAAATTTTGGTGATTTTTAGTCTAGTTTAGAGGCATTTGTGACAAGAGAATCGGCACCATGTCTAACTAAATCTGACTATTTTTAATCGCGATTAAAAAGGTGCGGAATAAAATTAGTTATCTTGAACTAAAATTCACACCAACACCTCGCTTCAGGTGCAAAAAACAGTACTGTATCTTTTTTTTTTCTTTTGCATATATCTCGAACATGGTGCGTCCAATCGCAAAAATAATGAGAATTTCGATCCCCTTTATAAAACCCTTAAACCCCTGACACTCTACATGTAGGTAATATTTTTTCTTATTTTCCTTACAAAAAGTAAAAATTCTATATAAAACGTCAAGGCTGCCCCCTGTGCGCCTCCAGCTCTAAAAAAAATTCACGGGGTAGGGCAAACAAGTACCACGTGGACTCGCGATTGTCAAATATAATTTTAGTGTGTCAAAATATATTTAAATTTAGAGAATTTTTGTTGCAGAATAGCTTCAAGATTTTCATAGCCAAAAGTAAGGAATTTTAGTGATCGTTTAGTAAGTTTAGTTCGGTATACAAGAGAATCGGCACCATATTGCCATCTTAGTGCTGTCAAAATAAAATATATTCTATAGTTATTTCACGATGGGAAATCATCGTTTGACAGGAATGAACGAAACTTTGGTGATTTTTAGTCTAGTTTTGAGGCATTCAATTGTGACAAGAGAATTGGCACCAGTATCCATAAAGGGATCTGAGACACTTGCGCGAAAGACATTTTCGCAAAAGACACTTGCGCGAACCCACTTGCGCGAAAAAGTTGCGGAAATGAGATTTCTTCATAACATTACGCCATCAATTTCAAAGGGCCCAACACTTTGAAATTGATGGCGTGATGTTATGAAGAAATGTGAAAATTTTCGCAGCCGCCATCTTAGATTTACGTTTTGACATCAAAATCTGCTTTAGAATCCTCAAAAACTATGAAAAAGACACCCATGACGAAAAATCTGAATATTGTCACAGCCGCCATCTTGGATTTATATTTTGACCTGACTATCAGCTTTAACATCCTCGAAAACTATGAAAACGATACCCATGACGAAATATTTTTAAATGTTCGCAGCCGCCATCTTGGATCTTTATTTTGACTTAAAGTAGTCTTCAGTAGCGTTAAAGAACTTCGTTCCAAAAATACTTCACTTATTGCTACAACAGCATATCGGCGCGGGCATATCGGTGACGCGAACCCATAACTTTTTCCCCTACCAAAAATCACTCAAAACTATGAAATCTAAAGTCAAAATATAACTAGTGAACTCAGCAGGCAGATGTTGTCCTGCGACAACAGCGCCACGCGAGTCCAACTATAGTTATGATGAACCATCCAAGTTACACAAAAAGAATTAAAAAAAAAACATCTAAATCAGTCAAGCCGTTTAGGATAAGAAGAATTACGAACACACGTACACCGGTATTTTATTTATTGCCAGGCATGCAAAATTTTAATGTTCTTCAAAAACAAACAAAGTACTTTAAAATAAAATGCGGATCAAAATGTGGTAGTCGACGTACAATTTCTGGAATATGTTAACATCGGACACGTACGTGCGTGTGTGTGTGCTGCGACGCAAAGTGATACGTCCTCACGCTGGGAAGGCCCGTTCGCTACTGACGGAATAGATTTTCCGCGGTCGTTTATATAGTTCACTTTGCCATTTATTTACGTAATGAAGTAATTGTTTATATATAAAATAAAATTTAGATTCTATTAAACAATTAACTTAAAATTAATATATAATTTTTAAAATTTCTTAAAAATGTTTCTAAGTATTAGAAAAAAATATTTATTTTGCTTGAAGTTTTGAGAAAGTTAAGTTATTTCAACATTTTTTTTCTGCTATATTTTGTATGAAAGTTGAAAAAAGTGGTTCCCCTATGTACAAGTAGGCCATATAATGATGTTGATGATATTTTTTAATTTTCAACATCAAAAGCAGTTTCTTCTAACGAAACGATCAAACGTCAGTCTCGCGTCATTTTTTGGAAAACTTGTTGCGAATTTTAGTGATTTCCCACGAATCCTTAATTTATTTCAAAAATCCCTTTCCCCTATGTACAAGACGAAGAATTGGACTTTTCAAATCACAAATAATTTTGTTTAAATTCTCGTCCCCTTTCTCACAACGAATAAACAAAATTGATCAAAATCAGTGATTTCGTGCGGTGCGGCAGCACGGAGCCTTAACATTCTGGGAATAAATATTATGTTTTTACTGTGGGTTATACTTTAGAAGATGTAAATAAAAATGTATTTCGTAAGAAATGGTGATTTTTAGACACTTCAGACGTCTGATTTTAAATATAATATACCTACTAGCTGTGCCCCGCGGTTTCAACCGATCCCGATTCCGTTTCGATCCCGTGGGAATATTGAGATAAAAATTAAAGTAAACTATATCCTTCTTCAGGTCATGGTCTACCCATGTGCTAAATTTCATCCAAATCTCTTCATCCTTTTAGCGTAATAGCGCAAATTCACTAGAATTAAGATAAGATTTTATTTCTCGCCACAATTCCTGAAATCGCGAACAACTTTTACTATGGGACCAAACCTGAAATCGTGAAAAAAAAATCAGCTGTTCCCTATATTTTGACGAGTTATGCGAACATAAATGTAGGGAACAGCTGATTTTTTTTACGCGATTTCAGGTTTGATCCCATAGTAAAAGTTGTTCATAATGATGAGTAAAGTCATCTCATGTGTTAAAGTTTGCGCACTGGATAAAAACTTACCCTGTATAAAGTATATTTTCAAATTATCATAAGACAATACAACATAGTTTTATTTATACTGTGGGAGACTGGTGCTTAAGCTAGAGGTAAGGTCTGTATTTCAGGACACCAGGTCTCCACCCCTTTGGAAGCAGTTACATTTATTAAGGATTATGCACTCGCACAATTGCGGTAAGTTATATTAAATCAGAAAAAACCGGCCAAGCGCGTGTCGGACCACGCACAATGAAGGGTTCCGTAGTTGGGATGAATTTATCCCAAAAACAAACTTAACTTTGTAGTTGAAAAATATGTTCTCCCATACGGAATGTATGGGAAAACATGTTTTTGCAACTACAAAGTTAAGTTGGTTGATTATTACTCGTTAACCTGTAGAGCCTACTTAGCTGTGATAGTTTTCTTTTTAATTTCGTTATATAAACTACTGTTGTGATTTTTTTCATATACCCAAAACCAACCATTTAGCCGGCAGGGGGGGAGGACACTTGACTTTAACAAAAATGAGCGCTTAATATTTCGCAAACGAATCCCTGAATCCAAAAATGGTTTTACAAACTCACAATATTTTTGACCTTTCCAATGATACTTCTCACCATGGGGTAAAAAAATAAAAAAATAAACATCACCACTTTACGTGTATGAGAGATACCCTAAAAAAAAATGTTTTTCATAATTTTGTTTTACCACTTTGTCGGCGTACGTAATTAATATGTATACCTATGCCAAATTACAGCTTTCTAGTACTAAGGGTCTCGGAGCTAGACCGCGGACAGACAGACAGACAGACGGACATGACGAAACTATAAGGGTTCCTTGTTTACTACGGAACCCTAAAAAGAGAGATTACACTATTCATTATTACTTATTTTAGAGTTACTATGTGTGTGTGTATGTAGTGTGTGTGTGCATGGGGTGTGTGTGTGAGTGGGCGTGTGTGTAAGAAAACATGATAGGAAGGTGAAAGGCTAAAATGCATATTAAGGTGATATATATAAATACCTATATTGTTTTATTAAAAATCCAATATGCAGTCTATTAATATTTCCAATAATTATCAGTTCAACAAATCTAAATGAAGAACCCCAAAGCGATCGTGATTAATTGAGCAAAGTTAGTTATATCGACTCGAACAAACTTACACAGTTAGAAGAATAAGTAAGTAGTTGTTACAGAGAAAATAATAATTAAAACTTGCCAAGAGATTAATTATTGCGTTGAGACGAGATATCGCAACTTTGTCGCAGTTATTCTACTGATGTCGTAATTAGAAATCTTTGATCTGAAGGATTACAAAGAAGAAGTGTATGAAAGTATAGAAAGTCGTACGTTCGTCATAATTGGTTTAGAAGAAAGAAAGAAAATACGTTTTTTTGCGGAAACCTGACGCAAAGAAAGCACACAAACACAAAAAAGAACAATTTGGGGAAAAATATGCGTCACATCCACTCAAAAGGGTCATCGCTCAGCATAATACTGCGACCCTATGCGAGACAGAGCCACAGCGCTGATTTTCAGCGACCGGTGCAGCATACAATGAGATATAAGTAAGATATATGAAATTAAATAAATAAACAATACTTAACAAATGATAGAATGTGTGTAGAATGTTTGATTTCATCGAACTTGAAGTCGTTTATGGGTTTTGAAATGTAATCAGCCTATAATGTTCCCACTGCTGGGACATTACATAGGCCTCCTCTCTGTGAGAGGGAGTGGGCAGTAATCCACCACGCGGTCCCGGTGCGGGTTGGTAGTTGTCACATCCAAAATTTTGGTTCTAGGACATGCCGGTTTCCTCACGATGTTTTCCTTCACCGTTTTGAGAGCAGCCATTTTGTAACGGGTTAAGGCGTAAATATTATTATTGAAAACACACAATACTGAGGCATTAAAATTGCGCCTACGAATAAGAATAAAGATTCTAAGTGGAACTGAATACAAATGGAAATTCTTACTCCTGTCAAACTACCCACCCAAATCCCATTTAAATCCTTATAACGATTGCACCATCTTAGTACAGCATCAAGACATGATATTAAAGCTAAGCATATGCTGAGACGCAGTCATGGTGGCGGAATGGCGGGACAGGCTCTTGGAACCTACCGCCGGCCTGGATTTAATCGAGGCAATCCGGCCAGTGCTCGACGACTGGCTCGGGAGGAGGCACGGCTCCCTGACGTTTCGGGCGACGCAGGTGCTCTCGGGGCATGGTTGCTTCGGCAAGTACCTGTGTCGCATAGGCAGCGAGACGGACGCTCGGTGCCATCACTGCGTCCACTGTCTGGAGGACACGGCGTGGCATACGCTGGCCGAATGTGTCGCATGGGAGGAGCCACGCCGTGGCCTCGTTTCAGAAGTGGGGAATGACCTGTCGCTGCCAACCGTAGTTCGTTCGATGGTCGGCAGTGCAGAGTCCTGGGACGCGGTGGTATCCTTCTGCGAAACAGTCATCTCGCAGAAGGAGGCTGCGGAAAGGGAAAGGGAGATCACCAGTACTCTCCCGTCCCGCAGCAGGCGCACTGGGCGTCGGCGGAGGGCAGATCATGCCCTCTTCCAGCCCCCCTAAATGGGTCCAGGGGTGGCGGACTCGGGGATATCCGTCGCCCCCCATCATACAGGATCCGAGATGGCGGCGCGTAGTGTTCCACGCGCGCCTCTATAAGACGTTATTAGGGAAGTTTCACTCCCCCTATGGATCGGGGCCCGCAGAGCGCGGGTCGTCACCAGTCCGGGGCAGCGGAAGTCGCATTTGTACCCGCAGCCCCCGACGCAAGTGTGAGAGGGAACACCGGGGTGGTTTTAGTCAGTAAGAGTCTGACAGACCCCTTTGCCCACCCCAGGGCAGAGGACATCCATGAGGATTTCCACCCCGAAAAAAAAAAAAAAAAAAAAAAAAAAAAGGTCCACGCAGTGCAGGGCAGAGTAGACTTTGTAATGCATGAACGTACTGACAGCTGCGTTAGCGGCGATGCAGGCACATGCGACGCAGACATATGTCTGTCCTGCTCTGCGTCTCGTTGTAGAGTCGGCACATATTTCTGCGCGACGCGTGCAGGTCGTCACTTATTTTTTACCACTGATTCATAATTTTGTTTCAACTACAGATTATTTGTACTAGCTAGGACGCGAATATGTCTGTGTAGCTGCGTCGCAGCATGCGCTCGCTGCCTGTCTGCCTCGCCTGCCCTACCCTGTAAAATCTGTACTGTGCTGCGTCACCTGCATCTCAGCATACGCTTAGCCTTAGTGTGCTTCATTTGTGGAATAGGACCTCATTTTTATTGCTACATACATTCCTCGGAAACCCACATCATTAAACATTATCCATTCAGTTTCAAACGCGATTTAGCAAAGAAGATAGTCCCGCATAACATTATAAACCTCACAGTTTACTCTCAAAAGATAATCATTGAATATAATATGTCGTCTAATGAACATCGTTTAGACATTCCGCAGTTTCGAAAACCGTGCCACGTAAGTATATTATACAATTTGCATGCTTTAAATATCTTGTAAGGGGAATGAAGGAGTATTCTGATAGAAGTGTGTGAATGTGGGATATCGTGTGAAGATATGTTTTATTTAAATGGTAAATGATTTTATTTCTGTAAATGTTTTGTTCAAACACTTTTACACGCCAAAAATAAATATGTCTTAAAACTTTTAATTTTTAGGTATCCGTACCTCAAAAGGAAAAAACAGAACCTTTACCTATAGCCTTAACCCTCGTATATCTGTCTGTCTGTCTGGCACAGCCAATTTATTCCGAATCTAATGGACCGATTAAGTTGAAATTTGGTACACATATGTATTTCTGTGACCCGAACGAACGTGTAACGTAAATAAATGAATTTTTAATATAGGGGTCACTTTTGGGGAGCAAACAAGAAAATTATAAAAAAAGTTTTGCTAATAGTACCTTGTGACATATTAAATGAAAGGACTTGTGTGGTTAAATGAGAGGATCTTAAACATATTTTTATATAATTTTAGAATAAATGCTTTTAAAGATATTTAAGAAATTCGATGAAAATTGACCATCCTTATCTCCGAAACTACAAGACCTAAAATTTTGAAAAAAATACTTAGTATGGCTCTTTACTCATAGATTACACGAAAATCTATAAGAAGTCTATAGTCTTAAAATAACATGGTAAATCTCTCAATATTGTGCGTACAAACTTACATTTGCAGTTGGAATGTATGGGAGAACATGTTTTTCAACTACAATGTTAAGTTTGTTCTTGGGATAAATAAATTCATCTCAACTACGGACCCTTTCAATGTGCGCAATCAATCATCAATTTCATTATCAATTTTATTTCTTATACAATATTTAACACAACTATTTAAACTAGGTACTAAATGAAATTAATATAAATGAATACAAAAACAAAAGAACACTTAGGCGTCGAAGTACTCGTCCGCATCGCTGTCATCCGGAAACGTGCCCAGAAGACTGGCAGCATTGCCACGTTGAATGAAAATGCTAATTCTTTGGCCAAAGAACGAGTCAGCCAGGTCACGTGAAGAGACGACCAGTTGGCGAGAAATTTCCTGGAAACTAGATTAATTCGGTATCCTATCAGATAACTCTGAAAAAAAAAAAAACAGTCAAAAACTCAGAGGTCACAGTCTCTTTCAAAGACCAAATATAATCCTGAGCAGATCATATCTGAGTGGACCATATAGATTAGTGTAAGGTATTTTGAGGAAAGAACCACACAGATTTCAGTAGACCTGTCCAATCAGTGCACGTTTTTGTCAGTAACCGTGTTGCTCAAACTCAAAACTTTTACTTATTTATGATTAAACGTTTAGAAAACAAAGAAAGAAAGAAAAATAGGTTTAGGTATTTGTCACAGAAACACGTGCATACATAAAAGACAAGAGTAATCAAAAACAACAAAAAGCACATAATAAATCACGAGCATAAAACAGAAATTAGTTGGCAGCTGCACGACATGACTGTGACAAGAAGGCTTCCACTCAGCATGATGCAGTGCTATGGGGGACCCACAGCACAGCGCTGATTTTCACGCGAAAAAAAAAAAGATGTACGGAAATCAAGTCGGGTTCAGTGATTTGACTATTAAATAGGTAGGTAACATAATAAAATAAAATAAACAGTACTTAGAATAAAAGACAACTATACAACGAATCATAAGAATAAATATTATTAAATAACATTACAATTAATCCGCAGGCATCACCGTACGTGCATAAATAATGTAGATACCCAACTGTCACATTTTTTTTTTGTATTTATTGTATTATTATTACACGAGGATTTACAAGTGTTTTGTCTCGCTCCTCACCCGCACCTTCACGTCGCCTGCTCGCATTTTTGTTAAGCTTATTTTCTAAATATAATTTTGTAGAGTATCTGTGACCATTCACATCTGTTTTTTTACGTTTTTTTAATGTGCCCATCTAAATCAAAAATCAAAATCAAAATATTTTATTTCACATAAACCTACATGGGCACTTATGAAACGTCAGAAGCTAGGTGCACGGTTCCAATTGGTCGTTTCCTATGGAGAAGAGTCGGCAAGAAACTCCACGGTTACTCTTTTAAAAATAATTGTCTTTTACAATACTTTCATATAAAAGTGTTTCTAGGTCGGGTTTAGTGTTTCTGGGTGTAGGTTTTTCTATAAATACCAAGTACTTAACAAAATAGAAAATGGTCAACAGGTCTACAATCCACTAAGCCTACAGCGTTCTCACATTCACAAAATATGTAGAAAAGAATCTATACAAAAAATAAATAAATTAATAAAAGTAAAAAACCTATTTTAATAGAACGCAATTATATGATTGCTATTACAACTGTAATCAATCTGAATAATTATCATGTCCACAAAAGTCACTAAAAAAAAGTTGAAATTAAATCGTAGGTAAATAATGTCAAATAATAGAATAGTAAATATGTCAAGGACGAATGTAAATATGTCAAGGACGATCTATTGGAGCCTATGCATTTTAAGTCGTTATTGTGTTAAAATTAGTAGTTGCTTTTGTTCTTGTCAAAAATAAAATGTGTAGGTACTTAACGATTTGTAGTTTTTGGTCAAAATAAGAAAACTTTAAAGTTAACGGTCACAAGCACTAGGTAATTCCTTGGTATTAGCATTCAGAGGTACGAAAAAAAACCGTATTGTCTGTAGATTTTTATGCCATCCTATCCGATCAGTTTTTAATACCGAAAGTTCATGCATTCATGAACGCAAACCATAATTGTCTTTTAACCTAATCGGTGTTCTGCACTATTAGGGAACTACGCTCAATTCAAAATCCAACCAAACACGATAGGTATATTATATTATTATATACAATAGTATATTACGGTATATACGGTAGAATTTGCGATATGCTGGAACATACATTCAGACGAAAATTCTAAACATTATATTTTCGGCATTAGAACCGATCCCAGACCTCGTAACAATTACTTTAAAAAAACAATGCACAGTTTTGACTTCGCCAAGATTTTATTATAAGTATCGATTGGATGTAACATCTGTCTTGATTTTGTCCGTATAAAATGTAGCCTGTAGATTGACACCTCTTTCATCAAAATCGAATGAGTACATACACAGACTGCTAAAAACACAACACACACGTTTTGGCGTAGTCGAGTAATAAACACCTTTGCACCAGTCTTCGTAGAATATATAAACTGGGATATGAAGCAAAGACGTAGGATATCCTCTAGAGACGATAGATTAAACGAAGTCTTATAACACCATTGAAGAAGTAAACCCACTTACAGAAAAGCTCCTCAAGTCTCATAGCATTTACAGCGTACCAACATAGTTTCAAGCCAATGTTCTCAAGTCGGTTGAAGCAATATTGATGAAGCTGAAGCTCACATTCTAAAGCACATTATTGGAAAAAGATTTGGAGCTATAAAACCTCACGCTCCCTTGCATTAAATTGACTTGTGTTACAAAAACTGCTGGCACTTGAAATTTTATAGACAGAACCTTAGGCCGCGCGCACTTTGGACACGAATTTGTTTCGTACGTAAACGTACGACCACGGTGCACACACTAAATACGTTTTTCTCCGTCAAATGTTCCGATATCGCATTGATCGTACGAAAAATCCCAACACGTTCGGATTGTTTTCGGACGTCGTCGGAACTATACGTACGTGGACGTCGTCGGAACTATACGTACGTGGACGTCGTCGGAACTATACGTACGTTTACGTACGACTAACTCGCACCCAGTCTGCGCCTTCTCTTTGTGCTTGGAAAGTCGGGATCGTTCGTGCGTATACGCACGAGTGAAATTTGTACGAAAATGCGTCCAAAGTGCGCGCGGCCTTAGAAGTTCGACAGGAAAGTTTATTATGGAAAAGTGTTTTTGCTTCTTCTGCGTAAGTGATAACTGTATGCTCAAAATTGAATTTGATAGATAGGCAATTTTTTGGTAATTAAAGACACCTCTTCTCTTCTCTCTACTCGTAGCTCTAGTAGTCGCAAGCATTACTACTGAACATGAGGTCCTGGTTTCGATTCGGGCAAAGTTTTATTGGGTTTTTACATCTGGAATTTCTCAATCGCAGTCCGGAGTCTGGATTTGATGGCAATAGGCTTACCTCCTGGGTATACTTTGGGTTCACCTCTGCTAAAACCATCGGGTAGTTAAGGAGAAAATTATGTTTGTGATTAAGTGGTTTAAAAAAAAACCTGGCTTTAACAGGTACCATTCGAGTACAACCTAAACTACCTGGACCTAAAAAACCTAAACTAATACATAGCTACCTGTCTACATGTTTAGAGTAAATAATAATTGGATAGTAGTCTACAGGTATCCATAAAATATTATAGTGGATAGGCATACTATCCAAACCCTCATTATTCTCGTGACTCGGGTCGGATCTATTTTTTACATTTTCGTTGTCCTTTTTTAGACGAAAGTTGTAAAGATGGAAATGGACACCATTAGGTACCAAACCGCCTCCCAGACATGACTTATTATTTCTTGACAACTACATTTTACCTCACCATCATCATCATCATCAGCCTATAAATGTTCCCACTGCTGGGACACAGGCCTCCTCTCTGTGAGTGGGCCGTAATCCACCACACGGGCCCGGTGCGGGTTGATAGACGTCACATATCTTCGAATTTTCGGTTCTAGGACATGCCGGTTTCCTCATGATGTTGTCCTTCACCGTTTTGAAAGCAGTGGTGATGAAATAATTTACACAAAGTAAAGCGCCTGTCTGGGTTCGAACCTACGACCTACAACTCGTAAGTCGCGGGCGTTACCACTGGGCCACCACTGCTCCCACATTTTACCTAATAAGAGGAAATACAGTTGAACTAACTATTATCAGTTAAAGTTTGCAGAGTAAGCAAGCTAAAGTGGCAGTGAGCTGGCTATGTTTATCAAAGGACCGATGGCCGGTGGAGCAGACGAGTCTTGGAGAGCAAACCGCGTATCAGCAAGCGTAGTGTGAGACGCCAGCTAAATGAACCGACGACCTTAAAAATGTTGACGGGACAGATTTGATGCGGAAGACAGAGGACAGAATGTTGTGGCGTAGCCTGGGAGAGGCCTATATCGAGCTGTGTTGAAAGTTTAACAATTAACATAAAGAAGACTACGGAACACTAAACAAAGTTTGTCATGCTGACTTGTGTCAAACCCCATAACAACATAGCCTCAAATAAGTAACAATTATTTAAAAGGAAATTACCCAAAACATTTTCAAGCTACTTCAAGTCCCTAACGACCTGTCAATCGCCTTGAAAGCATCAGAATAAGTCCGCAAGACTATATAGCGTCTCATTGAAACGCAAATTGGATCCGACGCCGGAGCAAGTGTCCCTTTTACTGTGATTTGCATAAGAAACTCGTGTTGTGACGTCATCGGCTCAGTTCCATCAATGCCAACCTTAGGACAGTGTTCCTCAAGTGACACGCCTACTGCCATGATAGTATGGACGCCCAGTTTTACGATCAAGGGAATTTGTAATGCTGTGTGATGTTAATATGGTTTCGGGTTTAGGGCACATCGCTGGATAATTCTGTACCTTCAGTGAAAAGTAATGTAACTGGAAAATCATGATTTTGAGAAAATTAATGTTAAAGTTTAAAAGAAATCTGACTCTTTGTCTACTTCACTAAAATGAGTACTGATTACTGACATTGGTAAACAATATCTTAGAGCACGATTTAGTGTAAGAAGAAACAGATTAATTTGTATAGTTTTTTATAATTTAAAAAGAAAGCCAGTTGTATCACGTAGCACAACAATATTAAAGTCGTAATATGTGAAAATTAATTTAATTTTAAATGGAAAAGGAAAGACAATACTGCAGGTAGTCATTGGTGTACCATTTACATATACAACAGATACACAGATACATAAAGCATATAATTACCTATTTAAATATCGTAATATTATTTCAAAAAAGCAATTTAAATTTATTTACGACACTAACAGGATGACTATTAATTATTCCTTTCGTTACAATACTATGTAAACACACGGTAAGTTTTACAAACGACAAATCACGAACTTTTCATATTGCTAAATTGTGAGTCTACCTTTCAAGATTAGGCGTATTGTTATTCTTTTATAACTTCATGTTATTGTATCGCGTCTTTCATAACTATTTAAAAGTTTATACCAAGGCTTTTAGTGGTTTATAATATTGTGTTTTCATTCATTGTTCTTGACGGCATCCATTCCATCGTTATTTTTAGGATTCCGTACCTCAAAAGGAAAAACGGAACCCATATTGGATCACTTCGTTGTCCGTCCGTCAGTCTGCCAACATCCATTTTCTCAGGACGCGTTGGGGTATCAAGTTGAAATTAGTATCGAATACGTAGATCTATGCATTTAAGCTCTAAAAAAATCAAGTTTCTAAGTCAACGCAATAATTAAATACGGCGCAATAATTCATGCGACATATTTTGATACTCGCAAATAAAACAAAACCTACAGGGTACTTCCCGTTGATCTAAATTCATGCGGCAGGAAGCAAGGTCGCACAGCACAAGTAAAAAAGTCCAAAAATTGATAATTTGTAGTTTTACCACATTAAAAAAAAAAATTGCTCGTACTACAGTTGAAAAATTGACCGTGACGTATATCGATGTATGAGAGAACATATTTCATCAACTTCTAAGTTTGTTCTTGGGATAAATTCATTCCAACTACGGAACTCTTCATTGTGCGTAGTTCAACACGCACTTGGCCGGTTTTTTTTTAAATTACTTTTCGTAAATTAAGTGCAAAGGTTTTTTTTCACTTTTTGAATAAAGAAACGTTGAGATCCACTGAACTAAACGAATGTAAAGGCTGATCGAGACATTTGCGAGAACCTTTGATTTGGGTTTAAGTTTGAAAGAAAAATGCGTGCACATATTCTTTTAGATTTGATCCCAGAGGTCGACAACGATTTGATAAATCGAAACAGTTTATTTCGTTAGGGTTTGATAAATACAGTTGTCAATGAGAAGTAAATTGGTTTGTTCAGAGTTGAATCCATATCAATTTGATCCAAACATTTAGCTAGGTTTTTTCATATATATTTATTAGACTGTTCGAAATCTGATATATCAAGAATTTGGTGTTTAGAGAATCTGTACTCTAATTGCGTAACTTATTTTCGTAAACAATTTTGCCTAATTTGTTTCATATTGACAGTTCAACAACATTCATTGCGTTATTTACGTTGTTGAGCAGATTTTTTTTCCAACTTATGAAGCAATGGATTAGCAATCTGTTTCAAATTGAAACAGATTGTGGTTGTGTTGTATTACGCAATTAGGGTACTGGTATTTAGAGAATCTGGTAGTTAGAGAATCTGGTATTTTGAGAATCTGGTATTCTGAGATAGCCTTCAATTCATAATTGTGTACTTTCTGAGTGTATCTTGGACATTATTAACATCGGTATAATAAAGTTTCCATATCTTACAATAGTCCTACACCAACCGGGGGTTGTCCTTGGCTGCACTTGCATGGTGCGAACAGGGATAATCGTCGGTTGGTACCTCATTCAATTAAAAACATCTAAGGGGCCTCTGCGAGTTGACTTCGGCCCCTCGTACGCCTTTCAAAGGTCCGGGACCCCTGGGTACCGAGAAATGTCAAAGACGTAAAAAATAAAAATCGTTTATTTTCAGGCGTCGACGGCCCATAGCGTGTTAGTAATCAGTACAAACTTAAAAACTATGTTAGTAGTAACACTTAGACACACATGAGTACAAAAATAAAAACAAATACACAATAAAAATACAGCCAAGATTAGAGGAGGAAGATTCATCAAGTCCCATGTCTGATATGCAGTTTGATAAATCTATCCATTGTAGGCCCTTCTAGCCTTTCTGCAAACACCTTCAGAATGCTATTGCTGCTTCCCCTCAATCTGCGTATCACTTTTTTGCGCATGATCGCGCTTGCTCAAGATGGGTTGATGAGCAAGTGTGATGATCAATGCTCGTACCTTTTCTACCTGAGAAGAGGCCTTTGCAGTGGGACAGTAATAGGCTAGTTAATTGATTCAGGCGTGACCTTGCGGAAATCCATTATAAAATACAATAGACGTGGATATATTTAGTAACCTATTCCGCTTAGCTATTTCTAAAGAGCCATAAAAAACTAGTGCTGTGCTTGTCTGCACTCAGCGCTCGGTGTGGCAACACGCCGTGTTCGAGTTCGCAACAAGTTCATCGTCATCCTGAGGATGCCTCGTTGAGAGGTGAAACACGTGTCGATTTATTTCAGGAGGTTTTTATGGCTCTTTAGAAATAGCTAAGCGGAACAGGTTACTAAATATATCCACGTCTATTGCAGTAATAGGCTGGTATTATTATTATTTATTAATCCTGAACAAACCACAAATTAACATTCAGTATATATACAGATCATTCAACATCAGAAAGTAAGCAATGATTGGTAGGTCCAATTTTAATAAGACTACAATATTTTCTGTGCATGTTATAGAAATGGATCCTCTCTTTGGAATGGCGGAACTTTCCACCGTATTTCTTCGTCTCCTAAATACTCACAAATATCATTAGAGGTCCACTTCTGAAAATAGGCCTCGCCCACAGATTGCAACAACGATCAGTTCTGTGCCTTCCATATCCAGCATTTCCGCGCTCTGAACACATCTCAGACACAGAACAGAGCTAATCTGATCTCAGATCTGGACACATTCTATGTAATAAGTTTGCATTCATGATGATAAAAATTAACTCGCCTAATTGTGTGGAGTGTGGAGTTGTAGAAGACTTACATATCACTTATTGATGGACTGTGTTCGATATGAGTCTGATAGAAATGATGTGTTTGGGGCCTTCAGGTTGAACCGACTCGAATTAGAAATATTTCATAAAATTCTGTCTCAACCAAATGGTGATGATGCGAAGAGTCTGTTCAGGTTTATGGTCTAATTATAATCCATAACAGTATGTATTTTGTTATTATTTGTTTAGGGTATGATGGGACTGTCATACGCATTGCGATTAAGTCCCAAATAAAAAAAAACACTGGCACTTCAGGAGTGGTACCCTGTGAATCCAAAACACTGTATCTGCAGATACAGTGTTTTGGATTAACAACGTTCATTCGATTTCTTTTACCCTGTTCCATGCTATAGCATTCATAGTTTTTTTACTTTGTATGAAAAATATTGAGATATAAGAAGGCAAATTACACTGTATCTACTTAAAACTCAAGCTTAAAACAGAAATACACGGCAACTGAAGATGCAGTGTATTGTCAAAATAATCTTCGCGCGTTGCAAGATACAGTGTTTTGTCAAAACAAAGTAGAAGGGCTAGCGCGACGCGGGTGCGCCAATCAGAGCGAGGCCGGGCGATCGATCTCAATGATTATTGGTCGATCTGTTGTTGTTGACAAATGCTTACGCGCCGCGCCGTGATTGACAGATTTTGTTTGTTTTCGGAGTAGGTAATAGGCGAATTTATTAATGTGATTTTTTATAAATTCTTATGCAATACAGCCGATCCCATATTGGGAAAAAACAAAGAGCAATTTGGGTTTTTTCTGAGAAATTTCTGTCAAAAACGAAGTACTCCATGACGGGGGGGGAGGGGGGCAATCTTCTTTGTGCACCCTCTTCCAAAAACGAAGTACTCCATGACGGGGGCAAACTTCTTTTCTTCGGCCAGTCCTTTCTAAAAACGAAGTACACCTTGACGGGAGGGGTAGACTTCTTTGATCACCCCCTTCCAAAAACGAAGTACTCCATGACGGGAGAGGCAAACTTCTTTGATCACTTCCTTCCAAAAACGAAGTACACATGACGGGAGGGGCAAACTTCTTTGATCACCCCCTGTCAAAAATGAAGTACTCTATGACGGGAGGGGCAAGCATCATTGATCATCCCCTTCCAAAAACGAATTACTCCATGACGGAGATGGGCAAACTTCTTTGGTCACCCCCCTTCTAAAAACGAAGTACTGCATGATGGGGATGGGCAAACTTCTTTGGTCACCCCCTTCCAAAAACGAAGTACTCCGTGACGGGTGGGCAAACTATTTTCTTTGGCCACTCCCTTCCAAAACGAAGTACTCCAT
Source organism: Agrochola lychnidis (assembly GCA_963680765.1). Classification (NCBI taxonomy): domain Eukaryota; kingdom Metazoa; phylum Arthropoda; class Insecta; order Lepidoptera; family Noctuidae; genus Agrochola; species Agrochola lychnidis. The sequence goes on along the minus strand of OY796869.1, from coordinate 15,426,393 downwards.
GACGAAAGGGGCAAACTTCTTTGATCACCCCCTGTCAAAAACGAATTACTCCATGACGGGCGGAGCAAACTTCTTTTCTTTGGCCACTCCCTTCCAAAAACGAAATACTCCATGACGGGAGGGGCAAACTTCTTTGGTCACCCCCTTCCAAAAACGAAGTACTCGAAGACGGGGACAAACATCTTTTCTTTGGCCACTCCGTTTAAAAAACGAAGTACTCCATGACGGAGATGGGCAAACTTCTTTGGTCACCCCCTTCCAAAAACGAAGTACTCGAAGACGGGGGCAAACTTCTTTTCTTTCGCCACTCCCTTCTAAAACGAAGTAGAATTTTGCCCCTCCTGTCATAACAGGAGGGGCAAAATTCTTTGATCAGCCCCTTCCAAAAACGAAGTAGGTACTGCATGACGGGAGGGGCAAACTTCTTTGATCAACCCCTTCCAAAAAAGAAGTACTCCATGACGGGAAGGGCAAACTTCATTGATCACCCCTTCCAAAAACGAATTACTCCATGGCGGAGATGGCAAAATTCTTGCTCACCCCCTTCAATATAGGGGGCGCTGCCCCCCCCCCTTTTTGTTTTTAGGGGGACTTTTGGCCCCCTCTGCCCCCCACTTCCGCGGTCCCTGTGTAAGACTGACTTTGTAACAGTTAATCTATAATAAAATTTTGAATAAAATATAAAAGTTGATCATTCAAGTTGGTCATTTAATAAACTCATTTTATTTTTTTGCAATTCCCAATGCATTTTGATCTATCAATTTACTGCCATCTAATAAAAATACTGACTATAATTATTTACTACCTATCATCATACATATCTAGGCCCTGTTTTATCAAGTCAATACACTGTAACTCTAAATACAGTGTATTGCCTTAACAATTTCTTCTATCTCTTCTGATGACTATTACGGCAAAACAAGTTATCCCTGATGATTCATCATGTATATTGTACATATAAATAAAACATACTAGGCTTGATAACTCATAAAATTACCTTTAACTTGATACCAAACACTAAATACTTTCCAAAAGAAGTTTTAGAGTAATCGTCGAAAAACAGAAAAAAATGTATTTGCTCGTTTTCTCAAAATCAACTTTTCGTAGTTACAGTGTATTGGATTCACAGGGTACAGTGCCGACAGTAGTGAAAACTTGAACAAGATCGCCTTGGTAGAAGAAAAATACTTGTATAGAACATTGGCTCGTAACCTTATCTAAATAAAGAGCACAATCGCGTTTACAAAAAAAAAATACTTCCAAAACCTTTAAAGTGAAAATACTTGCATAGAACATTGATCCGTAACGCGATCACAATCGCGTTTACAAAATTGAGGTGTCGGTAACGGTGTCGTTAGTTCAATTGTTTTTTCCCTTCTCAAAAATGCCCAACGCGCCTAAACAAGTTTACACTTTAAAAAATTGAGATAGAGCCTATAAACTTAAGGGATAACCAAATACAACAAAGAACTAAGCTTATCGCAGTCCACTGCTCGACATAAGCCAATCACCCTTAACTTTCAGATACGAATTTAACTGTTAAGGTGTACCTACCTACATACGGCTACACATCAAGTTATAATGTCCAGTTTATGCTGATCTCGCATTATATAGAATTTCCGTACAATACTAGGTCAACTTATACTGGACCTGTATAGCTTGATGTATAGCCGTGTCGCAAAACCGTCACTTTGAAGACCACTGGAAGATTCAGGTAACCACTCTTGTATCTTTACAAGTCTCTTGTATCTTTTAAGTTTACATTAGAGCGTGCAAACCACACGAGGGCGGACTTCAGCACTTAAGGAGCTTAGTGGTGTCCAATACCTAGTGACTACCCTCAAGGATACCGGCGTCGGACTGTAAGTAAATTACACCGTCGCGGTCGTATTTCGACAATACTCACCCGCGTCTTATTCGGCGAAAAGTATGCCTTAAGGCGACGATAACCGACTTTTAATGATTTTTATACTGAAGATCACGTCTAAACGAGTAGTGTTAATGATTTGGAAATAATATATGTTAAATTAGAGTATTTTTTTATTAACTTAATATAGGAATATTTTAGATTATGTTTATAGTACATAGTGAAATTAATTTGTAAAGTTATGTCTAATGCGGATAAAAAACTGAGAATCACGCAAAATCTATCAAGCATATTTTTCTGAAACCTTCACCATTTTAAAGTAGTAATTGAATTATTGATCTTTTAATATACGTGTTTTATTAAAATACTTTTTGTTTTATGTATAATAATTTAATAATGCGTTCAATTTGAGACAGCGCTCCTTGATGGGCGAGTCCTATTACTGGCTGGACGTACGACGCGTTGCGTGAGCTCAGTAAAGAACACGCAAGCTAACCACTCAAGGTCACTAGCATATATCTGCGTCTTAAGGCGAAAACGCCAGAGTAGCCCGCAAAATTCCTTAGGTTTTTTTGCAATTTGCTGGTCACTATCAGGTTATTTGTTGATCAAAATATGATACGTGAACTTACAGTAAGTACATTTAACTTTAAAAAAAATCGCACCGCCCCACCATCCGCTCCGCGTCCGGTGTCTTTTCCAAATGCGATCGGAGCCTTGCCGTACAAACGCGACCTAATTCATCGCGCGACTATGTGTTCATATTAAAGAGCGCGACTCTTACTTTTGGATAGAATGTGGCCTCAAACTGTCTGACGTAAGAAAAAAACCACTAAATTTTTATTTTTGGTATTTAAGTTTTTCGGAATGGCAACGTTGAACGGTTCGCCGGCCACGGGTTATCGGGCACGGGCCATCTCTATGCACTTACGTATGTTGTTGAATATTAAAGTGAAAAGGTACCGCGATTAAATTAACATTCTGAAATGAGCTAACATTCCACAATGTCTGAAGTCCCGCCTCTATCAGTGTGTTCTGCCCACCATGACGTACGGTGCTAAGACGTGGACGCTGCGTACTGGGCACGCCACGGTTGTGGCGATAAGTCCCCTCTTTAAGGAGTGGTTAGAGAGGCGCCACGGCGTCTTCTACCAAGGCGATTTTGTTCAAGTTTTCACTTCTGTCGGCACTCCCGGAGTGCCACTGTTTTTTTTTTTTATGGTTGTTTATTCAAAACACGTCATGTAGAGATACGTGGTTTCATTTAATGTGATAAAATCAGCGCCTGTCTGTTTCATTTAATTAGGGTTAGGCAGCGGTGTACCTTAGTACATACTGGCGAAATGTAGGTGTCACCCATATTTCGCCAATTATGTTTAAGTCCCATGTAATAGAGGGCGACCCTTTTGCCAACAACCGGGCATAAATCCTCTGCCTGACCCTTCGGAGGTTACAGGCGTGATGTTATATTGTGTTCTTTAATTAAAACAGTTTAGGTGTAGGTTAAAAAAAACAAGAGAATCCTATTTCATAATCATTATATTTCATTTTTTTATAATTTGATGTTAATTTAAATTACAAATAACATAACGCATATTCAATATTTTACAAAATATAATACTGTCAAACATCACGATATAATAATAATTATTATTTTATTTCATAATAATTAAGATGATTAGCAATGTGCGATGCATTACTATAGGTTGACCGAGACCACTGTACCGTGCCTTAAGAATGCGTGGCGAGGCGGGGATAGCGTCGACGAATGAGCAGACTGCAGTGCCCCCACGTCTCGCCGCTCACGTACCTAAGGCACGGTACAGCGTTCTCGGTCAAACTATAGTACGTATTCTTGTTTGTCCCTTCAATTAGGCTAGATTTAGTGGGTAATAACCACAATAATGAAATAGTACATAATTAAATAAAACTGTTACAGGAAAGAAAATGGACTAATTCGTACGAAGATTTCAACAACAGACGAAAGAAAAAGTTTGAAATAAGACTGAGCGAGTGAATTCAGACTTTTGTAACGTCAGAAAAATAAATTGTTAGGCAAATAACTACTAGGTACTACCAACTTAAATTGTCCGTATATTCAAATCACAGTTGTCATTCTTTTACAGCTGTATTAAATGGCTATAACACGGCAAATTGACAGAATGTGTCAATTTTCTTAGCAATAAATTTCCCTAACGGTACACTCTGGGCAAAAATAAAGTATAAAAGTCTCCTTTTTGCTGGCTAGAATTCGGCATAGATGCTAGGATAAAAGAGACAGAAATACTATGGCCCAATTTTTCAATCCTCGGTTATTTTCTATGTAAAGAATAAATACAACGGTTTGACACAAAAAGTACACACACGTGTATTATATGTGTGTGTATACTTTTTTCTGGGGAATAGTTAACTGACGATTGAAAAGTCGGCCCTAAGATGGATTTCAATTAGGGACTAAAATCCAATGTACAGTCCTCGTATTCAAATATAATTAAGTACTAAAATAATATAAAACGATTGAAGGACGCACGTAATAATTAAAAAAGTATCAAACATACTACCCAAAAGTATAAATCAACGATAATATCCTTAAAATACCAGAGCGATTAATTTAACCACTCTTACTAATATTTTATAATTAATACTAATCTAAATTAATTTATATTTACAAATACATGCTATTATCACATGGATAAAAATTCGTAAAATATAAAACGATTATATTTATCGATTTTCCAACATTTTTTTATCATTCTCTCAACATTTTCTTGATGGCATTTTTTGTCCACCACAGCCGTCACCAAGACGTCAACGAGAAACGAAATTATTCGAACCAAACGTGACGTCCCGGTGACGGCAATCAGACGATTGCCGTCACCGGGACGTCCACCGCGACCGAACTCGGCGGTTCAGTATATTATGGTAGACAAAAAAAAAGTACGCGGTACGACGACAGTGTTGTCGGGGTACGACGCGTTGCAACGACAGTGTGTGGACAAGATCGAACGTGTTTTGTATTGTCGGCAACCGGCCTGTCACTATTTCGAGCTATGACGGCGGTCGGGTGACGGACGTGCAGTAGACAAACGCACTGACTCGTTAGTTCTTGTCTGACTAATATCGATTAATTGACATTTTTGGAGTACACTATTTCTACTTTCTTTTTTTATTTCATAGGTAATCGAAATAAAAAATTTATTACTTTACAGGCAAGACAAGTATTTGAACGATTAACAGTTGGAGAGCCAACCATAAAATATATTTTTCTTAAACCTAAAACAGCTTCTTCATAAGTACTGTGTCCAATAACTTTACTTAAGCTTTGGTTTCCTATAAAAGCGATTCCGTCATTATGACGGCGGTCATTTTCACCAATATTTGACATTAAGTTGTCAAACAAACTCTGTATTTGGGCAGCCGTTATTGTGACAACATTCACTTCTTTTTTAGGAAACCAAAGCTTCACAGAAGAGCATAAAATACTAGAGTCTGGCCACGCGAATAAAAAAAAACGATGCAATTTGAAAGTCTATAGATGGCAACACCATTCTGTCCTACGAAAAAAGATGTTGATACTTTGTTTGTCTTTTGTTTTTGATAGGTTATTTTGTTTATATTCTGATTTATTCCTGGTAAAGAACAGTCACTTTAGCACGATGCAGTGTGGATTTGGTACAGTTTTGTCATCGTATGGAGGTAGAGTATAGGTACGACATAGTCCACATAATAATCTATTATGCAAAAATCAAAAGGCAAAATATCAAAATCATTAGATCTACTTATAACCCCAAAACTGACATAACTGACTGATGTAAAAGATATATAAAACTTTTTGGGGTTTCCCATTTATTCCATTGCAGATTTATCATGGCCAGACTCTAGTTCGAAATTATTCATAACAACTTTAATTTTCACAATGAGTTCTAATTCAGACAATTGTAACAATTCACATAACATATTATCACGTCTGTTACCCCCGAAGGGTTTGGCAGAAGTGTACCTATAGTACACCCACATTTCGCCAGTTATGTTTAAATCCCATGTAATACGGCGAGCCTATTCAATTCTAATGAATCCCAATAAATTATGACTTTTACAGCCAGTTGCAGAAAAGAACTTCAACTTTTAATGCTGTCATTAAATCTTCTGTTAACTTGTTGCAAAAAGCAACATTAGGCTGCTTGTCCACTGGAGTTGAGCGAGGCAGCAGAGCGGAGAAATGTACCCATATTAACCAATAAGAGCGGAGCTCTGAAACGGAGTTTAGATTCTATTGGTTAATATTGGCACATTTCTCCGCTCCGCTGCCTCGCTTCACTCCAGTGGACAGGCAGCCTTAAACTCGATTTTAATGGTTGTTTGATGAAATTAAATAAAACATTAGCCTTAATGACCTATTACGTAATGGGGCATTAATGTTTGTCTTTGTGCAACTGGGTGTGAAGGTAGATTTTTTCAATAGACAAATAACTTTTATCTAAAGAATAAATAGTACAGCATGAAATATTATTTTCTTTAAAAAAGCTGTCAAATGACAATATTTTATTCCTCATAAATAAGTTATCTGACGTTTGAAAAATCAGTACTAAGAAACGAAATGTAAAATTGCAAAAAAAAGTTTGGGACAAAATGGTACATCATTAAAATTATCTGAATATTTTTTGATCGTCTACTAAAACTATTAAATGCCTAACGCCTAAGCCCTATATCCGCATATTGATTCTTACCATGATTTGTTTGCTTTCCAAATCTTCTTATCTGATTTTGTTAGCTAACTCATTATCATCTGCCTAGCCTTTTCCCAACTATGTTGGGGTTGGCTTCCAGTCTAACGAGCGACTCCCTACCTGACCTCTATAACCCAGTTACTGTAATTCATTAGCTAACTTCCAACCAATTTGAAGACGTTTCAGACCAAAAACAAATGTTAGGTCAAGTCTTCAATAAATTGTTTTATCAAAAAAGTCAATATCAGCTAAAAGCTCTTTTGTTTCATTAACCATTTTGTATACGGTAATAAATCTACCTAAAAATTAAAAAAATTTAAAACTCCGTCAGTCAGATAATAAAAAAAATATTAGACATGAATTTTTTGCTTAATCATATTGATGAAAAACGACTCAGATAAAACGCATTACAACTCAGTATAAAATTTACAAAGGCGTGACGTCATGCTACATTTTAACTCAATGTATCGCCGTAATCTTTTCATGACGTTAAAAAAAGAAAAAAATACGTGTCCAATATTTTTTATCAGTACCCCTATTGTAGCAAAACAACTTTTTTCTTATCCATACACCTTCTTCAATACAATTGATTCCATCAAACATATTTTGCTTACTCCATTCTACAGCTTAACACACCTACATTAACTTCAATAATGATTTGATGAGCCTCCATGTTATTAAAATTATCTAAATCAGGGATGTAACGAATATCCGTATCCGCATCCGCAACTGCGGAGAATCCACATAAATTTTGATATCCGCAAAACATCCGCTTCCTCAACTTTTGATTTTAAAATCTCCGCATCATCATCCGGATCCTCATAATTTCTATGGGGATGTGACCCCACGATGTTCGCTCAAATTGTGAATTTTGTTAAATCGCTCCGAGCCAAATGTGCGGGCCGGAGTGTGAGTGACGCGTTCCTATTGCCTGAATTCGCAGTGTCCCTGTTCTATGACAAACGATCGGCTGCAAGTGGCAGTGGTTGCTTGACTGTGGTGTCATGTGTCAAAAACAAGGGCTATTTTTCATACGACATCTGCATCCGCACCCTCATCCGCATCCTCAATAAGGAATTTTCCAATATCCGTGTCCCCATCCGCATCCCCTAACCCGATTATCTCGATAACCTCATCCGCATCCTCATCTATTATACGACATCCGTTACAACCCTGATCTAAATTGTCTACCGTTTACGCCTTTCAATCACACATACATAGGCAGACATCCCTTAGACTATTGATTGCATTAAACAAAACTTTAACTGCAGTCACGTTTATCCTAAAATGGCACTTAAGTGCACTAAGAATAAGGCTCTAAAATCTTAACCAAGAAATCACAACCGTGTTCTACTCCTACCAAGTGAAGGCGTTGGTGATCCTCTAATGTCATAAACGTCAAATAACCGACTACCTGTAGTTACAAAAACTGTAGGTTTTGGATCTAAAGTCCCATTAAGCGTTATATCAGTAATTGTCTCTTCAGTTTTCTCTGAAGAATCTTTTTCAGCTTCCTTCTCTTCAGCAGGAGATGGTTTCTCACTAGTGAAAAACCGTTTAGGTCCTGGCAGCTTTCTTGCAAGTTTTGCTACTAAAGGATGTAGGAGTCTTTCATCGAAAGCGTCACTTTTGCTGCCCGTTATGAGACCGATGATGTTGCCCAGGGTCACGCAGATTACGGTGCCAATGACTGCATACCACATGTAGGATATTGAATAGAATTTATGGAGTTCTGACATTCTGTAAAAAAAATATCTGATTTAATGATAATATTATGAACACTTTTGTTTGAATAGTCATAATGAGGGTTTGGGCTAAAAAAAGCCACGACTACATTTTAGAACTTAACCTTATTTCAAATGGAGCTTATGCATCCAAATTAAAGAATTTTGTAATGCAGTAAATATCTCACTTTAACACATTTTTGAAACAAAGAAAAAGAAGAAGATCTACCTGAGATCCATATTAGGATTTGGATTTCATGAGTAAAGTCAACGAGATGCAAGATTTTTGAATCGTATCGAGCCTTAGTAGCATATCGTCGCTCGGCATCCAATACCGCGAATGTGACATTTTTGACGAAAATCATTTTTTAATGCAGGATCACGTATTTGAAGGTGTAGAATGAAATAAAACAAAAATCTGATTTTCGTCAAAAATGTCACATTCGCGGTATATATCCAATACCTACCGCGAATGTGACATTTTTGACGAAAAGCCAAGCTACGATATGTAACTTCAGTATTTACAAATAATATAAATGAATTATTATTTATTATTCTCTTCTTCTTTTCGTATGGTTAGTGACTAATGAGTTATTAATACGTACACAGGAGACATGGTCGGTGCAGCTTCTGTAAAATTGATGGACTGCAGCAATGGCGCGAGATGTGCCAGCGTCATGTTCACTTCCACTGGCAGAGCTTGGTGGGTTATCGCCGATAAGGTCGCGTTTGGACATTGCTGGAGAAGTAAAAAAAACCTTGTCAAAGCTTATCATGACATGAATTGTCAAGTAGACCTAGAACGTGAACATTAATAACGACTTTCAAAGTTTGCAAGATTATGTATAACGTTTTTGAATGAATTTTTTCCAATGCAACAAAAATTTTAATACTAACAAATCTGTTTTTATAACTTAATTAGTTTATTACCAAGCGAAACCGTCGCTTATCTTAATTATTATTTTTTCCTCATGCTCGTTGTCCGATAAGGACCAGCAGTGCTATTCTGTAAAAATCTCACCGTGAACGCTTAGGTGAAGTGAGCTTGAAAGTGAGCTGTCAACAATGTCAATCCCAAGTATTTGGTTAAATGACAGCTCAAGCTCACTTCACCTTAGCGCTCACGGTGAGATTTTTACAGAATAGCACTGCTGGCCCGGATCGACGGCGGGCGCGTTGTGTTCCACGCGCGCCTCTAAGAGATCAACTTTTTCATACAAAATTAAACTTAAATTTCAAATGAAAAACGTCTTTAAGGTGATTTGGTGGTTTAAGTATTCGAAAAATCAAATCAAAGCACTCAATATGTAAGTAGCACTACAAATTGATATCCACAGGTAACTTTTCTATAGAATGCGGATGTTTTATTGTAGATTATATCTTCACTTCTACCATAGTATGCTTTCTACGCTTTTCACGCTTCTCTAAGATCGCCCACATTTTTATCATAAAGAAGTAAAAGTGAATACTAACCTCGGTAGACATGGGCAACATAGCAACACCCTTGTTCACATACATGAGCCTGCCAGCAGCCATCCACGTAGTGACCACGTGTGACGCAATCATTCCCCATAAGGCCCCTTTTCCATTGGCTATAGGACAGAGAGCTGCCAAGATGAAGACTCCAAGTAAGGCGCCTGATGTTGCTGAAGTGACCAGTAAGGAGCCTTCGACGACTCCGCCTACAATGCCCACGCAGAGGGAAAGGCACATGATGATGAGAGCTGGAAAGAGAAATTTGGTATTTAGTATATCGACTATGATTTCGATCCTTTCGAGATAATCTTTTCAATTGTAGAGGGATGAGTGAATTCTGCTGTATCTGTTTACCAATCAGTTTTTGAAGTGAAAACTTCTTTAGGCGCGTTGGGCATTTTTTGAGATGGGAAAAAACAATTGAACTCGTGACGCCGTTACCGACATCTCATTTTTGTAAACGCGATTGTGCTCTTTATTTATATTATGTTACGGATCAATGTTCTATGCAAGTATTTTTACTTTAAAGGTTTTAAGTATTTTTTTTTTGTAAATGCGATTGTGCTCTTTATTTAGATAAGGTTACGGACCAATGTTCTATACAAGTATTTTGCTTCCACCAAGGCGATCTTGCTCAAGTTTTCACTTCTGTCGGCACTCCCGGAGTGCCACTGTTTTTTTTTACAGTTAGATGACTGTTGGAAATTCTGAATTGTACAAGTTGGATTATATGAAAATTATATAGTCTGCGAATTAGACTCTCTGTGAAAAAGAGATGGTTAGGACTGAACAAACTCAGATGTGAACCAAGAACGCCAGAACTTCCGTTGGTGTGGTAGTAACAGGTAATAGTTATTTATGCAACTGTTGTAGCAACAATAAGGGGTATACATATAAAAAAAAATGAAAATAAAATACCTAATTAAGTACAGTTGCATACAATACTTTATCTACACCCATGATATGAATCCTCTACAAAAAGGTTCTGAAACCATAGAGTGATGTACAATAATGTTTTCTCGACTTTTCTGGTAATAATTGGTTAGAAATGTCCTTTGCTGTATTAGAAATATCTGGTGGTGTGTTATCAAAGATTATACCACTCATTCCAATTGTAATTGTTAAAATTTTGCAATAAAATTATCGAACAAAAATGGCGGGATACGACGTGAATTCGAATAACCTATAAGTTTTTTTTTTTATTACGGCGCTGTGGTAGTGAAACGTGCGTGCATTTTTGAAATTCAAGTTGCATAGTGAAATTTAGTACAACATTATAACACTCATTTGGATGATATTATGGTTACTATGACACTGGCTGTTTTAATGTTGGCAATAAGCTAACTGTTTCAGAAACTTTTATAGAGGTTTTATAGTATGAGTGTAGATAATTAATTATAAAGAGCATTAATCACCACCAAACCACAATTACAGAACTCATTAGGCACTGTTCCACTACCTGAGTCATTGATAATACCTTGAATAATTCGTTTCTTAAATATGGTTTAGTAATGCGTCATAGTTACGTGACAAGGGAAGGAAGTGACACATGATTTTAATGTTATCTTGAAACTACATCAAATTACAATGGCACTCAGTTTGGGTTGCAAGCAAAAAAAATAAACGATTGTTCTAATGATAATCAAGCAAGAAAAAAAATGTACATGTATAGAGATGAAGAAAATACATGTTTCGGTTGGTCCAAATAAATTGTTAATCAATCTGTCTAGCCTTTTCCCAACTATGTTAGAGTCGGCTTCCATTCTAACCGTATGCAGCTGAATACCAGTATTTTACATGGAGCGACTGCCTATCTGACCTCCACAACCCAGTAACTGGGTAATACGACACCCCTTGGTAAGACTGGTTGTCAGACTTTCGGGCTTCTGACGACCCGTAATGACTGTCGAAGATCCGCGAATAACAGCTGGAACCAACGGCTTAACGTGCTTTCCGAGGTACGGCGAAATCTCACCCAAAACCCATCCATGGACCAATCCCGGCAAGTGTAGCTTTACCTGATGGATCGACCCGTGCGACTGTTATTATTTAGCCTCATAAACTTTTATTTAAGTGCAAGAGAATAATGATGATGCCTAAACGCAATTAAAAGTTAGTAGAAACCTACCATAAATAACTCCAATAATCTTGATAACAGTCAGCTGTTGCTTATCACTGATGTCCTTGAAGACAGGTGCGAAGGAAACGAAGTCTTCCCATGTCACCGTCGATAGGGAATTCACGTTTGATACCAGGAAGCTGCAATACGAAAAATATTAAATGAGTGCCGGAGTTGAGCTCCACGATTACTGACAAATGCTTGCAATGACTGGATAGGACCACTCAAATATGTGTGAACCTCTTTCCTCAAAATACCATTTCAAACACTAATCTACAATATTTATATTTTCTTAATGTCCCTCTTCAAACTTCTTGTTTCGTCAGTCGTCGGGTTTCATCAGTTGTCCTTTGGACTTGGTGCAGACCGGACGCTCTCAATCGACTTGGAAGTATATATGAGTTGTTAATACTCTTTTAACTTAATGTAATTTATTTAAAAATCGGGGGAAAGCTGCTAAAGTCGCAGACACGACAGATAGGAAAATAGTTTTACAGCTCTATATAGTTCACAAGGAATTCAAAACAAAACAACAATAAAGTACTTAGTTCTGAATTCAAATTATTATACACGATAAATCTAATAACTGATGGACATGGAAATTAGCATTCGTTTGTATTCGGAAATGCGATGATTCCCGAGGGAGATTGGTGCTCACAATGATCTGACCAAGATTGTGTCTGAACTTTAAAAGAGATTTTGACTCCTGAGTTCGTTTCGCCATTTTTTCTCAGGGGTAGTCACATAGGAAATGTGGACTCCATCCATAAAAGAGATTCCGATTTACTATTTACAGAATAAATAATATCATTTCAATTGATTAATAAAATAACGATAATAATGGTTGACTGCCTCGTTGGTCTAGTGGTCGCAAGCGCTACTGCTGAGCATGAGGTCCTGGGTTCGATTCCCGGGTCGCGCAAAGTGTTATTGGGTTTTCCTATCTAAAATTTCTCAGTAGCAGCTCGGAGTCGGATTTGTGCCCGGTTGATGGCAATAGGCTCGCCCCCTATTAAATGGGACTTAAACATAACTGGCGAAATGTGGGTGTACCTGCTACAAGGACACCTCTTCCCAACCCTTCGGGGAAACAAGGCGTGATGTTATGTGATGTGATTAATAAAAATAAAAATATTAGTCCTACAAGTAGTAATACTAATGAAACTAATAATATCCGAGAATGAATGAGAAATATGTTCACGATATATTATACTGCGATTAGCAATCCGCCTAAACCACAATATGAACTCAATATTATGTCGTCAAATATAATTATAGACTGTTTGCGAGACAAGTCTGAATAAATTTTGTATATTTCCAATGAAGATGATTTTATATATACCTTACAATACCTACATGCAATAGACATTATTACTAACCTCAAAGCCCCATTAAACAGACTCCCCAAAAACAATCCCAGCATTCCAGGCAGAAAACTGAACTGATCTTGCACATAGAAAGGCAAAACCTCATCAGGGGCTGCAATTTGACCCGATGCCAACGGATCGCAGTACTTGTACATGGCATAAAGAGTCATGCCAACAACCCAGGAGAGGCTGAACAGAACAGCTACTGCAGGAACGTTTGCTAGCAAGGTTCTCCTGACCCTAGCTTCACTTGACATGGAACAGTAGCGTTGGACGAAAGTCTGTTGGCAACCGTAGATGGAGACCGACATGAAGAGTTGGCCGATGATGGCTGAGAGTGTGTCGACACGGACGGTTGGGTCTCCGGTTATCCTGGAAGTAGAAACGGTTTTGTTAGAAGTTTTCTGCTTGGAACATTATGCAAGCAAGGTGTCATTAATTTTTATTATATCCATGTAGATCAAATTTATGGTTAATCTATGAGTTATATAATGATGTCCAGCGTGTGTCCAAGAACATCGCTTTCATTGTCCAACTCGCATGTGTCGTTTATGGTTTCAATATATTGCAAGTCTTTATAAGGTCCAGTTACTTCTTTAGGATATCAAATGATCTTGGCCCCATTGAAGACATATGCAGGGTAAAAACGCGTTATTATAAATCTAAAGAGGTTTCTGTTCTGCTGCCCAATAATATCAATAAAGCCATCCTCATAGGACTGTGTCCCAACAGTGGGAACGCTCTATCCTGATTGTGCTATAAAAATGTGCTCTGTGAATTGTGCAGTAAAGTCATATTCAATTGTGATCTGCCCTGACATCAAGCAGTGGACAATATTGTCCAACTTTTAACTTTTAAGGTTTTGAATACTTGGCTTTTGGCTATTTTGTATTAGTGTGTGTATTTTATCTTCTTTTTTGTAATGTGCGTCTTGTTTGTGCAGAATACAGGGTGTAACGGACAGCCCTCCGCAGACTAATGGGGTGAATTCAGTATATTATACTAAGATGACCGGTACATGAAATTATTTCAGGAACGTTATGGGAATCCTATAAACCTGATTTATTTTATTACCTTACACGCAATGTATTGCTACCGTGGCAAAACGCACGTAGCGAACAGCTGATTTCACGCGTCGTTCGTTAGAGAATTTCAACATTCATTGCTGTTTATTTTTTTATTTTAGCTGTTTTATTTACATTAACGAAGTAATATATGTAATTTTACATTGAAATAAAAAAATAAAATTTTCCTGAGAAAATTTTCAGTGGAATATGATTCAAAATAAGGGGCTGAATGCAGTTTGCGGAGGGCTGTCCCTTGCACCCTGTATACAATTACTCTTTCTATTTTTATTACTATCAATGTTGAAGTTCTTTTCAACTGCTGATGACTTACGCATCTGTTCTTTTCTAAAGTAATAGTTATTTATACTTACTGGAAGAATTTTAGCCTTCCTCCGTCAATATTGTCGTTGACTACTTTATTCGGGCCTCCAGCCACGATGGTTGCTTGGACAATGAATGCGCCGCTCACTAATATCATCGTTAGAGTTTGAATCACGTCAGCCCTGGAAAAGACAATAGATTTCATTAGAAGTTTTTATTGACGATTGACAATATTCTAATTAATTCAGTTCCGTTCTTCTTCTCAATTCATCTTAATGGTTCATTTTGAACCGACTTCAAAAGAAGGAGAAGGTTCTCAATTCGTTGGAACTGTTTTCTTTTTATAATTATATGTATGTTTTATAGGTATTTATTATATTCCTATCTGAGTTAACTCTGTCTACTAATTAGGGGTGAAACTAACTGTATTTTTCTGAACTGTTGTATTTATCAAGGTATTGTACGATAGTGACTGCAATAAATTAGTTTAGCAATGACGTGTTTTTCCAGACAAAAAACATTGTTTTAAATTAATTGGATGTTCTATCTATTACTTAGCGAAAATTTACCCCAAACATAACCCAAAACATGATATAAGTACAGAAAACACATATGCGAAACTGTCAAAAAAATAACGTATACAGGGTGGCAAATTAGACATCTGCATTCGTCAAGGGGCTGATTTTACCCGTCATACTAAATAACTTTCACCATGGAACTCATAACCAATTCGTGAAAAAAAAAATCAAATTCGTAGGATTTTTTTTCACGAACCGGTACGTGTCTAACTCGCCACCCTGTTTACCTTATTATTTGACAGTTTTGTAAACGTGTTTTCTGTATATCATGTTTTGAGTTCTGCAATATTGATAAATTCTTGCTTATAGTCTGTCTTCTGTTTTATAGATAACAGAAGATAGACTATTTCGATTAATTTACGAAAAGTTTTTTTTTACGAATCATATATTATAGCGGCTGGTCGACTCTTCACGTGACCAGAGGGCTGGCCTATTCTTTGGTCAAAGAATCAGATTTGCTGTACAACGCGGCAATGCTGCCAGCCTTTTGGGCACTTTTCCTATTGACAGCGATGCGGATGAATTTTTTGATGTCCTATAATTATTCCCCCCCACCCCTTTTTTATATACTTGTACATTTTAAAAAGGCTTACTTAAAGTACCGAAAGTATCGAAAGTACCGGGAATCACGGTTCTTTAGCCACAAGGTCCTGAAAACCCCGGTTCTTTAAAACAGAACCGGTTCTGCATTCCCTGTGTATATATTCTAACAATAATATTTTTAAGTATATTGTTACTAACAAGAATATTGACTTTGTCTGAAATAAATGTTTAATAATAATTATGTGTTTCATAGCGAAAGTTCTATAGTATGACTGGTAAAATCAACTTGTGAATTCATTTAATCAAATACATTTGTAAAATTGAAGTGTATGAATGCAATTTTTCAAATTTATGCTACGTACTTACATCTAAGGTATGTCGTACTGTAGCGTGGTTGGTGACAATCCTAACTTCTAACCTAACTCATTTTGTCGGGATGCTTTAGCTTAGCTACCGCAATCAAATTAAAAAAAGCTAGTAAGTTAAAAATAGCTCGTTTATAAAAAAAGACAGTAAAAGGCGATCACCATTTAAAGACCAATATTCAAAATTCAAAAGTTATTTATTCAAACTAGGCTGAGAATCAGCACTTTTCGAACGTCAAAATTACATAAGACAGTCCCCCAAAAACGCCCACCCTTCACCACTTCCTAGTGCCTTTAGCTGGGAAGAAGAAGTGGCGCAACAAACTCCCCAGCAGCACAGCTGTCTGTTCAAGTTAGAAAAATGATTCTATACAATAGTATTCAAAATAACTTACATTATGCAACACAAAACATAATTCAAATGATAAATTATAGGCCATATGCCAGCTAGCACACGCCAATATACCAGCCAAAAACATCGAGAACTATACTCAAGCATTATTAAAAAAAAAAAAAACTAAACGTAAAAAGAACTAAATATATATATAAAAGCCTCCAGACATAAAGGGCGTGCCCGCTTACATAAAGCTGTAATTGGCAGTTATAAATGATAAACTAGGACCATCGGGGTATGTTTTTAGAGGATCAATATTTACCTGATAGCCGCTGCCAGCCCTCCGAGTAAATTGAACACTATTCCCACAATAGTCAGCGCTGCTGCTGACGCCCAATGAGGTAATGCCAGTACAGCGTGAAGTGCCACTGTAGGCGTGTAGACGGTTACTGACAAGTTGAGCACTTGACGTACGAGGAAGGTAGCGGCTGCCATACGACGCACCCATCGGGATCCGAAGCGCATCTGAAATAAAAGGATAATGTTTTTTATAGTAGTTATTTC
The DNA here is from genome assembly GCA_963680765.1 of Agrochola lychnidis. Taxonomy (NCBI): domain Eukaryota; kingdom Metazoa; phylum Arthropoda; class Insecta; order Lepidoptera; family Noctuidae; genus Agrochola; species Agrochola lychnidis. The sequence continues at coordinate 15,409,341 of OY796869.1, read as the reverse complement.
CACCCCGACTCTTGCTCGAGCTGGCCCGCGCCGCGCCGCTGAGCCTGTAGACCAGTACCCTAATTGCGTAACTTATTTTCGTAAACAATTTTGCCTAATTTGTTTCATTTTGATAGTTCAACAACATCCATTTCGTTATTTACGTTGTTAATCAGATTTTTTTTTTCCAAATTATGAAGCAATGGATTAGAAATCTGTTTCAAATCGAAACAGATTGTGTTGTGTTACGCAATTAGGGTACAGGACTCCAAAGGCAATTTCCACGCAAACTCCGCCCCCATGCACCCCACCACTCCACTATGTGCTAAACGCTAACACATCAGTGATAAAGTTGAATATCGCGTGCGCTCTTTAGTCGTGTTCGAGCACGGAACTAAATCTGAGAAATGGAGGCGGTTGACAAAGTTTCGTGCAATTATAATATCACGGGTTTGACAATATACCTGCGACATAAACATGTTGGGTCACAGCTGGCATAAACTACATATCGATACGCAAGTGCCTTACGGGGGTATTGTTACAATAGATTAATTAATTTGTGTCTTATTAATTTATTATTAGTCAAGGCTTGACTGGTAAAAGACTCACCTGTAAATACTCATACACTGAGTTAGTATGTAGCCTGTAGTACACGGGCACAAAGATCCAGCACACCAGAGGGAAGGCGATGATGATGCCGTACAGTGTCTCCCACATCGCAGACCCATAGTACACCAGCTCCGATGGAAAGCCTGGAATAGAGCAAAAAGGTTTGTTAGTAACTAGCTTTTGCCAGCGGGTTTGCCCGCATGGAGGTCAAGAATTATCCCACGGAAACGTTCTACCAGGATAAAAAAACAGTGGCACTCCGAGAGTGCCGACAGAAGTGAAAACTTAAAGTCTTTTACTCCACTGTGTCGGTAACAGGTCGCGAAATCAATGATTTAGTCTCATCTCAAAAATGCGCAACGCGCTTAAAGAAGTTTTCACTTAAAAAATGCTTACCCAGGTCATAGTCTAATTGTAGGTATGCATTAGCAAACAATTAGCAGTTATTATCAAAGCTGTTCAGCTGAAAAGGTAACAAAAAAAGTTACTTTCGCATTGATAATTAAATTAAATAAAATTAAATAAAACTTTATTTCAGACTAAGGTCCATAATTTTGTTAGTATATTGGTGTTAGTAACAATGGTGCTTAAATAAATAGGTTAGTATTGTTATTTATTTTTAACAAGATTATTTATTTATGCAGACCTATGACTGTCCCCACCCAGTGTCCCTGAAAGGGACAGTCCGGTCTAGCAGCGATCATTTTTAGAATGCTGTTGTCACTACCATGCATAATGTAAGTATGGAAGACGCTAGTGCAAGGGGTACCTATCGTGTTACCCAGTAACTTGGTTGAGGGGGTCTGATAGGCAGATAATGAGTAGTGAGTAGAGTAGTGTTAGTGAGAATTGTCCATATCACTCTTAGACAGTTTCTGACTGTACTGACATGTTACTTTTTTACCCGACTACGGCGAAGCAAAAAGAAGGGTTATTATTTTGACCGGTATGTAATGTATGTATGTTCATCTGTTTCCTCATAACTTCTAAACTACTCATCATAATTTGATAGATCGCCCGATGACTTGTCCTGCTGGAAGCTCTTCCGGAAGGATGGGTTTGCGTCCTGCCGGAAGATTTCCGTGAGTCCTGCTAGCAGTACGCAGTTTGTATGAAATTTTGGTCTTGTCCTTCCAGCAGTACGGTGACCTCGATTTTGAACTTGCGCTCGTGAGATTTAATTATATTATTAATGTTTACAAAATATTGTAAAACATTTTAAAAGAGTAACGGTGGAATTTCTTGCCCATTCTTCTCCATATGAAAATTACCTTTTAGAAGGGGCGACTAGAATCAATTCTGTTTTTTGTTTTTGACGTTCAAAAGTGCCTTTTTGTGCCTAATTGAAATAAATTATTTGACTTTGACTTTGAGAAGTTTTAAACATTTGATTAGTGCGTATTCAAATAAAACCCATTTGTTTAAATATTTTTTATAATTATAATTAGATGTATTCGCACTTGATAAATAACTAGTTATTATTATTGGAACACATATATCTAAATATTATTTGTAGGAAAGAACCTATTTAAGGAACTATAAATCTGTCACTTTGGTTTTATAAGCACTTAAAAACTGTGCCTATATAGTTAACAATTAATACAAAAGGAGCGAGTGACGACGTACTCATAAAATGTTTAAAATCAGGAAAATTAAAAAAACTTTTTACGCTGGAATATTGAAATGTTGACGACTCCTTGAGTTTTCGGTCAGTTGATCAGTTGTGTTTCGAAACCGTTTCTTGTACAATGTGAAAGAGACAGAAATATTCTATATTTTCGTGCAAATTTGAAATTTGTGCTGTATATAATACCAAAAAAAGTTGCGTCCTTCCGGTAGTACTTAAAGTCCTTCTGGCAGGACGCCGGGCGATCTATCGTTAAAATGAGGTATCGTTGAAAGCGTCTTTATTGACCGCGCTGGTTATAAGGCTACGTGACGTGAAATTAATTTGAATACGGTGCCCTCTAGAGGACCCAAAGTGATGAAATAATAAGTAAACATTTTTTTGTGATGCCATGTTGTATCAAATGAAAGGGCTTAATTAGCACATTTCAATTTTTTTTATGTTATAACCCAAAAACAATTTTAATGAAAATAAAAGTTATAAAACTAAAACCCAACTACGACAAAAAAGTACGACTAAAATAGGTATAAACAAGACACAGACAGACAAATAAAAAATCCGGAGTCACACGTCTGAGCATCAATCGAACAGATTACGTGTGACTGGATTTTTAATTTGTCTGTGATGTCTTGAGTAAATTTATTGAGATTTGAGTTTGTCAAACCCATATTGGTCGAAGTATATTTTTAATCAACTTTAAAAAAAGAGGAGGTTCGTAGTTCGTCGGAATCATTTTTTTTAAATGTATTTTCCCCGATTACTCGAAGACGGCTGGATCGATTTGAAAAACTATTTTTTGTTTGCAAGGGTATACTTTCAAGTTGGTCCCATTGTTATTTGGTCACGATCTGATGATGGAATCTTAGAAAAATCGAGGGAACTCCTCAAATATTATAGGCACACCTATATCGATTTGGGTAAGTATTTTTATAGTGACTTGTGGATTTGGTTTCAGAAAGCACCATTTTGTAAAGTGGAACTGATGATGAAGGACACAGATGGCCACCGGAACTACTCAATAATATGTATTTTACGGGTTGTGATTCGATTACTATAATATGGTTGGTAAGCAATTGATGTTTGTCACAATTCATATGGTGCAGTGGAGCTGATGGTGAAGTACCTGGAGAACTCCTCAACAATTAAAGTCCCTGCATCGGGAAAGCAAAATTTTGTAAAAGGTGATAAGCAGTTGACATTAGGCCATTGTAACTTAGATAAATTACAACCAACAAACTAAAAAGTGAAAAATATATATTTTTTTACAAAAAATACAACCGACTTCCAAACTACAAAGTGAAAAATAACTTTAATTTCGGAAGTCGGTGGCAAAAATCTGAAATACTGATCCCAAGACACTGAATTCCGAAATTAAAGTTATTTTTTTATTATAACCTACTTTTGCATGAGAAGATTCAGCATCCAACAGCTTTCTAGTTTGGCACAGAAATCCACTATTTGTTTTCTGCCCTTGGTAATTTTCATAGAAAGATCAATCATTGAGATCATTAATAACGAGGTGGAAATTCTAACAGGTTGTGGCAATGGCGAGACAGTGTTTATAGCGCGTATACCACAAATTCCCCACAATTACCAGTTCAAGCGCATGCAGTTCTCTGGGAGCGTATGCTTTGCGATCAACAAGTCACAGGGGCCGACACCGAAGGCTGAAGGCTGCGGGTGTCAACCTCAGGACAAGCTGCTTCTCACACGGACAACTGTACGTCGCTTGCTCCCGAGTCACCATTCCTGACTCTCTGTGTATTTTAACTGCTGAGAATAAAACTACAAATGTAGTATACAGGGATGTTTTATAAAAATGTGGCTGTTATTGTAGTATATTTTGGTGTCTTACGACTTCCACGTGAACGAAGTCGCGGGCAGAAGCTAGTCATTAATAATATGCCAAATGAGCAGTGCTAATAGCAAATTTTAGACTTACTTATGTCAACTATATTTCGGACGAATATCGTAAGTAGACAAATTTAGTTTCGTGACAATCCGTGGGAGTTTCATTTGTGTTTGTTACTAATGAACCGTTCCCAAGAAAGTGTATTTTCATTATAGAAATAATATTTTTAGATGTCAACAAAATGTTTCAAATAATTTTGGCGTAAATTCAAAAATAAATGTTTGGGTCAACTGTTAATGTACTCTTTGTATATTGATGCCAAATAAAACACACTAAGGATAATATTTAAGTACACGGCAAGGGTATTCCCAGAATGAATCACATCGTTAAAATTCGAGTATTTTTTTGGGAATTCACTGCCTCTGACTTCTGTGCTATTTGCATATTTCAATGACAATTTCCCTGTCCCTGTTTCAAGGTTTGTTTTGTCTCATACAATTGGCAATTTCAATATCAGAAACTAAACTTTCTTCACCTTCATGTAAGTACCATGGGAGTAACGCATATCTAAGCATTTTGAGAACAAAATCCTGTGCACATGACCCTTTTTTTTCGTAGGTAAGCGATACTATAGCGGCCGAGCGCTGCAAGCAAGAATAGTCCTTAAAGTGTACACATATGCGTGTCTTCTATAGTACACAAGGCCACACATCAAGCTATACATTTCCAGTTTATGCTGATCTCGCATTGTATAGGATTTCCGTACAATGCGAGGTCAGTTTATATAGCTTGATGTGTGAGCTTAAAAAAATGTGCTGTTACTAAGTACTACAACTTAGCTACTATTAAACTTCGATCCTTTTTTCTAAAAAAAATAATCTTTTTTTTAAATTGTTATTCTAATTTATGTAACTTTTTAACTTTTTCAAATGTGGAGAAAAGATGGCACGACAATATGACAATTAGCCGACGTTCGCACGGACGTAATAAAATCGCGGCAGGGTATTATCGCGCACTGGATTTTCAACTCTCGAAGTTAAGCCGAGCGTTGAGAATTCAACAGAGTGCATCCCAGCGCGTCGAAAATTACACTGTTGGATTTCAACTTTCGGTGCTAAGCAGAACGCTGAAAATCCAGTGCGTGATAAAATCCCGCCGCGATTTTATTACGTCCTTGCGAACGTCGCGATACTGCACCACTTTCGTACATTTTGTGTAAGCTAACGCACACTACAGACGGGCCGCATCGCACTTTTTAAGGTTCTGTACTCGAACGGTGCCTAACGCCCTAACCCTATTACTAGGCCTCCGCTGTCCGTCCGTCTGACAGCGGGCTGTATCTCATGAACCGTAATAAGGTAGACAGTTGAAATTTTCACAGATTGTGTATTTCTATAGCCGCTCTAACCACTTACATAATAAAAATTAAATAAAGTTAATAGTTAAATGGAATCGCCAAATAAACACGTATCCTGTGTATGATATCAGGACACCCATACAGGATACTTTTTTCGGCGTTTTTTTGCTCGATCTTAATACAGTACGGAACCCCTCGTGTGTGAGTCTGGTCCGGCCGGTTTTTTGTATGGAAAATAATACGCTGCGCTGCGGCCTACTGCGGTTTAATGTGCGCCAGCTTTTATGGAACCATACTGTTCAGTCTCAATTCTACTCGAAACTCGAGGACCTCGTGGCTAAATAATAACAGCCGCACTGATCGATTCATCAGGTTACGGGGGCTACGCTTGCCGGGGTTGGTCCGTGGATGGGTGACCAATTTTACATACCGAGACTCCACCGTGGCTCGGAAAGCACGGCTGTCATTCGTGGATTTTTGACAGTCGTTACGGGTCGTCAGAAGTCTGACAACCAGTCTTACCAAGGGGTATCGTATTACCCAGTTACTAGGTTGTGGAGGTCAGTTAGGCTGCACGTAAAATACTAGTATTCAGCTGCATCCGGTTAGACTGGAAGCCGACCCCAACATAGTTAGGAAAAGGCTAGGCAGATTGCTTGATTGACTGTTCAGTATCAATTCAGCCACAAGACAAGTGCGTAATTAAACTACCGTTAATCGTTTGAAGGTTTAGAAGCCAAACAAAGTTAAACACGTGTTTGAATGATCACAGTTTGAACCTTGTAAACGCAAACACTAATTGTGACATTAGCTGTCACTTCTTTAAAGGAAAATTTTATCCTGGCGTCTATTTCATACTATTAAATGAATAATAGATACCTACTATTTAGTGGACATTTTACATCATTTTACATCGATTTGCACATAATTATACTTTTTATAAGCTATTGCATAGCTTTTATCGCAGGCTTTGAGCGCGGCGACCGAATCAAGAAATTCCGTAACGTAACGAAAATAAAACCTAACACCCCCCACTCCGCCTACCATGTAATGACGGTTCCCATGACAACGTGATGTTCTCATGGGAAACGTGATGTTGTCATGGGAACGTAATTTTTGTTTTATGTCATCACGTCATCATCCCAAGTGTAGCGTTGACAAATAGGAAGTATGGAGGTTACAAATGCTATACAATAGCTTTACCGCGGCAGTCCCCGAGTGCCACACGTTTTTCTATTTCTGAGAGTCAATAAATAAACGATAACGATGATTCACTTATCATAAGCTAGTGATCTGTACTCCATTTGAAATAAGATTAGACATTTAAACAAACCTTTTTAACAGTCCGTTCAACCGATTCTGACTTCTATACCGTACGCATAAGGATGGCAATAAAACCAAAAAAGTAGTTACAATACCAACTGTTTACTGCAGCTTCCATTTGTCATGCCACCAACGCAATAGAAGTCAAAATCGGTTGAACGGACTGTAAAAAAGGTTTAATTAAATGTCTAATCTTATTTCAAATGGAGAATAGGTACCAATTAAACTACGCAATTTGTAAAGTAAGTCAATGCACATACTTTACAAACCTGTACCCTAATTGTACGCACAATTATGGTACAGGTTATAAACGATACACGATCAATCACAATTTGTTTCGATTTGTAACAGATTGCTAATCCATTGCTTCATAAGTTGGAAAAAAAATTTGCTCAACGACGTAAATAACGCAATTAATGTTGTTGAACTGTCAAAATAAAACAAATTAGTTATAAATAATCGTTTACGAAAATAAGTTACGCAATTAGGGTACTGGACGGCCGTCTGGTCCACGTAATGACGAGAAATATTCGCTAAAGAATGCGTTAATACAATTACTCAAATACTTCTACAATTATGTATGGTGTAATAAATTTATCGTTTTATATTATTTACACACGGCTACACATCAAGCTATAAATTTCCAGTTTATGATGATCTCACATTGTATAGGATTTCCGTACAATGCGAGGTCAGCTTACTCGTACTAGCGACCTGTCCCTGGTTCACACGGGTGCAATGTACTGATGCACATGTCAACATCCCAATATTCATACGGTTAAAAACAAAATGCAGTATGAAACTGCCAAAAAACTGGGCGGTAATCCCAAATCATACTGGTGGGCTATCCTTTGAAGATAGATACGTGCTATCGCGGGCTTTTTTGTTGTTTTTGTTATTTTATAAAATCTAGTAGAACATCAATTTTTTCTATCTGTTACGGTGTAGTCAGCGTACGTCATGTAAGTGCTCAAAAAAGTGCCTTTTTCATGACTTTACAAAACGTAAGTTTCAGTACATATTACGTTTACGTTTCGGGTCCCCATCGACGCGAAAACTATTACCATGGATTCAATACAAACATGATTCAGAACCCCGAGGCGTTGAAATTTTTCATCGGTTATTTAAAAAAAAATATGCTATTTCATAGAAAAGTGCAATACCTACGCAATCAAAATGTATGGAATGGAAGAAAATTCAAAAACACAGTAAATTTGATTAAAATGTTGGAGGAGATTAATCAGCATAAGACTATGACATGTTCTCCTAGCTAAAGTGATCTCACAATTTTTTAAACGAACTCGACTAGGTACCCGAAAGAACTCGCGCTGACGAGGAGGATATTATCTATCCTGACATTATAACGAATATGGAGTAATAAACGACTTCAAAACAATTAAAAAGGCACAAAAACGGTCTGTAATTTTTTTATTATTTAAAAAAAACCTACTAAATTCAACAAGAACAAATTAATACTATACAATTCAGTTTAAAATCCCTATGACTCTACTAAGTTCAACTCAAAACTGAAATACTCTACTAAACTTATTGAAAAATCAGTTATTCCAATCAGCTGATTTTCATTAAAACAGTGTATGATAATAATCACAAAACATTGTGTAAGCATCGTCTTAAGTAAGTACCTACCTACCTCGCTATAAGTAAAGTAAGGGAAATAAAATTTGTAGCAATTTGACTGCCCACTTAAATTGACCGCATATTCAAATCACAACAACTGTCATTCGACAGTTGTATGAAATGGCTTTAACACGGCAAATTGACGTAGTGTGTTAATTTGAAAAGCAATTCATTTCCTTGTCTGTACCTACTGTCTTAAATGTCAGTCATCGGAGTCATTTGTTGGCAATCAATGTTACCAGCAATCACGCCGACAAATACCTGGGATGACAAGGGGCGCCTCTTGAGTCGCTTTGGCGATAATATTTGAAAATATGATCTCAAAGTATATAGGTATTTCTGGTAATGTGCCATCCTGTCTTCCGTGGTCAGGGCTGTTTGAGGTTAACGATAGTAATATTATTTTTGTTCTTCTTTGTGGATCAGTGCATCGCCTGAATTTGTTTTAGTAATAAAAGAATACCTGTAATTTAATTACCTGGAATGAATATTCAAACTAATGAAAATAATGCATTTTTATAACCACTGACCTTGGAATAACTTTTACGGTACTTACCGGTTCGGAATTAAATATTGCAACTTAGGTACCTACTTGGGTAAATATGTATAACAAAAGCAGATCACTAACACCGCCTGACAAGGAACTAATTAGCATAAATTAAAAAAAAAACGGTAAGTACACACGGCTACATATCAAGCTATAAATTTCCAGTATAAGCTGATCTCGCATTGTATTGGATTTTCGTACAATGAGAGGTCAGCTTATACTGGAATTGTATAGTTTCATATATGTAGCCTTGCGTCACCAAAATTTACGAAACAGAGATACTAAGGCTACGAACATAAAGTCAGCGGGCGCGGAGAGGAGACGGCGGCGGCGCGGGGAGCGGCTCGGGGAGCGGCGCGGGGAGCGGCGCGGGGCGCGGCGCGGGGAGCGGCGCGGGGAGCGGCGCGGGGAGCGGCGGGTTTCGATGCATAGATTTATGTGGAACTACCCTCGGAGTCAGCGGCGCGGGGAGCGAGAACAGTTCCATATAAATTTGAACGTGTCGCCGCCGCCCCGCGCCCGCTAGCTTCGAGACTAAGACCTTAAAAGGTATTAGAGTTGGCCCCGTAGTAAATTGGTTTAGGATTCAGCAGTTCCTCACCCCCTCGAAACGATACATATAGTATTTTTATCTCACGAAGCAACGCGCGCTTTACTTGTGGTAACCAAGTGTACAAACACGCTGTGAATGTGTGAGAAGACAAGTAGCGTCAGCAAATAATACACACGCACACAATCACACACAGTTCCGACTTCGCCCTTTGTCTCGGAGAGCTCCTGCGCTTACACATTGACCGAAATAGTAAATTGTATTCCGTTTACACTACATGGGTGAACAGGAACACCACACATGAAAGTTATTGAAACAACAACAATGGAAAGCTGTTTTGAAATCATATTTGTTTGAACCTGAAAACATCCAGTGCAGAACGTGGGGTTAACAATGAACTGTATTGCTAATTACCAATGTCAAAATGTTTTTTTTTTCAATAAAACAAACCGACAGGAGAAAGTTGACAATCATTGTTATTGAGTATGATTGATTGAGCTAGAAGGTTCAAAACGGTGAAGGAAAATATCGTGAGGAAACCGGCATGTCCTAGAACCGAAAATTCGAAGACATGTGACATCTACCAATCCGCACTGGGCCCGTGTGGTGGATTACGGCCCACTCCCTCTCACAGAGAGGAGGCCTGTGTCTCAGCAGTAGGAACATTATAGGCTGATGATGATGATGATTGAGCTAGAAGAAAATCCAGTAATATATGATTAAAATTATAAAAAGAACCATTGTGCCGTTTTAGTTCTCGAAACAACTTTTGTCGACCAACTAATAGTTTAGTCGTGTTAATGATGATTTATATGCCCTGGGGTGATTTCTCTTGAAGGTTTTGGTACAATGTAATAAATCAATTAATTAGTCACACAATTAGGCTATCACTACTAGTGATAGACAATAATTCAATTAATTGGTCACACAATTAGATATCACTACTATTTCAAATCGAAACAAATTGTGATTCATCGTGTATCGTGTATAACCTGTACCCTAATTGCGCGTACAATTAGGGTACAGGTTTGTAAAGTATTGACTTACTTTACAAATTGCGTAGTTTAATTGGTACCTATTCTCCATTTGAAATACGATTAGACATTTAACTAAACCTTTTTTACAGTCCGTTCAACCGATTTTGACTTCTATTGCGCTGGTGGCATGACAAGTGAAAGCTGCAGTAAACAGTTGGTATTGTAACTACTTTTTTGCTTTTATTGCCATCCTTATGCCTACGGTATAGAAGTTAGAATCGGTTGAATGGACTGTTAAAAATTTTTGTTCAAATGTCTAATCTTATTTCAAATGGAGTATAGATCACTAGCTTATGATAAGTGAATCATCGTTATCGTTTATTAATTGACTCACAAAAAAAAAGAAAAGTATAGTTAGTGAGTCACTAACTACATGAAAAAGAACTAGAGCTAGGGCGGGGTGAGATTAATCTAGCATAACACTCTAATCTATTATAATTTCAATGTTACATGATCTCCTAGCTAGATTGATCTCACAGCTTTTTAAACGAAGTCGGCTAAGTACCCCAAGGAACTCGCTCTGACGAGGAGGACATTACCTATCTTGACATTATAACGATTGTAGCTAATGTCATTTATATTGCCAAGGTCGTTCTTGTTTTCTAAACTAAGCTTGAACAATCCAATTAGCACTATTACGATGAACAGATAGACGACCGCCTGATCCATGATTATCCTCTGTCTTGAGTTTACAAGTCATTGGGCTATTGGCTTCTTTTCTGGTGCCGTTTATTATTATTATATCGCTTGTATTACGGACTAGCTTCTGCCCGTGACTTCGTCCGCGTAGAACTCAACTATAAGCACCTACAATATTCAATGGCAATCCGTAATAGTGTTGATTTTCTATCAGTAAACGTTTTTTTGTAATCGAATCAGTGCTTTAACCTCTTGCAAACACACAATTTTACCTCTTGATCATCATTTCAGCCGAAAGACGTCCACTGCTGGACATAGCCCCCCAAGCACCGCCACTTCGACCGATTCTGTGCTTCCCGCATCCAGCGGATTCCTCCGGCCTTCACAAGGTCATCGCTCCACCTTGTGGGTGTCCTTCCAACGCTAGGTACGTCTTCCGGTACACGGTCGCCACTCCAGAACCTTTTGGCCCCATCGGCCATCTGTTCTGCGAGCAATGTGCCCTACCCACTGCCACTTAAGACGCAGATATATGACCTTGAGTGGTTCGCTTGCGTGTTCTGTACTGAGCTCACACAACGCGTCGTATGTCCAGCCAGTAATAGAACTTGCCCATCAAGGACCGCTGTCCCAAATAAGATGCATTATTAATTTATAATACATAAAAGAAAAGGTATTTTAAAAAACACGTATACTAAAAGATCAGTAATTAAATCGCTGTCCCCGGCGAATAAAATGGTAAAACGGTTTTTTGTGAAAATCTTATTAACTAGTATACATAGAGGAATTGTTCAAATATCAAAACAAAAGTGATTTTTTACATTCATTACACCTTAAAATCTCGTAACTTCTGAAATAACCGTAGGAAATGAATGAAAAAATTGACAGAGTGTAATCGGACCTCTTAATATCGAATATGCAATAAAGTCAAAACTATCGTTGTAGCAGATTACCATTTTATTCGCCGGGGACAGCGAAATTATCTTTAAAATGGTGAAGGTTTCAGAAAAATACGGTTAATTTTTGCGTGATTCTCAGATTTTTATCCGCGTTAGACATAACTTTACAAATTAATATATAAAAATAATCTAAAATATTCCTATATTAAGATATTAACAAAAATCATTAAAGTCGGTTATCGCCGCCTTAAGTTTGACAAATCTTCGGCATAACTACTGAAAACTTTAGTACATTTTGCAAACTTGACAGTTATTTGACATTTCTCTGTAAACGTGTCAATGTAATTTGTAGTTCTATACTGTTTAGTTCATTGGTAATGAACTTGAACTCGACGACCGTGACTTAGGTAATGGTCGCATGCTAAAAGTAATTACGGCCTAGTCGCTACTCGTAGAAAACAATTAGAAATAAGTACCATTTTTGTTTATAATTTCCTCGTGCTTTTTCTATACTTCTATACTGACATTATAAAGAGATAAAACTTGTTTGTTTGTTTGTAAGTTTGTATGTAGGGGGTAATCTCCGGAACTGCCAGTCGGATTTGAAAAATTCTTTTTGCATCGGATAGCCCAATAGACTAAAAATATATTTTGTAGATTATTAAAAAAGTTTGGACACGTATGTTTTCTTTTTTTACGTTATCAAAAGATTACGGCGATACATTGAGATAAAATGTGCCGCAACGTCACAAGTATGTAGATTTTATACTTACTTGTGACGTAGCGACCCCCACTCCCCACTTTTAATGCGTTTTATCCAAGTAGTTTTTGATTTATATGATAATGGAAAAATACGTGTCTAATATTTTTTATTATCTAACTGACGGACTAAATAGATTTTTTTTTTTTTTGATTCAGGCATCATCCCTATTTTTGAGGAAGGTTATAGGCTCGCGGACAAAGTCGCAGACAGAAGCTAAAAAATAAAAGTTATGAAATATAAAAACTTTTTACAAAAAAATACAACCGACTTCCTAAAACCACTACAAAGTGAAAAATAACTTTAATTTCGGAAGTCGGTGTTTTTTTTTTTCGTAAAAAGTTTTTATTTTTCTCTTTTTAGTTGTGGTACCTACCCCACACAAATTCGAATACCACTACCTGCTATGTAAATAACAGTGACAGGAACTTATCATATCAGCCACATACTCTAAGTGGGAAAAAGTACGTATTATTGAAGCTAACTCAAAAACTATCGAAGCAAAGTTAATAAAATTTATATTGAACCACTTCGAGAGCATACCCTTTCAAACAAAAAAAATAATTTTCAAAATCAGTTCACAATTGACGGAGAAATCGGTGGACATTAAAAAAAAACAAACATACGCGACGAACATATAACCTCCTCCTTTTTGGAAGTCGGTTAAAAATGTATCGTCATATCAAGAGGGTCGGTCGGTTTAGGAGTCCGGGAGTGTACACATCAAGCTATAACTTCCAGTATAAGCTGATCTCGCATTGTGTAGGATTTCCGTATAATGCGAGGTTAGCTTATACTTGAAATTTATAGCTTAATGTGTAACCGTGTGTACCTACTAGTAGATCTCACGCTAGCAAGCATCTAATACGTTCGCACGGACGTAATAAAATCGCGGCGGGATTTTATCGCGCACTTGATTTTCAACTCTCGGTGTTAAGCCGAGCGTTGAGAATCCAACGCTCTGGGACGCACTCTCGTCCCAGTGCTTTGAAAATACACACTGTTGGATTTTCAAATCTCGGCGCTAAGCAGAGCGTTGAAAATCAAGTGCACGTTCGGCTAAGTTTGGGCAACCACAAAAATAAGTTAACACCATCTCAAGTTTGACGAAAAAACAAAAATGTCTTGTTTATATTTTCACGATGACTAACGCACACCAACTCATTCATTTTCATACGATTTTCTTTAGGTACCTAACTGCTAAAAACATGGTGGACAAACCATGTTTTGTTTACTCAAAAGTTGAATGATGTCATTATCGTAATAAATATTAAATTACATCGTCTTCCTTTTTTATGGCTTTTTGTCCATAATAAGGTATAATTATTTATCTTTAATTTTACCTTCATTAGTGAAAATTATGATTGACAGGCTGTAAACTAAATAAAAAAAGCGGCCAAGTGCGAGTCAGGCTCGCACACGAAGGGTTCCGTACCACCATACAATATTTGACACTACATTTTTTTTTTTTCTAAACGTCACGTTTTTGTATGCCATCCCATACAAGAAACGTGATACGAAAACGCTTTAATATTTTTTATAACTTTATTTAATTTTTTTGTTATAGCGGTCATAGTAGTGCACACTCTGTGAAAATTTCAAGTATCTACCTATCACGGTTCAAAAGATATAACCTTACTGACTAAGATATCATGGATGGTGTGTGGGATCATTCGATTCCCTACAAAATGGTTAAGCTGGATGGTGCTGATCCACGTGTCATGTTCGTGAACGGACGCCGTCAGTTCAGACTGATCATCTCTTATCTGCCAGGGCTTATTTTTAATCTTATATTTTCAATTGGTTTTGATTATTGTTTGTACATTGTTCTCACATATAGAAGCAACAAGAATAATGTACCCAGGATTTTGTAATATCTATATTTAAAAGAGTGTCCTTGGAGTTCCTTGCCCGTTCTTCTCCATAGAGATCTACATTTTGGAATGGGCAACTAAATTCAACTTTTTGACTAACTGACCGACTCTTTGACAATTCAAACAAAAGTGCCTGTAAATGGTTTAATTGAAATAAATGCTTTGAGTTTGATACTGCCCTGCCTATTCACAGACGGATCGACAGCGGAGCCCCGCGTTGCCAACATTTAGGTACGGAACCCTAAAAAATTTTGTTGACTGTTTGTTCGTAAGTAATGAGTAAATGACCTTAAGAAGATAAGTAGATAACACATTAGGCAGTTGACATACTAACCGTGAGGACAGAATTTGATAATTTAAATTGCATACCTGACCTGGTACCGTTTTAAGTAAATCTTAGGTTAGGAGAACCATAGATCTCGTTGTTTTATCTTTATACAGTTAATCCGTTTACATTTCGCCGCCCCCGCAGAATAAACGCGCAAGTGTAAAAAGTCAATTTTACAGGAAAAATGATAAACCTAAATTGATCCATAACTTTATGACTACACCGAATAGAAGTTTGTTTTTTACGTTGTTTAAAAGATTTTTTTTTTGTAGATAATCTAACTAATGTTAAGTGTTAAACAGGTACTGTTTTTGAGTCATTGATAAAAAAACATTTTACAGAAATGTTTTAGTTTTTTTTAACGTTAATGTTACTTTGAGTATTTTTTTCTTATCAACTATTGTTTTTTTTTTTGTTTTGCAATGTAATATTACTTGCGTTTTTCGCAGTACAGTGATACCGTTAATGGGCTATTACGCGTTTATTCTGGTGCAGTCAAAAAAATTCTGATAATGTAATAGGTAATTAAGTTTTTATATCATCAAGGTCGGAATTATAACATTATGTTACGGTATATCGTGTGTATGTAACTTCGTAAATAATTGATGTAAAAATCTGGAAAAAATTGAGGTGATGTATTTTGACCTACACATAACGAATATGGATTAACATCAGAACCGCCTCAATAGCACTTACGCGTTTATTCTGCGGGGGCGGCGATTTGATTATGGGCTTTATTTTACATGTAATTAGGGATAGAGGAAAATTCTGCATCTCTCTCAAAATTCTCATTAAGTATAATTAGAAATGGTGGAATTTTCTTTGTTTGACGAAACCTGTGATCAACGGTGAACATTAAGAAAACATAACTATATTTATATATTATTATTGCAGTTTTTCTACAATTACAGTAACATTATAGTATAAAGTGTGTTATTACATTTTTAGGGATCTGTGGTTACGTGGTACGTGGAGTTTCTTGCCGGCTCTTCTCCATAGGAAGCGACCAATTGGAACCGTGCAGCTAGCTTCTGACGTTTCATAAGTGCCCTTGTAGGTTTATGTGAAATAAAATATTTTTAATTTGAATTTACGGAAAACTCGTAATATTTTAGACACGGAGGGGTGTGAAAGCACGTTAAACCGTTAGTCCCGGCTGTCATTTGTAGATCTTTGACAGTCGTTACTGGTAGTCAGAAGCCCGAAAGTCTGACAACCAGTTTTACCAAGGGGTATGGTGTCAGTCAGTAACTAGGTTGTGGAGGTCAGATAGGCAGTCGCTCTATGTGAAATACTGGTATTCAGCTGCATGCGGTTAGACCCGAGAAAACACTAGGTAGAATTTTAAAAAGTTTTCGTAAATTTTCGGAAAAATTACCTACGGAACACAGCACAAACTTGCCCCGTTTTTTTATATAAACATTACATGCATAGAAAAATAAGTGTGTTATGTGTTTCACAGTCCAGTCTCCACAATAATAATACCTATACGCTTTTATTACGATGGAATTATTTTAATAATGTCGATTATTTATTTATTTGATGCCATTGTTCGTTGACTAACGTTTGAGTTCTAATGTTTATTTTTATTTTAATAGAGTCATTATTGTAGTATGTGGGTAAATGTAATGGAATTAATTCCCATTGGAAGCAATTCTAGAATTGTGTGAAAGAAATGTATTTTGTCTCTTGAATCTGGAAAAACAATACGACAATAGCCTGTAGTAAAAATATTACAAAAGGTGACATCAAGTTTATAAAATTATAAGACACCCTGGCTTCAATTAATCCGATCCAACCTGTCCCTTGCTGTCCTCCCCCAGCGATGCCGTAAGTCGAGGTCCATACCCCACAGGGGATGCCCTTAGCGTGTAGTCGCTTAGTTTCTAAGTTTTATGTCCTGGCTGGAGGCCTTAATTTATTGAGGCAGCCACAGGAAAATGCGGTTAAGCAGCCGACAACCTCCAAGGTTGACGTGCGAGAAGCCATCCCCGAAAAACAAAAGGTACGGATTTCACACGGGTGCATTTTATATGTGGTGTCAGTTGTGTTAACCCGGCGCCAATGACGCTGGGTCACACTGACCCGGGGCGACTTAAATTCGTCATTATTATTTTTTACGTCGAATGTGCAATTTAAGCGTTTATGTAGCTGGAGGTACGGCCTCCCTCTACCCGAACCGCGGATGTGCTAAGTGCAATGGCGCCTACACTGCGAGATACACGTGCGTCAACTCAAAACGGGTAAATATGACCCAGCGTCATCGCTGACGTAGTATTTTTGAGACATGCTTTCATTCATTTATTTAGTATTTGTTGTTAATTTATCTAGTTCTTTTTAATTTTTATGGCGAATATGGCATTGTGAAACTACCCTGACGTAATTTTGGCGGTATTAGAAGAGTCAGAGTCTCACGAAGAAGAGTCGAATGCTGCTTCGATAGTTGCACAAAAGAATCGCAGATTGCGCGGATGAACCCACCCAGGAACCTTATGGGGAGGTCCCGCGAAGGTTCAAGAAACTCGCAGAAGATGTCAATTATATCTGTCTAGAAAGTATAAGAAGACATTTCATACTTGTAATGCATGCCAGATTTACATATGCCCAGATCATTTGATTCCGTACCGCAATAATTGCAGTAGTTCCATATCTCTGAATAAGGAAGTAGAAGACTGATTTGTTACTATTATTGTGGTAATAAGTTTGTTTGGTCTCTCTTTTAGTATATAAGATTATTGATTCCTATTATTATTTAGAATACTTTACCAAAACTTGAATAAATATTAATGTTATGTTTTCAGAGTTGATTTTGCATGCGCTATTAAGAAAGCTAAAAACAATTGATTAATAAATTATATTGGACTTATTTTAATTTTACTACATAGGTACTCAAAAAATCCTTGTATAATAAATAATTATTAAAATTTAGA
Source organism: Agrochola lychnidis (assembly GCA_963680765.1). Taxonomy (NCBI): domain Eukaryota; kingdom Metazoa; phylum Arthropoda; class Insecta; order Lepidoptera; family Noctuidae; genus Agrochola; species Agrochola lychnidis. The sequence continues at coordinate 15,391,392 of OY796869.1, read as the reverse complement.
CAACTTTTTTAATTTCATGACAATCACTCGATAACAACTGGGTCATGATGACCCGACGTCATCGTCGGTGTAATTATATTCACGTCATTTGCGCCGGGTTAAAAAAAAACACTTATTCTATCTTAAATATAAGGTTTAATTTATTTTAAAAGTTCATGATTAACATAACAATTTCTTGGTGAACTATCGCCCTCTCGCACATTCACGAATAAGTTTTTTGACAAAGATTTTCAATATTGCTGCTATAATTTTTAACTGCTTGCTGTATAATTTGTGCAGTACCGCTTAATTCATTGAAATATAGGCGCAAATATAGGCGTAGGCAATTTTAGGTAGGGCATCTCGTAGTTGATCTCTGAGATCATGACTAATTAACCGGGCTTTCCTGTGGGTACCTTAAGACGCAGATATATGACAGTGACCTTGAATGGTTAGCTTGCGTGTTCTGTACTAAGCTCACGCAACGCGTGGTACGTCCAGCCAGTAATATGACTCACCCATCAAGGAGCGCTGTCCCAAATTAGACGCATTATTAATTTGTTACACGTAAAACAAAAAGTATTTTAATAAAACACGTATACTAAAAGATCAGTAATTTAATTATGTTTAATATAGTGAAGTGTTCAGAAAAATACGCTTGATGGATTTTGCGTCATTCTCAGTTTTTTGTCCGCGTTAGACATAACTTCACAAATTAATTTCACTATGTAATATAAACATAATCAAAAATATGCCTATATTAAAATATTAAAAAAATGCTCTAATTTAACATATATTTTTTCCAAATCACTAACCCTACTCGTTCAGACGTCATCTTCAGTATAAAATCATTAAAAGTCACCTATCGTCCCCTTAAGTTACTACACTTAAGACCTCCAGCCAGGGGTTAAAACTAGGTGAACGCTCGCTAAAGGCACCCCTTGTGGGGTACGAACCTCGGCTTAGGGCGTCAACCAGACGGAGGACATCAAGGATGGGACGGGCTGGATCAAAGTTTTGATCATGATTATTAGTCGGAGAATTTAAAGCTACGTGCTCAGCTGCAACAACTGCTGGCACTTCGTTATCGAGAAAGGGTTGGGGGGGGAGTATTATTTACTCGGCGGCGAGGATGGAATGACGGGAGGCGTCTGTTTTTGTAGAAATATAGGCGCTTGATAAGCTTTCAGTACCGCGTATATCGAGAATGCAGTAAAACGCGTGACGTGAGCGAGTACTGCACTGGATGTTTCTACCGAAGCGCAGTAAACCAAAACGATCGCGCCCCGCTCCCGCGTATACTGAGCCAATCAGGAAACCCTCATTGAAATAATTATAGGCGTTCGGTAAGCTTTCGGCCAGTGAGGAAAGGGCTTAAGTGTTTGTAATTGAACGGTTATACATTTTCTATTAAGAAATAAAGAAACTATATCTATCTAAAATAAACATGATTCAGAGAAGTACGCCAATATTATGATTCAAAAGACTGAATCATAGTCCTGAACCTTGAACCTACAATAATATCATACCTGGGGAAAATTGGCCGCAACAATTGAAGGGTTACATTTTAACCTTTACCCCTCTGACAAGTCAATGCCTATTGACCTATTGTCTTGGTCACCTAGTTGTCTCTTTTAAAAGTTTGTATTACTAATAATAAATTGCTGGGTTTTCCTAATGACTTGGTTCGGATTGGTTTTAGACGAGGTTCAGGGATACGATGTGAAGTAGACAATAAGACAATGAAAACACTGACGATACTAATGCATAGGCGTATTTTAAAATTGTCAAATAAATCCTAACACCGAAATTACGACGATTTTTTATGACTGTAATGTGTTTTTTTTTTCTCTCTGAAATTTCTCACTAGCAGCTCGGAGTCTAGATTTGTGTCCGGTTGATGGCAATAGGCTCGCCCCCTATTACATGGGACTTAAACATGACTGTCGAAATGTGGGTGTACCTGCTACAGGGACACCTCTGCCCAACCCTTCGGGGAAACAAGGCGTGATGTTATGTTTGTGTGTGTTATAAAATGAAATGGAGGAAGGGGCTTGTGGCTAAAGCACGAGTCAATCGATCAAGTTAAGCTACGCTTGCCGCTGTTGGTCCGTGGATGGGTGACCATCTGTACATACCAAGACCCCTCAGTGCCTCGGAAAACACGTTTAAGCCGTTGGTCCCGGCTGTCATTTTTAGTTCTTTGACAGTCGTTACGGGTAGTTAAAAGCCCAAAAGTCTGACAACACAGTCTTACCAAGGGGTATCGTATTACCTAGTAACTAGGTTGTGGAGGTCAGATAGGCAGCCGCTCGATGTAAAATACTGGTATTTAGCTGCATTCGGTTAGACTGGAAGCCGACCCCAACATAGTTGGGAAAAGCCTAGGCAGACAGAGTTGTTTTTTTTTGGTGATTTTATAGTATTTTCAATGTTATGAATAGTTTTTTTAATAAACGTGTAAGTACTACTAACAACAACAACTGTGGACCAAAAAGTTGTCTTTAAAACAAAAATTGAATTGAAATTGGAAACGTGATTTTTTCAAACAAATAAATTAATGGTAATGAACCGACTATCGTTTTTGCCAATCTTTGACTATAATGACTAAACTATGGAATATATTTGGTTGAATTTTTGTATGCAGACTGGGTACATCATTAGATATTCGAAGTTAATTAATTTGTTGCCGTATCGGCTTCACGTCATACACCTATTTCTAGAGAACACCGATAAAACAAATTAAACACAATTAATAAAACGTTACATTAGGTAATTAAAAAGTGACTTCGTTCTCTAATGCATCGTGAAAAATATATATATTCCCAGTTTCATTTTTAAGAACAAACAGTTTTATAAGTGGTGTGGATGAATGAAATGGAATTATTAATTGAGTATAAGTATATTTATTTTATTTGCATTACCATTAATAGAGTATAATTTTTATTATTATTGTTAATCACCATTTCAAATGAAGCGTTTTAAAACATAAAAAATGTATAACAATGAATTTTGGTCCTTATCCTAATGCATGAAATATTAGCATAATGATAACTTAAAAATAATAATCACTGCATTGTATTTATTGTTTGCATGAAATAAATACGCTATTCCAATCGTTTGTTCGAATTTTGCGTAACTGTAAGGCATTTATGCTCGTGACTGTACCTATTCCAATCGATTATCAAATTTTCATAATTTTATTGTAAAATCGAAACTTACGACATCATCGAATCGTTACAAATGATGGTAATGATTTTGTAATTGGTTCTTTATCGACAACTCCTAAATTGCGGAGGCTACGTTATCAAAGAAAACTGCCTCCTGACCATGACAACGTAATTAGTGATAACGTAGTGATCACAGTCATGTCTTAATTACATTAATTTAATTTTAATAATCTTGTCAATTTACATAATTAAATATTTAATTTGTATATCTACAACGTGCCGCTACAATGGCGACATTAATTTAACACACGGGTAGGGCTAGTGGCCAGTAATCATAAAAATATAATAAGAAAAAATAATTCGTTAATCGAAAAATTTAAATTTTCAAACGCTCGCCGACATAGGGCTCTCCCTTTCGTTCAGTTCGCCTTCTCTTTGCACGTTATTCGTTTTATTTTCATTGATGCGATGTTATGATCCGTGATCCCGGTAAATGACCTCTGCACTACAGTTGTTAAGTACAGGTTGCACCAAGATGCTATTTTAGAAAATTTAAAATAAATAAATAAATAATAACGTTCATTGAAATTAAAAAATCTTTATAAAAAGAAAACGCTAATCCGTATACGTGTGTTAAATTGATGTCACCATTAAAGCGCCATTAATGGCGCGTGGTCGATACTTTGAAAAACATTAATGTTTTCAATGAGTGGGTTCATAAAAACAGACACATTCTATTCATAGCCCAAACTTTTAATAGAACAATAGATATTGTTATTGAAGATAAAGGACTATACTCCGTTCGTTTAGGTTGTTAAATAAAGGTAAACAAAAAAACCACGTGTCGACATAGTCAAGTAACCGACTAAATATAATACCTGTCAATTCAGTTGTCATGCTACGTTACAGAGTTGTATTCTTAAATTTGGCAATATTATAATTCGATGACGTTTAGAGAATCTGTATTTTTGGGCTTTTTGCAGTAGACAGATTACAAAATATTATATTTCTATTCAAATTCAAACAGTTTATTTTCTCTACACAAACAATGGCATCTTATAATTTAGACAGACTTGAAAAACTGTGTTATTATAAATCTACCAAAAAAATTGTACTCAAAAAATGATAAAGTTTAACATATGTAGGTACATCAATAAAAGAGAGATTTTTAAACAAGAAAGTGTCATCTATAAAAAACCCTTTTGACGATTTGTTTCATCATCATCATTTCAGCCGAAAGACGTCCACTGTTAGACATAGGCCTCCCCCAAGCACCGCCACTTCGACCGATTCTGTGCTTTCTTCACTTCTCCATCTTGTGACGAAATGTGACGATTTGTTTATCTTTATTTAATTATTTAAACCAATGGAGTACAATGACATTTATGTTTTAGAATTTTACATAACATACGTATAACAAGGCGTGATCCTTGTTTCCCCAAAGGGTTGGGCAGAGGTGTAACCTGTAGTAGGTATACCCACATTTCGCTAGTTGTGTTAGGGTTTTATTGATCAAGAAAACATATTACCACTGGACTGGACAAAATATAGATCACAATCACAATAGATAAGGCATTCTGTTTCGTACTCTTTCATCACAGAAAACGGCTACATTTCCTATGAACAACTAGCACTTTTAATGAATTATTGTATTGTTGTTTTTCTATCACAAGAAATTTTTCAAGGTCTAGAACACTTGGAAACAATCTTCTTTAGGTATAAGTACCAAGAAGTAGATCATTTCATAGACCCATCGAGCTCTGACCTGAATTATCATGCGACATTTTAACGTAAATTAGATATATGTATATTTAAAACTATATCGTTTACGATAAATTGGCGGCTAGGTCTCGCAATGTCCAGGGTTGCGAAGAAGTCTGAAAGGGAAATCGTGGCCCCCGGCAACATGGCAAAGTGTTATTGGATTTTTCCATCTGGGATTTCTTAGTGGCAGCCCGCAGTCTGGATTTGTGCCCGGTTGATGGCAATAGGCTCGACTCCTATTACATAGGACTTAAACATAACTGGCAAAATGTGGGTGTAATAGAGGAACGCCTCTGCCCAACCCTTCGGGGAATACACGCGTGATGTTATGTTATATGAATTATCGTCAACTGGAAGAAGAATAATCGTCTTTATGAACAACAAGTCAAGGTATGTTCAAATTGCCGGGGTCGCGGAAGGAACACGGGTGAGTTTTAGTCAGTAAGAGTCTGACACGCCGTCCCGCTCCGCGCAGAGCGGGAGAAGTTATTTGATAATAACCCAAAAAAAAAAAATGGTCTCGCAATGTAGTAAGAGGCAAAAAGAAAAACATTGGATCACTTACCCAAGAACGACCTAACTCCAAGTGTCCCTCTGGCTACCGACAGGATCATAGCTAGGGTAGACACGCCGCCTCCAGCGAAGATATAGGCTTGCTTGGCGCTCCCCCCCGCAGCATTCACGTCCTTCCTCCGCCTCCAAAGAGGGGCACAAGATGAGGCGCACACAAAGATACCGAACACTATGCATTCCCACGCTAGCCACCCAGAATTCATGATTCTGAAAAGAAAGAGAAAAGTATATTAAAGTTATGTGCTAAAATAGGATGTGGTGTGGTATTCCAGATTATATAAATATATTCCAGGTTCTTTCTTTAATATAACTAATAATTTATGCAATGACCTATGAAAACATGTTTTGCAAGACTCATAATGCTTAGAGAGTGCTCTGCGATCGAAAAATTCTGAGACGGAAGGACGACGACGGCGGTCGGTTTTTGTTTTTGTGTGCTAAAGTACTGGTTTCCCTACTACTCTCCTGAAGGAGGGTTATGGGTCTAGGATAGTGAAAGTATGCTTTGGTCAGCGAATCTTACTTATGCGGGAGGAAGTGCAACAGGCGGATGCGGCAATCAGGGAATTGGGGTGCTTTATAGCAGAGTCGAAGAAACGCTTTGAGAGGGGCTTCATGAACTGCTGGACAATGGGCATTTTGAGATCTAAGTGAAGATCCAAGATCATGATGGGACGGATGACGGCGGTGTAGATTTGAATTTGCACTTGAGTGACAATTTGCTGCGTGCGGTCAATATGAATTGGAGCCTACTGAGAGCGAAAGCAGCGCGTGAACGAGCCGTATTTATGTGCTCACTAAAGGTAAGGTGATGGTCAAGGATCACTCCTAGATATTTAGCATGCTTCTACCAAGGGATCGGCTTGCTATTCATGGTGATCGGGCTGGGTAGGGGGGGAGGGAGACGACGCGGACTCGAAAAGAGAACCGCCTGACTCTTATCGGGGTTAACATCAATTCTCCATTAAATCGCCGAAGACGTTTGCGAAGGTCTGGAGAAAATCTGAAAACTATACATTTTTTATTAAATCCTAAATAACATAGTATTTATTTAAAGTACTACGTAGGTAACAAACAAGTTTGATTAGGTTACCTAACTAATTTAGATATGAACTGTTAGTATTACCATAATTTCACATAAAAAACACAATAATATAAGTAATTATAGGTTTTGGAAACTAAATTTCAGGAAAAGCTTAGTAAAAACTGCGAGACTCGATTCCTCAACTATTTACAATGTATGGAACCCTCGGTGGGCGAATCCGACTAGTACTAGTCCGGTTTTTTTTTTTTTTCAGTAAAAGTTCACGAAACAATTTCACAAATGTTTACTAACGCCCTCCTGTCAATGTCGTTCAAGAGCTAAATAGTAGATTGTTATACAAGGGGCTAAAATAACCCATTCTATCGAGGTAGTTATACTCCCGAGCTTTAGAGAGGAAGTAAATAGAAACCAAGTTCAATGGGTTTTAGCGCCGTGTGTTACACTCTTCTTTTCACTACGATTGCGAGAAAATAAAATAATCCAATACAATATTAAATAGTTTATTTTATTTTAAAAATATACAATTTATTCAGTTTGATTTTTTTTTTATCCCCGTATGCGGTAGTAAAATGCCAGTTTTACATAAGATTATAGACTTTTTCGTTTAAGTAGGCTCGTTGATTAGAGACAAAAATTACTTTTTCTCCTAAAGCAAGAAATACTATTTTTTCCCCGCTCTGGTACGCAGTACGCTACAATGACGGACTTTTTGAGCAAGAGGAGTAAAAAGATCATTGTAGCACTTTAGTTTAGTTTGTGAGCAATGGAATCGGTGCAATTATCTATTTACATAGATTTCTCGACTTTAAACCCCCTTCAGCTTGACCCGAAACAGCTGAACACATGTTCTTAGTTCAAATATCAAAGATGGCGGCGTTTCGCCATGTGTCATATGTTATTTGTTCAAATGCTCTCAACAATAGTAATTATAGCGCCCTCTATAATGAGTATGTACAGAGATTATTGTCATAATTATATGTTGCGTCCGGATTATTTAAAAAATACGTATAGCACAAAGATTATGTGTTTATTTATTTCTGAGAAATTATTTATTTTTCTCATGATTTTATCAATACCAGTCACGCAGTTTATTATGTGTTGCTGCACTAGTTAGTTTTTTACAAGGTCACAATTTCAAAATATTATTAAATAATAACACTAGCTTATTACCAGTGCAGGGAAAAAGCCTCTTCTTATACATAGAAGGCATGAGAATTGGGCTTCGTCCATACATCCCCTGTACGAACTCGCCCGGTTCGTTTAAAAATATAAAATGTCAAATTACTCGAAAATGGATGTCATTTGCATAGGAGTCATTAGGGGTCATTTGGTTGTGAAATGACCTCTCCTAAATCCCCTTAATTGATTGCCGACATATTACCAATAACCCTGTATATTACTATCTTCTTGAATAAGTACAACTGCTTTCATAACATTTATCGATGTTTTTTAAATAACTGTCTATTTGTAGTTTTCCAATTGAAAGAGATTTTATTATTGCTGAGATTTTATTATTGCTAATTGCAAAGTGTAAGGTAGTTTATAAAATCATTGTTATTTTACAAAAATATTGAAAATCTACATGGTGATAATATTTTGATTATTGAATCAAAATATTATTACAAAATGTCATTGCCCATTCATTCTCATAAGAATTTACTACGCTTTGGAATGAGCAACTTCATCGTTCTGACTACCGACTCCTTGATAATTTAAGCAACAAACAACAACAACCAAACAAACAATAAACTTAATTTTCTTTCTTTCTTTCAAAAGTGTCCTACCTATATTGTCCCACTGAGGTCAAAGGTTTCTCTGTAATTGGTTTAATTGAAATAAATGCTTTAGGGGGATGATTTTAATGGTTATAATTCTGTAAATACATATTTATTACGGTCGCGAATCATATTTTGATCAACACACAAGCTGACATTATCCTGCAAATTAAAAAAAAACGTAAGATAATTTGAATTTCGCGAGCTACCTTAGCGTATCTCTCTTAAGGCGACGATAACCGACTTTTAATGATTTTATACTGAAGATCACGTCTAAACGAGTGTTAATGATTTGGAAATAATATATGTTAAATTAGAGTACTTTCTTAATAACTTAGTATAGGAATATTTTAGATTATGTTTATATTACATAGTGAAATTAATTTGTAAAGTTATGTCTAACGCGGATAAAAAACTGAGAATCACGCAAAATCCATCAAGCGTATTTTTCAGAAACCTTCATCATTGTAAAGATAATTTAATTATTATTATTTTAGTATACGTGTTTTATCAAAAAACCTTTTGTTTTATGTATAATAAATTAATAATGCGTCTAATTTGGGACAGCGCTCTTTGATGGGCGAGTTCTATTACTGGCTGGACGTACGACGCGTTGCGTAAGCTCAGTACAGAACACACAAGCTTGACTTGAACACACACTTTGAGTGGTTACTCAAGGTCACTGTCATATATCTGCGTCTTAAGTTTGATAGGTTCTAGGACAGTCTGCCGCACGTCTCTGGGAACAGTTTGACTTTGACAGCAACTTTATATGGTAGAAAAAGGTTTTCTTAATTTATTACTCAGGCAAGTATATGAGTACAGTCACTATTAGTGAAACTCACACTCAATCGTCATTGTTCTAATTAAATTTACACTAACTTCAACATTTTCCTTCATAGACCAGAAGTAGCCAAGTACCTACCTATGACTGACGTACAAAGGTGGCTCTTACAAATAACGTTATCTATCACACATTAAGGTAATAGAACACGGTTCAACCAAATTCATTCAATTTTGATGAAAGGTGTAAGAAAAATGGAAACATAAAAAACCGGCCAATGTCGGACCACGCACAATGAAGAGTTCCGTAGATGGGATGAATTTATCCCAAAACAGTGTAGTTGAAAAACATGTTTTTTCAACATTCACATTTCATAATTATAATAGTACCTATAGGATTAAGTATATTAAGTTGTTAAGGAGCTCGTGGCTAAGTAATAACAGCCGCACAGGTCAATTCATCCGGTTAAGCTACGCTTGCCGGGGTTGGTCTGTGGATAGGTGACCATCTTTACATACCGAGACTCCTCCGTGCCTCGGAAAGCACGTTAAGCCGTTGGTCCCGGCTGTCATTCGTGGATCTTTGACAGTCGTTACGGGTCGTCAGAAGCCCGAGAGTCTGACAACCAGTCTTACCAAGGGGTATCGTATTACCCAGTTACTGGGTTGTGGAGGTCAGATAGGCAGTCGCTCCATGTAAAATACTGGTATTCAGCTGCATCCGGTTAGACTGAAAGGTGACCCCAATATAGTTGGAAAAAGGCAAGGCAGATTGATTGAGGATTAAGTATATTAAGTATAGATTCACGCCTAAGAACACTAAGAAATAACTCATGAATATGTAAGGAAAAAAATTATCCTCATTTTCCATGAACTAACAATAGGTAAGCGACAGGAAATATACGGAAGTACATTCATATTATTCTTATAATATGATTGAAAAGGTCTTTGTTTACAGTAGGTTCTATTGGAAATGGTAATGCAGATAATACATTACAACTGGAAAGTATTAATTGACGTAGGAAGGAAGAAAGATGAAAGGAATCTCTTGATGCTGCGGGTAAAGAAATAAAGACGTTTAAACATAAAGACTGAATCGCTTACGTAACTGTCACAAGGAAAACACAATAATTATTTATAAATTCATTACTAAAACATGGGTCAAAAGTTGTGCAGACAATCCTTAAGCTGACATCAGACGTTTCACTTTTAAAGTGAAACTTTTATTACATCGTCTCATACTTTTTCGTCTGTGTGTTGCATGTCGCGTGACGGTCGGCCGCGGAGCAGGGATAAAGTGAAAGGCGCTCGTCAGAGCAGCCAAGGCCAATATAGCGGCGCCTATAGAAGTTTCACTGTTACCGTGGTTTCATAAAACCACACAATCCTTTTTTGTTCATGTTTGTCTTTAATTCGACATCTTTCACTCGATGTGAATCGATTGAACACAAAATGAATAGTGTTAAAGTTGTGTAAAAGTAAATAAAACCGGCCAAGTGCGTGTCGGACCACACACAATGAAGGGTTCCATAGTTGGGATGAATTTATACTAAGAACAAACTTAACTTTGTAATTGAAAAACATGTTCTTCCATACGGAATGTATGGGAGAACATGTTTTTGCAACCGCAAATGTAAGTTGGTCGATAATTACTCATTAACTCGTAAAGCCTACTTAGCTGTGATAGTTTTACTTTTAATTTCGTTATTTAAACTACTGCCGTGAATTTTTTGACATATCCCCACCCATTTAGCTGGCAGAGGGGGGGCGCGACACGCGACGCGACACAAAGGTACTGCTCGTCGCGCGACGAGCGGTGCCTTTGTGTCGCGTCGCGTGTCGCGCCTGTTTGTAAGAGCCTTTAATCGTCTTTAACAATCACCTTAACGAGATCAAACAATAATTGGATTTTGTGACTTTTTTTTTTCTGTTGGGCATCTCATAGCTGGCCTCTGAGGCCATAACTATTTAACCGAGCAAACCTGTGGGTGCCTTAAGCTGCTACACTCAAAGCCTCCAGCCAGGAACTTACAAACTAAACTTAAACTTAAACTAGGTGAACGCTCGCTAAGGGCACCCCCTGTGGGGTACGAGCCTCGGCTTAGGGCGTTTACCGGAGGGAGGACATCAAAGATGGGACGGGCTGGATCAAAGTTTTGATCATGATTATTAATCGGGGAATTTAAAGCTACGTGCTCAGCTGCAACAACTGCTGGCACCTCGTTTTCGAGCAAGGGTCGGGGGGGAGTATCATTTACTCGGGGGCGCAGCAGTCGCGATCGCAAAGGACCTCGACGGCGAGGTCGGAATGACGGGAAGCGTCTGTGCTTGTGTCCTAGCGTACTCGTTTCCCTACTAGACTCCTGATGATTTTGTGACTAAAATGTCCGGACTTTTATTGAAATGTCAGGCTTTTTGTCAGGACTTTTCAAATTTCTAAATGGTAATCCTACTCGGGTGAAGCATCTGATGTCCGTTTTACTAGTACCTGTGTGTCAAAACAACGAAACAGACAGACAGAAAGACTTGCTTTAACATTTATAATATAAGTAAGGCGATTAACACACGGCACCGCGCACCGCCGCGGATATGAGAAATGAGAGCACCCTCGACCGCGCGGTCGGGCGGTGTATGTGTGTTAGGCATCAACGGATTTATTAGAGGTCAATGCGACGTGAGATCCGCTTCACCGCCTGCCGCGGCGGTACGCGGTGCCGTGTGTTAATCGCCTAAATAGTATGAATGGACTAGGTACCTATAGCTCGTGCAAACACCAGAATACCCGTGATTCAGAACAGGGTTGTAACGGATGTCGTATAACAGATGAGGATGCGGATGAGGATATCGAGATAATCGGGTTTGAGGATGGGGATGAGGATACGGATATTGGAAAATTCCTTATTGAGGATGCGGATGAGGGTGCGGATGCGGATTTCGTTAAAAAATAGCCCTTGTTTTTATAGTATTTATATTTCTATTATAGGTTGTAGGTAATCATTTGGTACCTAGGTTACCGTAGCGTAATTCGCCTGCAAAAAAATTCACTTCTACGAACAAACAAAAAGTAAACAATAACACACCACACGGCACCCAGTAACTCAAATTGTGACATGTGACAGTCGTGACACCACTGCCACGTGCGGCCGATCGTATGTCATAAGACAAGGACATTGCGAATTCAGCCAATAGGAACGCGCAACTCACTTATTGGCTCGCCCATTTAGCACGGCGCGAGTTTCTAAAAATTCACTATTTGTGCGAACAACGTAGGGTCACATCCTCATAGAAAATATGAGGATGCAAAGCTTTTAAAATCAAAAGTTGAGGATGCGGATGTTTTGCGGATATCAAAATTTATGCGGATGCTCCGCAGTGGCGGATGCGGATACGGATATCCGTTACATCCCTGATTCAGAACTCGTGCAGTACACACGGCTACATATCAAGCATTTCCTGTATGATCTCGCATTGTATAGGATTTCCGTACAGTGAGAGGTCAGCATAAACTGGAAATATACTTAAAGCTTTATTTATATAGCCGTGTACATACACGTGTCAATACTATATTTTATGGTGCAGTTTAAGAAGTCTATTTATCAAAGTATATAAAATTACTTACGGTAAATTTACCACGTTCATGCCAAAAACAATAGTCACTTACTATTACTAAGTTCGCGGTAAATCCGTCGAATCTTTGCCAAAGATTACAAACGTTCTCAAATTGAACGTGCATGGCATTTGTTTTGATGGAAAATCTCAATTTGTACATTCACACCTTACACGTTTATTGACGCCATTTTGGATTCGTCTTATTTGTTGCTCTATTAATAATCAACACGTTATTATTGAAAAAAGAAAGAAAGAAACACGTACAAATAATACAAAAAATCAGTGGCACTCCGGGAGTGCCGATAGAAGTGAAAACTTGAACAATATCGCCTTGGTGGAAGAAAAATACTTGTGTAGAACATTGGTCCGTAACCTTATCTAAATAAAGAGCACAATCGCGTTTACAAAAAAAAAAAATACTTCCAAAACCTTTAAAGTAAAAATACTTGCGTAGAACATTGATCCGTAAAGTAATTTAAGTGATAACGTATTACCCAGTTTCTGGGTTGTGGAGATCAAATAGGCAGTCGCTCCATGTAAAAGACTGGTATTCAACTGCATCCTGTTAGACTCGAAGCCGACCCCAACGTAGTTGGGAAAAGGCTAGGCAGATTGATTGAATCGCGTTTACAAAAATGAGGTGTCGGTAACGGTGTCGCGAGTTCAAATGTTTTTGCCCATCTCAAAAATGCTCAATGCGCCTTAAGAAATGTTCACTTCAAAAAAACCGAGAGGTATCGTGACGGACCCGCGGGGTAATTGCGTAACACATAAAATGACAATTGATCGCAATAAGTATCATTTTGACAGTTCACTCACATTCATTGCGTTATTACCGTTGTCGAGTAGACGAATTTTTCAAACCTACGAAGCAATGGATAAGCAATGTCCTTCAGAACTCTCGGATTGTCATTGATTACACAATTAGGGTGCGTTGGAATGACGTTCCTGTTCCATTCGCTGTATATTATTATGTACACACGGCTACACATCAAGCTATACATTTCCAGTTTATGCTGATCGCACATTGTATAGGATTTCCGTACAACGCGAGGGCATCTTATTCTGGATATGTATAGCTTGATGTGTAGCCGTGTGTACAAATAGTCTCATTGAAATAAATAAATAAAGTTTTTGAGTAACTTAACAAACACTAAAATAAAAAATTAAGGAATGATAATTAAATTGTAATTAATTAATCATTTTAACTTTATACTACGATAATATACCTATAGGTACAAAGACACGCTCGTAAACACACAAACACACAATAGTACCTATGTCATACTATAGTAAAAGTATCGTGACGGACAAAATGCTACACTTTTTTCAGTTCAGCTCTCATTCGGTAAGCCGACGTTCGCACGGACGTAATAAAATCGCGGCGATTTTTTTTCGTGCACTGGATTTTCAACGCTCTGCTTAGCGCCGAGAGTTAAAAATCCAACAGTGTGTTTTTTCAACGCGCTGGAACGAGGGTGCGTCCCAGCGCATTGGATTCTGAACGCTCGGCTTAACACCGAGAGTTGAAAATGCAGGACGCGATAAAATCCCGCCGCGATTTTAATACGTCCATGCGAACATCGGCTAAGTGTGCAGAGTATAACGTGCGATAAGGAACTTTGTTCCAAAGTCAAAGTCAAAGTCAAATAATTTATTTCAATTAGGCACAAAAAGGCACTTTTGAACGTCAAAAACAAAAAATAGAATTGATTCTAGTCGCCCCTTCCAAAAGGTAGTTTTCGTATGGAGAAGAATGGGCAAGAAACTCCACCGTTACTCTTTTAAAATGTTTTACAATATTTTGTATACATTGATTATATAATTATATGTGAAGACGATGCACCTGGAATAATATTACTATACCACAATAGGTAAAAATAATTAAAAATGAAGTAATGACAGAAAAAATAATAATTATGTAATGGATACATGGTGTTCACATATTTACAAGCATTGTAAAAGTAGGTACCTATACGATATTCCTAAAATGTCTATTTTGTCACAGAAACACATACATATAAGAAATTCAACTTTTATACGTGCTGCTTGCTTGATTGATCGCGTGTGGCTGAAAAATGCACCGGTAATAGTCGTTTATTATTGATCCATTTAAACCGAAATTAATGCAGAGGTCAATGAAATTAGGCCAATTATCACGTCAGGCAAATGCAGTCCGTCTTTGTGCAGATTTTACTAGTGCATTAAGCGTCTGTATCTTATACCTATGTACACACGGCTACACATCAAGGTATACATTTCCAGTATAAGTTGATCTCGCATTGTACGGAAATTCTATTCAATGTGAGATCAGCATAAACTTGAAATGCATAGCTTGATGTGTAGCCGTGTGTACATAGTGTATAACTAAGTCGCTTTTCGTGTTTGTCTGTCTGACCGCTTAGATCTTCTAAATCACACAATGAATTTTGATACAGTTTTTACCATCATTTATAGAATTTATTACGTAACACTTATTTGTGTCTATAAATTTTTTGAAGTGAAAACATCTTTAGGCGCGTTGGGAATTTTTGAGATGAGAAAAAACAATTGAACTCGCGACACCGTTACCGATACCGCACTTTTGTAAACGCGATTGTGCTCTTTATTTATATTACGTTACGGATCAATGTTCTATGTAAGTATTTTTACTTTAAAGGTTTTGGAAGTATTTTATTTTTGTAAACGCGATTGTGCTCTTTATTTAGATAAGGTTACGGACCAATGTTCCATACAAGTATTTTTCTTCCACCAAGGCGATTTTGTTCAAGTTTTCACTTTTGTCGGCACTCCCGGAGTGCCACTGTTTTTTTTTTCTAATAAAATTAAAATGTTGTTCGTTGGGTAAGTGCATCACTCAAGAACGGCTGAATCGATTTGGATTTTTTTTTTTGTTTTATGAAATATTTGTAATAAGGACAAGGATAAGGTTTTTATAAGTCTAATCTATAAGTCCTTTTTTTCTACGGGATTTTTGTATAAATATTGGGGCAGGACAACGTCTGTCGGGTCAGCTAGTTATGAATAAAACGTAGTAATAATTATGAAAAACCTTCCAAGTGCGTGTCGGACACGCACTCTGAGGGTTTCGTAGTTGGGATGAATTCTATACCTTCAGTGAAAAGTGATGTAACTGGAAAATCATGATTTTGAGAATTATATTAAGTTTAAAAAAAATCGGACTCTTAATCTTCTTCACTAAAATGAGTACTTATTAATGACATTGGTAAACAATATCTTAGAGCACGATTTAATGTAAGAAAAAACAGATTAATTTGTATAGTTTTTTTATAATTTAAAAAGAAATCCAGTTGTTTCACGTAACACAATAGTATTAAAGTCGTAGTATGTGTAAATTAATTTAAAATGACTTGAACCATTTTACACATTATTTATTTATTGGTTGGTGTTGGATGATTATCTATATACATATAATAAAATCGTAGCGAAGTCAAAACAGTACATTGAATATTTTTGAAAAAAAGTAATTGCAACGAGGTCTAGGATCGATTCTAATGCCAAACATATATTTTTTAGAATTTTTGTCTGTTTGTCTGTATGTATGTTCCAGCATGGCGCAAATTCTACCAGACAGATTCTGTTAAAATTTTGCATAGATATTCCTTGTATGTCTGGTCAAGTTATAGGGTATAAATTATCACGCCATTTGCTATGGGGGAAGAGCAATATTACATTATGTCGTATTTTTATGTTCTAGCATGACGCAAATTCTACCGGATAGATTTTGTTCAAATTTTGCATACGTGTTCCCTATAAGTCTGGTCAAACTTTAAGGTATAAACTATCACGCTGTTTACTATGGGGGACGAGCAATATTATATTATGTTCGTATTTTTTGGAAAAAATCGCGCCAAAATTTTAGGATATTGTGATGGTTATCGATTTAACTTTTAGAATGATTATCATCACGCTATACCTTTATGGAACTGAGCAGTCAATCATGAAATATATAGGAACGGCTATTTAAGATAAATTTCAACAAAGCAATTAACTCAGCGGTTGGACGATTGCTTTGCAAACATGGGGTTGAGAGTTCGATTCCCATATACGGTTTTTTGTTTTTCTTTTTTTTCACATTTTGTTTTACGATTTTTTATTTTTTATTATGTCCCTATAATATATTACAATAAAATCGTGGCGAAGTTAAATTTTTTGAAAGAAAGTTATTGCTACGAGGCTTGGGATCGATTCTTATGCGGAAAATACACTTTTTAGAATGTTTGTCTGTTCCAATTGTAGGGTATAGACTATCACGCTATTTGCTATGGGGAATGAGCAATATTGCATTATTTTCTTATTTTTCTCTGCAAATTGTAAAAGGACGCACCAAAAGGTTGGGATATTGTAGATAGTTACCGATTTAACTTTTTAAATGATTATCATCACGCTATACATTTATGGAACTATGCAGTCAATCGTGACATAATTATATAGGAACGGCTATTTTAGCTAACTTTTAACAAAGCGCATAAGTAAGCGGTTGGACGAATGATTTGAAGTCCCAGTGGAGTAATAAGTTCGATTTCCATCTGTTTTTTATAAAACTCTTTTTTTACATTTTGTAAAACGATTTTTTTTTGATTATGTATGTACCTAATAGTTCATAGAATGTATTAATTCATAAAAAGAGGAAAACTTCGTAAGCTTTGGGAACCTACTACGTTACAAGTACTTTACAGTCACAAAACATTCAAGGTTGTATTCTGATCATTTTAGAGCTAAAGACTGTAGGAATAAAATGATTTTTTTACAGATTTTGACAGCAGATTTGTCCCAGCGATTTTAAAATATGTATGTGTGTGGTTCTTCTGGAATCGCTGCCACACTGCTTCCTGATGACAAAATAGCACACGCCATGTTTAAGATTCCCATCGATTTAGAGAGCAACGAAACGCCTGTTTGTGGGGTGTCACGCAACAGAACAAGAGATGTTTGCGCTTCATCGTATAGTATGAATGCATTATGGCAAATAGAAAAGCAGTGGAAGCTGTAAACAGAACCCTGGAGGACATCCGCAGGAACCAAGATATGATGGGTGGTGTCACTGTTCTGACAAACAAAGTAAATACTTCGTTGAAAAGGTCGACTTAATGGTCGAGAGTTCATAAACTGCGCTTGACCATCATCATACGAGCTCGGTTTGGCGGGAATTCAAATGCTCAAGAATTCTCCGATGTTCTTCTAAAAGTTGGTGAAGGCACTCTACCAGAGACTCTTGGTAGAGTAGATCCCACTTAAGAAGATCTTATTCGTCTGATATACGGGGACATCAGTCAAATACCGTACCAAGAGAATTCTTGGGTGTGTTTCCATTTTAACTCCGAAAATGATCAAACTGCAGCGATCAACCACAGTATTCTCTCACAAATTGAAGGGAGTGAAGTGATATACACCTCCATTAATGCCACATATTACCCCGTAAAATTTCTCAATTGGCAAATGGCAAGTATATTTTCCGGTTGTATATCTGTGTAACGGAAACCGGCTCAAAGTCATGTCTTTACAGAGAAACGTCATCGAGACGGAAATTCTAACAGGTTGTGGCGATGGCGAGACAGTGTTTATAGCGCGTATACCACTAATTCCCCACCATTACCAGTTTAAGCGCGTGTAATTCCCTGTGAGCGCATGCTTTGCGATCAACACGTCACAGGGGTCGACATCGAAGGCTGAAGACTGCGGGTGTCGACCTCAGGTTAAGCTGCTTCTCACACGGACAACAGTTACGTCGCTTACTCCCGAGTCACCATTCCTGACTCTCTGTATATTTTGGCTGCTGAGAATAAAACTACAAACGTAGTATACAGGAAAGTTTTATAAAAATGTGGCTATTATTGTAGTATATTGTGATGTCTTACGACTTCCACGCGAACGAAGTCGCGGGCAGAAGCTAGTGTGTAAATATATCGGTTTGTACTAATTCACATAGATCGCGTAGTAAGAGTCACATACATTTGTATTAATGTACATTAAGGTACTTGAAATATTTGTTCAGTTCACATTGATATTATTTAAAATGTATTTTATTACACATTAATAAATGTAAAAAATGCTTTGTTAGAGCACTTTACACCAAAATAAGCTTGCTCAATTTTAATCTTAGAGGGGTACCAATTAGACCAAAAGATTGCATTTTTTTTACTATTATACTTAGTGTAAGAATATTAAAACTGATATAGGTCAAGATATATGACTTTTCACTGAAGGTACAGAATTTATCCCACGAACAAAAAAAGATGCGATACCTACATCGATATACTACACGGTCAATTCTCCAACTGCAAATGTAAGTTTGTAATCGCAATTTTTTTTTTATGTTGTAAACTTTTACTTGTACTGTGAGACCTTGCTTATTTTCAAATTTCATGATTCTAGGTCAACGGAAAGTACCTTATAGGTTTTGATTTTTTTGCGAGTATCAAAATATATCGCATTTATGGCCGGATTTTATTGTGTTGACTTAGAAATTTGATATTTTAGAGCTCCAAGGGATCGTAAACCTACGTATTTGATTAAAATTTCAACTTGATACCTCCATGCGTTCCTGAGAAAAAGGGTAATGACAGACTGACAGACAAACGGACTACGAAGTGATCCTATAAAGGTTCCGTTTTTTTTTTTGAGGTACGAACTCTAAAAAGTGTCTTTTGATTAATTTCAAAGACTGTTTCAACCATTTTCCCTTTACATTAATTTCTACTAATGCGCTCTCTTAAGAGGGCCCTTCCCGATCCGTCTATCGTCAACGCGAGCATGGTCGAAAAGCTTGTTGTTTCATCCAGCGCAAGTGAGAACTGCTAACAAGCAAGTGAGAACGCGATAACATTGTACGAAAATATCTTGCTTCAGGAAATACGTGTTTTTGAATACGCCTTCCAAGTTTGTGAAATTAATGTTTGTCATTTAGAATTTCCATTACATGTGCGAGGTTTCTATAACAATGTTTTGTTTACTTTTACAATTTATGAGTACATTATGAACGGTCACAGTACAGGTAAAATTTGTGCAAAAAAGCAGATTTTTGTAATTTTAATTTTTAAAGTGAAACTTTTATCACATCGTCTCAAACTTTTTCGTCTGTGTGTTGCATGTCGCGTGACGGTCGGCCGCGGAGTAGGGATAAAGTGAAAGGCGCTCGTCAGAGCAGCCAAGGCCAATATGGCGGCGCCTATAGAAGTTTCACTTTTACCGTGGTTTCATAAAACCACACAATCCTTTTTTTTGTTTTCATAAATATACCTTGATATAGTACACAAGATACCAATTAGTTTAAAAAAATTCAAGAAAGATGTGTTACAACGATGTAATCACTTACGAGCCTTTGTATGAAAAGTATGACGGGTTGGCCGCTCTTAAGCTGTCTATCGCTGTATCCTGCTTCACCCGTTACTTTGTACGTAAGATCTACATACATTCCAAGAATTATAAGTAAGATTGAAGAAAGCATTTATCATCATCAATCGCAAGGATACATTCGATTTGTTACTATGTTTACTACATCTGTCAAAGAAGTCGTAAAGGTTAGGTAAGACCACAAGCGATCGCAGATTCGAAGTTATGATAAATTAATTAAATTGTGTCCGTGAACTATGGTATTTGATTTGATTATTAAAGGAATTCAAAAATCTTAATTTTTTTTAATTCGTTTATCGAGTGTTTATTTTATTTGTCACCTACATTTGTATTTCTCTGATGTGACAATACAATTTGGGCAATGTATTTGCAGTGTGATTTCATTGGGAAAACCGCGACGCAAAATATTTCGTTGAAGTGCCAATTTCAAAGTCCACAATTTTTCTTAAGTAGTTATAATAGAAACAATGACATGTTTTTCTTTTTATATGACTTTTTAAAATACTCGTAATAATATTACTAAGTAAAGGCAACGGTGCGGTTTAAAAGAAGATTTAGTGGCAAAAATTTAAAAGAGTATGCTTAGCTGGTTTGGTCACGTTGAGAGGACGAATGAAAGGGGATTACAGGAAATAGCACACATATCTACTCGGAAAGAGATCATCACCGTAACAACTCGAGCCATTTAGTATTCTTTGTATGAAACTCCCTACTGCAACGCACACTAATCGGAATCGTAGCGTAATCGCCTCGCCTCGGGACAAGGCTCACGAACCGCGGCGTTTACGGTGACGATCCATTTCCGAGTTGATACACCTTACTACCAAAAGGTAGTGAGTGGAAATGCCTTAGGAGAATATAGTGACCATATTGGTGTTGTTCTTCAGAAAGGTCAGGTGCGTAGTACTCGTAACTGACGTGCGTGTATGACCAGATGTATGAACGTAAACGAGGCAAAAGGAGTAAGCAAGGATCGTAGCAGGTGGCGTTCTAGTTTCTATCTACCCCCGTGGAAAGAAGGCGCGAGTTAATGTATGAGTATGTGTATAAAATCGTTAAAATTCTGTCATACAAACACTTCTCTGAATGCGATGTTTGTTTAAAAACTAAAAGTCTGTTTTTTGAAACAGCCATTCTTTCTCTCGTCATTATATCTGTGCGATTATTTGAAAACAAAGACAGTTTTTAATGCAACAGCTTCTGAGTATTTTGACGATTTTGTTTTTGTGACATGTTTCCGCAACGCACTGGATTGTGGGAATCATTCAGTATAGTGGTAAATATAAAAACTTTCAGAGAATTTAGAGGACTTTCCCAGTGGGTATCTTGTCTAGCTGTATTGCTTATTCTATAAGATCATAATTAAGGTACGTTATCTGCAATTTTAAGGGGAACCAGATCGCTTAAAAC
The DNA here is from genome assembly GCA_963680765.1 of Agrochola lychnidis. Classification (NCBI taxonomy): domain Eukaryota; kingdom Metazoa; phylum Arthropoda; class Insecta; order Lepidoptera; family Noctuidae; genus Agrochola; species Agrochola lychnidis. The sequence continues at coordinate 15,369,910 of OY796869.1, read as the reverse complement.
CACATATACCTAAAGCCTCGTGCAGACTAGAGCGACACGATAGCGCGACGTGACTCTAACAAAACAATTTCTAAGGAAACTTCACGGTAGAACAATTACCCGTGTCGTACGAGGCTTAAATAAGAGTAACCAAGGTTAACCAGCGGGATAGTTACAAAACATACATTAAAATATGCAATCGATTGCAATGCTTCTCATTTTGACAGTTTAGCTCCGTTCATTTAGCAGACAAATTTTTCAAACCTATCAAAAAGTCAAAAAAAAAACCTGTCCGATCCGTGAGGGTGTTGTTAGGTATCGTACTGAGAGTCTATTTATGTGGTAATTTTCAAGAAAATCGAAAAAAATAAAATCGTCTCATTTTTTTTCAATGGGGAATTTTACCGTTTACATGGGGTGCGGGCGACCGTCGTTTAGCGGGTGTCCACAAGTCATAACTTATAACCCCTGTTGAAAATTTACTAATTTTTAATGAATTTGGGGTATTTTTGGTACCAAAAATGTGATTTTTAAATAGCAATAACTTTTTTTTATTTTCAAGGTAATGTTTATTGCAGTACCTATGAGCCCTTTTCAAATCGGACAGGGTTTTTTTTACATATTGTAAATGAAGCAATGGATTAGAACTTTCCTTAAAAACCCTTGGATTGTGATTGAAAGTGTTTTACGCAATTAGGCTGCTTGAGTTCAAATTCAAGAAAAAATTAATAAAACCACAAAATTGCAAACCGCTTTCCGCTACAACACTGACCTAGCCTTACGCTACTCTAACAGCTTAAAGGAACGCTACCCAACCTGTAGAACCCGTCACCTGTCCCGTTACGATGACTATCGAGATCGCCTCCATTTCTATAAATAACCCTCTGATTTACTTAGAATACTAGCGAAGTTACAATGTGAACCAAGCCCTATAGAGCTCAAGTTATGGTGGTAGTACTCTCAAAGTATTGCCATGGTCAGTTTAAGTTGATCTCTGTTTGTTGCGGATTAAATCATGATGCTTGTCAGAATAAGCTAAGATACATTATAATGGGTATCGGTGGAGGAAATGCTTCAGACAACATGTAATTTACATTTTGTACTGTTATTCTGTTGATTTTAAAGCTTGGTCAGGTCTCTAAATAGTAAATTGTTGTCAAGGAGATATCAAATCGAAAATGGTTTATTATCGGTCGAAAACGTACCTACCTAGCACATTGTTTTTTTTTTTCTGTCAATAGGATTTTCTTTGGTAAATGTCAAAGTAATATCGGGTTAATCTCACTAATTATTACTTGTGTTTAACTGTTTTTAAACCTATATAATATGCTAGAAAAAGCATTTTTAAAGTGAATACTTCTTTAGGCGCGTTGGGCCTTTTTGAGATGGGGAATGTTACCGACACCAGCTTTTGACCATTAAAAAGACATCAACGCACGATACTTTTTCTTTGGGATTAAGGCTCCTGGCTGTGACTTCACTCGACAGAGTTTAGGTAAATTCTTGCGATGCTATGTTTGTGTGCACCGTTCACGCACACACGCCTAAACATCGAGCGTAGTGATCGCTTAAACAGTTTTGATCCTATAGACCTATAGACGGCAGTTGTGTCACTTTAGTCCAAAATTTTGTTTTATTCCTGTCAAACGACGATTGCCCATTCTGAAATAGATTAAAGTGACACAACTTAACTATATTTTAGTTTGACAGCACTAAGATGGCACTGAGATATTAGTTTAGTGAAAATGGCAATTTTGCTATTCTGAATTTGACGTTTTTAACCTAAAATTTAGATTTTCTAACTAAATATGACTATTTTTAATCGCGACTAAAAACATGTGGAATAAAATTGGTTGTCATGAACTAAAATTCACACCAACACCTCGACTTCAGATGAAAAAACAGTACTGAATTTTTTTTTTTCTTTTGCTTATATCTCGAAAACGGTGTGTCCAATCGCAAAAATAATTAAAATTTTGACACCCTTTATAAAACCCTTAAACCCCTAACACTCTACATGTAGGTAATATTTTTTCTTATTTTCCACACAAAAAGTGAAAAATCCATATAAAACACGTCGAGGCTGCCCCCCCTGCGCGCCTCCGTCTCTAAAAAGATTCACGTGGTTAGGTATCACGTGTGGAGTCGCGGTTGTCAAATTCGATTTAGATGTGTCAAAATTATTTTTAAATTTAAAGAATTTATTTTGCAGAATAGCTTTGAGATTCTCATAGTCAAAAATAAGGAATTTTAGTGATAGTTTAGTTAGTTTAGTTCGGTGTACAAGAGAATCGGCACCCATGTCTAACTAAATCTGACTATTTTTAATCGCGATTAAAAAGGTGCGGAATAAAATTAGTTATCTTGAACTAAAATTCACACCAACACCTCGCTTCAGGTGCAAAAAACAGTACTGTATCTTTTTTTTTTCTTTTGCATATATCTCGAAAATGGTGCGTCCAATCGCAAAAATAATGAGAATTTCGATCCCCTTTATAAAACCCTTAAACCCCTGACACTCTACATGTAGGTAATATTTTTTCTTATTTTCCTTACAAAAAGTAAAAATTCTATATAAAACGTCAAGGCTGCCCCCTGTGCGCCTCCAGCTCTAAAAAAAATTCACGGGGTAGGGCAAACAAGTACCACGTGGACTCGCGATTGTCAAATATAATTTTAGTGTGTCAAAATATATTTAAATTTAATTTAGAAAATTTTTGTTGCAGAATAGCTTCAAGATTTTCATAGCCAAAAGTAAGGAATTTTAGTGATAGTTTAGTAAGTTTAGTTCGGTATACAAGAGAATCGGCACCATATTGCCATCTTAGTGCTGTCAAAATAAAATATATTCTATAATTATTTCACGATGGGAAATCATCGTTTGACAGGAATGAACGAAACTTTGGTGATTTTTAGTCTAGTTTTGAGGCATTAATTTGTGACAAGAGAATTGGCACCAGTATCCATAAAGGGATCTGAGACACTTGCGCGAAAGACATTTTCGCGAAAGACACTTGCGCGAACCCACTTGCGCGAAAAAGTTGCGGAAATGAGATTTCTTCATAACATCACGCCATCAATTTCAAAGGGCCCAACACTTTGAAATTGATGGCGTGATGTTATGAAGAAATGTGAAAATTTTCGCAGCCGCCATCTTAGATTTACGTTTTGACATCAAAATCTGCTTTAGAATCCTCAAAAACTATGAAAAAGACACCTATGACGAAAAATCTGAATATTGTCACAGCCGCCATCTTGGATTTATATTTTGACCTCACTATCAGCTTTAGCATCCTCGAAAACTATGAAAACGATACCCATGACGAAATATTTTTAAATGTTCGCAGCCGTCATCTTGGATCTTTATTTTGACTTAAAATAGTCTTCAGTAGCGTTAAAGAACTTCGTTCCAAAAATACTTCACTTATTGCTACAACAGCATATCGGCGCGGGCATATCGGTGACGCGAACCCATAACTTTTCCCCTACCAAAAATCATTCAAAACTATGAAATCTAAAGTCAAAATATAACTAGTGAACCCAGCAGGCAGATGTTGTCCTGCGACAACAGCGCCACGCGAGTCCAACTATAGTTATGAACCATCCAAGTTACACAAAAAGAATTTAAAAAAAAAACATTTAAATCAGTCAAGCCGTTTAGGATAAGAAGAATTACGAACACACGTACACCGGTATTTTATTTATTGCCAGGCATGCAAAATTTTAATGTTCTTCAAAAACAAGCAAAGTACTTTAAAATAAAATGCGGATCAAAATGTGGTAGTCGACGTACAATTTCTGGAATATGTTAACATCGGACACGTACGTGCGTGTGTGCGTGCTGCGACGCAAAGTGATACGTCCTCACGCTGGGAAGGCCCGTTCGCTACTGACGGAATAGATTTTCCGGGATCGTTTATATAGTTCACTTTGCCATTTATTTACGTAATGAAGTAATTGTTTATTTATAAAATAAAATTTAGATTCTATTAAACAATTAACTTAAAATTAATATAGAATTTTTAAAATTTCTTAAAAGTGTTTCTAAGTATTAGAAAAAAATATTTATTTGGCTTGAAGTTTTGAGAAAGTTACGTTATTTCAACATTTTTTTTCTGCTATATTTTGTATGAAAGTTGAAAAAAGTGGTTCCCCTATGTACAAGTAGACCATATAATGATGTTGATGATATTTTTTAATTTTCAACATCAAAAGCAGTTTCTTCTAACGAAACGATCAAACGTCAGTCTCGCGTCATTTTTTGGAAAACTTGTTGCGAATTTTAGTGATTTCCCACGAATCCTTAATTTATTTCAAAAATCCCTTTCCCCTATGTACAAGACGAAGAATTGGACTTTTCAAATCACAAATAATTTTTTTTAAATTCTCGTCCCCTTTCTCACAACGAATAAACAAAATTGATCAAAATCAGTGATTTCGTGCGGTGCGGCGGCACGGAGCCTTAATGACATTCCAAACATTGAAACATGACAACGACATGATTGACATTTCCTTTTTTTTACCGACTTCAAAAAGAAAAGTATATCCTGCACAATAAAATTGTTCAAGTTTTCACTTCTGTCGGCACTCCCGGAGTGCCGGTTTTTTTTTCTGCATTTTCAACGCAAATCGAAAACGATAACTTAGTGAAAAACTTAGTGATGTACCATCTTATACCTGTACCTACATTGTTGACAAAATAAATCTGAATCTGAATCTGAATCTGATATTCGGTCGGATTCTACTGTCAAGTTACTCCGTTGCTGTGGTTCAAAATAAGAACAGAAAAAATTGACGTTTCAAACAAGGTAAGATTTAATGAGAAATCATAAATTACACTGTTTACTGACCTACGGTCGCTTTCACCTTAATTATTTATAGTAATTATAATTTAATGTGTTGGCTAACGGCCATAAGTGTAATGACCTTGAAATTATAATGATATAACTAGTAAAAATATCACCAAGTTGTAACAAACGTAGACATGCATTATGACTTTTAGGTACTTAAGCACTCTTCTTCTTTTCCGTCAACGATTTTCATGATTATTTAGGGACATAGGTGGAAGGTATTCCACCTGTCTACTTTTACGCGTATTGGAGGTGAAGTGTAGTCAAAGAGCGTAAGAGAAACTTCAACTTGCAGTAAATGATAATATAATTATCACACGTATCAAAGTCTAATGTTATTTTATTTTTATTTTTATTCAAAAGGAACAACAAACAGCAATATAAAACATAAGAACAAGAAATACATAAAAAAATACAGACAATATTGCAACCCACAACGCTATTCACGGATTAGCTACAGGACAGTGACAGTGAAAATAATCGCTAGGGTTACAAATACATTTTTTTTTTTCTTAACTAACGTATTTATAGTATATCCATATAAATTTTAAGAAATGGTAAGTACACAAAAATAGAAGAAAATATGTTCAAGAAAGCTCCTTGAGTATAAGAGTTCTGAACGTATAGGGAGCACAAACAAAAATGTCTATGTGTTCAAAATTCCCATTCTAGGAATCGACCATTCTGCGAACAGGCGAACGCAGGCCAGAGTTGGACTTGCAAGTACCCATTGAAAATAATCTGCCAGCGCGCACCTTTCGCTTGTGGACTGTCCTAGGAACCGCATAGCATACCATGTTGGACAATTCAATGCAGTCAAATATATTTCTTATAATATTAAATGTTCACTATGAATACTTCTAACTAATTAAACTAGTAGGGACAAAATAAACTAATGACATAATATCTACTGTCCCGCGACAGTTGACAAGCAAGCGAGCGATGCTACTAAAAAGCACGCTACTTTACGCTGTAGGTAACGCCCCGGATTGTGGCTTAGTGTTGCCACTTACAAGGGTGCGTTCCTGACTAACTTTTAATGAAATATACATAATGCCACGTATAACTAACGTGCGTTCACAAATTCACAATACGTAACCCTACAATACGGTAGTTGCCTAGAAAAAAAAAAATTCTATTTAGTCCGTCTTTCAGATAATAAAAAAATATTAGACACGTATTTTTTGCTTTATCATATTAATCAAAAATAACTTAGAAAACACGCATTAAAGTTGGGGAGTGGGGGCCCGCTACGTCACAACGCAGTATTAAATCTAGCAAGGTGTGACGTCATGCCACATTTTAACTCAATGTATCGCCGTAATCTTTTGATTACGTCAAAAAAGAAAAAATACGTGTTCAATATTTTTTAATAATCTACAAGACGGATTTTTGGAAATTTTTCGACACAGGCCTATTATGATAATAATTATCATCATCACCATTTTGTTTTCCCGCCCTTGTACCAATTTACTTGTGGTCAGCTCAACATGTCTTTTTCTACCATACATCTCTATCAGTCGTCATTTCGGCAGTCACCTCCTTTCCAGCCATATCATCTTCCACACAGTCCATTCATCGTTTCTTTGGTCTTCCCCTACTCGTATAGCCATCCACATTCATACTCAAAACTTTCCTCACGACATTTTCCTCATTCCCCCGCATCAGATGCCCATACCACGACAACCGATTTCCACACAACTTCTAAGTCACCGGTGTCACTTTGAGACTTCCTCTTATAATATACTCATTTCTTATTTTAACCATTTGCGTAACACCACACATTCCTCTTAACATTCTCATCTCAGCTGCTTGCAATTGCCTTTCATTCGTCTCCTTTGTTTCTCGTGAAATTAAAACTTCGTGAGTAATACCTATTTCAATCAGCTACTGTCGAAAAAAAAACTATTTCGCACACTGTAGTTATGTGGAGAATAACCCTAGAGCCTTAGTTTCACAGTAAAAGATGATTACTGTAATGTTTACTGGCATAAAAAGCTATTACTATAATTAGATTACTGTATTCTTTTAACTTAAATATACTGAAAACAATATTTTTTACAAACTCGTATAACAGCGCAGGGACAGACCCTACATATTTGGTTCTATAGTGAAAAGTGAAGAGAATAACATGTTCTAACAAATTTTTTTTTTTTTTTGTTTGGCAAAATATTAATTTCATAATTTAGCTCAAAATGAATGTTCTCCTTTACAAGTTACAATTTACAAATTTGTAAATCTTATAGATAGTGCAATCCACGAAGACGCGCCCCACTCTGCGATTACTGTACTGCAAGCTAAACTCTAATACGGCGCGGAGCGGAGTGGGGCGCGTCTTCGTGGATTGCACTATCTATTAGTCTGTACCACAAAACTCTAAGCCACATAATTGTAACTCTACAAGTATACAATTCTACTAAATTGTTAAATTGTAGAAAATATTACGTAGGTAACACAGAAATTACAAATATGTGATGTAAATTGTAGACAAGTCACTACAATTTACAAATTTGTAATTTCTGTGTTAGGTACGCAATATTTTCTACAATTTAACAATTTTGTAGAATTGTATAGTTTTGTGGTATAGGGCCCAGCTGGGGCAGTCAGCTTCCATCGACCATCTTGCGGACTGGCTAATATCTTAACCATGACATGAGCATATCATAGTTTGTGCCGATACGAGAGAATGAGAAGACCACTGTCTTAAAGAAATACTGTTATAATATCACTCGGGTCGATCCTCATCATATATGCATGCCTTTTTCCTACTATGTTAGGGTCGGCCTCCAGTCTAAATGGATGCAGTTGAATACCAGTATTTAACATGGAGCGACTGCCTATCTGACCTCCGCAACCCATTTACTAGTTACCCTTTAACTCTTGGTCAGACTTTTGCTGTGGAAACTCGAGAGGAATTTCAAAACATGTTAATCATCTACATATTCAGCATCTTATGAACTTAATAACAGTGTTTTTCAGCAAATCACCATGAAATGTCAACCCAAGAATTCAAGCTATTAAAATTTTAATCGAGTTTTGACTTAATTCTAATCAATTTCCAGTTTACTAGTTGTTTCCGTTTACGCAACTTAAATTAGTGAAATTAGTTCGCTGTTTGGTACGTCTTTGGGACAAAAGTCTGTGTTATTTTTATCAACATGTCCAGTGGCGGTATCGTTTTCATCATCTGTTCTTACATTATCACCAATTGTTTTGTGTTGTCTCTTACCTGCCTCGTTAGCCTAAGTTGAGTATACTATAGTGAGCATGCCCGAATGGGGTCTTGGATTTAACACCGACTCAGCAAAACTTCATCCACCAAATGCACTGGACACGTGTGGTGGATTACGGCCCACTCCCTCTCACAGAGAGGAGGCCTGTATCCCAACAGTGGGAACACTATAGGCTGGTTATACAGCAAACTGTTATTGTAACATTATTTCCTTGGTAGCAGTGCAATAGTAGGGTCTGGTTTATCCGGGGTGTTACGAAACGGCAAACATCCTTTGGATGAGTTTTGTTGTGACTTACAACTAGTAATCAATCAACAAGTACCGATATACATGGATATCTGTTTGTAAACTATGCATAAACAGTGCACACACAATTTTTACGATCATTTAGAAACAACACATGCTTATGTAACTTCTGCTCAGGAAGTACAATTTAAACATAATGTCATCATTAGAGTCCACATATAATATGATAGAATTCTGAAGTAGATATAGTATAATCGCGTTTTCGGTAGTAATGGTTGACCTTGAAAACTTAATTCGTTCATTCAACATTAGTTTCTTCAACACACTATAAATCGGCTTTGTTGATTCTGATTGGTGATTCAGCATAGCTCAAGCCCGGAACATTATTAGGCCAGACTTTGAGCAAATTGTTAATCATATTGATTTTTCAGGAGTAAATGTAAAGAAGTAACTGGGTTGTGGAGGTCAGATTAGGCAGTCGTTCTATGTTAAATTCAGCTGCATTCAGTTAGACTGGAAACTAACCTCAAGATGGGAATGATGATCTTAGGTATAGTTAGACAAATATCGTATAAGAGGGCAAACGTAGAAAGCCCATGCTTTTGGCCAAAGATTTGAAGCCCCGGATCTAGGGGGGAGGGGGCAAGCCGGGGCCCGTGCCTCGGGCGACAACTTCAGGGGGCGATAAATTCAAGCGTAGCACCACCCAGCATACAGCAACTTTGCAATAAATGAGACACGCAGCACATTTATAATCTTTATTTTTTTTTCTTTTATACAAGTTTTGGCACCCCTATTGAATTGGCGCATTATCGATCGATACGATTTGATTAATATGTTGCTGCCAAAATTTTCATTTTGAGAAATTTTTTATTTCGCGGGGGCTAACTTAGCGCATCATAAAAGATTGACGGGGGGCGGCAGACGGCAGTTTTTGACCCGCCTCAAAAAATTCTAGATCCGGCGCTGAGGATTTGATTTCCAAGTGGAACAAGATTAAATTCTGCATCTTTATCTCGCACTATTGTAACTTCATTTTCTAAGAACCTACTGGACAGTGATTCCGTGTTTGGGTCTCGTGATTTTGTGTGGTCAGTGACTAACCTGGTGTCAGAGTTTTAAAGCCGCCCATGGGCCTCTGAATTGGCTTAACATGTCGTCGAGAAATATCTCTCAGGCATGCCGGTTTCCTCACGATGTTTTCCTTCACCGTTTTTGAAGCAAGTGATAATTATAGTACGTGACTTGTGGTATGTGAGTTATATGTGATAGTAAATGCAGGTGCATTTACTAATCTACATAAGATTACCGAGTAGGTACCAAGGTTACGGCCAAAAATACCATTAGGTTACCACACACTTAGCTAAAACTACGACAATTTCTATTTTTAGCGCACTTCAGCAACGTGCATTAGAAAAATCAACATAAATAGTAATTTGTGTCATTGGCCTGTCATGCTATAGCGGTCTAGTACTAATGGAGGGAAGCAGACACTTTTAACACCTACACTAGGATTCCTAGGTGTTGTAGCAAGTATAAATGACATGCTAGGAAATAAAGATCGAGTTTCCCTTTGGAGTGCAAACCAATTAGCTCATTTTATACCTTGTTATACCAGGAATCCGCTGGATGCGGAAAGCACAGAATCGGTCGGAGTGGCGGTGCTTGGGGGAGGCGTATGTCGAACAGTGGACGTCTTTCGGCTGGAATGATGATGATGATACCTTGTTAACAGATTTTTCTTACAAAAATATATAGTTTATACAATTATTTGCGTATGTGCATGAATTTAAAATAAAACGTTTTAAAACGTTGGCGCTGCTATCTTTCCTAGCACAAACTTTAGCTTCGTTACAGGAGATAACCATCTTTACATACCAAGACCCCTCTGTGCCTCGGAAAGCATATTAAACCGTTGATCCCGGCTGTCATTTGTAGATCTTTGACAGTCGTTACGGGTAGTTAGAAGCCCAAAAAGTCTGACAACCAGTTTTACCAAGGGATATCGTGTTACTTAGTAACTAGGTTGTGGAGGTCAGATAAGCAGTCGCTCCATGTAAAATACTGGTATTCAGCTGTATCCGGTTAGACTGGAAGCCGACCCCAAAATAGTTGGGAAAAGGCTAGGTAGATGATGACAGGAGATAACAATGCAAAACCATATTAGGTGTATGAAACCCTATTTAATTGATTTATTTATTGCTTGTACCTGGTAAAAACACAGGTAAGTAAATAAACAATTTCCGTAATAAATAAAATTTATCTAGATCTAGATCTGCCTCAAATAGATACAAATCATACCATTACGTATCACCTACAAATAAATCAACACAGATAGATAGGTAGGCATGTCATAGACAGTACATTTGGCACTGAACTTGCATCGTCACATGTTCGATACAAACGTTTTATGTAGACAGAAGCAATGACTTATACCATGTATGAACAAGACGAATTTAGAAACCCAATTACTGACTTTATTTCTAAACATTTGTCAAAATTTCAACCAAGAAAAGTACACTTTTCATAGGCCTACAAGCATCGTCGCTACATGGTAAGAAAAGAAAGAAAGAAAAATAAGTTTATTTGTCACAGAAACTTGTTTCCCCGAAGAGTTGGCCAGAGGTAGCAGGTACACCCACATTTCGCCTGTTATGTTTAAGTTCCATGTAATAGGGGGCGAGCCTGTTGCCATCAACCGGGCACAAATCCAGACTCTGAGCTGCTACTAAGATATTTCTGATAGAAAAACTTAATAACACTTTGCTCGACCCGGGAATCGAACCCAGGACCTCATGCTCATGAGTAGCGCTTGCTACCAGTAGACCAACGAGGCCGACAATAATACATAATAAAACAAAAGATTTAAATATAATCACGAGCACAAAACACAAATATACGGCAGCTGCTGGCACGTCATGACTGTGACAAGAAGGCTTCCACTCAGCATGATTCTGTGCTATGGGGACCCACAGCACAGCACTGATTTTCAGTGGTCACCCGACTGGTTCTGCAATGCCAACCAAGGCATTGTCTAAATGAATTCCGCTGGATGCGCGAAGCACTGGACGTGGTTGACGAGGCCATGCTTGGGGAAGGCTTATGTCCAATAATGGACTCCTTTCGGCTAATTGATTATGATCATAATTCTCTAAATTGACACTACTAATGTAAGCAAAATATGCAAAATATCATCATCATCTGCCTAGTCTTTTCCTATGTTCGTGCTTCTAATCTAATCGGATGTAGCTAAATATCAGACTTTGTTTACATTGAGCGACTGCCTATTTTACCTCCACAAAAATTCAAAAAAAATTCAAAAGTCATTTATTCAAACTAGGCTGAGAATCAGCACTTTTCGAACGTCAAAATTACATAAGACAGTCCCCCAAAAACGCCCACCCTTCACCACTTCCTAGTGCCTTTAGCTGGGAAGAAGAAGTGGCGCAACAAACTCCCCAGCAGCACAGCTGTCTGTTCAAGTTAGAAAAAATGATTCTATACAATAGTATTCAAAATAACTTACATTATGCAACACAAAACATAATTCAAATGATAAATTATAGGCCATATGCCAGCTAGCACACGCCAATATACCAGCCAAAAACATCGAGAACTATACTCAAGCAATATTTAAAAAAAATAAAAACTAAACGTAAAAAGAACTAAATATCTATATAAAAGCCTCCAGACATAAAGGGCGTGCCCGCTTACATAAAGCTGTAATTGGCAGTTATAAATGATAAACTAGGACCATCGAGGTAAATGAACAGTTAATTACTAGTAACAATAACAAAACCATGATCAGCAAGACGACCAAGCAGCACACGTCCGAGCATGACGAACTTGCTGGTTGCTCAAACAAAAAAAAAAATATATGATCAATTGTCGAGGTCGCTAGCTAACCACAAATTGCAATACAACTCATAACAAAAAAATTGTAATGAGTAGATTATGTCAACAATAAAATAAAATAAAAAACTCATATAAAATGACAGTAGGTAAGCTAATTCTGGAGAAAGAACATAAACATTGTCTTGAGTTAATCACAGCGACCAATTATTCTTATCATTTAAGTAATCGTTGATACAATAGTATGCCTTTGAACAAAGGTTGGATTTTACTTTAGTTTTAAATGCATTAAAAGGCAAATCTAGAAAAGAAGAGGGTAGCTGGTTATAAAAAGTTATACCAAGCCCAACAAATGAGTTATGAACCTTATGAAGCCGGTGAAAGGGAGCTCGTAGTTTGTCCTTATTTCTAGTGTTAACATTGTGAATATCACTGTTTTTAGTGTATAAGTGTATATTTTGCCTAATATATAAGATGTTGGCAAATATGAATTGAATCTACAACACACACATTTAATCACAACCTAGTTACTGGGTAAAGCATGAAAAATATAGACTTCCTTAAGAGCGTTTATCATAAAAGTTGGCAACGTCGCAAATAGCTGTCAAATATTTACCTGTTTAGATTAATTTGGCAATATTACTGTATGGAACTAGGAAATTTGGCTAACTAGTGAACTAGAATATTGATTATGAAATGCAATAATTAATATCGTTACACCGAATATTTAGTCTTAGATGTAAAAAAAGTATTCGAAAACTTTCCAAATGCATTTTTTACACCAAAAACGGTTATAATTCCATTATTAATATTCTAGTTCGCTAACTGGCCACATTTAATATTTCCATACAGTAATATTGCCAAATTAATCAAAACAGCGAAATATTTGATATTTATTTGCGACGTTGCCCACTTTCAAAATAAACTTTCTTTAAATTTTGTCCATTTTTCCCATGACTGACAAAAGTAATTTTTAAGCTCTAAATTATCTGGCAGACCGTTAGATGGTGAAGGTTTGGTTTTCTACGACAGCGGTGGCTGCCACAAAAAGGCCGCAGTGACAGCTATAATGAAAATGATAGTACCGGGATTTGACTTCACGATGTCAAAAACGGTTTCTAGAGAAACCAACGGGAAACACACCAATTTTCTTTCATATATAACATTTCAGTGACGTCATTCGTCGGTAAATTTCACCACAGTCTTAGGAAACTCTACCTTAAAGTAACTGATTTAGATTTGCGTTAACCCCTTTAAGACTGGATACCTAATTTTTTCACTACACTACGAGTAAAGGTTCATGTACACACGCAGTCACGTCAACGTCAAGTCACCGATCAGTCACGTCAAAAAATATAGTTGCGTAGAAGTTTTAGGACGTTGGCTACACACATCAGTCACGTCACTACCGGTATGTCTCAGTCGACGTCGCGTCACCGGCAAGTCAAAACTTGTATTGCCACGAACGAAACAGGCGTTGCTATGATTGACTGACTGACTGACTATCTGTTCACACACGTCCCTGAAATTGACGTGACCAATCAGCGACTTGACGTTGACGTGACTGATGTGTGTGCATGAACTCTTATTTTATTTTACATCTTGTCTACACGAAACAAGTGAAGACCAACGTCGTCCATTGTGTACACAGCACATGACACTTGCATCGGCACGTTTTACACCTGCTTTTGTGGAAACACGTGCGATACATGTGAAATGTTTTGTCTTACAATAATAAATGGACAGAATGTCCTCAATAGATAATATAATAATAATTATAAATACGAAAGTGAATTTATTTGTTTGTTACGCTTTCACGCTACAACGGCTGAATGGATTTGGATGAAAAGACATGACCATTGGGGCTATGGGCGCCTGCCTAAGTGTCAAAATCAATGTGCAGCAAATATTGTTTTGTTTTTGCAATTGTTGTATTCTATAGTTTACAGATAAAAAAGTTTCACGAATCTAAAAGGTCAGGAAACTGAGAAAAAGAAAGATAAGTTTTCACAAAATAACTCTGCTTTTCGATATGAGATGGCACTAGGCGTTGTGGTTATCGAGTTTAAGAATTATTTTCTACTATTTGACACGCCATCGAGGCGTTAGATTTTTTTATATCATCATAGGGGCAAACGCCTATCCTATCCAGCCATGTGTAGAAATAAACATAATAGATTAAGTATTCATAGGCCTGGGTTCATATAAACCACCAAATAAACGCTGCTTTGTTAAGTTTTGCTGGCTCACATGTAATCGAACCGCTGTGTCTGACTTTATAGCTGTCTTGTTGCTAAATACTATTACTTCATTGTAGTATAGGTACCTAATTGTTCAACCATCGGGCAAGTCTCGCTTGCAGGGGTAAGGTTAGCATTGACATAATATGCCTTTGAACCCGCCTTACGGATATGCCACAGTTTAGGCATCTCATCATAGAGTAAAACAGATGAATCCTTTATGAACAGCAATGGTAATCGGGTTTTGAAGATGTCAGTCCGTAAAGAATAACAATGGTCGTTAGAAATAGAACACAATAATTGCCCAGTACACAACGATCGCATAAACACCACGTGGGTTGGGAACTGCAATGAAACCTGACGTGACGCAAATATCGAATGTGGAAGTAGGGATGGTGAATGGCGATCTGAAATCAATAAATTGGTTTTTCTCGAACCTAACACACTAAAATCGAAATCATTTGACTGCCTCGTTGGTCTAGCGGTCGCAAGCACTATAGCTGAGCATGACGTCCTGGGTGCGATTCCCGGGTCGGGCAAAGTGTTATTGGGTTTTCCATCTGGAATTTCTCAGTAGCGGAATCGGAGTCCGGATTTGTGTCTGGTTGATGGCAATAGGCTCGCCCCCTATTACACGGGACTGGCGAAATAAAGGTGCTCTGTAGGTACACCTCTGCCTAACCCTTCGGGGATTACCTACAGTTGTGATGTTATGTTATTAGTAATCAAACACAGTAAAAAACTATCAAATTAAATATTAATTCATAAATCCATTTTTTGTGAATCGATTTTTCATGCTCTGACTCGAATCGATTGAATTATCGATTTTATGAAAAAAATTGCTACCCGTCCCTACACAGGCATTTATGTCAGATGCATTGTCAAAGAAATAACACTCCTTTAAACGCAGTGATTATTAAAAAAATATGGTGTTTCGATCTTCACACGAGTCAATAAAAACTTAACCTAACCTGCAGGCGTGTCAATAAATAAAATTAATTATAAACAAAACGTGCATATTCCATGTCATTCAAATTCACTTGATCGAAAATAACTCGTTCTTAATTTAGTTTTCCCATACTCTGTGTAGCTTATTTTGGTTACCGGGTGATTATGGATACAATGGAACGTCAAAATCAGGAAGTGCATAAATGAGAGAAGCGGAAGCAATTATTATACTGTTTTTTCAGATATTTTAACCAGGGCTTTAGTCGGAATAATATAATCATGATAAATTAGATCTTTATTTTTAAGTCTTAGGCCCGTATTACAGAACGTCACTCAATACTCAAGCATTACTTAAAACTAGATTCAAGCCATTTGATTGGTTGAAACTAGTTTTAAGTAATGCTTGAGTATTGAGTGACGTTCTGTAATACGGGCCTTAGTGTAGAAATTGTAATACTGCACATGTTCCCGAATTCGAAGGCAGGAACTGGTCATGTCCTTTGGCACATAAGTAGACCATAACCTGGGTTAGGATATAGGATACTTTTTGTAAAAATGTATCTTTTTTTTTTAAGTAAAGGTAATTATGACAGTTGAAGTACCAGAAGTCACATACTGAATACATTATTGTATTTTTTATAAGCCGTGAGTGATTTAATAAAATTAAATAAGCATTTAAAAGGGATTGGGCGGGTCATATCAGCCGCATGCATCGTGACCGTTGGGCAACAGTCTCCACACGGTGGGTGCCTGAGGATGGACGGCAGCGCCGAGGTCGGCCCAGGAAGAGGTGGCGAGACGACCTAGACGCGTACCGCAAGGGTTGGATGGAGGTGGCCTTGGAAAAGAATGCATGGAAAGATTTGGGGGAGGTCTTTTCTAAACAGTGGGACAGTGTAAGCTAAATAAAAAAATATTTAAAAGTCATTAAATAAACAATACCTAAAAATTCTTACGATTTACACTGTTTTTGACCTACTGATTATAGTCACACAACTGATATGAATTTGCGAGACTTTCCGTTATGTTCTAATATTTTTTATGGTATTCCCGTTTTAAACCCATAATATTATATTCTTTCTTAAAGTATATTTAATTTCCGTTTTAAAATACAATACTATCAAAAAAACATTATTTTTATGCGATCAAAATCGAAAATTTATAAAAATATTCATGTTCAAATATGAATTTCTAACACAAAACAACTACTATTAAATTTAGTAGTATTTGAAAAAACCGAAAGAATATATTTCTTAAAAGACTAATGCTAAGTACCTTATCAGAAATTTTGCTGGTACTAAGTAGATTATTTGGGGATCTACCAGCATAAAAAAAAAATGTAAAACCCAAAAATGCACGACTCATAATGCTCATTTGATTGTATAAAAATCTACTTTGAATAAAAGAGCCATTTTCAATAGGGTTCCTCCTATGGTTGAAAAGAAAGTAATAAAAAAAAATTAGAAAATTAATTGATTTTTTTGCAAGCTACAATGTTTTCAGGTTTCACACTTGATTGACGGGAAAAATTTAAAACTATTTAGATGTTTTTTTTCGTTTCTGCTGCATTAAATCAATTTTTTTTAATTAAAAAAAAAATCTTCATTAAATTGTCTATACAATGGTATATAAATTAATTAGGTTCTGTGTACTAGCAGGAGTGTAACAATAAAAACAGTTGCAGAAAGGAGGCAAAAGTAGATTGTTATACGAGGGGCGAAAATAACCCATTGCAACGAGGTAGTTTTACTCCCGAGCTTTAGCGAGGGAGTAAATAGAAACCGAGTTATAATGGGTTTTAGCGCCGTGTGTTACACTCTACTTTTCACTACGATTGCGAGAAAATAAAATAATCCAAAACAATATGAAATAGTTTATTTAATTTAAATGTACAATTTATAGGTACAATTCTAGATATTTAACAAGATGTTTTTTTCCGGCAACTTAATTTCAGTCCTCTGTGAAGATGTTCTTACTAGATGATGACATTTTCACTGTTGTAAATTATATTACGGTCACCAATTCAATTCATAATTATAGAAAAATTCTAAAGATTTCGCGCCAATAACTTTTTTATTTCTTCTGTAGCCGCAACGCAATGCACGCATTCTACCGAAGAGATAGCCGCATTTAGTTCCATTTTCAAAAATAAAATGTTCTTCTTTTTTTGTGAACCAGTAGTAAGTCAAGTCCATAATCATGATTATTCTACATAATAATAAAGACTTTTTCGTTTTTCAAGGCTCGTTGGAACAGATAAAAATTAAAAAGAAATTACTTTTTCCCCTAGGGCAAGAAATGCTATTTTTTCCCCGCTCTGGTACTCTACAATGACGGCCTTTTTGAGCAAGAGGAGTGAAAAACAAATTTTTCGAACGCATGGGTCGTGCAATATAGTATTCACTAGAGGTGATATAAAGGAGATGTCCGCTTTTTGTAGGGACGTTGGTTTTTTATTCCGAGAAAAATCTAACCAGCATCAAACTACATCTAAATAAAAACGACAAAATATGGAACTAGGAACCACTGAAATAATATTTTTAGACCCCTCCATTTAAGAGAAAAATTATAAACTATTTAAAGTACAAACATTTTATTTGTTGATGGCAACTATGACAAATATGAGATAAATTGACACATGGTACAGTCATTACTGTCAATCAATTGACAGTGATGACAGTAACATGTGCCAATTTTGACAAGTTTACTATTTGATTATGTCAATATGACATAAATTGACACATAGTACTGTCATTACTGTCAATGAATTGACAGTAATGACAGTAACATGTGTCAATTTTGACAAGTTTACTATTTTATGGGGTGTGTTCACTATATTATCCTAGATAATTAGAAAGGTTTGTTCGTTTTAGGAGTAAATTCTAACTAAAATAAAAAACGATTTTTCTCAAAATTGGAGGTCTTTAAAAATGTATGACATAGTTAGAACCACTAGTTTTTGGGGTGTCTATCCAAATATAATTAACTTATCCTGGTTAGAATTATTGAATAATAAAAAACCATTTTAGGACATGTCCTTTGTTAAGGATATACAACAATGAGATGAAATATTATTACGCTATTGTTAACAATTTGATATAGAATAGGTTCCTACCAACCATTAATAATAATGATTCATTGCATTCCGATGCCCTTTCATACCTATATTATAAACCAAACATACTTAGAATATTTCCATTCAGTAGTAGGTATAATCGACCTCCTAATTGGTTTACCACCTTTGCCAACAATTCCCAGTCAACTGAAACTTACGTTGAAACTATTTTAACTATCACTTAAGGCCGATTTTTTTCAATCCTCAGATAAAGAATTGAATAGTGTTTATTCTATAGATAGCATGATTCTGGATTTTTCAATAGTCAGATAGTCAGTATCTGACGATTAAAGCCTGTAACAGAGAAATAAAGTTAACTGTCCTTTCAAGCCTCAATTGTTTCGACGTTTGTTTGGTGTTTTAATGTGCTTTGCCTCTGCGTTGAAAATTTGCCGAAAAGTCAGCCCTTAGACAAATAGATCTTATCGTTTTATGAAGCGCACTGTGTAAGTGACGTTCAAACTTATTGGTGGTAATGCAATTATGAGGTTGACTATTCTTTTTAAGTTTTACTACTTGACATTGTTTGAATTTCGAATTAATCTTAACAGAATAACACTATTAAAATTAGCAGCCGAAGTGGTAACGGGACGGCCATATTTGCCGTAGAACCGATGTAGATACGTTGCAGGGGTAGACGTGTAAGAGCCCAGAGAGAAGGTTGGATCAGAGTAGCCTAGGATCGAGTTAAATGGCGTACGATTCCAGTGGCATATAATAATAATACATCCGAGGCCAATTTCGGATACGGTAACTGTTTGTGTGGCTTAAGTTTATCCAGACGTGTAAGGGCCCAGAGAGAGGGTTGGATCAGAGTAGCCTAGGATCGAGTTATTATAAATGGCGTACGATTCCAGTGGCATATAATAATAATACGTCCGAGGCCAATTTCGGATACGGTGACTGTTTCTGTGGCTTAAGTATATCCAGGATTGTTATAAGCTGATGCTAATAATGATGATGAAGATTTATGGCCGATGCATAATATAATGGGTGGGCCACACCACTTTGCAAAAACACTACAACATCACTTTCGTAAATTTTATATGAACCATCGCACACTCACCTATATTGTGTCCTACTGCTGAGCAAAGGCCTCTCCATTTTCCTTCCAAACTTTTCTGTTTCATGCAATTTCTGGCCATGTTGGGCCCGCAAACATGAATAGATCGACACACCACTTTTGCCGCGGTCTACCTCGACGGCGATGTCCCCCTCAGGCGTCCAGTGAGTGACGATTTTTGCTCATCTCTCCGGGTGCATTCGTATGACATGGCCGGCCCACTCCCTCTTCAGCCTGGCTGTTTTGTCTTCAACATCCACTACTTCTTCTTTCTTTTTTTTTGTGTAATGTGCGTTTATTTTGTGCAGAATAAACAATTTTTCTTTCTTTCTTTTCTTTCTTTACTTTTTTTTTTGGTTGGGAAATTATCAAATAACTTCTCCCGCTCTGGGCGGAGTGGGAGGGCGTGTCAGACTCTTACTGATTAAAACCCACCCATGTTCCTTCAGTTGCCCTGTTGTCGGGGGCCAAAAATCTCCCTTTTGGATTTCTTTGCAACTCCGGCAGGCATCGGCCCTAGCGGACCCCGTCAATTCTGCTGACATCTCTTTGAGACGCGCGTGGAACACAACGCGCCGTTGACCTGGGCCTGGTCCTTATCGGACGGCGAGCTACCCATTGCTCACCGTCCGCAAGCCCGCGCCTACGGTGGCCGGAAATCGGCCTGCGATTCCCGACGCCCAGGGCTTCTCCTCCTGCGGCGGTTAAGGGCATTTCTAACACGGTCTGTTCGCTTGACACCTGTTATGCTGTACTCTATTGCCCGCTGGCAAATCTTGAATTTGAACTTCTATTGTTCAATAAGTGACCAACTTTGTGCACCATAGGTTAGGATGGGCAGGATGCACACATGTGCATCCTGCCCATCCAAAAGAGAACTCAGCGACATCGCTGAGTTCTCCTTTTAATGTTATAGACACACAGGCAGGCAGGCAGCACCGCATTTTTTTAAATTGAAATGCAATGCGCTGCGGGCCGAACCATTGAGGCTATAATGTGCACTTAGCTTTAAAAATCGACACCTATATTTCCCAATGCTTTGAAAATGTTAGTATAAACAAAGCTTTGTCTTTTAAACTTTAGACGAAAATCAATGCGGATGCAAGAATGAACTCTTCAGGGTCAGGCAAACTGCCAAACGACAAACACACAAGTCTAAGTTCAAGGAATTGAGACTATCTTTCTCTGACCGAGGAGGATTTTGTCTTTAGAAATACTGGCAATTAACATTGATTTGATAATAACGACCCTTTGTGTACGACGACACATTAATAAAATTGTAATTAGAACGCTGCTTCAAAACTGCAAATGACATTTGACAGTGATGTGTCAAAATCAGTATCTCAACTTTGAAATTGGTTAAATATTTTGCCATCTGCACTTTGAAATGGTAAGGTTTCCTGTACGTGACGCCGCCGGACCGCAGTTTTTCATAGGCAATGCTTTACTGAACTGTGATCGTTGTTTTCATTCGCATACAAACTTGGGGTCTGGCGCCGGTGCGGCTCCGGTGTTATGTACAAGAGCCGAGCGTTGCTTACATGTTTTGTAAAATAATTATTATAATGGTTAAGCAATTTTGTGAACTTTGGTATTTATTAGCCGGTAAATATACATAATTATATTTATTAAAAAATATAATTATGCTTCTATTAGACATAATACTTCGTACGTACTCGTACATAATAAAAACAAAACTTTAAACCTACCATAATGTTGTTATTAATTAGATGCTTTGGCTATCCAATTGAAATAGGTTACTAGGTTTCCAAGGCAACCAATGGTGGGCAGCTTACATAATATTATTGACATGAGAAAACGAGAATATGTTATTGTATGCACATAGAAAAATAAACCGATATTTAAATAAAAGTCATGTTAAATAATTTTGTAAAAAAAAGTTTTTTTTACAATAACTTGATGTTATTATAATATTTTACTACGTAACTATTTACTAAATAAGAGTAGAAACAAAAAATGTTGATTGACGTTTAATTCAAACGCATTCAATTCATTGTTTACAGTTTCGAATTTTCCAAACACAGTTTTTCAGAAAACCGCATAATTTTCCTTTCCCACGAAAAACTATCACCGCTTTTCACACAAACGATTTCCTCAAACACCGATACATACACAAACAATAACAATACAGGAATCAAACAATACTCACAGAGATACAAGATCCGAAAATACACAATTATTGGCTTACAGCCACTTCAGTCACACACCGATTGTTGCAACGCGTGCGTTCGCGAGGACACTCGACGCACGAATACGAATACGTTCGATTCAGGCCGTGAACGCAACGGAACTGGTGTGTTGATGCGTCTTTGCGTCTTTTTATGTAGCAACTATTGTTTGATATGTAAACATGTGTCTTGTACACACTTAATGGGTCTCATGTGATTAGTATTAAGGGTGCTAGCGTAGCAGGTCGCGGCTTCGTGGTTTAGTTGTATGTTAAGACATTTAAAGTTATGAAATTCATGTTTTTTTTTTAATTGACCGTTAATTGGTTTTTCCAGGAAAAATATTGGGTTACGGAAAATATCAATGGCTATGCAAAACATACATAAAATCACGCTTGTAATTCCCGAAGGGTTAGGCAGAGGTGTAGCTATACTACACCCACATTTCGCCAGCCATGTATTAAGGGGCCAGCCAATTGCCATCAACCGAGCACAAATCCAGGTAAT
This sequence comes from Agrochola lychnidis, assembly GCA_963680765.1. Taxonomy (NCBI): domain Eukaryota; kingdom Metazoa; phylum Arthropoda; class Insecta; order Lepidoptera; family Noctuidae; genus Agrochola; species Agrochola lychnidis. The sequence goes on along the minus strand of OY796869.1, from coordinate 15,347,688 downwards.
TGGTTTTTCCAAGAAATATACTGGATGGCTAGGACATCGACGCGAAAGCTGTTACCATGGATTCAGTACATGATTCAAACGCCCCTGCGTTGAAATTTTTAGTCGATTATTAAAAAAAATATTCCATAAATTTTGACCGCGTAGGTATTGCACTTTTCTATGAGACAGCAGATTAAAAAAAAATTACCGACGAAAAATTTCAACGCAGGGGTTTCAGAATCATGTACTGAATCCATGGTAACAGTTTTCGCGTCGATGTCCTTGCCACCCTGTATTGGGCAGCAGAGAAAATGAATGGTTTTGAAAAACATAAATAATGCGAATGATTTAATTCTTACCGAAGAATTTAATTTTGAATAGACATAACATCACGCCTTGTTTCCCGGAAGGGTTGGGCAGAGGTGTCCCTGTAGCAGGTACACCCACATTTCGCTAGTGGTCGCAAGCGCTACTGCTGAGCATTAGGTCCTGGGTTCGATTCCCGGGTCGGGCAAAGTGTTATTGGGTTTTTCTATATGAAATTTCTCAGTAGCAGCTCGGAGTCTGGATTTGTGCCCGGTTGATGGCAATAGGCTCGCCCCCTATTACATGGGACTTAATTTTGAATAGGTTACCGGAAAACTGGAAATCCATGGGAAAAGTTCATTTTGGTTGAACTGCGAAGTTTGTTCTTCACCTGCATATCATGACATCATGTGCCCAAAATAGAATAGATCTTCGTCATTATTAAGACATTCTTGTCATTGTGGCGATCCTTGCAGGAGGCCTTGCCCACAACTGGAGGTTTTTTTACTAAAATTGTAGGTACTGATGAGGGGCTTGTGGCTAAGTAACAACAGTTGCACGGGTCGATCGATCGGGTTAAGCTACGCTTGCTGCGGTTGGTCTGTGGATGGGTGACCATCTTTACATACCAAGACCTCTCCGTTCCTCGGAAAGCACGTTAAGCCGTTGGTCCCGGCTGTCATTTGTAGATCTTTGACAGACGTTACGGGTAGTTAGAAGCCCAAAAAGTCTGACAACTAGTCTTACCAAGGGGTATCGTGTTACCAAGTAACTAGGTTGTGGAGGTCAGATAGGCAGTCAGTCCATGTAAAATACTGGTATTCAGCAGCATCTGGTTAGACTGGCAGCCGACCCAAACATAGTTGGGAAAAGGCTAGGTTGTCTGGGAAAATTGTTCTTCACCTGCATATCTATCATGGGTCATGTGCCCAAAATAGAATAGATCTTTGTCATTAATAAGAGATTCTTGTCACTGTGGCGATGCTTGCAGGAGGCCTTGCCTTGATGATGATATTTTCATGATCATCGATCCGTCTGGCAAGTGTAGATTTTATTGATTTTCTTTAGATCGTTCATAGTATTGATTAATTAAATTGTAGAAGTGTGATTCCAAAGTAATTTCCGTATTTTAAGAACGTTTGCATTCTGTCTTAATCGGTCAATATTTTTTGAAGTGAAAACTTATTTAGGCGCGTTGGGCATTTTTGAGATGGGAAAAAAAAAATACTCGCGACACCGTTACCGGCACCTCGTTTTTGTAAACGCGATTGTACGCTTTATTTATATTATGTTACGGATCAATGTTTTAAGCAAGTATTTTTACCCACGACGGAACGGAGACGGTATATGCATCTGGGGTGAGAGGATGTTTGTGCAAATACATGTTGCCATTTTTCTCCAAAACTACTAGTCCGATTTTGATGCAGTTTTCAGTTAGGGGTTCGGGTTTGATTGGCGCATGTTCTTAGATAGGTGTTACGGTTACAACTCACTAGGGGGCGCTGCAGCAAACATTGTTTGTGCAAATCCATGTTGCCATTTTTCTCCAAAACCACTAGTCCAATTTTGATGCAGTTTTCAGTTAGGGGTTTGGGTGTGATTGATGCATGTTCTTAGATAGCTGTTACGGTGACAACTTACCAGGGGCGCTGCAGTAAAACCAAAACTACTAGTACGGTTTTGATGCAGTATTTTATCCTTTTTCAATTACTTTTTAACCGTCGTGGGTTTTTCAAAATTTCCAATTTTGCTTGTTTATTCAGGAAAAGAAGTAGGGTCCAAGCGTACGAAGCCGCGGGCAGCAGCTAGTTCATCATAAAATTAGCAAATATTACCAATTATTACTATTATTATTACTTTAAAGGTTTTGTAAGTTTTTTTTTTGTTTTTGTAAACGCGATTGTGCTCTTTATTTAGATAAGGTTACGGACCAATGTTCTACACAAGTATTTTTCTTCCACCAAGGCGATCTTGTTCAAGTTTTCACTTCTGTCGGCACTCCCGGAGTGCCACTGTTTCTTTTTAAATATTTGACAAGTTTTTGACATTGATTGTCACTGATTGCGAGTCGATTTTGAACATTTTTAATTACGGGAACATTGACCTTCTGAAATGATGATGACAATAGCACTTAAGTTGCCCATCCCTTTGGCATTTGTTTGTCACTTGTTTTTTGTCTGTCTCATGGTCTAGTGTAGTGGTCGGCAAACCGCGGCTCGCGAGCCGCATGCGGCTCTTTGGCCATAGAGTGCGTCTCTGTACAAATGTCTATGAATGCGAGCGTAGATTCGCGCGAGGGTCAGGGTTTCGGTCATTAAGCAAGATATCAAGTTATAATCAAAATTCAAACTATATTTCAAAAATTTATTTCCGAATATTTTTAACCAAAAATTTACACGGCATCGAAAATTAATCATTTACCTTTCAAAAAAATTCCAAGGTAAACTTTTTAATAAGTAAGATGCCTTCATCATATTATTATCAGTCGATATGATAATGATGATGAAGGCATCCTACTTTTTAGCAAATTAATTTTAGGAAGCGTTGTGGAGTGAAAGAGGATGGGAGTTTTAAGGATTAAGAAAAGTGTGTTGAGACAGTTTGGACACACAGAGAGGATTGGCTCTCATAAAAATCTTAGTCGTAATAGTATTGATTTTTGGCTCTATTGACTAATGAATTTGGCGACCACTGGTCTAGTGGTTGCAAGCGATACTGCTGAGAATGCTGTCCTGAGTTCGATTCCCGGGTCGGGCTAAGTGTAATTTGGTTTTTCCATCTGGGATTTATCAATAGCAGTCCGGAGTCTGGATTTGAGCCCTGTTGATGGCAATAGGCTCGCCCCTTGTTACATGGGACTTAAACATAACTGACGAAATGTTGGTGTACACACGGCTACACATCAAGCTATACATTTCCAGTTTATGTTGATCTCGCATTGTATAGGATTTCAGTACAATGCGAGATCAGCTTATACTGGAAATTTATAGCTTGATGTGTAGCCGTGTGTACTATACAACGTTAGTTTTTGTTTACACTAAACCTCTTAAGGGGTCATTGTACTCATCATTATGAACAACTTTCACTATGGGAACAACGCTGAAATCGCGAAAAAAAAATCAGCTGTTCCCTACATTTTGACGAGTTATGCGAACATAAATGTAGGGAACAGCTGATGTTTTTTTTTCGCGATTTCAGGGTTAGTCCCATAGTGAAAATTGTTCATAATGATGAGTACCATGACCCCTTAAGAGGTTTGATATAAACAAAAACTAAGCTTGTATAGGTGCACCTCTGCCTACTCTTTCGGAAAACGTATGCGTGATGTTATGTGTTGTTATGTTATGTGTTGTTTTGTACTGAAGCCGGGGAATTACTTAGCAACAAATCGTGAGTATACAATATACCTATATCAACGTGGTTACACTAATTACAACTTAATTGACATAAAAAGTGCCTCAGCTACCTAGTCAGTCATTCTTCCATACAAACGCAGTATGGTGTTTACTCGTCTGTTTGACGGTGTACGTTCAAAACTAAAAATTATATCAAAATCAAAATATTTTATTTCACATAAACCTACAAGGGCACTTATGAAACGTCAGAAGCTAAGTGCACGGTTCCAATTGGTCGCTTCCTATGGAGAAGAGCCGGCAAGAAACTCCACGGTTACTCTTTTCAAAATAAATTGTTTCTACAATGTTTTCAAATTACAGTGTTAATAGGTATGGGAGGACAGTGTAGGCATATCAACAAGTACCAGGTACTTAGTAAAATAGAAAATGGTCCACAAGTCTACAGCCTACAACGTTCTCACATTCACAAAATCTAAAAGAAAAGAATCTATATAAAAGATAAACAAAATAATAAAAATAAGGAATATCAATTTGCTTTGTCATTATCCAGCCCTGTATGGAAGTAGAATTGGGAAAAAAGTATTGGTTTGGAAGTTATCAGCGTCGAAACTTCCATATTTCAACACTAATTTTAACTCGTCTTTTGGCGTAAATAAATAACTTATGACCAACCGCGGCAAGCGTAGCTTAACCTGATAGATCGACCCGTGCGGCTGTTATTACTAAAACACAAGCCTCTCCACGACTAGACTACACAAGGTCGACTATGCATCTGAAACACAAAAAAACTTTTTTACAAAAAATACAACCGACTTCCAAACTACAAAGTGAAAAATAACTTTAATTTCGGAAGTCGGTGTCAAAAAACTAAAATACTGATCCAAAGACACCGACTTCCGAAATTAAAGTTATTTTTCACTTTGTAGTTTGGAAGTCGGTTGTATTTTTTGTAAAAAAGTTTTTTTTTCACTTTTTAGTGGGTTGATTTGTAATTTATCTAAGTTACAATAGCCTTATGCCAACTGCTCATCAAAAATACCCAAATTGCTATAGATGTGCCGTTAATATTTGAAGAGTTCCCTCGATTTCTCCAAGATCCCATCATCAGATCGTGACCAACTGACAATGGGACCAACTTGAAAGTATACAAAGAAGTAATTTTTTAAATCGGTCCAGCCGTCTTCGAGTAATCGGGGAACATACATAAAAAAAAAAATATCCCGACGAATTGAGAACCTCCTCCTTTTTTTGAAGTCGGTTAAAAACAAAACGCATAATGTACACACACACTTGTATAAAATGCATCATAATGACGTGACGTTTCACACGCATAGCTACGTCACAGCTACGTGTGCGCAAACGCAGTGTGTAGGTCTTCGAACGTGCCTAATTACGTTAAATTAGAAGTCATTACAAAAACATCATTCACTTAGTGTTAATAAATTAAATTATCGTTTTGATGTTATTTTTTTTTGGAATTTCTGTTTTGATGACTAAGTATATACTTAGTTTTTGTTAAGAAAAAAGGTTTTGATTGCGGCAACCTTAATTAAATTAACGATTTTTGAGCATCTAAGAATTGTTGTCATATTTAATTTGAATGTCACCCCGAAAATCTCCTTATTTAAAAAAAAACAAGGCTAACTTGGTAGGTTTTTTAAGTACCTACCTACCTACCTACAATCCCCAACGTACAGTGAATTAACATGGAGTTCACTACTTTTTCCTTTTTTATATGACAACAGGCCTTTGCCCAGGCCCAGCAGTGGGTGCAGTTGGGCTGAGGGTGATGAATAAAAAAATAGAAAATAATTTTAGTCCGAGTTAAAGCCCATCACACAAGTAGCTATAATATATATATGTAATAATATGAATCATAGCTTAAATTACGATATATTTTCCTTAGTATGTAATCTTTGAGCGACCTCAGACAGAGTTATATTACATTCAAATTCTTTATTACGAACTACGTGTACAGAATTTTGAAGATGTTAACAATAGGTAGGTTCTTATCACTTATTTGCCTGTTAAAGCATTGCAATTTAATGGTTTTAAAATTTAATCTATACATATAATAAAATCGTAGCGAAGTCAAAACTGTACATTGAATATTTTTGAAAAAAAGTAATTGCTACGAGGTCTAGGATCAATTCTAATGCCGAAAATATTTTTTTTAGAATTTTTGTCTGTTTGTCTGTATGTATGTTCCAGCATGGCGCAAATTCTACCGGATAGATTCTGTTAAAATTTTGCATAGGTGTTCCCTATAAGTCTGGTCAAACTATAGGGTATAAACTATCACGCTATTTACTATGGGGGACGAGCAATATTATATTATATTCGTATTTTTGGAAAAAAACGCGCCAAAATTTTAGGATATTGTAGATGGTTATCGATTAAACTTTTTAAATGATTATAATCACGCTATACCTTTATGGAACTAAGCAGTCAATCATGAAATATATAGGAACGGCTATTTTAGCCAAGTTTCAACGAAGCGATTAGCTCAACGGTTGGGCGGTTGCTTTGCAAACATGGGGTTGTAAGTTCGATTCCCACCTACGATTTTTTTCTTTTTTTTCACATTTTGTTATACGATTATTATTTTTTTTTTGATTATGTACCTATAATCTATAGATATAATAAAATCGTAGCGAAGTTAATTTTTTTTAAAGAAAGTTATTGCTACGAGGTATGGGATCGATTCTTATGCGGAAAATAAAGTTTTTAGAATGTTTGTCTGTACCAACTGTAGGGCATAAACTATCACGCTATTTGCTATGGGGGATGAGCAATATTACATCATGTTCGTATTTTTCTCTGCAAATTGTAAAAGGACGCGCCAAAAGGTTGGGATATTGTAGATAGGTAGTTACCGATTTAACTTTTTAAATGATTATCATCACGCTACCTTTTATATAGGAACGGCTATTTTAGCTAACTTTCAACAAAGCGAATAAGTAAGCGGTTGGACGAATGATTTGAAGTCCTGAGGGCCTACCACCAGCTTTAGTTTACTTCAGTGTGGGAAAGAGATGAAGCTCTACAGGATGTATAGCTCCATCTCTTTCTCCCACTGAAGTAACATTAAAATAATACTGCTTTATGAGCTGGTGGTAGGCCGCCCGGGGTAGTAAGTTCGATTTACATCTGTTTTTTTTAAACTCTTTTTGTAAAACGATTTTTTTTTGGATTGTGTATGTAATAGTTCATAGAATGTATTAATTCACAAAAAATGGAAAACTTCGTAAGCTATGGGAAACTACTAAGTTACAAGTACTTTACAGTCACAAAACATTCAAGGTTGTATTCTGATCATTTTAGAGCAAAACACTGTAGGAATAAAATGTTTTTTTTACAGATTTTGACATCAGATTTGTCCAAGCGATTTTAAAATATGTATGTGTGTGGATCTTCTGGAATCGCTGCCACACTGCTTCCTGGTGGCAAAACAGCGCACGTCATGTTTAAGATTCCCATCGATTTAGAGAGCAACGAAACGCCTGTTTGTGGGGTGTCACACAACAGTAACAAGGGATGTGTGCTTAGGGGATTGCGCTTCGTCGTATGGGATGAATGCATTATGGCAAAAAGGAAAGCAGTGGAAACTGTAAACAGAACCCTGCAGGACATCCGCAGAAACCAAGATATGATGGGTGGTGTCACAGTTTTGACAAAAAAAGTGAATACTTCGTTGAAAAGGTCGACTCTATGGTCGAGAGTTCATAAACTGCGCTTGACCATCATCATACGACCTCGGCTTGGCGGTAATTCAAATGCTCAAGTATTCTCCGATGTTCTTCTAAAAGTTGGTGAAAGCACTCTACCAGAGACTCTTGGTAGAGTAGATCCCACTTTAGAAGATCTTATTCGTCTGATATACGAGGATATCAGTCAAATACCGTACCAAGAGAATTCTTAGGCGTGTTTCCGTTTTAACTCCGAAGATGATCAAGCTGCAGCGATCAACCACAGTATTCTCTCACAAATTGAAGGGAGTGAATTGATAAACACCTCCATTAATACTGATGTGGAGGAAGATGATGCCAAATATCACCCCGTAGAATTTCTCAATTCACAAATGGCAAGTGGACTTCCGGTTGTATATCTGTGTAACAGAAACCAGCTCAAAGTCATGTCTTTGCAGAGAAACGTCATCGAGGTGGAAATTCTAACAGGTTGTGGCGATGGTGAGACAGTGTTTATAGCGCGTATAAAGTACAAATTCCCCCGTATGCTTTGCGATCAACAAGTCACAGGGGCCGACACTGAAGGCTGAAGGCTGCGGGTGTCGACCTCAGGATAAGCTGCTTCTCACACGGACAACTGTTACATCGCTTGCTCCCGAGTCACCATTCCTGACTCTCTGTATATTTTGGTTGCTGAGAATAAAACTACAAACGTAGTATACAGGGAAGTTTTATAAAAATATGGCTATTATTGTAGTATATTGTGATGTCTTACGATTTCCATGCGAACGAAGTCGCGGGCAGAAGTTAGTAAATAAATAAAACATATACATACTTACTCAATATTCCAGATAAACAGTTTACATTATATTATATTCATTATCATTATTCATATATTTTATATTACATCATACACATAACATAACATCACGCTTTGTTGCCCCAAAGGGTTGGGCAGAGGCGTAGTATTATATTATCTGTGGCAGTGGTGTCCCTGTAGCAGGTACACCCACATTTCGCCAGTTATGTTTAAGTCCCATGTAATAGGGGCGAGCCTATTACCATCCCTTGCTCGATAACAAGGTGCCAGCAGTTGTTGCAGCTGAACACGTAGCTTTAAATTCCCCGACTAATAATCTTAACCAAAACTTTGATCCAGCCCGTCCCATCCTTGATGTCCTCCCTCCGGTTGACGCCCTAAGTCGAGGTTCGTACCCACAGGGGGTGCCCTTAGCGAGCGTTCAGCTAGTTTTAATTAGCATAGTTGAATAACCCCTTTTTTTTTTTTTGGGGTTGGAAATTATCAAATAACTTCTCCCGCTCTGGGCGGAGCGGGAGGGCGTGTCAGACTCTTACTGACTAAAACCCACCCGTGTTCCTTCGGTTGCCCTGTTGCCTGGGGCCACGATTTCCCGATCGGTTTTCTTCGAACCCCCGGCAGGCATTGGCCCTAGCGGACCCCGTCAATTCTGCTGACATCTCTTTGAGGCGCGCGTGGAACACAACGCGCCGTCGACCCGGGCTTGGTCCTTATCGGACGGCGAGCTACCCATTGCTCACCGTCCGCAAGCCCGCGCCTACGGTGGCCGGAAATCGGCTCGCGATTCCCGCCCCGGGCGTCTCCTCCTGCGGTGGTTAGGGGCGTGAGGGCGCGAAATTTGCCTCTCCCTCACGCGTTCCGCCTCCTCCTTCGCGAGCATTACCGCTTCGCAGAAGGAGGTGACGGCCTGCCATTTCCTCTCGCTCCGTACCATGGCCTGAACCAGGGCCGGACGCGAGAGATCACCGCCGCCGATCGCCTCTACGAGAACACGGCGTTGCTCCGCCCAAGCCGGGCAGACATAAGCGGTTAAGTAGTCATGATCTCAGAGGTCAACTACGAGACGACCAACTTAAAAAAAAAACCTGTTGCCATCAACCGGGCACAAATCCAGACTCCGAGCTACCATACTGTTCTTATAATTTATATCACATTATATTAAGTATCACAATCATTTTAATATTAAATAATTATTTTTCTATACATATTTCTATTACGTCAGCAAAATATATGGATAGATATAGCAAGACAAATTAATATATATTATGGTATATTAAATCGCAGACCAATTATGAGCAAGAATAAACAACATGTAAGAAAAACCCTGTCCAATCCAAAAGGTGTCGTTAGGTATCATACTGAGAGACTATATATGAGGTAATTTTCAGGAAAAATAAATAAATAAAAAATAACTTTAATTTCGGAAGTCGGTGACAAAGAACGAAAATTCAAAACCAAAGACACCGACTTCCGAAATTAAAGTTATTTTTCACTTTGTAGTGTTTTTTTTTTGAAGTCGGTTGTTTTTTTTTGTAAAAAGTTTTTATTTTTCACTTTTTAGTTGTGATACCTACCCCACACAAATTAGAATACCACTACCTGCTATGTAAATAACAGTGACAGGAAGTTATCATAATATCATCCACATACTAAGCGAGGTAAAAATACGTATTATTGAAGCTAACTCAAAAACTACCCAAGTAAAGTTAATAAAATTTATATGGGACCACCTTTGAAGTATGATCTACCAAACAAAAAAAGAATCATCAAAATCAATTCATAATTGACGGAGTAATCGCGTAACAAACATACAAAAAAAAAACCTCCTTTTGGAAGTCGTTTAAAAATAGCAATAACTTTTTATTTTCAATAATAATTTAAAAAAATATACTTTTTGGTAATATTATTGCAGTTACCTATATGCCTCTTTCAGATCGGATAGGGTTTTTTTTACATTTTGTATATTATAGTACAGGTACCGTGTGTGGCGGCTTGCTATAATATAAGATATATCACAGTATCATCAGGACCGGCCTGTTCATATAGGCGAACTAGGCAACGGCCTAGGCTGCTCGTATTAGGGGGGCGGCAATCGGCGACATCGAAATTATTATTTTTATTTACCTAAAACTTGAAAATACCCCCAATTTTTTACCCATTTTTCTACCAAAATACGCTCATGAACATTACAAAAGCATCGGTATGGTTCATCTGGAAATCAAAAGCGAGTTTAGTTGATAGCCTCAACTCGCACCATTGCAAAAAAATCGCGATTTCAAATTTATTGCTTCTCTTATTGTATGTTATAATGTTTTGTTCAAAATTTATTTGACTATTATAGTTTGACCGCGATCGCTGTATCAATCGCGCCTGAGAGATATTTCTCGACGACATGTGAAGTCACTAACCACACGAAAAAGAAAGAACATAGTTTTATTTTGTCACGAATTTTCTTAAAAGGGCGCCGTTCCAGCCTTTCGCCTATGGTGCCAGGTATTCTCGGGCCGGCGCTGAGTATCATCTGCCTAGCCTTTTCCCAACTATGTTGGAGTCGGCTTCAAGTTTAACCGGATGCAGCTGAATACCTGTATTTACATGGAACGACTACCTATCTGACCTCCACAACCTAGTTAGTGAACACGATACCCCTTGGTAAGACTGGTTGTCAGACTTTTGGGCTTCTAACTACCCGTAACGACTGTCAAAGATCTACTAATGACAGCCGGGACCAATGGCTTGACGTGCTTTCCGGGGCACGTACCGGTCTTGGTAAGTAAAGATGGTCAACCATCCACGGATCAATCGCGGCAAGCGTAGCTTAACCTGATCGATCGACCCGTGCGGCTGTTATTACTTAGCCACAAGCCCCTCAAGCCCTCAAGCTCTGTTAGATATAGCACAGTATATTAATATATACAGGCTAGCAGGGACATCGACGCGAAAACTGTTATCTACCATGGTGTTAGGTTTCAATTAATTAATACGTAATTATTGGATATTGTACTGGCAACACCCAAAGATTCGATGTGTCAGAACGTAGCGCGGGAACGACCTTCTGGGTCTGGCGCTCGTGACGGTAAGATGTGCTTAGTGGATGTGTCGGTAAAAAGATAGATTGGCATGGCATTGGTTGGAGATTTACTGTAAATTAAAGTAACCTATTAGTTTAATGGGAAATATTATGATACGATTAAATAGTGATACTATGTGGGGAATAGGAGATGTGATGGTATGGTGTAGAATATTGAATTTGATGTTGGCAAAGAAATATAAATGACTGACAAATTACCTTGGTGTTGCATATTGTTTTCCTTATCCCTGAAATATTATGAATATGTAGTTTTATTAAACAGTTTTAGATTATGATATTGGGGTAGCGACTTTAAGATTAATTTGGGTATAAGTATCCATTTTGAGGTTAAATAATTGTATTCGAAATTAAATTAGTAATTTTAGAGTAAGGATGGTTCTTAATGCAATGGATTCAGTAGGTACATGAGTCTGAACGATTAACGTCGTCGGTTATAAAAAAAAAATCTGCTGTTTCATAGAAAAGTGCAATACCTACGCAGTCATAATGTATGGAACAGCAGATTATTTAAAAACAACGAAGGAGAGTTCAGAATCATGTACCTACTGAATCCATGGTTTCAATTTACGCGTCGAGGTCCCTGCCACCCTGTATATTATACCTACATCTGTGGCGGTCTTCAAGACCAAGATAATCTTATACCAAACATTTTCATCCCTTCTCAGCATGTAGTTGTACAGTCACAGCACACACCAGTGGTAAAAACCGCCCATATGTAGTACTTCTACGACGACGGTGAAGTCAAAGTCAAACTGTTACCAATAATTTGCGACTGACTATACTTCCCAGCACTAGGGGACATTTCTTTTTGGTGGGGTATGCCATAATCGCCACGCTTAGCAGGCGGGTTGGAGATCGCAGTATGGTGTTAAAAATTGCATAAAGAACGATGCTGCCCATTCTCTAGTAAGTCCCTTAATCATCAGTTACGACACCCATGGGTAGAAACGTCGCAGAACGGAAGTCCGATGGGGCCGAAAGGTTCTGGAGTGGCAACCGCGTACCGGAAGACGTAGCGTTGTAACGCCGCCCCACAAGATGGACCGATGACCTTGTGAAGGCCGCAGGAATCCGCTGGATACGGAAAGCACAGAATCGGTCGAAGTGGCAGTGCTTGGGAGAGACCTATGTCCAGCAGTGGACGTCTTTCGGCTGAAATGAATGAATGAATACTACCCCGCAGTAAAAACTTTTACAAACTGACCGGTCAAAAATGAGCTCATACTGCGGATAAATAGGTATGTATATCACTTAACATTATTAGAGTAGCCCATTTTCTTGAAGTCTATCGCTCAAAGAGAATTGAGATAATAATAACGCACAAACTTAGTTTACATTTACTTACCTCTTTCATTACTTGAGTTTTCCAGTTACATTGTAATTAATTATACTTATCTAATGTAAACTATAGCGAGTAATACAAGAGCAAATCTCGTATGGATAAGTTCTTAGAGGAACAATTCTAACTTAAGGAGATGTATTAATAACAAGCTGTTGCCCGCGCCTTTGTCTGCGATCAAAAAAAAATGTCAACTCAAGGGGTTCAGAATCTGCCGGGATTGCGAATAACTCTGCAAGGGATATCGTGGCCCCCCGGCAACATGGCAACTGAAGGACCACGGGTGGGTTTTAGTCAGTAAGGCGATTAACACACTGTCACGCACCACGCAGCGTAGCGCGTGAATGCGTTGATTGTAAGTATCTCCGTTTGTATAGAAAACACGCACAGTCCAACACACAGAAAATGCATCCACGCGCATTCATTCAGATCGTTGACACGCAACATGCAGCGTGATGCGGTGCAGTGTGATAATCGTCTAAGAGTCTGACAGGCCCTAACGCTCCACCCAGAGCGGGAGAAGTTATTTGATAATTTCCCACACAAAAAAGGGGGGGTTCAGAATCATGTACTAAATCCAGTAACAGTTTTCGCGTCGATAACCACCACTATGTCTATGCCACCCTATAATAACCTTTCGACTGTAATTAGTGAGACACAATTGAATTTTAATTGTTATCGATGTCAACGAGTCCTCGTGACAGTTGAACTCGTATAGAATGTAACAATTATGATAACACAATAATTAATTTAATCTTAAGAGATATAAATATCGTCACAATCAGCTGTCATGTCAGTCATGTGACGATCTACGTCACTTCGCGCGGCGGTTAGTCATTCACAAATCACACCAGACACAGAGTTTATCTGAAATCTGTCTAGTTTGTATGAATGAATCACATTTACGAGTCACAAAGTTACGCACAAAATTATTGATAGAAGATTCAGTTCTTACAACTGTCTTTTATCTTCAATCCCAAAAACAAGATTTCGCATCGGTTTTCCGACCGGGCTATAACTTAATCACGACGCGCGGACACAGATACGCCTCCATGCCACTTCTTCTGTTTTTAGGGTTCCGTACCTCATAAGGAAAAAACGGAACCCTTATAGGATCACCCATGTGTCACAGTCAATCTGCTCCGAATCTAATGGACCGATTAAGTTGAAATTTGGTACACATGTATTTCTGTGACCCAAACACGGACGTGTAACGTAAATAAATTAATTTTGAATATGGGGGTTACTTTTGGGGGCCTAATAAGAAAACTAAAAAAAAAGTTTTTCAAACTGTATTGTGTCACATATCAAATGAAAGGGCTTGTTACGAGGATCTGAAATATACATTTTTTTTTCATTTTAAAATAAATTCATTTAAAGATATTTAAGAAAATAGATGAAAATTGATCATTCCCCCTTATCTCCGAAACTACTGAGCCTAAAATTTTGAAAAAAATACAGAGATTAGATTATTATTATTTCTTCACTCATAGATTACAGGAAAACCTATAAGAAGTCATAGGGTCTTAAAATAACATGGTAAATCTATCAATATTGTGCGTACAAACTTACATTTGCAGTTGGAATGTATGAGAGAACAAGTACTTCAACTACAATGTTAAGTTTGTATTTGGGATAAATTCATCCCAACTACGGAACCCTTCATTGTGAGTAATCCGACACGCACTTGGCCGGTTTTTTTATATTTCTTTGGCTATGTCTCCATGGATATAACTTTATCACGCCTTCAACTATCTTACTGCGGCATATACGCCAATAACCACGTGCACACGTTCCCTCTTAATCTCTGCGGCCTTTCTACCACGTGTCCAGTGTGTGTCAGATCTTCTGCTATTTTTTATTTTGCAACACAGTGTGTATACTTTTAGGCTTTATGTGATAACGCAGATACATCGTGACTGTACACGCTGTTTTTAGATGTTTTCATAAACATGTGAGTAAACAGTGAAGTAGTTCCCGCAGTAGACTGATCTGATGCCCGTTTTCACGAACAGTAAGCGACACCGAAATAAATGCCTATATAAAAGCGCGCCGTTGAATTTTCAACTTTCGTCACTGAGCTGAGCGTTAAAAATCCAACAGCGCGATTTAATAATAAATAAACGAAGGGAGCTTATTTTCGTAAAATTCCAGTCAGGTGCTACGTCATAACGATAATCTTGCAGTGATTTTGTAAATACACAATTAAAGTACATATTTATTATGTACAGTCAATAATGAAAGTTGGTTAATACTTTATTAACTCATAATAAATCCACATAAATAAAATTGAAACGCCGTTCGTTGGTAAACACATCACTAAAGAACAGTTGGACCGATTTGGCTATTTTTGAAGTGAAAACTTCTTTAGGCGCGTTGGGCATTTTTGAGATGGGACTAAAACATTGATTTCGCGACACTGTAACGACACCTCATGTTTGTAAACGCGATTGTGCTCTTTATTTACAAATTGATTGCAAAATAAAATTATTCTTTCTCTCATACACCAAACATTATGAAATATAATATAATAAGGAATATAGGAAATCAAATATAAATATGAATACATAAATAATAACATAATTTAATATTAATGAAAATACTTCAAAGAATTTAAATAATAATTACCTATATTATTCTTATGCTTTTTTTTAAAATCTCTAATATACTATACCTACCTATATACACAAACCTAATAATATACAATTTATACATAATTATACACCCAATTAAACACATCTAGTAATTTATAATAATATTGAATTGCTGCTTAGCCCTCTTCCTCTCTCCTAATTTTGCTGTGCCCGACAGGGTCCATATTGATCTTTTACTTGTTTTGTTATACCATCTATGTAATACATATGGAATGCAATAAAGAATTGAGTATTGAGTATATTTATATGAATAAGTTACGGATCAACGTTCTATACAAGTATTTTACTTCCACCAAGGCGATCTTGTTCAATTGTTTACGTCTGTCGGCACTCCCGGAGTGCCACCGTTTTGTTTTTGTTTTAAAATGTTCGTAATAGTCCGAATTAGGGTTTCTTGGAAAGCAAAATTAGTAAAGTTTCCCGGAAAATTTTCTAATTTGGGAAAAGCTGAACGTCCCTTTTTCTAAGGGAGTCACGATTTAAGCGCAGGTCACACTAGGTACGAAGTTAAGTTCGTTTAAACGAACTAAACGAAGCGAAGCTAACATCGCTCAGTAGCTACCGCGTCTTTTCATACTTCGGTTCATGGTTCGCGGTGTAAACCGAAGTATGCCAACACGCGGTAGCTATATGAGCGAAGCTAAACGAACTTAAGTATCGTTCCCAGTGTGGCCTGCGCTTAGAACGATGGTTAAGGAACACACACTTTATTGAAGTTTGGATAGGACAACGTCTGTCGGGTCAGCTAGTTAATGGCAAAAAAATATACGCCGCGCTTTAATATGTCGGTAGATAATTTGGGTGACTGCGAGAGATATTTAAAAATATGGAACGATCAAGAATGAATACTAATCAATCAATAATCATTTACGAAAATATTAAATAAAAAAAACAGTGGCATTCCGAGAATGAAAACTTGAAAACAAATCGGCACCTCGGTAATCAACGCGTTGATGTCTTTTACTCCACGGTGTCGGTAAATTACGTTACAGTGTCGCGAAATCAATAGTTTAGAGTCCCATCTCAAAAATGCCCAATGTACAGACGCCAGCACTTCAAGTTACTACAATCTGTCAAATTTATTTAATAGATTTTCAACTTTAAAGCTGAAATATAAGGTTCAAAGTTGATTGAGAAAATTTGACAGTTTCGGGTAGCTTGATGTGCTGGCGTCTGTACCTAAAGAAGTTTTCATTTCGAAAACTTAAACTAAAAGTCAATAATAAATAGTCATATTAAAATAAAGAGTCCTCACTTTACGGACATATGAACAGACGCGGTAACTACATGAGCAAAGCTAAACGAACTTAACTTTTTTCCCAGTGTGGCCTGCGCTTAAGGCACCTGTCCCACCACGTGTACTGTCACGAGGAAGTCACAAAGAGGCGACTATACTGCATTTGAAATAAGATTAGACATTTAAATAAAAAAATTGTACGGTCCGTTCAACCGATTTTGACTTTTATTGCGTTGGTGGCATGACAAAAGGCAGCTGCAGTAAACAGTTGGTATTGTAACCACGTTTTTTTCTTTTAATGCCATTCTTATGCCTACGGTGTAGAATTCAAAATCGGTTGAACGGACTGTAAAAAAGGTTTGAAATGAAATGAAATTTGAAAATTTATTCGCCAGAATATAGGTACATACATAATAACATGGTAAAATAAATTTTAGTCTCTCTATATTCAACTCGTGCAAGTCGTGCAAATATTTCTAGTATATGCATAGTAATATCATGAAATTACATCAATGTCATTGGCTAATGATAATGTATGGCTATACATATCATAATCATAATAAGATTAAAGTCTTTCGTTAATATTAAATAGGCACATTAAAATGATAAAATATATTAGATTAATTTATTAGATTAATATCTCGCAGTCAAAACAGTTCATCAATTTATTGATTAAATTAATAAATATCGTAAAAAAAAAAAGTGTTCGTAAATTTATATAGTTTTACATCATGTCTGTTTAAAATTTAAATAATCATCTATTGAATAAAAACATCTATCACAAAGCCAATTGTTTAAAGTTCTATGAATTCTAAGTTATTCATGTTTCTTATTTTTTCCGGTAGTTTATTAAATTTATAAATTTTCACCGCCATGGTGTAACAGTTTCTGTCACATAACTTTAATCTGCTTCGAGGTACTATCAGAGGTTTTTGTACTATTTTCCTTTTAAATTGGGCCTTATCATCCTGTTCAAAAAGTGATAGGTGGTTTCTAACTAATTTACACATTTCAAAAACGTATAGGGATGGAAGTGTAAGTAGACGTTTGTCAGTGAACACTGGTCGGCACGAATCGGTCCACTTGAGACTATAAATTGACCTTATGCATTTTTTCTGGGCTATAAAAGCTCTCTGGGCGTCTGTAGAGTTTCCTCATATTATTATCCCATACCTCACTACTGAACATACATGACTGTGGTATACCATTAATGCTGTTTCTTTATTAGTTATTTTTTTACCCGACTACGGCAAAGCCAAAAGGAAGGGTTATGATTTTAGCAGTCTATGTATGTATGTTTGTATGTATGTATGTATGTTTTTACGTGTGTTCCACCGTAGCGCCTAAACTACTAAACCGATTTTGATGAACGAGGTATCAATAGATTCGTAATAATGGTCCGGGTGACATAGGCTATATAATTTTTCCCTAAATTTAATTTGGTGGACTTTACACGTAAATTTCTGACCTCGAAAAAAATTAAAATGGGATGATCATGACATGTTTGGTATCAAAAGAAAGGTCTTGATGAGCACGTTACAAATATGTATATAATATTATATTTTCAAAGTAAATAAATATGTTTAAATCGTTAAAAACAAGCAAAAGTAAGACTGCGCTACGTAGTATCGCAAGATGTTACCAACGTGCAGTTAATCAAATCTTAATAAATAGTAACGATTTTTAATGCCACTCTTATGAAGAAAAACAAGTACAACAAAATATTTATTATTTTAGATTTCTTCGAAGCTCGATATCGATATATGGTGTTGACGTCGAAATAAATCGCTCTATGGTTTCATCCAAAGCACTATGCACTGCTATTGGAATTTAAAATAGGTTAATTACTGAACTATTGTATTACTCTTATTTACGTTTATCAAGTGTAAAAACGGAAAAGTATAAAAAAAAAAAAAAGTTTAATGAAAACTGTAACCCGACTACGGGAAAATAAAAATGGTCTAAAAAGTACGAAACAAGCAAATATTTCAGACAGAAATCAAGACATAGGTACAAAAATGGTCAAGGTAAAGCCGTCGTCGCATGCCATTATAATTTTGTAGGTGTTCCTGGCACCAACATGGTATACAGGCATGCGACCACGGCTTTACCTTGACCATTTTTGTACCTATGCCTTGATTTCTGTCTGAAATATTTGCTTGTTTCGTACTTTTTAGACCATTTTTTATTTTCCCGTAGTCGTTATGAATAACGATCTCTTTCTTGTATGTTGGAGTTACATACCTAATTAAATTTTTCTTTTCGTGTATTTTATTACAATAAATATTTTACGAACTCAGTTTAGGTTAGTTAGTTTTCATTAAACTTTATTTTTTTATTAATATTACGAAGTGCATAAACGAACTTGTGAATTTTTTTTTCAAACTAGATTTATGCGAGATTTCCAGTTACATTAATCATCAATATTTATTCCTAGAATTTCTATTTCATTTACTTCTTCAATGATGTTATTATTATATTTTATTGGCATGTCTATTGTGTCTTTTTTATTTCTTTTGTTATTATATGTCAGGTATCTCATGAATTTAGTCTTATCGGTATTTATTTCTAAATTATTTACAATTAACCAGTCACATATACCCTTTAGAGCTTCATTAGTGACGTTTATCGCCTGATCAATAATAACTTCTTTGGTTAAAACAGTGGTATCATCTGCGAATGATATAATGTACTGATCTGTTGATTCAGGCAACTCATTTACATATGCTAAAAACAATATCGGGGCTAGCACAGTCCCTTGTGGTACGCCATAGTGACTCGTTAAGTTTGTTTAAATTTCTAATCTTATTTCAAATGAAGTATAGCCATACGGAAGATTGTAAGTAAAAGAGAATATGTCAAAGAAAAGAGAAAGAAAACTTGTTTATTCTGCACAAACAAAACGCACATTTTAAAAAACTAGACATAAAATATACACAATACAAAAGTAGCCAAAAGCCTCGTATTCAATCCAAAAAAAGTTTGACATTGTAAAATCATTTATTTCAAATAGGCCCATGTATGGCACTTTTGAACGTCAAAATTTACAAAATAATAGAATTGATTCTAGTCGCCCCTTCCAAAAGTTAGTTTTCGTATGGAGAAGAATGGGCAAGAAACTCCACCGTTACTCTTTTAAAATGTTCTACAATAGTTTGTGGACCTAAGTTACATTAAGCCTTCCCATAACACATCTTTCTTCTACTTCCACCTTCGACTCTGGTTCCGGTTCCGATTCCGATCAATAAATTTAAAACCTCCGATTCCGGTTCCGGATCCGACTTCCGTACTTCATTTGAAATTATTCATTAACCCAATATTAAAGCTTCATTTCATAAACTCTCACCTACTAGGTGTTTACCCAGTTGGTCGGTATTTTATCTCGCCATATTGCAAACAGCCTTGCATCTAGGTAGTCCAAATAGATCTGCAAAAAACAAACCTTGGCAAGGTACCTACTTCTTTGATAATTAATGTTACTAAACCAAATTCTCATAAATTTTCCATTTCAAGAACAGATTCAAAAATATTTATTTTGCATTTCATTTCCATTTAAGGTCGTTGTGATAAGAGATGGAAACTAGTTTTTAAAACTTTTTGTATGTCGTGAGAGGATTAAAATGCACGCTGGAAGATTAAGTATACTTAATAACTACAACCGAGTTGATTTTATAGAATGTTTTTAATCTATTGCATAGCTTTTATCGCGGGCTTTGAGCGCGGCGACCGAATCAAGAAATTCCGTAACGAAAAAAACCTAACACCCCCCACTCCGCCTCCCATGTAATGACGGTTCCCATGACAATGTGACGTTGTCATGGGAACGTAATTTTTGTTTTATGTCATCACGTCATCATCCCAAGTGTAGCGTTGACAAATAGGAAGTATGGAGGTTACAAATGCTATGCAATAGCTTTACCGCGGCAGTCCCCGAGTACCACACTTTTTTTTTTGAAGATGTGTTGTTCAAACTAGGACCTTTTTATTTTAATTTTTTTTTTTGGTTGGGATATCATCAAATAACTTCTCCCGCTCTGGGCGGAGCGGGAGGATGTGTCAGACTCTTACTGACTAAAACCCATCCGTGTTCCTTCAGTTGCCTGTAGGGGCCACGGCAAACTAGGACCTGCACCTTAATTGCGTAACACACGATCAATAACAATCTGAATAATTTCGAAGGATATTGCTATTCCATTACTTCATTATGTTTGAAAAATTTGTTTGCTCAGCAACGTTAATAACACAATGAATGTTGTTGAACTGTCAAAGTGAAACAGATTTTGATTGATCGTGCGTGTGTTACGCAATTAGGGTGCAGATTACATACATGTCAAGGTAACATTTCTTAATCAAAATCAAAATATTTTATTTCACACTAGCTTCTGCCCGCGACTTCGTTCGCATGGAAATCTTAAGACATCACAATATACTACAATAATAGCCATATTTTTATAAAACTTCCCTGTATACTACGTTTGTAGTTTTATTCTCAGCAGCCAAAATATACAGAGAGTAAGGAATGGTGACTCGGGAGCAAGCGACATAACAGTTGTCCGTGTGAGAAGCAGCTTATCCTGAGGTCGACACCCGCAGCCTTCAGCCTTCAGTATCGGCCCCTGTGACTTGTTGATCGCAAAGCATACACTCCCAGAGAACTGCACGCGCTTTAACTGGTAATTATGGGGAATTAGTACTTTATACACGCTATAAACACTGTCTCACCATCGCCACAACCTGTTAAAATTTCCACCTCGATGACGTTTCTCTGCAAAGACATGACTTTGAGCTGGTTTCCGTTACACAGATATACAACCGGAAGTCCCCTTCCATTTGTGAATTGAGAAATTCTACGGGGTGATATTTGGCATCATTTTCATCATCAGTATTAATGGAGGTGTATATCACTTCACTCCCTTCAATTTGTGAGAGAATACTGTGGTTGATCGCTGCAGCTTGATCATCTTCGGAGTTAAAACGGAAACACGCCTAAGAATTCTCTTGGTACGGTATTTGACTGATATCCTCGTATATCAGACGAATAAGATCTTCCAAAGTGGGATCTACTCTACCAAGAGTCTCTGGTAGAGTGCTTTCACCAACTTTTAGAAGAACATCAGAGAATACTTGAGCATTTGAATTACCGCCAAGCCGAGCTCGTATGATGATGGTCAAGCGCAGTTTATGAACTCTCGACCATAGAGTCGACCTTTTCAACGAAGTATTCACTTTTTTTCTCAAAACTGTGACACCACCCATCATATCTTGGTTTCTGCGGATGTCCTGCAGGGTTCTGTTTACAGTTTCCACTGCTTTCCTTTTTGCCATAATGCATTCATCCCATACGACGAAGCGCAATTCCCTAAGCACACATCCCTTGTTACTGTTGCGTGACACCCCACAAACAGGCGTTTCGTTGCTCTCTAAATTGATGGGAATCTTAAACATGACGTGCGCTGTTTTGCCATCAGGAAGCAGTGTGGCAGCGATTCCAGAAGATCCACACACATACATATTTTAAAATCGCTTGGACAAATCTGCTGTCAAAATCTGTAAAAAAAACATTTTATTCCTACAGTCTTTTGCTCTAAAATGATCAGAATACAACCTTGAATGTTTTGTGACTGTAAAGTACTTGTAACTTAGTAGTTTCCCATAGCTTACGAAGTTTTTCATTTTTTGTGAATTAATACATTCTATGAACTATTACATACACAATCCAAAAAAAAAAATCGTTTTACAAAAAGAGTTTAAAAAAAATAGATGTAAATGGAACTTACTACCCCGGGCGGCCTACCACCAGCTCATAAAGCAGTATTATTTTAATGTTACTTCAGTGGGAGAAAGAGATGGAGCTATACATCCTGTAGAGCTTCATCTCTTTCCCACACTGAAGTAAACTAAAGTAATATTAAAATAATACTGCTTTTGAGCTGGTGGTAGGCCCTCAGGACTTCAAATCATTCGTCCAACCGCTTACTTATTCGCTTTGTTGAAAGTTAGCTAAAATAGCCGTTCCTATATAAAAGGTAGCGTGATGATAATCATTTAAAAAGTTAAATCGGTAACTACCTATCTACAATATCCCAACCTTTTGGCGCGTCCTTTTACAATTTGCAGAGAAAAATACGAACATGATGTAATATTGCTCATCCCCCATAGCAAATAGCGTGATAGTTTATGCCCTACAGTTGGTACAGACAAACATTCTAAAAACTTTATTTTCCGCATAAGAATCGATCCCATACCTCGTAGCAATAACTTTCTTTAAAAAAAAATAACTTCGCTACGATTTTATTATATCTATAGATTATAGGTACATAATCAAAAAAATATATATATAATCGTATAACAAAATGTGAAAAAAAAGAAAAAAAACCGTAGGTTGGAATCGAACTTACAACCCCATATTTGCAAAGCAACCGCCCAACCGTTGAGCTAATTGCTTTGTTAAAACTTGTCTAAAATAGCCGTTCCTATATATTTCATGATTGACTGCTTAGTTCCATAAAAGTATAGCGTGATGATAATCATTTAAAAAGTTTAATCGATAACCATCTACAATATCCTAAAATTTTGCCGCGTTTTTTTCCAAAAATACGAACATAATATAATATTGCTCGTCCCCCATAGTAAATAGCGTGATAGTTTATACCCTATAGTTTGACCAGACTTATAGGGAACACCTATGCAAAGTTTTAACAGAATCTATCCGGTAGAATTTGCGTCATGCTAGAACATAAAAATACAACATAATGTAATATTGCTCGTCCCCCATAGTAAATAGCGTGATAGTTTATACCCTATAGTTTGACCAGACACACAGGGAATATCTATGCAAAATTTTAACAGAATCTGTCCGGTAGAATTTGCGCCATGCTGGAACATACATACAGACAAACAGACAGACAGACAAAAATTCTAAAAAAAATATTTTCGGCATTAGAATCGATCCTAGACCTCGTAGCAATTACTTTTTTTTCAAAAATATTCAATGTACAGTTTTGACTTCGCTACGATTTTATTATATGTATAGATAAACCTACAAGGGCACTTATGAAACGTTAGAAGCTAGGTGCACGGTTCCAATTGGTCGCTTCCTATGGAGAAGAGCCGGCAAGAAACTCCACGGTTACTCTTTTCAAAATAATATGGTTAATCAGTGGATGCCCTACTGTTCTCTATAGAAGAAACAGTTCCGAATGCGAAGGTTGGTTTATGCACTACCGTACTGCATGTGTTTTATATGAATATTCAGAGAAATAATTACAGCAGTTATAAAATGAGAGACAAATAACTCTCCTTTTTTGCCTTCGCCGCGGTCAGGTAATAAGGTTATAAGTACCTACAACAAAAAAAATAAAAAAATAAACTTTAAATCTACTAACAGCAATTACAGAAAATATTAAACAAAAAAATGGATGTAGTATGTTTGTGTGGCATTACTGTGTGTGTGTTTCATAATTTTTTTAGGAATTCTTCGGTTTCGTCATACAAAGAAAAAGAAGCCATAAATCGGAATTTTTGCGTTAATTTTATATTTTAAAGTAAATGAGCCAACGTAGAGAGCGAATTTTTTTATAAGCGTTTAGGTAGAATTGTGCGTGCAGATTAGGTCTTTGCGGCGTTTGGAGATTGTTTTGATATGTGTACATCGGTGTTGCAGAAGGACTATAATTATGTAAAATATATTGTTGCCTTACATGATTGATATAGTTCGATAGTTGGAGGGAGTATCGGTCTGAACGAAAGCACCTTTACAATAGCTCTATGTGCGACCTTCAGAGGCTTACGTATGGTTTTTGCAGCACCACCCCAGCATGAGATACAATAGATTAGGATTTTCTGCCAACATTCATGATGTAAGGTTAGACCGAGAGCTGGAGTAGACCGAGAGGTAACGCGGCGGATCGACTCAGGATGGATGAAATGGCGACAGGTCACTGTCCCTCAAGTTAAAGGGGAAAATCTACAAGTCCGTGATAAGGCCTGTCGTATTGTATGGATCGGAATGCTGGGCCGTGAAAAAGACGGATGAAAAAAGATTGCATGTAGCGGAGATGAGAATGTTGATGTGTGGAGTGACGAAAATGGATAAAGTAAGAAATGAGTAAAGAAGAAGTTTAAAAGTGGCGCCAGTGACAGAAAAGTTGAAAGGAAATCGTTTGGCCTGGTATGGGCATGTGATGAGGAGAGAAGAAATGAATGTGACTAAAAGAGTGATGAATATAAATGTTGATAGATGGAGCGGGAGAGGAAGACCAAAGAAAAGATGGAAGGATTGTGTGAGGAATGATATAAGAGAAGGGAGTGAATGATAGCGTGACGGTTGACAGGGGAGAGGGGAAAAAGGAAACGTGTTGCGCTGACCCCAAGTAACATGGGACAACGGCAGGAAGATGATGATTCATGATGTAAGGTTCGAACCCTGCCCTTTTGCAGACAACCTTTACAGTACCCACCTACAACTACTTTCTTTGCTGGTTGATCAGCAATTCTCTGGAGTACCCAGTCCACTATTATCCTATTTTTTGCCATAGGCCCCCACAGCATCAAACCATTGTTTCTTCTCCCAGTCACTCCTATCTTACCTATCTCCAATCCAAGCGTTCCTAAATTTCCGTTACCGAAATACGCAATGCGTCTATGTCCGGAAGAATGACACAAGTTTGTCTCTAATTGTTAGATATGTGTTCTGTGTCATCAAGATAACGCTGTCTGGTAGCGTTAGTCTCAAAATCTAGATTACAGTTTGAGTAACACGTTACAAAAATAAATTCTGAGAGATAATGTTGGAGGTGTCCCGGTCATGTCTTTGTCACATACTTACTATTAGGTATTTTCCGGGTTCGGGAGAAAAGAGACTTCAACACGTGGGGTGACTTTTGTATATGGAAAATATGTCAACAGCCTTATTTTGTTTTTGGGATAAATAAAAAAATAAAGTTTAAAAAACTGTAACCCGACTACGGGAAAATAAAAATGATCTAAAAAGTACGAAACAAGCAAATATTTCAGACAGAAATCAAGACATAGGTACAAAAATGGTCAAGGTAAAGCCGTCGTCGCATGCCATTATAATTTTGTAGGTGTTCTTGGCACCAACATGGTATACAGGCATGCGACCACGGCTAAGGGTTATGATTTTAGCAGTCTATGTATGTACATAGACTGCTAAAATCATAACCCTTCCTTTTGGCTTTGCCGTAGTCGGGTAAAAATAACCTGACAATTGAAAAACCAGCCCTATATGTATTACGTACTTATAGGGTTGATTTTTCAATTTTCAATTGGCACGTAGGTACTCAAACTGCAGCAGGTAGCTTATACTGGAAATACAAGATTGCGCAAAATTAATCACTGTATCGGAAGATGTCATAATTTTTGCAAATGGCGTCGTACGTCAAACATATTTGACATTTGTGAACAAGACAGCTGCAGTATACAAACAAGACGGCACAACCGCACACACAGCACGAGCCACAATGGATACTGTGAAGGAAGCGTTTCCTGGTCGTGTAATCTCCCATTTTGGCGATTTGGCATGGTCAGCAAGATCACCCGATTTAACCATCCAAGACTGCTTTCTTTGGGGCTAGATACTTGAAGTCGCGGGTTTATACCAACAAGCCTCAGACAATCGCCTTAAAGAGAATATTCGACAGGAATGCGAACAGTTATCACCGGAAATCTTGCGGAAAATCATGGAAAATGGGCACAAATGTGTATCAAGACACGGCAGCCATTTGACGGATAACATATTTTCCACATAACAGAAAAAAATTTAAAGGTCCAAATAAAGATTTCCATCACTCAAAATCATCTTATTTTATTTAATAAAAACGTTATTCAAAAACAAAATTGGGGTATTAATTTTGCGCCACCTTGTATATCCAGTAGGTATAAGCTGCCAGCTGCAGATGCAGTAGGTACCTGCCAATACCTAGCTTTAGATATTAGTTGAACTTTATGAAGTAGGTACTATAGACACTTCGCGTGGCTACATGTACCGGGACGAATAAAATACTTATAGGTAGATCAAGCATATGATAATATTATTCCTAGAAAAAAATGTCTTTGGTTTTGAATTTTCGTTTTTTGCCACCGACTTTCGAAATTAAAGTAATTTTGCACTTTGTACCTAGTGTTTTTTTTTTTGAAGTCGGTTGATCTTTTTTTTATAAAAGTTTTTATTTTGCACTTTTTAGTTGTGGTATTTACCCCACACAAATTCGAATACCACTACCTGCTATGTAAATAACAGTTCCTGAACTTAACATATCATCCACATACTAAGTGGGAAAAAATAGGTATTATTGAAGCTAATTCAAAAACCACCTAAGCAAAGTTATAAAAAATTATATGGGACCACCTCTGAAGTATGACCTACCAAACAAAAAAGAATCATTAAAATCAATTCATAATTAGCGGAGTAATCGCGTAACAAACATAAAAAAAACATACAGTTGAATTGAGAACCGCTATCTTTTGGAAGTCGGTTAAAAAACGAGCTACGTTTTACATCAATATCTATACATATAATAAAATCGTAGCGAAGTCAAAACTGTACATTGAATATTTTTGAAAAAAAGTAATTGCTACGAGGTCTAGGATCGATTCTAATGCCGAAAATATTTTTTTTTGAATTTTTGTCTGTTTGTCTGTTTGTCTGTATGTATGTTCCAGCATGGCGCAAATTCTACCGGACAGATTCTGTTAAAATTTTGCATAGATATTCCCTGTGTGTCTGGTCAAACTATAGGGTATAAACTATCACGCTATTTACTATGGGGGACGAGCAATATTACATTATGTTGTATTTTTATGTTCTAGCATGACGCAAATTCTACCAGATAGATTCTGTTAAAATTTTGCATAGGTGTTCCCTATAAGTCTGGTCAAACTATAGGGTATAAACTATCACGCTATTTACTATGGGGGACGAGCAATATTATATTATGTTCGTATTTTTGGAAAAAAACGCGCCAAAATTTTAGGATATTGTAGATGGTTATCGATTAAACTTTTTAAATAATTATCATCACGCTATACCTTTATGGAACTAAGCAGTCAATCATGAAATATATAGGAACGGCTATTTTAGACAAGTTTCAACAAAGCAATTAGCTCAACGGTTGGGCGGTTGCTTTGCAAACATGGGGTTGTAAGTTCGATTCCCACCAACGGTTTTTTTTTCTTTTTTTTCACATTTTTTTTTTTTGATTATTTTTTTTATTATGTATCTATAATCTATAGATATAATAAAATCGTAGTGAAGTTAATTTTTTTTAAAGAAAGTTATTGCTACGAGGTATGGGATCGATTCTTATGCGGAAAATAAAGTTTTTAGAATGTTTGTCTGTACCAAGGGCATAAACTATCACGCTATTTGCTATGGGGGATGAGCAATATTACATCATGTTCGTATTTTTCTCTGCAAATTGTAAAAGGATGCGCCAAAAGGTTGGGATATTGTACATAGGTAGCTACCGATTTAACTTTTTAAATGATTATCATCACGCTACCTTTTATATAGGAACGGCTATTTTAGCTAACTTTCAACAAAGCGAATAAGTAAGCGGTTGGACGAATGATTTGAAGTCCTGAGGGCCTACCACCAGCTCAAAAGCAGTATTATTTTAATATTACTTTAGTTTACTTCAGTGTGGGAAAGAGATGAAGCTCTACAGGATGTATAGCTCCATCTCTTTCTCAAACTGAAGTAACATTAAAATAATACTGCTTTATGAGCTGGTGGTAGGCCGCCCGGGGTAGTAAGTTCGATTTACATCTGTTTTTTTTAAACTCTTTTTGTAAAACGATTTTTTTTTTGGATTGTGCATGTAATGTTCATAGAATGTATTAATTCACAAAAAATGGAAAACTTCGTAAGCTATGGGAAACTACTAAGTTACAAGTACTTTACAGTCACAAAACATTCTAGGTTGTATTCTGATCATTTTAGAGCAAAAGACTGTAGGAATAAAATGTTTTTTTTACAGATTTTGACAGCAGATTTGTCCAAGCGATTTTAAAATATGTATGTGTGTGGATCTTCTGGAATCGCTGCCACACTGCTTCCTGGTGGCAAAACAGCGCACGTCATGTTTAAGATTCCCATCGATTTAGAGAGCAAAGAAACGCCTATTTGTGTGGTGTCACGCAACAGTAACAAGGGATGTGTGCTTAGGGGATTGCGCTTCGTCGTATGAGATGAATGCATTATGGCAAAAAGGAAAGCAGTGGAAACTGTAGACAGAACCCTGCAGGACATCCGCAGAAACCAAGATATGATGGGTGGTGTCACAGTTTTGACAAAAAAAGTGAATACTTCGTTGAAAAGGTCGACTCTATGGTCGAGAGTTCATAAACTGCGCTTGACCATCATCATACGACCTCGGCTTGGCGGTAATTCAAATGCTCAAGTATTCTCCGATGTTCTTCTAAAAGTTGGTGAAAGCACTCTACCAGAGACTCTTGGTAGAGTAGATCCCACTTTAGAAGATCTTATTCGTCTGATATACGAGGATATCAGTCAAATACCGTACCAAGAGAATTCTTAGGCGTGTTTCCGTTTTAACCGAAGATGATCAAGCTGCAGCGATCAACCACAGTATTCTCTCACAAATTGAAGGGAGTGAAGTGATATACACCTCCATTAATACTGATGTGGAGGAAGATGATGCCAAATATCACCCCGTAGAATTTCTCAATTCACAAATGGCAAGTGGACTTCCGGTTGTATATCTGTGTAACGGAAACCAGCTCAAAGTAATGTCTTTGCAGAGAAACGTCATCGAGGTAGAAATTCTAACAGGTTGTAGCGATGGTGAGACAGTGTTTATAGCGCGTACAAAGTACAAATTCCCCATAATTACCAGTTAAAGCGCGTGCAGTTCTCTGGGAGTGTATGCTTTGCGATCAACAAGTTACAGGGGCCGACACTGAAGGCTGAAGGCTGCGGGTGTCGACCTCAGGATAAGCTGCTTCTCACACGGACAACTGTTACGTCGCTTGCTCCCGAGTCACCATTCCTGACTCTCTGTATATTTTGGCTGCTGAGAATAAAACTACAAACGTAGTATACAGGGAAGTTTTATAAAAATATGGCTATTATTGTAGTATATTGTGATGTCTTACGATTTCCATGCGAACGAAGTCGCGGGCAGAAGCTAGTATTTTATAATCGCCGACTTGTAGCCTGGGAGGGACTGTCTTGTTATCAAACAAAATCACATTCAAATTCTATTTAAATATAAACTCTCAGAGGGTTCGAATGTAGAGCTGTTTTCTTAACGACCTACACAACGTAAAGTTGCTTTGCGTAAACCTTACAGTATGTACTTATTAGGTAATCTTTGTAGTTTTTATTTTACTGGGTTCTGAAATACAATGGCCTACCAACCAGGCCCTCTTTTGGCTGGAAAATTATCAAATAACTTCTCCCGCTCTGGGAGGAGCGGGAGGGCGAGTCAGACTCTTACTGACTAATACCCACCCGTATTTCTTCAGTTGTCATGTTGCCGGGGGCCACGATCTCCCTTTCGGTTTTATTCGCAACCCCGGCAGGCATCGGTCCTAGCGGACCCCGTCAATTCTGCTGATATCTCTTCGAGGCGCGTGTAGAACAAAACGCGCCATCGACCCGGGCCTGGTCCTTATCGGACGGCGAGCTACCCATTGCTCACCGGCCGCAAGCCTGCGCAACCAGAACACCCTACGTATCATATTTTTTATATACCTACCTTTATCATCTTTCCTCGCTTTCCTGCATTCTGCACAGATTAGATAAAAGGGACGGAAGTGTGTAACAGGAAGCCGGGGAAGCACGCGCTATCTGGTTTGACCAATGAGCGCGCGCTATTTGATGTGACCACGCGCGGCGTTAGAGTTAGCCATTAGAAACGGAGGTCCAGCCCCTTTAAAATGTTGTACCAAGGTGATATTATGCCAGATATTACACATCTTATGCGACTGCTGTAAGGTTCGTTTTATTCCTAGTATAAGTAGAATTATAATTGAATTATAATTATATTTCGAATTCCAGATTAATCATGTTTTAAACCGTCAAAAAACAATTAGTTAACTATGCTTTGAGGTCTATTAATGTTTGGATTTTTCCTCTTCATTTCTTATCTAAATTGCTTAACTCGTTAGGAATATATTATTCAGAATTAATACCACTTTTGAGATACCTTATGTTATTAGTTAGTTATTTTTAGTTAGTAGGCAATGCTATTTTTAATTGTGGACCGATTATGAAAATTCTTTTTAGGGTTCCGTGGTAAACAAGGAACCCTTATAGTTTCGTCATGTCCGTCTGTCTGTCTGTCTGTCCGCGGCTTAGCTCAGAGACGCTTAGTACTAGAAAGATGTAATTTGGCATGGGTACACATATTAATCACGCCGACAAAGTGGTAAAATAAAATCATGAAAAATATATTTTTTTAGGGTACGTCCCCTACACGTGAAAATGTTTTTTTTTTTCTATCCCTTGGTGTGGGGTATTGTTGGATAGGTCTTCCAAAAACATTGTGAGTATGCTAAAACCATTATTGAATTTAGAGATCCGTTTGCGAAATTGCGTTTGCGTATGTGGATGATATGAAAAGTTCCTCACTGTTATTACCATAGCAGGTGGTATTTGAATTTGTGTGGGGTAGGTACCACAACTAAATAGTGAAAAAAAATAAAGTTTAATAAAAAACTGTAACCCGACCACGGGAAAATAAAAATGATCTAAAAAGTACGAAACAAGCAAATATTTCAGACAGAAATCAAGACATAGGTACAAAAATGGTCAAGGTAAAGCCGTGGTCGCATGCCTGTATACCATGTGGGTGCCAGGAACACCTACAAAATTATAATGGCATGCGACGACGGCTTTACCTTGACCATTTTTGTACCTATGTCTTGATTTCTGTCTGAAATATTTGCTTGTTTCGTACTTTTTAGATCATTTTTATTTTCCCGTGGTCGGGTTACAGTTTTTTATTAAACTTTATTTTTTATTTTATACTTTTCCGTTTCTACACTTACTAAACGTTACAACAACGCCGCGCGCAACGTCTCACTGAAAATTGAATTTACAACGAGAACATTTTCGCGCAATGATTTTGTACGATTTCAAATGTCGACTAAAACCAAAAGAATCATTTGAAAGACTTCGAATGATGTTCATAGACAAAAGCCCTTCTAAAGCGACTGTTTTCCGCTGGTTCAACGAATTTAAGCGTGGTCAAGTACAAGTTTTTAGCGTTGTAACTTTGGCGGACGAAGAAAGAAGTGGCCGTCATAGGGCTATGACGGCTGTTACATAAGAAAACGTGCTGGCTGTGAAAAATTAAATTTAAGTGAATAGGCGAATTACATATGAAGAGATTCAGCATATAGGTACTGCAGATTGGATCGGGAAGTGTACATGAAATTCTACATGGGCATCTTCAGGTAAAGAAGATAGTTTCACGCTGATTACCACACAATCTAACGCAGAAGGAGGTTCGGGTAGAATGGTGCCGAGACATGATAGCAAAATTTGAAGCAGGCTCCTCTCGGCGCGTTTACGATTTCATTACGGGTGATGAATCATGGATTTGTCATTTTTGTTCCCCAAAATAAAAAATCAACTCAAGGGAAAACAGGGATTAAAGAGGTGTCTGATGTGGACTGGAAAATGTGTAATGAAAATTGGTTAAGACGCATGAAACTGTGTATAGACGCCAATGGAGAGTTATTTGAAAAGATTTAATAAATAAAATATAACCTGTAGTATATTTTTTTTATTACCTATTGCAAAATTTTCTGAGTGCCCCGTGTATAAATATTAATATTTCGTTGTACACAGTGCTACACATCAAGCTATAAATTTCCAGTATTAGTTGACCTCGCATTGTACGGAAATCCTTTACAATGCCAGATCAGCTTAAACTGGAAATGTATAGCTTGATGTGTAGCCGTGTGTACTTGTTTTTCTTCATAGAGGAATTGAGGATGGAATTACAAACCGTTTTTATTTATTAAGATTTGATTAACTGTACGTTGGTATCATCTTGCGATACAACGTAGCACAGTCTCACTTTTGCTTGTTTTTAACAATTTAAACATATTTAATTACTTTAAAAGTATAACATTATTTACATATTTGTAATGTGCTCGTCAAGACCTTTCTTTTGGTACCAAACATGTCATGATCATATCATTTTAATTTTTTTCGAGGTTAGAAATTTACGTGTAAAAGCCACCATATTAAATTTAGGGAAAATGTATATAGCCTATGTCACCCGGACCATTATTACGAATCTATTGATACCTCATTCATCAAAATCGGTTCAGTAGTTTAGGCGCTATGGTGGAACACACGTAAAAGCAAACATACATACATACATACAAACATACAAACATATAAACATACATACATAGACTGCTAAAATCATAACCCTTCTTTTGGCTTTGCCGTAGTCGGGTAAAAATAAAAACTAACTGCCGTTTTTTGCCACCGTCTTCCGAAATTAAAGTTATTTTTCAGTTCGTAATGTTTTTTTGGAAGTCGGTTTTTTTGTAAAAAAAAAATTGTTTTTTATTATTGTTAGTATTTTTCATTCAAATTCGTAGCAGGTACACGTAATATATATTTTAGGGTTCCGATGTCCCAATGGAAAAACGGAAAGAATATGAATAATGAACTGCAATTATAACACTGAATTTGATGTTGTAACTGTTTTAGGTGAAAAAAAGACATTTGAAAAGTTTCCAAATACTTATTTTACATCTAAAACGAAATATTCGATGTTCCAATATTAATTATTGCATTATTTATTCAATATTTTAGTTCACTAGTTAGCCATATTTTCATACAGTAATATTGCCAAATTAATCAAAACAGGTAAATATTATCAGCTATTTGCGACGTTGCCAACTTTTAGAATAAACGCTCTTAAGAGGGCCCTTCCCGGTCCGTCTATCGTCAACGCGAGCATGGTCGAAAAGCTTGTTGTTTCATCCAGCGCAAGTGTGAATTGCTAACAAACAAGTGAGAACGCGATAACATTGTGCGAAAAATAACTTGTTTCAGGAAATACGTGTTTTTGAATACGCCTTACAAGTTTGTGAAATAAATGTTTGTCATTTAGAATCTCCATTACATGTGCAAGGTTTCTATGAAGATGTTTTCTTTAATTTTACAATTTATGAGTACATTATGAACGGTCAAAGTTCAGGTAAAATTTGTGCAAAAAAGCAGATTTTTGGAGGCTTATATTGAATTTGTTTAGCCAAATTTTTGTTTTTTGCTTTCAAAGAAACCTAGATATAGTGCACAAGATACCTATTAATTTAAAAGAATTAAAGAAAGATGTTTTACAACGCCATAATAACGTACGAGCGTTTGTATGAAAAGTATGACGGGTTGGCCGCCCTTAAAAGGCTGCGTCTACACGATGACTCACGGCGGATGCTACGCATTGTAAAATAATAAGTCTCAGTAATAGGTGCATTAATTACATCCAATGTTTATCATTATTAGATCCCTCTGAAACAGCTTCGCGTAGACAGTTATTAACCAAATTAAAAAAAAAGGAGGAGGTTCTCAATTCGTCGGGATATTTTTTTTTTTATGTCTTCCCCGATTACTCGAAGACGGCTGGACCGATTTGAAAAATTCTTTTTTTGTTCGAAAGGGTATACTTTCAAATTGATCCCATTGTCATTTGGTTACGATCTGATGATGGGATCTTGGAGAAATCGAGGGAACTCTTCAAATATTAAAGGCACATCTATAGGTAGCGATTTGGGTATTTTTGATGAACAGTTGACATAAGGCTATTGTAACTTATATAAATTACAAACCTACCCACTAAAAAGTGGAAAAAAAATCTCTTTTACTAAAAACACAACCGACTTCCAAACAACAAAGTGAAAAATAACTTTAATTTCGGAAGTCGGTGTCAAAAAAATTAAAATACTGATCTGATCCAAAGACACCGACTTCCGAAATTAAAGTTATTTTTCACTTTGTAGTTTGGAAGTCGGTTGTGTTTTTTGTAAAAAAAGTTTTTTATAGCCATTCATTTGTTTGAACATGTTGTTTTTAGCAATAACGGAAAAGTTGACAGCTTGTTTACTGTTTCTTATCGATTCAGGTGAAGGTCTAATATGTGTGGTTAAAAAGAATTAAGTAGGTAGTTGTTATATTTTTATATCTTTATCACGTTTTTGGTGCATGGGGAAAACTAGATACCGTTTCGTGCCGTCGACCGAACATTATTTATCTCCGCTGAAGCTGGCGTTTCGTTGGCCAAAACAGCTGTGTAGGAAGAATAGGGTGGAGTCTCGTAAAAACTTACCCGAACTTAACATCCCAAATGCTCCCGCGTTCTGGAAGGCTGTTGAGCCGTTGTCGTCCTAAACATGCATTATTATAATCAGCCTACAATGTTCCCACTGCTGGAACATAGGCGTTCTCTCTTCGAGGAGTGGGCTGTAATCTACCAAGCGAGCCCAGTGAGGGTTGATAGATGTCACGGCTTCGAATTTATTGGTTCTAGGACATGCCGGTTTCCTGACGATGTTTTCCTTCACCGTTTTGAGAGCAGTGGTGATGAAATTATTTACACAAAGTAAAGTAACCTATGACAGTGATAATGAGTCCAGCTTAATACCCTTCTACACGAATGTTCCACACGCACTTAAGGTACCATTCCGTACCCGACCGCAGGAGACAACTGCAGGCGACATGTCGCCGCTACACGACTGGTTTCTGTGAATTTCTTTGAAATACCTTCCATAGCTAGCGACACGTCGTTGGCAGTTAAGGGCGAGTGACAGGCGACACGTGCAGCCCGACCGCAGAACAGTAGTGCCGCCAACTCTCGAGCGATAGTCCCGTTTTTCTATCTTCTATCTACCGACTGGAATACAGGCAGTTGCCGCCTGCGGTCGGGTTCGGAATCATGACTGCAGCAATATGACGCCACGTCACATCGCCTGCAGTTGCCTCCTGCGGTCGGGTACGGAATGGTACCTTTATTGTGGTCGCCAGCGCGACTGCGAACTTGAGTTTCTTTATTCGATCCCCAGTTAAAGCAAAATGTTACTGGGTGTTTCTATCAAGAATATCTTGGTAGCAGCCCAGAGGCTGGATTTGTGAGAGTTGCCGAGAATCGAGCTGTATGGCGTGCAATTGGAGAGGCCTATGACCAGCAGTGGACTGCTATAGGATGATAATGATGAAACCGACATAACTGGTACAGTGGCGGATACAAGATTGTCGTTTGGGAGGGGCTTGACCACGCTGAAGGAGGGTTTTAGAAGCACACAATATTTTATTTTGCTAAACGCATAACAAGCCTCCTTGTATTACTTTTCGCAAATTCCTCAATGACTTCGTTAGGTTGTAGACTACCAGAGATTTCTCGGTGAATATACATGACGGCCAAACCGGGTTGCGTGAGTGACAGAATGGCACGAGGATTCCAAATGAACTTACTGTAAATCACTTACTGAAAGTAGTGCAATGCTTGCTAAAAAGTTGAATTAGAATATTATCAAGTTAGCTTTAAGATTTATCACGGAAGAACTCCGTTGCATTTGGTAGCATGAGCTCCTTTTTTTGGTTTGTAAAATATCAAATAACTTCTCCCGCTCTGGGTGGAGCGGGAGGGCGTGCCAGACTCTTACTGACTAGAACCCACCCGTGTTCCTTCAGTTGCCTTTATTGTCAGGGGCCACGTTAACCGTTTTGGACTTCCCCGCAACTCCGGCAGGCATCGGCCGTATCGGACCCCGTCAGTTCTGCTGACATCTCTTGGACTTGGACTTTTCGGACAGCGAGCTACCAATTGCTCACCGTACGCAAGCCCGCGCCTACGGTGGTCGTAAATCGGCCTGCGATTCCCGACGCCCAGGGCGTCTCCTGCGGCGGTATAGGGGGCGTGAGAGCGCGAAATTTGCCTCTCTCACGCGTTCCGCCTCCTCCTTCGCGAGCATTACAGTTTCGCAAAAGGTGACGGCCTCCCATGCCCTCTCGCTCCATACCATGGCCTCAACCAGGGCCGGACGCGAGATCACCGCCGCCGATCGCCTCTACGAGGACACGGCGATGCTCCGCCCGAACCGGGCAGACCACCGTATGCTCCACCGTGTCCTCCGGGCGATCCACACAATGGTGACACCCGGCCGTCACCTTCCGCCTTATCCGGAACAGGAACCTCCCGGATCAACCGTGTCCGGTGAGGACCTGCGTCAGGCGGAAGGTGAAGATGCTGTGGCGCCTCTCTAGCCACTCCTCAAAGGGGACTTTTCGCCGCAGTTGTGACGTGCCCAGCCCTTGAGCCCCTGGATTCGCCACTGAACTGGTACACAGCTACATGGGACCAAAAT
The DNA here is from genome assembly GCA_963680765.1 of Agrochola lychnidis. NCBI lineage: Eukaryota > Metazoa > Arthropoda > Insecta > Lepidoptera > Noctuidae > Agrochola > Agrochola lychnidis. The sequence goes on along the minus strand of OY796869.1, from coordinate 15,310,844 downwards.
CACTTGTAGTTACTGTTAACTGGCGAAATGTGGGAGTATTTATTATCTACAATCTGCCTACCCTTTGGGGAATGCACGCGTGATGTTATATATATTATGTAAATGTCACCGTAAAATTGTGAGCACCGTTAGTTTATAATCTATCGGTATTATTTCCGTTAGATCATAATCTGTCGAAAAATTGTGAACTGGGAGAAATGGGTTAGGTTAGGTTAGAACTGTGACCAACCGCGTGAGTCGAGCGAGCGTAGTAAGCGCTGCTGCTGTCGCGGCAGCGCTTACTACGCTCGTTTCTCATGGATATGATATAAACTATCGAAAAATAATGCGTTAAATCGTAAATGATTTGTCGCAGTTCACAATTTTTCGACAGTTTGTAATCTAACGGAAATAATACCGATAGATTACAAACTAACGAAGTTTATAATTTTACGGTGACATAAACAAAATGATCGTGCCTAAAACATGTAGCCAAGTAATTTATTTCAGTAGGCAAACATTTCAAGTTTTATTTGCAGGCCATACATTATACAACGGCTGTAAACATCGGTGATCTGTTAGCATAGTTTTTTACGAAACTATGACATTGTGACGGTTATTGCCCTCGTAAACATTAAAATACAAGCGTATATATAGGTAGTTGTAACACCATAAAAGTATGTATTTACTTCATGCGTATTTACATAAGTTATGTAATAAAACTATGGTGTAAATGTGCCTAACACTTCCTTTCACAATCCAAAGGATTTTGAAGGAAATTCCTAATTCTTCGTACTTTATTATATTTAAAAAATTCAACTGCTCATAACCCAATAAATGTCGTTGAATTGTCAAAATGAAGGCATTGGAAATATTAGTGTGTCATACAATTACCTCGCTGTTTAACCCCGACTGGTTTAAATGTCTATGTATAAGAATTATTCCTCGTAGATACATTTACTCGTAGACACTTGAAAAATTCTCACTTCTGTTCCTTATACTGAGGCTTACTGTCGCGTTATCGCGAACTAAACTTCGCGCGCGCTCGCATAACGCGCTAGAAGTCTCGCATAACGCGACAATGGTGCCGATTCCCTTGTTCACAAACTAAACTAAATTTAAGTTAAGTGCATCTTTTTCTTTCTATTTCATTAAGAAAAGGGCAGAAGATAAATTTTAGTTTAGTCCTGTCAAATTAATCATCGCCTGTCACTCTTCATACAAGTTTAGACGTGATTAAAAACTTGCCGACTAAAATTACGTCAAACGCTGATTAATTTGACAGGACTAAACTAAAATTTATCTTCTGTCCTTTTCTTAATGGAATAGAAAGAAAAAGATGCACTGAACTTAAATTTAGTTTAGTTTGTGAACAAGGGAATCGGCACCAATGTAGCACCAGCATTTTAGCTTTCGTTTAGTACAGCAAAACAGTTTTTTTTTTTTATGTAAATTTAATTTAAATTTAAGAAGATATCATTTATTTTAATTTAGCCAGTTCAACATAAATAGATAACGGGACCATTTTCTGATGGTTAATAGAACGGAATTATTATTATGAATTATTGCACCAAAAGAAACAAAAATATCTATAAAATATCTATTTATTTGCTGGTAATAATTATTAACTATTGCGACTTGAGTACACAATAATATCGGTATACTTATGTATCTAATAATATACAATACAATATACAAAAACACAACAATCGTATATTTGGTGTGGTATGGCCGCGAAACGAGGATTTTTACAAAATAATTAAATATTTTTTTAAATGGAAGACCAGAAATACAAATAATTTAATTAATAAGTAGATTATTTGTATATATTTTTATTTTTGTTATTAAAACATGATTATTTAGGCTTAAGCTTTCGTTTCCTGAGAAATTGGTGAACAGTCACAGAATAACGGCTGTCAAAATACAGAGCGTTTTTTGACACCATAAGCTCAACACACAAATAAAGCGGGTGCGTGCCGGGCGCGGGTCGGGACGGGAGTACGGTGGACTTGTTTAAATTGTAATTCCTTGTATTATATGGATTTCAGCACACGAAAAGCGTGCGCGGCTCCCGCTCCCGACCCGTTCCCGTCCCGACCCGCGCCCGACACGCACCCGCTTTGTGTGTGGCGAATAACAGATTTTGATGACGGCCGTTATAATATGACGGAACCACTTTCCTAGTAAATCAAAGCTTTCGTGATGTTCTATCGAATATCATCTATGACTACCATCCTTACACCTATTACGAGAATTTGTTTTAATTGAAACGTAACAGGTTTTTCTTAACCCTTCAAAAACGCTCCGCGATTCATGAAAGACAAATCAACAATAACTTAATATTAAAACTAAATGACGTAATCATCAAATCCTACAAAATATATAAATAAACATTTCGCTTATTCTAGTTTGATCTGTTTATTTAAAATTATAAATAACAAAAGGATGTACAGTAAACCACATAGCTTCAACATTCTTCTTTAAAACGCCTTACAATAGTGTGGCCGACTGTATTTGAACAATGTTTTAAAACTATTACTATTATTGTAACTTAAACATTACTGTCAAATAAATCGACATATGTATCTAATAATTATACAATAATATTATTTATATACAAAACTCATATTTTGTATATTTGGTGCTACGTATGGCCGCGAAATGGTATAAATTGGAATCTGTTCCTTTTACTTAGAAATTATTTATATTCAAAAGATTATTATAATCTTTAAACAAATGTATGTTGGACATACAAGCTTTCAAACGGAACTATAAATAGTTGTAACTATTAAAATGGCTCCAACGTTGCATTTTAATAAAAAATAGAACTCTTTCTAGATTGGCTGTAATTTTCAGTAATTAATACAATTTTGCACAGATTAAATACGTTCAAAAGCAGTGCTGGTAAAGCAAAATGTTTTATAAATATGGCGACAATAATGATTACGATTAATACAAATCTGATGATTATTTTTTTTCCCAAACACATTTTCTAACTTAAATAATATTTACGTATAAATAAAAAATACTGAATTTCTTAGTCTAAGCTTTCGTGTTTTTATTACATATACTTTGCTCTTAAGAAATGTTTATAGAAAATTAACACCTACAAAATAAAGCTATTATCAGCTCATCAAGTTCCTTAAAATATCTGTTTCGGTAACATGTTCAAATATCAATGTAAAACTTTGGATCAATGGCATCTAGTGAATTTTAATAATATCACAAAAATATAATTTTTATACATTAAAATAAGCATGTATAAAATACTATAAACTTAGATAACACATTAAACTTTAAATTTTTCTAAAATTTCTCGGTGGCTTGTTAGTCTGTATAATTTTGAATGGCTATTTTTTCCTTATTACATTATTTAAAAAAATCAAATCGTAATATTCCATTTCATTCCATACTTGTAAATGGCCTACAAAATATATTTTTCTTAAATTTATAGTAAATTTGTTTTTTTAAGCAGACTTATATCCCTAGTTTGTTTAAAAAAAGAGCTACTAAAAAGTATTACAATGCTTTTTTCGATGATGAATTATTCCACTTCCATTTTGCTTTATTTGTTCATTATTTTTTTTACAATCCAAATGCAAATATTTTTACACAACATCGCACTCAAAGAAATGAGTAACACTTTTTTTTTTGCGATGGTAACATTTCATAAGTACTGCATAGTCGGGTTAAGGCGGGTGAGACGACAGTTGAAAGTCATATTTAATGCTTTGAGATAAGGAATCATTTTAAATAGGTCATTCAAAAACCACTTAACGAATAAATAACAATTTAAATGAATATTGTTAAAAGTGCCTCTAAAATATAAATAAGTCGCGATTATAGATTTTTTGTTCATGCGACGTCGCAAATATAGCATATTTTGCTCATTGAGTTCGGTTCTGATCGCGGCGATCACAGGACGTGCCGACGCGAGCCGGTACTTACAAGTTTATAATAAACAACTTAACACATTGGTATGGCCATACCTCTACGTTCGAAGAACGCGTACGCTTGTCACGAAGGATGCCTTATTTCTCTTTTATACAGGGTGTAAAAAGAGCCATCACATAGCCGAACGTTTCCGCCGAACAGCGGTTTTTATCACCAAAAGTTTTTTTTTACTTTTGATAAAAAATGCCACTGTTTTCAGAGAAAAAACCAACGAAAAACATTGTTCCTATGGGTGCATCCAACAGTACAGGGGTTGTGGGAGTATTTAAAGTTAAGTTTTAACATTTAGACTTGTTTTCTTTAAAAAAAATTGTCTATACATTGAGCGGCAAGCGCGGCAGCAACACGCGGCGTTTGCAGGACACATTTCTGCCGCGACTAAATCGACGAATGTTTGCGTGGCAGTACTGCGCGATACATTCGAGACGCCGCGAATGTTAACTGAATTAGCAATATCAATCTGCCTAGCCTTTAACACGTCCAGACACAATTAGTGACGAATGTTTTCTAAAAATGTTCGCGCGCGACAGTCGTCCAAACACAGCGAGGCAGCTGCGCACGATTACCGCTCAGCATTTGGACACACCTTTAGAGCTTGTAATATCTCTGTAACCAGAAGGTTCCCACACATGGTCTGATACAAAATGATGGGAAGAATAAGTGACTATCGTCTTTGTTAAGCGTCTATTTACACCCGTTATGTAATGTATGTTTAATATTAAGTCTGAGCATTCCTCTTCTTAGGAGGAGGCGTAGGGGCCTTTTCATTCGTCGTATTTCGTTTCGCTAAAGAGTTGTACAAGAATGATCCTCGCGGCGCCCAGACGGTGTCATAGTTGTGTCTGGGAGGGAGTGGGTTCGAGTCCCCGTTGTTGTTAGTGTCGCTCTCAAGGTCCATACTTCGGTGGGCGTATTTCTTTGGTAGTGGGGGAGGTTCCTCTTCTTCTTGATTGGAGTCTGTTGTTCCTGAGTTTTGGAAAATAAATTTATGGTAGATTAACTTCTAATTTCAGAAAGGCTATTTAACTTTATTAAAAGATTGCATAAAGTTGAATAGCCTGATTCAACAATCAACCGCAGTAGCTCAGTTTTAAAGGAAAATTCAAAGATTAGTTTTACAAAATCTGAAGGTCTACTGATTTTTGCTAAAGTAATGGTATTATAAAAGATAATATTGTTAAGAAATAATAAACATTATGGCAACAAAACATAGACGAATGGCTAAGACTGGCTGGACAGTGAGAGATCGTTATTCCGGTATCCCCAAAAACTAATCAAATAAAAGATAGATCAAGTATTTCGTAAGTAATAAGCTGTAAATAAGGCTTTTACTTCTACATAGATTATGTACTACACTACTACATTCTGAAAAGAACAGCAAGTTCTACTTATAGCAATTACTAGGGATAATAATATTACCCTCCTTTTAGATCATAGCTAAAGCATAATCAGCCTATAATGGTCCCACTGCTGGTACACAGGCCTCCTCTCAGTTAGAGGGAGTGGGCCGTAATCCACCACGCGAGCCCAGTGCGGGTTGGTGGATGTCACATGTCTTCGAATTTTTAGTTCTAGGACATGCCGGTTTCCTCACGATGTTTTCTTTCACCGTTTTGAAAGCAGTGGTGATGAAATTATTTACAGAACGTAATAATCCTGCCTGGGTTAGACCCCACGATCTACTTGTAAGTCAGGGCTGTTACCATTGGGTCACCACTGCTCTCCTTCTAGTTAGGTAAAAACAGAATAAAAATATAACGGAAATTAACTACCACACAATAAGAGCTTTCACTAAATCCCAAGTAACTTGCGCGTGCGCACAGTACTATTGTGTACTTACGAGTAGTAACAGATTATTTAGTTTTTGTTTCTTTTTCACTAAACTTCCCGAAGGCGGAGAGAACATGCCCTGTTAATTCTATGATAATTTCTCCTTTATTTCACAAGTTTTAATGTAAAACTGTGAAAAAGTAAATTATTCCTGAAAAAGATGCGATGCTACATAGTAAGCATTTAGCAAGTTTGTTAAATGTGTTAGAAAATCATCATAAAATCAACAGAGGAAAGCGAAAGCTCTTATCATAGCAAAATAAATAATACTTTGTATAGAAGCGATACTAGGCGTTTCATCAGTCTGAAGCCGTATGCTAGCAGCTTGTCAGGATTTCAGCAGATATAAACCTAACTGGTTTGAAATACTATTCAGATTATAAGCGATATCTATCGCTGTCGCGCTCGGTAGCGATTCCGAATTGGTACGCGATATCACTGTCGCGTTAGATAGGCGACACAACTTAGATGTAGCATAAATTTGAAAATTGATTTATTTTATACTTCTAGCACACAAATGTACAGAGGCGAGATCCAAAGACAAAGAGTAAATTAAAAAAAAAAATTGCAAATTTATTTTTGTACACTCATTTAAATTTTTCGAATGTATTTGGTTATATGACTTTACAATTTATTGCGTTTGCATAAAGATCATTTTCACCTAAAGCAGTAATAAAAATTGGTTATTTTGAAGGCGCACTCAGTTCGGATGGTAATCGATTTTACGAATTTTGCCGATGCTACATCTAAGTTGTGTCGTACTATACTCGTGTTTTCTAATGGGCAGCACAAAAGTGGCTAACCAGAAGGTGGACCAGTATCGCTACCGAGCGCGACAGTGATATCGCTTATCTCTGAATATTAAGCATCAAACGCCCCGTTGTAAAGTTGTACCGCAATTTTGAACGACAGACATCCTATTTGCGTAGCACACTTGAAATGTAAATCCCTTTTATTTTGACAATAGGCCTGTGTCCAATTTTTTTTGTAGATTATTAAAATGTATTGAACACGTATTTTTTCTTTATTGACGTAATCAAAAGATTACGGCGATACATTGAGTTAAAATGTGGCATGACGTCACGCCTTGCTAGATTTAATACTGCGTTGTGACGTAGCGAGCCCCCACTCCCCAACTTTAATGCGTGTTTTCTGAGTTATTTTTGATTAATATGATAAAGAAAAAAATACGTGTCTAATATTTATTTTTTATCTGAAAGACGGAGCAAAATAGTTTTTATTTTTACCTATACAACCTATTCAACAATATCCATTGCATTATTTTTGCTGTCGAACAGACGAATTTTTCAGTCATACAAAGCAATAGATTTTATTGTACTGTCAAAATGAAAATGGATTGTCATTTTGAGTGTTTTACAACGCGTTTCGAGCAGTTTTTTTTTTGCAAGTGTTTTTAGTGAGAGGGTCGCTTCTATACGAAATATTCTTAATTTTTCAATATTTTAATTAATTATAGGTAGGTAAATAATAAAACACTCACCCATAGAGTCTCGATTCGAGGGTGGTGCGGAAGAGGTGATGAGACTAGTACGTTGCGACAAACGCCTTTCGCGCTCGACCTCGGCGCGTAGTGGTCGTTCAGTCACCAGCTGATAAGCGAATGCCAAACTATACACTTGAATTTAGAACCTTAGATTTGTAGTCAACTATCTACTTTAGTTGTATGTAGTCAAAGCTGCTTTTTGAGTGATCAAAGAATGGTTGCAATGGAATTTGAACTTTATCGGTTTTGACTTATGACGGTCATTGAGTGTTTGTGGTTCCAAAGCTTGATAATATTCTAAGATTCTGAATTCAATTTTAATGTGTTATATCACACTGTTTAGTGTACGGGGTCAAAAACAGGGTTCTCCAAAGTTTTAAAAGAGAAAATCACAGAAATGGTCGTATTTTAATAATGTTAGATGGGCGACCATACATTACTTCATTGTTATTTGCAAAAGTTTACTCGCTAGTCTGATGTACCGGCAAATTTACAAAAAAAATCGCATTCTTGTAAGTTTTCAGTACCTAAAATTAATGGCTCCCAAAAGAAATTTGCAGACTAAAGTTGAAACATAATTATAGCCCTTTGTTTGGTGCAATCTGTTCAGGTGGAAGAGTGCATATGTACGATGTGAGTCTTTATAATGTGCACATATCGAAATCATCATCATCATCAGCCTATAAATGTTCCCACTGCTGGGACACAGGCCTCCTCTCTGTGAGAGGGAGTAGGCCGTAATCCACCACGCGGGCCCAGTGCGGGTTGGTAGATGTCACATGTCTTCGAATTTTCGGTTCTAGGACATGCCGGTTTCCTCACGATGTTTTCCTTCACCTGAAGTGATGAAATAATTTACACAAAGTAAAGCGACTGTCTGGGTTCGAACCTACGACCTACAACTCCTAAGTCGCGGCCGTTCCCACGGGGGCACACACACACATATGGAAATGAGGGAATCTATGCTTAATTTTTTCGACGGAAAAAATATTAAACACAATCTATTTTTTTTCTGTTTTGCGCCTTATTGAGATGCTTTACGATTATTACAAAAAATTATGAAAAAAAAAAACAGATTTTTGCAAAAAAAAAAAGTTCATTTTCGATTGAGGATTTCCACAATTTTCATTTTATGAGGACGCCAAATTACTTCCGATCATTATGGAGTTTGTTTCATCGCGATAGATCATTTAGTTTAAAAGTTACACCGTTTTGTTACATTTTTTTTAATTCCATAAAAAATATTTTAAAAAACTGTTTAGATTTTTAAATATTTTTTCCGTCGATAAAATTAAGCATAGATTCCCTCATTTCGATATGTGCACATTATAAAGACTCACACTGTATACGGCTACTACCAAAGATGATACTTATAAAATGTAGAAAAAAATATCTATAGTAGATAACCAATTAGATAATCCGTTTTTACTAACCCATAAAGCAAGGCAAAATCAGCATATTTCGTATTAGTAAATGTGTTAATTTAACTGATTTACTTCATTTCTCAAAAACTCTTAAAATAGGCTGCGTCGAAATATATATAGCAAAAATATTAGGTTGAATGCGTCAATAACGGCGAGGTGAATAAATTAAAAAAATAACGTCCAAGCAGATAAAAGACCTCTGCGGTAACCAATCCAATCTACTTATCCTCTGTTCACAATTATTATTTTGTTTCCAAACATGTGTTTTTGGAAAAATTACTTTAATACGATGAGTATTGAGTATAAAGTTAATTTTGCGCTACAATTACAAAAAAAAATCTTATTGATATCAACTTCATTTAACACTGCAATAAAGTTGATATTTAAGTGGGTCGATGTTCGATGAGAAACATGGATTTGAATATGGAATAAGTTAACCTGCTTTACGATTCAGAACTTAGATCACGATTTGAATCGATTACTTGAAAGTTTTTGCACTCTTATTTTACTACGTATGATGTCAATTGCGGTTTACTACACGACTCTATTGTCAATTAATAGTAGTTTATAAAACTGTTTTATAATGAGGGGTATTAAAGCTATACGTCCTGTGTATCCCACACTGAAGTAAGATTAAAATAATACTGCTATAATGAATCGGGCAGCAGTATTACTTATAAAGACGTATACAATACATTGGTTAGTTACCGTAGTCAGTCCCAGTACGTACAACCGCGGACAATGGCGGTCAATGACTTTTCATCCTTATACTCTTAGTAATAAGGTTGAAAAGTCGTCCACCGCCAGTGTCCGCGTTGGTACTTAACCATAGTGTTTTATCTGCCTATTGAACAAAAGTTAGAAACATTTTGTGTTACCAAGTTTTAAGCGTAAACCGCATTGAATACAGCTATAAATACAATGCAATCAAAACAAGCATAGAATTGCCTTATTACCCACATTCTATTAACCTTTTTTTTCGTGGGGGTACATGCCTCCTCAAGGATACACTCAACCTGGGGAAAACGAATTGTTGAATTAATTTATTTTATTGTAACTTGACTGAGCCGAAAATATGAAGCGACATTAGGCCAATGACCGAAAACGAGCGCAGAACGCTGCTTATAGTGCCGCGATGAAGCCCGAGAAGCCGTTGATAACTCTGCACTTTATGCTACTAATAATAAGGTGCATTTCTGTGATCCTCTTTTGTTTGAGATGCGGCGACCGAGTTGTTTTGAGTCCTATTACAAGCAATTTAAGCTTAATTTGAAGTGTTATGACGAATGGATACTAGTAAAGTAGAAGCCACATTTTTTTTGTAATATTTAAATAAATTAATAATATGAAAATATGGCGATAAGTCAGTCCTATTCTTATTTTGATCACATTGAACACAGTATCATTTTTCTTAGCTGTATTTACGTACACAAAAACTGTAATGTTTTTGTTCCAATAAAATATTTATATGTGGCTGGTGTGGTGGTTAGAGGTTAGAGTGAAAAAAGTAGCAAAAAATTTTTTCAAGTATTTTTTTCTATTTTTCTGTATTCTTTGTAAAATACAATAGACGTGGATGTATTTAGTAACCTGTTCCGCTTAGCTATTTCTAAAGAGTCATAAAAAAGCTCGCTGAAAAAAAAAACGACACGTGTCACGTGTCAATCGTCATCCTGAGAACGCCTCGTTGAGAGGTGAAACACGTGTCGTTTTATTCAGGAGTTTGTTTTTGGCTCTTTAGTTAAATATAGCTAAGCGGAACAGGTTACTAAATATATCCACGTCTATTGTATTTTATAATGGATTTCCGCAAGGTCACGCCTGAATCAATTAACTATCTGTATTCTTTGTGTCAAAAATAAATACCTACTTGTTTATTTTGTTAATCATCGTAATTAACAGTGGCCAAGCCAATCAGGTTAACTTACATTAGACACAATTTTCGTTAAATAACTCACATTCAACACTCAGAAATGTATATCATATCGACTGACCTTAGAAATGTGTCTCACCTCTTGCCTCAACTCCCTCAAAGGGGACGCAGAAGGCGTGTCTGTTTGTGTGTTGATGCTGGTGATGCTGTTATTGTTGTTGGAATTGTTGAGTGTTGTTGTTGAGCTGTTGTTTATGGAGCCGTTCGGGGTTGAATGGGAGGTGTACCATTGACTTCCGCTTGCTTGGGTGCCGACTTCGCTCTATTGAATAAACAATTACATAGTTTTAATTTAGGTATTTGGAAGCAACACGACTTGTGACTGTGAGGAGCTCGTGGCTAAGTAATAACAGCCGCACGGTTCGATCTATCTGGTTAAGCTACGCTTGCCGGGGTTGGTCTGTGGTTGGGTGACCATCTTAACATACCGAGACTCCTCCGTGCCTCGGAAAGCACGATAAGCAGTTGGCTGTCGTTCGTAGATCTTTGATAGTCATTACAGGTCGTCAGAACCCCGAAAGTGACAACCAGTCTTACCAAGGAGTATCGTATTACCCAGTTACTGGGTTGTGGAGGTCAGACGGTCAGTCGCTCCATGTAAAATACGGTATTCAGCTGCATCCGGTTAGACTGGAGCCGACCCCAACATAGTTGGGATAAGGCTAGGCAGATTTATTTTTTGGAAGCAACACGACTTATTAAACTTTAGCTCAATATGATAAAATTAATATTACAGAATATTACGCCTGTATGCGAAGGGGTAGGCAGAGTTGTATATTATAGTCACGAGCATTATAAATACCATATACTAAATTCCTAATGGAAAAATTCAATAACGCTGTACACAAACTGGAATATAATCCAGGGCACTGATTAATACAGATAGTTCACTCCGCAAAATCATTTAAATAAAAAGCGAATCTTGCTGCTCCACAGTAAAGTACAATTCAGGTCGCACAGTGTTAATTAGCTACAGTTATATTCACCTAGAAGTTGCCTCTCTTTCTATCGCGTAACTCTTATATCTTCTGACTACGTTACACTCTGAATTGCCCCGACAAAACGAGCCCGCCGTGTATTTGTAGCTTCATACCTAAAATTCGGAGTGCGCCTTCTGAACTATTCTGTGCCCAAGGCCTTATTATAACTGCCTCGTTGTTGCAGTGGTCGCAATTGCCTAATACAAATAACCTAAGAGATCGAAAAAGCTGAGGAGTTGCATAATGAAATTTAGTACAATATTATAACACTTGTTTGGATGATATTATAGTTACTATGGTTGTTTAAATGCTACACTGGTTGTTTTAATGTTGGCAATAAGCTGTTTCAGAAACTTTTATAGAGGATTTATAGCATGGGAGTAGATAAATAAAGACGTACCTTTCTCAAATTCCTTTTATTCCTTCTACCGGGTGAATTTTGTAAAGTTGCGAAGCGACTCACTACTCCAGTGCTACTATTTCTGAAAACATAAATAATATATTATTGAAAATAATAATCATCACCATCATCAGCCTATAAATGTTCCCACTGCTGGGACACAGGCCTCCTCTCTGTGAGAGGGAGTGGGCCGTAATCCACCACGCGGGCCCAGTGCGGGTTGGTAGGTGTCACGTCTTCGAATTTTCGGTTCTAGGACATGCCGGTTTCCTCACGATGTTTTCCTTCACCGTTTTGAGAGCAGTGGTGATGAAATAATTTACACAAAGTAAAGCGCATGTCTGGGTTCGAACCTACGACCTACAACTCGTAAGTCGCGGCCGTTACCACTGGGCCACCACTGCTCCTTGCTTGAAAATAATAATGCTAATCATTGTGCCGATAGTCGTATCAGCCAATGGCTTAATTGCCAAGCTGGATTAGGGGCTTGATTCAGAAAGCGGTATTCCTGGACACGGCTCGCATTGTTAGGAGGTTCCTCTCTCTGGAGTCTTGACCGCCGGTAGCTTGGACCCTGTTCCCGATACCGGTGGGCTACTATTTTGATATTTTTAAATGTTTTTTTTTTTTTTTGTTTTTATGAAAATATTTAAAATGTAAATTAATTATGTACGTAGATGAAATAAAAGATATAATGCTAAAGTTATTCAAAATTAGTTACCATGAGAATAGCTTTACCTTGCTAGAGGGTTAATCGCAGCGTTGAAGCTGAAGAACCGGCCCTTGGCCGATGAAGTTCTGAAATAAATTAAATCCCATGAATATCTATTATTTCTTTTTAAACAAAAAAAAAAGTGCGAGACTTACATTAGTCGCATATGATGTGTAACAGATCTAACATCTTGGCTGACAATACCAACCTCTCGGAAAATGGGTTGGTACCATCTGACGGCCAACTCTAGCACCGCGCGCGCTCATTGGTCAAATCAAATAGCGCGCGCTTCCCCGGCTTCCTGTTACACACTTCCGTCCCTTTTCACGAAATCACTCCCACAGATTGCAGGAAAGCAAGAGGAAAGATGTTACACACCAAAAATATGCGCAAAATTGCCAAATGCAGCTGCTTTTGAAAGTTTCACCAAACTGAATGTTTCGCGAAATTTTCATCTCGTGGGAAAAACGGTCGTCTACTGTAAGTTACTAAGGTGCAAAATATGTGTAGAACTAATACTAAGTTTGGCAGGCAGGTTGTTGAAGTGAAAACTTCTTTAGGCGCGTTGAGCATTTTTGAGATGGAACTAAACCATTGATTTCGCGACACTGTTACGACACCAGCTTTTGACCATTAAAATGATATCAACGCGTTGATTACCGCGGTGCCGATGTTTTTTCAAGTTTTCACTTCTGTCGGCACTCCCGGAATGCCACTGTTTTTTGACGTGATAACGTCTTGTAAATCGATGAACGCCGGCGGCACGCACGAAAAAGTGTCACGTTCCGCCTGAGCCGAGCGTGCAAGCGAGAGCGCGGAACAAGCGATAGAGAGGCACGATCTGCCTAAGCGTTCGGCTTGTGACGTTATCCCTGTATATGCGAACGAAACGAATAAATATAAGCATACTTACTCAGCGCCAGTTGATATATCAGATATCCTGTTATTAGAAGTGTTGTTGGATTCTATGTGGAAACTGTCGCGGAATGTGTGCATGCGCAGCTGTACCTCCGGCGAGCCCACTTCTATGTCACAGTTCTGTAATACAACAATTATCTTGTTTCAGCAAGTTTTATTTTGTGGCTAAGTAATAACAGCTGCACGGGTCGATCGATCAGGTTAAGCTACGCTTGCCGAGGTTGGTCCGTGGATGGGTGACCATCTTTACATACCAAGTCCCCTCCGTGCCTCGGAAAGCACGTTAAGCCGTTGGTCCCGGCTGTCATTTGTAGATCTTTGACAGTCGTTACGGGTAGTTAGAAGCCCAAAAAGTCTGACAACCAGTCTACCAAGGAGTATCGTGTTACCTAGTCACTAGGTTGTGGAGGTCAGATAGGCAGTCGCTCCATGTAAAATACTGGTATTCAGCTGCATCCGGTTAGACTGGAAGCCGACCCCAACATAGTTGGGAAAAGGCTAGGCAAATGATGATGAGCAAGTTTTATTTTTTCTTTATTTTAATCGTGACTGCATATTACTCATTGCGAAAATAATATATTTTGAAAAAATTTAGGCTAAGATAAATAAACTCAACATAGCATGTGCTTCGTTTACAGTGCATTCATTATAACTTGTCCTATGATGGGATTGGGAGCACTGAATTTTTCTGTCTTAGTTTCAATACTAATAGCACAGTATAAATAAATATCAGTATTATATCTTCATAGAAAACGGCCAAACACGCTTCGACATCTCAGTGTATCTTACGCAACAGTATCGAATGCGTGGCAGTAACACACGGCCGCGGAAGGTTTATCTCAAGTAATTATTTCAAGGTCACTGCCGAGATATAATACTGTTACTTTATTATACTGTGCTAATAGAGTTCAAAATGGCTACTGACAGATTAGTACTACCAATAACATGACTGCAAAATTCAGTGCTACTACGCGTCACGGGACAAGTTATAGTCAAGATCAGTAAGTGCGGCGTTGCAACAGCTAGATACTACGAACAGCAGGTGCTCGGAATCAGCGGCCAGCAGCAGCGGCAGGCAGTACTACCGTGCAGCACTGCTGCGGCAACACTGCTGCATGCAGCAAGGTTCGGAATCATACCTCTATGTTCATTTATCGCAGCCTAACCTTCACTTCACAGCAAAGAGCGTGTTGCCTTGCCAACAAAGATCTTTTTCTTAAGTTTTTTGTTGGCAACACGTTTAGTCAAGTTATAGTACAGTTTACCTTCCGTCCGTATCGCTGATGCACGTGTTGTTGTACTCTCCGGAAGCAGCGCAACAAGTGCGCGTGCAACTCTTCGAGCTCGGACGGAGCGCGGCTGCCATGCACGTCCAGACCTAAGGAAATATTTCAGTCCAGTTAAAACTTTTAAGCAAATGTATGAAAATATCAGTCCCCTAATATTCTTATGGTACATTGTTTTCCCACACTACCCTGTGTGAGAGTTCGATGTTCGATGAGTAAAGACGCGTAGTCCGGATGTCTCGCTTCGTATGCGGACGTTACCGAATGTGCGCTCATACATTTACGTAATGTACGTAACATTTAAAAGAGCCGCGCTTTGGAAACTACCGGGAACTACTAAAGTCGTGTACACAGTTTTGCTGAGGCGTTACTATTTGAGCGGATAGACTGAGGCCCTAGCGTGAGTTTCTTTTAACCATCTCGTCTTTCCGCGTTCGGCGCTCTGATTGGGCCTTCACTGGCCTTCACTAGTGAAGGGCCAATCGGAACGCCGAACGCAGACGATGCGTAAAGTCGTGATGTTTAAAAGAAAATCACACTAGAGCCTCAGTACAATGTTTTTTCGATGATCGATCGTCGAAACAAATCGAATATGAGATACTTACCAGTGACTGTTAGCCTGTATCATCCCACTGCTATGCAAAGCCCTCCCCCCATGATTTCCAGCTGTTTCTGTCCAGGGCTAGTGTGGACTGTTGTACTTATTTTTTACGTTGAGAGGATGAATGAAAGGCGACTAACAAAATGTATCTATAAGGCAGATGTGACTGGAAACGCCGGGAGGGGACGCCCTAAGAGGACATATACTAACCTTATTGGTGATGTTCTTCAGAAAAGTCAGGTGCGTAGTACTCGCAACCGGCGGCGGCGTGCGTGTATGACCAGATGTATGAATGTAAACGAGGCAAAAGGAGTATGCAAAGATCGTTGCAGGTGGCGTTCTGTAGTTTCTGCATACGGGCATACCCCCTAGAGAAGAAGGCATGAGTTTATGTGTGTTATTTTTATAATGACTTACCAAACTTCAACAATGGTATCTGGTCGGCGATGAGGTCCTTCAGTTCGGCGAGTAAGGACGCGTGGTCCGGATGTCTCGCTTCGTATGAAGGCGTTAGGAATGCACGCTCGTAGTTCACTATACCACCCTGTACTGCTGGGTCCAGGATGCCTGCGAGGTAATACAACAATATTGGAATATCAAAAAAAAAACAGTGGCACTCCGTGAGTGCCGACAGAAGTGAAAACTTTAAACAAGATCGCCTTGGTGGAAGAAAAATGTAAGTATAAAACATTGGTCCGTAACCTTATCTAAATAAAAGGCACAATCGCGTTTACAAAAAAAAAAAATACTTCCAAAACCTTTAAAGTCAAAACATTGAACATTGATCCGTAACGTAATATAAATAAAGAGCACAATCACGTTTACAAAAATGAGGTGTCGATAACGGTGTCGCGAGTTCAATTGTTTTTTCCCATCTCAAAAATGCCCAACGCGCCTAAAGAAGTTTTCACTTATCTTTGAAAGTCGTCTGTGAGCCCTTTCGCTGACTCACAACTAAACTGGGCAGATGCTGGATGTTGAATGAAACTGAATAATATGTTGTTCCAAGAGAGTGCTTCCTTTATTCGCTATTTACTGTAGCGGAGCTAGAGCTGAACTGACTCTGACGTGATCTGATGAACTATGGGCTAACGCTAAACTTGCTCCTTTCATACAATTAAATCACGGTCGCACACAAGCGCATTACACAAACACCAACAACAGCGCCTTCGCATTGGTCGGAAAATAAGGGTGGCGATCCGGCTGGAGAACTGCAAGTGGGTTTATCCCGAGCGCTATTTCTACAAGTAGAGGCAATGCTGGCATGGTGTAGGAACTGCAGGCGGGTTTTTCCCTAGTACTATTTTTGCAGGTTTATACCATCCGCTGTTCCTAGCATTAATATTTATACAAATCTACGATTATTCATAACTACTTATACAGTATTTCTATGTTCATCAATTAATTATTAGATTTATCATGTATAATAATTTGAATTCAGAACTAAGTACTTTATTGTTGTTTTGTTTTGATTTCCGTGTGAACCACATAGAGCTGTAAAACAATTTTCCTATCTGTCATGCCTACAACTTTAGCAGCTTTCCTCCCATTAAAAAAATAAATTACATTAAGTTAAAAGAGTATTTACAACTCTATATACTTCTAAGTCGATTGAGAGCGTCCGGTCTGCATCATAGTACAAATGGCAACTGATAGAAATCCGACGACTGATAAAACACGAAGTTTTCCGAGGGACGTTAAGAAAATAGAAATACCGTACATAACTACGATTCCATAGTCGCGAATCGTCGTCTATTCTATTTTTAACTGTGTATGTTCTTTGAACTGTCAGACATGTGTATCATGTTCACTTTCAGTTACTTTTTTTTTTTTTTTTTGGGTGGGAAATCATCAAATAACTTCTCCCGCTCTGGGCGGAGCGGGAGGGCGTGTCAGACTCTTACTGACTAAAACCCACCCGTGTTCCTTCAGTTGCCGTGTTGCCAGGGGGCCACGATGTCCCTATCGGTTCTCTTCGAACCCCCGGCAGGCATTGGCCCTAGCGGACCCCGTCAATTCTGCTGACATCTCTTTGAGGCGCGCGTGGAACACAACGCGCCGTCGACCCGGGCTTGGTCCTTATCGGACGGCGAGCTACCCATTGCTCACCGTCCGCAAGCCCGCGCCTACGGTGGCCGGAAATCGTCTCGTGACTCCCGACGCCCAGGGCGTCTCCTGCTGCGGCGGTTAGGGGCGCGAGGGCGCGAAATTTGCCTCTCCCTCACGCGCTCCGTCTCCTCCTTCGCGAGCATTACTGCTTCGCAGAACGAGGTGACGGCCTGCCATTTCCTCTCGCTCCGTAGCATGGCCCGAATCAGGGCCGGACGCGAGAGATCACCGCCGCCGAACTTTCAGTTACTTGGGATACAAAGATCAGAAATCGATTGACAAATACAATTAAAAGATTAATCTCGTGCGATGCAGCATATGATTAAGAGCTTCGTTAGATTTCGATACTATTCGGGCCATCCTGAACCAAATATAACATCACATTTATGCCGAGAAGTAATAGACAGAAGCCCACAACATTTTACCATTTATTATATAACTGGCTAAATGGGGCCCAAATCAAGACTCCCTAATGCTATAGAAAATATCCTAAGTAGAAAAAAAACCAAAAACATTATCAACCTGACCTATATTATATTCAGCTGTTGTGCTAGCGATCACTTTAAAACATGGCAGTATTAACAAACACTTGAAAATACAACACCGAAAAATAATGAAAGTAAATGAGCAATATTTGTATTTTTTTTTTTTTTAATACGGCTCTGACGATTTCGATGAAAATTGCAATATAGCTATGGTTTACGGGAGCGAAAAATCGATATAGCTAGGTCTCATATCTGGGAAAAATCGTTTTCTCCATATTTTCACCCGAGCAGAGCTCGGTCGCCCAAAGTTTAGAACAAAATTAATGACATGGCAGCATGGAATTAGGTAGTAGGTATGTACTATCCTATACTATTAAATGAGCATTCTCTATTTTTAACCGACTTCAAAAAAAAGGAGGAGGTTCTCAATTCGTCGGGATATTTTTTTTTAAATGTATTTTCCCCGATTACTCGAAGACCGCTGGACCGATTTGAAAAATTATTTTTTTGTTTGAAAGGGTATACTATCAAGTTGGTTCCATTGTCATTTGGTCACGATCTGATGATGGGATCTTGGAGAAATCGAGGGAACTCTTCAAATATTATCCTTTCAACTGTCATTAACGAGACACAATAGAATTTTAATTGTTATCCACGTTAATGAGGCGTCGTAAAAGATGATGGGTTATAGGCACATCTATAGCGATTTGGGTATTTTTGATGAGCAGTTGACATAAGGCTATTGTTACATAGATAAATTACAAACCAACCCACTAAAAAGCGAAAAAAATTATCTTTTTTACAAAAAATACAACCGACTTCCAAACTACAAAGTGAAAAATAACTTTAATTTCGGAAGTCGGTGTCTTTGGATCAGTATTTTAGTTTTTTGACACCGACTTCCGAAATTAAAGTTATTTTTCACTTTGTAGTTTGGAAGTCGGTTGTATTTTTTGTAAAAAAGATTTTTTCAACAGAGCAGAGCTCAGTCGCCCTGATACTACTATTAAATGAGTAATATTTGTAGTCACGTTCTCGAAAACGGCTCTCGACGATTTCGATGAAAGTTGCAATATAGGGGTTTACGGGGGCGAAATATCGATATATCTGGGAAAATTCGTTTTCTCTATTTCACCCGAGCAAAGCTCGGTTACCCAGGTACTGATATTCATTTCAGTAAATGGGTTTAAAGTAGTAAATTAGCAGCAGCAGCCCGGAGTCTGGATTTGTGCCCGGTTGATGGCTGGATGCGGAAAGCATAGAATCGGTCGAAGTGGAGGTGCTTGGGGGAGGCCTATGTTCAGCAGTGGACGTCTTTCGGCTGAAATTATGATGATGATGATGGCAACAGGCTCGCCCCCTATTACATGGGACTTAAACATAACTGGCGAAATGTGGGTGTACCTACTACAGGTACACCTCTGCCCAACCCTTCGGGGAAACAAGGCGTGATGTTATGTTATGTTAGTAAATTATGTTTTAAAACTAGATGAGGTCGGTGTTTCCTATCCGACTTCTCAGAGATTAATTTAACAAAGTAACTTACCGCTTAACCTCATGGTAAGAGGATGTAACGGCGCATCAGGAGCTCTGGCTTCTATGATCAGCGACCTTAGTCTCCTGTTGGTGTCTTTTAACGCTTCCACTGCAGCTGTTATCGGTGACACTTCGTAAGTACGCTGTGTCTGTACTGGGAACCAGCGGAGAATGCCTGCGAATATAAGGAAGAGGTTAAGATTTATCTATAAATATAAAATTCTCGTGTCACAGTGTTAGTTGCCATACTCCTCCGAAACGGCTTGATCGACTTTTATGAAATTTTATATGTACAACGTGTAACGTTAAATGCGCAAAACCTCAGACACCCCAACTGATTTTTAATTCAATTGACCTATTTCATACAGAAAAAAATCATTAAAGGGGAAGCGCCAGGGTAGTCCGCGAAATTCAAATTTTCTTACGTTTTTTGCATTTTGCAGGTCAGTTTCAGGTTTTATGTTGATGAAAATATGATTCGCGGTCGTAACAAATATGGTTTTACTCAATTATAATCATTACAATCAGCAATACAACTCCATAAGTTAGCAAAGATGCCAAATGTCATGATTTCATGAAATCATGACATTTGGTATCTTAAGACACCTTTATCTACTTCTTAATCACTATTGCTGATTGTGGTCAAAGTTACTTAAGTTTTGGTAGGAAGATTTAACTTAATTTTGAGTTGTTCGCGATTTCAAGTCCCGACATGCACCAATAAGTCAAAGCATTTATTTCGATTAAATAATTTAAAGGTTCTGTTCGATAGTCAAGGAGTCGCAGTCGGTCAGTTAGTCCGAAATTTAAAACAGGTTGCTCGAACGAAACCTAGATGAAACCAGTGTTATGGTTATTATGAACAATATTGTCAAACTTTTTTACTGATTGAATACGAGGCTTTTGGCTACTTTTGTTTTGTGTGTATTTTGTCCAGTTTTTTTTAAATGTGCGTTTTGTTTGTGCAGAATAAACAAGTTTTCTTTCTTTCTATGAAGATAGTGCTATCAACGAAAACGCGCTCCACTCCGCTCCGTATTAAAGTACAGCTTACAGTACAGTAATCGCAGTGTAAAATACATGCGATGAACAAGTGATTAATGCTCCTTGTTTTCCTGTATGAGCAACCGAATAAAAAAATACGGGTTTTATTAAAAATACTGATAGATCAGTCAGCTTATTATAAAAGCTTAGTTATTGTTAACCCTAAACCTGAACAATTTTACTCATATAAAATCAAATCAATTAAATGTATAGAGCAGCTGATATATTTTTTTTTTTCACAATTTTAAGTTTCTGGTACACGGTGTGACCGGGTTTTCAAGACCAAATTTGGCTTTGCTAGTAATCAGAGAGCTCATGAAAGATCAGAAAACTGGTCTGTGTCGCTGTCGCCGGATACGGATATGCTCTTAAAACGGTGAAGGAAAACATCGTGAAAACCGACATATCCTAGAATAAAAAAATCGAAGACATGTGACATCCACCAACACGCACCGGGCCCGCGTGGTGGATTACGCCCCACTCCCTCTCACAGAAAGAGGAGGTTTGTATCCCAGCAGTGGGAACATTATAGGCTGATTATGTTGTCGCCAGATACGGTGAAGAGGACTATGTAAAAATTGTTCGTAATGTTGAAGGCAAACCAGCCCGTCTCATCTTTTGATGTCCTCCCTCCGGTTAACGCCCTAAGCCGAGGCTCGTACCCCACAGGGGGTGCTTTTAGCGAGCGTTTAGCCTAGCTAAAAAGCTTAGTTTTGTGTGCCCTGGCTGGAGGCTTTGAGTGTAGCAGCTTTTAAGGCAGCCACAGGATTGACCGGTTAAATAGTCATGGTCTCAGAGACCAGCTATGAGATGCCATACAGAAAAAAAAAAAGTTGAAGGCAAAATGAAATGTAAGAAAAATCGTTTATTTGCGGATAATAAGTACAATGACCCTTTTTCTGCCGGGGTTGCGGGGATGTCCGAAAGAGTTACCGTGGCCCCTGGCAATATAGGCAACTGAAGGAACACGGGTGGGTTTTAGTCAGTAAGAGTCTGACACGCCCTCCCGCTCCACCCAGAGCGGGAGAAGTTATTTGATAATTTCCCACCCAAAAAAAAAAGAAAAGGTGACCCCTTTTTAGTTTAAGGTAAACAAAAACTAAGGTTGTATAGTTTACCTGGTAACTTTTCGCTAATTTCCAGTTCCGTCCTTTCCAGCCATCGAGTAGCGAATTCGTTTTGATTTGATAAATCATCGGTTGAACCATCCAGGGACTCTTCTGTAAACAAACAAGTATTAGCATTATTTACTTCCTGTAATTTACCACACAGTAAAATAATATTCTTTTCCTTATTCAAACTATTTATTTTAATTAAACCAATGTTTACAGGCACTTTTGAATTGTCAAGGAGTCGGTCAGTCAGAAATATGAAGCTAGTTGCCCATTCCAAAGCCTAGTAGGTACCTATGGACATGGAGAAGAACGGGTAAGATTCTTTATCGGCAAATTATAGTATCGATTTGTTTAATAATATTATTGAATGTTAATTTTTGTGATAACTGATTATTTCTCTAATGATGGATGGATTGTAGGAAAGAGGAAATCGCTAGAAAGGAGGTGAACGCTGAGAAGACGGCTGATAGAGATGTGATATATACAGGATGGCATCGACGCGAAAACTGTTACCATGGATTCAGTACACGATTGAATTGAGTGAAGGGTGGGCGTTTTGGGGGACTGTCTTATGTAATTTTGATGTTCGAAAAGAGCTGATTCTCAGCCTAGTTTGAATAAATGACTTTTGAATTTTGAATTTTTTGAATTCTGAACGTCCTTGCGGGGAATTTTTTCGTCAGTTATTAAAAAAAAAAACAGTTGTTTCATAGAAAAGTGCAATACCTACGCGGTCAAAATGAAACAACTGTTTTTTTTTTTTTGGGGAAAGACATGCTGCGCCATCCCCTAATAAATTGGGATAGCAGCAGGACGATGGAGGTGGTAATGAATGTTTTTTTTTTATTACCTACGAAAAAAAAAGAGGTTATTCGACTCAACTAAGGCACACACATAGTGGCGAAAGTCCCTTGTCCATTTTTACTATTTTTAGTGCATTTTGACATTTTCAGGGATGGTGCGATTCGTCCTGTATAGCTCCATCTCTGTCCCGCTCAGTAACAATGATAACTCTAACTAATCCCGGGTATAGATTAGTGAAACGTAATATGAAATTTAACAAAGGCGCCGTCTAAATTAATGCAATGGAACATTTATTTTCCCCAACTTTTTTTGTGTTTGTGTACTTTATTTTTTTTCTTATGCTTCACGTTTATTGCAAATAAACGTATATTCTTTTCTTTTATGAAATGTAACATATGAACTAGCCGAATTTATTACGTCTGTTACATTTCACCAATCTGTAGTTAGTAATTACAACTTCATAATACGGCACTTGGAAGCCATCTTCACTTATGGTAAACTTACCTATTCTATGAAAAGGCCTGGAGAACTCAAACTTGTCGACGTTATTATGCTTGTAGTACTGTAGTATTTGTTCTGCGATGGGCTTCCCGGATAGACGCTTCAGTTTGTCACCCATAACTGGTTCTACCGCGTTTATTTGTAGGTCTGTTGTTGTTGTTAAGGGTAATATTTAGGGATACAAAGTTTACTTTAAAAGGATGTGTGTAGTATAAATACACGTCAGTAATCTCCGGGGGACGCAGAGAGGTACTTTTAATACAAGTAAAAAAAAAAAACAGGAAACAACTTTCCTAGTTTTTGTCAACGTATTTTTTTTGACAGTTGTCCAAGTAATTAAGTGTTTTGGTATCAGCAAGCTTCGCAAATGCCGCACTGCAATTTCATTGGCCACCGTCTGACGCAGAGTTGTATTCCGAACGAATCTTTTCACGTCGACCGTCATGGCGCCATCTTTTTTCTTCACTTTACCGGCGACGATCTTATGGTACACAGAACTCTTGCACAATATTATTTTGTATACTAGCTTCTGCCCGCGACTTCGTCCGCGTGGAATAGTTATTTTGGGCTAACGCTAACTTTAACCCGCGACTTCGTTTACGTAAAAGGCGAAATTAAAAAAAAAAACTTACAGACGCTAGCACTTCAAGCTACTACAATCTGTCAAATTTATTTAATAGATTTTCAACTTTATTGCTGAAATATAAGGTTCAAAGTTGATTGGGAAAATTTGACAGTTTCGGGTAGCTTGATGTGCTGGCGTCTGTACGTTAAGGAGCTATTTTAGGTACCTACATCTTGCTTTTATCAGTAAGAGTGGAACTTTAAAACGTTAGGTAAAAGTACTGGGTTTTACAATCTTATATCACGATTCACGTCCTTCCCCCACATGACTGCTTTGCACATCATAAATGCGCGCGCAGTACTTGATCATTATTTTGCTGCGATGTTATTTTAAAACTGCGATATCTCCTAAGATATTCATTGAAATCGAATGATGTAAAGGGCAATTTTGTTTTAAATTAAATACTTGTGATGAATAACGTATTTATTTGGATAAGGATTAATATCATGTTTATAAAAACACCTTCGCAAATAATGCATTATTTTAGAACAAATTTGGTAAGCATAAAAAAGGTAATAGAGAGCCAACCTTAAAAGATAGACATGCTGTCGCGGACTTTTTTTTAGAACTTTTAAAGGGGAACAATTCTGTCATACATGATTTTTGCGAAACTTTTACCGTTTACGCAGCGCACGCCGAGGAAGCTCTCAAAAGGAAAAAAAAAAACCCGATTTTGAAACATTCTTCATTGGTGCTCCGCTCCTATTGGCTTTAGCGTGATGATATATAGCCTATAGCCTTCCTCGATAAATGGGCTATCTAACCGTGAAAGAATTTTTCAAATCGGATCAGTAGTTCCTGAGATTAGCGCGTTCAAGCAAACAAACAAACAAACAAACTCTTCAGCTTTATAGTATAGATAAGTAATTCAAATTATCAAGCACGTATCTTTATTGAAGAGACCCACAGCTGTGCCCTATTATAAGAAGTAACAACAACAGTAAAAAGGTTTTTTTTTGCGGAAAAGAATGTTTGATACTAGATGCAAGTCAGATAATTATGTAACAAAATAATAAGACCGACAGTAGCACCGTATTCATAGAATATTCATAATTTCATAGATATGTCGTGACGACGTCCGACACACTGGATCGAAAAAACGCTCGCGGAAGAGCTTAAATAATTAAAGTGTGGGTTTTTGCTTGAAATGGCTTCTAATAGCCAATATCATGCATAAATATATCATAGGATACAACCTGGTAGGCCAACTGACAAATTTTGGTTTTTGCAAAAAAAAATGTATGGCGCTAATGCTTATATCTCCGGAACGGAAAGAATAACCATAATATCCTTGCACACGGTAATGTAACTATTTATTTATGATTTTTTGACATACACATGTCTTCGGGAGTCTTTTTTCAATCCACAGTGTGACATTTCAGACTACAATAAAAAAGTCACACATCAAGTACGCGGCCACCTTCTCCTGTCACTAAGGGCGAATTTCACCAATGAAACTGAACGCTATCAGCACATCTAACCCGTGTTCAAAAACTGTCAGTGTCATTATTGTCGTGGAATATTGACACTGGTGCCGACTCCCTTGTTCACAAACTAAACTAAATTTAAGTTCAGTGCATCTTTTTCTTTCTATTTTATTAAGAAAAGGACAGAAGATAAATTTTAGTTTAGTCCTGTCAAATTAATCAGCGCCTGTCACTCTCCATACAAGTTTAGACGTGATTAAAAACTTGCCGACTAAAATTACGTCAATTTACGTCAAGCGCTGATTAATTTGACAGGACTTAACTAAAATTTATCTTCTGTCCTTTTCTTAATGAAATAGAAAGAAAAAGATGCATTGAACTTAAATTTAGTTTAGTTTGTGAACAAGAGAATCGGCACCAATGACACCTCTTGAACGAGGTTTAGATGTGCTCATTGCGTGATGTGAAATTCACCCTTAGTCTACGCCTCGGGTTGCAACTGAGGCTTACGTAAATAAACGAGACAATATTAAAAAGGATACACTGTCCATCAGACTCGGTAATCTCCGGTCCGGGTGGGTCCAACTTCGGCAGCACTTCGGCATCCGGCCACTCGTCTAGAAGACGGTCCTTGAACTCTTGTAGTTGCTCGTATTCGTTACCGCGGTAGATGTAACCCTGGAAATAAGGAACGTGTCATTGTATTGTACTTCAATGGCGACGAAAACTGTCAAATTAGTACCGCGTAGATGGCGCTAAGTGTGTGTTACTTTCATTCAACTGCCAATGGAGTTTATTGTAATAACTTTTCTGTGAGATGGTGCGATGGAAGTATAAAGTGTTTTGTCTTGTCGCTGATTGGTCGCTTTTCGTTCAAGATCACCTTGACAAGTGACAAACACAGCGCTCTCTCGCGGTGAAATTTCTAGCAAATGACCTCATTACAGTCCGGCCGTCGGGAAAATGTGTTCTTGACATCTATCCGTTTCATACTTACGAATGTGTCTTGCGAATTTGATCCTTATTTGTACTAGAAATTGTTCAACTGACAAGTGTCAAGAACGTATTATGTCGATGGCTGGACTGTAGAATAAATAAGAATACCTACAAAATTTTACAACTTATTGTAAAAGAACTCTCTTATTTCTCATAAATTTGGCCAGTGTCATTCACATACAGAAACCATCTCTTGTATCGAATCATTGATTGATATGGCTTTTGCTGTCGTTATTTATGTTTTTATTGGGCATTCTACCTCTTTCTTGATCCTAGGCAATTTATTTCAATTTTTTTTGAAACCAATGGAGCAGGGAAAAGGGTTTGAAAGTCTATAGTCAAAGCAAATATAAAATAATAACATTGCTATGCTCCTTACATACTCCTTTTGCCTCGTTTACGTTCATACATCAGGAGGCCTACCACCAGCTCATAAACAGTATTATTTTAATATTACTTCAGTGAGAGAAAGAGATGGAGCTATACGACCTGTAGAGCTTCATCTCTTTCCCACACTGAAGTAATATTAAAATAATACTGCTTTATCAGCTGGTGGTAGGCCCCCTGGTCATACATGCACGCCGGTTGCGAGTACTACGCACCTGACCTTTCTGAAGAACATCACCAATAAGGTCACTATATTGTCCTCCTAGCTAGGGCGTCCTCTCCCGGCGTTTCCACTCACATCTGCCTTCTACCTAATACCTTTTGTTAAATAAGTTTTAAATTTGTTTAGCGCTAAACGCATTTAGTCTTTCTTTCTTTTTCGTGGTGAGTGACTAACCTGGTGTCAGAGTTTTAAAGCCGCCCATTGGCCTCTGAGTTGGCTTCACATGTCGCCGAGAAATATCTCTCAGGCATGCCGGTTTCCTCACGATGTTTTCCTTCACCGTTTTTGAAGCAAGTGATAATTATACAATACACACATGAATCCGAAAAGTCAGAAGTGTGTGCCTTGGGATCGAACTCGAGACCTATGACTTGGCAGTCCGACGGTCATACCACTAGGCTATCACTGCTGTGATTTGCTTTTCACATTAAGTGATTTGTGGTGAAGACTATATCGTAAAAAAGTAAATAATAAAACACAACTCACATAGGGCGTCCTCAGCAACTCAGGGAATCCCTTCCCATGATACACAACTCTATAATATCCTGGATGTGACCTCGGTGTCCTTAACATGGCATCATACAGACTCGCTAGTTGAGTATGTAAGTCAGCTAGAGGTGCGTACCCTAGCGCTTCCTCTTCATAGACTTTAACTAACTCTTTGACTATTTCCACGGCTAACTCCCATTGACGGCCCTTGTTCAAGAGGTCAGCTATCTCGTAGTATAGGTCTTCCTGGGGAATAATTTGTGATATTTAGATTTATGGATTCAGATTACAAAGATTTTTGAATTGAAAACTTCTTTAGGCGCGTTGGGCATTTTCGAGATGGAAAAAACAATAGATCTCGCGACACCGTTACCGACACCTCATTTTTAACCGACTTCCAAAAAGGAGGAGGTTATATGTTCGTCGCGTATGTTTGTTTTTTTTTTTTTTTTTATGTATGTCCACCGATTTCTCCGTCAATTGTGGATCGATTTTGAAAATTCTTTTTTTGTTTGAAAGGGTGTGCTCTGGAATTGGTCCCATATAAATTTTAATAACTTTGCTTGGATAGTTTTTGAGTTAGCTACAAAAAACGTATTTTTTTCCCATTTAATATGTAGATGATATGATAAGTTTCTGTCACTGGTAGCAGGTAGTGGTATTTGAATGTGTGTGGGGTAGGTACTAAAAACTAAAAAGTGACAAATAAAAACTTTTTACAAAAAAAAAAACAACCGACCTCCAAAAAAAAAACACTACAAAGTGAAAAATAACTTTAATTTCGGAAGTCGGTGGCAAAAAACGAAAATACAAAACTCAAGACACCGACTTCCGAAATTAAAGTTATTTTTCACTTTGTAGTGTTTTTTTTTTAGAGGTCGGTTGTTTTTTTTTTGTAAAAAGTTTTTGTAAACGCGATCGTGCTCTTTATTTATATTACGTTACGGATCAATGTTCTATGCAAGTATTTTTACTTTAAAGGTTTTGGAAGTATTTTTTTATGTAAACGCGATTGTACTCTTTATTTAGATAATGTTACGGACCAATGTTCTATACAAGTATTTTTCTTCCACCAAAGCGATCTTATTCAAGTTTTCACTTCTGTCGGCACTCCCGGAGTGCCACTGTTTTTTTTTTAAGGTGATTTTAAGAGCGTTCGTTCTAAAAGTTGACAACGTCGCAAATAGCAGTCGAATATTTACCTGTTTTGATTAGTTCGGTAATATTACTGTATGGAAATATGAAATATCGCTTACTAGTGAACTAGAGTATTAATAATGAATTGCAATTATAACACTGAATTGATGTTGTAACCGTTTTAGGTGTAGAAAAGGCATTTGGAATGATTCCAAAATACTTTTTTTATATCTTAAAAAAACAATAGAAATATCGTGAGACGCCTGGCAGATGTGAAACATCGAAACTATTTTGCATGGAAAATAGGCTTGAAAGGATGGTTTATTAAGGGGGATGCGCTAAGGTAGCCCGCGAAATTCAAATTTTCTTTAGTATTTGTATGTCAGTGGTGCTGATTCCCTTGTTCACAAACTAAACTAAATTTAAGTTCAGTGCATCTTTTTCTTTCTATTTCATTAAGAAAAGGACAAAAGATAAATTTTAGTTTAGTCCTGTCAAATTAACGAGCGCTTGACGTAAATTGACGTAATTTTAGTAGGCAAATTTTAAATCACATCTAAACTTGTATGGAGTAGTGACAGGCGCTGATTAATTTGACAGGACTAAACTAAAATTTATCTTCTGTCCTTTTCTTAATGAAATAGAAAGAAAAAGATGCACGGAACTTAAATTTAGTTTAATTTGTGAACAAGGGAATCGGCACCAATGTCAGGTTTTATGTTTATTAAAATATGATTCGCGACCGTAACAAATATGGCTTTACATAATTATAATCATTACAATCAGCAATACAACTCCGTAAGTTAGCATAACTGTCAAATGTCTTGATTTCATGAAATCATCACATTTGAAAATCATCACACTGACGTACAAAATGCAAAAAAAACTAAAGAAAATGTGAATTTCGCGAGCTACCTTAGCGCATCCCCTTAAAGTAAATAAATATGGCATAATCAAAAACAAAAAGTCCGTTTTTTTTAAAGATAAACAAATCTTTATTTTAATTTCATTTGGAGGTTGGATGTTGACCGCGTCGATACGCCAACAACAGCCGGACTAGACCCGCCGCATTAGATGTTTCACATCAAAAATATTTGTCATCCATTTGTGACGTTGCTCACTTTCAGAACGCAAGCTCTTAATATTGTATATTCCCACATACCTTGAGTTCTCTATGTGTGGTGTGACTATCATGTTGTATGTTAGGATGCCTCAGTCGCGGCGGCAGTGTGTCGTGGCTCCACGCTAACAGTTTGGCGTGCAGGCGGAGAGAGAGACCTGCCTCCGCCCATTGTTGAGCCGCGTGGTGCATTTTAGCTAGTTTGTGAACGTAGCTGCAAAAAATATTATTATTTAGTTAGTAAAAATATAAAATGAAATCAACCATCAATTTATCTGTAATTTATTATGGTGTACATAATAAAGAGTATTCTATTCTAAACGAGGGGCTGGTGCAGCGTATGACCAAGTGTTTCAGTTTTTAAATTTAACCAGTATGAACCTATGATAGTTCTTTATGGCTACTTACTCTCTCATTTATTAGGTCAACTGTTCTCATTGGAATGTTGCATAGTAAGAATAAAATAGCTGTATTTGTATAATTAAATGTCAACCGAATGTTTGACCACTTTCATAATATTCTTGGATTCTTAGATAGAGACACTTTGTATTTTTTTATTTTTTTTTTGTGTAAAACTCTACGACTTTTTAAATGTTCATGAAAACATAACGATGACACCAAAATGATCGCCAGTATGTCTGCTTCAAAATTGCATAAAAACTTTTTCTTTGACACTTATAATTTCCTTTATTTCATTTTTAAACATATTATTTACATTTTTTAAAGATTCTTATATAAAGAAAACATTTAAAAATATAAAAAGCAGTAGCCCACCGGTGTCGGGAACAGGGTCGAAGTCACCGATGGTCAGGGCTCCTGAGAGAGGAACCTTCTAACAAAACGCGCCGTGTTCAGGAGTATCGCTTTCTGAATCAAGCCATTGATCCACCTGCCTAACGAGTCTTCTCAGGTGTTGGTTGAGTATCTTGGCTATTACGCCATTGGTTGTCACGACTATCGGCACAATGGTCGCTGTATCTACATCCCACATGTCGACAACCTCGTGAGCAATGTCAAGATACTTAATCTGTTTATCTTTTTACTGCTATATCAATAATCATTGTGCGACGCTCTAATCGATCTATCACCATGAAGTTTGGGTTGTTGGTAATAATAGTTCTGTCAGGGATGATAGATTGATCTCAATACAACGTGATATTGCCATTTTCGAGGATTGGGTCGGACACATATCCGATCCCACAAGACTGTATTTCAGAGCAAGTTGCTGGTGGATAATCCTGGTTACAAGGTTGTGCCTATGCAAGTAGTCTCCGTTAGCCAGATCAACAGCCAGAAATAATGTGACACTTATTATTATTATCTTGATACTTTAAAATGATGTGTGATGAATGAACTAACATACAAAACAGTAACTGACCGTATATACATGTGCGGCCTCTCAATCTGCTGGTAGAAGTGCAAGACGCAGGTCGTGAGATGCATCCTGTGCGGCGTGGCGGAGCGGGCGGCGGCGGCGCGGTACTGCAGCAGCGCGTCGAGCTGGCGCGCGGCGGCCGCCACGAGCGCGGCGGCGGCGGCGCGCAGGCCGCCCGGCGCCGCGCCGCACAGCGCGCCGCACAGCGTCACGAAGCGCGCGCGCCACACTGTGTCGCCGTAGCCTCGCTCGACCAGTACGTCCACTTTGTCTATCATCTCGCTTTCCAGTTCTTTTAGGGGGCTTTCGTCTGTGAAATTTATAAGTCTTTTAACTTAAAAAAATATAATCACCGATTTATGGTACAAAACAATATTATTCCGTCTCTGCGAACTTCAAACGACCGACAAAATTTGCGAATGGTGCCAATTCCCTTATTCACAAATTAAACTAAATTTAAGTTCGGTGCATCTTTTTCTTTCTATTTCGTTAAGAAAAGGGCAGAAGATAAATTTTAATTTAGTCCTGTCAAATTAATCAGCGCCTGTCACTACTCCATACAAGTTTAGACGTGATTAAAAACTTGCCTACTGGACTAAACTAAAATTTATCTTCTGTCCTTTTCTTACTGAAAGAAAAAGATGCACTGAACTTAAATTTAGTTTAGTTTGTGAACAAGGGAATCGGCACCAATATTACAAATTTGTTTAGCGCTAAATGTATTTCGTAATTTGTGGTAATACTGTAAGCAAGCTTCTTTATACATACGAAAATAACATCCAACTTTTTAATAGACCTGCCAATATTAGTAAAAATAATTACTTTTGTTCTTGAATTAAATTGCAAGGTAAGACGCAACTTCCGCATTATGAAAGCCTGGTTATTTTAATAGTATAAAAGCCAATATTTATCAACAGAGATATATTATGTAATTCATTCTAATATTTATCAACTCTTATGACAAAACTGAATAGGCATTTCCTTAAAAAAAGTTTAAATAGTACTCAAAAACTTCTTAGATACACTGTAACAGCAAATCAATTTTCACGCCTCTCCCTTAAAACCTAGACCTATTTTTTGATATTCCAATAGCTCATGACCTAAAAAAGTGCCATAAAACTATAAATATAAATTTTTGACTAATTAAAAAATAATCCGCGAAATTTCGTAGATATTCTGGTAAAAACAATACACAATTCTTTACTCACTAGTTTCTCCGTGCAATACACTATGACTATACTCCGTCTGCATCATATCGAAGAACAGCGGTATTGTTGTGTTGCGAACTTCTTCGTCTCGTAGAAAGGATACCTCTAAGAATGGACCCACTAGGCACGGGATGAACGATCGCTTGTGATGGTCTGTGGACAATTTTATTAAGTGTTAGGGATTTAGATCTTTTGGAATCATTGCTATATACCAGAAAAATTGCAGCGTCATAGTGGCGGGGCAAGATCAAAATTTGATGTGGGCGAGGTACATTTCGCGAGGCCCTCTAGTGGTGCAAGAAGACGAAAAGAAAAAAAAAACAGTTGAACAGTTGTCGAATTTTTAGGTCGAGTTATATGATAGGCCGTTCAAAAATATTGCAGGTCTGTGAAAACCATTTTTCTATTCAGGGATCCGTTTGCGTAATATTAAATTTTAACACGTTCAGTGCCGGGAACCTTCCCGGAGGGCTCGTGTCAATATATTTATCGTTTTAGGACGAGTAAAATTTTTTCGACGCGTTCACTTCTTTTATGCAATGTATCAAAACCTTCGAGGTGCGAGGCCCCTCGGACCACGAGGCCGTAGGCGGTGGCCCACGTCGCCCACGCCTTACGCCGCCTCTGCGTCATTTCTTGAATATACACCTAAACTGGCTTGCTATGACCATACTTTATTATTACAACGACATCATCGTGGCACGCGTGGTTATAAAACATTGGGGCGAGACTTAGAATAGAATAGTTCTTTATTTGCACAGAAAGTAGGTACAAGTTACAGATGTAAAGTTAAAAAATGATCCTTATAATAACTACCTTAACTAAGGTAAGTGCTAACCGTATTAAATATTCACCATTATATCACTTGAGTTTTTCTTGTGACACTTGAAGTGTGAGTAAACTCACGTCCAAAAAAAAACGATCAAGTGCGTGTCGGACTACGCAAAAAGAAGGGTTCCATAGTTGGGACGAATATATCCCAAATACAAACATAACATTGTAGTTGAAATACATGTTCTCCCATACATTCCAACTCCAAATGTAAGTTTGTTAAGAGATTTACATGTTATTTTAAGACCATAGACTTATTATAGGTTTTCCTGTAATTTATGAGTAAAGAACCATTCTCTGTTTTAGATTTTTTCAAAATTTTAGGTCCAGTACTTTCGGAGATCCTTATCTCCGAAATAATAATGGTAAATTTTCATCAAATTTCTTAAAAAGTGTTTTATTTTAAAAATATATAAAAAATATGTTTAAGATCCTCGCAACAAGCCCTTTCATTTGATGTCACACGGTACTGTTAGCAAAACTTTTATTTTTATTGTTTGCCCCCCAAAAGTGACCCCTATATTCAAAATTCATATATTAAAGTTACATGTCCGTGTTTGGGTCACAGAAATACATATCGTCGGTTGAAAGGCTAATTGATCTAAGCGATATTTTGTAAAACTTGCTCCTGCAATTTTATGATTCGTCCTCCTGGGCGGATCAGTTATTTTTTTTGAAAAAAAATTCATAAAAAGACAACTATTTGATAGACTTTTATTTACTTAAATCAATCAATCATAATAAGATCTTATTATGATTTAAAAAAAACAACCAATCCATCCTCCTGCAAGTTTTACAAAATGTCGCTTAGATCAATTAGCCTTTCAACCGTCGAATGTGTACCAAATTTCAATTTAATCGGTCCATTAGATTCGGAGCAAATTGGCTGTGACAAATAGACAGACACACGAGTGATCCTATAAGGGTTCCGTTTTTTTTTCATGTTTTTCAGGTACGGAACCCTAAAAATCATGTTTGTCTTACCCAAACTGTACCACATCTCGCTGAGACACTCGGCGACGCCTCTCCTCACATCCCCGTACAACGCGCTGAGCCTCTGTTTCCTCGCCGCTGGTAACGTTTCTAGTTGTAATGGTGATGACGTAGCTAGCGTAGCGCCTGCTTCGAACCACGTTCGGCATAGTGAATGGATAGCAGTTAGTGTTTCTGTGTCGGATTCGTCTGTGGAATGGAGGCGGTCGCGGAGCGTTGTGGCTAGTAACCTAGAATAAAAATTAATAATTTAAGTATAACTGAAAATTGCTTTATATTAATACTTTACAGTCAAAGGTCAGCCCTAAATATGACAAAGACATTTGTTGAGACCTCTGTTCTCAACATCGCCACGCGCTGGAGGGGTAGGCAGCGGCGAGTCAGCTGGCCTCACAGCCAAGCGCGGGCCCCCGCGCCGCGGCAGTCGGCTGTTGCACGCCTTCACGCACGGCTGCGCTTGCGCGTTTATTAACGTTCATATTTTGTTTTTTTTTTCATTTATGTTTTAATTAGTGTGTTTTAGTTTAACTTATGATTTCTTGTGCGAATCTCAATAAATACTTTTTCTTTCTTTCTTTCATTAATTAATCATTCCGGGATTTTAGAGGAGGTATTATCCACTCTATGTTACTTACTTCCTCGAAGTTTAGGTAAATATACTCAATTTATTCCGATCTCTGCTAATAGCACAAGATTTTGTACATTATTTAACTATTTCAGCATTTGGTCGCAATTTGGCGCAAGTAAAAGTTTATGAATGCCTTTTTTTTGGGTGGGAAATTATCAAATAACTTCTCCCGCTCTGGGCGGAGCGGGAGGGCGTGTCAGACTCTTACTGACTACAACCCACCCATGTTCCTTCGGTTGCCCTGTTGCCGGGGGCCACGATTTCCCTATCGGTTTTCTTCGAACCCCCGGCAGGCATTGGCCCTAGCGGACCCCGTCAATTCATCAGACATCTCTTTGAGGCGCGCATGGAACACAACGCGCCGTCGACCCGGGCTTGGTCCTTATCGGACGGCGAGCTACCCATTGCTCACCGACCGAAAGCCCGCGCCTACGGTGGCCGGAAATCGGCTCGCGATTCCCGCCCCGGGCAGTTTATGAATGCCTCACGTTGCCTTCAAAGTATAGAAACTACTTTCATACAGAATCAGACAACATAATTTCTGTGGCAAATCCATGACGAAATTCATCACAAACTACAAAACCCTTACCTCAAAGCATGCAGCATAACATAATGCTGCAAATGCAGCATATCAGCCCAGTGCGGCCTGAACACCGGTCTCTGCAGTATGGCGAGGAACAACGACAGCGCATCCACTACTAAAGTGCCTGAACCACCGACGTTCTCCGCTTCTAACGCTCGAACTACCATTGAGTATTGGTGTTCGGACATTTGGCGTACCATGTCGAGGAGGACTGATAGGATTCGTCTCTGAAAAGATGAATTTACTCTTCATTGTATACTGAGAGGAAGAATAAACAGGGCACAACATTCATTAGAACATGGTGGAATGGTCCATGGTGAAAAAATATGGTTTTATTAGTGAGAGGTACTGCTAGCGGCTGCATCCGCGTGATATCTTTTTAAATTATAGACATAGCCTATGTTATTCAGTAATAAAGTCGAACCTGGATAAGCGAGAGTTCAAGGGACCTCTATCTCTTTTTCGCTTACATAAGTTTCTCACTAACTCGAGTTTCTAGCTCATAGATGTACAGTACCTACGATTTAATTTCAACTCTTTAGTAGTGACTTTTGGGGACATGATAATTATTCAGATTTATTACAGTTGTAATAGCAATCATGTAATTGCGTTTTATTAAAATAGGTTTTTACTTTTATTAATTTATTTATCTTTTGTATGGATTCTTTTCTATTATGTAAATGTGAGAACGCTGTAGGCTTAGTGGATTGTAGACCTGTTGACCATTTTCTATTTTGTTAAGTAGCCATACACGCACACTCGAAAAAATTACCCTGTATAGTTTGATAGTAGTCACAGACCACGAGACATTTTCAAGCTTTCAGAAGTCAAATGTTAGAATACTCATACTTATATTTAATATTATAAGGAGGTAAAATTTGTTTGTTTGTATGTTTGTTTGAAAGTTTGTATGTAGGGGTAATCTCCGGAACTACAAGTCGGATTTGCAAAAAATCTTTTTGCATTGGTTAGCCCAATTCTTCAGGAAGGTTATAAGAAGGCAGAAGCTAGTGTTAGATAAGAAAACTATAAACTCACCAACAACGCATCATCAGCATTATTACTCTGTCCCACACTCTTGCGATCTCTCAACATCGTCGCGGCAGTCTTCAGAACAGTGGGCAGCAATCTTCGAGCCAGTTCCCCTCTGTCAGCTTCCACCGGCCCCACGTCATCGCGAGCAAGGAGAGACATCACCTCTCCCAGAGTTTCCACGCAAAGCTCCACCTAATGTCGGAGATTTATTAGAGCTTGTTTTATAAACTAAAGTAAACACAACCTCAGGTTTCTGAAGCGTATAAATAAGTAAATCTGCAGTAAAATGTAAGTTAGCTGTTTTGAATAAATAGTTACAGCTAATAAGAGATTTGATAACAGATTGGAATAAGTTTTCAGAAAACAGATGTACACACGGCTACACATCAAGCTATACAGTGTGAGTCTTCATAATGTGCACATATCGAAATGAGGGAATCTATGCTTAATTATAACGACAGAAAAAATATTTAAAAAACTCTATATATTTTTTTAATACTTTTTATGGAAGTAAAAAAAAATTGTAACAAAACTGTGTAACTTTTAAACTGAATCATCTATCGCGATGAAACAAACTCCATAATGATTGGAAGTAAGTAGGCGTCCACATAAAATTAAAATTGAGAAAAAACTACCCTCAATTGAAAATAAACATGTTTTTTTTAGTAAAAATCTTTATTTTTTTCATCAATTTTTACAATAATTATAAAATTTATAAATAAGATGCCCAAGAGAATAAAAAAAAATATTAAAAAAAATTGATACAAAAAAATTAAAAAAAACAAAAAAAAAAAAATTTTCTGTCGATAAAATTAAGCATAGATTCCCTGATTTCGATATGTGCACATTATGAAGACTCACACTGTATATTTCCAGTTTATGCTGATCTCGCATTGTATAAGGATTTCCGTACAATGCGAGGCCAGCTTATACTGGATTTGTATAGCTTGATGTGTAGCTGTGTGCTATCGAAGAAACGCATATCTGTACACTGTAAGGACTATTCTTGCTTGCAGCGCTTGGCCGATATAGTATCGCTTACCTACGATAAAAAGAGATGTGTGCATGGGATTTTATTTTCAAAATGCTTAGATATACGTTACCCCGATGGTACCATCGCGGAAAGCCATAACTAACTACCGTAAGGACTATTCTTCTTTGCAGCGATCGGCTGCTATACAATCGGGGCGGTCACAGATGTGGTCATCGTATGCACGGGATTTTGTTTTCAAAGTGTTTAGTTATGGGCCTCCGCGATAGAATTTTTTTTCCTAAGTAATTTTCGATGACAAATCGATGTCTTTAAGCAACTGTTTCAACTGTTTTTTTTTTGCCTCTACGCAAATGCAATGCTGAATTCGGCACTTTGCTTGAAATCACCCTATATGATTGTGCGTTGTACACGTCTGCATACGCATGGTTGTTGTACACTCCTGAATACGTTGTACACTTTACGTATAGACATTTCGACATAGTCAATGTCACTTCATGTCTCAAAACACTAAAAATTGATTCAAAATATTTTTAACGAAGTCTCCTAAAGTTTAATGGAATTAATGAGATATCATAAGCATGGATGGTATTTCTACGCATTTAATGACTAGTATGTACCATCGAAGAAACGAATATGTATACACCGTAAGGACTATTTCTGCTTGCAGCGTTCGGCTGATATAGTAACGCTTACCTACGAAAAAAAGGGTCGTGTGCACGGGATTTTGTTTTCAAACTGCTTAGATATGCGTTTCTTCGATAGTACATGCAAATATTTTTATAAGCCGAATGAGCAGTAAATATGAGATAAATTTAAACAGAATATTTTAAAGCATTAATAATTTTATTAAGCTTTTAGGACATTTTGTGTACGAGAACAAGTAATTTTTTTTTTTTTTTACGAAGAATTTCGTCTTTATATTCCTACATCCATAATACGATATTAAGTTTTAATTTTCGTTCCCTAACTTCATACTTACACTATCCTCGTGAGCGTGATCACGGCTGCATGAAATCAGAATTTGATTAAACTATTTCCTGCATTTTATAATACACTAATCTCTTTAATATGCACTGGGTAATACGCACTGTACAAGTTACATTTATTACATAAATAATACATAAAACAAAGCAGATGACCACGACATGACAATACTGAAATTTTAGTGGCATTCCCGTTTATAAACATTATTATGTACACGTTAAAAGCATGATTTATTTATAGAACACGATAAGGAAGTTGCAGGAAATTAATGATAATTTCAGTCGAAATACTTTATTAGGAAAAGCTGAAATAAAAAGCAATTATTAATTTGTTGTAAACTATTAATTGTTATGAGTCATAAATTAAGTTTTTTAATGAGGTTTCCGCGATCTTCGACATAGGTGTAAAATATATTAAGTACACGATTTGACTATGCCTCGTTTTGAACAAAAAACATCTAAAAAAGACAGCTTCCTCAATGAAAGGCACAAATTTAAAAAAATACTCCAAACGAGGCAAAAACCACGCCTCAAAACTGGAAAAGTTGCTCAAACCGAGGCACAGATGACAAACTTAACTCTAAAGGCGTATACATACGATCTGCTGGTGATGCGTGTGGTCGTGCAGCCTCGTGGTGTCAGCGCCGAGTAGTCTCGCCGCCTTGCCCACCGAGCGCGACTTGTGGGCGGCCTCGCGATCCCACTGCCACACCCACATTGCTAGCGTACGCTGACTTATTCCCGAATTACTCAACTCAAGGCAGACTTGCGAAGGGTAAGGATTTTGTGTCACATTACGATGTAATTTTAAAGGATACTTCAGCAAATTACATTATACATTTGTTAACTAAAAAGTAGTTTTACATAGGAATTAAGGCCTTACTATAAAAGTTAAGGTACCAAACATTTTATCATGTCTAGTTAAGGTTTATTAAAGACATTCAAAAATACTGTTATATAGCTTTAAATTAATATTACTTTTTTTTGTTAAATTACATTATAATGTGGCAATTCTAGTCTAAGGCCAATAAATAGGTTGGATCGGGAATTCGTCTTAAGCGTACACCAATTGACTGATCATTATAAACCAATATTTTACTTCCAATCTCGAAAGATTACTCTCTGTTTCATTACTCAATAATTTGAAAAAGGGCGCCTCATTTAGCATTTATATTGATCAGTCGCTACACTAGCGAGCTGTCAGATGAAATCTGACACTGACAGACGAAATCTGTCATCTGTCACATTGACAGCTGTCATTTGACAACTCGCAAGCGCAAAACATGCAACACATCAAGAGTTTGCACACAATTTAGTCTTCAAGCGACATCGAAGGCGCTTGTTATTATTATTATTTTGCAAATTTATTTTTTGAACACCAACATCAAAAAAATGTTGCAATATTATTTTGAAAAAAGTCATCAAGTGTAAATGAGGTTGTATATGTATGGATACTTATAATAGATAAGAACAAAATAATATATTATAGGTAAAATTAAATAGTTTTATAAATAGTGCAGAAATATTTTCCATACATATTGTGAGAGAAGTTACAGAATATTAGTAAAGGTGTTCACACGGACAGACACACAGATCTAAATGGCATAAGCGTGGTTCAAAGACAGTGAGTCACTGAGGCAGTATTTTATCAGGTGTCAGTTTCACTGTCTAGTTTTAAGACAACTCAACCCAAAAAGTTCCTATTACTACTATAATTTATAAAGTTACAGAATATCCTGTTATTTTTATACTCCTTAGTATATCCCATATTTTACTTTATTTAATTCTAAAATATACTCGATCTTGGGGTATGCTCCCAAAACTACATCAATTTTATTAGAATAACAATTTACTCCACACGGTTTTCATTTTGATTTTAAACCCACGTTTAAGATTAAACCAATTTAGTCCTCTCTATATTATAATAAACTACGTTAAAAAAAAATGAACCATCTTTTGCCTATTTAACCGACAAATTGTGGGGCACACTACACACACACAGTGTATAACACTACATGCACACACACAAACATAAAAGTGATGTTAGTAAATACATATTAATAATGCGAATATCTCTAGAAGGGTAGGTAGTGGTACTTACTGTATAATATTTTTGTATTTTGAGTGAAATAATTATTAATTTAATGTATTATTTTATCGAGTGATGTTATTGAATCACGATTTGTGTGCATATCTCACGATGCGGGTGCGACGATGGCACGGTAAATTGTTATAATTTACGTTTGAGTAGAGTGACAAGTAAATCAGACAAAAGGCGAGGTGTAGGATAAGCTCCATAAATTGGTACTGTGCGGCGCGGTTGATGTGTTTTCAAACGAGTTCAAAAAAAGGAGTATGCATTTGGCGAGTTTTTGTTACGGAGTTTTCGCAAACGGGGTATCATATAATCGCATCATTTGACGTCCAAAAAAGCGTATTACAAGTCCGTGAATCGTGGAAAGACACGATACGCCAGAATTATACAAATGTGAATTATAAAAACACGGTTCTTTTTTTTAACAAAACAAAAGCACAACGATCGCGTCGTTGCACACTGAACTTCCTTTGATGTGCTGATCAAAAATCGGCAGAAAAAATATACCATTAGAGTCGTCTTTTGTCTGACTTGCGCGTCAATATTGGTGAACTGAAATACATGTTCATTTGTTATGCGGCTGCAGTAAAGACGCATTCACATGCAAGTCTATACAGCACTGCGCAATATACTTTGGAAAGATAAATGTAGTGTGTTCTTAGCCTCATCTCCTTAGGTAATTTTAAAACGAAAATTTTATTGATAAGAGCAACGTCTGCACATTGCATCGTGCAAAAAAAAATGAGCACGTGAGACAGCGCTTCTTGCGCACTCACTTCCACGAACTTCGTACGTTCCGACGTAGTGAAGTGTAGTTATCGATAAACTTTTGTGATTTATCGATAACGGTGTGACCGAGTTTTAGGCCCGATTATAAAAATATGAAAATTGACAATACTCTAAGTAGTTAAGGCTTATAATATAGATATGTTTGCAGTATTATTATGCTGTGTTAGTGCGATACATAATTGTTAGATGCATGCTAGTTACATGAGTATACATGACTCTAGATATTAGTCACAGGTAAATTAATGAGGTGATTAAAAAAGCTATCTTGAAAATAGAATATGAAAGAGCTTTGATTTGAATATCACTTTAAACTCTCTCTCTCTTTGAATTCATATGAATTATATTCCCAAGTTAGCAATTCATTTATTAATTTAATGTCTAGTTCTGATGTAGTGACACCATGATTTGCTAGTGTATTTTAAAAGCTTAGGTTGATAGTAATCGAGTTTTATATCTTGGCTCTCTGTCTAAATACCTGTTAGTTGTGTATAAAGATTTTTGAGTTAAGTAGGAGTAAAAGGGGAGTTAGAGTCATTCTAATTCTTTCATACGGATCTATTATACAGATATGTTAAGTCTTCACTGCAAAAAGCTATCAAACCATTTTTTTTCCCTTAAAATAAACTGTAATAAATTGGGACTGTGTCGAGTAACTAAGAAAAAGTCTATTTTACATCCCAACAGTTTGA
This sequence comes from Agrochola lychnidis, assembly GCA_963680765.1. Lineage (NCBI taxonomy): Eukaryota > Metazoa > Arthropoda > Insecta > Lepidoptera > Noctuidae > Agrochola > Agrochola lychnidis. The sequence continues at coordinate 15,269,122 of OY796869.1, read as the reverse complement.
CAGCCAAAAAAAAAAGGGAATTAATTCAAAATAATAACCTTTTGACCAGAAAAAAAGGTCGTTTAATACACCTTTACATGTTCTACACTTAATAATTTCAAGGAACAAATACAACCTTAGTTTTGTTTACCCTAAACTACTAAACTATGGGGCCAACGTTTAAATCATGAAAAAAAATCTGCTGTTCCATACATTTATGTTCGCACAGGAATCTCGTCAAAATGTAAGGAACAGCTGATTTTTTTTGGCGATTTCAGCGTTTGGTCCCATAGTGAAAGTTGTTCATAATGATGAGTACAATGACGTTTAGGGTAAACAAAAACTAAGGTTGAATAACATCAAGATTTTTTTTCGAATGGTCACTATTTGTTACTTATGCAGTTTCTAAAATAAAAGGCTAATTTGTTAAAACACCTTTTAAACCAATCGCAGTGAAAACTCACACAATAATAACCTCTACCGCATACGACACAGGGTGCAAAACGGGCTGCATGCATCGGCGTGCGTGCTTACCTCGTGATTCCGCGACGCGCCATACGGACACACACATACCTGACTGGCTCCAATAGAGTTTGTGGGAGACGAATGACATTAGGCTATTTAACAAAATTTTTGTATAATAGATTTTAGTAAGCAAAATTGTTTGAATAATCGAAGCAAAGACGAAAGATTAAAAAGTTAAATAGTAGACCAACAGTGCTATTCTGTTTAAATCTCACCGTGAAAACTTAGGTGAAGTGAGCTGCCAATAGTGTCAATCCTTAGCAACTGACAGCTCACTCCACGCTCACTTCACCTAAGATAACACGGTGAGATGGTTACAGAATAGCACTACTGTTTATGTTTTTTAAGACCCAATATTGAAATTCTTTTGGCAACTACGCTCAGTGGGGGTTCGAATTTCGGACCGTATAAGGAACACAACACTGCGCGCCAAAACCAAGGTCACGGACGTTACCCAGAAAGCCGCTAAGGTTGAGTGGGACTGGGCCGAACACGTCTGCCACATGTCAGATGACAAATGGGCTAAAAGAACTACTGATTGGATCCCACAAAACGCACGACGACATCGCGGCTGGCCGAGACGAAGATGGCGGGACGAGCTTGACTCCTACCGAAAGGACTGGCCGCCACTAGCAACAGACAGAATTGTGTGGAAAAGGGAGAGGGAGGCTTTTGCCCTGCAGTGGGACAATACAAGCTAGTTAGATTAGATTAGAACTACGCTCAACATAAGATTTGAAATAAGGTAAATAGACTATAAGTTATCTTCGAGGTACTGAATGGCTCTGCCTAGCCTGTTCCCAACTATGTTGGGGTCGCTCCAGTCAAACCAGATGCAGCTAAACACCAACATTTGTCAACTCTAGCTATGAAAAAACAGTTGTAAATTATATTCATGTTACAATCTGTTTTAGAAATTATGACATTAATTAAACCGAACTTTACTACTAAAGTTATAAACAAGATGGACCGATAACCTTGTGAAGGCCGCAGGAATCCGCTGGATGCGGAAAGCACAGAATCGGTCGAAGTGGCGGTGCTTGGGGGAGGCCTATGTCCAGCAGTGGACGTCTTTCGGCTGAAATGATGATGATTACTACTAAAATGAGAAAAACGTTTGATAAAGATATGATTGTTAACATATTCCTCTCCAGAACTGCTGGTGGCGCTGATGATTTTCATCCGTCACAATTATATAAAATTATGATTTGTTTCCCCCAAATATTCTGTCTGTGTGGATGTGGTATAATATTTAATGTTCTAACAATTATAATATTTATATAATTTTATCTTTTTTTTTGTTTCAGTCCAGTACTAACCCAAAAAAATCTAAATGTTCAACTATATCATCGAAGACTTTTTTTTTTAATTTATTAATTCACATTTGCTTTTCCAACTCACTTTAAACATTGGTAGAATGGTCGACATCGACTTTGCTTGCCATAATAAAAAATTGAATAGATTGTAACATCATTCGTCTCCCACGTTCACCCTTCCTTCATTGCGTCGATCACGTCACAGATAATATTCCACAATACACGAACACAAAACGATTACATTACCTAGAACAGTGCGGTGCTCACATTCACACGTACCGGTGGGTTTTATTCACTAGACGTACACATTGTTATTGACGAAGTATCTTAAGTTAGGACTTTTGAGTGTGGCCAGGAAACAAAGACATTTGTGGGTAAATTTAAATTGATTATTTTACTAGTGTATTAGGACATAATTAGATACTTGGAAAATTAAAGCAGATAATCGATAATTTTGAAAATATAACGCAAAATGTGTATTTAAGAGAAACAAAAACTACCAATTTTAGTCCTGGCTACACTCAAAAGAACTGCAGTGCAAAAATAAAAATACTTACCTAATTATTAGCCATATTTTATTTCGATAGGAGACGTTACTTTTGACTTTATATGAATCATAGACACGAATAATCATTAACGTCAAACGAACGTCGCCTTTCGAATAATATTGTAACCATTTGCATGGAATGTATGGAGTGTGATGAGTCCCAATAAATTGTGTACAAAGACATCTTGATACTATGCATTTATCTTTTAAAACACTTTATTAAAACAATTGATACGGAGATAATTTTGCGTTTCCAAATTCAAATATCACAATAGTGACATGACATGGGAAATTGTTTTTTGGTTTTGTCTCTGGTATAGTTTTTCAGAAGTCTTTTTTGTTGGAATCGTAGTTTAGAATATTTACATCACTTGTCAATATATTTTCTGTAAGGTGACATTCGACTTTTGTATTTTCATATGTACGTGTTCAGTGTATGTTAACGACATCTTAGTGCGTACTAGACCAGTATTATAGTAAAAACTCAAACGTAAACGAATAAAAAAAAAACAATCGTTAGGTGGCGAGCGAAACAAAGAGTTTGAACCTCGCTAATTTCATTACGGTATTTCTATTTTCTTAAGGTCCCTCGGGTATCATTGCATTTCCGAATACAAACAAATGCTTATTTCTATGTCCATCAATTATTAGATTTATCTTGTATAATAATTTGAATTCAGAACTAAATACTTTATTATTGTTTTGATTTTCGTGTGAACTATATAGAGCTGTAAAACTATTTTCGTGCATGTGACTTTAGCAGCTTTCCTCCCATTTTTAAATAAATTAAGAAAAAAGAAAGAAAGAAAAAGTATTTATTGAGACTCGCACAGGAAATCACAAATTAATAACTAAACACCTTCAATAAGAACATTAATAAAAATAATAAAAAAACAATAAAAAAACAAAGTAAAATTAAAATAAAAGCAGAAGGTCCTGTACGAGGCCAAAAGGCTCCTATCTCAGCATAATGCTGCGACACTTAAAATAAATAAATGTCGCAGCGCTGGTATTCTGAATTACATTAAGTTAAAAGAGTGTTAACAACTCTATATACTTCCAAGTCGATTGAGAGCGTCCGGTCTGCACCAAGTGCAAAGGGCAACTGATAGAAATCCGACAACTGACGAAACACGAAGTTTGCCGAGGGACATTAAGAAAATAGAAAGTACTGCTCTGTAATCCTCAAAGAAAAACATATTTACAAACTAGTACGCACTATATAGAAATCATCAGAGTATTTCAAAAATAACAAACAATCACCTCGGCCTTGTCCCTCAGTAAGGCGCGCGTAGTCGCCGCTAAATGTGGCAGTAACAACGCTCTCGCCGACGCCTGAGAGCAGAGCGGACCGCGGATCAGTTCCAGTAAGGCTAACATCCGTTGTTTGCTGAGACGGCCGAGCGGTAATGCTTCTAATGCACGTACTACGTAAGCGCTGTAAGTAATTATTTTGTAAATGAATTAATACTTGGTTGGAAAAGTGTAGTGCAGTCGTGGAACGAAAACTTTATGTGTGTAAAAGAGAGACCAAACTCCGTATTGCTGTGTATTTTCTGCGTTCAGCGCTCGGTGTGGCAACACGCCGTGTTCGGGTTCGCGATCATGACGGAGGATGCCTCGTTGAGAGGTGAAACACGGGTCGATTTCTTCAGGAGTTTTTTATGGCTTTTTAGAAATAGCTAAGCAGAATAGGTTACTAAATATATCCACATCTATTGTATTTTTTCCGTATTGCAAATATAGGGGGTTGAAAGACAGGAAGAATCTTTACACGACGTTTGAAAGTTATTTGAAATCCTTGACCTTTTCTTTTTACGAATGTTCGCGATCGAAACCGAACCTATGTGTGAACAAAAGAAAAATCAGAATAAAGGAAGTCTAATAACTCAATCAAATTGCAAACTGCACAATTAAAAAGCAAAATCCACAATAATATATCTTAAGATTATCTTTAAACGTAATATTTTAATAGCAGTTCCTGCAGTTCAAAGTCCTAGAACATGATTTCTAAAAATAGCAACAAACCTGAGTTCTGTATCGGGATAAACTTTAATGATGTGTGGTACTGCATGTGGGAGGTACTTTAGCGCAGATCCCTGGCATGTTAGAGCATGGTCACCACAACGCATCAGCCATACTAGCTTTTCAAGAAGATCCTGTAACAAAAAAGCTCGGCTGAGAGAAATGTACTACAACAATCTTCTTTACAGCGTTAAGAAGTATAACGAATTATGTATAAATTTTTTACAAGTCAATTCTAACATTATGATGTGTTAAACCCATTATTGTTCTTTTACGAAAAAGAGATGGCGCTTACTCAATTTTTTTTTTCGCACTCGCGTATTAATGGCTTTGCCACTTCATAATATATGGTTGCCAATAATTTTATTATGATTGGTCGTTGTTGAGTCAATTTTAGCTACTAACAGGAGAATATTACAGATCAATTTCTCAAAAACCGGAGATTACTATCACAGAAATAAAATACCCACCAATCCACCCATTATAGTACCTTTACGAAAAAGAGAGTGCGCTTAATCAATTTTTTTCACACTAGCGTAATAATGGCTTTGCCGCTTCATGATATATGGCCCCAGGGTGCCAATAATTTTATTTTGATTGGTCGTTGTTAATTGAGTTAATCAATTTTAGCTACTAACAGGAAAATATTACAGATCAGTTTCCTAGAAACCGGAGTTTATTATCACCATAAAAACCAAGTACATATAACTCACCTCAAAAATAACGCAAAAATCATTATCCGACGCTCCACCGAGTGCACTTCTCAACTGCCGACTCCTCACTATCAGTCGTATAAGGCTCTCTATACACTTCATACACATAAGTAGACGCTTTAGCGCGGCATCGCCTGCGTTCGCGGCTGATATCACCCATACCATCACTGATATTAACTTCCTGTGGAAAGAAGAGGAAGAAATGGTGTAAGAATGAGAAACTGGATGCTTAGAAGTAGCTCTGGCTGCTTGAGATACGGATACGGTTCTAAACTGTAAATTTTCGAAATGGTACATATCCATAATCCATGCGCTTCTTGGGTATCGGGCGCTTAAGAAAAACGCTCAGCTTAATATATTACGCTACAAGCAAAAAAGGGCCTAAGATTGAACCCTGAGACATGCCGATTTTTACTGTCTCGGAAAAGTTGGGAGCTTCGTATTTCTATTTCATTCTGTTTTTTTGGCAGACGTTAAATCATAATTTTAAGATCTTCACCAATTCCGTCATGGCAAAACTTTAAAAAAAAAAGTAGTGTGATCAATGCAATCAAACGCCTTGGAAAAATCTTTACGTTTGTAAAATATTCAACAAACATAGGGATTCCTCCCTATGCTTGTTGATTATTTTACAAAACAAATTCACTCAAGCAGGAATAGAACTTAACGAAACCATTGCTTATTATAATATTGTACTTACTCATAAGCCAACGCGTCGCAGAAGCTGTCATCAATATAAACGTGTAACACCGGTTGGAAATGTTGGTACTTGTGGTCTGCTACTAAGGATATAACTCGAAGTAGACATTCGAGTACTAGGACACCGTAACTGTTGTCTGAGTATTCGTTCTCTTTGTGATCTTCTTGTACCTGAGAATAGACGAAAAATTGTATCAGTTGCATCTGTATTTTCGAGAAAAAGAAAAATTATTCGTCGAGGGTGATGTTTCTCTAGCACAAAACTATGAGTCGTTGCCAAAAGGAGCAGCATTATGATAACCATATTTTTTTTAGTCACCATAGCCAATTGATGACAGTGAAAATATAGGAACATGAAGCATTACATATATTTGGCTCAGGATTGCAACGTATCGAAAAACTATTGGTCGTAGCAGGGATCTCACCATCGGTCACCTTTCAACCAATTTTATTTATTTATTCACTTTTTTCAGGCAATTAAGCAAGCATTTATAATGTATAAACACAAAATTATATTACCTGTGTGAGTATACTGAACAAAGCATCCAGTATATCTTGTAGAAACTTGACTAGTTCTTCACTAGGCACGACTAGAAGTTGCATGAGTGCATTCCGAAGCGTACCCTCGGCGTAATGAGAATTCCATTTCAACACTCCCAGGATCTCCTCTGGTAAAGGAAAACGGGAATGAAATAAATGTTTAGAAGATTTATGTCCTTCGTGCATTATAGACCAGGTGATTCCTAAAGCGGAGCATACAGGGTGTCAGGGACATCGACGCAAAAACCGTTACCATGGATTCAGTACATGATTCTGAAACCCCCTGGCGTTGAAATTTTTCATCGGTTTTTTTTTTTCAATCTGCTGTTTCATTGAAAAGTGCAATATCTACGCGATCAAAATGTATGGTTCAGCTGTCTGTGTCATGTAGCGCGTTGAATCACCTCTCTGCGTGAGCTTGGTGGAGCACAGCTTGGTGTGCACGGTGAGCGTGTCGCGGTGAGTGAGCTGCAGCACGCCGCGCGCCAGGCCGTGCTCGGCGCCCGCGGGCAGCTCGTCGCGCCGGGACGGCAGGTACAGGCACGCTTCTTCGGCCTCGCTTGCGTTGGCGCGTTTGTCGATCTGGAGGCAAGTTTGTTAGTTAATATTGAATTATATAAAATGTTCCGGTGTCGCATACGAGATACTACAGAACAAAGAAATAGGCACTCGAGCGGAGTGCTTTGCAGCGAGCACCACCCGCTGCCTCCCGCCACACCTTAAGGGGGAAGCGTCAGGGTAGCCAGCGAAAGACAAATTTTCTTACGTTTTTTGCATTTTGCAGGTCAGTGTCAGGTTTTATGTTGATTAAAATATGATTCGCGGTCGTAGCAAATATGGCTTTACTCAATTATAATCATTACAATCAGCAATACAACTCCATAAGTTAGCAAAGGTGTCAAATGTCATGATTTCATGAAATCATGACATTTGACACCTTTATCTTCTTCTTAATCACTATTGCTGATTGTAATGATTATAATTGAGTAAAGCCATATTTGTTACAACCACGAATCATATTTTAATCAACATAAACCTGACACTGACCTGCAAAATGCAAAAAACGTAAGAAAATTTGAATTTCGCGGGCTACCCTGACGCTTCCCCCTTAACATCGAAGCAACTACGCGAAGCACATTGCCTCATAATGTTAGTGAAGGATAATCGTGTCGTGCGTGATTTTACGCACGCGCACGCCTCTATAAGAATCAAATTTTAAACTTGATTGCTAGAAAAGACATTATTTTTTTTAAACACGTTTGTTTAATTTTTACCTAACTAACACACTATTAAAATTATTGTATTTTATTCCCACAATATCCAATAGAAAAAAAGCAATAAAAAACAGGGAAGTTATAAGAAATGTGCGGTTCAAATAAGTGTAGTTCTGCTTATTAATTAATTAAAGACTATTTCAGAGCATGTGTCCATTTTGTTAGTAACAATGTTCTTATGCATTTGCCTAATACTATATTTACCTTATAAACACACAAGTTATGCTGTGTATCAGGTGTAGTGGTTCCCTCACGTTGCATCAGTCGTAAGTAAGAGAGAGCGAAGTGTCTCTCCGTTCTGTCCTTAGCCTCGTTTGAGGATCGATGACGACACAAGAAGACTAGATGGGCTTCTTTGAATTCTTCTATGTTCAGACACACCTGCGGGAATAAAACGGTTTGTAGAAGACTAAAAAGATTTGACGTCAAAAAAAAACCGGCCAAGTGCGTGTCGGACCACGTATAATGAAGGGTTTCGTATTTGGGACGAAGAAAGAAGAGAAAGAATTATCCCAAGAACAAACTTCCCATTGTAGTTAAAATATATGTTCTCCCATACATTCCAACTGCAAACTTAAGTTTGTACGCACAATATTGTGAGATTTACAATGTTATTTTAAGACCATAGACTTCTTATAGGTTTTCCTGTAATTTATAAGTATACAACTACTTTGTATTTTTTTTTTCAAAATTGTAGTCTCAGTAGTTTCGGAGGGGGGAATGGTCAATTTTCAATTACTTTAAACTTAAACTTAGAAAAAGAAGCCTAAAATTTTTCCTCCAAGATGTTTCCTTCTGGCTTCTTCATGGTCCATGATGCCACCACTGGTTGTCAGGATCAGGTAGCCGAACTGTCGTGACAGTAGCAGGTTAGTCCACCTATCAATGTCGTTGATGGGAACATCGAAGCGAGGTGAAATGACTCCACATTTGTTCAGTCTGCCGGTCAGATTGACAACAATCTTTCCAGCTCTGTGGTCATCGACGATTTCAAATTCGCCAATGTAACCGTGCTTCATCATCACAGTTAAAAACTTGACGATGACTTTGGAACAAGGCCGGATTAGCACTTGTCTTTTGCCGCGCTTCTCAGCATTGTGGATTGATTTGAGAGCATCACTCAATACGTTCATACGCACTATGGCTAGGATTTAATACCCGCCGCAGCGAACCGAAATGACAGAACACTCCGAAAGCCAAACAACAACAAAACACAAACAACTTGAATCAACTTATTTTAAAATTATAAAAAAATATATATCTTTGAGACCCTCACAGTAAGCCGTTTCATTTGATGTCACATGGTACAGTTTGCAAAACTATTTTATTTTGTTATTTGCATCCCAAAAATGACCCCCATATTCAAAATTAATTTATTTACGTTACACGCCACTCTTTGGGTCACAGAAATACATATGTGTATCAAATTTCAATTTAATTGGTCCATTATTAGATTCGGAGCAAATTGGCTGTGACAGACGGACAGACAGACACAGGAGTGATCCTATAAAGGTTTCGTTTTTTCTTTTGAGGTTCGGAACTCTAAAAATTTAAAAGATTACGACAAGTATGAGTACGATTTTATGGGGAAGGCAGATAGAAGTGTCAGTGATAGAAAAGATGTTTTGAAGTCATCTGTTATGGTAGGGTATATGGATAAATGAGGGACATGTATTTACGAATCGTTGAGCCATTGAAACTTAAATTTTACTCCGTATAGAAGGAGTTTCTTGCCCGTTCTTCTCCATAGAGATCTACGTTCTGGAATGGGCAACTAGCTTCAAATTTCTGACTAACTGACCGACTCTTTGACAGTTCAAAAATGCCTATAATGTGGGCCATAGACGAACAGAGTAGTTTGATCAAATCGAAAAACGAACTAACTCATTAGATCAAATTTTCCCACAGATATACATGCGAATTAGATAAAACTGTTTGAACCAACCTATTTGATCAAATGACTGGGAACGTCTATAGCCTTTATAAATGGCTTAATTGTAATAAATGCCTTGAGTTTTTGAGCTTTGAGCGAAATTGGGTCAAAAGCGCGCTTTTTACCCAAACGATGCCTGTGCGACTGCTGATCACTGACTCGAATATGTATATTTTATTCATTCGCTGTACATCGATGTCAGCATAAAATTTATACAACTGATATGTTCGGGAACGCTCATACAATATAGTAATACGAAGTAATATTGATCTACAGTACCTATAGTATATTTGGTAATAAAAGGGATATCTTAGTTACAAAATGAGTATCTTACCTTAAAAACTTCTTGCCATCGCGGTCGATCGTCGTGGTAGTAGACTACGGACGTGTATTCACTGGTTAAAGGAACCCCAGCGCCTACAGATATCACACCCTGAAAATAAGATAGAAAATTAACAAGATAGGCACACCTTTTTGAAGTAAAAACTTCTTTAGGCATGTTGGGCATTTTTAAGATGGGAAAAAACAATTGAATCCGCGACACCGTTACCGACACCTCATTTTTGTAAACGCGATTGTGCTCTTTATTTAGATAAGGTTACGGACCAATGTTCTATACAAGTATTTTTCTTCCAACAAGGCGATCTTGTTCAAGTTTTCACTTCTGTCGACACTCCCGGAGTGCCACCATTTTTTATAAATAACTTCTCCCACTCTGGGCGGAGCGTGAGGGTCAGACTCTTACTGACTAAAACCCACCCGTGTTCCTTCAGTTGCCTGTATGTTGCCAGGGGCCAAGGTAACCCTTTCGGACTTTCCCGCGACCCCGGCAGGCAAGGTAGGCACCCCTATCTAGACACGCGGCAGCGTGTCGAGCCAAGTTTCTAGGCAAGACACGGCTGCAGTGTGTTATATTACACGAACCATTTGGAGCCACTTTTGACCCCTTAATAACTCAAAATCTATGTAACATAGACTCATGAAATTTGGTTTATTTATAAAAACCCCTTAGATTAACTAGAACTCCAAATTTCATAAATAAAACTCAAACGGTTATTGAGATATTAACGTATAAAAATCGGCATTTTTATCAACGACCTGCCACTAGACATCAAAAACATTTAACCCATTTCCGGGTGACCTAGAAAGTTGAAAAGAGATTTCCCGAAAGCAGGCCCATGGTATGATACTGTGTCAAAGCTTATTTATCAAAAATTATGTCGTATTTTTTTCAAGTCGTTTTATCAAAATTTATTTCTTCTAGCATTAGAGAACCTAATAAATATTTATTTTGTTGATACTTAAAGAACTACATCCGCCATTCAATCCTAACCTGAATGTTGCCAGATGACAGACTATTCCAATAAAATAATTTGTAATCGATTGAAAATATCGATAGTAACCCACATGGAGTAGGTGGAGTATCCACTACACGAGTATGTTTTAAATGCTATTTATTATACTCAAATACTGTAAAATTATGATTTTACAATAAATAAAATATTATATGGTCTGAATATACTCAACAACTTAAAAGTGTTTCGAGGCAGTAATGTTATTTTATAAACTACCAGTGATCAGAGTAAGTAGATTGATTTGAGGTCAATGAACTGGCACGTATATTAGTATGGATACGCCTCCGGGATTCCGGGATTTTGAAATTATTAAGATTTTTTAAGGAATTTCAAATGTTGTAATGTGTAGAATAAAGAATACATCAATATGAATAAGAAATGTTCAACCCTTTTGCTGTCTGTTTAATAGTATATAGGTGATCGGACTCCAAGAAAAGGATAGATATATAATACTATAAAACAATATAATATATTTTAAATATTTATCTATCGCATTCTATAAATTTCTAATGTAGTAGTTTAAAAATCCTTACTTTAACAATATTTGATTCAATCCCGTAAGTACCAAAATGAAATCCCGGAAAAAAGGCTGTTATGATTTCTATGACTATTCATGATGCGAGTACGTAAAATCAATCTACCTACTCCGATCACTGATAATCACCCAATCGATTTCGTCAATCGATTACCAAAATAATTAAACCTGGTAACACTGACACCATGCATAATGTCAAACTGTCAAAAAAAATCTGTCAGATCAATGGCATTGTTGGCTGTTTGTTTTACGTTGATTTGAATTTATTTTTCCGTATTTACTTTATACTTATATTACGTTACGATTTAATGCTGTCAATTTAAATTGAAGCCAGAGGAACTATTGCTTATCTTTCCATGGCCCTGGGTAAGTTTATTATGTTCTCTAAATATTTATAAACACCGTCGTATTGTATAACCTCATTGATTTTAGCAGCCTATTAGTAGAAGGCCTATGTTCAGTCAGGGGTACGTCGCGCGTCGTCAGCTGTAAATGTCTATAGTATGATGTAATTATATAGCATAAGTAAATACACTGAATTTTTTTACCTTTTTCAGGTATGACGATGGCATGTGTTATTGCAAGACTTGACATTATTGATTATATTATCTACAACTCTATCCCAAGTATTACTTGCTCAGGAAAATCTAAGCATATTATGTTATGTATGTGGCATGTCAATTGCAAGTCACAGAAGTCATCAGGTAAGTCAAATCTTGAGCTTCAATTTATCCTAAGTGCTTTGTGTAAATAATTCGACTGTTCAAATTTAAGAAGTTATATTTTTAAATAGCAAACATTGTTATAGCAGAAAAAACAAGAATTTGTGTTTTAATTTTATTTTAGAAAGTTGCATGTTCTTATAAATAAATTTCAGGATTATCTACAGAACTTGGCACCCATTTAGATTTCAATTCTTTTGTCTGCGAAGTCGACAACCATATTTATGGAATTTGGCTCCCATTTTCACATTTATGTTTTTGATGGGATTACCAGTTACAGTACAGCCGATAAATCATGGCCGATTCGAACTTTGTGTAGAAGTATAAGTCATTTTTTTTTTAGGAACCATATGGTGTCATGAGGCGAGTTTAAGTGAGGGAATATGTGTGAAAACTCGTAGTGCTTATGTTCAGACCGGACATGGTTTATCGGCCGTGCTGTGCGAGGAGCATGTTACGCAGCAATCGTGTTGACCAATTGAAATCTCGAAATCAATCGTTAATCACTTGAAAGGGAGTTTAGAATGTGGAACAAGAATAAAAAAAAACAGTGGCACTCCGGGAGTACCGACAGAAGTGTATTTGAAAAAAAACCAGCATCGCGGTAATCAACGCGTTGATTTCTTTTACTCCACGGTGTCGGTAAATTGCGTTAGTATCGCGAAATCAATGGTTTAGGCCCATCTCAAAAATGCCCAACGCGCCTAAAGAAGTTTTCACTTAAAAAAATCCATATTCAAACGTAGCATTGGAATACAATAGCCTACAGTTTCGTCTTGTTTTTATTTTTAATTTGCTTACTAACAGTCGAATTCTAAAATGCAATGCAACTGAAAGTCATTCAATCTCATGCTGTCTGTCACTGTAATAAGGTGTTGAATAGACAGACTTTTAAACGCGTTACAGGAAATCGGGGGTAAAAATAGAACATAACTCGCAAGAAAAGTCTGTGCATGTTTATCGAAGACCTTGGCGATTAGTTCAATGTTCCCCTCCCCGTGGAGTTCCACCTGTCTTAGAGAAGCCCCGCACACTGTGATGCACTAGTCGTTGTGCTCGTCACCCGGTCGGCTGCCCCTTTTCAAAACCTAGTAACGACTTAAAACGAAATTTTACAGGAGCGCGCAAAAACGTAAATAGGGTCAGCCTTTGATAAGTCCAGGTTTTGAAATGGTTAAAGTAACTTACTAGGTTTTAAAGTGGTCACGGGGCAGTGAATGGGGCACTTACTAGGTTTAGATGTTTAAATATATCTGCTTATAACTGAGTTTTCAACGCTGGTGTTTTTGTATTTGGTGGGGACTTATTAGATTAGCAAGATTATGCAATAAAACGATTTTTGTAAAAAGTGTCCCTTACTAGGTTTTGAAATGGGGCAGCCGCGGTAGCATACTAACTATACTTGAATTCAGAATCTCAGATAATTAACTCAATTTTCAACTTTAGAGTTATGTATTCTTAGTTGATTTTTTTGCGACTATTATAATTTGAACGGACCTTATTGGTAATGTTATTCAGAAAGGCCAGGTGCGTAGTACTCGCAACCAGCGTGCGTGTATGACTAGATGTATGAACGTAAACGAGGCAAAAGGAGTATGTAAGGATCGTAGCAGGCGGCGTTCTGTAGTTTCTGCTTACCCTCATGGGAAGAAGGCGTGAGTTTATGTATGTATTATTATTTGAAATAAAAAAGGTCCTTAATAAAATTTTGGTTGTAACGGAATTTGAGCTTTGTTGTGTCTAACACTTAATTTGTTGTTCCAAAAGTGGATAATTATTTGAGACTCTGAATTGAAGTTTACAATGTTTCCGAAGTGTTTAAATGAGCTCAAAACGCAGACTTAAAATTAATTTTCGTTAAAGAATTTTTAACCAACTCACAGGAAAAGTCTGTCCATGTTTATCGACGACCTTGGCGATTAGTTCGATGTTCCTTTCCGAGGACTTCCCCCCTCCCTTAGAGAAGGTCCCCCCACACACTGTGACGTACAGGTCGTTGCGCGCGTCGCCCGGAAGGATCACTTCTGGGAAGCCCATCTTTCGAGCTACGGCAAAATTGCCGACTACGATGTGGGGGTTTTCTTCGCGTATCTGTGAATAAGAAGATAAGGTTGAAAAATGTTCACATGGATAGACACGCTATTTTGAATATGATAATAAATTTACTACAATCAAGGAATGAATAGGTTAAGACCAGGCACTCTAAAGACAATTTCCACGTAAGCTCCGCCCACATGCACCCCGCCACTCCACTATGTACTAAACGCTAACACAGCAATAATAAAGTGGAATATCGCGTGCGTTCTTTGATCGTGTTCGAACACGGAACTAAATGGCGTAAGTCTGAATTCTTTTTTCGTTTATAACTAAAATTGATCTAGTGAAAAAAAATCTTGTGGCTGGATTTGGAAAAAATCATTATTAATATTCTAGGGAACTAGTTAGCCACATTTCTTATTTCCATACAGTAATATCGCCAAAGTAATCAAAACAGCGAAATATTTGACACCTATTTGCGACGTTGCTCACTTTCAGAATAAACGCTAGCTATCGCGCGCGCGCTATCTATGATCCGCATAGCAGCAGTAACATGAAGTTTTATAAAACCTTCATACCTGTTTCAAATCGCCCTCAACCAGCCGCACAGACACCCACAATCCCTGAGAATGCTTAGCGTCCTTGATATCACGGTTGGCGATCACTTTCTTCAGTAAACAGTCCAGATTCTCCTTCTCATATCTGTAATGAGTTTCATATCTGGAAGTAACTAGGTATCATGTTTGGTACTATTGGTCACAGCCTTGATTTGTGGCAAAAAGCTCAGCTTAGATTCGGGTCAGAACGCAAGTTCTAACAACATAGCCTTTACGTTTTAGTAGCATTGTAATTATGGTCCGTTCCATATCTTAAACAGACAAAACTAATGTAAAACAGCTGGCATCCTAGCAAATTTTCATTAAAAACTTTCAATTTCAAAGCTGTCTACAGATTTGTTAAGATTTTTGACGATAAACACGTGTGAGAAAATAGAATCAAGTAAATGTGTAAGCAAAAGACGATTGACATTGTATTTTTTGTCGATCGCCACTGTGATAATATCAACAATAACCTGTTGACAGGTGACAATTACAATCGCAAAAAATTGAGTACAACTGTAAGAAGCTGACAGATCTTATTGATCGTCAAAACACTGCATATCGAGCGATAGAAATGGCCTGCGCAGACTGGCGGTCGGGACGGCAGAGGATTTTTAATACTAATCCAATCGAAATAAGGTATATATTTCAGTGCTCAATTATGGATGGAAAACTGCGCAGTGATGTTAAAAGCTCGATCGCCGAGCATTGAAATATATACATTATTTCGAATGGATAAGTATTAAATTCAATTGATAAACCCCTAACGATCGTCAGAAATCGACCAAATCTGTAGGCACCTAAATTCAACGTAGATTAGTCAAAAGCTGCTCACCTTACAACTAAGTTTTAGTTGCTAAAGCCACAGTTGTATTTTTTTTTATGTATTCAATTTTAAGCTTCACTCTCTCCCTCGGGGCTTCACGACCACAAACAATAAAAACACAAATAATTCTCACTAAAAACAATACTTACGCATAAAAAGGCACTTGTATATGTTTGTCGGGACAGTCAGCGGTGACAAATCGCTTAATATCGGCGCATGCGACGCCAAATGGACGACGCATTGATCGGCCGGATGTCGGAATTGGAGGCGATTGGGCTACGGAGCTTCGTCTGTGAATTAATTGATCATTATTGTGAATAATGTTTAATAAAAAGTGTAGGTAAATAAATTGCACATTATACAATAATAGCCGACGTTCGAACGGACGTAATAAAATCGCGGCGATTTTTTTTCGTGCACTGGATTTTCAACGCTCTACTTAGCGCCGACAGTTGAAAATCAAACAGTGTGTTTTTTCAACGCGCTGGAACGAGTTCGCCCCAGCGCGTTGGATTCTCAACGCTTGGCTTAACATCGAGAGTTGAAAATCCAGTGTACGAAAAAAAATCGCCGCAATTTCATTACGTCAGTGCGAACGTCGACTGAGCGTCCAATTTTTTTGCCAGTTTAAGGCTGCGTTCTAAACAAAGCAATCGTCGCGCGAACACGCGATCGTTGCGTTTGTTTTGTTCGGCGAACCCGAAGCCGTGGTCACGCTGACAGAGGGCGCCTTCCGGTTTTCCAAACAAATGAATGACATAATAATATTTATTATGAACGCGACGATCGCGTTTTCTCGCGACCGATCATTTTAGTCAGGACACGGGGTAACAATTATTTATTCATGACAAGATTATAGCCATGGCAAACCGCATGTCTCAGTGACTTTTATAATCACTGACATAAGGTTTCAATTACAATAAAATTTAAGACATGAGTTTGTGAAAAAAACAACCAATGTAAAAGAAACACTTGAAAGTAAGTTACCTGTTATCAATATTCAGGGCGTCCATTGACCCTATCCGATAAATATTGGACACCAAGTAAATTTTCTCACTCTTTATTATATCGCTACCAAAATCCTGAAACAAAAAGAACCATTAGAACATTGTCTTGTTTCCATATCCATACGGGTCGACGGCGCGTCGTGTTCCACGCGCGCCTCAAAGAGATGTCAGCAGAATTGATGGGGTCCGCTAGGGCCGATGCCTGCCGGGGGTTCGAAGAAGTCCGAAAGGGAGACCGTGGCCCCTGGAAACATGACAACTGAAGGAACACGGGTGGGTTTTAGTCAGTAAGAGTCTGACACGCCCTCCCGCTCCGCCCAGAGCGGAAGAAGTTATTTGATAATTTCCCACCCAAAAAAAAAAGGTCTATTCAAATCCTTGTTTCCAATTCATGTTATTTCCACTTACACAAACATCAACTTTATGCAAGTATAAATAAAGTAGATTTTAGACTGACTAGTACTGTTGAAAAAGTCATCAAAAATATTAAGTTGTAGCGCAAACTGAACCTTATGCGTAGGCATTACAATTGTTTTTCCTAAAAAAAACTCGTGTTTGTTTACATGTTTGCAATTAAATTGCAAAAGCAGTTTAGGTGGCTTGTTTAGATCCGGCTCGAAGGACTAAAATGTAGGAGACGATAAGTATGTGGAAGATTATACTGGTGCCGATTCCCTTGTTCACAAACTAAACTAAATTTAAGTTCAGTACATCTTTTTTTTCTATTTCATTAAGAAAAGGACAGAAGATAAATTTTAGTTTAGTCCTGTCAAATTAATCAGCGCCTGTCAGTCTCCATACAAGTTTAGACGTGATTAAAAACTTGCCAACTAAAATTACGTCAATTTACGTCAAGCGCTGATTAATTTGACAGGACTAAACTAAAATGTATCTTCTGTCCTTTTCTTAATGAAATAGAAAGAAAAAGATGCACTGAACTTAAATTTAGTTTAGTTTGTGTACAAGGGAATCGGCACCAGATGTTTCTGAGCGGATTTAGATGAATGAACCACACAGATCATTTCCCAGATTACAACATTATAATACTTTTTATACTGGTACCTACACAAATTCCCTAGGAATCGGGTAAATCCAAGGTAAAGAGCAAGTTTATTATAACATCACACTCACAGTAAATACAACTAGTGCAGAACTGATGTGGTTGGTAGGCCACCTGAGCAGCAAATGTTCCGTGAGCTTAGCGCCCGAAGTGTCGTGTAACGCTAAGGCGATTTCGGCTGGCTCGTTCATTCGGCACACGAAGTTGTGGACCCGAACGGCGATCGTGTATGTTCGGGCACCCGGTGGCGTCGCCGGTGGTGGGGTTATTGGTGTTGTTTCCTGAAAAACATGAACATAAAGGCTTAACTGAATTAAATAATAGCTATATGCTCTGCATATGAGACATGTGTCATCCTACTAATATTATAAATCCTACTTCCTACTTAATATTGTAAATGAGAAAGTTTGTGAGGATGGATAGATGTTTGTTACTTTTTCACACAAAAAGGACTGAACGGTTTTGGATAAAATTTGGCATACAGTTAGTTTATAACCTGCATTAACACATAGGATACTTTTTATTCCGATATTCCCACGGGATCGAAACTTGTGCGGGTGAAATCGCGGGGCGCTGCTAATGGACCATATACAAGAACTTGAGTAGAGACTAATATGAAATCTGTCAGTTTAAAATCTAGATTCATGTTAAATCACTGTTCTATACGGATCAAAATGTGCTTAAAAATATTAAATCAAATCTTCGACGAAGAAAAAAAAATATGTTTTCAAATATTATATTTTGCAGGTTGTACTGGGCCAACGGTTTGAGTAGCCCAGAGCTATCTTAAATGCAGTTTTTTTTTATTGACAGTGTGACAAGTACCTATCACGTCGATTGTCAGAAACTCTGCACATATCACTGGCCAAGTAACCACTCTGACGCTTGATAGGTAGCTAGCACTAGTTGGCAAGTAGATACACTGGCTATCAAGTACTAGCCATCTACTAGCTACCTATCCATGCATAGGTATAAAGCATTTTTGGATACAAAGAACATCAAAATCAAAATATTTTATTAAACATAAATCTACATGGGCACTTATGAAACGTCAGAAGCTAGGTGCACGGTTCCAATTGGTCGTTTCCTATGGAGAAGAGCCGGTAAGAAACTCTACGGCTACTCTTTTGCTCGGTGTGGCAACACGCCGTGTTCGAGTTCGCGACAGGTCAATCGTCATCCTGAGGATGCATCGTTGACAGGTGAAACACGTGTCGATTTCTTTCAGGGTTTTTTATGGCTCTTTAGAAATAGCTAAGCGGAACAGGTTACTAAATATATCCACGTCTATTGTACTTTATAATGGATTTCCGCAAGGTCACGCCTAACTAAATAAATGGTTTTTACAATATTTTCAAATAACAGCGAGAGAAAAACTGCAGACATAAAACATTGTGGAACTCACCATATTCTTCTCAATTCGAGTATTAGCTTCATCGTGTAGTGCGTTTAGTTTGTACGTGGACACTTTCAACGGATCAACCAGTTGACCGTTCGCTGTTCTCACCGCTAACTCCATACCTAAGGTTCTGTTGTCAAAGTAATACGAATTAATATAATGATACAGTCACTGTGTCTTTCAAGGAGTAAGAGACTAGCAGACCTCAGATTTCAGACACTGATGATAAATGAATGATTTTTATCCAAGAAAAAATATTACAATGCAGCTTAAAAAAAACTTTAATCATACACATACGCGCAGTTTTTGTCCCGGTAGTAAAATTACAAAGAAGGAGATTGTTGCAAAAAAAAAAATAAGATCGACTTCCTACTTTCGGAAGTCCGTGTCTTTGATTTTGAATTTTCGTATTTTACCACCGACTTCCGAAATTGAAGTTATTTTTCATTTTGTTGTTATTTTTCATTTTGTTTTTTTTTTTTTGGAAGTCGGTTGTTTTTTTTTTGGGTAAAAGCTTTTATTTTTCACTTTTTAGTTGTGGTACCTACTCCACACAAATTCGAATACCACTACCTGCTATGTAAATAACAGTGACAGGAACTTTGAGCGAGACTTGGTTTGAACCTTTCGCCGATGCGTCAAAAACCACGCGAGTCTTCGATGTTTCCTTATCTTCTCGGACGACGGCATGGTGAGGTAAGTATACAACCCTTTCATTTATGACTTCTTTTTCAGGTATGATTTCCATATAGTTTAAATTTAAGTATTCTTATCACATATCATCCACATACTAAGTGGGAAAAAATACCTATTATTGAATCTAACTCAAAAACTACCCAAGCAAAGTTAATAAAATTTATATGGGGCCACCTCCTTTTGGAAGTCGGTTAAAAAAGGGTGTATAACTTGGGTGTGTGTTTTTTCAGCCGCTAGCAGCTTTCCTTTGTTCTCGAAGAAAGGATATACGAGCCGTTGGAAATACAAGTACATGGGACATTCCAACTTTGAATCAAAGGTTGGAAACGAACCTCGGTGGTTGCAGATATCTTTAGATATCTTTAAGCGTCAGTGACCACTCGCTATCTGTGCCGCCAGCTTGGCCAATCAAAATAGGTAAATATTCGACTACAATTTGCGGCGTTGCCAACTTTTAGAACGAACGCTCTTAAAATCACCTTAAATAAAACAGTGGCACTCCGGGAGTGCCGACAGAAGTGAAAACTTGAGCAAGATCGCCTTGGTGAAAGAAAAATACTTGTATACAATATTGGTCCGTAACCTTACCTAAATAAAGAGCACAATCGCGTTTACAAAAAAAAAATACTTCCAAAACCTTTAACGTAAAAATACTTCCAAAGAACATCCGTAACGTAATATAAATAAAGAGCACAACCGCGTTTACTAAAATAAGGTGTCGATAACGGTGTCGCGAGTTCAATTGTTTTTTCCCATCTCAAAAATGCCCAACGCACCTAAAGAAGTTTTCACTTCAAAAATATTATCAGTACCTGTTTCCTTTATCGATGGTGAAGACAGCGGTCCTAGCAACTCGTCGCAGCTGGTCCTGAGGTAAAGCACCGGACGCAGCTTGAGCTCTCAACTCGAGCAGCGCTCGCATGCTTACTTCCATAAACTTGAGACGCTCATCGTTATTCTGTGAAAGAAGAATAAATGGTAAGTTGGCGATTTCTTCTGTTTACTTCTTACTTGTACTTTGAGATTTAAACTTTTAAACGGCAAAACGAATATGGAACACATCTCAATAGGGTTTTCTGTCTGTGGTGTAATTGTTACTATAAGAACTAGTTTAAAAGAAAACTTATTCAATTTTAGATCTCGTCTGATCTCGATACCCGTTCGTCGTCCATACATAGACCAGAGTTAAGGAAAATATTATTTTCACAGAAATTCATGCACACTAGTACTGACATGACTACATATCAAGCTATACATTTCCAGTTTATGCTGATCTCGCATTGCATACGATTTACATACAATGCGAGGTCAGTTTATACTGGATAAGTATAGCTTGATGTGTAGCCGTGTGTACATATACTATTTATCCTAACTAGACAATATTATAATTGCGAAAAAGAGTTTGTATGTTTGTTTGTTTCGTTACGCTTTCACGCTAAAACGGCTGAACGGATTAGGATGAAATTTGGCACATGGGTAGAGCATAACCTGAGTAAGGACACAGGCTATTTTTGATCCTGGATCGCAGACGAAAACGCGGGTAACAGCTATCATTATTATAAATGTGAAAGTTTGTAGTGTTTGGACATGTGTTACTCAATCACACAAAAACGTCTGAACGGATTTGGATGAAATTTGGCACACAGATAGTATTATAACATGAATTAACACAAACGATAATTTTTATCCAGGTAGTACGTTCCCGTGGTATAATTTCCGACCTACAAGCAGGTGAAGCCGTGAACAAAAAAATTTAAAAAAATAAAATGGCAGTGGCACTCCGGGAGTGCCGACAGAAGTGAAAACTTGAACAAAATCGCCTTGGTGGAAGAAAAATACTTGTATAGAACATTGGTCCGTAACCTTATCTAAATAAAGAGCATAATCGCGTTTACAAAAAAAAACTTCCAAAACCTTTAAAGTAAAAATACTTGCATAGAACATGGATCCGTAAAGTAATATAAATAAAGAGCACAATCGCGTTTACAAAAATGACGTGTCGGTAACAGTGTCGCCAGTTCAATTGTTTTTTCCCATCTCAAAAATGCCCAACGCGCCTACAGAAGTTTTCACTTAAAAAAAAAATTTGAGAACAAGGTTTAATACTAGAAAAACTTTATTCTTGGCAAAATGCTCTGACCTACAAATTACTATCACTTAAAGAAAGGCACAATTTGCAAAGTGCAGCTGCATACCTTTCCCCCGACACGACATTTAACTAATTATTTATTTACAATGCGTGCATATGAATATTCAAACTTTATTTACCGAATAATTATACAATGATGGCACTCATGTTTATGTAATTAAATGACAATAAGGACAAGTCGTTTTTATAGGGTTCCGTACCTCAAAAGGAAAAAACGAAAGCCTTATGGGATCACTCGTGTGTCTGTCTGTCCGTCTGTCACAGCCAATTTGCTCCGAATCTAATGGACCGATTAAGTTGAAATTTGGTACGCCTGTGTATTTCTGTGACCCAAACACGAACGTGTAACGTAAATAAATGAATTTTGAATATAAGGGTCACTTTTGGGGGGCAAAGAAGAAAATTTAAAAAAAAAGTAATGCTAACAGTACCGTGTGACATATCAAATGAAAGGTTTTTTTTGTAATTTCTCAATAAATACATTTAAAGTTATTTAAGAAAAGAGATGAAAATTGACCATTGCCCCCCCCCCCCACATTATCTCCGAAACTACTGAGGCAATTGAAAAAAAAATACAACAAATGGTTCTTTCTTCATAGATTACAAGAAAACCTATAAGAAGTCTATGGTCTTAAAATAACATGGTTAATCTCGATATTGTGCGTACAAACTTACATTTGCAGTTGGAATGTGTGGGAGAACATGTTTTTCAACTACAATGTTAAGTTTGTTTTTGGGATTAGTTCATCTCAACTACGGAACCCTTCATTGTGCGTACCTAGTCCGACAAGCACTTAGCCGGTTTTTTTTACATGTTATGACATTATGTAGTTGCCGTGCATACATGGCTAATAGACCGTCATACGGGAAAAAACAACTATAATACATTTGAAATAAGACATTTAACTAAACCTGTTTTACAGTCCGTTCAACCGATTTTGACTTCTATTGCGATGGTGGCGTGACAAATGGCAGCTTCAGTAAACAATTGGTGTTGTTACCACTTTTTTGCATTTAATGCCATCCTTATGCCTACGGTATAGAAGTCAAAATCGGTTGAACAGACTGTTAAAAAAGTTTTTTTAAATGTCTTATCTTATTTCAAATGGAGTATAGGTTTGATTAATAGAGGCCTTTTAATATACACGCTAAAACCAAAACCGATATGATAAATAGAGCAATGGAACTATGAGCTCGATTTTGGATAATATTCAAAACACATTCAGTACAGCGTTATAATGAACCTCAGACCAAATAAAAACCAAGACTTAGCGCTGTAAACAGTGACGTGAAGCCGATTTCGTAAACATGTGTGCACTTAGTGAGGTGCAGTTTGATTGTAGTTCTATTGTAAATATGTCCGTGTGAGCGTGTATGCACAGAGCGGAGGTGTATTTTTGGCATGCTTCACTTTATTGTTCGCAGCGCTCTGTCTTGGTTTTTTAAATGGTCTGAGTAATGAACAGTGAGAAAGGAGTTGTCATTATTACCAATTGGTTAACAGACAACAAATCACAATAATTAGGTACTTTTTTTTCGACCATAAGCTGTTGCCATAGGTTTTACTCGCATCCTAAAAACTACATTATGCATGTCGAGTGCATAATAAGGATGATGACTAAAAAACATTTTTTGTCCATCTTGTAGATTATTAAAAAATATTTGGACACGTATTTTTTATTTTTTTACGTTAGCAAAAGATTACGGCGATACATCGAGTTAAAATGTGCCATGACGTCACGCCTTGCTAGATTTAATAATGCGTTGTGGGGACGTAGCGAGCCCCCACTCTCCAACTTTAATGCGTGTTTTCTAAGTTATTTTTTATTAATATGATAAAGCAAAAAATACGTGTCTAATGTTTTTTTTTATTATCTGACTGACGGACTAAATAGTTTTTTTTTTTTTTGACCCAGGCTTCATCCCTATTACCAAGGATACCAAGTTTCAGCACAAAACTAGTCTAAACTACGTCGAGAGAATGTGTTCTTGACACCAGTCAGTTTCATACTAACGAATGTGTGTTTTACGAATTTGATCCTTTTTTTTGTCCAACTGACAGGTGTCAGGAAAGTATTCTCTCGACGGCCGGGCTGGCATATTTCTGTATTCAGTTCACTCAGATGACTTCATTAAGTCTACTTACAATGTACAGCTTCTTGCAATGCGTCAACCATTCTCGGAGTGTGACAGCGATGTCATGTACCACGCCGTTACCTCCAGCAGAGGCGACCACTGTGCCACCGCATCTGAAACAGATATTGATGTTTTAAGAATTAAAAGTAGAATAGAATAGTTCTTTAGTGTCAGTTCAGTGATTTGTTTACAGTGAGTAGGTACAAGTAACAGATGTTCAGTCTTACCACAATAAATAAATAAAACAACGTTTAAACACGTGTTTACTTAAACAGTGTCCAAGGGATAAACACTGCCTAAACAAGTGTTTAAAATTTCTTACCACAAATACTTGTTTAATAACATGTATTTAGCAAAACGCTGCCTAAATTGACGTATCCTTGTTTTAACTTGGCAACCCTAAGAAACGTTTCGTTTGAAGCAGATTTCATTTGTTGAGCCTTTCTCTTTCTTATGGAAATTTATTTGTTTCACTTGTTAACACGGAATAACTAAGTTGGAAAATTTAAAATAAGTACTATTTAATTACATAAGTCCGCCACTGGTTGCCCATGCGTCTGGTGTAGGC
Organism: Agrochola lychnidis; assembly: GCA_963680765.1. Taxonomy (NCBI): domain Eukaryota; kingdom Metazoa; phylum Arthropoda; class Insecta; order Lepidoptera; family Noctuidae; genus Agrochola; species Agrochola lychnidis. The sequence goes on along the minus strand of OY796869.1, from coordinate 15,244,482 downwards.
ATAAATGTAAAAAATATTTTTGTGCACTAATAACGGAACGGAACGAAACCGAAAATGCAAAAGGCACACAGCTGTACAACGACAACCGGTAATGACGACAAAAACTAAAGACAATAACAAAAGGGCGCTTACCTGATGGCAGGCCCAGTTCCGTAAGGAACAGGCAACTTGAATTTGAGAATCTAAGCACCTACCACGAAAATAATGTGGAATATTATTTTTTACTAGATCAACAATTTTTTTTTCCAAAAGCTTTGCTGAACCTGTACCGTTTTCTAAAGATAAATTCATTTTAATGTTCGCAAAGATTCACTCGCATTCGGTACACTTGATCACGATAGTCATCCATAAATTCTATGTCGTTAAAATCATTAAAATCAGCATAATCGAAGATATTCATTGCAATTTATATACTGAGATAAAGCAATATGGCGACCGGCGAGGGTTAAACGCGTGTTAAACAGGGGGTTGTTGCTGTCTAAATTTAAACAACGTCTAAAGCATGTCTAACCCTAAATAACAGCTAAACATGGTTTTGTGGTATCACTTTTGCTAAACAATTGCTAAACACGTGTCTAAGACGTGTCTATGTTTTTTGTGGTAAGACTTGTTAAGTTTATAAATGATCCTTATACTAACTAATAAGAAAACTAAACAACCATAATTCAACTATAATTTGAAATAAGCAATACAACACATAATGTCGAGTTTAATAAAATGGGATTATAAATTCGTCAAGTTCGAGGTCAATACCATAGTAGAAAGAGAGGTAGTAAGCTATCTTCATAGAAATGCACCGCGCGATTTCTCACAAGAAACGGGTCGAGATTTTGTTAAGTGTGCGTGCGGCGACACATATATACTATGGCCCCACACATACAAGCCGCGTGCGGTGCGTTTCTATGAAGATAGCTTACTACCTCTCTTTATACTATGTCAATACAGTTAAATTAAAATGATTTAGAATGGTCTGGTCTGGTGGTGGGAATGGTTTTTTTTGACGTGATAACGTCTTATAAATCGATGACCACCGGCTGCACGCACGAAAAAGTGTCACGTTCCGCCTGAGCCGAGCGTGCAAGCGAGAGCGCGGAACAAGCGATAGAGGCACGACATATAATTATATAATTAATGTATACAAAATATTGTAAGACATTTTAAAAGAGTAACGGTGGAGTTTCTTGCCCATTCTTCTTCATACGAAAACTCCCTTTTGGAAGGGGCGACTAGAATAAATTCAATTTTTTGTAAATTTTGACGTTCAAAAGTGCCTTTTATGTGCCTAATTGAAATAAATTATTTGACTTTGACGATCGGCCTAAGCGTTCGGCTTGTGACGTTATCACGTAAAATTATCGTCCGTAAACCGACTTTTTTTTTGTTGGTATACTTTGTTTCATCCACGGCTTCTTTACCATAGGAAAGGAAATATAATTTAATAAAAGCTTGTGTATAAAGAATGTATTTTTGTACTAATCGTTACTTTTCAATAACGCGAATATTTAAGAAGGAATTGTTTTTGAGTTTGAATCTACTTCAGTTTTCATACCTCTTTAATTTTTTTGAAGTGAAATCTTCTTTAGGCGCGTTGAGCGATTTTTGGTAGGGGATAAACTATGGATTCGCGTCACCGACATGCTCGCGCCGTAGTGCTGTACTATAGAATATAGATGGCGCTAATACCAGTTTTAAGTTTTCACTTCTGACGGCAGTCCTCATGACTGTTTTTTTTTAACAAACTCTTTTGTCCCACGGTTGGGCAAAGGTCTCCCCCATAAAGGAGATGTCCGCTTTTTGTAGGGACGTTGGTTTTTTATTCCGAGAAAAATCTAACCAGCATCAAACTACATCAAAATAAAAATAAATATAATAAAATAAAAATATGGAACTAGGAACCACTGAAATAATATTTTTAGACCCCTCCATTTAAGAGAAAAATTATAAACTATTTTAACTACAATTATTTTATTTGTTGATGGCAACTATTACAAATATGAAATAAATTGACACATGGTACTGTCATTACTGTCAATCAATTGACAGTGATGACAGTAACATGTGTAAATTTTAACAAGTTTACTATTTGAATATGTCAATATGACATAAATTGACACAGTACTGTCAATGAATTGACAGTAATGACAGTAAAATGTGTCAATTTTGACAAGTTTACTATTTTATGGGGTGTGTTCACTATGGCCGCATTCCGAGTTACGATAAAAGTGATAATATCGCGAATCCAACCAAATTTAATAGTCACAAAATATAAGGGTTATTGAGTATTGATTGTGACTTTGGACTTTGGTCGGATTCGCGATATTATCACTTTTGGCGTAAGTCGGAATGCGGCCTATATTATCCTAGATAATTAGAAAGGTTTGTTCGTTTTAGGAGTAAATTCTCATTAAAATAAAAAAGATTTTTCTCAAAATCGGAGGTCTTTAAAAATGTATGATATAGTTAGACCCACTAGTTTTTGGAATGTCTATCCAATGTATATAACTTATCCTGGTTAGAATTATTGAATAATAAAAAACCATTTTAGGACATGTCCTTTCCACTGTTCGTTCCTTCATAATATCTAATGAATGTTAAATTCATTCATTCATTCACTATTAGACAAAAGCGCTGTGTGTACAAGCATGAAATATTGTACAAGAGTACTGGGAGGATTTTTGAAAATTCTTCACCAAAAGGGGTTAAAGTTTGTTTGGAAGATTAAATAAAAGAAAATTTTACTGTAATGTAAGATAAAATATAATAGACGTGGATATATTTAGTAACCTGTTCCGCTTAGCTATTTCTAAAGAGCCATAAAAAACTCCTGAAAATAATCGACTCGAGTTTCACTTCTCAACGAGGCATCTTCAGGATGACGATGGACTTGTTGCGAACCCGAACACTGAGCATTGAACACGCACAGTGTAGATTGCAGGCTGATGTCTGCGCTCAGAGCTCGGTACGGCAACGTTGCAACAAGTCCATCGTCATCCTGAGGATGCCTCGTTGAGAAGTGAAAAACGTGTCGATTTCTTTCAGGAGTTTTTTATGGCTCTTTAGAAATAGCTAAGTGGAACAGGTTACTAAATATATCCACGTCTATTGTATTTTATAATGGATTTCCGCAAGGTCACGCCTGAATCAATTAACCATCTGCAATGTAAAATACCCAAACTATGCCCCAAATCTACTTACAATTGAAATAAAGCAATACGCTAACTTAGCTATAAAACAATCTGAATTGTAGCCAAGTTATATAGTATTGCTCGTAAAACAATAGTAGCTACAGACTTGGCAGGCCAAAATGTACGAAATAAGGAAAGTTCTTAGTAGAAGTTTGATATTAAACAAAACAATAATTGGCTTTTCCCCCGTTACTGAAGTTGTAATGGAAACATAACAACCTTGTGGTATTGTGACATTACATAATACTTCTAATAATATAAAATATTATTATCTCTTTGTTACCCGACTACGGCGAAGCAAAAAGGAGTGTTATGATTTTGACCTGTATGTATGTATGTTCATCTACTCCCTCATACCTCCTAAACTACTTATCATAATTTGACAAATGAGGTATCGTTGTAAAATCTGGAGTCACACGTAATCTGTTCGATTTATGCCCTAACACGACGTGTGACTCCGGATTTTTAATGTGTCTGTCTTTTTAGTTGGCATTTGTGCCTCGGAAAGCACATTAAGCCATTGGTCTCGGCTGTCATTTGTAGACCTTTGACAGCTGTTCGACGTCAGAAGCACGAAATTCTAACAACCAGTCTTACCAAGGGATGTCATGTTACCCAGTAACTGGGTTGTGGAGGTCAGATAGGCAGTTGCTCCATGTAAAATACTGATATTCAGCTGCATCCGGTTAGACTGGAAGCCGACCCCAACATACCATAACAGATAACATCACGCCTGTATGCACCGAAGGGTTAGGCAGAGGTGCACCTATAGTACATCCACATTTCGCCAGTTATGTTTAAGTCCCATGTAATAGGGGGCGAGCCTATTGCCATTAACCGGGCACAAGTCCCGAGCTGCTACTGAAAAATTCCAGATGGAAAAACCCAATAACACTTTGCCCGACTCGCAAACTCAGGACCTCATGCTCAGCAGTAGCGCTTGCGACCACTAGACCTACGAGGCAGACCCCAACATAGTTGACAAAAGGCTAGCCTTTTGTCTAGCTTAGGCAGATGATGATATCTACATGGTGGCAGGGACATCGACGCGAAAACTGTTACCATGGATTCAGTACATGATTCTGAACCCCTCTGCGTTTAAATATTTCGTCGGTTATTTAAAAAAAATCTGCTGTTCCATACATTTTGACCGCGTAGGTCACTTTTCTATGAAACAGCACATTTTTAGCTGCTGGTTCAGAATCATGTTCTGAATCTATGGTAACAGTTTTCGCGTCGATGTCCCTGCCACCCTGTATACATACTTATCAATAAAACTACCACGTGTATAGAGAGTTGCATTAATAAGAGGTGAGTCATTGTGTAATTAATAACTCGCATACAACTTTACTGATTGATTTAAAACTAAGGAATTTTATACCGGATGATTTAAATATAAAATTAATTATTCATAAACTGTAATCCACATGACTTTATTGTACGGGACAAACCCTTGGATAGTTAAATAATAAAATGACATCGTACATACGTAATTATAATTTTATTATTATAAGCAAGAACTTCCTTTTACGCAGTTCGTAAGCGTGATATTCGTCCTTCTATGTATACCACAGTTTGATATTCTATCAATAGGATAATCTAGACACGCGGCAGCGTGTCGAGCCAAGTACTAGGCAAGACACGGCTGCAGTGTGTTATATTACACGAACCATTTGGAGCCACTTTTGACCCCTTAATAACTCAAAATCTATGTAACATAGACTCATGAAATTTGGTTTATTTATAAAAACCCCTTAGATTAACTAGAACTCCAAATTTCATAAATAAAACTCAAACGGTTATTGAGATATTAACGTATAAAAATCGGCATTTTTATCAACGACCCTGTCACTAGACATCAAAAACATTTAACCCATTTCCGGGTGACCTAGAAAGTTGAAAAGAGATTTCCCGAAAGCAGGCCCATGGTATGATCCTGTGTCAAAGCTTATTTATCAAAAATTATGTTGTATTTTTTTCAAGTCGTTTTATCAAAATTTATTTCTTCTAGCATTAGAGAACCTAATAAATATTTATTTTGTTGATACTTAATAAAGAACTACATCCGCCATTCAATCCTAACCTGAATGTTGCCAGATGACAGACTATTCCAATAAAATAATTTGTAATCGATTGAAAATATCGATACTAACCCACATGGAGTAGGTGGAGTATCCACTACACGAGTATGTTTTAAATGCTATTTATTATACTCAAATACTGTAAAACTATGATTTTACAATAAATAAAATATTATATGGTCTGAATATACTCAACAACTTAAAAGCGTTTCGAGGCAGTAATGTTATTTTATAAACTACCAGTGATCAGAGTAAGTAGATTGATTTGAGGTCAATGAACTGGCACGTATATTAGTATGGATACGCCTCCGGGATTCCGGGATTTTGAAATTATTAAGATTTTTTAAGGAATTTCAAATGTTGTAATGTGTAGAATAAAGAATACATCAATATGAATAAGAAATGTTCAACCCTTTTGCTGTCTGTTTAATAGTATATAGGTGATCGGACTCCAAGAAAAGGATAGATATACTATAAAACAATATAATATATTTTAAATATTTATCTATCGCATTCTATAAATTTCCAATGTAGTAGTTTAAAAATCCTTACTTTAACAATATTTGATTCAATCCCGTAAGTACCAAAATGAAATCCCGGAAAAAAGGCTTATCCATGTTATGATTTCTATGACTATTCATGATGCGAGTACGTAAAATCAATCGACCTACTCCGATCACTGATAATCACCCAATCGATTTCGTCAATCGATTACCAAAATAATTAAACCTGGTAACACTGACACCATGCATAATGTCAAACTGTCAAAAAAAATCTGTCAGATCAATGGCATTGTTGGCTGTTTGTTTTACGTTGATTTGAATTTATTTTTCCGTATTTACTTTATACTTATATTACGTTACGATTTAATGCTGTCAATTTAAATTGAAGCCAGAGGAACTATTGCTTATCTTTCCATGGCCCTGGGTAAGTTTATTATGTTCTCTAAATATTTATAAACACCGTCGTATTGTATAACCTCATTGATTTTAGCAGCCTATTAGTAGAAGGCCTATGTTCAGTCAGGGGTACGTCGCGCGTCGTCAGCTGTAAATGTCTATAGTATGATGTAATTATATAGCATAAGTAAATACACTGATTTTTTTTACCTTTTTCAGGTATGACGATGACATGTGTTATTGCAAGACTTGACATTATTGATTATATTATCTACAACTCTATCCCAAGTATTACTTGCTCAGCAAAATCTAAGCATATTATGTTATGTATGTGGCATGTCAACTGCAAGTCACAGAAGTCATCAGGTTAGTGTTTTTAAAATGGCAGAATTACTATGAGTGATATAATTATTATACAAAAGTAAATAAACAACAATAAGAGTATTTTCTTACTTTCTAGGTTAGGTATACATTTGGATAAAGTTTGTCATGCTTACTGAGAGAGGCTGCTACCAGAGATGTTTATAGGCAAGCAAGTGATGATAAAAACAGAGCCACTCTAGAGTGTAAAAGATTTACCCATAATAGATCAAAACAATAATCTGGTTAGGGCCAGAATCAAATCGTGACATGTGAGCAGCAGGACTTAGTGTACATAATTATTGATAAGTGAGCAAAATAGGACAAATTGTTTAAGAGATCATCATTGCTTATTACTGTTTTGTGGGAAAGCGTACATCTACCATCTACCGTACCTACGCTGCTTTTTTATGAGAATGAAGCTGAAGCCGTTTTAAATTCTATGAGAAATAAAATGTTTTTAGTATTTAGGTATTGTTGTGTTATTTGTTAAAGTAAACCTTCCTATAGAAGCACTGAAAATGCTGCTGCCAATGAGATTATTCATCTTTAATTAAGAGAGTTGGCTAAAATAATGTTTATGCCATTAAATCTTTCATATTTAGCGCGCAAGATTATTAATTTACCTTTATAAAATTCAAGTCTGTAAATGCGATAATCGCCATTTTGATGACAGTCGAGGTCGAGGCTAAAAAACATAAAAATTGGGGATTGCGAACATCCAAACTCCACCATAAGGACAGCGACTATTACAACATTTAATTATTTGACGAATTCATCCATTTTTCAAGTTAAATAAGTAGTAGTAATGAAGTTTTTGATATCAAAAGTCGAAGATTCGCGCCAATCGTGCGTGTTTACATTTTAACTTTTCACAATTAACACACATACACATATCTGATACGACTTTAAATGTGACAAATGTGATTAAAAATATTATAAGTAACTAGAAAATGCCCAGATCTTTACTTATTATACGAACACATGTTCAATAATACGTAATATTCATTACTACTACTCAATTTGTGTTAAAAATTGTCGATCATTGTTTTTTTTTTTTATTGTAATGATGTGCGAAAACGATTATGCCAAACGTTTTTTTTTTTTCAATTTTGATTGTCTCGATTAATTTATAATTATGTCGAATGTCTGAAATCTATACTTGAAAATTAAAATAAAATTGTTTTAAGCATTAAATACAATAAACATTGTTTAAAATAATTATTTATACTTTTCTAGTGTTTAATCGTTTTTAGAACATTCAATATAAAACGAGTCAACACATAGAACGAGGATAGATACTTACCTCATTTATTGAATTTCGCGCCGAATTGTTTCTATTTATTTGAATTTAAATTCGGAACGTTGTTCAAAATTATTTTTAATTTATTGGACAATTATTTACTGTGGATTTTATTTTTGATACTTTCTGATATAGAATGCCTAGTATACATTTTTTAGGTAGGCTTAAGAAAATTTTGTTTGTGAATGATGTTAAATTAATTATATAAATTAGGTAGGTATTCCGCAAACACTTTTAAATGACGTCTATATTTTTAAATTGAAACTTTTATTACATCGTCTCAAACTTTTTCGTCTGTGTGTTGCATGTCGCGTGTCGGTCGGCCGTGGAGTAGGGATAAAGTGAAAGGCGATCGTCAGAGCAGCCAAGGCCGATATGGCGGCGCCTATAGTTCGCAGCAGCTGACCGTGTAAAGTTTCACTTTTACCGTGGTTTCATAAAACCAACAATCATTTTTTTTAGTTGTATGAGTTTGATAGTATTTGTTTTTAATCGGATAATCTTACTCGAGTTATAGAAATTGTTTATTTTTGAGGTAGTTTCAAAACGAAATTTTAAAAAAACTGCCCAAGTGTATGTCGGACTACGCACAGTGAAGGGTTCCGTAATTGGGATGAATATTTACGCATAAACATTGCATAGTATCAATTTTATCGACTGCAAAAATAAGTTTGTATTTCTCGAAAAAACTATAACAAACAAAGTTAATTCTGCGGTTGTAACCGAAAATAAACTGTATCTCAAAAATTATTGATTTCAAAAGCAAAGTCACTTAGAAACATCTTAACATTTTAATTATGAGATCCAACAATACACGCTTTATATGCATAGATTTTTTTCATCTCTCGGTTATATGTAAGTATGGAGAATGCCACCCCCACTATTATGTTTATCGTAATTTCACTACACCATTGTTTAACGGTGCAAAAAATACACCTTTTTCAAAATTTTCATCGATAGAGTGTAACTAGTCTCCATGTTAAATGACTGTATGACATCCGGACGCACGGACAGACGAACTTGACGAAATTAAGAGGTCCGTTTTTTTACGGATTTTGATTATCAAGTTTACAATTGGCATGAAATTGAAGTCTATGACAATTGATCTACAATATTATTATTATTTGGAATAGCCGCCATCTTAAAATCCAGAATGTCCATCTAATTCGATATCAGCACTATCTCCCGAAAACTATGAAAATGACAGTCATGACGACAAATTTTCAAATGGGGTTAAAAACTGCCACTTGCTCACTTCAGATGGCGCTGATCTCCAGCGTCTTATAATTTGACAGCTAACTATACATTTTTGATTCGAATGCCAAAAGTTGATGTAAATTCCTGAATTTCATGACTGAATTCAAAACACCCCGTCGAGTCAACTGATGTGTCACGTGTCAAAATCTTGGTCCCTAATGTTAGGCGGCAGTGAATTCATTTCATTCATTCTCTGATCTCGAAAAACGTTGTTACAAACGTCAGGTTGGTATGTTCAAGGTAGTTGGTAGGTTGGTACTATGCTTGAGACGTTTTTGAATTGATAGATCGTATGACTATCGTTTTAGGGACTATTGTCGTTTAATTTTTTATATAAACTTTCGAATAGTTAAGTCCATAGTGAGGTCAAAATGTAAATCCAAGGGGCGGCTGCAACGGCGGCGGTGATCTCTCGCGTCCGGCCCTAGTTCAGGCCATGGTACGGAGCGAGAGGAAATGGCAGGCCGTCACCTCCTTCTGCGAAGCGGTAATGCTCGCGAAGGAGGAGGCGGAACGCGTGAGGTAGAGGCAAAGTTCGCGCCCTCACGCCCCTAACCGCTGCAGGAGGAGACGCCCGGGGCGGGAATCGCGAGCCGATTTCCGGCCACCGTAGGCGCGGGCTTGCGAACGGTGAGCAATGGGTAGCTCGCCGTCCGATAAGGACCAAGCCCGGGTCGACGGCGCGTTGTGTTCCACGCGCGCCTCAAAGAGATGTCAGCAGAAATGACGGGATCCGCTAGGGCCAATGCCTGCCGGGGGTTCGCAGAAAACCGATAGGGACATCGTGGCCCCCGGCAACAGGGCAACCGAAGGAACACGGGTGGGTTTTAGTCAGTAAGAGTCTGATACGCCCTCCCGCTCCGCCCAGAGCGGGAGAAGATACTTAAAAAAAAGGGGCGGCTGCAAAAATTAAATAATTAAATCATACGTGAGAAGGAACTTTGTTCCTGACGGGGTCAGAGTCAAAGTCAAATCATTAATTTCAAATAGGCCCATGTATGGCACTTTTGAACGTCAAAAATTACAAAATAATAAAATTGATTCTATTCGCCCCTTCCAAAAGGTAGTTTTCGTATGGAGAAGAATGGGCAAGAAACTCCACCGTTACTCTTTTAAAATGTTTTACAATTGTTTGTATATGTACGTACATTTGTTAAATAATAATTATATGTGAAGACGGTGCACCTAGAATAAAATTACTATACCACAATAGGTAAAAAGAATTAAAAATGAAACAACGACAGATAATTTAATATGTGATAGATACATGGTGCTCACATATTTACAAACATTGTAAAAGTAGACGATTTTCCTAAAATTTTACAATTAATAAGTCAGTGTGTGAGGAAGTAATCACAGAATGTAAAATCAATGTCATAAAACACAAAGTAATAAATTTTACAATTAAATTAGCAAACAGTTTGATTTTGTCTTGATTCTAAATTGCCCTATGGAGCAGGACCAGCATGTTTCCAAGCACTCTTATCTTGGATATAATCCTCTAATTTGTAATATGCTTGTTTACAAAGTGTATTTTTAATATGAGTTTTAAATTTTCTTTCATTTAATTGCAAAATGTCACAAGGTATTTTGTTGTAACATTTAACACAGTACCCCATAAAAGATGTATGTACTTAAGATAATCTAAAAAATGGTTGATCTAGTTTATCTTTATTTCTAGTATTAAAATTATGTCTATCACTTATTTTATTAAAGAGATGTGGATTTTTCCTTACATACATAATATTTTCATAAATGAATTGGCAAGGTACCGTCATAATATTAATCCTTTTAAAAAGTTTCCTGAGAGATTCGCGGCGACGTAGATTATAAATGGCTCTGATAGCTCTCTTTTGCAAAATATAGATGGATTCAATGTCAGCAGCCCGACCCCACAGTAAAATACCATACGACATAAGGCTCCCCGACTGTACACGTTTTTTTTAATAATAATACTTGCCGCGCCGGCTCAGCGATCTGACATCATTGCGGAAAATTGTAACAATTGTTACGAAAGAAATACCTACATTCTTACACAATATTGCTACGCATATTTACAAAAAGAATCTAATAGATCACGTTTGATTGACGAATAATAATAATTTCTTTACAAAAAGTAATGATATCCCATCAAAAACATAAATGTGAAAATGGGAGCCAAATTCCATAAATATGGTTGTCGACTTCGCCGACAAAAGAATTGAAATCTAAATGGGTGCCAAGTTCTGTAGATAATCCTGAAATTTATTTATAAGAACATGCAACTTTCTAAAATAAAATTAAAACACAAATTCTTGTTTTTTCTGCTATAACAATGTTTGCTATTTAAAAATATAACTTCTTAAATTTGAACAGTCGAATTATTTACACAAAGCACTTAGGATAAATTGAAGCTCAAGATTTGACTTGGCTAGTTTTTACCAGCAAGCTGAAATTTTAGAGAAAGAAGATATTTTGACCTTACAGTTACAATAAGAAACAGTAACTTGCGCATAACATAAAGAACAAATATATAAATACGCCTAGGTAGACAGTCAAAGCTGTAAACAGTTACAATAAGAAACAGTAACTTGCGCATAACATAAAAAACAAAGATATGAATATTTTACTTTATTTATTTGGCTCACCAACAATTAAGTACACCGATACAAAGATATGAGATACATGCGATAAACTTATAGACTAGTGTACAAATTTCTTACAGGTAAGCACATCATGAATTACTTATTTGATGTTGAGTGCCTACTTAAAATTAAATAATAATAATTAAATATGCCTAGGTAGACAGTCAAAGCTGTAAACTCGATAAAAAAATAGCGTCCAACTGTTAGCCGCTTAATGCACGCACACTAAAAAAGTAAAATTACAGCACAATGACGTGGCGCGAGTGTAAGACGTAGCTATAATGCACACCAGCATAAAAAAGTTACCCTGTTTGTTTTAGTTCTTTTGCACCGCGACACTGTAGACAAATATAAAGATGATAAATTGATTAGCCAAATATAAGATAACTTGTATGTAAAAACTAGCCAAGTCAAATCTTGAGCTTCAATTTATCCTAAGTGCTTTGTGTAAATAATTCGACTGTTCAAATTTAAGAAGTTATATTTTTAAATAGCAAACATTGTTATAGCAGAAAAAACAAGAATTTGTGTTTTAATTTTATTTTAGAAAGTTGCATGTTCTTATAAATAAATTTCAGGATTATCTACAGAACTTGGCACCCATTTAGATTTCAATTCTTTTGTCGGCGAAGTCGACAACCATATTTATGGAATTTGGCTCCCATTTTCACATTTATGTTTTTGATGGGATTAAAATTACTGCAACCACTATTCATTCCAAGCTTGCCTGGAAAACATCGCAGAAAGCCATAAGGCCGCCCATTGTATGTTTTATAGTGTAAAATTATTTTTTTGCTATGTATTTTCTGGTGTGGGTACAATAAAGTACTTATATATAAATATATTATACTCTTTGACAATTTTATATTTGACATTTTATTTTATTTTATAATTTTGACATTTTTATAATTTTTTGACAATTTTATTTAAGTTATTTTGGTTTTCAATGAATATTTAAAGGTTATTGTATTTTGGGTTTTTATCGGTGAGATTATAATTTAAATGAAAATGTGATAGATATGGACTAGAATTTTGTCTGAAATAAATAAAAAATATAAATATACAGGGTGTCAGGGACATCGACGCGAAAACTGTTACCATGGATTCAGTATATGATTCTGAACCCCCCTGCGTTGAAATTTTTCGTCAGTTATTTAAAAAAAAATTCATCTGTTGCATACATTTTGACCGCGTAGGTGGACTACTTTCTATGAAACAGCAATAAAAAAAAAAATAACCGACGAAAAATTTCAACGCAGGTGGTTTCAGAATCATGTACTGAATCCATGGTAACAGTTTTCGCGTCGATGTCCCTGCCACTGTAACGGCTAGGGCTGCGCAGGGTAGGCTGCGCAGGCCGTTAACGGTTAGGTAGATTTAGGTAGTAACCGTCCGCTGCTTAGAATATACAATATGTAAATAGATAGATATTTTGGTTTGGGCTTATTTAGGCAGTAGCCAACCGCTGCTGCAAAGGCTTCTTTATAGAGTTGCACCGCTCTTTAGAATAGATAGATAGTACATATACATAGAGGTGGTTGCTTAGGTTACCAATGGTGTAGGGCCAATTGATAAAGCAAAACCACTGATCAGTGGGGTAGACCATCTGATCATTATAGAAAGTAGGTGATGAATGGGGTAGGGCCATCATCAGTTGTTAACTATGGCTGTAGGACCAATAGTTTTAGAAGAAGGTAGGTGATGAATGGGGTAGGGTCATCATCAGTTGTTTAAATAAAATAATAATTAGATAAAATGTTACTCCATTTTATTAAAAATATAGGCTAGCCTGAATTATTGGTCCTTACGGCTATATTTTTTTTTTTTCGTTAATTTAGAAGCTTGACAGAGCCCCTCGAAAGTTTTTCCTCGCTCCAGATATTTTTTTTTAATAAATCATTACAGCTAAGTGATTATTATTTCATCAAACTTGCTAACCACACGCTAAATTCTTTGACTCATACAACTCGACAATCGGTCTACACAAGTCACCTAATAAAGTGACTCATAGCACTTCCGAGGAGTCTTCAAATGACCTCAACCAAGGTTCCTTACTTCCTTATACAAGAGATTACGTCCTAGAATCAGAGCATTCCTAGTTCACAATCCATACCAATATGACAAATGCGGAAGAAACTCTGTCTGTATGTCTTGGATTTGGCACACGTATAGACCATAACCTGAGATAGGACATCGAAGACTTTTGAAGTGAAAACTTTAGGCGCGTTGGGCATTTTTGAGACGGGACTAAACCATTGATTTCGCGACACCATGACGACTCCTCTTTTTTTTTAAATGAATGATTTTTTTTTAATTGTGCTCTTTATTGATATTACATTACGGATTAATGTTCTATGCAAGTATTTCGGAAGTATTTTTTTTTTGTAAATGCGATTGCGCTCTTTATTTAGATAAGGTTACAGACCAATGTTCTATACAAGTATTTTTCTTCGACCAAGGCGATCTTGTAAAGTTTTCACTTCTGTCGGCACTCCCGGAGTGCTACCACTTTTTTTATCCCGGTAGTCGGACGTCCCCTGGGATAATTTCTAACCTTGATATAGGCGCAGCCGCGGTCTAAAGCATGCTAGCTTTACCATAAAAAATATACTAATTGACGAGGTCACTGACCGTGATTGATAATCGTTACCCATTGTCGAATGAATCACTACTATGCACAATGTATGAACGTTTTTGAGGAAGTGTGTGTGTATAGTTTATGTGTGAGTTCCCGACCCGCTGCCGTTTAATTGAAATATTATCAGTTAGCGTCATTTGCTACTGCGTTAATATATTGACTGTATGTAATGTAATATGTAGTAATCTCATCTCGTTTGTTGAAATAAAAGTTTGGGTGTCGAGTTTCTGATGCACGTTTAGTAGTCATTAATTTAATCAATTAAATTTAATGTGTGTAGGTTAAATTTACAGTGGTAGGTATGTAGTAACAAACATCTATGGTGTGAATTTTATGAACAATATAAGTCTGGGACCTACATGACGGTCCATATTTTTTAACGTTTTAAAACGACTTCTTAAAGGAAGAGATTTTCAATTCGACTGGTTTTTAGGGTTCCGTTGCCAAATGGCAAAAAACGGAACCCTTATAGATTCGTCATGTCTGTCTGTCTGTCTGTCTGTCTGTCTGTCTGTCTGTCTGTCCGTCCGTATGTCACAGCCCATTTTTTCCGAAACTATAAGAGCTACGCTGTTGAAACTTGGTAAGTAGATGTATTCTGTGAACCGCATTAAGATTTTTACATAAAAATAGAAAAAAAACAAATAATTTTGGAGTTCCCCATACTTAGAACTAAAACTCAAAAAAAATTTTTTCATCAATCCCATACGTGTGGGGTATCTATGGATAGGTCTTCAAAAATGATATTGAGGTTTTTAGTATAATTTTTTTCTAAACTGAATAGTTTGCGCGAGAGACACTTCCAAAGTGGTAAAATGTGTGTGTCCCCCCCCTGTAACTTCTAAAATAAGAGAATGATAAAACTAAAAAAAATATATGATGTACATTACTATGTAAACTTTCACCGAAAATTGGTTTGAACGAGATCTAGCAAGTAGTTTTTTTTTAATACGTCATAAATCGTAAACCGCAATTTACCTTTCATTCAATGTTACTTGCTGCTACGGAACCCTTCATGGGCGAGTACGACTCGCACTTGGCCGCTTTTTTTTTTTTTTTTTGTTACACGGTTACTCCGCCAATTATGATATTCTTTTTTATTTGGTAGGTCATGTGTCAGAGGTGGTCCCATATAAATTTTATTAACTTTGCTTGAGTAGTTTTTGAGTTAGCTTCAATAATACGTTTGTTTCCCACTTAGCCTATCTGGATGATGTTGTGATAAATTCCTGTCACTGTTATTTACATAGCAGGTAGTGGTATTCAAATTTGTGGTGGGGTAGGTACCACAACTTAAAAGTGAAAAATAAGTTTAATTTCGAAAGTCGGTGGCAAAAAACGAAAATTCAAAACCAAAGAAACAGACTTCCGAAATTAAAGTTATTTTTAACTTTGTAGTGTTTTTTTTGGAAGTCGGTGGTAAAAAGTTTTTCCTGATCTTTATCTCGTCTCGTACCTTAGGACCAATTTTTGTTATCTTTAGGACCCCAGGACCGGTCCCCCATTCAAAGGCGAAAAATATTTCTAAAGAGCTTACCGTCAACTATACAGTCCCTATCTGCATGTAGCTCTTAGCGAAGGCGCCGCTTGCATCTTTCTTTAGACTCTTGCCTTGCCCCAATATCAGAGTCCCAGCACCCATTCGATGAAGATACTATAGGTACTAAATGCCAACGTTCGGTGTTGGCGCAGTCATATCACGAGGGAGCAAGACAGCACCGGGCCTAGTGTGTGTTGTTGGATTTCAGAAATCCCGTACTCCATTACACCTTCCTGTTCACACGTTTTATGACCACGACTGCCAAGAGTTTTGGTGTTTAGCACAATTATGTTACTGAAGGCCAAAAAAGTCATCTAAAAAGGTATAAAGGAGACATCACAGACAGTCAAATTAAAAATCCGGAGTCACATGTGTTAGTGCATAAATCGAACAGATTACAAGTGACTTGCGGATTTTTTATTTTTTATTGTTGACTTTTTGTCTTAGTTGGGTTTTCAAATTATGATCAGTAGTTTAGAAGTTATGAGGTAACAGATGAAAATATACGTACTGGTCAAAATCATAACCTTCCTTTTTACTTCGCCGTAGTCGGGTAAAAATAGCTTACCTGTCAACTATACAGTCTCTAATCTGTACGTAGCTTTTAGGGAAGGCGCCGCCGCTTGCATCTTTCTTGAGGCTCTTGCCCCAGTACCAGAATTCCGTCTCTCTCTCGATGTGCAGCAACTCGCCGACGTCGAACGAAAGGTGCAGGGAGCCAGGTTTGGCAGCGTGATTATATATGGCTGTGGGAGAAGAGAAATAGGGTTTAGTAATAAGAAAGCTTCCATGACGTCTTTTATAACTTCATCAGTTTTCAAATTCTTTTCTTGATCAAGTCTGACACACATGTCATAATACATTTTACTCAAAAATGCATGTAATGTGGTCATTATTTTGACAACCTTGTTTGAGCAAAGTCGACCTTGCCATTCTGTTTCAAGGAGCGGCCGGCAAAGTTTTGCTGGTCGCTCTAACAGGCCGGCAAAACATTGCCGGCCGCTATTTTGACGTTTCAACGTTTAAAAAAATCAAATGATGAAATAAATGAAGTAATAAATGAAGAAATAATACAGCAGTCAAACACCGCATTAAAATTATCGCAAACTATTAGTAATATCAAACCGGGAAAGTCGGTGTTGAATTTTAGTAACTGTACTTTTCATAATTGTCATTTTAATTAAATTTCTAGTTAATTAATATATATTTTATTGAAATTACTTGCTGGTTTTATTTAGATTAGGTACTTGCATTTTTGAGTAAAGCACTATAGCAATGTACTATTGAAGCTACGGCACTGAGCTATTGCATAGAAAACGATGCATTATTTGATTACTTGATAACAAAGATCAAAATCGCATACACCTTTGTCCAATGTTGTGTTGGACATCTAACTAAAACCGTTTTAATGATCTGGCCATTTTATGAAATATACATAAATTCTTTTTTAATATCAGTGTCACATTTTAATTCGGTCTGACATGTAAAGATTTTTTCTTTCTTTGGCAACTGAGAAAATAAGATTTATGCTTAACTAGCTGCGCCCCGCGGTTTCATCCGCATAAGTCTCGATCCCGTGGGAATATCGAGATGAAAAGTATCCTGTGTTAATTCAGGTTATAAACTATCTGTGTGCCAAATTTCATCCAAATACGTCCAGCCGTTTGGTCGTGAAGAAGAGAAACATACTTACACACTCACAACCTTTCGCCTTTATAATATTAGTGTGATGGAGTCTAACGTATTGACATTGTCAAGAAATGTCAAAACGTTAGATGTCAATTTGACATTACGACGCAATATGTAATGCTGAGTCTGTAATTATGCAGATTCCTTCGTGCAATGAGCAGATGTGACCGTACGTCCGGTGCCATATGGACTGTCAATTCTACTACCAGCTTGCTGATTGGCTAATACAATGATTTATTTGACAGGACTAAACTAAAATTTATCTTGTGTCCTTTTCTTAATGAAATAGAAAGAAAAAGATGCACTGAACTGAAATTTAGTTTAGTTTGTGAACAAGGGAATCGGCACCATTGTATATTTTAACCACGATATGGGCTATGTTCTTACCTACTGGATACGAATGAGAGATTAATATGTTGGTGAATGGTTGGTGATATTGAGCTGTGTGGTCCTCAATTGAAATTAATTGAGGAATCTACATCTTAGTGAATGAGTAATTGTATTAGGATAGGTCGTAGCCTCCAGCTGGTCGAAATACAATTGATTATGTATTATTAAACGACTTCAAAAAATGGAGGTTATCAATTCGACACGTATACGTATATAATATTATTGGATCTGCAATATATTCACATTATGATAATCTATAGGACTTCCAAACAAATATACAAAATTATATAGGGGTATGTTTGTCCACGCATTTCTCCGAAATTTTTAATCGCAATGTGACAATTTTTTCAACTTAGGGCACAGTGCAAGTTTCATCAAAATCGGTTGAGTAGTTTACAAGATAAGGACTAATATGTGTAAGTGTGACTACCTTTTTTTTTTTTTTTTTGGGTGGGAAATCATCAAATAACTTCTCCCGCTCTGGGCGGAGCGGGAGGGCGTGTCAGACTCTTACTGACTAAAACCCACCCGTGTTCCTTCAGTTGCCGTGTTGCCAGGGGGCCACGATGTCCCTATCGGTTTTCTTCGAACCCCCGGCAGGCATTGGCCCTAGCGGACCCCGTCAATTCTGCTGACATCTCTTTGAGGCGCGCGTGGAACACAACGCGCCGTCGACCCGGGCTTGGTCCTTATCGGACGGCGAGCTACCCATTGCTCACCGTCCGCAAGCCCGCGCCTACGGTGGCCGGAAATCCTATCGTGATTCCCGACGCCCTGGGCGTCTCCTGCAAGTGTGACTACGTAGCTTATTGATTATTGATACGAGCTACGGGTGTGGTGTCAAAGGGAAAACATCTCAAAACCCTGCTCAACCACAACTAAAAAGTAACAAAAAAAAAAACAGTGGCACTCCGGGAGTGCCGACAGAAGTGAAAACTTGAACAGAACGCCTTGGAGGAAGAAAAATACTTGTATAGAACATTGGTCCGTAACCTTATCTAAATAAAAAGTACAATCGCGTTTACAAAAATGAGGTGTCGGTTACGGTGTCGCGAGTTCAATTGTTTTTTCCCATCTCAAAAAACCCAACGCGCCTAAAGAAGTTTTCACTTCAAAAACTTTTTTACAAAAAAAATAACAACCGACTTCCAAAAAAAGAAAATACAGACCCAAAGACACAGACTTCCAAAATTAAAGTTATTTTTCACTTTCTACTGTTATTGTTTACTGTAATAAAATTAATAGTTTAAAAAACACTAGAAAAACACGCTTGAAACCTGATCATGTTCAAAGTCCATTACGTGACCTTTCTCACAAGTGCAAACACGACTATGATACGATATACCATCATGAAATGCCAGTGCTTATCTTCCGGCTTCATCATCAGACCTTGAAACCTAATCGTGGTCAAAGTTCATTACAAGACTTTTCTAAGAAATCCAAAATAGCTATGATACGATTTTCCATCATGAAGTTCCAGTTCATATCTTCCGGCTCCATCATCAAATCAGTTTGACAGTACCATATTATTGTATTGTCATCAGAACTACATACAGCTGCCAATTTTCATTACGCTACGACCCTTGGAAGATAGTTAAATTAGTTACCTTAGATTCCATTACATAGTTACATACAGGTCGACCTAATAAAAGCGTGTTAAAAAAGTTTTTAGGTCATAGGTTTTGTAACTGGTTCTGAGTTTAAGTACCTATCAGTTGATAACTATAACCCATGACCTAGTAGGTAATTTATTAGTATTATCCTGTATAGTTTGCTTAGCCTACAAATTGCAGCTTCTAGGGCAATATTACATACTAAGTAGGTATTTGTAATACCTAGTACCTTGTAATTATTGTAGACTAGCTGCGCCCCGCGGTTACACCCGCGTAAGTCTCTATCCCGTGGGAATATCAGGATGAAAAGTATCCTATTTGTTAATACAGGTTATAAACTATCTGTGTGCCAAATTTCATCCAAATCCGTTCAGTAGTTTTTGCGTGAAAGAGTAACGAACATCCATCCATCCATCCTCACAAAATTCATCATCATCTGCCTAGCCTTTTCCCAAGTATGTTGGGGTCGGCTTCCAGTCTAACCGGATGCAGCTGAATACCAGTATTTTACATGGAGCGACTGCCTATCTGACCTCCACAACCTAGTTACTAGGTAACACGATACCCCTTGGTAAGACTGGTTGTCAGACTTTTTTGGGCTTCTAACTACCCGTAACGACTGTCAAAGATCTACAAATGACAGCCGGGACCAACAGCTTAACGTGCTTTCCGAGGCACGGAGGGGTCTTGGTATGTAAAGATGGTCACCCATCTACAGACCAACCGCGGCAAGCGTAGCTTAACCTGATCGATCGACCCGTGCAGCTGTTGTTACTTAGCCATCCTCACAAACTTACGCGTTTATAATAATATACCTAGTAGGAAATAGGATATTATACTAGCACTTTAATGAATCATAGTTTTTTTCTCTCTTAAAACTTGGCAATAGGCCAGCTACATATAAAGCCTACAACGTAAGTACTTATACCTATATTGAAGCCAGAATACGATTTAATTCTACAAAATATTTACTTAAATAGCGACTCATGGCAACACCAAATCGATTGCAAAAATGCTAAGCTTAAAAAAATTATGTAAACACAACGCGAAATTCAAACAGACCGTTACCCACAAAACAGATGCTAATGGCACGTCAAATACTATGACATAATAAATGATGCCTTTATGGCTAACGTATCCTGTGACAACAATCATAGGACGTAATGGCAATCCTTTCCAATTTGGCACAACAATAAGAAACGATTTAGCGATAGAAAGAATGCATACAGTCGTCGGCGAAATCACGCCCGATTCCCTCCATCGCTCCTCATGGGAACAGTTGCGACTTCCTTCAGAGGATTCCTTTCCTCCCACGGAGAATTGACGTGAGACTGGGAATCAATTTATCCAAAAGATCCTTCTGCAAGCTAACATGACCACAATAGAATAGGGTTTTGTCGACGGAAAAATAGACAAAATGGCAGATAAACAATCACAATCTGCTATTTTGTCTATTCTTCCGTAGAGAAAACCCGTTTCTATGGTTGTTATGCAGAAGTGCCCCGTGAGAAAATATTTCAAAACATCCCGTAATCATACCAAATAAACATTAAATAACTTCAACCTTGGTGACGATAGTTAAGTAACTTCAATGACTACGCGACAATTTTAAAAATATCTACAGCAAGCGGTCGCAAATTCATTAAATGGACATCAAGATTAAACCCCAAGCCTAACGACTCACATCCTGTGCAAAGAAACGCGCAAAAAAACCAAACATATTAATACGATATGAAGAAAAGGTTAATGTTTAACATTCATTGTACTTACACAAACAATTAATCCTGGACAATAGGGGCGGTATGCGTGTGAGTCACGTAAGACGAGACAGGCGCGCGCGCACCAAAATCGCGTTTGAACGCAACTTGAGCGCGTTGTGAATGCTGATGTGAGGGGAGTTAGATCTAGCAACCGTTTAGATGCGATAGACCCGGTTTATTGATTATTTGATCGTGAATTTCCTGATTTATTATGGGTTTTCTGAAGACATGATGTAGATGATAACACTAGTGTACACAAGGCTACACATCAAGCTATTGTGTTATTTCCAGTATTAGCTGACCTTGTACGGAAATCCCATACAATGCGAGATCATCATAAACTGGAAATGTATATCTTGATGTGTAGCCGTGTGTACCAGGGAAAGAAGCTCTGCTAGTTTTTTACTGTAAGTAAAAGTATCTTTGGAAGGTCTATTGCCAAAACGCTGCATAATTTTAAATGCGTAGCGTAGTTTTAAGGCGTAGCCTTTTCCCAGTTATGTTGGGGTCGGCTTCCAGTCTAACCGGATGCAGCTGACTATGCTATTTTACATGGAGCGACTGCCTATCTGACCTCCACAACCCAGTAACTGGGTAATACGATACCCCAAACTCAGACTTTTGGGCTTCTGACGACCCGTAACGACTGTCAAAGATCCACAAATGACAGCCGGGACTTAACGTGCTTTCTGAGGCACGGAGGAGTCTCGGTATGTAAAGATGGTCATCCATCCACGGACACGCTGCAAGCGTAGCTTAACCTGATCGATCAACCCGTGCGACTGTTATTACGTAGCCACAAGCCCCTCCCTCCATCGTCCAAAGAACATAATAACGTTAAATAAATTAAAGAAGATTTCCATTACCCACAGACAAATCGGTCGATCAGCCTAATCATGTAACAATTGAAATAGACTTGTTGGTGTAATTGTATAAGAAAAGGACTCTATTGTCATTTAGATTACCGTACGATTTCAATGAGCAGAAAAATTTGCTATTTAATTTGACGATACGCTCAAATTCAGGTCCACAAATGAATTGAGCGCTGAAAAGGTATTGAGTACTTTCTAAATGCTAAAAAAAAATTACAAGCAATGAAAAGACTACTTAGATTTTTATAGCAACGTCTTTTATTAAACTTAGATCCCGTATAAAACCTCTCGGACTTAAAATTCCTTACCTAAGATCCATCCTCGCAAAAACACTAAATCTCTATCGAATCACTTATCCAGGGTACCCTGAATCTATCAATTTTACGAGCTCCATAAAACGGCGCGTCTAAGAGACTTATAAATCTATCAGACATCAGATCCATGCACATGTCACCGATACTTGATGTAATGAGATACCGGTGCTATACAGAGAACCACCTGGTATCGAGCGTTTTCGGATGACGGCGTTAATGGTACAAATGGTACAGGTTCCATTTTATGGGTCATTGGGCACATTGTTCGGTGCAATTAGTATTTGGTTTATGTGCCGAAGTTAATGTATGGGTAGCGAATAGAGTTGTAAACTATTCAGTGCGTTTTAAGTATAATTTGGTGAGTCTCGAATGGCTGATCGCATTACAATAGAATTATTACGTGAAGGCAGGAAAAACATCTACATACCAGTAAATCATTCTGAATCGGCGAGAAATTTCAACGCAGGGGGCGTTGAAATTTCTCGCCGAGTATAAAAAAAAGAAACATCTGTTCCATACATTTTGACCGCGTAGGACCCAGGCGCGGTCCGAGGGGGGGGTCCTGGGGGTCATGAGCCCCCCAAAATCTTTCACGCTGTCGGCAGCCTTAATGAACTTTTAAAACTGCACTACAGCCACGGGTTACATTTTCAGGCTCGCTTCCCTCGCTCAACACCCGCCTTCTACATTCTCTTAATTCTTGACCTATCCAAGGCTGGTTGTATCAAAAAGTGCTGCTACTGCGACTAATTTGCCTACAACCACAGCCCCCCCCCCCCCCCCCCGCATGCAAAATCTGCGTTCCTGAATAGCATAAGTAATGTGGAGCCGGAGATATTATTATATGCACAAAAATATTCCTCGGCACCCATGGTGACCCCCCCCAAAATCTTCGGCTGCGACCGCGCCTGGTAGGACCACTTTTCTATAAAACAGCAGATTTTTTTTTAAATAACCGACGAAAAATTTCAACGCTGGGGGTTCAGAATCATGTACTGAATCCATGGTATAAGTATTCGCGTTGATATCCCTGCCACTCTGTAAAGATTGACGAAAAAAAAAAATACCGACGGTGACGTAACGAGTTTGCTAAGTACAGAAATAAATTCAGTCCTGTTAGAAACCTACCAATAGTTTTTATTTATTTTTATCAACCTACTTCCGATTTCGACCATCGAGATCTGATGCAGTTTAACGCTAATATAACACCGAACCGGATTGGTATTTTTAGCTTCACAGCTCGCCAAAAGTAACGGCAAGTTTTTGCGACCACTCCATTATCAAATGTGTGTCATCATTATGTCCAAGTAGCCTCCCAAATATTAAACAAAAACATATGTTGTACACTTGCGACTCTTACGAATGAGCAACAGGCACGAAAATCAATTGAATCATTTTTATTACGGTGAACTCCTGATTGGATGACATTATTGGCGGAATTATGTTTTGACAGACATAATTGGACTTCCTCAGGTGACGGAAGGGGACTGAATGCGTGGATTGGCATGTAGGGACGTATGACATGTGCGAATATGCGTACTTGTGCGTAGGTTTAGTCTGAATATTTTGATTTAATGGTGTATGAAATCTAGCTGTATCCCCTTGTAATAATCTTCCTAATCGTTTTAGACAAGAAAGAGCTTAGTTATAACCAGCCATCTTCCGAAAATCCGAATCATATTAAATATCACTTGTAAATCGATTTAAGTACCTACCTAATTAGTCGTTGACACGAGAGGGCGAACCATTTTTTTGAGGATAATGATCCAGAAATTTCTATTAAAAAAAGCCGAAATTCAAAATAAAATCAACAAAATGAATGCATACGGAGATAACTACTTATATGTGTGTCTGGTCACACCGGAGGGGTCTGTAAATATAATCATTCGAGAAACCGATAATATAAGACGACTAAGTATCTAATTGAATACATCTGGCATCCTGGCACGCACTACCGTGAGATGTGTCGCAGATTTCGAGTGTCAAGCCGGTGTGGGCGGCAATATGCGAGAGTGGACCAGACGGAGTGACGAAGTCACTTCTAATATACCTAACCTCGACATTATCAAACGTGTGGCTGGGAAACAAGCTGGCTAGACACAGCTATACTCGAAGCGGTCCAGACTGCGTGCCTATGGCACCCAGTCACCCACAGAATAAATGATAGACAGTTTCAAGAAACGATGAATAGGTTGGATTGTGTGAAAGATGATATAGACAGAAAGTTACATGACTTCGCTTCCTCAAGAATTGGGCTACAAAATGCAAAAAGATTTTTTCAAACCCGACTGGTAGTGCCAGAGATGAGCGTGTTCAAACAAACAAACTCTTCAGCTTCTGCTCGTGACTTCGTCCGCGTGTTTTAATTTATCATAAAACATATCATATGGCAGAGGAACCTCCTGACAATGTGAGCCGTGTCCAGGAGTACCACTTTCTGAATCAAGGCCTTGATCCAACTGCCCAACGAGAGCCTCCTTAGGTGTTGGTCGAGGCTCTAGGCAATTAGGCTATTGGCTGATTCCACTATCGGCACAATGATTGCCAATTCCACCTTATAATTATTACCTCTTTATAAAATTATTGGAACGAAGTTCTTTAACGCGGCTTGTAAACTTTCAGAAATCGTCACGCTAAAAAGAGTTAATACTTGCGACTGTCATCTTCTAATTCAAAGAGAAAGAAAGAGAGAGAGAACGCCGGCAGAAAAAACAAAAGAAAAGAGTAAAGTGATTACAGTGTCATGGAATAAAATTGAATAAAGTGTGAATTTGGTCAAAATGAAAATCCAAGAGGGCGACTCCGAAAATTTTCTAATATTTCATCATGGGTATCGCTTTCATGGTTTTCGAGGGTATCAAAGCCGATAGTGGGGTAGAAATGTAAATCCAAGATGGCGGCTCTGAAAATTTTCAAATTGTTCATCATGGATATCGTTTTCATAGTTTTCGAGGATGCTAAAGCCGATGGCGACTGCAAAAATTTTGTTTTTGTTTTAAATCATACGTGAGAAAGAACTTCGTTTCTGACGGGAGTCACACGTTTTTATTATAGTAGGTAAAGAGTATAAATATAGATAAACAGATAAGAGCAGAAGGATGATGACTATCGTACCTATAGGAGACGTTTCATCTAGCCAAAGCACTGCCAATACAATACAACAGTTCCATAGACCGATTGAGGTCTTTTAATGTGTTTCAAGAAGAACACCTTCAAGGAGTTCGCAAATCCACAAGACGAGAAACACTTATCAAGTGGATAAAACGCTTAACTTCATGGAATTTGCGGAAGTAAATCACTAAGCAGAAGTGCTATTAACTAGAAGTGTTTGTAGTTCGTCTGTACTCGATCTCAAGTACATCAATTACAACCGGGCATTATCACTAACATTCCTAGGAGTCTGACGGAATAACTCATTGGCATCCTAAAGGACCTTGAGTTTAGAGGATGCTCATTTCGGGAATATTGGCACAAGGCATTAGAGATCAATATGCCTGCCTTAAGGCGACAATAAGCGACTTTTAATGATTTTATACTGAAGATGACGTTTAAACGAGTAGTGTTAATGATTTGGAAAAAATATATGTTCAAATAGAGCATTTTTTTAATATTTTAATATAGGCATATTTTGGATTATGTTTATATTACATAGATGTCTAATGCGGATAAAAAACTGAGAATAACGCAAAATCTATCAAGCGTATTTTTCTGAAACCTTCACCATTTTAAAGATAATTTAACTACTGATCTTTTAGTATACGTGTTTTATTCAAATACCTTTAGATTTACGTATAATAAGTTAATAATGCGTCTAATTTGGGACAGCGCTCCTTGATGGGCGAGTCCTATTACTGGCTGGACGTACGACGCGTTACGTGAGCTCAGGACAGAACACGCAAGCTAACCACTCAAGGTCACTGTCATATATCTGCGTCTTAATCCCAATTAATTTGGGGTCACCGTAGCATGTCCTTTTCCATTTCAGTATACCCCACTCTTACTAGACATATCATCTTCCACAGAGATATTACCTTATCTTCGACACTTACGAAACTCTCGAAACTTTTCCACTACTCAAAAGTCTAGACCAAATCTCATAATATTATCGCGACATATTTCATCTATTAATAATAAGGCCACCAAATAACACGGTTCCTTATGAACCCGAAATAGATTTAAATTGTACTGCCTGACCCACGCTATCAAGACTTACTGTGACGATTGAACGTGAAGATTAGCTGTAACTATCTCCATTGATATTGTGTTAATTGCCAGTTATAGGTCAGTGGCGACGTGCCCCGAGTTTGTCCTAGTTTGCTATTCGAGTTGCTAAGTTCCTTAATCAAAGGCCACACAGTTCGATCCTTGCGGCCTTTTGTAACCTATACTCCATTTGAAATAAGAGTAGACATTTAAACAAACCTTTTTTACAGTCCTTTCAACCGATTCTGACTTCTATACTGTAGACATAAGGATGGCATTAAAAGCAAAAAAGTGGTTACAATACCAACTGTTTACTGCAGCTGCCATTTGTCATGCCACCAATGCAATATAAGTCAAAATCGGTTGAATGAACTGTAAAAAAGGTTTGTTTAAATGTCTAATCTTATTTCAAATGGAGTAAAAGTAAAATTATCAAATGTTTGTCGAAATCGATATCAATTTGAATCTACTTAGGTTACAAAATGAGAGCCCAAACCTCATTTTGTAACCTAAATAAATTCAAATTAATCTGCTCACAATTATTACAAAGGATCGTTGTAACATACCTATATGGTGTGCAAAATTCTAACATAATTAAAAATATATTAAAATTTATTTACAAAATTGTAATTAATTGTAGGTGGCCATTTTCCATTATCTAAAAAACTGATGATTCGTTGATTTCTCGCATACACAGGATAAGTCTCTGCTTTCTATGCCTCAATTACATAGCGCAACTTTGGCAGCCAATCAGAATTTTGAACGAACTCTGCAGGTGCAGGCAAGCATCTTGTTAGCGAGCGCCGAAGGTCGACTTTGTTTATAGATTAAACAGGTTTTTAGTTCCAAGGTCACGCATAGATTTTAATTAGTATTGGTGATTTGTTGTTATATTTGGATTCTAATGGTACAAACCAAAGTAAAACATAATCAGTAAATATTAAGATTCATAATACCTAAGCCTACTTGCTAGAGCATTTGGAGTGAGGACATGACAGCATTAATGATGACATGCTTATTTGTAAACAAACCATCATATTTTTATATCTTCGAGTGGTAGACAGCCAAATATTCACTTACAAAGTCCTTAGGTTACACTAAAAGGTGAACTGTATATTTCGCAGAATGGGTGCATTCTCTCATTGAAATGTAGGTCCAGCCAGAGAGATTATGTCTGAATAAGAGGAGGCTCCCTAAATTTTATGTTAATTTGCATTAATATTCTGAAAAAGTCACGCATAATTCAAAATGGAACTCTAATATTATGATTTATTGGATCTTTTTCTATCCATATAAAAGACAGTTACGTAATTGTAACGTTTTCGCTCAATTCTTTTTTTATTCGAAAATCATGACTTGTTTAAAAATTATTTGAAACAATAACAAGATTACTCGGCTTTTATCTATACATATAATAAAATCGTAGCGAAGTCAAAACTGTACATTGAATATTTTTGAAAAAAAGTAATTGCTACGAGGTCTAGGATCGATTCTAATGCCGAAAATATTTTTTTTAGAATTTTTGTCTGTTTGTCTGTTTGTCTGTTTGTCTGTATGTATGTTCCAGCATGGCGCAAATTCTACCGGACAGATTCTGTTAAAATTTTGCATAGATATTCCCTGTGTGTCTGGTCAAACTATAGGGTATAAACTATCACGCTATTTACTATGGGGGACGAGCAATATTACATTATGTTGTATTTTTATGTTCTAGCATGACGCAAATTCTACCGGGTAGATTCTGTTAAAATTTTGCATAGGTGTTCCCTATAAGCCTGGTCAAACTATAGGGTATAAACTATCACGCTATTTACTATGGGGGACGAGCAATATTATATTATGTTCGTATTTTTGGAAAAAAATGCGCCAAAATTTTAGGATATTGTAGATGGTTATCGATTTAACTTTTTAAATGATTATCATCACGCTATACTTTCATGGAACTAAGCAGTCAATCATGAAATATATAGGAACGGCTATTTTAGACAAGTTTCAACAAAGCAATTAGCTCAACGGTTGGGCGGTTGCTTTGCGAACATGGGGTTGTAAGTTCGATTCCCACCTACGGTTTTTTTCTTTTTTTTTCACATTTTGTTATACGATTATTATTTTTTTTGATTATGTACCTATAATCTATAGATATAATAAAATCGTAACGAAGTAAATTTTTTTTAAAGAAAGTTATTGCTACGAGGTCTGGGATCGATTCTTATGCGGAAAATAAAGTTTTTAGAATTTTTGTCTGTACCAACCGCAGGGCATAAACTATCACGCTATTTGCTATGGGGGATGAGCAATATTACATCATGTTCGTATTTTTCTCTGCAAATTGTAAAAGGACGCGCCAAAAGGTTGGGATATTGTAGATAGGTAGTTACCGATTTAACTTTTTAAATGATTATCATCATGCTACCTTTTATATAGGAACGGCTATTTTAGCTAACTTTCAACAAAGCGAATAAGTAAGCGGTTGGACGAATGATTTGAAGTCCTGAGGGCCTACCACCAGCTCAAAAGCAGTATTATTATAATATTACTTTAGTTTACTTCAGTGTGGGAAAGAGATGAAGCTCTACAGGATGTATAGCTCCATCTCTTTCTCCCACTGAAGTAACATTAAAATAATACTGCTTTATGAGCTGGTGGTAGGCCGCCCGGGGTAGTAAGTTCGATTTACATCTGTTTTTTTCAAACTCTTTTTGTAAAACGATTTTTTTTTTTGGATTGTGTATGTAATAGTTCATAGAATGTATTAATTCACAAAAAATGGAAAACTTCGTAAGCTATGGGAAACTACTAAGTTACAAGTACTTTACAGTCACAAAACATTCTAGGTTGTATTCTGATCATTTTAGAGCAAAAGACTGTAGGAATAAAATGTTTTTTTTACAGATTTTGACAGCAGATTTGTCCTAGCGATTTTAAGATATGTATGTGTGTGGCTCTTCTGGAATCGCTGCCACACTGCTTCCTGGTGGCAAAACAGCGCACGTCATGTTTAAGATTCCCATCGATTTAGAGAGCAACGAAACGCCTGTCCGTGGGGTGTCACGCAACAGTAACAAGGGATGTGTGCTTAGGGGATTGCGCTTCGTCGTATGGGATGAATGCATTATGGCAAAAAGGAAAGCAGTGGAAACTGTAAACAGAACCCTGCAGGACATCCGCAGAAACCAAGATATGATGGGTGGTGTCACAGTTTTGACAAAAAAAGTGAATACTTCGTTGAAAAGGTCGACTCTATGGTCGAGAGTTCATAAACTGCGCTTGACCATCATCATACGAGCTCGGCTTGGCGGTAATTCAAATGCTCAAGAATTCTCCGATGTTCTTCTAAAAGTTGGTGAAAGCACTCTACCAGAGACTTGGTAGAGTAGATCCCACTTTAGAAGATCTTATTCGTCTGATATACGGGGATATCGGTTAAATACCGTACCAAGAGAATTCTTAGGCGTGTTTCCGTTTTAACTCCAAAGATAACTCCGAATAAGATAAGATCAAGCTGCAGCGATCAACCACAGTATTCTCTCACAAATTGATGGGAGTGAAGTGATATACACCTCCATTAATACTGATGTGGAGGAAGATGATGCCAAATATCACCCCGTAGAATTTCTCAATTCACAAATGGCAAGTGGACTTCCGGTTGTATATCTGTGTAACGGAAACCAGCTCAAAGTCATGTCTTTGCAGAGAAACGTCATCGAGGTGGAAATTCTAACAGGTTGTGGCGATGGTGAGACAGTGTTTGTAGCGTGTAGGTATACCTACCACAAATTCCCCATAATTACTAATTAAAGCGCGTGCAGTTCTCTGGGAGTGTATGCTTTGCGATCAACAAGTCACAGGGGCCGACACTGAAGGCTGAAGGCTGCGGGTGTCGACCTCAGGATAAGCTGCTTCTCATACGGACAACTGTTACGTCGCTTGCTCCCGAGTCACCATTCCTGACTGTATAATTTGGCTGCTGAGAATAAAACTACAAACGTAGTATACAGGGAAGTTTTATAAAAATGTGGCTGTTATTGTAGTATATTGTGATGTCTTACGATTTCCATGCGAACGAAGTCGCGGGCAGAAGCTAGTGTCTAATATAATTATTGACAGTAAGAAAATATAGTTTATTATCCAAATATGAGATATTTTTCTTCTAGATCAATTATTATTTTAGTTATAAACGAAATAAGAATTGAGACTTACGACATTTAGTTCCATGCTCGAACACGACCAAAGAGCGCACGCGATATTTAACTTTATTACTGATGTCAAAGTCAAATAATTTATTTCAATTAGGCACATAAAAGGCTAGGCTAAGGTTAGGCTTATCTTAAAGGCACTTTTGAAGGTCCAAATTTACAAAAAAATTAATTGATTCTAGTAGATGATGTGTTAGCGTTTAGCACATAGTGGAGTGGTAGGGTGCATGGGGGCGGAGTTTGCGTGGAAATTGTCTTTGGAGTGCCCGTACCCTAATTGCGTAATGCAACATAATCAGAATCTGTTTCGATTTGAAACAGATTGCTAATCCATTGCTTCATAAGTTGGAAAAAAGTCTGCTAAACAACGTAAATAACGCAATGAATGTTGTTGAACTGTCAAAATTAAACAAATTAGGCAACAAATTGTTTACGAAAATAAGTTACGCGATTAGGGTACTGGTCTTAAAAAGGACTGACCCCAGAGTTTGTTTTGCCATTTCTACTCAGGAAGAAATGTAGACTTTACCTATCTTTTTTTTAATATTACTTTTAAAACTGACTCCGATATCCTATTTACAGAATAAACCATTTCATTTCATTGTACCTGAGCAAGCAACCATACCATAATTATGTAGTTGCTAATGAATCCTCAACTTCAATGTTAAGGCTGCGCATTCCGAAAGTTGGCAACGTCGCCAATAGCTGTCATATATTTCGCTGTTTTGATTTCAATATTACTAAATGAATGAAATATCTCTCTCTGTTGTACTAAAATATTGAGTATGCATTGAAATAATAACACTGGAATAGGAGTAGTAACAGTTTTTGTTGTAAAAAAAGCATTTGGAAGATTTCAAGTGTTCAAAGTTTACAACACACACAAAACTTTACGCCTGTTTTTCCCCGAAGGGTTAGGCAGAGGTGTGAGACTATAGTACACCCAATCAATCAATCTGCCTAGCCTTTTCCCATTTATGTTGGGGTCGGCTTCCAGTCTAACAGGATGCAGCTGAATACCAGTATTTTACTTAGAGCGACTGCTTATCTGACCTCCACAACCCAAACACCCCAATATTCAGTGTCACAATATTAGTTTAATTGTATCACAATAAATATTTTACTACTAGGTACACGTTATGATATTTCATTAAATAATATTGATTAATTAATCAAAACAGCAAAATATTTGACGGCTATTTACGATGTTGCTGCACCCTCTTTAATACATAATACAGGTTTCTGTTGATTCTTGTCACATAAGCAAGTAATATTCAGGTAAGACTGAGCTGATACAGCCTCTGAAGGACCTGCACTATAATTGCGTAACACACGATCAATCATAATCTGTTTAATTTTAACAGTTCAACAACATTCACTGCGTTATTTACGTTGTTGAGCAGATTGATTTTTTTTTCTTACTTATGAAGCAATGGATTAGCAATATCCTTCAAAATGGTTCAGATTATGATTGATCGTATGTTACGCAATTAGGGTGCTGATGTACTAACATGCATATTTACACTTATTTTGTAAATAATAATATAAGTATTAGTATTTAATAGTAATTATTATTAAATTATAGTAAACTTTATAAATAGTTTTATAATTACTTACTCTATATTATGGGTATTGTTATGTTAGGATGAGTACATAGTATCATATAATATTTCCCTATAAAGTTTCCTTGTTTTTATTCCTGATACTACAGCATTCAATTTCCATGGTTATATTATTTTCGAGATTTATGAGGCAAAATTAACCTCAGCATTAAGTACAGTCGGCATCTTAGTTAAGTTTGACCTTTAGAATGTGGATGTTAGAAAAAGAACTTAATTTTTTAAAGTTCTTAACATCAGGGTAGCCAGCGAAATTCAAATTTTCTTACGTTTTTTGCATTTTGCAGGTCAGTGTCAGGTTTTATGTTGATTAAAATATGATTCGCGGCCGTAACAAATATGACTGTTAGCCGCATGGGTCGATCCATCAGGTTAAGCTACGCTCACCGGGGTTGGTCCGTGGATGGGTGAACATTTCTACATACCGAGACTCCTCCGTGCCTCGGAAAGCACGTTAAGCCGTTGGTCCCGGCAGTCATTCGTAGATCTTTGACAGTCGTTACGGGTCGTAAGAAGCCCGAAAGTCTGACAACCAGTCTTACCAAGGGGTATCGTATTACCTAGTTACTGGGTTGTGGAGGTCAGATAGGCAGTCGCTCCATGTAAAATACTGGTATTCAGCTGCATCCGGTTAGAGTGGAAGCCGACTCCAACATTGTTGGGCAAAGGCTAGGCAGAATGATTGAATGTTAGGAAACAAAAGACTATTTCAAAATTCAGGCAAATATCAAAAGAGAATGAAAAAAAACAAAATAGGGCAAATAATACTACGTACTAGTTCCAAGACAATTATTTTTCCTATTCGTGTTATTATGTACTAACTACCTACTACATTTATTTGCATTCTTAATAAGACAATAGCTAAGTATGTGACTAATCATTGCCATATTTTACTTGACCTTAAACCGCATACAAATAAAAAAAAACAAAAATCTGAATACTATATTCTTGAATCCTGTAGATGCAATGGAAGTGTATAAAATAATTATGTTTCTCAACAATAGCAAAACTAGTGGGTATGACGGCATCGCCACAAAGGTCTTGAAAGCTTGTGGTAGTTGATTATGTCATCCACTAGCACATATTACAAACTTATCTTTTTGAAAGGTGCACTAACTTTTAAAAATGGAAAAAAGTCTGATCCTAATTATTATCGGCCTATCACGATAGTACCCGTTATATCAAAAATCTTTGAGAGGGCAATGCTAATTAGGTTAAATAATTTTCTCTGTACACATGACATACTATGCAAAGAGCAGTTTGGTTTCCGTTAAGGTAGATCAACTGTTCTTGCAATCTTTAACTTTATTAAACTTGTAACAGAAAGTATTAACAATGGCAATCCTGCGGTGTCCCTCTTTTTAGATATGAGTAAGGCCTTTGATTTTGTTAACTATTATAAGCTACTAAACAAATTAGACTTCTACGGTATTAGAGGAAAAGCTTATGAATGGATAGAAACAGGCAGCAGTGTACCGAGATTTCCAGAGTTGTAAAGAAAAGTGACAGAATTTATTCTAAAGAGAAATTCAAATCAATAGCGGTAATAAATAAGTGTGGCGTTCCTCAGGGAAGCATTCTCGGTCCTTTACTTTTCTTACTTTATATGAATGATCTTCCAGAGGCCACCTTGCAGAAATGTATACTTTTCGCAGATGATACTACAGTTGTCATAAAATGTCAGGATAAAAGCGACTACAAATCAGCCACGGAAAAGACCCTAAAAGATATAATAAGTTGGATGCAAAAAAAATAACTTAAATATAAATGTTAGCAAGACAAAATTAATTGAATTTAACTCTTATAATAACAAATATTTAGCTTTGGATATTCTGTATAATGGTGAAAAGGTACAAGTGGATCAATTAAAAATTGTAGGAATTCATATTGACAAAAGCCTGAATTGGAAAAGCCATTCAAAAAGCTGAGACAAAATGTGTCTATAGAAGCTGCTCTTGCGGCTTACCATGGTTACGTGTCATCTATTCTAAGCTATGGCATAATTATATGGCATACTCAACCGATGCCGACAGAGTTTTTAAGCTCCAAAAACGCTGCATCCGGGTATTAAACTGGGCATGGTTCTTAGATAGCTGTAAACCAAATTGAACATTCTTCCACTGCCCTGTATGTATATTAGAGATATCGGCATTTTTACAAAGACACACATGCATTATTTTAAGCATACCGAGGTTATACCAAGACAGAAAAGGGCTAGGTTTCGCAACCTCTTATATCATCCTCCTAGTCATAAAGATATTTATAAGAAAAATGTGTTCAATATGTGTATATTAATTTATAATACCCTACCAGACGAATTTAAAGTGCTGCAGGGTAGTGTTTTTAATCAAAATTGTCAGAGTGGTTACACGAAATGTTTCTACAGCATAAAAGAATTATTAGAACATAAAAATATTTGTTGAGTATTAGTTAATGAATTTACTGTAGATTAAAGGACATTTGTATGTAATAATAATGCGTGATAATAATGTAATGTAATGATAATGTAATAATAATGAACTATTAATAGACTGCCTCGTTGGTGTAGTGGTCGCAAGCACTACTGCTGAGCATGAGGTCCTGGGTTCGATTCCCCGGGTCGTGCAAAGTGTTATTGGGTTTTTCTATCTAGAATTTCTCAGTAGCAACTCGGAGTCTGGATTTTTGCCCAGTTGATGGCAATAGGCTCGCCCCCTATTACATGGGACTTAAAACATAACTGGCGAAATGTGGCTGTACCTGCTACAGGATCACCTCTGCCCAACCCTTCGGGGAAACAAGGCGTGATGTAATGTTATGTTATTAATAGAATCTGCACAATAATTGTGACATTTTAACATTAATAATTTGCACGCTTGCTCGCAGGCAGAATACAATGACTTTAATGCTGTAAGATCTTCCCTTGTAAACCGTGTATTTTCTTGCAAATAAACAATTTGAATTTACAATCATTTATATACATGCACATTGCACATGCATCATCACAATATTAGAAAGCAAATTCACATGTAAAAACTTTTAAAATCTGGTTGCAATCTTATCTCAGCGACAATATAGGTAAACTACAGTTTGTTTTTTAATCCCAGAGACTAATTTGACAGGTGCAAATGTCAAACTCCAAATCGAAAAAACAAACGACAATCACTTGAAATGTCAAATTAGTCTCTAGTATTAAAAAACGAACTTCAGCTGCGCCCCGCGGTTTCACCCGCATGAGTCTCGATCCCGTGGGAATATCGGGATGAAAAGTATCCTATGTCCTAACCCAGGGCATGGTCTACACATGTGTCAAATTTCATTCAAGTTCAACCGTTTTAGCGTGAAAGCATGACAAACAAACTCTCTTTTGCATCTATAATATTAGTTAGGATAAGAGGCATTTTTGACAGATTGTGACAAATTAGAATGCAACCGATCTTAAAAATACGAGAATTACCCCCAGGTAATTAAATAATTTATCTGCTACAATTCTGAATCTTTTGACATCTTGTTTTGGGCAGGACTACAATGATAGTTCAGATAACTAACAATTTATTTTCAAATAATTTTACGTACTCATGTTTATTAATTTACAAAGTTTTCTTTGATGTGAGCAACATTATTCTGAAATGTTAAAAGGAGTACTGCATCTAATCATTTTGTCTATTCTTCTGTCGACAAAACTCGTTTCTATTGTGGTCATAGTAAGCATGCAGGTGCGATTTTTTTTTTTTGTTTTTCCAAAGAAATTTAAGGTACGAGATTGCGAGTGTAATGCCAGAGATCCTACTTATTATTATAAATGTGAAAATTTGTATGTTTATGAGTTTGTAACTCAATCACACAATAATGATTTAATGGATTTGGATCAAGTTTGACCCACAGATAGTTTTTAACCTGGATTAACATTTAGGATACTTTTTATTTCAGTGGTATGTTCCCGTGGGATAATTTCCGACATCTACGCTGGTGATGCCATGGGCAAAAGCTAGACAACAATAAATTATCTCTCGGCCAACTAACGGTTAGTTACTATCAACTATGAGTACAGTAAGAACTAACAAGGCAACATAAAATACAATGAACAAATTTGTTAGCGAAATTGTTTTAAAAAAAATGCTATTAATCACTGATGTGATTGTGTATAACAAGTAATGTTTACATACAATTTTAAATTTTCCTACATTCAATTTAACTCATTCCAATGTCAAGTAAGATACTTTATCTTATATTATGACATAAGGAAAATACGATAAACTCTTTATAAATAAAATATTTTATTAGCCCAGTACATTTTTATCTATGAATAGTTAATCAGCTCATAACATTAATCAATACAATAGTGCCATTATTTGTATAAAAAAGGATCGAGTAATAACATAACAGACTCGTCGTTCTATAAATCATTATGCTTATGTTAGCAATGGGCTTATTTAATCACAGCTTTGGGGAGTGGCCTGGCCAGTGACAACAGAATAAACGAAAATGACATTTGGACAACCTAGTTATAGTAAATTGAGAACTGTTTCTAACAGGATAACTGTTGGTGAAGCTGTAGGCAGTACATAGCACGTCTGATACAATGTTTATATTTATCTCTTCTCAGCGGGAGGTAAACTACATGATTACTATTCGACACCAATACGTCAGTTTTCATTAAAAATAAGCGGTAACTGAATAGAAATACTTACCGATAGCGTAGACTTCTCCATCTTCGATTTTGCGCCAAACAGTCATTGTGATAAACACACGATTATTTAATTATTTTTTTATTGGACAAACATTGAGCAGCTCGTCATTTTTATCAAACCAATATTTGACAAATTGTGTGACACAGCCAGCGTGACAGCGCGTGCAGTGTTGCCATTCTAAGAACTGATGTGAAGTTGGTAGCTTTGAGCAGCTAAGCACTACCAAGAGCACCACATCGCTGTGAAGTGCTTTTCATAGCTTCAGTCTGAATTAAAAAGATTATTATTAGTTAATAATGAAAAGAACAATATTTCACTTTTTTTAATACCTACTATAAAAATGAAGAATAATGAAGTAGATGAAAAATAACAAAATCAAAGGAAGTAGCGGATCATAAGCAGATAAGAATTAATTATTTTAACGCTTAACTTTTAATTCTTCAATATAACCCGGACTGAATTGAAAATTAGAGTAGACAGTCAATATTATTTTTAAAATAGTCACTATCTTATTACAATTGTGTTTAGTAATGGTGTGAAAAAATTAATAATTTTGTGTATCAACAACATCATAGTATAAAGAGAGGTAGTAAGCTATCTTCATAGAAACGCACCGCGTGCGGCTTGTATGTGTGGGACCAACAAAATCAGAGATTTTGTTAAGTGTGCATGCAGCGATGCATAGATACTATGGCCCCACACATACAAGCCGCGCGCGGTGCGTTTCTATGAAGATAGCTTACTACTTTTCTTTATACTATGACAATATTCTTCATTTGGCAAGAATAGAGGCAATCTGACACTGTCCTTCAGGATACAGGATTTTCCTAGTTTGAAGGGCAGGGGTCTTACTCATTGTAATAGCCATACCCATCCCATAGTTTAAACTACACTGATGTTACCTAGGCTAAGTTTTTGGTACCTAAATAAAATGATTACTTACTTACTTAATCTGTATGACCTCAATGGCCTCTATTATTTTCTGAATATCAACAAAATAGTACCTATTAAATACGGTTGGAAAAATTGTTAAGTTTTTGTACAGACGCCAGCACATCAAGCTACTACAATCTGTCAAATTTATTTAATAGATTTTCAACTTTATCGCCGACGCTTAAGGTTCAAAGTTGATTGGGAAAATTTGACAGTTTCGGGTAGCTTGATGTGCTGGCGTCTGTACCTATGAGGCGAGTTGTCGTGATGTGTATCATTCAATTACCTACCAATGTTTTAACTTTGTTCATCCAACTTTGATTTGATTTTATGGACGAATATACTATGTATACTACGTGTACTTACTAGAAATAAACGCACAAACTGTTATTAGATTAAGATGTCTTCTTCATTCAATATTAGTTTATTTGAATAAAAAACTACGCTGAATAAGTACCTACCTAAATATTTTATCTGGCAATTCAATCTCAAGTACAGATAAAAAATACTTTTTCAAACTTTTTACTAGATTACCCGACTGCAAAGACGGGTGTGATGTTTGTTTTTATTTTTAATTATAACCAGTTTTTTTTTTATTTTTTGCTTTTTGTTTTCTACATATGACAAAGAAAATTTTAAAAACACATTTTTGAAGTGAAAACTTCTTTAAGTGCGTTGGGCATTTTTGACATGGGAAAAACAATTGATCTCGCGACACCGTTACCGACACCTCATTTTTGTAAACGCGATTGTGCTCTTTATTTATATTACGTTACGGATCAATGTTCTACGCAAGTATTTTTATTTTTAAAGGTTTTTGAAGTTTTTTTTTTGTAAACGCGGTTGTGCTCTTTATTTAGATAAGGTTAGGGACCAACGTTCTATACAAGTATTTTTTTTCCACTAACTATGCGTTCGCACTGGCGAAACATCACAATAAAACATGTTGAAATCTCTAGTGCCTGTCAAACTTTGTATGGAAAATTGACAGAAAATAGAGATTCCAACATGTTTCGTTAAAAATGTTTCGCCAGTGCGAACGCACAGTAAGGCGATCTTGTTCAAGTTTTCACTTTTGTCGGCACTCCCGTAGTGCCACTGTTTTTGTTTGTATGAAACTGACAGGTGTCACGAATGCATTCTCTCGACGGCCGGACTGTAATAAAAATAATTTCCACATACAAAGTCGCTCAGTAGGCGGATGATATTATCACATTGTGTAAACATTGACTCCGATAAAACCCCTCACATCTATCTCCGCGAGATGGATGTGAGGGGCAGGATACGATAATATCATAGACAACAAACAATTTTAAAACTAACAACCCAACCATAGTCGAAACTTATCGCTAAAGATAAAAAGCCGTTATCTGCGGTGATAGCTGCATAATAATTTATTTTTTTGGATAAAGGTACTTAATGCTTGTCTATTGATAACAAATTTTTGAAATAATCTGCCACCAGTTATCTTTGGTTTTTATCTGAACGATATTGTCTCCATCACTCCGTTTGATGGCGCGTGGTGAGTGATGGTTTTATTAACGGTTTTATTTAGCTAGGTGGGTACCTATTGTTGTTCTCCTTGTTTTTGCAGCATGTATGGGCCATGAGCCTCTTCCAAAATACTGGTATTGTCTGTGGTTTTACGTTACTAATTAAATCCTACGCACAATGATGAATCGATGACTACTGGGTCAGTGCTTTTGAATTTGATTCTAGACCCGACTTCACCCGACCTAACCCGATAAGTCCTGTGTTTAGGTAGGTATCGAATAATATGTGTGCTCGATACTAATAAGTTGGTAGCTCGACTCACACCATATAAATGGGGCACTCAGAAAGTTTTGCAATAATTACAAAAAAAAAAAAATATTACAGGTTATTTTTTTTTTAAGCTATTGCATAGCTTTTATCGCGGGCTTTGAGTGCGGCGACCGAATCAAGAAATTCCGTAACGTAACGAAAATAAAACCTAACACCCCCCACTCCACCTATCATGTAATGACGGTTCCCATGACAACGTGATGTTGTCATGGAGGTTACAAATGCTATGCAATAGCTTTACCGCGGCAGTCCCCGAGTGCCACAGGTTTTTTTTTAATTATTACTTTTTAAAGAACTCTCCATTGGCGTCTATACACAGTTTCAAACGTCTAAACCAATTTTCATAACACATTTTCCAGTCCGCATCAGACAACTCTTCCACTTCTCAAATGCAGTCAGTGCATCTTCCGGTGATGAAAACTGTTTTCCCTTGAGTTATTTTTTTTATTTTGGGGAAAAAAAATGATAAATCCATCCGTAATGAATAATGATATCTTAAACGCATCGAGACGAGCCTGCTCCAAATTTTGCTTTCTACCCGAACCTCCTTCTGAGCCTGCGTTAGATTTTGCGGTACCACCGTGAAACTATCTTCCTTACCCGAAAATGCCCGTGTAGAATTTCATGCACACTTTCCGATCCAGTTTGCAGTATGAACCTCTTCATAGGTATGTAATTCGCCTATTCTCTTGAATTAAATTTTTCATAGCCAGCACGTTTTCTAATGTAACAGCCGTCATAGGGCGGCCACTTCTTTCTTCGTCCGCCACAGTTACTCAACCACGCATAAATTCGTTGAACCAGCGGAGAACAGTCGCTTTAGAAGGGCTTTTGTCTATTAATACCATTCGAAGTCTTTTAAACGATTCTTCTGGTTATAGTCAACATTTGAAATCGTACAAAATCATCGCGCAAAAATGTTCTCGTTGTAAATCCATTTTTCAGTGAGACAGAGATTTTGATTTTGCTTGTAAAAAAATGTGGAGGGAATTTCGAATTTGGAATATTGTGTTTTTTTATAATAAATAGTCATAGTTAACCAGCCAGCCAGTGTCCCATAGACAAAAACTGTTAGTCGAGTGACCTGTGTTTAGGTAAGTAGGTACCTACCTTACCACTTAGGCAAAATTCAATTATTCAAATTCAAATTCAAATTCAAATCATTTATTTCAAGTAACAATAGACTCATATTATTATAAGAATAAGCATACACATTTACAAATAGAATTGAAATACAATAATTTAAAATTCAATAAAAATAAGATTAAAATCAAAATTAAAATACAATCAAAATTAAAACTCAAATTTAAAAAATAATAATTAAAAAAAAAAAAAAAAAAAAACAAATAAGAATACATTACCTTTTTCTACATAAATTACAGTTAACAATGTCATTTAACTTTAAAAAGAAGAAAGCGACACATAACACGCTAGGAAATATAAATTTTATACTCCCAAGCGCGCCACGTGCCGCTCACAACAATGAGTCATGATGGCACAGTCAAGTCTTCCCGCGAGCGAGGCCAGCATGCTGTTGGCGCTCCCCCGCACTCGCCGCACCAGCGAAGTGCTTCGCTTGCGCATTGTTGTGTAGAAGCAATCAACGCGGGCTTCCGCAAACATAGTCGATGCGCTGCAATAGCGGGGGAGCCCCAACATCATCCTGTGTAATTATGATTTTCTCGTAAAATAACGGTTAAAACTTTGAGAAAAGACCAATTTCATTAAAGTATAGTTTCGAAGTGGTCGTAACACCTTAAAATTTATATCAATACTAAATTACTAGCACAGAAGTTTTAGAATACTGATAAGGATAACTCGCTCGTGATAAGTAAGTACCTAGTAGAACAAAACTTTTAATTTGATTGACATGTGTCAGCTACACACATGTTTAAAAGTAGTGACAAAAAAACGTTAATTACTAGTATTTGTTTATATTATCGTTTATGTTTATGATTCTTACTTCATGCCCATTTTGCTTAACTGCTATTTTAAGGTTCAACGACATTAAAAGTGCGTGTTTGGACATGCGCTGGGGTTATGTATGATAGATTAGGTACTTAATATAGTATTAAATTGTGCCAGTCAAAAACATTCTGCTCTGCTTCTTTTTTTACCCGACTGCCTCAGAAGGAGGGTAATGTTTTTCGAGAGTATGTATGTATGTTTGTATGTATGTATGTATGTCTATTTCTTTGGCACGCTCTGTAGCCTAAACGGCTTGATGGATTTTAACATGATATGTGTCGTTAGATTTGTATTAATTGTGGGAGTGTCATAGGCTATATAATATTTATATATTTCATCTGCAAATAGAAAAAAAGGGAGGGGTAGGTTTAAAAAAAAAACATTATTGGTATCAAATAAAAGCTAATATGTAATCTAAATATATAAAAACGAAAGGTCACTCACTCACTCACTCAGTCAGCAAGAAAAATCGAAAACCGCTTGACGTATGAAGATGAAATTTGGTAGGAAGGTAGTTTATAGTTAGTAGACGTCCGCTAAGAACGGATTTTTGGAAATTCGACCTTTAAGAGGGTGAAAAGGGGCGATTTTGTTTGTATGAAAAATCTTATTCCTTGAGTTAATAAACTTGAAACTTAGCCGAATACTTATATATGTAAATTATAAAGTTTGCCACTTTTAGTTTTTCTAAAGCACCCCCTAAAGGAGGATTGGGGGGTATCAAAGTTTGTATAGAAGAATTTTAACGAGCGGTCTAATTAACTCGAAACTCAGTATTTATAATTAAAACTGAAAATAAATAAAAACGTAGATCAGGGTTTTTTGAAAATCTACCCCTAATGGGGTGAAACGGGGTATTAATTTTTACAATTGAGGATTATACTGTGTAGCTTAATTAACTTAAAAATTGGTATAAATAAACTTTATAGTCAAATAATGGAAACGTCACAATAGATTTTTCAAAAATTATTATCACGCTATTTGCTATGGGGGATGAGCAATATAGCATTATGTTCGTATTCTTATATAGTTTACCGCAAATTGTAAAAAGACTAGCCAAAAGGTTAGAATATTGCAGATAGTTACGGATTTAACCTTTTGTACCTTTATGGACTAAGCAGTCAATCATAGCATATACAGGGTGGATTTTGAGATGGAGCAATAAGGGCAGGTACCTTAACCGTTGTCGCTACAAGAAAACGGTCTTAGGAGACTGTCCTTAACATTTTGAAACATTTTGATCTGCATTCACAGATTTTGAAAAAAAATTCAGTCAGTAAGAAAATGGCCAATTTTCACAAAAACTTTTTTGATGCCAGTCGATCCTATTTCTTATTATTTATTATTAGGATCAAAAAACTATATTGGGCCAACTGAGGTTTGAGTACGAGAAAAGTCAGAAATAGAAAAATAACTCCCATACATTTCGTAGGAAATGAGAGGAGATAGAACACAATACAAGTATACTTTTGTATGTTGAAAAATATTTTTATGAGGTACTTATTATTATTCAAATGAACACAATATACTATGCAACAGTTGAATTATTCCAATACTTCACTGGGCTGAATAAGGACCGAATGTAGCAGATAGTTACATATTTAAATTTTAAATGATTATCAATCCGCTATACTTTTATGCAGCTAAGCAGTCAATCATCAATTCATCCATCTATACTAATATTATAAATTCGAAAGTAACTCTGTCTGTCTGTATGTTACCTTTTCACGCCTAAACCACTGACCGGGTTTCGATAAAATTTGGCAAGGAGATAGATGGCATCCCGGAGAAGGACATAAGCAACTTTTTGTCTCAAAAATAAATCTAAGGGGATGAAAGTTTGTATGGGAAACCTATCATTTCTTAAGTTAGGGCTATGAAAATTTAAATTTGTGCTTTTGGTAACAAATCAAGAATGACGTATTTCAGCGTTTTTCAAAAATTATCCCTCAAGAGGGTAAAATAGGGGATGATATTAAAATTCACATGTAATATTGTTTTTTTGTCTTCTTTTCAAGAGATTTTTGGGATTGGAAATATAGTCATAGTCCGTATGTATCTTGGATTAACATTTAGTCTTTATTAAAAGTTATTACAATTTAAATTCATAAACTAACTTTTCAAACATGCAGGTCCTGTATTAATATGTTCAATGGCGGCAAGAGTAGGTACACAAATCAATGGTGACAATAATAGTAAAACGAACAATTTGTATTTTAAGAAAGGCATTTAGAATCATATAAACTTAATTAGAATCAAATAAAATTTGTTAAAAAAACCGGTCAAGTGTGAGTAGGACTTGTGCCCTGAGGGTCCCGTTTCAAAGCTGTGCCTGCTCGGCTGCCCGAATTTCCAAATCTGGATTGAAGGACAAACTTAAAATGAATAACAACATATTATGTTATAATGTATTAATGTTAATGTTGTTCTTTTTCAATTGAAAAAGAACTTTTATTAGAGTAATTAAATACAGACTAAATGTTACTTCAAGACACGGCCTTTGAATTTTTAATCTCAGATTGCAGAAAAAACTTTGCCGTTCATTATAGAACTATAAATTACCAATTTTCGGATTATCCTCTTTACTTGACCTTACTTCTCGCCAAACTTCATGCTGCTGGACCAACGGGAAGTACCAAATAGACTGGTTTATTTGCGAGTGTCAAAATATGCAGCATAAAAGGCTATATTTTTTATATAGTTAACTTTTTTTTGGGTGGGAAATTATCAAATAACTTCTCTCGCTCTGGGCGGAGCGGGAGAGCGTGTTAGGCTTATACTGACAAAAACCCACCCGTGTTCCTTCAGTTGCCTGTGTTTTGCCAGGGGCCACGGTAACCCTTTCGGACTTTCCTGCGACCCTAGCAGGCATCGGCCCTAGCGTACCATGGCTTGGACCAGGGCTGGACGCGAAAAATCACCACCACCGATCGTCTCCACGAGGACATGGCGGTGCCCCGCCCAAGTCGGGCAGACCTCCACCGTATGCTCCACCGTGTCCTCCGGGCGATCCACACAATGGTCT
Organism: Agrochola lychnidis; assembly: GCA_963680765.1. NCBI lineage: Eukaryota > Metazoa > Arthropoda > Insecta > Lepidoptera > Noctuidae > Agrochola > Agrochola lychnidis. Next base: position 15,199,519 of record OY796869.1, on the reverse strand, counting down.
CACCCGGGCGTTTCCTCCCACCTTATCCGAAACAGAAATCTCCCGAAACAACCGTGTCCGATGAGAACCTGCGTGAGGTGGAAGGTATGGACGCCGTGGCGCCTCTCTAGCCACTCTTCAATGAGGGAACTTATTGCCACAGTTGTGGCGTGCCCATTATTGCGTTGACTTGGAAATTTGATTTTCGTTACACTTCCAAGAGACCGTAGATCTAAGTTTTTAATATCTATTTCAACTTGATGCCTCCACGCGTTCCTGAGAAAAAGGGTCTTGACAGACACTGAAGTCATCGTTTAAGGGCTTTAATGTTTCATTTTGAGGTACGGAACCCTAAAACAGATTTATTATCAGCCTGTTATATTTTCATGCCGTAACGGCTAAACGGATTTAGATGATAGGCAAACGGATAGGCCATGACCCGGGTTAGGACATAGGATACTCTGAATCCCGGTAGCACGTTCCTGTGGGATATTTTCCGACATCCACGCGGGCGAAACCGCGGGCAAAAGCTAGTTATTTTAATAAAACTAAAAAGCTTGAAATAAAAAAAGTTATTTAAAAAACAAAAAACCCGACTGCAAAAACACATAACTGAAAAGAGAAAAACAAGCATTATAATCTATAGAATTTTGGTATTGCAGGCGGGACAAACCAATAACCTGAAATGATGGTATAAATTTTGTTTGTCCCGCCTGCAATACCAAAATTCTATAGATTATAATGCTTGTTTTTCTCTTTTCAGTTATGTGTTTTTGCAGTCGGGTTTTTTGTTTTTTAAATAATTATTGTTTTAAATCCATACTTAATACTATAGACACCATTCAATTCATAGGTAGTACTTAAGACAAACTGTTCGAAAGGTTAATGTTAGCTCTTCTCACACACCTCGTAAACACAAAATTAATTCCAGAACAAGATAGATTTAGACCAGGGAATAGTCCTGCCAAGTCCTTAACCTCACTCAATACATCGAGGATGGATTTGAAATGAAGGAAGTGATGGACGCAGTTTTCGTGGAGTTGTCGGCAGCCTCTCTTTCTTTCTCTTTTCAATCGCTCTCTCACTGCTGAGAATCGTGACTCCGAATCAAATTGTCAACGGTCTTTTTCTATCTGTTGCGATCAGTGACCTGTACCCTAATTGCGTAATACAAAACAACCACAATCTGTTTCGATTTTAAACAAATTGCTAATCCATTGCTTCATAAGTTGGAAAAAAAAATCTGCTCAACAACGTAAATAACACAATGAATGTTGTTGAACTGTCAAAATGAAACAAATTAGACAAAATTGTTTACGAAAATAAGTTACGCAATTAGGGTACTGGTGGAGTACGGCGCTGATAGGTATCTGTCGGCAGCCTATGACACCGTAAATATTAAACGTTTGTTAGGAAAGGTTATTAACCTGACAGAGGATATAAAGTTTATCCGAATTCTTCGAGGACTGTTTAGTAACCGACGATTTGAGGTGAGTCTCCTTGAAGATAAAAGTAGATGGCGATCCCAAAAAATGGACTACCTCAGGGTAGCGTACTGGCTCCTCTGCTATTCAACATTTACACCAACGACTAACTGGTGAGCTCAAATACAACCCGCTTTCTGTACCCAGGCGACCTGGCATTAACTTGTCAAGATACTGACTTTGAGGAGATTGAGGCCAAACTTTTCACAGCTCTTACTGATCTCAGCCACTAGTATACCGGTAAGGCTTTGAAACCGAATTCCTCAAAAACTTATACCTTCGTAACAGGCATGCGGGTCGTAAAGTGAACATGTCATGGTAGAGGGTTCCAATCACCCACAGTGCTCACCCGAAAAATCTCGGATTGCCAAAATGTAAAACTGAAAGTATATGCCAGAAATAACTGGCTTGCTACTAACATCCACCAGATGGGGGGCGTCTCCCCAAGTCCTGCGAACAACTAGCATGACGCTTTGCTTTTTTGCTGATGACTGTGGTTGCCTTTTAAAACGACCCCAGTTTGAATGCTGTTGCACTGACTCGCACTGTGCCTCAAGAAAATCATAGGACTATTATAGCCACCCGCATTGAGAGGGAAAAGCTACAAGCTGACTCTGACCACCCAGTGGACAACTACATCTCAGTGCCTAAGAGGCTTAAAAGCCGTAAAAGTTTTCTTGGGTGCGTGGGTTCAGCTTATGGCAACGCCTAGTACACACGGCTACACATCAAGCTATACATTTCCAGTTTATACTGATCTCGCATTGTATAGGATTTCCGTACAATACAGATCAGCCCGTGAACCCATCTTCCCAGAGGCAGTGGGTTGAGCCGCTCTGCAGGTTGGTACGGAACAATCTTATTAATACGTCCACCAATACTGCTGAGCGTGCCCGCCTGCTAGCTGTGGGTGAGTGGTAGTCGGGCCTCTGGCTTCAGGCGCTACCGTCACCCAACATAGGCACTATGCTGGGTGATTCCACCTTCCGGCTCACTACCTGTCTGCGTCTGGGTGCTCCTTGTGTGGCACCGCATCGCTGCCAATGCGGTGAAGGTGTCGACTGTCTCGGACACCATGGCCTATCCTGCAGTAGGAGCGCAGGCCGGATAGCAAGGTACGCCAGCATCAATGACATCATCCGTCGTGCTCTTGTCACCGCCGGAGTGCCAGCTGTTTTAGAACCCAATGGCTTGGCACGCGACGATGGGAAGAGACCAGAAGGAATGACCATAATGCCTTGGAAGGTAGGTAGGCCTTTGGTGTGAGATGCAACGTGTGTCGACACCCTTGCGCCATCCCATCTTCCTAGCACGGCGGGCTGTGCTGGGGCTGCTGCTGCAGGTGTTTGAGCCGTTTGGGGTTGAAACACTAGGGCCATAGGGTCCGAGTGCCCACCTAGTTTTTCAAGACATCGCCAAGCGGCTGGTCGACTCTTCACGTGACCAGAGGGCTGGCCTATTCTTTGGTCAAAGAATCAGCATTGCCATACAACGTGGCAATGCTGCCAGTCTTTTGGGCACTTTTCCTATTGACAGCGATGCGGACGAATTTTTTGATGCCCTATGATTATTCCCCCCCCCCCTTTTTATATACTTGTACATATTATTATTTTAAGTCTGAGTTTTTAAATAATGTGAATACGTGTGTGTAAATAATAACATATTGTTTACATTAAATTTAAAAAAAAATATATGTCATAACAATAAACAGACTCGCTACCGTTTAACCATACCTACTAGCATTACATTAATCCATACCAATATTAAAAACTAGCTTCTGCCCGCGACTTGTTCACGTGGAAGTTGTAAGACACCACAATATACTACAATAACAGCCACATTTTATAAAATTTCCCTGTATACTACGTACATTTGTAGTTTTATTCTCATCAGCCAAAATATACAGAGAGTCAGGACTGGTGACGCGGGAGCAAGCGACGTACAGTTGTCCGTGTGAGAAACAGCTTGTCCTGAGGTCGACACCCGCAGCCTTCAGTGTCTACCCCTGTGACTTGTTGACAATCATCGCAAAGCATACGCTCACATGGAACTGCACGCGCTTAAACTGGAAGGGGTAAGTGTGGAGAATTAGTGGTATACGCGGTATAAACACTGTCTCGCCAACACCATAACCTGTTAAAATTTCCAACTCGATGACGTTTCTCTGCAAAGACACGACTTTGAGCCGGGTTCCGTTACACAGTTTCGTTCCGAAGGAGCATAATTATAAATGGTCCCGTTGGTACCCTTCTGGGTGGGGAACACTGAAAAACAACATCATAAGTTCATTACTGATGGAATATGAATGTTCAGTAGGTATCCTGCACCCCTGTCTACCTGTTCGGGTAACCCAGGCGTGATGTCGGACAAAAATAAAGCTGTCACAGTTACATCTCTGTCACTCAGAATTGTCCCTTACCTAACTCGACAGATCCCAGGTAAGTTTACAAAAATAACAACCTATATTATTTTTAACCCTGCTAACGTTTGCACAGCCCTCTGACCTTTGCCGTTCTCCAGTCATCATAAATATACCGAGAGGAAAATAAAATCGTTGTCTAACATAACTACCGTTAGGTACCTATATTCGAAGGACACAATAGAGAGTGCTGAACCAGTATTGAGGTAGAGTCCGTGACACCACTGAAGTCGATTTGCCACGTGCTAGTGTATAGATGTCATTGCATCACATGCCTAAAGAAAAATTCAGTTTGAAAGATTTTCCGCGAGCCTTCTTTCGTGATGCATTAATAATATTATGATCTTAGTAGGTACGCCTCTAACTTCAGGGTCCGATAAACATTTTTGCTTACTATGCAGAAAGTTTTTCGAGTCAACAGTTGCTATGATTTCTACCTTGCCTGCTTCCTTGGTGTGGACGGTATTATCACTATTTTATCTGAGGCAGGGATATTGGTGCCGATTCCCTTGTTCACAAACTAAACTAAATTTAAGTTCAGTGCATCTTTTTCTTTCTATTTCATTAAGAATAGGACAGAAGATAAATTTTAGTTTAGTCCTGTCAAATTAATCAGCACTTGACGTAAATTGACGTAATTTTAGTCGGCAAGTTTTTAATCACGTCTAAACTTGAATGGAGAGTGACAGGCGCTGATTAATTTGACAGAACTAAACTAAAATTTATCTTCTGTCCTTTTCTTAATGAAATAGAAAGAAAAAGATGCACTGAACTTAAATTTAGTTTAGTTTGTGAACAAGGGAATCGGCACCACTGTCAAATCAGTGACATTATTACAATTGCACGAAACTTTGTCAACCGCCTCCATTTCTCACAATTTAACGGACTTTTTTTAGTGTTATTGTAATTTCACGGGAACGATGTAGTGATTTTATAATAACCCTAGGTATATTATGAGTCCCCGCCGGGATTGCGAAGAATACCGAAAGGGAGATCGTGGCTCCCGGCATCAGGGCAACCGAAGGAACACGGGTGGGTTTTAGTCAGTAAGAGTCTGACAGGCCCTCCCGCTCCGTCTATAGCGGGAGAAGTTTTTTGATAATTTCCCAACCAAAAAAATAAAAGTTATATTTTGAGTCAAGTTTGTAGTGGAGTCTTCGTGCGTTTTGATTGGTCAACTCTTCTTTATCCACCTTTAAAATCTGCATAATAACGTGTAGAAGTTTAATCATTTTTTTTTTATAAGTTTGACATTGTAAACGGACCAATCATTGAACGTCTCACAAGTTTGACGGGCTGGCACATACAGTGAGATTATTGTCAAAATATTACTGCCTTGCAATATCACTGCGGGGGTCCAGTGGCTATAATGCCACTGAAATGAGCCCGTTAAATTGTAAGAAATGGAGGCGGTTGACAAAGTTTTGTAAAATTATAATATCACTGATTTGACAATATCTCTGCGACATATTATCTAAATTTTAAAGACATGTGGCATGCTACTGTTTCAACATAAATTCAAGAATGTTTAAAATACAAAAGTAAATTTTAAAGAAAATAAGACAAAAAAAAAAACTAGCTACTAGGGCTTTACTGGCGTCAGTTTATTTTTATTTTACTTTTGGAAGCAGGTAAATGCTATCTCAGTGCACACGTTGCTAATATTGTTTATTCAGGCGCCGTGTCACTGTGTTTACTTTCAAGTTTTATTCATAAAACAATAGTAATTTTAAAACGAAAGTAACTTTTAGCATGTAATATGTAAATAAGAAACCGTCGTTTAATAATTTGTGATTAACAATTTCTCTGAGTAAAGTACAAAAAGTTTAAACATGGTGAGTTATTGCAAAAGACACGTGTCACACGTCCAGACAATATTATTGAAATTTTTACATAATCTTAAACAAAATGGTTGTTCCGAGACGTGTCAATATGAAAGTTTCCATTTCCAATAACATTGAAGTAAATTTATCGCTTACTCGCAAAATGAACACACGTTGCTAACAGTATTTGTGCAGGCGCTAGGATGCGGATTATCGTATTTTACACGTTGAACGTCAAAATGCATAATATCTTTGCTCAAATAGAAACAGGAACCGTTTGTTGAGAAGTTTAATTGGTCGAGTTAGTACAGGTATGTCTGTTTGCAATTTCTAAATGAATGTGGTTAAAAGTAGTCCGTTTTCTGCAGCGCACTTTCACTTGTGAGGTGTTTATCTAGAGTGGAAAGATGCTGTTTTCAAAGATATTTTAACAGAGTTCACACTGCAGGGTAGTTTTCTTGAATAAAGTTTTGTATTTGAAGCAAAATGTACCGAGTACAGTAGGAGAATATTTTCAAATTTTTCCATGTTGTCCTACTGCGCGAAGGTGGAGGCTAAACGCGTGAGGGAGAGGCAAATTTCGCGCCCTCACGCCCCTAAACGCCGCTGGAGACGCCCTAGGGGTCGGGAACCGCAGGCCGATTCCTAGCCACCGTAGGCGTGGGCCTGCGGACGGTGAGCAATGTGTAGCTCGCCGTCCGATAAGGATCAGGCCCGGGTCGACGGCGCGTTGTGTTCCACGCGCGCCTCAAAGATATGTCAGCCTCAGCACAACTGAAGGGGTCCGCTAGGGCATTGGCCCTATCGGCTTGCCGGGGTTGCGGGTTTGTCCGTAAGAGTTACCGTGGCCCCTGGCCACATACAGGTAACTGAAGGAACACGGGTGGGTTTTAGTCAGTACGAGTCTGACACGCCCTCCCGCTCCGCCCAGAGCGGAAGAAGTTATTTGACGATTTCCCACCCAAAAAAAGAAGTTGTTCTACTGTTTTCATATTTATTCCCTTAATATAATAGGTATATTGGCATACCTACAAAAAAAAAACAATTATGTAACATCCAGTTCAAAAAGTACAAACACACATCATCATCATCATCATACATCTCGCACTCGAACAAAATAGTAAGTCCCTGAGACATACGGCAGGCCTATTACGTAAATAATAAATGAAGCAAAGTGAGAACACTTTCCCCTACGATTTCTCGCCCAATCCTTCAAGAAGATTTATTTTTGTTTCCTGTTCTCACCTACGCTACGAGAGTTCCTTTCGACGAATTTTAATGAAATTGTAGAAGTAATTGTACTTGGGAAATGTGGAACTGGGAATTTGCAGAATACTATTCTGGGAGCTGTGAGAAAAGCGGCTTACATATTTATGGTCCTTACTGCTTAAGAGTTTAATTGGTTCGGTACCTATGTTGAAGAACTTGTGCGGAGTGAAATTGCGTTTTGTTATTCGGATATCTATGTGGATAGGTAGCTACATTGTTTTTGTTCTATGACTAATATATTGCTGTGTGGTTGTAGACTTTACCTGTGTAGGTATGTGTAATCTCCCTTGGGCCATTTACCAGCTTGCTTCAATTGACGTACTTACCTACATATTGTCATATTCAAAGGAGTAGCACAGCTCGATGTAATAACAGTAGAAAAGCTTCTTGTGGAAAGGCTTAGCAGAGAAATACTCCACCTATTTAATCTATTTATGCTGCGATGCAGTATTTTTTAAAGTGAAAACTTCTTTAGGCGCGTTGGGAATTTTTGAGATGGGAAAAAACAGCGACACCGTTACCGACACCTCATTTTTGTAAACGCGATTGTGCTCTTTATTTATGTTACGTTACGGATCAATGTTCTATGCAAGTATTTTTACTTTAAAGGTTTTGGAACTATTTTTTTTTTTTTGTAAACGCGATTGTGCTCTTTATTTAGATAAAGTTACGGACCAATGTTCTATACAAGTATTTTTCTTCCACCAAGGCGATCTTGTTCAAGTTTTCACTTCTGTCGGCACTCCCGGAGTGCCACTATTTGTTCCAGTTTGATGGTTATGAGTGCCGGTGATATGAAAGGCAGTCATGAGACTTTTTGACACTTATGTCGGCAATTCCCTTGGTTCGGCATAAAGACCGACGGATCATATTTCCCTAAAAAACCCGAGAGCAAAAATGACAACCTAGTAGATAGTTACCGGGACAAACAAACGCAACGCTAACCTTTAAATATCGAGCCAACACAGTAACATCAAAAAGCGGGTAGCGAAACATTTTTGTTGAAAAGTTTGCAGTGGGCCAAATTTTCATACAGTTTTTGCTACCCCGCAGAATTTGTTATATAAACGCGAACGCGATGCATTCCGTATTGCGTTTTAAAACTCGGTTTGAAAGTACTCAAAGCGACGTTTTGAATGAGTTTGTATGAAGGTGTTAAACATGTTTTTTTTACCTGTGATTATTTTTGGAATTCATGTGAAACTTTCCGTATTGTAATTTTTATTAGTATGCAGCGTTAGCGGCTAACATGACTACTGCAAACCTTTCCCTCTGCTGATTTATGTAGTTCTCCAAGCTAGGCTTCGTCTGTTCCCAACAAAAAACTACAAAACAAATCTATCCACAGCCTAATCTTCATCCCACATTACTTCCCCATATAAATCACAGCCTTCCAACAAACAGTTCCCTAATCACTCAACTGGTGACTCGGAGCAAGTGTATCAAATAATGCAAAATAATGCTCGTAGGAAAGCCTCAGGCGCTCGTTCTTGTGGGAACAATCACAGGCTGGCGTGACGTAGGGAGTACGTGACGTCACTATAGTGCAGGGTGACCGGGGGTAACGAACCGGTCAGCCCATTGTCGTGTTGAAACTGAAACGTCCTGGACGTATATGGTTTTGTGATGAAGAGGGGTTACAGAAGGCTAATTTAAATGTGTTTATTTATGTTAAATGTTATGTTTATAATGTTGTAGATATTAGGAAATGGTGGATGGCCTAAAAGATCAGACCTGATGGAAAGAAGCTACGGACTCGTATGGACATTTGTACCTGGACCAGAAGAATTACCAATAGGTACTGTAGACACATCTAATTATTGAATTAATATTTATTAATATTTCTATTTTAAATCTAATGATTATTTAACTGTATCATGATTGCGTTATGAACTTATGAATCTTATTAATATTTTTAATCATATTACTATAGTTTATTGAAATGAAATTTGAATTAATTATACTACTTATAAATTTGTACATTTAAAGAGTCAAGAACTAAATATATTATTTTTATTGTTTTTTTATTTTTTAAATGTAGGTACCTACTAAAATTAATTTGAAATCGTAAATAATTTTTCATGTAAATTGATATTGTAATGTAAATAAGCAAGAAATAAAAGGCTTTTTTTATTTTAATTTTTTTTATTTATTTTTACTGTAGACACTCAGCGCCGCGCCGGCCCGAGAATTCCTGGCGCCCTAGGCGAAAGGCTGGAACGGCGCCCTTTTAAGAAAATTCGTGACAAAGTAAAACTATGTTCTTTCTTTTTCGTGTGGTTAGTGACTAACCTGGTATCAGAGTTTTAAAGCCACCCATGGGCCTCTGACTTGGCTTCACATGCCGTCGAGAAATATCTCTCAGGCGCGATCGGTACAGCGATCACGGTCAAAATATAATTGTCAAATAAATTTTGAACAAAACATACAACAAGAGAAGCAGAAATCACGATTTTTTTAGCAATGGAGCGAGTTGAGGCTATCAACTAAACTCGCTTTTGATTTCCAGATGAACCGTTGGTTTCGTAAATGTCCATGAGCGCATTTTGGTAGAAAAATGGGTAAAAAATTGGGAGTATTTTGAAGTTGAACAAAAATAATAATTTCGATGCCGCCGATTGCCGCCCCCCTAATACGAGCGCCCTAGGCTGTCGCCTCGTTCGCCTATATGAACGGGCCAGTCCTGTAGACACTTCGCGTGACTACGGTACCGGGACGGTGTTGAATAAAAAGTTTCTAGGGTTAAAACCGTCAGTACATTCAATTCAATAGTACATCTTTATATTTCCAGTTGCTTAACAGCCTTCGGCTCGACCCTCTTACTTTTTTTCTTCAAACAAAAACATATTTCAATCCTATTTTAAATAAATTCTGTCAGATTATTCGGATGTAGTGCTACTTTCGCACTAGCCTGCACATCTTGAGGTTGCTTCTTGCATAAAACCTTACAGTACCTTGTCAGAAGAAACGAAGAAAAGTCTTCTGTGGCTGTAATCCCACCGATATTGAAACAGAAGGTTATACTTAGATAAGAAAAAAAATGTGTACGTAGGTACGGTGAATAAAAGTATCTAGGGCTGTTAGCTGTTATAGCGTGGAATGGCTAACTTCGGGCCTTGGGGCGAGCAAGGATGCATAATAGGTACATAATCAGTGTCCACCTTTTCGTATAGCAACCCCACGTTGCTGTTGTACCTAATAACACAAAGGTCCTTCATAAAAAAACCGGCCAAGTGCGTGTCGGACCACGCACAATGAAGGGTTCCGTAGTTGGGATGAATTTATCCCAAAAACAAACTTAACTTTGTAGTTGAAAAATATGTTCTCCGATACGGAATGTATGGGTAAACAGGTTTTTGCAACTGCAAAGTTAAGTTGGTTGCTTATTACTCGTTAACCTGTAGAACCTACTTAGTTGTGATAGTTTTCCTTTTAATTTCGTTATATAAACTACTGTTGTGATTTTTTTCACATACCCAAAACCAACCATTTAGCCGGCAGGGGGGGGGGACACTTGACTCTAACAAAAATTAGCACTTTAAAGCTTAATATTTCGCAAACGAATCCCTGAATCCAAAAATGGTTTTCACAAACTCACAATATTTTTGAAGGACCTTTCCAATGATACCCCTCACCATGGGGTATCATTGGAAAGGTCCATCACACTTTACGTGTATGAGAGATACCCTAAAAAAAAATGTTTTTCATAATTTTGTTTTACCACTTTGTCGGCGTAATTAATATGTATACCTATGCCAAATTACAGCTTTCTAGTACTAAGGGTCTCGGAGCTAGACCGCGGACAGACAGACAGACAGACGGACATGACGAAACTATAAGGGTTCCTTGTTTACTACGGAACCCTAAAAACCGGTCAAGAGCGAGTCGAATTCGTGCACCGAGGGTTCTGTACCATTTTAAAATATCCTCGGCGAGTCCTTAATTCGTCAGAGAGTTTTAACACTGCACACTGCCGTGCAGAATTCAAAAGTCGAAAATAATGCGACCTAAAAAAAAGTGTTTGAGAATGTGCAAATAGCGCTCTTTCATATGATACCCCATATGCCCTAGTAGCCCCACTTCGATTTTTTAAGACCCCCGTTTAGTACATTCCTGTTGCAAAAAAAATAAAAATATTTTTATGTTTTTATTTGCAAAATAGTTGGGCAAACGTCATCTAAAACTGTTCCAAATTTTAAGTTGATAGCATTAGTAGTTCTTGAGATATCCAGCTGTGATAGACAGACGGAAAGACAGACTGAGTCGCACCATAAGGGTTCCTTTTTACCATTTTGGTACGGAACCCTAAAAAGCGAATCCTTGACCTGCTGCTTTGCCTGTGTTAACATCCGTCCCTTTTTAGCTCACTGCCAGTCTTCGCTAATAGGGTCCAACTTTTGTAATGCGAAGGTACTTGAGAATTTGTAATTTTCCGGCCGTGATTGTGCATCAGGACCTTCTAAGCGACTATTGTTCAACCGAACTTAAATACTTATTTACATTAAAATAATGTGGTTGCGTGCGCTGTCTGCCCAGGGTGCTCAGGACACTACATTTAAGTATCGCTAGTAAAGAACTTAACATATATAGGTACTATGAAGTGCTGTAGGAAATGTAATATTATCCAGTCCGCGTAACACTGGTCAGTTTCAAACTAACGAATCAACGAAACTGGTGAATTAAGTAAACTGACGAGTGAGGGTTAGTGACCAGTGAATATTATCTTGTTTGCGTGTCACTGATAAGTTGCAAACTGACGAATCAACGAAACTGGCGAATCAAATAAACTGACGAGTAAAGGAAACTGACCGGTGAATATTATCCAGTCTGCGTACACTGGTCAGTTTTAAACTGACGAATCAACGTAACTGGCGAATTAAATAAACTGACGAGTGAGGATTACTGACCAGTGAATATTATCTTGTTCGCGTAAATCAATTTCAAACTGACGAATCAACGAAACTGGCGAATTAAATAAACTGACGAGTGAGGGTTACTGACCAGTGAATATTATCTAGTTTGCATAAATCAATTTCAAACTGACGAATCAACGATACTGGTGAATCAAATAAACTGAAGAGTGCGAGAAAAAGATCAGTGATACGCCTGACTCATATTAACAACCATTTTATATTAAAAAAAACTGTGTATCTTTAACCATAAGGCCGCGGACTCGAACTCAGCGGGCAGCGGGGTGGCGGTGGCAGCGGCGCGAGAGCGGCGCGTTCGAATGCTTAGATTTATATGTAACTGACCTCGAAAGCAGCGGCGCGGGGAGCGAGCGGTTCCTTATAAAACTATGCGTTGCCGCGCCACTGCCACCGCTGCCGGCCGTCCCGCTTCCCGCTGACTTCGAGACCGAGGCCTAAATGTCAGTGGCGCAATTCTTTAGCAAAGTGGCAATGCTGCCAGTCTACTAGACACGTTTCCGGATGACAGCGATGCGGACGAGTACTTCGACAGCTAAGTTTCCTTTTGTTTTTGTATTTATTTGTATAGTTAGTTAGTTAGTCATTTAATATAGTGTTAGATTGTATGTAAGATTTGTCATGTAAAAAAAAAAAACAAAAACATCATTTATTATTAAAGTGATGCTTTTCAGGAAATAAACTCTATACCACACAGCACTTGGTCGCTTTTAATATCGCGTCGGTACGCAATGGAAGTGAGTCTAAAAGTATTATAACTAATTTAGCTTGTAAACGATTCTACGTAAATTGTGTGTCTCTTTCTTCAAACCTAAGCTTTTTCTGCCAATATAAAGCTTAAAAAACATTGGCACTTTGGCACTCCGGGAGTGCGACAGAAGTAAAAACTTGAACAATTTTACTGTGCAGGAAATACCTACTTTTAATGTCGTGTCGGTAACGGTGTCGCGAGTTCAATTGTTTTTTCCCATCTCAAAATTACCCAACGCGCTTAAAGAAGTTTTCACTTTAAAAAAAAAAACTTTTAAACTTGAAATCGAGAGTCTTCTTCATCATTGTGACATTGGTTTAATTTAAAACGTTACGTCAGGTCACACGAAAATAAGATTATTTTCGTGTGGTTAGTGACTAACTTGGTGTCAGAGTTTTAAAGCCGTCCATGGACCTCTGACTTGGCTTCACATGCTGTCGAGAAGGCATGCCAGTTTCCTCACGATGTTTTCCTTCACCGTTTTTGAAGCAATTGATTTATTATACAATACGTACATGAATCCGAAAAGTCAGAGTTGCGTGCCTTGGATTCGAACTCGAGACTTGGCAGTCTGACAGTCACACCACTAGGCTATCACTGCCCGTGGAACGTTAAGGTTACGGTGAGGGTCACGAAATGGAAGTAGTCCACTTAGAGCACCCGTCCGAATAGCACCTGCGTCTCAGCAGCCTACTGCTGGGATGTATTTGTTTTACAGGACGTTATTAAATGAAAGATATCGATAAAAATCACTAGAATGTTTATTAATTACACATAGGTACTTACGTACATACGAAATTTGTTTTATCGAAATCTTTCATTTAATAACGTCTTGTAATACAAATACATCCCAGCAGTAGGCTGCTGAGTCGCAGGTGCTATTCGGACAGGTGCTCTAAGTGGACTACTTCATGAAATGATCGATAACAGTATTTTGTTATTAGAATATGTAGCAGTCACTTAAAAAACTACTTCTACGAAATTATAATTATCTATAAGTTTTCGGTTAGGATCACTCACACTTTATCAAGAAAGGTGGCTCTGAAATGAGAAATCTTGACTTTCGAATTCGATGCTGATCCAAACTAATGCAAAAACCTCAAATTAAATTAGGATTTAGAGAATCCTAATTTAATTTGTGGCTTACCCTTTGCATAAATTTCAGCACCCTGTTTCATGGATCTTAGGTAAATATAACTGGCATGCGTGAGCTCGTAACCTTTAATAGGACTACGATTTACCACTGACAGCTACGTATGAAATACTCTAAAAAAATACAATGTGAGCGACAGTGTATTTTTTTAATTTTCGGCATGTTCCCGCCCGCATTTTTCTGAATGTTCTTGAAAAAATATCGAAAAATAACCTTAAAAGGGGCTATCTTGACTTTTTTTTTTAAATTCTTAATATGATTTTATGAACCCCCCTATGATTTTATGAACTTATACATGAGTTTTTTTTAAAAAAAACGCCGTTTTTTTTTAGAAAAAAAAAGGTTTCACCTCCGTTTTTTTTCATAGTTGACAAATTTTAATAAAAATGTTAGTTAATCCGATAAAATAACTCATAAGCTTTTAGAAATAATAAACTGAATCCAAATCGAGCCAATAACATCGGAGACATGGCAAACGCTACTCAAAACATAAAAAATTTAATAACATGAAAAATATACACACGTTGTCTACATCTCTTTAACCACTTTCCTATCGCAGGTATATGCTGGACGAGATTTCTTTAGAAATAAGCATCACCTTTGTACGTATGTTTCTGTTCCTTTCTTCTTGTCTGTTTATATGCATGTACATAAACTGTTAAATAAATAAAAAGGCAGTCAGTAGGTACAAGATTTTATTTAGCCTCATTTGGTAGAATAAAGTACTATAATAAACCATCTTTAATAACCATCAGGCTTCATTGCATGCTCCAATTCTGAAAACCAATCCCAAGTCTCCAAGGTTATGAAGCGACTCCCAGTCTCTTATAACGATCTTCTCAGATATTCCGTGGTAAGTTTGAACGTATTTTCAATACGGCATTATTTCCGCGTCATTTCCTCTGGTCTGAGTCTAAACTACTGTAGTTAGAAGTTCTACGATAGTTTAGAAGTCTGTTGATGGTACTGACTGGAGGTTAGAGATATCTTTCAAACAATATTCGATTTAGGAAGATATTGGACGTTGTACGTTTTATAAAATAATGCAGTGGTTAGTTCATTTTCATAAGAACATGACTGTTTGCGATTGATTCGAGTCCATACGTGTCAATATAATGATGTGCTGCTGTTGAAATTAGCCAACATGGGTTTCACGCCGCATACTATTCAATTCTTCGTCGATTACTTGCGCGGCAGACGTATATACGTTGACTGTGGCGGACGCTTTTCTGAGATCTATTACACCAGATCGGGCGTCAGCCAAGGAAGTAATCTTGGACCGTTCCTTTTTATTCTCGTGGTGGACGTCTTACCGAAAGTAGTCAATGAATCAACTTGCCTACTCTTTGCTGAAGACCTAAAGTTGATTCATGTAGTGAAGCAGAATGACGATCGTGACATACTGCAGCAGGATTTAGATCGAGTCACTAAATGGAGCCAGGAAAATAAACTATACTTCAACTCGCTGCTCTGTGTTTTCGTTCACTCGCGCTCGCACCCCGTTTCACCATGAGTACCTCATAGAAGGTGAACCGCTGCAGCGTGTCATGGAGGTCAAAGATCTAGGCATTCAGTTCACCGCTGATTTGCACTTTCGGAAACATATCGTGGAGGTTTGCAAAAAGGTATATCGTAACATAGGTTTTGTTTTGCAACAACGCGACTATTTGGAGTCCCAGTAAAGCCAAATACAGTACGATGCTAGAGTGGATACAATATAAATAAGATTTATGTATTTGAGGTTACATGGAGTATATCCGGGAAACTCATTGCTATATACAACCTCATTCATTTTTGAAATGGTTGGGTACTATAAATTAGAAATCAAGCGGAAAAAATAAATAAATAAATTCTGTTCAACCAGTAAGTACTCTAATTGCGTAACATAGTTTGATTCACAATTTGAAAGATTTTCAAGAAAATTGCCAATCCATTGCTTCATAATAATATGTTTAAAAAAATCGTCTTCTGAACAACGCAAATAATCCAAAGATTGCATTGCCATTATGTCGATGTCGATATCGATGTCACACAGTATTTTATATAGTTTATTAAAACGGTACAACAGCAATTACATTTTTACTTATATGGTGTGATTGATGATTTGACATCATTTTGTCAAAGTTTTTCGCCTACACCAAACTGTTTTTCAAGAAACTAACTGTCTCAATAAATTAGAGTTCCAATCAAGTTAATGAACAAACGTTCTATTCAATGAGACAGTAACTCTTAACACTAACTCGTGTAGCTTGGCAAGCCGCCACATAACACATCTGGCTGCGATAACCACCAGTAGGTTTCGACAAATAGTTCCGAAACTTTAGGCCCAAGTTTGCTTTGAAGGACTCTGCAATATACAGCGTCTGTATTTGAAGTATTCTCATTTATAACTTATACGGAATTTCTGAATATAAATTTAAAAAAAAGTTCATCATCGTTCTTTTGTCCTTGTCCTTTCCATTTATTTCGGGTCGGCACAATAAGTCATTTACCGCAATCTGTGCAACTTCTTAATAGTCTTGCTATTTTTAACCGAATTCCAAAAAAGGAGGAGGTTCTCAGTTTGTCGGAATATTTTTTATTTTTACGTATATTCCCCGATTCTTCAAAGACGACTGGACCGATTTGGATTTCTTTTTGTTAGGAAAATTCTTTTTTGTTTGAAAGGGCGGTCTCATATAAATTTTATAAATGCTTATTTGAGTTAGCTTCATTATTAGCACCTACGTATTTTTCCCACTTAGGGGTAGGTACCACAACAAAAAAGTTAAAAATAAAAACTTTTTTACAAAAACAAAACAACAAAAAATGTTTTTATCTTAAATGTAGAAGGAGGTCAAATGCTTCATGATAATCTTTATTGCAGTAGTCACAAAATGTATAACTTTTCCTACTTGCCTTGAACAATGTAGGACAAGTATTTTTTTTTAGGGGCCACGTTATCCCTTTCGGACTTTCCTGCGACCCCGGTAGGCATCGGCCCTAACGGACCCCGTCAGTTGTGCTGACATCTCTTTGAGGCGCGCGTGAAACACAACGCGCCGTCGACCCGGGCCTGGTCTTTATCGGACGGCGAGCTGCCCATTGCTCACCGTCCGCAAGCGGGCGCCTACGGTCGCCGGGAATCGGCCTGGAATTCCCGACGCCCAAGGCATCTCCTGCAGCGGCTAGGGGCGTGAGGGCGCAAACTTTGCTTCTCCCTCACGGCTTCCGCCTCCTCCTTCGCGAGCATTACTGCTTCGCAGAAGGAGGTGATGGCTTCTCATGCCCTCTAGCTCCGTACCATGGCCTGGACCAGGGTCGGACGCGAGATCACCGCCGCCGATTGCCTCCACGAGGACATAACGGTGCCCCGCTCAAGCCGGGCAGACCTTCACCGTATGGTCCACCGTGTCCTCCGGGCGATCCACACAATGTTGACACCCGGGAGTTTCCTCCCGCTTTATCCGGAACAGGAACCTCCCGAAACATCCGTGTCCGGTGAGGACCTGCGTCAGGCAGAAGGTGAGGACGCCGTGGCGCCTCTCTAGCCACTCCTCAAAGAGGAGCCTTACTTGGGACTTATCGCCGCAATTGTAGCGTGCCCAGTGGGACCAGCCACCGGGAGTGGAATAGAAAAGAATAATATTTACCTCAAAGAGGAGCCTTACTTGGGACTTATCGCCGCAATTGTAGCGTGCCCAGTGGGACCAGCCACCGGGAGTGGAATAAAGAGGAGCCTTACTTGGGACTTATCGCCGCAATTGTAGCGTGCCCAGTGGGACCAGCCACCGGGAGTGGAATAGAAAAGAATAATATTTATTTGCTTAAAAACATGGTATCTAGACACGCGGCAGCGTGTCGAGCCAAGTTCTAGGCAAGACGGCTGCAGTGTGTTATATTACACGAACCATTTGGAGCCACTTTTGACCCCTTAATAACTCAAAATCTATGTAACATAGACTCATGAAATTTGGTTTATTTATAAAAACCCCTTAGATTAACTAGAACTCCAAATTTCATAAATAAAACTCAAACGGTTATTGAGATATTAACGTATAAAAATCGGCATTTTTATCAACGACCTGTCACTAGACATCAAAAACATTTAACCCATTTCCGGGTGACCTAGAAAGTTGAAAAGAGATTTCCCGAAAGCAGGCCCATGGTATGATACTGTGTCAAAGCTTATTTATCAAAAATTATGTCGTATTTTTTTCAAGTCGTTTTATCAAAATTTATTTCTTCTAGCATTAGAGAACCTAATAAATATTTATTTTGTTGATACTTAAAGAACTACATCCGCCATTCAATCCTAACCTGAATGTTGCCAGATGACAGACTAATCCAATAAAATAATTTGTAATCGATTGAAAATATCGATACTAACCCACATGGAGTAGGTGGAGTATCCACTACACGAGTATGTTTTAAATGCTATTTATTATACTCAAATACTGTAAAATTATGATTTTACAATAAATAAAATATTATATGGTCTGAATATACTCAACAACTTAAAAGTGTTTCGAGGCAGTAATGTTATTTTATAAACTACCAGTGATCAGAGTAAGTAGATTGATTTGAGGTCAATGAACTGGCACGTATATTAGTATGGATACGCCTCCGGGATTCCGGGATTTTGAAATTATTAAGATTTTTTAAGGAATTTCAAATGTTGTAATGTGTAGAATAAAGAATACATCAATATGAATAAGAAATGTTCAACCCTTTTGCTGTCTGTTTAATAGTATATAGGTGATCGGACTCCAAGAAAAGGATAGATATACTATAAAACAATATAATATATTTTAAATATTTATCTATCGCTTTCTATAAATTTCTAATGTAGTAGTTTAAAAATCCTTACTTTAACAATATTTGATTCAATCCCGTAAGTACCAAAATGAAATCCCGGAAAAAGGCTTATCCATGTTATGATTTCTATGACTATTCATGATGCGAGTACGTAAAATCAATCTACCTACTCCGATCACTGATAATCACCCAATCGATTTCGTCAATCGATTACCAAAATAATTAAACCTGGTAACACTGACACCATGCATAATGTCAAACTGTCAAAAAAAATCTGTCAGATCAATGGCATTGTACGTTGATTTGAATTTATTTTTCCGTATTTACTTTATACTTATATTACGTTACGATTTAATGCTGTCAATTTAAATTGAAGCCAGAGGAACTATTGCTTATCTTTCCATGGCCCTGGGTAAGTTTATTATGTTCTCTAAATATTTATAAACACCGTCGTATTGTATAACCTCATTGATTTTAGCAGCCTATTAGTAGAAGGCCTATGTTCAGTCAGGGGTACGTCGCGCGTCGTCAGCTGTAAATGTCTATAGTATGATGTAATTATATAGCATAAGTAAATACACTGAATTTTTTTACCTTTTTCAGGTATGACGATGACATGTGTTATTGCAAGACTTGACATTATTGATTATATTATCTACAACTCTATCCCAAGTATTACTTGCTCAGGAAAATCTAAGCATATTATGTTATGTATGTGGCATGTCAATTGCAAGTCACAGAAGTCATCAGGTTAGTGTTTTTAAAATGGCAGAATTACTATGAGTGATATAATTATTATACAAAAGTAAATAAACAACAATAAGAGTATTTTCTTACTTTCTAGGTTAGGTATACATTTGGATAAAGTTTGTCATGCTTACTGAGAGAGGCTGCTACCAGAGATGTTTATAGGCAAGCAAGTGATGATAAAAACAGAGCCACCCTAGAGTGTAAAAGATTTACCCATAATAGATCAAAACAATAATCTAGTTAGGGCCAGAATCAAATCGTGACATGTGAGCAGCAGGACTTAGTGTACATAATTATTGATAAGTGAGCAAAATAGGACAAATTTTTTAAGAGATCATCATTGCTTATTACTGTTTTGTGGGAAAGCGTACATCTACCATCTACCGTACCTACGCTGCTTTCATACCATGACTACGTTATGAGAATGAAGCTGAAGCCGTTTTAAATTCTATGAGAAATAAAATGTTTTTAGTATTTAGGTATTGTTGCCTTATTTGTTAAAGTAAACCTTCCTATAGAAGCACTGAAAATGCTGCTGCCAATGAGATTATTCATCTTTAATTAAGAGAGTTGGCTAAAATAATGTTTATGCCATTAAATCTTTCATATTTAGCGCGCAAGATTATTAATTTACCTTTATAAAATTCAAGTCTGTAAATGCGATAATCGCCATTTTGATGACAGTCGAGGTCGAGGCTAAAAAACATAAAAATTGGGGATTGCGAACATCCAAACTCCACCATAAGGACAGCGACTATTACAACATTTAATTATTTGACGAATTCATCCATTTTTCAAGTTAAATAAGTAGTAGTAATGAAGTTTTTGATATCAAAAGTCGAAGATTCGCGCCAATCGTGCGTGTTTACATTTTAACTTTTCACAATTAACACACATACACATATCTGATACGACTTTAAATGTGACAAATGTGATTAAAAATATTATAAGTAACTAGAAAATGCCCAGATCTTTACTTATTATACGAACACATGTTCAATAACACGTAATATTCATTACTACTACTCAATTTGTGTTAAAAATCGTCGATCATTGTTTTTTTTTTTATTGTAATGATGTGCGAAAACGATTATGCCAAACGTTTTTTTTTTTTTTTCAATTTTGATTGTCTCGATTAATTTATAATTATGTCGAATGTCTGAAATCTATACTTGAAAATTAAAATAAAATTGTTTTAAGCATTAAATACAATAAACATTGTTTAAAATAATTATTTATACTTTTCTAGTGTTTAATCGTTTTTAGGACATTCAATATAAAACGAGTCAACACATAGAACGAGGATAGATACTTACCTCATTTATTGAATTTCGCGCCGAATTGTTTCTATTTATTTGAATTTAAATTCGGAACGTTGTTCAAAATTATTTTTAATTTATTGGACAATTTTTAATTTATTTACTGTGGATTTTATTTTTGATACTTTCTGATATAGAATGCCTAGTATACATTTTTTAGGTAGGCTTAAGAAAATTTTGTTTGGGAATGTTGTTAAATTAATTCTATAAATTAGGTAGGTATTCCGCAAACACTTTTAAATGACGTCTATATTTTTAAATTGAAACTTTTATTACATCGTCTCAAACTTTTTCGTCTGTGTGTTGCATGTCGCGTGTCGGTCGGCCGCGGAGTAGGGATAAATTGAAAGGCGATCGTCAGAGCAGCCAAGGCCAATATGGCGGCGCCTATAGTTCGCAGCAACTGACCGTGTAAAGTTTCACTTTTACCGTGGTTTCATAAAACCAACAATCATTTTTTTTTAGTTGTATGAGTTTGATAGTATTTGTTTTTAATAGGATAATCTTACTCGAGTAATAGAAATTGATTATTTTTGAGGTAGTTTCAAAACGAAATTTAAAAAAAACTGCCAAAGTGTATGTCGGACTACGCACAGTGAAGGGTTCCGTAATTGGGATGAATATTTACGCATAAACATTGCATAGTATAAATTTTATCGACTATCAATATAATTATATAATTTTCTACTATCTATATAATTTTATACTATCTATATAATTTTATCGAAAATAAGTTTGTATTTCTCGAAAAAACTATAACAAACAAAGTTAATTCTGCGGTTGTAACCGAAAATAAACTGTATCTCAAAAATTATTGACTTCAAAAGCAAAGTCACTTAGAAACATCTTAACATTTTAATTATGAGATCCAACAATACACGCTTTATATGCATAGATTTTTTTCATCTCTCGGTTATATGTAAGTATGGAGAATGCCACCCCCACTATTATGTTTATCGTAATTTCACTACACCATTGTTTAACGGTGCAAAAACTACACCTTCTTCAAAATTTTCGTCGATAGAGTGTAAATAGTCTCCATGTTAAATGACTGTATGACGCATCCGGACGCACGGACAGACGAACTTGACGAAATTAAGAGGTCCGTTTTTTTACGGATTTTGATTATCAAGTTTACAATTGGCATGAAATTGATGTCTATGACAATTGATCTACAATATTATTATTATTTGGAATAGCCGCCATCTTAAAATCCAGAATGTCCATCTAATTCGATATCAGCACTATCTCCCGAAAAATATGAAAATGACAGTCATGACGACAAATTTTCAAATGGGGTTAAAAACTGCCACTTGCTCACTTCAGATGGCGCTGATCTCCAGCGTCTTATAATTTGACAGCTAACTATACATTTTTGATTCGAATGCCAAAAGTTGATGTAAATTCCTGAATTTCATGACTGAATTCAAAACACCCCGTCGAGTCAACTGATGTGTCACGTGTCAAAATCTTGGTCCCTAATGTTAGGCGGCAGTGAATTCATTTCATTCATTTTCTGATCTCGAAAAACGTTGTTACAAACGTCAGGTTGGTATGTTCAAGGTAGTTGGTAGGTTGGTACTATGCTTGAGACGTTTTTGAATTGATAGATCGTATGACTATTGTTTTAGGGACTATTGTCGTTTAATTTTTTATATAAACTTACGAATAGTTAAGTCCATAGTGAGGTCAAAATGTAAATCCAAGGGGCGGCTGCAACGGCGGCGGTGATCTCTCGCATCCGGCCCTGGTTCAGGCCATGGTACGGAGCGAGAGGAAATGGCAGGCCGTCACCTCCTTCTGCGAAGCGGTAATGCTCGCGAAGGAGGAGGCGGAACGCGTGAGGTAGAGGCAAAGTTCGCGCCCTCACGCCCCTAACCGCTGCAGGAGGAGACGCCCGGGGCGGGAATCGCGAACCGATTTCCGGCCACCGTAGGCGCGGGCTTGCGAACGGTGAGCAATGGGTAGCTCGCCGTCCGATAAGGACCAAGCCCGGGTCGACGGCGCGTTGTGTTCCACGCGCGCCTCAAAGAGATGTCAGCAGAAATGACGGGATCCGCTAGGGCCAATGCCTGTCGGGGGTTCGCAGAAAACCGATAGGGACATCGTGGCCCCCGGCAACAGGGCAACCGAAGGAACACGGGTGGGTTTTAGTCAGTAAGAGTCTGATACGCCCTCCCGCTCCGCCCAGAGCGGGAGAAGATACTTAAAAAAAAAAAGGGGCGGCTGCAAAAATTAAATAATTAAATTATACGTGAGAAGGAACTTTGTTCCTGACGGGGTCAAAGTCAAAGTCAAATCATTAATTTCAAATAGGCCCATGTATGGCACTTTTGAACGTCAAAAATTACAAAATAATAAAATTGATTCTATTCGCCCCTTCCAAAAGGTAGTTTTCGTATGGAGAAGAATGGGCAAGAAACTCCACCGTTACTCTTTTAAAATGTTTTACAATTGTTTGTATATGTACGTACATTTGTTAAATAATAATTATATGTGAAGACGGTGCACCTAGAATAAAATTACTATACCACAATAGGTAAAAAGAATTAAAAATGAAACAACGACAGATAATTTAATATGTGATAGATACATGGTGCTCACATATTTACAAACATTGTAAAAGTAGACGATTTTCCTAAAATTTTACAATTAATAAGTCAGTGTGTGAGGAAGTAATCACAGAATGTAAAATCAATGTCATAAAACACAAAGTAATAAATTTTACAATTAAATTAGCAAACAGTTTGATTTTGTCTTGATTCTAAATTGTCCTATGGAGCAGGACCAGCATGTTTCCAAGCACTCTTATCTTGGATATAATCCTCTAATTTGTAATATGCTTGTTTACAAAGTGTATTTTTAATATGAGTTTTAAATTTTCTTTCATTTAATTGCAAAATGTCACAAGGTATTTTGTTGTAACATTTAACACAGTACCCCATAAAAGATGTATGTACTTAAGATAATCTAAAAAATGGTTGATCTAGTTTATCTTTATTTCTAGTATTAAAATTATGTCTATCACTTATTTTATTAAAGAGATGTGGACTTTTCCTTACATACATAATATTTTCATAAATGAATTGGCAAGGTACCGTCATAATATATCCTTTTAAAAAGTTTCCTGAGAGATTCGCGGCGACGTAGATTATAAATGGCTCTGATAGCTCTCTTTTGCAAAATAAAGATGGATACAATGTCAGCAACCCGACCCCACAGTAAAATACCATACGACATAAGGCTTCCCGACTGTACACGTTTTTTTTAATAATAATACTTGCCGCGCCGGCTCAGCGATCTGACGTCATTGCGGAAAATTGTAACAATTGTTACGAAAGAAATACCTACATTCTTACACAATATTGCTACGCATATTTACAAAAAGAATTTAATAGATCACGTTTGATTGACGAATAATAATAATTTCTTTATAAAAAGTAATGATATCCCATCAAAAACATAAATGTGAAAATGGGAGCCAAATTCCATAAATATGGTTGTCGACTTCGCCGATAAAAGAATTGAAATCTAAATGGGTGCCAAGTTCTGTAGATAATCCTGAAATTTATTTATAAGAACATGCAACTTTCTAAAATAAAATTAAAACACAAATTCTTGTTTTTTCTGCTATAACAATGTTTGCTATTTAAAAATATAACTTCTTAAATTTGAACAGTCGAATTATTTACACAAAGCACTTAGGATAAATTGAAGCTCAAGATTTGACTTTCTCATATTTAACGTCTTGAGATTACTTGGTATCTTATTATACACGTACACACATTATATACGTACACACATAGATATACAACTTTTATTAAATTTAGCTAGTCTCGGAAGGATATGCAGTACGAGCCTGTGGGGGTCTCGTCGGTTACGAGGATATAAATCATTTGCAGTACTAAATAATTCCCTATGCTTCCTCACAAACATACATGACAAAAGAATAATGTATTTTCTTTTTGGATGAATCTTATTTGTATATCTACGCACCTGTATGCCATTGTTATTGAATCCATTCTTACCTCAAATAATTAATCGTTTAAGAACTTCACAAGCCCCTCTTCTTATAAACTACTTGTAGTTTGTGAAACTGCCGCATACCTTACCTGAACTTAATTTCTGGGTCTAACACTGAACATTTGACAAACTGTAGAGTTGTTGCTAACTTTAGCTTAATTAACTTTTGTGTTTGTTTACTTTAGCACGGTTTTAATGACAGACACACCTATGTAAATAGTGTGTATATTTGAATTTATTATTTTGACTAAGTACTGGGTAGTAGAGGTCATATAGGCAGTCGCTCCATGTAAAATACCGGTGTTCAGCCGCATTTAGTTAGACTGGATTCCGATCCCAACATAATATGGAAATGGCTAGGCAGATGATGATAAAAATACTGAAATAATATAACATAAAATAACATCACGCCTGTAATCCCTGATGGGAAAGGCAGAGGTGTACCTATAAAACACCCACAATTCGCCAGTTATAAACTATGGTGGGTAGACTGCGTCGTTCGTCTAGTGGTTGCTAGCCTGCTGTCTATCTGTCTACTGAGCGTGGGGTATGCTGGGTTTGAACCTGGCTGGACAGTCTTTTTCTTTTCGTGTGGTTAGTGACTAACCTGGTGTCAGAGTTTTAAAGCCGCCCATGGGCCTCTGACTTGGCTTCTCATGCCGTCGAGAAATATTTGTCAGGCATGCCGGTTTTCTCCTTCTGCGAAGCAGTAACGCTCGCGAAGGAGGAGGTGGAACGTGTGAGGGAGAGGCAAATTTCACGCCCTCGCGCCCCTAACCGCCGCAGGAGGAGACGCCCTGGGCGTCGGGAATCACAGGCAGATTTCCGGCCACCGTAGGCGCGGGCTTGCGGACGGTGAGCAATGGGTAGCTCGCCGTTCGATAAGGATCAAGCCTGAGTCGACGGCACGTTGTGTTTCACGCGCGCCTCAAAGAGATGTCAGCAGAATTGACGGAGTCCGCTAGGGCCGATGCCTGCCGGGGTTGCGAATAAGGCCGAAAGGGAAATCGTGGCCCTCCGGCAACATGGCAACTGAAGGAACACGGGTGGGTTTTAGTCAGTAAGAGTCTGACACGCCTTCCCGTTCCACCCAGAGCGGGAGAAGTTATTTGATAATTTCCCACCAAAAAAAAAAGGCATGCCGGTTTCCTCACGATGTTTTCCTTCACCGTTTTTGAAGCAAGTGATAATTATACAATACGCACATGAAGCTGAAAACTCCTTCAAAGACCATGACTTGGCAGTCCGACGGTCACACCACTAGGCTATCACTACTATGCCAAACAAAGCACAAGCTGCTGCACAAAGTGTTATTATGTTTTCCATTATATTCTGAACATGAGAACTAATCGTTATTGCCACCTACTCCTGATGGTTTTTAATCGACTGTTAGTATTTCCACTCCTTATAGACAATAAACTTAACTGCCGATTAGTAGAAGAAGTAGTGGCCTAGTAAAGCAGTAGTGACCCAGTTGAAACGGCCGAGACTTACTAGTGGTACATCGTAAGTTCACTCACCGCGCCGCTGCCATCAAGAACAGTTCCATATGAGGCCTCGGTCTCAAAATCAGCAGTGGCGGCGGTGCACAGTGGGAAAAAAAAGACTTTTTTGTTAAAAAATCTGCCTACACCACAATTTTTGACGTATCGCTGCCATTTTTTTATACATTCCTGAGATAACACACTTTGGTGTGTCACTGCTACTTTTCCAAAATCGAAATTTCTTTTATAAAAAATTTCTTTTAAAAATCGGGAAATGAATCAAATTTTTTTTTTGGGCCGCCTTTCTGTATCCGCTATTTTGAATTTTTATAAACAGACAATAAATTCATGACCAGAAAAACAACAGACTTTTTTTTTTTTTGTTAAAATATTTTTTTTAATTGTTTTTGCTTCAATTCTCGATTTTTTGAGGTTATAATAATAAATTTTAAGGAAAAGCGGCAGTGACACACCAAAATGTGTTTGTTATCTCAGGAGTGTATAAAAAAATGGCATTTCGCTGCCATTTTTTTAAGGTGTCAAAAATTGTGGTGTAAACAGACTTTTGAACAAAAAAAGAATTTTTTTTTCCCACTGTGTTGCGGCGCGGGTGCGGCGCGTTCCAATGTACATATAGTTTTATATGGAACTGTTCTCGCTCCCCGCACCGCTGCCTTCGAGGCCAGTTCCATATATCGCACGCTTAATCATATACTGACACAACTGAAAAAAGACGTTTTTCGAGAAATCGCAAAAAACGATTTAGCAAACCTGACTTACCTTACAAAATGGCTTATTACTCGAAGAAAATAGCTTTATATAATGAAATAATGTATTGTAGGGATAGTTGATAAAGTGAGTATTGTATTTGAATATAATTTTTAAGAAATTTAGATTTTTTACTATAAATTAATCGGTAAAAAAAAATATTCCTCAAGATGCGTCAGTGTAATATAAAAGATAAAGTTACATTGATTTAATACTGGTGACACATTTTGAAATGAGTCCGTGTTTTATTTAATATATAACTAAAGAATACTCATTATTAAGGTATGGGTCCTTTTACTATGAAGTAAAATTTTAATATTGGTGACATATTTTGAAATGAGTCCGTATTTTATTCAATGTAAGTTCTTATTGTTATTATAATGAGTCGTTAAGGTATATAAAATAAAAGATAAGTATAAAAATATTTCGTTTTATTTATTATTTTCATTAATAAAAGAATCAAAAACATAGTAAAGTTCAAAGAAAATACTGAAAAGGCTACTTAACAGTAGCCTTTTCAGCATTTTCTTTGAACTTTCGAGAACTTTTGATTTGCGGCTAACGCCTCATTGGTGGTAGGGACTGACACAGGTCAGCATTTTATTTGAACTTTAGGTACAATACAATTCACAATTGTTTTGTACAAACAATTGTGAATTGTATTGTACCTTATTGCAATGCAAACTTTAATTAACAATAAATCTTGTATACAACAACAGTCAAGTAATAATTAACTGTATGTCTACTTTTATGTAGTATTTGACTTATACACGAATGAATCTTAATACTTAAGATATATTATTTGAATTGAACTTAATACTCTTACAATATTCAAATTGTGTACTGTGAAAAACAAATTGTGTACTGTGATACCTAATCACAGTACACAATTTGTATATAGGTACTTTAAAATCAACTCTGAAATAAACTTTGACTCCTAATAATGTAATTTATAAACTTTATAAAAATAAAGCAGTAAAAACTTATCCTAGATTATAATATTAACGAATTAAACTTAACGAAGAGATCAATATTAAATTTACAATATTAGGAGGCACTTTTTATTTATAATCTAATAAAAACCGTAAATCTGAATAAAAATTCTCAAGGAAATAGCAACAGTCACACTTATCATCTCTTTAACAACATGATAATACCTAATTGTACTTATTTATTATTAATTAAGAGATCAATTTTCTCAATATTAGGCACTTAATCAGTCATTCATTACAATACTAAACTTAACATACAATTTGTTTGCACCTTGCAAGTATTCACCCTGATTACAGAATCGTATCATAAAAATCTTTATAAAAATTGGGTATCAAATTTTTATCAAGTAACTCTTTTAAATCCTTCTTTTTATTTTCACCGAGCTTTTGCTTGCCCGTGTATGCTTTTACTGTTGTCAGCTCTGATAGGGGATTCAATTTTTTTCTCTTGTTTCTTACGTTTATCTTTGCAAATTCTGCATCTTTGTTGTATGATGTTTTCACATAGAATGAAAAAGGTTCCCTTTTTATCACTTTTATAACTTTGATATCATTCCATGATAAAACATTTTTATCTTCAGTTTCATTAAAATTGTATCCCCAATTTTCCTGCAGTTTTTTTAGGTCTAAAAATGAGTCGTATGTAAGTTCGTGTACGCGGAACATTTGACCAGTCTTTTTGGCATTTTTGATAATGGCTACATATTGGTGGGGGCAATAAATTGGTCCTGATTTTAAATTCTTTTTAATTTCTTTTTCGATCAGGCTATGAATATTGTCACCCTCATTGTGAGTGTGACCTTTAATTAAAAATTTGTGTGTGATTGATTCTATATTCAGGTGGGTTACAGCATAGAGATAAAGCGCTACTATATATTTATTCTTATTTTGACCGCAGCAGTTGTCTGAATACAGAATCAAGTTCAGGCCATCACTATTACTAGCAGTTACCCCTGCTTCACAACATAGTCTCTTAAAGCAATCCAATAAACAGGAGCCTATCTCATTAGCACCGCGTTTGGCATCAGTTTCATTCCAAAAATAGCAGTCTACATCAGTATAGGAATCTTTCATCTGGGCTTCAACTTTTTTGTTTAAGAGTGTGATGGTAAAGTTATAACTATTTAATTTCGATTTATAGTAAAAAGCTGATGTATCGCCTCGTGGCGATTGTAACACCGCCTGCAAGTCGAACATTAAGACTTTATTTTTGTCGTCTATTTTGCAACGGTCATCATGTTTTTCATTACGACTTAGCTTTTTTTCTTTTATATGAGCTATATACTTATCATGAATCATACTTTTTTGCTCTGCGTTTGAATTTGTGTACTGTAGACATAGATCGCATTGGTCTTTTCGCGGACAAAAAAATGAAATATTATATTCCTTAGAAAATGTACGGTAAAACATGCAATACTTACCATAGGGCTTACTGTTCTTCTCTTGCGCTACCTTGAAGTCATTGAAGAGATCTGTAATGGTTTTGCCCCCGTCTATGTATTCGCGAGTAGATGTTTGCCTTGTGTAGTGTGACGGAACCCTTGGTATTGAGTCTATAAAAGTTTTAATGTCTGAAATCAGTGTTTCATCAGTAGTGGTGTGGTTGTCGTGTTTACCTCTTCGATCATTTTCCAAAACTCCATGGTTTTGACACTTTTGGATTACTGTACGAATAACCCGATCGGATATATTCAGCGTACCAACAAAAAATGGTTTACAGACCCGGATTGGTCCACCATTGACTATAAAATGAAAAGCTTTATTAGCTTGCCTCGGGCGCATGGCGTTGGTATATTTATACCTAGGAGTGACATCGGACATACAAGACTGAATAAACGATCGCTGCTGATTGAGTTCACCAATATTCCAATAAGCATCAAAAATAGCCTGTCTTTGAAGAGATGTAAACTTTTCATAACATTTAAGCCTGCACTTGTCTGTGCAAGGTGGTTTCACTTCACGAGCTGCAACAGTTTTCTTTTTCGAAGTCTCATAAGATCGTCCAGAATTTCTTAGAATTTTATTTAAGTTTTGTTTCCATTTTTGAGGATTGCTTGTGCGCTTTCTACCTTTCTTCTTAATAATCTCTATTTCTTCTTCTATGTTGAGTTCGTTCATTTCAGAGTTTTCAATTTCACTTGTTTGTTGTTCGTTTGTTGACTGTCCATTAGCTGTAGTATCTGTATTATTGATAGTATTATCATCCACGTGATCGGAAGTAGAAGGTTTTACCACTGTATCATCATCAGAAGAAGAAGATGAGGAACTGCTGGAACTGCTGGAGCTGCTTGAACTGGAGGATGAGGAGCTACTGGAGCTAGATGATGATCGACGTGATGAAGGATGAACTGGTTCTATTTTCTTTCTTTTTATTTGACTATCATAGGTTGGATCGTCATTGTCGCTGATATCTGCACTGATTTCACCAGAATGTACGGGTGAAACATTGTAGTCAACTTGGTCTCTTTTACGGCTAGAATATTTATGATCATGATTGAGCTCGCTTTCAAAAAAGTCTTTAGCATTGTAATAACGCTTGTTTTCAGGTTTATTAGTAATATCACATAACATCTGTAAAAAAAGAATAGTTATTTAAAGATTCACGCAATTCGAACCGATGGCCATTGACAAAATAAATGACGAAATACAAGGTTTAAAAACTCATGATTCATCTAGTATTGACAATTGCACCCCCTAAGGGTTACCTAAAATAGAGGATGACAGCAAAACTTAATGACGCGACGCGGTCGCGTGCGCAAATCTAGTTTAAAATTAAAATACCACAATAAAAAGGGATAAAATAAGAAATAATTCGAAAGAATAAAATAATAATTACGAGTAGGTACTTACCTCGACATCAACTGCAACATTCTGAACTGAACTATCTTCATCTATGTCAAACGCCACTTTGTTGCTATCGGACGTATTATTTTGAATCGGAGATTGACTAGGGTCTGGGTTCAGAATGGGATCTTGAATTTGAGCTCCCTTATCATCACGAGAAGGGTCACTTGTAGAATTAATCAATTCCATTATCTTTTTCGACCTTGAAGACATTCTGAAAAAAGTTAAGTTACTTTCTTATTTCGTTTAAACCAATTATTTTAATCTATAAGTGACACAAGATCGAATATGCATTCAACAATTTTATACCAGACAATTGTGTTTTATAAAATAAAGAATCATAACAAAGTACGACTTTAGATTTCAAGAACACTTTTGTAAAAAACTGACCTAACTTCTAAAGCCGCCAAAACACTACCGGCAAAACGGAACAGTTTTATAAAATATAGGCATAATACACAATCAGTCAAAGAATTGTTAACATGTCTTTGTATAAAACAGAACTAACACTAAATAATTCATGAATAGTTCGATCCTATTTTGTACTAAATAGGCATATTTAACAATTGGTCACATTTTTATAAATAATTTCAATAAAACTTACCTTTGATTTTTACACTAAAGCGACTTAACTACTAATATGACACTTTTAAATAAAAACACGAGATGTTCACGATCCTAGTCCTTGACGCATACTGATATCTGTCTCTGTCTCGTAAAAGCGTTTGCCGAAACGCTTGCGTATGAAAGAGACAGATATAGGTTTAACTCCTTCTACAAACAAGATATCAAAAAAATTCCGAGATCGGCCGAAAGAGGGCGTTAAAATAAACTTCTTGGTATACTTAATTAAACTTTGACCGAAACACTAATCGGTCAGTATATGATTATCGTGCGATATATCCGCTCTCGCGCCGCTGGTCACCGCCGCGCCGACTCGCTGCCCGCTGCCGCCGAGAATACGACCTTAATGTCGACAAGCAGTAGTGTGCTCCGGTTCGAAGGTTTTCGGTGCCTCTGCCATTGTAATTTATAAAATTTTGTGAACTGCGCATGCATACACTCAACATCTTGCAATAGTTTGTCCAGTACTAAAGATTTGATTTGATTTCGAATCCTTTGGGATTGTTGGTATTGGCGTAACCACTTCCAGCAAACGGACCGTAGATTTGTTTTCTGACGTATAAAAGCTATGCTCACAACGTGAATACGGGAGAAATCCGATATTGAGGAAGCGTTAAAACGAATGTAAATTCCATAGTTTACCTACTAGCGTTTGAAACCATTTGTATGAAAAGCGGATTGTAATTGCAACGTTCTCCAGTTTGCTGACAATAACAAAATGCAATCACCACTCCGTTGGGAAAGAGAAGTGATAAAGGCTTCGACCAAAGCTGAAACTGAGACTTTTCGAGGCTCATGTTTATCAATAAAACGTATGACTAGGTAATGATAAAGAAAGAAGCACTGTGGCGCCATCTACCGCTGTAGATGGCGCCACAGTGCGCGTGACGTAGTTCGCATGTGGCGCTCCACATGCGAACTACGTCACGCAAAATCCTGCATCGCGCAAGCGAAGTTTACCGCGCGACTGGCATATACAGGGTGGCAGGGACATCGACGCGAAAACGGTAACCATGGATTCAGGACATGATTCTGAACTCCACTGCGTTGAAATTTTTCGTCGGTTATTAAAAAATAAATCTGCTGTTCCATACATTCTGACCGCGTAGGTATTGCACTTTTCTAAGAAACAGCTTTATTTTTTTTTAAATAACCGACGAATAATTTCAACGCAGGGGGTTCAGAATCATGTACTGAATCCATGGTAATGGTTTTACCGTCGATGTCCCTGCCACCCTGTATACAACGTCCTGACAACAATCGTTGGGCAGTAGACCACTCTGTAGAGTCTGGGCGGAGGATCCTCCCTTTTCTATAGAGGATGAGTGAACTTTACACCCTGTTCCTCAAACCTCTATAGCACTAATATCAGTATGGAATAAGAAAATATGTTGACGTCACATATCGATAGCACTGTTATAACGTCAGAATATCATTAAAATAGTATCAATTAATCAGCCTGTGCAAATATTCAAACCACATTTCTAATAATCAACCACGATTCTAATGAACACGGAATAAGCCTCTGTGCAGACTAACGAGCATAATTTGGCAAACGGGCGGTACATCTGGTTCGGACGGCCGACAGTCCATTTGCCAAGTTCTAGTCATCTAGTTTAGACCTAACTTTACCTAGACAAACTATGATTTAAATAGATATAGCTTTGTAGTTGCAATACATATTTTGTCACTGATGATTTCATCCGGATTTGTTTTTGAAGTGAAAACTTCTTTAGGCGTGTTGGGTATTTTTGAGATGGGACTAAACCATTGATTTCGCGACACTGTGACGACACCAGCTTTTGACCATTCAAAAGACATGGACGCATTGATTACCGCAGTGCGTGCAGTAAAAGAAATCAACGTGTTTTTTTTAAATTTTCACTTCTGTCGGCACTCCCGGAGTGCCACTGTTTTTTTTTGTTACCGGACTCCGGTGGAGCCTAAAAGGAAGCAAATGCTTCAGACATTCTTCTTGGTTGTTAACCATTATTATACCAACCCTGAAATCACAAAAAATAATCAGCTGCTCGGGATACAGTTTGACAAACTCAAAATCAATCTGCCTAGCCTTTTTTCCCAATTATGTTGGGGTCGGCTTTTGGTCTAACCGGATGCAGCTAAGTACCAGTATTTTATACATGGAGCGACTGCCTATCTGACCTTCACAACCCAGTAACTAAGTAATATGATACCCCTTGGAAGACTGGTTGTCAGACTTTCGGTCTTTTGACGACCCGTCACGACTGTCAAAGATCCACGAATGACAGCTGGAACCAACGGCTTAACGTACTTTCCGAGGCACGGAGGAGTCTCGGGATGTGAAGATGGTCACCCATCCACGGACCAACTCCGGCAAGTGTAGCTTAACCTGATGGATCGATCTGTGCGGCTGTTATTACTTAGCCATGAGCTCCTCTAGAGACGAACTATGCGAACATAAATGTAGGGAATAGCTATTTTTTTTCGCGATTTGGGGTTGGTCCCATAGTGAAAGTTTTCATAATGATGGGTACAATGACCCCATAAGAGGATGCCTATGAATTCAATTTAATTGCGAGTGTAGTTTCCTTGAAAACTAAACTAGATTTTTATTCGACTGACAACAAAAACTCACAAAAAATACATCCAGCCCGTCCCATCCTTGATGTTCTCCCTCCGGTTGACGCCCTAAGCCGAGGTTCGTATCCCACAGGGGGTACCCTTAGCGAGCGGTCACCTAGTTTTAATTAGCATAGTTGAATAACTCCTGGCTGGAGGTTTTAAGTGTAGTAGCTTAAGGCACCCACAGGAAAGCCCGGTTAAGTAATCATGATCTCAGAGGTCAACTACAAGATACCGTAATAAAAAAAAACAAAAAAAAAAATACATATATTTTTATATCTACCATCTTTCTTTTTTCACTAATAAAGTTTCCACATAAAATAATTCTTCAAAGCCACGACCAAACGAGGTTTTGTTCAAAAATATGCAGGTCACATCCTCGTAACCTAAAACTAAGTAAATTCCTAAAATTCTCCTCTCAAAGGAACTGGAGAATATTTCATGCATTATTTTCAAAGAGGATTATTTTGAGACGCATTGTTTAGAGATTATGTCCTAACGCTTCGGTGGACCACAAGAGACATATGAATGTTGTACTAACGGGTATTTGGACAGATATTTATAATTGTTTGTAATTTGCTTTGCTTGTCACAGTTTCTCTCTTCGCGTGCATTCAACGAGATTTTTTATAAGAAACGTTTAAAGTTACTACCTTTAACAAGTTAGGTACTTTTGTCTAGTTTTTATGTACTTTTTAACTAGCATTTCTACTTATTTGGTCTCCCAGATCGGTCTAGGAGACCACTCAGTTTAAAATATTGCATTTGTCTTAAGATCTCTCTCTCTTCCTAATTATATTCGCTGGTGCAGTCATCAACTCCTGTTCGGTCCTTAAAGAAATGTGAACTTTATTTAGATATTACATAAAAATATAACTCGATTTTTATAACTGTAACTGTTTTGTAACTGTGTAGCTGTCAAAATCGTAGGTTGTTATAGTCCGCGCGGAACTAGTTGGCCGCGCATTAGGTATGTGAGTGGTAGGACGGAGGGGCGGGGGCGCGGATTTTTCCTTGAGGTACCCGATCCTTGAGGGACCCGTCCTTTAGAGCCCCTATCCTTGAGAACCCCGATAAATTTGATAAAATGCCAATGTCGTTTAAAGTATAACTGCCAACGAAAGTGTTAATCTAACAAAATTATAAATCAGTTGGAATTAAGTAATAACACAGTTGCTAATAAAGTAGCTCTTATTTGACCGCTTTTAGGTCCATAATGCAGCTTATTAAACATGCGTACGTTTTACTTTATTTTATTGTCTAAATATAGACATGTCCGGAATGCAATAACCACTTTCCACCCAATCTATTTCTTGTCAAATTATGATTCCGCTTAAGCCCTCCAGAAGGTCCTTCCCCCGACATCTTCGTGTGACACACTAAACTTTCTTATTATTTGCTTAGTGCTATTAGTAATTATTTCGCATGATTGAAAGAGATAGAAAAGTACATTGTTATGCATGCGTAAAAGAGACAGATTTATTGGTATATTAACTGGCAGCGCCAGCTCTATGGTTTCATTATAACTAGTTAGTGGCCAGGTAGATTTTTTAACAATGGGTCCACTTTTCTGGCTCGTCTTTAGTATTTCTAGGGATTTAAAATATGGAATAACATAAAATTATATCAGTTTAACTCTAGACTAGGTTGCCTTAACCAAACTAACACATTATTTAATTAATGTACTTTGAAGCACTTTTTATATCGATGGTACACTAGCATGATAATGGCAAAAATAACAAAAAAAAGATAATCAAATTTATCGGGGTTCTCAAGGATCGGGGCCCTAAAGGACGGGTCCCTCAAGGATCGGGTACCTTAAGGATGAACCCGGGGGCGCTTGCTGTCATTACTCAGTACGGCGCCGTACAATGATACTTTTGATCCCGATACTACCTCATAATCGAGACTTATGCGGGTGAAACTGCGGGGCACAGCTAGTTGATTATAAATAACTGACATTATATAATTACTAGACTTTGAACGTTTTTACTCGACTGCCCCAAAAGGAGGGTAATGTTTTTTTCGAGAGTATATTTATGTATGTATGTATGTCTATTTCTTTGGCATGCTCTGTAGCCTAAACGGCTTGATGGATTTTATCATGTGAGGTGTCGTTAGATTCGTCTTAATTGTAGGAGTGTCATAGGTAATATAATATTTATATATTGCATCTGCAAATACAAAAAAAAAGGAGGGGGAGGTTTATAAAAATATATATATTGGTATTAAATAAAAGCTAGTAATGAGTCAATATAAATATTATTTTAATAAAACTAAAAATCTAGAAACAAACAAAAAAATTAAAACACAAAAAACCCGACTACAAAAACACATAACTGAAAAGAGAAAAACATGCATTATAATCTATAGAATTTTGGTGTTGTTCAGTCGGGTTTTTTGTGTTTTAAATATTTTTTAATGACGGGATTTGGCCTTCTA
Source organism: Agrochola lychnidis (assembly GCA_963680765.1). Lineage (NCBI taxonomy): Eukaryota > Metazoa > Arthropoda > Insecta > Lepidoptera > Noctuidae > Agrochola > Agrochola lychnidis. The sequence continues at coordinate 15,163,067 of OY796869.1, read as the reverse complement.
CTAGGTTAACGTCAAGATTGAAGAGCAACGCCAACCATTTTTTCTAAAATCGATTAAGTTACATTATTTTACAGTAAGAGACGAACATTATTCTAGCTAAACTATTTGTTCTAGCCAGCTTGGGCTGTTGCCAACACATTAGAGCCAAGTGCTAAAATAATGTGTTAGAAATTCCATTTTTATAGTTCTAATGAGTTTCATTTGCTTCATAATGTTTAGAAGTTTTTCTTTGTAAATAATTACCTATTTATGACCGGGATAGACGTGGCTAGTTTTTCAAAGCCAGGATTGCAAGCTAGAACCTCTATATTCTAATATCCTGGCTTGTTGTCCTGACTGGCTTAAATTAGTGCTGTTTACACGATGCTAGTAAATTTTAAGCTAATAGCATTGCGGTGACTTAGTTCGCAGAGTAAAATGATTCGATTTGGTACTGATAATGCAAGTTTTGTGTACAGCTAGTCTTTACAACTTGTTTTTGTTGTAACGATAAACGAAAATAGTAGACACAACATGAAGAATACATGTTCTATAACTTGCTGTAATGCGGGGTTATACTGCTAAAAAACATGCATTACAATGCTTTAAGGTTCTAGACAGATGGACTGCATTTCAACTGCAAAGGAAAAAAATCATTTTGGGCTAAATTATGAAAGTGCCGACCAAACAATAAAAAATTTATATCCCGTAAAACATGTAATTTTCTTCACTTTTTACTATGGGACCATATCAGTCGGGTCATTTTCGCGCTGTACGAGTAACAGCCCTAGAGCCTTAGTTTCACAGTAAAAGATAATAACTGTAACGTTAACTGGCATAAAAAGCTATTGATATAATTAGATTATTGTTATTCTTTTATCTCAAACATAGTGAAAACAGTATTTTTCAAACTCGTATAACGGCGCAGGGAATGGCCCTAAAGCGTCTCTTCGTTTTAGGGCCAAAAGTGAAGAGAATAACATGTTCTAGCGGAATATTTTTTTTTTGTTTGGCACTTTCACATTTAGCCCAAAAATGTATGGACGGTGAATGTTCTCCTTTGCAGTTTGAATGCAGTTAGTACGACTGCACACATAAAACTGCAAACCAAACATGCAGCCCGATTGCAGTCGGTATGAAATGCAGTCTGGAGCCTTAGAAACAAAATTTAAAAAAAAAATTGTTTTAGGTACCATATTATTGAGGTTCAATGTAAACTAGAACAGACATCGCGAAACAAAATAGTTTTGCAACATTTTGTTGTTCCGGGACAACAAATGAAAATCTACTAGGTACCTACCTGAATACGCATACACCGCGGTTGTCACATTTGAAATTCGCCAGGACACATCTTTAGTTTGTAATAGCTTCTCTATGTAGTTTACATTGAACCTCAGTGTACCACCATCTGCCTAGCCTTTTCCAAAAACACCACCAACACCATCACCAACCCACCATTAAATTAATTTAATCATTATTGTCAGTCTTAAGTGGCGTTACACTATACGATACGATATTGTTTTAGTTTAGACAGTGATAATGTTTGTAAATTTGGGAGAAATGGGGAATCGTATGAGTGCCTTACTACCACCAAGTTTTCATATTTTTTCAAGTTTGAAGCCATTATATGCACACTGTAAACTATAGCTACCTACCAGTTTTTTTAAAATAATTATTTAATTAGATGAATTATGAGCAAGCAGATCATCATCATCTGCCTAGCCTTTTCCCAACTGTGTTAAAGTCGGCTTCCAGTCTAACCAGATGCAGCTGAACACCAGTATTTTACATGGAGCGACTGCCTATCGGACTTCCACAACCCAATATCTAGGTAATATGATACCCCTTGGCAAGACTACTTGTCAGACTTTCGGGCTTCTGAAGACCCGTTACAAACAACTGTCAAAGATCTACAAAGAACCAACGGCTTAACGTGCTTTCCGAGGCACGGAGGGGTCTTGGTATGTAAAGATGGCCATCCATCCATGGACCAACCGCGGCAAGCGTAGCTTAACCTGATAGATCGACCCGTACGGTTGTTATTACTTAGCCAAAAGCCCCTCTCTCAAATGTACTATACGGCGAAAAGTCGCAAGATTTATTTAGTATCACTAAGTGATCATACCCTTTGAAAGTCATAACAGCAACTTTCCTAATATATCACAAGTTTTAGGTTGGTAGGGCTAAATAAGAAAAGTTTCATAAAAAAATCTGTTTCTCAAATCAATCTACCACATATTGGGTTGAACTAAAATCTAGAAGTTTTGCCAATAAATCTGCCTCCAGTCTGGCTGTCAACAAGTTTTTAAAATATCGCGTGGCAATACCCTAACTTCGGTGACTGTATTTAATTTAGTCATGGCGAACTTTTTATACCTTGGAAAAGGTTTGAAGGGAACAAAAAATATATAGAGGCTTTTCCCGTATGCCAGTGCGTATATACATATGCCTCTTAAATTATACATGTCGCAGCCATCTGGTTAAATTTGCCAGCTAATTGGACGCCTAGGCTGTTCATTAAACGCTGGATGCCTAGGCCTATAATTAATTTAACTAGAATCATTCAACGTTTGACAACTTGGCGTATTTAAAGTTAGCCCTTTGAAGATGACTGATCAAGACTTCAAGACTACAAGTGCTTCAAATGGTGAATTTTTTTTTGCGAGTAACTTGGAAATAGCGCTCGCCGGCCGTTACCGCAGCACAGCTCGCTTCGCTCGCTTGGCTCGCACGCGGTTGGTCACAGTTCTAACCTAACCTCTTTCTCCCAGTTTAACTAAATGACTACATGACATTCAGCTATCTGGTTAAACGTTGCGCTCAATGACTTGGCTAATTGTCCTTCACATCTATAGCATATATTTTACGGACGAAGTCGCGGGCAGAAGCTAGTAAAATTATAAATGCGAAAGTAACTCTGTCTGTTTGTCACCTTTTCGGATTTCAATATTGGTAGACAGGTAGCCCATGGCCTGGACATGGGATACTTTTTATCCCGATAGCACGTTCCCGTATAATAATTTTCGACCTCCACGTGGACCAAGTCACGGGTAAAAGCTAGTAGTTTATTTTTCATGTTTATGCTCCTTTGGAATTTAACTCCGCCGAAGCTGTGTAACGGAACCCGGCTCAAAGTCATGTTTTTGCAGAGAAACGTCATCGAGTCGGATATTCTAACAGGTTATGGCGTTGGCGAGACAGTTCCCTGTGAGCGTATGCTTTGCGATGACTATCAACAAGTCACAGGGGTAGACATTGAAGGCTGCAGGTGTCGACTGTCGACCTCAGGACAAGCTGCTTCTCACACAGACAACTGTACGTCGGTTGCTCCCGCGTCACCAGTCCTAAGTCTCTGTATATTTTGGCTGCTGAGAACAAAACTACAAACGCGTGTACGTATTATACACAGAAGTTTTATAAAAATGTGGCTGTTATTGTAGTATATTGTGGTGTCTTACGACTTCCACGTGAACGAAGTCGCGGGCAGAAGCTAGTTCATATTATAAAATAGGTAATTGTAGCCGCAGCTGCACACACGCATTTTAAGTTTTCGAGAAAGAAAATTATTATTCTAGTGTTTCTGTTTCGTATTTACCGAAAATTATAGAAAAAAATGTTGTGAACGTGGACGGAAATTTAAAAGTACACATACATAAACTCACGCCTTCTTCCCATGGGGGTAGGCATAAACTATAGAACGCCACCTGCTACGATCCTTACATACTCTTTTTGCCTCGTTTACGTTCATACATCTAGTCATACAAGCACGCCGGTTGCGAGCACCACGCACCTGACCGTTCTGAAGAACATCACCAATAAGGTCACTAGAATTATGTCCTCCTGGGGCATCTCCTCTCAACGTTTCCACTCACATCTGCCTTGTAAATACCTTTTGTTAGTCGCCTTTCATTGATCCTCTCAACATGACCAAACTATCTAAGCATACTCTTTTAATTTTGTGTCACTACATCACATCATTCCTCAGTCTATCATTCATAGTCACACATGCTTCGCAAGGAACGGATTTCCACAGCATTTGTTCTACTTTCATGCTTCTTTTGCCACACCCAAAATTCTATACATAAGCGTAGGCACCAGCACACTATTGTGAACAGCCAGTCGACCCTTTTTGGACATCAACTGGTTGTTCACAATCGCATTTACTTTATTTCCCGCATTTACTGTCCTTTCCGAGGAGCTTGTGGCTAAGTAATAACAGCCGCACGGATCAATCCATCAGGTTAAGCTACGCTTGCCGGGGTTAGTCCGTGGATGGGTGACCATCTTTACATACCGAGACTCCTCCGTATCTTGGAAAGCACGTTAAGCCATTGGTCCCGGCTGTCATTCATGAATCTTTGACAGTCGTTACGGATCATCACAAGCCCCAAAGTCTGACAACCAGTCTTACCAAGGGGTTTCGTATTAACCAGTTACTGGGTTGTGGAGGCCAGATAAGTAGTCGCTCCATGTAAAATACTGGTATTCAGCTGCATCCGGTTAGACTGGAAGCCGACCCCAAGATAGTTGTGAAAAGGCTAGGCAGATTGATTGATTTACTGTCCTTTTCACATGTTCATTAATCTTTCTATCTCTTGTGAACGGGCTCTCCAAATTTAAAAGTGTCCTCATAATCACACTAATATTATAAAGGCGAAAGTTTGTGAGTGTGTATGTTTATCTCTTTTTCACGCTCAAACGGCTAGACCAATTGGCACACAGATAGCTTATAGCCTGGATTAACACATAGAATACTTTTTATACCGATATTCCCACGGGATCGAGACTTACGTGGGTGAAACCGTGGGGCGCAGCTAGTATTTCCATATATTTTACTTTCCTGTGTTATCGTGATGCCCCGTGACGAGGACGTGGACGTTCACGATAATATCGTCGGGTTAGAAACGTACAGTAGCGTGACAACGCAATAAAGAAGCACATTTCATTTTCATTTTTTTCATTTTGCGAAATGTGGGTGTACCTACTACAGGTACACCTCTGCCCAACCCTTCGGGGAAACAAGGCGTGATGTTATGTTATGTTATTTTTGAAGTGAAAACTTCTTTAGGCGCGTTGGGCATTTTTGAGATGGGAAAAAACAATTGAACTCGCGACACCGTTACCAACACGTCATTTTGTAAACGCGATTGTGCTCTTTTTTTGTATTAAGTTACGGACCAATGTTCTATGCAAGTATTTTTACTTTAAAGGTTTTGGAAGTACTTTTTTATGTAAACGCGATTGTATTCTTTATTTAGAGTAGGTTACGGACCAATGTTCTATACAAGCATTTTTCTTCCACAAAGGCGATTTTGGTCAAGTTTTCACTTCGGTCGGCAATCTCTTTTTTGCAGTGTCTTTCGTTAAAAGCAAAAGGTTCATTTAAAATTAACAGATAAAGAAAATTAAACGTAACGAAGCAATGGATCTTAGTGAAATGTTACCTAGGGGAAATATCAGAGGGTTACCAGGAAAATGCCTCGGTTTGTTTGTGTTTAAGGTTACAATTAAAAAGAAATAATGATTTCTATTACACCCAGGGTGACGAGAAGCAGAAAACCAGTAGGAAAGCTGTGCGGGATCTAATTGGTTCGTATTGAACGGAAAATCAAGAAAATTTGCACCATTATCAAAGCATCATGATAGGTTATTTCTAGTTTCGAAGTATATTGTAGAAAACCAGAAGAATAACCAGTCACAAAGCTCAAATTTTTAACCAACTTCAAAAAGGAGGAGATTTTCAATTCGACTATGTTTTTTATTTTTTTGTATGTTTGTTACGCGATTACTCCGCCAATTATGAATTGATTTTGATGATTCTTTTTTGTTTGGTAGATCATACTTCAGAGGTGGTCCCATATCAATTTTACTAACTTTGCTTGGGTGCTTTTGAGTTACTTCAATAATACGTATTTTTCCCATTTAGTCTATTTACAGGGTTACTGGTAACTCGACGTATTCCTTGCAGGACGTCATAGTAGGGTTAAAATGCAACAAATTAAGCCACCAAATGTTCTACCGAAATTCAGTAGTTTTTGAATTAGTTAAGAGTTTTAGTTTTTTTATGAAAAATCCCAGATTAAATCATTTGAAACCAATTTAAAAATGATTTACGGCGCGACTGTACTGAAATTTAAGTTATTATCATAGTTGACGCCGTAGCAGACCTTTGTTAATAATTAAAAGTTCAATAATGCCTAAAACTTTGGCAAATATCACTAACCAAACATTTAATTTTTTGTAATTTTTGCTATTACTTCATAAAAAATGTAGTCTAGTGCAAAAAAAAAATGCTACACCTGGTGTATAAATTACTAAGAAAATATCCTTGTCTTATCAGCTATCCAAAAAGGTATGAAAGTTAATACAAAATCATGGACTACATTATGAAAATCGTTTTTGATTTAGTACAGGCGTGCGTTTCACAAAAAGGTGATTATTCGAAAAATCAAAAACAAAATCGTGAACATTATTATTCTTTTTAATCAATATTAAAAACTTTAATTACACACATTTCACACGTCTTGTTCGATGTGCTGCCCTCGGTTTCGAATACATGTTCTTATTCGCTTCCTTACTTCGGTTTTTGTTATTCTTGATGTGATTGTTGCCCTCATCTGGTCCGCCGCATTTGTAATTCTCTCCCTTAGTTCTTCAATTGAATTTACTGGGGTCACATAAACTAGATCTTAAATATGACCCCAGACGTACAAGTCTAGCGGCGTCAGATCAAGGCTTCGTGCAGGCCACGGAATCGGCCCACCGCGCCCTATCCATCGGTTTGGATAGTTTTCATCCAGCAATTGTCGAATTGTGATTCGGAAGTGGGCTGGACATCCGTCATGTTGGTAAATCATGTTTGCTCTTCTTTCTTCCGGTACATCCGTGAGCAGTGCTGATAAATGATTTCTGAAGAAATCTTCATAAAGTTCCCCATTTAGTGTTCGGGGTAAAAAATGTGGGCCAATTAATTTGTCGTCAATAATACCCATCCAAACATTAAGCGAGAACCTTCGCTGGGATGCGGTTGGTTTCAGTTTTTTAGGGTTGTCTTCTGCTTTCGGTGCCCAGTAATGTAAGTTGTGGTAATTTGTGATACCATTACGATCAAAACATGACTCATCGGTCCACAGAATGTTTTTTTAAAAATTTTCGCTGTCGGCGTCGGCACTTAGCATAAAACGACAAAATTCAAGCCGTCTCGGCGGATCTCCTTCTTCTAATGACTGGACTGGTTGGTAATGGTATGGATGTCGGCCTGACAAGTGAACTACAGACCAGACTTTCCACTGTGACATACCAAGCTCACGCGCTACGATGTTTGTCGATGTGTTAGGATCGTCAATAAAACGTTGAAGAATAAGCTCCTCGTCCTCAGCCGTGTATCTCCGGGAACGACCAGTGTCAACTTGCCTGCTTCTTTGGACGCTGCCAGTTTCAGATATTCGCCGATAAGTCGATCCGAAGACACTAACGTGGGGGAGTCGGCGGTTGGGAAAGCGAAGTTGATATTCTCGCCGCGCCTCAGCAGCGTTACCGTCACAAAGTCCGTGACAGTACATTATGTCAGCGTATTCAGGATTAGAATATGCAGCCATACTCAGCGTTTATGAAGGCACAGCACAGCACAAGAGCAAGATACGCAGCAACAGTTAGGGAAATAGCCAGTAACAAAACACGAGCTTGCGCGACGTAGAGTTGAAACTAACTAACGCTGACGACCAAATTTTGCAAAATCGCACCCCCTGTCATGCCGAGAGAACAATAGCAACCAATCACAAAGCTCCCCGAGTGTTTGGAGTTCAAGCGCAGGTAAAAACTACGAATAATACGAATACGAAACAATAGGTTGACCGTCTCGCAATTTTACCTGCCCCCTATAAAACTCTTCTCTTCCCTGGCACACATGCAAAAGTATTGACAATCATACCTTTCTGAATAACTGATAAGACAAGGATATTTTCCTAGTAATTTGTACACCAGGTGTAACATTTTTTTTTTGCACTAGACTACATTTTTTATGAAGTAATAGCAAAAATTACAAAAAATTAAATGTTTGGTTAGTGATATTTGCCAAAGTTTTAGGCATTATTGAACTTTTAATTATTAACAAAGGTCTGCTACGGCGTCAACTATGATAATAACTTAAATTTCAGTACAGTCGCGCCGTAAATCATTTTTAAATTGGTTTCAAATGATTTAATCTGGGATTTTTCATAAAAAAAACTAAAACTCTTAACTAATTCAAAAACTACTGAATTTCGGTAGAACATTTGGTGGCTTAATTTGTTGCATTTTAACCCTACTATGACGTCCTGCAAGGAATACGTCGAGTTACCAGTAACCCTGTAGACTAAATGGGAAAAATACGTATTACATCATCCATATGGATGATGTAATGATGTTGTAGGTAATAAGTTCCTGTCACTGTTATTTACATAGCAGGTAGCGGTATTCGAATTTCTGGGGGCCTGTATCACAACAAAAAAGTGAAAATAAAATCTTTTTACAAAAAAATACCGACTTCCAAAAAAACGTTACAAAGTGAAAAATAACTTTAATTTCGGAAGTCGGTGGCAAAAAACGAAAATTCATTACCAAAGACACCGACTTCCGAAATTAAAGTTAATTTTCACTTTGTAGTGTTTTTTCTGGAAACCGGTTGTTTTGTGAGATAATATAACATCACGCCTGTAATCCCCGAAGGGTTAGGCAGAGGTGTACCTATAGTACACCCACATTTCGCCAGTTATGTTTGAGTCCCATGTAACAGGGGGCGAGCCCATTGCCATCGACGGGGCACAAATCTATACTCCGGGCTGTTATTGAGAAATCCCAGATGGAATAATCCGATAACACTTTGCCCGACCTGGAAATCGAACACAGGGCTTCATGGTCAGTGTTAGCGCTTGTGACCACTAGACCAGCAGTTATTTTTAAGATATCACTGCTAATTCACCTACAATAGAGGTTTTACCCCCTAGAAGGATGATGATAATGTAATAATACGTGGTTCTGTTGTGCAATACTATTAAGAATAGGGTTAGGCAGAGGTGCACCTATTGTACACCCATATTTCGCTTTTCTTTATAATATTAGTTTAGAAGTAGGTATGCAAAAACTTTTTACAAAAAAAAAAAAACAACCGACTTAAAAAAAACACTACAAAGTGAAAAGTAACTTTAATTTCGGAAGTCGGTGTCTTTGGTTTTGAATTATCGTTCTTTGTCACCGACTTCCGAAATTAAAGTTATTTTTCACTTTGTAGTGTTTTTTTTTGAAGTCGGTTGTTTTCTTTTTTGTAAAAAGTTTTTATTTTTCACTTTTTAGTGTGGTACCTACCCCACACAAATTCGAATACCACTACCTGCTATGTAAATAACAGTGACAGGAAGTTATCATATCATCCACAAACTAAGTGGGAAAAATACGTATTATTGAAACTAACTCAAAAACTACCCTAGCAAAGTTAATAAAATTTATATGGGACCACCTCTGAAGTATGATCTACTAAACAAAAAAGAATCATCAAAATCTATTCATAATTGGCGGAGTAATCGCGTAATAAACATACAAAAAAAAAAGAAAAAAAAAACATACAGTAGAACTGAAAACCTCTTCCTTTTGGAAGTCGGTTAAAAATCGAATTAATTTTGAACATTAAAGCTTCCTTAGGCGGTCTCACAAAGTAAACATACCAATTTGATAAGATTACCCTTGAGAGTACTCTTGAGTACCCAACAAATGCCTCATACAGGCCCAAAACTACATGTAACACCCACACAAAATTGTGATATCCCGCAAAAATCCTGCCATCAAGCGGACCCGACTCCACAATGTCCTATAACGCACCCGAAGGCACTTGCGAAGTATTCGGGACCCCCATTCACAAGGGTAAGACCACTGTGGGCTTACTCAGTTTATTACGTCAAGTTTTGTTACCCGTGTAATACAATTTGGGACATTCAAAGTGTTTATACAGAGGAAAAAGGAATATTCAAAAAAAATAATAGTGGCGCTCCGGGAGTGCTGATAGAAGTGAAAACTTGAATAAGATCGCCTTGGTGGAAGAAAAATACTTGCATAGAACATTGATCCGTAACTTAATATAAATAAAGAGTACAATCGCGTTTACAAAAAACTTTTTACAAAAAAAGCAACCGACCTCCAAAAAAACACTACAAAGTGAAAAATAACTTTAATTTCGGAAGTCGGTGTCTTGGGTTTTGTATTTTCGTTTTTTGCCACCGACTTCCGAAATTTAAGTTATTTTTCACTTTGTAGTGTTTTTTTAGAGGTCGGTTGTTTTTTTTTTTGTAAAAAGTTTTTATTTTTCACTTTTTAGTTGTGGTACCTACCCCACACACATTCGAATACCACTATCTGCTACCAGTGACAGAAACTTATCATATCATCTACATACTAAGTGGCAAAAAAATACGTATTTTGTAGCTAACTCAAAAACTATCCAAGCAAAGTTAATAAAATTTATATGGGACCAATTCGAGAGTACACCCTTTCAAACAAAAAAGAATTTTCAAAATCGGTCCACAATTGACGGAGAAATCGGTGGACATACATAAAAAAAAACATACGCGACGAACATATGACCTCCTCCTTTTTGGAAGTCAGTTAAAAATGAGGTGTCGGTAACGGTGTCGCGAGTTCAATTGTTTTTTTTCCATCTCAAAAATGACCAAATAAAGAAGTTTTCACTTCAAAAACTTGAGGCATGACTTTTAGGGTCTCGCGCACTATACGACCACGACCACAACTTTTGGTCGCACCGGCCAGGTAAACTATAGAAACCGGCTAGTTGGTCGTAGCGACTCAAGTGCGCGATTCGTATTGATTTCTATGACCAAAAGTCGTAGTCGTGGTGGCCATCTTGTGCGCGAGATCCCTAATACTTGGGACTGAAAATAGATCGCAAAAAACCTTAACCTTTTGAGACCTAGATATTATTGTACGTTCAGAAATTCGGGGTCGAAAAAACGGTAGTAGTATGAAATTAAAGAGGAATTTATAGTTCCCTGAGGTCCTCATAAAATATTGTTTTCAACCTCCATCATTATAGGTTATGGGCGTCTGGGCAGCGGAGCGGAGTGAGACAGCGGAGCGGAGTGAGGCAGCGGCGCGGAGAAATGAAAGAAAGAAGAAAGAATAAGTATTTATTGAGACTCGCACAGGAAATCACAAATTAAACTAAACACCTTCAATAAGAACATTAATAAAAATAATAAAAAAAACAATAAAAAAAACAAGGTAAAATTAAAATAAAAGCAGAAGGTCCTGTACGAGGCCAAAAGGCTTCCTATCTCAGCATATGCTGCGACATTTAAAAACAAATAAATGTCGCAGCGCTGGTATTCTGATAGGGCCCGAAATGTGCCAACATTAACCAATAGAATCTAAACTCCGTTTCGAAGCTCCGCTCCTATTGGTTAATACGAGTATCGGCACATTTCTCCGCTCCGCTGCCTCGCTCCGCACCAGTGGACAGGCAGCCTAAACATAAAATTCCTCATAGACACTTGAACAGTCTAAATGAAAGCTTGCCACTAAAACACAACTCCGGAAAAGGATTACTAAAAAAAAAAACATACGGTCGAATTGTGAACCTCCTCCTTTTGGAGTCGGTTAAAAAATCATCATCATCAACATCATTTCAGCCGAAAGACGTCCACTGCTGGACATAGGCCTCCCCTAAGCACCGCCACTTCGACCGGTTCTGTGCTTTCCGCATCTTACTAAAAATAGTCTGTTCTAAATGGTTCTAAATCAATCAATCTGCCTAGCCTTTTTCCAAACTATGTTGGGGTCGGCTTCCAGTCTAACCGGATGCACCTGAATACCAGTATTTTACATGGAGCGATTACTGCCTATCTGACCTCCACAACCCAGTTACTGGGTTAAACGATACCTACCCCTTGGTAAGACAGTCGGTTCTTAAATATCTTGAACCGAATTATCCCAAAATTGTTTGCGTGCCCAAACTTTCCCTTAATTTTCATCCCAAAAAATTAAAATATAAATTAGCTGTTATAATTAGCATATTCCATTAATTCTCCATAGCCGACCACCATTATAAGGATATTATACACTAAATGAAATTGCTACCAAACCTAACATAACTTGAAACGCAAATATTTGCTTAAATTAGGTTCCGTACACATGAATAGATCTCAAAGACGATAATTGGATATTGCGTTGGTCGTGATAGTGTGAATGTCTTAATAGTGTGTGAACTGTTGATAATTCATGACTTTGCTCTTGTAATTTCTTCTACAAATCTTAAACACATTTTCATTGTTATTTGACATTGGTGAAGGAAAACATCATCACACACGATCAATCAATTTGTTTCATTTTGACAGTTCAACAACATTCATTACGTTATTTATGTTGTTGAGTAGATACATTTTTAGAACATACGAAGCAATGGATTAATAGGCAATTAGGGTGCAAGACGTTAATGTAAGTCTGAAATCGCTAACCCATATTGAGCAAGCGTGGTGATCAATGCTCGTGCCTTCTCTGTATGAGAAGAGGCCTTTGCCCTGCAGTGGGACAGTAAAAGGTGGTTTTACGCGGCGAGACGAGGCGTGGATGGGATGGGCGAGAATTGAAATCAATCTTACCCTTTTACACCGAAAGGTGTCCATCGCTATACCGCGCCGTCTCGTGATGGCCAGCGCTGCCTCGCGATGTCACGCATCGGCCATCGCTACTTTTGCTAGCATCGCTAGCTTTGTATAACAATAAATAAAATTAAGGAAAACATGTAACTAGCACTGGAAGCTGGAGAGTATGTATGCAGCGATGTCTCGCGATGGTCGGAGCGAGCAGGCGCGTGCCAGCGCGAGACATCGCGAGTCAGCGCTTGACGGAGAGAGACCGTGTACTCCTCGATGGCCGGTACGAGATTTGTATATCAGTTTTACAAAGTAAATAAATACTCTAAGTTCAATATTGTACTGACAAATATTTCAATTCTCGCCTTTTACACCAAAGATGGATAGGGCGTGGGTAGAAATTTCGCCATTCAAATTCCATGCACGCCTCGCCTCGCCGCTGTAAAACCACCTTCATAGGCTGGTATTATTATTATTTGATAGTCTGTTTTGTGTCAGGCATCAAGAAACATAAAAAAAAGCGGCCAAGTGCGAGTCGTACTCGCCTATGAAGGGTTCCGTAGCAGCAAGTAACATTGAATGGAAGGTAAATTTCGGTTTACGATTTATGACGTATTAAAAAAAAAACTACTTGCTAGATTTCGTTCAAACCAATTTTCGGTGGAAGTTTACGTGGTAATGTACACCATATATTTTTTTTAGTTTTATCATTCTCTTATTTTAGAAGTTACAGGGACACACATTTTACCACTTTGGAAGTGTCTCTCGCGCAAACTATTCAGTTTAGAAAAAAATGATATTAGAAACCTCAATATCATTTTTGAAGACCTATCCATAGATATGCCACACGTATGGGATTGATGAAAAAAAAATTTTTGAGTTTCAGTTCTAAGTATGGGGAACTCTAAAATTATTTGTTTTTTTTATATTTTTGTGCAAAAATCTTAATGCGGTTTACAGAATACATCTACTTACCAAGTTTCAACAGCATAGCTCTTATAGTTTCGGAAAAAAATGGCTGTGACATACGGACGGACAGACAGACAGACATGACGAATCTATAAGGGTTCCGTTTTTTGCCATTTGGCAACGGAACCCTAAAAAGCAGCATTTTACTTGTGAAAATTCAAAGAAACCAGGAAAGAAAACAGAATAAATCCATCAGAATTCAGCATGTTTTTACTTGCCATATTTCACACAGCGCTTGGTGTGGCAACACGCCGTGTTCGGGTTCGCGACAAGTCAATCGTCATGCTGAGAATGCCTTGTTGAGAGATAAAACACGTGTCGATTTCTTTCAGGGGTTTTTTATGGCTCTTTAGAAATAGCTAAGCGGAACAGGTTACTAAAAATATTGTCTGTTGTATTTATTTGAGATTTCAGTTGTACAATTGGGGTCAGTTCCTCACTACACCGTCTTTGCCAGGTCAGACATTAGCCAACAGTATCCAAAAAGCAACGTTCACTGGACCTTTGCGATATAATTCACACACAATCGTACGACCGGTCCGATGGGCAAGATTAGTACAAATGGGTAACAATCCAATTTGACAGATTATTCTCCGGCATTATTCAACGCACAAACCGACACGCTCCAGCAGTTCCATACATTAGTTAGGCGGCACTCGGTTTAGGTTCTCGTGTACCTAATTGTGAGGTGTTTACTCGGATGGTTTGCAATTAGATCTAAAGAAGATGTTAATTAATTTGTAATCTCCGTTTAAGATGGCGTATGTTTGTCGCTAGATTAGATAAGTGTTAGGGCCTGCAGGTACTGCAATGGTGGCACGGTACGGCATCCTTCGACATCATTATAAGTACATGCAGCGGGCAACGATGCCGCGGTATCTTTAGGCATACCGCGACTTCCTTAGGCATGCCGCGGTGTCCTTAGGCACGCCGAAACCTACCGAGATGTGACATTGCGCTTGCGCTTCTTTTCACAACAGTCGCCCGCTCCATCTTGCCTCGGCATCTCCAAGGCGTCCGAAGCATCCCGAAGGATACCGAGGTATTCCGAACGCTGCAGATACGGCATGCCTAAACATACGATGATTATCATTGAAATTTCAATTTAATTAACATACTATTAAGTTATATTCCTATTCGTCGCATAGAAATCCCTTGCCGTGCCGCTAGTATAGTGCGCGCAGATCCTTAGTATGAGTAAAAATGTTTTTGAAATTAGTCTTTGTTTGATATGTTTTAAGATTTAAATAGTTTTTTTTTGTTTCTAAGAACCCATGGTTCGTTCAATGAAAGTAAAATAATTTTTACATAGTGTCGTCATTGTACAGATAAATTAAACTGAAGATAATACAGTAAAATATCTGTAGGCGTGAGCAAATTAGAACGTAAAATGGAATGCAGCGTTTAGTGAATGATGTCACTAAACGTTGCGTTCCGTTTTACGCCACTGAGTGAACCAGGCGAGTTGTAGAAGGCACCAGGATTTATTTATTTTTTATTAGGCTCTTCAACAATGAGTGCTCTGTTACTTTACAATTGGTACATTGCAAACTTAAGTCTAAGTGCCTCAATACTTAAAGAAAAGCACAGCATGCTCATACAAGACGGCGCACCGAGCAAGGCTCCGGTGAGGCTAAGGTCAAGGGGACTTAACAATCCAGCCCGTCTCATGCTTTTCTCCCCCAGCGGCGCTCTAAGCCGAGATCCGTACCCCATAGGCCAAGGTTTTGTGCCCTGGCTGGAGGCCTTAATTTATTGAGGCAGCCACAGAAAAGTCCGATTAAGCAGACACCCTCCTAGGTTGACCTGCGAGATGCCATTCATAAAAAGAACACTTCAAAAATAAACACAATGGGGGACAGTCCGAGTCGAGTGAGCGCCCTTTCCACAACTCTAATACTGTGACACGGATCACGTCTGATTCACATTTTCAAAACGTTTTATTGTTAATTATTACTTTTAATCATTTTGTCACTCGGAGGAGCTAACAGCCGCTCGGGTCGATCTGTCAGGTTAAGCTACGCTTGCCGGGGTTGGTCCGTGGATGGGTGACCATTTCTAAATACCGAACTCCTCCGTGCCTCGGAAAGCACGTTAAACCGTTGGTCCCGGCTGTCATTCGTGGATCTTTGACAGTCGTTACGGGTCGTCAGAAGTCCGAAAGTCTGACAACCAGTCTTACCAAGGGGTATCGTATTACCCTGTTGTGGAGGTCAGATAGGCAGTCGCTCCATGTAAAATACTGGTATTCAGCTGCATCCGGTTAGACTGCAAGCCGACCCCAATATAGTTGGGAAAAGGCTAGGCAGATGATGAATAATTTTGTTACCTAATTAAATAACGGCGAATGAAAACCCTCGACCACGTAGACCTTGTAAAAAGCAAGTCTCCTTCAATTATACTTCAATCTGGCCATCACCCTCGCGCCGAAATACCAGTTGAAGAATTTGAAGAAAAATAAGATTGTCAAAAAACGATGCCTAATAAAGGTTTTAGTCCTTTTCACCGACACCAACTAGATACAAGTTGCTCGTATTTTAAAAGGCTTCAAGAAAAAGGCTATAGAAAGGACAATAGTTGTGGGTAAACAGATTACATCCCCTTGCACTTAACATTTATCAAAACAAAAGAGAATCTAATAACAAAGAAAGGTCCGCAGAAATCCGAAGTGATCCGAAGAGGGCCGGACTGCCCCGATGTTGAACGAACAGAAAACCCGCAATGTCACCTGTCAAGAAGAAACGTATCTTAATTACAATCAGTCCTTATTTGCACAAGTAATGGACGCTGAGACAATGTCTGATGTAGGACTTTTGCAAATTAAAACGATGATTGAAAATGTTAATACCCATATTTATATTTATAAGTTTTTGAATAAAATTAATGAAGCATGATAAATTAACCTACCGCTGTCCAGTCTAAAACCAATTTCAAAATGGTGTCCGAGACAAAATTGTCTGTTCCAAAAAGTGTATGACGAAAGCGTACACAAACCTAGTTCAATTTAATTTCTTACGCAACCTCTCACTAAAGGGAATTATATACACTTTCATCTGTATTTAGAAGATTTTAACTTTTTATCTCACCAATATTTTCAACAATTATAATTGTTTGAAAAAACATTAAATCTGCCTAATAGCCTTTTCCCAATAATGTTGGGGTTGGTTTCAATTCTAACTGCATGCAGCTGGATAACAGTATTTTACATGGAGCAACTGCCTATCTGATCTCCACAACCCAGTAACTGCGTAATACGATACGCCTTGGTAAGTCTGTTTGTCAAACTTTCGGGATTCTGACGACCCGTAATGACTGTCAAAGATCCACGAATGACAGCCGGGACCAACGGCTTAACTTGCTTTCCGAGGCTTTTTGAAAAATCTTTATAATTGTAAATCGTCGACGAAAGTTGAGGTTATAAAATTTACCTCAATAAAATTGTCAACTGTCAAGCATCTTTATGGTGATATAAAATTAGAATTTCGGGTTTAAAAGTATTCAAATGTAAATCAAAGCAATCTGTGAAACTCAATCTGTAATTAGCACTGATCCATTTGTCTACATTTTTTATTCTATTCTATTTTTAATAAATGGTAAGCGAAGCCAATGTGGACTTTTCTGCTAATTTCAGAACCGACCATACGTCAATTAGTCAACGTCATTAATTTCAATGTTATTTTTTCTTATTTCAGGGTCCTTTTAATGGAGCTACATTAGAAAAAACTCTCAAGAAATACTGACGTTAATCTCCTCAGTTAAAAAGAGAAGAATAAGATACTTTATCTCAATTTAAAAAAATTAACAAAGTCTTACCATTTTCCTTAACAGCCTTTTAACTAAACTAACAACTTTTGTCTTACTTTACCAAACTCTCTCAATGCATTTCAAGTGAGTCAATAAATTTGCCACCATGTGTACAAGCACTAAGAAAGTTTACAACCTCAAACTAAGCGATACTGTTTACTTTTCAACCAGTGGAGTGTTTAACTTGGTCGCCAGTGTACTTACGACATGAAATATACAGCGTAAATTGTTCTGACGGATTGTATTAACAAATGTTTGGTCAAATATTTGGGGCTGTTTGCGAGTTAAGGAATGTGAGATCGTGACGTAGTTGAATTCATATTAAATGTGTGGAAGATTTAGTAGATACTACGAGTGCTAGCGCTGTAAGCCCACGTTTGCACGGGCGTAAAAATATCGCGGCGGGATTTTATCACGCACTGGATTTTCAACTTTCTGTTTTGGGTTTAGTCCCATCTCGGTACCCATGTATTAATTTATCATGCCCACGAAAAATTCCCATCTCATTCTGATTTAATAAACAATCGATTTACTTACTAGATACTGTGTTTACATTTTTGGATGCTTAAAATTTGCAATGATTTATGACACCGCAAGAGGCGGGAATTTTTCGTGAGCATGATAAATAAATTTATGGGTGCTGAGATGGGACTAAATCGAGCGTTGAGAATCCAACAGAGTGCAACTCAGCGTGGCGCAAAAACACACTGTTGGATTTTCAACTCTTGGCGCTAAGCAGAACGTTGAAAATGCAGTATGTGAAAAAAAATCGCCGCGGGAAAAAATTGTCCGTGCTTACCTGGGCTAAGCCGACATTCGCACAGACGTAATAAAATAGCGGCGATTTTTTTTCGTGCACTGTATTTTCAACGCTCTGCTTAGCGTCGAGAGTTGTAAATCCAGCAGTGTGTTTTTTCAACGCGCTGGAACGAAAGTGCGTCCCAGCGCATTGGATTCTCAACGCTCAGCTTTCAACACCGAGAGTTGAAATTCCAGTGCGCAATAAAATCCCGCCGCGATTTTATTATGTCCGTGCGAACGTCGGGTAAGAGCTTCTTGTGAAAGGTCGGGGGTTCTGCCACCATAATTATCATTCGCGAAGTAGCAATACTGTGTTCCAGTTCGAATGTTGAAATGACAGGTAAATGAGACTCGGAATGTGTTAAAGTGTTGCATGTACACACGGCTACACATCAAGCTATATGTTCCAGTTTATGCTGATCTCGCATTGTATAGGATTTCCGTACAATGCGAGGTCACATTATACTGGAAATGTATAGCTTGATGTGTAGCCGTGTGTACGTGTTTATTAATGTGGCATTCTACCTTTCGTATACGATATACAATTTGTTTTAGTGACTTATTATTTTAAGCATTAGCTGTATTTACATGGTTATGATTATCTACCCAAAAAAAGAGGGCGTGTGCTTAAGAACACACGATAGAAGTGAAAACTTAAATGAGCCGAGTATACCCGATTCAACGTCACCGACCCGAGCGTGACGGTTCAGTTTGTTTCAATGTTTAGAAAGAGCGCCACGTGCGTCTAAAGAAGTTTTCACTTCAATAAGAAATCAGTAGGTACTTGGAATACTGCTAAATGCAGCCCCAATTAGCATGAACGTGTCGACGATGTCGCAAAGTGGGGCTATCTCGACGATACGGTAACAGGGTGTAGATGTGTGTGGTCAAACTATTTCCCACCTCCTATCTTGCCGTCTGCACCCCAAAATATGCAGCTATACCTGCGCCACCGACGATGCCGTGGTAGTGGCGAAGTTTCGAGCCAACAAAAATGTATACACTATCGAGCCATCGACACGACGAAAAAGAACCATTTACACTAAAGAACTTATTCAAGGCTTAACCAATAAACATAAAATTTAAAATAAAAAAAAACATCACTGCCTGCTAAAAAACGAACTAAAAAGTAAAAAAAAAGTTCTATTAGTTAATCTGTATATACAAAGCGAAGGGTCACTCATTTACTCGCTGACTAAAAATATTACATAACATAACATCACGCCTTGTTTCCCCAAAGGGTTGGGCAGAGGTGTCCCTGTAGAAGGTACACCCATATTTCGCCAGTTATGTTTAAGTCCCATGTAATAGGGGGCGAGCCTATTGCCATCAACCGGGCACAAATCCAGACTCCGACCTGCTAGTGAGAAATTTCAGATAGAAAAACCCAATAACACTTTGCTCGACCCGGGAATCGAACCCAGGACCTCATGCTCAGCAGTAGCACTTGCGACCACTAGCCCAACGAAGCAGTCACTAAAAATATTAATAAAATAAAATTGTTATTGCTGTCAGGGACCGTTGTGTCATTGATATAAATAGTCTATGTCACTCGGGATAGTGTAAGGATTCTAACGATACCCCATACATCCAAATCAGTTCAGGCATTTCAAAGTTATGGTGGAACAAAGAAACTCACATACAAACATGGACCCTGAAAACATTACCTACATTCCTTTTTTACCCACGACGGAACGGAGACGGTATATGCGTTTGGGGTGAGAGGATGTTTGTGCAAACCCATGTTGCCATTTTTCTCCAAAACTACTTGTTCGATTTTGATGTAGTTTTCAGTTACGGGTTCGGGTTTGATTGTTGCAAGTTCTTATATAGGTGTTACGGTGACAACTTACCAGGGGGTGCTGCAGCAAACATTGTTTGTACAAATCCATGTTGCCATTTTCCTCCAAAACTACTAGTCCGATTTTGATGCAGTTTTCAGTTATGGGTTCGGGTTTGATTGTTGCATGTTCTTAGATAGGTATTACGGTGATAACTCACCAGGGGGCGCTGCAGCAAACATTGTTTGTGCAAATCCATGTTGCTATTTTTCTCCAAAACTACTAGTTCGACATCCAATTACTTTTTAACCGCCGTGGGTTTTTTCAAAAAATTTAATTTTGCTTTTTGTCTTGTGGGCACTCATGTAATAAGTGCTCTATTACTGTCATGCACATTCAAGCATACTAACCATTATTTTGAAATTATTAAATAACATTATGCTAAGCAGTTTGAGATACGAGAAGGGATAGTGCATGGCAAGAATCCAAGATGGCCGGAAAATTTAAAATTCGTTTCTTGCCAAGAATTTGAAAGAACATATTGAATTGCTTCCATTGTTGTGATTATTGGATGGAACTGGACAATTGCCTGTGTAACTGCAAATACAGTGGCCCGAAGCTTTATTACGTAACATACTAGTGAGGACACGCACTTTATTTCTAACCGACTTCCAAAAGGAGGAGTCTCTCAATTCGACTGTATGTTGTTTTTTTTTAATGTTTGTTACGCGGTTACTCCGCCAATTATGAATTGATTTTGATGATTCTTTTTTTTTTGGTATGTCATTCTTCAGAGGTGGTCTCATATAAATTTTATTAACTTTGCTTGGATAGTTTTTGAGTTAGCTTCAATAATACGTATTTTTTTCTACTTAGTATGTGGATGATAAGTTCCTGACACTGTTATTTACATAGCAAATAGTGGTATACCACATCTAGAAAGTGAAAAATGTAAACTTTTTACAAAAATAAAAACAATCGACTTCCAAAAAGAAACACTACAAAGTGAAAAAATACTTTAATTTCGCATGTCGGTGGCAAAAAACGAAAATTCAAAACCAAAGACACGGACTTCCGAATTTAATGTTACTTTTCACTTTGTAGATTTTTGTTTTGGAAGTAATTTAAAATAAAATATTTTTTTAAGTAGCTAGCGTAGCTTAAACCTTATCGATCTGCGGCTGTTATTATTTAGCCACGAGCCCCTCAAAAGCCACCACCACCATCACCAACCCACCATTAAATTACTTTAACCATTATTAATTACCGCTCTTAAGATCTTAAGACAACTGAACTAAGTAGGCTTTACCTTAAGCATCAAATAATTCAGCATGAACATCAGTCTTAAGTGGCGTTATACTATGCGACTACGATACGATAATGTTTTAGTTTAGACGATGATAACGTTTGTAAAGTTGGGGGAAATGAGGAATCGTGTGAGAGCCTTAATAAAATAAATAAAAATCGTTTATTTTCAGGCGTCGACGGCCCATAGCGTGTTAGTAATCAGTACAAACTTAAAAACTATGTTAGTAATAACACTTAAACACTCATGAGTACAAAAATAAAAACACAAATACACAATAAAAACACAAATACACAATAAAAATACAGCCAAGATAAGAGGAGGAAGATTCATCAAGTCCCATGTCTGACATGCAGTTTGATAAATGTATCCATTGTAGGCCCTTCTAGCCTTTCTGCAAACACCTTCAGAATGCTATTGCTGCTTCCCGTCAATCTGCGTATCACTGATGCCACTTTTTTGCGCATGATCGCGAAATAATCGTCAGTGTGCGCATCTGCGAACATCCCTGACGCACTACAGTAAGGTGGAAGCCTCAACAGCGCCCTGAAGGCGTTATTATATTGAATGCGCAGTGCGCTGTCTGCTTTTTGCTGCCTTACCACCACCAAGTTTTCACAAGTTTTCAAGCTTGATGCCATTAAATGCACACTAAACCATAGCTACCAGTTTGAAAAAAAAACATTTAATTAGATATAATATGAGCAAGCAGGGGGTGTTATAACCCTCAAAAGAAAGTTGTAAGAACCTCATGGATTGATATCCTATCCTATACTATTAAACGAGCAATATTTTTATATCATCATCATTTCAGCCGAAAGACGTCCACAGCTGAACATAGGCTTCCCCCAAGCACCGCCACTTCGATCGGAACCTGCGGCCTTCATAAGGTCATCGGTCCATCTTGTGGGAGGCCTTCCAACGCTACGTCTTCCGGTATGCGGTCGCCACTCCAGAACCTTTCGGCCCCATCGGCCATCCGTTCTGCGAGCAATGTTTGTATATACATATAATGTCGGATCCGGTCATTAGTACGGACACGAAACAAATCGCAAGCGCGTCATTGGCGACATCACGTGATCTACCCACACCAAGCGCGCTTCTACAGAGTCATGATGTTTTAAGGCTACGGCGAGGAGGGCATTCAGCCTCTGGTCGCATTGGAGTCAAGACGTCGCGGAACTGTTCTCGATTCGTGGTGCTCAGTTATTGTGTTAGTTGTAATTTGTGATCATTGTGTTTTGTGATTTTAATAAACGCCGTCGCACCCAGTGTGTGTATAATTTAGCTAGTGTGATTAATTTGATAGTAAATTATATTGTGGTCTGAACTGCAAACGGTTTTTCTATTGCGCATTAACCAACACTACCCACACTACGCCCACAGTAGTTAAAATATTGCTGATGATAACGAAAGTCATATACCCGTCTCCGACATATCGCACATCTTCTTAAAAACTGTCATAACACAAAAAAAAGTATTATTAAAAAAA
Organism: Agrochola lychnidis; assembly: GCA_963680765.1. NCBI lineage: Eukaryota > Metazoa > Arthropoda > Insecta > Lepidoptera > Noctuidae > Agrochola > Agrochola lychnidis. The sequence goes on along the minus strand of OY796869.1, from coordinate 15,140,300 downwards.
TCCATTCTAATTTTACATTCTGCAAATAGCTCTATAAATCCTTTGCTGATTTAAAAAGTAAAAAGCTGTAACCTGAAATTCACATTAATATTAGTTTTTTGGAAAAAAAAAAAAATCGGCTTTTTCTCAAAATTTGTTTTCAGCGTGTTACGATAGTTTTTTAGAGGATATGCGATATATATATATGTACTCACATTCTCGAAAACGGCTCTAATGATTTCGATGAAGTTGAAATAATAGGGGTTTACGGGGGCGAAAAATCGATCTAGCTAGGTCTCATATCTGGGAAAATTCGTTTTCTCCGTATTTTCAACCGAGCAGAGCTCGGTCACCTAAAGTTTAGAACAAGTTAAAGAATAATGACATGAGAATAATGACATGGCAGCATGAAATTAGTAAGTACCTACTATCATGGCAGCATGGAATTAGTAAGTACTATACATGGATTAGTATGAACTATCCTATATTATTAAATGAGCATACTCTATTTTCACCAGAGCAGAGCTCGGTCACCCAGGTACTTATGTTTTAAACTAAAGTAGGTTGTACAGGTTACTTAGTAATGATTTTAAAATATGCAAAGTAACAGTAGTGGGGTCGAAAGGTTCTAGAGTGGTGACCACGTACCGGAAGACGTAGCGTTGGAAGGCCTCCCACAAGATGGACCGATGACCTTGTGAAGGTCGCAGGAATCCGCTGGATGCGGAAAGCACAAAATCGGTCGAAGTGGCGGTGCTTGGGGATGCCTATGTCCAGCAGTGGACGTCTTTCGGCTGAAATGATGATGATGATGAAAGTAACAATAGATACAAACAAACAAAACAAAGAAATACAAAATGGAGACTCGTAAGTTTCAGCTCATTTGCCAGTCGATACGGACAACAAATACCCGACATCAATATGGAACACAGAAAAACTCAATAATATTATGGAAATTGGATCCAATCTGGCCGTTGTGTTGCAGTAAAAGAAACGTCAACGAATGTATTACTTTCTTTATTAAGAAAAACAAAACACAATCTGCATTACATAAAATCGTCACGTTCTCGTACTATATAAACAGCTTGAACCTCTTTTACTGTGAAAAATGAAAGGTACAGTTACGAGCATACATTTTTTTTGGTTGGCAAATTATCAAATAACTTCTCCCGCTCTGGGCGGAGCGGGAGGGCGTGTCAGACTCTTACTGACACTGAAAACCCACCCGTGTTCTTTCAGTTGCCTGTATATTGCCAGGGGCCACGGTAACTCTTTCGGACTTTCCCGCAACCGAGACATACGCATACATACCTACCTTAATTTTGAGATTGCTCTTTTCCATAAAATGTACACGTTGTAACGTTATCTTGGACGGAAATTTAAAAGTGTTTACTTAGTAAATTTCCTTACATTTTACTTTCCTTTGTTATCGTGATGCCGTGACGTGGACGTCCACGATGATATCGTCACGTTAGAAATTATAAAGCGAACAATAAAAAAATAAAAAAATATATTTTTAGGTAATTTCTTGATAGGTATTTATTATTTTTAATAGATATTTTCTCAAAGTTGCAATTTTAATTTCACGAGAAAAACGCTTATGATTTTTGCGTAACTGAAAGGTTATGCTCTTGACTGTACAGCCGCGATACTTCACATAAATATTTCGCGATTATCCACTGCGGGTCATAATAATACAATTGAATACAAACTATGTTGCTTCATAAAATATGACAGGACTGCAGCTGGTCTCGTAAAGTCGTGGCCATCTCGTTGTATACATTGCTTTAACATTGTTATTTTTTGTCGTTAATGGTATTTACCATTGTCATTATGGTTCATGGCATTGATTAAGTTCTTCCTGTCTTTCTGGTGTTGTTTAGGTCCCTAAGGCATAATATTAGGGTAAAAGCATCTTTCTGTTTGGAAGAAAGAAAGAAACCATGTTTATTTGGCTCCTATAATAAATAAACACAATATAAAAAATAAAAAAAAATATATTTATATGTCGGATTCGGTCATTAGTACGGACACGAAACGAATCCCAAGTGCGCCAATAGCAACATCAAGAGTCATCTACCCACACCAAAAAGCGCGCTTCTACAGGGTCGAGATGTTTTAAGGCCACGGCGAGGAGGGATTCAGCCTCTGATCGCATCGGAGTTAAGACGTCACGGAACTGTTCTCGATTCGTTGTGCTCAGTTATTGTGTTAATTGTAATTTGTGATCATTGTGTTTTGTGATTTCAATAAACGCCATCGCACCCGGTGTGTGTAATTTAGCTAGTGTGATTAATTTTATAGTAAATTATAATGAGGTCTGAACTGCAAACGGTTTTTCTTTTGCGCACTAACCAACACTACCCTTAGTACGCCCACAGTAGTTACAATATCGCTGATAATAACGAAAGAGTCACATGCCCGTCTCCGACATATAAAATATATGTTGCGTGCTTACGATCACAGCTGCGCCAAATTACTAAGATCATCTATTCATTAGCCAAGCATTTCGATTAATGGCCTAGGCACGACGCGACAGCGCAAGGCGACTCTAATAGGAACAAGTTATATGAAAAATTCATGGAAATTTTTGATCAGAACCGACCCGTCGCGCCTGTCTGTTGGAGTCTTAAGGCAATATCCTGCTCCAATCACAACTGTAGCCAGTCATTACAAAGCCTAGAGCAGTCAAAAATAACAGTAAAACATTTTATCTACACCGATGTTATAAAACCTCTATGAAAGTTTCTGGAACAGTTAGCTTATTGGCAACATTATAACAGCCAGTGTCATACATAGTAACCATTACCTCATCCAAATGAGTGTTACAATGTTGTACTAAATTTCAGTACGCAACTCGTTTCAACGTTAAAACGGGGGACAGCAGCACCCCTGCACGCATGTGTGTGTGATGTGCTGCTGCAGGCGACATACATACGTGTAGTTGTACTGAATTTCGTGGGAATTTCTTTATTCATGATCTTGAATTACAAACATCCAATGGTTTCAGAAACTTTTATAGAGGATTCATATCATAAAGTCTTGTATGCAACTGTTATAATTAGGTATTAAAACACTCATGTGATACTATTATCACACCGTGTGATAAACCCACATTCGTGATTTAATACCCTTTATTATACTGGTATTCAGCTGCATCCGGTTAGACTGGAAGCCGACCCCAACATAGTTGGGAAAAGGCTAGGCAGATTGATTTTGATTATACAACAGTTGCATAAATAACTATTCCTTCATTGCCATCAATGTCACTTGTCCCCTGGCAGACATATTGCTACTTTGCAACCTGTCAGGACCCGTACATTGATATAGCCCATTCCTCTTCTTCAAAAAGGGTTGATATATACGCATTATTGAGCACCAAAGAGCATATAAAGTCACGGGCCGACACCGTCAGAGCAAATCCGTGATATCGGCCTATAATAAATCGTGGGACTAACCTGTCAAACGTAAGATTTATCTTTGGAAATACACAGGGTGCTGTGGTGTTCCTTTTAGACTTTCTTGCTCTGCATTGACCGGTTGTGGTTTGGGAATTGTGGTGGACTATGTTTTTTGGTGTAGTGAAGTTGGTAGTTTGGTAGTTTTTTGTGCATTGTTGAGTGTTTGATGCATCTGTTTAGGAGCAAAAAGATACCGGAATAAAATGAACAGTCCAAGACTGACGTGTCTGGTTCTAATTATTTCACGTTTACAAATATAAGATGCAATACTCTAGGACCTAAACTAGATCTAGCGTTATTTTAAACCCTAAGGAACTTCAGTATGGTACTGTTATTCAACTTTTGTTTTTTCTTACTTTATTACACAACAACTAGCTGCACCTCGTGGTTTCACCCGCATAAGCCTCGATTCCGTGGGAATTTCGGGATAAAAAGTATCCTATGGTCTATCCATGTGTCAAATTTCATTTAAATCTGTTCAGCCGTTTTAGCGTGAAAACGTAACAAACAAACATGCAAAAAATCAAATCTTTTCTCTTTTTACCCGACTGCCCCAGAAGGAGGGTAATGTTTTTCGAGAGTATGTATGTATGTATGTATGTTTGTATGTTTGTATGTTTGTATGTATGTATGTATGTATGTATGTCTATTTCTTTGGCACGCTCTGTAGCTTAAACGGCTTGATGGATTTTACATATGAGGTGTCGTTAGGTTCGTCTTAATAGCGGGAGTGACATAGGCTTTATAATATGTATGTATTGCATCTGCAAATACAAGAAAAAGGGAGAGGTAGGTTTAAAAAAAAAAACAACATTATTGGTTACCTGAAATTTTGGTGAAACTTTTGTTTATCCCCCGCCTGCAATACCAAAATCTTATAGATTACTAGCTGCGCCCCGCGGTTTTACCCGCATAAGTCTCGATCCCGAGGGAAAAAAAAAGTATCCTATGTTCTTTTCCAGGGCATCATCTATATATGTGCCAAATTTCATCCAAATCCGTTTAGCCGTTTTAGCGTGAAGGCGTAACAAACAAACTTACTTTCGCATTTATAATATTAAGGATAATGCTTGTTTTTCTCTTTTCAGTTATGAGTTTTTGCAGTCGGGTTTTTTGTTTTTTTAAATAATTTGTTTTTATTATTTTAGATTAGATTAGATGTGTGACTATGAAAGTAGTTTGTTCAGAATCATTTACTGAATTACTGAACTGATTAAAAATAATTAAAACTACGTAAATTACAGTCACTTCCGCTGTATAGTCAAAACAAACCGAAATGGATGTACCGTGTGTAGATTTGTAATGTGACTACGATTTTCTCCAGCAATCAATATCAATACAATCAGCACTTATAACTAATTTAATAAAAATGACCAATTTTTCAAACATAATAGTAAAAATTCAGTGTAGGTATGTGTTTTGTTCACTGTGTGTGTTAATTCCTGGACATGTTGTATATTACCGTCTGTAGCCTTCTTCAAAGGCAAAACTAAACTGTTTGGAGTGCGGAGTCTCCTACCACAAACAATTCCTTACTTAAAAGGAGACTCTAAATAATGCACACTTGCACTTGTGTTAAGACCAGGCACTCTAAACACATTTTCCACGCAAACTCAGCCCCATGCACCCCGCCACTCCACTGTGTGCTAAACGCTAACACATCAGTTATAAAGTTGAAAATCGCGTGCGCTCTTTGATCATGTTCGAGCACGGAACTAAATGGCGTAAGTCTCAATTCTTATTTCGTTTATAACTAAATTAGTAATTGATCTAGAGAAAAACTATTTTATGACTGGAAAGTAAACTATATTTGCTTACTGTAAATACTTATTTTAGACATAGAAGCCGAGTAATTTTCATTTTTAACCGACTTCCAAAAAGGAGGAGGTTATATATTCGTCGCGTATGTTTGTTTTTAGGGTTCCGTAGTAAACAAGGAACCCTTATAGTTTCGTCATGTCCGTCTGTCTGTCTGTCCGCGGTCTAGCTCCGAGACCCTTAGTACTAAAAAGCTGTAATTTGACATAGGTATACATATTAATTACGCCGACAAAGTGGTAAAACAAAATTATGAAAAACATTTTTTTTTAGTGTACCTCCCATACACGTAAAGTGGTGATGTTTTATTTTTTATTTCTTTATCCCATAGTGTGGGGTATCATTGGAAAGATCCTTTAAAAATATTGTGAGTTTGTGGAAACCATTTTTGGATTCAGGGATCCGTTTGCAAAATATTAAGCTTGAAAGCGCTAATTTTTGTTAGAGTCAAGTGTCCCCCCCCCCCTGCCAGCTAAATGGTTGGTTTTGGATGTGTGAAAAAAATCACAGCAATAGTTTATATAACGAAATTAAAAGGAAAACTATCACAGCTAAGTAGGCTTTACTAGTTATCGAGTAATAATCGACAAACTTAACTTTGCAGTTGCAAAAACATGTTTTCCCATACATTCCGTATGGGAGAACATGTTTATCAACTACAAAGTTAAGTTTGTTTTTGGAATAAATTCATCCCAACTACGGAACCCTTCATTGTGCGTGGTCCGACACGCACTTGGCCGGTTTTCTTTACATGTTACTTTCTTTTTATGTATGTCCACCGATTTCTCCGTCAGTTGTGGACCGATTTTGAAAATTCTTTTTTTGTTTGAAAGGGTATGCTCTCGAGGTGGTTCTATATAAATTTTATTAACTTTGATTCTATAGTTTTTGAGTTAGCTTCAATAATACGTACTTTTTCCTACTTAGTATGTGGATGATATGATAAGTTCCTGTCACTGTTATTTACATAGCAGGTAGTGGTTTTCGAATTTGTGTGGGGTAGGTACCACAACTAAAAAGTGAAAAATAAAAACTTTTTATAATTAATATAAATTAAAGTTATTTTTCACTTTGTAGTGTTTTTTGGAAGTCAGTTGTTTGTTTTTTATAAAAAGTTATTTATTGAAATAATTTTTAAAAAATACAAGATTTTTTAATAAAAAATTAATCGAGCGATAATGTTACTATTACGTAACTGTCTTCATGAAAAGAAAAATATCCAATAAATCGTATACTATTTATTGGATCTTTTTTTGATAGTTCCATTTATATTGTATGCGTGACTGTTTCAGAATATTAATGCAAATTAACACACAATTTAGGGAGCCTCCTGTTAATTGAATAGCACATTCTATTTATTTATTTTGGACACATAAGCCAGTCGTGGTGAACGGTAACATATTTTTTGCCAACTCGCTTGAAAAACGTTATGATTACAACGGAATTCTAGTACAATTCCATTACGAAACTATCCGATAATTCCTGAAACAAATGCATGTGGGAAAACCGATCAGAAATTCTATTAAAGAGGCACATGTTCAGTAGTGCTCACCTAATGAGAATTCATATTAATTGCGATACGTTTCCAGGTATCCGATTATGGCCACACGTGTTACAGATTCCTTAGGGAAATATGGCGAATAGGAACGGTGGAGTTGCGGAAGAGAATTTATATGCCAGAGGAAATTAGAAAGGGAATTAGGGTGATAATTTAATAAGGAATACACCTTTTAGGCAGGGGCGAAGATTATCTTTCTTGAGCAACGGTACGCTTTAACACAGTTTTTTAGGGTTCCGTAGTAAACTGTCCGTCTGTCTGCGGCTTAGCTCAGAGACTCTTAGTACTAGAAAGCTGTAATTTGGCATGGGTATACATATTAATGACGTCGACAAAGTGGTAACATAAAATCATAAAAAAATGCAAGTATTTATACTTTAAGGTTTTGGAAGCATTTTTTTAAATTGTTGAAGTTTTCCTTCTGTCGGCACTCCCACTATTTTTTTTTTTTTTTTTCGGACACGTTTTTGTCGCACATGTACCTACCTACCCAGATTTTTCAAAAAATCGTTAAGGTCAACAATTTTCTTCACTGAATGCAATAGATCCTCCAAAGGCACATATTTTATCGAACCATATGTCAGGGACTACCCCTATAAATTTCGGTACGGGGGTTGTACATCCGAAGTCAATATCGTCTTCAAAACGAATAAGAAATTCACTGTGGTTTTGCTCGGAATATAACACAAAATTTTTTATAATTTGGCAAGTCACATCATTTGTTTAATAAGAATTTAATAGGCGATGATCCTTGTTTAGCACTCATTTTCTATTATTATAGGCTAAGAAGAAAAAAAAAAAGCGGACACGAAGGGTCAGTACCACCGTACAAAAACTGTCATTATTGGACAGACATTACCGGCGGATAGAAGTAAACCCTGATAAAAGCCAAGCGGTTCTCTTTACGAAACCGCGTACAAGGCTTAGAAACCCCCTCCCCTGACCAATCACCATGTTCGGCAAGCCGATCCCCTGGGAGAAGCGAGCTAAATATCTCGGTGTCGTTCTAGACCATCATTTGACCTTCGCAGAGCACATAAAGATGGTTCGTTCGCGAGCCGCTTTCGCTCTCGGTAGACTCTTTTACCTGGTGAATGCACGTAGCAAATTGTCACTTAGGTGCAAATTGCGCGTTTACACGGCGCGCATTCGACCAATTATGACCTATGCGGGTGCCATCTTTGCTCATGCAAAACCCCGTCATATCCATAGGATGCAAACAGTCCAAAATAGATTCCTTCGTAGGGCCACAGGTTCCCCCTGGTTCGTTAGGAACGAGGCACTCCACCTCGACCTAAAGATTCCCACAATCCACCAATTTCTGAAACGCCTTTCCAAGCGTTTCTTTGAGTCCGCGGCCAAACATCGCAACCCTCTGGTTGTCGAGGCCGCCAGTTATGTCCCGAGTACAATCAGTCATGTTCGCCGTCCAAGGCATATCCTCGTAGACCCCGATGACCCCATAACCCTCCTCCAGGAGAGCAATAGGGAAACAAGTACAGTGTACAAACACAAACGCTTCCCGTCATTCCGAGGTCCTTTGCGATCTCGACCGCCGCGCCCCCGAGTAAATAATACTCCCCCCCGACCCTTGCTCGAAAACGAGGTGCCAGCAGTTGTTGCAGCTGTGCACGTAGCTTTAAATTCCCCGTCTAATAATAATGATCAAAACCCTTTGATCCAGCCCGTCCCATCTTTTGATATCCTCCCTCCGGCTAACGCCCTAAGCCGAGGCTCGTACCCCACAGGGGGTGCCCTTAGCGAGCGTTCATCCTAAGCTTTTAGCTTAGTTTATGTATGCCCTGGCTGGAGGCGTTGAGTGTAGCAGCTTAAGGCAGCCACAGGATTGACCGGTTAAACAGCCACGGTTTTCAGAACCAGCTGTGAGATGCCCCACAGAAAAAAAAAACAGACATTACCATTACCAATTAAGATCGAGCAAAAAACTCAAATTAAATAAAATTTAATTATTAAATTTATTTAATTTTGATCTTTTGTTGTTATAGCGGCCATAATAGTTCACACTCTGAAAATTTCAAGTGTCTACATATTACGGTTCAAAAGATACAGCTCTGTAAAAGACGAACATATCCTGATGATGGTCTGGCAGTTTGAGTAGTTTTTGCGGCCTACCAAAATGTCCTTTCTTTGGTATTGCTCGTCGAGTTGAGCTCCTTAAGTTCTAAGTTGAGCTCCACGATTACTGACAAATGCTTGCACTGACTGGACAAGTCCACTCAAATCTGTGTGGTTCTTTCCTCAAAAGACCTTTTCAGACACTAATCTACATGGTCCTCATATGGCCTGACCAAGATTATGTCTGGACTTTAAAAGAGACTGCGACCTCTGAGTTTGTTTCGGCCTTTCTTCTCAGAGTAATCTGATAGGAAAAGCCGAACTCATCTAGCTTATTTTTAATATTTTTTTATATGACGTGTAAAAGTGATTCCGATATCCTATTTACAGAATAAACAATTTCATTTCATTTCATTTCATTTCATTTCATTTCGAACGGACGGACAGCGGAGTCTTAGTAATAGGGTCCCGTCCCGTCGTGGGTACGGAACCTAAAACATCAAAAGGTTAAAAAGGCACAATATCCGAATAGGAACTATCTTTCAAGTGAAAAATAAAAACTTTTTACAAAAAAAAACAACCGACTTCAAAAAAACACTACAAAGTGAAAAATAACTTTAATTTCGGAAGTCGGTGACAAAGAACGAAAATTAAAAACCAAAGACACCGACTTCCGAAATTAAAGTTATTTTTCACTTTGTAGTGTTTTTTTGGAGTCGGTTGTTTTTTTTTTGTAAAAAGTTTTTATTTTTCACTTTTTAGTTGTGGTACCTACCCCACACAAATTCGAATACCACTACCTGCTATGTAAATAACAGTGACAGAAAGTTATCATAATATCATCCACATACTAAGTGAGGAAAAAATACGTAATATTGAAGCTAACTCAAAAACTACCCAAGCAAAGTTAATAAAATTTATATGAGACCACCTCTTTTTTTTTTTTTTTTTTTTGGGTGGTAAATTATCAAATAACTTCTCCCGCTCTGGGCGGAGCGGGAGGGCGTGTCAGACTCTTACTGACTAAAACCCACCTGTGTTCCTTCGGTTGCCCTGTTGCCGGGGGCCACGATTTCCCGATCGGTTTTCTTCGAACCCCCGGCAGGCATTGGCCCTAGTGGACCCCTTCAATTCTGCTGACATCTCTTTGAGGCGCGCGTGGAACACAACGCGCCGTCGACCCGGGCTTGGTCCTTATCGGACAGCGAGCTACCCATTGCTCACCGTCCGCAAGCCCGCGCCTACGGTGGCCGGAAATCGGCTCGCGATTCCCGCCCCGGGCGTCTCCTCCTGCGGCGGTTAGGGGCGTGAGGGCGCGAAATTTGCCTCTCCCTCACGCGTTCCGCCTCCTCCTTCGATGAGACTACCTCTGAAGTATGATCTACCAAACAAAAAAAGAATCATCAAAATCAATTCATAATTGACGGAGTAATCGCGTAACAAACATACAAAAAAAAAAAACATACAGACGAATTGAGAACCTCCTTTTGGAAGTCGGTTAAAAATAGAACACAGTTTGCTTAAATTTGTATGCAAGGTTATTTACCTCTAGCTAGCCCAGAGACGGTGAATCAAGCTAATCCAAATCCTTTTTGTTTTTAACCGACTTAAAAGGAGGAGCTTATATGTTCGTCGCGTATGTTTGTTTTTGTTTTTTTTTTTCTCAGTTCGTTTTAATCATGGTCTGGTGTTCAAATTCTGCGTGAACTGACTGGACAGGTCCTCTCAATCTGTGTGGTTCTTTCCTCAAAAGACCATTTCAAAGACCAATCTACATGATTTTCACATGATCTGACCAAGATTATGTCTGGACTTTAAAAGAGACCTCTGAGTTTGTTTCGGCCCTTTTTCTCAGAGTAGTCGGATAGGAAACGTCGACCTCATCTAATTTTTAAATTATGGTTGACGTGTTAAAGTGTTTTTGTACAAACCTACTTACAGAAATATGATTTATCAATCAATCAGTATTTGCGGTTAAGCAAACAACTAACCAGAAAAGTACATTATAGCAAATAATCTCGGTAAAAGCCTGGTCAGACGATTGGATTAATAAATTGACTTCTCTTTTTACCCGACCGCGATGAAGGGTCCTAAAGTTTGTTCCAAAAGTTTCTTATGAAAGTGTAAACAAACCTTGTTCAAGGTTAAATTGATTGTTACTTAATTTGTTTTTTTTAAATTTTATTTTTATTTGAATTTAATTTAATTTTAATGTAATTTTAATTTTAATTTTAATTTTAATTTTAATTTTAATTTTAATTTTAATTTTAATTTTAATTTTAATTTTAATTTAATTTTAATTTTAATTTTAATTTAATTTTAATTTAATTGTACCTATTTGTATTTTAAGAATTAATTTTATACTTTTTGCTGTACCCTACAGGGTCCATAATTGTACCTTAGCTTTAAGCCATTAATTGTAACACCTATGCCTACATTATGGAATGCAAATTAAGATGAATATGAATATAATTCTTACGCTACCTCTCACTAAAGGGAGTTAGTAACACTTTCATCTGTATTTAGAAGGTTTTAACTTATAACCAGTGATCGGAGTAGGTAGATTGATTTTACGTACTCGCATCATGAATAGTCATAGAAATCAGAACATGGATAAGCCTTTTTTCCAGGATTTCATTTTGGTACTTACGGGATTGAATCAAATATTGTAAAAGTAAGGATTTTTAAACTACATTATAAATGTATAGAAAGCGATACATAACATTTAAAATATATTATATTATTATATTGTTTTTACAGTATACCTATCCTTTTCTTGGAGTCCGATCACCTATATACTATTAAAAAGACAGCAAAAAGGTTAAACATTTCTTATTCATATTGATGTAATCTTTATTCTACACATTACAACATTTGAAATTCCTTAAAAAAGTCTTAATAATTTCAAAATCCCGGAATCCCGGAGGCATATCCATACTAATATATACGTGCCAGTTCATTGACCCCAAATCAATCTACCTACTCTGATCATTGCTTATAACCCACCACTTGCCAACAATTACTTGTTTAAAAAAAAATAGGGATGAGTACTAAATTTTTTTTGTCCTTCAGATAGATTATAAAAAAATATTGGACACGTGTTTTTTCTTTTTTTACATAATCATAAGATAACGGCGATACATTAAGTTAAAATGTGCCATGACGTCACGAGTATGAAGACTTTATACTTACTTGTGACATTGCGACCCCTAACTCACTAGCTTTAATGCGTTTTATCTAAGTAATTTTTTATTAATATTCATCATCATCATCAGCCTATAAATGTTCCCACTGCAGGGACACAGGCCTCCTCTCTGTGAGAGGGAGTGGGCCGTAATCCACCACGCGGGCCCAGTGCGGGTTGGTAGATGTCACATGTCTTCGAATTTTTGGTTCTAGAACATGCCGGTTTCCTCACGATGTTTTCCTTCACCGTTTTGAGAGCAGTGGTGATGAAATAATTTATACAAAGTAAAGCGCCTGCCTGGGTTCAAACCTACGACCTACAACTCGTAAGTCGCGGTCGTTACCACTGGGCCACTGCTGCTCTCTTATTAATATTATAAAGCAAAAAATACGCGTCTAATATATTTTTATAATCTAACTGACTGACTAAATAGAATTTCTTTTTTTTACCCAGGCATCATCCCTATTGTAATTGAAATTGAAATAACGTCGACGAAAATGTATTCCAAACCTCAATTGTCAGTTGAAAAAACAACTGTACTGTGGGGTTTAATATTAGAATTTCGGGTTAAGTATTAAAATAATCAAATCAAAGCACTCAATTTGTAAGTGGCACTACAAATTGGCAACAAAAGAGGGGCTTGTGGCTAAGTAACAACAGCTGCACGGGTCGATCGATCAGGTTAAGCTACGCCTGCCGCGGTTGGTCTGTGGATGGGTGACCATCTTTACATACCAAGACCCCTCCGTGCCTCGGAAAGCACGTTAAGCCGTTGGTCCCGGCTGTCATTTGTAGATCTTTGACAGTCGTTACGGGTAGTTAGAAGCCCAAAAAGTCTGACAACCAGTCTTACCAAGGGGTATCGTGTTACCTAGTTACTAGGTTGTGGAGGTCAGATAGGCAGTCGCTCCATGTAAAATACTGATATTCAGCTGCATCCGGTTAGACTGGAAGCCGACCCCAACATGGTTGGGAAAAGGCTAGGCAGATGATGACTACAAATTGGCAACCACAGGTAGTATCATACGGACGGTGAGCAATGGGCAGCTCGCCGTCCGATAAGGACCAAGCCCGGGTCGACGGCGCGTTGTGTTCCACGCGCGCCTCAAAGAGATGTCAGCAGAATTGACAGGGTCCGCTAGGCCCAATGCCTGCCGGGGGTTCGAAGAAAACCGATAGGGACATCGTGGCCCCCCGGCAACACGGCAACTGAAGGAACACGGGTGGGTTTTAGTCAGTAAGAGTCTGACACGCCCTCCCGCTCTGCCCAGAGCGAGAGAAGTTATTTGATAATTTCCCACCCAAAAAAAAGGTAGTATCACACGTTTGTCCGTGGTATCACAGCGGGCTCTATCAGAATACCAGCGCCTGCGGTATTTGTTTTTTCAAATATCTTAGAATTATGCTGAGATAGGAGCCTTTTTGACTTCGCACAGGTCTTCTTTTTTGTTTACACAATTTTTTTATAAATTTTAATATGTGTTTCTGAAATTGTTATTATTTTTATAAAATTTTTTCAGATTCAGATAACTTTATTTGTTCAAACGTGTGTACATACGATAAAATGCATGCAAGGTGTTATAAGTACATGGAGTTGTGCTAACATGTTTACCATATTGTCATGGTGTGTATTGTATTTTCCTGTGCGTGTCCCAAATTAAAAAAAAATCTTTCTTTCAGGTACGTTTTCTGATCAATTTATTTACATTTTTATCACACACTTTTAGAACAGCTACCTACAAACATACCAAAGAAAATATTTTTTCCTCCCGCCTGAGGTAAGTATAAATAAATCACTAGCTTATAGCTCAGAGCCTTTCCTGTGGCGTATCTCTTATATCAGCGTGGTGCGTATAAAATATAATGATTTACGCCCTTACGTTCAACGGAATCCTCACTCTCGGTGAATGTACGAGTTTCTTCCGAATTTCTTGTACTAGGCTTTGATCACATCCATTACATGATTGCTGTAAGCCATCTTTTATAATTTCAAAGGCTACTGACACTTTTTAAATAAACCACGATTTAAATATTGATTCTAGAAGTAAAGACCTGCAACTTTTATAAATGCACGTGTTTCTGTCACATAAAAACCAAATTTTCTTACTTTCTATTTCTTTAAGAGAAAACTAATGAAGATTCCTCCCGAAATCATATTTACCATATCCTGGCCAACTACCATTACCACTTGACCACCTCCACCATCATCGTCCAGATGACAACCATCAAACATCTGAAGGTATTTTGCAAAACGATGTTACATGTTTTTTTTTTGGGTGGGAAATTATGAAATAACTTCTCTCGCTCTGGGTGGAGCGGGAGGGCGTGTTAGACTCTTACTGACTAAAACCCACCCGTGTTCCTTCAGTTGCCTGTATGTTACCAGGGGCCACGGTAACCCATACGGACAAAACCGCAACCCCGGCAAGAATCAGCCCTAGCGAACCCCGTCAGTTCTGCTGACATCTTTTTGAGACGCGCGTGGAACACAACGCGCCGTTGACCTTACCCATTGGTAACAGTTCGCAAGCCCGCGCCTACGATGGCCGAGAATCGGCCTGCGACTCCCGATGCCCAGAGCGTCTCCTGCGGCGGTTAGGGGCGTGAGGGTTCGAAATTTGCCTCTCCCTAACGCGTTCCGCCTCCTCCTTCGCGAGCATTACTGCTTCGCAAAAGGAGGTGACGGCCTCCCAATGCTACGCGTGCTGGAAGGTCTGTTTGAGCTAGTGATGAGTACAAAAAACATGTATCCAATGCATCATCTGCCTAGCCTTCTCCCAACACATGTATGTTGGGGTTGGCTTCCAGGCTAACCGGATGTACCGGAATACCAGTATTTTACATGGAACGACTGCCTATCTGACCTCCAAAACCCAATTGCATATTTCATGAAAAATAATGAGAATGTTTTATTTTTAGTAAACCATTAGCTGTCTAGCAGAAGCACCAAGACCGTGAAATTATGTGAGAGGTTTCCATCCTAAAAATAAACATAAAACATTTTTAACTGAAATTCAGAATTATGAGATTTTCACGCGTCGTGGTTCCTTTTAGCAAGTAATGGCATGATTTTAATTTAAGTAATTTTATTTATTTTTTTAATTCAGACACAGTGATCCATATTTTTTTTAGTACTAGGGTAAATTCGTTAGAGATGGCCGTACGGGAGAGTTGGCCAATAAGTATATTTTGCTCATTTATTCACAAGGTGGCGCTGTATTTGAATTAATACACTTCCTGCGCCATCACGAACAATATCCAAACAAAACATTGCGCAACAATAAGTAAAAAAGTAAGTAAATTGGCCTTAATTGAATTTAGTACCAGTGAAATTTTGTAGTACATAGGTTCTTATACCATCCGGAAATACTAATATTTTTATTATTTATTTGTGTTTTTGGGAGTGTATTGTGTTTGGTGTATATTTTTCTTCGTTTTAACCTCAAAATGGGAAAGTAATTGTAATTCGTAAGTTTAAAAATTGAGCTGGCCATCTTACCCGGACAAAAAGGAGAGATGGTCATATAACGGCTGTCAAACAAATAGAAAGAAGGTCTGAAAGTAACACTAGAAAGGAGAAATCAATATTATGTGATACATCTGGTGAAGAAGACGCAGAAGATGAAGCTGATAATTGTGCTGGATGTAGCGAAAAATATTATAAAACCCGTCGCATGAAGATTGGCTTCAATGTTCGATCTGTAATCTGTACCCACATGAGAATTGATGACATGTGCTCTAAATGTGGACAGAAGAAGAAAAAGGAGCTCCAGCAAGCATAAATCAAAGAAAAGGGGAAAGGCGGAGGCAAATCTAGTGCCGGCCATCTGTCCCGTACCACTACGGCCATCACTACCGTATGTACCGGGTGAGACGGCCAGTTATGTTTTTTTTTTAATAATTTTTTTATGGATGTTCCTCATATTATAAAAATATCTTTATGCTGATTTTCGAAAGACTGATTGTAGTTGATTTAAAAAAAATAAAAGTCTAATTGTGATCTCAATATTTTCAGTTTTATTTAACCCTAAAAAAACGTGTCCGTATGGAGATTAGTAAAACTATGGCCATCTCTAACGAATTTACCCTATAATTATGAATTATGTTAATAACCAAATATTCAAATACACATTATCATTATCATTATTATTACTAAAATTAAATATCATACTATATTTCTCATATAAACAAAATTACAATGATCTTTAAATTAATGAAATGTTTAAGTCATCCATTGAATCTAAGTCTAATCATAAGTTAATCATTTATTTACTTAAGGTAACATTTAATTAAATTTTCTTAGAGATATTCAAAATGGATTCTGATATCATTTAATAGAAATAAGTGATAATGAAAAAGTAAAATAATTACTTACCTCTTAGAATTCGCTTTGATGAAACAAAACATAAAATTGAATTGTAAGTGCTGTACTTATTCATGAATACAGTGCCAAGTTGATAATTTTATTATGAATTTGTTTTTATCCACCTTAATTTCGTAACACACTTTTATTCGTAATTTGAGGTTTTGAAAGAAATTCCTAATCCATTAGTTAATAGGATTGAAAAGAAAACACGAGCGAGCCTTAGTTACAGTAATCGCATAAAAATTATGTGTAACATCTGACTTCCTGGCTGACATCATGACGTGTATATGATATAAAAAATATTCATCGTCATCGTCATTATCATCATCATCATCATCCTGTTTACAACCACTCGGAAAATGGATTGGTATCATCTGACGGCCAACTCTAGCATCGCGCGCCCTCATTGGTTAAATCAAATAACTCGCTTCCCCGGCTTCCTGTTATACACTTCCGTCCCTTTTCACGAAATCACTCCCACAGATTGCAGGAAAGCGAGAGAAAAGATGTAACACATCAAAAATTCGTCTGCCCAAGAACGTAATTGACGCAATAAATGTGGCTGAACTGTCAAAATAAAAGGCATTGTGATCGATTGCAACTGTATGTGAGTTACACAATTACCCCACTGCCCCCGCTTCGCACGAGTGCAATGAAGATATATTATTTCAAATCATCGAGATTTATGTGCTATATCTAAGTTAAATATTAATGTATTATAGGTAAATATAAACGTTCCGGAATAAATACTGTACACACCATTTTGGCTAAGCGTATGCTGAGACACAGGTGACGCATGTTCACGCAGCGCAGGGCAGAGCAGATTTTGTGATGCATGAACGTACTGACAGCTGCGTACGCTGCGGCGTGGGCACATGCGACGCAGACATGTATCCTGTCCTGCTCTGCGTCTCGTTGTAGAGCCGGCACAGATTTCTGCGCGACGCGTGCAGATTGTCACTTGTTTTTTACCACTGATTCATAATTTTGTTTCAACGACAGACTGTTTGTATTAGCTAGGTCGCGAATGTGTCTGTGTAGCTGCGTCGCAGCATACGCTCGCGGCCTATGTCTGCCCCGCCTGCCCTACCCTATAAAATCTGTACTGTGCTGTGCTGCATCACCTGCGTCTCAGCATACGCTTAGCCTTTTTGTTGTTAATAAAATTCTACTAATAGTAGAGGATCCGTAGAGGAACGACCTTCACCATGAAATGTATTTTAAATCACATTTAGTATGTTAGAAAATATATCGCGAGTGGGTTGTCCAAAAAATTCCTGGCCAGACTGTGATTAATTAAAAATACAAAAATGACCAATTGAAAGAACTTTTCATGGAGAATCTTTGCTACTAATTCGACCTTTGCCAATTGTTAGTCAATTCAGAGCTAATGACCTAAATGGATGACTACTTAGCTACCTAAGTTAAGGAATGTTCTTGGCGTCCAATAGCCATAAGTGATATATCAATGAATAGTGCTTTCTATGAGAATCATTTGTTACTAAAAGGAATTAATCGTTAAACGAATGAGTGCAATTTAAAAAAAAATAGTAGATAATTTTTTAGCAAAATTTAATATGAAATATTTTTAATTCATTAAACGGATGGGTGAAGGTCGATTCTTTGCGGATCTTAGTCCATAACACATCCGTCACACCCAATTTCCTCTGAACTCACAAAGTTTTCCCCCCTTGCAGTAACGTGCACAAAAACAAAGGAATGTCTGTCATTTAATAAAAAAAAGTTCGTTATTGTTTTACCGATGATTGGCGAAAACTCCCGAAGCGGTACTAGTTAGCCGTGAAACCATTTTCCCTAATGCAAAAGTTTACGACATTTCCTTTGAAGAACTTAGGGCCTTATCACACTGGTGATTTGCGAGCGTGGTTATCGGCGAATGTTAACGTGCTTACCGCGTGTGAGTAACGTGTTCGCCGTGAGAGCCCGTGTGAGTGTCACTGTCCACGAAACGATCAGACTCTTAAGTTTAAAATATTCATCATCTGCCTAGCTTTTTCCCAACTATGTTGGGGTCAGCTTCCAGTCTAACCGGATGAAGCTGAATACCAGTATTTTACATGGAGCGACTGCCTATCGGAGCTCCACAACCCAGTTACTGGGTAATACGATACCCCCTGGTAAGACTGGTTGTCAGACTTCCGGGCTTCTGACGACCCGTAACATCTGTCAAAGATCTACAAATGACAGCCGGGACCAACGGCTTAACGTGCTTTCCGAGGCACGGAGGGGTCTTGGTATGTAAAGATGGTCACCCATCGATGGACCAACCGCAGCAAGCGTAGCTTAACCTGATAGATCGACCCGTGCGGCTGTGATTACTTAGACACAAGCCCCTTGTTTAGTTTAAATATTCGCTTATATTATTAGGTACTAGTTCCGAATGTCGAAAGACCGATCTTGAGACCACAAACAGTATGGATTTTGGCCATATCAGATGGATCTGAAACTAGAGAGAGTTTGAGAAAAGGTGACGGTGTCTGCAGCACATTATCGACGCAAGTTTGCTGCTAACACGTTCACGAATCGCTTTTCCTCGAAACACGCTTGAAAATTGACAGTGTGACAAAGCTCTTAGGCCAGGACTTCACCAAAGCAGAGACGAGATGAGAGGAGAGATGTGTTTTCAACAACCAATAGAATTTCGTTATTCGTTATTAGCGTATCATATTTATATGGCGCGATTGAAGTGCAGATGTGAGCTGTGCGTCGCCGAGATTATATCTCTTTGGTCTTGTTCGAGCACGGAACTAAATGTCGTAAGTCTCAATTCTTATTTAGTTCATAACTAACGACTCACGTGCTTTTGGTTGCGCTAGCTACCATTTATTTTTTCCCAAAGTGCTTCTGGTAACTAGAGCTACCAAGAAGACTGTGTTTCGATTTTCGGCTCTATTTCGATTTCAGTAAGGTTCAGCGGGTCAAAAATTATTTATAATATTAGTTCAATAATGTAGATCAGAGTTTTTATGCCGCCCACGGGCCTCTGACTTGGTTTCACATGCTGACGAGAAAATCTCTCAGGCATGCCGGTTTCCTCACGATGTTTTCCTTCACCGTTTTTGAAGCAAGTGACAATTATAAAATACGCACATGAATCCAAAAAGTCAGAGGTGCGTGCTTTGGGTTCGAACTCGAGACCTATGACTTAGCAGTCCGACGGTGACACCACTAGGCTTTCACTGCTGTTGCTCTTGAATGAGACTTGTATTTTGTACATAAATCTTAGGCAGTTGTCCCAGCGCCGGCGATTAACGAGTAGCTAGTAGAGCTAGCAACTGAAAACGAGTTGGCGAGCAGCGAGTCTGTAGTTCAAAATCAAAATCAAAATATTTTATTTCACATATAAACCTACAAGGGCACTTATGTAACGTCAGAAGCTAGGTGCACGGTTCCAATTGGTCGTTTCCTATGGAGAAGAGCTGGCAAGAAACGCCACGGTTACTCTTTTAAAAATAATTGGCGTTTATAATACTTTCAAACAACAGTGTTTCTAGGTATGGGAGGACAGTGTAGGTCTTTCAATAAGTACCAAATACTTAACAAAATAGAAAATGGTCAACAGATTTACAATCCACTAAGCCTACAGCGTTCTCACATTCATAAAATAGAAAATAATCTATACAAAAGATAAATAAATTAATAAAATTAAAAACCTAATTTAATCAAACGCAATTATATGATTGCTATTACAACTGCAATCAATCTGAATAATTATCATGTCCACAAAAGTCACTAAGCGATAACTTTGCGATAGCTTTGTCGCTAGGCTATCAGCTAGTGTCCGAGTGCGACGGGTGATTACTCGCACCACTCGTTCGGGGTGAAATTACCGTTGTTTGGTCTCTCGGCGTGAGTCCTGATCGCCAAGCGAGAATCGCTTAGCAAGTATCGCAAAGCGAGTACTATCCTTGATAGCTCTTGTCGCTCGTGGGTGTGAACAGTCAGCGATCAACTATTGATATATATGCATCTCTTTTGTTTACACGGAATGTAGGTATATCTATTGTACGTTTCTTGAGCGAGATAATAGCCGATAGTTAGTCGCTAGCATAATAATATTGTGGTTTTTAAAATAGACGATCAAGTTTCAGTAGCAGAGCAGTGCCAGGACCGAAACGAATTTATGAACTGTTTTGTGAATTGGGAATAAAACTATCGACGCTGTGTTTTAGTAAATGACACCCATGGGGCTAAAGTACGGCGTTATATTATCCTGTGCTGAGGAACAAACAACCAACAAACTTTAATATTTTCGTTTAGAATATTTAAAATATACGAAAACTATTGAATACCTAGGTACTAGCTTTTGCCTGTGGCTTCGTCCGCGTGGAGGTCGAAAATTATAACAAGGGAACGTACTAAGGGTATCCCCTAATAAAATATTCTGCAAAATACTTAAGTTTCGTACCTCGTGGAGGCTCTTTAATGAAACGGTCTGGAAATTAAAAAACCGGCCAAGTGCGTGTTGGACCGTGCACAATGAAGGGTTCCGTAGTTGGGATGAATTTATCCCAAAAACAAACTTAACTTTGTAGTTGAAAAACATTTTCTCCCATACGGAATGTATGGGAAAACATGTTTTTGCAACTGCAAATATAAGTTGGTCGATTATTTCTCGTTAATTTGTAGAGCCTACTTAGCTGTGATAGTTTTCCTTTTAATTTTGTTATACAAACTGCTGCTGTGATTTTTTTCACACATCCAAAACCAACCATTTAACTGGCAGGGGGGGGACATGACTCTCACAAAAATTAGCATTTTAAAGCTTAATATCTCGCAAACGGATCCCTGAATCCAAAAATGGTTTTCACATACTTTCACATATTTTAAAGGACCTGATACCCCACACCATCGGATAGAAAAAAACCATCATCACCACTTTACGTGTAGGGGAGGTACATACCCTAAAAAAATGTTTTTTTTATAATTTAGTTTTACCACTTTGTCGGCGTAACTAATATGTATACCCATGCCAAATTACAACTTTCTAGTACTAAGAGTCTCGGAGCTAGACTGCGGACGGACAGACAGACGGACATGACGAAACTATAAGGGTTCCTTGTTTACTAAGGAACCCTTAAAACAGGATAAAATCTGGCCGCATAATATTTTAATATGTAAAACTTCCCAAATTCTGAGGCGTGACAAGAAATAATTTAATTCCATCAAAATACGAAAAAAAAACAAACTGTCGAGAGGTGTCGTGGGACACCCGGTTGGAATGAATTTCCTTTCATTTTGCACACTTGACGTATGAGAGCTAGACTGAAAAAAGTGTAACATTTTGGCCGTCACGATACTTTTGTTACGAAACAAAAGTGTCACTTTTTCCAGTCCACACAACACTTTTTCCAGTCCAGCTGACATTCACACAGTCTGAGTTCCAAAAAAGAAATTCCCAATGGGTTCGCGCCCTTAGGACAGGGCCTAAAATAATTATGTAAATAATGTCCAAGGGCTTACAATCCGCAGATACCTGTAAGGACCCGACTTCCGACCTTTTGCAAACGAAGGGTCTCCAGGGTCGGATGAAGAGGTATTTATGATGATGTAAAACATGGAAATATTTCAACGTTTTTATGAGATTTTCGTTTCAATTTTATTTTTATTGTAATGTTTATTTTGGGGATGTTTTGTGTGAGTTGTTGTTTGTGTTGGGATTGTGCAAATACGGTGGAAAGGGTTACTTTAGAGATGGGTAAACGGTTATATTTTATATGCGAGGTTCTTATATTGTGTAGGTGTGACTGTATACCTACTGCTGGTGTATTTATGGCAACCCTGTGATATAAAAACCGGCCAAGTGCGTGTCGGACCACGCACAATGAAGGATTCCGTAATTGGGATGAATTTATCCCAAAAAAAAACTTAACTTGTAGTTGAAAAATATGTTCTCCCATACGGAATGTATGGGAAAACATGTTTTTGCAACTGCAAAGTTAAGTTGGTCGATTATTACTCGTTAACCTGTAAAGCCTACTTAGCTGTGATAGTTTTCCTTTTAATTTCGTTATATCAGCTACTGTTGTGATTTTTTTCACACACCCAAAACCTACCATTAAGCCGGTAGGGGGGGGGGGGGGGGGAGACTTGACTCTAACAAAAATTAGCAATTTATAGCTTAATATTTCGCAAACGGATCCCTGAATCCAAAAATGGTTTTCACAAACTCACAATGTTTTTGAAGGACCTTTCCAATGATACCCTCACCATGGGTTAAAAAAATAAAACATCACCACTTTACGTGTATGAGAGGTACCATAAAAAATTTTTGTTTTACCACTTTATCGGCGTAATTAATATGTATACCTATGCAAAATTACAGCTTTCTAGTACGAAGGGTCTCGGAGCTAGACCGCGGACAGACAGACAGACAGACAGACAGACGGACATGACGAAACTATAAGGGTTCCTTGTTTACTACGGAACCCTAAAAATGGCCAGCTTCATAAAATCTTTACTGATAAAAAAGACAGCTTTGCTCATTTTATTATACATATTTGAAAGGAACAGATAAAATTCTACGAAGTCAGATTTTCTTCAACACATACAAGCAGAGCCTACCCACTTACCAAAAGTTGATGAGAAAGTTTTCACCCAGACACTGGGTCAATAGTCAATACATTTCTCCGATACAGCAAAACTCGAGAACGTGGGTAGCATACCTATCACTAAATTTCCCAATAATACACTAACCTACTTATAGAACAGTCCCTTACAAGTCTACCCATATGTACAAACACATCCCTAATGCGTTTTCCTCAATCTGATCTGTGAGTGATAAGCTGACGCACCGCATATACTTATGTACTTATATGGTCTATTCCAAGCGAATCTGTAGAAAATGTAAACATACCCTGTTTACATCCGTAAGACGTACTCGTAACATAAGGTTCAGTTGAAAACCAGCGTCAGGCACTAGTTGTCTGGCATTTATGCTGAACTGGGCCTATTTGTCGCAGCCGTGAGGCACACAATACTGTTTTAAGCTTTTTTTTTTTTTGAAAACTGTGTGCCTTAACCTGTGTCAAATAAATTTATTTTCTTTCTTTCGAGTCTGATGAAGGGGATTCGAAAGTTTCAACTTTGTACCTCACCACTTTTTTCAATAATTATTATTTGAATAACATTATAAATTGTAATTGACAAATCATCGACGAAAATTGAGGTTATAGCATTAACCGGAATTGTCAAAAAAATACAAAAAAAGAAACAACCGACTTTTTTGTAATAAGTTTCTATTTTTCACTTTTTAGTTATGGTACCTACCCCACACAAATTGGAATACCATTATCTGCTATGTAATTATCAGTGACAGGAAATGATTATATCATGGTGAAAGTTAGGGTTCCATAGTAAACAAGGAACCCTTATTGTTTCGTCATGTCCGTCTGTCTGTCTATCTGTCGGTCTGTCTGTCTGTCTGTCCGCGGTCTAGCTCCAAGACCCTTACTACTAGAAAGCTGTAATTTGGCATGGGTATATTTATTAATTACGTCGACAAAGTGGTAAAATAAAATTATGAAAAAAGTTTTTAATTTTTCCCGGACACGTAAAGTGGTGACGTTTTTTTTTCTGTCCCATGGTGTGGGGTATCGTTGGAAAGGTCCTTCAAAAACATTGAGTATGTGAAAACCATTTTTGGATTCAGGAATCCGTTTGCGAAATATTAAGCTTTAAAGTGCTAATTTTAGTTAGAGTCAAGTCCTGCCAGCTAAACGGTTGGTTTTGGATGTGTGAAAAAAATTACAGCAGTAGTTTATATAACGAAATTAAAAGGAAAACTATCACAGCTAAGTAGGCTCTACAAGTTAACGAGTAATAATCGACCAACTTAACTTTGCAGTTGCAAAAACATTTTTCCCATACATTTTGTATGGGAGAACATGTTTTTCAACTGCAAAGTTAAGTTCTTTTTTTTTGGGATAAATTCATGCCAACTACGGAACCCTTCATTGTGCGTGGTCCGACACGCACTTGGCCGGTTTGAAAAATACGTATTATTGAAGCTAACTCAAAAACTGTCCAAGCAAATTTAATAAAATTTATATGGGACCACTTCAAGAGCATATAAGTCGGTCCACAATTGATGGAGAAATTGGTGGACATACATAAAAAAAAAAACATAAATATGCTACGAATATTTATAACCTCTTCCTTTTTGGAAGTCGATTATGAAAAACAACTCTATATTGATTTAAATTTAGAATTTCGGGTTTAAGTATTCAAATAATAAAATCAAAGCTCTCAATTTGTAAGTGGCACTGCCAATTGACACCCACAGGTACGTTTTCTGATGCATTTGTTTATATTTTCATCTGATACTTTAGGAACGGACTATAGACTATTATAGCTTCTATCTCAATATTGACTTGGTTTATCTAGGAAGGGTATTTGTACTAAAGGAAACTTGAACGTGATTCTGTAACTAATTTGTTTGAAACAGTTAGACTATGTAAGTATATAGTTTTAAATGATTGTTAAGACCTCTCTTCTCAACATCGCCGCGTGCTGGCGGCATTGAACGAGGGGTGCGGAGCAGCGGCGAGTCAGCTGGCCTCACAGCCAAGCGCGGGCCCCACGCCTCAGCAGTCAACTGTCGCACGCCCTCACGTACGGCGACGATTATACGGACTATATTTATATGGATTATATGACTACGATTATACGGATTGAGTTTTCACAAGAGATGACTACGATTTTGATGTTAAAGAAATTCACTGTTTCTCAAGCACAGCTTCAATGATCAGCCATCTTCAAAAAGGCTAGGATCATTATGAGCCGTTAAATGGATTGGAGGGTAGAGAATAATTGTCTTGTACCAGCCATTGGTACACACGGCTACATCATCATCATCAGCCTATAAATGTTCCCACTGCTGGGACACAGGCCTCCTCTCTATGAGAGGGAGCAGGCCGTAATCCACCACGCGGGCCCAGTGCGGGTTGGTAGATGTCACATGTCTTCGAATTTTCGGTTCTAAAACATGCCGGTTTCCTCACGATGTTTTCCTTCACCGTTTTGAGAGCAGTGGTGATGAAATAATTTACACAAAGTAAAGCGCCTGTCTGGGTTCGAACCTACGACCTACAACTCGTAAGTCGCGGCTGTTACCACTGGGCCACCACTGCTCACACGGCTACATAATTATTATTATATATTTCCAGTATAAGCTGACCTCGCATTGTACGGTAATCATATACAATGTAAGATCTACATAAACTGGAAATGTGTAGCTTGACATGTAGCACAAAAATAATGAAACTCTTTAAAAATAATCAAATACTTATTCACTTAAAAGTGGCTAGTAAAATCGGTCTTCTTTTCTTGTAGCTACTGGCGTTCTGATAATTTCTGCCTACCCCTACCCCCATGGGAAGAAGGCGTGAGTTTATGTATGAGTGTGTAAAATTCAAATTCTGAACACACAATGTAAACGATAATCGTGTTTCCCCATAAAACAGTATACAACAATATCCGAACACAACTTAAAAACAAAAATACAGCTGCAAAATAAAACAAAAAATATTTTCCAGCCAGCTCGTAATTTACCAAAAAATGAACAAGTTAAAACCAGTTAATAGCATAATAAACTCCTTTGTCACAGTTTCAGTGCAGTGTCATAATGTTTGTGTATTTTAACCGGACTACTCTCTAGAGGGAGCTCGGGGGTGGTGCGGACAATTGTAGTTGTTCGAGGGTTAAATAATAAAAGAGTATTTTGGTGGGAATTTTCGTCGAGGCTATGAATAAAGTTTGATGCAGTTTAGCTGTTTAGTTCTAGGCAAGGAGCAGAACCACATCATTTTGTGAGTGCCGTAAACGACAGTTTAGGTAACGTGGTACTGCAGTATTTCTCTTTATGTGAAGCTTTATCATCATGTCATCACCATTCCATTTTCTAAGGGCGGGGATGGTTGGGTGAAGTTAAGGCACTTTTTAACAGACTTCCAAATACATATCCAGGGGGCCAGGGCCAAATAAATTAGGGCTGAGTAAGTAGCAGATGACCCCACCTATCCAATATTTTCGTATGTTCAACGTTCTGCCAAACAACCTGTATTATGTTCGTATCGTGTTTTTTTTATGTATGTCCGCCGATTTCTCCGTTACTTGTGGACCGATTTTAAAAATTCTTTTTTTGTTTGAAAGGGTATGCTCTCAAATTGGTCCCATATATATTTTATTAACTTTGCTTGGGCAATTTTTAAGTTAGTTACAATAGTACACGGTATTTTTTTCCCACTTATTTTGTAGATGATTTTATTATGATAAGTTCCTGTCACTGATAGCAGGTAGTGGTATTCGAATGTATGTGAGGTAGGTACCACAACTAAAAAGAGAAAAAAAAATACTAAAAAAAAAAACTGACTTCCTAAAAAAACACTACAAAGTGAAAAATAAAGAAGTCGGTTGTTTCTTTTGTAAAAAGTTTTTTTGCAAGAGCATATAAGTCGGTCCACAATTGATGGAGAAATTGGTGGACATACATAAAAAAAAAAACATAAATATGCTACGAATATTTATAACCTCTTCCTTTTTGGAAGTCGATTATGAAAAACAACTCTATATTGATTTAAATTTAGAATTTCGGGTTTAAGTATTCAAATAATAAAATCAAAGCTCTCAATTTGTAAGTGGCACTGCCAATTGACACCCACAGGTACGTTTTCTGATGCATTTGTTTATATTTTCATCTGATACTTTAGGAACGGACTATAGACTATTATAGCTTCTATCTCAATATTGACTTGGTTTATCTAGGAAGGGTATTTGTACTAAAGGAAACTTGAACGTGATTCTGTAACTAATTTGTTTGAAACAGTTAGACTATGTAAGTATATAGTTTTAAATGATTGTTAAGACCTCTCTTCTCAACATCGCCGCGTGCTGGCGGCATTGAACGAGGGGTGCGGAGCAGCGGCGAGTCAGCTGGCCTCACAGCCAAGCGCGGGCCCCACGCCTCAGCAGTCAACTGTCGCACGCCCTCACGTACGGCGACGATTATACGGACTATATTTATATGGATTATATGACTACGATTATACGGATTGAGTTTTCACAAGAGATGACTACGATTTTGATGTTAAAGAAATTCACTGTTTCTCAAGCACAGCTTCAATGATCAGCCATCTTCAAAAAGGCTAGGATCATTATGAGCCGTTAAATGGATTGGAGGGTAGAGAATAATTGTCTTGTACCAGCCATTGGTACACACGGCTACATCATCATCATCAGCCTATAAATGTTCCCACTGCTGGGACACAGGCCTCCTCTCTATGAGAGGGAGCAGGCCGTAATCCACCACGCGGGCCCAGTGCGGGTTGGTAGATGTCACATGTCTTCGAATTTTCGGTTCTAAAACATGCCGGTTTCCTCACGATGTTTTCCTTCACCGTTTTGAGAGCAGTGGTGATGAAATAATTTACACAAAGTAAAGCGCCTGTCTGGGTTCGAACCTACGACCTACAACTCGTAAGTCGCGGCTGTTACCACTGGGCCACCACTGCTCACACGGCTACATAATTATTATTATATATTTCCAGTATAAGCTGACCTCGCATTGTACGGTAATCATATACAATGTAAGATCTACATAAACTGGAAATGTGTAGCTTGACATGTAGCACAAAAATAATGAAACTCTTTAAAAATAATCAAATACTTATTCACTTAAAAGTGGCTAGTAAAATCGGTCTTCTTTTCTTGTAGCTACTGGCGTTCTGATAATTTCTGCCTACCCCTACCCCCATGGGAAGAAGGCGTGAGTTTATGTATGAGTGTGTAAAATTCAAATTCTGAACACACAATGTAAACGATAATCGTGTTTCCCCATAAAACAGTATACAACAATATCCGAACACAACTTAAAAACAAAAATACAGCTGCAAAATAAAACAAAAAATATTTTCCAGCCAGCTCGTAATTTACCAAAAAATGAACAAGTTAAAACCAGTTAATAGCATAATAAACTCCTTTGTCGCAGTTTCAGTGCAGTGTCATAATGTTTGTGTATTTTAACCG
Organism: Agrochola lychnidis; assembly: GCA_963680765.1. Classification (NCBI taxonomy): domain Eukaryota; kingdom Metazoa; phylum Arthropoda; class Insecta; order Lepidoptera; family Noctuidae; genus Agrochola; species Agrochola lychnidis. The sequence continues at coordinate 15,111,810 of OY796869.1, read as the reverse complement.
GACTACTCTCTAGAGGGAGCTCGGGGGTGGTGCGGACAATTGTAGTTGTTCGAGGGTTAAATAATAAAAGAGTATTTTGGTGGGAATTTTCGTCGAGGCTATGAATAAAGTTTGATGCAGTTTAGCTGTTTAGTTCTAGGCAAGGAGCAGAACCACATCATTTTGTGAGTGCCGTAAACGACAGTTTAGGTAACGTGGTACTGCAGTATTTCTCTTTATGTGAAGCTTTATCATCATGTCATCACCATTCCATTTTCTAAGGGCGGGGATGGTTGGGTGAAGTTAAGGCACTTTTTAACAGACTTCCAAATACATATCCAGGGGGCCAGGGCCAAATAAATTAGGGCTGAGTAAGTAGCAGATGACCCCACCTATCCAATATTTTCGTATGTTCAACGTTCTGCCAAACAACCTGTATTATGTTCGTATCGTGTTTTTTTTATGTATGTCCGCCGATTTCTCCGTTACTTGTGGACCGATTTTAAAAATTCTTTTTTTGTTTGAAAGGGTATGCTCTCAAATTGGTCCCATATATATTTTATTAACTTTGCTTGGGCAATTTTTAAGTTAGTTACAATAGTACACGGTATTTTTTTCCCACTTATTTTGTAGATGATTTTATTATGATAAGTTCCTGTCACTGATAGCAGGTAGTGGTATTCGAATGTATGTGAGGTAGGTACCACAACTAAAAAGAGAAAAAAAAATACTAAAAAAAAAAACTGACTTCCTAAAAAAACACTACAAAGTGAAAAATAAAGAAGTCGGTTGTTTCTTTTGTAAAAAGTTTTTTTGCACATTACAGTATCAAATGTAGTTGCGGGAACACCTAGAATAGAAAGGGGAGTTCCAGCACCCAGCACCTAGCAGTGGGTGATTCCTGGCTGAAATGATTACGATGATGATGTGCAAAATGTGCAAAACAATTATTCGCAGGTACGGTTATCTTTGGTCAATACGTTAGATTTTTTAAAGAAATATATTTAAAAAAAATCAAACAAAAAGTTGTAGTGCCCACTCCTAGATCCAAAACTCAAACTCAAAGCATTTATTTCAATTATAACATTAACAGGCACGTTTGAATTGTCAAGGCGTCTCGCATCGGTCAGTCAGAAAGATGAATCTAGTTGCCCAATCCAAAGCGTAGTAGGTTCCTATGCAGAAGAGCGGGCAAACGCAAGAAACTCTTTTAAAATAAATATTGTAACTGAATATTAGTTACATCATTGATGAAAACCTATAATAAACCAATAGGTAATACGGGCTGGTATTCACAACTCCACGTCAAAGCGTGTATTTTGCGTGGGTATATACGGCAGCTAGGTAGGTTCAACTTCGAGAAAGAGGTCAATCGTCGAATCCGACTCAGCTAGGCAGCGTTCGGGAAGCTACGCAATATCTTTTCGTCCCACATACCAGTGTCTCAAAACGAAAGTCCTATGATGACCTATGGTACTGAAACGTGGTCGCTCACAATCGGCCTTATTAGAAGGCTAAAAGTCACCCAAAGGGCAATGGAGAGGGCTATGCTTGGAATTTCCCTACGTGATCGAATCAGAAATGAGGAGATCCGCAGGAGAACCAAGGTAACCGACATAGCCCGAAGAATTGCCAAACTTAAGTGGCAATGGGCAGGACACATTGCTCGCAGAACGGATGGCCGATGGGGTCGAAAGGTTCTGGAGTGGCGACCACGTACTGGAAGACGTAGCGTTGGAAGGCCTCCCACAAGATGAACCGATGACCTTGTGAAGGCTGCAGGAATCCGCTGGATGCGGAAAGCACAGAATCGGTCGAAGTGGCGGTGCTTGGGGGAGGCCTATGTCCAATAGTGGACGTCTTTCGGCTGAAATGATAATGATATACGGGAACGAAAATCGGTTATTCGATCCACTTCAGCTCCTTAAGGCCAGCAAAGCCTTGGTGTCACTGACAAACTCACGTACCTGGGTACCTGGGTTACCGAAGTTCTTTGCCCTGTATGTGGCGACCACCGGACAGTTTAACAGCACATGACCCGCTGTCTCGTCGTCCTCCATGCAGGCCCTGCACAGCGGACTAAACTACTACTACCCCTAACTACCCATAACTACTAAACCCTTAGGCCCTTTCTACACGGCACGGTTTCTTTCAACAAAAACGTGTCTGTCAACAAGCTTCCGTAGTGAAGATACAACACTGACGACCGTGCCTACGCACGGGAAATAAACCGTAGTTTTTCACGGCAAGAAAAACATGTGTGTACAAAGGGCCTTAGTTTATAAGATTTAAAACTTTCTAGAGCACAACACAGATTTTTATTTCAATAGCACTTACAGTGAATCTCAGTAAAATAAAAGGTACACACAAAAAGTGTTTTATCTAGATAACATAGGCTCTATTTAAAAGTTTTTCTGTTAGCCTCACAAGCAAGTTAAAGAGGACACGAGTACATGGCCTTAACACACTTCTGTCACTGACTAAACAAGACACAGAAGGGTCACGACCAAGTAATGATGGATGTGTTTTGTGGAAGATGGTACGGTTTTAAAGGGGGTGAATACTGAGATGAACGGTTATAGATTTGTACAATGTTTTTGAATTACAGTGTTAATAGGTATGATAGGACAGTGTAGTACTATCAACAAGTACCAGGTACTTAGTAAAATAGAAAATGGTCCACAAGTCTACAGCCTACAACGTTCTCACATTCACAAAATCTAAAAACTTTTTACAAAAAAAAAAAAACAACCGACCTCCAAAAAAAAACACTACAAAGTGAAAAATAACTTTAATTTCGGAAGTCGGTGTCTTGGATTTTGTATTTTCGTTTTTTGCCACCGACTTCCGAAATTAAAGTTATTTTTCACTTTGTAGTGTTTTTTTTTGGAGGTCGGTTGTTTTTTTTTTGTAAAAAGTTTTTATTTTTCACTTTTTAGTTGTGGTACCTAACCCACACACATTCGAATACCACTACCTGCTACCAGTGACAGAAACTTATCATATCATCTACATACTAAGTGGGAAAAAAAAACGTATTTTGTAGCTAACTCAAAAACTATCCTAGCAAAGTTAATAAAATTTATGTGGGACCAATTTCAGAGCACACCCTTTCAAACAAAAAAAGAATTTTCAAAATCGGTCCACAATTGACGGAGAAATCGGTGGACATACATAAAAAAAAAAACAAACATACGCGACGAACATATAACCTCCTCCTTTTTGGAAGTCGGTTAAAAATAAAAGAATCTATTAAGAAGATATTAAGTTAGCTTTGGTATTGGCTGCAACTCGAACATACAACCTTACTTACCTTAAGGCCTATTTTCACTGTAAACCATGTTTTATATTACTTGAAGGTGCAAATAAACAATTTTATTTATTTTTAATCTATATAAAAGATAAACAAAATAATAAAAATAAGGACCTATTTAAACCAAAAGACATGATTGCCACTACAGCTGTAACAAATCTAATTTCATTTTTTAAAAAATGGGGTACCTAAGTATTCAATTCACATTCTTCTAAGTGTGAAAATACTATTTAATTATTATCTTTTAGGAGGAAGATTATAGATTTGTATGGAAGAAGAAGTTATACTAAGCTGAAGTAAATAAAATAAAAAATTCATAAGCCTAATACATAAGGAGAGAAAAGGGTTAACAATTAATTATTTAAGTAACTTAAATCCTTATAGTAATTAAATTAAGTGCATGCTCGAATTTCTGAAACTCTTGATACCCAAACTAGGACGTGTCCTGTATCTCATGTGCCAGCGTTCCTTTCTGTGGAGCGTAACTTATTGTATATAGATAGTGCAATCCACGAAGACGCGCCCCACTCCGCTCCGCTCCGTACTAAAGTACAGCTTATAGTACAGTAATCGCGGAGTGGGGCGCGTCTTCGTGGATTGCACAATCTATAAATGCTATATTAGGAAAATTTTACAAATGTTAAATTAAGAAATTGGGATAAGGGCAGGAGAAGGGAAGTTTTGGTCACAAAAGTACACACAAGCATTGTCTGCCTTGTCCATGATGTCCATGTTCTCGTGGAAAATATAAGAATGGATTCCAAGGGAAGGCGTAAAGGACGGAGTCACATCACCTCTGCCTAGCCCCTCAGGGAAAACAAGCATGATTTTACATAAGTGTAACGATGCCTGTTTATAATTATAACGACTGTCACAGGCAATCGAGAAGACGGCTAATAATATAAAAATGTTCTAATTTACGTGGGACGTAAAGTGGTCTCGTTGTTTAAATTAAAAGAGCAGTCAGGTATATTAGTCAGCGACAAAATTGATTTTACTTACTTATTGAGAAAATTGTTTCATTAAAATTGGAACAAAAATAAAATTAAAAGACTATAATATTTACTCTTTGCTATATTAATGTAAGAGCTCAGAAAAACCAGGTAAAATATGTATAAAATATTTAAAAATTACACATATTTTGCAGCACAATAAAATGTTAGGTAGGTGCTAAGCCGTCGGTGTCCGCCAGAAAAGAGAACGCACGCCTTAGGCGAGCCGCTGCGTTGCTATCTTCGCAGTTGTCAACTTCATGGTGGTTGTTCTCGAGCGCCATCTATCGCCTTACATTATAAAATGCTGAAATACAATGTATCGAAAAAAAAAATGTGTCAATTTAGATGTGTAGAAACAGTAGTGTTGATCACCGTTGTCGCTGGCCGTACCGCGGCATCACTGACCCAATACTGCCCTAATTCTTTTTCGTTTGTTTGAAGTGATTTTTCTGTTGTATTTTCTGCATCTCTTCTGTTACCACAGCCGATACCTACTTCAAAGTTAGACATGCTTTTAACCCGTCTATGCTTACAATTGAAGCTTTTGTATTTCTTTATGTGTATCTTACTGTTCTTTTTATGACACTTAAAGGCCCTTTTGAATCTTGAAGAGAAATTCTTGACCATTATTTTTATCAATAATGTAAGTACTTAAACGGTCTATTGTGTACTGTGGGTCTTTAAGTGAAGTTTTAAGAAACAATAGAGGATTAAGGATAACATGTTTTAAAAGACAGTGTGCCCCTAATATTTCAAGTACTAATTAATATGTTTAGCTGGCAGCCAAATGGAAGCAAATTAAAAGGTGCTCTCTTCGAGAAGAAATAAATGCAGAGTGGATTTTTAGATGGGGCAGTAAGGACAACTACCTAAACCGTTGTAGCTACAGCATTAAAAAAATATATATTTATTTCACATAAACCTACACGGGTACTTATGAAACGTCAGAAGTTAGGTGCACGGTTCCAATTGGTCGCTTCCTATGGAGAAGAGTCGGCAAGAAACTCCACGGTTACTCTTTTCAAAATAAGTGATTTCTACAATGTTTTCAAATTACAGTGTTAATATGTAGGTATGAGAGGACAGTGTAGGCCTATCAACAAGTACCAGGTACTTAGTAAAATAGAAAATGGTCCACAAGTCTACAGCCTACAACGTTCTCACATTTACAAAATCTAAAATAAAATAATATATATAAAAGATAAACAAAATAATAAAAAAACTTGAGAGGTGTCAAGGGACACCCGGATGAAACGAAGTTCCTTTCGATTAATTAGTGAAGGAATTGTAACTTTTTTTTTAAGTTCTAATAACATTTTTTTTATTTTATTCACTGTTCAATGCGAAATAGAAAGACGAAACGAAAATAACTGACTTGCTTTTTATGAGAGAGAGAGAGAGAGAGAGACAGACAGAGAAACACGCGCACGCCGTACGTATTCAATTCACATTCTTCTTAGTGTGAAAATACTATTTAATTATTATCTTTTAGTAGGAAGATTACCGACAGACTAGAATTATTTGCTTCTATTTCTAAAGTACCATTTGCTCCTTTAATAATTCTTCAGAGTTCTTGTATTATTGATATTATTTCATAAAATGAAACCTTACGAGAAACATAGTAAGTAACATGGAGAAATCTGTAATAGTAAGTTTGAAAATCAATTTATTAAAGAAGCTCCACGGTAAACATCCACATATTATTATTATGTAAATAATAATCAAATCTTGTGAAAGTAATGGAAAGAAGACAAGCTTTTCGTACAAAAATAAGGTATTCTTATTTAGGTATACTCAACCTCGTAAATGCTTTATCTCTTTTTTACAATATCGTATAGGTACTTTTACAATGCTTGTAAATATGTGAACACCATGTATCCATTACATATTTATTTTTTTCTGTCATTGCTTCATTTTTAATTATTTTTACCTATTGTGGTATAGTAATCTTATTCCATGTGCATCGACTTCACATATATGATTAATATATACAAAATATTGTAAAACATTTTAAAAGAGTAACGGTGGAGTTTCTTGCCCATTCTTCTCCATACGAAAACTACCTTTTGGAAGGGGCGACTATAATCAATTCTATTTTTTGTAAATTTTGACGTCCAAAAGTGCCTTTTATGTGCCTAATTGAAATAAACAATTTGACTTTGACAAAAATCCTCACTAAACTGAAACTTCACTAAGGTTGAAACTATCTCTTACACTTGACAAATATATTTTGTCACTTAATGTCGTGCAAGTGAACTGTAGAAGATGCCGACGAGCTGGACAAAACGAACGATTAGTGATCCACACTAGCAATAGCACTGTATCGCATGTACTGGAAGTTACGGGCACCAGCAGTGGGATGATACAGGCTAAAAGTAACAGTGACATTCAACCGTAGGGTGATAAAGCAATTACGAGGTCGGCTATACATACATAGATCATACTTTTACAAATCTCAGTAATAAGAACTTAGGTACCTACTTGTCACAGACTGTGGTAATAATATTTTACTTTTATTACACCTTTTATGGGTGAAATAACAAATATGCTCTCTTTCTAACTCGTATGATAATTTATATTTTTATCTCTGTCATTGGTAGTAAAGGTGGATTATGGGAATAGTGTCACCGTATTTTTGTGAAATTGTAAGACATATTTCCAGGAGTTATTGGTCTATTTAAATTGCTGTTCTCACAACTTTTTGTCAGTTTTTTTCATTAATTTCCTACGGTTATTTCAGAAGTTACGAGATTTTAAGGTGTATTGTAATGAATGTAAAAAAACACTTTTCTTTTAGTATTTGAACAATTCCGCTATAAGGTTCACAAAAAACTGTTTTTATATTTCCTGTAAAATTTGGTTTTTACGATTACGATTATATTCGCCGGGGACAGCGAGATATCCAGTAAAAATAATAATAATTATTTATTTATTTAGACAAAGTCCATAATTGTTAGTCACAAAAAATATCTTACAAACTATGTAAATACGGATATATCTTTTTGCCATGCCAAACATTGTACTATCTTGTTTCTTAAAACACTGAAACTCTGAGACTTAAAGTTAGATACACAATCAAAACTTAAATATCTCCTACATTTCGAGATACAATATCTTTTCTCGTTCCTTAGGAAATAAGCTGTCAGGTCCATTTTTATTTTATTAGGGTTCCGTAGTAAACAAGGAATCCTTATAGTTTCGTCATGTCCGTCTGTCTGTCCGCGGTCTAGCTCCGAGACCCTTAGTACTAGAAAGCTGTAATTTGGCATAGATATACATATTAATTACGCCGACAAAGTGGTAAAACAAAATTATGAAAAACATTTTTTTTTAGGGTACTTCTCCTACACGTAAAGTGGTGATTTTTTTTAAAAAACCGGAAGGTATCATCTGTTCGCACGATGATGGCTTTGTTTAGGACGCGGACTTCGAATTTTATTTTTTAAGGGGATTTTTGACGATTATTGGAGCAGACTCATTAATAAATCATGGCAAGCGAGTATAGGGCAAATCCAGAAAGGAATGGCGGTATAGCTGGTTAATACCAATGATTTTATCTAAATTAAACTTGTCAATATCAATTTATAATAATGATTGATTGTTGTTATTTTCGTCAATCAATCACAACATTTAACAAGAAGTTTGTCAGCAGATTTACTGATTAGATACTTGATCAGTACCCTAATTACGTAATTAATCGTAAACGATTATGACTAATTTGTTTGATTTTATTTATTTATATATTTATTTACTTTTATGGGGTACTGTGTTAAATGTTACAACAAAATACCTTGTGACATTTTGCAATTAAATAAAAGAAAATTAAAAACTCATATTAAAAATACACTTTGTAAACAAGCATATTACAAATTAGAGGATTATATCCTAGATAAGAGTGCTTGGAAACATGCTGGTCCTGCTCCATAGGACAATTTAGAATCAAGACAAAATCAAACTGGTTGCTAATTTAATTGTAAAATTTATTACTTTGTGTTTTATGACAATGATTTTACATTCTGTGATTACTTCCTCACACACTGACTTATTAATTGTAATATTTAGAAAATCGTCTACTTTTACAATGTTTGTAAATATGTGAGTACCATGTATCTATCACATATTAAATTATCTGTCGTTGCTTCATTTTTAATTCTTTTTACCTATTGTGGTATAATAATTTTATTCTAGGTGCATCGTCTTCACATATAATAATTATTTAACAAATGTACGTACATATACAAACAATTGTAAAACATTTTAAAAGAGTAACGAAAACTACCTTTTGGAAGGGGCGAATAGAATCAATTTTATTATTTTGTAATTTTTGACGTTCAAAAATGCCATAATGGGCCTATTTGAAATAAATGATTTGACTTTGACTTTGACTTTATACTTTATTGTACACCACAAAATACATAACAAAAATAAATCAAATTACGAAATATACAATGGGCGGCCTTATCGCTTTCCGCGATCTCTTCCAGGCTACCTTGGAATGGACAGTGATTTGCCTGGACATAAAATGGGGCTGTCGTTGGTACAATAATAAATATATAATATACTAGAATAGATACACACATATGTACATATCCTAAATAATAACATACATACTTACTAAATATAACAAGCAACAAAAATAAATGAAGACTATACATAATTACAGTTACGAGAACAAGACCACAACGACAAGTAATGTTCCTTTACGAGTCTCCTCGATTTTGACAGTTCAACAACATTCATTGCGTTATTTAAGTTGTTGAGCAGATTTTTTTTCCAACTTATGAAGCAATGGATTAGCAATCTATTTTAAATCTAAACAGATTGTGATTGATCGGGTATTACGTAATTAGGGTACAGGTTTTCAGAAGCCTGGGGCAAATCTTTCTCATCAGGCATCGGTGTTGAGTTATTTCATAATTATGGAAATTCTCAATGATAGACTCCGGTCTGTTACTAGGTTTGCCCCTAATTATATAGGATTCAACATAACAGAGATAACAGACATGCCATTCAACGTGGCAATGCTGCCAGTCTTCTGGGCATGATTCCGGATGACAGCGATGAGGACGAATACTTCGACGCCTAAGTGTCGTTTTGTTTTTATTATTTTTATTTATACAGATAATTAGTTAGTCTTTTAATTTAGTACCTAATGTAAATAGTTAGCTGTGTTAAAAACTGTAAAATAAAAAACACTTAACATTACAGAGATAACATATCGAGATAAGAGCAATGGTGGTCCAGTGGTAACGACCCCGACTTAGTTGTAGGTTGTGAGTTCAAACCCAGACAGACGCTTTACTTTGTGTAAATAATTTCATCACCACTGCTCTCAAAACTGTGAAGGAAAACGTCGTGAGGAAACCGGCATGTCCAAAACTAAAAATTCGAAGACATGGTGACATCTACGAACCCGCACTGGGCCAGCGTGGTAGATTACTGCCCACTCCCTCTCAAAGAGAGGAGGCCTGTATCCCAGCAGTGGGAACATTATACGCTGATTATGCTTATGCAACGCATCAGGCAAACTGTGGTTTTAGGAATAATGGACCATGTAATTAAAACTGCACCAAGTAATAGTTAGTATAAGTAAGTACACTTGTGACATAGATAGTTTCAAACTAATTGTCGCATAGATAAAATAGACGTTGTCATTTTATGACATAAATAATTGAATTTAATGTTTTGATTTGCTTAGTGTAAATACATTACTGTCGCAGCCTGCAACTGGGGCACTGATGGACGGACGATCGTGAAAATGTCAAAGTCAAATCATTTATTTCAAATAGGCCCATGTATGGCACTTTTGAACGTCAAAATTTACAAAATAAAAGAATTGATTCTAGTCCCCCTTCCAAAAGGTAGTTTTCGTATGGAGAAGAATGAGTAAGAAACTGCACCGTTACTCTTTTAAAATGTTTTATAATAGTTTGTATAGGGTAAATTCGTTAGAGGAGGCCATAGTTTTTTTAGGGTTAAATAAAACTGAAAATATTGAGATGACAATTAGACTTTTATTTTTAAGAAAATCAACAACAATCAGTCTTTCGAAAATCAGCATAAAGATATTTTTATAATGTGAGGAACATCCATAAAAAAATTATTAAAAAAAAAACATAACTGGCCGTCTCACTCGGTATATACGGTAGTGATGGCCGTAGTGGTACGGGACAGATGGCCTGCACTAGATTTGCCTCTGCCTTTCCACTTTTCTTTGATTTATGCTTGCTGGAACTCCTTTTTCTTCTTCTGTCCACATTTAGAGCACATGTCATCAAAAGGTGTACAATTCTCATGTGGGGTACTGATTACAGATCGAACATTGAAGCCAATCTTCATGAGACGGGTTCTATAATATTTTTCGCTACATCCAGCACAATTATCAGCTTCATCTTCTGCGTCTTCTTCACCAGATGTATCGCATAATATTGATGAGAACTAGTGTTACTTTCAGACCTTCTTTCTATTTGTTTGACAGCCGTTATATGACCATCTCTCCTTTTTTTCCGGGTAAGATGGCCAGCTCAATTTTAAACTTACGAATTACAATTACTTTCCCATTTTGAGGTTAAAACGAAGAAAAATATACACCAAACACAATACACTCCCAAAAACACAAATAAGTAATAAAAATATTAGTATTTCCGGATGGTATACGAACCTACTATAAAATTTCACAACTACTAAATTCAATTAAGGCCAATTTACTTACTTTTTACTTATTTTTGCGCAATGTTTTGTTTGGATATTGTTCGTGGTGGCATACGAAGTGTATTAATTCAAATACAGCGCCACCTTGTAAATAAATGAGCAAAATATACTTATTGGCCAACTCTCCCGTATGGCCATCTCTAACGAATTTACCCTAGGTACATTAATTAAATAATTTTATTAATGTGGGCCGAAGCGAAGCCGAGGGACACATACGTGAGCCCATCAAAGCCTGATTGCGGCCAAGGCTTGTATAGTACTTTTCTCAAATAATGCGCGGAAATTCCAACTGAGTATATAAATTCCAGACTCAATGACGAACAACGATAATTTTTCACGCGCCAATATGTTCATTTGTTTATTTTTTGTTTTTTCTTGAGGAGCTCGTGGCTAAGTACTAACAGCCGCTCGGGTCGATCTGTCAGGTTAAGCTACGCTTGCCGGGGTTGGTCCGTGGATGGGTGACCATTTCTACATACCGAGACTCCTCCGTGCCTCGGAAAGCACGTTAAGCCGTTGGTCCCGGCTGTCATTCGTGGATCTTTGACAGTCGTTACGGGTCGTCAGAAGCCCGAAAGTCTGACAACCAGTCTTACCAAGGGGTATCGTATTACCCAGTTACTGGGTTGTGGAGGTCAGATAGGCAGTTGCTCCATGTAAAATACTGGTATTCAGCTGCATCCGGTTAGACTGGAAGCCGACCCCAAAATAGTTGGGAAAAGGCTGGGAAGATTGATTGTTTCTTCTTTACTTGAAACAGCTCTATTTGCAAACCAATTCTAAAATAAAATCTTTGATAAGTTACCCCCTTGGTTGCCATGTGTTAAGTAAAAATTTAATTACATTTTTAAATAACATGACAGATATGATAGATAGATAGATAGATAGAATATTCTTTATTATGTACACCATAAAAATTACAGACATTAATTTAGAAATTTTACATTGGGTGACACAATGGGCGGTGAGTATGAGTTTTCATAGTAATTTATTTGGCCGCTAATCACGACATATGGATTTTCATACAAACATTGCCGGCCGGGCGCTCGCATGTATTCGACCAGTACCGCAATTTTGGTTTTTCTTGAATAAGGTTGTCAAAATAATTTTCGAATTTCCAAACATGTTTGAAAAAATATATTTTGCATATTATAGTATACACCGTGAAATTTGAATCACAGTTTTGCTAGAACAAACTTTATTAAGACCATGGTCTACTACCATTCTACAGCACCCAGTAAAAAAAAACATAAATTGGTTTTTGAAAAAACACAAAAAGACAAAGTTTAAAATGTCAAGATTATCTACTGCTTACTAAATTTCGTTTATGGAGGTACATTTCCCTGTAAACAATGCTGTGTCCCGTGCGTGGTGTCTGTGTTGTAGGGAGTAACGAGAATCTTGACATTTTAAACTTTGTTTTTTTTTTGTGTTTTTTTCAAAAACCAATTATGTTTTTTTTATTGGATGCTGTAGAATGGTAGTAGACCATGGTCTGAACAACGTTTGTTGTAACAAAACTGTGATTCAAATTTCACGGTGTAGAATCAAGTTTTCTAGCTGAACAGACAGCTATACTGCTGGGAAGTTTGTTGCGACACTTCTTCCCAGCGAAAGCACTAGGAAGTGGTGAAGGTCGGGCTTTTTGGGTACTGTCTCATGTAATAATTTGAAGTTCGAAAAATGTTGATTCTCAGCCTAATTTGAATAAATGACTTTTGACATTTTTTGACATTCAACTTAGGGTGGTAAAGCATTACGTGGTGGATTTATTATGGCCCTCTGTCTGTCCCAACGTTGGATACAGGTAAGATGTTTTGTATAATATATTTCCTGAAAATCCGACAAAACAATATCTGTTCTCCCTAGCCAAAGGAAAGACAATTTACGATGGTTCAATGTGCGGATTAACCTGAAAATAAACCGTGAGTTACGACATCCAACCTGTTACTTTATGTTACTGCAAAAAATAATAACTTTCACCTCCCGATGTACTTATGGCGGCTATAAAGCTTCGCAAATAAAGACTTTCGGGACTCAGATTTTGTGATCGTAAATTCGAAAATGTATCTGGTAGTGGATTGAACGGAAATTCGATTCATTGTTACTGATTCTACTTGTGGATTTCAATGTCAATGTATTAAAGTTTATAAATGGTGAAGGAAAACATTGTGAGGAAAACGACATGTCCTTGAACCGAAAATTCGAAGACATGTGATATTTACCAACCCGCACTGGGCCCGCGTGGTGTTATATGACAGCCCATTCCCTCTCACAGAGAGGAGGCTTGTGTCCCAGTAGTGAGAACATTATAAGTAGGCTACTTACAGGCTGAAATTTAATTAAAAAATTATTAAGTTTTAAAATAATAATTTTTCGGTAATGTTAGCCTAAATGAAGAAGTATTATGGTTAGAATACGTGGTTAAAATATTGCCACTAAATTTAACTTCAGCTTGTATAATGTAAATGTTGGAGTAAACAGCAAATTAGTGTAAAGAAGAGTACCTGAGAGCTTAGATAAGTTGCAATCGCTTTCAAAGCGTTTCGTAACTAAAAAAACCGGCCAAGTGCGTGTCGGACCACGCACAATGAAGGGTTCCGTATTTGGGATGAATGTATCCCAAAAACAAACTTAACTTTGTAGTTGAAAAATATGTTCTCCTATACGGAATGTATGGGAAAACATGTTTTTGCAACTGCAAAGTTAAGTTGGTCGATTATTACTCGTTAACCTATAAAGCCTACTTAGCTATGATAGTTTTTTTCTTTTAATTTCGTTATATAAACTACTGTTGTGATTTTTTTTTTCACACACCCAAAACCAACCATTTAGCCGGCAGGGGGGCTCCGCCCTACTGCCGTCAATAGCATAGTTGCAATAAGTCGGGTTTTTGTCAAAAATTAGTTAGTTATACAGCCGTGATCACGATAACGAGTTCTACATTTTTATCTAACCCATTCGTTTGTATCACTTTTTAAACCAAATTTAACAATTAAAATTTTGCAGTAAGTCGAGCATTTTTTTTACATCACAAAGCATAATTACAGTGGGTACACTTACTGCAGAAGTTCTTATTCAGAGTCTCTCGGCCAAAGTACAGTATGACATCTATACCACTAATATGTTAAGTCGTTTACTGTATAAAAATTGGATGTAAGCCTAGCAAATAGACACTAAGAAGATATACTGTTTTGATCCTAAGCAGTTTCCCAATATTTACTAAATGAGTGATCTAGTCTTAAAAACAGTATGCTGCGATACTGCATGTATACTTAGTAACGATCCTAAGCGTAGATTCCAGATTACTTACCACAAAGACAGTTCGATGCAATATTGCGTTTATGTTAAGTAACGTAATCAGATCTTACATAAGGTTACTTATTATACTGAGAGCATGTAGCCATCCTATGTTCATGTTTAGACAGCAGTTGTAGCGATAACGGTCAGGTGTACTTACCATGGGAGCAGTAAATTAGCTATACTGTACTCATGCTTAAGAAGTACGTACATATAATATGATCTTATACCGTATTATAAGAATTATAAGTCGTTTTTACTGCATTTCTAAGTAGGTGCGATATAATGCTACGTCATAAATACAGTGCAGTAAAGTTGCTTCACTGTGAACATAATAAGTCACTGTAACTAAAAGTCATATAATTTTTCTTATAATACAAGCAGTAACTTGGTCGGAGAAAGAATAATACTTACTCATGTCTTTTCCTCGAATATCTACGTAAATTGTCGACTACTTATCAACCACGGAAATAACATTGTAGGTAGTGTTGCGAGCGTTAATAGAGGTGTTCAGATCTGTGTTTATCAGCATTTAGCAATAAATGGTGCCGATTCCCTTGTTCACAAACTAAACTAAATTTAAGTTCAGTGCATCTTTTTCTTTCTATTTCATTAAGAAAAGGACAGAAGATAAATTTTAGTTTAGTCCTGTCAAATTAATCAGTGCTTGTCGTAAATTGACGTAATTTTAGTAGGCAAGTTTTTAATTACGTCTAAACTTGTATGGAGAGTGACAGGCGCTGATTAATTTGACAGGACTAAACTAAAATTTATCTTCTGTCCTTTTCTTAATGAAATAGAAAGAAAAAGATGCACTGAACTTAAATTTAGTTTAGTTTGTGAAC
Organism: Agrochola lychnidis; assembly: GCA_963680765.1. Lineage (NCBI taxonomy): Eukaryota > Metazoa > Arthropoda > Insecta > Lepidoptera > Noctuidae > Agrochola > Agrochola lychnidis. The sequence continues at coordinate 15,096,667 of OY796869.1, read as the reverse complement.
AAGGGAATCGGCACTAATAGCATTTTTGTGGACCTGAAAGTAGCTTTATTGTGAATTGAAGGCCATAAACGTATCAATAAAATGCTTGCATTTAAAAAAAGAACATGTGAACTGCTTTAATGCAATCAATTATTCTGTGACTTCAATTAACAATGATATAATTGAGTCTTGCTGAACATAGGTAGTTGAACTTGTATAGTGTTAATCAGCTTGCTACACGCAGTCTTATAATAACACTTATCTAGCCCACATGATCACTATGGGTGAATTTATATGATGCTAAATAACATCAAACTGCTTTAAATTGTTTGACATGTAACCTTTGATCCTTGGGGCTGTATATTTGTACTAAAATAAGCAATTAATGTACTCATGCTGTTATATGAGATCCTGAAAGACTATCATTAGCACCCAATACGTATTTCATAACAGTTAAACGCCGCGGCCATCATCGCGATATTGTGGTATTGTATTTAGAAATGTGGAAAGATAAACGAAGAACAAAAATAACAAACAGTACCCTAATTGCGTAATGCAACAAAATCTAAATCTGTTTCGATTTGAAATAGATTGCTAATCCATTTATTCATAAGTTGGAAAAAAGATCTGTTCAACAACGTAAATAGCGCAATGAATGTTGTTGAACTGTCAAAATGAAACAAGTTACACAATTAAGATACAGATTTGAAAAGGATACCTACCAATTATTTCTAAGTAAACAGCTTACTGTTAAGTTTCATGTCTATTAAAAAGAGAATTCTTGCTTTTTTTTGTAACATCAACTTATTTTATTCTTTAAATTTCAAGTAAACATTCATATTTTGAGACGGCGTGAAAAATTTCACCTATAATCATACGATATTTGACAATAAACTTGCTTTTCCAATAGAATTTCACGCATGTAAGAAAAAAAACAAGGTAATACTTAACGAAAACTAATATTTTACCACAAACACTGGCCACAAAATGGTTCACGCACAACAACACCAAAATAATAAATGAAAGTTATAAATTTTCAACAGATGAAGCTTTAAAAACATCTCACATCTATAGTTTGTGCTGCATAATAGGTAATACATTGGGTATTAAACTAATACTAATAATCAGCAAATGTTCAGATCTTGGGGTAACTGTTACCCTTATGAATGCTTAAATAATGCAATTATTTCCTGTTATTCAGCTAATAGCTGTTTAATTTGTGCCCAAATCAGAGTTATATCAGCTGAAACAGCGCTGCTAACGCTTTTATTCAGCAGGCTTGTACAGCTTAAGATTCTATGGTAGACAGTAATTCAGCTGATATAGAGCGTTTTGGTGTTACTTGGGGTGCTAAGGCTGAAGGAAACATCCAAGTTCCTGAAGATCAAATAGACCAACAAACAAATAGGTACCCAGAAAAATAGAGTTGAAATGGAGACAGTTACAAGTGGTTCACAACAAACTATTACTGAAAAGGAAATCGTTCAAGAAACAGACAATAAAATAATAAACAACGAAGAAAGACAAGCGACGTCAATCATTCAAAGCAAGGATAAACCATATAATTTTAATCATAAAATTATATAGTTACTAATCATAAATATAGTAAAAAACACACTTACTGTGTTTATGCTAAGTGTTACTATCAGAGAGCCTCTAGGAGATACTTAGTATAACTAAGATAATGAATTTATTTTGTCTTTCAATTACTCAGTATTGGTTTCCAAATAAGTAATAGATAGGTGCTGAGGTCCTCTTTCATTTAAGGTATCAACCATCATGATCTGATAATAAACAAAGGATTTATGGAAGATTCTCTCACCAAAACTTTAAACGCGTTTTTCTCGAAACCGTCTAGAGCGTACTTACTGCAACTATGCTATTGACGGCAGCCTAGAGGCCACCGTCTTGCGCCCTCCGCTAGCGGCGAGTCAGCCGGCCTTGGACCAGCGGAAAGCGGCTTCGTATGCCGCCGCCGCATCTGCCGCGGTCAAGCCAGGCCAAGGCAGGCAGGGGCAAGCCAAGGGTGGAGCGGCTGTGCAGGCAGCGAAGGCCCCGGCCCTGACGGCGAGGGTTCCGGCTCAGGCGGCGGCGAAACGGCCACCTCCGCCTCCTAATTCTTCTCCTCCGGCCGACGCCGGATGGCAAGTAGCCGGGGAGAAGAAGAAGGCTAGTAAGGAGGTAAGGGCGGCCAAAAAAAAAAGAAGGCGAGGCGGCAGCGGCGCAAAGAGCGAAACGTCGCGGCTAGGCTCCGCGCCCCGAAGTCCGCAGCTGTGGTGGTCACACTGCAGCCGGAAGCGGAGAAAAGGGGCGTGTCCTACCAGCACGTGTTCGCGACGGTGGACCGGGTGATGAACCTGGAGGAGATCGGCGCCGCCAAGGGGATAAAAATCAAAATTACGGCGACCGGGGCCCGGATGCTGGAAGTCCCTGGTGCGGCTAGTGGCCCGGCCGCTGACGCTCTGGCTGAAAAGCTCAGGGCGGCCCTAAATGCGGACGAGGCCCGAGTCTCCAGGCCCACCAAGTGCGCTGACTTGCGCATCCAGGGCCTGGACGACTCCGTGACGGAGGCAAAGGTGGTGGCCGCCGTCGCTAAGGCTGGAGGGTGCTCTGTCGATCAGATCAAGGCAGGCACCATCCATCCTGATCACACGGGGATGCAAGCCATTAGGGTGAGCTGCCCCGTGACGGCGGCCAAAAAGATAGCCGGGGAGAGCCAAAGGCTTTTGGTGGGCTGGGTTTCGGCGCAGGTCAAACTGCTGGAGCCCAGACCTCTGAGGTGCTTCCGCTGCCAGGTGGGCCACCACGTAGGGGTCAAATGCACCTCGGAGGTGGACCGCAGTGACCTCTGCTTCCGCTGTGGTCAGCCCGGTCACAAGGCCGGCTCGTGTAACGCCACGCCGCACTGTGTCGTATGTGCGGCGGCTGGCAAGCCGGCCGATCACCGGGCTGGGAGCAGGGCCTGCGCTCCACCCGCCGAGGCCAGAGGCAGGGGCAAGCGCTCCGCCACCACCACCGTCACCGCCGCAGCCGCCGCCACTTCCACCGTGGCCACTGCCGCTTCCACCGTCGTCACCGCCGCAGCCGCCGCCACTTCCACCGTGGCCACTGCCGCTTCCACCGTCGCTACCGCCGCCGTTGTTGCCGCGGCAGGGCCCTCACAGGGGGCTCGGGGGGAGGCAGAGATGGAATGCCAATAACGGCCCCATTACGCCTCCTCCAGGCGAACATCAACCACTGCGCCGCCGCTCAGGATCTGTTGCTCCAGAGCATGGCGCAGTGGTCGATTAACATCGCCGTGGTCGCTGAGCCGTACTTTGTCCCACCCAGGGATGACTGGGTGGAGGACCTGAGCGGCTCAGTGACCCTCATTTCGTCGGCCGCCGCCGGTACTCCGTCCCTCGAGTCGGTCAAGAGAGGACGGGGTTGCGTTGCAGCACGGTTCGGGGAGACTGTCGTGGTGGGTGTTTACTTCTCCCCGAACCGAACTCTTGCCGAGTTCCACAACTCCCTTGCGGAGTTAAGAGTCGTCGTCGTCGGGTTTGGTTCCCTCCCTGTGCTTGAACTCGGGGACTTCAATGCCAAGAACCTAGCTTGGGGTTCCCCGTATACGGACACACGGGGCAGGATGGTGGAGGACTGGGCTCTGGAGACAGGCCTGGTCGTCCTAAACCGGGGTTCTGTCCCCACGTGTGTGCGGATGCGGGGCGAATCGGTGGTGGACATTTCGTTCGCCAGCCCCGCTCTGTCGCCGCGTGTCATTGACTGGCGCGTCATGGAGGGGGTGGAGACCTACTCCGATCACCGGTACATCCGGTTTGACGTCTCCACCCAGACCTCGAGTGCGCCAGTCCGACAGGCCCCGAGTGGTCCGCGGTGGGCGCTGAAGCAGCTGGACCGGGAGCTTCTCCTGGAAGCCTCGATCGTGCAGGCCTGGGTGTCATCACCGGACAGGCCTGCCGACATCAACGACGAGGCGGAGTGGTTCCGGGAGGCCATGTCCAATGTGTGTGACATGGCAATGCCCCGGGTCCATCCTAGACATGCTTCGCGCCGGCTGTACTGGTGGTCGCAAGAGCTGGAGGCTCTGCGCAAGGCGTGTGTTGCTGCGCGACGCCGGTACGCCAGGCATCGCAGGCTCCGTATGCGCCCTCCGGATACGGAAGCCATTGAGGCGGAGCTGTACGAGGGGTACAGAGCGGCGAAGGCCGCCCTCCAAGCGGAGATCCTGCGGGCCAGGGCGCTGGCCCGCGAGGAGATGCTGGAGACTCTCAACAGAGACCCGTGGGGGCGCCCATACAAGATGGTGCGGGAGAAACTCCGCCCATGGGCTCCCCCGCTGACACAGAGTCTCCGGCCCCAGCTTGTGGGGGACGTGGTGAGCGCTCTGTTCCCCTCTAGAGGGGATCATACTGCTCCGCCCATGGCTCCGCCTACAGCGATGCCCGATGCGGACCACACCGACGACGACGATTCTCCTGAGGTGACTGAGGTAGAAATGAGAGTGGCGGTACGCAAGATGAGTGCGAAGAATACCGCCCCAGGACCCGACGGCATACCCGGAAAAGCCTGGGTCCTGGCCATGGGGGCTCTCGGACCTCGACTGAGGGGGCTCCTAAGCGCATGCATGGAGAGGGGCCAGTTCCCACTTCGTTGGAAGACGGGGAAACTGGTCCTCATCAAGAAGCCGGGGCGCCCAGCGGACTATCCGTCCGCTTATCGGCCCATTGTGCTGCTCGACGAGGTGGGCAAGCTCTTTGAAAGAGTCATTGCAGACCGCCTCGTCGGGCAGCTGGTGCGAGTGGGGCCGGATCTGGCGGAGAGCCAGTTCGGTTTCCGCAGGGGGCGCTCTACGGTGGACGCCATCATGCGCGTGCGGGCCCTCACGACGGGGGATGCTGTGGCCCGGGGCGGGGTCGTCTTGGCGGTGTCTCTAGACATCGCCAATGCCTTCAACACCCTGCCCTGGAGTTGCATCAGGGAGGCACTCCGGTATCACCGGATGCCGACCTACCTCTGTCGTGTGGTCGAGGCCTATCTGACGGACAGGGCCGTCATCTACCCCGGTCACCAAGGAGAGTGGAACCGGCAGGAGATGTCGTGCGGTGTCCCACAGGGTTCGGTCCTGGGGCCGCATCTGTGGGACATCGGATACGACTGGGTGCTGCGCGCCGACCTCCCTAGCGGCGTCAGGACGACACGCTTGTCCTGGCGCAGGGGGGGTCGTACCAGGCGGCGGCCGATTTAGCGACACGCGGGGTTGCGACAATCGTTGACAGGATCCGGCAGCTGGGACTCGAGGTGGCCCTGCACAAGTCTGAGGCCATGGGTTTTCATGGTCCTCGGAATGCGCCACCGTCGGGTTCCCAGGTAATGGCGGGAGGGGTTCACATCGGTGTCGAGTCGACGATGAAGTATCTGGGACTCGTCCTCGACAGCCGGTGGAATTTCGTGGAACACTTCCGACGTTTGGCTCCCAGACTGGACCGGGCCGGGGCTGCATTGAAGCGGCTCCTGCCCAATCTAGGGGATCCAATCGCCTCCTGCCGGAGGCTCTATGCGGGGATCGTGCGGTCCATGGCCCTTTACGGGGCGCCGGTGTGGGCGCGTTCATTGAGGCTGCGGCCAGCCCGCCGGTTGAACGCGTCCCAGAGGGTCATGGCCATCCGGCTGGCCCGAGGATACCGCACGGTCTCCTGCGAGGCGGCGAGCCTCCTTGCCGGATTACCGCCATGGGATCTGGAGGCAAAGGTCCTCGCGCACGTCTGGGAGTGGCGCGAGGAGGCGAAACGCCGGGGCTTAACCCCGATGCCGCAAGAAATTGCGGCACAGCGGACAGAGTTCCGGCGGGATCTCATGGCGTCATGGAGGGTGCGATTGTCGCAACCCCGCGCTGGGCACGCCACAATCGCGGCGATAAGACCCGTCTTTGAGGAGTGGCTGGAGAGACGCCACGGCGTTCTCACCTTCCGCCTGACGCAGGTCCTCACCGGACACGGCTGCTTCGGGAGGTTCCTGTTCAGGATAAGGCGGGAGGAAACACCCGGGTATCACCATTGTGTGGATCGGCCTGAGGACACGGTGGAGCATACGGTGGAGTTCTGCCCGGCTTGGGCGGAGCAACGCCGTGTTCTCGTAGAGGCGATCGGCGGCGGTGATCTCTCGCGTCCGGCCCTGGTTCAGGCCATGGTACGGAGCGAGAGGAAATGGCAGGCCGTCACCTCCTTCTGCGAAGCGGTAATGCTCGCGAAGGAGGAGGCGGAACGCGTGAGGGAGAGGCAAATTTCGCGCCCTCACGCCCCTAACCGCCGCAGGAGGAGACGCCCGGGGCGGGAATCGCGAGCCGATTTCCGGCCACCGTAGGCGCGGGCTTGCGGACGGTGAGCAATGGGTAGCTCGCCGTCCGATAAGGACCAAGCCCGGGTCGACGGCGCGTTGTGTTCCACGCGCGCCTCAAAGAGATGTCAGCAGAATTGACGGGGTCCACTAGGGCCAATGCCTGCCGGGGGTTCGAAGAAAACCGATCGGGAAATCGTGGCCCCCGGCAACAGGGCAACCGAAGGAACACGGGTGGGTTTTAGTCAGTAAGAGTCTGACACGCCCTCCCGCTCCGCCCAGAGCGGGAGAAGTTATTTGATAATTTCCCACCCAAAAAAAAAAAAAAAAAATCCGGCAGGGGGGGGGGGGACACTTGACTCTAACAAAAATTAGCACTTTAAAGCTTAATATTTCCCAAACGAATCCCTGAATCCAAAAATGGTTTAAACAAACTCCCAATATTTTTGAAGGACCTTTCCAATGATACCCCTCGCCATGGGGTAAAAAATAAAAAAATAAACATCACCACTTTACGTGTATGAGAGATACCCTAAAAAAAATGTTTTTCATAATTTTGTTTTACCACTTTGTCGGCGTAATTAATATGTATACCTGTGCCAAATTACAACTTTCTAGTACTAAGGGTGTCGGAGCTAGACCGCGGACAGACAGACAGACAGACAGACGGACATGACGAAACTATAAGGGTTCCTTGTTTACTACAGAACCCTAAAAACGATTTTCAACATGATTGACTTAAACTTTTTGGTAGCTTATGTCAAACCAATACATTTGTGACTTTCTGTCATCGTTATCGGTGATAGTATGTCACTTTGCCCTCTACTAGTCCTTCTGTTCTCTTGTCTTACAACTCAACTAAAGAAATAGTTTAAGCGGCGTACTATCATTGGAAATTTGCGTTGGTGTAGCCTAAGCATGTATGAGACGACGGTTACTTTTTCGTAATTTCGAAAATGCACTTCTTTGTGTCGGGCTTTGTATTTGCAAAAGTTATTTGCTATTGTGTAGGCTAAGTATTAAAAACCTTTACACAAATAATTTACTAATATTATGTATTTCGTGCACGGTAATCCGTAATCCTATAAAAAACAATTAAAATAATTGCCATACTCTTGATAATCATAAAATCTAACCCATCTACAGACCGTTCACTATAACTTGTCCCTTGCCATCATGTTGGCACCATTGCTTGTCAAGCTTAGTTTCAATATAAATAGAGTTCAAAATGGTGACTGACAGAACAGTGCTACCAATCGCGTCACGGGACAAGTTGTAATGAACGCACTGTAGTCTTCATCCACATATCAAAATAACTGTCACACTTTCTTATGGGAGACATTTGTCCTAAAGAATCTTAAGGTGTGTCCAAACAGCAACACATTTCTGCCGCACTCTAGTTAGGACTAAACCGACGAATATTTGCGCGGCAGTACTGCGCGGCACATCCAAGACACGCCGCGCACTTCAGTTGGCAATATCAATCTGCCTAACCTTTAATACGTCCAGACACAATTAGTGACGAATGTTTCTTAAAAATTTTTGAGCGCGGCAGGTAGACAGAAGCGTTCGCGCGCGGCAGTCGTCCAAACACAGCACGGCAGCACGATTGCCGATCAATGTTTGGACACACCTTTACACCGTAATATAATTACAGGGTTGAGTCTATATCAAATTCCCATAATAAGTTCCTTTCTATCATGAATTTAATTACTTAGGCACTTCTAGGTTTTCATTGAGAGGAAATTATTTTTAAGCTGTCCTTTGAATGGATGCCCAGTTTGATAAATTCTTTCAGAGGAAAATACGATAAGATGCTTCTAAAATTGACTGTAACTTCACCTTTACTAGAGGCTCGTTGGTAAATGATAACAGCCGCACGAATCGATCGAAGGTTAAGCTATGCTTACCGCGGTCAGTTCGTGGATGGGTGACCATCCATTACATACAGAGACCCGTCCGTGCCTATAAAAGCACGTTAAGCCGTCGTTCCCGGCTGTCATTGGTAGATCTTTGACAGTCGTTACGGGTAGTTTGAAGCCCAAAAGTCTGACAACCAGTCTTACCAAGGGGAATCGTTTTACCCGGTTACTGGCTTGTGGAGGTTAGATAGGCGGTCGTTTCATTTAAATAGGTACTGGTATTCAGCTGCATCGTTAAACTGGAAGCCAACCCCAACATAGTTGGGAAAAGGCTAGGCAAATTGATTAAAATATATGTGACTGACTAACTAGTAAACTATGACTATATCGCAACCATAAAACAGAAAGATTTTGTGTTAGAATTTTGTACAATTCACATTTTTTTACAACCACAAAAAATATCTACCTATCATATGAATTCGCGCATTAATACCAACAGAATATCTCACACATTTTTTGGTAAAGCTTAACTAAAATCTGCAGTAACCAAACGCGTGGGAACATAACTCCGGGGTATGTATTACAATACGTGTTGGTAACAATGTAGATATTCAAAATATGGAATATATGGATGTGGGAAAAAAATAGGGAGGCTGAAGCTCTGCAGTAAGAATAATAAAACTATTAAAAAAAATGTTAGGACTAGCTGTGTCCCGGCGCTGAAGTCTAGAATGGAAATAGAATAGGTGTTTTGTTTCAATAAAATCATATTTAATATCTCATCATCATCATCATCCTCTGCCTATAAATGTTCCCACTGCTGGGACACAGGCCTCCTCTCAGTGAGAGGGAGTGGGCCGCAATCCACCACGCGGGCCCAGTGCGGGTTGGTAGATGTCACATGTCTTCGAATTTTCGGTTCTAGGACATGCCGGTTTCCTCACGATGTTTTCCTTCACCGTTTTGAGAGCAGTGGTGATGAAATAATTTACAAAAAGTAAAGCGCCTGTCTGGGTTCGAACCTACGACCTACAACTTGTAAGTCGCGGCCGTTACCACTGGGCCACCCCTGCTGTCAATTTAATATCTACTTGGTTATATTTACAGTTAACATCACAAAAATAACCAAAACATATTTTTTTGTACACATAAAAAATATAAACCAATACACGCATAAGTTATTTATTTTATTTCTAGTTTTCTACTTATTTGCACACACGTTTTTACATAATTTAAAAACTAACAGACTTAAAATAATAATAATAATATATAAAAGTATTTAAAAATGGTTTTAGAAAAGAAATATATAAGTTAAATAAAATTTTCTTTCTTTCAGTATAGTTTGGAATGTAATCATCATCATTACAGAAAGATGTATGCAATGTTTAGCCGTCAACATTTTGTTGACTTAGGGTAAGCGTACACGAGCCACCTGCCACAACCACCGGTGGCTGACGCGACCTGCTGCGGAGGCGAACACTGCTGTATCGGGTGACCACCGGCCACACGTGTGTGACGAATCCTTACAAAACAGTCCTTTGTTTATTGTGCAACCATACCATTTTAATTATTTTGTTAAACACCACTGTATAAATCTTCAATTATTTTTAAACTTAATTGTATCATATCGATTTTATTATTAATTGCTACACATTTCTATATTTTTTAAAGTGAAACTTTTATTACATCGTCTCAAACTTTTTCGTCTGTGCGTTGGATGTCGCGTGACGGTAGGCCGCGGAGTAGGGATAAAGTGAAAGGCGCTCGTCAGAGCAGCCAAGGCCAATATGGCGGCGCCTATAGAAGTTTCACTTTTACCGTGGTTTCATAAAACCACACAATCCTTTTTTTTAAATTAAATATTTACACACTATAAAACTGATTTGTAAGACGTACTCGTAACATAAGGTTCAGTTAAAAACCAGCGTCAGGCACTAGTTGTCTGGCATTTATGCTGAACTGGGCCTATTTGTTGCAGCCGTGAGGCACATAATACTGTTTTAAGTTTTCTAATCTCTGTTTTTTTGTTTTTTGAAAACTGTGTGCCTTACTCTGGGTCAAATAAATTTATTTTCTTTCTTTAAATTGTTTGAAAAAGCACGTGAACTGCTTATCACTGGGCCACCGATGGCTATGGATGGTGGCTCGTTTGCGCCTAGCCTTAGAATAATAGAAGAACCCGCCCTAGATACTCCAAGAAACAGAATAACATTATTTCATCACATACACAGATTGCTGATGTTATAGCGAGTACTTTTTGTTAGGATTTTAGTAAACACATTACACAATTATACCTAGTGGATGTAATAAATGCGTTTTACATTTGTGATAAACGCATTTATTTTATCAACTACCGCCTTCTTGTAACCGTGCGCATGACACTTGGTTTATAAAAACGACGAAACGGCGGCGCGCAGCTCAGTTGTTCCTGCGACGCCGAAGTGTAAAGACTATAAAGTGTTGCTCTGTGTAGAAATATTGTTATCCGTTACAGCAAGGCCAGGTCAGTTTATTTTCTCTTTAATATTTAAATATCTGTGTGCTAATTAAATAAATATAACCAGCTATGTAACGTACTTTAAGCCTAAGATGTATAGTGTCATTTCTGGTATTAATAATATCCTGTAAATTAAAGTGTTTTACTTTCCAATAAATGTTTGTAAGATTATTCAAACTTTCATTCCATACACTACCCTAAATAATCTAAAGCTAGTTAATAGGTCAGTGCTTACATCTCAGAAGTGGGATAGACGAGTAAAAGTAAAAAAAAAACAATATTACTACCTACTCGTTTATCCTGCCCACAGGTTGTCTGTTGAAAATATTGCTTTTGCATTTTTTTTCCCTTTGTTAAAATATAACCTACACGTTATTAGTCTGTGAATAGTGAATATTTTTTTTAAAATAAAACAGGCAATGACATTATACCTTAGTGAACTCGCACAGTTATTTTTTAATGTACTGTTGTAACTGTTAAATATCATATCGTGTAAAATATTATTATTCATTCGAGTGTTTGTAAGATATTAAATGCAGTGTAGAAGCGCTTCATCATTAGCATATTACATAGCTTTGCCAGGGCTACCCTCTGGAAGCGTCACATCATTACACAGCTTTGCCAGGGTTACCCTCTGGAAGCTTTACACCATTACACAGCTTTGCCAGGGCTACCCTCTGGAAGCTTTACACCATTACACAGCTTTGCCAGGGCTACCCTCTGGAAGCGTTACACCATTACACAGCTTTGCCAGGGCTACCCTCTGGCAGCGTTACACCACTACACAGCTTTGCCAGGGCTACCCTCTGGAAGCGTTACATCATTACACAGCTTTGCCAGGGCTACCCTCTGGAAGCGTTACATCAATACTCAGCTTTGCTTGAATTACATTTTGGAGGCGCTTCACCATTGCAACGGTGTTTTTTTATTAAAAATATTTTTGTAAGATTCGAATGTGTACTCTTCAATACTTACTTCACCAATGTTGATCATTTTAATGCTACGTACGATCTTCCAAAGCATTTTTGGTGGATGTTGACAGCGTTATCATTTTAATGATGATGACGTTGTTAGCATTTGGTAAGGGTTTCAGTTTTTTACCACGCATTAATGAAGCGTCGGTGCTGCTATCAAGTGTAAGGCTTGGGCACGATAATAATCATAGTGCTGTTATCAAGAGTAAAGCTTGGGCACATTAATCATCAGTGCTGCTATCAAGTCAACTGTAAGGCTTGGGTACATTAATCATCAGTGCTGCTACCAAGTCAAATATAAGGCCTGGCCACATTAATCATCAAGGCTTAGACTAATCATTAATCATCAGTGCTGCTATCAAGTCAAGTGTAAGGCTTGGGCACATTAATAATCAGTGCTGCTATCAAGTATAAGGCTTGGGCACAAGTGCTGCTATCAAGTGTAAGTAACTTGGGCACGGTGCTGCTGTCGAGCAGGCACGAAGTCATGTCTACTGGAGGAGCAGCTGCAGGCGCAGATCAACAGGGGAATTCACCGAATGCTTCAAGCAATGAGTCTATAATTCTCAGTCCTCGTAACGGCCAACCTCAAATTACAAATACGTCGCCCAAACGTTGTCACCAGTCACGCTTGTCGAAACATGCATCTAGACAACGTAGTAAGTCCCGCAAATTACGAGTACGCCGACGCCGCAGATCACGAGATTCAAGGTGTGTAGATTATTCTGGTAGCAGTTCAGAAGATCGTTCTTCATCGCGTAAACGACATAATCAACGAAACCGTCAAACTAACGATAGAATATGTGATGGACGTAAGGGGAATAAAAGACTGCGAACCAGTAGTACTTCTGATCATTCAACTAATTCTAAACAAAGAAAACGACGTCATTATTCCCCGAATGTTCAATCACATAAACGTGTAAATACTAATTTAGACGATAAAGATAATACTAATAATATCTTAGATAAGTTTTTAGATATTCTTAAAGATGTAAAAGGTCGGTCTGCTTCTAAACTTTCCTTAAATAACGTCATTCCAGAATTTGATCCAATGACAAAAGATCAGACCATTTTGATGTGGCTTACTAAAGTAGAGGAGTGTGCAGAGATCTATGGCTGGGACGAAAAAGAAACCATCCATTTTGCCCTACCAAAATTAACCGGTGTTGCAAAGATTTGGTACCAGGGTCTCAGCACAGTCCTTTACTCATGGACCGAATGGAAAAGAAAATTTGTAGAAAATTTTCCTTGTCGTGACGATTACGCGGAACTTCTTATAGCAATGTTAGCTAAAAAAGCTCGTTATGGCGAATCATTGGAGCATTACTTTTACGAAAAAATGAATCTACTAAATAGGTGCGGAATAAAAAGTCGTAAAGCGGTTGACTGTATTTTAAACGGGATTGACGATCGGGCTGTCAGAATCGGTGCTCAGGCTGCTCAATTCCGTGAGCCTGAAGAGGTACTGAAATACATAAAAACTGTTAAAATAGGTTCCACTAGAGATACTGGGGAAAGACATCAAAAACATGAGAGGAGGGCTACTGGAACGACCGCTCTCACTAGACGAAACGGTCCTGAATCAAAAAGGTTAGTATGTCACAATTGTAATGAAGAAGGTCACAAAAGTATCCATTGCCGGAAGACACCGACAACATGTACTAATTGTAGTAAGTTGGGCCATTTAAGTACTTATTGTAGGTTCAGGAAACAAAAGCCACAAGACAGCAATCAAAAGGACACTGTGGAAGAAAAATCAGTTTCAGAACTAACATCAGGTGAGACTAACTCAAAATATATTATTAATATTCTGATCAACAATGAGGAATTATTATGTCACGTCGATCTAGGTAGCCAATGCAGTCTTATTAGGGAAAGTGAAGCTAAAATTTTGAAACTACCTATTGATGCCAAAGATTTACCCTTGATGCGGGCAATAGGTGGAAATTATGTTAGTCCGTTAGGTAGGTCCAGGGTTAATGTTAACGTTCAAGGTATAGAAGAAAACATTGAAATTCTAATCGTCGAAAATCACGCTCTGAAATATCCTGTGTTGCTGGGACACACTTTTACAGAATTACCTGACATATTCATTACCAAAACGCCTACTGAAATTATTTTTGAAAAGACTAGTGTAGATACTAAACTGTTTTTGAGGGTTTCAGAAGATATTTCTTTATCACCGTGCGAAATAGTTACCATTTCAGTATATTCATGCAATCATTTCAATGGGAAAATATATGTTAACGGATCTGTAAGGGGTGCACCCGGTAGTGAATATTATTTATTTCCCGGAGGATATGATCTTAAATTGGGTATTGGTCGAGTAATCGTGTTCAATATGAGCAATTCACAAATAACCTTTGCCAAAAATATATTGTTGACACGTGCCTTTCCAAATATCATTCAAGAGGTTTCCGTTGTCTCTTTTGATGAACCTAATTTAGATGAATACTTACTCGTTGGTCCCACAGTTACAAATGAACAAAAAGTTCAATTACAATGTTTACTCAATAGATTTAACGATTGCTTCTCTTCTAATTTAAAAGATTTAGGACTAACCTCTGTGGGAGAAATGATAATAGAATTGGAAAATTCTGAACCAGTAGTTTATAGACCTTATCGGATGGCTTTGGCGGAGAGAAACCTCGTTCGCGATATGGTTGGCGAAATGCTTGACGCAGGCATAGTTCGAGAGTCCTCATCGCCATACGCGAGTCCAATAGTGCTTGTTAAAAAAAAGACAGGTGAAAAACGACTATGCGTCGATTACCGTGCTCTAAATAAACGAACTAAAAAGGATCATTACCCCCTTCCCAGAGTTGAAGACCAATTGGATCAACTTGCTGGCAGTAAATTGTTCATTTCTCTTGATTTGGCGTCCGGGTACTATCAAATTCCTATTTCTGCGTCTTCACAAGATAAAACTGCATTCGTTACCGCAGACGGTCAATATGAATATACTCGGATGCCGTTTGGCTTAGTAAATGCGCCGTCAGTTTTTCAAAGAACCATAAATAAAATACTTTCTGAAGCAAAGATCAAATATGCTCTGGTCTATATGGATGATATTCTCATCCCGGCATCAACGTTTGAGGAAGGTCTAGTTAGGCTTCAGGAAGTGCTAACTCTTTTACGCAAAGGAAAACTAACATTAAAACTTTCCAAATGCCATTTCTTCTTTGACAAAATAGACTTCTTAGGTTTCGAAGTTAGCTCTGTAGGAATTAAACCAGGCACTCGCAAAATCGAAGCTGTGGCCAAATTCCCGGTACCAAAGAACCAACATGAAGTTAGGCAGTTTATTGGTTTGGCTAGTTTCTTTCGTAGATTTGTAAAAGGCTTCGCCGTCATTTGCAAACCATTGACGGATCTTTTGAAAAAGGACTGTCAGTGGAAATGGACTAAAGAACAAAATTGCTCATTTGATTCTTTAAAGCAAGCTCTTATTACTCGTCCGATATTGGCTCTTTACGATCCAAAAAGGGAGACTCAGTTACACACTGACGCGTGCAAGTATGGCGTTGCGGGGATTCTAATGCAAAAATGCGACGAAGGTCTTTTCAAACCAGTCTCTTACTTTAGTCGGAAAACGACTCCAGATGAACAACGAATGCATTCATTTGAATTGGAAACTCTTGCGGTTGTAGCTTCTCTCAGCAGATTTCGTGTTTATCTTCTTGGAATTCCATTCAAGATATTAACGGACTGTAACGCGCTTCGTACAACTCTAATAAAGCGTGATCTAATTTCACGAATTGCTCGTTGGTGGGTCCAACTCCAAGAGTTTGATTGCGAAATAGAGTATAGGCCGGGTACAGGTATGACGCATGCAGACGCGTTAAGTAGAAATCCGGTGGACAAGGCGGTTATAGAAGATCACGTACTCGACGTTCTATCAACCGAATCGGAGGATTGGATCGCAACGGTCCAATCGACCGACGAAGAAATCTCCCGGATTAAACGAATTTTGACTGATCCGGAATCTGTAAACGTTTCGGAAATAGTCAGGAATTACAAACTAAAAAACGATAAGGTATATCGTTTATTAAATTATAACGGAGATGATTGTGTTCGATGGGTAGTACCGAAAGGGGTGCGTTGGCAAGTTGTTAAAATGAACCATGATGACATCGGTCATTTTGGTTTCGAAAAAACCCTTTCTCGAATTCAACAATCATTTTGGTTCCCGAAGATGAGACGTTTTGTGAAAAAATACGTCCAATCATGTTTAGAATGTGCTCACCACAAGGGCACAACAGGGAAACAGCAAGGTGAGTTACATCCGATCCCAAAGGTAGAGATACCTTTTCATACTATTCATGCTGATCACCTGGGGCCGTTCGTTCGTAGCAAACGAGGTAACGTTTATATTCTAGTTATAATAGATGGCTTTACAAAGTTCATTAACATTTCACCCGTCAAGAATACAAAGACATCGACAACAATAAGAGTTTTACGAGAACACATTAGTTATTTCGGAACGCCTGTTAGGCTAATCACCGATCAAGGTACTTCTTTTACAAGTAATAACTTTCGATCATTTACAAAATTATTGAGTATAAAACATATCCTAAACGCAGTTGCCACGCCGCGAGCCAACGGTCAGGTGGAACGATTTAATAGGACGATCATCGATGCCCTCTCTACTAAAATGCATGGTAAGGATGAAAGGACATGGGACGAATTTATCCCTGACGTGCAAATTGGACTGAACACTACAGTGCACAAAACTACAGGTAAGAGCCCTTCAGAATTATTATTTGGTGTACGACTAAAAAGTCAGACTGAGAACAGGCTCAGTGAAGTCATCGACGAAGTCATTGAAACTATAGCGTCAGGAGACCTGGAGAAAGAAAGAAGCAAAGCGGGAGAAAGAATCAATAACCAACAGATTAAAGATAAGGTAAGGTTTGATTCAAAGCGTATTAAGAGCAAATCATATACAGTCGGAGATTTGGTAAGTGTGAGAAGGGAAATCTCAAATACAGGTAAGTCCAAGAAATTAATTATGAAATTTCAAGGACCCTACAGGATCGTTAAAGTTTTGCCCAATGATCGTTATTTAGTAACAGATACCCCTCTCACCCAAAAAAAAGGCTGTCGTAATTATGAAAACATTATTGCAGTAGATAAAATGAAACCATGGCTTAGTTTTAATCAAAACTTTGGTAGTTCGGAATCCGAATGTGAAAACGTTGCATCGGGATCCGAGCAATCGAACGATACATCATAGAAAATATTGCTTTAATACCTACTGTAATGTATTATTTTGTAAATAAGACATTAAGAATAATGGCAACAAATGAATGTTTAACATTAATATTTACAGAATTTATTTATAATAAATATCTAATATTTAAGAACGCGGTAATGTTTCTGCTAATTTATGTTATTGTATATCCTTTGTTAATTATTAATATTTAAACATTTTTTTAAAATTATTTTATTATTGCGTAATTAGTTATTTTAATTTTAAATTGTGTTTTATAATCATTCCGAGTTGTGTAACTTAATTGATTCTACACGATTGTGTATGTAAAATAGATGTTGTAAACATTCGTTGTAATAATAATTTAAGTAGTATATCTATTAAAATGAATGATCAATCAATGGAGATTCATACAGTGTCATTAATAAATTGATAACGTAATAGATAGTAAATCTTAATATTCTGAAAATAAAAGAGCGAAGGGACTTGCTCTAGCAGGATGGCCGAGCTGTTAGGATTTTAGTAAACACATTACACAATTATACCTAGTGGATGTAATAAATGCGTTTTACATTTGTGATAAACGCATTTATTTTATCAACTACCGCCTTCTTGTAACCGTGCGCATGACACTTGGTTTATAAAAACGACGAAACGGCGGCGCGCAGCTCAGTTGTTCCTGCGACGCCGAAGTGTAAAGACTATAAAGTGTTGCTCTGTGTAGAAATATTGTTATCCGTTACAGCAAGGCCAGGTCAGTTTATTTTCTCTTTAATATTTAAATATCTGTGTGCTAATTAAATAAATATAACCAGCTATGTAACGTACTTTAAGCCTAAGATGTATAGTGTCATTTCTGGTATTAATAATATCCTGTAAATTAAAGTGTTTTACTTTCCAATAAATGTTTGTAAGATTATTCAAACTTTCATTCCATACACTACCCTAAATAATCTAAAGCTAGTTAATAGGTCAGTGCTTACATTTTATTTTAGAAAAAATATTTCGATCCATGCGGGCGAAGCCGCGGGCAGTAGCTAGTTCTATAATAAGGTTTCAAGTCATCTATCATAATAAAATCGAAGCTTTTATGTTATCTATTATAATAAAATCAAAGCTTCTATGTTATCTTTTATTATAAAATCAAACCGAAACCCAAGTAAAATAACGTCCAGACATACAATCGAATGTCGCAGTCTAACTTAAAACGTGGCCATGCAAAATACCCGTGAAGGGACTTTCGCGAAGATTACCATAGAACGTGCTTTGACTCAAGATTAGGGCTGACCGGAATGTCTGGAACTATTGCTGATAAACTTTTTGTTTGAAAGAGTGGAGAAAAATGGTTTAGAATTGAGTGAGAAGTGGAATACTAAGGAATCAAAGCGCACGGTAACTTTGATCCTAACGTTATAAGTAGATGGAATTGGTTGTTTAAAAGTTCAGAAAAGACAAAGATTCTTGAAACAATGTCAGATTAAATGTGAAAAAATGATGATGATGTGATTAAATGTGTGTGTGGGGGTGTGTGTGTGTGGGGGTGTGTGTGTGTGTTTAAATTTAGTAAACTTCAAACGATAATTACGTAACATACTAGTACAGAAATGTTACTACTGTCTCAGTGACTATTTTGATGACAGTTCTTTGACATAATAAATATTTGTATACTCGTAACATGACTTTATATGTATGATGACTTTCTGTGAACTCTGTCAATTTGATTTTTTTATTTTCTTATCAATAGCTTATTAACATTATAAGTATTTATTATTGATTTTATTACATTTCGTTAAATATTTTCATTACCTACCTGACATAATCTGTTGCATTTTATATAAAAATTAAAAATTGACATCGAGACTATTGATACTACTGAATTATAATAATTTAATTTACTTGGCAAAAGCCTCCCATACATGTATATTTGTACGCCAAATGGCAAAACATAGAGAACCTATCATGTAATAATTGTAACATCTTGCACATTGTTGTAACCTATGTTTACAAATAAAGAATATTGATTGATTGATTAATTCCCTAAGTAATAAATACGGTTTGATATTATAAACGAATAAACTCAGTTATAAAATACTATCTATCTATTAAACCCGTAATGTTCCACTACTGGGCATACTTTTTCCACTGCTTTATGACAAAATACTGCTTTGGAAATTATTTTTAAACATCCATAAATTAGTTAATTGATTCAGGTGTGACCTTGCGGAAATCCATTATAAAATACATACAATAGACGTGGATATATTTAGTAACTAGTTCCGCTTAACTATTCCGAAAGAGCCATAAAAAACCCTCTGAGAAATAGACATGTGTTTCACCTCTCAACGAGGCATCCTCAGGATGAGGATTGGCTTGTTGCTCTCTGCGTCCAGCGCTCGGTGTGGCAACACGTCGTGTTCGGGTTCGCGACGAGTCAATCGTCATCCTGAGGATACCTCGTTGAAAGGTGAAATACGTGTCGATTTCTTACAGAGTTTTTTTATGGCTCTTTAGAAATAGCTAAGCGGAACAGGTTACTAAATATATCCACGTCTATTTTATTTCATCAATAAATTAGTTTATTTTTAAGTTTTTCGTCTTTGTTTGTTTGTCCGCATAATTTTTATATTACACAATATTTATAAATATTTCCACGCTTTTTAGCTCTAAAGTACTGCCAATATTTTTAACCAATAAATAGAAAACTGGCACTATGACCAACCCTACCGATTGGACAAGCTTTGCCGGCCCAAAATCCGTTCACGCTGTATAGCGTCGAAATGAACGATAGTCGCGATTTTTATGTCGTTTTTAGGGTTCCGTAGTAAACAAGGAATCTTTATAGTTTCGTCATGTCCGTCTGTCTGTCTGTCTGTCCGCGGTCTAGCTCCGAAACCCTTAGTACTAGAACACTATAATTTGGCATAGGTACCTATATATTTTAATTACGCCAACAAAGTGGTAAAATAAAATTATGAAAAACATTTTTTTTAGGGTACCTCTCATACACGTAAAGTGGTGATGTTATTTTTTTTTCTTTTTTTAACCCATAGTGAGGGGTATCATTGGAAAGGTCCTTTAAAAACATTGTGAGTTTGTGAAAACCATTTTTGGATTCAGGGATCCGTTTGCAAAATATTAAGCTTTAAAGTGTTAATTTTTGTTTGAGTCAAGTCCTGCCAGCTAAACGGTTGGTTTTGGATGTGTGAAAAAAATTACAGCAGTAGTTTATATAACGAAATTAAAAGGAAAACTATCACAGCTAAGTAGACTTTACTAGTTATCGAGTAATAATCGACCAACTTAACTTTGCAGTTGCAAAAACATGTTTTACTATACATTCCGTATGGGAGAATATGTTTATCAACTACAAAGTTAAGTTTGTTTTTGGGATAAATTCATCCCTACTACGGAACCCTTCATTGTGCGTGGTCCGACACGCACTTGGCCGGTTTTGTTACTTCGTCTGAAGAATAACATATGAAAGCTTTTTAACAAGAGCTAGATTTTAGTGTTTTATTTGTGACCTGTTTTTGAAATACTTTTATGGATCAGACAGGATTGATGGTGACCCAAAACTGCTAAGACAGGTGATCCTGGTGAGCAAAATAAAGATTTAGAAAACTGCGTCAAAATAGAAAACAGGCAAGCTTCTATTTTATACTACGTAAAGCAAAATTCTTTCTAAAACTATTCTTAGCGGATAGCTACGCCGTAGCGCAATCCATGCTACACCGTAGCGGGGCGCGTAGCACGAACCGCTTTTATGATCTACGTGTGTGTTGATTATTAAAGATATAAAAATTGTTGGCGTATTTTTTTACGTTTTTGAATTGACCTTTCACAATCACTTTCTAGATTTTTAAGCTATTGCATAGCTTTTATCGCGGGCTTTGAGCGCGGCGACCGAATAAAGAAATCCGTAACGAAAATAAAACCGTAACGAAAATAAAACCTAACACCCCCCACTCCGCCTACCATGTAATGACGGTACAATGTGATGTTGTCATGGGAAACGTGATGTTGTCATGGGAAACGTGATGTTGTCATGGGAACGTAATTTTTGTTTTATGTCATCACGTCATCATCCCAAGTGTAGCGTTGACAAATAGGAAGTATGGAGGTTACAAATAGCTTTACCGCGGCAGTCTCCGAGTGCCACACTTTTTTTTTTTCCGAAAGTTCGATAGATAAATACATATTTTATGGTAAAAATCTTTTCGCTTTCTTTGAAAAATACTCTTTTTCTCTCCATGACCTCTTAACGTTTTAACCTTTATCAATTTTTACTTCTTCCGTAGGGTTATGAGCGGCTTATACGTTATGTTTGACTTTTTACTCACGGAAAAATGGTATGTCATAAAAATATAAGATCCATCGACTTTCAATTCACTTTTTATTCTAAAGGTTAGCAGGAACACTTTATCTCCTATTCCTCGGAGATTACTTTAAGCCGTATTGGGCTGATATTTTAAGTGCTTTTAGACATCAGGGTTTTAGATCTGAGATTTTATGCATATTTGTTTGAAATCTTAGTACCGAAGGGTGTTTTTATTATAACTTCAGGTATCGAAGGATCAAATACTTTTGGACTTTATAATACAATATTACCTTAGCCGAAAGACGTCAATTGTTGGACATGCTACCTTATTGGCTTACCGACAATAAATAAATAAAATAAAAAAAGCCTTTTATTTCATGCATTAGAAAGAAGACAAGATTTAGATAAAGATTAACTTTTTTTGTTTAAATTATTATTTTATTACAAATATTATGTCATGATTTCCAAATATTAGGAAGATTTACTGATTTTAAATACTAAATATAAAATTAAAAGTATGTGATTTGCCTCAAATGATTTTGTATCAGTGTAATTATGAAGTTTAAAAGTATCTCATTTGACAGTTCCGTAAAAGTACTGGTTTTTTAACGAAACAGAATTGGAAACATGATGTTTGGAGCGTCGCTTAACTTCTAGTTCAGTTGGCTATGAGCCTCGTAACCAGAAGGTGTCTTCAAGAAGTCTAAGGTCTATAACGTTATTATATTAGTGCCTAGTTATATAGTTTGTTAAATGATGCTAAAAGTGTACCAGGTTTGTGGTGTGCAAGATGATAAAATCCAGAGGTACTGGTGCTGAAATGGTGTATCGTATCATTTCAGAAGTGGGTTAAACCAAAAAGGTAAGGTAAAGAGGCTTATGGGAACAACTAGGAGCCTACAAGGATTATTGAGTTTTGTTTTGAGTTGCTATCATTTTATCGGCTGCATGGCGCTGCACATCAGGTCAGGGCAACTCTCTGATGATGTGTTGTATTGTGTAGATTGTGTGTAATGGTGTGTGTGGGTACGTGGCTAGGGCTACTCTCTGGCGGTACTTTAGCACGCATTATTGCACATACTGACCCGACAAATCGTGTGCTCGATCGGGGCGACTCTCCGATAGCACGAGATGTGTTTTGGTTGCCTAAATGAAAGCAATGAGCGTGATTTCGGGGTACTAGTATGGGTATCCCACATCAGGTCAGGGCAACTCTCTGATGGTGTGCGGTGAAGTATACATGGGTATAATGTTTCCTTATAATTTTGCTACCACTATAACTAATAGATACGTTCCCACAAGCCTCTATAAGGGAAGCAAATGAGCAACATTTGACAAAAACATTTTTTATGATTATTTAAAAGCAACACGAGATTAACATAAATAAATTGTTGGTTATGATTATTTCTACCTTAGTGATTGCCATGATAATTGAACTATGGTTGTTCACTGTTAGGGGGCGTACTTTGTGATTTCGCTGGATTTTGAGTGGGTATGATAACTACTGGTTGTTCGGTGAGTCACTAGTCGTCGGATAAATTGTTTTAAATGCATAATAACTGGACATGAAGGTATTGCGATTACCTCCCAAGTAACACAGGAAGCATTAAAAAAAAAAAAAAAAAAACGAATAGTAAACTTATGTAGAACTTAAGGGGACGATAGCTGACTTTTAATAATTTTATACTGAAGATGACGTCTGAACGAGTAGTGTTAGCGATTTAAAAAAAAAAAATATGTTAAATTAGGCATTTTCTTAATATTTGAATATACGCATATTTTTGATTATGTTTATATTACATAGTGAAATTAATTTGTAAAGTTATATCTAACGCGGATAAAAAACTGAGGATGACGCAAAATCCATCAAGCGTATTTTTCTGAAAACTTCACAATTTTAAAGATAATTAAATTAATGATCTTTTAGTAAACGTGTTTTATTAAAATACCTTTTGTTTTACGTGTAATAAATTAATAATGCGTCTAAATTGGGACAGCGCTCCTTGATGGGCGAGTCCTATTACTGGCTGGGCGTACGACGCGTTGCGTGAGCTCAGTACAGAACACGCAAGCCAACCATTTAAGGTCACTGTCATATATCTGCGTCTTAAGGTCCGTATAAATTCACCGAGCATCTTAACGCTGTATATTGGTATTTTAAAACCATTATGATGCTTTACACTGTAAAACGGTTGGATAGTGGCATATCAAAACTTTTGTAAAGCCTTTAGTTTTAGTGCAGCAAACCATAATGCAGCTGTACAGCTTTCACCTGTTTTTAGTGCATTTAGATCTACAATAGCATTTTTAAGTAGTAAATAAATGCTTAATGCTGTTTAATAGCATAAACATGAACCATTATAATGACCTGTAAATCCGCTATACAGCTTTCAGCTGTGTTTAGTGCCTTAGGGTCTACAATTGCATTTTTAAGTAGTAAGATAATACCTAATGCTGCTTAATAGCATAAACTTGTACCATTATAATGCACCGTAAATCCGTTATACAGTTTTGAGCTGTTTCTAGTGCCGTTTGTTGTGTAATAGCACTTTTAAGTGGTTAGTAACAGCCTAGTACTGCTGAACAGCATAAATGTGAATCAATGTAATTCTTGCATTTTTAAAGATTAACTGAGTTCTGTTGTACAGCTTTAATCAAATACACGTGAGTTATTGTAATGCGTAAAACTGTATATACATTAATTTTACTGTATTCGTAAAACCATTTGTCGGCCATATTGTGGAAAATCACATATTATATGATCAACAAAACAACATCATTTTTTATGGTGGACGTAGAACTACTTTATAGGCAATGGCACTATAGTGGTTCATCAAAAGTCTTCTCTGGCCTCTGGCTTAATAATTGTTCACGCGTGAGTATTTATACTGCTGGCGGCATTAATTAGCCTTTTTAAAGGTTCACCAGGCTGCTATAGACCGACACCATTTTGTAAATATTTTATAACCAAAAAAAATATATATTATCATTCGGACCTATTTATAAAAGCAATAGACCTATTTAAAAATGATATACCTTAATTTAATACTGCCCCACAAATACTATTATGTTAATTATGCAAAATTCTTTCTATACTAGGAATACACAATTGTTTTGGTTATTTCACACTTTACAGTAAACTAAATTGTGCAGTAATATTTGAAGCCATGAAATAACAAAAGAGTCAAAAACTTAGCCAGTATTATAAATTTTGTTTTGATGCAAACAAATATAATGTCACTTACTCGGTTTTGACAGTCTTCGTCCATATTATATTGCGAGACAAAATAGTTAAATTACAACGTTAATTGTATTATAACATTTGTACCGTGGTAGTAGAGGTGTTTTTGCAATGATCTAGGATTTATTTATGTTCTAGCTATAAACACTTAAATAGCTCTAATAATTCAATTACTGCATTCTAATCCTAGTCTAATGCTTTTGTAATGCAATTAACATCTTCTTTATCAATAATATTGCTAGTATAATGCGCCTGTAATGCAATTAAACAACTGTTGTGAACATATTTAGGATCTAAAGCCGTATAATTTGTGCCCAAATAAGCATTACAGTAGCCCTATACACGTTTGTAATGCTTCTATAGAACTAACTCAAAATGCGAAAAGGATACAGAAATGCTGTAAGTCGGCCGCTATACTGCTTTGATGTGTTACTTGGGTTATGATTAATTTGATTGATTGAGATAGTGAACTTAACCAACACTTTATTTTGGATGGGATTTATTTACATGGCTGTTGGGGCATAACTCCCAACAGTGAAAATGTTATGTTGATGTTGTGTATTGGGATGTTATGTTGAACGAGTAAACAACCGATTGTTATAAAGGTTTTATTGCTACTAAAACAATATTTAATAAAGTAATAATGCACAATTAATGTTGGGTTAACAAACTGCAACGTTTCACTGTAAGAAGGACAAATTATTTTCATGTACAGCGTAGCTCGTACAATGGCATTCTTTCATCTTTGTCTGTGCTAAATAAATGTATTTTCTTTCTTTCTTTCATGGTTTTCGTGAATCATTCTATGTCTTATAACGTGTCCATTGCATGAGCATGATCACGATGACGTGATGATTGCCCGTCATGAGACTGTCGCGGGACTGTCATGAGACCGTCATGAAACCGTTGTGAGACCGTCGTGGGATTAACCAAAAGGTAAACTATGTTTGTTCGCACTTGATAAATGATAAGTGAACTATGATGTTCACACTTGATAAATGATAACTGAAGTATGTTTGTTTGCACTTGATAAATGATAAGTGAACTATGATGTTCACACTTGATAAATGATAACTGCAGTATGTTTGTTTGCACTTGATAAATGATAAGTGAACTATGATGTTCACACTTGATAAATGATAAGTGAACTATGTTTGTTTGCACTTGATAAATGATAAGTGAACTATGATGTTCACACTTGATAAATGATAACTGCAGTATGTTTGTTTGCACTTGATAAATGATAAGTGAACTATGATGTTCACACTTGATAAATGATAAGTGAACTATGTTTGTTCGCACTTGATAAATGATACGGTGAAGGAAAACATCGTGAGGAAACCGGCATGTCCTAGAACCAATCACTCGAAGACATGTGACATCTAGTGTACTATGTTTATTCGCACTTGGTAAATGATACGGTGAAGGAAAACATCGTGAGGAAACCGGCAGGTCCTAGAACCAAATATTCGAAGACATGTGACATCTACCAACCCGCACTGGGCCCGCGTGGTGGATTACGGCCCACTCCCTCTCACAGTGAGAGGATCATGGGCTGATTATGATAAATGGTTTTGTTAATGTGGACAGGGTTCGTTTGGGTATCTGATCTTGTTTCAAATGGAGTATTAGTATTATGATACTTATTAATTTTTTGATACTATGATTGATTTTTTGATACCATTTTATTTTATTATAATTATGATACTTAATGATTACTGTTCTGGATCAATGAAACATTAATTGAATATAACTTGATTTGAATTCTGGTATAGTTTTCTAAGCTATATAGAATCATGTGTAAAGATTGTAAATGGATTACGCCCCGAGTACGTACGACATAAATAATAATGAAATGCTGTTCATTGGTAAGCGCATTACCTGAGAACAGCTGAAACGATTTGGCTATCTTTTGTTTAAAAAAAATGTTCTTTATAGTCCGAATTAGGTTTTTGTGGAAAGCAAAATCAAAAAGTTTCCTTGTACGTTCTTTTTCTATGAATTTTTGTATGAACGTCTTTAAGAGTAATGTTTCAATGAGATGTGAAAATGATATCTGATGTCGAGCCTGGCGCTAAAATTATTTTATTAAACTAAATTGTCTGTGTGGTTACAATGGTATTTTTCCTACGTTTCGAGTTTATTTTGTATTTATAAGTTTTGGTGTTTTAAATGATTATGGTAAGAGTTAAAAAAAAAATACTGTTTATTTTTGGTGATACTTCTTGTGATTATGTTATGTTATGTGAGTATTTGAATACTTCTGTTGTTCAACGGTTCAATTAAGAGGGACATATTAAGTCTAGTCTGTACTGGATATTTATAATGTTGTTATTTAAATAGTTCGACGACGGCGACGTTACCTTTATGTTGATGTTTTATCTTCCTGGCTAGAACTGAGCTGACCAGCCTCGCTAACGGGGGCATAGCCCTTGCAAGGTGTGTCTAGTTGACACAATTAGTTCAACTTACGACTGAGGTCTCACAGTTTAGTCAGAGCTAACTGACGTTCGATAAAGATTGAGTCTTGTGAGGATAGAATGAGGTTTTGAGATTTTCCTTCTGGAGTATGGTCGTGAGTTATTAATGTTGTTGAGCGCTTATTTCTTGATCCTTCGTTCCCTCTGGCTCAATTATGTCCGATGGAGTTAAGGCTTAGGATGTGGAGCCTAGTTCTTTATTTTCATAAACCCCCTCTGGGTAGATGTGAATTGTCACGTCAGTTTGTTTGTTTTCTGAGGCTTGCCGTATCTTTTTCGATGGTTTTGGTGCGGTAAGGTTTAAGCATGACGACGTTAATTTTCTGGGTGCGTGTTAACACATATTGTCATTTAACTTAGCTGATACCTAGCCTGGTATCAGAACTTTGCGATTCGTACGTCCTGACTTAAGCCTTCTCTTGCAAGAGAAAGACCTCACTATGTATTTTAATTGCCATCGTTAGGTAATGTTTCTTTTAGGTATAGGCAGGAAGGGTTCGATTGTTCGGATGCTTTGAATAAAAGTCTCTGCCTGATCCATTTATTCAAGTGGGGCGTAGCTCATATGAGGTTTTATCATGAGATGCAACCTCATGCTGTACAGGCTGGCAAGAACACTGTACGTCATCCGAACAATCTGACAAGATATGTTTAAATTAGGATTTTTTATATGGTTTTCACTAGTCGGTAAAAAAAAAAAAAAAAAAATGATAGTCTAGTCTCAGCAACGGCGCGCGCGTGTATCTTTATAATATTGTACTAATGGTTTAAATATAATCGTCTCCTCAAAAATTATTTGATTTATACACTGCCCGAGCAGCCAAGCATGGTGCTCACAGTACAGTGAATTTTAAAAGATTACCTCGTAGTTTTGAAAATCTTTCAATGTATGATTTAAATGTTCACCCATAACTCGTAATTCCGTATGCTATTGCTAAAGAAATTTGTTTTCATTTAATTTTTTATTTAACATGCAAAATGTCATGATTTATGTAAAAAAATATATATATTATTTTATGATTGTTGTGTGTGTGCCAGGAGGCAACACAGTGTCGGATGGCCGAATGTCATGATTTCCAAATATTAGGAAGATTTACTGATTTTAAATACTAAATATAAAATTAAAAGTATGTGATTTGCCTCAAATGATTTTGTATCAGTGTAATTATGAAGTTTAAAAGTATCTCATTTGACAGTTCCGTAAAAGTACTGGTTTTTTAACGAAACAGAATTGGAAACATGATGTTTGGAGCGTCGCTTAACTTCTAGTTCAGTTGGCTATGAGCCTCGTAACCAGAAGGTGTCTTCAAGAAGTCTAAGGTCTATAACGTTATTATATTAGTGCCTAGTTATATAGTTTGTTAAATGATGCTAAAAGTGTACCAGGTTTGTGGTGTGCAAGATGATAAAATCCAGAGGTACTGGTGCTGAAATGGTGTATCGTATCAATTACGAGTATGTATGTAATACAATGTAGTTTTTGTTATCATTCCATAATAGTTTAATAGTATTTTCATAACATCTTTTCATTTTTGAATAGTTTCATATGGTAATTAAAATTTAATTATACTATTAATAGTTATAGTAATAATAGTTAAAAAAAAACTTTTTTACAAAAAATACTACCGACTTCCAAACTACAAAGTGAAAAATAACTTTAATTTCGGAAGTCGGTGTCTTTGGATCAGTATTTAAGTTTTTTGACACCGACTTCCGAAATTAAAGTTATTTTTCACTTTGTAGTTTGGAAGTCGGTTGTATTTTTTGTAAAAACGTTTTTTTTTTCACTTTTTAGTGGGTTGATTTGTAATTTATCTAAGTTACAATCGCCTTATGTCAACAGCTCATCAAAAATATTAAAATCGCCATAGATGTGCTTTTAATATTTGAAGAGTTCCCTCGATTTCTCCAAGATTCCATCATCAGATCGTGACCAAATGACAATGGGACCAACCTAAAAGTATACCTTTTGAAACAAAAAAAGAATTTTTCAAATCGGTCCATCCGTCTTCGAGTAATCGGGGAACATACATAAAAAAAAAATATCCCGACGAATTGAGAACCTCCTCCTTTTTTTTGAAGTCGGCTAAAAAGTATAAATTAAATTAGGCTGCATGCATAAACTCCTCAAGTAGTGAGGGTAAAGGCCTCCTTCAGAGAACACCAGCGGTCTCGGTCTTTGGCTTCTGTCAGCCAGTTTTTGCCTGCGACTCGTGTGATATCTTCCATGTCTCGTGTGTGCCGTATTATCTAGTTGCATTGTTAAATAATTTTAGAATTCTAATTTGTATTTTCGTTGGTCATTGGTCACAATTCTCTATTCCAAACCATACAAAAGATAACAGCAACAAACCGATACAAATGACCAATCCAGATAGATGTCTTGTATCGATTGACTTGACCGACATAACCGCCGACCGACGATTTGTCGGCGACGGACTGCAGCGCGAATTAGTTGAATGTTTAGACCATTAATAGCAAACTATAGTGGTAAAACTATGTATTTCTCTTTTGTGGTTTGACGACCGGACTTAATTGATGTGAAATGTGTCATTGATTTTGGTCGTGTGTGTTGTTTTCAATGTGGTTTCGATGTTTGTTTTTTATGTTTAGACTGCCTCATTGGTCTAGCAGTCGCATGGACTACTGCTGAGCATGAGGTCCTGAGTTCGATTCCCGGGTCGGACAAAGTGTTATTGGGATTTTCCATCTGAAATTTCTCAGTAGCAGCCCGGAGTCTGTATTTATGCCTGGTTGATGGCAATAGGCTTACCCCTTATTACATGGGACTTAAAGATAACTGGCGAAATATGGGTGTACTGGTTCAAATAGGTCCTTATTTTTATTATTTTACTAGCTTCTGCCCGCGACTTCGTTCGCATGGAAATCGTAAGACATCACAATATACTACAATAATAGCCATATTTTTATAAAACTTCCCTGTATACTACGTTTGTAGTTTTATTCTCAGCAGCCAAAATATACAGAGAGTCAGGAATGGTGACTCGGGAGCAAGCGACGTAACAGTTGTCCGTGTGAGAAGCAGCTTATCCTGAGGTCGACACCCGCAGCCTTCAGCCTTCAGTGTCGGCCCCTGTGACTTGTTGATCGCAAAGCATACACTCCCAGAGAACTGCACGCGCTTTAAATGGTAATTATGGGGAATTTGTTGTGAATTGAGAAATTCTACGGGGTGATATTTGGCATCATCTTCCTCCACATCAATATTAATGGAGGTGTATATCACTTCACTCCCTTCAATTTGTGAGAGAATACTGTGGTTGATCGCTGCAGCTTGATCATCTTCGGAGTTAAAACGGAAACACGCCTAAGAATTCTCTTGGTACGGTATTTGACTGATATCCTCGTATATCAGACGAATAAGATCTTCTAAAGTGGGATCTACTCTACCAAGAGTCTCTGGTAGAGTGCTTTCACCAACTTTTAGAAGAACATCGGAGAATACTTGAGCATTTGAATTACCGCCAAGCCGAGGTCGTATGATGATGGTCAAGCGCAGTTTATGAACTCTCAACCATAGAGTCGACCTTTTCAACGAAGTATTCACTTTTTTTGTCAAAACTGTGACACCACCCATCATATCTTGGTTTCTGCGGATGTCCTGCAGGGTTCTGTTTACAGTTTCCACTGCTTTCCTTTTTGCCATAATGCATTCATCCTATACGACGAAGCGCAATCCCCTATGCACACATCCCTTGTTACTGTTGTGTGACACCCCACAAACAGGCGTTTCGTTACTCTCTAAATCGATGGGAATCTTAAACAAAACGTGCGCTGTTTTGCCACTAGACAAAATGACTGATAAACAATCACAATCTCTAATTTTGTCTATTCTTCCGTCGACAAAACTGTTTGACGAATTTGTTTTTATCGAATTTGTTTTTATCGACTTTGTTTTTATCGACTTTGTTTTTATCGACATAATGCATTCATCCCATACGACGAAGCGCAATCCCCTAAGCACACATCCCTTGTTACTGTTGCGTGACACCCCACAAACAGGCGTTTCGTTGCTCTCTAAATCGATGGGAATCTTAAACATTACGTGCGCTGTTTTGCCACCAGGAAGTAGTGTGGCAGCGATTCCAGAAGATCCACACACATACATATTTTAAAATCGCTAGGACAAATCTGCTGTCAAAATCTGTAAAAGAAACATTTTATTCCTACAGTCTTTTGCTCTAAAATGATCAGAATACAACCTTGAATGTTTTGGGACTGTAAAGTACTTGTAATTTAGTAGTTTCCCATAGCTTACGAAGTTTTCCATTTTTTGTGAATTAATACGTTCTATGAACTATTACATACACAATCCAAAAAAAAAAATCGTTTTACAAAAATAGTTTAAAAAAAACAGATGTAAATCGAACTTACTACCCCGGGCGGCCTTCCACCAGCTCATAAAGCAGTATTATTTTAATGTTACTTCAGTGGGAGAAAGAGATGGAGCTATACATCCTGTAGAGCTTCATCTCTTTCCCACACTGAAGTAAACTAAAGTAATATTAAAATAATACTGCTTTTGAGCTGGTGGTAGGCCCTCAGGACTTCAAATCATTCGTCCAACCGCTTAATTATTCGCTTTGTTGAAAGTTAGCTAAAATAGCCGTTCCTATATAAAAGGTAGCGTGATGATAATCATTTAAAAAGTTAAATCGGTAACTACCTATCTACAATATCCCAACTTCGCTACGATTTTATTATATCTATAGATTATAGGTACATAATCAAAAAAAATAATAACCGTATCACAAAATGTGAAAAAAAATAAAAAAAACCGTAGGTGGGAATCGAACTTACAACCCCATGTTTGTAAAGCAACCGCCCAACCGCTGAGCTAATTGCTTTGTTGAAACTTGCCTAAAATAGCCGTTCCTATATACTTCATGATTGACTGCTTAGTTCCATAAAGGTATAGCGTGATGATAATCATTTAAAAAGTTAAATCGATAACCATCTACAGTATCCTAAAATTTTGGCGCATTTTTTTCCAAAAATACGAACATAATATAATATTGCTCGTCCCCCATAGTAAATAGCGTGATAGTTTATACCCTATAGTTTGACCAGACACACAGGGAATATCTATGCAAATTTTTAACAGAATCTGTCCGGTAGAATTTGCGCCATGCTGGAACATACATACAGACAAACAGACAAAAATTCTAAAAAAAAAATTTTCGGCATTAGAATCGATCCTAGACCTCGTAGCAATTACTTTTTTTCAAAAATATTCAATGTACAGTTTTGACTTCGCTACGATTTTATTATATGTATAGATTTATCTTTTATATAGATTCATTTCTTTTAGATTTTGTGAATGTGATAATGTTGTAGGCTGTAGACTTGTGGACCATTTACTATTTTGTTAAGTACCTGGTACTTGTTGATAGGCCTACATTGTCCTCTCATACATATTAACACTGTAATTTGAAAACATTGTAAAAACCATTTATTTTTAAAAGAGTAACCGTGGTAGTTTCTTGCCGGCTCTTCTCCATAGGAAGCGACCATAGATAAAAGAAAGAAGGAGATATGCCCGGTAGTTAAAAATGTATCGAAACCCAATGTCTCCAATTTGTCCCCACCACGTCGCCACAACTACACATGCAATCAGTAAACTTAATAGATACGAAGTCGCGCTCACACTTGCAATTCATAAATCATAACGTACTACACAATCAATTACAAACCTTATAAACTCAAACACAGCGTGCATTTACAATGCACCGTACAACTCACTCACACGAAAGTTATCGTTGTGCTATGCACAAGCAATTTATTTTACATATACGCTAGTGATTGACTAAATCGGAAACTTATCGATTCTCCCATTAATCATAATTATTGTATTAACATTTTGGAAGTTCCTGAAAAAATTATAAATAAAAACGATTTAAATGTAATAAGATTATATGAATAAACTGAATAAAGGAAACGGCACAAAAAGTGTGCGTGGCAGCTCCGACGCACGACTGGATTTCAGTAAGAAATTGTTATTATGTTGTGATCTAGGTAGATACATATTAGATTCTTATTAGGTTCGTGTTAAAATATTTATTTTGATCCAATAACAGTGTTAAAAGTTAATTTAGAAGGAAATTTTAACAAATTGAAATTGTCATAATTACGTAACTTGAAAACTCACCTTTTTTGTTTGTAAAGATATTTCTTTAATTTTGGTCTTAAATGAAAGGTCTAAACTTAAAACCATTTGTCACGTTTAGTTCATGAAAATCGGCCCGCGGAACAAAAAGATACGGTCATTTTATATGTGGAAATTTTGTTTAGTTAATAATTTGTAAATGTTTGTTCTAAAAAGGTGTAATTACTTAAGTAAATACCTTATATTTGTGTTTTATATGCATTTTAGTAAGCTGAGTATACTTTATTTATACACACATACATAATTTCGAAGTGAAAGGTGCGCAAAAGAACGTAACGCCTGACTTTTAGTTAATGCTCGATTTTACTCCTCATAAAATTTTCATACCGCGGGCTAAATATCAAATCGTTTCTTAAGGAGTAAACTCCAACAAAATTAAGTAAATCAATTAATTTCAACATTATGAGAAAATCTAAATGAGTATAAAACAAGATTTCACATCAGTCTTCCAACCAGGCTATAACTGGTGACAAATTGAAGAATAAACTTTCAAAGTAAGATAAATTCGTACGACAATCGACATTGTTGTCGATATCCTACGTTAGTGGATCTGCACAAGCACATCACTAGCTCGACGCAAGATACAGCGGCCGTACTACGCGATGCAACCGCGTAACTAAACTATCGTTTTGTGATTTTTACATTGCTTGTCCAGTCAGTAAGTGACATACTTAGGTAGTGGTTAAGAAGCAATGTATTTGCTGCAAAAATAGTACAGTCGCTGTGATATATGAAAACAAAAATAACGTAGTAAAGGCAAGAAATATTTTACGATTTGTTGTTTTTCATGATTTTCAAGACAAATATAGTAAAATACTTGTCCTGTTAAATGAT
This sequence comes from Agrochola lychnidis, assembly GCA_963680765.1. Taxonomy (NCBI): domain Eukaryota; kingdom Metazoa; phylum Arthropoda; class Insecta; order Lepidoptera; family Noctuidae; genus Agrochola; species Agrochola lychnidis. Next base: position 15,062,747 of record OY796869.1, on the reverse strand, counting down.
AAATGGTTCCATGATTTATAAAGATTTTAGTTTGGCTTCGATTTTTACAAGAAACCACTGAACAACACGGTATTCTTAAATGTTGTCACGATCGCGGTCGAAAGCGCACTAGTTCGCGGATACGGCCATTTGTCTATACCATGAGCATTTTGATCATGGCTCGCGGACACAGACACGCCCCCATGCCACTTCTCCTGTTTTTTATATTTCTATGGAAGCGACCAATTGGAACCGTGCACCTAGCTTCTGACGTGTTATAAGTGCCCTTGTAGGTTTATGTGAAATAAAATATATTGAATTTACTATGGGTACACCTCTGCAATCATGATTACAGGCATGATGTTATAATAAGGGCATATCCATTTGAAGTTTTAGTATCTACCTAAGGGTGTTTCGTTATAACTTCAGGTAAGTATTTGGTCCTCCGAGACCAAATACTTTTGTTCTACAAAATACATGAAATCATCATAATAAAATTATTTCAGTCAAATAAAGACGTCCAGTGCTGGACATAGGCTTTCTCCAAGCATTGCCACAATAGTTGGTCCTATGCTTTTTTTTGTGGAGGTCAAATAGGCAGTCGCTCCATGTAAAATACTGATATTTAGTTATATCGGAGGAGCTCGTGGCTAAGTAATAGTAGCCGCACGGGTTGATCCATCAGGTTAAGCTACGCTTGCCGGGTTTAGTCTGTGGATGGGTGACCATCTTTACATACCGAGACTCCTCCGTGCCTCAGAAAGCACGTTAAGCCGTTGGTCCCGGCTGTCATTCGTGGATCTTTGACAGTCGTTACGAGTCGTCAGAAGCCCGAAAGTCTGACAACCAGTCTTAACCAAAGGGAATCGTATTACCTAGTACCATGTAAAATACTGGTATTCAGCAGCATCCAGTCAGTCTGGAAGCATACCCCTACATAGTTGGGAAAAGGCTAGGCAGATTGATTTTGATTCAGCTACATCTGGTTTGACTGGAAGCCGACCTCAACATAGCTGGGAAAAAGCTAGGCATGCCTTGCTACTCTTGAAGACTCCCGCAGACAGGCACGACGAGACAGTGCGACGTGACAGCGCCTCGCGACTCTAGTAGAACATTTCCTATTAAAACTTTACGGAAATCACAATGACTGTAAGGCTGTAAGATCTTTCCTTGTAAACCGTGTATTTTCTTGCAAATAAACATTTTGAATTTTTGAATTTGAAATTGTTCTACTAGATTCGCGTCGCACCGTTGTGTCGCACCTGTTTGCTCGAGCCTTGATACGTTCAGCGAACGATGGAGTAAGTAAGTATTTTACATTTTATCAAAAACCGCTCGGTACATAAAGCTTTTTAATAACCGAAACAATATGAACATCTGTGAAGGCGGGTAAGGCCCCAGAACAGGGGAGAATCCAATTTCGTCCCACCATATTTATTATGACGCCATTAATCGCGAGTGACATGTGTCAAGTGTCAAAATTCGCGTTATACGTTGCAATAAACGGATTATGAAAAAAAAAGATGTTATATGTGTGTTGTATTTAGGTCTTGTAACGCCATATTTAAGGTCAGCTGTCAACTTACCTTGCTGACTAATCTTTTTGCACAAAAGAGGAGCAAAAAAATTTTATTGTGCCATTTGAAGTATTTTACTGTTCCTTTTATATGTTTTTTTTTTTTTGCAGTTGGGCACTTCTTTCTATGAACTTAATTGTCCAATTCCTTTGTAAAAAGTTGAGACATCTGTGATATAACGATTACTTTTCAACTCTACAACCATTTCGCGAAAACATAAATCACTATACCAGCGAAACTTGCATTCAAATCAAAAATCTATTCTCACGTCCATAAGGACCAAAACTTCCTTACTCCAATTTGTCATCCATATTATTATAATAATATTTATTTACATTTGTGCCCAACATTTACATGGCAATAGAAAACATGTTCGGCGTCAAAAGCGATGAAAACGCATTGAGTTGTTGTACTGGATATAAATTGTAATTTGTCAAATGGAAGCGGCCGAGCGTAGCAATGTGTGTCTGTCGGTTACTTGAGGTAAGGTAGCTGTATTTGCTTAATTTTTAATTATTTTTATCTACAGTGACGTAGTAATTTTATTCTAGGTGCATCGTTTTCACATATGAAAAAAGAAATAAAAATGCATTTATTGGCATCACAGCAAAAAAAAAAACACCATAAAACTATAAGTAACGAAAACAATGATTTTAATGCCAAAAGGGCCTCAGCTCAGCATAATGTCAGATGACAACAAAAGGTCACCACCTGACGCTGATTTTCAGCTGCAACCCACGAGTGTCATACGCTAGAATAATAAACACATAGGGAAGTGCATGTGCCCGCTTTAGTCAAATAACAGATTAAATTAAAATTGATAATATAATAATTGATGACATATGCTTTTATATAATGAATGCGTACAAAATATTGTAAAACATTTTTAAAACAAAAACGGTGGAGTTTCTTGCCCATTCTTCTCCATTTACCTTTTGGAAGGGGCAATTAGAATCAATTCACTATAAATTTTGACGTTCAAATGTGACTTTTATGTGCCTATTTGAAATAATTTATTTTACTTTAAATTCTATTTGAATTTTTCATTGTTAACTACTCACTAAGTAGGAAAAAAGCGTCTTTAATGATAAGCAAAATGCTTTTTTCCAATCATCAAGACTTATCTATCCGACACACAACTTCTGCGATTGGTAAAGTATTTGCAATCTCTTGTGTCATGAAGCAGGAAAGTATACCATAGGTGCTATATACACCCGAGGTCAGCCTATAACATAGTATAGAACATAATTCCAAGGATTATTGTAAGGGAAAATGGCATGCAGCTATTAAAATTGGGTCAAATATACAGTCAGTAACAAGAGCATCTAAACCTTTCTTACATTCAACGAGAATCACGTATATTGTAGATCAAATATTAAAGACGCAGAAGGACTGAACATGAAGGACCGACACAGCGCCTGTTGCGGGATAACCAGGAATCCACCTAAAGTATAAAATGACTAGGTAATATTGAAAACTTTGAATAACCTCCTTATTAAAATACTTATAGTAACAATTAAATAAGTTGTTTGTGTTTAAATTGACACTATAAATGTCAACAGGCGAGTTCTCCAACATTTTTTTTAAGTAAAAAAGTCCAAATGATAAATGATGATAATGATATTTATTTCTGTAACTTGGTTAAAAAAAAAACAGTACTACTGTTATCGTATCAAATATATCGTTATAGATTAAGTACTTATGTAGAAGTTTGTTTAGGGTCACACTGACCAATTTATTTGTTGTTGCCATTTCAGTTATTTGTTTTACCTATGTTTAAATATTAAATGATTGAGTTTGTAAGTTCCATTACATTATGTTGTTAAGAATATCTAAGAGATTAATTTTCTTATCAATAATATTTTTGTAAAGGCATTGTTACAATTTTTAGTTTAAAAGTATTTGTTTTGTATTAATAGTTCAGTTTCTTTTATCTGTTGCAATATTCATGTTAGTTGAGTGGTAAGGGTAGACAACTGTCATTTGAAATGTTATAAAAGATCGTGTAACTTTATTTTTGGTCTCTTTCCTGTACGTGTCGCTGGACTGGTAACAATATACAAAGTTGTAAGTAATTGATTATCATTTATCATCAACCTCCTTCGCAACACCTGCATCATCTCAGAAGTGGGATAAGTCGTACACTACACATCAAAAGTAACTTATGTTTTAAAACTAGATTAGTTCGGTCAGTTTCCTATTTGACTACGCTGAGAAGAAAGACCGAATCAACCTCAAAGATTAATGTTCAGAAATAATGTTGGGCAAGCCATATGAGGACCATGCAGAATATCTGATACGGTTTTTTAAGGACAGAACGACACAGATTGGAGTGGACCTGTCCAATCAGTGCAAGCATTTGTCAGTAATTGTGTAGCTCAACTCAGAACTTGAGAAGCTCAACGACTCGACGAACAATACCAAAGAAAGCACATTCAATTTGGGTACACCGCATAAAATACTCATACTGCCAGAATTATCATTAATTGAGCCTTCATTATCCCTCTGTTGAGCATAGGCCTCCGATTTCTCCACTCAAATCTGTGTGGTTCTTTGAACAAAAGATCTTTTCAGACACTAATCTACATGGTCCTTATATGGCCTGACCAAGATTATGTCTGGACTTTAAAAGAGACTGCGACCTCTTGAGTTTGTTTCGGCGTTTCTTCTCAGAGTAGTCAGATAGAAAACGCCGAACTCATCTAGCTTACCTATGTTTAATAAAAAAATTATATGACGTGTAAAAGTGATTCCGATATCCTATTTACAGAATAAACAATTTCATTTCATTTACATGCAATCAAATCTCAAAATAGTAAAATACAATAAATTTACCTACCTATGTCCTAACTTTTCAAAATAATCAAACGCCCAATAATTCTCTATTCCAAACCAGATAACAGTAACAAACCGATACAAATGACTAATCTAGATAGATGCTCGCATCGATTGACTTGACCGACATAACCGCCGACCGACGATTTGTCGGCGACCGACTGCAGCGCGAATTAGTTGAATGTTTAGACTATTAATAGCAAACTATAGTGGTAAAACTATGTATTTCTCTTTTGTGGTTTAGCGACCGGACTTAATTGATGTGAAATGTGTCATTAATTTTGGTCGTGTGTGTTGTTTTCAATGTGGTTTCGATGTTTGTTATTGATGTTTAGACTACCTCATTGGTCTAGTAGTAGCAAGGAATACTGCTGAGCATGAGGTCCTGAGTTCGATTCCCGGTTCGGGCAAAGTGTTATTGGGGTTTTCTATCTGGAATTTCTCAAAAGCAGCGCGTCGCAGTGAGCTTGCGCTTGGCAATGGGTTCGCCCCCTATTACATGGGACTTAAACATAACTGGTGAAACATGAGTGTACTATAGGTACACCTCTTCCTAACTCTTCGGGGCGTGATGTGTTATTGTTCCTATATTTGGATGCTTTATTATATATCTACTTAAGTAATGTTAATTTTATTGTAAAAGAAATAGGAGCCTTTTCTTTTTCTTATAATAAAATCCTCTACAAAATAAGATCTGAAAACTAATTAATGTGTTACGATTCCAATTGATCACACATACAGAAAACCTAATCAATGGAGATGGCCTTTATTTGTTGTCTAAATCCATTGACGCCCTCATCTTATGCCACGCGGCACGTATATGTTATAGAACTTAAAGTTCGTAATAGTTTTAAATAGTATATAATTTTTATTATATAAAGACAGCATAATTATAAGAGACCTCACTATCGCATTAGGTGATGAACCTGTAATGATAGTTATAAGGAAGAGATGAATAAATAAAAAAATAACGTTAATACAGTACTTTATTTAAAATCGTACGATAATGCGTCTTCAGCATTACACAGAGCGATGGTTATTTTGCGCAGATAGGACGCATATTTTCACAATTTTTTTGTGTTTCATTTTTCTTTTTATTTGTGATATCTTGCCGCAAAAAAAAAGGTGTTTATTTCTTTCTTACAAACAAATAAACAGTGTTGTAATTTTAACGGCGTATTTATTATAAAAATTTATACAATACCTTATAGGAATCTATCTTTCATTTGAAATGTGGGTATACCTCCGCTTAACCCAGGTTTTGAAACCGTGTTCTACTGTCTCCTTATATAGAACATTAAGCATAAATCTAATTTCCCAACCTCCCTGCTACACGCACAGTGCGTACAGACACAAAGGCATACCAAGTATAGTTCGGTTACGTTCTTTTATAAATAATGCCGTCCACGACGTGACTGTTGGCATTGAGACTGGATCTAGACAAATATATATGTCTGGATACACACATGATACGTTCATAGAACATTATTGGATCCCCGTTTTTTTTGTTATTAATAAATAGTTTTCGAAAAGAATAGAATAGTATATTGTTGTTGTAGAAGTAGACGGTCAAAATTAAAAAAAGTATCTCTACAGCATACCTCTAATCAGCCCATAATGTTCCCATTGCTGGGACACAGGCCTCCTTTCTTCGAGAGGGAGTGGGCTGTAATCTACCACGCGGGCCTTGTTGTAGATGTCACATATCTTCGAATTTTCGGTTCTAGGACATACCGGTTTCCTCGCGATGTTTTCCTTCACCGTTTTGAGAACAGTGGTAATGAAATTATTTACACAACATACCTCTAGGGTCATCATCATCATCATCAGCCTATAAATGTTCCCACTGCTGGGACACAGGCCTCCTTTCTGTGAGAGGGAGTGGGCCGTAATTCACCACGTGGGCCCAGTGCGGGTTGGTAAATGTCACATGTCTTCGAATTTTTCGGTTCTAGGACATGCTGGTTTCGTTACGATGTTTTCCTTCACCGTTTTGAGAGCAGTGGTAATGAATATACCTCTAGGGTAATAAGAAAAAAAAAAACATTTCTAACATAAATTGTATAAATAGAAACTACACTATGTACAAAAACTATTAGAAGAAATACAGAGAAGAAGAAAGTAGCTATAGTCTAAGGAATGCTATAACTTTTTTAATCGAACTACAAAATATTAGCCTAATTACAATATGCCTAAACCGACCGCTTATTTGCAACACTATTATTATTCTAATAGATAAAGATAATTATTGCATAACTGCCTATTTGAAACGTAAACATTTTAGGCTCAACTGTGTACCGAGGAGCTCGGGGTTAAGTAATAACAGCCGCACAGGTCGATCCATCAGGTTAAGCTACGCTTTCCGGGATTGGTCCGTGGATGGGTGACCATTTTTATATACCGAGACTTCTCCGTGCCTCGGAAAGCATGTTTTGCCGTTAGTCCCGGCTGTCATACATGGATCTTTAACAGTTGTTACGGGTCGTCAGAAGCCCGAAAATCTGACAACCAGTCGTACTAAGGGGTATCGTGTTACCCAGTTACTGGGTTGTGGAGGTCAGATAGGCAGTCGCTCAACGTAAAATATTGGTAATCTAGGCTAGATAGATTGAGTCTACCCATGTCGGATATGCAATAGTATAACAAGGCAAATAGATTTCATTTCGATAGCTAATCTACAGTAACGCATTAGAAGGGTTTATAGTGGGCTCACCATAATGTATTGTCTAATTGCGTAAATTATGAATAATATTTATATATATATAATAACTTTATTTCAGAATTATCCATATTTGTATTAGTAAGTACTTAGGAACTATGTTAGTAAACCAAAAAATAAAACAAACGACATCAAATTGACACATGGAGTGCGATCCAGTGTCTAAGAAAAGGACCGTCTAACCGGTCCGCTATTACTTTCAGAATGCTGTTGGAGCTTGCTCGGATACGGTGCAATATGGAGGCCGCTCTCTTTCTCATGATGGCATGAAAGCCGTCAATCTGAGCCTCCATAAACATGCCGGACGCACTACAATATCTCGGCAGCCCCAACAACATCCTAAAAGCGTTATTATATTGTACACGAAGGGCATTGAGTGTCCGCTGAGTACAGCTGACCCACAGGGTGCACGAATAAAACGATTGGCAGTAGATATGTAGTTGCAATTGTATCAACAAAGCCAAGGTGAAAAGCAAGAATACACATGTTTATAGCTTGCATAACGTTGTGACATGTACCCATGTAATCACTAATCAGACGTTGTTATGGCACTATGGAAGCTACTTGTTCACTTTTGGGCAAGTTACTGACACATAGCTGGTCAGAAAGAGTCTTGATATCCATGCAATAAAAGCTAAAAAATACGACATTTGCCTCATTAAGGTTCGGACGACGCCACGCGACAAGTGTGGTGATACGTGATCGGCTCTGGACGTGTCCGCGTCCGGCCGTGTCCTAACCAAAAGTAATTGTCGCGCGAATACGCGATCATTGCGTTCATACTCGTATATTAAAAAAATTGGTGGCACTCCCGGAGTGCCGACAAAAGTGAAAACTTGAACAAGATCGCCTTGGTGGAAGAAAAATACTTGTATTGGTCCGTAACCTTATCTACATAAAGAACACATTCGCGGTTACAAAAAAAAAAAAAACTTCCGAAACTTTTAAAGTAAAAATACTTGCATAGAACATTGATCCGTAACGTAATATAAATAAAGAGCGTAAACGCGTTTACAAAACCTTTAAAGTAAAAATACTTGCATAGAACATTGATCTGTAACCTTATCTAAATAAAGAGCACAATAGCGGTTACAAAAAAAAAAAACTTCCGAAACCTTTAAAGTAAAAATATTTGCATAGAACATTGAACCGTAACGTGATATAAATAAAGAGCACAGTCGCGTTTACAAAAGTGTGGTGTTGTCTTAGTGTCGCGAAATCAATGGTTTAGTCCCATTTCAAAAATACCCAACGCGCCTGAAGAAGATTTCACTTCAAAAATCCACCTTTCAGTTTTCCGAACAAAAACTGACATATAAACGCTACGATCGCGTATTAGCGCTACAGTAATTTTGTTTAGGACGCGGGCTTAAGCCGATTTCGCGTCGATACGTGTGAGCACTCCCTTAAGAAGCATCTGTTGTCCACGTCCCGTATAAATTGCCCCAATAGATTCTAGGATTGTCAACGTATACTTAGTATACTTAGTATGATTTCCCCCGACAACGCACCAAGACAGCAAGGTGCTAACGCATGCGAAGTGGGGAGTACGTCCACAATTTGGAACCGAGCCAAAAGCCTGCAGACGAGATCCCGTAGTTGAATTTATTACCGTCATTAGGGAGATGGCGACTCCAATATGTTTGTTGAATATCTTAGAGAGATAGGCCATGATTCAGTTTTAGTTTAAGTGATATGCAGATTGGTTTAGATTGAGTTTGTGTGAGGTAGACGAACTATTTAAAGTGAAGTAAAGTTGAGTAGCAAATATACAAGCAAAGACTTTAATGTTCCATACCTATTCTACGAATAAATGTCTATCTCACACTTGAATAAAATAAAAGTTGTTACGACGTAAAAACATTTATTTTATTTCATAAACAAAAACAAATGTCTGAGCGGGGTCTTCATTTTTGTATTTTGAATTTATCCGAAATAAATTCAGTTTCACTTCTGTCTGGGATGTGGCGGTGGCCGTCAGGTGGTGAGCGATGCTACTATGATACTGCATCTTGCTTGTTTTAATCTCACAGTTGCGTCATAAGGCCGCACTGCTCACAAAACAGAGCTGTTTAATTAGTAGACAATGTTTTGGGACTTGAAGTGGGTTCTATAGTTATTTGCAACAACATTTGGAGCGATAAAATTTACCAAGATTATGTCTGGAGGCTGACCCCTGAGTTTTTTTTTACCTTTTTTAAGAAGACTTGTCATTTATGCTGTAAAAATGTGCGAAATTAAATTCGTTTAAACTTCATTTTAGAAAAGTTTTTTGGAAAAAGAAAGATAAACCTAGAGCCTAAATAAACACTGTCTAAATCCGAATAACAGCATGATATGGTGGAAATATGCCCAAATTGCATGCGTCGCCGCGTTCTTAAGCTTACCACTCGAAAAGCAATCACGAGGTGAACTTTATTTTAAAAAATGGCTGCGTATCGGCAACCTAGTTGGACCAAGTCAGCTTGTTTACCAACCCATAACATTAAGTTCAGGAACTAAATCACTTTAATGTTCAAAACGAATGAACCACGAAGAAATACAACCATAGTTTAACATCCATTGCATCTTTAAAACCACAAACAAGTATTTAGAACATAAATAAAAGACATTTCTAAAAGCAGCATGTAATACTGCATCGGTTCTACACTGGAAGACAAGATAACATACAAACTATTGCCGTATCCCTATCAAAAAAAGAAAGAAAAATTGTTAATTCTGCACAAAATAAACGCACATTACACAAAAAAAAATTACATAAATCATAAAATACCCATTCACCTAAAGCCAAAAGCCTCGTATTCAATATTCGAAAACTAATAAGAAGTTCGACAAAAACTATGGCCGTGTCCAATGCTGATATTGAATGTCACATTAATTTGACGTATTCGATGTGGTTTCTGGAAACGAATTGACTACAAATGTCATTTTTTGTAGGTTTGGAGACGCCCTAAGTACTCGTATTTTTTTTCAAAGGACTCGGTACATTAGACATTCTGTTTTTGTCTCTAAGTTTGGCAGTTTTTGCAAGTACTTTATTGGTGTAAAGTAAACCGTAACCATAGTAATAGGCCTGTGTCCAATTTTTTTTTAAAGTGAAACTTTTATTACGTCGTCTCAAACTTTTTCGTCTGTGTGTTGCGTGTCGCGTGACGGTCGGCCGCGGAGTAGGGATAAAGTGAAAGGCGCTCGTCAGAGCAGCCAAGGTCAATATGGCGGCGCCTATAGAAGTTTCAATTTTACCGTGGTTTCATAAAACCACACAATCCTTTTTTTTTTTGAGTCCGTCTTTCAGATAATAAAAAAATATTGGACACGTATTTTTTCTTTTTTGACGTAATTAAAAGATTACGGCAATACATTGAGTTAAAATGTGGCATGACGTCACGCCTTGCTAGATTTTATGCGACGTTGTGACGTAGCGAGCCCCCACTCCCCAACTTTAATGCGTGTTTTCTCAGTTATTTTTGATTAATATGATAAAGCAAAAAATACGTGTCTAATATTTTTTTATTATCTGAAAGACGGACTAAATAGAATTACGCTGTAATTTTCAGCAGCAGTAAGATATTTTAATTATTTGATTTTAATAACAACAGTGCCATACTCGTTCTTGTAAGTTGGAGTTAGACATCCTTTTCGTGTAATTTGCTGAATTGACGCGGAATATAGTACTTTATATAGTTTATACAGTCTTATTATGTTGAGAAACGAAAATTAATTAAACGTATTTATTGTTTATAAAATTTTTATATCATATTAGTTTACTTAATAAAATTGTGATTATTTGGAATATAATGGACGCTGAATCAAGACATTTAGTGCTTTTCTTTACGATTTTTTCCGTGAAAACTTAAGGAATTTAAAGAAATCCTGGAATTCCAATAACCAAGAAAAACATTCAACTTATGTTTTAGTAATTTTAGCTTTTATTAGAATTGAATGAAATGAATTTGAGCCTCAAATTTCCATCGCCGACGGATTTTCTTGTAAACTGAGTTCGTAAAATATTTATAGTAAATTACACGAAAAGGAAAATTAAAATATGTACTTACAACTTACAAGAAAAAGAATAGCACTATCGTTATTCAAAATCAAATAATTAAAATATCCTACTGCTGCTGAAAATGACAACGTCAAAAATCATAAATTTGCGTAAAAAATGTAATAGGACTCTTAACGCGAGAAATGGAATCGAACAGTAAGCATACATACTACTGTTGTAGCGGTTACACCGCCACATACGAACTACGCATCAAAGACATGACGTCACACAAATCCTGGATCGCGCAGTTAGAGTTTACCGAGCGATCGACATAGATACAAGATTTCAACTTCAAACCGCGCCAGTCACAACACCCGTCTGGTCGGGGGATCCTCCCTTTTCTATGGTGGATGAGTGAACTTTACACCCTGTTCCTCATACCCCTAAACTGTAACTTTTCCCTCAATTTCACCAAAACAAGCGCTTAAAACATAAAATACGATTCTAAAAGGGAACATACAAACCTGTGTAATACACTGGCAGACACGATAAGGTACAAACTTGCCGTGTGCAATGCTGATATTGAAATGTTAACATTACCTGTAATGTGTTTTTCTGGAAACTAATAGACAACATGTCACTTTTCGTAGGTGTTGTTATTTTTTTTTCAAGTGACAGTGGATCAGTACATCAAGCATTCTGATTTTGTCTGTAACTTTGATAGTGTGTAGAAGTTATCTTGGCTTAGTCATTAGTGTATAGAAAACCGTAACCATGGGAATGATAGATAATGAATCAAGAAATGAAATCGGACAGTAGAATATACTACTGTATTTTTTCCTTCAATTTCATCTAAACAAGCTCTTATACACAAAATACGATTCGAACATTCAGTCAGTCAGAATTCTCTAATAGCTGGCTTCGCTCGCTCATGCAATGTCTTAGTGAAATTCCAATGAAATCTTCAACAATCTCGGTTCAGAATGCTTCTATTTTCACTCACAAACTAAAACCCTCAAACTCAAAGCATTTATTTCAATTAAAGTATTTACAGGCACTTGTGAATTGTCAAAGAATCGGTCAGTTAGAAAGTTGAAGCTAGTTGCCCATTCCAAAACGTAGATCTCTGTGGAGAAGAACGGGCAAGAAATTCCAAGGACATTCTTTTAAATATAGATATTACAAAATACTGGGTACATGATTCTTGTTGCTTCTATATGTGAGAACAATATACAAAAAATAATCAAAGCAATTGAAAATGTAAGATTAAAAATAAGCCCTGGTAGATAAGAGATGACCAGTCTCAACTGACGGCGCCCGTTCACGAACATGACGCGTGGATCAGCACCATTCAGCTCAACCATTTTGTAGGGAACCGAAGGATCCAACACACTCGCCACCATCAGCGAGACATTTAAGTGAGCATGACATACTCTTAACTGCCATGCTCTTTTAAGTCAACACACATCTTAATAACATAATAAACGGCTCCACGGTACTCACATTTACAAAAATTTAAAAAATGCTTTTTAATTATACAAAACTATAGTTTGCAATGTATTTAAGAGATTAATAGAATTTTACTACCAAAAAGAAAGAAAACCATTATAATCTAATTGGAGTATTCAACAATTTACTTGGTAAAATAAAAAAAATTACATTAAGTTCGTAATGTCAAAAACAAACTTCTTTATTTTGAGCTTCGCTGCAGTCAGGTAAAAAGAGCTCCCCAACATATTTTGATACAGGGCCCCTTTACTTACTAGCTATGCCACTGCATTCAATACTGCATTTAGTCCACAGTGTACGTGAGTAAATACACTGGCGGACACAATAAGGCACAAACTATTGCCGTGTGCAATGCGGGACCATTGAAGGCAAGTTTGGCGTACGTTACGATTGCTATCAGTGCCAACGTTTCATTGGCTTCATGTTTACAAATGCTTAGTTTTTGAAAAAGTAGAACAGTTTCATGGTTATTGATGGAGATACTGAGTTTTCTAGGAAACAATAAACAACTATGTCTTTTCTCATAAGTGTTGTACAGCAATTAAGATGTTTTAAAACTTAAACACTGAAATGAAATTGTATATTATATAAATAGGATATCGGAATCACTTTTACACATCATATTAAAAAAAAAAAAAAAATAAGCTAGATGAGTTCGACGTTTCTTATCTGACTACTCTGAGAAGAAAGGCCGAAACAAACTCAGAGGTCGCAGTCTCTTTTAAAGTCCAGACATGATCTTGGTCAGGCCATATAAGGACCATGTAGATTAGTGTCTGAAATGGTCTTTTGAGGAAAGAACCACACAGATTTAAGTGGAACTGTCCAGTCAGTGCAAGCATTTGTCAGTAATCGTGGAGATCAACTCAGAACCTAAGGAGCTCAACTAATTAATCATGTTGTGTCTAATCTCAGTCTAACGTCAAACTCTATAAAATGCCGTGTTTAAACGTTGTTTAGCTTAAACAATTGATACACATGGTTTTATGGCGGTAGTAAGGGTGGATGTGTATAAAGAAAGTATGTGTATACTAGCTTCTGCCCGCGACTTCGTCCGCGTGAAATTTCGGCTCCCGAACCAAAAATTCAAAATTCCAAAGTCATTTATTCAAACTAGGCTGAAAATCAAAGAATCAGCACTTTTCGAACGTCAAAATTACACAAGACAATTCCCCAAAACACAAGTGAAGTGAAGTGAGGTGAAGTGGCGCAACAAACTCCCCAGCAGCACAGCTGTCAGTTCAGTTAGAAAAAAAAAAACAGTGGCACTCCGGGAGTGCCGACAGAAGTGAAAACTTGAACAATTTAAAAAAAAAAGTAAAAATAAATGCATAGAACATTGATCCGTAACGTAATATAAATAAAGAGCATAATCGCGTTTACAAAAATGAGGTGTCGGTAACGGTGTCGCGAGTTCAATTGTTTTTTCCCATCTCAAAAATGCCCAACGCGCCTAAAGTAGTTTTCACTTAAAAAAAAACTATACAATAGTTTGCAAAATAATTTACATTATGCAACACAAAAATAATTTAGATTATAAATTATAAGACATATGTCACATAGCCTTAGCCTACTTTTTTCAAGAATTGGGCTTAACAATGCAAAAATATTTTTTCAAATCCGACAGGTAAAATTTACAAACAAATAATTATAAATATAGATATTCCCTACCAAGATTCTGGAATCGTCACCAATCTGAACACCAAGCGTCATTATGGCAACATTATACGTACCTACACATATTGTTTTGGAAAAATTAAAATGGAGAATGTAAGGGCTAGTGAGAATATCAAAATCAAAATATTTTATTTCACATAAACCAACATGGGCACTTATGAAACGTCAGAAGCTAGGTGCTCGGTTCCAATTGGTCGTTTCCTATGGAGAAAAGCCGGCAAAAAACTCCACGGTTCCTCTTTTAAGAAAATGAAGGAAACTGAACGAGACACAAAATAAATTTTGCGTTTAGTGTCCCTAAGTGTTAAGACCAGGCACTCCATATTGAATGGAGAAAAACTGGAATTTATTAATCAAACAGTTTTCCTAGGAATCACGCTGGACGAGAAATTACAATGGGGACCTCATATAACATCTCTTGCGGGGCGGCTAAGCTCGGCCGCTTATGCTATTAGAAAGATAAGACAGTTAACAGATGTAGAAACCGCGCGTTTGGTATATTTTAGCTACTTTCACAGCATTATGTCATATGGCATTTTACTGTGGGGTCGGGCTGCTGACATTGAATCCGTCTTTATTTTACAAAAGAGGGCTGTCAGAGCCATTTATAACCTATGTCGTCGCGAATCTCTCAGGGAACTTTTTAAAACGATTAATATTATGACGGTACCTTGCCAATTCATTTATGAAAATATTATGTATGTAAGGAAAAATCCACATCTCTTTAATAAAATAAGTGATAGACATAATTTTAATACTAGAAATAAAGATAAACTAGATCAACCATTTTTCAGGTTATCTAAAGTACATACATCTTTTATGGGGTACTGTGTTAAATGTTACAACAAAATACCTTGTGACATATTGCAATTAAATGAAAGAAAATTTAAAACTTATATAAAAAGTACACTTTGTAAACAAGCATATTACAAATTAGAGGATTATATCCAAGATAAGAGTGCTTGGAAACATGCTGGTCCTGCTCCATAGGACAATTTAGAATCAAGACAAAATCAAACTGGTTGCTAATGTAATTGTAAAATTTATTACTTTGTGTTTTATGACATTGATTTTACATTCTGTAATTGCTTCCTTACACACTGACTTATTAATTGTAAAATTTTAGGAAAATCATCTACTTTTACAATGTTTGTAAATATGTGAGAACCATGTATCTATCACAAATTAAATTATCTCTCGTTGCTTCATTTTTAATTGTTTTTACCTATTGTGGTATAGTAATTTTATTCTAGGTGCATCGTCTTCACATATAATAATTATTTAACAAATGTACGTACATATACAAACAATATTGTAAAACATTTTAAAAGAGTAACGGTGGAGTTTCTTGCCCATTCTTCTCCATACGAAAACTACCTTTTGGAAGGGGCGACTAGAATCAATTTTATTATTTTGTAATTTTTGACGTTCAAAAGTGCCATACATGGGCCTATTTGAAATAAATGATTTGACTTTGACTTTGACTTTGACCACAATTTCCACGCAAACTCCGCCCCCATGCACCCTACCACTCCACTATGTGTTAAACGCTAACACATCAGTAATAAAGTTGAATATCGCGTGCGCTCTTTGGTCGTGTTCGAGCACGGAACTAAATGTCGGAAGTCTCAATTCTTATTTCGTTTATAATTAAAGTAATAATTGATCTAGAGAAAAGATATCTTACATTTAAACAATAAAATAGTTTATTGTTTATGTTTTGGTACGCCGAGTGAGGCAAAACATGTTGGACCGGTAAAACTGTTTTTCCATCTATATGTGCATTTTCATGTATCATGTTACACATGTTTGAACAAATAAATTTATCTTTATCTTTTTTTTTTTGTAATCTTGTTTTTGTTTCAAATAATCTTTAAAAAAAAGACATGATTTTCGATTAAATAATTAATCGCGCAAAAATTTTCCAATTACGGAACTGTCTTATATATAGAAAGAAAAAGATCCAAAAAATCACATACTAAAGTTCCATTTTGATTGTATGTGT
This sequence comes from Agrochola lychnidis, assembly GCA_963680765.1. NCBI lineage: Eukaryota > Metazoa > Arthropoda > Insecta > Lepidoptera > Noctuidae > Agrochola > Agrochola lychnidis. Next base: position 15,046,461 of record OY796869.1, on the reverse strand, counting down.
GACTTTTTCAGATTATTAATGCAAATTAACATACAATTTAGGGAGCCTCCTCTTAGTAAAATATTTAAAGTACAAATACCTACTTACCTATAGAAAATTGGAATGTTCACACTTCATATCACAAGATATTGGATACAAGTTAAGAGTCAAAAGACAACATAATGTAGTTATAAGCAGTTCAAATTAGTTTTCAGATATTGTACGTGACCAATTAAAGGTTCGGCCACGAGACGGCTCTTGAATATGTTCTTGACAATGTGTTGAAGGTTAAGAGAAAGAAACGATTCTTTGATAGAAACTGTTTGGAAATCGTAATAGGAATCTACGACGTTATAAATTGTGTTTTATTGCCCTTATATATCTTCTACTTAATAAAAATCTTAAATTAATTAATTAATTCACTGACAGACGTAGTAAAACCTCAACCACTGGGTATAGAAGTATGAAATTTTGCAGACGAATTCCTTGTATATAGTCCGCGCAATCAACGAAGACGCGCCCCACTCCATTCCGCGCCGTACTAGAGTTCAGCTTACAGTACAGTAATCGCGGTGTGGGGCGCGTCGTCGTGGATTGTACGGACTATAACAAAAGTGAGCACTAACGAAATATTTTTTGAAAATTCATCCACTAAAGAGGTTAAATAGGGTATGAAAGTTTGTATTTAAGTTTGTCATTTTTGCTGTTGGGAAATTCCATCGCACACACGATTTGTAGGAAATAAATCTTCAATCAAACTACCCTCATATATTTTGACATGATCTGATGGGAGACCAGTAGACTGCTGAACATAGGCTTCTCGCAAGTTGTTCCGTCTTCCGGAATTCGTATCTTGTCTGACCCAGTCGCCTTTTTATTAGACTGCGGCGGAGACCAAAGAGGAGGTTTATGTTTTAAGGTCTTCAATCCATCTAGCGTCCGGCGACTTATATTTTCGAAGTGAAAACTTCTTTAGGCGCGTTGGGCAATTTTGAGATGGGACTAAACCATTGATTTCGCGACACTGTTACGACACAAGCTTTTGACCATTAAAAAGACATCAACGCGTTGATTACCGCGGTGCGTGGAGTAAAACTGAGCTGTATCATGCCACTAGGCAATCATGTCATCTGGTTTAAATAGGTCCTTATTTTTATTATATTGTTTATCTTTTATATAGATTATTTTCTTTTACATTTTGTGAATGTGAGAACATTGTAGGCTATAGACTTGTGGACCGTTTTCTATTTTACTAAGTACCTGGTACTTGTTGATTAGGCCTACACTGTCCTCCCATACCGATTAACACTGTAATTTGAAAACATTGTAGAAACAATTTATTTTGAAAAGAGTAACTGTGGAGTTTCTTGCCGGCTCTTCTCCATAGGAAGCGACCAATTGGAACCGTGCACCTAGTTTCTAACGTTTCATAAGTGCCCTTGTAGGTTTATGTGAAATAAAATATTTTGATTTTGATTTTTTTGATTTTGAAAAGACATAAAGACATCAACGCGTTAAGGGCCTTAGTCCCGTTTAGTACCGTAAAACTGTCACTTTAAAAAGGAATCTCCTCATAAACGGCTTGGTTAAAAGATTTGAAAAAAATATATGTTTGCTATAGATTCATGAACAACATTTTTGAAACTGGATTTTTTCGTATGGCTAATACTTTAGCTTTAAAAAAATATTTAGCAAAACACTATTTTTAGCTAATATTCCCTACTACTTCTAAACGGCTTTGATGTTTGTAAATATTTTTACACTGAAAAATTGGTGATTAAAAATACTACAAATTTGAAACTGCATATGTAAATCAATCAATATTTGCAAAGAAAATGTCCCCAATTAGAGATAGAGGGTCAGAGGCGCTCTGCGCGGGACGCGGGCGGCAGTCGTGCGCTAGCACTGAGACGGGAAGGCTGTGTCGCTCGCTGCTCCGCTCCAGCTATCGTCGACTATGCGCATACGTATGTGTTAGTGCGAATGTTTACGAACTTATTGTATTAATGTGCGTTTATAGACTAGCTCGCGCTGCAGAGAGTCAATTCGATTGTGCGCGTAGGCACTTTATTGTTGAGTATTTTTTATGTGCAATATCCTTAATACTTTTAAATTTACAAATTTACAATATAAATTTAAAAAAAAATGTAAATATAACATAACATCACGCCTGTATTCCCCAAAGGGTTAGGCAGAGGTGTACAGTCACGAGCAAATATGTATACACATAGCAAAATTAAAAATCAATTTTCTCGTGGAATAACGTCTGCAACTTTATACCTATTTCATATTGGTATGGATTCCAAAATACTATGTTCATTACAGCATAATATTACAATCACAGTAGGAGAAAATCACTTTTTAAAGTTGCTAAGTGTATACATATTATTGCTCGTGACTGTATCTATAGTACACCCACATTTCGCCAGTTATGTTTAAGTCCCATGTAATAGGGGGCGAGCCTATTGCCAAAAATCCAGACTCCGGGCTGCTACTAAGCAATTCTAGAGGGAAAAACGCTATAGGACTTTGCCCGACCCGGGAATCGAACCCAGGACCAGGACAGGTCAGCAGTAACGCTACAACGGCGCAGTCGTTGACCTACAATATTGTGCAAATAAATAAATAAAAATGGCAAGGCATATCAAGCACTGCAATCGGGACTATGAATGAGAATTAAAATTGATTGAATTTTAAAATGATAAGACTGTATTTTATAACCTCTAACTAACAATTCCCATTTTGCGTCACACGTGATCTGTTCAATTTATATCATAACACGTGTAACTCCGGATTTTTAATTTGTCTGTTTGTGATGTCTTATTTATACCTTTTTAGTTGAATTTTTTGTCGTAGTTGGGTTTTAGTTTGTATAACTTTTATTTTTATTGAATTTTTTTTGGCGTTGGTTTTTTTGGGATTTTTTTTTATACGTATTTTTAAATGTGCTAATTTAACCCTTTAATTTTAGGTGTATATTGTGATTGACTTACGTAAATAAATGAATCCTTATTATCAAAATGAAAGTCTTACCGGTTGGAGTGTAGCCTTTTAACCTACGGAGCGAGGATTTTTATTATTCGGGAAATAATAAAATGATGAAATACCCAATTTTATTGCAGTATCGTAAGCTTGACCATGGCAACCATGTAGGTTCTGAGAAATATGGCCCTATGATGCACCTTTTCCAGTTAGGAGCTTTCGATTTTTTTTAAATAAAAATCTCTATATTTCCAAAGTGGTGACTCGGATGAAAATCTTTTCTGGAAATAAATTGTTGTTCTAGTCGAAAACCATGAGATGGTGTAAAAAAAAACCAGAGATTTTTGGTTTTTCATGTTGACAAATAAAAAAAAATTTTTTTTTCCTCAAATTCATGTTGGGATGCTGTTTACACGGGGGTTACACAGGGGAGGTAAAATTTCGGTTATTTTTGCCTAGGACGCACCGTTTTCGAGATATTTGAATTTTCGTTTTTTGCCTATTTCTATTCAAAAAAATATCCGTAAATTTAATAAGTTCTCTGCCCCTAACGATACGCAAGCTGAAAGATCGATCGTCACTCAGCCGACGTTCGCACGGACGTAATAAAATCGCGGCGGGATTTTATCGCGCACTGGATTTTGAACTCTCGGTGTTAAGCCGAGCGTTGAGAATCCAACGCGCTAGAACGCACTTTTATTTATTTTTTATTTTTATCTGCTGTTAATTATATTGTGCTTTTTTTTTAGTCTGTGCTAAATAAATGTATTTTCTTTCTTTCTTTCTTCTTTCTTTCACTCTCGTCCCAGCGCGTTGAAAAATCAAGTACACGAAAAAAAATAGCCGTGATTTTATTACGTCCGTGCGGACGTGGGCTTACTATTTTTTTGTTGTTTTTTTTTTAATTATTTTCCGAATATTTTAAGGCTCCGTGCACAAAATTCACGCGACAGAGTTTAGGTAAACTCTTGCGATGCAATGTTTGTGTGCACCGATCACACACACACGCCTAAACATTGAACGTAGTGACCGCTAAACAGTTTTGATCCTATAGATGGTATTTTGTTAAGTTAAGTAGGTACGCATAAGAAATAAGTCTGGAATGTTTGTGAGTATTCGTTTATGTTTATATTTATAACAATCAACATAAAAAAGCTATAAAAAAAACATGTATTTCAGACAAAAAAGTCCATAGCCAAGGCAATTTGAGGTTGTTAGCAACAATAATTTCGCTTATGACTAATGTTAGTAACTAAAAGTAAAAAGAAGAAACTAGATACACCGTCTACCATCCGTCCGTCTTCGTTTTTTACTTTTTGTATGGAAAACATGAAAAATGATTACCTACATGTTGAGTTCTATGGGTTTCATAAAGGGGGTCGAAATTTTCATTATTTTAGCGATAGGACACACCATTTTCGAGATATAAGCAAAAGAACAGAAAAAGATACAATTCAGTTTTTGCACCTAAATGAGTTTTAATTTAGTGAAAATGGTAATTTCGCTATTACGAATTTGACTTTTCACCTAAAATTTTGATTGGTGCCGATGCTCTTGTACACTGAACTAAACTATCACTAAAATTCCTTACTTTTGCCTATGAGAATCTCAAAGCTATTCTGTAAAATAAAACCTCTAAATTTAAAAATAATTTTGACACGTGTAAATCGAATTTGATAATCGCGACTCCACACGTGACACCTAACTACGTGAATCTTTTTAGAGCCGGAGGTCCGCAGGGGGGCAGCCTCGACGTGTTTTATATGGAATTTTTCACTTTTTGTATGGAAAATAAGAAAAAATATTACCTACGTCTATTCATGTCTAGTCTAAGGGGATTAAAGGTTTTATAAAGGGTGTCGAAATTTTCATTATTTTTGCGATTGGACACATCGTTTTCGAGATATAAGCAAAAGAAAAAAAAGATTCAGTGCTGTTTTTGCATCTGAAGTCGAGGTGTTGGTGTGAATTTAAAGTTCATGACAACCAATTTAATTCCACACGTTTTTAGTCGCGATTAAAAATAGTCAGATTTAGTTAGACACTGGTGCCGATTCCCTTGTTCACAAACTAAACTAAATTTAAATTCACTGCATCTTTTTCTTTCTATTGCATTAAGAAAAGGACAGAAGATACATTTTAGTTTAGTCCTGTCAAATTAATCAGCACTTGACGTAAATTGACGTAATTTTAGTCGGCAAGTTTTTAATCACGTCTAAACTTGTATGGAGAGTGACAGGCGCTGATTAATTTGACAGGACTAAACTAAAATTTATCCTGTCAAACTAATGATGCAAAAACAGTACTGATTTTTTTTTTTCTTTTGCTTATATCTCGAAAACGGTGTGTCCAATCGCAAAAGTAATGAAAATTTCGACACCCTTTATAAAACCCTTATACCCCTAACACTATACAGGTAGGTAATATTTTTTCTTATTTTTCATTAAAAAAAATGAAAAATCCATATAAAACACGTCGAGGCTGCCCCCCCTGCGCGCCTCCGGCTCTAAAAAAGATTCACGTGGTTAGGTATTACGTGTGGAGTTGCGATTGTCAAATTCGATTTAGATGTGTCAAAATTATTTTTAAATTTAGAGAATTTATTTTACAGACTAGCTTTGAGATTTTCATAGTCAAAAGTAAGGAATTTTAGTGATAGTTTAAATCAGTGTACAAGAAAATTGGCACCAATGGTGCCCTGTGTGCCTCCAGCTTGAAAAAATATCCACGGGGTAGGGCAAACAAGTACCACGTGGATTCAAAATATATTTAAATTTAGAGAATTTTTGTTGCAGAATAGCTTAAGATTGAAATTGATGGCGTGATGTTATGAAAAAATGTGTAAATTTTCGCAGCCGCCATTTTAGATTTACGTTTTGACATCAAAATCTGCTTTAGAATCCTCGAAAACTTTGAAAAAGACACTCAAAACGAAAAATTTGAAAATTGTCACAGCCGCCAACTTGGATTTATATTTTGACCTCACTATCAGCTTTAGCATCCTCGAAAACTATGAAAACGACACCCATAACGAAACATTTTTAAATGTTCGCAGCCGCCATCTTGGATCTTTATTTTGACTTAAAGTAGTCTTCAGTAGCTTTAAAGAACTTCGTTCCAAAAATACTTCATTTATTGCTACTACAGCATATCGGCGCGGGCATGTCGGTGACGCGAACCCATAACTTTTTCCCACCCGGCAGGCAGACGTTGTCCTGCGACAACAGCGCCACGCTAGTCCAACTATAGCTATAAACCATCCAAGTGACACAAAAACAATTTAAAAAAACATCTAAATCAGTCAAGCCGTTTAAGATAAGAAGAATTACGAACACACGTACACCATTATTTTATTTATTGCCAGGCGTGCAGAATTTTAATGTTCTTCAAAAACAAGCAAAGTACTTTAAAATAAAATGCGGATCAAAATGTGGTAGTCGATGTACAATTTCTGGAATATGTTAACATCAGACACGTGCGTGCGTGTGTGCGTGGTGCGATGCAGTGATACATCCTCACGCTGGGAAGGCCCGTTCGCTACTGACAGGATGAACGTTAGGACGTCGCGACGCCCCCGCAAGGGGGCGTGGCGAGCGGGGTCAGGGCTTCGCCCCTCGCCCGCGGAGGCCATACATTGGCCCATCAATATGAACCCCTCATTAGGTTTGCCTCTGGCGGCTAAGAGAAACGACCGCATTATTGTGAGGCAATAATGCGTCGGTGTGATTGGTTGCTCTGAATATTTCTGTAGGCGCGCCGCGACGCCCTTAGTGGCGTCGCTTTCTTCACGGCATCCCGGCGGTCTGTCCCCGCCAGGTGAGACCCCCGGTTACCCGGGGGAGGCCCAGCGAGAACGACCAGCGACGGTGATGCCGACTCGACGCCCTACAGGTCTAATATGTAGCTTCCCCCTCTCCCCGCTCACAGATCGAGCCGTTTACGGTTTGAGGGGTAGGCAGTCGCGTATGTATGAGCGGCTTGTGTTGTAGTGTAACACCGCTCATTGTAGACGTGCGTCGCGACCCGCATCGCGCCTGCACGTGTTGTGTTTTAGATGCGTGTATAGTGGTGGATGTCTGTATATAGTTATGTGACGTGCCTATATTAACTTAGAACACGCCACACAACGGATGTATGTGTACATCTGTAGAGTCTTATTATTTCGAGTAAGCTGCGTGTAACCTGGATGCTGCTTACCCGAGGCGTCAATCCGGTGCGATGGGGTCAGTCGTCCGCTACCAGGTCGCGGGGCAGGGGTTTCGCGTCAGGCGGGCGCGCATGCAGTGGCGCTATCTGCCTGACATGGGGCCAGGCAGAAGCGTCGGCACGCGCGAACATCGCCTTCGCGAGTCGCCCTACAAACAGATCCAGGCTCTCGATCCCGAGGTCCCGGTGGAGTACATCGTTCCTCACGCAGCGAGGGGCGTCAACTATGGTCCGCAACGCAAAGTTTTGTTGCGTGCGGAGCATTCTTCGGCTCGACTCGCTCGTGAGGGCGAACCAGGCCGGGGCGGCGTACGGCAAGACTGGGCGTACGTACATCTTGTACACGCTCAGCTTGACGCGCGTCGGGATGCGGGATGAGAGCACGGGTCGGAGTTGGTTGCGGGCGACCTTGACCTGCGCGACGACCTTGCGGACGTGGGGCCCCATCGTGAGGCGGCGGTCGATGGTCACACCCAAGTATTTGACCTGGGGCGACCAATCGACGTCGGCTCCTTGTAGCTTCAGGGGGGGTGGGAGGGGCGCGAAGCCAGTCACCATGGCTTGCGTCTTACTCACGTTCACCGACAGTCGCCATTTGGCGAGCCACTCGGGAAGAAGGTCGAGTGCGCGCTGCATCTTGGTCGCCGCGTACTTCGCATTTAGCGAGGAAGTGATGTACGCGGCGTCGTCGGCATACAGCGCGAGTGTGGCGTCTGGTGTGGTGGGGATGTCGTCGGTGTAACGTGAGTAACACGCCGGCGAGACGCAGCTGCCCTGGGGCACGCCAGCCAACACCGGGCGGGCGCCCGATAGCGCCCCGTCGACCACCACCCGGAAAGTCCTGTGGGATAGAAAAGAGGAGACCACCCTTACGACGCGACGGGGCGCGTCTGAGGTGGCCAGTTTATGTATTAGGCCCTCGTGCCACACGCGGTCGAAGGCCTTCTCCATGTCGAGGAATACTGCAACCGAGTACTCCTTTTTGTTCAGTGCGGTCGCTAAGAGGTGCAGTACCCTCGACAATTGGAGCGTCGTGCTATGCTCCGCCCTGAAGCCAAACTGTTCGGGGCGTGGCGTGATGTGTGGTTCTAGGTGTCGCAGCAGGAGTTTTTCAAACACCTTGGAGATGGTCGGCAGCAGCGTGATTGGCCGATAGCTCTCCGGCTTCGCTGTGTTTTTCCCCGCCTTGGGCAGCATTATGACGCGCCCTTCCTTCCACGCGGCAGGGAAGGTCCCCGTGCGGAGGATCGCCGTGTACAGGCGCGCCAGTGCCGCTACGGTACGGAACGGCAGGTGGCGCAGCACTGTATTCGTGATGCCGTCCGCTCCAGGGGCCTTTTTTGGCTTCGTTGCTAGGATGGCGCGTCTAACTGCGCCCGGCGAGAAAAAGATAGGGCTCTCCTCGGGAGCTATCGGCGGTGCGAAGTACTCCCCAAGGTGTTTCTCGACCGCTGCGACATGTTCGTGGTCGTCGGTCGGGTTAGGGCGGAACTGACGCTCCAGGTGCTCTGCGAAGACCTCCGCCCGGTCCTCCGCTACATATTTGAGCGCCCCGTCGCTATTTAATAGAGGGCGCACCGGGGCTGGGGTATTCGACAGTTGACTGCAGAGTTTATGTACAGACGGCCAATTGTCTGTGGTGGCGTCTATTCGTTCCTCCCAGCCCGCGGCGGTGTGGGCCAATAACTCGGCCTTAACCTTCTCCGCGAGACTGTTGAGTTGGGTCTTCAGTGTTGGGCAACGTAGTTGTTGCCACTGCTTGCGAAGGCGCCTTTTCGCGGCGATCATCGCACTGATGCGTGCTGGCAGGGGCGGCAACAGCCCTCTCCCCTGCTGCTGCGTCGTAGTCGCCGCTTCCAGGGCGCTTTGTATGCAAGCAGTGACGTCATTTGTAGTTTGGTCAACGTCTGCGGAGGAAACAATGGGCCGAGTTGGCGTGGTGGTCTCCATCTTATCCACGAACATGTCCCAGTCCGTGGATCGACGTGGCGCTAGGGGCTTCAATTGGGTCGGCACTCCCGATAGGACGACGAGTACAGGCTGGTGATCAGACTGCAACTCGTCGTCTATGACCTGCTGCGTGATCTGGCCGCGCAGTCCTCTGTGGACCACGATGTCCAGCACGTCCGGCATATGGTGAGCTGCGTCCGGGTAATGTGTGGGTGTCTCCGGGCCGGACACCGTGTACCCGTGAGCCTCCGCGTCCGCGAAGAGCCGTCTTCCCCCGGTGTTGGTATTGAGTGAGTTCCACGCCGGGTGCTTACAGTTTAAGTCGCCGGCAAGGATGACCGCTTGACCACTTAGCGTGCTAATTAGCGCCCGCAGCTCCGTCACAACGAGTGAGGCCGCGGGCGGTTTGTAGCACGCGTAAATGCTTATGTCCTCGCCGGCAACATGCAGCTGCACACCCAGCGCGTAGAACGAGCTGAGCGACGGCAAGGGGAGCTCCTGATGGACGACTCTTCGCTTCACAAGCACCGCCAGACCACGGTATCTTATGTTGTTCAGTGCCGACCTTTCGTCCTTCCGGTATATGTGGTACCCCGGGAACCTAACCCTATCTTCGGTCCCCAGGTACGTTTCACTAATTAGCGCCACGTCGATATTCTGGTCCCGAAGGAGATGGCGGAGGGGGGCGACCTTGTCCCTAAGGCCGCGGGCGTTCCAGTGTATAATCCTCAATGACCTAGCCATCACAGAGTGCGAGCAATGTGGCCAGGCCATCGAGGATAACAGTCTCTATATCTCGGCCCTGCCTAATCGCCTTGATTAAATCCATTAGTAATTTAATCGCGCAGGTTGTAAATTCCTTGCTGGTGTTGGACGATTTCTTCGTCGATGTATTCGCCGAATGTGCGACGACATGTGCGACGACAGCGCCGCCACTCGTCGATGCGTGGAAGTTTGACGCCGCTCTGATTAGCTGTCGTTGCTCGGTACTTTCGAGCGCGGCAGTGGCGGCGCCGTGCGGCTTTTGGGCAAACCTCCGTTGTTCCTTGTTTTGCCGCTGCGTAGTATTGGCGCCACTGGTCGGTTCGCCTGTTAGTGTTCCGGAGGCCGCCTTAGGTACAACCTGCGCGATGTTTGGGGCAGGGCCGGCCTTAGGGGGGTCTTCATTGGACTCCGGGGGGGTGTTCTTCCTCTTTCCCTTCCCCCCGCGTTTCTTCTTCCTCCGCCGTGAGGAGGGGGCTTCATTTCTATCCGTGGGCTCGTTGGCCGGCGCCATCAGCGTCTGGCCTTTTGCCTCTACGGTGGCAGCTTGTTCAGTAGTAGCTGTTGCCCGGCGTGTGGCTGTGATGGCGACGGTCCCCGCTCGCCTGTTTTTGATTTCCCGCTCAAATATGGGGCATTTTATGTTGCTCGCGGGATGCGGGCCCCCGCAGTTAGCGCAGGTGGCCGGTTCTTCCCGCGGGCGCGGGCAGTCTCTAGCTGCGTGTTCCCCACCGCACCGCACACAGGCGAGCGGCCGGTGGCACTGGTGCGAGCTGTGTCTGAAACGCTGGCACCGGTGGCACTGAGCGGGCCCACGTTTGCCCTTCCAAGCTTCAATCCTGACACCCCGCATATACATAAACACGGTGGTGTCATAGATTGCCCGGACGTCAGGAGTCTTTTTTAAGATGGCATGAAATACGCAGCCAGGTCTTCCCTGTGCGCCCTTAATATGACGCACGTACTCTGGCTGGTATCCCAGCGTCCGGAGCTCCTCCTCGATCTCCTTGGGGTCTGTGTCCGCTGGTAGGCCCCTTATGGCGATCTTTAAATTCTTATCCGCTGGTAGCGAGTAAGCAAACCAGGACACTCCACTGTCCTTCTCCAGGCCTATCAGGTAGCGCTGGACCAGCCGATACTCGTCTTCGGTCTCCGGGGTGAATCTCACCCCGGTCCCGTACGGACGAGCATTTGGGGGCCGGCCCAACTTTTCCCGAATGGCCCGGAAGTGCATTGCCCAGTTCGGTAGTTTCTCAACTACCAGCGGGGGGTATCTCATCTTCCTCTTCTTGTCCTTGTTGTTCCCCTTCTGTTGTTGTTGTTGTTGTTGTTGCTGCTTCGAGTTTGATGCTGATTGCAGCTCGGTGACATCAGGGGCGGCGGCAGATGGGGGGGCGGCGTGAGTGTTGGGGGCCGGGGGGGAGAGTAGTTTACTTGCCCCGGCCGAACTCAGTGGTGTCGGTGACTGCGGCGGTGTTCGACGGACCGCGTCAGAAAAGGTGGGCGACGCCTGTGCGCCCCGACCCCGCGTCGCGCGATCGCGCTGTGGACGCGGCGGGTCGAGACAGTAGCGTTTCGCCTCCTCCGACGCGGTCTCGCCGGAGCTTCTGCGGCGTCGCTGGGGTCTGGTGGCCTCGAGGTCGAAGTTGAAGCCGAACCCCAGCGATGTTGATGGTGTGGGTGATGCCGGCGACATCAAAGTTCTGGTAGCTGCTCCTCCCGCGGTGGGCCGCGGGCCGGCTCGCGGGGTCGTATCCAAAGACACGTCCTCGCGACCGGACCCGGCCGATCCCGCAGATGCCAGTGACATGCTCGAACCCCCACGTGAGGAGCATGTCGACTGCATGGCGGGCGAGTCGCAGGCGGAGACTCGGGGGGGCGCCGGTGAATCAGGCGCCTTGGCGAGCGGAGCCGACCGGTAATATGGACCGGCACTGGAGGGCCGCTCCTGCTCAGCCATCGCCGGCCCCGCCAGCGAGAGGCGGGGGCCGGGGGCGGCGGCGCGCGGGGTAGTCACAGAGGAAATGTTCACTGACTTACCCGGTTTAGACTTCTGCGGCGGTGATGTCACTTGCGGCGGCGATACGAACCGCGGCGGCGGAGCAGCGGCTCGAGTCGGGGGCGCGCGGGCCCGCGCCGACGGTACCGGAGTACGCGGCGGAGGCAGCGCCGGAAAATCAGCGCGCGGCGCGCCGGGGCGCGCGGGCGCACTGTGGTGTCCAGGCACGGGTGGGCGCACGGATGGTGTCGATGCGCGCGCATGGGGCGCGCGACTTGCACTCGCGGCAGGCACCGGGGCCTGTATGGGCACCGGGCGGAATGCCGCGGGGCGGACGGGCACAGCGTGCGACCTGCTCGACGACGGTGCAGGCGCAACGCGCGCAGGCGCCAACGCGTCCTTCGTCCTCTTCTCCTTGTTCTTCTCCGGTTTTGGTCCGGCCGGCGGCGCACCGGACGACGCGTCACCTATGTTAGGCATCGACATCGTCCGGTCCAACGTCGGACGGGCTTCTTGGTGAATCCCGGCATCGCGGCCTAACGAGCCGCGCTTGCCGGGATTTGACATCTTTCTGGGTGTTGCCTCCGCGACCGCGACGGCGTTTCCACGCCGAGTTGTCCGGGGCGGCTCCCCCTGTGCCTGCACGGGTACTGGTAGGTTCCTGTGCACTCACAGAGAGAGTCGATAATTAAAATGTTGCGATCCGCGCGGATTCCGAACTAGCGTGAGGATAGGTTAGTCCGGGTGACCAACAAGCTAATCCTACTGACAGGATGGGTTTTCCGCGATCGTTTATATAGTTCACTTTGCTATTTATTTACGAAATGAAGTAATTGTTTATTTATAAAATAAAACTTAGATTATATTAAACGGTTAACTTAACAGTAATATGTAATTTTTAAAATTTCTTAAAAGTGTTTCTAAGTATTAGAAAAAAATATTTATTTGTCTTGAACTTTTCAGAAAATTACGTTATTTCAACATTTTTTTCTTCTGCTATATTTTGTATGAAAGTTGAAAAAAGTGGTTCCTCTATGTACAAGTAGACCATAATTATAATGATATTGATGACATTTTTTAATTTTTAAAATCTAAAGCAGTTTCTTCTAATGAAACGATCAAACGTCAGTCTCGCGTAATTTTTTGGAAAACTTGTTGCGAATTTTAGTGATTTTCCACGAATCCTTAATTTATTTGAAAAATCCCTTTCCCCTATGTACAGACGCCAGCACATCAAGCTACCCGAAACTGTCAAATTTTCCCAATTAACTTTGAACCTTAGACATCAGCGATAAAGTTGAAAATCTATTAAATAAATTTGACAGATTGTAGCTTGATGTGCTGGCGTCTGTACAAGACAAAGAATTGGACTTTTCAAATCACAAAAATTTTGTTTAAATTCTGGTCCCCTTTCTCACAACGAATGATCAAAATTTATCAAAATCAGTGATTTCGTGCGGTGCGGCGGCACGGAGCCTTAAATGTTTCTCTTTTCGATAAAATCGAACATAGAATATACTTTATTGTCCTTCGTTTTTCACATAATAGATGTTATTATAAGTTTACGTTATTATTATTATTAAGGGCCGACTTTTCAAGCCTCAGTTAAGTCGGTGAATAGTTATCTAGCGTATGCAATTATTTGGCTGTTTATAAGGCGAATTAATATTTTCAATTTTTCAATCGTATAATAGCTGAAGAATAGTTTATCTGTGGTCTTTGTTAACCATCAACTTCACACTATCATGTGCAAGTGAGATGCACAGATACAGTATTCAACGTGTTAGACAAGAATAGAAACAAAACTTATGTTTGACATTTTGACATAATCATAACATAAAGACATAATCATCAGACACTGACTATCTGACTATTGAAAAATCCAGAATCATGATATCTATGGAATAAACGCTTTACGATTCTTTATCTGAAGATTGAAAAATCAGCTCTTAATAAAACACGAAATAAATAGCAACCGCATGACACTTATATGAAAAATTCGAACCCAATTCTCTTCGCCGCAGAGAGAATTGGTGACGAAAGAAAAAAAAAACATAAATAAATAAGCGCGAAAGAATGTGACAACCGGCGACGGCGGGCGTGTCTGAATAAAACCGGTTTATTCAGGTTAACACGAGTTTTAAAATTATATTCTCTGTAATAACCAGTAACCAAAATTAATTAGATTTAGTCGAAACCGTTTTTGTAATTAACCGGTTAAGCAATTAACGGTTTTAAGAACAATATAAACCGGTTTCAAGCCCTGATCTATCTATAAAAAAATATCAACCTTGCATCCACCATTCCTTTCTGGAATCGTAGGCAAAAACAGCGACCCACATGTGCGTGTCTGCGCCCCTGCATATTCTTTGGCCGTCGTTTTAGTGTAGTGGGCCACCGCACGCTTCCAAGGGTAGGGGTTTAGCTCCGCCCACATACGGAAGGTCAGTGAGCCTACTAATCACCTTAATTACCGCGGTGCCGATTTTTTTCAAGTTTTCACTTCTGTCGGCATTCCCGGAGTGCCACTGTTTTTTTTTATTGCCTTTAATTTAACCAGTTTATGTATCCTCTAACAGAATAAAGTAGATACCTAATGCTTCTAGGCTGTCATGCTTTCCACAAACCCCTCTCTCCAGGAGTTGCACTTTTTTCATAAATCTTAACAAAGAAAAATCAAAGCAGAAAATAGTTCCGCCTTGTCATAAGGAAGTGCTTCAAATGTTGGGTGAATTGGTGACCAACAGCCACAACTTTTGTAATCTATTGCGGAGTCTCTGGAACAGATTCGAGACTGAGTAAGCACTATTAGCAGAGGGTTCTAAGGGCGTCCGCAGACAGCCGATTGTTGAACCGACTAACAACACTGTTTAGTTAGATTGGTCTACACTCGACATCACCAACTATAATACCATCAACTCTAGGGTTTATTTTAGTCATTTGTGTTGTATGCATACCGAGACTCCTCCGTGCCTCGGAAAGCACGTTAAGCCGTTGGTCCCGGCTGTCATTTGTGGATCTTTGACAGTCGTTACGGGTCGTCAGAAGCCCGAAAGTCTGACAATCAGTCTTACCAAGGGGTATAACATTACTTAGTTACTGGGTTGTGATGGTCAGATAGGCAGTCGCTCCATGTAAAATACTGGTATTCAGCTGACCGCTGACAGCTATTCCGGTTATACTAGAAGCCGACCTCAACATGGTTGGGAAAAGGCTAACATAATCTGCCTAGGTAGATATTGTGTTGTATGCATAAACGAGAAGTGCAGTAAAATAAATTATGGCCAGTAGTTGAGGCAATAGTTCAATTATTTTGTCGGCCTCTGTTGCAATACAATACAGTGTTTATTTATAGCTCCAAAAAATTAAAAACAATAGTGACGAATTATGATATTCATAGTTCGATTTCAAACTGATTTGGAGCTGTGTTTTTTTTTTCAAATAGGAATATTCTAGCGTTTTTATTACCACGAAATGTTGCCATTATTTCTATAAACATTTAGGACTAAGTATTGTATTTATTTTATTTTTGATTTGTTATTGCACTATATGATGCACCGTTTGATGTCATCACGTCAACGCTGGTTGTCGCTGAAAACCAGCGCTGGGGCTCTGTCTCGCATGGGGTCGCAGCATTATGCTGAGCGATGGCCGTTTTGCGTGGATGTGACGCATATTTTCCCCCAAATTGTTATTTACTAGTTTTTTTTTCATTCTTTGCGTCATTTTTATCGCAAATAAACGTATTTTCTTTCACACAAGTGCGACTCGACATGCGACGAGTCGCGTTGCGATTCTGAGACAACGCGAATGGCAATACAAAGTCGTCTCGTGTTGGTAAAAACTCGGTCTGCGGGCACCCTTACGGGAAGTGAAGGGTGACGGACCCCTGCCACTTAGAGTCACGCACAGTGATAAGATGTCGAGTTTACTGGAGGCGACAAGTTGTTTGTTTTCTTATAAGAAATACGCTGACCAGACAAAAATTTTTTGTGGCAACGAACGTCATAACGTCTATGCATGCATGAGATTGGATTTTTAGGCCATTTTTGTGACTACTCTAGTTTCTTTATCATAACAAATTCAAATTATTTTATTTCACATAAACCTACATGGGCACTTATGAAACGTCAGAAGCTAGGTGCACGGTTCCAATTGGTCGTTCCCTATGGAGAAGAGCCGGCAAAAAACTCCACGGTAACTCTTTTAAAAATAAATGGCTTTTACAATATTTTCAAATAACAGTCATAGTAAGTATGGGAGGACAGTGTAGGTCTTTCAATAAGTACCACACACCACATTTCGCCAGTTATGTTCAGTCATAGGGGCGAGCCTATTGCCATCAACCGGGTACAAATCCAGACACTGGGCTGCTACTAAGAAATTCTTGCTGGAAAACCCAATAACACTTTGCCCGACCCGAGAACTGAACCAAGGACCTCATGCTTAGCAGTAGCGCTTGCGATCACTACACCAACGAGGCACTCGGATTCTTTGTCAATCCCGTAAATTCTTAGAAAGAAGACTGGTATCTATTTTCTAAAACTATTGGCTTTAATACAATATATTATATTAAACTAGTTAATAGAAAGAAAACACATTTATTTGCACTAAACGAGACGCATCAAGAAAAAACACAAACACAAAAAAAAATGGGAAAATATGCATCACATCCACGCAAAACGGCCATCTCTCAGCAAAATGCTGTGACACTATGCGAGATAGAGCCACAGCACTGTTTTTCATCGACAGTTGGCTGGCATGCCCTCGATTCAAAAAGAAGAACGAAAATATGGTTTAACCCTGCAGTGGTCGCGCCCTAAGAAATCACGTAAGTGGTCGCGCGGATTACATATGTAGGCCAAATTGTTTTGTCGTTTTTAGGGTTCCGTAGTAAACAAGGAACCCTTATAGTTTCGTTATGTCCGTCTGTCTGTCCGCGGTCTAGCTCCGAGACCCTTAGTACTAGAAAGCTGAAATTCGGCATAGATATACATATTAATTACGCCAACAAAGTGGTAAAACAAAATTATGAAAATAATTTTTTTTATGGTACCTCTCCTACACGTAAAGTGGTAATGTTTTTTTTTTTAACCCATAGTGTGGGGTATCATTGGAAAGGTCCTTCAAAAAAATTGTAAGTTTGTAAAACCATTTTTGGATTCAGGGATCCGTTTGCAAAATATTAAGCTTTAAAGTGCTAATTTTTGTTAGAGTCAAGTGTCCCCCCTCTGCCAGCAGTAGTTTATATAACGAAATTAAAAGAAAACTATCACAGCTAAGTAGGCTTTATAAGTTATCGAGTAATAATCGACCAACTTAACTTTGCAGTTGCAAAAACATGTTTTCCCATACATTCCGTATGGGAGAACATGTTTTTCAACTACAAAGTTAAGTTTGTTTTTGGGATAAATTCATTCTAACTACGGAACCCTTCATTGTGCGTAGTCCGACACGCACTTGGCCTTTTTTTTAAATGAAATTCAATCGTATGATTATTTATTTATTAAAACATGACAAAATATCTCTTCTTTAAATTACAATAAAATACAAACATAAATCATTAACAGTCTTGTTCAAATCAGCTATAACAAAAACTTGTCCCGGAAACGTCCTCTATTACTTAGTGGTTCCTTGGACCAAATTGACTGACGGACCAACAATGGCCGAGTTTAAAATACCCTCTTCTGACACAAACATGCGTCGCCAATGCGCGAACGCAACTGAGCGGGGGCGGGGGTTACTACATTTAAAGTACATGGAGTCCCGGCTAACATACTTGAATAGTTTATGAGAAATTTCATTTTAAACAACCATGGATTACATATTTAATCCGCGCGACCACTCCAGGTTTAAAAAGAAAATGTAATTTTCTTCAATTCCCAATTCCAATTTTCTTGTAATATACCACTTATGGGCAAAAGTCTCCAGCAAAGCTTTCAAATACTGCTGTGTTGAATTGTCTTGTTTCTTATCAAGGAACTTAAAGACAAAAATAGAAAAAAAAACAGTGGCGCTCTGGGAGTGCCGACAGAAGTGAAAACTTGAACAAGATCCCCTTGGTGGAAGAAAAATACTTGTATAGAACATTGGTTTGTAACGTAATATAAATAAAGAGCACAATCGCGTTTACAAAAATGAGGTATCGGTAACGGTATCGTGAGTTCAATTGTTTTTTCCCATCTCAAAAATGATGAAGTTTTCACTTAGTTAATCAGTTCAGTTCTTCAAGAAATCCAACGAATAAAACTGAAAATAAAGAAGTGAGCCAAAACTGCTGAATAAAGTTTCAGTCCTTCAGAGATATATTACCTGTGAAACCATTATAAGTTTCAAGAAGGTTGTTCTACTGATCCTTAGAGGCTTTCTCGAGTAGTTACGAGAGTTTGTGCGGTGGTTATAGGAAGGCGATCTGTTCAAGTGATGCTTTTCCAATCAGAAATTTCTCAGTCCTAGAGTCCGAATTTGTGGCTGATTGATGACAATAGACAAGTTCTATGACAGTTGTGACAGGTAGTCTGAAGCTCGAAAGTCTGACTAGGTTGTGGAGGTCAGATAGGCTGTCGCTCCATGTAAAGTATTGGTAGGTATTCAGCTGCTTTTGGTTAGACTGGAAGCCGACCCTTTTTTTTTTTTTTTTTTTGGGTGGGAAATTATCAAATAACTTCTCCCGCTCTGGGCGGAGCGGGAGGGCGTGTCAGACTCTTACTGACTAAAACCCACCCGTGTTCCTTCGGTTGCCCTGTTGCCGGGGGCCACGATTTCCCGATCGGTTTTCTTCGAACCCCCGGCAGGCATTGGCCCTAGCGGACCCCGTCAATTCTGCTGACATCTCTTTGAGGCGCGCGTGGAACACAACGCGCCGTCGACCCGGGCTTGGTCCTTATCGGACGGCGAGCTACCCATTGCTCACCGTCCGCAAGCCCGCGCCTACGGTGGCCGGAAATCAGCTCGCGATTCCCGCCCCGGGCGTCTCCTGCTGCGGCGGTTAGGGGCGTGAGGGCGCGAAATTTGCCTCTCCCGCACGCGTTCCGCCTCCTCCTTCGCGAGCATTACCGCTTCGCAGAAGGAGGTGACGGCCTGCCATTTCCTCTCGCTCCGTACCATGGCCTGAACCAGGGCAGGACGCGAGAGATCACCGCCGCCGATCGCCTCTACGAGAACACGGCGTTGCTGCGCCCAAGCCGGGCAGACCTCCACCGTATGCTCCACCGTGTCCTCAGGCCGATCCACACAATGGTGACACCCGGGTGTTTCCTCCCGCCTTATCCTGAACAGGAACCTCCCGAAGCAGCCGTGTCCGGTGAGGACCTGCGTCAGGCGGAAGGTGAGAACGCCGTGGCGTCTCTCCAGCCACTCCTCAAAGACGGGTCTTATCGCCGCGATTGTGGTGTGCCCTGGAAGCCGACCCTGACGTAGTTGGGAAAATATTCGGCATGATGTTGATGATAAATGATTATGGTGATGATGGCTACAGACTCACCCCCTATTATATGGGACTCAATTCAATTCAAAATATCTTATCTATACATATAATAAAATCGTAGCGAAGTCAAAACTGTACATTGAATATTTTTGAAAAAAAGTAATTGCTACGAGGTCTAGGATCGATTCTAATGCCGAAAATATTTTTTTTAGAATTTTTGTCTGTTTGTCTGTTTGTCTGTATGTATGTTCCAGCATGGCGCAAATTCTACCGGACAGATTCTGTTAAAATTTTGCATAGATATTCCCTGTGTGTCTGGTCAAACTATAGGGTATAAACTATCACGCTACTTACTATGGGGGACGAGCAATATTACATTATGTTGTATTTTTATGTTCTAGCATGACGCAAATTCTACCGGATAGATTCTGTTAAAATTTTGCATAGGTGTTCCCTATAAGTCTGGTCAAACTATAGGGTATAAACTATCACGCTATTTACTATGGGGGACGAGCAATATTATATTATGTTCGTATTTTTTGAACAAAACGCGCCAAAATTTTAGGATATTGTAGATGGTTATCGATTAAACTTTTTAAATGATTATCATCACGCTATACCTTTATGGAACTAAGCAGTCAATCATGAAATATATAGGAACGGCTATTTTAGACAAGTTTCAACAAAGCAATTAGCTCAACGGTTGGGCGGTTGCTTTGCAAACATGGAGTTGTAAGTTCGATTCCCACCTACGGTTTTTTTTCTTTTTTTTTCACATTTTGTTATACGATTATTATTATTTTTGATTATGTACCTATAATCTATAGATATAATAAAATCGTAGCGAAGTTAATTTTTTTTAAAGAAAGTTATTGCTACGAGGTATGGGATCGATTCTTATGCGGAAAATAAAGTTTTTAGAATGTTTGTCTGTAACAACTGTAGGGCATAAACTATCACGCTATTTGCTATGGGGGATGTGTTCGTATTTTTCTCTGCAAATTGTAAAAGGACGCGCCAAAAGGTTGGGATATTGTAGATAGGTAGTTACCGATTTAATTTTTTAAATGATTATCATCACGCTACCTTTTATATAGGAACGGCTATTTTAGCTAACTTTCAACAAAGCGAATAAGTAAGCGGTTGGACGAATGATTTGAAGTCCTGAGGGCCTACCACCAGCTCAAAAGCAGTATTATTTTAATATTACTTTAGTTTACTTCAGTGTGGGAAAGAGATGACGCTCTACAGGATGTATAGCTCCATCTCTTTCTCCCACTGAAGTAACATTAAAATAATACTGCTTTATGAACTGGTGGTAGGCCGCCCGGGGTAGTAAGTTCGATTTACATCTGTTTTTTTTAAACTCTTTTTGTAAAACGATTTTTTTTTTGGATTGTGTATGTAATAGTTCATAGAATGTATTAATTCACAAAAAATGGAAAACTTCGTAAGCTATGGGAAACTACTAAGTTTCAAGTACTTTACAGTCACAAAACATTCAAGGTTGTATTCTGATCATTTTAGAGCAAAAGACTGTAGGAATAAAATGTTTTTTTTTACAGATTTTGATAGCAGATTTGTCCAAGCGATTTTAAAATATGTATGTGTGTGGTGGATCTTCTGGAATCGCTGCCACACTGCTTCCTGGTGGCAAAACAGCGCACGTCATGTTTAAGATTCCCATCGATTTAGAGAGCAACGAAACGCCTGTTTGTGGGGTGTCACGCAACAGTAACAAGGGATGTGTGCTTAGGGGATTGCGCTTCGTCGTATGGGATGAATGCGTAATGGCAAAAAGGAAAGCAGTGGAAACTGTAAACAGAACCCTGCAGGACATCCGCAGAAACCAAGATATGATGGGTGGTGTCACAGTTTTGGCAAAAAAAGTGAATACTTCGTTGAAAAGGTCGACTCTATGGTCGAGAGTTCATAAACTGCGCTTGACCATCATCATACGACCTCGGCTTGGCGGTAATTCAAATGCTCAAGTATATTCCGATGTTCTTCTAAAAGTTAGTGAAAGCACTCTACCAGAGACTCTTGGTAGAGTAGATCCCACTTTAGAAGATCTTATTCGTCTAATATACGAGGATATCAGTCAAATACCGTACCAAGAGAATTCTTAGGCGTGTTTCCGTTTTAACTCCAAAGATGATCAAGCTGCAGCGATTAACCACAGTATTCTCTCACAAATTGAAGGGAGTGAAGTGATATACACCTCCATTAATACTGATGTGGAGGAAGATGATGCCAAATATCACCCCGTAGAATTTCTCAATTCACAAATGGCAAGTGGACTTCCGGTTGTATATCTGTGTAACGGAAACCAGCTCAAAGTCATGTCTTTGCAGAGAAACGTCATCGAGGTGGAAATTCTAACAGTTTGTGGCGATGGTGAGACAGTGTTTATAGCGCGTATAAAGTACAAATTCCCCATAATTACCAGTTAAAGCGCGTGCAGTTCTCTGGGAGTGTATGCTTTGCGATCAACAAGTCACAGGGGCCGACACTGAAGGCTGAAGGCTGCGGGTGTCGACCTCAGGATAAGCTGCTTCTCACACGGACAACTGTTACGTCGCGTGCTTCCGAGTCACCATTCCTGACTCTCTGTATATTTTGGCTGCTGAGAATAAAACTACAAACGTAGTATACAGGGAAGTTTTATAAAAATATGGCTATAATTGTAGTATATTGTGATGTCTTACGACTTCCATGCGAACGAAGTCGCGGGCAGAAGCTAGTTTCACATAAACCTACATGGGCACTTATGAAACGTCAGAATCTAGGTGCAAGGTTCCAATTGGTCGTTTCCTATGGACTATAACCATAACTAGTGAAATATGGGTGTATTATACAGGATTACTAGTAATATGTCGGCTATCTATTAAGGGGATGTAGGAGAGGTCATTTACAACCAAATGACTCCTAATGACTCATATGCAAATAGCAAACATTTTCGAGTAATTTGATATTTTATAATTTTGTTTCATATATTTTTTAAATATAAAATGTCAAATTACTCGAAAATGGTTGACATTTGCATAGGAGTCAAAGTCCTCCTACATCCCCATAGTGGATTGCCGACACATAAGCAATAACCCTGTATGTGCAGCTCTGCCCCACGGGAAATAAAAGCTTGATGTTATGATATGTGTTTCCAATAATTGATATTTAGATTGGTCGTTCACACGATGTGTGACTGGTGATTATTGTGTTGTCGCCACAACCCATTTCGCTTTACATACCTGATACGATTTACCTGTCTTGTTTATTTTTTTATCAACTTGAATTCCCTACTGACGTATCAAACGAAGAACTTTTATTAGAGTAGAAAATGTGATACTTATTTGTAATAAGAACCATCCTGCTCTAAAATAATTATTTAACCTCAAAATAGATACTAATCCCCAAATGAATGTTAAAGTCGTTACCCCAATATCATAATCTATAACTGTTTAATGAAACTACATATTTACAATATATCAGGGTTAAGGAAAATAATACGAAACACCAAGATATTTTGTCAGTCAAGTATATTTCTTTGCCAACATCAAATTCAATATTCTACACCATACCATCACATCTCCTATTCCCCACATAATATCACAGTTCAATCCGTATTCTAATATTTACCATAAAACTAACAGGTTACCTTAATTTACAGTAGATCTCCAACCAATACTATGCCGATCTATCTTTTTACCGACACAGCCATTAAGCACGTCCTACTGTCACGAGCGCCCGACCCAGAAGGCCGTTCCCGCGCTACGTTCTGACACATCGAATCTTTGGGTGTTGCCAGTACAATATCCAACAATTACGTATTTATAAATTGAAACCTAACACATTCTTGGCTCAAATTGCCCCAATGGCAATTATAATTATGCACATAATAGAGTTATGTTTTTACATTATGCTCATATTTCTGTGGCAATTAACAATTTATCTTTCTTTAGAGAAATTGTTTAATTACCAAAGATTAAAGAATTCAGGTTCAGGCGCTCAAGAGCCAATAACTCAGAATTTTGTTGGTAAAGGCTACCGTCTTCCGATTTTTAACTTTATATAAGCATTTGGCTGCCAAACTGGCATGGAGCCAATTTTCTTACAATATAATACGATTTCTACCTACGGTTAATAATGTTTGAAAATATTTTTACTTTGTGATGCTCGAAGTATTTATGTGTTTCTGGTAAAATATGGAGGAAGAATGGTTTATGTGGAGTCTTAAGGATTGTAAACATATAGATAGGTACATTCAGTCTAAAAAAAGATGTAAACATTGACGAGAATTGTAATTTCAGACCATCTTACTATTACCATTGTTAGTGTAAATTCAACAATAGCGTAATGTACACTCCATAGGTTTAGGTAGTTAAATAAAGGTAAACAAAAAAACCACGTGACGAGACAGCTGTCAAGTAACCGACTAAACGTAATACCTTTCACTTCAGTTGTTTTGCTACGTCACAGTTGAACTCTTCAATTTAGCAACGTTATATTTCGTTGACGTTTAGAAATTGGGCTCTTTATAATAGACAGATTACAAAATATTATAAATGTAACAAAAAAAATTGTGCGCAAGCAGTTACATATACGAAAAGTAGTTTAAGAATAAACGATAAAGTTTAACATACATAATAAAAGAGGAAATTATAGTAAAACACTAACATAAATTTAATTTGGTTTAATGTATTTTTAAACAAGAAAGTGTCATCTATAAAAACCCTTTTTACGATTTGTTTACCTTTTTTTAACCAGCTAAACCTATGGAGTATATAGGTGCCTACATCTAACAAATACGTACCTACCTAATTGCGAGAGGTTTCATGAAAACTGTTTATTTGTATGGGTAGATAGATTACTTGTATTAAGAATTCTTATAAACACGAGGAGCTCGTGTCTAAGTAATAACAGCCGCACGGTTCGATCCATCAGGTTAAGCTACGCTTGCCGGGGTTGGTTTGTGGATGGGTGACCATCTTAACATATCGAGACTCCTCCGTGCCTTGGAAAGCACGTTAAGCCGTTGGTCCCGGCAGTCGTTACGGGTCGTCAGAAGCCTGAAAGTCTGACAACCAGTCTTACCAAGGGGTATCGTATTACCCAGTTACTGGGTTGTGGAGGTCAGATAGGTAGTCGCTCCGTGTAAAATACGGTATTCAGCTGCATCCGGTTAGACTAGAAGCCGACCCCAACATAGTTGGGAAAAGGCTAGGCAGAGATAAATAGTATAACTTAGCCATTCCGTCAAAGGCTAGAGCTATCTAGAAGTTATTTACTTAATTTTTTAGAAACAAACATACCTAGATACATTTCCACAAAAAAAAAGTATAGGTTTTCATAAAACCATTAAATAGATCCGACAAATTCCTTACAAATAATCTTATCTACGAAAACGACTTCAAATAACTTTAACAAAACAATTTATTCAAATCAAATCACGAACCGGCAGTGTTTACGGCATTCCAATAAAACGACAGAAACGGTTTAGCCACGCTAAGAACAAACGGTGCACTACCGCCGACAAACTACGGATAGTTCGGGAAATTATTTAGAAAACAAAAGCAGTTCGTAATGGAATTTTAACCAGCCAGCCGGTAGTAGAACAGCTTTTATTATAGCATTTGGAAAATATTAATGTTTGTTGTTAATAATTTACTAACGAAAAGGTCACTGATATATGGTACTTTAGTAATTTAGAATATTTCTGATTTGGGAACAGAAAAAATATTACGGTATTTCGACAAAAAAAGTCAACCGACCAAAAAAGGGTTATGGAAAATTGAATTTAAAGAAGACTTTTATAAATTTATTTTTATTTTGGAAAAATACAATAGACGTGGATATATTTAGTAACCTGTTCCGCTTAGCTATTTCTAAAGAGCCATAAAAAACTCCTGAAAGAAATCGACACGTGTTTCATCTCTCAACGAGGCATCCTCAGGATGATGACTGACTTGTCGCGAACCCGAGCGCTGAACGCAAAGTGAGTGTTCTGCGTTCACCGCTCGGTGTGGCAACACGCCGTGTTAAGAGGTGAAACACGTGTCGATTTCTATCAGGAGTTTTTTATGGCTCTTTAGAAATAACTAAGCGGAACAGGTTACTAAATATATCCATGTCTATTGTATTTTACAATGGATTTTCGCAAGGTCACGCCTGAATCAATTAACTATTGTAATTTGGAAATAAACAGTTTTACTTAGTTAATTATGTATGCTTACTCTATTAGTCGATATTATGGAGGTTTTCCTCAGAGCTTTAGCAGTAGGTACTTTCTACATTTCCGTCGCTCGTTCTGTCGCTTCCGCAGATAAATACCAAAGGACAGGGCAAAGTCAAGTTAGTGCAAAGTGAAGTGCTTCTAACATAATCTTAAGCCCTTTTTAACTGACTTCAAAAAAAGGAGGAGGGTCTCAATTCGACTGTATTTCTTTTTTTTAGATTTGTTGCCTCAGAACTTTCTACTGGGTGAATTAATTTTGATGATTCTTTTTTATTTGAAAGCTGGTGCTTCCCGTGTAGTTCCATATAAATTTTATTAACTTTCCTTGGATGGTTTTTGAGTTAGCTTCAATAATACGTATTTTTTTCCCACTTAGTATGTGGATGATATGTTAAGTTCCTCTCACTGTTATTTAATTAGCAGGTAGTTGTATTCGAATTTGTGTGCGGGTAAATACTACAACTAAGAAGTGAATAATAAAAACTTTTTACAAAAAAACAACCGACTTCCAAAAAAAAACACTACAAAGTGAAAAATAACTTTAATTTTGGAAGTCGGTGGCAAAAAACGAAAATTCAAAATCAAAGACACCGACTTCCGAAATTAAAGTTATTTTTCACTTTGTAGTTTTTTTTTTTGGAAGTCGGTTGTTTTTTATTAACACAAGTTTGGTTAAAATTAAAATGTATGTTTAGGTTTAGGTATTTTTCTATGGGCTTGTGTCGCCTAAAAATTAATGGATTAATATGTAATGCAAAGCAATCCGTCAAAATGTTTGAAAGATAAAACTTTATGAATGACAAAGACTGATAATAAAATAACTCGGATTTTGATTAAGTAATTACTTTTAAAACTTAATTATAATTAGGAAAACAACTTCTCTCTTCAAAATACTGGTGAAAGCTTGGATAACATTATTATATTCTGATCTACCCTCTCTTGTCTCTTATGTCGGTAGATCTTCTTTTTAACCGACTTCAAAAAGGAGGAGGTTCTCAATTCGATTGTATGTTTTTTTAAAGTGAAAACTTCTTTAAGCGCGTTGGGCATTTTTGAGATGGGACTAAACCATTGATTTCGCGACACTGTGACGACACCAGATTTTTACCATGAAAAAGACATCAACGCGTTGATTACCGCGGTGAATGGAGTAAAAGACATCAACGCGTTGATTACCGTGGTGCCGATTTTTTTTCAAGTTTTCACTTCTGTCGCCACCCACTCCCGGAGTGCCACTGTTTTTTTGTATGTTTGTTACGCGATTACTCCGCCAGTTGTGAATTGATTTTGATGATTTTTTTTGTTTGTTTAGTAGGTCATACTTTAGAGATGGTCCCATATAAATTTTATTAACTTTGCTAGGGTAGTTTTTGAGTTAGCTTCAATAATACGTATTTTTTCCCACTTAGTATGTGGATGATATGATAAGTTCCTGCCACTGTTATTTACATAGTAGGTAGTGGTATGCGAATTTGTGGGTAGGTACCACAACTAAAAATGCAAAATAAAGTTTGCAGTGTTTTTTTTTTGGAAGTCGGTTGTATATTTTTTGTGTAAAAAGTTTTTAATTCATTCACTTACTGACAGACAGCGCACAGCTTCTAACTAGACCCAGTGGCTTACGCTTGGTCTAGCTAGAAGCATGCACAAGAGTTCTATATGTTTCGAAGTCGAACACAAAGGAAGGATTTTTTTAAATTGTTTTGAATTTCGTCATTTTTGTCGATCGGAAAACCCGGCTTGTCTATCTTCTAGAATTTTGTGTGGTTAGTGACTAAACTGGTGTCAGAGTTTTAAAGCCGCCCATGGGCCTCTGACTTGCCTTCATATGCCGTCGAAAAATATCTCTCAGGCATGCCGGTTTCCTCACGATGTTTTCCCTCATTGTTTTTGAAGCGAGTGATAATCATATAATACGCACATGAATCCGAAATGTCAGAGGCCTTGTCTATAATAATTTGCCACAGTAGGTCATCATCATCTATTTAGCTATTTCCTAATAATTTTGGGGTTGGCTTCTAGTCTAATCGAATGCAGCTGAATAACAGTATTTTACATGAAGTGACTGCCTATCTGACCTCTACAACCCAGTTACTGTGTAACACGATACCCTTTGGCAAGACTAGTTGTTAGATTTTCGTGATTCTGACTACCCGTAACGACTGTTAAAGATCAACGAATAGCACAGCCAGGACCAACTGCTTAATGTGATTTCCGAGGCACTGACAGTTCTCGGCATGAAGTGGATGGTCACCCATCTACGGCCCGTCAATTTGCCACAGTAGGTATGTGTAGCAAAAATATATTAGATAAGAAGATAGTCAGGAAGATCAGGCCCGGGAGCCGTAAGTATAGTCAATCTCGTACCTATTAACTTTATCGCTTTTGATAACAATTCCCACTCAATTGAAACTCAGTAAAGTTGAAACTATGTAACTGGCACGTAGGCAAATAAAATAACCTTGCAAGTGACTTTCAACCTTAAGTTAGTGATAAAGCAATTACGAGTCGACTTTACCTAAATTCAGTAGGTATTTATTTACTCACGATATCTAGTACAATGGATGTACTTTATAAAGATCCAAAAGTGCGTGTCTGTAATGCTGGGTATGTGACAACTGAGGCTTGCTGCGCATGTAACTTTAAGACCAGACACTCCAAAGTCAATTTCTACGCAAACTCCGCCCCCATGAACCCCACCATTCCAATATGTGCTAAACGCTAACACATCAGTAATAAAGTTGAATATCGCGTGCGCACTTTGGTCGTGTTCGAGCACGGAACTAAATGTTGTAACTCTTATTTTGTTTATAACTAAAGTAATAATTGATCTAGAGAAAAATTATCAAACATTTTGATTATAAACTATGTTTTCTTACTGTCAATCATTATTTTAGATTTAAAAGTCGAGCAATCTTGTTTTTGTTTCAAATAATCTTTAAAAAAGACATGATTTTCGAATAAAAAATTAATCGAGCGAAAATGTTCCAATTACGTAACTGTCTTATATACGGAAAGAAAAAGATGTTTTGATTGTATGCGTGACTTTTTTAGAATATTAATGTAAATTAACATTCAATTTAGGGAGCCTTCTCTTAATCTAACACAAAATATGTGCGTCAGCGTTCCTCTAGTCATAGATACTATCTAAATGCACCAAAAAACACAAACTTTACAGTACATACACACCTGTATTCGGGTATTAGAAATTCCTTAATATTCCTTTCCTTGTAAATATTTGAATAACAAAACAGTATCTAAATAAACTTATTAAAAGCAAAGAGGAAGGGAACAAAGCCTTCAAAATTGGGCCTATTACGAAGCAGACATTTTATCGCAAACAAGGTTCAGAACGATTTTCTCTTCATTGATTTCGGAGATGCCTAAAATGATAAGAATTGAGTACAACAAACATTACTGGAGACCCTTTAAGGTTTTAAAAGGCGAAATAGTAGATTGTTTGCCTAGGGAGCAAACAAATATTTTAAAGGCGACAGTGTTTTTCTTTGAATCCCTCGCTGCGCTCTGGATTCAAAGAAATTAGAAAGAGAAAGAACAATCAGTACCTACTGGAGTAGGTACTGAATGTTTGACGGGGATTTTTAAAATCTTTTTCTAGCATCAATACTAGACTTAAAATTCGATATTCTTCAAGTCGTTTTAAAGTCTGTGGAACTTTTCGGACGATCATTAAACTTTTTTTCAGGCCTCGTAGATCAAAAATCATTTTAAACAAACATAAAAATTGTGTGTTTGATTTCCAAATCCTCTAATTGACATACTAGAAAAATATACTTACTTATCACTCAAAAACCGTTGGCGTTTTCATAAAATGAAATATTCAAGCTACAAGCTAAGGCTTGTTACTTGAATATTTATGGAAATATTTTTTTCAACACGTTCTTTATAACCCAAAAGTTTTGTAATTTAAACATGCAAAAATAAAGCGAAAGTTATTAAATAAACAAGAGTGCGGTACAAACATTATCGTGTTAACGGATATGAGACGACGCGGGTAATAATTTATGAATATTCACTAGGGATTGTCATTCGTATAATTCACATTTTACCGCTGTTCTGGAGTTTGGTGTAAGTAGAAAGCTTGAACGTGTAATTTTTCAGTACTATAGCTAGGTATATAGCTTTACCGTGTATCTGGACAGGTTTTTCAACACATGTAGTCAAATGAAACAATTGGAAACGGTACCTACATTATTATGTGCGAATGATTTTTTTAACCGCCGCGTTTTTTATCGCGCGCTGTTGGAATTTTAATATAACGGCTTGATGTCTAATGTATAAAACGAACTTTTTTAACCGCCCGTGTGTATGAGGACTTACAGGGAGTCGAAAGCACTGGACAAGTTATAAATTAATTGTGTGTGTGTCATTCAATATTTTGTTTGAAGCTAACTCACCACATAAAATAAGATTCTGCTGCGAAATCCACGAGAAATTGTATACAATGTGTTACAAAAACCCTATCCGATCCAAAAAGGTAATGCAATAACATTACAAAAAAGTAATAAAACTTATTCAAAATTCAAAAGTCATTTATTCAAACTAGGCTGAGAATCAGCACTTTTCGAACGACAAAATTACATAAGACAGTCCCCCAAAACACCCACCCTTCACCACTTCCTAGTGCCTTTAGCTGGGAAGAAGAAGTGGCGCAACAAACTCCCCAGCAGAAAATAAAAAGTTATTGCTATTTAAAATTCACGTTTTTAGTACCAAAATTGTCCTAATTTCATGAAAAATTTGAAAATATTCAACAGGGGTCACAATTTCATTAAAAATTAGAAAATGTTCAACAGGGGTCATAATCATAAGTTATGACTTGTAGAAAACCGCTAAACGACGGTCGCCCGCTCCCCATGTAATAAACCCGATAAAATTCTCGACAGAAAAAAAAGTCTTTTTTCCGGAAAATTACATCAAATAAACTCTCAGTATGATTCTTAACAAAATTGTCACTGATCGGATGGGGTTTTTGTTACCTATACGCTGTATTATGATAAGAAAAGTGATTAAAATCGCTTACTCTTTTAACTCGTGTCCTTTACTCTTGAAAGATTTTGTCTGATTTCCATTTTCCGGTTTGACAGTCAAATGGATCCTGCAGGTGGCGAGCTGTCCTCGCGGACTTCTAAATATTTGTTGTGGACCTTGATTTTTATGGGCTTATGAACATTGGGAAAAAAGACAAAGTAAATCTCAGTTTTATAAGAAGAAAAACAAACGTAGCAGACGTGACTTACACAATAAAAAAACTGAAATGGAAGTGGGCAGGTCACGTCATCAGGGATAGAAACGGAACGGCGCGTTGTGTCCCACGCGCGCCTTTTTTTTGGGTGGGAACTTATCAAATAACTTCTTCCGCTCTGGGCGGAGCAGGGCGTGTCAGACTCTTACTGACTAAAACCCACCCGTGTTCCTACGGTTGCCCTGTTGCCGGGGGCCACGATGTCCCTATCGGTTTTCTTCGAACCCCGGCAGGCATCGGCCCTAGCGGACCCCGTCAATTCTGCTGACATCTCTTTGAGGCGCGCGTGGAACACAACGCGCCGTCGACCCGGGCTTGGTCCTTATCGGACGGCGAGCTACCCATTGCTCACCGTCCGCAAGCCCGCTCCCACGCGCGCCTCAAAGAGATGTCAGCAGAATTGACGGGGTCCGCTAGGGCCGATGCCTACCGGGGTTGCGAATAAAACTGAAAGGGAGATCGTGGCCCCCGGCAACATGGCAACTGAAGGAATACGGGTGGATTTTAGTCAGTAAGAGCCTGACTCGCGCGCTCCGCCCAGAGCGGGGGGAGAAGTTATTTGATAATTTCCGAACCAAAATATAAAAAAAAAACCGGCCAAGTGCGTGTCGGACTACGCACAATGAAGGGTTCCGTAGTTGAGATGAATTTATTTATCCCAAGAACAAACTTAACATTTATTCCAACTGCAAATCGTCGCTCGCCATCCAATACCGCGAATGTGTAATTTTTTATGTTTTTTTTTAATTGCAGGATCACTTATTTGAACGTGTAGTAAAAATAAAAATCTAACACCTTTAAACGAGTAATTCTTGTATATATGTATATATTATATAACCTGAATCTCTGAAACGGCTCCAAGAATTTTATGAAATTTAGTATGCAGGGGGTTTCGGGAGCGATAAATCGATCTAGCTAGGTTTCATTTTTAGAAAACGTCGTTCAAAAAAAAACAGTCATCCATATATTTTTCTTTATCTTGAATAATTTATATTAAACAAGGACTCATTGTGTTAGTAAACTTATGAACTTTAGCTTATTTTACCAGGTCACTCAGAAAGTTTTGCGACTAACAGTTTTTGTCTATGGGATACTGGCTGGCGCTCAGAAGCACCATATCGTCTGCAAAGCTAATATTATTTACACAAATACCATCTATACAGTGTGAGTCTTCATAATGTGCACATATCGAAATGAGGGAATCTATGCTTAATTTTACCGACGGAAAAATGGTCAAAATTTTTTTTTTTTGTTTTTTTTTATTCGCTTGGGCATCTTATTCATAAATTTTACAATTGTTGTAAAAATTGATGAGAAAAATACAGATTTTTACTAAAAAAACATGTTTATTTTCAATTGAGGGTAGTTTTTTTCTCAATTTTAATTTTATGTGGACGCCTACTTACTTCCAATCATTATGAAGTTTGTTTCATCACGATAGCTGATTCAGTTTAAAAGTTACACAGTTTTGTTACAATTTTTTTTTTAATTCCATAAAAGTATTTTAAAAAAAATAGATTTAAAAAAAAAAACTGTCGTTAAAATTAAGCATAGATTCCCTCATTTCGATATGTGCACATTATGAAGAATCACACTGTATAACAACCCACTCTGGTGCTGCTGAGCTCGCCAATCCTGCCTCACCCCGCATTCCAACCTGTATGGCCTGGAAAAAGTTCCAGCCCATCGTACACTATTGATCTGGTTACCATAGGCACCAATACTTAAAAATGTTTTTAAGCTCCATTGGCAACCTATCCTTCTCCATCTTTCTCCACAATACGTCATAAGCAACCAGATCAAGTCTTGAATAAGTCGAGGAAGCTAGCATAAATCGGCGTCCCACGCTGTGTATAAGTATAGTATGTGACAGTACGCTAAGACACAACACTGCACTTTCTGTTGAGAAACCACGCCGAAACTCGAATTGGTTGTCATGAACATTTACAGTTTTATTTATTTGTGTATTAAGCAGACTGACAAACCCTTTTGATATTGATATTATAGTAGTAGCTAGAGAGATGGGCCTATTGGATGCCGAGCGACGAAATGTAAGTTTGTACGCACAATATTGAGAGATTTACCGTGTTATTTTAAGACCATAGACTTCTTATAGGTTTTCCTGTAATCTATGAGTAAAGAGCCATACTATGTATTTTTTTGAAAAATTTTGTTCCAGTAGTTTCGGAGATAAGGGGGGGGGAATGGTCAATTTTCATTGAATTTCTTAAATATCTTTAAAAATGTGTTTTTTTAAATTATATAAAAAATATATTTAAGATCCTCGCAATACGTCCTTTCATTTGATATGTCACACGGTACTGTTAGCATAACTTTTTTTTTTTAATTTTCTTGTTTGCCTCCCAAAAGTGACCCCTATATTCAAAAAAAAATTATTTACGTTACACATTCGTGTTTGGGTCACAAAAATACATATGTGTACCAAATTTCAACTTAATCGGTCCATTAGATTCAGAGTAAATTGGCTGTGACAGACGGACAGACAGACAGACAGACAGACAGACAGACAGACAGACAGACACACGAGTGATCCTATAAGGGTTCCTTTTTTTCCTTTTGAGGTACGGAACCCTAAAAAGGATAGACCTTACAAATATGTAAAAAACTTACAAGTAAATAATTTACAAATATCACATTAAAATTGTCTATGCTGTTTAATAAACATTTACATTGTAGAAAACGCTTGAAGATTTCGATGACAATATTGTATTTACAAATATGTACTTAGTTGTAAATTAAAATTTTGTTTAGTTACATAAAATATAAGTTTTTGGTGCAGATTCTTAATAAACGAGGGTGGATAAGAAATTTATCCTCGTTTGTCGATTGGTCCCATGGTAAAAGTTGTTTATATTTGATGCGTAGAGCACCCACTTAAATTTTGTGAGCAGATGAAATTTGTTAAATGATGAATTTAAACATTTCTTCGAGCAATCTTTAATATTCTCATGTAGGTACTAAACTAAATCTTTCTTAAAATGCAATTCGCAGTGTCATTGTTTAAATCCTTATCAATTCAGGGCCAAAAGCTTGGCAATATTGAACCAAAACCACAATGTACCAACAAATGAAAGTCTCTAAGTTTTCCAACAACGGGTGTACTTCCTTTAAAAGTACAAAATTCAATTACAGCAAAGTAATCTATTGTTTGAACTACAAATGAGATTGCTACAATCGTCTCGGAAGTACAATGTACTCAACTTGAAAGCGATATTTCAGTTTATTGGAACGAAGTTCTTTAACGCGGCTTTAACTTACAGAAATCGTCACGCTAAAAAGTATTAATACTTGCGACTGTCTTCTTCTAATTCAAAGAGAAAGAAACAGACAGAGAGAGAGAACGCCTGCAGAAAAAACGAAAGAAAAGAGTAAAGTGATTACAGTGTCGTGGGATGAAATTGTACACATCGGCCCGAGTACACTGAATGAGAGAGAGAAAGTGAGAATTTGGTCAAAATGAAAATCAAAGATGGCGAATCGGATTAAAAAAAAAATCTAGTTAAACTTGAGTATACTTTGTTTTAGGTCTTTAGACCCCAGAATTTCTCAAACTTTTAATTCTTTTGTACAACTAAAGTCTGGCCGTGCCTTCCTATCACCTACTAGGCTGTCAGAAAATGGACATTGGAATCATTATGGAAAAGGTACATTTCTAGTAGTAATAAGGATCAAATTCGTAAAACACATTATCGTTTATGAAACCAACAAGTGTCAAGAACTTATTCTCTCAATGGCTGGACTGTAAGTATACTTAGGATTCTTTAACAAATTATTACACAACTAATTATTCTAAATTAAATGACTAACTATATAAATAAATTCAAAAACGAAATGTCACAGAAGTATTCGTATGCATCGCTGTCATCCGGAAACGTGCTCAGGAGACTGGCATCATTGCCTCGTTGAATCTTACTTCTAGACTTTATATAGAATAAGAATGAAATTATTTGTTTTATTAAAAATTTAAAAAAATCCGATTTAAAGTAGAAGATAGTAGAGTACTAGAGAAAATACAAAATAGCCAAGTAACTGCAACCAACATGAATGTAGCGCTCGCCGACCGCTACCGCAACACCGCTCGCTTCGCTCGCTCGGCTCGCGCGCATTTGGTCACAATTCTGCCTAACCGATTTGGTCGAGGTGCCCCAACTTAGTTATTGCGACCAATTCGGCTCGTTCGTGGTTGGTCACAGTTCTGACCTAACTAACCCATTTGGTCGGGGTACCTTAGCTTAGTTACCAACTGTTAGAAAAATGGCCAGAAAGTTAAAAAGAGGCTAGAAAAAAATGTGCATCATTAAAGCCCAAAAAGTTTTTAGAGGTTCTTTAATTTACAAAACCGTTCATCATTAGATGGTCAATAAGTTTTTAGAGGATCAGTTAATTATTTCCCGATTTGCCTGTGACATACCATAACTTGACTCATGCCTGTCAAACTGGGTTTTTAGGTTCCGTAATAGAATGTTACAATGGTTTCGGTAATGATTGTAGGTAATTCTTAGGATATCGTCATCAAGTGACTTTTTAATGTTCGTTAGTGGTACTTACGACAGTGTTTAATGTTCTTCAGTGGTACGCACATGCGAACAGTGTTCGATGTTCGTATTAAACATGTTCTTGTTCGTTCGTGCGACACGCCTTTTGATCCAATTACAATCCAAAGGATTTGGTTTCGAAGGAAATTCATTCAATCTTAATTAACGCAATGAATATTAGGATAAATGGTCTAAGCATGACTGCTACTAGTTTAAGCTTGGTCCCATTGACACTTAAAGTAAATACCGACCTAAAAATAAACATTTAAACACTTCAAAGGCATAAATCATCATGATAATTTTTAACGTCATCAATCAAATTTTTCTTTTGACTAATTTGTCTTTCAAATGTCAACCTTATAGCTCAAAAAATAAGAATAGAAATGAGATAGCAGGAACAATATTGATCGCCACAAATAATATTTACTTCGCTTCGTTATGTAAAGCAGTCCCATTGTAAGCAGTATGAAATTGTCACAACCGCCTGTGAATGTCACCAAATAATGACTTTCAAGATTCCAAATTATAAATTGTAGAGTTAAAATCGTTTACACAAAATTATTGATGTGTAACATCTTTCCTCTTCGCTTTCCTGCACTAAGTGAGAGTGATTTCATGAAAAGGAACGGAAGTGTGTAACAGAAAGCTGGGGAAGTGCGCGCTATTTGATTTGACCAATGAGCGCGCGCGGTGCTAGAGTTGGCCGTCAGATGGTACCAACCCATTTTCCGAGAGGTTAGTACTGTTAGCCAAGATGTACAAGATGTTACACATCATATGCGACTACTGCAAAGCCTCCGCTGCGCCATGTTTTTTAAACATCAAACACGAACCGATTTGGGGGCGTGGTTTAACAAAAAACAAACATAAACATGTTTGCCGCGACGAACAGATAACATCACCCGCGTTCGCCTGCGGGGGGCTGGGAGGGGTGCAGTGACTTATTTCGTGTTTAGTGCTCTCCGGAGCCGGACGCAGACGGAGAGGAATCAAGAAAATACCTTGTTTTTAGGGTTCCGTTGCCAAATGGCAAAAAACGGAACCCTTATAGATTCGTCATGTCTATCTGTCTGTCTGTCCGTCCGTATGTCACAGCCACTTTTTTCCGAAACTATAAGAGCTATGCTGTTGGAACTTGGTAAGTAGATGTATTCTGTGAACCGCATTAAGATTTTCACACAAAAATAGAAAAAAAACAAATAATTTTGGAGTTCCCCATACTTAGAACTGAAAATCAAAAATTTTTTTTTCATCAATCCCATACGTGTGGGATATCTATGGATAGGTCTTCAAAAATGATATTGAGGTTTCTAATATCATTTTTTTCTAAACTGAATAATTTGCGCGAGAGACACTTCCAAAGTGGTAAAATGTGTGTCCCCCCCTGTAACTTCTAAAATAAGAGAATGATATAACTAAAAAAAATATATGATGTACATTACTATATAAACTTCCACCGAAAATTGGTTTGAACGAGATCTAGCAAGTAGTTTTTTTTTAATACGTCATAAATCGTAAACCGCAATTTACTTTTCATTCAATGTTACTTGCTGCTACGGAACCCTTCATGGGCGAGTACGACTCGCACTTGGCCGCTTTTTTAAACAATTAGTTCTTCAAAATCGATTTCTGAACAGTTTTTTTTTTATCGAACCTTTCTTCAATTTTCAGTTCTTGATAAATATTGAACAAATGTGGTCGCAGGTATGGTTGGTCATAGAATTTTTTTTTTTCTTTGTAGCACTAAGTCTACTATTGCTAAAACAGCACACACGTTTTCTTCGTCGGAATTCATTTTAGAAAAGAGCGCCGGCGAAAAGGTGGCGTGGCCTAAATAATAAACACAAACATATAACATAACATTTTGTCGCAGCGGACTGGATGTTTTCCTAACATGTTTAGTTAACATGTTTTAATAACGTGTTTTTTTACGAAAATTGGCGCAGCGGACCCAACTTAAGGCTCGTTCGTTTTTGATGTGAAACATCTAATGCGGCGGGTCAGATTGGCTGTTGGCGTGGCGACGCAGCCAACAACCAACATCCTAACGAAAATATAGTTTTTTTTTTGTTTGTAAAGTGAAAACTTCTTTAGGCGCGTTAGGCATTTTTGAGATGGGAAAAACAATTGAACACGCGACACCGTTTCCGACACCTCGTTTTTGTAAACGAGATTGTGCTCTTTATTTATATTACGTTACGGATCAATGTTCTATGCAAGTATTTTTACTTTAAAGGTTTTGGAAGCATTTTTTAAATTGTTCAAGTGTTCAATTCTGTCGGCACTCCCGGAGTGCCACTGTTTTTTTTTTTTATTGGCTTATGTTTTTTTTTTTTGTTAGCCTATATTGTGTCCCACTGCTGGGCAAAGGCCTCCCCTATTTCCTTCCAAACCTCTCTGCTTTGTGCGATTTCAGGCCATGTTGGCCCCGCAAACATAACTAGATCGTCACACCACCTTCGCCGCGGTCCACCTCGACGGTGTTGTCCTCCTTCAGGCGTCCAGTGAGTGACGATCTTTGCCCATCTCTCCGGGTGCATTCGTGTGACGTGGCCGGCCCACTCCCACTTCAGCCTGGCTGTTTTTTCTCCAACATCCGCTACTTGAGTTATAGAGCGCAGGATGGCGTTTCTAACGTGGTCCGTTCGTTTGACACCTATTATGCTGCGCTCCACTGCCCGCTGGCAAATCTTTAGTTTGGACTTCTGTTGTTCAGTAAGTGACCAACTTTGTGCACCATAGGTTAGGACGGGCAGAATGCACATGTCGATGAGTTTTCTTTTCAATGTTATAGGGAGATTTCCTTTCATGTGTTCTTTAAGGGCCCAGTGGGTGTGTTTTATTAATTATAACATATTTTTTTTATTGCCATATTTATTTCTTTAATAAAACATCCTTTCATGCATATTTTCTATATAAAATAGTTTCGATGTTTCACATCTGCCAGGCGTCCGTATCTAAAAGAAAGCCGCTTTTATAATAGCCTACAAAATCATATCCCCCACGCGCAAGCTAAGATTAATAATTATTGTTATACTGACTGCTGTCTTGTTGTATTATAAAAAATACAAAGGAATAATAAATAGTCAGTATAATAATTAATAATCTCTGGTTGCTCGCGTCTAGCTAACGGCGAGTACTTGCACAGACATAACCAAGTGGCTAGGATTATTCACCAGCAACTTGCTTTGAAATATAAACTTGTGGACTCTGAGGTACCATATTACAAGTATGTGCCCGACCCAGTTCTCGAAAATGACCATGTCACGTTGTACTGGGATCGGTCTATCATTACTGACAGGACTATTGTAGCTAATAAGCCTGATATAGTAGTGATAGATCGATTAGCGCGCCGCGCAATGATAATCGATGTT
This sequence comes from Agrochola lychnidis, assembly GCA_963680765.1. Taxonomy (NCBI): domain Eukaryota; kingdom Metazoa; phylum Arthropoda; class Insecta; order Lepidoptera; family Noctuidae; genus Agrochola; species Agrochola lychnidis. The sequence continues at coordinate 15,007,729 of OY796869.1, read as the reverse complement.
ACCATTCCAAATGACGAGAACCTCGTGAAAGCTGAGAAAGAGAAACAAATAAAATATCTCGACTTAGCAAACGAGGTTGTTGACATGTGGAATGTGAGCTCGGCTATCATTGTGCCGATTGTCGTAACGGCTAATGGCCTGATGGCCGAAAGCCTCGGCCAACATCTCTCGAGGCTTTCGTTAGGCGGTTGGATCAAGCGCCTGATTCAGAAGGCAGTACTCCTCGATACGGCTCGCATTGTGAGGAGGTTCCTGTCTCTGCAGCCCTAACCACCGGTAGCTTGGACCCTGCTCCCGACACCGGCGGACCTCTATTTTTTATATTTTTAAATGTTTTTTTAATTCTTTTATTTTAAGAAATATTTAAAAATGTAACCTAATAGGAACCAAAATGAATAAACGGTATTAAATAAATACAAACGAATAATATTCTATGTGAAATTTCTCAATAGCAGCTCGGAGTCTGGATTTGTGCCCGGTTGATCGTAATAGGCTCGCCCCCTATTGCATGGGACTTAAACTTAACTGGCGAAATGTGGATGTACCTGCTACAGGGACACTTCTGCCCAAACCTTCGGGGAAACAAGGCGTGATGTTATGTTATGTTCATCATCTGCCTAGTCTTTTCCCAACTATGTTGGGGTCGGCTTCCAGTCTAACCGGATGCAGCTGAATACCAGTATTTTACATAGAGCGACTGCCTATCTGACCTCCACAACCTAGTTACTAGGTAACACGATACCCCTTGGTAAGACTGGTTGTCAGACTTTTTGGTCTTCTAACTACCCGTAACGACTGTCAAAGATCTACAAATGACAGCCGGGACCAACAGCTTAACGTGCTTTCCGAGGCACGGAGGGATCTTGGTATGTAAAAATGGTCACCCATCCGCAGACCAACCGCGGCAAGCGTAGCTTAACCGTATCGATCGACCCGAGTCATTTTGACAATAATTATTCATCTTTATTCGATTAAGTGCAATTTAGCTTACGCGTGGTAAGTGATTTTGTAGGCTATTATAAAAGCGACGTTTTTCTAGATTTAAGGAGTGCATCTTCAGTAGTTTAGTACTGTTATTTATTCTGTGGCGCCGACTTAAAATGAGTCATTCATCTTCAACTTAAAAATCAGGTTCTGCTTTGTAGATTCCATACATAAGTCCAGAGCTAATATCCGTCGGCACTGAAAATAAAAAGGCATTTTTTGATCGTTCCTTTTAAAATTATTTAATTATCTTTCTTGCTAATTTTTGGTAAAAAATATATCTCAGTCAGCCCAAAGTCCTTAAAAAAAAGTTTATCTGAAATGTAATACCTAATATTTCGTATAAATCCTAAATTCTACGCGAATAAAGGATTACATTTGATTTTAAAGAGGTTTCTGTTTGACTGATTCATCAACGTAGAGCCACTGAAGGTGGAAACATATGGACTGGAAGGACTAAGAAATATATTTCGGAAATTAGCCGCGTCTTATTAATACAGAAATTTCATAGCATTTCGTTTCGCAGAACATGTTTCATATAACATTATATTTCAAATATTATTGTTTTAACGACTATTTTACTTGAATAAAACATATTTCACAGAAACACAATTCGATGAATTTTATAATCACATTTTTTTATTTTAATAAACTAATCAAACAGTTGAATTATTTTTTAACGAATATTGTTTGTTCGGTGTTTTTTTCCATTGTATTTTATTTCAATGAAAATTTAAAAATTGATGTTATTCAAATTCAAATTAAAAGTTATTTATCCGTTAAGCTATCCATAATTTTATAAGGGTACATATTTGAACGTCGAAAATTAAGTGTCGAATTAAAACCGAATGAGAACTTTGGCTGCAAGAGCGAGCGAAGCGAGCTAGGGACTTGGGGCACCCCGACTTGGGTAGGTTAGGTTAGAAGACGGATGGCGGTAGGGTTGCCAAGCGTCCGGATAAAGCCGGACATAGTTAGGCTTTTTGATTGCGAGTCCGGCCAAAATAAACGGTGTCCGGCTTGTCCGGCTTTCGTTATACTTTTTACATTTCGCAAACGAGAGAGCGCCGAGCGTGGACGAGCGCAGGCGAGTCGACTGTCGGTCGCTCCCGCAGTCCCGCAGCACGCTCTATACTTTGCGATCCCAGGACATGAGGACATAACGCAAACGTTGAAAGAGTTTTTTCCTTGATATGTAGGTCAGCAATGGTCGAAAGAACGCAACAGATTAATGTTGACACTGTAACTAAAGTCTTGGTTGTATAATTTACTTTAAACATTTGACGTGTAAGGATTTTTACAACTGCATTTTGAAAGAAACTGAGGTTTTAAAGCAGGTTTCTGCCAACCAAAAATATGAACAATTATTTTTATCTACTCTCATAGCGTAATATTCGAATTATGAACTTCAAAATGAGTTTATATTGACACACCTTATTAACATAATACCGAAATTTAAAAATAGAATCATATTATAACACTTTTTCTCTAACAAAATAATACTATAAAACAATTTTTTTTCTATTACGATACAGCGCTAATCCAAGAAGTTAATATCACCAAAGAGTTTCCATCAACTTTTGGCGCGGGACAGCAGCACCCGCTGTAGCGCATGTGCGGTGATGTGCTGGTGCAGGCGACATTCGTTTGTTTTGTAGTACTTACTGAATTTCGTGGGATTTTAAATTTATTCTTGATCTTTAACTTTGATTTTTTATTTAGTATTTGTTTCAATCCCAATGTTTGAGAGTAGATTAAGTAGTGTATGAAACTGCACATAACTAGGTATTAAAACATTCGTGTGTTTTTTTTATTTTCTTTTTTCTTTGGGAAGTAATAGCAGGTGAATAAGACTTATTTGTGCAATTGCCTTTCATTAGAATTTAAAAATATTTATTAATGTTTATCTAGAATTTAATTTTACCTGATGACTTTATTTGGCTGTTTAATAATAAAGTACTTACACTGATTTGGCATTCGATTTTATTTATGCAACGTTAGTTTTTGTTTATACTAAACCTCTTAAGGGGTCATTGTACTCATTATTATGAACAACTTTCACTATGGGACCAACGCTGAAATCATAAACAATGGTATCACAGGCCATGGGTAACGATAGGTTATTCCAACATCCATAAATTTATGTGCACGAGTGTACATCTCCTAAACAGCTCAATACTATTGACAACTTAATTTGGTCGGGTTATACGCTGAGATTTAGTATGGAAAAGTAATGAAAGTTAATTACTCTTAAAATACAACACTTAGGAATCTGAATTTTTGGTCGCTATAACTTCTTTAGTAGCACTAATTTTTGTAAAAATTTGGGAAGAAATCACAGAGTTTTTAATAGGGAAATCTTGAAATGAAAATTTTACACCGTGCCTACGGCCACCCCACCCAATGGCATGGTATATCTTGTAAACTACTGAAGAACCAATTTTGAATTTTGGGCATTAATTTTATCTTGCAGGGTACTAATTTTCTATATAGGTTTGAGGAAAGCGACAAGCTCGTCAAACTTGGAATCAACATTCAAAGTGGTCCTGCTGAACGAATGCGCGAAAGTTATCATCGTTGATTTCTCGGTAAATACAAATGTTTCAGTTCTATTTTTTTTACGCAATGAATCACATTTAAGGGTACTAATTATTTGTATACTTAGAATAGCTGCATCATGTCCCCTTTTTCGGCGCTCATGGTGGTCCTGCTGAAGGGAGCGTGATTACCGCCGGACCACCTTCAAAGTCGGGTTTCTCGAAAACTACTAAGGTACCAATTTTGTCGTTCGAGCACTAATTAGTACCAATTAGGTACTACTACACACAGGAAGCGATTGGCGTTGGTGGTCCTGCAGCGGTCACGGACATGCTCTTACAATAGCAATAACTTTTTTTATTTTAAATAATGTAATGGCGTGGGTTCACTAGAATTAGCTAGTGAAGGAAACGATAGGCACTTGTGGCACGAATGACAGTTTAATATACACATAAGACTTGATACAAGGTTTCTTGGCAACAGTGTAACACAATATTTAAGTAATTAATTACACTTTTAGCGGGAGCGAGCGAGAACCGCGGAAGGACGATTATGTTACGTGCACGCGTCAGAGCGTGCGTCGTACGACTCTGTTGAGGGGGAAGAGCGCCGCGAAAGGCGCGCGGGCAGCACGCATGCGCGGCGCTCGGCCGATGTCTAGTTAACCCTGCGGCAGCGCACCGCACCACGGTTTAACCGGAAAATGCGCGTGATAATAATAATTAGACTTTGGATATGAATGAAGTTATCATGACGAAAAATTACCGGAGATTTATTGTGAAGGATGGCACGGTTGACATCTGTCGGGCATGCTTCCGTCCGGGAGAATCAATCCGACACATTATCTCCGGGTGTTCTCGTCTAGCTAACGAAGAGTACCAAGTATAGACACAACCTTGTAGCCAGGATTATCCATCAGCAACTTGCTCTGAAATACGGCCTTGTGGAATCGGAAGTGCCATACTACAGGTATGTGCCCGACCCAGTTCTCGAAAATGGAAATATCACATTGTACTGGGATCGATTCATCATCACTGACAGGACTATTGTTGCCAATAAACCTGATATAGTGGTGGTGGATCGAGTAGCCGCTCTACTCGATCCACCACCACTATATCAGGCACAATGATTATTGACATAACAGTCCCGCATGACGGGAACCTCGTGAAAGCCGAGAAAGACAAACAAATCAAGTATCTTGACTTGGCTCACGAGATTGTCGACATGTGGGATGTGGACTCAGCGATCATTGTGCCGATAGTCGTATCAGCCAATGGCTTAATTGCCAAGAGCCTCGACCAACACCTAAGGAGGCTCTCGTTGGGCAGCTGGATCAAGGGCTTGATTCAGAAAGCGGTACTCCTGGACACGGCTCGCATTGTCAGGAGGTTCCTTTCTCTGGAGCCCTGACCGCCGGTAGCTTGGACCCTGTTCCCGATACCGGTGGGCTACTATTTTTTATATTTTTAAATGTTCCTATATTTTTTATATTCTAATATTTAAAAATGTAATTTATAAGTATTTTAATGAAATAAAGGAAATTAGACTTTTATTCCTTTTATTACTTTTAGGTAATGTTATTGCAGTAACTTTGAGCCCCTTTCGGATCGGACAGGTTTTTTTTACATTATTGTATAAAGCGGGTCTTGATACGGTAGATACTTAAATGGGTGGCACATTCCACACAGTTCTCTAATTATTATCTTGGTTAATTTTTAATTAAATTGATATATTTTTTCACTTTTAATAAGTATGTAGGTACTTACCCACTTGAGTTTCAGTTAGAACGCTCAGGACTAGACAATCTCCCAAGTGGATGGCTTCCCAAACTGTAGGAAAAAATCTGATTAGTATATAGGCTATACAACGTTAGTTTTTGTTTATACTAAACCTCTTAAGGGGTCATTGTACTCATTATTATGAACAACTTTCACTATGGGACCAAAGCTGAAATAGCGAAAAAAAAAATCTGCTGTTCTCTACATTTTGTCGAGATATGCGAACATAAATGTAGGGAACAGCTGATTTTTTTTTCGCGATTTCAGCGTTGGTCCCATAGTGAAAGTTGTTCATAATGATGAGTACAATGACCCCTTAAGAGGTTTAGTATAAACAAAAACTAAGCTTGTGTACTCAGTGATAATGTAGCATTCAACTGATGAAAGATTTTTTAAATCCGTCCAACAGTTTTTGAGTTTATTCAAACAAATCTTGGATTCGGTTTAGAAACGTGCCGCGTCGCTAGAAAGAATGTGAGGTTTTTGGGGGATCTATAGGGTACTTGAACCCTCCACATTTTTTTTTTCCTGAAGACGCTTTTTAGGGTTCCGTAGTAAACAAGGAACCCTTATAGTTTCGTCATGTCCGTCTGTCTGTCTGTCTGTCCGCGGCTTAGCTCAGAGACGCTTAGTACTAGAAAGCTGTAATTTGGTATGGGTATACATATTAATTACGCCGACAAAGCGGTAAAATAAAATCAAGAAAAATATTTTTTTGTTTATTTTTTTTATTTTTCTATCCCTTGGTGTGGGATATCGTTGGAGAGGTTTTTCAAAAATATTGTGAGTATGCTAAAACCATTTTTGAATTTAGAGATCCGTTTGCGACATATTAAGCTTTAAAGTGAAAATTTTTGTTCGAAGTTCGAAGGGGATGGCGGGGTACCAACCCCATACAAAAAAATGATAATCAGTACAAAAAAAAAATGATCGCAATGACCGCAAAAACAGACTTTCGACCTCGTTAAGTTTCTTTAGATTAATTCTGCCTTTGTAGTTTCATAACTGTTAATAAACCGATCTGCCCTCGATTACTGAAAGTGTTAGCTGTATGTTTTCTATTTACAATTTCTTAGTAACAGCCCGAAGTCTGGAGTCGTGACAGGTTAATGGCAACATACAGTGTGATTCTTTATAATGTGCACATATCGAAATGATGAATCTATGCTTAATTTTAACGACAGAAATAATATTTAAAAAAATCGAAATATTTTTTAATACTTTTATGGAATTAAAAAAGAATTGTAACAAAACTGTGTAACTTTTAAACTAAATCATCTATCGCGATGAAACAAACTCCATAATGATTGGAAGTAATTAGGCGTCCACATAAAATGAAAATTGAGAAAAAAAACTACCCTCAATTGAAAATAAACATGTTTTTTTGGCAAAAATCTGTATTTTTTTCATAAATTTTTACAATAATTGTAAAATTTAAAAATAAGATTCCAAAGAGAAGAAATTAAAAATATAAATAAGAAAAAAAAAATTGTATATTGTTTCTGTCGATAAAATTAAGCATAGATTGAACACACACACATGAAGAACACACACACACATACACACACACACACACACATTATGAAGAATCACACTGTATTCACATCACTTGAAATGTGGCATCCTTTCGAGAACTAATGTGTGATAACTGAAGCCTTATTTATACCCGCACATTCCGCTGGACCAAATAGGTATCATACATAGGCTGTAAGTTTTGTAAGTTTCAAAGACAGTGAGTACGCACGTGGATATCTACTCTTGCAATTCGAATAATCCAACATGCAATAGTTCTTGAAAGTAAAGTAGGTAATATAAGTTGAACGACCGCATATTCTTCCAGTTCTGAAAAAATATTACCGTCCTTTTGGTCTCCGCTGCAGTAGGGCTCAAATATTCAAGGCAATGGCACGTAAAATTTTATCGGAGTGGCAAACGGATGGCGAGTGGTAATCTGGGTCTTGAAGTGAAACCGAACACTCCCGTACCGTCCGAATAGACCTGAAATTGACGGGGGTGGAGATATAGGGGATTGGGGCCTAACATTTTTTTTTTTGACATGGCATTAAAAATTTAAGCTCTATTATGTGCAAGGAATTTGTGCGTATCAATGCCCTCTGGTTTTGATAAAATTAACCCTCATTTTCGGTGATAAATCATCGGTAAGGAGTTTCACAAAAACAAAGCGACATCAACACCTCCACCGGTGGATAATCTAACTATTTTATGATATGATCACTAATGTTTAGCCACATCATGAAGTAGTCGTGCGTTTAACTATTCATATCGTCAAACCTTGAGTATTCAATGATCTGGCCAGGCCACATCATGATGTGGCCAGCGGTCGATGTTCTATTTCATGAAATACAACCATTTCATGAAATGGTTGATCATTTCATGAAATGTTCAATTCTAAGATCTGGCCACGACATATACATTATTTCAATTACAAAGATGTTGGGGGTGGCAACTGGATGGCATTGATACATGGTGTATAAGTTGACGCGGCTTTCGAAGGACCATACGCGGGAAAATAATATACGTGGAGTGAAATATTAGCCGACACAGAATTGCGCTACACACAGGTATGAGTAAGAAATAGGGATGGATGGACTTACTTGGGAATCTTCTGGACGAAACACGTTGACTCAAGGACAGCTCAGGCTATCCTGGTGTTCACTGATTCAACTCACTGTGGTGCACTTTTATTGGGTATTTAAATGTCACAATTGTATCGGCCTTACAAATAGAGAGCTTTTGAATTTTGATATAGTTCGGCGGGGGCGGTGTGGTGCGCGCGCGACGCGCGGGCGGGAGCAATGAGCGGTCACTGACAAGTGTCCAAAATTTGAGAAGTTCTCTCAAATCACAGGAGATGCGATTGGCTCTCGCTACAGCGGAGTCTCTGATTGGTGCGTGCGATGAGCGTCCGTCTCGTTCTGTTGTACGGGAATTGGGAAGGAAGGAATATAGCTCAAAACTGCGTTCGGATATTATAAAAAAAACTTATTACTAAAACTTGCGCGAGCAATACACACAAATGCCTTGCACATAATAGACCTTAAATTTTGAATGCTAAGTATGTCAAAAAAAAAATGTTAGGCCCCAATGCCTCATATCTCCACTCCCGTCGTTGGGGTCCATTCGGACTGTACGGGGGGTTCGGTATCATTTCAATAACCAGATTACTACTCATCATCCAGTTGCCTCTCCGATAAAATTTTACGTGCCATTGCTTTAACTAAAAAGAACCCGACCATATGGAGTGATCGCCTTTCTTTAGAAAAGCAGTACCTCAGAACCGTTTTTCCCAAATACGGAGAAGCAAAAAGAAGGGTTATGATTTTGACCGTTATGTATGTTTATCTGTTCCCTGATAGCTTCTAAACTGCTCATCATAATTTGACAAATGAGTTATCGTCCGCTGGCTATAGGTTATAACAATTCGGAGTCACACATGTTAGCCCTAACTTCGGATTTTGAATTTGTCTGTCTGTGATGTGATGTTTTGTTTATAACTTTTTAGTTGACTTTTTGTCGTAGTTGGGATTTAGTTTTTACTAAAAAAAAAATAGTGTTTCATGTCATCATCATCACCATCATCATTGGCAGTCTTGTTCACCCACTGCTGAGTATAGGCTTCCATCGGGGTAACGAATATCTAAGCATTTTGAAAACAAAATCTCGTGCACACGATCCTTTTTTTTTCGTAGGTAAGCGATACTATAGAGGCCGAGCGCTGCAAGCAAGAATAGTCCTTACAGTGTACAGATATGCGTTTCTTCGCTAATACCATGGTGGCTTGTAATTTAACGTATTCTTTTCACGACACGTGAAAGTATGATTTTTTTTTGCAACAATTTAGCCACATGGGACTTCAACATAAGGGTGAGGACATAAAGAGGCGGGTATTCCGGTAGGGACTTGGCGGTGCGGGTCGGTATGGATCGGTGCAGGATGCCCTACATATCGCGGGTCTCAAACCATAGGGGCGTATCCACAAAACCGTTACTTTTCAGGAGAGACAAAAAACTGAATAACTTTTTTTGTGATTGAGCCAGCTTATTGTGTTTTTGCATGTGGCCATATGTTTACAGTTCAGTTCATATGGGATGCTTGATTTTAAGGTATTTCCTCTATAACACCAGTTTTTGGTTCATACGTCTATTTGGCATGACGGAAATACGGTAAAACTCCATCAAAATTCCCCCAAAAATGCTTGGAATTTATAGACGTAAAACTTTTTTCCTTAAATTATTAATAATTATACCAATATTTATTTGAACTTAGTTGGTGATTTAAAATATTGCAATTTAGGAATGAGAAACCATCAAAATTAATGTTATTTCTGTGATTTTAATAATTTATACGCCTGTCTGGCTTGTCATTAATACTGAGAGGTGTTTGAATTCTAAGTGGAAGTATAGACCATTTTTGTTCTAAGATGAAGAAAAAAAAAGAACAAATGGTAGAAATTACAATTTTTTTCGGTGTGAATAAAAATAAGAACAAAAAATAAGCATATAAAAATGTAAAAAGTCATAAATATGAACAAAATTATTTTAAATGGTATAAAAACACAAACATACAAAATTGAGCTCATTATTGATTGATACATTATCACAATCACCCAAAATTGGCCGTGGCAACACACACAACGCGTAAACTCTGGACGGACGAAAAGATCACCGAACTCGAGGAAGAATTGAGCAGGTTACGATCGGGTATTTGGGTTATCTGAAGTCCGAAGAGAGGAGGAGGACTCGATAATCCTCAAATCCGGGAACCTACTCTATTTGCGGGAGGGGCGATCAGCAGTCTCAAGGTGATGTCGGGTTTATCATTCACAAGTCCTTTGTAAGCAACGTGCTGAAGATAGGGAGTGTGTCGACCAGGGTGGCGTACTTTGTACTCAGAAGGTAATACAGGTTTTAGCCCGGACCTCGTCACACTCCGACGATGAGGTGGAGACCATGTATGAGAAAATTTTCAGAGCCATGTTTGCCTCTAAAACTCACTTCACCGTTGTTAGGAGGACTTCAATGCGAAACTGGGCAAACGAGACATTTATGAACTACGAGTGGGTCAATTTGGAGTTGGACTTCGGAACCACCGGGGTCACCTACTGGCCAATTTTATGGAGAATGAAGGCCTCTTTATAAGAAACTCCTTCTTCAGAAAGTATGATGCAACTAAGAAGAAGAAAGAAGACAGATACATCATTATGTCGACGAAGAAACAAACATTTAATAATGTCTCTGTCATCAATGCGCTGAAAACCGGAAGTGATCACCACATAGTAACAATTGCAAATAGTACATTTAATCTAAATATCAAGCTGGAAAGATCTCGACTGATGAAGTCTACGCTCCGTCCAGCACCGATCCAAATCCAAAACCCCGAAAGCTTTCAGCTCAAATTTCAGAATCGTTTCAAGTGCTTAGGGACCTCCATGGACGATTATAACGATGGGTTCGTGAAAACTGTTTATAAGGTTGGGTCTAAGATTTTCAAGACCCGTCGTAAAAATAGAAACAAGAAGCTCTCTGAATCTACTTTACAGCTCATGGAGGAGAGACGGGAGATGATCCTGCAGTCTTCAGACGTTGGGTGCATCTACCGGTAGCTCAATGGATGGATCTGTAAGTTCTTGAAAAGCGACCGTTGGTGCTTTAATATTGACCGTATTAAAGACGCGATAAAGAGCGGAACAAGAGCTTCAAGTTCTTTGCAAGAGATCTGTATATAAGGGAGAGCCAGCTCATGAAGATCTTCGAGAAAGAGGTCAATCGTCGACTCCGACTCCGTTGTCCGACTCGGCTGGGGAGCGTTCGGGAAGCTGCGTTATATCTTTTCGTTTCATACCACATACCAGTGTCTCAAGACGAAAGTCTTAGACCAGTGCGTGTTGTACCACAGTGTCTCAAAATGGGCCTCAATAGAAGGCTGAAAATCATCTTAAGAGCAAAGGAGTAAGCTATGCTTGGAGTTTCCCTACGTGATCGAATCAGAAATGAAGATATCTGTAGGAGAAGCAAGGTAACCGACATAACCTGCAAAATTGCCAAACTTAAGTGGCAGTGGGCAGGCATATTGCGCGCAGAACAGATGGCCGATAGGACTCACGAAAGATAATTAATTCAGCATTAAAATTGAAGTCTACTCCATATGGCAGCTCATCGCAGAATGACCGTGTTGGGTATTCTTGATATGACTATACGTCCACATTTTGACGAAATCTTGAGACAGCAATACTAAAATGTGTCGATGTGTGTACATACGTCTGCAACTGATGACTAAATATCTTCAGGATCATGTTGAAATGGACAGTCGATGCGCATAAGTCCCTATGACCCGACATAATTCCCTTAGATCATAATAAAATTGAAGGTCGTACGTGCTTACGTCTTTGTGGCACGTTAAAACTGCCCCAAAAAGTAATAATTATTGCTCTTACGTCTACTATACGGCTATATGGCCTAAAAATAATTGCAGATTGTCTAGCTGACGATAAATAATGTTTTGTAATTAATTCCAAAAGTAATTAATATTAAATTATAAGAAAAATTGAGGTTACGTCTCGCATATAGTAGAATCCAATGGCATTAAAAACGAAAAATCGCATTTTTGCATGTACGCCCCTATGGTTTGAGACCCGCGATATAGAAACAGGTAATATTGACCATCATGGCTTCGAGTTCGTCGGACGATGATTTCCTTCTGGAAAGTATTTACTTAAAATGTAGAAAAAGAAGGACGGTTGGTGTATCCAATATTAATAGTAAAAGAAATAAATATGGTTCATATCACCATTTATTTCTAAAAGACTTAAAATTGAATAAAGACGAGTTTTAATATTATACCAGGATGACACCAGAAACATTCGACTACGTGTTAGTTAAAATAGAATGTCTCTTAATTATTTTATTTTTTCAAATACTAAGACAATGAGAACTACGTTATCTATATCCATTCTAAAGACACCCTACTCCGACAAACGTTGAAGCCCGTATGACCCTATCCAGGTAGTCGGTACCGACAAGTCCCAACCTGTTTCTTTATGCGTGAGCGCATAATGATAACATTGGAATATTTTACCTGTACGGATCGGTACCTACCCGTACCGGTTTGTCTGCACCGGGAACCCGCCTCTTTATGTCCTCACCCTATCTGGCGAAATGTGGGTGTGCCTACTTCAGGGATACCTCTGCCCAACCCTTCGGGGAAACAAGGCGTGATGTTGTGTTATGTTTATGTAAGCACCCTACATAGCCTAGGCAAATACACTGAATATTCTTGTAGGTAAAATGATAATTATTATGTTTCAGGTGGGTACATTTTTTAATGCACGCATGGTGATTCCTGCGGATAATTTTCTATGTTATTTTTAATCATATTTACTCTTAAAATTAGTTGTAAAATAGCATATATTCCAAGTACCTACTCACTATACAGGATAAGTTTTTATCCAGTGCGCAAACTTTAACACGTGAGTTTACTCATAATTATGAACAACTTTTATTATGGGACAAAACCAGAAATCGCGAAAAAAAAAAAACAGCTGTTCCCTACTAGCTGTTTTGACGAGTTATGCGAACGTAAATGTAGGGAACAGCTGATTTTTTTTCGCGATTTCATTATTATTTTATTTCATGGTTATTAAGTGTAACAAAGCTTTCGACGTAACCAATAATTTGTAAATTCTACCTTTGCCACCATTATCAAAAATTTCATGGACTCCTCTAAATCATGTTTTTAACATTTTTGTACCTGTACCCTAATTGCGTAACTCATTTTTGTAAACAATTTCGCGAAATTTGTTTCATTTTGACATTTCAACAACATTCATTGCGTTATTTACGTTGTTGAACAGATTTTTTTTCCAACTTATGAAGCAATGGATTAGAAATTTGTTTCAAATCGAAACAAATTGTGATTGCGTTGTATTACGCAATTAGGGTGCTGGTTAAATATAGCAGATAAAAATTAAATGAAGATGTTTTCCCTGTAATTTTGTCATAGTAACATTTTGTGATAAATGATGAAAAGTTCATGTACGGAGACGATTTTTGAAAACCGTTAATTAACTGTTTGTTGTATCTTATAACTGTTTGATGTTTAAGAACACTTGGTTACATCGAAAGTTTTGTTAAAGTATTGAAGTATTTACTGATAGTGAGAGCAGTGGTGGCCCAGTGGTGAGCAACGGCCGCGACTGACTTATCTACGAGTTGTAGGTCGTAGGTTCGAACCCAGACAGGCGTATTACGTTATATTATTACTTCGAATTACAATTAAGTCACCCTGTATAAATTATACAAGCTTTTGCACGCGGCTTGGCCCAGGTGAAGGTTGGAAAAGAAAACCTAAGATTAAAATCCTTGTCGAAAAACATAATTATAATGTGATCTCAATATTGATTTGAAAATAGAAATATTCGATTATTACTTACTGGTAAGCTCTCAAACAGGTAATGGCAAGGTAGTCACAAGGGTCGATCGCAGATTGGAAATATTGTGTGGTTCGTTTGGGTCTGGCTTTACTTACTTTCAAATTTGTTTGAAATCTGTAGACAAATGGAACATGAATGATCCCATATGGATGATATGGATAAGTATAATATAATCCTAACTATCTTAATCCTAAGTAAGTAAGTAAGTTTGTTTATTTGTATAAACATAGTGTACATACATTGCATGCAAGATATTAAATACAGAAATGTTCAGCCGCGTATCATGGCGTACAAATTGGTAAGAAGAGATGGTGCACAAACCGCGACTATATTTATTAAAATCACGTTATAAAATTACTTATTAAATCATAACTTATTCTTATACGTTATTATTAATTAAGTCATTGCAAATTTAAATTCCATCAACAATAACATCAATACAATATATAATAATGGAGTGATCTTATTAGTTATTTATTACACAGTGGAAAATAACATTAAATAAAGGCCAATATCATTATTTCAAAAAACGAAGAAAATTGACCAAAATTAAACTTTGAAATACTATAATATGTTCTTTCAATTAATAAAGTCCTTAATTTGTATTTAAGAGCAGCTATACTCAATGTTCTCCATGATTTGGGCAATTTATTAAATACTAGTTGCGCCCCGCGGTTTCACCCGCATAAGTCTCGATCCCGTGGGAAAAAAAAAGAATCCTATGTTCTTTTCCAGGGCATCATCTATATATGTGCCAAATTTCATCCAAATCCGTTCAGCCGTTTTAGCGTGAAGGCGTAACAAACAAACTTACTTTCGCATTTATAATATTACTAGCTGCGCCCCGCGGTTTCACCCGCATAAGTCTCGATCCCGTGGAAAAAAAAAAAAGTATCCTATGTTCTTTTTCAGGGCATCATCTATATGTCGGAGATGGTTTTTAATTACAATTGTGGGTAGTCAACAGAGTTTGGTATGATTTGTTTTTCTTATTATTCATTTATGTGATTTTTACTATCAATTATTGTCTAATAAATCGGACATTATTTATTAAGTACTCGGTGTACTCACTAATTGATTTTGGCTACTTATTTCGATAATTGTAACGAATAGTTTTGTTCAAAACAATTAATGACATGTTACTTTAATTTTTAAATGATTTACCTTGTCAATTCACTATTGTTTATTTACGACAATTATTATTGTATTATTTGATTACTTTTTAATGTAAGTCTTATTAGATTTACCACATTTTAGTGTTTTGTATCAAGTAAACACGTGACGCACTACCGCGCGTCATCGGACAGAGTTGTCATAGTGGGATTATAAGGTGGGGGCATCGTCTTATAAAAGAGCGTGCACTCTGTAGGCGAGTGAGTCGATCCATTGTATTGGAGTCGTGAGTCGATCTTCGGATGCGAATCTATAAAGAGCCCCTGCTCCCGACAAAACTGTCGGTTTACCTGGTACAGCGCTGCTGTATATTCACATAGCTGTATTGGCTTGCTGATAGCGAGTAATACACTTTGTCATTGTCATTGGGTGGCTTGGCCACTATACGAACTATAAGACCTTAAAAGTCTGTTCGATTATTACTACTTATTTACCTACTTTATCTTGTTACTAATTACCCTTTGTGTATTGTGTTTTACCTTATTATAGTGTAACTAGTACCTACTATAATAAATACCCTGTAATTGTTTATACACTCTTGTTTATCCCAATAAAATGGGAATTCCAAACCCTGACGAAATACCTCTCGGCACTCCTGATCCTACATCAGAAGTGGGATTAGGTTTAGCCCAGGAATCGTAAGGTGTTGGTGATCCATGGCGAGCAATGTTAAGAGCTTCAGACCCATAATATGGCTCAGTTAATTAAAGCGATTAAGACGCACTCCACACCGTCTACTGTTATTCGCTTGCTCGATTTTGATCCAGACCTACCTGATTCCTATGCTCAATCTTATTTTATTTATTTATTTATTTATTTAAGGATTACCAACGAGTTACATTACAAATTATCTTTTTACAATAGTAAAACTTAGTTTTATTACATTATCCTGTAACGCACACTCAATTACAGGTAACCACAGCTTACACATTATCGAGTACTTAGTGCTCTGAATACATAATTTAAATTAAATTAAGAATAAAAAAGAAACAATATACATGCCATTCTAAAAGTTTAAACTTACACGAATACAATACAGTAAAACCAAGCATTAACTTGATTATCAATATTATGTCATAATGAATTAAAATTAAAAAATATATAATATTATTTTAAAAATTATAAATAAAAAGTAAAAAGTAGAATTATAAATTAAATTAAATTTGATATAAATTAAATTAAATTAAAAGTATACATTATTTAATGATTGGAATGATAAGTCAAATGTCCTCTAACCGAAAGTGCTTATATAATTTCTTTTTAAAAGTGTTGAGACTGTCATGATTGATATCGATTTCAGCTTTGCGGCATAAAGCATTATACAATTTGGTAGCTCTCGTAAGGGGAGAGTTGTCACCTAAATTGGTTTTGTGAAAAGATTGTCTGAAAAGATTGTAGGTATGTGACCGTGGTAACCTGCTAGGAACATTAATACATATTTTAGATAGTAGGTCAGTATTTAGTTTAGATGTCAGTAATTTGTGTAGGAAACAAAGATCAAGTACTTTTCTACGATTGGTGAGGCTTTGAAATTTAAAGTGATGAACACGGTCTTTATAAGATTTCAATTGTTTCGCGGTTTCATTTTGTAAGGATAGATGATACAAGAACCTCCTCTGGACTCGCTCAATACGTTGCTTATGAACGTTATAACGGGGTGACCAAACCTGTGAACAGTATTCCAGATTACTGCGAACCAACGTCTCATATAGGATAATTTTGGTCTTAGAGTTCTTAAAGGGCTTTGAGGTCCTTAATACAAAACCTAGCATTTTGTTTGCGTTTGATATTATCTTATCCATATGGTCATTGTAGGTCAATTTACTATCCATCAAAATTCCCAGATCCCTGACAGTACCAACTTCATTGAGTATATTGCCCGAAAGAGAGTATTGTGTATTAAAAACATTTTTTTTGCAACAAAATTTTATATGTAAACATTTTTGTAAATTTAAGCTCATCCTATTTTCTTTGCACCACTCAACTAATCTATCCAAGTCAGCTTGTAGCAAATGAGGATCCTCAATAGATTTAATAGGCAAGGTTAACTTGAGATCGTCTGCGAATAAATAAGATTCTGCGTGATGGAAGCAATGAATAATGGTATTAATAAAAATATTGAAAAGCAAAGGTCCTAAGTGAGAGCCCTGTGGTACTCCAGACGTCACATGAAAATCCTCAGATCGGACCCCATTCAAAACAACGAACGAGAAACGATCACTAAGGTATGATTGAAACCATTGCAATAGTGCACCGTAGATTCCGCAGCTCCCGAGTCTCTGTATTAAAAGTTGGTGGTCTACTTTGTCGAACGCTTTACTAAAATCGGTGTACACTGCATCAACCTGAATCCGCTGGTCCACAAAAGCTGTGACATTTTCTGAAAAAGCTACTAGATTGGTGTGAGTTGATCGGCCCTGAAAGAAACCATGCTGATTGCCTACTATGTGATTTTTCAAGTGGCTGTACAGATACGGATACAATAACAACTCGAAAACTTTAGGGATAATAGAGATAATCGATATAGGTCTATAATTTTTTATGTCGTTTTTGCGACCATCTTTAAAAACAGGGACTATTTTAGATTTCTTCCACGCAGATGGGAAACAACCCGTTTCAAGTGAGCGGTTAAAAAGAAGGGTTAAAGGCGTAGAGAATGACTTCGCGCACTTAGCGAAGAGAATTGGGGGAAGCTCGTCAGGACCCGGTCCTTTGCGTATATCCAGACATTTCAGTTTGCTAGCGACCATATCCTCTGTAAGCGATATGTGACTTAATACATTCAGGTTTCCACAACTCAATAATAAAGATGTATTATTTAGCTGTGTAGAGTGCTTCTGATTATACACCGATGAAAAGTTTTTTGCGTATAGTTGACAGATATCGGTACTGTTGTCAGCTACTTCATTGTTTAAGTTCATTTTTTCCGGGATTGTACTTTTATTTTTACGCTTATGTTTAATATATGTCCAGAAGTATTTAGAATTAGTTCTTATTCTAGCTTCTATTTTATTAATATAGCTAATGTAAGATGTTTTGTTTAATAACCGGCACCTTCCCTTCAGTAATGCTAAACTAATCTTATCCATAGCGTTGTTATATTTGTTAACTCTTATTCTAAGGTTGTATGTTTGTTTCAGTAATTTAGTGAGATCTTTCGTAAACCACGGTGGTTGTTTATTGTTCTTTACCTTATAAGAAAAAGGAACGTTGTTGGTAATAGCACCCTTTACCTTTTCGTAAAATATTTCAACCATTTCATCTATGGTCCCACAGTTTTGTAACGTTGTAGTCCAGTTTATAGTGTCAAGATGTTGTGCTATAGCTTGATAGTCAGCCTTGTGATAGTTACGGGTGGGTAACATACTGCAGTTCAGAGTTCTTTCAGGAATGATGTCTAAATAGATCAGTAGAGGAGGATGATGTGTGTCTACTTTAGATAGGGGATCATTGCATTCATTTACCTTAACATTCGTTATATCAGCTAAAACCAGGTCTAAGACCTTTGATTTATCATTCCTGACACTATTAAACTGTTCTAAACCATGCAACGCAACGAACTCAGTAAAAAGGTGGTTAGTCAAGCAATTAGTGGTCTCAGGGACTAGGAAGCTACTGTTATCGCTATTGACCCAATCGATGTTAGTCAGATTAAAGTCACCTGCTATAAAAGTATTGCCCTCCGTACGAATGACTTTGCCCGCATTCTCAAGGTAATGTTCCAAAACATCAATCTTAACTGGGGATGGAATATAGACCGCGCAAAAGCAAAGACTTATTGCATTGTGTTTGGTTTTAACTTGAACTTTTACCCAGAGATCTTCACACAAACTATTATAAGACGCCATTTCAATAGAATTATGTTTTTTTAAGATAGCGATCAACACCCCACCCCCAGTTTTCTTCCTACAGAGCTCGTTCAGTTTACGGTCTCTTCTATATACAGTGTAACGGTCATCGAATAATTCTGTACTGGAGATATCATCACTAAGCCAAGTTTCCGTAAGAATTACCACATCGTAATCATTAATTAATAAATTGTGATACAAATCATGCATTTTTGTCTTTAAACCTCTAGTATTTTGGTAATAAATTTGGAGTTCTGCGAATTATAAATTATTTGTTCATTAAACATTCAAAAAAAAAAAAAATAAGATCGGTGAAACATGTTAAACTAATTTAACCAAAGAGTCCATATCTTTTATAAGAAGGCGTTCGGAAGTTTCGTTTTTCTTAGCAAAAATGCGACCATTTCGCACCCATACAAACTTGTAGTTCTTCTCTTTGGCCGCCATCCTCGTAGCATGGTGTAAGGATCTGTTTTGTGGGGCTAAGTGCTCAGCTACATAGACAGGCTTTTTATCTCCTCCTATGCCCAAGTGGGAAGTGTTAAGTTTATCCGCCTTGTTAGCTTTGTTAAACTTAATCACGGCAGCTAGAATTTCATCACGTACTGCAGGAGACGTAAGTTTAACAATTATAGATCTAGGACGCGTTCCCTCTGGGTTTTGTTTAGCGATCCTAGTAGATATAACGATATCATTTTCTTTTACGGGGCATGATACTACTTTACATAACTGCAACATTGTGGTATTCAGATTTTCAGACTTGTACTCAGGCACGGATAGAATTTCTATGTTACAAGATCGAGCATGTTGTTCCATCTGAGTTAATCTAAAAGTTAGGTCTTTTATTAAAGGTTTCATGCTGTTATTCTCTTTTTGTAGATCATCTATTTGTTTTGACTTTTTTTCAAAAATTAAATGCATATCATCATATTGCTTGCTTGTAAACTCGAGAGAGTCTTTCATCTGGCTTAGTTCCGAGCTAATATCCTTTAGTTCGGCTCTCACGCTTTCCTGCACAATATTTCGGATATCGGTAGATAGGAGACTACGCAGTTCGGTGCGTATGATGTCTCTAATCAATTCTGGAGTGATAGACTCGGTTGCTTCGTCGTTGATTAATTTATCAGGCGATGGTTCATTTGAGCTGTTGTTACTAATCACTCTAGGCCGTTTATAACGCGTAGTTACGTGAGTTCCCGTAGTTAAATCCATGTTATTAGTTGGATCATTCGACTTGTCGGCTGGTGGCGGTGTACGATGCATATTTTAAATCTCTAAACTCACAAAAATAATTACAGATATTGAGATCCGAACTCGGAACACCATGCGTATCAGTCGTAACTAGTCGTAACGTGCCGTCTGGTATTATTGAAACTTGACGAAATAAGCTTTTATGTCCGTACATCCACGATATGAATGTGAACGGTTTGTCAGATATTGTTTTTATTTTTCATCTACCTACGCCACTATTTATTGTACCAGTTTTATTTACTTTGTAGATAAAGGTAATTTAGTTTTAATATAACACTTATGGGATTCAAAATGTTCAAATTATGTTCACTGTTCAAGGTGATGAAAACTGATATCACAGGCACTATTTCGCTGCACTAGTTTCAGTTTGTGTCACCATTTCACGATTGTCACTGCTTATGTTCTGAACTTATTCACTTCGCGTTTTTAACGTTGGATAACATTTGTGCTTATGGTGTCTGTTGAAATGAAACTGATAAACGTATTATGCAGACTTAAACACAACTTTAAGATTTTAAACTTCAAATATTCGCGGAGCCAATGTTTACTCGGTGAGCGTCTACCCTTTTTTTATATTAGATCTTGTTGATATTAGCTTATCGAAAAAGCCTCTTCAAGGTGGCACTCTTATTATTGCCCTCACTAAAGCCTTAAAGGGCAGTGCTAATGTATGGCTTTCCCAAATATCGTATGCAGGCATCACCTGGACAGACTTTAAGAGTCTCTTCCTCTCTCGTTATGACGTTTTGGAAACTGTTGCCGCTACTATCATTAACCTTCATAATAGTCAACCAAAAGGAGAATCTTTAGCCGCATATGCCTGTCGACAGTTCACTTCCCTGACATCTGAATGGAATAGCCTGAGTGTCGAACACATTGGTGTTTCTACTGAACTGGCACATGTCTTCAAATTTGATTCCCGTGCTCATCGACTAGCATTTACAACTGAAGTACATACTAGGCATAAACTTCAACAAGAACTGCGTGTCTTGTCCCAGATATCCTCTGACAAGCACGATTCTTCTCAACCTAAGAGGTTCAAACCAGGTACTATAAATAGTATGTCACTTTTGTGGTTTATTGGGGCATAAATGTACTAACTGTCGCAAGAAGGTCGAGAAAACTAAATATCCTGGACCAGCCAGTTCGCCACATAAGGCGACACCAAAGATCGTCTGTTACCGCTGTGGGGAGTCGGGACACGTCGCTCCTCGCTTCCCAAAGGTGACCGGAAGGCGGCCGGAAGGTCCAAGTGAAGATGCCGTAGGAGTTGGCCTTCGAGCAGTCAAACATCCGTGAAACGAGTTGAAGCTTGTGATGTACAACCTATCACTGGTGTTCTACAGCAATCTGGTGAGTCGCTTTCATTTTGTTATGACTCTGGGACTGAATGTTCTCTTATTGCTGAAACATTTACTGAAAAGTTTCAAGTTTGAGACTTTGTACTTGTTTTGTACTTTGTCTTCTTTGTAATTGGATGGTGATAGATATTTGTTAATATCTTTGAGTACCAATAGAATTTACAAATATGCCCATGATTGTGTATTGTGTACGAAAATTACCTGAATGTCCAGTTACTGTTAGTGATGATGTCAATGTTGACACTGATGATGATTCATCTGCTGACTCACATACTATAGCTGAATTGATGAAATGTCTATGTTGACTCTTGTTTATCTTGACGCTTATTTGGATGTCTATGTTGACTCCTGGATTTGGACGTTGAAATTTGACGCTTATGCGGGTTGTCTATGTTGACGCCTATGCGGGTTGTCTATTCGACTCCAAATTACTTGTCGAATCCCATGGTGTGATTTCGGCTGGGAGACTATGTCTCTAGTTTAATTGAGCTATCGTCTGCAGCAGTATGGTCATTTTGAATGGTTGCCATGCAACTGCTTTTGATAATAATTTGATTTGACTAATTCAGGATTTTTCTTTTCAACATACCTTCTGTTATGGCTTTTGTTTGTCAGAAAGGCCGATCGATATTCACCAAGTGATTTTTTTCTCAGGATTACACGAGGCCGTGTAGAACGTCAGTTCTGGCCGTGTCGGAGATGGTTTTTAATTACAATTGTGGGTAGTCAACAGAGTTTGGTATGATTTGTTTTTCTTATTATTCATTTATGTGATTTTTACTATCAATTATTGTCTAATAAATCGGACATTATTTATTAAGTACTCGGTGCTTAATAAATAATGGCTACTTATTTCGATAATTGTAACGAATAGTTTTGTTCAAAACAATTAATGACATGTTACTTTAATTTTTAAATGATTTACCTTGTCAATTCACTATTGTTTATTTACGACAATTATTATTGTATTATTTGATTACTTTTTAATGTAAGTCTTATTAGATTTACCACATTTTAGTGTTTTGTATCAAGTAAACACGTGACGCACTACCGCGCGTCATCGGACAGAGTTGTCATAGTGGGATTATAAGGTGGGGGCATCGTCTTATAAAAGAGCGTGCACTCTGTAGGCGAGTGAGTCGATCCATTGTATTGGAGTCGTGAGTCGATCTTCGGATGCGAATCTATAAAGAGCCCCTGCTCCCGACAAAACTGTCGGTTTACCTGGTACAGCGCTGCTGTATATTCACATAGCTGTATTGGCTTGCTGATAGCGAGTAATACACTTTGTCATTGTCATTGGGTGGCTTGGCCACTATACGAACTATAAGACCTTAAAAGTCTGTTCGATTATTACTACTTATTTACCTACTTTATCTTGTTACTAATTACCCTTTGTGTATTGTGTTTTACCTTATTATAGTGTAACTAGTACCTACTATAATAAATACCCTGTAATTGTTTATACACTCTTGTTTATCCCAATAAAATGGGAACTCCAAACCCTGACGAAATACCTCTCGGCACTCCTGATCCTACATATATATGTGCCAGATTTCATCCAAATCCGTTCAGCCGTTTTAGCGTGATAAGGATGGTTGGAGCCATGTAAAAGATACTCTCATGAACACAGAGTTTGGGATTATCACGTCTATTCCTTGGGACAGTATCAGAAAAACGTGAAATAAATTAGGATGAGTTTTAATGAACATTATTGTTTCCAAAATGTATAATGAGGGTAATGGCAATATGTTATGCTCTTCAAAATAAGATTTACAGCTATTTGTTGTTTTCAGTCTAAACATTGATATAAAGCATCTTTTTGGGCCCTAAACGCTATTTCATTATCTGTGCTATTCCCCCAGAAAATTACTCCGTACCTAAGAACTGATTCAGCTAATCCATAGTAAGCAGAAATCAGTGCATTTTTGTTTTGAGGGCTCTGTCTATGCTTTTTTTTATACTCTACAAGCCCACTTCTCCTTCTTACTCTCACCTCCCATGACCCTTCTGACCTCCCTGTTCAATACTTATGCTCTGCCCATAGTAAAAATTTTCGTTCCACCAACAATCGTCATCTACGATGTCCTTCTCACCACTCTGGTTTCTTCGCTCAGGCTGTCTTTCTTTGGAATGCGCTCCCTCTGAACCAGTCGGTTATCTTTTAAAGTGAAGGCACGTGAACATATTCATAAGAAGTTGGCAGCATCATCCCAGCGCTGATTTGCTGGATTCGTTTTCTCCTCTACCTACCGTTATTTCTCCTGACTAAGTTTTATTGTTTGTATGTATGTATCTATGTATTAGTATTTATTCTTTTCGAGTTATCTATCAATTATGTTGCACCTGCCATGTTTTGTCTCTGCATTACCCCTTTTTTTTTTTTGGGTGGGAAATTATCAAATAACTTGTCCCGGTCTGGGTGGAGTGGGAGGGCGTGTCAGACTCTTACTGACTAAAACCCACCCGTGTTCCTTCGGTCGCCTTGTTGCCGCAGGCCACGATGTCCCTTTCGGCCCGTACTCGCAGCCCCAGCAGGCATTGGACCTAGCGGACTCCGTCAATTCTGCTGACATCTCTTTGAGGCGCGTGTGGAACACAACGCGCCGTCGACCCGGGCTTGGTCCTTATCGGACGGCGAGCTACCTCTGCATCACCCTAAGGTTGACTGGTAGAAAATGCCTCAGGCATTAAGTCCGCCTTTGTACAGTATTTTTTTACTTGTGCATAAAGTTTTAATAAATAAATAAAATAAAGTGAGTTTGTTTGTTACGCTTTCAAGCTACAACGACTGAACAGATTTGGATGAAATTTGGCACATGGTTAGACCATGATTTGTCTTTTTATCGCGATATTCGCACGGGATCGAGACCTATGCCGGTGACATCGCGGGGCGCAGCCAGTACATTATATAATAATATATACAATATATTACTTTTACTCAAAAATGCATGTAATGTGGTCATTATTTTGACAACCTTGTTTGAGCAAAGTCGACCTTGCCGTTCTGTTTCAAGGAGCGGCCGGCAAAGTTTTGCTGGTCGCTCTAACAGGCCGGCAAAACATTGCCGGCCGCTATTTTGACGTTTCAACGTTTTAAAAAATCAAATGCAAAAAGATTTTATTTAAAACACAGCTTTTTGTATTTATAGAGATAGGTACAAAAAGATTTTATTTCATATTTGGCTGTATAGTTCCAACTAACATTGTTAAAAAAAAAAACAAAGAAGTAACAAAAGCGCGGTTCAGCGAAAATTTTATTTTTATTTAGTGACTTTTTTGCTAAAAATGAGCTCTCAAAGCGAAAATTCTTCCGATTCAATGTGTTTAACACCGCCAGAAATTAAAGATGAAGCTAAATTAGTGGTTGAAAATTTAATACCGCAAAACTCAAAGGAAAAATATAAGCTTGCATATAAAAAGTTTGTGCAGTGGAAAATCAGTAAGAAATCTAAATCTTTACTTGCTGGTTTTATTTAGATTAGGTACTTGCATTTTTGAGTAAAGCACTATACAAGCCTTGGCCCACTATGACTGCTTCGCTGGTCACTCTATGATTGCCTCGAGCTAGCCTGGCTACGCTCTAGGCCTTCCAGCTTGGCCATCATTGCAGCCCTTGCTGTCCTCGCTGTAAAGGCCTCGACCTACGGCCTCGGCCTTTATCTCAGCTCGTCCATCAAGTGCTGCACGCTGACCGCGCTGTGTCGGCCTGGAGCTGCGCTACGCTGCGCTGTCGGCCATCATCAGCGCGACCAGCAAAGTAGTCATTATAGACCGCGGCAGTAATGTACTATTACTTAAAAATGCATGTAATGTGGTCATTATTTTGACAACCTTATTTGAGCAAAGTCGATCTTGCCGTTCTTATTTATTAGTACATTACTGCCGCGGTCTATCGCGGCAGTAATGTACTAATAAATAGGTACCTACGTTTTGTTAGACTCTAAGATTGAAAATTCTCATTGGACGAAAAACAAAAGGCATATGGGTAAAGATGAGTTACCACTACACAAACAGTATGTGTCGATACTCAAACAGACCAGTACCTACCCTTATTGCATAATACAATACAATCACAAT
The DNA here is from genome assembly GCA_963680765.1 of Agrochola lychnidis. Classification (NCBI taxonomy): domain Eukaryota; kingdom Metazoa; phylum Arthropoda; class Insecta; order Lepidoptera; family Noctuidae; genus Agrochola; species Agrochola lychnidis. The sequence continues at coordinate 14,982,267 of OY796869.1, read as the reverse complement.
CTGTTTCGATTTCAAATAGATTGCTAGTCCATTGCTTCATAAGTTGAAAAAAAATCTGCTCAACAACGTAAATAACGCAATGAATGTTGTTGAACTCTCAAAATGAAACAAATTAGGCAAAAGTGTTTACGAAAATAAGTTACGCAATTAAGGTACAGGCGATAGACCCGCTTCTGTCATCGAATTGTAGTTTCATTGTAATTTTGAACAGTCTGTCCGTCAGGTAAATTTTTGGCGATTACTGTTAATAATGGCACATACTTTTTTTCTTGTGCTTTATATGGATTTTTGGTTGGGAGCGTGAGCGATTGGTCCTCCTTGTTTCGCAGATCCGGACGGATTTCATCGCGTATAGGCGATTGTGTATTGCGTATCCATCTTTGTGTAAGGCGCTTTGTTTCCTCGTTAACACCGCCATCGGTTAGTGCTAAAAAAAAAGTGGTGGCACTCCGGGAGTGCCGACAGAAGTGAAAACTTGAACAAAAAAAAAAAAAACACAATTATTGTAGTTTGTTAGTTTTAGTTTTAAATAGCATGGTTTGTAAAGTTTATTTTTATTTGTATTCCGTGGAAAATGTTGTTGGTTGCACATTTGGCCGTATTTTTTATTTTTTATTTATTCGTATAAAATGTAATGTGTCACTGTTTGTTTTCCCAAATAAATAAAATAAAAATAAAATAAAGAGCGCCTTGGTGAAAGAAAAATAAAGAGCACAATTGCGTTAACAAAAAAATATTTATTTCCGAAACCTTAAAAGTAAAAATACTTGCATAGAACGTAACGTAATATAAATAAAGAGTACAGTCGCGTTTACAAAACTTTTAAAGTAAAAATGCTTGCATAGAACATTGATCCGTAACGTAATATAAATAAAGAGCAGAATCGCGTTTACAAAAATAAGGTGTCGTCATATTGTCGCGAAATCAATGGTTCAATCCCATCTCAAAAATGTTCATCGCGCCTAAAGAAGTTTTCACTTGAAAAACATTTTTTCTGTACCATTTTACCTCGTTCCTGTTTCCTTTCTACCCGACTGCACGACTGCCAGACAAAATTATGGTTTTCACGCGTGCCTACCTATGTTTGGCAGATATTTTAGTTCAATCTCAGAGTTGATGTCACCAACTGCATCAGATTGCTTGAAAAGAGAGCTTGTTTTAAATTTTTTAGTTACAGTCGGGTTATTTGATTTTTTAAATATTTTTTGATATTTGATATTAGTCAATGTGGGGAAGACTACTTAATACTTTATTAAAAATTGAATTCGTTAGCCATTTTTGGCCATCTCTATTATATTTAGGGAAGTTTTATTTTATTGGGTGATCAAACATTTAGTTGACTATTAATAGAAACTGACAAATTTATTTTTAGGCTATCAGTTTATAAAATAAACACTAGTTTTGAAAAAGTTGCAAAATAGACGGATTTCACTGCCATGTCGGATATTAAAACCGTCTAATGGAAAAAAAAATAGAAATGGACAGTTTAGTGTGTCTTTCAAAAGCAGTTTTATGTGTGCTGTCGATATTTTTATTAAAGGTTCCATTCGGTATAAATAGCAAAAAGAGGCGTTTGTCGGGTAAGTTCGGCCTATTTCGCCATTCAGGGGTAAAAAACAATTTCAACATTTAAAAATATTTTTTTTTTGTTAAGTCAGCTTTTATTTAAGTGTAATATTTTCAGGTAAAAATTCTGAAAATAGAAATCAGGAAAGTTAACATAATAAAGTATGAAAAACTGTGACGCAACTCGTATCTAAATATACAGACAAAAATAAACAGTATTTTTTTTATTGAGGTAGCCTCTTAACAAATACCTAATTTGATGCACATTCAATATAGTTCGGAAAAGGCAAGGCAGATTAATACCGCATTCAACCTCTTATAGCTTCTCTCAATTTCTCCGTAGAGTATGATCGTCTGTTGGATTTTCTTTGGTACGTGCTCATATTGATAAGAATTACCTGAAAAAGCAATAATACCTATTTAAATACATTCTTATGAAAACATTATATTGAAGAATATACTAACAAGGGATGATCCTACGGGAAATTCTCAAGTGTAGTTGGGCCTAGACAAATGGTTCACTCACTACACAGGAAGCAAACTTTTTTTATTGTTTAAGTGTTTTTATTTTATTTATCCAACTATCACGACACAAGTCTACTTAGAGAGCTGAACCAGATAAATATTCACTTTTATTTGCAGCCGTTTCCCGTAGCCCTATTCCTTTCTGCATCATATTTTTTTTTTCGATCACTAGTTCAAGTAATACGGCTTGTAAGCACACAAAATAGTAGCGTTTTTATGATAATCAATTAAAAGTTACTGTCAAATATCGTAGAAAGCAGAAATCACATGCGATAAGAATCAGTTATTAGATCATTTGAAAATTTGTTTAGGCATAAAAGGTTTACGATATCTGAAATCGGTGAAGACCAGCGTAAGCCGATCTTTGCCTCCAAGAAGTTGATGGAGTTCTCCACTATTGCACTTTGAGGTTCAAGTTCTTTTCATCAGAAGTAATTTCGTGAAAAATGTGTTAAATTCAATTCTAATATAATAATTAGGTAAAGATATTAATCATTAATGAACTTACTTACACAAATCCTTAGAAAACTCGTGAAATACGAAGTAAAAAAATTTTTTTGACACCTTGTACTGGTGGGTAATGGTAGTTGATAACCCGACAAAATTTCGAATGCCATTTTTTCTCTATGCGTCATAAATAGCGCCACCTGTGTCAAAAAATATAAACTAAAACAGTTCTACGTTTACATATCTTGGGTTGCCAACTTTGTAATTAATTCAGAACTCATCGTATTTCATACAGTACGGTCTTGCCCTACAGACGGTCTTCGCCCCATTGACCTTAAATGCCAGTGGCCTTGAGTGGTTATTTTGCGAGTTCTGTGCTGAGCTCGTGCAACGACGTCCACGAGGAGGAGGGCTACGGGAAACGGCTGCAAATAAAAGTGAATATCTATCTGGTTCAGCTCTTAAGTAGAATTACACGAACAGAATGATTGTAATGGATTTGGTATTATTGACTTGTGTCGTGATAGTTGGATAAATAAAATAAAAATACTTAAACAATTAAAAAAATTAGCTTCCTGTGTAGTGAGTGAACCATTTGTCTAGGCCCAACTACACTTGAGAATTTCCTGTAAGATCATCCCTTGTTAGTATATTCTTTAATATAAAGTTTTCATAAGAATGTATTTAAATAGGTATTATTGCTTTTTCAGGTAATTCTAATCAATGTACGGGACGTACCAAAAAAAATCCAATAGATCATACTCTACGGAGAAATTGAGAGAAGCTATAAGAGGTTGAATGCGGTATCAATCTGCCTTGCCTTTTCCCAAATATATTGAATGGTGCATCAAATTAGGTATTTGTTAAGAGGCTACCTCAATAAAAAAATACTGTTTATTTTTGTCGGTATATTTAGATACGAGTTGCGTCACAGTTTTTCGTACTTTATTATGTAAACTTTCGTGATTTCTATTTTCGGAATTTTTACCTGAAACTCTGACTTAATAAAAAAAATATATTTTTAAGTGATGAAATTGTTTTTTACCCCTGAATGGCGAAATAGGCCGAACTTACCCGACAAACGCCTCTTTTTGCTATTTATGCCGAATGGAACCTTTAATAAAAATATCGACAGCACACATTAAACTGGTCTGGTCTTCGCCACATTTACTAAAGTTGAAGAGCGTTTATTCTGAAAGTGGGCAGCGTCGCAAATAGATATCAAATATTTCGCTGTTTTGATTTATCTGGCAATATTACTGAAGTATGGAAATAAGAAATGTGGCTAACTCCCTAGAATATTAATAATGAATTGTAATTATAACACTGAATTTAATGTTGTAACAATTTTAGGTGTAAAAAAGGCATTTTGAAAGTTTCCAAATACTTTTTTACATCTAAAACTAAATATTCAGTACTTATTACGATATTAATGATTGCATTTCATCATCGATATTTTAGTTCCCTAGTTAGCCACATTTCTTTAATTAAATTACTTAATCAAAACAGGTAAATATTTGACAGCTATTTACGACGTTGCCAACTTTTAGGATAAACCCTCTTATATAAAGGGAACTGACAATCCTTAGCGTCAGATGGGATGACAGTTCTCTTCACCAAAATTTTCACGGTAAGATTTGTACAAAATAATGGAATGACAGTTCACTTCACGCCTACTTCACCTTAGTTTTCATTGTACGATTTTTACAGAATAGATCGGGTGTCCTGGCGGGTGTCCATGAGGACTTACGAAAAAAATACGAGCGCGCCTTAGACGACGTTCGTGCGGACGTAATTAAATCGCGGCGATTTTTTTTCGTGCACTGGATTTTCAACGCTCTGTTTAGCGCCGAGAGTTGAAAATCCAACAGAGTGTTTTTACAAGGTGCTGGGGACGAGAGTGCGTCCCAGCGCGTTGGATTCTCAACGCTCGGTTTGACACTGAGAGTTGAAAATCCAGTGCGCGATTTTATTACGTCCGAGCAAACGTCGGTTTAAGGTATGATTCCGAACAACGCTGCACGCGGCAGTGCTGCCGCGTCACTACCTTGTAGGTATGATTGCGAACAACGCTGCCGCTGCACACTGCCGTGTGCAGCCTTGTTCGGAATCATACCTGCTGCATCACAGCGGGTCTCCATATATTTTCTTTAAGTTTATACGAGATTACATTCTGTGCACGGCAGCAATACTGCGTGACATTGCTGTGTCACAATGCTGCCGTGCTTGGAATGTAATCTCATTATAAACCCACAGAAAACTAGCTTCCGCCAGCGGCTTCACCCACGTGATATCTTTATAAATTATAGCCTATATTACTCAGTAATAATATAGCATTCTACTGGTTACATAATTTTTAAATCGGTTCAGTCGTTTTTGAGTTTATTCAATACAAACAAACATACAAAAATACAAAAAAAATCTTTTCTCTTTATAATATTAGTTTAGATGTATGTGGACCAGTGACGCTTCACACAACAGTAGTATCCCGGCAGCACTGCCGCGTGCAGCGTTGTTCGGAATCATACCTTAAACCGACGTCCGCTCGGACGTAATAAAATCGCGCACTGGATTTTCAACTCTCGGTGTTAAGCTGAGCGTTGAGAATCCAACGCGCTGGGACGCACTCTCGTCCCAGCACGTTGTAAAAACACACTGTTGGATTTTCAACTCTCAGCGCTAAGCACAGCCTTTAAAATTCAGTGCAGGAAAAAAAATCGCCGCGATTTTATTACGTCCGTGCGTACGTCGGCTTAGCGTAGCTTTTGTGGTCAAGCGCAAGCGTGTCGCATAGGTACCTAAACCAAAATGAAGTTAGAACAATACTTACAAAGACATACTGCTACTTGGAGATATATGAATATAGTCGTTCCACAGTGAAACATTTTTTAATTCTTAGTTTTTAAAAACACTGAACACTGAGAATTATAATTGAAACTGTAAACAATGTTGCAAGACATTCTACATTATGTTATGTAAAGGATTGTAAATACAGGAACATTTAAAGTATCGTGTTATTTTACTTAGAATTGTATTGTCTTATAAAAAGTTGATTGTGTATTACAATCAACTTTTTATAAGACTACAATTTTCTTATCACTCATGCATTTTTCTTGGATTTGATTTATAATTGAAAAGTTATTTACCGTGAAATTCGGCAGTTTTTAAACTAAAAAAAAAAAAAAGAAAACGTTCAAATCATTTATTTGCATAACACAGGTGCAGAACAAGGTCGACTTAGGTTGTGTGTGTATACAGGGTAAGGTTTTATCCAGTGCGCAAACTTTAACACGTGACTTTACTCATCATTATGAACAACTTTTGCTATGGGACCAAACCTGAAATCGCGAAAAAAAAATCTGCTGTCCCCTACATTTTGACGAGTTATGCGGACATAATTGTAGGGAACAGCAGATTTTTTTTTCGCGATTTCATGTTTCGTCGCATAGTAAAAGTTATTCATAATGATGAGTAAAATCTTCAATGGTGCCCTGAGCAATAACATCTTCCCACAAGCATGGAAAGAAGCCACCGTCATCGGTATCCCTAAGCCCGACAAGTCAAAGTCCGAGCCTGGTAGTTACCATCCCATTAGTCTGCTCAAAGTACTAGGCAAAGTCTATGAGAGGCTTATTTATAAGCTTCTCAAAGACTACGCCGAAACCAAGGGCCTCATTCCCAACGAACAGTTTGGGTTTCGTTCCCAGCACTCTAGCGTACATCAGGCCCACCGGATCACCGAACACATAAGCGCTGGGTTCCAGCGTGGTTTGTTGACCGGTGCAGTATTCTTCGACATAACAAAAGCTTTCGACAAAATCTGGCACAACGGTTTAATATATAAGCTTTACAAACTCGGGGTGCCCGACCGTCTCGCTCTCATCTTACGAGACTTTTTGTCAAATCGCACCTTCCGCTATCGAATCGAGAGCACCTTCGATTCCTCCCCCCGCCCCATTCGCGCCGGAGTTCCTCAGGGATCCGTAGTGTCCCCTCTCATTTTTACGCTACTCACCAGCGATATCCCTATAAGTAAAAAGACGCAGTTGGCTCTGTTCACAAACGATATACCCATTTACTACAGAGGCTTCGGCGCTGACTCGATAGCCGCCATTTTCCAAACCCCAGTCTATAAACTCGGCGGCTGGTTTAAGAAATGAAGGATTGAAGTCAATCTCGCCAAAAACCAAGCGGTTCTCTTTTAAAAACCGTTTAAAAAGACCCAACCCCGTCTCCCCCGACCCATCACCATGTTAGGCAAGCCTATCCCTTGGGAGAAGCGAACCAAGTACCTAAGTGTAGTCCTTGACCAACATCTCTCCTTTAAAGAGCACATAACCCAAGCCCGCACGCGAGCCACATGGGCTCTTGGAAGGCTTCACTCTATCCTAAATGTACGTAGTAAATTGTCACTATGGTGCAAATTGCGTATTTACACAACGTGCATTCGCCCAATCATGACCTATGCGGGTGCTGTTTTTGCACAAGCAAGACCCAGTCACATCCATAAGATGCAGACATTACAGAACCGTTGCCTCCGAAAGGCCTCGGGAGCCCCCTGGTTTGTTAGGAATGAGATCCTGCATCTCGACCTAAAAATCGCCACCATCGACCAATTTCTTAAACGTTCTTCCAAGCGTTACTTCGATACTGCCGCCAAACATCGCAAGTATCAATAGAACTCGCTACCCTAAGTGGATCCGTACCGACCCTGACGAGCCTATTACCCTCCTCCAGGAGAGCAGTAGAGAAACCAGTACAGTGTACAAAAACAGACGCCTCCCGTCGTTCTGACCTCGCCGCCGAGGTCCTCTGCAATCGCGACCGCGTCTCCGAGTAAATGATACTCCCCCTCGACCCTTGCTCGGTAACGAGGTGCCAGCAGTTGTTGCAGCTGAGCACGTAGCTTTAAATTCCCCGACTAATAATCATGATCAAAACTTTGATCCAGCTCGTCCCATCCTTGATGTCCTCCCTCCGGTTGACGCCCTAAGCCGAGGTTCGTATCCCACACCCCTTACGAGTAGTCATGCCAAAGCCTGGTTGAGTAGTCATGATCTCAGAGGTCAACAACGAGAAGCCATAGATAAAAAAAAAATGATGAGTAAAGTCACATGTTAAAGTTTGCGCACTGGATAGAAACTTATCCTTTATTAATTAATGCACCTACCTAAGCAAATCTTCTGCTACCAACACACACATACACATTACGCATTTGCACACCCAACACATACAAAAATAAATTAATCTATACCTAAACATATTATAAAACAAAGTTACATTTTGTGTTCATCAATATCCAATACAGAAAAACTTTGCAGCTGTGCAAAGTAGGGTTGCTAGAAATATCAATCGGTGATCGGCGGATCGTCTATAATGTAGTATTCATCCAGAAAATGGTCATCATGATATTCATAAACTGAAAAAATAACAGTTCTATTAATAACGTTATTGATAATTTATTATAAGTATTAATTTATTTAGGATTTTAAAATACATCCATATAGTTGTTAGTAACACAGATATGCTTATGAGAAACTAATGTTAGTAATGACAAGACAAGACACTAAAAACTAAATACAAATGGCAAAACATTATCGGAAATTCCGATACGCGTGCGCGTGTTATTTGACTGCGTGCAGTCGTATCCAGCGCTCAAGCATCGCAGAATCCCACTGGTCCGACAAAACACTCAGGATGCTATTGGTACTAGCACGCATGCGCGTTAGGACGGAAGTGCAACGCTTGCGCATGACTGCAGCGAAGCTGTCTACGCGGGCCTCAGCAAACATGCCAGAGGCACTTCAATATCGCGGCAGCCCCATCAGCATCCTGAATGCATTGTTGTATTACACTCTAACTGTACGCCCTCTGCAAATAGTCAACCCACATGCAGGACGTGTTAAGCATTGACAGGATGCTTTAAACATGCTTGCATGCTATAAAGCATCCTGTCAATAAAAATAAAAAAAATTAAATGCTTTTGACGGCACGGTTGGCGCAGTGGTTATGCGATTGACTGCTGCGCTGCGTGTCGCGGGTTCGCTTCCCGCACGGAACAAATATTTGTATGACCTACAAGTAGTTGTTCCGGGTCTGGCTGTTTGTGTATGTGAGTTTAAAATAATGTTTGTAAACGCATCCACAATACAGGAGAAATTCCTAGAGTGGGGCAACGTTTTTCTAAAAAAAAAAACAACGTTATTTTAACTTTCTGTGTACACCATGCAAACCTATATTATAACAGCCTGTATTAGGTTAGGTACATACGGCTACATATCAAGCTTTACACTTCCAGTATAAGCTGATCTCACATTGTATAGGATTTCCGTACAATGCGAGGTTAGTAAGAAAGCTGAAGTGGCAGTGGGCTAGCTTAAAACAGTAAATAGTACGTCCTAACAAAGCTGCAACACACCGGTTTATAGTGCAGCCGCATTTGGATTCAACGCAGATACCCATAGTTTTATTGCCGTTAGAAACTGTCGAAACATTGGAAACTGGATTAAATAGTTTAGGTCGCTATGAACTCGAGCACGATACAGTCAGTGCGTGTGCATGTGCGTGTATGAGTGATGTCTCAACATTCCACAGATAACACACACTAATGAATTGTCGTCGCACAATGTGAAATAACATTATATTTCTGTTGCATTTAGAATATGCGTCATAGTGGCGACCTGATGCTAAAATTCGCATAAAAATATCATGTGCTGGTAGCTGTTTGGGCTAAGCAATGGATTCACGGTCAGTGAGGTCTGAGTTCGAATCTAAGTAATTATAACGTGTGGCTGGTTTACTAGTTTCATAGAAAAATTATATTTATATTTGTTTTTTTCTTATAATTTGTTTTTTTATAAGAAGTTAAATATTAGTTATTGTATTATTGTTTAACTATTTATGTGATTTTTAATTTATCTTTTTGATGTTAGAAGGTGGAAATAAAAAGTCGTGTTGAATGATAACAAAAATGTTTATTCGTTTTATTTATTTATAAAATTAACAAACTTTTATGAGAATAATTGTGATGTCACATTCCTACCTAGACAAAAGAAGTTCTCTTGTTACCTACCATTCACAAGATTTTTTTTTAAATTTACTAAGTCGGTACCCACTTACCTAGTCAATTCATAATAACATAACCAGTACCCTAATTGCGTAATACAACACAACCACAATCTGTTTCGATTTTTTATGTAACGTCACAATTAATGTAATATTGAGGTAATAGATTAATTGTTAATTTTCTTGACGAAAAGAAGATTGAAACTAAACCTCAATTTAAGATCATTAAATAATTACAGATATGTTTATACTACTAAATATTTAGTTACACCGTCTAATTATTAAAACCAAAACATCTAGGTATTAATATTTTGTATTACCCCCATTATTTTCAATGCAGTCAAGTAGACGTTTGCGCTACAATATTACCAAATATTTCGGTTCCTCTTAAATTTTCCCACACCTCCATGCAATGGGTTTTTAATTGTTGTATACACCTCTCATCCCGTGACTCTCACCTTTGCACCATCAAGTTGTGAGTTGAGTGGTTGAGGTCGGGTGATCGCGCTGGCCATGGAGCAACAATTATCTCCGGGTGATTCTGAAACCACTTACGCACAGTACTCGCCCGGTGAATAGGACAATTGTCCTGGACAAATGTCAATTGTGTCAACTCATCAGCTGGGTAAATGTTGCGCACAGTAGGTAGCATGACATCGTCTAATACTTCTACATAATTAGAACTGTTGGCACGCGGAGGAATAAAAGCCAGTCCTCCTGGCCCTGCTGCACTCATCCATCCCCACATATTAATCGTAATTCGACCTGACTCTGTGTTAGGGATTACGTTTTTATCACACCATCGAGTGTTATCCTTGCGCCATAAATAAAGCCTACCCTTTTGACTAGACTTAAATGTTTTTTCGTCTGAAAATATAGTAGTATTCCAGTCAAAATCTAAATGATCCCGTACGAAACGTAATCGTTCTTGTTTATGTCTTTCTGTCAAGAAAGTCTTTTTGCTGGTCTTCTGTGTGATGCAATCCTTCAGTGTGGAGGGCACGGCGAACAGTTTGCAATGATGTGTCGAATAATTCCGCAGTGTCCTGTTGGTGTAAAACCATTTGTTTCATACTCGCCCACCATTATATCGTCGCTGCGCCTCGCTAATAAGCGACAGCCTTCCACTTCGCTGTTGACAAGCAAGGCTTCCCTCTTCCTCATATCTTTTAACCCAGAGACTTACAGAATTCCTCTAAAACAAAAAAAAAGTAATATTAAGCAGTTATAACAAAATACTAAAGTGACGTCATTTTATAATTTTTATAACAACATAACATAATATTTATTTAAAATAACAAAATAAGTAATATTAAAACTGCATTTTTAAATGCAATAATAAACACTAATTATTTATCTTTTAGACCTCATGATGGATTTAAAAAATAACTATAAAAAGAACTAATCCATATGTCACCAAATAGTCTAGGTAAATTTCAAATAAAAGTTTAAGTTACAATTCGTAAATATAATACTCACATTCAGTCCGGTTTCATCAGATATTTGTGTTCTATTAAGACCACTTTTATGCAGCGCAATAATAGTCGCCCTCGCCTCAATATTAATATTTGCCTGCATTTTGAGATCACACGTTATTAACCAAGAACTACAACAAATCGACAAATATTCATTAAACACATATTCTACCTCACAAGTCTAAATTCCCTATTTAGTTTTTTTATGATCTACCCGTCTAACTTTACGAAATGTGTGAACAAAGCGAACTAAAGAATATTATATTTCTGTCCCATTACTTCCAATTGAGTAAAAACTTACAAAAAACCTTTAATAGTACAGCATGAGGTTTGAACTCACGGCTCACCGATTCACGCATCTATCTGCACACGTTTAACCACTAGGTCATCTTGACTCATATTTTAACGTTGAAATTATGAACTACAATAACTTGTAGGACCACTATTTTTTATACTGTATATTAATGACCTACCCAAAAGTATCGACCACCCAATGACACTTTTTGCCGATGATAGTACCATTACAATTGCCTGTAAAAATAAAGACACATACGAAGCTGACATTAACAATTCTATAGAATCAATGATAAAATGGTTAGAAAATAACAATCTTAAGATAAATCTTGAAAAAACGAATATTATGCATTTTGCCCAAAGATCAACCATTCCAAATGTTAATGTACACTATTGTGATAATAACATAGACAAAGTCGCCACAACCAAATTTCTTGGAGTAACAATAGATAGTTAAATTAGATTGGAAAGCACATACAGAAAGAAGCCTTAAGTAAAAAAATTAGTAAATCGACATATGCACTGTATAAACTAGCCCCCATGTTAAATGTTGATGCGCTGTTAACTGCTTATCATGGCTTAGTGTCCTGTAATTTAAGATACGGAATTATATTTTGGGGCAATTCAACAAATAAGAATGTAATTTTTAAAACCCAAAAGAGGTGCCTTAGAACTATGTTTGGACTTCATGTTACTGAGACCTGTAAACCAGTTTTCAAAAAATATAAAATATTAACCCTTCCATCTATTTACATTTTAGAGACCATTATGTTTGTTAAATCGAACCCAAATCTATTCCCCCTATTGTCAGATAGAGTAATTCGAAATAGACGCGACAATAGCAAACTTTGCATACCTAGATCCAGGACAGCTCTACTGCGTAAAAGTATATTCTGTATGGCGCCAATTCTGTATAATACGTTGCCAAAATATTGGAGGGAATATACAACGGTCAAATTAAGAAGTAGGTTAAAAAGCCTTCTTTTAGAGAAAGCCTACTACAGCACTGACGAATTTCTGAATGACAAATTAATCTAATTCTTATAATTGTGCATTCCTAATTACTTTGACATTAAATTGACTAATTTTACTAAACATTATGAGTTGTTACCTATATTCTGTAATACATTTAAATTTTTTAAATTCTAATTTGGACTATTAATTATTTGAATGCTGGATAAATTTATAATTATTTAATTAAATGTACCTACCTACTTATATTTGTACGCTGTTAAGGCAAAACATGACTGTGGTAAAATTTTATTGTAACATCTTGTATGCCATGTGTGTGTATACTCATGTTTTGGACAAATAAATGATCTTTATCTTTATCTTTGTTGACGACCACTTGTTGACGACAATGATGCATGTGTCTATCGAAAATAAAAGGTCGTAAGTAAAACTAAACGTCAAGCTATTGCTTTGTGAGATTGCCTATGGACTTTTGGTCGGAACTGTACACTCGGCTACACATCAAGCTATACATTTCCAGTATAACCTGACCTCTCATTGTACGGAAATCCTATACAATGCGAGATCAACATTAACTAGAAATGTATAGCTTGATGTGTAGCCGTGTGTACCTACTGAGACAGTTCCTTGTAGGAATATCTCACGAGTAAATTGTTAAAATGTAAACAATTAAGCGTGCTATGTTAAACATGTTTAATTTGTGCAAAAAATTCACAGAACTCATGGTCCCATAACCTTCCGGCGCATTGAAAATAACTTTATTTCGTTAAGACACTTAAAAATCAGAGGTGTCTCCCTTAGTTATAATCCTATCGAAAGCAGAATGATATCATTTTGAAGCCCTTTAAATCGAAAAGTGTGCATGAAATTCTACACGGGCATTTTCGGGTAAGGAAAATAGTTTGGTCACGCTGGGTAGCGCACAATCTAACGCAGGCTTAGAAGGAGGTTCGAGTAGAATGGTGCCGAGACATGATAACAAAATTTGAAGCGGGCTCGTCTCGGCGCGTTTACGATATCACTACGGGTGATGAATCTTGGATTTATCAGTATGATTTAGAAACCAGTCCAATCAGTCAGTTGATCGTGTGGTGTTTCAAAATGAACCAACGCCTACCAAAGTGAAGTGAGCCAGGAGTGCAGGCAAAATTTTGATCGCAAGTTTTTTTTCTTTGACGTGTTATCTGGTGTCAGTAGCCTTACGAGATCAAAGGAGTATCAATGCTGAATGGTATTGTTACCAAATATTTGCCAGAAGTTTTTACTGCTGCAAGCAGTAAGTGACCGAACACTGGCCTCCGTGGGTTACTGCTTCACCACGACAACGCACCGACTCACTCGCTCAAAACAAAGGACTTTCTGGGGACAGCTCACTGGTCAAATTTATAGGTCATCCTCTTTTACAGTCCCGATTTGGATCCGTGCAACTTTTTCGTATTTCCCAAAATAAAAAATCAACTCAAAGGAAAACAGTTTTCATCACCGGAAGATGCACTGGCTGCATTTGAGAAGGAGATTGAAGAGGTGTTTGATGCGGACTGGAAATGTGAATAAAAAATGAAACTGTGTATAGAAGAACTCTCCATTGGCGTCTGCCAATGGAGAGTTCTTTGAAAAGATATTTAAAAAAAAATTGTAACCTGTAGTAAATTTTTTCTAGCATCGCAAAACTTTTTGAGGCCACGTACAACGGATACTGACTTGCAAATTGCAAAAAACGTAAGAAAATTTTAATTTCGCGGGCTGCCTTTTTAAAGTGAGTGTGCATTCCATAAAAATCGTAGTTTTTTTCTTCTGTCCTAGTAAACCTCGTTAAAAAAATTAAAAATTATAAACAGAAAAAATTTGAGAAAAAAAATACTTACATTGATAATCACTGGCTTTTTCAGGCAAAGTGAAACACGCACCCGTGTAAGCAATACGCCATACTGTAAATTAATTTTATTTTATTAATAACTTTCATGAAACAAACCCGTTTTGTACAGGCCTCAAAACCTATAGTATTTTTTAAGCTATTGCATAGCTTTTATCGCGGGCTTTGAGCGCGGCGACCGAATCAAGAAATTCCGTAACGAAAAAAACCTAACACCCCCCACTCCGCCTAATAGATAATGTACTCTGTGCCGCCTACCATGTAATTTTTGTTTTATGTCATCACGTCATCATCCCAAGTGTAGCGTTGACAAATAGGAAGTATGGAGGTTACAAATGCTATGCAATAGCTTTACCGCGGCAGTCCCCGAGTGCCACACGTTTTTTTTTTAGGGTTTCGTTGTTCCTGATCACTGATGTCTGTTAGTTAAGACACTTTTTCTCAGGTACCAAGTTGAAATTGATACCAAACACTAAATTCGGTGGTCCCATGGACAGGACAAATTCAAGCTAGTCAACGCTTAAGCGCGCGTAAAGCATAATTCTCATCAAAAACATGCAAACATCATGTAAAAAAATGCAAGTCTTGCAACGTATTTCTTTTACCGTAAAAAGATGTAAGATCTAATATAAAACCAAGTATGTTAATTTTATTCACTACCTATCTATTTGTCATCTTTAATAAATAGAATGACTTGGCCATCGCACGGCAACTTAATCACATGAGAATAATCTACTATTTTAAATAGTTTATGTAGTCTTAGTACTATGTAGTCTTGATTCTAAATTGTCCTATGGAGCAGGACCAGCATGTTTCCAAGCACTCTTATCTTGGATATAATCCTCTAATTTGTAATATGCTTGTTTACAAAGTGTACGCTTGTTTACAATATGAGTTTTAAATTTTCTTTAATTTAATTGCAATGTGTCACAAGGTATTTTGTTGTAACATTTAACACAGTACCCAATAAAAGATACTTTAGATAATCTTAAAAATTGTTGATCTAGTTTATCTTTATTTCTAGTATTAAAATTATGTCTATCACTTATTTTATTAAGAAGATGTGGATTTTTCATCTAAAATTTACATTTTACTATTTGTAAGTTTTATTAAATAGGGCCCTGGACGCTAGACCCATAAACGTGTGCGCAGATTTTTAATGTAACCACAATTTTTTCCCGCAGTCAGTCTATATAATTTAATAAATAAAATATATATTTATAAATTAAATTCAGTGCATGTATTATAATTTTGACATCCTATGCTATTAAATGAGCAATATTTGTATATATTTGTAATCAAGTTCTTGAAAACGGCTCTAATGATTTCGATGAAAGTTGCAATATACTCGTAGGGGTTTACGGGGGCGAAAAATCGATCTAGTTAGATCTCATATCTGGGAAAATTTGTTTTCTCCGTACCTGAGCAGAGCTCGGTCGCCCAAAGTTCAGAACAAGATGGCTGGCTACCTTAGAATAATGACATGGCAGCATAGAATTAGTAAATACCTACTATCATGGCAGCATTGAATTCCTATACTATTAAATGAGCATACTCTATTTTCACCAGAGCAGAGCTCGGACGTCCAGGTACTAATATTTTAATTGGGGTATTTGGCGGTGTGTAAGTTGCATGCTTACATCTACGGTATAACCTATAATTAAAGATAATTATCTTTTAGTTTGTGCCGTTACGAGTTAAGAGCCTCCTTTGTTAAGTAAATTCTTATAAAGAAAAGACATTAATACTTACTTGTAGAGCCTTCCCTGCAGTTGACATACTCCATCATGCAATAGGTCTCAAAACTTTGGTAACTGTCAAAAAGTGCGATAGCGCAAATTTTACCAGTCCTGAAACAAAGAAATACTTTATTGTAGGTAGGTATATAGTCAGCCATAATAAACGATAGCAGTCTGGAACTAGAAACCGATAATAAATCCAGATTTATAAAATAATTAATTAAGACCCGATAAAGTTGATTTATTTCATCTAAACATAATTATAATCTATATGTCGGAGACGGGTATGTGACTCTCGTTATTTTCAGGCATATTTTAACTACTGTGGGCGTAGTGTGGGTAGTGTTGGTTAATGCGCAGTAGAAAAACAGTTTGCAGTTTAGATCACATTATAATTTACTATCAAAATAATCACACTAGCTAAATTATACACACTCTGGGTGCGACGGCGTTTATTAAAATCACCAATTAACACAATGATCACAAATTACAACTAACACAATAACTGAGCACCACCAATCGAGAACAGTTCCGCGACGTCTTGACTTCGATGCAATCCGAGGCTGAATCCCTCCTCGCCGTGGCCTTAAAACATCACGACTCTGTAGAAGCGCGCGCTTTAGGTGTGGGTAGGTCACGTCCTCCTGTCGCCAGCGGCGCGCTTGCGATTCGTTTCGTTTCCGTACTAATGACCGGATCCGACATATACATGTAATGAAATCTTAGCTAAGTCAAAACTACACTGAATATTTTTGAAATAATTTGCTATCTAAGATAAAGGATGGTAGGCGATAATGGTCCCAGTTTCGCCAGCCACTAAGTGTGATTTACTACACTGAATATTTTTTTTATGACACCATCAAAATATATCCCGAAGGAACCGATCTACATGTATCTAAAGTATTTTTCTCTGTCTGCTGTTTAGCTCAGAGAGTCTTAGTACTATAAAGCTGTAATTTGGCATATGTATACATATTACGGCGAAATGTGGGTGTACCTGCTACAAGGACACCTTTGCCCAATCCTTCGGGGAAACAAGGCGTGATGTTATGTTTTGTATACATATTAATCACGCCCAAAAAGTGGTGAAATAAAATGAAGAAAAAAAATATTTTTAGGGTACCTCGCCTAACAGTAAAGTGGAGATTTTTTTTTCTCGTCTTTCTCATAGTGTGGGGTGTCGTTAGAAAGGTCGTTTAAAAATATTGAGTGTGTGAATGCCATTTTTGGATTCAGGGATCCATTTGCGAAATATTGAGCTTTAAATTGGTAATTTTTGTTAGAGTAAAGTGTCCCTTACCAGCTAAATGGTTGGTTTTGGATAAGTGAAAAATTCACGGCAGTAGTATATATAACGAAATTAAAAGGAAAACTATCACTGCTCTATAGTAGGCTCTACAAGTTAACGAGTAATAATCGACCAACTTACATTTGCAGTTGCAAAAACATGTTCTCCCTTACATTCCAAATGGGAAAACATGTATTTCAACTACAATGTTACTTATTTCAACCCTTCATTGTGCATGGTCTGATATGCACTTGGCTGGTTTTTTTATTGAATGACTTAACAATGACAAACCTAACCTAACATTGTCAGAACTGAATAATCCTGGGACAATTTTTTATGCGCCTTGGCCTGAGTAAAGGTAGACGTAATGTCTTCAAAACTACAGTAAGTTGTAGTTACTGTGGCGGTAGTGGAACCAGCTGTTGAAACTCCCCCCATTAAGTCCTAACCTGACCTTACCTAACATTGTCAGAACTGAATAACCCTGAGACAGATTTTGATGCGTCTTTGCCTGAATAAAGGGAGAAGTAATATTTTCAAAACTACTGTGGTTTTAACTGTGGCGGTAGTGAGACCAGCTTCCATATACTTTTGCATACCGTTTTACTAAACGAGGTGGTGCGCTACATCCAGTCGCCACTCTTGTTGGTTGCCGGCGTAGCGCGTTAACTCTTGGGTCAGTCTGGAAGGGGTCTGTCAGACTCGTTCTGACTAAAAACCACCCCGGTGTTCCCTTCCCACACTTGGACCGGGGATCATGAGATCTTGTGCGGCTTCCATGATCCCCGACTGGTGCCGGACCGTTTTTGCGGGCCACTTCATGCCCGCGGGGGAGTTAGGTGTGAGAGTCCCTCCGCGAAGTCAAACAGGGGTGCGCGTGAAACACTACGCGCCGCCACCTCGGGAACCTAACATAACCTAACCTAACTTAACATAGCCGGAACTGAATAACCCTGGGACAGATTTTTCAGTTGCAGAAAATCACCCATATTTAAATAAAATACCTGATGAATTTTTGTTGATTACCTATGTACAGTATAATAATGGTATATGATATACAGAAGTTTAAAATTCCTAACTTGTTTAGTTGTTGTCTTGTCTAAAACTGTCAACTTTTACTGTACCATAATTCTTCATTTTTGAAGTTTTTTTTTTTATAAAAATAATAATGATTTAATAATAATAATAAATACCCCACCGCTGTATCTCTACATTGACGTCGTGGTGGGGCTTGCACGCTCCGAACTCTAGGTCTGTGCCGGTAGAGTTTACTTTGCCGGAACAGGTCTGGAATGAGGAGCCAGACCAAGAGAGATACAAAAACCCGCAGGGCAGCATGTGGCGAGCTGATGGGCAGTAGCGACCCCACGGACCCTATCTCCCGGGAGAAGTCTTGTTCCTCACCTCTGGCTTACCTTCATTGGCTGGCTGGAGTAAACACTGACGAGGAACAGAGCTCCCATCTCATTCTTGCCTTAATTGGCCGGCTTGAGTGGAGATTCGCAAGAGCAAACGTGCTCGGAGGAAGGAAGTATTCCAGTAAGTGCTCGTAGGGATCTTGACCATCTTCCGGGCTCTGGGATTGTTCTGAAAGCCGTGGAATACCTCTCCACTCCTCAAGCACCTCAGGACATGTTGCTCCCTTGTCGCTACGACACTTTGTGCTAGCGACCGTTTTCGGGGGCCCATTATTGAGTGTGTAAGTCACCCCCTGCCATTTTATCCGTGTACATTTAAAACATTGATCAGGCAGGGGCCATAGTCTTTCCATAGTTTCAGTTAGCCAATCCATTATAGTCACCCAAATCCATAGCCCAATATGTTTTATTCCCATGTTCTGCAATAGTCCTACACCAACCGGGGGTTGTCCTTGGGTGCACTTGTATGGTGCATACAGGGATAATCGTCGGTTGGTGCCTCAACACTTATTAATGTCTAAGGGGCCTCTGCGAGTTGGCTTCGGCCCCTCGTACGCCTTCCAAAGGACCGGGATCCATGGTCCCGAGATTTGTTAAAATATATAAAAATAATAAATAAATAATTAAATAATAATAATTAATTTACAAATAAAAATAATATTTGTACTCAACTGGATGAGATAAATAAAATGACACCCCACATGCCAGGGTAAGATATTTTTTTGCAAAATCAGAAGTTTATTGTATGGTAATTTTTAACGTCATTTAATTTTCATTATTTTGTTTTATAGCGGCAATAGAAATACACAATCTGTGAAAATTTCAACAATCTACCTATTACGGTTCATAAGATACAGCCCGCTGACAGACAGACGGACGGACAGACAGCGGAGGCTTAGCAATGAGGTTCCGTTTAGCACTCTTTGGGTACGGAACCCAAAAAAAAGTTATTGCTACGAGGTCCGGGATCGATTCTTAAGTAGAAAATATAGTTTTTAGAATGTTTGTCTGGCTGAATAAATGTTCCAGCATCACGCAAATTCTACCGGATAGATTCTCTTAAAATTTTCCATAGATATTCCGTACAAGTCTGGTCAAGCTGTAGGGTATAAACTGCCATGCTATTTGCGATGGCTTTATGAGCAATTAATTGTAATATGCTCGTATTCTTCCTCGCAAATAGTAAAAGTATGGGCCAAAAGGTTTAAGATATTGCAGATAGTTACCGATTTAACTTTTTAAAAGATTATCACGCTATACCTTTATGGAGCTAAGCAGTCATCAAATATATAAGAACGGCTATTTTAGCTAACTTTAGACAAAGTATTAATAAGCGGTTGGATGATTGCTTTGAAGTTCTATTCACAACTATTGGTATTTTTAACCGACTTCCAAAAAGGAGGAGGTTATATATTCGTCGCGTATGTGTTTTTTTATGTATGTCCACCGATTTCTCCGTCAATTGTGGACTGATTTTGAAAATTCTTTTTTTGTTTGAAAGGGTGTGCTCTCGAATTGGTCCCATATAAATTTTATTAACTTTCCTTGGATAGTTTTTGAGTTAGCTACAAAATACGTATTTTTTCCCACTTAGTATGTAAATGATATGATAAGTTTCTGTCACTGGTAGCAGGTAGTGGTATTCGAATGTGTGTGGGGTAGGTACCACAACAAAAAAATGAAAAATAAAAACTTTTTACAAAAAAAAACAACCGATCTCCAAAAAAACACTACAAAGTGAAAAATAACTTTAATTTCGGAAGTCGGTGGCAAAAAACGAAAATACAAAACCCAAGACACCGACTTCCGAAATTAAAGTTATTTTTCACTTTGTAGTGTTTTTTTGGAGGTCGGTTGTTTTTTTTTTTGTAAAAAGTTTTTTTTGTAATTCTAATAGGTATTTATAATAGTTCGTAAATCGTATTAATTCACAAAAAAAGAAACATTTCACCAACAATGGGAAATTGCTACAGATTTGTCCTAGCGATTTTAAAAACTGTGAGTGGACGTGAAATTTTAAAGTCGCGCGACTCAATACCTAGCATTATTTACCAGATTTTACGCTTAAGGGGGAAGCGTCAGGGTAGCCTAGTATCATTACAATCAGCAATACAACTCCATAAGTTAGCAAAGGTGTCAAATGTCATAATTTCATGAAATCATGACATTTGACACCTTTATCTTCTTCTTAATCACTATTGCTGATTGTAATGATTATAATTGAGTAAAGCCATATTTGTTATGGCCGCGAATCATATTTTAATTAATATAAAACCTGACACTGACCTGCAAAATGCAAAAAACGTAAGAAAATTTGAATTTCGGGGGCTACCCCGACGCTTCCCCCTTAATAAAAATCGACTAAAAGAAATAAACGATCACTATTTTTTTAACTGTATGCGGTTACTACTTCACACAGTACGGGGCCCAACGTCGTTTGCGTTCCTGAGGACATTTGATGATGACATTTCCTACATTCCGCGCAGCTTGCGTAGCACGTCACCTTTTTGACGATGACTAACTTAACACTGGGATGACATTTAGCCGGTTTTTTTTTCTATTAGCACGAGTCGTTACAGGCATTTTTTTAAATAATATTTTTTTATTTATTTATTAGGGTTCCGTACCTCAAAAGGAAAAAACGGAACCCTTATAATAACATTCGTGTGTCTGGCTGGCTGTCTGTACGTTTGTCACAGCCAGTTTGCTCCAAATCTACTGGACCAATTTAGTTGTTTGGTATACACAAAATTTCTGTGACCCAAACACGGACGTCTAACGTAAATGAATGAATTTTTAATATGGCGGTAATTTTTCGGGGACAATTTAAAAAAAATGTGTCTATCAAATGAAACGGCTTGTGAGGATGTCAATTTTTTTTTTATAATTTTAAAACAAATACTTTTCAAACTTTACTTTTTACAAAATATATGAAAATTGTATAGAGGAACATGTTTTCAACTGCAATGTTAAGTCTGTTCTTAGGATACATTCATTCCAACTACGGAACCCTTCATTGTGCGTGGTCTGACACGCACTTGGCAGGTTTTTTGTCTATTTATTGAGTTTCGTTTTTACGAAATTGCGTAATAATGCAAGATATATAGGGTGTTTGGCAGAACGTTGAACATACGAAAATGGTGGATAGGTGGGGTCATCTGCTACTTACTCAGCCCTAATTTATTTGGCCCTGGACACCTGGATATTTTTTTTTAATGCATGAGTGTTTTAATACCTAATTATAACAGTTGCATACAATATAATTTTATCTACACCCATGATATGAATCCTCTATAAAAGCTTCTGAAACCATTGGGTGTTTGTAATTCAAGAATAAAGAAATACCCACGAAACTCAGTACAACTGCACGTATGTACGTCGCCTGCAGCAGCACATCACACACACATGCGAGCAGCGGGTGCTGCTGTCCCCCGCTTGAACGTTGAAACGAGTTGCGTAATGAAATTTAGTACAACATTGTAACACACATTGGGATGAGGTAATGGTTACTATGACACTGGCTGTTATAATGTTGCCAATAAGCTGTTTCAGAAACTTTTATAGAGGTTTTATAGCATGGGTGTAGATAAACAATATGTAAAAAACCCTGTCCGATCCGAAAGGGGCACATAGGTACAGCAATAACATCACCTAAAAGTAATAAAAAATCTAATTATTAGTGAAAGCAAACAGTTATAACTATTTAAAAATCACATTTTTAGTACCTATCACGAGGAGCTCGTGGCTAAGTTGAGGAGCTCGGGGCTAAGCACTAACAGCCGCTCGGGTCAATCTATCAGGTTAAGCTACGCTTGCCGGGGTTGGTCCGTGGATGGGTGACCATTTCTACATACCGAGACTCCTCCGTGCCTCGGAAAGCACGTTAAGCCGTTGGTCCCGGCTGTCATTTGTAGATCTTTGACAGTCGTTACGGGTAGTTAGAAGCCCAAAAAGTCTGACAACCAGTCTTACCAAGGGGTATCGTGTTACCTAGTTACTAGGTTGTGGAGGTCAGATAGGCAGTCGCTCCATGTAAAATACTGATATTCAGCTGCATCCGGTTAGACTGGAAGCCGACCCCAATATAGTTCGGAAAAGGCTAGGCAGAACGATTTTTAGTACCTATCAAAATTACCCCAAAAATGAGAATATTTTCAACAGGGGTAGTTGTGACTTATAGACACCCACTAAAAGACGGCCGCCTCCGGCGCCCTATACAACATAACATAGCCCTGTATAACATTCTCCATTGAAAAAAAAAAATGAGAAGATTTTTTTTTCGATTTTCTTGAAAATTACCACATAAATAGACTCTCAGTACGATACCTAACAACACCCTCACGTAATTAATTATATGTTAAAAAAAACAACCGACTTAAAAAAAAAAACACTACAAAGTGAAAAATAACTTTAATTTCGGAAGTCGGTGGCAAACAACGAAATTTCGGAACCGAAGACACCGACTTCCGAATTAAAGTTATATTTTTCACTTTGTAGTGTTTTTTTTGGAAGTCGGTTGTTTTTAAGCTATTGCATAGCTTTAAAAAAAGGCTTTGAGCGCGGCGACCGAATCAAGAAATTCCGTAACGAAAAAAACCTAACACCCCCCACTCCGCCGACCATGTAATGTCGGTTCCCATGACAACGTGATGTTATCATGGGAACCGTCATTACATGGTAGGCGGAGTGGGGTGTGTTAGGTGTCGTAATTTTTGTTTTCTGTCATCACGTCATCATCCCAAGTGTAGCGTTAACAAATAGGAAGTATGGAGGTTACAAATGCTATGCAATAGCTTTATCGCGGCGGTCCCCGAGTGCCACACGTTTTTTTTAAAACATATAATTGGAATTATCGATAAGATGAAAAACAAAAAGTGGCTGATGATGATGATATAGGGATTTATATAAAAATCGTTATAACGTATACTTACACGAAACCGTGTAGGCAAGGCTTTGCCATATAGTCACAATAATGAGGTCGTGAAATAAACGGGACCGTGCTTCGTATGAGTTTTTTCGTTTTGCGGTTTGGATCTCCTACTGTCCTTGTATATCTGTGGGAAAAAAGCTTTTTTTATCAGAATTGTAGTTTGTGAACCTGTTCCATAAGCCGACGTTCGCACGGACGTAATAAAATCGCAGCGGGATTTTATCGCGCACTGGATTTTCAACTCTCGGTGTTAAGCCGAGCGTTGAGAATTCAAAAGAGTGCATCCCAGCGCTTCGAAATACACACTGTTGTATTTTCAACTCTCGGTGCTAAGCAGAGCGTTGAAAATCCAATGTACAAAAATTCCCGCCGCGATTTTATTACCTACCGTCCGTACATACGTCGGCTAACAGGAGTTATTAAAACACGAGTGAAAGTTACACGACCAACTTCCAAACTCCGGCCTGCTAAAATGTATAATGGAAAAACCCAATTATACTTTGCCAGACCTGGGAATCAAACCCAGGACCTTACGCTCAGCAGTAGCGCTTGCGACCACGAGACCAATGGTTCAGTTAGCCGATGTTCGCACGGACGTAGTAAAATTGCGGCGATTTTTTTTCATGCACTTGATTTTCAACGCTCTGCTTAGCGCCGAAAGTTGAAAATCCAGTGCGCAATAAAATCTCGCCGCGATTTTATTATGTCCGTGCGAACGTCGGCTTAAGCCGCAGTACGTCACCCGTCGCACTATGGAAAATAGTAGAACAAGCGCAAATCAAAAATGCTTTTTACGAATATCATAATTTAGCTAATATGGCTATTTTATTAGGTTCTCTAATAGTCAAATTATAATATTCATTAGGATTTTTTCACTTAATACGTGAAATTATTATTGATTTCATAGATGCCAAACTCAAGTCTTTGCGTATACATGTTTCAAATACTATATTGTGAAAAAAATACTTGGTACAGATATGCAGTATTATACATTTTTAGAAAGATTATTTTATGATTTTTGCGATACAGCTTAATGATTTTAAAAGTAAAGAAAAATATTTCAGTAATTACTTAAAAAGTGACATATCTTATTTTTCACTTATATTTTTTTTCGTCGAAGGTTTTCAGTGTTACCCACGTTTGCCCAAGCGCTACTTTTTATGTTGACTAGTAGTCTAACTATTCATAAATAGAATGCAAAAAAATCAGCTGCGGATATTTGCGGTTTTAGAAGATATGAGAATAAAACTGATAAAACTCAGAACCCGAAAATTGGTATCTTTTGCGGTTTACCACTGACACCATTCACATGAACAATATGGAACTTTTTGTATATTTTCTTCATTATTTCGTGATAACAAAGGGACCTTATCAAATTTGCACTCGGTTTGCGTGGGAAATTACAAAATAATAATGATGTAGGTACCAATTCGATATTGTAAAATGAGTATATAAAGGGAAGCAAAAACTATTCGAACCATCTACATCAGTGTAATTTCAAGTGAAGCAAATCTCATCTACGCCTATTATTTCTGCAGATTGTGAAGTTTTAAAATGTCTTCCTTCAGCTGTACCAATCGAGACTTCATAATCCCCTATATCGAAGGTGGCAAGACCATGGAATCATTATCCAAAGTTTTACCTAGTGGAAAAGCTCAATGTTTCTGAAAACAACTTGTGTTTTATAATTAGTGACATACAAAGGCATATTCTTCCTATTTTCAACAAGCGCTGGGCCCTAGCATCTCGGAAAAAAGAAACATTTTTACAGAAGAATTGTACTTGGTTGGACTCAAGGTATTCGTTAAATTAACCGGATTCTGAACAATATTCTACGCCATCAACATCTGGCCAACGAAGAAGAGCATGCGTGGCTTATGGAGACTCCTCAGAATCTACCAAGAAGAGGAAAAACACTCTTCTACTCCAAGAATATGGCTTCGAGCATATAAAAAACGCCTATGTGCAGGGACTACGGGCTTTACGTGAGTACACAGAAGCTCATCTTGTCGAAGAATTAAGAACTGCTGACACTCAAAAGAAATTAGATATCTCAAGTAAGTGGAACGACTCAGACCAGATGAACATTCTTTCCGATACGGAAGCATTGAGTGCTTTTATAGATTTGGATCTAACAAAAGCACAATATATGTACAGTACCGACCAAAAGTCCATAGGCAATCTCACAAAGCAATAGACTGACGCTTCGGTTTGACTTACGACCTTCTTCTATAAGTTGTTACAATACTGTAGGCACGCACATTACACACACACGCTCACTTTGTCTGCAACCAATGACTAGTTCGATAACCATTCGCTTTTTGGCCGCATTCCGTGTTACGTTAAAAGTGATAATATCGCGAACCCGACCAAAGTCCAAAGTCACAATTATTACTCAATAACCCTTATATTTTGTGACTATTAAATTTAGTCGGATACGCGATATAATCACTTTTAACGTAACTCGGAATGCGGCCTCTGTTTCATTCGTCTTATTCACATAAATATTAAAATTTAGCAGGTAGACCACAGAAAATAAACTAAATTATTTCGATTTCTGTGGGGTAGACAGATGCAGTTCGTTACGAGTATTCACATAATAGATCTTTGTTGGTTCATAGAAAATGTTGGTGACGAGTATTTAGCGCAGTATTGTGGTTATTATTTTTAAAAAGCAAATATTGAAGGGATATCAATAGCGCTGCGTAAAAGTGCGTTCTAATGAAACCGAGAACCTGAGTGAAACTGAGTGTTATTATTTAAATATTTCATATTTTACTAAAAATAAATCTTAATCAAGGGTATTGTTGATAGAACAGAGGAATTGTTGAGACAGAAGATGCCTTTAAAGTTTTAAATTCATTATGAGTTTTATTCGATTAGTGAATAATAAATAATTAGGTATTATGTGTAATAAATACAATGTTATTCTTTGTTCTAGAGAAATACTGTGAGGGTTAAGAGATATGAGGAAGGGGCAGCGACGTCAAATGGTGAATGAATATGAAACCAATGGTTTCATACCAACGAGATATTTTGCTGAATTATTAAACACGTCATTATGAACCGTTTGCCGTGCACTCTAAAGGCTTGCATCACTGAAGATCAGCTAGAAAACTGTTTTTGACTTTAAAATATTGATCATACCAACTTAATAAACAACAGATTCGTTATTGCATGAATTTATGGTAACGAATTTTTTAAGCACGTTTCAATATGGTGTTTGTCGTATTTCTTGCAGATAGAACGAAAAACTTTAAGACAATTTTAGTAACATTTTTTATTTATTCATTTTTTATTTATTCATTTTTTTTACATATTTAATACATTTTTAAATATTTTTATAAAAATCATTAAAAAAAAACATTTAAAAATATAAAAAACAGTGGCCCATCGGCATCAGGAACAGGGTCCAAGCTGCCGGTGGTCAGGGCTCTAGAGAGAGGAACCTCCTCACTATGCGTGCCGTGTCTAGGAGTACTGCTTTCTGAATCAAGCCCTTGACCCAGCCGCGCAATGAGAGCCTCCTGAGGTGTTGGTCGAGGCTCTTCGCTATAAGGCCATTAACCGTAACGATTATCGGTACAATGATTGCAGAGTCCACATCCCACATGTCGACAACCTCGTGTGCTAAGTCAAGATACTTGATTTTTTTATCTTTCTCAGTTTTTACGAGATTCTCGTCATGAGGGACAGCGATATCAACAATCATTGCACGGCGCTCTCGTCGATCTATCACCACAATATCAGGCTTATTAGCTACAATAGTCCTGTCAGTGATGATAGATCGATCCCAGTACAATGTGGCGTGACCATTCTCGAGAACTGGGTCGGACGCATACCTGTAGTATGGTACTTCAGATTCCACAAGGTTGTACTGCAAGGCAAGTTGCTGGTGGATAATCCTAGCCACTAGATTGTGTCTGTGCAAGTACTCGCCGTTAGCTAGACGAGAACAACCGGAAATAATATGTCGGATTGATTCACCGGGGCGGTGCCATGCCCGACAGATGTCAACCGTACCGTCCTTGACAATGTATTTCCGATAATTATTCGTCAGGATAACTTCATCCATAATCGCACAGACAAAACCTTCGGTTTCCCCGAAGAGGTCACCGAAGCATAGCCAGGATACAGACGCCAAAAAGTCTACATCAGGCCCGTGGAGGGCCCGGAAAAAGCGTCCGTGTAGCTCTTTGCCCTGCCATACTTCCTTACGATCGTTAGTATCAAGTACTGCAGGTTTGCGCCAGTTCTCTTTTGCCAAGGAGAGCGGGGTGAGGCCCTTGTCCACTGCGACCACATCTCGGTGCATACCCACGTCAGTTTGAAGGAAGTATTCCCTGAGACTGTAAATCTCGCGGTTGTGGAGGGTTTTAGCATTTAGGAAACCTCGACCCCCACACTTCCGCGGGATGTACAGTCTCATCACTGATGACCGTGGGTGATGCATCCGATTTGCTGTCAGCAATGTACGGACCTTCCTATCTAGAGCGTCAAGTTCCGTCTGAGTCCATTTGAGTATGCCGAAAGAATACATCAACACTGGCATGACCCAACCGTTGAAGGCACGCACCTTGTTTCCGCCTGATAAAAGACTATTTAACACTTTATTCAGGCGGCCAAAGAAGCGTTCCCTCAACGATTGTTTCATGTCGGCAACATTGATGCCTAATGCTTCCGACATACCCAAGTACTTGTAGGTTTCGGTTGAGGAGAGGGATCTAAGGTGTATGGAATCCGAGAGTTTAGGTTCCCACGGATTCCATAATCCTCCCTCGCTTTACATGCATGACTGCACATTTTTGCACACCAAATTCCATCCTGATGGCGCTACTGAACGTTTGGGTTACCTTCAGTAGCTCCATTGGTCGCAAATTGTTGGGGGCAAAGAGTTTCAAGTCATCCATGTAAAGGAGGTGAGATATCACCTGACCACCCCTTCTCAACCGGTAGCCTAGACCTGAATCCTCCAGCAGTGTGCTTAGAGGATTCAAGGCTAAGCAAAACCAAAGCGGACTCAAACTATCGCCCTGAAATATTCCCCGCTCAATCCTGATCGGTTCATCAATTCCCCGGGTCTGTCGACATCCTGGATAGAGAAGGACCGTCCTCCATTGCCGCATACATGACATCAGGAAGGTGCGCAGAGTGGCATCTATTTTATACAATTCCAGCACCTTCATGAGCCATGTATGCGGCACCGAATCATAGGCCTTCTTATAATCTATCCAACAAGTCGACAAATCCTTCCGGGATCTACGAACCTGTTGGCTAATGGTCATGTCTATAAGGAGCAGCTCCTTGGTACCGCGGGACCCATTCTTACATCCATTCTGAGACACAGACATAATTAAGTTGTTATTAATATGGTGTGAAATTTTTGCTCTAAGAATGGATGTAAGAACTTTATAGACCGTCGGTAAACATGTAATTGGTCTATAATTTTTAGGTTCCGCAGTACTGCCCGATTTATGGAGCAGGTGGGTGACTCCTGTTGTGAAGAACAATGGGAGGGACCCAGTCTCTAAAGATGACTGGAATTGCGAGGCTAAGCAGGCGTGTGACCTTTGTAGCCATTTAAGCCAGAAATTGTGCAATCCGTCCGGTCCTGGGGATTTCCAGTTAGGCAACGGACGGACTGCACGGGCCACATCCAGAGGACTAATGATAATGGCCTCCATGTCTGGTATTGGATCACATGCCTGCTCAACAACACGCATCCAATCACCTTTAGTGTGACTGACGGGCACCGACCAAATGCTTCGCCAGAAAGTTTTTATGGCTTCATTATCCGGTGGACGTGCGTCAGTCACACCTTGATTGGGAGTGGGCCGCTCCCATGCTCGGTATACCCACCTTTCATCGTTCTGGAACATGCGGTTCTGAGTGTACCGATCCACTCTTCGCCTGTACCGACGGATACGGTTTGCCCATGCATAAACTTTCTGCTTCAGGAAGTCGATGCGCTCTGTGACATGGGATACATATTCTCGGGGACTAATACTAGTTCCCGAGAACGCCCGCCTCACAAAGCGTATCACCCTTAGGCGTGTATTGCCCTCCCTGAAGCAGATGAGCTTCCCGATGAGTACCCTGGCCTCATTAATACGACACTCAATCCTGCACTGCCAAGCTGGTGCAGCGGGTTTCGGTCGTACAGCTCGGTCAGTGTTTGGAAATTTGACACGGGCTATACGACATGCCGCAACAGCCGTGCAATACAAGATCGAGTGTGTATCGCAAAGGTCTGCGCTGCTTTCAATAAAATTTGGTAACAGCGCATCCAGGGCACACACCAGTGCTCTGTTTCTTTTATTCATGGGCAAACGTGGTAGCCGTGGTCTGAGGTCAGGTGATATGAACCGGTACTCACGGATCGCATCCTCCAGTGCACTCCTTAATTCCACATTGCATAGGTTGTCTGCAGATATAGCCCTGCCATCCTCTTCCTTATCGTGTTGGTTTGCCTGCAGTGGGATCACGGCAGGCGCATGCACGACATTCTGGGATGGGGGAGGATTACTAGCAGAGCTATTCTGCATTTCCGTGCGCAGCCGATCAAGTGTAGCGTTATCCAACCTGTGGTTGTGTTGAATGACGCGCACCTGATCTGACAATCGTTGGGCCGAGACGTTAACGGCAGGTTCAAGCACCTGAAACAGAGAGAGCATCCGACTTCGGTACGCTGTAAGGTTAATTCCTCCCTCGGTAGCCCCATAATATGCGCGCATCACATTTTCATTAATGGACTTAGTCCATCGCATGCGCGACACATTTCCACCGGCAGCGGGGACCCTGTTCGGGGCCTGTTGGCCTCGAAGTCCCAAGCCCGCTGGTGGCCGGCCTCTCCCCTGCCGACGTACAGATGTTGGCGACGTCGGCGGGGAAAAATACTCGTCGCTCGAGCTCGACGCAACTGCCACGGCCGGTGTCGTCACAGCGCTCACGGTGGCGCTGGGTACCGGCGGCGGCGAGGCGGAGCTGAGCGACGAGTCCGGAGGTGGTGGGTGTGCTCGTTTCGTCGCTGATCTAGTCAACATTCTTTGTAGTCGCAACAATACTTGCAGAAGAGTCGGAAACAATTTCAGATGCCAATTTGTTCATCACTTCATTAGTTCCCATCAATCGGGATCCGTTGTTTGGCAAAATCCAGTACCTTCATCTGTCCGTTTTTGCAGATATATTTCTATTGAGTTTTGTAAGGAAACTCCGGAAAAAACCAAGGCAGTTATCGATGATATTAAAAAACAAATTAGGGCTGCACAAGCACCACTTATAAACAAAGATGGTGTTGTAGTAAATGTGAAGCATGAACTTTTTCTAACGATGACCGATGGAAAGGTGGCTCAGGTCCTTACAGATACTCCATCTGGTTCCACATGCACGATATATGGGGCTACTCCACGGCTAATGAATGACCTATCGAAAGTAACTGCCAGACCTGAAAACGAAAACGCCTACCAATACGGATTGTCCACCTTACACGCCTGGATTCGCTGCATGGAAATGATATTGCATATTTCCTATAATCTTTCGTTTAAGACTTGGTCTGCTTCAACTGAGGGAAATAAGAGATAAAAAAAAAAGAACTTGTTCATAAACGTTTCAGGGATTAATCGTCGACAAACCTCGGCAAGTTAGCGGGAATACGAACGATGGCAATACCGCACGAAGATTCTTCTATAATAGCACTTGCTCATCGGAAATAACAGGTGTAGATGAGGCATTGATTAAACGCCTATACATTATCTTGCAAGTTCTTTCTTCTGGAATGATGATCGACCCTGAAAAATTTGGGGAATATGCAATAGAAACTGCAAGAATGTAAATGTAAGTAATTACGATTGGTATTATATGCCATCCTCCGTTCATAAAATACTCATACACGGGGAAAACGTTATCAAACATTTTGCGGTGCTTCCTATTGGACAGCTATCGGGAGTCTCGCAACAAAGACTACAGAAACATACGACTTCATCATGCCAGAAAATGTTCCCGATCTGCTACAAATAAAGATGGCTTTAAAACGGTTTTATACACGTCAGATCCATATATAACACGTTTGAGAAAACCGTACGTAAGAAATGTGAAAGAACTTGAAGAAGAGGCACTAAGTCTTTTAAACGTGGCACCTGAAAGTGAACCCACATTTACTGAACCTGATCCTGAAGTGGTATAAGTTAAAAATAATATTTATATTTAGTTACATCCGCCATACCTAGCTACATCATTTCCTGAAGCCAGAGTATAGGATGTACCTATTAGTAATATGATTCTAATTTAGTAAATTGTTTTCATTTATATATATTTTGTTTACTTTGCTTGTTGTAATTAACCATGGTTTAAATCTTTTTAGTAATTATAAACTTGTATTCCACTTGAAATAAATTTTTAACTATTTTTTTCGTGATTTTTTCCCATTTCTTTCATTCTATTAAAAAAAACATACATAGATATACAAGAAAACACTATAAACTATACATCATTCGAATTTCCAAACCTTATTGCATATTTGTGCCAAATTTCATTACAATACGACAAAAATTCATGAAGTTACAGATTTTTGATCCGATACCGACCTATATTTTCCATATTGCGTCGCCAGCGTGAACCATTGGACTGTCACCAACGAAAAAGTTGGTCAATAGACAAACACTCAGTTAAAAATATCTTGTGTGATTGCATTCTCTTAACTAAACGTTTTGTTTCATGAAGCATACTTTCCTGCGGCATCTCTTGCGCTATCCGTCTGTGGACCTAAGTTCACATCGAACGGATCATCTGTTCCCTGACGTAAAGCTTCATGAAACGGATCAAATGAAGAAGACGCTTCAGCGATGAACCCTGAAACTAATCAGCACCCTAATTGAGTAACACACTTTGATCCACAATCCAAATTTTGAAAGAAATTTGTAAAATTTGACTTCATCATAATAACGTAAATACTGAATGCAATGAATGTTTGCAAAAACTGTCAAAAAAATAAGAAAATATTTCAAACAGAAATTAAGACATAGGTACAGATCAGGGTTGTAACGGATATCCGTATCCGCATCCGCAACTGCGGAGCATCCGCATAAATTTTGATATCCGCAAAACATCCGCATCCTCAACTTTTGATTTTAAAAGCTCCGCATCCTCATCCGCATCCTCATAATTTCTATGAGGATGTGACCCTACCTTGTTCGCACAAATCGTGGATTTTTTAAAACTCGCGCCGAACTAAATGGGCGGGCCGATAAGTGAGTTACGCGTTACTATTGGC
This sequence comes from Agrochola lychnidis, assembly GCA_963680765.1. NCBI lineage: Eukaryota > Metazoa > Arthropoda > Insecta > Lepidoptera > Noctuidae > Agrochola > Agrochola lychnidis. Next base: position 14,949,407 of record OY796869.1, on the reverse strand, counting down.
TGAATTCGCAATGTCCTTGTCCTATGACAGATGATCGGCCACACGTGGCACTGGTGGCACGACTGTGGTGTCACATTGCACAATCTGAGTTAGCCGACGTTCACACGGACGTGATAAAATCGCAGCGATTTTTTTTTCGTGCACTGGATTTTCAACGCTCTGTTTAGCGCCGAAAGTTAAAAATCCAACAGTGTGTTTTTTCTACGCGCTGGGACGAGAGTGCGTCCCAGCGCATTGGATTCTCAACGTTCGGCTTAACACCGAGAGTTGAAAACCGCGTGCGCGATAAATTCCCGCCGATATTATATTGCTTCTGTGTTTACGTCGGCTTACTGCGTATAAAATCATTCGATTTTTTTTTATCACCGCCACTGACTGGCCAGTATTCCGAGCGAACAATTATTTTGTGGAGCAGGCCCTTATTTATGATGAACTTAGAAACCGCTTAGAAGGCGAAATGGCCTGCCAGTTACTTTTTATCAAATATAATTTACCTTTATTTAATTTTGAATATTAAAGTTGTGCATTTGACTCCACAATTTGAAATTTTAGTTACCAAATTTCATCATCATATATCATAATCAGCCTATAATGTTCCCACTTTTGGGACACAGGCCTCCTCTCGGTGAATATTAACAACTTTAATATTAAATTTTTTTTACCTACCAAATAATTACCTACAACCTATACAAATATAAATACTATAAAAAACAAGGGCTATTTTTTGTACGACATCTGCATCCGCACCCTCATCCGCATCCTCAATAAGGAATTTTCCAATATCCGTATCCTCATCCGCATCCTCAAACCCGATTATCTCGATATCCTCATCCGCATCCTCATCCGTTATATGACATCCGTTACAACCCTGGTACAGATATGGTCAAGATAAAGCCGTCGTCTCATGCTATTATAATTTTGTAGGTGTTCCTGGCATCCACATGGTATACAGGCATGCGACCACGGCTTAACCTTGATCATTTTTGTACCTACATCTTGATTTCTGTCTGAAACATTTTGTTTTTTTTTGTTTGGGCTCCGCTCGCCCCTTGGATCTTGCCCCTTTCGATTAAAATGTTCCACTCGCCCCGTTTATTTTTATTTTGGTGTAGTGATTTGACCCTTACGAAGGGGCGAGTGAAAAATTGACATTTAAATAATTATTTTGGTGTATCGATTCGCCCCTTTTTTTTTTGGTTGGAAATTATCAAATAACTTCTCCCGCTCTGGGCGGAGCGGAAGGGCGTGTCAGACTCTTACTGACTAAAACCCACCCGTGTTCCTTCGGTCGCCCTGTTACCGGGGGCCACGATTTCCCTATCGGTTTTCTTCGAAGCCCCAGCAGGCATTGGCCCTAGCGGACCCCGTCAATTCTGCTGACATCTCTTTGAAGCGCGCGTGGAACACAACGCGCTGTCGACCCGAGCTTGGTCCTTATCGGACAGCGAGCTACCCATTGCTCACCGTCCGTAAGCCCACGCCTACGGTGGCCGGAAATCGGCTCGTGATTCCCGCCCCGGGCGTCTCCTCCTGAGGCGGTTAGGGGCGTGAGGGCGCGAAATTTCCCTTTCCCTCGCGCGTTCCACCTCCTCTTTCGCGAGCATTTCCGCTTCGCAGAAGGAGGTGACGGCCTGCCATTTCTTCTCGCTCCGTACCATGGCCTGAACCAGGGCCAGGGCCAGGGATTCGCCCCTTGCGCATTTCCTTTGAAATTTAACCTAAAAAGGTACAGTTAGACTGAAAAATGCACACATTATGAAAAAAATGGCCAGCTCAAAAATCGTGAAGTGTAAAACGTGTAATATTGTGATTAACGAGGTGTTGGCTTTTGTGCAAAATAAGTTGGATGTTATAGACAATGAGAGCCTCATTAATATTTGTGCAACGGGTTTCTCCGGTGAAGATATCGATCAAGCAAAGTCATTATTATTTGAATCGTTGTCGGCGGGTAAGCGTAAAATGTCCTGACGTAAAGACAAGAGACATAAGGACCTGGAAGACATTATAACTCTGTTCAAGAATACAGACCCCTATTCCTATATTTGTGGCCAAAGAACTGAGCAAACTTATAACCTTTGACCACGTTGACGTTCCGGGGCTGCTTAAGGATTTAGTGCTAATTAAAAACGAGTTAAAGTTTGTAAAGAGTAATTACGCAACGGTTGAGCAGCTACAGGAAATAAAAAGTGAACTGCATAATTGCAAATATGGGTCAATTGTGGGAATCATCATCATCATCATCATCAGCCTATAGCAGTCCACTGCTGGACATAGGCCTCTCCAATTGCACGCCATTCAGCTCGATTCTCGGCAACTCTCATCCAGCTGCTACCAGCCACCCTTCGAAGATCGTCACTCCACCTAGCCTGAGGGCGTCCTACCTTACGTTTGCCAATTCGCGGTCTCCACTCAAGAACACGTATACCCCAACGGTCATCGGTTCTACGGCTGATATGGCCGGCCCACTGCCACTTCAGCTTGCTAATTCTGTGAGCTATGTCGATAACTTTGGTTCTCTGCCGGATCACTTCGTTCCGGATTCGATCCCTCAGAGAGACTCCAAGCATAGCCCGCTCCATGGCTCGCTGAGCAACCTTAAATTTATGGACCAGCCGTACCGTGAGTGTCCACGTTTCGGCTCCGTAAGTCATAACAGGCAAGACGCACTGATTGAAGACCTTCGTCTTTAGGCTTTGTGGAATACGCGACGAGAAGACTCGACGAAGTTTCCCAAACGCTGCCCAGCCCAGCTGAATTCTTCTGTTAGCCTCCCTCTCAAAGTTGTTCTTACCAAACTGCAGAGTTTGCCCGAGGTAAACGTTTTCTCGAACAACCTTGAGAGCACCGCCATTGACAGCAATCGGCCCCGGAGTGACGTGTTCGTTGAACATAACCTGGGTTTTGTCCAAGTTCATCCGGAGACCAATGCGCACAGAAGAATTAACTAGGCCGTCCAGCATCTGCTGCAAGTCAAGCAGCGATTCGGCCAGTATGACGATGTCATCTGCAAATCTCAAGTGTGAGATGTATTCGCCGTTGATGTTAATGCCACGCCCTTCCCAGTTCAGCGTCTTAAACACATCCTCCAATGCGTTAGAGAACAATTTCGGGGATATGACATCCCCTTGTCTCACCCCTCGACGCAGGGGGATATGTTCAGTACGCTGATACTGAATTTGGACGGTCATTGTCGCGTTTTCATACAGACATCTCAGCACTTGGATGTATCGCCAGTCGACTTGGCATCGCTGCAAAGACTCCAAAACAGACCAGGTCTCGACAGAGTCAAAAGCCTTCTCATAGTCCACAAACGCAAGACACAGTGGCCGATTATACTCATCGGACTTCTGTATAATTTGCCGCACTGTGTGAATGTGGTCTATGGTGCTGTATCCTCCTCGAAACCCAGCCTGCTCCGGTGGCTGAAACTCGTCGAGTCTTCTCGCTAGACGATTCGTAACGACTCTTGAAAACAACTTATATACTTGGCTAAGGAGCGAAATGGGTCTGTAATTCTTTAAAAAAGTCTTGTCACCTTTCTTAAAGAAGAGAACGACCACACTCTCTCGCCACGCTTCTGGAGTTCTCCCAGAGAACAGGACAGAGTTGAAGAGCTCCCGAAGCTCTTTCAGTACAGGACTTCCTCCAGCTTTCAGGAGCTCGGAGCTTTTCCATTTTTAAGCTGTTTAAGAGCCGCCTCGATTTCGTCTTGGCTGACTTCTGGCAGGTCTTCCGTGAAATGGCGGGTTAAGGTGGCTCTGGAATCCTCAGTTTCGGGATCAGGTCGAGATGCGTGCGATGCGTACAACTGGCCGTAGAAGTTTTCTACTTCCAAAAGGATCTCCGGCTTCGAAACGACGATATCCCCACTGGGTTTGGTCAACTTCGTCAGGTGGCTCCTCCCGAGTGACTGGACGAACACCTTCGACCCCCGATTTTGCTCAATCGCTTTCTCTATAGAGCGCGTATTGGAGCGTCGGAGGTCGCGTCGTACCAGTGTTCTTATGTTGTTGTTGAGTGCCCGTTGTTCTGACGAAGTGATAGGTGGGTTTTCACGTCGTTCCGTCATAAGCTCCAGAGTCTCCTTTGAAAGTTTTGACTTCTTGCCCGTACGCCGCATTTTACAAAAACGCGTGCCTTCCTCCCTGAGGATTTCCGCCACTTGGTCGAGTGCTTGGTCAACGTCATTTGTGGTTTCCACGGCAGCAAATCGGTTCTCCAAGTTTGATTGGAACGCTTCAGATCCCAGCATGGTTTGGAGCATGTTTGGACGGAGCCTAGACCTCATCAAACGAGTTCGCTCGAGCTTAAAGTTGATATTCAGAGAGCCTCGGACAAGTCTGTGATCACTGCCAGTGTTGAACCTGTTGATCACCGAGACGTCCCTGAATATATGCTTCTTATCCGCTATGATGAAGTCTATCTCATTTTTCGTCATAGTATCGGGGCTTCGCCACGTCCACTTCCTTTGGAGCTGTTTCTTAAAGAAGGAGTTCATCATGAAAAGCCCCTCTTTCTCTAGGAAGTTGACAAGCATTTGCCCCCTATGATTTCTGCTGCCAAACCCATAAGATCCTACTACCGATTCGCTGCAATTCTGTACTCCCACTTTAGCATTAAAATCCCCCATGAGAACATTGTAGTGGGCCTTAGTGGTGGAATGCAAGGCCTTGGAGATATCCTCAAACATTTCCTCCACTTCGTCATCCGAGTGTGCCGAGGTCGGTGCGTAAACCTGAATAACCTTGAGGCTATACCTCTTGGTTAACTTCACTACAAGGTACGCTACCCTGTTCGAGACACTAGAGACTTCTACAACGTTGTCACAAAGGGATTTGTTTACCAGGAACCCGACTCCGCCTTGGGATAGTTGGTCTCCCTCTCGAAAATACAAAAGGTGGCCCGATTCAAGGGTTATTGTGTCCTCTCCCTTTCTTCGGACTTCACTTAAGCCAAGAATATGCCACTTTATTTTTCCGAGCTCTTCTTCTAGCTGCACTAGGTGTTCGTCGAGCCGTAACGTGCGTCCGTTGTACGTTGCCAAGGTCAGTTGGGTTTAGGTAACCCGGGGATTCTTCGCACCCCCTACCTTACCGTTACCTTGATTGCCGCCAAAATCAGGAATAGCAAGGCGGCCGGGAACTGGAGGCCGTGGTTGAATTTGACTTGCCATTTGGAGGGTTTGCCCATAATCGCCACGCTGGGCATGCGGGTTGGCGATCGCAGATCGCAGCTTCTCGCACTAGTGACGTTGCTGCCCGTCACTAGTCTGCACCATTTAGCTGCGAAATTTTATTTAGAATGGTTATACCGCCATTTGTCGGTTGTCAGAGCCTCGTTAGTTATTCAGCAGGGTGCACCACGAGCAGGTGAGGTTGACTTGGGGCACTGAGATGGTAGGTGTGCCCCCTTACACCCCCAATTGTGGGAATAGATGACTACAACGTAAACTGGATAGCGGGCCAGTAGGTATATCACCTATGATAAACAGAATCAAGGAGCCGACACAGAAACAACATAACGGTGAAAGCACACCACTAGTGCTATCTCCGTCATACATGCGCCCGGAGGATAACTCAGTGAGCGAGACCGGTGTAACCGAGCGGGACACAAATATGCACAGTGTCGCGCCAGGTGGAAATCAACGTGTGTCGATGGCGGGTAAATTGTTATCGTAATCAGCTGAGAAAGTACGTGCAACTATGCCGGTTTGCCTATTGAAGTGTCTGAAAATACACTAACTATGGCAGAAATCGTATAAAAATGGCGATTTTAAGACAAATAAACCCGAACCTGGTTCGTATATTTCTCGTCTACATAAACGATCTCCCAAAATTCATAGCAGAATCCGGACCATGCGTTTTGTTTGCGGACGACATTTCCATTCTCTCCTCGTGTCATGATAACCTAAACCTAAACAGTACCCTTAACGATATACTTAGCAAAATAATAACTTGGATGAACGAACACAACCTCGAAATTAACTTTGCAAAGACTAAACTCATAACTTTCCATCCCCACCAAAAAAATCCTCTCAATGTAGCTTTTACTTATAATAATCACAAAATAGAAACAGTCAATGAATTCACATTACTAGGCATAACCATAGACAAGAATATAAATTGGAAATCACACGTACAAAAAATTAAATCGAAACTTTCGAAATTCCTATATGCTTTTCGAGAAATAAAAAAAACCACAAATTTACAGACAGCTCTAGTAACATACTACGCCTATGCTTATGCATGGCTTAGTTACGGCATAATAATGTGGGGAAATAGTACAGATGCACCTACACTGTTTACAATTCAAAAGAAATTCGTCCGTATCCTAGTTAATATACAACAAATAGATAGCTGCAAACCCCATTTTATAAACCTGAACATTTTAACTCTGCCTTGTATATATATACTTGAAATATGTAAATTCGCTCATAAATACCCACACTTTTACACTAAACGAGAAGACATACAAACAAGATACACACTCCGATACAAAACACGACTAAACTTACCAAAATCCCGCCTAAAAATACATTCAACAAGTCCTCTAGTTATGTCAATAAAAATATATAACAAATTACCTGAATCAATCAGAAAAGAAAAAAAACTCCATCTATTCACAAATAAATTAAAAAATCTATTATTAAGTAAATGTTACTACAGTGTACAAGAATATTTAAATGATAAATCTCTAAAACTCAAATAAAATACACAATAAATGTTTTTTTTAGAATAAATTAGATTATAAGATAAACAGTAAGTCCTCATCTCTACTATATTTCTTTTGCTGTGCCCAACAGGGTCCACGATTGTTTCTTTTCAAATGTTTACCACCTAAGCACATACATTGTGGAATGCAATAAAGTATTGAGTATTGAGTATTGACTGTCGTTCAAAGAAATCGTCTACGAAATCACTTTGTGAGTCAGTTAGGGAAGGCAACTACGAAACCTATGAGTAATTTTAAGGCGGCTGACATTAAAGTGCCCTTGTTTGTCTATAATGTACATAAAGACACGGTGGAAGATGACATAACGCAATATATTTATAATAAAACGCAGGAAAGATTGACCCTCACTAGAATTAAAATGAAATACGACATAGGATAGAACACATTTAAACTGTATGTATCTAAATGTAGAATGCATTTGTATCTTGATGATAATCTATGGCCGGACGGAATAAAGCCGCCGTTTGTGAGTATGAGAAAGGGACCAGACGAGCAAATTTTTAATGGAACATAATCAAAACAGCATACTGGTTAGTTTAAATTACAAAAATGTAAAAAGGAGTGTAGAATGTATGCGATCACTGTGCAAGCGCGCGGATTTGATAGCACTTCAGGAGACGTAGCTGGTGCCGCTGGATCTGCCTTTCCTCGGCAGCATCGACGATAACTTTAGTTATATCGGAAAATCGGCGATTGACTTATCATCCGGAGTGAGGCGAGGGAGACCATTCGGTGGGGTCGCGATTCTGTGGCGTAAAAGTTTTTTTACGAAAGTGACAGTTCTGAGTTGTGATAGTGATCGTATTACGGCAATTAGAGCGAATACAGGTAACAATCGTTAAGTTGTAATTATATGTGTGTACATGCCTAAGTACCGACCAGTCCGACAACCTACCAATGTTTACGAATTGTCTAGGGGAGATAAGCACTATTGTACAACAAAATAATGTGGAATCGGTATTTATTCTGGGTGATTTCAATGCTCACCCGTCAGCTCCTTTTTGTGACGAGTTATTTGATTTTTGTGACGATGATAAATGGATTTGTGCTGACATAGCTAAACTTGGTAGATCGTCGGACACACATATATTCTATAGTGAGGCTCACCATTGTAAGCGCTGGTTAGATTACTGTTTAGTCACGGAATCAGGTTGGCAAACAATAACTAGCATTAGTGTTGACTATGGAGTATATTGGTCAGATCACTTACCTTTAATTGTTAAATGTAATCTTGACATGATTAAAACTAAGTGTATTTCTTCCAATTGGATTTCTAATGATGTTTTGTGGGGTGATAGGGAAAGTGACGAAATAGTAAGTTATTCTGACATTTGTAATAATAAACTTAAAGACCTTCACTTCCCCAATGAATTTTGTGTTTGTGCAGACAGTATGTGTAGTAATTTTGAGCATAGATATATTATTGACAAATAATACAATGACATTGTTAACATTTTATGTGAGGCATCTATGCAAAGCAAGAAGGTGAGAAAGTTAAAAAAGGGTAAAACGGTAGTGGGGTGGAACAAACACGTGAGAGAAGCTCATAGTCTGGCTAGGCAGGCATACCAACACTATGTGGGATATGCTAGACCTGAAAGTGGGTCGGTTCATGACAACATGTATCTTACACGGAAAACATTTAAATCCAGATTGAAGTTCTGTCAAAACCATTAAGACCAGCTTAAAATGGATTTATTAGCCTCACACGTTACGGTTAAAAAATTTCGAGCTTTCTGGAACGGTACTAAGAGGATGAACGGTAGGGTTAGTTTGCCAGTGACTGTAGGCGGGTGTACTGAGCCTGTAGATATAGCTAACCTTTTTAAAAATCATTTTAAAGTTGAGTCACCGCTTGCCGTCAGTTCTACTGTTGCGGATGTTGAGCCCGTCACTGTCTGTGGGAACCCGATTGGGTTTTCTGCTAAGGATGTGAAAAATATCATTAATAACATGAAACGTGGTAAATCTCCGGGCAGGGACGGACTCAGCATTGAGCACCTTCAGCAAGCAGGTAAACATTTATATAGAGTACTGGCTATGTTGTTTACTTTTTGCATCCGTCACTCGTACTTATAACCAAAGATGACAGAAACTATTGTTGTACCTATAGCAAAAAATGTCACTGGTGATGTAACTGACACGAATAATTATAGGCCTATCTTCCTGGCTACTGTGATGGCGAAGGTCTTCGATGGTCTTCTGGATGTTCAGCTCAGCAAGTATATTAACCTTCACGATGCCCAATTTGGGTTTCGCGAGACTTTGTCAACTGAAAGTGCTATTTTGACACTAAAGCACACAGTCGCTTACTATGTTGATAGGAAAACAGGTGTACGAACAGAAAAAATATTTAAACATATCCATATACTTTTTATGGAATTAAAAAAAAATGTAACAAAACAGTGTAACTTTTAAACTAAATCATCTATCACGATGAAACAAACTCCATAATAATTGGAAGTAATTAGGCGTCCTTATAAAATGAAAATTGAGAAAAAAACTCCCCTCAATTGAAAATAAACATGTTTTTTAGCAAAAATCTGTATTTTGTTCATCAATTTTTACAATAATTGTAAAATTTATCAATAAGATGCTAAAGAGATATTTTTTTTTTAATGTTAAAAAAACAAAAAAAATAACATTTTATTTTTATTTTTTCGTCGATAAAATTAAGCATAGATTCTCTCATTTCGATATGTGCATATTATAAAGAACCACACTGTATACTGTCTACTATTAATAGCGATCTATCTCTCTTTTACTGAAAATAGGTTATTGGGCTCGGCAGCTAGTGAAAGTGGTAGTGGGAATGAGTGGGAGATTTTTGTGTGTAGTGTCGAAAAGACGCATGTAATCGTGTTGCACATAATTATTATACTTTTTTACATTATTTATAAATGATTTGAACTAATTTACAAATATAATGCTTTCAGGGCGGCTAAGGTCTGCCCGGCTTGGGCGGACCATCGCCGTGTCCTCGTGGAGGCGATCGGCGACGGTGATCTCTCTCGTCCGGCCCTGATTCCTGCCATGGTACGGAGCGAGAGGAAATGGGAGGCCGTCACCTCCTTCTGCGAAGCAGTAACGCTCGCGAAGGAGGAGGCGGAACGCGTGAGGGAGAGGCAAAATTCGCGCCCTCACGCCCCTAACCGCTGCAGGAGGAGACGCCCAGGGCGTCGGGAATTGAGGGCCGAGAGCCGATTTCCGGCCACCGTAGGCGCGGGCTTGCGGACGGTGAGCAATGGGTAGCTCGTCGTCCGATAAGGACCAGGCCCGGGTCGACGGCGCTTTGTGTTCCACGCGCGCCTCAAAGAGATGTCAGCAGAAATGACGGGGTCCGCTAGGGCCGATGCTTGCCGGGGCTGCGAATAATGGCCGAAAGGGAAATCGTGGCCCCCGGTAACATGGCAACTGAAGGAACACGGATGGGTTTTAGTCAGTTAGAGTCTGACACGCCCTCCCGCTCCACCCAGAGCGGGAGAAGTTATTTGATAATTTCCTACCCAAAAATAATAAGAACGGCTAAGAGCTAATATAACTGCATAGCTTTGTGATTTTAAATGTCCTGTGACTGTGGGCATTATGCGGTACTGAATTCGTAGGGTAAGGAGATTCTGCAAGTAAACTGGAAATTCAATTCCAATCGTAGTGCAAAGTGCCTTGAACGAAACCAAAGCGCAATTTATTTCGACTCCAACATCAGTTATCGAGCTTCGAAGAAATCCTTAAGAGCGTTTATTCTAAAAGTTGGCAACGTCACAAATAGATGTCAAATATTTCGCTGATTTAATTAATATTATTGTATGGTAATATGAAATGTGGCCAACTAGCGAACTAGAATATTAATAATTAATTTCGATTATAACAATGAATTTGATGTTGTAATCGTTTTAGGCTAGGTTTTAGGCATTTGAAAAGTTTCCAAACACTTTTTTACATCTAAAACTAAATATTCAGTGTTACGATATTAATTATTGTATTTCATAATCAATATTTTAGTTCTCTAGTTAGCCAAATTTCATATTTCCATACAGTAATATTGCCAAATTAATCAAAACAAGTAAATATTTAACAGCTATTTGCGACGTTGCCAACTTTTAAGATAAACGCTCTTAATACAAGCTGAAATTTTAATGGTTGGTTTTCTGCAGAAAAATGATTTTGTCATGGTATAAATATTTCGTTGTACCTATTTGTTTTACTTCATAAGAGTAGCATTACAAATCATTACTATTTATTAAGATCTAATTAACTGCGCATTGGTATCACTTTAATAGTGCTTTTAATTGTACGTATATATAATACTAATTTTACACTCTCACTTTTGCTTGTTTTAAACAATTTAATCATATTTATTTACTTAAACAATATGATTATATATATTTCGGCGCGATGGTGGCCGGTTTGAAGTGTTGTTGAAGGAGACCTGGGGGCCTACCACCAGTTCAAAAGCAGTATTATTTTAATATTACTTCAGTGAGAGAAAGAGATGGAGCTATACGTCCTGCACGCGTAGTATGACCACCGTAGAAACGAGTTTTGTCGACGGAAGAATAGACAAAATGACAGATAAACAATCACAATCCGTCATTTTGTCTATTCTTCCGTCGACAAAACTCGTTTCTACGGTGGTCATGCTACGCGTGCTGTAGAGCTTCATCTCTTTTCCACACTGAAGTAATATTAAAATAATACTGCTTTATGAGCATGTGGTCGGCCCTCTGTACCCTAATTGCGTAGCTTATTTTCGTAAACAATTTCGCGAAATTTGTTTCATTTTGACACTTCAACAACATTCATTGCGTTATTGAACAGATTTTTTTTTCCAACTTATGAAGCAATGGATTAGAAATCTGTTTCAACTCGAAACAAATTGTGATTGTGTTGCATTACGCAATTAGAGTACTACTTATTACAAGGTCCACGTGGTTTTGAGGGTTTTCATTCGTCATTATTTAAAGGTTTTACCTTTTTTTCAGGTTCTCAGTTATTTAAATTAGAATAAACCTTGTAGGAAAGTGAGCTCAGTAGGAGTAGTGTTCATATTATTATACAAAATTGTAGCGCACATATCGATCCCTTCAATACTGAATAAGGAACATCCCATCAACAGTGTTTTGGCAAATGTGATATCAATCCCAATAGTATTCAATAAAAACTTACAAAACAATTGCAGCATTATGAAATATTTGATGTTCCTCAAAGTGCAACACATTTTTGTTGTTTGTTCGTTTTTGTTTAGGTTAAAATGTACCTACTTCCAGTAAGATTAGTAATAATTATAATCGTAAAAATCAGCAGACTTTTTCTAAAAACAAAAATAAAGCCACAAAAAAATACACGAGTAATCGCAGCTCGTGAATTCACAAAAAATGCGTCGAGTTATTCCTTATCAGATCCAATAGTTATTAATGTTATATAGAATCGTAACTTCAATCAATTGAGAATAGTTATAGTCATCAGTATGTCACGTGCCCTGAAACATGCAGCCGTAAGTGAGGAGTCGCCGGTGATGGTGAAGCTGGGTGACTGCCATTTACTAGCTTATCTCGAGGCGACACCGAGGCGACACCGCTACGATGCTTATTAGTGTGCTTTGTAGTATGGAATTTCATAGAAATAATGCTAAACGGCTCATGTTAAGGCGATGGTGATCCCGTGCTGTGCTTATACGTGTGCATTGTTCTTATATAGGCTTTTGAGTTTGTGTTGAACCTAGGGTCGTCAACTTTTTTATATCAAATATAGTATTTTCGAAGCCATTGCCTGTAAAAATATAGTAGATGGCGAAAAAATATAATATGTAAGTTTAAAAAAGAAATAGTAGGTGGTAGGATCGGAGGAATTTAGTATTACCTAGTTGTGCAATTCCACTTTTATTGACAGCAATACTTTTCCCACTAATTGTAACATTCCCGTTATAAATGTTACTCAGGTCATTAACGCACCATTCGATTTTTTGTCTCCCATTCAATTTTGTACTTCTGCAACCACTTTTTCTTTGTCGGTGGTGGTGTTATAATCCAGAACTATCACCTTCACCACTACTTTCACTGTCCATTTTAGCCAAATTAAAAAAAAGTTAAACAAACGAAGTGCTAGTGCAAAGTGCGCGCGAAATCAGAATTGTTTTGAACTTTTTGCCGTTTGACTTTGACAGATAAAGAATAAATTGAACGAATCTGTCAACTTGATAAGTTTCATTAAAAAGACATTACACTCCTTGTTGAGCAGTTGGTCGTGTAAAAACAGATAGTGGTAGCGTTTCGTTTTACAACAATTTGAAAACAATAATGTTATAACATGACCGACTGCCCAACAAGGAGTGTAATGTTTTCAGGGTTCGTGTATGTATGTTTCTTTGTGGCACCATAGCTTTTATTATCTATTACACTTTCACGCTTACGCCATTGAACCGATATTTATGAAAATTTACAGATAAGTAACCTGGAATCGGAAAAAGACAATTTTTTTGTTTAAAAATTAAAATCACTTAGACTGAGGGCCGATTGTTTCACGTCCACTTAACGCACGGGTATACGTCAAAAATGGCGTTAACTATCATCAAACCAAAAAAAGCCTTGTTTCACAAAATTATGGCCTTAACGTCCATTACAAACTAACGATTACAGTAATCGGTGCCATATCCACTGGCTAACGTCATTTTACTCTCAAACATTTGCACCAAACAGTAAAATATGGACTCTCTTTTGTTATATTCGCCTTTGTTCGACAATAGTTTACACGATGGTGAAAAAAATAGTGTAGAAAGAAAGAAAAAGTATTTATAACTCGTGTTAATAACGTAAACCTATGGGACGACCAGGAATTTATTGCAAGATACCGTGTTTCTAAGGAAGTAGCTCTATTGGTATTGAAAATGCGACGACGTCGTCATATTTTTTTTTGTTGCCAAAAGTAGTTTGAATTAAGATTTTTTTATTTTAATATTTCACCTTAGGGTGTTTTACATAAAATCGTGACTTTACTGAATAAAGTTGCATGAAAAAATAATTTCTGTTGAATTAACAAAATTAGTTGTTACAACTGACTTTTATAAAATATCTAGATTACCGAAAGTATTGTGTGCAATTGATTGTACTCTTATCCAAGTTATACTACATAAAAGATAGCTTGATCTCTGCGACATATGTCAAACTGACATTCCTAGGGTTGTTAGGATATAAAAAATTGTCGATAGAAATTATCGACGTTTCTTACTATTATCGATGCTAATGTAACATATAATTGGGTTTAATTTGGTCTCGTAACACGGCCTGTGAGCCAAACGCGGTGTGTTTTCTCCCGAAACTCAAGGATGGGACGTTGACGGATGGAATGTTACATGGGTAGGTGAGAAATTGGATTTTATTTACTCGCTATTATTTTAGATCAAGTATGTACAAATGTAAATAATGTTATGATATTAAAATATACAATAAAGTTAAAAGATAAATTAATTTTAAATTAACTATATTTAAAATATCGATAGTTTATAGTATGTGGTTACGATTATTCATCGCCTATCACTAATTAGGTCGGCATGCCCATAAAGTATGACATTGACAGGTACTGTCTGTACTATTAAGAAATTCAGGACTTCATAGGCGTGTTTTTACTGACAGCTGTCGCAGAGATCAAGCTATCTTTTATGAAGTATAGTTAGTTATCACTTGAAAATTTGACGTGAATGGCGAAATGTTGCCTCAATATAAAAATGTCCCAACCATTTTTATTGGGAAAAAGCATTACTTTTTACTGGCAGCCCGAATAACTCTGACAATCGGGTTTTATGCAGTGAAACAACGCTTTGTATTTAACGAACGTTAATCATCTTACGTAATCGTTATTATTTGACGTACGTATGTTACGTTAACCAACCGTTTGAGACAACTGGCCCTAAGTGTTATTATATAATAATAATAACCCCATCGCCGTATCTCTACGTTGACGTTGCGATGGGGCTTATGCGCTTCTGAACTCTAGGTATGTGCCGGTAGATTTACTTTGCCAAAACAGGTCTAGGGCGAGGAGCCAGAACAAGAGACATACACAGCAGGAGGGCCGCATGTGGCGAGTTGTTGGGCAGTAGCGACCCCACGGACCCTATCTCCCGGAAGAAGTCTTGTTCCTCACCTCTGTCTTGCCTTCATTGGCCGGCTGGAGTGAGTACTGATGAGGAACAGAGCTCACACCTCTTATATGCCTTTATTCGTCGGCTTGAGTGGAGATTCACAAGAGCAAACGTGCTCGAAGGAAGGTAGTATTCCAGTAAGATAGAGAAGGGATCTTGACCGTACTTCTGGGATTATCCTGATAGCCATGGAATACCTCTTCATTCCTCATAAGCACCTCAGGACATGTTGCCCCCTTGTCGCTACGACACTTTGTGTTAGCGACCGCTTTCGGGGGCCCATTATTGACTGTGCAAGTCACCGCCTGCCATTTTATATGTGTACCTATATTTAACCGACTTCCAAAAAGGGGGAGGTTATATGTTCGTAGCGTATGTTTGTTTTTTTTATGTATGTCCACCGATTTCTCCGTCAATTATGGACCGATTTTGATTTTTTTTTTTGTAATGGCGTGCTCTCAAGGTGATCCCATATAAATTTAATTACCCTTGCTTGGATAGTTTTTGAGTTGGGTTCAATAATACGTATTTTTTTCCCACTTAATATATGGATGATGTGTTTAGTTCCTGTCACTGTTATTTACATAGCAGGTAGTGGTATTTGAATTTTTGTGGGGTAGGTACTACAACTAAAAAGTGAAAAATAAAATACAAAAAAATATGCTGGTAGTGATCTTAACCGTAATTCCGGGATTGTCCTGATAGCCGTGGAATACCTCTCCACTCCTCATAAGCACCTCAAGATGTGTTGCCCCCTTGTCGCTACGACACTATGTGCTAACGACCGTTTTCGGGGGCCCATTATTGAGTGTGTAAGTCACCCCCTGCCATTTTATCCGTGTGCATATAAAACATAGATCAGGCAGGGGCCATAGTCCTTCTAAAGTTCCAGGTGACCAGTCCACTTTAGCAACCCAAACCCATAGTCCGATATCTTTGTTTCCATATCTTACAATAGTCCGACACAAACCGTGGGTTGTTCTTGGTTGCACTTGCATAGTGCGAACAGGGATAATCGTCGGTTGGTGCCTCATTTAATTAAAAACGTCTAACGGGTCTCTGCCAATTGGCTTCGGCCCCTCGTACGCCTGTCACAGGTCCGGGACCCCAAGGTCCCGAGATAATGTGAAAGAAATTCAAAAAATATATGTATACATGTCGGAGACGGGTATGTGACTCTTTCGTTATTATCAGCGATATTTTAACTACTGTGGGCATAGTGTGGGTAGTGTTGGTTATTACGCAATAGAAAAACCATTTGCAGTTCAAATCACATTATAATTTATTATCAAATTAATCAAACTAGCTAAATAAACACACTGGGTACGACGGCATTTATTAAAATCACAAATTAACACAATGATCACAAATTACAATTAACACAATAACTAAGCACCACGAATCGAGAACAGTTCCGCGACGTCTTAACTCCGATGCGATCAGAGGCTGAATCCCTCCTCGCCGTGGCCTTAAAACATCACGACTCTGTAGAAACGCGCGCTTTAGGTGTGGGTAGATCACTTCCTGTCACCAGCGGCGCGCTTGCGATTCGTTTCGTGTCCGTATTAATGACCGGATCCGACATACATATAATAATATTATAAAGATGTGTAATTTGTTTGATTGTTTGTTTTTTTGTAAGTTTGTATGTGGAACTACCAGTTGGGTCTTCTGGGGCTAATTCTGGGTGCAGCAATCAGGTCATGGTGGATTTTAGAAAGAACTATCATAATTAAATGCGTTTATAAAATTTCGTGTTTGTACTATTAATCGCTGAGGATCGTTGGTAGATCTTTGACAGTCGTTACGGGTCGTTAGAAGCTCGAAAGTCTGTCAACCAGTCTTACCAAGGGTTATCGTATTACCCAGTTAGTGGGTTGTGGAGGTCAGATAGACAGTCGCTCAATGTAAAATACTGGTATTCAGCTGCATCCGGTTCTACTGGAAACTAACCCCAACATAGGGAAAAGGCTAAGCAGATTGATTGACTGTTGACCGCTGAGGAGTTTCCTCGTCTGGAGCCAATTCTAGGTGCAGCAGTCAGGTCATAGTAGACTTCAGAATCGACTATAATAATTAAATGCGTATATAAAATTTATTGTCTGTGCTGTTGACAGCTGAGGAGATTTCTGTATGGAGCCAGTCTTGGGTTAGCAGACAGGTCATGGCGTACGAATGCGTCTATTAAATTTAGTGTCTATGCTGTTAACCGTTTAGGACTTCTCTCGTTTAAAATAAATCCTGGGTGCAGCCGCAAGATCGTGGTAGACTTGAGAACGGGCTTTACCAGATGTCAGGAGAATATAATAAAACAGTTTTCAGTTCGAATAATTTATATTTAAAAGACTAGATTATATATATACAATTATGTTTTACACTAAGATGTAGGACAGCTATGAACAACATTATATTATCCAATCACCGATGAGCGGGTTGATTTTTGGTCGCAGTATAAATACCGCGTGACGCGTCGCAACACGTTAGTTGGATTGGCTCGTGACCACGCATGGTCGCCTCCTTCGCGTACGCAGTCGGTTCAATATTCTAACCTCAAAACACGTGTCGGGAGTGACTTGCACTTTTTGTCCGCGCGGACCGCAGAACTTTTTAGTGCTTCGCCCTGTGTGTGCGCGAGTACCCGTCGGTGCTGGTGCGGACACAGGGGGAGCCTACCGGACGGCTCGGCGAGAAATCGCCGTAGCGGTCGCGGAGGCCACGCCCCGGGGAGATGCCGAAGCCCGGCAAACGTGGCTCTACGGGCCACGATGCCGGCCCCCAGGAGGAGAGGACGCGGCCAGCGTTGGACCGGGCGGTGTCGCTGCCGAACATCGGTGACACGCCGCTCGGTGCGCCGCTGACCGGGCCATCTACAGGCAGTAAGACCAGGACAAAGAAAGAGAAAAAGGTAGGAGAACAAATCTCTATAAAAAGAACGAGCGCCGCTGCTAATCCCGGCCCACCGACGACACCGGCGCCTGCGCGCGTTGCGCCGGCGCCGTCGACGAGCCGACAGCACGCGGTGCCCGTCCGCCCCGCAGCGTTCCGTCCCGTGCCTATCCAGGCGCCGGGACCAGCGCCCAATATAACCCGCGCACCGCATGCGCGAGCCGCTGCGCCGCACGTACGGGTGCTCTTGCCCGTGCGCGCGGCCGCACCCGCTGCGCGTGCGACTGCGCCACTTGTGAATCCGGCGTGCCCCGCGCGCTCCCCGGTGCCCGCCGTGCGACAATACGCTCCGGCAACCGGCGCCACCGCGCCCCCGGCGCGATTCATATCGCCGCCCGCGCCCGTTCGCGCGGTGCCGGCCACAGCATCGAAGCCGAAAGCTGTGCCAGCTTCGCGCACCGCCGACACCGAACCCCGCCGCTCGCTGGCGGGACCGGCGATGGCGGAGCGGGAGCGGCCAGCAAGTGCCGGACCGCATAGGAAGCCGGCCCTGATAAGTGCGGGGGTGCCTACCTCACCCGCACCCCCCCGTGCCTCCGCCTATGACTCCCCAGCGGCGCTATCGGCATGCTCGTCCTCAGCCGGCTCGAGCATGTCGATCGCATCCGCGGGTTCGGCCGCGTCCGGTCGCGATGACGTGTCCTTGGACACGACCCCGCGATCCGGTCGTCGGCCCAACGAGGGAGCACCGGGCACTGACGCCGCGGCTTTCTCGCTGGCGTCGCCTGTTGCGTCGGGGCCTGATTCCGAGCGCAACCCCGGAAGCAGACCACAGCGACGCAGGAGGAGCTCAGGCGAGACTTCAACAGAGGAGGCGAAGAGGTACTGCCTAGACTCGCCGCGGCCACAGCGCGACAGCGCGCCGCGAGGTCGGGGCGTACCTACGGCACTCACGTTCGTGGACGTGGTGCGTCACAGCACGCCTCCTCTGTCACCGGACATGTCACCTGGAGGGGCAGTTGCCAACACACTGCCCCCCCCCCCCTCAACCCAACCCCCACCCCCCGCTGCCGCCTCCGGCGCCGGGGCGGCGTCGTCGATGGCGAAGCAGGGGAAGGGAAAGAAGAAGAAGATGCGATACCCTCCGCTGGTAGTAGAGAAGCTACCGAACTGGGCCACCCATTTCAGGGCCATCCACGCACAGCTGGGCCGGCCTCCTAACGCGCGTCCGTACGGGAGTGGAGTCCGCTTCACCCCGGACAGCGAGGAGGAATACCGCCTGGTACAGCGTTACTTGGTGGGCCTTGAAAAGGACAGCGGGGTCTCCTGGTTCGCGTACTCGCTGCCAGCGGACAAGAGCTTGAAGATCGCCATCAGAGGACTTCCAGCAGACACGGCTCCCGAAGAGATCGAGGAGGAGCTGAAAGCGATGGGATACCAACCGGAGTACGTGCGTCATATAAAGGGCGCACAAGGACGACCCGGTTGCGTATTCCACGCAATATTAAAAAAGACACCCGACGTCCGGGCCATTTTCGACACCACCATTTTCCTATACATGCGTGGTGTCAAAATAGAGGCCTGGCGGGGCAAACGTGGGCCTGCTCAATGCCACCGGTGCCAACGCTTTCGGCATAGCTCGCACCAGTGTCACCGCCCGCTCGCGTGCGTGCGATGTGGAGGGGAGCACCCGGCACGCAGCTGCCCCCGCCCATTAGAAGAACCGGCCACATGCGCCAATTGCGGGGGCCCGCACCCTGCAAGCAACATTAAGTGCCCTGTGTTCCAGGACGAGATCAGGAACAAGCGAGCGGGCACGGTCGCGGCCACATCCACAAGGAGAACACAACCGGCCGCAGTGACACGCACAGAGGTGCAGCCGGAAGCAAAAAGCATGACGCTAATGGCACCGGCAAATGGGCCCACAAACAGGACCCAAGCCTCCTCCTCGGAGCGGAGGAAACAGAAGAGACGCGGGGGAAAAAGGAAGAGGAAGAACCCACCCCCCCCCGAGGCGACCCAAGAAGCCATCCCTGAGGCCGACCCTGCCCCGAACAACGCGCAGGTGGCAACAGCCACAGACCGCGACCAACCTACAGGTGGCGCCAAAACCGAGCGGCGGCAAAACGCGGAAGCGCGTTTGTTCGCACAGAAGCCGCTTGGTACCGCCACCGTCGCGGTCAACGCCATACACTCGCAGCGACAGAACAGGGAACTTGGAAAGTTCACCGATGCTGCGAGTGGCGGCGCGCGTGTAGCGCCGCAAAAACAACATAACAAAAACGAGTTCACCACCTGCGCCATCAAATTACTGATGGATTTAATTAAAGCCATCAGACAGGGGCAGGATGTAGAAACCGTCATCCTGGACGGGTTAGCGACTTTATTAACGCTTTACAATGGACAGTAGCCCGCTCAGGATGATGCATTGGAATGCTCGCGGCCTCAGAAACAAGGTCGCCCCCCTCCGCCACCTCTTGCGGGAGCAGAACATAGACGTGGCGCTCATCAGCGAGACGATGCTGGGACCTGAAGTCAGGATCAGGTTCCCTGGATACATCGTCTACAGGAAGGATGAGCGGACGGCACAGAACACCCCCTACCGCGGTCTGGTAGTATTGGTTAAAAGAAGAGTCGTCCATCAGGAGATACCCCCACCATCACTCAAAACGTTCGACGCGCTGGGTGTACAGCTGCACATAGCCGGTGAGGACCTAGACATATACGCGTGTTACAAGTCGCCCGCGGCCCAATTGGACCTGACCGAGCTGCGGGCCCTCCTCACGCGTACCTCGCACGCCACCATCCTCGCCGGTGACTTAAATTGTAAGCACCCAGCGTGGAATTCCTACACATCGAATCCAGGGGGGAGACGGCTCTTCGCAGACGCAGAAGCCTTCGGATATACGGTGTCCGGCCCGGAAACGCCGACACGATACCCCGGCGACCTGATACACATGCCGGACGTGCTGGACGTCGTAGTCCACCGAGGGCTTCACTCCCAGACCGTACATCAACAAGTTATAGACGACGAGCTGCAATCGGACCATCTGCCTGTGCTCGTCGTACTAGCGGGTATGCCGATCCGCTTGAAGCCTCTAGCGCCACGTCGAAGACTGGACTGGAATACCTTCCAGAGGGAAGTAGAGATCACCACGCCGACTCGGCCTATTATAGACTCCGCGGACGTCGATCAAACGGCAACCGACGTCACTGCTTGCATCAAGAGCGCCTTAGAAGCGGCGACCACGACACATCCGCAGGGGAGAGGGCTATTGCCGCCCCTGCCGGCTAAAATAACTGCATTAATCGCCGCCAAGAGGCGACTACGCAAGCAGTGGCAACAACTTCGTTGCCCAACCCTAAAAACGCAGCTCAACCGTCTCGCGGAGAGGGTGAAGGCCGAGTTACAGGCCCACGCTGCCGCGGGCTGGGAGGATCGTATCGACGAAGCCGCAGACAGCTGGCCGTCGGTACATAAACTGTGCAGCCAACTGAAGAATACCCCAGCCCCGGTACGCCCGCTGCTAAACAGCGACGGGGCGCTACGATATGTAGCGGAGGACCGGGCGGAGGTCTTCGCAGAGCACCTGGAGCGTCAGTTCCGCCCTAACCCGACCGACGACATCGAACATGTCGCAGCAGTCGAGAAGCACCTTGGGGAGTACTTCGCATCGCCGATAGCTCCCGACGAAGACCCCATATATTTCTCGCCCAGCACAGTTAGACGCGCCATCCTTAGGACGAAGCCTAGGAAGGCCCCCGGTGCCGACGGTATCACCAACGCAGCGCTGCGCCACCTGCCCTTCCGTATGGTTGCGGCGCTGGCGCGCCTGTACACGGGGATACTGCGCACGGGGACCTTTCCCGCCTCGTGGAAGGAAGGGCGCGTCATAATGTTGCCAAAACCGGGCAAGAATATACTGAAGCCGGAGAGCTATCGGCCAATCACGTTGCTGCCGACCGTCTCCAAGGTGTTCGAGGCACTCCTGCTGCGACATCTCCAACCCCACATCGCGCCGCGCCCCGAGCAGTTTGGGTTCAGGGCGGACCACAGTACGACGCTTCAGCTGTCGAGGGTACTGCACCTTCTCGCCTCGGCGATGAACAAGAAGGAGGAATCGGTGTCAGTATTCCTCGACATGGAGAAGGCCTTCGACCGTGTGTGGCACGAGGGGCTACTGTATAAGTTAGCCACCTCAGACGCGCCCCGTCGCGTAGTCAAGGTGATCTCTACGTTTCTTACAGGACGTACAATAAGGGTGGTGGTCGACGGGGCGCTATCAAGCGCCCGCCCAGTGCTGGCAGGTGTGCCGCAGGGCAGTTGTGTGTCGCCGGCGTGTTACTCACGTTACACCGACGACATCCCCGCCACTTCCGCTGTGACGCTCGCGCTGTATGCTGACGACGCCGCGTACATAGCTACTTCGCTTAATGCGAGGCACGCGGCGGTCAAAATGCAGCGCGCCCTCGACGCGCTCCCCGAGTGGCTGTCTAAGTGGCGGCTTTCGGTTAACGTGGGTAAAACGCAGGCAATGGTCGGTGGATATGCGCCCCTCCCACCCCCCCTGAAGATGCAAGGAGCCACAGTCGATTGGGCGCCCCGGGTCAAATACCTAGGGGTGACCATCGACCGCCGGCTCACGATGGGGGCCCACGTCCGCAATGTCGCCGCTCAAGGTAGGGTCGCCCGCAACCTGTTGAAGCCGGTTCTCGAATCCCGAATCCCGGTGCGCGTCAAGTTGGGCGTGTACAAGCAGTACATTCGCCCAATATTGACGTACGCCGCACCCGCATGGCTCGCCCTCACGTGCGAGACCAACCGCAGGCTCCTCCGCGCGCAGCAGAGCTTAGCGCTGCGGACCATCGTCGCCGCCCCTCGTTTCGTGAGGAACGACGTCATTCAGAGGGACCTCGGGATCGAGAGCCTCGACGACTACGTGCGGCGCCTCGCGAAGGGCATGTTCGCGCGTGCCGACGCGTCTGAATGGCCTCATGTCAAACAGATCGCGCCCTGGCATACGCGCCCGCCCGACGCGAGGCGACCCCTGCCCCGCGACCTGATTGCGGACGACGCCCCCATCCTCCAAATATGACGCCTCGAGTAGCTGCACTCAGGTTACACGCGGCTTACTCGAATAAAGGGACTCTACAGATGTACTCACACATCTGTTGCGCGGTGTGTTCTAAGTTAATATAGGCACACCGCGTAACTATACAGACAGCCACTACTATACGTGCATCTACATAATCATGTGTAGACGCGGCGCGAGCGCGCCATGCGTCACACATTTTCACTGAGCAGCGTACACAACAACACTAGCTGCTCACACACACGCGACGGTCCCCCCCCCAATCCGTAAACGGCTAGATCTGTGAGCGGGGCGGGGGGGAGCTACATACTCTCCCCGTAGGCGCGCAGAGTCGGCACCCTCGCCGCTGGTCGTCTCCTGCTGGGCCTCCCCCAGGTAACTGGGGGTCTCACTCGGCAGGGATGGACCGCCGGGGTGTCGTGAAGAAAGCGACGCTACTATAAGCGTCGCGGCGCTCCTACGGAAATTATTCAGTGCAACCAGACACACGAGTGCGACCTAAACCCCCGCACTCACTTCCTTCGCCGCTATAGGCAATATATTGAGGGGTCCGCAGTAGCGGGCCACTGTATAGCCTCTGCGGGCGAGGGGCTACGCCCTGACCCCGCTCGCCGCGCCCCCTTGCGGGGGCGCAGCGACCTCTTTCGAGTGAACACGTTAGTTGTATGCCCGCGCACACAGCGCGCGGACGTTTATTCCAGCTGCTACATTCCCCAGCGAAGCGCCGCACAATGCGAGTGGTACAGAGAGGTGTCTCGCGCACGTAGTCAGCGAGCGCGTAAGTAGTGCAAAGTGGTGGCGCCTGCCTAGTACTGCGTGACGTCAGATTTGCACAGAGATGCGTGGACGCAGTGTTTGCGTCGTATGCCTTTCACTTTTGCTTAGTGCGCGGCCGTGCTCCGTCTCGGCTGGACGTACAGTTTATAAGGCGAAGCGTACGGTGGGTCTTGAGGTGCGGCCGGATCGCGTGACGTATGATGTCTGTTCCCTTACACGACTTGCCTCTTCCTCGGTATTAGGTAGGAATGCAGGCTTCAGTCGATCTATGCTGATGTTTACTTGACGATCTTTGATTTTAACTGTATACACCTTGTTCTGTCTCTTCAAGACACGGTACGGACCTTCGTAGGTCGGTGTCAGCGGCCGGCGGTAAGCATCGGTACGTATAAATACATGCGTACATACATGTAGGTCGTCGTGTATAAACATTGCGCGCCGGTCGGTGTTACGGCGGACGGCTTGCATCTTTTTCATTGCGCTGGTTATGACGTCGCTGAAGTGTGTATTCGTGTTTGCGTATATCGACGATTCTCCACACATTTCACCGGGTAGCCGTAATGGTTTTCCGTATAGCGCTTCTGCTGATGACACATCAGTGTTTTCTTTAATTGCCGCGCGAAGTCCCAGTAATACGGTTGGCAATTCTTGAGTCCAGCTTGAGTTTTGTAACCGTGCCGTCAATGCTGTTTTAAATGATCGATGCCACCTTTCAACCATTCCGTTCGCTTGTGGGTGGTAGGCCGTGGTCCGTGTTTTCTCGATGCCCATTCTATTCATTAGGGTTTTGAATAAATGTGATTCAAACTGTCTTCCTTGGTCGCTTGTGATCCTTTCTGGGCAACCAAATCGCACTATCCACCCTTCGTAGATGGCCGTGGCGATGGTGTTGGCTTCCATGTCACCGACTGGGAATGCTTCTGGCCATTTAGTTGCTCGGTCGATGATGGTAACGCAATACCGTCTTCCATCTGATATTGGTAATGGTCCGACGATATCTATGTGTATGTGCGATAGTCGATCTGCTGGTGGATACTCTCCCAGTGGCGATACCGTGTGTCGCTGCACTTTGGTTCGTTGGCAGGTTATACAACATTTGGTCCACATGTTGACGTCCTTGTTCATGCTTGGCCAGAAAAAACGTTGTGTGATCATTTTTCTAGTGGCTCGGGTGCCGGGGTGACTCAACTCGTGCATGGCGTCGAAAGCTTTTCTTCGTAGTTCTAGTGGTAGGTAAGGTCGAACTTGGCTACTTGACGTTTCGCACAGTATTGGGTTACTTGCGTTGAGTGGACGTAGCCGTTCGAATCGGAGCGAAGTGTTTTTCATGACGTCAGTCAGTTGTTTGTCGCTGTGTTGAAGACGGGCTAGTTCGTCGTAGTCGATTGGTGATCATAGATATAAGAAAGAAGGAGATATGCCCGGTAGTTGAAAATGTATCGAAACCCAATGTCTCCAATTTGTCCCCACCACGTCGCCACAACTACACACGCAATCAGTAAACCTAATAGATACGAAGTCGCGCTCACATTTGCAATTCATAAATCATAACGTACTACACAATCAATTATAAACCTTATGCTTTCGAACACAGCGTGCATTTACAATGCACCGTACAACTCACTCACACGAAAGTTATCGTTGTGCTATGTACAAGCAATTTATATTACATATACGCTAGTGATTGACTAAATCGGAAACTTATCGATTCTCCCATTAATTATTATTATTGTATTAAACATTTTGGAAGTTCTTGAAAAAAATATAAATAAAAACAATTTACATATAATAAGATGATATGAATAAACTGAATAAAGGAAACGGCACAAAAAAAGTGTGTGTGGCAGCTCCGATGCACGACTGGATTTCAGTAAGAAATTGTTATTATGTAGTGATCTAGGTTAATACATATTAGATTCCTATTAGGTTCGTGTTAAAATACTTATTTTGATCCATTAACAGTGTTAAAAGTTAATTTAGAAGGAAATTTTAGCAAATTGAAATTGTCATAATTACGTAACTTAAAAACTCACTTTTTTGTTTGTAAAGATATTTCTTTAATTTTGGTCTTAATGAAAGGTTTAAACTTAAAACCATTTGTCACGTTTAGTTCATGAAAATCGGCCCACGGAACAAAAAGATACGGTCATTTTATATGTGGAAATTTTATTTAGTTAATAATTTGTAAGGTGAGTGGGGGCAAGATGAAAAACGGGGTAACACAAAAAGTCGTCCATAGCGCCAGATTCTGTGCAGTTTAGCAGTGATGGCAACATTGTTAAGACCGCTATTTTGTTACGTCGCACACCTCAGTCACACACACACACCTTAGTGAATGGTTTGTGAGAAAAATGCAAATGTCTACACATCGACTTTTACGCAAGTTAATCGAGTTTTTTAATCTAACCCCGTGTCCTGTAACTTTAATTACGTGGTAGGTATGAGTATTTAATTGGAATATCTACTTATTATTTGTAATTCTTAGTTGTGTTATAACATCTAAATATGGATTTTTTTTTATTTTAGGATTTATTTCAATTTTCCGTCTTTACCCATCAATATTTGACGGGGTAAGATGAATATTTAAAAGACAAAGATGAAAGAAAGATGCGAAATTTTGTTTTGTATCTTCATAGCAGGATAAAGTAAAGGGTAAAGGATTTATTTGACTGATACTGATGTTTTATTGTCAGTATAACCTTATCCAATTAAAGTGGAAAGTTTGAGAACCTCTACTTTCAATGTTCCCCCGGTGGGGTAAGATAGATATATAGTTTTTTTTTAAATCGTTTTATCTTTGTTAACTAAAGGTATTCGGACACTACAGACAGTTGAGAGTTTTAAGGGCACTTCAAACTTTAGACTAATGAACACCAACAACGTCTGATAATCATTTGAACGATTTTAGAAACTATTTCGATCTTTCCCCATCACCCTTTCATCTTCCCCTTGTTTCAGTTTCATGATAAAAATATTTTACTTAAAAAAAAAATCTGCTTTCTAGCAGATTTAGCAGGATGTTATCAATGTGATGGAAAAATACACTTTTTGCTCTTTACTCACTACAAAGATTTTTTTTGCATATACTAATATGTACTGTTCTACAAGACTTCAAATGTTGTATTTGAAGTCTTGTAGAACAGTATATACATACATACTGCTCATCTCATCAAAAAATCGTTTGATCTTGCCCCCACTCACCTTAAATGTTTGTTCTAAAAAGGTGTAATTACTTAAGTAAATACCTTATATTTGTGTTTTATATGCATTTTAGTAAGCTGAGTATAATTTATTTATACACACATACATAATTTCGAACTGAAAGGTGCGCAAAGGAACGTAACGCCTCACTTTTAGTTAACGCTCGATTTTACTCCTCATAAAATTTTCATGCCGCGGGCTAAATATCAAAACCGTTTCTTAAGGAGTAAACTCCAAAAAAATTAAGTAAATAAATAAATAAATAAATCAATTAATTTCAACATTATGAGAAAATCTAAATGAGTATAAAACAAGATTTCACATCAGTCTTCCAACCAGGCTATAACTGGTGACAAATTGAAGAATAAACTTTCAAAGTAATTTAAATTCGTACGACAATCGACATTGTTGTCGATATCCTACGTTAGTGGATCTGCACAAGCACATCACTAGCTCGTCGCAAGATACAGCGGCCGTACTACGCGATGCAACCGCGTAACTAAAGTATCGTTTTGTGATTTTTACATTGCTTGTCCAGTCAGTAAGTGACATACTTAGGTAGTGGTTAAGAAGCAATGTATTTGTTGCAAAAATAGTACAGTCGCTGTGATATATGAAAACAAAAATAACGTAGTAAAGGCAAGAAATATTTTACGATTTGTTGTTTTTCATGATTTTCAAGACAAATATAGTAAAATACTTGTCCTGTTAAATGACAAATGGTTCCATGATTTATGAAGATTTTAGTTTGGCTTCGATTTTTACAAAAAACCACTGAACAACACGGTATTCTTAAATGTTGTCACGATCGCGGTCGAAAGCGCACTAGTTCGCGGAAACGGCCATTTGCCTATACCATGAGCAGTTTGATCATGGCTCGCGGACACAGACACGCCCCCATGCCACTTCTCCTGTTTTTTTTATATTTCTATGGTGATGGAGTAGATATTGCTTCGATTCTCGATAATGCATCGGCCACAATATTATCCTTTCCTTCGATATGGCATATCTTCATTGTGAATTGACTGATGTAGTGCAAGTACCTCGTGCGTATTGGTGTTTCAGTCTTGCTATTTAGCCGCAGTAATGCATGTGTTAACGGCTTGTGGTCCGTGTAAACCGTTATTTCTCTACCCTCAAACATGCGTCGAAAGTGCCGTATTGCCAGGTAGATCGCCAGTAGCTCTCGGTCGAACGTACTGTATTTTTTTTGCGCTTCTGTTAGTTTTTTTTGAGTAAAAACCGAGTGGTCTCCAGCCGTTTCCTACACGTTGCTGTAGCGCGGCTCCGACACAGGTGTTTGAGGCGTCACACATCAGTGATAACGGAGCGTGAACTGAAGGGTGTGATAAGGTGACAGCATTCTTGATGCTATTTTTACAGGCTCGAAATGCTTCTTTATCTTCACTGTTGAAGTTCACCTCGGTCTTGTCATTTTTCTTGCATGTTCGTAGATATTTGTATAACTTTTCCTGTGCGTGTGCTGCATGCGGTATATTTTCTTTGTAGAAATTCAATATACCGAGGAATCGTCGTAATTCTTGAATTGTGGTTGGTTCGGGATAATCGGATATTGTTTTCACACGGTCTTCTGTTGGTTGGATACCGGCTTCAGTCAATATGTAGCCTAGGAATTCCAGTTTTTTGTGCCCAAAAACGCATTTCGACATGTTTATTTTTAAACCATGCTCTTTGAGCCTTTTGAAAAGTTCTTCTAGGTGTCATCACGTCGGGGTCACCACTTTACCAGATGTCAGGAGAATATAATAAGACAGTTTTCAGTTCGAATAATTTATATTTAAAAGACTAGATTATATATATACAATTATGTTTTACACTAAGATGTAGGACAGCTATGAACAACATTATATTATCCAATCACCGATGAGCGGGTTGATTTTTGGTCGCAGTATAAATACCGCGTGACGCGTCGCAACACGTTAGTTGTATGCCCGCGCACACAGCGCGCGGACGTTTATTCCAGCTGCTACAGGGCTATCATAATTAAATGCGTACATAAAATTTTGTGTTGATGCTGTTGGCCGCTAAGAAGTTCCCTCTTCTGGAGCCAATAGTGGCTGTTGCAGCCAGGTCATGGTAAACTTTAGAACGGACAATCACAATTAAATGCGTATATAAAATTTCATGTCTGTACTGTTGACCGCTGAGGAGTCTCATCGTTTGGAGCCAATTCTGGGTGCAGCAGTCAGGTCATGCTGCACCCAGTATTGCCTCCAGACAAAGAAACTCGTAATCGTTGAAGAAGCGCTTCTTTGACCGCTTGGAGAAAGTATTTAATAGTCTTCTATCAGGCAGAAACAAGGTGCTCGCCTTCAGTGGTTGGGTCATTGAGTGTTTTGATGTACTCTTTCGGCATACTTAAATACTCAAATGGACTCAGACCGAACTCGACGCCCTGGACAGGAGAGTCCGTATGCTGCTGACTGCATATCGAATGCATCACCCACGATCATCGGTAATGAGACTGCATATCCTGCAAAAGTGTGGAGGTCGAGGTTTTTTAAACGCTAAGATCTTCTACAATCGCGAGATATGCAGTCTCAGGGAATATTTCCTAGAAACCGACGTGGAGATGCATCGAGATGTGGTCGCGGTGGACTAGGACCTCACCCCGCTCTCCTTGGCTATAGAGAACTGGCGCAAGCCTGTGGTGCTTGACACTAACGATCGCATGGAGGTATGGTAGAGTAAGTAGCTTCACGGATGCTTTTTCCGGGCCCTACCTGAACCCGATGTAGATTTGCTAGCGTCCGCGGCTGCGTTTCGGTGATCTATTTGGGGAATCCGAAGGTTTTGTCTGTGCAATTATGGACGACGTTATTATGACGAACAATTACCGGAGATTTACAAGGACGGCACTGTTGACATCTGTCGGGCATGCCACCGTCCGGGAGAATCAATCCGACATATTATCTCCGGGTATTTTCGTCTAGCTGAAGAAGAGAAGGTACTTGCTTAGATAGACACAACTTTGTAGCCAGGATTCATCCGCAACTTGCTCTGAATCTGAATCTGAGCCTTAGGGAATTGGAAGTGCCGTACTACAGGTACAGGTATGTGCCCGGCCCAGTTCTCTAAAATGGAAATATCACATTTAAAAATATAATTTATAATTATTTAAATAATGAAATAAAGGAAATATAATAAAACAAAGTCGCTGTTGGTGTCTGTCTGTATGACTACGTTGTTTTTCTAAAGTACGCAACGGATTTTGATGCAATTTTTACCATAATTTAGAGAACTTATTCTGGAAGGTTTATGTGTATGACCTTATATATTATATAGTAACGAAATTTCGATGCTTTGTCAAGTCGAAACCATGTGAAACAGGGGCAAATCGCCAGTCTACACTTATATTATTATTGTGATACGAAGTCGAAGTCGAACGAAGTCACGGGCAGAAGCTAGTTATAAATGAAGAAGAAAAGTTTTTTGTTTGTTTGTAATGAAAAAACTCAAAAACAACTGAACCGATTTTTAAAGTTCTTTCACTAAGAGAATGCTATATTGTCACTGAGGAACATAACACTGAGTTTATAAAATATCACGCAGGCGAAGCCGCTGGCGGAAACTGAAATAAATTTTGGTATATACCTTATATTTATTCATTTATGTTAAATTTTTTGTGAATCAATACATTGACATTATATTAGTTATGACATTATCAATTACCATTTACAATAATATTTATTTACCATGTTATTTATTTTATAGTTTTAACATAGCTAACTATTTACATTAGGTACTAAATTAAAAGACTAACTAACTATCTGTATAAATAAAAATAATAAAAACAAAACGACACTAAACTCTAACATGGTAAATAAATTTATCATAAATCCAATAATATTTATTTACCTAGTCATAATATGACATTATACTTTATCTCTTGAACTGACATAGGTATACTTTTTATATGTGCAGAATTTCACCAACAATTACGTAGTTCACTTTTAATAAGGCTGCTTATTGATGTCAATGACCTTTAATCGTAAACATAACCTTAGTTTGGTTTGGTGACAGAACTTCTTTATTTACAGCTAAATTTCATTTGTCCTTTTAAACTAATCATCTCTTTAACTACTACCGCAACTATCTTCTCTCTTCCAATTTCTTGTCGCTTCCTTATTAAAGTTATAATCATGATTATGACTCGCAGCGCCCGTGCTCGCCTCGAAGAGTCCAAACTCAATCAGGCTTTGAGCGAATTAAAGGCTTCAAAGGAATCCTGTGACCAACTAAATAAGGAAATAGATGACAATGAAAGGGTGCTCTTTGGCGCCCATGAAAAGAATAGGAAGTTGAAAATTGAAATGGCTTAGATATATACTCAATACACTGATGCCATAGAAGAACGGGACAGACTTCAACTTGTTGTGGACGGATTCAGCCAGTGTAGCATAGAGTATGAACAAGCTCTTATTACAACAACAGCTGCAAGTCACAAACATTTATTACAACAACAGCTACATGAGGCTCAAAGTCAAATAACAGAACTTCAGACTTCAAATCATAACATCACCGCCTCGCTGAATCAGAGTTTGTTCAATGAGTTGATGCCTATTGCCCCGTCTATGGTTTCTGCCAAAAACTCCTCCTACACTATAGATTTAACAGGTGATGAGGATTCAAAGTCATGTCATTCAGTGAGGGCAGTCACTAGTAAAAACAAGCTTAAAAAGTACATTAAAATTAATATATACATTGTTACAACACAAAAAATTGTTAAAAGACAAAAGTTTTTTATTAAAAATGTTAAACTTAATAGAGAAAGGCTAAATTTACTAAAACAATTAGATATATATTCTTTTAATTTAGAACAAAGTACTAGGAAATACAAAGTTGACACAGAGTACTTGCAATCTGAACTTCACCATTTACAGGAGAAACTTAGTTCAATGACTAACAAATATAATACCTCTGAACATCGTATGAGGGAATATGTGCTGGCAATGAATGAGCTGGTAAACTCACAAACAAACAACTGTGAGCAGTCAAAATCAAAATCAAAATATTTTATTTCACATAAACCTACATGGGCACTTATGAAACGTCAGAAGCTAGGTGTACGGTTCCAATTGGTCGTTTCCTATGGAGAAGAGCCGGCAAGAAACTCCACGGTTACTCTTTTAAAAATAATTGGCTTTTACAATACTTTCATATAACAGTGTTTCTAGGTATGGGAGGACAGTGTAGGTCTTTCAATAAGTACCAAGTACTTAAAAAAATAGAAAATGATCAACAGGTCTACAATCCACTAAGCCTACAGCGTTCTCACATTCACAAAATATGTAGAAAATAATCTATACAAAAAATAAATAAATTAATAAAAGTAAAAAACCTATTTTAATAAAACGCAATTATGATTGCTATTACAACTGTAATCAATCTGAATAATTATCATAGTTGAAGATAAAAGTTGAAATTAAATCGTAGGTATATAATGTCAAATAATAGAATAGTAAATATGTCAACGACGAATGTAAAAACAAATAAAAATAAAGATTTAAATAATCATGGTAATTTGGGAGCAGTTAATAGACTCTTACTTATTTATGCCGTTAATGAGGTACCAGGGAAGCCACATGTGCAGAAGGGAATTATTGCCAAACTTGTTTATCTTCAACATAGTCTTTAATTTTATAATATGCTTTCTTGATAAGGACATGTTTGATGTGGGTTTTGAACTTCCCATCGCTAAGTTCTGTCACAGACTTTGGCAACTTGTTATAAAAGCGGATACTGTTTATAAGAAATGACTTGCTTGTTTTAGTTAATCTAAATTTGGGTATCACAATTTCATGTCGACTACATGTATTTATATTATGGAAATCGCTTGTTATTTTGAAAAGTCTTAAGTTTTTGCGAACATACATAATACTTTCTAAGATATAAACTGAAGGCAAAGTCAGTGTATCAATTTCTTTAAATTTGTCTCTAAGGGACTCGCGAGGGCCCATTTTATAGATCGCGCGGATTGCCCTCTTTTGTAAAATGAAAATTGAATCTACATCAGCTGCCGATCTCCACAGCAGGACGCCATAAGACATAAATACTGTGGAAATAAGCAAAGTATACTAACCTAGCTGTGGCTATATCAGTCAACTGCCTTGTTTTTCTTACTGCATATGCAGCTGAACTTAATCTACCTGAAAGAGTTCTAATATGGGCGCCCCATTGTAATTTTGAATCTAAAGTAATTCCTAAGAATATAGTTTCCGTTATTACATCTAGTTTTTTGCCATGAAGTTTTAGATTTAGAACTTGAGGTACATTTGGTAATGAAAACCTAATACATTTCGTTTTGTTCGCATTAAGTAAAAGATTATTAGCTGCGAACCATTTTGAAAGTACAGCCAGACTATCTTTGACATGTAATACATCTGTATCTTTCCTGTCTATTTTAAAAATAAGAGAAGTGTCGTCAGTAAATAGAATTATATCTGATAAGTTAGTCATCATGTAAGGAAGATCATTTATATAAACTAGAAATAAGAAAGGGCCGAGAATTGAGCCATAAGGCTCGCCTATTTTAACTAGAGACCCCGAAGACGTCGCCCCATTAAAAATTTACTTTTTGCTGCCTGTTTGATAGATAGGAAAGAACAAGATCAGCAGCTTGTCCACGAATTCCGTAGTGGTGTAATTTACAGATCAGTGTATTATGGTCAACGCAGTCAAACGCTTTTGAGAGGTCACAGAAAATGCCAATTGCATCCTGGGACTTCTCCCAGGATTCCAAAATGTGACTGATGAGTTTTACTCCTGCGTCAGTCGTCGACCTACCTTTCGTGAAACCAAACTGGTGACTATGTAAAATTCCATTAGAATTAAAATGTGACAACATCTGGTCTAGCATGATTTTTTCATATATTTTACTCAATGCTGGTAGCACAGATATTGGTCTATAATTAGAGGGATCACTCTTACTACCCGATTTGAAAATTGGTACTACTTTACTATGTTTCATTAAATCAGGAAACGTACCGCTATCTAAACATTGATTAAATATGCCTGTTAGAACAGGGGCAATTGTGTCAATGATATCTTCAAGAACCTTAACGGAAATCCCCCATAGGTCTTCAGTGTTTTTTATGTTAAGACTTTTAAATGCTTTTTTAATTGTGTCAATAGAAATGGGCTTGAATTCAAAACTTGGAATGTCTCTTCTGAAGTGTTATTTTAAAAGAGATTCAGCTAGTATCAAACACCATCCAAAGTACTTACACCGGACCATTCATTGACAACATGCAATATCACCTTGCCGCTGCCCTGTGTTGATTTGACATTTCCTGCTATCAATAGTTCAAATAAACTATCTAAACAAATTATAAAAAATGATGTAATATTATTTTGTGATGAGATTGGAAAGGATTTAGGCCACTTGTTGTCAGATGAATATCCAGGACACTCCATAATAAATTACTGTATGCCTGGTTGTTCCTTATTTGATGTTATGAAAGAAATTATTAAATGTAACTTTAACCAGGACACTACATTATTAATTTTTATGGGTAATAGGGGAAATGTGAACAAAAGAGAATTGCTCCAATATTATAGAACATTGTGTAATCTAAGTTTAAGAAAAATTGTGTTGTTTACATTCCCATATAGTAACAGTTTGCCACAGGAAGAAAATAACTTAAGATTTGAATTAAATATGACATTGTATAATTGGATATTCAATAATAATCTGTGCCATTTAGTTGACACTAACAATTATGTTGGTAATAATTTGTATTTGACAAGAGATAGATATAATATTGTAATGTACTATCTTTCTAACTATTGCAAAGGATAGATAGCTGTATCGCTATCATATTTGTTTTCTATTTCAGCCAAAAATTTGACTAATTAACTTGCTTCTTTTGAGCAATGCAACAACATTTTAAATAATTCTGCCAATAATTTGGCAACAACTGATGACATTAATTATAATTTAAATTAGGTATTAGGACAATAGAGGAAACCTCTTGCTTAATAAATGAAGAAAATTTAAATACTGGTTTACATCATCAAAATGTTAAAAAAGTTCTTCTTTAATATCTCACCCATTAAATTGTAATAATCTAAATAAATGTAGTAATAAAACTTTAAAAATTATTCATCAAAATATATAGGTTGTGATAGGTAAGGAATTAGAATTGGAGCTGTTCATGAACTGCAGTTATATTGACATTCTATGTGTAACTGAACATTGGTTGAAAGGCCACCAGTTCATGTTCAGCTTTAACAACCACCGGGTTGCCAGCTCATTCAGCAGAGTTAATATGATACGTGGTGGCTCTCTAATAATTGTTCGCAACAATATGAAATTTAAAGAACGTAAGGATATTGTGAGCCTCTCTGTTGAGCGAGTTATTGAAATAGCTTGCATTGAGCTTGAGCAGTTCATTGTAATGAGCGTGTACAAGCCCCCATGTGCTTCATATGATATTTTTGAGAAGTATATGGAAGAAGTATTATTAAAAACTTGTAACAGTAATAAAGCAGTTGTAGTCTGTGGAGATTTCAACATTAATATACTGGAAAAATCTGCAATAGTAAATAAATTTATAATTTTATTAAAGTCATATAATTTGTACAATACATTCTTTGAGCCGACTAGAATAACTGCCACTAATGCTACCTGTATTGACAATATTTTTACAAACTTAAGACCTTCTAGTCATTTAATTATAAATGAGTTGGACTCTGATCACTGTGGCCAGTTAGTCACTTTTCCTCAAAAAACAGTCAGAGCTCAAAGAAAACTTGTGAGTTTTATTCCTGTAAATAAAAGTAGCTTAGGACAATTTAAAAATAATTTAATGGAAAAACTACCAGGTTTGCCTTATCATAACGACCCGGACCAAGCACCTCATTTATTTATTTATTATTATTAATTACAACGGTTATACACCAGTAACAGTAACTAATTAATTTCAAACTATTATCTAAATTACAATTTCATCTAGATAGGTAGGTACAGTAATAATATGAAATAAAAACAACAAAAAAAAAAAAAATACATTTCGTTAGGTTACAAATTATTAGTCAATTATTTATATACAATGTCTTTCACAAAATCTCGAGCACAATAACATGATTTGATTTAATCTGTCGGTCAACACATCACAATCGGGTATGTCAAAAATAAGGGCATTGATTGCACTGCTCATGCGACACAGCGGAGAATGCGCACGGGACACAGTGCGGCATCAATTGTGAGTTTTAGGTTTTCACCTCAAAAACATTGCCTGTTTGTGACCGCGTTATATTTAGTGATTGGGCAACACCAGGTATTTACAAAAGTAGGCAGAGGGTATTTGAATTGTATCATGAAAAAACATATAACCATGACAAAACTTTTAAAGAATTTGTTAGGAAATACAGGATGTTTGGCAGAACGTTGAACATACGAAAATGGTGGATAGGTGGAGTCATCTGCTACTTACTCAGCCCTAATTTATTTGGCCCTGGCGCCCTGGATATTAAAAAAAAAATTTTGCTTTCTTCTAGTTTCACAACTTTCTTAACTTTAAAGTGTAATTTTCATTAAAAAAATGGGTAAAACAGGCTTTTTTTTTAAATCTTTAATATTGGCAGATTCTTATAACAGAAAGATGTAAAAAATACTTAAATCCTAATTTCAACCTGCATTAAAAAAAATATCCAGGGGGCCAGGACCAAATAAATTAGGGCTGAGTAAGTAGCAGATGACCCCACCTATCCACCATTTTCGTATGTTCAACGTTCTGCCAAACACCCTGTATTCTAAAACTTTTAAAAGAGCCTGTTCCTCAGCAAAAGCCATAAACATAAAAAATAAAATAAAATCTTCTGGAAATAAAATTAAAACAACTTGGAATATAATTAATTCAGAAACGGGAAGAACGACAGTACGGAATCGTGACTACCATCTAAAAATCAATGATGTAGATATTATGGCAGACGTGGAGGTGGCAACTGAGAAATGATTTGAAAATTTCTTCACTAATATTCCCATTTTAACAACCAAAACTCTGTCATCGTCGTCCTCCACTTCTGCTTACTCAATACTTAAAGAATGTGTACCAGAATGTGACAAACTTTTTAAATTCACAAATATTACTGCTAAAGACATTATAGAATCTTTTAAAAATATTGCTGTAAAAAAACCTTTGGGGATTATCAGTACATATCGTGTCAATAATTGATGTTATTTCACCCTTTTCAGCAATCGGTTTTAAATCTTGTATTGCATCTGGTGTATTTCCTGACCTGATTAAACTTAGCAAAGTAATTCCACTGTTCAAATCTGGCAGCACAATTGATCCTACAAATTTTTGGCCTATTTCGATATTACTTACATTGAGCAAAATCTTTGAAAAATTAATTTTAAAACAAATGTTAGGACATTTCAATGCACATAATTTACTTCATCTGAAACAGTTTGGTTTTACAAAGGGTTGTTCAACTACATATGCGGGCGTGGAATTACTGAAGAACATATTCGAGGCCTGGGAGGAGTCGCAAGATACTCTTGGCATTTTCTGCGACTTGTTCAAGGCCTTCGATTGCATACATCATGATACACTCATCAGGAAACTGTACCACTATGGTATGAGGGACAAGGCTCTTGACCTTCTGACTTCTTATCTGAACAACAGAAACCAGAGGGTCGATGTTAATGGCAAGACATCAGCAGGATCTGCGGTTACCATGGGCGTTCCGCAGGGTTCAATTCTTGGTCCTTTCTTATTTCTAATTTATGTAAATGAATTACTTTACCACATAAGAGATAATCACAAGATCGTGTTATTCGCAGATGACACTTCCCTCATTTTTAAAATCAAACGTCAGTTAGTCAACTTTGAACAAGTTAATGATGCACTCTCTAAAGTTGTGCATTGGTTTAATGTAAATAATCTTCTCCTGAACGAAAAAAAGACTAAACTCATTAAATTTTCAATGCCAAATGTCAAGCAGCTATCTCAATGTTCAAGTTAATGGAACAGAGTTGGACCTTGTTGAGTCTACAGTTTTTCTTGGAATCACTATTGGCGGTAAATTACAATGGGGCCCAAACATATTTAAATTGTCAGGAAGGCTAAGTTCGGTCGCCTATGCTGTTAAAAAAATTAGACAGATAACTGACGTAGATACAGCCAGAATTGTTTATTTTAGTTATTTTCATAGTCTTATGTCATATGGGATTATTGTATGTACACAAAAATATATCAAATTTTAAGAAAATGTCCGATGTTCATACCAGGAATAAACACAACCTTGCTGTACATCGCACACGTCTCCACAAAGTAGGCAACTCATTCATGGGTCAATGTATACGCTTTTATAACAAACTTCCCATTGACATTCGAAACTTACCCATTAAACGATTTAAAATCTCTATCAAAACCAAACTTTGTAAAAAAGGGGACTATACAATTTCAGATTATTTAGAAGATAGAAAAGCTTAGGATTGAACTGCTCGCTCTGCTAAGCAGTGTGATAAAACCATAAAACTAGACATTTTAATTATTATGTAAAATCAACATATACCAGTTTTATATACACATTGACATTGTTGAAAATTATATTAAAAATGACATGATTACTTGTAAAGTATTATATTATTTTAATTATTGTAATTTGAGGACTATGTGGATATTATTTTTATTTCTCTGCTAGTTTTAGTGATGGTCTGGCAGTTTGAGTAGTTTATGCGACCTACCCAAATGTCCTTTCTTTGGTATTGTTCGTCGTTTTGAGTTCCTTATATTCTGAGTTGAGCTCCACGATTACTGACAAATGCTTGCACTGACTGGACAGGTCCACTCAAATCTGTATGGTTCTTTCCTCAAAAGACCTTTTCAGACACTAATCTACATGGTCCTCATATGGCCTGACCAAGATTATGTCTGGACTTTAAAAGAGACTGCGACCTTTGAGTTTGTTTCGGCCTTTCTTCTCAGAGTAGTCAGATAGGAAACGCCGAACTCATCTAGCTTATTTTTTATTTTTTTATATGACGTGTAAAAGTGATTCCGATATCCTATTTACAGAATAAACAATTTCATTTCATTTCATTTCATAGCTTTGACATTAACGAATTTTTTTTTTCCATGAAAGTCCTAATGCATGCATCTTATTTGTTGTTGCTGTATTTTTATTTAACTAGCATTGTGTAGGATAAAATTAAATATTTGAACACCATAAGTAATGGTAGAATGTAAAGGGGCCATTATAGTTTTAACATCATACCTACATTGTAAACCTACATTCTCGCAAATAAATGAATTTGAAGCTAGGTATTTAATATGATAAAATTGACACCAAACAAGAGTGAATCGCATATTTATATTATTTAAAAAATATTAAATATAATTAATAGGTGCATATCGTCGTTCCGAACCTTGCGCAGAAGGCTGCGCAATAAAAATTTTAGGGACCAAATGATGACATGAGGCGAGTGTGAGTTAGCCCCGTACGCATGGCCGTAAAAATATCACGCCTGGATTTTATCGTGCACTGGATTTTCAGCTCTCGGCGCTGAGCAGAGTGTTGAAAATACAGTGCGCGATAAAAAATCGCCACAGGAAAAAATCGCCCGTTCGAACCTGGGCTTAGTGTATATGCACGTAATTTCGGAGGGCCTATGTTCAGACTGGTAATGATTCATCTCTACCACAACACATGAATTGTCTATTAGGATAAGTGGAACTTATCCTGGTGGCGAAATAGGCCCTTTGGTCAGATCGGACCATTACTACCATTATTACCATTCCCACGCCAGGTCATCATGAACGTAGTCGGTATCCAAAAAGTTGTCATCATTATATGTTACATCTGAAAGAAAAAAATCGATCCTATTGTAAGATAAACTTGTTCATAATGATGAGTACTCACCCCTTCTCAGATTTAGGGTTATCTATTATATTTTAAGGGTAAACAAAAACTAACCATCATAATCATCATCATTTCAACCGAAAGACGTCCACTGCTGGACATAGGCCTCCCCCAAGCACCGCCACTTCGACCGGCTCCGTGCGTCTTGCATCCAGTGGATTCCTGCGGCATTCACCAGGTAATCGGTCAATCTTGTGGGAGGCCTTCCAACGCTACGTCTTCCGGTACACGGTCGCCATTCCAGAACCTTTCGGGCCCATCGGCCATCTGTTGCAATGTGCCCTGCCCACTACCACATAAGTTTGACAATTCTTCGGGATATGTCAGTTACCTTGCTTCTCCTACGGATCTCTTCATTTCTGATTCGATCACGTAGGGAAACTCCAAGAATAGCCCTCTCCATTGCCCTTTGGGTGACTTTCGGCCTTTTAATGAGGCCCATTGTAAGCGACCACGTTTCAGTGCCATAGGTAACTGGTAACAGCCACTGGTCAAAAACTTTCGTCTTAAAACACTGCGGTTTGTGGGACAAGAAGATATTGCGTAGTTTCCCGCACGCTGCCCAGCCGAGTCAAATTCGACGATTGACCTCTGTCTCGAACTTTGACTTACCTAACTGGACAGTTTGTCCTAGGTAAA
This sequence comes from Agrochola lychnidis, assembly GCA_963680765.1. Taxonomy (NCBI): domain Eukaryota; kingdom Metazoa; phylum Arthropoda; class Insecta; order Lepidoptera; family Noctuidae; genus Agrochola; species Agrochola lychnidis. The sequence continues at coordinate 14,909,051 of OY796869.1, read as the reverse complement.
CATAATCGTCCACAACTTCGAGTGTCCCCGATCTTCATGACGGTGAAGATCGGGGACACTCGAAGTTGATATGACGTTCGTTGTGTTTATTCATTTTCAGACCTACTCTTTCGGAAGCTCTACTGAGGTCATCGAGCATTGTACTGAGGTTCTGCATAGTCTCAGTCGTGACTACTATATCGTCAGCAAACAGAACGTGAGTGGTGTACTCGCCATTGATGTTGATGCCAACCCCTTTCCAGGCCAGATCCTTGAAGTCCCTCTCCAGTGCAGCGGTAAATAGTTTCGGAGAGATAACGTCTCCTTGTCTCACACTTTACTGTAGAAGGATAGGTTTCGATGGCTGGTCCTGGAGTCGGACAGACATAGCATCGTTTCGGTACAAACACTTCAGCAGCCCGATGTACCGGTAGTCAATCTGGCACCGTCAATCTTTCAGAGATTGCAGTACAGCCCACGTCTCCATCAAATCGAAGGCTTCACACCTGTATTCCTCGAAGGGTTAGGCAGACGTGTACCTATAGTATTTCATATTTATTTATACATTTCGCCAGTTATGTTTAAGTCCCATGTCAGAAAGCTATTATCATCAACCACAAATCCCAAACTCCGGACTGCTACTGAGATATTTCATTGATAAACCTAATAACACTTTGCCCGGGAATCATACCGAGGACCTCATGTGCAGCAGTAGCGCTGACCGCTAGACCAACGGAGGCAGCCGCAGCAGCAGACGAGGGAGGTTGTATAAACTGCTTATAATACTTACGAATGAATTCTGTTACATCCGTTCGTTCATAACATTGACCCATGTGCAGAACTTGCCAAACTGTAAAATTAAGAAAATAATTTTATAAATCTTAAATTAGAAGGGATTAATCTATACAACGTGTAACGTTAAATGCACAAAACCTCAGACACCCTAACTGATTTTTAATTCAATTGACCCATTTCAGAGAGAAAAAAAATCATTTAAAAAAAATTGTTAAGGTTTTATGTGCTGTTTTAGCACAGTGTAAGAAGTTCCTAGTAGGCTATCTCCGGCCTAATCTGCAATGTAATTGCCTACCATACTTGCCTGTCTCAGGGTTGTCACTTTTAGCAAATTTTTTATTTATTGCCATAATATCAATTCAGTGCCATAAGCAATTTTTGTTCTGTTGTTACGAATGGTTACGATTCGAACTTTGCTCTATTTATCTGATTCATAATTCGTCAAATATTTGAAATTACGATTTTATAACTGTAAGTACTTAGTTACTTTACTATACCTACAATACTGAGAAATCGGCATGACTAAACGTAAACAAAGCATTAGCGGCATATCAATTGACAGATCAAAAGTAGGTACCTAATACATTTTAGTGGGAAAGTAGGCCTGCCTACTTCGTCTGTCTGATACATAACTAATACAACAAAAAATAAGTAGGTATCTCATCATCAAGTAAAAATTATATGCTAGAATAAGTGACTTGGTTACCTTTCCTGCTCAGTAGGTAATCTGAACAGAGACAACTCTGGAATCGATGAATTATTTAAACACCCAAACACAAAGCAATAATTTCTCCTGCGATTATCACTCATTTTTCATACATTTAGCGGTGCCGAAAATACGTGACGCGCGAACCTTGTGCGGCGTTAGCCCCGACTGGTGCACTGAGAAACGGGTCGAGATTTTGTTTAAGTGTGCGTGCGGCGACGCATAGATACTATGGCGCACACATACAAGCCACGCGCGGTGCGTTTGTATGAAGATAGCGTACTTCCACTCCTTTTACTATGGTTTTAGTTCGTAAGATTCGTATTTGCATTGAAATAAAAGCTCTTATTAACCCGCGTATGAGAAAACTTTAATTGGTCGATAACAATTTGTGTTTGTTTACCTATTTTGGCGGATTTGCGCATGTGATGGCTTGACCTATTAATAAATAGATACGGCAGCGTTTTTATTTAAGATTTTTTTTTAAACGTGACCTATATTAAAAAGTGGTTCAATTGATTCTGCTCGTTATTCTGATCAAACTATTTTCAGGGGTGCATTTAACGCTACACGTTGTATATATAATAAAATGAAATGAAAGAAAGAAAAACATGTTTATTTGTCACAGAAACACGTGTATACAAAACTCAACTTTTTGAACTCAAGTAATCAGAAAAATAAACTTAAACAAATGGATCATGCCTTCCGCATTCAGTTTGGTCATCTTAGTCTTTTTAAGGCCGTCGGTCTATCTAGCTCAGAGGACAGTACATAGAGCCATAAGTGGAGAATATAATAGGCCATAAGTGGAGAATACAAAAGGCCATAAGTGGAGAATACAAAAGGCCATAAGTGAAGAATACAAAAGGCCTGAGTTCAGAAATATTATTTACGCACGTTCATATCTCTCTCGACAATTGACATAATCCATCATACAATAATTCTCAAAAGTCTGATAGTTGTTGAAAAGGGTTCTGCCGCATAGTCTTCCAGTTCTGAAATAAAGCATTTTATTTAAAACATACTTAAATATATTGTCCACCTCGAAATTATCTTACCAGTTTTGACTAAAACTCCTAGTAAGTTGAACCTTCACTAACGATGCAACTATCTAACTGTCATATTAGTCTTGAAAGCAAAATATATTAAATGTATAAGGATTAATTGGCTTAAGACGTACTATTTCACTTTTCACCAACACCGCCAATGTCAATCAAGCGTGGAACCTCTCGTGCAAGTGACATTAAACCTTAGGGTGGTAAAAAAATTAAGAGGTCGACTATACAACCATTCCATGAATTTCATGTGACACGAAACACATTTGTGTGTGGGTAGTTGTTTTTTTTTGTTTTTAGGTAGGGCATCTCGTAGTTGACCTCTGAGATCATGACTACTTAACCGGGCTTTCCCGTGGGTGCCTTAAGCTACTACACTTAAAACCTCCAGCCAGGGGTTATTCAACTATGCTAATTAAAACTAGGTGAACGCTCGCTAAGAACACCCCCTGTGGGGTACGAACGTCGGCTTAGGGCGTCAACCGGAGGAGGACATCAAGGATGGGACGGGCTGGATCAAAGTTTTGATCATGATTATTAGTCGGGGAATTTAAAGCTACGTGCTCAGCTGCAACGACTGCTGGCACCTCGTTATCGTGCAAGGGTCGGGGGGAGAGAAGTTGAATTTAATGTTTCATTTGAGTATGAGCAGTTCCCTTCGAACCGAAAAAGTTCAGTGGTAGAAATAGTCCAGTACAATTTTAACTTAAAAAAGTGGAGCTTATGGCTAAGGAATAACAGCCGCATTAGGAAAAGCTACGCTTTCGGGGGTTGGTCCGTGGATGGGTGACCATCTTTACATACCGGGACTCATCCGTGCCTCGGAAAGCACGTTAAGCTGTTAGTCACGGTTGTCATTCGTCGATCTTTGACTGTCGTTATGGGTCGTCAGAAGCCCGAAAGTCTGACAACCAGTCTTACCAAGGGGTATTATATTACCCAGTTACTGGAAAGACGCTCAGGACAAGCTGCTTCTCACACGGATAACTGTACGTCACTTGCTCCCGCATCACCAGTCCTGACTCTCTTTATATTTTGGCTGTTGAGAACAAAACTACAAACGTACTTAGATACAGGGAAGTTTTATGAAAGTGTGGCTGTGATTGTGGTATATTATTATTGTGGTGTCTTACGACTTTCACGTGGACGAAGGCGCGAGCAGAAGCTAGTAACGGCATAAAATGAAGTCGAAAAATTTCAAGTTACTCGGAAAATATTAAGGCCGTCTGGGTAATTTTTTTTTAAACCTTTTCCTTCTCACCTCTAGGAACTCAAATTAAAAGTCCCATAAAAATCCGACCACTACAAACTTCATTCCACTTTTTGCATAATATCTTTGGCCTTATTTCACTCGAATAAAATAGGTAAGAGTGTTGTTATCGACAGTGGTTAAGTTACAGCCTCTCATGGACGAAGTTGTGCTTTCAAATCCAGGACTTCTATGACATTAGTACATTACAGACATCGATAAAGGAAACCATCGTGAGGAAACCAACACTTATAATTAGTAACCGGCAGAGTACCGGTGTCGCCGGGTATCGAAAATCACCAATCCGCCTTAAGCAAGCGTGGTGATCAATGCTCGTGCCTTCTCTGTGTTAGAAGAGCCTTTGCCCAGCAGTGGGACAATAATAGGCTGGTATTGCTATTATTTATTTCAAAATAGGTAAACTGGTAGTAGATAGTTACAGTCATATCCAAAATATGTTCGTTACCTTAAGGGCTATTTTTATTTATGGCATTGTACGATAGAATCTGCTTTAGTGACTCAGCATTATATCATTATAATCATTTCATCCGAAAGACGTCCACGGCTGAATATAAGCCGTCTCCAAGCATCGCCACTTCAACCGGTTCTGAGCTTCTCGCATACAGCGGATTCCTGCGGCCTTTACCATTTCATCGCATTATTATTTCGTCGTAATTTCAATATCACAAAATGAAATTCAGTCATCTTCTTTACGTATCATACCATACAATGACACACTCTGACATATCTTTTTTATTTTTAAATTTAAATTTGATTCAATTGAAAAGGTGGATGGCAGCTCGACATTGGTTGAAGGTGCATATTTTGATCTTTGTTATGAAGTATTTAAATATAGTTTTATATGCAACAGTCTTCTCAGTGCCGTAGCTTCAAAGGTCCTGTGTCCTGACTTGATAAAAGAAAGAATCTGACGAAGATATATAAAAGACTTGACTGTACATACTTCGTCCGACGAGCTCTTTCTCAAAAAGCTTTATTACAACTACAATTAAAATCTAAAATGCTATTAATATGGTAATTTATATTACTTATAAGCCTTCAGGCAGTGTTGTGAAATAAATTCGCATTGCTCCTCATAAGTCTCTCGAAAAGGAGTCGTCCTCGTCACTGTAGGGCGTGTTGTTTTCATTCTCTCTGTGCGGGGTGCGCTAAAGGGAGATTTATAAATATCTATAATATCTATACAGTTAAAAATAATAAAAATTAATGATCAGGGAAACCAAAAAAAAGATGGGTAGATTATGTGCAGAATGATATTACTGAAAACAGAGTGAAAGATAGTCTCATCATTCCCTTGCCCGTACCCCAATTTGTTTATGTAAAGTGAAATAGAGCCTACTATATTTCACTTCATTATTATTAAGGGGACGATAACTGACTTTTAATGATTTTATACTGAAGATGACGTTTAAACGAATAGTGTTAGTGATTTGGAAAAAAAATGTGTTAAAGAGCATTATTTTAATATAGGCATATTTTTGATTATGTTTATATTACATAGTGAAATTAATTGTAAAGTTATGTCTAACGTGGATAAAAAACTGAGAATGACGCAAAATCTATCAAGCGTATTTTTCTGAAAACTTCATCATTTTAAAGATAATTAAATTATTGATCGTTTAGTATACGTGTTTTATTAAAATACCTTTTGTTTTACGTGTAATAAATTAATAATGCGTCTAATTTGGGTCAGCGCTCCTTAATGGGCGAGTCCTATTACTGGCTGAACGTACGACGCGTTGCGTGAGCTCAGTACAGAACACGCAAGCTAACTATTCAAGGTCACTGTCATATATGCGTCTTAAGTATATAAGACGCAGATATATGACATCATCATTATTATTAAGACCAGCATACTTAATAATAATGATGATGGTGTCTGCCTCTCAAAATGGTTGTAGGAACGGGTCCCGCGGTACTAAGGACCTACTCCTCATTGATATGGCCATTAGCCAACAGGTTCGCCGTTCACGAAGAGATTTGACGACATGTTAGATAGATTACATGAAGGCCTATGACTCGGTGCCACAGACATGGCTCATGATGGTGCTATTCCTGATATCGTGTATGGGGCAGTAGAGGACGGTCGTTCGCTATCCAGGATGTCGACATGTCTAGAGGAATAGCGAGTCGATTAGGATCGAGCGAGGTAAATTTCAGAGAGATAGTTTGAATCCACTTTGGTTCTGCCTAGCTTTGAATACTCAAGGCAAACTACTAGAGGATTCAGGTCTAGGCTATCGCCTAAAAAGAGGTGTTCAGGTTAAATTATCTCACCTACTTTACATGGACGACTTGAAACTTTAACTCCCAACAATTTGCAACTAATGGAGCTAATGGAGCTACTGAAGGTAACCGAAACCTTCAGTAGCGCAATCAGGGTGGAATTTGGTGTGGACGAATGTGCGGTCATGCATGTAAAGCGAGGGGGGATGGTGGAATCTGTGAGAACCTAACTCTTGGATTCCATACACCTTAGTTCCCTCTCTTCAATCGAAACTTACAGGTATTTGGGTACTTTGGAAGCGTTAGGCGTAAACGCTGCTGACATGAAACAATAGTTGAAGGAGCTCCTCTTTGGCCGCCAGAATAAAGAATTAAATAGTCTTTTATCAGGCGGAAACAATGTGCGCAGCTGCAATGGTTGGGTCATGCCGGTTTTTATATACTCTTTCGGCATTCTCAAATGACTTGACGCCGTAGATAGGAAGGTCCGTACACTGCACACCACAAATCGGATGCATCACCCACGGTCATTGGTGATGAGATTGTATATTCCGCAGAAGTGCGGAGGTCGTGGCTTCTTCTCATTAGATATTAATGACCGCAGGGAGGATGGCAGAGCAAAGAGCTTCACGGGCGCTTTTACCGGGTCCTACACGGGCCCAATGTAGATTTTTTAGCGTCCGTATCCTGGTTACGATTTGGTGACCTCTTTGAGTAAAACCGAAGGTATTTATTGTCTTTGCGATTATAAACTTAGTTATGATGACGAAGAACTACCGGAAATATAAAGTGAAGGACAGGACAAGTTGACATCTGTCAGGCATGCCATTTTCCAGGAGAATCAATCCGACACATTATTTATGGATGTTCTCGTCTAGCTAACGGAGACTACTTGGATTACTCACTAGCGACTAGCTCTAAAATACAGTCTTGTGGAATTGGAAGCACCGTACTAGGTTTGTGTCCGACCCAGTTCTCGAAAATGGCAAAATCGCTTTTTATCTTGATCGATCTATCAGCACTGACAACTGTTGTTGTCAATAAGTCTGTCTGTATAGTAGTGATAGATTGGTTAGAGCGTCGCACAATGATATAGTGGTTCCGCATGACGAGAACCTCGTGAAAGCTGAGAAAGATAAGCATAATTAAGTATCTTGACCTGGGTCGCGACGTTGTCGACATGATTCTGGGATGTGGATACAGTAGTCATTGTGCCGATAGTCATAACAACCAATGACATAATAACCAAGAGCCTTGACCAACACCTCAGGAGGCTCTCGTTAGGTAGCTAGATCAAGGGCTTGATCCAGAAAACGGTTCTTCTGGACATACGCGTATATAGTTATATATATATAGCCCTGACCATCGGTAACTTAGACCCCGTTCCCGATACCGGTGGGCTACTTTTTATTTTTTTATGTTTCTTCTAAAATAATTTTAAATGTAATCCTACTAATATTTTAAATGCGACAGTTTGTGAGAATGGATGAATGTTGTAACGCAAAACCTACTGAGTTTATAACCTAGATTAACACATAGAATACTTTTTATCCCGATATTCCCACAGGATCTAGATTTAAGCGGGTGAAATCGTGGGGCACTGCAAGTTCATTATAATTATTATATATTTAAATGCAATAAAGGAAATAATGATGGCCAACATGAATGGAAGACAAAATATTTTGCGCCGACCCCATGTAATGTGAGACATAGGCAGACAGGAGAAAAAAAAAACCAGCCAAATACGTGGCAGGCCACGCACAGTGAAGGGTTCCGTAGTTGGGATGAATATTTGCGACTTCTTTCCAATTTTCATTGATATAGTGCAAATAGTCTCTGAGTTAAATGGCTGTGTGACATCCGGACAAACGGACAGACGGACAGACTGACAAATGATTTGAGATTGAAACACCGAGTCATAGGCGAGGTACTTAAAGGCCTGCATATTGTCTATGGCCATGACCATGCAGAATATAAACAGACTATGACGATAAAAATGCGCGTCGCGCTCACACGATCACAGGGTGATTTTTTGTATTATTCCATTTTGCCCTACCAATTTGTCACACCTGTGGCGATGCCACACCACCAACCTCCAACTCCAGCCTGCTATTCATAATGGAAAAACCCAATAATACTTTGCCAGACCTGGGAATCGAACCCAGGACATTACGCTCAGCAGTCGCGCTAGCGACTACTGGACGAACGGGACAGAAAAAAAATATATTAATAAAAACACGCTAAAATATCTTGTGTATCTTGCATTCTATGGAACTAAACGTTTTGTTTTATGATGTTATACCTCATTTTTGCTCTACCCTTTCTCGGCATCGTTGAACCTTTGATAACATATTGTCCCAAATTGGTTCTTTCTTGCTTGTTGTTCCTTGCGGCTTCTTTTCCATCGCGTAAGTTGAATTCAGAAGACCCTTTGGTTATAGTAAACACTAAAAAAGTACACAACATTTTACAAGCCCTCTCGGGTTACTTTTCGCAAATTCCTCAATGACATCGTTAGTTTGTAGACTACCAGAGATATCTCGGTGAATATTTACTTGGGTTAAAGTTTTTTATACTTAATTTTTAATTTTATTTTTTCGTTTTAACACCGTGCATTTGGAGAGTGGGCAACGTCACAAATAGATGTCAAATATTTCGCTGTTTTGATTAATTTGGTAATATTACTGCATGGAAATATTAAATATCGCTAACTAGTGAAATAGAATATTAATAAATGAATTGCAATTGTAACACCCAACTTGATGTTGTAACCGCTTTAGGTGTAAAAAAGGGCATTTGGAAAGTTTCCAAATACCTTTTTTACATCTAAAACTAAATATTCACTGCCACGATATTAATTATTGCATTTCATTATCAATATTTTAGTTCACTAGTTACCCATTTTTATTAATGAATATTTTGACATCTATTTGTGACGTTTCAGAATGTACGCTCTTAACGCTTGATAAATGTTATGACAACGTAAATAAGAGTAATACAATAGGTCAGTAATTAACCTATATTTACTTCACAGGAAATTAAAAGTTTTTTGAAAATAAATTAGACAAAAGGAAAAAAGAAAAGAAAAAAAAGAAAATACATTCAAACGGGGATAAGGTTTGAAAATAACTGTTTATTGGAATTAAATTCATAATTTTTAGTAATTGTCGGACTCGTCATCGGTGTCGTAAGGGATAGGAGCGTAACAAGCACCGCGCGTTTGCCGGGCGACTCCGAAACGTTCTTTTGGTTTTTGGAGTTATAGGTGACAATTAAATTGTCTGAAAACAGGTTTTCAGTAACTCCGGTAACTACACAAAATATAAAAAAAATTACCAGGTTGCTATGAGACAGATTGGTAGGTATTTTTTTTGACATTTATGAAAATGCGCTCAGTCCACATGTAAACCGCAAAATGTCTGAAAACAAATTATTTCGTAATAAAATTACGAAAATATGTACACTTTTAATATCAGACATATTGTGATGAAACCGTCTGCCTATTTTTTTTGACATAGCATAAATGGGCTCCCGTAAAACTGGGACGTTTTTGACCGGTACTTCCCATCGAGTCGGATTCAGAATCATCTAAACTGGCGACTTTATACAGTTTTGGCCGTAACATGGTTTTGGTCGTGGGCTCTCTTACCACACTTCTCTTTTTCTTCTTGTTTTTCTTCTTTTTCTATAGACCGTCAGGATTAAGGAGCCACATAAAATCGGTTGTATTTGCGAAATTATGTAATTTTGCATTTTATTTTTATACTACAAATTAGAACACATTTACTACTTAATTATACTAAAAATATGTTGTAATTGGTTGATTACTTTCCGAGAAACAACGCGGTGAAAGGAGAGAGATGTTTGATTTTGGCGTGTTATTGACTGGCGCGTCATGGAGGGGGTGGAGACCTACTCCGATCACCGGTACATCCGGTTTGACGTCTCCACCCAGACCTCGAGCGCGCCGGTCCGACAGGTCCCAAGTGGTCCGCGGTGGGCGCTGAAGCAGCTGGACCGGGAGCTTCTCCTGGAAGCCTCGATCGTGCAGGCCTGGGTGTCATCACCGGACAGGCCTGCCGACATCAACGACGAGGCGGAGTGGTTCCGGGAGGCCATGTCCAATGTGTGTGACATGCAATGCCCCGGGTCCATCCTAGACGTGCTTCGCGCCGGCTGTACTGGTGGTCGCAAGAGCTGGAGGCTCTGCGCAAGGCGTGTGTTGCTGCGCGACGCCGGTACGCCAAGCATCGCAGGCTCCGTATCCGCCCTCCGGATACGGAAGCCATTCAGGCGGAGCTGTACGAGAGGTACAGAGCGGTGAAGACCGCCCTCCAAGCGGAGATCCTGCTGGTCAGGGCACTGGCCCGCGAGGAGTTGCTGGAGACTCTAAACAGGGACCCGTGGGGGCGCCCATACAAGATGGTGCGGGAGAAACTCCGCCCACGGGCTCCTCCGCTGACGCAGAGTCTCCGGCCCCAGCTTGTGGGGGACGTGGTGAGCGCTCTGTTCCCTTCTAGAGGGGATCATACCCCTCCGCCCATGGCTCTGCCTACTGCGGTGCCCGATGCGGACCACACCGATGACGACGATGCTCCGGAGGTGACTGAGGTAGAGATGAGAGTGGCGGTACGCAAAATGAGTGCGAAAAATACCGCCCCAGGACCCGACGGCATACCCGGAAAAGCCTGGGTCCTGGCCATGGGGGCTCTCGGGCCTCAACTAAGGGGGCTCCTAAGCGCATGCATGGAGACGAGCCAGTTCCCACTTTGTTGGAAGACGGGGAAACTGGTCCTCATCAAGAAGCCGGGGCGCCCAGGGGACTCTCCGTCCGCTTATCGGCCCATTGTGCTGCTCGATGAGGTGGGCAAGCTCTTTGAAATAGTCATTGCAGACCGCCTCGTCGGGCAGCTGGCGCGAGTGGGGCCGGATCTGGCGGAGAGCCAGTTCGATTTCCGCAGGGGGCGCTCTACGGTGGACGCCATCATGCGCGTGCGGGCCCTCACGACAGGGGATGCTGTGGCCCGGGGTGGGGTCGTCTTGGCGGTGTCTCTAGACATCGCCAATGCCTTCAACACCCTGCCCTGGAGTTGCATCAGGGAGGCACTCCGGTATCACCGGATACCGACCTACCTCTGTCGTGTGGTCGAGGCGTATCTGACGGACGGAGCCGTCATCTACCCCGGTCACCAGGGAGAGTGGAACCGGCAAGAGATATCGTGCGGTGTCCCACAGGGTTCGGTCCTGGGGCCGCATCTGTGGGACATCGGATACGACTGGGTGCTGCGCGCCGACCTTCCTAGCGGCGTCAGCGTCGTTTGTTACGCTGATGACACGTTGGTCCTGGCGCAGGGGAGGTCGTACCAGGCGTCGGCTGATTTAGCGACACGCGGGGTTGCGACAATCGTTGACAGGATCCGGCAGCTGGGACTCGAGGTGGCCCTGCACAAGTCTGAAGCCATGGGTTTTCATGGTTCTCGGAATGCACCACCGTCGGGTTCCCAGGTAATGGCGGGAGGGGTTCACATCGGTGTCGAGTCGACGATGAAGTATCTGGGACTCGTCCTCGACAGCCGGTGGAATTTCGTAGAATACTTCCGACGTTTGGCTCCCAGACTGGAAATGAAATGAAATGAAATTGTTTATTCTGTAAATAGGATATCGGAATCACTTTTACACGTCATAGGTATAAAAAAATATTAAAAATAAGCTAGATGAGTTCGGCGTTTCCTATCTGACTACTCTGAGAAGAAAGGCCGAAACAAACTCAGAGGTCGCAGTCTCTTTTAAAGTCCAGACATAATCTTGGTCAGGCCATATGAGGACCATGTAGATTAGTGTCTGAAAAGGTCTTTTGAGGAAAGAACCATACAGATTTGATTGGACCTGTCCAGTCAGTGCAAGCATTTGTCAGTAATCGTGGAGCTCAACTTAGAACTTAAGGAGCTCAACTCGACGAGCAATACCAAAGAAAGGACATTTGGGTAGGCCGCAAAAACTACTCAAACTGCCAGACCATCACTAAAACTAGAAGAGAAATAAAAATTAATATCCACATAGTCCTCACATTCACAACAGTTAAAATAATATAATACTTTACAAAGTAATCATGTCATTTTGAATATAATTTTCAACAATGTCAAAGTGTTTGTAAAACTGGTATAACATATACCACCACCATACTACCATTTTACATAATAATTAAAATGTCTAGTTTTATGGTTTTATCACAAGGCTTAGCAGAGCGAGCAGTTCAATCCCAAGCTTTTTTATCTTCTAAATAATCTGAAATTGTATAGTACCCTTTTTTACAAAGTTTGGTTTTAATACAGATTTTAAATCGTTTAATGGGTAATTTTCGAATGTCAATGGGGAGTTTGTTGTAAAAGCGTATACATTGACCCATGAATGAGTTGCCTACTTTGTGGAGACGTGTGCGATGTACAGCAAGGTTGTGTTTATTCCTGGTATTTAAACTATGAATATCGGAAATTTTCTTAAAATTTGATATATTTTTGTGTACAAACAATAGGTTTTCAAAAATATATTGTGAGGCTATTGTCAGAATATTTATTTCTTTGAATTTTTCTCTAAGGGAATCTCTTGGACCTAGGTTGTAAATGACTCGAACAGCCCTTTTCTGTAGAACAAAGATAGTATTAATGTCCGCACTGGTTCCCCAGAGAAGAATCCCATATGACATAAGACTATGAAAATAACTAAAATAAACAATTCTGGCTGTATCTACGTCAGTTATCTGTCTAATTTTTTTAACAGCATAGGTGGCCGAACTTAGCCTTCCTGACAATTTTTCGATGTGTGGGCCCCATTGTAATTTACCGTCAATAGTGATTCTAAGAAAAACTGTAGACTCAACAGGGTCCAACTCTGTTCCATTAACCTGAACCTTTGTAGATAGCTGCCTGACATTTGGCATTGAAAATTTAATGAGTTTAGTTTTTTTTTTCGTTCAGGAGAAGATTATTTACATTAAACCAATGCACAACTTTAGAGAGTGATTTAAAAAATGAGGGAAGTATCATCTGCAAATATTACGATTTTGTGATTATCCCTTATGTGATAGGGCAAGTCATTTATATAAATTAGAAATAAAAAAGGACCAAGAATTGAACCCTGCGGAACGCCCATGGTGACCGAAGATCCTGCAGATCTCTTGCCATTAACATCGACCCTCTGAATTCTGTTGTTCAGATAAGAAGTCAGAAGTTCAAGAGCCTTGTCCCTCATACCATAGTGGTAGAGTTTCCTGATGAGTGTATCATGATGTACGCGATCGAAGGCCTTGGACAAGTCTCAGAAAATGCTAAGAGCATCTTGCGACTCCTCCCAGGCCTCAAATATGTTCTTTAGTAATTCCACGCCCGCATCTGTAGTTGAATGTTTGTAAAACCCTTTGTAAAACCAAATTGTTTCAGATGAATTAATTATGTGCATTGAAATGTCCCAACATTGGAGCGGATTGGAGCGGGCCGGGGCTGCATTGAAGCGGCTCCTGCCCAATCAGGGGATCCAAACGCCTCCTGCCGGAGGGTCTATGCGGGGATCGAGCGGTCCATGGCCCTTTACGGGGCGCCGGTGTGGGCGCGTTCATTGAGGCTGCCGCCAGCTCGCCGGTTGAATGCGTCCCAGAGGGTCATGACCATACGGCTGGCCCGAGGATACCGCACGGTCTCCTGCGAGGCGACGAGCCTCCTTGCCGGATTACCGCCATGGGATCTAGAGGCAAAGGTCCTCGCGCACATCTGGAAGTGGCGCGAGGAGGCGAAACGCCGGGGCTTAGCTCCGATGTCACAAGAAATCGCGGCACAGCGGACAGAGCTCCGGCGGGATCTCATGGCGTCATGGAGATTGCGATTGTCGCAACCCCGCGATGGGCACGCCACAATTGCGGCGATAAGACCCCTCTTTGAGGAGTGGCTTGAGAGACGCCACGGCGTCCTCACCTTCCGCCTGACGCAGGTCGTCACCGGACACGGCTGCTTCGGGAGGTTCCTGTTTAGGATAAGGTGGGAGGAAACACCCGGGTGTCACCATTGTGTGGATTGGCTTGAGGACACGGTGGAGCATACGGTGGAGGTCTGCCCGGCTTGGGCAGAGCAACGTCGTGTTCTCGTAGAGGCGATTGGCGGCGGTAGCTCGCCGTCCGATAAGAACCAAGCCTGGGTCGACGCGACGGCGCGTTGTGTTCCACGCGCGCCTCAAAGAGATGTCAGCAGAATTGACGGGGCCCGCCAAGGCCAATGCGTGCCGGGGGTTTGAAGAAAACCGATAGGGACATCGCGGCCCCCGGCAACAGGGCAACCGAAGGAACACGGGTAGTTTTAGTCAGTAAGAGTCTGACACGCCCTCCCGCTCCACATAGAGCGGGAGAAGTTATTTGATAATTTCCCACCCAAAAAAAAAAATGGCACAGCAGCACCAGATCATCGGCATAACTCAAATTATTGACACATATGTCATCAATATGGCATCCAACCAACATGCATGCTGCTGAGCTCCTCAATCAGATGGTTAACATACATATTAAAGAGCCCTGGCAAAGTCAGCCCGCCCTGCCTGACGCCACACTCTAAACAATATTCATCTGAGTATACATTTCCCCACCTTACTATATTAAGCTGCTCACTATACCAGTAGGCGAGGATATTCACAAGATCGGCTGGGACACCTGCACTTCTTAATTTTGTCCAAAGCTTATTATATGACACCAGATCAAAATCTTTGGACAAATCCAAGAAGCACGCATATACTGGAGTTTGCCTGTTTACATAATAATCAACAGTGTGTTTCAGAGACAGTATTGCACTTTCAGTTGACAATCCCTCTCTGAAACCGAACTGTAATGTTACAGAACGATCAAGTTTTCTATCCAATAACCCATCAAACACTTTGGCAATTATAGTAGCTAAAGAAATCGGCCTATAGTTACTTCTATCAGAGATATCAGCAGTGAAATTTTTCACTATTGGCACAACCACTGTCCTCATAAGACTAGATGGTAAATATGAGTGACGTATACAAAAAGTGTAAAACATGGCTAACACTCTATACAGGTGTACTCCCCCATGCTGCAAGTGCTCGACACTGAGTCCCTCATGACCTGTTGACTTCCCTCTTTTCATATTTTTAATAATGTCAGCCACATCCTTACTTGAAAATCCAATAGGTTTTTCTACGGGGCAACGTTCAGTATCAAACACTGACAGCAAGGAAGATTTCACCTAAAAATGATCCTTAAATGAATTTTCAATCATTTTAGCATCACTGATGCCATCAACGCACACGGGCAGACTAGCCTTACCATTTAAACGCTTAGTGCCCTTCCAGAATTTATTAAACTTCTTAGCTGAATGTTGTGAGGCAAATATATCCATTTTTATCTGGTCCTGGTTGTTCTGACAGTATTTTAAGCGTGACTTGAAAACTCGTCGATTTTCACACATTTTCTCATACAACGATCCACTAACTGGTTTACCACCTAAGACATACAATTGATGGTCCAGTCTAGCCTGCCCGTGGGCACCTCTGACATGCTTGTTCCAGCCATGGACACACTTAACATTATTCGGCTTCCTAGGTAAGAGACTGCGACTGATCTCCGAAGCCTGACTTAATTTATCTATACATATAATAAAATCGTAGCGAAGTCAAAACTGTACATTGAATATTTAAAAAAAAGTAATTGCTACGAGGTCTAGGATCGATTCTAATGCCGAAAATATTTTTTTTAGAATTTTTGTCTGTTTGTCTGTATGTATGTTCCAGCATGGCGCAAATTTTACTGGACAGATTCTGTTAAAATTTTGCATAGATATTCCCTGTGTGTCTGGTCAAACTATAGGGTATAAACTATCACGCTATTTACTATGGGGGACGAGCAATATTACATTATGTTGTATTTTTATGTTCTAGCATGACGCAAATTCTACCGGATAGATTCTGTTAAAATTTTGCATAGGTGTTCCCTATAAGTCTGGTCAAACTATAGGATATAAACTATCACGCTATTTACTATGGGGGACGAGCAATATTATATTATGTTCGTATTTTTGGAAAAAAACGCGCCAAAATTTTAGGATATTGTAGATAGGTAGTTACCGATTTAACTTTTTAAATGATTATCATCACGCTATACCTTTATGGAACTAAGCAGTCACTCATGAAATATATAGGAACGGCTATTTTAGACAAGTTTCAACAAAGCAATTAGCTCAACGGTTGGGCGGTTGCTTTGCAAACATGGGGTTGTAAGTTCGATTCCCACCTACGGTTTTTTTTCTTTTTTTTCACATTTTGTTATACGATTATTATTTATTTTTTTATTATCTATAGATATAATAAAATCGTAGCGAAGTTAATTTAAAAAAAATAAGTTATTGCTACGAGGTATGGGATCGATTCTTATGCGGAAAATAAAGTTTTTAGAATGTTTGTCTGTACCAACTGTAGGGCATAAACTATCACGCTATTTGCTATGGGGGATGAGCAATATTACATCATGTTCGTATTTTTCTCTGCAAATTGTAAAAGGACGCGCCAAAAGGTTGGGATATTGTAGATAGGTAGTTACCGATTTAACTTTTTAAATGATTATCATCACGCTACCTTTTATATAGGAACAGCTATTTTAACTAACTTTCAACAAAGCGAATAAGTATGCGGTTGGACGAATGATTTGAAATCCTGAGGGCCTACCACCAGCTCAAAAGCAGTATTATTTTAATATTACTTTAGTTTACTTCAGTGTGGGAAAGAGATGGAGCTATACATCCTGTAGAGCTTCATCTCTTTCCCACACTCCCACTGAAGTAACATTAAAATAATACTGCTTTATGAGCTGGTGGTAGGCCGCCCGGGGTAGTAAGTTCGATTTACATCTGTTTTTTTTAAACTCTTTTTGTAAAACGATTTTTTTTTTTTTGGATTGTGTATGTAATAGTTCATAGAATGTATTAATTCACAAAAAATGGAAAACTTCGTAAGCTATGGGAAACTACTAAGTTACAAGTACTTTACAGTCACAAAACATTCTAGGTTGTATTCTGATCATTTTAGAGCAAAAGACTGTAGGAATAAAATGTTTTTTTACAGATTTTGACAGCAGATTTGTCCAAGCGATTTTAAAATATGTACGTGTGTGGATCTTCTGGAATCGCTGCCACACTGCTTCCTGGTGGCAAAACAGCGCACGTCATGTTTAAGATTCCCATCGATTTAGAGAGCAACGAAACGCGTGTTTGTGGGGTGTCACGCAACAGTAACAAGGGATGTGTGCTTAGGGGATTGCGCTTCGTCGTATGGGATGAATGCATTATTGCAAAAAGGAAAGCAGTGGAAACTGTAAACAGAATCCTGCAGGACATCCGCAGAAACCAAGATATGATGGGTGGTGTCACAGTTTTGACAAAAAAAGTGAATACTTCGTTGAAAAGGTCGACTCTATGGTCGAGAGTTCATAAACTGCGCTTGACCATCATCATACGACCTCGGCTTGGCGGTAATTCAAATGCTCAAGTATTCTCCGATGTTCTTCTAAAAGTTGGTGAAAGCACTCTACCAGAGACTCTTGGTAGAGTAGATCCCACTTTAGAAGATCTTATTCGTCTGATATACGAGGATATCAGTCAAATACCGTACCAAGAGAATTCTTAGGCGTGTTTCCGTTTTAACTCCGAAGATGATCAAGCTGCAGCGATCAACCACAGTATTCTCTCACAAATTGAAGGGAGTGAAGTGATATACACCTCCATTAATACTGATGTGGAGGAAGATGATGTCAAATATCACCCCGTAGAATTTCTCAATTCACAAATGGCAAGTGGACTTCCGGTTGTATATCTGTGTAACGGAAACCAGCTCAAAGTCATGTCTTTGCAGAGAAACGTCATCGAGGTGGAAATTCTAACAGGTTGTGGCGATGGTGAGACAGTGTTTATAGTGCGTCTAAAGTACAAATTCCCCATAATTACCAATTAAGGCGCGTGCAGTTCTCTGGGAGTGTATGCTTTGCGATCAACAAGTCACAGGGGCCGACACTAAAGGCTGAAGGCTGCGGGTGTCGACCTCAGGATAAGCTGCTTCTCACACGGACAACTGTTACGTCGCTTGCTCCTGAGTCACCATTCCTGACTCTCTGTATATTTTGGCTGCTGAGAATAAAACTACAAACGTAGTATACAGGGAAGTTTTATAAAAATATGGCTATTATTGTAGTATATTGTGATGTCTTACGATTTCCATGCGAACGAAGTCGCGGGCAGAAGCTAGTTAACAATATTTTTATATAAGTTGTCAATTACAGATCTGTGTTGTATGTTTTGACACATACTATCAGCACACTCCTGAAGTTCTCCAGGAAACATAATTTTCTGAAGTTATTATTACAAATTTCATGATATTTCTGAGTTTCTTCTAATTCTCTTACCCCTCATACAATATTATTACGTTGATAATTATGAACTTCAAATTTAGCTTTAATTACTTCTAAATTCCAAGTCACTTGTAAAGGGAAGTGATCTGACCAATATACATCATTCAGAACCATAATATTCACCACAGAATACTACGCTGACTTGGTTACCACGCAGTGGTCTAGCCATCGCTTACACCCATCACTTCACTTTGAAAAATATAAGTTTCAGATGACATACCTAATTTAACTAGATCGGCACATATCCAGTCATTTTCCTCACAAAAACCCAGAAGCTCACTACAAAGCGGAGCATTAGGATGTGCAATCCGTAATACTTTTGGAATCACGTGGTGATGTATGCTTTTGCTGGCACAACACGACTATTTGAGACTGCTGTGGCATATCGCATGACAAAAAGCTATTGGTTACATCTTGTCACATACCGATATTGTCGTCCGAGCTGACGATATGTCGGTATCATTATCGTCATTGATGAGTACAATAAATAAATAAATTCATTTATTTCAGGTAAATAACACCCATTGCCAAACATAAATTCATAGAAACCATCCTACCTCTGTTATAAATGCGAAAGTGAGTTTGTTTATTTGTTAACGCTTTTACGCTAAAACGGCTGAACGGATTTGGAT
This sequence comes from Agrochola lychnidis, assembly GCA_963680765.1. NCBI lineage: Eukaryota > Metazoa > Arthropoda > Insecta > Lepidoptera > Noctuidae > Agrochola > Agrochola lychnidis. The sequence goes on along the minus strand of OY796869.1, from coordinate 14,889,937 downwards.
CAAATTTGGCACATTAGTAAACCATGCCCTGGATTAAGACATAAGACAAAAGTCCTATGTCTTAATCCCGGCAATACGTTTCGGCGAAGCCGGTAAAAACTAGTATAAAGTAAATCAAATTAAGTTAAATAAAATAAAATTCCTACAACAATGATTCCTTTTCAGGTTTCAGTCATTTCAATTAAATACACCTTGTAGAGCTCAATGGGAGTAGTTTTAATATTATTGTACAAAATTGTAGCGCACATATCTATCACTTCTATTAGTAGGGAACATCCCACCAACAGTGTTTTGGCAAACGTGATATTAATTCAAATAGTCTTCTATTAATAAAAAAATATCCCTATTTCCCTTGGTCACGGCATCACGCGTGAATAGCTGGACCGATTCCGCCAATTCTTTTTTTTTGTGTTTTTTTATTGTCAGGAGAAGGTTCTTAAGAAAGAAAAAAATAAGAAAGTTGCTCGGAAAGTAGATTGCACCCGTGCGAAGCATGAGCGAGTCGCTAGTATTAAATACAAACTTACAAGACAATTGCAGTATTATGAAATATTTGATGTTCCTCAAAGTGCAACACATTTTTGTTTAGCTTAAAAGGTCCCACTTCCAGTAAGATTAGTAATAATATGATCGTTCAAAGCAGCAACGTTTTTCCTAAAAACAAAAATGAATATTCTTATAGAGCCACAAAAATACACTGTAAATATAAATCGTGTGGAGTAATCGTACCTTGTGAAGGCTCTTTCATACAGGCGCGACACGCGACGCGACACAAAGGCACCGCTCGTCGCGCGACGAGCGGTGCCTTTGTGTCGCGTCGCGTGTCGCGTTGGTCTGCACAAGCCTTGAATCTACTAAAATGCATCGAGTTATTCCTTATCAGCTCCCATAGTTATAAAATGTTATATATAATATGTCGGAGAGTTAATACTGATCCGGAAACGTCAAGTAGTACTCTACCTACATGGGTGAGATCAATATAGGAAGTGGCAACACTGGGTTGAAAGCGGCAACACTGGGTTGACGGCTGACAATGGGGTTAAAAACTCACTTTAGATGGCGCTGATGTCCATCGTCTTATAATTTGACAGCTAACTATATTTTTTTTGTAAACAAGCGACTTCATTTACGCATAATTAATTATTGAGCCCAGTTGCGCAACTGTTTACTGCAAAAATACGGGGCCCCATGTATTTGCAAAAGTTGTTATAATAAGAAAACTATGGGAGAAAGCTCTCCGAAAAAAATTGAAAAACGATATTTCGTCGAGTCAATGTGCTATCTCTTAAGCCTTCTAAGGGAGAAAGTGGTTTATAGGTGATGCTCCCAAGATAACTAAGTCTGTTTTCATTACATACAGGTACTTGTGATGTGATATGATGTAAATTATAGTAAAATATGTGTGTTTATATTATCATATTAGATCAGTGCTAGAAGTGCTATCTCTTAGGATTTTCAGGCAGGAAGATCAAGCCCGAGTTGGTTTCAACTCTGATCAGGTTAGTTCTATCGCACGCCTCCAGTCTTTAACAAAAAACGAACTTAAAGTCAACAAACACAAAATAACCTATAAATTATAAAACGTTCATAATTTATTGACTTTTCCACTAAAGCTGCTTTTTTACCAGTGGTAGACGCTTCCCTTGTCCTTACCTCGTCTATTAATAGAGCTACACTCCAAGTCTCATGCATATTTATCTAGTTTTCGTACAACTGTGCTGCCATCTGCTATGAGCTTTCAGTTTTTAACCTCATTGTCAGTTGACATTTGGTATTTTTGACGTTGGTAAATGTGAAGGTGAGACGTTAGAGCGGACAGAACGTACTTTTTTGGTCGAGATGCCCTTGCGAGAGATTCCCTTTGCCATCCAATATTAAAACCACCGTGTTTCCTAAATCTGATTGCGTCCGTCTAGTTTCGCGATATTTTTGTAATTACTGAACTGTAGCGCCGTAATAGACGCTTGTACCAAGCACTTTGATTTTTATTTAGATTACTGTTATTTTTAATCGTAACGTCAATCAATTTAGTAGAGGATTTGCAGAGGAACGACCTTCACCCCATCGGTTTAATGAAGTAGTTGAGCAACTGTGTAGAGAACGATGTTTGAGTAACCGTACAATCGCAGGTCAACACTACCAACAAGGACATGATCAGAAGATCACCACGTATGCAGTGCTTTCAGTACAATCACGGGGTGAACTGTGGTGCCCTTTGTGGAGTCGTTCAGTCTCTGCAAAGTTAGTAGGTACAGCTTTGAATAATTGACTATGTCAGATCATCATTGGTGGATCTGAATGTTCGAAATTCAAATTCAAATTATTTATTTTCACGTAAACACATGGGCACTTATGAAACGTCAGAAGCTAGGTGCACGAAGTCAAAGGACGCAGTATAGTTGCACCTAAAAGTACCTTTAAAGACCAACACCCCTATTGCATAATACACTTTCAATCACAATACGAAGGATTTTGAAGGAAATTCATAATCCATTGCTTCATATGCTTGAAAAATTAGTCTGCCAGGCAACGTAAATAATGCAATGAATATTGTTAAATTGTCACAATGAATGCCATTGGGATTGTGAGGGAAAAACTTACATAGTGTTTTTATGATAAACCGAAAAATTAAAAAGTACGTATTTATTTTGTTTTAAATGTCCATTTAACTCTTGGTCATTTTCGAACACTTAATAATTTTTTAATTATTTTTTTTATGAACTATACAATTTATTTCAGTTTATACCGCACCGTACTTGCTTTTTAATCTTGAAAAGGTTAAACTTACATTAACATACTCAATGAAAACTATGCGAAACATAAAATCTAATTCTATTAAAAAGTTAATTGAATCAATGTTTTATTGGTTAACAATTAAATTCCGTTGGTTAAGTAATCCTTATAACGTAAGATCACGCTTGTAATTCACTGAAGGGTTAGGCAGGGGTGTACTTAGTATGTAGTACATCCACATTTCTAGGGGGCGACCCTTACCATTGTTGGGAATCGAACCCACGAGCGGTATGCATATGCAGGCAGCGTGATTGATGTGTCATCGGCTAGCTGAGGTGCGGCGCGGAGGCGAGGGGGGCCCGGCGCGGCCCGACGACCACTCGCTTCCACGGACTGCTTTTACAATGTTTACATCTTATTTTGTACCCACATTCATTGCAAAATAAATTATTTCTGATTTCGGACTCCACCGCGACGGACGATTCTCCTCTCTAACATAAGAGGGTTTATCCTAAAAAAAATATTAAAAAAAATCAAAAGTCATTTATTCAAACTAGGCTGAGAATCAGCACTTTTCAAACGTCAAAATTACATAAGACAGTCCCACAAAAACGCCCACCCTTCACCACTTCCTAGTGCCTTTAGCTGGGAAGAAGAAGTGGCGCAACAAACTCCCCAGCAGCCCAGCTGTCTGTTCAAGTTAGAAAAATGATTCTATACAATAGTATGCAAAATAACTTACATTATGCAACATAATACATAATTTAAATGATAAATTATTGGCCATATGTCAGCTAGCACACACCAATATACCAACCAAAAACATCGAGAACTATACTCAATCAGAATTAAAAAATTAAAACTAAACGTAAACAGAACTAAATATCTAAATAAAAGCCTCCAGGCAAAAAGGACGTGCCCGCTTACATAAAGCTGTAATTGTAAATGATAAACTAGGACCATCGAGGTAAAATAAATGAACAGTTAATTACTAGTAACAATAACAAAACCATGATCAGCAAGACGACCAGTCACCACAAGCAGCACCCGTTCACGAGCATAACGCAAAGTCAAAAGTTGGCAACGTCGTAAATAGCTGTGAAATATTTATCTGTTTTGATTAATTTGGCAATATTACTGTATGGAAATAAGAAATGTGGCTGACTAGGGAACTAAAATATCGATTATGAAATGCAATAATTAATATGGTAACACTGAATATTTAGTTTTACATGTAAAAAAAGTATTTGGAAACTTTCCAAATGCCTTTTTAACATCTAAAACAGTTACAACATTCAGTGTAATAATAACAATTCATTATTAGTATTTTACTAACAAATTGGACCATATCGTTGTCCGAACTAAATAAAAAAAATAAAAATATATTCTAGTTCGCTAATTAGCCACATTTCTTATTTCCATACAGTAATATTGCCAAATTAATCAAAACAGCGAAATATTTGACATCTATTTGCGGTGTTGCCCACTTTCAGCTGTTGCTTTCAACTGTTTATCCGGGAAAGTTTATATTTTGTAAAAAGCACGGCAAATATACCATTGCTTAAAATACAGTCCACTCTTTAATTGCTCCCCGTGCTAATAGCCACCAACCGGGCATACATTCAGACTCCGGGCTGCTACTGAGAAATTCCTGATATGAAAACCCAATGACACTTTGCTTGCCCTGGGAATCGAACTCAGGATCTCATGGTCAGCAGTGACGGCTTGTGACCACACACGAACAAGGATGTTCGAGACGATTTAAAAAAAACCGGCCAAGTGCGTGTCGGACTACGCACAATGAAGGGTTCCGTAGTTGAGATGAATTTATTTATCCCAAGAACAAACTTAACATTTTGCAGGATCACTTATTTGAACGTGTAGAATGAAAAATCTGATTTTCGTAAAAAAAATCACATTCGCGGTATAAATATAATAATAATAAAAATCTAACACCTTTAAACGAGCAATTCTTGTATATATTATATAATCTGAATCTCTGAAACGGCTCCATTTATGAAATTTAGTATGCAGGGGGTTTCGGGAGCGATAAATCGATCTAGCCAGGTTTCATTTTTAGAAAACGTCGTTCAAAAAGAAAATTGTCATCCAGATACTTTTCTTTATTCAAGTAACAAGGACTCATTGTGTTAGTAAACTTATGAACTTTAGCTTATTTTACCAGGTCACACAGAAAGTTTTGCGACTAACAGTTTTTGTCTATGGGATACTGGCTGGCGCTCAGAACCACCATATCGTCTCCAAAGCTAATATTTACACAAATACCATCAATACAGTGTGAGTCTTCATAATGTGCACATATCGAAATGATGGGAATCTATGCTTAATTTTATCGACGGAAAAAGTGGTCAACATTTTTTTTGTTTCTTTTTAATTTTTTTTATCAGTTTTTTTTATTTTAGTTTTTATTCTCATGGGCATCTTATTTATAAATTTTACAATTATTGTAAAAAAATATGAGAAAATACAGATTTTTACTAAAAAAACACATTTATTATCAATTGAGGGTAGTTTTTTTCTCAATTTTAATTTTATGTGGACGCCTACTTACTTCCAATCATTATGGAGTTTGTTTAATCGCGATAGCTGATTCAGTTTAAAAGTTACACAGTTTTGTTTCAATTTTTTTTTAATTCCATAAAAAGTTTTAAAAAAATATTTAGATTTTTTTAAATATTTTTTCTTTCGTTAAAATTAAGCATAGATTCCCTCATTTCGATATGTGCACATTATGAAGAATCACCCTGTATAGCAACCCACTCTAGTGCTGCTGAGCTCGCCAATCCTGCCTCACCCCGCATTCCAACCTGTATGGCCTGGAAAAAGTTCCAGCCCATCGTACACTATTGATCTGGTTACCATAGGTACCAATATTTAAAATGTTTTTAAGCTCCATTGGCAACCTATCCTTCTCCATCTTTCTCCACAATACGTCATAAGCAACCAGATCAAAAGTCTTGAATAAGTCGAGGAAGGTAGCATAAATCAGCGTTCCACGCTGTGTGTGACAGTATGCTTAAGACACAACACTGCACTTTCTATTGACAAACCACGCCGAAACCCGAATTGGTTGTCATGAACATTTACAGTTTTAATTTTATTTCAAGCAGTTTTATTTTTATTTTAAGCAAACTGTCAAACACTTTTGATATTGTTGATATTATAGTAGCTAGAGAGATGGGCCTATTGGATGCCGAGCGACGAAATGTAAGTTTGTACGCACAATATTGAGAGATTTACTGTGTTATATTAAGACCATAGACTTTTTATAGGTTTTCCTGTAATCTATGAGTAAAGAGCCATACTATGTATTTTTTTGAAAATTTTTGGTCCAGTAGAGTTTCGGAGATAAGGGGAGGGGGAATGGTCAATTTTCATTGAATTTCTTAAATATCTTTAAAAGTGTTTATTTTAAAATTATATAAATTTACATTTAAGATCCTCGCAATAAGTCGTTTCATTTGATATATCACATGGTACTGTTAGCATAACTTTTTTTTTTAATTTTCTTGTTTGCCCCCCAAAAGTGACCCCTATATTCAAAATTCATTTATTTACGTTACACATTCGTATTTGGGTCACAAAAATACATATGTGTATCAAATTTCAACTTAATCGGTCCATTAGATTCGGAGTAAATTGGCTGTGACAGACGGACAGACAGACAGAAAGACAGACAGACAGACAGACGGACAGACAGACAGACACACGAGTGATCCTATAAGGGTTCCGTTTTTTCCTTTTGAGCTACGGAACCCTAAAAATTAAGTAATAATTTCAACATGAAATGATATAACTAGCCAATATTTTGTAACAATATTTGGTTTTAAAAGAGTGTCCGCGGAATTTCTTGCCCGTTATTCTGCATAAGCACCTACTACGCTTTGGAATGAGCAACTAGCTTCATCTTTCTGACTGATCGACTCCTTGACAATCCAAAAGTGCCTTTAGATGGTTAATTTAAAACTCAAGAGTTCTCCGGTGTTCTTCTGAAAGTTGGTGAAGGCACTCTACCAGAGACTCTTGGTAGAGTAGTTTCCACTTAAGAAGATCTTATTCATCTGGTGTACGGGGACATTAGTCAAATACCGTACCAAGACAATTCTTGGGCAAGATCCTATTTTAACGCCGAAAATGTTCAAGCTGCAGTAATCAACCACAGTATTCTCTCACAAATCGAAGGGACCGAAGTGATATACACCTCCATTAATACTGATGTGAAGGAAGATGATGACGATTAACTCCGCCGAAGCTGTGTAACGGAACCCGGCTCAAAGTCATGTCTTTGCAGAGAAACGTCATCGAGGCGAAAATTCTAATAGATTGTGGCGATGGCGAGACAGTGTTTATACCGCGTATCCCACAAATTCCTCACAATTACCAGTTTAAGCGCGTACAGTTCCCTGTGAGCGTATGCTTTGCGATCAACAAGTCACAGGGGCCAACACCGCAGGCTGAACCTGCGAGTGTCGACCTCAGGATAAACTGCATTTCACACGGACAACTGTACGTCGCTTACTCCCAAGCCAAAATATACAGAGTCAGGAATGGTACCTGACTCTCTGTATATTTTGGCTGCTGAGAATAAAACTATACAGGGAAGTTTTATAAAAATGTGGCTGTTATTGTAGTATATTGTGGTGTCTTACGACTTCCACGCGAACAAAGTCGCGGACAGAAGCTAGTTTAAAATAAATAAATAGGTTGAAGCTTTGAGTTTAATTGTCTAGATTTCTTCGCGACGTTTTCCTTCAGACGAGGATAATAGTACATAGCTACCTCCTAACGTGAAAGTTCTTTAACAGTATCTCACATTTTACAAAACATGTCCCACTCGGTCTCACATCTGACATATAGCTGCTCTTATTTAGTGACAAATAGCTCTATTTTCTACGTGACTGCAAACTCTATACAAATATAGACTTTATGGACTGAATTACAAGCTCCATTTTACAAAGTTGATTGTTTTGTAATGCCAGAGAATCCTGTAGTGATTTCGCTTTGAGACATCATTTTGGGAATAAGTTTAGAGCTTGCAATTTGGCATCATACGGATCTTGGTGTATTGATGGGAAAACGATGAAATAAATAAAATAGAGGACTTTGTTAAAATATTTAATTCTTTTATTTTACCGCGTCCGCTCGTTACAACGTACTTACCTGAAAAATTGTCACTCAAAGATATCATATTTACCTATACTCCATTCGAAATAAGATTAGACGTTTAAAGAAACCTTTTTTACAGTCTGTTCAACCGATTTTGACTTCTATACCGTAGGCATAAAGATGGCATTAAAAGCAAAAAGTGTTTACAATACCAACTGTTTACTGCAGCTGCTATTTGTCATACCACTAACGCAATAGAATTCAAAATCGGTTGAATGGACTGTAAAAATGGTTTATTTAAATGTCTAATCTTATTTCAAATGGAGTATAGGCATACTATTATTAAACGAGCAATATTTGTATATATCATACAATTTATTTATTTGCATATAGATCGAAATCGGCTCTAACGACTTCGATGAAAGTTGCAATATAGGGGTTTACGGGGGCGAAAAATCGATCTAGCTAGGTCTCATAATCTGGGAAAATTTGTTTTCTCTTTATTTTCACCCGAGCAGAGCTCGGTCGCCCAAAGTTTAGAACAATGATCATGGCAGCATGGAATTAGCAAGTACCTACTATTATGGCAGTAAGAAATTAGTAGGTACCCTATACTATTAAATGAGCGTTCTCTATTTTCACCAGAGCAGAGCTCGATCGCCCAGGTACTTTAATTTATAGGAATAAGTGAACATACATAGGGTAAAAATGGTGGTTGATAGTGCTGCGTTATAAATAGAGCGTAAATAATTTAACGTCTAAGGGTGACCCAAAATTCTAACGCTAAGAAAAGGGTAACAAGAGGAATTTAAATAACTTTCCGGTATTTCTCGGGATAAGGGTCAAGTCTTGCCTAAAAGTTAATTGGCTAGCCCTCCGATTGACAGGTCTATCTTTTACCGATTCACGACTAAGCCCCTACATCTAGTTTGCGCAATATTATGATTATTGATGACCCTACACTATTTATACTGGGTATGGTAGGGTACAACGCGTTAAAGGTGAGACGGGACTTTGCGCTCGCAGCGTATGTAGTGAAACTACTGCGTGGCGGGGCGCATAACCCGGGAGTGCTGCGGCACCTGGAACTTTGCGTGCCAGACCGCTACGTGTGGAGGCGGTGACGCCCGCCTCTGCTTGCTGTGCTTGCAGCCAGAACCAACCTACTCGCGAGAAGTCCTCTCACTAGAGCCATGCGAGTGGTGAACGAGGTTCACGAGAGGGTTGATGTATTGTGGTGTCACTTGAGTGAATTCACAAAAGTTACATTATATATATGTCGGAGACGGGTATGTGACTTTCGTTATTATCAGCGATATTTTAACTACTGTGGGCGTAGTGTGGGTAGTGTTGGTTAATGCGCAATAGAAAAACAGTTTGCAGTAAAGTTCAGATCACATTATAATTTACTATCAAATGAATCACACTAGCGAAATTATACAAACACTGGGTGCGACGGCGTTTATTAAAATCACCAATTAACAAAATGATCACAAATTACAACTAACACAATAACTGAGCACCACGAATCGAGAACAGTTCCGCGACGTCTTAACTCCAATGCGACCAGAAGCTGCCCTCCTCGCCGTGGCGATCACGACTTTGTAGAAGCGCTCTCACTCCTGATGTCGCCAGTGGCGCGCTTGCGATTCGTTTCGAGTCCGTACTAATGACCGGATCCGACATATAATATATTATTTAGATGTAGGTTAAGATTTAGGATATATAATGTAATTTTATAGGATGTGTAGATTAAGGATTTAGCATGTAAGGCCCCCATTGGACACTAGCTAATTTCGATAATAACGACGTCTACATAGCGTGTCGCACTAACAGTGGTAGTCACAAGCTAGAGGTAGGGAGTTCGAACCCAAGTCGCACCGTACACTTTTTGGATTTATTTTTTCTTCTTGTTTCCTTTTTCTAACTTCATTTGCTTATTTTAACACATCATGCCTCGTGTTCAACGCACTCCACCAAAAGAAAAAGAAATTGCAAACTTAAGTCATGTTCAGTCAGAACCCGATATGCTACTTTCCTCGACCGACTCGCCTGAAGTTGCAAATGTTTATGTCGGGTCCAAGCGTCCACGTCTGAATAGCTCTCCCGAGATTGACCATTGCCATCGGAAATCAACCGAACTTGTCGACACCATCCGTCAAGAGATACGCGCGGTTATATCTACTGAGATCTCAACAGCTATAAAATAATGTATTGCGATAGAATTCAACGAGATGAAGGATTTATTCCGGGAACTCAAGGAATCGGTCAAGTTTATGAGTGATGATTACGACCGCATACAATCTGAACTAAAAATATGTACAGAAAATAACAAAACTCTTAGTAAGGAAAATGAGTCCCTTAAGCAGTTGGTTTCAGATTTATCTGTGCGAGTTAATTTAATCGAGCAATACTCGCGCCAACAAAATATTGAAATTAACGGCGTACCTGAAAACAAAGCGGAAAATTTGGTGAAGACAGTGGTGCAGATGGGGAACGCGGTAGCAAGCGTAATCAGAGAAGAAGACATACTGTCGGCTGTGCGAGTGCGGAAATTAGATCCCGGAAATGGTAACCCTAGAGCGGTTGTTGTTAAGCTGCGCACCACTCAAACGCGGGACGTAATATTAACCTCGGTCATGTACTTCAACAAGGCACACCCTACTAAAAAACTAAATTCGCAACACCTAGGGTATGGCGGTCCCGTCAGGCCTATATATGTGTCTGAACATTTGTCACCCCTTAACAAGCAAATCCATGCGGCTACTAGAAGGGCGGCTACTGCAAAGGGATACAAATACGTGTGGATTCGTGACGGTAAAATTTTAGTAAGAAAAGCTGATGGAGAGCAAGCTAAACAGGTAAGAAGCTTGGACGCTGTTGCACTACTTTGAAACCTTCTGCAAAAAATCCTGATACAATACCGTATACAATACAACAACAATTCAACGTCTACTATCAAAACTTTAGGGGTATGAAAACAAAATTAAACATGATCGAATTATCCACCCGATCGCATAATTATGATGTCATTATCGGCACAGAGACTTGGCTAGATGACAGTATAAGTGATGGCGAATTATTTGACTCCAGGTATAATATTTATCGTAGAGACAGAGTATCAACCGTCAATAGTGGCAAAAGAGGAGGAGGGGTATTGATTGCTGTTTTGAAATCAATAGACTCTGTCCGGATGTCGCAGTGGGAAACAGACATTGAAAACCTATGGGTCAAGCTCAAGATTGTCAAAGGGATTAAATCCCACAACTTAAATATCTGCGCGGTTTATCTTCCCCCTCCAGTTCAACATCGGACACTTGACTCATTCCTTGACAGGGTCTCCTCTGTCATCGATACAACTGGCGACGAAATCCTGATAGCTGGAGATTTTAATCTGAGTTTCATTAACTGGGAAATAGACAAAACTTGTTCCCACACTTCCAGTAACACAGCTTCTAACTATGCTAACGCATTGGGTTACTCACTGATAGACTTTATGTCATTGTGTAACATGGAGCAAATAAACTCTGTCAAAAATTGTTATCACAAAACTCTAGATTTAATATTGTGTAACTTCTATGGAGGAATTGTTAGTGTATGCAATAACCCGTTATCAACAGTAGATGTCTACCACCCACCCCTCGAAATACTAATAAAAAACACGTCCCCCGCGTTATTAAAGAGTAAGATTCCGGTTAGATACAACTTTAGAAAAGGCAATTATACTTTAATCAACGCTATAATTAGCAAAATTGACTGGACCCATATTTTCTCAGACTTGCACGATGTCGATGTTATGGTGACACACCTATATAAGCACCTTAATGATGTAGTTGACGAGCACGTTCCAAAGTCAAAAAAACCGAGTGATAAGTATCCCTCCTGGTTCTCTAAACCTCTCATTAGACTCCTAAATGAAAAAGAAAAACTTAGAAAACGGTTTAAAACATATAAAAACCCAAGGGATCACTTTGAATATAGACTATTGGAAGGGAGATCGAAAACCATGATGAACTGCTGTTACAAAAACTATATGAGCTTAACTGAAAAGAGCATTAGACATAATCCAAAACTGTTTTGGTCCTTCGTCAAAGCGAAAAAGTCCAAATCTAACGACATTCCCTCGGAGATGTGTCTAGGAAATGAAACAGTATCTACTGGTGATGAAGTCTGCAGCCTTTTTGCTAAGCATTTCTCTTCTAACTTTACTCCCTCGATTGGTTCACCTACTGTAGCTCAAACAGGATCAAAGTATCATCAACATGCATTAGGTAGTGTAGTATTTACGGAACGAGATGTCCTGAAAGCATTAAAAAAACTTAACATCTGTAAAGGGCCGGGGCCAGATGGTTTGCCGCCGGTATTTGTAAAGAGGTGTGCTACTAGTCTATCCTTACCGCTTAAAATAATATTCAATCATTCGATTGCGACATCGCAGTTTCCGACGGAATGGAAAATGGCAAATGTCGTACCAATTTTTAAGAAAGGAGACTCTAATGACGTGCAGAACTACCGTCCTATTTCACTCCTTTCAGTTTTCGCTAAGCTCTTCGAATCCCTGCTATGTCCTTTACTTACATCACACATTAATCCTCAGCTAGTACCCCAACAACATGGTTTCTGTGTTCGTAAGTCTACGACTACTAACTTGGTCCACTACGTCAATGAAGTAAGTAAATTGATGGACTCTCGTGTCCAGGTAGACTCAATTTACACTGATTTCAGCAGTGCGTTCGACAAGGTGGACCATAAAATCCTCTTAAAGAAGCTTGAAGGTTTCGGCATATTTGGCCAGTTGCTTCTTTGGTTTAAATCGTATCTCTCAGAAAGAAAACAAAGAGTGGTTGTTAAGGGCTATGAGTCACCAGTTTATTTCTCTACATCTGGAGTCCCCCAAGGTTCGCACCTAGGCCCAATTCTTTTTCTAATGTTCGTCAATGACATAGTTCTCTCAGTAAAACACAGCAATTGCTCTATTTTCGCTGATGATTTAAAGATCTATAAAGAGATACATTCATCCGTCGATGTTCATTTACTCCAGGTTGATCTCAACGCAGTTCACGATTGGTGTTTAAAAAACCGCATGTCCCTCAATGTGAAAAAGTGCTACCACATAACATCTGTATATATAAAATGGTAAACTGACTGACTGACTGACTGACTGACTGGGTGATATATCAACGCACAGATCAAACCACTGAACGGATTGGGCTGAAATTTGGCACACAGGTAGATAATATGACGTAGGCATCCACTAAGAAAGGTTTTTTGGAAAATCGACCTTTAAGGGGGTGAAAAGGGGGGATTTTGTTTGTATGAAATTTTTTATTCCTTGAGTTAATAAACTTGAAACTTGGCACGAATACTTATCTATGTAAATTATAAAGTTTACCATTTTTAGTTTTTCTAAACTACCCCCTAAGGGAGGATTGGGGGGTGTCATAGTTTGTATGGAAGAATTTTAACGCGCGGTCTGATTAACTCAAAACTCAGTATTTATACTTAAGACTGAAAACAAATAAAAACGTATGTCAAGGTTTTTTGAAAATCTACCCCTGACGGGGTGAAAAGAGGTATTTATTTTTACAGGGGAGGATTTTACTGTTTGGCTTGATTAACTTGAAAATTTGTATAAATAATCTATGTCAAATAATGGAAACGTCACAATAGACTTTTCAAAAATTATTATCACGCTATTTGCTATGGGGGATGAGCAATATTGCATTATGTTCGTATTCTTCTATAGTTTACCGCAAACTGTAAAAAGACTATCCAAAAGGTTAGAATATTGCAGATAATTACGGATTTAACCTTTTAAAACATTATTTTCACGCTATACCTTTATGGATCTAAGTAGTCAATCCTAACATATACAGGGTGGATGTTGATATGGGGCAATAAGGGCAGGTACCTTAACCGTTGTCGCTACAAGAAAACGGTCTTAGAAGACTGTCCTTAACTTTTTGATCTGCATTCACAGATTTTGAAAAAATTGTACAGTCAGCAAGAACATGGGTAATTTTCACAAAAACTTTTTTGATGCCTGTCGATCCTATTTCTTATTACTAGCGTCAAAAAAAAATATCGGGCCAACGGAGGGCGAATTTTTGAATTTTCTCGTACTCAAGTACGAGAAAATTCAAAAATTGCAAAAAACTTTCCATACTTTTCGTAGAAAATGAGCCTGAGAGGAGATAGAACAACACGAAATATTATCCGCAACGATCAAAATCCGTAGTGCGCGCATAGCCTAAGTTTTTAATACCTATCTATTTCAACTTGATACTTCCACGCGTTTCTGAGAAAAGTGTCTTGACAGGCAACGATGTCATCCTTTAAGGGTTTCCATTTTTCATTTTGAGATACGGAACCCTAAAACAGCTTTATTACCTATCTATCTATTTGTTACCTTTTCATGCCGTAACGGCTGAACAGATTTAGATGAATGGTATACGGATAGGCCATGACCTGGGTTAGGACATTTGATAAGTACTCTGAATATCGGTAGTACGTTCCTGTGGGATATTTTCCGACCTTTGCGCGTGCGAAGCCGCGGGCAAAAGCTAGTTTACTAGAAAACGGAAACCTGTACTTACGTCTTACTCAATAAATGGGGTAGCACTACAAAAGGTAGACACGATTCGTGACCTAGGAGTCCAGCTCGACTCTAAACTCACATTTGTCAACCACATTGATAATATCACTGCCAAAGCTGCAAAAATGTCTGGATTTGTAAAAAGAATATGTCGGGATTTCCAGTCTATCTCTACTCTAAAGGTGCTCTTCAATACTCTTGTGAGAAGTCTATTGGACTATGCATCTCCAGTTTGGAACCCTACTTACCGTATTCACGTAAACAGGATTGAACGTATCCAAAGAAACTTCACCAGATACCTTCGTTTTAGAAGTTCTAGCTGTCCACGAGGTTCTTCTTATGATGAAAGGCTCAGTCATTTTAAAATATGCTCTCTTGAACACCGTAGAGACGTAACAGACCAAATCCTTCTTTACAAAATTACTAACGGTTTACTAAATGTTCCCGATCTTTTGGCGGAATTAAATATAGCTGTACCTCGACAGAAAACTATTCGATCTGGTCGCGAGACCATTACTATTGCCACAACTGCAAGTCGTACTAACCTTGGTAGCACCGCACCCATGAATCGACTAATGAGAAATTATAATAAAATCGCTACACGAACCAATAGCATCGACATCTTTTCTAACCCTTTTCGTCAATTCCGTACGAGACTTTTAACCAGCTCGGAGTCTCAAAACCGCTGTACGACATAAGCCGCCTATTAATAAAATTGTATCCACTTCCATTTCCTTCTTCATAGGTCTTTTTTTTGTTATTTAGTTAAATATTTCATCGTAGTTGTGAACATAATTCATAATTAATATCCATAATTAATATCTATTTTCATTTTATTTTATTTTTATTTTGTCAATAATTCAACTAACGTTAAATAAAACTTCCTGCATTCATAAATTTCTCTGCTAGTACTGTGCACTTCTGTAAGTGACGAGTTCACAATACTTATATAACTGTATGTGATTTTTGTATGTGTATGTTTAAGTGAGCAAGTCGTTGAGGTGCCAAATAAATAAATAAATTAAATAAATAAATTGGATCGCAGATCTGTAATGGTAGTTTGGGTAAGATTTTCGTAAATAAATAAATGGTGACTGAATCATTTGTAGACCTTTGACAGTCGTTACGGGTAGTCAGAAGCCCGAAAGGGTAACCATCTTTACATACCAAGATGCGTCCTTGCTTCGGAAAACACGTTAAACGACAGCTTTTGAATAACAGCTAGGACTAAACGGCTTAACGTGCTTTCCGAGGCACGGAGGGTTCTTGGTTGGTAAAGATGATCACCCATCCACGAACCAACTGCAGAAAACGTAGTTTAACCTGATCGATCGACCCGTGTGAAATTAAGAAAAAATATATTTATTTATTTTATAATTTTATAAGTACACACAGTAAATAAAATACGTAGAAATACGACATATAACTTTTGAGAACAAAAGTATTTCTTGTTTCTTAAGAAATTTCTTCCAATAGATCTGTATTGAGATAATAAAAAAGAAATGTAGACAATAGTGTGTGAGAATATATACAGGGTGGCGATTTAGACACCTGCATCCGTCATATTTAACAATTTTGTTCTTTTTTTCATCATAGTTTATAGTTTAGTTTATTTATTTCACCACAAAATAATAATAATACAATTGCACATACTTATAGGCTAGTACTTGGGAGTATATAACATGGGAGCATCTGTAACCGAACTAGGACGAGTCCTGTATCTCGGCATACAGCGCCAAACCCCTCAAAACAGACAATAATACATATATTAGTCCAAAAGACATGCAAAAAGATGCATCAATGAATGATCTTAAAACAAACAAGAAAACTGAAAAAATACAAAATGAGTTTGTGTTTCTTAATGTGTGTGTATATGAGCGTGACTTTGTGTATGTTTAACCAAAAAAAAAATTTAATCGTTTATTGGACAAGAGTACCCACTACTTCTGAATAGTGAACAAGTTTTCTGTTTCTTCATAGGAAAGGGCAATTAGGTAGTTATGGACCTGCTTCTTACATAAAGATTTGTTGAGCGGGTACATGTTGAGTTCTTTATTTATTTTATTGGAAAGAAGAGGAGCAGTAACAATGTAAAATCTTCTTATGAAAGATGTTTTGGGCTCATTGGACCGTGCACATACCTCATGCTTTCGGCGCTTGTTGGTCAGTATTGGGTCATAAACGAGTTCGCTGGGTTTTTCATAACAATTCTTTCAATGAATAATTGCCTAACCGTAGACTTGGCAGTACTGATAAAGTGTTCTTGTTGGGAACAATATCGGTTTAAAATTGCTCACTTTCAGTATCGCACGTTGAGCAATTTCTAAGCTCTTGATGGTGGATTTAGGAGTTCCACCCCAAGATAATATGCAGTATGAGATGATGGACTGGCACAAAGCAAAGTAAATCTTGCTTTGTGCCAAAGCAAAGTAAATCTTGCTTTGTGACAGAGTCGCATCTGTGACGAAGATTTTTTCATCATGAAACTCATATCCGATTCGTGAAAAAAATACAATAGTAGTTTATGAAACTGTTGCATAATAAGGGGTATTAAAACATGAGTGTGTCACACGAATGTGTTAATACCTAGTTGTGTGCAGTTTCATACACTACTTTATGTACTCTCAAATATTGGGATTGAAACAAATACTAAATAAAAGATCAAAGTTAAAGATCAAAAATAAATTTAAAAATCCCACGAAATTCAGTAAGTACTACAAAAAACTTTTTACAAAAAAAAAACAACCGACTTCAAAAAAAACACTACAAAGTGAAAAATAACTTTAATTTCGGAAGGCGGTGTCTTTGGTTTTTAATTTTCGTTCTTTGTCACCGACTTCCGAAATTAAAGTTATTTTTCACTTTGTAGTGTTTTTTTTTGAAGTCGGTTGTTTTTTTTTGTAAAAAGTTTTTATTTTTCACTTTTTAGTTGTGATACCTACCCCACACAAATTCGAATACCACTACCTGCTATGTAAATAACAGTGACAGGAAGTTATCATAATATCATCCACATACTAAGTGAGGAAAAAATACGTATTATTGAAGCTAACTCAAAAACTACTGAAGCAAAGTTAATAAAATTTATATGGGACCATCTCTGAAGTTTGATCTACCAAACAAAAAAAGAATCATCAAAATCAATTCATAATTGACGGAGTAAACGCGTAACAAACATACAAAAAAAAAACAACATACAGTCGAATTGAGAACCTCCTCCTTTTGGAAGTCGGTTAAAAACAAATGAATGTCGCCTGCACCAGCACGTCACCGCACATGGGCTACAGCGGGTGCTGCTGTCCCCCGCCAAAAGTTGATGGAAACTCTTTGGTGATATTAACTTTTTGGATTAGCCCTGTATCGTAACAGAAAAAAATTGTTTTATAGTATTATTTTGTTAGAGAAAAAGTGTTATAATATGATTCTATTTTTAAATTTCGGTATTCTGTTTATAAAGTATGTCAATATAAACTCGTTTTGAAGTTCATAATTCGAATATTACGCTATGAGAGCAGATAAACTTCTTTACAACAGTAGACAGACTATTTCGATACACGTATGATTTTTTTTACGAATCTTTTACGTGTATGTGTTTCATAGCGAAAGTTGATTAAGACAGGTAGAGTCCCTTGACGGATGCAGGTCACTAAATCGCCACCCTGTATAGAACTATTAGAATATGTTTCTTTGGCAGACGTCATAAGTACACACAGTATAAGAAGCCTTACTAAAGTGGCATAATTATTATAATAATTCAAAGAGGTCGGGGTTCATTTGAATAATGCTGTCCTTGAAGAGACTAATGCCAAAATTAGCATATTTCCATGCATCCTTAATTTCTTGTATAATGTTCAGTTCTGTGCATTTTAAGGTACCTAATAAGTTTGTTACTGCCAATTACATATTCGTGCCTTTAACAAAGCTTGTTTCATAAGCGTGGAAGGGTTCTTTAGAATAAAAATGCAATTTGTTAAAGTGTTTTATTGGGGTACTTTATATTATGCTAAATATTAGTACTGTGAATTAATTAAAACTGTGGTGGCTCCCTCCCGCAGTCCTTAAAAAGAAGTATAAATTAAAAAGGTCATGGTCAACAGGCAAAACGATGAAATCGTGAAAAAAAAAATTGCTGTTTCCTACATTTTGTCCTACGTTATGCGAACATATAGAGCAGCAGATTTTTTTTTTACGATTTAATTTTTGTCCGATTGTAAAATTAGTTAATAAGGATGAGTACCTTGATCCCTTAAGAGGTATGTACTGGTATATTTTGTGCTCTATTGGTGGTGGTTATTGACGCAAACTTTCAACCCTTGCAATATGTCGTACTGTTTACTGAACATCCTGTATAACACCGTATATAGCCGCTACCAAACTGGGATGATGTATGAAACCAATTATTGGCAGATCAATTTATCCGCTGCAGATATTTTTAAGCTTAGTATAATTTAATTTAGAAATCTATATTCCATTAGTTAGTTAGAATTCTTTTCTTTGATAAATCTGGTAAGCATCAGACTCAGAAGAGCAAGAATTTTGAATTGAATTGAATTCTTCTTACACTTCTCTTTATCTTTACTCTGATTGTTTTATTTGCTAGTCTAAAATGACGGATGCGTCAAAACAAATGGGCCAGGATCGCCACACAGTGGGTGTCTGATGACGAGCGTCGCCACCGGGATAGGCCTAAAAAGTGCTGGCGTGACGATTTGGACTAGTTCCTGACCGACTGGCCGGAGAAGGCACAATATAAGGAAGACTGGTAAAGTATGGGGAAGACCTTTGCCCAGCAGTGGGACAAAATGACATTTGGTGTTGTCATAAAAATAACCTAGTAAATAATCTAGTTACCGAGTGACTCTCACCACTAAATCATTCTCTGCAGGAGGACCTTCACTGTTGTCGTGTTGTCTCTCTAGCTGCGCCCCGAGGTTTCACCCGCATAAGTCTTGATCTCGTGGGAATATCCGAATAAAAGGTATCCTATGTCTTTTTCCAGGTCATGGTCTACTCATGTGCCAAATTTCATCCATATCTGTTCAGCCGTTTTAGCGTGAAAGCATACCAAACAAACACACTTTCGCATTTATAATTTTAAGTTAGAATTTTTCGTGTATTTTTATTTTTTTTTGATAAATGTCAGTCGCATGTGTCATTTTGATCTAGCAAATTTTAAACATCAGAGTTTAGGGCTTCTAAAGATCTATGTTTATTAAAGGAGTCAAATCCATTCTACAAAAATCTCATCGTAAAAACTTGGGTGAACTGAACATGAAATGAGCTGTTATTACACTTCGCTGGTAGAGGCGTGTGTTGGGTCGTAAAGTTCCTTTCAAAATAGTTGAGCTGAATAGTGCTAATCCATGCGTCATGTTCGTAAACGGGCGCCGTCAGTAGGGACTGGTCATCTCTTAGCTGCCACGGCTTATTTTAATTTATTGAAGTGAAAACTTCTTTAGGCGCGGTGGGCATTTTTGAGATGGGAAAAACAATTGAACTCGCGACACCTTATTTTCGTAAACGGGATTGTGCTTTTGGAACGAAGTTCCTTATCGCGCGTTGCGAAAGGGGGCTAGACGGAAAAAATTAAGACCAAAAGTTGTAACGACACTTTTTGCTATAGTTGTAAGCCGTATACGGCGTGCGCGTGTTTCTCTGTCTGTCTCTCTCTCTCTCTCTCATAGAAAGCAAGCCAGTTATTTTCGTTTCGTCTTTCTATTTCGCATTGAACAGTGAATAATAAAAAAAATATTATTATAACTTTAAAAAAAAAATACAATTCCTTTACTAATTAATCGAAAGGAACTTCGTTCCATCCGGGTGTCCCTTGACACCTCTCAAGTTTTTTATTTATATTACATTACGAATCAATGTTCTATGCAAGTATTTTTACTTTAAAGGTTTTGGAAGTCGTTTTTTGAATTGTTCAAGTTTTCACTTCTGTCGGCACTCCCGGCGTGCCACAGATTTTTTAACCGACTTCCAAAAGGAGGAGGTCCTCAATTCGACTGTATGTTTTTTTTTTTGTATGTTTGTTACGCGATTACTCCGTCAGTTATGAATTGATTTTGATGATTCTTTTTTTGTTTGGTAGATCATATTTCAGAGGTGGTCCCATATAAATTTTATTAACTTTTCTTGGGTAGTTTTTGAGTTAGCTTCAATAATACGTATTTTTTCCTCACTTAGTATGTGGATGATATTATGATAACTTCCTGTCACTGTTATTTACATAGCAGGTAGTGGTATTCGAATTTGTGTGGGGTAGGTATCACAACTAAAAAGTGAAAAATAAAAACTTTTTACAAAAAAAAAAAAACAACCGACTTCAAAAAACACTACAAAGTGAAAAATAACTTTAATTTCGGAAGTCGGTGACAAAGAACGAAAATTAAAAACCAAAGACACCGACTTCCGAAATTAAAGTTATTTTTCACTTTGTAGTGTTTTTAGGGTTCCGTAGTAAACAAGGAACCCTTATAGTTTCGTCATGTCCGTCTGTCTGTCTGTCTGTCCGCGGTCTAGCTCCGAGATGCTTCGGATTGACACTAACAGCTCACTTCACCAAAGTTTTCACGGCGAGACTTTTACGGAATACATAGGCAGTTCACCCCGACATCTCCATCTGGGCCCGCCGGTATTACCATCATCCTCATCCTCCTTAGCCCGACTTCACACACTGCTGGGCATAGACCTCTCTTTGCAATAAAAAAAGAGAAGTCGATGTGATCGGTCGGGAGAAGACTGAGACTGGCACAAGTTTGAACCTCATCCAAGAACGTATCACAAACAAAAAAAAATCTTAAATTGATAGCTGTTGAGCTCTTAGTTATTGGACGTGCTTATGCCGTACGTACTGTATGCAGGTTTTATTGAGTAAAAACAAATTTATTTCATAGTCACAAGTAATTACATTTTAACATTCGGCATATTTTGAGTGCGGCAGCCACACAAACACAACCAAGTTGTCGCTTGCCCCATGTCGCACATTACGCTCGTAAACGAAGAGCTCGCGAGCGAAATTAATGTTCAATTTCCAGCCAAGCGCTACGTTGCCACTCTTGCACGCTTCTTAAACCACTTATGAGGGTAAATTTATATGAAAATTAGCTTTACAGTTTAATTTTCTGATGGTTTTGATGTTGGTGTAGAGAAAATTTTAATGGTGTATGATCTTTAAATATTTTTAGAGTGCATTTTTGTTGATATCTGAAAAAGTGAAGTTCGTTTGATAAGTATTACAATTAGTGTTGCTACATTTAATTCTAGTATCAAACGAAAATCTTTTTTTGTTTTGTAGTGAAAACTTTTTAGGTGCGTTGGGCATTTTTGAAATGGGAAAAAGCAATTGAACTCGCGACACTGTTAACGACACTGTTACGGATCAATGTTCTATACAAGTATTTTTCATCCACCAAGGCGATCTTGTTCAAGTTTTTACTTCTGTCGGCACTCCCGGAGTGCAACTGTTTCTTTTGACCAGTCAGCAAATTAATTGGCGTCCTACTTTTTCATTAAACTACCTATAAAGCTATTGAGGTGATATACTCAATACTCAGGCTTTAATCAATGTCGATAGGTTTTCAACATCTTGCTCTAGAACCATGCCGTCAGTTACTGCCTTCCAGAATCAACATTTTCTTACAGTTTATGGTAAATATCAGCTACATCCAATTCGGTTGAGAAATACCGGAGCCTCCTTTTATGTAAGTTCGTTAAATCTATCATGGTTTCTAAAGACAATTATTTCATATTTTTAGGTTTCCGTACCTCAAAAGTTAAAAACGGTACCCTTATAGGATCACTCGCGTGTCTGTCTGTCTGGCTGTCTGTCTGTCTGTCCGTCTGTCACAGCCAATTTGCTCCGAATCTAATGGACCGATTATTTTGAAATTTGGTACACATATGTATTTTTGTGACCCAAACACGAACATGTAATGTAAATAAATAAATTTTGAATATATGGGGGTTACTTTAGGGCGGCAAACAAGAAAATTTAAAAAAAGTTTCGCAGTTTTCTATACCGTGTGACATATTAAATGAAAGAACTTTTTGCGAGGATTTCAATTATTATTTTTTTCAAAATTTTAAAATAAATACATTCTCCCCTTATCTCCGAAACTACTGAGCCTAAAATTTTTAAAAAAATACAGAGAATGGGTCTTAACCCGTAAATTTTCCTGTAATCTATGGGTAAAGAACCATTCTCTGTATTTTTTTACTTATAAAAAGTCTACGGTCTTAAAAGATGAAGCTAGTTGCTCATTCCAAAGCGTAGTAGGTGCTTATGCAGAATAACGGGCAAGAAATTCCGCGGACACTCTTTTAAAACCAAATATTGTTGTTTGGCTAGTTATATCATTTCATGTTGAAATTATTACTTAATTTTTAGGGTTCCGTAGCTCAAAAGGAAAAAACGGTACCCTTATAGGATCACTCGCGTGTCTGTCTGTCTGGCTGTCTGTCTGTCTGTCCGTCTGTCACAGCCAATTTGCTCCGAATCTAATGGACCGATTATTTTGAAATTTGGTACACATATGTATTTTTGTGACCCAAACACGAACATGTAATGTAAATAAATAAATTTTGAATATATGGGGGTTACTTTAGGGCGGCAAACAAGAAAATTTAAAAAAAGTTTCGCAGTTTTCTATACCGTGTGACATATTAAATGAAAGAACTTTTTGCGAGGATTTCAATTATTATTTTTTTCAAAATTTTAAAATAAATACATTCTCCCCTTATCTCCGAAACTACTGAGCCTAAAATTTTTAAAAAAATACAGAGAATGGGTCTTAACCCGTAAATTTTCCTGTAATCTATGGGTAAAGAACCATTCTCTGTATTTTTTTACTTATAAAAAGTCTACGGTCTTAAAATAACATGGTAAATCACTGAATATTGTGCTTACAAACTTACATTTGCAGTTTGAATGTATGGGAGAACATGTTTTTCAACTACAATGTTAAGTTTGTATTTGGGATAAATTCATCCCAACTATGAAACCCTTCATTGTGCGTGGTCCGACATGCACTTGGGCGGTTTTTTTTATCCTAAAATTTATGCCCTTTTACTCCACCAAGTTTCTCTTTAATCGACTCTGGGTTTTTTGCCCATACATTTTTAAGCATTCTGCTTTGTTTACATTTTTGGAAATTAAATTGTGAACGCAGGATAGATTACTCTAGAATATGCAAACAATTTGAACACACAAGTAAAACTATGCAGAGCAGTGGTGGCCTAGTGGTAACGGCCGCGACTTACGAGTTGTACATCGTAGTTTCGAACCCAGACAGGCCCTTTACTTTGTGTAAATTATTTCATCACCACTGCTCTCAAAACGGTGAAGGAAAACATCGTGAGGAAACCGGCATGCCCTAGAACCGAAAATTGGAAGACATGTGACATCTACCAACCCGCACTGGGCCGGCGTGGTGGATTACGGCCCACTCTCTCTCATAGAGAGGAGGCCTGTGTCCCAGCAGTGGGAACATTATAAGCTGATGATGAAGTAAAACTATAACACACACATTATCAATTAGACAAATTCACAATAATCATGATGAATCTTCCCTTCTCTTCTCTTCTGTTGACAAAAGTACGCGCCGACTAAAGAATCAGGTCGTTTTGTGAACTCACGGCTAGTGACGACAAAGCGTACTGATTCTAATGCCGGCGACGAACTTCTCTTCTTACATCTTCTTGCTTTTCTTCTTAGATCTTCTTGCTTCTTTGTCTTCTTATTTCTTTTTTCGGGATCTCTGAAGTCGACGTAGAAAATTTTATGTTATCTCTCAATCTGCTTACCCAAGATTAGAGACGGAGCTCGGAGTTAGTAAGTATAATCTGAATTCTACTTACATTTTTTACCTGACTGCGGTGAGGTCCTGTTTGTTAGTAAATTTGCATGTTCTATGTTTTCTCATAGAGAATTAATGATCGGATAGAAATGAGGACATCGAGCCAAGTTCTTTGTCTAGTCTTTTAATAGATTGCTACAGTGTTTATTTTTTATTGATAAAAAAAATGGCAGTGGCACTCCGGGAGTGCCGACAGAAGTAAAACTTGAACAAGATCGCCTTGGTGGAAGAAAGATACTTGTATAGAACATTGGTCCGTAACCTTATCTAAATAAAGAGCACAATCGCGTTTACAAAAATGAGGTGTCGTCATGGTGTCGCGAAATCAATGGTTTAGTCCCATCTCAAAAATACCCAACGCGCCTAAAGAAGTTTTCACTCCAAACCATTCTGTGTTCGCTTGGTACCTGAGTTAAAGAAACCATACCATGCTTCTGGTTTGTGTCATTTAAAAATTCATATGACACTTAGTTCCGGTCAGCTTCCAATTACTATGCTATAGAGAAAATACAAAACACTCACAAACTCGAAAGCTTGCCAACTGCTATAAATCGAAAAATAAAATATGTAGAGTAAACTACTCAGCTGGTTATCTTTCATAAAAACATATTTAATTTTATGGCGTGTGGCAGCTACGAAAAACTTGGCTGAAGCAAAGACATGCCTATATTCAGTCCAAATCAGTAATCTAATGTGAGCCTTATTCGATATTTCATTATTTATCTACTACCGAATCAGTCAACTAATACAATCAAATATCTCTATGATTCGATCATTTCGGTACTCGGATGAATCTGGAAAAATATTTCCTTAGGGCAGAGTAAATACGGAAAACCCAAATACAGGACCGTAGGTACGCTAATATGACATATCTAATTTAAGAAATAGACAAGTTGTGTGGAAGTCGGTAATGTATGGGCATGTAATGTGGAGAATGAGGAAATGGTCGTGAGGAAGGTTTTGAGTCGGTGTCTTGGGTTTTTTATTTTCGTTTTTTGCCACCGACTTCCGAAATTAAAGTTATTTTTCACTTTGTAGTGTTTTTTTTTGGAGGTCGGTTGTTTTTTTTTTTTTGTAAAAAGTTTTTATTTTTCACTTTTTAGTTGTGGTACCTACCCCACACACATTGGAATACCACTACCTGCTACCAGTGACAGAAACTTATCATATCATATATACTAAGTGGGAAAAAAATATGTATTTTGTAGCTAACTCAAAAATTATCTAAACAAAGTTAATAAAATTTATATGGGACCAATTCGAGAGCACAACCTTTCAAACAAAAAAAGAATTTTCAAAATCGGTCCACAATTGACGGAGAAATCGGTGGACATAAATAAAAAAAAATAAACATACGCTACGAACATATATATATAACCTCCTCTTTTTTGGAAGTCGGTTAAAAAGAGGTGACTACGGAGATGACAACTAAAAGAGAAGTATGGAAGAAAATACTTGTTGTGGTGACCCTGAATAAATTCGGATAAGGGCAGGAGAATGATGACTGTCACATTAGTACACACGGCTACATGTCAAGCTATACATTTCCAGTAAAGGCTGAAATACAGTACACGGAATCAGTATACGGCAATCTTATACAATGCGAGATTAGCATAAACTAGAAATGTACAGCTTGATGTGTAGCCGTGTGTACAAGTGACAGAGACAACGTTCTGCAAACCCGAAGATTTTGTACATTTTCTTTCTTTTTAAGCTATTGCATAGCTTTTAGCGCGGGCTTTGAGCGCGACGACCGAATCAAAAAATTCCATAACGAAAAAAACCTAACACCCCCCACTCCGCCTACCATGTAATGACGGTTCCCATGACAACGTGATGTTGTCATGGGAACGTAATTTTTGTTTTATTTCATCACGTCATCATCCCAAGTATTGACAAATAGGAAGTATGGAGGTTACAAATGCTATGCAATAGCTTTACCGCGGCAGTCCCCGAGTGCCACACGTTTTTTTTTTTTTTAATGGCATCTTGCAGGTCAATCTAGGAGGTTGTCGGCTGCTTAACTGGACTTTCCTGTGGCTGCCTCAATAAATTAAGACCTCCAGCCAGGGTATAAAACTTAGAAACCAGGTGACTACATACGAAGGTCACCCCCTGTAGGGTACGGACCTCGGCTTAGGGCATTGCTGGTGGAGGACAGCAAGGGACAGGCTAGATCGGATTAAAGTTTTTGTACAACTCGACGTACCATGTTTATAGCATGGTACAATAAAGGCCACAATGTGTGAGATTTATGTTATGTAACAGGCCATGGCCTAGACAAATGTGATTGGACTGGCTTAATTACTGAAGTTCCGTTAGATAGGGACGTAGGAAAAGTAATAGTTAGGGGTGAAGCAGACCCTAGCGAAAGTTTAGAAAGAGACTTCGTTAACTACTCAGTTGAGCTCATAACTCCGGACCGAAGTTCGTTTGGACAAAAAAAATATCTAAAAAGTTTGTGAACTGGAAAATTATTTTCGACTTCTCAGTTGTAAAATGGATGATACTGACAATTTTAATGTAAAAAAAAAAAAAAAAATATTTCGTTATCTATAAGGTGGATTTACATACTAATTAGCATATACATGAACAAAAATAATAAAACCGTCTTAGTAATAGTTGTTTCTTTTTTATAATTTGAGGTTCCTTTGGTGAGAGACAGAGAATAATTATATGAAAAAAGTCAAAATTTAAATCTTATTGACGGTAAAATTAAATGTGTTAAAAATCTAGAAAATAACCTACGTTATTATAAAATAAAGGTAGATTAAAAGACATCATCAATGAATGATAAATTGGTCTTTATTTAGCTAGGAAAAAATCATAACTAATAACAGCTCTTAATTCTTTAAAATTGTACAATAATGAACAGACGTTTACAATAAAATACGGGTATTGCTAAAACAGTGTTTTAGAGTAGAAAGGAGAAAATAAAATTGGCAACACTTGGCTTGGCTTTCTCCCAAAATCATTTCGAAATAAAAGTTACATTTGTGGCAACAAATTTGAAAAAAAGGTCTTAGTTCTTTTGTGATGACGTTTCGAAGATGTTACAAAAGGTTGTAATAACGTCACATAATAGAAAAGTAACATTCGTTTCTACAAATACATCAAATTGACAATTTTACTAACTTATGAGCGTTTATTCTGAAAGTGGGCAATGTCGCAAATAGATGTCAAATATTGCGCTGTTTTGATTAATTTGGCAATTATTACCGTATGGAAATAAGAAATGTGGCTAACTAGCGACCTAGATATATTAAAAATAAATTGCAATAATCGCTAGGAGATGGTTATAACACTGAATTTGATGTTGTAACCGATTTAGGTGTAAAAAGGCATTTGGAAAGTTACCAAATACTTTTTTTTACATCCAAAACTAAATGTTTGGTGTTACTGCATTTCAAAATCAATATTTTACTTTCCTAGTTAGCCACTTTTTTAAATTCCATACAGTAATATTGCCAAATTAATCAAAACGTAAATATTTGACAGCTATTTACGACGTTGCCAACTTTTAGGATAAATTCTCACAATGTCAAAGTGATAGTTGCATTAAAAATAAATATCTTACCTCCTTGTTCAGCCAAAGTATTGTAACAGAGCCACGCGAAGTTTATCCAATTTTTATTATCCTAAAAGAAATTCCATTACACGGGTTTTGCACAAGTTATTCCAGAAATATAAAGGAGATATTACATAAATATCTAACAGTAAAAATAATTTAATTCTGAACTTATGAAATACTCCGTTTTCTTTTAAAATTATCTCAACAAAGAAAGGGAAAGATAACGTTTGTCAGCCATTTAAAATGTTTAATGCGTTACGTGACGTTTTTGTATAACTTTTAAGTGACTTACATAAATTTTATTCTTACACTAATTATTAATTATAAATTTTAATTATATTATAATTTAGAATATTTCAGCTTCTTGATGTTACGTGATAAAATTACTATAAAGCGTTAGTTTAAATAATTTATGTTCTTTTAGTAAAGATTGTGAATTTTAATTTCTTAGTGGTTGTCGCCGACTTATATTTAAATAAGGTACCTACTGTATTTTCAATCAACCCTTTTCAATTTTTTGCTAAGAGAACAAGAATCATTTTACAATTATTATAATACGTTGAAATTATATTAAATATTATAGTCTATTATATTGTAAGACATAATATCAATTAGGGTAAGATGATTCTAATTTAAAATTAGGAACTGTATGAACCGCGTAGGTTGACAATTAATGCAATCACCCTTAATTCATATCATGTCTAGGCACTGTTAATATAATGTTATTACCTAAACTATTTTACAAAATAAAATATTACTCTTATTATTTTAAAACACATTTTAAAGTTTTCCTTTAGAACAAACACGGGGAATATGAAAATAAAAGAGCAAGAATGGGTTTCATTTTTTTCCAAGCGTAAGAATAACAATGAGCCTCTCGTTAAACAAAACATTTAAAAAACCGGATTTACATTTAACTAAAAACTGTACTCCATTTGAAATAAGATTAGACATTTATACAAACCTTTTTTACAGTCCGTTCAACCGATTTTGACTTCTATACCGTGGGCATAAGGATGGCATTAAAAGTAAAATAGTGGTTACAATACCAACAGTTTACTGCAGCTGCTATTTGTCATGCTACCAACGCAATAGAAGTCAAAATCGGTTGAACGGACTGTAAAAAAGGTTTTCTTAAATGTCTAATCTTATTTCAAATGGAGTATAGTTCTGCATTAAAAATTTTAATAAATTTTGCCCACTGCTAGGCAAAAGTCTCCCCCATACTTTTCCAATCTTCCCTATGTTGTGCCTTCTCCGGCCAGTCGAGTCGGTTAGGAATGAGTTCAGATCTGTATTTACAGCAAAAATAAAAAAAAATCCTTCTAACTAAATCTCTAACATGGAGATGTTAACACCATAGTCTGTATCTTTGTAATCTAATCCCATTTAAACTGAATCCCAATTAGACATGGTACACTGAGTGAGGCGCTTCGCGGCTGGCCACACAATTACTCCTTCACTGTCCGAAGCTAAGTGTGCGGACTACTAGCGAGAAATGAGATAAGTTCTGCTAAGTGTGACAACTTTCTTTTTTAGTTCAAATGTTTTTTAATAGGCAAAATCAAATTTTTTCTCAGTCAGTAGCATTTGGTAAAAGCCATAAGGCAAGTCTACCGCCTTTCGGCTACGTGGGTGCACATTGTCACGAGCGATAGATATTTAATTTTACGGGTTGGCAACCTTATAGTACTTGTCAAGCCCCATTAAATCTAATATCATTGACCGGACAATTTAACACTTCGAAATACAATCCCAATAATATCATAATATCGTCTACATAAAAAAAAACAGATAACAATTAATTCCCAAATGGTTTCCCATATCAAAAGTAAAAACATGCTCTCAAACTATATTAACGAAAGTTCTGGAACAGTAATACAGAACATTGGATTCGCAAAAGTTATCAAAATAGATATTCTATTAAATAAAGAGGCTCACAAGGTAAACTGTACTGAATATTAAATGAGCTTGTTCTCAAAGTGTGATCACGTAGTCTCAGGTACATTTTAAGCATCCCAATGTGGTTTCAGGGCTGCTATACAGACGCTTAGGTTTATCTATTTAGTAACGATAGAATAAGTCTGCTTTAGTCTTAACATTTCTTTATAAAAAGAATGCCACTGTGAAATGTATCGTTCATCTTATTATTTTGACAAATCGTTATTTTGACAAACTGTTTACTAAGTACTACCAAATTAGCTCTTTGATACCTACATTGTAATAAAATTGTCTTGCTGAGTGTTGTATTTTTTTATTGCTTCTTCAATTGAGACATCCCTTTGTCACGAGTCAAGATATTTCTATTTCAATATCTACATAATTATAACTAAATTGGTATCATAATATTCGGAATTTACTTGAAAATTTAACGCTAAATTCGTATTCTATATTGTCCTTTGGTGTTTATTTATGAACTTATTCTTGATTGTCCAACAATGTTACTGAAAGTTTCTAAGTCTTAGTATCTTTTGTATCATTACAACCATTGTTGTAGTGATAAATAACACTGCTTGAATATTTAATGTACAAAATTCCTATTTAATTATATGTCCTTGGTTAAAGTTAATTTTATTATTTCTGTTCTGGTGCTGCAATGCTTTTAATTACTTTGATTTTTAAATCGAAATAATAACAAGTATGTTTAATATATTTAATGTTACATATTCGTGCCAAGATATTTCTAATACTTATGTCGTACGTTTTTGTTTTCTTTAAAATTGACTCCAGAACTTAGCTAGACAAGAATATTTCAACTTAAAACATTCAAATTTCCACCAAAAAAGACTCAGAGAAATATTTATAATTAAAATGCCTCAGACACAATGATAAAACTTTTTAAAAATTATGTATGTAAGTATATTAAACCTATTCTTGCTCTTTTAAATTTTTTTGCTATAGAATCGAACTAATTTCGTGAACAAAAGGAATTTTATAAAATGAAACAATTCATCAAGTGGGAGACTTGATGAATTGTTTTCACCGAAAATTAATACAGCGAATGTTATTATTTTGTACATCTATTAGTTAAAGCTAGATATAGAAAAGAATTTGATTGTGATTTACTTAATAAAGCGTCAATCGTGAGTGATAATTATTATTCTATTTACATTTACAACTATCTATTGAAACCATATTTTTTTATTCTGTTCTACAATTTTACAACTGTGAGGATCTTATAAATACAAAGGAATAAAATTATAAAAAAAAGACATACAAAAAGAATATGGGACTTCATTTTAGTAACGTTATAAAAAAAAGTAACCGGTACAAAAAATCTTAAGCTGCAGCTGTCAAATCTTAGAATCACTTTAATATAGTTTTATTTAATTCTGATAATCCAATTTCTTATTAAATGTCCTTCAAGTTACAAACAATTGATTTTTTGTATTGTATAGAAGAAATGAATTCTAAACTAATTAAAAATTTTATAATCTTTAAAAAAAGTAAAACTATACACAGACTTTAAAATAACAAACTCGAACAAAAACTTTGTGTTTATGATTGCCTTCAAAACAATGATGGTAAAGAAAATCCCAAGAATTAAATTGATTCTTAGAAACAACCCTTTCACTTAATTGAAAACGTATCCCGTGAGTGAGCAGATAAACTTGCTTATTCACTCTCTCTGATTTACCCAGACACCTCATCTACTCTCTAGAGATCCATAACACAACAGTCTGCCAACGCACCCCAAACATAATAAAATACGCATTTAAAAAAACAATAAACAAAGTAAATTAAATTTCCACTCGAGTAGACTATTAAGAATGAGTTAAGTATTAAATGCAGTGATGGATTTGGTACATTAACTAAATTGCAATGTAAATCATTTAAACGATAGTCATTAGCGTCGCTGTCGGTCATTGTAACAATATAGCGCTCATATCGTGTTTATTTAAGAGGAACTGTTAACGCAGCCAGTGGATGGCTAAATTTTAATTATGGGTATACATTAGCAATTATGTACTGTTGCTGACAAAAGTTCATCTTTCATTCGTTTTTGGTCGTTGTTTAAAACTTTGTAAACACGGAAGGTATCGGGCAATTCGGTAGATATTTTTATTTATGTCTCTATGCCTTTCCTTAAAAATAAAAAAGGTATTACCGCTTTCACAAAATATCTTGCACTTTTTAAGAATGCCAAGATACTATTGTTCGTTTTTTAAGACGAACTCGTCTATTTTATTTTGGATCTTCTATAAATACATTATAAGCAAAAGAACCTTCGATTTTTATTGTTTTGTAGTCCACTACATTTGGGACAGATGGCTCCTTTGGGGACAATACCTTCGAAATCTTCAATCCTCAATCAACTGCCTCGATATTTTATATGGTTTCTTTGTTTTCCAATGATACTTTATTTTTGGAGCTGTAATTTCATTTCAGTTTTATATTTTTATGATACGAAACAATTTATTCAGGTTATTTATTAGACTGGTCATATAAACTTTGTTGTTTTAGTGTTTTGCGAATAACATTAAAATATTGGAATAGATATCAGTTTATCTTTTTCCTGAATTCATATTTATTATTGCCAGTTTAATAGGCGGTGCCAACTCTACCAAACGCTTCCATTCCAACTAAATGTAAGAGTTTATTCAAAAGTATTCCTTACTCGATTTTGTCATAAAGTCCATTATGTGAAACTGCTTTTCGTTTACATTGTTTATTTCTAATACAAAGTTGTTCTCCATTTCAGTTGCCGTCCTAATTCGCTGCGATGTGGGTACTATTTTGCATGTTTATAGCATAAAAGGCAATATCCATACGTACAATGATTTCCTTTACAGCAGTATGGTGGCATCTGCTTTTTATTATCATTTGTGATTCGAGGATATTTGTTCCTATATTTGTCTGTTTTAAAGAATCGGGTTTTATTTTTCTAAATATTCTCAAAATCATTACGAAATTATGTACCTATTACAATTGTATTCTTCTTTGAATACATTTTCGGTATTTGTTAAATATTAGAAATCTGTCACTGCATTGTAATCTGAACTTTTATAGACAGTGATTAGGGCCACAGCTATTGATGATCTGTCTTCCATAAGTTTGTATTTATAATAAATAGTTCATTGTTGTTGAGGACTAATTAATGGAAGTGTGGATTTTCTTGCCAAAATAATATGTAGACAGTACAAAATAAAAACCTATCATCTGTTTTATATATCTCAAAATACCTTAGGGTAAGTCTATATGGATTGTAAAATCTGATTAACCTTTTATTTAATTTTGAATAGTTACTTATTCTAAATTAATTAAAGGTAACAGGATAGGTATCAAATTGACTCAATTTACAATATTCTTTAAATAATTCAGAAGTGGGTACATTTCGTTTTAAACCAAAAAATAATAATAGCTCATTAATAAAGGCGATTGATCAAGACAAAGAAAATTCTGTAATTAATTTTTCATTATCATTGATATAGTTACTTCAATAAATGACATCGTTTCTCTCATTCTAATTCTATTATTACTAAATTATTGAAAGATAAATAACCAATTTAGGTATTGGTATATAGGTCAGAACCTATTTACAAAAAACATAATATTATTTTGATTAATATGTTTAATCAACATCTTTTCAGATCTTTTTTGTGATCAATCGTCTGGCATCAACTAAGAAAATTTACATTGAGGTTGAAGAAAAAACAATAGCAATCAATTTTCAATAGAAAATGAAACAATCTAAAACTTTAGAATCCATTAAACATTTTTGAATCAATCAGAAACATAATTTGAATCAATCAATCGGTCGTAATGTTGGTCTTACAGGTTAGTCGGAGCGGTCAGCGCGCAACTGCCGCGGTGAGCAACACTGCTATAACCGATAGTATTGTGAGAGGCCGCGTTGCGTACGCGCTGTTGCATTCGTCTGAGTCACAGCAGAAGGTCCTTGCACCCCACCATTCTGAAAAAAAGAAGGGTTTTTTAATAACGAAGGTAAAATAATGACTCACCTAGTGAAGTAAGTTTGCCACAATTTCCATGGAAAACGGATTGGTGCAAGATAAGGTTACCTATTGACAGATAATAGAAACTACCAGCCATAGTCCCAACATAAAAATCGAGTCACGATCAAAGTAAAATCCTTATGATCCCAATGCAATCGGTCCGAAACGGAATAATAACAATTATGAATGGTTTGAGACGTCTAAACCACATGATTGATTCATAAAACAAAGATTGGTTGATTGATTCAGAATCAATTGTTCTTATTTCTATTCGTGGGTTCCCTTTGTCAGCAATGCCATTGGCGTACGACTCACAAATAACTCAATCCATGATTAATGTGATTTTAATGAAGTAAACATTCATAATAGCTGATCCGCGGTTGAGCTGTCAAAATCAGAATTAATTACTTTTCATGCGACACGGGACAATCAAAACTCTCGAGGGTATCGGCACTTATTTACAAGTGCGTCATCATCTGCCTAGCCTTTTCCCAACTATGTTGGGGTCGGCTTCCAGTCTAACCGGATGCAGCTGAATACCAGTATTTTACATGGAGCGACTGCTATCTGATCTCCACAACCCAGTAACTGGGTAATACGATACCCCTTGGTAAGACTGGTTGTCAGACTTTCGGGCTTCTGACGACCCGTAACGACTGTCAAAGATCCACGAATGACAGCCGGGACCAACGGCTTAACGTACTTTCCGAAGCAGGGAGGAGTCTCGGTATGTAAAGATGGTCACCCATCCACTGACCAACCCTGGCAAGCGTAGCTTAACCTGATCGACCAGTGCGGCTGTTATTACTTAGCCACGATCTCCTCAAGTGCGTTTCAAGGAAATATAAAAAAAAAAATCGGACAGAATAATTCAAAATATTAGGTTTTAGTTAGACTAAGTCGTGTACTAAGGAATATGTTATGAGAATCTCGTATTCCTTTTTCAGTCACATGTTGTGTTTGTAGGTACTTCAAAATGTGGTGCGAATTCGTTGGTTAGACCGTACAGTTACACCT
Organism: Agrochola lychnidis; assembly: GCA_963680765.1. Classification (NCBI taxonomy): domain Eukaryota; kingdom Metazoa; phylum Arthropoda; class Insecta; order Lepidoptera; family Noctuidae; genus Agrochola; species Agrochola lychnidis. Next base: position 14,855,077 of record OY796869.1, on the reverse strand, counting down.
ACCACATAAGAGTGGGGCCAAACGAGCGTCATTTTGTGAGTTGTCTTTTTGAGGCGCGTAATTTACGCTGCATTGCACACCCTAAGGACCTACACCCACTGGCATCTCAGCAGAGGGATCCTTCGGCATCACTACATGCAAGCGCATTCTGACGGCAACGGTGCCGCGGTATCCCGAGGCATGCCGCGACGTCCTTAGACATTATCATTGAAATTTCAATTTTAATGTCATACTGTTATGTTATATTCCTATTCGTCGCATAAAAACCCATTGCCGTGCCAGTGGGAGCAGACCCAAAAGCGCAACTTGAAAGATATGTTCGTTTGGGTCGAAAATCCTTTGCACCCATCATGGACTGAATTGCCAAATCCCTAAAATTGGCGTCAACCACACAGTATTAACATAATTATTATGCGACAATTAACAAAATCGATAACTACCAGAGACACGTATATATCGTTTATATCAAACCTATCATTACTATAGTTTATTACTTTTACGTGTACAATACAATGGGCACCTAGTTAGTCATTTTCAGTTGATATAACAGGCTAGATCGCGTGACGTCTCTTATCTTTCTGACTATGCAGGCAAGCGTTATTATATTTGATTTTCTGATAATACATAATGAATCAGATATAGTAAATTACTGTCGCAGCCAGCAATTAGGGCATTGATGGACGATTGTGAAAATGTGGGCCGAGGCGAAGCTTGGGCACACATACGTGAGTCCATCAATGCCTGATTGCGGCCAAGGCTTGTATAGTATTTTTCTCAAACAATGCGCGGAAATTCAAACTAAGTAAATCTTCTTAATATATATAAATTACGTGTCACGTTGTTTGTCCGCGATGGACTCCTAAACTACTTAACCGATTTTAATCAAATTTGCACACCATGTGTAGTTTGATCCAACTTGAAAGATAGGATTGCTTACATCTTATTTTAGGGAAAAAAAAAGATATGAAGAAAAATTATGTTTTTATAAATTATGCATTTATGATATCCCGGTATTATGCCATAATTCCTAACAAAAAGTACTAGGCTTGCATGATTTTTGATGATAATCTCGGTAGGTAGGGTAGGTAGGGTAGTAAGTGATAAAGATGGTCCACCCCAAACATTTATAATAATATGGCAAAACAACGTTTGCAGGGTCAGCTAGTTAATTATAAATTCCAGAATCAATGACGAACAAAGAAAATTTTTCACGTGGCAATAATATGTTCATTTGTTTCTTCTTTACTTTAAACAGCTCTATTTGCTAGGCCAGTTTGAAATTTAAATATTTTTTTTGATAAGTTACCTCCTTGGTTGTCATGGGTCGAAGTAAAAAGTTTTCATAGTAATTTATTTGGTCGCTAAAGACGATAGATATGGATTTTCATAGTAACATTGCCGACCGGGCACTCGCTTGTTTTTGACCAGTACAGCAATTTCGATTTATCTCGAAGAAAGTTGTCAAAATAATGTTCGAATTTCCAAGCATGTTTGAGAAAATACATTTAGTTAAGTACCGTAAAAATTGTTGGAAATCTCTCCGAAACTGTTCACCGCTGCACTGGAGGATGTCTTCAAGGTTCTGGATTGGAAAGGGCTAGGCATCAACATCAATGGCGAGTATATCACTAACTTTCGGTTTGCCGACGACATAGTTATCATGGCTGAGACCATGGAGAAACTCAGTACAATGCTCGATGACCTCAGTAGAGCCTCCGAAAGAGTGGGTCTTAAAATGAACATGGACAAGACAAAAGTCATGTCAAATGCCCATGTGACACCCACTCCCATGAAGATCGGAGACGCTACGCTCGAAGTTGTGGACGAGTATGTTTACCTAGGACAAATTGTCCAGCTAGGTAAGTCCAACTTCGAGAAAGAGGTCAATCGTCGAATCCGACTCGGCTGGGCAGCGTTCGGGAAGCTACGCAATATCTTTTCGTCCCACATACCACAGTGTCTCAAGACGAAAGTCTTTGACCAGTGCGTGTTGCCAGTGATGACCTATGGTACTGAAACGTGGTCGCTTACAATGGGCCTTATCAGAAAGCTAAAAGTCACCCAAAGGGCAATGGAGAGGGCTATGCTTGGAGTTTCCCTACGTGATCGAATCAGAAATGAAGAGATCCGCAGGAGAACCAAGGTAACCGACATAGCCCGAAGAATTGCCAAACTTAAGTGGCAATGGGCAGGGCACATTGCTCGCAGAACGGATGGCCGATGGGGTCGAAAGGTTCTGGAGTGGCGACCACGTACCGGAAGACGTAGCGTTGGAAGGCCTCCCACAAGATGGACCGATGACCTTGTGAAGGCTGCAGGAATCCGCTGGATGCGGAAAGCACAGAATCGGTCGAAGTGGCGGTGCTTGGGGGAGGCCTATGTCCAGCAGTGGACGTCTTTCGGCTGAAATGATGAATGATGATGATAAAACTGATTTACATCCGTAAGACGTACTCGTAACATAAGGTTCAGTTGAAAACCAGCATCAGGCACTAGTTGTCTGGCATTTATGCTGAACTGGGCCTATTTGTCGCAGCCGTGAGGCACACAATACTGTTTTAAGAGCTATCTTTGTTATTTTTTTTTTTTGTTTTTGAAAACTGTGAGGCTTAACCTGTGTCAAATAAATTTATTTTCTTTCTTTTCTTTCTTTCTTTCTCTTTATTTATATTACGTTACGGATCAGTGTTCTATGCAAGTATTTTTACTTTAAACGTTTTGTAAACGCGATTGTGCTCTTTATATACAGGGTTACTGGTAACTCGACGTATTCCTTGCAGGACGTCATAGTAGGGTTAAAATGCAACAAATTAAGCCACCAAATGTTCTACCGAAATTCAGTAGTTTTTGAATTAGTTAAGAGTTTTAGTATTTTTATGAAAAATCCCAGATTAAATCATTTGAAACCAATTTAAAAATGATTTACGGCGCGACTGTACTGAAATTTAAGTTATTATCATAGTTGACGCCGTAGCAGACCTTTGTTAATAATTAAAAGTCCAATAATGCCTAAAACTTTGGCAAATATCACTAACCAAACATTTAATTTTTTGTAATTTTTGCTATTCCTTCATAAAAAATGTAGTCTAGTGCAAAAAAAAAAATACTACACCTGGTGTACAAATTACTAGGAAAATATCCTTGTCTTGTCAGTTATTCAGAAAGGTATGATTGTCAATACTTTTGCATGTGTGCCAGGGAAGAGAAGAGTTTTATGGGGGGCAGGTAAAATTGCGAGACGGTCAACCTATTGTTTCGTATTCGTATTATTCGTAGTTTTTACCTGCGCTTGAACTCCAAACACTCGGGGAGCTTTGTGATTGGTCGCTATTGTTCTCTCGGCATGCGTGGGTGCGATTTTGCAAAATTTGGTCGTCAGCGTTAGTTAGTTTCAACTCTACGTCGCGCAAGCTCGTGTTTTGTTACTGGCTATTTCCCTAACTGTTGCTGCGTATCTTGCTCTTGTGCTGTGCTGTGCCTTCATAAGCGCTGACTATGGCTGCATATTCTAATCCTGAATACGCTGACATAATGTATTGTTACGGACTTTGTGACGGTAACGCTGCTGAGGCGCGGCGAGAATATCAACTTCGCTTTCCCAACCGCCGACTCCCCCACGTTAGTGTCTTCGGATCGACTTATCGGCGAATATCTGAAACTGGCAGCGTCCAAAGAAGCAGGCAAGTTGACACTGGTCGATCCCGGAGATACACGGCTGAGGACGAGGAGCTTATTCTTCAACGTTTTATTGACGATCCTAACACATCGACAAACATCGTAGCGCGTGAGCTTGGTATGTCACAGTGGAAAGTCTGGTCTGTAGTTCACTTGTCAGGCCGACATCCATACCATTACCAACCAGTCCAGTCATTAGAAGAAGGAGATCCGCCGAGACGGCTTGAATTTTGTCGTTTTATGCTAAGTGCCGACGCCGACAGCGAAAACTTTTAAAAAAACATTCTGTGGACCGATGAGTCATGTTTTGATCGTGATGGTATCACAAATTACCACAACTTACATTACTGGGCACCGAAAGCAGAAGCAAACCCTAAAAAACTGAAACCAACCGCTGAAACCAACATGATAGGTGCAGAAGCACCTAACATGCGTTGCAGTATCCTAAGTGCTAGTTCTCTTGCACATTTGATGACCTAAATAATTCCACTGACGCCGCAATCAACATGGCCACCTACCACGTTCAATCAATTATAATAATATTTAATGAAGTACCTTCGACATGAAAAGAAGACGCATGTTAGATTTGCATTTAAAACATACCCACGAAATATTAAAAAAATATCTTAGCCAAAAACACTGTTTACCTATTTAAAAAAATCACATTCAATCCATGACAAAAAGATACAAAGTGTAAAGAGTTCACACGTATCAATCTAAGAACCGGTGTCAAACAGACTCCTTGTCGCAAATTGAAGGCTGGTAAACATGTTTGACAAACATGGATCGCGAGCGGAGCTAAGTGACGAAACGAACAAGACGTGACATGTTTTGGAAGTGTGAAATAACCACAAATAAGTTACAAAAGAAGGTCTATCAAATCCTAAAAAAAATTGTGATTGGAATAGAGTTTGGTCGTGCAGATCTTTGTACGGCCCATGTCCAGCAGTTTCTTTCAATCAACTCAGCTGCGCCACAAGAGGGTCCTCGTTTTACATCCAGTTTATCCCAGCCACTTTTTTAAGGTCGCCCACATGCTGGGGCTGGAGCTGGGGGCGTCCCACATTACGCTTGCTGATAAGCGGTCTCCACTTCAGGATTCATCTGCTCGACCGGCCAGCGCTCGGTGTGGCAACACGCCGTGTTCGGGCTCATGACAAGTCAATCTTCATCCTGAGGATGCCTCGTTGAGAGGTGAAACACGTATCGATTTCTTTCAGGAGTTTTTTATGGCTATTTAGAAATAGCTAAGCGGAACAGGTTACTAAATATATCCACGTCTATTGTATTTCATAGGTACTTCGACAAATATGGCCAGCCCACTGTCATATTAGCTTGCTTATATTGCAAGCTATGTCTACTTTATGTATGTGCACGTTTCGGCTCCGTAAGTCCTAACAGTTGCTTTTGGTTTAGAGTTTTATAGATGAGTATAGAAATGACACGGATTGTGTAAATTTAAAACTCGAACAAATTAATTTGGATACTGTAGCTATATAGGTACTGTAGGTCATTGCGGGGAAATATGATTGCCCGCTCGTCCATTATTTGTCCAACCTGCATGTTTACTAACATAGTTATTAAGGTTAATGTTTACTAACAAATTATAGATGTCTATTCCGAAACAAAATTATTATTATTATTTGCTAGTGAACGAAGTGATATTTTCGTTGTTCTATTTACTTTTAATATGAAAGAAAGAAACAAAAAAAGTGCCTGCCTGTGTTCGAACTCACGAACTACAACTTGTAAAGTCGTGGCCGATTCCACTGGACCACCACTGCTCACTGGGTTTAATATGAGTACAGTTATTAAGCTATTGCATAGCTTTTATCGCGGACTTTGAGCGCGGCGACCGAGTCAAGAAATTCCGTAACGACAAAACCTAACACCCCCTACTCCGCCTACCATGTAATGACGGTTCCCATGACAACGTGATGTTGTCATGGGAACGTAATTTTTGTTTTATGTCATCACGTCATCAGCCCAAGTGTAGCGTTGACAAATAGGAAGTATGGAGGTTACAAATGCTATGCAATAGCTTTACCGCGGCAGTCCCCGAGGGCCACACGTTTTTTTATTTTATTTTCTTAATGTCCCTCGGGAATCATCGCATTTCCGAATACAAACGAATGCTAATTTCTATGTCAATCAATTATTAGATTTATCTTGTATAATAATTTGAATTCAAAACTAAATACTTTATTGTTGTTTCGTTTGATTTTCGTGTGAACTATATAGAGCTGTAAAACTATTTTCCTATCTATCGTGCCTGCGACTTTAGCAGCTTTCCTACCATTTTCAAAATAAATTACATTAAGTTAAAAGAGTATTAACAACTCTATATACTTCCAAGTCGATTGAGAGCGTCCGGTCTGCACCAAGTGTAAAGGGGAACTGTTAGAAATCCGACGACTGACGAAACACGAGGTTTGCTGAGGGACATTAAGAACATAATATTTAACTGTACTTGTTTGTTATTTCAAATCAAAGCAACACTTTTACTGCGGCATCACGTTTAAATGGAAATGAGTCTTCTGCTCTCATCCATTTCGCGACACATCCTACAATTTTCTTGGTCGTCTCAAATATTTTTATTTTTACGGCAGAATTCGAAATTTTTGTACTTAAAGTTGATTTCTTATGATGTTTTACTACTTGCATCCATTTCGGCGATTGTCCTCCACAATTTACATTTCCTTCGGTTGACTTTTACAGTTTGTGGAGCAGTGATGAATATATTAGACACAATGCAATTTTAAAAAGGAGATAGTAAAGTTTCGTTTTTCCTATTGCAGTAGTAAAAATAAAATAAATTAATTTTTATACATACACACATACATAAACTCATGCCTTCTTCCCATGGGGGTAGGCAGAAACTACAGAACGCCACCCGCTACGATCCCTACATATTCCTTTTGCCTCGCAAAAAGAGCGTTTTTGCGTAATTTTTATTTCTATTGTAAAAAAGACACGAATGAAAGCAAATGGGTATTGTATATGACGGAGAAGGGTACGTCTCTTTCTTTATCATCAGCCATATTTTAGCTATTGTGAGCCATTGAACGCAATTTTATTTGCGTTCACTGTTGTAAGCGTACTATGGGTAGTATTGGTTATTGCGCAATAGAAAAACCGTTTGCAGTTCAGGGGGCCTACCACCAGCTCAAAAGCAGTATTATTTTAATATTACTTCAATGGGAGAAAGAGATGGAGCTATACGTCCTGTAGAGCTTCAACTCTTTCCCACACTGAAGTAATATTTAAATAATACTGCTTTATGAGCGTGTGGTAGGCCCCTGATCAATTTTTAATTTACGGTGACACAATGGGCGGTCTTATCGCTAAAAGCGATCTTTTACAGACAACCTTCAATGGATTTAAATGGAAAAGGAGAGACAATACTGCAGTGGTGTACCATTTACATATACAACAGATACATAAAGCATGTATTTACCTGTATAAATATATATATTAGATAAATAACAGATATACATAAAATTATAAACATGAAACAAGGGCAAGGAACTATATGTAATGATGAGATTTAAGGAGAGTGGAAGAACATTTAACATAGATTTACTTCTAATATAAATATGTCAACATCTGGTTTCTGAGCAATCAGGGGGTTCAGGGCCATGGGTACCCAGGGCAGGGGAGGGGAGCTGTCCCCCTGGATATTGTATGTTTAAGTACTTGCTGTTGTCGATACAAGTTATGTTAGAGTCACTTTACAAAAAATAATTATGCATTAATTTTAGAACAAACCGCGCTGCGCGGCCGGTCATGTTGTGTTATGCAAAATACGCGAACGCAGCAAGCAAGCACACAGTTTATTTATTTCAGTACCTATAAAGCAGGATCTCCTTCGAGTGTTTCCCCTACACAGGTACTCATGTTTCGTGTAGTGTAAAACATGTGCGGGTGACCTGGCTTGAGAAATTTCTGATTTGCCCCCCCTGGGCCAAAAGCTAAGTACGGCCATGTTCAGCAGATTGATCGCCTGGGTTGTTCCTACACATCTCAAGCATTATGGGTACGCACTGGTACTCCATCATATTTTACGGCTAAATTCATACATCACTAAGTATCATCAAAATCACATAAAACTGCCGAAAAAACCTAAAATACACTACCGCTAGTTGATAATAAAACAAAGTGTTCTTTTAACAGCCATTTGTAGACCTTTATGGTAATAGGAGATGTCCAAATTGCGGTTTTATTCAGAGCAGCTCAAAGCCAACGACTCTTTATGTAATTTGTTACCGGGGGAGTCTGAATCGTGGTAAGTACGACGTTAGATTTCAAACGAAATCTCAAGATCAGTGGGTTGCGGTAAAAGTATTGGGGGCTGTTTTAGTATTAACAGTATCCGCTTTTAAAACAAGTTGCCAAAGTTAGTTACAGAACTAAGCGATGGAAAGTTCAAAATCCACATCAAACGTGTTCTTATCAAAAAGCATATTATAAGATTAAGGACTACGTTGAAGACAAGGAAGTTTGGCAATAATTCCTTCTGCACATGTGGCTTCCCTGGTAACGCATTAACGGCATAAACGGTGTAAATGTCTATTAACTGCTTCCAAATTACGATAATAATTTTATTTTACTTTTTTTACATACTTTATTCATCTTTTCATTATTTGACATTATATACCTACAATTTTCGTTTTTTTTTCATCCAATTAGATTTGTTACAACTACAGTGGCAATCATGTAATTTGGTTTAAATAGGTCCTTATTTTATTATTTTGTTTATCTTTCATTTAGATTCTTTTCTTTTATATTTTGTGAATGTGAGAATGTGGTAAGCTGGCTGGCTGTTGTACTTGTGGACCATTTTCTATTTTACTAAGTACCTGGTACTTGTTGATAGCCCTACACTGTCCTGTCATACCATAGGAAGTGACCAATTGGAACCGTGCACCTAGCTTCTGACGTTTCATAAGTACCCTTGTAGGTTTATGTGAAATAAAATATTTTTAATTTTGAATTGAATTAACTTGTGTAAAGAGTTTGAAATTGTGAATTCGCCCCCTTCTATATGGGACTTAACTATAACTGGCAAAATGTGGGTATATTACCCGATCCAGGAATCGAACCCAGGACCTCATTCTCATCAATTGTGCGTTCTTTTGGATCATTATAATAAAAAGTGATTAGTAAGATGTAAGGCAACTGTCCAATAACTTCCCAAGTAAAATCTACAAAGCGACAGTATTCAAGCATTTACTGTGACGTAAGGTCTTATACAGGGTTACTGGTAACTCGACGTATTCCTTGCAGGACGTCATAGTAGGGTTAAAATGCAACAAATTAAGCCACCAAATGTTCTACCGAAATTCAGCAGTTTTTGAATTAATTAAGAGTTTTAGTTTTTTTATGAAAAATCCCAGATTAAATAATTTGAAACCAATTTAAAAATGATTTACGGCGCGACTGTACTGAAATTTAAGTTATTATCATAGTTGACGCCGTAGCAGACCTTTGTTAATAATTAAAAGTTCAATAATGCCTAAAACTTTGGCAAATATCACTAACCAAACATTTAATTTTTTGTAATTTTTGCTATTACTTCATAAAAAATGTAGTCTAGTGCAAAAAAAAATGCTACACCTGGTGTGCAAACTCAATATAAATAAACAATCATCAATATCACCAATATCATATCATTCAATTTTCAATTCTGGTGTTTCAATTTTCCTTGTCTTATCAGCTATCCAAAAAGGTATGAAAGTTAATACAAAATCATGGACTACATTATGAAAATCGTTTTTCACAAAAAGGTGATTATTCGAAAAATCAAAAACAAAATCGTGAACATTATTATTCTTTTTAATCAATATTAAAAACTTTAATTACACACATTTCACACGTCTTTTTCGATGTGCTGCCCTCGGTTTCGAATACATGTTCTTATTCGGTTCCTTACTTCGGTTTTTGTTATTCTTGATGTGATTGTTGCCCTCATCTGGTCCGCCGCATTTGTAATTCGTTTTAGTTCTTCAATTGAATTTACTAGGGTCACATAAACTAGATCTTTCATATGACCCCAGACGTAAAAGTCTAGCGGCGTCAGATCAGGGCTTCGTGCAGGCCACGGAATCGGCCCACCGCGCCCTATCCATCGGTTTGGATAGTTTTCATCCAGCAATTGTCGAATTGTGATTTGGAAGTGGGCTGGACATCCGTCATGTTGGTAAATCATGTTTGCTCTTCTTTCTTCCGGTACATCCGTGAGCAGTGCTGATAAATGATTTCTGAGGAAATCTTCATAAAGTTCCCCATTTAGTGTTCGGGGTAAAAAATGTGGGCCAATTAATTTGTCGTCAATAATACCCATCTAAACATTAAGCGAGAACCTTCGCTGGGATGCGGTTGGTTTCAGTTTTTTAGGGTTTGCTTCTGCTTTCGGTGCCCAGTAATGTAAGTTGTGGTAATTTGTGATACCATCACGATCAAAACATGACTCATCGGTCCACAGAATGTTTTTTAAAAAGTTTTCGCTGTCGGCGTCGGCACTTAGCATAAAACGACAAAATTCAAGCCGTCTCGGCGGATCTCCTTCTTCTAATGACTGGACTGGTTGGTAATAGTATGGATGTCGGCCTGACAAGTGAACTACAGACCAGACTTTCCACTGTGACATACCAAGTTCACGCGCTACGATGTTTGTCGATGTGTTAGGATCGTCAATAAAACGTTGAAGAATAAGCTCCTCGTCCTCAGCCGTGTATCTCTGGGAACGACCAGTGTCAACTTGCCTGCTTCTTTGGACGCTGCCAGTTTCAGATATTCGCCGATAAGTCGATCCGAAGACACTAACGTGGGGGAGTCGGCGGTTGGGAAAGCGAAGTTGATATTCTCGCCGCGCCTCAGCAGCGTTACCGTCACAAAGTCCGTAACAGTACATTATGTCAGCGTATTCAGGATTATAATATGCAGCCATAGTCAGCGCTTATTAAGGCACAGCACAGCACAAGAGCAAGATACGCAGCAACAGTTAGGGAAATAGCCAGTAAGAAAACACGAGCTTGCGCGACGTAGAGTTGAAACTAACTAACGCTGAAGACCAAATTTTGCAAAATCGCACCCCTTGTCATGCCGAGAGAACAATAGCGACCAATCACAAAGCTCCCCGAGTGTTTGGAGTTCAAGCGCAGGTAAAAACTACGAATAATACGAATACGAAACAATAGGTTGACCGTCTCGCAATTTTACCTACCCCCCATAAAACTCTTCTCTTCCCTGGCACACATGCAAAAGTATTGACAATCATACCTTTCTGAATAACTGATAAGACAAGGATATTTTCCTAGTAATTTGTACACCAGGTGTAGTATTTTTTTTTTTGCACTAGACTACATTTTTTATGAAGTAATAGCAAAAATTACAAAAAATTAAATGTTTGGTTAGTGATATTTGCCAAAGTTTTAGGCATTATTGAACTTTTAATTATTAACAAAGGTCTGCTACGGCGTCAACTATGATAATAACTTAAATTTCAGTACAGTCGCGCCGTAAATCATTTTTAAATTGGTTTCAAATTATTTAATCTGGGATTTATCATAAAAAAACTAAAACTCTTAACTAATTCAAAAACTACTGAATTTCGGTAGAACATTTGGTGGCTTAATTTGTTGCATTTTAACCCTACTATGACGTCCTGCAAGGAATACGTCGAGTTACCAGTAACCCTGTATAAATGCCTGTAGTGGTCTCAAGTAGTCCCTCGTAACTTGATGCGTCGTCGAGCCAATTTGAGGTCACAATAGAGACATTCATGGAGTGTGTCTAGTTAGTAACTTTCTGCTTTGTGCACAAAACTAAAACTTAAGGTTATGTTCTATGCTTTGTGCCAATTTGTTCTTAGGTTAGTGTTTACTATGATGTTGTATGTTGTTATTGTGCTGGGGTTTCGTTTACTTTTGTGGTAGACTACTAGATTTGTAGACAAAGTTTACAATGCTGAAATAGTTATTTATGCTATAAAAGTGCGGAAATCATCTTACGCACGTTTACTATGCATTGGTGCCGATTCCCTTGTTCACAAACTAAACTAAATTTAAGTTCAGTGCATCTTTTTCTTTCTATTTCATTAAGAAAAGGACAAAAGGTAAATTTTGGTTAAGTCCTGTCAAATTAATCAGTGCCTGTCACTCTCCATACAAGTTTAGACGTGATTAAAAACTTGCCGACTAAAATTACGTCAATTTACGTCAAGCGCTGATTAATTTGACAGGACTAAACAAAAATTTATCCTCTGTCCTTTTTTTAATGAAATAGAAAGAAAAAGATGCACTGAACTTAAATTTAGTTTAGTTTGTGAACAAGGGAAGCGGCACCATTGTGCGAAGAAATAATAAAAACGAGCGAACCTAATAATAGTCACATATGATGTGTAACATCTGACATCTTGGCTGACGTACATAAATATAAACAATTAATATTCTTCATCATCATCATCGCCATCGACATGACTTTGACTTCGACTTCGGCTTCCGACTTCGACTTTGACCATTGTCATCGCCATCGCCATTGCCATCGTCATTGTCATCGCCACTGACGCCATCGTCATCATCATCAGCATCTAATTTGTAAAACTTTTCTCAAATAATAAAAACTCTGCGTCGGGCTGACGACGGAGTTAAAAATTAAAAAAAAAAAAACAGAAAAGTAAAAAGCACTAGTCAAAAAAAGTAACCCTTTCCGCTCAGTTTGGTTGCTTGGAAAACGCTCTTTTCGAGCACATGCATTTTAAACAGTCTTAAGTCACACCCAGTCTGCGCGCTCCCTTTGTACTTGGAAGGTCGGGGTCGTTCGTGCGTGTTCGTACGTGTGCGCACGAGTGAAATACGTACGAAAACGCATCCTAAGTGCGCGCGGCCTTATACAGTTCTAGACAATGAACTGAGTACAATAATTATCTTCTAATATCCACATAGTAAATAGGTAAAATGCATAACAATTTAAATAGGCCACTACACGTGTTGCGAAAATAAATTCCAGATGCAAAAATAGTTTTCAATAAAGCTCACTTTTTGAATCCCACCAACACCAATCCCGGCGGAGAATGGAAATGCAATTCCGTTTGATGCCAGAAATCATTGCAAACGCGAGAATGTGGCGATACATTTGAGAGACAGGTATTCAATGTAAATTCATGCTCTTTTTTCAATATCGTAAACATTTTGAATTGATTTTTAACATAACATAACATCACGTTTTGTTTTCAGGCAGAGGTGTACCTACCCATGGTACAACCCACATTTCACCAGTTATGTTTAAGTCCCATGTAATAGGGGGCGAGCCTATTGCCATCAATAGGGCACAAATCGGACTGGTACTGAAAAATTCTCAATCTAAAAACCCCCAATATCACTTTGTCCGATGTGAGAATTGAACGCAGTACCTCATGCTCAGCAGTATTAAACGAACGAGGCAGTCAACAAAAAAAAACTAGGTTCTCAAAGCGACGCGAATATTCTTATCATAATTATTCTAGGTTGATTAAGGACAAGTTGATAAGTCTCTAGTTGGTTATTAGGAAAAAGTAAATAAGTGCTAAATGAACAGAAATAAAAGTTCTTTTGTAGAATAGAATCTGCATTTTTTTACCCCATTAACCCTTTTGTTTCTTTTGATGTAACATCAAAACGTTTAATATTTACAGCTTAAATAATTAACTTTTGAATTTTTTCCATCCTTACATTTCCATAATTTATGAATTACCATCGCAAAGGGCTAAGTAATTAACCTTTAATTAGTTTAATCACAGTATAAATAAGTGACAGTATTATGTCTTCATAATACTGTTAGTTATTCAGCGCTGCGGTATTTATTTATTTTTAAATATCGTAGCATCATGCTAAGATAAGGAGCCTTTTTGGCCTCGCACAGGTTGTTATTATTTTTGTTTGTTAGTTTAAAATGCTCATTTTTTATTTTCGTTACTTTTTATTTTTTTATTACTGTTTTATATTTTCTGTGCGTGTCCCAAATAAAATATTTTTCTTTCTTTCTTTCATAGAAAACGAGTGAAACGCCGCGCTTCCAAATCTCGGTGTATATCAGGGGGCCTACCACCAGCTCAAAAGCAGTATTATTTTAATATTACTTCAGTGGGAGAAAGAGATGAAGCTATACGTCCTGTAGAGCTTCATCTCTTTCCCACACTGAAGTAATATTAAAATAATACTGCTTTATGAGCTTGTGGTAGGCCCCCTGGACGCAACAGTCTTCAATGCGCGGCAATTACGCACGAACGCGGAAGGTTTATTTACCGCGCGGCCGTAGGCAATTATTTGAAGGCAAGACAAAATACTTTTACTTTATTAAACTGTGGTTTAGTCGGGGTGCTCGGTATAGCTACTGAGTCGTCCACCATTGACCATGGACCTCAAACTGTATTTATCCTTTAACAATTTCTTTCATGTCAAAAAAAAAAAATGTAACGAAGTTCACCTTTCCATTTCCTAAAATCCCTGATTTTGCAAAAGACACCAAGGAACCGGGAGGAAGGGGTAACCAATTTTGTGCCGAGGAACATGGAGTCCCTATAAGATCGATCGACCTACAGTATCCACACGGTTTACGTTGTTATCATAGTTCACCTTAGTAGGCTGACCACTGTTTGCACTTCGAAATCCCCTCCGTGAAATGAAAAGCACGTTGTGTTACGTACGTCCCGAATATTCCCGAATACCTTACGATCTATGACGAACGTCTCGATATTGGTATCTCGAGTCTGAATTTAAGATCATGTTAGCTTTCGTTCAGAAATTCACGAAATAACAGACAGCTGTTATTTTCACGTTCATTATTAGAATTGAAAAGGCGTAATAATATATACGTTTTGTAAACACCCTTATTATATTTTTTTTTCTTTTAGAGTGAAATGAAATGAAATTGTTTATTTTTACACGTCATATCTATACATATAATAAAATCGTAGCGAAGTCAAAACTGTACATTGAATATTTTTGAAAAAAAGTAATTGCTACGAGGTCTAAGATCGATTCTAATGCCGAAAATATTTTTTTTAGAATTTTTGTCTGTTTGTCTGTATGTATGTTCCAGCATGACGCAAATTCTACCGGATAGATTCTGTTAAAATTTTGCATAGGTGTTCCCTATAAGTCTGGTCAAACTATAGGGTATAAACTATCACGCTATTTACTATGGGGGACGAGCAATATTATATTATGTTCGTATTTTTGGAAAAAAACGCGCCAAAATTTTAGGATATTGTAGATGGTTATCGATTAAACTTTTTAAATGATTATCATCACGCTATACCTTTATGGAACTAAGCAGTCAATCATGAAATATATAGGAACGGCTATTTTAGACAAGTTTCAACAAAGCAATTAGCTCAGCGGTTGGGCGGTTGCTTTGCAAACATGGGGTTGTAAGTTCGATTCCCACCTACCGTTTTTTTTCTTTTTTTTCACATTTTGTTATACGATAATTATTTTTTTTTTATTATGTACCTATAATCTATAGATATAATAAAATCGTAGCGAAGTTAATTTTTTTTAAAGAAAGTTATTGCTACGAGGTATGGGATCGATTCTTAAGCGGAAAATAAAGTTTTTAGAATGTTTGTCTGTACCAACTGTAGGGCATAAACTATCACGCTATTTGCTATGGGGGATGAGCAATATTACATCATGTTCGTATTTTTCTCTGCAAATTGTAAAAGGACGCGCCAAAAGGTTGGGATATTGTAGATAGGTAGTTACCGATTTAACTTTTTAAATGATTATCATCACGCTACCTTTTATATAGGAACGGCTATTTTAGCTAACTTTCAACAAAGCGAATAAGTAAGCGGTTGGACGAATGATTTGAAGTCCTGAGGGCCTACCACCAGCTCAAAAGCAGTATTATTTTAATATTACTTTAGTTTTCTTCAGTGTGGGAAAGAGATGAAGCTCTACAGTATGTATAGCTCCATTTCTTTCTCCCACTGAAGAAACATTAAAATAATACTGCTTTATGAGCTGGTGGTAGGCCGCCCGTGGTAGTAAGTTCGATTTACATCTGTTTTTTTTAAACTCTTTTTGTAAAACGATTTTTTTTTGGATTGTGTATGTAATAGTTCATAGAATGTATTAATTCACAAAAAATGGAAAACTTCGTAAGCTATGGGAAACTACTAAGTTACAAGTACTTTACAGTCACAAAACATTCTAGGTTGTATTCTGATCATTTTAGAGCAAAAGACTGTAGGAATAAAATGTTTTTTTACAGATTTTGACAGCAGATTTGTCCAAGCGATTTTAAAATATGGATGTGTGTGGATCTTCTAGAATCGCTGCCACACTGCTTCCTGGTGGCAAAACAGCGCACGTCATGTTTAAGATTGCCATCGATTTAGAGAGCAACGAAACGCCTGTTTGTGGGGTGTCACCCAACAGTAACAAGGGATGTGTGCTTAGGGGATTGCGCTTCGTCGTATGGGATGAATGCATTATGGCAAAAAGGAAAGCAGTGGAAACTGTAAACAGAACCCTGCAGGACTCCGCAGAAACCAAGATATGATGGGTGGTGTCACAGTTTTGACAAAAAAAGTGAATACTTCGTTGAAAAGGTCGACTCTACGGTCGAGAGTTCATAAACTGCGCTTGACCATCATCATACGACCTCGGCTTGGCGGTAATTCAAATGCTCAAGTATTCTCCGATGTTCTTCTAAAAGTTGGTGAAAGCACTCTACCAGAGACTCTTGGTAGAGTAGATCCCACTTTAGAAGATCTTATTCGTCTGATATACGAGGATATCAGTCAAATACCGTACCAAGAGAATTCTTAGGCGTGTTTCCGTTTTAACTCCGAAGATGATCAAGCTGCAGTGATCAACCACAGCATTCTCTCACAAATTGAAGGGAGTGACGTGATATACACCTCCATTAATACTGATGTGGAGGAAGATGATGCCAAATATCACCCCGTAGAATTTCTCAATTCACAAATGGCAAGTGGACTTCCGGTTGTATATCTGTGTAACGGAAACCAGCTCAAAGTCATGTCTTTGCAGAGAAACGTCATCGAGGTGGAAATTCTAACAGGTTGTGGCGATGGTGAGACAGTGTTTATAGCGCGTATAAAGTACAAATTCCCCATAATTACCAGTTAAAGCGCGTGCAGTTCTCTGGGAGTGTATGCTTTGCGATCAACAAGTCACAGGGGCCGACACTGAAGGCTGAAGGGTACGGTTGTCGACCTCAGGATAAGCTGCTTCTCACACGGACAACTGTTACGTCGCTTGCTCCCGAGTCACCATTCCTGACTCTCTGTATATTTTGGCTGCTGAGAATAAAACTACAAACGTAGTATACAGGGAAGTTTTATAAAAATATGGCTATTATTGTAGTATATTGTGATGTCTTACGATTTCCATGCGAACGAAGTCGCGGGCAGAAGCTAGTTAAAAATTAAAAATAAGCTAGATGAGTTCGGCGTTTCCTATCTGACTACTCTGAGAAGAAAGGCCGAAACAAACTCAAAGGTCGCAGTCTTTTTTAAAGTCCAGACATAATCTTGGTCAAGTCATATAAGAACCATGTAGATTAGTGTCTGAAATGGTCTTGTCTTGAGTGGACCTGTCCAGTCAGTGTAAGCATTTGTCAGTAATCGTGGAGCTCAACTCAGAATTTAAGGAGTCGATGGCATAGGTAAAATTATCCTGTTATGTTAGATGAGTTGGACCCAATAGGTGGCCTCGCGAATCACGGTATCATTGGCGTTTTTTAAGTCCTCAGAAGTCCAGGTGTATGGATACTTCGGACACTCCAACACATGGGACATGGTTTCGTCGTTAATGATTATTGGACATATCGATGCCAATGATCATAATTGCGTACCAAAATAATCTCAGAACTCTGGCAATCATCCCAAACACACTATAAGGAAATAATAAAATCGTTTATTGACTAAATAAAGAATTTTTACATTTCCTTAAAAGTAATACAAATAAACTATTTCTAAAGTTATTGACATAAAGGAAACGTAATTTTAATATTTTAACTTGAGAGTATTTAATAATTTAAAGTTTCAGGGTTGATACTGTATTTTATTTATTACATATTTTAATGTAAAAACAAAATCAATAACAAAACACTTTAAAAATAAAACAAAATCGTAAAACAACTATGTTTGAAGTAGATAAGGTACAAATGTATGAATTTATTATTTGATGTTTAGCAAGGGTGCGAGTGAGAGAATGATTATGTAATTTAGGGGTTTAGGTGGTAGTGTGAGAGTGAAGTTGTGATTGAGGGAGAGAGTGAGAGAGTGATTGTGGAAAATATGTTACGACAATACTCGAACGACGGCTTCGGATTCTGAGTAGGATTGAGCTAACAGCCAATGTTTAATAAAATTTTTTTAACTTGGTAGGTCCTACAATTTCTGAAATCTCAGATTTTTGCACTTTTGTTATAAACGAAACTGAGTATAAATTCTTTAAATAAGTAATTCTTTATATCCTAGAAACTAATGATCCAAGAGTTGACACAATACAAAGCTAACGACAACTCACTAGCACATTGTCTAGCACCATTGTCCGAAAATTTCTTCCCGTCATCTTAGAGATGATAAAGAATGGCCAATAAATCATTTGTTTTATGAAAAGAAACAAAACTATTTATCACTTATGCAGGGGTGAACCATACGTATTCGATCTTTTGTAACGGTTGGTACAGTTAAAAGATTTTTTGTCGTCGACCCGTCAATAAAACTCGAATATTACAGTGTATGCATATCTATTAACAATAACAACTTTACGAATAATATGACAGAACTGCAGACGACTCGAGTTGTGTACACCCAGTGGCGGATAACCACGTAGCAAGAGTAGCAATTGCTACGGGCCCCGCAAAAAATGGGGCCCTGCGTATCCAATACCCATCCACCTACGCCTGAGCGTATTTTTTGAGTGAAACTTAGATGTGATATATTAAAATTACTTGATGTCACAAAAACGTGATACATATGTAACACCTTTTCCGACTAAGACAATCCACGTCAGATAATCTATGTATAATACAATTTTTAACATATTTCTAAAAGTTGATGGCAAATAAAAGTATTGGTATTGACAAAAAAAAAAATACCACTTTATACATAAGAACACATAGCAGAACAAGGGCCCCTCGATAAAATTTGCTACGGGCCCCGAGCTTGCTAAATCCGGCACTGTGTATACTGTACTAAGAGGTGTCGTTGGTGGGGCACTGAAGAGGTAAGCGGGTGGGTGAATTCAATACTGACAACTTATAACTTTGAAAGCTCCAAGCGCACAGTTAGAAAAACCGAGTTATACCAATTTGTATAATAACAATGCTTTTAAAATAATCACCACATTATTTTGATCAGCATTTTCTCTTAGTGCCTGCTACACAGTCGCCAACCGCATCCCGACAGAGGTGACCTTGGTGGTTTACAACCGTGTAGATGGTGGTTTACGACCAAATTTCAAACAGCTCTGCCGGTCGCCAACCAAGGTCACCTCTGTCGGGGACGCGGTTGGTAACCGTGTAGCAGGCAGAGGCACTTTAGACAAACGTTAAACGAGGAATTTTACAACTGGAATATGGATTGTTGATTGCAATTTGATGTTATTAGCCGACAAGAGAATGCATGCAAATTACGCTACTGGCCGTATCTAAATTAAAATGTAATTTTTAATTTTTGAAGTGGCATCCATAAATCTTTTAGGGATCCTTAATTCGAATTCATAAAAAGAAACCCTTAACCCTAATCTTTTAAAGCCAAATAAAAGATTATTCTAACCCTTCATTAACCCTAAACTCAGTATAAATGATGGGCTGTTTTTATTAAAAACGAAACGGCTGTGATCCTACAATTAATTTATTGTTATTTAACACCAGGAATTTGGGAGCGCTGACGGCCTGTAATTAGGTATGTAAATTTAAATTGATTGGATCGCTTTGTTCAGTTTCATACTTGGTTTGTTAGTGATCTATTAGAATGGTTAGTATATATTTTGAATGCATACTAATTACAAAAATCATTTGTTGTTAAACTGAAGCGAAAATTCAGCGTCAATAAAGCTAACTTTAAATATGATGTGCTTATGATGCTTATGACCAGTTGGAACGAAGTTGTTCCATAACACGGCTTTCGGTAGGAGTTGACTGGTGGAAATCGCCACGCAGCCCCAAATCTAGATTTTTTTTGAGGCGGGGCAAATCTGCCGTCTGCCGCCCCTCGCCAATCTTTTATGGGGATGCGCTAAGTAAGTCCCCGAGAAATTCAAATTTTCTCAAAATGAAAAATTTTGGCAGCAACATATTAATCAAATTGTATCGATCGATAATGCGCCAATTCAACAAGGGCGCCAAAACTATTGTAAAAAAGAAAAAAATAGAAAGATTATAAATGTGCTGCTCGTCTCATTTATTACAAAGTTGCTGTGAGCTGGGTGGTGCACTTGTCTGCTACGCTTGAATTTGTCGCCCGCTGAAGTTGACGCCCGGGGCACGGGCCCCGGCTTGCTCCCCCCTAGATCCGGGGCTGTCGTCACATAAGGAAAAAGCGTTACTCGTCGTGAATTTAATACGCGTTTTTAATACAGCGCCATCTAGTATATTTTTACCTGTTTTAATATATACTAGATGGCTCTGTATTAATAAATAACGCGTCTGTGGATGGGTAAAACAGCCTATGCAGGCTAAAAGAAATGTTGAAAATAAGGCAGTTTCAAGTGTCAAAAGTTTTTTGGTTAGGTTAGGATAAAATAGTAATTAAGTATTTGAGGTTAAAAACAAAAAGAAGCGCGATCATTACATTAGAGTGTTCAAAAATATTTTTAATGGGAATTATTTGAGATTCGATTAAATTCATGCCTTTTTATTTTCATTTAACTGCGTAATAAAATTTATTGGTGGGAGGTTACAGCACAGAAAGGGTTACCCATTTTAATTATAAACAAAACACTGGCCGGGGCTCAAAACAATGCAATGTCAGGTTATTGGGGTCTGGGTTCTTTATCGGATTGCTCACAAAACAATATATTATGGAGATTAGGGCATTTTTTTGCATAAATTGTGTAGGTTATTTTGCAGGCTGTAGGGAAATATATTAATACTCCCTCTCACCGAGAGGAGGCCTGTGTCCCAGCAGTGGAAACACTATAGGCTGATTATGCTATGATTATGCTAGAGAAATATGCCCGGGAAATGAGAAAGAAAGAAAGAAAAGAAAAGAAATAAAGAAAGAAAATACATTTATTTACGAGAATTGAGGAACAGGGTTATTTCTTCTCTTCGGCAAAACCCTCTAACACTATTTAGGCGGTAGACTTTAATTTGAAATATGAACGCAAATGATTTTAGCGTTTTGACCGTACTGCTGTTTAATACATAAAATAATTCAGTTTAGTACTCTACCGTAAACATCAAGTTTTGCAGCAGGAGTGACAGTTTTGTTCGGCTTTATAGAGTGTGACAGTTTCTTTATATAGCATAATTTAATTCACGCAACCATCTGGCCGAACACTGTCTCTTAAGATACAGGCCTCGTAGCTTGAGAGACAAGGTTTATATTTTTGTCTATACAGTGTGTCTTCATAATATGCACATATCGAAATGAGGGAATCTATGCTTAATTTTATCGACGAAAAAATTGACAATTTTTATTTGTTTTTTTTTAAATTTTTTTGTATCAAATTTTTTGTTTTAATTCTCTTGGGCGTCTTATTTATAAATTTTACAATTATTGTAAAAATTGATGAAAAAAATACAGATTTTTACAAAAAAAAAACATGTTTATTTTCAATTGAGGGTAGGTTTTTTCTCAATTTTAATTTTATGTGGACGCCTACTTACTTCCAATCATTATGGAGCTTGTTTCATCGCGATAGCTGATTCAGTTTAATAAATATTTTTTATCAAGCATAGAGGGATCATTTCGATATGTGCACATTATGAAGACTCACACTGTATAGATTTTTGTGGATTTTTGTGTGTGAACTTTAGTACAAAACATTAAATATAATTTTAGTATATCTACCATTGTTTTTTTTTATAGCTCGTGTGTAAATCACACGAGGAAATTATGTTATCCTATTTTGCGATAAGCCAATATAAATTAGCAGGTAGGTAAATAATTCAGTTCTTATGGTACGTTACCTTTTTCACTGCACGTTGGCACGCAGTCTCGAACGGTCGTCAGTTCGCTCACATATTTCTGCAACAAAAGGATGACGTAAGCAAAACACGTGCGAAAAGATTTAATTAAGGGGCCGGTACAAAGGAAAATATACTTTGTTAAACAAACATTAGGAGAGCTTTTCCATTACCCCGTTTCACGTGAGGTGAAATGCAAATTTTGGGAAATAAAAATTTCGGTCTAACGTTCCTATGTTTTTTGTTTGTTGTTTTTTACGCCATAACTTGTTGGCTTCAGCCCTCTGTTCTATGAGAATTCTTGTTTATTTTTCCTTTTATAAGTACCTGAAGTATTTTGGGAAAAAAAAATATTATATATTCTAAAAAAAAGTTAACAAAATAAAGTTAAGTATGTATGCCATATGTATACAGGGTCTGGGATGTCATACATTTTTTTTTGAGTCACCTAATTTATTTGACCTTGTATTTTGTTGGTCGTTTGTGCTCAAAAAAAGATTTTTCTCAAACATGCTTGGAAATTCGAACATTATTTAAAAAGAAACAAATGAACATTATTGGTTTGCCGCAAACCGTTGCCGTTTGGTAAGCCTTGGCCGCAATGAGGCACTAATGGACTCACAAATGTGTGCCTCGGCTTCGCCTCGGCCCACATTTTCACGATACTCCACCAATGCCCTAATCTCTGGCCGCGACAGTAATGTTCTATTAATATTATTTAGGTGAAGTTTGTTGTACATTTTACGCACTGTGCGGTATTCCGCCGGTACAATGCGTGGGTATTGTTTTGTTGTATGTTTTTGCCGCGTTTCAGTAAAACAATGAAAACGCTATGAATAGTTAACTAAGTGTACACCCCACAACTAGATCGTTAGCCTCCATGGCGTGGCCATCTCTAAGGCTTCGTCCTCTTTAGTCATCGGTAGGTGGGTTATGCAATGGGCCGGCCATGTTAGCCGTAGAACCGATGATCATTGAGGTAGACGTGTTCTTGTCTGGAGGCCACGAATCGGCAAACGTAAGGTAGGACACCCTCAGGCTAGGTGGAGTGACGATCTTCGCAGGGTGGCTGGTAGCAGATGGATGAGAGTTTCCAAGAACCGATGTGAATAGCGTGCAATTGGAGAGGCCTATGTCCAGCAGTGGACTCCTGCAGGCTGATAATGAGGTAGAAACTGAGAAGAGGAAGGTTTGGTGAGATGAGGACCTTAGATCTAGGTCTTAGATAAACTCTCGATAGCTATTGATTCGACAAAGTTATTTAATTTTAAAAGAAATTCTCCCGAATGTTCAGAAACTCAAAGTGTTAAGTAATAGAACTATTAACACACTATCAATTAATTATTAATAGACTAAAAAAGCACCGGAGTAATAGTTTAACCAGTAAATGGTTAAAAATATTTTAGAAAGCTGCTGTATTGTCTCTCCTTCTTTCTCCATCCATCCAAAGGTTGTCTGTAAAATATCGCTTTTAGTTAGCGATAAGACCGCCCATTGTGTCACCATATCGTCGCTCGGCATCCAATACCGCGAATCGCGAATGTGACATTTTTGACGAAAATCAGATTTTTGTTGTATTTCATTAAAAATGTCACATTCGCGGTATTGGATGCCGAGCGACGATATGTAAAATTTCTACATTTATATCTGTAATGTTTATGGTGTACAATGTGTACATAATAAAGAGTATTTTCTATTCTAGAAACTGGACTGAAGATGTGTCTAACAAAACGTTTGATAATTATAACAGAAGGGAATGCTACGACTATAAAAACACGCGAAACGAAATGAAACTAGTGCACCAAAAGAGAACAAAAAAGTGCTCAAAACGTCGGAAAATGGAACAAAGTTAAAAAGACTTCGAAATTTTCGGTAAAACTAGTTTCATTGCAAAATGGAGATTTTTTTTTTCAAATAGGCACTCGATTTACATTGTGGAAACCTATAGTGTGATGGACAATGGACATAGACTTATAAATAAACAAACACACATAACATCACCCCGTAGGGTTAGGTAGAGCTGTAACTATTGCAATCGGCATTTTGTTATTGTTTTGATTGTTTGTTTGTTTTTATTTGGTTTTGTTTTATACAAACAATATTGTAAATTGTCTTTGGTCTCTGGACTTGACATAAACAAAAGAAAAAATTTGTCAAACTTTTATTAGCTTTAGAATTATGAATACGAGGCTTTTAGCTTTTGGTAAATGAGTATTTGATGTAATTTTTTTTTTGTAAATTGCGTTTATTTTGTGCAGAATAAACAATTTTTCTTTCTTTCTTTCTTTTATTTATTTCTTTCATTTCTTTCTTTCTTTCTTTTCTTTCTTTCTTTCTTTTTTTCTTTCTATTGTACTTCCACATTCCTCCAGTTATGTGTGTAATTATGTATTGTTTGTGTTTGTGATGAGTTCATTCATTTGAATAAAGTTACTTCTACTAGTGTTTTGTTATCATTCTGTTGACGAAGTTAAATTAGTGAAAAAAAAAGTATCAGAAAAATCCCCTTGATCCACAACAAAATTAATTTAAATTTAAATTTAAATTTTAGTATCTTTAACATACAAATAGGTGAGTACAGTATTGAATGAATGAATAAAAACATTTATCTGCTAAACACAGTTCACCATCATCATCATCATTGCAGACGAAAGATGTCCACTGCTGAACATAGACCTCCTCCAAGCACCGCCACTTCGACCGATTCTGTGCTTCCCACATCCAGCGAATTCCTGCGGCCTTCTCAAGTTCATCGGTCCATCTTGTGGGAGGCCTTCCAACGCTTCGTCTTCCGGTACGCGGTCGCCACTCCAGAACCTTTCGGCCCCATCGGCCATCCGTTCTGCGAGCAATGTGCCCTGCCTATTGCCACTTAAGTTTGGCAATTCTTCGGGCAATGTCGGTTACCTTGGTTCTCCTACGGATCTCTTCATTTCTGATTTGATCACGTAGGGAAACTCCAAGCATAGCCCTCTCCGTTGCCCTTTGGGTGACTTTTAGTCTTCTGATAAGGCCCATTGTGAGCGACATTGTGTAAACACAGGCAGGTACATACACCTGTTAATCTGTGTCTGTTGTATATGTCGCAGGAATATTGTCAAATCAATGATATTATAATTCCAGTCGACCCACGCAGTGATATTGCAAGGCAGTAATATTTTGACAATTTAACTGTATGTGCAAGTCCGTTAAATTGTGAGACGGTCAATTATTGCTCCGTTTCCAGTGTCATGCCTTACTTACTTCGAGCAACGCGGGCTTCTGCGTAGCTCGAAGCTTACTTATATCATAAAATGAATAAACTTCTACACGTTATTATGCAAATCTTAAAGGCGTATGAAGAAGAGTTGACCAATCAAAACGCACGAAGACCCCACTACCAACTTGGCTCATAATATACCTAGGGTTATTGTAAAACCACTATAGCGTTCCCGTGAAATTACGCCACAAAAAAAGTCCGTTAAATTGTGATAAATGGAGGCGGTTGACAAAGTTTCGTGCAATTATAATTTCACTAGTGAAATTATAATGTCACTGATTTGACAATATCCCTGCGACATATACAGGCTGTTTGGCAGAACGTTGAGCATACGAAAATGGTAGATAGGTGGGGTCATGTGCTACTTACTCAGCCCTAATTTATTTGGCCCTGGCGCCCTGGGTATTAAAAATTTTTTTTTTGCTTTCTTCTAGTTTCACAACTTTCTTAACTTTAAAGTGTAATTTTTATTAAAAAGATGGCATTTTTTTTTTAATCTTTAATATTGGCAGATTCTTATAACAGAAAGATGTAAAAAATACTGAAATCCTAATTTCAACTTGCATTAAAAAAAATATCCAGGGGGGCAGGGCCAAATAAATTAGGGCTGAGTAAGTAGCAGATGACCGCACCTATCCACCATTTTCGTATGTTCAACGTTCTGCCAGACACCCTGCATATATAAATATATTATTATATATATTCCAATAGCTTTAAAATGACGTAGTCCCAAAATCCCCTTTCACTTCACCTATTAGTAGAACGTTGACACAATACTACATCAAAGCTAAACCTTTCCAAATTGTAATACGAAAAGCTATCCTTCCTACTTTCATACTTTCTTCCACCATCACAATAAACTAAGTGCCAACATCCACTTAAAAGGCTTATTAAAACCTTCCTACCATTTACTTCAGTCGCATAATATTAAAAGGCAGTTACTAATTTACTAGCTTATTTAATATTCTACAAAAGGAAATTCTGAAACCAGGGCCACTGTAAAGAATTTTCTCAGTACGTGCTGAAAAAGCGGCCAAGTGCGAGCCGGACTTGCACACGAGGCTTCCGTACCAAAAGTAAGCAAAAAGCCGTAAGCAAAACAACGCGGAAAAAAAAATACAGCTGCACTCCGGAAGTGCCGACAGAAGTGAAAACTTGAACAAGATCGCTTTGGTGGAAGAACAATACTTGTATAGAACATTGATCCGTAACCTTATCTGAATACAGATCACAATCGCGTTTACAAAAATAAGGTGTCGGTAACGGTGCCAAATGCCCAACGCGCCTAAAGAAATTTTTACTTTAAAGAAACGGTTAAATAAATGTATTTTCTTTCTTTCTTTTCTTTCTTTTTCTTTTCTTTACCCCTTTAATTTTTTATTATTTACTATTATAGCGGCTATAATAATACACAGTCTGTGAAAATTTCAAGTGTCTACCTAATACGGTTCTAAAGATGCAGCCCTATCACAAACGGACGGACGGAACCTTAGTAACAAGCTCCCGTTGGCACCCTTTCCGTACGGAACCGTAAAAGTAAATTACACAGTAAATATTGCGGTGGCACTGAAAACTTTATGTCTTCGCAAACAAAAAAGGCCTTAATTTTTTTAAATGAATGGATAAACCTTTTTGGATAAAATTAATTACGTAGGGTCATAAGGTCAGCTGTTGGGTGTTGTTTTTTTTTTTTGTGGAGTGTTTTGTTTGCTTGTCCTTATATAATTATGTGTTGAAGTGCCAGCTGTCCAAAAGTCTGACAACAAGTCTTAGCTCAGGTTCAGACAGACGATTTTTTCCCGTGGCGATTATTTTTCGCACATTGGATTTTCAACGCTCTGCTTACCGCCAAGAGTTGAAAATCCTACAGTGTGTTTTTTCGACACGCTGAGTTGCACTCTGTTGAATTCTCAACGCTCAGGTCAACATCGAGAGTTGAAAATCCAGTGTACGATAAAATCCCGCCGCGATATTTTTACGTTCGTGCCAACGTGGGCTTACCAGGGGGTATCGTGTTACCCAGTAACTGGACTGTGGAAGTCAGTTCGGCAGTCGCTCGCTACTGGTATTCAGCTGCATCCGGTTAGACTGGAAGCCGAGCCCAACATAGTTGGGAAAAGGATTGGCAGATTGTGTGTTGAACTACCAGCTTTTTATGGGGTTGCAATGTGTTCTGTATGATTGCTTTTAAACTCTGCTCTAACTGAGGCGAATTCCGCGAGGGATACTGGATGAAATTTACTCTAGTTGATTGTGTCAACTAACTTGTATGAGGTGTTTCAAACTGGCGCCAATAGTCGCGTGACTTTCTAATCATTAAATCAATCCACGCCCGCAGTCACGTTCTGCGTTCCGCGCGGGATCCGTCTCTGTTTGAACAGTTCTTCACTGAAAACTTAAAGATTTGTCTTTTTTTAATTATTTTAAATCTTGCAATCAGTCCTTCTGACTATGAGCAGATGTATTGAACGGCTATTATTCATGAGGAGATGTACCCCACTAGGAACATCCTCCATATTAGTAACACCGCAGCTTAGTCAACACCGCTGAGATCCAAGGTTCTGCGCCATTTCAGGCGATTTAGACAGTCAGGTAATGTGAGCTGGACACCGACAGAGGATTTGTCTAACAGAGTAAGTTCGTTTCTACAAGCTTATGACTAGTAGGTACTATACCTACTTGTTGTTTTCTGCCTGGATGATTTTCTAAACTAATATTATATGGAGAAGATTTGATTTTTTTGTGTTTGTTAGTGATGAATAAACTTAAAAACCACTGGACCGATTTTAAAAATTCTTTCATCAGTCGAATGCTATATTATTACTGAGTAACATAGGCTATAATTTATAAAGATATCACGCAGGCGAAGACGCTGGAGGAAGCTAATACTTAAGAGAATTTTCTTTTAATGAAGTGTGTCTATTACTACTAGGAAGCCTCTATAGACCTAAGTTATCTACGTCTCATTGCGCTAAGCTAGACACTGATAGAACAAGTTAAACAATACTAATTTGTAAGTAACTTCTCCCGCACCCAAAGCCAAACTAACGTTGCTTGACAAGCTCAAATAAAACAAGATTTAACGATGATTAAAATTTAATTTTCTCCCCGTTTCTCGTTGGTCAGCAGCTGTCATTTCCTAAGCCTTTATAATTATTGTCTGAAAGCCTCTAACTTCACGGCTAGTGACATCAACATGAAGTTGACTCCGTTGTTTGCTCACCCCTGTTAGATGTGGTGACGTAATGGCTTTAGTTTCGAGTTAGGCTAGAGCGTCATGGCATGCCCTTTTGATAAAACAAGATGGCTTCCGAGTAATTACAGTGTTGGAGCAATTTCGTTGGACATTGGGCCATGTTGAAAGATGTGAGTGCAGAGAGTAGACGGCTGTACTGACAAAGGAGAGGTCTTAATTTGGCAGTGGGTTAAGTTAGAATGATAAAGGATTTGGAGATTGAACAGTAAGCCTTCAATTGCTCAATTAATTAGTGCGGCGTTGCCTACTATTAAGGAGCTATCACAATAACAAAGAAGACTATATACGGAGAAAACTAAATATTGTGGTAAAAAGATTAGACAGCTAACAAGGTTAGAATATTGGAGCCGAATGACAGCCCAGATTTCGTCGAAAATAAAAAAATCATGGCTTATGAAAACTCATGCCAAATAAATGCAAACAGCCAGGGCCCAAGTCTGCTATTTTTATAAATTCGTCATTCCAACACGATCCCATTGTCATTTTGCTAAAAGTTCGTAATCTGCTAAATTCATAATGGTCGATCATTGGTTGGTCAATGGTCTCGTAATAGAATTGTGTTATAATGGCATTGTAGTACAATACGACCAATGATACCGCCTCAGTCAGTCATTCATTTGTCACTATGTACGAGATTACCAATAAGTGCCATTTCTTTCAATGGAGTGTCAGTGGCTAACCATTGGAAAGTCATAATGACGGCATTATATTAGTAGATTTCCTAACTTGTCAAAATCAACAATTATGAAATCAATGATAGACCATTCTGACACTATTGTAATAGCAGACTTGAGGCCTAGTGGTATAACCGTCGGACTGCCAAAGGTCTCGAGTTCGAACCCAAGGCAATGTACGTCTGACTTTTCGGATTTATGAGTGTATTGTATAATTATCACTTGCTTCAAAAACGATGAAGGAAAACATCGTGAGGAAACCGGCATGCCTGAGAGATATTTCTCGATGGCACGTGAGAGACTCATGGGTGGCATAAAATCTCTGACACCAGAAGGCCAATTCCCGTACATGAAAACCGTTCACAATCAAGTCGCAATCTGTCAAACTTATCAAAAATGTTGGTAAATTGATTGTATTCTTGACAGATTACGAATGAGATGTGATTGCGAACGTTCTTAAAAATACGAGAATTCCTCAGGTTAGTCACTAACCACACGAAAAAAAATTTTTACAAAAAAAAAAAACAACCGGCTTCCAATAAACACTACAAAGAGGAAAATAACTTTAATTTCGGAAGTCGGTGTCTTTGGTTTTGAATTTTCGTTTTTTGCCACCGACTTCCGAAATTAAAGTTATTTTCCTCTTTGTAGTGTTTTTTGGAAGCCGGTTTTTTTTTTTGTAAAAAGTTTTTATGTTTCACTTTTTAGTTGTGGTACCTATCCCACACAAATTCGAAAACCACTACCTGTTATGTAAATAACAGCTGTGACAGGAACTTATCATATCATCCACATACTAAGTGGGAAAAAGTACGTATTATTGAAGCTAACTCAAAAACTATAGAAGCAAAGTTAAAAAAAGACCACCTCGAGAGCATACCCTTTCAAATAAAAAAAGAATTTTCAAAATCGGTCCACATCTCGGACGGAGAAATCGGTGGACATACATAAAAAATAAAAATAAAACAAACGCGACGAACATAGAACCTCCTCTTTTTTGGAAGTCGGTTAAAAATAGAAGAAGTTTGCAAAACAAATGAGTCAGATCCCAGTTAATTTCCATTACAGAAGCTTTCATTCATGTAATCTACTCGTATGTAGTTTCAACTTCACTTGCCCACAGCCAATAAAACTGTATTTTAAGCGTATATCATCCTTTTAACATCGTTTAAGCCCATTACCATTTGAACTGACAACGAAGCGACATCCTGCAAACAGCTAGTAATTTTAAAGTGCCATAATTTAATTGCTTTTAACGTTAAATTAACGGAACTGCGCGCCAACGAGCGACCCGGCACGTGCCATCTGCACACTGTGTAGTATGTGTACCGTACTTTATAATGATATAGCAGACAGTTAATATGAAAAGCGACACTTTGAATTGGTGTCCTTTATTTTGTAAGGCTGCTCCCTAAATTGTATATTAATTTGCATTAATATTCTGAAAAAGTCACGCATACAATCAAAATGGAACTTTAGTATATGATTTATTAGATCTTTTTCTTTCCATATATAAGACAGTTACGTAATTGGAACATTTTTGCTTGATCCATTTTTTATTCGATAATCATGTCTTTTTTAAAGATTATTTGAAACACAAACAAGATTACTCAGCTTTTATATCTAAAATAATTATTGACAGTAAGAAAATATAGTTTGTTATCCAAGTATAAGATATTTTTTTCTCTAGATCAATTATTACTTTAGTTACAAACGAAATAAGAATTGACACTTGCGACAGTTAATTCCGTGCTCGAACACGACCAAAGAGCGCACGCGATATTCAGCTTTATTACTGAGGCGTTAGCGTTTAGCACACAGTGGAGTGGTAAGGTGTATGGGGGCGGAGTTTGCGTGGAAATTGTCTTTGGAGTACCAGGGCCTCAAGTCTGCTATTACAATAGTGTCAGAATGGTCCATCATTGATTTCATATTTGTTGATTTT
The DNA here is from genome assembly GCA_963680765.1 of Agrochola lychnidis. Classification (NCBI taxonomy): domain Eukaryota; kingdom Metazoa; phylum Arthropoda; class Insecta; order Lepidoptera; family Noctuidae; genus Agrochola; species Agrochola lychnidis. The sequence continues at coordinate 14,824,115 of OY796869.1, read as the reverse complement.
GACAAGTTTGGTAATCTACTAGTATAATGGCGTCATTATGACTTTCCAATGGTCAGCCACTGACACTCCATTGAAAGAAATGGCACTTATTGGTAGTCTCGTACATAATGACAAATGAATGACTGACTTAGGCGGTATCATTGGTCGTATTGTACGACAATGCCATTATAACACAATTCTATTACGAGACCATTGACCGATCAGTGATCGACCATTATGAATTTAACAGATTACGAACTTTTAGCAAAATGACAATGGAATCGTGTTGGAATGACGAATTTATAAAAATAGCAGACTTGGGCCCCTGGTCTTAACAGTGAGCGCTGTGCTACAGGGGGACCGTACATCAGTGGTAACAATGTGACATTGGCAGAACCTTTATGTCGTAGTAGTAAGGATGGTTTTTGCAGTGCAGGTGTTATCACTGATGTACGGTAGCCTATAACAACTAAAGCGAGTGTTGTCTAATTTTTAATTACGGGCACATTGGTTTCTCCAAAATCTTTTTTCTATTTTGAAAGCACGTGCTTCGTAATTCGTTGCTGTATTTTGTTTGACAAAATTAAAAATGGGCACTTGCCAAAAACTAAACCAGGTCAAGTTAATAAACACAGGTTATTTATACGTTATCGTGGCCAATCTCCCCGGTTCCACACATATTCGTGCCGCCATAGAAAGCATTTGTCATACATAGGTAGGTATATGCTATATTAATAACAATCTACGTCACGAAATTCACGTTGACACAATCGGTAATGCTCCATGTTTGAAGACTGACTCCCAAAATACAAGTCCTGGCTAAGTTTGGGCATCAGTTTCAGTATTTTGCTTTAGCAAAAAAAAAAAACTGTATCTATGTAAGTACCAAATTCTTGTGAATGCTCTCATTATTTTGTGACATTACCCTTTTTCAAAAAAGTGGCTGTGACATACGGACGGACAGACAGACAGACATGGCGAATCCATAAGGGTTCCGTTTTTTGCCATTTGGCTACGGAACCCTAAAAAGGCAGTTACACCGTGACTAACACTATCTCCGTTAGAGCAGGTTTTTTTCTAAAACACATTAAAGAGAACATTTTAGATATCATCACGCTGATTGCGAATCAAGTATTAACAATTTTTTTATAAAAATGCTGGTTACGGTTGTCTTAGTTCGGAGGGCAAAAAACTTGCAATAATAAAATTAGACCATTTATTATTATGCTATTTCAAAAATATCTGATGAAAATGTAAACAAGTATAGTGCTTTGATTTGATTGCCTTAATACTTAAACTCGAAATTCTAATTTCGGGTTTTAGTATTCAAATAATTAAATAAAAATCACCACATTTGACGACTGAGACTAATTTAATAACTACGTATAATAACATTTATTATTCGTAGTTTAATAACCTCAATTTTCTAATGTTATTCAAATAATAATTGTTGAAATAAAAAAATAGATGGATGTGTTAATTCACATTAGTGAGTGATGGCGTAAGAATTTCACCTGAACAGGGTTCGTTTACACTTTCATCAGATAGTTTAAAAGCAGACTATACACTGCCTCGTTGGTCTAGTGGTCGAAAGCGCTACTGCTGGGCATGAGGTCCTGGATTCGATTCCCGGGTCGGGCAAAGTATTATTGGGTTTTTCTATCTGAAATTTCTCAGTAGCAGCTCGGAGTCTGGATTTGTGCCCGGTTGATGGCAATAGGCTCGCCCCCTATTACATGGGACTTAAAAACATAACTGGCGAAATGTGGGTGTACCTGCTACAGGAACACCTCTGCCCAACCCTTCGGGGAAACAAGGCGTGATGTTATGTGTCGAATATACTTATTATTAATTACACTTGATTAAATTGAATACAGAATTGTAAGGGATGAACTCTTACAATTCTGTATTAAATTTAATCAAGTAGCAATTTATCAAAGACACTATTTGATAAAGTGTTAGGTACTTTAAGGTCCAGTTAAAATAAAGGTCCCGCCTCTTTAAGAATCTTTATTTTAATTTAATTAAAGAATTGTGTAACTGAGCGTTCTTATTTATCAGGGGCACGACGATCTCCTTTATCCATGAAATTATTGTTGATGACGCTGACTGACTGCTTAATTCTAACAAATTAATGCCTACAATTCCTTATTTAATCACTAGGTTCTACAAAAACCTGTACTGGGGTTTACATTTATGTTATTTGTCTAGATAGTGAAATTTATAATACCCTAACCGCCGCAGGAGGAGACGCCCGGGGCGGGAATCGCGAGCCGATTTCCAGCCACGGTAGGCGCGGGCTTGCGGTCGGTGAGCAATGGGTAGCTCGCCGTCCGATAAGGACCAAGCCCGGGTCGACGGCGCCTTGTGTTCCACGCGCGCCTCAAAGAGATGTCAGCAGAATTGACGGGGTCCGCTAGGGCCAATGCCTGGGTTCGAAGAAAACCGATAGGAAAATCGTGGCCGCCGGCAACAGGGCAACTGAAGGAACACGGGTGGGTTTGAGTCAGTAAGAGTCTGACAACTCGAGCGGGCACCCCGCTCCGCCCAGAGCGGGAGAAGTTTTTTGATAATTTCCCACTCAAAAAAAAAAAAAAGGTGGCAGGTATATCGACGCGAAAACTGTTATTATGGATTCAGTACATGATTCTGAACCCCACTGTGTTGAAATTCTTCGTCGGATATTTAAAAGAAATTCTACTGTTTCATAGAAAAGTGCAATACCTACGCGGTCAAAATGTATGGAACAATAGATTTTTTTAAAATCAGAATCATGTACTGAATCCATGGTAACAGTTTTCGCGTCGATATCCCTGCCACCCTGTATAGGTAGATACATTCAGATTATATTATAATTATATTTACAAAAGAAACTACTTAAATGGACGTCTGGCGCATCCTGGGTAGACCAATATCTATGGCTCTCTGTCCATTTTTATCACAATTTGGGCTTTTCTCATAGTTGATGCCGAAACGAGATAAAAAAAAACGTGTGACACTCGGGGACTGCCGCGGTAAAGCTATTGCATAGCATTTGTAACCTCCATACTTCCTATTTGTCAACGCTACACTTGGGATGATGACCGATGATGACATAAAAGAAAAATTACGTTCCCAAGACAACATCACGTTGTCATGGGAACGTACGTTATTTTTGTTTTATGTCATCATCCGTCATTACATGGTAGGCGGAGCGGGGGGTGTTAGGTTTTTTTCGTTACGCAATTTCTTGATTCGGTCGCCGCACTCAAAGCCCGCGATAAAAGCTAAGCAATAGCTTAAAAATATTTATTTGTTTCTCGCCTTATTTGAGACCACAGATACTACTCCTTGGGAATCCTAAGCCGATTCCCAAGGAGTGAGTGCAGGTAGGCCAAAAAGGCACTTCCTATAATTGATGGCCACCTCACGAAACAGGTTCTCAGACTAACGAAACAACAGTTGCAGCAGCTGTAACTGGCTATGAGTCATTTAATAAACACCTCTTTGTCATAGGAGTCGCAGACAGTCCGCTGTGCAGAGCTTGTATGGAGGACGACGAGACAGCAGCCCATGTGCTGTTAAACTAACCGGTGGTCGCCACGTACAGGGCAAATTACTTCGGGAACCCAGATACCCTAAGTGAGATTGTCAGTGACACCAAGGCGTTGCTGACCTTCTTTGAGGAGCTGGGGTGGATCGAATAACCGATTTTGCCACCCGTACGAAAAATACGCGCTTTGACGTGGAGTTGCAATATATTTATCTGCAATATATTTTGATACTTTTAGAACTGATTTCAGTATATTTTGATTCATTAGCTTATAATTCAAAAAATCAAAAATCAAAATCAAAATATTTCATTTCACATAAACCTACAAGGGCACTTATGAAACGTCAGAAGCTAGGTGCACGGTTCCATTTGGTCGCTTCCTATGGAGAAGAGCCGGCAAGAAACTCCACGGTTACTCTTTTCAAAATAAATTGTTTCTACAATGTTTTCAAATTACAGTGTTAATAGGTATGGGAGGACAGTGTAGGCCTATCAACAGGAAACGCCGACCTCATCTAGCTTTAAAATATGATTGACGTGTAAAAGTGTTTGTACAAACCTACTTACAGAAATAAAATCATTTATCATTTAACAAGTACCAGGTACTTAGTAAAATAGAAAATGGTCCACAAGTCTACAGCCTACAATGTTCTCACATTCACAAAATGTAAAAGAAAAGAATCTATATAAAAGATAAACAAAATAATAAAAATAAGGACCTATTTAAACCAAATGACATGATTGCCACTACAGCTGTAACAAATCTAATTTGATTTTAAAAAAATATATAGAAAATTGTAGGTATATAATGTCAAATACTGAAAAGATTATGTCAATGAAGTAGGTAAAAAAAAAGTAGGTAATTAAAAAACTTTACGTGATCACTTAATTCAGCGAGAACAAAACAAGTCCATACATAGCATATTAACTGTTTCGCAAGGAGCCTTTACTAAATTGGGTATGGCCACAAACTTCTCTTTTAATTGAGTTTGGGGATTACACGGTGTATTGTGTAGCGTAACTTATTTACTTGTTACGGTTTACAAACAAATACAAATAAAAATGAAAGCTATTTAATTCACTGGGATCAGCGGGATTTTATATTAAACTATTAAATGAGCAATACTTGTATCTATATATACCTATTTGTAATTACGTTCTCGAAAACGGCTATAACGATTTCGATGAAAGTTGCAATATAGAGGTTTTCGGGGGCGAAAAACCGATCTATGTAGGTAGGTCTCATTTCTGGGAAAATTAGTTTTCTCCGTATTTTCACCCGAGCAGAGCTCGGTCTCCCAAAGTTTAGAACAAATGACATGGCAGCATGGAGCATAGATAATATACTATAAATACGAAAGCATGGAATTAGTAAGAAGCTACTATAATAGTAAAGGAAAATTCATACTAACTCTATGTTAAATGAAAATTCTCTATTTTCACTAGTAAAGAGCTCGGTCGCCCAGGTACTTTATTATTATGAGTTAACGCTCAACTGCAGTTTCGTGAAATTCGATAATGATTTTATTTCGCAACAGCCACATATCAACTTTACTTAATAATACCAGCCTATTATTGTTCCACTGCAAGGCAAAGGCATCCTCTCACAGCAAAGGCACGAGCATTGATCGCCACGCGTGCTCAATTCGGGTTTTACTTCATTTTTAAAAATGGCAGCTGACATAGCGTGATGATGATCAGCAACATTGACAAAGTGACAAGAGTGGTTATATGGACATCATTTATTTTTCAACACACTTATTCCTAAAATGGCTCTTATTGAACCGCTTTTAGGTTCATAATGCAGTGTATTAAACACGCGTGCTTTTTACTTTATATTACCGCACTAGTGCGATAATGTGCGCCACAGATAACTATTTACTAGTCGGAGTAATGACGTGGCAGTATGGAATTAGTGATACTATACATGAAATTAGTATGAGCTATCCTATACTTTAATATCACGTCGAGTATAATGATAATGATCAATATAGCATACTTGTATCATAATGTACTAAAGTATACTCCTTGGTATGAATCATGATGTATGACTACTAAAGTACAGGCCACACTGGGTATGAAGTTAAGTTCGTTCAACTTTGCTCCTGTAGTCTGTTCATACTTCGGTTCATAGTTCGCGGTGAGAACCGAAGCATACAAACACGTGGTAGCTACATGAGCGAATGTAAACGAACTTAACTTCGTTCCCAGTGTGGTTTGCGCTTTAGCCGAATCATTAATAGAGCACTTGTTTTTTTTTTTTGGTGGGAAATTATCAAATAACTTCTCCCGCTGTGGGCGGAGCGGGAAGGCGTGTCAGACTCTTACTGACTAAAACCCACCTATGTTCCTTCAGTTGCCTATGTGTTGCCAAGGACCACGGTATCCCTTTCGGACTTTCCCGCGATAAATAGTACACTTACATGGGTCATTAAAAGCCCCGAGTTCTTCGCAATTTCAATACTTCTTTTGCCGTTGATTGCTTTTTGTTAAGGAGACGTCATAGTTACCCGCAATTGCCAAGATTGTGCAATTAATCGCCCGTGTAATGAATCTTAAGAGGCCGTCACTTAAGGCTTGCACATGTCAGTTTGCTGTGATTAAGTTGCGAATTACACGAGAAAGACGTGCAGAAGTACTATTAGGCCAAGCATACCCAACACCAATCTGTTTATAATGAAGTAATGATCATAATGGATTATTTTTCTGAAGGGCATCTTGCAGGTCAACCTAAGAGGTTGTGGCTGCTTAACCAGGCCATTCTGTGGATACCTTTTGAAAAAGGCCTCCAGCCAGGGCAAAAAACTTATAACTAAGCGACTATAGTCCGTGCAATCCACGAAGACGCGCCCCACTCCGCTCCGCGCCATACTAGAGTTCAGCTTATAGTACAGTAATCGCGGAGTGGGGCGCGTCTTCGTGGATTGCACGGACTATACACGCTAAGGGCACCCCTTGGTTCGGACCTCGGTGTAGGCGTCGCTAGGAGAGAGCTGCAAGGGACAGGCCGGATTGGATCAAGATTATTTAGGAAAGAATTTAAAGATAGGTACCGGCGATTGTAATGACTTAATTCGTTAACATTTAGTGGTCTCGTGATCAATGACGTCATGATCAGGATAAACTGTTGCCTCTTTATAATTATTATCGTAGTTATTCCCAAACATGTCTTCTATAAAATTAGGGATATTTCACCCTTATCAGACTTTAACCATACGCCCAAAAAGCTTAACTATCAATCCCATTTTAATAACCAAGGGATAATTGAACAATTTCCAAAACAAAATTAGGGTAAGTGCACAAAATCTAGGCATACCTAAATCAAATTTAAGCGCTCTCCATTAGCGTAACGACCTCTAATGTATTCAAAGTGCGCAACAGGGGCACCAACCTGAATCACCACCGAAGATCGTACCCGTTGATAGTGCTGCTAATTAATTGGTATTATGATTACGATGATCAAATTGGATATTATGGCATTCATTGTTGGACCTGAAGTACCTATATGAATAATTTAAGAGCTTTCGTTCTAAAAGTCGGCAACGTCGCAATTAACTGTCAAATATTTACCTGTTTTTATTAATTTGGCAATATTACTGTATCGAAGTAATAAATATCGCTAACTAGAATATTAATAATGAATTGCAATTATAATACTGAATTTGATGTTGTAACCGTTTTAGATGTTAAAAAGGCATTTAGAAAGTTTCCAAATACTTTTTTACATCTAAAACTAAATATTCGGGGTTACGATATTAATTATTGCATTGCATAATCAATATTTTAGTTCACTAGTTAGCCATATTTCTTATTTGACTTCTATTTGCGACGTTGCCCACTTTCAGAATGCTTGCTCTTAAAGTTCAGTTCAGAGGTGCGGTTATGAAGAGTGGTGAACCTAAGTATCTAAAGACATGTATTTAATCTATCCCCATATAGCATACCCAGTTTGATTTCCAAAAAATTCTAATCAGTACGCTATTATCACCGACATAGCACAGAATTAAGTGGGAGAGGGTAGGGCACATTGCTCGCAGAACAGATGGCCGATGGGGCCGAAAGGTTTAATCAGTAGTGGCAACCTCATACCGGAAGATGTAGCGTTAGAAGGCCTCTCATAAGGTGAACCGATGACCTGGTGAAGACCGCAAGAATCTGCTGGATGCGAGAAGCACAGAACCGGTCGAACTGGTGATGTTTGGGGGGCCTATGTCCAGCAGTGGACGTCTTTAGGCTGACATAATGATGATGATAACGCTAATATACCTACTTATCGTCTTTTGGTAACGTACGGCTTAGTAACTGCGATCAACTTACACGCTACAGACTCAGAAGACCAAATAAAAAACCAAGACATAGCGCTGTCAACAGTGACGTGAGGCCGGTTTTTAAACGTGTGTGCACTTAGTGAGGTGTAGATTGATTGTAGTTTGACTGTAAATGGTTGTTAATATGTGCGTATGAGCGGTATGTGTGGGAGGTGTAGTTTTGGCATACTTCACTGTATTATTCGCAGCGCTGTCTTGGTTTTTTTATTTGGTCTGAGGGTACAGATAGTTTTTAAAAAGATAAGAGAGAGTAAAAAAGGCTATCATTTTTAGAATCATAATTAGATTTTACAGGTTCAATTAAATATTGTATTAATATTGATCCTCTAAAAAAGCTAATAGTTGCTAGAATATTTCGCTATAATAAATTAATCTAGTTAGTCTGTTCCGCCTTCACAGCGGGTAATTACGGTCGTTCCTTGTCCTAATAATCGTATTAACCAGCACTCTTTTGATTGCCTTTCACGAGTTCTTGGAAACTCACAATAATTATTTAGTGTGGGTGATATCAAAATACATAAAAAAACACACCTCAAATAATTTTCAGCACATTTATTAATTGTCCTTTAATTTACCTATATATTTAGCTGTCAAAATCAAACTAATTTAAGAATTACAAAATAGTTAGGATTTATGCACACATTGTTGATACTTTTTACTTTATTTTCACAGACTGTAAGGTGAATACTTGTTGACAGTTGCTGGACTCATCGTGAGAACTACACGCAGACTGGCACTCGATCCACAAGTAAAACCTTTAACTAAACACTCGTTTACGCAATACCTTCTTGTCCCACATACCACAGTGTCTCAAGACGAAAGTCTTTAACCAATGTGTGTTGCCAGTAGCTCGAAGAATTGCCAAACTTAAGTGGCAATGGGCAGGGCACATTGCTCGCAGAAGGGATGGCCGATGGGGTCGAAAGGTTCTGGAGTGGTGACCGCGTACCGGAAGACGTAACGTTGGAAGGCCTCTCACAAGATGGACCGATGACCTTGTGAAGGCCGCAGGAATCTGCTGGATGCGAAAAGCACAGAATCGGTCGAAGTGGCGGTGCTTGGGGGAGGCCTATGTCCAGCAGTGGACGTCTTTCGGCTGAAATGATGATTATGATGAAATGCTCGTTTGCTGAGCGTCCCGCTGTCATTATGGTGGATGTGACATCATGAAGCCTTTTCCAATTAAATAAAATGCGTCGATACAGTAATAAATAAATGGACAGATTGGAATATAGCTATATTTATAACTAGTTTCACTTGTTAAACCAAAAATGTCAATTTTCACCTCTCGTTCTGTTCGAATATCAATACAACCAACTCTTTGGTAGGAACCTTTTTTTTGTGTGAGAAATTATCAAATAACTTCTCCCGCTCTGAGAGGAGCGGGAGGGCGTGTCAGACTCTTACTAACTAAAACCAACCAGTGTTCCTTAAATTGCCATGTTTCTAGGGGCCACGGTATCCCTTTCGGTCTTTCCCGCGACCCCGGCAGGCATCGGCCCTAGCGGACCCCTTCAGTTCTGCTGACATCTCTTTGAGGTGCGCGTGGAACATAACGCGCCGTCGACCCGGGCCTGCTACCCATTGCTCACCTTCTGCAAGCCCGCGCCTACGGTGGAAGGGAATGGGCCTGCGATTCCCGACGCCCAGGGCGTTTAGGTGCATGAAGGCACAAAATTTACCTCTCCCTCACGCGTTCCGCCTCCTCCTTCGCAAGCATTACTGCTTCGCAGGAGGTGATGGCCTCCCATGCTCTCTCGCTCCGTACCATGGCCTGGACCAGGGCCGGTCGCGAGAGTTCACCGCCGCCGATCGCCTCCACGAGGACACGGCGGCCCAAGCACAAGCCCAAGCCAGGCAGACCTCCACCATATTGGTGGGGATGACCTGCATAGCTGTTACATTCGACAGGCTGTCGTATCGAAAATGTCAGAAATAGCTGTCGGAAGGATAGTAGTCATCTATTTTGATATAAACTGACAAAATATTCGGAGAAAAATTACAGATTTGTGAACAAACGTTTATACCTTCGATAACATTGATTGTTGTTCGATTCGGCACGGAAGCGTATCGAATGGTTGTAAATAGCTATGCTCATACTGTAGCCAGGATCGTCTCCGTACGAGGGAACTCTCTAATCTACGGTTAACTTTAATATTTCGTACAGAAATGGCCACATGTTCAGATTAGATAGCAAAAAGTAATAATAATCAGATCTGCTGCATTTTAAAGCTTGTTTTTATTCAAAACTAGCTGAACCAACGGACGTAGTCCTGTTCAAGAATATAGAAAAAAAAACAATTAGTTTTTCCAGAATTTTCCAATTTTAAGGGAAACGTTTCCAATTTTTCTTTCCATAACAACCTAATTCTGACTATAACTTTATTCGGACCTTTAAAACAAAAAAAAAAAAAAACAGTGGCACTCCGTGCCGACAGAAGTGAAAAGTTGAACAAGATCGCCTTGGTGGAAGAAAAATACTTTTATAGAACATTGGTCCGTAACCTTATCTAAATAAAGAGCACAATCGCGTTTACAAAAATGAGGTGTCGGTAACGGTGTCGCGAGTTCAATTGTTTTTTCCATCTCAAAAATACCCAACGCGCCTAAAGAAGTTTTCACTTCAAAAATTGCCTATTTTGTTCAGCCGTTTTAAGTGATGCGGTTACCAACGAACAGCATTGCATTTTAATTTATATAGCATAAGCATAATCAGCCTGTAATGTTCCCTCTACTGGGACACAGGCCTCCTCCCTTCGAGAGGGAGTGGACTAGGTTCGAACCCACGACCTACAAACTCGTAAGCCGGGGCTGTTACCACTAGACCACCACTGCTCTGCTGTTAATTTATATAGATTCTTCTAATAGACTAATATGACAGTCAAGTAAATCAACGTACCATTTGGACCCGAAGAAACGCATATCTATACACAGTAAGGACTATTTTTGCTTGTAGCGCTCGGCCGTTATAGTAACGCTTACCTACGAAAAATAAAAACTTTTTACAAAAATAATCAACCGACTTCCAAAAAAAACACAACAAAGTGAAAAAATACTTTAATTTCGGTAGTCGGTGTCTTTGGTATTGAATTTTCGTTTTTTGCCCCGCAAAATGTTTATATTTTTCAGATTTTACTTGTGGTACCCCACACAAATTCGAATACCACTACCTGCTACGTAAATAACAGTGACAGGAACTTAAGATGTTATCCATATACTAAGTGGGAAAAAAATATGTATTATTGAACCCAACTCAAAAACCATACAAATAAAGTTTATAAAATTCATATGAGACCACACGGGAAGCACTAGTTTTCAAATAAAAAAAAAGAATCATCAAAATCGGTTCATCCAGTTGAAAGTTCTGAGGTAACAAACATATAAAAAATACAGTCGAATTGAGAACCTCTTCCTTTTTTTGAAGTCGGTTAAAAAGGGTCGTGTGCACGGAATTTTATTAAAGTGCTTAAATATTCGTTTCTTCGATAGTACTTCCTCAATACCTTATAAATAGGGTATTCTTAATGATTTAGTACCTATAATGTATCTCAAAGTATCCTTATGCATACAGTTTATGTTCAAAGCCGGGTGATAGTAACAATCTAGCCTCATAGGAAATTACACGCGTTCTGAACATGGAATTAATTTGGCCTTCCCGAATTATTTCAATTTATTTATTTAAGTAACCATGACTCACTTGTTAATAAACTTATCCTATGTTAGTAATTATGACAAACTACATCCTAAATAAATTACTGTACGCTATATACAGCAGCAGTACTATCCGACGTTTCACCGCGGCTGCACCATTCCTTGGGAAATGGCGCAGCAGCGATTCACGTACGGACAGTCCAGCCTGCTTGAAATTAGAGATAGGATACTGTTGTTGCCGCCCCACACCCCACGCACCAGGGACGCACAGCACTTACGCATTGTGGCAAAGAAACAGTCGACATGTGCGTCCGCGAACATCCTTGATGCGCTGCAGTAGCGGGGCAGCCTCAACAGTACCCTATTATTCCCAGTGTTTGCGTCGAATTAGTATCATTTCAATAGGCATGTTTCCAAATATATTTTTTTTAGTCCGTCTTTCAGAAAATAAAAAAATATTGGACACGTATTTTTTATTTTTTGACGTAATCAAAAGATTACGGCGATACATTGAGTTAAAATGTGGCATGACGTCACGCCGTGCTAGATTTTATACGACGTTGTGACGTAGCGAGCCCCCACTCCCCAATTTTAATGCGAGTTTTCTAAGTTATTTTTGATTAATATGATAAAGCAAAAAATACGTGTCTAATATTTTTGTATTATCTGAAAGACGGATTAAATAGAATTTTATTTTTTTTACCTAGGAAACTACCCTATTGTATAGGCACAATGTAGGTTTTTATAAATACAAAAACTAGTTGGTCCGCCCAAGCTTAGCACAGTTTCTAAGTCTTGATAAAACATCGAGATTTCTGCATTACATTCCAGTTTAATAATACTGTTTTATAAACTTTCCTTAGGGGCTTGCGGCTAAGTAATAAGAGTCGCACGGGTCGATCGATCAGGTTAAGCTACGCTTGCCGCGATTAGTTTATTCATTTATTTATTTATTTATTTAACCGTTTATGTACACACATATAAACAGACAAGAAGAAAGGAACAGAAAAATACGTACAAAGGTGATGCTTATTTCTATAGAAATCTCTTCCAGCATACCTGCGATAGGAAGGGACCTAGTTCGTTGATGGGTGACCATCTTTACATACCAAGACCCCTTCGTGCCTCGGAAAGCACGTTAAGCCGTTGGTCCCGGCTGTCATTTGTAGATCTTTGACAGTCGTTACGGGTAGTTAGAAGCCCAAAAGTCTGACAACCAGTATTACCAAGGAGTATCGTGTTACCTAGTAACTAGGTTGTGGAGGTCAGATAGGCGGCCGCTCCATGTAAAATACAGGTATTTAGCTACATCCGGTTAGACTGGAAGCCGACCCCAATATAGTTGGGAAAAGGCTAGGTAGATGATGACACATAAACCTTCCAGAATAAATTTTCAAAATGGTGGCGTATACTGCAACAAAATCTGTTGCGTGGTTTAGTAGAATAACGATGTCACACGTACAGACATGAAAAGCGACCTTAATTATAATATGCATAGAGATAAGTATCGAAAAACACCTACCCAACAATTGCAAGCGACTAACAAGACATACTTTCAAAGTTAATAGAAAAACCGGTCGAACACGAAGGGTGGTACACGGCTACACATCAAACTATACATTTCCAGTATAAGCTGACCTCGCATTGTACGGAAATCCTATACAATTCGAGATCAGCATAAACTGGAAATGTATAGCTTGATGTGTAGCCGTGTGTACCACCGTACAATGTTAAGAGTCCTATTACATAATTTTACGGAAATTCATGATTTTTGACGTTGCAATTTTCAGCGACAGTAAGATATTTTAATTATTTGATTAAAATAACGATAATGCCATTCTCTTTCTTGTAGTTACACATTATTTTTAACCAATTTCCAAAAAGGAGGAGGTTATATGTTCGTAGCATGTGTTTTTTTTTTGTATGTCCACCGATTTCTCCGTCATTGTAGACCGATTTTGAAAATTCATTTTTTTGTTTGAAAGGGTATGCTTTCAAATTGGTCCCATTTAAATTTAATTACTTTGCTTGGGTAGTTTTTGAGTTAGCTACAAAATACGTACTTTTTTTGTATGTAGTATGTAGATGATATGATAAGTTCCTATCACTGGTAGCAGGTAGTGGTATTCGAATGTGTGTGGGGTAGGTACCACAACTAAAAAGTGAAAAATAACTTTAATTTCGGAAGTCGGTGGCAAAAAACGAAAATACAAAACCCAAGACACCGACTTCCGAATTAAAGTTATTTTTCACTTTGTGGTGTTTTTTTTAAGTCGGTTGTTTTTTTTTAGTAAAAAGTTTTTTCAAGTGATTTGCTGAAATGACGCGGATTATAAATAATTTTATTTATGGTAATTTTGTCTTATTATATTGAGAAACGAAAACTAATTAAACGTTTCATTGTAGATAGAAGTTTTATATCTTATTAGTTTATTTAATAAAATTTTGTTTATTTGGAATATAATGGACGCTGAATGAAGATATTTATCGCTTTTCTTTATGATTTTTTTCCGTGAACACTCAAGGAATTTAAAGAAATTCTAGAACTCCAATAAACAAGTAAAGCATTCAACTTATCCTTTAGTAATTTTAGCTTTTATTAGAATTTAATGGAACAATGTGAATTTGAGCGTGAAAGTTCCATCGCCGACGGATTTTCATGTAAACTGAGTTCGTAAAATATTTATAAGAAAAATTTAAATATGTAACTCCAACTTACAAGAAAGAGAATGGCACTATTGTTATTCACAATCAAATAATTAAATTATCTTACTGTTGCTGAAAATGACAACGTCAAAACTCAAGAATTTGCGTAAAAAGTGTAATAGGACTCTTAAGCAAAAAACGTCGAAAAAAACTCGTTTCGTGTATGGGGACCGTCTTTAATTTTTTACTTAATTTTATGTTTATTATTTGTTCTTATAGCGGCAATAGAAATACACAATCTGTAAAAATTTCAACTGTCTACCTATTACGGTTCATGAGATACAGCCCCTTGACAGTCAGAAAGACAGCGGAGGCTTGGTAATAATTAATATAATAATTTATATTATTTATATTTTTAAACGTTTCTATATTTTTTATATTCTAATATTTAAAAATGTAATTTATAAGTATTTTAATGAAATAAAGGAATATAATAAGAAGGACACACTGGCGTTGAGTTTAAATTGCATACAGCTGAATACTAGTACATTACATAAAGCGTCTGCCTTTCTGAGCTCCACAACCCAGTTACCGGAAAACACAAGACCCCTTGGTAAGACAAAGTTATTACTATCGTCTAAATGCAAAAACAGATGCAATAAAAAAACAAATAAACTCCGCAAAAGGCCTGTTTAAAACGCTCCCATTATATTTCTTACTTACTGAGCAGAACGTCTCTTGAAACAAACGATGCAGCCTGTTTATATTAACAGCAGCTTTTTGGAGCACCTTGTATTTCTTTATGGTGACTTTTATTTCCATGGATGAGAATTATTGCGCTGTTGTCTTAAATATTAATAACAACTGGCGTGGAATGGGTGAGAATGTTATAATTTTTAGGAGATGGGTAGTAATGCTGAGAGTATTAAGAACATAATTTAGCTTAATTGACGCGGTTCAAAATTGTTGAGACCTCCGCTCTCAACATCGCCGCGCGCTGGCAGCAGTGAACGAGGGGTGTGGGGCAGCGGCGAGTCAGCTGGCCTCACATCACAGCCAAGCGCGGGCCAGTGTTGCCAACCCGTACGTTCATTATGGGGGCGTACGATAATTTGGCCAATGGTACGATGTACGATAATGAATGTCTAATGTACGATAATTTTACGATTTGCTGAAAAAACGAGTTCCATTAACAAAACGTTTTTGTTAGACAAAATTAAACGCAGTAAAATAACAAAAAAATATCAATGTCAATTATGTCAACATCAACAAGTATCTCTCTCTCTTTCCCGTTTTTCTATTTAATTTTACAGTGAAAACACAAAAATATCAACTAAAAACAATGACAGAGATGTTTACGGTTTGTGCTGCCAGCGCCATTAGTGGTGAAACTTGGCATATACTTCCCCTTTGACTCTAATATAAAATTATTTATTGTCTTTTGATAGCAATTTTATTTGAATTCACGTCTTACGTGTTTTTTTTTCATTTGGATTTTTCTTTTGTACGATAATTTTGCCCAAAAAACTATAATTTCGACGTGGGATCTCGATAATTTGAACTTTTGAAGTTGGCAACACTGGCGCGGGCCCTCGCGCCTCGGCAGTCAGCTGTTGCATGCCTTCAAGTACGGCTGCGCTTACGCGTCTTATTAACGTTCCTATTTAATTCTTGTTTGTTTTCCGATTCCGTTTTGTATTTTCCTTATGTTCATAAACCTATGTTACACAGTCCACTCAATCATTTTTAATTTCTCTCCACCACGATCTATCGTCGCGATCAAAATGCTTGTAAGTATTACGTAGGTCATCAGGTGCGGTTGGTGTACATTCTGCCCAGAATATACACGAATTATTAGGCTAGCTCAACTAGATAATGGATAATCATAATAGACGTGGTCTTACCTTAGATTTTATTTGGTTATTTCTCATAATAATATGAAGCTGTGATAATTATGTACCAACGCGGTCTCGCATATCTAACCAATTTGAAAACCCGCCTCGTTGGTCTAGTGGTCGCAAGCGCTACTGCTGAGCATGAGGTCCTGGGTTCGATTCCCAGGTCGGGCAGTGTTATTGGGTTTTTCTATCTGGAATTTCTCAGTAGCAGCCCGGAGTCTGGATTTGTGCCCGGTTGATGGCAATAGGCTCGCCCCCTATTACATGGGACTTAAACATAACTGGCGAAATGTGAGTGTACCTACTACAGGTATACCTCTGCCCAACCCTTCGGGGAAACAAGGCGTGATGTTATGTGTGTGTGTGTTGTTGAAAACAAAATCCCGTGCACACGACCCTTTTTTTTCGTAGGTAAGCGTTACTATAGCTGCCGAGGGCTGCAAGCAAGAATAGTCCTTACAGTGTACAGATGTGCGTTTCTTCAATAGTACATATTGACGGTTGAAAGGCTAATTGATCTAAGCGACATTTTGTAAAACTTGCAGGAGGACATATTAGAAGAATTCATATTATTCATAAGAATTTATATTCATGAGGAATTCATATTATGAATTGACAAAGCCACATTGGTTCTTGCCCGGATTTGACCTCACAACCTCGTGCATAAGAGGCGACGCCTTAACCATTACCAACTTAAACATACCTTGACTTGTTGTTCATAAAGACGATTATTCTTCTTCAAATTCACATAACATAACATCACGCCTGTATTCCCCGACGGGTTAGGCAGAGGTGTACCTATAGTACACCCACATTTTGCCAGTTATGTTTAAGTCCCATGTAATAGGAGGCGAGCCTATTGCCATCAACTGGTCTCAAATCCAGACTCCGGGCTGTCACTGAGAAATCTCAGATGGAAAAATCCAATAAAACTTTGCCCGACCCGGACATCGAACCCAGGATCTCATGCTCAGCAGTAGCGCTTGCGACCACTGGACCAACGAGGCTGTAATTAATTAAGAAGTTATAAAAGCTTGACGATAAAAAATTAAGAATCGCCATAAAATTAAGTAAAGTCTACCCTTCCACCATAAAAACACATTGCAGAAGGTTAATATTAATTATTATAGCTACTTATAACTTAGTTAATACCCCATACTGTTAATAGCCTATTAAATGAAAGTGTGTAATATCATTAACGTTTATTTTTATCATAAACCCTATCGCGGGCAACCTCGATAAGTTTTACGGTTAATAAAAACATGGTAACGCCGGACTCACTTTATTTTGTGAGTTTTTTTTTTGGGTTCCGTAGATGAACGAATGCATGAATGAATGTAGAGCAGTGGTGGCCCAGTAGGTCATAAGTTCGTACCCAGACAGGCGCTTTACTTTGTGTAAATTATTTCATCACCACTGCTCTCAAAACGGTGAAGGAAAACATCGTGAGGAAACCGGCATGTCCTAGAACCGAAAATTCGAAGACATGTAACATCTACCAACCCGCACTGGGCCCGCGTGGTGGATTACGGCCTATTCCTTCTCACAGAGAGGAGGCCTATGTCCCAGCAGTGGGAACATTTATCGGCTGATGATGATGATGATGAGATGAACGAATCAAATAGTGAAGTATTTTCTACGGAACCTATCTTGTCGTGTAAATCAACATGACGGGTATTTTATAAAGCCTACATCTTATTATTGAACATAACTTCATGCCTTGCTTCCTCCAAAGGGTTGGACGAGATGTACTTATAGTACTGCCCCATTTCGCCTGTTATGTTTAAGTCCCATGTCTTTTCGGATTTATGTGCGTATTGTATAATTATCACTTGCTTCAAAAATGGTGAAGGAAAACATCGTGAGGAAACGCCGCATGCCTGAGAGATAGTTCTCGACAGTATGTGAAGCCAAGTCAGAGGCCCATGGGTGGCTTTAAAACTCTGACAACAGGTTAGTGACTGACCACACGAAAGAGAAATTATAGTAATATCGTTTATAATTATTATCATTCTGTCTCTGTCATTTTCAAACGATTGGCAGAAAAAAACGATGTTTCAAATTAGTTTAGCGCTAAATGCATTTAGTGATTTGTGGGACAAGTGGGCCTTAGTATCCAATTAGGTACCTATACAGTAAAGTTAGACTACGGTTAGAGTACAGTTAGAGTACGGTTAGAGTACGGTTAGAGTACGGTTAGAGTACGGTTAGAGTACGGTTAGAGTACGGTTAGAGTAGAATTAGAGACTGAACTGAACAACTTTCTCTATGGGACCAACGCCGTAATCGCGAAAAAATAATCGGGCGTCTCATACATTTGGTTCGAGCAGGTATTGAGATTCTATAAGTTGAATTTTTTTTTCGCGATGACGTTGTTGATCCCATAGAATAGAATAATTATTTATTTGCATAGAAAATAGGTACAAAAATACAGGTGTTTTATAATTAGAGATCCTTATACTTTCTACCTTAAATTAGGCATGCAAACATTTAGTACAAGTGCTTAATAGTCTAAAAATACAGTCAATATGAAAATTCTTATAATAATATGGTCAATAAAATAAAATAAAGATTTAAAGATATCAGGATTCATTAGGTAACTATAGAGAAAGTACTTCCTCCTTAAATATGAAAACACCATTCTGATACATGCTGCATAACGTTAGGTATTATAAAATTCAACACAACAACAAAAAACTTTTGTTCGAACTCAAACTCAAAAGCATTTATTTCAATTAAACCATTTACAGGCACTTTTGAACTGTCAAAGAGTCGGTTGGTTAGTCAGAAAGTTGAAGCTTGTTGCCCATTCCAAAACGTGATCTCTATGGAGAAGATTCGTTAAAAGATAGTTAGGTTTCAGCAGAATAGTGAATACGTAACTACCTACTTCTATAAAGAACTAGCAGCGCCCCGCGGTTTCACCCGCATAAATCTCGATCTCGTAAGAATATCGGGATAAAAAGTATCCTTTGTATTAATGCAGGTTATACACTATGTGTGTGCCAATTTTCATCCAAATCTGTTCAGCAGTTTTTACGTGAAAGAGTAACAAACATGCATTCATCCTCACAAACTTTCGCATTTATAATATTACTAGCTGCGCCCGCGGTTTCACCCGCATAAGTCTCGATCCCGTGGGGAAAAAAAAAAGTAGCCTATGTTCTTTTCCAGGGCATCATCTATGTGCCAAATTTCATCCAAATCCGTTCAGCCGTTTTAGCGTGAAGGCGTAATAAACAAACTTACTTTCGCATTTATAATATTAAGGACTAGTAGGATATCAGCCTTACTGACTATCACTTACCATAATTAAATCAACAAAAAGAACACCCAAATAAGTCGCGAAATAAAGACAAAAAAACTTTCTCCGAGACAAACAAGAAAAGGCAAAAGTTAGGGTGAAAACACCCGTTATCGTCCATGATGAAACAAACTGCGGGGCAATAACTTCGCTTTGTCAATACGATAGGGTCATTGGGTCAGCTAAATGGCGCTCGATGATTGGATGTGTCACGTTATTGTGATTGTCACCCTAAAGTTAGTTACAGGAAAATAAAATAGCAATTTGTTGTTGTTTTGTTTTGTTTTTCTATTAAGAGGCTTTATCCTAAAAGTTAGAAACGTCATAAATAGATGTCAAATAATTTAACTGTGTTGATTAATTTGGTAAAAATACTGTATAGAATTAAGAAAAGTGGCTAACTATAGAACTAAAATATTGATTACGAAATGCAATAATTAATATCGTAACACCGAATATTTCGTTTTAGATGTAAAAAAACCGACATAGCCCGAAGAATTGCCAAACTTAAGTGGCAATGGGCATTGCTCGCAGAACGGATGGCCGATGGGGTCGAAAGGTTCTGGAGTGGCGACCACGTACCGGAAGACGTAGCGTTGGAAGGCCTCCCACAAGATGGACCGATGACCTTGTGAAGGCCGCAGGAATCCGCTGGATGCGGAAAGCACAGAATCGGTCGAAGTGGCGGTGCTTGGGGGAGGCCTATGTCCAGCAGTGGACGTCTTTCGGCTGAAATGATGATGAATGATATAAAAAAAGTATTTGAAAACTTTCCAAATACCTTTTTTATACCTAAAACGGTTACAACATCAAAATCAGTGATGTAATTGCATTTCATTGTTATAACATGCAATCATTTCATTTGATTATTACTAGAATCAATTCTATTATTTTGTAAATTTTAACGTTCAAAAGTGCATGTGCCTATTTGAAATAAATGATTTGACTTTGCGCTAAATAATTGCTTATTGTTTACACATATCGTCGCCCTCCCCGCTAACTGTCGTATCTCACAAACTGACGTATCTGCACTGACATTACCCACTTGTTCAGAACTTTGTTTCGAAAAAGTTCTCTCTAATCGTCGTGTCTGTGTCGTTTACCGTTTAGAAGATAATCACGTATTTTGTTTTGCATAAGTGCAAAAGAAGGGAAAAGATATTCTCACCACCTGTCGTATATGCACACATCTACAGTTAGTGAGTTAAAGATTAAGTCAAGAGCTATTTATAAAAAAGTTATTAATTAATTAATAAAGCCACAGCTAACGCAACTATATAACATGATTGTAGCGCCCGACCGAAAAACTGTTGCCCTGGAAAAATATCAATTGCTAGTTACGACAGTTAGCGGGGAGGGCGACGATATTACCAACATGTAGGTATCCTCTAGTGTTGGTGAAAATCAGCATCATGCTTCCACTACTAAGCGAAGACTTCAGCGAGCTAACCATTTCTGGTTTGTCATGTCCAACTCGTTACGCATCCATAGGCAGACGTGGTTCGCATAGTGGCTATTTAGCTAACAGCTCATTGGACATACGCAAATGTTAGTCGGCTCTGTTCCATTCGAATTTTAGAGCGGCTTTATAAGCTATGACCAACCATCACAGCTCAAAGACAACTTTACTACATCTTTAAAAAATAAACAACTGCCGAAATGTACATAAGTGTATTATAAAATGTTCACCTCTGTTAATCCTTCGGGGGAAGCAGGCGTGATGTTATGTTATATGTTATAAAATAGAAACGAAAAAAATTGTAGGTATCCGGTGCTTGGCGAATGTTCACGGAAGCCCGTTGACGTTGACGATTTTCATGCTATTATCAGGAAGAAAACAGCGTCAATAATGGGTAGGTTGCGCGAAAGCTGCAACAGTATCTTAAAAACATTATTAGACAAAGTTGAAAGACCCTTTATAAGGCACTGGGTACGGAGGCACGTGCCAACGTGTGTTGGGCCACGTCAGTTTTAGTGGTTTTAGTTTGTAAAAGTTCACTAAATAGTTCTTAAGTCATTGTAACTAACACAATATGGATTGTGTGTATGTGTGTCGGCTTCCAGTCTAACCGGATGCAGCTGATTACCAGTATTTTACATGGAGCGACTGCCTATCGGACCTCCCAGTTATTGGGTAATACGATACCCCTTGGTAAGACTGGTTGTCAGACTTTCGGGCTTCTGACGACCCGTAACAACTGTCAAAGATCTACAAATGGCAGCCGGGACCAATGGCTTAACGTGCTTTCCGAGGCACAAAGGGATCTTGGTATGTAAAGATGGTCACCCATCCACGGTCCAACCGCGGCAAGCGTAGCTTAACCTGATAGATCGACCCGTGCGACTTGTATGTGAAGTCCGAAATAAAGAATATATTATTATTATTAAAATTTCAAATAATTATCCTCATATTTCTCCTATCTGTCTGTAAGTTCATCTGTCTCATATAATATTCATGTTCATATGAAGCGTCTTCTATAACTTTTGAAACTAAGTTAGGCTCTGTGTTTGTTACTATAACTTTTGAAACCCTCGGGACTTAGACACGCACTTGATAGAGTTTTCTGGATTCCGTAGGGAAATGAGAAACTATGTAGTACTAGTATTTCTGCGAACAGTAGAACTCGCGAGCACAAACTGTTTTGAATGAAAACTGAATCTACATCAGCTGGCCATCCCCACAGCAGAACGCTATAAGATATAATAAGTACTATGGAATTAAATAATTGAACAGAAATAAACTAACCAACTGCTATCAGTTAAACATGAGACTTTTGAAGCTACTTCTTTACACCTACCAAAACTCAGTCACACAAAATGTTCTACGGGACCTAACCATCTGGTGAGCGACAACGATAGCGCGATCTAGCGGTGCACAGTAGCGCTGTCCAGTGACCTTATTGTAAAACTAACATTGATATTCGTTTTAAAGCCTCATTTTAGAGAGTTCTGAAAATTGTTTTCAGAATTCCCTAGTTTTGTGATGAGAAGGTGGTCCCAGGTGCTCCATCAATACCTACCTAGTAGTTAAAGGGCCGATTCAACTGGTAGAAATCTAAAAGTGAGCAATTTAATCCATTTCGAGGAGATATTCTGCTCATCACACCGAAGATCCTCATCAAATTGTCCCTAGTTTAACCTAACATCCTGTACAGTTCTATCTATCCTGACATAAAATTGTGCGCCTTGCTACGCGCTGTGCTACGGCGTAGCTTGTTTTGCGCTACGAAGTCTATGCCTTTGTTGAAATTGAGTGTGTAAACCTCCAGGCTTCTTCGACAGATAGTCATGCACACCAAAATAATCATCATCATCACCATTTTCTTGCGCCCTTATTTTATTTGGGGTCGGCACAACATTACGTGATTTTCGAACTTCTCTAAGTCAAAGTCAAATAATTTATTAAAATTAGGCACTTAAAAACTCTTTGAACGTCATCATCATCTGCCTAGCCTTTTCCCAACTATGTTGGGGTTGGCTTCCAGTCTAACCGGATGCAGCTGAATACCAGTATTTTACATGGAGCGACTGCCTATCTGACCTCCACAACCTAGTTACTAGGTAACACGATACCCCTTGGTAAGACTGGTTGTCAGACTTTTTGGGCTTCTAACTACCCGTAACGACTGTCAAAGATCTACAAATGACAGCCGGGACCAACAGCTTAACGTGCTTTCCGAGGCACGGAGAAGTCTTGGTATGTAAAAATGGTCACCCATCCACAGACCAACCGCGGCAAGCGTAGCTTAACCTGATCGATCGACCCGTGCAGCTGTTGTTACTTAGCCAACGTCAAAAATCCAAAAAAAATATAATTGGTTCTAGTCGCCCCTTCCAAAAGGTAATTTTCGTATGGCGAAGAATGGGCATGAAACAGCTCTACCGTTACTCTTTTAAAATGTTTTACAACATTTTGTATATTAATTATGTAATCACATGTGAAGACAAGACACCTGGAATAAGATCACTATACCACAATAGGTAAAAAGAATTTGAAATGAAGCAATGACAGATAAACTAACTGAGTGATAGATACATGGTGCTCACATATTTACAAACATTGTAGAAGCATACGATATTTCTAAAAAAATTATAAGTAATACTATTAAGTCAGTGTGTGACTTATTAGTCGATATTCACTCCATTTCTAGCCATATCATCTTCCACACAGTCCATTGTTTCTTTTGTCCTCCCCAAAATAACACCAATGCAATGAAACCACAGTACCGTATTCGAAAATTCGGGATCCTCATAACAAAATAGCATTAATAAATACATGCGTAAATTGCAATGGGCAACAACACAATACAAAATGTTACTCGTTTACACTTTAGAAATTATTAATGGGTTTAATAAACATTAATATTCATGAATTTTCCTGAAATAAATGTCAAAATGAGCTGTTTCAGAATATATCCAATCGTTGTGTAAAATATTTAATGTCATCCGACATTGGCTATTGGGTTGTTGAGAGGATGAATGAACGGCGACAAAAAAAAAAAACAGTGAAACTCCGGGAGTGCCGACAGAAATGAAAACTTGAACAAGATCGCCTTGGTGGAAGAAAAATACTTGCTTAGAACATTGATCCGTAACGTAATATAAATAAAGAACACAATCGCGTTTACAAAAATGAGGTGGCGGTAACGGTGTCGCGAGTTCAATTGTTTTTTCCCATCTCAAAAATGCCGAACGTACCTATAGAAGTTTTCACTTAAACAAAAATACAAGGGAAATGTCAGTAGAAACGACAGGAGGGGACGCCCTAGAAGGACATATTGACACCTTATTGGTGATGTTCTTCAGAAAGGCCAGGTGCGTAGTACTCGCAACCGGCGTGCGTGTATGACCAGATATATGAACGTAGACGAGGCAAAAGGACTATGTAAGGATCGTAGCAGGTGGCGTTCTGTAGTTTCTGCCTACCCCCATGGGAAGAAGGCGTGAGTTTATGTATGTATATATCGCGGGTCTCAAACCATAGGGGCGTATCCACAAAACCGTTACTTTTCAGGAGAGACAAAAAACTGAATAACTTTTTTTGTGATTGAGCCAGCTTATTGTGTTTTTGCATGTGGCCATATATTTACAGTTCAGTTCATATGGGATGCTTGATTTTAAGGTATTTCCTCTAAAACACCAGTTTTTGGTTCTTACGTCTATTTGGCATGACGGAAATACGGTAAAACTCCATCAAAATTCCCCCAAAAATGCTTGGAATTTATGGACGTGAAACTTTTTTCCTTAAATTATTAATAATTATACCAATATTTATTTGAACTTAGTTGGTAATTTAAAATATTGCAATTTCGGAATGAGAAACCATCAAAATATATGTTATTTCTGTGATTTTAATAATTTATACGCCTGTCTGGCTTGTCATTAATACTGAGAGGTGTTTGAATTCTAAGTGGAAGTATAGACCATTTTTGTTCTACAATGTAGAAAAAAAAGAACAAATGGTAGTAATTACAATTTTTTTCGGTGTGAATAAAAATAAGAACAAAAAATAAGCATATAAAAATGTAAAAAATCATAAATCTGAACAAAATTATTTTAAATGATATAAAAACACAAACATACAAAATTGAGCTCATTATTGATTGATACATTATCACAATCACCGAAAATTGGCCGTGGCAACACACAAAACGCGTAAACTCTGGATGGACGAGAAGATCACCGAACTCGAGGAAGAATTGAGCAGGTTACGATCGGGTATTTGGGTTATCTGATGTCCGAAGAGAGGGGAAGGACTCGATAATCCTCAAATCCGGGAACCTACTCTATTTCCGGGAGGGGCGATCAGCAGTCTCAAGGTGATGTCGGGTTTATCATTCATAAGTCCTTTGTAAGCAACGTGCTGAAGATAAGGAGTGTGTCGACCAGGGTGGCGTACTTTATACTCAGAATATTAGCAAGATATTCGTTGAAGGTAATACAGGTTTTAGCCCCGACCTCGTCACACCCCGACGATGAGGTGGAGACCATGTATGAGAAAATTTTCAGAGCCATGTTTGCCTCTAAAACTCACTTCACCGTTGTTATGGAAGACTTCAATGCGAAACTGGGCAAACGAGACAATT
The DNA here is from genome assembly GCA_963680765.1 of Agrochola lychnidis. Lineage (NCBI taxonomy): Eukaryota > Metazoa > Arthropoda > Insecta > Lepidoptera > Noctuidae > Agrochola > Agrochola lychnidis. Next base: position 14,798,691 of record OY796869.1, on the reverse strand, counting down.
ATGAACTACGAGTGGGTCAATTTGGAGTTGGACATCGGAACCACCGGGGTCACCTACTGGCCAATTTTATGGAGAATGAAGGCCTCTTTATAAGAAACTCCTTCTTCAGAAAGTATGATGCAACGAAGAAGAAGAAAGAAGACAGATACATCATTATGTCGACGAAGAAGCAAACATTTAATAATGTCTCAGTCATCAATGCGCTGAAAACCGGAAGTGATCACCGTATAGTAAGAATTGTCCATTGAATCTAAATATCAAGCTGGAAAGATCTCGACTGATGAAGTCTACGCTCCGTCCAGCACCGATCCAAATCCAAAACCCCGAGAGCTTTCAGCTCAAACTTCAGAATCATTTCAAGTGCACTCCATAGGGAACTCCATAGACGATTATAACGATGCGTTCGTGAAAACTGTTCATACAGTTGTGTCTAAGATTTTCAAGACCCGTCGTAAAAATAGAAACAAGAAGCTCTGTGAATCTACTTTATAGCTCATGGAGGAGACACGTGAGATGATCCTGCAGTCTTCAGATGTTGCGTGCATCTACCGGTAGCTTAATAGACGGATCTGTAAGTTCTTGAAAAGCGACCTTTGGTGCTTTAATACTGACCGTATTAAAGACGCGATAAAGAGCGGAACAAGAGCTTCAAGTTCTTTGCAAGAGATCTGTATATTAGGGAGAGCCAGCTTATGAAGATCTTCGAGAAAGAGGTAAATCGTCGACTCCGAGTCCGTTGTCCGACTCGGCTGGGGAGCATTCGGGAAGCTGCCTTATATCTTCTCGTTTCACATACCACAGTGTCTCAAGACGAAAGTCTTAGACCAGTGCGTGTTGCCAGTGATGACCTATGGCACTGAAACGTGACACTCAAAATGGGCCTCAATAAAAGGCTGAAAATCATCATAAGAGCAAAGGAGTAAGCTATGCTTGGAGTTTCCCTACGTGATCGAATCAGAAATGAAAAGATTTGTAGGAGAACCAAGGTAACCGACATAGCCTGCAAAATTGCCAAACTTAAGTGGCAGTGGGCAGGATATTGCCCGTAGAACAGATGGCCGATAGGACCCACGAAGAGAATTAATTCAGCATTAAAATTGACGTCTACTCCATATGGCAGCTCATTGCAGAATGACCGTGTTGGGTATTCTTGATATGACTATATGTCCACATTTTGACGAAATCTTGAGACAGCAATACTAAAATGAGTAGATGTGTACATACGTCTGCAAGTGATGACTAAATATCTTCAGGATTATGTTGAAATGGACATTCGATGCGCATAAGTCCCTATGGCCCGACACAATTTCCTTAGATCATAATAAAATTGAAGGTCGTACGTGCATACGTCTTTGTGGCACGTTAAAACTGCCCCAAAAAGTAATAATTATTGCTCTTACGTCTACTATACGGCTATATGGCCTAAAAATAATTGCAGATTGTCTAGCTGACGATAAATAATGTTTTGTAATTAATTCCAAAAGTAATTAATATAAAATTATAAGAAAAATTGAGGTTACGTATCGCATATAGTAGAATCCAATGGCATTAAAAACGAAAAATCGCATTTTTGCATGTACGCCCCTATGGTTTGAGACCCGCGATATGTTAACTATTTCCTATTCATAAAACGTTTGGGACAAGAGCCCTTTAATAAATAAAAGAAGAATAACCTATTTACAAACAGAGACACTCAATTTAGACAACCTTTAACTCAAAATTAAGTACAAAAACTCTTTGGTATCTCCTACTTACTTGTTTCTTTCAAAGAATTTATCAACAAACAAATTATTAAGAAATCTTTAAGAGGCTTTAACAGAGCACCTGAGTTTTTCAACAACTTCTTCTAGGCAAAACTTTATATTATTAGATTTATAAACCTTATCTACATTCCTAGTTAACTACTTTTTTCAGAACGAAACAAGCTTGCAAATTCTAAAAGCTATCTTAAAAAAAAGGAAAACAAATTAATTTTAAAAGCGGCGAAGTCCAAAAGACTTCGCCGCCGTCTTTTAGACTTCGCCGCTTTTAAAATCTTGCGGATCGTCAAAATGATTAAATTTTGAACAAAAAAATTTTTAAACGCGTTATCAGTAGGTAACCCATAAATAGCGGGAAACAAGCTCAGAATTTTCTCAGTTTTACCGATTTGTCATTGATGCGAAGTTTAGTTGAACTTGGTGAACCAAGAGAAATTTGTCCGTAATTTGCTTGCAAATAATCTATCTTGACGTACCTTAGTGAAGCCAAATTAAATTCCAAAGTAAATTCTATAAATACTCATATTTAAATTCAAAGTGAGTTCTTTTTAAAAGGTACCTAAGTATTTTAATATCACTATTTTAACACAAAAAAACAAAAAACAATTAAGGCTGCGCATATTGAAAGAGCAGAGCAGTGGTGGCCCAATGGTAACGGCCGCGACTTACGAGTTGTAGGTCGTAGGTTCGTACCCAGACGCCCTGATTCGGGCCATGCTACGGAGCGAGAGGAAATGGGAAGCCGTCACCTCGTTCTGCGAAGCAGTAATGCTCGCGAAGGAGGAGACGGAGCGCGTGAGGGAAAGGCAAATTTCGCGCCCTCGCGCCCCTAACCGCCGCAGCAGGAGACGCCCTGGGCGTCGGGAGTCACGAGAGGATTTCCGGCCACCGTAGGCGCGGGCTTGCGGACGGTGAGCAATGGGTAGCTCGCCGTCCGATAAGGACCAAGCCCGGGTCGACGGCGCGTTGTGTTCCACGCGCGCCTCAAAGAGATGTCAGCAGAATTGACGGGGTCCGCTAGGGCCAATGCCTGCCGGGGGTTCGAAGAAAACCGATAGGGAAATCGTGGCCCCCTGGCAACACGGCAACTGAAGGAACACGGGTGGGTTTTAGTCAGTAAGAGTCTGACACGCCCTCCCGCTCCGCCCAGAGCGGGAGAAGTTATTTGATGATTTCCCAACCAAAAAAAAAAAAAAAAAAAAAAAGGTTCGTACCCAGACAGGCGCTTTACTTTGTGTAAATTATTTCATCACCACTGCTCTTAAAACGGTGAAGGAAAACATCGTGAGGAAACCGGCATGTTCTAGAACCAAAAATTCGAAGACATGTGACATCTACCAACCCGCACTGGGCCCGCGTGGTAGATTACGGCCCACTCCCTCTCACCGAGAGGAGGCCTGTGTCCCAGCAGTGGGAACATTATAGGCTGATGATGATGATGATGATACTGAAAGTTGGCAATGGCAACGTTGCAAATAGCTGTCAAATATTTCGCTGTTTTGATTAATAAATCAATATGACTAAATTAAGTTATGAAATATCGCTCTTTGTTTCACTAAAATATTGATTATGATTTCATTAATAAAAACATCAAAATATTTGACAGGTCTATTTGTGGCGTTGCCCACTTTCAGAATGCAACCTCTGAGGCACTTTCCTCGTTGGTCGGTGCGTAAGCGGTGCGGAATCAGCATGCTCGGTAAACCCGGTACCGAAAGGTCACCGATCACCTATATTTCAATGACCTTTTAGTAATTGGCTCAGTATGCGCGGAAGCGAGGCAGGATCGTTTCGGTTTATCGCGTCTCAGTGTTTACAGATGATACACGTCACGCGTTTTAATTGTTTTTATTTCTTTTTTCGATTTTCGGATGTCGCCAATAGCGCTTTCATTTCTTTCGTAAACGGAGATAAATGTAACACGCCACAACATCTTCATCTCTCAAAGACGACATTGTCTCGCGAGGATTTAAGCGGTACTGAAAAAATTATGCCGAAAACATAACGTCATGTCCTCATTATGATAGTAGTGTGGTATCGTTTCGGTATACAGAGCATACTATACCGCACTACTGCTTACCAACCAAAGAAGAATCATCATCATCTGCCTAGCCTTTTCCCAACTATGTTGGGGTCGGCTTCCAGTCTAACCGGATGCAGCTGAATACCAGTATTTTACATAGAGCGACTGCCTATCTGACCTCCACAACCTAGTGACTAGGTAACACGATACCCCTTGGTAAGACTGGTTATTAGACTTTTGGGCTTGCAACCGTGGCAAGCGTAGCTTAACCTGATCGATCGACCCGTGCAGCTGTTATTATTTAGCCACAAGCCCCAAACCAACCAAAGAAGAATAATATATACATAAAGGCCATAATATTAAATGCCCCAGTTTTAAAACTAAAACAAAACACTGCACACGGAAGCATTATTATTAAATCACCCGAGAAATTCCATGCACCGCGCGATATCAGTACTTAACACAATAACCTGATACTCAATATTAATAATAGGTATCGAAAGCTTTAACTGGGAAGCGAATAAACAAATAATAGATAACCAGTGCAATAAATGAGAAGCGAATAAACAATTATCTGAAATTTTATCAGTATCGCTTCGCCCCAGTTAATGCAGAGTGCATTCCGGTGTCCAAGCTGCGGTCAATATAGACTTTATTTTTAAAGCTACTGCAGTTAGTTAGCATTTTATATTGGATGTTTGTTTTATACAAGGCTATTTTTCAGGTACAAAAGAGTATTTGTGTTGATGAACTGTAGGTAGGTACTTAGATTACTTATTTATGTCCGTTGAGAGAATAAAGATTTAGACTTTAGAGGTGCCCAATAATATTGACTGCACGAACCGATTTATAACATTGAAGCAAATTCTAAAAAGTAAAGTATTTTTTCTTCTTCTTCTTATTTTCTATTATTTTAAAATTAATAATTATATATATAATTAAATAAAATATAAATATATAATTATTTTATAACTCATAGGATAATAATCTCACAGAACCTATAGTTGGCAAGCAAGATTTTTTGTAATGCCATCTTTAAATTGAATAGGTAGGTAAGAATTTATAAATGAAATGAAATGTAAATATTATAAAATTATTACATTGGTTTAATTTACATTCTGAAAATGTTAAGTACCATTACAATGCAATAAGTGCTGCAACGTACGAAAATCCGTTTTACGCTGAGATTGTAATGTTATTTAAGGAAATTGCCGTAACACCATTTTTGCATGTTGTTTTCCATAATTTCCTTTTTACTATATTATTATTATAAAAACGTCAAGCTATAGTATTACAAGCATTGGCGACACGGAAAGTTAAACATGCATAACACGCTTTTGTGTTAAAATAAAACTTTTATTATTAACTTCAATAATTAACTAGGTAATTGAAAATAAAAACAAGTTTTATGTAAAGAGGTCAGATTATAATCACATGGAATTATAGGAAACTCTTTTCTATTATAGTACATAATAATAATTATTATTATAATGGATGGGAAATGCAAGCACATGCACTGCAATAGTACCTTTTATTATCCGAAGGCCACATAATTTATTTAACAATTAGCTGAAACTGTGAAATATCCGCCTTTGTACGAATTTTTTTTTTACTTTTTCATAAAGTCTTAATTAAATAAAATAAATTAAAAAACTTTTTACAAAAAAAAACAACCGACCTCCAAAAAAACACTACAAAGTGAAAAATAACTTTAATTTCGGAAGTCGGTGTCTTGGGTTTTGTATTTTCGTTTTTTGCCACCGACTTCCGAAATTAAAGTTATTTTTCACTTTGTAGTGTTTTTTTGGAGGTCGGTTGGTTTTTTTTGTAAAAAGTTTTTATTTTTCACTTTTTAGTTGTGGTACCTACCCCACACACATTCGAATACCACTACCTGCTACCAGTGACAGAAACTTATCATGTCATCTACATACTAAGTGGGAAAAAAATACGTATTTTGTAGCTAACTCAAAAACTAACCAAGCAAAGTTAATAAAATTTATATGGAACCAATTCGAGAGCACACCCTTTCAAACAAAAAAAGAATTTACAAAATCGGTCCACAATTGACGGAGAAATCGGTGGACATACATAAAAAAAAAAACAAACATACGCGACGAACATATAACCTCCTCCTTTTTGGAAGTCGGTTAAAAAATAGGAAAAGAAACCAAGAAGTCTTCTTCCTTACTTCGCTCCTAAAGAATTTTGTTACACCGCCACATACGAACTACGCATCATAGACATGACGTCACACAAATCCTGCATCGCGCAATTAGAGTTTACCGAGCGATCGACATACAAGCGATATACAAGATTCCGACTTCAACCGTAGGGCAGTTGCCCGCCAGACACAACACCCGTCTGGTCGGAGGATCCTCCCTTGTCTATGGTGGATGAGTGAACTTTACACCCTGTTCCTTATACCACTAAATTACGAAATCATTTCCCATTAAAACCAGTAGACAATCTTTTCGAAATTTTAAAAACCAAAACCAAAAATACATTATCAAATCAAATCATTTATTACTTTGCAAACATGGGTAATTATTACATTGATGTTTTATTAAGAAAGTCCTCCATGTTCTACCGTCACATGGGCATGCAAATCATCTTAATTTACACAAATTTAAAGACATATTAAATTTAAATAACAAGTAGTTACAAATAGTTTAGCACACTACTACCACTCCTCACTTATCAAAAATTTTATCAAATTTAAAAAAAAATCCTTTACAAAACAAACCCACAAAGTTAAGTCACACCGCTACTAATCCTACTAGATAATTATACCAAACGAGATAAACCAGTAAATTTACAATTTGTAAACTACCAACCTCCTTTGAAATAAACTGCAATCTCGCACTGCTAATCCTACAGCGCTGAATGAAGCGACCGACTAAAGCTTTTTAGCGCCAGCGAAATTTCACTTGCAAATAATTCGCGCTCTAAATAACGTTCTGAATTCGAAATTTCCATTTCTATTGGTGGATGGATCTTTTCTCTTATTGGATAAGGCTTTTGAGTGTGTGATGGCTCTGGTGGTAGTATTTTTAGGAGGTAATGGTATGGTAATGTGGTTGGTTTGAAGGACGACAGTGAAGTCCATTTTCTAGTGAGCAGAGAGAGGTGAATGGATGATGAATATGTTGTAGTGTATTTACAGGCAGGCATTCAAAAAAATAAGACGTTTTAACTGTCAATACCCCGCAGTTTGACATTGACGTGCGCACCACGCCACTTTTTTTCATTTTTTTTTTCATGTTGCTTGGTATGTTTTGAATGATTTAATTGATTAGTTGACGAGAATATCCGTCAGGCCATATAGTGAGCCGCGTGAGATAAATGATTCGCTTGTGTGTCAGCGGGGTTTGACGGAACGATTGCGTGAATCAGGTGACTCACCGGTGATTCAACGGCGCTTGACGGTTGGGTCGTCAAGTGCCTCTCGAGAAAGACCCCGGTGCCAATTAAACCTAGGTATTTGAGACAAATACCTAACCTAGAACTGCTTCTTACAATTATCAGCGTTTCAAATAAGTCGATAATAACTTCGGTCAAAGAAATAATATTTTTTTAATGATAGAAACGGAATCAGTGGAAAATAGAGAAACTTAACTAGACCAGAACAAAACACAAAAAAAAAACTTTAACGAATGAGAAAATGAACATGTAAGTCAAGTTTATTTTTTTGATTACAAAATACTAAAACTGAAAGTCGCAAGCTGAAATAAAAACTCTGCGAATATCAATTTAATTTACATTTACAAACTCAGCATTGAAGTTCATCAGTATCGCAAAGATTGCAATTAATAACAAATAGTACTGGCAACTTTGTGGCTATCATAGCATAATGGCAATTAGCCTTTTTGCTGAACACTTTTATAAAGTTTGAAGTAATAATAAAACCTCTTTGCTGAGTTTGTGGACTGCGAGAATTTATAACCGACTAGCTTTTGCCTCCGGTTTCACCCGCCTGGGGGAAGAAAATTACCATACGTAAACGTACCTACTACTAGGATAAATATTCTATGTATTAACCATGTAGTTAGTCATGGTCTACTTGTGTGCGAAATTTTATCCGAATCCATTCAGCCATTAAGGCGTGATATGGTAACATACAGACAGACAGTTACTTTCGTAATATACAGTGTGATTCTTCAAAATGTGCACATATCGAAATTTGGGGGTCTATGCTTAATTTTAACGATAGATTTTTTTATATCTATTTTTTTTTAATACTTTTATGGAATTAAAAAAGAATTGTAACAAAACTGTGTAACGTTTAAACTAAATCATCTATCGCGATGAAACAAACTTCATAATGATTGGAAGTAATTAGGCGTTTACATAAAATGAAAATTGAGAAAAAAACTACCCTCAATTGAAAATAAACATGTTTTTTTAGCAAAAATCTATATTTTTTTCATCAATTTTTACAATAATTGTAAAATTTATAAATAAAACGCCAAAGAGATTTTTTTTTTCTAAAAAGTAATAAAAAAACAAAAAAAAATCCGTAGATAAAATTAAGCATAGATTCCCTCATTTCGATATGTGCACATTATGAAGAATCACACTGTATATTAAATACAGGGTTATTGGTTATACGTCGGCAATCCGATAAGGGGATGTAGGAGGGGTCATTTGCAACCAAATGACCCCTGATGACCCCTATGAAAATGTCAAAAAATTTCGAGTAATTTAACATTATATATTTTAAAATGTATGAAATATAAAATACAAAATGACTCGAAAATTGTTGTAAAATTTTTAATACCAACTTCTTGCTACAAAAAATCCTTCTACTATCTTCGGAATTATTGTCATTAGCCCTTTAGTGTCAGTAAACTGCATTCATTGACTATTTCTCTACATGCAGTTTTTGTCATGCAATTCTCTTTATCACACGAAAAGAATCTTCACCATACACAGAGAAAACAATTTACTTTTATTGTAACGGTGGTGTTATGATACACAGGAATATTCTCAAAAGGATTATTCAAATACGTTGAATAGTTCTGAAACAAACTCTGTTTTGTTTGAAACTGGAACTGGAAATTGGTTTCCATGTGTTAAATTATTTTGCTTTAGATTGTCTTTGTTGTTGTTTCTATAAATAAGTCTCCGTACCTTATACTCAGACATGTCTTTAAATAACCAGTCATGGCCATGATGACCCAGTGGTTCAGACCTCGCCTCTCATGCAAGACGTTGTGTGCTAAATCCTTTCATTCAAAAAAATATTTTCTCATTTGGCCCCCAAAAGTGACCCTCATATTCACAATTCATTTATAAAATTATTGGTACCAAATTTCAACTTGATCGGTCTGTAGCGGTTACACCGCCACATACAAACTACGCATCATAGACATGACGTCACACAAATCCTGCATCACGCAATTAGAGTTTACCGAGCGATCGACATATATACAATATTTCAACTTCAAATCGTTGGGCAGTTGCCCGCCAGACACAACACCCGTCTGGTCGGAGAATCCTCCCTTTTCTATGGTGGATGAGTGAACTTTACACCCTGTTCCTCTCACCACTAAAGTTCCATTAGATTCGGAGCAAATTGGCTGTGACAGACAGACATACGAGTGATCCTATAAAGGTTCCGTTTTTTCCTTTTGAGGTACGGAACCCTAGAAATGCCTCGTTGGTCTAGTGGTGGCAAAGAATTATTGGGTTTTACATCAAGAATTTCTCAGTAGCAGCTCAGAGTCTAGATTTGTGCCCGGTTGATGGCAATAGTCTCACCCCTATTACATGGGACTTAAACATAACTGGCGAAATGTGGGTGTACTATAGGTACACCTCTGCCTAACCCTTCTGGAATTACAGGCGTGATGTTATGTTATATCTAAACTAATATTATAAAGAGAAAAGATTAGATTTTTGTATGGGTGTATGTTTGTTTGTTACGCTTTCACGCTAAAACGGCTGAACGGATTTAGATGAAATTTGGCACATGAGTAGAACATGACCTGTTTTAGGACATAGCGTATTTTATATTCCGATATTTCCAGGGGATCGAACCTTATGCGGGTGAAACCGCGGCGTGCAGCTAGTTTAAAATATTAAAGCAGCAACTCTTTTAAAGCCAAACAAACCGCAGCAATTCATTGACGTACCCACAATATAAGAAAATAAAGAAAGAAAGGAAGAAAGAAAAAACGTTTATTTGCGGTAAACATGAAGCAAAAAAAGCTTAAAACACAAAAATGAGAAAAGGTTTGGAGAAGCATGCGTCACATCCAAGCAAATCGGCTATCGCTCACCATTATGCTACGACCCTATGCAAGACAGAGCCCCAGTGCTGGTTTTCAGCGACAGCCGGCGCCGACGTAATGACGTCGACCGGTGCAGCAAACAAATATTAAGACGCTGTACTGGTACAGCGTACTTAAAGATTTTTTTTTTTATAATTAAATTGTGATACAATATACTAAATAGATATCAAAAAAGAAATAGACATACTTTATTCTATGTTATGAGAAGATCATCCTCAAAAAACGTTTTACGTTTTATATAATGGCAACATTTCGACGCGTCCTATTTTCCACGTAAATGTTCCCGTAAGATATCACAGAAGAAAATCCGTGTTATCCTAGTAGCGACCTCCTGAATGTACATAAATATACATTCAGGCATCCCCTGCGCGTAAAATGCATATTAATGCAAATAAATTAGCAACATTTTCACACGACTAATGATGGGATTAGAAGAATCAATCTGCCTAGCCTTTTTCCAACTATGTTAGGAAATGAAATGAACTGAAATTAAATGAAATGAAATCAAATGAAATGAAATTGTTTATTCTGTAAATAGGATATCGGAATCACTTTTACACGTCATATAAAAAATATTAAAAATAAGCTAGATGAGTTCGGCGTTTCCTATCTGACTACTCTGAGAAGAAAGGCCGAAACAAACTCAGAGGTCGCAGTAGGGTCGGCTTCCAGTCTAACCGGATGCAGCTGAATACCAATATATTTTACATGGAGTGACTAAAACAAATGAAGCATGCCGATGATACTAGGAGTGGATTAATTTATTAATTTAAACTCGTCCATTAGTCTTTTTAAGTGGTTACATTTTTCATTTCGAGAACGAGGTCGGTTTGATGAAAAATGTTAATATAATGGACTATTGGATGTGTCAAATAAGATTAACTGTGGAGGGAACTTAATTAATACACTTTGAAATGGAAGTCTTGTTAGTCCAGAAGGATAGTAGTGCTTTTCTGTCGTACTTATAAAAATGTCTGTATGATGTTTTAGATGTTTGTGAATTTGGATAGTTTCTTATTCAATCAGCCTTAACGGCTATACGGATTTGCATGAAATTTTGGACAAGGATAGACCAACATCTGGGTTAGGACATAAAATACTTTTTATCCCGTTCCTGTGACGTTTGATTGAAAGTCCTAACGCTTGCTCCGATGGAGCGTAGCGTCCGATTGCTCAAAAAGAGTCTAGTTGAGGTATCTTTAAATTATGCCAAAGATTAGAACAAGGAAACTTTTTACGGCAGAATCACTTGGCTGTATTTTGATGTCCTCCTGCACAATTCCCTTTATACCCTTTCATTTGGCAAATGTCTTAATCGTGGCCGTTTTTGGACCAACTCCTGTACACACTTGCCTACTGTCCTTAGCCTCTTTTAGATCAGATAATAACATTTTAATGATCACCTCTTAGCACTTCTCAAAAGCTTTAAAAACTTTGAAATATGGGTGTTAATTTTATTGCATAGAGTTTTGAAGTAATTATCACCATAAGCCAATTAACTTTTTGTCTTATCATAACACTAGCTTCTGCCCGCGACTTCGTTCACGTGGAAGTCGTAAGACACCACAATATACTACAATAACAGCCATATTTTTATGAAACTCTCCTGTATACTACGTGCGTTTGAAGTTTTGTTCACAGCAGCCAAAATATACAGAGAGTCAGGAGTGGTGACGCGGGAGCAAGTGACGTACAGTTGTCCGTGTGAGAAGCAGCTTGTCCCAAGGTCGACACCCGCAGTCTTCAGTGTCTGCCCCTCTGACTTATTGATAGCCATCGCAAAGCATACGCTCACAGGGAACTGCAAGCGTTTAAACTGGAAGGGGTAATTGTGGGAAATTAGTGGCATACGTGGTATAAACTCTGTCTCGCCAACGCCATAACCATAATATTATCAGTGTACCTACAAAAACGCATCCAGATTTCTAATACAAAATTCGTCAGCCTCCTGCCCTTATCCAAATTTAATTTAGGTCAACGTAGTAGGTGTTCTTCTTCCATACCTCTAATAATCGCCATATCAGTCATCACCTCCTTTTTCGCAAAATCCATCCATCGTTTCTTTAGTTTTCCTCTAGCTACACTTATCTTATTTCCACTGCAAAATATTGGTAGCAAACCAGTTTGTAGTTTTCTCATCCATATGAAAACATTTATCGTATCTCCTATTCAAAAGACCTTTTCAACTGTAAACCATTGCTATAATAGAATCTCTTCAATATTTCTCGGCTTATCGTCTCCAGCATTTGTTTCCTCTTGAAGAATGCAGAACGAAGCTTCGGGAATATTCTGGCAACGCGACGTTGGCGAGATTGCAATGCAGGTACAAATAGCGTTGTCTTGCTGCAAAACTAGCGACTTATCACCAAGAAAATGTTTCAATGAACAAATTCCTTTGCTTAAGGATTACGCTTCTCGGTCATTCTTCCATACAAACGTAGTTTTGTGATTACTCATCTGTTTGACGGTGTACGTTCAAAATTTTTAATTATATTAATTTGTTAAGTCATTATCAAGACCTGTACGGAAGCAAAATCGAAAAAAAAAAATTGTTTGGAAGTTATGAGCATCGAAACTTCCATATTTCAACACAAATTTTAACTTATTTTTGAGCGTAAATAAATTATTTATGGAGAATTAAAATGGTAAAATAAAAACGATACAGGCATAGATAATTTATTCAAAAGTTCAAATAATTTAATTTGAGTACATCCAGTCGTTTTTCCATAATATCTAAACGCCCAAAGGTCTATTCATGAAATTTTACGCGCTCGTTTTCGTTATAAATCATCGTGCATTTTACTATTAAATGAATAAATAAATGAATAAAAACTAGATAAATAAATATTAATTAAATAAATAAAAACTAGATAAATAAATATTAAATAAATAAAAACAAGATAAACAAATAAATAACTTTACTAAATAGCATGCATTTTAGCCACGCCACCAACGAGTTCGGCCCGGCGCGGCCAGCCGGTTCTTAAGTGGAACATTTCTTACTGAGGAAATGAGACATTTCCTTCGATGTTTCAGTTTTGTTTTTTCCTGTTTTGGAATGTTTAAAATGGTTTTTTGGTTCGTTGTTATTTATTGATGGGGAAGGAAATACCTCAAACGTAGGCAAGGGCGCGTCTCTGTGCCCGTATCAGTTGAGTTCGTAGATAAGTAGATAATATAGGTTCTGCATTGAACATTTTGTTGTCTGTGGATGGGTGACCATCTTAACATACCGAAACTCCTCCGTGCCTCGGAAAGCACGTTAAGCCGTTGGTCCCGGCTGTCATTCGTGGATCTTTGACAGTCGTTACGGGGCGTCAGAAGCCCGAAAGTCTGACATCCAGTCTTACCAAGGAGTATCGTATAACCCAGTATCGGTTGTGGAGGTCTGATAGGCAGTCGCTCCATGTAAAAAACGGTATTCAGCTGCATCGGTTAGACTGGAAGCCGACCCCAACATAGTTGGGAAAAGGCTAGGCAGATTGATTGATTGAACATTTTTATGGGCTGGAACAATTAATCACTTCTGCAGCTCTATTCTTACGTGTTTATCCAACAAATACAATTTTAACAGTTACAATTTTTAAAATCCCCGGCACAAACATTTCATCATTTCTCGTTTCTACACCATCACCAGACCCTGTTCACTATCTAATCTCCCAAACACGATACTTGTGCTATAAGTTGGTAAGGGAGTTGGGTATCCTGAAAATATCAGGTGATGCCGCAGCATCAGTTCAAGGTTATTATGTTCTTCTAATATCATTGAAGTAACAGAATACCTACTAAATTTTAAATCGATCAGACCTGTGGAAGATACTCACATCCATTCATCAACTAGAAAAGAGCTGATAATCTTCAAACAGCTGAAATGATTTTGATAAAACCTGTCAAAGAACCATTGCTAAAAAACCTGCTTTCAAATTTTAAAAAAATTGCATTCAAATCGGTTCACCTGTTTAAGAGCTACGGTGCCACAGACAGACACCCCTCTTTTTGCGTAGGGGGTTAAAAATAGGAGTGTTTTTTTTATACCATTACGTTAAACTCAAATATATATCAGTCAAATAACATTAACTCACGGCTTTACTTAAGGTGTGCACCACAGTCCACCAGCACCCTAATTGTGTAACATTTTTCAAAATCATTCAATCTGAATGATTTTGAAGGGTGTTGCTAATCCATTGCTTCATATAATCGAAACATTTGTCTGCTCAGCAAAGTAAATAACGCAATGAATGTTGTTATACTGTCAAAATTAAAGACATTGCTACTGTTAGAGAGATGCAATTACCCAGCTGTTCTGTTAAAATCGCATTTATATGTAATAGAGGCGACTTTATTGCCATTAACTGAACATAAATCCAGATTGCGGACACATTGGTCACATAATAGAAAATAGCAAAACAAACGAACAGAAAGCATTTCTTAAAGCTGTATGCACATGATGCGATAGTGCATTGTGCAGCAGTTCTTACTAATCTCACTAGATAACTTACATTTCTACGAAGGGTTTTTATTTCACTGCACTCGCCTGTACTCTCCCAGTAAGGAGAATAAGCTGCTTATCTACTTGAGAGCTCCACATATTGTAGATATTAAATTGTATTTGCAGAGAATAATGTTACTGAGTCTTTAGACAAAAGAGTTCTGTTGCATTGCTCGTCTGTGTATAAAATAAATGAAAAAACTTTTTACAAAAAAAAAAAACAACCGACTTCCAAAAAACACTACAAAGTGAAAAATAACTTCAATTTCGGAAGTCGGTGTCTTTGGCTTTGAATTTTCATCTTTTGACACCGACTTCCGAAATTAAAGTTATTTTTCACTTTGTAGTGTTTTTTGGAAGTCGGTTGTTTTTTTTTTTGTATAAAAAATATTTTTTACTTTTTAGTTGTGGTACCTACCCCACACAAATTCGAAAACCACTATCTGCTATGTAAATAACAGTGACAGGAACTTATCATATCATCCACATACTAAGTGCGAAAAAGTACGTATTATTGAAGCTAACCCAAAAACTATCAAAGCAAAGTTAATAAAATTTATATGGGACCACCTCGAGAGCATACCCTTTCATACAAAAAAGAATCTTCAAAATCGGTTCACAATTGACGGAGAAATCGGTGGACATACATAAAAAAAAAACAAACATACGCGACGAACATATAACCTCCTCCTTTTTGGAAGTCAGTAAAAAATTAAGCTAAATAGTAGTGGGCTGGTGGCTCAATGGTAACGGCCTCGACTTACAAGTTGTAGGTCGTAGGTTCGAACTGAGACAGGCGCTTTACTTTCTGTAAATTATTTCATCACCAATCCTCTCAAAACGGTGAAGGAAACCATCGTGAGGAAACCGGCCTAAAACTAAAAATTCGAAGACATGTGAGATCTACCAACCCGCACTGGGCAACCCGTGTGGTGGATTAAGGCCCTCTCATTCTCACTGACAGGAGATCTGTGTCCCAGCAGTGGGAACATTATAAACCGATTGAGATTGAGAAGAGTAGAGTAGAGTTTTCTATTAAAAATCAACTGTATTTTGGACCCATTTATATAACAACAGACTTGCAATAAGATCCTGTCGGGTAGCAACAAATGACTGCATGACAGATGGCAGTGGAAAATGGGACATCGTGAAGATTCAGTTAGTGAGTCTGACATAACCCCTCCATCTTTCCCAAGGCGGAACCTTATGGATGCCCATGAGAAATACCCTTCGTTAAAAAAAGGTTGGAATAGGGAAATATGTTCCTAACAAAATGTAAAACGCAATGTCTGTCTGTCAGTCAGTGCTCTAACAACTTTAGCTTCCCCTTATCCAAAACATTTCTTATTTCAGAAAAAAAAAATCTCTGACTAGGTACATAATAATATTTTATAACGTTACGAAATGGCCTGAAATCGTACAAAGCAGAGAGATTTGGAAGGAAAAAGAGGAGGCCTTTGCCCAACAGTGGGACACAATACCTACAGGCTAACAAAAAAAAAAAACGTTACGAAAAGAAAGCTTTAGGAATAGTCAACGAGCAGACCTTAGTGCACATTTAGCACCAAATAAATAAATATCCTTGCCTATCACAAAAAATAAACAAGCTAAATCTATCCAGAGAAAACTGCTATAATCCCTTAGTCTTTCCAAAACAATTGGAACCACGGAACCGCCTTTGACAACAAATCGTTCTCACTAAAATCCAACAATTGTCATTCTAGCGACGCTCGCCCTATCGCAACGAACGTTTGAGTTCACATCGTAAGTCCCTAAAATATTTTACTGTCGCAGATTTGCTCTCGAAAAAATACATACACTCTTTAAAGGATGTAGGGTCGCTGATATTGTGTTTTTCCTTATATGGAGTGTGAAGTTTACGATGATAAGGAATATTTTAGTGTGGTTTTGTCTGTATATTATTAAAGTGTTTGTTCCCATTACTTTTGATTTCAATTTTTAAATAAATCAGTAAATGCACAAAGTTCAGTTGGTCATTGGTGTAACTCGTTAATCATCATCTTAAAGTATTTTTTGAATTTCCAGGGAAACTGCAAAAAAAAAAAAACGTGTGGCACTCGTGGACTACCGCGGTAAAGCTATTGCATAGCATTTGTAACCTCCATACTTCCTATTTGTCAACGCTACACTTGGGATGATGACGTGATGACATAAAACAAAAATTACGTTCGACAACATCACGTTGTCATGGGAACCGTCATTACATGGTAGGCGAAGTAGGGGGTGTTAGGTTTTATTTTCGTTACGTTACGGAATTTCTTGATTCGGTCGCCGCGCTCAAAGCCCGCGATAAAAGCTATGCAATAGCTTAAAAAACCTTAATTAGATAATAGTCACTTCGAAGTTGCAAAGCAGTTGCCTACCTAAACTTGGCACTATCTTAAAAGCTGTCCCCAATTAATATCTTATTTATTTCCTTCTAAGAAAAGTTTGTAGGCTCTTAGCATTTTCCCAACGTGTTTGGTTTTGATTTGGTCCAAGTAACTATTTGAGCGCTCGTTACTTTAATTCGCTTGAGCAGTTTCTGAGGCAATTTGTGAAGCCGAATATTTTTGTAATAATTTTATACGTATTTCCACTAACCAAATTTAGATTACAATGGTACTCATGTTTCTATTTGACTGTCCGTCCGTATATTATTATGATGCTCATAGAAGAAGATATGGAAAGCTATGAATCTCTGAAAAAGGTTAGAAAAATGACCCAAAACGATTAAGTACATCTACTTTTCTAGATGTTTCCAAGTATCATAGTTATACAAATACTGTAAAACTTACAAGATAAGGAAACATTTTAATAAATCTTAGTTTTGTTTGTGAGATATGAGAGTTTTCAAAACATTTTCAACGCTACTTGTCGCATAACAAATCGACGCTAGCGATTCGACATTCGTTATTGTCGATATTGGAAAGCAATATCAGGAAATGTCACAATATGAGGTGCAACCATTAATACTCCTGTGATTTCAGAAGGCCAATTCGCGTAATTAAAATCGTTCAATTTAAAGTCGCAATTCTATCTCAACGACAATTAATGTCAACAACTTATTATTTTTTTTTTGGTAAATTAGAGGTATTTTTGACTGATTTATACTGAGATTAGAATGCGAATGTTCTTAAAAGTACGGGATTGCTCCTCAGGTGAGATTTAGTCTGTCATTGATAATATGTATCGACATTTAGCAACCAGCCTTGCTAAAGGGGTAACTGGGTTGTGGAAGTCAGATAGGCCGCTCCATGTAAAATACTGGTAATCAGCTGCATCCGGTTAGACTAGAAGCCAACTGCCTAAGCTAAGTAGATGATGATGATGATACCCCATATGCGCCATGCGCACTTCAATGTGTTGTGACGATATACAATTTACGACACTATGAACGCGAGAAGTAAGTACCTATCTATCTTACGATAGGTAATAGGTATTATGAGAACATTCGCAATAGTGTTTTAGTAACATTTAAAACGGCATACAAGGTAGAGATTATTTTGTATGTAAGTGTTTTCTCGTGTCTACACTTCGCAGTATTTCTTGAGGAGACACTTTCAAAGACAATTTTCGAACAACAAATTGGTGTCGACACGGTGTGACACTTGTCATGTTATTGTCGATAAAACTTTAGCGAAATATCGCGAAATGTCACAGTAAACAACGAAGGTATTGTGTTTTTCATCTTATGCGGTGAAAAAGTTACAAAAACGATGGTGCCGATTCTATTGTACACGAGCTTAACTTCATTTAGGCTATTCCATCTTTTTCTATGTAATAAAACAAAGAAAGGGACAGACACCAATATTAGAGCTGTAAACAGTGAACCTAAAACTTTCACACAAGTTTATAAATAAAAATACATAGACGGAAAACACGGCAAAGTTCAAGGCAAAATTAATTGAATTTTTAATTTGACATCTCTAACTTAGTTCTTCTCTGTTCCTAATCCTTTTCTCGAGCTGTCAGCTAGTAAGAGATGTCAATTCTTTAAGATTAGTTTAGTTTGTAAACAAGGGAATCGACGCCAATATCTACCTATGGTTGGTAACTTGACTGCCTGCAAAAGGGTTACTTTTAAAGAATCTTTCAATGCAGGGATTTGAAAGTATTAATGGTTCTATATGCTATTTAGTTGCGTAGCTTTGGAAGGGCTCCCACAAGATGGACCGATGGCCTTGTGAAGGCAGCAGTAATCAGATGGATGCGGGAAGTATATTGGGTGGCAGGGACATCGACGCGAAAACTGAAACCATGGATTCAGTACATGATTCTGAAACCCCTGCGTTGAAATTTTTCGTCGGTTATTAAAAAAAAATCAGCTGTTTCATACATTTTGACCGCGTAGGTAACTACTTTTCTATGAAACAGCTGATTTTTTTTAATAACGGACGAAAAATTTCAACGCAGGGTTTCAGAATCATGTACTGAATCCAACGTTTCAGTTTTCGCGTCGATGTCCCTGACACCCTGTAGAATCGGTCGAAGTGGCGGTGCTTGGGGGAGGCCTATGTCCAGCAGTGGCTGAAATGATGATGATGAAGTTGCCATAAAACAATCTCAATCATACAGAGAGGATGATCATTATTAATCAACGTGTTTTTTTCGGTGTATTTTCCCTTTAATTTTATTGTTATTTTATTTTGTTATGGCGGCCATAGTAAGACCAAAAGAACGATGGATGGAATGTGTGAAAGATGATATGGCTAGAAAGGAGGTGACAACCGATATGACGACTGATAGAGAAGTATGGAAGAAAGGGACATGTTGCGCCGATCACAAATAAATTGGGATGAAGGAAAGAGAATGATGAAGATGGCGGCCATAGTAGTACACACTGTGAAAATTATAGGTGTCGACCTATTACGATTCGAAAGATACAACCCTGTGTCCGTCTACGGACGAACAGACGGACGGACGGACGAACGGACGGAAGGACGGATGGACGGACGTACAGATGGACAGACGGATGGATAACGGAACCATAGTAATAGGGTCCCGTTGGCGAATGTGTAATATATGGCATATTATCAGATAGTGTTATATCTCTTGAAATAACGTTCACATGATTTAATTTTCATATGCTTTAAAATAACAAATAGCCTAATTTTGTGAGATCTAATTGAATAATCTAATTTCATATAACCTTCTTTTGCTCTAATAACATTTAATATAACGTTAATTTCATACAATTTTCAATTTATATAATATTCTTTTTATAACGTTCAGTTGACCTAATTTTCATATTTACAAATTTTCAGCTAAAACTCTGTAATAAATAACCTCATCTAAACCTAATGATTCATCAACAATAGAGGGGATCTGGCGCTCGGCGGGTCGGCGGAGTACGCTCGCTTCGCTCGCTCGCCTTCGCGCGTTAATGGTCACTATTCTAACGTAACCTAACCCAAATGACGACGTTTCTAAATTATATTAAACATTACTTATAGATTTTGAATATTATAGTAATTGAATATTATATTATTTGAATATTAAGTCAAATGTGCACTATAGAAAATGTTCATTATAGGTATGTACCATATAAAATTAGGTAAAATGAAATTATATCAAAAATCCATTACATCATTTCATCGTTATATTAAAAAAAAGTACATATGATCATTAGAACTTTTGTTCTTATTTCAAACGTTAACACCCTTTTCATTTATTTATCTTTTGTATAGAATCTTTTCTATTTTGTGAACGTGAGAACGCTATAGGCTTAGTGGACTGTAGATTTGTTGACATTTTCTATTTTACCTGGACCTATACTGTCCTCCCATACCTATTAACACTGTTATTTGAAAATATTGTAAAAGCCAATTATTTTTGAAAGAGTAACCGTGGAGTTTCTTTCCGGCTCTTCTCCATAGGATACGACCAATTGAAACCGTGCACCTAGCTTCTGACGTTTCATAAGTGCCCATGTTGGTTTATGTGAAATAAAATATTTCGTTTTTTTTTTAAACCAGTCATTTTCCACAGGCCTCCGTTCCAATATAACATGCAATATAAAATGTTTGGGGCAATTAATTGTTATAATAAAAGCGACTCCAATTCTGAACCCCGTATAAAGTGAACTCGACCCGAATAGCGCCATATCACTCGTGTAGACATTAAATAAAAAAAATAACGGTTTTGGGCTTGTTACATGCTAAACTTTACGAGGCGTAGAACATTAACTAGAATGTACCTAATAAACAAGGGATTTTTTTATCCGTGTATCTATATCAAATTACGGAGGTTCTTTTTTGCATTTTACCAAGAGGCTTTGTGACGATAATAAATAATAAGTTTTCCTTTTCTAAGTTAGTTTTAATGATGGTCGCCAGATCATTTGGGTAAGTTTGAGTACTTTATGCGGCCTACCCAAATGTCCTTTCTTTTGTATTGTTCATCAAATCGTTGAGCTCGTTAAGTTCTGAGTTGAGCTCCACGATTACTGACAAATGCGTGCACTGACTGGACAGGTGCACTCAAATCTGTGTGGTTCTTTTCTCAAAATAACGTTTCTGATATCAATCTACATGGTTCACATATGTTCTGACCAAGATTATGTCGAGGCTTTAAAAGATACTGACCTCTGAGTTCATTTCGGCCCTTCTTCTCAGAGTAGTCAGATAGGAAACGCCGACCACACAATTTATTTTTTAAATAGCTTGCAATTTAGTGTTTTTACTGTTTTTGGTAATTTATTAAACAGATAGGTACTGAATAAATTAACAGACTTTGTTTTACATCTCACATCTTTTTGCGATAAAAGAACTACGTTGCGAGACTTACATTTTTCACAAGTTTTTTTTTTTTGATGGTACGCATTTTACCAAGAACATTATAAGAAAATTTCCGTCTAAAACAGTAATACTTACATTCTTTACAAGATTTAATCTGTAAATAACAGTAACTTAGGACATTATTGCCCTACCCCGTGCATTTTTTTTAGAGCTGGAGGTGCACAGGGGGGGCAGCCTCGACGTTTTATATAGAACTAGCTGCGCCCCGCGGTTTCACCCGCATAAGTCCCGATCCCGTGGGAAAAAAAAAAGTATCGTATGTTCTTTTCCAGGGCATCCTTAATATTATAAATGCGAAAGTCAGTTTGTTTGTTACGCCTTCACGCTAAAACGGCTGAACGGATTTGAATGAAATTTGGCACATATATAGATGATGCCCTGGAAAAGAACATAGGATATTTTTTTTTTCCCACTGGATCGAGACTTATGCGGGTGAAACCGCGGGGTGCAGCTAGTCATCTATATATGTGCCAAATTTCATCCAAATCCGTTCAGCCGTTTTAGCGTGAAGGCGTAACAAACAAACTTACTTTCGCATTTATAATATTAAGGATATTTCACTTTTTGCATGGAAAATAAGAAAAAATACTACCCACATGTAGAGTGTCAGGGGTTTCATAAAGGGGGTTGAAATTTTCATTATTTTTGCGATTGGTCGCACCATTTTCGAGATATGTGCAAAAGAAAAAAAAAGATACAGTACTGTTTTTTTTTAAGTGCATTCAGACACAGGGTTCGAGCTGAAAATTGTAAAGTAGCATAATGTACGAGCTCAACTTTTAACTTTATAATCATTCACCTGTAATCTCCGAAGGGTTTGGCAGAGGTGTACCTACATTTCGCCAGCCACATGTTCAAGTCCCATGTAATAGGGGGCGAGCCTATTGATTGCCACCAACCGGGCACAAATCCCAACAACAAGTTGCTACTGAGAAATTCCTGATAGAAAAACCTAATAACACTTTGCCCGACCGAGGAATCGAACCAAAGACCTCATGCTCAGCAGTAGCACTTGCCACCACTAGACTAACGAGGTAGTCAACACAACTTTTAAAATCGTGAAAACCCATCCAATTTTCCACCCGAAAACACTCGAAAAATACACTTAACCCAGTAGCCCCTTTACGAACTCCACTTTTCACTCACCAGCCGAAAAGATAAGCGGATTTATCCAAAAAAACTCCGTAATTCCGCATTTCAAAATGGGAATAATAGCCCTGCCAACAGGGTTACCGGATCTGGATTTACTGCTCTTGCTACTTGACTTTTTTACACCTTTTCCCGTTAAATGTAAGCCCGACTTTTCGGGATTTCGTGTCGGAAAATTACCGGGTATCAGCAGAATTAACTCTTGTGCTCTGAATGTGTGTTTAAATGAATTGCATTTTAAATGCAGTGTGCAACGGACTGTGAAACGTTTGGGCTGGGCTTACTTAAACGTATTTCACTGTGTCATTTTCCGAGGACATTGGAATTGATCACAGGGCCCAGTCGTTGCATGAGGCGATGACAGATGAAATCAAAAACGCAATGTGAAAATGAGATGGAACAATGACATAAGAAAAAGTGAGTCAAAGGCAATATTGACATAATTAGGGTTCCGTACCTCAAAAGGTAAAAACGGAACCCTTATAGGATCACTCGTGTGTCCTGTCCTCTGTCACAGCCAACTTTCTCCGAATCTAATGGACTGATTAAGTTGAAATTTGGTACACATATCAATTTCTGTGACCCAAACACAGACGTGTTACTAAAATAAATGAATTTTGAATATGGGGTCACATTTCGGGGTCAAATTGAATATTAAAATAGTAAAATTTTGCTAACTATACCGCGTGACATATCAAGTGAAAGGACTTGTTTTGAAGATCCCATTTTGATAAAATAATTTTAAAATAAATACTTTTAATGATATTTAAAAAAATTGATGAAAATTGACCATTCTCCCCCCCTTATCTCCGAAAGTACCAAGCCTACAATTTTGAAAAAAGTACACAATATAGTTCTATACTTATAGATTACAGGAAAACTTATAAAAAGTCTATGGTCTTAAAATAACAAGGTAAATTTCCCAATATTGTGCTTAAAAGTTACATTTGCAGTTGGAATGTATGGGAAAAAGACTTTTTCAAGTACAATGTTATGTTTGGCCTTGGGATGAATTCGTCCTAACTACGGAACTCTTAATTGTGCGTGGTCCGACACGCCCTTGGCCGGTTTTTTTACTACTATAAATTACCATAATTTATTAAAATAAACATGGTAATTTGAGAGCAGTTAATAGACTCTTAGATAATTAAGCTGTTAATGAGGTGCCAGAGAAGCCACATGTGCAGAGTGCAGAAGGAATTATTGCCAAACTTCCTTATTGAAGATAAGGAAGTTTGGCAATAATTCGTAGTCTTTAATTTTATAACATGCTTTTTTGATATGGACACGTTTGATGTGGGTTGTAAACTTTCCATGGCTAAGTTCTGTAACGGATTCTGCCAACTTGTTAAGTAATAATATTCAACTATAGGTACAGCTGTGTGTACACAAGTGTCATATAGTGTATCACCATAACTAGCTTCTGCCCGTGACTTCGTTCGCATGGAAATCGTAAGACATCACAATATACTACAATAATAGCCATATTTTTATAAAACTTCCCTGTATACTACGTTTGTAGTTTTATTCTCAGCAGCCAAAATATACAGAGAGTCAGGAATGGTGACTCGGGAGCAAGCGACGTAACAGTTGTCCGTGTGAGAAGCAGCTTATTCTGAGGTCGACAACCGCAGCCTTCAGCCTTCAGTGTCGGCCCCTGTTACTTGTTGATCGCAAAGCATACACTCCCAGAGAACTGCACGCGCTTTAACTGGTAATTATGGGGAATTTGTACTTTATACGCGCTATAAACACTGTCTCACCATCGCCACAACCTGTTAGAATTTCCACCTCGATGACGTTCCTCTGCAAAGACATGACTTTGAGCTGGTTTCCGTTACACAGATATACAACCGGAAGTCCACTTGCCATTTGTGAATTGAGAAATTCTACGGGGTGATATTTGGCATCATCTTCCTCCACATCAGTATTAATGGAGGTGTATATCACTTCACTCCCTTCAATTTGTGAGAGAATACTGTGGTTGATCGCTGCAGCTTGATCATCTTCGTAGTTAAAACGGAAACACGCCTAAGAATTCTCTTGGTACGGTATTTGACTGATATCCACGTATATCAGACGAATAAGATCTTCTAAAGTGGGATCTACTCTACCAAGAGTCTCTGGTAGAGTGCTTTCACCAACTTTTAGAAGAACTTTGGAGAATACTTGAGCATTTGAATTACCGCCAAGCCGAGGTCGTATGATGATGGTCAAGCGCAGTTTATGAACTCTCGACCATAGAGTCGACCTTTTCAACGAAGTATTCACTTTTTTTTGTCAAAACTGTGACACCACCCATCATATCTTGGTTTCTGCGGATGTCCTGCAGGGTTCTGTTTACAGTTTCCACTGCTTTCCTTTTTGCCATAATGCATTCATCCCATACGACGAAGCGCAATCCCCTAAGCACACATCCCTTGTTACTGTTGCGTGACACCCCACAAACAGGCGTTTCGTTGCTCTCTAAATCGATGGGAATCTTAAACATGACGTGCGCTGTTTTGCCACCAGGAAGCAGTGTGGCAGCGATTCCAGAAGATCCACCCACACACATACATATTTTAAAATCGCTTGGACAAATCTGCTGTCAAAATCTGTAAAAAAAACATTTTATTCCTACAGTCTTTTGCTCTAAAATGATCAGAATACAACCTAGAATGTTTTGTGACTGTAAAGTACTTGTAACTTAGTAGTTTCCCATAGCTTACGAAGTTTTCCATTTTTTGTGAATTAATACATTCTATGAACTATTACATACACAATCCAAAAAAAAAATCGTTTTACAAAAAGAGTTAAAAAAAAACAGATGTAAATCGAACTTACTACCCCGGGCGGCCTACCACCAGCTCATAAAGCAGTATTATTTTAATGTTACTTCAGTGGGAGAAAGAGATGGAGCTATACATCCTGTAGAGCTTCATCTCTTTCCCACACTGAAGTAAACTAAAGTAATATTAAAATAATACTGCTTTTGAGCTGGTGGTAGGCCCTCAGGACTTCAAATCATTCGTCCAACCGCTTACTTATTCGCTTTGTTGAAAGTTAGCTAAAATAGCCGTTCCTATATAAAAGGTAGCGTGATGATAATCATTTAAAAAGTTAAATCGGTAACTACCTATCTACAATATCCCAACCTTTTGGCGCGTCCTTTTACAATTTGCAGAGAAAAATACGAACATGATGTAATATTGCTCATCCCCCATAGCAAATAGCGTGATAGTTTATGCTCTACAGTTGGTACAGACAAACATTCTAAAAACTTTATTTTCCGCATAAGAATCGATCCCATACCTCGTAGCAATAACTTTCTTTAAAAAAAATTACTTCGCTACGATTTTATTATATCTATAGATTATAGGTACATAATCAAAAAAAAAATCGTATAACAAAATGTGAAAAAAAAGAAAAAAAACCGTAGGTGGGAAACGAACTTACAACCCCATGTTTGCAAAGCAACCGCCCAACCGTTGAGCTAAATGCTTTGTTGAAACTTGTCTAAAATAGCCGTTCCTATATATTTCATGATTGACTGCTTAGTTCCATAAAGGTATAGCGTGATGATAATCATTTAAAAAGTTTAATCGATAACCATCTACAATATCCTAAAATTTTGGCGCGTTTTTTTCCAAAAATACGAACATAATATAATATTGCTCGTCCCCCATAGTAAATAGCGTGATAGTTTATACCCTATAGTTTGACCAGACTTATAGGGAACACCTATGCAAAATTTTAACAGAATCTATCCGGTAGAATTTGCGTCATGCTAGAACATAAAAATACAACATAATGTAATATTGCTCGTCCCCCATAGTAAATAGCGTGATAGTTTATACCCTATAGTTTGACCAGACACACAGGGTATATCTATGCAAAATTTTAACAGAATCTGTCCGGTAGAATTTGGGCCATGCTGGAACATACATACAGACAAACAGACAAACAGACAAAAATTCTAAAAAAAATATTTTCGGCATTAGAATCGATCCTAGACCTCGTAGCAATTACTTTTTTTCAAAAATATTCAATGTACAGTTTTGACTTCGCTACGATTTTATTATATGTATAGATAATTAAACAGATGTATGTTTTTGAATAATAAATTATATTTATACTTATAGCTCTACCTAATCCTTCGGGGAATTCAGGCATGATGAATAATGTGTCAATCTGATAAACAGTTAATTTCCTTATCCGTTTGTTTCTATGGTCTATTTAAACCCTTGTTTCAAATTGATGTTATTTCCATTTAAACAAACATCAGCTTTATGCTAGTGTAATAAAAGTTAATTTTAGACTGATTAGTACTGTTAAAAAGGTAAAAAAATATGAAGTTGTAGCGCAAACTGAACCTTATGTGTAGGCATTACATTTACATGTTTTTCCTAAAACTCGTGTTTGTTTACATGTTTGGCATATTAATTGCGAACGCAGATTAGGTACCTAGAGTACCTACTGAAAGGATCTTGTTTACCGTGTACATTAATCCCAAGTACTACAGTAGGTAATGTGGGATAATATGTGCCCATATTTGGTGAACTACAGCTAAAAGGATAGACTTCGGGGAATGATAAAGGACTCTTAATTGTCAGAGACAGGATTTTCATAGTAACATGTAATATTTTTAGTATTCGAAGTCAAAGGGTAATTTTATTATGGCCATTCTTCTTTGAACTGTCAAGAAGTCGGTCAGTAAGTCCGAAAGTTAAAAAAACTTTCCAAAATGTAGGTGCAGTAGGTACACACGGCTACACATCAAGCTATATATTTCCATTATAAGCTGACCTCGCATTGTACAGAAATCCAATACAATACAAGATCAGCAAAAACTGAAAATGTATAGCTTGATGTGTAACGGGAAATTAACTTTTTTATGTATGTACTTACTCTTAACTCTAAACTTACTTAGGTACTCTCTCTCTCTCACTATTTGTTTTTATTTTTAATTCTGTGACGCTTATAATTTGACATTTAATTTTTAATTCAATTCTGTGTCCCTTACAATTTGACATTTTATTTTTATTTCAATTCTGTGACCCTTATAACATAACATTTTATTTTTATTCCAATTCTGTGATTCTTTTAATTTGTGTCTACTCATTCGTTTATTTTAATTTCATTTGACATTTTATTTTTATTTCTTTCTGTGACCCTTATAATTTGGACCTACTGATTTGTTTATTTAATTGCATTGACATTTTATTCTATTCTGTTGCAGTATTGTGAAATTTTATTTTATGTAATAAGGGTTTTGCCTGAGTTAAATGTTTTTTTGGAACGAAGTTCTTTAACGCAGCTTGTAAACTTTCAGAAATCGTCATGCTAAAAGTGTTAATACTTGCGACTGTCTTCTTCTAATTCAAAGAGAAAGAGAGAGAGAGAAAGAACGCCGGCAGTAAAAACAAAAGAAAACAGTAAAGTGATTATAGTGTCGTGGGATAAAATTGTACACATCGAGATTCGAGCCGAGTACACTGCATGCCGGAGAGAGAGAGAGAAAGTGAGATTTTGGTCAAAATTAAAATCCAAGATGGCGGCTTTGAACATTTTAAAATTTTTAGTCATGGGTGTCGTTTTTGTAGTTTTCGAGGGTGCTAAAGCCAATAGTGAGGTCAAAAAGTAAATTCAAGATGGCGGCCGTGAAAATTTTCAAATTTTTCGTCATGGGTGTCGTTGTCATAGTTTTCGAGGGTGCCAAAACCGATATGATGTCCAAGATGACAGCTGCGAAAATTTTGTTTTCGTTTTAAATCATACGTGAGAAAGAACTTTGTTCCTGACGGGGGTCCCCCGATCGCATACATTTTTTTAAAATTTAGAATGTCAGATTAGGTAATTTATGTATTTATTTTTCACCAAGGCACAATTTGTAATGTTTTATACGACAATTGGTAAAGAATAGTACATTGTCATGAAAATTGGAAGAAAGGAGGGAGCGGCCTATTCCCAGAAGTAACTAAATACAGGATTACTGAATAAAAGGACGTGTTTTTCGTAAAAAAATAAAAAATAAAACAATTATTTGATCTGGAATTCTCGATTTTCCAAAAAATATACCATTTTGTCGATATTACGCAAAAATATCTCCCTTGTGACACATAAAAACAATGTTATTCACCTAAATGGATATTTTATTTTTACTATAATGTTTTCTAATACAAATGGCTATCAATAATACGTAGAAAAATACTATTGCTATCAGTACTATAGGTAAATGATTATATTTTGAGACGATGTTATCTTCGAATTTAGGTCATTCACCTCTGAAAATGAGGGTAGAAAAATAAGTAGAAATGGTATCAACTTAAACCATCTTACCAAACAGTACTCAACCGAAGAAACTATTCGTAACGGAATGTAAACTAGAGTAAATAAAGGATATGGGCGTTTCGCGCGACCCCAATTTCGAAAGCCTGATCGGGAGGTCGGTACCCATTTTTAACCGACTTCCAAAAGGAGGAGGTTCTCAATTCGACTGAATGTTGTTTTTTTTTTTTTGGATGTTTGTTACGCGATTACTCCGTCAATTATGAATTGATTTTGATGATTATTTTTTGTTTGGTAGATCATACTTCAGAGGTAGTCCCATATAAATTTTATTAACTTTACTTGGGTAGTTTTTGAGTTAACTTCAATAATACGTATTTTTACCTCACTTAGTATGTGGATGATATTATGATAACTTCCTGTCACTGTTATTTACATAGCAGGTAGTGGTATTCGAATTTGTGTGGGATAGGTATCACAACTAAAAAGTGAAAAATAAAAACTTTTTACAAAAAAAAACAACCGACTTCAAAGAAAACACTACAAAGTGAAAAATAACTTTAATTTCGGAAGTCGGTGACAAAGAACGAAAATTCAAAACCAAATACACTGACTTCCGAAATTAAAGTTATTTTACACTTTGTAGTGTTTTCTTTGAAGTCGGTTGTTTTTTTTTTGTAAAAAGTTTTTTTCTGGATCTAATAGTTGGCTAAAGATACCGTGCATTCGTATTCAATCAGGACCCTATCTAATTACTGTTCACTTGGTGGTACCTAAATGGTATAGTCGCTGGCACGTAACTTGGCAATAATCGTAGATTCACCGAATTCGTTTTCGCTTGTTAAGTATTCTTAACAAATCAATCCAATCCACCTAGCCTTTTCCCAACTACGTTTGGGTTGGCTTCCAGTCTAACTGGATGCAGCTGAATAGTGTATTTTACATGGAGCGACTACCTATCTGACTTCCACAATCCAGTAACTGGGTAATACGCTACCCCTTGATAAGACTGGTTTGGACTTTCGGGCTTCTGACGACCCGTAACGACTGTCAAAGATCCACGAAAGACAACCGAGACCAACGGCATAACGTGCTTTCCGAGGCACGGAGGAGTCTCGGTATATTAAGATGGTCACCCATCCACAGACCAACACCGGTAGCTTAACCTGATGGACCGAACCGTGCGGCTGTTATTACTTAGCCACGAGCTCTTCTCGTATCAACAAATATTTTTAAAAATAAATTATGGAAATAACCATGGAATAATGACATGCAATCAAAGTGTCATTTTTTTGTTGCATTAAGTGTACATACGCAAACTTACTCCCAATACCCCAAAACCTTACCAAGTTATACGTACCAAAATAAGAACCATCCTGCTCTAAAATAACTAATTTAATTCCGAATGTAACTATTTAACCTCAAAATAGATACTAATCCCCGAATGAATCTTAAAGTCGCTTCCCCAATATCATAATCTAAAACTGTATAATAAAACTACATATTCACAATATTTCAGGGATAAGGAAAATAATATACAACACCAAGATAATTTGTCTGTCATTTATATTTCTTTGCTAACATCAAATTCAATATTCTACACCATACCATCACATCTCCTATTCCCCACATAATATCACAATTCAATCCGTATTCTAATATTTACCATGAAACTAATAGGTTACCTTAATTTACAGTAGATTTCCAACCAATACCATGCCAATCTATCTTTTTACCGACACAGCCACCAAGCACATCTTACCGTCACGAGCGCCCAGCGAATCTTTGGGTGTTGCCAGTACAATAACCAACAATTACGTATTTATAAATTGAAACCTAACAGTACCGACGACAGTATTCAAAAGTAGCTACTGGATAACTGGTTTATCTGATCCCAACCTATTTGGAGTACATTAAAAGAGCCTCTGCAATCTACTGTAGATTACTATTGTAACTTGCAGAGGCTCTAAGGTCAAACTATGTCAGTCTTACCTGAGCAGTTGGTCATACTACCCACATAAATAAGACTTCATAATGTCATAAGCTCTTTTCGAATCCTCTTCATTGGTCTCCTTGTTCCATACACTGCTGAGTATAAACTACCTCCCTTTTGTGACATGCTTCCCTGGTATGTGCGAGTCTCAACCAGGTCTTAGACTGTGTGTACGTGATGGTCGCGCTCGTTTATAAGAATATACTAGCTATGAATATGCTAGCTTTTTTCGGGTGACCACTGAAAATCAGCGCTGTGCTGTGGGTCCCCCATAGCACTGCATTATGCTGAGTGGAAGCCTTCTTGTCACAGTCATGTCGTGCAGCTGCCGACTAATTTCTGTTTTATGCTCGTGTATGTACTTTTTTTTTTGTTTTCAGTTACTCTCGTCTTTTGCACGTGTTTCTGTGACAAATAAACCTATTTTTCTTTCTTTCTTGTCTTTCTTTATTTTCTTTCTTTCTTTTCTTTCTTTATTTTCTTTCTTCCTTTTCTTTCTTTAGCTTCGCACCGTGGTTTCACCCGCGTAAGGGTTGATCCCGTGGGAATATCAGGATAAAAAGTATCCCATTTCTTAATACAGGTCATGGTCCACCCATGTGTCAAATTTGATCCAAATCTGTTTTTCCGTTTTAGCATGAAAGCGTAACAAACAAACTCTTTTTCGCATTTATAATATTAGTTAGGATTAGCTTCTGCCCGCGACTTCGTTCGCGTGGAAGTCGTCAGACACAATATACTAAAAAAAACAACCATATTTTTATAATCGCATCGCCCGCCCGTGCTAACTTTTTGTCATTTTGCTCGGCTTCTAAGGGTCGTAGCGTAATGTTAAATAGCCTATAATTTTCCACATGAATTACTCCGTCCCCTGGTGAAAACCGTATGAAAATCCGTTCGGTAGTTTTGAGTTTATCGCCAGACAGACAGACACGGCGGGCGACTTTGTTTTTCATAACATTTGTAGTGATTGACGTAGGTACTCGCGCGATCAATCAAGTCACGTTTGTTCGTCATTCATGAAAACGATCGCGTAATCGCGTATTCGCGCGACGGTTGCTTTCGGTTACGACACAGAGTTACCCTACCACTTCTTTATTACTGCTATTTTTATTACCTCAATGCCAATATGACAAAATAAGATTCCAATAATTTCTGCCTCACCCATCCAACTAAACACAATAATCTGATACAAAAAGTAACAGAAACTTCGCAGGTATTGAACGAAGCGGGTCCGATAGCAGAACTTAGTAAGCCGTTCATTGAGACAGTAGTGTTATCTTAATAACCTTATCTTAGAGAACGCTTAGTAAGGGGCCACGGACAGCGGGGATTGGACGATAAATTAACATTTGGACACATTTAGATGATTTTCTTTTTTTTGTTGGAGATACGACAAATTAATGTTGCATTTTGCTATTTTTGGTAGAAGTATAAGATTTGTCACACACTTTATATCACAATCTGAATCATTTTGAAGGATACTACTAATTCATTGCTTCGTATGTTCAAAAAATGTGTCTGCTCAACAACGTATATAACGCAATGAATGTTGTTGAACTGTCAAAATGAAAGACATTGTAACTGTAAAGTAGGGATGGCGATTCTTTCCGAAAAAGATCGATTTTTAAATCGATTCGAATCGTAAGCTGATGTATCGATTCACAAAAAAATCGAGGTCTAAAAGATCGATTTCTAAAAAAACGTTTTTTTTTTTTCAAGTTTACATTTATTGTAAACTAGCTTCTGCCCGCGACTTCGTTCGCATGGAAATCGTAAGACATCACAATATACTACAATAACAGCCACATTTTTATAAAACTTCCCTGTATACTACGTTTGTAGTTTTATTCTCAGCAGCCAAAATATACAGAGAGTCAGGAATGGTGACTCGGGAGCAAGCGACGTAACAGTTGTCCGTGTGAGAAGCAGCTTATCCTAAGGTCGACACCCGCAGCCTTCAGCCTTCAGTGTCGGCCCCTGTGACTTGTTGATCGCAAAGCATACACTCCCAGAGAACTGCACGCGCTTTAACTGGTAATTATGGGGAATTTGTACTTTATACGCGCTATAAACACTGTCTCACCATCGCCACAACCTGTTAGAATTTCCACTTCGATGACGTTTCTCTGCAAAGACGTGACTTTAAGCTGGTTTCCGTTACACAGATATACAACCGGAAGTCCACTTGCCATTTGTGAATTGAGAAATTCTACGGGGTGATATTTGGCATCATCTTCCTCCACATCAGTATTAATGGAGGTGTATATCACTTCACTCCCTTCAATTTGTGAGAGAATACTGTGGTTGATCGCTGTAGCTTGATCATCTTCGGAGTTAAAACGGAAACACACCTAAGAATTCTCTTGGTACGGTATTTGACTGATATCCCCGTATATCAGACGAATAAGATCTTCTAAAGTGGGATCTACTCTACCAAGAGTCTCTGGTAGAGTGCTTTCACCAACTTTTAGAAGAACATCGGAGAATTCTTGAGCATTTGAATTACCGCCAAGCCGAGCTCGTATGATGATGGTCAAGCGCAGTTTATGAACTCTCGACCATAGAGTCGACCTTTTCAACGAAGTTTTCACTTTTTTTGTCAAAACTGTGACACCACCCATCATATCTTGGTTTCTGCGGATATCCTGCAGGGTTCTGTTTACAGTTTCCACTGCTTTCCTTTTTGCCATAACGCATTCATCCCATACGACGAAGCGCAATCCCCTAAGCACACATCCCTTGTTACTGTTGCGTGACACCCCACAAACAGGTGTTTCGTTGCTCTCTAAATCGATGGGAATCTTAAACATGACGTGCGCTGTTTTGCCACCAGGAAGCAGTGTGGCAGCGATTCCAGAAGATCCACATACATATTATAAAATCGCTAGGACAAATCTGCTGTCAAAACTGTAAAAAAACATTTTATTCCTACAGTCTTTTGCTCTAAAATGATCAGAATACAACCTTGAATGTTTTGTGACTGTAAAGTACTTGTAACTTAGTAGTTTCCCATAGCTTACGAAGTTTTCCATTTTTTGTGAATTAATACATTCTATGAACTATTACATACACAATCCAAAAAAAAATCGTTTAACAAAAAGAGTTTAAAAAAAACAGATGTAAATCGAACTTACTACCCCGGGCGGCCTACCACCAGCTCATAAAGCAGTATTTTTTTAATGTTACTTCAGTGGGAGAAAGAGATGGAGCTATACATCCTGTAGAGCTTCATCTCTTTCCCACACTGAAGTAAACTAAAGTAATATTAAAATAATACTGCTTTTGAGCTGGTGGTAGGCCCTCAGGACTTCAAATCATTCGTCCAACCGCTTACTTATTCGCTTTGTTGAAAGTTAGCTAAAATAGCCGTTCCTATATAAAAGGTAGCGTGATGATAATCATTTAAAAAGTTAAATCGGTAACTACCTATCTACAATATCCCAACCTTTTGGCGCGTCCTTTTACAATTTGCAGAGAAAAATACGAACATGATGTAATATTGCTCATCCCCCATAGCAAATAGCGTGATAGTTTATGCCCTACGGTTGGTACAGACAAACATTCTAAAAACTTTATTTTCCGCATAAGAATCGATCCCAGACCTCGTAGCAATAACTTTCTTTAAAAAAAATTAACTTCGTTACGATTTTATTATATCTATAGATTATAGGTAGATTATCAAAAAAAATAATAATCGTAAAACAAAATGTGAAAAAAAAAAGAAAAAAAAAACCGTAGGTGCGAATCGAACTTACAACCCCACGTTTGCAAAGCAACCGCCCAACCGCTGAGCTAATTGCTTTGTTGAAACTTGTCTAAAATAGCCGTTCCTATATATTTTTTGATTGACTGCTTAGTTCCATAAAGGTATAGCGTGATGATAATCATTTAAAAAGTTAAATCGATAACCATCTACAATATCCTAAAATTTTGGCGCGTTTTTTCCCAAAAATACGAACATAATATAATATTGCTCGTCCCCCATAGTAAATAGCGTGATAGTTTATACCCTATAGTTTGACCAGACTTATAGGGAACACCTATGCAAAAATTTAACAGAATCTATCCGGTAGAATTTGCGTCATGCTAGAACATAAAAATACAACATAATGTAATATTGCTCGTCCCCCATAGTAAATAGCGTGATAGTTTATACCCTATAGTTTGACCAGACACACAGGGAATATCTATGCAAAATTTTAATAGAATCTGTCCGGTAGAATTTGCGCGATGCTGGAACATACATACAGACAAACAGACAAACAGACAAAAATTCTAAAAAAAATATTTTCGGCATTAGAATCGATCCTAGACCTCGTAGCAATTACTTTTTTTCAAAAATATTCAATGTACAGTTTTGACTTCGCTACGATTTTATTATATGTATAGATAAAAATCCATTTTATGAAAAACAAAAAGGTACCATAATAAATGATTTCTTATCAGTAAAAACAGTTTTTTTTTTTAGTTCAGGGAATTCTATAATACTTAACAATTATTTTTATTACCACATCAAAGTCAGATCAGGGGCAGGGGCAGGGGCAGGATCAAAGCTCTACAGGACGTATAGCTCCATCTCTTTCTCCCACTGAAGTAATATTAAATAATACTGCTTTATGAGCTGGTGGAAGGCCCCCAGGTATGAAAGAAGACATTTATTTTCAAAATGTATTTATTACATGAAAAACTTAAAGTTCTCAATGCTTCATAAATTTCTAAAGAGGAAAAAAAATCGGATGGCGATTTTCAAGAGTGAAATATCGATTCACTGAATCGATTCAGTCCTGCATATCGATTTAAAAAATCGATTCTTCGATTAATCGATCTCAGATCGCCATCCCTACTGTAAAGTGTATTACGCAATCATCACGCTGTTTGACAATTTTCGGATCTTTACCAAATAAATACAAAAATATAAAAGATAGAAAGCAGAGATGTTAAATGTGTCATTGCGTTAAAACTTAACCCTTTACGGTAGCGCAGTCGCGAAAAAAGTTCAATTAATAGTTAAAAAATTATAATGGCGGTCGTGTTTCTTAATTTTGCTCAAGGTTTCGAAGAGATTTATTTTATTTTAATGCAAGATGCAAGATGTCTTTGACCAGTGCGTGTTGCCAGTGATGACCTATGGTACTGAAACGTGGTCGCTCACAATGGGCCTTATCAGAAGGCTAAAAGTCACCCAAAGGGCAATGGAGAGGGCTATGCTTGGAGTTTCCCTACGTGATCGAATCAGAAATGAAGAGATCCGCAGGAGAACCAAGGTAACCGACATAGCCCGAAGAATTGCCAAACTTAAGTGGCAATGGGCAGGGCACATTGCTCGCAGAACGGATGGCCGATGGGGTCGAAAGGTTCTGGAGTGGCGACCACGTACCGGAAGACGTAGCGTTGGAAGGCCTCCCACAAGATGGACCGATGACCTTGTGAAGGCCGCAGGAATCCGCTGGATGCGGAAAGCACAGAATCGGTCGAAGTGGCGGTGCTTGGGGGAGGCCTATGTCCAGCAGTGGACGTCTTTCGGCTGAAATGATGAATGCAAGATATAAATAATCCTAATCCTTAACAGGTAGGAACATAACAATATTCAAAAATACCCTATTTTTTTTTTAAGATATGTTGGAACCTGGAACCTATTAGTGACAGTTTTGTAAAATTAAAAGATTTATTTATTTAAATCTGCACACAGATTAGTACACATGGTTCACTCCCCAAAATCACTTAACCTTTTAAGTACTGCAAAAAAAGCGTGCGACCATCCGTCAAGGACAAACACGTGCGGCTTATCGCGATGTAATCTGACACGCGTTGACCTCTCACACAAAAACTGCTATAGCTTCGTTTCTATTGCGTCATTTTACAATCTGTAAACAGATTCGAGTGTTTGAACAACGGGGGCCACTTATGATAATATCCATAACACTCATACGTTTAGTTATTATTGTAAACATCCTATTGAAAATAGAGAACTGGCCGTAAGCCGACTTGTTAATGTATTATGTTAGTTTCTGGCAAAAGTAATGAATTGATTTACGCAAAATTTTGGTAATAATATCATGAATACACAAGTAATCCAATTAGATTTTTTTCTTATTAGTCTTACATACAATATTTCCATAATATTCTAACTCAAAGTTCATAGTGCGCGGTGCTGTCATTTTGAATCGCGTAGTCCAATTCGTGATATTGGAAAAGATCATACGAGTTATAATGAGCATTATATCATGTATTAAATCTTTCTAGAATATTACCTATACCTTCTTCGACTAATTGTTATCCATGAATCGTAAAAATATGATACGATAATTGGTAAAATACCAAGATGACCTTGACGGGTCATTTTATCCGGAAATTTATCTAGTCTAGTTAGAATCTTATTTGAAAGTAAACAAGAATGAAGTGTTTTATCAATTTCTGTACACACATTCCTTATTTATAACCCTTTTGATTAATTCATTAATGATTACAAAACAAATCTAGTATTATTTCATAAAAATTCGGCATGATAATTTGACCCGTTTTACCTACACATCAAAATGCTTCGAAAAATCTTTGAAAAATAGATAAAAATGAATGAATACGCTTCGAATGCATGAAATAATTAATTAGAATTAGTTTTTGCATAGATAATTACCATTTATAGACACAAATTCATCGAAAAACAGTCAACAATAATATATTTATTTGGCAAATGTGTAAGGCGAAATAACCTGAAAATTTATTGGCTCGAAAATCATTTTTACTATATTGTTTTACGCAAACGATTAGCCAAAAACTTGCACAAGCCACTATTGTTTCATTATTCATGTACTTACCTAAGTTTCAAACGAAAAATCCATCACAATAACTCACAATAAATAAAACAACAACACTAAGTCACGACAATAAACCACAGAATATCAATGTAAAAAAGGGCGCCTTCGTATTTTTTTTTTATAGTGTTGGGCACGAAGTTTTTAGTAACTTTTATCGTCTATGGCTTACAAATATTCTTGCCAGTGTAGGAAAAATATTAGCAATCGACTAAGTTCCGTACTTTACGCAAAAATAATATTTTAATGGTGTAGCCACTTGGCAACGCGCGCTGTCGCCCGGAGGCGTCACCGGTCCTAAACGGTTGCGCGCGAAACCGACCCCTCCGGGCGACAGCAGTCCTTAAAAGGTTAAATAAAAAGCGACTCTTGCTACGACACAATAAAGTGCAATTCTGGTCGCACAGCGGTAATTACTTACAGTTATACACCTAGAAGTTGCCTCTCTTTCTATCGCATTACCCTTTGTATCTTCTATCTACGTTACGCCTACTGAATTCGACAAGTCGAGCCCGCCGCGTACCTAGTTGTAGCTTCTATGGTCTGCATAACAATCTTATCACCCACTTACTATTCCAAACACATAACCTCGTTTGAGCCTAACCTCAAATAAATTACGTATAATTTTAAATTTCGCGCCTCATTTTCCCGCTCTCAATGGGAACGTAAGCTTTGGGAAGCTCCAAAATCCGGGCAAAGCTGATGTCATCTCGCAAAACGTTTGGCGAATGTCCGGATAAACGTCTTGCCGTCTTGCCGGATATTGGACGTGCCATCTATCGGACGGGCGGTGTAACTAAGATTGGAAGGAATTGTTGTTCTTGATTAAGGTGGAATATTTTAATTAATATGGGTGCTTGGATTGGAAGTAAGAGGAACGAAATAAGTCATATTTTTTTGTTCAAAGAAAGATGTTTTAGGAAAAATAAAGACACAAGGAAACCCTTTTTTTAAGCAAACAAATCGAATTTAAAATAGTCGGGCAAGTTGTTGTTTTGGCATAATTTAAAAACCTTATAAAATTAGTCTATGATTTTCCCTTTGTCATTTCTAGTTCCACCGCCCATGTTATGTAAACTAGCTACTGCCAACCGATTCGCCCGCGTAGACCCTAATTCGTTTTCTAAATATTAAAAGTACTCCTTATAATATCAGCTATCTGCCAGTGAAAGTCCCGTCAAAATCGGTTCAGGCGTTTCGGAGATTAGCCGGAACAAACAGACATCGTATTTATACTTTCATATGCATTTAGTGCTATTATTTTGGCATTAAAAACAGACACTTCAATTTTACATATTTGTGTAGATTCATAATATCTCTTCAATTTCATATTTTACACAGGACATTGAAAATTACTATCTATCGTCATCAAAACAATATCAGTGTAAATTATTTAATATTTATACCCATTTTCACTTCAAACAAGACCCTTCAGACAATACCGGCTGTTACACAAATGATGTCAAACACACATACCGTACCATAATCAGAACCTAAGCTCACACGCCAAAACAATTGCAAACATTGAAGGCAAAATTGTAGTTTACACAACCTGGCAATGAAACAGAGGCTTAATGGTTGATTCGCACAAATTTACTCGCCCGATACGGGCGAATCGACACTTTTAAATAAATATTTTTTTCATAGCATTTAGAATTTTATGCAGTAAAGTTAAGGGGGATGCGGTAAGGTAGCCCACGAAATTCAAATTTTCTTTCGTTTTTTTGCAATTTTCATGTCAGTGTCAGGTTGTATGTTGATTAAAATATGATTCGCGACCGTTACAAATAATTATGGCTTTACAGAATTATAATCATTAGAATCAGCAATACAACTCCTTAAGTTAGCATAATCTTCAAATGTCATGATGTCATGAAATCATCATTCAATATGATTAAATAAACTTAGAGAATTATATTGATGATTTTTATGATTATAATTCCATAAATAAACATTAGGTATGGCCGGGAATCATATTTAGATCAACATGCAACCAACATTACACATATTATGTATAAGTGTGTAAATAACTTATAACTAATTCGATAGAAATAACAAAATTATATACTAACTCAACTAGAACTATTTACAAACTAAAATATAGCGTCGAAAAATTCATCCGCATCGCGGCAGAGACTGGCCGCATTGCCACGTTGTAGTGCAATGCTTAGTCTCTGGCCAAGGTAAAAACCAGCCCTTGGGTCACAAGAAGAAGTGTCAAATAGCCGTTTTGAGATGTCACGAAAGAGGCCATGGGCACTCGGACCCCACGACCCGAGGGTTTCAACCCCAAACGGCTCGAAAGTATAGTTACCAATGAAGTTATTATACTTACGCCGCTTGAGGTTTTCTGCAGCCGCAGCAGCAGCACCAACACAGCACGCCGAGCCAGGAAGATGGGATGGCGCAAGAGTGTCGACACAGGTTACGTCCCACACTAAAGGCCTACCCACCTTCCATGGAAATAAGGACATGCCGTCCGGTCTCTTGCCATCGTCACGTGACAAGCCATTGGGTTCTAATACAGCGGTGACAAGAGCTCGTCGGATGATGTCGTTGATGTTCGCGTGCCGCGCTAAGCGACCCGCACTTTGGCTGCAAGACAGGCCATGATGGCCGAGACTGTTGACAACTTCGCCACAGTGACTTTGTTTGTATGATAATAAATTAATTTTTTGAGTAATTTTTTTAGTTAGGTAAATAGATTATAACTGCTTTTAACTAAGTTTATTATACATGCAACCTAATACTGACCTGTGAATTGCAATTAAACGTAAGAAAATTTGAGTTTCACGGGCTACCTTGACGCTTTCGCCTTAAGGAAAAATTACACTAACTTTACTGCATAAAATTCAAAATGTGCCAATTGCCTAATATGTGTTTCTGGAGTTGTCGATTCGCCCACAAATAAATTAACTTCGAGCGAAACGCCTCAAGAAAAAATAAAAATATTTAAAAGTGTCAATTCGCCCGCTTCGTGTGAGTAAATTTGTGCGAATCAACCAATAACTAGAAACAGAGATAAGTACACATCATTTTGCCAAACACAAATCACATAAAGACAATACCTAAGGGTCTATACAGACGAGCTACTTTTAGAATCGGCGATCTTTTCGAAAGCTTGATGCCGAGTCTGAACGCTCCTATCCGCACACAAAGTCAAGGAATTTTTTAAAGTGAAATTTCTTTAGTCGCGTTGGGTATTTTTGAGATGGGAAAAAATCAATTGAACTCGCGACACCGTTACCGACACCTCATTTTTGTAAACGCGATTGTGTTATTTATTTATATTAAGTTACGGATCCACGTTCTATGCAAGTATTTTTACTTTAAAGGTTTTGGAAGTATTTTTTAAATACCTATTTCAAGTTTTCACTTCTGTCGGCACTCTCCGAGTGTTTTTTAAGCAAATTGACAACCATTTTAAATTGCTCGTATATTAAAATCACAGCTGTCATTCTTTGACAGTTATATGAAATGGATATAATTATCAAGACAACTTGCTCAGCAATTATTTTCCCTGACTGTATAAAAACGTCATCGAGTCGCTTTTTGACAAACACAACGATGCCGTAACTGAATGCTTCATGCGTGATTGTCGAAATCACGCAGCAATCGAACGTTGAATTTCGCCAAAAAGCGCAATCGAACTCAGAAAGTTGCTTTAAGTAGCTAGTCTGCTTTAGCCTTTATACAACAGTGTTGCCATTAACATGCGCAAATATACCTTCAAGGAGTTTCCCCGCATTTGAGTGTTTCTCGCAAACTTCAGTCACAAAGGGAGAGGCGTCAAGAGGTTGATTAAAGCCATTTTAATTTATACCGGGATCATAATTGCCTGTACTGTTTTTCGATGATGCTATTTGTGTTTTTGGAGTAGCTTTTTTGAAGTTCTAAAATGTGTTTTAAGTGAGGTTGACATTTTTATTTATAAGAGCGTATTCATGGAATTGTGTTTTTAAAGCGTTATAAAAATTAGAAATGAAATAAAAGTAAATTAAATGAAATGAAATTTATTTGAAAGAATTGTAGTACATTACAGATAACAGTTTCTTAACAGTTTCTCAAAACAATTCGCTAAAACTAGTATGCAGAATTACAATAATAAATAAATGAAACATAACACAATATCAAGCCTTGTTTCCCCGAAGGGTTGGGCAGAGGTGTCCTTGTAGCAGGTACACCCACATTTCGCCAGTTATGTTTAAGTCCCATATAATAGGGGGCGAGCCTATTGCCATCAACCGGGCACAAATCCAGACTCCGAGCTGCCACTGAGAAATTTCAGATAGAAAAACCCAATAACACTTTGCCCAACCCGGGAATCGAACCCAGGACTTCATGCTCAGCAGTAGCGCTTGCGACCACTAGACCAACGAGCAAACAAGCAAACAAACAAGCTGATAAAATTGGAACATATCTATATCATAGTTATTATAGTCTAAGATCAAGATATACAAGCTTAGTTTTTGTTTATACTAAACCGCTTAAGGGGTCATTGTACTCATCATTATGAACAACTTTCACTATAGGACCAATGCGGAAATCGCGAAAAAAAAATCTGCTGTTCCCTACATTTTGACGAGTTATGCGAACATAAATGTATGGAACAGCTGATTTTTTTTTTCGCGATTTCAGCGTTGGTCCCATAGTGAAAGTTGTTCATAATGATGAGTACAATGACCCCTTAAGAGGTTTAGTATAAACAAAAACAAAGTTTGTATAGATTATAGATAGATTTTAGACTTCAGTGGTTTCGTTTCTGGCGGCACTAATAACAACTACAACATCACAAATAGACTAGCATCATCTTTGCGTAACATTATTTTTGTTATAACTTAACAGTCACATTTATTTTAAATTAAAAATAAAAAACCGACCGCGACAAAAACGCGAACTAAAAGGTTTAAACAATACATCATAGACAGACGAATAAAAAACAAAACATCGGTTTTCGTATAACCGGAGTAACCAGTATGATTTATGCTTTAATTAGGTACGTGTGGCTTTCCGTAGTCGTGTAAAAAAAACAGTGGCACTCCGGGACTGCCGACAGAAGTGAAAACTTGAACAAGATCGCCTTGGTGGTAGAAAAATACTTGTATAAAACATTGGTCCGTAACCTTATCTAAATAAAGAGCACAATCATGTTTACAAAAAAAAAAGTGTGGCACTCGGGGACTGCCACGGTAAAGCTATTGCATAGCATTTGTACCATACTTCCTATTTGTCAACGCTACACTTGGGATGATGATGTGATGACATAAAACAAAAATTACGTTGCCAAGACAACATCACGTTGTCATGGGAAATGTAGGCGGAGTTTTTTTCGTTACGGAATTTCTTGATTCGGTCGCCGCGCTCAAAGCCCGCGATAAAAGCTATGCAATAGCTTAAAATACTTCCAAAACCCTTAAAATAAAAATACTTGCATAAAACATTGATCCGTAACGTAATATAAATAAAGAGCACAATCGCGTTTACAATAATGAGGTGTCGGTAATGGTGTCGCGAGTTTAATTGTTTCTTCACATCTGAAAAATGCCTAAA
This sequence comes from Agrochola lychnidis, assembly GCA_963680765.1. Lineage (NCBI taxonomy): Eukaryota > Metazoa > Arthropoda > Insecta > Lepidoptera > Noctuidae > Agrochola > Agrochola lychnidis. The sequence continues at coordinate 14,755,546 of OY796869.1, read as the reverse complement.
AAATAAGTTTTCACTTCAAAAACAAACATTGTAGATACCAATATAAGGTCTAGTGTAGGTAACTCATAGGGTGCTTAACTTTCCATAAAAGGGTTGATTGACCAATGATTTATTTATTTATTTATTTATTTATAGGTTCACCAACAATTGTTTACACTGGATAATGCTTATGGGTAGCATGCAAAAACGTATATGCAACAGTGCAACAATCACTTACAGGTAAACTCCGCATGCCAATGATCCATTCAATGGGTGTTTTTTTTTTTTTTATCAATCTTTAGTCTTTTAACTATACTTGTTAAATTCTGACGTCAGTCATCATCATCTGCCTAGCCTAACCGGATGCAGTTGAATACCAGTATTTTGTATGGAACGACTGCCTATCTGATCTCCACAACCGGGCTACTGGGTAACACGATGCCCTCTGGTAAGACTGGTTGTCAAACTTTCGGGCTTCGTAACAACTGTCAATGGATCTACAAATGACAGCCGGGACCAACGGCTTAACGTTCTTTCCGAGGCACGGAGGGGTCTTGGTATGTAAAGATCGTCACCCATCCACGGACCAACTGTGGCAAGCGCTTAACCTGATCGATCAACCCGTGCGGCTGTTATTACTTAGCCACAAGGAAATTCTAACGTCAGTATTAACTCTATAAATATGGGTGAACTAATTAAAAATCAAATAGACGTGGATATATTTAGTAACCTGTTCCGCTTAACTAAATCTAAAGAGCCATAAAAAAACTCCTTAAAGAAATCAACACGTGCTTCACCACTCAACGAGGCATCCTCAGGATGACGATTGACTTGTCGCGAACCCAAACACGGCGTGTTTCCACATCGACCGCTGAACGCAGACTCACTGAGTCTGCGTTCTGGATTTCCGGAAAGTCACGCCTGACTCAATTAACTAATTAAAAATCTTAATAATACTCACAATACAATATTTGGCGTTGCTCGGACACTCTTCGAGTCTGACTAAAGTCCTGTTGCTACACGGCGTGATGGAACCGACTCCGTCACTGTACTGTCCGCATTTCCAACACTTTATAGCGCTGGAAGCGGCTGCGAGGGTAAGCAGGAAGTATACGGTTGCTAGCCGCGTTGTATTCGCCATTGTCTGGAAAAGAAGAAAATAAAGTTCTAAGATCATTGCCAATTCATCATCATCATCATTTCAGCCGAAAGACTTCCCCGGCCTCTCCTAAGCACCGCTACTTCGACCGGTTTTGTACTTCTCACAATCAGCGCATTCCTGCGGCCTTCACCAGGTCATCGGTCCACCTTGGGAGGCCATCCAAAGCTCTACGTCTCCCGGTACGCGGCAACGCCAATTAGTAATCGGAAAAATATAGAATATGTTCTCTTGTCTAGTGGGTTATGGAACAATGGTATGTAATAAGAGCAGCAGTAGAATCATTTTCCAACATTAACACAGTCGCACTGTAAATGCCCGACGAAAATAAAATGTCCAAGAAACAGTAAAGTCATACAAAGGTTTCGAATCAAAAGTATAACGCAATAACTATTACTACCATAGAAATATAAAAAACAGGAGAAGTGGTATGGGGGCGTGCCTGTGTCCGCGAGCCATGATCAAAATGCTCATGGTATAGGCAAATGGCCGTTTCCGCGAACTAGTGCGCTTTCGACCGCGATCGTGACAACATTTAAGAATACCGTGTTGTTCAGTGGTTTCTTGTAAAAATCGAAACCAAACTAAAATCTTTATAAATCATGGAACCAATTATCATTTAACAGGACAAGTATTTTCTATATTTGTATTGAAAATCATGAAAAACAACAAATCGTAAAATATTTCTTGCCTTTACTACGTTATTTTTGTTTTCATATATCATAGCGACTGTACTATTTTTGCAGCAAATACATTGCTTCTTAACCACTACCTAAGTATGTCACTTACTGACTGGACAAGCAATGTAAAAATCACAAAACGATACTTTAGTTACGCGGTTGCATCGCGTAGTACGGCCGCTGTATCTTGCGACGAGCTAGTGATGTGCTTGTGCAGATCCACTAACGTAGGATATCGACAACAATGTCGATTGTCGTACGAATTTATATTACTTTGAAAGTTTATTCTTCAATTTGTCACCAGTTATAGCCTGGCTGGAAGACTGATGTGAAATCTTGTTTTATAGGTACTCATTTAGATTTTCTCATAATGTTGAAATTAATTGATTTACTTAATTTTTTTGGAGTTTACTCCTTAAGAAACGATTTTGATATTTAGCCCGCGGTATGAAAATTTTATGAGGAGTAAAATCGAGCGTTAACTAAAAGTGAGGTGTTACGTTCCTTTGCGCACCTTTCACTTCGAAATTATGTATGTGTGTATAAATAAAGTATACTCAGCTTACTAAAATGCGTATAAAACACAAATATAAGGTATTTACTAAGTAATTACACCTTTTTAGAACAAACATTTACAAATTATTAACTAAACAAAATTTCCATACATAAAAATGATCGTATCTTTTTGTTCCGCAGGCCGACTTTCATGAACTAAACGTGACAAATGGTTTTAAGTTTAGACCTTTCATTTAAGACTAAAATTAAAGAAATGTCTTTAAAAACAAAAAAGTGAGTTTTCAAGTTACGTAATTATGACAATTTCAATTTGCTAAAATTTCCTTCTAAATTAACTTTTAACACTGTTAATGGATCAAAATAAGTATTTTAACACGAACCTAATAAGAATCTAGTAAGTATCTACCTACATCACAACATTAATAATAATTTCTTACTGAAATCCAGTCGTGCGTCGGAGCTGACGACACACTTTTTTTTTGTGCCGTTTCCTTTATTCAGTTTATTCATATCATCTTATTATATATGTAAATCGTTTTTATTTATATATTTTTCAGGAACTTCCAAAATGTTTAATACAATAATAATAATGAATGGGAGAATCGATAAGTTTCCGATTTAGTCAATCACTAGCGTATTTGTAAAATAAATTGCTTGTGCACAGCACAATGATAACTTTCGTGTGAGTGAGTTGTACGGTGCATTGTAAATGCACGCTGTGCTTGAATGCATAAGGTTTATAATTGATTGTGTAGTACGTTATGATTTATGAATTGCAAGTGTGAGCGCGACTTCGTATATATTAGGTTTACTGATTGCGTGTGTAGTTGTGGCGACGTGGTGGGGACAAATTGGAGACATTGGGTTTCGATACATTTTCAACTACCGGGCATATCTCCTTCTTTCTTATATCTATGATTACTACTATTTTATAACATTATATCACGCCTCGAAGGGTTAGCCAGAAGTCAACTACATTTCGCCAATTATGTTTAAGTCCCATGTACAGATATTGCCATCCATGAAAACACGCCCTACTCCGCGATTACTGCATTGTAAGCCGTACTTTTAGTACGTAGCGGAGCGGAGTGGGGCGCTCTTTGTGGATAGCACTGTATAAAAAAGGGGGCGAACTAAAATTTTTCTTTGATTTAATTAGTGGCATTCTATAAGATAGATACCTACTCTCCCTATAAAGTAGGTACCTATCTCCATGTGTATGGAACCTGGGACACTTTAGTAAATGAGATAAGGTTTGGTATGAAACACCATACTTACTCGCGCTGTATGAAGAAATAAACTATGGTGCCCCATTCGTCCAAAATATTAACCAACAATAACACATATTTATAAAAATAAATAAAAATAACGCATAGGCTGGTTTCACAGCTGTCCGGGAGACCCGTACGGGCAACCCGCACGGACTACCGGAACGGAGACACATATTAAGCGCTAGAACATTGTTTCACAACGACGCGAATTGGTCCGTACGCGACCCGCTCCGGGTAGAGCCCGTGCAACGATAGCAACCGTATCGTACTAACTTCCTCAGAGCACTGCGGGCGCTACCCGTACGGGTCTCCCGTATGCGGGCAGCCCGTGCGGGTATCCCGGACAGCTATGAAACCAGCCTTAAGGTATCATTCCGTAACCGACCGCAGGCGGCAACTGCAAGCGACGTGTCGCCGCGACACGACTGGTCCCTATGAATTTCTATGAAATACCTTTCGTAGCCAGTGACACGTTGCTTTCATAGAAATACATAGAAACCAGTCGTGTCGCGGCGACACGTCGCCTGCAGTTGCCGCCTGCGGTCGGCTACGGAATTGTACCTTTATCCTTTGAAAATATTTCTAGCCTATAAAACAAAAGAAGATCACGATGTAATGAATCATTGCTTCTGATATCAATTAGGTCTGTGTTTGCTACAAACACTGCTATGATTGATTATCTCCAACCCTAGCCTGTGTCTAAGTAGTTCATATTAATCAAGAATAAGAGTGTATCAATTTTCTTTAGAGGACAATAGATTTCCGTCCTACAAAGTACCATAAATTATTAGATGTCTAAAACCCACGATCTTAGAGGTATCATCGTCGTGATTATTGTCAACTGGCAAACATCTAGTACTTACTAAAACAGAGGTTTTTCAAAGACAGCTAATAATTATCGATGAAAGAAGAAATCGCCACAAAAACCACTTTTGGGAGGCATGGTGACAACTTTTTTTTTTCTGTCAGAATAGCTCATGGCTCAAGACTATTTAAATGTACATTAAAATAGCCTAGCAGTATCTTGCTGACACATTGCGAGTTAGTTAATTTAAATTTACTCCAGTTTCATGATTATCAAAAACATTATGTACATTTATAAAGTTTTGTTTTTATTTTGTAGGTTCTGCTGTACTTAATGACAAATTCAGACTTTTATTATACAATATCTTGGCTCTAACCGTTTTCTAAATTATCATGTAGTATCTAAGACTGAGGCAGCACCAGTATCGTCTGTCGTCCTGGCGATGATCGCGGACCGGATGGACTGCTCATACATACGGCACTGTTGTGATAAGCATGTTGCCGTCAGCAGAGTCGATTAGATATTAAGTCTTTTAGTTTGTTTTATTCTAATTTTACTGTGTTTTCTGAATTTGTATGTACTTCATGTATGAGTTAAAGTTAAATAAATGTATTTTATTTTATTATTTAAGTGAGCCGGGTGAACTGTAACTCAGGACCCTTCTACCCCAGACCTTTTTCTATTTAAGATTCTGCATTTTATTAACCAGTGCCTCTGAAATATGACGTAGAGATAAATAAAGATTTATGATTATGAATTTATTAATTCCTTAAGAATTTTAAGTTTACTTACCGCCTGCGATTCTATGGAAAAGTATCAGAAATGGAACGACATTGTTTAAGGCATAACTTCTGGTTACTGATGACCCGAAAGATGATATGGATCTAGAGAGGGAGCGCAGAGCATTGTCAGTTAGGGCGAATATGCTGGCCCACAGATTTTCTCGATGTACAGACTCAATTCAAATAATCCTTTTTAAGGCCTGCACAGCACTGTACTCGGGAGCCCTGTGGTTCACATATACCCAAAAGGCTTAAAATACTCTGCGTATCCAATACAATAACGCATTCAGGGTATTGTTGTGATTGCCGCGCTTCTGTAGTGCCTCGGTAATGTTTGCAGACGCACGCACTGACGGCTTTGAGGCACTGTGGCGTAAGAAATCTGCCTCGCTACTCGGCAGGCTGCGTGGCAGTCGCAACACTATCCTGCAATCAATAGCCGCCCGGGCAGACAGCCCGCTAGTGTGGGCGCTTACAAACCGAACCCGTTCTGTTTTAGTTATTAAGTACTAACATAAGCTAAGCTTTTTTGTTACTAACACTATAGACCATTGTAGTCTGCATAAATAAAGATTAATAATAAAAACATGTTGAGTCGTTACTTGTGACTTATGCCATAGTGATGAGGACGAGATTTAAGCCACCACGGATAAGGATTATCACTGATAGGGGTTAGCTCATAGGGCTCATAGGGGTTGGCTTATCTCCATGGTATTATAACACGACATGGTGAATTATTATGAGCTGTCTTACGCCTTAAGCTACGTGTTAAAGCAATATTTGTTTGGTAACATAGCAATTCTAAGGTTAAACCCCTTTGTTCCGTCAAATGAAAGTCGCCTGACGTACTGAAACTAACATGAATGGTTCATATTATAATAATTTGGTTTAAGGAGTTTCAAATACCCAGCTTTGTATTTGAAACTCCTAAAACCAATGTAAGTGAATATTACATAATATTTTGATTTTTGATTGCAGGTTGATTTAGCCCGAAGAATTGCCAAACTTAAGTGGCAATGGGCAGGGCACATTGCTCGCAGACCGGATGGCCGATGGGGTCGAAAGGTTCTGGAGTGGCGACCGCGTACCGGAAGACGTAGCTTTGGAAAGCCTCTCACAAGATGGACCAATGACTTTGTGAAGGCCGCAGGAATCCGCTGGATGCGAAAACACAGAATCGGTCGAAGTGGCGTTGCTTGAGGAAGGCCTATGTCCAGCAGTTGACGTCTTTCGGCTGAAATGATGATGATGATGAGGTTGACTTGATCGCGTGCAATTATGCGAGGCATAAGAAATATGAAGTGTTTATCGTTTTTGACACTAAATAATATATTTAAATTGCTATAAATACCTATTGGCCAGCACTACAATTGCGTAGGTAATACGCTTTCAATCCCAATCTGAAGGATTTTAAAGGAAATTCATAGTCCATTGTTTCATATGTTATGAATGTCGGTGGCTATAAAACTGCACTATTAAGAAAAAGTGTCTTTTGTATGGGACCAATTATATTTAATAAATTACCGGAATATTTAAAAAATGCCACACTTCAATATTTTAAACACAAACTTAAAGCTTTTCTAGTGGAAAAATGTTATGACTCCATTAATGATTTTCTAAATGACCGATTATTATAGACCTTGAAATTATGTGAATTAAATAAATAAAATTTTAAACATTTTAATTATATCGACTAAAATGACTTTTTATTGTATTTTGGTTGACATTTTAATTGTATTTTGACATTTTAATGGTATTTTTTTAAATTTGAATAGGTCTTTGACATTGGAATTGTATTTAGACATTTAAATTGTATTTAGACATTTGAATTGTGTTTTGACATATTTTAAATTGTATTTTGACATTTTGATCTTATTTTGACTATTACGTATTTATTCATTCCATTTTGACTGAATTGATTTTAATTGTATTGAACTGTTAATTTTTTATGTGATAATTGTGTTTAATGTTGTGTAAATTTATTCGTGTTTTCGGATGTTTTGTTTATTATTGCATCGTATTCATTCATTTAAATGTTGCATGTCGAATCTTGGGCAGAATGTATGGCTCAACTTTAATTCTTTACGACCGTATTTGTATACCTGCATTCTAGCAAATAAATAATTTGATTTGATTTAATTTGAACGTAAAATAAAGAAAATAAAATGTATGAATTGTTAAATTAACCCGCTGGCTTGTCTACTACTCTACTACTTGCAATCAAGCAAATATAAAATAAAATAAAAAAAACATATCAAATAGTATCCAATGGAAAATTGGACAGAAAATCATTGAAGATCTCGCAACAATGTAGCCAACTTCAAAAAGCCAACTAACTGGCTGGTATAAGCATCCTCAATGAAACAAAGGACTGCCTTCAATTTCCTATTCATTCAAGTTATCACACTTTGTTTTATGAAGCTGCAGCAGAGAGATGAAAATGTAAATGAATATCAATGGAGAATAGATTAGTTAAAGTTTTGGAAAGAATATCCTTACTTAATTTCATAAATGCGAAAGTGAGTTTGTTTGTTTATTTTTGAAGTGAAAACTTCTTTAGGCGCGTTGGGCATTTTTGAGATGGGACTAAAGCATTGATTTTGCAAATAAAGAAATTAATAAAAGTGATCGCTGATCGCTTCAAAAGTAATGAATTGTTTACGAGTGTTGCGTCCCACAAAGTTTGGTTTCAACAAGAGCTGATAAATGTAAATAGCTTAGATCTTCGAATCTCGATAAAAAGCACAGACGAATGCTTAAGTAGATACAAAAAAATGCGAGTTAGACTCGCACACGAAGGGTTACGTACCGTACGTAACCCTTCGCACGGACGTAGTAAAATCGCGGCGGGTTTGTATCGCCTAAAAAACATACTGTTGGATTTTCAACTCTCGGCGCTAAGCAGAGCGATGAAAATCAAGTGTATGAAAAAAATAAAAAAAATATAAATATATATATAGTGACAAAAGAAATACACAATCTGTGAAAATTTCAACTGTCTACCTATTACGGTTCATGAGATATAGCCCGCTGACAGACAGATGGACGGACGGACGGACAGCGGAAGCTTAGTAATAGGGTTTTCGTTTGGCACTCTTCGGGTACGGAACCCTAAAACTGTATTCGTGTTTCATACTATGCAGTAATGCACATGAGGTTATGGGAGGAATTAACAGCGGTTACGGCCTGAATAATGTTTATTTCCCAAATAAACGAAGAAAACAATAATTTGATGAGTACCTACTGGCAAAATAACTTCCTCAATTAAGTCCCACGAGAACCCACAACACAATTATCTCGATAAAACGTCAGAACCAGGGCAATAATCCAGAGATATGAACAAAGCTTTACGTATTGATATAATGAGCATTATTAGATAGACCGGCCGGACCATAACTCACGAATCGGAAACGGAGCCGGCTGACATTATCAGCATTGTAATTCCGGTAGTAAATTTAGACAATACTGTATCGGTAAATACGGAATTGGGGGATGATTTTGATGTTTGAAGGCAAAGATGTAGATATGTCTAAAAATTTTCTCAAACGTGCATGGAAATAATGTCATTATTTTTGAACAAAGAACACGCGAAGTATCGAATTTACGGTCAAAGAAAATGAAATCCATTGCAGGCGCGTTTTTTGAATTTGGAACATTACAACGCTCCAGCAATGTTGTATGAAATGGCGTGCTGGGGTTATTAAATACTATTTGATTGGATCTCTTTTATCATTCTTGGCATACCAAAGTTCTATTTGCTTAGTACAAATTGCGTTCACGTGGCTGTATAGCCTTTACTCAAAAATGCATGTAATGTGGTCATTATTTTGACAACCTTGTTTGAGCAAAATCGACCTTGCCGTTCTATTTCAAGGAGCGGCCGGCAAAGTTTTGCTGGTCGCTCTAACAGGCTGGCAAAACATTGCCGGCTGCTATTTTGACGTTTCAACGTTTTAAAAAATCAAATGCAAAAAGGTTTTATTTAAAACACAGCTGTTTGTATTTATAGAGATAGGTACAAAAAGATTTTATTCCATATTTGGCTGTATAGTTCCAACTACCATTGTTAAAAAAAAAAACAAAGAAGTAACAAAAGCACCGTTCAGCGAAAATTTAATTTTTATTTAGTGACTTTTTTGCTAAAAATGAGCTCTCAAAGCGAAAATTATTCCGATTCAATGTGTTTAACACCGCCAGACATTAAAGATGAAGCTAAATTAGTGGTTGAAAATTTAATACCGCGAAACTCAAAGGAAAAATATAAGCTTGCATATGAAAAATTTGTGCAGAGGAAAATCAGTAGGAAATCTAAATCTTTACTTGCTGGTTTTATTTAGATTAGGTACTTGCATTTTTGAGTAAAGCACTATACAAGCCTTGGCCCATTATGACTGCTTCGCTGGTCACGCCATGATTGCCTCAAGCTAGCCTAGCTACGCTCTAGGCCTTCCAGCTTGGCCATCATTGCAGCCCTTGCTGTCCTCGCTGTAAAGGCCTCGACCTACAGCCTTGGCCTTTATCTCAGCTCGTCCATCAAGTGCTGCACGCTGACCGCGCTGTGTCGGCCTGGAGCTGCGCTACGCTGCGCTGTCGGCCATCATCAGCGCGACCAGCAAAGTAGTCATTATAGACCGCGGCAGTAATGTACTATAGATGCGTTTGCCTTTCGGCACAGATGATAAATAGAAAATTGGCGGCAAAGCTAAAAATTCGTCTTGATTTGTTATTTACTTATAGGTATAATAGATAATTAAAATGAGTTCTAACGGTTCAGAGAGTGAAATGGAGATTGATTGTACTCCACCAGATTTGAGATCAGAAGCCAAATTAGCAATGGAAAACCTGCTTCCAGCGAAGTAAAAAGAAAAATACATTAAAGTATATGAAAATTTTATGATTTGAAAAAACGAGAATAAAGTGAACATTTTCTACAAACTGTGTATTTTTGGCGTATTTTAATGAGATTACTAAAACTAAAAAGCCGTCTACATTATGGGAAATTTATTCCATGCTGAAATGTTCAGTTCATGTTAAAAACGGCATTAACTTGAAAAATTATGGAAATTTAACTACTTTTATTTCCCTGCATTCTTTTGAGAAAACCACTTTATATGCCTCGGCAGAAATGGCAATTGCCTGTCTCGTATTAGTGAAGTCCTCGCCTACGGCTCGGCCTTCAAACTCATACTCGACCTGCAATTGCCTATTTCCCGGCCTTTGCAATAATGTACTATTGCAGCGCGACACTCTATTTAGACGTATAAATAATCAAAGATTGCAGGGTTAATACAGAAGCATCGACATAATAAGACCAAGTTAAGATTACGCTTTTTAGGGTTCCGTTGCCAAATGGCAAAAAACGGAACCCTTATAGATTCGTCATGTCTGTCTGTCTGTCTGTCTGTCCGTCCGTCTGTCTGTCCGTATGTCACAGCCAATTTTTTCCGAAACTATAAGAGCCACGCTGTTGAAACTTGGTAAGCAGATGTATTCTGTAAACCGCATTAAGATTTTTACATAAAAATAGAAAAAAAACAAATAATTTTGGAGTTCCCCATACTTAGAACTGAAACTCAAAAAACATTTTTTCATCAATCCCATACGTGTGGGGTATCTATGGATAGGTCTTCAAAAATGATATTGAGGTTTTTAATATCATTTTTTTCTAAACTGAATAGTTTGCGCGAGAGACACTTCCAAAGTGGTAAAATGTCTGTCCCCCCCCCTGTAACTTCTAAAATAAGAGAATGATAAAACAAAAAAAAATATATGATGTACATTACTATGTAAACTTCCACCGAAAATTGGTTTGAACGAGATCTAGCAAGTAGTTTTTTTTTAATACGTCATAAATCGTAAACCGCATTTTACCTTTCATTCAATGTTACTTGCTGCTACGGAACCTTTCATGGGCGAGTACGACTCGCACTTGGCCGCTTTTTAAAGCTTATTGTCAGAGTTTTTACACCGGTAATCTTTGGGTCAACTACTCGAAAAGGTCGCTGGATGTTCTACGCGTCCAATACAGCAATGTATTTGGGATGCTGTTGCGACTGCCTCGTTTTTGCAGTGCTTCTGAAATGTTCGCGGTAAACCATACCGACGGATTTCATGCCATCATCCGCAAAAAAACGGCATCACTCCTGAGCAGAATAAGAGGCAGTCACAATAGTATCCTGAAGGCTGTGGCGGCAGATACTTCCTCTGCCATAATAAGGCAATTTGTGAGAAGACTCATACCATAGTTAGACCAATACTATTTCTCATTGTGTCTAGATGTTGGGTGGTCTTCTCACAAATTCGTCTTTAGTTTTAAGTACTAACAATAGTGGTTTAAGTGCATACATGTTACTAACAATTTATGGATCTTTTTAGTTATCTGAAATAAAATGATTTTATTTATTATTATTATAATAGCTCAGACCAAATAAAAACCAAGAATCATGCCAAAGCTACACCTCCGCTGTGTGCATACACGCTGACACGCACACATTTACAACTTACAATAAAATTACACCACACTAAGTGCACATATGTTTACGAAAACGGCTTCACGTCACTATTGACAGCGCTCTGTCTTGGTTTTTTGTTTGGTCTGAGCATGATAGTAAGTAATTATAGGATTAAAAGAATTCAGTATTAACATTTCTTTGATTTTGCTCCGGTTGATGGCGATAGGCTCGCCCCCTGTTACATGGGACTCAAACTCAAAGCATTTATTTCAATTAAACCATTTACAGGCACTTTTGAACTGTCAAGGAATCGGTCAGTCAGAAATATGAAGCTGTTAATTTAGTTGACCAATCCAAAGCGTAGTAGGTAGGTAGGTACCTATGGAGAAGAACGGGCAAGAAACTCCACGGACACTCTTTTAAATAAAAAATTTAAAAACTGACTCAAAACATTACTGACGAAATGTGGGTGTACTATAGGTACATCTCTGCCTAACCCTTCGGAAAATGTAGGTGTGATGTATTATGTGTGGTCTTTTTCGTCGTATCTTTAATTTTCCAAGGTCTGAGTTGAGCCACTTACACGATTACTGACACAGTTGCATTGACTGGACAGGTCTTCACAAATCAGTTTGATTCTTTCTTCAAAAGAGGAAAAATTAGAGGTCCAAGGGACCATAGACTTACGTATGTGATATTAATTTCAACTTGATACCTCCACGCGAACCTGAGAAAATGGGGTTTGTTAGACTGACGGACAGACAGCAAAGTGATCCATCCCATAAGGGTTCCGTTTTTACCTTTTGCACACTTTTTCCGGTGTAGCCCTCAAAGCCAAAGTCAAATAATTTCATTTATTTCAAATAGGCACATAAAAGGCACTTTTGAACGACAATACGTCACATTCGCCAACTCTGCAGAATATAACATGCAATAAGCAACTTAGTTCAAAAAAACTTCATCGGAAGAAAGATCGTCAAGCTTAGTAAACTATAAGTGAATAATTTATTTCACAAGAATACATGACCTGAAATATGAGCTTAATACTAAACCAATTTCCCAAGCAGGTCTCCATAGATTTGAACTTTGAAGAAAACTAGGAACTTTCAATGTATAAATTGTACTATATCTTTACTTCTTACAAGGTTTACCGAAGTGTTATACTCCGTAGGTACAGGTAGAAAGAAAATAACTAATTCATTATAGCTATTGACCTATTTATTGAATAAATAATCTACATAATAGACAACGCACGGCCTAAAGCACTGAGTATTAAAGCAAGAAATTTGACACAAGTTGTGTTTGAAAATTCGTTTAACGAGTGAAATTTTTTAATATGGAAGAGCGTCACTTTTTCCGATGGGAAATACTGTCGGGCAAACAGCTTGTCACTTAATTTTTTTTCTAAATTCATAATCACTCATCGCAAATGGGTTCATTTCACAAACGAAGCACAAATAAAAGTGCTTTTATTCACTAAAATTGAAAATATTAAAATGTCCACCGATTTATTTTTATAGCCATTAATAACTTTAAATTTTTAAGCCTAGTCATTTGACTGACAATTCAATTAACTACTTTTAGCCAGTTGCTAATTGTTCGTACAAAATGTTTAGCGAAGCTAATTAATAAAAAACAACTAATAATAATCCAGTATCAACTCTATAACCAATCTCCAATATGCACTTGCCAATACACCCAAGCCAACTCAATCAAACGCCTTACTCAAATCCAAAAATCCGTTCACCACAATAACGCAGACATTATTTTTTAGTTCACCTCGACATTCTACGGGGATTTTTAATTATTACGGTGGGTCGGCCGACATGGAGTAGTGTCGAGCATCTACTAACAATGCCGAGGCGCACAATGATCTCTACAAAACAAATGTTCCACACAGCAATACCTTTGTTATTTGTTGTTTCGCCTTTCTACTTTCTTATGTCTGGATTAGCATCTTAAGTAGGTGTTTTGCCTGAGTTTTGGTCTGATGGATGAGAATGAAACTTTTAGAATTTATGAATTTCGAAGTTACGTTGTAAATGTCAAGTTGAATTGTCTGCTGTGTTAAAGTATAAGCTAACATCTTCCTACTTACTCCGGATCAATTTTGAAGAAATGTTCACTAAGCCAACGACTACACTATTAATGACTACACTTACGTAAGTAGACAACCCACTAAAAGAAAGAAACTAAGAAAAATTATATATTGGGACTCGCACATAAGGATCACAAATTAAACTAGACTCAATGATAGAAACATATGAAACAAAAACATATTTAAAAAAATGTAAATAAAAGAGAAAGTCCTGTACGAGGATAAAAGACCCCTATCTCAGCATGATGCTGCGACAAAAATCAATCTGCTTAGCCTTTTCCCAACTATGTCGGGGTTGGCTTCCAGTCTAACCGGATGCAGCTGAATACCATATTTTACATGGAGCGACTGCATATCTGACTTCCACAACCCAGTAACTAGGTAACACGATACCCCTTGGTAAGACTGATTGTCAGACTTTCGGACTTCTGACGACCCGTAACGACTGTCAAAGATCTACGAATGACAGCCGTGACCAACGGCTTAACGTGCTTTTCGAGGCATGGAGGAGTCTCGGAATGTTAAGATGGTCACCCATCCACAGACCAACCTCAGCAAGCGTAGCTTAACCTGATGGATCGAACCGTGCGGCTGTTATTACTTAGCTGCGACATTTAAAAATAAGTGTCGCAGCGTTGGTAAATGTTTTGAATGGGTACACTATGATGTCATGGGTACCTACAGACATAAATAATAAACAAAACAGATTCGTGGAAAATATTAACAAATAAAAATGAAATATTTACTTAATAAAATTATAATAATATTGTAATTCATGTGTAGTGCAGCGCCTAACGTAACCTTATTTCTTGTCACGTAAAAATAACCTAATTCATTAAAACCACTCAAACGTACCCCTTTGAATGAATTAAAAACAGCTATATAAACGCAAGTGCAGCCTAGAAATAAAAATATATCTCACATAGTCACTTAATTCAAATTGAACTCCATGTAATTACCTTAAAACTTTTCTTTCTCTCCAAAAACAAACCCATTACTTTGGAAACAAATACTTTATTATTCCATACTGAAATTAATTCTCAAATTAAATTGCTATCTAAAGAAAACATCCCATCGCACTATACATTAACTAGATTAAATTCAAGAAAACAACTTATTGCTATATGAATTATTTATTTCTATGTCTCTGGGTTACGGGGACATTAGTGAAAGGAAACAATTATTTTTTTGTTTGTATAAATAAATTCAAGCCTTGACTCGAGTAGTGTTTGTTACTGTCAATCAAAGAAGATATTAAAATTATTAAAGTTATAGACAATTGCTGTCAAACTCTTTAACTAAAGTGGTGCTAAGTCCAAACTCGTCAATGCTTTGTTAAACTTGGCAGACACTCTTATCTTGAGACCCAATCATTCATGACTTGAAGATAAGCCAGAGAATAAATTGCATAAAATTAAAAAGGCTGATAAAATTGTTCATTCAAGTTTTACAATTAATCAAGTAGATAACAAATTGGGTTTAAATCGCTTTGACATTATTGTTTGGAAGATAACCATGTCATCTTGAAGTCGTATGTTGATGCATCAATAAAGATACAACAGTCAATAAATAAACATTACAGGGATAGCAATAACAACTCATTATAATAATCAGAATAACAGTGATAAAAATATAGAAATAATTTAAATTAATTGTGAAAATAAAATAACGTCCATAGCCATACTACGTTCGGTGTTGGTAACCAATGTCAACAGCCATATTAATAACTGGCCATTGCTAAATTCCAGTGACAAAGCCTACTGGCAGATGCTCAATACTGAAAGCAATCACTTTGCAAACCGTTGGCTGGCTTAAAAAACGGACGACAATCACAAAGAAGATTCAACTTAACCTCTGACACGTAAGGTCCACATTTGGATGCTATCCAAACTGGCTTGGTGCCAAAATCGAGTAATGAAAGCGATAGGCGGCGTGCAAAATTTTAATGCGTTGTCGAAACTTCATGAGGACCCTCTTTTGTGGTATATTACTATGATTTTGTATTCAAACTATTGTTTTAATAAATCGTTTCAGTATGTCTGATAAAAAGATTTTTGCGTCTGACTGTACAATTGTGTGACTATATATCAATCTTTCTGATTCAGAAAACTATTTCTGCTTATCGTTAAGCGATTTTTTCTGTAGGTTTTTTTCTTTTCTTTTTAAGTATTGACGGATTCCCATTTTTCTCTTTTTCAGAAGATACAGTTTTTATCATAAATGATTTAAAGGTTCTTTTAGATTACTAATAAAGATTTATTACTTTTATAAAAACATACTTTCTATGTGATCAATCAACAGATCCCAGATACGTTACTTAATCAAATTTAAATATTATAATTGGATCTTGTAACAGATTAATACCGACAGCCCTGAAGCGTTTCGGGAATAAACTCAACAAAAATAAAACCAACATTCTAATAAGGGAAAATCTTGAAAGAGATATTTGTAAAGATAATAATGGAAATGGAAGCAAAAGGAATATTGTATTTAATTTGGAATACGATATTGAAGGAATGGAAGACTAAAATGTGCTTTAATACAAAGCTGGATTTAAATTCCAAATTGATGATAACATAAAAATTCAAGAGAAGTAACATTAGATTAGCAACCACATAATGGGCTACTACCAGTGTGAACCATTTCCAAATTGTATCTTGAACATACTCTTAAATGACCACAGAAGCTTCCTAATACAATTTAGCTTTATAGCACCCGAAGAACCACAAACTCCTGTCCGCCATTACCACGCCCATTCATTTACGTTTCAATGATGTTTATTCGTAATTTAATTAAAAGTTTACCTATTAAAAGCTACGATGCTCATGTTTATGCAAAATCGCTATACCAGGGGTTCACGACAACTTTGGAAAATTTAATAACGCTGGTCACCAGTGGCCAGTTTAGGCTAAATAGTTAGAAAGTTGTGAAATGAGATTAGGAATGGACGAAGCTGTGGACTATCTGACAATCGTTGCAAATTATAATTGGCATGCAATCGAGACTTGATACGCTGATTTAATTTAATTGGGAGAAGAATTAGTATTAAACACTTTATAAAGAGATAGTAAGTTTTTTTGTTTCTCATTCTTTATTTTGAGTATATAATCTGTTAGTGTAGCTATGGCTGACTATAAATATAAAAAGAATACTGTCAGAAGAAGAAAAATACTAACTATTGCAAAAAGAGCTTTGAATAATGAATGTGAAAGGCTAAGAAAAGAGACAAAGACCAAAGAAGAGCTAGATGAATTGTTTGAAAGATGGTTACAGCTAGAAAGGAGTAAATACAAAGAAGGCTGATAGAGATAAAAAGAAGAAGAAGAAATGTTCCAAAGATACTAAGTAAAAGAAAAGAGCATGAAAATGATGATAAACTATAACTTATCCCAAGTAAAGTCTAAGAAGTACCATATTCTATTCCAAGTTATTAACTCTATAACAACAAAAACAAAACTAATCTTGGTTGTCTTCAGCCATTATGGCGTACCTAAAGTAGTAACACATATAACATTCACATTTATAGTGCCATTAAGAATTATGTATTTCTATGTTAGACAAACTAACTCCAAACTGTTAACGACGTGTTAGTTTTAAGACTGGTCCCGAAACTTGTGACTAAAACTAAGTATTAAGTTTTGAACATGCTTCTAAACTGAATGAACGTTACTTGTAAAGCCACCAATATCTTCCAAGCCATCACTGGCTTGGAAGATATTACGGACTATGATAGTAGCATTCTTGTTAGTAGTAAGGTCCTATATATTTCTAAGCAATTTATGACTATGTTCGAGTTTAAAGTGTTGGCTGATGATTAAATTACTAGCACATGCGATATTTTAACACAATCTTGGTAACGAGCTCGATGCTGTTATGTAATTAAACGTAGTATACTGCGTAGGTTCCGGTTTGATAGATACGAATGCAGGCGTACATCGTCTCATGTAACTAAATACTTTAAATTTATTACAGTTGTGATTCGCAGAAGTTACCGGTAATAAATTGACTCAAAATCAAATAATTTATTTCAATTAGGCACACAAAAGGCACTTTTGAACGGCAAAATTTACAAAAAAGAGAATTGATTCTAGTTGCTCCTTCCAAAAGGTAGTTTTCGTATGGAGAAGAATGGGCAAGAAACTCCACCCTTAGTTACTCTTTTAAAATGTTTTACAATATTTTGTATACATTAATTAATTAATTAAACCTGGAATAAGATTACTATACCACAATAGGTAAAAATAATTAAAAATGAAGCAATGACAGAAAAAATAATTATGTAATGGATGCATGGTATTCACATATTTACAAGTATTGTAAAAGTAGGTACCTATACGATATTCCTAAAAAAATACAAGTGATGCTAATAAGTCAGTGTGTGAGTTCAAGTAATCACAGAATGTAAAATAAATGTTTATAATAATTAATTATACAATAAAATTAGCAACCAGTTTGATTTTTACTGGTGTGGCTGCTAACTACCTACTGTCATTTATTTGAAATAACAAACACAACTACAAATGTGGTCATATGCATTGTCATCATCAACTTGCACGGTGTAATGGAATTCGCAATCATAAATATTTATTTGCGAATTTCCATAAATGCGCATTCAAGGTTGCGGGTTCAAATAATTTGTTCGGCCTTCAGCTAAACTGTTCCGGTTACAATTATTATCCACTATTTCGACGTTGTGGCATACAAACAATCATAAACAACATTAACGTCATATAACTACATGAATCACAAATGTTTGGTGTATTGTATTATTAATGTGTGGTTGTATTACACACAAACTAATCTATCTTGATTGAAATACCCTTATAATTTTATTAGCCGTAAGTTCAGTAATTATAGGCTTGACTAATTAAGACGCAGATATATGCCAGTGACCTTGAGTGATCAGCTTGCGTATTCTGTACTGAGCTCACGCAACGCGTCGTACGTCCAGCCAGTAATTGGACTCGCGCAAGGAGCGCTGTCCGAAATTAGACGCATTGTTAATTTGTTATAGATAAAACAAAAGGTATTTTAATAAAACATGTATACTAAAAACCTTTTTACAAAAAAAAACAACCGACCTCCAAAAAAAACATTAAAAAGTGAAAAAGGTTTTGTATTTTCGTTTTTTACCACCGACTTCCGAAATTAAAGTTATTTTTCACTTTTTAATGTTTTTTTTTTGGAGGTCAGTTGTTTTTTTTTTTGTAAAAAGTTTTTATTTTTCACTTTTTAGTTGTGGTTACCTACCCCACACACATTCGAATACCACTACCTGCTACCAGTGACAGAAACTTATCAGATAATCTAATACTAAGTGGGAAAAAAATACGTATTTTGTAGCTAACTCAAAAACTATCCAAGCAAAGTTAATAAAATTTATATGGGACCAATTCGAGAGCACACCCTTTCAAACAAAAAAAGAATTTTCAAAATTGGTCTACAATTGACGGAAACGAAATCGGTGGACATACATAAAAAAAAAAAACAAACATACGCTACGAACATATAACCTCCTCCTTTTTGGAAGTCGGTTAAAAAGAACAATAATTAAATTTTCTTTAAAATGGTGAAGGTTTCAGAATAATGCGCTTGATGAATTTTGCGTGATTCTCAGTTTTTTATCCGCGTTAGACAGACTTTTACAAATTAATTTGACAATGTAAAATAAACATAATCTAAAATATTAATTTAATAAGTTAACAAAAAAATGCTCTAATTTAACATATATTTTTTCCAAATCATTAACACTACCTACTCGTTTAGATGTGATCTTCAGTATAAAATCTTAAAAATCGGTTATCATCGCCTTAAGTGCGTGTATTATCTGGCATCAACCTAATTTAGGAACATTTCAAGGGGTCTTCCTAGTGAGTGACGTACAAATGACATATCGCCAACAAGATATATAATATTCCCACTACTGGGACATAATCCTCCTGTGAGGAGCCGTCATCCACCACACGGTTGGGGAATGATACAAAACATTAATTTATCGAAGATTGCTTTTATTATGTCACTAGCTTTTTCCCGCGGCTTCGTCCGCGTTCATATCGGAAATTGTTGAATGGGAACGTACTACCCGGATAAAAAGTGTCCTATCTGTGTGCCAAGTTTCATCCAAATCCGATCAGCCGTTTTTGCGTAATTGAGTTTCAAACATCTAAACATCCAACCATTCACATTTATAAATTATTATAGTAGAATTGGTTGGAAGGAACATCAAAGGGCTTTAGGATGTGTTTCCAATTTAAGCCACAGATATTGAATGAATATTTCATGTGTCTGTAATTTTCCGAAAACTATAAGTATCTACTCTGAAATCAAAATACAGCAATCTTGCTTGATGGTATAAATTCACACCTGTGGTTATATGACCGGGTTATTCTCAAAGTACTCCAAAAAGAGTTCCCAAACTACTCCATGAAAAATATAATATTTTTAATTAGGTTTCATTCCACTCCATGATAATATTAAAATGTTCTCAAAGTAGAAGTAGTACTTTGAGAATAATTCCAGATACCTATAGAGCAGAATGGGAAAAAAATAATAAGTATTTTTGAATAATAATAATTCCTTGGAGTAACTTGGGAATTAATGTATGAGATTCTTATCTTTTTAGAACAATAGAATGGAGTACTTTGGGATTATAACCCATATGACCCTCGATAAGTTCAATACGATGAGGTCTACTATTCTATGGTTTTCGAAAGACATTAAAATTCATTGCCCATAAAAAGTTATGCACCAAAACCATAGCTCTTCTCTTTTCAAATTGATTTGTGACATTCGAAAATTCAACACATATTTCCTCATCAAGATGGTTTCTGCTATTACACCAAAATAAAAATACCTTTCAAGCCATGATTACCTGTCACGTTTGACATAAATAAATTATAGGCATCGAATATTCTGGAATCACTTAAACCATTAATACAGCCGCTCGAAGCGCTTGATAGCAAGGGAGCGACAGCTTGTCAATCTGCATTTCCCACACAAAATATTAAATCCGAGATGTTGCATCATACAGGACTCAGGAAATTAAGTTTAGAGGAGTCTTGACGTCGCAGTCTCGAATTTGGAACTGCTCGAGATGCATACTGTATGTACTGGTAAAATTATTATCGTACTATTCATAATATGAATAAGAGTACTTAATGAAGTGTTTTGGAACTGTTTCTTAGTAAGAGACAAGTGTTTTGAGATTCATAAGTTTTAATTTATCCAGTGGTAGCAGTGTGTACAATTAACGTAAAAAACTTTTTTACAAAAAATACAACCGACTTCCAAACTACAAAGTGAAAAATAACTTTAATTTCGGAAGTCGGTGTCTTTGGATCAGATCAGTATTTTAGTTTTTTGACACCGACTTCCGAAATTAAAGTTATTTTTCACTTTGTAGTTTGGAAGTCGGTTGTGTTTTTTGTAAAAAAGTTTTTTTTTTCTCTTTTTAATAGGTTGGTTTGTAATTTATCTAAGTTACAATAGCCTTATGTCAACTGCTCATCAAAAATACCCAAATCGCTATAGATGTGCCTTTAATATTTGAAGAGTTCCCTCGATTTCTCCAAGATCCCATCATCAGATCGTGACCAAATGACAATGAGACCAATTTGAAAGTATACCCTTTCAAACAAAAAAAGAATTTTTCAAATCGGTCTAGCCGTCTTCGAGTAATCGGGGAACATACATTAAAAAAAATATCTCGACGAATTGAGAACCTCCTCCTTTTTTTGAAGTCGGTTAAAAATGAAAACAATTATTAAGTACAATTAATTTGTCTGCCTCGTTGGTCTAGTGGTCGCAAGCGCTACTGCTGAGCATGAGGTCCTGGGTTCGATTCCCGGGTCGGGTAAAGTGTTATTAGATTTTTCTATCTGGAATTTCTCAGTAGCAGCCCGGAGTCTGGATTTGTGCCCGGTTGATGGCAATAGGCTTGCCCCCTATTACATGGGACTTAAACATAACTGGCGAAATGTGAGTGTACCTACTACAGGTACACCTCTGCCCAACCCTTCGGGGAAACAAGGTGTGATGTTATGTTATGTAATTTGTAATAAACCTTTTTTTTTCATTGACGATTTATGTAGGACATGTGTTTTTTCTCGTTCTTCTTCGTAAGAAATATCCTAATGTAATAGTGAACAGTTTGCTATATGTTCAAGTTTTGCTATGTAACATCTTTCGTCTCGCTTTCCTGCAATCTGTGGGAGTGATTTCGTGAAAAGGGACGGAAGTGTGTAACAGGAAGCCGGGAAGCGCGCGCTATTTGATTTGACCAATGAACTAGGGATGTTAAAAAATAATCGATTTTTATTTAAATCGATTATTATTTTCTAATAATCGATTTTTTATTGTCGATGTTTATTTTAATATTAATCGATTTTTAGTAAATCGATTATATAAATTACGTGTTTAAATCGATTTTCAGAAACAGCTTGTATCTATGAGACGGATGAAAAAATCTAGTAGTAAGTTTCAATTTTATAAACAGCGCCGTCTATGCGTTGGATGAAAAATCTCGAATTAAGTTCATACGTATAAGTTGATTAAATAAAAACGGCGCCATCTGTAGGCATTTATTTTTTATTTGATTTATATTTAAGTTTTTGAGACAATAAGTTTGTCATTTTGTTGGGATGCTCATCATTTAATTTTTATTATAATAAATAAAACGATTAATAGAACTAAAATTTGTTTCAATAATGCTATTTGGTTTCCTAATTCCTTACCTTGAAATTTTAAAGGAACCTTTGATTTTTAGTTTTGAATTGGTTATTTTTTTATTCATATAATTTTATTTGATTTTTTATCTGAAAAATTGTTAATATGAATCTCTTAGGTTTATTATTGAAATTCGAAGAGCATGTTTTTTTTTTTTAAATAAAACAAAAAAAAACGATTTTTTCGCAGAAATCGATTATTTATTTTTAATAAAATCGATTTTTGACAAATCGATTAATTTTGAATAAAGAAAAATCGATTTTTATTTAATCGATTATTTTCCATTAATCTCACATCCCTACAATGAACGCGCGCGGTGCTAGAGTTGTCTGTCGGATGGTACAACCCATTTTCTGAGAGGTTGGTACTGTCAGCCAAGATATTTGGGGCCTAATGCCCGTTTTCACCGTCACTAAGTGACACTTAAATGAATCCCTAAATAAAACTGCATTTTTGGATTTTCAACTCTTAGCGCTGGGTCTAGCGTTGAAAATCCAACATAGCACTTTTATTTAGGGATTCATTTAAGGGTCACTTAGTAAAGATGAAAACGGGCATTAGTCTGCTATTTTTACAAATTCGTCATTCCAACACGATCCCATTGTCATTTTGTTAAAAGTTCGTAATCTGCTAAATTCATAATGGTCGATCATTGGTCGGTCAATGGTCTCGTAAATAGAATTGTGTTATAATGGCATTGTTGTACAATACGACCAATAATACCTCCTAAGTCAGTCATTCATTTGTCATTATGTACGAGATTACCAATAAGTGCCATTTCTTTCAATGGAGTGTCAGTGGCTGACCATTGGAAAGTCATAATGACGCCATTATATTAGTAGATTACCAAACTTGTCAAAATCAACAATTATGAAATCAATGACAGACCATTCTGACAGTATTGGTAATAGCAGACATGAGGCCCTGATGTGACACATCATATGCGACTAGTGTGAGGCTAGCTCGTTTATTTTTAAAATAATTAATAATAGTAATCGTTTTACTTTGTGATAAAGCATACTTCGTGTCATGCAGTTTGTCGCATCGCGCCAGTTTTCCCAACATTTGTCATAATAACAAAATGTAATAGACGTTTAAAAAAAAAACAGTGGCACTCCGGGAGTGCCGACAGAAGTGAAAACTTGAACAAAATCGCCTTGGTGGAAGAAAAATACTTGTATAGAACATTGGTTCGTAACCTTATCTAAATAAAGAGCACAATCGCGTTTACAAAAAAAAAACCATAACCTTTAAAGTAAAAATACTTGCGTAGAACATTAATCCGTAACCAAATGTAAATAAAGAGCACAATCGCGTTTACAAAAATGAGGTGTCGATAATGGTGTCAATTGTTTTTTCCCATCTTAAAAATACCCAACGCGCTTAAAGAAGTTTTCACTTTAAAAAAAACCCGACTGCAAAAACGCATAACTGAAAACAGAAAAAACAAGCATTATAATCTACAGAATTTAGGTGGGGGACAAACAAAAGTTACACCATGTTTGAGGTTATTGGTTTATCCCCCGCCTAGCCTATGTCACTCCCATAATTAGAACGAATCTAACGACACCTCATATACTAAAATCCATCAAGCCGTTTAGGCTAAAGAGTGTGCCAAAGAAATAGACGTACAGACGCCAGCACTTCAAGCTACTACAATCTGTCAAATTTATTTAATAGATTTTCAACTTTATCGCTGATATGTAAGGTTCAAAGTTGATTGGGAAAATTTGACAGTTTCGGGTAGCTTGATGTGCTGGCGTCTGTACATACATCCAGACTTACATACATTACACCCTCCTTCTGGGGCAGTCGGGTAACAAGTAAAGCACCAGTAGTGCTATTCTGTAACCATCTCACCGTGTTATCTTAGGTGAAGTGATCGTGAAGTGAGCTGTCAGTTGCTAAGGATTGACACTATTGGCAGCTCACTTCACCTAAGTTATCACGGTGAGATTTTTACAGAATAGCATTACTGATATCGAATTATTAGATAAGTCTTTCTTTGAAACCCGCGTGTATAAAATGATTAGATAAGTACTTATGTAACATCTTCTTTGAAACGGGTTATTTCAAGTAAATACTTAGGTTTCTTTTGAGAGATTTGTGTACCAAACAAAGCTTTTTGTAATGTTAAAAGTACCATCTAACAAATAAACACTCAGGATAATACATTATTCTTTTTATTTTGTCTTCCTTTATGTATTTTCATTTTTCATGACAAAGGAAATGTCAAACACAAATATTGCAAATAGAAGCAAGAATGTACCAGAAATATTTACATTTTGACTTATACGTAAACATGGCTACACATCAAGCTATGCTTTTCTAGTATAAGCTGATCTCGCATTGTATAGGATTTCCGTACAATGCGAGATCAGCTTATACTGGAAATATATAGCTTGATGCGAAGCCGTGTGTACAGGCCTTTTAAGGCGACGATAATCGACTTTTAATGATTTTATACTGAAGATCACGCGTCTAAATGAGTACTGTTAATGATTTGGAAAAAATATATGTTAAATAAGAGCATTTTCTTAATAACTTATTGTAGAAATATTTTAGATTATGTTTATTTTACATTGTCAAATTAATTTGTGAAGGTCTGTCTAACGCAGATAAAAAACTGAGAATCACGCAAAATCTATCGAGCGTGTTTTTCTGTAACCTTCACTATTTTAAAGATAATTTAATTATTAATCTTTTAATATACGTGTTTTATTGAAATATCTTTTGTTTTATGGATAATAAATTAATAATGCGTCTAATTTGAGACAGCGCTCCTTGATGAGCGAGTCCTATTACTGGCTGGACGTAACACGCAAGCTAACCACTCAAGGTCACTGGTATATATCTGCGTCTTAATTGAGTATTATTAAGTAGTAATTTATTAGACATTTTAGTCCCGATTTAGAACTAGTAAACGTTAGTTTCATATCAAGTAATCAATATTTAACACTGGGAATTATTTCAGGTTCTAACACACATTTTGAAACAAAGTTCTAAAATAAGACCAAAAAAAGTGTAACAAAAGTGTTTCAAAATGTTACACTTTTTTTAGAAAAAAAAAAGTGTAATTGAATAATTTGAAGGAACTTCATACCAGCCGGGTATCCTACTACACCTTTCGACTGTTTTAATTTTAACATCATTTTACCTGAAAAATCCATTTACCAAAACATCTATAACCTTGACATTAGACAATACTACAAACAATGAACATTGTACAGTGGACCTCGTAATTGCTTTATCATCCTAAGATTGAATGTCACTTTACACGTCATAATAATAATACAGTAACATAACATCACGCCTTTATTCCCCGAAATGTAAGGCTTAAGGTGTACCTACCTATAGTATACCCACATTTCGCCAGTCCCATGTCATAGGGGGCGGACATATTGCCATCAACTGGGCACAAAACTTCAAGCTGCTACTGAGAAATTTCAGATGGGAAAACCCAATAACACTTTGCCCTACCCAGGAATCGAAATCAGGACCTCATGCTTGCGACCACAAGACCAACGAGGCATTTGACAATAACATAATAGTCAAAAGTGATAATGCAATTACGAGGCCGACTATACATCCAACATCACTTGTATTGATTTCACAGCAAAAACGATTGGGTATTGCTTCTTCAAACAATGTCGTTGTGATCTATCTTATTTGATTTATGCCCTTGTTTACCGCACAAGGAGCAGGGCTAACATGAACATTTTATTTGCCCTCAAACCCATATCCGATTTTCAATATAGATTATTATTGTTCTTGTCTAAAGAGGTCGTGGCTAAGTAATAACAGCCACACGGATCGATCCATCAGGTTAATCTGCACTTGCCGGGATTGGTCCGTGGATGGGTGACCATCTTTATATACGGAGACTTTTCCGTGCTTCAGAAAGCACGTTAAGCCGTTGGTCCCGGCTGTCATTCGTGGATCTTTGACAGTCATTACGGGTCGTCAGAAGCCCGAAAATCTGACATCCAGTCTTACCAAAGGGTATCGTATTACCCAGTTACTGGGTTGTGGTCAGATAGGCAGTCGTCCCATGTAAAATACTGGTATTCAGCTGCATCCGGTTAGATTGGAAGCTTACCCCAACATAGTTGGGAAAAGGCTAGACAGATAGATTTTGTCTCCATGAAGTTAAATGGAAGGCACCAATTTTCAATGAGCTTTTTATAATTTTGTGCTGATTTTTCAACGTGGCTTGCAGCTTATTGTGTAACGTGGATTTCTTTGAGGCGTTTAAGACCTTTGTTTGGACATTTCCATGTCCAACATTCTTCAATCATTTGCTTCTTCTTTTCACGGTCCCTCATTTTTGGACAGATGATCTGATGAGCAGATCTTCTGTCCACAAATGAGGGACTGTCTTACGCCCCGTTATCTTGATTTGTACGACTTGTCGACCTTGACTTTCCTATACGGTTGTTGGTCTTCCGAAAATAATGAGATCTACTATCTATTGTCGCTTCAAAGTGCTTGTCACAAGATTATTTTCTTCAATACGTCTTTAATGGCAGCGCTTTGCTCTTCGTAAAGGGTAGGTAGAAATTACAGAACTAATATATCGACAAGTTTAACTTTAATGTTAATGAGTGGTGGTTAATACATGACCTTGACCTTGATATTATGTGTCACTTCTGACCTTTTTAAAACAATACAAGAATTTCCTATTTTAAGACTGTTAGCTTATAAGTATATTATGTAATCTTAGTCGGTACATGAAATATAGACTTGATAAATATTTAAATAAAAAATATTACACAGAAACAATACAAATATTGATGTTTGTATTGATTGTGAAAAAAGCGCCCGTGTAAACCTGTACCCTAATTGCGTAATACACGATCAATCACAATTTGTTTCGATTTGAAACAGATTGCTAATCCATTGCTTCATAAGTTGGAAAAAAAAATCTGCTCAACAACGTAAATAACGCAATGAATGTTGTTGAACTGTCAAAACGAAACAAATTTTTCATAATCGTTTACGAAAATAATTTACGCAATATGGGTAAAAATAATCAAGAAAGACAATCATTATATCCTTGAGCCATATTAATTAAAGAAATGTGTCGCTAAGTCAATTGAAGCTCGCATTAAGACATGACGTGTCGCCACTTATTAATATAGAAATCAATAAAGCTTACATATTGCTGAAATAGCTTCTAACCACATTAATATATCTTGTGTTTCACTTAGGGAAAAGTTGGTTGACGAAAATGGAAGTGACAAGCGGAATAAAAAATCACAACTTTGCCAACAAAGAAAAGTAAGCAAAGAGGCATAGTATAAGGAGAGGTAGTAAGCTATCTTCATACAAACGCACCGCGCGCAGCTTGTATGTGTGGGGCCATAGTCTCGACCCGTTTCTCGTGAGAAACCGGTCGAGATTTTGTTAAGTGTGAGTGCGGCGACGCATAGATACCATGGCCCCACACATACAAGCCGCGCGCGGTGCATTTGTATGAAGATAGCTTACTACCTCTCCTTATACTATGAAAGAGGTGTACCTACAACCATTTTTAGGGTTCCGTACCAAAATGGTAAAAAGGAACCCTTATGGTGCGACTCAGTCTGTCTGTCTGTCACAGCTGGATATCTCAAGAACTACTAATGCTATCAACTTGAAATTTTGAATAGTTTTAGATGACGACAACAAACTAACCAACTACAACTAACCAACCAACCAACTATTTTGCAAATAAGAAAGAAATAAAAATACTTTTTTTTGCAACAGGGCCTGAACGTGGGTCTTAAAAATTCGAAGTGGAGCTACTAAGGCATGTGAAGTATCATATGAAAGAGTGCTATTTGTAAATTCTCAAATAAAATTATTTTCTCCGAAGTTTGCACAGAGAAAAATCTGAAATTATTATATGTGATAGAAGTTTATGTTAAGATTACAGAAAAAATAAAACGATGTCTCTAAATAGCACACTTTTTCAGAAATGATCAACAAAACTTGCATTAGTTCCACTAACGGTCAAGAGACAGCGCTGACGTAAAACTGCAATATTCTACACTGCAGTGTGTAGTGTTAAAATTCTCTGACGAATATAGGCCTCGCCGATGAAAATTTAAAATGGTGGACAAGGCGTAAACCATGTATATTATACCGAAAGCGGAATCCAAAATCTCAACTTTGCTTAAAAAGAAAAGTAAGTATAGAGGTGGTCCATCGGGGTAATGCATATCTAACCAATTTGAAAACAAAATCCCGTGCACAAAAAACTTTTTTTCATAGGTAAGCGATACTATAGCGGCCGAGCGCTGCAAGCAAGAATAGTCCTTACAGTGTACAGATATGAGTTTCTTCAATAGTACCTACACCCATTTTTCTTATTTGGACTAACTCATCTATTTTGTTTTTATGATAGACAAGGCCTAAACTAAACCCTGTATATTATACCGATGTTGCTTGAAACCTTTTGGCACGTATCACGGGTAAATACTAAATCCCAGTTTTGGCAAACGTTTTGTGTTAACGCCAGTCAACGTGTATCTTGATATAATATGCCAACTACTAAGCCATCAAAATGATTCAGACTTTTGATGCCACGTTTTCGCGTCAATAAAGGGTTAGATCCCGGCTTTGCCAAAAATAAAAACACTCATTTCTTGCGTTCATGATTGTTTTAGGGTTTACCCTGTCAATTCTAATAATGGCTTCAGAAGCCCCCAAAATGATTTTTTCATTTCAGAATACTGTTTCGTAAGGAAAAGGGGGTAGTAACATACAGTTTCTTCAAAATTACACCAATGCTGACACGCGACTTCTCATAATATAGACCCCACTTTCCTCGCCTTTTTGCTGTATTTTAACAGAATCTGAGCTCGGAATTGTTGGATGTTGACGTTTCATTGCTTTAGCAAAAGTTATTCAAATATTATTTTTCGTTTCGTGATTTAAATGACATCCCTGAGGGTTTGTTTACTTAATTCACGGCTACCGAGGATTTTTACGGAATGTTTAGGGTCGTTTTATTTTGGGCAAACCTTTGTGAACGTTGACTGTAAATACTATTGACTTTTATTAGCGGTTATGCGTTTGGGTGATATTTCTGTTCTAATGGAGTGGCTATTTTTTCACAGTTCCTTTTTTAAGGGTTTATTTATTTAGGTCGGCCTCATTTAATGTAATTAGTCGACTGAGCTCTGCTCGGGTTAAAAAAGATAGACCGCGAAAAAAAAATCAGCTGTTCCCTACATTTATGTTCGTATAACTTGTCAAAATGTAGAAAACAGCTGATTTTTCTTTCGGGATTTTAGGTTTGGTCACATAGTAAAAGTTGTTCATAATAATGAGTAAAGTCAGTTTTTATATCACCGTAAGATTGTGAGCATCGTTAGTTTATAATCTATCGGTATTATTTCCGTTAGATCATAATCTGTCAAAAAATTGTAAACTGGGTGAAATGGGTTAGGTTAGGTTAGAACTGTGACCAACTGCGCGAGCCGAGCGAGCGTAGTAAGCGCTGCCGCTACCTCGTTTCTCATGGATATATTATAAACTATCGAAAAATAATGCATTAAATCGTAAATGCTTTGTCGCAGTTCACAATTTTTTGACAGTTTATAATCTAACGGAAATAATACCGATAGATGATAAACTAACGAAGTTTATAATTCTACGTTGACATATACAAATATTTCTCATTTAATAATATAGGATTTAGTAACATTACGCATTATTTAGGATTGGAAAACAAAGTATCGGATATCGGACGACATTGTAACCCTCGCGAGTAGCACCTGGATGAGGCTGACACAGGAACGTGGGGATTAGCACCAGGAAAGAGAGGCCTAGCCTATGCTCAGCAGTAGGTAATGTTGGGCTTTGGATGATGATGATAAGTAGCATTACTGGGTTGAGTAAATATTATGTTTATTGTTTATCAAGTGAACATCAATGATTGAATGCACTTATACTCCATAGGTTTAGGTAGTTAAAAAAAGGTAAACAAATCATAAAAAGGGTTTTTATGGATGACACTTTCTTGTTTAAAAAAACGATAAAACCAAATTAAAATGTTAGTGTTTTACTATAGTTTCCTCTTCTGTTAATGTATGTTAAACTTTATCGTTTATTCTTAAACGACTTTTCGTAGATGTAATTGCTTGAGCACAATTTTTTTTGTTTGATTATTGATATTTTGTAATCTATCTATTGTAAAGAGCCCAATTTCTAAACGTCAACGAAATATAACGTTGTCAAATTGAAGAGTACAACTGTGACGTAGCATGATAACTGAAATGACAGGTATTACATTTAGTCGGTTACTTGACAGCTGTCTCGTCACGTGGTTTTTTTTGTTTACATTTACATAACTACCTAAACCTATGGAGTATAGCTTCTGACGTCTCTTATGTGCCCATGTAGGTTTATTTGAAACAAAAAATATTTTATTTTATTTTTCTGTAGCCCTAATTATCACATACTTAAATTTTCTATCGTTGCTTCATTTTTAATTCTTTTTACCTATTGTGGTATAGTAATTTTATTCTAGGTTCATCGTCTTCACATATAATTACTTAACAAAGGTACCTATACAAAATATTGTAAAAAAAATTAAAAGAGTAACG
Organism: Agrochola lychnidis; assembly: GCA_963680765.1. Classification (NCBI taxonomy): domain Eukaryota; kingdom Metazoa; phylum Arthropoda; class Insecta; order Lepidoptera; family Noctuidae; genus Agrochola; species Agrochola lychnidis. The sequence continues at coordinate 14,724,486 of OY796869.1, read as the reverse complement.
GTGGAGTTTCTTGCCCATTCTTCTCCATACAAAAACTATCTTTTGGAAGGGGCGATTAGAATCAATTCTATTATTTTGTACATTTTGACGTTCAAAAGTGCCATACAAGGGCTTATTTGAAATAAACGATTTGACTTTGACTTTGCCATAATTATTTATTTTTTGTACTGTTGTTACAAACAATTTAATTTACATCAATATCCTAAAAACTTTCACAGCTCAGTCAAGTTTAACTAACCTAAAGACCGAAAAATCACAATAGATAAAGTTTCCAAGGGGCCTACCACCAGCTCATAAAGCAGTATTATTTTAATATTACTTCAGTATGGGAAAGAGATGAAGGTCTACAGGTCGTATAACTCCATCTTATTTCTCCCACTGAAGTAATATTAAAATAATACTGTTTATGAGCTGGTGGTAGGCCCCCTGGCCATAACGAATTGACTCTATACCTAACCACCTTTAGTTATGGGTTCCTCTGCTAAAGAAACCATCAAAATATAAAACCATTTTAATTTTTTATTTTGTAATGTCAAACATAAAAATCCACTTTCGGTTAACACTATGCAAAGATTAAGATTTTTATGAGATCAGAGCTTTATGTATGAAAACTTGCTACAAATTTTATTATTTAACAGAAGACTAGTTTTATGACATATTCAGTCATTTTGTTCTATAATACAACGTAGAGAGGAACGTGCTTCGCAAAATACGTTAAGCCGTTGGTTTCGGCTGTCATTCGTGGATATTTGACAGTCGTTACGGGTCATCAGAAGCCCTAAAGTCTGACAACCAGTCTTATCACGGGGTATCGTATTACGAAGTTATTGGGTTGTGGAGTTCCGATAGGCAGTTGCTCCATATAAAATACTATTATTCAGCTGTATCCAGTTAGACTGGAAGCCGACCCCAACATAGTTGGGAAAAAGATACGCAGATTTTAAGAGAATACTTAGAAGACTAGTTTTATGACATAATTTCAGTCATTTTGTTATATATGACAATTATTAACAACACTGTCAATACTAATGTGTAAGAGTATATTGGAACTATCAAATAAAACCTAGTATCGAAATAAGAAAAGTATTTTTATTAAACAAACTAAATATTAGTGATAGGCTGATTATGGATTTTGCAGATCAGCCGACTGGCTATAGTTAATAAACTATTGGATATATTTGATTGAATATTCGTATACAGATTGGGAATGTCATTAGAAATAAGTACGCAGTTAAATTTATTGTCGTATTGTCATCTCCAACTTTTATAATTAATAAAACATTCCGAGCTGATTCTTGGTACTAGGCACATCTACACCGAAATAGAACACAGACATCTTCCAAGCTATTTAGATTATTTGTATCTTTGTTAACAGTTCTTGATAGTCATACTGATGTTCAGTTTGTGCCAAATCTATTAGTCTCGTCATCGTGAATAGGCATTTATATTCATAATATTCTTCATCTAGTATTTTATACGGAATTTGTAGCAATCTGTCTCAGAATTGAGTACGAAAATAATATCTCCATTTCTGGTTCTTAAAGGATTCTTTAAAGAGTACGTTTATTTGAATAAAATAGGCTTATTATTTAATAAAAATAAAACGTTTAATACGGTAGAATTTGAGTAGAGAGTTCTTAACAAACATTTCGAAGATTTTAGTAAAAAATCGTTTGAAAACCTCTATTTATGCTGCCTATAGCTTAATTTAAAAAAAAAAAAACGTGTGGCACTCGGGGACTGCCGCGGTAAAGCTATTGCATAGCATTTGTAACCTCCATACTTCCTATTTGTCAACGCTACACTTGGGATGATGACGTGATGACATAAAACAAAAATTACGTTCCCATGACAACATAACGTTGTCATGGGAACCGTCATTACATGGTAGACGGAGTGGGGGGTGTTAGGTTTTATTTTCGTTACGGAATTTCTTGATTCGGTCGCCGCGCTCAAAGCCCGCGATAAAAGCTATGCAATAGCTTAATAAACAAACCCTTTTGAGCAATGTAAATGCTGACCGTTCCTAACTTTTAAAATAAGTCGGTAAACAAATTAAGTGTGCTGAAAACAAATTTAAATCCTTTTAGTAATAATTTATATTTTACCAACTTTCCCATCTGCAAATACATCTGTTTTCAATTGTTACATTCGACCCAGATCAAACAACAAAATAGTATTACCAGTAACGATAAAACTTTTCAATTCAAATGGAAATCTTGTAAAACTATCGGGCCTGACCGGCCAATTACGAGCCATCGCCCGTTAAAAAGAAAAAAAAATCCGCGAGTTCATTAGTATTTCCCGTTTTGCCGGGAAAAGTTCTGCCCTCTTTCCCCCACAAATTCTGGCTGGCGAGAAACGGTGACGGATTTAGAGTGATCGAATGAAGCCAATTCTAGAATTGAAATTGATTGGATTTTGTTTTGGGTGTTCTAAATCTAAAATGTTTCGATGGATTTGTGCAGGTGAACTTTAAAATTGTTATGTGTTGTCAGTTTTAGATAGGATATAGTAAATTAAGATATCTGGGTGTTTGGATTGGAAATAATTTTCTAAACAGTCTTTGTAGAATCCTCGAGTACCTAGTTATGTATAGCACACAGTCATAGGTAAATAGAACAAAATATATAATTTATATCTCAAGTGGTTTTTTCTCCATTGTGTGAATGGTTGCCTACTCAGTTAAATTAAGCGCTGTGCCCTCATAAGACTTTATTTTAAAAACATCTACAGCTCAACAAGAAACTGCATGACTTTTAATAATTTAAGTAAAATTAAGACTAATATGTTCAATAAGATAATTAATTGATTCAGGCGTGACCTTGCGGAAATCCATTATAAAATACAATAGACGTGGATATATTTAGTAACTGTTGTATCTCGATATAAACTTGTGGTAATTAATTAATACGCACATAAATTAATTAATTGTTCCTTTATTCAAAACTTGACCATAGACTAACTAAACAAAACCATAGACACGAATGTTGCCCTCCAACAGTAACCTGTTCCGCTTAGCTATTTCTAAAGACCCATAAAAAACTCCTGAAAGAAATCGACACGTGTTTCACCTCTCAACGAGGCATCCTCAGGATGACGATGGACTTGTTGCAAACTCCTCCTGAGGATGCCTCGTTGAGAGGTGAAACACGTGTCGATTTCTTTCAGGAGTTTTTATGGCTCTTTAGAAATAGCTAAGCGGAACAGGTTACTAAATATATCCACGTCTATTGTATTTTTTATGTTCAATAAGTGTGTTAAGTAACAACAGCTGCACGGGTCGATCGATCAGGTTAAGCTACGCTAGTCGCAGTTGGTCTGTGGATGGGTGACCATCTTTATATACCAAGACCTCTCCGTGCCTCGGAAAGCACGTTAAGCCGTTGGTCCCGGCTGTCATTTGTAGATCTTTGACAGTCGTTACGGGTAGTTAGAAGCCCAAAAAGTCTGACAACCAGTCTTACCAAGGGGTATCGTGCTACCTAGTAACTAGGTTGTGGAGGTCAGATAGGCAGTCGCTCCATGTAAAATACTGGTATTCAGCTGCATCCGGTTAGACTGGAAGCCGACCCCAACATAGTTGGGAAAAGGCTAGGCAGATGATGAAGTGTGTTAAATAAACAACATTTAATTTATAAAAAGTCTATAAGTACTTTAAATGCCACAGTTCAACAATTTCCTTTAACAGAAATTAATTTCCACAGTGGTTTGTGTTCATTTTAAAATGGCTTAATTTTGAATGTTAAACTCATTAAATCACTATATTTTCGAGCCGTTTGGGGTTGAAATCCTAGGGCCGTGGGGTCCGAGTGCTCACGGTCTGTTCAATGAAATCTCCAAACGACTGGCTGACACTTCCCGTGACCCAAGGGCCGACTTTTACCTTGGCCAGAGGCTAAGCATTGCCATACAACGTGGCAATGCCGCCAGTCTCTTGGGTACATTATCAGTCGACAGCGATGCGGAGGAATTTTTGACGCCATATTTTAGTTTGCTAATAGTTTTAGTTGGGTTAGGATATTATATTTTTAACCGACTTCCAAAAAGGAGGAGGTTATATGTTCGTCGCGTATGTTTTTTTTTTTTTGTATGTCCACCGATTTCTCCGTCAATTGTAGACCTATTTTGAAAATTCTTTTTTTGTTTGAAAGGGTATGCCCTCGAAGTGGTCCCATATAAATTTTATTAACTTTTCTTTGACAGTTTTTGAGTTAGCTTCAATAATACGTACTTTTTCCCACTCAGTATGTGGATTTTATGATAAGTTCCTGTCACTGTTATTTACATAGCAGGTAGTAGTTTTCGAAATTGTGTGAATAACTAAAAAAATAACCGACTTCCAAAAAACACTACAAAGTGAAAAATAACTTTAATTTCGGAAGTCGGTGACTAAAAATGAAAATTCAAAACCAAAGACACCAACTTCCAAAATTAAAATTAATTTCACTTTGTAGTGTTTTTTGGAAGTCGGTTGTTTTTTTTTGTAAAAAGTTTTTAGTTTCATTAAATGGAAAATATTTTAATAAAAATTGAATAAACGATAAAAGATTAGTGGTCCTAAATAAAATTACATTGACCGACACGAGGATTCAATTTTACTGGTTTAAAACACATTATAATCATGCTCAAAATGAGGTCTTCAATTATTATTATAGGTGGTTTGTAAAACGAGGTTAATTTTATTAAAAGATCATTCTGCCTTTATAAAATTTAACCAATTATCTGAAAACACGATCCCATTATAACTGACTCCAAAAATGGTTCATTGAATTTTTTATAAAGAAAAAAAAAATCTTATTTATTCTGCACAAACAAAACGCACATTTATAAATAAAAAAATAAAGTTTAAAAAACTGTAACCCGACTACGGGAAAATAAAAATGATCTAAAAAGTACGAAACAAGCAAATATTTCAGACAGAAATCAAGACATAGGTACAAAAATGGTCAAGGTAAAGCCGTGGTCGCATGCTTGTGTACCATGTTGGTGCCAAGAACACCTACAAAATTATAATGGCATGCGACGACGGCTTTACCTTGACCATTTTTGTACCTATGTCTTGATTTCTGTCTGAAATATTTGCTTGTTTCGTACTTTTTAGATCATTTTTATTTTCCCGTAGTCGGGTTACAGTTTTTTAAACTTTATTTTTTTATTTTATACTTTTCCGTTTTTACACTTGATGAACGTAAATAAGAGTAGAGTAATACAATAGTTCAGTAATTTAACCTATTTTAAATTCCAATAGCAGTGCATAGTGCTTTGCACGAAACCATAGAGCGATTTATTTCGACGCCAACACCACATATCGATATCGAGCTTCGAAGAAATCCAAAATATAAATATTTCGTTGTACTTCTTTTTCTTCATAAGAGTGGAATTACAAATCGGTACTACTTATTAAGATTTGATTAACTGCACGTTGGTAACATCTTGCGATACTACGTAGCGCAGTCTCACTTTCGCTTGTTTTTAACGATTTAAACATATTTGTTTACTTTGAAAATATAATATTATATACATATTTGTAATGTGCTCGTCAAGACCTTTCTTTTGATACCAAACATGTCATGATCATCCCATTTTAATTTTTTTCGAGGTTAGAAATTTACGTGTAAAGTCCATCAAATTAAATTTAGGGAAAAATTATATAGCCTATGTCACCCGGACCATTATTACGAATCTATTGATACCTCATTCATCAAAATCGGTTTAGTAGTTTAGGCGCTACGGTGGAACACACGTAAAAACAAACATACATACATACAAACATACACACATACAAACATACATACATAGACTGCTAAAATCATAACCCTTCCTTTTGGCTTTGCCGTAGTCGGGTAAAAATAGATATAAAATACACACATACAAAAGTATCCAAAAGCCTCGTATTCAATCAATAAAAGTTTGACAATGTTGTTCATTGGTGGATGGTTGGGGAATTTGTTGGTTGTTGGTTGATGTTGATTATCGCTTTTTTTACCTATTTATTGAAGCTGTGTAAATATACAAGATACAACATCCTAATCCTAATTTTGTAATCCTAATTCTACTATAATCCTTACATATTATAAAACAAAGTCCCCCGCCGCATCTGTCTGTCTGTAAAAATAATAAAATAATTATGCTTGACGGCAACGCGGGTGTTGCGGTAGGACAATGACCTATTCCTCGGCTATTAGGTATGTAATCCCAGTATCGGTAGTACGTTCCCGTGGGATATTTTCGAACATCCACGCGGGCGAAGCCGCGGGCAAAAGCTAGTAACATTATAAATGCGAAAGTGAGTTTGTTTGTTTGTTACGCTTTCACGCTATATCAGCTGAACCGATTTGGATGAAATTTGGCTCATAACCTTAAACCTTTTTTTTAACGTTGCCCCACACTAGGAATTTCTCCTGTATTGTGAGTGCGTTTATAAACATTTAAACTCACATACACAACACAACAACAACTTACAACAACTACTTTTTGGTCATACAAATATTTTTTTCGTGCGGGAATCGAACCCCCGACACGCAGCGCAGCATTCAATCGCTTAACCACTGCGCCAACCACAGATTTAGAGTAGGTAACCGTGCCGTCGTGCTCATGGGTAGACCATGATTTTTGTTAGGACAAAGAATACTTTTATTCCCACGGAATCAAGGCTTATGCGGGTGAAACCGTTGGCGCAGCGAGTTATCACAAATTTTACTTAATTTTTAGCCATTTTAATTATTCTTTGGGTCAGTAACCAAGTAATTACAGTTAATTATCAATATTTTTCACGTTGTCACCACTATCTGACTTTTTCCATATCTTGCCTATGAATGTTATCACAGATTCTACGTTCTAGATCTTTTCTAGCAATGTGCCTTTAGTTTTGAGTCTAAAAAAAGAAAGAAAACTTGTTTATTCTGCACAAACAAAACGCACATTTTAAAAAACTAGACATAAAATACACACAATAAATAAGTAGCCAAAAGCCTCGTATTCAATCCAAAAAAGTTTGACATTGTTATCAAACTTTATTGTTTATTGTTGTCTACAAGGAATGTACTTAAAGCTTTAGGTAAATCAAAAGACATAAAACCCATTCAATCAATCAAATCACTCAACAGAAACCATCCAATCAAGTTATTTCAATATAAATTCCTTACTTATTCCCAACTTTACCCAAACTAAGGGGGTTATTCCGTTCATTTTCCGGTGTCACCCCCGATGTTCCGGGCCTGTTCTCCAAGGGGCACTTAAGCGTATGACACGCCTCTGCGAGCGATCCCGTGACATCTGCCCGGAGCCCGAAGTGACCGCTTTCTGGGTCTAAGAGGAACGCCCTTGCCGTTATAGAAGTAGGTAGTTTCGATTAAAGTCAACTTTTAGGTTAAACGAGTGATCATTGTCAAAACCTTGAATCGGTTTTATTATTTGCCAATTTTTAGGTTTCCGTAGTCAACAAGGAACCCTTATAGTTTCGCCATGTCTGTCCGCGGCTTAGCTCAGAGACTATTAGTACTAGAAAGCTGTAATTTGGCATGAGTATATATGTCACGGCTAAAACCCGAAGTGCGGCTACACCTAGTTTTAGCCGGCTACAACTAGGTGCGGCCGGTAGCAGTTGGTTAAATTTAGTTGTAGCAAATGAAAATGGTTGAAGAGTAGGTTAGGTTAGGTTAGAACAGTGACCACATAACACACCGCACGAGCCGAGCGAGCGAAGCGAGCGGTGCCGCGGCAGCGGCCGGCGAGTGCCAGGGTCCATTTAGGCAAGTTTAACTAACTGCTACCGACCGCACCCAGTTATAGCCGGCTAAATCTAGGTGTAGCCGCACTTCGGGTTTTAGCCGTAACATATATATTAATCACGCCGACAAAGTAGTACAATAAAATCATAAAATCTTTTTCTTTTAGGGTTTCTCCCCTACATGTAAAGTGGGGATGTTTTTTTTCTCGTCTGTTCCATGATGTGGGGTGTCGTTAGAAAGGTCGTTGAAAAATATTGTGAGTTTGCCAATGCTATTTTTGGGTTCTGGGATCCATTTGAGAAATATTAAGTTTTAAAGTGCTAATTTTTGTAAGAGTCAAGTCTCCCCCTCTGCCAGCTAAATGGTTGGTTCTGGATATGTGTAAAAATTCACAGCAGTAGTATATATACCGAAATTAAAAGGAAATCTATCACAGCTAAGTAGGCTCTGCAAGTTAACGAGTAATAATTGACAACTTACCTACATTTACAGTTGAAAAAACATGTTCTCCCATACATTCCGTATGGGAATGAACGAGAACATGTTTGTCAAGTTAAGTTTGTTCTTGGGATAAATACATTCTATCTACGGAACCCTTCACTGTGCGTGGTCCGACACGCAGTTGGCCGGTTTTTTATTAAGTAAAGACTATTAGACTGTCAAAGACCTGAAATACTTGTACCACACTGAAGCTGACATTTGTAGGTTAAGGCGAAAGCGTCAGGGTAGCCCGCTAAATTCAAATTTTCTTACGTTTTTTGCATTTTGCAGATCAGTATCAATAAATTAGCAAAGGTGTCAAATGTCATTATTTCATGACATTTGACACCTTTGCTAACTTATGGAGTTGTATTGCTGATTGTAATGATTATAATTGAGTAAAGCCATATTTGTTACGGCTTCAAAAAAAATCATAGTTTAATCAACATAAAACCTGACACTGACTTGCAAAATGCAAAAAACGTAAGAAAATTTGAATTTCGCGGGCTATCCTGACGCTTCCTCCTCAACAAACTTCGACTAGCTGAGCATATTTAGGCGAAGCCGATAGGTATGTACAGAAAAAAAAAAGTGTTTTTTAGTGTCTTTTTATTTCATTTCCAGGATGTCACGTGGCTCCCAAAAATACAAGCAATAATGAAGCATTCATAATTTTACTTCATTCACAGCTTCACGTGTTTTAATTTGAATACAAATGTTTTAATTTGAAACTGAATTAAGAAAATAATTAAATAAACAGGGACACGTGTTGAAAAAGTAATTAAGCAACTTTTGTCTTTTTTTAAACAAAAATCCTGTTTTTGTGGAATACACGTGTTTCTCAAAAATGTTTCGTTGTTCCAGGCAAAAAATTATTAGAACTCCCTGAACTTTTGAGGTCTTTTTAACATTGCACCCTAATTGCTTACACACTTTCTATCACAAACCGATGGTTTTGAAGCAAATTTCTAATACATTGCTTCATAAGTTTGAAAAATTCGTCTGCACAGCGACGTAAATAATGCAATGAACGTGGCTGAACTGTCAAAATGAAAGCGATTGCGATCAATTGCCATTTTATGTGTTTTACGCAATTACCCTGCAGGCCTTTGAAACGGCCGCAGGAGACGCCCTGAGCGTCGGGAATCGCAGGTCGATTCCCGGCCACCGTAGGCGCGGGCTTGCGGACGGTGAGCAATGGGTAGCTAGCTGTCCGATAAGGATCAGGCCCGGGTCGACGTCGCGTTGTTTTCCATGCACGCCTCAAAGAGATGTCAACACAACTGAAGGGGTCCGCTAGAGCCGATGCTTGCCGGGGTTGCGGGTTGGTCCGAAAGGGTCACCGTGGTCCCTGGCAACATACAGGCAACTGAAGGAACACGGGTGGGTTTTGTCGCAATACGAGCATTATATGTAATGATCGGGCTGGCGCTCGTGCCTATCCATCGGCTGTCGGTTTCCAACGCGAACACAGTGCTCGTTTGTATGCCGTGCACACTATTCGTGTTAAATTATATTATTACCACAGAATAGTACAGAAGGCGACCTCCGCATTTTAGGTACGAAGATACAAGTACGCGGCGGGCTCGTTTTGTCGGTCCAATTCAGTGAGCGTAACGTAGTCAGAAGCTAAAAGAGTTACGCGATAGAAAGAGAGGCAGCTTCTACGTGAATATAACTGTAGGTAATTAGCGCTGTGCGACCTAAATTGCACTTTATTGTTTCGTAACAAGAGTCGCTTTTTATTTAAATGATTTTGCGGAGTGATGCGCTAAGGTAGCCCGCGAAATTCAAACTTTCTTTAGTTTTTTGCATTTTGTAGGTCATTGTCAGGTTTTATGTTGATTAAAATATGATTCGCGACCGTAACAAATATGGCTTTACATAAAAATATAATATCATGTTTTCATGAAATCAAGACATTTGACAGTGCTAACTTATGGAGTTGTATTGCTGATTGTAATGATTATAATTATGAAAAGCCATATATGTAACGGTCGTGAATCATATTTTAATCAACATAAAACCTGACACTGACCTGCAAAATGGAAAAAATGGATTGTGTGGTTTTATGAAACCACGGTAAAAGTGAAACTTCTATAGGCGCCGCCATATTGGCCTTGGCTGCTCTGACGAGCGCCTTTCACTTTATCCCTACTCCGCGGCCGACCGTCACGCGACATGCAACACACAGACGAAAAAGTTTGAGACGATGTAATAAAAGTTTCACTTTAAAAACTAAAGAAAATTTGAATTTCGCGGGCTACCGTAGCGCATCCTCCTTAATCTGTGATATTACACAAGTATATACACACCTTTAGGTACTCAACTCAGTTCATAGATAAAAAGTAAAACAACCCAAAAATCCTGTATTTGTATAGTGTCAATTACTTATAATAATCCCTACAGAAAAGAAAAATCTCAAGACCTGAATATTTCAAGAATAGACTGCTCATTCTTATACATGACCGTCATTTAAAATCACAATGAAGTCGAGACGCCGAGATAGACCCTAATTAGGTCCATCAAAACCGTTGTCCTACTTTGTATCGCTTCGATATTATCATAAACCTCAACTGAGTAAGTTTTTATGAGTGAAACTATATTATCAGGGAGTTAGGCCTGTTTCAGGATTTAATGAAGAAAAAAACTGTTTTTTAGGGTTCCGTAGTGAACAAGGAACCCTTATAGTTTCGCCATGTCCGTCTGTTTGTCCGTGGCTTAGCTCAGCGACTGTCAGTACTAGAAAGCTGTAATTTGGCATGGGTAATACATATTAATCACGCCGACAAAGTGGTAAAATAAAATCTAAAAAGATTTTTTAGGGTACCTAAAAGGGGTAGGGTTTTTTTGGTTTTCTGGACTACAATGTTGAATTTGCAAAATGTTGAATTTGTAAAAAGTTGAATTTTCTCGACCCACAACGTTGAATTTGCAAAATGTTGAATCCCGGAGTGCTGAGTCCTGTAGATACGAGAGGTTCAGGACCGGTCGCGGTGGCGATATTTGTATCCAGCAGTGGACGTCTTTTAGAGCTAAGTAGGCTCTGCAAGTTAACGAGTAATAATTGACCAATTTACAATTGCAGTTGCAAAATCTCCATACATTTCGCATGGGAGAACATGTTTTTCAACTAAAATGTTAAGTTTATTCTTGGGTATATCCCAACTACGGAACCCTTCACTGTGCGTGGTCCGACATGCACTTGGCCGATTTTTTTAAATTAAATAACACAAACCAGGATAAACTCTCATGTAGCACAACAGTTATAAAGTTTCGCCGGTCGCAAGTGTACAAAAATGCATGTACAGTATTTCTATTTTCTTAATGTCCCTCGGGTATCATCGCATTTCCGAATACAAACGAATGCTAATTTCCATGTCCATCAATTATTAGATTTATCTTGTATAATACTTTGAATTCATTACTAAGTACCACACAACTTAGATGTAGCATCGGCAAAATTCGTAAAACCGATCACCATCCGAACTGAGTGCGCCTCCAAAATCATCAATCTTTAGGTGAAAATGGTCTTTACGCAAACGCAATAACTTGTAAAGTCATATAACCAAATACGATGTAAACCTGAAATGAATGAATGCAAATTTTCAAATTCTTGTTACATCTGTTGTGTCGTACTGTACTTTATTGTTGTTTTGTTTTGATTTTAGTGTGAACTATATAGAGCTGTAAAACTATTTTCCTATCTGTCGTGCCTGCGACTTTAGCAGCTTCCTAACACATCCTATATAGAATAACCTGCATTCGGAAAAACATCGGGGACAAATAAGACATTTTCGTGCGCCACAGACTCGATCGCACAAAAAGTGTGTCGTCTGCGCTGCACCTTACCCGGTCAAAATGTAGGACACAGGTTTTTTTTTAAATAACGGACGAAAAATTTCAACGCATGGATGCCCAGAATCATGAACTGAATCCATGGTAACAGGTTGTCGATGTCCCTGCTACCCTGTATACTATTGTCTGCCCCTTAACCCGTACCTATAGGCGTGATATTACGTAAATAGGAAAAAAGACATACATCCCTGTCGTCTTATTATTCCGAGGTAGGGGTTAGCACGACTCACAAGTCAGTCGTGGAAACAGATCACCTCACCCTGACAAGTGAAAAATGTAGTTTTGCCGTGTGGACCTATCGATCTATCAATTTAAAAGTAGCTTACACGATATTTGCATTGGATATCTTTCCTTTTTGAGCGAGAAATGTTAGGTTTTGACTGTATTTTCTATTCATCTATACAAATAAATAAAATTGAAATGCCTTTTTGTAATGTCAAAATAACAACTTTTTATTAAATGTTTATAAAACTATATATAACAAAAAAAAAACGGGTGCGGTCCCCCGTCAGGAACAAAGTTCCTTCTCACGTATGATTTAAAATAAAAATACGCAGTCGCCATCTTGGATTTTCATTTTGACCAAATTCACACTTTCACTCTACTCGGGCCAATGAGTATAATTTTACCCCAAGACACTGTAATCACTTTACTCTTTTCTTTTATTTTTTTCTGCCAGCGTTCTCTTTCTCTCCCTCTTTCTTTCTCTTTGAATTAGAAGAAGACAGTTGCAAGTATTAATACTTTTTAGCATGACGATTTCTGAAAGTTTACAAGCCCCGTTAAAGAACTTCGTTCCAAAAAGAAAAACCTGTCTATCTATCTATTTGTTCCGGCTAATCTCAGAAACGGCTGGACTGATTTTGACGGGACTTTCACAGGCAGATAGCTGATGTTATAATGAGTAGTACTACATTTATTTTGAAGAAGAATTAAGGTCTACAAGGGCGAAGCCGCGGACAGCAGCTAGTGTTCTATAAGCCTAGTCTAGTGTCGTTTCCAAAAGATATGACCTTGACCTTGTCCACCACTAGGTTCCATAAACGGTGTCAATTGAATGTTACTTTATTAAGACGAGTGACGTCATTTTTTACGTCAATAGGAACAAATGATTATGATAAGGCATTATGTGCTAGGCTCAATGATTAGATCAAAATGTCCGTTGTAGTAGCGACTACCAGCCATTGGGGGGATAAGTTTTTTCGATTGTTTGATTCAATGACACAATTTTTTTTTCTATTATTTTACTATCTTTAATTAAAATAGCGCAGAATTTTTAATATTGAGACCTTCTTTATAGTTAAGTTTTTTATTTATGCGAGAATGCCAGCCTTCCACTTTTTATTAGAACGATGCTATTCGACAAGGAAAAAAGAAAATTACAGATAGAGTTATTAAAGTAATCAAATATGGCGTTATTCATGATGTGTGCGTTTTTCTGCCTACATATATCTTTTTGGTTAAATTTCAAAGGAAATGCCGCAAGGGACGAATCGATATACCAAAATAATTATTCTAATGTCAACTTTCCACTCGCCCCTTCGTAAGGGGCGAATCACTACACCAAAATAATAAAAAACGGGTTAAGTGGAACATTTTAATCGAAAGGGACAAGATCCAAGGGGCGAACGGAGCCCAAACCTATAATTTCAAGTTAAGAAAAATTACGGCTTTATTATAATAGCTGCTGCTCTATTCATGCCAAAAACCATAATACAAAATAGGTCTAATAAAACCAACTACATTTATTAAAATACCAATATTTTCCCTCCAAAACAAGCATAAAACGTAATCTCAGACACCCCAAGAAAGCTTAAATGCTATATAAAAAAACAAAAATGTTCCCAAGGACCCCTAATTGGGTCCTCTCGTGCTGGTGTCTCGAATTTATTCGTCAGTTATCATTATTTATGCTCTCTTTTACCATTTATGCGACTCTTGGACTTTTTTGGCAGCCGTTTTGGTAAACAATCGAAAAAAGGGAGATAGATTTAGATGTTATATGATTGGGGCGAAGGTGGTACAGACGCTTGAGTAGAATACATTGTTTTCTTGATACTTGGGTGAATGATCTCTTTTTATTTCTAAGTCATCATCTGAAATACAATAGACGTAGATAAATCGTCGTTGTAGTACGAGAAACAAAGTTATTAATATTATCTATAGAAAAGCCGTCTGTAAGGTGCCCGTTTTTTAGGGTTCCGTAGTAAACAAGGAACCCTTATAGTTTCGTCATGTCCGTCTGTCTGTCTGTCTGTCTGTTCGCGGTCTAGCTCCGAGACCCTTAGTACTAGAAAGTTGTAATTTGGCATAGATATACATATTAATTACGCCGACAAAGTGGTAAAACAAAATTATGAAAAACATTTTTTTTTAGGGTACCTCTCATACACGTAAAGTGGTAATGTTTATTTTTTTATTTTTTTACCCCATGGTGGGGGTATCATTGGAAAGGTCCTTCAAAAATATTGTAAGTTTGTGAAAACCATTTTTGGATTCAGGGATTCGTTTGCGAAATATTAAGCTTTAAAGTGCTAATTTTTGTTAGAGTCAAGTGTCTCCCCCCCTGCTGGCTAAATGGTTGGTTTTGGGTGTGTGAAAAAAATCACAACAGTAGCTGATATAACAAAATTAAAAGGAAAACTATCACAGCTAAGTAGGCTCTACAGGTTAACGAGTAATAATCGACCAACTTAACTTTACAGTTGCAAAAACATGTTTTCCCATACATTCCGTATGGGAGAACATATTTTTCAACTACAAAGTTAAGTTTGTTTTTGGGATAAATTCATCCCAACAACGGAACCCTTCATTGTGCGTGGTCCGACACGCACATGGCCGGTTTTTTTTTTTGCAAAAGAGTTTAGTTTCAGCACTATCTGAAGGTCTTCTCAGTTGTTTCAAAAAGATTATTAGCACCTAACGAATGTTGTACTCATAGTCATATTATGATATTATGAAGAAAGATAGTAATAGTACATTATTGTCACGGCCTGCAACTGTGGCATTGATGGACGATCAATCTGATCGGACATGATTTCATCAATACCTGGTTGCGGCCAAGGCTTGTACAATATTTCTATTTTCTTAATGTCCCTCGGGTATCATCGGATTTCCGAATACAAACGAATGCTAATTTCCATGTCCATCAATTATTCGATTTAACGTGTATAATAATTTGAATTCAGAACTAAGTACTTTATTGTTGTTTTGTTTTGATTTTCGTGTGAACTATATAGAGCTGTAAAACTATTTTCGTATCTGTCGTGCCTGTGACTTTAGCGGCCTTCCTCCCATTTTTTAAATAAATTACATTAAGTTAAAAGAGTATTGACAACTCTATATACTTCCAAGTCGATTGAGAGCGTCCGGTCTGCACCAAGTGCAAAGGGCAGCTGGGCATTTTCACAAAAATGCATAGGTGTGTGTTTAGCCCTGTCCCTCGAAAAGATAGTCGTTTTTCTTTTCTAATATTACCAGTATCAACAAAAAACGATTACCGTTAGTTTTAGTAGACATCTAGTTATTATTCCATTAATAACTTAACTCCCCAAGTACTCGATTATTTAAATTAAATATTAATTAAGTGATAGGGAGATAGCATTTTGACTTGTCCCTGGACGGTGCAGCTATATTGAACATACAATAATTGCATTTTATCCTTAGAATTGACTGCAGGTATACTATTTTATTTCTTCAAGAGATTGTGGTAGACTATTTTAAAGCATAATTCAAATATTCTATCTTAAACTTTTTAAATTATGGAAATTTTATTGTAGAAATTAAATTGTGGGCAACCTGACACGTCAAATTTGTTACCGTATTTTTTCCATGAACATAACTAAAATTTTGTTAGATTTTATTCATATAATAACAAAATCAGAAGCTTTAAGTCATCCACTATTTTGTATTCGTCAGTTTTGCCCGAAACACTATAAATTGCGTTGCGTAGTAGCACTCATCGCTCGGTAGAAAACTTTCTGTCAAGGTAAGTTACCAAAATGTTGTATAATTTAACATGTAAACAACATGATTGTGGTAGTTATTGAGAGCTTTAACATGTAGCTTCATAAATAAATAGTTAATGACGAATCACTGCAATTGTACCTATTTAAATTTAATACAAATCGCGCAAAGGTAAGGTAACGTTACGTCAGTTTTGTGTGGTAACATAGAGGCCTGACAACCTAAGTAATAAAACTGACTGTTAGGAATATTACACATGCTACTTTACCAACTTGGTCTAAAGGAGGTTATGATATCATAGTCTTTATAAAAAGCAGGCGCGGTCCGAGGGGGGGGGGTCCTGGGGGTCATGACCCCCCCAAAATCTTTCACGTTGTATGGAGCCTGAATGATTTACTTATATTACTAACTTTTAAAACTACTACAGCCACGGGTTACCGTGGCTTAGATACCTCCCTAAAGCTATTCCTCGGCGGCACCCATGGTGACCCCCCCAAAATCTTGGGCTGCGACCGCGCCTGATAAAAAGAAGTGTATACTTATATTTTCATAATCTAAATTTTGAATCCACGTCTTGCATTTTAAATGTAAATTCGTACTGAGTAGTTAAATATTTTATTAGCTTGCAATTTTGTGTAGATTTTGCTTGATTAAAAAAAAAAAAAACAAACTCAACAAAGTATCTCATTAATATAAGAAAACATAAACTAGTGTAAATGCTTCATAACAATTTTGTTACCGTCAGCTTTGTTACCTACTGTCCCCCTAATTTTCAAGTCAAAATCTTTTTTATTGATAATTTAAAGCATTAATTACTTAAATTCCGATGTTAATTAAATGACAAATTTAATAACAGAATAAGTTTTATATTCATAATGTATGCTTTCGTATTTTAAACTCAATAATAGAATATCGTAACGTTCGAATGTCATCACTGGTAACAAAATTGTAATTATGAGGCATTTTTCTTGGTTATATTATAATATATCGCATTTTCTCAAATTGATTTAGTAGATCCAACTTATGTTCTTTTATTAAATAGGTATTAAAGAAAATTTGATTGTTTTGATTGTTTATTTTTTAATCGCATTTAATTTAAGTAACAAACCTGACGAAATATCCTTGACTTACCCTCTATTTTATTTTATATCTCATAATTACGTGATTA
The DNA here is from genome assembly GCA_963680765.1 of Agrochola lychnidis. Classification (NCBI taxonomy): domain Eukaryota; kingdom Metazoa; phylum Arthropoda; class Insecta; order Lepidoptera; family Noctuidae; genus Agrochola; species Agrochola lychnidis. Next base: position 14,707,281 of record OY796869.1, on the reverse strand, counting down.
ATTATTGGTTTTAAGCTGGGAATCGTAAAATATAGAATTTGAGGCAATGCAAACAAGTACAATCTCGCATAAAAAAAGAAGTTGAAATTACATCTCACTTCTTTTATACCCTATAAATTTTTGTGAAAATGCCCAGCTGATGGAAATCCGACGACTGACGAAACACGAGGTTTGCCGAGTGACATTAAGAACATATTTTTACTGTTTAGAACTTTTCTCAATTAAAGCGCGGAAATTTAAACTAAGTCAATTAAATTAGAAAATCAATGACGATCAACGATAATTTTTCACGCGCCAGTATGTTCATTTTTTTCTTCTTTACTGTAAACAGCTCAATTTGCAAGCCAAATCGGAATCTAAATTAAATCATTGTTAAGTTACCTCCTTGGTTGCCATGTGTTGAAATAAAAAGTTCGTTCCATTTTTAAATAACAGGACAGATATGAGTTTTCATAGTAATTTATTCGGCCGCTAAATAAGAAGATCTTAATGTATTTTCATACAAAAATTGCCGGCCGGGCGCTCGCATGTATTCGACAGCATTTTCGATTTATCTGGAAGAAGGTTGTCAAAATAATGCTCGAATTTCTAAGCATGTTTGAAAAAAATAATTTACAGTATAGTTCTTGTTCAAAGTCAGTATCAGACTTTAAGCTTTAAGTATTCAACTAAACCTTTTGACTTGTCTGTTCTGATTGTACCTTCTGATAAATAGCCAGTATTTCAACTTTCCTCGCTCAAAAAAAGCCAGAAAGAAAAGTATAGGTCTCACCACGAACGGTGTTGCACTTAAAATATTAAACTCTGTAATCTCGGCCCCTCCATTACGTAATCTCGGGAGAATTGCAAATTTTCAACAACCATCGTTAAATAAATGTTTCCTCAAACTCTGGGAAAGTTTTACAACTTTACGTCGACAGGATTGACGCATTACATTTTCATGTCAACACCCTGTCAAATGGATAAAATAAATATGTTGTTTACGGTGACGTGAGGCCTGCAGGGCGTTACATACAGAGCTGTTAAGTTATAATGTGTGTATTTTTGGAGGCCTGCTTATAACATTTCCTGTGGAGTTCCTGTCAAATTATAATGTGTTTGTTTTCTCAGAATTGGGCTCTGATAATACTGTCACAACCAGATAAACATACATAGCCCTCCGGCTATTTACGTACAGATGGCTGGCTGAATCGACATTTTTTTTTGTAGTAATACTGTTTTTGTACTTTTGCCTTTTACGTATCGGTTTGTTCATAGTAGAGCTTCTAAAATTCTGAATTTAATTAATTATTTTTATAATAAAATAGACTTTAGCATAAACTTTTTATTCAAAAACCATTAAAACATTCTTGCTCCGTCTAAAATTTCAAGGTTTCTACGTAGCCAACAGAATATTTTTATGACTCCTATAAAAGTATAATTTATTCTGTTTACTCAACGACTGTTAAAACAATGACTCGTTTGCTAAAACACCGTAAAAATATGAAATTGTTTTTTGAACTTTTGCCCACATTTTTGTTTTATTTAATGAATTTTATGCAAATCTGAGAGTGGGGCACTTACTCGGTCATACCCCGTTCTTTTATTCCCTTTTGTGTTAAGGAAAGCGAGTGTACAGAGATTTAAAATGACGAATAATATTTTAGGCAACACGGGCGCTTTTAGCGTCCCGACTACCTGAAACAACAAACAGCGACAGCTGACTTATATCCACAATATTAAAGTTGCTAAAAAGCTGCTGAAATCGTATTTTTGACACGTATTTAGTCTGTTGATATTCACTGCTCTTAGCAATTTCTAAATGTGTCCAATCCTCCTTAGAAGTTGGACTATACATACATGTTATTGTGATGTAATTATGATTATTTAACCTTTATGAAGCTTTTCTCTGAAATTAAATATTTAATTTATACATTTTACTAAAATTTATTTAGACCCGCTTGCATCACTAATCACTAAAAACATTAAGCACTAAACGAATTTAAAAGAACGTTCTACGCTGTAAATCCTTTGAACATGACAGAGATAGAATTAGATTTTTATTTAATAATTATATTTTCAGTAAACGCATTTAGTAATAATTATGTGGTGCCAATGGGCCTTAATTTTATTCTTTATCACATTATCCTTGGTGGATTTTTGAGACGGGGCAGTCAAAGCCAAATCATTTATTTCAAATAGGCTCTTGTAAGGCACTTTTGAACGTCAAAATTTACAAAAAAATGCAGGTACCTTAACCGTTGAAGAGTTACAGGAAAAAATTTTTCGGAGACTGTCCATAATTTCATAATTATTCACTAACTACATTCACAGATTTTGGAAAAAAAAAACAGTGGCACACTGGAAGTGCCGACAGAAATGAAAACTTGAAAAAAATACTTCCAAAACCTTTAAAGTTTAAAGTAAAAATACCTACTTGCATAGAATATAGATCCGTAACGTAATATGAATAAAGAGCACAATCGCGTTTACAAAAATGAGGTGTCGGTAACGGTGTCGCGAGTTCAATTGTTTTTATGCCCAACGCGCCTAAAGAAGTTTTCACTTAAAAAAATACTTGTATACTTAAGTACGTAACACATGAAAAATTAATTACCTCCTGCCAAAATTAGTCACACAACATCTCCAATCTCCATGTTTTTACTCGCGGATCATTACACGAACGGATATGGCGCCCATAATCCACGTATTACTTACGCAGCAATTACTTTTAATATCTCTCTCGCGAACATTAGCGTGTGTGCGCCTCCTAATAACCCTTTTCCGCTAAATTGACTTTTACGAGAGACGTCGTACTCATGAAGACATCTCAAGATGTACATTTCCAGTATAAGTTGACTTAGCATTGTAACGGTGTAGGTAAACATACATACCTATACTCCATTTGAAATAAGATTAGACTTTTAACAAAACCTTTTTTACAGTCCGTTCAACCGATTTTGACTTCTATTGCGTTGGTGGCATGACAAATGGCAGCTGCAGTAAACAGTTGGTTTGTAACCACTTTTTTGGTTTTAATGCCATCCTTATGCTTACGCAATAGAAGTCAAAATCGGTTGAATGGACTGTAAAAAGGTTTGTTTAAATGTCTAATCTTATTTCAAATGGAGTATAGTCTGTTAAAATCAGATTCCTTCCTTTGGCTTTGCCGTAGTTGGGCAAAAAGATGCTTAAAGATGCTGCGAGTCAGTTTTCATTCCGTCATTATATTTTTTTTAAGTGAAAACTTCTTTAGGCGCGTTGGGCATTTTTGAGATGGGAAAAAACAATTGATCTCGCGACACAGTTACCGACACCTCATTTTTGTAAACGTGATTCTGCTCTCTATTTATATTACGTTACAGATCAATGTTCTATGCAAATATTTTTACTTTAAAGGTTTTGGAAGTTTTTTTTTTTTTTGTAAACGTGTTTGTGCTTTTTATTTAGATAAGGTTACGGACCAATGTTCTATGACAAGTATTTTTCTTCCACCAAGGCGATCTTGTTCAAGTTTTCACTTCTGTCGGCACTCCCGAAGTGAAACTGTTTTTTTTTTTTAACTGGACCATATCATTTCCGGGGCCTTTCTAGATACAGAGATATTGAAGCTTTTTTTACGAAAAAAAGTTTTATATATACTTGACTTGAAATACCCGCACGACCCCTGCACCGTTGCCTGCACCCACAAATCGGTACAACTGCGATTTTGTCACAACAAAAATAAAAGTCGTTTCTCTGCAATTTTATTTGTACAATGTTACTTAATTTTAATGTGCAAAATGCGTGGATGTGATTTGAGATCGTTACCATACAATGAGAGGCCAGGTTATACTGGACGTGTATAGCTTGATATGTCTGAGCGTACTTGTAACAGATGCTGAGAATCACATGCGATCGTGAGTGTCAAGTGGAGTGGATTACTATAGGACGATATCTCCGTATCTTTTGTAAATCCCTTTTTACTACCCGTTTGGTACGAAAAGGGTTGTGTGTTTATGTGAGTTTAAGTACGTATGTTCTTTTATAGAGCCTAAATGGAGTGATCGATTTAGACGAATGAGATATTTATTGATTTGAAATAATTCCCGCAAGTTTAACATCTCAAACGTTCCCAAACTCAATCTCATTACTTTTAAACGTTGCTTTTAAAGTTAAGACAAGCTTAACCGTCAGAATATATAGGGTTAAACTGACGTTAATCATTGGTGCCGATTCCCTTATTCACAAACTAAACTAAATTTAAGTTCAGTGTATCTGTTTCTTTCTATTTCATTAAGAAAAGGACAGAAGGTAAATTTTAGTTTAGTCCTGTCAAATTAATTAGCGCCTGTCACTACTCCATACAAGTTTAGACGTGATTAAAAAGTTGCCTACTAAAATTACGTCAATTTACGTCAAGCGCACCTTTGTAAGTATTTTTTTGTTCCTTTCTTCTTATCTGTTTATATGTGTGTACATAAATTGTTAAATAAATAAATAATTTTATTTGGATGTTTAAAAAAATATTTTATATGTAAATAATGAAATAAAAGAAAATTTCAATAACATTTTTTTTTAAATATGTATCACGGATAAAAAAAAAATTGTAACAAAACGGTGTAACTTTTAAACTAGGTAAATGATCTATCGTGATAAAACAAACTCCATAATGATTGGAAGTAATTAGGCGTCCTCATAAAATAAAAATTATGGATAAAAAACTACCTACTTTCAATTGAAAATAAACATGTTTTTTAGCAAAAATCGTTTTTTTTTTCATAAATTTTTGCAATAATCGTAAAATAATTATATATAAAAAAAAGATTTTTAAAATATTTTTTCCGTTGATAAAAAATATGCATAGATTTCCTCATTTCGATATGTGCACATTATAAAGACTCGCACTGTATTAGACCTTAATCAAATTGAAAGAATATCTCATTCAAAGCAAAAGATAACGTAGACCTAATTTCACATCTATAAACGCTACACAACATAACTACCTCACGAAGTATAAAAATTAATCTAGCATTATTTCTCCCCATTCACTCCAAGACAAAAGCTTGAGTGTTTTCTCATGCAACACACGACTTATATGACACGATAAACAGGGAAACAGTCTGTTGTTTACCAAGTAAGATAATAAAATGTCAGTGATACTTGTTATGTAGATTGACATTTCATGTTTTCCTTCACTTTGTTTTACTGCTACATTATATGGAGTCGATCATTGTCGGTTGTTATGACAGATAAGAATTGGGATGTTTAACAGTTGGTTTCTGAAAGCTGAATGTATGATCTCATTGATGCTTGTATTATTATTATATTATCCTTTGGATTTCTTTGTTGAAGAACAAAGAAATGCCAATGAAAGAAAAAGAAAGGTATATAATATGTGTATTTTGCCATGCTTGCTAAACGGTTGTCAAACCTGAGCATTGACCGAACAACTGGCAAACAAAATAAAAGTTTGCCAAAACGGAATTGAGAGAAGTACAATAGGTGTTAAAAGAAAAGACCGATAAAAATTAAAAGTAAAACTAAATTCAAGAATGCATACATAACATACAAACAACTAAAATGGAGATGGAAAGGACATATGACAAGAGAGAAGAAGAAAATATGGACAAGACTAATAACAGAATGGTACCCGCTAGACTGCAAAAGGAACAGAGGAAGACAAACTAAGAGATGGGAAGATGATATCAAGAAGGTAGCGGGTCCAACATGGAGGCCTTTGTCGGAAGACAAGTTGAGGACTAACTACCGTTTGCCGAATTAGAATCAGTTAAACATGAATAGTATAACAGTTTATAAAGTATATTAGATTTAGATAGTATTAATGAGTTCTTAGGAATACTTGCAAATTTTGTAACTAAAATCAACAATAAAGGCTTTTTATTTTTTTTATTTTTATTCTTTGGATAGATTTTTTAATTTGTCATCACTTTCATTTGTCAACTAATGTGAGTATTACAGTTACTCAAAATAAAAAAATTGGTATAGTAGAAGCAATGAAATGTATAGAAAAACCATACAGCTAGATGCCAAAGTTTAATTATACCTTCGCCTAACAATTTTCTGTCTACCCAATTCCAGGAAGATGAAGGTAATCCCCTAGAGACAGAATACGGTCTCTCCCGCTACAAAGACCACCAGACCCGCACAGTCCAGGAGCGGGCCCCCGCAGGCCAGCTACCCAGGAGTGTGGACATCATCTGTCATGATGACCTGGTGGACAAGTGCAAGCCTGGAGACAGGGTGCAGATAGTGGGGAATTATAGGTGTCTGCCTAATAAACAGGGTAGCTTCACTGCTGGTACTTTTAGGTGAGTTCATTATTATTACTATTTATATTAATTACCAATAGGTAAAGGAAAGACTCGTTGAGACTACCCATGCTGCCCATGCTGGTAACTCAAGAAGTATGAAATAAAATACCAAATGTATCCAACAGGAAATCCAGTACCTTAATTGCTTAACTTATTTTCGTAAACAATTTTGCCTAATTTACAATTTAGATACAATACTAATCTCTTAAATAAGTAATGCTCTTGCTCGTGGTTAGTAAAGAGCATTGGTTTCCCAACTATGTTCAGGTCAGCTTCCAGTCTGCAGGATGCAGCTGAATACTATTTTTTAAATAGAGCAACTGCCTGATAAAAGAAAACGACGATGAAAAAAAAGCGGTCAAGTGCTTGTTGGACCACGCACAATGAAGGGTTCCGTAATTAGGATTAATTTAGTAGTTGAGAAACATGTTCACATCGATTTAAGTACATCATAGTCAATTCTCCAACTGCAAATGTAAGTTTGTAATCGCAAAACAATATTTTGTATGTGATAAAACCACAAATTATAAATTTTCGGACTTTTTCCTTTACTTGTGCTGAGAGACCTTGCTTCCTGCCAAATTTCATGATTCTAGGTCAACGGGAAGTATCCTGTAGGTTTTGTTTTATTTGCGAGTATCTAAATATGTCACATAAATGGCCATATTTTTTATTGCGCTGACCTAAAAGCTTGATTTTTTAGAGCTCTAAGGGAACATAGATCTACATATTTAATTTGAATTACAATTTGATACCTTCATGCGTTCCTGAGAAGATGGGTCTTAACAGACTGACGAACGGACAACGAAGTGATCCTATAAGGGTTCCGTTTTTTCCTTTTGAGGTACGGAACCCTAAAAAGTAAAAAGAAAGATGATGAGAAAAATTATTTTTAGTTACTGGGGCTAAATGAACTCATTTGAGAAAACATCATCTCCGACCCATTCCGACTACAAACTATTGAGAAATATGAGATTTACTAACTTAGCTTGTAGGTATGAATTGCATTTAAGATTGCATTACCCATGCTATAAAACCTCTATAAAAGTTTCTGGAACAGTTAGCTTATTGGCAACATTATAAAAGCCAGTGTCATAGTAATCATTACATCATCCAAACGAGTGTTATAATGTTGTAGGTACTAAATTTTATTACGCAACTCGTTTCAACGTTGAAACGGGTAGCACCCGCTGCACGCATGTGTGTGTGATGTGCTGCTGCAGGCGACATTCATTTGTTTTGTTGTACTGAATTTCGTGGGATTTAAAATTTATTCTTGATCTTGAATTACAAACACCCATTGGTTTCAGAAACTTTTATAGAGGATTCATATCATGGGTGTAGATAAAGTCTTGTATGCAACTGTTATAATTAGGTATTAAAACACTCATGTGATACTATGATAACCCACATTTGTGATTTAATACCCCTTATTATACAACAGTTGCATAAATAACTATTCTATTTTCATGATCAACCAACATATTATTACAACCAATAACATAACATATTATTATTAACCTTTCAAACGTAACAACACAGACATCAACACTAGATGCTTTAAAAAACAACGTGTCTTAAATAGCCTCTCTTCCATTTCATAACCAACAAAAACAGCTTCCATCAGCAAATACGTTTCGTTCTTCACAGTATTAGACCGCGGCCATACATAGCGGGGCTTTTTAAATATTCACTCCCCTAGAGCGCTGTGTCAGTATATAGATTTACACAGAAGACTCAGCGTCTCTGCGTTCAGCGCTCGGTGTGGCAACACGCCGTGTTCGGGTTCGCGACAAGTCAATCGTCGTCCTGAGGATGCCTCGTTGAGAAGTGAAACAAGTGTCGATTTATTTTAGGAGTTTTTATTGGTCTTTAGAAATAGCTAAGCGGAACAGGTTACTAAATATATCTACGTCTATTGTATTTTATAATGGATTTCCGCAAGGTCACGCCTGAATCAATTAACAGAAGAGTCATTCAATATTATGCTAATTACTCTCAGGCATAATTACAATCTAATTATCTATACATATAATAAAATCGTAGCGAAGTCAAAACTGTACATTGAATATTTTTGAAAAAAAGTAATTGCTACGAGGTCTAGGATCGATTCTAATGCCGAAAATATGTTTTTTAGAATTTTTGTCTGTTTGTCTGTTTGTCTGTTTGTCTGTTTGTCTGTATGTATGTTCCAGCATGGCGCAAATTCTACCGGACAGATTCTGTTAAAATTTTGCATAGATATTCCCTGTGTGTCTGGTCAAACTATAGGGTATAAACTATCACGCTATTTACTATGGGGGACGAGCAATATTACATTATGTTGTATTTTTATGTTCTAGCATGACGCAAATTCTACCGGATAGATTCTGTTAAAATTTTGCATAGGTGTTCCCTATAAGTCTGGTCAAACTATAGGGTATAAACTATCACGCTATTTACTATGGGGGACGAGCAATATTATATTATGTTCGTATTTTTGGAAAAAAACGCGCCAAAATTTTGGGATATTGTAGATGGTTATCGATTAAACTTTTTAAATGATTATCATCACGCTATACCTTTATGGAACTAAGCAGTCAATCATGAAATATATAGGAACGGCTATTTTAGACAAGTTTCAACAAATCAATTAGCTCAACGGTTGGGCGGTTGCTTTGCAAACATGGGGTTATAAGTTCGATTCCCACCTACGGTTTTTTTTCTTTTTTTTCACATTTTGTTATACGATTATTATTTTTTTGATTATGTACCTATAATCTATAGATATAATAAAATCGTAACGAAGTTAATTTTTTTTAAAGAAAGTTATTGCTACGAGGTATGGGATCGATTCTTATGCGGAAAATAAAGTTTTTAGAATGTTTGTCTGTACCAACTGTAGGGCATAAACTATCACGCTATTTGCTATGGGGGATGAGCAATATTACATCATGTTCGTTTTTCTCTGCAAATTGTAAAAGGACGCGCCAAAAGGTTGGGATATTGTAGATAGGTAGTTACCGATTTAACTTTTTAAATGATTATCATCACGCTACCTTTTATATAGGAACGGCTATTTTAGCTAACTTTCAACAAAGCGAATAAGTAAGCGGTTGGACTAATGATGTGAAGTCCTGAGGGCCTACCACCAGCTCAAAAGCAGTATTATTTTAATATTACTTTAGTTTACTTCAGTGTGGGAAAGAGATGAAGCTCTACAGGATGTATAGCTCCATCTCTTTCTCCCACTGAAGTAACATTAAGATAATACTGCTTTATGAGCTGGTGGTAGGCCGCCCGGGGTAGTAAGTTCGATTTACATCTGTTTTTTTTAAACTCTTTTTGTAAAACGATTTTTTATTGGATTGTGTATGTAATAGTTCATAGAATGTATTAATTCACAAAAAATGGAAAACTTCGTAAGTTATGGGAAACTACTAAGTTACAAGTACTTTACAGTCACAAAACATTCTAGGTTGTATTCTGATCATTTTAGAGCAAAAGACTGTATGAATAAAATGTTTTTTTTACAGATTTTGACAGCAGATTTGTCCAAGCGATTTTAAAATATGTATGTGTGTGGATATTCTGGAATCGCTGCCACACTGCTTCCTGGTGGCAAAACAGCGCACGTCATGTTTAAGATTCCCATCGATTTAGAGAGCAACGAAACGCCTGTTTGTGGGGTGTCACGCAACAGTAACAAGGGATGTGTGCTTAGGGAATTACGCTTCGTCGTATGGGATGAATGCATTATGGCAAAAAGGAAAGCAGTGGAAACTGTAAACAGAACCCTGCAGGACATCCGCAGAAACCAAGATATGGTGGGTGGTGTCACATTTTTGACAAAAAAAGTGAAAACTTCGTTGAAAAGGTCGACTCTATGGTCGAGAGTTCATAAACTGCGCTTGACCATCATCATACGAGCTCGGCTTGGCGGTAATTCAAATGCTCAAGTATTCTCCGATGTTCTTCTAAAAGTTGGTGAAAGCACTCTACCAGAGACTCTTGGTAGAGTAGATCCCACTTTAGAAGATCTTATTCGTCTGATATACGAGGATATCAGTCAAATACCGTACCAAGAGAATTCTTAGGCGTGTTTCCGTTTTAACTCCGAAGATGATCAAGCTGCAGCGATCAACCACAGTATTGTCTCACAAATTGAAGGGAGTGAAGTGATATACACCTCCATTAATACTGATGTGGAGGAAGATGATGCCAAATATCACCCCGTAGAATTTCTCAATTCACAAATGGCAAGTGGACTTCCGGTTGTATATCTGTGTAACGGAAACGAGCTCAAAGTCATGTCTTTGCAGAGAAACGTCATCGAGGTGGAAATTCTAACAGGTTGTGGCGATGGTGAGACAGTGTTTATAGCGCGTATAAAGTACAAATTCCCCATAATTACCAGTTAAAGCACGTGCAGTTCTCTGGGAGTGTATGCTTTGCGATCAATAAGTCACAGGGGCCGACACTGAAGGCTGAAGGCTGCGATTGTCGACCTCAGGATAAGCTGCTTTTCACACGGACAACTGTTACGTCGCTTGCTCCCGAGTCACCATTCCTGACTCTCTGTATATTTTGGCTGCTGAGAATAAAACTACAAACGTAGTATACAGGGAAGTTTTATAAAAATATGGCTATTATTGTAGTATATTGTGATGTCTTACGATTTCCATGCGAACGAAGTCGCGGGCAGAAGCTAGTGTGTTTAATAATAATATACACAGGAAGACGATTCGACATTAATTATAACATAACATAACAGGATGCCTGTTTACCCGAAAGATTACGCAGAGGTGTATGTAGGTAACTATAGGTAGAACATACACCCATATTTCGCCAGTTATAATCATAGTATCTATTATAGCCAAAGTACGAGAAATGCGTTAACTATTTAGAGGCATGAGGATCAGGGTGTAAAGTTCACTTATCCTCTATAGAAAAGGGAGGATCTTCCGACCAGACGGGTGTTGTGTCTGGCGGACAACTGCCCAACAATTGATGTCGGGGAAGTTATATTCGGGCGGTAAACTCTAATTGCGCGATGCAGGATTTATGTGACGTCAGGATTTTTAAAGTGAAACTTTTATTACATCGTCTCAAACTTTTTCGTCTGTGTGTTGCATGTCGCGTTACGGTCGGCCGCGGAGTAGGGATAAAGTGAAAGGCGCTCGTCAGAGCAGCCAAGGCCAATATGGCGGCGCCTATAGAAGTTTCACTTTTACCGTAGTTTCATAAAACCACACAATCCTTTTGTGTGACGTCAGGTCTTTGATGCGTAGGTCGCATGTGGCGATGTAAATGACGCCACAACTATTTTGCTTATCAGTTTAAAAATAATAGCTATATTTAAAGCGAAAGGAATTTATCATCATCAACCTATGGCAGTTCACTGCTGGAAATTTTATTCTATCGACGGCTCTCATCAAGCTGCTACCAGCCACCCTGCGAATATTGCTGCTCCATCTAGCCTCAGACCATTCTATCCATAGCATTTGCCGAACGAAGAAGTAGCTACAACTTTCGTGCATTAGGAGTGGGTCTTCTACAATTGCTTGCTTTACGTCCGCAGCCCTAAAGCGCTCTAGTCACAGTGATTTAGTTCAGTGTGATTGCGTCAACGAAGCCCTGCGGCTGTTCCCGCTTCATTCACGATGTGGACACTTTCCTAAATAGATTCTGTTTGGATACAGACTTTTTGGGGGCTTTTTGAAGTAAAAACTTCTTTAGGCGCGTTGGGCATTTCTGAGATGGAAAAAAACCTTTGAACTCGCGACACCGTTACCGACATCTCATTTTTGTAAATGCGATTGGGCTCTTTATTTACATTACGTTACGGATCAATGTTCTATGCAAGTATTTTTACTTTGAAGGTTTTGGAAGTTTTTTTTTGAAACGCGATTTTGCTTTTTATTTAGATACGGTTACGGACCAATCTTCTATACAAGTATTTTTCTTCCACCAAGGCGATCTTGTTTAAGTTTTCACTTCTGTCGGCACTCCCGGAGTGCCAGTTTTTTTTTTTAAAGTGAAACTTTTATTACATCGTCTCAAACTTTTCGTTTGTGTGTTACATGTCGCGTGACGGTCGGCCGCGGAGTAGGGATAAAGTGAAAGGTGCTCGTCAGAGCAGCCAAGGCCAATATGGCGGCGCTTATAGAAGTTTCACTTTTACCGTGGTTTCATAAAACCACACAATCCTTTTTTCTTTATTTCAGGTACTATGCGAAAAGTTTAGCTCAAGCCATAGGTATAGAGAATTGAACTGAACGTTAGCCTCACAAAGTGACCACTCTCAAGAAAGAGACAAAGCGACTGTGCAACTAATACCTACCTGTAGTAGGTACTACTAAAGAGATAATACTGGCCGCAAATTCGCTTTGTCTGTCTCGTACTTTTCGGTCTGTATTCACTGCACAATTAAATACAGAACTTTCAGTACATTCTCTGTCTATGGCTCAAGCTGTGCAAGGATCTTTTGATGCGTGGCCGAAATCGGAACTACGCCGACGTTCACACGAACGTAATAAAATCGCGGCGGGATTTTATCACACACTGGATTTTCAACTCTCGGTGTTAAGCCGAGTATTGAGAATCCAACGCGCTGGGATATACTCTCGTCCCAGCGTGTTGAAAAAACACACTGTTGAATTTTCAACTCTCGGCGCTAAGCAGAGCGTTGAAAATCAAGTGCACGAAAAAAAATCGCCGCGATTTAATTACGTCCGTGCAAACGTCGGCTAACGGCGCCATCTTGTTTTTTAATATGCCTATTTCACAAAACAAATTGCACAATTGTTAACCAACAGCGCCTCTCTGTCAACATCATTCGCGCCCCAAAAGATCATTGTATTTTCTCTATTTTATCACAAACAGAAAAAAAGTCCTGGTTGAAGAATACTCGCGAGTGGACTGTAGTTACGAGTACTACGGAGCTGCTTCACCTCTCAAAGGACAAGGAGAAATGTTCGGGGTTAATGGGTAACCTTCAATAATTGGAGAGGCACCAATAGTAAAAAAAAAAACCGGCCAAGTGCGTGTCGGACCACGCACAATGAAGGGCTCCGTAGTTGGGATGAATTTATCCCAAAAACAAACTTAACTTTGTAGTTAAAAATATGTTCTCCCATACGAAATGTATGGTAAAACATGTTTTTGCAACTGCAAAGTTAAGTTGGTCGATTATTACTCGTTAATCTGTAGAGACTACTTAGCTGTGATAGTTTTCCTTTTAATTTCGTTATATAAGCTACTGTTGTGATTTTTTTCACACACCCAAAACCAACCATTTAGCCGGCAGGGGGGGGGGACACTTGACTCTAACAAAAATTAGCACTTTAAAGCTTAATATGTCGCAAACGAATCCCTAAATCCAAAAATGGTTTTCACAAACTCACAATATTTTTGAAGGACCTTTCCAATGATACCCCTCACTATGGGGTAAAAAAATAAAAAAATAAACATTACCACTTTACGTGAATAAGAGATACCCTAAAAAAAAATGTATTTCATCATTTTGTTTTACCACTTTGTCGGCGTAATTAATATGTATACCTATGCCAAATTACAACTTTCTAGTACTAAGGGTCTCGGAGCTAGACCGCGGACAGACAGACAGACAGACGGACATGACGAAACTATAAGGGTTCCTTGTTTACTACGGAACCCTAAAAACGACCTACTATAGCTTTGTATGACACCAGTGTTGGTGAATACTCTTCAATTACCATCATGGGGTTTGGGAAGCCAAGATATGTAATTGGCATCCCATCGAAGTACTGCTTGAGCACTTACGTTCGAAACACTATGCAGTCAAGCTGCTATCAACCGAGCTGTATAGAGCTATACTGGTGCAGTAAATTCGTTTCGATATCAGCTGGTTTTGTTAAATAAGTTAATCACAAATCATCTTTCTATCTCATCTGTCTACTCAAGTCTACTGTATTGATATAATCTATGCAATATACTTATCATTTTGATGTCATTGTACAACCGGCGTTTTTTTTTTCCAAAAACCTTAAACTAGATAATTAGAACACTAATTACTTAAATACTAGGATCAATTAACAGGTTATGGGCCCAGCACACTTCCAATACCTCTTGATATGGTATGTCTGTTAGTACATTATTTTTATTTTCTGTACTAATCAGTTTAACATTAGGATGACATGGCATATTAACTGAGTTACAATTACTTATTTTGAATCTTTCTAGTTTTTTTTTCAATATAGACAGTCTGATCAATTCTAATTTCATTTCTGGCTAAGTTTTGTTCAATCCTCCAACCAATATAATAATGTACGTAGCCAAGTTCTTTCATATGAAATTTACATTTCAATTGTTGTTAATTTCTTATTTTGGTAAATTATACAGTAGTTTTTCTCAAAATCAACTTCACACCCAAAAATAATGGATATTATGCTGCTTTTTCAGCTGCAGAGACATTGTACAACCGGCGTTTATTGCTTCCAATAATCTTAAACTAGATAATTAGAACACTAATTACTTAAATACTAGGATCAATTTACAGGTTTATTCCGTAAAATCTCACCATGAAAACTGAGGTGAAGTGAGCTGTCATTCCATCAAATTCTAGTGATTGACACTTTGTTCAAACTCACTTCACATAAGTTTTCACGGTGAGATTTTCACAAAATCAGTACCTATCTACTGTTCATTTGTAAACACAGATTTTTCAGGAGTTATATTTTTATACAATATGTAATAAA
This sequence comes from Agrochola lychnidis, assembly GCA_963680765.1. Lineage (NCBI taxonomy): Eukaryota > Metazoa > Arthropoda > Insecta > Lepidoptera > Noctuidae > Agrochola > Agrochola lychnidis. Next base: position 14,692,271 of record OY796869.1, on the reverse strand, counting down.
AAATCTTGTTATTATTATATAAATAAAAAATTATTACTATTTAAAAATCACATTTTTGTACCAAAATTACCCCAAATTCATTAAAAATGAGCAAAATTTCAACAGGGGTCTTATGTTATGACTTGTAGACATCCATTAAACGACAGCCGGGCTGCGCCTTATGTAATATCCCGGTCAAATTCCCCATTTAAAAAAATGAGACGATTTTGTTTTCGATTTTCCTGAAAATTAACACATAAATAGACTCTTAATTGGTATGATAACTTTTTTTTTTGTGGGGAAATTATCAAATAACTTCTCCCGCTCTGGTCGAAGCGGGATGGCGTGTCAGACTCTTACTGACTAAAACCCACCCGTGTTCCTTCGGTCATATTGCCGGGGGCCACGATTTCCCTTTCGGACTTCTTCGCAACCCCGGAATAGGTACGATACCGTACAACACCGTTACGAATCGGACAGGGTTTTTTTTACATGTTGTATAAATTAGCGACAGCTATTTTATTAATACGTACGAATTTGACCTCATTCAGCAAAATCATGAAGTGTGTCTACTACTTCTTCACTAACATTAGGTACTTGATTCGTATTCCCAGACAAGAGGAGATACGGCTCCGTTCCGATCATTAAGTACATGACTGGTTACCGATCCCATAATTTCCGTGTAGAAGGCAAACATGATTCTTTTATTTCTATGTTTCTTAAAAAGGACTAGTTTAGTACAAAAGGTTTTTTATAAAAGCAAAGTAGAAGACTGAATTTATAGACAACCTTAATCTAAAACCGAAGCCTTTTTGGCAAGAGTAGCAGAAAAATAGAGGAGTCATTTAAAAACTAAGTTATTGTCGATTCCAAAAGTACAGCAAAATTACTACAGACAAAATAATATCAATCTAAGGAAATGTTCGGTATTTTTTTCGTTGATAAATCTTCAACAATGAATACGTATTAGAGCATAAATTATTCTCTAGGTAGCAGTAGATAGGTATGTACGTACATCACACTATGGTTATTAATGCAAACGTAATTTATCTGATCTTATGAAACATTCTCACGGCTGAGCTTCCCTAAAAATGATAATGAAATTCGCCTGGGACCTCGTACCTACTTGAAAAGGACAAGGGGTCCCATTCATAATGAAATATTAAAAAGTTTTTGAAGTGAAAACTTCTTTAGGCGCGTTGGGCATTTTTGAGATGGGAAAAAACAATTGAACTCGCAACACTGTTACCGACACCAGCTTTTGACCATTAAAAAGATATCAACGCGCGATACATTTTCTTTGGGATTAATGACATTCCAAACATTGAGACATGACAACGACATGATTGAAATTTCCCTTTTTTTTTATCGACTTCAAAAAAGAAAAGTATTTCCTGCACAGTAAAATTGTTCCAGTTTTCATTTCTGTCGGCACTCCCGGAGTGCAACTGTTTTTTTATTCACCAAAGTAGTATAGCTATGTCTTTTTGGCTACAAATGTTTTCTGTTTGATCTAACAGCTCCTTCATTCATCATACATCTCGAATTATTATTCTGCACAAGTCGGCTAATATCGTATCCACGGAAATATTGTGTGGTGGACAAGAAATATCATATTGGTTTCGTGCAATATTTATACTCCAGTTATTTTCTCACAGATTTCGTTTTTCGCCAAGGCAACTAGCTACTGGGGCCAGGGTCTGAGGTTGTTACTTAAGATGCAGATATATGATAGTAACCTTGAATGGTTAGCTTGCGTGTTCTGTACTGAGCTCACGCAACGCGTAGTACGTCCAGCCAATAATAGGACTCGCCCATCAAGGAGCGCTGTCCCAAATTAGACGCATTATTAATTTATTACACGTAAAACAAAAAGTATTTTAATAAAACACGTATACCAAAAAATTTGTAATTTAATTATCTTTAAAATGGTGAAGTTTTCAGAAAAATACGCTTGGTGGATTTTACGTCATTCTCAGTTTTTTATCCGCGTTAGACATAATTTTACAAATTAATTTCACTATGTAATATAAACATAATCAAAAATATGCCTATATTAAAATATTAAAAAATGCTCTAATTTAACATATATTTTTTCCAAATAGCTAACACTACTCGTTTAGACGTTATCTTCAGTATAAAATCATTAAAAGTCAGCTATCGCCCCCTTAAATGTAGCGTAAATAGGTTTTTCTTCTAAGGGTCAATATCTGTTGCTAATTACCGAGGAGCAATTTTACTAATTACCCAATAGTTACTAAGTAAGTCCCGGGTCTATACTCCATTGGTGGTTTGTCTGAAAGGGTAACCGTAGCCCCTGGCAACATACAGGCAATTGAAGGAACACGGGTTGGTTTTAGTCAGTAAGAGTCTGACACGCCCTTCCGCTCCGCCCAGAGCGGGAGAAGTTATTTGATAATTTCCCACTCAAAAAAAAGGGTCTATACTCCATTGCAGCTAGGGGGAGCAGTGATAGCCTTGTGGTGTGACCGTCAGACTGCCAAGTCATAAGTCTCGAGTTCGAACCCAAGGCACGCACCACTGACTTTTCGGATTCATGTGCGTATTGTGTAATTATCACTTGCTTCAAAAACGGTGAAGGAAAACATCGTGAGATAACCGGCATGTCCTAGAACCAAAAATTCGAAGACATGTGACATCTACCAACCCGCACTTGGGCCCGCGTGGTGGATTACGGCCCACTTCCTCTCACCGAGAGGAGGCCTGAGTCCCAGCAAGGGGAACGTTATAGGCTAGGTCATCAAAAGTGCAAATGAACAGGCACTCAGGAAACTCCAGCAAGTTTGACCACGGTCAGACCATGCCCCAATATCATTAAAAAGCAAGACATTTTACGATCCCATGAACTGAAAAAGTTTGCTAAAACTTAGTTGGAAAACAACGCAGTTATGAGCAAGGCGCTGGTTTTAGCGGCTCCCAGCTGAAAGTTTTCAAGTTTTTTTTAATCTTTGCATTCAAACATCGATAGTTTAAAATGGTATTTTAAATTAAACTTTTAATGGACAGGCTTCTCGCTGAAGATGGAGGAATTAAAATTATGTTAATTCTGTAATTGGATCCGATGCTGGATTCCCAGTATGTGCCAATAATCTCCCAATTTCAGCCGGAATGGATGTCATCATCATCCAATTAGCCCACAAACATCCTGTATTGCAAATTGAGTCTACTGACAAATACCAATACAATGAGCTGTGAGCAATATTGTTTGGGGTCTAATGACAGACCAATATAAATGACCTGTAGGCGTTTGGCAATATTGCTTGGCCAATATTGGTGATTGTATGCTATCTTAAAAAAAACAAAAGATACACACACGTATTTACATTATTTAAAAACTATCAGACTTAAAATAATAACATGTACAAGTATATAAAAAAGAGGGGGAGGAAATAATCATAGGGCATCAAAAAATTCGTCCAAATCGCTGTCAGTAGGAAAAGTGTCCAAAAGGCTGGCAGCATTGCCACGTTGTATGGCAATGCTGATTCTTTGACCAAAGAATAGGCCAGCCCTCTGGTCACGTGAAGAGTCGACCAGCCGCTTGGCGATGTCTTGGAAAACAAGGTGGGCACTCGGACACAAAGACGTTTGCCTGAAATGCTTACTGGTATCCACATGGATACAATGACATAATTTGGTGTTCGTAGATGAAAAAGAAATGATACTATGTATCAGGGATTCATAAATTATCATTATGGTGATGGTGGACAGAACACCAAAAAGAAAACTCAAGATTTTCGTTACATAATGCTGCCAGCATTTTTTTTTTCTTTTTAAATTCAGAATCTCAAAAGGTATTCAAACAGCACTTATAAGGGGAAGTTCTCGAACAAGAGTGATTTATTAATTCGTACTTTTGATAAGTATCTACCCGGTACCGTCAGCGACAGATTAGAATTTGAATGAAAACTCATAATAAAACAATCTTTATAAAATAAATAACTAGGTTTTAAGACATGAAATGATATCGACTTCTGCCGCTCTTGTCCTAAGGCGTGTACATTTGTAATGTGTAATGTAATTTATCTTGTAATGTAACGTGAATTCTGCGTGTGGACGCACTATAAGAAAAGAAAGATATAAAGATAAAGATGATAAGATAATAAGATGATAGATTTATTATTATAAGTAGTTATTATGACACAGATATTGGATATTTATTCACAACACAACACACATACTCATGTGTCACAACAGTTTATTTGATTTTGTGAGCTTTTTTTTATATATATTATCCTATCTTTTATTACATTATTTATTCTGATACCTAATTTATTAAAACGGACACACTTCCCTGTTTATTATTCTAGCGTATGGCACTCGTGGGTTGCAGCTGAAAATCAGCGTCAGGTGGTGCACTTTATGCTGTCATCTGACAATATGCTGAGCTGAGGCCCTTTTGGCATAATAATCATTATTTTCTATATTTATAAGGTGTATTTTTCTGCTGTAATGCCAATAAACGCATTTTTCTTTCTTTCTTTTCTTTTTTTGTGAGCATTACATGTAACGCTCGGCGCTCAGTGCTCGTTGGGCTGCCGTCCACACTATTCGCGTTTTATTACACGTTTACAGCCTTTAGCTTCTGGAAACTTTATAAAAAACTGGTCAAGAGCGAGTCGGACTCGCGGACCGAGGGGTACCTACCCATTATAACGCCATAATAAAATTGGTATCATTTTTACTGATAAAAAGATATGGGCAAATTCAGATTTTTGCGAAAACTTGTAAGTACCAAAATTTACCTTAATTTTCTACTTTTTTTTATTTTTCTGAATTTTCCCTTTATTTGTGCTGTAAGGCCCTGCTTTTTGCCAAATTTCGTGATTCTAGGTCAACGGGAACTATCATATCGCGGGTCTCAAACCATAGGGGCGTATCCACAAAACCGTTACTTTTCAGGAGAGACAAAAAACTGAATAACTTTTTTTGTGATTAAGCCAGCTTATTGTGTTTTTGCATGTGGCCATATATTTACAGTTCAGTTCATATGGGATGCTTGATTTTAAGGTATTTCCTCTATAACACCAGTTTTTGGTTCTTACATCTATTTGGCATGACGGAAATACGGTAAAACTCCATCAAAATTCCCCCAAAAATGCTTGAAATTTATGGACGTAAAACTTTTTTCTTTAAATTATTAATAATTATACCAATATTTATTTGAACTTAGTTGGTGATTTAAAATATTGCAATTTAGGAATGAGAAACCATCAAAATTAATGTTATTTCTGTGATTTTAATAATTTATACGCCTGTCTGGCTTGTCATTAATACAGAGAGGTGTTTTAATTCCAAATGGAAGTATAGATCATTTTTGTTCTACAATGTAGAAAAAAAATAACAAATGGTAGTAATTAATTTTTTTTTTCGGTGTGAACAAAAATAAGAACAAATAATATGCATATAAAAATGTAAAAAATCATAAATCTGAACAAAATTATATTAAATGATATAAAACACAAACATACAAAATTGAGCTCATTATTAATTGATACATTATCACAATCACCGAAAATTGGCCGTGGCAACACACAAAACGCGTAAACTCTGAACGGACGAGAAGATCACCGAACTCGAGGAAGAATTGAGCAGATTACAATTGGGTATTTGGGTTATCTGAAGTCTGAAGAGAGGGGGAGGACTCGAAAATCCTCAAATCCGAGAACCTACTCTATTCCCGGGAAGGGCGATCAGCAGTCTCAAGGTGATATCGGGTTTATCATTCATAAGTCCTTTGTAAGCAACGTGCTGAAGATAGGGAGTCTGTCGACCAGGGTGGCGTACTTTATACTCAGAATATTAGCAAGATATTCGTTGAAGGTAATACAGGTTTTAGCACCGACCTCGTCACACCGATGAGGTGGAGACCATGTATGAGAAAATTTTCAGAGCCATGTTTGCCTCTAAAACTCACTTCACCGTTGTTATGGGGGACTTCAATGCGAAACTGGGCAAACAAGACAATTATGAACTACGAGTGGGTCAATTTGGAGTTGGACATCGGAACCACAGCTCAGCTTCAAGTTCTTTGCAAGAGATCTGTATATTAGGGAGAGCCAGCTTATGAAGATCTTCGAGAAAGAGGTCAATCGTAGACTCCGACTCCGTTGTCCGACTTGGCTGGGGAGCGTACGGGAAGCTGCGTTATATCTTCTCGTTTCACATACCACAGTGTCTTAAGACGAAAGTCTTAGACCAGTGCGTGTTACCATTAATGACCTATGGCACTGAAACGTGATGCTCAAAATGGGCCTCAATAGAAGGCTGAAAATCATCCTAAAAGCAAAGGAGTAAGCTATGCTAGGAGTTACCCTGCGTGATCGAATCAGAAATGAAGAGATCTGTAGGAGAACCAAGGTAACCGACATAGCCTGCAAAATTTCCAAACTTAAGTGGCAGTAGGCAGGCATATTGCGCGCAGAACAGATGGCCAATAGGACCCACGAAAGATAATTAATTCAGCATTAAAATTGACGTCTACTCCATATGGCAGCTCGTTGCAGAATGACCGTGTTGGGTATTCTTGATATAACTATACGTCCACATTTTGACGAAATCTTGAGACAGCAATACTAAAATGTGTAGATGTGTGTCAAGTGATGACTAAATATTTTCAGGATCATGTTGAAATGGACAGTCGATGCGCATAAGTCCCTATGGCCCGACACAATTCCCTTAGATCATAATAAAATTGAAGGTCGTACGTGCATACGTCTTTGTGGCACGTTAAAACTGCCCCAAAAAGTAATAACTATTGCTCTTACGTCTACTATACGGCTACATGGCCTAAAAATAATTGCAGATTGTCTAGCTTACGATAAATAATGTTTTGTAATTAATTCCAAAAGTAATTAATATTAAATTACAAGAAAAATTGAGGTTACGTATCGCATATAGTAGAATCCAATGGCATTAAAAACGAAAAATCGCATTTTTGCATGTACGCCCCTATGGTTTGAGACCCGCGATATATTATTATAGGGTACATCCGGTTGACCTAGAATTGTCAATTTTGGTTAAAAGCAAGGTCTTACAGCACAAGTAAAGGCAAAATTCCGAAAATTAAAAAAAGTTGTAAATTAAGGTACAAGTTTTTGCGAAAATTTAAATTTGCCCATATCTTTTTATTGTGTTGAATCAAGACCTTGATTTTTATACACCTAATAGGGACTATAAACTTCAATATCTGGTATAAATTTCAACTTGCTAGGTTCACCTGTTCCTGAGAAAATCGGTGGTGAGACACAGACAGACGGACAAGAGAGTGATCTTAGAAGGGTTCCGTTTTTTACCTTTTGAGGTACGAAACCTCATGTTAATTACACGTCTACAGAGTTTTGCTAGCTGGTTTCATTTGACTCTGTATAAGTTTAAATGAAAAAGTCTATGCGGCGATCCACTTTCCATAGTGTCGTCGTCGAAAATCGTCTTTTTAAATCTAACACCGCTCGCTTCTCAAACAACCCGATGCGGGCGAAAACGAATCCGGACTACGGACGAAATCCTCGGACGAAGTTTTGTACAAAATCCGTGTTTCAAATTCCGTAAAGCATTTGTAAAGCGGTATTAAATCGGTCTCCGGCAATACATCAAAGGGATTGTCGTGATTAGTCTCCGTTTGAATAATAGCGGAATCGAACAGATTTATTGGGTTAGGGCTACGCCAAAAGTTGTGACTTGGTAGAAGAGCTATAATATTGTGGATTTGTTGTTTGATTCTTTTTTGGCTTTGTGTCATTCCATCTAGTTGTGAAGATTGTTTACTCAGTTTCAATAACTTTATCACTATCCTCATTGAATCGAAGTGGGCTACATCATAATTTTTCTGTCTGCATCTTTTACCTGCTGTGCTGTGTGTGTGTGTTCTTTGCTAAAAGGAAAAACAGTGGCACTCCGGGAGTGCCGACAGAAATGAAAACTTGAACAAGATCGCCTTGGTGGAAGAAAAATACTTGTATAGAACATTGGTGCGTAACTTTATTTAAATAAAGAGCACAATCGCGTTTACAAATATTAGGTGTCGGTAACGGTGTCGTGAGTTCAATTGTTTTTTCGCATTTCGAAAATGCCCAACGCGCCTAAAGAAGTTTTCACTTCAATAAAACTTCCAAATTTTTTAATGAATTAATGTCTTCTTTAGTTTGCTTTGGTCGATACCGCTGCTCAATCACCTGTCAAGTTATCGGTAATGTGATACAATCATGTCGCCATTTTCATCCTTTACTGCAATGTTGCCCCGAATTCTTTAATAATAACTAGCTACTATAGTTTGACCAATACCGCTGTACCGCGCCTTAGGAAGGCGCGCGGCGAGACGGGGGAGCAGTGCAGGCCGCTAATTCGTCAAAGCTCTCGGCGCACGGCGTCCCGCCCGCCGCTCATTGGTCAACACTGCCCCCCGCCTCGCCACGTATTCTTACAACAAACAAAGGTTCCCGTGAAATTTCGGCCCCAGATCCACCACGTGGCATCCCATCGCCTGCCCACGCTATTACTGCGTTCTCGCTTAGCGTTCTTTCTGCTTCTTTTTTATTTTGCTCGGCTCCTAAGAGTCGTAGCGTCATAGCCTATATATAGCCTTCCTCAAGAATGGGACTATCCATAGTAAAACAATTTTTTAAATCCGACTGGTAGTTCTGGAGATTACCCTCTACATAAAAACTTACAGTCAAACCTCATTGATGTAGTTTTAGTATATATTTTTCTACATAAAAAATCAATATAGGAATCAGTAGAATCAATTCTATTATTTTGTAAATTTTGACGTTCAAAAGTGCTATACATGGGCCTATTTGAAATAAATGATTTGACTTTGACAATCTGCCTAGCCTTTTTATAACAATGTTGGGGTCGGCTTCCAGTGTAACCGGATGCAGCTGAATACCAGTACATTACATGGAGTTACTGCCTATCTGACCCCCACAAACCAGCAACTGGATAATACGATACCCCTCGGCTAGACTGGTTGTCAGACTGTCGGGTTTCTAACTACCCGTAACGACTGTCAGAGATCTACAAATGACGGCTGGGACCAACGGCTTGACATCTTTTCCGAGGCACGGAGGCACTGAGCACCCATCCATGAACCCACTGCGGCAAGCGTAGCTTAACTTTCGATTGACTTGTGCAGCTATTGGCCACGAGCCCCTTTCCCACAGAATCAAGACAACCAAGTTACAGGTCTCGAGTTCGAACCTAAGGCACGCACCTCTGACTTTTCGGATTCATGTGCGTATTGTATAATTATCACTTGCTTCAAAAACGATGAAGGAAAACATCGTGACTAAACCGGCATGCCTGAGAGATATTTCTTGACGGCATGTGAAGGCAAGTCAGGGGCCCATGGGCGGCATAAAAACTCACGAAAAAGAAGAATACAGAACCAATGTCGTACTGTTTTCAAAATTATTATGATGACGTCATCACAAACGTGCATGATATTTTAGTTGCGGTTTAAAAATAGGTCAAAAGCATTGAGAGGCTTTGCAAAAATACCGTGTATTTCAGTGCGGGAACATTTTACGCGTATTTGGATACGTTATGTCAGGAAATTTACTCTTTTATGTTACCTATCTAAAGTGTTATGGTGCGATGTTATTTGGGGAAAAATCTGGCTACAGGGGTCGTTACACTCAAGGTAGAGGTGATAAAGAGAAATGGTACTTATTGTCAGCGTTGTAAAGCTCTGACCAAAAAAAAACAAAACAAAACGTAGCGCTGTGAACAATACAGGTGAACATGCCAAAACTTCACCTCCGCTCTGTGCATACACGCTCATCATCATCATCATCATCATTTTAGCCGAAAGACATCCACTGCTGAACATAGGCCTCCCCCAAGCACCTCCACTTCGACCGATTCTGTGCTTTCCGCATCCAGCGGATTCCTGCGGCCTTCACAAGGTCATCGGTCCATCTTGTGGGAGGCCTTCCAACGCTACGTCTTCCGGTACGCGGTTGCCACTCCAGAACCTTTCGGCCCCATCGGCCATCCGTTCTGCGAGCAATATGCCCTGCCCATTGCCACTTAAGTTTGGCAATTCTTCGGGCTATGTCGATTACCTTGGTTCTCCTGCGGATCTCCTCATTTCTGATTCAATCACGTAGGGAAACTCCAAGCATAGCCCTCTACATTGCCCTTTGGGTGACTTTTAGCCTTCTGATAACGCCCATTGTGAGCGACCACATTTCAGTACCATAGGTCATCACTGGCAACCCGCACTGGTCAAAGACTTTCGTCTTGAGACACTATGGTATGTGGGACGAAAAGATATTGCATACACGCTCACATTTACAACTATTAACAGTGAATCTACAATCAAACTACACCTCATTAAGCAGTAAACCTACATCAGGCAGGTCTACATTACAGTTAGAATAAAATTTTCCTCGATTGTAATTAATGTAAATCATAATTTTACTTTAAACTTGATAAAATACAATGGACTGCCTCGTTGGTCTAGTGGTCGCAAGCGCTACTGCTGAACATGAGGTCTTAGGTTCGATTCCCGGGTCGGGCAGTGTTATTGGATTTTTCTATCTGGAATTTCTCAGTAGCAGTCCGGAGTCTGGATTTGTGCCCGGTTGATGGCAATAAACTCGCCCCCTATTACATGGGACTTAAACATAACTGGCGAAATGTGGGTGTACCTACTACAGGTACACCTCTCGGGGAAACAAGGCGTGATGTAATGTTAAAATACAATAGACGTGGATATATTTAGTAACCTGTTCCGCTTAACTATTTCTAAAGAGATAAAAAACTCCTGAATCCAAGTCAATCGTCATCCTGAGGATGCCTCGTTGAGAGGTGAAACACGTGTCGATTTCTTTATTAGTTTTTTATGGCTCTTTAGAAATAGCTAAGCGGAGCAGGTTAGTAAATATATCCACGTCTATTGTATTTTATAATGGATTTCCGCAGGGTCACGCCTGAATCAATTAACTATTTTATATTTGTTTTATTTTTTACCTCACTAAGTGCACACAATGTTTACGAAGCCGGCTTCACGTCATTGTTGACAGCGCGCAGCGCAACGTCTTGGTTTTTTATTTCGTCTGAGTTGTAAAGTAAGCAAATTTTAGTAGGGCAATATTATCTGAGCACCCATATCATATTCACAACATAACATAACATCACGGATGTATTCCCAAAAAGGTTGGGCAGAGGTATACATATAGTACACCCACATTTTGCCAGTTATGTTTAAGTCCCATGTAATAGGGAGCGAGCCTTTGCCATCAACCGGGAACAAATCCAGACTCCGGGCTGCTACTGAGAAATCCTACTTATAATTTGTAATCCTACTAATCCTATCCTACTATATTTATTAAAGTGAAACTTTTATTACATCGTCTCAAACTTTTTCGTCTGTGTGTTGCATGTCGTGTGACGGTCGGCCGCGGAGTAGGGATAAAGTGAAAGGCGCTCGTCAGAGCAGCCAAGGCCAATATGGCGGCGCCTATAGAAGTTTCACTTTTACCGTGGTTTCATAAAACCACACAATCCTTTTTATATTATATTATTATTACTAGCTTCTGCCCGCGACTTCGTTCGCATGGAAATCGTAAGACATCACAATATACTACAATAATAACCATATTTTTATAAAACTTCCCTGTATACTACGTTTGTAGTTTTATTCTCAGCAGCCAAAATATACAGAGTCAGGAATGGTGACTCGGGAGCAAGCGACGTAACAGTTGTCCGTGTGAGAAGCAGCTTATCCTGAGGTCGACACCCGCAGCCTTCAGCCTTCAGTGTCGGCCCCTGTGACTTGTTGATCGCAAAGCATACACTCACAGAGAACTGCACGCGCTGGTAATTATGGGGAATTTGTACTTTATACGCGCTATAAACACTGTCTCACCATCGCCACAACCTGTTAGAATTTCCACCTCGATGACGTTTCTCTGCAAAGACATGACTTTGAGCTGGTTTCCGTTACACAGATATACAACCGGAAGTCCACTTGCCATTTGTGAATTGAGAAATTCTACGGGGTGATATTTGGCATCATCTTCCTCCACATCAGTATTAATGGAGGTGTATATCACTTCACTCACTTCAATTTGTGAGAAAATACTGTGGTTGATCGCTGCAGCTTGATCATCTTCGGAGTTAAAACGGAAACACGCCTAAGAATTCTCTTGGTACGGTATTTGACTGATATCCTCGTATATCAGACGAATAAGATCTTCTAAAGTGGGATCTACTCTACCAAGAGTCTCTGGTAGAGAGCTTTCACCAACTTTTAGAAGAACATCGGAGAATACTTGAGCATTTGAATTACCGCCAAGCCGAGGTCGTATGATGATGGTCAAGCGCAGTTTATGAACTCTCGACCATAGAGTCGACCTTTTCAACGAAGTATTCACTTTTTTTGTCAAAACTGTGACACCACCCATCATATCTTGGTTTCTGCGGATGTCCTGCAGGGTTCTGTTTACAGTTTCCACTGCTTTCCTTTTTGCCATAATGCATTCATCCCATACGACGAAACGCAATCCCCTAAGCACACATCCCTTGTTACTGTTGCGTGACACCCCACAAACAGGCGTTTCGTTGCTCTCTAAATCGATGGGAATCTTGAACATGACGTGCGCTGTTTTGCCACCAGGAAGCAGTGTGGCAGCGATTCCAGAAGATCCACACACATACATATTTTAAAATCGCTTGGACAAATCTGCTGTCAAAATCTGTAAAAAAAACATTTTATTCCTACAGTCTTTTGCTCTAAAATGATCAGAATACAACCTAGAATGTTTTGTGACTGTAATGTACTTGTAACTTAGTAGTTTCCCATAGCTTACGAAGTTTTCCATTTTTTGTGAATTAATACATTCTATGAACTATTACATACACAATCCAAAAAAAAATCGTTTTACAAAAAGAGTTTAAAAAAAACAGATGTAAATCGAACTTACTACCCCGGGCGGCCTACCACCAGCTCATAAAGCAGTATTATTTTAATGTTACTTCAGTGGGAGAAAGAGATGGAGCTATACATCCTGTAGAGCTTCATCTCTTTCCTACACTGAAGTAAACTAAAGTAATATTAAAATAATACTGCTTTTGAGCTGGTGGTAGGCCTTCAGGACTTCAAATCATTCGTCCAACCGCTTACTTATTCGCTTTGTTGAAAGTTAGCTCAAATAGCCGTTCCTATATAAAAGGTAGCGTGATGATAATCATTTAAAAAGTTAAATCGGTAACTACCTATCTACAATATCCCAACCTTTTGGCGCGTCCTTTTACAATTTGCAGAGAAAAATACGAACATGATGTAATATTGCTCATCCCACATAGCAAATAGCGTGATAGTTTATGCCCTACAGTTGGTACAGACAAACATTCTAAAAACTTTATTTTCCGCATAAGAATCGATCCCATACCTGGTAGCAATAACTTTCTTTAAAAAAAATTAACTTCGCTACGATTTTATTATATCTATAGATTAAAGGTACATAATCAAAAAAAAATAATAATCGTATAACAAAATGTGAAAAAAAAGAAAACTAACCGTAGGTGGGAATCGAACTTACAAGCCCATGTTTGCAAAGCAACCGCCCAACCGTTGAGCTAATTGCTTTGTTGAAACTTGCCTAAAATAGCCGTTCCTATATATTTCATGATTGACTGCTTAGTTCCATGAAGGTATAGCGTGATGATAATCATTTTAAAAGTTTAATCGATAACCATCTACAATTTCCTAAAATTTTGGCTTTTTTTTTTCCAAAAATACGAACATAATATAATATTGCTCGTCCCCCATAGTAAATAGCGTGATAGTTTATACCCTATAGTTTGACCAGACTTATAGGGAACACCTATGCAAAATTTTAACAGAATCTATCCGGTAGAATTTGCGTCATGCTAGAACATAAAAATACAACATAATGTAATATTGCTCGTCCCCCATAGTAAATAGCGTGATAGTTTATACCCTATAGTTTGACCAGACACACAGGGAATATCTATGCAAAATTTTAACAGAATCTGTCCGGTAGAATTTGCGCCATGCTGGAACATACATACAGACAAACAGACAAATAGACAAAAATTCTAAAAAAAATATTTTCGGCATTAGAATCGATCCTAGACCTCGTAGCAATTACTTTTTTTCAAAAATATTCAATGTACAGTTTTGACTTCGCTACGATTTTATTATATGTATAGATTTTCTTTTATTTCATTTATAAACATACTTTTTACATTTTTAAATATTCTTATAAAAAATAATTAAATAAACATTTAAAAATATAAAAATAGTAGCCAACCGATGTCGGGAACAGGGTCCAAGCCACCGGTGGTCAGGGCTCCTGATAGAGGAACCTCCTAACAATACGTGCCGTGTCCAGGAGTACTGCTTTCTGGATCAAGCCCTTGATCCAGCTGCCTAACGAGAGCCTCCTCAGGTGTAGGTCGAGGCTCTTAGCTATTATGCCATTATTATTATTTATTTTTATTATTTAAACTAGCTTCTGCCCGCGACTTCGTTCGCATGGAAATCGTAAGACATCACAATATACTACAATAATAGCCATATTTTTATAAAACTTCCCTGTATAGAAAGAAAGAAAGAAAAGAAAGAAAAAGTATTTATTGAGTTGAAGTTGTTATTGTTTGTTTATTTGTTGAGTTTGTAGTTTTATTCTCAGCAGCCAAAATATACAGAGAGTCAAGAATGGTGACTCGGGAGCAAGCGACGTAACAGTTGTCCGTGTGAGAAGCAGCTTGTCCTGAGGTCGACACCCGCAGCCTTCAGCCTTCAGTGTCGGCCCATGTGACTTGTTGATCGCAAAGCATACACTCCCAGAGAACTGCACGCGCTTTAACTGGTAATTATGGGGAATTTGTACTTTATACGCGCTATAAACACTGTCTCACCATCGCCACAACCTGTTAGAATTTCCACCTCGATGACGTTTCTCTGCAAAGAAATGACTTTGAGCTGGTTTCCGTTACACAGATATACAACCGGAAGTCCACTTGCCATTTGTGAATTGAGAAATTCTACGGGGTGATATTTGGCATCATCTTCCTCCACATCAGTATTAATGGAGGTGTATATCACTTCACTCCCTTCAATTTGTGAGAGAATACTGTGGTTGATCGCTGCAGCTTGATCATCTTCGGAGTTAAAACGGAAACACGCCTAGGAATTCTCTTGGTACGGTATTTGACTGATATACGAGGATATCAGACGAATAAGATCTTCTAAAGTGGGATCTACTCTACCAAGAGTCTCTGGTAAAGTGCTTTCACCAACTTTTAGAAGAACATCGGAGAATACTTGAGCATTTGAATCACCACATACATATTTTAAAATAGCTAGGACAAATCTGCTGTCAAAATCTGTAAAAGAAACATTTTATTCCTACAGTCTTTTGCTCTAAAATGATCAGAATACAACCTTGAATGTTTTGTGACTGTAAAGTACTTGTAACTTAGTAGTTTCCCATAGCTTACGAAGTTTTCCATTTTTTGTGAATTAATACGTTCTATGAACTATTACATACACAATCCAAAAAAAAAAATCGTTTTACAAAAAGAGTTTAAAAAAACAGATGTAAATCGAACTTACTACCCCGGGCAGCCTACCACCAGCTCATAAAGCAGTATTATTTTAATGTTACTTCAGTGGGAGAAAGAGATGGAGCTATACATCCTGTAGAGCTTCATCTCTTTCCCACACTGAAGTAAACTAAAGTAATATTAAAATAATACTGCTTTTGAGCTGGTGGTAGGCCCTCAGGACTTCAAATCATTCGTCCAACCGCTTACTTATTCGCTTTGTTGAAAATTAGCTAAAATAGCCGTTCCTATATAAAAGGTAGCGTGATGATAATCATTTAAAAAGTTAAATCGGTAACTATCTATCTACAATATCCCAACCTTTTGGCGCGTCCTTTTACAATTTGCAGAGAAAAATACGAACATGATGTAATATTGCTCATCCCCCATAGCAAATAGCGTGATAGTTTATGCCCTACAGTTGGTACAGACAAACATTCTAAAAACTTTATTTTCCGCATAAGAATCGATCTCATACCTCGTAGCAATAACTTTCTTTAAAAAAATTAACTTCGCTACGATTTTATTATATCTATAGATTATAGGTACATAATCAAAAAAAATTATAATCGTATAACAAAATGTGAAAAAAAGAAAAAAAACCGTAGGTGGGAATCGAACTTACAACCCCATGTTTGCAAAGCAACCGCCCAACCGTTGAGCTAATTGATTTGTTGAAACTTTTCTAAAATAGCCGTTCCTATATATTTCATGATTGACTGCTTAGTTCCATAAAGGTATAGCGTGATGATAATCATTTAAAAAGTTAAATCGATAACCATCTACAATATCCTAAAATTCTGGCGCGTTTTTTTCCAAAAATACGAACCCGCTCGTCCCCCATAGTAAATAGCGTGATAGTTTATACCCTATAGTTTGACCAAACTTATAGGGAACACCTATGCAAAATTTTAACAGAATCTATCCGGTAGAATTTGCGTCATGCTAGAACATAAAAATACAACATAATGTAATATTGCTCGTCCCCCATAGTAAATAGCGTGATAGTTTATACCCTATAGTCTGACCAAACACACAGGGAATATCTATGCAAAATTTTAACAGAATCTGTCCGGTAGAATTTGCGCCATGCTGGAACATACATACAAACAAACAGACAAACAGACAAAAATTCTAAAAAAAAATATTTCGGCATTAGAATCGATCCTAGACCTCGTAGCAATTACTTTTTTTCAAAAATATTCAATGTACAGTTTTGACTTCGCTACGATTTTATTATATGTATAGATAATATTATAAATGTGAAAGTTTGTGAGGATGGATAGACGGATGTTTGAAACTCTTTCACGAAAAAACTACTGAACGGATTTGGATAAAATTTGGCACACAGATAGATTATAATGTAGATTAACACAAAGAATACTTTTTATTCCAATATTCCCACGGGATCGAGACTTATGCGGGTGAAACCGCGGGGCGCTGCTAGTCATATCATAACATAAATCATAGCAAATAATTTTCGTATCAAGGTATTTAAAATAAATAACCTGAGTGATAGTAATAGATAATGTCGTAAGTGCCATCTGCGTTGCGGGTAGCGAAGTCAGAAAAATTTTGCCAGCTTCAACTTAGCCTATGGCAGGCCACTGCTGGACATGGGCCTCTCCCAGGCTGCGCCACAACACCCTGTCCTCCACTTTCCGCATCCAGCCACACTCCCAGTATATTCCACTGTCCCAGCTACATTCTTAAGGTTGTCGGTCCATCTAGCTGGGGGACATCCCACACTACGCTTGTCGATACGCGGTCTCCACTACAGGACTCGTCTGCTCCACCGGCCATCGGTCCTTCGACAAAAATGGCCAGCCCACTGCCACTTTAGCTTGCTTACTCTGCAAGCTTTTGACAGGTGAGTTGTTCCTATAGTCAGAATTTTTGTACAAATGAGAATGATTGTGTCTGTAAACACACGACATTGAACAATTTCCTACTACCTTTTCTTATGCATTTTCAGTTAAAATTGAACTTAGGTAAGTAGTTATTAGTAAACAATACCAATAAAACAACCTCAAACAGGAACAACAAAAACAATTTATCTTAATGAAAACTCGATACGGAAGTTGTTAACCAGAGTTATAACTATTTAACTTTGGGGACTTTTCCGAAAGATTGTTCTCGATCGGAGTGCGTTAATCCCCCGCGAGGGGGCGCTGTCTCAATTTGAAATTGGAATTTATCGAAGAGATCGTTTTCGAGTCACGTTTACAAATGTCACAATGGAGGTTGGGGTTAGAATGTTCTTTCATGACGATTGTGGGATCATTTGATGAATTTATTAGGGGTGATTCGTGCGGTTTTGAGTAGGGATAGATTACTTTTGAAGATAAGAGAAAAACTGAAGAGTCTGTTATTTGAAGAGTTGAAATAAAGAGAGCAAAGTTTTACACCAAAATTGATAAAGATTTGCGAACACGTGCGAACTACGCATCACACGGACGATGACGTCACTCAAAATCCTGTATCGTGCAAGCAGATTTTATACCAGTGATAGCCTAGTGGTGTGATCATCAGACTGCCAAGTCATAGGTCTCGAGTTCGAACCCAAGGCACGCACCTCTGACTTTTCGGATTCATGTGCGTATTGTATAATTATCACTTGCTTCAAAAACGGTGAAAGAAAACATCGTGAGGAAACAGCATGCCTAAGAGATATTTCTCAACGGCATGTGAAGTCAAGTCAGAGGCCCATGGGCGGCTTTAAAACTCTGACACCAGGTTAGTCTAACCAGACGAAAAGAAGAAGAAGTTTACCACACGACTAGCATATATACAACATCCTGGCATCAATAGTTGGGCAGTAGCCCACCAGAGACAAAACCCGCCTGGTCGAAGGACCCTTTTATATGAGGGATGAATGAACTTTACACCTCGTTCCTCATACCTGTACCTACTAGCAAGATGAGTGGCATAAGTAGTATTTCCTTCCAACTAAGCAAAATACATTGCAAATATTGATGCTTTTGCAACCCCAAATTTAAGACCTCCTGTTCGCAAGTACGAATTTTAACCGCGATATGTTTATTTGAAAAATACAACAGTCAATATTTGATCAAAGAAACCTTATTTAAACAAAGAATTTACCAATCCCAATGATAGGAAATAACACAACTTTCTACCGTATATATAACTTAACAATAAAAAACAGAACCCTTCTCTATGAAACATGAATAAAATCTGGAAAAAGTTTTTGTTTTGATACTTTTTCGGCAAAGCCCTTCCTGTTTTCCAAACGATGATTAATTACACTTTTTGGATATTAATGCATAGCGTGGAAAAGGATAAGGGAACAATATTCAGATTCTTAAATGTCAACATGACTTGTACGTGTGAGATGGTTAATAAACCGGCCAAGTGCGTGTCGGACCACGCACAATGAAGGGTTCCGTAGTT
Source organism: Agrochola lychnidis (assembly GCA_963680765.1). Taxonomy (NCBI): domain Eukaryota; kingdom Metazoa; phylum Arthropoda; class Insecta; order Lepidoptera; family Noctuidae; genus Agrochola; species Agrochola lychnidis. The sequence goes on along the minus strand of OY796869.1, from coordinate 14,673,281 downwards.
GGGATGAATTTATTCCAAAAACAAACATAACTTTGAAGTTCAAATATATGTTCTCCCATACGGAATCCATCCCAAACCTTGCTCTTGAAACTTGAGCATTACGGACTAGGTAAACTTGCGCTCAGTTTAGTAAAATCTTATTTAAATGATAGACAGCAGCAGGTTCAAGTAAATGGTGTCCATTCAATCGGTTTCAAAGTAAAAACCGGCCAAGTGCGTCTCGGACCACGCACAATGAAGGGTTCCGTAGTTGGAATGAATTTATCCCAAAAACAAACTTAACTTTGTAGTTGATAAACATATTCTCCCATACGGAATGTATGGGAAAACATGTTTTTGCAACTGCAAAGTTAAGTTGGTCGATTATTACTCGTTAACTTGTAGAGCTTACTTAGCTGTGATAGTTTTCCTTTTAATTTCGTTATATACTACTGACTGACTAACTACTGATTAACTACTGCTGTGATTTTTTTCACACACCCAAAACCAACCATTTAGCTGGCAGGGGGGGACACACTTGACTCTAACAAAAATTAGCTCTTTAAAGCTTAATATTTCGCAAACGGATTCCTGAATCCAAAAATGGTTTTCACAAACTCAAAATGTTTTTGAAGGACCTTTCCAATGATATCCCACACTATGGGTTAAAAAAAAATAACATCACCACTTTACGTGTAGGGGAGGTACTCTAAAAAAAATGTTATTCATAATTTTGTTTTACCATTTTGTCGGCGTAATTAATATATATACCTATGCCAAATTACAGCTTTCTAGTGCTAAGGGTCTCGGAGCTAGACCGCGAACAGACAGACAGACAGACGGACATGACGAAACTATAAGGGTTCCTTGTTTACTACGGAACCCTAAACATACACATATATACACACAGCGTCCATATGTACTAGCCTCTCAAGTTTAATGTTACACTGCTACAACATTGAATTCGTTACGAATAATCTAAAGAATACTTCAAAAAGAGTTCATTGTTTCGACTTGAGTTCGAACCATCGCATTACCTAACGTCGTCATATTCATACCGGCAGTTTGACGAACTAGCCAGCGAGTCCACGTCAATTGCGATGAAATTGTTATCTAATATCATCCGAGTCGCTTTATCTTTAGATCTCTGTCTAATCGGTAGATATTATAATTTGAGGATATCCATTATCGTTTTTTTTATAACATTAATCTATACCCTCAAGTTATAACTACAACGTTTGATGTATACGATCACTTAAAACTATTATTTATTTCTAGCGTTTCCTATTTTATCGTTTTAATAGGATGTCAAGTGTCTTTTTTGTTTTTTTGGGTGGGAAATTATCAAATAACTTCTCCCGCTCTGGGTGGAGCGGGAGGGCGTGTCAGACTCTTACTGACTAAAACCCACCCGTGTTCCTTCGGTTGCCCTGTTGCCGGGGGCCGCGATTTCCCTTTCGGCCCATATTCGCAGCCCCGGCAGGCATTGGCCCTAGCGGACCCCGTCAATTTTGCTGACATCTCTTTGAGGCGTGCGTGGAACACAACGCGCCGTCGACCCGGGCTTGGTCCTTATCGGACGGCGAGCTACCCATTGCTCATCATATGTCAAGTGTCTACGGACCCGTTTGTGTCAGTTGGCAAAATATGTATATTATGATAACTGTAAATTATCAAATCAAATTGTAAAATATAAATCTTTGTAGTAAAATAAGATCAAAGTTTTGTAAATAATAGCAATAATAAATATTATTAAATAACATAACATAATATCACGCCTTGTTTCCCCGAAAGGTTGGGCAGAGGTTATTATTCAATGATTATTAAAATATTTTAAAAAACTCCACAGACATTATGGATATCGATAACCACAGTCATTTACCCAAAATAAAACCCATATCATTATTTTTTGTTTTCCCTTGTTTAGATATCGATTCCCACCACGTTTGTGAAATTTTCCTAACTAATTTGATTCGGCACCGTATAAACCGCTAAATATCTCAGTATTGATGACCTCTAGCAGAGGGGCTTGTGGCTAAGTAATGACAGCCGCACGGGTCGATCCATCAGGTTAAGCTACGCTTGCTGCGTTTGGTCTGTGGATGGGTGACCATCTTTATATACCAAAACCCCTCCGTGCCTCGAAAAGCACGTTAAGCCGTTGGTCCCGGCTGTCATTTGTAGATCTTTGACAGTTGTTACGGGTCGTCAGAAGCCCGAAAGTCTTGCAACCAGTCTTACCAAGGGGTATCGTATTACCCAGTAACTGGGTTGTGGAGGTCCGATAGGTAGTCGCTCCATGTAAAATACTGGTATTCAGCTACATCCGGTTAGACTGGAAGCTGACCCCAACATAGTTGGGAAAAGGCTAGGCAGATGATGATGACCTCTAGCAATCACAAGAGATATTTTTATATAATATTCTTTATCGCGTTCTATTTTAAATAAGTTATCATTCTTCGAAAACAAAACTGTAAATCACTATCGATAGCAAATATGTGGGCAAAGTTTGATCTTAGCTAAAGTGAGGAAACTTCAACAATTGCGTCATCATCATTGGCAGCCATGTTCTACGCACTGCTGAGTATTAGGGACAGTGACAGCTCGGTCCGAGTCAACTAAACCCGAATAATAATACCAGATATTTCACTCCCGATTACGGTGATTTGTACGGTCAGGCAGAAAACACTTTAACAGCCGTTTATTTTAAAAGCAACTTTCCAGGGTATGCCGGCGATTTTTGGCGATATTGTAAGCCTTATAAAATAAAAACTATTTGTGATACATCTATATTTTTTTTTGGATTGGTCTTTTAAATTTTTAGGATAGGAATAAAAAACATATGTAAATTATTTATTTTTATTTCAAAATCTCAATTAAAAAATGGTATTACAGTGAAAAATAAAAACCTGACATGTACTTTTTATCATTTTGAATGTACTTTTTTTATTTTATTTTTAAATAAATAAAAAAATAGTAAAAAAATATGTGCGACGAAAAGTAGATGTATTCAAACAAAAATAGACGTATTCTCGCGTTATCGGCGTGGGAGCGAGTGTGCCGCGGAACGCTAGATCGCTTGTCCCGCCCAAACCCCGCAACTCCCATCCGTGAATCAACTATGTCTGAATTGCTTAAAATGTTACTTTACACGCCGATCACGTACCAGTGACGTAGTTTTACAACAAATACAAGCCACTCCATGCCGTGATCGGCGTCCTGAAACGTTTTAACGATCACGTGCTCAGTACGTGATCAGCTGTTAAAGTGAATAAATTATTACGAATTTAATTTTGTTTCCAATTTAGGCCTCATCACTTTCGTGCCAAGAAATTGCGTGCCGTTAAATATTTAGTTACGTATTATTCCTTCTAACCCATTGAAAGCGAATGATACTGTAATTAGAATTAAGTAATACCCTTTACAATTTCCCTAAAATCTTGATATTTAACTTCAAACTAATAACAGTCGTGTAGACTAAGAAAGCAAGAAAGCTTGTTAAGATTTGATCTTATTAAACAACTAACGAAGCTATTTTCAAAGCCTTCCAAATTGAATTTAAATTACGACTAACTTCAACTTGCCTCCGGTTTTCGATTTAGGAGTCACGCAAAAAGTATAATTAATTTAATGTAATAGGTTCCTGAAGAAAGGCTCAGAGCTAATGATGATTATTTTTGGTGTGTTTCTTTGAATTTGTTCGGTATTTCAAGGGATATCGTGTTATCCAATAACTGGGTTGTGAAGGTAAAATAGGCAGTCGCTTTATGTAAAATACTAGTATTCAGTTGAATCCGGTTAGACTTGAAGCTGACCTCAATATAATTGGGAAAAGGCTAGGCAGAACATGATGATGTTCAGTATTTGTACCTTCTTCACATAGTAAGGAAAAAGTCACTCAGAAAAAAAAGACACTCTGGGAGTGCCGACAGAAGTGTAAACTTGAACAAGATCGCCTTGGTGGAAGAAAAATACTTGTATAGAACATCGGTCCGTAACCTTATCTAAATAAAGAGCACAATCGTATTTATGAAACCTTTAAAGTAAAAATACTTGCACAGAACATTGATCCGTAACGTAATATAAATAAAGAGCACAATCGTGTTTACAAAAATAAAGAGTCGGTAACGGTGTCGCAAGTTCAATTGTTTTTTCCCATCTCAAAAATGCCCAACGCGCCTAAAGAAGTTTACACTTCATAAAAAGGTATTGATTAACAAACTCAATCGTCATCTCATGGTAAAATACCTTAAAGTTAATTAAAATCAGGTGACAGTTTTCATCCGATTTCCAACTATTCAGACTCCATTTTCCGTGTGAAACATTTCAGGGTTTATGCCACTTGATTGCGTCATCCGCGTTTAACTTTATTGGTTGAAATTGAATAAAGTCTGGCCACTCTAACTCTGCAATGGAACAAATGGGCAACCCTAAAAAGTTTTTATGTATGGTATACTTTTACATCAGTCACTCGTGGCACTTGAGCTGTCAGATTGTTCACGCTGTAAGTTGTTTTTATAAAATAAAGTAGAAAAAAATGGTTAAACCTATATTATTAAAAGTAGAGTGCGAGAGTTATTAAATAATATGATATGTAAATTCCAAGATGTGAAGTAATAGCATGATGTCGTCCTTAGCCAAAAACGACAATGTTTACAATATATCGAAAAGTTGACGTGTAAGTAGATCTAACGATTTTGATATTTTGCTTTTGATTTTTGCATAATAGTTTATGTCTTACCTATGCTCTGCCTCCATACGATGACAAAACTGTATCAAATCCACACTGCATCGTGCTTTAGTGACTATTCTTTACCAGGAAAGAATCAGAATATAAACAAAATAACCTATCAAAAAAAAAAGACAAACTATCAAATTATTTTTCCGTAGTACAGACGGTGTTGCCGTCTATAGATTTTCAAATTCCACCATTTTTTTACTTATGCAGAGTTAGCGTGGCCAGACTGGTCATTAATTCACTTTTGATTCGCTTTAAATAGCGTTAAAAATCTGAGCGAAACTGTAGCATTAAACTTTTTTGCAAAATACCTATTTATAATGTATACTTAGACACAACGTAACATCACGCCTGTAATCCCCAAAGAGTAGGTAAGGGCAGAGGTGTATGAATAGGTACTATCGGGGTAATGCATATTTAACCACTTTGAAAACAAAATCCCGTGCACACACTCTTAATTTTTCGTAGGTTGGCGTTACTATAGCAGCCGAGCGCTGCAAGCAAGAATAGTCCTTACAATGTACATGATATGCATTTCTTCGATAGTACAAGTACATTTCGCCAGTCATTTTTATGTCCCACATAAAGTATAACATTTACGAATTGGGGCGGGTCTCACATAACAGGCACAATATCCGACTTTCTACCAGGAAAATATCCGAAAAACTGCAATATCACATTGCCCCAGTATCGAGTCGAGCTAACACTTACCACGTCACGGCCGGCTACCGGAGCGGTCAAAGGCAATTTTCTGCTCAATTTTGTTTGCGTCCAAATCACGGGAAACGTTAACGATGAAAAATATTGACTCTAATTATTTAGAAAGCGGGGTGCCTTTGGCTTTTTCTTTCTGTGAGATTTGCTGATTTGTTATGAAATGAAATGAAATTGTTTATTCTGTAAATAGGATATCGAAATCACTTTTACACGTCACATAAAAAAAATATTAATAAAAATAAGCTAGATGAGTTCGGCGTTTCCTATCTGACTACTCTGAGAAGAAAGGCCGAAACAAACTCAGAGGTCGCAGTGTTTTTTAAAGTCCAGACATAATCTTGGTCAGGCCATAAATGAGGACCACGTAGATTAGTGTCTGAAATGGTCTTTTGAGGAAAGAACCACACAGATTTGAGTGGACCTGTCCAGTCAGTGCAAGCATGTATCAGTAATCGTGGAGCTCAACTCTGAACTTAAGGAGCTCAACTCGACGAACAATACCAAAGAAAGGACATTTGGGTAGGCCGTATAAACTACTCAAACTGCCAGATCATCACTAAAACTAGCAGATAAATAATAATAATAACCACATAGTCTTCACATTCACACTAATTAAAATAATATAATACTTTACAAAGTAATCATGTCATTTAGAATATAATTTTCAACAATTTCAATGTGTATATAAAACTGGTATATGTTGATGATTTTGATGTGTTTGATGTTAGTAAACATTACAGAGGTATTATGAAAGAGGGGTGGACAGGGATATAGCTATCATATTACATAGTTTGTTGACAGTGATAGATACTTATTAAAAGTAAAATGTGGAAGGCCTCCCACAAGATGGACCGATGACCTTGTGAAGGCCGCAGGATGCGGAAAGCACAGAATCGGTCGAAGTGGCGGTGTTTGGGGGAGGCCTATGTCCAGCAGTGGACGTCTTTCGGCTGAAATGATGATGATGAAGAGTAAAATAACTATAGGCTATGAAACAACCACGATTCACTGTTAAATAGTCAACTGTTATTAGCATAATCGCCCTATAATGTTCCCACTGCTGGGACATAGGCCTCCTCTCTGTGAGAGGGAGTGGGCCGTAATCCACCACGCGGGCCCAGTGCGGGTTGGTAGATGTCACATGTCTTCGAATTTTTCGTTCTAGGACGTTTTGAGAGCAGTGGTGATGATATAATTTACACAAAGTAAAGCGCCTGTAAAACGCGTAAGTCGCGGCCGATATTACCGGGCCACCACTGTTCTCAACTACAACTGTTACGAAGAGGTGCTAATTACTAGACATCAGGCAATCTGCATGCTGGCTTACCACCTATATAAGGTTTATGATTTAATATAAAAAAGTGGAGCTCGTGGCATACTAACAGCCGTTCAGGTCGTTCTGTCAGGTTAAGCTACGCTTGCCGGGGTTGGTCCGTGGATGGGTGACCATTTCTACATACTGAAACTCCTCCGTGCCTCGGAAAGCACGTTAAGTCGTTGGTCCCGGCTGTCATTCGTAGATCTTTGACAGTCGTTACGGATCGTCAGAAGCCCGAAAGTCTGACAACCAGTCTTACCAAGGGGTATCGTATTACCCAGTTACTGGGTTGTGGAGGTCAGATAGGTAGTCGCTCCATGTTAAATACTGGTATTCAGCTGAATCCGGTTAGACTGGAAGCCGACCCCAATATCGAGTCGACTATACAGAGAAGAATCCAAAAATCATTTAACACAATCGAATAATTTTCGGATTCTTCTCTACCAGCAAAAGAAACTCAAGACCCACACGTTATTGACCTCATTTTCTACCATTACAATTGTTAAATAATTGTTGATAATTGTTGTTGTTGATATTATAATTTGTATGTGTTTATATTTCTCGGGACCATGTGGTCCCGGTCCTTTGGAAGGCGTACGAGGGGCCGAAGCCAACTCGCAGAGGCCTCTTGGACAATTTTAAATGGAATGAGGCACCAATCGACGATTATCCCCGTATGCACTATGCAAGTGCACCTAAGGACAACCCCCGGTTGGTGCAAGGCTATTGCAGAACATGGAAACAAAACATATTGGGCTATGGGTTTGGGTGGCTATAGTGGATTGGTTATTTAAAACTATGGAAAGCCTATGTCCCCTGCCTGATCAATGTTGTGGTATACACGGATAAAATGGCAGGAGGTGGACAGGGCAACATTATAATTATTATTGTTGTTGTAATATTCTGGCCGCCCATTGAGTGTGGCTATCATCTGGTCGCTGCACCGCTGAATAGAAAATCGATTTTTCCGCAAATCCGAGCCGCTTTGGCTCAAAATGACGGTCTAGAAGTTTCAGGATTTCTTCTAAATTCGTTTCATCCAACTTCTTAGGCAGCGCCAGGTTCCTCGCTAGTATATTATGTTGGTCCGGTGAGACCGCTTATGAGTATTGCCCTCCGTTTAACCTTCAATTCGTCCGATTCGTCCGTCATGTCGTCGGCAATAAACTATTGTTGTAGCCGAGACTTGTAATTTATCCAGTCTTGGGATAAATGGTCAAAGTTCGTCATTATTTCGAATAAAACACCAAAAGTAGACATTATGCACTCGTAAATTCGTCCTCGTCGCCACTGTCAGATATGCAGGTATAGGACGGACAACAGTTAAATACGCTAGTCAATGACACATTACCTACTTCAATATCTATGCACGGGTTACTTAGCCGGGTCGGCCGGGGGCGGCCATCTTAGTTCGACGAACGAATAGAAAAATGTTGACGAAGTGACTTTCAAGTTTCTCGTATGCCTGAGATTTCATTGCGCAGACCTGATTCGTGTGATTGTCAGTTGAATAGAGCTTATGAATAGGAGAGTGTGACTTCGAATCAATTCTAGAACATCTGAGAATATAGGTTACAAACTTACAACTGTTTCGAAACTGTTCTTACAGAAAAGGGTGATATTTTCGGTAGGCTTATCTACTTTGAAAACATCATATTAATAATCGTTATCTATGCATAATTTTGAACATTAAAATATTATATATCGTCGCTCAAACTCAAACTCAAAGCATTTATTTCAAATAAACCAATTACAGGTACTTTTGAATTGTCAAGGGGTCGATCAGTCAGAAAGATGAAGCTATAGTTGCCCATTCCAAAACGTAGTAGGTAGCTATGGAGAAGAACGGGCAAGAAACTCCACAGACACTCTTTTAAAACAAAATATTGTTACAAAATATTGGTATACCTACATCATTCATGTTGAAATTATACATGTGAGAACAATGTAGAAAGACGTGCCCGTTAAAAGCGTCCGTAATAAAAATATAAAACAAAAACAATTCAAAATATAAATAAAATCTGATTTTTGTTTTATTTCATTTTACACGTTCAAATATATGATCCTGCATTAAAAATAATTTTCGTCAAAAATGTCACATTCGCAGTATTGGATGCCGAGCGACGATATTTAATTCATTATTATTTCTGTATTGAAACTTGAAGATTCAGGTTATAGTTAAATTATGGGCGAATTTCACCACCTATCAGTGTCAATGTTACTTATCAATGATGACATCTCTTGAACGTTGTTTGTAATAATTAGTACCTGGACGACCGAGCTCTGCTCTGGTGAAAATAGAGAATGCTCATTGAATAGTATGAGAAAGTTCATACCAGTTCCATGTATAGTACATACTAATTCCATGCTGCCATGATAGTAGGTACTTACAAATTCCGTGCTGCCATGTCATTATTTTAAGGTAGTCATCTTGTTCCAAACTTTGGGCGACCGAACTCTGCTCGAGTGAAAATACGGAGAAAACGAATTTTCCCAAATATGAGACCCAGATAGATCGATTTTTGGACCCCGTAAACCCCTATGTTGCAACTATCATAGAAATCGTTAGACCTGTTTTCGAGAACATGATTACAAATATAATATATATATAAATACAAATATTGCTCATTTAATAGTAAAATAAATAAATCTTTATTTAAACTAAGCCTAAAATAATATAACAATGGTATAGTAGAAGTACATACATTGAGAGGCTTATGCTAGGTAGTAATACATTGAAACCCTGACCTCTAAACTAGGTTATTACCTGTATCTTAGAAGGTCAGTGTCCCTCCGCAACAATGTTACAGTCCAGAAATTTTACAGCTCTAGGTCAACTACTAAACATCGCAAAAAAAATAAATTAAAAAAATTAAAATAAAACGAAGGGTATAATTTTAAAATAGTATAGGATATGCTCAGTTTCATTCTTGAAATTCGCCTTAGGTACTCTCTCTGTAAAATTCCTTTAAATATTCCGTCTGTATAGAGCTACTTTACCTACGGTATTTTAAACAGGAATGTTATGGATATGAAATTTCGGATCTGGATACGGATATAGAAATGACAATATTCCGGTTTCGGATACGGTTACGGATATAAGAGTATTTCGGATTATCCGTTAGTTTCGGATAGTTTCGGTTCCAGATTAATAGATTTTTAAGAAATTGTAATGTTATAATATTATCCCGCAATGACTGACTAGTCATGACTAAGCAATAGCAATAATAAACAAACATGCAAGGGACGCTCGCGACTACTGTATCGGCTCGGCTGGGCAGAAAAACCTGTCATAATGTGTCTTATTTAGACACCGCCCCAATCCGATATTATCCGAAACGTTTATAACGGATTCGGTTACGGTTACGTATAGATTTTCATTTCGGATATCCGATAGTTTTGGTTATCCCTGATTTTAAATCCTCAACTAAAATGTGTCGTGGACCTGACAACCGTCATAATTTAGGCCTCGTTATGAGCCTAAAATTTAAATTAAAATACAAAATTATACATAGCTACTTACCGTTTTTCAAGACTACTAAAAATGTCAAGAAAATGGTATATATAACTCATTCCACTGTTGAACCACAACTAAAGATGTTCAATATAAAAACTTTGTCCTTTAAAAAGTCGCGTAAAAAAAACTCCGTCCTTCTGCGGGATTTTTATTAAAATCCCCGTTTAGAAAGGACTATGGGGCGATATATCTTTCGATTTTTTTTTCAAGGGATGCCTTCAAATGTTAGAATAATGTGGAAACGGGACTTAATGAAAGCCGTAACCCTCGACTGCAGGGTAACTGCAAAATAGGATGGAACGAAAGTTAGGCCGAGATTGGAAAGCGGAATAGGGTTTCAATTAATCACTGCCCTATTTCGTGCAAAGTTTAAATATGGTAGATAATTGGGGGCTTAGGAAAATTGTCTATTTTTTTTGGTTGTTAGTTCACTGTGTTACTATATAGAAAGAGTAGTGTTCAATAGTCATTCTTTCTCTTTATATATTACTAGCGACTCGCTCCTGATTTGCACGGTTTTTATGACTTGATAAAAAATTGAGTTTTTTACTATAAGTAAGTGTTATATGCTATACTATTAAATGAGCAATATTTGTATATATGTAGGAATGGTAGGGCAAATAAAAGCATTTTTCGATCAACTCAGGTATATTATTTAAAATATATAAAAGAAAAAAATAAGCAAAAAAACACATCTGTCTCGGCAATTGACTCAACTGACACACGAAAAAAAAACGACTCTTTCTCCAAAGTCATATTAAATATATATTGTATTTATAATTATAATTTGTAATCACGTTCTCGAAAACGGCTCTAACGATTTTGATGAAAGTTGCAATATAGGGGTTTACGGGGGCCAAAAATCGATCTAGCTAGGTCTCATATCTGGGAAAATTCGTTTTCTGTATTTTCACAGCCTCGGGAATGTGATACAACGTTGGTATACCTGGACGATATGTTTATCTATTTTTACCCGAGCAGAGGTCGGTCGACCAGCTACTTAATGTATTATTCACATTACCCTTCCGGAAAAAAATCTCTAAATGATAATGAAAACCGCATGAAAATTTGTTGCTGAGATTAGAAGAACAATGCGGACACAACAGGCACGAAATGCGACTTTTTTATAATAATCTTGCATAATTTATAAGAGTCTTTATAATGTCATAATCTTTTTTATAAGTCTTTATAATGTGCAAATATCGAAATGAGGGAATCTATGTTTAATTTTATCGACGGAAAAAAAATTCAAAAAATTTATTTTTATGGAACTTTTAAACAAAACGGTGTAACTTTTAAACTAAATGATCTATCACGATGAAACAAACTCCATAATGATTGGAAGTAATGAGGCGTCCTCATAAAATCATTTTTTTAGAAAAAACTACCCTCAATTGAAAATAAACACGTTTTTATTTTTCCAAAATGCTGTTTTCTTTTTCATTAATTTTTACATTAATCGTAAAATTTCTGAATAAATTTCATTTCATTACATATCTTTAAAAAATAAAAAATTTAACAATAAAAATCTTTCGATAAAATTAAGCATAGATTCCCTCATTTCGTTATGTGCACATTATAAAGTCTCACACTATAGATGTGGCTGAACTGGCTGCAAAGCCTCATACTACAAGAAGCTTTGCAGCCAGTTACAGACTGACAGTATTAATAAACAACCATAAAAGCTAAACGATCAAGATATCCTTTTGTTTCATAAGCATATCGGAAATATGTTACTGAGTTGACTAATCAAGACGCCAGCGCCGCCTAGCGGCGCTTGACAGAGTCTACAATATAACGCTCCTCGGACTGGCCGAAGCTGAGCAGATTTCATTGACGGCGGTCAAGCAGTGAAGACGTTTAGAAACTGTCGCGCGTTCTGTATAGTTGTGTTGTGGACCTACAAGTGTGTGAATTGCTAGCGCGATTAGTTTGATATTAAATTACAATTCAATCTGAATGCAAACGGTTTTTCTATTGCGCAATAACCAACACTACCCACAGTACGCCCACAGTAGTTAAAATACATACATACCTACATAAACTCACGCCTTCTTCCCATGGGGGTAGGCAGAAACTACAGAACGCCACCTGCTACGATCCTTACATACTCCTTTTGCTTCGTTTACGTTCATACATCTGGTCATACACGCACGCCGCCGCCGGTTGCGAGTACTGGTCAGTATAAGTCCTCCGAGAGCGTCCCCGCCCAGCCTTTCCCTCCACATCAGCCTTGTAAATACATTTTGTTAGTCGCCTTTCATTCATTCTCTCAACATACCCAAACTATCTCAGCATACCCTTTTCAATTTTTGTTACTACATCTTTTAAATCACACCGCTGTCTTATCACATCATTCCTCAGCCTATCATTCACAGTCAGACCACACATGCTTCGCAAAGAATGCATTTCCACAGCATTTATTCTACTTTCATGCTTGTTTTGCCACACCCAACATTCACTTCCATACATAAGCGTGGGCACCAGCACACCATTGTGAACAGCCAGTCGAGCCTTTTTAGACATCGACTGGTTGGTCACAATCGCATGTATAGCACCATTCAAAACGCTCACCATCACAAAAAAATCATTTAAAATATGGCTGATAATAACGAAAGAAACACCTACCGTCTCCGTCAAGCGCTTAACTTTTGACTATGGTTTTATTTACACTTCTCCTGATAATGAAACCTAACCGTAACTTCAAACCATTTTTTATGATAAATTATAATAAAATGATCTTTTGCAAAAGAAATAAAATACATTTAATTATGATCTCTTTATAACACTTCAGAGAATAATAACTTCATATTAGAAGGTCGTAAAAACTTGTTAACTAATTTAAAAAGTATACGGACTGTAATTTTTATGGTGTACATAATAAAGAATATTCTATCTTCTATCTTCTATCTATCTACGGACTCATAAAAAGTAAGATTAGGGGTACCTACTTACTGCAATGTTGTAACCTATAAATAAATTAAAATATTGAGTTTCGGCAGTATCTCGTTACGGGTCGTCCGAAGGCCGAACGTCTGTGCCGAAAGCTGAAAATCTAACAACACTTTTATGTGGGTATTTATTTAGGTGTCACCTTGTGAATCGTGAGTCCGTTTCAATTTGTTCAACTTACCAAGGGGTATCGTGTTACCCAATAACTGGGTTCTGGAGGTCAGATATTGGTATTCAGGTGCATTTACGTAGTTAGACTAAAAGTAATTATATCGGTCCCAATGTAATAAGTATATCGTGAGGTTTTATCGATAATTCCTCAAACTTTCCGAGAATAAGGAAAATTACAACCAATTTGTACTTTATTGTGTGCGAGAAATTTACATAATTATATTATACGTATACGTACCTATAATAATGTAAACGTGTGTATATTTTCTAAATGTTCCTCGGCAAACTTCGTGTTTCGTCAGTTGTCGGATTTCTATCAGTTGCCCTTTGCATTGGCTGTAGACCGGACGCTCTCAAATTGCCTTGGAATTATATGGAGTTATACTCTTATGGGATACTCTTTTAACTTAATTTAATTTATTTAAAAAATTGGAGGAAAGCTGCTAAAGTCGCAGGCACAAATATGAAAATAGTTTTACAGCTCTACATAGTTCACAAGGAAATCAAAACAAAACAACAATAAAGTACTTAGTTCTGAATTCAAATTATTATACAAGATAAATCTAATAATTGATGGACATGGAAATTAGCATTCGTTTGTATTCGGAAATGCGATGATTCCCGAGGGACATTAGGAAAATATAAATACGTTTAGTTTACGCATATTTTGACAGTTGTTTAGAAATAGATCACTGACCTTGGTCTACCGACATATGGCCTCCTGAAGTAATTATTATCATGTAATGTTTAAATCTTAATTTGCGATAGCAAACTCAGCCTATAATGTTCTTACTGCTGGGACACAGGCCTTCTCTCGTTGAGAGGGAGTGGGCCGTCCACCACGCAGGCCCAATGCGGGTTAGTAGATGTCACATGTGCCAGTTTCCTCACAAGGTTTTTATTCACCGTATTGAGAGCAGTGATGATGAAATAATTTACATAAAGTAAAGCGCCTGTCTGGATTCGAATCTACGACCTACAACTTGTAAGTCGCGGCCGTTACCACTGAGTTACCACTGCTCTCACTGCTTTCCGAAAGCATAATGAGAAATTCCAACACTGATTTTATTTTTAGACCGTCAAAAGAATCGTCCCAAAATTAGCCTTCCAATTTTTCTAACAGCAATAGCGTCACATCCTTATCCTAACATATTATAAAACAAAGGCCCCCGCCGCGTCTTTTTGTCTGTTTACCTGAACGCGATGAACTCAAAAACTACCGAACGGATTTTTAAACGGTTTTCACCAATGGACGGAATGATTCATGAAAAAGTTTATGGTGTATAATTAATTAAATTTTGTGTAAATTGGCTGAAATATCACGATTATTGTTGAAGACGTCGGAAAAAAATATGCGGACTGGGAGCTTTACTGGCGTGAGCTGCGTAGGCCGTGATAGACACATAAAATGTATGTTCTACAGAATTATACATCTTAAAAATTTCAACAAAAGAACTTTTTCCAAAAAAAACAACCGACCTCCAAAAAAAACACTACAAAGTGAAAAATAACTTTAATTTCGGAAGTCGGTGTCTTGGGTTTTGTATTTTCGTTTTTTGCCACCGACTTCCGAAATTAAAGTTATTTTTCACTTTGTAGTGTTTTTTTTTTGGAGGTCGGTTGTTTTTTTTTTGGAAAAAGTTTTTATTTTTCACTTTTTAGTGGTGGTGCCTACCCCACACACATTCGAATACCACTACCTGCTACCAGTGACAGAAACTTATCATATCATCTACATACTAAGTGGGAAAAAAATACGTATTTTGTAGCTAACTCAAAAACTATCCGAGCAAAGTTAATAAAATTTATATGGGACCAATTCAAGAGCACACGCTTTCAAACAAAAAAAGAATTTTCAAAATCGGTCCACAATTGACGGAGAAATCGGTGGACATACATAAAAAAAAAAAACAAACATACGCGACGAACATATAACCTCCTCCTTTTTGGAAGTCGGTTAAAAATACACAATAGCATATGTCTGTCTTCTAAGTATGACCCACAATAACTATTTTTATCTTTCAGAATTTTATAAAAATTTCATTGTTATTTCCGAAGCTATTATATTCATCCTTATCTAATAAAATATGTCATTTAAATTGGGCATTTAATTTAGATTAAAATATGCCTTCACATCATATCATTGAAATTAATACTTTAAAATGTATCACAGATTCAAAATTACGCGTCACAAAATAATTATGGTTGACGACAACGCGGGCGCAGCGGTAGGAGTCAATTACATTTTCTTCGGCTATTAGGTATGTAATTCCGGTAGTACTTACCCGTGGGATATTTTCCGACATCCACGCGGGTGAAGCCGCAGGCAAAAGGTAGTACAAACTAAAAGAAAACTTCTGAGTTTTTGCACTATCATCTCACACAGTTATTTATCAATATCGGCCACAAGTACCATCCTTAAGATTAATGGAACCAGTCAGTTACATTCAACACGTATATTTCACCTTTTTCACGCCTGCTTCGAAAGGTACCTACAGTCTGTTTTGTAGGTAAAAGTTAAACAATTTTTCTTCTTCTAATATGTGTACTTTAGGAAGTACACATATTAGAAGAAGAAAAATAGTTTTTTTTTAGTTTCATAGTTTTAGTTCATCGAAGTCAGTAATTTCCAAGATAAACTTAGAAGTTTATCTTGGAAATTACTGACTTCGATGAAGGAAAATCATCGTGAGGAAACTTGGAATTATAATTAATAACATAACATAAAATCACACCATACACATATGCAAAGGAGTATGTTGGGGAAGAGGCTATCTGATAGAATAAGAACTGCAGATATAAAGAAACACACAAGAACAAAGAAAGTGACTTTAACTATAAGAAAGCTCAAATGAAAATGGACATGACATACAATCAGAGAAAGGGAAAAGCGTCAAAAATAATAATGTACTGGTTTACAAGAGACATGGTAGTATACAGGAGTCCATAACTTTCTTTTTCAGATGTAGTGACAGTTGTGCTTTTAGGACTTCTTTATGACTCCAAAACTTATTCCATGTCTTACATACGCTTGCCAAACATGGAACTTCAACAAAAAAAGCAGAAATAAAATACAAACATGCCAGCGTGCTATGGAAAGAAGCATATTAAATATCAAACTTAAAGACAAACGAAAAAACACCACCATTCGCGAGAAGACAAAAGTGATAGACGCCCTATAACATTCGCAGAAACTGAAGTGGAAATGGGCGGGGCACGTAGCTCGCTCCGAAGATATAAAATGGAGTAAAAGAACCACCATGTGGGCAGGCCCAAAAGGAAAACAGCGACAAGGACGCCCCCGAGAAAGATGGGTCGATGAAATAGAAAAGGTAGCGGGCCAGAATTGGCCAGCAGTAGCACAGGACAGAAAAGAGTGGCAAGAAAGGGAGGAGGCCTTTATCCAAAGAGGGGTCCTTAATTAATTTCCTCAATGTTATTTATTACCTATTTACTTTTTTTTGTTATACTTTGTTTATTTTTTTTTAAATTAAGGAATAAAAGAGGCTTTATTATTATTACAAGAGACAAGAAGCGGAAACGGGGCAGGCCATTCAGAAGATAGGCAGATGATATTAGGTTTGTAGCAGAGACTGCATGAACGAGAGTCGCTAGGAGAAGTGGATGCATTTGGAGGAGGCCTTTGTCAACGGGAGACATACAGACGGGGGATGTCGGGGCAGTTAACTAATTCAAAGTAACATTTGACTAAACTCTAATATTGTATACAACTAAGCAAAGAAATAACCAAAGTAACCGACATAGCCCGAAGAATTGCCAAACTTAAGTAGCAATGGGCAGGGCACATTGCTCGCAGAATGGATGGCCGATGGGGTCGAAAGGTTCTGGAGTGGCGACCACATACCAGAAGACGTAGCGTTGGAAGGCCTCCCACAAGATGGACCGATGACCTTGTGAAGGCCGCAGGAATCCGCTGGATACGGAAAGCATAGAATCGGTCGAAGTGGCGGTGCTTGGAGGAGGTCCATGTCCAGCAGTGGACGTCTTTCGGCTGAAACGATGATGATGAAGCAAAGAAATATAACCAACTAATGTACTTTTTTATACCTGTTTGAATAAAGGCTTATTTGTATATTATAACATCATACCTGTATTCCCCAAAGGGTTAGGCAGAGGTGCACCTATAGTACACCCTTTCGCCTGTTATATGTTTAAGTTCCATTAATGTGGATCTCAAATCACTAACCCGTCTTGTGCAAGCGTAGTCCTTTACACTGCCGTGGAACAATAATAAACTGGTATTATTGTTATTACTATACATTTTTGGGCAGTATTCAGTATGAGATCTAAGCATAGAAAAGGCCCATGAAGGTTCAAGAGGACAACCAATTGCAGTGAGTGATTTTACTAATGATATAAGTATAAAGGTACAATTCCGTAGCCGAACGCAGCGACGACTGCAGGTGACGAGTCGCCGCGACACGACTGGTTTCTATGAATTTCTATGAAATACCTTCCGTAGCTAGCGACACATCGCCTTCATAGAAATAGATAGAATCTAGTCGTGTCACGGCAATACGTCGCTTGCAGTTGCCGCCTGCGATCGGCTACGGAATTATACCTTTAGGATATTTTCTGGTATATTATGTATAATTTATAATCTTTCACAGTTGAATGAAATGGCTCTAATACGGAAAATTGACGATGTGTGTCGATTAGATAAATAATTAATTTCCCAGAATATAACCTCATCGATATCTTACATTACGTTAACATTTTTATTTTGGTAAATAGGTATTGACTTAAAACTGTGCTTTCAACTCTGTAGATATTTTGAATTAAATAGTCAATGGTGCCGATTCCCTTGTTCATAAACTAAACTAAATTTAATTTCAGTGCATCATTTTCTTTCTATTTCATTAAGAAAAGGACAGAAGATAAATTTTAATTTAGTTCTGTCAAATTAATCAGCACTTGACGTAAATTGACGTAGTTTTAGTAGGCAAGTTTTTAATCACGTCTAAACTTGTACAGGCGCTGATTAATTTGACAGGAATAAACTAAAATTTATCTTCTGTCCTTTTCTTAATGAAATAGAAAGAAAAAGATGCACTGCATTTAAATTTAGTTTAGTTTGTGAACAAGGGAATCGGCACCAATTTCGAGAAATAGGTCACCTCACTACATAAAATATATATGTAGGTGCCTGTCTAAGGATAGAACATGCCGAATTGCCGAGTGTCTTACAACGTACAATCCATCCCTAATTAATGTGAACCCGCCATAAAATGACCCTTTAACCAAAAACCTATACTTATTCCGACGTACGTGAGGTAATTCCTTAATTGGGCCCCTAAGTTGGGTCATTTTACGGTCTGCAGGCTATTCTATAGAAACTATTTCTTTTGACGTAATCGTTGAAAAGATCACTTTTAAGTTACATTTTATACATATTGATATACGATAGTCTATGTTCATTTTTGACATTATTTGGTACACATATGTATTTCTGTGACCCAAAATTGGACGTGTAAAGTAAATGAATGAATTGTAATGACTTTTGAGGGGCAAATAAGAAAAAAAAAAGTTTTGCATGCTATACCGTGTGACATATCAAATGAAAGGGCTTGTTGCGAAGATCTAAATTTTTTTATAATTTTAAAATAAAAACATTTAAAGATATTTAAGAAAATAGATGAAAATTGACCATTTCCCCCCTTATCTCCGAAACTACAGAGCCACTTTTTTTTATAGAGAATGGATTTTTACCCATAGATTACAGAAAACCTATAAAAGTCTATGGTCTTAAAATAACATGGTAAATCTCTCAATGTTTTGCGTACAAACTTACATTTGCAGTTGGAATGTACGGGAGAACGTGTTTTTCAACTATAATGTTGAGTTTGTATTTAGGATAAATTCATCCCAACTACAGAACCCTTACCAGCCATATATTCCATAAAGTTAGCTTTTCTAAGAAAATTAGACCGATATTAAGTTTAGAACCGGATATAAGAAAGAAAGAAAGAAAAATATTTTATTTGGGACACGCACAGGGAACACAAACAGTATTAACAACTAAAAAGGAGCATCTAAAACTAAAAAAAAAAATCGAATCACTGTAAGGAAAAAAATAAAAATAAACGACCTGTGCGAGGCCAAAAAGGCACCTATCTTAGCACAGGCTGCGATATTTAAACAATAAATACCGCAGCGCTGGTATTTTGATAGGGCCCGCTGTGATCCCACGGACACACCTACGGACACATAAATCCCACTATGGGATTACAAAAAAAAAACAACAACAATTTTTTATAAAAAATAAAAATAAAATGTTATATGAAAACCGTAAAATAAGTTGCTGATATCTGCAGAATTAAGTGAAAGCTAACCCTAAAACAATAGAAAACCTATACGGGTGATAATGAAATGAAATCTTTTAATGACCTTATACAAATTCACATAACGAGGCATGAGGTCCTAGATTATTTTTCTGATTGACTTCATTTGTACCTTACTTCACCTGAAAAGCCAGGAATACACATGCCAGTTACTAGCATAGAATTATACAAGCTACTCGCATGCCATTGTGCTATAAAAACTTCTGAAGACCAATTCTCGTACTTAAAAAACGTTCAAATTCAAGTCACACTCTCATCTCAGCGACAATCAATGTCAAAACTTGACAAAGATGTAAGTAAATGAGAGGTTTTTGACAGATTGAAACTGAGATTAGAGAGCACAGGTTCCTAAAAAACTAGGGAATTGCTCCTCAAATTGCTGATAACATGGGTATTGCTTATAACCTAACGAGTTTCTGGCATGTGTATTTCTGACTTTACTGATCAAAAGAATAATGATGCAAGTTACATGTCCATACGAGTAATGAATACTAAAGCAATTTCTTACAACTAGCCTCGATTAAAAACGGGCAGAGTACATCAAGAGGCTATCTAAACTCGACCTGAATATTTCAGTACCAGCTGAAAAGAGGCCTACGCGTTTTCAGGCTCCCATACATTTTTAAACAGTTTCTACTCTGATAAGATTTAGTTACGAAACTTTGAAAGTTTATGTTTGTTAAAATTCGAATTTTCAAATTCAACGGGTATTTTGGTGGTTGGGTCTCGACTGGGAATAGAATTAAGAGAATTTAGAGGAGTTTTTGGGACAGTATTTTAAGGAATTTTAATTTTTGAGCATTTTGTCTTTTCAGTCGAAAGACGTCCACTGCTGACAACGCTCGCTACGACGTTCATTTCTGATTCGATCACGTAGAGCAACTTAAAGCACAGCTCTGCATTGCCCTTTGGGTTACTTTTAACCCTTCTTCTAAGGCCCATTGTGAGTGCCAAGTTTCAAGTTTTGAGCAACGATGGGGAATATAAAATTAATATTGTCTTTAGAACCGCTTGCCAATTTTTTTTTTTTGTGGAGTCTTCTTTTTTGAGATGGGACTAAACCATTGATTTCGCGACCTGTTACGGACACCGTGGAGTAAAAGACATCAACGCGTTGATTACAGCGGTGCCGATTTTTTTTTCAAGTTTTCACTTCTGTTGGCACTCCCGGAGTGGCATTTTTTTATTATTATTATTTGCCTTTTGTTTTTTTTTGACTACATTTCTTAATAACCAACGACATATGTCGACTTTTTTATTATATATGATGGAACACTGACTCCCAAGTCACATATATAAACTTAATTTGAAAGCCGGGGACCAACGTCTAAAAAATTAATTTTGTATGTTGTAATATTATGTAATGTCCGTTTCAATGTTGTCACATCTTTGAAATAAAAGAAATTAGGTATTTCTTTTATTAATATCATCTCATTTTTATTGGACACTTTATTGTAACGATATTTTACGAAGCTTTTGTTGAAAATAAAATCGGTATGTTTTTACTGTTATAAGAAAACAAACAAAAGATTATTTTTAATGCAAACCAAAAATTCTTCTTCATTATTCTTCAAAAATAATTTATTCATTAAAATTGCATAATTTATGAACAAGCTGTTTTAGTTTTAAAGTCGTGGAACAATATTTTCTTTTAGGTAATGTCGCAGATCAATATTTCTTACTATTGCTTCGTTCAACTACTTAATAATTTATAATAAAGCATTTTATTATTTTACATAACTAGCTGACCCGACATACGTTGTCCTGTCCAAATTTCAATAATGCATACAAAAATCCCATAGAAAAAAGGAATTTAAAATTTTCATGATTTTTTCTATTTTCTGGGCAACTTTCCCAATTTTTCTTTTCCTAAAACCTTATTCGGACTTTAGTGAGAAACATAAAAAAAAACGGTCCAGTCGTTCTCAAATGATACGGTTACCACTGAACAGCGTTTAATTTTTTTTAAATAGATTAAACCATCTAAATCATTTGACTAAACGAAATAGTCGATAGTATTTATTGGAACTTAATACATTGATCTCGGATTATCGTGTTCATCGTTCATGGCTTCGATTATATAAATTATGGAATATTTCCTGATTAAAATCGCTTTTGAGTAATCATAATCGCACTTTGATAATTAATGAAATTTAATTTTTTTACTTAATTCTAAAATGGGTTCGAAATAATAAAAAAAACACATTTAGTATGTATTGAAGTAAGAATTAATTAAATAATATTTTATTGTGCAAACAGTACTTAGATTGTTTATCTTAAAATTAATTGGAATGTAATTATTTACGACCTTGTAGGTAGTTACGAGTAATTGTAGAGTACAATCAATATTTTAATGCGAGGTTATTTTTATTTTTTATCTTAAAAGTAGGTATACCTAACTATTGCAAATTATCGTTCTCAATTACATTACATTACATAGCCGTTATTGTCCCACTGCTGGGCAAAGGCCTCTCTACTCTCTTTCCACTATCGTTCTCAATATTTACAGTAAATCCCCTGCACAACAAATGTTATTTTCCAGTGTAAAAATCATGCTAAAAAAAGTTTACGTAACTTCAAAACTTACCTTAAACTTTGAAAACTTTTTTCAAGCACCAAACACGTTATTACAAACCACTTTTAACTTTAAACCACGAACAACATACAAAGTAATATACTTTAATCGAAGTATTTTTTTATAAGTATATTTTTAACATAGAGTCCGCGGAACGTGCGAACCAAGCCACGCCGAAAGCCAAACTGAAGCCGCGGTACTAACGTCCAATTTAGCTGGAGCTCCGAACTTACTACATGCATCTCTGCATTACCCTCTGACGTTAGTACAAAAGGGGGTGGAGAAGGTATTTTTAAACTGGTCAAAGCCCTTTGCGGGTTACGGTAATTGAATTTCAATTTACGATAGTAAGTAAACAATGGTTGGAATTATGTCTTAGGCCTGTACACACGTAGTCATAAATATTGTTTTGAATTAATTTCTTGAGTAGATAGTAGCTGCCTGTAACCATATTTTTGTTTCATTACGATTAAAATTATTTATTTATTCAATTCATTCACAAAACTTGTATTGTCGAATTCGCTGTTTTACATACCCGCTAGCTATTTTACAAAACAGCTGCGTTATGTACAACAGTTTAATTTTTTTGGCTGGCTTTTAGACAAATGTTTCTATTCGGTTAATGAATTTTTAAATGATAAATTTTGACATTACATTTTATCAATATTTTGTGTATTTATTGACTTTTGATATTTTTTTTTATCTTTGACATTATTATGATTGGTATATTTTGACATTTCGTTCATAAATACGTTCGGGTAGTTAGAAGCCCAAAAAATCTGACAACCAGTCTTACCAAGGGGTATCGTGTTACCTAGTCACTAGGTTGTGGAGGTCAGATAGGCAGTCGCTCCATGTAAAATACTGGTATTCAGCTGCATCCGGTTAGACTGGAAGCCGACCCCAACATAATTGGGAAAAGGCTAGGCAGATGATGATGATTCATAAATAATAAGAAGAAATTGTAATTGACATTGTATTCAAAATTACTAATTTATAATTATTATGTAATAAACTGTATTTTAATTTTAATATTTCTACACGGGCAACGGTAGTATATGTGAAACTTTTTAATATTAAGATCTTAATGTACCACATACTTGGAAATAAATTACATCTTATCTTATCTTAACGACGTTTGGCGATTTTCAATAATTACTGATAAAGTTCAGTATTGTATAAAAGTTTTGCATTTATCAATGCAGCGGGTTAACGATTAGAGGTTATGTAAAACAGCGGAAAATTAAGCGTCAGATTGTAGATTTTAGTAACAACAATAATGAAGTCCGAAACAGAAATAAATAAAACGAGTGAAAATGACCCTAACTCGAAGGAAAACAGTGATTTTAAGGATAAAGTTAATACTAAATAGCTAAGTTACTGCGACCAACTTGGAAGTAACGCTCGTCGGCTGCTGCCGCGGCACCACACGCTTAACTCGCCCTGCTCGCGCGCGGTTGGTCAGCTCAAAGAGATGTCAGCAGAATTGACGGGGTCCGCTAGGGCCAATGCCTGCCGGGGGTTCGAAGAAAACCGATAGGGACATCGTGGCCCCCGGCAACATGGCAATCGAAGGAACACGGGTGGATTTTAGTCAGTAAGAGTCTGACACGCCCTCCCGCTCCGCCCAGAGCGGGAGAAGTTATTTGATAATTTCCCACCCAAAAAAAAAGGGTGTCCTAGATTAGTAACTGCGAAAGATTCGGTATTAGAACCCTTACCAAACGCTTATTGTGACTGCAGAAAAGCCATTCTGCTACGTCTAAAAGTGGGTAGTAGTTTTATTAAACGTAACGCATTTACAATCCAGTTTTACATAACAGAACTGCTTTGTAAAATAGCTAGTGGTTTTAAAAGACAGCAGATTTGATTTTTTTTTTGTGAATGGCGTCTCGCAGGACAACCTAGGAGGTTGTCGGCTGCTTAACCGGACTTTCCTGTATATGTGCATAAAGACTTACATCGGATTCGAAAACCCATCCGTGATGATCTATTTGTATATTACATACAAATAGATCAGATAAAAATATATACAATGAAAACCATACACATTTTTAAGCTATTGCATAGCTTTTATCGCGGGCTTTGAGCGCGGCGACCGAATCAAGAAATTCCGTAACGTAACGAAAATAAAACCTAACACCCCCCACTCCGCCTACCATGTAATGACGTTTCCCATGACAACATCACGTTGTCATGGGAAACGTGATGTTGTCATAGAGGTTACAAATGCTATACAATAGCTTTACCGCGGCAGTCCCCGAGTGCCACACGTTTTTTTTTTTTTTGTAATTTAATTATACAGAGCACAAAATAACTTCGAAATTTTGGATGCTCAGATTTTGCTACATTGTTTCTTTATACCTAAGCCTTCCAACGTTGAAAAATTATTGGAATTTCATAATGAAAATTAATTTGAGGGCAATATTTCGTACCGAAGAAAGGGTTTTCGTTTAATATGAAGACTTTTCCGCGTTTGGGGGTGTGCAGGTTTTACATGTTGTGTGAACTACAAGATTAATATTGACATTTCAGTGAAACATGAGCATTATTAGAATTTGAATATAAGGTGCGATGTACATGGAGGCGACGTAATGGGGTCTAGGGACAAGAAGGAATCACGGTCGCTTATCCTGCCCTCGCCTACT
This sequence comes from Agrochola lychnidis, assembly GCA_963680765.1. NCBI lineage: Eukaryota > Metazoa > Arthropoda > Insecta > Lepidoptera > Noctuidae > Agrochola > Agrochola lychnidis. The sequence continues at coordinate 14,648,304 of OY796869.1, read as the reverse complement.
TATTGCATGTTAACAAATGAATAAATGCGACGAAATGAACCTGCATTTACACCTTGTCCTTTTCGTCTAGTGTGCATCGTGCCTTATATTCCCGACTTTTAGAAACCTATAACTCACAATTTATTGATTTGATATTTTCGCGCTGTCGCAATCTAAATTTAAGAGAATGGCTTTACAATCTCTTGCAAGTCGCCTATAAGACGGATGCTCTTGTCATCCGCTTCCTTCGATTCGTCGGTATTTAGTGTTTTTCTTCTAATTATGTACTTCTTTTCTTTATCTTCATTTAACATGCGTTCGTTTTCATACTCCGATGTCACTTCGTGGACTAATAGTGTGGGTTATACGTTTTTTCGACTGTAATATACTTTTGTAAATGCTGTAATGTATAACTGTTTTTGTCCCAAATAATTAAAATTCTATTATAAATCCCACGTTTGTCATCGGCCTATGACAAACTACAAACGGTACTTGTTTACCTACTAGGCCATATAAGCTTCTCCAATGTCAAGCTATGTAGAAAACCAGCACCCGATTTGCGTAATACACTTTCAATCATCATCATCATCATCATCAGCCTATAGCAGTCCACTGCTGGACATAGGCCTCTCCATTTGCACGCCATTCAGCTCGATTCTCGGAAACTCTCATCCAGCTTCATAATCCAAGCATTTTGAAGGAAATTCGTAATCCATCATCATCTGCGTAGCCTTTTTCCCAACTATGTTGGGGTCGGCTTCCAGTCTAACCGGATGCAGCTGAACACCAGTATTTTACATGGAGCGACTGCCTATCTGACCTCCACAACCTTAGTTACTAGGTAACACGATACCCCTTGATAAGACTGGTTGTCAGACTTTGTGGGCTTCTAACTACCCGTAACGACTGTCAAAGATCTACAAATGACAACCGGGACCAACGGTTTAACGTGCTTTTCGAGGCACGGAGGAGTCTTGGTATGTAAAGATGGTCACCCATCCACGGACCAACCGCGGCAAGCGTAGCTTAACCTGATCGATCGACCCGTGCGGTTGTTATTACTTAGCCACAAGTCCCTCAGGAAATTCATAATCCATTGCTTCATATCTTTGAAAAAATCGTCTGCTCGAGAGAGCAAATAACGTAAAAAACGTATCTGTGCACTGTCAAAATGAAAGGCATTGCGATCGATTGCTGTTTTATGTGTATTGCGCAATTAAAAGAACCACCGATTAGGTCTCACTAAACGCACAACGACATCGCGGCAGGCCGAGACGAAGATGAGGGCATGGGAGGTCGTCATCTCTTTCTGCGAATCAGTAATGCTCGCAAAGGAGGAGGCGAAACGCGTGAGGTAGAAGCAAAGTTCGCGCCCTCACGCCCCTAATCGCCGCAGGAGACGCCCTTTGCGTCGGATGTCGCAGGTCGATTCCCAGCCACCGTAGGCGCGGGCTTGCGGACGTTTACGCGCGCCTCAAAGAGATGTCAGCAGAACTGACGGGGTCCGCTAGGGCCGATACCTGCTAGGGTTGCGGAAAAGTCCGAAAGGGATACCGTAGCCCCTGGCAACATGGCAACTGAAGGAACACGGGTGGGTTTTAGGCAGTAAGAGTCTGACACGCCCTCCCACTCCATATAGAGCGGGAGAAGCTATGTGAGAATTTACCACTCCAAAAAAAAAGGCTGAGACTAAGATGGCGGAATGAACTTGACTCCTACTGAAAGGACTGGCCGACATTAGCAATAGACAGAATTGTGTGGAAAAGGGAGAGAGAGGCCTTTGCCCTGCAGTGGGACAATACAGGCTAGTTAGATACGCAATTAAACCGCAGAAATCCTGTTCCACCCAGCCCGAAGACACTACGTTGATCATCTTTGCCAAAATAATTTCGTTAAGAGGGTTTATCCTAAAAGTTGGCAACGTCGTAAATAGCTGTCAAATATTTACCTGTTTTGATTAATTTAGCAATATTACTGTATGGAATTAAGAAATGTAGCTAACTAGGGAACTAAAATATAGATTATGAAATGCACTAATATTTAGTTTTAGATATTTAAAAAGTATTTGGAAATTTTCCAAATGCCTTTTTACACCAAATTCAGTGTTATAATTGCAATTCATTATTAATATTCTACTTCGCTAGTTAGCCACATTTCTTATTTCCATACAGTAATATTGCCAAATTAATCAAAACAGCGAAATATTTGACATCTATTTGCGACGATCCCACTTTCAGAATAAACGCTCTTAATCATCGCGTCTCATTGGTTATTAGGTCGCAAACATTAATCCTGGGTTCGTTTCCTGGGTAGAGCAAAGTGTTAGTGGGTTTTCCATCTGGAATTTCTCAATAGCAGCCCAGAGTCTGAAATTATACCCGTCTGATGGCAATCGGCCCGCCCCCTATTACAATGGGACTTAAACATAACTGGCGAAATGTGGGTGTACTGTTGGTGCAACTCTGCCTAACCCTTTGAGGAATACAGGCGTGATAGTTTAATTTCAGTCATTTTTTCAAATCAATCTGCCTAGCCTTTTCCCAACTATGTTGAGGTGGGCTTCCAGTCTAACCGGATGCAGCTGAATACCAGTATTTTACATGGAGCGACTGCCTATCTGACCTCTACAACCCAGTAACTGAGTAGTACGATACCCCTTGCTAAAACTGTCAGACTTTCGGGCTTCTGACGACCCGTAAAGACGTGAATGTCAGGTTGGCGGGTGTATTTTTCAGAAATGGTCGAAATATATCTCAAAATTTAGTACCTAATTGGTACCAAATTGTACCACTTGTGAAATAATTTGTACCTCGTGGGATCGCAAGTTATTGCAATAGTTTCATACACCCGCCATTCTGACGTCAGCTTGGCGGGTGTATTTTTGTGTAGCCAAGATTACTGAGAAGTTGGATATAAAACATATATGGATATTTAGTACCTAATTGGTACCTCTCTAAACATACCTCAAGTCAGTGAAATTTCATTGGAATTCGACAAAAATTTAAAAATTCACTTTCCCATATACAGATTGTTACAATATTTTGCTTGTTTGACACAAGTAGAGGAAACCGGGGACACTTGACTATAGGAATACTTAGCATCAGGTGGAATGACAGCTCACTTCACCTGCGTTTTCACGGTGAGTTTTTGATGTGAAACATCTATAGCGGCGGGTCAGCCCAACTGTTGGCGTGGCGACGCGTCGCCGACGCATCGCCACGCCAACAGTTGCCATGTTTATTTCCTGTCGTAAACTATCTTTTTATGCATATGCAGATGGAGATGTGAAAAATCGAAATTATTATGTACATAATAATTTCGATTTTTCACATCTGCCAGTCGTCCCGCGACGGCTCATTTTTTTTACAGAATAGACCGCAGCAGCCGATCTATTCTGTAAAAATCTCACCGTATAAAATAAGGTGAAGTGAGCTGTCAATAGTGTCAACCCCTAGCATCAACCGATATGACATTCCATGTGATGCTAGAGATTGACAGCTTACTTAAAGCTCACTTCACTTACGTTTACATGGTGAGGTTTTACTGAATAGACCAGATGGAGTAAACGATACTCCAGTTTCTTGCCCGTTCTTCTCCATAGGTACCTACTACGCTTTGGAATGGGCAACTAGCTTCATCTTTCTGACTGACCGACCCCTTGACAATTCAAAAGTACCTGTAATTGGTTTATTTGAAATAAATGCTTTAAGTTTGAGACCGGCCGGCTGGCATGTCGTTTAGTTGCCTGAAAACACATGACATGAAAATTTATTTGAAAAAGGTGTAGGTATATTCGCAGACGTATTTTCTTTTTTTTTTACCTGTTTCTAGTTCACGTTACAAAGTAAATCATGGATGGCAATCATAGATGTTATCTTATATATTTATTTACATTTACCATGATCGAAGTGGCAATAATTTTGACATCTGTTTGCAGATAACCGACCTGCCTCTTTCTTTCCTACATTCTTCTAAATATGAAATAATGTTTATCTAAATTAAAATGAAACGTGATCGTAAAACTACTATTAAACTAGAAGACCAGAAAAAAGTATTTCTTAAGTATAAACAATACCTGAAAAAACAAAAATAACTTACCATCACCAACTGACCCTATTCTTCTTTTATTCTTTTTTTCACGCAGGTGAAGTGAGCTGTCATTCCACCTTATGCTAAGTATCGCTATATTCAAATATCCCCGGTTTCCTCAACTGGTATTCGACAAGAGCTCATGACTAAAAATTTTACCTCATCGTTTTACGACCAAAACCGTATAAAAACTTTTGGTTATTCTGAATTTAAATAAATGTTTTAGATACCGAAAACACAATTTTCAGACATCATTAGCGTCACACGTACCCAGGAGAGCATTTGCGAAAATAAAATAATTTGCCTAAAAATCTTGTTTTCAAGTGAACATTGGTCGAATACCGTCTAAACTAACGATTTTAGACGGTTTTCGTCGTAAAACGATGCGATATGGTTTTGGTCGTAGGCTCTCTTACTCTTTGTGTCAAATAAGCAAAATATTGTAACACCCTGTATATTGGAAAGTGAATTTTTCATTTTTTGTCGAATTCCAATGAGATTTCACTGACTTGAGGTATGTTTAGAGAGGTACCAATTAGGTACTAAATATCCATATATGTTTTATATCCAACTTCTCAGTAATCTTGGCTACACAAAAATACACCCGCCAAGCTGACGTCAGAATGGCGGGTGTATGAAACTATTGCAATAACTTGCGATCCCACGAGGTACAAATTATTTCACAAGTGGTACAATTTGGTACCAATTAGGTACTAAATTTTGAGATATATTTCGACCATTTCTGAAAAATACACCCGCCAACCTGACATTCACGTAAAGACTGTCAAAGAACCACAAATGACAGCCTGAACTAACGGCTTAACGTGATTTTCGAGGTCACCCATCCACGAACCAACCCCGGCAAGCGTAGCTTAACTTGATGGATCGATCCGTACGGCTGTTATTACTTAGTCACGAGCTCCTCAATTTTAGTCATTTTTAATCAACAAATAAATCGTCAAAGCGAACAATCTAAAATTGTAAAGATAAACTTTTAAAGAATCAAATAGCTGCATCGATTAAATTCAAGAGTTCTCTTTACAATTTAAATTATTTGCCCTTTTTCCATCCAATACGAGATCAATCGACTTAAACCGGGCTGTGAAATAGTTTCTTGTGGAAGATTTGAAGTTGTGAATTGAATATCTCTCTTTTCTAATCGGATGAACATTATGGAATTTATTTTCAAATATCGCATATTTAATTCCATAATTATAGAGTTCATAATAAAACAATTGTATTGTTACACTTTTTTCCGACTAAAAATATTGTTTATGTACATTATTCTATACCCATGCTATAAAACCTCTATAAAAGTTTCTGAAACAGTTAGCTATAGCCAACATTAAAACAGCAAGTGTCATAATAACCATAATATCATCCAAATGAGTGTTACAATGTTGTACTAAATTTAATTCCTTAACTTTGTAAGGAACGTTATACAGGATCAAATTAACTTTGGAAGGTGTACTTTAAACAGGCTCAAATTCACTTTGTAAGGAACGTTATACAGGGTCAAATTAACTTTGTAAGGAACGCTATACAGGGTCAAATTCATTTTGTAAGGAACGTTATACAGGATCAAATACACTTTGTAAGGAACGTTATATAGGGTCAAATTCAATTTGTAAGGAACGTTATTGTTGGGAATCGAATCCAACACAATACCTTGCACGCGGTCTGCATGCGCAGGCATCGTGATCAGCGCGTCATCGGGTAGCTGAGGTGCGCCGCGGTGGCGGCACGGCTCGGCCCGACGACCACTCGCTTCCACGGACTCCACCGCGACGGACGACATTCCTCTCTTGTATAATTATTAACTGTTTGTCCGGGATTTTATAGTTTGTACTTAATAAGACGGCATTAAACCTTTGCCTAAAAATACAGTCCACTCTTTCATTGCTCCACGCGCTAACAGTTATCTCATCAAAAACATAAATGTGAAAATGGGAGCCAAATTCCATAAATATGGTTGTCGACTTCGCCGACAAAAGAATTGAAATCTAAATGGGTGCCAAGTTCTGTAGATAATCCTGAAATTTATTTATAAGAACATGCAACTTTCTAAAATAAAATTAAAACACAAATTCTTGTTTTTTCTGCTATAACAATGTTTGCTATTTAAAAATATAACTTCTTAAATTTGAACAGTCGAATTATTTACACAAAGCACTTAGGATAAATTGAAGCTCAAGATTTGACTTGGCTAGTTTTTACATACAAGTTATCTTATATTTGGCTAATCAATTTATCATCTTTATATTTGTCTACAGTGTCGCGGTGCAAAAGAACTAAAACAAACAGGGTAACTTTTTTATGCTGGTGTGCATTACAGCTACGTCTTACACTCGCGCCACGTCATTGTGCTGTAATTTTACTTTTTTAGTGTGCGTGCATTAAGCGGCTAACAGTTGGACGCTATTTTTTTATCGAGTTTACAGCTTTGACTGTCTACCTAGGCATATTTAATTATTATTATTTAATTTTAAGTAGGCACTCAACATCAAATAAGTAATTCATGATGTGCTTACCTGTAAGAAATTTGTACACTAGTCTATAAGTTTATTGCATGTATCTCATATCTTTGTATCGGTGTACTTAATTGTTGGTGAGCCAAATAAATAAAGTAAAATATTCATATTTTTGTTTAATTTATTATTCATTATTCATGTTATGCGCAAGTTACTGTTTCTTATTGTAACTGTTTACAGCTTTGACTGTCTACCTAGGCGTATTTATATATTTGTTCTTTATGTTATGCGCAAGTTACTGTTTCTTATTGTAACTGTAAGGTCAAAATATCTTCTTTCTCTAAAATTTCAGCTTGCTGGTAAAAACTAGCCAAGTCAAATCTTGAGCTTCAATTTATCCTAAGTGCTTTGTGTAAATAATTCGACTGTTCAAATTTAAGAAGTTATATTTTTAAATAGCAAACATTGTTATAGCAGAAAAAACAAGAATTTGTGTTTTAATTTTATTTTAGAAAGTTGCATGTTCTTATAAATAAATTTCAGGATTATCTACAGAACTTGGCACCCATTTAGATTTCAATTCTTTTGTCGGCGAAGTCGACAACCATATTTATGGAATTTGGCTCCCATTTTCACATTTATGTTTTTGATGGGATATCATTACTTTTTGTAAAGAAATTATTATTATTCGTCAATCAAACGTGATCTATTAGATTCTTTTTGTAAATATGCGTAGCAATATTGTGTAAGAATGTAGGTATTTCTTTCGTAACAATTGTTACAATTTTCCGCAATGATGTCAGATCGCTGAGCCGGCGCGGCAAGTATTATTATTAAAAAAAAACGTGTACAGTCGGGGAGCCTTATGTCGTATGGTATTTTACTGTGGGGTCGGGCTGCTGACATTGAATCCATCTTTATTTTACAAAAGAGAGCTATCAGAGCCATTTATAATCTACGTCGCCGCGAATCTCTCAGGAAACTTTTTAAAAGGATTAATATTATGACGGTACCTTGCCAATTCATTTATGAAAATATTATGTATGTAAGGAAAAATCCACATCTCTTTAATAAAATAAGTGATAGACATAATTTTAATACTAGAAATAAAGATAAACTAGATCAACCATTTTTTAGATTATCTTAAGTACATACATCTTTTATGGGGTACTGTGTTAAATGTTACAACAAAATACCTTGTGACATTTTGCAATTAAATGAAAGAAAATTTAAAATTCATATTAAAAATACACTTTGTAAGCAAGCATATTACAAATTAGAGGATTATATCCAAGATAAGAGTGCTTGGAAACATGCTGGTCCTGCTCCATAGGACAATTTAGAATCAAGACAAAATCAAACTGTTTGCTAATTTAATTGTAAAATTTATTACTTTGTGTTTTATGACATTGATTTTACATTCTGTGGTTACTTCCTCACACACTGACTTATTAATTGTAAAATTTTAGGAAAATCGTCTACTTTTACAATGTTTGTAAATATGTGAGCACCATGTATCTATCACATATTAAATTATCTGTCGTTGTTTCATTTTTAATTCTTTTTACCTATTGTGGTATAGTAATTTTATTCTAGGTGCACCGTCTTCACATATTATTATTATTTAACAAATGTACGTACATATACAAACAATTGTAAAACATTTTAAAAGAGTAACGGTGGAGTTTCTTGCCCATTCTTCTCCATACGAAAACTACCTTTTGGAAGGGGCGAATAGAATCAATTTTATTATTTTGTAATTTTTGACGTTCAAAAGTGCCATACACGGGCCTATTTGAAATTAATGATTTGACTTTGACCCCGTCAGGAACAAAGTTCCTTCTCACGTATGATTTAATTATTTAATTTTTGCAGCTGCCCCTTTTTTTTTTAAGTATCTTCTCCCGCTCTGGGCGGAGCGGGAGGGCGTATCAGACTCTTACTGACTAAAACCCACCCGTGTTCCTTCGGTTGCCCTGTTGCCGGGGGCCACGATGTCCCTATCGGTTTTCTGCGAACCCCCGGCAGGCATTGGCCCTAGCGGATCCCGTCATTTCTGCTGACATCTCTTTGAGGCGCGCGTGGAACACAACGCGCCGTCGACCCGGGCTTGGTCCTTATCGGACGGCGAGCTACCCATTGCTCACCGTTCGCAAGCCCGCGCCTACGGTGGCCGGAAATCGGCTCGCGATTCCCGCCCCGGGCGTCTCCTCCTGCAGCGGTTAGGGGCGTGAGGGTGCGAACTTTGCCTCTACCTCACGCGTTTCGCCTCCTCCTTCGCGAGCATTACCGCTTCGCAGAAGGAGGTGACGGCCTGCCATTTCCTCTCGCTCCGTACCATGGCCTGAACCAGGGCCGGACGTGAGAGATCACCGCCGCCGTTGCAGCCGCCCCTTGGATTTACATTTTGACCTCACTATGGACTTAACTATTCGTAAGTTTATATAAAAAATTAAACGACAATAGTCCCTAAAACAATAGTCATACGATCTATCAATTCAAAAACGTCTCAAGCATAGTACCAACCTACCAACTACCTTGAACATACCAACCTGACGTTTGTCAACAACGTTTTTCGAGATCAGAGAATGAATGAAATGAATTCACTGCCGCCTAACATTAGGGACCAAGATTTTGACACGTGACACATCAGTTGACTCGACGGGGTGTTTTGAATTCAGTCATGAAATTCAGGAATTTACATCAACTTTTGGCATTCGAATCAAAAATGTATAGTTAGCTGTCAAATTATAAGACGCTGGAGATCAGCGCCATCTGAAGTGAGCAAGTGGCAGTTTTTAACCCCATTTGAAAATTTGTCGTCATGACTGTCATTTTCATAGTTTTCGGGAGATAGTGCTGATATCGAATTAGATGGACATTCTGGATTTTAAGATGGTGGCTATTCCAAATAATAATAATATTGTAGATCAATTGTCATAGACATCAATTTCATGCCAATTGTAAACTTGATAATCAAAATCCGTAAAAAAACGGACCTCTTAATTTCGTCAAGTTCGTCTGTCCGTGCGTCCGGATGTCATACAGTCATTTAACATGGAGACTATTTACACTCTATCGATGAAAATTTTGAAAAAGGTGTATTTTTTGCACCGTTAAACAATGGTGTAGTGAAATTACGATAAACATAATAGTGGGGGTGGCATTCTCCATACTTACATATAACCGAGAGATGAAAAAAATCTATGCATATAAAGCGTGTATTGTTGGATCTCATAATTAAAATGTTAAGATGTTTCTAAGTGACTTTGCTTTTGAAATCAATAATTTTTGAGATACAGTTTATTTTCGGTTACAACCGCAGAATTAACTTTGTTTGTTATAGTTTTTTCGAGAAATACAAACTTATTTTTGCAGTCGATAAAATTGATACTATGCAATGTTTATGCGTAAATATTCATCCCAATTACGGAACCCTTCACTGTGCGTAGTCCGACATACACTTGGGCAGATTTTTAAAATTTCGTTTTGAAACTACCTCAAAAATAAACAATTTCTATTACTCGAGTAAGATTATCCTATTAAAAACAAATACTATCAAACTCATACAACTAAAAAAAAATGATTGTTGGTTTTATGAAACCACGGTAAAAGTGAAACTTTACACGGTCAGCTGCTGCGAACTATAGGCGCTGCCATATTGGCCTTGGCTGCTCTGACGATCGCCTTTCACTTTATCCCTACTCCGCGGCCGACCGACACGCGACATGCAACACACAGACGAAAAAGTTTGAGACGATGTAATAAAAGTTTCAATTTAAAAATATAGACGTCATTTAAAAGTGTTTAGGGAATACCTACCTCATCATCATCTGCCTAGCCTTTTCCCAACTATGTTGGGGTCGGCTTCCAGTCTAACCGGATGCAGCTGAATACCAGTATTTTACATGGAGCGACTGCCTATCTGACCTCCACAACCTAGTGACTAGGTAACACGATACCCCTTGGTAAGACTGATTGTCAGACTTTTTGGGCTTCTAACTACCCGTAACGACTGTCAAAGATCTACAAATGACAGCCGGGACCAACGGCTTAACGTGCTTACCTAAATACCTACCTAATTTATATAATTAATTTAACATCATTCCCAAACAAAATTTTCTTAAGCCTACCTAAAAAATGTATACTAGGTATTCTATATCAGAAAGTATCAAAAATAAAATCCACAGTAAATAATTGTCCAAAAAATTAAAAATAATTTTGAACAACGTTCTGAATTTAAATTCAAATAAATAGAAACAATTCGGCGCGAAATTCAATAAATGAGGTAAGTATCTATCCTCGTTCTATGTGTTGACTCGTTTTATATTGAATGTTCTAAAAACGATTAAACACTAGAAAAGTATAAATAATTATTTTAAACAATGTTTATTGTATTTAATGCTTAAAACAATTTTATTTTAATTTTCAAGTATAGATTTCAGACATTCGACATAATTATAAATTAATCGAGACAATCAAAATTGAAAAAAAAAAAACGTTTGGCATAATCGTTTTCGCACATCATTACAATAAAAAAAAAAACAATGATCGACGATTTTTAACACAAATTGAGTAGTAGTAATGAATATTACATGTTATTGAACATATGTTCGTATAATAAGTAAAGATCTGGGCATTTTCTAGTTACTTATAATATTTTTAATCACATTTGTCACATTTAAAGTCGTATCAGATATGTGTATGTGTGTTAATTGTGAAAAGTTAAAATGTAAACACGCACGATTGGCGCGAATTTTCGACTTTTGATATCAAAAACTTCATTACTACTACTTATTTAACTTGAAAAATGGATGAATTCGTCAAATAATTAAATGTTGTAATAGTCGCTGTCCTTATGGTGGAGTTTGGATGTTCGCAATCCCCAATTTTTATGTTTTTTAGCCTCGACCTCGACTGTCATCAAAATGGCGATTATCGCATTTACAGACTTGAATTTTGTAAAGGTAAATTAATAATCTTGCGCGCTAAATATGAAAGATTTAATGGCATAAACATTATTTTAGCCAACTCTCTTAATTAAAGATGAATAATCTCATTGGCAGCAGCATTTTCAGTGCTTCTATAGGAGGTTTACTTTAACAAATAACACAACAATACCTAAATACTAAAAACATTTTATTTCTCATAGAATTTAAAACGGCTTCAGCTTCATTCTCATAACGTAGTCATGGTATGAAAGCAGCGTAGGTACGGTAGATGGTAGATGTACGCTTTCCCACAAAACAGTAATAAGCAATGATGATCTCTTAAACAATTTGTCCTATTTTGCTCACTTATCAATAATTATGTACACTAAGTCCTGCTGCTCACATGTCACGATTTGATTCTGGCCCTAACCAGATTATTGTTTTGATCTATTATGGGTAAATCTTTTACACTCTAGGGTGGCTCTGTTTTTATCATCACTTGCTTGCCTATAAACACTCTGGTAGCAGCCTCTCTCAGTAAGCATGACAAACTTTATCCAAATGTATACCTAACCTAGAAAGTAAGAAAATACTCTTATTGTTGTTTATTTACTTTTGTATAATAATTATATCACTCATAGTAATTCTGCCATTTTAAAAACACTAACCTGATGACTTCTGTGACTTGCAATTGACATGCCACATACATAACATAATATGCTTAGATTTTCCTGAGCAAGTAATACTTGGGATAGAGTTGTAGATAATATAATCAATAATGTCAAGTCTTGCAATAACACATGTCATCGTCATACCTGAAAAAGGTAAAAAAATTCAGTGTATTTACTTATGCTATATAATTACATCATACTATAGACATTTACAGCTGACGACGCGCGACGTACCCCTGACTGAACATAGGCCTTCTACTAATGGGCTGCTAAAATCAATGAGGTTATACAATACGACGGTGTTTATAAATATTTAGAGAACATAATAAACTTACCCAGGGCCATGGAAAGATAAGCAATAGTTCCTCTGGCTTCAATTTAAATTGACAGCATTAAATCGTAACGTAATATAAGTATAAAGTAAATACGGAAAAATAAATTCAAATCAACGTAAAACAAACAGCCAACAATGCCATTGATCTGACAGATTTTTTTTGACAGTTTGACATTATGCATGGTGTCAGTGTTACCAGGTTTAATTATTTTGGTAATCGATTGACGAAATCGATTGGGTGATTATCAGTGATCGGAGTAGGTAGATTGATTTTACTTACTCGCATCATGAATAGTCATTGAAATCATAACATGGATAAGCCTTTTTTCCGGGATTTCATTTTGGTACTTACGGGATTGAATCAAATATTGTTAAAGTAAGGATTTTTAAACTACTACATTAGAAATTTATAGAATGCGATAGATAAATATTTAAAATATATTATATTGTTTTATAGTATATCTATCCTTTTCTTGGAGTCCGATCACCTATATACTATTAAACAGACAGCAAAAGGGTTGAACATTTCTTATTCATATTGATGTATTCTTTATTCTACACATTACAACATTTGAAATTCCTTAAAAAATCTTAATAATTTCAAAATCCCGGAATCCCGGAGGCGTATCCATACTAATATACGTGCCAGTTCATTGACCTCAAATCAATCTACTTACTCTGATCACTGGTAGTTTATAAAATAATATTACTGCCTCGAAACACTTTTAAGTTGTTGAGTATATTCAGACCATATAATATTTTATTTATTGTAAAATCATAATTTTACAGTATTTGAGTATAATAAATAGCATTTAAAACATACTCGTGTAGTGGATACTCCACCTACTCCATGTGGGTTAGTATCGATATTTTCAATCGATTACAAATTATTTTATTGGAATAGTCTGTCATCTGGCAACATTCAGGTTAGGATTGAATGGCGGATGTAGTTCTTTAAGTATCAACAAAATAAATATTTATTAGGTTCTCTAATGCTAGAAGAAATAAATTTTGATAAAATGACTTGAAAAAAATACGACATAATTTTTGATAAATAAGCTTTGACACAGTATCATACCATGGGCCTGCTTTCGGGAAATCTCTTTTCAACTTTCTAGGTCACCCGGAAATGGGTTAAATGTTTTTGATGTCTAGTGGCAGGTCGTTGATAAAAATGCCGATTTTTATACGTTAATATCTCAATAACCGTTTGAGTTTTATTTATGAAATTTGGAGTTCTAGTTAATCTAAGGGGTTTTTATAAATAAACCAAATTTCATGAGTCTATGTTACATAGATTTTGAGTTATTAAGGGGTCAAAAGTGGCTCCAAATGGTTCGTGTAATATAACACACTGCAGCCGTGTCTTGCCTAGAAACTTGGCTCGACACGCTGCCTCGTGTCTAGATGTAGGATCAAATTAACTTTGTAAGGAACGTTATATAGTGTCAAATTAACTTTGCAAGGAACGTTATATAGGGTCAAATTCAATTTGTAAGGAACGTTATGTAGGATCAAATTAACTTTGTAAGGAACGTTATATAGTGTCAAATTAACTTTGCAAGGAACGTTATATAGGGTCAAATTCAATTTGTAAGGAACGTTATGTAGGATCAAATTAACTTTGTAAGGAACGTTATATAGTGTCAAATTAACTTTGCAAGGAACGTTATATAGGGTCAAATTCAATTTGTAAGGAACGTTATGGAGGATCAAATTAACTTTGTAAGGAACGTTATATAGGGTCAAATTCAATTTGTAAGGAACGTTATGTAGGATCAAATTAACTTTGTAAGGAACGTTATATAGGGTCAAATTCAATTTGTAAGGAACGTTATGTAGGATCAAATTAACTTTGTAAGGAACGTTATATAGTGTCAAATTAACTTTGCAAGGAATGTTATACAGTGTCATATTAACTTTGTAAGGAACGCTATACAGGGTCAAATACACTTTGTAAGGAACGTTATACAGTGTCAAATTAACTTTGCAAGGAATATTATACAGTGTCAAATTAACTTTGCAAGGAATGTTATATAGTGTCAAATTAACTTTGTAAGGAACGTTATACAGGATCACCACAGTATTTCCGAATTGATATATGCGCTGTTTCCTGAAACCATTTACAGGTACTTTTGAATTGTCAAAGAGTCGGTCAGTTAGTCAGAAAGTTGAAGCTAGTTGCCCATTCCAAAACGTAGATCTCTAAGGGGAATATTACAAAATCCGGGGTACATTATTCCTGTTGCTTCTTTATCTCATCATCTGTTACGACGCCTCATTGAGGTGGATAACAATTAAAATTCTATTGTGTCTCGTTAATGACATTTGAAAGGTTATATGAGAACCATGTGAACAATGAACATTTGAATGTTACTCACAACTTTCTTTTAATGCAAATCTCTTGTAAGCTGATCAATAGATGCCAAACCCATATCAACTCCATTCTATTTCTGTAGCTATTTTTATGCAGGCAACATGATAATAGGTTCTGTTGTAAGCAGCCGTCAACGGTTTACTCTACGACATCCAATTTCCTCTCTTTCGCCTTTTGCTGCATGCGAATTAAGTACCTGTCCCACCGTCGGCAATTAACGAGAAGCGAGTATAGAGCTAGCAACTTAAAGAAAGAAAGAAAAGAAAGAAAAATATTTTATTTGGGACATGCACAGGAAATACAAACAGTAATAACAACTAAAAAGGAGCATTTAAAACTTACAAAATTTTTCGAATTACGGAAAGGAAAAAAATAAAAAATAATAAAAGACCCGTGCGAGGCCAAAAAGGCACCTATCTCAGCATAGGATATTTAAAAAATAAATACCGCAGCGCTGATATTCTGATAGGGCTCTCTAAAACGTGTTGGCGAGCAACGAGCAGCGAGTACGCGACGGCGAGCAATTATTCGTTGGTATGGTATGTACTATCGAAGAAACGCATATCTAAGCAGTTTAAAACAAAATCCCGTGCACACGACCCTCTATTTTCTTAGGTAAGCGTTACTTTAGCGGCCGAGCACTGCAAACAGGAATAGTCCTTACGGTGTTCAGATACCTATGCGTGTCCGCGATAGTACCAAGCGTGAATCTCTCAACTAGTGTTATGCCAAACGAGCGTCGCTGAGCGAGTACTCTCTTTGATAGCTCTTGTCGCTGCGACAAACTAGTGGAGAGAGAGTTCTTGCCGGCAGTGTGAACATTCAGCGACCAACCATTAATATAAGTCAAAGTCAAATCATTTATTTCAAATAGGTATGGCACTTTAGAACGTCAAAATTTACAAAATAATAGAATTGATTCTAGTCGCCCCTTCCAAAAGGTAGTTTTCGTATGGAGAAGAATGGGCAAGAAACTCCACTGTTACTCTTAAAAATGTTTTACAATAGTTTGTATAGGTACCTTAGGTAGGTACATTAGTTAAATAATATTATATTTGATGGCGATGCACCTAGAATAAAATTACTATTCCACAATAGGTAAAAAGAATTAAAAATGAAGCAACGACAGATAATTTAATTATGTGATGGTACCCATATATTATATGGTGCTATAATTATATGTATTATGTATCTCTTTTACTTACAACAACAAGACGCATCCTAATTGAAACTCACTTCCCTGGTTGCGTCTTCGCGCAGGTAATCGACTGGCAAGATGAAACCCAAACACCAGCTGACACTGACTGGAGTTACGCACGCAGGGTGATCACGTTGGAGAAACTCCAATGGGCCATCCGGAGCTTCCATCCTTTTAAGGCAGCTGGTCCTGATGGAGTGTTCCCCGCTTTACTACAGTGGGGGGGTGCTTCTGTCGCAATAAGACTGGTGCCTTTAATGAGGGCGTGCCTGGCCTTTAGATACGTTCCTAAAGGATGGAGGGAAGTGAAAGTAATATTCATCCCTAAGCCAGGTAAGGGTGACTACACAAACGCCAAATCCCACCGACCAATCAGCCTGACCTCCTTTCTCCTAAAAACTCTGGAAAGGCTATGTGATAGAGAGCTGAGGGATGGCGCTCTGAAAAACATACCGCTACATGGTAATCAACACGCATACAGCTCAGGTAAGTCGACCGAATCTGCTCTCCATCTAGTGGTCAGTCAGATAGAGGACGCGATTCATCAAAAAGGCACCTGCCTGGGTACTTTTATAGACATCGAAGGAGCTTTCGACAAAACCAACTTCTCCAGCATCAGAAGCGCCCTCTCCAGGCATGGAGTAGAACAGGTACTTACGGACTGGATTACAAACATGTTAAGCAAACGGGTGGTTCGCCTTGAGGGTGAGTGGCAGTTGGCCATGATAGCCAGAGGCTGCCCCCAGGGAGGGGTTCTGTCCCCCCTTCTATGGAATCTGGTAATTAATGACCTCATTACCAAACTCAATGCCAACCGCTATTACACAATAGGGTATGCAGATGACCTCGCAATCCTTGTATCGGGGAAGGTGACGGGTACGATCTGTAACCTCACTCAGCAAGCACTACGTATCGTAGAAAGTTGGTGCAGGGAATTTGAACTGTCAGTGAACCCCACTAAAACTGAACTAGTCATGTTTACCCAAAAACGAGCATTAGGTCCTTTCCGCCTACCCAAACTGTTCGATACTGAACTTCAGTTGGCCAACGAAGTCAAGTACCTCGGGGTCATTCTAGACAGTAAGTTAAACTGGAGTAGTCATGTAGACAACACGCTAAACAGGGCCTGCATTACCTTCTGGCAGTGCAGGAGAATGATAGGTAAGAAGTGGGGCCTATCCCCCAAAATCATACTGTGGCTGTACACAGCAGTGATCCGCCCTATGATCGCGTACGGGGCCGTGGTTTGGTGGCCCCGCACTCAGCTGGTTACAGCTTGCAACAAACTACAACGCATGCAAAGACTAGCCTGCGTGGCAACCACGGGCTGCATGAGGACTACTCCGACTGCAGCAATCGAAGCCATGCTGGGACTGCCCCCACTCCACCTGTTCATACAGCAGGAAGCGACAATGGCGGCGGTGCGTCTTAATGCAATTGATCTCTGGGGTAAGAGAGTCACACAACACACCGCGCTGCTTGAGGGACTCAACAATGAGTTCCCTATTACGAAAGCCGTAAATGACCGGGTGCCCAAACAATTTATCTTCGATAAAAAATACAGAATCCAACTCCACGAGGACCGCAGATGCGAGGGTTTGCGCCCCGCAGAGCTGCGAATCTTCACCGACGGATCCAAAACAGGTAGTGGCACAGGTGCTGGAATCTTCTCGGAGGACTTCAACATACACATAGCCACACCATTGGGTGTCCTTAACACAGTGTTCCAGGCCGAATGCATGGGTATATCTCTTGCCGCTTCAGCCATCATGGCCAGGGAAGTTAAGGACCACTCGATAAGAATACTCTCAGACAGTATGGCTGTTCTGCAAGCGCTAAACAGTCACACTGTTGATTCTGGGCTGATATACGAGTGCCACCAACGCCTCAACCAGGTGGGTGACCTCAATAATATAACCATTCAATGGATCAAGGGACACAGCGGTTCGCGGGGCAATGACGCAGCCGACGAACTTGCCAGAAGGGGGTCGAGCATGGCACCAGTGGGGCCTGAACCCATCACGCCACTCCCCTTCGGGTACCTACGCTCTCTGGTAAGGAAACGAACCAGGGAACAACATCACAAAATATGGCAGGCTAAGGAGGCTCTCCCTACAATCGACGGCCGCCTCACGAAACAGGTTCTCCGATTAACAAAACAGCAGCTGCGCACAGTTACAGCTGCCCTAACTGGCCATGGGTCATTTAATAAACACCTCTTTGTCATAGGAGTCACAGACAGTCCGCTGTGCAGAGCTTGCATGGAGGACGACGAGACAGCAGCCCATGTGCTGTTAAACTGCCCGGTGGTCGCCACATACAGGGCCAAGTACTTCGGTAACCCAGGTACCCTACGTGAGATTGTCAGTGACACCAAGGCGTTGCTGGCCTTCTTTGAGGAGCTGGGGTGGATCGAATAACAGATTTTCCCACCCGTACGCAAAATACGCGCTTTGACGTGGAGTTGCGGATACCAGCCCGTATTACCTATTACCTATTACCTATCTCTTTTACTTGTACGGGACCTATAATCTTTTGTACGTTTGTTGAGCGAGAAAATTGTTGATAGCTATACTCCGTTTGAAATAAGATTAGACATTTAACTAAACCTTTTTTACAGTCCGTTCAACCGATTTTGACTTCTATTGCGATAGCGGCATGACAAATGACAGCTGCAGTAAACAGTTGGTTTGTAACCACTTTTTTGCTTTTAATGGGCTCCTTATGCCTACGGTATAGAAGTCAAAATCGGTTGAACGGACTGTAAAAAAAGTTTGTTTAAATGTCTAATCTTATTTCAAACGGAGTATAGTCGCTTCCTCGTTGGCGGTGGGACAGGTGCCTTAAAGTAAGTATGGTTGGACAGGTGACCAGAAAAAGGTAGGTATATTATAAATGAATGTGACTTGAAACGATAACTTTTTGTTATAGAATTTTACCCTTTCTTTTAACATAAACTTTTTTAAAGTGCCTTAAGAAGTTATTCAGAAGATTTTTTTTAAGTATAGCAATTTATCTTAAAAAGAATTCCAAGCCGTTTGGACTATTGAAAGAAAAAAACCGGCCAAGTGCGTGTCGGACTACGCACAATGAAGGGTTCCGTAGTTGAGATGAATTTATTTATCCCAAGAACAAACTTAACATTTTGCAGGATCACTTATGAATGAAAAATCTGATTTTCGTAAAAAAAAATCACATTCGCGGTATTAATATAATAATAATAAAAATCGAACACCTTTAAACGAGCAATTCTTGTATATATTATATAATCTGAATCTCTGAAACGGCTCCAAGAATTTTTATGAAATTTAGTATGCAGGGGGTTTCGGGAGCGATAAATCGATCTAGCCAGGTTTCATTTTTAGAAAACGTCGTTCAAAAAAAAAATTGTCATCCAGATATTTTTCTTTATTCAAGTAACAAGGACTCATTGTGTTAGTAAACTTATGAACTTTAGCTTATTTTACCAGGTCACACAGAAAGTTTTGCGACTAACAGTTTTTGTCTATGGGATACTGGCTGGCGCTCAGAAGCACCATATCGTCTCCAAAGCTAATATTTACACAAATACCATCAATACAGTGTGAGTCTTCATAATGTGCACATATCGAAATGATGGAATCTATGCTTAATTTTATCGACGGAAAAAGTGGTCATAATTTTTTTTGTTTCTTTTTAATTTTTTGTATCAATTTTTTTATTTTAGTTTTTATTCTCATGGGCATCTTATTTATAAATTTTACAATTATTGTAAAAAAATATGAAAAAATACAGATTTTTACTAAAAAAACAAATTTATTTTCAATTGAGGGTAGTTTTTTTCTCAATTTTAATTTTATGTGGACGCCTACTTACTTCCAATCATTATGGAGTTTCATTGCGATAGCTGATTCAGTTTAAAAGTTACACAGTTTTGTTACAATTTTTTTTTAATTCCATAAAAAGTTTTAAAAAACTATTTAGATTTTTTTAAATATTTTTTCTTTCGTTAAAATTAAGCATAGATTCCCTCATTTCGATATGTGCACATTATGAAGAATCACACTGTATAGCAACCCACTCTGGTGCTGCTGAGCTCGCCAATCCTGCCTCACCCCGCATTCCAACCTGTATGGCCTGGAAAAAGTTCCAGCCCATCGTACACTATTGATCTGGTTTCCATAGATACCAATATTTAAAATGTTTTTAAGATCCATTGGCAACCTATCCTTCTCCACCTTTCTCCACAATACGTCATAAGCAACCAGATCAAGAGTCTTGAGTCTTGAGGAAGGTAGCATAAATCGGTGTTCCACGCTGTGTATAAATATAGTATGTGACAGTATGCTTAAGACACAACACTGCACTTTCTGTTGACAAACCACGCCGAAACCCGAATTGGTTGTCATGAACATTTACAGTTTTATTTCAAGCAGTTTTATTTTTATTTTAAGCAGACTGTCAAACACTTTTATTATTGTTGATATTATAGTAGCTAGAGAGATGGGCCTATTGGATGCCGAGCGACGAAATGTAAGTTTGTACGCACAATATTGAGAGATTTACTGTGTTATTTTAAGACCATAGACTTCTTATAGGTTTTCCTGTAATCTATGAGTAAAGAGCCATACTATGTACTTTTTTGAAAATTTTTGGTCAATTTTCATTGAATTTCTTAAATATCTTTAATAGTGTTTATTTTAAAATTGTATAAAAAATATATTTAAGATCCTCGTAATAAGTTCTTTCATTTGATGTGTCACATGGTACTGTTAGCATAACTTTTTTTTTAAATTTTCTTGTTTGCCCCCCAAAAGTGACCCCTATATTCAAAATTCATTTATTTACGTTACACATTCGTATTTGGGTCACAAAAATACATATGTGTACTAAATTGCAACTTAATCGGTCCATTAGATTCGGAGTAAATTGGCTGTGACAGACGGACAGACAGACAGACACATGAGTGATCCTATAAGGGTTCTGTTTTTTTCCTTTTGAGGTACGGAACCCTAAAAAGAAAATAAAGAAAAAAAAACTGCTTTCGGCTTATGATGAAAGTTTTGTAGCTTATTTATTGTTTAAGTAATGAAAACTATGGATAAAAATACGTTTTTAGAAGCAAGTAAACTATTTAAAGCGATGCCCAAAAGTCGACCATAGTATCCGGCAAGGATTATGCGTCCAAGCTAATAAATATTGATAGCTTAAACCGGTTTAGGATGTCAAGCTCGGTAACATCCCCAATAATTCCTGGTTTAATAACATTGGACAATAATATTGAATAATAATAATAGTCTGAATCTGTGCCCGGTTGATGGCAATAAGCTCGCCCCCTATTACATGGGACTAAAACATAACTGGCGAAATGTGGGTGTACTATGGGCAGTCCTCTGCCTAACCCTTCAGAAAATACGGGCGTGATGTTTATTATGTTAATATTGAAACAAGTACAATTTTAACAGTAAAATTTAAAAATCCCCGACACAAACATGTCCTCATTTCTCTTTCCTACTCTATCACCAGACCCTGTTCACCATCTATCTATAACCTATTCATTGAGACCATTCCAATGAGCCCAAACACGATACCTGTGCTGTAACTTGGCAAGGGAGTTGGGTATCCTGCAAATTCCAGATGATGCTGCAGCATCAGTTCTAGGTCACTATGTTCTTCCAATATCACTGAAGTAACAGAATACCAAATTTTAAATTGATTAGACCTGCGGAAGATCATCATCCATTCATCAACTAGAAAAGAGCTGATAATCTTTAAACGGCTGAACCGTTTTGATAAAACTTGTCTAACAACCATCGCAAGAAAACCTGTTTTCAAATAAAAAAACCGCATTAAAATCGGTTCATCCGTTTAAGAGCTATGGTGCCACAGACAGACACACATAGCGGTTAAACTTATAACACTCCTCTTTTTGCGTCGGAGGTTAAAAAGTACTTTTGTTATAGTAATGTACTGTACATAGATATGGCTTTTGTTGAAAAAAAAAGCTTCCTTGTCTTATGAAATGCTCTTAAATTGCCTTTTTCATTGCCCAAAACCCATTTAAAACCAATGCTGCGGGTATACAGGGTGGCAGGGACATCGACGCGAAAACTGAAACCATGGATTCAGTACACGATTCTGAACCGCCCTGCGTTGAAATTTTTCGTCGGTTATTAAAAAAAAAAATCTGCTACTTCATAGAAAAGTGCAATATCTGCGCGGTCAAAATTTATGGAACAGCTGATTGTTTTTTGAATAACCGACGAAAAATTTCAACGCAGGGGCTTCAAAATTTAGAGAAGAACGAAATCTGTGGGGAAGAAGCAACGAAAATCCATCTGAAAACACATTCATGAGCCACACCCTGACTGCACCACAAACCACATCCGTTGCAACCACATCCACTATGCCACAGTGTAAAATCAGCCACGGTGATGAAAGTCACAAACGACCCAAAGACCATACTTTTCGATTTTAAAATATTTATACAAAACGTACAAAGTCTCAAAAATAAAACTCATATTCTTGAGAGTATACTAGATAATGAACCTTATAATGTAGTCTGCCTTACCGAGACGTGGATTAGAAATCATCAAAAAGAATTAATTACAGTCAGTGGATACGAGTTCAGTTCGGCCTTCTGTCGACAAAATCACCGAGGCGGTGGAGCCGCCATTCTGACACAAACCGGATTAAACTGCAAAGAATTACCTGAAATTACCAATCTATCCATCGAATATGTTGTGGAATGTTGTGCCATAGAAATTAAGTCACCAAAACTAATTATTATTCTTGTATACCGGCCCGATCGAAATATAGAAAAGTTTTTTAACTTTTTAAATCAACTTCTGAAGCTCATTACACTAAAGTACAAAAACAAACGCCTCATAATTACCGGAGATTTTAACTTAGATTATTTTTAAAAAGCTAAGGAATACCAGAGATTTAACAATATCATGACAGAACTAAATCTACAGCAAATAATCAAAACTCCTACAAGAACCACAAAATCAACATCGACTTGTATAGATCTTTTATTCACAAATAATAGTAGCACAGAATTTGAAATTACTGTTAACAATAATGGTATCTCGGATCACAATAGCTTAATATACAGCCTTAGGAAAGACAAGGAAGCGCAAAGTCTTAAAAGGACACCCTACGTTACTAAAAGAATCTTTAACAATACTAATTTGACAAATTTCCAATCAGCACTAAATAAAATAAACTGGGATGACATTTTTTATCAAAACTTTGACATAAATAAAACTTATAATAGATTTCATGACATTTTACAATCTCATTTGAATAAATACATACCAAAAAAACGGATAAAAACAATGCAAAATAAAACAAACAATTATCTTACTAGGGGACTAAAAAAATCATGCAAAAATAAAAGATTGACTAGAATTATTTCGAATCAGCTCAATAGCACCATATTTAAAAAACACTGCAAAGAATACTCGAAAATGTTAAAAAGATGCATCAAAACTTCAAAAAAACTTAATTACATAAAAGAGATGAATGCCTCGAAAAATAAAACAAAAACGATGTGGTCAGTAATAAATAAACTTACTAAACCTAATAAAACTAAACAAAATCATAAGAACATTACCTTAAAATTAAATAACGTAAAAATAAAATCACCGCAACAAGTTTGCAACGCATTTAATGATTATTTTATATCGGTAGGTGTAGATAACAAAAGTTCGGGAGCAGCGGAGCCAGCGCCGTGTGGGCCATTGTTACATTCGGTGCATAAGCCCGCAATAAACTCCATGTATATCGATCCGGTAACCGAGCGAGAGGTTTTTAAAATTATACGCGGTATGCAAAATAAACGTAGCTTTGGAGTGGACGATATCCCGCCGATACTAGTAAAAAAATGCGTAAAGGAGCTTACATCGCCGCTCACTAAACTGATAAATATTTCTTTCGACGAGGGACGATTCCCAGAAAAACTTAAAATTGCGAAAGTACGCCCAATTGCGAAAAAAGGAGGAAATTCAGAAAACCCTAGTAATTATAGACCTATTGCACTGTTGCCCACTATCTCAAAAATGTTCGAAAAAGCAATGTCGAATCGTGTCAATAAATTTTTAGAAAAATATAATATTTTAGATAAAAACCAATTCGGATTTAGGAAAAAATGCTCAACTACTCTAGCGGTATACAACTACGTACAGGAAATTTACAGTTGCATTAACGAACGAAAGTACGCTATTGGACTATTCCTAGACATGACGAAGGCGTATGACAAGGTGTCACACAAAATTTTATTACAAAATCTTTACGGTTCGGGTATTAGAGGACAAGCTTTTAATTGGTTTAAATCATATTTACAAGACAGAGTACAATTCGTAGAAATAGAATATTTAGATAGCGTTGACCAAGAAATGTACAGCATAGGATCAGACATGGCTACCATTAACACTTCAATACCCCAAGGAAGTGTTTTAGGAAGTACCTTATTTATATTATACGTAAATGACTTGCCAAAAAAATAAGTTCGTCGTGTATTTTGTTCGCTGACGATGTTTCTTTATTATTTAAAACGCCCGTGAATGGTGACCATCTAGCTATTGAAAAAACTTTCATAGAAACTGAGCAATGGTTGAAAAAGCATAATTTAGAAATAAACATAACGAAAACTAAAATATGCCAATTCAGAACTTACCAAAGAACTCCACTAAACCTAAATATATTAACACAACAAATAAAATTAGAAGAAATAAACGAATTTAAACTTTTAGGCCTAACATTAGACTCAAACCTAAATTGGAAGAAACATGTAGAAAGTACAAGAGCAAAATTGTCCCAATTTATTTATGCACTAAGCATATTGAAATGCAACACAGATTATAAAACCGCCTTAACTGCCTATTATGCGTACGCCTACTCCTGGCTGAATTATGGTATTATTCTGTGGGGGGACAGTACTGACTTTTTGGACCTTTTCATTCAGCAAAAGAAATGTATCAGAATATTGATGAACATAGGCCAACGAGAGAGTTGTAGGCCACACTTTATTAAACATCAAATTCTCACACTACCAGCTATATATATACTGCAAAGTTGTATATTCGTTAGGAAAAATAGGCACCTCTTCAAATCTAATATCGAGCTAAATGAAAACTATAACCGACGGAACAAGAATAGACTAATACTACCCATCACAAACTTAAAATTTATCGGGAAAAGCCCACATTCAAGACTAGCTAATATATTTAATAAGCTACCGGAAAGTTTAAAATCCCTACCAAATGACGCAATTTTCTTGAAGCAGTTGAAATCTCTGTTAATAAAGAAAGGCTATTATACCGTTGAGGAATTTAAAGTTGACAAATTGTGAATCGATTGACCTCGTAATAATAAGCTTGACGTAAATGTGAAAATAATAATAAATTACTTTACTATATTACTATAATGTTATGCTTTCTAATAATGACTAAAATAAATGAACAAAGTAATAAAAATGATTTCAATGAAATAAAATGTAATAACGAATGAATTAATGTTTTTTGAAATGTAATGAATTGTTATAATTAGAATAATTATTATATAATTATGTAATCATTTTATATGTAAACATTTGCAGTGCCCTTACAGGGTGCATGTCTTAATACTGTGTCATGAAATTTTAATGCATGCCTACTAATCAGTGTTTTACATGTTAGCAAATAAATAAATAAATAAATCATGTACTGAATCCATGGTTTCAGTTTTCGCGTCGATGTCCTTGCCATCCCGTATTTATATTTAGAGAAGTTTACCAGGAAATTTCTTCAAACCGTATTACAAGAACATGGCGCAGGCTAACCATAATATAATAATAAACTAACATGGTCCGTGTTCACGCCACATTGCCCAAATTTACTTTAACTTTACCTGTATTGGACCCGGTCCAAACTAGTTCGGACTACACCCTGAATAATGTACAAGATATTATTACTTATTCAAACTACCATTTACTGAAGTTTTTAATTTTCCACTTCTTAAGGCGACGATTACCGACTTTTAATGATTTATACTGAAGATCACGTCTAAACGAGTAGTGTTAATGATTTGGTAAAAATATATGTTAAACTACAGCATTTTTTTATTAACTTAATATATGAATATTTTAGATTTTGTTTATATTACATAGTGAAATTAATTTGTAAAATTATGTCTAACGTGGATAAAAACTGAGAATCACGCAAAATCTATCAAGCTTATTTTTTTGAAACCTTCACCGTTTAGATAATTTAATTATTGATCTTTTAATATACGTGTTTTATAATAAATTAATAATTTGTCTAATTTGGGACAGCGCTTTTGGATGG
This sequence comes from Agrochola lychnidis, assembly GCA_963680765.1. NCBI lineage: Eukaryota > Metazoa > Arthropoda > Insecta > Lepidoptera > Noctuidae > Agrochola > Agrochola lychnidis. The sequence continues at coordinate 14,621,947 of OY796869.1, read as the reverse complement.
GCGAGTCCTATTACTGGCCGGACGTACGACGCGTTGCGTTAGCTCAGTACAGAACACACAAGCTAACCACTCAAGGTCACTGGCATATATCTGCATCTTAAACTGAGGTGTTAACCTCTCGACTTAAGAGCCTAGCCTGCACTGCGAAATTTCACCGCGCGATTTATATTCCCGCGGTTTATGTTCAGCGTACGGAATTTAAACGAGCACGAATTTTAAATCACCAGTGCTTGTAGATACCATGATGTGATACAAAACAGCAATAAAAATTTCGCGCGATTTTTCACAGTACGGGCTTCACCTTAAAGTTTGAAGCATTGTCTGTCTGTAGGTATGTGTCATCGTGGCTCCCAAACAACACCGCTTTCAACTCATTCTAGAATAATTTCTCCTTGATGTTCTAATTTCACTGCTTTCTTCAATTTCGAATTTAGAAATTCTGCTTGATAGAAAAACAATAGAAAATTATGTGTAAAACGGGTATCTAATAGGTAACTTAACTAACATACAAGAAAATAACTTTAAGATTACATTGAGTATCATCAAACCATGCCAACAGTTGATTTTCCGACTGGATTTTTTTTTTTATACGTTTTCAAAGTAATCTCTCTTATTTCCACATCTTCAACAACAAATTGTCTACAAACACCAGACAATTTTCCCTCACATTACATTCACTAAATAATAATAAACATAACAAATGTGCTTCCTTCCTACGCCTAAAGCCCTCACACACGACACCCGTATGTCGTCTTCCCAACGCAGTTCACTCAAACATCTAATTTCCGCACTCCAGTCTGGGCTCTCATTTATTTAATGCTTAAGCTTGATATCAGACGCTTGACTTTTTGTTTAGTTATTGTATGTCTGTCTTTCGACATCTTTCACTCGAAGTGAAACGTCTGAACACAAAAATGAACCAAAAATGCCGAATGAATTCATTAGTGAACCAATACAACGATGCTGGATTTCCGCATTTGGTGGTATCATTCACTCACGCTATGAATGATCAATAAAAAACAAAAACCCGACTGCAAAAACACATAACTGAAAAGAGAAAAACAAGCATTATAATCTATAGAATTTTGGTATCGCAGACAAACAAAAGTTACACCATAATTTTAGGTTATTTATTGGCTTGTCCCCCGCCTGCAATACCAAAATTCTATAGATTGTAACGGTTGTTTTTCTCTTTTCGGTTATGTGTTTTTGCAGTCGTGTTTTTGTTTTTTTAAGTAATTTGTTTTATTTCAAGCTTTTTAGTTTTAGTAATATAAATATATAATTATACATATATCTTTGGAATTGACTCATTACTAGCTTTTATTTGATATCAATAATGTGGTATTTTTTTTTAAACCTACCCTCCCTTTTTTTCTGTATTTTTAGATGTAATATATAAATATTATATAGCTTATGTTACTTCCACAATTAAGACAAATCTAACGATACATCATATGTTAAAATCCATCAAGCCGTTTAGGCTACAGAGCGTGCCAAAGAAATAGACATACATACATAGCCTCCTTCTGGGGCAGTCGGGTAAAAATATATGAAACGTCTTTTTTTTTATTACTTTAACATTTACTCGGATTTGGCCATTTTGTCTCGCGTCCTCCGGCGGCACCATTTAGATATACTGGTCTTAGAAAAGAGTAGATGAACGTAAATTTTTGCGGTATTTTGCCTGTGTCGTGTGAACGTGGAATAAAAATAAACACTCACTCGAAAGAACATTCACCCGAGTGAAGCGCCGAACAGCCTTATGAACAATCTCAGGAGTATTTCTTTAATTTTCTTTGCTAGTAAACTCCAGTGTGTCATGCAGCGGCCATTCCTTTAATAGTGTCAAAGTGGGGGGGGGAAGTGCGATTTTGATGGTAAAAATTTTGGGATCTCGTTCGGACGAGAATTTTCGGTGTGGGGTGGGCTTTGGTTGCGGTTTTTTTTTGGATGTGAGTACTTAAAAAAATTCTAAGGCCTATTTCAGCAGGTACTTATTGGTCTATTGTGTGTAGGACGTAAACACTGTACGTGTTGGCAATTATTGTGCCTTGTGGTTATAAATATTTTTTTAGTAAGTCGATTTATACAGAGATGTATCTTTTTTTAAGTGAAAACTTCTTTAGCGCGTTGGGCATTTTTGAGATGGGACTAAACCATTGATTTCGCGACACTGTAACGACACCTTATTTTTGTAAACGCGATTGTGCGTTTTATTTATATTACGTTACGGATCAATGTTCTATGCAAGTATTTTTACTTTTAAGGTTTTGTAAACGCGATTGTACTCTTTATTCATATTAAGTTACGGATCAATGTTCTATGTAAGTATTTTACTTTAAAGGTTTTGTAAACGCGATTGTACTCTTTATTTAGATAAGGTTACGGACCAATGTTCAATACGAGTATTTTTCTTCCACCAAGGCGATCTTGTTCAAGTTTTCGCTTCTGTCCACTTTTTTTTTGTCATCATGATGTGTTTTTAAGCTACATCATTAACAAGTCAGCTGTTTTGTGAATACCTACTGTTTCTTCCCTCTTGCGTAAAACCTCATTATTAATTATCGCCCTTATTCCTTCTCATTATTAAAATGAAGACAAAACTTGAAACGAACAAAAAAATTCGGAATTCTTTTCATTTTCCCTAAACTTTTACGGTATTAGTTACCCCAAGATCCCTCTTTGCCTTGAACATTTCAGGATGCATAAAATGCTACATTATACTCTGGGGACCAGACCCAAATTGTGGTGAGAGAAAATGAGGCCAAGTGTTTATTTCGGTGATGAAATTGCATACTTAATGCTGCACATTACTTTTTTTATTACAACGTTTTACTGGCCGAAATGTTTACGAATTCATCCCGGGTTCTTATATCCTACTGGCCGATAATGGTAAAAAGTAACACTCCTTATTTTAACCTAGTACCTATATTTGTGAATTAAATGTAATGTGTCTAACTTATATTAACAAAAGTTCCGTTATGATTCACCCATGAACCGCACGCAAAGTATAAGAAAAATATATACGTAGAGTCCGCGAATCCACTCAAGTCCGATAGACGGCTCTAGTGTCTATGTTATTGCATTATGTTTGTAAATATGTGAGCACCATGTACCTATAACATGATTAAATTATCTGTCGTTGCTTCATTTTTCATTCTTTTTACCTATTGTGGTATGGTAATTTTATTCTAGGTGGAGGTTCTTCACATATAATTATTTACCTAATTCAAATTCAAAATTATTTAGTTTGGGACAACTAGATCCAAAGGTTAGTATACAAAAACTTGAAACTATTGTTAGTACTTAAATACAATTATGAAGGACAACACTCATTACATATAATTTATACATATAATGGCCCTGTGCTGAGACATTCCGCCCCTTCAAGATAACCAATAGGGAGATATTGTACCTCCCTAAAAGATCACCAGACAAACGAAATGCCTCAACACAGGTACACGTACATCTTCAGCTATAGTTTTCAGGATGCTGTTGTGACTCCCCCGCACCCTTCTCATAAGTGACACGACTTTTTTCCGAATAACGGCATGAAAATCATCTACTGATGATTTAGCCTGCGCGAATATCTCTAATGTAAGTACCTACACAAACTATTGTAAAACATTTTAAAAGAGTAACAGTGGAGTTTCTTGCCCATTCTTTTCCATACGAAAACTACCTTTTGGAAGGGGCGAATAGAATCAATTCTATTATTTTATAAATTTTGACGCCTATTTTGGGCCTATTTGAAATAAATGATTTGACTTTGACTTTGATTAAACCCAGCCCGTCCCATCTTTTGATGTCCTCCCTCCGGATAACGCCCTAAGCCGAGGCGCGTACCCCACAGGGGGTGCCCTTAGCGAGCATTTATCCTAAGCTTTTTAGCTTAGTTTATGTGCACCCTGGCTGGAGGCTTTGAGTGTAGTAGCTTAAGGCAACCACAGGATTGACCGGTTAAATAGCCACGGTTTCAGGTGCTGGAGATGAGACCAGCTATGAGATGACCTACAGAAAAAAAAATTGCTTAAAAAAAAACTGGCCGAGTGCGTATCGGACCACGCACAATGAAGGATTTCGTAGTTGGAATAAATTTATCACAAGAACAAACTTAACAATTTAGAAACGTGTTTCCCCATACATCGATATACGTCACGGTCAATTCTTCAATTGCAAATATAAGTTTGTAATCGCAAAAATATATTTTATTATGTGTTAAAACTACAAATTATCAATTTCGAACTTTTATTTTACTTGAGCTGTGAGACCTTGCTTCCTGCCAAACTTCATGATTCTAGGTCAACGGCAAGTACCCTTTAGGTTTTGATTTATTTGCGAGTATCAAAATATGTCAAGATAATGTTTGGACTTTAAAAGAGACTGTGACCTCTGAGTTTGTTTCGGCCTTTTTTCTCAGAGTAGTCAGATAGGAAACGCCGACCTCATCTAGTTTTTAAAATATGATTGACGTGTAAAAGTGTTTGTACAAACCTCCTTACAAAAATAAAATCATTTATCATTTGTCACATAAATGGCCGTATTTTTTTTTTGCGTTAACTTAGTAGCTTGAACATAGATCTACGTATTTGATATTATTTATTTATTTAATTTATTTTGATTTGATTTAATTTAATTTGAGTTGATTTGATGTACTTAATTTGATTTTAATTGATTTAATTTTACTTTATTTGACATTGTTTACTTTATTTGACATTACTTATTTGATTTTATTTGTTTTAGTTTAATTGTATTTGATCTTATTTGATTTATCTCTAAAATTAATTTTAATTTATATTTTGGTAATGGGTGTTATTAACCTGAAATAAATGTTTTATTTTTTATTATTAATCTTAACTTGATACCTCCACGCATTCTTGAGAAACTCGGTCTTGACATACGAAGACACAGACTTGAAGGACTTTATTCCGTCGGCCTTCAGTGGTGACGCGGACTCTACATAAACTCATGCCTTCTTCCCACGGGGTTAGGCAGAAACTATAGAACGCTACCCTACGCTTCTTACATACTCCTTTTGCCATACAGAAAAATACTTGAATAAATAATAGGTATCTACGTAGGTACTCAGAACTTTAGATAAGAAAGCAAATGATGAAAACCTTCCCAGTGGTATCGTAAAAAGCGGCTAAGGGGTAATGACAGCCATCTTTTATTTATATTCGGTTCCGTCTGTCCCCAGTGCATTAAATCTCGGGGAAGTTACAATTCTCTAGTCAATGATAGAAACTGAACTCTATCTGCAATCGAAGTTTTTGAAGTGAAAACTTCTTTAGACGCGTTGGGCATTTTTGAGATGGGAAAAACGGTGTCGCGAGTTCAATTGAACTCGCGACACCGTTACCGACACCTCATTTTTGTAAAACGATTATGTTCTTTATTTATATTACGTTATGGATCAATGTTCTATGCAAGTATTTTTACTTTAAAGGTTTTGGAAGTGTTTTTTTTTTAAACGCGATTGTGCTCTTTATTTAAATAAGGTTACGGACCAATGTTCTATACAAGATTTCCTGCACAATAAAATTGTTCAAGTTCTCACTTCTGTCGGCACTCCCGGAGTGCCACTGTTTTTATAAAATTCTGTTAGCGTCAGTATTTTTTTATCAATTTTCTTTATCAACTGACTCCATTAAGAAACAGACTACGTCACCTATGTCACCTACTACTAATCTAAAGGGCACACAACACAAGATAGACTACTTGTACAACACTATCAGAATAAATCGAGCCGAGCAAGATACATTTGCATCTAATGTACAGACAAACTATGTTCTTAATGTCCCTTGGCAAACCTCGTGTTTCGTCAGTTGTCGGATTTCTATCAGTTGCCCTTTGCACTTAGTGCAGTCCGGACGCTCAATCGACTTGGAAGTATATAGAGTTGTTGATACTCTTTTAACTTAATGTAATTAATTTTAAAAAATGGGAGGAAAGCCGCTAAAGTCGCAGGCACGACAGATCGGAAAATAGTTTTACAGCTCTATATAGTTCACACGGAAATCAAAATAAAACAACAATAAAGTACTTAGTTCCGAATTCAATTATTAATTCAATTATCGTGTATAATATACACGATAAATCTAATAATTGATGGACATGGAAATTAGCATTCGTTTGTATTCGGAAATCCGATGATACCCGAGGGACATTAAGAATGGGATCTGGAGGCGAAGGTCCTCGCGCACATCTGGGAGTGGCGCGAGGAGGCGAAACGCCGGGGCTTAACTCCGATGCCGCAAGAAATCGCGGCACAGTGGACAGAGCTCCGGCGAGATCTCATGGCGTCATGGAGAGTGCGATTGTCGCAACCCAGCACTGGGCACGCCGCAATTGCGGCGATAAGACCCCTCTTTGAGGAGTGGCTTGAGAAGCGCCACGGCGTCCTCACCTTCCGCCTGACGCAGGTCCTCACCGGACACGCCTGCTTCGGGAGGTTCCTGTTCAGGATAAGGCGGGAGGAAACACCCGGGTGTCACCATTGTGTGGATTGACCTGAAGACACGGTGGAGCATACGGTGGAGGTCTGTCCGGCTTGGGCGGAGCAACGCCGTATCCTCGTAGAGGCGATCGGCGGCGGTGATCTCTCGCGTCCGGCCCTGGTTCAGGCCATGGTATGGAGCGAGAGGAAATGGCAGGCCGTCACCGCCTTCTACGAAGCGGTAATGCTCGCGAAGGAGGAGGCGGAACGCGTGAGGGAGAGGCAAAGTTCACGCCCTCACACCCCTAACCGCCGCAGGAGGAGACGCCCGGGGCGGGAATCGCGAGCCTATTTCCGGCCACCGTAGGCGCGGGCTTGCGGTCGGTGAGCAATGGGTAGCTCGCCGTCCGATAAGGACCAAGCCCGGGTCGACGGCGCGATGTGTTCCACGCGCGCCTCAAAGACATGTCAGCAGAATTGACGGGGTCCGCTAGGGCCAATGCCTGCCGGGGGATCGAACAAAACCGATAGGGAAATCGTGGCCCCCGGCAACAGGGCAACCGAAGGAACACGGGTGGGTTTTAGTCAGTAAGAGTCTGACACGCCCTCCCGCTCCGCCCAGAGCGGGAGAAGTTATTTGATAATTTCCCACACAAAAAAAAGGGACATTAAGAAAATAGAAATACTGTATACGGAGTATAATACAGCCAAATATACCCGTCGATGTGCTTGTAAATGACAAGCTAAACGAATATTATAAACTACGGGAACATGCAATATAGTTGCCGGCTAAGTTAAGCTAAGCAAAGTTTAAGGCTTAAGGCGATCATAGACGAATGTCTTACAGATGTTGACGACAGACAAGTTGGTGTTTCTAGTATATGTTGGTCCGTTGTTGATGTCGTAATAGGTTGGTATATACTGGCTAATCTGTTATCGTGTTTATCAATATATGCAATGTGTAAAAAAAACCCTGTTCGATCCGAAAAGGGTACAAAGATACTGCAATAAAATTACCAAAAAATAAAAATAAAATCTTATTTTTATTGAAAATAAAATAGGTTTTTGCTATTTGAAATTCACGTTTTTAGTACCGAAATTAACCCAATTCCATTAAAAATTAGCAAATTTTCAACAAGAATCATAAGTTATGACTTGTAGACACCCGCTTAATGACAGCCGCCCGCGCCCCATGTATTTCACCCACTGAAAAAAAAAAAAAACGTGGTATTTTTTTAATTTTTTCTTGAATTACCAAATAAATACCCTCACGATCGGTTTTTTAGACTTGTCTTTTTTAATCTAAATATTTTTTAATATTATTTATATAATAAAAAAAAATTGTAACGGTATAACTTTTTTAAATAAATGATCTATCACGATGAAATAAACTCCATAATGATTGTAAGTAATTAGGCGTCCTCATAAAATGAAAACTGTGGAAAAAACTGACCTCAATTGAAAATAAACATGTTTTTAAGCAAAAATCTTTTTTTGTCATCAATTTTTACAATAATTATAAAAAATTTCAATAAGACGCCAAGCTGAAAAAAAATATGTTATTTTTATATTTTTTTCCGTCGGTAAAATTAAGCATAGATTCCCTCATTTCGTTATGTGCACATTATAAAGACTCACACTGTATATTATTTTTGCGTCAGGTGACTACAAAATAAGATTCTATTAATTGAATAATTAAACTTTTAAGAACAAATGATAGCCTAACATCACACTTTATTTCCCAGTAGGGTTGGGCAGAGGCGTACCTTAGTACACCCACATTTCGACAGTTATGTTTAAGTCCCATGAAATAGGTGCCGAGCCTATTGCCATCAACCGGGCACAAATCCAAAGTCCAGGCCGCTACTGTGAACAAATTACCTGTATGATTTTTCAACTAGACAACTTTCTCCGTGTGTCAACAACTTAAATCGGAAATAATTTACTGTCGAACGTAATCACCAGTGATCGGAGTAGGTAGATTGATTTTACGTACTCGCATCATGAATAGTCATAGAAATCATAACATGGATAAGCCTTTTTCCGGGATTTCATTTTGATACTTACGGGATTGAATCAAATATTGTTAAAGTAGGAATTTTTAAACTACTACATTAGAAATTTATAGAATGCGATAGATAAACATTTAAAATAAATTAAATTATCATATTGTTTTTATAGTATACCTATCCTTTTCTTGGAGTCTGATCACCTATATATACTATTAAAAAGACAGCAAAAGGCTTAAACATTTCTTATTCATATTGATGTATTCTTTATTCTACACATTACCTATAACATTTGAAATTCCTTAAAAAATCTTAATAATTTCAAAATCCCGGAATCCCGGAGGCATATCCATAATAATATATACGTGCCAGCTCATTGACCCCAAATCAATCTACCTACTCTGATCACTGGTAATCACTGATGGTCTGCTTAAGGCCTTATCCGCAGTTTAGTTAACCGTAGCTTGCCAATATCTCAAAGATTAACGATATGTCGAGGGGCTTTGGTCCCGGTAGTAACCGAGGTTTGATCCCCTCAAAAATTTGTTAGGAGGAGTTTTGTAAGGAGGATTAGATCATTCAATTAACGTTGAATTTTAGATGAATGGAACCAGTTACGATATGTGAATTTGTTATTTATTTAAAGCTTTTATGCTTATAAACTTTTAAGCTAAGTTTGATATCAGTATCTGCTTTCTTGCTCAAGTTAATTTAGTATTTTATTTCACCCATCTAAAAGTTTCTGATATTAACATTTTGAAAACACGTTTGCTCAAATATTATAAAGTCAAAGTCAAATAATTTATTTCAATTAGGCACAAAAAAGCACTTTTGAACGTCAAAAACAAAAAAAAGAATTGATTCTAGTCGCCCCTTCTAAAAGGACCACCAAGACCATCTTTGCATTGTATAAACTCAATCTCTTTTGTATTATATAATTGCATAGCACACTATGTGAGCACTATGTACTAAAGAGTTACCATTTACCGGGTAATATGTCTTGCATTGACTTGAATGTACCCTGGCGGCTGTGAGTATGTCATGCTCACTCAAATGTTTCGCTGATGGTGGCGCGTGTGTTGGATCATTTAGCTCCCTTCAAAATGGTTGAGCTGAATGGTGCTAATCCATGCGTCATGTTCGTGAACGGGCGCCGTCAGTTGGGACTGGTCATCTCTTAGCTGCCAGGGCTTATTTTTATTTTTTTTGAATTGTTCTTTTTTATCTTTTTACTACGGACGCTTCTCATGTGCACGTCTTTCTACATTGTTCTCACATGTATAATTTCAACATGAATAATGTAACCAATATTTTGTAACAATTTTTTATTTAAAAGAGTGTCCGTGGAGTTTCTTGCCCGTTCTTCTCCATAGGTACCTACTACGCTTTGGAATGGGCAACTAGCTTCATACCTATTTCTGACTGACCGATTCCTTGACAATTCAAAAGTGCCTGTAAATGGTTTAATTGAAATAAATGTTTTGAGTTTGAGTTTGAGTTTGAGTTTGAAGGTAGTTTTCGTATGGAGAAGAATGGGCAAGAAACTCAACCGTTACTCTTTTAAAATGCTTTACAATATTTCGTATACATTAATTATATAATTATATGTGAAGACGATGCACCTGGAATAAGCATATAGTTAGTAAGCATATACTTAGTTATAACATAAACATATTGCTACGTAATTCAATTTACTGTATAGGAACCCAACCCATAGAACAATTCCCAAACGCACTGGCTCTGGCTCTATACCCAACTAGAAGCTACAATATTATGAGCACAAACTTTACGAAATTACTAATTAACTTGAAGTTAACTTTTTATAACTTCAGCCTCATCGCGTAACGTTGCACTTTTAAAAGTTGTTACAAAAATAAACCAATTAGGGGGCGTCCATAAATTACGTGAGGTGTTTAAGGGGGGGAGGGGGTCGAGTCAAATCTCATCTAATCTTACATTGGAGAGAGGGAGGGTCTCGGCAAATATCACGCAATTTTTTTTCTGATTGAAACAAAAAAAAATTACACTATTTTGGTCCATTTAATCCAGATTGTACATGCTTAAGATTTAATCTTTATTTTTATTTTCTCTCTTGAGACCGCGCATGATTCTCCATGGACTGAATTAAAGTAGATATTCTTTTTTTAATCACAGTAGTTACGATTTAAGTATTCTAATGTTAAATTTTTATTACTTATAATTAAACATCAGCAATATTGATTACTAGTCTTAACTAGTCGTAAATAAAAGCCCGAAGCAAATTTTTTTTTTCTTTTTACTATAACAATCCAACACGTTTACGTAAGAAACCCACATTTTGTAAAATCTCACGTGGGATTGGGGGATGGGGGAGGGGGTTGAATAAAATCTCACAACATCTTACCAGGGGGGGAGGGAGGGACAGAAAATTAAAAAACACCTCACTTAATTTATGGACGCCCCCTTACGGAGCTGCAAAACTTTGGCTAATAAGAGCTGTGTTCGACTGATCAATTATTTGATGAGTTATTAAGGGTAGGCACAAAGCAGTCAACCTGTTCAATGTTAGAAATTTCAATTTATAAAAGTGTTCATGGAGTTTCTTGCCTGTTCTTCTCCATAGGAACCTACTACGCTTTGGAATGGGCTACTAGCTTCATCTTTCTGCCTGACCGACCCCTTGATAATTCAAATGTGTCTGGTCTGTATGGTTGAAATGAATGCTATGAGTTTGAGTTTTAGGTACTTTTTTATTAAACTATCTACCTTTTACTCTTTCTTCTGGTTAGCGTCAATCTTATCCAGGTTTTTCCGACCAGTTAATTGAAGTCATTCACCCATCCATCATGCTGCATCAATTAGACTGTCCATCCATCTAGATCCATCTTGCCAACGGTCTTCCTATGCTCCTGTGTCCCTTCCGAGTCATAATTAAATGAGGCATCTACTTCACCTTACTCTGTAAAAAAAATCCTTTGTATTTTGTTCATAGTGGAACGAATTTTGCACACTAGCTTTTTGAATGACTACACCTTAGGTACCATGCGGGATAATACTATCGTTAAGAAACCTGGATGCCATAGTCTGAACCCTGAAGTCTCAAATACGCAATAAAAAGCTTGGGAAGTGAAATGAAATGTAAATAGGATATCGCTAATAGGGGATCAATGCTCATTGCTCATTCCTTCTCAAGAAAATCCATTTTTAATAACTACTTTTTTCAAATGAGGCTGATAAAAAAATCAATCTGCCTAGCCTTTTCCCAACTATGTTGGGGTAGGCTTCCAGTCTAACCGGATGTAGCTGAATACCAGTTTTTGAAGTGAAAACTTCTTTAGGTGCGTTGGGCATATTTGAGATGGGAAAAAAACAATTGAACTTGCGACACCGGTTCCGACACCTCATTTTTGTAAACGCGATTGTGCTCTTTATTTAGGAAAGGTACGGATCAATGTTCTTTACAAGTATTTTTCTTCCGCCTTGGTGGAATCTTGTTCAGGTTTTCATTTCTGTCGGCACTCCCGGAGTGCCACTGTTTTTTTTTACATGGAGCGACTGCTTACCTATATGACCTCCACAACCCAGTAGCTGGGTACTACGATACCCCTTGGTAAGACTGGTTGTCAAACTTTCGGGCTTCTGACGATTCGTAACGACTTTAAAAGATCCACAACTGACAGCCAGGACCAAGGGTTTAATGTGCTTTCCGAGGCACGGAGGAATCTTGGTATGAAAAGATGGACCAACCCCAGCAAGCACAGCTTAGCCTGATGGATCAACCCGTGCGGCTGTTATTACTTAGCCACGAGCTCCTTCGAGCTCCTCACGAGCTCAAATCCGGCTGATAATCAGCGTCGAAATTTAATAAGACAGTTCCCTAAAACGCCCGCTCTTCATCATCGCATCAACGTTTTGTTTTTGCATTAACAGTAAAACGTTTGGGCTGATATTATTAGAATGCTATTCCCAATCTAAATGATGAACTTTTAATTTATTGATTGTATTTGGCATCTCAACGTTCAAACTTCAAACAAACACTCTAATTAGTTTTGTGAGTTGGCAATCAGGAATTCTTCTGACCAATTAGCAGATGAGTTCCAAATAAGCTTCGTCTGTTTTACCTACTGTAATTATCCCTTGTCAGGCAGATATGTTAGAGCCTTTCCACGTACAGCTAAAGTTATAGGTACAGGAGGATTGACGTAGCACTCATGTCATTAAGTAGGTTATTAGGTTCTATATTTAGGCTTCACTGTGAAAGTCTTCTAATTGGTAGAGAGTAGAGGGTTTTTCAGCAAGCATGTTCAGCGAAATCTATTTGAAAAGTTTTAGAGCCGAACGCGCAGGGGACAGTCGGTTCGGTACCATTTTAATTTTCATCGGCGAGGCCTGTATTCGTCAGAGAATTTTGGCACTGCGGTGTAGAATATTGCAGTTTTAGGTCAGCGCCATCTCTTGACCGATATTGGAACTAATGTAATTTTTGATGATGATTTCTGAAAAAGTGTGCTATTTAGAGACATTGTTTTATTTCGCAGATAAGGGGGGGGGGACGGTATTTGTGACAGACGGACAGACAGACTGAATAGCACCATAAGGGTTCCTTTTTACCATTTTGGTACGGAACCCATAGCGGAATGTTTAGCGCCGTTGATTTTCATCTCATCGTACGGAGCGTCACTCAAAACGTCATTTGACGAGAATCTATACATATAATAAAATCGTAGCGAAGTCAAAACTGTACATTGAATATTTTTGAAAAAAAGTAATTGCTACGAGGTCTAGGATCGATTCTAATGCCGAAAATATTTTTTTTAGAATTTTTGTCTGTTTGTCTGTATGTATGTTCCAGCATGGCGCAAATTCTACCGGACAGATTCTGTTAAAATTTTGCAAAGATATTCCCTGTGTGTCTGGTCAAACTATAGGGTATAAACTATCACGCTATTTACTATGGGGGACGAGCAATATTACATTATGTTGTATTTTTATGTTCTAGCATGACGCAAATTCTACCGGATAGATTCTGTTAAAATTTTGCATAGGTGTTCCCTATAAGTCTGGTCAAACTATAGGGTATAAACTATCACGCTATTTACTATGGGGGACGAGCAATATTATATTATGTTCGTATTTTTGAAATAAAACGCGCCAAAATTTTAGGATATTGTAGATGGTTATCGATTAAACTTTTTAAATGATTATCATCACGCTATACCTTTACGGAACTAAGCAGTCAATCATGAAATATATAGGAACGGCTATTTTAGACAAGTTTCAACAAAGCGATTAGCTCAACGGTTGGGTGGTTGTTTTGCAAACATGGGGTTGTAAGTTCGATTCCCACCTACGGTTTTTTTCTTTTTTTTCACATTTTGTTATACGATTATTATTTTTTTTGATTATGTACCTATAATCTATAGATATAATAAAACCGTAGCGAAGTTAATTTTTTTTAAAGAAAGTTATTGCTACGAGGTATGGGATCGATTCTTATGCGGAAAATAAAGTTTTTAGAATGTTTGTCTGTACCAACTGTAGGGCATAAACTATCACGCTATTTGCTATGGAGGATGAGCAATATTACATCATGTTCGTATTTTTCTCTGCAAATTGTAAAAGGACGCGCCAAAAGGTTGGGATATTGTAGATAGGTAGTTACCGATTTAACTTTTTAAATGATTATCATCACTCTACCTTTTATATAGGAACGGCTATTTTAGCTAACTTTCAACAAAGCGAATAAGTAAGCGGTTGGACGAATGATTTGAAGTCCTGAGGGCCTACCACCAGCTCAAAAGCAGTATTATTTTAATATTACTTTAGTTTACTTCAGTGTGGGAAAGAGATGAAGCTCTACAGGATGTATAGCTCCATCTCTTTCTCCCACTGAAGTAACATTAAAATAATACTGCTTTATGAGCTGGTGGTAGGCCGCCCGGGGTAGTAAGTTCGATTTACATCTGTTTTGTTTAAACTCTTTTTGTAAAACGATTTTTTTTTGGATTGTGTATGTAATAGTTCATAGAATGTATTAATTCACAAAAAATGGAAAACTTCGTAAGCTATGGGAAACTACTAAGTTACAAGTACTTTACAGTCACAAAACATACTAGGTTGTATTCTGATCATTTTAGAGCAAAAGACTGTAGGAATAAAATGTTTTTTTTTTACAGATTTTGACAGCAGATTTGTCCAAGCGATTTTAAAATATGTATGTGTGTGGATCTTCTGGAATCGCTGCCACACTGCTTCCTGGTGGCAAAACAGCGCACGTCATGTTTAAGATTCCCATCGATTTAGAGAGCAACGAAACGCCTGTTTGTGGGGTGTCACGCAACAGTAACAAGGGATGTGTGCTTAGGGGATTGCGCTTCGTCGTATGGGATGAATGCATTATGGCAAAAAGGAAAGCAGTGGAAACTGTAAACAGAACCCTACAGGACATCCGCAGAAACCAAGATATGATGGGTGGTGTCACAGTTTTGACAAAAAAGTGAATACTTCGTTGAAAAGGTCGACTCTATTGTCGAGAGTTCATAAACTGCGCTTGACCATCATCATACGACCTCGGCTTGGCGGTAATTCAAATGCTCAAGTATTCTCCGATGTTCTTCTAAAAGTTGGTGAAAGCACTCTACCAGAGACTCTTGGTAGAGTAGATCCCACTTTAGAAGATCTTATTCGTCTGATATACGAGGATATCAGTCAAATACCGTACCAAGAGAATTCTTAGGCGTGTTTCCGTTTTAACTCCGAAGATGATCAAGCTGCAGCGATCAACCACAGTATTCTCTCACAAATTGAAGGGAGTGAAGTGATATACACCTCCATTAATACTGATGTGGAGGAAGATGATGCCAAATATCACCCCGTAGAATTTCTCAATTCACAAATGGCAAGTGGACTTCCGGTTGTATATCTGTGTAACGGAAACCAGCTCAAAGTCATGTCTTTGCAGAGAAACGTCATCGAGGTGGAAATTCTAACAGGTTGTGGCGATGGTGAGACAGTGTTTATAGCGCGTATAAAGTACAAATTCCCCATAATTACCAGTTAAAGCGCGTGCAGTTCTCTGGGAGTGTATGCTTTGCGATCAACAAGTCACAGGGGCCGACACTGAAGGCTGAAGGCTGCGGGTGTCGACCTCAGGATAAGCTGCTTCTCACACGGACAACTGTTACGTCGCTTGCTTCCGAGTTACCATTCCTGACTCTCTGTATATTTTGGCTGCTGAGAATAAAACTACAAACGTAGTATACAGGGAAGTTTTATAAAAATATGGCTATTATTGTAGTATATTGTGATGTCTTACGATTTCCATGCGAACGAAGTCGCGGGCAGAAGCTAGTCTTTCACTAAATCGGATGACTCCATAAAATGGAATTTTCAAATCTTTTCAGTTTTTAAATAACTTTAAGGCGAACAATTTATCAACACCATAATTGCATAAACATGCGTAAACTCCATTAACTGGTAGATAATTTATTTAATTTAAAATTGCACATTCTTTTTAATAGGTACTCATTTCACCTCGCTACAAATTTTAAAGTAGCCACGTAGCATAGTGCCACACTGAAAAAGAAAATATTCCACAAAATAAGGATGCCACATAGCACTGTAAAAGCATCACTCTTTAGTCTAAATAAAAACGTATGTAAAAAGTAAGTTTCACGGCTCGTTTAACTGTGTGAAAGAGATGCACGATGCAGTGTGGCGAGCGACGGCCAGTAATTAAAGTAATGGCTGCGAGTAGGGTTGCCAGCTGTCAGAATTTGGCTACTGTACTTGGGTTTAGTCTCCTATGTGAGACGGAAAGCGAGCAAAATTGCTCTACAATCCCAAATTGTCTCGAACTTGACGCATCATCATCTAGTGTTTCCAAGGATCTTTCCAGCAGAAGAATATCAAAATCATTAACATGTTTATATAGAATCAGGCTGTGTTCTAACTAAAATTACTTTTCGCGCGAACAATCGATCGTCGCGTTTATTTTGTGTTTTCCGAACAAAAAGTCACGTATGAACGCGACGATCGCATATTCGCGCGACCGATCATTTTGGTTAGGACGTGGGATAACACATGTCAGCTAGACATGTCTTGTTTTATGTGCAGCTTGTATAGTCAACCGCACATCCTTGGTAACAATTTGACATTGACGGTGCCTTTAAGACGTAGCAATAACACCTTTCGCAGTTTTTGTTGTCGGCTGTAACAGAATTTGGTATTCACCTTTTTTTTTTTTTTTTGGGTGGGAAATCATCAAATAACTTCTCCCGCTCTGGGCGGAGCGGGAGGGCGTGTCAGACTCTTACTGACTAAAACCCACCCGTGTTCCTTCAGTTGCCGTGTTGCCAGGGGGCCACGATTTCCCTATCGGTTTTCTTCGAACCCCCGGCAGGCATTGGCCCTAGCGGACCCCGTCAATTCTGCTGACATCTCTTTGAGGCGCGCGTGGAACACAACGCGCCGTCGACCCGGGCTTGGTCCTTATCGGACGGCGAGCTACCCATTGCTCACCGTCCGCAAGCCCGCGCCTACGGTGGCCGGAAATCTTCACGTGATTCCCGACGCCCAGGGCGTCTCCTGCTGCGGCGGTTAGGGGCGCGAGGGCGCGAAGTTTGCCTCTCCCTCACGCGCTCCGTCTCCTCCTTCGCGAGCATTACTGCTTCGCAGAACGAGGTGACGGCCTGCCATTTCCTCTCGCTCCGTAGCATGGCCCGAATCAGGGCCGGACGCGAGAGATCACCGCCGCCGATCGCTTCCACGAGGACACGGCGATGCTCTGCCCAAGCCGGGCAGACCTCCACCGTATGCTCCACCGTGTCCTCCGGGCGATCCACACAGTGATGACACCCGGGCGTTTCCTCCCGCTTTATCCCGAAACAGCCGTGTCCGGTGAGCACCTGTGTCAGGCGATTTGGTATTCACCTGTACCCTAATTGCGTAACATAATTTCGTAAACAATTTCGCGAAATTTGTTTCATTTTGACATTTCAACAACATTAATTGCGTTATTTACGTTGTTGAATAGATTTTTTTTTCCAACTTATGAAGCAATGGATTAGAAATCTGTTTCAAATCGAAACAAATTGTGATTGTGTTGTATTACGCAATTAGGGTACAGGGTGCCTGAAATTATATAAATAAGAGTAGTAGCAATCATTATGTGCAATAAAACTGACTGACTGACAGATAAATGCACTCACGAGTGACGTGACAAATCCATTTATCGATTAATTTGTCGCTACAAAACTCAACTAAGCTGTTGCCATTTTAAATTATCCTGTTCAAAATTGTGGTGGCCCTATGCATTCACATATTACGTTTCAATGGATACGGCGATATACGCGTGGACTATGAAGAATTTTATCCGTTTCATTAATTAGTGATGTGTCGATGTGCAGTGGGGATTATTGACGACAGATTAAGGCCAGCTAGCTAGGTGATAGAGAGGATATTTTGTGCAAATTTTTATACTGTTAGGCAGATTCAATCAATGTGCCTTGCCGATTCCGAAGTATGTTGGAGTCGGCTTTCAGTTTAATCGGAGGTAACTGAATACCAGTATTTTACATGGCGCGACTGCCTATCTGACCTCCACAACCCAGTAACTGGGTAATACGATACTCCTTTGCAAGACTGTTTGTCAGACTTTTGGGCATCTGAGTCCCGGTAACGACTGTCAAAGATCGACGAATGACAGCCCGGACCAACGGCTTAACGTGCTTTCTGAGGCACGGAGGGGTCTCGATAAGTAAAGAATTCAAAAGAAGTTCCACGAACCGACTGCGTCAAGCTGTTATTATTTATCCACGGGCCCCATAAATAGGTAGATTCGTAGGTATATAAAGGTTAGTTAGTTGGCCAGGTAGGCTACAGTTTCTTTCACATTTAAATGCTACACAGACCATAATTATTTCGATCATTGTTAATGACAGAGAGCATTAAGTTAGTCTCAAAAGTTTGTATGTATGTATTTCTATGAATCTTCGTAAATGATAAATGATTTTATTTCTGTAAGTAAGTGTGTAGAAAAACTTTTACACGTCAATCATATTTTAAAAACTACTTAAATGAATTCGGCGTTTCCTATCTGACTACTCTGAGAAGATAGGCCGAAACAAACTCAGATGTCACAGTCTCTTTTAAAGACCAGACATAATCTTGGTCAGATCATGTAAATTGGTGTCTGAAAGGGTCTTGTGAGGAAAGAACCACACAGATTGAGTGGACCTGTCCAGTCAGTGCACGCATTTGTCAGTAATCGTACAGCTCAACTCAGAACTTAAGGAGCTCGGCGATTCGAGAAACAATACCAAAGAAAGGACATTTGGGTAGGCCGCATAAATTACTCAAACTGCCAGACCATGATTAAAACGAACTGAGAAATAAAAGAAAAACAATTAATGTACCCTGAATATTTATAAATATAAAATCGTAGAACGTGGTTTTACTTTACTTGCGAGCAATATTCGTATCACAGTTCTGCTTTCCTTTAGGTAAATATAACTTAACAAACAACACGCGCAAAACTTCAGTATTTTTTACCTTCACAGTCCATATTTCACAAGTAACATTCATAAAAGTGTTCATCAATCATCATTTTGTGAAATGAGCAAAACTCGAAAAGGAAAAAAACAAAAGGAGGAAAACCCTTCTTTGTTTATGCTTAGTTGTCTGTTTCTTTCAAAGTTTCTATTAATAAACAAAACAGGGACCGTATTTTTCGCATTAGGTTGTTTTAAGGAGAAATACTATCACCATCCTAAGACAAATAGCATTTCTTCATTGCTTGTTGGAGTGCTTTGGTGCCGGTGAACATGCAGTTTTTTTGGGGCCGGTAAACATGCAGTTTTTTTGGTGCCAGTGAACATGCAATTTTTTTGGTGCCGGTGAACTCACAGTTTTTGTGGTACCGGTGAACATGCAGTTTTTTTGGTGCCGGTGAACATGCAGTTTTTTTGGTGCCGGTGAACATGCAGTTTTTTTGGTGCCGGTGAACTCACAGTTTTTGTGGTACCGGTGAACATGCAGTTTTTTTGGTGCCGGTGAACATGCAGTTTTTTTGGTGCCGGTGAACATGCAGTTTTTTTGGTGCCGGTGAACTCACAGTTTTTGTGGTACCGGTGAACATGCAGTTTTTTTGGTGCCAGTGAACATGCAATTTTTTTGGTGCCGGTGAACTCACAGTTTTTGTGGTACCGGTGAACATGCAGTTTTTTTGGTGCCGGTGAACATGCAGTTTTTTTGGTGCCGGTGAACATGCAGTTTTTTTAGTGCTGGTGAACATGCAGTTTTTTTAGTGCTGGTGAACATGCAGTTTTTTAACGTTACATAAGTCGTGGTGCAATTTTCAGCAGGTGATAAAGGCAACTTTGGACCGGAGTCAATGGAGGCAGAATGTCCCTTTAAAGTGATCCAGTGACCACGATCCTCAGTAATGAGGGACCGATTGAAGAAGAAGTCGTGGTGCATATCTTTAATCAGGCGTTCTGCTAGTTTTTCATCTATAGGTGGCTCATATAATATGAGATTATTAATACCAGATTATAAGGCCCGCATGAAAAAAACAATGGCACTCCGGGAGTGCCAACAGAAGTGAAAACTTGAACAAGATCGCCTTGGTGGAAGAAAAATACTTGTATAGAACATTGATCCGTAACCGTATCTAAATAAAGAACACAATCGCGTTTAAAATACAAAAAGCGGAAAAAAAACTTCCAAAACCTTTAAAGTAAAAATACTTGCATAGAACATTGATCCGTAACGTATTATAAACTAGTTTCTGCCCGCAACTTCGTCCGCGTGGAATAGTTACTTTGTTGCTCCGCTCATATTGGTCTTAGTGTGTGATATATATAAAAAAAAAAGAAATAAAATACATTTATTTAGCACAGACAAAAAGGCACACAACACAACATATGCCTATAGCCTTCCTCTATAAATGGGCTATTTAACATTGAAAGAATTTGTCAAATCGGACCAGTAGTTCCTGAGTTTAGCGCGTTCAAGCAAACAAACAAACTCTTCTGCTTTATATTTTAAGTATAAGTATAGAGCACAATCGCGTTTACAAAAATGAGGTGTCGGTAACGGTGTCGCGAGTTCAATTGTTTTTTTCCATCTCAAAAATAACGCGCCTAAAGAAAATTTCACTTTAAAAATGCTCTGTACGCTACGCTACGCTTGTGATAAAAATTATATTAGAATACTTATGACTAGATTCAAGCTTTCACCAAAATTGATGCAACGGCGCATTTTTATCTACATTTCTTTAAGTAATACTGTTCATAATTGTAAAGATTTAAAAGCTGCGAACATTGTTTGATCACGTTTTTATATAGCGTCGTCTGCTTGTGCATTAAAATTGCATTGCTGTGTTAAACTTACTTACCTGGACGACCGAGCTCTGCTCTGGTGAAAATAGATAATACTCATTTAATAGTATAGGAAAGTACATACTAATTCCATGTATAGTAGGTACATGCTATGTTTATGCTGCCATGATAATAGGTACTTACTAATTCCTCGCTGCCATGATAGTAGGTACTTACTAATACCATGCTGTCATTATTCTAAGGTAGCCATCTTGTTCTAAACTTTGGGCGACCGAGCTCTGCTCGGGTGAAAATACAGAGAAAACAAATTTTCCCAGATCCCAGACCTAGCTAGATCCATTTTTCGCCCCCGTAAAACCCCTATATTGCAACTTTCATCGAAATCGTTAGAGCCATTTTCGAGAACATGTTTACAAATATTATAATATATACAAATATTTCTCGTTTAATATTTATAGGATTTTTAGATTCTTTAGCGTGTATGAGCAATTTTAGAAAAATGTCGCATACTGCTCCAAAGTCTACAAACTCATTCTATCTAGACTATCCAGGCAGCTAGTTTGCAAGCTTGTCCATTTTCCCCAGTTTTAGCCAGTTTCTGCGGCCGTCACTAACGACCACTGAGCACGCTCTATAACGTTCCGCTGCGTTACCCTTATTGCAGTGCTTGGTCTGTTTTTCAAACTAAATGGACTGGTATTAAGATCGTGTTTTTTGTTCGGCAGACCATTATTTAGTGCATTTTCTGTGGGAAAATTGAGAGGTGAAAATGTAGGATTGTTATCTCTTTAAATTCTTGATACAAATTCGAGGTAGAACATAATAGTTTTTATCTACTCTCATAGCATAATATTCGAATTATAAAATTCAAAACGAGTTTATATTGACATACTTTATAAACACAATACCGAAATTTAAAAATAGAATCATATTATAACATTTTTTCTCTAACATCTCTAACAAAATAATACTATAAAACAATTTTTTTTATATTACGATACAGGGCTATTCCAAGAAGTTAATATCACCAAGGAGTTTCCATCAATTTTTGCATTGGAACGTTTAAGCGGAGGACAGCAGCACCCGCTGTAGCGCATGTGCGGTGATGTGCTGGTGCAGACGACATTAATTTGTTTTGTTGTACTGAATTTCGTGGGATTTTTCAAATTTATTCTTGATCTTTAACTTTGATCTTTTTTTTTGTATTAGGTTCAATCCCAATGTATGAGAGTAGATAAAGTAGTGTATGAAACTGCACATAACTAGGTATTAAAACATTCGTGTAATACTATTAAAAACCGAGCCGTAGGCGAGGTTTTTAAACACACACTCATGTTTTAATACCCCTCATTATGCTACAGTTTCATAAACTACTATTATACTTTATTTCCAGCTAAAATTACTGTATGATTTCCGATCAGTGAAATAGCCAACACAAATTACTTATTGAAAGTTGCATATACTTTCCGACTCGGGACAACATTGAATGTACATATGTATATATTTGCAAAGTACGTATCTTTAGTGAGGAAAAAAGCAGAAGAGCGCTTTAAAAAGGTAAGTTTATATAGGTGATAATAATAATAAAGGTAATGTATAATTTAACAACATATATTTGATGTCATGTATTTGTTGAAATAACGTTCTTTCAATACGTTTTCCAGGTATTTGACGGGAATCCCAGGCCGATTCCCGGCCACCGTAGGCGCGGGCTTGCGGACCAGGCCCGGGTCGTCGGCAAATTATATTCCACGCGCACCTCAAAGAGATGTCAGCAGAACTGTCGGGGTCCGCTAGGACCAATGCCTGCCGGGGTCGCGGGAAAGTCCGAAAGGGATACCGTGGCCCCTGGCAACATACAGGCAACTGAAGGAACACGGATGGGTTTTAGTCAGTAAGAGTCTGACAAGTCCTCCCGCTCCGCCCAGAGCGGGAGAAGTCATTTGATAACTTCAAAACCGAAAAAAAAAGTAAAGGGAAGTTTATGTACTTACCTACTCATTATAAAAGTTATTGCATATATATGCGTGATTTCATGAATTTGTTGTTCCTTCAATCATTTTCCAGCAATCATTTAAAATTAACAAATAACTCTTAACACCTCTTAACAAACGCATCTATTTACAGTTACTACACTTCGGTCCTCGTGAAGTAAGTATAGCTACTCGTTACGAAGTTAAAATAACTATATAACAATAACGTTACAGAACTCGTTATCTCATATTTCGCATCGTTATTGTTAAAACTTTGCAACGTTTGCGTCTACTTTCATTTAAAGTTTGGGACAACTTGTTACTTCTCTGTAGGTGCCTACCTATATTAGCGAAAAAGAAAAGATATAATAGCGGAAGTTCCTCAAACTAAAACCAAGTTCGCCCGTATACAATACCAAAAACGTTCAGCTCAGCTATACAATAGACTTAACAAAGAGATTTACGTACATAATAAGAAACAAAATGAATTTAAAAAAATTATTACCGATTGGATAAAACCACTCACCTATGACGACACGGAAGCGCTGCTGGAATAAAATATAACCCTCATTCACACACCCTCACTCTCACTCACACACTCGCATGCCTGCGTGCGTGCTGCATGTTTAGCTTTAATTCTCTTTTTTTTTATATATTATTATTTCGTAGTAAGTACCTACGTTTGTATAAGACAAGTAAATGATACTTATTCAAGTTATGGAAGAGCGGAGTCTCCTAACACAGGCTTATTTGCTTAAAAGGAGGCTCCAATCACTAGTTGTTAAGGTTTACTTGTTAAAATAATAAACTATTTTCATTTCATTTTTATATTGGTAGTACATGTGTTGTTATAATAATAATATCAGTCTGTAAAGGTGGTTTTTTTTATACCGGCGAGGCGAGGCGTGGATGGGTTGGGCGAGAATTGAAATCACGCTTACCCTTTTACATCGAAAGATGTCCAGCGCTATACAGCGCCGTCTCGCAATGGCCAGCGCTGCTTCGAGCCCGCTCGCGATGTCGCGCCTCCCGGCCAGCCGTATCTGACGTGCCGTCCAGCCGAGAATATAGCATACAGAGTTGTCTCACGATGGTCAGAGCGAACCGGCGCGTGCCAGCGCGTGCCAGCGTGAGACATCGGGAGACATAGCGAGTCAGCGCTTGACGGAGAGAGAGAGTGCGGATCCTTGATGGCCAGTGCGAGATTTGTATATCCGTTTTACAAAGTAAATAAATACTCTATTCATACATCAATAAAGTTCGATATTGTACTAACAAATATTTCAATTCTCGTCTCGCACATCCTCGCGTATCGCATAGACCTTTTACACCAAAGATGCCATACAAATTACAATTCTCGCCTATCCCATCCACGCCTCGACTTGCCGGTGTAAAACCACCTTGATGGTCTCGCTACAGGGCGAAGACTTCTTAATAGAAAAAAAAAGAAGATATTTTGGTCACGTAGCTTGCTTT
Organism: Agrochola lychnidis; assembly: GCA_963680765.1. Lineage (NCBI taxonomy): Eukaryota > Metazoa > Arthropoda > Insecta > Lepidoptera > Noctuidae > Agrochola > Agrochola lychnidis. Next base: position 14,597,727 of record OY796869.1, on the reverse strand, counting down.
AAAGTGATTCAAATATTTTAATTAATTTTGTATCTTCTTAGTTACGTCAAACTCTGAACGAGTATGATAATATTACAAACTTATACATACAGTACATTATACTAGCAATGCAGTCTAACAATTTTCTTAATGTCTTGTATTTCCGAATACAAACGAATGCTAATTTCCATGTCCATCAATTATTATATTTATCGTCTTTAATCATTTGAATTCAGAACTAAGTACTTTATTGTTGTTTGGTTTGGATTTCCGTGTGAACTATATAGAGCTGAAAAACTATTTTCCTCTCTGTCGTGCCTGCGACTTTAGCGGGCTTCCTCCCATTTTTTAAATAAATTACATTAAGTTAAAAGAGTAGGTATTAACAACTCTATATACTTCCAAGTCGATTGAGAGCGGCCGATCTGCAACAAGTGCAAAGAGCAACTGATAGAAATACGACGACTGACGAAACACGAAGTTTGCCGAGGCTGACATTAAAAAAATAGAACTACAAGTACCTACTTATATTCTTGTTTTTCTTTTACTACAACGGAGATTGTTACCTTTCTTCGATGGGAAACCCGAAACCCTAGTGACCTTAGTCATTCGATAGGTAACTGTCTCATTATTTTACTCACATGAAGAAATTACATACCATCTAAAAGGTCATAAATGGCCAGCTAACCTTTCCCTGACTGATAGCCTCTCGACACGTGTAACATCACTACCAAAAAAAGTAAATCTATTGCCGTCTTCAGTTACACCATACTTCAGAATTTCAGATACTTGAAACTGCGTCCGGAAGCGGTGAATACGTGCCAAAAATGTTTTGAGATGGTTCTGTATACAAAAGTTTGAACAATAATAAAGTATTTGCAAGAATTGTAGAGCGCATCTATTTTTCTGCTGGGAGCAATATGGATGTAGTGATCATGACTGATCTTCATGCCTGCCAAGTGATATTACGACTCCGGTCAGTTGTTATTGTTCTTATTTAGAGGAAATATTTAACTGATTTAAAAACCTATTGGCCTTCTATGATGTAGGCTTTTTGAAGTGAAATTTTGTTTAGGCGCGTTTGGCATTTTTGAGATGGGAAACCATTTATTTCGCGACCTGTTACCGACACCATGGAGTAAAAGACATCAACGCGTTGATTACCGCGGTGTCGATTCTTTTTCAATTTTTCACTTCTGTCGGCACTCTCGGAGTGCAACTGTATTTTTAACCGACTTCCAAAAAGGAGGAGGTTATATGTTCGTCGCGTATGTTTGTTTTTTTTTTTATGTATGTCCACCGATTTCTCCGTCAATTGTAGACCGATTTTGAAAATTATTTTTTTGTTTGAAAGGGTGTGCTCTCGAATTGGTCCCATATAAATTTCATTAACTTTGCTTGGATAGTTTTTGAGTTAGCTACAAAATACGTATTTTTTTCCCACTTAGTATGTAGATGATCTGATAAGTTTCTGGCACTGGTAGCAGGTAGTGGTATTCGAATGTGTGTGGGGTAGGTACCACAACTAAAAAGTGAAAAATAAAAACAAAAAGCCACTCAAAAAGACGTTCAATTATTTAAAAAAAAAATTTACAAAAAAAAACAACCGGCCTCCAAAAACAAAACATTAAAAAGTGAAAAATAACTTTAATTTCGGAAGTCGGTGTCTTGGGTTTTGTATTTTCGTTTTTTGCCACCGACTTCCGAAATTACAGTTATTTTTCACTTTTTACTGTTTTTTTTTTGAAGGTCGGTTGTTTTGTTTTTGTAAATTTTTTTTTTAAATAATTGAACGTCTTTTTGAGTGGCTTTTTCTCACAGTTGATTACGTTGAAGGTTTTCCGTTGGTCTTGATAGTAGTTTACAATCATTGTTCCTATGAACATCCTGGTCGAGTTAATGGTGGTTTGTACCAATCTATCACACTTAGTTTTTTTATGTTTGGTAAAATATTGGCAGCGAGGGTGTAGCAGTTGAAACAAACGATTCGGGGTCAATTGAAACATTTACTGAAGGTTACTAACGTATGTTATGAGTGCATATGAAGCAAAATTATTAGTTATATTATTTAGCCAGATAGTTCAACTACAATTAAAACCCATTACCAAACAGATAGGGTAATAAATGAAATGAATTAAATGAATTAAAACCCATTACCAAACAGATAGGGTAATAAATGTTTCAATTGACCCCTGTCTACCGAAGTTAAGTTTCGTAATATTAACGAAAATTACACAAACAGATGTGGTGTCTAATCCACAGTCCTGGACCACATATTTTACGTGACACGCAAATAAATTAGATCTTAATGTATTATTACGTCCCTAATATATCACGACTTGAATCCTATACGTCATGGAGACGTGTGCCTTGAAGGCTACCCCGGAACTCAAACGTGAATAATTTATTTGTTTGTATGGGACGATTGTGAATAAATCTTCTCTTGTCGAACTGTCCAGTTTTTGCGAATTTTCTACGTGTTTATTAAAACATGTTGTGTTAGGGAATTATCTATACATATAATAAAATCGTAGCGAAGTCAAAACTGTACATTGAATATTTTTGAATAAAAGTAATTGCTACAAGGTCTAGGATCGATTCTAATGCCGAAAATATTTTTTTTAGATTTTTTGTCTGTTTGTCTGCATGTATGTTCCAGTATGGCGCAAATTCTACCGGACAGATTACGTTAAAATTTTGCATAGATATTCCCTGTGTGTCTGGTCAAACTATAGGGTATAAACTATCACGCTATTTACTATGGGGAACGAGCAATATTATATCATGTTCGTATTTTTGGAAAAAAACGCGCCAAAATTTTAGGATATTGTAGATGGTTATCGATTAAACTTTTTAAATGATTATCATCACGCTATACCTTTATGGAACTAAGCAGTCAATCATGAAATATATAGGAACGGCTATTTTAGACAAGTTTCGACAAAGCAATTAGCTCAACGGTTGGGCGGTTGCTTTGCAAACATGGGGTTGTAAGTTCGATTCCCACCTACGGTTTTTTTCTTTTTTTTCACATTTTGTTATACGATTATAATTTTTTTTCTTAGCCGTTATTGTCCCACTGCTGGGCAAAGGCCTCCCTACTCTCTTTCCACCTCTCTCTGTCTAGAGCTTCCAAGGACCAATCTTTCTTAAAGGAGTCCAGCTCATCCCGCCATCTCCGTCTGGGCCTGCCGCGATGTCGTTTGCCATTAAGCGGGACCCACTGGGTCGTAAGTTTGGCCCATTGATCGTTTGACATGCGGCAGATGTGTCCAGCCCAATTCCATTTAAGCGTGGCAGCTTTCCGAGTGACATCAGTTATTTTAGTGATGGAACGGATTGTTGTATTCTTAACCCGGTCCACAAGTTTAATACCAAGAATACTCCGTTCCATAGCTCTCTGGCAAACCTCGAGCGTGGACCTCTGCTGAATTGTCAAAGACCATGTTTGAGAACCATACGTGAGGATGGGAAGAATACACACGTCGATGAGTCTTCTTTTGAGGGATAGAGGAAGATCGCCCTTCATTAGATCTTTCATGGTCCAATAGCTCTTCCAGGCATTTTCGGTACGTCTTGCAACTTCTTTGTTTTGTCTTGCCTGGAAAGAGACTATTTGACCGAGATAGAGATACTCATCGACATATTCAACCTCCCCACCCGCCACGGTGATCTTGCGATACGCGCTGTTCGTCATCAACTTGGTCTTTGACATATTCATTTGTAGCCCGACCTCTAGGCTTGCCGTGCTAAGATCTTCTAGCATCTGAGTCAGCTCGGAGGCTGAAGACGAAAAAAGGACAATATCGTCGGCAAAACGGAGATTGGACAATCTCTTATGTCCAACCATAATGCCCCTTTCTGCCCAGCCTGCTGCCAGCTTTCTAAAGACTTCTTCCAGTACAGCTGTGAATAATTTCGGAGACAGCGGGTCTCCTTGTTTGACTCCTTTATTGATTTGGAAAGACGGTCCTGTCTTAGAACTGATTTTAATGGCTGCGGTACTGTTTCTATAAATATTTTTCAAAAGGTTTATGTACGTGGTGTCTATTTCTTGATTCTGTAAGGCGTTGAAAATTGAGCTATGGCTGATGCTATCAAAAGCTTTTGAGTAATCTACGAATGCAAAATAAAGTGGGAGCTGGAACTCTGTGTGTTTCTCAATAACCTGGTTGATGGAGTGGAGGTGGTCAGTGGTAGAGAGGCCGCGACGAAATCCCGCCTGTTCGGGAGGTTGATTTTTGTCGAGGGCTCCGGCTATTCTGTGCTCGATTACTTTAATGAAGGCTTTGTACAGGTGCGAAACCAGACTGATAGGACGGTAATTGTTTATGTCTGTTTTGTCACCCTTTTTGTGGAGAAGAATAATCAACGAATGACAAAATGTGCGTGGCAGAATTCCAGTTTTTAAAATACTGTTGAAAAAATTTGTGACATGTGGAACAAGGATAGGCTCTCCTATTTTTAGGGCTTCAGTGGTTACGCCATCGTCGCCTGGGCTCCTACTATATTTCATGCTCTTCAGTGCCTTATGAACTTCCCAGCCGGTGAAAGGTGGAATGTTATCGGAGCATGAATATACAGATGCGTTAGGTTGTACAGTCGGTTCTTCGCTGTACAGACTCGTATAAAATTCAGTACAAATGTTTAAAATTTTGTCTCTGTCATTTTGTCTCACACCTGCACAATCCCTTAAACACACAATTGTAGGTTGTCCTTTGCTTGATATTCCTTGCTTGGCTGATTTTAGTGAGGTTTTTTATGATTATGTACCTATAATCTATAGATATAATAAAATCGTAGCGAAGTTAATTTTTTTTAAAGAAAGTTATTGCTACGAGGTATGGGATCGATTCTTATGCGGAAAATAAAGTTTTTAGAATGTTTGTCTGTACCAACTGTAGGGCATAAACTATCACGCTATTTACTATGGGGGATGAGCAATATTACATCATGTTCGTATTTTTCTCTGCAAATTGTAAAAGGACGCGCCAAAAGGTTGGGATATTGTAGATAGGTAGTTACCGATTTAACTTTTTAAATGATTATCATCACGCTACCTTTTATATAGGAACGGCTATTTTAGCTAACTTTCAACAAAGCGAATAAGTAAGCGGTTGGACGAATGATTTGAAGTCATGAGGGCCTACCACCAGCTCAAAAGCAGTATTATTTTAATATTACTTTAGTTTACTTCAGTGTGGGAAAGAGATGAAGCTCTACAGGATGTATAGCTCCATCTCTTTCTCCCACTGAAGTAACATTAAAATAATACTGCTTTATGAGCTGGTGGTAGGCCGCCCGGGGTAGTAAGTTCGATTTACATCTGTTTTTTTAAACTCTTTTTGTAAAACGATTTTTTTTCTGGATTGTGTATGTAATAGTTCATAGAATGCATTAATTCACAAAAAATGGAAAACTTCGTAAGCTATGGGAAACTACTAAGTTACAAGTACTTTACAGTCACAAAACATTCAAGGTTGTATTCTGATCATTTTAGAGCAAAAGACTGTAGGAATAAAATGTTTTTTTTACAGATTTTGACAGCAGATTTGTCCTAGCGATTTTAAAATATGTATGTGTGTGGATCTTCTGGAATCGCTGCCACACTGCTTCCTGGTGGCAAAACAGCGCACGTCATGTTTAAGATTCCCATCGATTTAGAGAGCAACGAAACGCCTGTTTGTGGGGTGTCACGCAACAGTAACAAGGGATGTGTGCTTAGGGGATTGCGCTTCGTCGTATGGGATGAATGCATTATGGCAAAAAGGAAAGCAGTGGAAACTGTAAACAGAACCCTGCAGGACATCCGCAGAAACCAAGATATGATGGGTGGTGTCACAGTTTTGACAAAAAAAGTGAATACTTCGTTGAAAAGGTCAACTCTATGGTCGAGAGTTCATAAACTGCGCTTGACCATCATCATACGAGCTCGGCTTGGTGGTAATTCAAATGCTCAAGTATTCTCCGATGTTCTTCTAAAAGTTGGTGAAAGCACTCTACCAGAGACTCTTGGTAGAGTAGATCCCACTTTAGAAGATCTTATTCGTCTGATATACGAGGATATCAGTCAAATACCGTACCAAGAGAATTCTTTGGCGTGTTTCCGTTTTAACTCCGAAGATGATCAAGCTGCAGCGATCAACTATAGTATTCTCTCACAAATTGAAGGGAGTGAAGTGATATACACCTCCATTAATACTGATGTGGAGGAAGATGATGCCAAATATCACCCCGTAGAATTTCTCAATTCACAAATGGCAAGTGGACTTCCGGTTGTATATCTGTGTAACGGAAACCAGCTCAAAGTCATGTCTTTGCAGAGAAACGTCATCGAGGTGGAAATTCTAACAGGTTGTGGCGATGGTGAGACAGTGTTTATAGCGCGTCTAAAGTACAAATTCCCCATAATTACCAGTTAAAGCGCGTGCAGTTCTCTGGGAGTGTATGCTTTGCGATCAACAAGTCACGGGGGCCGACACTGAAGGCTGAAGGCTGCGGGTGTCGACCTCAGGATAAGCTGCTTCTCACACGGACAACTGTTACGTCGCTTGCTCCCGAGTCACCATTCCTGACTCTCTGTATATTTTGGCTGCTGAGAATAAAACTACAAACGTAGTATACAGGGAAGTTTTATAAAAATATGGCTATTATTGTTAGTATATTGTGATGTCTTACGATTTCCATGCGAACGAAGTCGCGGGCAGAAGCTAGTTTATTAATAAAACCATACGCCCGATGGGATTTCACAGCGGGAAAAATGACGTACTTCCATACAAACTTGCATTCCGTATTGAACCCCTTTAGGGAGTTGATTTCCAAAACTCCTTCCATAGTACTTATTTTCATTTTATATGAAACTCTTGAGCTAAATTGTATGCTTCTAGACCCACTGGTTTAAGCTGTGCGTCGTCAGTGAATGAATTTAAATTTTTTATTATGTCCGCGTTTAGCGCTCGGTGTGACGACACGCCGTGTTCGGATTCGCGACAAGTCCATCGTCATCCTAAGGATGCCTCGTTAAGAGGTGAAACACGTGTCGATTTATTTAAGGAGTTTAATATGGCTCTTTAGAAATAGCTAAGCGGAACAGGTTACTAAATATATGCACGTCTATTGTATTTTATAATGGATTACCGTAAGGTCACGCCTGAATCAATTAACTATTTTTATTAAGGCTCCTGGCTGTGAATTCACTCGACAGAGTTTAGGTAAATTCTTGCGATGCTATGTTTGTGTGCACCGTTCACGCACACACGCCTAAACATCGAGCGTAGTGATCGCTTAAACAGTTTTGATCCTATAGACGGTATTTTGTTAAGTTACGTAGGTACGCTTATGAAATAAGTCTGGAATGTTTGTGTATATTCGTTTAGTATATTTATAACAATTCTGTTTTATATGGAATTTTATACTTTTTGTATGGAAAACATGAAAAATGATTACCTACATGTTGAGTTTTATGGGTTTATGGGTTTCATAAAGGGGGTCGAAATTTTCATTATTTTTGCGATAAGACACAATTTTCGAGATATAAGACAAGACATGAGACATCTACCAACACGTACTGGGCCAGCGTGGTGGATTACGGCCCACTCCCTCTCACAGAGAGGAGGTCTGTGTCCCAGCAGTGGGAACATTATAGGCTGATGATGATGATGATGAAGCAAAAGGACAGAAAAAAGATAAAGTACAGTTTTTGCAAATGAATGAGTTATTAATTTAGTGAAAATGAAAAATTCGCTATTGGTGCCGATTCTCTTGTATACCGAACTAAACTTACTAAACTATCACTAAAATTCCTTACTTTTGACTATGAGAATCTCAAAGCTATTCTGCAAAATAAATTCTCTAAATTTAAAAATAATTTTGACACATCTAAATCGAATTTGACAACCGCGACTCCACACGTGATACCTAACCACGTGAATCTTTTTAGAGCCGGAGGCGCGCAGGGGGGGCAGCCTCGATGTGTTTTATATGGATTTTTCACTTTTTGTGTGGAAAATAAGAAAAAATATTACCTACATGTAGTGTTAGGGGTTTAAGGGTTTTATTAAGGGTGTCGAAATTTTCATTATTTTTGCGATTGGACACATCGTTTTCGAGATATAAGCAAAAGAAAAAAAAAATATTCGGTACTGTTTTTTCATCTGAAGTCGAGGTGTTGGTGTGAATTTTAGTTCATGACAACCAATTTTATTCCACATGTTTTTAGTCGCGATTAAAAATAGTCATATTTAGTTAGAAAATCTAAATTTTAGGTTAAAAACGTCAAATTCAGAATAGCAAAATTGCCATTTTCACTAAACTAATATCTCAGTGCCATCTGTAGCAAAAAATATTAAGTCTTCTTGCCACTAGTCCAACGCCACGCGGGAATCGAACCCGAGGCGTTGTAAGGATAAGAAATGAAAAGTATGATTGCGGTAAAACAACACTGTATATTCAAAAGGTAGACAAAAAAGAACACGGTCACAAAGATAAAAAATAAAACAGGAATTAGGGAATTAAGTAGCCAAAGTCAGGGGAGGCTTTTGCCCATCGACAAACGTAATTTAGGCGTTAGGCGATACGACGCGGATTTCCGACCAATAGCTATTCGTCAAACACCGAGCCGTCGCAATGAGTGAGCACGCGTACCGAAAGAAGTCACGAAGAAACTAATTCCCAGATTTGTTACATGCGGTTAAAGGGTGTATACTAAACGTACGAATTAGAAATTTAAGAAGATTTAAAGGTTTTAAGATAACGTAACACGTAACTCATGTCCTTCTGAAGGTAAATTCGTTTAAAAAATGAGTGAGGTTAAAGCCATAAAATTGTGTCCAACTGTTCATACTAGAGGAAGTATTTTTTTTGAATTTTGGTCTAAGAGTAACCAAAAAAAACCAAAAACTACGTCCGCTGGAGGATGGCTCTTCGCCGAGGACCGCTTACAGCCGTTCGCCGTCCCAACGCCCGGCTAAGCACGATCGCGTAATCGTGCCAGGGACGCCTCGCCTGGACCGCTAACTCAGCCTGGACCGCTAACTCAGCCTGGACCGCTAACTCAGCCTGGACCGCTAACTCGGCCTGGACCGCTGACCGAACTCGGACGCCGAGGACCCTGGTGAGGAGTGGGACCGGCAGTCCAGCTCTGGCCCAGGTGGTGGGGCCGAAAATCGGCCTTTTGTATCTGGATCTAAGATAAACCGCATTTTAGTCCAGAAAGTAAGGCCAAATTATAAAGGAGGTTATACGACAGATAATTGGTATACTCACAAATGAATCAACAATTGGGTATTAGGGGACAATATCCCCGACTGCTCCCGACACTGCCACATTCAAGTCTTAGAAATTTCACACACAGCGAAACAATCAGATTGCTATATTCACAGCTCTACGCTCTGCTGACGACTGACGGTTGTCAACCAAGAAAAAATTCAATATTTCTCTTCCATTGCAAAAATTTTGAATTGGTGTCAAAATGAAAAAGGAAAAAATAAGACGGCCTATGTTCGCGTAAAAAAGGTTGATAATGCAGTGTAATGCTGCACATCTTAGTGCTGTCAAACTAAAATATAGTTAAGTTGTGTCACTTTAGTCTATTTCAGAATGGGAAATCGTCGTTTGACAGGAATAAAACAAAATTTTGGTGATTTTTAGTCTAGTTTAGAGGCATTTGTGACAAGAGAATCGGCACCATGTCTAACTAAATCTGACTATTTTTAATCGCGATTAAAAAGGTGCGGAATAAAATTAGTTATCTTGAACTAAAATTCACACCAACACCTCGCTTCAGGTGCAAAAAACAGTACTGTATCTTTTTTTTTTCTTTTGCATATATCTCGAAAATGGTGCGTCCAATCGCAAAAATAATGAGAATTTCGATCCCCTTTATAAAACCCTTAAACCCCTGACACTCTACATGTAGGTAATATTTTTTCTTATTTTCCTTACAAAAAGTAAAAATTCTATATAAAACGTCAAGGCTGCCCCCTGTGCGCCTCCAGCTCTAAAAAAAATTCACGGAGTAGGGCAAACAAGTACCACGTGGACTCGCGATTGTCAAATATAATTTTAGTGTGTCAAAATATATTTAAATTTAGAAAATTTTTGTTGCAGAATAGCTTCAAGATTTTCATAGCCAAAAGTAAGGAATTTTAGTGATAGTTTAGTAAGTTTAGTTCGGTATACAAGTGAATCGGCACCATATTGCCATCTTAGTGCTGTCAAAATAAAATATATTCTATAATTATTTCACGATGGGAAATCATTGTTTGACAGGAATGAACGAAACTTTGGTGATTTTTAGTCTAGTTTTGAGGCATTAATTTGTGACAAGAGAATTGGCGCCAGTATCCATAAAGGGATCTGAGACACTTGCGCGAAAGGCATTTTCGCGAAAGACACTTGCGCGAACCCACTTGCGCGAAAACGTTGCGGAAATGAGATTTCTTCATAAAATCACGCCATCAATTTCAAAGGGCCCAACACTTTGAAATTGATGGCGTGATGTTATGAAGAAATGTGAAAATTTTCGCAGCCGCCATCTTAGATTTATGTTTTGACATCAAAATCTGCTTTAGAATCCTCAAAAACTATGAAAAAGACACCTATGACGAAAACTCTGAATATTGTCACAGCCGCCATCTTGGATTTATATTTTGACCTCACTAACAGCTTTAGCATCCTTGAAAACTATGAAAACGATACCCATGACGAAATATTTTTAAATGTTCGCAGCCGTCATCTTGGATCTTTATTTTGACTTAAAGTAGTCTTCAGTAGCGTTAAAGAACTTCGTTCCAAAAATACTTCACTTATTGCTACAACAGCATATCGGCGCGGGCATATCGGTGACGCGAACCCATAACTTTTTCCCCTACCAAAAATCACTCAAAACTATGAAATCGAAAGTCAAAATATAACTAGTGAACCCAGCAGGCAGATGTTGTCCTGCGACAACAGCGCCACGCGAGTCCAACTATAGTTATGAACCATCCAAGTTACACAAAAAGAATTAAAAAAAAAAACATCTAAATCAGTCAAGCCGTTTAGGATAAGAAGAATTACGAACACACGTACACCGGTATTTTATTTATTGCCAGGCATGCAAAATTTTAATGTTCTTCAAAAACAAGCAAAGTACTCTAAAATAAAATGCGGATCAAAATGTGGCAGTCGACGTACAATTTCTGGAATATGTTAACATCGGACACGTACGTGCGTGTGTGCGTGCTGCGACGCAAAGTGATACATCCTCACGCTGGGAAGGCCCGTTCGCTACTGACGGAATAGATTTTCCGCGATCGTTTATATAGTTCACTTTGCCATTTATTTACGTAATGAAATAATTGTTTATTTATAAAATAAAATTTAGATTCTATTAAACAATTAACTTAAAATTTATATATAATTTTTAAAATTTCTTAAAAGTGTTTCTAAGTATTAGAAAAAAATATTTATTTGGCTTGAAGTTTTGAGAAAGTTACGTTATTTCAAAAAAAAAATTCTGCTATATTTTGTATGAAAGTTGAAAAAAGTGGTTCCCCTATGTACAAGTAGACCATATAATGATGTTGATGATATTTTTTAATTTTCAACATCAAAAGCAGTTTCTTCTAACGAAACGATCAAACGTCAGTCTCGCGTCATTTTTTGGAAAACTTGTTGCGAATTTTAGTGATTTCCCACGAATCCTTAATTTATTTCAAAAATCCCTTTCCCCTATGTACAAGACGAAGAATTGGACTTTTCAAATCACAAATAATTTTGTTTAAATTCTCGTCCCCTTTCTCACAACGAATAAACAAAATTGATTATTAAAAGAATTGAAAGCACAAACCTAGATAATTATTCTACAATGGTTTTGCTATTAGGTAATAGTACTGGTATTACCAGAAAGGACATAGTGGATGGTGTGGACACCTTATTAAAGTTAAATATAGGAAAGCTAATGTTGTGTGCTTTACCTTACTCTGATACTTTATCAGATTACGAAAATAATTATATTTATAAGTTGAATAGTACTATTCACAGGCTGACATGTTGTCATAGTGACAAATTATTGTATTTTGACACTAACAAGTTTGTTAGTGGTTTTAAGTTAACTCAGAGAACTTTATCTCTGTCTTGGGAATCTAGACATATGATTGCTATGTTGATAGCACATAATATTAATGAGGTTATAGGTAATATAACAAATTGTAGTATTAGTGACGAGTCTGTGTTGTCTAGTTATACTAACAACATAGTAATTAATTCTGAATTATCTTGTTGTACGAAGGAGGATCCACCTACAATACCAACATCTTTGGAGGCCACTACCAGTCAGATAGGGTATTCTCTTCCTGCTGGAACTCATACGGGCATTCTAGACTCTTCAGTTGTAGTTGTGGAGTTCACTCCGGATAACTTTTTAAACTAGTTAGTAAGACAACAGAAGTTACCCCTTCAAATAACCAATTATTATTAGAGAATAATAAAAAGGTATCTTCTGGCAATATTTTACATAATAACAATAATAAAAAACCAAAAGGGGGGCAACATACTTTAAAATTATTCAATCAAAATATCCAAGGTTGCTCTTCCAAATTACTGGAAATAGAATTGTTTTTAGAAAATACCAAGTTTGATGTCATTTGTTTAACAGAACATTGGTTAAAAGATCATCAAGTAATGTCAATTCACTATGAAAATTATTGTGTAGTTAGCCATTTCAGCCGAAAACGCATGATACATGGCGGGTCATTAATATTAGTAAAAAATTCGATTCAATCGAAAGAACGAAAAGACATCATAAGACTGTCTGTTGAACACACCATTGAATTGTCCTGTGTTGAGCTTGATAAGCATGTTATAGTATGCGTATACAGACCTCCAAGTTACCAGAATCTACCTATATTTGATTCTGTAATGGAAGATGTACTAAAGAAACTTAGTGCTAGTAGTAAGTCAATAATCATATGTGGTGATTTTAATATTAATTTATTAGAAAATAACTCGAACACTATCAGATTATTAAGTCTTTTTAGGTCATTTGATTTGTCAAATGTTTTTATGGAACCAACCCGAGTGACAGCTTCTTCTGCCACTTGTATAGATAATATATTTTGTAATTGTGATTACTTACATAAACAAATTGTAAATAAGTTGCCATCTGATCACAGTGGACAAACAATAACATTTTGCACCTACATGCCTTTACAAAAAATTCAAATAAGGTTTAGGTCAATTACATGTAAAAATTTAGAGAAATTAGATAATTCTTTGGCAAGTAAATTATGTGTTCAGAGTTTTAATAATATTTTTGATCCTAATGAGTTTTACGCCGAGTTCTTTTCACTATTAAACAAGCAATTTATTGAGACTTTTCCCCTAAAGACTAAAACTATTTATACGAAGTTCTTATTTAGTGACTGGGCCACTCCAGGTATTCGTAAAAGCAGGGAAAAGCTTTTTGAACTTTATGGCCTAAAGCAACATACGAATAATACAAGCTTTCATCAGTATGTCGCAAAATATTCTAAAACTTTTAAAAGTGTGTGCAAAATAGCTAAAGCTCTTTACATTAGCAATAAAATAAAATCAGCTGATGATAAAATAAAAACTACCTGGCAAATAATAAATAATGAAACAGGTAGGAAAAAACAGCGTAATACTGAATTAAATTTAGAGACAGCACGTGGCCCCATCAACTCAGATGTAGAAATAGCTCAGGAATTTGAAAACTTTTTTGCTAATGTTCCCCTTAAAACTACCGAAAACTTAAATTCATCACCCGCGCTTTCTGCCGCCTTACTTAGAAATAATGTAAAAGCATGCCCTTTAGAGTTTAGGTTTCAGCATACAAACCCCCAGGCTGTTATAAAAGCTTTTAAAGATCTTAAAATTAAATCAACAGAAGATCTATGGGGAATGTCTGTAAAAGTCTGTAAATCTATCATCGAAACCATTGCGCCCTATTTAGCTTTCATATTTAACACCAGTGTAGACCAAGGAGTCTTTCCGGATCTCATGAAACTCAGTAAAGTAGTTCCTTTGTTCAAGTCCGGTGATAGTAAGGAACCCAACAATTATAGGCCCGTGTCAATTCTGCCAGTTCTCAGTAAAGTGTTTGAAAAGTTGATGCTTAATCAAATGTTACGTCACTTTAATAAAAATTCCATCTTTCATGAACAACAGTACGGTTTCACCAAAGGGCGTTGTACCACTGACGCCGGTGTCACCCTAATAAAGAACATTTTTAATGCCTGGGAAGAAGCACATGATGCCATTGGAATCTTTTGCGACCTCTCGAAGGCGTTCGATTGCGTAAACCATGAAACACTTCTGCTAAAACTAGAACACTATGGGATTAGGAATACAGCTCTTGATTTACTGAGATCATACCTGAAAGATAGAAAGATTAAAGTTCAAGTGAACGGCGTAAACTCATTGGGGTCTGAAATGGCAATGGGTGTTCCTCAAGGTTCGATATTGGGTCCATTCCTCTTTTTAGTTTACATTAACGATTTACCCCAATTACTTCAAAATCAACTGAAGATGGTGTTATTTGCAGATGACACATCATTGATCTTTAAAATAGATCGACGGTCACAAAATCTTGACGACGTGAATAACTCTATTCTTCAGGTCCAAGATTGGTTTACGGTAAATAATTTGGTACTAAATGAGAAAAAAACCAAGTGCATTAGATTTAATTTACCGAATGTTAAAAGTAGCGAATGTGACATCATATTGAATGGAGAAAAACTGGAATTTATTAATCAAACAGTTTTCCTAGGAATCACGCTGGACGAGAAATTACAATGGGGACCTCATATAACATCTCTTGCGGGGCGGCTAAGCTCGGCCGCTTATGCTATTAGAAAGATAAGACAGTTAACAGATGTAGAAACCGCACGTTTGGTATATTTTAGCTACTTTCACAGCATTATGTCATATGGCATTTTACTGTGGGGTCGGGCTGCTGACATTGAATCCGTCTTTATTTTACAAAAGAGGGCTGTCAGAGCCATTTATAACCTATGTCATCGCGAATCTCTCAGGGAACTTTTTAAAAGGATTAATATTATGACGGTACCTTGCCAATTCATTTATGAAAATATTATGTATGTAAGGAAAAATCCACATCTCTTTAATAAAATAAGTGATAGACATAATTTTAATACTAGAAATAAAGATAAACTAGATCAACCATTTTTCAGGTTATCTAAAGTACATACATCTTTTATGGGGTACTGTGTTAAATGTTACAACAAAATACCTTGTGACATATTGCAATTAAATGAAAGAAAATTTAAAACTCATATAAAAAGTACACTTTGTAAACAAGCATATTACAAATTAGAGGATTATATCCAAGATAAGAGTGCTTGGAAACATGCTGGTCCTGCTCCATAGGACAATTTAGAATCAAGACAAAATCAAACTGGTTGCTAATGTAATTGTAAAATTTATTACTTTGTGTTTTATGACATTGATTTTACATTCTGTAATTACTTCCTTACACACTGACTTATTAATTGTAAAATTTTAGGAAAATCATCTACTTTTACAATGTTTGTAAATATGTGAGAACCATGTATCTATCACAAATTAAATTATCTCTCGTTGCTTCATTTTTAATTGTTTTTACCTATTGTGGTATAGTAATTTTATTCTAGGTGCATCGTCTTCACATATAATAATTATTTAACAAATGTACGTACATATACAAACAATATTGTAAAACATTTTAAAAGAGTAACGGTGGAGTTTCTTGCCCATTCTTCTCCATACGAAAACTACCTTTTGGAAGGGGCGACTAGAATCAATTTTATTATTTTGTAATTTTTGACGTTCAAAAGTGCCATACATGGGCCTATTTGAAATAAATGATTTGACTTTGACTTTGACTTTGATCAAAATCAGTGATTTCGTGCGGTGCGGCAGCACGGAGCCTTAAGTAGAAGATTATCATAATCATCCTAACCTTACAGGGTAACTTTGAAAACAATTATACAATATCTCAAGGGGCCTACCACCAGCTCATAAAGCAGTATTATTTTAATATTACTTCAGTGTGGGAAAGAGATGAAGCTCTACAGGGCGTATAGCTCCATCTCTTTCTCCCACTAAAGTAATATTAAAATAATACTGCTTTTGAGCAGGTGGTAGGCCCCCAGGAGTTGAAAGCCCTCATGAATATGAAAAACTTTTAGTATCCGAGGAACTATGAAATAGCGAAAAAAAAATTTGTTTCATACTTTCATGCTTCTTTGTCACTAACCACATAAAAAGAAGAAGATGCTTCTTTGTATACCTAAAAAGTTTTTTTTTCGTGTTGGTCAATAAAAAGTAAAAACATTGGTTTCTACCCACGTCACAACACAAACGGGCCCCTAAAATGTGAAGTATCCTAAAACGAGTTTGATAAATGATCGCGAAACCCTCGCTAGATGTGGTATACGGAACCTTTCAGTGTTATATTCGAGAGTATAGGAAAGAATTAACTTGTGTAGCTATTTGTTGCAATTTCATCGTCTTTACTATGCGTTCGCACTGGCGAAACATCACAACAAAACATGTTGAAATCTCTAGTGCCTGTCAAACTTTGTAAGTATGGAAAATTGACAGAAAATTGAGATTCCAACATGTTTCGTTGTAAATTTTTCGCCAGTGCAAACGCACAGTTATATTACGTTGTTGAGACGTCGGTATGTTTTACTAACACGTAGTCAGAGGAAGTACACACGGCTACACATCAAACTATATATTTCCAGTTTATGCTGATCTCGCACTGCATAGGATTTCTATACAATGCGAGGTCAGCTTATACTGGAAATGTATAGCTTGATGTGTGGCCGTGTGTACCTACAGCCGATTGTTTTAGGGTGGTCGCACTTGTCACGGTAGATGCGTCACGTATCGTTGCAGTCGGTCGCATTAGAAATCCGTTCAGCCGTTGGAAGTGAAAAGTAATAGACAGAGTAGGTATTTTTATTCACAATTAGAACAGTACCCTAACTGCGCAACTTATGACTAATTTGTTTAATTTTGACAGTTCAACAACATTCATTGCGTTATCAACGTTGGTGAGCAGATTTTCTTTCCAACTTATGAACCAATGGTTTAGCTATCTGTTTCAAATCGAAACAAATTGTGATTGATCGTGTATTACGGAATTAGGGTACTGTTCAGTATTTAACACGATGGGATCGGCTAGACAAAGGTGATTTAATATACTTTTCTATTAAACACATAAGCTGCTCGCTGTCAATCAATCTGCCTAGTGTTTTCCCAATAAAGGTAAAATAGATCAATCATTTTTCAGATTATCCAAAGCACTAACATCTTTGATGGGGTACTGTGTTAAATGTTACAACAAAATACCTTGTGATATATTACAGTTGACTGAAAGAAAATTTAAAACTCATATTAAAAGTACTCTTTGTAAACAAGCATATTACAAATTAGAGAATTATATTCTAGATAAGAATGCTTGGAAGCATGCTGGTCTAGCTCCATAGGACAATTTAGAGTCTAGACAAAATCAAAGTGGTTGGTAATTTAATTGTGTAATTAATTATTATAACATTTTTACTGACTAATTAGTATCACTTGTAATTTTTTTAGGAATATCGTATAGGTACCTACTTTTACAATGCTTGTAAATATGTGAACACCATGTATCCATTACATAATTATTTTTTCTGTCATTGCTTCATTTTTAATTATTTTTACCTATTGTGGTATAGTAATCTTATTCGAGGTGCTTCGTCTTCACATATAATTATATAATTAATGTATACAAAATATTGTAAAACATTTTAAATGAGTAACGGTGGAGTTTCTTGCCCATTCTTCTCCATACGAAAACTACTTTTTGGAAGGTGCGACTAGAATCAATTCTATTTTTTGTTTTTGACGTTCAAAAGTGCCTTTTTGTGCCTAATTGAAATAAATTATTTGACTTTGACTTTATGTTGGAGTCGTCTTCCAGTCTAACCAGAAGGAGGTAAATATCAGTATTTTACAGAGAGCGACTGCCTATCTGACCACACTTAACATAAATCATTGAAGTGTGTACGAACCTCAGTGATTGCCCTAAAATAATATAAACACCGAAGTACTATAGAAGAAACACAAAACTGTACACTGTAAGGACTATTCTTGTTTGCAGCGTTCGGCCGCTATAGTATCGCTTACCTAGGAAAAAAAAAGGGTCATGTGCACGGGATTTTGTTTTCAAAATGCTAAGATATGCGTTACCCGGATGGTACTACATACTAAGTATTTAAGTAAGTACTAGGTAGTTTTATTGCAGAAAAAGTTTTACAAACCCGATGTACCACATTTGTAGTGGTATGAGGAACAGGGTGTAAAGTTCACTCATCCACCACAGAAAAGGGAGGATCCTCCGACCAGACACGGGTGTTGTGTCTGGCGGGCAACTGCCCGACGGTTGAAGTCGGAATCTTGTATTATATATATGTCGCTCGCGCGGTAAACTCTAATTGCGCGATGCAGAATTTGTGTGACGTCATGTCTTTGATGCGTAGTTTGTATGTGGAAATGTAACTGCCGCTTATTGTAATCGAACGCGTTTTTGGTAAGAAAAGAAAAATATGGGTGATGTTTGTGCATAACATAAAATCACCCCTGTCATCCTCGAAGGGTTAAGCAGAGGTGTATCCATAGTACACCCACATTTCGCCAATTATGTTCAAGTCCCATGTAATAGAGGGCGAACCTATTGCCATCAACCGGGCACAAATCCAGGCTCTGGGCTGCTACTGAGAAATTCCTGATGGAAAACCCAATAACACTTTGGCTGACGTGGGTTTCGAACCCCGGACCTCATGCTCAGCAGTAATGCTTGCGACCACTAGACCAAGAAGACCTTAAAATAATAACATGATTATCAAAGAAGAAACTTAGTCTTAAACTTAGACTGAAAATGAAAAACAATATGGCTAATACACATGACAGATAAACAATTGCTTAATAAAACAAGTTTAGCGATATTTTGGCTACTATTAGATATTAATCTTGGATTTTCATATTGTAGGTAAGTATACGAAAACAACAAGAAATGAACAACAAACAAATAATAAACTTTTCGAACACATTTTGTATCTACTTATTACGTTTATATTACTTTGGTATACTGTTTCATCCGTTTGTGTTGAGAAGAATTGGATGTCTAATAATATCCAAAATCCAGTGGTAGTAGTCAGTAGGTAGCTAGGTTACATACGTAAAATAATGTGTTATTTTATTTCACTGTTTTTGCGTGAAACCACTAAATAGACCTAAAATCAGTTAATACTAGTGATACTTACGAATGACACCTATTTCAATCAGCTAATACTAGTACTGTCAAAAAAAAACTATTTCGCATACTGTAGTTATGTGAATAACCCTAGAGCGTTAGTTTCACAGTAAAAGATGACAACTGTAATGTTTACTGGAATAAAAAGCAATTACTATAAATAAATTACTGTTATTCTTTTAACTTAAACATACCGAAAACAGTAAGTTTCAAACTCGTATAACAACACAGGGAATGGCCCTATAGATATGGTCCCATAATGACAAGTGAAGAGAATAATAATATGTTCTAACGAAATGTAACTTTTTTTTTTGTTTGGCACTTTCACAATTAGCCCAAAAATGTATGGACGATGAATGATCTCCTTTATTGATTACTAGCTTCTGCCCGCGACTTTGTTCACGTGGAAGTCGTTATTTTATCCACTTCTTTTATGTTTGCAAATATGATAGCATCAGGTATCTATATATCATAATTAATTCATCTATCATCGCTTCATTTTAAATTCTTATTATCTACTGTGATATAGTAGGTAATTTTATTCTAGGTAGGTCATTGTCTTCACATATAATAATTATACAATTAAGGTATACAAAATATTGTAAAACATTTTTAAAAGAGTAACAGTGGAGTTTCTTGCCCATTCTTCTCCATACGAAACTACTTTTCGGAAGGGGCAACTAGAATCAATTATATGTTTTTGGAAATTTTGACGTTCAAAAGTACATTTTATGTGTCTATTTGAAATCAATTATTTGACTTTAATAACTAACAGACTTAAAATAATAACAATAATATGTACAAAAATATAAAAAAGGGGGGGCAGAGATAGTCATAGAGCATCAAAAAATTCGTCCGCATCGCTGTCAACAGAAAAAATTCCCAAAAGTTTGGCAGCATTGCCACGTTGTATGGCAATGCTGATTCTTTGGCCAAAGAATAGGCCAGCCCTCTCTGGTCACGTGAAGAGTCGACTAACCGTTTAGCGATATCTTGAAAAACTAAGTGGACACTCGAACCCCATGGCCTTAGTGTTTCAACCCCAAACGGCTCAAACATATAAGTCCCAATAAGATTGGAGTATTTGCGCCGTTTGAGGTTTTCCACTCTTGCAGCAACAGCTCCAGCATAGCTCGCCGTGCTCGGAAGGTGGGATGGCGCAAGGGTGTCGACACACGTTGCATCCCACACCAAAGGCCCACCAAACTTCCAAGGTAAAAATTTTGTATTATATATATATATCATCATCTGCCTAGCCTTTTCCCAACTATGTTGGGGTCGGCTTCCAGTCTAACCGGATGCAGCTGAATACCGTATTTTACATGGAGCGACTACCTATCTGACCTCCACAACCCAGTTCCTGGGTAACACGATACCCCTTGGCAAGACTGGTTGTCAGACTTTTTGGGCTTCTAACTACCCGTAACGACTGTCAAAGATCTACAAATGACAGCCGGGACCAACGGCTTAACGTGCTTTCCGAGGCACGGAGGGGTCTTGGTATGTAAAGATGGTCACCCATCCACAGACCAACCACAGCAAGCGTAGCTTAACCTGATCGATCGACCCGTGCAGCTATTATTACTTAGCTACAAGCCCCAATTATATATATATATACACATATATTTTAAGTTAGTTTTAGGTTCAGTTTGAATTAAGTGCCAAATTAAATATTGGCAATAACCAACTGTGAGGCAGGAGTGGGTTTTAGCCGGTAAGAGTCCGGCACTGCCCAGACTGGCTTACCAGTGAGTCAGTCTGGGCGTCCATGAGGATTGACCACTCCTGCAAAAAAAAAAACCTTCCAAGGCGTTATGGTCAGTCCATCTGGTTTCTTCCCATCGTCGCGTGCCAAGACATTAGGTTCTAAAACAGTCGGCGGTGACAAGAGCACGAACTGACTTTGACTTTGAAGCAATTCTAACACCATACTTATTTCAGTTCCACTTTGAAAGATATGTATGGGTGCCGGTGTAGGTAGTTACAGGCACATAGATACTTCTGTTTTGTCTTCTCCTTTTGCCCGTTCCAGAAGGTGTTTTTTCAATCACGGTATCAATAGGCGAACCTATGGAACTACATATCGTCGTTGACGAGTGAAAACCTCGGGAGTTTCGAAAACAAAATTGTTTAGGAGAGACAAAAAACCGTCTCCTGAATATTTTTGTATGAAACCTTTTTCCGATTTTGGATGTTTATTACAAAGAAAACCATTAGTTATTAATATATGTAACCAATATTTTAGTGCGCATCCTAATTCTGAGTCAAATGCGACTTACGAGGTTTCCTAGAAAATAATCAAGATGTTTGTCGTTGATACAAGGTTGAGTACCGGAATTATTCAAGGAAAATAAAACAAAAAATCTTAAACGAGTATGTAATTGACTGTGTCTCAGTCTATGAGTTAGTTACCTCTTTCCAAAAACAGTCCTTTCACAACACGAAAACCACTTTGAACAAAGTTTTTCAAATTAAAGAGCAAGAATTCACACGTCAGCCGTCTTGCCGAGTTTATCCCTCTTTAATGGCGGACACCTAGTACTTAAGAGGTTTTCATTGAACGCAAGAGATGGCGCTACAATCGAACATTCGAATATAGGTAAGCTAAAAATGTGCGTTGCGAGGTTTTCTTACTCATTACATTAAAAAGTGTTTTTGGTAAAAAAAATCGACTTACGAGGTTTTCACTCGTCAACGACGATGTGTGAAAAAAATTGTCGTTCTTCATCACCTGGCTTGTCCCTACTATGTTAGGATTGGCTTCCAGCCTAACCGAATGCAGCTGAATACCAGTAATTTACATGGAACGACTGCCTACCTGACCACCACCCAGTCAATCCAGTACGCATCAAATTATAGTAGCTAGCAAAACTCCTCAGATGAATTAATCAATCAATAAATTTATGTTGTTAAACATAGGTACGGCTATAGATAGTATATTGTCTAAAATATGCGCACTATGTTTTGCCAATATTTATGGCTTACACAATTAACACAAATAATAATAACAATAATTAAGGTGGCATGCCAATAGATTACATTAAAAGAAATAATAATATCAATTTAAAATAATATGTCAGTTATGTAAACAGGTCATACAATTTTAAACAACTAAAAACATTCATACTTAGTCAATAAATAAAATCATAAGTGTCTATATAGCAGATGTGATGTGTATTGAGTAATGACGATAAAACCTTTTTTGACGATTAACAGCTAAAGGGAAAGGCCGGGAGGGGACGCCCTAGGAGGACATATACTGACCTTATTGGTGATGTTCTTCAGAAAGGCCAGGTGCGTAGTACTCGTAACCGGCGTGCGTGTATGACCAGATGTATGAACGTAAACGAGGCAAAAGGAGTATGTAAGGATCATAGTAGGTGGCGTTCTGTAGTTTCTGCCTACCCCTGTGGGAAGAAGGCGTGAGTTTATGTATGTATGTATGTATTAATATAACCCTGTATACAGCTCAATTCAATAATTTTTTAGTGTAGAGTAGCAGTAATTTCTTCTGCTTTTAAGGGGGATGCGCTAAGGTCGTCCGCGTAAATTCAAATTTTCTTACGTTTTTTGCAATTTGCAGGTTAGCTGGTTAGGTTATATTATTAGAATCAGCAATACAACTCCAGTGAGTTAGAATAACCCTGCATTCCGAAATGCGCTAAAAGTGATAATATTGCCAATCCGACCAAATTTAATAGTCACAATTATAACTCAATAGCCCTTATTTTGTGACTATTCAATTTGGTCGGATTCGCGATATTATCACTTTTATCGCATTTCGGAATGCAGGGTAAAATTGGTTTCAAATGTCATGATTTTATTAAATATAACTTATTGATGATTTTATAATTATAATCCTATAAATAAATATTTGATACGGCTGCGAATCATATTTAGATCAACATAAAACTTGATACTGTCCTGCAATTTGCAAAAAAACGTAAGAAAATTTGAATTTCGAGGTCTACCCAGACGCTTTCGCCTTATTTTAAAAAAAAAACTTGCCCTTTCAAACGACCATATTGTGTTACTGAAAACTGTATCTACTAAAATCCAAACTGTGCTTTAGCAGATTATCGCAAACATATAGAGAAGCGCGGTTAAGAACTTTGTTAAATCAAAAGTTATTTAAACGCTAACTTTAAACTTTAACATTAACTCTAGCTGCCTCGATGTGTTATTATAAGCTACATTATTAATAGTTGTGGGTATAATCCTTAAGTAGAATAACTAGTTCGGCAGTTTAATCCAAATTTAGTTGGTGTTGAGGAAGCTCTTTAGAACTGGTTGCTATAAAAGATAAATATACAGCGTCGTTACAGTTTCGAACACTGTGAACGTTCCATTTCCTCGATAGGTACCTACTTGCCTATCGCCATTCTTTTCCTTTTTTAGATTATTGCAAAACCACTCTGTCATCCTTCAGAAATTATTCAAATCACGGCCAAAATTCAACATTTCTTCTGCCAAAGTTCGTTGCAATTTGTAATCATATTTCATAAACATTGTTCGACAAAATAATTCGAGTGTAAGCGACTCCATTATCGGAACAGAGAGGAAGACGAAAACAAATTTATTTTTGAATGCGAAATCACTAAGAGAAATTGGAAGCTCCTTGTCTCAATTTACAAATTACTTTGTCCTACACTCTTATATTATATTCTATTATTGTATACTAGCTGCCCGCCCCGACTTCGCACGGGTAGCACTAAGTACTTATCTACGGCGCACCTACCTATCTACTTACCCACCTACACCCACCTACCTACACCTACCCACATACTTACCTATCCTACCTACCTACTTACGTACCTACCCTACCTACATACCTACCCTACCTACATCCCAACCCTACCTACATTAGATAGATAAGCAATTTATTTTTAATAAAAAAAAAACATATTTTTAGGTGGAGCAGAGATTTAATGGAATGCTTTCCGAGAAACGGTAAAACTGCGTCAGCAAACCAATAGCCCGGTGGGTAGCGACCTACAGAAGATCACAGGGAAGACTTGGATGAGGCTCGCATAGATCAGGGAAGCACGGCACAAAAGAGAGGAGGCTTATAAATACTCAGAACTGGATGGACCAAGGCTGCCAATGATATAAATTTTGAAATTTTGGTTGTTTTCTTAACTATAGAAAGGTTTTCTTTTCTATTTATTGGGTACACACACGGTGAAATTAAGTTTAGATATGTACAAATTTTATCCACTTTTTTAAAAGTTTTCAAAGGCTTCTTGTCATCAGTATTAATGTCAATAACATTACTATCACAATATGAGTTTTGAAAAAAGAACGACAGACGACATTATACACGGTTGAAAAACAAATTTGTCATTGGTCAATCTTTTGACAAATCATCTTTTACTCTAATAATAATAATAAATAATACCAGCCTATTATTGTCCCACTGCAGGGCAAAGGCCTCTAGGCGTCGGAAATCGCAGTCCGATTCCCGGCCACCGTAGGCGCGGACTTGCGGACGGTGAGCAATGGGTAGCTCGCCGTCCGATAAGGACCAGGCCCGAGTCGACGGCGCGTTGTGTTCCACGCGCGCCTTAAAGAGGTTTCAGCACAACTGAAAGGGTCCGCTAGGGCCGATGCCTGTCGGGGTTGCGGGTTTATCCGAAAGGTTTACCGTGGCCCCTGGCAACATACAGGCAACTGAAGGAACACGGTTGGGTTTTAGTCAATAAGAGTCTGACACGGCCTCCCGCTCCACCCAGGGCGGGAGAAGTTATTTTATAATTTCCCTCCAAAAAAAAGGCAAAGGCCTCTTCTCACACACAGAAGGCACGATCATTGATCACTACGCTTGCTGAAGATGGGTTGGCGATTTCAGACTTATATTAACTAAGTATAAAGTCCAGGTTTACTCACAATGTTTTTCCTTCACCGATGTCAGTAATGTCTAAGATAAACTCAACATAAAGTACATAAAATCGGGTTAACTTCCAGTCTAACCAGATGCAACTGAATACCAGTATTTTACATGGAGCGATTGCCTATCTGACCTCCACAACCCAGTAACTGGATAATATTGGTGGTTGTCAGACTTTCGGGCTTCTGACGACCCGTAACGACTGTCAAAGATCCACGAATGATAGCCGGGACCAACGGCTTAACGTGCTTTCTGAGGCACAGTGTAAAGATGGTCACCCATCCACGGACCAACCCCGGCAAGTGTAGCTTAACCTGATGGATCGATCCGTGCGGCTGTTATTACTTAGCCACGAGCTCCTCTAAACTCAAAAAGTCACATTAGTACTTGCCCAGGCTTGAACTAACCAAGGGAAAAAATATGGTTTATTCTGTGCCAAAAAATTTAACATAGTAAAGAGTTACCTACACCTTTAACTTTGCATAGCATCGCCTCGCCTCATCTCACTCATCGCCGACGAATCCCAAGACTTTAATACAATCATTCTTGTATTTATCTTCCGTCTTTTTCGCTATTGATTCTCCAAGCACTGTGAACTTTATCGAGAACACTTTATATGTGTCATATGAGGTTTACGGGTGTTATATGTTAACACTTTTATCTGAAAGGGATGCTAAATAAAATAAAAGGAGTTGTTTATTTCTTTTGTTTAGCTCTTTTCATTTCAAGGAGAGTTTATCGTGTCGGTGTAAATATATTTGTGTGTGTCAATCTGCAGAATTATTTATTTTCTTTTTATGGTTTAGGTACCATATCCAGTGTAGTATTTGAGAGATAGTGACATAATGTATGATTGTGTTCGAAACATAAAATATACGTTATTGAATATCTACTTTTTGAAATGACAACTTCTTTAGGCGCGTTTGGCATTTTTGAGATAGGACTAAACCATTGATTTCGCGACACTGTGACGACACCAGCTTTTGACCGTTAAAAAGACATCAACGCGTTGATTACCGCGGTGCGTGGAGTAAAAAACATCAACGCGTTGATTACCGCGGTGCCGATTTTTCTTCAAGTTTTCACTTCTGTCGGCACTCCCGAAGTGCCGCTGTTTTTTCACTAAGGGCATTCAGTTGTTAAATGTATCAGCAGCAATAAAATTGCTAATAGTACCAGCCTATTACTGTCCCACTGCAGGGCAAAGGCCACTTCTCGTACAGAGAAGGCTCAAGATGGGTTGGCGATTTCAGATTTATATTAAAGGTACATGTTTCCTCACTTTTTTTTCATATGGCATAATTAGAAACAGTGACCTGCAACCTAATTAGGGTACAATTGTGTACCACACGTTCCATCACAATCATTTTAATTTTGACAGTTCAACAGCATTCATTGCATTATTTACGTTGTTGAGTAGACGAATTTTTCGAACATAATTATTAACTAAAATTATTCAGATTTTGATTGATTGATTATGCAATGAGGGTGCTGGGCAGTCAGCCCCGTTAGGCTAGTCTACCTGACCTGGGTGGTTACTCAGGACACCGCATGTACAGTGAAGCAGGAATGACCACTTTTTTTTTTTGGGTGAGGCATTATCAAATAACTTCTCCCGCTCTGGGCGGAGCGGGAGGGCGTGTCAGACTCTTACTGACTAAAACCCACCCGTGTTCCTTCATTTGCCGTGTTGCCAGGGGGGCCACGATGTCCCTATCGGTTTTCTTCGAACCCCCGGCAGGCATTGGCCCTAGCGGACCCCGTCAATTCTGCTGACATCTCTTTGAGGCGCGCGTGGAACACAACGCGCCGTCGACCCGGGCTTGGTCCTTATCGGACGGCGAGCTATCCATTGCTCACCGTCCGCAAGCCCGCGCCTACGGTGGCCGGAAATCTGCCTGTGATTCCCGACGCCCAGGGCGTCTCCTCCTGCGGCGGTTAGGGGCGCGAGGGCGCGAAGTTTGCCTCTCCCTCACGCGCTCCGTCTCCTCCTTCGCGAGCATTACTGCTTCGCAGAAGGAGGTGACAGCCTCCCATTTCCTCTCGCTCCGTAGCATGGCCCGAATCAGGGCCGGACGCGAGAGATCACCGCCACCGATCGCTTCCACGAGGACACGGCGATGCCCTGCCCAAGCCGGGCAGACCTCCACCGTAAGCTCCACCGTGTCCTCCGGGCGATCCACACAGTGACGACACCCGGGCGTTTCCTCCCGCTTTATCCTGAACAGGTACCTCCCGAAACAGCCGTGTCCGGTGAGCACCTGTGTCAGGCGGAAGGTGAGGACGCCGTGGCGCCTCTCTAGCCACTCCTCAGGAATGACCACTTGGGAAGGATATTTTAATGCATCCTCATAAACTGCCCTTGTATTTAAGACGACAATAAGCGACTTTTAATGAGTTTATACTGAAGATCACGTCTAAACGAGTTGTGTTAATGATTTGTTAAAAATATATGTTAAATTAGAGCATTTTCTTAATAACATAACATAGGAATATTTTAGATTATGTTTATATCACATAGTGAAATTAATTTGTAAAGTTATGTCTAACGCGGATAAAAAACTGAGAATCACGCAAAATTTATCAAGCGTGTTTTTCTGAAACCTTCACCATTTTAAAGATAATTTAATTATTAATCTCTTAGTATTATACGTGTTTTATTAAAATGCCTTTTGTTTTATGTATAATAAATTAATAATGCGTCTGATTTGGGACAGCGCTCCTTGATGGGCGAGTCCTATTACTGGCTGGACGCACGACGCGTTGCGTGAACTCAGTACAGAACACGCAAGCTAACCACTCAGGGTCACTGGCGTATATCTGCGTCTTAAGTACTTTCCGATATCATTATGCTGAAGACTAAAACTACGCGGTCAGTTCAGTTAAGATCCTTAAAATATTAAAGAAAATACATTCTTCGATTTGCGACGACATAAAATAGTAAACAAAGAATTATCTCAAATTACACTGTAGATTACATAGACACCCACAGAATTTTTATTCTTGGGACTAGTGTTTGTTGTTTCGATTCTGGAAACACGGGAATCGATACATCGTTTTGGGTGTTTAAATCAATTTGAGATTGGTTCAATCTTTCTGACACTTATTGGAAATCGATGAGTACCTCTATCTTGTTTTTGGATCGCCTTGTGCGATTTGCTTCATTGAAGTCATTTGGTAAAAATTAGGTAGATATTGCTACTGGTTGGGAATTTAGAGAAATGTATGTGCACATTCTTTTCTTTTCTTTCTTTCTTTTTTTCTTTCTTTAATTTTAGTTCCCAGAATCCTTATCCTTTATTTTTAAATTTATGTCTGTAATTTTTATGGTGTACATAATAAAGAATATTCTATCTATCTATCTATCCTTACATAATATAAAACAAAGTCCCCCGTCGTGTCTGTCTATCTGTCTGTCTTAACGCGATAAACTCAAAAACTGCTGAACGGATTTTAAAACGGTTATCACCCATAGACGGAGTGATTTATGAGGAAGGTTTTGGTGTATAATTCACTAAAGTTTAGTGTAAATTGACTTAAATATGACGATTATTGTTGAAGAAGTCTGAAAAAATCACGCTGTCTGGCAGCTTTACTGGCGAGCGCCGCGTAATCTGTAAGAGATACATCAATTTTATGTACTACAGAATTGAAGATCTTAAAAAGTTAAACAAAAAATTCGCGATGGTATTTGTCTATCTTCTAAGGATGACCCACAGTAACCATTATAAAAATTTCATTATTATTTCCGAAGCTATTTTGACCGGTACTATATTAATCCTTATCCAATAAAATATGTTATTTAAATTAAGAATTTAATTTAGATTAAGATATGCCTCGACATCGTATCATTTAAATGAATAGTTTATAAAAGATTTCACAAATTTAAAATTACACGTAAGTACCTTAATAGTTATGGTTGACGGCAACGCGGGCGCAGCGGTATGTCAATGACCTTTCCTCAGCTATTGGTATGGTGAGAAATTTTTCGACATCCACGCAGGCGAAGCCGCGGGCAAAAGCTAGTTGATGATAATTTTGTCAAAAGTAGGTAGATACCTTGTTAGATATCAGTTATAGACAAGACTTGAGAAATCGATAGTTTAGTACTGAGCATTGGTAAAATCTGGTTTGTATGATGAGACCACAGATATCTCCCAGGCGAGACTACTATAAGGTGGTAAATAATGTGCTAAAGTTAAGATGAATTAACCTACAGCATGGGCACCTAGGTAAGTACAACCGGCACTACAACAGCGTTTTATAAACCAAAATTCAGATTTCAGATTGAGATTTCTTTCAGGGCTTTTTATGGCTCTTTAGAAATAGCTAAGCGGAAAAGGTTACTAAATATATCCACGTCTATTGTATATTTTAAACAAAAATACTTTTTCACGAAATAAATGAGAACTCTAAGACCCGTATTACAGAACGTCACTCAATACTCAAGCATTACTTAAAACTAGTTTCAACCAATCAAATGGCTTGAATCTAGTTTTAAGTGAAGCTTGAGTATTGAGTGACGTTCTGTAATACGGGCCTAAGAGCTCTAAAGGGTTTAAGTACCGTTGAAAGTATTAAGCAAAGGTAAGGTTCGTAGTGCCTCTCAAATCTCTGTTCCTACTGCTCAGAATTTCAGAGACTTTTAAACATTTTACCTGTGTACTGAAACTGACTGAGAGGTACTACCTGAAAGTGATACAGGTATGTTCGACATGCTCTGACGAGACAGCCGAGACCATATACGAGGATGTTGCCAAGGTAATGCACAGTTCGACAAAGATTGTTATGGGGGACTTCTATGCCAAACCAACCAACCAACCGTTAGCAACATTGGGTACCTACTGAGTTTAGAAACCAGTTGTATAGAATCTTTTTTTTTCTAACTTGAACAGACAGCTGTGCTGCTGGGGAGTTTGTTGCGCCACTTCTTCTTCCCAGCGAAAGGCACTAGGAAGTGGTGAAGGGTGGGTGTTTTGGGGGACTGTCTTATGTAATTTTGACGTTCGAAAAGTGTTAATTCTCAGCCTAGTTTGTATAATAGACTTTTGAATTTTTAATTTGAATTTGAGTCGCTCTATACTCAGCTATTGCTTAATTAGACTAACAATTGTTCCTAACATTGCATTCTTGGTAAAACACACACACGTAACATAACATCACGCTTGCATCTCGAAGGGTTAAGCAATGGTGTACCTATAGTACACCAGTACTAGTAGACTTTGTTTGTTTCGACTTTGTTTGTTTCGACTTTGTTTGTTTCGACTTTGTTTGTTTCGACTTTGTTTGTTTCGACTTTGTTTGTTTCGACTTTGTTTGTTTCGACTTTGTTTATATCGACTTTGTTTTTATCGACTTTGTTTTTATCGACTTTGTTTTTATCAACTATGTTTTTATCGACTTTGTTTTATCGGGTTTGTTTTTATCGACTTTGTTTTTATCGACTTTGTTTTTATCGACTTTGTTTTTATCGACTTTGTTTTTATCGACTTTGCTTTTATCGACTTTGTTTTTATCGACTTTGTTTTTATCGACTTTGTTTTTATCGACTTTGTTTTTATCGACTTTGTTTTTATCGACTTTGTTTTTATCGACTTCGTTTTTATCGACTTCGTTGCTATCGATTTCATTTTTATCGACTTCGTTTTTATCGACTTTGTTTGTTTCGACTTTGTTTTTATCGACTTTGTTTGTTTCGACTTTGTTTTTATCGACTTTGTTATTATCGACTTTGTTTTTATCGACTTTGTTTTTATCGACTTTGTTTTTATCGACTTCGTTTTTATCGACTTTGTTTTTATCGACTTTGTTTTTATCGACTTTGTTTTTATCGACTTTTTTTTATCGACTTGTTTTTATCGACTTTGTTTTATCGACTTTGTTTTTATCGACTTTGTTTTTATCGACTTTGTTTTTATCGACTTCGTTTTTATCGATTTTTTTTTTCGACTTCGTTTTTATCGACTTTGTTTTTATCGACTTTGTTTCGACTTTGTTTTTATCGACTTTGTTTTATCGACTTTGTTTTTATCGACTTTGTTTTTATCGACTTTGTTTTATCGACTTTGTTTTTATCGACTTTGTTTTTATCGACTTTGTTTTTATCGACTTTGTTTTTATTGACTTTGTTTTTATCGACTTCGTTTTTATTGACTTTGTTTTTATCGACTTTGTTTCGACTTTGTTTTTATCGACTTTGTTTTTATCGACTTTGTTTTTATCGACTTTGTTTTTATCGACTTTGTTTTATCGACTTTGTTTTTATAGACTTCGTTTTAATCAACTTTGTTTATATCGACTTTGTTTTAATCGACTTTGTTTTTATCGACTTTGTTTTTATCGACTTTGTTTTTATCGACTTTGTTTTTATCGACTTTGTTTTATCGACTTTGTTTTTATCGACTTTGTTTTTATCGACTATGTTTTTATCGACTTTGTTTTTATCGACTATGTTTTTATCGACTTTGTTTTTATCGACTTTGTTTTTATCGACTTTGTTTGTTTCGACTTTGTTTTTATCGACTTTGTTTTTATCGGCTTTGTTTTTATCGACTTCGTTTTTATCGATTTTTTTTTTATCGACTTCGTTTTTATCGACTTTGTTTTTATCGACTTTGTTTCGACTTTGTTTTTATCGACTTTGTTTTATCGACTTTGTTTTTATCGACTTTGTTTTTATTACTTTGTTTGTTTCGACTTTGTTGTTATCGACTTGTTTTTATAGACTTCGTTTTAATCAACTTTGTTTATATCGACTTTGTTTTAATCGACTTTGTTTTTATCGACTTTGTTTTTATCGACTTTGTTTTTATCGACTTTGTTTTTATCGACTTTGTTTTATCGACTTTGTTTTTATCGACTTTGTTTTTATCGACTATGTTTTTATCGACTATGTTTTTATCGACTTTGTTTTTATCGACTTTGTTTTTATCGACTTTGTTTGTTTCGACTTTGTTTTTATCGACTTTGTTTTTATCGGCTTTGTTTTTATCGACTTCGTTTTTATCGATTTTTTTTTATCGACTCCGTTTTTATCGACTTTGTTTTTAACGACTTTGTTTCGACTTTGTTTTTATCGACTTTGTTTTATCGACTTTGTTTTTATCGACTTTGTTTTTATTACTTTGTTTGTTTCGACTTTGTTGTTATCGACTTGTTTTTATCGACTTTGTTTATATCAACTGTTTTTATCGACTTTTCTTATCGACTTGTTTTTATCGATTTTGTTTTTATCGACTTTGTTTTTATCGACTTTGTTTTTATCGACTTTGTTTTTATCGACTTTGTTTTTATCGACTTCTTTTTTATCGACTTTATTTTTATCGACTTTATTTTTATCGACTTTGTTTTATCGACTTTGTTTTTATCGACTTTGTTTTTATCGACCTTGTTTTTATCGACTTTGTTTTATCGACTTTTTTTATCGACTTTTTTTATCGACTTTGTTGTTATCGACTTTGTTTTTATCGACTTTGTTTTTATCGACTTTGTTTTATGGACTTCGTTTTTATCGACTTTGTTTGTTTCGACTTTGTTTTTATCGACTTTGTTATTATCGACTTTGTTTTTATCGATTTTGTTTTTATCGACTTTATTTTTATCGACTTTGTTTTATCGACTTTGTTTTTATCGACTTTGTTTTTATTACTTTGTTTGTTTCGACTTTGTTGTTATCGACTTGTTTTTATCGACTTTGTTTATATCAACTGTTTTTATCGACTTTTCTTATCGACTTGTTTTTATCGATTTTGTTTTTATCGACTTTGTTTTTATCGACTTTGTTTTTATCGACTTTGTTTTTATCGACTTTGTTTTTATCGACTTCTTTTTTATCGACTTTATTTTTATCGACTTTGTTTTATCGACTTTGTTTTTATCGACTTTGTTTTTATCGACCTTGTTTTTATCGACTTTGTTTTATCGACTTTTTTTATCGACTTTTTTTATCGACTTGTTTTTATCAACTTTGTTGTTATCGACTTTGTTTTTATCGACTTTGTTTTCATCGACTTTGTTTTATGGACTTCGTTTTTATCGATTTTTTTTTATCGACTTCGTTTTTATTGACTTTGTTTTTATCGACTTTGTTTCGACTTTGTTTTTATCGACTTTGTTTTTATCGACTTTGTTTTTATCGACTTTGTTTTTATCGACTTTGTATTATCGACTTTGTTTTAATAGACTTCGTTTTTATCGACTTCGTTTATATCGACTTTGTTTTTATCGACTTTGTTTTTATCGACTTTGTTTTTATCGACTTTGTTTTTATCGACTTTGTTTTTATCGACTTTGTTTGTTTCGACTTTGTTTTTATCGACTTTGTTTTTATCGGCTTTGTTTTTATCGACTTCGTTTTTATCGATTTTTTTTTATCGACTTCGTTTTTATCGACTTTGTTTTTATCGACTTTGTTTCGACTTTGTTTTTATCGACTTTGTTTTATCGACTTTGTTTTTATCGACTTTGTTTTTATTACTTTGTTTGTTTCGACTTTGTTGTTATCGACTTGTTTTTATCGACTTTGTTTATATCAACTGTTTTTATCGATTTTTCTTATCGACTTGTTTTTATCGATTTTGTTTTTATCGACTTTGTTTTTATCGACTTTGTTTTTATCGACTTTGTTTTTATCGACTTTGTTTTTATCGACTTCTTTTTTATCGACTTTATTTTTATCGACTTTATTTTTATCGACTTTGTTTTATCGACTTTGTTTTTATCGACTTTGTTTTATCGACTTTTTTTATCGACTTTTTTTATCGACTTTGTTGTTATCGACTTTGTTTTTATCGACTTTGTTTTTATCGACTTTGTTTTATGGACTTCGTTTTTATCGACTTTGTTTGTTTCGACTTTGTTTTTATCGACTTTGTTTTTATCGACTTTGTTATTATCGACTTTGTTTTTATCGATTTTGTTTTTATCGACTTTATTTTTATCGACTTTGTTTTATCGACTTTGTTTTTATCGACTTTGTTTTTATTACTTTGTTTGTTTCGACTTTGTTGTTATCGACTTGTTTTTATCGACTTTGTTTATATCAACTGTTTTTATCGACTTTTCTTATCGACTTGTTTTTATCGATTTTGTTTTTATCGACTTTGTTTTTATCGACTTTGTTTTTATCGACTTTGTTTTTATCGACTTTGTTTTTATCGACTTCTTTTTTATCGACTTTATTTTTATCGACTTTGTTTTATCGACTTTGTTTTTATCGACTTTGTTTTTATCGACCTTGTTTTTATCGACTTTGTTTTATCGACTTTTTTATCGACTTTTTTATCGACTTGTTTTTATCAACTTTGTTGTTATCGACTTTGTTTTTATCGACTTTGTTTTCATCGACTTTGTTTTATCGACTTTGTTTTTATCGACTTTGTTTTTATTACTTTGTTTGTTTCGACTTTGTTGTTATCGACTTGTTTTTATCGACTTTGTTTATATCAACTGTTTTTATCGACTTTTCTTATCGACTTGTTTTTATCGATTTTGTTTTTATCGACTTTGTTTTTATCGACTTTGTTTTTATCGACTTTGTTTTTATCGACTTTGTTTTTATCGACTTCTTTTTTATCGACTTTATTTTTATCGACTTTATTTTTATCGACTTTGTTTTATCGACTTTGTTTTTATCGACTTTGTTTTTATCGACCTTGTTTTTATCGACTTTGTTTTATCGACTTTTTTTATCGACTTTTTTTATCGACTTTGTTGTTATCGACTTTGTTTTTATCGACTTTGTTTTTATCGACTTTGTTTTATGGACTTCGTTTTTATCGACTTTGTTTGTTTCGACTTTGTTTTTATCGACTTTGTTATTATCGACTTTGTTTTTATCGATTTTGTTTTTATCGACTTTATTTTTATCGACTTTGTTTTATCGACTTTGTTTTTATCGACTTTGTTTTTATTACTTTGTTTGTTTCGACTTTGTTGTTATCGACTTGTTTTTATCGACTTTGTTTATATCAACTGTTTTTATCGACTTTTCTTATCGACTTGTTTTTATCGATTTTGTTTTTATCGACTTTGTTTTTATCGACTTTGTTTTTATCGACTTTGTTTTTATCGACTTTGTTTTATCGACTTTGTTTTTATCGACTTTGTTTTTATCGACCTTGTTTTTATCGACTTTGTTTTTATTACTTTGTTTGTTTCGACTTTGTTTCTCTCACTTATTGGAAACAATCTTTCTGACACTTATTGGAAATCGATGAGTACCTCTATCTTGTTTTTGGATCGCCTTGTGCGATTTGCTTCATTGAAGTCATTTGGTAAAAATTAGGTAGATATTGCTACTGGTTGGGAATTTAGAGAAATGTATGTGCACATTCTTTTCTTTTCTTTCTTTCTTTTTTTCTTTCTTTAATTTTAGTTCCCAGAATCCTTATCCTTTATTTTTAAATTTATGTCTGTAATTTTTATGGTGTACATAATAAAGAATATTCTATCTATCTATCTATCCTTACATAATATAAAACAAAGTCCCCCGTCGTGTCTGTCTATCTGTCTGTCTTAACGCGATAAACTCAAAAACTGCTGAACGGATTTTAAAACGGTTATCACCCATAGACGGAGTGATTTATGAGGAAGGTTTTGGTGTATAATTCACTAAAGTTTAGTGTAAATTGACTTAAATATGACGATTATTGTTGAAGAAGTCTGAAAAAATCACGCTGTCTGGCAGCTTTACTGGCGAGCGCCGCGTAATCTGTAAGAGATACATCAATTTTATGTACTACAGAATTGAAGATCTTAAAAAGTTAAACAAAAAATTCGCGATGGTATTTGTCTATCTTCTAAGGATGACCCACAGTAACCATTATAAAAATTTCATTATTATTTCCGAAGCTATTTTGACCGGTACTATATTAATCCTTATCCAATAAAATATGTTATTTAAATTAAGAATTTAATTTAGATTAAGATATGCCTCGACATCGTATCATTTAAATGAATAGTTTATAAAAGATTTCACAAATTTAAAATTACACGTAAGTACCTTAATAGTTATGGTTGACGGCAACGCGGGCGCAGCGGTATGTCAATGACCTTTCCTCAGCTATTGGTATGGTGAGAAATTTTTCGACATCCACGCAGGCGAAGCCGCGGGCAAAAGCTAGTTGATGATAATTTTGTCAAAAGTAGGTAGATACCTTGTTAGATATCAGTTATAGACAAGACTTGAGAAATCGATAGTTTAGTACTGAGCATTGGTAAAATCTGGTTTGTATGATGAGACCACAGATATCTCCCAGGCGAGACTACTATAAGGTGGTAAATAATGTGCTAAAGTTAAGATGAATTAACCTACAGCATGGGCACCTAGGTAAGTACAACCGGCACTACAACAGCGTTTTATAAACCAAAATTCAGATTTCAGATTGAGATTTCTTTCAGGGCTTTTTATGGCTCTTTAGAAATAGCTAAGCGGAAAAGGTTACTAAATATATCCACGTCTATTGTATATTTTAAACAAAAATACTTTTTCACGAAATAAATGAGAACTCTAAGACCCGTATTACAGAACGTCACTCAATACTCAAGCATTACTTAAAACTAGTTTCAACCAATCAAATGGCTTGAATCTAGTTTTAAGTGAAGCTTGAGTATTGAGTGACGTTCTGTAATACGGGCCTAAGAGCTCTAAAGGGTTTAAGTACCGTTGAAAGTATTAAGCAAAGGTAAGGTTCGTAGTGCCTCTCAAATCTCTGTTCCTACTGCTCAGAATTTCAGAGACTTTTAAACATTTTACCTGTGTACTGAAACTGACTGAGAGGTACTACCTGAAAGTGATACAGGTATGTTCGACATGCTCTGACGAGACAGCCGAGACCATATACGAGGATGTTGCCAAGGTAATGCACAGTTCGACAAAGATTGTTATGGGGGACTTCTATGCCAAACCAACCAACCAACCGTTAGCAACATTGGGTACCTACTGAGTTTAGAAACCAGTTGTATAGAATCTTTTTTTTTCTAACTTGAACAGACAGCTGTGCTGCTGGGGAGTTTGTTGCGCCACTTCTTCTTCCCAGCGAAAGGCACTAGGAAGTGGTGAAGGGTGGGTGTTTTGGGGGACTGTCTTATGTAATTTTGACGTTCGAAAAGTGTTAATTCTCAGCCTAGTTTGTATAATAGACTTTTGAATTTTTAATTTGAATTTGAGTCGCTCTATACTCAGCTATTGCTTAATTAGACTAACAATTGTTCCTAACATTGCATTCTTGGTAAAACACACACACGTAACATAACATCACGCTTGCATCTCGAAGGGTTAAGCAATGGTGTACCTATAGTACACCAGTACTAGTAGACTTTGTTTGTTTCGACTTTGTTTGTTTCGACTTTGTTTGTTTCGACTTTGTTTGTTTCGACTTTGTTTGTTTCGACTTTGTTTGTTTCGACTTTGTTTGTTTCGACTTTGTTTATATCGACTTTGTTTTTATCGACTTTGTTTTTATCGACTTTGTTTTTATCAACTATGTTTTTATCGACTTTGTTTTATCGACTTTGTTTTATCGGGTTTGTTTTTATCGACTTTGTTTTTATCGACTTTGTTTTTATCGACTTTGTTTTTATCGACTTTGTTTTTATCGACTTTGCTTTTATCGACTTTGTTTTTATCGACTTTGTTTTTATCGACTTTGTTTTTATCGACTTTGTTTTTATCGACTTTGTTTTTATCGACTTTGTTTTTATCGACTTCGTTTTTATCGACTTCGTTGCTATCGATTTCATTTTTATCGACTTCGTTTTTATCGACTTTGTTTGTTTCGACTTTGTTTTTATCGACTTTGTTTGTTTCGACTTTGTTTTTATCGACTTTGTTATTATCGACTTTGTTTTTATCGACTTTGTTTTTATCGACTTTGTTTTTATCGACTTCGTTTTTATCGACTTTGTTTTTATCGACTTTGTTTTTATCGACTTTGTTTTTATCGACTTTTTTTTATCGACTTGTTTTTATCGACTTTGTTTTATCGACTTTGTTTTTATCGACTTTGTTTTTATCGACTTTGTTTTTATCGACTTCGTTTTTATCGATTTTTTTTTTCGACTTCGTTTTTATCGACTTTGTTTTTATCGACTTTGTTTCGACTTTGTTTTTATCGACTTTGTTTTATCGACTTTGTTTTTATCGACTTTGTTTTTATCGACTTTGTTTTATCGACTTTGTTTTTATCGACTTTGTTTTTATCGACTTTGTTTTTATCGACTTTGTTTTTATTGACTTTGTTTTTATCGACTTCGTTTTTATTGACTTTGTTTTTATCGACTTTGTTTCGACTTTGTTTTTATCGACTTTGTTTTTATCGACTTTGTTTTTATCGACTTTGTTTTTATCGACTTTGTTTTATCGACTTTGTTTTTATAGACTTCGTTTTAATCAACTTTGTTTATATCGACTTTGTTTTAATCGACTTTGTTTTTATCGACTTTGTTTTTATCGACTTTGTTTTTATCGACTTTGTTTTTATCGACTTTGTTTTATCGACTTTGTTTTTATCGACTTTGTTTTTATCGACTATGTTTTTATCGACTTTGTTTTTATCGACTATGTTTTTATCGACTTTGTTTTTATCGACTTTGTTTTTATCGACTTTGTTTGTTTCGACTTTGTTTTTATCGACTTTGTTTTTATCGGCTTTGTTTTTATCGACTTCGTTTTTATCGATTTTTTTTTTATCGACTTCGTTTTTATCGACTTTGTTTTTATCGACTTTGTTTCGACTTTGTTTTTATCGACTTTGTTTTATCGACTTTGTTTTTATCGACTTTGTTTTTATTACTTTGTTTGTTTCGACTTTGTTGTTATCGACTTGTTTTTATAGACTTCGTTTTAATCAACTTTGTTTATATCGACTTTGTTTTAATCGACTTTGTTTTTATCGACTTTGTTTTTATCGACTTTGTTTTTATCGACTTTGTTTTTATCGACTTTGTTTTATCGACTTTGTTTTTATCGACTTTGTTTTTATCGACTATGTTTTTATCGACTATGTTTTTATCGACTTTGTTTTTATCGACTTTGTTTTTATCGACTTTGTTTGTTTCGACTTTGTTTTTATCGACTTTGTTTTTATCGGCTTTGTTTTTATCGACTTCGTTTTTATCGATTTTTTTTTATCGACTCCGTTTTTATCGACTTTGTTTTTAACGACTTTGTTTCGACTTTGTTTTTATCGACTTTGTTTTATCGACTTTGTTTTTATCGACTTTGTTTTTATTACTTTGTTTGTTTCGACTTTGTTGTTATCGACTTGTTTTTATCGACTTTGTTTATATCAACTGTTTTTATCGACTTTTCTTATCGACTTGTTTTTATCGATTTTGTTTTTATCGACTTTGTTTTTATCGACTTTGTTTTATCGACTTTGTTTTTATCGACTTTGTTTTTATTACTTTGTTTGTTTCGACTTTGTTGTTATCGACTTTATTTTTATCGACTTTGTTTTATCGACTTTGTTTTTATCGACTTTGTTTTTATCGACTTTGTTTTTATCGACCTTGTTTTTATCGACTTTGTTTTATCGACTTTTTTTATCGACTTTTTTTATCGACTTTGTTGTTATCGACTTTGTTTTTATCGACTTTGTTTTTATCGACTTTGTTTTATGGACTTCGTTTTTATCGACTTTGTTTGTTTCGACTTTGTTTTTATCGACTTTGTTATTATCGACTTTGTTTTTATCGATTTTGTTTTTATCGACTTTATTTTTATCGACTTTGTTTTATCGACTTTGTTTTTATCGACTTTGTTTTTATTACTTTGTTTGTTTCGACTTTGTTGTTATCGACTTGTTTTTATCGACTTTGTTTATATCAACTGTTTTTATCGACTTTTCTTATCGACTTGTTTTTATCGATTTTGTTTTTATCGACTTTGTTTTTATCGACTTTGTTTTTATCGACTTTGTTTTTATCGACTTTGTTTTTATCGACTTCTTTTTTATCGACTTTATTTTTATCGACTTTGTTTTATCGACTTTGTTTTTATCGACTTTGTTTTTATCGACCTTGTTTTTATCGACTTTGTTTTATCGACTTTTTTTATCGACTTTTTTTATCGACTTGTTTTTATCAACTTTGTTGTTATCGACTTTGTTTTTATCGACTTTGTTTTCATCGACTTTGTTTTATGGACTTCGTTTTTATCGATTTTTTTTTATCGACTTCGTTTTTATTGACTTTGTTTTTATCGACTTTGTTTCGACTTTGTTTTTATCGACTTTGTTTTTATCGACTTTGTTTTTATCGACTTTGTTTTTATCGACTTTGTATTATCGACTTTGTTTTAATAGACTTCGTTTTTATCGACTTCGTTTATATCGACTTTGTTTTTATCGACTTTGTTTTTATCGACTTTGTTTTTATCGACTTTGTTTTTATCGACTTTGTTTTTATCGACTTTGTTTGTTTCGACTTTGTTTTTATCGACTTTGTTTTTATCGGCTTTGTTTTTATCGACTTCGTTTTTATCGATTTTTTTTTATCGACTTCGTTTTTATCGACTTTGTTTTTATCGACTTTGTTTCGACTTTGTTTTTATCGACTTTGTTTTATCGACTTTGTTTTTATCGACTTTGTTTTTATTACTTTGTTTGTTTCGACTTTGTTGTTATCGACTTGTTTTTATCGACTTTGTTTATATCAACTGTTTTTATCGATTTTTCTTATCGACTTGTTTTTATCGATTTTGTTTTTATCGACTTTGTTTTTATCGACTTTGTTTTTATCGACTTTGTTTTTATCGACTTTGTTTTTATCGACTTCTTTTTTATCGACTTTATTTTTATCGACTTTATTTTTATCGACTTTGTTTTATCGACTTTGTTTTTATCGACTTTGTTTTATCGACTTTTTTTATCGACTTTTTTTATCGACTTTGTTGTTATCGACTTTGTTTTTATCGACTTTGTTTTTATCGACTTTGTTTTATGGACTTCGTTTTTATCGACTTTGTTTGTTTCGACTTTGTTTTTATCGACTTTGTTTTTATCGACTTTGTTATTATCGACTTTGTTTTTATCGATTTTGTTTTTATCGACTTTATTTTTATCGACTTTGTTTTATCGACTTTGTTTTTATCGACTTTGTTTTTATTACTTTGTTTGTTTCGACTTTGTTGTTATCGACTTGTTTTTATCGACTTTGTTTATATCAACTGTTTTTATCGACTTTTCTTATCGACTTGTTTTTATCGATTTTGTTTTTATCGACTTTGTTTTTATCGACTTTGTTTTTATCGACTTTGTTTTTATCGACTTTGTTTTTATCGACTTCTTTTTTATCGACTTTATTTTTATCGACTTTATTTTTATCGACTTTGTTTTATCGACTTTGTTTTTATCGACTTTGTTTTTATCGACCTTGTTTTTATCGACTTTGTTTTATCGACTTTTTTTATCGACTTTTTTTATCGACTTTGTTGTTATCGACTTTGT
This sequence comes from Agrochola lychnidis, assembly GCA_963680765.1. Classification (NCBI taxonomy): domain Eukaryota; kingdom Metazoa; phylum Arthropoda; class Insecta; order Lepidoptera; family Noctuidae; genus Agrochola; species Agrochola lychnidis. Next base: position 14,556,110 of record OY796869.1, on the reverse strand, counting down.
TTTTATCGACTTTGTTTTTATCGACTTTGTTTTATGGACTTCGTTTTTATCGACTTTGTTTGTTTCGACTTTGTTTTTATCGACTTTGTTATTATCGACTTTGTTTTTATCGATTTTGTTTTTATCGACTTTATTTTTATCGACTTTGTTTTATCGACTTTGTTTTTATCGACTTTGTTTTTATTACTTTGTTTGTTTCGACTTTGTTGTTATCGACTTGTTTTTATCGACTTTGTTTATATCAACTGTTTTTATCGACTTTTCTTATCGACTTGTTTTTATCGATTTTGTTTTTATCGACTTTGTTTTTATCGACTTTGTTTTTATCGACTTTGTTTTTATCGACTTTGTTTTATCGACTTTGTTTTTATCGACTTTGTTTTTATCGACCTTGTTTTTATCGACTTTGTTTTATCGACTTTTTTTATCGACTTTTTTTATCGACTTTGTTTTATCGACTTTGTTTTTATCGACTTTGTTTTTATTACTTTGTTTGTTTCGACTTTGTTGTTATCGACTTGTTTTTATCGACTTTGTTTTCATCGACTTTGTTTTATGGACTTCGTTTTTATCGATTTTTTTTTATCGACTTCGTTTTTATTGACTTTGTTTTTATCGACTTTGTTTCGACTTTGTTTTTATCGACTTTGTTTTTATCGACTTTGTTTTTATCGACTTTGTTTTTATCGACTTTGTATTATCGACTTTGTTTTAATAGACTTCGTTTTTATCGACTTCGTTTATATCGACTTTGTTTTTATCGACTTTGTTTTTATCGACTTTGTTTTTATCGACTTTGTTTTTATCGACTTTGTTTTTATCGACTTTGTTTGTTTCGACTTTGTTTTTATCGACTTTGTTTTTATCGGCTTTGTTTTTATCGACTTCGTTTTTATCGATTTTTTTTTATCGACTTCGTTTTTATCGACTTTGTTTTTATCGACTTTGTTTTATCGACTTTGTTTTTATCGACTTTGTTTTTATCGACCTTGTTTTTATCGACTTTGTTTTATCGACTTTTTTTATCGACTTTTTTTATCGACTTTGTTGTTATCGACTTTGTTTTTATCGACTTTGTTTTTATCGACTTTGTTTTATGGACTTCGTTTTTATCGACTTTGTTTGTTTCGACTTTGTTTTTATCGACTTTGTTATTATCGACTTTGTTTTTATCGATTTTGTTTTTATCGACTTTATTTTTATCGACTTTGTTTTATCGACTTTGTTTTTATCGACTTTGTTTTTATTACTTTGTTTGTTTCGACTTTGTTGTTATCGACTTGTTTTTATCGACTTTGTTTATATCAACTGTTTTTATCGACTTTTCTTATCGACTTGTTTTTATCGATTTTGTTTTTATCGACTTTGTTTTTATCGACTTTGTTTTTATCGACTTTGTTTTTATCGACTTTGTTTTTATCGACTTCTTTTTTATCGACTTTATTTTTATCGACTTTGTTTTATCGACTTTGTTTTTATCGACTTTGTTTTTATCGACCTTGTTTTTATCGACTTTGTTTTATCGACTTTTTTTATCGACTTTTTTTATCGACTTGTTTTTATCAACTTTGTTGTTATCGACTTTGTTTTTATCGACTTTGTTTTCATCGACTTTGTTTTATGGACTTCGTTTTTATCGATTTTTTTTTATCGACTTCGTTTTTATTGACTTTGTTTTTATCGACTTTGTTTCGACTTTGTTTTTATCGACTTTGTTTTTATCGACTTTGTTTTTATCGACTTTGTTTTTATCGACTTTGTATTATCGACTTTGTTTTAATAGACTTCGTTTTTATCGACTTTGTTTTATCGACTTTTTTTATCGACTTTTTTTATCGACTTGTTTTTATCAACTTTGTTGTTATCGACTTTGTTTTTATCGACTTTGTTTTTATCGACTTTGTTTTATGGACTTCGTTTTTATCGATTTTTTTTTATCGACTTCGTTTTTATTGACTTTGTTTTTATCGACTTTGTTTCGACTTTGTTTTTATCGACTTTGTTTTTATCGACTTTGTTTTTATCGACTTTGTTTTTATCGACTTTGTATTATCGACTTTGTTTTAATAGACTTCGTTTTTATCGACTTCGTTTATATCGACTTTGTTTTTATCGACTTTGTTTTTATCGACTTTGTTTTTATCGACTTTGTTTTTATCGACTTTGTTTTTATCGACTTTGTTTTTATCGACTTTGTTTTTATAGATTTTGTTTTTATCGACTTTATTTTTATCGACTTTGTTTTATCGACTTTGTGTTTATCGACTTTGTTTTTATTACTTTGTTTGTTTCGACTTTGTTGTTATCGACTTGTTTTTATCGACTTTGTTTATATCAACTGTTTTTATCGACTTTTCTTATCGACTTGTTTTTATCGATTTTGTTTTTATCGACTTTGTTTTTATCGACTTTGTTTTTATCGACTTTGTTTTTATCGACTTTGTTTTTATAGACTTCGTTTTAATCAACTTTGTTTATATCGACTTTGTTTTAATCGACTTTGTTTTTATCGACTTTGTTTTTATCGACTTTGTTTTTATCGACTTTGTTTTTATCGACTTTGTTTTATCGACTTTGTTTTTATCGACTTTGTTTTTATCGACTATGTTTTTATCGACTTTGTTTTTATCGACTATGTTTTTATCGACTTTGTTTTTATCGACTTTGTTTTTATCGACTTTGTTTGTTTCGACTTTGTTTTTATCGACTTTGTTTTTATCGGCTTTGTTTTTATCGACTTCGTTTTTATCGATTTTTTTTTTATCGACTTCGTTTTTATCGACTTTGTTTTTATCGACTTTGTTTCGACTTTGTTTTTATCGACTTTGTTTTATCGACTTTGTTTTTATCGACTTTGTTTTTATTACTTTGTTTGTTTCGACTTTGTTGTTATCGACTTGTTTTTATAGACTTCGTTTTAATCAACTTTGTTTATATCGACTTTGTTTTAATCGACTTTGTTTTTATCGACTTTGTTTTTATCGACTTTGTTTTTATCGACTTTGTTTTTATCGACTTTGTTTTATCGACTTTGTTTTTATCGACTTTGTTTTTATCGACTATGTTTTTATCGACTATGTTTTTATCGACTTTGTTTTTATCGACTTTGTTTTTATCGACTTTGTTTGTTTCGACTTTGTTTTTATCGACTTTGTTTTTATCGGCTTTGTTTTTATCGACTTCGTTTTTATCGATTTTTTTTTATCGACTCCGTTTTTATCGACTTTGTTTTTAACGACTTTGTTTCGACTTTGTTTTTATCGACTTTGTTTTATCGACTTTGTTTTTATCGACTTTGTTTTTATTACTTTGTTTGTTTCGACTTTGTTGTTATCGACTTGTTTTTATCGACTTTGTTTATATCAACTGTTTTTATCGACTTTTCTTATCGACTTGTTTTTATCGATTTTGTTTTTATCGACTTTGTTTTTATCGACTTTGTTTTTATCGACTTTGTTTTTATCGACTTTGTTTTTATCGACTTCTTTTTTATCGACTTTATTTTTATCGACTTTATTTTTATCGACTTTGTTTTATCGACTTTGTTTTTATCGACTTTGTTTTTATCGACCTTGTTTTTATCGACTTTGTTTTATCGACTTTTTTTATCGACTTTTTTTATCGACTTTGTTGTTATCGACTTTGTTTTTATCGACTTTGTTTTTATCGACTTTGTTTTATGGACTTCGTTTTTATCGACTTTGTTTGTTTCGACTTTGTTTTTATCGACTTTGTTATTATCGACTTTGTTTTTATCGATTTTGTTTTTATCGACTTTATTTTTATCGACTTTGTTTTATCGACTTTGTTTTTATCGACTTTGTTTTTATTACTTTGTTTGTTTCGACTTTGTTGTTATCGACTTGTTTTTATCGACTTTGTTTATATCAACTGTTTTTATCGACTTTTCTTATCGACTTGTTTTTATCGATTTTGTTTTTATCGACTTTGTTTTTATCGACTTTGTTTTTATCGACTTTGTTTTTATCGACTTTGTTTTTATCGACTTCTTTTTTATCGACTTTATTTTTATCGACTTTGTTTTATCGACTTTGTTTTTATCGACTTTGTTTTTATCGACCTTGTTTTTATCGACTTTGTTTTATCGACTTTTTTTATCGACTTTTTTTATCGACTTGTTTTTATCAACTTTGTTGTTATCGACTTTGTTTTTATCGACTTTGTTTTCATCGACTTTGTTTTATGGACTTCGTTTTTATCGATTTTTTTTTATCGACTTCGTTTTTATTGACTTTGTTTTTATCGACTTTGTTTCGACTTTGTTTTTATCGACTTTGTTTTTATCGACTTTGTTTTTATCGACTTTGTTTTTATCGACTTTGTATTATCGACTTTGTTTTAATAGACTTCGTTTTTATCGACTTCGTTTATATCGACTTTGTTTTTATCGACTTTGTTTTTATCGACTTTGTTTTTATCGACTTTGTTTTTATCGACTTTGTTTTTATCGACTTTGTTTGTTTCGACTTTGTTTTTATCGACTTTGTTTTTATCGGCTTTGTTTTTATCGACTTCGTTTTTATCGATTTTTTTTTATCGACTTCGTTTTTATCGACTTTGTTTTTATCGACTTTGTTTCGACTTTGTTTTTATCGACTTTGTTTTATCGACTTTGTTTTTATCGACTTTGTTTTTATTACTTTGTTTGTTTCGACTTTGTTGTTATCGACTTGTTTTTATCGACTTTGTTTATATCAACTGTTTTTATCGATTTTTCTTATCGACTTGTTTTTATCGATTTTGTTTTTATCGACTTTGTTTTTATCGACTTTGTTTTTATCGACTTTGTTTTTATCGACTTTGTTTTTATCGACTTCTTTTTTATCGACTTTATTTTTATCGACTTTATTTTTATCGACTTTGTTTTATCGACTTTGTTTTTATCGACTTTGTTTTATCGACTTTTTTTATCGACTTTTTTTATCGACTTTGTTGTTATCGACTTTGTTTTTATCGACTTTGTTTTTATCGACTTTGTTTTATGGACTTCGTTTTTATCGACTTTGTTTGTTTCGACTTTGTTTTTATCGACTTTGTTTTTATCGACTTTGTTATTATCGACTTTGTTTTTATCGATTTTGTTTTTATCGACTTTATTTTTATCGACTTTGTTTTATCGACTTTGTTTTTATCGACTTTGTTTTTATTACTTTGTTTGTTTCGACTTTGTTGTTATCGACTTGTTTTTATCGACTTTGTTTATATCAACTGTTTTTATCGACTTTTCTTATCGACTTGTTTTTATCGATTTTGTTTTTATCGACTTTGTTTTTATCGACTTTGTTTTTATCGACTTTGTTTTTATCGACTTCTTTTTTATCGACTTTATTTTTATCGACTTTATTTTTATCGACTTTGTTTTATCGACTTTGTTTTTATCGACTTTGTTTTTATCGACCTTGTTTTTATCGACTTTGTTTTATCGACTTTTTTTATCGACTTTTTTTATCGACTTTGTTGTTATCGACTTTGTTTTTATCGACTTTGTTTTTATCGACTTTGTTTTATGGACTTCGTTTTTATCGACTTTGTTTGTTTCGACTTTGTTTTTATCGACTTTGTTATTATCGACTTTGTTTTTATCGATTTTGTTTTTATCGACTTTATTTTTATCGACTTTGTTTTATCGACTTTGTTTTTATCGACTTTGTTTTTATTACTTTGTTTGTTTCGACTTTGTTGTTATCGACTTGTTTTTATCGACTTTGTTTATATCAACTGTTTTTATCGACTTTTCTTATCGACTTGTTTTTATCGATTTTGTTTTTATCGACTTTGTTTTTATCGACTTTGTTTTTATCGACTTTGTTTTTATCGACTTTGTTTTATCGACTTTGTTTTTATCGACTTTGTTTTTATCGACCTTGTTTTTATCGACTTTGTTTTATCGACTTTTTTTATCGACTTTTTTTATCGACTTTGTTTTATCGACTTTGTTTTTATCGACTTTGTTTTTATTACTTTGTTTGTTTCGACTTTGTTGTTATCGACTTGTTTTTATCGACTTTGTTTTCATCGACTTTGTTTTATGGACTTCGTTTTTATCGATTTTTTTGTATCGACTTCGTTTTTATTGACTTTGTTTTTATCGACTTTGTTTCGACTTTGTTTTTATCGACTTTGTTTTTATCGACTTTGTTTTTATCGACTTTGTATTATCGACTTTGTTTTAATAGACTTCGTTTTTATCGACTTCGTTTATATCGACTTTGTTTTTATCGACTTTGTTTTTATCGACTTTGTTTTTATCGACTTTGTTTTTATCGACTTTGTTTTTATCGACTTTGTTTGTTTCGACTTTGTTTTTATCGACTTTGTTTTTATCGGCTTTGTTTTTATCGACTTCGTTTTTATCGATTTTTTTTTATCGACTTCGTTTTTATCGACTTTGTTTTTATCGACTTTGTTTCGACTTTGTTTTTATCGACTTTGTTTTATCGACTTTGTTTTTATCGACTTTGTTTTTATTACTTTGTTTGTTTCGACTTTGTTGTTATCGACTTGTTTTTATCGACTTTGTTTATATCAACTGTTTTTATCGATTTTTCTTATCGACTTGTTTTTATCGATTTTGTTTTTATCGACTTTGTTTTTATCGACTTTGTTTTTATCGACTTTGTTTTTATCGACTTTGTTTTTATCGACTTCTTTTTTATCGACTTTATTTTTATCGACTTTATTTTTATCGACTTTGTTTTATCGACTTTGTTTTTATCGACTTTGTTTTATCGACTTTTTTTATCGACTTTTTTTATCGACTTTGTTGTTATCGACTTTGTTTTTATCGACTTTGTTTTTATCGACTTTGTTTTATGGACTTCGTTTTTATCGACTTTGTTTGTTTCGACTTTGTTTTTATCGACTTTGTTTTTATCGACTTTGTTATTATCGACTTTGTTTTTATCGATTTTGTTTTTATCGACTTTATTTTTATCGACTTTGTTTTATCGACTTTGTTTTTATCGACTTTGTTTTTATTACTTTGTTTGTTTCGACTTTGTTGTTATCGACTTGTTTTTATCGACTTTGTTTATATCAACTGTTTTTATCGACTTTTCTTATCGACTTGTTTTTATCGATTTTGTTTTTATCGACTTTGTTTTTATCGACTTTGTTTTTATCGACTTTGTTTTTATCGACTTTGTTTTTATCGACTTCTTTTTTATCGACTTTATTTTTATCGACTTTGTTTTATCGACTTTGTTTTTATCGACTTTGTTTTTATCGACCTTGTTTTTATCGACTTTGTTTTATCGACTTTTTTATCGACTTTTTTATCGACTTGTTTTTATCAACTTTGTTGTTATCGACTTTGTTTTTATCGACTTTGTTTTCATCGACTTTGTTTTATCGACTTTGTTTTTATCGACTTTGTTTTTATTACTTTGTTTGTTTCGACTTTGTTGTTATCGACTTGTTTTTATCGACTTTGTTTATATCAACTGTTTTTATCGACTTTTCTTATCGACTTGTTTTTATCGATTTTGTTTTTATCGACTTTGTTTTTATCGACTTTGTTTTTATCGACTTTGTTTTTATCGACTTTGTTTTTATCGACTTCTTTTTTATCGACTTTATTTTTATCGACTTTATTTTTATCGACTTTGTTTTATCGACTTTGTTTTTATCGACTTTGTTTTTATCGACCTTGTTTTTATCGACTTTGTTTTATCGACTTTTTTTATCGACTTTTTTTATCGACTTTGTTGTTATCGACTTTGTTTTTATCGACTTTGTTTTTATCGACTTTGTTTTATGGACTTCGTTTTTATCGACTTTGTTTGTTTCGACTTTGTTTTTATCGACTTTGTTATTATCGACTTTGTTTTTATCGATTTTGTTTTTATCGACTTTATTTTTATCGACTTTGTTTTATCGACTTTGTTTTTATCGACTTTGTTTTTATTACTTTGTTTGTTTCGACTTTGTTGTTATCGACTTGTTTTTATCGACTTTGTTTATATCAACTGTTTTTATCGACTTTTCTTATCGACTTGTTTTTATCGATTTTGTTTTTATCGACTTTGTTTTTATCGACTTTGTTTTTATCGACTTTGTTTTTATCGACTTTGTTTTATCGACTTTGTTTTTATCGACTTTGTTTTTATCGACCTTGTTTTTATCGACTTTGTTTTATCGACTTTTTTTATCGACTTTTTTTATCGACTTTGTTGTTATCGACTTTGTTTTTATCGACTTTGTTTTTATCGACTTTGTTTTATGGACTTCGTTTTTATCGACTTTGTTTGTTTCGACTTTGTTTTTATCGACTTTGTTATTATCGACTTTGTTTTTATCGATTTTGTTTCGACTTTGTTTTTATCGACTTTGTTTTATCGACTTTGTTTTTATCGACTTTGTTTTTATTACTTTGTTTGTTTCGACTTTGTTGTTATCGACTTGTTTTTATCGACTTTGTTTTCATCGACTTTGTTTTTATCGACTTTGTTTCGACTTTGTTTTATCGACTTTGTTTTTATCGACTTTGTTTTTATCGACTTTGTTTTTATCGACTTTGTTTTTATTGACTTTGTTTTTATCGACTTCGTTTTTATTGACTTTGTTTTTATCGACTTTGTTTCGACTTTGTTTTTATCGACTTTGTTTTTATCGACTTTGTTTTTATCGACTTTGTTTTTATCGACTTTGTTTTATCGACTTTGTTTTTATAGACTTCGTTTTAATCAACTTTGTTTATATCGACTTTGTTTTAATCGACTTTGTTTTTATCGACTTTGTTTTTATCGACTTTGTTTTTATCGACTTTGTTTTTATCGACTTTGTTTTATCGACTTTGTTTTTATCGACTTTGTTTTTATCGACTATGTTTTTATCGACTTTGTTTTTATCGACTATGTTTTTATCGACTTTGTTTTTATCGACTTTGTTTTTATCGACTTTGTTTGTTTCGACTTTGTTTTTATCGACTTTGTTTTTATCGGCTTTGTTTTTATCGACTTCGTTTTTATCGACTTTGTTTTTATCGACTTTGTTTTTATCGACTTTGTTTTTATCGACTTTGTTTTATCGACTTTGTTTTTATCGACTTTGTTTTTATTACTTTGTTTGTTTCGACTTTGTTGTTATCGACTTGTTTTTATAGACTTCGTTTTAATCAACTTTGTTTATATCGACTTTGTTTTAATCGACTTTGTTTTTATCGACTTGTTTTTATCGACTTTGTTTATATCAACTGTTTTTATCGACTTTTCTTATCGACTTGTTTTTATCGATTTTGTTTTTATCGACTTTGTTTTTATCGACTTTGTTTTTATCGACTTTGTTTTTATCGACTTTGTTTTTATCGACTTCTTTTTTATCGACTTTATTTTTATCGACTTTATTTTTATCGACTTTGTTTTATCGACTTTGTTTTTATCGACTTTGTTTTTATCGACCTTGTTTTTATCGACTTTGTTTTATCGACTTTTTTTATCGACTTTTTTTTATCAACTTTGTTGTTATCGACTTTGTTTTTATCGACTTTGTTTTCATCGACTTTGTTTTATGGACTTCGTTTTTATCGATTTTTTTTTATCGACTTCGTTTTTATTGACTTTGTTTTTATCGACTTTGTTTCGACTTTGTTTTTATCGACTTTGTTTTTATAGACTTCGTTTTAATCAACTTTGTTTATATCGACTTTGTTTTAATCGACTTTGTTTTTATCGACTTTGTTTTTATCGACTTTGTTTTTATCGACTTTGTTTTTATCGACTTTGTTTTATCGACTTTGTTTTTATCGACTTTGTTTTTATCGACTATGTTTTTATCGACTTTGTTTTTATCGACTATGTTTTTATCGACTTTGTTTTTATCGACTTTGTTTTTATCGACTTTGTTTGTTTCGACTTTGTTTTTATCGACTTTGTTTTTATCGGCTTTGTTTTTATCGACTTCGTTTTTATCGACTTTGTTTTTATCGACTTTGTTTTTATCGACTTTGTTTTTATCGACTTTGTTTCGACTTTGTTTTTATCGACTTTGTTTTATCGACTTTGTTTTTATCGACTTTGTTTTTATTACTTTGTTTGTTTCGACTTTGTTGTTATCGACTTGTTTTTATAGACTTCGTTTTAATCAACTTTGTTTATATCGACTTTGTTTTAATCGACTTTGTTTTTATCGACTTGTTTTTATCGACTTTGTTTATATCAACTGTTTTTATCGACTTTTCTTATCGACTTGTTTTTATCGATTTTGTTTTTATCGACTTTGTTTTTATCGACTTTGTTTTTATCGACTTTGTTTTTATCGACTTTGTTTTTATCGACTTCTTTTTTATCGACTTTATTTTTATCGACTTTATTTTTATCGACTTTGTTTTATCGACTTTGTTTTTATCGACTTTGTTTTTATCGACCTTGTTTTTATCGACTTTGTTTTATCGACTTTTTTTATCGACTTTTTTTATCGACTTTGTTGTTATCGACTTTGTTTTTATCGACTTTGTTTTTATCGACTTTGTTTTATGGACTTCGTTTTTATCGACTTTGTTTGTTTCGACTTTGTTTTTATCGACTTTGTTATTATCGACTTTGTTTTTATCGATTTTGTTTTTATCGACTTTATTTTTATCGACTTTGTTTTATCGACTTTGTTTTTATCGACTTTGTTTTTATTACTTTGTTTGTTTCGACTTTGTTGTTATCGACTTGTTTTTATCGACTTTGTTTATATCAACTGTTTTTATCGACTTTTCTTATCGACTTGTTTTTATCGATTTTGTTTTTATCGACTTTGTTTTTATCGACTTTGTTTTTATCGACTTTGTTTTTATCGACTTTGTTTTTATCGACTTCTTTTTTATCGACTTTATTTTTATCGACTTTGTTTTATCGACTTTGTTTTTATCGACTTTGTTTTTATCGACCTTGTTTTTATCGACTTTGTTTTATCGACTTTTTTTATCGACTTTTTTTATCGACTTGTTTTTATCAACTTTGTTGTTATCGACTTTGTTTTTATCGACTTTGTTTTCATCGACTTTGTTTTATGGACTTCGTTTTTATCGATTTTTTTTTATCGACTTCGTTTTTATTGACTTTGTTTTTATCGACTTTGTTTCGACTTTGTTTTTATCGACTTTGTTTTTATCGACTTTGTTTTTATCGACTTTGTTTTTATCGACTTTGTATTATCGACTTTGTTTTAATAGACTTCGTTTTTATCGACTTTGTTTTATCGACTTTTTTTATCGACTTTTTTTATCGACTTGTTTTTATCAACTTTGTTGTTATCGACTTTGTTTTTATCGACTTTGTTTTTATCGACTTTGTTTTATGGACTTCGTTTTTATCGATTTTTTTTTATCGACTTCGTTTTTATTGACTTTGTTTTTATCGACTTTGTTTCGACTTTGTTTTTATCGACTTTGTTTTTATCGACTTTGTTTTTATCGACTTTGTTTTTATCGACTTTGTATTATCGACTTTGTTTTAATAGACTTCGTTTTTATCGACTTCGTTTATATCGACTTTGTTTTTATCGACTTTGTTTTTATCGACTTTGTTTTTATCGACTTTGTTTTTATCGACTTTGTTTTTATCGACTTTGTTATTATCGACTTTGTTTTTATAGATTTTGTTTTTATCGACTTTATTTTTATCGACTTTGTTTTATCGACTTTGTGTTTATCGACTTTGTTTTTATTACTTTGTTTGTTTCGACTTTGTTGTTATCGACTTGTTTTTATCGACTTTGTTTATATCAACTGTTTTTATCGACTTTTCTTATCGACTTGTTTTTATCGATTTTGTTTTTATCGACTTTGTTTTTATCGACTTTGTTTTTATCGACTTTGTTTTTATCGACTTTGTTTTTATCGACTTCTTTTTTATCGACTTTATTTTTATCGACTTTATTTTTATCGACTTTGTTTTATCGACTTTGTTTTTATCGACTTTGTTTTTATCGACCTTGTTTTTATCGACTTTGTTTTATCGACTTTTTTTATCGACTTTTTTTATCGACTTTGTTGTTATCGACTTTGTTTTTATCGACTTTGTTTTTATCGACTTTGTTTTATGGACTTCGTTTTTATCGACTTTGTTTGTTTCGACTTTGTTTTTATCGACTTTGTTTGTTTCGACTTTGTTTTTATCGACTTTGTTTTTATCGGCTTTGTTTTTATCGACTTTGTTTTTATCGACTTTGTTTTTATCGACTTTTTTTTATCGACTTGTTTTTATCGACTTTGTTTTATCGACTTTGTTTTTATCGACTTTGTTTTTATCGACTTTGTTTTTATCGATTTTGTTTTTATCGACTTTGTTTTTATCGACTTTGTTTTTATCGACTTCTTTTTTATCGACTTTATTTTTATCGACTTTGTTTTATCGACTTTGTTTTTATCGACTTTGTTTTTATCGACTTTGTTTTTATCGACTTCGTTTTTATTGACTTTGTTTTTATCGACTTTGTTTCGACTTTGTTTTTATCGACTTTGTTTTTATCGACTTTGTTTTTATCGACTTTGTTTTTATCGACTTTGTTTCGACTTTGTTTTTATCGACTTTGTTTTTATCGGCTTTGTTTTTATCGACTTCGCTTTAATCGATTTTTTTTTATCGACTTCGTTTTTATCGACTTTGTTTTTATCGACTTTGTTTCGACTTTGTTTTTATCGACTTTGTTTTTATCGACTTTGTTTTTATCGACTTTGTTTTTATAGATTTTGTTTTTATCGACTTTATTTTTATCGACTTTGTTTTATCGACTTTGTGTTTATCGACTTTGTTTTTATTACTTTGTTTGTTTCGACTTTGTTGTTATCGACTTGTTTTTATCGACTTTGTTTATATCAACTGTTTTTATCGACTTTTCTTATCGACTTGTTTTTATCGATTTTGTTTTTATCGACTTTGTTTTTATCGACTTTGTTTTTATCGACTTTGTTTTTATCGACTTTGTTTTTATCGACTTCTTTTTTATCGACTTTATTTTTATCGACTTTATTTTTATCGACTTTGTTTATATCAACTGTTTTTATCGACTTTTCTTATCGACTTGTTTTTATCGATTTTGTTTTTATCGACTTTGTTTTTATCGACTTTGTTTTTATCGACTTCTTTTTTATCGACTTTATTTTTATCGACTTTGTTTTATCGACTTTGTTTTTATCGACTTTGTTTTTATCGACTTTGTTTTTATCGACTTCGTTTTTATTGACTTTGTTTTTATCGACTTTGTTTCGACTTTGTTTTTATCGACTTTGTTTTTATCGACTTTGTTTTTATCGACTTTGTTTTTATCGACTTTGTTTGTTTCGACTTTGTTTTTATCGACTTTGTTTTTATCGGCTTTGTTTTTATCGACTTCGCTTTAATCGATTTTTTTTTATCGACTTCGTTTTTATCGACTTTGTTTTTATCGACTTTTTTTCGACTTTGTTTTTATCGACTTTGTTTTATCGACTTTGTTTTTATCGACTTTGTTTTTATCGACTTTGTTTTTATCGACTTTGTTTTTATAGATTTTGTTTTTATCGACTTTATTTTTATCGACTTTGTTTTATCGACTTTGTGTTTATCGACTTTGTTTTTATTACTTTGTTTGTTTCGACTTTGTTGTTATCGACTTGTTTTTATCGACTTTGTTTATATCAACTGTTTTTATCGACTTTTCTTATCGACTTGTTTTTATCGATTTTGTTTTTATCGACTTTGTTTTTATCGACTTTGTTTTTATCGACTTTGTTTTTATCGACTTTGTTTTTATCGACTTCTTTTTTATCGACTTTATTTTTATCGACTTCGTTTTTATCGACTTTGTTTTTATCGACTTTGTTTCGACTTTGTTTTTATCGACTTTGTTTTTATAGATTTTGTTTTTATCGACTTTATTTTTATCGACTTTGTTTTATCGACTTTGTTGTTATCGACTTTGTTTTTATCGACTTTGTTTTTATCGACTTTGTTTTATGGACTTCGTTTTTATCGACTTTGTTTATATCGACTTTGTTTTTATCGACTTTGTTTTTATCGACTTTGTTTGTTTCGACTTTGTTTTTATCGACTTTGTTTTTATCGGCTTTGTTTTTATCGACTTCGTTTTTATCGATTTTTTTTTTATCGACTTCGTTTTTATCGACTTTGTTTTTATCGACTTTGTTTCGACTTTGTTTTTATCGACTTTGTTTTATCGACTTTGTTTTTATCGACTTTGTTTTTATTACTTTGTTTGTTTCGACTTTGTTGTTATCGACTTGTTTTTATAGACTTCGTTTTAATCAACTTTGTTTATATCGACTTTGTTTTAATCGACTTTGTTTTTATCGACTTTGTTTTTATCGACTTTGTTTTTATCGACTTTGTTTTTATCGACTTTGTTTTATCGACTTTGTTTTTATCGACTTTGTTTTTATCGACTATGTTTTTATCGACTATGTTTTTATCGACTTTGTTTTTATCGACTTTGTTTTTATCGACTTTGTTTGTTTCGACTTTGTTTTTATCGACTTTGTTTTTATCGGCTTTGTTTTTATCGACTTCGTTTTTATCGATTTTTTTTTATCGACTCCGTTTTTATCGACTTTGTTTTTAACGACTTTGTTTCGACTTTGTTTTTATCGACTTTGTTTTATCGACTTTGTTTTTATCGACTTTGTTTTTATTACTTTGTTTGTTTCGACTTTGTTGTTATCGACTTGTTTTTATCGACTTTGTTTATATCAACTGTTTTTATCGACTTTTCTTATCGACTTGTTTTTATCGATTTTGTTTTTATCGACTTTGTTTTTATCGACTTTGTTTTTATCGACTTTGTTTTTATCGACTTTGTTTTTATCGACTTCTTTTTTATCGACTTTATTTTTATCGACTTTATTTTTATCGACTTTGTTTTATCGACTTTGTTTTTATCGACTTTGTTTTTATCGACCTTGTTTTTATCGACTTTGTTTTATCGACTTTTTTTATCGACTTTTTTTATCGACTTTGTTGTTATCGACTTTGTTTTTATCGACTTTGTTTTTATCGACTTTGTTTTATGGACTTCGTTTTTATCGACTTTGTTTGTTTCGACTTTGTTTTTATCGACTTTGTTATTATCGACTTTGTTTTTATCGATTTTGTTTTTATCGACTTTATTTTTATCGACTTTGTTTTATCGACTTTGTTTTTATCGACTTTGTTTTTATTACTTTGTTTGTTTCGACTTTGTTGTTATCGACTTGTTTTTATCGACTTTGTTTATATCAACTGTTTTTATCGACTTTTCTTATCGACTTGTTTTTATCGATTTTGTTTTTATCGACTTTGTTTTTATCGACTTTGTTTTTATCGACTTTGTTTTTATCGACTTTGTTTTTATCGACTTCTTTTTTATCGACTTTATTTTTATCGACTTTGTTTTATCGACTTTGTTTTTATCGACTTTGTTTTTATCGACCTTGTTTTTATCGACTTTGTTTTATCGACTTTTTTTATCGACTTTTTTTATCGACTTGTTTTTATCAACTTTGTTGTTATCGACTTTGTTTTTATCGACTTTGTTTTCATCGACTTTGTTTTATGGACTTCGTTTTTATCGATTTTTTTTTATCGACTTCGTTTTTATTGACTTTGTTTTTATCGACTTTGTTTCGACTTTGTTTTTATCGACTTTGTTTTTATCGACTTTGTTTTTATCGACTTTGTTTTTATCGACTTTGTATTATCGACTTTGTTTTAATAGACTTCGTTTTTATCGACTTCGTTTATATCGACTTTGTTTTTATCGACTTTGTTTTTATCGACTTTGTTTTTATCGACTTTGTTTTTATCGACTTTGTTTTTATCGACTTTGTTTGTTTCGACTTTGTTTTTATCGACTTTGTTTTTATCGGCTTTGTTTTTATCGACTTCGTTTTTATCGATTTTTTTTTATCGACTTCGTTTTTATCGACTTTGTTTTTATCGACTTTGTTTCGACTTTGTTTTTATCGACTTTGTTTTATCGACTTTGTTTTTATCGACTTTGTTTTTATTACTTTGTTTGTTTCGACTTTGTTGTTATCGACTTGTTTTTATCGACTTTGTTTATATCAACTGTTTTTATCGATTTTTCTTATCGACTTGTTTTTATCGATTTTGTTTTTATCGACTTTGTTTTTATCGACTTTGTTTTTATCGACTTTGTTTTTATCGACTTTGTTTTTATCGACTTCTTTTTTATCGACTTTATTTTTATCGACTTTATTTTTATCGACTTTGTTTTATCGACTTTGTTTTTATCGACTTTGTTTTATCGACTTTTTTTATCGACTTTTTTTATCGACTTTGTTGTTATCGACTTTGTTTTTATCGACTTTGTTTTTATCGACTTTGTTTTATGGACTTCGTTTTTATCGACTTTGTTTGTTTCGACTTTGTTTTTATCGACTTTGTTTTTATCGACTTTGTTATTATCGACTTTGTTTTTATCGATTTTGTTTTTATCGACTTTATTTTTATCGACTTTGTTTTATCGACTTTGTTTTTATCGACTTTGTTTTTATTACTTTGTTTGTTTCGACTTTGTTGTTATCGACTTGTTTTTATCGACTTTGTTTATATCAACTGTTTTTATCGACTTTTCTTATCGACTTGTTTTTATCGATTTTGTTTTTATCGACTTTGTTTTTATCGACTTTGTTTTTATCGACTTTGTTTTTATCGACTTTGTTTTTATCGACTTCTTTTTTATCGACTTTATTTTTATCGACTTTATTTTTATCGACTTTGTTTTATCGACTTTGTTTTTATCGACTTTGTTTTTATCGACCTTGTTTTTATCGACTTTGTTTTATCGACTTTTTTTATCGACTTTTTTTATCGACTTTGTTGTTATCGACTTTGTTTTTATCGACTTTGTTTTTATCGACTTTGTTTTATGGACTTCGTTTTTATCGACTTTGTTTGTTTCGACTTTGTTTTTATCGACTTTGTTATTATCGACTTTGTTTTTATCGATTTTGTTTTTATCGACTTTATTTTTATCGACTTTGTTTTATCGACTTTGTTTTTATCGACTTTGTTTTTATTACTTTGTTTGTTTCGACTTTGTTGTTATCGACTTGTTTTTATCGACTTTGTTTATATCAACTGTTTTTATCGACTTTTCTTATCGACTTGTTTTTATCGATTTTGTTTTTATCGACTTTGTTTTTATCGACTTTGTTTTTATCGACTTTGTTTTTATCGACTTTGTTTTATCGACTTTGTTTTTATCGACTTTGTTTTTATCGACCTTGTTTTTATCGACTTTGTTTTATCGACTTTTTTTATCGACTTTTTTTATCGACTTTGTTTTATCGACTTTGTTTTTATCGACTTTGTTTTTATTACTTTGTTTGTTTCGACTTTGTTGTTATCGACTTGTTTTTATCGACTTTGTTTTCATCGACTTTGTTTTATGGACTTCGTTTTTATCGATTTTTTTTTATCGACTTCGTTTTTATTGACTTTGTTTTTATCGACTTTGTTTCGACTTTGTTTTTATCGACTTTGTTTTTATCGACTTTGTTTTTATCGACTTTGTTTTTATCGACTTTGTATTATCGACTTTGTTTTAATAGACTTCGTTTTTATCGACTTCGTTTATATCGACTTTGTTTTTATCGACTTTGTTTTTATCGACTTTGTTTTTATCGACTTTGTTTTTATCGACTTTGTTTTTATCGACTTTGTTTGTTTCGACTTTGTTTTTATCGACTTTGTTTTTATCGGCTTTGTTTTTATCGACTTCGTTTTTATCGATTTTTTTTTATCGACTTCGTTTTTATCGACTTTGTTTTTATCGACTTTGTTTCGACTTTGTTTTTATCGACTTTGTTTTATCGACTTTGTTTTTATCGACTTTGTTTTTATTACTTTGTTTGTTTCGACTTTGTTGTTATCGACTTGTTTTTATCGACTTTGTTTATATCAACTGTTTTTATCGATTTTTCTTATCGACTTGTTTTTATCGATTTTGTTTTTATCGACTTTGTTTTTATCGACTTTGTTTTTATCGACTTTGTTTTTATCGACTTTGTTTTTATCGACTTCTTTTTTATCGACTTTATTTTTATCGACTTTATTTTTATCGACTTTGTTTTATCGACTTTGTTTTTATCGACTTTGTTTTATCGACTTTTTTTATCGACTTTTTTTATCGACTTTGTTGTTATCGACTTTGTTTTTATCGACTTTGTTTTTATCGACTTTGTTTTATGGACTTCGTTTTTATCGACTTTGTTTGTTTCGACTTTGTTTTTATCGACTTTGTTTTTATCGACTTTGTTATTATCGACTTTGTTTTTATCGATTTTGTTTTTATCGACTTTATTTTTATCGACTTTGTTTTATCGACTTTGTTTTTATCGACTTTGTTTTTATTACTTTGTTTGTTTCGACTTTGTTGTTATCGACTTGTTTTTATCGACTTTGTTTATATCAACTGTTTTTATCGACTTTTCTTATCGACTTGTTTTTATCGATTTTGTTTTTATCGACTTTGTTTTTATCGACTTTGTTTTTATCGACTTTGTTTTTATCGACTTTGTTTTTATCGACTTCTTTTTTATCGACTTTATTTTTATCGACTTTGTTTTATCGACTTTGTTTTTATCGACTTTGTTTTTATCGACCTTGTTTTTATCGACTTTGTTTTATCGACTTTTTTATCGACTTTTTTATCGACTTGTTTTTATCAACTTTGTTGTTATCGACTTTGTTTTTATCGACTTTGTTTTCATCGACTTTGTTTTATCGACTTTGTTTTTATCGACTTTGTTTTTATTACTTTGTTTGTTTCGACTTTGTTGTTATCGACTTGTTTTTATCGACTTTGTTTATATCAACTGTTTTTATCGACTTTTCTTATCGACTTGTTTTTATCGATTTTGTTTTTATCGACTTTGTTTTTATCGACTTTGTTTTTATCGACTTTGTTTTTATCGACTTTGTTTTTATCGACTTCTTTTTTATCGACTTTATTTTTATCGACTTTATTTTTATCGACTTTGTTTTATCGACTTTGTTTTTATCGACTTTGTTTTTATCGACCTTGTTTTTATCGACTTTGTTTTATCGACTTTTTTTATCGACTTTTTTTATCGACTTTGTTGTTATCGACTTTGTTTTTATCGACTTTGTTTTTATCGACTTTGTTTTATGGACTTCGTTTTTATCGACTTTGTTTGTTTCGACTTTGTTTTTATCGACTTTGTTATTATCGACTTTGTTTTTATCGATTTTGTTTTTATCGACTTTATTTTTATCGACTTTGTTTTATCGACTTTGTTTTTATCGACTTTGTTTTTATTACTTTGTTTGTTTCGACTTTGTTGTTATCGACTTGTTTTTATCGACTTTGTTTATATCAACTGTTTTTATCGACTTTTCTTATCGACTTGTTTTTATCGATTTTGTTTTTATCGACTTTGTTTTTATCGACTTTGTTTTTATCGACTTTGTTTTTATCGACTTTGTTTTATCGACTTTGTTTTTATCGACTTTGTTTTTATCGACCTTGTTTTTATCGACTTTGTTTTATCGACTTTTTTTATCGACTTTTTTTATCGACTTTGTTGTTATCGACTTTGTTTTTATCGACTTTGTTTTTATCGACTTTGTTTTATGGACTTCGTTTTTATCGACTTTGTTTGTTTCGACTTTGTTTTTATCGACTTTGTTATTATCGACTTTGTTTTTATCGATTTTGTTTCGACTTTGTTTTTATCGACTTTGTTTTATCGACTTTGTTTTTATCGACTTTGTTTTTATTACTTTGTTTGTTTCGACTTTGTTGTTATCGACTTGTTTTTATCGACTTTGTTTTCATCGACTTTGTTTTTATCGACTTTGTTTCGACTTTGTTTTATCGACTTTGTTTTTATCGACTTTGTTTTTATCGACTTTGTTTTTATCGACTTTGTTTTTATTGACTTTGTTTTTATCGACTTCGTTTTTATTGACTTTGTTTTTATCGACTTTGTTTCGACTTTGTTTTTATCGACTTTGTTTTTATCGACTTTGTTTTTATCGACTTTGTTTTTATCGACTTTGTTTTATCGACTTTGTTTTTATAGACTTCGTTTTAATCAACTTTGTTTATATCGACTTTGTTTTAATCGACTTTGTTTTTATCGACTTTGTTTTTATCGACTTTGTTTTTATCGACTTTGTTTTTATCGACTTTGTTTTATCGACTTTGTTTTTATCGACTTTGTTTTTATCGACTATGTTTTTATCGACTTTGTTTTTATCGACTATGTTTTTATCGACTTTGTTTTTATCGACTTTGTTTTTATCGACTTTGTTTGTTTCGACTTTGTTTTTATCGACTTTGTTTTTATCGGCTTTGTTTTTATCGACTTCGTTTTTATCGACTTTGTTTTTATCGACTTTGTTTTTATCGACTTTGTTTTTATCGACTTTGTTTCGACTTTGTTTTTATCGACTTTGTTTTATCGACTTTGTTTTTATCGACTTTGTTTTTATTACTTTGTTTGTTTCGACTTTGTTGTTATCGACTTGTTTTTATAGACTTCGTTTTAATCAACTTTGTTTATATCGACTTTGTTTTAATCGACTTTGTTTTTATCGACTTGTTTTTATCGACTTTGTTTATATCAACTGTTTTTATCGACTTTTCTTATCGACTTGTTTTTATCGATTTTGTTTTTATCGACTTTGTTTTTATCGACTTTGTTTTTATCGACTTTGTTTTTATCGACTTTGTTTTTATCGACTTCTTTTTTATCGACTTTATTTTTATCGACTTTATTTTTATCGACTTTGTTTTATCGACTTTGTTTTTATCGACTTTGTTTTTATCGACCTTGTTTTTATCGACTTTGTTTTATCGACTTTTTTTATCGACTTTTTTTATCGACTTTGTTGTTATCGACTTTGTTTTTATCGACTTTGTTTTTATCGACTTTGTTTTATGGACTTCGTTTTTATCGACTTTGTTTGTTTCGACTTTGTTTTTATCGACTTTGTTATTATCGACTTTGTTTTTATCGATTTTGTTTTTATCGACTTTATTTTTATCGACTTTGTTTTATCGACTTTGTTTTTATCGACTTTGTTTTTATTACTTTGTTTGTTTCGACTTTGTTGTTATCGACTTGTTTTTATCGACTTTGTTTATATCAACTGTTTTTATCGACTTTTCTTATCGACTTGTTTTTATCGATTTTGTTTTTATCGACTTTGTTTTTATCGACTTTGTTTTTATCGACTTTGTTTTTATCGACTTTGTTTTTATCGACTTCTTTTTTATCGACTTTATTTTTATCGACTTTGTTTTATCGACTTTGTTTTTATCGACTTTGTTTTTATCGACCTTGTTTTTATCGACTTTGTTTTATCGACTTTTTTTATCGACTTTTTTTATCGACTTGTTTTTATCAACTTTGTTGTTATCGACTTTGTTTTTATCGACTTTGTTTTCATCGACTTTGTTTTATGGACTTCGTTTTTATCGATTTTTTTTTATCGACTTCGTTTTTATTGACTTTGTTTTTATCGACTTTGTTTCGACTTTGTTTTTATCGACTTTGTTTTTATCGACTTTGTTTTTATCGACTTTGTTTTTATCGACTTTGTATTATCGACTTTGTTTTAATAGACTTCGTTTTTATCGACTTTGTTTTATCGACTTTTTTTATCGACTTTTTTTATCGACTTGTTTTTATCAACTTTGTTGTTATCGACTTTGTTTTTATCGACTTTGTTTTTATCGACTTTGTTTTATGGACTTCGTTTTTATCGATTTTTTTTTATCGACTTCGTTTTTATTGACTTTGTTTTTATCGACTTTGTTTCGACTTTGTTTTTATCGACTTTGTTTTTATCGACTTTGTTTTTATCGACTTTGTTTTTATCGACTTTGTATTATCGACTTTGTTTTAATAGACTTCGTTTTTATCGACTTCGTTTATATCGACTTTGTTTTTATCGACTTTGTTTTTATCGACTTTGTTTTTATCGACTTTGTTTTTATCGACTTTGTTTTTATCGACTTTGTTTTTATCGACTTTGTTTTTATAGATTTTGTTTTTATCGACTTTATTTTTATCGACTTTGTTTTATCGACTTTGTGTTTATCGACTTTGTTTTTATTACTTTGTTTGTTTCGACTTTGTTGTTATCGACTTGTTTTTATCGACTTTGTTTATATCAACTGTTTTTATCGACTTTTCTTATCGACTTGTTTTTATCGATTTTGTTTTTATCGACTTTGTTTTTATCGACTTTGTTTTTATCGACTTTGTTTTTATCGACTTTGTTTTTATCGACTTCTTTTTTATCGACTTTATTTTTATCGACTTTATTTTTATCGACTTTGTTTTATCGACTTTGTTTTTATCGACTTTGTTTTTATCGACCTTGTTTTTATCGACTTTGTTTTATCGACTTTTTTTATCGACTTTTTTTATCGACTTTGTTGTTATCGACTTTGTTTTTATCGACTTTGTTTTTATCGACTTTGTTTTATGGACTTCGTTTTTATCGACTTTGTTTGTTTCGACTTTGTTTTTATCGACTTTGTTTGTTTCGACTTTGTTTTTATCGACTTTGTTTTTATCGGCTTTGTTTTTATCGACTTTGTTTTTATCGACTTTGTTTTTATCGACTTTTTTTTATCGACTTGTTTTTATCGACTTTGTTTTATCGACTTTGTTTTTATCGACTTTGTTTTTATCGACTTTGTTTTTATCGATTTTGTTTTTATCGACTTTGTTTTTATCGACTTTGTTTTTATCGACTTCTTTTTTATCGACTTTATTTTTATCGACTTTGTTTTATCGACTTTGTTTTTATCGACTTTGTTTTTATCGACTTTGTTTTTATCGACTTCGTTTTTATTGACTTTGTTTTTATCGACTTTGTTTCGACTTTGTTTTTATCGACTTTGTTTTTATCGACTTTGTTTTTATCGACTTTGTTTTTATCGACTTTGTTTCGACTTTGTTTTTATCGACTTTGTTTTTATCGGCTTTGTTTTTATCGACTTCGCTTTAATCGATTTTTTTTTATCGACTTCGTTTTTATCGACTTTGTTTTTATCGACTTTGTTTCGACTTTGTTTTTATCGACTTTGTTTTTATAGACTTCGTTTTAATCAACTTTGTTTATATCGACTTTGTTTTAATCGACTTTGTTTTTATCGACTTTGTTTTTATCGACTTTGTTTTTATCGACTTTGTTTTTATCGACTTTGTTTTATCGACTTTGTTTTTATCGACTTTGTTTTTATCGACTATGTTTTTATCGACTTTGTTTTTATCGACTATGTTTTTATCGACTTTGTTTTTATCGACTTTGTTTTTATCGACTTTGTTTGTTTCGACTTTGTTTTTATCGACTTTGTTTTTATCGGCTTTGTTTTTATCGACTTCGTTTTTATCGACTTTGTTTTTATCGACTTTGTTTTTATCGACTTTGTTTTTATCGACTTTGTTTTATCGACTTTGTTTTTATCGACTTTGTTTTTATTACTTTGTTTGTTTCGACTTTGTTGTTATCGACTTGTTTTTATAGACTTCGTTTTAATCAACTTTGTTTATATCGACTTTGTTTTAATCGACTTTGTTTTTATCGACTTGTTTTTATCGACTTTGTTTATATCAACTGTTTTTATCGACTTTTCTTATCGACTTGTTTTTATCGATTTTGTTTTTATCGACTTTGTTTTTATCGACTTTGTTTTTATCGACTTTGTTTTTATCGACTTTGTTTTTATCGACTTCTTTTTTATCGACTTTATTTTTATCGACTTTATTTTTATCGACTTTGTTTTATCGACTTTGTTTTTATCGACTTTGTTTTTATCGACCTTGTTTTTATCGACTTTGTTTTATCGACTTTTTTTATCGACTTTTTTTTATCAACTTTGTTGTTATCGACTTTGTTTTTATCGACTTTGTTTTCATCGACTTTGTTTTATGGACTTCGTTTTTATCGATTTTTTTTTATCGACTTCGTTTTTATTGACTTTGTTTTTATCGACTTTGTTTCGACTTTGTTTTTATCGACTTTGTTTTTATAGACTTCGTTTTAATCAACTTTGTTTATATCGACTTTGTTTTAATCGACTTTGTTTTTATCGACTTTGTTTTTATCGACTTTGTTTTTATCGACTTTGTTTTTATCGACTTTGTTTTATCGACTTTGTTTTTATCGACTTTGTTTTTATCGACTATGTTTTTATCGACTTTGTTTTTATCGACTATGTTTTTATCGACTTTGTTTTTATCGACTTTGTTTTTATCGACTTTGTTTGTTTCGACTTTGTTTTTATCGACTTTGTTTTTATCGGCTTTGTTTTTATCGACTTCGTTTTTATCGACTTTGTTTTTATCGACTTTGTTTTTATCGACTTTGTTTTTATCGACTTTGTTTCGACTTTGTTTTTATCGACTTTGTTTTATCGACTTTGTTTTTATCGACTTTGTTTTTATTACTTTGTTTGTTTCGACTTTGTTGTTATCGACTTGTTTTTATAGACTTCGTTTTAATCAACTTTGTTTATATCGACTTTGTTTTAATCGACTTTGTTTTTATCGACTTGTTTTTATCGACTTTGTTTATATCAACTGTTTTTATCGACTTTTCTTATCGACTTGTTTTTATCGATTTTGTTTTTATCGACTTTGTTTTTATCGACTTTGTTTTTATCGACTTTGTTTTTATCGACTTTGTTTTTATCGACTTCTTTTTTATCGACTTTATTTTTATCGACTTTATTTTTATCGACTTTGTTTTATCGACTTTGTTTTTATCGACTTTGTTTTTATCGACCTTGTTTTTATCGACTTTGTTTTATCGACTTTTTTTATCGACTTTTTTTATCGACTTTGTTGTTATCGACTTTGTTTTTATCGACTTTGTTTTTATCGACTTTGTTTTATGGACTTCGTTTTTATCGACTTTGTTTGTTTCGACTTTGTTTTTATCGACTTTGTTATTATCGACTTTGTTTTTATCGATTTTGTTTTTATCGACTTTATTTTTATCGACTTTGTTTTATCGACTTTGTTTTTATCGACTTTGTTTTTATTACTTTGTTTGTTTCGACTTTGTTGTTATCGACTTGTTTTTATCGACTTTGTTTATATCAACTGTTTTTATCGACTTTTCTTATCGACTTGTTTTTATCGATTTTGTTTTTATCGACTTTGTTTTTATCGACTTTGTTTTTATCGACTTTGTTTTTATCGACTTTGTTTTTATCGACTTCTTTTTTATCGACTTTATTTTTATCGACTTTGTTTTATCGACTTTGTTTTTATCGACTTTGTTTTTATCGACCTTGTTTTTATCGACTTTGTTTTATCGACTTTTTTTATCGACTTTTTTTATCGACTTGTTTTTATCAACTTTGTTGTTATCGACTTTGTTTTTATCGACTTTGTTTTCATCGACTTTGTTTTATGGACTTCGTTTTTATCGATTTTTTTTTATCGACTTCGTTTTTATTGACTTTGTTTTTATCGACTTTGTTTCGACTTTGTTTTTATCGACTTTGTTTTTATCGACTTTGTTTTTATCGACTTTGTTTTTATCGACTTTGTATTATCGACTTTGTTTTAATAGACTTCGTTTTTATCGACTTTGTTTTATCGACTTTTTTTATCGACTTTTTTTATCGACTTGTTTTTATCAACTTTGTTGTTATCGACTTTGTTTTTATCGACTTTGTTTTTATCGACTTTGTTTTATGGACTTCGTTTTTATCGATTTTTTTTTATCGACTTCGTTTTTATTGACTTTGTTTTTATCGACTTTGTTTCGACTTTGTTTTTATCGACTTTGTTTTTATCGACTTTGTTTTTATCGACTTTGTTTTTATCGACTTTGTATTATCGACTTTGTTTTAATAGACTTCGTTTTTATCGACTTCGTTTATATCGACTTTGTTTTTATCGACTTTGTTTTTATCGACTTTGTTTTTATCGACTTTGTTTTTATCGACTTTGTTTTTATCGACTTTGTTATTATCGACTTTGTTTTTATAGATTTTGTTTTTATCGACTTTATTTTTATCGACTTTGTTTTATCGACTTTGTGTTTATCGACTTTGTTTTTATTACTTTGTTTGTTTCGACTTTGTTGTTATCGACTTGTTTTTATCGACTTTGTTTATATCAACTGTTTTTATCGACTTTTCTTATCGACTTGTTTTTATCGATTTTGTTTTTATCGACTTTGTTTTTATCGACTTTGTTTTTATCGACTTTGTTTTTATCGACTTTGTTTTTATCGACTTCTTTTTTATCGACTTTATTTTTATCGACTTTATTTTTATCGACTTTGTTTTATCGACTTTGTTTTTATCGACTTTGTTTTTATCGACCTTGTTTTTATCGACTTTGTTTTATCGACTTTTTTTATCGACTTTTTTTATCGACTTTGTTGTTATCGACTTTGTTTTTATCGACTTTGTTTTTATCGACTTTGTTTTATGGACTTCGTTTTTATCGACTTTGTTTGTTTCGACTTTGTTTTTATCGACTTTGTTTGTTTCGACTTTGTTTTTATCGACTTTGTTTTTATCGGCTTTGTTTTTATCGACTTTGTTTTTATCGACTTTGTTTTTATCGACTTTTTTTTATCGACTTGTTTTTATCGACTTTGTTTTATCGACTTTGTTTTTATCGACTTTGTTTTTATCGACTTTGTTTTTATCGATTTTGTTTTTATCGACTTTGTTTTTATCGACTTTGTTTTTATCGACTTCTTTTTTATCGACTTTATTTTTATCGACTTTGTTTTATCGACTTTGTTTTTATCGACTTTGTTTTTATCGACTTTGTTTTTATCGACTTCGTTTTTATTGACTTTGTTTTTATCGACTTTGTTTCGACTTTGTTTTTATCGACTTTGTTTTTATCGACTTTGTTTTTATCGACTTTGTTTTTATCGACTTTGTTTCGACTTTGTTTTTATCGACTTTGTTTTTATCGGCTTTGTTTTTATCGACTTCGCTTTAATCGATTTTTTTTTATCGACTTCGTTTTTATCGACTTTGTTTTTATCGACTTTGTTTCGACTTTGTTTTTATCGACTTTGTTTTTATCGACTTTGTTTTTATCGACTTTGTTTTTATAGATTTTGTTTTTATCGACTTTATTTTTATCGACTTTGTTTTATCGACTTTGTGTTTATCGACTTTGTTTTTATTACTTTGTTTGTTTCGACTTTGTTGTTATCGACTTGTTTTTATCGACTTTGTTTATATCAACTGTTTTTATCGACTTTTCTTATCGACTTGTTTTTATCGATTTTGTTTTTATCGACTTTGTTTTTATCGACTTTGTTTTTATCGACTTTGTTTTTATCGACTTTGTTTTTATCGACTTCTTTTTTATCGACTTTATTTTTATCGACTTTATTTTTATCGACTTTGTTTATATCAACTGTTTTTATCGACTTTTCTTATCGACTTGTTTTTATCGATTTTGTTTTTATCGACTTTGTTTTTATCGACTTTGTTTTTATCGACTTCTTTTTTATCGACTTTATTTTTATCGACTTTGTTTTATCGACTTTGTTTTTATCGACTTTGTTTTTATCGACTTTGTTTTTATCGACTTCGTTTTTATTGACTTTGTTTTTATCGACTTTGTTTCGACTTTGTTTTTATCGACTTTGTTTTTATCGACTTTGTTTTTATCGACTTTGTTTTTATCGACTTTGTTTGTTTCGACTTTGTTTTTATCGACTTTGTTTTTATCGGCTTTGTTTTTATCGACTTCGCTTTAATCGATTTTTTTTTATCGACTTCGTTTTTATCGACTTTGTTTTTATCGACTTTTTTTCGACTTTGTTTTTATCGACTTTGTTTTATCGACTTTGTTTTTATCGACTTTGTTTTTATCGACTTTGTTTTTATCGACTTTGTTTTTATAGATTTTGTTTTTATCGACTTTATTTTTATCGACTTTGTTTTATCGACTTTGTGTTTATCGACTTTGTTTTTATTACTTTGTTTGTTTCGACTTTGTTGTTATCGACTTGTTTTTATCGACTTTGTTTATATCAACTGTTTTTATCGACTTTTCTTATCGACTTGTTTTTATCGATTTTGTTTTTATCGACTTTGTTTTTATCGACTTTGTTTTTATCGACTTTGTTTTTATCGACTTTGTTTTTATCGACTTCTTTTTTATCGACTTTATTTTTATCGACTTCGTTTTTATCGACTTTGTTTTTATCGACTTTGTTTCGACTTTGTTTTTATCGACTTTGTTTTTATAGATTTTGTTTTTATCGACTTTATTTTTATCGACTTTGTTTTATCGACTTTGTTGTTATCGACTTTGTTTTTATCGACTTTGTTTTTATCGACTTTGTTTTATGGACTTCGTTTTTATCGACTTTGTTTATATCGACTTTGTTTTTATCGACTTTGTTTTTATCGACTTTGTTTGTTTCGACTTTGTTTTTATCGACTTTGTTTTTATCGGCTTTGTTTTTATCGACTTCGTTTTTATCGATTTTTTTTTTATCGACTTCGTTTTTATCGACTTTGTTTTTATCGACTTTGTTTCGACTTTGTTTTTATCGACTTTGTTTTATCGACTTTGTTTTTATCGACTTTGTTTTTATTACTTTGTTTGTTTCGACTTTGTTGTTATCGACTTGTTTTTATAGACTTCGTTTTAATCAACTTTGTTTATATCGACTTTGTTTTAATCGACTTTGTTTTTATCGACTTTGTTTTTATCGACTTTGTTTTTATCGACTTTGTTTTTATCGACTTTGTTTTATCGACTTTGTTTTTATCGACTTTGTTTTTATCGACTATGTTTTTATCGACTATGTTTTTATCGACTTTGTTTTTATCGACTTTGTTTTTATCGACTTTGTTTGTTTCGACTTTGTTTTTATCGACTTTGTTTTTATCGGCTTTGTTTTTATCGACTTCGTTTTTATCGATTTTTTTTTATCGACTCCGTTTTTATCGACTTTGTTTTTAACGACTTTGTTTCGACTTTGTTTTTATCGACTTTGTTTTATCGACTTTGTTTTTATCGACTTTGTTTTTATTACTTTGTTTGTTTCGACTTTGTTGTTATCGACTTGTTTTTATCGACTTTGTTTATATCAACTGTTTTTATCGACTTTTCTTATCGACTTGTTTTTATCGATTTTGTTTTTATCGACTTTGTTTTTATCGACTTTGTTTTTATCGACTTTGTTTTTATCGACTTTGTTTTTATCGACTTCTTTTTTATCGACTTTATTTTTATCGACTTTATTTTTATCGACTTTGTTTTATCGACTTTGTTTTTATCGACTTTGTTTTTATCGACCTTGTTTTTATCGACTTTGTTTTATCGACTTTTTTTATCGACTTTTTTTATCGACTTTGTTGTTATCGACTTTGTTTTTATCGACTTTGTTTTTATCGACTTTGTTTTATGGACTTCGTTTTTATCGACTTTGTTTGTTTCGACTTTGTTTTTATCGACTTTGTTATTATCGACTTTGTTTTTATCGATTTTGTTTTTATCGACTTTATTTTTATCGACTTTGTTTTATCGACTTTGTTTTTATCGACTTTGTTTTTATTACTTTGTTTGTTTCGACTTTGTTGTTATCGACTTGTTTTTATCGACTTTGTTTATATCAACTGTTTTTATCGACTTTTCTTATCGACTTGTTTTTATCGATTTTGTTTTTATCGACTTTGTTTTTATCGACTTTGTTTTTATCGACTTTGTTTTTATCGACTTTGTTTTTATCGACTTCTTTTTTATCGACTTTATTTTTATCGACTTTGTTTTATCGACTTTGTTTTTATCGACTTTGTTTTTATCGACCTTGTTTTTATCGACTTTGTTTTATCGACTTTTTTTATCGACTTTTTTTATCGACTTGTTTTTATCAACTTTGTTGTTATCGACTTTGTTTTTATCGACTTTGTTTTCATCGACTTTGTTTTATGGACTTCGTTTTTATCGATTTTTTTTTATCGACTTCGTTTTTATTGACTTTGTTTTTATCGACTTTGTTTCGACTTTGTTTTTATCGACTTTGTTTTTATCGACTTTGTTTTTATCGACTTTGTTTTTATCGACTTTGTATTATCGACTTTGTTTTAATAGACTTCGTTTTTATCGACTTCGTTTATATCGACTTTGTTTTTATCGACTTTGTTTTTATCGACTTTGTTTTTATCGACTTTGTTTTTATCGACTTTGTTTTTATCGACTTTGTTTGTTTCGACTTTGTTTTTATCGACTTTGTTTTTATCGGCTTTGTTTTTATCGACTTCGTTTTTATCGATTTTTTTTTATCGACTTCGTTTTTATCGACTTTGTTTTTATCGACTTTGTTTCGACTTTGTTTTTATCGACTTTGTTTTATCGACTTTGTTTTTATCGACTTTGTTTTTATTACTTTGTTTGTTTCGACTTTGTTGTTATCGACTTGTTTTTATCGACTTTGTTTATATCAACTGTTTTTATCGATTTTTCTTATCGACTTGTTTTTATCGATTTTGTTTTTATCGACTTTGTTTTTATCGACTTTGTTTTTATCGACTTTGTTTTTATCGACTTTGTTTTTATCGACTTCTTTTTTATCGACTTTATTTTTATCGACTTTATTTTTATCGACTTTGTTTTATCGACTTTGTTTTTATCGACTTTGTTTTATCGACTTTTTTTATCGACTTTTTTTATCGACTTTGTTGTTATCGACTTTGTTTTTATCGACTTTGTTTTTATCGACTTTGTTTTATGGACTTCGTTTTTATCGACTTTGTTTGTTTCGACTTTGTTTTTATCGACTTTGTTTTTATCGACTTTGTTATTATCGACTTTGTTTTTATCGATTTTGTTTTTATCGACTTTATTTTTATCGACTTTGTTTTATCGACTTTGTTTTTATCGACTTTGTTTTTATTACTTTGTTTGTTTCGACTTTGTTGTTATCGACTTGTTTTTATCGACTTTGTTTATATCAACTGTTTTTATCGACTTTTCTTATCGACTTGTTTTTATCGATTTTGTTTTTATCGACTTTGTTTTTATCGACTTTGTTTTTATCGACTTTGTTTTTATCGACTTTGTTTTTATCGACTTCTTTTTTATCGACTTTATTTTTATCGACTTTATTTTTATCGACTTTGTTTTATCGACTTTGTTTTTATCGACTTTGTTTTTATCGACCTTGTTTTTATCGACTTTGTTTTATCGACTTTTTTTATCGACTTTTTTTATCGACTTTGTTGTTATCGACTTTGTTTTTATCGACTTTGTTTTTATCGACTTTGTTTTATGGACTTCGTTTTTATCGACTTTGTTTGTTTCGACTTTGTTTTTATCGACTTTGTTATTATCGACTTTGTTTTTATCGATTTTGTTTTTATCGACTTTATTTTTATCGACTTTGTTTTATCGACTTTGTTTTTATCGACTTTGTTTTTATTACTTTGTTTGTTTCGACTTTGTTGTTATCGACTTGTTTTTATCGACTTTGTTTATATCAACTGTTTTTATCGACTTTTCTTATCGACTTGTTTTTATCGATTTTGTTTTTATCGACTTTGTTTTTATCGACTTTGTTTTTATCGACTTTGTTTTTATCGACTTTGTTTTATCGACTTTGTTTTTATCGACTTTGTTTTTATCGACCTTGTTTTTATCGACTTTGTTTTATCGACTTTTTTTATCGACTTTTTTTATCGACTTTGTTTTATCGACTTTGTTTTTATCGACTTTGTTTTTATTACTTTGTTTGTTTCGACTTTGTTGTTATCGACTTGTTTTTATCGACTTTGTTTTCATCGACTTTGTTTTATGGACTTCGTTTTTATCGATTTTTTTTTATCGACTTCGTTTTTATTGACTTTGTTTTTATCGACTTTGTTTCGACTTTGTTTTTATCGACTTTGTTTTTATCGACTTTGTTTTTATCGACTTTGTTTTTATCGACTTTGTATTATCGACTTTGTTTTAATAGACTTCGTTTTTATCGACTTCGTTTATATCGACTTTGTTTTTATCGACTTTGTTTTTATCGACTTTGTTTTTATCGACTTTGTTTTTATCGACTTTGTTTTTATCGACTTTGTTTGTTTCGACTTTGTTTTTATCGACTTTGTTTTTATCGGCTTTGTTTTTATCGACTTCGTTTTTATCGATTTTTTTTTATCGACTTCGTTTTTATCGACTTTGTTTTTATCGACTTTGTTTCGACTTTGTTTTTATCGACTTTGTTTTATCGACTTTGTTTTTATCGACTTTGTTTTTATTACTTTGTTTGTTTCGACTTTGTTGTTATCGACTTGTTTTTATCGACTTTGTTTATATCAACTGTTTTTATCGATTTTTCTTATCGACTTGTTTTTATCGATTTTGTTTTTATCGACTTTGTTTTTATCGACTTTGTTTTTATCGACTTTGTTTTTATCGACTTTGTTTTTATCGACTTCTTTTTTATCGACTTTATTTTTATCGACTTTATTTTTATCGACTTTGTTTTATCGACTTTGTTTTTATCGACTTTGTTTTATCGACTTTTTTTATCGACTTTTTTTATCGACTTTGTTGTTATCGACTTTGTTTTTATCGACTTTGTTTTTATCGACTTTGTTTTATGGACTTCGTTTTTATCGACTTTGTTTGTTTCGACTTTGTTTTTATCGACTTTGTTTTTATCGACTTTGTTATTATCGACTTTGTTTTTATCGATTTTGTTTTTATCGACTTTATTTTTATCGACTTTGTTTTATCGACTTTGTTTTTATCGACTTTGTTTTTATTACTTTGTTTGTTTCGACTTTGTTGTTATCGACTTGTTTTTATCGACTTTGTTTATATCAACTGTTTTTATCGACTTTTCTTATCGACTTGTTTTTATCGATTTTGTTTTTATCGACTTTGTTTTTATCGACTTTGTTTTTATCGACTTTGTTTTTATCGACTTTGTTTTTATCGACTTCTTTTTTATCGACTTTATTTTTATCGACTTTGTTTTATCGACTTTGTTTTTATCGACTTTGTTTTTATCGACCTTGTTTTTATCGACTTTGTTTTATCGACTTTTTTATCGACTTTTTTATCGACTTGTTTTTATCAACTTTGTTGTTATCGACTTTGTTTTTATCGACTTTGTTTTCATCGACTTTGTTTTATCGACTTTGTTTTTATCGACTTTGTTTTTATTACTTTGTTTGTTTCGACTTTGTTGTTATCGACTTGTTTTTATCGACTTTGTTTATATCAACTGTTTTTATCGACTTTTCTTATCGACTTGTTTTTATCGATTTTGTTTTTATCGACTTTGTTTTTATCGACTTTGTTTTTATCGACTTTGTTTTTATCGACTTTGTTTTTATCGACTTCTTTTTTATCGACTTTATTTTTATCGACTTTATTTTTATCGACTTTGTTTTATCGACTTTGTTTTTATCGACTTTGTTTTTATCGACCTTGTTTTTATCGACTTTGTTTTATCGACTTTTTTTATCGACTTTTTTTATCGACTTTGTTGTTATCGACTTTGTTTTTATCGACTTTGTTTTTATCGACTTTGTTTTATGGACTTCGTTTTTATCGACTTTGTTTGTTTCGACTTTGTTTTTATCGACTTTGTTATTATCGACTTTGTTTTTATCGATTTTGTTTTTATCGACTTTATTTTTATCGACTTTGTTTTATCGACTTTGTTTTTATCGACTTTGTTTTTATTACTTTGTTTGTTTCGACTTTGTTGTTATCGACTTGTTTTTATCGACTTTGTTTATATCAACTGTTTTTATCGACTTTTCTTATCGACTTGTTTTTATCGATTTTGTTTTTATCGACTTTGTTTTTATCGACTTTGTTTTTATCGACTTTGTTTTTATCGACTTTGTTTTATCGACTTTGTTTTTATCGACTTTGTTTTTATCGACCTTGTTTTTATCGACTTTGTTTTATCGACTTTTTTTATCGACTTTTTTTATCGACTTTGTTGTTATCGACTTTGTTTTTATCGACTTTGTTTTTATCGACTTTGTTTTATGGACTTCGTTTTTATCGACTTTGTTTGTTTCGACTTTGTTTTTATCGACTTTGTTATTATCGACTTTGTTTTTATCGATTTTGTTTCGACTTTGTTTTTATCGACTTTGTTTTATCGACTTTGTTTTTATCGACTTTGTTTTTATTACTTTGTTTGTTTCGACTTTGTTGTTATCGACTTGTTTTTATCGACTTTGTTTTCATCGACTTTGTTTTTATCGACTTTGTTTCGACTTTGTTTTATCGACTTTGTTTTTATCGACTTTGTTTTTATCGACTTTGTTTTTATCGACTTTGTTTTTATTGACTTTGTTTTTATCGACTTCGTTTTTATTGACTTTGTTTTTATCGACTTTGTTTCGACTTTGTTTTTATCGACTTTGTTTTTATCGACTTTGTTTTTATCGACTTTGTTTTTATCGACTTTGTTTTATCGACTTTGTTTTTATAGACTTCGTTTTAATCAACTTTGTTTATATCGACTTTGTTTTAATCGACTTTGTTTTTATCGACTTTGTTTTTATCGACTTTGTTTTTATCGACTTTGTTTTTATCGACTTTGTTTTATCGACTTTGTTTTTATCGACTTTGTTTTTATCGACTATGTTTTTATCGACTTTGTTTTTATCGACTATGTTTTTATCGACTTTGTTTTTATCGACTTTGTTTTTATCGACTTTGTTTGTTTCGACTTTGTTTTTATCGACTTTGTTTTTATCGGCTTTGTTTTTATCGACTTCGTTTTTATCGACTTTGTTTTTATCGACTTTGTTTTTATCGACTTTGTTTTTATCGACTTTGTTTCGACTTTGTTTTTATCGACTTTGTTTTATCGACTTTGTTTTTATCGACTTTGTTTTTATTACTTTGTTTGTTTCGACTTTGTTGTTATCGACTTGTTTTTATAGACTTCGTTTTAATCAACTTTGTTTATATCGACTTTGTTTTAATCGACTTTGTTTTTATCGACTTGTTTTTATCGACTTTGTTTATATCAACTGTTTTTATCGACTTTTCTTATCGACTTGTTTTTATCGATTTTGTTTTTATCGACTTTGTTTTTATCGACTTTGTTTTTATCGACTTTGTTTTTATCGACTTTGTTTTTATCGACTTCTTTTTTATCGACTTTATTTTTATCGACTTTATTTTTATCGACTTTGTTTTATCGACTTTGTTTTTATCGACTTTGTTTTTATCGACCTTGTTTTTATCGACTTTGTTTTATCGACTTTTTTTATCGACTTTTTTTATCGACTTTGTTGTTATCGACTTTGTTTTTATCGACTTTGTTTTTATCGACTTTGTTTTATGGACTTCGTTTTTATCGACTTTGTTTGTTTCGACTTTGTTTTTATCGACTTTGTTATTATCGACTTTGTTTTTATCGATTTTGTTTTTATCGACTTTATTTTTATCGACTTTGTTTTATCGACTTTGTTTTTATCGACTTTGTTTTTATTACTTTGTTTGTTTCGACTTTGTTGTTATCGACTTGTTTTTATCGACTTTGTTTATATCAACTGTTTTTATCGACTTTTGTTTTTATCGACTTTGTTTTTATCGACTTTGTTTTTATCGACTTTGTTTTTATCGACTTTGTTTTTATCGACTTCTTTTTTATCGACTTTATTTTTATCGACTTTGTTTTATCGACTTTGTTTTTATCGACTTTGTTTTTATCGACCTTGTTTTTATCGACTTTGTTTTATCGACTTTTTTTATCGACTTTTTTTATCGACTTGTTTTTATCAACTTTGTTGTTATCGACTTTGTTTTTATCGACTTTGTTTTCATCGACTTTGTTTTATGGACTTCGTTTTTATCGATTTTTTTTTATCGACTTCGTTTTTATTGACTTTGTTTTTATCGACTTTGTTTCGACTTTGTTTTTATCGACTTTGTTTTTATCGACTTTGTTTTTATCGACTTTGTTTTTATCGACTTTGTATTATCGACTTTGTTTTAATAGACTTCGTTTTTATCGACTTTGTTTTATCGACTTTTTTTATCGACTTTTTTTATCGACTTGTTTTTATCAACTTTGTTGTTATCGACTTTGTTTTTATCGACTTTGTTTTTATCGACTTTGTTTTATGGACTTCGTTTTTATCGATTTTTTTTTATCGACTTCGTTTTTATTGACTTTGTTTTTATCGACTTTGTTTCGACTTTGTTTTTATCGACTTTGTTTTTATCGACTTTGTTTTTATCGACTTTGTTTTTATCGACTTTGTATTATCGACTTTGTTTTAATAGACTTCGTTTTTATCGACTTCGTTTATATCGACTTTGTTTTTATCGACTTTGTTTTTATCGACTTTGTTTTTATCGACTTTGTTTTTATCGACTTTGTTTTTATCGACTTTGTTTTTATCGACTTTGTTTTTATAGATTTTGTTTTTATCGACTTTATTTTTATCGACTTTGTTTTATCGACTTTGTGTTTATCGACTTTGTTTTTATTACTTTGTTTGTTTCGACTTTGTTGTTATCGAC
This sequence comes from Agrochola lychnidis, assembly GCA_963680765.1. Classification (NCBI taxonomy): domain Eukaryota; kingdom Metazoa; phylum Arthropoda; class Insecta; order Lepidoptera; family Noctuidae; genus Agrochola; species Agrochola lychnidis. The sequence goes on along the minus strand of OY796869.1, from coordinate 14,519,617 downwards.
TTGTTTTTATCGACTTTGTTTATATCAACTGTTTTTATCGACTTTTCTTATCGACTTGTTTTTATCGATTTTGTTTTTATCGACTTTGTTTTTATCGACTTTGTTTTTATCGACTTTGTTTTTATCGACTTTGTTTTTATCGACTTCTTTTTTATCGACTTTATTTTTATCGACTTTATTTTTATCGACTTTGTTTTATCGACTTTGTTTTTATCGACTTTGTTTTTATCGACCTTGTTTTTATCGACTTTGTTTTATCGACTTTTTTTATCGACTTTTTTTATCGACTTTGTTGTTATCGACTTTGTTTTTATCGACTTTGTTTTTATCGACTTTGTTTTATGGACTTCGTTTTTATCGACTTTGTTTGTTTCGACTTTGTTTTTATCGACTTTGTTTGTTTCGACTTTGTTTTTATCGACTTTGTTTTTATCGGCTTTGTTTTTATCGACTTTGTTTTTATCGACTTTGTTTTTATCGACTTTTTTTTATCGACTTGTTTTTATCGACTTTGTTTTATCGACTTTGTTTTTATCGACTTTGTTTTTATCGACTTTGTTTTTATCGATTTTGTTTTTATCGACTTTGTTTTTATCGACTTTGTTTTTATCGACTTCTTTTTTATCGACTTTATTTTTATCGACTTTGTTTTATCGACTTTGTTTTTATCGACTTTGTTTTTATCGACTTTGTTTTTATCGACTTCGTTTTTATTGACTTTGTTTTTATCGACTTTGTTTCGACTTTGTTTTTATCGACTTTGTTTTTATCGACTTTGTTTTTATCGACTTTGTTTTTATCGACTTTGTTTCGACTTTGTTTTTATCGACTTTGTTTTTATCGGCTTTGTTTTTATCGACTTCGCTTTAATCGATTTTTTTTTATCGACTTCGTTTTTATCGACTTTGTTTTTATCGACTTTGTTTCGACTTTGTTTTTATCGACTTTGTTTTTATAGACTTCGTTTTAATCAACTTTGTTTATATCGACTTTGTTTTAATCGACTTTGTTTTTATCGACTTTGTTTTTATCGACTTTGTTTTTATCGACTTTGTTTTTATCGACTTTGTTTTATCGACTTTGTTTTTATCGACTTTGTTTTTATCGACTATGTTTTTATCGACTTTGTTTTTATCGACTATGTTTTTATCGACTTTGTTTTTATCGACTTTGTTTTTATCGACTTTGTTTGTTTCGACTTTGTTTTTATCGACTTTGTTTTTATCGGCTTTGTTTTTATCGACTTCGTTTTTATCGACTTTGTTTTTATCGACTTTGTTTTTATCGACTTTGTTTTTATCGACTTTGTTTCGACTTTGTTTTTATCGACTTTGTTTTATCGACTTTGTTTTTATCGACTTTGTTTTTATTACTTTGTTTGTTTCGACTTTGTTGTTATCGACTTGTTTTTATAGACTTCGTTTTAATCAACTTTGTTTATATCGACTTTGTTTTAATCGACTTTGTTTTTATCGACTTGTTTTTATCGACTTTGTTTATATCAACTGTTTTTATCGACTTTTCTTATCGACTTGTTTTTATCGATTTTGTTTTTATCGACTTTGTTTTTATCGACTTTGTTTTTATCGACTTTGTTTTTATCGACTTTGTTTTTATCGACTTCTTTTTTATCGACTTTATTTTTATCGACTTTATTTTTATCGACTTTGTTTTATCGACTTTGTTTTTATCGACTTTGTTTTTATCGACCTTGTTTTTATCGACTTTGTTTTATCGACTTTTTTTATCGACTTTTTTTATCGACTTTGTTGTTATCGACTTTGTTTTTATCGACTTTGTTTTTATCGACTTTGTTTTATGGACTTCGTTTTTATCGACTTTGTTTGTTTCGACTTTGTTTTTATCGACTTTGTTATTATCGACTTTGTTTTTATCGATTTTGTTTTTATCGACTTTATTTTTATCGACTTTGTTTTATCGACTTTGTTTTTATCGACTTTGTTTTTATTACTTTGTTTGTTTCGACTTTGTTGTTATCGACTTGTTTTTATCGACTTTGTTTATATCAACTGTTTTTATCGACTTTTCTTATCGACTTGTTTTTATCGATTTTGTTTTTATCGACTTTGTTTTTATCGACTTTGTTTTTATCGACTTTGTTTTTATCGACTTTGTTTTTATCGACTTCTTTTTTATCGACTTTATTTTTATCGACTTTGTTTTATCGACTTTGTTTTTATCGACTTTGTTTTTATCGACCTTGTTTTTATCGACTTTGTTTTATCGACTTTTTTTATCGACTTTTTTTATCGACTTGTTTTTATCAACTTTGTTGTTATCGACTTTGTTTTTATCGACTTTGTTTTCATCGACTTTGTTTTATGGACTTCGTTTTTATCGATTTTTTTTTATCGACTTCGTTTTTATTGACTTTGTTTTTATCGACTTTGTTTCGACTTTGTTTTTATCGACTTTGTTTTTATCGACTTTGTTTTTATCGACTTTGTTTTTATCGACTTTGTATTATCGACTTTGTTTTAATAGACTTCGTTTTTATCGACTTTGTTTTATCGACTTTTTTTATCGACTTTTTTTATCGACTTGTTTTTATCAACTTTGTTGTTATCGACTTTGTTTTTATCGACTTTGTTTTTATCGACTTTGTTTTATGGACTTCGTTTTTATCGATTTTTTTTTATCGACTTCGTTTTTATTGACTTTGTTTTTATCGACTTTGTTTCGACTTTGTTTTTATCGACTTTGTTTTTATCGACTTTGTTTTTATCGACTTTGTTTTTATCGACTTTGTATTATCGACTTTGTTTTAATAGACTTCGTTTTTATCGACTTCGTTTATATCGACTTTGTTTTTATCGACTTTGTTTTTATCGACTTTGTTTTTATCGACTTTGTTTTTATCGACTTTGTTTTTATCGACTTTGTTTTTATCGACTTTGTTTTTATAGATTTTGTTTTTATCGACTTTATTTTTATCGACTTTGTTTTATCGACTTTGTGTTTATCGACTTTGTTTTTATTACTTTGTTTGTTTCGACTTTGTTGTTATCGACTTGTTTTTATCGACTTTGTTTATATCAACTGTTTTTATCGACTTTTCTTATCGACTTGTTTTTATCGATTTTGTTTTTATCGACTTTGTTTTTATCGACTTTGTTTTTATCGACTTTGTTTTTATCGACTTTGTTTTTATCGACTTCTTTTTTATCGACTTTATTTTTATCGACTTTATTTTTATCGACTTTGTTTTATCGACTTTGTTTTTATCGACTTTGTTTTTATCGACCTTGTTTTTATCGACTTTGTTTTATCGACTTTTTTTATCGACTTTTTTTATCGACTTTGTTGTTATCGACTTTGTTTTTATCGACTTTGTTTTTATCGACTTTGTTTTATGGACTTCGTTTTTATCGACTTTGTTTGTTTCGACTTTGTTTTTATCGACTTTGTTTGTTTCGACTTTGTTTTTATCGACTTTGTTTTTATCGGCTTTGTTTTTATCGACTTTGTTTTTATCGACTTTGTTTTTATCGACTTTTTTTTATCGACTTGTTTTTATCGACTTTGTTTTATCGACTTTGTTTTTATCGACTTTGTTTTTATCGACTTTGTTTTTATCGATTTTGTTTTTATCGACTTTGTTTTTATCGACTTTGTTTTTATCGACTTCTTTTTTATCGACTTTATTTTTATCGACTTTGTTTTATCGACTTTGTTTTTATCGACTTTGTTTTTATCGACTTTGTTTTTATCGACTTCGTTTTTATTGACTTTGTTTTTATCGACTTTGTTTCGACTTTGTTTTTATCGACTTTGTTTTTATCGACTTTGTTTTTATCGACTTTGTTTTTATCGACTTTGTTTCGACTTTGTTTTTATCGACTTTGTTTTTATCGGCTTTGTTTTTATCGACTTCGCTTTAATCGATTTTTTTTTATCGACTTCGTTTTTATCGACTTTGTTTTTATCGACTTTGTTTCGACTTTGTTTTTATCGACTTTGTTTTTATCGACTTTGTTTTTATCGACTTTGTTTTTATAGATTTTGTTTTTATCGACTTTATTTTTATCGACTTTGTTTTATCGACTTTGTGTTTATCGACTTTGTTTTTATTACTTTGTTTGTTTCGACTTTGTTGTTATCGACTTGTTTTTATCGACTTTGTTTATATCAACTGTTTTTATCGACTTTTCTTATCGACTTGTTTTTATCGATTTTGTTTTTATCGACTTTGTTTTTATCGACTTTGTTTTTATCGACTTTGTTTTTATCGACTTTGTTTTTATCGACTTCTTTTTTATCGACTTTATTTTTATCGACTTTATTTTATCGACTTTGTTTATATCAACTGTTTTTATCGACTTTTCTTATCGACTTGTTTTTATCGATTTTGTTTTTATCGACTTTGTTTTTATCGACTTTGTTTTTATCGACTTCTTTTTTATCGACTTTATTTTTATCGACTTTGTTTTATCGACTTTGTTTTTATCGACTTTGTTTTTATCGACTTTGTTTTTATCGACTTCGTTTTTATTGACTTTGTTTTTATCGACTTTGTTTCGACTTTGTTTTTATCGACTTTGTTTTTATCGACTTTGTTTTTATCGACTTTGTTTTTATCGACTTTGTTTGTTTCGACTTTGTTTTTATCGACTTTGTTTTTATCGGCTTTGTTTTTATCGACTTCGCTTTAATCGATTTTTTTTTATCGACTTCGTTTTTATCGACTTTGTTTTTATCGACTTTGTTTCGACTTTGTTTTTATCGACTTTGTTTTATCGACTTTGTTTTTATCGACTTTGTTTTTATCGACTTTGTTTTTATCGACTTTGTTTTTATAGATTTTGTTTTTATCGACTTTATTTTTATCGACTTTGTTTTATCGACTTTGTGTTTATCGACTTTGTTTTTATTACTTTGTTTGTTTCGACTTTGTTGTTATCGACTTGTTTTTATCGACTTTGTTTATATCAACTGTTTTTATCGACTTTTCTTATCGACTTGTTTTTATCGATTTTGTTTTTATCGACTTTGTTTTTATCGACTTTGTTTTTATCGACTTTGTTTTTATCGACTTTGTTTTTATCGACTTCTTTTTTATCGACTTTATTTTTATCGACTTCGTTTTTATCGACTTTGTTTTTATCGACTTTGTTTCGACTTTGTTTTTATCGACTTTGTTTTTATAGATTTTGTTTTTATCGACTTTATTTTTATCGACTTTGTTTTATCGACTTTGTTGTTATCGACTTTGTTTTTATCGACTTTGTTTTTATCGACTTTGTTTTATGGACTTCGTTTTTATCGACTTTGTTTATATCAACTGTTTTTATCGACTTTTCTTATCGACTTGTTTTTATCGATTTTGTTTTTATCGACTTTGTTTTTATCGACTTTGTTTTTATTACTTTGTTTGTTTCGACTTTGTTGTTATCGACTTGTTTTTATCGACTTTGTTTATATCAACTGTTTTTATCGACTTTTCTTATCGACTTGTTTTTATCGATTTTGTTTTTATCGACTTTGTTTTTATCGACTTTGTTTTTATCGACTTTGTTTTTATCGACTTTGTTTTTATCGACTTCTTTTTTATCGACTTTATTTTTATCGACTTTATTTTTATCGACTTTGTTTTATCGACTTTGTTTTTATCGACTTTGTTTTTATCGACCTTGTTTTTATCGACTTTGTTTTATCGACTTTTTTTATCGACTTTTTTTATCGACTTTGTTGTTATCGACTTTGTTTTTATCGACTTTGTTTTTATCGACTTTGTTTTATGGACTTCGTTTTTATCGACTTTGTTTGTTTCGACTTTGTTTTTATCGACTTTGTTTGTTTCGACTTTGTTTTTATCGACTTTGTTTTTATCGGCTTTGTTTTTATCGACTTTGTTTTTATCGACTTTGTTTTTATCGACTTTTTTTTATCGACTTGTTTTTATCGACTTTGTTTTATCGACTTTGTTTTTATCGACTTTGTTTTTATCGACTTTGTTTTTATCGATTTTGTTTTTATCGACTTTGTTTTTATCGACTTTGTTTTTATCGACTTCTTTTTTATCGACTTTATTTTTATCGACTTTGTTTTATCGACTTTGTTTTTATCGACTTTGTTTTTATCGACTTTGTTTTTATCGACTTCGTTTTTATTGACTTTGTTTTTATCGACTTTGTTTCGACTTTGTTTTTATCGACTTTGTTTTTATCGACTTTGTTTTTATCGACTTTGTTTTTATCGACTTTGTTTCGACTTTGTTTTTATCGACTTTGTTTTTATCGGCTTTGTTTTTATCGACTTCGCTTTAATCGATTTTTTTTTATCGACTTCGTTTTTATCGACTTTGTTTTTATCGACTTTGTTTCGACTTTGTTTTTATCGACTTTGTTTTTATAGACTTCGTTTTAATCAACTTTGTTTATATCGACTTTGTTTTAATCGACTTTGTTTTTATCGACTTTGTTTTTATCGACTTTGTTTTTATCGACTTTGTTTTTATCGACTTTGTTTTATCGACTTTGTTTTTATCGACTTTGTTTTTATCGACTATGTTTTTATCGACTTTGTTTTTATCGACTATGTTTTTATCGACTTTGTTTTTATCGACTTTGTTTTTATCGACTTTGTTTGTTTCGACTTTGTTTTTATCGACTTTGTTTTTATCGGCTTTGTTTTTATCGACTTCGTTTTTATCGACTTTGTTTTTATCGACTTTGTTTTTATCGACTTTGTTTTTATCGACTTTGTTTCGACTTTGTTTTTATCGACTTTGTTTTATCGACTTTGTTTTTATCGACTTTGTTTTTATTACTTTGTTTGTTTCGACTTTGTTGTTATCGACTTGTTTTTATAGACTTCGTTTTAATCAACTTTGTTTATATCGACTTTGTTTTAATCGACTTTGTTTTTATCGACTTGTTTTTATCGACTTTGTTTATATCAACTGTTTTTATCGACTTTTCTTATCGACTTGTTTTTATCGATTTTGTTTTTATCGACTTTGTTTTTATCGACTTTGTTTTTATCGACTTTGTTTTTATCGACTTTGTTTTTATCGACTTCTTTTTTATCGACTTTATTTTTATCGACTTTATTTTTATCGACTTTGTTTTATCGACTTTGTTTTTATCGACTTTGTTTTTATCGACCTTGTTTTTATCGACTTTGTTTTATCGACTTTTTTTATCGACTTTTTTTATCGACTTTGTTGTTATCGACTTTGTTTTTATCGACTTTGTTTTTATCGACTTTGTTTTATGGACTTCGTTTTTATCGACTTTGTTTGTTTCGACTTTGTTTTTATCGACTTTGTTATTATCGACTTTGTTTTTATCGATTTTGTTTTTATCGACTTTATTTTTATCGACTTTGTTTTATCGACTTTGTTTTTATCGACTTTGTTTTTATTACTTTGTTTGTTTCGACTTTGTTGTTATCGACTTGTTTTTATCGACTTTGTTTATATCAACTGTTTTTATCGACTTTTCTTATCGACTTGTTTTTATCGATTTTGTTTTTATCGACTTTGTTTTTATCGACTTTGTTTTTATCGACTTTGTTTTTATCGACTTTGTTTTTATCGACTTCTTTTTTATCGACTTTATTTTTATCGACTTTGTTTTATCGACTTTGTTTTTATCGACTTTGTTTTTATCGACCTTGTTTTTATCGACTTTGTTTTATCGACTTTTTTTATCGACTTTTTTTATCGACTTGTTTTTATCAACTTTGTTGTTATCGACTTTGTTTTTATCGACTTTGTTTTCATCGACTTTGTTTTATGGACTTCGTTTTTATCGATTTTTTTTTATCGACTTCGTTTTTATTGACTTTGTTTTTATCGACTTTGTTTCGACTTTGTTTTTATCGACTTTGTTTTTATCGACTTTGTTTTTATCGACTTTGTTTTTATCGACTTTGTATTATCGACTTTGTTTTAATAGACTTCGTTTTTATCGACTTTGTTTTATCGACTTTTTTTATCGACTTTTTTTATCGACTTGTTTTTATCAACTTTGTTGTTATCGACTTTGTTTTTATCGACTTTGTTTTTATCGACTTTGTTTTATGGACTTCGTTTTTATCGATTTTTTTTTATCGACTTCGTTTTTATTGACTTTGTTTTTATCGACTTTGTTTCGACTTTGTTTTTATCGACTTTGTTTTTATCGACTTTGTTTTTATCGACTTTGTTTTTATCGACTTTGTATTATCGACTTTGTTTTAATAGACTTCGTTTTTATCGACTTCGTTTATATCGACTTTGTTTTTATCGACTTTGTTTTTATCGACTTTGTTTTTATCGACTTTGTTTTTATCGACTTTGTTTTTATCGACTTTGTTTTTATCGACTTTGTTTTTATAGATTTTGTTTTTATCGACTTTATTTTTATCGACTTTGTTTTATCGACTTTGTGTTTATCGACTTTGTTTTTATTACTTTGTTTGTTTCGACTTTGTTGTTATCGACTTGTTTTTATCGACTTTGTTTATATCAACTGTTTTTATCGACTTTTCTTATCGACTTGTTTTTATCGATTTTGTTTTTATCGACTTTGTTTTTATCGACTTTGTTTTTATCGACTTTGTTTTTATCGACTTTGTTTTTATCGACTTCTTTTTTATCGACTTTATTTTTATCGACTTTATTTTTATCGACTTTGTTTTATCGACTTTGTTTTTATCGACTTTGTTTTTATCGACCTTGTTTTTATCGACTTTGTTTTATCGACTTTTTTTATCGACTTTTTTTATCGACTTTGTTGTTATCGACTTTGTTTTTATCGACTTTGTTTTTATCGACTTTGTTTTATGGACTTCGTTTTTATCGACTTTGTTTGTTTCGACTTTGTTTTTATCGACTTTGTTTGTTTCGACTTTGTTTTTATCGACTTTGTTTTTATCGGCTTTGTTTTTATCGACTTTGTTTTTATCGACTTTGTTTTTATCGACTTTTTTTTATCGACTTGTTTTTATCGACTTTGTTTTATCGACTTTGTTTTTATCGACTTTGTTTTTATCGACTTTGTTTTTATCGATTTTGTTTTTATCGACTTTGTTTTTATCGACTTTGTTTTTATCGACTTCTTTTTTATCGACTTTATTTTTATCGACTTTGTTTTATCGACTTTGTTTTTATCGACTTTGTTTTTATCGACTTTGTTTTTATCGACTTCGTTTTTATTGACTTTGTTTTTATCGACTTTGTTTCGACTTTGTTTTTATCGACTTTGTTTTTATCGACTTTGTTTTTATCGACTTTGTTTTTATCGACTTTGTTTCGACTTTGTTTTTATCGACTTTGTTTTTATCGGCTTTGTTTTTATCGACTTCGCTTTAATCGATTTTTTTTTATCGACTTCGTTTTTATCGACTTTGTTTTTATCGACTTTGTTTCGACTTTGTTTTTATCGACTTTGTTTTTATCGACTTTGTTTTTATCGACTTTGTTTTTATAGATTTTGTTTTTATCGACTTTATTTTTATCGACTTTGTTTTATCGACTTTGTGTTTATCGACTTTGTTTTTATTACTTTGTTTGTTTCGACTTTGTTGTTATCGACTTGTTTTTATCGACTTTGTTTATATCAACTGTTTTTATCGACTTTTCTTATCGACTTGTTTTTATCGATTTTGTTTTTATCGACTTTGTTTTTATCGACTTTGTTTTTATCGACTTTGTTTTTATCGACTTTGTTTTTATCGACTTCTTTTTTATCGACTTTATTTTTATCGACTTTATTTTTATCGACTTTGTTTATATCAACTGTTTTTATCGACTTTTCTTATCGACTTGTTTTTATCGATTTTGTTTTTATCGACTTTGTTTTTATCGACTTTGTTTTTATCGACTTCTTTTTTATCGACTTTATTTTTATCGACTTTGTTTTATCGACTTTGTTTTTATCGACTTTGTTTTTATCGACTTTGTTTTTATCGACTTCGTTTTTATTGACTTTGTTTTTATCGACTTTGTTTCGACTTTGTTTTTATCGACTTTGTTTTTATCGACTTTGTTTTTATCGACTTTGTTTTTATCGACTTTGTTTGTTTCGACTTTGTTTTTATCGACTTTGTTTTTATCGGCTTTGTTTTTATCGACTTCGCTTTAATCGATTTTTTTTTATCGACTTCGTTTTTATCGACTTTGTTTTTATCGACTTTGTTTCGACTTTGTTTTTATCGACTTTGTTTTATCGACTTTGTTTTTATCGACTTTGTTTTTATCGACTTTGTTTTTATCGACTTTGTTTTTATAGATTTTGTTTTTATCGACTTTATTTTTATCGACTTTGTTTTATCGACTTTGTGTTTATCGACTTTGTTTTTATTACTTTGTTTGTTTCGACTTTGTTGTTATCGACTTGTTTTTATCGACTTTGTTTATATCAACTGTTTTTATCGACTTTTCTTATCGACTTGTTTTTATCGATTTTGTTTTTATCGACTTTGTTTTTATCGACTTTGTTTTTATCGACTTTGTTTTTATCGACTTTGTTTTTATCGACTTCTTTTTTATCGACTTTATTTTTATCGACTTCGTTTTTATCGACTTTGTTTTTATCGACTTTGTTTCGACTTTGTTTTTATCGACTTTGTTTTTATAGATTTTGTTTTTATCGACTTTATTTTTATCGACTTTGTTTTATCGACTTTGTTGTTATCGACTTTGTTTTTATCGACTTTGTTTTTATCGACTTTGTTTTATGGACTTCGTTTTTATCGACTTTGTTTATATCAACTGTTTTTATCGACTTTTCTTATCGACTTGTTTTTATCGATTTTGTTTTTATCGACTTTGTTTTTATCGACTTTGTTTTTATCGACTTCTTTTTTATCGACTTTATTTTTATCGACTTTGTTTTATCGACTTTGTTTTTATCGACTTTGTTTTTATCGACTTTGTTTTTATCGACCTTGTTTTTATCGACTTTGTTTTATCGACTTTTTTTATCGACTTTTTTTATCGACTTTGTTGTTATCGACTTTGTTTTTATCGACTTTGTTTTTATCGACTTTGTTTTATGGACTTCGTTTTTATCGACTTTGTTTGTTTCGACTTTGTTTTTATCGACTTTGTTTGTTTCGACTTTGTTTTTATCGACTTTGTTTTTTTCGGCTTTGTTTTTATCGACTTTGTTTTTATCGACTTTGTTTTTATCGACTTTTTTTTATCGACTTGTTTTTATCGACTTTGTTTTATCGACTTTGTTTTTATCGACTTTGTTTTTATCGACTTTGTTTTTATCGATTTTGTTTTTATCGACTTTGTTTTTATCGACTTTGTTTTTATCGACTTCTTTTTTATCGACTTTATTTTTATCGACTTTGTTTTATCGACTTTGTTTTTATCGACTTTGTTTTTATCGACTTTGTTTTTATCGACTTCGTTTTTATTGACTTTGTTTTTATCGACTTTGTTTCGACTTTGTTTTTATCGACTTTGTTTTTATCGACTTTGTTTTTATCGACTTTGTTTTTATCGACTTTGTTTCGACTTTGTTTTTATCGACTTTGTTTTTATCGGCTTTGTTTTTATCGACTTCGCTTTAATCGATTTTTTTTTATCGACTTCGTTTTTATCGACTTTGTTTTTATCGACTTTGTTTCGACTTTGTTTTTATCGACTTTGTTTTTATCGACTTTGTTTTTATCGACTTTGTTTTTATAGATTTTGTTTTTATCGACTTTATTTTTATCGACTTTGTTTTATCGACTTTGTGTTTTTCGACTTTGTTTTTATTACTTTGTTTGTTTCGACTTTGTTGTTATCGACTTGTTTTTATCGACTTTGTTTATATCAACTGTTTTTATCGACTTTTCTTATCGACTTGTTTTTATCGATTTTGTTTTTATCGACTTTGTTTTTATCGACTTTGTTTTTATCGACTTTGTTTTTATCGACTTTGTTTTTATCGACTTCTTTTTTATCGACTTTATTTTTATCGACTTTATTTTTATCGACTTTGTTTATATCAACTGTTTTTATCGACTTTTCTTATCGACTTGTTTTTATCGATTTTGTTTTTATCGACTTTGTTTTTATCGACTTTGTTTTTATCGACTTCTTTTTTATCGACTTTATTTTTATCGACTTTGTTTTATCGACTTTGTTTTTATCGACTTTGTTTTTATCGACTTTGTTTTTATCGACTTCGTTTTTATTGACTTTGTTTTTATCGACTTTGTTTCGACTTTGTTTTTATCGACTTTGTTTTTATCGACTTTGTTTTTATCGACTTTTTTTTATCGACTTGTTTTTATCGACTTTGTTTTATCGACTTTGTTTTTATCGACTTTGTTTTTATCGACTTTGTTTTTATCGACTTCGTTTTTATCGATTTTTTTTTATCGACTTCGTTTTTATCGACTTTGTTTCGACTTTGTTTTTATCGACTTTGTTTTATCGACTTTGTTTTTATCGACTTTGTTTTTATCGACTTTGTTATTATCGACTTTGTTTTTATCGATTTTGTTTTTATCGACTTTATTTTTATCGACTTTGTTTTATCGACTTTGTTTTTATCGACTTTGTTTTTATTACTTTGTTTGTTTCGACTTTGTTGTTATCGACTTGTTTTTATCGACTTTGTTTTTATCGACTTTGTTTTTATCGACTTTGTTTTTATCGACTTTTTTTATCGACTTGTTTTTATCGACTTTGTTTTTATCGACTTTGTTTTTATTACTTTGTTTGTTTCGACTTTGTTGTTATCGACTTGTTTTTATCGACTTTGTTTATATCAACTGTTTTTATCGACTTTTCTTATCGACTTGTTTTTATCGATTTTGTTTTTATCGACTTTGTTTTTATCGACTTTGTTTTATCGACTTTGTTTTTATCGACTTTGTTTATATCAACTGTTTTTATCGACTTTTCTTATCGACTTGTTTTTATCGATTTTGTTTTTATCGACTTTGTTTTTATCGACTTTGTTTTTATCGACTTCTTTTTTATCGACTTTATTTTTATCGACTTTGTTTTATCGACTTTGTTTTTATCGACTTTGTTTTTATCGACTTTTTTTTTATCGACTTCGTTTTTATTGACTTTGTTTTTATCGACTTTGTTTCGACTTTGTTTTTATCGACTTTGTTTTTATCGACTTTGTTTTTATCGACTTTGTTTTTATCGACTTTGTTTGTTTCGACTTTGTTTTTATCGACTTTGTTTTTATCGGCTTTGTTTTTATCGACTTCGCTTAAATCGATTTTTTTTTATCGACTTCGTTTTTATCGACTTTGTTTTTATCGACTTTGTTTCGACTTTGTTTTTATCGACTTTGTTTTATCGACTTTGTTTTTATCGACTTTGTTTTTATCGACTTTGTTTTTATCGACTTTGTTTTTATAGATTTTGTTTTTATCGACTTTATTTTTATCGACTTTGTTTTATCGACTTTGTGTTTATCGACTTTGTTTTTATTACTTTGTTTGTTTCGACTTTGTTGTTATCGACTTGTTTTTATCGACTTTGTTTATATCAACTGTTTTTATCGACTTTTCTTATCGACTTGTTTTTATCGATTTTGTTTTTATCGACTTTGTTTTTATCGACTTTGTTTTTATCGACTTTGTTTTTATCGACTTTGTTTGTTTCGACTTTGTTTTTATCGACTTTGTTTTTATCGGCTTTGTTTTTATCGACTTTGTTTGTTTCGACTTTGTTTTTATCGACTTTGTTTTTATCGGCTTTGTTTTTATCGACTTCGCTTTAATCGATTTTTTTTTATCGACTTCGTTTTTATCGACTTTGTTTTTATCGACTTTGTTTCGACTTTGTTTTTATCGACTTTGTTTTTATCGACTTTGTTTTTATCGACTTTGTTTTTATAGATTTTGTTTTTATCGACTTTATTTTTATCGACTTTGTTTTATCGACTTTGTGTTTATCGACTTTGTTTTTATTACTTTGTTTGTTTCGACTTTGTTGTTATCGACTTGTTTTTATCGACTTTGTTTATATCAACTGTTTTTATCGACTTTTCTTATCGACTTGTTTTTATCGATATTGTTTTTATCGACTTTGTTTTTATCGACTTTGTTTTTATCGACTTTGTTTTTATCGACTTTGTTTTTATCGACTTCTTTTTTATCGACTTTATTTTTATCGACTTTATTTTTATCGACTTTGTTTTATCGACTTCTTTTTTATCGACTTTGTTTTTATCGACCTTGTTTTTATCGACTTTGTTTTATCGACTTTTTTATCGACTTTTTTTATCGACTTTGTTGTTATCGACTTTGTTTTTATCGACTTTGTTTTTATCGACTTTGTTTTATGGACTTCGTTTTTATCGACTTTGTTTGTTTCGACTTTGTTTTTATCGACTTTGTTTGTTTCGACTTTGTTTTTATCGACTTTGTTTTTATCGGCTTTGTTTTTATCGACTTTGTTTTTATCGACTTTGTTTTTATCGACTTTTTTTTATCGACTTGTTTTTATCGACTTTGTTTTATCGACTTTGTTGTTATCGACTTGTTTTTATCGACTTTGTTTATATCAACTGTTTTTATCGACTTTTCTTATCGACTTGTTTTTATCGATTTTGTTTTTATCGACTTTATTTTTATCGACTTTGTTTTATCGACTTTGTTTTTATCGACTTTGTTTTTATTACTTTGTTTGTTTCGACTTTGTTGTTATCGACTTGTTTTTATCGACTTTGTTTATATCAACTGTTTTTATCGACTTTTCTTATCGACTTTGTTTTTATCGACTTTGTTTTTATTACTTTGTTTTTATCGACTTCGTTTTTATTGACTTTGTTTTTATCGACTTTGTTTCGACTTTGTTTTTATCGACTTTATTTTTATCGACTTTGTTTTATCGACTTTGTTTTTATCGACTTTGTTTTTATCGACCTTGTTTGTATCGACTTTGTTTGTTTCGACTTTGTTTTTATCGACTTAGTTTTTATCGGCTTTGTTTTTATCGACTTTGTTTTTATCGACTTTGTTTTTATCGACTTTTTTTTATCGACTTGTTTTTATCGACTTTGTTTTATCGACTTTGTTTTTATCGACTTTGTTTTTATCGACTTTGTTTTTATCGACTTTGTTTTTATCGACTTTGTTCTTATCGACTTTGTTTGTTTCGACTTTGTTTTTATCGGCTTTGTTTTTATCGACTTTGTTTTAATCGATTTTGTTTTTATCGACTTAATTTTTATCGACTTAATTTTTATCAACTTTGTTTTATCGACTTTGTTTTTATCGACTTCGTTTTTATCGATTTTTTTTTATCGACTTCGTTTTTATCGACTTTGTTTTTATCGACTTTGTTTCGACTTTGTTTTTATCGACTTTGTTTTATCGACTTTGTTTTTATCGACTTTGTTTTTATCGACTTTGTTATTATCGACTTTGTATTTATCGATTTTGTTTTTATCGACTTCGTTTTTATCGATTTTTTTTTATCGACTTCGTTTTTATCGACTTTGTTTGTTTCGACTTTGTTTTTATCGACTTTGTTTTTATCGATTTTGTTTTTATCGACTTTGTTTGTTTCGACTTTGTTTTTATCGACTTTGTTTTATGGATTTCGTTTTTATCGACTTTGTTTGTTTCGACTTTGTTTTTATCGACTTTGTTTTTATCGACTTTGTTTTTATCGACTTTGTTTGTTTCGACTTTGTTTTTATCGACTTTGTTTCGACTTTGTTTTTATCGACTTTGTTTTTATCGGCTTTGTTTTTATCGACTTTGTTTTTATCGACTTTGTTTTTATCGACCTTGTTTTTATCGACTTTGTTTTATCGACTTTTTTATCGACTTTTTTTATCGACTTGTTTTTATCGACTTTGTTTTATCGACTTTGTTTTTATCGACTTTGTTTTTATCGACCTTGTTTTTATCGACTTTGTTTTATCGACTTTTTTATCGACTTTTTTTATCGACTTGTTTTTATCGACTTTGTTGCTATCGACTTTGTTTTTATCGACTTTGTTTGTTTCGACTTTGTTTTTATCGACTTTGTTTTTATCGACTTTGTTTTTATCGACTTTGTTTGTTTCGGCTTTGTTTTTATCGACTTTGTTTGTTTCGACTTTGTTTTTATCGACTTAGTTTTTATCGACTTTGTTTTTATCGACTTTGTTTTTATCGACTTCTTTTTTATCGACTTTGTTTTTATCGACCTTGTTTTTATCGACTTTGTTTTATCGACTTTTTTATCGACTTTTTTTATCGACTTGTTTTTATCGACTTTGTTGCTATCGACTTTGTTTTTATCGACTTTGTTTGTTTCGACTTTGTTTTTATCGACTTTGTTTTTATCGACTTTGTTTTTATCGACTTTGTTTGTTTCGGCTTTGTTTTTATCGACTTTGTTTGTTTCGACTTTGTTTTTATCGACTTAGTTTTTATCGGCTTTGTTTTTATCGACTTTGTTTTTATCGACTTTGTTTTTATCGACTTTGTTTCGACTTTGTTTTTATCGACTTTGTTTTTATCGACTTTGTTTTTATCGACTTTGTTTTTATCGACTTTGTTTTATCGACTTTGTTTTTATAGACTTCGTTTTAATCAACTTTGTTTATATCGACTTTGTTTTAATCGACTTTGTTTTTATCGACTTTGTTTGTTTCGACTTTGTTTTTATCGACTTTGTTTTTATCGACTTTGTTTTTATCGACTTTGTTTTTATCGACTTTGTTTTTATCGACTTCGTTTTTATCGATTTTTTTTTATCGACTTCGTTTTTATCGACTTTGTTTTTATCGACTTTGTTTCGACTTTGTTTTTATCGACTTTGTTTTATCGACTTTGTTTTTATCGACTTTGTTTTTATCGACTTTGTTATTATCGACTTTGTATTTATCGATTTTGTTTTTATCGACTTTATTTTTATCGACTTTGTTTTATCGACTTTGTTTTTATCGACTTTGTTTTTATTACTTTGTTTTTATCGACTTCGTTTTTATTGAATTTGTTTTTATCGACTTTGTTTCGACTTTGTTTTTATCGACTTTGTTTTTATCGACTTTGTTTAAATCGACTTTGTTTTTATCGACTTTGTTTTATCGACTTTGTTTTTATAGACTTCGTTTTAATCAACTTTGTTTATATCGACTTTGTTTTAATCGACTTTGTTTTTATCGACTTTGTTTTTATCGACTTTGTTTTTATCGACTTTGTTTTTATCGACTTTGTTTTTATCGACTTTGTTTTTATCGACTTTGTTCTTATCGACTTTGTTTGTTTCGACTTTGTTTTTATCGGCTTTGTTTTTATCGACTTTGTTTTAATCGATTTTGTTTTTATCGACTTAATTTTTATCGACTTAATTTTTATCGACTTTGTTTTATCGACTTTGTTTTTATCGACTTTGTTTTTATTACTTTGTTTGTTTCCACTTTGTTGTTATCGACTTTGTTTTTATCGACCTTGTTTTTATCGACTTTGTTTTATCGACTTTTTTTATCGACTTGTTTTTATCGACTTTGTTGTTATCGACTTTGTTTTTATCGACTTTGTTTTTATCGACTTTGTTTTATGGACTTCGTTTTTATCGACTTTGTTTGTTTCGACTTTGTTTTTATCGACTTTGTTTTTATCGACTTTGTTTTTATCGACTTTGTTTGTTTCGACTTTGTTTTTATCGACTTTGTTTGTTTCGACTTTGTTTTTATCGACTTTGTTTTTATCGGCTTTGTTTTTATCGACTTTGTTTTTATCGACTTTGTTTTTATCGACTTCTTTTTTATCGACTTTGTTTTTATCGACCTTGTTTTTATCGACTTTGTTTTATCGACTTTTTTATCGACTTTTTTTATCGACTTGTTTTTATCGACTTTGTTGCTATCGACTTTGTTTTTATCGACTTTGTTTGTTTCGACTTTGTTTTTATCGACTTTGTTTTTATCGACTTTGTTTTTATCGACTTTGTTTGTTTCGGCTTTGTTTTTATCGACTTTGTTTGTTTCGACTTTGTTTTTATCGACTTAGTTTTTATCGGCTTTGTTTTTATCGACTTTGTTTTTATCGACTTTGTTTTTATCGACTTTGTTTCGACTTTGTTTTTATCGACTTTGTTTTTATCGACTTTGTTTTTATCGACTTTGTTTTTATCGACTTTGTTTTATCGACTTTGTTTTTATAGACTTCGTTTTAATCAACTTTGTTTATATCGACTTTGTTTTAATCGACTTTGTTTTTATCGACTTTGTTTGTTTCGACTTTGTTTTTATCGACTTTGTTTTTATCGACTTTGTTTTTATCGACTTTGTTTTTATCGACTTTGTTTTTATCGACTTCGTTTTTATCGATTTTTTTTTATCGACTTCGTTTTTATCGACTTTGTTTTTATCGACTTTGTTTCGACTTTGTTTTTATCGACTTTGTTTTATCGACTTTGTTTTTATCGACTTTGTTTTTATCGACTTTGTTATTATCGACTTTGTATTTATCGATTTTGTTTTTATCGACTTTATTTTTATCGACTTTGTTTTATCGACTTTGTTTTTATCGACTTTGTTTTTATTACTTTGTTTTTATCGACTTCGTTTTTATTGAATTTGTTTTTATCGACTTTGTTTCGACTTTGTTTTTATCGACTTTGTTTTTATCGACTTTGTTTAAATCGACTTTGTTTTTATCGACTTTGTTTTATCGACTTTGTTTTTATAGACTTCGTTTTAATCAACTTTGTTTATATCGACTTTGTTTTAATCGACTTTGTTTTTATCGACTTTGTTTTTATCGACTTTGTTTTTATCGACTTTGTTTTTATCGACTTTGTTTTTATCGACTTTGTTTTTATCGACTTTGTTCTTATCGACTTTGTTTGTTTCGACTTTGTTTTTATCGGCTTTGTTTTTATCGACTTTGTTTTAATCGATTTTGTTTTTATCGACTTAATTTTTATCGACTTAATTTTTATCGACTTTGTTTTATCGACTTTGTTTTTATCGACTTTGTTTTTATTACTTTGTTTGTTTCCACTTTGTTGTTATCGACTTTGTTTTTATCGACCTTGTTTTTATCGACTTTGTTTTATCGACTTTTTTTATCGACTTGTTTTTATCGACTTTGTTGTTATCGACTTTGTTTTTATCGACTTTGTTTTTATCGACTTTGTTTTATGGACTTCGTTTTTATCGACTTTGTTTGTTTCGACTTTGTTTTTATCGACTTTGTTTTTATCGACTTTGTTTTTATCGACTTTGTTTGTTTCGACTTTGTTTTTATCGACTTTGTTTGTTTCGACTTTGTTTTTATCGACTTTGTTTTTATCGGCTTTGTTTTTATCGACTTTGTTTTTATCGACTTTGTTGTTATCGACTTGTTTTTATCGACATTGTTTATATCAACTGTTTTTATCGACTTTTCTTATCGACTTGTTTTTATCGATTTTGTTTTTATCGACTTTGTTTTTATCGACTTTGTTTTTATCGACTTCTTTTTTATCGACTTTATTTTTATCGACTTTGTTTTATCGACTTTGTTTTTATCGACTTTGTTTTTATCGACCTTGTTTGTATCGACTTTGTTTGTTTCGACTTTGTTTTTATCGACTTTGTTTTTATCGACTTTGTTTTTATCGACTTTGTTTTTATCGACTTTGTTTTATCGACTTTGTTTTTATAGACTTCGTTTTAATCAACTTTGTTTATATCGACTTTGTTTTAATCGACTTTGTTTTTATCGACTTTGTTTTTATCGACTTTGTTTTTATCGACTTTGTTTTTATCGACTTTGTTTTTATCGACTTTGTTTTTATCGACTTTGTTCTTATCGACTTTGTTTGTTTCGACTTTGTTTTTATCGGCTTTGTTTTTATCGACTTTGTTTTTATCGATTTTGTTTTTATCGACTTTATTTTTATCGACTTTGTTTTATCGACTTTGTTTTTATCGACTTTGTTTTTATTACTTTGTTTGTTTCGACTTTGTTGTTATCGACTTGTTTTTATCGACTTTGTTTATATCAACTGTTTTTATCGACTTTTCTTATCGACTTGTTTTTATCGATTTTGTTTTTATCGACTTTATTTTTATCGACTTTGTTTTATCGACTTTGTTTTTATCGACTTTGTTTTTATTACTTTGTTTGTTTCGACTTTGTTGTTATCGACTTGTTTTTATCGACTTTGTTTATATCAACTGTTTTTATCGACTTTTCTTATCGACTTTGTTTTTATCGACTTTGTTTTTATTACTTTGTTTTTATCGACTTCGTTTTTATTGACTTTGTTTTTATCGAATTTGTTTCGACTTTGTTTTTATCGACTTTGTTTTTATCGACTTTGTTTTTATCGACTTTGTTTTTATCGACTTTGTTTTATCGACTTTGTTTTTATAGACTTCGTTTTAATCAACTTTGTTTATATCGACTTTGTTTTAATCGACTTTGTTTTTATCGACTTTGTTTTTATCGACTTTGTTTTTATCGACTTTGTTTTTATCGACTTTGTTTTTATCGACTTTGTTTTTATCGACTTTGTTCTTATCGACTTTGTTTGTTTCGACTTTGTTTTTATCGGCTTTGTTTTTATCGACTTTGTTTTTATCGATTTTGTTTTTATCGACTTAATTTTTATCGACTTTGTTTTATCGACTTTGTTTTTATCGACTTTGTTTTTATTACTTTGTTTGTTTCCACTTTGTTGTTATCGACTTTGTTTTTATCGACCTTGTTTTTATCGACTTTGTTTTATCGACTTTTTTTATCCACTTTTTTTATCGACTTGTTTTTATCGACTTTGTTGTTATCGACTTTGTTTTAATCGACTTTGTTTTTATCGACTTTGTTTTATGGACTTCGTTTTTATCGACTTTGTTTGTTTCGACTTTGTTTTTATCGACTTTGTTTTTATCGACTTTGTTTTTATCGACTTTGTTTGTTTCGACTTTGTTTTTATCGACTTTGTTTGTTTCGACTTTGTTTTTATCGACTTTGTTTTTATCGGCTTTGTTTTTATCGACTTTGTTTTTATCGACTTTGTTGTTATCGACTTGTTTTTATCGACATTGTTTATATCAACTGTTTTTATCGACTTTTCTTATCGACTTGTTTTTATCGATTTTGTTTTTATCGACTTTGTTTTTATCGACTTTGTTTTTATCGACTTCTTTTTTATCGACTTTATTTTTATCGACTTTGTTTTATCGACTTTGTTTTTATCGACTTTGTTTTTATCGACCTTGTTTGTATCGACTTTGTTTGTTTCGACTTTGTTTTTATCGACTTTGTTTGTTTCGACTTTGTTTTTATCGACTTTGTTTTTATTGACTTTGTTTTTATCGACTTTGTTTGTTTCGACTTTGTTTTTATCGACTTTGTTTTATGGACTTCGTTTTTATCGACTTTGTTTGTTTCGACTTTGTTTTTATCGACTTTGTTTTTATCGACTTTGTTTTTATCGACTTGGTTTGTTTCGACTTTGTTTTTATCGACTTTGTTTCGACTTTGTTTTTATCGACTTTGTTTTTATCGGCTTTGTTTTTATCGACTTTGTTTTTATCGACTTTGTTTTTATCGACTTTTTTTTATCGACTTGTTTTTATCGACTTTGTTTTATCGACTTTGTTTTTATCGACTTTGTTTTTATCGACTTTGTTTTTATCGACTTCGTTTTTATCGATTTTTTTTTATCGACTTTGTTTTTATCGACTTTGTTTTTATCGACTTTGTTTCGACTTTGTTTTTATCGACTTTGTTTTTATCGACTTTGTTTTTATCGACTTTGTTATTATCGACTTTGTTTTTATCGATTTTGTTTTTATCGACTTTATTTTTATCGACTTTGTTTTATCGACTTTGTTTTTATCGACTTTGTTTTTATTACTTTGTTTGTTTCGACTTTGTTGTTATCGACTTGTTTTTATCGACTTTGTTTATATCAACTGTTTTTATCGACTTTTCTTATCGACTTGTTTTTATCGATTTTGTTTTTATCGACTTTGTTTTTATCGACTTTGTTTTTATCGACTTCTTTTTTATCGACTTTATTTTTATCGACTTTGTTTTATCGACTTTGTTTTTATCGACTTTGTTTTTATCGACCTTGTTTGTATCGACTTTGTTTGTTTCGACTTTGTTTTTATCGACTTTGTTTTTATCGACTTTGTTTTTATCGACTTTGTTTTTATCGACTTTGTTTTATCGACTTTGTTTTTATAGACTTCGTTTTAATCAACTTTGTTTATATCGACTTTGTTTTAATCGACTTTGTTTTTATCGACTTTGTTTTTATCGACTTTGTTTTTATCGACTTTGTTTTTATCGACTTTGTTTTTATCGACTTTGTTTTTATCGACTTTGTTCTTATCGACTTTGTTTGTTTCGACTTTGTTTTTATCGGCTTTGTTTTTATCGACTTTGTTTTTATCGATTTTGTTTTTATCGACTTTATTTTTATCGACTTTGTTTTATCGACTTTGTTTTTATCGACTTTGTTTTTATTACTTTGTTTGTTTCGACTTTGTTGTTATCGACTTGTTTTTATCGACTTTGTTTATATCAACTGTTTTTATCGACTTTTCTTATCGACTTGTTTTTATCGATTTTGTTTTTATCGACTTTATTTTTATCGACTTTGTTTTATCGACTTTGTTTTTATCGACTTTGTTTTTATTACTTTGTTTGTTTCGACTTTGTTGTTATCGACTTGTTTTTATCGACTTTGTTTATATCAACTGTTTTTATCGACTTTTCTTATCGACTTTGTTTTTATCGACTTTGTTTTTATTACTTTGTTTTTATCGACTTCGTTTTTATTGACTTTGTTTTTATCGAATTTGTTTCGACTTTGTTTTTATCGACTTTGTTTTTATCGACTTTGTTTTTATCGACTTTGTTTTTATCGACTTTGTTTTATCGACTTTGTTTTTATAGACTTCGTTTTAATCAACTTTGTTTATATCGACTTTGTTTTAATCGACTTTGTTTTTATCGACTTTGTTTTTATCGACTTTGTTTTTATCGACTTTGTTTTTATCGACTTTGTTTTTATCGACTTTGTTTTTATCGACTTTGTTCTTATCGACTTTGTTTGTTTCGACTTTGTTTTTATCGGCTTTATTTTTATCGACTTTGTTTTTATCGATTTTGTTTTTATCGACTTAATTTTTATCGACTTTGTTTTATCGACTTTGTTTTTATCGACTTTGTTTTTATTACTTTGTTTGTTTCCACTTTGTTGTTATCGACTTTGTTTTTATCGACCTTGTTTTTATCGACTTTGTTTTATCGACTTTTTTTATCGACTTTTTTTATCGACTTGTTTTTATCGACTTTGTTGTTATCGACTTTGTTTTAATCGACTTTGTTTTTATCGACTTTGTTTTATGGACTTCGTTTTTATCGACTTTGTTTGTTTCGACTTTGTTTTTATCGACTTTGTTTTTATCGACTTTGTTTTTATCGACTTTGTTTGTTTCGACTTTGTTTTTATCGACTTTGTTTGTTTCGACTTTGTTTTTATCGACTTTGTTTTTATCGGCTTTGTTTTTATCGACTTTGTTTTTATCGACTTTGTTGTTATCGACTTGTTTTTATCGACATTGTTTATATCAACTGTTTTTATCGACTTTTCTTATCGACTTGTTTTTATCGATTTTGTTTTTATCGACTTTGTTTTTATCGACTTTGTTTTTATCGACTTCTTTTTTATCGACTTTATTTTTATCGACTTTGTTTTATCGACTTTGTTTTTATCGACTTTGTTTTTATCGACCTTGTTTGTATCGACTTTGTTTGTTTCGACTTTGTTTTTATCGACTTTGTTTGTTTCGACTTTGTTTTTATCGACTTTGTTTTTATTGACTTTGTTTTTATCGACTTTGTTTGTTTCGACTTTGTTTTTATCGACTTTGTTTTATGGACTTCGTTTTTATCGACTTTGTTTGTTTCGACTTTGTTTTTATCGACTTTGTTTTTATCGACTTTGTTTTTATCGACTTGGTTTGTTTCGACTTTGTTTTTATCGACTTTGTTTCGACTTTGTTTTTATCGACTTTGTTTTTATCGGCTTTGTTTTTATCGACTTTGTTTTTATCGACTTTGTTTTTATCGACTTTTTTTTATCGACTTGTTTTTATCGACTTTGTTTTATCGACTTTGTTTTTATCGACTTTGTTTTTATCGACTTTGTTTTTATCGACTTCGTTTTTATCGATTTTTTTTATCGACTTTGTTTTTATCGACTTTGTTTTTATCGACTTTGTTTCGACTTTGTTTTTATCGACTTTGTTTTTATCGACTTTGTTTTTATCGACTTTGTTATTATCGACTTTGTTTTTATCGATTTTGTTTTTATCGACTTTATTTTTATCGACTTTGTTTTATCGACTTTGTTTTTATCGACTTTGTTTTTATTACTTTGTTTGTTTCGACTTTGTTGTTATCGACTTGTTTTTATCGACTTTGTTTATATCAACTGTTTTTATCGACTTTTCTTATCGACTTGTTTTTATCGATTTTGTTTTTATCGACTTTATTTTTATCGACTTTGTTTTATCGACTTTGTTTTTATCGACTTTGTTTTTATTACTTTGTTTGTTTCGACTTTGTTGTTATCGACTTGTTTTTATCGACTTTGTTTATATCAACTGTTTTTATCGACTTTTCTTATCGACTTGTTTTTATCGATTTTGTTTTTATCGACTTTGTTTTTATCGACTTTGTTTTTATCGACTTTGTTTTTATCGACTTTGTTTTTATCGACTTTGTTTTTATCGACTTCGTTTTTATTGACTTTGTTTTTATCGACTTTGTTTCGACTTTGTTTTTATCGACTTTGTTTTTATCGACTTTGTTTTTATCGACTTTGTTGTTATCGACTTGTTTTTATCGACATTGTTTATATCAACTGTTTTTATCGACTTTTCTTATCGACTTGTTTTTATCGATTTTGTTTTTATCGACTTTGTTTTTATCGACTTTGTTCTTATCGACTTTGTTTGTTTCGACTTTGTTTTTATCGGCTTTGTTTTTATCGACTTTGTTTTTATCGATTTTGTTTTTATCGACTTAATTTTTATCGACTTTGTTTTATCGACTTTGTTTTTATCGACTTTGTTTTTATTACTTTGTTTGTTTCCACTTTGTTGTTATCGACTTTGTTTTTATCGACCTTGTTTTTATCGACTTTGTTTTATCGACTTTTTTTATCGACTTTTTTTATCGACTTGTTTTTATCGACTTTGTTGTTATCGACTTTGTTTTTATCGACTTTGTTTTTATCGACTTTGTTTTATGGACTTCGTTTTTATCGACTTTGTTTGTTTCGACTTTGTTTTTATCGACTTTGTTTTTATCGACTTTGTTTTTATCGACTTTGTTTGTTTCGACTTCGTTTTTATCGACTTTGTTTTTATCGACTTTGTTTCGACTTTGTTTTTATCGACTTTGTTTTTATCGACTTTGTTTTTATCGACTTTGTTATTATCGACTTTGTTTTTATCGATTTTGTTTTTATCGACTTTATTTTTATCGACTTTGTTTTATCGACTTTGTTTTTATCGACTTTGTTTTATGGACTTCGTTTTTATCGACTTTGTTTGTTTCGACTTTGTTTTTATCGACTTTGTTTTTATCGACTTTGTTTTTATCGACTTTGTTTGTTTCGACTTTGTTTTTATCGACTTTGTTTGTTTCGACTTTGTTTTCATCGACTTTGTTTTTATCGGCTTTGTTTTTATCGACTTTGTTTTTATCGACTTTGTTGTTATCGACTTGTTTTTATCGACATTGTTTATATCAACTGTTTTTATCGACTTTTCTTATCGACTTGTTTTTATCGATTTTGTTTTTATCGACTTTGTTTTTATCGACTTTGTTTTTATCGACTTCTTTTTTATCGACTTTATTTTTATCGACTTTGTTTTATCGACTTTGTTTTTATCGACTTTGTTTTTATCGACCTTGTTTGTATCGACTTTGTTTGTTTCGACTTTGTTTTTATCGACTTTGTTTGTTTCGACTTTGTTTTTATCGACTTTGTTTTTATCGACTTTGTTTTTATCGACTTTGTTTGTTTCGACTTTGTTTTTATCGACTTTGTTTCGACTTTGTTTTTATCGACTTTGTTTTTATCGGCTTTGTTTTTGTCGACTTTGTTTTTATCGACTTTGTTTTTATCGACTTTTTTTTATCGACTTGTTTTTATCGACTTTGTTTTATCGACTTTGTTTTTATCGACTTTGTTTTTATCGACTTTGTTTTTATTGACTTCGTTTTTATCGATTTTTTTTTATCGACTTCGTTTTTATCGACTTTGTTTTTATCGACTTTGTTTCGACTTTGTTTTTATCGACTTTGTTATTATCGACTTTGTTTTTATCGATTTTGTTTTTATCGACTTTATTTTTATCGACTTTGTTTTATCGACTTTGTTTTTATCGACTTTGTTTTTATTACTTTGTTTGTTTCGACTTTGTTGTTATCGACTTGTTTTTATCGACTTTGTTTATATCAACTGTTTTTATCGACTTTTCTTATCGACTTGTTTTTATCGATTTTGTTTTTATCGACTTTATTTTTATCGACTTTGTTTTATCGACTTTGTTTTTATCGACTTTGTTTTTATTACTTTGTTTGTTTCGACTTTGTTGTTATCGACTTGTTTTTATCGACTTTGTTTATATCAACTGTTTTTATCGACTTTTCTTATCGACTTTGTTTTTATCGACTTTGTTTTTATTACTTTGTTTTTATCGACTTCGTTTTTATTGACTTTGTTTTTATCGACTTTGTTTCGACTTTGTTTTTATCGACTTTATTTTTATCGACTTTGTTTTATCGACTTTGTTTTTATCGACTTTGTTTTTATCGACCTTGTTTGTATCGACTTTGTTTGTTTCGACTTTGTTTTTATCGACTTAGTTTTTATCGGCTTTGTTTTTATCGACTTTGTTTTTATCGACTTTGTTTTTATCGACTTTTTTTTATCGACTTGTTTTTATCGACTTTGTTTTATCGACTTTGTTTTTATCGACTTTGTTTTTATCGACTTTGTTTTTATCGACTTCGTTTTTATCGATTTTTTTTTATCGACTTCGTTTTTATCGACTTTGTTTTTATCGACTTTGTTTCGACTTTGTTTTTATCGACTTTGTTTTATCGACTTTGTTTTTATCGACTTTGTTTTTATCGACTTTGTTATTATCGACTTTGTATTTATCGATTTTGTTTTTATCGACTTCGTTTTTATCGATTTTTTTTTATCGACTTCGTTTTTATCGACTTTGTTTGTTTCGACTTTGTTTTTATCGACTTTGTTTTTATCGATTTTGTTTTTATCGACTTTGTTTGTTTCGACTTTGTTTTTATCGACTTTGTTTTATGGATTTCGTTTTTATCGACTTTGTTTGTTTCGACTTTGTTTTTATCGACTTTGTTTTTATCGACTTTGTTTTTATCGACTTTGTTTGTTTCGACTTTGTTTTTATCGACTTTGTTTCGACTTTGTTTTTATCGACTTTGTTTTTATCGGCTTTGTTCTTATCGACTTTGTTTTTATCGACTTTGTTTTTATCGACCTTGTTTTTATCGACTTTGTTTTATCGACTTTTTTATCGACTTTTTTTATCGACTTGTTTTTATCGACTTTGTTTTATCGACTTTGTTTTTATCGACTTTGTTTTTATCGACCTTGTTTTTATCGACTTTGTTTTATCGACTTTTTTATCGACTTTTTTTATCGACTTGTTTTTATCGACTTTGTTGCTATCGACTTTGTTTTTATCGACTTTGTTTGTTTCGACTTTGTTTTTATCGACTTTGTTTTTATCGACTTTGTTTTTATCGACTTTGTTTGTTTCGGCTTTGTTTTTATCGACTTTGTTTGTTTCGACTTTGTTTTTATCGACTTAGTTTTTATCGACTTTGTTTTTATCGACTTTGTTTTTATCGACTTCTTTTTTATCGACTTTGTTTTTATCGACCTTGTTTTTATCGACTTTGTTTTATCGACTTTTTTATCGACTTTTTTTATCGACTTGTTTTTATCGACTTTGTTGCTATCGACTTTGTTTTTATCGACTTTGTTTGTTTCGACTTTGTTTTTATCGACTTTGTTTTTATCGACTTTGTTTTTATCGACTTTGTTTGTTTCGGCTTTGTTTTTATCGACTTTGTTTGTTTCGACTTTGTTTTTATCGACTTAGTTTTTATCGGCTTTGTTTTTATCGACTTTGTTTTTATCGACTTTGTTTTTATCGACTTTGTTTCGACTTTGTTTTTATCGACTTTGTTTTTATCGACTTTGTTTTTATCGACTTTGTTTTTATCGACTTTGTTTTATCGACTTTGTTTTTATAGACTTCGTTTTAATCAACTTTGTTTATATCGACTTTGTTTTAATCGACTTTGTTTTTATCGACTTTGTTTGTTTCGACTTTGTTTTTATCGACTTTGTTTTTATCGACTTTGTTTTTATCGACTTTGTTTTTATCGACTTTGTTTTTATCGACTTCGTTTTTATCGATTTTTTTTTATCGACTTCGTTTTTATCGACTTTGTTTTTATCGACTTTGTTTCGACTTTGTTTTTATCGACTTTGTTTTATCGACTTTGTTTTTATCGACTTTGTTTTTATCGACTTTGTTATTATCGACTTTGTATTTATCGATTTTGTTTTTATCGACTTTATTTTTATCGACTTTGTTTTATCGACTTTGTTTTTATCGACTTTGTTTTTATTACTTTGTTTTTATCGACTTCGTTTTTATTGAATTTGTTTTTATCGACTTTGTTTCGACTTTGTTTTTATCGACTTTGTTTTTATCGACTTTGTTTTTATCGACTTTGTTTTTATCGACTTTGTTTTATCGACTTTGTTTTTATAGACTTCGTTTTAATCAACTTTGTTTATATCGACTTTGTTTTAATCGACTTTGTTTTTATCGACTTTGTTTTTATCGACTTTGTTTTTATCGACTTTGTTTTTATCGACTTTGTTTTTATCGACTTTGTTTTTATCGACTTTGTTCTTATCGACTTTGTTTGTTTCGACTTTGTTTTTATCGGCTTTGTTTTTATCGACTTTGTTTTAATCGATTTTGTTTTTATCGACTTAATTTTTATCGACTTAATTTTTATCGACTTTGTTTTATCGACTTTGTTTTTATCGACTTTGTTTTTATTACTTTGTTTGTTTCCACTTTGTTGTTATCGACTTTGTTTTTATCGACCTTGTTTTTATCGACTTTGTTTTATCGACTTTTTTTATCGACTTGTTTTTATCGACTTTGTTGTTATCGACTTTGTTTTTATCGACTTTGTTTTTATCGACTTTGTTTTATGGACTTCGTTTTTATCGACTTTGTTTGTTTCGACTTTGTTTTTATCGACTTTGTTTTTATCGACTTTGTTTTTATCGACTTTGTTTGTTTCGACTTTGTTTTTATCGACTTTGTTTGTTTCGACTTTGTTTTTATCGACTTTGTTTTTATCGGCTTTGTTTTTATCGACTTTGTTTTTATCGACTTTGTTGTTATCGACTTGTTTTTATCGACATTGTTTATATCAACTGTTTTTATCGACTTTTCTTATCGACTTGTTTTTATCGATTTTGTTTTTATCGACTTTGTTTTTATCGACTTTGTTTTTATCGACTTCTTTTTTATCGACTTTATTTTTATCGACTTTGTTTTATCGACTTTGTTTTTATCGACTTTGTTTTTATCGACCTTGTTTGTATCGACTTTGTTTGTTTCGACTTTGTTTTTATCGACTTTGTTTTTATCGACTTTGTTTTTATCGACTTTGTTTTTATCGACTTTGTTTTATCGACTTTGTTTTTATAGACTTCGTTTTAATCAACTTTGTTTATATCGACTTTGTTTTAATCGACTTTGTTTTTATCGACTTTGTTTTTATCGACTTTGTTTTTATCGACTTTGTTTTTATCGACTTTGTTTTTATCGACTTTGTTTTTATCGACTTTGTTCTTATCGACTTTGTTTGTTTCGACTTTGTTTTTATCGGCTTTGTTTTTATCGACTTTGTTTTTATCGATTTTGTTTTTATCGACTTTATTTTTATCGACTTTGTTTTATCGACTTTGTTTTTATCGACTTTGTTTTTATTACTTTGTTTGTTTCGACTTTGTTGTTATCGACTTGTTTTTATCGACTTTGTTTATATCAACTGTTTTTATCGACTTTTCTTATCGACTTGTTTTTATCGATTTTGTTTTTATCGACTTTATTTTTATCGACTTTGTTTTATCGACTTTGTTTTTATCGACTTTGTTTTTATTACTTTGTTTGTTTCGACTTTGTTGTTATCGACTTGTTTTTATCGACTTTGTTTATATCAACTGTTTTTATCGACTTTTCTTATCGACTTTGTTTTTATCGACTTTGTTTTTATTACTTTGTTTTTATCGACTTCGTTTTTATTGACTTTGTTTTTATCGAATTTGTTTCGACTTTGTTTTTATCGACTTTGTTTTTATCGACTTTGTTTTTATCGACTTTGTTTTTATCGACTTTGTTTTATCGACTTTGTTTTTATAGACTTCGTTTTAATCAACTTTGTTTATATCGACTTTGTTTTAATCGACTTTGTTTTTATCGACTTTGTTTTTATCGACTTTGTTTTTATCGACTTTGTTTTTATCGACTTTGTTTTTATCGACTTTGTTTTTATCGACTTTGTTCTTATCGACTTTGTTTGTTTCGACTTTGTTTTTATCGGCTTTGTTTTTATCGACTTTGTTTTTATCGATTTTGTTTTTATCGACTTAATTTTTATCGACTTTGTTTTATCGACTTTGTTTTTATCGACTTTGTTTTTATTACTTTGTTTGTTTCCACTTTGTTGTTATCGACTTTGTTTTTATCGACCTTGTTTTTATCGACTTTGTTTTATCGACTTTTTTTATCCACTTTTTTTATCGACTTGTTTTTATCGACTTTGTTGTTATCGACTTTGTTTTAATCGACTTTGTTTTTATCGACTTTGTTTTATGGACTTCGTTTTTATCGACTTTGTTTGTTTCGACTTTGTTTTTATCGACTTTGTTTTTATCGACTTTGTTTTTATCGACTTTGTTTGTTTCGACTTTGTTTTTATCGACTTTGTTTGTTTCGACTTTGTTTTTATCGACTTTGTTTTTATCGGCTTTGTTTTTATCGACTTTGTTTTTATCGACTTTGTTGTTATCGACTTGTTTTTATCGACATTGTTTATATCAACTGTTTTTATCGACTTTTCTTATCGACTTGTTTTTATCGATTTTGTTTTTATCGACTTTGTTTTTATCGACTTTGTTTTTATCGACTTCTTTTTTATCGACTTTATTTTTATCGACTTTGTTTTATCGACTTTGTTTTTATCGACTTTGTTTTTATCGACCTTGTTTGTATCGACTTTGTTTGTTTCGACTTTGTTTTTATCGACTTTGTTTGTTTCGACTTTGTTTTTATCGACTTTGTTTTTATTGACTTTGTTTTTATCGACTTTGTTTGTTTCGACTTTGTTTTTATCGACTTTGTTTTATGGACTTCGTTTTTATCGACTTTGTTTGTTTCGACTTTGTTTTTATCGACTTTGTTTTTATCGACTTTGTTTTTATCGACTTGGTTTGTTTCGACTTTGTTTTTATCGACTTTGTTTCGACTTTGTTTTTATCGACTTTGTTTTTATCGGCTTTGTTTTTATCGACTTTGTTTTTATCGACTTTGTTTTTATCGACTTTTTTTTATCGACTTGTTTTTATCGACTTTGTTTTATCGACTTTGTTTTTATCGACTTTGTTTTTATCGACTTTGTTTTTATCGACTTCGTTTTTATCGATTTTTTTTTATCGACTTTGTTTTTATCGACTTTGTTTTTATCGACTTTGTTTCGACTTTGTTTTTATCGACTTTGTTTTTATCGACTTTGTTTTTATCGACTTTGTTATTATCGACTTTGTTTTTATCGATTTTGTTTTTATCGACTTTATTTTTATCGACTTTGTTTTATCGACTTTGTTTTTATCGACTTTGTTTTTATTACTTTGTTTGTTTCGACTTTGTTGTTATCGACTTGTTTTTATCGACTTTGTTTATATCAACTGTTTTTATCGACTTTTCTTATCGACTTGTTTTTATCGATTTTGTTTTTATCGACTTTATTTTTATCGACTTTGTTTTATCGACTTTGTTTTTATCGACTTTGTTTTTATTACTTTGTTTGTTTCGACTTTGTTGTTATCGACTTGTTTTTATCGACTTTGTTTATATCAACTGTTTTTATCGACTTTTCTTATCGACTTGTTTTTATCGATTTTGTTTTTATCGACTTTGTTTTTATCGACTTTGTTTTTATCGACTTTGTTTTTATCGACTTTGTTTTTATCGACTTTGTTTTTATCGACTTCGTTTTTATTGACTTTGTTTTTATCGACTTTGTTTCGACTTTGTTTTTATCGACTTTGTTTTTATCGACTTTGTTTTTATCGACTTTGTTGTTATCGACTTGTTTTTATCGACATTGTTTATATCAACTGTTTTTATCGACTTTTCTTATCGACTTGTTTTTATCGATTTTGTTTTTATCGACTTTGTTTTTATCGACTTTGTTTTTATCGACTTCTTTTTTATCGACTTTATTTTTATCGACTTTGTTTTATCGACTTTGTTTTTATCGACTTTGTTTTTATCGACCTTGTTTGTATCGACTTTGTTTGTTTCTACTTTGTTTTTATCGACTTTGTTTGTTTCGACTTTGTTTTTATTGACTTTGTTTGTTTCGACTTTGTTTTTATCGACTTTGTTTTTATCGACTTTGTTTTATCGACTTTGTTTTTATCGACTTTGTTTTATCGACTTTGTTTTTATCGACTTTGTTTTAATCGACTATGTTTTTATCGACTTTGTTTTTATCGACTTTGTTTTTATCGACTTTGTTTTTATCGACTTTGTTTTTATCGACTTCGTTTTTATCGACTTCGTTTTTATCGACTTTGTTTTTATCGACTTTGTTTTTATCGACTTTTTTATCGACTTTGTTTTTATCGACTTTGTTTTTATCGACTTCGTTTTTATCGACTTTGTTTCGACTTTGTTTTTATCGACTTTGTTTTTATCGACTTTGTTTTTATCGACTTGTTTTTATCTACTTCGTTTTTATCGACTTCGTTTCTATCGACTTCGTTTTTATCGACTTTGTTTTTATCGACTTTGTTTAATTGACTTGTTTTTATCGACTTTGTTTTTATCGACTTTGTTTAATCGACTTGTTTTTATCGACTTTGTTTTTATCGACTTTGTTTTTATCGACTTTTCTTATCGACTTGTTTTTATTGACTTTGTTTTTATCGACTTTTCTTATCGACTTGTTTTTATCGACTTTGTTTTATCGACTTTTTTATCGACTTTTTTTATCGACTTGTTTTTATCGACTTTGTTGCTATCGACTTTGTTTTTATCGACTTTGTTTGTTTCGACTTTGTTTGTTTCGACTTTGTTTTTATCGACTTTGTTTTTATTACTTTGTTTTTATCGACTTCGTTTTTATTGACTTTGTTTTTATCGACTTTGTTTCGACTTTGTTTTTATCGACCTTGTTTGTATCGACTTTGTTTGTTTCGACATTGTTTTTATCGACTTTGTTTTATCGACTTTGTTTTTATAGACTTCGTTTTAATCAACTTTGTTTATATCGACTTTGTTTTAATCGACTTTGTTTTATCGACTTTGTTTTTATCGACTTTGTTTTTATCGACTTTGTTTTTATCGACTTTGTTTTTATCGACTTTGTTTTTATCGACTTTGTTCTTATCGACTTTGTTTGTTTCGACTTTGTTTTTATCGGCTTTGTTTTTATCGACTTTGTTTTTATCGATTTTGTTTTTATCGACTTAATTTTTATCGACTTAATTTTTATCGACTTTGTTTTATCGACTTTGTTTTTATCGACTTTGTTTTTATTACTTTGTTTGTTTCCACTTTGTTGTTATCGACTTTGTTTTTATCGACCTTGTTTTTATCGACTTTGTTTTATCGACTTTTTTTATCGACTTTTTTTATCGACTTGTTTTTATCGACTTTGTTGTTATCGACTTTGTTTTTATCGACTTTGTTTTTATCGACTTTGTTTTATGGACTTCGTTTTTATCGACTTTGTTTGTTTCGACTTTGTTTTTATCGACTTTGTTTTTATCGACTTTGTTTTTATCGACTTTGTTTGTTTCGACTTTGTTTTTATCGACTTTGTTTGTTTCGACTTTGTTTTTATCGACTTTGTTTTTATCGGCTTTGTTTTTATCGACTTTGTTTTTATCGACTTTGTTAATATCGACTTGTTTTTATCGACATTGTTTATATCAACTGTTTTTATCGACTTTTCTTATCGACTTGTTTTTATCGATTTTGTTTTTATCGACTTTGTTTTTATCGACTTTGTATTTATCGATTTTGTTTTTATCGACTTTATTTTTATCGACTTTGTTTTATCGACTTTGTTTTTATCGACTTTGTTTTTATTACTTTGTTTTTATCGACTTCGTTTTTATTGAATTTGTTTTTATCGACTTTGTTTCGACTTTGTTTTTATCGACTTTGTTTTTATCGACTTTGTTTTTATCGACTTTGTTTTTATCGACTTTGTTTTATCGACTTTGTTTTTATAGACTTCGTTTTAATCAACTTTGTTTATATCGACTTTGTTTTAATCGACTTTGTTTTTATCGACTTTGTTTTTATCGACTTTGTTTTTATCGACTTTGTTTTTATCGACTTTGTTTTTATCGACTTTGTTTTTATCGACTTTGTTCTTATCGACTTTGTTTGTTTCGACTTTGTTTTTATCGGCTTTGTTTTTATCGACTTTGTTTTAATCGATTTTGTTTTTATCGACTTAATTTTTATCGACTTAATTTTTATCGACTTTGTTTTATCGACTTTGTTTTTATCGACTTTGTTTTTATTACTTTGTTTGTTTCCACTTTGTTGTTATCGACTTTGTTTTTATCGACCTTGTTTTTATCGACTTTGTTTTATCGACTTTTTTTATCGACTTGTTTTTATCGACTTTGTTGTTATCGACTTTGTTTTTATCGACTTTGTTTTTATCGACTTTGTTTTATGGACTTCGTTTTTATCGACTTTGTTTGTTTCGACTTTGTTTTTATCGACTTTGTTTTTATCGACTTTGTTTTTATCGACTTTGTTTGTTTCGACTTTGTTTTTATCGACTTTGTTTGTTTCGACTTTGTTTTTATCGACTTTGTTTTTATCGGCTTTGTTTTTATCGACTTTGTTTTTATCGACTTTGTTGTTATCGACTTGTTTTTATCGATTTTGTTTTTATCGACTTTGTTTTTATCGACTTTGTTTTTATCGACTTCTTTTTTATCGACTTTATTTTTATCGACTTTGTTTTATCGACTTTGTTTTTATCGACTTTGTTTTTATCGACCTTGTTTGTATCGACTTTGTTTGTTTCGACTTTGTTTTTATCGACTTTGTTTTTATCGACTTTGTTTTTATCGACTTTGTTTTTATCGACTTTGTTTTATCGACTTTGTTTTTATAGACTTCGTTTTAATCAACTTTGTTTATATCGACTTTGTTTTAATCGACTTTGTTTTTATCGACTTTGTTTTTATCGACTTTGTTTTTATCGACTTTGTTTTTATCGACTTTGTTTTTATCGACTTTGTTTTTATCGACTTTGTTCTTATCGACTTTGTTTGTTTCGACTTTGTTTTTATCGGCTTTGTTTTTATCGACTTTGTTTTTATCGATTTTGTTTTTATCGACTTTATTTTTATCGACTTTGTTTTATCGACTTTGTTTTTATCGACTTTGTTTTTATTACTTTGTTTGTTTCGACTTTGTTGTTATCGACTTGTTTTTATCGACTTTGTTTATATCAACTGTTTTTATCGACTTTTCTTATCGACTTGTTTTTATCGATTTTGTTTTTATCGACTTTATTTTTATCGACTTTGTTTTATCGACTTTGTTTTTATCGACTTTGTTTTTATTACTTTGTTTGTTTCGACTTTGTTGTTATCGACTTGTTTTTATCGACTTTGTTTATATCAACTGTTTTTATCGACTTTTCTTATCGACTTTGTTTTTATCGACTTTGTTTTTATTACTTTGTTTTTATCGACTTCGTTTTTATTGACTTTGTTTTTATCGAATTTGTTTCGACTTTGTTTTTATCGACTTTGTTTTTATCGACTTTGTTTTTATCGACTTTGTTTTTATCGACTTTGTTTTATCGACTTTGTTTTTATAGACTTCGTTTTAATCAACTTTGTTTATATCGACTTTGTTTTAATCGACTTTGTTTTTATCGACTTTGTTTTTATCGACTTTGTTTTTATCGACTTTGTTTTTATCGACTTTGTTTTTATCGACTTTGTTTTTATCGACTTTGTTCTTATCGACTTTGTTTGTTTCGACTTTGTTTTTATCGGCTTTGTTTTTATCGACTTTGTTTTTATCGATTTTGTTTTTATCGACTTAATTTTTATCGACTTTGTTTTATCGACTTTGTTTTTATCGACTTTGTTTTTATTACTTTGTTTGTTTCCACTTTGTTGTTATCGACTTTGTTTTTATCGACCTTGTTTTTATCGACTTTGTTTTATCGACTTTTTTTATCGACTTTTTTTATCGACTTGTTTTTATCGACTTTGTTGTTATCGACTTTGTTTTAATCGACTTTGTTTTTATCGACTTTGTTTTATGGACTTCGTTTTTATCGACTTTGTTTGTTTCGACTTTGTTTTTATCGACTTTGTTTTTATCGACTTTGTTTTTATCGACTTTGTTTGTTTCGACTTTGTTTTTATCGACTTTGTTTGTTTCGACTTTGTTTTTATCGACTTTGTTTTATCGGCTTTGTTTTTATCGACTTTGTTTTTATCGACTTTGTTGTTATCGACTTGTTTTTATCGACATTGTTTATATCAACTGTTTTTATCGACTTTTCTTATCGACTTGTTTTTATCGATTTTGTTTTTATCGACTTTGTTTTTATCGACTTTGTTTTTATCGACTTCTTTTTTATCGACTTTATTTTTATCGACTTTGTTTTATCGACTTTGTTTTTATCGACTTTGTTTTTATCGACCTTGTTTGTATCTACTTTGTTTGTTTCGACTTTGTTTTTATCGACTTTGTTTGTTTCGACTTTGTTTTTATCGACTTTGTTTTTATTGACTTTGTTTTTATCGACTTTGTTTGTTTCGACTTTGTTTTTATCGACTTTGTTTTATGGACTTCGTTTTTATCGACTTTGTTTGTTTCGACTTTGTTTTTATCGACTTTGTTTTTATCGACTTTGTTTTTATCGACTTGGTTTGTTTCGACTTTGTTTTTATCGACTTTGTTTCGACTTTGTTTTTATCGACTTTGTTTTTATCGGCTTTGTTTTTATCGACTTTGTTTTTATCGACTTTGTTTTTATCGACTTTTTTTTATCGACTTGTTTTTATCGACTTTGTTTTATCGACTTTGTTTTTATCGACTTTGTTTTTATCGACTTTGTTTTTATCGACTTCGTTTTTATCGATTTTTTTTTATCGACTTTGTTTTTATCGACTTTGTTTTTATCGACTTTGTTTCGACTTTGTTTTTATCGACTTTGTTTTTATCGACTTTGTTTTTATCGACTTTGTTATTATCGACTTTGTTTTTATCGATTTTGTTTTTATCGACTTTATTTTTATCGACTTTGTTTTATCGACTTTGTTTTTATCGACTTTGTTTTTATTACTTTGTTTGTTTCGACTTTGTTGTTATCGACTTGTTTTTATCGACTTTGTTTATATCAACTGTTTTTATCGACTTTTCTTATCGACTTGTTTTTATCGATTTTGTTTTTATCGACTTTATTTTTATCGACTTTGTTTTATCGACTTTGTTTTTATCGACTTTGTTTTTATTACTTTGTTTGTTTCGACTTTGTTGTTATCGACTTGTTTTTATCGACTTTGTTTATATCAACTGTTTTTATCGACTTTTCTTATCGACTTGTTTTTATCGATTTTGTTTTTATCGACTTTGTTTTTATCGACTTTGTTTTTATCGACTTTGTTTTTATCGACTTTGTTTTTATCGACTTTGTTTTTATCGACTTCGTTTTTATTGACTTTGTTTTTATCGACTTTGTTTCGACTTTGTTTTTATCGACTTTGTTTTTATCGACTTTGTTTTTATCGACTTTGTTGTTATCGACTTGTTTTTATCGACATTGTTTATATCAACTGTTTTTATCGACTTTTCTTATCGACTTGTTTTTATCGATTTTGTTTTTATCGACTTTGTTTTTATCGACTTTGTTTTTATCGACTTCTTTTTTATCGACTTTAATTTTATCGACTTTGTTTTATCGACTTTGTTTTTATCGACTTTGTTTTTATCGACCTTGTTTGTATCGACTTTGTTTGTTTCTACTTTGTTTTTATCGACTTTGTTTGTTTCGACTTTGTTTTTATTGACTTTGTTTGTTTCGACTTTGTTTTTATCGACTTTGTTTTTATCGACTTTGTTTTATCGACTTTGTTTTTATCGACTTGGTTTGTTTCGACTTTGTTTTTATCGACTTTGTTTCGACTTTGTTTTTATCGACTTTGTTTTTATCGGCTTTGTTTTTATCGACTTTGTTTTTATCGACTTTGTTTTTATCGACTTTTTTTTATCGACTTGTTTTTATCGACTTTGTTTTATCGACTTTGTTTTTATCGACTTTGTTTTTATCGACTTTGTTTTTATCGACTTCGTTTTTATCGATTTTTTTTTATCGACTTTGTTTTTATCGACTTTGTTTTTATCGACTTTGTTTCGACTTTGTTTTTATCGACTTTGTTTTTATCGACTTTGTTTTTATCGACTTTGTTATTATCGACTTTGTTTTTATCGATTTTGTTTTTATCGACTTTATTTTTATCGACTTTGTTTTATCGACTTTGTTTTTATCGACTTTGTTTTTATTACTTTGTTTGTTTCGACTTTGTTGTTATCGACTTGTTTTTATCGACTTTGTTTATATCAACTGTTTTTATCGACTTTTCTTATCGACTTGTTTTTATCGATTTTGTTTTTATCGACTTTATTTTTATCGACTTTGTTTTATCGACTTTGTTTTTATCGACTTTGTTTTTATTACTTTGTTTGTTTCGACTTTGTTGTTATCGACTTGTTTTTATCGACTTTGTTTATATCAACTGTTTTTATCGACTTTTCTTATCGACTTGTTTTTATCGATTTTGTTTTTATCGACTTTGTTTTTATCGACTTTGTTTTTATCGACTTTGTTTTTATCGACTTTGTTTTTATCGACTTTGTTTTTATCGACTTCGTTTTTATTGACTTTGTTTTTATCGACTTTGTTTCGACTTTGTTTTTATCGACTTTGTTTTTATCGACTTTGTTTTTATCGACTTTGTTGTTATCGACTTGTTTTTATCGACATTGTTTATATCAACTGTTTTTATCGACTTTTCTTATCGACTTGTTTTTATCGATTTTGTTTTTATCGACTTTGTTTTTATCGACTTTGTTTTTATCGACTTCTTTTTTATCGACTTTAATTTTATCGACTTTGTTTTATCGACTTTGTTTTTATCGACTTTGTTTTTATCGACCTTGTTTGTATCGACTTTGTTTGTTTCTACTTTGTTTTTATCGACTTTGTTTGTTTCGACTTTGTTTTTATTGACTTTGTTTGTTTCGACTTTGTTTTTATCGACTTTGTTTTTATCGACTTTGTTTTATCGACTTTGTTTTTATCGACTTTGTTTTATCGACTTTGTTTTTATCGACTTTGTTTTAATCGACTATGTTTTTATCGACTTTGTTTTTATCGACTTTGTTTTTATCGACTTTGTTTTTATCGACTTTGTTTTTATCGACATCGTTTTTATCGACTTCGTTTTTATCGACTTTGTTTTTATCGACTTTGTTTTTATCGACTTTTTTATCGACTTTGTTTTTATCGACTTTGTTTTTATCGACTTCGTTTTTATCGACTTTGTTTCGACTTTGTTTTTATCGACTTTGTTTTTATCGACTTTGTTTTTATCGACTTGTTTTTATCTACTTCGTTTTTATCGACTTCGTTTCTATCGACTTCGTTTTTATCGACTTTGTTTTTATCGACTTTGTTTAATTGACTTGTTTTTATCGACTTTGTTTTTATCGACTTTGTTTAATCGACTTGTTTTTATCGACTTTGTTTTTATCGACTTTGTTTTTATCGACTTTTCTTATCGACTTGTTTTTATTGACTTTGTTTTTATCGACTTTTCTTATCGACTTGTTTTTATCGACTTTGTTTTATCGACTTTTTTATCGACTTTTTTTATCGACTTGTTTTTATCGACTTTGTTGCTATCGACTTTGTTTTTATCGACTTTGTTTGTTTCGACTTTGTTTGTTTCGACTTTGTTTTTATCGACTTTGTTTTTATTACTTTGTTTTTATCGACTTCGTTTTTATTGACTTTGTTTTTATCGACTTTGTTTCGACTTTGTTTTTATCGACCTTGTTTGTATCGACTTTGTTTGTTTCGACTTTGTTTTTATCGACTTTGTTTTATCGACTTTGTTTTTATAGACTTCGTTTTAATCAACTTTGTTTATATCGACTTTGTTTTAATCGACTTTGTTTTATCGACTTTGTTTTTATCGACTTTGTTTTTATCGACTTTGTTTTTATCGACTTTGTTTTTATCGACTTTGTTTTTATCGACTTTGTTCTTATCGACTTTGTTTGTTTCGACTTTGTTTTTATCGGCTTTGTTTTTATCGACTTTGTTTTTATCGATTTTGTTTTTATCGACTTAATTTTTATCGACTTAATTTTTATCGACTTTGTTTTATCGACTTTGTTTTTATCGACTTTGTTTTTATTACTTTGTTTGTTTCCACTTTGTTGTTATCGACTTTGTTTTTATCGACCTTGTTTTTATCGACTTTGTTTTATCGACTTTTTTTATCGACTTTTTTTATCGACTTGTTTTTATCGACTTTGTTGTTATCGACTTTGTTTTTATCGACTTTGTTTTTATCGACTTTGTTTTATGGACTTCGTTTTTATCGACTTTGTTTGTTTCGACTTTGTTTTTATCGACTTTGTTTTTATCGACTTTGTTTTTATCGACTTTGTTTGTTTCGACTTTGTTTTTATCGACTTTGTTTGTTTCGACTTTGTTTTTATCGACTTTGTTTTTATCGGCTTTGTTTTTATCGACTTTGTTTTTATCGACTTTGTTGTTATCGACTTGTTTTTATCGACATTGTTTATATCAACTGTTTTTATCGACTTTTCTTATCGACTTGTTTTTATCGATTTTGTTTTTATCGACTTTGTTTTTATCGACTTTGTTTTTATCGACTTCTTTTTTATCGACTTTATTTTTATCGACTTTGTTTTATCGACTTTGTTTTTATCGACTTTGTTTTTATCGACCTTGTTTGTTTCGACTTTGTTTTTATCGACTTTGTTTTTATCGACTTTGTTTGTTTCGACTTTGTTTTTATCGACTTTGTTTCGACTTTGTTTTTATCGACTGTTTTTATCGGCTTTGTTTTTATCGACTTTGTTTTTATCGACTTTGTTTTTATCGACTTTTTTTTATCGACTTGTTTTTATCGACTTTGTTTTATCGACTTTGTTTTTATCGACTTTGTTTTTATCGACTTTGTTTTTATCGACTTCGTTTTTATCGATTTTTTTTATCGACTTCGTTTTTATCGACTTTGTTTTTATCGACATTGTTTCGACTTTGTTTTTATCGACTTTGTTTTTATCGACTTTGTTTTTATCGACTTTGTTATTATCGACTTTGTTTTTATCGATTTTGTTTTTATCGACTTTATTTTTATCGACTTTGTTTTATCGACTTTGTTTTTATCGACTTTGTTTTTATTACTTTGTTTGTTTCGACTTTGTTGTTATCGACTTGTTTTTATCGACTTTGTTTATATCAACTGTTTTTATCGACTTTTCTTATCGACTTGTTTTTATCGACTTTGTTTTATCGACTTTGTTTTTATCGACTTTGTTTTTATTACTTTGTTTGTTTCGACTTTGTTGTTATCGACTTGTTTTTATCGACTTTGTTTATATCAACTGTTTTTATCGACTTTTCTTATCGACTTTGTTTTTATCGACTTTGTTTTTATTACTTTGTTTTTATCGACTTCGTTTTTATTGACTTTGTTTTTA
This sequence comes from Agrochola lychnidis, assembly GCA_963680765.1. Lineage (NCBI taxonomy): Eukaryota > Metazoa > Arthropoda > Insecta > Lepidoptera > Noctuidae > Agrochola > Agrochola lychnidis. Next base: position 14,477,510 of record OY796869.1, on the reverse strand, counting down.
TCGACTTTGTTTCGACTTTGTTTTTATCGACTTTGTTTTTATCGACTTTGTTTTTATCGACTTTGTTTTTATCGACTTTGTTTTATCGACTTTGTTTTTATAGACTTCGTTTTAATCAACTTTGTTTATATCGACTTTGTTTTAATCGACTTTGTTTTTATCGACTTTGTTTTTATCGACTTTGTTTTTATCGACTTTGTTTTTATCGACTTTGTTTTTATCGACTTTGTTTTTATCGACTTTGTTCTTATCGACTTTGTTTGTTTCGACTTTGTTTTTATCGGCTTTGTTTTTATCGACTTTGTTTTTATCGATTTTGTTTTTATCGACTTTATTTTTATCGACTTTGTTTTATCGACTTTGTTTTTATCGACTTTGTTTTTATTACTTTGTTTGTTTCGACTTTGTTGTTATCGACTTGTTTTTATCGACTTTGTTTATATCAACTGTTTTTATCGACTTTTCTTATCGACTTGTTTTTATCGATTTTGTTTTTATCGACTTTATTTTTATCGACTTTGTTTTATCGACTTTGTTTTTATCGACTTTGTTTTTATTACTTTGTTTGTTTCGACTTTGTTGTTATCGACTTGTTTTTATCGACTTTGTTTATATCAACTGTTTTTATCGACTTTTCTTATCGACTTTGTTTTTATCGACTTTGTTTTTATTACTTTGTTTTTATCGACTTCGTTTTTATTGACTTTGTTTTTATCGAATTTGTTTCGACTTTGTTTTTATCGACTTTGTTTTTATCGACTTTGTTTTTATCGACTTTGTTTTTATCGACTTTGTTTTATCGACTTTGTTTTTATAGACTTCGTTTTAATCAACTTTGTTTATATCGACTTTGTTTTAATCGACTTTGTTTTTATCGACTTTGTTTTTATCGACTTTGTTTTTATCGACTTTGTTTTTATCGACTTTGTTTTTATCGACTTTGTTTTTATCGACTTTGTTCTTATCGACTTTGTTTGTTTCGACTTTGTTTTTATCGGCTTTGTTTTTATCGACTTTGTTTTTATCGATTTTGTTTTTATCGACTTAATTTTTATCGACTTTGTTTTATCGACTTTGTTTTTATCGACTTTGTTTTTATTACTTTGTTTGTTTCCACTTTGTTGTTATCGACTTTGTTTTTATCGACCTTGTTTTTATCGACTTTGTTTTATCGACTTTTTTTATCGACTTTTTTTATCGACTTGTTTTTATCGACTTTGTTGTTATCGACTTTGTTTTAATCGACTTTGTTTTTATCGACTTTGTTTTATGGACTTCGTTTTTATCGACTTTGTTTGTTTCGACTTTGTTTTTATCGACTTTGTTTTTATCGACTTTGTTTTTATCGACTTTGTTTGTTTCGACTTTGTTTTTATCGACTTTGTTTGTTTCGACTTTGTTTTTATCGACTTTGTTTTTATCGGCTTTGTTTTTATCGACTTTGTTTTTATCGACTTTGTTGTTATCGACTTGTTTTTATCGACATTGTTTATATCAACTGTTTTTATCGACTTTTCTTATCGACTTGTTTTTATCGATTTTGTTTTTATCGACTTTGTTTTTATCGACTTTGTTTTTATCGACTTCTTTTTTATCGACTTTATTTTTATCGACTTTGTTTTATCGACTTTGTTTTTATCGACTTTGTTTTTATCGACCTTGTTTGTATCGACTTTGTTTGTTTCGACTTTGTTTTTATCGACTTTGTTTGTTTCGACTTTGTTTTTATCGACTTTGTTTTTATTGACTTTGTTTTTATCGACTTTGTTTGTTTCGACTTTGTTTTTATCGACTTTGTTTTATGGACTTCGTTTTTATCGACTTTGTTTGTTTCGACTTTGTTTTTATCGACTTTGTTTTTATCGACTTTGTTTTTATCGACTTGGTTTGTTTCGACTTTGTTTTTATCGACTTTGTTTCGACTTTGTTTTTATCGACTTTGTTTTTATCGGCTTTGTTTTTATCGACTTTGTTTTTATCGACTTTGTTTTTATCGACTTTTTTTTATCGACTTGTTTTTATCGACTTTGTTTTATCGACTTTGTTTTTATCGACTTTGTTTTTATCGACTTTGTTTTTATCGACTTCGTTTTTATCGATTTTTTTTTATCGACTTTGTTTTTATCGACTTTGTTTTTATCGACTTTGTTTCGACTTTGTTTTTATCGACTTTGTTTTTATCGACTTTGTTTTTATCGACTTTGTTATTATCGACTTTGTTTTTATCGATTTTGTTTTTATCGACTTTATTTTTATCGACTTTGTTTTATCGACTTTGTTTTTATCGACTTTGTTTTTATTACTTTGTTTGTTTCGACTTTGTTGTTATCGACTTGTTTTTATCGATTTTGTTTTTATCGACTTTATTTTTATCGACTTTGTTTTATCGACTTTGTTTTTATCGACTTTGTTTTTATTACTTTGTTTGTTTCGACTTTGTTGTTATCGACTTGTTTTTATCGACTTTGTTTATATCAACTGTTTTTATCGACTTTTCTTATCGACTTGTTTTTATCGATTTTGTTTTTATCGACTTTGTTTTTATCGACTTTGTTTTTATCGACTTTGTTTTTATCGACTTTGTTTTTATCGACTTTGTTTTTATCGACTTCGTTTTTATTGACTTTGTTTTTATCGACTTTGTTTCGACTTTGTTTTTATCGACTTTGTTTTTATCGACTTTGTTTTTATCGACTTTGTTGTTATCGACTTTGTTTTATCGACTTTGTTTTTATCGACTTTGTTTTTATCGACTTTGTTTTTATCGACTTCGTTTTTATCGATTTTTTTTTATCGACTTCGTTTTTATCGACTTTGTTTTTATCGACATTGTTTCGACTTTGTTTTTATCGACTTTGTTTTTATCGACTTTGTTTTTATCGACTTTGTTATTATCGACTTTGTTTTTATCGATTTTGTTTTTATCGACTTTATTTTTATCGACTTTGTTTTATCGACTTTGTTTTTATCGACTTTGTTTTTATTACTTTGTTTGTTTCGACTTTGTTGTTATCGACTTGTTTTTATCGACTTTGTTTATATCAACTGTTTTTATCGACTTTTCTTATCGACTTGTTTTTATCGACTTTGTTTTATCGACTTTGTTTTTATCGACTTTGTTTTTATTACTTTGTTTGTTTCGACTTTGTTGTTATCGACTTGTTTTTATCGACTTTGTTTATATCAACTGTTTTTATCGACTTTTCTTATCGACTTTGTTTTTATCGACTTTGTTTTTATTACTTTGTTTTTATCGACTTCGTTTTTATTGACTTTGTTTTTATCGACTTTGTTTCGACTTTGTTTTTATCGACTTTGTTTTTATCGACTTTGTTTTTATCGACTTTGTTTTTATCGACTTTGTTTTATCGACTTTGTTTTTATAGACTTCGTTTTAATCAACTTTGTTTATATTGACTTTGTTTTAATCGACTTTGTTTTTATCGACTTTGTTTTTATCGACTTTGTTTTTATCGACTTTGTTTTTATCGACTTTGTTTTTATCGACTTTGTTTTTATCGACTTTGTTCTTATCGACTTTGTTTGTTTCGACTTTGTTTTTATCGGCTTTGTTTTTATCGACTTTGTTTTTATCGATTTTGTTTTTATCGACTTTATTTTTATCGACTTTGTTTTATCGACTTTGTTTTTATCGACTTTGTTTTTATTACTTTGTTTGTTTCGACTTTGTTGTTATCGACTTGTTTTTATCGACTTTGTTTATATCAACTGTTTTTATCGACTTTTCTTATCGACTTGTTTTTATCGATTTTGTTTTTATCGACTTTATTTTTATCGACTTTGTTTTATCGACTTTGTTTTTATCGACTTTGTTTTTATTACTTTGTTTGTTTCGACTTTGTTGTTATCGACTTGTTTTTATCGACTTTGTTTATATCAACTGTTTTTATCGACTTTTCTTATCGACATTGAATCCATCTTTATTTTGCAAAAGAGAGCTGTCAGAGCCATTTATAATCTACGTCGCCGCGAATCTCTCAGGGAACTTTTTAAAAGGATTAATATTATGACGGTACCTTGCCAATTCATTTATGAAAATATTATGTATGTAAGGAAAAATCCACATCTCTTTAATAAAATAAGTGATAGACATAATTTTAATACTAGAAATAAAGATAAACTAGATCAACCATTTTTCAGGTTATCTAAAGTACATACATCTTTTATGGGGTACTGTGTTAAATGTTACAACAAAATACCTTGTGACATATTGCAATTAAATGAAAGAAAATTTAAAACTCATATAAAAAGTACACTTTATAAACAAGCATATTACAAATTAGAGGATTATATCCAAGATAAGAGTGCTTGGAAACATGCTGGTCCTGCTCCATAGGACAATTTAGAATCAAGACAAAATCAAACTGGTTGCTAATTTAATTGTAAAATTTATTACTTTGTGTTTTAAGTATGACATTGATTTTACATTCTGTGATTACTTCCTTACACACTGACTTATTAATTGTAACATTTTAGGAAAATCGTCTACTTTTACAATGTTTGTAAATATGTGAGAACCATGTATCTGTCACAAATTAAATTATCTATCGTTGCTTCATTTTTATTTTTTTTACCTATTGTGGTATAGTAATTTTATTCTAGGTGCATCGTCTTCACATATAATAATTATTTAACAAATGTACGTACATATACAAACAATATTGTAAAACATTTTAAAAGAGTAACGGTGGAGTTTCTTGCCCATTCTTCTCCATACGAAAACTACCTTTTGGAAGGGGCGACTAGAATCAATTTTATTATTTTGTAATTTTTGACGTTCAAAAGTGCCATACATGGGCCTATTTGAAATAAATGATTTGACTTTGACTTTGACTTCGACTTGTTTTTATCGATTTTGTTTTTATCGACTTTGTTTTTATCGACTTTGTTTTTATCGACTTTGTTTTTATCGACTTTGTTTTTATCGACTTTGTTTTTATCGACTTCGTTTTTATTGACTTTGTTTTTATCGACTTTGTTTCGACTTTGTTTTTATCGACTTTGTTTTTATCGACTTTGTTTTTATCGACTTTGTTGTTATCGACTTTGTTTTATCGACTTTGTTTTTATCGACTTTGTTTTTATCGACTTTGTTTTTATCGACTTCGTTTTTATCGATTTTTTTTTATCGACTTCGTTTTTATCGACTTTGTTTTTATCGACATTGTTTCGACTTTGTTTTTATCGACTTTGTTTTTATCGACTTTGTTTTTATCGACTTTGTTATTATCGACTTTGTTTTTATCGATTTTGTTTTTATCGACTTTATTTTTATCGACTTTGTTTTATCGACTTTGTTTTTATCGACTTTGTTTTTATTACTTTGTTTGTTTCGACTTTGTTGTTATCGACTTGTTTTTATCGACTTTGTTTATATCAACTGTTTTTATCGACTTTTCTTATCGACTTGTTTTTATCGACTTTGTTTTATCGACTTTGTTTTTATCGACTTTGTTTTTATTACTTTGTTTGTTTCGACTTTGTTGTTATCGACTTGTTTTTATCGACTTTGTTTATATCAACTGTTTTTATCGACTTTTCTTATCGACTTTGTTTTTATCGACTTTGTTTTTATTACTTTGTTTTTATCGACTTCGTTTTTATTGACTTTGTTTTTATCGACTTTGTTTCGACTTTGTTTTTATCGACTTTGTTTTTATCGACTTTGTTTTTATCGACTTTGTTTTTATCGACTTTGTTTTATCGACTTTGTTTTTATAGACTTCGTTTTAATCAACTTTGTTTATATCGACTTTGTTTTAATCGACTTTGTTTTTATCGACTTTGTTTTTATCGACTTTGTTTTTATCGACTTTGTTTTTATCGACTTTGTTTTTATCGACTTTGTTTTTATCGACTTTGTTCTTATCGACTTTGTTTGTTTCGACTTTGTTTTTATCGGCTTTGTTTTTATCGACTTTGTTTTTATCGATTTTGTTTTTATCGACTTTATTTTTATCGACTTTGTTTTATCGACTTTGTTTTTATCGACTTTGTTTTTATTACTTTGTTTGTTTCGACTTTGTTGTTATCGACTTGTTTTTATCGACTTTGTTTATATCAACTGTTTTTATCGACTTTTCTTATCGACTTGTTTTTATCGATTTTGTTTTTATCGACTTTATTTTTATCGACTTTGTTTTATCGACTTTGTTTTTATCGACTTTGTTTTTATTACTTTGTTTGTTTCGACTTTGTTGTTATCGACTTGTTTTTATCGACTTTGTTTATATCAACTGTTTTTATCGACTTTTCTTATCGACTTTGTTTTTATCGACTTTGTTTTTATTACTTTGTTTTTATCGACTTCGTTTTTATTGACTTTGTTTTTATCGAATTTGTTTCGACTTTGTTTTTATCGACTTTGTTTTTATCGACTTTGTTTTTATCGACTTTGTTTTTATCGACTTTGTTTTATCGACTTTGTTTTTATAGACTTCGTTTTAATCAACTTTGTTTATATCGACTTTGTTTTAATCGACTTTGTTTTTATCGACTTTGTTTTTATCGACTTTGTTTTTATCGACTTTGTTTTTATCGACTTTGTTTTTATCGACTTTGATTTATCGACTTTGTTCTTATCGACTTTGTTTGTTTCGACTTTGTTTTTATCGGCTTTGTTTTTATCGACTTTGTTTTTATCGATTTTGTTTTTATCGACTTAATTTTTATCGACTTTGTTTTATCGACTTTGTTTTTATCGACTTTGTTTTTATTACTTTGTTTGTTTCCACTTTGTTGTTATCGACTTTGTTTTTATCGACCTTGTTTTTATCGACTTTGTTTTATCGACTTTTTTTATCGACTTTTTTTATCGACTTGTTTTTATCGACTTTGTTGTTATCGACTTTGTTTTAATCGACTTTGTTTTTATCGACTTTGTTTTATGGACTTCGTTTTTATCGACTTTGTTTGTTTCGACTTTGTTTTTATCGACTTTGTTTTTATCGACTTTGTTTTTATCGACTTTGTTTGTTTCGACTTTGTTTTTATCGACTTTGTTTGTTTCGACTTTGTTTTTATCGACTTTGTTTTTATCGGCTTTGTTTTTATCGACTTTGTTTTTATCGACTTTGTTGTTATCGACTTGTTTTTATCGACATTGTTTATATCAACTGTTTTTATCGACTTTTCTTATCGACTTGTTTTTATCGATTTTGTTTTTATCGACTTTGTTTTTATCGACTTTGTTTTTATCGACTTCTTTTTTATCGACTTTATTTTTATCGACTTTGTTTTATCGACTTTGTTTTTATCGACTTTGTTTTTATCGACCTTGTTTGTATCGACTTTGTTTGTTTCGACTTTGTTTTTATCGACTTTGTTTGTTTCGACTTTGTTTTTATCGACTTTGTTTTTATTGACTTTGTTTTTATCGACTTTGTTTGTTTCGACTTTGTTTTTATCGACTTTGTTTTATGGACTTCGTTTTTATCGACTTTGTTTGTTTCGACTTTGTTTTTATCGACTTTGTTTTTATCGACTTTGTTTTTATCGACTTGGTTTGTTTCGACTTTGTTTTTATCGACTTTGTTTCGACTTTGTTTTTATCGAATTTGTTTTTATCGGCTTTGTTTTTATCGACTTTGTTTTTATCGACTTTGTTTTTATCGACTTTTTTTTATCGACTTGTTTTTATCGACTTTGTTTTATCGACTTTGTTTTTATCGACTTTGTTTTTATCGACTTTGTTTTTATCGACTTCGTTTTTATCGATTTTTTTTTATCGACTTTGTTTTTATCGACTTTGTTTTTATCGACTTTGTTTCGACTTTGTTTTTATCGACTTTGTTTTTATCGACTTTGTTTTTATCGACTTTGTTATTATCGACTTTGTTTTTATCGATTTTGTTTTTATCGACTTTATTTTTATCGACTTTGTTTTATCGACTTTGTTTTTATCGACTTTGTTTTTATTACTTTGTTTGTTTCGACTTTGTTGTTATCGACTTGTTTTTATCGACTTTGTTTATATCAACTGTTTTTATCGACTTTTCTTATCGACTTGTTTTTATCGATTTTGTTTTTATCGACTTTATTTTTATCGACTTTGTTTTATCGACTTTGTTTTTATCGACTTTGTTTTTATTACTTTGTTTGTTTCGACTTTGTTGTTATCGACTTGTTTTTATCGACTTTGTTTATATCAACTGTTTTTATCGACTTTTCTTATCGACTTGTTTTTATCGATTTTGTTTTTATCGACTTTGTTTTTATCGACTTTGTTTTTATCGACTTTGTTTTTATCGACTTTGTTTTTATCGACTTTGTTTTTATCGACTTCGTTTTTATTGACTTTGTTTTTATCGACTTTGTTTCGACTTTGTTTTTATCGACTTTGTTTTTATCGACTTTGTTTTTATCGACTTTGTTGTTATCGACTTGTTTTTATCGACATTGTTTATATCAACTGTTTTTATCGACTTTTCTTATCGACTTGTTTTTATCGATTTTGTTTTTATCGACTTTGTTTTTATCGACTTTGTTTTTATCGACTTCTTTTTTATCGACTTTATTTTTATCGACTTTGTTTTATCGACTTTGTTTTTATCGACTTTGTTTTTATCGACCTTGTTTGTATCGACTTTGTTTGTTTCTACTTTGTTTTTATCGACTTTGTTTGTTTCGACTTTGTTTTTATTGACTTTGTTTGTTTCGACTTTGTTTTTATCGACTTTGTTTTTATCGACTTTGTTTTATCGACTTTGTTTTTATCGACTTTGTTTTATCGACTTTGTTTTTATCGACTTTGTTTTAATCGACTATGTTTTTATCGACTTTGTTTTTATCGACTTTGTTTTTATCGACTTTGTTTTTATCGACTTTGTTTTTATCGACTTTGTTTTTATCGACCTTGTTTGTATCGACTTTGTTTGTTTCTACTTTGTTTTTATCGACTTTGTTTGTTTCGACTTTGTTTTTATTGACTTTGTTTGTTTCGACTTTGTTTTTATCGACTTTGTTTTTATCGACTTTGTTTTATCGACTTTGTTTTTATCGACTTTGTTTTATCGACTTTGTTTTTATCGACTTTGTTTTAATCGACTATGTTTTTATCGACTTTGTTTTTATCGACTTTGTTTTTATCGACTTTGTTTTTATCGACTTTGTTTTTATCGACTTCGTTTTTATCGACTTCGTTTTTATCGACTTTGTTTTTATCGACTTTGTTTTTATCGACTTTTTTATCGACTTTGTTTTTATCGACTTTGTTTTTATCGACTTCGTTTTTATCGACTTTGTTTCGACTTTGTTTTTATCGACTTTGTTTTTATCGACTTTGTTTTTATCGACTTGTTTTTATCTACTTCGTTTTTATCGACTTCGTTTCTATCGACTTCGTTTTTATCGACTTTGTTTTTATCGACTTTGTTTAATTGACTTGTTTTTATCGACTTTGTTTTTATCGACTTCGTTTAATCGACTTGTTTTTATCGACTTTGTTTTTATCGACTTTGTTTTTATCGACTTTTCTTATCGTCTTGTTTTTATTGACTTTTTTTTTATCGACTTTTCTTATCGACTTGTTTTTATCGACTTTGTTTTATCGACTTTTTTATCGACTTTTTTTATCGACTTGTTTTTATCGACTTTGTTGCTATCGACTTTGTTTTTATCGACTTTGTTTGTTTCGACTTTGTTTGTTTCGACTTTGTTTTTATCGACTTAGTTTTTATCGGCTTTGTTTTTATCGACTTTGTTTTTATCGACTTTGTTTTTATCGACTTTTTTTTATCGACTTGTTTTTATCGACTTTGTTTTATCGACTTTGTTTTTATCGACTTTGTTTTTATCGACTTTGTTTTTATCGACTTCGTTTTTATCGATTTTTTTTTATCGACTTCGTTTTTATCGACTTTGTTTTTATCGACTTTGTTTCGACTTTGTTTTTATCGACTTTGTTTTATCGACTTTGTTTTTATCGACTTTGTTTTTATCGACTTTGTTATTATCGACTTTGTATTTATCGATTTTGTTTTTATCGACTTCGTTTTTATCGATTTTTTTTTATCGACTTCGTTTTTATCGACTTTGTTTCGACTTTGTTTTTATCGACTTTGTTTTATCGACTTTGTTTTTATCGACTTTGTTTTTATCAACTTTGTTTTTATCGACTTTGTTTTTATCGACTTTGTTTTTATAGATTTTGTTTTTATCGACTTTATTTTTATCGACTTTGTTTTATCGACTTTGTTTTTATCGACTTTGTTTTTATTACTTTGTTTGTTTCGACTTTGTTTTTATCGACTTGTTTTTATCGACTTTGTTTATATCAACTGTTTTTATCGACTTTTCTTATCGACTTGTTTTTATCGATTTTGTTTTTATCGATGTTGTTTTTATCGACTTTGTTTTTATCGACTTTGTTTTTATCGACTTTGTTTATATCAACTGTTTTTATCGACTTTTCTTATCGACTTGTTTTTATCGATTTTGTTTTTATCGACTTTGTTTTTATCGACTTTGTTTTTATCGACTTTGTTTTTATCGACTTTGTTTTATCGACTTTGTTTTTATAGACTTCGTTTTAATCAACTTTGTTTATATCGACTTTGTTTTAATCGACTTTGTTTTTATCGACTTTGTTTTTATCGACTTTGTTTTTATCGACTTTGTTTTTATCGACTTTGTTTTTATCGACTTTGTTTTTATCGACTTTGTTCTTATCGACTTTGTTTGTTTCGACTTTGTTTTTATCGGCTTTGTTTTTATCGACTTTGTTTTTATCGATTTTGTTTTTATCGACTTTATTTTTATCGACTTTGTTTTATCGACTTTGTTTTTATCGACTTTGTTTTTATTACTTTGTTTGTTTCGACTTTGTTGTTATCGACTTGTTTTTATCGACTTTGTTTATATCAACTGTTTTTATCGACTTTTCTTATCGACTTGTTTTTATCGATTTTGTTTTTATCGACTTTATTTTTATCGACTTTGTTTTATCGACTTTGTTTTTATCGACTTTGTTTTTATTACTTTGTTTGTTTCGACTTTGTTGTTATCGACTTGTTTTTATCGACTTTGTTTATATCAACTGTTTTTATCGACTTTTCTTATCGACTTTGTTTTTATCGACTTTGTTTTTATTACTTTGTTTTTATCGACTTCGTTTTTATTGACTTTGTTTTTATCGAATTTGTTTCGACTTTGTTTTTATCGACTTTGTTTTTATCGACTTTGTTTTTATCGACTTTGTTTTTATCGACTTTGTTTTATCGACTTTGTTTTTATAGACTTCGTTTTAATCAACTTTGTTTATATCGACTTTGTTTTAATCGACTTTGTTTTTATCGACTTTGTTTTTATCGACTTTGTTTTTATCGACTTTGTTTTTATCGACTTTGTTTTTATCGACTTTGTTTTTATCGACTTTGTTCTTATCGACTTTGTTTGTTTCGACTTTGTTTTTATCGGCTTTGTTTTTATCGACTTTGTTTTTATCGATTTTGTTTTTATCGACTTAATTTTTATCGACTTTGTTTTATCGACTTTGTTTTTATCGACTTTGTTTTTATTACTTTGTTTGTTTCCACTTTGTTGTTATCGACTTTGTTTTTATCGACCTTGTTTTTATCGACTTTGTTTTATCGACTTTTTTTATCGACTTTTTTTATCGACTTGTTTTTATCGACTTTGTTGTTATCGACTTTGTTTTAATCGACTTTGTTTTTATCGACTTTGTTTTATGGACTTCGTTTTTATCGACTTTGTTTGTTTCGACTTTGTTTTTATCGACTTTGTTTTTATCGACTTTGTTTTTATCGACTTTGTTTGTTTCGACTTTGTTTTTATCGACTTTGTTTGTTTCGACTTTGTTTTTATCGACTTTGTTTTTATCGGCTTTGTTTTTATCGACTTTGTTTTTATCGACTTTGTTGTTATCGACTTGTTTTTATCGACATTGTTTATATCAACTGTTTTTATCGACTTTTCTTATCGACTTGTTTTTATCGATTTTGTTTTTATCGACTTTGTTTTTATCGACTTTGTTTTTATCGACTTCTTTTTTATCGACTTTATTTTTATCGACTTTGTTTTATCGACTTTGTTTTTATCGACTTTGTTTTTATCGACCTTGTTTGTATCGACTTTGTTTGTTTCGACTTTGTTTTTATCGACTTTGTTTGTTTCGACTTTGTTTTTATCGACTTTGTTTTTATTGACTTTGTTTTTATCGACTTTGTTTGTTTCGACTTTGTTTTTATCGACTTTGTTTTATGGACTTCGTTTTTATCGACTTTGTTTGTTTCGACTTTGTTTTTATCGACTTTGTTTTTATCGACTTTGTTTTTATCGACTTGGTTTGTTTCGACTTTGTTTTTATCGACTTTGTTTCGACTTTGTTTTTATCGAATTTGTTTTTATCGGCTTTGTTTTTATCGACTTTGTTTTTATCGACTTTGTTTTTATCGACTTTTTTTTATCGACTTGTTTTTATCGACTTTGTTTTATCGACTTTGTTTTTATCGACTTTGTTTTTATCGACTTTGTTTTTATCGACTTCGTTTTTATCGATTTTTTTTTATCGACTTTGTTTTTATCGACTTTGTTTTTATCGACTTTGTTTCGACTTTGTTTTTATCGACTTTGTTTTTATCGACTTTGTTTTTATCGACTTTGTTATTATCGACTTTGTTTTTATCGATTTTGTTTTTATCGACTTTATTTTTATCGACTTTGTTTTATCGACTTTGTTTTTATCGACTTTGTTTTTATTACTTTGTTTGTTTCGACTTTGTTGTTATCGACTTGTTTTTATCGACTTTGTTTATATCAACTGTTTTTATCGACTTTTCTTATCGACTTGTTTTTATCGATTTTGTTTTTATCGACTTTATTTTTATCGACTTTGTTTTATCGACTTTGTTTTTATCGACTTTGTTTTTATCGACTTTGTTTTTATCGACTTTGTTTTTATCGACTTTGTTTTTATCGACTTTGTTCTTATCGACTTTGTTTGTTTCGACTTTGTTTTTATCGGCTTTGTTTTTATCGACTTTGTTTTTATCGATTTTGTTTTTATCGACTTAATTTTTATCGACTTTGTTTTATCGACTTTGTTTTTATCGACTTTGTTTTTATTACTTTGTTTGTTTCCACTTTGTTGTTATCGACTTTGTTTTTATCGACCTTGTTTTTATCGACTTTGTTTTATCGACTTTTTTTATCGACTTTTTTTATCGACTTGTTTTTATCGACTTTGTTGTTATCGACTTTGTTTTAATCGACTTTGTTTTTATCGACTTTGTTTTATGGACTTCGTTTTTATCGACTTTGTTTGTTTCGACTTTGTTTTTATCGACTTTGTTTTTATCGACTTTGTTTTTATCGACTTTGTTTGTTTCGACTTTGTTTTTATCGACTTTGTTTGTTTCGACTTTGTTTTTATCGACTTTGTTTTTATCGGCTTTGTTTTTATCGACTTTGTTTTTATCGACTTTGTTGTTATCGACTTGTTTTTATCGACATTGTTTATATCAACTGTTTTTATCGACTTTTCTTATCGACTTGTTTTTATCGATTTTGTTTTTATCGACTTTGTTTTTATCGACTTTGTTTTTATCGACTTCTTTTTTATCGACTTTATTTTTATCGACTTTGTTTTATCGACTTTGTTTTTATCGACTTTGTTTTTATCGACCTTGTTTGTATCGACTTTGTTTGTTTCGACTTTGTTTTTATCGACTTTGTTTGTTTCGACTTTGTTTTTATCGACTTTGTTTTTATTGACTTTGTTTTTATCGACTTTGTTTGTTTCGACTTTGTTTTTATCGACTTTGTTTTATGGACTTCGTTTTTATCGACTTTGTTTGTTTCGACTTTGTTTTTATCGACTTTGTTTTTATCGACTTTGTTTTTATCGACTTGGTTTGTTTCGACTTTGTTTTTATCGACTTTGTTTCGACTTTGTTTTTATCGAATTTGTTTTTATCGGCTTTGTTTTTATCGACTTTGTTTTTATCGACTTTGTTTTTATCGACTTTTTTTTATCGACTTGTTTTTATCGACTTTGTTTTATCGACTTTGTTTTTATCGACTTTGTTTTTATCGACTTTGTTTTTATCGACTTCGTTTTTATCGATTTTTTTTTATCGACTTTGTTTTTATCGACTTTGTTTTTATCGACTTTGTTTCGACTTTGTTTTTATCGACTTTGTTTTTATCGACTTTGTTTTTATCGACTTTGTTATTATCGACTTTGTTTTTATCGATTTTGTTTTTATCGACTTTATTTTTATCGACTTTGTTTTATCGACTTTGTTTTTATCGACTTTGTTTTTATTACTTTGTTTGTTTCGACTTTGTTGTTATCGACTTGTTTTTATCGACTTTGTTTATATCAACTGTTTTTATCGACTTTTCTTATCGACTTGTTTTTATCGATTTTGTTTTTATCGACTTTATTTTTATCGACTTTGTTTTATCGACTTTGTTTTTATCGACTTTGTTTTTATTACTTTGTTTGTTTCGACTTTGTTGTTATCGACTTGTTTTTATCGACTTTGTTTATATCAACTGTTTTTATCGACTTTTCTTATCGACTTGTTTTTATCGATTTTGTTTTTATCGACTTTGTTTTTATCGACTTTGTTTTTATCGACTTTGTTTTTATCGACTTTGTTTTTATCGACTTTGTTTTTATCGACTTCGTTTTTATTGACTTTGTTTTTATCGACTTTGTTTCGACTTTGTTTTTATCGACTTTGTTTTTATCGACTTTGTTTTTATCGACTTTGTTGTTATCGACTTGTTTTTATCGACATTGTTTATATCAACTGTTTTTATCGACTTTTCTTATCGACTTGTTTTTATCGATTTTGTTTTTATCGACTTTGTTTTTATCGACTTTGTTTTTATCGACTTCTTTTTTATCGACTTTATTTTTATCGACTTTGTTTTATCGACTTTGTTTTTATCGACTTTGTTTTTATCGACCTTGTTTGTATCGACTTTGTTTGTTTCTACTTTGTTTTTATCGACTTTGTTTGTTTCGACTTTGTTTTTATCGACTTTGTTTTTATCGACTTCGTTTTTATCGATTTTTTTTTATCGACTTTGTTTTTATCGACTTTGTTTTTATCGACTTTATTTTTATCGACTTTGTTTTTATCGACTTTGTTTTTATCGACTTTGTTTTTATCGACTTTGTTATTATCGACTTTGTTTTTATCGATTTTGTTTTTATCGACTTTATTTTTATCGACTTTGTTTTATCGACTTTGTTTTTATCGACTTTGTTTTTATTACTTTGTTTGTTTCGACTTTGTTGTTATCGACTTGTTTTTATCGACTTTGTTTATATCAACTGTTTTTATCGACTTTTCTTATCGACTTGTTTTTATCGATTTTGTTTTTATCGACTTTATTTTTATCGACTTTGTTTTATCGACTTTGTTTTTATCGACTTTGTTTTTATTACTTTGTTTGTTTCGACTTTGTTGTTATCGACTTGTTTTTATCGACTTTGTTTATATCAACTGTTTTTATCGACTTTTCTTATCGACTTGTTTTTATCGATTTTGTTTTTATCGACTTTGTTTTTATCGACTTTGTTTTTATCGACTTTGTTTTTATCGACTTTGTTTTTATCGACTTTGTTTTTATCGACTTCGTTTTTATTGACTTTGTTTTTATCGACTTTGTTTCGACTTTGTTTTTATCGACTTTGTTTTTATCGACTTTGTTTTTATCGACTTTGTTGTTATCGACTTTGTTTTATCGACTTTGTTTTTATCGACTTTGTTTTTATCGACTTTGTTTTTATCGACTTCGTTTTTATCGATTTTTTTTTATCGACTTCGTTTTTATCGACTTTGTTTTTATCGACATTGTTTCGACTTTGTTTTTATCGACTTTGTTTTTATCGACTTTGTTTTTATCGACTTTGTTATTATCGACTTTGTTTTTATCGATTTTGTTTTTATCGACTTTATTTTTATCGACTTTGTTTTATCGACTTTGTTTTTATCGACTTTGTTTTTATTACTTTGTTTGTTTCGACTTTGTTGTTATCGACTTGTTTTTATCGACTTTGTTTATATCAACTGTTTTTATCGACTTTTCTTATCGACTTGTTTTTATCGACTTTGTTTTATCGACTTTGTTTTTATCGACTTTGTTTTTATTACTTTGTTTGTTTCGACTTTGTTGTTATCGACTTGTTTTTATCGACTTTGTTTATATCAACTGTTTTTATCGACTTTTCTTATCGACTTTGTTTTTATCGACTTTGTTTTTATTACTTTGTTTTTATCGACTTCGTTTTTATTGACTTTGTTTTTATCGACTTTGTTTCGACTTTGTTTTTATCGACTTTGTTTTTATCGACTTTGTTTTTATCGACTTTGTTTTTATCGACTTTGTTTTATCGACTTTGTTTTTATAGACTTCGTTTTAATCAACTTTGTTTATATCGACTTTGTTTTAATCGACTTTGTTTTTATCGACTTTGTTTTTATCGACTTTGTTTTTATCGACTTTGTTTTTATCGACTTTGTTTGTTTCGACTTTGTTTTTATCGACTTTGTTCTTATCGACTTTGTTTGTTTCGACTTTGTTTTTATCGGCTTTGTTTTTATCGACTTTGTTTTTATTACTTTGTTTGTTTCGACTTTGTTGTTATCGACTTGTTTTTATCGACTTTGTTTATATCAACTGTTTTTATCGACTTTTCTTATCGACTTGTTTTTATCGATTTTGTTTTTATCGACTTTGTTTTTATCGACTTTGTTTTTATCGACTTTGTTTTTATCGACTTTGTTTGTTTCGACTTTGTTTTTATCGACTTTGTTTGTTTCGACTTTGTTTTTATCGACTTTGTTTTTATCGGCTTTGTTTTTATCGACTTTGTTTTTATCGACTTTGTTGTTATCGACTTGTTTTTATCGACATTGTTTATATCAACTGTTTTTATCGACTTTTCTTATCGACTTGTTTTTATCGATTTTGTTTTTATCGACTTTGTTTTTATCGACTTTGTTTTTATCGACTTCTTTTTTATCGACTTTATTTTTATCGACTTTGTTTTATCGACTTTGTTTTTATCGACTTTGTTTTTATCGACCTTGTTTGTATCGACTTTGTTTGTTTCGACTTTGTTTTTATCGACTTTGTTTGTTTCGACTTTGTTTTTATCGACTTTGTTTTTATTGACTTTGTTTTTATCGACTTTGTTTGTTTCGACTTTGTTTTTATCGACTTTGTTTTATGGACTTCGTTTTTATCGACTTTGTTTGTTTCGACTTTGTTTTTATCGACTTTGTTTTTATCGACTTTGTTTTTATCGACTTGGTTTGTTTCGACTTTGTTTTTATCGACTTTGTTTCGACTTTGTTTTTATCGAATTTGTTTTTATCGGCTTTGTTTTTATCGACTTTGTTTTTATCGACTTTGTTTTTATCGACTTTTTTTTATCGACTTGTTTTTATCGACTTTGTTTTATCGACTTTGTTTTTATCGACTTTGTTTTTATCGACTTTGTTTTTATCGACTTCGTTTTTATCGATTTTTTTTTATCGACTTTGTTTTTATCGACTTTGTTTTTATCGACTTTGTTTCGACTTTGTTTTTATCGACTTTGTTTTTATCGACTTTGTTTTTATCGACTTTGTTATTATCGACTTTGTTTTTATCGATTTTGTTTTTATCGACTTTATTTTTATCGACTTTGTTTTATCGACTTTGTTTTTATCGACTTTGTTTTTATTACTTTGTTTGTTTCGACTTTGTTGTTATCGACTTGTTTTTATCGACTTTGTTTATATCAACTGTTTTTATCGACTTTTCTTATCGACTTGTTTTTATCGATTTTGTTTTTATCGACTTTATTTTTATCGACTTTGTTTTATCGACTTTGTTTTTATCGACTTTGTTTTTATTACTTTGTTTGTTTCGACTTTGTTGTTATCGACTTGTTTTTATCGACTTTGTTTATATCAACTGTTTTTATCGACTTTTCTTATCGACTTGTTTTTATCGATTTTGTTTTTATCGACTTTGTTTTTATCGACTTTGTTTTTATCGACTTTGTTTTTATCGACTTTGTTTTTATCGACTTTGTTTTTATCGACTTCGTTTTTATTGACTTTGTTTTTATCGACTTTGTTTCGACTTTGTTTTTATCGACTTTGTTTTTATCGACTTTGTTTTTATCGACTTTGTTGTTATCGACTTGTTTTTATCGACTTTGTTTATATCAACTGTTTTTATCGACTTTTCTTATCGACTTGTTTTTATCGATTTTGTTTTTATCGACTTTGTTTTTATCGACTTTGTTTTTATCGACTTCTTTTTTATCGACTTTATTTTTATCGACTTTGTTTTATCGACTTTGTTTTTATCGACTTTGTTTTTATCGACCTTGTTTGTATCGACTTTGTTTGTTTCTACTTTGTTTTTATCGACTTTGTTTGTTTCGACTTTGTTTTTATTGACTTTGTTTGTTTCGACTTTGTTTTTATCGACTTTGTTTTTATCGACTTTGTTTTATCGACTTTGTTTTTATCGACTTTGTTTTATCGACTTTGTTTTTATCGACTTTGTTTTAATCGACTATGTTTTTATCGACTTTGTTTTTATCGACTTTGTTTTTATCGACTTTGTTTTTATCGACTTTGTTTTTATCGACTTCGTTTTTATCGACTTCGTTTTTATCGACTTTGTTTTTATCGACTTTGTTTTTATCGACTTTTTTATCGACTTTGTTTTTATCGACTTTGTTTTTATCGACTTCGTTTTTATCGACTTTGTTTCGACTTTGTTTTTATCGACTTTGTTTTTATCGACTTTGTTTTTATCGACTTGTTTTTATCTACTTCGTTTTTATCGACTTCGTTTCTATCGACTTCGTTTTTATCGACTTTGTTTTTATCGACTTTGTTTAATTGACTTGTTTTTATCGACTTTGTTTTTATCGACTTCGTTTAATCGACTTGTTTTTATCGACTTTGTTTTTATCGACTTTGTTTTTATCGACTTTTCTTATCGACTTGTTTTTATTGACTTTTTTTTTATCGACTTTTCTTATCGACTTGTTTTTATCGACTTTGTTTTATCGACTTTTTTATCGACTTTTTTTATCGACTTGTTTTTATCGACTTTGTTGCTATCGACTTTGTTTTTATCGACTTTGTTTGTTTCGACTTTGTTTGTTTCGACTTTGTTTTTATCGACTTAGTTTTTATCGGCTTTGTTTTTATCGACTTTGTTTTTATCGACTTTGTTTTTATCGACTTTTTTTTATCGACTTGTTTTTATCGACTTTGTTTTATCGACTTTGTTTTTATCGACTTTGTTTTTATCGACTTTGTTTTTATCGACTTCGTTTTTATCGATTTTTTTTTATCGACTTCGTTTTTATCGACTTTGTTTTTATCGACTTTGTTTCGACTTTGTTTTTATCGACTTTGTTTTATCGACTTTGTTTTTATCGACTTTGTTTTTATCGACTTTGTTATTATCGACTTTGTATTTATCGATTTTGTTTTTATCGACTTCGTTTTTATCGATTTTTTTTTATCGACTTCGTTTTTATCGACTTTGTTTCGACTTTGTTTTTATCGACTTTGTTTTATCGACTTTGTTTTTATCGACTTTGTTTTTATCAACTTTGTTTTTATCGACTTTGTTTTTATCGACTTTGTTTTTATAGATTTTGTTTTTATCGACTTTATTTTTATCGACTTTGTTTTATCGACTTTGTTTTTATCGACTTTGTTTTTATTACTTTGTTTGTTTCGACTTTGTTTTTATCGACTTGTTTTTATCGACTTTGTTTATATCAACTGTTTTTATCGACTTTTCTTATCGACTTGTTTTTATCGATTTTGTTTTTATCGATGTTGTTTTTATCGACTTTGTTTTTATCGACTTTGTTTTTATCGACTTTGTTTATATCAACTGTTTTTATCGACTTTTCTTATCGACTTGTTTTTATCGATTTTGTTTTTATCGACTTTGTTTTTATCGACTTTGTTTTTATCGACTTTGTTTTTATCGACTTTGTTTTTATCGACTTTGTTTTATGGACTTCGTTTTTATCGACTTTGTTTGTTTCGACTTTGTTTTTATAGACTTTGTTTTTATCGACTTTGTTTGTTTCGACTTTGTTTTTATCGACTTTGTTTTTATCGACTTTGTTTTTATCGGCTTTGTTTTTATCGACTTTGTTTTTATCGACTTTGTTTTTATCGACTTTTTTTTATCGACTTGTTTTTATCGACTTTGTTTTATCGACTTTGTTTTTATCGACTTTGTTTTTATCGACTTTGTTTTTATCGACTTCGTTTTTATCGATTTTTTTTATCGACTTCGTTTTTATCGACTTTGTTTTTATCGACTTTGTTTCGACTTTGTTTTTATCGACTTTGTTTTATCGACTTTGTTTTTATCGACTTTGTTTTTATCGACTTTGTTAGTATCGACTTTGTTTTTATCGATTTTGTTTTTATCGACTTTATTTTTATCGACTTTGTTTTATCGACTTTGTTTTTATCGACTTTGTTTTTATTACTTTGTTTGTTTCGACTTTGTTGTTATCGACTTGTTTTTATCGACTTTGTTTATATCAACTGTTTTTATCGACTTTTCTTATCGACTTGTTTTTATCGATTTTGTTTTTATCGACTTTGTTTTTATCGACTTTGTTATTATCGACTTTGTTTTTATCGACTTTGTTTTTATCGACTTCTTTTTTATCGACTTTATTTTTATCGACTTTGTTTTATCGACTTTGTTTTTATCGACTTTGTTTTTATCGACTTTGTTTTTATCGACTTTGTTTTTATCGACTTCGTTTTTATTGACTTTGTTTTTATCGACTTTGTTTGGACTTTGTTTTTATCGACTTTGTTTTTATCGACTTTGTTTTTATCGACTTTGTTTTTATCGACTTTGTTTTATCGACTTTGTTTTTATAGACTTCGTTTTTATCAACTTTGTTTATATCGACTTTGTTTTTATCGACTTTGTTTTTATCGACTTTGTTTTTATCGACTTTGTTTTTATCGACTTTGTTTTTATCGACTTTGTTTTTATCGATTTTGTTTTTATCGACTTCGTTTTTATCGACTTCGTTTTTATCGACTTTGTTTTTATCGACTTTTTTATCGACTTTGTTTTTATCGACTTTGTTTTTATCGACTTCGTTTTTATCGACTTCGTTTTTATCGACTTTGTTTTTATCGACTTTGTTTTTATCGACTTTTTTATCGACTTTGTTTTTATCGACTTTGTTTTTATCGACTTCGTTTTTATCGACTTTGTTTCGACTTTGTTTTTATCGACTTTGTTTTTATCGACTTTGTTTTTATCGACTTGTTTTTATCTACTTCGTTTTTATCGACTTCGTTTCTATCGACTTCGTTTCTATCGACTTTGTTTTTATCGACTTTGTTTAATTGACTTGTTTTTATCGACTTTGTTTTTATCGACTTTGTTTAATCGACTTGTTTTTATCGACTTTGTTTTTATCGACTTTGTTTTTATCGACTTTTCTTATCGACTTGTTTTTATCGACTTTGTTTTTATCGACTTTTCTTATCGACTTGTTTTTATCGACTTTGTTTTTATCGACTTTGTTTTTATCGACTTTGTTTCTATCGACTTCGTTTTTATCGACTTCGTTTTTATCGACTTTGTTTTTATCGACTTTTTTTATCGACTTGTTTTTATCGACTTTGTTTTATCGACTTTGTTTTTATCGACTTTGTTTTTATCGACTTCGTTTTTATCGATTTTTTTTTATCGACTTCGTTTTTATCGACTTTGTTTCGACTTTGTTTTTATCGACTTTGTTTTATCGACTTTGTTTTTATCGACTTTGTTTTTATCGACTTTGTTTCTATAGACTTCGTTTTTATCGACTTCGTTTTTATCGACTTTGTTTGTTTCAACTTTGTTTTTATCGACTTGTTTTTATCGACTTTGTTTTTATCGACTTTGTTTGTTTCGACTTTATATGATGAGGCCACAGATATCTCCCAGGCGAGACTACTATAAGGTGGTAAATAATGTGCTAAAATTAAGTTGAACTAACCTTTTTTTTTTTTTTTTTTGGGTGGGAAATCATCAAATAACTTCTCCCGCTCTGGGCGGAGCGGGAGGGAGTGTCAGACTCTTACTGACTAAAACCCACCCGTGTTCCTTCAGTTGCCGTGTTGCCAGGGGGCCACGATTTCCCTATCGGTTTTCTTCGAACCCCCGGCAGGCATTGGCCCTAGCGGACCCCGTCAATTCTGCTGACATCTCTTTGAGGCGCGCGTGGAACACAACGCGCCGTCGACCCGGGCTTGGTCCTTATCGGACGGCGAGCTACCCATTGCTCACCGTCCGCAAGCCCGCGCCTACGGTGGCCGGAAATCCTCTCGTGACTCCCGACGCCCAGGGCGTCTCCTGCTGCGGCGGTTAGGGGCGCGAGGGCGCGAAATTTGCCTTTCCCTCACGCGCTCCGTCTCCTCCTTCGCGAGCATTACTGCTTCGCAGAACGAGGTGACGGCTTCCCATTTCCTCTCGCTCCGTAGCATGGCCCGAATCAGGGCCGGACGCGAGAGATCACCGCCGCCGATCGCTTCCACGAGGACACGGCGATGCTCTGCCCAAGCCGGGCAGACCTCCACCGTATGCTCCACCGTGTCCTCCGGGCGATCCACACAGTGATGACACCCGGGCTTTTCCTCCCGCTTTATCCTGAACAGGTACCTCCCGAAACAGCCATGTCCGGTGAGCACCTGTGTCAGGCGGAAGGTGAGGACGCCGTGGCGCCTCTCTAGCCACTCCTCAAAGAGGGGTCTTATCGCCGCAATTGCGGCGTGCCCAGCGCTGGGTTGCGACAATCGCACTCTCCATTCCGCCATGAGATCCCGCCGGAGCTCTGTCCGCTGTGCCGCGACTTCTTGCGGCATCGGAGTTAAGCCCCGGCGTTTCGCCTCCTCGCGCCACTCCCAAATGTGCGCGAGGACCTTTGCCTCCAGATCCCATGGCGGTACTCCGGCAAGGAGGCTCGCCGCCTCGCAGGAGACCGTGCGGTATCCTCGGGCCAGCCGGATGGCCATGACCCTTTGGGACGCGTTAAGCCGGCGGGCTGGCTGCCGCCTCAATGAAGGCGCCCACACCGGCGCCCCGTAAAGGGCCATGGACCGCACGACCCCCGCGTAGAGCCTCCGGCAGGAGGCGTTTGGACCTCCCAGATTGGGCAGGAGCCGCTTCAAGGCAGCCCCGGCCCGGTCCAGTCTGGGAGCCAAACGTCGGAAATGCTCCACGAAGTTCCACCGGCTGTCGAGGACGAGTCCCAGATACTTCATCGTCGACTCGACGCCGATGTGAACCCCTCCCGCCATTACCTGGGAACCCGGCGGTGGCGCACTACGAGGACCATAGAAACCCATGGCCTCGGACTTGTGCAGGGCCACCTCGAGTCCCAGCTGCCGGATTCTGTCGACGATTGTCGCAACCCCGCGTGTCGCTAAGTCGGCCGCCGCCTGGTACGACCTCCCCTGCGCCAGGACCAGCGTGTCGTCAGCGTAACAGACGACGCTGACGCCAGTAGGGAGATCGGCGCGCAGCACCCAGTCGTATCCGATGTCCCACAGATGCGGCCCCAGGACCGATCCCTGTGGGACACCGCACGACATCTCTCGCCGGTTCCACTCTCCTTGGTGACCGGGGTAGATGACAGCCCTATCTGTCAAATAGGCCTCGACCACACGACAGAGGTAGGTCGGCATCCGGTGATACCGAAGTGCCTCCCTGATGCAACTCCAGGGCAGGGTGTTAAAGGCATTGGCGATGTCTAGAGACACCGCCAAGACGACCCCACCCCGGGCCACAGCATCCCCCGTCGTGAGGGCCCGCACGCGCATGATGGCGTCCACCGTAGAGCGCCCCCTGCGGAAACCGAACTGGCTCTCCGCCAGATCCGGCCCCACCCGCACCAGCTGCCCGACGAGGCGGTCTGCAATGACTCTTTCAAAGAGCTTGCCCACCTCGTCGAGCAGCACAATGGGCCGATAGGCGGACGGAGAGTCCGCCGGGCGCCCCGGCTTCCTGATGAGGACCAGTTTCCCAGTCTTCCAACAAAGTGGGAACTGGCCCCTCTCCATGCATGCGCATAGGAGCCCCCTTAGTCGAGGCCCGAGAGTCCCCATGGCCAGGACCCAGGCTTTCCCGGGAATGCCGTCGGGTCCTGGGGCGGTATTCTTCGCACTCATCTTGCGTACCGCCACTCTCATCTCTACCTCGGTCACCTCCGGAGCATCGTCGTCGTTCTCCGGAGCATCGTTTTAGAAACAAAAATTCAGATTTCAGATTGAGATTTCTTTCAGGGCTTTTTATGGCTCTTTAGAAATAGCTAAACGGAAAAGTTTACTAAATATATCCACGTCTATTGTATTTATTTAAAAAAAAAATCTTTTTCACAAAGTAAATGAGAACTCTAAGAGCTCAAAAGGGTCTAAGAACCGTTGAATGTTTTTAAGCAAAGGTAAGGTTCGTAGTGCCTCTCAAATCTCTGTTCTTACTTAGCTCAGAATTTCAGAGACTTTTAAACATTTTACCTGTGTACTGAAACTGAGTGAGAGGTACTACCTGAAAGTGATACAGGTATCTTCGACATGCTGTGACGAGACAGCCGAGACCATATACGAGGATGTTGCCAAGGCAATGCATAGTTCGACAGAGGCTAACCATAACGTTATTATGGGGGACTTCTATGCCAAACCAACCGACCAACCGTTAGCAACATTGGGTAGGTACCTACTGAGTTTAGAAACCAGTTGTATAGAATCATTTTTGTAACTTTATTTTTATTATTATTTATTTACTATTCACACTTACATTTGTTTTAACAACTTCAACCCAATACAGCAATATAGTCACAATGTCCGCTGTGTGGCACAAGTCATACAGAGGACAATATGTTAAGTGTCACCCTCTGGAATTCCGCCAATGAGCATGTAAAGATATCCACTTGCAGAGAGACGATGTTGAGTATCTTTATTGCCCGCCCCACTGGTGCAAACTTTAACAGGTTTGTACGAGCCACCGGGACTTTAAACAGCCTCTCTCAGCCCTTGTCGCAGCCTACTGTTTGGAACGAGCAATCCCAAAGATTCTAGTATTTGAGGATTATTCAGCATACCACGAAAAACCATAAAAACATATTTAACTAGTGCGAAATTGCGCCTTACCTCTAACTTATAGTAACCAACCATCCCTATTACAAAGAGGATTGGATACATAAGTTGAACAGACAGCTGTGCTGCTGGAGAGTTTGTTGCGCCACTTCTTCTTCCCAGCGAAAGAAAGGAAGGATTGGTGAAGGGTGGGCGTTTTGGGGGACTGCCTTATGTAGTTTTGACGTTCGAAAAGTGCTGATTCTCAGCCTAGTTTGAATAAAATGATTTTTTTACTTTCACACGAATAAATGAATTTGAATTTGAGTCGCTCTGTACTCAGTTATTGCTTAGTTAGGCTAACAATTGTTCCTAACATTGCATTTTGGTAAAATACATACACGTAACATAACATCACGCTTGTATCTCGAAGGGTTAAGCAGAATTTTACCTACAGCACACCCACATTTCGCCAGTTATGTTCAAGTCCCATGTAATACGCGGCGAGCCTATTGCCATCAACCGGGCACAAATCCAGACTCCGGGCTGCTGTTGAGAAATTCCTGATGGAAAGACTCAATAAGACTGTACGACCTGAGGATCGAACCCAAGACCTCATGCCTCTCTTGGTAAAATGTAGGCTAATAATACCCCGAAGAGTAGTACTTCTGAATGTTTTAATCTCGAGAGCGTAATTAAAAACCAAGGAGCTACTCCCTACATTCGATTAACTCAGTATTCGAATCCAAAAAAAAATCGAATGAAAAATAATCGATTACACCACTCTCCGCCCTACATCCTCTGTTTACTTAATTCGATGAACGGCTACCCAGTCAGTATTGCCAGTACAAACACACAAAATGAAATTGTACATGTTTCTAGAACCACGAAGAAAATTGCTTTTACAGCTCCGTAGGGATTTGATTAAACCGTGTTGCCAGATTTAAGGAGACTTTTGAAAAAGGAGATGGTTTTCCTGATTATGATACTGAGATAAGGAAAATGATTACAACAATTCGGTGTATTGAGTTTTTTTTTTATTGGAATAATTATTTAGACTGGAGAATTCGGTCTTGTAGGCTTTAAAGACCAGAAAATTGTTACTGCCTGACTTTTTTTTTGCGAAATGTGCCCGCTCTTGAACTCGATCTCGACGGAAGGGGGCCATGGTACGGAGCGATAGGAAATGAGAAGCCGTCACCTCCTTCTGCGAAGCAATAATGCTCGCAAAGGAGGAGGCGGAACTGTGAGCAATGGGTAGCTCACCATCCGAAAAGGACCAGGCCCGGGTCGACGGCGCGTTGTATTCCACGCGCACCTCAAAGAGATGTCAGCAGAATTGACGGGGTCCGCTAGGGTCTATGCCTGCCGAGATTGCGAATAAAACCCTAAGGCAACTGAAGGAACACGGGTGGGTTTTAGTCAGTAAGAGTCTGGCACGCCCTCCCGCTCCGGCAAGAGCGGGAGAAGTTATTTGATAATTTTCCACCCAAAAAAAAAGAAAAAAAGGGGTCTACGATGGAACGAGCGTGCCATACCTGTTCACCATTGCTTTGAAGGCTGACGGGTTATATCTGGAAACACAGACGCTGGCAGAGTTTTATAATAACTAAGAAGTCATTATAACACTCTGCCAGCGTCAGAATGTTATTAAGAAATAACATTCTACAAAACCTATTAAAATATACTTCATAATTGATTACTGGGAAATTATAAATGAAGGATACACATTAAAAATATTTAGGACTGTTGTTGCTACGGCGTAGCTGAGCGCACTGCTCCGCCAGCTACGCCGTAGGCGATAGTGTGGTAAGTCGTAGCCGGTCGCAGGTTGGTCAAATATCCTCCTTATGCGAAAGTGAGTTTGTTTGTTTGTTACGCTTTCACGCTAAAACGGCTGGACGGATTTGGATGAAATTTGGCACTTGGGTAGACCATGACCTGGGTTAGGACATAGAATACTTTTTATCCCGATACACCCAAGAAATCGAAACTTATGCGGGTGAAACCGCAGCTAGTTATTTTATAATATTGTTTTACAGTTATGAAAATTAATTGTTTAACAAATTGATAGCCTACGTCAATTTGCCATGTTATAGCCATTTCACACAACTGCCAAAGAATGATGTTGTAATTTGAATACACGGATAATAAATTTAAGCACGTATTTAATCGAACCTCAAATAATTCCCATTTATTATTGAACACTCTAATATAATGATTGCGCCTCTTTTTGAAAGCCTCAAATAATCCCTATTTTGGGGTCCTAAAATACTAAATAGCCAAATAACTGCGACAAACTTGAATATAGCGCTCGCCGGCCGCTGCCGCTGTTGTTGGAGGACCAGTTAAATATTTCTTAATAATTAAGTTTGACCATTACTTTTACAAATAATTTCCCAGACTGTACTTAGTTATTTTTTTTAAGCTATTGCATAGCTTTTATCGCGGGCTTTGAGCGCGGCGACCGAATCAAGAAATTCCGTAACGAAAAAAACCTAACACCCCCCACTCCGCCTACAATGTAATGACGGTTCCCATGACAACGTGATGTTGTCATGGGAACGTAATTTTTGTTTTATGTCATCACGTCATCATCCCAAGTGTAGCATTGACAAATAGGAAGTATGGAGGTTACAAATGCTATGCAATAGCTTTACCGCGACAGTCCCCGAGTGCCACACGTTTTTTAATTAGCCTACACTGTCCCACTGCTGAGCAAAGGCCTCCCCCAAATCCTTCCATACATTCTTTTCCAAGGCCACCTCCATCCAACCCTTGCGGTACGCGTCTAGGTCGTCTCGCCACCTCTTCCTGGGCCAACCTTGGCGTCGCCGTCTATCCTCAGGCACCCACCGTGTGGAAACTGTTGCCCAACGGTCACGATGCATGCGGCTGACATGACTTACTTAGTTATAATATAATACTATTGTTATTTGCCAAAAGAATAACAACCTTACAACTTTAACACTGGTACTTATTTTCTATGAATCTAAAAGATTACATACCTACCTAATTTGTCAGTAACTAATTGGGTATCTAATCTTTTGTGTACAATAATAAATTCAGGTTTTTACGAAACCGATTCTCCCTGACCACCGTACTGGTTATAACACGGTGGGACAGCTTTCATCGTTACCGTGGATTCGGTACATAATTCTGGACCCCACAATATTTAAAAATTTACACGGGTTATTAAAAAAAATTGGCCGTTCCATAGGTTTTGACCGCGTATAGGTATTGCTCATTTTTGAGATGGGACTAAACCATTGATTTCGCGACACCGTGACGATACCAGCTTTTGACCATTAAAAAGACATCAACGCGTTGATTACCGCGGTGACGATTTTTTTTTAATTTTCACTTCTTTCGGCACTCCTGAAGTGCCACTGTTTTTTTTTTGTATAACCGGTGAATTGTTTTTACGTCCAGTCCAGAATCATGTACTGAATCCATGGTAACCGGTTGAGCGTCGATGTCCCTGCCCCATCCTGTATATCTATCGTTGGGAAAATTCCGAAGGGTCAATATGCATCAAAGGATACTTAAATAATAACAAAATTACTCGGATTTGTATGAAATACTTTTATTTACACAACATTTTCAAGCACTTAAGTTCATGTTTGGACTTACTTTTCCCTATTTCGAGCCGTTTTCTTACCTTTTCCTTTTTCAACGTAAGTGATAAGGACTTCGCCTGTAAAAAATATGTTAGTAAAATACATTTTTCATACAAAAAAAAACGTAAAGTCTGCCTCTTTGGTCGAGTGGTCGCAAGCGCTACTGCTGAGCTTTAGGTCCTGGGTTTGATTCCCGGGTCGGGCAAAGTGTTATTGGGCTTTTTCCATCAGAAATTTCTCAGCAGCAGCCCGGAGTTTGGATATTTGCCCGGTTGATGGCAATAGATAGATAGATAAATCGTTTATTTTGTGCACACAAAAGACAGCACAACATACAATAGCACGATAAGCACGATACAATAAGCTCGCCCCCTATTACATGTAAAAGTAGAGATGATGACATGTGTGTGTGTGTGTGTCTGTACAAACAAGGCTGTGTGTGTGTGTGTGATCTGATGTGTATAGTAGTTATGAAGTCCCATGAGACTTAAATATAACTGGCGAAACGTGGGTGTACTATGGGTACACCTCTGCCTAACCCTTCGGGGATTACAGGCGTGATGTTAAGCTATGTAAAAAACCAAAATATATAAGAAA
This sequence comes from Agrochola lychnidis, assembly GCA_963680765.1. Classification (NCBI taxonomy): domain Eukaryota; kingdom Metazoa; phylum Arthropoda; class Insecta; order Lepidoptera; family Noctuidae; genus Agrochola; species Agrochola lychnidis. Next base: position 14,448,163 of record OY796869.1, on the reverse strand, counting down.
ATATATATATCTTACCGTATTCGTCCACTAAAAAAAAAACACAGGAATATGAGTATGTAATTAGGTTAAAAGCATTAATTGTTTCTCGATTTTGTTTACGAGAAAACATCTCGAGACATTTTGAAAGTCAGGGAGATTAAGAAAAGTGATATTTGCATAAAATTGTTTTGGTTACCAATTGATTATTACGTTAAACAATCTTAAGTTAGGGCTTTCTAAGGCTGGTTTCACAGCTGTCCGAGAGACCCGCACGGGCCGCCCCCACACGGGAGACCCGTACGGGTAGCGCCCGCATTGCTCTGAAACGAGGGAGTTAGTACGATACGCTTGCTAGCGTTGTACGGGCTCTACCCGGAGCTGGTCGCGTACGGACCAATCCGCGTCACTGTGAAACAATGTTCTAGCGCCTCACGTGTGTTTCCGTTCCGGGAGCCCGTACGGGCGACCCGCACGGGTCTCCCGGACAACTGTAAAACCTTAGACTGCGGCGGCCGGCACATAATGTCCGCCATTTGCCGGAGAATGACGTCACTGAAACGTTATTTATGAAAGTCAGTTGGCGTGTTTTCCTAGAGAGCGTATTTTGACACCGTGAAGTCAAACTCCGCTGCCATCATTTTCATGACAGCTGTCACTGGCCGTTATGATGCGGCCACCGCTCTTCTCGAAAACTGTAGCTAATAAATAGTACATAGATTAAATAAAAAACTAAGACCTAACGCTGCCGCTGCGAACAATACAGTAAAGCATGCCAAAACTATAATTCAAATTCAAAATTCGAATTCAAAAGTCATTTAGTCAAACTAGGCTGAGAATCAACACTTTTCGAACGTCAAAATTATATAAGACAGTCCCCCAAAAACGCCCACCCTTCACCACTTCCTAGTGCCATTAGCTGGGAAGACTGTTCAAGTTAAAAAAAAAAATTCTATACAATAGTATGCAAAATAACTTACATTATGCAATACAAAACATAATTTAAATGATAAATTATTGGCCATATGTCAGCTAGCACACGCTAATATACCAAACAAAAACATCGAGAACTTATTATACTCAAGCAGAAATAAAAACTAAACGTAAACAGTACTGAATATCTAAATAAAAGCCTTCAGGCAGAGGCGGCTCTAGCCCACGTAGCGCCCGTGTGCAATCTATTGATTCAGGGCACCAAGGTATTCCCTGGCGCCCCTAACAGTGGTGGACTAAGCCTGTTGGGTCCCGCTCAGGAAATAACGTTTTTAGATTTTCTTTTGAACATTTATACAACTACAAACTGCCTTTTTACGGAACATGTTTTAGTCCTGTTTGGGATTTGATTAAAAAGTTGTCGCGAACGACGGTCGGCGCCCTCTAAAACCCTGCGCCCGTGTGCTCTGCACACCCTGCACCATAGGTAAAGCCGGCTCTGCCTCCAGGCATAAAGGGCGTGCCCGCTTACATAAAGCTATATCTTTTGGAAGTTATAAATGATAAACTAGGACCATCGAGGTTAATTAAATAAACAGTTAATTACTAGTAACAATAACAAAACCATGATAAGCAAGACGACCAGTCAGTATACCTCCGTTGTGTACAGACGCCAGCACATCAAGCTACTACAATCTGTCAAATTTATTTAATAGATTTTCAACTTTATCGCCAAAGTTTAAGGTTCAAAGTAGATTGGGAAAATTTGACAGTTTCGGGTAGCTTGATGTGCGGGCGTCTGTACATACACACTTACACGTACACATTTGCAATCAAACCACACCTCACTAAGGCCGCATTCCGACTTACGTTAAAAGTGATAATATCGCGAATCCAACCAAATTTAATATTCACAAAATATAAGGGTTATTGAGTAATAATTGTGACTTTGGACTTTGTTTGGATTCGAGATATAATCACTTTTGGCGTAACTCGGAATGCGGCCTAAGTACACACAACGTTTGCGAAACCGGCTTCACGTCACTGTTGACAGCGCTATGTCTAAGTTTTTTATTTGGACTGAGCTCTGATCTGTAGTAAATAAGCAACACTTAATTGTGGCAAGTTTAAAGAAATGTTCTGAACACGTTACCGTCTATATCTTTTATCTTCATATTGTATTTGCTCTCTAATGCTGAAAACAATCAATAAATATCATTAAAAAAAAATTTTGAAGTGAAAACGTCTTTAGGCGCATTGGGCATTTTTATCATTGATTTCGCGACACTGTGACGACACCTCGTTTTTGTAAACGCGATTGTGCTCTTTATTTACATTACGTTACGGATCTATGTTCTATGCAAGTATTTTTACTTTAAAGGTTTTGTAAACGCGATTGTGCTCTTTATTTATATTACGTTATGAATCAATGTTCTATGCAAGTATTTTACTTTAAAAGTTTTGGAAGTATTTTTTTAACGCGATTGTGCTCTTTATTTAGATTAGGTTACGGAACTATGTTCTGTACAAGTATTTTTCTTCCACCAAGACGATTTTGTTCAAGTTTTCACTTCTGTCGGCACTCCCGGAAAGCCACATTTTTTTTTATGTTTGTTTGAAACCACTGTCACTCGTCAGTGTTCGTAGAAAAGTAATTTTATTTTGTCCCTAAGTTAACCATAACGGAATATAATATTGTAGATGGATATTGATATCGTAAAGAAACTGGCATGCCAGTTTCTTTACGATATCAATATCCATCATATCTAGGACATGTCCTAGAACCAAAACTTGAAGACAAGACGTGACATCCAGACAGTTGGTAACTGTGCCCGCGCGGTGGACGGCACTCCCTCTCACAGAGAGGAGCTGCGTCCCAGGTCCCAGCAATGGGAAGATTACAAAGTAAAAGAAAGAGAAAGAAAAATGCGTTTATTGGCATTACTACTGAAAAATACACCTTATAACCATAAAAACGTAAAAAAAAACGACTTCCAAAAAAAACTACAAAGTGAAAAATTACTTAAATTTCGGTAGGTTGTTTTTTTTGTAAAAAAAGTTTTTATAGTTATAAGGTGTATTTTTCAGTAGTAATGCCAATAAACGCATTTTTCTTTCTCTATCTTTTACTCACTTTTACTTTCTTAAAAAAAGTTTTTTTATTTCTCGCTTTTTAGTGGGTCACTTTCTAATTTATCTAAGTTACAAAACAAAGATAATAATGCCAAAAGGGCATCAGCTCAGTATAATATCAGGTGACAACACAAAGTGCACCACCTGACTCTCAGCTGCAACCCACGAGTGTCATACGCTAGAATAATAAACACAAATAGGGAAGTGTCTGTCGTTTTAATAAATAAATGAAAGATGAATATCGCACCTTCATTTCGAAATCGTTACTAAACGAAATTTTCACGAAATTTTGATAATAACGCCGTCTTACTTAAATCGGCAAAATCTAAATCGTAAATTAATTCTCCTGTAAAATTTAGTTTTTTCGTTTAGTAACGGTTTCTAAATGAAGGTACGTCGTACCGTACGATTTAAATTTTGCCGATTTAAGTAAGACGGCGTTATTATAAAAATTTCGTGAAAATTTCGTTTAGTAACGATTTCGAAATGAAGGTGCGATATGTTATTTATATTCATTTAAAAAGGGACTTACAAGCAATGACAGGCTTCGCTTGCATGAGTACATCGTGGTGTCCGTAACGTGTGATCAGGTCCTTGATGAATTCCTTTAGATCTTTCACCCATTTTGGTTTTGCTACAAAATGTAACACTTTTTATACTATGGACCTCTTACACAGCGTCCGGAATGCGACTAGGTATCTACCTATGTTATGGAGTTTGGTTTCGGCACTTAGTCCGTCAGGTGGACCATTATGCGTGAAGCAACTCAAAATTCAAAATTCAAAAGTCATTTATTCAAACTAGGCTGAGAATCAGCACTTTTCGAACGTCAAAATTACATAAGACAGTCCCCCAAAACGCCCACCCTTCACCACTTCCTAGTGCCTTTAGCTGGGAAGAAGAAGTGGCGCAACAAACTGCCCAGCAGCAAAGCTGTCTCATGTCTGTTCAAGTTAGAAAAATGATTCTATACAATAGTATGCAAACAAACTTACATTATGCAACACAAAACATAATTTAAATGATAAATTATTCGCCATATGTCAGCTGGCACACGCCAATATACCAACCAAAAACATCGAGAAATAAAAAATAAAAACTAAACGTAAACAGAACTAAATATCTAAATAAAAGCCTCCAGGCATAAAGGGCGTGCCCGCTTACATAAAGCTATTTAAAGCTGTAATTGGAAGTTATTATAAATGATAAACTAGGACCATCGAGGTAAAATAAATAAATATTTTTACTAGTTACAATAACAAAACCATGATCAGCAAGACTAGGTATCAAATAGGACTAGAAAGATGAAAATGGAACAGAATTTGTGTGAAATTATCTGCTATATAATTTCAAGGGATTATTATGCAGGTGTGTAAGGCTGACTGTCCATTGGAGAGGAAAGGAGCGGAATGGAATTGTGCCAATATTAACCAATGGAATTGCATGAAATCTCCGCTCCGCTTAAGTGAACAGGAATTTGCGAACTAGTTTAAAAATGCATACAAAACCGGGAAACGGAGCGGGAAAGCGGAAAAAAACCGGCCGCGGAGCAACCCGCTCAAATTACTCGTCGCGTGAACTCGGCCTCAATACTCAATACTCAATACTTTATTGTATTCCACAATGTATGTGCTTGGGTGGTAAACATTTGAAAAGAAACAATCGTGGACCCTGTTGGGCACAGCAAAAGAAATATAGTAGAGATGAGGACTTATTGTTTATCTTATAATCTAATTTATTCTAAAAAAACATTTATTGTGTATTTTATATGAGTTTTAGAGATTTATCATTTAAATATTCATGTACACTGTAATAACATTTACTTAATAATAGATTTTTTAATTTATTCGGGAATAGATAGAGTTTTTTTTCTTTTCTGATTCATTCAAGTAATTTGATATATATATTTTTATTGACATAACTAGAGGACTTGTTGAATGTATATTTAGGCGGGATTTTGGTAAGTTTAGTCGTGTTTTGTATCGGAGTGTGTATCTTGTTTGTATGTCTTCTCGTTTAGTGTAAAAGTGTGGGTGTTTATGAGCGAATTTACATATTTGAAGTATATATATACAAGGCAGAGTTAAAATATTCAGGTTTATAAATTGGGGTTTGCAGCTATCTATTTGTTGTATATTAACTAGGATACGGACGAATTTCTTTTGCCTAGCTCCGCACAGACCACAACTCCGCTTCGCACTACCTCGCTCCGCATCAATAGGCACACACAGTCCGCAATTCCGCTCCTCATTTTTCCCTCGCTCCGCGTTAATGGACAGGCTAGCTCGTGACAGCCCAGTGATTAAGGCGCTTTCTCCAAGGACGAGAGAATCGCGGCGATAGTCAAGCTGTGCCTTCAAATTATCGCCGCGATGATATCGTGAGTTTCTATTGAATGGGCGAGAATATCGCCACGATTTTCTCGCCCGTGGCGATGGCGCCTAAAGCTTCGCAGTCTTGAATGTGGTTAACGACGGAACCCTATACGCTCGCACCCAGGAGATGCCTATAAGCTCGTGAGTTTGAAGGTAGACCCTAGGTGACGGGTTATTCAGGCTGACTTGTAATTTAACGTATTTCTTTCAGGAAGTGATAGTGTGACCCATTTGAAACAATTAAGCACCCCATAAAGCCTTGGCAAAACTTCATGGGATTCGAGAAAACACAATTTTTATGTTTTTTTGAAAATTTCCCTGAATTCGTCACTAAATATGACTTTTCTATAAACTCTCAAATTGAATGGCCTTCATTGGATGGCATAAACCAGTTTATTAATTCGATTTTCTCACATTTTTAAATACATATTTTAACAATTTGCAAATTCGACCTTTGCCAGCATTATCGCCTGTTTCAACGGCATCTTGTGTGCTTTATATGTGCTTAATTGTTGCAAATAGATCACACTATCACGTCGTGGAAGGAATGCGTCAAATTACAAGTCACGCTGTATACAGTGATGAATAAAACGGCTGGCAGGGAAATACACACTTTGGCTTTGCGTATCATTCAAATTGTTAAGATAACAAAACACCTACGTTCTTCATCTTTATGTTTTTTCGTTTCGTGTTTGGTTCTTAGGGCATCGTTTAAATCTGTAACATAAATCCTAGTTATTATTCATTAATATTTCAACACCAGCATTCAGATTTTTTTAGTTCTTCTAAACAGTGAACAAAACTAAACCGTCACGCTCGGGTCGGTGACGCTGAATCGCGTATACTCGGCTGCAGTCGTAATTTTTTCACTTTAATCATGTGGTCATAAGCACACGTCCTCTTTCAAGGGTTCCGCACCAAAAAGGTGCCAATTGAACACTATTACTCAGCCTCCGCTGTCTGTCCGTCTGTCTGTCAGCGGGCTGTATCTCATGAACCGTAATAGGTATACAGTTGACATTTTCACAGATTGTGTATTTCTATTGCAGCTATAACAACAAATAATAAAAAGTTAATAATTAAAGGGTCCCCCCATACAAGAAATCGCCGAAATTTTTCAGCGATTTTTGCTCGATCTTAATACCGAATCAGACTCCGACCGAGTCTGATTCGCACTGAGCCGGATTTTTTATATATTCTGATATTAAGCGGTTACCACTGCCTATGAAGATCTGCAAAACCAAAAGTGTTGTCATCCCTGAGACAAAACTAAAAAAAACTCATGCGCATGAGATATAAGTATTCATAAATGTAATTACAGAATTACACTGGCACCCATATTCTTCAAACTGGAACACTTCAACTGCTTGGCAATAAACTTCTACTGCCAAGCAGTACTGCATAGCTACTGTATGGTACTATACAGGGTGTCAGGGACATCGACGCGAAAACTGTTACCATGGATTCGAGTACATAATTCTGAAACCCCCTGCGTTGAAATTTTACGTCGGTTAATTTTAAAAAAATCTGCTGTTCCATACATTTTGACCGCGTAGGTTTTGCACTTTTCTATGAAAAAACTGTTTTTTTTTATATCCGACGAAAAATTTCAATGCAGGGGGGTTCAGATATCGCGAGCCGATTTCCGGCCACCGTAGGCGCGGGCTTGCGGACGGTGAGCAATGGGTAGCTCGCCGTCCGATAAGGACCAAGCCCGGGTCGACGGCGCGTTGTGTTCCACGCGCGCCTCAAAGAGATGTCAGCAGAATGGACGGGGTCCCCTAGGGCCAATGCCTGCCGGGGGTTCGAAGAAAACCGATAGGGACATCGTGGCCCCCGGCAACAGGGCAACCGAAGGAACACGGGTGGGTTTTAGTCAGTAAAAGTCTTACACGCCCTCCCAAAAAAAGAAAAAAAAAGGGGGTTCTGATATTTTTTTTTAAATGGGGTTCAGAATTATGTTCTGAATACATGGTACTCAACTACTAGGTACTTGTCAAATAGTTACGGATGAAATGTGGTCAAATTTAAGGATGTGGGGGTGCTTAACAACTTTCTCCATCAAACCAACATCGTAATCGAGAAAAATAATCAGCCGTCCATACATTTGTGTCGAGTAGGTATTGAAGTTTTGTGTGGGACAGCTGATATTTTTTTCTTAAGAGCGTTTATTTTGAAAGTGGCCAACGTCGCAAATAGATGTCAAATATTTCGCTGTTTTGATTAATGTGGCAATATTACTGTATGGAAATAAGAAATGTGACTAACTAGTTCACTAGAATATTAATAATGATTTGCAATTATAACACTGAATTTGATGTTGTAACCGTTTTAGGTGTAACAAAAGCCATTTGGAAAGTTTCCAAATACTTTTTTTTTTAATTTGGTGTTACGATATTAAATATTGTTGTAAAAACTTTTTTACGCGCGTTGGGCATTTTTGAGATGGGAAAAAACAATTGAACTCGCGACACTGTTACCGACACCAGCTTTTGACCATTAAAAAGACATCAACGCGCGATACATTTTCTTTGGGATTAATAATATTCCAAACATTGAGACATGACAACGACATGATTGACATTTCCCTTTTTTTTACCGACTTTAAAAAAGAAAAGTATTTCCTGCTACAAAATTTTTCAAGTTTTCACTTCTGTCGGCACTACCGGAGTTCCACTGTTTTTTGCATTTCATAATCAATATTTCAGTTTCCTAGTTAGCCACATTTCTTAATTCCATACAGTGATATTTCCAAGTTAATCAATACAGGTAAATTTGACAGCTATTTACGACGTTGCCAACTTTTACAAAAGTTGTTCAGTTTGATGGTCGGTATTACCCTTAAATTTGACCACACCTTTCTGATAAACCCTGTATACTTAGTTAAGTATTATTTTCTTACCTATATTTTCCTCCGAAGGTTCCTCTGGAGGTTGCACTGGATTCTCTGTAAGTGGAAGTGGTGATTCCGTGATTTCAATTTCAAGACCCACTTCATCATCATCTTCTTCTAATAAATAAAATAAACTTTAGGGAAATTCCAATTAACTAATGCCTTCTCTGTATGAGAATAAGCCTTTGCCATACAGTAATAAGCTGGTATTATACAGGGTGGCAGAGACATCGACGTGAAAACTGTTACCATGGATTCAGTACATGATTCTGAACCCCCTGCGTTGTAAATTTTCGACGAATATTAAAAAAAAAAGTATGGAACGGCAGATTTTTTTTTGCACTTTTCTATGAAACAGATGTTTCTTTTTTAATAACCGACGAAAAATTTCAAAGCAGAATTCAGAAGCGGTTCAGAATCATGTACTGAATCCATGGTAACACTTTTCGCGACGATGTCATGCCAGCCTGCATTATAACTACCTACATTACCTAAATTACAAAAACTTTTTGTAAACAAGCCCTTATTAAAATGCTGCTGGTCATTTTTATGATTAGAGTTCATAAATGATAAATGATTTTATTTCTGTAAGTAGGGTTGTACAAACACTTTTACACGTCAATCATATTTTAAAACTAGATGAGGTCGGCGTTTCCTAACTGACTACTCCGAGAAGAAAGGCCGAAACAAACTCAAGAGGTCTCAGTCTCTTTTAAAATCCAGACATAATCTTGGTCAGATCATGTGAAGGCCATGTGGATTGGTGTCTGAAGTGGTCTTTTGAGGAAAGCACTACACAGATTGAGAGGGCCTGTCCAGTCAGTGCACGCATTTATCAGTTATCGTGCAGCTCAACTCAGAATTTAAGGAGCTCAACGATTCGACGAACAATACCAAAAAAAGGACATTTGGGTAGGCCACTTAAATTACTCAAACTGTCAGACCATGATTAGAACTAACTGAGAAAAAATTAAAAACAAAACAAAAAGGAATGCACATAGTCTTCACATTCACAATAATTAAAATAATAAAATACTTTAAAAGTAAATATTCATGTCATTGTATATATAAAATTCATTAATGTCAATGTGTATATAAAAACCCAGAAATAATCTTGGTCAGAGCATTTCATTTGAGGACCATGTAGATTTGTGTTCTGAAATGGTCTTCTGAGGAAAGAACCATACAGATTTGAGTGGACCTGTCCAGTCAGTGCACGCATTTGTCAGTAATAGTGTAGCTCAACTCAGTACTTAAAAGGAGCTCAACGATTCGACGAACAATACCAAAGAAGGGACATTTAGGTAGGCCACATAAAGTACTCAAAACTGCCAGATTATCATTAGAAGTAACTGAGAAAAAAACCTAGTAGTAAAACAACGTTCAAAGTTACCATGGTTTATCAACGGCAGAACCAAAGCTTGGTGATTAAATGCGACTATAGTTCAATAATTATAGTTACATTACCTAAATTACAAAAACTTTTTGTAAACAAACCTTTATTATAAACGGCTGCTGATAATTTTCGTATTTAGAATGCATAAACTTAGGCATAGTAAAACAACGTTCAAAGTTACCATGGTAAAAATGGTAAATGATGAATTTCCTAATGAACTCAAAATTATTTATCATAGTTACATCAAAGCAGTGTAGCGGCCGACTTACAGCATTTCTGTATCGTTTTCGCATTTTGAGTTAGTTCTATAGTAGCATTACAAACGTGTATGCCCCTACTGTAATGCTTATTTGGGTACAAATTATACGGCTTTAGATCCTAAATAGGTTCACAACAGATATTAAATTGCATTACAGGCGCATTTTATTAGCATTATTGTGGTCAAATAAAGAAGCATTATTATGGTCAATGAAGTTGCCAATCGCATTACAGAAGAATTATACTAGCAATATTATTGATAATGAAGATGTTAATTGCATTACAAAAGCATTAGAATGTAGTAAAATAATTATTAGAGCTATTTAAGTGTTCACAGTTAGAACATAAATAAATCCTAGATCATTGCTAAAACATCTCCATTACCACGGTACAAATGTTATAATACAATTAACGTTGTAATTTAACTACTTTGTCTCGCAATATAATATGGACAAAGACTGTCAAAACTGAGTGAGTGACATTATGTTTGTTTGCATCAAAACAAAATGTATAATACTGGCTAAGTTTTTGACTCTTTTGTTATTTCATGGCTTCAAATATTACTGCGCAATTTAGTTTACCGTAAATGTCTATATAAGTTTCATTGAAAATTTTCACGCGCCTTCGATATTTTGTGGTTATGATATAAAATGTTATAAATAGATATGTGTGAAATAACCAAAACAATTGTGTTTTCCTAGTATAGAACGAATTTCGCATAATTAACATAATAGTATTTGTTGAGCAGTATTAAATTAAGTTATATCATTATTAAATAGGTCTTTTGCTTTTATAAATAGGTCCGAATGATAATATTTTTTGGTTATAAAATATTTACAAAATGGTGTCGGTCTATAGCAGCCTGGTGAGCCTTTAAAAACGCTAATTAATGCCGCCAGCAGTATAAATACTCACGCGTGAAATTATTAAGTCAGTGGCCAGATAGATTACTTTTGATGAACCACTGTAGTGCCATTGCCTATAAATTAGTTCTACGTCCACCATAAAAAATGCTGTTGTTTTGTTGATCATATAATATGTGCTTTTCCACAATATGGCCGACAAATGGTTTTACGAATACAGTAAAATGAATGTATATACAGCTTTACGCATTACAATAACCCATGTGTATTTGATTAAAGAGCTGTTAGCTGTACAACAGATACAACAGAAGCATTATATTGATTCACATTTATGCTGTTCAGCAGTACTAGGCTGTTACTAACCACATAAAAGTGCTATTACACAACAAAAGGCACTAGAAACAGCTCAAAGCTGTATAACGGATTTACCGTGCATTATAATGGTACAAGTTTATGCCATTAAGCAGCATTAGGCATTATCTTACTACTTAAAAATGCTATTGTAGACCCTAAGGCACTAAACACAGCTGAAAGCTGTACAGCTTCGTTATGGTTTGCTGCACTAAAACTAAAGGCTTTACAATAGCATTTTGATACGCCGTTATCCAACCGTTTTACAGTGTAAAGCATCATAATGGTTTTGAAATGTCAATATACAGCGTCAAGATGTTCGGTGAACTTATAAAAGAGTTTATACGGACCTTAAGTTCTACATAAGTTTACTATTCGTTTCTTAAAATGCTTCCTGTGTTACTTGGGCGTGGATGCTCAAATTTTAATGACTCAAAACAAACTAAACAATACACGCACAAACTCGTCGAAATGCAGAATTCGGATCGGTCAAACACAATATTATGAAGTCATAATATTAGTGGTCAAGAGTTCAATGAGCTCTTACAACTATCGACCACTGAATTCATTCAAGTATCATTATCATTATTGACTAATAATGATAATGATACTTAAATGATTTGTGGTTAGTGACTACTAACCACACGAAAATGAATTATCATAATTGTATGTGGATAGGCCTACTCCTAACAAGGTGGGCCGACCTAGTGGTCTTAAGTAGAAGAGCCCTATGTCTATGTAACAATATAATTCCAATACAGACCTGAATCGGAATCGACAGTGTCGTCAGGGAGCATGCGAAGTATTGGCTTGCCTTTTTCCTGGACACCTGATAAAAAAATGAGTTAGGGTTGAAGCATATTTACGTAGCGTGGATTTACGAATTGGCAGAATAATTCAAGAGGGTTTGGAGTACATTGTAAAAAAACAGTGGTACTCCGGCAGTGCACAAACAAACAAGTGTGGAAACTTGAATCGGCACCGCGGTAATCAACGCGTTGATGCCTTTTGCTCTATGGTGTCGGTAAATTGCGTTACAGTGTCGCAAAATCAATGGTTTAGTCCCATCTCAAAAATGCCCAACGCGCCTAAAGAAGTTTTCACTTCAAAAAATCTTTAACTGATGGCTTGGCGCCTAGACAGGTTTGGTCCACACCAGCTCAAGATAGAGAGAAGTGGAAAGGAAGATACTTTACTCCTTTCGACTGAATGATAATGATTATGATTACGGTACTGCAGGGTTGGTACCATCCCCACTTGGTTGAAATCCTGTCCAGTCGAACTCAGCGCTTTATTATGAGTGTGGAACTCTCAGCCAGCGTCTGTGTTCTCTTCCACATATTTAAAACCGTTTGCCTTCAAAGCAAGAGTGAACAGGCATCTTCTAGGCACGCTTGTTCAATCGTAGACCTCATCCATCGCTTTCCATCTGGCAAGATCGAGGTCAAGAGCAGTCCCAATAAGCAATAAAAATAAAGGTACACACGGCTACACATCAAGCTATAAATTTCCAGTATAAACTGACCTCGCATTGTACGGAAATCCTATACAATACGAGATCAGCATAAACTGGAAATGTATAGCTTGATGTGTAGCCGTGTGTACTATTCGTAAAGTACGCCATGATAATGGCCACAGGCGGAAATGTCGCTGTCTAGCGAAGCGTTTTCATAGTCACATAGAATTTCTATGTCTAGTCTGTCACTGCGTCTAGGCTTTGCCGCTACGGTTTTCGGTTGCGGTCGCTTTCGGAGTTCTAACATAGAGTCTATATTCTTCAAAGGTTTAGGCAGAGGTGTACCACTTTGCCCGATCCGGGAATCACACTCAAGACCATTAGGTCTTAACTCAGGAGTAGCTCTTGAGACTGCTAGACCAACGAGGCAGCCTTCGGAATTGTCCTTTGTACCTTACCTTCGGAATTGTTCGGAATAGTACCATCAAAGAAACTCATATCTAACCAGTTTGAAAACAAAATCCCGTGCACACTATGACCACATCTGTTACCGCCCTGGTTCTATAGCAGCCGAGTGTTGCAAGCGAGAATAGTCCTTACGGTATCTAGATATGAAATTCTTTGATAGTACTATAGGACAAACGTACCGTTATTTTTACGGCCCATAGGAATCACGTCGTGGCTAAAGTTCTCCATCAACCACTTGACTAGTTGATCCAGATCTCCCTCCAATTCAGGGTCTTTCGCTTTAGGAGGTGGACTTTTCTGTGTGCTCTCATCTAGAAGAAAACAGGAATAGTTATTTTGATACACTTGATTTTTGATACAAAGAAAAACAGTCTTGAATTCTGGTGAATAGTAGATTGTTATACAAGGGTCGAAAGAAATCAATTCCTTAGTCCGAGCAGGAATTGGTGACTTTCACCCTTGTTAAGGGGACAATAGCTGACTTTTAATGATTTTATACTGAAGATGACGTCTGAACGAGTAGTGTTAGTGATTTGGAAAAAATATATGTTAAATTAGAGCATTTTTTTAATATTTTAATATAGGCATATATTTGATTATGTTTATATTACATAGTGAAATTAATTTATAAAGTTATGTCTAACGCGGATAAAAAACTGAGAATGACGCAAAATCCATCTAGCGTATTTTTCTGAAAACCTCACCATATTAAAGATAATTAAATTACTGATCTTTTAGTATACCTGTTTAGTGAATTGAATACTTTTTGTTTTACGTGTAATAAATTAATAATGCGTCTAATTTGGGACAGCGCTCCTTGATGGACGAGTCCTATTACTGGCTGGACGTACGACGCGTTGCGTGAGCTCAGTACAGAACACTCAAGCTAACCATTCAAGGTCACTGTCATATATCTGCGTCTTAAACACTCTACTTTTCATTTACAATTTAAGAACAGTAAGAAATTTTAGTTTTCCTAAATATTTATTTAAATTAATAACATGAGTATTCTAGTACCTATTAGTATTTTTTAAATGTTAAATATACAAACACATCGCGTCACCGTCACTGGTCGTCCCGCTTATAGGTTTTTTTTTAAATTCACACTGGCTGTTTATACACTGACAAGACTGCCGCATTTTTTATCGATATTTTTCTATAATTGGGGGTATTACACATTTATTATTTACCCATAATAAATGTCTATTTTACAATTTCATTATATCTTTGATCACAGATTTAGTTCCATTTTGTTTCTCGCCCTAGAGAGGGAAGCAATTACTATGAGTCTTTCCCGCCCAAGGGTGGGGAGCAGCGTCTTCCACCCGCTACTTGGATCAAACAAACACTACTTTCTGAGTATGAGAAATGAAAAAAACATTTCCTCTCTCCTTAAACATCATCATTACATAAAGTTCCTTGCTCTTATTTCATGTATATTATTTTATGTATATCTATGCATTTATATAGATAAGTGTATGCTTTATATATCTATGTATCTGTTGTATAAATATTTTAATGGTACACCACTACCTGCAGTAGTCTCCTTTTCCATTTAAATCCATCCAAAGGTTGTCTGTAAAAGATCGCTTTTAGCGATAAGACCGCCCATTGTGTTCACCCAATGTAAAATTTCTAAATAATTTTTATGCTGTAAATAATAAAGAATATTCTATCTATCTTACCTCGCGTTCTATTCAAAAGCGATCATCACGGTCTTAAGTCACTTTATGTTAGGAAAACAAAAAAAAAAAAAAGATGTGATGTTTTTTTTTTGGTTAACGACCTCTAGTGTTGTTGTTACTTGAAATACGAGTTGATAAATCGCTTTTTTTTATTTTTATTTTATTTGAATTTCTTTATTTTGCATAAAATATGGTACATAAAAAGGGTTTAGGGTTCCGTACCCGAAGAGTGCCAAACGGAACCCTATTATTACTACGTCTCCGCTGTCCGTCTGTCTGTCTGTCAGCGAGCTGTATCTCGTGAACCGTAATAGGTAGACAGTTAAAAATTTCACAGATTATGTATTTCTATTGCCGTTATAACATTATATAACAAAAATTAAATCAAGTTAAAATTAAAGAGCGTCTCCATACAATAAAATTTTAATTAAAAAAAAACTAATCCTGGCATTTAGGATTATCAATATCTAGAACTCATCCAGTAGAGAAGATAATTTTTTTTCTTTAAAAATTAGGAAATAGAGGGCCGTAAAAGTTGTCATTTTTAAACCATTTTTGAATTTTGTACGAGCTCTATCTATTTCAAGAACTGAACAAGTTAGGAATTTGAAACTTCTGTAAACCATGTAGGTTCCTACTATATACTGTACCTATATAATCAACAAATACTAAAAACGTCGATTCATAAGGTATTTTATTTAAAATTTGTAGCGCAAACTGAACCTTATATGTCGGTCTTTACAGTAATTTTTCCTGAAACTCGTATTTGTTTACATGTTTGGCAAATAAATTGTGAATGCAGTATTACGAAGTATAGGTAGGTACCTATCCTTTTGTAAAAAAATATAAATCTTAAAGGGCTTGCTACGCGGCAGCCAACCGCGTCCCAACAGAGGTGACCTTGGTGGTTTACGACCAAATTTCAAACAGCTCTGCCTGTCGCCAACCAAGGTCATTTCTGTCAGGGACGCAGATGGCGGCCGTGTAGCAAGCCCTTAATACTAACCTGAATTGGATTCTGAGTAATCTGCGTTAGGCGGCATCCGAAGTATTGGCTTGTTACCTTCCATGACCTCTAGGTAATTGACAAAAAAAAACTATTTAGGGTCGAGGCATACAAAAAAATTAAAATAGAATATACCGGATGATTTTTTTACCGTCTCGAAATTTTTACAGGGTGTTCTACCCATGAATGTAAACAACTTTCACTATGGGAGCAACTCTGAGATCACGAAAAAAAAAAATCTGCTGTTTCATACATTTTGGTCAAGTAGGTATTGAACTTTTGTATAAACAGCAGATTTTTTTTTTTCGTGATCTCAGAGTTGCTCCCATAGTGAAAGTTGTTTACATTCATGTGTAGAACAGCCTGTAAAAATTTCGAAATCATCCGGTATATAAATAGCCAATATTATTTACACATTCGTAATAATATTTTAAAAGGCTCTATTAGACAGCTCCGTAGGATTTGCAGGAAGAGGTTTACGCACGTTGGCTGCGCGGTTCATGTGTTTTCTAGCCACGCATCCGTGCATGGCGTGGCCGTGGGTAGCAGTGGATGATCCCGTCTATATTTTCAAAGTTAAGTTAAGTAGGTACAAGTGCGTAGATGAGCCGTCGGCAGTAGATACCTACCTAATTTAGGGCCATCCATAAATTACGTCACACGATGTCACACTTAGTTTACAATTATTAAACTAAGGCCCGTATTACAGAACGTTAATCAATACTCAAGCATTACTTAAAACTAGATTCAAGCCATTTGATTGGTTGAAACTAGTTTTAAGTAATGCTTGAGTATTGAGTTACGTCACACGATGTCACACTTAGTTTACAATTATTAAACTTAGGCCCGTATTACAGAACGTTACTCAATACTCAAGCATTACTTAAAACTAGATTCAAGCCATTTGATTGGTTGAAACTAGTTTTAAGTAATGCTTGAGTATTGAGTGACGTTCTGTAATACGGGCCTTAGGCCTGTATTACAGAACGTCACTCAATACTCAAGCATTACTTAAAACTAGTTTCAACCAATCAAATGGCTTGAATCTAGTTTTAAGTAATGCTTGAGTATTGATTAACGTTCTGTAATACGGACCTAAGTGTGACATCGTGTGACAAGGGGTATGTGGACGTTAATAAACGGTTTATCGATTAGATATTTGTAAAGTCTAATAAATTAAGGTTGCCTATAAAACTTACTAGATCGATAACTAGGTCCATCGAATCGTCTTGTTGCAGTTATAAGTGGTATCTGAAAAATTTAACAAATAAAAAAATGCTATTTTTTTTTATGAAATTGTTTTTATATTTTGGTTATTTTTTTTTTGGTTTTATAATTATGACATTGTATTATGTAATTATGGAGGTTCCTATTTAGTACCATAATTATCATGATTAACACATAATATTTAAATTATAATACTTACCAAAATTAAAAAATAAAGGCAAACCATATTAGTGATCCCGTACACGACTTCACTCAATCATTTTTCATAGAAAATTTTAAGCAATTCAATTATAATGAAATTGAATAGTCAACCATTCGTAACATTGCTATTTTCAATCAAAGATAAAACATTCAAACCTATACTGACGTTCATTGATTGAGTCATCCTCGATCAAGAAAGTAGAACATCCTGGAGATAAAACGGCTCAATCAAAGCACAAAATAGTACCTACAGAAGGCGCACCCCGCATTTTAGGTATGAAGCAACAAGTACGCGGCGGGCTCGACTTGTCGGGCCAATTTAGTGAGCGTAACGTAGTCAGAAGATATAAGAGTTACGCGATAGAAAGAGAGGCAACTTCTAGGTGAATATAACTGTAGGTAACGAGCGTTGTACGACCTGAATTGCACTTTATTGTGTCGTAACAAGAGTCGCATTTTATTTAAATGATTGACGTCAGTGTCAGGTTTTATGTTGATTAAAATATAATTCGCGGACGTAACAAATATGGCTTTACTCAATTATAATTATTACAATCAGCAATACAACTCCATAAGTTAGCAAAGGTGTCAAATGTCATGATTTCATGAAATCATGACATTTGACACCTTTGCAAACCTGCACCTTTGTATTGCTGATTGTAATGATTATAATTGAGTAAAGCCATATTTGTTACGGCCGCGAATCATAGTTAGATCAACATCAAACCTAACACTAACCTGTAAAATACATGCATCCCCCTTAATGCAAATTAACATACATTTTATCCTCCTCTTAAATTCGTAAAACACGTGTTCTTTTGTACTCAGCGTTCGTAGTCCTTTCACAGCCATTTTTTACATCTGATATTGCATCGCAGTGATCTGTATTCTCGTTGCTACAAGCTTGCTGTCAGATTATAAAAAAAATCTGGGAAAGGACTTTAAAGGTACCATGCCGTAGCCGACCTCAGGCGGCAACTGCAGGCAACGTGTCGCCGCGACAGGACTGGCTTCTATGAAATACCCTCCGTAGCTAGCGACACGTCGCGACGCCTTTATAAAAATACATTGAAACCAGTCGTGTCGCGGCGTCATGTCGCTGCAATCATGATTCCGAACTCGACCACAGACGGCAACTGCCCGTATTCCAGTTGGTAGATAGAAGATAGAAAAACGTGACTATCGCATGAGCGTTGGCGGCACTACTGGTCTGTGGTCTTTTTTTTTAGGTAGGGCATCTCGTAGTTGACCTCTGAGATCATGACTACTTAACCGGGCTTTCCTGTGGGTGCCTTAAGCTACTACACACTTCCAGCCAGGGGTTATTCAACTATGCTAATTAAAACTAGGTGAACGCTCGCTAAGGGCGCCCCCTGTGGGGTACGAACCTCGGCTTAGGGCGTTAACCGGAGAGAGGACATCAAGGATGGGACGGGCTGGATCAAAGTTTTGATCATGATTATTAGTCGGGGAGTTTAAAGCTACGTGCTGGTCTGCGGTCGGGCTGCACGTGTCGCCTGTCACTCGCCCGTAGCTGCCAACGACGTGTCGCTAGCTATGGAAGATATTTTATAGAAATTTATAGAAACCAGTCGTGTCGCGGCGACACGTCGCCTGCAGTTGCCTCCTGCGGTCGAGTACGGAATGGTACCTTTATAGATAGGTGTGAGGAACGCATCCTCAAATTCGACATCGGTTGCCAATGATGAAAAAAAAGGTGATTTATAAATAAAACGAATCAATTTCAACATAATTATCTAATCATTGTCTATATAATACAAACATTCTTATCAACAACTTTGTATAAAATATTACATAAATCTATACAAAAACATAATTATACTGCTCTTTCGATAGTAAAATAGAAATTGACTTTATTTATTAAATAAATATTAAAGTACGAGGTATAAAGTAATAACTTCATTGAAAAAACAACACAAATAGTTAACAGAGGTAAAGAGGTATTTTAAGAGCTGTTTTGTTTGAATAATCTCAGTTCTGCAGCCTAATTGCGTAACACATGATCAATCACAATTGTTCCGAATCATTTTGAAGAATATTGCTAATCCATTGCCTCATAAGTTCGAAAAATTTGTCTGCTCAACAACGTAAAACGCAATGAATGTTGTTGAACTGTCAAAATGAAACAAATTTGTCATGATCGTTTACGAAAATAAGTTACGCAAGTAGGTACAGATTCTGATTGATCGTGTGTTACGCAATTAGGGTGCAGATTAAAGCATTTAACAGGATTTTTTTCCAATTACTCCAATTATGAAAAAGTTTTAAAATTGTTTTCAGAAATATGAAATCGCCATTAGGCCGTGCTAAGGTGTTGTGTCTACTGGTTTCGTTTATTGTTTACACCTAAAACAAGTTGTAAGTTTACAAAACTTGCCAAAAACGTCAAAAATGCGAACAAAACAGTTAACAATACATGTCTCAAACAAACAGTGTTTTGATACTTGTTAAAAACATGTCGTATCATGATTTTTGTCGAAAACAAGTATCAAATTTAATAAAATGATAATGTATTTCTTTTTTTCTTGACATCTTCGGTGTTAATGTACCTAAATATTGAATTTAATTTTTGTTAAAATTTCAGAATCATTGCTTTGCTATTTTGAATAATTTATATATGTTTTTATTTTATTTACATGTCTTCATGTTGTGTTGGTATATAATTAATAATTAATCACATTCCGATAAAATATAAAAATTATTAATGAAATAAATAAATAATATGGGTGTGAATGCGGGGTAACACATAGTTAGAATCTTTAGTTTTTAATTAATAATGTTCTGAGCGACTTCAGGTGCCGACCGTACCATAACACATTTCAACATAAGTTTATGAAGAAATGCCTATATTCTTTGAAGGGTTACATAACCCTTCCAAGAATGCAGGTTTTTTATTTTTAAAATTATTTATCGCCTAACTGGTGGTTTCTGTAGTTTCAGCCAGTTTTGTTACGGAGCTTCGGTTCCGGTTCCGAAAGGTCGGATCTTCCGATTAATTTTACACCGCCGATTCAGACTTCGGTTCCGACAATTTTGAATCGGAGTTATATCGAAGTTCGAAACGCAGCGATGCACGTGACTAGAGCGCGTACAAACAAGTTTTAACTCGTCGCCAGTATAATCTTCTTATATATAAAATTCTCGTGTCACAATGTTAGTTACCTTACTCCTCCGAAACGGCTTTACTGATTTTTACCAAATTTTATATGCATATTCAGTAGGTTTGAGAATCGGCTACTATCTATTTTTCATACCCCGAAGTGATAAGGGTTGTCCACCCCAAACAAATAATTGGCAAAACAACGTTTGCCGGGGTCAGCTAGTTTTAGTATATTTTATACACACACTAGAAGTCTCAGTTTATTGTTTTGTTTGTGAATGTTATCGCTAATATGTGACTGATTAAAGAGACTGAATTTTATTTCAATTGTTTCATTAAGCCTTCCCATAATATCTTTCTTCTACTTCATTATATTTATAAGTTTATAATACGGTCGTAACCAATATGTACTCAATTAGTACATACTTTAAAAAAAGTACAGAAGCCTCAATTTTATTACGCTGAAGAGCATCTCTCCAGCAACCCCAAATATGAGGAAACTCACGTAGATGCTGATTTTCAGACACTTCTTTGTTAATAAAATAAGCATATACGTTTAAAAAAAAAAACAGTGGCACTCCGGGAGTGCCGTAAGAAGTGAAAACTTTTAAAAAATCGCCACCGCGGTAAACAACGCGTTGATGTCTTTTACTCCACGGTGTCGGTAAATTCTGTCACAGTGTCGCGAAATCAATGGTTTACTCCCATCTCAAAAATGCCCAACGCGCCTAAAGAAGTTTTCACTTCCAAAAATAGTACATTTTGGGTACGACCCTATTAAAAACTTATAAATCGAAAAACAGGTGATCGGGTTGCTGGCAAGCATGACGTTAATTTCTACAATAACACGTCTACAGGACATCGCTCATAACAGCACCGCTCCGACACAACAAATAACTTGTCATTCAAGTTAGGATTTTAAATCAAATATATTAAAGTCTATTTTAAGTATGACGGCTCGCCGGCCGCTCACTGCCCGCGAGCCGTCCACTATTCTGTATAGCCATCGTAAAATAGACTTTTATGCTTTTTAATTTAAAATTCTAACTTGAATGACAAGTTATTTGCCGTGTCGGACCGGTGCTGTTATAATAATGAGCAATGTCCTTACTACAGCACGTCTTAACCTATCAAACACACACACAGTTAGTAAAGCGCCCCTTTAAGCCAGAATGAACCAACCCACATCAATATCTCTCTTTTCCCGATCAAGCTATAATTTTCAGTTTATGCTGATTTCGCATTGCATAGGATTACCGTACAATGCGAGGTCAGCTTATACTGGAAATGTTTAGCTTGATGCGTAGCCGTGTGTACATGACGCCGGAGCCGCAACGGCCAGACCCGCATGTTTCGTTGGCAATGCTTTACTGTAGGGATGGCGATCTGATATCGATTAATCGAAGGATCGATTTTTCAGGCCCAAAAGATCGTTTTTTTAAATCGATATGCAGTACTGAATCGATTCAGTAAATCGATATTTCACCCTTCAAAATTGCCATTCGATTTTTTTTTTGTTTTAAAGTTATTTACAATTAGTTGAATGTACCCGTAATATTACGGTGTTGCCGGTTAAAGGGTTAATTACTCAAAAACTCGCGAGATTCAATGTAATAAATACAATTTGAAAATAAATGTCTTCTTTCATACCTGATCTGACTTTGATATGGTAATAAAAATAATTGTTATTATCGAATTCCCTGAACTAAAAAAAACTGATTTTACTGGTAAGAGATCATTTATCATGGTATCTTTCTTGTTTTTCATAAAATGGATTTATATCATAAATGCAAACTTGAAAAAAAAACCAAAATCGATTTTTTAGTACTCGATTTTTTATGAATCGATACATCAACTTACAATTCGAATCGATTTAAAAAGAAATCTTTTTCAGAAAGAATCGCCATCCCTGCTTTACTGAACTGTGATCGTTGATTTACTATTTAACTAGGGATCAATGCCAGTGTTTCTGCGGTTCCAGTGCGTCGCCAATGCGGCTCCGTCATGTACAGGAAGCCTAATAATTCTAATAATTCTGGTTAACTAACGCTGTTTAATTTTAAAAGTATTCCAAGCATAAGTTTTCATGGATTTAAATATTTTGGACTGTTTTTGCTGCATAGTATTATACATTTGAATATTGGTTTAGTTTGACATTAACTGTGGGTTGGTTCGTTCAGCCCTGGTACGCACAGGTGATTTTATTTCGTGCACTGGATTTTCAACTCTCGGTATTAAGCCGAACATTGAAAATCCAACAGAGCGTATTCCAGAGCGTAAAGAAAACATACTGTTATATTTTCAACTCTCGGCGCTAATCAAAGCGTTGAAAATCCAGCGCGAAAAAAATCGCCGCTATAAAAAGACTTAAGCATAAGTGGGACCAATTATCTACATTCATAGTGGCTCTCGAAAGGTTTATCGTCAGTGCATTTCAGGGGCAATTGTGAGTGATAACCGCTTGCGCCCTCTGACGATTTCGACGAGCAAGGGCCCGTTAGTGTTCTCTAGTAACGTGTAGATGTCGCTGGCAGTCCGGACTGGGGTCGAGTTTATACTTATTACAATGTCGCCGGGCTGTAGGCCTCCACTGAAAAGGAAAAGGATAGAAACATTAAGGCCCCGATTACAAGTACCACAAACAACCACAACGTTAACACGTAAATAGGCGCTAATTTGCAAAGATGTACAATTTTTTTTTTTTTTAAGTATTTAAATACAAAATTCAAATATTTTTCTAATTTACCATTTCAAATACAAAATACTTTTACTTTTTGCATTTTAAATACTAAATGCAAAATACATATTTTTAAAATACTTTATTCAAATAAAAAACTTTTAGATGAAATTAGTGTTAAAAATCCAACACTTTCTTTTTGATTATAAACACTATTAACGGCGTCGAATCAGAAAGACCGGTTATCGAAGTAAAACCAATCTCGTTAAGGCGTAGCGTCATGTTCCACAGATAACGTTCATTTTGTTTTGCCACTTTGCACACAGACTTGCAAGATTGCAGCACTTGCAGCACCTCTAGTGGCTATTAGTCAAATCGCTAACTTATTTACATGAAAATTGTAGTGGTAATGTTGGCAAAACTTATACACCGTTTGAAATAAGATTAGACATTTAAACAAACCTTTTTACAGTCCGTTCAACCGATTTTGACTTCTATACCGTAGGCATAAGGATGGCATTAAAAGCAACAAAAGTGGTTACAAACCAACTGTTTACTGCAGCTGCCAATTGTCATGCGACCAACGCAATAGAAGTCAAAATCGGTTGAACGGATTGTAAAAAAGGTTTAGTTAAATGTCTAATCTTATTTCAAACGGAGTATAGCAGTAAAGTATTTTGCATTTTACAAGTATGTCAAATAAAATGTAAAATGCTTTAAAAAAAAGGTATTTAAATACAAAATATAAAATACGTATTTTGCATTTTGTATTTCCATTTTAAATACAAGTATTTCAAATTAGTCGTAACTTTGTTAATTTGTATGAAACCACATTTGACTGTCAAATCAAAATGAACCGGGTGGACGATAGTCATTACAGTCAGTACAAAAGAGAATTTAGATTGCAAGAGCGAGCGAAGCGAGCTCGAAAACTTTAACATCCTACATCTATATTTAGCATGCGTAGGGTGCCAACTACAACCTGCTTTTTAGTTACTGAACATACTTTGATTTTGTTTGGGATTTGATTAAAAAGTATTTCGCGAGTTTTGGAGGCCCCTCTTGGACCCCCGGGGCGGACCGCACCTGCCACCCCCCTTAGTCCGCCAGTGGGACGTCGTATTTTTCTTTACATGCAGCCTTCTCTATATGAGAAGAGGCATTTGCCCTGCAGTGGGACAATAATAGACTGGTATTATTATTAGAGTTGCGATAAAAGACAATCGAGCCAACGAGAGCTTGAATTAAGTACTATCGAAGACCCGCATATCTGTACACCGTAAGGACTATTCTTGCTTGCAGCGCTAAGCCGCTATAGTAACGCTTACCTGCGAAAAAAATGGGTCGTGTGCACGGGATTTTGTTTTCAAAATGGTTGGATATGCCTATGCGTGACCGCGATGGTACGTACGTTTTTCTACATTTGTGAGCTGTTCTTGTATACCTTAGACAGCGTCGACAAACGAGTCCTCTGCTAAGGAGTGAGTCACATATTAGTATATGAAAATTTAAAATGAAACTTACTTGTAAGCTGGTGATCCGATAATAACTTTCCAAACAAGAATTCCATGTTCGATATCAGTTGGCATCTGAAAATTAAAAAAATTATTACTGTCCACTGAGTCAGGTTCAGAATCACCTAAACTAACGATTTTATACGGTTTTGGCTGTAAAACGATGCGAAATTGTTTTGGTCGTGGGCTCTCGTACTATTAGATTTTATGCATTATTTTAGAATATACTTAATTTTGCACTTATTTCAAAATCACTATTTTCCACATCTTTGCCTATGACAGTTCTAAAAATGAATGTGTTGCAAACATAATTCAACTTTATGTTCAAGTGTTAAGGTTGATAATAATCTGAAGTTAAAATATCTTTGACCTACCTCTTACCTTTAAGTCCATTCAATTTTTTTTATTTAAGAGTATTAATGTACAGTACTATCAATCGTGGCCAGTTGAGCAATTAATTTTTGTTCGTGATCCTTTATCTAGTCTTCTTGATCGAAGGCACAGTATAAATAAGTAACAGTATTATGTCTTCATAGAAAACGCCCGAAACGACGCGCTTCGACCTTCGAAATCTCAGAGTATATCAGAAACAGTATTAAGTGCGCGGCAGTTACGCACGGACGCGGAAGGTAATCTACCAAGCGGCCGTAAATATAATACATAACATAACGCCTTGTTTCCCCGAAGGGTTGGGCAGAGGTATACCTGTAGCAGGTACACCCACATTTCGCCAGTTATGTTTAAGTCCCATGTAATAGGGGGCGAGCCTATTGCCATCAACCGGGCACAAATCCAGACTCCGGGCTGCTACTGAGAAATTTCAGATAGAAAAACCCAATAACACTTTGCCCGACCCGGGAATCGAACCCAGGACCTCATGCTCAGCAGTAGCGCTTGCGACCACTAGACCAACGAGGCAGTAAATATAATACTGCTACTTTATTATACTGTGTCGGAGGTAAAAAGGTACCAAATGACACTTACCTCAGGATTCCTCATGCGTAGTTCCATGAGTATGTTCGGCGTTAGCGACAGCATGGTGATGCCGAGGTACCTCCGCGACACTTGCGGCGCCTTCGTCGTTCCTGTGGATTGTTCTAAATTACCAATTTGTATTATTATTGAGTAAAAAATATAGAGGGTTTATAAAAATACATCATCAAAAATATTTAACAAGAGAGTTAAAAAAAAAAACATCTTGTAAGGCTTCCTGTACATGACGCCGGAGCCGCACCGGCGCGGCGCCGGAATGCAAGATGAAAAAAATTCAGTACATCTCAAAATAAAAAATCGACGCGGCGCATGTTTGATACTCATTCGTATACACAAACATGTAGTCCGGTGCTGTGCGGCTCCGGCGTCATATACAAGAAGCCTAAGGGTCACTTGCACCACAAATGACTAAATACGTTTACCGCTAAACTTTAACTCAAAAACTCAAACTAAAAGCATTTATTTCAATTAAACCATTTACAGGCACTTTTGAATTGTCAAAGAGTCTGTCAGTTAGTCAGAAAATTGAAGCTACTTGCCCATTCCAAAACGTACTATGGAGAAGAACGGGCAAGAAACTCCAAGGACACTCTTTTAAATATAGATATTACAAAATCCTGGGTACATTATTCTTGTTGCTTCTATATGTGAGAACAATGTACAAAAATAATCAAAAGCAATTGAAAATATAAGATTAAAAATAAGCCCTGGCAGATATTGGCGCAGATTCCCTTGTTCACAAACTAAACTAAATTTAAGTTCAGTGCATCTTTTTCTTTCTATTTCATTAAGAAAAGGACAGAGGATAAATTTTAGTTTAGGCCTGTCAAATTAATCAGCGCCTGTCACTCTCCATACAAGTTTAGACGTGATTAAAAACTTGCCGACTAAAATTACGTCAATTTACGTCAAGCGCTGATTCATTTGACAGGACTAAACTAAAATTTATACATACATACATACATACATAAACTCACGCCTTCTTCCCATGGGGGTAGGCAGAAACTACAGAACGCCACCTGCTACGATCCTTACATAGTCCTTTTGCCTCGTTTACGTTCATACATCTGGTCATACACGCACGCCGGTTGCGAGTACTACGCACCTGGCCTTTCTGAAGAACATCACCAATAAGGTCAGTATATGTCCTCCTAGGGCGTCCCCGCCCGGCCTTTCCCTTTACATCAGCCTTGTAAATACATTTTGTTAGTCGCCTTTCATTCATTCTCTCAACATGCCCAAACCATCTCAGCATACCCTTTTCAATTTTTGTCACTACATCTTCTTTTAAATCACACCGCTGTCTTATCACATCATTCCTCAGCCTATCATTCATAGTCAGGCCACACATGCTTCGCAAGGAACGCTAATAAACGGAAGATAAACTAAAATTTATCTTCCGTCCTTTTCTTAATGAAATAGAAAGAAAAAGATGCACTGAACTTAAATTTAGTTTAATTTGTGAACAAGGGAATCGGCACCAATAGATGCCCAGTCTCAACTGACGGCGCCCGTTCACGAACATGACGCGTGGATCAGCACCATCCAGCTCAACCATTTTGTAGGGAACCGAATGATCCAACACACTCGCCACCATCAGCGAGACATTCAAGTCAGCATGACATACTCTCAACTGCCATGCTCTTTCAAGTCAACATACATATTAATAACATAGTAAACGGCTCATAAAAGCTCAGCTCGGCTCGGCTCGACTTTAAAACATGCTGTCTCTGTCCTTTTCAAACGATTGACAGAAACAGAACGAGGTTTTAAACACGTTTAGCACTAAGTGATTTGTGGTGCAAACGGGCCTTAATGTATGTACAGTAAAACACGAGGCGATGCCTTCGGCTATCTCCTTCTTAGCAAATGTGCTTCAGTAAAATCAATTTAATGCATATGGCAATAAAGTTTATAATTCAATGATTGACCGTTAAGACACATCGTTGGAGCGTCTGACTCGTGTTATACCTTATCTTAACAGCATAAAACAAAAAAATTACAGAATATTGCGATATAAAAGGAAGTAATATACAGGTTGGCAGGGACATCGACGCGAAAACTGTTACCATGGCTTCAGTACATGATTCTGAACTCCACTGCGTTGAAATATTTCGTCGGTTATTTAAAAAAAATCAACTGTTCCATACATTTTGACCGCGTAGGTATTGCACTTTTCTATGAAACAGCTGATTAAAAAAAAACCGACGAATAATTTCAACGCAGGGCGTTTCAGAATCATGTACTGAATCCATGGTAACAGTTTTCGCGTCGATGTCCCTGCCACCCTGAACTATTTTAGCCAAATATAATGCAAAGTATAAAACATTGAATACAGAGTTAATCGATGTTATCAAAAATGATAAATTAAAAAAATCTGCTTAATTAGATAAGCTAAGCCCATGCAAGTACTTATTTTGATAACGATTATTTGCAATTGGACAAGTGTAATTTAAACAAGCAAACAAATCGCTGTCCCCGGCGAATAAAATGGTAATGTGCTATTACGATAGTTTTAACTTTATTGCATATTCGATATTTAGAGGTCCAATTACACTTTGTCAATTTTTTTCATTCATTTCCTACGGTTATTTCAGAAGTTACGAGATTTTAAGGTGTAATGAATATAAAAAAATCACTTTTCTTTTGATATTAGATGACTTTATTTACACACGTATTTACATCATTTAAAAACTATCAGACTTAATATAATAATATGTACAAGAATATAAAAAAGGGCGAGGAATAATCATAGGGCATCAAAAAATTCGTCCGCATCGCTGTCAATAGGAAAAGTGCCCAAAAGGCTGGCAGCATTGCCACGTTGTATGGCAATGTTGATTCTTTGACCAAAGAATCCACACACAAGAGGCCAGCCCTCTAGTTACGTGAAGAGTCGACCAGAGGGCTATGTATATTAGTATAAGATTTTCACAAAAAACTGTTTTTTATTTTTCCTGTAAAATTTGGTTTTTACTATTACGATTTTATTCGCCGGGGACAGCGAAATTTTGTTCTTCACATAAATTTTACAATTATTATTTTTTCAAGCTTACACAATATCTAAGCACATTTTGATAATTAAACATATACGGTTTATTTACAAACGTTACTCAAAGTTAAGTTCCAAAACGGGTATAATGGACGTAGCCAAAAAAGCTGCCAGACTCAAATGGAACTGGGCGGGTCACGTCAGCCGTTTGGAATATGACCGCTGGGCAAAAGTCTCCACACAATGGGTGCCTCAGGACGGACGGCGCGCCAGCCAGGGTCGCGGAAAGTCCGAAAGGGATACCGTGGCCCTGGCAACACACAAGCAACTGAATTAACACGGGTGGGTTTTAGTCAGTACGAATCTGACACGCCCTCTCGCTCAGCCCAGAGCGGGAGAAGTTATTTGATAATTTACCAAACAAAAAAAAATGTACGGGCAGCGTCGCCGAGGCCAGCCCAGAATAAGGTTGCGAGACGACCTGTACCCTAATTGCGTAACTTATTTTCGAAAACAATTTTACCTAATTTGTTTCATTTTGCAACATTCATTGCGTTATTTACGTTGTTGAGCAGATATTTTTTTCCAACTTATGATGCAATGGATTAGCAATCTGTTTCAAATCGAAACAGATTGTGATTGTGTTGTATTACGCAATTAGGGTACTGAACGTGTACCGTGAGAGCTGGTTTGAGGTGGCGCGGGAAAGGAGTACCTGGAAGGACTTGGGGGAGGCCTTTGCTCAGCAGTAGGACAGCACAGACCAAATAAAAATATATAGAAGTTAAAAGAGGATTTTAAATGTCAAAAAATATGGTTAAGCAGACGCTAGCTAATCATTACTTATTTTTAAACAACGTTTATAAATAAACCCACAATGCCAAACCAACCAATATCACTTAAATAAATTTACACATTTTACAAAAATTCAACAAAAGAAATCCACCATATTAGTGAACAAATTTCACATTTCAAACAAACAAAACAACTAAGGCGCGGGACATACACAAGTGGCGTATGGCGCGGGCGACGTCGGCGGCGGGCGTGGCGCGGGTACGGCGCACAGTGGGAAAAAAAAGACTTTTTTGTTGAAACATCTACCTACACCACAATTTTTAACATATCGCTGCAATTTTTTTTTTTATACACTCCTGAGATAACACACTTTGGTGTGTCACTGCCACTTTTCCAAAATCGAAATTTCTTTTTTTTTAATTTTCTTTTAGAAATCGGGAAATGAATCAATTTTTTTTTGGGCCGCCTTTTTTATCCTCCATTTTGAATTGTTATAAACAGACAGTAAATTCACGACCAGGGACCTGAAAAACCCCTGAAAATAGATTTTTATTAAAATATTTTTTTTAGAAATTGTTTTTTGCTTCAATTCCCGATTTTTTGAGGTTATAGTATTGAATTTTAAAGAAAAGTCGCAGTGACACACCAAAGTGTGTTATCTCAGGGGAGTATAAGAAAAAATGGCAGCGATACGTCAAAAATTGTGGTGTAGACAGATTTTTGAACAAAAAAAGTCATTTTTTTCCCACTGTGTGGCGCCGCGCTTCCGTCACAGAAGCGCGCAAACGTTGTCGAAAAGGCGTGGCGAGGACGTGGCTTGGGCGGTGGAGAATGATTGATTTCAATACAACATGTCCTCGTCGTCAGACAAAGAAAATATACAAGCTCTGAACCATTTGGCGAGTTTGTAAAATATCAGAAGGTATTCGGTGCATTCTGTGTGGCGAGCGAGACAAGAGCATCGATTTTTCAACGTAATGAAAGACCTAATACATTATCCGGATCGATTTTTCGACGCGTATAAGATGTCTCCACAATGTTTTCACGTAATTATATCCAAGGTGAAAAGTACCTTAGAGAATTATTATATTTCGAGCATTTTTACTCCGTCCTACGCTGTCCCTGTGCGAATCTTCCGATGCGTTCCGTGAGTTTGCGGCGCGTGAGTCGCCGACGGCACGAAATGTTGCCATTTTAAATATTATATTTGTATAAACATTTATACTCCATAGGTTTAGGTAGTTAAAAAAACGTAAACAAAAAAAACCACGTGACGAGACAGCTGTCAAGTAACCGACTAAACGTAATACCAGTCACTTCAGTTGTTATGCTACGTCACAGTTGAACTCTTCAAATTAGCAACGTTATATTTCGTTGACGTTTAGAAATTGGGCTCTTTACAATAGACAGATTTCAAAATCTTATAAATCAGACAAAAAAAATTGTGCGCAAGCAGTTACATCTACGAAAAGTAGTGAAGAATAAACGATAAAGTTTAACATGCATTAATAAAAGAGGAAACTATAGATAAACACTAACATAAATTTAATTTGGTTTTATTGTTTTTTTAACAAGAAAGTGTCATCTATAAAAACCCTTTTTACGATTTGTTTACCTTTTTTAACTATCTAAACCTATGGAGTATAGGACTAAGTATTGTATTTATCTTATTTTTGATTTGTTATTTCACTACATGCTGCACCGGTTGACGTCATCACGTCAGCGCCGGCTATCGCTGAAAACCAGCGCTGGGGCTCTGTCTCGCATGGGGTCGCAGCTTTATGCTGAGCGATGGCCGTTTTGCGTGGATGTAACGCATATTTTCCCCCAATTTGTTATTTACGTGTTTTTTTATCTTTCTTTGCGTCATGTTTACCGCAAATAAACGAATTTTCTTTCTTTCTATGTGCCGCATCTAACTGTGGCGCGGCGCGGGCGAGGAAGAGGCATCAGCGCCTCGCCCGCACCACGACCGCGCCACGCCCGCGCCCCGCTGCCACATCGTTCCTATACATTTTGTAAGAAATATGAAACGGCCGGCGCAACGCCCGCGACATACCATCGCCACGCCCGCGCCATACGCCATTTGTGTATGTCCCGCGCCTTACAATGCAAGTAATTTTTATAGCAAAATAATACAATACATTATTAAAAAAAACAACAGACAAACACAATAATTTAAAACAATATCATAGTGGCAGGGACATCGACGCGAAAACTGTTACCACGATTTCAGTACATCGTTCTAAACACCCCTGTGTTGGAATTTTTCCTCGGAAATAAAAAAAAAATCTGCAGTTTCATAGAAAATTGCAATACCTACGCGGCAGCCCCGGATCTAGGGGGGGGGCAAGCCGGGGCCCGTGCCCCGGGCGCCAACTTCAGGGAGCGACAAATTCAAGCGTAGCAGACAAGTGCACCACTCAGCACAAAACACTTTGAATAAATGAGACGCGCAGTACATTTATAATCTTTCTATTTATTTTTCTTTTTTACAACAGTTTTGGCGCCCCTGTTGAATTGGCGCATTATCGATCGATACAATTCGATTAATATGTTGCTGCCAAAATTTTTATGTTGAGAATATTTTAATTTCGCGGGGGCTAACTTAGCGCATTCCCATAAAAGATTGGCGGGGGGCGGCAGACGGCAGTTTTTGCCCCGCCTCAAAAATATTCTAGATCCGAGGCTGCTACGCGGTCAAAATGTATGGAACAGTCGATTTTTTACTGAATCCATGGTAACAGTTTTCGCGTCGATGCCACCCTGTATATAAACTTACTCTTTGCTAGAAACTCCTTGACATAATCGATGGGTATAGCAAATGAAATACCAGAAGTCACTTTCATACTGTTTATGCCTATCGCTTCCCCATCTAAGTTCACTAGCGGCCCACCACTGTTGCCAAACGTGATTGGCGCGTCTGTCTGTATGTATACCATGTCTTTGCCTGAAATTTGAGAAAAGTGGTGGATGAGTTTGAGAAAAGTGGTGGATGAGTTTGAGAAAAGTGGTGGATGAGTTTGAGAAAAGTGGTGGATGAGTTTGAGAAAAGTGGTGCTTGAGTTTGAGAAAAATGGTGCTCGTGTTAATGAGAAAAGTGATGGTTGAGTTTGCGAGAAGTGGAAAAGATTTAGATGGGTTTTCGACCGCACGTTGGTGACAACACCTTGACCATGAGTTGGACAAGTAGTAGTACGGAGTAAAGAGGGTTTATCCAAAAAGTTGGCAACGTCGTAAATAGCTGTCAACTATTTACCTGTTTTGATTTATTTAGCAATATTACTGTATGGTATTAAGAAATGTGGCTAACTAGGGAACTACAATATTGATTATGAAATGCAATAATTAATATCATAATACAGAACATTTAGTTTTAGATGTAAAAAAGTATTTGGAAACTTTCCAAATGCCTTTTTTACACCTAAAATTGTTACAACATCAAATTCAGTTATAATTGCAATTCATTATTAATATTCTAGGGAACTAGCTAGCCATATTCCTTATTTCCATACAGTAATATTGGCAAATTAATGAAAACAGCGAGACATTTGACATATATTTGCAACGTTGCCCCCTCTTAAAATAGAATAAGAGACCGCCTCCATAATGGTTTTGTTACAAGACAAGAACCTACCTTTTAAACCAAGTTCTTCACTACCTCTTTGAGTAGAACTGACTACACCAGCTGTCACAGTGTTACTCAGAGCTAGAGGACTGCCCATAGCCACCACCTGTAAATATCATAAACACCAATGGTCATTCGATGATTCAATTGTAATGTCCAACTTGACCATTAAAACTCATTTAGTTGTGCCATCTGATTGGGAAGACACGAGGGTATATACCCTCGTGTCTTCCCAATCAGATGGCGATGGGATGTTCTTGCTGTCATATGACAGCAAGAACTCTTGGACAGTTTATGTCATAATTCTTCTGCCTTTATCCCAATTTATGTATTTTACTTCCATACTTAAACACCTTACATAAGCCACATTTATGTAGTACTAGCTTTTGCCCGCGGCTTCGCCCACGTGGATGTCAAAAAATATCCCACGGGAACGTAGGTACTACCGGGATTACATACCTATAGCCGAGGAAATGTCATTGACTAATACCGCTGCGCCCGCGTTGTCGTCAACTATAATTATGTAGTTGCGCGTAATTTTGAAAATGTGATATGTGCTTGTATGCAAATAGCTTGTTTAGCTGTACACTGAAGGAATTGAATGTACAAATCTCACAATTGAATTCTCAAATGGAACTTAATTTAGTCTCACAATGGTGCCGATTCCCTTGTTCACAAACTAAACTAAATTTAAGGCTCCGTGCCGCCGCACCGCACGAAATCACTGATTTTGATCAATTTTGTTTATTCGTTGAGAGAAAGGGGACGAGAATTTAAACAAAATTATTTGTCATTTGAAAAGTCCAATTCTTCGTCTTGTACATAGGGAAAGGGATTTTTGAAATAAATTAAGGATTCGTGGGAAATCACTAAAATTCGCAACAAGTTTTCCAAAAAATGACGCGAGACTGACGTTTGATCGTTTCGTTAGAAGAAACTGCTTTTGATGTTGAAAATTAAAAAATATCATCAACATCATTATATGGTCTACTTGTACATAGGGGAACCACTTTTTTCAACTTTCATACAAAATATAGCAGAAAAAAAATGTTGAAATAACGTAACTTTCTCAAAACTTCAAGCCAAATAAATATTTTTTTCTAATACTTAGAAACACTTTTAAGAAATTTAAAAAATTCTATATTAATTTTAAGTTAATTGTTTAATAGAATCTAAATTTTATTTTATAAATAAACAATTACTTCATTACGTAAATAAATGGCAAAGTGAACTATATAAACGATCGCGGAAAATCTATTCCGTCAGTAGCGAACGGGCCTTCCCAGCGTGAGGACGTATCACTTTGCGTCGCAGCACGCACACAGGCACGTACGTGTCCGATGTTAACATATTCCAGAAATTGTACGTCGACTACCACATTTTGATCCGCATTTTATTTTAAAGTACTTTGCTTGTTTTTGAAGAACATTAAAATTTTGCATGCCTGGCAATAAATAAAATACCGGTGTACGTGTGTTCGTAATTCTTCTTATCCTAAACGGCTTGACTGATTTAGATTTTTTTTTTTTTTTAATTCTTTTTGTGTAACTTGGATGGTTCATAACTATAGTTGGACTCGCGTGGCGCTGTTGTCGCAGGACAACATCTGCCTGCTGGGTTCACTAGTTATATTTTGACTTTAGATTTCATAGTTTTGAGTGATTTTTGGTAGGGGAAAAAGTTATGGGTTCGCGTCACCGATATGCCCGCGCCTATATGCTGTTGTAGCAATAAGTGAAATATTTTTGGAACGAAGTTTCTTTAACGCTACTGAAGACTACTTTAAGTCAAAATAAAGATCCAAGATGGCGGCTGCGAACATTTAAAAATATTTCGTCATGGGTATCGTTTTCATAGTTTTCGAGGATGCTAAAGCGAGTGAGGTCAAAATATAAATCCAAGATAGCGGCTGTGACAATATTCAGATTTTTCGTCATGGGTGTCTTTTTCATAGTTTTTGAGGATTCTAAAGCAGATTTTGATGTCAAAACGTAAATATAAGATGGCGGCTGCGAAAATTTTCACATTTCTTCATAACATCACGCCATCAATTTCAAAGTGTTGGGCCCTTTGAAATTGATGGCGTGATGTTATGAAGAAATCTCATTTCCGCAACTTTTTCGCGCAAGTGGGTTCGCGCAAGTGTCTTTCGCGAAAATGTATTTCGCGCAAGTGTCTCAGATCCCTTTATGGATACTGGTGCCAATTCTCTTGTCACAAATTAATGCCTCAAAACTAGACTAAAAATCACCAAAGTTTCGTTCATTCCTGTCAAACGATGATTTCCCATCGTGAAATAATTATAGAATATATTTTATTTTGACAGCACTAAGATGGCAATATGGTGCCGATTCTCTTGTATACCGAACTAAACTTACTAAAGTATCACTAAAATTCCTTACTTTTGGCTATGAAAATCTTGAAGCTATTCTACAACAAAAATTTTCTAAATTTAAATATATTTTGACACACTAAAATTATATTTGACAATCGCGAGTCCACGTGGTACTTGTTTGCCCTACCCCGTGGATTTTTTTTAGAGCTGGAGGCGCACAGGGGGCAGCCTTGACGTTTTATATAGAATTTTTACTTTTTGTAAGGAAAATAAGAAAAAATATTACCTACATGTAGAGTGTCAGGGGTTTAAGGGTTTTATAAAGGGGATCAAAATTCTCATTATTTTTGCGATTGGACGCACCATTTTCGAGATATATGCAAAAGAAAAAAAAAAGATACAGTACTGTTTTTTGCACCTGAAGCGAGGTGTTGGTGTGAATTTTAGTTCAAGATAACTAATTTTATTCCGCACCTTTTTAATCGCGATTAAAAATAGTCAGATTTAGTTAGACATGGTGCCGATTCTCTTGTCACAAATGCCTCTAAACTAGACTAAAAATCACCAAAATTTTGTTTTATTCCTGTCAAACGACGATTTCTCATTCTGAAATAGACTAAAGTGACACAACTTAACTAGATTTTAGTTTGACAGCACTAAGATGGAACTGAGATTTTCATTTAGTGAAAATAGCAATTTTACTATTCTGAATTTGACGTTTTTCACTTAAAATTTAGATTTTCTAACCGAATCTGACTATTTTTCGCGATTAAAAACGTGTGGAATAAAATTGATTGTCATGAACTTTAAATTCACACCAACACCTCGATTTCACATGCAAAAACAGTACTGAATCTTTTTTTTTCTTTTGCTTATATCTCGAAAACGGTGTGTCCAATCGCAAAAATAATGAAAATTTCGACTCCCTTTATAAAACCCTTAAACCCCTTATACTCTACATGTAGGTAATATTTTTTCTTATTTTCCATACAAAAAGTGAAAAGTTCCATATAAAACACGTCGAGCGTGCGCGCCTCCGGCTCTAAAAAGATTCACATGGTTAGATAGCACGTGTGGAATCGCGATTGTCAAATTTGATTCGGATGTGTCAAAAATTTTCTTAAACTTAGAGAATTTATTTTGCATAATTGTGCCGATTCCCTTGTTCACAAACTAAACTAAATTTAAGTGCATCTTTTTCTTTCTATTTCATTAAGAAAAGGACAGAAGATAAATTTTAGTTTAGTCCTGTCAAATTGATCAGCGCTTGACGTTAATTGACGTAACTTTAGTCGGCAAGTTTTTAATCACGTCTAAACTTGTATGGAGAGTGATAGGCGGTGATTAATTTGACAGGACTAAACTAAAATTTATCTTCTATCCTTTTCTTAATGAAATTGTAAGAAAAAGATGCACTGAACTTAAATTTAGTTTAGTTTGTGATCAAGGGAATCGGCACCAATAGCTTTGAGATTCTCATAGTCAAAAGTAAGAAATTTTAGTGATAGTTTAGTTAGTTTAGTTCGGTGTATAAGAGAATCGGCACCAATCAAAATTTTAGGTGAAAAAAGTCAAATTCAGAACAGCGAATTTTTCATTTTCACTAAATTAATAACTCATTCAGTTGCAAAAACTGTACTTTATCTTTTTTCTTATCGCAAAAATAATGAAAATTTCGACCCCCTTTATGAAACCCATAAACCCATAAAACTCAACATGTAGGTAATAATTTTTCATGTTTTCCATACAAAAAGTATAAAATTCCATATAAAACAGAATTGTTATAAATATACTAAACGAATATACACAAACATTCCAGACTTATTTCATAAGCGTACCTACGTAACTTAACAAAATACCGTCTATAGGATCAAAACTGTTTAAGCGATCACTACGCTCGATGTTTAGGCGTGTGTGCGTGAACGGTGCACACAAACATAGCATCGCAAGAATTTACCTAAACTCTGTCGAGTGAATTCACAGCCAGGAGCCTTAAGTTCAGTGCATCTTTTTCTTTCTATTTCATTAAGAAAAGGACAGAAGATAAATTTTAGGGCGCATTCCGACTTACGCCAAAAGTGATAATATCGCGAATCCGACCAAAGTCCAAAGTCACAATCAATACTCAATAACCCTTATATTTTGTGACTATTAAATTTGGTTGGATTCGCGAAATAATCACTTTTAGCGTAAGTCGGAATGCGCCCTTAGTATAGTCCTGTCAAATTAATCAGCGCTTGACGTAAATTGACGTAATTTTAGTCGGCAAGTTTTTAATCACGTCTAAACTTGTATGGAGAGTGACAGGCGCTGATTAATTTGACAGGACTAAACTAAAATGTATCCTCTGTCCTTTTCTTAATGAAATAGAAAGAAAAAGATGCACTGAACTTAAATTTAGTTTAGTTCTTGAAGAAGGGAATCGGCACCAATGTCTGTCACTTTCACATAAAGCGAGATACTTACTGAGTCACAATAGACATTTTATTGTTAATCTGACTATACAGGATGGCAGGGACATCGACGCGAAAGCTGTTACCATGGATTCAGTACATGATTCTGAAACCCCCTGCATTAAAATTTTTCGTCGGTTATTTAAAAAAACTGCTGTTTCATAGAAAAGTGCAATACCTACGCGGTCAAAATGTATGGAAGAGCTGATTTTTTTTAATAACTGACGACAAATTTCATCACAGGGACATTCAGAATCATGTACTGAATCCATGGTAACAGTTTTCACATCGATATCCCTGCCACCCTTTATACGTTTAGTGCCCCACAATGTGTTAAGGTATATTGTAGTTTTACATGAGTATTCAGAGGTTTAAGAAGACAGTGTGAAAAGGTAACAGACAGACATCTATCTGTCTGTCAGAGTCAGAGTTACTTTCGTATTTATAATATCAGTATGGATAGTATAGTACAATAGAGAAAACGTATTGCTACAAATAAATTATCATTTCAATTAAGTAAATTACAAACCCACTCGCCGGGCTGAATGTCAGATGAACTGCCTAGTCTCATGACAGGTAATCCTTTTACTGGGATTCGGAGAGTAGCTAAGTCTGATTTCAGGTCCACGTCTTCGACAAAACCAGTGTGGATGGAGCCATCCTGAAAATTTAATTATGTACATAAAATTAATTCAGAAAGAAAATCGATTGGAAATTTTGTGTGTGTGTGTGTGTGTGTGTGTGTGTGTGTGTGTGTGTGTGTGTGCGCGTGCGTGCGCGTGTGTGAGTGCATGTGTGTGTTGTGCATTTGGTGTTTATAGATATAGGTGTGGATAAGTTGTGTGATTATTACTACCTAATTAGCAGTGAACATCTTTTGACTGAAAGAGTATATCCACTTTTGAACGAAACAATTTGGGATGCAGGATATTCATATTCATTTTTATTTGCATTCCATAATGTAGGCATAGGTAGGATAGGTAGGTAGGTAGGATCTTGAAATGCCTCGTTGGTCTAGTAGTCGCAAGCGCTACTGCTAAGCATGAGGTCCCGGATTCAAGTTCTAGGTTGGGCAAATTGTTCAGTAGCAGCCCTGAGTTTGGATTTGTGCCCCGTTGATGGCAATAGGCTCACCCCCTATTACATGGGACTTAAACATAACTGGTGAAATGTGGGTGTACTAAGGCACACCTCTGCTTAACCCTCTGGGAATTACAGGCGTGATGTTATGTTATATGTTATAATATCCAACTGCAATCTAGCAGTTAGCCACATAAGCATATCTAGACCTGCATTATACTAATTCAAGTTTTTATTGGATGTAACCGGCCAGCTAGATTGTGGTCATGGTTGCATCAGAATGCAGCTAGTTCCCTATTTTTAATTGCCTAGGCTTTAAGTAGGTTTTATTTTGTGTATGAAACAGTGCATATGTACAAGTATTGTGAAATGGAATACCTACTATTTATGGGCTGATGCAACAAAATGCTGCAATGGAGTAAACAGTAACACAACATAACAAACCGAGTTAAATTTTAAGTAGGTCCTAGGTATTCACACAAGTATTATTATTCACAAAGGCACCAGTTACATCAGCTTTTTTAAAGACTCATTACTATGAATTAATAAA
The DNA here is from genome assembly GCA_963680765.1 of Agrochola lychnidis. Taxonomy (NCBI): domain Eukaryota; kingdom Metazoa; phylum Arthropoda; class Insecta; order Lepidoptera; family Noctuidae; genus Agrochola; species Agrochola lychnidis. Next base: position 14,408,804 of record OY796869.1, on the reverse strand, counting down.
TGAAAACATTACTTACAAATAGCCGTACGTTTACTATAGCGTTAGGTTTGTTCACCACAACGTGAGCGTTCGTCAGTATTAGCCCATCTTCCTTCACTATGAACCCAGAACCCTTCGACAGAGTCACAGGCTGACCAGAAAACAGATCTAGCCGACGACCATCTTTTATCTCTATATACACCACAGACGGAGCCGACACAGCCACCACATCAGCTATAAAGTTAAACTTCTCTCTTCTACCCTTTAAATTATTAGGTATAACAGTCGCTGCTAATATTTTATCTTTTAAACTAATATAACCTATCACCCCGGCCGCGACCGCCAAAATTCCACAATAATAACTGTTCTTAGTATCATTTTTATTATTTTTGCTATTAAAAGCTTGTATTGCACGGCTAGAACATCTAAGGTTTGTATTTATTGCGGGTTTTATTTGAAATATACGAGAAAATCTCGAAATATTCATTGTTGTTATGTCAGAACGACAGTGTAATCACAGATATCTATATACTATTCACAGACCATATACTAGTCAGAGAGAGAGTGTGATACGGATGAAGTCAATGTCAAATTAGGGATGGGCGATAAGTAACACAAATAGTTTTATTATTTGTTTTATTGTTTTTTATTTTTATCTGCTGTTAATTATATTGTGTGCTTTTTTTTGGTCTGTGCTAAATAAAATGTATTTTCTTTCTTTCTTTCTTTTTTCTTTATAAATGAGTTTTTTTCAGTATGTTTTTTTTTTTGTATAAATTTCATTTTACCGAAAACTGTTAAGTATTAACCGACGTCTTTTTATCTTTATGCATTATTTTGATATATTTTTAGATCATCGAAGCATCATGTGTAATAAGTAATAATTTACCGAACTATATATTATTTCGCCGATTTACAAAATAACTTTTAAATTAAACAAAGTAAATTTATTTATTAACTTAGACAACAATGATCCATGTTAATTGGTCGAAGTTTTTTGCTATTGGCCGAAGCCTCTTTTGAATTTTTTTCATTTGCCAAATGATTTATTTGTCATATTTTCACCACACTAAAAGAACATTTTACGGAACATTATTTGGTCAAAATATATAGCCGGTTACTTGGTAGCATTTTCAATATAATTAGTGTAATAAAAAGTCAATATGTTGTGCTACTAAATTTTGTGACAGAAACGAGTCGCTGCAAAACCGAATTCACGCAGTCTTGTCTGCTCTACCCCTAGAGTGTAATTTAAGCCCGCGTAGGCACGGAGGGGTGGGGCGGGCCGTGATCTGAGGAACAGTTTCGGCTTGCAGCACGCGTAGCATGACCACCGTAGAAACGAGTTTAACAGGAACAGTTAAACAATCATTATCTGTCATTTTGTCTATTCTTCCGTCGACAAAACTCGTTTCTACGGTGGTCATGCTACGCGTGCTGGCCGGCTTAGCCTGATGACAGTGTCTGAGAGTTTTATTTTCCCATTTTGAGGCATTTTGTGGAGAGGATGGCCAAGTGAGAAATTTGTATATACCTTACTTGGTCATCTTCTGTGCAAAATGTCTCAATCTCATTCTCAATAATAATAATATTCTACTAACACTAGCTATAAGATATTACTAACATCTCTTATTGACTCTTTTATTGTCCGAATAAATAAAGGACATGTCCAAAAATGGGCTTTATTATTCAATCATTCTAACCAGGATAATTTAAATATATTTGGATAGACATCCCAAAAACTAGTGGTTCTAACCATATCATACATTTTTAAAGACCTCCAATTTTGAGAAAAATCGTTTTTCATTTTAGTAAGAATTAACTCCTAAAACGAACAACACACTCCATAAAATAGCAAACTTGTCAAAATTGACACATGTTACTATCATTATTGTCAATTCATTGACAGTAATGACAGTACCATGTGTCAATTTATGTCATATTGACATTTTCAAATACTAAACTTGTCAAAATTGACACATTTTTCTGTCATCACTATCAATTGATTGACAGTAATGACAGTACCATGTGTCAATTTATACCATATTTGTCATGGTTGCCATCAACAAATAAAATATATTTGTACTTTAAATAGTTTATAATTTTTCTCTTATATGGAGGGGTCTAAAAATATGATTTCAGTGGTTCCTAGTTCCATATTTTGTCGTTTTTATTAGATGTAGTTTGATGCTGGTTAGATTTTTCTCGGAATAAAAAACCAACGTCCCTACAAAAAGCGGACATCTCCTTTAATACTAATAATAACTAGCCGGCCAGCTTCAGCCGCGGCGGTGAGCGTTAAAACCATCTGCGACGATAAGCTAGCGTGGGGGCCACCCAAACTCCGCAGCGCCGGAGCCATGACAGAAACAATAATTGCTGCATGTTGCATGCCTGCTTGCATGCTGCATACCTGCTTGTACGCTGTATGCCTGCTTGCATGCTGCATGCTTGAAGCAAGCATCCTTGTTTGCATGCTTCTTACTATGCGTTCGCACTGGCGAAACATCACAACAAAACATATTGAAATCTTTAGTGCCTGTAAAACTTTGTATGGAAAATTGACAGAAAATAGAGATTCCAACATGTTTCGTTGTGAATGTTTCGCCAGTGCAAACGTACAGTTACTGGGACTTAAAACTAGTTATGTTCAGAAACATAATACTTCGAACAAATGTTATTTCGGCTAAGTGTAACTTCAGTAAAAAGTTTTTCGACCCCAAATGAAACGTCAGAGTAACGAAAAAAATCGAATTGACAATAGGTCAAGTGATACAGTGCAGACGTGACTTCGATGAAGTAAAAAAAATATGAAAATAGTTGAAAAGTTTTAGGTGAAATGAAATTCGGTCAAGTATTTCCAAACGTTTTCGCTAAGCGACAACGCAAACGTTACAGCCGTCTTCCATAACGATCTATTTTCCCAAACCGTCTATTTTGTATAGGCAGAAGAAATGTATATAAAAAATTAACTTTAATACAACTGCATTATCATAATTATATCTAATAATAAAACTTCTAGATTCTGCAGCCAGTCCTAAGCCTGGGCAAAGTATGAAGGGAAGTTTATTTTGTAATCGTAGTTGAATTTCTTGCTTTATTCATGTTGAAAATGCACAATACCGAATCGACGATATCACTCGAAAAATGAATCCGCTATTATAACTAGGCAATGGTAAAAAACGAACCAAAACGAAACCTCTTTTATTAAAGGGGATTCCCTCAAACTCGTAATGAATGTATCCGTCTAATTTTAGTTTAAGTAAGTAATTTTAAAATAGATCGTTGTGAAATAGACGGTTTGGAAAACGTTGTCCAAACGCAAACAACGTTGTTTTATGTTTTCTAAAAAAACACGCAACGACACATCACTAGGTCAAATGTCAACAATGTCATGTTTGTCAAAGTGATAACACTCTGTGGTGACAACATAGGGATGAGAAATCACTGAAAATAACGAGCTCTAACTGTATAAAAACGTTTATTTATACAGATAATATCATGAGAGTTATTTCATTCGTTCAATATCTTCACGCCATGTTTATTTCAAAGGGTGCAACCCACAGAAAGAAAATAGATAAATAGTGATAACTAAGAATGTATTAAATGTTTTTTTGGTTATTTTGTAGCTTCATGTTTCTCAATTTTGAAGTCTGAAACAGAGCCGGATCAAGATTTTTTTTGAGGCACGGCAAAAACTGCCGTCTGCCGCCCCCCGCCAGTCTTTTACGGGGATGTGCTAAGTTAGCCCCCACGAAATTAAAATGTTCTCAAAATGAACATTTTGGCAGAAATAGACCAATGAAATTGTATTGATTGATAATGCACCAATTCAACAGGGGCGCCAAAACTGTTGTAAAAAGAAAAGAAATAGAAAGATTATAAATGTGCTGCGCGTCTCATTTATTGCAAAGTTGTTGTGTGCTAGGTGGTGCACTTGTCTCTACGCTTGAATTTGTCGCCCCTGAAGTTGGCGACCGGGGCACGGGCCCCGGCTTGCCCCCCTCCTAGATTCGGGGCTGGTCTGAAATAGTTTCAACCTTGAATAGAAGTTCAATGGATAGGATAGCCTACTAACATTGCGATATAATTAATAACTACTAAACAGGAGCATGCAAAAAGTAAACGTACAAGTTTGTTTACTTTTCCACTTAAATGACCTTGCATGCAACTTGACCGACGACGGCGGGAACTAAATCAAGATTATTTTGAACTGGTTTCTCAATAATAATGGGTACTTACTAAAAAAAAGGGGACACAGGTATTATTATATTGAATTCGACTTACAAATTCAACCTTTACATTATAGGTGATTTAGAAAAATAAGTCAAGGTCGCAATTTAATATTTGACAAATGATGCTACTTGGTTGTTGGTTGAAACCTGTTTTTTTATTATTGTTGCTTGTTTTTTTAATATTCTTGTTATGTAACTTTATTACAAAAAAATACACAATATAGAACGTGTTTGGATGCACGTTCGACTTTATGTAACAAAATGCATTGACAACATTGTTTGTGACGACACACAATACACGAGTAGGTGTTATTATTTTGACTGTTTCTTTAATTAACTTTCTTGTTTATTAGTTGTTTATAACAAAAAAGAACCTCCCACAGCTTTTGTACACACGGCTGTACATCAAGCTATATATTACCAGTTTATGCTGATCTCGCATTGTATAAGATTTCCGTATAATACGAGGTCAGCTTAAACTGGAAATTTATAGCTTAATGTGTAGCCGTGTGTACAAGTATGTACCATCGCGGAAGCCCATAACTAACCACTTTGAAGACAAAATCCCGTGCACACGATGACCACATCTGTTACCGCCCCGGTTCTATAGCGGCCGAGTGTTGCAAGCAAGATTAGTCCTTACGGTGGTTAGTTATGGCTTTCCGCTATCATATGGTAAATCATAGCCCATTGACACAAATGTACAAACATTGTGCCTAATTTTAGCAAAAAAAGTAAACTCAGGGTTTCGGTAAATAAAAAGATCAAAATATCGATAAAAGATCAATATAATTATTTACGAGTAGGTATGATGTATTGTTTACATAATAAAATTAATATTTTACAGTAACTTATCTATTGATTCTATTACTAGGTAAAAATAGGAACTATAACTATATACATGCATTTTAAATCCTAAACGAACTTACTAGGTCCATATGCATAAAATATCCAATGTCATAGATCACTTATTTATCTATGACATAGATACTTATTTATATCTAGGAGCCCTAAAGCCCTGGCTGAACTGATACGAATCCCGCGCGGGATGCGGGACTTACGCCGATTGTGTCAACTAACTTGTTCAAACTGGCCCGAATAGTCGCGTGAATCATTAAACAATCGACGCGAACAGTCGCGTCTATGTCCGGGATTCGCCTCAGTGTGACCAAAGCTTAAACAATATCTCCCGCCATTTTATAAGTCAATCAGATCGATGTGTTGTGGCAACTGTCAGATCGTTCTGCAATCTCTGTATATTTCTAGGTTATATTACAATATTTTTCATTTCATAATAATCTTTCGTCAAAAGTATAAATAATGTAAAATATGTTAAGTAGGTTTATTTAAAAAAGTTATCATTATTTGATGTTTTTATAATTTAGATAATCTGTGGTACTTGGTTGGCTCAAAATAGGGCCACAGAATGGACACATTTATGTCATAAGCCATTAGCCCGATATGAGACCAATAATAAATTAGTTGGATAGGCGGTAAAGTAAGTAGTTTTTATACCTGTATTGTGAAGGTTCGTATATTTCACTTTTTTACTACATAAATAATTCCACTTTACAGGACCAAAAGGCACTGATGGATACAATATTTTTTCATTTTTAGAATATTACACTTATTTAACTGAGATATGTATGCATGTGAAGTATAGCTGTACACACGGCTACACATCAAGCTATACATTTCCAGTTTATGTTGATCTCGCATTGCATAGGTTTTCCGTACAATGCGAGGTCAGCTTATACTGGATAAGTATAGCTTGATGTGTAGCCGTGTGTACAAGGATCTTTTGGTGCTTGGTCAAAATCGGAACGAACGCCGCCATTTTGTTTTTTCAATACATTTCACAATATAATGTTTACCAACAGCGCCTCCCTGTCAACGTCATTCGAGCGCCAAAAGATCCTTGGTGCACTGTATAGTTCAGCCGTCGAGAGAATGCGTTCCTGACACCTGTCAGTTGGACAATTTCTAGTAGTAATAAGGATCAAATTCGCAAAACACATATTCGTTAGTATGAAACTGACAGGTGTCAAGAACGCATTTTCACGACGGCCGGACTGTAGTTTATCTTAAAGCTAGTCACTATATTTTCTTGACTATTCATTTAGGTACCATCAGAATACTTTTACGATACGTTTCTTTTACCATCACAATTTACTCGGTCAACATTCCATTTGGTATATTAAAATTCATAGGTATTTAACATAAACTTAGTTTTAAACGTAATTTTCTCAAAAATTTGAACCAAAAATTAAAAAGAAAATAATATAAACAATCATTTCTGTGCATGTAAAAAACAAACTTGCAACAAATTTTGCCGCTGGAAACATTTTTGGGAAAACTACGCAGTTTTTAAATTACAGCTTGACAAAAAATAATAAGGGCGCCACTATCGCCTGATTGTGAAAAACGTCATTACGTGACGAGGTTTCATGTATGGTCAGTGCTCTGCTCTTACAAAGAAGAGAAGACGAGAAGAGGGGAAGACGGCTCGGGTTATACAGGGTGTTTGGCAGAACGTTGAACATACGAAAATGGTGGATAGGTGGGGTCATCTGCTACTTACTCAGCCCTAATTTATTTGGCCCTGGCCCCCTGGATATTTTTTTTTAATGCAGGTTGAAATTAGGATTTAAGTATTTTTTACATCTTTCTGTTATCTGCCAATATTAAAGATTAAAAAAGAAATGCCTGTTTTACCCATTTTTTTAAATAAAAATTACACTTTAAAGTTAAGAAAGTTGTGAAACTATACTCCGTTTGAAATAAGATTAGACATTTAAACAAACCTTTTTACAGTCCGTTTAACCGATTTTGACTTCTATTGCGTAGGCATAAGGATGGCATTAAAAGCAAAAAAAGTGGTTACAAACCAACTGTTTACTGCAGCTGCCATTTGTCATGCCACCAACGCCATAGAAGTCAAAATCGGTTGAACAGACTGTAAAAAATGTTTAGTTAAATGTCTGATCTTATTTCAAATGGAGCATAGAAGAAAGCAAAAAAATTTTTTTATATCCAGGGCGCCAGGGCCAAATAAATTAGGGCTGAGTAAGTAGCAGATGACCCCACCTATCCACCATTTTCGTATGTTCAACGTTCTGCCAAACACCCTGTAGTTTGACCGCCACCACTGTACCGTATCTTAGGTATGTGCGTGGCTCACGGGCTACTGCACCATTGGGTCAAACCTTACGGCACGCGCGTCCTCCCCCCCCGCGCATTTCTAAGGCGCGGTTACAGCTTTCTCGGTCAAACTATAGTACCCCAGTTTTTAGGGTTCCGTAGTAAACAAGGAACCCTTATAGTTTCGTCATGTCCGTCTGTCTGTCTGTCTGTCCGCGGTCTAGCTCCGAGACCCTTAGTACTAGAAAACTGTAATTTGGCATAGGTATATATTTTAATTACGCCGACAAAGTGGTAAAATAAAATTATGAAAAACATTTTTTTTTTAGGGTACCTCTCATACACGTAAACTGGTGATGTTATTTTTTTCTTTTTTAACCCATAGTGAGGGGTATCATTGGAAAGGTCCTTTAAAAACATTGTGAGTTTGTGAAAACTATTTTTGGATTCAGGGATCCGTTTGCGAAATATTAAGCTTTAAAGTGCTAATTTTTGTTAGAGTCAAGTGTGCCCCCCTGCCGGCTAAATGGTTGGTTTTGGGTGTGTGAAAAAAATCACAACAGTAGTTTATATAACGAAATTAAAAGGAAAACTATCACAGCTAAGTAGGCTCTACAAGTTAACGAGTAATAATTGACCAACTTAACTTTGCAGTTCCAAAAACATGTTTTCCCATACATTCCGTATGGGAGAACATATTTTTCAACTACAAAGTTAAGTTTGTTTTTGGGATTAATTCATCCTAACTACGGAACCCTTCATTGTGCGTGGTCCGACACGCACTTGGCCGGTTTTTTTTTAGAGACAGAGATTTACACTTTTGTCTTGTGGCAGTCAAGTGTTGCCAATAAAATAATTAAATTACTAGACTTTTTGCCAAGCTATATACTTACAAACAAAATAACCATTAGCTCCACTCTTCGGTGTGAATGCTGCCATTACCGTTCGCTATGCCGTTACCATTCAATTTTCCGTTTACCGTTTTACCATATACGGCGTCACCGTTACCATTGACCAAGTCCTCTGGATGGTAAGTATAGAAGACTGTGCAGAATGCTGAGTCGTCTCGTGGTAACTCGTAGTTTACGTGTTTAGCTGCAAGCCATGCTGCCCCCATGGCACTTGAAACCCGGAGTCTCACTAGTTCGAGCTCTGTTTTTACCTGTAAATATAAAAAAAATCTTTATTTCTAGAAGAATGGGTACAATCTCCTTAAAGGTCCTATGTAATGTGCACTTAGGTGTCAAAGGAGCGGTTTGGCACTCGTACTAGGATTACCCTGTATCACGAATGCCATCACCTTCCTCCGGACCAAGTAGGATAGTTCTTTAAACTTGCAATTAAATAAATTCTAAATAAAAATAAAATTAACTTATGCAAACAAGGATATACTCAAAACGAGTATGTGTGGGTGTGATTGGTAGCGTGTGTCCAGAAGTACAGAAAGTATGAGTGAGTATGCGTTGGTGAAAAAGTCAGTTAACCCACTAATTTTATTGTATAAGTCTCTCAGATTCTTCATAGGTGAAACCTTTCAGCCAGTTACAACGTTCTTGCATTGAAGTAAATGAAAGAAAGGGTGTTGTAAAGTCGTGGAAATGAGTGTTTCATAGGAACTAGATATTTATAACATAACATACACTTATGTTGAAATAATAAATGATGATAAATAATATTTATTTCTGTAAATTTGTTCAAAAAACACTTTTATTCGTCAAAAATATTAATCTGCGACTGATTATACCAAGGTTAGTTTATCGGTAGGCATTCAAGAACTATTAAACTTAGAATTGTCTTCTGAGACCATTTGAGATTGGCGTCAGCAAGTTGGTCGTGGCCTTATTTCTGAAATGGACTAAGCCCACACAGACTGATTAATTCCAGTCTCTCAAACTTCCTAGCTTTTCTCATTAAGCTCGAGAAAAATAACTGAATTGTAATACAACTAACCTTCCTATTCCTCAACTGTTTCAGCACTCCTGGCTTCAATATGTCCCAGCTCTTCCACACAGAGCCGACGCACACAACGCGCAGGCGCGGTGTGTCACAGCGCACGGCCAGCGCAGCCACGTGCGACGCTAGTGCGGCGCCCGCGCACGAGAATATGTGGCGGGAGAGCTCGTCTCCTTTGTAGGCTAGTGATGAGAGTTTTGACGTCACTCCTGTGGACAAATTTTTCTTTTAGCATTTACATTGATCAATTATTTGAATACTTATTAAAAAATACAATAGACGTGGACATATTTAGTAATCTGTTCCGTTTAGCTATTTCTAAAGAGCCATAAAAAACCCTGAAAGAAAACGACCCGTGTTTCACCTCTTAACGAGGCATCCTCAGGATGACGATTGACTTCTCGCGAACTCGAACAAGCGTGTTACCACACCGAGCGCCGAACGCAGAGATGAAGGAGGTGATTTCTTTCAGGGTTTTTTGTTGTAAAAAGTTTTTCATTTTTTAGTTGTGGTATTTACCCCACACAAATTCGAATACCACTACCTGCTATGTAAATAACAGTGACAGGAACTTAACATATCATCCACATACTAAGTGGGAAAAAATACGTATTATTGAAGCTAACTCGAAAACTACCTAAGCAAAGTTATAAATAATTATATGGGACCACCTCTTCCAAACAAAAAAGAATCATTAAAATCAATTCATAATTGGCGGAGTAATCACGTAACAAACATACAATTGAATTGAGAACCTCCTCCTCCTTTTGGAAGTCGGTAAAAAAAAACCAAAACCTTTAAAGTAAAAATACTTGCATAGAACATTGATCCGTAACGCAATATGAATAGAGAGCACAATCGCATTTACAAAAATGAGGTGTCGGTAACGATGTCGCGAGTTCAATTGTTTTTTCCCATCTCAAAAATGGTCAACGAGCCTAAAGAAGTTTTCGCTTTAAAAAAAAAAAGGAAAATTTTGGTGCTATAAGTGGTACTTCCCCAGAAGAATATTTGAACAGAGAATCCAAATAACTTTTTAAATCACAAAGTCAACTCACCAGCGAACATAGACTTATCGAAGTGCTTGTAAGCATGTGGCAGCAGATCAGCCCTCGTATCAGCATCAAAGTGTTCTCTTATAACTTCCCACACTCTGTCAGTTGGGTGTGGTGAAGGTTGTAAGCCATCCACGTCGTCGAAGACTGTCTTCACTGCTTTGTGAGCTATCCAGTAAGCTGAAGATTGAAATTTAGAGATTTTAGACTTTCTTTGGTGGGTATAAGGTTCTTTTTGGCTAGTTTGTTAAGGATCTTTTAAAATCTTTTGACATAATAACAATGATTTGGTGTATGGTGTTAAAATTAAGGCGATTACAGTTAAGTACATTAAAATCGGTTCAAACAGATGTGCTAATGTCCGTTTTCACCTTCACTAAGTGACACTTAAATGAATCCCTAAATAAAAGTGCACTGTTGGATTTTCAACGCTAGGCTCAGCGCTGGGAGTTGAAAATCCAACAATGCACTTTTATTTAGGGATTCATTATTTTTGATTTTTGTTTCTTTATTACCATTCTATACGCCATTATTATTGTACCTACCTATGTTAAAGAAATTATGAAATGACTTATGACCTAAAAATATTCTGAATATTATGGCCGATAGTAACGGTTAGTTTATAATTAGGGCTAGGCCACTGGCCAGTACACTAGGTCAAGAGTTTTGTAACCATGGAAACGAATTACAAGCCCAACAAAAATTTAAATATTGCTGGGTAGTTTTTTGTTCCACTTCTTTTCTAGCATAAGTAGATACATTATTTCTACTTCTTAATGTCCCTCGGCTAATTTCGTGTTTCGTCAGTTGTCGGATTTCTATCAGTTGCCCTTTGCACTTAGTGCAGACCGGACGCTCTCAATCGACTTGGAAGTATAGAGTTGTTAATACTCTTTTAAATTAATATAATTTATTAAAAAATGGGAGGAAAAAGCTGCTAAAGTCGCAAACACGACAGATAGGAAAATAGCTTTACAGCTCTATATAGTTCACACGGAAATCAAAACAAAACAACAATAAAGTACTTAGTTCTGAATTCAAATTATTATATACGATAAATCTAATAATTGATGGGACATGGAAATTAGCATTCGTTTGTATTCGGAAATGCGATGATTCCCGAGGGAAATTAATAAAATAGAAATACAGTAAGTTATGAACCTTGTTGCTGCTTGAACCTCTATAGTTAAAATAAAATAGCAATAAGTTTTACATACCACCACCTTCATCTCCTAGAAGATATCCCCATCCGCCGCAGCCATGTTGCTGACCGTCAGCTGTCCTCAGTAAAGCGTTGGATCCAGTACCTGAAAAAAATTGTGAATAGCATTAAAACGAAGTAAAATTGTTCTTATTTTTGGAAAAACTAAATTGTAATAATTCTAGAAATCTAAAATAATTCAAACTCAAACCATTTATTTCAAATAAACCAATTATAGGTACTTTTGAATTGTCAAGGGGTCGGTCAGCAGCATGGCATATACACCGTGAAATTTAAATCACAGTTTTGCTAGAACAAACGTTGTTCAGACCATGGTCTACTACCATTCTACAGCATACAATAAAAAAAACATACTTCGTTTTTGAAAAAACAAAATAGAGCTTACTAATTTTCGTTTATGGAAGTAAATTTCCCTGTACACAATGCTGTGTCCCGTGCGTGGTGTCTGTGTTGTAGGGAGTAAGTAACGATAATCTTGAAATTTTAAACTTTGTCTTTTTCATCACCACTGCTCTCAAAACGGTGAAGGAAAATATCGTAAGGAAACCGGCATGTCCTAGTACCGAAAATTCGAAGACATGTGACATCTACCAACCCGCACTGGGCCCGCGTGGTGGATTACGGCCCACTCCCTCCCACAGAGAGGAGGCCTGAGTCCCAGCAGTGGGAACATTTATAGGCTGATGATGAATGCTGTGTCCCGTGCGTGGTGTCTGTGTTGTAGGGAGTAACGATAATCTTGAAATTTTAAACTTTGTCGTTTTTAAAAAAACCAATTAAGTATGTTTTTTTTTATTGGATGCTGTAGAATGGTAGTAGACCATGGTCTGAACAACGTTTGTTCTAGCAAAACTGTGATTCAAATTTCACGGTGTATATAAGTCGCACCTAGTCTGCACGCTCCCTTTGTACTTGGAAGGTCGGGATCGTTCGTACACACGGCTACACATCAAGCTATACAAATCCAGTTTAAGCTGATCTCGCATTGTATAGGATTTCCGTATAACGCGAGGTTAGCTTATACTGGAAATGTATAGCTTGATGTGTAGCCGTGTGTACGAGTACGCACGAGTGAAATTCTTACAAAAACGCATCCAAAGTGCGCATGCATATTGCGTCGTGTCGTGTCATCAGCGAAGTAACTGTCACCTTATAACATACAAAAACTTTCCCAAACCAAATGGTGTTCAGGAGCAGGATTTTACATGTCTTGGAACCTATAAACTAGTACAAACTGTGTAGGAAACTCCTAGTTCCCGCTCGTAATCAGCATTGTTGATATGTAGCCGTTAGCATGAAGGTTAAGGGTTATCTACCAGCCTCGTTGAGCGTCCTATTTCATTGAGACCTACTTCTGATTATCATAACATTTCTGCCAGATGCAGACATTGACTCGCACTCTTTGTTATCCTTGATAGATATACTTCTTAGTGTATCGATGGCAAATAAAAAGTGTTGTTAAAAAGTTCAAATATATGTTTGGCCAAAAATTCACGCGAACTCCGCTCACTGATGCAGTTATAAAGATCTCCAAGTGCTCAGGGGGCCTAAGACGGCAGCTTTGGCATAATGTGAATCATATTATGAATCACATAAACTGTCATAAACTGACAATTCATAATATTATCTGCGGTCAATTCTGCAATTTATCTGTTTGACAGTTTTGTAATATATATGAAATAATATTTAAACTGTAGAAATAAAAAATAAAAATCTCATTTGATTAATAAAAACTGTAAAGAAAAATTATCCTGTAAAATTACGGTTTTAATTTCTTCATGCGGCAATATTTACACCAAATATGATTCTGATATGATTTGATTATGATTCAGCTAAAATATTTGTGTCAACATAGAGGAATAGCTGGGAATTTAGAAAATGAATTGCTTTTAGAGGAATTGCTAATATGGCCGTTTTAGACCGGCTGCGGGTTTAACATTTCAAAACGGCAACATAGCAATTCCTCGCACAGAAAATGCGGCGCAAGATGGAAAGTGGGCCATTATCTGTGGATGGATACCGCATACACTCGAGATCTGAGTCGTCCATGAGTCTGTAGAGATTGTCTTTACTAAGGCCGACTTGGTTTCCAAGTCTATTATGAGATTTCAAAGATCATTTATCAATCTCCTACCCCTATCTCAATTTGGGGTCGTCACACGTCCTTTTCTTCCAAACTTTTCTGTTGGTCGTCGTCGTCCAAGTAAAGCCACGTTAGACTGGCGCAACGCGACACCAGTAATTGTTCTGCCGTGAAGTTTTATTATAAATTGTTTTGTTATGACCAGGCACTCTAAAGACAATTTCCACGCAAACTCCGCCCCCATGCACCCCACCACTCCACTATGTGCTAAACGCTAACACATCAGTAATAAAGTTGAATATCGCGTGCGCTCTTTGGTCGTGTTCGAGCACGGAGCTATGTCGTAAGTCTCAATTCTTATTTCGTTTTTAAACCTTCAACTGTCTATGAGACACAATAGAATTTTAATTGTTATCGATCTCCAGGAGAGCACCGCAGCAGGTCAAGAGGAAAAGTAATAATTGATCTAGAGAAAGAATATCTTATATTTGGATAATAAACTATATTTCCTTACTGTCAATAATTATTTGAGACCTATACGCCGAGTAATCTTGTTTTTGTTTCAAATAATCTTTAAAAAAAGACATGATTTTCGAATAAAAAATTAATCGAGCGAAAATGTTCCAATTACGTATCTGTCTTATATACATCATCTGCCTAGCCTTTTCCCAATTATGTTGGGGTCGGCTTCCAGTCTAACCGGATGCAGCTGAATACCAGTACTTATTTTACATGGAGCAACTGCCTATCGGACCTCCACAACCTAGTTACTAGGTAACACGATACCCCTTGGTAAGACTGGTTGTCAGACTTTTGGGCTTCTAACTAACCGTAACGACTATCAAAGATCTACAAATGACAGCCGGGACTAACAGCTTAACGTGCTTTCCGAGGCACGGAGGGGTCTCGGTATGTAAAGATGGTCACCCATCCACGGAACACCCGCGGCAAGCGTAGCTTAACCTGATCGATCGACCCGTGCGGCTGTTATTACTTAGCCACAAGCCCCTCATACAAGCAAATTAACATACAATTTAGAGAGCCTCCTCTTAAAGTCGCGTCACGCTTGTCTGCACGAGGCTTCAAGATTGATGCAACATAAGGCCTGAAACTGCGTTAAGCGGGCGCCCGCGACGGGCACCCGTCGCGTGTCTACGCGCGTGAACACGCTTATGGACTCCGTGGGAACGCGACGGCCGCCGTTCCGGAGAACGGATTATTTTATTTACGCAGTGTCGCTAGTTCCATTTTAACGGTGTGCATGCACAGCCGTGTTGATGAAGAACTTAGTATATTAGGCGGGTCACGTGGCGCGAGCGCGGGACTCGCTTCCCCGCGACGGACGCCCGCGCGTGTCCCCGTAACGGGGCACTTTTGTATGGAACCGCGCGGACGTCCGCTTAACGCAGTTTCAGGCCTAATACAATAGAGTCTGCAACAGGCCATAAAGTACCATGATAGGACACAAGCGACGTGATAACGATAGATTTGCAAGCTCTTATCACCGACTAATTTACCACCAGGACTACCAAAGACCACCTAATTGCTTTTTTAATATAAAAGGCGATAAAAGCAACATAATATTAACATGAATAGAGCCGGTGGGTATTGATCAAAGCTAGCAGCTAAATTACATACGCAGGAAGATAAATTGAACGGTATTTTTGTAGCGTAGTTAGGTACTGTAGGTGTGATGTAGGCGTTAGAATAAATGCATAATTTGATAGGAAGTTTGCACGTGTAGTGTAAGATTTGATTAGATAATTTCCAACTTGTATATTTTATGTTTGTTTTATAATGTGCGTCTTATTTGTGCAGAATTTTGGGGGGGCTTGTGGCTAAGTAATGACAGCCGCACGGGTCGATCTATCAGGTTAAGCTACGCTTGCCGCGGTTGGTCCGTGGACGGGTGACCATCTTTACATACCAAGACCCCTCCGTGCCTCGGAAA
The DNA here is from genome assembly GCA_963680765.1 of Agrochola lychnidis. Taxonomy (NCBI): domain Eukaryota; kingdom Metazoa; phylum Arthropoda; class Insecta; order Lepidoptera; family Noctuidae; genus Agrochola; species Agrochola lychnidis. Next base: position 14,393,185 of record OY796869.1, on the reverse strand, counting down.
GCACGTAAAGCCGTTGGTCCCGTGTGTCATTTGTAGATCTTTGACAGTTGTTACGGGTCGTCAGAAGCCCGAAAGTCTGACAACCAGTCTTACCAAGGGGTATCGTATTACCCAGTAACTGGGTTGTGGAGGTCCGATAGGCAGTCGCTCCATGTAAAATACTGGTATTCAGCTGCATCCGGTTAGACTGGAAGCCGACCCCAACATAGTTGGGAAAAGGCTAGGCAGATGATGATTTGTGCAGAATAAACTGTTTTTCAAAAATTCAAAAGTCATTTATTATCACTAGGCTGAAGAGGCGGAACACATGTGGGAGAGGCAAATTTCCGCCTCTAACCACCGCAGGAGGCGCCCTGGGCGTCGGGAGTCGCAGGCCGATTCCCGGCCACCGTAGGGGCGGATTTGCGGACGGTGAGCAATGGGTAGCTCGCCGTCCGATAAGGACCAGGCCTGGGTCGACGGCACGTTGTTCCACGCGCGCCTCAAAGAGATGTCAGCAGAATTGACGGGGTCCGGTAAGGTCGATGCCTGCCGGGGTTGCGAAGAAGTCCGAAAGGGAGATCGTGGCCACTGAAGGAACACGAGTGGGTTTTAGTCAGTAAGAGTCTGACACGCCACTGCCGCTCCGCCCAGAGCGGGAGAAGTTATTTGATAATTTCGCAACCAAAAAAAAAGGTGTGAAATAGGCATAAGAATAAATGCATAGTTATGATCTGATAGGAAGTTGTACACGTGTAGCATTGGATTTGATTGGATAATTTCTACCTTGTGTAATTTATGTTTGTTTTATAATATGCGTCTTGTTTGTGCAAAATAAACCATTTTTCAAAAATTCTAGTCTTTTATTCAAAGTAGGCTGAGAATCAGCACTCTTCGAGCGTCAAAATTACATAAGACAGTCCCCCAAAAACGCCCACCCTTCACCACTTCCTAGTGCTTTAGCTGGGAAGAAGGCGCAACAAACTCCTTAGCATTTCTACTTCGGTTTTAGGAGACGAGCAATTTAAAATGTTTGGCAACAGCTGAGCATAGCATAATCGCTCTTTGATGTTTACCAAAAATGAGATCTGTTACCCTAGTAACAGATATCATTTTTGGAAATTTTTAAGGATCCTGTATTACCGCACCACACTGTGAAACAATAGTTTTACTGGTGATCAAACTTTCTCATATATTTTTATTTTTACACGACTACGGCGAAGCAAAAAAGGAGGTTTATGATTTTGACTGGTATGTACGTATGTTCATCTGTTATCTCATAACTTTTAAACTACATCATAATTTGACAAATTAGTTATCGTTGGAAGCGTTTTGATCGTCCGCTGGTTATGTATAGCTTATGGCTATGTAACGTCACATTAAATATGGCACCTTCTATAGGACATAAAGTCAAGAACAAAAAAAAAATCGTTTTTAATTATGCCATGTTGGGTATCAAATTTTAATGAAAGAGTTTGATGAACACATTTCAAAACAGGAGTTCGGAGTCACACATGTTAGGGCATAAATTAAACAGATTATGTGTGACTCTGGTTGTGATGTGTCGTGGCGTGGTTGACTTTTTTGTCGCAGTTGGGTTTTAGTTTTATAACTTTCATTTTTGAAGTGAAAACTTCTTTAAGCTCATTGGACATTTTTGAGATGGGACTAAACTATTGATTTTGCGACACTGTGACGACACCTTGAATGTCTTTTGAATGGTCAAAAGGACCATTAAAAAGACATCAACGCGTTGATTACCGCGCTACCGATTTTTTTTCAAGTTTTCACTTCTGTCGGCACTCCCGGAGTGCCACTGTTTTTTTTTTTATGATACATTTCATCTTAAATAAGAATAACCTAACTGAATTGCCTTTTCTACTAGAAATCTCATTATTATGCTAAGCTCAAGGTAGTTATGTTCCCGCCCTTGAGTTTGTTTAATTTCCTTTTGTTAGATGATTCTTTTAATATTGACCAGTCACCACAAGGTTCTTGTAATTTAAATGTGAATGTTCTGCCGGGTTTAGACGGAACGATTTAAATAATGTTTTCCTATTAGGTAAAAGCAAATATATAGAGTTTTTTAGTTTTGTGGTGTTAGGCTAAACGAGAGACTGTATAGACAGTGATATAAATTAATAGTCTAGCAATGGTAATTCTAATTTATTTACGTCACGTAAATCAGAAAATAAGACCGCATTTCATTATTTTTTTTTCACAAAAACTGCAATTACACTAGGTACCAGCTTGCAGGGAAGAAGATAGGCTTTGAATTCAGCTCACTAACATAATATGCTCTATTAAATTGTCCTACAAAGTTCAATAACCACATGAACTACAAATAAACGATTTTTGGACTTTTTCCTTTACTTGTACTGTGAGACTGCTTTTTGCCAAAGGGCCAAACCCTACAGGTTTTGATTTATTTGCGAGTATCAAAATATGTCGCATAAAAGGCCGTATTTTTTTATTGCGTTGACTTAGAAGCTTGATTTTTTTATAGCTTCAAGGGACCGCAGACCTACGTATTTGGTATAAATTTCAACTTGATACCTCCACGCTTTCCTGAGAAAAAGGGTGTTGACAGACTGACAGACAGAGCGACGACGGACAACGAAGTGATCCTATATGGGATCCGTTTTTTTTTCCTTTTGAGGTGCGGAACCCTAAAAAGTACTGGGTCAAATTAAATTAACGGGTGAAATGAGATAGTTAATTGATTCAGGCGTGACCTTGCGGAAATCCATTATAAAATATAATAGACGTTGATATATTTAGTAACCTGTTCCGCTTAACTATTCCTAAAGAGCCATAAAAAACCCTGTAAGAAATCGACACGTGTTTCACCTCGCTTGACGCAGAGACTCTGCGTTCAGCGTTCGATGTGGCAACACACCGTGTTCGGGTTCCCGACAAGCCAAACGTCACCCTGAGGATGCCTCGTTTAGAGGTGAAACACGTGTCGATTTCTAAAAAACTCCGTCGCGATATTTTTACGTTCGTGCGAAGTGGGTTAAGTGTTAGTAAACAACAAATACGATGACACATGGAACTGACAGCAGTGAATTACATACGGAGAGTCCACTCTGGCAGCAATCATTTTCAGAACCCTGTGTTAGGGCTGGCCATTACTCGAGCCACCATCGATGCATCGTGCTAGCGCATTTTAACATAAAATAAGAACGTAGAATCTTTGCTACCGCGACAAAAACCGATTGTAAGCCCACATACGCACGGATGTAATAAAATCGCGGCGATTTTTTTTCGTGCACTTGATTTTCAACGCACTGTTTAGCGCCGAGAGTTGAAAATCCAACAGTATGTTTTTTCAACGCGCTGGGACGAGAGTGCGTACCAGCGCGTTGGATTCTCAACGCTCGGCTTAACACCGAGAGTTGAAAATCCAGCCGCGATTTTATTACGTCCGACGTCGGCTTATGCTGATTCCTAAGCAAACTTCCGTGATATTGTAGCTGCGTCCAAAACACTATAAACAAGTTCTACCCATTATGAGACCTGCTAATAAAAATAAATAATGATTCACATCACAAACATTAACATAAAAAGTTGCATCACCAAAACACAGCATTATTTATTATTTTAAAACAAGTTTCTTGAATAAAAAAAAATCTGCATTAATTGAGCCTGTTTCAAAATTCTTGCATCTTTTTATGAACATAAAAAATCGTATAGTGAGAACGCGGCATTAGATTCTGATATTACAAGAATAATAAGTCATTTGACTGGTCACTGGTTGAAATTATTTGTGTCATGGTCTAAACTGACTTCCTGATATAACGGCATTTTTTATTAAGTAATCAGTAACTGGTATTTGTGAAGCGAAATATTATTTGATAAAAAAAAATGCTAATTAAAAACTTTATTTAGCGCCTCTGTTGCAATTAGGGCAATTATCACACTGTTAAAAATCAAATCTGGACTCACGGTAGTGTGACGAGCCAAGTTCGGAGAAGAAAATGTAGACGCATCGACGCGACATTATGACCCTCGTGTTATCTTACATAAACCATTTCGAGCTAATTGCGTCCTAGATTAAAATACTGAAATAATTTTAATTTTTCACATTAATGTTTTTAGTGAGAATAAGTTATAATTCCTCCGTGCCTCGGAAAGCACGTTAAGCCGTTGGTCTCCACTGTAATTCGTGGATCTTTGACAGTCGTTACGGGTCGTCAGAAGCCCGAAATTCTGACAACCAGTTTTACCAAGTTAGTGGGTTGTGAAGGTCAGATAGGCAGTCGCTCCATGTAAAATAGTGGTATTCAGCTGCATCTGGTTAGACTGAAAGCCGATCCCAACATATTTGGGAAAAGACTAGGCGGATTGATTGTGTTAGGTATAATTTAAACCAAGTTTTTATTAAGAATATACCTAATACATAATAACCTTCACACTGTTAACAACGTCTATGAATTTATTGATCCGAACCACGGGGAAGTTTTAATGTCAATGAAACGATGTTGATAACTTGTATCATTAATTCGTCATAAGCTGTTTTGCAACGCCGAAAGGTCCTTAACCTTTTACGATTTAATGTCAGTGTACTTGCGCCTTAGCAGCCGAATCTGTGTTTAGATTCTGAAAGTGGGCAACGTCGCAAATAGATGTCAAATATTTCGCTGTTTTGATTAATTTGGCAATATTACTGTATAAATGGCTTGTTATGACCTACGGAGCCGAAACGTGGACACTCACGGTACGGCTGGTCCATAAATTTAAGGTTGCTCAGCGAGCCATGGAGCGGGCTATGCTTGGAGTCTCTCTGAGGGATCGAATCCGGAACGAGGTGATCCGGCAGAGAACCAAAGTTTTCGACTCGCAGAATAAGCAAGCTGAAGTGGCAGTGGGCCGGCCATATTAGCCGTAGAACCGATGACTGTTGGGGTACACGTGTTCTTGAGTGGAGACCGCGAATTGGCAAACGTAAGGTAGGACCACCCTCAGGCTAGGTGGAGTGACGATATTCTCAGGGTGGCTGGTAGCAGCTGGATGAAAGTTGCCGAGAATCGAGCTGAATGGCGTGCAATTGGAGAGGCCTATGTCCAGCAGTGGACTGCTATAGGCTGATGATGTAATGACTGTATGGAAATAAGAAATATGGCTAACTAGTGAACTAAAATATTGATTATGAAATGCAATAATTAATATCGTTACACCGAATACTTAGTTTTAGATGTAAAAGAAAAGTATTTGGGAACTTTCCAAATGCCTTTTTACACCAAAAACGGTTACAACATCAAATTCAGTGTTATATTTGCAATTCATTATTCTAGTTCATTAGTTAGCCACATTTCTTATTCATACAGTAATATTGCCAAATTAATCAAAACAGCGAAATATTTGACAGATATTAGCGACGTTGCTCACTTTTGTATAATCGCTATTAATGTTATTCATTCTTTAGCGGTTGCGAATTTACTTTGCAAGGAAATATCGAAGGTACCTAAGTATTTACCCGGCTGCCCCAGAAGGAGGGTAATGTTTTTCGAGAGTATGTATGTGTCTATTTCTTTGGCATGCTCTGTAGCCTAAACGGCTTGATGAATTTTTGCATAATAATATGAGTTGTCGTTAGATTCGTCTTAATTGTGAAAGTGACATAGGTTATATTATAATATAAAACTGGAAAAAAACTGATCCCTGACACGAATTTTTTACAATGTATTTTGTTTATCAACAAACACAATAATAACTGGTTTTAACATAAATACCCACCTACTTTAGATAAAAACATATAACAGCTGTTTGATAGCCTAATCTAATCGCACGCTCATACGTTCAAGTAAAAACATCCAATTGATGAATCAGACTTTGTTTCTGTTGTCAAACATGTTTTTATTACTTTTTATGTAGATCACTAGTGTGTCAATGTGTATCCGGTCCGATAAATGTCAATTTTTTACCCAACTACGGCGAAGCAAAAAGAAGGAGAGTTATAATTTTTACCGGTCTGATGTTCATCTGTCCCTCGTAACTTCTAAACTTCTCATCATAATTTGGTTAATTAGGTATCGTGTTACATTAAATATGGCGCCCTCTACACGACATAAAGCCAAGTTTTTCTGGATTTTCATCTCTCGGTGTAAAGCCGAGCGTTGAGAATCCAACACGCTTGGACGTACTCTCGTCCCAGCGCGTTGAAAAACCACACTTGGATTTTCAACTCTCGGCGCTAAGCAGAGGGTTGAAAATCCAGGGCCCGAAAAAAAATCGCTGCGATTTTATTACGTCCGTGCGAATGTGGGCTAACTCCGATTCAAAGTTATCGAAACCGAAGTCGGAATCAAAGTGTTAAACTAATCGGAAGTTCCGAACTTTCGGAATCGGAACCGAACCTCCGTAACATCTTTAGTACATACCTACATTAACACAGAATATCAAGTTCTTTCTCATTGCTTCTAGCTGTACTTTTAGTTCAAATGTTTAGTCACAACAATAGATTCGTTGACTGTTTTGTACATCACTCGCGGGTTCAAAAGGAGTCAATTACTCTCATTCAAAAAAGAAAAGGCATTGACCGTTAAATAAACTGTTACTTTTCGTTTAGAGACTAGGTAATGGTTATTTAGATGCAGTATGAAAAACAGTGGCACTCCGGGAGTGAAAACTTGAAAAAATATCGGCACCGCAGTAATCAACGCGTTGATGTCTTTTACTCCATGCACCGCGGTAATCAACGCGTTGATGTCTTTTACTCCACGGTGTCGGTGACGTGTCGCGAAATCAATGGCTTAGTCCTATCTCAAAAATGTCCAACGCGCCTAAAGAAGTTTTCACTTCAATAAGACTTGACTTACTCCTAACTAATATTCCACGGAAAACTCTCATCTTATTTATTGCTGATCATGTAGTGATACAGCAAGAGGAGTTCGTGGCTAAATAATACCAGCCGCACAGGTCGATCGAAGGTTAAGCTACGCTTGCCAAGGTCGATCCGTGGATGGGTGATCATCCATTACATATCGAGATTCCTCCGTGGCTCGGAAAGCACGATAAACTGCTGGTCTCGGCTGCCATTTGTAGATCTTTGACAGTCCTTACAAGTCAGAAGCTGGAAAGTCTGGATACCACTCTTGCCAAGGGGTATCGTTTTACCCAGTTACTGGGTTGTGGAGGTCAGATAGGCAGTCGCTCCATGTAAAATACTGGTATTCAGCTGCATCCGGTTAGACTGGGAGCCGACCCCAACATTGTTGGGAAAAGGCTAGGCAGATTGATTGGTAGTGATACAGCAACAGATGGCCATTCTGATTAAATGTAAGTACCTACTTCTTTTTCTTCGTCGTACCGATTATGCCAAATTATATGAGTTTTGACAAAATTCAGCTAAGTCGACAGCGTTTAAAGCATTGGTCTCGCAAAGATCTTTCATAGTGCAGATGTTAGTAAGTACTTTGAACACTTGAAAACTTCAGAGGGCTGCCGAGGCCAGTCCGATTTCCGAAGCAAATTCTCTTGGGCCTACCACATTTTTCCTATCATTCAACGTTTATAAAAAAAAAACAGAAACTCACCAGCAATCAGCACCATCCCTCCACTAGGAGCTCCAGTGAACAGGGACCCAGCAGTATCGGAAGCCACGTAGATTGCCTTTGCAGCATCTCCGTCCCTTTCTTTCACACGGGCAGCCAGCTCTGAGTTACTGCTCTCCTGCTCACACCCGGATAGAGTCAGCCCCTGAGGAAGTGAAGGTCGTATTGATATTAGTTAATGGAACTGATTGAAGAATGCGGAAGGTACTTGTCAAGGAATGAGTTGAAGTAATTGATAAATGCATCTTCGAGAATGTTTGGTCTATTTTTGGGATAAGAATAATAGGACGTGGGATAATAGGTTAGGTCCAAGTAGGTAATTGCAGTAACCACTTGTGGTATAAATGGGTTTTCACGAGAATTGCTAAGTACCTGGTACTTGTTGATATGCCTACACTGTCCTCTCATATCTATCTAATATGAAAACATTTTAAAAAACGTTTATTTTTATAAGAGTAACCGTGGAGTTTCTTGCCGGCTCTTCTCCATAGGAAACGACCAATTGGGACCGTGCACCTATCTTCTGACGTTTCATAAGTGCTCTTGCAGGTTTATGTGAAATATTTTTAATTTGAATTTATTTTAAGAATGTGGGCAAATGATGTTTTGCCATGATTTCAGGGTTCCAAATACGTGCCATCCTCTATCTTTTTGTGGTTATCTCAAGTTGAGTAAGGATTTAAATATCAAGACGATGCGCATCAGCATACTCATGAGCTGTAGAGAGCAAATTGGGAATTTCTTGACACTTTAAGAACCCAAGATCCATGATGGCAACTAAACCGACCGCCCAGGGGCCCAAGTCTGCTATTTTTATAAATTCGTCATTCCAACACGATCCCATTGTCATTTTGCTAAAAGTTCGTAATCTGCTAAATTCATAATGGTCGATCATTGGTCGGTCAATGGTCTCGTAATAGAATTGTGTTATAATGGCATTGTTGTACAATACGACCAATGATACCGCCTAAGTCAGTCATTCATTTATCATTATGTACGAGATTACCAATAAGTGCCATTTCTTTCAATGAAGTGTCAGTGGATGACCATTGGAAAGTCATAATTACGCCATTATATTAGTAGATTACCAAACTTGTCAAAATCAACAATTATGAAATCAATGATAGACCATTCTGACACTATTGTAATAGCAGACTTGAGGCCCTGGTGGGTAGTCGTCACTGCTTTGCAATACCAGAAGCAGCGTAGATGTGTTGCCATGTCAGAGAAAAAGGTGAAATATCTTATGTGTCTATAACTACACCTTTAGAGCCATAACTCACCGGTACCCTAATTACGTAATACACGATCAATCACAATCTGTTTCGATTTGAAACAGATTGCTAATCCATTCCTTCATAAGTTGAAAAAAAAAACAGTGGCACTACAGTGCTGCCAGAAGTGAAAACTTGAAAAAATTCGGCGCCGCGGTAATCAACGCGTTGATGTCTTTTACTCCACGGTGTCGGTAACAGGTCGCGAAATCAATGGTTTAGTCCCATCTCAAAAATGCCCAACGCATCTAAAGAAAGTTTCACTTCAATTAGTCTATACTCCCTTTGAAATAAGATTAGACATTTAAACAACTTTTTTACAGTCCGTTCAACCGATTTTGACTTCTATACCATAAGGATGGCATTAAAAGCAAAAAAGTGTTTACAATACCAACTGTTTACTGCAGCTGCCATTTGTAATACCACCAACGCAATAGAAGTCAAAATGGGTTGAACGGACTGTAAAAAGGTTTAGTTAAATGTCTAATCTTATTTCAAACGGAGTATAGTATCATGTAACTTACCAAAGAATCCAAAGGCCTGTCTCTGGGTATGTTCGCGTCATCTTTAGCGCAGTGCAGCATATCAATGATCCGCTTAGCACATTCATCGATGCCGAGAGTCCAATGGTTGGTGCCGGGCCCTTTAGTCCTGCCCACCACTTTGCCTGTCTCGTCACATATGACCAGGTTGGAGTGGGTTGCTCCCCTGTTGAAGAAAAGATAATTTAGTTAGCATAAATGGTCATCATTGTGTGAATTTCTTTGATGGCTAGAAATACAGTGATGATAGAGATGTATGAAGAAGATATGCTGCGCCGATTTCATACAAATGGGTATAAAGGAGGGTACACACGTAACTGTTAGCATGATAAGCCTGCATGAACAATCATTTTGTGCAAGCATGCTTGAGCATCTGGATGATTTTGTGCAAGCATCTTGCTTGTACAAGCGGCATGAAGATTGGTAGAATTTTCAATAGGTATGCAGATTGAACAAGCCACGCTTGTGCAAGCATGATTGAACGTGTATATGCAAGTTAAGCTTGCAGAATCATACGCACGCTAATTGCACGCAATTAATGCAGCTAAAGCAAGCGTGTCGTCTCGTCCATCGCTCAAGCAAAATTTGATGCTGCTCCAGCTTGCTTGTACAGTGTACCTATAGGGAATTTTTATTTATTTAGTCATTTATATATACTTTATTGTACACCACAAAAATACATAACAAAAAGTAAATCAAGCACTACAAAATATACAATAAGCGGCCTTATCGCTTTCCGCGATCTCTTCCAGGCAACCTTGCAATGGACAGTGATTTGCCTGGACATAAAATGGGGCTGTCTTTGGTGCAAATAATTCTCGTGTCACAATGTTAGTTACCTTACTCCTCCGAAACGGCTTTACTGATTTTTACAAAATTTTATATGCATATTCAGTAGGTCTGAGAATCGGCTACTATCTATTTTTCATACCCCTAAGTGATAAGGGTTGTCCACCCCAAACAAATAATTGGCAAAACAACGTTTGCCGGGGTCAGCTAGTAAGTATACAATATACTAGAATATCATGCTTGCAGTTACGTGTGTGGCTACCTTTAGGCATACGATAAGGGCAGGAGCTTCATTAATCGCATGGAATTTTGCTCGATCCCCGGTGAACCTCATCAAGATGCTAAGCCAGACTGCTAATACCTAGCTACAATTATTTCAAAACGAAATACCTAAGTATGAATACAGTATTCTCTCTCGTTCACATAATAACGGGGGCGCCGCAGTGCCCCCCGCCAAGTCGACTGCATTTTGCTTTTCATAACAGCAATGTGTTTTGCAGTCAGCACATAACAGTTATTTACAATACCTAGCTAAGTATATATTTTGACGTAGACGACTACATTATTAGTTTTTCAGAGAATGCAAAACAAACTGAAGTGTTTTTCCTAAGAGTGATATGTATACGATAAACAATATTACAGAGATATACATTGATACTATAACTAGCGGACGTCACGCGGTTTCACCCGCGTAGTTCCCGTTCCCGTGGGAGTACGGGGATAAAATATAGCCTATGTTACTCGCTGATAATGTAGCTATCCATTGCTGAAAGAATTTTTCAAATCAGTCCAGTAGTTTTTATGTTTATTCGTTAAATCATTCAAAAATACAAATCTTTCCTCTTTATTATAATATTAGTATAGAAATATAGATTATAACTATATACCATTTGAAATAAGATTAGACATTTAACTAAACCTTTTTTACAGTCTGTTCAACCGATTTTGACTTCTACTGCGATGGTGGCATGACAAATGGCAGCTGCAGTAAACAGTTGGTATTGTAACCACTTTTTTGTTTTTAATGCCATCCTTATGCCTACGGTATAGAAGTCAAAATCGGTTGAACGGACTGTAAAAAAGGTTTGTTTAAATGTCTCATCATATTTCAAATGGAGTATAGTGATGTTCAAATCCGCTAGAAACTATAGACGTGTTATAGACTATGAAATATATTTTTTTAGCGCGTTATTTTATACGCTATCATTATAACACGTTGTTACAAAACTCGGCCGCAGTCGGAACGCGGAGACGTCATCATTTTATTTGCCAACACGCTAGATGGACTTAATGTTGCGCGGTGAATGTTATCTCACAACACGCTGTACACGAAAGAATATAATATTTTTCTCATAAAGCGTTAGAAATCAATGAACTTTTAGGTGAAAAGTGTTAAAATTTTGATTGCCTAAATCTATTTCTAATCGCGATTAAAACCGTATGGAATAAAATTGGTTTTCATGAACTTTAAATTCACACCAACATCTCAGACTATAAAACTTTATTGCTATCCCGTTCTGGCTCCGCTGTGTATGTTTAGACTTTTACAGCCTTACCACAAAAAATAAATAAAACAACGTTTAAACACGTGTTTACTTAAACAATGTCTAAGGGATAAACACTGCCTAAACAAGTGTTTAAAATTTCTTACCACAAATACATGTTTAACACGTATTTAGCAAAACGCTGCCTAAATTGACGTATCCTTGTTTTAACTTGGCAACCCTAAGAAACGTTTCGTTTGAAGCAGACTTCATTTGTTGAGCCTTTCTCTTTCTTATCGAAATTTATTTGTTTCAGTTGTTAATACGGAATAACTAAGTTAAAAAATTTAAAATAAGTACTATTTAATTAAATAAGTCCGTTACTGGTTGCCCATGCGTCTGGTGTAGGCATAAATGTAAAAATATTTTTGTGCACTAATAACGGAACGGAACGAAACCGAAAATGCAAAAGGCACACAGCTGTACAATGACAACGGGTAATGACGACAAAAACTAAAGACAATAACAAAAGGGCGCTTACCTGATGGCAGGCCCAGTTCCGTAAGGAACAGGCAACTTGAATTTGAGAATCTAAGCACCTACTACGAAAATAATGTGAAATATTATTTTTTACTAGATCAACAATTTTTTTTCCAAAAGCTTTGCTGAACCTGTACCGTTTTCTAAAGATTAATTCATTTTAATGTTCGCAAAGATTCACTCGCATTCGGTACACTTGATCACGATAGTCATCCATAAATTCTACGTCGTTAAAATCATTAAAATCAGCATAATCGAAGATATTCATTGCAATTTATATACTGAGAGAAAGCAATATGGCGACCGGCGAGGGTTAAACGCGTGTTAAACAGGGGCTTGTTGCTGTTTAAATTTAAACATCGTCTAAAGCATGTCTAACCCTAAACAACAGCTAAACATGGTTTTGTGGTATCACTTTTGCTAAACAACTGCTAAACACGTGTCTAAGACGTGTCTATGTTTTTTGTGGTAAGACTGTTAGACGTTTAGTTTGTTGAAGTAATATATTTCTAGCGCGAAGTCATAGTCGATCTAGCAAACGCTAGATGCTTTGTACACATATCGTGCTATGTTTTGGCGCTATACGTTTTATTAACCACCACTAATTATAACATCTCTACGTATGTTTTACGACAAGTGTGGGATTATTATTATTAATTTCTACAGATTAAGGTGTTTTTACGTTATTGGGTTTGTGTTGTCCATTTATATCAATTAGATGACTTAATATAATTAGCTCAAATAGGAATCATACTTGTATAGCTAAATTTACCTACTAATACGGAAGCAAAAGGAGTATCTAAAGAGCGTAGCAGGTGGCGTTCTATAGTTTCTGCCTACCCCCACGAGAAGGAAGCGTGAGTTTATGTATGTGTATACATTTTATACGGGCATATTATCGTCACACTCGAGAAAGTGTTAGGGGTCACAAATTATTTCGTTGGTTTACCAGATGGCCCAATGTTTTTAGCGCTTGATTAATCAACCATTTAGGTTGCATAGCACTAACGGGTAAAAGGCAAGAGATGCTCGTGTGTTCTTGTTTAAAAAGCAACAGATGCTCGTGTGTTTTTTTTTAAAAAGCAACAGATGCTCGTGTGTTTTTTTTTAAAAAGCAACAGATGCTCGTGTGCTTTTGTTTAAAACACGGCTGCGTTTTGATAAATTCATTGGTTTTTGCAAGTGAGTAAACATATCGTGCCGGAACAAGATTTCCGGATCAGTACAATGACATGATAGAGCAGTGGTGGCCCAGTGGTAACGACCGCGACTTACGAGTTGTAGGTCGTAGGTTCGAACCCAGGCAGGCGCTTTACTTTGTGTAAATTATTTCATCACCACTGCTCTCAAAACGCTGAAGGAAAACATCGTGAGGAAACCGGCATATCCTAGAACCGAAAATTTTAAGACATGTGACATCTACCAACCCGCACTGGGCCCGCGTGGTGGATTACGGCCCACTCCCTCTCACAGAGAGGAGGCCTGTGTCCCAGCAGTGGGAACATTTATAGGCTGATGATGATGATGATGATGACAATGACATAATTAAATATCTCGATTAGTATAGCAGTGGATAGATCGACGATGCCTAATATTAACTGCGTTTTAGCATAATTTAAATAGTAGCATAATGTAAGTACTTAATACATACAACAAGTGCCTACGAGTATATGCAATGAGAATATTGTATGCAAATATGTGTAAAAATATGCCTGCGATTGTCATTCCGGAGTTTATAGCACTGATATTACCATTGCCAAGGACAAAATGACAATGGCCGTGTGTTATCATAATATGTGACGTCATGAATGAAACTTAGTGCATTTGTAACATGTATTCAGTGTTTTCGTACTTTGGAGAGAAGTCGAGAATTTCCGAGAAGCATTACAGTGCGCTAGCCAAGTTTAGTTGTTTTGTGTTTTTCTGCAGTGTTATCTGATAGTTACAATTTACCTACTGTCTATGGCTGGGAATAGACGTCCGATTTTTTCATCTGATAGTCGGATCCGATAGTTTGATCCGGCTATCGGAAGGCGTTGGAGCCATTATTTTGTTTGAACATTCAACACACGTCCGATCCGAGATAGTTTGCATTGTTCTGATAGCCGGATCAGACTATCGGACCCGACTATCTGATGAAAACATTGGACGTGTATTCCCAGCCTATTTCTTTTACTTCCTCATTGTTTGTGATTATGAGTGAAGACATGCTTAAAAAAATGTGTATCTAATCTTTGTCATTATTGATAAAGTAATACGCATTATTTTTATGTCTGATGTTAAGTCTACATTCTCTATCTTTGTGATAAGCTGATAAATAACTCCATTGAATGATAAAGTAGTTCGATGATTGCAAAAACGGCCAAGTTCAAGAAAACTCAGAGCTATCAATACTTAAGCAAATAAATGGCTTTGTTCTTATGTAGGTGTCTGATTCTGAAGAATTTAGGTACTATAGCAGCTTAGCTGGCTTAAGGCTTAAATTATTTACCTAAATTAATGTCAAGGACCCTTTTTAGGGTTCCATAGTAAACGAGGATGTCCGTCTGTCTGTCCGCGGTTTAGCTCAGAGACACTTAGTACTAGAAAGCTGTAATTTGGTCACGCCGACAAAATGGTGAAATAAAAACAAGAAAAATATTTTTTTTCAGATACCTCCCCTAGACGTAAAGTGAAGATGATTTTTTTTCTCTCAATAATCCCATAGTGTGGGGTATCGTTGAAAAGGTCGTCGAAAATATTGTGAGTTTGCGATGACCATTTTTGGATTTACGGATCCGTTTTTGAAATATTAAGCTTTAAAGCGCTAATTTTTGTTAGAGTCAAGTGTCCCCCCCCTGCAAGATTAATGGTTGGTTTTGGGTAGGAGAAAAAATTCACGGCAGTAGCATATATTATAACGAAATTAAAAGGAAAACTATCACAGCTAAGTAGGCTTTACAAGTTAACGAATAATAATCGACCAACTTACATTTGCGGTTGCAAAAACATGTTCTCCTATACAGAATGTATGGGAGAACATGTTTTTCAACTACAAAGTTAAGTTTGTTTTTGGGATAAATTCATCCCAACTACGGAACCCTTCATTGTGCGTGGTCCGACACGCACTTGGCCGGTTTTTATAACCAAATATTATTTGCAAGAACACATTACTTAAACGTCAAAATTCCTTTTAAAAAGGGGGATGCTTAATTGATGCAGCCCTCTACACAAAAAGTGAAGATCCGAAAACCAAAACACTTCTTACAGCTTACCACGGTATAGTTGATTCTCAAATGCGCTACGGTGTCATTTTTTGGGCGAACTCAACGGATAAAGAAACAGTTTTTAAGGCCCAAAAAAGATGTCTCCGGTCAATGTTTAAACTTAAAACTACAGACAGTTGCAAGCCTTATTTTAAGCAGTACAATATCTTGACACTGCCTTGTCTATATATTTTCGAAGTAGCTATGTTTGTCAAACAAAATCCAAGTCGTTTCGAACGTTTAGCTGATGTATTTCCAAGAAATAGGCGTGACAATAGTAAATTACGTCAATTGCCGTGTCAAACTACTTTGGTGCGCAAAAGTGAATACTGTATGGCTCCAATTATTTACAATAATTTACCAAGTGGTTGGAAAGACTTGACAACAGTGCTGTTTAAGAGTAGACTACGTAGTTTTTTAAAGGATAAGGCGTACTACAGTGTGACTGAGTTTTTATCAGAGAAATTCTTTTGCTGAAATGTTGCTCCCTTATGGTAATATTCTAATAATTATTTCATATTGACATTTTTATTCTTTTTATTTAATTTATTATTTTAGAAGAGAATGTGACCTACCTATACCTATCTGTTTATGTGCCATGTTAATTTATTGACATTTTATTATTATTGGCATGAAATTGTGACATGTACCTTGACTTTTTATTTTCATTTTGTTAATGTTACATTTGATTACCTATCTATTTACCTAAACAATTTTGTATGCCTTCTGGCGGGACGTAGTATGGACCGATATTTATTTGTAACAGCTGTATAATCTTTTACCCTATGTTCACAAAATTAATAAATGAATTTGAAAAAAGAAATTGGAGAGAGGATAACAAATGCTCATGAACTTACTAAGAAGTTCATGAGCATTTAGCACCTATATAATTATATCGCTTCGACAATGTTCAGCCAACCGGTAAAGCATTTTCCTCTTTATCTCGATTTACACATGTTTAAAAACAAACTTAAGTATTTATTTATACAGTTCAATTTAATACGGGGTGACGCATTAACTCTTCGACACATTCACAATTACTTTGTACGCAAAACACGTAGACTTTGCAGTAAAATCATGATTTGGTTTTAAAGTTTGTATTTTATCTTATAGCTGGAATGTCGCTCTAGTATTTGAACCTTTCTCTTTGTTATACTCCTAAATTCCTTGATGCAGTTTTTGTTTCAATGGTTCGTTTTTAGGGTTCCGTAGTAAACAAGGAACCCTTATAGTTTCGTCATGTCCGTCTGTCGTCTGTCCGCGGTCTAGCTCCGAGACCCCTAGTACTAGAAAACTGTAATTTAGCGTAGGTATATATTTTAATTACGCCGACAAAGTGGTAAAATAAAATTATGAAAAACATTTTTTTTTAGGGTACCTCTCATACACGTAAAGTGGTGATGTTATTTTTTTCTTTTTTTAACCCATAGTGAGGGGTATCATTGAAAAGGTCCTTTAAAAACATTGTGAGTTTGCGAAAACCATTTTTGGATTCAGGGATCCGTTTGCGAAATATTAAGCTTTAAAGTGCTAATTTTTGTTAGAGTCAAGTGTCCCCCCCCCCTGCTGGCTAAATGGTTGGTTTTGGGTGTGTGAAAAAAATCACAACAGTAGTTTATATAACGAAATTAAAAGGAAAACTATCACAGCTAAGTAGGCTCTACAAGTTAACGAGTAATAGTCGACCAACTTAACTTTGCAGTTGCAAAAACATGTTTTCCCATACATTCCGTATGGGAGAACATATTTTTCAACTACAAAGTTAAGTTTGTTTTTGGGATTAATTCATCCCAACTACGGAACCCTTCATTGTGCGTGGTCCGACACGCACTTGACCGGTTTTCCTTCTAAGATTAGAGTAGGACTTAAAATACTCATGCCTCGTAAACCGAAGAGAAAGAGTCCCCTATTTAATAGGACACTTTTGACGTGAATACGTCTTTTTTGCTTCCATAGTGGTAGTCAATTCAAAAAACGAATGATAGCAAAATAGGGGGATACAGTTTGATACTGCAGCTACGTATCTATCATCTACATTGAAAATTTAATTACATCACTCGATAGCTAAAGGATCAAAGAAATCGTCTCTAAGGAATATTATTGTATGTATGTATTGTATTGTATAATTGCATATCACATGTGTGAGCACTGTGACCATGTTGTACATTCCATAAAGCTACCATTTACTGGGTACGTCTTTCATTGACTTGAATGTGCTCTGGCAGCTGAGAGTATGTCATGCTCACTCAAATGTCTCGCTGATGGTGGCGTGTGTGTTGGATCATTAAGTTCCCTTCAAAATGGTTGAGCTAAATGGTGCTGATCCATGCGTCATGTTCGTGAACGGGCGCCGTCAGTAGGGACTGGTCATCTCTTAGCTGCCACGGTTTATTTTATTTTAATTTATTTAAATTTTTGAATTGTTATTATATTTTTATTACGGACGCTTTTAACGTGCACGTCTTTCTACATTGTTCTCACATGTATAAATTCAACACGAATGATGTAACCAATATTTTGTAACAATATTTTGATTTAAAAGAGTGTCCGTGGAGTTTCTTGCCCGTTCTTCTCCATAGGTACCTACTACGCTTTGGAATGGGCAACTAGCTTCATTTTTCTGACTGACCGACCCCTTGACAATTCAAAAGTACCTGTAATTGGTTTATTTGAAATAAATGCTTTGAGTTTGAGTTTGAGTTTTGAGATTACTCGTAACGTGCACGTATTCACGTAAAACACACGGCCGTGTCCACGACACAGTCACACCCCATTTTTTTACATTTCAAAGACTGTCTACCTATGCCTGTGTGCCTATTTGTGAAGAAGTGAATATCCATATATGCTGGGCAGTGCTGGGTAACCAGCAGGCCAGCAGAATCCCTCAGCTACCAACTGCCTATGGGTAGCCAAGAACGACAACTACAATAAAGTCGAAAACTTTAGAGTATTATCCTTCTTGATACAATAACTATTATATCAGATCACTATCACTTGCCAGTCTAGTCTTGCAACGCTTTAAAATCAATATTGTACACGTACGATTGTAATTAACAACTTTATTTTGAAGTGCGTAGGTCAGTACTCCAAGGAAGAAGAAATTGTTTTAATCATGTAAAATAAAGTATTTCTCTAATCTACATAGTTCGTGTTTCATAATTATAACAATTTCCTGGGTTGCAATCTAAACTGAAAGAATTTGGTTAATAGTTAGTTACACTTCAGTGTTAGAGGTCTTCCCAATCAAAGACGGCAAGCGTATTGTGTTTCTCCTGAGTTCCAACTTGTTCTCAAATAAATATAATAGTCAAGTCCTTTGATGGATATGGTTCCAGTTTCGTAACATGGGAGACTTGGCAAAGAAAGCCAGCAAAGTTGTCCAAGTCCCAGTTAAATTAACAATATTACAGTGCCAGTTTAATCAGTAAACCACAACTAAAGCCGATACTATAAACCAGTCTGATTGCACAACTTTCTGTTGCACTAACTTGTTTTCATTGCGTATCCTACACTCTACGACAGCTGTTTTAAGACCTATAGAGTAATTCACATGCCAGATACCTTATAATGTTACAAACACAAAATCGGAACTGCACAAACACATAAAATTTTGGACCATAAACAAAAACGTGTATCACGTGCATTTAGCAGAATGGCAGATAACATTACAGACGGTATTAGTTGGATCAAGGATATCAACGTTTCTTATCAAATAATCATGCGGGCGATAGGAAATGTTTTGCGGAAAGAACCTCCGTTTTGTGAAATTAAAATCATGACCTATATTATTTTACAGTGTTTCTGTTGCCTAAAATGTAAGTTTTGGATATTCCGATAAGGCGCTGAGCAGACGATGCAAAATTTGTCCGCGGACAATTTGGAATCGTATGGACATCTAACGCGCACGTTGGACAAAGTGCCGCCGGGATTTCCATTAGATTCCAAATTGTCCGCGAACAAATTTTCCATCGTCTGCTCAGCGCCTAACCGTTCGGTTGAACCCAGAAGTGATTGTCCTATAAAAAATATTTTAGAATAACAACATTTTTGAAAGTTCAGTGTTTAGGAGGGATATGAAATACATTATAACTGGTGTTCATTCAAGTTTTGTGGAGGAAAACTCTTAAAGAAATAGTGCAATCGATGACACACACAAAATGGACGACTAACGTTTAGGCATCATTTATAGATTTTTCCTTATTACATTGTTCTATAAACACTGGGATTACCTAGAGTTCAAAAATATGTCAATTTTATGTCGATCAAGAAAAATAAATAGAGGCTTGGCCTTTGCGACTGGGTAAGTCATTTATTGACCGATAAAACTGATGTAAGCCGTTCTTTTTATATGGAAAACTCAACCTGCATTGTAGACGTAGCCTAGTTTGAACTGCAAACAAACCGTTGGAACTTGGCTCTATTTTTGCAAGTAATATTTATTGATGGAGCGACAGTTCATCAGAAAGTTTCCGTTTGCATACCTGCTCATTGTGTGTGTGTGACCCAATTCTGTCAAGCACTCTCACTTTTCGTGAGAAGTAATGGACCAATGTGCTTGTTCGGTTTTCTTATTATAGAAGTAACATATGTGATCGTCTTATTTGACGTTTGAGTGAGTGAGTGAGTGAATGAATTAATGTATGTTACTTTTACCTTTTACAAATTTATGGCCTGATAAAGACAGCAAAGTGAGGTGCGGAGGGCAAAATCCTGGATTCTAGATAGCAGTATATCGCAATAGGTTAAACTGCCTACCAATTTACTGACAAGCTCAATAGTGGTTTGCGTGGTGTAGCGGTAAATAGTACCTATACTCTGTTATTGGCGAGCCGAGTGTTTGATTTTGCTATTTAACTATGACCTCCTTGGAATTGTTTCACATATAATTCAACCACCGTTAGGAAATCTAGATAAAGCAGTTTACACAATGTGGGCTCGATTGGGAGAAAAGTTACTGAAATGGCCTTTATAGGTAACTAAAGTCTTGATAAACGAACGTAGACGTGGGACGTGGGGGTACTAAATTTAGGACCAATTTTACCAATGAAATTGAACGCGATCAGCACATCTAAACTGCGTTCAAGAGCTTTGAGTGTCAATATTCAATAACAATATAATGATACTGACAGATTGGTGAAACACAACAAGAAATGTTACACACATTCAAACAAAATCGCAGTTTCTGTGTTACATTTTCATGTTGCATTGCATAAATTTAGATGGCACATTTGTGTTACATTTCATGTAACGATTCACCAATCTGTGTACCGGTCATGTGTCTGTATCTGTACTGGTTGTGATTGTCTGATCGCGGTCAGTTTCATTGGTGGAATTCGCCCTTACAGTCTGGCCGTCGAGAGAATGCGTTCTTGACACCTGTCAGTTTCATACTAACGAATAAGTGTTTTGCGAATTTGATCCTTATTACTACTTAAAATTGTCCAACTGACAGGTGTCAGGAACGCATTATTTAGTAGGCCGGACTGTAGTCTTGTGCATCCTGCACGCTTAGCATGACCACAATAGAAACGGGATTTGTCGACGGAAGAATAGACAAAATGACAGATAAACAATCACAATCTGTCATTTTGTCTATTCTTCCGTCGACAAAACCCGTTTCTATGGTTGTCATGCTACGCGTCCTAGATAGATAAATAGATATATGCTATCAGCGTCCTTGCTGACTGACAAATCTTCTCACCGCTACAGCATAGCCTATTCCCGCATATCTACATGCTTGTGCCGAGATTTAACTAGTAGTCGAGTACATATCTTGGACTGGACATACTTTCACATTGCCAGCACCACTAGCCCAATGTTATTTCTGCATGCATCGATACGCCCTGATAAACAGCCTACATGCAATCTCGTATAACACCGGTAATATAATCTATCTTATCCTACGTCATTCAGTTCAATATTTAATAACTGTTTACTGTGTGCCCGTTTTAACATTGAAAGTAAACAATGAGTTGTAAAAAGTAAACATATCAGGCCACCTGTGATAGCTTTTGCAGGTTGTTGAAAAACACAGGTAAATTTTGTGCAGTCTTTATCGTACTTTTTTAGCCCGATTATCAGGGGTCCCGGCATCATCATTTCCTCAGGTGCTACCTGTGTCTACTCATCATCATCAGCTTATAGCAGTCCACTGCTGGACATAGGCCTCTCTAATTGCACGCCATTCAGCTCGATTCTCGGCAACTCTCATCCAGCTGCTACCAGCCACCCTTCGAAGATCGTCACTCCATCTAGCCTGAGGGCGTCCTACCTTACGTTTGCCAATTCGCGGTCTCCACTCAAGAACACGTATACCCCAACGGTCATCGGTTCTACGGCTGATATGGCCGGCCCTCTGCCACTTCAGCTTGCTTATTCTGCGAGTCGAAAACTTTGGTTCTCTGCCGGATCACTTCGTTCCGGATTCGATCCCTCAGAGAGACTCCAAGCATAGCCCGCTCCATGGCTCGCTGAGCAACCTTAAATTTATGGACCAGCCGTACCGTGAGTGTCCACGTTTCGGCTCCGTAAGTCATAACAGGCAGGACGCACTGATTGAAGACCTTCGTCTTTAGGCTCTGTGGAATACGCGACGAGAAGACTCGACGAAGTTTGCCAAACGCTGCCCAGCCCAGCTGAATTCTTCTGTTAGCCTCCCTCTCAAAGTTGTTCTTACCAAACTGCAGAGTTTGCCCGAGGTAAACGTATTCTCGAACAACCTCGAGAGCACCGCCATTGACAGCAATCGGCCCCGGAGTGACGTGTTCGTTGAACATAACCTGGGTTTTGTCCAAGTTCATCCGGAGACCAATGCGCACAGAAGAATTAACTAGGCCGTCCAGCATCTGCTGCAAGTCATGCAGCGATTCGGCCAGTATGACGATGTCATCTGCAAATCTCAAGTGTGAGATGTATTCGCCGTTGATGTTAATGCCACGCCCTTCCCAGTTCAGCGTCTTAAACACATCCTCCAATGCGTTAGAGAACAATTTTGGGGATATGACATCCCCTTGTCTCACCCCTCGACGCAGGGGGATATGTTCAGTACGCTGATCCTGAATTTGGACGGTCATTGTCGCGTTTTCATACAGACATCTCAGCACTTGGATGTATCGCCAGTCGACTTGGCATCGCTGCAGAGACTCCAAAACAGACCAGGTCTCGACAGAGCCAAAAGCCTGTGAGTGTCTACTCAACTCAGCGTAAAATATTTTTAAGGAATGACAATACATAAAGTTCGTTTTTTAATCTCAGAGACTAATTTGACATTTCAAGTGATTGTTGTTTGTTTTTTCAATTTGGAGTTTGACATTTGCACTTGTCAAATTAGTCTCTGGGATTAAAAAATGAACTATAGGCGCCATATACACGGGCGAGAGTATCGCGGTAATAGTCACACCGCGCCGCGGCCGTGGCATCAACTGCAACAGAAACTGTATGGAGCAAACTCCACAAGGCGATATCATCGCAACGAGAATTTGATGGTACGGCGAGATTATTGCCGCGATTCTCTCCCCTGTGGAGATGGCGCCAAACTCTAAAGGGTTAAGAAAATTTTCAAATTTAAACAAAATGTCTATGATGTAGGTAATTTCACTTAGCAATGTTTGGCAACATGCTCTGTGATTTACTTTAGATCTAGGTAAGTATGTTAGTCGCGGAGGTGCTCTGCTCTTCATTGGCTAATGCAGTCTTTGGGTCAAAGAATTGACCACAATGAGTGTGAATAAAGGTCAGCAATTACGACAAGGCATCTGTACCGCAGGCAGCATTTGAGTGTTGCTGCACATCAAAATTATATTTATGTGGTAGGTACTTACCTACCTACCCACATACTAGTAGGTATAGGTACTATATAATTCCTTCCATATGTTTGCCACAAAACTATACCCCAAGTTACAGACAGGATCTTCTATTGCAAAAGACAATGTCTACAAAAAATTGCAAAATGAAATAGGTAATGTGCTGGTTTAGTGATATCTTGGCTGGGCTCACTGCCACTCACAATTTTCACTTTAAAACTATTTTAAGTAAGGGGGTGTGTCCAGCATTAAATTCTTGGTATTTAGCTACGTGCATCGTGTCTTTATCAACTGCACTAAAACCAGCTGACATTTATATCAATCTGAATCAAAAGTAAACGTTATAAAAATTCAAGGCCGTCCACCGATGGAATAATAAAATAACTTGAATTCCTTAACTCTTAACAATTAAAATTCCACCGTAATTGCAGGTTTTAAAGTTTAATTTGGCCTGTTTTAGTTTTGTCGGCGTGGCTGACAAGCCGATTGAATACTGGCCGCTGATTGGTCGAATGTTACGCTTGTGAATGTAAGCATGTGAAATGCATTGTTTGTGTTTTACACAATAAGGACATTACACTTTATTTATGTAAAAATTTACTAACGCATTTTTTAACTATTGTATTATACGAAATATGGTGTGAATTAATTAAATTGAAAGATAAAGATAACATCGATTGGTAAAAAGTTCGATTTCATAACATTTTTAATTGTTTTTTGGCAAGTTTATTTCGACAAGATTCAGTTCGTTTCACACAATAATTTTGAGTTTTATTCATTAATTTAATTCCTACGATAAAAACGGCACAGGTTCCGAAATAGACCCAGTTAGCATTGAAATAAACGATAAATACATTATTTTGCATTCCTAAAATTGGCATTGACATTTCGGCTGGCGGAAAGATTTTCGCAGTCGGAATTAGGCAAAAGTCAATGATATAGGTTATAAGTTAATTACATTTAGACATTAATTAACTTGTTGCGAAACCTAGGAATGCTATAATCTCAAGGCGAGCCTTTCAACTTTCAATATTTAACACTGTGTACGGAAAAAAATAATACAAACAGAACACTCACCCTTCTACGCCTCCAAAATACATTTTGATATCACTGACTTATATCCCACAGGAAAAATATAAGTGACGTGTACAACACAATAAATAACGAAAACGATTTATTACTTTCTCGCAATAACAACTCGTTTGTTATTACGTTAACCACAAACACAACCCTCTGTAGCGAAAGCGGGCGCTCAACTGAATGAATGAATGAAGTTTGCTTGAATGAAATTAAAAGTGAGAATGACCGAACGACGGCATTGAACGACTGCTAACGATGGTAGTGTTGTAACAATCATGTCATAGTTGGTTGATAATGGTTACGTTAGACAACGTTATTTTTTTTAAAATCGAAGTCGTTATGTTATTTTATTGTTTATGAGTTTTTCGCTTTTACCATACTGTCGATTAGATCAGAATCGACAGTATGGTGGTGGTATGGTTTATGCTAACTGACAAAATATCAGTCGGTATTAAATACTAGTTTTATTTAAAAAAATACTGGTAATAGCTTTATTCTGACGACATTATTATCATCGTATTACGTAGAATCGTAGATCATGTGTACATTTTTTTTGTACGAGTTAATGCTAACGATGGCATAAAGTCTGAAATTCTGTTCACGGGAAAAAGTCGCCTGAATTGCGAGATATTAGTGATAATTATTATCAAATTGGCTGGATTACCATTCAGGGAATCGAACCCGAGATCAAACCGTCAAACGCCTCACTGGTGTCTACTTCATCAATTAAATTGATTTTAACTGGTCGTGACGTCGTCTTCTAATCAGTGTAACCCAAACGGTCTCGAGTTAGACAGCCAGCATCAATTTAATGCTTTCCTCAATTTCATGCATGCGAACAGAGGATTGGAAAACGCTAGTTTGCAAAAATAAAGTAGGGACATTAAAACAACAAGTAGGTAACATCTCGTATATTAATCCATAGTAATATTGATATCGCTCACACATAAACATACAACTCTCGCCTAACGAATATAATGTTAAAACATCGAATACACAATCGAATAAACTTGAGGAACGTTGAGATCTTTAATTATCCATCGACTATTTTAGATACCCGTTTATGCTAATCGTAGGCTGGTAGGCAAGTCATTATTAGATAAAGTTAATTAAAATTTTATTTGAAATGCTCCGGCTACAGTATTCTAATTATACAGCCAATCAAGTTTGTTCGGCTAATTGAAATCTCTCTATAAGTTTTTGCACATTTGCTTTAGTTTCTTCTTTGAATTATATTTTGTCCAATTTCATAGTCTAGTTTAAGTTCAAAGATACAGTTCACTTATAAAAAAACAGGCACTGAAGACCGATATTATTTATTTACCAGTACAGCTTATAATGACTAATTTTGAGATATTATACTAACGAATATTGCTTACTTTTGTAATTCTATTTATCCTGTTTATAACAAAACCTGTTTTTTTTTAAATAAGGCATTGCATGTCTTGTGTTTGTGAAAATTTTATACTTTAAAACACAATGTAATTCAATTGTGAATATTTTGTAGTCTGTTAACCAATCAAATAAAACCAGTACCCTAATTGCGTAACTTATTTTCGTAAACAATTATACCTAATTTGTTTCATTTTGATAGTTCAACAACATTCATTGCGTTATTTACGTTGTTGAGTAGATTTTTTTTCCAACTTATGAAGCAATGGAATAGCAATCTGTTTCAAATCCAAACAGATTGTGTTGTATTACGTAATTAGGGTACTGATGATTTCAACAAATATACTATAAAAACCGAACTATGACATTGGTGAGATAATTTAGATATAAATAACGGAAGGAAACAACGATAAGGTCCGAAATTTTAGCCATAAAGGGCCTCTAGCTTACCTATATATGGGAAAGGTACATCATTATTCATAGGCATTATGCAAAATACATAGAATGTACTATTTAGAGTTGAGTGAGGATAAAGTAACTAGGATAAGTACTACATTTGTATCAGTTATACGCGTTTTAAATTTGGAGTTACTAGAGCAGACTTAGAGCGTGTTTAAGCTTGAACATGAAATATCTCGTGCAAGTCACGCCCCAATATCTAATTATAGGACTAGGTACTTAATTCTCTAACTTAACACTTTATAGTTCCTCTTTATAACAACATATTGGTTATCTAACATCATTTATTACGTAGTATTAGGTACAATTAAGTTCTGACAGTCTTTTCAATAAATAAATTCACTTTTAAAAAACATTCACTGAAGTACGCACATTTATAGTTTTAAAATAGCTCGTTATCAAACTATTCTTACATCATAACGGTTAAATAACTAAGTTATTTATACGTTACAACAATATAATTTTTTACACACATTAAGATTAACAGTTACTATGCGTTCGCACTGGCGAAACATCACAACAAAACATGTTAAAATCTCTAGTGCCTGTCAAACTTTGTATGGAAAATTAACAGAAAATAGAGATTCCAACATGTTTCGTTGTAAATGTTTCGCCAGTGCGAACGCACAGTTAGAATGACTTTTCTACAGTAGGACGCGTTTAGTAACAATATACAGATAAAAAACGACTTTTATAGACTGTATTACGTTATTTTAACGGTTAAAACGTTATTTCCTAAACGCATGCGACGGTTGACTGGAACTGTGGGTTCTGCCGTCGCATTGCTTGTCGTCACCTGAAAATAATAATACAATTTTAAATGTTTGTTGAGAACTTCATTATAAGCGCTGTATTGCAAACTGCGAAAATTAAAGATGCATAGTGACATCTGTTGAATTTCTAATGCAACTGTCAACGCAGGAAAAGTAGGGATGGCGCTGCAATTAACTACATGTAACCAACATAGATGGCGTTATATTAAGTTTTGTATTTTTAGGAGTAGTTGATATATAAAATGAGTTAAAAAGAGTGTCGCTGTATAAAATTTCTTCTTTCTTTGTAAAAATACGTTTATTTAAATGTACCTGTCAGCAGCAGTAGTAGTGGTGGTAGAAGTAGTATGGTTGTTTGCTTCATGTTCTTCTAGGGAGTGGGAGTGAGTGGGTCTGTTGTGTTGCCGACGAGAACCTTCCCCATCTGACTCTCGTCTCGGACCTCCACCGCCGCAGAAACACTTGCAGATTATGCGTTTGAATGCGAATCTGAAAAAATTACAATAAAACATTTAAATTAAGTATGTAGAGCTGCATGGATTAAGTTTTGCCTTTACATGACATGTTTCCATGGTCCAAAATGTTTATATTCGTTAAAAATTGGGTAAGTAAGTATTATTATGTTTTGAAAACAACATACACGTAAATTCAGGTTTTGTTCCATAGGGTAGGTACAGAACGCTTCCTGCTACGTTCTTAACGAAGACACGCCCCACTCCGCGATTACTGTACTGTAAGCTGACCTCTAGTACGGCGCAGAGCGGAGTGGGGCGCGTCTTCGTGGATTGCAATATCTATATCTATCTTCTCCTTTTGCTTCGTTTACGTTTATACGATGTTAGTTGCTTGTAAACAAGCATCAGTGAATTTAAGGAAGTTAATTAGGCAGTAAAGAGGTAGATGTATTTAAAAAATAAATTGGATGCCACCATCATCCTCTTTTTATATAGGTATCATCGCGGACACTGGCGGTGGACCCCTTTTTAACCTTACTACTCTAGATTTAGGGGTGAAAAGTGGTCGACCGCATTTTTCCGCGGTAGCACCTTCTTCTCCAAACTTGTCAAGTTGACAGTTAGCCGACGTTCGCACGGACGTAATAAAATCGCGGCGGGATTTTATCACGCACTGGATTTCCAACATGCTGGGACGCACTCTCGTCCCAGCGCGTTGAAAAAAACACTGTTGGATTTTCAACTCTCGGCGCTAAGCAGAGCGCTGAAAATCAAGTGCACGAAAAACAATCGCCGCGATTTTATTACGGACGTGGGCTTAGCTTCACAATTTCATTGTGGTCCCTTTCGAGGCACAACTCCACGGAAACATTGACCATCAACAATTCTACAGTACATGAACGATTATTATCACCTAAAGTCCTTCGAAAACAGCGCATAAATCAGCGGGTTGATCGCCGAGTTGCAGTACCCCAACCAGAACAGTACGGAGAAGACGATGGGACTGACGCACTCTCCACAGAACGCCCGCACGACGTACACGCTGAAGAAGGGGAGCCAGCAGAACACGAAGCCTCCCACTATGATGCCGAGGGTCTTGGCTGCTTTCGTCTCCATGCGGAAGCGTTTCACCTGGAAACAATTTTGGGAGTAGATAAAATAGACCAGGGTGGCAGGATATCGCGCATAAACTGTAACTATGAATATTGAGCACATGATTCTAGACCCTTAGCGTGGAAATTTTTCGTAAGTTATAAAAAAAAAACAGTGGCACTCCGGGATTGGCGACAGAAGTGACAACTTGAAAAATAATCGACACCTCGGTAATCAATGCGTTGATGTCTTTTACCCACGAACCGCGGTAGTCAACGCTGGTGTCGTCACAGTGTCGCGAAATCAATGGTTTAGTCAAAAATG
This sequence comes from Agrochola lychnidis, assembly GCA_963680765.1. NCBI lineage: Eukaryota > Metazoa > Arthropoda > Insecta > Lepidoptera > Noctuidae > Agrochola > Agrochola lychnidis. The sequence goes on along the minus strand of OY796869.1, from coordinate 14,364,399 downwards.
CCCAACTATGTTTCATAGAAGATTGCAATATCTACGCGGTCAAAACGTATGGACAAGCAAACTTTTTGTTCAGAATCATGTACTGAATCCATAGTAACAGGTTGTGCATCCATCCATGTCCCTGCCACACTGTATAATGTAAAATTTTACGGGAGGTATTTTGTATGTAGTAATTGGCCCTTAAAAGTGGTTATAAACCAAACGAGCTTATGCGCATTCTATCCCCACTCTACCATATCCTGTTAGCCAACGTTCGTACGGACGTAATAAAATCGCGGCGGGATTTTATAGCGCACAGGATTTTCAACTCTCGGTGTTAAGCCAAGCGTTTAGAATTCAACGCACACTCGTCCCAGCGCGTTGAAAAAACACATTGTTGGATTTTCAACTCTCGGCGCTAATCAGAGCATTGAAAATCAAGTGCACGAAAAAAAATCGCTGCGATTTTATTACATCCATGCGAACGTCGGCTTAGTGTAGGCACAGATGAACACATGTGGGACACTCCGCATTTTAGGTATGAAGCTACAAGTAGGTACGCGGCGGCCTCGACTTGTCAAATTCTGTGGGCTTATCGTAGTCAGAAGATATGTATAAGGGTAACGCGAAAGAGAGGCAAGTTCTAGGTGAATATAACTGTAGGTAATAATTGCGGTGCGACCTGAATTACACTTTATTGTGTCACACGAAGAGTCGCTTTTTATTTAAATGATTTTGCGGAGTGTCCCATCTGCACTTATCTGTGGTGTAGGTAAACAGTATTGAGCAGTTTTAAATATACATTCTGAAAATGTCATGAATATCAAGAAAATAATGCTCATGCTTGCCTTAAAAAGTAATTTTCCATTACACAATTTAAATATCTTGCGATTATGGTGGTTCCTCGCAAAATAATAGATTAGGTATAGACTATAGAGGTACGAGGAACAGAGTGTAAAGTTCACTCACCCTCCTTAGAAAAGGGAGGATCTTCCGACCAGTACCCCAATTGCGTAATACAGTACAATCACAATCTGTTACGATTTGAAACAGATTGCTAATTCATTGCTTCATAAGTTGGAAAAAAAATCTGCTAATTGTTTACGAAAAGAAGTTACGTAATTAGGGTACAAATGGGTGTCGTGTCCAGTGGGCAACTGCCGAACGATTGTTGTCAGGACATTGTATATACAGGGTTACTGGTAACTCGACGTATTCCTTGCAGGACGTCATAGTAGGGTTAAAATGCAACAAATTAAGCCACCAAATGTTCTACCGAAATTCAGTAGTTTTTGAATTAGTTAAGAGTTTTAGTTTTTTTATGAAAAATCCCAGATTAAATCATTTGAAACCAATTTAAAAATGATTTACGGCGCGACTGTACTGAAATTTAAGTTATTATCATAGTTGACGCCGTAGCAGACCTTTGTTAATAATTAAAAGTTCAATAATGCCTAAAACTTTGGCAAATATCACTAACCAAACATTTGATTTTTTGTAATTTTTGCTATTACTTCATAAAAAATGTAGTCTAGTGCAAAAAAAAAATGCTATACCTGGTGTACAAATTACTAAGAAAATATCCTTGTCTTATCAGCTATCCAAAAAGGTATGAAAGTTAATACAAAATTATGGACTACATTATGAAAATCGTTTTTGATTTAGTACAGGCGTGCGTTTCACAAAAAGGTTATTCGAAAAATCAAAAACAAAATCGTGAACATTATTATTCTTTTTAATCAATATTAAAAATTTTAATTACACACATTTCACACGTCTTGTTCGATGTGCTGCCCTCGGTTTCGAATACATGTTCTTATTCGCTTCCTTACTTCGGTTTTTGTTATTCTTGATGTGATTGTTGCCCTCATCTGGACCGCCGCATTTGTAATTCTCTCCCTTAGTTCTTCAATTGAATTTACTGGGGTCACATAAACTAGATCTTTCATATGACCCCAGACGTAAAAGTCTAGTGGCGTCAGATCAGGGCTTCGTGCAGGCCACGGAATCGGCCCACCGCGCCCTATCCATCGGTTTGGATAGTTTTCATCCAGCAATTGTCGAATTGTGATTCGGAAGTGGGCTGGACATCCGTCATGTTGGTAAATCATGTTTGCTCTTCTTTCTTCCGGTACATCCGTGAGCAGTGCTGATAAATGATTTCTGAGGAAATCTTCATAAAGTTCCCCATTTAGTGTTCGGGGTAAAAAATGTGGGCCAATTAATTTGTCGTCAATAATACCCATCCAAACATTAAGCGAGAACCTTCGCTGGGATGCGGTTGGTTTCAGTTTTTTAGGGTTTGCTTCTGCTTCAGGTGCCCAGTAATGTAAGTTGTGGTAATTTGTGATATCATCACGATAAAAACATGACTCATCGGTCCACAGAATGTTTTTTAAAAAGTTTTCGCTGTCGGCGTCGGCACTTAGCATAAAACGACAAAATTCAAGCCGTCTCGGCGGATCTCCTTCTTCTAATGACTGGATTGGTTGGTAATGGTATGGATGTCGGCCTGACAAGTGAACTTCAGACCAGACTTTCCACTGTGACATACCAAGCTCACGCGCTACGAATTTTGTCGATGTGTTAGGATCGTCAATAAAACGTTGAAGAATAAGCTCCTCGTCCTCAGCCGTGTATCTCCGGGAACGACCAGTGTCAACTTGCCTGCTTCTTTGGACGCTGCCAGTTTCAGATATTCGCCGATAAGTCGATCCGATGACACTAACGTGGAGGAGTCGGCGGTTGGGAAAGCGAAGTTGATATTCTCGCCGCGCCTCAGCAGCGTTACCGTCACAAAGTCCGTAACAGTACATTATGTCAGCGTATTCAGGATTAGAATATGCAGCCATAGTCAGCGCTTATGAAGGCACAGCACAGCACAAGAGCAAGATACGCAGCAACAGTTAGGGAAATAGCCAGTAACAAAACACGAGCTTGCGCGACGTAGAGTTGAAACTAACTAACGCTGACGACCAAATTTTGCAAAATCGCATCCCCTGTCATGCCGAGAGAACAATAGCGACCAATCACAAAGCTCCCCGAGTGTTTGTAGTTCAAGCGCAGGTAAAAACTACGAATAATACGAATACGAAACAATAGGTTGACCGTCTCGCAATTTTACCTGTCCCCCATAAAACTCTTCTCTTCCCTGGCACACATGCAAAAGTATTGACAATCATACCTTTCTGAATAACTGATAAGACAAGGATATTTTCCTAGTAATTTGTACACCAGGTGTAGTATTTTTTTTTTGCACTAGACTACATTTTTATGAAGTAATAGCAAAAATTACAAAAAATTAAATGTTTGGTTAGTGATATTTGCCAAAGTTTTAGGCATTATTGAACTTTTAATTATTAACAAAGGTCTGCTACGGCGTCAACTATGATAATAACTTAAATTTCAGTACAGTCGCGCCGTAAATCATTTTTAAATTGGTTTCAAATGATTTAATCTGGGATTTTTCATAAAAAAACTAAAACTCTTAACTAATTCAAAAACTACTGAATTCGGTAGAACATTTGGTGGCTTAATTTGTTGCATTTTAACCCTACTATGACGTCCTGCAAGGAATACGTCGAGTTACCAGTAACCCTGTATACTAGTCGCGCGGTAAACTCTGCTTGGCCGATGTAGGATTTTGCGTATCGTCAGTGTGATGCATGGTTCGAATGTGGCGATATAGTTGCCGCTACAAGGTCATACTTTTAGAACTTTTCTTAGGTTTCGCAAAAGGCGGTAAGACGATAATTTTCCAAGAGATGACAACAAGTATCACTTGATAAGATACTACCAAATATCTCAGACCAAATAAAAAACCAAGACACAGCGCCGTCAAATTTGACGTGAGGCCGGTTTCTTATTCGGCCCTGGTTCAGGCCATGGTACGGAGCGAGAGGAAATGGGAGGCCGTCACTTCCTTCTGCGAAGCAGTAATACTCGCGAAGGAGGAGGCGAAATTCGCGCCCTCACACCCCTAACCGCCGCAGGAGGAGACGCACTGGGCGTCGGGAATCGCAGGCTGATTTGCGGCCACCGTAGGCGCGGGCTTGCGGACGGTGAGCAATGGGTAGCTCGCCGTCCGATAAGGACCAAGCCCGGGTCGATGGCGCGTTGTGTTCCACGCGCGCCTCAAAGAGATGTCAGTAGAATTGACGGGGTCCGCTAGGGCCGATGCCTGCCGGGGGTGCGAAGAAAACCGAAAAGGAGATCGTGGCCCCCGGCAACAGGGCAACCGAAGGAACACGGGTGGATTTTAGTCAGTAAGAGTCTGACACGCCCTCCCGCTCCGCCCAGAGCGGGAGAAGTTATTTGATAATATCCCACCCAAAAAAAAGGCCGGTTTCGTAAACATGTGTGCACTTAGTGAAGTGTAGTTTGATTGTAGTTTGATTGTTAATGGTTTTAAATGTGTGCGTGTGAGCGTGTATGCACAGAGGGAGGTGTAGTTTTGGTATGCTTCACTGTATTTTTCGCAGCGCTATGTCGTGGTTTTTTAATTGGTCTGAGTCAAATACTACTAACACATTGTCAAAAGTTCTGTGATCTTTCTATGAAAAGATAAATCTTAAAAATCAAAATCATCTATTCAAACTAGGCTGAGAATCAGCAGTTTTCGAACGTCAAAATTACATAAGACAATCCCCCAAAACGCCCATCCTTCACCACTTCCTAGTGTCTTTCGCTGGGAAGAAGTGGCGTAGCAGCAAAAAAACTAACCTGTGCTTTAATATTCCTCTTCCCCATCCTCCGAGTGGTCCTGGGCTTATCATCATACTCATCATACAACGGTCCTGGAGCCAGATGATGTGACGGCCGCACCCTCAACCTGCTTTCTGTCAGCTCCCTCCCATCTCTTTCATAATGTACTGCGTAGAGGGAAGGGCTCGGAGATCTACTTGAAGACCTGGAGTTCTCGTGAGCAGGACATATCTGTTCTGATGAAGGATATGACACCGAGATCTTGACTTTTTCGTGAGCTCGTCTCGCGCTTGAGTGTCTGGAAAGAGAAGAGTCATCTTTATGGTCATATTTATTTACTGGGCGAGACGGGAATAATGTGAAAGTTACTACAGTATGTCCCCAAAGTAACTGATCAAAATGTAAACAAATCACTACATATCATAAAACAAAGTCCCCCCGCCGCGTCTGTCTGTCTGAACGCGATAAACTCAAAAACTCCTGAACGGATTTTCATACGCTTTTCACCAATAGACGGAGTGATTCATGAGGAAGGTTTAAGTATATAATTCATTGAAGTTTTGTGTAAATTTGCTGAAATATGATGATGATGTAAAATATTCCAAGTAGGATGAAATGAAAAAAAAAAAAGTGTGGAACTCGGGGACTGCCGCGGTAAAGCTATTGCATAGCATTTGTAACCTCCATACATCCTATTTGTCAACGCTACACTTGGGATGATGACATGATGACATAAAACAAAAATTACGTTTCCATGACAACAACAACATCACGTTTCCCATGACAACATCACGTTGTCATGGGAACCGCCATTACATGGTAGGCGGAGTGGGGGGTGTTAGGTTTTATTTTCGTTACGTTACGGAATTTCTTGATTCGGTCGCCGCGCTCGAAGCCCGCGATAAAAGCTATGCAATAGCTTAAAAATATTGACATATATTTATGTTCTGGTACCAGCACGAAGCTCGGGTGGGTTGTTAGTCTAAACGTAACGTAAGTCATAAAATGTACCTGTTGATGCAAATTGGTGATGTCAATTACAAATTGAGTGTTTTTATTTAATTATTTGAATACTTACTCCCGAACTTTTAATTTTATATCACCATACATCAGCTGTCTCTTAGAATACAGGCCATCCTAGTCTAAGAGACAGGGTACATTTTGTACAGATTTTGCAACTTGCAATGAATTGTAAATGTAATGTACATTATAAATGTGTTTCTGTATTTTTTGTGAATAAACCTTTATTATTATTTAGATGTTTTTAATTTTCGTCAATTGAGATTACTTTTAAAAACCTCCATTGACTGAACAGACATTATATCTAGTTTCGATAACGAGAGTAGGTACCTAGTGGCCACCCCTTTTCTTTTTTTGAGAGATTTTCCATGGCTCTAATTACACTTTTCCTAAATAAGGAAGAATTTTGCCTAGCTTAGAATTTATTGCAGTAGCTGGTACTTCAAACATATCGTGTTTAATGGTAACCATCATGTACAGTAAAAATATGTTGTTAATGTCCCTCGGCAAACCTCGTGTTTCGTCAGTCGTCGGATTTCTATCAGTTGCCCTTTGCACTGCAGACCGGACGCTCTCAATCGACTTGGAAGTACATAGAGTTGTTAATACTCTTTTAACTTAATGTTATTTATTTTAAAAATAGGAAAGCTGCTAAAGTCGCAGGCACGACAGATAGGAAAATAGTTTTACAGTTCTAAATAGTTCACACGAAAATCAAAACAAAACAACAAAAAAGTACTTAGTTCTGAATTCAAATTATTATACAAGATAAATCCAATAATTGATGGACATGGAAATCAGCATTCGTTTGTATTCGGAATTCCGATGATTCCCGAGGGACATTAAGAAAATAGAAATACTGTAGAATGTTGCACAAATAATAACACCACTATATCCAAAAGTACCTTCTTAATCGTTCTGGAGAAGCACTAAGCGAGGTGCTGGTGGAGTGGTTGGAAGCATTTGACAGTGGTGATCCGTGCGGACGGTTCGAGCCCCGACCCCGATGTATCCTGAGTGTGAGGCGGTTGTCGTCAAAGCGACTGCCAATACCTCCTTTTCCTGCAAATTGAGAACAGGCTGACAATACAAATTAATTTGCTCTTTGACACCAATATTGTTGTTTTAATATATAAAACCAGAATACTCGCGAAATTTCGTGTTGTTGCATAACTTTTACAAAATATTTCACTGTTTTGATTAATTTGCCAATATATGTATGGAAATAAGAAATGTGGCTAACTAGTTCACTAGAATATAATAATGAATTGCAATTATAACACTGAATTTGATGTTGTAACAAAACTAAACGTTATTACGATATTAATTATTGCATTTCATTAATCAATATTTTAGTTCCCTAGTTAGCCACATTTCTTAATTCCATTCAGTAGGTAATATTGCTAAATTATTCAAAACGGGTAAATATTTGACAGCTATTTACGACGTAGCCAACCTTTAGGATAAACCCTCTTAATTCTTATTCTTTATTGCAGTCACGAGCTATCTAAATATCAAGAAATATTTGGTCTAAGTCGTAATAGGGAGGCGTGAAAATTGATTCGCTGTTACAATGTATAGGTAATAAATAGATTTTGAAGATAATATAAAGTCAGTCCGAAAGTAGGTAATAAAAGTGCAACGATGTTATGAACATTATTATTCTGTCTTTTCACCCGACAGCGGCGAAGCTAAAAAAGAGGTTACACAAATTTCAGAAGATGCATCCGACTATGCATGAGATTGTTTATAGTATTAAGAGCGTTTATCCTAAAAGTTGGCAACGTCGTAAATAGCTGTCAAAAATTTACCTGTTTTGATTAATTTGGCAATATTACTGTATGGAAATATAAGAAATGTGGCTAACTAGCGCACTAGAATGAATGAATTGCAATTATAACATTGAATTTGATGTTGTACCCAATTTTGGTGTAAAAAAGGCATTTGGAAAATTTCAAAATTATTTTTTTTACATCTAAAACTAAATATCGGCTGTTACGAATATTATTTATTGCATTTCATAATCATTATTCTAGTTCGCTAGTTAGCCACATTTCTTATTTCCATACAGTAATATTGCCAAATTGATCAAAACAGCGAAATATTTGACATCTATTTGCGACGATGCCCGCTTTCAGAATAAACGCTCTTAAGTGGAATTGGTAACAGAAATAGGTCATCTTGTTTCCATCTTTTTAAAGTTCACTTTTACGCTGTCGGGTTTTTTTAAATTATTTTTTTTACACTTTTTTGAAATTCAAATTTTTATCTCCCGCATCCGACTTTCCTCTCAAGCAATTATGACAAGTCTTGGAAGAAAAAGTTCATCTGAAAATTTGAATCCTCACCTTTTGTAGTCCTAAAACCCTGATTAATGGCTTTGGTAGTCCTCACAGCAGCTTTGTATATCCTCCAGTAGAAGAACAGCATCACGAACATAGGTATGTAGAAGGAGCCGAGGGCTGAGTAGACGACGTAACCAGCATCGTTCGTCAGCTCGCATGTCCATTCACAAGGGGGGTTGGGCACCCAGCCGTCTTTAATGTCTGCTTCTTCAGGCTGGACACAGAAACGGAGGCGTTATTTATAGTGTCTTGTCTTTGTCTTGTGAGAAAAGGCTAGGAGTACCTACTCTAGAGTAAAAGACGACGCAAGACGTCGGTTTTGGGTGGGTCGTGTTCTTACTGTCACTTCCCCCTGAATGTTAAGTTTACGCTAGTGTCGTATGGAGTTTACTCCACTATTTGACAGTGTACTGTGTACATAAAAAATTTAAAATAATATCTACTTGTCTCGTCATTATAATATAGACCAGTACGGAAAAAGAAAATTGGTTTGAAAGTTATGAGCGTCGAAACTTTCATATTTCAACACAAATTTTAACGCATGGATAACTCTAGGAGTATGAAAATGGGAAAATGATTACCTTACAGGGGATAGATAATTTATTCAAGATTTCAAATAACTTTATTTTAAATAACTGGATATACCAGTAATTTTTTCATAATATCTATACGCCCAAAGGTCTGGGGGCCTACCACCAGCTCAAAAGCAGTATTATTTTAATATTACTTTAGTGGGAGAAAGAGATGGAGCTATACGTCCTGTAGAGCTTCATCTCTTTCCCACACTGAAGCAATATTAAAATAATACTGCTTTATGAGCTGGTGGTAGGCCCCCTGTTCATGAAAAACGCGTTCGTTTTCGTTATTAATAACATAACATAACATCACGCCTTGTTTCCCCGAAGGGTTGGGCAGAGGTGTCCCTGTAGCAGGTACACCCACATTTCGCCAGTTATGTTTAAGTCCCATGTAATAGGGGGCGAGCCTATTGCCATCAACCGGGCACAAATCCAGACTCCGGGCTGCTACTGAGAAATTTCAGGTAGAAAAACAATGTTAGGTTAAATAGCATGCATATTAGCCACGCCCACCAGCGAGTTCGAGCCGTCGACTAGCATTACCTTTAGGCCCAATGTATCATTGGGCTGTATATATATGTAGTATAACAATTCTTGCAGTAGTGCAGCAGTGGTGGCCCAGTGGCAACGGCCGCGACTTACGAGTTGTAGGTCGTAGGTTCGAACCCAGACAGGCGCTTTACTTTGTGTAAATTATTTCATCACCACTGCTTTCAAAACGGTGAAGGAAAACATCGTGAGGAAAACGGCATGTCCTAGAACCGAAAATTCGAAGACGTGACATCTACCAACCCGCACTGGGCCCGCGTGGTGGATTACGGCCCACTCCCTCTCATAGAGAGGAGACCTGTGTCCCAGCAGTGGGAACATTTATAGGCTGATGATGATGATGATGATAACAATTCTTGGTCAACACCAACATTGTATTTACATTTCTGGATGTGTTCAATTCTAAAACAGCTGAGAATGTTTGGCAAAATATGCTATGAAAAAGCGTTTGTGTCATGTCATTTAGGACACAGGTTACAGGTGGGGGGTGGGTGGGGTGGTCTACAGGTTTATTCATGTGGATTTTATGCTCGACCAGTTTTGAACTGAATCTGTACCAGGTATGGTAAGATCAAAGACTAAATTGGAGCCCTTAAATGTGAAGTGGTCACGAGGCGACGATGTAGCGAACCTGACCATTAGCTATATTATTATGTTGCGTGATTCTATCCACGAGACATCGTCCACGTGAGCAAAGCCATAAAAATTCTAATGAGTAAAGTCAGCCATATTATAATTCTAATACCTAACAAGTTCATAATAATTATAACCAATCCTTCACGCAAACTTTCAACAAAAAACTCTGTCATTTTCCAATACACCGTAATTACCGACTGATAAAAGACGGCTCGGAAACGGAACGGGCACGTCGGAACAGAAGCTATCAAAGGGGAAAACGGACCGGGACGTCAAACAAGACATACGCGTAACATCCCGGAGCATCCCCGGCCGTCAGGCAGAAAATGATGCCTTTTGTGATACGCGCTTTTGATTCAATGGGCGGGTAATTTACGTTTTTGAATGGGTGTGTGTTTCTGAATGGTCTTCGAATCTTTTGGAACCCAATCAAAAATACAGGGTGTAAAGGACATCGACGTGCTGACTGTAACCATGAATTCAGTACATGATTCTAGACCCAAATATTTGCTGTACCAAAAATTTTGACGGTTTTGACATCCTATATCGTTTTTGGTGCAGTACCGGTAATCCAGAGCTTTGCCAATCACATAAATAGATTATTATAATGAACTTAAAATTTCACACAACTCTTGGGAGAGCTTATGAAATGTTAATAAATGTAAAGTTGTTTATAACTACTGCATTTTAATAAGAATGCATTTCGAGCAAGTCCAAAAGAGCTTATTAAAATGAAGATAGTTTAAACTTTCGGAACCAAATCTATGCAAATAAAACGGAGTAGACAACACCATGAGAGCGTTATCTACGAGACACTATTTCACATAGATGGTTTTTATTAGAGCTTCTCATTTCTCTTCTCCGATACGAGGTCATTATATTTAACCTAATTATAAAATATTCAAATAACCTTATTCTCCCTAGGGCATCAACACTACAATCTATGGCTATGCTTGGAGTTTCCCTACGTGATCGAATCAGAAAGGAAGAGATCCGTAGGACAACCAAGGTAACCGACACAGTCCGAAGAATTGCCAGACTTAAGTGGCAGTGGGCAGGGCACATTGCTCGCAGAACAGATGGCCGATGGGAACAAAATGTTTTGGAGTGGCGACCACGTACCGGAAGACGTAGCGTCGGTATTCCCTCTACAAGGTGGACCGATGATTTGGTGAAGGCCGCAGGAATCCACTGGATGCGATAAGCACAGAACCGTAGAAGTGACTGTGCTTGGAGGAGGCCTATGTCCAGCAGTGGACGCCTTTTGACTGAAATGATGATCAATTCAATCTATCCACATGTGACGGTTTCTAAATTATCCTGGGCAGAAAAATGTTTAGCTTTTCCTAGTGATGTTATTTGTTTTATCGGTCGGCTTCCCCTAACTCTACGTAGTTTTTTTTTCCGTATTTTCTGTCTATTATAATGTAAAAAATCTTCAAGTTTATCCAACTAACCTTTTTGTCCTTCCAACCGACCAGCGGCGGGAAACAGATCACAAAGGACAGGACCCACAACCCAGCTATGAGGGCCTTCGCTCTCTTCCTACTCATGATGCTAGGATAGCTGACGGGTCTCGTGACGGCCACGTAGCGGTCCAAGGAGATGGCGCACAGATTCAAGATGGAGGCTGTACACATCCACACGTCGACGGCCAGCCATACCGAGCACCAGACGTCGCCGAATATCCAGACCTGGAATTAAAAGAAAACGTTTGTTAGATGCTAAGTATGTAAGAAGATAGTTAATTGGTTTAGGCGTGACCTTGCGGAAATCAATTATAAAATACCATGGACGTGGATATATTTAGTAACCTATTCCGCTTAGCTATTTCTAAAGAGCCATAAAAAACCCTGAAAGAAATCGACACGTGTTTCACCTCTCAACGAAGCATGCTCACGCAAAACAACAACGCACGGCAACACGCCGTGTTCGGGTTCGCGACAAGTCAATCGTCATCCTGAGGATGCCTCGTTTAGAGGTGAAACACATGTCGATTTCTTTCAGGGTGTTTTATGGCTTTTTAGAAATAGCTAAGCGGAACAGGTTACTAAATATATCCACGTCTTTTGTATTTTTTATGTAGGAAGAGTCAAAGTCAAATCAAGTCAAGTCCAATCTTTCAAGAGCCTGTATGAAGCGACACATTTCACGAGGTTGAAGTAAAACAAGTCTTTTAATTCTGAAAACCCCACCAGTTTTCTACGCAATCTGGTTATATTATACTGCTAGACTATTTTGTTCAGCCTTTCCAGACAACAAACTTATTGAATACGGGATAAAAATTGATTGAAAAAACCGAGCTCAGACTCGCGCACGAAGGGTTCCGTAGCATTATCTATAAAAACGGCAAAAAATCACGTTTGTTGTGTGTGAGCCCCCTTAAATATTTATTTTATTCTGTTTTTTTAGTATTTTTTGTTATAGCGGCAACAGAAATACATCATCTGTGAAAATTTCAACTGTCTAATTATTACGGTTCATGAGATTACAACCTGGTGACAGACGGACAGACGGACGGACAGCGGAGTCTTCGTAATAGGGTCCCGTTTTACCCTTTGGGTACGGAACCCTAAAAAGGTAACCAGATGCAGATGTATAATATAGTAATATCTTCCTAATACGAAAAAATCTACCGAGAAAACACTTTAAGCCGAAAACTTATGAAATTAAAACTTTTGCACCTTGACGTCTACACCAAATATTGGATAAGATTATGTAAATAAAAAAGCTCTTCAAACTTTCCCTGTTCTGCTGCCATATCCGTAACTTCCCTGTAATAACATAAGCCACACGGGTGCTATTCGAGGCATCGTAAACTCAAAGTGAACTTTCAAAATTGCAATATGAATGGTGACAGGTTGCAAACTTCCGCTATGTATCTTGTTAACGACCCATTGCCTTCATCTGGTCCTTATTGCTTTTAAGGAACATATTTTGTTTGATTTAAGTTCCATTTTAGCTAAGGAATTCGAAACACGAACGGTGTCGAGATGTGTGAATCCGCGAAATAAAACAAAAACAAATGAAGTTCACTTTAGAGTTTTGTCTGCGGTCACTTTGAATAATGTTCGAAGTTCAATTCCGGTCTTAAAACGTTCAAAATATAGGCGGCATCTCAGCAATAATCAATGTCAAAAACTTGTCAAAAATGTAGGTATTTATGACAGATTCGGGAATAGCCGTCAGCTCCAAATCGGTAAGCATTAGAGTTATTTATTTAAGCCGCTAATAGACGTCCGTTTTTTCTATCGGACCTGGGACCGTGTTTTTCATATTTGTATGAGTTGGACATCGGTTCGGCGTGTCCGGTGATGGGACATCACATCACACACTTCCATTGTAATCATAACACCACCGCAAGTCCGATGAAAAAAACGGACGTGTACACACGGCTATACACATCAAGCTATACATTTTCAGTATAAGCTGAAATCCTATACAATGCGAGATCAGCTTAGACTGGAAATTTATAGCTTGATGTGTAGCCGTGTATACAAGCCGCCGGCTCAACCTTGTAATTATTTAATACAATAGACGTGGATATATTTAGTAACCTGTTCCGCTTAGCTATTTCTAAAGAGCCATAAAAAACTCCTGAAAGAAATCGACACGTGTTTCACCTCTCAACGAGGCATCCTCAGGATACAACAACAGGTTACTAAATATATCCACGTCTATTGTATTTTATAATGGATTTCCGCAAGGTCACGCCTGTATCAATTAACTATCTTGTAATTATTTCACTGTATGCTAGTTAAAAGTTTTCAAAGGAAAGGAGCTCATAGGTATTGCAATAACAACTCGCAACAATCTAACTTGAACAGACAGCTGTGCTGCTGGGGAGTTTGTTGCGCCACTTCTTCTTCCCAGCGAAAGGCACTAGGAAGTGTTGAAGGGTGGGCGTTTTTGGGGGACTGTCTTATGTAATTTTGACGTTCGAAAAGTGCTGATTCTCAGCCTAGTTTGAATAAATGACTTTTAAATTTGAATTTGAATTTGAACATTATTACCTAAAAGTAATAAAAAATCTTATTGCTATTTAAAAATCACATTTTTTTATCCATTAAAAATTAGCAAATGTTCAACAGGGGTCAAAAGTTTTGATTTGTAGACATCCGCTAAACGACGGCCGCCCGCGCCCCATGTAATAAACTGGTTACCACAAAAATAGACTCTCAGTACGATACCTAACAACACCCTCACGGATTGGACAAAGTTTTTTTTACTAGTTGTATAGAAAGACCTCTCATACAGAGCAGGCACGATTACCTATCAATCATCAGACTTCCTGACTGCGTGTTGGCAATCATCGTGTAAGAGCTATAGACTCTCCTCATTGTACGATTTTATGTTTTCGTGACACGTAAAATATTCAACTACATTACGGTTTTTTTTTTTTTTGGTAGGTCATCTCGTAGTTGACCTCTGAGATCATGACTACTTAACCGGGCTTTCCTGTGGGTGCCTTAAGCTACTACACTTAAAACCTATAGCCAGGGGTAATTCAACTATGCTAATTAAAACTAGGTGAACGCTCGCTAAGGGCACCCCCTGTGGGGTACGAACCTCGGCTTAGGACGTCAACCGAAGGGAGGATATCAAGGATGGGACGGGCTGGATCAAAGTTTTGATCTACGAACGGAAAGAATATTTTAGGTTATAACTATACTCATAATATTTAATATCCAGGTGGCAAATAAGCTGAGCAATGGGCAGCTTGCCGTCCGATAAGGACCAAGCCCGGGTCGACGGCGCGTTGTGTTCCACGCACGCCTCAAAAAGACGGACGGTGAGCAATGGGCAGCTTGCCGTCCGATAAGGACCAAGCCCGGGTCGACGGCGCGTTGTGTTCCACGCGCGCCTCCAAGAGATGTCAGCAGAATTGACGGGGTCCGCTAGGGCCAATGCCTGCCGGGGGTTCGAAGAAAACCGATAGGGAAATCGTGGCCCCCTGGCAACACGGCAACTGAAGGAACACGGGTGGGTTTTAGTCAGTAAGAGTCTGACACGCCCTCCCGCTCCGCCCAGAGCGGGAGAAGTTATTAGATAATTTCCCACCCAAAAAAAAAAGGTGGCAAATAAGCCAACGGATATTGTTTATAGCGCTTTGTAATAAAACGTTGCACGCAAAATGAAAGCTAAACACGTAGGCTTCGGGAATGCTGGAAAAATACCTGTGTTTTGTATGTTCATTTACTTCTACGAATAATTCATGCAGTTGTGTGAAGACTAAAGATTTTACCAAAGCAACAATATTGATAGTGAAGCTCACTGTTCCTGCCATGACAGTTAGTTTCAATTCAGAACAAAATTCAATTTAGTTAGGAACAATTCAAAAATTTTAATAAATTAAAAATAAGTCGTGGCAACTAAGAGATGTATGAGACCAGTCCCAACTGACGGCGCCCGTTCACAAACATGACGCATTATTATCATTACTTTTTGGTCATCCCTAGTATAATGGCATGGACACTGTTACTACCGGAGTACCTACACAGTCTTTGTGCGAACTGTTTGCCCGGTCAGTGCCAACAAATTAGGTACATCCATCGTTCCTTTGATACTCCCACTCATTCAGTGAATGGCGTACTGGATGTGGGTCATTCTGAATACGCTGCAGCGCTGTAGGCTGAACCTAGCAGCCGCGTAAAGCGGTAAACTTCATGCAGTTTTAATGTTGAATTTGAGACGTGTGTACCGTGTTGGCAATGTAATGTGTGGCTCCCAGAAATTAATGATGCCCTCATAGCCTAAATAGTAACTAAGGCTAAGCGTATGCTGAGACGCAGGTGACGCAGCACAGCGCAGTACAGATTTTGCAGGGTAGGGCAGGCGAGGCAGACATAGGCCGCGACCGTATGCTGCGACGCAGCTACACAGACACATTCGCGTACTAGCTTGTACAAACAATCTTTCATTGAAACAAAATTAAGAATCAGTTGTAAATAAATTAATAGTTTAAAAAACACTAGAAAAACACGCTTGAAACTTGATTGTGTTCAAAGTCCATTACGTGGCCTTTCTCACAAGTGCAAACACGACTATGATTCGATATTCCATCATGGAATGCCAGTGCCTATCTTCCGGCTTCATCATCAGACCTTGAAACCTAATCATGGTCAAAGTTCATTACAAGACTTTTCTAAGAAATCCAAAACAGCTATGATACGATTTGCCATCATGAAGTTCCAGTTCATATCTTCCGGCTCCATCATCAGATCAGTTCGACAATACCATATTATTGTATTGTCATCAGAATTACATACAGCTGCCAATTTTCATTACACTACGACCCTTGGAAGATGGTTAAATTAGTTACCTTAGATTCCATTACATAGTTACACACAGGTCGACCTAATAAAAGCGTGTTAAAAACAAGTGACGACCTACATGCGTCGCGCAGAAATCTGTGCCGGCTCTACAACAAGACGCAGAGCAGGTCAGACACATGTCTGCGTCGCACGCGCCTGCGCCGCAGCATACGCAGCTGTCAGTACGTTCATGCATTACAAAATCTGCTCTGCCCTGCGCTGCGTGGACTTACGTCACCTGCGTCTCAGTTTGATATCAGAAAGATAGGTTTCGGTGTCCTCCTGTCTGTTATAGTTAACAAAAAAGGCCAATTTTCTATATAAAACGGTGTTGACGGCACTATAATTATGAGGTTTCGGAAACGACGTTCATTGTGTGGCAGTACGGAGGCGTCAGGCGGCACCAGTCAAAAGTATCAAAACGCCTATATTTGTTTACACGTGAGTGAATGATGAACGTCATCATATATTTTTATATTCATTGTAGAAATGGAAGACCTCTTGTCAAAGTGGTGCCCACTGGTGGCGTGAATTTTCACGAAAATCCTCATTCAGTTAGTTGTATTGCCTAGTTAGGTTTGAATTCATACAAGACCCTTATCTGACCTAATCTGAGTTCATTACGCGGCAAGACCACAAGTCTATTGAAACAGTAACTATTCGTCTACCTAGCCTTTTCCCAACTATGTTGGGGTCGGCTTCCAGTCTAACCGGATGTAGCTGAATACCAGTATTTTACATGGAGCGACTGCCTATTTGACCTCCACAACCCAGTAACTGGATAACACGATACCCCTTGGTAAGACTGGTTGTCAGACTTTCGGGCTTTTGACGATCCGTAACAACTGTCAAAGATCTGCAAATGACAGCCGGGACTAACGGCTTTAAGTGCTTTCCGAGGCACGGAGGGATCTTGGTATGTAAAGATGGTCACCCATCTACGGACCAACCGTGGCAAGCGTAGCTTAACCAGATCGATCGACCCGTACGGCTGTTATTACTTAGCCTTAGATTATTTTAAAACAAAAAGAGAACAGTCTATATTACATTTTTTTATTTTTTTTCCACTGCTGAGTAAAGGCCTCCCCCAAATCCTTCCATGCATTCTTTTCCAAGGCCACCTCCATCCAAACCTTGCGGTACGCGTCTAGGTCGTCTCGCCACCTCTTCCTGGGCCGACCTCAGCGTCGCCCTCCATCCTCAGGCACCCACCGTGTGGAGACTGTTGCCCAACGGTCACGATGCATGTGGCTGACATGACCCATATTACATGCGTGGTAAAAATCTCCAAGAACTGTTTACTTTACTTGGCGTAATTTTGTTTTTAGTTGTTTTGTGTTTAGTACAACAAAGATAAATTTAATAAGCATTTTAAAATCGATTCTTACGTGAAGCTAGTCACCATTTCCATCATAATAAATTCATAGATCCATAACTAAGAACAGGCGAGCTCATCTCACAGATTAGCATAGCTTAGAAGGTAGATATGACACGTACTTAGACAGTTGGATACGGTTGGATACAATATCCAACGTGGGCCTAAGCTCGACCACAAATCTGTTTAATATCTGTATGTAGGTTGATCAACAGATGTTATCTCCTACTATTAGTTTGTGGTTCGAGTTCTACATATGTGCAAAGTGACTTATAAAGGAGGAGTTCTATATTGCAGGTAGAAAGAGATTTTCCGAAGGAATATACTCCAATGCTGTTGAAGTTATAAAAAATACAATAGACGTTGATATATTTAGTAACCTGTTCCGCTTAACTATTCCTAAAGACTCATAAAAAACACTGTAAGAAATCGACACGTGTTTCATCTCTCAACGACGCATCCTCAGGAAGACGATTGACTTGTCGCGAACCCGAACATGGCGTTTTGCCACACCGAGCGCTGGACGCAGAGTCATTTAAGTTATAAAATTCATTCATTCATTCACTAACAGACAACGTACAGCAACAAATTCTGTACAAGAGTTCCGTATTTATCGAAAGTGACCACTAAGGAATGATTTTTGAAAATTCATCCCTTAGATTGTTTAATAAAATAAAATAGCTAAACTCATACAACAAATGGATTCATAAAAGGATATGGACAGGATAATAAGCACAGACAAAAACGAACACTCACAAGGTAACAGTATGTCTGCTGCAGCATTGCCGGATATAAAGGCAATACCGTCTGTTGGCGATCATCGCCTATAAGGGATGACAGTTTGTATGGAAGTTTGCAATTTTTGTCGATCTTCGGGTAGACGGCTTAGAGTAGATACCTACTACAAAATCTTTACAAACCTAGTAGTTTGTGACATTCATAACATTATATCAAACCTGTGTATTAGGCAGAGGTGTACATATTGTAACACCCACAATTCGCCAGTTATGTTTAGGTCCTATTGCTATCAGCCGGGCACAAATCCAGACTCCGGGCTGCTACTGAGAAATTCTTGATGGAAAAAACCGATAACACTTTGCCCGACCGGGGAATTGAAACCAGAACCATATGCTTAGTAGTAACGCTTGCGACCACTAGCCCAACAAGGCATTTAATTTGGGTTACCGTAGTTAAAAACTCGATTAAGCATTAACGTTATTAGAAATGGCTAAGATGTAAAAGAATAAATCTGCTGTTGATTCTGTCAATACAAATTACAAATCATAGAAAGAAAAAAATTCGGGAGTCGGTGTCTTTGGTTTAGAATTTTAGTTTTTTGCCACTGACTTAAAGTAATTTTTCACGTTGTAGTGTTTTTTTTAAAGTCGGTTGTTTTTTTGCAAAAAGTTTTTACTTTTTTGTAGCTACCCCACACAAATTTGAATACCATTACCTGCTATGTAAGAACATCATATCATTCAAATACTAAGTGGGAAATAATTATTGAAGCTGACTCAAAAACTACCCAAGCAAAGTTAATAAAATTTATATGGGACCGCCTCTAAAATATGAACTACCAAATAAAAAAGAATCATCAGAATCAATTCATAATTGGCAGAGTAATCGCGTAACAAACATTAAAAAAAAAAAAATACAGTCGAATTGAGAACCTCCTCCTTTTGAAGTCGGTTAAAATAGGAAAGCCAGACAGCCATCCTGTTATTGTATTGTAGACATTTTTAGAGTAGGCTTAAATCTGAATTATACTGTGAAAGATTTATAGCAAGTCTTGCAGTTCTTTGCAATATATTACAATTTATTGCCTCTTCAGAGCAAATGAAAAAGTACAATGGAATCGTAGCAGATCTATGTAAATAAGAACCGACTGCAGGATGCACAGTATTGCGGTGTCTAGGGCTGGCAGACCAAAGTTGGTACCCAAAAAACCTGAAAAACTGTAATTTTGCCAAACCTAATCCTATCTTACGTTGTCGAAAAATAAATGTCATTGTCAAAAGAACTTTAAAATGAAAGCCACGGGGTGTATATGTCTCAGCCATCTGGTTAAATTAGCCAGCTAATTGGACGCCTAGGCCATTCATAGGCCATGGTTAATTGAACTACGTTTAATAACTTGGCGTATTGAAAGTCAGTCTTTTGAAGATGACTGACCAAGACTCAGCCAAGTGATTCAAATGGTGAAAAAAATTCTGCGGGCAACTTGGAAATAGCGCACGCTCGGCTCACGCGCGGTTTGATCACAGTTCTAACCTAACCTATTTCACACAGTTTAACTAAATGACTATACGACATTCAGCTATCTGGTTAAACGTTGCGCTCAATGACTTGGCTAGTTCTCCTTCAGCTATTTAATTGGATGCGTTTAATGAATGGCCTAGTTGTCCAATTAGCTGGCTAATTTAACCAGATAGCTGCGATATATATCGGTAGGTATATGTATACCTACCGAAAATGCACTTTAAAATGAGAGCCGCTGAGTGTATGTACACTCAGCGGCTCTCATTTTAAAGTGCATTTTCTTGTGCCGGTGCACAAACTATACTAGCTCATTCTAATTGCTATGGTGTATATATTTGTAAAGACACATAAACTTAAATAAACTCACGGCTTCTTTCTATAAGGGTTGGCAGAAACTACAGAACGCCACCTGCTACGATCCTTACATACTCCTTTTACATCGTTGACGTTCATACATTTGGTCATAAACGCACGCCGCACAGTGGGTCGAAACTATGATTTTAGTGACTTAGGGCTCAACTTTGCTTTTTCACTTTTTTTTTTATGCGGATGGGTAGAGCTCATTAACCTCAATAATAATTGTTCTGATGTATTTTTTCCTAAACTTTATACTTTGGGTAGAAAAATGTGTTTTGTTATTTTTTTGTATGGAGCGGCTCAAATAAACTTAAATTCCTGCTAAGTAGCGTGTGATCCCGCGTTGAAACTTTATTTTTCATATACCTTGTCTGGTCTATTATCATTTGATGCTATAAACAAATGCATAAAGTTGCAACTCTGCCAAATAAATGGATCGAAAAAAATGAAAAAATACATAGAATAAAAAGCTTCATTTTTTACTTTCGTAAGTTATTTTAAGTTAAATTTGATATGGAATAGTAAGTAAAAGCACGTAATAATACACATAATTACTTAGCAACTAACAACAATACATTTAAAAGGTCCCTAATTAGCTTAAATTTACTAATACTACATATATTAGTAAATTTAAGCTAATTAGGGACCTTTATTTAAAAATGTGGATATGAAATCAATTAATTTCTATTTGTGTGTTTAATTACTGTAATTAGCTTAACCTTTTACCTTATAAAAAAACAATGTTTTTCACTTTTAGTCATTACTGTAATATTAATTAGGATAATTAGTTAATGAGGGTAGTAGAAAAATTAGTAAACATTGTTTGTCACTGGATTCTGGAAGTATAACATGACCATAATTTATTATATACTAACTAGTGTTCGTTTATTCGTACTACTACTAACATCTCGTGATTCTAATCGTCCCTTTTTCGTTATAATGGATAATTTAGTTAACAATTTAGATTTATTTATGATTTTAAGAGAGCAGGTCAAGTCACTGTCGGATAGTCAAAAATTCTTTCAATTCCTACAACATAAAATAAACGTGACCGAACAGAACAGTGTTGAGCTCCAAAAATTCTGTACGCGCTTTTGTTCAAATATAAGTGCAAGATGGGAACGAAGTAGTCGCACGTTAGCACAGTTTGTAAGAAAAAATGGTGATTGGTTGGAACGTGCAATAAACTGGCCCGAAGGAATGATACCTGAAGCTGTGAACACTGAACAGGAAAGGCTCGAGATTTGTAATACTGAAGATGTCGAAAATCTACCACCATCTACTACAGAAGCTTCGACATCTACATTTACACCTCGAAAACCTTTCGAGGAATTGGGCTCCAGGCAAAAACGAAGACGCGTTGATCAAATTAACCAATCGCTTTCGTTATCCCCGGATGAACTTAAAGCTACTACAATTGCTAGTTTAAGAAACACCGGAAATGAGGATGTAGGAAAAATTATGAACCATTTACTAAATCACCCCGAAGATCTAGAAAAAGTTAAAGAGTGTTTAAGTACAAGTAAACCGAAAAGTAGTACATATTCACCCGATAAGGCACTGTCTTTATTAGTTTCACTTAAATTAAGTAAGTGGCAGTATATAAGCCTAAGAGAAGCAGCAAGTGAAAATAGGTCTGATTTATACCCTTCTTATTATAAAATAAAACAAGCGAAGGCAAAATGTTATCCAGGGAAAGAAGACATAATTATAACTGAAGAAGGAGCTGCTATTAAACTGCAAGCTTTACTCAACTTGACGGTATCTAGGCTTTTAGAAGTGATTACTTTAGATTTGGATTCGCCAACTGAGTTACTGCTAATAAGCAAATGGGGTTTTGATGGAGCCTCAGGTCAAAGTAATTATAAACAAAAGACTGAAGCAGAGTTTGATGACTCAACTATCTTCATGGCCAGTCTAGTTCCTATAAGGCTTCAACAATGTGATGGAACAATTGTTTGGGAAAACGATCGACCCTCATCAACTTTCTATTGCCGTCCGATAATGTTCAAATTTACCAAAGAAACGCAGTCAACAGTGGTAACTATAAAAGCTAGCATAACCGAAGAAATAGAAAGACTTCAGCCAATCAAGTTCAATCAAGTTGAAGTTAAGCATCAATTGCACTTGACGATGATAGACGGCAAAATATCGTCATATTTGTCAGACACATCTTCAGCTGTCTGTGATATCTGCAAAGCAAAACCGTCAGAGATGAACAATTTAGAGTCACTTGCTCAAAAAGAGAACAACGAAGAAGTGTTCCAGTATGGAATGTCATCTTTACATGCCTGGATAAGAAGCATGGAGTGCTTACTTCATATCGGTAAATATAATTTTATTAGTTCATAATTTTTTTCACGTTATATAGTTACTTGTGAGATTTTTATTTAAGTGATATTTCTTTTTGTTTGCAGCTTATCGTTTGGACTTCAAAAAATGGAGTTGCAGGGGCGATGACAAAGAAAAAATGTCACTCAGAAAGAGCGCTATACAGCAAGCGTTTAAGAAAGAATGCGGTTTACTTATTGACGTAGTCAAGCAATGAGTAGGCACAACCAATGATGGCAATACTGTCAGAAGATTTTTTAGGGATGCAGAAACAACAGCTCGCATAACAGGAATAGATAAAGATTTAATAGAAAGGTTTCATGTGATTCTTCAGACGGTTGCATCTGGAGAGAGCGTGGATCTTTCTAAGTTTTCCGAATTTTGTAGAGATACTGCACAATTGTACGTTCACTTATATCCCTGGTATTATATGCCTTCCAGTATACATAAATTGTTAGTACATGGGAGTGATATAATTAAGCACTTTGGTGCCATACCTATAGGTAAACTGTCGGAAGAGGCAGCGGAAGCTCGTAATAAAGATTTCCGGAAATATAGAGAGAGTCATTCTAGAAAGGTAAGTAGAACGGCGACAAATGAGGATATTATACACAATCTTCTTTTGTCTTCTGATCCAAAGATCACAAGTCTAAGACCTCGAATGGTGAAACAAAATATAATGGTTCTCTCTCCAAAAGTCAAAGAGCTTCTGCTGATTTTTCCCACAGAATCCGATATAGATTTTATTGATGTAGATAATTTACAAGATAGTCATAGCGATAGTGAATAAGATTTTTTGGTAGTTTGTAAGTTTCTTGTTTTTTTTATTAGTTTATAAATGTCAAACTCATAATTGAAAGGAAATAGTAATGTTTGATGTTGTTTATAGTTAGTTTTTAGTTTGCTTGTGTTAGTTGTAGTAATGTTAGTTTACCTTTACTAATTTGTATTATTATGTACCTATCTTTACTTACTATTCAGTATTAAATCTAACTTAAAATAACATTTCATAAACATGTTAAAGTCATTAAAACAAAGAAATTGAAATTCATAGATCCCTAATTAGCTTAAATTTACTACTACTACATATATTAGTAAATTTAAGCTAATTAGGGACCTTTTAAATGTATTATGATTAGTGTGATTAGCTTTAAATTTACTAATACTACATATATTAGTAAATTTAAGCTAATTAGGGACCTTTTAAATGTATTATGATTAGTGTGATTAGCTTTAAATTTACTAATACTACATATATTAGTAAATTTGAGCTAATTAGGGACCTTTTAAATGTATTATGATTAGTGTGATTAGCTTAAATTTACAAATTTACTAATACTACATATATTAGTAAATTTAAGCTAATTAGGGACCTTTTAAATGTATTGTTGTTAGTTGTTAAGTAACTATGTGTATTATTACGTGCTTTTACTTACTATTCCATATCAAATTTAACTTAAAAGAACTTACGAAAGTAAAAAATGTAGCTTTTTATTCGATATATTTTTTCATTTTTTTCGATCCATTTATTTGGCAGAGTTGCAACTTTATGCACACGTTAATAGCATCAAATGATAATAGACTAGACAAGGTATATGAAAAATAAAGTTTCAACGCGGGATCACACGCTACTTAGCAGGAATTTAAGGTTATTTGATCCGCTCCATACAAAAAAATAACAAAACACATTTTTCTACCCAAAGTATAAAGTTTAGGAAAAAATACATCAGAACAATTATTGTTGAGGTTAATGAGCTCTATCCATCCACATGAAGAAAAAAGTAAAAAAGCAAAGTTGAGCCCTAAGTCACTAAAATCATAGTTTCGACCCACTGTGCGCCGCCGCCGGTTGCGAGTATTACGCAGCTGACCTTTCTGAAGAACATCTATACTAATATTACTAGCTTCTGCCCGCGACTTCGTTCGCATGGAAATCGTAAGACATCACAATATACTACAATAATAGCCATATTTTTATAAAACTTCCCTGTATACTACGTTTGTAGTTTTATTCTCAGCAGCCAAAATATACAGAGACTCAGGAATGGTGACTCGGGAGCAAGCGACGTAACAGTTGTCCGTGTGAGAAGCAGCTTATCCTGAGGTCGACACCCGCAGCCTTCAGCCTTCAGTGTCGGCCCCTGTGACTTGTTGATCGCAAAGTATACACTCCCAGAGAACTGCACGCGCTTTAACTGGTAATTATGGGGAATTTGTACTTTATACGCGCTATAAACACTGTCTCACCAGCGCCACAACCTGTTAGAATTTCCACCTCGATGACGTTTCTCTGCAAAGACATGACTTTGAGCTGGTTTCCGTTACACAGATATACAACCGGAAGTCCACTTGCCATTTGTGAATTGAGAAATTCTACGGGGTGATATTTGGCATCATCTTCCTCCACATCAGTATTAATGGAGGTGTATATCACTTCACTCCCTTCAATTTGTGAGAGAATACTGTGGTTGATCGCTGCAGCTTGATCATCTTCGGAGTTAAAACGGAAACACGCCTAAGAATTCTCTTGGTACGGTATTTAACTGATATCCCCGTATATCAGACGAATAAGATCTTCTAAATTGGGATCTACTCTACCAAGAGTCTCTGGTAGAGTGCTTTCACCAACTTTTAGAAGAACATCGGAGAATTCTTGAGCATTTGAATTACCGCCAAGCCGAGCTCGTATGATGATGGTCAAGCGCAGTTTATGAACTCTCGACCATAGAGTCGACCTTTTCAACGAAGTATTCACTTTTTTTGTCAAAACTGTGACACACACACACACTGTGATCTTGGTTTCTGCGGATGTCCTGCAGGGTTCTGTTTACAGTTTCCACTGCTTTCCTTTTTGCCATAATGCATTCATCCCATACGACGAAGCGCAATCCCCTAAGCACACATCCCTTGTTACTGTTGCGTGACACCCCACAAACAGGCGTTTCGTTGCTCTCTAAATCGATGGGAATCTTAAACATGACGTGCGCTGTTTTGCCACCAGGAAGCAGTGTGGCAGCGATTCCAGAAGATCCACACACATACATATTTTAAAATCGCTTGGACAAATCTGCTGTCAAAATCTGTAAAAAAAAACATTTTATTCCTACAGTCTTTTGCTCTAAAATGATCAGAATACAACCTTGAATGTTTTGTGACTGTTAAGTACTTGTAACTTAGTAGTTTCCCATAGCTTACGAAGTTTTCAATTTTTTGTGAATTAATACATTCTATGAACTATTACATACACAATCCAAAAAAAAAATCGTTTTACAAAAAGAGTTTAAAAAAAACAGATGTAAATCGAACTTACTACCCCGGGCGGCCTACCACCAGCTCATAAAGCAGTATTATTTTAATGTTACTTCAGTGGGAGAAAGAGATGGAGCTATACATCCTGTAGAGCTTCATCTCTTTCCCACACTGAAGTAAACTAAAGTAATATTAAAATAATACTGCTTTTGAGCTGGTGGTAGGCCCTCAGGACTTCAAATCATTCGTCCAACCGCTTACTTATTCGCTTTGTTGAAAGTTAGCTAAAATAGCCGTTCCTATATAAAAGGTAGCGTGATGATAATCATTTAAAAAGTTAAATCGGTAACTACCTATCTACAATATCCCAACCTTTTGGCGCGTCCTTTTACAATTGGCAGAGAAAAATACGAACATGATGTAATATTGCTCATCCCCCATAGCAAATAGCGTGATAGTTTATGCCCTACAGTTGGTACAGACAAACATTCTAAAAACTTTATTTTCCGCATAAGAATCGATCCCATACCTCGTAGCAATAACTTTCTTTAAAAAAATTAACTTCGCTACGATTTTATTATATCTATAGATTATAGGCATAATCAAAAAAAATAATAATCGTATAACAAAATGTGAAAAAAAATAATTAAAAAACCGTAGGTGGGAATCGAACTTACAACCCCACGTTTGCAAACCAACCGCCCAACCGCTGAGCTAATTGCTTTGTTGAAACTTGTCTAAAATAGCCGTTCCTATATATTTTTTGATTGACTGCTTAGTTCCATAAAGGTATAGCGTGATGATAATCATTTAAAAAGTTTAATCGATAACCATCTACAATATCCTAAAATTTTGGCGCGTTTTTTTCCAAAAATACGAACATAATATAATATTGCTCGTCCCCCATAGTAAATAGCGTGATAGTTTATACCCTATAGTTTGACCAGACACACAGGGAATATCTATGCAAAATTTTAACAGAATCTGTCCGGTAGAATTTGCGCCATGCTGGAACATACATACAGACAAACAGACAAACAGACAAAAATTCTAAAAAAAATATTTTCGGCATTAGAATCGATCCTAGACCTCGTAGCAATTACTTTTTTTCAAAAATATTCAATGTACAGTTTTGACTTCGCTACGATTTTATTATATGTATAGATAAAGAGGTAACATTTGTTTGTGAGTTTGTATGTAGGGGGTAATCTTCGGAAGTAATGAATCAATTTTAAAAATTGTTTCACTGGTAGAAAGCTACATTATTCGTGAGTGCTATAGGCTATAAATTATAAAGATATCATGCATATTAGCCGAACTATCTCAATTTTTGTTTAGCCAAGCGGAATAAAATAGCTCTTACAACAGAGTTATTTGCATGCGCTGCTTTAACAGTTTTATATAATTGAAAACAATGTATGGTAACCTAGTCCGCTTTGAATAGTTCTACAAAAAAATCCGCGACACCATATTTCTATCTTTTATATTTTAGCAGATATAGTAGCTTTTATGTGTTAAAAAAAGTATTTTTCGACGTACTTACCTTTGGACGATTTTTAAACAACAAAATATTAAACCTTATCAAAAAAAATATTATTATGATCACAAGAACATCATAGAGATACGATTTGCCCAAAACAGTATGTCAATTGGTTAAATAGTTTCGAAGATAATATAAAATTACTAAATCGCAAAATGCCGCCGTCCATTCACGAACCGCATTAGAACATGCTTTTTACGGACGTTTTATCCATTTACCCATAGATGGCGTTGTGCAATTACGAGGAATAGAGAAAATATTTCGCAAGCACGCGCTGGGGAATCTAGCTCCGAGCGTTCACAGCAGCTTGCTAACCAAAGCTGGAGAACATCGCAGGCCCGTGCTCGGGAATCTAGCGCTGAACATGCGCAGCGCCTAGCAACAGAAAGACAGCGGGCAGTTACAGTCAGAGCACGGTACTAACCGAACCACACTCATAATTTCATCACAAGTTAAAATGTTTACCGCCCAACGAAGTGGGCACGGGTCAGCTAGTCACCAATAAGGTCACTATATTATTATGTCCTCCTAGGGCGTCCCCTTCCACATCTGCCTTGTAAATACCTTTTGTTAGTCGCCTTTCATTCGTCCTCTCAACATTACCAAACCATCTGAGCATACCCTTTTCAATTTTTGTCACTAAATCTTTTAAACTGCACCGTTGCTATATCACATCATTCCTCAGTATATCATTCATAGTCATATATGCTTCGCAAGGAACGCATTTCCACAGCATTTATTCTACTTTCATGCTTCTTTTGCCACACCCAACATTCACCTCCATACATAAGCGTAGGCACCAGCACATCATTGTAAACACACACGACGACACTTCGCACGTGCATTTCAGCATGACGTTTCTGCGTCTTCATTCTTCACGAGGAAGAAGTACTAAAGAAAACACGCGTCGATCGTCATAAATGTAGCCTATGTACATGTATATGTTGTTAGCAGGACTGACTGACAAGGCTGTATATTTGTTTGTATAATAGTATTGGGAAATATTGCGGTCCCAGGCAAAGCTATTTTCATGCTAGTTTCACTATTAATGCTGGCTATTCAAGTACAATAACGTAGACATGGTCTTGGTCAACAAGGGACCCTTTTGAAGTCGTGTCGTGCCCTTTTTCAAAGAGAACTATTTATAACTTTGTATTGAAGGTGGAATTGAATGAACCTCTGAGGTCTTACAAAAATATGTTAGTTAGCGAGAACCAGAAAAAGTCTTACCTAAGTGTGAAACAGTTCCACAAGACTGCCATTGTTTGGTTAAAAACCGTCGCTACCCACTTTCAAAACTAGGTTGCACACGTGCATTAATAATGGGCAGTTATAAAAGCTCCGAAAAAAATGAATGTATGAGCATACTTTTACTGCGATAAATACAAATTTTGCGACACTTATATGCGAATACTTATAAAGAAACGACCGAATAAAATATAGAAAATTCCGGAAACTCAATACAGCATTTGCTGACGTAATATTTTTCAAACATGCAAATAAGCATACACCATGCATGCAGTATGCAAGCGAGCATGCAATATGCAGCAGGCATGGTTTTTTCTGTGTATTTAATTTCATCACCACTGCTCTCAAAACGGTGAAGGAAAACATCGTGAGGAAACCCGCATGTCCTAGAACCAAAAAAAATTGAAAACGTTACATCTACCAACCCGCACTGGGCCCGCGTGGTAGATTACAGCCCACTCCCTCACCGAGAGGAGGCATGTGTCCCAGCAGTGGGAACATTTATAAGCTGATTATTATGGTTTCTGTCACGGCTCCGGCGCCTCACCGCTCTGCTAGGGGTAGGGCAGACAGACTACGTGGAGTCGGTTTTGCAGTGATTCGTTTCTGTCACAAACTTTTGTAGCACAACATTTTGACTTTTCGGAGACAGTAATTTTTTTCGGAAGTTTAGTATTTTTTTTTGGAAATTTAGTATTACAGTCAACCACAGATTTTCGGAAGTTGTTTTTCGGAAGCTATATTTAACATGTTGGCCCGTAGGTTCGCTCGATGTACAGAAGCGGTCAAACTCACGCTATTTAAAGCATACTGCACATCTCTGTACTCGAGCGCCCTATGGATCAGCTATACCAAGCGTGCCGTCAGTACGCTGCGCGTCCAATATAATAACGCCTTCAGGGCGCTAATGCGGCTGCTGCGTTGCTGCAGTGCGTCAGAGATGTTTGCAAAAGCCCGAGTCGACAGCTTCTCAGCTATCGTACGGAAGAAAAGTGCGTCTCTGCTCGCTAGATTGCGTGGCAGCGGCAATGGCCTCCTGAAGGTGATAGGTGACAGACAGGCTTGATGAGAGCCCCATTATGGGAGATCTCATCAAAACAACGCTGTCTGTCGCAGTGTACAAGTACTAACATAGATCATAAGCCACATTGTTACTAACATCCTAGTATACAGGTACTAACGTAGATTATAAGATATAATTGTTACTAACATATTTTAAGTATTTTTTGTTTGTTTTTTTTGTCAGTGTGGACCATGGTTGTCTGTTAAATAAACAAATAATGATAATAAATATATTATTTTCCTTAATAATTTAACTATCTTCTTTTTAAGGCACCTGCCCCACCAGATAACGATTAGCAACAAGCGAGTAGAGCTAGCAACTAAAAACGAGTTGGCAACGAGCAGCAAATGTGTAGTTCGGATAGTTTTGTCGCTGGACATGAGTGAGTGACCTTTCTGTCAACCCTAACATTGCGCAGGGATAAAGTGTTCCAAAAGTCAATATTTAACGTACTGTGGCATTCTTTAAACCTAATACAAGCCTTAATGCCTGGTTTATACGATGACAGTAACTGGACCCAATGATTCGGAATTTTGGACATAGTCAGTGAGTTCATGTAGAAGAGATCGGCAGTAACTCAAGCGGGGGAAGATACTGGGCCCCAGAATAGACGGGTAGGTTAGTCAACTGGACTGACTAGGGGGCGGCAAGTCAGCACGGAATTGAGTTAAAACTAGTGTCTACACGAGCCCAGTTGCACGTCAGCGCTGGACTGACTTACTGTACTGTCCACATTATTGGGCTCGTATAAACCTGCCTTAAAAGTACGTACCTATCGTTTCGTAAGGTCGTATAAAACGCAATGAGGGCAACATAAAAAAATTCGGGATTTTTGCCGAGGCACAGAATTGGTTTAAAAAAATACGATTGCTTTTATAAACTACATTGTCGCAATGTGTGCTAGTGATTTTAGGGTTTGGTTGTAAAGTTGGGTGTCGTATTGAATTTTATTGAAGTTAGGGTAAAGCAATTCTGTTTTGTATTTCAACGCCTGGATTTTGTACTTACTGTATGTGACCCTTTTATAAAAGAACAAAACGTCTATTGAATAGGGTTTGTGCTATGTTATTTCAGTTGAAATTTTAATTCGGTTTGATTCTGTAAGTAGTATTATGTTTTTTTAATGTAAAATTAGGTAGGGTTACTGACAAGGGGAACAAATGGGGCCTTCGTTTGTTAATAATTAGTTCCCCAATAAATATTGAAGTAGGTAAATGACTGAACGTACTCGAACGATTCGAATTCACGTCTTTATCGAATCAGTAGTAGTTTGGGTACTACTAAATACCTTTAGTAGGGGCTAGCAGTGAACGGAAGCGACAGATGTACTGCAGATTAAATTTAATTGACTTTAATTAACGGAAAACGGAATATTATGATAATTATACTACTATGTATATATGAGAGCAGCTGTGATGGTGGCCCAGTGGTATCAGCTCCGACTCACGAGTTGGGTTCGAACCCAAGCAGGCGCTTTACTTTTTGTAATTTATTTCATCACCACTGCTCTCAAAACGGTGAAGGAAAACATCTTGACGAAACCGGCATGTTCTAGAACCGAAAATTCGAAGACATGTGACATCCACCAAACCGCACTGGGCATGGTGGATTACGGCCCACTCCCTCAGAAAGGAGGCCAGTGTCCCAGCAGTGAGAACATTATAGGTTGCTATATGTATATGTCACAGTAAGATGGTTATAGCCGTCATATAGTTATATCCCTTGGGATATAGATAGAGCAGAAAATCAGCTCTCTTTCCTTCGCACTCATTTTTAAATCTAACTGACTTATTTCCCTCTCTCTCTCTCCCCCTCTTAATTACTATAAGTCACCAACAAAAACTAATACTCCACTTTAGCATCAAGCGTAAAATGTCAAATAAATCGTGCTAGTGTACCATATTAACCCTTGTCATGCTGACACCTTATTTCCGTGTGTTTATAGCTGACAAAGTATCAAGTAGGGGTCTAAAGCCCCGCTTTACGATCGGCGCGAGACGAAATACCTCGCCATTTATAGGGTTAACATCTCTATTAAATTGATGGGTACATAATAGGGTGGTGTCGAACTAAATAAACGATAGTGTTTTGTGATTAAAAACATGGTGTGGGAGTCACATCGATAAGAGAATTTGAGTACGTAGTAAGTTTGAAAATAAAGTTGATCCTCTATGTTATTTTTTCCTTCTCCTACTAAACTCGAAAAGTCCATGTCTACCACATCTTTTATTTCAAATTATGGAATGCAATAAGACATATTGTATTTTACCGTTAATAAAAAAAATAACCTGGGTACACCCACATTTCGCCAGTTATGTTAAAGTCCCATGTAATATGGGGAGAGCCTATTGCCATCAACCGGGCACAAATCCGGACTCCGGGCTGCTACTGAGAAATTCCAGATAGGAAAACCCAATAACACTTTGCCCGATCCGGGGATCGAACCCAGGACCTCATGCTCAGCAGTAGCGCTTGCGACCACTAGGTGTAATGTTATGTTATGTTATGTAAAAAAATAAAGAAATCTTGTTTATTCTGCACAAACAAAACGCTCATTAAAAAAAATACAGATACAAAAGTAGCCAAAAGACTCATATTCAACCAACAAATACCAACCGATAACAACTCATATGTTTAGCCTTTTCCCAACTATGTTGGGGTCAGTTTCCAGTCTAACCTGATGTAGCTGAATACCAGTATTTAACATGGAGCGACTGCCTATCTGATCTCTGTAATCTAGTTACTGGATAATACGATAACCCCTTGTCAGACTGGTTGTCAGACTTTCTGACTTCTGATGACCTTCCGACTGTCAAAGATCCATGAATAATAGCAGCGTTACTAACAACTAAGTTTGAATAATTAAAGCTACTTTCAATATTTCGCTTAACCAGAACATTATTATAAGTCCTTTCCAACATTATGTAGCCTTTCAGAATTAAATTTATGAAAATCCGACACAGTTCCTAGAAATGTCATCATAAATAATGTAGAATAGGCTCCTAGAAACGTGAGGACGCTACCAAGTTAGGATACCAAGAAAACTGAATCGTAAATAGTAAAGACTAGAATTTTGATACCATGTTTGTGATCGAAAACATGGAGGATGAGAAGGTTTTTTGAAGTGAAAACTTTTTTAGGCGCGTTGGGCATTTTAGAGATGGGGAAAAACAATTGAACTCGTGACACCGTTACCGACACCTCATTTTTCTAAACGCGATTGTGCTCTTTATTTATATTGCGTTATGGATCAATGTTCCATGCAAGTATTTTTACTTTAAAGGTTTTGGAAGTATTTTTTTTTTATGTAAACTCGATTGTGCTTTTTATTTACATAAGGTTACGAACCAATATTCTATACAAGTATTTTTCTTCCGTCAAGGCGATCTTGTTCAAGTTTTCACTTCTGTCGGCACTCCCGGAGTGCCACTGTTTTTTTTTGTATGTTTATTTCGCGATTACTCCGCCAATTATGAATTGATTTTGATGATTCTTTTTGTTTGATAGGTCATAGTTCAGAGGTGGTCCCATATAAATTTTAGTAACTTTGCTTGGGTAGTTTTTAAGTTAGCTTCAATAATACGTATTTTTTCCCACTTAGTATGTGGATGATATGATAAGTTCCTGTCACTGTTATATACATAGCAGGTAGTGGTATTCGAATTTGTGTGGAGTAGGTACAACAACTAAAAAGTGAAAAATAAAAGCCTTGTATCAAAAAAAAAAACTTACGACAAAAAAATAACTACAAAGTGAAAAATAACTTAGTTACTGGGTAACACGATACCCCTTGGTAAGACTGGTTGTCAGACTTTTTGGGCTTCTAACTACCCGTAAAAACTGTCAAAGATCTACAAAAGACAGCTGGGGCCGACGGCTTAACATGCTTTATGAGGTACGGAGGGGTCTTGGTATGTAAAGATGGTCACCCATCCATGGACCAACCGCGGCCTTAACCTGATCGATCGACCCATGTGGCTGTTATTATTTAGCCACAAACCTATTACCATCAATCGGGCACAAATCCAGACGTCCGGTTGTTACTGAGAAATTCCTGATGGGAAAACCCAATAACGCTTTTCTTTGCATAGATTATTAAAAAAGCTTCTAAAAGATTATCTCTGCGATATAACTTAGATTTATTTTATTTTATACCTCATCATCATCATCTTTCTGCACTTTTTCCATGATACGTGGGGTTGGCGCACACGTTTTCTCTTTCCATTCTCCCTTGTCAACCGTCACACTATCATTCACTCCCTTCTCTTTCATATCACTCCTCACACAGTTCATCTATCTTTCCCATGGCCTCCCTCTCCCGCTCCAGCCATCAACATTTATATTCATCATTCTTTTAATCACATGCGTTTCTTCCCTCTCCATCACATCACCAAGCCAAACGATTACCTTTCAACTCTGTAACCAGTGGTGTATTTTAAGATTCAGCCAGTGGTGTATTTGATGGTTTGCCGCCCTATTAATTAACGGAAAAAAGCAAAAACGTTTAATTATAAAATAAAATCCAGCAGTGTGTATGTGGGCTGAGAATGATGATAATGAATTGAAAAAAACTAAAAAGGTTATACAAAAAATAAACACCATTTAATCAATATTTACATTGTTTTTCCGATGGACAGATTGGTTAACAAATTCTTCAATGACAGTCAACTCATAATGAACGGATTTTGTCAAGTCAGCTTCTGTAGTAAGAATAAAGCTAAACTGTTCGCTTTGGAAAGCGAACAGTTTAGCGGTAAAAATTATCTACGTTCCTGGAGGAACGTAGATAATTTTTAGGGTTCCGTACCCGAAGGGTGCGAAATGGAACCCCTATTATTAAACCTTTGCTGTTTGTCCGTTCCTCTGTCAGCGGGTTGTATCTCATGAACCGTAATAGGTAGACAGTTGAAATTTTCACAGATTCACCGCTATAACAACTAATAATAAAAATTAAAAAGTTAAAAATGAAAGGGGTCCCCATAAAGCAACCATTAGATTTTTTTTTTTACTTTCTTTTTCTGGCATGTGGGATCTAGAGATCGAGTAGAGTACATGTTTTTTAAATCTTTAAAAGGGGGCTGTCAAAGTTGTCAGTTTTAGACCATTTTTGTACGACCTCTATCACACCAACTAAACAAATTAGGAATTTGAGACTTCTGTATAATTATCATGTAGGTCCCCAACGTTTAATATTTACCAACTTTTCTTTTATCTTTAAACTAATTTAAGATTACACACTTAATGAACTTCGAGCTCTCTCAGTAGTTTCAAAGTCGTGGCTTAACTTCCTTAAAGCATTCCAACTATTTCAATCTTAGTAGTTACCTTCGTAAGGATTATATTATGTAAATAAGGATGAGATTCCCATACATTTGCGTATAAAATTATATTTGCGTATGTAATTATATTTGCGTAGGTAATAGTAAGTTTATCTTTGGGTTTTGGTAGGTAGGTGTTTCGCTCAGAAAAGGGTTACTTGAAAGTGTTTCTAGATATACTTAAAGTATCTACCCAAATCGATTGGACTAAAAATCAATAAATATGTTTGGATCTTGATAATATTATTAATACTTAGGGTTCAGTACCTCAAAAGGAAAAAAACGAAGTCTGTCAAAACCCTTGCTCTCAGGAACGCGTGGAGGTATCAAGTTGAAATTAATATCAAGTACGTAAGTATATAGTCCATTGGAGCTCTAAAAAATCAAGCTTCTAAGTCAACGCAATAAAAATACGGTCATTTATGTGACATATTTTGATACTCGCAAATAAATCAAAACCTACAGGGTACTTCCCGTTGACCTAGAATTATGAAATTTGGCAGGAAGCAAGGTCTCACAGCACATGTAAAGGAAAAATTCCGATAGTAGTTTAATTTGTAGTTCCATCACACAATTTTTTTTTTGCGATTACAAACTTACATTTGCAGTTGGAGAATTGACCGTGACGTATATCGATGTATGTGAGAACATGTTTTTCAACTACAATGTTGAGTTTGTTTTTGGGATAAATTCATCCCAACTACGGAACCCTTCATTGTGCGTGGTCCAACACGCACTTGGCCGATTTTTTTCTTTCATAGACTGCCTCGTTGGTCTGGTAGTCACAAACGCTACTACTGAGCATGGGTTCGATTCCCTGGTTGGCAAAGTGTTATTAGGTTTTTCCAATAGGAATTTCTCAGTACCAGCCTGGAGTCTGGATTTGTACCCGTTTGATGGTAATAAGCTCGCCTCCTATTACATG
The DNA here is from genome assembly GCA_963680765.1 of Agrochola lychnidis. NCBI lineage: Eukaryota > Metazoa > Arthropoda > Insecta > Lepidoptera > Noctuidae > Agrochola > Agrochola lychnidis. The sequence continues at coordinate 14,328,609 of OY796869.1, read as the reverse complement.
GGACTTAAATATAACAGGTGAAATGTGGGTGTAATTTAGGTGCATAATCAACCATTAATGTTCCCACTGCTGGGACACAGGCCTCCTCTCTTCGAGAGGGAATGGTCTGTAATCTACCACGCGGGTCCAATGCGTGTTGGTAGATGGCACATGTCTTTGAATTTTTGGTTCTAGAACATGCCGGTTTCCTGACGATGTTTTCCTTCACCGTTTTGAGAGCAGTGGTGATAAAATTATTTAAACAAAGTAAAGTGCCTGCTTGGGTTCGTACCCACGACCTTACAACTCGGTAAGTCGAATCGTTAGGTGCACCTCTGCCTAACCCTTTGAGGAATACAGGCATGATTTTATGTTATATTATATAATTAAATAACAAATGAAGAATATTTATTTTATTTATTTAACCATTTATGCACACAAATAAACAGACAAATGGAACAGAAAAATACGTACAAAAGTGATGCTAATTTTTAAAGGAATCTCTTCCAGCATACCTGCGACAGGAAAGTATATAAAAAGAGATGTAGACAACGTGTGTAACCGTAGAAGAGAAAACAAAAACATAAATCAAAAAAGAAAAAAAAAACAATTCACTAATTTCAATTTAAACAACATACAATATGAGATTATACTTACATACATACTTCTAAAATAAATATCACTACAATATACATAATTACATGACTATATAGATAAAGCTTTAGAGTCAACCTACAATCAATTTTATGTTCCTGTTGGTTTCTCTCAAAGGAATATTGAACGGAATTATAATGTAAGACAAGAGGGAACACGATATTTTCAAATAGGTAAAACATAGAACCTTTTGATCCTTCACAGAAACCTTGTAGATATTTAAACTATGAGTACATAGTAATATTATATGGGGCAGAGACTATAATGTTACATACAAAGACCTATTTTGAAAGGTGCAAATACGTAGATCGCTGAAATCCATCGATGTGTAAAAACCTAAAATGTGACTATGAAGTTTGAAAGACTTTTGTTATATGAAGAACAAATGTGGATGGCTTATAGAGTAGGTTAAGATCTAAGAAACGATAGTGAAAGATGATTTGGCAAGAAATGGGGTAACTACGGATATGACGACTAATAGGAATAAAAATGGGAAAAAACACGCATACATACACACACATTCACACACACCACACTCACACACACCACACTCACATCACACGTACACAAACACACCAGATATACCAAATAACACCTGAAATAACCTCTCTAGTAATTACTCTGAAATTCGTACCCCGAGCCCCAAGATACAGACTAACTGTCTAGTTTGGGGCTCACTGGTAAATAATATTTTGTATCCTAGCTTTAGGTAATATTTTAAGCTGCTCATGTCGTCTCAACTTGGTGATAACATGTAAACCTGCTTACTGTATTACCTGGACAATAAACTATTTCTATTTCTAATAGGGAAGTATGGAAGAAAGGGACATGTTGCGTCAACCCCAAATAAATTGGGATAAGGAAAGAGAATGATGATGAAAAACACAAAAGGTGTCCTAGGGAAACTAATACGTCTAATATAGATGACCAGGCACTCAAATGATGGAATTCCTCATATCTTATCACAATATTTCTATTTTATTAATATCCCTCGGGAATCATCGCATTTCCGAATACATACGAATACTAATTTCCATGTCCATCAATTACTAGATTTTATCTTGTATAATAATTTGAATTCAGAACTTTATTCTTGTTTTGTTTTGATTTTCGTTTGAATTTTATAGAGCTGTTAAACTATTTTCCTATCTATCGTGCCTGCGACTTTCCTACCATTTTTAAAATAAATTACATTAAGTTAAAAGAGTACTTCCAAGTCGATTGAGAGCGTCCGGTCTGCATCAAGTGCAAAGGGCAACTGATAGAAATCCAACGACTGACGAAACACGAGGTTTGCCGAGGGACATTAAGAACATGATTGTACTGTACTCTATTTTCGAGCTATCGTAAGACGAATACTTATCAGAACCGCAAGGTTTTGGCAAGTATTCATCGTACAACACTAGCAGTAGGTGTTGTCCTAAGTAAGTACCTTTATAAAAAAACCCTTTACTTCTATTTGACTACTCTACAACGATCAATATAGCTGAAAAGATAGCCAGTCTTACCTGCCTATCTTTTATACCTATCTTTTATAGCCACGTCTTGAAGCCGGCCTACTTTCGCGGGTGCTATGCAAATACAAGTATGGCGTAACAAATACCTAGAATAGTTTTGAAAACACAAGTTTCGTAAATGCCTGCACGATTCAACGGTTTATACTGCGGTTCTCAAAGTATTTGAGTAAAAATGTAGCTGCTTGAAATATTTTATCAAGATTTTTCGTTTTTACTTGCGAGGTGAAATAAAGGTTGAATTCAAGAAAGTATTACATAAGATACCACGCTTGTATTCGTTGAGGGGATAAGCTGTAGTGTATTATAGTAAATCCAGATTTCAATTTCGCTGGAGAGCAGTGGTGGCTTTGTAAATAATTTCATCACAGCGGCTCTCAAAAAGGTGAAGGAAAACATCGTGAGGAAATCGGCATGTCCTAGAACCAAAAATTCAAAGACATAAGACATGTGACATCTACCAACCCGCACTGGGCCTGCGTGGTAGATTACAAGCCACTCCCTCTCGAAGCGAGGATGCTGTGTCCCAGCAGTGGGAACATTGTAGTCTGATTATGATGAGATTTTGCCTGTTCTAATCTATACACACTTTAAATTAAAGACGTTTTCTTGTCTGTCTGTGTGTCCCCGTTGTTCTTCTAAACTACTTATCGGAGTTTGATACGTTTTGCATCATCATTTAGAAAATTTATTTCGGAAGGTAAAAAAACGGCAAAAAATAATAATATTTAAAATAAAGAAATCAAGATGTTTTGTACAGCCAAAATCGTGCGAACCAGGGACGGGTGGCTAGTGGTTTAAAATAATAACATGTTTCATAGCTGTTCGGGAGACTCGTGTGGCTCCCGGAACAGAGACACACTTGAGGCGCTAGTAGAACATTGTTTTACAGCGACGCGGGTTGGTCCGTACGCGACCCGATTCGGGTAGAGTCCGTACAATGCTTGCAACCGCATCTTACTAACTCCCTCGTTTCAGACCACGGCGGGCGCTACCCGTACGGGTCTCCCGTGTGCGGGCGGCTCGTGCGAGTCTTCCGACTACGTATACCCAACATTTTGAAAAAATTACAGAAAAGGTGACATGCACCCGCTATGTAGGAAAGGAATTCGTTTAAAAATTGCCAAATATTTCCGTTTCTTTAGCCGTACAGATGCGTAGTACAAGACTTGCTCCGAGACCAATGAGGCAGTGAGTTCAAGTATAATCTACGACCTCGTTATTTTATAACAACTTCTTAGCAGGGATAAGTAATTCTGAACCAACCGGTAGGGAGAAGTAGGTATACCTACTCATATTTTTTATCCCGGAAAATCAAAAGAAAGAAAGTAGTCACTAATATTTTACGGACTTAAGGGTCTGCCAATTTCCAATAGTCATGAAAACAAAAAAAAAAGAATTGTGTGGTTTTATGAAACCACGGTAAAAGTGATACTGCTATAGGCGCCGCCATATTGGCCTTGGCTGCTCTGACGAGCGCCTTTCACTTTATCCCTACTCCGCGGCTGACCGTCACGCGACTTGCAACACACAGACCAAAAAGTTTGAGACGATGTAATAAAAGTTTCCCTTTAAAAAAATTGTAACAATAATATCTCATGTTTGACGTATAAAAGATTATCTTTAAAAAAAGTACCGAATGTATTTTTAGCGGACTAGTTAGCGGCCATGTTTAAGTCAAAAGGACAATGACCTGAGTTCACATAACCCCTCGACTGCCCGGCCAACATTTATTTTGTTGAAACACCAAAATTTTAATTTCTGTATGACCATAACTGTATTTAGCACCGTTTCCTGTCACGTCACGAACTGCAAAAAATATGATTTGTACAATAAACGTCTAATAAAATAATTAATGGAGTGTTTTTATTTTAATTTACGATAATTATCTTCCGCCTTTCGTAATGCTAACACTCACGCGAGTTCACATCAAAAGTTTGTATTTGAAAATGTGAAATATTTTCTAAAGCCGAAGTCAGAGGTTTGCATGGTTTTGTTGGCCAATAACTAAACATAAATAAATATAGATCTTAGATAGAGATGCACTATCTACGGAAAACTTTAGAACGTCATCGTAATGTAACTCTTATCTCGGTAAGGTAAGGTATAAATTAGAATAAGATAAGATAATTCAGTAGAGCGATACCAGTTGTAAAAAAATCAGTTATGGCTTTTGTCAGTCAGTTATATTAATTGTTCCCTGATATGACCCCTAAGTTTGTTTGGCCATTTCTTCTTAAGTCAGGTCAGATAGGAAATGATGAGTCCATCTAGCATACTTTTTATTTTTTAATGACGTGTTTAAGTAATTCCGATATCCTATTTGCAGTCTAAACAATTTCATTAAATTTAATTTAATTTAATTTAATTTAATTCATAACATTGGATTCATCATCTGCCTAGCGTTTTCCCAACTATGTTGGGGTCGGCTTCCACTCTAACTGGATGCAGCTGAATACCAGTATTTTACATGGAGCGACTGCCTATCTGACCTCCACAACCCAGTAAGGTACTGAGTAACACGATACCCCTTGGTAAGACTGGTTGTTAGACTTTCGGGCTTCTGACGACCCGTAACAACTGTCAAAGATCTACAGATGGCAGCCGGGACCAACGGCTTAACGTGCTTTCCGAGGCACGGAGGAGTCTCGGTATGTAAAGATGGTCACCCATTCACGGACCAACCCCTGCAAGCGTAGCTTAACCTGTTGGATCGGCTATTATTACTTAGCCTTAATATTGGATTAAGTATCCAAAATTAATAAGATCATGAGTAAGGGCTCGAGTCTTAAAATAGGTTACCTACCTGACTATTTTAAGATCAAACAAACATTCTGTTCAAATCAATATTTTTTGAGAAACACCGTCTAATATTCGGTAAAAACCCGGTAAGTTCGGGTTGCGTGTTGCAATTATAACGCTCCACGTACTTCCCGAGATCCGGCGAGCACATTGATTATTGTTCGGCCGTACTAATCCGATTACAGTCACATTAGTTCAGTAAATTAGTTTTCCCACGTGGTTTCTGTAACATGGCTGGGGATTAGTTACAAATAATCAGGGGTAATCTACGAGAATTATAAGGCAATGAGACGATGGTAGACTTGGGAAAATATTGAAAGAATTGTCGCTGAAAAAGAGGAAACACCGAAAAATACTAGCAAAGGGCTGAAGACGATGGCACACTTAAAAGAAGAGAGCAGTGATAGCCTAGTGGTGTAACCGTCGGACTGTCAAGTTTGAACCCAAGTCACGCACCTCTGACTTTTCGGATTTATGTGCGTATTGTATAATTATCATTTGCTTCAAAAATGGTGAAGGAAAACATCGTGAGGAAACCGCCTGAGAGATATTTCCCGACGGCACGTGAAGCCAAGTCAGAGGTCTATGGGCGGCTTTAAAATTCTGACATCAGGTTTGTCACTAACCACACGAAAGAGGACTTAAAAGAAACCATTATGCTGAATATGATACATCAACAGAGTCACCATCTTAGCGAATTTGTTCAGTACCGTCACCATAATCCTATACTTTCCCCAACTGTGTTGGGATCGACTTCCAGTCGAAAATTGCTGAATACCAGTATTTTACATGGAGCGACTGCATATCTGACCTTTGCAATCCAGTTGCTAAGTAATACAACACCTCTCGGAAAGAGTGGTTAGCATACTTTCGGGCTTTTTAGGGTTCCGTAGTAAACAAGGAACCCTTATAGTTTCGTCATGTCCGTCTGTCTGTCTGTCTGTCTGTCCGCGGTCTAGCTCCGAGACCCTTAGTACTAGAAAGTTGTAATTTGGCATAGGTATATATATTAATTACGCCGACAAAGTGATAAAACAAAATTATGAAAAACATTTTTTTTTAGGGTACCTCTCATACACGTAAAGTGGTAATGTTTATTTTTTATTTTTTTTACCCCATGGTGAGGGGTATCATTAGAAAGGTCCTTCAAAAATATTGCGAGTTTGTCAAAACCATTTTTGGATTCAGGTATTCGTTTGCGAAATATTAAGCTTTAAAGTGCTAATTTTTGTTAGAGTCAAGTGTCCCCCCCCCCCCTGCCGGCTAAATGGTTGGTTACGGGTGTGTGAAAAAAATCACAACAGTAGCTTATATAACAAAATTAAAAAGAAGACTATCACAGCTAAGTAGGCTTTACAGGTTAACGAGTAATAATCGACCAACTTAACTTTGCAGTTGCAAAAACATGTTTTCCCATACATTCCGTATGGGAGAACATATTTTTCAACTACAAAGTTAAGTTTGTTTTTGGGATAAATTCATCCCAACTACGGAACCCTTCATTGTGCGTGGTCCGACACGCACTTGGCCGGTTTTTTTTTAACTATACCACTGTCACACTATGGTCAAAATGATATGGACATGTTTCGAATATGGCCAACACCCGTTCTGCTACGCTATACATATCGTTGGCGGAGGAGGAGAAATAATTAACAAAAAAAAATTGTTTGGAGAAAATTGCGATTTATTTATGCCGCATGAAATTCAAAATTCAAAATTCAAAAGTCATTTATTGAAACTAGGCTGAGAATCAGCACTTTTCGAACGTCAAAATTACATAAGACAGTCCCCCAAAATCGCCCACCCTTCACCACTTCCTAGTGCCTTTAGCTGGGAAGAAGAAGTGGCGTAACAAACTCCCCAGCAGCACAGCTCAAGTTAGAAAAATGATTCTATACAATAGTATGCAAAATAACTTACATTATGCAACAAAAAACATAATTCAAATGATAAATTATAGGCCATATGCCAGCTAGCACACGCCAATATACCAACCAAAAACATCGAGAACTATACTCAAGCAATATTAAAAAAAAATAACTAAACGTAAAAAGAACTAAATATCTATATAAAAGCCTCCAGACATAAAGGGCGTGCATGATTTGGGTGTTACGGAAATGAAAAGTAAATTTGACCAAAATCACAGTTATTTAATTCTCCACCTACGCCGACGATATAGTGTCTTTAATGTGCACATGTCAAAATGAGGGAATCTATGCTTAATTTTATCGACAGTTTTTTTTTTAAAACATCTAATCTTTTTTTTTTGTTCTTTTTGGCGTCTTATTGAGAAATTTTAAGATTATTGTAAAAATTGATGAAAAAAAAAGTTATTTGCTATCAAAACATGTTTATTTTCAATTGAGGGTAGTATTTTTTCCACAATTTTCATTTTATGAGGACGCCTAATTACTTCCAATCATAATGGAGTTTGTTTCATCGCGATGGATCATTTAGTTTGAAAGTTACACAATTTTATTTAAAAAAAAACAAACATTTTTTTTTTCTTAAATATGTTTCCCAAATTCCCGATATGTGCACATTATAAAGACTCACACTGTATAAGCTAAGTATTATGGATCAAAATATTCTCTATAAAATGGCTCTTTTAGTACCTACAAACCTAAATATTTCAATATTCCAATGGACTATCAACATTTAATTGGACAGAGCTACGTAAAAAATACAGTTTGTGTATTCAGAGGTAGCAATTTACCTGTCTTGTGAATAATAGAGAGCACCTTGAAAAATCAGCTCCTTGTGTTCCGATCCTCAAGTTTTACATTAGTTAACTTGTTTTCTGTTTGACTGTATTTACGTATCTATGTTAAATTCGAAAGAGAACATAATGAATGAGAAATGATGGTAAAAAGATTAAAATGATATCCTATCCTATACTATTAAATTAGCAATATTTATAAATATATTTAAATTTGTAATCACGTCGTCGAAAAGGGCTCTTATGATTTCGATGAAAGTGGCAATATAGGGTTTTTAAAAATCGATCTCGTTACGTCTCATATCTGGGAAAATTAGTTTTCTCCGTATTTTCACCCGAGCAGAGCTCGGTCACCCAAGCACTGTACATATAAACCTAACAGCTTATACTTAATTAATAAATACAAATATAATATTCAAACTTAACTAAAACTATTAACCCGCATCGCTGTCGGCTGGTAATGTACCCAAGAGACTGGCGGCATTGCCACGTTGTATGGCAATACTTAGCCTCTGGCTAAGGTAAAAGCCAGCCTTTGGGTCACGGGAAGTGTCAACCAGCCGTTTGGAGATATCCTTAAAAAGACCATGAGAAATAAGAAATAATTTATTGTCTGCTTTGATTTAGAAGAAATTATGTCTTGATTTGCCAATGTCACCATCATCATCTGCCTACTCTTTTCCAATTACGAGGTTGGGTCGGCTTCCAGGCTATAGATAGTGCAATCCACAAAGACGCGCCCCACTCCACTCCGCGCCGTACTAGAGTTCAGCTTACAGTACAGTAATCGCGGAGTGGGGCGTGTCTTCGTGGATTGCACGGACTATAACCGAATGCAGCTAAATACCTGTATTTTTGAAGAAGTGACTTCTTGTCCGACCTCCACAACCCAGTTACTGGGTAGTACTTTTAGACTGGTTGACTTGTTGGTTTTCAATGTATTTAATTTAATCCTTGGTAGTTTAAAAACCAATAATTGACAAGGACTCGGGCATTAGAGGCTTAAAATAGAAGGAAACTAAAATAAAAAATTAAAATCGTCACTCGCCATTAACCTCTCGAATGTCGTAATTACAAAAACAATTAAAAAACCATTGTGTCTCGCATGGATCCACGTTCCGGCTACGAAAGGTTAAAGAAACTTTTTCAAACTTTATTCATAACAATATTTTTAACCCAATCCATTCCTTAATAGTGTAGGTTAATGTAACCCAAGTCGGCCACAGAAATATTACGACGTCACAAATCGTCACGCACACAATTAGGCCATATTCGGCTATATTAGGCTATACAGCATGTATCAGAACAGTGTGGCCGTATTTAAGGGTGTGGTACAGACTATCAAATTAAACAACTTTTTCCTGTGGACCAACACCGTAATCGCCAAATAATTATCAACTGTTCCATTTAAAACATCAAATACCTACTCGATCGAAATGTATGGGACGGCTGATAATTCAAAATTCAAATTCAAAATTCAAATTAAAAAAACAAACACAGAATTAAAATTTAAAAGTAATTTATTCAAACTAGGCTGAGAATCAGCACTTTTCGAACGTCAAAATAACATAAGACAGTCCCCCAAAACGCCCGCACTTCACCACTTCCTAGTGCTTTAGCTGTGAAGAAGAAGTGGCGCAACAAACTCCCCAGCAGCACAGCTTTCTGTTCAGTTAAAAAAAATGATTCTATACAATAGTATGCAAAATGATTTACATTACGCAACACAAAACATATAGCGATAATATCAGCTAGCACACGCTAATATACCAGCCAAAAACATCGAGAACCATACTCAAGAGAAATAAAAAATAAAACTAAATGTAAACAGAACTTAATATCTAAATAAAAGCTTCCAGGCATAAAAACCATGGAGAAAGTTTGATAGTCTGTACCACTGCACCCTTAAATATGACCACACATTTCTGACACATGCTGTATAAAGCTATATTAGGCGACCCATAAACATCTTGTGAGATCAATATCGGCGTAGAAAATAACACGAAACATTAACTATGGACATTAATTTTGTGGGCTATGAATAAAGAAATAATCTTGTTCGTGCTCGGTCGGTTTTTGGGAGGGTTATGAATGAAAAATGTAAATGAAGTACAGTAGAACCCGTTTAAGACGATTTCACAGGGACCCAACTAAAACCGCATCTTAAGCCAGAAAGCATCTTATACGGGATAGGGGGTGAGGGGATAGTGAAAAATAAAACGTAATACACATACACAGTATGATCTAATTTCGTATATTAACTGTTTGATTTTTGGTTTGTGATTTTTCATCAAAAACTTTCAATATGTTCATTTTTTCTTGAAGTGACAATGCCTTTTGCTTAATTGTAGATAGACATTTTGTATCATACAAATGATCAACGCCGCTGAGAAGGCGTATTAAACGGGATGACGAATCGTATTAAGCGTTAAGAAATGTATGAGAACATGTCTCAATTTATAGGGACTGACGTAAAATGACGTATTATGCGGGAAATCGTTTTGATCGTATTAAGCGGGTTCTACTGTAGTTGTAAATGAAGACTGCTTTAAAATTTTGCATCTGGTAATAGTGAGAAATAGAAGCGCGATATCTTAAAGATAGATTGCCGCATGATTGGGTTGAATATCAAAAGTAATTAGACCATAGAGGGTTTGAGCAACAGGGTGTAAAGTTCGCTCATCTTTTGTAGAAAAGGGATGATCCTCCGACCAGACCGGTGTTGTGTCTGGTGGGCTACTGCCCGACGATTGATGTCGGGAAGTTGTACATATAGCTAGGGACACGGTATCGAATAGAAAATATCGATACTGTACTCATGAGTATCGAAAAAAAATATCGTACTCATACAAGTATTGAAACAAAAGTATCGATACTTCAAGGTATCGAGTACTTTTCTTAGGACCTAGTACGCATGGTCAATATCAGTCAGTAAATAACGTCAGTTTAACTTCAGTAGGGCAGGACATGAAAACACAAATGACAACGGGGAACGAGTGAGTGAATGAGTGATTGATTTGTGTGGTAAATGAATGAAGAATAGGTTAGGAATTTAAATGTGAACGGAAGGAACGATTTCGAGCAAAGATCGATATTATGTTTTAGAAGGTTCAGAACGAGTGAACTAGATGGTGTTGCCATAACCATAAACATAAGCCGTAAGGTCGCAAGTTTTAAATGGGTAATTTCTAAGATTTCTCATTTAAAACTTAATTTGTTATTCGATACGATACCTGCCAAAAAGTATTCATTGAGTAAAAGTATTGAATGCAAAGTATCGAGTACAAAAGTATAGGTATCAAATGGAAATGTACTCGATACCACAAAGTATCGATACTTTTTTCGTGTCCCTACATATGGCTAGTCGTGAGGTAAACCCTGTTTGCGTGATGCAGGATTTTCCGTGACGTTAGTGTGATGCGTAGTTTACATGTGGCAACGTAGATGCCGCCACAAGACTACATATAATTTGGATTCCGGTTCAGGGGTTTGTCACTAAATGTAGATTTTTTTAAAATTGAGGCTACGTTTAGGAAAATATTAGGTCTATCAGAAAGAAAGAAAAATGTTTTTTTGCGGTAAACATGACGCAAAAAGAGCTTAAACACAAAAATGAGAAAAGGTTGGGGAAGCATGCGTCACATCCACGCCAAACGGCTATCGCTCAGCATTCAATCAGTGACAGCCGGCGCTGACGTAATGACGTCAACCGGTACAGCAAACAAATAGTAAGACGCTGTACCAGTACAGCGTACTTAAAGAAAACTTATTTATTGTAATTAAAATCTGATACTATATACTACACAGATATAAAAACGATAAAAAAAGAAATAGACATACTTTATTCTATATTACGAGAATATCATCCTCAAAAAATGTTTTACGTTTTAGTGGCAACATTTCAACGCGTCCTATTTGACGTGCACCTAACATTCACCAAAGAAATTGTGATGTATCTATCACCTGTCTTTAATATCCCAGATCAATGTTTCTGCAAAAATCAGGGTAAATTTTTGTATGGTATTAGGTAGGTAATCAGGGTTACATAGCAGACATTGAATACTTTATTTGCACACAATTCAATATGATTGATTCACCTTAATCAAAAGACACAAGTGTACTGTTTTCATTGCCATTAAATAATTTCAACATGACAATGAACTTTCAATGAAAGTGAGTGAGTGAGTATTAGAGTTACAATTATCTCTACATATAATGTGTATAAACCGCACTAAAGCGGAAGCGTTGTTGTTCGGCGATAGGCCGGTTACTATTCACGCTGTATATTACATAATTCTGCTATTTATAACAGGGGATTTGGTCACCTAGTTTCACGGGTTTCAGTACCGTATCGTACGGTTTTGGTTTAACGATTACGGGTATGCGAGCGTGGAGCAAGTTAATCGATATTCTGAAGTTTGTGGTAATGTTATGGCTTTAGAGAGATTGGTATACGTTGATTAAAAACGTTGATCAACTCAGGATCGATGAAATGACGACAGGTTACTGGAACAACTTGCGACTCACGGATGCCCCTCATTAAAGGGGAAAATCTACAAGTCTGTGATAAAGCCTGTTGTACTGTATGTATCGGAATGCTGGGCCGTGAAAAACACGGATGAAAAAAGATTGCATGTCGCGGAGATGAGAATGTTGAGATGGATGTGTGGAGTGACGAAAATGGATAAAGTAAGAAATGAGAATATAAGGGGAAGTTTAAAAGTGGCGCCGGTGACAGAAAAGTTGAAAGGAAATCGTTTGGCCTGGTATGGGCACGTGATGAGGAGAAAAGAAATGCATGTGACTAAAAGAGTGATGAATATAAATGTTGATGGATGGAGCGGGAGAGGAAGACCAAAGAAAATATGGAAGAATTGTGTAAAGAATGATATGAAAGAGAAGGGAGTGAATGGTAGTGTGACGGTTGACAGGGGAGAGGGGAAAAAGAAAACGTGTTGCGCCGACCCCAAGTAACATGGGACAAGGGCAGGAAGATTATGGTGGTAAACGTTCGTTTTTAAGACATAGAAGAATATTGTTTCATGATGTTAAGGTAAACCATGTTCTGTTTTCACTAATTCGGTAGAAATGAAAACAATGACTCTTTACAATACGACCATATTACTATAGAATTATTGTTAAATGTAAACCATGTCCAGCATTATTGTTTTGACGTCCTTATTTACGTTGAATAAAAACAATGACTCTTTAGGCTGCCTGGCTGGCGGAGATAAGAAGAGAGGAGCGGAGCTGGGCCAATATTAACCAATAGAATCTAAACTCAGGAGCGGAGTTTAGATTAGGGATGTTAAGGAGCTCCGTAACCGTAACCGAAACTATCGGATATCCGAAATGAAAATTTATCAGTAACCGTAACCGAATCCGTTATAAACGTCTCGGATAATTTCTTATTGGGGCGGTGTCTAAATGAGACACATTATGACAGGTTTTTCTGCCCAGCCGAGCCGATACAGTAGCCGCGCGCGTCACTTGTTGTTTATTATTGCTATTGCTTAGTCTTTACTAGTCAGTCATTGCGGAATAATATTATAACATTACAATTTCTTAAAAATGTAATAATCCGTAACCGAAACTATCCGAAACTAACGGATAATAAAAAAAAACGTGTGGCACCGAGTGGCAATAGCTTTACCGCGGTAGTCCCCGAGGACTGCCGCGGTAAAGCTATTGCATTGCATTTGTAACCTCCATACTTCCTATTTGTCAACGCTACACTTGGGATGATGACGTGATGACATAAAACAAAAATTACGTTCCCATGAAAACATCACGTTTCCCATGACAACATCACGTTGTCATGGGAACCGTCATTACATGGTAGGCGGAGTGGGGGGTGTTAGGTTTTATTTTCGTTACGTTACGGAATTTCTTGATTCGGTCGCCGCGCTCAAAGCCCGCGATAAAAGCTATGCAATAGCTTAATAAAAAACTCATATCCGTAACCGTATCCGAAATCGGTATAATATCATTTCGATAACCGTATCCGTATCCAGATCCGAAATTTCATATCCATAACATCCCTGGTTTATATTCTATTGGTTAATATTGGCGCATCTCCGCTCCTTTCCTCTCTTTCCAGCTCCAGTGAATAGGCAGCCTTGAAGGGCCCATCAGACCATAGGTTTTTTGTCAGTTTTGTCAAAATCACTGATATGCTGTAATTGACGGACACTAGCTAACTAGCTGTAAATTTTCTTACAATTAATAAAACAAATGAAGTACCGCCTAAAGTGATGATTGAAGTTTGCATCTAGAGAAAAAAAATAAAAAAAAACGTGTGGCACTCGGGGACTGCCGCGGTAAAGCTATTGCATAGCATTTGTAACCTCCATACTTCCTATTGGTCAACGCTACACTTGGGATGATGACGTAATGACATAAAACAATAATTACGTTCCCATGACAACATCACGTTTGTCATGGGAACCGTCATTACATGGTAGGTGGAGTGGGGGGTGTTAGGTTTTTTTCGTTACGGAATTTCTTGATTCGGTCGCCGCGCTCAAAGCCCGCGATAAAAGCTATGCAATAGCTTAAAAATGTGTTTATTCTGCACAAACAAGTCGCACATTACAATAAAATACACACAGTAAAAGTAGCCAATAAAGATCTCTTATTCAAGCAATAAACGTTTTACAATTTTATTCATTGCTTGATATCAGGGCCAGGGACTTTGTTTTGCGACACTGGCAAATGACAACAAAAAACCAATTAAAACAAAAAAGGATTGTGTGGTTTTATGAAACCACGGTAAAAGTGAAACTTCTATAGGCACCGCCATATTGGCCTTGGCTGCTCTGACGAGCGCCTTTCACTTTATCCCTACTCCGCGGCCGACCGTCACGCGACATGCAACACACAGACGAAAAGGTTTGAGACGATGTAATAAAAGTTTCACTTTAAAAACAAAATGTCGATTGCTGAGTGAAAAAATAACTACATAAGTAACAAACAAACAACAATAAGAACAATTAAGTCGTGCGTCGCATCTGAGCAAAAACAAGTCGTTGCTCAGCAAAATGACTTCGGACGTCAACAGCGCACATTTTCAGCAACAATCCTCTCGAATGACGTAAATAATAACGTCCCTTTGTGTGATCTACCTATGTAGCTATCATTCTATCAGTCATTCATAAATTAATGGAATTGATTAATGAATGAATGAACGAGCGCTTAATGTACGCCTTTTATTAACCGACAATAATAAATTTTCCAATGCATATTATGATGCTTTTAGACATAGTTTAATATTAAGTCTATTTATAAAAATAGCTAAAATATTTTAGACCTTGACATGCTGTCGACATTGAGAACTCGACCTTCACAAATCAGGGTTCAGTTGGGTCTGTGCTGCATTAAATAACAACGTTAAAACGCAAAAGGGTTAAAGGCCATGCATTAGTTATTAGACTGCCAATCCAGCGTTTAGATGTACCTACTATAGTGCTGAGCTGTCCGTTGACCCTCACGAAGTTTTATTTATACTCCATTATGAAATATCTTAGTTGATACTTGCGACTGATAAGAACTTGTGCAAAAGTGTGGTGGCATCTATATTGCCACATGTTAAGCTGGCATCGCGCAAGCAGTGTTTACCTTGCGACTATCATATACAACCTTAGTTTTGGTTTACACTAAACCTCTTAAGGGGTCATTGTATTCATTATTATGAACAACTTTCACTATGGGACCAAAGCTGAAATCGCAAAAAAAAAAAATCTGCTGTTCCCTACATTTAATGTAGGGAACAGCAGATTTTTTTTTCGCGACCCCTTTAGACGTTTAGTGTAAACAAACACTAAGGTTGTATACAACGTCCCAACAACAATCGTCGGGCAGTAGCTCACCAGACACAACACCCGTCTGGTAGGAGAATTCTCCATTTTTTATAGGTAAAGGATGAGTCAACTTTACACCCTGATCCTCATACTCTTTACTCTTATATTTTGCTGGTTACTGTTAATTCTCATGTAACAGGAAGTGAGTTCTCTCACTAGGCATACATTCAGACTTTTCGCTGTTATAGAGATTTAACTAGGTACTGGAAAATCAACAAAAAAAAAAGACCGACGACCAACATTTAACAAAGTCGTACCAACCAAACACAGTGTAACTTCAGCCAGATTAACAATATACAACTCACAATTTCTTCGTCCCAAAAATCTGAGCCCCTAATCAGGAACAACAAACCTTTTACACATTCTTTTTTTTGCAAACGGAGCCAAATGTCAGTGACAATACTCGCAAATCCTATACGAACAGGGATCTCAATTTGCCTTTGTACCAAATCCTCTTATTGCTTTCAAAGCGTATTTTATGTCTCGACTAACTGAGTATGAATCTCTGAGTCTACGTAAAGGTGAGCTCAAACTGGAGCATTTCTTTGTTGTGTTACATTGAATCGTACAAATCAAATCAAATCATTTATTTCTTTGTAAACACAGGTAATTATTACATTGATGTTTTATTAAGAGAGTCCTCCATGTTCTACCGTCACATGGATATGTAAATCATGTTAATTTATCAATAACAATTAGGAAATTATAACAGTACATACTAAAAATTTATTTCAAATCGTTATCGAACAATACAAGTGATATAAGTTACTAGCTTTACCCGGCCCGGCTCCGCACGGGTAGCACTAATTAATTATTTACGGCGATGTACCTACCTAATTAATTAAAAATGAAAAAAAAAAACGTGAATTTTTCCGATGTTTTAATACTTATTCTGTTATTCGGGGGTTAAGATAATACAAATCAGTACAGCCATTCTTGAGTTCTACATGGTATAACTAACCCGAATTTGTTTTAAAGATATTATAATAATTATCGCATCTTTTTGAGGCCAATTGTACTAGACAAAAGGCTTATATCTTGTGAGTTGTATTTATTTGTAATAAAATCGGGGCAACCAAAGAAACGATGAATGGATCTAGAAAGAGCATTACTAGTGAGATGATGACAGATTATTTTGTTTTTCTGAATAATTATTTGTCGAATTGTTCGGCAACTTTTCTTCTAACTTTTAAAGGTCCTATAGTTTCCTAATCAAGTTGAACAAAACGCCGAGGGTGAGCTCGATTTCCGACAACCTTTTCGACGTTCTGTGACAAATGAATGCTCTAGTTTGTACTCACCTTTATAAAAGTAAGATCATGGGTACAAATTGATTTTGTCAGACGTACTTATAGCCTGTTGAGTCTGTATTTTGTTTCGTGATTTTTGTTGAGTGTCGTCCACGTCGTCCTGCGTGTGAGGTTACTGAAATCTTGAGAAATTATCGTTTACCAGCTATTACCAGCGCCTGCCTGCTTGTCGGAAATTATCCCACGGGAACGTACTATCCTTTGTCCTTAACCAGTTCTTGGTCTACCGTGTGCAAAATTTCATCCAAATCCGATTAGCCGTTTTATCATGAAAACGTAAAGCCGACCTCTCCTGCGCGTGTTTTTTCGAAACATTACACAAAAACCTTACACATAAACATTTGCTTTCACACAAAATATCGTGTTTGCATACACAAATGGCCTCTTTGTTGCGATGTTTTTGTGTATAAACACGCACAAAGACCCGGCTTAACAAATAAACAAACTCACTTTTGCATTTTTAATATTAGTTTGGATTTTCATTTGATACACAACTTGGTTTTGCTGTTTTTGATCCGATCATGTCCAGCAAATTATTTATGACAGTTTGGTAATATAATGCGTTCAAACTAACTGCAAAAAAAAGAAAAGGGTTTATTATATACGTAAGTAAATGTATGGTTATTTTTAATCATTAGGTACAGTCAAAGTCAAAGTCAAATCATTTATTTCAAATAGGCCCATGTATGGCACTTTTGAACGTCAAAAATTACAAAATAATAAAATTGATTCTAGTCAACAGCAGAAGTAAATTATCAAAATCAGAAATTCAATACTAATGAACGGAGTTCGTGTCAGAATTGTGTGGCGTCGAAGTGATTCAAAAGTATGTGATTGTAAATGATACCAAACATTTACTACTAGTACAGCTGCCATATATTCGTGATCAGTTTTGACTCCAAAAGTTAAACTCATTTTGATCATCTACTTCTGCTGTTGACTGTACTAGTTGATGCCTGTCACTTCGTCTGCAATCTAGGATGAAAAGTAACTTATGTCCAGCTCCAGGTCATGGTCTACCCATGTGCCAAATTTCATTCAAATACGTTCAGCCGTTTTAGCGTATCAAACAAATTAACAAACAAACTTACTTTCACATTTATAATATTAGTTAGGATACTTCTGACACTACTTTAACAACGTTTTTGGGCGAGATCTATGTCAAGAGCAGGCCCGTTTGACAATAAAAAAACACGAAGGTTTCCGTACCATTATCTATAAAAACGCCAAAAATATCATGTCTGTTGTATGGGAGCCGCCTTAAATATTGATTTTATTCTGTTTTTTAGTATTTGCTGTTATAGCGGCAACAGAAATACATCATCTGTGAAAATTTCAACTATCTAACTATCACGGTTCATGAGATACAGCCTGGTGACAGACGGACGGACAGCGGAGTCTTAGTAATAGGGCCCCGTTTTACCCTTTGAGTACGGAACTCTAAAAACCCCAAAAAGTTTTTCTTACCATTTGCAATCATGATGAGAAAACAATCCGATGGTTCTTTACCTACTTACGATTTATAATCAAAATAAGTAATTTATATTTCGATCATCATCTGCCTAGCCTTTTCCCAACTATGTTGGGGTCGGCTTCCAGTCTAACCGGATGCAGCTGAATACCAGTATTTTACATGGAGCGACTGCCTATCTGACCTCCACAACCTAGTGACTAGGTAACACGATACCCCTTGGTAAGACTGGTTGTCAGACTTTTTGGGCTTCTAACTACCCGTAACGACTGTCAAAGATCTACAAATGACAGCCGGGACCAACGGCTTAACGTGCTTTCCGAGGCACGGAGGGGACTTGGTATGTAAAGATGGTCACCCATCCACGGACCAACCGCGGCAAGCGTAGCTTAACCTGATCGATCGACCCGTGCAGCTGTTATTACTTAGCCACAAGCCCCACAAGTAATTTATATTTCGATAAACCATTAAATTGTACCTACATATTGAAAAACGACACAGAAAATAATTACATTTACAATTCGTGGAAAATAAGCCCGTTGGGTGTCAGGACAATTATATTTTTGTCAACGGTAACGACAGGGTTAATTATGTTATTATAGTAATTGATCAAATGGATGAAATGTAAAAACATATGAGGGGTGAAATTAAGTAATGAATAACGCCTCCGTAATGTAAAAAAAAATTCAAGTAATTAACATTTTAAGTATAATGCATCACATTTTGTAATATTGGTACTTTTGACATAAATCATAGAAAAAACTTTTAAAATAAATTACAAACCAACCCACTAAAAAGTGAAAAGAAAAAAACTTTTTTACAAAAAACACAACCGACTTCCAAACTACAAAGTGAAAAATAACTTTAATTTCGGAAGTCGGTGTCTTTGGATCAGATCAGTATTTTAGTTTTTTGACACCGACTTCCGAAATTAAAGCTATTTTTCACTTTGTAGTTTGGAAGTCGGTTGTGTTTTTTGTAAAAAAGTTTTTTTCTTTTCACTTTTTAGTGGGTTGGTTTGTAATTTATCTAAGTTACAATAGCCTTATGTCAACTGCTCATCAAAAATACCCAAATCGCTATAGATGTGCCTTTAATATTTGAAGAGTTCCCTCGATTTCTCCAAGATCCCATCATCAGATTGTAACCAAATGACAATGGGACCAACTTGAAAGTACCTATACCCTTTCGAACAAAAAAAGAATTTGTCAAATCGGTCCAGCCGTCTTCGAGTAATCGGGGAACATATATAAAAAAAAATATCCCGACGAATTGAGAACCTCCTCCTTTTTTTTGAAGTCGGTTAAAAAGAAAGAAAATACGTTTATTTGCGGTAAACATGACGCAAAGAAAGATTTTAAAAAAAAAACACGTAAATAACAAATTGGAGAAAAATAAACAACAAAAAAATTAACCATTTATTATTTAAAAAAAAAAAACAACCTAACAATGAATAGAGAAATAATTTCAAAATCAAAATATTTTATGTCACACAAACCTACATGGGCTCTACAGGAGCTAGGTGGACGGTTACAATTGGTCGCTTCTAATAGAGAAGAGCCGAAAGTAAGAAACTCCACCACGGTAACTCTTATTTTATTTTTATATTTTAAAAATTAAATTAAATAATTATATTTTAAATTTTTTATATTTTTTCACACAGCCCAAAAAAAGAAAGAATTTAAATACATTCTTTTTCGAATGCAAACACCATTTAAGCCACTAGATGGTATGTTTATTTCAACCTCAGTCAACAAACACACTGTACCAAAATTTAATTTCTTCTGACCCATCAACCAGCCCAATTTAGCGGCTATAAAGTTAGGCACTTAGTATGCCTAGACTTCCAACTCCGACCAAGCAGTTTAGCGTAACTAAAAGCTCAGTTAAACCTTAAGGTTATTACGATAACGAACTTGCAGTCTAGCCTTTGGCTTGGCTGGAACAACGCAAAGCCGCAAAGGTCGGCTATGGGTAGGACCGTAGGACGATAGAATGTATAGAAGCGACAGTCCTGTACCTTAATTGCGTAACACACTTTCACATCACAAACTGAATTATTTTGAAGGATATTGCTAATCCATTGCTTCAAATGTTCGAAAAAGGCGAAAATTCATTTTGGGCTAAATTAAGAAAGTGCCGGCCAAACAATAAAAATGTTATATTCCGTTAGAGCATGTAATTTTCTTCATAGTCTTTTCTTTACTAGTACCTACTGGTGAAAAATAAACTTTATTTCGCACACTGTAGTTATGTGGAGAATAACCCTAAGGCTTTAGTTTCAAAGTAAAAGATGATAACTGTAATGTTTACTGGTATAAAAAGCTATTACTATAATTAGATTACTGTTATTCTTTCATCTAAAACATACTCTGAACATTATTTTTCAAACTCGTATAACAGCGCAGGGAATGACCCTACAGATTTGGTCCCATAGTGAAAAGTGAAGAAAATAACATGTTCTAACGGAATATAACATTTTTTTTTGTTTGGCCGGCACTTTCTTAATTTAGCCCAAAAATGTATGGACGGTGAATGTTCTCCTTTGTCTGCTCAAAAACGTAAATAACGTAATTAATTCATTTATTTATTGTTATGGCACTTCAACGACTTATTCACTAAGACATAAACAAACAAAAATCACATACAGTTTTAGGAACTGTGAATTCGTCACTTACAGAAGTGCATAGCACTAACAGAGAAATTAATAGTGCGTGCAAGATAATCGTTAGTTGAATTACATAATTATGAGTTAAAAAATAAACTAGAACCAAAGATGAGCTATAGTCACAAATACGATCGGAAATACAAAATATTAAAAAACAAAAATCAATCTGCCTAGCCTTTTCCCAACTATGTTGGGGTCGGCTTCCAGTCTAACCGGATGCAGCTGAATACCAATATTTTACATGGAGCGACTGTCTATCTGACCTCCACAACTCAGTAACTGGGTAATACGATACCCCTTGGTATGACTGGTTGTCTGACGACCCGTAACGATTGTCAAAGATCCACGAATGACAGCCGGGACCAACGGCTTAACGTGCTTTCCGAGGCACGGAAAAAAAATATATAAAAAACATTAAAATATTAAAAAACAGAAAAAATGGCTGAGAAAGAAGAGAATAGAAGTAAATACAATAATTAATGTTGTTGAACTGTCAAAATGAAAGCCATTACTACTGTTAGGTGTTACGCAATTACCTCGCTACTCAGGGGGCCTACCACCAGCTCAAAAGCAGTATTATTTTAATATTACTCAGTGGGAGAAAGAGATGGAGCTATACGTCCTGTAGAGCTTCATCTCTTTCCCACACTGAAGTATTTTACGCGCAACGTTGTGTTAAGTTATTCGATAGATAGTGCCATTTCAGGATTGGGTTTTCTTTTCCATAGAAAACTGTATGATTTGGAACGGGTAACTAGCTACAACATTCTGACTAAATGACCGACTCTATGACATTTAACTATGTACCAACATAATTTATTTAAAATAAACTATTTAACTTTGGATATCTTGACACTATGACATTGTGTTTATGAACCCCACAACCACGAGAATAACTTGGCTTACTTGAATAGTTTTATTTGTTTTGCGAATAAATATTTGCTGCTGTGAGCTTCTCAGAGGACCGCAGAAACCGGGCATTAATGCCTTAAATTTCTAGGTGTTTAAAACGTTCAAAACTGTCAAGATTGTATTGTTTTGATTGTGAATTATTATCAACCCTATTTTGGCTTGAGGCGCGGGTCATACCCGGGGAGTGCGGTTTGTTACTTTATGAGTTTCACTTCAAAACGGATTTCTAATTCTATGGTGCGAGTTACCACATACGAGGCGTAGTTAGTGACGTCTTTGCGGTAATAACGTTGTGGTGTGCGGAAATGGTGTGGTATGAAGGGATTTCGAATTGGATGGTGAAGTACAGCTTGTAATTTATTTTTATGGATGTAAAATAGTTTTGGTTATAAATAATAAAAATGTTTTATTGACATAAATAAAGTTGTTACATTTTAAGTTGAAGCCCTGACTCCTGAGCTAGGTGGTACATGTGTTACAGGAATCAGTGTCTTCACCCGTTTTTTTGAACATAAACATTTTATGCAATAAAATTAAAAATGAAATAAGTTAAAATGTGGGAATCAAATTTAGTGCATGCATGCTGTTGAGTGGTTTGTGTACGTGTGTGTTTGTTGTGTTTTTGTGTGTGTGAGTGAGTGAGTGTAAGTGATTGTGCTTGGTGGTTGGACTTTGGGTATATGTGAGGACCATAAATGGTACAGTCAAGAAAGATTTTAGTCAATTGAATGCTGGAATATTTTTAGCCAAAATTATAAAATCATGTAATTAACTGAAACACTGAGGTAATATTTTTCAAAGAAAACGTTAATATCCTAAGATAATTTAAAATCCAATGGAATAATAAACCTTTCATTCAATAAAGAAGGATAAAATCGCATCAATATAAAAACCCACGCAAACTAGTTGAGAGATTTGCTACGACTTCGTAGCAAGCGTAGCAATGACGTCAGTTACTACGCTACGAACGATAGGTCCCAACAGCCACAATGTCACGGCTACGCCACTCGTAACTACTACGACAACAATTTTCATGCAAGAGCTTATAAAGCAAAATGGCTTGGATTTAAAAAA
The DNA here is from genome assembly GCA_963680765.1 of Agrochola lychnidis. NCBI lineage: Eukaryota > Metazoa > Arthropoda > Insecta > Lepidoptera > Noctuidae > Agrochola > Agrochola lychnidis. The sequence continues at coordinate 14,305,647 of OY796869.1, read as the reverse complement.
AAAATATTCACATTCGATAAACTGTTGAATAAAACCCAAGTTTCTTCTTTCAATACAAAAACAAACCCACGCAAAATACTTAACCGATTTGCTACGACTACAAGAACCTACGTAGAAAGCGTAGCAATGACGTCAGATACCCTCCGAACGATAAGTCCCGACAGCTACAATGTCACGGCTACGCCACTCGTAGCTACTACGATAACAGTTTTCAAAGTACGCAAGAGTTTTTTATGGAATATGGGATGCGCATTACTGGTATTTCTGTTTATACTTACTACTATTTTTATTCTTTTTATTTTTTGTTGTTTTAAAATCAATCTACCTAGCCTTTTCGCAACTATATTGGGGTCAGCTTCTAGTCTAACCGGATGCAGCTGAATGCCAGTATTTTACATGGAGCGACTACCTATCTGACCTCCACAACCCAGTAACTGGGTAATACGATACCCCTTAGTAAGACTGGTTGTCAGACTCTCGGGCTTCTGACGACCCGTTACGATTGTCAAAAACTCACGAATGACAGCCGAGACCAAAGGCTTAGTGTGCTTTCCGAGGCACGGAGGAGTCTCGGTATGTAAAGATGGTCACCTATCCACAGAACAACCCCGGCAAGCGTAGCTTAACCGGATGAATCGACCCGTGCGACTGTTATTACTTAGCCACGAGCTCCTCCTTTTTGTTTGTTAATAACCTTAATTTGTCTCATTTTGTAGCTTGCTGTAATGATTACTATGTACATAATATTTAACATGTGCTATTATTAAGTCAACCATTTATGACGGGGATGGGAACTGTTTCTCCTAAACACAGGTTATTTTGTAACTTATCTAGGAGAACAGTACGGTATCCACTAACTAGATTATGAAACTTTATGCTTGTGCTTTATATATTACCTTGCCATATTATATAGTCCTAATTAAAACAATAAATGTTTATACTTATATTTGGGGTTTCTTTTCAGAGTTACACAGACAAAGATTTAAATTTATTTTGGTATGTAAAATTGTTTGGTAAATCAACTGAAATGAATATCACTTATTATTTATTAAGCTATACTCCATTTGAAATAAGATTAGACATTTAACTAAACCTTTTTTACATTTCGTTCAACCGATTTTGACTTCTATTGCGTTGGTGGCATGACAAATAGCAGCTGCAGTAAACATTGGTATTGTAACCACTTTTTTGCTTTTAATGACATCCTTATGCCTACGGTATAGAAGCCAAAATCGGTTGAACGGACTGTAAAAAAGGTTTGTTTAAATGTTTAATCTTATTTCAAATGGAATATAAATGGGTTTGTGTTAGCCGTAGGTTCTCGTCAAAACAAACAAGAATACCTTTCTTATAGATAACTAGCTGCGCCCCGCAGTTTCCCTCATAAATCTGGATCACGTGGGAATCACGGGATAGAAAGTATTATATACTAACATAGTTGTAAGTTTATTTTATTGTTATTAACATTGTATGAGTCTCATTGTTACTCGTAATAAAGAATTTAATAATTATATGTCCCAATTCAGGTCATGGTCTTCCCGTGTGCCAAATTTTCATCTAAATCTGCTTAGCCATTTTAGCGAGAAAGCGTAACGAACAAACAAACAAACAAACTCACTTTCGCATTTATAATATTATATATAGTTTAAAAATTCAGCCAGTCATCAAGATAGCAGCAGAGCTGACTACCCAGCATGCGTCAGTAGAACATTTTAAAATCTCCACTTGTTGACGCTTTTTTAACCGACTTCAAAAAAGGAGGAGGTCCACACGTATATTTTTTATTATATTTTTGAAGTGAAAACTTCTTTAGGCGCGTTGGGCATTTTTGAGATGGGAAAAAACAATTGAACTCGCGACACCGTTACCGACACCTCATTCGTGTAAACGCGATTGTGCTCTTTATTAATATTACGTTACGGATCAATTTTATATGCAAGTATTTTAACTTTAAAGGTTTTGGAAGTATTTTTTTAATTTGGTTAATTTCTGTCGGCATTCCCGGAGTGCCACTGTTTTTTTTTTTTTGTTTAATTAACCCCACGTGTTCTTATAACATTACGAAGGCACCACTTAAATAAGTAACATTCCAAGCACTTCTCAAAAACGAATAAAAATACAAAATCTAAAAGTTCATGTTATCCGCACAGATTCGAATTTCCCAGTTAAACCTGATTGTGGCGGATAGCGTCTACCGGACCGTGAAGCCAAGTGAAGTGGGTAATCTAACAAACGAACTGTTAAACGGTATTGGTTACAAGATAGTACCGTTCGACGGTTAATTAACGCTATGTTTTTGTGTTATTTAATTATATTTATTCATACAGTGTGAGTCTTCATAATGTGCACATATCGAAATGAGAGAATCTATGCTTAATTTTATCGACGGAAAAAATGGAATTTTTAAAATTTATTTTTTATTTTTTGTATCAATTTTTTTTTTCTCTTGGGCATCTTATTTAATTTTTTACAATTATTGTAATAATTGATGAAAAAAATACAGATTTTTACTAAAAAAACATGTTTATTTTCAATTGAGGGTAGTTTTTTTCTCAATTTCAATTTTATGTGGACCCCTATTTACTCCCAATCATTATGGAGTTTGTTTCATCGCGATAGCTGATTCAGTTTAAAAGTTACACAGTTTTGTTACAATTTTTTTTTAAAATAATCCATTCTATCGAGGTAGTTTTACTCCTGAGATTTAGAAAGGGAGTAAATAGAAACCGAGTTATAATGAATGTTCACTACGATTGCGAGAAGATGAAATAATCCAATACAATATTAAACAGTTTATTTTATTTAAAAAATTTACAATTTGTTCAATCTGAATTTTTAAGGAAACTTTTTATCCCAGTATGCGGTAGTAAAAAGCTAGTTTTACATATGAATAAAAACTTTTTTGTTTTTGTAGACTTGTTGGTTACAGACAAAAATGACTTTTTCCCCTAGAGAAAAATATGTTATTTTTTCCCCGCTCTGGTACAATGACGGACTTTTTGAGCAAGAGGAGTGAAAATATCATTTCATTATGTAGCATGCAGATCATACAAGGGGGAGTATCGATGTCTACTGTTGAAATTTTGTTATGAACATCCGAATAACAGCATGGCAGTGTTGTTTTTTGATAACCGTAGATATTTATATGAATGCCGAGTGCAACAGGTGAGGTTTACTGATTGATATGAGGTCAACTAGATACCAAAATGTATCGAAGTCAACGTTCAAAGGAGTGACCTATTCCAATCTGGTAATTAACAAAATGTCAGAACAAGAAAATGTATTGAAAGCAATTGTTTTAATCGACAGACCATTTAGTTAATTGACTTGAAGGGTTACCGAAAGTAATGGCTGTACATATTTCAGATGGATAAGGATTGTTTAGAGGTATTGTCAATAAAATTAACAAGTTCGTGTCAATTTCCTATTATTGTTTTGTACAGGAAAACTTCTAGAAATTCTAATTGACTTCCTATGGGTGTAAAATAATGTACGAGTAGATTAGAAAGGTTTGTTTTGATTGGTGATTAGAGTTATTTAATAAAAAAGTCAATAGTTCAGTACTTAGATCCTCGTTAGATATATTCGCGGATTTACCTATTTAAAAGTGTATAAAATATTCCAAATCATTTTATCGCCTTGTTTCACTTCATAACATCACGCCTTGTTTCCCCGAAGAGTTGGGCAGAAGTGTACCTGTAGTAGGTACCCACATTTCACCAGTTATGTTTAAGTCCCATGTATAAGGGGGCGAGCCTATTGCCAGCAACCGAGCACAAATCCAGACTGCCACTGAGAAATTCCAGATAGAAAAACCCAAAAACACTTTGCTCGATTCGGGAATTGTACCCGGGACCTCATGCTTAGCAGTAGCGCTTGCGGCCACTAGGCCAACGAGGCAGTCATTCATCGTTTCATTTACCTCGTATTTTTTTAAAATCATGAACTCATCTGCTCCAGCAGCCATTGTTCCTTTGAAAAACATGGCCGGCTGCTATGCCAGCAATTCCTGTTCTTTTCCGGATAATTTAATTCCGGATCTAATCTAAAGTCTGTGGGTAGCCTATACTCGCCGGGTTGCTAGTGCTCTGCGTGTCCAGTACAACAATGTCTTCAGAATGCTGAAGCGGATGCCTCGCTATTGTAGTGCGTCCGGAATGTTTGCGGAGGCGCGAACGGACGGCTTTCATGCGGTTATCCGGAAGAAAGTAGCCTCCTTGTTACAGCGCGTGCGAGGCAGTAGCAACAGTATCCTGCATATGGTTGTGTCTCGTGCGAATTGCCCTATACAGAACAAATGGATGCATAGTGTGATGGGTATTGACTAACATAGTGCATAAGATTTTACTAACACAATAAGTACCGATAATTATTATTTGTCTCTGTATTTTATTTTTTATTTTTGTCACTGTATTTTTGTAATTTTATGGATTAATTTTTATCTAATTAAAAATTATTAGTAATAATAATTCTTCAAAAAACTGCTTACAACATCAAAACTATAAGGTGTGTCACACACTTGTTCGCGTTCGCACATTCGATTCGTCAGTATTTGTTGAACAACAAAGCCTACCCACAGAAATTACTTCATAATATTCAATTTTGCGCCCGTCTGTGGCGATTCATGCTGACTCGAACCAGTTTATTACCCCTAATAACACTTTTCCTTCTGCCCCTAACTTGTGGCCGTCATATAAATGAGGCTTCATAGTATGTGATACAAATATTGATATAAATCAGCTCGGAACACGTGGACACCCCGCGGCGAATCCGGCGGTTCTATATAGACCGAATAAAGAAGATAGAAGTGTCTCTATGGGGACTTGGTTCGTGCTAAAATGATTATGAAATCAATTGTATCATTGGGACACAGATGACTTAAAATCACAGTTAGGGACTTTGACGGTCTGGGATAAACTACTATCGGTGTCAATATTGATTAAAATGAAGGATTAAAAAAAAAGTGGTGGCACTCCGGTAGTGCCGACAGAAGTGAAAACTTGAACAAGATCGCCTTGGTGGAAGAAAAATACTTGTATAGAACATTGGTCCATAACCTTATCTAAATAAAGAGCACAATCGCGTTTACAAAAAAAAATATTTCCGAAACCTTTAAAATAAAAATACTTGCATAGAACATTGATTCGTAACGCCATATAAATAAAGAGCACAATCGCGTTTACAAAACCTTTAAAGTAAAAATACTTGCATAGAACATTGATCCGTAACGCAATATAAATAAAGAGCATAATCGCGTATACAAAAATGAGGTGTCGTCATGGTGTCGCAAAATCAATGGTTTAGTCCCATCTTAAAAATGCCCAACGCGCTTAAAGAAGTTTTCACTTCAAAAATGCCAACATTTTTGTGAACGTCTAACTATGTTGGGGTCGGCTTCCAGTCTAACCGGATGCAGCTGAATACCAGTATTTTACATGGAGCGACTGCCTATCTGACGTCCACAACCCAATTACTGGGTAATACCCCTCGGTAAGACTGTTTGTCAGACTTTCGGGCTTCTGACGACCCGTAACGACTGTCAAAGATCCACGAATGACAGCCGGGATCAACGGCTTAATGTAAAGGTACATTTAAATACAAAACTAAAATGTATGTCAAATGCATTCCGAGTGGACTAGTTGACTGGCTAATTAATGTTTGCATGAGCATTCTTAAATTTAGTTAAGAAGAAGAAGAAGATATTTTAAATTTGCTCTGAAGCCGCCGTTTAGCTCCCATTCTCACATGATGTAACAACTGCTTAAATGCAGATATATTCAGCAGTAAAAAATATAAATAGGTTACCATAGAATATATTTAAGCTTACAGTCTTCTCTATCTTTTTTAAACGCTCTGTGGTCGTATCCCACGATATTGACTACCCGTTTCCAATGATACTTTTTTTTTCCTTGCAAAATAGACTATACGTGTACAAGGCATAAACTATGGCGATGTAAGTATAATTAATAATATTATTTTTTAGTTAAATTACATGTATAGAGGAGCTCGTGGCTAAGTACCAACAGCCGCTCGGGTCAATCTGTTAGGTTAAGCCACGCTTGCCGGGGTTAGTCCGTGGATGGGTGACCATTTCTACATACCAAGACTCCTCCATGCCTCGGAAAGCACGTTAAGCCGTTGGTCCCGGCTGTCATTCGTGGATCTTTGACAGTCGTTACGGGTCGTCAGTAGCCCGAAAGTCTGACAACCAGTCTTACCAAGGGGTATCGTATTACCCAGTTATTGGGTTGTGGAGGTCAGATAGACAGGTCGCTCCATGTAAAATACTGGTATTCAGCTGCATCCGGTTAGACTGGAAGCCGACCCCAATATAGTTGGGAAAAGGCTGAGTTAAATTACATGTATAGAGGGCGGTGTACGAACTTCTCCGTTCTAGCAGACCTCTGTGGTGGCTGTCACGAACGTGGCAGCCTGTCATTTGATAACAGGGGCTTGCCAAGAGGTCCCGACCGGCTCGTATTGTTATAAAATCTGTGGTAAATATAAAGTTTGACCCTCGTAAGAAGCACTTTTCTTTAACCAGACCCATCCCGACCACACATGCTTAAATATATGCAGGATCCAGAGGTCATGTCGTAACTTTCAAATTAAGTTAAAATATAATTAAAATAGTTATTTGAATTATATTTTTTTTGTTATGAGTTTATGTGAGACTTCATACAAACAATAATAACAATAAATTACGTTTAAAACTATTGAAACCAACTACTGATTGTTAAATTGGGTAAAAAACAAATAGTGAAGGAACTAAAAGTTATAATGAGATGTAAAATTCAGGGTAAAATAGATTAGTTCAGAAAGCAAATAAAAGAAACTTGTTCTCAATCCAATGATTTGTTAACGTAGGTACTTAATTCAGATATATTGTGACTGAAAATCATTTGTTTACATTTCAGGCTCATATCATTACCTCATGAATATTCAAATCGTTTCTAAGTAAAATTGTTCGGAGAGTTTAGTGAAAATAATAATTTACTATTCCATTCCCATTAATTTAGTTTAACAAAATAACTATTATTTATGTTACAAATAGGGTTAAATCGGTCTCCTGTATATTTATATGAAAATGCCTAGTTTTAGTAATGAGTTTCTATTTATTATTTTAGTATTCTAGTTTAATTTGACTTCAATAATATTATTGCCTAGAATAAAATTTTAAAGCGTTATCACACTGACGATTTGCCACCGTGTTTCCAGGAAGACGATTTGTAAACGTGTGTGTATGTTTGTCTCTTCTTCACGCTCAAACGGCTGGACGTATTTGGATGAAATTTGACACACAGATAGTTTGTAACCTGGATTAACACATAGAATGCTATTTATTCCGATATTCCCAAGGGATCGAGACTTATGCGGGTAAAACCGCAGGGCGCAGCTAGTTTTCACAATATTGTACACTCGCTTGTCTCGCTCTCTCTTGTACACTCACGTCAATCGCTCTCGTTACACAAACGCGGCGAACACGTTGCGCATACGTGGCATGCTGAACAATCGCTAGTGTGATAAGGCAACTTCAAAGGTATCTCAAAATAAAAATACCTGATAGAAATCGCGGAAGAACTTTGCCGTGCTATGGTGTTATTAAGGATTAGAGCCAGGATTCCAAAATAATAATACTAAAAAATTCAAAGTAAGCAGTTTCATAAGTATTTTATTATTTTAAGTATCTTATTTTTGAAGTATAGGAACAATATTTGTTGGGTGTATAAATAGTACATTTAGTGATAGGTGCACCAGTTTCGTCTGTGTTTTTGTCTACTACTAAGAACATTATTCACTTACCCCTGATGAGACAAAAACATTAATAAACAACTAAAAGTCTCAGACCAATGCCTTCCTTATTTCCACAAAACAGTGTTTATCAGTTGTTAAGGCTAAAAAGCTATGCAAAGTTAAGCTATGATTGCCATGGTCGGTCCGAGATTGGATGACCATCTTTACTTACCGAGACCTTTCCTCAGAAAGCACGTTAAGCCGTTAGACCCCACTGTCATTCGTGGATCTTTGACAGTAGTTAAGGATCGTTAGAAGCCCGAATATCTGACAACTAATCTCACCAAGTGGTATCGTATTACCCAGTAACTGGATTGTGGAGGTCAGATAGACAGTTGCTCCATATAAAATACGAGTATTCACCTGCATCTATTTTCGAAGGAAATTGACCCTGATAAAGTTGGGGAGAGGCTAGGCAGATGATGAAAAACTTTGACGTAAGAATGACATTAGAGAAGCGTTGAACAAGTCTAAAAATATTTGAAAAGAAGTTTAATTTTTAAATTCCGCCCGGTCGTTTATAATTTGGACCACACCACATCCTCTCAACCGATTGCCTCCCAACCAATACAGGCCGAGCCTCAGTTTAATGTAAATCCAAATGTGTGTGTGTGTTAAATAATTTACCGAACATAGTATATTCGACCTCGTAATTGCTTTACTATCCTTAGGTTAAAGGGCCTTTTTTTTTGGGTGAGAAATTATCAAATAACTTCTCCCGCTCTGGGTACAGCGGTTAGGCGTGTCAGACTCTTACTGACTAAAACTCACCCGTGTTTTTTCAGTTGCCATGATGCCAGGGGCCATGGCCCCAGCAGGCATCGGACTTAGCGGACCCCGTCAGTTCTGCTGACATCTCTTTGAGGCGCGCATGAAACACAACGCGCCGTCGACCCGGGCCTGGTCCTTATCGGACGGCGAGCTTGTGTCATACATCGACGAGGTATATTTGTCTATGTGACTGTTAGATAATTTCAACCTTAGGGAAGTTGAACAAGAGTGAGCAATCTGAAGTAGCTAGGGTTGGTCGTGTTTGGTGAAGGACCGATGGCCGGTGGAACAGACGAGTAATATTTTTTTTTTGGGTGGGAAATTATCAAATAACTTGTCCAGACTTACTGAATAAAACCCACCCGTTTTCCTTCAGTTGCCTATATGTTATCAGGGGCCACGGTATCCCTTTCGTACTTTCCCGCGACCCCGGCAGGCATCGGCCCTAGCGCGTCAATTGTGCTGACATCTCTTTGAGGTGCGCGTAGTGGCAACCGCGTATAGGCAAGCGTAGCGTGGGACGCCCCCCAGCTAGATGGACAAATGACCTTAAAATGATGGCTGACAGACTGGATGGGGAAGGCGAAGGACAGGTTATTGTGGCGCAGCCTGGGGGAGGCCTATGTCCAGCAGTAGACTGCAATAGTCCTCTGCTGGACTATTGCAGTCCACTGAGTTGATAGTGAAGTTTCAATTTACTGACAATTGTAGTCAAATCTGATAAACTAATTACGAAGTCGACTATACCTACACACACAAGTGTGAATCGAGGTAACTGACTTGCTTGACCTGTGCCAAATTGTATTAGCCTCATACATCGTTAGGCTGCGAACAGATAACACGATTGGACGATTTAGTGCTTAGACAGTGTTTAATGAAGTAACTGGCTTGCCAACAGACTGTATATCGTGCTCACAGAATACTAGATTGATTTAGTTTAAAACTGGAGTTGTAAAAATGTTTGAACACAGACCATTTTGATGCACGTACTATTGTTTTTATCTTTGTTGCTGTGCTTGTGATACAGATTTAAATGCGCAACTACATAGTTCTTTGCAAAATTGAAATATGCAGGAGCGTTTTGGAATTTCACGACATTTAATCGCCAATTATAGAGATTTTTTGTTGACCCTATGGCCAACGACCAAGACAGTGAATGATATCAACTATGCATTTCTCGAATAAGATCTTAGAGCTTAATTACATGAACGAATTTGTGACTAGCTTGCGGGAAAATTCACAATTTTTTTATTTTTTTTAGTACGCTATTTTGTATAAACAGGGTTATTGGTAAAACACTGATAACCTCTTAAGAGGTCATTGTACTCATCATTATTTACATTTTTTATTATGGGACCAAACCGGAAACTGCGAAAAAAATGAACAGTGTTCCCTACACTTTATCGAGTTATGCGAACATAAATATAGGGAAGGAGGGTGGTACTCGCAACCGGCGTGCGTGTATGGCCAGATGTATGAATGTAGACGAGGCAAAAGGAGTATGTAAGGATCGTAGCAGGTGGCGTTCTGTAGTTTCTGCCTACCCCCATGGGAAGAAGGCGTGAGTTTATGTATGTGTGTATGTAAATGTAGGGAACAGCAGATTTTTTTTTCGCGATTTCAGGTTTGGTCCCATAGTAAAAGTTGTTCATAATGATGAGTATATATAATGAAGATGATGTACTGAGTGTGTATAGTAGTGGCTAGCAGTAATAGCCTAATTGTGTGACCGTCAGACTGGCAAGTCATAGGTCTCGAGTTCGAACCCAAGGCACGCACTTCTGACTTTTCGTACTCATGTGCGTATTGTATAATTATCACTTGCTTCAAAAACGGTGAAGGAAAACATCGTGAGGCATGCCTGAGACATATTTATCGACGGCATGTGAAGCCAAGTCAGAAGCCTATAAGTGGCTTTAAAAACTGATACCGGTACCCTAATTGCGTAATACAACACAATCACAATCTGTTTCGATTTGAAACAGATTGCTAATCCATTGCTTCATAAGTTGGAAAAAAAATATGCTCAACAACGTAAATAACGCAATGAATGTTGTTGAACTGTCAAAATGAAACAAATTAGGCAAAATTATTTACGAAAATTGAGAGCAGTGGCGGCCTAGTGGTAAAGGCCGCGACTTACGAGTTGTAGGTCGTAGGTTCGAACCCAGACAGGCGCTTTACTTTGTGTAAATTATTTCATCACCACTGCTCTCAAAACGGTGAAGGAAAACATCGTGAGGAAACCGGCATGTCCTAGAACTGAAAATTCGAAGACATGTGACATCTACCAACCCGCACTGGGCCCGCGTGGTGGATTACGGCCCACTCCCTCTCATTGAGAGGAGGCCTGTGTCCCAGCAGTGGGAACATTTATAGGCTGATGATGATGATGATGATTTACGAAAATAAGTTACGCAATTAGGATACAGGATAGTCAGTAAACACGAAAAGAAAAAGAAGTAGTGTCGACTAAAATAATTCGGTTAGCCGAATGCGGGCTAACAACAGTAATGAGCACACGGTTGAAGAAATGGAACTAATGTATTGGAAGCGACTTTACACCATATGGCAAGATTGTTTTAAATCGACAGACTGTCTTTAGCCTTATATTTACTTAAACAAACAATTTGCAAATGTATATCTTGTCGTTTCGAATTGGTAATACTGTAGCAGCTGGAATAAACGTCCGCGCGCTGTGTGCGCGGGCATACAACTAACGTGTTGCGACGCGTCACGCGGTATTTATACTGCGACCAAAAATCAACCCGCTCATCGGTGATTGGATAATATAATGTTGTTCATAGCTGTCCTACATCTTAGTGTAAAACATAATTGTATATATATAATCTAGTCTTTTAAATATAAATTATTCGAACTGAAAACTGTTTTATTATATTCTCCTGACATCTGGTAAAGTGGTGACCCCGACGTTAAAATGCCAGACAACGACGAAGTAGCGACCATTTCCATTAAGTCACGCATACCAACGTTTTGGCGCGACAAACCACTTCTCTGGTTTGCACAATTTGAAACGGTGGTCAACCCGCAGAAGCCCAGCGATGAAGCCAAGTTCAGCCTCCTAGTAGCTCACCTTGAGAAGTCGGACGTTTATTTCAGCTGCTACAATACGAACAGTTCCGTATTTAAATGTGTGCTGCTACTTAGCGTCAAAGATAATGGGTTTGCTAAAGACTGAAGACAGATGCATGTGATCGACATGTGTTTGTTTTGGTTTGGTAATGGAAGACGGTAGGAGGGCTATTTTAGGGATGCAAGTCATAACACTAACCTTACCTACTACCTAAACACAGATAAACAGCTGTTTAACACGACATTTATGTATAGAACTTGACGTCAGTGTTAGAGTCAACAAGTTTATTACGATTTTGTGGTAAGACTCTAATTGCCCGTTTTCAAACGACTTCGAAATCGGAGGAGGTTATATGTTCGTAGTGTATGTATTTTTTTAGAAATAGAAATATCATTTATTTGCTTAAAACATGGTATAAAAGATGGTAATGTTAATAATGTGGACAGACATGTTTTGCTTAATAGATATAAGCGTGCAAATTTTACATGCATAACGAAACAATTAGTCATCATGCGATTTTATGTTCCAGGAACTCCCTAACACTGTAAAAACTATTGACAGATAGCCATTTGTATAATTTAATTTTGAACAATCGTATTTTTTATTTCTCTGTCATTTGTGGACCAATTTAGAAAATTCTTTTTTGTTTCAAAGGGTATGCTCTCAAGGTGGTCCCATAAACAGTTTTTGAGTTAGCTAAAATAATACGTATTTTTTCCCACTTAGTATGTAGATGATATGATAAGTTCCTGTCACTGGTAGCAGGTAGTGGTATTCGAATGTGTGTGGGGTAGGTACCACAACTAAAAAGTGAAAAAAAAACTTTTTCCAAAAAAAAAATAACCGACTTCCAAAAAAAAAACACTAAAAAGTGAAAAATAACTTTAATTTCGGAAGTCAGTGGCAAAAAACGAAAATACAAAACCTAAGATATGTACTTCCTAAATTAAAGTTATATTTCCATTCGATGTATTTTTCACTTTGTAGTGTTTTTTTTTGGAAGTCAATTGTTTCTTTTTGTAAAAAGTTTTTTTTACTAATACTAGGCGACACCTAATTGTGATGCGTAGACATTAAGCAGTTATGTAGAGCAAAAAAGTGTGCGGTCGGGGGAGCCCCGTCAGGAACGACGTTCTTTCTCATGTAAGATGTAAAGCAGTTTTTGCAGCCGCCATCTTGGATTTATGTTTTGACCTCACTATCAGCTTTAGTAGCACCCTTGAAAACTTTGAAAACAACACACATGACGAAACATTTAAAAAGTTTAAAGCCGCCATTTTGGATTTTCATTTTGACTTCACTATCGGCTTTAGCACCCTCGAAAACCATGCAAACGATACCCATGACGAAAAATTTTAAAATTTTTATTTTCTTGGATTTTCATTTTGACCAAATTAACATATGCCATGGAGGAGCCATAACGCTTTTTAGTTACGTGATGATTTCTACCAGTTTACTGCTACCACAAGCCACCATCCATGACATACGGAGACCATTCTGTGCCTCGGAAACAGTTAAGCAGTTGGTCCCGGCTGACATTATCATCATATCGTGTTACCTAGTAAGTGGGTTGTGGAGGTCAGATAGGCGGTCGTTCCATGTCCCAATATAGTTGGGAAAAAGCTAGACAGATAGATACCTATATACTTACATATCGCAAGTCTGTTGAAAAATAAATAAGTTTCGAAAGAGCTAATGTGGCTGGGAAACAACTTTACCCATACTAATCCTCAAAGGAGGCAATATCAATAAACTCACCCAATACAATTCCTCTTCTAAAAATATTCACCCACATAGTGTCCGAACTTGAAACTTCGCTGACAAGTGTGAAGGTTAAGTCTCTCAAGGTTGAAAACAAAGCTCTCGTAACCCTCGTTTTGAATGTGAGAGTCATGACGTCATTCGATCAGTCCACAGATTAAGCATGTTCAGAAGGCTCACTTCAATTCAATTCATTTAATTTTTGCCAACATGTATAACATCTATACATGTTATACATGTTTTGATAATGTTCTCCATGCTCTGCCGTCACTTGGGCATGCAAAATTTTACACATGAATTAAAAATTACAATCTACTATCAAAATACCACGCTGAATAACAATGAATATTACAAAAAGATTAACTTGGAAAATCATTTTAACCATTACATTTTTCAATATCAAGTAGTATCTAGTAGTCAATAATTAAATAAATTTCATAGTAAATAGTGAATAAATAAATAAAAGTCCTAGATAAATAATAATTGTGAGTTATACATAATATACATGTCATTTCTATTATTATTCACAACGTGTATGGAAAATGGGACAGTTTGAATATTTTAAATGAGTCATTGTTCAAAGCGTATTTTTACAGCTACAATGTTTGTTAATTTTTCATGAGAATTATTCTATTATAGTTGGAGTAATACCTATATGACAACACAGGTACTACGCAGTGGAAATGTGAACGAGTATAAGTGTACTGTACCTTTGCCGTCAAACAATTTTGAATCACGTAAGCAAGACTCTTGAAAATAATGCATTTATGGAGGTGCTTCTAGTTGGCGGCCTACCAAGCAAGATCATCCTGACTGGTTAGAAAATTCATAAAAAATATTATCATCTTGTTCCTTCACTAATGGATTAGGGCCTTCGGGCTTTGGATATTGAATTGAAGAGAAAGAGGTGATGAGTTTGAATCCCATTTGTTGCATTATTGGCGTACCTACAGTAAACGTACACCGCCTCCTAACATAAAAAAAAAAATATGGGCTACACTTATATAAAACCATCCTTCGACTAAGTAAAAGAAATCCACCGTCTCTTCCAATCTATTTCGTCTGTATAGTGAAGCTTCTGTTCCAATTTACTTATTCCGTTATCGATCACTCTACCAAAAACAAAGACACAAGAATGTTTTTAGAGATCAAATGGAATTTGTTGTTTTATATTAATATGTATGATTCTATCTCTTAGGGGATTAACTCGAATTCTATTTTGAGGCGTACAATGAATAATCATGTTAATACAATATGTCTTGTTTTTGTTCATTTTTAAACATTAAATATATTGCCTATTTTTTTTTTAACTTTTTAGACTATTGAGTCTGTAAAAAATTAAAAGTCTTTTGTCGTTAGAGTTATAAGGTTTTCGCTTTAATTATTTAATTACGAAACGATTAGAAAACCACTTTTTATTTAAGTCTCAGCATGAAAAAAAATACATGGCGAGCATGTGATTTTCACTTGATCATATCAAAACGGCTACTCCTAAGATTCGTACTAGGCCGAGATTGATAAACGCTGCTTAACTCTTGCTTTTACTAAGCATTAGTTCTGTCACTGTTGCACAACTGAAAACTATAAGTGCAAGATAGAGACGGGAACATGAATATCTAAGCCAGAGCACGTGCTAAGTGAAGGTTTAAGAAAAATAAATAAACAAAATACGTTTGTTTGCGATAAACATGACACAAAGAAAGATAAAAAAAACACGTAAATAATAAATTGGCCGCAAAACGGCCATCGCTCAGCATAATGTTGCGACTCCATGCGAGACAGAGCCCCAGCGCTGGTTTTCAGTGACTGTCGCTGACGTGATGACGTCAACCGGTGCAGCATATAGTGAAATAACAAATCAAAAATAAAATAAATACAATACTTAGTCCTAAATGTATGTGTGTAATGTCCTGTATGTGTTAGTTTATCAATCTCAGCTTTACCCTTTGACCACGAGCTACACGCTCAAGCGAAACGTATCTTGCGACAGTGACTGCGGATAAAACAAATGAAAGAAATGCTTTAGAGCATGCCAAGAGTCACCGAAACGCGACTTGCAGAGCGTCGGACGAAAACTTGTGACGCACGTGTATATCTTTTTTTTTTTTGCGTGGGAAATTATCAAATAACTGCTCCCGCTCTGGGCGGAGCGGGAGGGCGTGTCAGACTCTTACTGACTAAAACCCACCCGGGTTCCTTCGGTTGCCCTGTTGCCGGGGGCCACGATTTCCCTATCGGTTTTCTTCGAACCCCCGGCAGGCATTGGCCCTAGCGGACCCCGTCAATTCTGCTGACATCTCTTTGAGGCGCGCGTGGAACACAACGCGCCGTCGACCCGGGCTTGGTCCTTATCGGACGGCGAGCTACCCATTGCTCACCGTCCGCAAGCCCCTACGGTGGCCGGAAATCGGCTCGCACAAGATAATGACACCTCATCAAGACGAAGATAAGAACATCCTTTCATCAAGCAACCGCGTCCTTCTGTTATGGTAAACTGGTCATCACGCAACTATTCTGATTATCGCAAGCTAAGATTCCATCCCCACGGGCTTCACTATTATCGTAGACTATTATAATAAGCAACGACTTCATTGTATTCGAAGACTTTCCAAACTTGTAATAGAACTAAGCGTTTGTGTAACGTGTATTAAAATATTTTTTTATTTTAAATCTTAGTCTCACTTCATTAATAGGGAACAGGGCCTACGATTCTCTATACAATTTCAGCTGTCCGTATTCCCCTTTTTTCTTCCTGAATATTGCCTCTAGAACAATTTTTTTTTAATATGATCAAAGTCTGCTGTAGGCACGTCCCTGTTATTTCTTTTTTTTTCAGCAACTAATTGGTAAAGAAAATATGACCCTCCAAAAATTACAAAAATCCCCCATTTTTACCGCCATGATTAGAGGATTACCAGACAAATTCGAAAAGTTTTTAACATAAAAGAAAATGATAGGAACATAGACATAGTCTTTCTTAAAATTTTAATGTAAAAAATGATTGAATCGGCTCAGTTTCCGAGGAGAAAAAAAGGGAATACGAAACGTTGATCTCGTCAAAAATTTTGTGATTTAATCGGTCTGAGGTGCAGCTGTCCCTATCGCACTTAACAGGGGCAGACTTGAGGTAAGACGACGGCAATAGTTTCTTCAAAAAATAATTTTTCAAATTCCTCGCAGGCCCTGTTCCCTCTTAATTTGCGCGAGTGTCGCTTGACGCAAGTCGCATCGTTCAAGGCCGTGAACGGAACCTTAGAAAGAACTTCATAAAACCACTTGCCTCGGCTTAAATTTGCATAACTATTGAAAGATAATGATCGATTAGTTTTCTCAGTAACAGAGCATGCACTTTGTCGTCTTTAATGGCACAACTGACTGTAACGATTTGACTGTCTCAGGTCTATTTGTGATATAGGTCATGAACTCATAAGTGTATTCACACACATACACTATGATATTTTTTAAGGTTCTGTGCCTCAAAAGGAAAAAACGAAACCTTTATTGGATCACTTCGTTGTCCGTCTCTGTCTGTCAAAACCCTTTTTTCTCAGGAACGCGTAAAGGTATCCAGTTGAAATTAATATCAAATACGTAGGTATACGGTCCCTTGGAGCTCTAAAAAAATCAAGCTTCTAAGTCAGCGCGATAAAAAAATACGGTCATTTATGTGACATATTTTGATGTTATGTTTTTCAACTACAAAGTTAAGTTTGTTTTTGGGATAAATTCATCCCTATTTTTGTTTATCGATATAGTACAATAATAATATTTGTGTTTATTCTGACTGTGATGTGCCGGATATCCGTATCCGCGGATATCCGAGGGAGAAAAAAGATCTGTATCCGTATCCGTTACTTTTTGGCGGATCTTGAACGGATCTTTTATATTACTACATTTCGTTACGTATACGTAATGAAATGTAAACAGATACAGGATACAGATCTTTTTTCTCCCTCGGATATCTGCGGATACGGATATCCGCATCACTAATTCTGACACGCTTAGCCGGATTTTTACTCTCTCTTAATGTGGTGTTGTATGTTGTCATGGAGAAAAACTGTAAAGGCATTATGATATGTAACATAAGTTGCAACGAAAAACCCGTTCAAATATTATGCAAAGCAACATAAAATGTAACATACATTGAATCAAATTCGCCTAGTTGTCGTAACATTTCAAATATGTATGCTAGGTATGGA
This sequence comes from Agrochola lychnidis, assembly GCA_963680765.1. Lineage (NCBI taxonomy): Eukaryota > Metazoa > Arthropoda > Insecta > Lepidoptera > Noctuidae > Agrochola > Agrochola lychnidis. The sequence goes on along the minus strand of OY796869.1, from coordinate 14,288,028 downwards.
CGTTATTTACGTCACTAGTTACAATAACTGACTACGGAGCATGTAGCCGAATAACTAGTTTCGAGTTACACATAAACATTTTGTAACTAGTTACATTACAATGCAGCGGTCGAATGAAAAGAGAGAAACGAAACAAAAGTAGGTACAGACGCCAGCACATAAAGCTACCCGAAACTGTCAAATTTTCCCAATCAACTTTAAACCTTACACTTTAGCAATAAAGTTGAAAATCTATTAAAGAAATTTGACAGATTGTAGTAGCTTGTGGTGCTGGCGTCTGTACATTGCGAGCGCATGTTGTGTCTTTCGCGCGTATTATGTGACTCCCGATCCCGAACGAAAATAACTGTAATACTTCGATAGAATCACCATGTTGATTCACCGAATAGAATTTGAAAAATAACTAGTTACTAAAATCACGAGTTTTCAAAACAGGTGATGCCTTTGAAGTCACTAGTGACGTTACGTTTCGCGAACATCAATTAACAACCCACCCCTAATGTATACCTATATATGACCAGTTCTCGCAAGCTACCACTTGATCAAATCTAAAATGTTCATCACGTCTTGTTCTTCAGTTGTTTATGTAGATCACGCTCTTGTCAAGCAATCACAATATTCAGCAGTTAGACATCAATTAAAAGGTCTTCCAGACTTAGATTAACCATGTTTCATCTTTCAACATAAATGCCACAATTGTTTAAACTCCATTTCTATAAAATATCAATGAAAAACTTGCAACTCTAAAAATATTTACCTTCTCCAAGCCTCTATGAACAAAAAAGCCTAGAAATAGCCATTTACTGCGCTCTAATAATGTCATTGAAAACACCGCCTAGATAGATAACAAATTCAAAGTAAACTGAATCTTATTTCCGAGCTCATAAATTTTAAATTCCCTTACCAACTCCAAAGAATTGCGTTCGTTTACACAGAAAACGAACGTCTATATATTATCATCGCGAACAAAGTTTTAAATCAGTTAAAATGATATCAAATAGTATGCTGTTTGAATTAGGACTTTATGCAAGGGTTTTAGAGTTCAGAATCATTATGTGGGTTTGTCAATCCTTTACTTTCGTAGCATCTGCAGCTGGAGGGCTCTTAAAGCGTCTAATTACTGAAAATGATGATACCTTGTGATATTTCATGAGGGTTATGGCGATCATTTGTTATTTTGTAACTCCCCGTGCTTTAAGTGAAGGTCAGAGGTACTAGGAGCGCATGAATGCGTGTGTACCGTACTTATACTCCATAGGTTTAGGTAGTTAAATAAAGGTAAACAAAAAATACCACGTGACGAGACAGCTGTCAAGTAACCGACTAAACGTAATACCTGTCACTTCAGTTGTTATGCTACGTCACAGTTGAACTCTTCAATTTAGCAACGTTATATTTCGTTGACGTTTAGAAATTGGGTTATTTACAATAGACAGATTACAAAATATTATAAATCTAACAAAAAAATTATGCTCAAGCAGTTACATCTACGAAAAGTAGTTTAAGAATAAACGATAAAGTTTATCATACATTAATAAAAGAGGAAACTATAGTAAAACATTAAAACACAATAAATAAATTTAATTTGGTTTAATCGTATTTTTAAACAAGAAAGTGTCATCAATAAAAACCCTTTTTACGATTTGTTTACCTTTTTTAACTACCTAAACCTATGGAGTATAGAAAGTTAGTCCATGATAATTAATTCCCCCTGAAGAGCCTTTGTCAAGTTCTATTTTGGAGTGTTTTTATTTTTATATTATGTCAGTTCATTACCAAGTCATAAACCCCTTCTTTTGTACACAGTTTTCTTTTTTTTGCATTGTTATTCTTATAATTGGATAATAGATAATAAAGTAAATATAACTAGTGTGCGACAGTAATTTTATTATAAACTAGCTTCTGCCCGCGACTTCGTTCGCATGGAAATCGTAAGACATCACAATATACTACAATAACAGCCACATTTTTATAAAACTTCCCTGTATACTACGTTTGTAGTTTTATTCTCAGCAGCCAAAATATACAGAGAGTCAGGAATGGTGACTCGGGAGCAAGCGACGTAACAGTTGTCCGTGTGAGAAGCAGCTTATCCTGAGGTCGACACCCGCAGCCTTCAGCCTTTAGTGTCGGCCCCTGTGACTTGTTGATCGCAAAGCATACACTCTCAGAGAACTGCACGCGCTTTAACTGGTAATGGTGGGGAATTTGTACTTTATACGCGCTATAATCACTGTCTCACCATCGCCACAACCTGTTAGAATTTCCACCTCGATGACGTTTCTCTGCAAAGACATGACTTTGAGCTGGTTTCCGTTACACAGATATACAACCGGAAGTCCACTTGCCATTTAATGCTGAAATGAACCTTTTTGGCGCAGCCGTGAGGCACACACTATTGTTTTAAAAACACTATTTATTATTTCCACTGTAATTTGTGTTTTGTGTTTCGAGAAATGTGTCCAAATAAATGTTTTTTCTTTCTTTCTTTCTTTTCTTTCTATTTGTAAATTGAGAAATTCTACGGGGTGATATTTGGCATCATCTTCCTCCACATCAGTATTAATGGAGGTGTATATCACTTCACTCCCTTCAATTTGTGAGAGAATACTGTGGTTGATCGCTGTAGCTTGATCATCTTCGGAGTTAAAACGGAAACACACCTAAGAATTCTCTTGGTACGGTATTTGACTGATATCCCCGTATATCAGACGAATAAGATCTTCTAAAGTGGGATCTACTCTACCAAGAGTCTCTGGTAGAGTGCTTTCACCAACTTTTAGAAGAACATCGGAGAATTCTTGAGCATTTGAATTACCGCCAAGCCGAGCTCGTATGATGATGGTCAAGCGCAGTTTATGAACTCTCGACCATAGAGTCGACCTTTTCAACGAAGTTTTCACTTTTTTTGTCAAAACTGTGACACCACCCATCATATCTTGGTTTCTGCGGATGTCCTGCAGGGTTCTGTTTACAGTTTCCACTGCTTTCCTTTTTGCCATAACGCATTCATCCCATACGACGAAGCGCAATCCCCTAAGCACACATCCCTTGTTACTGTTGCGTGACACCCCACAAACAGGTGTTTCGTTGCTCTCTAAATCGATGGGAATCTTAAACATGACGTGCGCTGTTTTGCCACCAGGAAGCAGTGTGGCAGCGATTCCAGAAGATCCACATACATATTATAAAATCGCTAGGACAAATCTGCTGTCAAAACTGTAAAAAAACATTTTATTCCTACAGTCTTTTGCTCTAAAATGATCAGAATACAACCTTGAATGTTTTGTGACTGTAAAGTACTTGTAACTTAGTAGTTTCCCATAGCTTACGAAGTTTTCCATTTTTTGTGAATTAATACATTCTATGAACTATTACATACACAATCCAAAAAAAAATCGTTTAACAAAAAGAGTTTAAAAAAAACAGATGTAAATCGAACTTACTACCCCGGGCGGCCTACCACCAGCTCATAAAGCAGTATTTTTTTAATGTTACTTCAGTGGGAGAAAGAGATGGAGCTATACATCCTGTAGAGCTTCATCTCTTTCCCACACTGAAGTAAACTAAAGTAATATTAAAATAATACTGCTTTTGAGCTGGTGGTAGGCCCTCAGGACTTCGAATCATTCGTCCAACCGCTTACTTATTCGCTTTGTTGAAAGTTAGCTAAAATAGCCGTTCCTATATAAAAGGTAGCGTGATGATAATCATTTAAAAAGTTAAATCGGTAACTACCTATCTACAATATCCCAACCTTTTGGCGCGTCCTTTTACAATTTGCAGAGAAAAATACGAACATGATGTAATATTGCTCATCCCCCATAGCAAATAGCGTGATAGTTTATGCCCTACGGTTGGTACAGACAAACATTCTAAAAACTTTATTTTCCACATAAGAATCGATCCCAGACCTCTTAGCAATAACTTTCTTTAAAAAAAATTAACTTCGTTACGATTTTATTATATCTATAGATTATAGGTAGATTATCAAAAAAAATAATAATCGTATAACAAAATGTGAAAAAAAAAAGAAAAAAAAACCGTAGGTGCGAATCGAACTTACAACCCCACGTTTGCAAAGCAACCGCCCAACCGCTGAGCTAATTGCTTTGTTGAAACTTGTCTAAAATAGCCGTTCCTATATATTTTTTGATTCACTGCTTAGTTCCATAAAGGTATAGCGTGATGATAATCATTTAAAAAGTTAAATCGATAACCATCTACAATATCCTAAAATTTTGGCGCGTTTTTTCCCAAAAATACGAACATAATATAATATTGCTCGTCCCCCATAGTAAATAGCGTGATAGTTTATACCCTATAGTTTGACCAGACTTATAGGGAACACCTATGCAAAATTTTAACAGAATCTATCCGGTAGAATTTGCGTCATGTTAGAACATAAAAATACAACATAATGTAATATTGCTCGTCCCCCATAGTAAATAGCGTGATAGTTTATACCCTATAGTTTGACCAGACACACAGGGAATATCTATGCAAAATTTTAACAGAATCTGTCCGGTAGAATTTGCGCGATGCTGGAACATACATACAGACAAACAGACAAACAGACAAAAATTCTAAAAAAAATATTTTCGGCATTAGAATCGATCCTAGACCTCGTAGCAATTACTTTTTTTCAAAAATATTCAATGTACAGTTTTGACTTCGCTACGATTTTATCTACTATATAAAAATAAGTCGGGTTTTCCTTCCTGACGCTATAACTCCAGAACGCACGAACCGATTTCCACGGTTTTGCATTCGTTGGAAAGGTCTCGGGCTCCGTGAAGTTTATAGCAAAGAAAATTCAGGAAAAATTTCAACAGAAAAGCGAAAAAAAACAAAAAATCTTTTTTCACATACAGCGCCATCTCTGATACATAGCATGTACTACAAACCAATATTTTAAGTAGATAACGCCGGTGCGTGATACATTGTTTGACAGCTACTCATTGTTCTCTGCTCAGTTAATTTCATGTGACAAACCGGTATTGTGTTCACTGTGAAATTGTGAAAAAAAAGTAAAAAAATAAGTTATTCGTTTCCTATCATTTCAATTAGAAACCATCAAATCAATCACGTGTATTGTGCAAATTTTTATTCAATTTCAACAGCAGGCATTTGTCTTTAAGGTGGTAAGTTGAACTGTGTAAATTATGTGGATCGTGCATTTGAGGTTAAATTCACCACTCTGTCCATAGTCCAAAATGCCTAGAGGACGACGTGCGAACATCGGCCGCCGCACAAGACATGTAAGCCAGCAACAAGTGTATTCACAGAACTTAAGCGAAGAAAGACAAAATATAATAAGAGAAAATGCCCGATTGAGACAACACGTGAGCACACGAAGATCATTGGCTTCATACAATCGCTTGGCATTCCAATATGATCTCACTGCGAACTACAGTGATGATGAAAATTTAGATATTGGACCAATGACGACTATATGCCGATATTGCAATGCGTTAAAGTTCAAAAGAGAAACGGCTGGATTATGCTGCGCAAGTGGAAAAGTCAAACTGGATGCATTACTTACACCACCACAGCCACTGAAACCATTGTTCGATGGAAGTGATCCCGATTCCAGCCATTTTCTTCAACACATCCTTGAATACAATAACTGCTTTCGCATGACTTCCTTTGGAGCTAATATCATTCGAGAAGGCGGCTTCATGCCGACTTGCAAGGTAAAAGATACAACACACATAACCAATCACTCACACCAACACAATGAATTGCAACACATAACAACTACATATACACCATACACTACACCATCACACGATCAGAAGTTACACCGTATTCTTCAACAAATGATTGTTTGCAATTACAGATACAAGGACAAATATATCATTTGCATGGTTCAATGGTGCCAACACCAGATGAACCGCATCAATTTCTGCAAATATATTTCATTTCGTCGATGGTGGATCAGCTGAATGTGCGGTGCAATATACAGGGAACACAACAGTTAAAGAGACGAATTATTGAACAGTTGCAAGCATTTTTTCACGCTAATAATGCTGTGGTTAATATGTTCAAAACAGCATTGGAACGAATGCCATCGGATACGCACAAATTTGTCATAAGAGCGGATTGTACCCCAAGAGGTGAACATGTGCGAAGATTCAATGCACCCACCGTTAATGATGTTGCTGCAATTATTGTTGGCGATCCAACTAAATCACGAGACATTGTCGTTCAGCGAAGAAGCAATATCATGCATCGTGTAAACGAGACACATCGTTTGTACGATGCGTTACAATATCCAATCATTTATTGGCAAGGGCAAGACGGGTACAACGTGTTCACGAGTTGGGAAACCATCCGCTTTGTTTGTGTTAACGTCAGACCAAAAAACAAAAAATGTGGTTTACCAAAGAGCACTTCAATGAAACGGATAATTTGCGGACACGTATAACGCTTCGATTCAGTATTTACTTTGGATTCACTTTCATTTACTTAGAGAAGTTCAACTAAATAACACTTCATTTTTGTAATCGAAATGAATTCATTACTGTTGTGAAATGAAATAATGAAATAAAATTTTTCCTTTTCAAATATAAAACAAAAAAAAAAAAATCTTCTTCTTTTAATCACCAAACAAAATGTTACATAAAACGAAGCCATCTGGTGGCGAAACGGAGTTCGCCGGGTTTGCTAGTTATATGTATAGATTTTTAGCGTCAGCAAAAACGAACAAGTGTCTTTCAAATAGTTTAAATACTGGTATTTTGCCCAACTGTTATTTCCGAAGAAGATTCTGCAATTCTTACTGAATTCTGTGGCAATACAACTAAAAATAGGCTTCCGGAAACTGGGAATCAGGTATTGGGTTCCAATTTTCATTGTTTTTGCGATTGGACACACCGTTTTCGAGATATAAGCAAAAGAAAAAAAAAAAGATTCAGTACTGTTTTTTCATCTGAAGTCGAGGTATTGGTGTGAATTTAAAGTTCATGACAACCAATTTTATTCCTCACGTTTTTAGTTGCGATTAGAAATAGATTTAGTTAGAAAATCTAAATTTTAGGTGAAAAATGTCAAATTCAGAATAGCAAAACAGCCATTTTCACTAAATTAATATCTCAGTACCATCTTAGTGCTGTCATACTAAAATATAGTTAATTTGTGTCACTATAAACTAAATTTTGGTGATTTTTAGCCTAGTTTAGAGGCATTTGTGACAAGAGAATCGGCACCATTAACGTATACTCTGTTAGTTTTATGGTAATTTGAAAATAAAACACGTGGAAAAACTTACATTAAAAGAACAAAAAAAAAATTTTTTTTTTTTTTTATTGCTTTCCTCTTTCTATTCTTTTCAACTTATACATTTTAGATCTTATTCTGAAAAAAAGTACACGTCGATTGTAATAAAAATGAAGAATCGTCGTTTCTATTCTAAGTCGTCTTTCAATACTCAAAAGATCTCTATTCTTATCCAAGAGTAATAAACAAGTACTTTTACTATCTCAAGACTTGATAACTTACTGCCTGCGAGCGACTGAATAACTTGCCACTGCAATAAAACTATCTTTATGGACTGTTCCTGACTTTATTTAACTTTTTTCATCACACCGCCTCTCGGAGCGGGGGCGGTGAATATCCAAATCTGTTGGTTATTACGAGGTAGCTTTGCTTTGGAGCCGTGTTTGAGTGAAATGAGTATTTCATGGATTTTTTATATGGTTTTGTATGAAGCTTGGGGACGTGGTAGAGTTTCAAATAAGTTCTGGTCGCGTGAGTCTGTATCATGCGTAATCATGTAACCGATCATCGGATCGAATTTATCCAAATTTAACCATTTTCATGTTAATATATTTTTTTAAATATTTCTTTATATTTTTAATATTATTTATATTAATTATTTAATATTATTTATATTAATTATATAATATTATTAATATAATATTATTTATTTTAATGTTCTTCAGAAAGGCCAGGTGCGTAGTACTCGCAACCGGCGTGCGTGTATGACCAGATGTATGAACGTAAACGAGGCAAAAGGACTATGTAAGGATCGTAGCAGGTGGCGTTCTGTAGTTTCTGCCTACCCCCATGGGAAGAAGGCGTGAGTTTATGTATGTGTGTATCTGTTATTTACATTAATTTTTTAAATATTTTTTTTTTTCTTATTTGCTTGAAAATGGTTAAACAAAAAATTTAATACATTGTAGTGTAGGAAACTTTTCATTTCGGTATACTCATTTATTCGTCATATTTACCTAATGATCACAGGAAAACTTAACATTGTATTTCTTAATGGTAGCTTGTCTTTGACACATCGTTCTTATCTTATCACATAAAATATGGTAAAAAAACATAAATATTTCAAAATAATTGCGCGTTAATAAGGTACAGCACTTTGATGCTGAATAGCAATCGGCACTTCAATTGCGTAACACGCTTTTTATCACAACCGAAATTCTTAATCTATTGCTTCATTTGTTTGAAAAATTCCTCTGCTCGACAACGTTAATAACGCAATGAATTTTGCTGAATTTTCAAAGTATTCGCTGCTTTTCTCGCGGGAAAAGGAATTCTTCTATGGCTAAAACTTGACCTACCTCAAACACTTCTCTGGTAGCTGAGAACGGCAGCACGGCGAGGCCGACCAACAGGTCAGCCACCGCTAGCGACACGATGAACAGATTGGTGACACTGCGCAGCTTTGATGAGCAAAGCACTGCCGCTATCACCAGGCAGTTTCCTGAAACAAAAGTCATGTTAGAAACTTATTATGCTGTGGGGAATATTCCCAAAAACTTGTCCAGCAAAAGTCAAAGGACTTGTCAAAAAACTTGAATGGTTTTTTAAATAATGATCCTAAAACCCTAAAAACATGTTTGTTGATTATTATTATAGCGAAGAGTACCTAAACCAGTTTTTCTTGTCTTGATGTTGTATACTACCTCGCACATCACCCAGGTGAAGATGGAGTTGAAAAAAGAGGTCAACCAATCAACTTAGCCTATCGTGGTCCACTGCTGGACATAGGTCTCTCCGAAGCTGCGCCACAACTTCCTCCCATAGGCAAATAAACCTTATCGTGTTATTTATTTAATATTTATTTATTTATTAAAACATTATGCACAAGTAAAAGTATACTGTACAAAGCGCGGACTTAATGCTTGAGGCATTTTCTACCAATCAACCTGAGATGCAGAGACAAAACATGGCAGGTGCAACATAATATTTATAGACAACTCGAAAAAGAATAAATAAAAATATATGTATGTCGCAGGGATATTGTCAATTCAGTGATATTATAATTTCACTAGTGAAATTATAATTTCACTAGTGAAATTATAATTGCACGAAACTTTGTCAACCGCCCCCATTTCTCGCAATTTAACGGGCTCATTTTAGTGACATTATAATGGACCCACGCAGTGATATTGCAAGGCAGTAATATTTTGATAATTTCACTGTATGTTCAAGCCCGTTAAATTGTGAGACGGTCAATGATTGGTCCGTTTCCAATGTCATGCCTTACTTATATCATAAAAATGAATAAACTTCTACACGTTACTAAACAGATCTTAAAGGCGGATGAAGAAGAGTTGGCTAATCATAACGCACGAAGACCCCACTACAAACTTAAGTCATAATATACCTAGGGTTATTATAAAATGTTCCCGTGAAATTACAATAACACTAAAAAAAGTCCGTTAAATTGTGATTGTGTCAATCACTGGTTTGACAGTGGTGCCGATTCCCTTGTTCACAAACTAAACTAAATTTAAGTTCAGTGCATCTTTTTCTTTCTATTTCATTAAGAAAAGGACAGTAGATAAATTTTAGTTTAGTCCTGTCAAATTAATCAGCGCTTGACGTAAATTGACGTAATTTTAGTCGGCATGTTTTTAATCACGTCTAAACTTGTATGGAGAGTGACAGGCGCTGATTAATTTGACAGGACTAAACTAAAATTTATCTTCTGTCCTTTTCTTATTAAAATAGAAAGAAAAAGATGCACTGAACTTAAATTTAGTTTAGTTTGTGAACAAGGGAATCGGCACCAATATCTCTGCGACATCCTTAATATTATAAATGCGAAAGTAAGTTTGTTTGTTACGCCTTCACGCTAAAACGGCTGAACGGATTTGGATGAAATTTGGCACATATATAGATGATGTCCTGGAAAATAACATAGGATACTTTTTTTTTCCCCACGGGATCGAGACTTATGCGGTTGAAACCCCGGGGCGCAGCTTGTATATAAATACATAGGTACATTTTATGACGTGCCAGTCACATTCAACCTTAGAGTGCTATCTATAGCAATAACGAGATTGACTGTACCACAGCCTTTCATATCTAGTTGGCTACAGTAAAACCTTTTGTTCATAAAATATGGAGCGCAAAAGTTGTTTTAAAAATATTTACAGTAAATTCGATGTTGTTATGATTAGTTTTCAGTTTCATGAATAACTAAAATAATACATTCTACTATTTGAATAAGTTTTATTATTTTCATTTCTGTTATAAATAGAAATAATACTGAAAGTAGTTTTCTGATATAGTTGCTCCAGTTTTTTTAATTAAAAAAATGTTGTGATGAACAGAAAAACTAGTTGTAGTAGACATTTTCGTTGAGGGTGACACAAATAGGTTTCTTAAAGAGACGGTACACTGAAGGTGTTTTATGAATGAAGTTTGTTAAATAAAACATTATTTCCAGGTTATTGAGTATTAAATTAGTGCTCATACCAAGCTGGAGTGCTTGTTTTGTATAATTTTATTGCGTTTTAAAGTACACTGGCCCCTAATTTTAAAATGACGCTACAATAAACCTTACCCTGCATTTACAAACAAGCTGTGATACTTGTTTTTAAAACAAATCTTATAAAAGACTTGTCAAAAACCACATTACCACAAGTACAAAATTTGTCATTTCTACATTTAAAGGCGTTGTTCGTATAGAAAGAAAGAATTTTATTTTTGAAGTGATACCTTCTTTAGGCGCGTTGGGCATTTTTGAGATGGGAAAAAACAATTGAACTCGCGACACCGTTACCAACACCTCATTTTTGTAAACGCGATTGTGCTCTTTATTTATATTACGTTACGGATCAATGTTCTATGCAAGTATTTTTACTTTAAGGTTATGGAAGTATTTTTTTTTTTTTTGTAAACGCGATTGTGGTCTTTATTTAGATAAGGTTACGGACTAATGTTCTATACAAGTATTTTTCTTCCACCAAGGCGATCTTGTTCAAGTTTTCACTTCTGTCGGCACTTCCAGGGGGCCACTGCATTTTTTAATTTGGGGAACGCTCTGGAAATACAACATTAGAACTAAGAAAATATCATGTACTGTTAACAATTTTGTTCACCTTTATGACAGATTTTCTAAAAAAATGGTATACAACTAGTCTTTACAACTGTTTTAGTTGTAAACGATAAACGAAAACAGTAGACACAACGTGTAGAATACATGTTTTATAGCCTGCTGTAAACGCGGAGCGGGACAGCATGAAGTACAAGACGCATATCTAAGCAGTTTGAAAACAAAATCCTGTGAACACGATGACCACATCAGTTTAACGGCCGCTTTCTATATCGGCCGAGCGCTGCAAGCAGAAATAGTCCTTACGGTGTATACGTAATGCATTTCTTCTATAGTACATAATGCCTTGTTTATGTACCTACACTTATTTTAATTTACTTTTTATAAGGAATGGTCTTTCGTTTGCCCACTAACTCATTTGTCAACGCGCTGATGTGCCACAGCTTTATCAAACTCATAATTATTACAGCCAAACGAATCTTTTAATACTAAAAAGCTCGACCTCAAAAGGCGTGACGAATTAAAAACATTGTAGAGAGAAAAAATCTTTTGAAACGCCACATTAAATTTACTAATGAGAGGGAGTTGTGAAAAGCCGCGTCCGAGAATGACTTGTATTTAAGACTCTTTCAGATACTTCCAATTTACTTTAGTGTAATTACTGCCCAAAGTAAGTGCCTAAAGGAGTTTGTGACTCAGTGATTTATAGTTTTCGGGCGAAATTGTTAATTGTTTTGCCTTTTTAGAGATTATTGTGAGTGATAAATAGAGAGAAGCCAGCAGACTGTGAGATTATTTTTGGAGCTCGTACTTATAGCTTGATAGCTTTACGTAATGTAGGGTGGTTAGTCACTGTTCCAATGATGAATAAAATAAAAAAAGCCTTTTATTTCCATATCCTTAAATTACGTTGTAAATATTATTAGTAGTTAAATTTTAGTAGTTTTGCTTATAGTAATAAATAAATAATAATAAAAAGCCATTTATTCCATATTTCAGCGTTCCATTTTAGATGCTGTTAGTAGGGTATTAGTAAATTTACTTATTGTATGTTTAGTATGGTTAGTCTTTTGTTGAAATATGGACCCCTTTTTGGGTAAAGGCCTCCTCCAGCTTTTTCCACGAATCCCTGTCCTTGCCTGTAGTTATCCAGTCGTTTCCTGATACTTGGATAATATCATCAGCCCACCGTCTTATGGGTCTACCAGCATTCCTCTTTCCCTGTGGACCTTTCCATCGCGTAGTTTCTATGGTCCACCTTTTATCTGTGTAACGTGTGATGTGTCCAGCCCACCTCCATTTTAGTCTGAGTGCATGTGTGAGAGCATCAGTTATTTTTGTTTTATGTCTGATATGTTTATTCTTCACTTTGTCTATTTTCCTGAGCTTCAACATGCTTCTTTCCATAGCCGTTTGAGTACATTTAATTTTTTGTTCAACTTTGTTGGTATAGACCCAAGTCTGGCAGCCGTACAGTAAGCATCGTAAGAGACATGTATCAAATACTGTCTTTTTAATATGCAAACTGTAGGTTCCTTTTAATATTTCTTTCATTGACCAGAATTTTTTCCACGTTGTGTTTATTCTTCGCGTTACTTCTTCCTCATTATTGGACTTGTTGAATGATAACTGCTTTCCCAAATATATATAACTGTTGACATATTCTATACTGTTTCCTTTTATTACTATAGGTCTTTTTTGGTTATTGGTCATTATCTTCGTTTTACTCGCGTTCATTTCTAAACCAATTTCTGAGCTTTCATGATCCAGTGACCTCATCATTTCCTCCAGATCCCGAGAAGTTTCGGCTAATATGACTATGTCGTCGGCGAATCTTAGATGGTTTAGGTAACGTCCACTGATTTGCACTCCTTTCTTAGACCAATCCAATTTTCTAAATATATTTTCAAGCACTGCAATGAAGAGTTTTGGTGACAGAGGGTCTCCTTGCCTAACTCCTCGTTCGATGTTTATTTTGCTTCCTCTGACTTCTAGCTTAACGTTGCTCGTACTGTTTGTATAAATATATTTCAGGATGTTAATATATTTTTGATCCACTTTTGAATGTTGCAGTGCGTTCCAGATCGAACAGTGGCTGATGCTATCGAAGGCTTTGCTATAGTCTATGAAGGCCACAAACAGAGGTCTATTAAACTCTCGATATTTTTCTATAATTTGCTCCAGAGTCTGTATGTGGTCCATTGTGCTGAATCCTGAACGGAAGCCTGCTTGCTCTTTTGGCTGAAGTTTATCAATGTCATGTGTTATTCTTTTTAAAAGTATTGATGAAAACAGTTTACATGTACTTGCTAAAAGGCTTATTGGTCTGTAGTTACCTATTTCCAGTGGGTTGCCTTTTTTAAAAAGTAGAATTATGTCCGAATTACGCCATTGGTCTGGAACGGTTTCTGTATCCAATACCATGTTAAATAACTGTGATAGATGTTGAGTTAAGATAGGTGCTCCTATTTTTAGAACTTCATTGCATAGCCCATCTGGGCCAGGACTCTTTTCAGCTTTTAACCGTTGTATGTGTTCATATACTTCTGAGTTTTCAATTGGTTTGGTGCTACTCGTTGGGTGCTCGTCTGCAATTTCGATTTCGTTGTTATTTCATTTTCGGTATAAGTCCTTATAGAAGTTCGTTGCATGGTTTACAACGTCCGTTCTTGATTTTGTTTCTTCTGAGTTCCGCTCAAGTTTTTTTATCCATGTTTTATGTGTAGTTAATTCTTTATAGGCTTTTTTGGTACTTCTGGAGTTGGTAATGTTCCTTGTGATGACTTCTTGTCTATGTTTACTGTAGTCCTTCCTAATCGATCTATTAGTCTCTTTATAAATTCTACTAAGTTCATTTTTCATATCTTTGTTTTTGTTCTTAGTATGTATTAACTCGGTCCGTCTTTTAATTAATCGGTTTGTTTCTTCGCTGAATATTTTATGTTGTTCTAGTTTAGTTTCTTTACAAGATTTCAGGCTGTGTGTTATGCTTTCTTCCAGGAAATTGTAGTAGGTTTTGATATTGGTTTTTTCTTCGTTGTTTTCTATGATTGTTTGTAGATTTGTGATGTAGTTTTTAATTTCGGCATCCGTTTTCGGAATGTTGAATGATGTTCCAAAGTTTTTTCTGCTCTTTATTGGGTGGCTTAACAGTACTGTTGCTCTTACTAGCCTGTGATCAGAAGGAAACTGTATGCTTAGTACTTCAATATTTGTTATTAGTTTGGGGTTATTTATCATTATAAAGTCAATTTCGTTTTTTGTTTTTTGATCAGGTGATGTCCACGTCCATCTGCGATGCTCTTTTTTCTTAAAAAATGTGTTGATTATCGATAGTTTATATTGAAAAGCAAAATTTATAAGACGGTCTCCTCTGTTGTTATTGACTCCAAAACCATATTGACCTAAGACTGGATAATGATTTGTTATAGGACTTCCTAATTTTGCATTGAAGAATTTGCTTATAGTACGGATTATTTATTTTGTAGGTTATGGACCCCTCTTCGGGTGAAGGCCTCCTCCATCTTCTTTGCAGTAGTTTGCCAATCTTTCCCTGTTGTTTCTATGACGTCACCAGCCCACCTTCTTTTCGGTCTGCCTACTCTTCTTTTTCCTGTTGGTCCCTTCCATCGCGCAGTTCTGAATTTCCACCTGCTGTCTGAATAGCGTGTTATATGACGGGTCCATTATCATTTCAGTTTTAAGGCTTGCGTGAATGCATCATTTACCTTGGTTTTTTTCAATGATGAATAGAAGGCTGAAATTATTGATCAAAAAAACGTGTGGCTCTCGGGGACTGCCGCGGTAAAGCTATTGCATAGCATTTGTAACCTCCATGACAACATCACATTGTCATGGGAACTGTCATCACATGGTAGGCGGAGTGGGGGGTGTTAGGTTTTATTTTCGTTACGTTACGGAATTATTTGATTCAGTCGCCGCGCTCAAAGCCCGCGATAGCTTAAAAAAACTGAAATTAAATGACTAATGTCTTCATACCCACGAGGTTATAACTAATAACAGTCGCACGGGTTGTTTGAGCAGATTAAGCTACGCTTGCCGCGGTTGGTCTGTGGATGGATGACCATCTTTACGTATCGAGACCCCTCCGTGCATTTGTAGATCTATGATAGTTGTTATTGATCGTCAGAACTCGAAACTGTGACAACTAGTCTTACCAAGGGGTATCGTATTATCCAGTAACTGGGTTGTGGAGGTCAGATAGGCAGTCGCGCCATGTAAAATACTGGCATGCAGCTGCATCTGGTTAGACTGGAAGCCGACCCCAACATAGTTGAGAAAAGGCTAGGCAGATGTCTTCATACCAATGTTTGCAGGAAAATCTATGAAAACTGGGACCCTTAGAAAACTTCTCGAAATAACATCGTTATAAATTCTTGTAACATACAAACGCTAATTTATTAACAGAAAGAAATCGAAGCTCAAGTTTCCTCTTCAATTATTCCGTGAATACTTATATCGAATCGCAAAAGTTTCGATGAAGTAAGTTTCAGGGATCGAGTAGGTGATTTTAATCGATTTCCCGAAAGAAAATTGTATTTTTTCCGACACATCGTTAGAAAAGTTTGAGTGAGTTGGCAGTTTTCGGTGATATCAATTACCGAAGTGGATTGGTTGGGGCAATCTTGTAAAGAGGAATATGAAACTTGTAATGTTATTTTGAAACTCTGAATTTGCTATTATGCTGAATTGTAAATGATAGGAAAATAGGAGTTGCTGCTAGCAACTTAAACTCTGTATTTATTTAAATTAAACCATAGATATACCTAGATAACGCAAGAGCAACTACTTCGCGTGCCATTTTCGTGCCCAGCTTACGTACAATAATCGTAAGCTACCACTTTCGCGCTCAGTCTGCATCGGTGCCACGCTGGTCGGAAGTCAGTTAAAAAATTGAAAATGGTTAATTACGCTGTTATAAATTGTAAAAACTGCAAATGCGAGGAAAAAAAATAAAAGAAACGTTTCCTAGTGCTTGTGACGTCATAGTAGGTGGTCAAAAAATGGCATGCTTTTTCATACAGATCGTGATACTTGCATTATCTAGGTCTATTTATATCTGTGATTAAACCATTTACAGACACTTTTGAATTGTCAAGGAATCGGTCAGTCAGAAATATGAAGCTAGTTGCCCATTCCAAAGCGTAGTAGGTACCTATGGAAAAGATCGGGCAAGAAACTCCACGGACACTCTTTTAAATCTAGATTGTTACAAAATATTGGTTATATCATTCATGTTGAAATTATACATATGAGAACAATGTAGAAAGTCGTGCACGTTAAAAGCGTCCATAAATAAAAAAATAAAAACAAAGAACAATTTAAAATAAACCGTGGCAGCTAATGACCAGTCCCAACTGACGGCGCCCGTTCACGAACATGACGCATGGATCAGCACCAGCTCAATTTAAACTCAATTTGAATATCCAGTTTAAGTGTCAATTTAAACAGTGTTCACTAGTGATTATAGCTTTAGAACATCTTACGATGGCTGATGTTTTTCCTTCACAGTCTCAAATACTCTCAACAGTTCGTGATAATAGTGTTTAAAGTCGATCATTTATTTCCGACTAATTAATTTGGCAATAATTTTTAGTTACAAAGGTCTTAAAACTACATTGGTTTTATTTTACTTCTAAGTAGGCTTATGTTCTTGACGTCTGACGATAAGGAAATACGTGGTTGGAAAAACGGTTAGAAATAAAAAGATAAGTACGAGACTCGGTAAAAAGAAAATTAGATACGTACAGGTAAATTAATTGCTTAGCACATTCATACCCTACGTCAATTTGCCGCGTTGTAGTCATTTCATGCAATTGTCAAAGAATGACAGTTGTAATTTGAATAGACAGACAATTTAGGTTGGTAGTCAATGTGCTTAAAAATTAATTTCAATGACCTGCAAAGATAAAAGCATTAATCCAAAAGACTATATTTCAGGAAATGACTATAACGTTAGTCAAAACACATCTTTTATCTAGAAAGAAAGAACTTCCGAAAAAAGACGAGGGTTAGGGTAAGTCAATATAAAAGATATACCATAAATATGTATGTTCTGATCATCGAAAGGTAAACACGTACTGAGAATCTTACGCTACACTAAGTAAGTAGTTTTCCCTATATTTTTCCTTCAGTTCTTCATATGATTTATGTAGTAGTAGTTTGGTATTTTATAGTGTACCATCGTGGCTACGCATATCTAACCACAAGCGCTGCAAGCAGGAATAGTCCTTACAGTGTTCAAATATGCGTGATCGCGATAGTGCATAAAGGTCATAACACACATTTCAACTCGGAAAAGGATCGTCACCGTATCACCGCGGTTCGTGAGCTTGTACCGAGGCGAGGCGATTACGTTACGATTTCGATTAGTGTGCGGTGCAGTAGGGAGTTTCATACAAAGAATACTGAACGGGTCGAGTTGATACGGTGACGATCCCTTTCCGAGTTTATAATTATAATGGTACACTAGTCTATAAGTTTATTGCATGTATCTCATATCTTTGTATCGGTGTATTCAATTGTTGGTGAGCCAAATAAATAAAATAAAAAATAAAATAAAATAAAAATTATGACTGTATGACTCGTAAATAAGAAAGTTTTGAGTAGCAATACAATTTTTTCTACCCTTATGATATCATCCTCAGCTGGTCTAGTGGTTTGTTCTTAGGTCGGGTAGACAGTGTTATTGGGTTTTCCCAGTAGTAGCTCGGGGTCTGGATTCGTGACCGGTTGATAGTAATGAGGTTTGAGGAACAGGGTGTAAAATTCACTCATCCTCAATAGAAAAGGCAGGATCCACCAACCAGACGGATGTTGTGTCTGGTGAGCTACTGCCCGACGGTTAATGTCGGGACGTTGTATATATGCTAGTCGCGTGCTAAACCCTGCTTGCACGATGCATGATTTTTTGTGACGTCAGTGTGATGCGTAGTTTGCATATGGTGACGCAGATGCCGCCCCTATTACATGGGGCTTAAACATAACAGGAGAAATGAGGGTATATCTATACACCTCTGCCCAACCTTTCGGAGAATACGTCGTAATGCTTAAGAAATTTAGAGCGAAATTATTTTCCAGCTGGCTTTTAAGAAATCGAATCGATGGATGTTAGATTTTCATATTCCAATAGAGTCCTATAATTTATGTATACAAAATATTGTAAAACATTTTAAAAGAGTAAATATGGAGTTTCTTACCCATTCTTCTTCGTACAGAACTACCTTTTGGAAGGCGCAACGAGAATCAATTCTATTATCTTGTAGACGTTCAAAAGTGCCTTTTATGTGCCTGAGTGAGCATGACATACTCTCAGCCGCCCGTTTACTCTCTTCATTTTCGTTTCAGTTTAGTATCTAATATAATTTAACTAGCCTGTATTGTTCCACTGCAGAGTAAAGGCGATCCCTTTCCTAGTTGATATGACTGTGTGCGTTAGGCGTACTTAGCGTTCAACAATAATTATAATGCTGCATTGAAATTGAATGACCTTTAATTGTCATGTCCAATAGGTCTTTAGACATTATTATAATAGAAAATAAATAATTAATTAACCTAATAGTGACTAGGTTGATATGACTATTTGAAAAAAAAAAAAAGATCATAACGCCTTTTGTATTCTCTCCGAGTTCTAAAACCAATTACATCAGCAGTTACCTGTATCGAATAAATTGAAAAATCCACGCAAAATTAAAATAATTATACAGAAATACTAACAAATAATTAACTTAAACACTTATACAGCTAATTACTAACCGACAGAGAGACTAAACTATTGAAATAACAAGACAACATTGCTGAAACTTCAAAGGATCTACAAACCTTTGATGTGCGACAGTTTGGATAACTCCGAGTCAATCTATGCTCAATTTTCCTTAAACTCATAGCGTAGTCATTTTCCTGTTGCACGAAAAAGAGGCTTATAAGTTCAACACTAAGTAAGATCCAGGAAATTTTACAACGCATGGCTATGATAATTTATTATCTTGTAAGGAGGTTTTTTGTGTTTCGTTAAGTACGGTAAAACCTGTTGATTAATGATATTTTATGCTTGTGAAGTATCTTTACATAATGGACCTACTTGAACAAAGTTTTTGTCTTATTTGAAAAATATTATGGGAAAGGTTCTAATATGCAAAGAGGTTATAATTTGTGGTAATACTAATAATGATAAATTATTTATTTTTATTAATTAAGAGCTTCATAATTAAACTGATTAAGAAAGGTCAGGTGTGTAGTACTTGCAACCGGCGTGGCGTGTGTGTATAGCCAGCACACACATTGTCTAAACATCACTTCGAAATTCGAACGGTGTCTCATGAATCCGCGATGATTTACTTTGAAAACAAAAGAGTTCGCTTTCGAATTTTGTGCGCTCACTTGAGTGAGATTCCAAGTGAACTTTACAGAATAGAACTACAGATGTATGAACTAGAGATGCCGCGAATACTCGCTATTATTCGGTATTCGGCGTTGCTCGTTTTTTTTTTGTTATTTGTCGAATACCGAATAATAGTGTTTATTACTTGACATTCGGCGAATAATTTTTTCTAAATAAAAATAAACTTTTAATGAATAGAAAAACCATAATAGACTTTAAAATAATTATATAAACTTTTATTAATCTTTAAAAACAAAATTTGATTAGTATCATTATTATATCAAAAGTTAGCCAAAAATCAGTCATGTTGAAGTTTATTAGATAGGCTGTTTAATTAATAATTTAATATTTAAAGTTCAAAAGGGATTTTTCTGCACGATTGGAATCAAGTCAGTTGCGCTTTTTTTATGTCGAGTAATAATGGCGAGTATTCGACTATTCGCTATACGGAATGACGATTAATTGGTATTCGAGTATTCGCTATAACAACTATTCGCGGCATTTCTAGTATGAACGTAAATGAAGCAAAAGGAGTATGTAAGGATTGTAGCAGGTGGTGTTCTGTTGATTTTGCCATAAATACCATAAAATAGTCAGTGCCAAATGCATTATCCGTTATTTTTTTTTTGTAATCGACACGATCAATTTTGCAATCGTTGCAACATTGAAGCAGATGGTAAATGGTGGGCTGGCATAATCGCTTCGCGATTACAGCCTTTTTTCTAAATAGTTATTTTAGTATATTTAATATAGTAGTTTTAAATTTTTTAATATAGTAGTTTTTTCTAAATGGTAAAAGCTTACCCCATCTTTTATTTTCAAAACAACACACTACTGCTTCCACATTACGAAAACAACAACATTTAGCTCAACGATCCAAAAGTTGTTCATGGCGATAATACCAGGATATCAACACCATCAAACCGGCTTGCTAATACCGTCATGCGATTATCACCGTGCTTGCTGCACGGTAATTATCGCGATTAGCTGCCAGGCCCGATCATTATGGGGCCTATGGCGCTACCCTACTTTCGGCAGGGGACAATTTCCGGCCGATACGGTATTACCATGAAAGTGGGTACAGCGAGGTAAGTGCATAACTGTATGCTTTGTAATGTGTTTGTGAATTTATAAATAGCAGATTACGTTATTTCTAAGCACTTTTGAGGGGGATGTTAGGATTTTGTTACAGCTTTCTGTAGTTTCTGCCTAATTTGGTAGGATAATGCCTGTTAAATATGTATTTTGGAACGAAGTTCTTTAACGCGGCTTGTAAACTTTCAGAAATCGTCACGCTAAAAAGTGTTAATACTTGCGACTGTCTTCTTCTAATTCAAAGAGAAAGAAAGAGAGAGAGATATAGAACACCGGCAATAAAAACAAAAGAAAAGAGTAAAGTGATTACAGTGTCGTGGGATAAAATTTAAGTACTCATCGGCCCGAGTACACTACATACCGGAGAGAAAGAGAGAGACAGAAAGTGTGAATTTGATCAAAATGAAAATCCAAGATGGCGGCTCTGAAAATTTTCATATTTTTCGTTATGGGCGTCGTTTTCATAGTTTTCGAGGGTGCTATAGCCGACAATAGGGTCAAAATGTAAATCCAAGATGGCAGCGGCGAAAATTTTCAAAATATTTGTCATGGGTGTCGTTTTCATAGTTTTCGAGGGTGTTAAAGCCGATAGTGGGGTCGAAATGTAAATCTAAGATGGCAGCTGCAAAAATATTGTTTTTGTTTGAAATTATACGTGGAAAAGATCTTCGTTCCTGACCGGGGACACCCGACCGCACATTTTTTTTTTAAATTGTATTACATTAGGCGATACAGTATTTTAAACGTTCGGACTCTTGAGGACACTAAAGTACGCCTCCATTTCAAAATAAAATATTAATAATAATAAGGAATTCAGCGTTATCGTATTTCAAATAGCTGTGATAATATGGTTTACTATGCAACAATACACTGACTTTATGCAAATCAACACCGTCTGGAGTAACACAAATAGCTGTGCGTCCCCCGATATCAATATACCGGATTGTACCCAAAATATCACAACCCGAATCGATCACCCTTATCATTTGAAACCTATACCCACCATAAACTTTCAAAGAGACCCAACTCCGAACAATATGTTGTTTTCTTTTCATGAAGTAATTCAAACAGATGCTGGTGACAAGAAAACGGAAAATATTGGAAAAGTTCTAAATAAATAAAGAGGAAGGTTGGCGTCTGAAAGACCCTCTTGTTGCTATGAAAAAGGTTTTATTGTGCCTTTGTAGTTTGGTACTGGCCGGTTCGAAGATAGGGGTTTTAAATTATGAATGACGTTAGCTCTTAGTGGCCAGTACATTTGTGTGGGGACTTTTTTATGGAATTGGCCACCCGCCCCTGCTCGCCGGTCTCTTCGCACTGTTTTTACGACTTGACAATACATCGAGATTTCTGTATTACTTCTAAGTTTAATAATATTATTTTATACGCATATACCTTTCGGAATAAATTCTCTAAGTGATGATGGAAACCGCATCAAAATCCGTTGCGCAGTTTAGAAGAACATCGCAATCATATAGACAGACACGAAAAGCGACTGTATTTTATATGAGTAGATATAGTTGGTCAAGGTTGGTTGGTAGTTTGGTTGGTAGGTTGGTACTTTTAATATTTAATTTACAATATTATCTTGTTGGCGTGCCTATTTTAAATAAAAAAAACTTGGCGGTGGCAAAAAACCAAAATACAAAACCCAAGACACCGACTTCCGAAATTAAAGTAATTTTTCACTATGTAGTGTTTTTTTTGGAGGTCGGTTGTTTTTTTTTTTTGTAAAAAGTTTTTATTTTTCACTGTTTAGTTGTGGTACCTACCCAACACACATTCGAATACCACTACCTGCTACCAGTGACAGAAACTTTATCATATCATCTACATACTAAGTGGGAAAAAAATACGTATTTTGTAGCTAACTCAAAAACTATCCAAGCAAAGTTAATAAAATTTATATGGGACCAATTCAAGAGCACACCCTTTCAAACAAAAAAAGAATTTTCAAAATCGGTCCACAATTGACGGAGAAATCGGTGGACATACATAAAAAAAAAAACAAACATACGCGACGAACATATAACCTCCTCCTTTTTGGAAGTCGGTTAAAAATAAAAGAGCTATTGATTGAATGATGGCCCTGTTTTCTAAGTTATAGACTTTGATATTGATTAATAAGTTTTAATGATAATACGTAAATCCATGTACAGTGGGCTGCATCAATTGGGTACCCCAGTTGTATAAAATTTTTAATACAACTGGGGTACCCAATTGATGCAGCCCACCGTACATACGTTGATTTTTGTAATTTAACCAATTTTCTGCCGCAACATTTTATTTGAAACTGTTACGATTATCTATTTCGAACGGTTCTGTGACACGATCACAACTACAATTTATTTGCAATAGCAGTATAATATTAAATGTGGTAGAATGAAAATGTGAATTTTGATGATTAAAAAAAAAATAATATACCTGATTACATAATCTTTGCAGTATAGCTTTCAGGGGTAAGATTGTTCGTATTATAATAGTCATATGCCATCATCTGTTTCGCCTTTTCCCAACTACGTTGGGGTCGGCTTTCAGTCTAACCGGATGCAGCTGAATACCAGTATTTCACATGGAGCGACTGCCTATCTGACCTCCACAACCTAGTTACTAGGTAACACGATACCCCTTGATAAGACTGGTTGTCTAGTTTTGGGCTTCTAACTACCTGTAACGACTGTCGAAGATCTACAAATGACAGCCGGGACCAATGGCTTAACATGCTTTCTGAGGCACGGAGAGGTCTTGGTATGTAAAGATGGTCATCCATCCATGGACCAACCGCGGCAACCTGATCGATCGACCCGTGCGGCTGTTATTATTTTAGCCACAAGACCCTCTCAAGATAGAAATAAAAAGGAAAGAGGATTAACTGAAGTTAAATTTGAGGACTTACCAGCGACATGTCATGTTGTCAATCGCATCAGCTGTAATAAATGTATTTCTAGCAGAAATACCTACTAGTATTTAAGTTTAAGCAATTCATTGTCAAATAATAGATGTATCCTGTTTACCTATTTTACGATGCAATATAAACGTCCATAGCTTCTCATAAATTGAGGGTTGTACCTAAATTCGGTAGTTATAAAACAAACAAATCTATTACAATTTGTATTGGCATAGCGAATCAGCATTTCCACATTTCAATTCGAATATATTTTATTTTACCTATAAACCATCGCATCGTTTATTGCTTGCTAGTCACGCAAAACTATTTGGCTAATACTTTTATAAGAATAGTGGCTTTCCGCGGCTTTGTTTGTGCGGTATAAATCTTAAAAGCTTTACCTTCCATTTTCACGAAAAATATTTGTTGTTTTTAGTAAGAGTTGTTTTTGGACAAAACATAGATACGTTACTATGAAGGATTATAGGTTCTAGCTATTTAACATAACATCATGCCTGTTTTTCTCAGAAGGATATAGGCAGAGTGACCCAATAGTACACCGACATTTCGCTAATGTTTTTAGTCCCATGTAATATCGGGGAGGGGGGAGGTTGGTCCCGACTGTCATTCGTGGATCTTTGACAGTCGTTACCTCGTCAGAAGCCCGAAAGTCTGACGACCAGTCATACCAAAGTGTATCCTATTACTCAGTAATTGGGTTGTGGAGGTCAGATAGGTAGTCACTCCAAGTAAAATACTGATATTCAGCTGCAGTCGGTTAAACTGGAAGCCGAAATTTTTAATGGTGCTAACAAATAAAATAAAATAAATGTTTGTTCATGACTTTATGTCCTCTAGAGAGCGCCATGTTCACGTCACATTTAATGTGACGTCACATAGCCTAACCAGTGGACGATCAAGACGCTTCCAACTATACCTCATTTCTCAAATTATGTACAGGGCTGGATTTAGGGCAGGGCAACAGAGGCTCTGGCCCCGGGCCTCCACAAGAAAGGGCCCTCCACAATTTGTATTTTTTAGATAAGAAAAAAATACATGCTTTGTGTTAATCAAAGAGAAAAAGTTTAAATTCACAAAGTTTCACCTTTTTCATTTTCTTTTCTGTCCTACGTTGTTAGTTGGTGATAAATACGTTGAATTACTGTGGTCCCAAAAACCGAATAAAATAGATTTTTCGATGTCAGCGCCCAGCGTCAGTCTTATCCATCATGCATTTTGCATTTTCTGACTTTTCTAGTACCTACACAAACTTCAGTAGGTCCGATAGTTTTTTTGATCCTTATAAGAAACAGGATCGATTGACATGAAAACATTTTTTTGTAAATATTGCCCATTTCCTTGATGACTGTTTTTTTTTTCTAAAATCTGTGAATGCAGATCAAAGTTTCTCAAAAAGTTATGCAGTCTCCTAGATGGTTTTTCTGTAGGTATAACGGTTAAGGTACCTATTTACTACCCGCCTCAAAAATCCACCCTGCTTATAAATTATTGAAAACATACATAACATAACATCACGCCTGTAATCCCCGAAGGGTTAGGCAGAGGTGCACCTAAAGTACACCCACATTTCGCCAGTTATGTTTAAGTCCCATGTAATAGGGGGCGAGCCTATTGCCATCAACCGGGCACAAATCCAGACTCCGGGCTGCTACTGAGAAATTCCAGATGGAAAAATCCAATCACACTCTGCCCGACCCGGAAATCGAACCCAGGACCTCATACTCAGCAATAGCGCTTGCGACCAAAAATTCGTCTTTTCCAAAAACATATCGGGGCCTCCACTTCTTGGTTGCCCCAGGGCCTCGACGCCTTTAAATCCGACCCTGATCATGATGAGTAGTTTAGAAGTTATGAGGGAGTAGATGAACATAAATTATATACATACTGGTCAAAATCATAACCCTCCCTTTTGCTGCGCCGTAGTCGGTTAAAATGTATATAGAACAGCTGATTTTTTTCGCATAATTTTCCTTATACCCTGTATATGTACCTACCATTTATTTTCGAAGTGTATCGTTAATTTACCGTAAAATGGTCCTATTCAGATTTAAGAGCGACATATTGCTTCCACACACATTTTGCTTAACAAAACATAACAACGGGCTATTGTACGGCATTATTTATTGCGGGCCCTATTTTCTTTGAAAAAATCTTTATCGAAGGAATTGAAGTATGATATACGGGTAGATAGGGCCCTATTGTGTAGCTTGGAGTACCTATGAGGTTCACACAATGGAAGATCGCTAAGTCTTGAAGAATGCTAGGTCTTTCAAGAAAACCGGACAAGTACG
This sequence comes from Agrochola lychnidis, assembly GCA_963680765.1. Lineage (NCBI taxonomy): Eukaryota > Metazoa > Arthropoda > Insecta > Lepidoptera > Noctuidae > Agrochola > Agrochola lychnidis. Next base: position 14,262,028 of record OY796869.1, on the reverse strand, counting down.
AGTCGGACTCGCCCACCGAGGGTTCCGTACAAATTTGTAGGTACATATACGTATTATAAATAGTTCAGGAATCGAGTCTCGCAGTTTTTTCCGAGCTTTTCCCGAAATTCGGTTTTAAAAACCTATAATTACTTATATTATTGTGTTTTATAAGTGAAATTGTGGTAATACTAACAGTTCATATATTATTTAGTTAGGTAACCTAATCAAACTTGTTTTTTACATAGGTAGTAATATATGAAGACTATATTTTTTAGAATTTTCAAATGTATAGTTTTCAGACTTTTCCCTGTACTTGTAGTATAAGATGATATTACTTGCCAAATTTCATAGTTTTAGGTCAACGAAAAGTTCCCCATAAATTTTGATTCCCTTGAGTGTCGAAATATACATTTTTTGCGGCCGTGTCTTTTTTTATGTTAACTTAGAAGTTTGATTTTTTTACAGCTTCAAGGAACTGTAGATTTTAGTATCTGGTTTTAATTTCAACTTGATAAAGAAAAAGAGAATGATAAAGGGTCTTGACAGACAGATAGACGGACAACGAAGTGAGCCTATAAGGGTTCCGTTTTTTTCCTTTTGAGGTACGGAACCCTAAAAATGGTGCGAGGGCGAAATTATTTTCATATTATTTTTGCTGTAGAGTTTGGTCAAGAGCTAGTAAAAACTGCGAGGGATCTTTTTTTGTGAGCCGCGCGGGATCGGGGAAGCTTATCAGATGTTGACGTCATAGCGGCACGTGGCTTGAGCGGATCTAATCAAATTATTTTTTCAATGGATGTTTATTCTAAATTAAACAAATATTTATCTTATTCTAGTGTAAATTCAGTGGATTTTAGACTTTAGAGGGACTAGTACTACTGAAAACTCATAAAAATTTAAGTTTAACCATACATTCTTGACGTTTGAATGTCACTTAACTTTAAGCAAACGTTTATAAATGAATACCTATGTGTATATTTGTTTAAATGATTGGAAACTAAATGGCAAACGCGTGATTGGACTTTTGATTACAAAGAAGCATTGTTGTGCTCCGGTTTGAATAAAATACAGGCACGTAAGAATGCTAAACTGTGTCTTAGGTCGACAAAGTATGCCGCAGGAGACGCCCTAGGCGTCGGGAATCGCAGGCCGATTCCCGGCCACCGTAGCTGCGGGCTTGCGGACGGAGAGCAATGGGTAGCTCGCCGTTCGATAAGGACCAGGCTTGGGTCGACGGCGCGTTGTGTTCCACGCGCGCCTCAAAGAGATGTCAGCAGAACTGACGCGGTCCGTTAGAACCAATGCCTGCCGGGGTTGCGGGAAAGTCCGAAAGGGTTACCGTGGCCCCTGGCAATATATAGGCAACTGAAGGAACACGGGTGGGTTTTAGTCAGTAAAAGTCTGACACGGGCTCGCGCTCCGCCCAGAGCGGGAGAAGTTATTTGATAATTCCCCACCCAAAAAAAAAGACGGCACGGCAAAGTATCGGTAATACCTTTGTGTCACAAGTTCATTGGCGCCGGTAACCTCTTTACAAACAGGAAGGCCGGTTTCTTTTGATCATAGTCTTCTTTCATAAGAGTAAGCCTCGCACAAAAATCTCAAGCACCATTATCGTCACACAAAACATTGTAAAAGATTTGTAACAGCGCCGTATTTGGAACTAAACCAGTATCGACGTTAAGGAAGTAGGGTAAACTTGACAAATACTACATCACAATAATTATTAATAGTTGAGATAGAATCCATACGTACCGGCCGCTGTCCTGTTAGATATTTTACAGTGAAATGTTTGAATCTCACTTCAATATCGTATTGTTAATACGATCACTATGACAATACAATTAAAACACTTGAAAATCAAAAAAAAAAGAGTGTTACACTGTTGAAAGTATAATTTATACATTTTATTAACTAACTTAATTTATTTTTATTTTTCCAAAATAAAAGTAGCCATAGTTACTCCATATAACATTAGCTATCTGCCAGTGGAAGTCCCGCCAAAATCAGTCTTGCCGTTTCGGAGATTAGCCGGAACAAACAGAAAGAAAGGAAAAAAAAAATTGTTTTTCTTTTGTTACAGTAGGTACCGTATACTTTCATATGCATATAGTACATAAAAAGCTGTTTTTTACACTTGTTTTTTTTAAAATTTGTATGTATATAAGATTGTACCTGGTCGACCGAGCTCTGCTCTGGTGAAAATAGAGAATGTTCATTTAATAGTATGGGATAGTACTTACTAATTCCATGCTGCCATGACGATTATTCTAATGTCATTATTGTCATGTCATTATTCATTATCTTGTTCTAAACTTCAAAGCTCTGCTCGGGTGAAAATACGGAGAAAACTTATCATCCCTGATATGAGACCTAGTTAGATTGATTTTTCGCCCCCGTAAACCCTTATATTGCAACTTTCATCGAAATCGTCAGAGCCGATTTCGACAATGTGATTACAAACAAATATGTATAAAATATTGCTCGTTAAAATAGTATAGGATATATATGTGTATATTATAGAGTTCAATAAAAGCTATCCATCGCAAAACACGTTACAACAAAGTTGGTTGCTCCAAATGATGATACAGATATAAAAAACGCAAGTTTTTGTACGAAAATCCAAACTATTCACTCCGAATACTGCCAGTACACCGATGAATGATAACTGCTATCGATATTCATTTACAATGGGCCTGTACAACCGCTATCGAACGCTCGATTGATTCCTCAGATTTATATATACACAGCCTTTGTACTCAAATACTGCCTTTTGTAAGGTTATATCATTATTTTTGTGTTAAGCGATAACATGTATTTTTGGCGGCGCCTTTTATGTGGCTTGTATTTGGATTATGCTGTTGTGAAGTTTTTGTTAAGGGTTTTTAGGGCTCCTTCCTTGAAGGGTGCCAAACTCTATTACTAAGCCTCCCCTTTCCGTCTGTCCGTCTGTCTGTCAGCGGGCTGTATCTCATGAACCGTAATCGGTAGACAGTTGAAATTTTCTATTTGCGGTATTAGAAATTGTGCATTGCTATTGCTGTTTTATCAAAAGAAAAAAATACAAGAATAAAATGAAGTTAAAAATGGGAACAACAAACAAGAAACGTGTTTTTAACCGACTTCCAAAAAGGAGGAGGTTATGTTCGACGCGTTTTTTTTTTTTGTATGTCCACTGATTTTTCCACCAATTGTGGACTGATTTTAAAAATTATTTTTTTGTTTGAAAGGGTATACTCTCGAGGTGGTTCCATATAAATTTTATTAACTTTGCTTCGATAGTTTTTGAGTTAGCTTCAATAATACGTACTTTTTCCTGCTTAGTATGTGGATGATATGATAAGTTCCTGTCACTTTTATTTACATAGCAGGTAGTGGTTTTCGAATTTGTGTGAGGAAGGTACCACAACTAAAAAGTGAAAAATAAAAACTTATTACAAAAAAAAAAAACAAGCGACTTCCAAAAAACACTACTAAGTGAAAAATAACTTTAATTTCGGAAATCGGTGACAAAAAACGAAAATTCAAAACCAAAGACACCGACTTCCGAAATTAAAGTTATTTTTCACTTTGTAGTGTTTTTTGGAAGTCGGTTGTTTTTTTTGTAAAAAGTTTTTTGTTTACTAAAGTAAAAAAATTACGATAAATAAATATTGTACGGTGGTACGGAAATCTTCGTGTGCGGGTTCGACTCGCATTTGGCCAATTTTTTACTTGATACCATACTATAGCTGGGTTGAGCTCTAGACCAGAGACAATAAGTAGATCTCTGGATCCTTCTGGATTTTATAATTTCGGTGGAGGAGGGGGAAGGTTAAACCCTCGAACCTCCCCCCCCGCTTACGGCTTTGCTGTAGTTGTCTTATTGGGGCCTATGCCTTAAAGTCCTCATACTATGAAAGAACGAGCATTCATCGTAAAGATTTCTCGCTGGGTATTGTTACTGAAATTATCCTGTATTTATCCCAGTGTAGAGAATCTCTGTTTTTGAAGTGAAAACTTCTTTAGGCGCGTTGGGCATTTTTGAGATGGGAAAAAACAATTGAACTCGCGACACCGTTACCGACACCTCATTTTAGTAAACGCGATTGTGCTCTTTATTTATAATACGTTACGGATCAATGTTCTATGCAAGTATTTTTACTTTAAAGGTTATGGAAGTCTTTTTAAAGTGAAACTTTTATTACATCGTCTCAAACTTTTTCGTCTGTGTATTGCATGTCGCGTGACGGTCGGCCGCGGAGTAGGGATAAAGTGAAAGGCGCTCGTCAGAGCAGCCAAGGCCAATATGGCGGCGCCTATAGAAGTTTCACTTTTACCGTGGTTTCATAAAACCACACAATCCTTTTTTTGTAAACGCGATTGTGCTCTTTATTTTGATAAAGTTACGGACCAATGTTCTATACAAGTATTTTCTTTCCACTAAGGCGATCTTGTTCAAGTTTTCCCTTCTGTCGGCACTCCCGGAGTGCCACTGTTTTTTTTTTCCCTAAGGTTCTTTGTGATTATGTGTGACAGTATCTACACAAAAAACGAGCGAACCTTTTACAGTAGTCGCTTAAGATTTGTAACATTTGACATCTTGGCGAACAGAACCAACCTCTCGGAAAATGGGTTGGTACCATCTGACGGCCAACTCTAATACCGCGTGCGCTCATTGTTCAAATCAAATAGCGCGCGCTTCCCCGGCTTCTTGTTACACACTTCCGTCCCTTTTCACGAAATCACTCCCACAAATTGCAGGATAGCAAGAGGACAGGTGTTACACATCAAAAACTGTATTGTGATTCACCAACTCACCAAATTACCAAACAACTAACATCATTCTAGCCACCCCTTTTTCATTTTTTTGGTTTGGTAATTATCAAATACTCCCGCTTTGGGCGGAGCGGGAGGGCATGTCACACTCTTACTGACTAAAACCCACCCGTGTTCCTTCAGTTGCCATGTTGCCGGGGGACACGATCTCCCTTTCGGACTTCCTCGCAACTCCGGCAGGCATCGGCCCTAGCGGACCCCGTCAGTTCTACTAACATCTCATTGAACACAACGCGCCGTTGACCCAGGAATCTAGCCACCCCTAGGAATACCCTCATTCAACAGCAAACACGTCAGGTTAATTAACATTCTAAACACAATTTCACGCTACAGAAACGTGCAAAAAATCCGAACACACCAACTATAAGTGTAACATTTTTAACAATGTAAACATAGGGTCTGTTTACTTTGTGATTGAAACGTATAGTCCCTGATGTAATCGCCTAATGGAGTCTCCTCGTCCGAGTGGACTCACTTTCCATACTAAATTGGCTGGGGCAGAAGGTCCATGTAGCGGAGTCATATTTACACACTAATTAATGTACAACGTGTAGCTGAATTTACGTTCAGAATCATTTACTGAATCAATTTCTGTAATTTTTAAAATAGGTAATTTTTTATCCCAAAAATAATTAAAACTACAAACATATAAATTACAATCACACTTTCGCTGTCAAAACAAACCAAAATGGACGAAGTCGTGTAATAACACTAGACCCGTATTTTTTTTCTCACAATGAGTATAACAAAAATAAACAATGTTTTACATATAAATATTCAGAGTATAAGTTACCTGGGCGATCGAGATCTGCTCTGGTGAAAATAGAGAATGCTCATTTCATAGTATAGAATTTTACAGGGATGGCAAACCTCTCTACATTTACGTGCCATTTTTTCCAAATATATATTGAATGTTGTTATGACATGCCAACAAACCATCTTGACTTTTGATCTTTGATCTTTTTCTTGTTCTTGACTCCTGGAAAAATATTATATAAATACTTTCACAATTCACAATAACACCTTTTTAAAGAACAAATTAGTCCAACTTCTGCTTTTACAATCTAGATGACTCAAGTACTATAATTCCTAAAATGATGGCGTGCCCGAATAATTTGGTTACGTGCCACCAATGGCACGCGTGTCATTGGTTCGCCACCTTTGGAATAGTACATACAAATTTCATGTTGCCATGATAGTAGGAAGCAGCATGGAATTTGTAAGTATACAAATTCCATGCTGCCATGTCATTATTTTAAGGTAGCCATCTTGTTCTAAACTAATTGGAACCGTGCACCTAGCTTCTGACGTTTCATAAGTGCCCTTGTAGGTTTATGAGAAATAAAATATTTTGAATTTTGAATTGAATTTTTTGGGCGATCGAGCCCTGCTCAAGTGAAAATACGGAGAAAACGAATTTTCACAGATACGAGACCCAGCTAGATCGATTTTTTGCCCCCGTAAACCTTGTAGTGCAACTTTTACCGAAATCGTTAGAGCCGTATCAGAAATCTCTATTTTCACTAGAGCAGAGCTCGGTCGCCCAAGTACTTGTAAATGATACACCATTGAGGCCAACGGTACACCAGGGCGGGAATTGCGAGCCGATTTCCGGCCACCGTAGGCGCGGGCTTGTGGACGGTGAGCAATGGGTAGCTCGCCGTCCGATAAGGACCAAGCCCGGGTCGACGGCGCGTTGTGTTCCACACGCGCCTCAAAGAGATGTCAGCAGAATTGACGGGGTCCGCTAGGGCCAATGCCTGCCGGGGGTTCAAAGAAAACCGATAGGGGAATCGAACAACCGAAGGAACACGGTTGGGTTTTAGTCAGTAAGAGTCTGACGCGCTCTCCCGCTCCGCGCAGAGCGGGAGAAGTTATTTGATAATTTCCCACCCAAAAAAAAAAGGCCAACGGTACAGCCAACGGTACGGATATCTATTTATGTATAAATCTTATTAGTCAAGGCTTGATAACTTTAAGTTAATCGAGTGTTGTATACCTTCTATCAATTCCTCTGTAATGGCTCAGGTATAAATGAATGCCGGTTACATAAAGAGCCCATGCTTTTATTTCTAAAGCGTGGCGAATGTTGTAAGTTCAAATTTGTTTTAATATGTCTAAAATATTTGAAGTCAGTCTCCTTTTCAGAGATACTTGTTTGAGATGGATGAATTATTATAACTTTGACAAATGTGAATATTTTTTTTTTTTGTTAGCCTATATTGTGTCCCACTGCTGGGCAAAGGCCTCCCCTATTTCCTTCCAAACCTCTCTGCTTTGTGCGATTTCAGGCCATGTTGGCCCCGCAAACATAACTAGATCGTCACACCACCTTCGCCGCGGTCTACCTCGACGGCGTTGTCCTCCCTCAGGCGTCCAGTGAGTGACGATCTTTTCCCATCTCTCCGGGTGCATTCGTGCGACGTGGCCGACCCACTCCCACTTCAGCCTGGCTGTTTTTTCTCCAACATCCGCCACTTGAGTTATAGAGCGCAGGATGGTGTTTTTAACTTGGTCCGTTCGTTTGACACCTATTATACTGCGCTCCATTGCCCGCTGGCAAATCTTGATTTTGGACTTCTGTTGTTCCGTAAGTGACCAACTTTGTGCACCATAGATTAGGACGGGCAGAATGCACATGTCGATGAGTTTTCTTTTCAATGTTATAGGGAGATTTCCTTTCATGTGTTCTTTAAGGGCCCAGTAGATCTTCCAAATATTTTGAATTCGTTTTTCGACTTCTTTTTCTTGCCTATTCTTGAATGTCACTATCTGGCCCAAGTATGTATACTCATCGACATATTGCAATACATGCCCGTCTACCTCAACCCTACGTTTCGTGCTGTTAGTTATGACCTGTGTTTTAGATCTGTTAATTGAATGAGAATGTTTAAATAGTTAAAAACATGTAATAAATGAACGTAAATGTGTGTACTGGTATGGTAATATTTAAATTTATTATTTGTTTATCACTTTTATAATTAAAAGTGATAAAGTATTTGAAGTACAGTAATAAAGTCAAAGTCAAATAATTTATTTCAATTAGGCACTTAAAAGGTAATTTTGAACGTCGAAATTAACAAAAAATAGAATTGATTTTAGTCGCCCCTTCCAAAAAGTAGTTTTCTTATGGAGAAGAATGGGCAAGAAACTCCACTGTTACTCTTTTAAAATGTTTTACAATATTTTGTATACATTAATTAAATAATTATATGTGATGGACTTGGAAGATTACTATACCACAATAGGTAAAAATAATTAAAAATTAAGCAATGCCAGAAAAATAATTATGTGATGGACACATGGTGTTCACATATTTACAAGCATTGTAAAAGTACCTTTACGATATTCCTAAAAAATTTACAAGTGATGCTAATAAGTCAGTGTGTGAGTTTAAGTAATCACAGAACGTAAAATCAATGTTATAATAATGAATTATACAGTTAAATTAGCAACCAGTTTGATTTTGTCTAGAAAATAAATGAGCCTAATGTGGTTGAAAAACACGTTTTTGTAAAATGTACTTACTTCAAGATATAAAATTCAAAATCTTCCTCCTCTTGTCACATATAAATTTAATCTAAAAACTTTGAAATCGTCGCTTTTAATAAATTTTTTCTGAAGATTTTTAAACGGAAAAATCTACCTCGTTACATTTTGTTTAATATGACAATATAAACTCGAACAGTACAGGTTAAACAAAGTTTTGTTTTAATTTCGTACACTGTATATTTTCGCAGCCCGTCTAATGGACGATACTAGATACCTTTTAATTACATTTATTTTAAAGAAAACATTTTCTTTGAAAACACCTTTAAAGTAACTTCTCTCCTTGAAATAATTCACTAAAGTGCATGTGTTACACATAAATCTCGTAGCGCTTCGTAGTACGTGCTACGACGTAGCGGCGTAGCGCGTAGCACAGTACAATAGGGGAATGGGATTAAACGTGGAAGGTACGAATGAATGTGTTAAGATGAAAGAGGTACAAACGAAAACGCTTGGCGAGACATCAAGGGGTGAACTGATTAAAGTACCTACTTAATTCGCTATCTTGTTACCGTTGAATTTCAATTTAGAATTACACGTATGAATTTTGCTTTGTATAATCCTTGTTCTGTTTTAGATAATCGTGTTTTGGAATATGCTATATTAAAATAGATCGTTTTACGTCACAGCCTTAACCTTTTGCAATACATTCGTTTTCTTCTTGGTTCTATGAAAATACTTGGTAATTAATATTAGTTTTGTGTATAAATAAAAAATGGCATAGATAAAATGCATTTAAGTTGGGGAGTGGGGATCGCTACGTCACAAGTAATTATAAAATCTACATACTAGTGACGTCATGGCACATTTTAACTCAATGTATCGCCGTAATCTTTTGATAATGTAAAAAAAAGAAAAATACTAGGGCTGATCAAAAAGTAATGATAATTATAATCGGTTCATATTTTCTATACTAATAATAAAGCTGAAGAGTTTTTTTGTATGTTTGAATTGCTAATCTATGGAACTACTAGTTCCACCATTATCCATTGTGAAATATTTAACTGATCCTCGAAAAACTTATTGACTTGCTAACAATGTACACTTAAAAAAAACAGTGGCACTCCGGGAGTACCGACAGAAGTGAAAACTTGAACAAGATCGCCTTGGTGGAAGAAAAATACTTGAATAGAACATAGGTCCGTAATCTTATCTAAATAAAGAGCAAAATCGCGTTCACAAAAATAAATACTTCCAAAACCTTTAAAGTAAAAATACTTCCATGGAACATTGATCCGTAACGTAATATAAATAAAGAGCACAATCGCGTTTACAAAAATGAGGTGTCGGTAACGGTGCCGCAAGTTCAATTGTTTTTTTCCATCTCAAAAATGCCCAACGCGCCTAAAGAAGTTTTCACTTCAAAAATAAATTAACCTCTTTTTAACTTTCTGGCCTTTTCTCACAGCTGGTCGCAGTAACTAAGCTACCCTATACTTCGACCAAACGGGAAAGGTTAGGTTGGAACTGAGACTAACCATGCCCGAGCTGAATTAGTTGCAGTAACTAAGGGCACCCCGATTAAATGGGTTAGGTTGGGTTAGAACTGTGACAAGATCTAAGTTGGTCGTAGTTACTTGGCTATCAAAATACTTTTTTTTAACCTGTGCTGTCCCACTGCTGGGCAAAGGTCTCCCCATACTTCGTCATGCGTCTTTGTCTGCTGCTTTTTCTGGCCAATCAGTCAAAAAAAACCGGCCAAGTGCGTCTCGGACCACGCACAATGAAGGGTTCCGTAGTTGGGATGAATTAATCCCAAAAACAAACTTAACTTTGTAGTTGAAAAATATGTTCTCCCATATGGAATGTATGGGAAAACATGTTTTTGCAACTGCAAAGTTAAGTTGGTCAATTATTACTCGTTAACTTGTAGAGTCTACTTAGCTGTGATAGTTTTGCTTTTAATTTCGTTATATAAGCTACTGTTGTGATCTTTTTCACACACCCAAAACCAACCATTTAGCCGGCAGGGGGGGACACACTTGACTCTAACAAAAATTAGCACTTTAAAGCTTAATATTTCGCAAACGAATCCCTGAATCCAAAAATGGTTTTTACAAACTCACAATGTTTTTAAAGGAACTTTCCAATGACATCCCTCATTATGGGTTAAAAAAAGAAAAAAAATAACATCACCACTTTACGTCTATGAGAGGTACCCTAAAAAAAAATGTTTTTCATAATTTTATTTTACCACTTTGTCGGCGTAATTAAAATATATACCTATGCCAAATTACAGTTTTCTAGTACTAAGGGTCTCGGAGCTAGACCACGGACAGACAGACAGACAGACAGACGGACATGACGAAACTATAAGGGTTCCTTGTTTACTACGGAACTCTAAAAAAGAGTCTAAAGTCGTCGCGCCAGCGTTTATTAGGTCTGCCTCTGTGACGTCGCCCGTCTTCAGGCACCCACTGCGTGTCGACCCTGGCCCATCTGTGCTGATGCATCCTGTACGTGTGGCCCGCCCAGTCCCATTTCAGCCATGCGGTCTTATCACCAACATCAGTGATGCCTGTCTTCGAGCGTATTACTGTATTGCGAATTCGATCCGTTAGTTTTATGTTCAAATAGAATAGAAATTATTAAAGGCAAAAAGAGGCGCATTCATTTTATTAGAGTGTTCAATATTATCTTAAGGAAAGCAAAATGTGAATAATTTGAGGTTAAATGCAATGCCCTTTCTAATTACAGAATTGCTCCATGGATATTCTGTAATGACGACTTTCTATGTGGTTCTAAGCAACTTAGCTGTGATTCTAAAGGCTTATGCCCTGTGAAAGCCCGAGCGTGGAGTGACAATCTCAACGGACCCGAGACGTGATTGAAATAAATGAGCACGCTGAACAAATTCATCGCTCAGAATTATGTCTTTTACTGACATGTCAAAGGTCACGCTTATAACAGAGCGTTTTTTTTGTTTAGTCTTAATCCTAACAGCAGGATTAAGACCACAGCAATACACTTATGACGAAACAGCGTGTCAAGCTTGACACGCTGTTTCGTCACAAGTGGATTGTTTGTGGCGGCATGTACATCGCCACATGCGAACTACGAATCACACTGACGTCACGCAAAATCCTGTCTTGCGTAAGCAGAGTTTACCGTTCGACTAGCATATATACAACGTCCCGACATCAATCGTCGGGTAGTAGCCCACCAGACACAACACGTCTGGTCGGAGGATTCTCCCTTTTCTATGGAGAATAAGTGAACTTTACACCCTGTTTATCATACCTCTATACTTCAAAAGGATGGCTACTGAATCTTTAAAATTGCTATCGAATACCTATTATCCTTAAAATACCTATTAGTACTTCTTACTTTCCTGTAAAATTTCACGGAAATATTTGTGGGTCTACCTTGTTTTAATTGTATTATGTCACACTTAAATCGTGATGTGTCCCAATAAACTAAAATGAGAGCGGTAATTATGTCACTCTTACTCGCAATTACTTACACGTCAATAAGCGCGAGGATGGCATGCTTTTTTGTTACAAGTTTGTTATGGCACGCTGTTACGTCATTCAATGGAAATTTATGTCACGCTTACCTGCAATAACAAGCACGTCAATAAGGGCGAGTATGGCTAAGCTGACAAGGCTGACGGGCTCGTCCCAGCGGACGTCTTCGAGCAGCGCCTGACACGCTGTTTCGTTCAATGAGCGCATATTACGCGCGTCGCACCGCGCGCGCGAACCGCCGCGCGGCGCATCGCCCGCACGCCGTCAGGTTGTCACTGGCATAGTGCTGGGCTCTGTAACAAGCAGAAAATAGGGTTAAGTATAAGTGTATTTGCAGACATAAAATCACGGCATTTTCCGTGGGTGTAAGTAGAAAAAAACAGATCACCACCTGCTATGATTACGTAAAAAAAGTTTTAAAAAATAAAGTACGCTCTAAGAGATCAGAACTACGCAAAAATAAAAATAAAAGTGGCACTCCGGCAGTGCCGACAGAAGTGAACTTGAAAAAAAATCAGCACCGCGATAATCAACGCGTTAATCTTTTACTCCACGCACCGCGGTAATTAACGCGTTGATGTCTTTTTAATGGTCAAAAGCTGGTGTCGTCACAGTGTTGCGAAATCGATGGTTTAGTTCCATCTAAAAAATGCCCAACGCGCCTAAAGAAGTTTTCACTTCAATACGCGTTTTTACGTGGAGTTGCGGATACCAGCCCGTATTACCTAAGAGATCAGAATGGCGGTCCCATTCTGAATAAAAGTGCAAAAAATATATTTCTTTTGAAAAAAATGTTGAAGGATTTTCAAAACTATCAGTAAGCAATCTTGAGGGCCTAGTTCTGAACAAAGCGATATTCTATCAGCGATAATGATTATGAAATATATGGGACCGATATTAGCTACCGAAAAGCTTCCTCAACCTTGCTGAAAGTTGCTATACAAATACGAAAACTTTGAAAGCGATTGTAACTTTTCTAGCCCCTTATGGTTTGAATGGGATTAGACTTGACCTTTACATAGGAATTATTATGTTCTCCAGCGTAGTGGTGGACTAACAGGGGGGCGGAAGGGGCTGCTCGCCCCGGGCCTCCGGTCTTGGGGGGCCCCCAAATGCCTCCGCGTTCCCCTGATCAAATCCTAAACAACACTTTAAAAATGTGCTTAGTACCCACATAATTTCATCAAGATAAAACACTACAGCCATCTAGACTTTTTACGCGATACTAATATTCTTTTCACTTTGCTGAACGCGTCCAATACTCTGGGGGAATTCCTGTCTTTGTAGCGGGTACTTCCCCAGGAATCCCTGAATGAATGAAGTGCAAATAATTCACTCTTGTACGCCTTGTAGGTATGTATGTTTATTTAGCCCAAATAATTTAATTCCAATTTAAATTTCACTTGCCAGATTTTAACGAAATAAACATACACTTATTTATACATACAAATGTAAACTGTAATAACTGTAACTGTAATATTGTAACGTGTAACAAAGTTTAAGTTAAGTTGCCAATAAATTATCATAAAGTTCAATGGGGCTTTAATTTCACAACCAGCAACCCTACAAAACTGAATAAAAAGCTTTTAAAACTACATTTTTTTAAAGCTGTGGGCCTCATTCAGCTTTGCCGCCCCGGGCCTCTGACGGACTTAGATCGCTACTGCTCCAGCGCTGATATACATACGAGAGTACCACCACAATAATCCCTAAATTCTTCTGATAAAGTTAGGGATTTTAGAATAATACCCAACAAAAAGTCTCACAGTTTGATTTAGAAACCCACGCTTCTCCAAACACTGCTCGAATTAGAATCCTAACACCGTCCCACACCCACGCCCAACCTACACCCGTCTGCCGATCAGTTAGATGGATTATGTGAAGCAGGGGTATACATAATCATGAACACACAAGAGGTGCGAATAAATTAGCCATTTACGTTCGGGTTTCTAGGTATTGCCCTCGATTTACTAAATTAAATCTGTTTATTAAAGTTCTATTATTATCTTGATAATGTTTAGGTCTTAACATTTAATCAAATGTTTATGTATCTTTGGGCTACCTCATTGGTCTAGTGGTCTCAAGTGCTACTGGTGAGCAGGAGGTCCTGGGTTCGATTCCCAGATAAATTCTGGGAAGAAACCTGCTCGGATATTGTTCAGAAACTGAGCATTAGTCAATCACGGAACTAATACATAAAGACAGATTTGAAAAGAAAAAAAAAGAAAAACAGTGGCACTCCGGGAGAGCCGACAGAAGTAAAAATACTTGCATAGAACATTGATCTGTAACGTAATATAAATAAAGAGCACAATCGCGTTTGCAAAAATGAGGTGTCGGTAACGGTGTCGCGAGTTCAATTGTCTTTTCCCATCTCAAAAATGCCCAACGCGCCTAAAGAAGTTTTCACTTCAAAAATAACCTACAAATTCCCAGTAATAATAGAAAAAGCTTGGGTTTGGTTTTGAAACGTACATGTCGCCCCGAAGCAAGTGACGGATGACTGTGTAACATTGCACGCCAGTGTATCTACGTCATGGAGTACGTCGGGTTTATCTGCGGATTTGTTAGGTAAGTCTGCTGGGCTATTTTGAGGTACTGGCATTGTAATAATAGAATGGGCTGTGAATATTTTAATACCATGAAAGCCTTTTGAAGAAAATAAAAATAATATCAGTAAATTGTTGGGATAGAAGGAGAATGTTTCCAATATTTTAAAACAGTACTAGGTTTTTTGTAAACTTTAACTTTGAGTACTCAAAAGAAAAAAAAAATGTGTTTATTATCTTAAATCTAGATACAATTAAGTTGCTGGGGCTTCCCAGAAAGTAATCCGAAGATACTTGTGATGGGATAAACTTCGCTCTTCCTCGATTAGTTCAATTGTTTCGTTGTGCTAATTAGGTATAAGTTACACATTTTTTTTAAACCAATAAAATTAAAAACTAATAAAAACAAAGCAAATAAGAAAAAAGAAAAACAAAAATTAATTAAATCGCATTTATGGCAGAAAGGTGTAAATGTGTGTTTATATAAAATATATATATAAAATGTGTTTATATATAAAAGAGTACACACAAAAGGGATGATGACTGATGAATGACGTGAAACATCCGGAACGGTTGAAGATGTTCACCATTTACTTGTGGAGTGTATTAATACAAAGAAGGAAAGAGAGACACTGTTAAGCAGAATAAATGGAAACGAATATGTTACTGGGCCATATGTTAAAGTTTTCGCTCAGCCTTCACCTGAGAGAGTAAACCTACTTACTGAATTGTGTACCTAGATATTAATAATATATATTGTATTTGTAGTTTAGAATAGTTTAAGGTGTGATGAAGCTGACATGCCACTATGGATAAAAGCCTCCTATAAAATTTAAGAATAAAAAAAGTGGTGGCACTCCGGGAGTGTCGATTGAAGTG
Source organism: Agrochola lychnidis (assembly GCA_963680765.1). Taxonomy (NCBI): domain Eukaryota; kingdom Metazoa; phylum Arthropoda; class Insecta; order Lepidoptera; family Noctuidae; genus Agrochola; species Agrochola lychnidis. Next base: position 14,246,784 of record OY796869.1, on the reverse strand, counting down.
AAAACTTGTACAAGATCGCCTTGGTGGAAGAAAAATACTTGTATAGGTCCGTAACCTTATCTAAATAAAGAGCACAATCGCGTTTACAAAAAAAAAAAACTTCCGAACTTCTACCTTTAAAGTAAAAATACTTGCATAGAACATTGGTCCGTAACGAAATATAAATAAAGCGCACAATCGCGTTTACAAAAATGAGGTGTCGTCATGGTGTTTCGCGACACCATGACGACACCAATCAATGGTTTAGTCCCATCTCAAAAATGCCCAACGCGCCTAAAGAAGTTTTCACTTCAAAAATGACTAAAACTTTTTAGTCCTTCCGATTTCTCTTTTTTTTACGTAATCAAAAGATTACGGCAATACATTGAGTTAAAATGTGGCATGACGTCACGCCTATGTAGATTTTATATTTAGTTGACACGTAGCGAGGCCCCATTCGCCAACTTCAATGCGTTTTATGAAAGTAATTTTTTATTAATATGATAAAGCAAAAAATACGTGTCTAATATTTTTTTATGATCTGACTGACGGACTTTAAATCGTTTTTTTGGAACGAAGTTCTTTAACGCAGCTTGTAAACTTTCAGAAATCGTCACGCTAAAAAGTGTTAGGTAATACTTGCGACTGTCTTCTTCTAATTCTAAGAGAAAGAAAGAGAAAGAGAGAGAGAAGAAAAAACAAAAGAAAAGAGTAAAGTGATTATAATGTCGTGGGATAAAATTGTACAAATCGGCCCAAGTACACTGCATGCCGGAGAGAGATAGGGAGAGAAAGTGTGAATTTGGTCAGAATGAAAATCCAAGATGGCGGCTCTGGTTAAAATTTTTCATCATGGGTATCGTTTTCATGGTTTTCAAGGGTGCGAAAGCCGATAGTGAGTTCAAAATGAAAATGTAGGATGGCGGCTGCAAACATTTTGATTTTGTTTTCAATCAAACGTGAGAAAGAACTTCGTTTCTGACGGGAGTCCCACGACCGCACACGATTTTTTTTACCTAGGTATCATCCCCATTAGGATTATTGTCTAGGACGCTACTCACAAGTAACGTGTTACAAACTCAAATCGCCAATGGGTAGCTAGAATTACACAGCACTCAACGGTGATGCGATGAAATACTAGTGCTAATGATATACTGGCTTCACATTGACTTGAGTTTGTAACTGGTTACTTTTGAATAGAGTCATGGATGATGGATCTTACAGAAATTAAAAGCACCGTTGAACTATTTTAAAGTATCACGAATTTTATTCGCACCTCGAAACCGTTACAGTTACCGAAAAATCAATCTGCCTAGTCTTTTCCCAACTATGTTGGGGTCGGCTTCCAGTCTAACCGGATGCAGCTGAATACCAGTATTTTACATGAAGCGACTGTCTATCTGACCTCAACAACCCAGTAACTAGGTAATACGATACCCCTTGGTAAGTCTGATTGTCAGACTTTCGGGCTTCTGACGACCCGTTGCGACTGTCAAAGATCCACGAATGACAGCCGGGACGAACGGCTTAACGTGCTTTTCAAGGCACGGAGGAGTCTCGGTATATAAATGGTCACCCATCCACGGACCAACCCCGGCAAGCGTAGCTTAACCTGGTGGATCGACCCGTGTGGCTGTTAGTACTTAGCCACGAGCTCCTCGTTACATTCACGCGTAAAAGCCAAATTGAGTTTTAAAAGATTTATATCCTATATTTTCTTTTCTATTATATTTTTTCGTCGTTTTAGAATTTCTAACAAACAATCAGACCTACCTAACACTAACATGATCAGTGATACACCACTCTCCTTAAATAAATGGGATTGCTATTTCCCAAAATTGTCAAGAACCATGTCTCACAGAAACTCATTAATATTAATACTCAGTACACTCCGTAAAGGTGCCTTTCCACCGGCTATGTGCGAAGTAGCTATGATACTATTGAAGCATTGAGAACATTGTGGAAAGTTCCTCATCTTCCATTGGAAAGGGAGGGTCCTCCAACAAGACGGGTGTTGTGTCTGATAGGCTACTGCCCGTCGTTTGTTCGTCACAGGTTTCTGTATACAGGGTGGCAGGGACGCAGATCGATTTCCGGCCACCGTAGGCGCGGGCTTGTGGACGGTGAGCAATGGGTAGCTTGCCGTCCAATAAGGACCAGGCCCGGGTCGACGGCGCGTTGTGTTTCAAGCGCGCTTCAAAGATATGTCAGCAGAATTGACGAGATCCGCTAGGGCCAGAACCTGCCGGGGGTTCGAAGAAAACCGATAGGGAAATCGTGGCCACCGGCAACATGGCAACTGAAGAAACACGGGTGGGTTTTACGCCCTCTCGCTCCGCCCAGAGCGGGAGAAGTTATTTGATAATTTCCCACACAAAAAAAAAAGAAAAGGGTGGCAGGGAGATTAACGAGAAAACTGTTACTGTAGGGTGCTTCCCTAACATAAGTAATGTCAATGCAAATGTAAAATGTCAAATTTAAACTTAAATGCAGAAAATGTCAGCGAATGCTCAACGGGATGAATCTAAATAAAAATGCAAGTTGTCCGACTCAAACCACGTCTAATTGAACACTAAAAATGTAATATACATAAAATGCATAGAACAATGCAATATGTCAGTGTCAATGCACTGCCAAATGTAGGTCGCGTTCAAAGTGCAAATACGCGAGCCTACTGGCTAACTTATTGTAATAAATATATTTTAAAACCCATGTACGTTCACCGTACATATTGCCACAACACAGAAAGAGAGTAATTAAATAACAATCCCAAAATATGTAAAAAAACTAAAATAAGAATGTAAAAAACAATGTAAAAATGAAGGACTCCAATGTAAATATGATTGATCTACGACTACTATGAAGAAATATAACTAAAGTCTATAAATAGAATGTCACCATAATAATAAATTAGCACACATCACTATGTTTTTCAGTGTCAAATTTCACTTCACTTGAGGTAGGGTTAGCACACGACACTTTATTCACTTTTGAGTCCCGTTTGTCGATCTTGCTGTTCCTGTCCTCGATGTCATGATCTTCTTCTCGTCTGCTTCTACTTCTCGCGTCTTGCGGACCCTCCCCCTGTCTTTGGGTTGCCATCTTTCGCCAAAAGTACACCGATGTTACAAACAGTGCAATGCTAATCGCAACAACCACATAAATTGCAATGTAGTGATGAACGTCGTGAGAGGATAAGGTGTCTAGCTTAGACTGTGCTTCTATAGAGCGTAGTTGCGTGTCAATCTTCTTGAACGTCTCTTCGTGCGTTTCAATATGCAACGTTGAGTTACGAATCGAGGTATTGATTATGTTGTTGATTGGAGAGATCGTGGGCACGATCATCGCATATGGTACATTGACTAAAATGTCACTTGTATGTTCCATATATGCGTGCAGTGCGAATGAGTCGCCTTGCAAGTTGCATCCTTGTTTCAGCGTTATCAGACCCGAGTGACGTATCGTCTCCGATGTCATTTGAGTGCCGCACACTAATTGTACTTCGCACGTGTCACAACAATAATAAAACCAGGTGTTTTGTTTATGTAATTTGACCCATTTGTCGGCGCATAATTTTATTTCCGTATGGCAATAAACGCTGTGTTCTTCGTTGTCTCGAATCAGCTGTACATCGCAAATAGATTTGTGACGATCACCGGTGTTGTATATAGGGTGATTTAGTTTGCACAGTAGAGTTTGGTCATGTAATTTTTGGCATTCGTTAATGTCATATTGTTCTAGGGGTATAAATGAGTATTGGTTGGCATTAAATGCTATTAATGCAGAGTTGGGAATAACGTACATTACCCGATTTATGTCAATACGTTGAGGAATGCTGATAAGTCTGTTAAGTTCGTATAGGGCATCACTCAAGATCGGTACTTTTATTTCCATCAACAGGTAGTGTTGTGTTATGCGTGCATGTATTCTGAACAGCCTGTAGATGTCTCTTATGTCATTACGAACTTCAGGTAGTGTAGAATCGCGAGGTAGTAGTCGAGCTACTCTATCTAGTTCGCTTTGCATTTGGGTTGGTGATAATAGATGTACGTCCATATGTCCTTGGTACATATTTGTCAGTGTGTTGATGAGTGATTCTTGGATATCTTTTAAGTTTTGGGCCATTCTGTCTGCAGCTATGGCCGATGTAATGATGTAGAATGCATTTGAACTCTCAAGTTTATCTTTGAGCGTCTTGTTTTCTAGGGACGTGAGGTGATCGTTGATAAAATTGAACTGCTTCACCATTGTTGCTTCGTTACGCTGTACAATGTTGTTCTCGGTTTCCAGAACACTTGTCTGGTTTTTAAGCAGTTGGAATAGGTGATTTTCATTGTGTTGGATTGTGTCGATATCCTGTTCATATTTTTCTGCAAAATGTTGATCTAACACTCCAAATAACGAATTTGCAACATACCCTACTCCGTCGATCATTCCTCTTTTGAACCTGTGTTGAATTATCCGCTGGGACCTCAGTAATTCGTTGTAATAATTTAGTTCACTCGTGCTTTGTTCAAGTTGGTTAATCAGAACATGAAATTGCATCAACCACTCTTCGCAACGAGCTTGCTTTATATGCGATACGAATGCTTGCAGAGTGTCCACGTTGCGCCAATAATTTGTCATATTGTAGTAGAATACCAGTTTCCATTCATCTCTAATTTCTTGTAGATCTGCAATCTTGTCAAAGAAAATTGTTTGATTTTTTGTCAGTTGATCAAATTTCATATCTTGCTGAACAGTGGGTGTTATTAATGTCATAACTAGCATCAGCATATAACATACCAAGCTGTTCCAGGTAAGCCCTTTAGCTCGGTTTCGCCTGTTTTTGGGTAGTTTGTCAGTGTCAGTGTTGGTTTTTTCCTCAGCCTCCACTAGTGGTACCAGTTTTGTAATAGGTCGTTTAGTTTCGCCTTTTGCAGTTTGTAATGTCACAACTCTAGTGTGGCCGTCTTTTCCAGGGTGTAAATCCGCTACACGACCCAGTGCCCATTTTCCTGCAGGTAACCTTTCATCTTTAATGCATACAATGTCATTTTTCTTTATGTCAGTATTCTGTCGTTTCCACTTTAGTCTTGCTTGTAGTTGTTGGAGGTACTCTTGCGACCACTTCTTCCAGAAATCCTTGCTAAGTTGTTGTACAATTTGCCATCTCGTGTTTAAACGGTACGTATTGTCCATGTCGGGTTCTGGAATTGTCATGAGTGATGTGCCGGTTAAGAAATGTCCTGGAGTTAAACAGTTAATCTCTTCGGCGTTCTCTGAAACGGTGCATAGTGGTCGTGAGTTCAAGCAAGCTTCTATCTGACATAGCAGAGTGGTAAATTCTTCGTATGTCAGACGTTGGTCTCCAATGACCCGTTTGAGATGATATTTCATGCTCTTCACAGCTGCTTCCCACAGTCCGCCTGCGCTTGGCCAGACCGGGGCATTGAAGTGCCATTGAACTCCCATCTCTGATATTTTCCCCAAGAAGAAGTTGTCAATGTTTTCTACAATGCATTTGTATTGTTGCAATAGGATCCGATTTGCACCCACAAAGTTCGTGCCGTTGTCGCTGTACATGTCCCGTGGTGTACCTCGACGTGCGCAGAAGCGCTTGAAAGCCGATAGGAATGCTGTACTGGATAGTTCTGAAACCAGTTCTAGATGGATGGCTTTTGTTGCTAGACAAACAAATACTGCAACGTACGCCAGCAATGTTCTGACGCCTCGGCCTTTACTTGCCTGGATCTCAACGTGTCCAGTAAAATCGACACCTGTATGTGTAAAAGGGCGAGATACTGTCACTCTCGGCTCTGGTAGGTCCGCCATAATCTGGTTTGTTTGTTTAGCATTAAATCGGCGACATGTTACGCATTTGTGTAAAACCTTTTTGACGGCGCGATGTCCTCCTACGATCCAAACTCTTTGTCGAAGATGTGTCAGGGTTAACTTGGGACCTCCGTGTAGTGTTCTTCTGTGAGCTTGCCAAATTAGTAACTCTGTCAGTTTGTTGTCATGTGGTAGTAGAATTGGATGTTTAGTGTCTTCGGGTAGGCTTGAGTTACGTAACCTTCCACCCACTCGCAGAATGTCATGTTTGTCAAGGAATGGATTTAAACTCAAAAGGTTACTTTTTGTGCTCAAACCTTTGTTTTCCTTCAATCTCATAATCTCGTCATTGAAAGCATGCAGTTGAATATGTTTCATTATTAGGTTTTCAGCGCTTTTTAGTTCCGTAGATGTCAAATAAGTAGTAGTACGATGAGTGTCGGTGTTCGAACAGCTGTTAGTGAAACGTTTCATCCAAGCAATGACCCTTGTAATACGAGTCAAATCGCTGTGTCTGTCTAATAACTCAATTACTATTGAAGACGGTTCACATTTCACAACATACGTTTGCATTTGTTTTTGTTTTGATTCGCATGTTGTCGGTGTAATTGTAATTTTGTCAAAGGTATCTTCACTGTAATTTTTCATCCAGTAGGGGCCTTGCCACCACAAAGGATGTTGCAATAGTTGGGAACAACTGATTCCGCGTGACGCGCAGTCTGCAGCATTTTCCTCGGACTTGACATAACTCCAGTGCTGTTTTGGGATTACGTCATGCACTTGCTGTACTCTGTTGCTGACGAACGACTTCCATTTTGTGACGTCCCCGTGCAGCCAGCCTAATACAATCATAGAGTCTGTCCAGGCGTATGTATTTTTGTGCACATTGTCCCATTTAAAGGCTGTCAGGACCTTTTTCATGAGCCGTGAAAGTAGTAGCGCTCCACATAATTCGAGTCGCGGTAGTGTCAATTTTTTGTTGATTGGCGATAACCTCGACTTTGCAGCGATAAGTCTAATCGTAGGCTCGTTTTTGTCATTTGTTGTCAGCAGGTATATAGCGCATGCGTAGGCCTTTTCGGATGCATCGCAGAACCCATGTACTTGGAATGGTTTAGTAATATCTCCCAGCCACCTTGGTATTTGGTATTCGGTTATGTTGTGTAAGTCGCTAGTAAACTGCTTCCATTCCTCTTGCACGCTGTCAGGTAAGGTTTCATCCCACTCGCATCCCGATAGCCAGACGCTTTGGAACAGCATTTTTGCTTTTACTGTCAAAGGTGTCAGCCAGCCCAGCGGGTCGAAAATTTTCGAGATTTCCGATAGTAGCTTCCTTTTTGTCAATTGGTTTTTATTGTCAAATTGTATTTTGTTTGTAAATGAAAATGTGTCAGTTGTAGGATTCCACTGGACCCCCAGGGCTTTTGTCATGCCATCGTTTGTAAAATGCATTGTCGTTTGGTTAAGATCTGAAGAAAATAAGCTTTCAATCAAGGTCTGGTCGTTGCTTGACCACTTCCGTAGTGTAAGGCCAGCTCCACTCAGCATGTCAATGAGTTGCTTTTGAATTTCTTGTGCTCGTTCGACGGAGTTGCTGCCACTTAGGACATCATCAACGTACATTTCGTTAGCGATGACATCCGCTGCTAACGGATATTTCTGTGCATCATCCTCTGCAAGCTGTTTCAGCGTTCGAAGAGCTAGAAATGGTGCTGCCTTGGTTCCATACGTCACTGTGCATAACTGGAACTCCTTTAAAGGACCTTGGTTGGATTCTCTCCACAGGATCTTTTGCAAGCGTTGGTCTTCTTCATGGACAAGGATCATGCGGTACATCTTCTCACAATCTGCAGTAAAGACGTACTTGTATAGCCGCCATCCTAATAATAATGTCAATAGGTCTTGATGTAGCTTAGGGCCACACTCCATCAAGTCATTCAGGCTGTAACCTGTGTCAGTTTTCTGGGAGGCATTAAAAACCACCCTCAATTTTGATGTCACTGAGTCCTGTTTTAGGACTCCATGATGAGGTAAGTAGCATGCCGTGTAGCAGTCAGGTTTGCTCTCCTTCATATGTCCCATTTCCAGGTACTCTTGCATAAATTTGATGTAACTATCTGATAATTTGTCATCCCTGCCTAATCTCCTTTCTAATTGCATAAACTGTGCTACCGCTCGTGGCTTTGACTTGCCCAGCAGCTGATTAAAATTAGGCTTCATTGGCAAACGAACTGCATATCTGCCATCACCTAATCGCTTGGTTTTTGCAGTGTAGAGCTCCTCACAATATCGTTCCTCTTACGTCATAGAATTGCATGCATCTCCATTGATGTCTTCAATTTCCCAGTATTTTGTCAAGTCGTTAACTTCATTAACTACGACGTTGCAATTAAATGTTTTGGTGACATTGCCTGACAATATCCACCCCAACCGTGTTTGTTGAGCCATGGGTTCATTAACCTCCCCTTTGACTAAGCCATTCATGAGTATTTCGGAAAATACGTGTGCATCCAGAAGTATGTCAATGGGCCTAGATAAGTTGTAATCTGGGTCGGCTAGTGTGATGTCTGTCACATGAGCCCAAGGTTTCTTTGCAAATGTAACGTTAGGCAGACTGTTTACTACCCGTGTCATGATTAACGCTTCCGTTGTAAACTGGAAATCGTTATATAAGGACTTGCAGGATAGATGGACCTTTCCTTTACTCCTGTTGGATAAAGTACCGATGCCACTTATGTTTGCATTCAGCTGTTGACGCTTTATGCCCAATCTTTGAGCTGCATTCTCCGTGATCAACGTAATTTGTGAGCCTTGATCAACTAGAGCCCTTAGTGTAATGTAGTCACCTCCAGCTGTGGCTACTTGCAGTAATGCTGTTGGTAATAATATTTCATCATTATTATTTGACGCGAAGTTGTTTTGCATATTTTTATTTGACCTAGATGAAGTCGATGACGACGGTTTAGGTGCTGTTTGTGTTGCTGAGGGCGTTTGCGCTGACTTTACAATATCGCTGTGCAGAAGTGTGTTATGTTGTTCGTTGCAATCTCTGCATCTTTTCTGCGACGCACAGTAACCCTTAGTATGCACATACAAACAATTTGTGCATATTTGATTGTTTTCTATAAATGCTATTTTTTCCGGACTCAGCATGTCAGCGAATTTAGAACATTGAAATAATGCATGATTCGTATTGCACAATGGACAAATAGTCTTGCTGTATTGTCCAGCGTTTGACGCATGAAAATTGCGAGAATAGTTTGCTGAACCTTTATTGGGTTGTGAATTTGATGACTTGGGATTATTGCCGAACAGATGTTGCGTCTTTAGATGTGTTTTTGATGCAGGTTTATCAAAATTTTCTGGCTTTTTCCTGTGCAATGGTTCTAATGCCATAAACTTGTTTTCGACGAAATCCATAAAATGATTGTATGTTGGTATCTCGCGCGGATCCGACCTGGACTGCATGTATTCCGTATACGTTTCGGAGTCTAATTTTTTGCATAACACGTAAACTAGAATCGGATCCCATGAGCTTGTATCAACGCCCAAGTTGTGTATGGCGTTTATGGTTTCGTTGCTAGTGTCATATAACCGCTTGAGGTCGAATGCAGATTGTTTTTGCAAATTAGGTTGACGCATAAATGCCTGGAAATTTCTGGTAAATAACAGAAACTTATTATTATATCTATGGTTCAAAATTTCCCAACACGTGTCATAATTTTCGGGTGCAATGTGTAAATGCTGCACGAGCTTTTCCGCTTCACCGCGAAGTCTACCCTTTAGATGTTGCATTTTTTGTGTTTTTGCGATCGCCGAATTATTATGAATCGCTTCTACGTAGAGATCCATAAAAGTAGGCCATAAAGTATAGTTGCCGTTAAAGATAGGTATGTCAATTTTAGGCAATGTTTGCTGTTGATGTAGAGAAGCGTTTAATTTCGTGTTCAACGCCCGTTCCATATTTGTAAATGCCTTTTCGTGACGACAGAACTCGTCATAGTAGTCCTGTGAATTCCCCTCTAATATGCCGTCAATTTGTAAATGTAATTTGTCAATCGCAGTCCACCGAAACTCTACAGTCTTAAGCATATCCTCAATTTCCCATTTCTCCTTAACCTCGTGTAGGCTTCGATTTACTAACCTAGTGAATGCACGGAAGTTAGCTTGTTGCAACTGCTGTAACTCGAGTAGCTTGTCCTCTGCTCCTACAGATGTCTCGAACATGGTTTTGTCAAACTCAACGTTTAACTTACTATGGCCGGCGTTACTGGGTCCAGCAAGAGTCTTCATCTCGAACGCTGCAATCTCCTGACGCGTTCCATGGTACCAGCTTTTAATGACCTCATAAATGTTACCGGTGAAATATTGATGATCTTTCTCCTCTACTGCACTCAGCTCCCGGTTCTTCTCTTCACATTCCGCCCATAGTATATCTAACCTCTCAAGCCTTTTACGAATGTACTCGGTGGTCTTCCTGCTCGCTGAATCCTTCTTAAAATTAGAATGGATTCTCTTCACTTCCTCGAGGATCTCAGCTTGACGCACGATTAAACCCTCCATTATAAAGCCGTAAGATAAATAATGAACGATCTTACTTGAAATTCAGGAACTCTCCCTGTATGCAATGCAATGCAATGTGACGCTCTGGAACCTGGATCGCTGCTACCTCCCCGAACGCTCCTGCACGGCAACACACGTGGCACGGTATGACACGACACGACACAGATCCCGCGCGGCGACTTATCGACCGACGTATCGGACTGTATGGTACTTGCAATAGTTACGAAGGACCAAAAAACTATGTAGGGTGCTTCCCTAACATAAGTAATGTCAATGCAAATGTAAAATGTCAAATTTAAACTTAAATGCAGAAAATGTCAGCGAATGCTCAACGGGATGAATCTAAATAAAAATGCAAGTTGTCCGACTCAAACCACGTCTAATTGAACACTAAAAATGTAATATACATAAAATGCATAGAACAATGCAATATGTCAGTGTCAATGCACTGCCAAATGTAGGTCGCGTTCAAAGTGCAAATACGCGAGCCTACTGGCTAACTTATTGTAATAAATATATTTTAAAACCCATGTACGTTCACCGTACAGTTACCATGGATTCAGTACATGATTCTGAAACCCCTGCGTTGAAAATTTTCGTCGGTATTTTTTTTATAAAACAGCTGCTCCATACGTTTTGGCCGCGTAGGTATTGCACTTTTCTGTGAAACAGCATATTTTTTTTAAATATCCGACGTCAAATTTCAACGCAAAGGCTGTTCAGAATCATGTAATGAATCCATGGTAACAGTTTTCGCGTCGATGTCCCAGCCACCCTGTATACATTAATTGCGTGGATAACTCTACTTGCCCGATGCAGAATTTGTGTGACGTCAGGTGTGAAGCTTAGTTCACATGTGGTCTTGTAGATGCTGCCATAAAACTATGTATCTAATTCCACCAGAGCTTAGTGGTACAGTGGAGCCGGCAAGATGTGATTTGAGCGTATGCAAAAAGCTAAGCATCCTTGAATTCTCTCTACCGGAACTAAGGCAAGCTACTCTATGAAAATAAACCGGATAAGTGCGACTCGGAGTCGCCCACCAAGGGTTCCGTACAAATTTGTAGGTACATTTTATAAATAGTTCAGGAATCGAGTCTCGCAGATTTTTTCTGAGCTTTTCCCGAAATTCAGTTTCCAAAATTTATAATTACTTATATTATTGTGTTTTATAAGTGAAATTGTGGTAATACTAACAGTTCATAAATTCAAAATTCAAAAGTCATTTATTCAAACTAGGCTGAGAATCAGCACTTTTCGAACGTCAAAATTACATAAGACAATCCCCCAAAACGCCCACCCTTCACCACTTCCTAGTGCCTTTAGCTGGGAAGAAGAAGTGGCGCAACAAACTCCCTAGCAGCACAGCTGTCTGTTCAAGTTAGAAAAATGATTCTATACAATAGTATGCAAAATGCATAATGTAAGTTCATTATGCAACACAAAACATAATTTAAATGATAAATTATTCGCCATATGTCAGCTAGCACACGCCGAGAATATACCAACCAAAAACATCGAGAACTATACTATACTCAAGCAGAAATAAAAAATAAAAACTAAACGTAAACAGAACTAAATACTCGTATCTAAATAAAAGCCTCCAGGCATAAAGGGCGTGCCCGCTTACATAAAGCTATTTAAAGCTATAATTGGAAGTTATTATAAATGATAAACTAGGACCATCGAGGTAAAATAAATAAACAGTTAGTTACTAGTTACAATAACAAAACCATGAACAGCAAGACGACCAGTCACCACAAGCAGCACCCGTTCACGAGCATAACGCATACCTAAATTAGTTAGGTAATCTTATCAAACTTGTTTTTTACGTGGGTAGTACGATATATAAAGACTATATTTTTTAGGATTTGATCATAAATGTATAGTTTTCAGACTTTTTCCTAAATTTGTAGTATAAGACGATATTACTAGCCAAATTTCATAGTTCTAGGTCAACGGAAAGTACCTTATAAATTTTGATTCCCTTGTATCGAAATATATGTTTTAACGGCATAAACAGCCGTATCTTCTTTTTATGTTAATTTAGAAGTTTGAATTTCGCGCCCTCACGCCCCTAACCGCCGCAGGAGGAGACGCCCGGGGCGGGAATCGCGAGCCGATTTCCGGCCACCGTAGGCGCGGGCTTGCGGACGGTGAGCAATGGGTAGCTCGCCGTCCGATAAGGACCAAGCCCGGGTCGACGGCGCGTTGTGTTCCACGCGCGCCTCAAAGAGATGTCAGCAGAATTGACGGGGTCCGCTAGGGCCAATGCCTGCCGGGGGTTCGAAGAAAACCGATCGGGAAATCGTGGCCCCCGGCAACAGGGCAACCGAAGGAACACGGGTGGGTTTTAGTCAGTAAAAGTCTGACACCGCCCTCCCGCTCCGCCCAGAGCGGGAGAAGTTATTTGATAATTTCCCACCCAAAAAAAAAAAAAAAACTGACTGCGGATTTGAGTATATGGTTTTAATTTCAACTCAATACCTCCACGTGTTCTGGAGATAAAGGGCAGACAGACAGATGGACAACAAAGTGATCCTATAAGGGTTCCGTTTTTTTTCCTTTTGAGGTACGGAACCCTAAAAACGATCCTATTGGTTGATAGCACACACATCCGTCGCTACGTAGCTAAAGACGTCTTTGGTGGAGAGGCAGCCTTAAGATCTTCCATGTTTGTACACTACGTGCTTGCTTCAAAGGTCTATAATTGTGTGAGATAGAGGTTCTCAATTAAACTAAACTCAGATTAACAAATAGGAATTCGAAATACATGTTATAGAATCAAGATTGGGTGTGGTACAAGCAATGATAATTATGCTTAAGTAATATATTGAAAGGAGAACTTTTAATTCAGGATATAAGAAATAGTATTATGAATTTGTTATAAAGCTTTTGTCTGTTGATAAATTCAGAACAAGTGAAAAAATCAATTGCCTTTGTTGAGGATATTCTATTTTCTAAAACAGGTTAAATTTGAGGACCCTACAGTTAATTTCAGACAATAATTACAAGAAGAACACTTGAAACTAGTTTTTTAAAATTGATTGAAGTGAAAACTTCATTAGGTGCGTTGGGCATTTTTGAGATGGGACTAAACCATTGATTTCGCGACACTGTAACGATACCTCATTTTTGTAAACGGGATTGTGCTCTTTATTTATATTACGTTACGAATCAATGTTCTATGCAAGTATTTTACTTTAAAGGTTTTGTAAACGCGATTGTGCTCTTTATTAAGATAAGGTTGCCAATAGGTTACCAATGTTCTATAAAAGTATTTTTCTTCCACCAAGGCGATCTTGTTCAAGTTTTCTCTTCTGTCGGCACTCCCGGAGTGCCACTTTTTTATCGATGTAGCCTGCTTAGCTCCTTAGAAGATATAAGTTAGATTCGGAAACAATTGAGGAAAATCATCAACTTACGAGCAGGACAGCTGAATAATAAGCTGTTGGTATACCACTCATGGACATAGTTTACTTACTGTAAAAAATAGGCGTTAAATAATTCAGGTGTAAACACAGACAAAGAACAACCAACCCTCTTGACATCAACCAATCGAGGTCTAGGTTACATATTCTTGCACCACACCATAGCGGGTCAAGGAGCCCGTTCACTAATTAACCCCCCACGTTCGTAGGCTTTTGTTTGACTTTCTAATCGCTCTACAGAAACTATGTTTCTGGTCAGACTATCGTATCGCTTTGGATTAACCCGCTTAATTGTAGGGTTAACATTTAAATTGAGTTTACAAATATTTTGATTAATCCTATGATTTGGGTGTCCATTTGTTTAAATTGATAGTGTTTTGTTATTAAGGCCGGTTTCACATTAGGACGTTAGCGGCGCGACAGTAGCGCGGCAGAAGCACATGTCTTCACATTATAAGAACAGCCGCGCGTTAGCACCGCGGCTGCCGCGCCGCAGTTTAGATCAGTAAGTGTGGCGCACTTCATTTCAAAAATGGACTATACCTAATCACGTGCGCTTGCTTTTGGGGCAGGTAATAATAATAACTTGGTTTACTTGTATAGCGAGGAGCTCGTGGCTAAATACTAACAGCCGCTCGGGTCGATCTGTCAGGTTAAGCTACGCTTACCGGGGTTGGTCCGTGGATGGGTGACCATTTCTACATAACGAGACTCCTCCGTGCCTCGGAAAGGACGTTAAGCCGTTGGTCCCGGCTGTCATTCGTGCATCTTTGACAGTCGTTACGGGTCGTCAGAAGCCCGAAAGTCTGACAACCAGTCTTGCCAAGGGGTATCGTATTACCCAGTTACTGGGTTGTGGAGGTCAGATAGGCAGTCGCTCCATGTAAAATACTGGTATTCAGATGCATCCGGTTAGACTGGAAGCCGACCCTAACATAGTTGGGAAAAGGCTAGGCAGATTGATTGGTTTACTTGTATAGCTATAATAATATTTCAACATTTATATTTTTTTTCTTCAATTAATAGTAATAATCTTTATTTCTCTGTTCACAAAGGTTTATACAGTTATAAACATAGAGACAAGAAATATAGCGTTTTGACAAAAATGCGTAAAACATGAATCTTTGCGGGAGGCTGGCGTCCATACTAGGAACCCTGTGTTGCGGATCACCAGGCTCTCGCCCCGAATTTAATGTAATTAACATTACAATGGTCAATTTTCACACTCTAAACAAATTATTTATTGACGAAGGGAAAAAAAACAGACATGTTTAAATTAATTAACCAAAAATGACTAGTATTAATAAAAAGAACATCGACAAGTAGACAATCAAATCAAATTGAGTTTGTATTCCGACACATGCAACACTGGCTTATCGCCGATTGAGCGAAAACGGTGGCCGCGCGCTGCCGCCGCGCTTCTGTTTATGATGTAAGATTCTGACTGCGCGGCAGTCGCGCGTCTGTCGCGCGACTGTCGCGCTGCTGAAGTCGCCTTAATGTGAAAGCAGTCTAATTTGTTGTCGTGTTCATCTATGTACACAACACCGCGTTTACACCCTTAAACAAGCTGTAATATTTGTTTTTTCTCAAACGTGCTTGGAAATTCGTACATTATTTTGACAACCTTCTTCGAGATAAATCGAAATTGTTGTACTGGTCAAAAACAAGCGAGTAGGTGGCCGGCAATGATACTATGAAAATGCATAACTGTCGTGTTTAGCGGTCAAACAAATTACTATGAAAACTCATGTTATTTAAAAATGGAACTAACTTTTTACTTCGATCCATGGCAACTAAGAAGGTAACTTATCAATGATTTTATTTAAATTTCGAACTGGCTTAGTAAATAGAGCTGTTTTAAAGTAAAGAAGAAACAAATGAACTCATTGGCGCGTGAAAAATTTTCTTCATTGTCATTGATTTTTCGTCATTAATGTACGTAGTTTGAATTTCCGCGCATTGTTTGAGAAAAGTTCTACACAAGCCTTAGCCACATTAATGCATTATGATCACGGAACAGAAAAAACAGTGGAAGTGCAAAGTAGGCGTGGCACGCGTGTCACAATTAAGCGCTGTTACGCAACTTTACTTCAGTCGTGTTCTAACAACGCGTTGAGTTGCTAGTCTCGAGACAAATTTATTTTTCCGTAAATATGCCGTATTGTTCTGTTTTGGAGTGCAAAAATGATAGTAGGAGAAATAATCTTAAAAATGGAGGTGTTTCGTACCATCAGTAAATACGATTTTATTTATTTTCTAATAAAATCTTAGTTTTTGTCAATTTACTAATAATTTAATAGAACGTTTAGTTAAAATCAACTTTACGCGATTAAAATAAAGTTTATATTGGATTGAATATATTCACTATTTCGTTCTCGAAAGTTCTTCGCTACTCAATTAGGGATGTAGTCAGGTCGGGTATTGATGTTATAGATAGTTATCGATAAAATAAAATAAGTACCTAATTTAATATTTGTTGTATAACATTACAATACAGATATAATGTCGCCTAACATTCATACACGAAATATAAGGTTGCATAGATGCTATATAGCGAAATTGTAATCAAACTTTTACATAATGTTTGAGACGCGTTGCATTGTTCAGCCGGTAATTTCAAGTCATTTCGGCGTGTAAGATCAGTGATAAAAGCTTCCACACCGGGTTGCCGATGCCCGCCTCAAGGATAATACATAATTAAATTAGTACATAATTTCAAATTATTTATTTATAAAAAGTTATAGTAATAGTAAATAATTGCGAGAGATCAAGGTGGATTGTTGTATCCTTCGCCAGATGTTGTCAAAATGTGTCAGACGGCGGAAACATTTTTAAAAAACGTTGACATCGGGGTTTTTCGAAAGGAAGTGGCGATAACTCTAATTATGCGAAAGTTTATTGGAACTGTTTTATTTAATGATATTGCCTCCCATCAAATATGCGAATTTCCTGCGTCCAATCACGTCACTGATTTGATGAAGGCAATAGTCGAAAAATATATAAATGTTCGCATACACCATTTGTTAAAATTAAAAATAAGACTTTCGAAACGCCAGTTTTTTAACAAATACGTTCTATTTCAAGGACAATAAATAAAAAGACAGAACAACGTATTTTTAATTTTAACCCAAGATGATTTTCACAATTTATTCAGTACTACCTGTGGTACCTGCCGCCCGCGGCTCCGCCTGCGCTGTATTAGTACTTCTCCCAATATACCTAATAATATAGCTACATACATATAAAAATAATATACCTACCTACCCACCTTACCCTACTTTCGTACCTACCTACCCACCCTATCCTAGTTTCGTACTTACCTACCTACCCTACCTATCTACCCTACCTACCTACACTACCTACCTACCCTACCTACCCTTCCTATCCAACGTACCCTACCTACCCGACATTTTTTTAAACTTTCCCTGTGTTCGGGCGAACACAACAAAAAAAGAAT
The DNA here is from genome assembly GCA_963680765.1 of Agrochola lychnidis. Classification (NCBI taxonomy): domain Eukaryota; kingdom Metazoa; phylum Arthropoda; class Insecta; order Lepidoptera; family Noctuidae; genus Agrochola; species Agrochola lychnidis. The sequence continues at coordinate 14,229,537 of OY796869.1, read as the reverse complement.
TATTCAAATCGGTCAAGCCGTTTTTGAGTTTTAGCGAGAACAACGAATAGCAATTGATTTTTATTATATAGAAGATATTATTTAAAACTAAAATCTTATACATTATGTAAGATTCTATTTTTAAATAATACTACGTCATTCATCTTACAGTTTTACTCAACTCCAAACAAGTCTTATTTTCTCGAATTATGAAATCGGGTATCTATCGATATCGATAATGTTATTGAAAATTCAATGTGTTGCTGCCTTGATCGAGTAGCAGAAGACACGACCCTATGACGCGAACGTCAACTTTACGACTAACGCAATTAAGATTATAATTGCGACAACTGAGAATACCGCCATCTATGGTCGGGTAGCAGAATTTACTTGGCGATCGAATCTAGTTTGACTTTAGATTACAAAACGTCGTTGATACTTTCTGCACTAACGCAAAATAAATCCTATTTTAACAGAGTGAAGGTTTCTTTCCAAATGTAGAATCTGTGACTTATGCTAGTTTTGACTAAAATTTAAACGACAAATCAAACGATCGGCTTATTTGTAGTGCATTATATGATTATCAGTTTATTTGTGAGGGTTTGGCGACAACGGTTCTCATAGTAATTTTGTTGCATTGCACTTCCACTGTTTTTTCTGTTCCGTGATTATGATCGTCCATTAATGCCCTAATTGCTGGCCGTGACAGTAATGTACTATAACAAATTTTGTAAAAGACTTGTCAAGAACATGTCGTGTGTGAAATATCATGTGCTAACTATTTTGTTCACTTTTTTATTTACTTATTAACTATGTATGACTTACAGCTAAAACAAACAGAATAAAAAATAGTACCTATGTGAGACTGACAGCCAATTAAAAGTCTTCACTTCTAAAAACAGATTGGAAAGAAAACAATTATTTTTGACAAGTTTTGTATATAAAATAATCTTTACAAGTTGTTTTGGGTGTAAACGATACACAAAAACAGTAGCAACAAAATGTAGAATACATGTTTTCCGTTAGTATAAACGCGGGGTAACAACACGAAAATAGTGAAAACACGTGTACACGCCCCATTTAACTTTTGTATAGCGGGTGATCATAATGCAAGTAATCCTTGAAGTATCCAGGGCCTACACTAAAAAAAACCACTCCGGGATTCAATTGCAAAAAACACTTTTATAAATGCACCTTTACACAGTCCCATTCTTTTATCTTCAGTATCTATCCGACAGTGAAAAATCGAGTCTACAAGATGTAGGTACCTATAGAGCCCGATACCATTCATGACTACATTTATACTATTGGTTTACTGGCCCGGCAACTGATGCGAGTGCAGGTGACGTGAAGATACTCTCAGTCACCGCCCTCGCATCACTGTCGGTTCACTACACATATTGTGGTCACAACAGACGTCACTATCGAATCGCTCTGTGACCACATACGATAGAGATAATATTCTGAATCTAAACTTTATGGGGTTTCTATAGAATCATATAGTTGTTTGTCAAGGTTTAAGAACGTTTGATTTGATGATAAATTTCATCATTTGTATCATATTAAAAATCGAAAGCGCTTTTTGAAATGATACAAACAGTAACAAGTGAAAATAGTTGGCTAATATAATGAAAATTATGATTTAAGTGGGCAATTTCAGACGTGTTGGTGCGTTTACAAACACAAGTCTCTTATACACCCGGAAAAACGACATCTACGCCTTAATATATTATTAATCTTATTTTGTGAAATTGTGAGTCAGTCAGTGAAGGTTTTTTCAGGATATTGTATTACAATCGCTCAGCTAGTAATGTAAAAGATTAACTTAGAAGTTACTACTTAGTACTTCTAAGTTAATCTTCTTAGTTATTACTTAATATTGTCAGGTTCTAAACTAAAACTTCCCTTCCCGTTGTTAACCTTCGGGCTATTGCAAAAAAAAAACCTTTTTATCTAAAAAACTAATCAATATCAGCTGTTTGTCTTCGAAACGAGTCCGTGGCATGCCACAATCTCCTTAATAAAAAAACCTTGCAATTCATTCATGAAATTGATATTGTTACGAGGTAGCTTCCATAATATTGTTTTTTATGGCGGAGGCAGGCGCATTGCAGATGCTGAAACTATGTTATGGAATAGGGAAGTGTATAACATAGGTATGTTTATGTTTATCTTGATAGATTTATATCACAGGTGAATAAAAATAAAATTCTGATTGAAATGAAATGTTAAACTGGGAGAAATTACTAGTAAGTTGAGTGAGGAAATCAAAAGGCTTACTACGATCACATAAATTTTCCATTTAATAAAACTAAAAATATATACTCCACGTTGCTGTCGGCTGGTAATGTACCCAAGAGACTGGCCACATTGCCACGTTGTATGGCAATGCTTAGCCTCTGGCCAAGGTAAAAGCCGGCCCTTGGGTTATGAGAAGTGTCAACCAGACGTTATCTGATGACCAGCAGTAATTTTTTAAGACAAACCTTGAATCTTCTTTCTCTGTCCTACTTTCTCTCGTCAAGCCTCATTTTTAACAAACTTCAAAAAAAGAAGGAGGTTTTCAATTCGGTTGTATCAGTCATTTATAAACCGATTTGGACCTTTTTTTATTTAATGACAGATGGTCCCATAAAAATTTGGTCAAGTTCTGATGAGTGGTTTTTGAGTTAGCTTCAATAATACGTATTTTTCCACTTAGTGTATGTTGATGATGTTATAATAACTTCCTGTCATTGATATTTACATTGCAAGTAGTGGTACGAATAAATTATAATTTATGTGGCGTAGCAAAAATTTAAAAACAGTGCCCACACTGCGACAACTGAAAAATACAAAAGAAAACGATTTTATAAAAAAAAACGACTTCCAAAAAAAAACACTACAAATTGAAAAAATACTTTAATTTTGGAAGTCGGTGGCAAAAAACGAAAATACAATTCTTTTTTGATGTGACGTCATAAGACAATATTTGGGACAGTCAACCGCACATCAGTAACACTTGCACAACGAAAATAACCCTCAGTGCTACGACATTATAAAGGCGCTGTCAATGTCAAATTGTTACCTGGTATGCAGTTGACTGTACTAAAAAATGCTCCTTTTTCGAAAACAAAGCTAAATTGACTAAACACGAATGTAATGAGTGGCACCTTCATTAACCAACAACCTCTAAGGTGAAAATTATACGACAGAATAAAAAGAACATTTTCAAGAAAATGTTTACTTTGTAACCTTCGAGGAGCTCGTGGCTAAATAATAACAGCCGCACACCCATCAGGTTAAGCTACGCTTGCCGGAGTTGATCCGTGGATGGGTGACCATCTTTACATACCGAGACTTCTCCGTGCCTCGGAAAGCACGTTAAGCCGTTGGTCCCGGCGGTCATTCGTGGATTTTTAACAGTCGTTATGGGTCGTCAGAAGCCCGAAAGTCTGACAACCAGTCTTACCAAGGATCGTATTACCCAGTAACTGGTTTATGAAGGTTAGAAAGGCAGTCGCTCCATGTAAAATAACTAGTATTTAGCTGCATCCGGTTAGACTGAAAGCCGACCTCAACATAGTTGGGAAAACGCTAGGCAGATACCTAATGACAAAAAAAAACAAACAAATTATGTTGATTACCAGAAGCAGTATTGAGGTTTCAATCAATGGATGGGATTTCTATAAAGAACGATAAATGCAAAATAGTTTAGAAAAGAACAGGTGTACGTGGGAAGCGACATTTATTAATCATTTATAAGCTTTGCCTGACATTTTATAACCTTGAATTTTATAGGAATACGTGTGGGCTACAAATGCAAGGTGAGGTGGTTGATAAAATGAAGGAAAATTTATGATAGGCAATTGATGATTAGGCAAGGCTGCTTTTATAAAATTTTGTAGTCGTTACTGCAGAAATCTATTTTCAACCTCTTCCTGAGGGTTGAAACAAGTGGCGATCGCTTTCAAATCGTATCGTATTTCTACGGGACTAATTATAACAAGCGCCCGAGGCGCGCGCTCAGTACGCTGCGTTTTGGGCGCGCACACCCAACCGCACGTTGGACGTTCGTTAAACGTAAAAAGATTTCCACATTTTGTTGTAACTTTTGAACCCTCAACATACTCAGTATAACTGTGTTGTATGTTACTGATGCAGAAAAAACGACAAGGAAAAATTTAAAAAAGGAAACTTGCGTCCACGCGTTGAGTGCGCGCTAAGGGCGCCCTTGGACGGCAGCCCTTGATGTAATTCAGTATATAGAAATTCATACAATTTTATTGAGCGCCCAAAACGCAGCGTACAAAACGCGCGCCTCGAGCGCCTGTTATAACTAGTGCTTAAAACAACTTTCAACAGGTTTAACATAAACTTTTCGGTAGAAAAAGTCAATCTAAAACATTTTTGACTTTTCATAACCTCATCTAAGTCATAACACATGGGATTTTTTGGCCAACGTCATTGTTTGATACTTTCGACATAAATGTAAATAATAAATTTTGTCCATAATTATTTAAGTTTACCCCAACATAGTTGTGAAACGGTTAAGATTACTGTTCGTAGTACAGTCAGCCCCAAAAAGATGTATACACGGACAAGGAGCCATTTTGACCGACTTAAAAAGCCTAAACAACATTCGTAATGAGAATTCATGATTTACCTATTTGTTTTTCAAATCAAAAACAAATGACACGTCAGTGACGTCATGCATGAAATGAAAAGGACAAAAATAAAATTCTTGTGAAGCTAAAGACGTGTTATTCGATATAATTCGTATGACGTTGACAACCTTGTTACCTTGTTCTGGAACTATCACTGTGAACAATGTTTTGGTCATAGGGTGTATACTGTATACAGGGTAAGTTTTTATCCAGTGCGCTAAGTTTAACACGTGACTTTACTCATCATTGTGAACAACTTTTACTATGGGATCAAACCTAAAATCGCGAAAAAAAAGTCTGTTTCCTACATTTTGACGAGTTATGCGAACATAAATGTAGGGAATAGTTGATTATTTTTTTTGCTATTTCAGGTTTGGTCCCATAGTAAAAGTTGTTCATAATGATGAGTAAAGTCACGTGTTAAATTTTGCGCACTGGATAAAAACTTATCCTGTAGATGGGTTTGGTAAAATAAATTATATACTATGTTTTATATCTATACGGTGGATACAATTGATACGATACACCATTTCAGCACCAGTACCTCTGGATTTATCATCTTGCACACCACAAACCTGGTACACTTTTAGCATCATTTAACAAACTATATAACTAGGCACTTAATATAATAACGTTATAGACCTTAGACTTCTTGAAGACACCTTCTGGTTACGAGGCTCATAGCCAACTGAACTAGAAGTTAAGCGACGCTCCAAACATCAAGTTTCGTTAAAAAACCAGTACTTTTACGGAACTGTCAAATGAGATACTTTTAAACTTCATAATTACACTGATACAAAATCATTTGAGGCAAACCACATACTTTTAATTTTATATTTAGTATTTAAAATCAGTAAATCTTCCTAATATTTGGAAATCATGACACAATGTTGTGAAACAAAGGTTGTAGACAATAAAATGGTTCCTTGTTCGTGTATACATCTTTTTGGGGTTGACTGTACCTACTAACATATGGTTGAATAAAGTTGTCCTTAACACATAACATAACATGACATCACGTCTTGTTTCCCCGAAGGGTTGGGCAGAGGTGTCCCTGTAGCAGGTACACCCACATTTCGCCAGTTATGTTCAAGCCCCATGTAATACGCGGCGAGCCTATTGCCATCAACCGGGCACAAATCCAGACTCCGAGCTGCTACTGAGAAATTTCAGATAGAAAAACCCAATAACACTTTGCTCGACCCGGGAATCGAACCCAGGACCTCATGCTCAGCAGTAGCGCTTGCGACCACTAGACCAACGAGGCAGACAAAGTTGTCCTTATTGTGTCGTTATTTATTTTTATCTATTTGTCCGTGACTAGGTATCTACCTACGCCATTAGCATTAATGTCCATTCAATCGTCATTTGCCTACAGACGGATCAAATGGACAACGAGCATTATTTATTCCAAGCTATTAGATATAAATAGGACTAATGTCCGCTTTGACTACTGACGGACCTGAACTGTTAATATACCATTAAATATACTCACACTTGCATGTCTCGAAGGGGTGGGCAGTGCCGTATTTTGCCACAACCACATTTTGCCAGTTATGTATAATATAACATAACATCACGCCTTGTTTCTCCGAAGGGTTGGGCAGAAGTGTATCTGTAGCAGGTATACCCACATTTCGCCAGTTATGTTTAAGTCCCATGTAATAGGGGGCGAGCCTATTGCCATAAACCGGGCACAAATCCAGACTCCGGGTTGCTACTGAGAAATTCCAGATAGAAAAACCCAATAACACTTTGCCCGACCCGGGAATCGAACCCAGGACCTCATGCTCAGCAGTAGCGCTTGCAACCACTAGACCAACGAGGCAGTCAAGTTATGTATACTGCCCTGCTAAGCCCAAAGGCGGTATCTCTGAGATACGCCCGTTTCGTTTTTTTTGTACCATTCAATAGCTTTAACAATTTCCCATCTAATGGTATAAGCGAAATAGCGCTATCTAACTTAAAACATTTAAAAAAAACACTAAGAAGTTTTTTATATCTCCATTTTTCCATACATTACAATTTACAAAAAGTCAATTTTCTCGAAACTTACTCCGGTTGAGATACCGCCTTTGGGCTTAGCAGGGCAGTATAAGTCCCATGTAATAGACCTTATTGCCATTAACCGGACACTAATCCAGAATCCGGAAAATTTTCCGAATAACATTTTCCGCGATCTAGAAATGGTACCCAGGATCTCATGCTCAGTAGTCCCACTTGTTTAAATACGTCTTAAAGTCATAGCACACATATCAACTCGGAAAGGGATCGTCACTGTATCGCCTTTCGCCTCGCCGTCAAACAGGCGTCAACCTATCGTAAGCACGTAACCAAAGCTGATCAGCAGCTCCGATACGTCGACTCGGCTATGGTTAGGCGACGCCACGCTTACGGTTCGCCGTAAGCGCGCGCGGCAATAGTGTGCTGCAGGCAGGCCGCGGGAGGGGTGAGAGGGGCAAGGGTGGACGAAGAGACGTAGGCTCGGGTACGGAGAGACGTAAGCGCGGGGATGACGAGCCGTAAGCGCGGAAACTGCAAGTTGACCAGCACCACACCGCGGTTCGTGAGCTTGTCCCGAGGCGAGGCGATTACGTTACGACTCTGATTAGTGTGCGCTGTAGTAGAGAGTTTCATACAAAGAATAATGAATGGCTCGAGTTGATATGGTGACGATCCCGTTCCGAGTTGATTTGTGTGCTATGACCTTTAATCACCACGCGAAGGTATAACACTGACTTTATGGAACGTCACATACGCCCCAACACTGTAGGTATTTAAAATGCGTTCGGATCAAAAGTTTCCCTTCTATACATTCTTATTCTATGTTACTACATTTGTTGCACATCACAAGCACACGTGTATCATTGCAATTTAAACTCTGTGCCAATGACTTAAAAGTCGCGATTTGCAAGGACTACACCAAGAGATCGCGTAGGAACATAATTGAAAACGTGGGTGGTTGTAGAATCATACTCGGTGAATGCCGATAGATTCGTTCCGATCAATTGAGTTCCACCGGAATCTGGACGCATGTCTGTGATTGGTTCATTAAGCCGTTACGTTTCAAATCAATTATTTCAAATAGGCACTTCTGAACGTCAAAATTTACAAAAAAAACCAGTGGCACTACGGGAGTGCCGACAGAAGTGAAAACTTGAAAAAAATCGGCACCGCGGTAATTTACGCGTTGATATCTTTTACTCCACGGTGTCAGTAAATTCCGTTACAGTGTCGCGAATGGTTTAGTCCCATCTCAAAAATGCCCAACGCGCCTAAAGTTTTCACTTAAAAAAAAATAGAATTGATTCTAGTCGCCTCTTCCAAAATGTAGTTTTCGTATAGAGACTACTTCTATTTAAAAGATATTATACTATTAAGGACTATTTAGAAGACAAATCAATAGAATCTGTAATTTGTAAGTTAGGTTAATTGACATCGCTGATTGTGAATGCATTTGCACGCCATGTTATGGCAGGATATGCTGAAACAAATTTACTGTAACACATTATGTACCATATTCTAGCAAATAAATATTTTTGATTTGATTTGAAGAATGGGCAAGAAACTCCACCGTTACTCTTGTAATATTTTTTATAATATTTTGTATAGGTCATCATCATCATCATCAGCCTATAAATGTTCCCACTGCTGGAACACAGGCCTCCTCTCTGTGAGAGGGAGTGGGCCGTAATCCACCACGCGGGCCCAGTGCGGGTTGGTAGATGTCACATGTCTTCGAATTTTCGGTTCCGCACGATGTTTTCCTTCACCGTTTTGAGAGCAGTGGTGATGAAATAATTTACACAAAGTAAAGCGCCTGCCTGGGTTCGAACCTACGACCTACAACTCGTAAGTCGCGGCCGTTACCACTGGGCCACCACTGCTCTACTGGGCCACCACTGCTCTATTTGTATAGGTACATTAGCTAAATAATATAATTAGTTATTTGATGAAAATGTCGTGAGATATGTTTTGAGTATGAATGTGAATGGCTAAAAAAGTAGGGGAAGACCAAATAAACGATGGATGGACTGTGTGGAAGATGATAATATGGCTAGAAATGAGGTAACTACAAAGATGACGACTGATAGAGAAGTATGGAAGAGAAAGAGATGTTGCGCAGACCCCGAATAAATTGGCATGAGGCAATAGAATGATGATTTCTGGTAAGCTGCTGGGATTGGTCAGCTGAAATAGCATTAACTTATCATATTATAAGAGATTAGTAAACTTCTTCTTTTTGTATGGTCAGTGACTAACCTGGTGTCAGAGTTTTGAAGCCGCCCATGGGCCTCTGAGTTGGCTTCACATGCCGTTGAGAAATATCTCTCAGGCATGCCGGTTTCCTCACGATGTTTTTCTTCACCGTTTTTGAAGTAAGTGATAATTATACAATACACACATGAGTCCCGGCAACATGGCAACTGAAGGAACACGGGTGGGTTTTAGTCAGTAAGAGTCTGACACGCGCTCCCGCTCCGCCCAGAGCGGGAGAAGTTATTTGATAATTTCCCACCCAAAAAAAAAAGGTGAAGCCGCCCATAGGCCTCTGACATGGCTTCACATGCCGTTTAGAAATATCTCTCAGGCATGTCGGTTATCTTATAATGTTTCCTTCACCGTTTTTGAAGCAAGTGATAATTATACAATACGCACTTAAATCTGAAAAATAAGAGGTGCGTACCTTGGGTTCGAACTCCAGACCTATGACTTGGCAAATTCATTAACTGATTCATTGGAATACAGTTTTAGGAATTGTAGACTTCTCTTTTAGCAGTCGCAGCAATAATTAGATTCATCATCTGCCTAGCCTTTTCCCAACTAAGTTGGGGTCGGCTTCCATTCTAACCGGATGCAGCTGAATACCAGTATTTTACATGAAGCGACTGCCTATCTGACCTCCACAACCCACTAACTAGGTAATACGATACCCCTTGGTAAGACTGGTTGTCAGACTTTCGGGCTTCTGACGACCCGAAACGACTGTCAAAGATCCACGAATGACAGCCGGGACCAATGGCTTGACGTGCTTTCCGAGGTACGGAGGAGTCTTGGTATGTAAAAATGGTCATCCACGGACCAATCCCGGCAAGATGTCAAGAGATGGCAAGAGGCCAGATGGATCGACCCGTGTGGCTGTTAGTACTTAGCCACGAGCTCCTCTGATCTCGAATCGATTGTATGTATGTAATAGTTAAATTCAAACAGTACCAACAGTGACAAGCTTTAGAGTTTAACAGAAACGAAAGTCCTTATCCTGAGATAAACATACACTTACACAAACTCACGCTTATTTCATAGGCGGGTGCTACCTGACGATATTGATAAGCTTTTCCGTTTCTACTGAGCTTTCTATAAATTGTATAACAACAAATTAGTAATACATACATACACCCACGTCTTCTTAACATAGGAGTTGGCAGAAACTACAAAACACAGCCTGCTACGATCCTCACATACAAGGAGTAAATTTTATTTCACAGGAAATACAAACACTTATAAAAATTAAAAAACCGGCCAAGTGCGTGTCGGACCACGCACAATGAAGGGTTCCGTAGTTGGGATGAATTTATTCCAAAAACAAACTTAACTTTGTAGTTGATAAACATGTTCTCCCATACGGAATGTATGGGAAAACATGTTTTTGCTACTGCAAAGTTAAGTTGGTCAATTATTACTCGTTAACTTGTAGAGTCTATTTAGCTGTTATAGTTTTCTTTTTAATTTCGTTATATAAACCACTGCTGTGATTTTTTTTACATATTCAAAACCAAACATTTAGCTGGCAGGGACACTTGACTCTAACAAAAATTAGCATTTTAAAGCTTAATATTTTGCAAACGGATCCCTAAATCCAAAAATGGTTGTTACAAACTCGCAATGTTTTTGAAGGATCTTTCCAATGATACCCCACACCAAGGGATAAAAAAAAAACATCACCACTTTACGTGTAGGGGAGGTACCCCAAAAAAAATGTTTTTCATAATTTTGTATTACCACTTTGTCGGCGTAATTAATATGTATACCTAAGCCAAATTACAGCTTTCTAGTACTAAGCGTCTCTGAGCTAAGCCGCGGACAGACAGACAGACAGACGGACATGACGAAACTATAAAGGTTCCTTGTTTACTAGGGAACCCTAAAAAAGGAGCAGAACTAACAAAAAACATATTTTTCGAATAAACGAAAACAAAAAAAAACTGTAATAACGACCTGTGCGAAACCAAAAAGATTCCTATCCTAACATAATGCTGCATAGCAGATGGCGTTTGCTTCATTTATAGTAATACTACAGTCAGTATAATTAGACAATAATTAACAAGCTTTACTTCCCTTTCAAATAACCATTTATTTATTAAAATCACAATTTTATCAGTGAATATCATTACGAACGGCTGTCATTTGCCTGCGTAGCCGAAGGCAGCACAAAGTGATAGCGTAGGAATATAATTGAAAATGTGGGCGGATCGAGAAATTGCTGACGATAATATTATCGTTAGATGCAAGGGGTAGAAGTCGTGGGTGGTGCGCTGTAGTTTGAATACAATGGGGCTGATGCCTGAGTAAAAAAAAAAAGATGGAAAATACAAAAGTGCATACAAAAACAGAAAAATATTTAAACGACTTTTCATTAAGTATGTTTTGACTGTTTTTGTACCCATTAACATGGGTAAAATTTAAATGTTGATGGATGGAGCGGGAGAGGAAGACCAAAGAAAAGATGGAAGGATTGTGTGAGGAATGATATGAAAGAGAAGGGAGTGAATGATAGTGTGACGGTTGACAGGGGAGAGTGGAAAAAGAAAACGTGTTGCGCCGACCCCAAGTAACATGGGACAAGGGCAGGAAGATGATGATCATGGGTAAAATTTCTCACCTTGCAATCTTTACGTTTTGTCAAAGACTATTTAGGTTTGCTTTGTTGGTTGCTATGTAAAGGAAGAGGCTAGAAGTTGGAAATATATAGATAATTTAAATATTATATTAGTTAGTTTTTTATTAATTACAATTAACTACTTTGAACAAAAGAGCTATTTTCAATAGGGTTCCTCTTATGATTGAAACGAATCAATAAAAAGAAATTGACTCAATTAATTGATTTTCTCGCAAGCTACAATGTTTTCAGATTTCACACATAGATTGACGGTAATTGTTTTAAAAACATTTTGATGTTTTTTTCGTTTCTGCTGCATTCAATTAATTTTTGAAAAGTACAGTCTAATATAATTTTCTACACAATGGTATATAAATTAAGTAGGTCCTGTGTAAAAGCAGGAGTGTAACAATAAAAACAGTTGCAGAAAGGAGGCAAAACAAATTTTTTGATCGCAGAGCACTCTCTAATGCTTCGCATTTTGAGTAGTGCAAATTATATTTATTGCGTCAGTCAGTTGATAAAAATATAAGACACGTATTTTTTTCTCTATCGTATTAATAGAAAATGACTTAGATAAAACGTATTAAAGTTGGGGAGTGGGTGTCGCTACGTCACAAGTAAGTATAAAATCTACATACTCGACGTCATGGCAAATTTTAACTTAATGTATCGCCGTAATCCTTTGAATACATAAAAAATGTAAAAATACGTGTCCAATATTTTTTAATAATCTACGTACCTGCCGTACAATTTTTTTTGTTTTTATCGTGTCTATTGATAAGTAGGTAGGTACTATAATTAATTGTGATGTAGATAGATAGTCTTTCGTGCGAAGAGGAGTTTGTCTGTAAGACAATCTAAGATATTATTTCATTAAATTCTGTAAACAGGTAGCTTAGTATCTACTAAGCTAAAAATATGACCTTTTTCTAGTAGGTACTTACTTACTTGAAAAAGGTCAAGATTTTAATTCCGGAAAATTCAATGGCTGGAGCCGCAAGAACAGTTCGTGTAATTATATTTAGGCACAATTTTAGCTTTCCTTGATGTTAAGCTCTTTTCAAGCCTTTTGATTTTAATAAAAAGTTTACCATTTTATAAAACTATCCGCCTACATTATTTTTCCCACTGAACCAATGTAATTAAAAGCATAAATACAAAAAGTCTGCATATTTTTGAACCGTATCTTTCTCATTTAACGTTCTTTTTAAGCTTTCCACCTATATTTTTCTTCATTAAAAGCATACATTTTTTGCCTCTAAGTTAACTAACCGCAGCTGAAAGCGGGTCGCCTTAAAATTTTGAAGGTAACCTAAATATCCCCTTACTAACCTAAATAACCTAGGCATCCCAATTTTATTAGCAAGATTTTAGTATCAAGCGATCCTATGCTTTCAAGATAAACCCTAATAAAATTTGCCATTCATACAATACTCTATTATGTACCTTATTCGATATGAGAGAGAATGGAAATGATATTGATATAATTTCGATAGTATCGATATTCGATATTCAATGACATAAAAATGTTTTCAACCGAAAATCGAGATACGATAAAACATAATTGAAATGGTAAAAACCGCAGTTGTATATGAATTTCAGTTGTTGTAATTGCATATTTTTGTTGTATATCCGTTGCGGTCGCTCACAATGGGCCTTATCAGAAGGCTAAAATTCACCCAAAGGGCAATGGAGAGAGCTATGCTTGGAGTTTCCCTACGTAATCGAATCAGAAATGAAGAGATCCGCAGGAGAATCAAGGTAACCGACATAGCCCGAAGAATTGCCAAACTTAAGTGGCAATGGGCAGGGCACATTACTCGCAGAACGGATGGCCGATGGGATCGAAAGGTTCTGGAGTGGCGACCACGTACCGGAAGACGTAGCGTTGGCAGGCCTCTCACAAGATGGACCGATGACCTTGTGAAGGCCGCAGGAATCCGCTGGATGCGGATAGCACAGAATCGGTGGAAGTGGTGGTGCTTGGGGGAGGCCTATGTCCAGCAGTGGACGTCTTTCGGCTGAAATGATGATGATGATATCCGCACGGGTCGAACGAAGGTTAAGCTGCGCTTGCCGCGAACGGTTCGTGGATGGGTGAACAGACATTACATATCGAGACCCCTCCGTGCCTCGGAAAGCACGTTAAGTCGTTGGTCCCGGCTGTCATTCGTAGATCTTTGACAGTCGTTACGGGTCGTCAGAAGCCCTTAAGTCTGACAACCAGTTTTACCAAGGGATACCGTTTTACCCAATAACTAGGTTGTCAGATAGGCAGTCGCTCCATGTAAAGTACTGGTATTCAGCTGCATCCGGTTAGACTGGAAGACGACCCCAACATGATTAGGAAAAGGCTTAGGCAGATTGATTGAAGTTTATAATATGGAACTTTATAAAATAGGTAATGTGTTTAATAAAAAAATTGCCGATTCTCGACACTTCAATTGATCAGAGGGCTGGCTCGTTCTTTCGCTAAAGAATTAGCATTGCCACCCAACGTGGCAATGTTACCAGTCTTCTGGGCACGTTCCCGGATGACAGCGATGCGGACGAGTACTTCGAGGCCTAAGACCGTTTGTCTACCGCACCGTGAACAGGACATCAACTAGAACAAGATGACGAGGCCGAAGTACATTTACTATGGCCTCGTAATCTCGTTTATAGTTGACGTCACGCTTACGGTACGGTGGACAGATAGTGTAGTATAAGTGTCCTTTTGTTTATGTATTTATTTGTATAATTAATTAGTTTGTCATTTAATTTTGTGGGTACCTAGTGTAAATGTTTAATTAAGGGTCTATGCAACTAAAAAGCTTTGCTATCAAAATAGAAATACGAAGTTGGTATAATTACATTTTTTTTTGTTAACAGGCATCTGTTGTTTGAAAAGGTTTTTTATAGTAAACATAGTACTAACACTTTTTTTGACGTGATAACGTCTTATAAATCGATGAACGCTGGCTGCACGCACGAAAAACTGTCACGTTCCGCCTGAGCCGAGCATGTGGTTTTTCTATTGCGCAATAACCAACACTACCCACATGATAGTACGCCCACAGTAGTTAAAATATGGCTGATAATAACAAAAGAGACACTTAACCCTTTCGTGAAGTATTTCTTTAACTTTGTACGTTTTTTGAGTGAAAAAATCGTTCATAGCTAGTCGCTTCCTCGTCAGCGCTGAAACAGGTTTCTTAATAGTTATTTATGCAACTGTTTATTTATTTATTTATTTATAACAATCTTACTTACACTATCATTACAGATCCATGATCCAATGCGACAGAGTGGCCTTTAACTAAATCCTAAATCTACACCTTATACCTAGTTAAAAAATATCTTAATCTAAATAACTTATTACATATAGTGTAACTTTTGCGAATCCACTCAAGTTGCACCACAATACATCAACCCTCCCGTGAACATCATTCACCGCGCGTATGGTTCTAGTGAGAGGAGTTCTCGCCAGTAGGTTGGTCCGGCTGCAGGTACAGCGAGCAGGGGCGGGCGTTGCCGCCTCCACACGTACCGGTCGGGCACGTACAGCTGTAGGTGTCGCAGCACTCCCGGGTTATGCGCCACGCCACGTAGTAGTTTCACTACATACGCTACGAGCGAAAACTCCCGTCGTACTCTTAGACTGTTATACTCTACCATACCCAGAACAAATAGTGTAGGGTACATCAATGGGTATAATGGATATACCCCATACAGCTTTGTATAATAAGGCAGTATAATAAGCAGTATTTGTATAATAAGCAGCTGTTGTATAATAAGGGTTATTAAAACACGAATGTGGGTTTAATAATAGTATCACATGAGTGTTTTAATACCTAATTATGTACAGTTGCATACAAGACTTTATCTACACCCATGATATGAATCCTCTATAAAAGGTTCTGAAACCATACTTAGGGTGTTGTACAATATTGTTTTCTCGACTTTTCTGTTGATAATTGGTTAGAAATGTCTTTTGCTGCATTAGAAATATCTGGTAATGTGTTATTAAAGCTTGTATCACTCATTTTTGTAAACAACAAAGTAATAAAATTTTGCAATACTATTATCGAACAAAAATGGCGGGATACGACGTGAATTCGAAGAACCTATACATTTTTTTAAAATTACTGTGGTAGTGAAACGCGCGTGTATGTCAATGTTCTTTTTTTGAAATTCGAGTTGCATAATGAAATTTAGTACAACATTATAACATTCATATGGATGATATTATGGTTACTATGACACTGGCTGTAATAATGTTGGCAATAAGCTAACTATTTCAAAAACTTTTATAGAGGTTTTATAGCATGGTTATATAAAAAGACAAATTCAGCACATATCCTATCATAAGCACACATGGAAATAATGCGTAGTACACACACTACGCAAAACAATCGAGAGGAAAACTCCTTTAAGACGCAAAAATACGCTAGAACATTCGCTGTTCCTTATGGAGGCTTTAAATAGTCCCATTGTTTATTTCTCTAATTGCTTTCCGGCAATTTGAGAGATCTCTTCAGAATAACGTAAACAGTTTTAAGCTAAACGGGAGTTGAGTGGGTCGTATTATTATACGAAATGTATTGAATTGCCGTCATCGCTGTAGGGGGCGAAAGGGGGAAGAGACAATCGCGGATAATCAGGTTAATACTGGATGTTCCGGGAGAATCTGAGGAGTTTTATGGATATTAGGACACGCCTGTGTTTCTTGAAGAATTTTCTTTTACATAAAAATATATCCATATAGCCTAGGTACTGGTGTAGGTACTTGTCAACGATTTTGGTGTATAATACAATATTAATATTATTATTCTAGAAATATAATTAATTATTCTATTATATAATTCTCTGCGATTATATATAATGAATAAATATTTGATACGGCTGTGAATCATGTTTAGATCAACGAACAACCTGCAAATTGAAAAAAACGTAAGATTTGCTTCTACTGCTTGAATACGAGGCTTTTGGCTACTTTGTATGTGTGTAACACAAAAGATGTATGTGTATATATGTACACAACCATACATTTTTTTTGGTAATGAGTTGGTTGAAATTAATGTCTGTAATTTTTATGGTGTACATAATAACGAATATTCTATCTAATGAGCGTTTTGTTTCTGCAGAACAAAACAATTTTTTTTTTTTTTTTTTCAATTTTTTTTGGCTGGCTATCCTGACGCTTTCACCTTAAGGGTAGCTCAGTGTCATTACGATCATGTCTATTTCCTGTCACCAGAATACGTATGCGTGTAGATTGATTATGAACTCGTCATGCGTACTCCTGTGTAATTACTATGCGGAAAAAATTCAGTTATTTACCACATTTTAAGCAAGTACATTCTCGTCGGTGGTGTATAACCATCAAACTATCTCCTTGTATCAGCCCAAGAATATTAACAAATAGGTAAATAAATGGCCAGATGAAAAGTTTTCCTTATTCCTGCGTTAATAATAAAATAGACGAATTGAGACAATTTGTGTTCCCTGATCCCTGAATTCATAAGAAATTCACTTTAATGAAGACCTTTTTCGATATTCTTTAAAAAGTCCGAATAAAAGTGGGTGTATACATGAATGATAAATAGACATGTGCCACCGTCTCTATCGTCTTTATCGATAAGAAAGTTTAATTCGATAAGTTGAGACGCCAAGTTCGAGAGTCGGATGAATTAATGTGTGCATCGATAAGATCCGCCATTTTAATTGATCCTATAAATCTAAAGTTCACCTGTGAATTGGCTGTTAATTAACAGGAGTCGGGTTCGGTTCCCGGTTCAATTTTGTTTGAAGTTTATAATAACGTTTTGTGTTCACGTCAATCAGAAATAGAAAATGGTTTATGTTTCAAATTCCTATTACTTTATCGTAAAGGGTGAATTATGTTGATTAGATCATTTGTGTTTTGTTTCAAGCTTGCACCATACTGACTATTGAAGCACAGTAACTGGAGTTAAAAAAAAACCAAGCAGTGGTGACTAGGTAAAGGAAGTGAAAGGTCTAAGAAACCAAGTATAGATATTAAAAAAAATACAACAATATTAAAGAAACCAAGGAACACAGGGTAAAGTCTAAGAATTCATCTTTCCAGCGTCATAAAATGTCAGTAACAAACAATTAATAAAGCACTCTAATAATTATGCCCCTAAAGTCTAAACTAACAATAATTTTCACTAAAGCACCACAAATCATTTATTCACATTGTTGTTTGCATAATATTTTCGTTTGTAATGAAACAATCGGACAGTTCTCGGCGGATGAGTTCCCTTGCAGCTGGTTTTTCAATTAACTCGGCTCTTAATGGAAGAAACGCTCCGGCGAGTACGGCCTAGGACGGCCTATCGATATGTCGACTTGTAAAGCACAACACTATGCATATTTTTCCTAATAGAATAGAGGCTGTGACATTGATGAATTTGAACTATTTTATTTCGACTTTTGAAATATCACTAAATACAGTTGACTACAAATATCATTCTTTTAAAGTCAAAGTTAAATCATTTATTTTAAGTAGGCCATTAAAAGGCACTTTTTAACGTCAAAATTCACATGAAAATAGGATTGATTCTAGATGCCTTTTCCAAAAAATAGTTTCGTATGGAGAATAATGTACAATACATTAATTATAATTATGTGAAGACGACCATGATAGCTAACCACTCTTTTAATGTGGCATACATTAATATGGCAAATGCCATACAACGTGGCAATGCTGCCAGCCTTTTGGGCACGTTTCCTATTGACAGCGATGCGGACGAGTTTTTTGATGCCCTTTGATTATTCTTCCCCCCTTTTTTATATACTTGTACATATTATTATATGATGTCTGATAGTTTTTAAACGATGTAAATACGTGTGTAAATAAAGTCATATCAGAAATATAAAAAAAAAAACATTAAATAACTCTTTTAATTTTACAAATTCCTCCGAGTTCTAATTGTCATTTGAATACAGAAAGCTGAAAGTCGGACCACGGATCTTACATCATTTTACCGACTTTTCCTTAAATTGTTTTACATAAAACAAATGGTCACTCTCTGGAGAATAAAATGTAATAAAGATAATAGCTACTGGCTAAGCTTTTAGCTTAAGCTAATAACGTCAACATAATTAAACTTCCAGGTATTTTCAAAGTCTTATTGTCTCCAAGAGTTTCTATTTAAAAAGCTTTGTTTTGAGAAAAGTATTCATTATCTTGAATACATCGCTGGCCTCTACAATAAGTCCCGAAGATTTACTGGCATTTGTCTTCACCTTGAGAGAAAAAAAGAAAATCAAAATTAATTAGGTACTGTTAAATAATTTGTTTTGTGCTATCAAGAATATTGAATAGAATCTATAATTGGGGGTTTGTAAATTATTCATGTGTAGGTCACCTTGACTTTTTGGGCGTCTGATACGTAAATGTCGGTATAACTATGGGGGAATTTAGTGGTTGAAGTATTTAATAGCAGACTGATAGTAATGAAATGCTGAAAAGGCGCTTAATTTTCAAGGTGTCTACATGTATTTTTTATGTTTCTAAAAATAAATAGTTTTAAGTTAACCATATGAATTCAAGGTAACTTTCCATTTTTTAACACAACTAACTATATAATACGTAAGGATCGTAGCAGGTGGCGTTCTGTAGTTTCTGCCTATCTCCATGGGAAGAAGGCGTGAGTTTATGTACGTATGTAACTATTTACACTAGGTACTAAATTAAAAGACTAACTGACTAACTGTATAAATAACAACCGACTTCAAAAAAAACACTACAAAGTGAAAAATAACTTTAATTTCGGAACTCGGTGTCTTTGGTTTTGAATTTTCGTTCTTTGTCACCGACTTCCGAAATTAAAGTTATTTTTCACTTTGTAGTGTTTTTTTAAGTCAGTTGTTTTTTTTTGTAAAACGTTTTTATTTTTCACTTTTTAGTTGTGATACCTACCCCACACAAATTCGAATACCACTACCTGCTATGTAAATAACAGTGACAGGAAGTTATCATAATATCATCCACATACAAAGTGAGGTAAAAATGCGTATTATTGAAGCTAACTCAAAAACTACCCAAGTAAAGTTAATAAAATTTATATGGAACCACCTCGGAAGTATTATCTACCAAACAAAAAAAGAATCATCAAAATCAATTCATAATTGACGGAGTAATCGCGTAACAAACATACAAAAAAAAAAAAGAAAATCATACAGTCGAATTGAGAACCTCCTCCTTTTGGAAGTCGGTTAAAAATGAAAACAAAACGACACTTAGGCGTCGAAGTATTCGTCTGCATCACTGTCATCTCGAAACGTGCCCAGAAGACTGGCAGCATTGCCACGTTGAATGGCAATGCTAATTCTTTGGCCAAAGAACGAGCCAGCCCTCTAGTCACGTGAAGTATCGACCAGTCGACGAGAAATTTCCTTAAAAAGGAGACGCGTGAGATCCGAGCGTTTCGACCCCAAACGGCTCAAAACTGTAGTTACCCATAAGGCGGCGCAAATACTGTAGTATTTGCGCCGCTTGAGGGTCTCAGCAGCCGCAGCAGTGGCGCCAGCACAGCCCGCCGTGCTAGGAACATGAGATGGCGCAAGGGTGTCGACACAGATTGCGTCCCACACCAGAGGCCTACTCACCTTCCCAGGCAACAATGTCATCTCGTCTGGTCTTTTCTCATCGTCACGTACCAAGCCGTTTGGTTCTAATATCGCTGGTATGCCAAACTCAAGCAATACGTCACTAACAACACAAGACTATTAAGTTAACGATATAAACTACACTCCGTTTGAAATAAGATTAGACATTTAAACAAACCTTTTTTACAGTCCGTTCAGCCGATTTTGACTTCTATATCGTAGGCATAAGGATGGCATTAAAAGCAAAAAAAGTGGTTACAAACCAACTGTTTACTGCAGCTGCCATTTGTCATGCCACCATCGCAATAGAAGTCAAAATCGGTTGAACGGACTGTAAAAAAGGTTTAGTTAAATGTCTAATCTTATTTCAAACGGAGTATAGTCTTGCACATAAAAAGCGACACCGTACCTAAACGCATAAAAAAGACTATTAGCTACCGGATAGCTAATTTTTTTTTTTTTTAATGCGTGTTGTCTACACTTACCTTAGTTATGTATATATTCACTAAGAGAATACGTGTATTTATTTACTTGCTGTTGGACAACCTCGTTGGTCTACTGGTCGCAAGTGCTACTGTTGAGCCTGAGGGCCTGGGTTCGACTTCCAAGTCAGGCAAAGAGGTATTGGGTTTTTCTGTTAGGAATTTCTCAGTAGTAGCCCGGACTCTGAATTCATGGCCAGTTAATGGCTGTGGCTTTCTCCCAATTTTATGAGACTTAAACATAACTGGCAAAATATGGGTGAATTTATCATTGGTAACCGCCTAACCTTTTGGGGTTTACAGGCGTGATGTTAGGTATAATCACCGCAATACGTCGCCGACCCAACGTACTACTTAGTTATAAATAGATTAATGTTTTTAATAATTATGTATTAGTTTATTATTTTATAAGAATATTTGTGTATTTTATCTATGGGCCTTAGTTGTCTGAAATAAAGGAATTATTATTATTATTTTAATATATTTTAACAAATCTCGGGACCATGGATCCCGGTCCTTTGGAAGGCGTACGAGGGGCCGAAGCCAAACTTATTATTATTATTATAATACATACATACATAAACTCACGCCTTCTTCCCATGGGGGTAGGCAGAAACTACAGAACGCCACCAGCTACGATCCTTACATAGTCCTTTTGCCTCGTTTACGTTCATACATCTGGTCATACACGCACGCCGGTTGCGAGTACTAAGAGAGAGAGAGTAATAATAAGTTTCCACTATTTCAAAACTTCCGTTTACTATTCGGTATAGGTATGGGCGTTATTTCAAGTCACTAGTTACAATAACTAGTTACGAAGCATGTAGCCGAATAGCTAGTTTCGAGTCGAACTGTAAACACGTTATTTTATAAGTAGTTACGATTTCGATGCAGATAGTCCTAAGCCTGAATAAAGTATGAAAGGAAGTTTATTTGTGTCATTATTACGTTACTGATGTAACTACAAAAATTTATTCGTTCCAAAAACGTAAAGCTTGTGTTTCGTCAGTTGTCGGATTTCTATTAGTTGCCCTTTGCACTTGGTGCAGACTGGACGCTCTCAATCGACTTGGAAGTATATAGAGCTGTTAATACTCTTTAAACTCAATGTAATTTATTAAAAAAATGGGAGGAAAGCTGCTAAAGTCGCAGGCACGACAGATAGGAAAATAGTTTTACAGCTCTATATAGTTCACACGGAAATCAAAACAAAACAACAATAAAGTATTTAGTTCTAAATTAACATTATTATACACGATAAATCTAATAATTGATGGACATGAAAATTAGCATTCGTTTGAATTCGGAAATCCGATGATATCCGGACATTAAGAAAATAAAAATACTGTAAATAGTTATATTTTCGTTTCGCAAATAACTGTAATACTTCGATAGAATCACGATGTTGAATAACCGAATAGAATTTTTTTAAATTACTCGTTACTAAAATCACGTGTTTTCAAAACAGGTGACGCCTTCGAAGTCACTAGTTATGGTACGTTTCGCGAAAATCACGTAACTAGTTGTGTTACGTTTTCCGAAAATCACGTGACGACTCACCCTTACTTCGGTAAGCCAGAACATCATGACAATGAAAGCTTGTCATCGTAGTGTCAGCTTCTCCTCCGGGTATTTTGTTATCCAATCACTACACAGTTCGTCTGTCTCAATATCCGTTGATGACAGTATTCATCGCAAGTTTAGATACAGTTTTAACTAGTTTGTAGTCAAATATTGTAATATCCGCCTGGATTTCACAGGGGAGATTTATGTACTATTTTGTAATAATATTTTGATTATAATGAGAAAAATTCTGACTTTGAATTAAAACAACAGAACTCTATAATCTTATTTCCGACTTTTGGGGAATCGAATCTTACGATCCGCAATTAAGTGTTGTATTATACTTGAGCTGAAAAGCTAAATAAATTATCAAATTTATTAGACATTTGCGGGTTTACTCCAGGCTGGGAATATTTTTAGGACAGCTTTTTGGGTTATTCGTAATCTAAGTAAAACAAAATTGCCACTCATTTAAATATACATCAATATTAAATACAGCTAATCACAAAACGATTGTTCTAAAAATATTACAGGCGTAAACGATTGGCATACCGAGTTAATCTTTACATATTATAAAAGTCCCCCGCTGCGTCTGTCTGTCTGTCTGAATGTGATAAACTCAAAAACTACCGAACGGATTTTCAAACGGTTTTCACCAATGGACGGAGTAATTCATGCAAAAAGTTTTAGTGTATGATTAATTAAGGTTTTGTGTAAATTGGCTGAAATCTGACGATTATTGTTGAAGATGTCGGAAAAGATGATGCCGACTGGGAGCTCTACAGGCGTGCGTCGCGGAAATTGTAAAAGTTACATAAAATTTATGTTCCACAGTATTGTTCATCTTAAAAAGTTCAACAAAAAAGTCCGCGATTGCCTAAGTCTATCTTCTAAGTATGACCTACAATAACCATTTTTATCTTTCAGAATTTGATTAAATTTCATTGTTATTTTCGAAGCTATTTTGACCGGTATCATATTAATCCTTATCCAATAAACTAAGTCACCTAAATTAAGCATTTAAGTTAGATTAAATTACGCCCAAACATTATTTCATTTAAATGAATGGTTTAAAAGATATTGCAGATTCAAAATTACGCGTAACAAAATAATTTTAGTTGACGGCAACGCGGGCGCAACGGTAGGGGTTAATGACTTTTTCCTCGGCTATTAGGTATGTAATACCGGTATGGGGTAGTACGTTCCCGTGGGATATTTTCCGACATCCACGCGGGCGAAGCCGCGGGTAAAAGCTAGTTTAACATAAACGCGAGCCAACATGTATCATTTATGCGTACCAAGTACCAATTACTATCCAGCTGGTATCGGTATCGATTTTACCTTTGCACATCACTAGTTACTCGGACATAGTGCTACTAATCCCAGGTTATTTTAAAATCACAAGGAGAGTTCAAGTTCTTAAGTTAGTTCTAAAGTTAAAACGAGTAAATTGCAGCGTTGAAAGTTTCAAATAGTTCGTCTTGTCCGGAGTTTTGTTTCGTTGTTCTTTTACTTATTTTCCAGGTCTACTTTGTGATTTATTGCATGTTGCCTTAATCAGCTGTTGCCAACTCTTTCTGTAGTAAGTCAGCGATTCTCACAAGTTGTTCGTCTTCTTGTTTCGTCTCAGACAGTCAGCAAGTTGTTAGCCTAGCGAGGCTACCACCACGTCCGTATAAGTATGTAGGCTGGGAGGCTATTTTAATGTACTATAAGTTGTACCTATTACATCAAAAGTCATATCTAAACGATTAAAGCAGACAGTACCCCGATCCAGGATTGTCGTTTTGAGGAGCTCGTTGACCCCGCTGAGGGTAGTTTTTTAGCAAAGTAAATGCTAAAAAAGCACACAACATTATTGGAATCCCAACACTAAATGTTACTAAATAACATGAACATCACTAGCATGCGCTCTCGGTTAGCCATCTTTATTTGAATGGTCGTGCACTTCTACACGGGTCTGGTTCACGATAGGTCGACATATTTCGACAACGTGCTATAGCCTAGTATACTTGATTGATGGTGATATTGGTGATTCGATTATATATCTGTCGGATCCGGTCATTAGTACGGACACGAAACGAATCGCAAGCGCACCACTGGCGACATCAAGTGAGATCTATGGACACCAAAAAAGGCGCGCTTCTACAGAGTCGTGATGTTTTAAGGCAAGGGCGAGGAGGGCATTCAGCCTTTGGTCGCATTGGAGTCAAGACGTCGCGGAACTGTTCTCGATTCATGGTGCTCAGTTATTGTGTTAGTTGTAATTTGTGATCATTTTGTTAATTGGTGATTTTAATAAACGCCATCGCACCCAGTGTGTGTATAATTTAGCCAGTGTGATTCATTTGATAGTAAATTATATTGTGATCTGAACTGCAAACTGTTTTTCTATTGCGCATTAACCAACACTACCCACACTACGCCCACAGTAGTTAAAATATCGCTGATATTATCGAAAGTCACATATCCGTCTCCGACATATCCGTAAAAGCAACTGGTTTTATTCACTAAAAGTACCTCCACTAACACACACACATTCCCACACTTATCGTATTAAAACCTTGTATTTGTACTTGTACCTTCGCAAATTCCTCAATAACTTCGTTAGATTGCTGACTACCAGAGATATCTTGGTTAATATACATGGTAGTCAAACCAGGCATCATGAGTGGCAGAGTGAGTGTCGCGCATGTCCGTGAACTTGGCAGATCATTTCTCAGCAGAGCATGAAAAAATGTGAGTTCTATTGGCATGCGGATGAGTTCTAGAGTTCCTTATACTTAAAAAAAATAGTTCTGGCTTTTTTGCCTGAAAAAAGTCGAATGAAAATATGCTCTGCTAACTTCCGTTAGCAGATCATTTTTTCCAAAATTAAAATTTTAAAACTGATTTAGGTGCACAATGGTGAGCTCTATAGTTCCTAATACTTTTCCGGAAGAGTTCTGCTGACATAAATATAAAAAATAAAAAAATAAAAAATTGGCCTTTTACGAGAAAAAGACAATCATTTTGATAAAATAGCCGTGAATGACGTAATTTGTGGATTTTCATAGATGTTTTGGGCTAAAATTAATAACTAAGATTCTAGTAACAAAAGAAAAACTAAATGAAAGCAGAAGATCAGCAGAAGTATCAGAAGAGCCTTGTGAAAAAGATAGGTTGGGAGAAATCGAGGTTTAATTAAGTGTTTAAGTTAGTAGGATCAAAAAAGAATTTGAATACGAATAAGGAGCATGAATGCCTCGTTTTCTGATGCATCTATGATAGAACTATCCGACAACATGAAACAATAAACCAGAACTGTAACTCAGGTGTCAGCAGAGCATGGTTGAAAAGTTAGATTAGTAAAAATCGAGGTTTAATTTAGTATCTTAATCGTAAAATCATTATAAAAAAACCAGAACACCTGAGGAGCTGGAACTCTTCGTTTCCTGATGCATCTATTATAGAAATAACCGAGAATTTGCAAAAATGACCCAAAACTCCGACTCAGGTGTCAGCAAAGCATGGGTAAAGGTTTAGATAAGTTGAAATTGATATTTAATTCAGTGTATCAGTAAAAAATATACTAAAAAAATTGAGTAGCTCCAAGGTGCGGGAACTCCTCGATTCCTGATGCATGTGTAAAAGAGCTATCTGATAACATGCAATACAAACCCAGAACTTTGACTCAGGTGTCAGCAGAGCATGGGTAAACATTTTAATACATTGAAATTGACATTTAATTCAGTGTGTCAGTAAAAAATATACTAAAAAAATTGAGTAGCTCCTAGGTGCGGAAACTCCTCGATTCCTGATGCAAGTGTAACAAAGCTATCCGAAGCCATGCAAAACAAACCCAAAACTTTGACTCAGGTGTCAGCAGAGCATGGGTAAAGATTTTTATAAGTTGAAATTGACATTTAATTCAGTGTGTCAGTAAAAAATATACAAAAAAAATTGAGTAGCACCAAGGTGCGGGAACTCCTTGATTCCTGATGCATGTGTAACAGAGCTATCTGATAACATGCAAAACAAACCCAGAACTTTGACTCAGGTGTCAGCAGAGCATGGGTAAACATTTTAATACGTTGAAATTGACATTTAATTCAGTCTGTCAGTAAAAAACATACTACAAAAATTGAGTAGCTCTTAGGTGCGGGAACTCCTCGATTCCTGATGCATGTGTAATAGGGCTATCCGACAACATGCAATACAAACCCAGAACTTTGACTCAGGTGTCAGCAGAGCATGGTTGAAAAGTTAGATTAGTAAAAATCGAGATTTAATTTAGTGTCTTTATCGTAAAATCATTATAAAAAACCACAACACCTGAGGAGCTGGAACTCCTCGTTTCCTGATGTATATATAACAGAACTATCTAACAACATGCAAAACAAACCCAGAACTTTGACTCAGGTGTCAGCAGAGCATGGGTAAAGATTTTAATAAGTTGAAATTGACATTTAATTCAGTGTGTCAGTAAAAAATATACTAAAAAAATTGAGTAGCTCTTAGGTGCGGGAACTCCTCGATTCCTGATGCATGTGTAACAGAGCTATCCGATAACATGCAAAACAAACCCCGAACTTTGACTCAGGTGTCAGCAGAGCATGGGTAAACATTTTAATACGTTGAAATTGACATTTAATTCAGTATGTCAGTAAAAAATATACTAAAAAAATTGAGTAGCTCTTAGGTGCGGGAACTCCTCGATTCCTGATGCATGTGTAACAGAGCTATCTGATATCATGAAATACAGCCCCAGAACTTTGACTCAGGTGTCAGCAGAGCATGGGTAAACATTTTAATACGTTGAAATTGACATTTAATTTAGTGTGTCAGTAAAAAATATACTAAAAAAATTGAGTAGCTCTTAGGTGCGGGAACTCCTCGATTCCTGATGCATGTGTAACAAAGCTATCCGATGCCATGCAATACAAACCCAAAACTTTGACTCAGGTGTCAGCAGAGCATGGTTGAAAAGTTAGATTAGTAAAAATCGAGATTTAATTTAGTGTCTTTATCGTGAAATCATTATCAAAAATCACAACACCTGAGGAGCTGGAACTCCTCGTTTCCTGATGTATGTACAACAGAACTATCTGACAACATGCAACACAAACCCGGAACTTTGACTCAGGTGTCAGCAGAGCATGGGTAAAGATTTTTATAAGTTGAAATTGACATTTAATTCAGTGTGTCAGTAAAAAATATACTAAAAAATTGAGTAGCTCCAAGGTGCGGGAACTCCTCGATTCCTGATGCATGTGTAACAGAGCTATCTGATATCATGAAATACAGACCCAGAACTTTGACTCAGGTGTCAGCAGAGCATGGGTAAACATTTTAATACGTTGAAATTGACATTTAATTCAGTGTGTCAGTAAAAAATATACTAAAAAAATTGAGTAGCTCTTAGGTGCGGGAACTCCTCGATTCCTGATGCATGTATAACAAAGCTATCCGATGCCATGCAATACAAACCCAAAACTTTGACTCAGGTGTCAGCAGAGCATGGTTGAAAAGTTAGATTAGTAAAAATCGAGATTTAATTTAGTGTCTTTATCGTGAAATCATTATCAAAAACCACAAAACCTGAGGAGCTGGAACTCCTCGTTTCCTGATGTATGTATAACAGAACTATCTGACAACATGCAACACAAACCCGGAACATTGACTCAGGTGTCAGCAGAGCATAGGTAAACATTTTAATACGTTGAAATTGACATTTAATTCAGTGTGTCAGTAAAAAACATACTAAAAAAATTGAGTAGCTCTTAGGTGCGGGAACTCCTCGATTCCTGATGCATGTGTAATAGGGCTATCCGATGCCATGCAATACAAACCCAGAACTTTGACTCAGGTGTCAGCAGAGCATGGTTGAAAAGTTAGATTAGTAAAAATCGAGATTTAATTTAGTGTCTTTATCGTGAAATCATTATCAAAAACCACAAAACCTGAGGAGCTGGAACTCCTCGTTTCCTGATGTATGTATAACAGAACTATCTGACAACATGCAACACAAACCCGGAACATTGACTCAGGTGTCAGCAGAGCATAGGTAAACATTTTAATACGTTGAAATTGACATTTAATTCAGTGTGTCAGTAAAAAACATACTAAAAAAATTGAGTAGCTCTTAGGTGCGGGAACTCCTCGATTCCTGATGCATGTGTAATAGGGCTATCCGAAAACATGCAATACAAACCCAGAACTTTGACTCAGGTGTCAGCAGAGCATGGTTGAAAAGTTAGATTAGTAAAAATCGAGATTTAATTTAGTGTCTTTATCGTGAAATCATTATCAAAAACCACAAAACCTGAGGAGCTGGAACTCCTCGTTTCCTGATGTATGTATAACAGAACTATCTGACAACATGCAACACAAACCCGGAACATTGACTCAGGTGTCAGCAGAGCATGGGTAAACATTTTAATACGTTGAAATTGACATTTAATTCAGTGTGTCAGTAAAAAACATACTAAAAAAATTGAGTAGCTCTTAGGTGCGGGAACTCCTCGATTCCTGATGCATGTGTAATAGTGCTATCCGAAAACATGCAATACAAATCCAGAACTTTGACTCAGGTGTCAGCAGAGCATGGGTAAACATTTTAATACGTTGAAATTGACATTTAATTTAGTGTGTCAGTAAAAAATATACTAAAAAAATTGAGTAGCTCTTAGGTGCGGGAACTCCTCGATTCCTGATGCATGTGTAACAAAGCTATCCGATGCCATGCATTACAAACCCAAAACTTTGACTCAGGTGTCAGCAGAGCATGGTTAAAAAGTTAGATTAGTAAAAATCGAGATTTAATTTAGTGTATTTATCGTGAAATCATTATCAAAAATCACAACACCTGAGGAGCTGGAACTCCTCGTTTCCTGATGTATGTATAACAGAACTATCTTACCCATGCTCTGCTGACACCTGAGTCAAAGTTCTGGATTTGTATTGCATGTTGTCGGATAGCACTATTACACATGCATCAGGAAACGAAGAGTTCCTGCTCTTTGGAGCTTCTAAAATTTTTTAGTATGTTTTATACTGACACACTGAATTAAATGTCAATTTCAACTTATAAAAATCTTTACCCATGCTCTGCTGACACCTGAGTCAAAGTTCCGGGTTTGTGTTGCATGTTGTCAGATAGTTCTGTTATACATACATCAGGAAACGAGGAGTTCCAGCTCCTCAGGTGTTGTGATTTTTGATAATGATTTCACGATAAAGACACTAAATTAAATCTCGATTTTTACTAATCTAACTTTTCAACCATGCTCTGCTGACACCTGAGTCAAAGTTTTGGGTTTGTATTGCATGACATCGGATAGCTTTGTTACACATGCATCAGGAATCGAGGAGTTCCCGCACCTAAGAGCTACTAAATTTTTTTAGTATATTTTTTACTGACACACTAAATTAAATGTCAATTTCAACGTATTAAAATGTTTACCCATGCTCTGCTGACACCTGAGTCAAAGTTCTGGGGCTGTATTTCATGATATCAGATAGCTCTGTTACACATGCATCAGGAATCGAGGAGTTCCCGCACCTAAGAGCTACTCAATTTTTTTAGTATATTTTTTACTGACATACTGAATTAAATGTCAATTTCAACGTATTAAAATGTTTACCCATGCTCTGCTGACACCTGAGTCAAAGTTCGGGGTTTGTTTTGCATGTTATCGGATAGCTCTGTTACACATGCATCAGGAATCGAGGAGTTCCCGCACCTTGGAGTTACTCAATTTTTTTAGTATATTTTTTACTGACACACTGAATTAAATGTCAATTTCAACTTATTAAAATCTTTACCCATGCTCTGCTGACACCTGAGTCAAAGTTCGGGGTTTGTTTTGCATGTTATCGGATAGCTCTGTTACACATGCATCAGGAATCGAGGAGTTCCCGCACCTTGGAGCTACTCAATTTTTTTAGTATATTTTTTACTGACACACTGAATTAAATGTCAATTTCAACTTATTAAAATCTTTACCCATGCTCTGCTGACACCTGAGTCAAAGTTCTGGGTTTGTTTTGCATGTTGTTAGATAGTTCTGTTATATATACATCAGGAAACGAGGAGTTCCAGCTCCTCAGGTGTTGTGGTTTTTTATAATGATTTTACGATAAAGACACTAAATTAAATCTCGATTTTTACTAATCTAACTTTTCAACCATGCTCTGCTGACACCTGAGTCAAAGTTCTGGGTTTGTTTTGCATGTTGTCGGATAGCCCTATTACACATGCATCAGGAATCGAGGAGTTTCCGCACCTAAGAGCTACTCAATTTTTTTAGTATGTTTTTCACTGACACACTGAATTAAATGTCAATTTCAACGTATTAAAATGTTTACCCATGCTCTGCTGACACCTGAGTCAAAGTTCTGGATTTGTATTGCATGTTTTCGGATAGCACTATTACACATGCATCAGGAATCGAGGAGTTCCCGCACCTAAGAGCTACTCAATTTTTTTAGTATGTTTTTTACTGACACACTGAATTAAATGTCAATTTCAACGTATTAAAATGTTTACCCATGCTCTGCTGACACCTGAGTCAATGTTCCGGGTTTGTGTTGCATGTTGTCAGATAGTTCTGTTATACATACATCAGGAAACGAGGAGTTCCAGCTCCTCAGGTGTTGTGGTTTTTTATAATGATTTTACGATAAAGACACTAAATTAAATCTCGATTTTTACTAATCTAACTTTTCAACCATGCTCTGCTGACACCTGAGTCAAAGTTCTGGGTTTGTTTTGCATGTTGTCGGATAGCCCTATTACACATGCATCAGGAATCGAGGAGTTTCCGCACCTAAGAGCTACTCAATTTTTTTAGTATGTTTTTCACTGACACACTGAATTAAATGTCAATTTCAACGTATTAAAATGTTTACCCATGCTCTGCTGACACCTGAGTCAAAGTTCTGGATTTGTATTGCATGTTTTCGGATAGCACTATTACACATGCATCAGGAATCGAGGAGTTCCCGCACCTAAGAGCTACTCAATTTTTTTAGTATGTTTTTTACTGACACACTGAATTAAATGTCAATTTCAACGTATTAAAATGTTTACCCATGCTCTGCTGACACCTGAGTCAATGTTCCGGGTTTGTGTTGCATGTTGTCAGATAGTTCTGTTATACATACATCAGGAAACGAGGAGTTCCAGCTCCTCAGGTTTTGTGGTTTTTGATAATGATTTCACGATAAAGACACTAAATTAAATCTCGATTTTTACTAATCTAACTTTTCAACCATGCTCTGCTGACACCTGAGTCAAAGTTCTGGGTTTGTATTGCATGTTTTCGGATAGCCCTATTACACATGCATCAGGAATCGAGGAGTTCCCGCACCTTGGACCTACTCAATTTTTTTAGTATATTTTTTACTGACACACTGAAGTAAATATCAATTTCAACGTATTAAAATTTTTACCCATGCTCTGCTGACACCTGAGTCAAAGTTCTGGGTTTGTATTGCATGTTATCGGATAGCTCTGTTACACATACATCAGGAAACGAGGAGTTATAGCTCCTCAGGTGTTGTGGTTTTTTATAATGATTTCACGATAAAGACACTAAATTAAATCTCGATTTTTACTAATCTAACTTTTCAACCATGCTCTGCTGACACCTGAGTCAAAGTTCTGGGTTTGTTTTGCATGTTGTCGAATAGTTCTGTTACACATGCATCAGGAAACGAAGAGTTCCTGCTCCTTGGAGCTTCTAAAATTTTTTAGTAAGTTTTTTACTGATACACTAAATTAAATATCAATTTCAAATTATATAAACTATTACCCATGCTCTGCTGACATCTGAGTCAGAGTTCTGGGTTTATATTGCATGTTATCGGATAGTTCTGTTACACATGCATCAGGAAACGAAGAGTTCCCGCACCTTGGTGCTTCTCAATTTTTTTAGTATATTTTTTACTGACACACTGAATTAAATGTCAATTTCAACTTATAAAAATGTTTACCCATGCTCTGCTGACACCTGAGTCAAAGTTCTGGGTTTGTATTGCATGTTATCGGATAGCTCTGTTACACATACATCAGGAAACGAGGAGTTCCAGCTCCTTAGGTGTTGTGGTTTTTTATAATGATTTCACGATAAAGACACTAAATTAAATCTCGATTTTTACTAATCTAACTTTTCAACCATGCTCTGCTGACACCTGAGTCAAAGTTCTGGGTTTGTTTTGCATGTTGTCGGATAGCTCTGTTACACATGCATCAGGAAACGAAGAGTTCCTGCTCCTTGGAGTTTCTAAAATTTTTTAGTAAGTTTTTTACTGATACACTAAATTAAATATCAATTTCAAATTATATAAACTATTACCCATGCTCTGCTGACATCTGAGTCAGAGTTCTGGGTTTATATTGCATGTTATCGGATAGTTCTGTTACACATGCATCAGGAAACGAAGAGTTCCCGCACCTTGGACCTACTCAATTTTTTTAGTATATTTTTAACTGACACACTGAAGTAAATATCAATTTCAACGTATTAAAATTTTTACCCATGCTCTGCTGACACCTGAGTCAAAGTTCCGGGTTTGTGTTGCATGTTGTTAGATAGTTCTGTTATATGTTCATCAGGAAACGAGGAGTTCCAGCTCCTAAGTTGTTGTGGTTTTTTATAATGATTTTACGATAAAGACACTAAATTAAATCTCGATTTTTACTAATCTAACTTTTCAACCATGCTCTGCTGACACCTGAGTCAAAGTTCTGGGTTTGTATTGCATATTATCAGATAGCTCTGTTACACGTGCATCAGGAATCAAGGAGTTCCCGCACCTTGGTGCTACTCAATTTTTTTAGTATATTTATACTGACACACTGAATTAAATGTCAATTTCAACTTATAAAAATCTTTACCCATGCTCTGCTGACACCTGAGTCAAAGTTCCGGGTTTGTGTTGCATATTTTCGGATAGCTCTGTAACATATGCATCAGGAATCGAGGAGTTCCTGCACCTAAGAGCAACTCAATTTTTTTAGTATATTTTTTACTGACACACTGAATTAAATGTCAATTTCAACGTATTAAAATGTTTACCCATGCTCTGCTGATACCTGAGTCAAAGTACTGGGTCTGTATTTCATGATATCAGATAGCTCTGTTACACATGCATCAGGAATCGAGGAGTTCCCGCACATAAAAGCTACTCAATTTTTTTAGTATATTTATACTGACACACTGAATTAAATGTCAATTTCAACTTATAAAAATCATTACCCATGCTCTGCTGACACCTGAGTCAAAGTTCCGGGTTTGTGTTGCATATTATCGGATAGCTCTGTAAAATATGCATCAGGAATCGAGGAGTTCCCGCACCTAAGAGCTACTCAATTTTTTTAGTATATTTTTTACTGACACACTGAATTAAATGTCAATTTCAACGTATTAAAATGTTTACCCATGCTCTGCTGACACCTGAGTCAAAGTTCTGGGTTTGTATTGCATATTATCAGATAGCTCTGTTACACGTGCATCAGGAATCAAGGAGTTCCCGCACCTTGGTGCTACTCAATTTTTTTAGTATGTTTATACTGACACACTGAATTAAATGTCAATTTCAACTTATAAAAATCTTTACCCATGCTCTGCTGACACCTGAGTCAAAGTTCCGGGTTTGTTTTGCATATTTTCGGATAGCTCTGTAACATATGCATCAGGAATCGAGGAGTTCCCGCACCTAAGAGCAACTCAATTTTTTTAGTATATTTTTTACTGACACACTGAATTAAATGTCAATTTCAACGTATTAAAATGTTTACCCATGCTCTGCTGACACCTGAGTCAAAGTTCTGGGTTTGTATTGCATATTATCAGATAGCTCTGTTACACGTGCATCAGGAATCAAGGAGTTCCCGCACCTTGGTGCTACTCAATTTTTTTAGTATGTTTATACTGACACACTGAATTAAATGTCAATTTCAACTTATAAAAATCTTTACCCATGCTCTGCTGACACCTGAGTCAAAGTTCCGGGTTTGTGTTGCATGTTGTTAGATAGTTCTGTTATATGTTCATCAGGAAACGAGGAGTTCCAGCTCCTAAGTTGTTGTGGTTTTTTATAATGATTTTACGATTAAGACACTAAATTAAATCTCGATTTTTACTAATCTAACTTTTCACCCATGCTCTGCTGACACCTGAGTCAAAGTTCTGGGTTTGTATTGCATGTTAACAGATAGCTCTGTTACACGTGCATCAGGAATCAAGGAGTTCCCGCACCTTGGTGCTACTCAATTTTTTTAGTATATTTTTTACTGACACACTGAATTAAATGTCAATTTCAACTTATAAATATCTTTACCCATGCTCTGCTGACACCTGAGTCAAAGTTCCGGGTTTGTTTTGCATATTTTCGGATAGCTCTGTAACATATGCATCAGGAATCGAGGAGTTCCCGCACCTAAGAGCAACTCAATTTTTTTAGTATATTTTTTACTGACACACTGAATTAAATGTCAATTTCAACGTATTAAAATGTTTACCCATGCTCTGCTGACACCTGAGTCAAAGTTCTGGGTTTGTATTGCATATTATCAGATAGCTCTGTTACACGTGCATCAGGAATCAAGGAGTTCCCGCACCTTGGTGCTACTCAATTTTTTTAGTATGTTTATACTGACACACTGAATTAAATGTCAATTTCAACTTATAAAAATCTTTACCCATGCTCTGCTGACACCTGAGTCAAAGTTCCGGGTTTGTGTTGCATGTTGTTAGATAGTTCTGTTATATGTTCATCAGGAAACGAGGAGTTCCAGCTCCTAAGTTGTTGTGGTTTTTTAAAATGATTTTACGATTAAGACACTAAATTAAATCTCGATTTTTACTAATCTAACTTTTCACCCATGCTCTGCTGACACCTGAGTCAAAGTTCTGGGTTTGTATTGCATGTTAACAGATAGCTCTGTTACACGTGCATCAGGAATCAAGGAGTTCCCGCACCTTGGTGCTACTCAATTTTTTTAGTATATTTTTTACTGACACACTGAATTAAATGTCAATTTCAACTTATTAAAATGTTTACCCATGCTCTGCTGACACCTGAGTCAAAGTTCTGGGTTTGTATTGCATGTTATCAGATAGCTCTGTTACACGTGCATCAGGAATCAAGGAGTTCCCGCACCTTGGTGCTACTCAATTTTTTTAGTTTATTTTTTACTGACACACTGAATTATATGTCAATTTCAACGTATTAAAATGTTTACCCATGCTCTGCTGACACCTGAGTCAAAGTTCTGGGTTTGTATTGCATGTTATCGGATAGCTCTGTTACACATGCATCAGGAATCGAGAAGTTCCCGCACATAAGAGCTACTCAATTTTTTAAGTATATTTTTTACTGACACACTGAATTAAATGTCAATTTCAACTTATAAAAATCTTTACCCATGCTCTGCTGACACCTGAGTCAAAGTTCCGGGTTTGTGTTGCATGTTGTTAGATAGATCTGTTATATGTTCATCAGGAAACGAGGAGTTCCAGCTCCTAAGTTGTTGTGGTTTTTTATAATGATTTTACGATAAAGACGCTAAATTAAATCTCGATTTTTACTAATCTAACTATTCACCCATGCTCTGCTGACACCTGAGTCAAAGTTCTGGGTTTGTATTGCATGTTAACAGATAGCTCTGTTACACGTGCATCAGGAATCAAGGAGTTCCCGCACCTTGGTGCTACTCAATTTTTTTAGTATATTTTTTACTGACACACTGAATTAAATGTCAATTTCAACTTATTAAAATGTTTACCCATGCTCTGCTGACACCTGAGTCAAAGTTCTGGGTTTGTATTGCATGTTATCGGATAGCTCTGTTACACTTGCATCAGGAATCGAGGAGTTCCCGCACCTTGGAGCTACTCAATTTTTTTAGTATATTTTTTACTGACACACTGAATTAAATGTCAATTTCAACGTATTAAAATGTTTACCCATGCTCTGCTGACACCTGAGTCAAAGTTCTGGGTTTGTATTGCATGTTATCGGATAGCTCTGTTACACATACATCAGGAAACGAGGAGTTCCCGCACCTTGGACCTACTCAATTTTTTTAGTATATTTTTTACTGACACACTGAATTAAATGTCAATTTCAACGTATTAAAATGTTTACCCATGCTCTGCTGACACCTGAGTCAAAGTTCTGGGTCTGTTTTTCATGATATCAGATAGCTCTGTTACACATGCATCAGGAATCGAGGAGTTCCCGCACCTTGGAGCTACTCAATTTTTTTAGTATATTTTTTACTGACACACTGAATTAAATGTCAATTTCAACGTATTAAAATATTTACCCATGCACTGCTGACACCTGAGTCAAAGTTCTGGGTTTGTATTGCATGTTATCGGATAGCTCTGTTACACATGCATCAGGAATCGAGGAGTTCCCGCACATAAGAGCTACTCAATTTTTTTAGTATATTTTTTACTGACACACTGAATTAAATGTCAATTTCAACTTATAAAATCTTTACCCATGCTCTGCTGACACCTGAGTCAAAATTCCGGGTTTGTGTTGCATGTTGTCAGATAGTTCTGTTATACATACATCAGGAAACGAGGAGTTCCAGCTCCTCAGGTGTTGTGGTTTTTTATAATGATTTCACGATAAAGACACTAAATTAAATCTCGATTTTTACAAATCTAACTTTTCAACCATGCTCTGCTGACACCTGAGTCAAAGTTCTGGGTTTGTATTGCATGTTATCAGATAGCTCTATTACACGTGCATCAGGAATCAAGGAGTTCCCGCACCTTGGTGCTACTCAATTTTTTTAGTATATTTATACTGACACACTGAATTAAATGTCAATTTCAACTTATAAAAATCTTTACCCATGCTCTGCTGACACCTGAGTCAAAGTTCCGGGTTTGTGTTGCATACTATCGGATAGCTCTGTAAAATATGCATCAGGAATCGAGGAGTTCCCGCACCTAAGAGCTACTCAATTTTTTTAGTATATTTTTTACTGACACACTGAATTAAATGTCAATTTCAACGTATTAAAATGTTTACCCATGCTCTGCTGACACCTGAGTCAAAGTACTGGGTCTGTATTTCATGATATCAGATAGCTCTGTTACACATGCATCAGGAATCGAGGAGTTCCCGCACCTTGGAGCTACTAAATTTTTTTAGTATATTTTTTACTGACACACTGAATTAAATGTCAATTTCAACTTATAAAAATCTTTACCCATGCTCTGCTGACACCTGAGTCAAAGTTCCGGGTTTGTGTTGCATGTTGTTAGATAGTTCTGTTATATGTTCATCAGGAAACGAGGAGTTCCAGCTCCTAAGTTGTTGTGGTTTTTTATAATGATTTTACGATAAAGACACTAAATTAAATCTCGATTTTTACTAATCTAACATTTCACCCATGCTCTGCTGACACCTGAGTCAAAGTTCTGGGTTTGTATTGCATGTTATCAGATAGCTCTGTTACACATGCATCAGGAATCAAGGAGTTTCCGCACCTTGGAGCTACTCCATTTTTTTAGTATATTTTTTACTGACACACTGAATTAAATGTCAATTTCAACTTATAAAAATCTTTACCCATGCTCTGCTGACACCTGAGTCAAAGTTCCGGGTTTGTGTTGCATGTTGTCAGATAGTTCTGTTATACATACATCAGGAAACGAGGAGTTCCAGCTCCTCAGGTGTTGTGGTTTTTTATAATGATTTTACGATAAAGACACTAAATTAAATCTCGATTTTTACTAATCTAACTGTTCAACCATGCTCTGCTGACACCTGAGTCAAAGTTCTGGGTTTGTTTTGCATGTTGTCGGATAGCTCTATTACACATGCATCAGGAATCGAGGAGTTCCCGCACCTAAGAGCTACTGAATTTTTTTAGTATATTTTTTACTGACACACTGAATTAAATGTCAATTGCAACGTATTAAAATGTTTACCCATGCTCTGCTGACACCTGAGTCAAAGTTCCGGGTTTGTGTTGCATGTTGTTAGATAGTTCTTTTATATGTTCACCAGGAAACGAGGATTTCCAGCTCCTAAGTTGTTGTGGTTTTTTATAATGATTTTACGATAAAGACACTAAATTAAATCTCGATTTTTACTAATCTAACTTTTCAACCATGCTCTGCTGACACCTGAGTCAAAGTTCTGGGTTTGTATTGCATGTTATCAGATAGCTCTGTTACACATGCATCAGGAATCAAGGAGTTCCCGCACCTTGGTGCTACTCAATTTTTTTAGTATATTTTTTACTGACACACTGAATTAAATGTCAATTTCAACGTATTAAAATGTTTACCCATGCTCTGCTGACACCTGAGTCAAAGTTTTGGGTTTGTATTGCATGTTATCAGATATCTTTTTTACACATGCATCAGGAATCGAGGAGTTCCCGCACCTTGGAGCTACTCAATTTTTTTAGTATATTTTTTACTGACACACTGAATTAAATGTCAATTTCAATGTATTAAAATGTTTACCCATGCTCTGCTGACACCTGAGTCAAAGTTCTGGGTTTGTATTGCATGTTATCAGATAGCTCTGTTACACATGCATCAGGAATCGAGGAGTTCCCGCACCTTGGAGCTACTCAATTTTTTTAGTATATTTTTTACTGATACACTGAATTAAATATCAATTTCAACTTATCTAAACCTTTACCCATGCTTTGCTAACACCTGAGTCGGAGTTTTGGGTCATTTTTGCAAATTCTCGGTTATTTCTATAATAGATGCATCAGGAAACGAAGAGTTCCAGCTCCTCAGGTGTTCTGGTTTTTTTATAATGATTTTACGATTAAGATACTAAATTAAACCTCGATTTTTACTAATCTAACTTTTCAACCATGCTCTGCTGACACCTGAGTTACAGTTCTGGTTTATTGTTTCATGTTGTCGGATAGTTCTATCATAGATGCATCAGAAAACGAGGCATTCATGCTCCTTATTCGTATTCAAATTCTTTTTTGATCCTACTAACTTAAACACTTAATTAAACCTCGATTTCTCCCAACCTATCTTTTTCACAAGGCTCTTCTGATACTTCTGCTGATCTTCTGCTTTCATTTAGTTTTTCTTTTGTTACTAGAATCTTAGTTATTAATTTTAGCCCAAAACGTCTATGAAAATCCACAAATTACGTCATTCACGGCTATTTTATCAAAATGATTGTCTTTTTCTCGTAAAAGGCCAATTTTTTATTTTTTTATTTTTTATATTTATGTCAGCAGAACTCTTCCGGAAAAGTATTAGGAACTATAGAGCTCACCATTGTGCACCTAAATCAGTTTTAAAATTTTAATTTTGGAAAAAATGATCTGCTAACGGAAGTTAGCAGAGCATATTTTCATTCGACTTTTTTCAGGCAAAAAAGCCAGAACTATTTTTTTTAAGTATAAGGAACTCTAGAACTCATCCGCATGCCAATAGAACTCACATTTTTTCATGCTCTGCTGAGAAATGATCTGCCAAGTTCACGGACATGTGTCGCGCGGATTCAAAATTCGTCACGTAAACAAAACATCTTATAAAAG
Organism: Agrochola lychnidis; assembly: GCA_963680765.1. Classification (NCBI taxonomy): domain Eukaryota; kingdom Metazoa; phylum Arthropoda; class Insecta; order Lepidoptera; family Noctuidae; genus Agrochola; species Agrochola lychnidis. The sequence continues at coordinate 14,189,829 of OY796869.1, read as the reverse complement.
AAAACTTGAAATCATAATACCTAGTGGTGTAACCGTCAGACTGCTAAGTCATCATAGGTCTCGAGTTTGAACCCAAGGCACGCACCTCTGACTTTTCGGACTTATGTGCGTATTGTATAATTATCACTAGCTTCAAAAACGGTGAAGGAAAACATCGTGAGGAAACCTGCCTGAGAGATATTTCTCGACGGCATGTGAAGTCAAGTCAGAGGCATGGGCCTCTGACTTGACTTGGGAGTCGGTCAGTCAGAAATATGAAGCTAGTTGCCCATTCCAAAGCGTAATAGGTACCTATGGAGAAGAACGGGCAAGAAACTCCACGGACAAAAAATAATAAAAAACAACCGACCTCCAAAAAAACACTACAAAGTGAAAAATAACTTTAATTTCGGAAGTCGGTGTCTTGGGTTTTGTATTTTCGTTTTTTGCCACCGACTTCCGAAATTAAAGTTATTTTTCACTTTGTAGTGTTTTTTTGGAGGTCGGTTGTTTTTTTTTGTAAAAAGTTTTTATTTTTCACTTTTTAGTTGTGGTACCTACCCCACACACATTCGAATACCACTACCTGCTACCAGTGACAGAAACTTATCATATCATCTACATACTAAGTGGGAAAAAAATACGTATTTTGTAGCTAACTCAAAAACTATCAAAGCAAAGTTAATAAAATTTATATGGGACCAATTCGAGAGCACACCCTTTCAAACAAAAAAAGAATTTTCAAAATCGGTCCACAATTGATGGAGAAATCGGTGGACATACATAAAAAAAAAAAACAAACATTCGCGACGAACATATAACCTCCTCCTTTTTGGAAGTCGGTTAAAAAGATAAAACAAAGAACAATTTAAAAATTAAAATAAATTAAAAATAAGCCATGACAGCTAAGAGATGACCGATATTTTCGGTAACCAGTGCTGGAAAATATTATTGATTCATGTGGACGTGGTCCAGTTTAATCAAAGGTGGTCTCACATGATAAACGGCTCTTACAAACAAAAATAACACAGACATCCTCTTCAAATAATAAACTAACTCTTTGATCCCGTATCCGTTTGCGCTCACAAAATTTGCCGCGCAAATTGCTACAATTTAGACAGAACAACTATAATAAAATTAATTTGCCTTGTAAATCATGTTGATATAACTGGGTTAGATTCAGCAAAAACGTTGCGTCGTCTTCCCTGGTTGAAACTGGCCGGGTAACCGGGTCGTACGGATAACCCGGCTCCAGCCGGTAATTAACTTAAGAATTTCTGAGGCGTGGATCCAGATTTCATCGTCACTGATTCCTCCTTATGCTCGGGCCACACCAACGGAAAACGCCATTAATTATCACGATGATGGACCTTAACCCGTCGGAATTAAGTCTATCATCGCGATAATTAACGGCGTTTCTCGTTGGTGTGGCCTCAGCATTAGAGTAATGACAATAAACTTTGTGACACACGGTAAAGTCGAAGAGTACTTAGTTAATAATACCAGCCTATATTAGCCGTCGGTGCCGGCTGTCGCTGAAAACCAGCGCTGGCGTTCTGTCTTGCATAGGGTCGTAGCATAATGCTGAGCGATAGCCGATTTGCGTGGATGTGACGCATGCTTCCCCCAACCTTATCTCATTTTTGTATTTCAAACAATTTTTTCTGCGTCATGTTTACCGTAAATAAACGTTTTTTCTTTCTTTTTCTTTTCTTTCTATATTACTGTCCCACTGCAGGGCAAAGGCCTCTTCTCATGCAGAGAAGGCATGAGCATTGATCACCAAGCTGAAGACGGATTGGCGATTTCAGACTTACCTATACTCCATTTGAAATAAGATTAGACATTTAAACAAACTTTTTTTACAGTCCGTGCAACCGATTTTGATTTCTATTGCGTTAGAGATATGACAAATGGCAGCTGCAGTAAACACTTGGTATTGTAACTACTTTTTGCTTTTAATGCCATCCTTATGCCTACGGTATAGAAGTCAAAATCGGTTGAACGGACTGTAAAAAAGGTTTGTTTAAATGTTTAATCTTATTTCAAATGGAGTATAGATATCAATTAAAAGTCCAGGTTTCTTCACGATGTTTTCCTTCACCAATGTCAGTGATGTCCAAGATTTAGAAAATACTGAATTGAAAAACTCACAATTGTAGTCGCCCGGTTTTGAACCCACGACCTTGTTCATGAGACGCGAGGCTGTAATCACTGGGCCATCAATACATAAAAAAGAATAGTTATAGATAGTAACTAATCTTCAATAACAATTTTTACAAGTCGTTATATAACGTTCGATCGAACCCCACCTATTATGCACACCTACCTACCTACCTATTATGCATTACCTATTTATGTACTGTTATTTTATTTGTAATTAATTTTTAAGCTATTGCATAGCTTTTATCGCGGGCTTTGAGCGCGGCGAGCGAATCAAGAAATTTCGTAACGAAAAAAACCTAACACCCCCCACTCCGCCTACCATGTAATGACGGATGATGACATAAAACAAAAATTACGTTCAAGTGTAGTGTTGACAAATAGGAAGTATGGAGGTTACAAATGCTATGCAATAGCTTTACCGCGGCAGTCCCCGAGTGCCACACGTTTTTTTTAGTGTTTGTTTTTTAATAGAAAAAAATCTTTGTTCCTCTCAAACAGAGCACCTGCCATGCAATCTCTTCACCAACTTTAGCTGACTGGTAGAGAATGCCTAAGGTATTAAGTCCGCCTTTGTACCTTTTTGAGTGTGAAAATTTTAAATAAATAAATAACGTAAACTATTTGTGGTGGCATCCACATTGCCACATGCGATCTATGCATCACACTGACGTCACGCAAAATCCTGCATCGCGCAAGCAAAGTTTACTACGCGACTAGCATTTATACGACGTCCTGACATCAATCTTCGGGCATTTGCCCACCAGACACAACACCCGTGTCATCGGAGGATCCTCCCTTTTCTATGGAGAATGAGTGAACTTTACACCTTGTTCCTCATACATTTATATACCTACTTAATAAAATCACTACGATTTGTAAGTTGGACTTCTTCTCTTTTACATTTATAACTTCAATTTTATTTTAGATGTAACAAAATTTCACACAAAACGTTTCGTTTGTGGTTTTTTGACACAAAGTTAATCATCGTTTTAATTTCAACGTAATAATTATGAGACCCAAATTCCAGGAAAGCCTTGTTTCATTTACGTACCATTGAATTCTTAACAGGAAAAGGTACCTCCGATTTGGAATTTGAATACTTAATTTAACACTTGTGGCTGATCTTGTTATCCAAAGACCTGTCCTGACCTGTGTGACCTGAGTATCTGTTGTATTATTTATCAGAAACCTCTGCTTCACAGGGGTGCAACGGGGACATGTCAAAACATCGAGATTTCTTTGCTGTATTTAAGTTAAATATTAATGTTTTACTCATAAATCTTCCGGAATAAATGCTATAAAAGATGTTGAAAACGGCATCAAAATCTACTGTGTAGTTTAGAAGAGCTAAGCTGTCACACAGACAGACACGAAAACCGACTTTGTTTTATACTTTGTATAAACTGTACTCCATTTGAAATAAAATTACACATTTAAAAAAACCTTTTTTACAATCTGTTCAACCAAACTTGACTTCTATTGCGTTGATGGCATGACGAATGGCAGCTGCAGTAAACAGTTGGTATTGTAACCACTTTTTTATATTTATGCCATCCTTATGCCTACGGTATAGAAGTCAAAATCGGTTGAACGGACTGTAAAAAGGTTTGTTTAAATATTTAATGTTATTTCAAATGGAGTATAGTTTATAAACGATATAGTTTGAATAAAGTCTCAGACCTAAAATATAATGTAAACAAACAAAACTCAGCTTGTCACCTGTAATCATGTCAACTTCCAACATTAAACATGTCTTTAACATAAATAAACGTGTACAACAACATTACACACCACTGCATGAATTATTAAATGGTTTGTGATGCTTACATTCCGTGTGTTCATTGGTAATGTTGCCTTCGTCGCAATATTTGAATCAAAAGATAACACTAATTTTGATTGTTTTCTTTTATTTTTGGCGTATTGTTTGACAAGGGCTTGATGAAATAGATATAAGTTTGATTTTTGTGCAATTATTTATATTTGAACGACGACGATTAGCTGCTGCTCGTGGTTCGCCCGTGTGGACCCCAATAATGTCCAAGTAGCCTCTTACTCCTTATGACATCAGCTATCTGCCAGTGAAGTTCTCGTCAAAATTGGTCTAGCCGTTTCAGAGATTAGCCGGAACAAACTGAAAGACAGAAAAAAATATTTTTTTCTAATCTTTTTTTTGTTTTCAATACCGTCTATACTTTCATAAGCAATTAGTAAAAAGCTGTTATTTTAACATTACAAAGAGACACTTCATTTTTATTTATTTGTAAAGATGAGATTATTTTTTCATTCGAGTTTAGTGTCTATAAGAAAAGAGGCAGACTAAAGAAAAGATGGATGGACTTTGTGAAAGATGATAATATGACATGACGTTTGATAAAGATATATGGTAGCGAGAGGCATACTCTCCCGACTGAAGTTATATTACAAATAAATCCAGGAGGATGGTAATCAATCAATCAAATGAAATCATTTAATTTCCAGATCATACAATCTATGTTGTTAGTGATATTTGGCAAATTTTGGTCATAATTACTAATAATGTCCAAATTACTACAATAATGTCAAAATCACTACAATAATGTCAAAATCACTAAAATAATGACAAAATCATTAATAATTTTAAAATGATTAATGAGACAATAACCAAATATGCAATAATTAATTTTAATGTGCGCGACGATGTCATGAATGCGATGATGTGTGTGTCGTGACGATGTAGTTTAAGGAGACTTGAATACAGATGTTTATGACAACAATCGTTAAAGAAAATTATAGTCGAAAAATCAGGGAAATTGTATTCTAAGACAAAAGAGGGGATCCCGACCATGTACAAAAACAAGTATAAGCTGGCCAGGCATTCTATTGCACCCTAGGTAAAATTTCTACATTTCTATTTGTAATTTTTATGGTGTACATAATAAAGAATATTTTATCTATCTATCTATTACAACTGCGTACTATGTCAGGCCAGTCCAAGGTCAAAGTATTACTCTACAATCAGCGCTCGGTGTGGCAACACGCCGTGTTCGGGTTCGCGACAAGTCAATCGTCATCCTGAGGATGCCTCATTGAGAGGTAAAACACGTGTTGATTTCTTACAGGGTTTTTTATGGCTCTTTAGGAATAGTTAAGCGGAACAGGTTACTAAATATATCTACGTCTATTGTATTTTTTATAATGGATTTCCGCAAGGTCACGCCTGAATCAGTTCTGTCAAAATATTACCCCTGATGTGAGGCCGAACCTCACAATATTTGAGAGAAGCTTAAGTCTTATAATGACTAGATTTAAGAATAGAGAGGTCCTGGGTTAGATTCCTGGGTCGGGCAAATTGCTATTGGGTTTTTCCATCTGGAATTTCTCAGTAGCAGCCCGGAGTCTGGATTTGTGCGCAGTCGATGGCCGCCCCCTATTACATGGAACTCAAACATAACTGGCGAAATGTGGGTGTACTATAGGTTCATGTCTGCTTAACCCTTCGGGGAATACAGGCGTGATGTTATGTGTTATGTCTTGTTATGTTATGTCTAAGAATAGAAGTTTTCAGACATGCTTGTTCAAACACTGGAATTTATCAACTTTCATTATTGGCAACACTGTTTTCCTGCCAAGGTTTTAACTTGTTATCCCCGAGAGAGCTTTTTAAAGTACCAAGTGTAGGCGTTTATTTACGCCGCCCACAGGAATTGCTTTACCGAACGACGTGTCTCGTGGCTAGTTTCGGTGCCAAAAGTGATTATGTCTGGGGACAGAAGTAAAACTGTTTTATTTAATCTGTTCAGGTTTGTTTGGTTCAAAGAGAAAATTGCGCCAACTCCTTTCAACAGCATGTAAGTTTCTCTACAAATCGAATAAAACAATTTTAAAAGCTGCTTTAACCGAGCTTTTTCGTCATGGAATTGTAAATCCACACGTCGCATTACGAGCCTAAACCCACTCTAGCAAAAGTATATGTGAGAACGTTGTGGGCCTAGTGGACTGTAGATATGTTGATCATCTTCTATTTTACACTGTCCTCCCATCTAATCTAATCCAACTAGCCTGTATTGTTCCACTGCAGGACAAAAGCCTCCCTCTCCCTTTTCCACACAATTCTGTCTATTGCTAGTGTCGGCCAGTCCTTTCGGTAGGAGTCAAGCTCGTCCCGCCATCTTCGTCTCGGCCTGCCGCGATGTCGTCGTGCGTCGTGGGACCCAATCGGTGGTTCGTTTAGTCCATTTGTCATCTGACATGCAGTAGACATGTTTGGTCCAGTCCCACTTAAGCTTAGCGGCTTTCTGGGTAACGTTCTCGACCTTGGTGTTGGCGCGCAGTGTTGTGTCTTTTATACGGTCTGAAATTCGAACCCCCAGTATACTGCGTTCCATGGTTCGCTGGCCATACCAATTATTTTTAAAAGAATAACCGTGGATTTTCTTACCGGACTTCTCCATAGGAAACAATCCATTGGAACCGTGCACCTAACATCTGACGTTTCATGAGTGTCCATGTAGGTTTATGTGAAATAAAATATATTGATTTAATACTAGATTTAGATTTGATTTTATACTAGATATTTTATACTATAAACTAGATATATTCTATTTCTGCGAAGTGCGGGAAAATTACCAACTGACGCCTTCAAAAGTGAATGCACGTAATTATTTATAGTAAGTTAGTATTAAGATTATTTAAAAGTGTTTCAGCATACAGATATACCCATTAAGGTTTTTGTGATGTTTGCGTTTATATTTTGTTTTGCTCCTCAATCTATACATATAATAAAATCGTAGCGAAGTCAAAACTGTACATTGAATATTTTTGAAAAAAAGTAATTGCTACGAGGTCTAGGATCGATTCTAATGCCGAAAATATTTTTTTTAGAATTTTTGTCTGTTTGTCTGTTTGTCTGTTTGTCTGTATGTATGTTCCAGCATCACGCAAATTCTACCGGACAGATTCTGTTAAAAAATAAAATCGTAGCGAAGTCAAAACTGTACATTGAATATTTTTGAAAAAAAGTAATTGCTACGAGGTCTAGGATCGATTCTAATGCCGAAAATATTTTTTTTAGAATTTTTGTCTGTTTGTCTGTTTGTCTGTATGTATGTTCCAGCATCAAGCAAATTCTACCGGACAGATTCTGTTAAAATTTTGCATAGATATTCCCTGTGTGTCTGGTCAAACTATAGGGTATAAACTATCACGCTATTTACTATGGGGGACGAGCAATATTACATTATGTTGTATTTTTATGTTCTAGCATGACGCAAATTCTACCGGATAGATTCTGTTAAAATTTTGCATAGGTGTTCCCTATAAGTCTGGTCAAACTATAGGGTATAAACTATCACGCTATTTACTATGGGGGACGAGCAATATTATATTATGTTCGTATTTTTGGGAAAAAACGCGCCAAAATTTTAGGATATTGTAGATGGTTATCGATTTAACTTTTTAAATGATTATCATCACGCTATACCTTTATGGAACTAAGCAGTCAATCAAAAAATATATAGGAATGGCTATTTTAGACAAGATTCAACAAAGCAATTAGCTCAGCGGTTGGGCGGTTGCTTTGTAAACGTGGGGTTGTAAGTTCGATTCCCACCTACGGTTTTTTTTTCTTTTTTTTCACATTTTGTTATACGATTATTATTTTTTTTGATAATCTACCTATAATCTATAGATATAATAAAATCGTAACGAAGTTAATTTTTTTTAAAGAAAGTTATTGCTAAGAGGTCTGGGATCGATTCTTATGCGGAAAATAAAGTTTTTAGAATGTTTGTCTGTACCAACCGTAGGGCATAAACTATCACGCTATTTGCTATGGGGGATGAGCAATATTACATCATGTTCGTATTTTTCTCTGCAAATTGTAAAAGGACGCGCCAAAAGGTTGGGATATTGTAGATAGGTAGTTACCGATTTAACTTTTTAAATGATTATCATCACGCTACCTTTTATATAGGAACGGCTATTTTAGCTAACTTTCAACAAAGCGAATAAGTAAGCGATTGGACGAATGATTTGAAGTCCTGAGGGCCTACCACCAGCTTAAAAGCAGTATTATTTTAATATTACTTTAGTTTACTTCAGTGTGGGAAAGAGATGAAGCTCTACAGGATGTATAGCTCCATTTCTTTCTCCCACTGAAGTAACATTAAAAAAATACTGCTTTATGAGCTGGTGGTAGGCCGCCCGGGGTAGTAAGTTCGATTTACATCTGTTTTTTTAAACTCTTTTTGTAAAACGATTTTTTTTTGGATTGTGTATGTAATAGTTCATAGAATGTATTAATTCACAAAAAATGGAAAACTTCGTAAGCTATGGGAAACTACTAAGTTACAAGTACTTTACAGTCACAAAACATTCAAGGTTGTATTCTGATCATTTTAGATCAAAAGACTGTAGGAATAAAATGTTTTTTTACAGATTTTGACAGCAGATTTGTCCTAGCGATTTTATAATATGTATGTGGATCTTCTGGAATCGCTGCCACACTGCTTCCTGGTGGCAAAACAGCGCACGTCATGTTTAAGATTCCCATCGATTTAGAGAGCAACGAAACACCTGTTTGTGGGGTGTCACGCAACAGTAACAAGGGATGTGTGCTTAGGGGATTGCGCTTCGTCGTATGGGATGAATGCGTTATGGCAAAAAGGAAAGCAGTGGAAACTGTAAACAGAACCCTGCAGGACATCCGCAGAAACCAAGATATGATGGGTGGTGTCACAGTTTTGACAAAAAAAGTGAAAACTTCGTTGAAAAGGTCGACTCTATGGTCGAGAGTTCATAAACTGCGCTTGACCATCATCATACGAGCTCGGCTTGGCGGTAATTCAAATGCTCAAGAATTCTCCGATGTTCTTCTAAAAGTTGGTGAAAGCACTCTACCAGAGACTCTTGGTAGAGTAGATCCCACTTTAGAAGATCTTATTTGTCTGATATACCTATATAACTTGAAAGATAGGGTAGGTAGGGTAGGTAGGGTAGGTAGGGTAGATAGGGTAGGTAGGGTAGGTAGGGTAGGTAGGGTAGGTAGGGTAGGTAGGGTAGGTAGGGTAGGTAGGGTAGGTAGGGTTCAGTCAAATACCGTACCAAGAGAATTCTTAGGTGTGTTTCCGTTTTAACTCCGAAGATGATCAAGCTACAGCGATCAACCACAGTATTCTCTCAGAAATTGAAGGGAGTGAAGTGATATACACCTCCATTAATAGTGATGTGGAGGAAGATGATGCCAAATATCATCCCGTAGAATTTCTCAATTTACAAATAGAAAGAAAAGAAAGAAAGATAGAAAAAACATTTATTTGGACACAGTTCGCAAAACACAAAACACAAATTACAGTGGAAATAAAAAATAGTGTTTTTAAAACAATAGTGTGTGCCTCACGGCTGCGCCAAAAAGGTTCATTTCAGCATTAAATGGCAAGTGGACTTCCGGTTGTATATCTGTGTAACGGAAACCAGCTCAAAGTCATGTCTTTGCAGAGAAACGTCATCGAGGTGGAAATTCTAACAGGTTGTGGCGATGGTGAGACAGTGTTTATAGCGCGTATAAAGTACAAATTCCCCACCATTACCAGTTAAAGCGCGTGCAGTTCTCTGGGAGTGTATGCTTTGCGATCAACAAGTCACAGGGGCCGACACTAAAGGCTGAAGGCTGCGGGTGTCGACCTCAGGATAAGCTGCTTCTCACACGGACAACTGTTACGTCGCTTGCTCCCGAGTCACCATTCCTGACTCTCTGTATATTTTGGCTGCTGAGAATAAAACTACAAACGTAGTATACAGGGAAGTTTTATAAAAATGTGGCTGTTATTGTAGTATATTGTGATGTCTTACGATTTCCATGCGAACGAAGTCGCGGGCAGAAGCTAGTTTATAAATAATAAAGATCGGTGTCCCGACATACTCCTTCGGACCCTAACGCCGAAGCTGTGTAACGGAACCCGGCTCAAAGTCGTGTCTTTACAGAGAAATGTCATCGAGGCGGATATTCTAACAGGTTATGGCGTTGGCGAGACAACCGCGTAATTACCCCTTCCAGTTTAAGCGCGTGCAGTTCCCTGTGAGCGTATGCTTTGCGATCATAGGGGCAGACACTGAAGACTGCGAGCGTCGACCTCAGGACAAGCTGCTTCTCACACGGAAAACTGTACGTCGTTTGCTCCCGTGTCACCAGTCCTGACTCTGTATATTTTTGCTGCTGAGAACAAAACTACAAACGTACGTAGTATACAGGGAAGTTTTTAAGTTATAAAATGGGGCTATTATTGTAGTATTTTGTGGTGTCTTACGACTTCCACGTGAATGAAGTCGTAGGTAGAAGCTAGTCACTACATAGTATAAAACAAAGTCGCTTTCTCTGTCCCTATATCCCTATGTATGCTTAAATCTTTAAAACTACGCAACGGATTTTGATGCGGTTTTTTTTTAATAGATAGAGTGATTGAAGAGAAAGGTTTATATGTATAATAACCCGGTTTATACCCATGCGAAGCCGGACCGGGTCGCTAGTAAACAATAAAATAAAAATAAAAAAACTTTTTACAAAAAAAAAACAACCGACCTCCAAAAAAGAAAACACTACAAAGTGAAAAATAACTTTAATTTCGGAAGTCGGTGTCTTGGGTTTTGTATTTTCGTTTTTTGCCACCGACTTCCGAAATTAAAGTTATTTTTCACTTTGTAGTGTTTTTTTTTGGAGGTCGGTTGTTTTTTTTTTGTAAAAAGTTTTTATTTTTCACTTTTTAGTTGTGGTACCTACCCCACACACATTCGAATACCACTACCTGCTACCAGTGACAGAAACTTATCATATCATCTACATAATAAGTGGGAAAAAAAAACGTATTTTGTAGCTAACTCAAAAACTATCCAAGCAAAGTTAATAAAATTTATATGGGACCAATCCCAGAGCACACCCTTTCAAACAAAAAAAGAATTTTCAAAATCGGTCCACAATTGACGGAGAAATCGGTGGACATACATAAAAAAAAAAAAAAACAAACATACGCGACGAACATATAACCTCCTCCTTTTTGGAAGTCGGTTAAAAAGTACTTGCCAAGGCGTGCATTTAAAATTCTGTACTTACATTATTGATTTAGGTATAAATTAGTTTTGTTGTTTTGTATTTTATCGTAATATTGTATTGTTAATGTATTGTTTGATGAAGGTATCTGAGTGAGACATGACCGCAATGTCATTGATGCATTACATACAATGGTTGCATATTATATCAAAATCAATTCCTGCGGCCTCCAAGGTTGACCGTTGATCTCGTAAAGACCGCAGGAATCCGCTGGTTGCGGGAAGCACAGAACCCGTCGAAGTGGCGGTGCTTCGGGGAGGCATATGTCTAGCAGTGGACGTCTTTCGGCTGAAATGATGATCTTGAAAAGTCTTTCATGTGATTTCATTTCTTGATTCTATTCACTGCTATACTCCGTTTGAAATAAGATTAGACGTTTTTTAACCTTTTTTACAGTCCGTTCAACCAATTTTGACTTCTATTGCGTTGGTGGCATGATAAATGACAGCTGCAGTAAACAGTTGGTTTGTAACCTCTTTTTTGCTTTTAGTGCCATCCTTATGCCTACGGTATAGAAGTCAAAATCGGTTGAACGGACTGTAAAAAAGGTTTGTTTAAATGTCTAATCTTATTTCAAACGGAGTATAGGTGCATAATATTACGAAGCAAAAAAAAAATCGCCTTCAAAAAACACTACAAAGTGAAAAATAAGTTTATATTCGGTAGTTGGTGTCTTTGGTTTTGTATTTTTGTTTTTTAGCCCGACTTCCGAAATTAAAGTTATTTTACACTTTCGTAGTGTTTTTTTAAAGTCATTTTATTTTTTTTTCACTTTTTAGCTGCGGTACCTACTCCACACAAATTCGTATACCACTACTTGCTATATAAATATCAGTGACAGGAAGTTATTATAGATTCATCAGTGGAAACAATTGAAGCTCACTCAAAAACTACACAAGCAAACTTAATGCAATTTATATAGAACCGCCGCGCACACTTCACTAAATTATGAAAAAGGAATCACGTAAATCGGCCCAGTAGTCACGAAGAAATCGATGAACATTCATAAACAATACAATACAGAGACGTACATAGAACCTGCTTCTTTTTAAAGGGAGCGGAGGGCTCTGTCCGTGCATGCGAATATGTTAGCCCGCAGGTTTGCACGTTGTACTGCAGACGTAAAGGTGACGCTCTTTAGAGTATTCTGTACCACCTTCTACACATGCAGCTTGTGGGAGAAGTATTCGCGAGCATCGTATGAAGCCCTTCGTGTCCAATTTAATATTGCGTTCAGAAAACTGATGGGGCTGCCAAGGCGTTGCAGTGCGTCAGGGATGTTTGCGGCGGCGCGTGTAAATTGTTTTTATACTTTATTGCGCAAGCGCGCTGCATCAATGGTGGCACGAGTCGTGGCCAGCACCAACAGGGTTCTGAAAATGAAAGCTGACAGAGTGGACTGTCCTTAAATAATTCACTGTTGTCAGTTACGTGTGTCACCGTGTTGTGTTGTTTACTAACACGTACTTTTAAGGATATTGTTACTAACCCTCTATGAGTCTTGGCTTGAAATAAAGTTTTTAATTTTATTTTATTTTTGAAGTCGGTTAAAATACGAACTTGCGCCACAACTATAAAAATCTCGTATGTTCCATTTAAAAGTATTAAGTCACCGTTCTCTTTTACAGTAAACATTTAAACTTAACGATAATAATAATAAACTGTCGTCTGTCGAGTAATAAAATAAAACAGCGGACAACATTATAAGGCAGTTTTATACACCGCCGCTGACCCTAATTTAATTTTATTGCAAAGATTTGTTGATATTGCTTGTACCAGCAGCGCAGCGCGATGCCACAGTATAAATTACTCCAGAAGAATCGATGCCTGATAATTTTCAAGAAGAAATTATTAGTTGTCTCGAAAGACGAATTCATGTTGCAAACAGCAGTTTTGGCAGCACAATAACAGCTTTTTACTGAATGCATAGGAAAGTATAATAACGATACTTGTAACAAAAAAACATTTATTTTTGTCTTTCTGTCTGTTTGTTGCGGCTAATCTTCGAAACGACCGTACCGATTTTGACAGGACTTTCACTGACAGATAGTTGATGTCATAAGGAGTAACTTGGCCAACTACTTTAATTTGAGAAAAACAAAAAGAATTAGGATCCACGCGGGCGATGTCGCGGGTAGCACCTGGTACTATGTATGAGTGTATCATGTCATATAATGCTTATATTATGCAACAACTATCGAGTCTTTAACTTTTGATTGAGGCGGGATTATTATCGAACAGAACCATGATAGGTACGAGATAAATAAAATTGCAATCACCAGTTATTTTCTCTTAAAATACTGAAATAATTTTCTGAAATAAATCTAGTTACCTATCGAACAATAAATTATTTATAGCTGCAATTATAATCTCATTATGAGCAACCGCACTGAGTAATGTATTTTATAATCTGCATGAGTTTTTTGAGAAAAGATAATGTTCGGTTCGTACCTATGTAATTTATTTGTAATTTGTTTGTAATCTATTAATCTATTTGTAATTTAATTGAAATTTTGTTGCCTTGTAATACTATTGAATATCCGACATGGGTAGACTATTGAGCCTAAAAATGTTTACGTTTAAAATAAGAACTGATGTACACAGATATGCAATAAATATGTCTTTCTTTATCTTTGTACGTTCTTGAAGAACGTTTGCGTCATGTCTGTATATTGAATACTAACCGACAATATACTAAATTATATGAAGTGTACCTTCTGCTCAATATTTCATAGCATGGAACCATTGTGCATCTATATAAGGTAGTCGTTACATTTTATTCAAAGTGATAGAGCCGCGCTTAGTTTGGGGACTAGTCCGGAAATGTAGGTCCAAATTGATAACTATTAGAGGATATTGTTTTAGAGCATAGATGCCGCAGATAATATGGGTTTTGTGGGGATGGTATTTACTTTTCATGGCTTTTCGGTGGCTGTTATTTTGGATGACACCAAAATGCTTTTGAACACAACGCGCCGTCGACTCGGGCCTGCTCCTTATCCAACGGTGAGCTACCCATTCTCACCGACCGCAAGACCGAGCCTACGGTGGGCGGAAATTAGCTCGCGATTCCTGACGCCCAGGGCGTCTCCTCCTGCGGCGGTTTGGGGCGTGATGGCGCGAATTTTGCCTCTCCCTCACGCCACCTCCTCCCTCGTGAGCATAACTGCTTCGCAGAAGGAGGTGACGGCCAGTACTCGATTTCAGAAAAGGCTCCGGCCTCTGGCTCGCAGTTGCGATCGTCTCTAGTAATTATTCGGTTGTAAGTACATCGATCAAAACTATTCAAACATAAAAAAATACTTGATTACGGAAATCTACCTTTGCCGTGGTTTTGTGAAATCGGTTCGGATTATCGATCCGATTCGATTTCTGACTGGAATCGGATTTTAGATTCGAAAAAGGAGTATGTAAGGGCGAAGGCGTGAGTTTATGTATGTATTTTCCTTTTACAATTTTTCTGAATCTAACAAGCCTCATTACTACCACATTTGTATGAAAAATGCAATACGGATTGCGTCATTACCCAGTAATTTATTGGAAGTTGCTTACTAGCTTGTAACATGCTATCAAGTACTGCCCTCGCCTTAATTGGCCTATTACCGCGTTGTTAGGTCTTGAGTTTGATTTCAAAGTGTTATCGAGTGTCTGTCAGGAATTTAGTAGCTTGAGACTATAGTAGAACTCCTTATGAAAGCGCACACTAACTTTTATGTTAAATTATTATTTTACATAGTGTTTTTGTTCCTTTTTTATTTCTATCTTTTACTTGTGTTATAATTATACTGTGTTGTGTGCCTTTTTGTCTGTGCTAAATAAATGTATTTTCCTTCTTTTTTTTCCTTACAGTACAGGTAAGTAGGTAGATACAGCCCGATTCAAACTTAATGGCGGCTGGAAACACGAGGCGAGTCACTGCGCAGTATCTTCTGAAATCGATGACTAAAAACGGATTTTGAAAACGATTTCAAAATTTGAAATCGGTTATTTAACCGTTTGTGTAAAAATTTAAATACGCCGTCTACTCTTTTTGCTTCGTTTACATTCGTCAACAACATCACCAATAAGGTCACTAAAGGAAAATATTTAAAAAAAAAACCGATAGAAAGTGTGAGTTTTTTTATAACATGCCTTAGTAAATAAAACCAATCGTTTTACTGCTCAGTATTACCTATCAATTATAATAAATTTAATAAAAAGACATCGTTTTATACCAAGCTACGGTTGACTACGAGAACCATAAGTTTTATTAATTCGTAAGTATGATAATGTAAAACTGTTTTAATATTAATTAATTAATTAATTTGTACAGTTAAATTGTAGAGATTTGTGTAACTAATTTGGTTTGTATTTGTAACGTTTATAAATTCAGTTTATTTTAGAAAGCGATCTTTCTCACATCATTTTCGAACTTTACATAATGGTGCCGATTCCCTTGTTCGCAAACTAAACTAAATTTAAGTTCAGTGCATCTTTTTCTTTCTATTTCATTAAGAAAAGGACAGAAGATAAATTATAGTTTAGTCCTGTCAAATTAATCAGCGCTTGACGTAAATTGACGTAATTTTAGTCGGCAAGTTTTTAATCACGTATTCACGTCTAAACTTGTATGGAGAGTGACAGGCGCTGATTAATTTGACAGGACTAAACTAAAATTTATCTTCTGTCCTTTTCTTAATGAAATAGAAAGAAAAAGATGCACTGAACTTAAATTTAGTTTAATTTATGAAGAAGAGAATAGGCACCATTATCGAAACCTTTTCATACAGGCCGTTTCAAGATAAAAAACAAAACAATTCGATATCCAAAACAATTTACTCTAAAAATAGCGGCCACTAAAATTAAATTCAAATTAAGAATGAATGAATGAACGAACAACAATTTAAAAAACCTCAGTACATGGTTATAATTAAGCCTGGCGTCCACTGGCTGCGACAATGCTAGCTTGAGTATCGCGCGCTAGGTACTTGTGGCATAAAGCGGGGCCACTTGTGGCACTTCAACACTAAGGTATAGTTAGTTGTATCATAGTAGGTTTATGTGGGTTTTCATAGGTGTCTTAGTTTAGTTTTTTGTAGTCCTAGTATGTAGTAGTTTACCTATTTGCGGCTGTAGTGATGTTGAGCAAATTAAATATTAATGTATGTAGTAAGTACTACTAGCTGGTGTATTGCGCGGTCCTACTTGTGGCACAAAGCGAGGCCACTTGTGACACTTCCATACAGAGGTATAGTTATAGTATAGTACATTATGTGCATTTTCATAAGGGTTTCCGAGCAGTTTCTTTGTAGTGCCAGTGTTAGTTAAAGTATTGTGTAGTGATGTTGAGTGAATTTAATGTAAATGTATTTGTAAAACTAGCTGGGCTATCGCGCGGTACATGGCACAATGTGGGGCCACTTGTGGCACTTCAACATGGAGGTTTTGTAATAGCGTAGCCGTAACTGGAGTTATTTTTCGATAGTAAGAAGGTGTTAAAGAAGTTTTTTTACGGTGGTGGTGTAAGTTAAACTATTCTTAAGAGCGTTTATTCTGAAAGTGGGCAACGTCGCAAATAATTGTCAAATAATAACCTGTTTTGATCAATTTGGCAATAGTACTGTAAGCACCACACTTGGCTGCGGCACTCGGGATCGTGTATAGTGTAAGAAATTAAAGAAATTTTGGGAGCACAAGACTATATTTAAACCAATAATACAATGCAAAGGACAATATTACGCGACCGACACCAGGGGCTAAACTAGTTTTCTTTCGTCAACAAATGAACACCATACGAAAATCCTAATTTAAATATATAATGTTCGATTGTTCGGATACCATAGAGTGTTTGCCGCAGCCAAGTGCGGTGCTTACAGTACTGTATAGAAATAAAAAATTTGGCTAACTAGCGAACTAGAATAATGATTATGAAATGCAATAAATAATATCATAACACTGTATATATAGTTTTAGATGTAAAAAAAGTATTTGGAAACTTTCCAAATGCCTTTTCTACACCTAAAACGGGTACAACATCAACTTCAATGTTATAATTGCAATTCATTATTAATATTCTAGTTCGCTAGTTAGCCACATTTCTTATTTCCATACAGTAATATTGCCAAATTAATCAAAACAATTAAATTTTTGACAGCTATTTGCGACGTTGCCTAAACGTTGCTCAAAGTTAAGTGACGTTCAAACGTCAAAAATGCATGGTTTAACAGTCGCTAATAATTTAAAAGAAAGAAAGAAAGAAAAGAAAGAAAAATAGGTTTATTTGTCACAGAAATACGTGCATACATAAAAGACAAGAGTAATCAGAGAACAACACAAAGTACATAACAAATCGCGAACATAGAACAGAAATTACTTAGACGGCAGCTGCACGACATGACTGTGACAAGAAAGGTTCCACTCAGCATAATGCAGTGCTATGGGGGACCCACAGCACAGCGCTGATTTTCAGTGGTCACCCGAAAAAAGAAAAGATGTTCGGAAATCAAGTCAGGTTCAGTGATTTTTAACTAACTAACTTAACACACTTTGTTTTACTTAACTTTAAGCAACGTTTATATAAACCCCGTAGTGTTAGGCTTTAAAGTTGAGTGAATAAGAAGTATGTAGGTACGTTGAAGGCTGTCCTCACCTTGTGAAATACGATTACATGCTTGGCTTAAATAAAAAGTCTTATCTTGTTATTTTATCTATAAAACATGGGACAATAATGAAATACGACACCAAGGTATTATTTTAAATTTAGTAAAAATTGAGCTTTGTTACTTATTAAAATATATTTTTATCTTTACTAGACCCGTGCTGAGGATTATGGGATTATAAATAAAAATAAAATTACAGTTTAGAAAGTTAGTATCAAATTCTACAACGGGGACTATATAAATAAAAAACAAAGCCATGTTTTTCAGCGAAACCAAACAAAATGTTATAAAAATAAAGGTACTTTTTGTTTTCAGTTAGAAACTAAAATATAACTGGCAAAAATATGTAAATGTGTAACTTTATACGCCCTTTGTGAAAGTTCTTTGTAAAACAGAATGAAAGTTAGACAAAAAGGGAATGCAAACATCAAGGCATCAGATATTAAATACACACCCTGTAGTTTTGGGCACTATTTGGATAGGGCTATCACGCATGTTTTTTGCGGGATTATCTAAACTGTAATCATGTAGGTACATACATTTACAAGACCACAGGGTCTTAACTCATTCAATTTTAATTTAATTTAATTTTTATTTAATTTCAATTCTAAATAAGTTGACTGCAGAATAATTGTGTATAGTATAAATAACTATTGAGGTAAGTACTTCATAATTAAATTGTAATTACAGTTAATCAATCTTTATATTGCCATTGTTTATCATTATTATTTACTTAACATTTCTAGTGTATTTTTGTACTTTTGCATGCCTTTTGGTTAAATATGGCTGTTGCTAATTATATTTTTTATGTCACTGATTTTTGAACCCATATTTGCAAAATAAATATATTTTCTTATCTATCTTATCTTAACGTGGACAGAATTATTTTTGCAATACTAGTATAAAGTGCCTGATTCACCAACGATAATTTTTTTTTTGCAAACAAATTTTGTTTCATCTATGAATTTGTCTGATATAGCTTATTGGGACTTTGTGAAATTGATTCTGTAGGTAAATATGCCTAGGTTATATACCCCTCTTTTTAGTCGTCTTCAAAAAAGGGGTTATTATATTCATCTGTAAGTATGTATTTTTTCATTTATGTTCACTGATATTGTCATCAATATTGTGGACCGATTTTGAAAATTCTTTTTCATTTTGTAGAGAAAGCTTATGCGGTGGTCCCATATAAAGTTTATTAACTTGCTTGGGTAGTTTTTGAGTTAGCTTCGATAATACGTATTCAATCCATTTAATGTATCTTGATGACGTTATAATACTTCCTGTCACTGTTGTTTACCATAACTAAAAAGTGAAAAAAAAAAAATAGTTTTACAAAAAAAAAAAAAAAAAATTCGGAAGTCTTTGGATCTGTATATAAGTTTTTTTACACCGACTATCATCGTCCTATTAGGTATCATTTGTTATTATATCTATGTCCAGCAGCAAACTACAGTAGTAAAATTGCTAAAAGGAATACTTAGATGTAGGTGATTACGTTGTGGAGAAAGGAACAAAATAATATTTAATGTTCAATGCCGCAATCAGACAACATAAGTAGTAGGTATTAAGTGGATAACAAGTATAACGGTCCCTCATTTGGGTCATCCCTCATTCGTCACAAACACGACACACAAAATCCAGGTTGATGTTTAAAAATAACCATTTTAAAAAGCCTCTCCCCAACGGTCACAAATAACCGAGATCATTAAATTATTCAACGCACATATGGCGTAGGGTTCCCACCGCCATGCGGAAAGGTCGAAATTAACGCGGGATGAAAAGTAAATTGCAAATCGATGTTAGGAGCGGAATGCATTAATCTTACCTTTAAGTGTGGACGAGTGGATGAAAAGTTAGGTAAAGGTGGGCGAAGTGTGTTTGATTCATGTTGATTAATTCAAATATTTTTGGTTAATTAATTGCTGTAGTGGATGGTAGTATTGATTTCTTCGGTCCCGATTTAAAAGATGATTTGGGTGCTACGAAATAGCAGGCACCTCTGACATTACAACTATATATTATTTGTTTATTTACTACTTTTTGATTTACACACACCACATAAAAGAAACGTACATAAATATAAGAAAGACACGAATACTGAATTAACTTGTATTATTTTATTTGAAAAAGCATGTTTTAGTAAAATTTTGCTATCACTCTTATTTACCCACCAACCATATTAAAATTATGTCATTTGCAAGGCTCTACGATCTTGTTTTTCTAAAAATAAAAGTAAAACACATTCTATTTTTGGAACTTCCGATATCCTCTTTGAACGCATTTTCTTAACCAATATATAAATCATCGATTTCGACACAAATATGTATGAATACATCGTTTCCATTTTCCGCCTATCTAATATATTCATACGGAACCCGTTTTCACAACAAACTGGCAACCCTATCCAAAGTTTTCATCCGTACATCATGTACAGGATGTTATCGTTTTAATAAATTTTGTTTTGTATTATTAAACAGAGCGATGGCGATATAAAATTAATTTGTGTTAAAAGTGATTAATTTATCTTGAGAGGGATAACGCTTAAGTTCCAATTAAGGTAGAGTGTTAAAGGTAATTTAAGTTATTGACTGGCAAAAACCAAAATAATGTTCAGACAACTATTTTTCTTGAAACATTGCGGGGAAATAAACTCATTACTTAGAGATGTCGTTTTATGACTTGTGATCACCAAAAAGTAAATTAATAAGCTACCCACGACCAGCCTTTGCACGACAACATCCCGTGCAGCAAAGGCCGAAAAGCCGAAATAGTTTTTAAAGTGTGTCGTCCCACTCACTGGCGAACGATCAAAAGAAACACTGAAGCTGTCGCGAGACAGTACCTCCTTACCCAAACCATTCGTTCCACTTGCTGAAGATCTCCCGCCTGGACATGAATTGCCTTTGGTAACCTCTTTAAACAAGCTCCGGACCCAGGTTGTCCGAAGTAAGAAAAATCTGTACAGGTGGAGATTCATAGATGACTCCGTCTTGGAGTGTAAATGTGGTGCTGTTCCCCAAATGATAAGACAATTAATGTCGTGTCCTGCGTGTCCTGTCAGCTGCACGTTACAGGAACTGATGGTCGCTAGTGATGGCGTCAAACACGTGACCGAATTCTGGACCGAGTCCATTTAGATTGCCATCAACATGCTTAGAAAAAGAAGTACCAACCATGATGCAGGCTGCTGAAAAATTATAAATAACTAGCACTTTGTCGTCGTAGAAGAAATACCGTATGACCCTTAGTAATACTGTGGTTATCTAACAGTGAAAGAATTTTTGTAATCTGATCTGTACTTCTAGAGATTACCTCCCAAACAAACAAACAATTTTAACTGTTTATAATATTAGTTTAGAATATTCAGGTTATTGAATGTTGAAGAATTGCCAAACTTAAGTGGCAATGGGCAGGGCAGATTGCTCGCTGAACGGATGGCCGGTGGGGTCGAAAGGTTCTGGAGTGGCGACTACGTACTGGAAGACGTAGCGTTGGAAGGCCTCCCACAGGATGGACCGATGACCTTGTGAAGGCCGCAGGAATCCGCTGGGTGCGGAAAGCACAGAATCGGTCGAAGTGGCGGTGCTTGAGGGAGGCCTATGTCCAGCAGTGGACGTCTTTCGGCTGAAATGATGATTCAGGTCGTGTACCTCTAGGCAGGTATAATATGGTGTGCAGGACTTACCAAGTATCCTTTAAAATACTCTAGTATAATAAAAACTATCCTTGCTCTAAAATAACTAATTTAATTCCGAATATAATGATTTAACCTCAAAATAGATACTAATCCCCAAATTAATCTTAAAGTCTACCCCAATATCATAATCTAAAACTGTCTAATAAACTTAAATATTTTCAATATTTCAGGGATAAGGAAAATAATAAGAAACACTAAGATATTTTGTCATTCATTTATATTTCTTTGCCAACATCAAATTCAATATTCTACACAATAACATCACATCTCCTATTCCCCACATAATATCACTATTTAATCAGTATTCTAATATTTACAATAAAACTAATAGGTTACCTTAATTTACAGTAGATCTCCAACCATTAATATGCCAATCTATCTTTTTACCAACACATACCGTAATGAGCGCCCGACCCAGAAGGCCGTGGCCGCGCCATTTTGACATATCGAATCTTGTGGTGTTGCCAGTATAACAAATTGAAACCTAACACTAGTTTTAATCTCAGCTATTTTAGGTCTTATAAACAAAGAAAAATATAAATTACTGCCCGCGACTTCGTCCGCGTGAAATTTATTGTTTTAAAACAAAATACATACTATAATCCAGCAATATTGTAGCATCCCAATAGTGAAATAATTTTTGGAATCGATTAAGTAGTTCCGAAGACTACCCCCTACATACAAACTCACAAATTTTACGTCTTTATAATTAGTAAGATTATTTCCAATGAATTGCTACAAACAAGACATATATAGTACAGTCCGCTGCAGATAAATCTCACCCCCTAGCAATGTATTTTTACATTGCTAGGGGGTGAGATTTTCCAGCCACCGTAGGCGCGGGCTTGCGGACGGTGAGCAATGGGTAGCTCACCGTCTGTCAACGGCGCGTTGTATTCCACGCGCGCCTCAAAGAGATGTCAGCAGTACTGACGGGGTCCGCTAGGGCCGACGCCTGCCAGGGTTGCGAAGAAGTCCGAAAGGGAGATCGTGGCCCCCGGCAACATTGCAACTAAAGGAACACGAGTGGGTTTTAGTCAGCAAGAGTTTGACACGCCCTCCCGCTCCACCCAGAGCGGGAGTAGTTATTTGATCATTTCCCACCCAGAGAAAAAAGAGGGGGTGAGATTTCTCTGCAGCTGACTGTATATTACTGTCGCGGCCTGCAACAAGGGCATTGATGAACGATCGTAAAAATGTGGGCTGAGGCACATATACGTGAGTCCATCAATGCCTGGTTGCAGCCAAGGCTTGTATAGTACTTTTCTCAAATAATGGGCGGAAATTCAAACTAAGTAAATACATTTTAGATTCCAAAATCGAACAATGACAATTATTCACGCATCGTCTATTGATTGCCATGTGTTGAAGTAAAAGTTCGTTCATTTTCAAAAAAATTCGGCCGTGCGTTCACATGAATGTATTCAACCAGTACAGCAATTTCGATTTATCTCGAAGAAGGTTGTCAAAATAATGCTCGAATTTCCAAGCATGTTTGAGAAAAATTAAAAAGAAAGAAAGAAAAATGATTTATTCTTCACAAAATAAACGCAAACTAAAAAAAATAATAATACACAAAATACCATCGATTTACATCGCAAAATACACATTCACCAAAAGCCTCGTATTCAATATTCGAAAACTAATAAAATGTTCGATAAATTTTGTCTATTGCTTATGTCAAGGCCAGATACCAAAGACAATTTGTTTGCATTAGCAAATGAAAACAACAAACAATCAAAACATAAACAAAATGCCGATTGCTGAGTGGATTTTTTTTTTTATATATAAATAATTTCCTGCCACTCTCTACCACTATGTACAGACCCTAACGCCACCAATGGCCATTACGGCGGTTATTAAACGTGAGGAGTCCTTAAGAATATTTCATTTAAGGAGAAAGAAATTATCCAATATTCGAGTGTCCCGATAAAATGGCTCTGAATTATATTTTAAAGCAGTAATTTGTCTTCCATTCGATGGTTTTAACGAGACATTTTTGTTGGTAGCGTATTATTTTACTGGGAAATTGATTTATTGTTAAAATAATTAATGTTTGGTAGACTGTAATTAAGTAGGTACTGAATGTTTGTTGAGGGTCCGGAAAATGGTTCCAGCTTGTTCTGGCAAGTTTTTCTAGCGAGTTGTGTAGAAAAGCTAGATAGCTAAGTTGGTAGCAGGGTCTTTTTTTGTTTTTTTTGGGTGGGAAATTATTGAATAACTTCAGAGGGCGTATCAGACTCTAACTGACTAAAACCCACCCGTGTTCCTTCAGTTGCCTGTATGTTGCCAGGGGCCACGGTAACCTTTTCGGACAAACCCGCAACCCCGGCAGGCATTGGCCCTATCGGACCCCTTCAATTGTGCTGACATCTCTTTGAGGCGCGCGTGAAACACAACGCGCCGTCGACCCGGGCCTGGTCCTTATCGTACGGCGAGCTACCCATTGCTCACCGTCCGCAAGCCCGCGCCTACGGTGGCCGGAAATCAGCCTGCGACTCCCGATGCCCAGAACGTCTCCTGCGGGGTAGGAAGGTCTAGTTTCTGTAAAGTAATCTATTTACTTGCATATATGTAGGTTACAACTTCAACAGTCAAATTAAATACACAGGCGTAGGTTTTGAAAACACGCTGTCTTACGAATCACCCGAGGCCGGGCCCGTGGCTAAGTAATAACAGCCGCACGGGTCGATCGATCAGGTTAAGCTACGGTTTCCGCGGTCAGTCTGTGGATGGGTGACCATCTTTACATACCAAGACACCTCTGTGCCTCGGAAAGCAAGGTAAGCCGTTCGATCTTTGATAGTCTTACCAGGTCGTCAGAAACCCCAAAAGTCTGACAACCAGTCTCACCAAAGGGTATCGTATTACCCAGTAACTGGGTTGTGGCGGTCAGATAAGCAGTCACTCCATGTAAAATACTGGTATTCAGCTGCATCAGGTTAGACCGGAAGCCGACTCCGACATAGTTAGGAAAAGGCTAGGTCACCTAGACTGTGTTTTCGTGGGTCGCTGTCGTGCCATCTCACATGGGTTGTCACAGCGGTGATCCACTACTATTTGTGTCAGTTTTTTGTAATATAGTTGTAAGTGTTATTATAAATCATTTGTGAATCATACGATAAATGAATAAAGATAATTCTATTCTAAGGAGATGATGATGAGTCTTACGAATCAAGCAACAACATTCAGTAAAATAGTTAAATGATTCAGGCGTGACCTTACGGAAATCCATTATAAAATACAATAGACGTGGATATATTTAGTAACCTGTTCCGCTTAGCTATTTCTAAAAAGCCATAAAAAACTCCTGAAAGAAATCGACACGTGTTTCACCTCTCAACGAGGCATCCTCAGGGTGACGATGGACTTGTTGCGAACCCGAACAAAGCGTGTTGCCACACCGAGCAAGTTTTTTATGGCTCTTTAGAAATAGCTAAGCGGAACAGGTTACTAAATACATCCACGTCTATTGTATTCAGTAAGACAACAACTCAGCTCTAAATCATACAGAAAGAAAATAAACTTGAGAAACTTAAGAATGAATACAAACAGAAAGAAAATAATTCAAATCAACCAACTCAGACCACTGCAGTCAATTTGAAACCAGTCTATTGGCCTGCCTGCTTCTCTGCTTATACCTTCACAACTCATTCTGCCTAGCCTTTTCCCAACTATTTTGGGGTCGGCTTCCAGTCTAACCGGATGCAGCTGAATACCAGTATTTTACATGGAGCGACTGCCTATCTGACCTCCACAACCCAGTAACTGGGTAATAAAATACCCCTTGGTAAGACTGGTTGTCAGACTTTCGGGCTTCTGACGACCCGTAACGACTGTCAAAGATCCACGAATGACAGTCGGGACCAACGGCTTAACTTGCCTTCCGAGGCACGGAGGAGTCTCAGTATGTATGATGGTCACCCATCCACAGACCAACCCCGGCAAACGTAGCTTATCCTGATGAATCGACCCATGCGGCTGTTATTACTTAGCCACGACTATAAAATGAAAAGGTATAGCCTACCTACATCCTATACTATTAAACGAGCAATATTTGTATGTATATAAATGTCGAAGCGCCGAGCTCACAATCATCGTCAGAAGGGTAATTAAAAATTAAATTGTTCTTTATTTAACTGTCTGTCTACTTCGTGGGCAAAGGAAACGCGTGAAGTAATCAGTCTAACTAGAAAAGTCTACAAGTAACTTATAAATCAACGCTTTTCTTAAATGAATTAGAAGGGCGTAACGAGTCCGCGGGTCGCGCTCAGTCGATCTCGCAGTCTGAATGGAACTGACTGCCTGATCCAGGCTCCTCTGATGCTAAATTCTTATCATCTTAAAACGTTCCCACGAGAAAATGCAAGCCGACCCCCGGCCACGTTCGACGCAATCGGATTTACGTCGTCGCCTTTCATTTCGGAAACAATTATTCATTGTTTAATATCAATAAGCTGTAAGCGCTAACAAAGAACACCATGATCTTGAGAGTTAGACGAGGTGTGAATGACATCTTCGTCTCACGCTGATAACAACTGGATGAGGTGTGAGGTGTGAGCTGACACCATCGTCTCGTGTCGACATATTATTTGTTTGTATATATATTTGTGCCTGCTCACGTTCTCGAAATCGGCTCTTGATTTCGATGAAAGTTGCAATGCGAAAAATCGATCTAGCTAGGTCTCATATCTGGGAAAATTAGTTTTCTCCGTATTTTCACCCGAGCAGAGCTCGATCGCTCAAAGTTTAGAACAAGATAATGAATAATGACATGACATTATTGACATTAGAATAATGATGAAATTGTAGCAATCATGTAATGGTGTTTTATTAAAATAGGTTTTTACTTTTATTAATTTATTTATCTTTTGTATAGATTTTTTTCTGTTTTGTGAATGTGAGAACGCTGTAGGCTTAGTGGATTGTAGCCGTGTGTACTTATTGAAAGACCTACACTGTCCTCCCATACCTAGTAACACTGTTATATGAAAGTATTGGAAAAGCCAATTATTTAAAAAAAAGTAACCATGGAGTTTCTTGCCGGCTCTTCTCCATAGGAAACGACCGGTTGGAACCGTACACCTAGCTTCTGACGTTTCACAAGTGAAATAAAATGTTTTGAATTTTGACCAAAGTAGCATGGAATTAGTAAGTACCTACTGTCATGGCAGTATGGAATTAGTAGGTACTATCCTATAATATTAAATGAGCATTCTATTTTCACCAGAGCAGAGCTCGGTCACCCAGGTACTAGTAGTACATAAAGTGCAAGACAAACAGGCTTGCGTGTAAATGTAAATGTTGACGAGTAATATGATCCACATCAGTTAATCACTAATCACGGGTTGCGAACGTCCGGTTGCCCGAACTTTAACTGTAGTTAGACTAATCCAAGAGTCAAGGTTAAGTAACATTTGGAACGTTTGCAGGCGGCATACATTCGATGGCCGATTTTTTGTAGGAGATAAATGATCAAATTGCATACGTCCTACAAAATGTAGGTCATACAAAATAAATCTGACCGATTGTAAAACCTTCAAAAAGTATGTCGTGTGCGAGCGCGCTTAGAATTCTAAACCCACGGATAACGTAAAAGCATTTTTTAGCTCAAACTCTCTGTGCTTGAAAGCTAATGGGTATTCCATTAGCTTTTAAGCACATTGCTAGCTACTCAGGTTACGTGTTACTTTATATTTAGATACCTGTCATGTCCTGGTATAATTTTCATGGTGCAAAATTAAAAATAGTATTTTAATTTCGTTTTAGGTGTTGATATTTAAAAGTATTTGTACCTACATGCTGTTTTCTTTGATTAATGTGCGATTGAACAATTAAGAGCAGAACAATTGAGAGCAGTGGTGGCCCAGTGGTAACGGCCGCGACTTACGAGTTGTAGGTCGTAGGTTCGAACCTAGACAGGCGCTTTACTTTGTGTAAATTATTTCATCACCATTGCTCTCAAAACGGTGAAGGAAAACATCGTGAGGAAACCGGCATGTCCTAGAACCGAAAATTTGAAGACATGTGACATCTACCAAACCGCTCTGGGTCCGCGTGGTGGATTACGGCCCACTTTCTCTCACAGAGAGGAGGCCTGTGTCCCAGCAGTGGGAACATTATAGGCTGATGATGATGAACAATTAAGCGACAAACTGATAACACTTTTTGTGATTTGACATGTATTACTGTTCTGTTTGAAAGTGAAACAGAATACTAATACATTTAAAATGCGCTTCTCTCTCGCGACACAGTGTTCTGGGGCGCGAGTAACATACCTGACTCATCAGATGATAAACTCGAGCCTATCTTTTTTATAAATAAACTACCTTCTATCCGCGACTTCGTCCGCGTGGAATAGTTACTTTGGGCGTATTTATTTGGATAAGGATTAATATCATGTTTATAAAAACACCTTCGCAAATAATGTATTATTTTAGAACAAAATTGGTTAGTATAAAAAAGATTATAGTGATCCAACCTTAAAAGATAGACATATGCTGTCGCGGACTTTTTTTAGAACTTTTAAAGGAAAACAATTCTGTCATAAATAATTTTTGCAAAACTTTAACCGTTTACGCTGCGCACGCCTCGGTAGCTCTCAAAAGAAAAAAAAAACCCCCGATTTTGAAACATTCTTCATTGGTGCTTCGCTCCTATTGGTCTTAGCGTGATGATATATAGCCCATAGCTTTTCTCAATAAATGGACTACCTAATACTGAAATAATTTTTCATATCGGACCAGTAGTTCCTGAGATTAGCGCTTTCAAGCAAACAAACAAACTCTTCAGCTTTATAATATTATTATATTAGTATAGATATGAAATGCTGTTCGTTTGTAAGCGCTTCATCTTTTTATTTAAAAGTATCTTAATAGGCCGAACTAGGTTTTTAAGGAAAGAAAAAAATTAAAATGTTTTCCGGAAAATGTTCAAATTCGGGAAATACTGAATGAGCTTTTTTCTATGGGATTTGTGGAAGAACTATTGTTTGGACAGGATAATTTCTGTCGGGTCAGCTAGTTTAAATTAAAATACCCTTTTCTGCAGCCTTTTGCAATGGGATTAAATACAAACTCTTTCAATAAAACCCAAATCAATCAGTTAATCTAATGGCAGTTAGTCAGTCGGTGCAGCCGGGCGCACGAAGTTCAATCGAGTCGAGTAGTATGCAAACCCGTTGATTAGCTGTCACTACGATAATGAGTCCCTGGTCACTATCCAATGTGCTTCTAAATGATTGGATACATGCCTCACCAATGTATTCGATATCTTTTGTGTTTTGTTTTTGATTTTGTGGTATTGTTTGCGTTTATAACAATGATGAAAATACGGAGAAAACAAATTTTTCCAGATATGAGGCCTAGCTAGATCGATTTTTCGCCCCCATAATCCCCTATATTGCAACTTTCATCGAAATTTTTAGAGCCATTTTAGAGAACGTGACAACAAATATATTTATTTATACGAGTACAAATATTGCTCCTTTAATAGTATAGGATTACTAGCTGACCCCAGCAAACGTTGTTTTGCCAATTATTTGTTTGGGGTGGACAACCCTTATCACTTAGGGGTATGAAAAATAGATAGTAGCCGATTCTCAGACCTACTGAATATGCATATAAAATTTGGTAAAAATCAGTAAAGCTGTTTCGGAGAAGTAAGGTAAGGTGACACGAGAATTTTATATATAAGATTTAAATTAGTGTTTTTTTTTGTATTTTTATGTATTTTGTTTTCTATTCTACTCACACACGTTGTCTACATCTTTTTATCTACTTTCCTATCGCTGGAAGAGATTTCTTTAGAAATAAATATCACCTTTGTACGTTATTTTTGAAATTTTTAATGATGTTGTGATCCGTATCAAAATCCGTGGCGTAGTTAATAAGAACAACGTGGTCACACAGACAGGCAAGAAAGTGACTTTTATCTTTACATAATATATTATAAAACAAAGTCCCCCGCCGCGTCTGTCTGTCTATCTGTCTGAACGCGATAAACTCAAAAACTACCAAACGGATTTTCAAACAAGTTTCACCAATGGACAGAATGATTTATGCGGAAGGTTTTAGTGTATAATTCATTAAGATTTTGTGTGAATTGGCTGAAATATGACGATTATTGTTGAAGAAGTCGGAAAAAATCATGCCAACTGGGAGCTTTACTGGCGTGCGCTGCGTTAACCGGAAAAGATACATCAAATTTATGTTCAACGATATTGTTGATCTTAAAAAGTTCAACAAAAAAGTCCACGATGTTTAAATTTAATTGTTATTTCCGAAGCTTTTTTGATCGGTATAGTATTAATCTTTATCCAAAAAAAAAAGTTATTTA
Organism: Agrochola lychnidis; assembly: GCA_963680765.1. Taxonomy (NCBI): domain Eukaryota; kingdom Metazoa; phylum Arthropoda; class Insecta; order Lepidoptera; family Noctuidae; genus Agrochola; species Agrochola lychnidis. The sequence goes on along the minus strand of OY796869.1, from coordinate 14,159,930 downwards.
AATTGGAAATTTAATTTAGATTAAAATATGCTTTTTAATCATTTAATTTAAATTAATAGTTTAAAAGATATCACAGTTTCAAAATTACGCGGATCAACGCGAGCGCAGCGGTAGGAGTCAATGACGTTTTCCTCTGTTATTAGGTATGAAATCTCGGTAGTACGTTCCTGGGGGATATTTTCCGACATCCACGCGGGCGAAAGCTAGTTTATAATATTAATAGTTATAGATACACTTGAAACAGTGACATATATATTGATATCCTTGTAATGTAGTATAGTAGCTTTTATTTCCAATGGAATTCTAACACGTGTCTCATTTGTTCGTTGTATTGAATAATAATCAAATATTAAAAAGCTTTCTTACTTTTATTTTTGTACAAAATCGATGGGTAATTGTGTCCTAATCGTCCTAGAACAAAGGTCAATTTATTCATATTAAATGTCACGTACAGTTAATGTCAGACTGACAGTAAATAATTTATTGAACACATTTTATTCGATTTTTTATTTTTAACAACGGTCTACCTAGGAGGTTTAATACCATGATGGGTTAAACAACTAGATACTACTGGATAGTTCATAGTGATATTGAAAAGCCTTAATGTTCTAGCAACTGTTCTCCCTCTTTTTAACCGACTTCAAAAAAAGGAGGTTACTCAATTCGACCGTATATAATATATATTTTTTTATGTGTGTTCGCGGATAACTTCGTTGTTTATAAACCGATTTTGATGATTCTTTTTTGTTGGAAAGAAAATATTTCAAAGGTGGTACCATGATAAGGAAACCAGGATATGATGATGGCTTCCTACAGAAATCGAGGGAACTCTTCAAATATTACAGGCAAACCTATAGCGATTTGGGTATTTTTTAAAGTAACTCGTGCAGTTGCTCTTGGAAAGCACCATTTAGTTAAGTGGAACTGATGATGAAGACCACAAATAGCCACCGAAACTACTCAATAATAAGTATTTCACAGGTTGCGATTCGATTACTTTAATATGGTCACAATGCAATTTATGCTCGTCACAATGCATATGGAGAAGTGGAGCTGATGGTGAAGTATCAAGAGAACTCGTCAACGATGAATGTTCCTGAATCGGGAGAAGCAATATTTTGTAAAAGGTGATGAGCAGTTGGCATTAGGCTAATATAACTTAGATAAATTACAAATTGACCCCCTAAAAGCGAGAAATAAAATATTTTTTACAAAAAAACAACCGACTTCCAAACTACAAAGTGAAAAATAACTTAAATTTCAGAAGTCGGTGTCAAAAACTAAAATACTGATCTAAAGACACCAACTTCTGAAATTAAAGTTATTTTTCACTTTGTAGTTTGGAAATCGGTTGTATTTTTACCCGACTACGGCAAAGCCAAAAGAAGGGTTATGATTTTAGCAGTCTATGTATGTATGTTTATATGTTTGTATGTATGTATGTATGTATGTTTGCTTTTACGTGTGTTCCACCATAGCGCCTAAACTACTGAACCGATTTTGATGAATGAGGTATCAATAGATTCGTAATAATGGTCCGGGTGACATAGGCTATATACATTTTCCCTAAATTTAATATGGTGGATTTTACACGTAAATTTCTAACCTCGAAAAAAATTAAAATGATATGATCATGACATGTTTGGTACCAAAAGAAAGGTCTTGACGAGCACATTACAAATATGTAAATAATGTTATACTTTCAAAGTAAATAAATATGTTTAAATTGTTAAAAACAAGCAAAAGTGAGACTGTGCTACGTTGTATCGCAGGATGATACCAACGTGCAGTTAATCAAATCTTAATAAATAAAAACGGTTTGTAATTCCATCCTCAATTACTCTATGAAGAAAAACAAGTACACACGGCTACACATCAAGCTATACATTTCCAGTTTAAGCTGATCTGGCATTGTAAAGGATTTCCGTACGTTTCTTTCTCCAGATTTAACTTACCTACTGACAGTTTATATAAGTTTATATAATTTTTTTATTTTATTTGACTTTATGAGTCAATTTTTTAATAATTTTTTTACGAGTCTATTTATTTTTATTTTATTGTTGACATAATCTACTCATTACAATGTTTTTGTTATGAGTTTGTGTTGCAATTTGTGGTTGGCTAGTGACCTCGACAATTGATTATATTATTTTTTACCTGAGCAACCGGCAGCAAGTTCGTCATGCTCCCTTAGATGTCAATGCTTGCGGTAGCGTCGGGAGTCGGGTTGCCTCCTTCCCTCAAATATGGCGAGGGGGGTAATGGCTGATCTTTGCGTTATGCTCGTGTACGGGTGCTGCTTGTGGTGACTGGTCGTCTTGCTGATCATGGTTTTGTTATTGTTACTAGTAATTAACTGTACATTTATTTTACCTCGATGGTCCTAGTTTATCATTTATAACTTCCAATTTACAGCTTTATGTAAGCGGGCACGCCCTTTATGCCTGGAGGCTTTTATTTAGATATTTAGTTCTTTTTACGTTTAGTTTTTATTTTTTTAATTCTGCTTGAGTATAGTTCTCGATGTTTTTGGTTGGTATATCGGCGTGTGCTAGCTAACATATGGCCAATAATGTATACTTAATTAAAATAATGTTTTGTGTTGCATAATAATTTTGCATACTATTGTATAGAGTCATTTTTATTTTTTTCTAACTTGAACAGACAGCTGTGCTGCTGGGGAGTTTGTTGCGCCACTTCTTCTTCCCAGCTAAAGGCACTAGGAAGTGGTGAAGGGTGGGCGTTTTTGGGGGACTGTCTTATGTAATTTTGACGTTCGAAAAGTGCTGGTTCTCAGCCTAATTTAAATAAATGACTTTTGAATTTTGAATTGTAGCACTGTGTACAACGAAATATTAATATTTATACACGGGGCACTCAGAAAATTTTGCAATAGGTAATAAAAAAAAATATACTACAGGTTATATTTTATTTATTAAATCTTTTCAGATAACTCTCCATTGGCGTCTTTACACAGTTTCATGCGTCTTAACCAATTTTCATTACACATTTTCCAGTCCACATCAGACACCTCTTTAATCCCTGTTTTCCCTTGATTTGATTTTTTAAATTTGGGGAACAAAAATGACAAATCCATGATTCATCACCCGTAATGAAATCGTAAACGCGCCGAGACGAGCCTGCTTCAAATTTTGCTATCATGTCTCGGCACCATTCTACCCGAACCTCCTTCTGCGTTAGATTGTGTGGTAATCAGCGTGAAACTATCTTCTTTACCTGAAGATGCCCGTGTAGAATTTCATGTACACTTCCCGATCCAATCTGCAGTATATGCTGAATCTCTTCATATGTAATTCGCCTATTCACTTAAATTTAATTTTTCACAGCCACCACGTTTTCTTATGTAACAGCCGTCATAGCCCTATGACGGCCCCTTCTTTCTTCCTCCGCCAAAGTTACTTGACCACGCTTAAATTCGTTGAACCAGCGGAAAACAGTCGCTTTAGAAGAGCTTTTGTCTATGAACATCATTCGAAGTCTTTCAAATGATTCTTTTGGTTTTAGTCGACATTTGAAATCGTACAAAATCATCGCGCGAAAATGTTCTCGTTGTAAATTCAATTTTCAGTGAGACGTTGCGCGCGGCGTTGTTGTAACGTTTAGCAAGTGTAAAAACGGAAAAGTATAAAATAAAAAATAAAGTTTAATAAAAAACTGTAACCCGACCACGGGAAAATAAAAATGATCTAAAAAGTTCGAAACAAGCAAATATTTCAGACAGAAATCAAGACATAGGTACAAAAATGGTCAAGGTAAAGCCGTCGTCGCATGCCATTATAATTTTTTAGGTGTTCCTGGCACCCACATGGTATACAGGCATGCGACCACGGCTTTACCTTGACCATTTTTGTACCTATGTCTTGATTTCTGTCTGAAATATTTGCTTGTTTCGTACTTTTTAGATCATTTTTATTTTCCCGTAGTCGGGTTACAGTTTTTATTAAACTTAATTTTTTATTTGTAAAAAGATTTTATCTCTTCTCTCTTGTTCTGTCTCTCTGTGTTGACTATTTTTTTTTAATGGACTTGTGTCTGTGACAAAAAAAAAACAATCAATCTGCCTAGCCTTTTCCCAACTATGTTGGGGTCGGCTTCCCGTCTAACTAGATGCAGCTGAATATCAGTATTTTACATGGAGCGACTGCCTGTCTGACTTCCACAACCCAGTAACTAGGTAATACGATACCCCTTGGCTTACCAAGGGGTATCGTATTACCTAGTTACTGGACTGAAGACTGTTTGTCAGACTTTCGGGCTTCTGACGATCCGTAACGACTGTCAAAGATCCACGAATGACAGCCGGGACCAACGGCTTTACGTGCTTTCCAAGGCACGGAGGAATCTCGTATCATATATAGAAATGGTCACCCATCCACGGACCAACCGCGGCAAGCGTAGCTTAACCTGATGGATCGACCCGTGTGGCTGTTAGTACTTAGTCACGAGCTCCCCACGACACGATTGGTTTATTTGTTACGACTTGTGTCTGTGACAAAAAAACAATTTTTCTTTTTTTCTTTCCTTCTTTTCTTTCTTTTTCTTATTTGTTTTCTTTCTTTAACTGTCGTTTTTCAATTTCAATATAAACTTTTTAAGTTAATCCACGATGCTACTGAATTTTGGTCGAACAGCTAAGAAAGAAAACGGAGAAGAGAAAACGGGCATGATCTTAATTTTGATCAAAATAAGCATTATAAGCACTGCGGAAAGCATGGAAATAAATCATCTTCATTTGTTTCAAAAGAGGTATGTATGCAAATGAGGCAATTTTGTAAGAATATTAGTGTTTTTCTACATAGTAGGTAAACATAAAATTCTTAATATTATAAATGCGAAAGTAAGTTTGTTTGTTACGCCTTCACGCTAAAACGGCTGAACGGATTTAGATGAAATTTGGCACATATATAGATGATGCCCTGGAAAAGAACATAGGATACTTTTTTTTCCCACGGGATCGAGACTTATGCGGGTGAAACTGCGGGGCGCAGCTAGTAAAAAATAACATAGACATGTATACCTGCTATAAATCACTCACCAAATTACTTATTCCTCAAAATCGATAAGAATCTGACCACAATATGTATTCTGTTAGACGAAACATGTGTCTTCAACAATTTATTATTGATTGCATTATAAACCCTGGCTAATCGTCCTTCATAAAAGTTCATTGACACGTCTCAAGTGGCCTGTTTAACTTGTTGAATGGCTATCAAATTCAATACAGTGACGTGATTAGCTGAATTAAATTCGATACTACACAAAAATGTGCTTTCATGTGATTAGATAAAGCTCTAATTTGCTAAGAGTAATTATCGTGCAGATTGCCAGATATTCTACTAAATGCAATGATGTGTGGGGTTACACATCGTTGCATTTTGCTTGGTAACCACATTAGGTGCATATTTTTTTGGGCAGTCTTGTAAAAATAGGTATTCGGTGAGGGTCATCCATATATGGGTTAGTAAACAAAAAGATAACTTATATCTATGTTAGTAGACTTATTATCTATTTCGAAACAAGGCTGTTGTTTGATATGCATCTTCGAACAAGATCACCTAACAAAGGAGAATCGTACCTCAAAGCTATGGTCTTCAGGATGGAGTTGGAGCTTTCCCGCACTCTACAGAGCAAAGAGGCAGATTTCCGTTTGAAGCCATCGACGTGTGCTTGTGCGAACATACCAGATGCACTGCAGAAACGGGCAGCCCCATCTACATCCTGAACCCGTTATTATATTTGACCTGTAGAGCGCTGATAGCCCGCTGAGTATAGTTGGTCTACAGGCTGCACGTGTAGAACACTTGGCAATAAGCTTTAAAAAGCGTTATTTTGATTGCCCTGCTACAGCGTGCAAACCGGCGAGCCAACATGCGAGCGTATATGCGATAAGTATGCATGCAGCCACCATTATTCGTCATCTTTTCAGACAAAAGATGTTCACTGCTGGACATAGGCCTTCCCCAAAAATCGCTCTATCGACTGGTTCTGTGCTTTCACCATTGTTACGTTGATGTAATTTTTTGTAGCGTCCCAATGTGAGGATAAATAAATACATTACTTTGAACCATTTTTGGAAGTGAAAACTGCTTTAGGCGCGTTGGGCATTTTTGAGATGGGACTAAACCATTGATTTCGCGACACTGCAACGACACCAGTTTTTGACGATTAAAAAGACATCAACGCGTTGATTGCCGCGGTGCGTGGAGTAAAATACATCAACGCATTGATTTTCGCAGTGCGTAGAGTAAAAGACATCAACGCGTTGATTACCTCGGTGCATGGAGTAAAAGACATCAACGCGTTGATTACCGCGGTGCATGGAGTAAAAGACATCAACGCGTTGATTATCGCAGTGCGTAGAGTAAAAGACATCAACGCGTTGATTACCGCGGCGCTTATTTTTTTTAAGTTTTCACTTCTGTCGGCACTCCCGGAGTGCCACTGTTTTTTTTTTTCACTTATGTATGAGTAATCAGGCTTTTGACATTGATCGTTTGATTGTGTTAAAAATACAGTGATCGCAATAATTAATATTGGTTGTATACGGTACGGTCCGGCCGTCGACAGAATGCGTTCCTGACACCTATGAATTTCTGGTAGTAATAAGGATCAAATTCGCAAAACACATATTCGTTAGTATGAAACTGAAGGGTGTCAAGAACGCATCCTCTCGATGGCCGGACTGTAGTAGTGTTTTCACTCCTCTTGCTCAAAAAGTCCGTCATTGTAGCTTAACAGAGCGGGTAAAAAATTGCATATCTTGCTCTAGGGGAAAAAGTAATTTTTGACGGTAACCAGCGAGCATACAAAAACGAAAAAGTCTTTATTCTTATGTAAAAACTAGCTTCTTACTACCGCATACCGGGATAAAAAGTTTCCTTAAAAATTCAGATTGAACAAATTGTATATTTTTAAAATAAAATAAATTATTTAATATTGCATTGGATTATTTAATTTTCTCGCAATCGTAGTGAAAAGTAGAGTGTAATACATTGCGCTAAAACCCATTATAACTCGGTTTCCATTTACTCCCTCGCTAAAGCTCGGGAGTAAAACTACCTCGATAGAATGGCTTATTTTAGCCCCTCGTATAAAAATCTACTATTAGTTGCCTGCAGTCAACTTTCTTCAGTTATTTTCATTAATGACCTTTCTCGTCGTTTCTAACCTATCGTTTTCAATATAAAATTTTCACCATGCTATCAAATTAACCCTACGACCTACGTGCCTCATTAATTTAGTTAAATCAATTTTCCACGTTTTAAATTGGACGGTAAATTATCTCAGGGAATATAATTCGCAGACAGGTTTTAAATCACGTAATAAAACTGTATCCGATTCAATTTGTGTTATTTGCTACGACCTGACTTGAATTCGAATTTGAAGTTACACGGAAATACCATTTTACTGGAATAAATAATAAGCTTAGTTACTAGTTAACAACATGTGGCGGTATCTACCTCGCCATATGCCACATGCGACCTACGCATCAAAGACCTGACGTCACACAAAATCATGACGTCACACAAATCCTGCATCGCGTAAATAGAGTTTATATACAGGCATATACAGGGTTATTGCATAGTATAAGGAATTGGTTATACGTCGGCAATCCGTTAAGGGGATGTAGGAGAGGTCATTTGCAACTAAATTACCCCTGATGACCCCTATGCCAATGTCAACCATTTTCGAGTAATATGACGTTTTTTTTAAATGTATGAAATAAAAATGTTAAATGTAACCAATAACTCTGATATACAGAGTTATTAATGGTTATACGTTGGCAATACATTAAGGAGATGGAGGAGGCGCCATTTACAACCAAATGACGCCGACTGACTTCTATGCAAATGTCAACAATATTCATGTAATTTGACATAGAAGATACTTTATACTTTTAAAACATAAAATCCAAAATTACTCGAAAATGGCATTGGCATAGGGATCTTCAGGGGTAATTTGGTTGCAAATGACCTCTCCTATATCCCCATTACGGATTTCCGACGTATGACCAATAACCCTGTATTTGCATAACTTTCCAGATATCAATCGTTGGGCAGTTGTCCGCCAGACACGACACCCGTCTGGTCGGAGGATCCTCCCTTTTCTATAGAGGATGAGTGAACTTTACACACTGTTCCTCATGCCTCTAAAAACCATTTTAAGTTAAAATCACCTCAAAAAAAAGCTTTGTTTCAGACCTTGATCCACATGATGTTAATAATATAAGCAAAAGCTAAAGAATCCAATGCATGCATATCAATGGTTGTTTAATTCAATCAAAGTGAATTTCAATTAAACCAATAACAGGCATTTAAGAAAGTTAAAAATTACCTGCAAAATGTCGTCCATAAGAAGAACCGGCAGAAGAAACTCGATCTTCACCTATGATGAAAGAGAAATTCTTTCGCACGTGTGAGAGTCGGTTTATCGATGGGGGTGAAATAGCGCTAGGTTTGCCTCGTTACACTGTCTCAGCCAGTCCATCATAGCTCAATATGGTACGGGCGAGGTTGACAGTATACAGGTTGGCGATTTAGTCACCTATATCCGTCAAGGGGGTTATTTTACCCGCCATACTAAACAGCTTTCGCTATAACACTTGTATCAGATTCGTGAAAAAAAAAAAAACATTTATGTTTATCCGTAAACAGATTATTTCGATGCATGTATGAAAACTTTGAGTTTCGAAACGAAAGTTATTTAGTATGACGAGTAAAATCACCCCCTTGACGTACGCAGGGTGATTAAATCACCACCCTGTATATATATGACTGATTTAATCTTCTCTGCCCTTCAAAAACCTTAAAATAAAATATAATTTATCTATTTTTCTTTTATCAAGTTCATGATCACGGTCAGTAATTTATAAAAAAACACATCGTTATATCCATAATTAACCTTTACCAAAATACTTCCCTGAATTTGATAAACGAGGTGTTGTCCGATTTTAATCAGTCACGAAACTGGACTATTTTTACAGGTTACATACAGTGTATTTAACTACGCCAACATGCCAATAGTTTCACATAATTACTTCCACGTACTATAACAGCACGCTATCACAGAATAAATAGGTACAGAGGGTCGGCTCCATAAAACGAGCGAACATGCACGCACACATAGACACGCTTCACGGACAGCTAGTGCAAGTGTGGGTATTGACCCACACTTGCACTAGCTGTCCGTGAAGCGTGATTAGCCTCGTGGAGAGCCAGTATTTTTCAAGTGGATCATCAAGTAATATGGAACATTAAAAGTCGAAGCGCACGTGCGCACTTGCGACCGTCATTTGTTTGACATCACCGTACGTATGTGTCTATGTGTGCGTGCACCCTATTTCAGTCGCTGTATGCAAGAAAGAAAGAAAAGTATTTATTGGGAGTCGCACAGGAGATCACAAATTAAACTAAAAACACTCTTAGCAACATTTTGGCATGCTCACAATATTTTTGAAGGACCTTTCCAATGATACCCCACACCATGGGATAGAAAAAAAAAACATCACCACTTTACGTGTACGGGGACCTCCCCGTACACGTAAAGTGGTGATGTTTTTTTCATAATTTTGTTTTACCACTTTGTCGGCGTAATTAATATGTATACCCATGCCAAATTACAGCTTTCTAGTACTGAGAGTCACGGAGCTAGACCGAGGACAGACAGACAGACGGACATGGCGAAACTATAAGACCTAGGCGAGTCTATTGTTTACTACGGAACCTTAAAAATATAAAGTAAAATTAAAATAAAAACAGAAAGTCCTGTACAAGGCCTAATCGCTTCTATCGCAACACGATGCTGCTGATGTATGGAACCTTCTGTACTATTCCACGTCACAATTTTGTTCGATAGCTACTATGTGAGTGACAAAGTAGCTAATTGGCCCGTGTTTACGCTAAACTTCTGCGAAGCGCTTTTGTAACCATCAGGCTTTAATGTTTAATAATGGATAGTATCGATGTTTGAAAACGATTTTGCTGTTAGTATTTGTTTGCATTATGGTCAAACTGGTTTGTTAAAGCTGGCAATTGTATTACATCTAAAACATCAGCTAACGCTGTTGAAGCATCCATCATCATTTATTATTTACTAGCTAATGCGTTACAATGCCTTTTTATTTTTCGTTAGGATCATTCTCCGGTGCGCACACAACTTGCCAAAGCTTCATCACAATTCACAGTTTCGAGGATTCAGCCATTTTATAGTTTTTGCGATACTTACGCACGGAACCGAACCGATGACCTTGTGAAGGCCGCAGGAATCCGCTGGATGCGGGAAGCACAGAATCGGTCGAAGTGGCGGTGCTTGGGGGAAGTCTATGTCCAGCAGTGGACGTAACGTCTTTCGGCTAAAATGATGATGATGATGAACGCACGGCAATTGATTTTTATATATACCTTATATATATAAATTACGTGTCACGTTGTTTGTCCGCGATGGACTCCTAAACTACTTAACCGATTTTAATCAAATTTGCCACCGTGTGCAGTTTGATCCAACTCGAAAGATAGGGTAGGTAGGGTAGGTAGGGCAGGTAGGGCAGGTAGGGCAGGTAGGGCAGGTAGGGCAGGTAGGGCAGGTAGGGCAGGTAGGGCAGGTAGGGCAGGTAGGGCAGGTAGGGCAGTAAGTGATAAAGATGGTCCACCCCAAACATTTATATGGCAAAACAACGTTTGCAGGGTCAGCTAGTACCTTATAAATATGTAGATAATATATATAACAGACCAAAAATCCACCCCTGCTACGCACGGTTTTATGACTTGATAAAACATGGAGATTCCTGTATAGCAGGAAAATCTGAAAGCCGTGGCCCCGGCAACATACAGGCAACTGAAGGAACACGGGTGGATTTTAGTCAGTAAGAGTCTGATACGCCCTCCCGCTCCGCCCAGAGCCAGAGAGAGGTGTTATTAAGTCTCATTCTCCTTCTTATTTGTATAACAGACTATCGTGGACGAGAAGACACAGAATCGGTGAGGGCAGAAAATGTTCTTAACAGCTTTCCATCCCACAGCATAAGTCGGCAGCTTTTAGAGGCAGTTTTCGCTACGCAGCTACCAAATGCTGGAATAATATCCCTCCTCCCATAAAATATAGTAAAGGTTACTCAACTTTCAAATTTAAATTAAGAGAATTTTTATTAAATCATCAAAAGGAGGCTGAAAATGTTCGAGCCGACATATCTGCCATATAAAACAATGTAACAATCTATGCCGGTGGCGCGCGAGTCCATGCCGACTGAGCGAAATGTTGCCATTTTAAATATTGCATTTTATATAGTCATTTTAAATTATTATTTTATTTTATCTTTATATCATATATATATATCTCATTATATGCTGTACAGGTCGACGTCATAACTCCAATGCCAGCTGTTAATTTTTTAGAAATTTTGCCTATTTTATCAATTTCTAATTTTTGTTCATAATCTGTTTTCTTACTAGTCATTTATTATTGTCATTTTAAGTTAAGTAGTTTTAGAAGATCCGACGCAGTCACATGGTTTTGCTTTTGAAGGTACATACCTACCTTCTTACTTTAGAAGGATGATAGTTTTTGATTTTTTAAATATCTAATAGATATGGGTATATAAAATATGATAGTTATTATGACACAGATATTGGGTATTTATTCACAACACAACACACACACATGTATGTCACTACAGTATATTTGATTTTGTGAGCAATTTTTTTATATTAACCTATCTTTTATTACATTATATTTTATTCTGATATCTAATTTATTAAAGCGGACACACACTTATCTGTTTATTATTCTAGTGTATGGCACTCGTGGGTTGCAGCTGAAAATCAGCGTCAGGTGGCACACTTTGTGTTGTCATCTGACAATAAGCTGAGCTGAGGCCCTTTTGGCATTATAATCATTGTTTTTTGTTTTTTATAGTTATAAGGTGTATTTTCTCTGCTGTAATGCCAATAAACGCATTTTTCTTTCTTTCTTTCTTTCAGAGAAGAAAAAAAAATACGTGGAGATTCCTGTATTATATGTAAGTTTAATATTAATGTATTATGAAAATAAACCTTCCGGAATCAATTATCGAAATTTTGGTGAAATCCGCATCAAAATTCGTTGCGTAGTTTATAAGAACAACGCGGTCACACAAAAAGCCAATTTAATTTATATTATGCATAGATAATAAGTATTACTAACATACTTACGTCGTCGGCCGTTCATATACAAATCCAGACTCCAGACATAAAGCTATTTATGATACAATGCTTTACTTGAATAACACTTATTTTTCTATGAATAAGTCTGCGAGAGACTAGACTTATTTTCATTTCTGTATATACAAGATGTATCTGAAAGGTGTCGTCAAATTTAAGGGTGTGTAAAAAAAAATACTAACCTAACTTGTTGGTGTCAGCAGGTTGTTTGAGGGAAGCACATGCACTAATCACAAACTATTAATAAACTCTTGATATTTTAGATACTTCACAATAGAATTGGTTTATTATTTCCACAATCAGAAGAAATAAAGAAAAGAATGAAAAATATTTTATTTGGGACACGCACACTAAATACAGACAGTAATAAGAACTAAAAAGAAGCATCTAAAACTAACAAAAATTTTCGAATTACCGAAAGGAAAAAAATAAAAATAATAAACGACCTGTGCGAGGGCAAAAAGGCACCTATCTCAGCACAGGCTGCGATATTTAAAAAAAAAATACCGCAGCGCTGGTATTCTGATAGGGCCCGCTGTGATGCCACAGTTATTAATATAATTGAACAGAGCGCGTGTATGACCAATGGCTGTACCAAAGAGAGAGCCAGATTGTGTGAAAGGGATGGATAGAAGTGAATATAAATTAGTATGGCAATACTAAACATAGCTAAAACTTCAATACCTACTCGACTCAAATGCATGGGACGACTGATTATTTTTTCACGATTACGATGTTGGCCCCATAGAGAAAGTGGTTCAATTTGGTGGTCTATACCACAATCTTATACGACCACAACTTTCTGATACACTCTGTATGTAGGTGGTAGAGAAAGGAATTTGTCCATTAAAAGAATAAGGGACTGTTTAAACTGAGGCTATCCCCGCGCGGGATGCGAGACGTGACTGCGCGCGTTCGTCATGTGAAGCTCCGGCCAAACTGAAGCGAATCCCGAGCGGGATAATAATAATGCAAGCTTATTATTAACCCACTGCAGGGCAAAGGCCTCTTCTCATACAGAGAAGGCACGAGCATTGATCACCACGCTTGCTTAAGACGGGTTGGCGATTTCAGACTTATATTAACTAAATAAGTCCAGGTTTCCTTACGATGTTTTTCCTTCACCGATGTAAGTAATGTTTAAGATAAACTCAGAAAGTTTATATGAATTGAAAAAGTCACATTGGTACTTGCCCGGATTTGAACCCACAACCTTTTGCATGAGACGCGAGGCCATCACGACATTCCGCGCGGGATGTTGAATCAAAATTACTCGCACTGATTATGTCAACTAACTTGAATAGAGGTATTTCAAATTAAAATTCAAAATAATTTATTTCAGGAATACACCCATATGAAATTCACGACAGATTACAAATTCAATTAATTAATACAATTTATAAATTTTTACAACATTATTATAAAACAATCAATATTACAAAAAATACAAAAAAATTAGCTGGAAAATTAATTGCCATATACGAAGAAATAATTATTATTAATAATTTAAAGGCTCGCAGACAGCTCGCGATGGCTCGACGCGACTATGGTGGAACAATTTCTATGAAAATTTCACGGAAATTGTTCTACCGGTGCGTGTCACGTCGGGCCTGTCTGTTTAGCACAAATAGTCGCGTTACATCATAATCCTCAAAAAAATCGCTGCGCACAGTTACATCCTGCACCTCGTCAGAGCTTTAATGATAAGGAAGTCATGCGACTATTTGCCTCAGTTTGAATACCTTCATACAAGTTAGTTGCCACAATTGGTGCGAATGAATTCCGTTCCTCATCCCGCGCGGGATTCGGTTCAGTTTGACCAAAGCTTAAAATGAGTTTGTTTCATAACCCTTTGTGACTGCGCAACATGTTCGTTTTGAATTATACAGAGGCATTCAAAACTGAATTACATGAGATTTAACTTTTCGCTAAAAATATAACAGTTTTTCCGACAATAGTATTTTCCGTAACCGTATTTTTTATAATGCTTGTTATTCTTTTGAATAAAATAAAAGCGTGATTTGTGATACGATTTACTGACTATTTTCGTTATTTTCGTGTTGTTAAAACACTTTGGGAATGTTTTGAAGTGGAACTTTTTTCGGAGCAGCCTATAGTCATTGAGCATTTCATGTACAGTCAACTGCACATCAGTTCTAGAGCGAACAATTTGACATTGACAGCACCGTTATGTCATGTATTACCATCGAGGTTCAGTTGACTGTACCTACCTGCATCCTTAGGTATTTAACATAGCATTTAAAAAATCTTATTTATTTAGTAATTCGTATATTCTATACAAAAGTTGTCAAACCGCAATTTTTATTCTGCAGATGAAAGTTATAAATATATCATTATTTACTTACTCAATCCCAAAAAAAAAAAACATTTATATAAATTATAAAAGAATGATTTCCTTATTCCCAAGAATTTTATATTTTCTTTCCCAAAGATTTTACTCGTTTGTCCCCAAAGGGCCAAGATTTAAGACTCATCAACAATTTAAAAGTCGTTCGACAGTAAATGTCAACTTAAAGCCTTATAAAGTTAGTTCAGATAGTCTTGCGAGTAGATCACAGCCCATAGGCATTACATGCAGTTTAATGGGAGAGTTTAAGGGCTCTTTACGAGGGGTTCCTGGTTTAATGGCTGGTGTGACGAGCGAGGTATTTGGGACCCAGCTGCGCTTGCCGAGTTATGGCTTGTAAGGGGGATTGCTTTTCGGAGCTCCCATGCATCTTAAAGACCACTTTTTGAGGTATTTCGATTCAAAGAGAAAGAAAAATAGGTTTATTTGTCATAGAAACATGTGTACATAAAAAATAAGTAAGTTATTTCAAATTAAAAAACAAAACAGATCTGTGATCACACAACAGAAATAGTCAGCAGCTGCATGTCGTGACAAGGAGGCTCTCCTAAGGACTCAGCATAATGTTATGCTATCAGGGACCCACAGCACAGTGCTGATTTTCTGTGGTCACCCTAAAAGAAAGTACGGAAACCAAGTCAAATTAACAGATTTGTACAGATTCAACAAATAAAATAAAATAACACACCCACATTTTGCCAGCTATGTTTAAGTCTCATGTAATAGGGGGTGAGCCTACTGCCATCAACTGGGGACACAATTTAGACCCCGGGCTGCTACTGAGAAATTCTTCACGGAAAAACCCAATAACAAAGCCCAAGCTAGGAATCAAACCCAAGACCACTAGGCCAACGAAACAGTCACTTTTTCATCATCAAAAAGTGACTATAGCAGTCCACTGCTGGACATAGGCCTCTCCAATTGCACGCCATTCAGCTCAATTCTCGGCAACTCTCATCCAGCTGCTACCAGCCACCCTGTGAAAATCGTCACTCCACCGAGCCTGAGGGCGTCCTACCTTACGTTTGCCAATTCACGGTCTCCACTCAAGAACACGTGTACCCCAACGGTCATCGGTTCTACGGCTGATATGGTCGGCCCACTACCACCTCAGCTTGCTAATTCTGTGAGCTATGTCGATAACTTTAGTTCTCTGCCGGGTCACTTCGTTCCGGATTCGATCCCTCACCGACTTTTACATCAATTAAAGGCAATATTAATATTCGATACTATATTTATAATTGTCGTTCGTTTAATCACACCTGTTAATCATACTGATTATGTCACTACATAATCAGTGTAATTAACACGTGTATCGGTAATTGCAGTTTGATTATAAATTGGTTAATACTGCTAACTGTATGCCTGTTTTAATTAATCTCTTAACACAATTTCAATTTAAGGGAATGTTGCAGTGATACATTGAATGATAGTTTAAATACACGGGAAATTAAAAAACTGTTAAGCATTTTTAAGTAGTTTATAATAGGACTGTAGATTTTAAATTTAGTAATTATAAACCAACTGAACCACTGAAATCGGTGTAGAAAAAGATCGTGAGGAAACATGGACTTAATAGTTCATATAAGTGAGGTGCCAATGACGCATGCACTCCGCACTCTTAACCTCATAGCTAATGACACGGACTTATTCTGGTGTTCTCTGAGTAAGTTCACAAAGAATACATTTGATAATAAGTTACAAAATGTAATTATAAGTTAATAATAAGTTAGGATAAGAGTTAGATAAGTACGCTATTGCAATTGATTATCCTATAATGACATACAGGGTGGCAGGGACATCGACGCAAAAATTGAAACCATGGATTCACCAAGATTCTGGTGTGCGCGCCGTGTAGGGTCCAGCCCATCGCAGTGAGTGACGCGATAGGCTGGTGTCTCAGACCTCTGCGGATTTCACTGGCCAATAGTACATGATTCTGAACCCCCTGCGTTGAAATTTTTCGTCGGTAATTAAAAAAAAAAAACTGCTGTTCCATACATTTTGACCGCGTAGGTATTGCACTTTTCTATGAAATAGCAGATTTTTTTTAATAACCGACGAAAAATTTAAATGCAGGGGGTTCAGAATCATGTTCTGAATCCATGGTTTCAGTTTTCGTGTCGATGTCCCCGACGCCCTGTATGTAAGTTGGAAAAAAAAATTGTTTGAAACCGTTAAGCCGTGTTGAGCAAGCGTGGTTATTAATGCTCTCTCTTCTCTGTATGAGAAGAGCCTTTTTCCCTGCAGTGGAAAAGTAATAGGCTGGTATTATTCTGATAAATATCAAGTAGGTAAGTATAAACTTTAAATTCCTAAATACTTAGCTCTAGCGCATATCGCTACGTCACCGCCGAGCTACGGCGTAGCAAAGTGCTACAATTTCGTAGACACTGCGTCATCACTTTGTTTGTTGGGGAAATTATTTGACGCATACCGGGTGTCTTAGATAATGTTATACATTCATAAACATACATAACATCACGCCTGTATTCCGTGAAGGGTTAGGCAGAGATAAAATAGTCATTGAAGGAAAATTCCCTAGTAACGTTCGTACATCCCTTATGCACACCTACGCTTATTAGAGCGTATTTATTCAAAGCAAGATCACGTTCAGTTAATTAGAAATCACTCTTCCAGTAACTTCTTAGAATACGTGTAAACAAGAAGTCAATAAATTTTTAACCGACTTCCCGAAAGGAAAAGGTTCTATGTTCGAATTTACGTTTTTTTTTTTAGGTATTCTAGGATTCTGACGTCACAGATACATTACTATGCAATCTACAGATTTTTAGCTTAAGATTTTTTATTCATTACTTTAACTTCTCGCAATCGACTCACGTATAGGATTAGCTATTGCGATCTACAGCAGCCTCCATCATAGATAACACTAACATCATTGAAAACTGACTGTACTTTAAAATAAAAGGTATTTTAAAGCATAATTTTTTTAAGAAGTGTGTTGTAATTAACTTTTTATTTTCACGTAGATAAAGTCTGTCATTGTACTATTTTTACCCGACTACGGCAAAGCCAAAAGGAAGGGTTATGATTTTAGCAGTCTATGTATGTATGTTTATATGTTTGTATGTTTGTATGTATGTATGTATGTTTGCTTTTACGTGTGTTCCACCATAGCGCCTAAACTACTGAACCGATTTTGATGAATGAGGTATCAATAGATTCGTAATAATAGTCCGGGTAACATAGGCTATATAAATTTTCCCTAAATTTAATATGGTGGATTTTACACGTAAATTTCTAACCTCGAAAAAAATTAAAATGATATGATCATGACATTTTTGGTACCAAAAGAAAGGTCTTGACGAGCACATTACAAATATGTAAATAATGTTATACTTTCAAAGTAAATAAATATGTTTAAATTGTTAAAAACAAGCAAAAGTGAGACTGTGCTACGTTGTATCGCAAGATGATACCAACGTGCAGTTAATCAAATCTTCTCAAAGAAAAACAAGTACACACGGCTACACATCAAGCTATACATTTCCAGTTTAAGCTGATCTGGCATTGTAAAGGATTTCCGTACAATGCGAGGTCAGCTAATACTGGAAATTTATAGCTTGATGTGTGGCTACACATCTGTGTACAACGAAATATTAATATTAATACATGGGGCACTCAGAAAATTTTGCGATTGGTAATAAAAAAATATACTACAGGTTATATTTTATTTATTAAATCTTTTCAAATAACTCTCCATTGGCGTCTATACACAGTTTCATGCGTCTTAACCAATTTTCATTACACATTTTCCAGTCCACATCAGACACCTCTTTAATCCCTGTTTTCCCTTGAGTTGATTTTTTATTTTGGGGAACAAAAATGGCAAATCCATGATTCATCACCCGTAATGAAATCGTAAACGCGCCGAGACGAGCCTGCTTCAAATTTTGTTATCATGTCTCGGCACCATTCTACCCGAACCTCCTTCTGCGTTAGATTGTGTGGTAATCAGCGTGAAACTATCTTCTTTACCTGAAGATGCCCGTGTAGAATTTCATTTACACTTCCCGATCCAATCTGCAGTATATGCTGAATCTCTTCATATGTAATTCGCCTATTCACTTAAATTTAATTTTTCACAGCCAGCACGTTTTCTTATGTGACAGCCGTCATAGCCCTATGACGGCCACTTCTTTCTTCGTCCGCCAAAGTTACTTGACCACGCTTAAATTCGTTGAACCAGCGGAAAACAGTCGCTTTAGAAGGGCTTTTGTCTATGAACATCATTCGAAGTCTTTCAAATGATTCTTTTGGTTTTAGTCGACATTTGAAATCGTACAAAATCATCGCGCGAAAATGTTCTCGTTGTAAATTCAATTTTCAGTGAGACGTTGCCCGCGGCGTTGTTGTAACGTTTAGCAAGTGTAAAAACGGAAAAGTATAAAATAAAAAATAAAGTTTAATAAAAAACTGTAACCCGACCACGGGAAAATAAAAATGATCTAAAAAGTACGAAACAAGCAAATATTTCAGACAGAAATCAAGACATAGGTACAAAAATGGTCAAGGTAAAGCCGTCGTCGCATGCCATTATAATTTTGTAGGTGTTCCTGGCACCCACATGGTATACAGGCATGCGACCACGGCTTTACCTTGACCATTTTTGTACCTATGTCTTGATTTCTGTCTGAAATATTTGCTTGTTTCGTACTTTTTAGATCATTTTTATTTTCCCGTGGTCGGGTTACAGTTTTTTATTAAACTTTATTTTTTATTATTTCAAAACTAGCTGACTCGAAAGACGTTGTCCTGTCTTTCAATAATTCATAGAAAATGCACAAACTTTCCCGGCAATTTTTCCAAATTTTCTTTCCGTAAAAACCTCATTCGGACTATTACGAACATTTGAAAACAAAATTTTTGCAAAATCGGTCCAGTCGTTTTGGAGTTATGCGCTTACCAACGAACATCATTTCGTTTTTATTTTAAAGAAGATAGGAATTTTACGAAATATACATATTATGAGTGTAGATAAACATAGAATTACATTTACAGCATTATGTCAAAGAAATTTTTTCTCATTTTCAACCATTTTTTTTTCCGAATTCCCAAGTTTTTTACATATACATACATCGGACAATGAACAAGGACATATCACATTGAATACACGGCGATGGTAGTTAATACGTACGTTCAATTTTACAAGAAAAACCTCCTACAAAATTTTTCTTTTTACAACACGTGTAAACAAGAAGTCAATATATTTTTATTCGAAAAATCTGACTTCGAAAATAATCTACAGGTTGTCAGCTTATGACTTTTTTTCACGACTTTTACGTCACGCAATTGACTCACGTACAGGATGAGCCAATAAGACGTCCTGCTTAATAATATTATCAAGAAAACCGTTTTATACTGATCAGGACTTAATCTAAACTCGTAAAATGAGATGGTGTTGAAATTTCAATTGTCTTGGGGTATTAATGAGGTAAGCTGGATTAGAAAATACATTTATTTGTAAAAAAAAAAACAGAGCATATGATAACATTATATAAAACCGGGCCAAAGGTGGACCTAACTGTGCAACCAATTATTGCAGCTAGGCTAAATTGAAAATCTTCTATCTGACTCAAATCAGAATTACAGATTCTGAATATATACTCCATATCTTTAGATAGTTAAATCAAATCGTAAAAAGGGTTTTTAGAGATGACACTTTCTTGTTTAAAAATACGATAAAACCAAATTTTACAAAAGTAAACTCTTTTATTAATGTATGTTAAACTTTCATTTCTTCGTAGATCATGTAACTGCTTGAGCACACTTTTTTAGTCAGATTTATAATAATAATATAATAAATCTAAGCTGTCCATTGAGACAGATAATAAAATATTATATTGTAATCTTTACAATTACACAGCCCAAACTCTAAACGTCAACGAATTGTAACGTTGCTAAATTGAAGAGTACAACTCTGACGTACCATGACAACTGAAGTGACAGGTATTACGTTTAGTCGGTTACTTGACAGCTGTCTCGTCACGTGTTTTTTTTTGTTTACATTTATTTATCTACCTAAACCTATGGAGTATAAATATTTACTGGGGTCATTAACAAAATTCTGTTTATTGTACTGATACAAAGGTGACTTCTCTGAGCGATTTTACGCATGCACGAAAGAGAGCATTGCAGTGTGTATTTAGTTTAGTAAATTGAAATAAAATGATTTTATTTCTGTAAAAAGGTTTGTACAAACACTTTTACACGTCAATCATTCATTTTTGACTAAAGCACCAAATGTCATTTGAGCGCTAGAGTTGGTCTAATTCATACTTTGCAGATTCAAATCAGTTGGATGTTGAAATAATCAACAGAGGGTTTCAAACAACATTGACTGTTCTATTTATCTTAAAAGATCTTTTAGCGAATCTCCAATTTTCGACCTTGGATAATGCACTGATAAAGGGATTCTTTTAGGGATCCTTGTGCCAAAGCAGGCTTAGCCACGTGCGCTAAGCTTGCTTTTATAACGCAACGGATTTTACCGGGTACTGGATTATGAACACTTGGCTTGGCGCCGAGAGTTGAAAATTCAGTGCGCGTTTTTCTAACGCTGCGTTAGCCACGCGCCCTTACGAACGAGGGCTTAAAGTATGTTTGTCTTACTCAAGACTTCGAGCATTTGCGAGTTGCATCGGAGTCGAATCCGAAAAATGTCGGTTCGAAGTAGCTGAGTGCTATTTGTATGACGGGTTATGCACTAGATCCGAACTCCATTCGTCCTAATTTGGAAAATTTTCAATTCGGATGGAAATCTGATCTTGAATTCAAATTCGGAAGGAGAAATAAAGTGGAAAGTGATAATGTTAAGCAAAATTATTGTACGCTTTTTCCTTAAGATAAAAGAATATAAACTTACCTACGGCCAGTGTTCTTAATTAATTGAGTTGTTAATTTACCTGAAACGAAGAAAATTTATGACATTAATTATGATCCTCCTTTAGCCAATGTTACTCGAGGATGACATAAAAAGTAATTATCAATTGGACTAGGTTCAAGGTCTGGCTGCTGAAAAAAACGCATTAAAATAAATTATTGCATTAGCCTTGCTGAAAATCTTTTTTATATGAAGCAGAAGTCATCATCTGCCTAGCCTTTTCCCAACTATGTTGGGGTCGGCTTCCAGTCTAACCAGATGCAGCTGAATACCTGTATTTTACATGGAGCGACTGCCTATCTGACCTCCACAACCCAGTAACTTGGTAATACGATACCCTTTGGTAAGACTGGTTGTCAGACTTTCGAGCTTCTGACGACCCGTAACGACTGTCAAAGATCCAAAAATGACAGCCGGGACCAACGGCTTAACGTACTTTTCGAGACATGGAGGAGTCCATCGTATTACCTAGCTACTGGGTTGTGGAGGTCAGATAGGCAGTCGCTCCATGTGTAATACTGGTATTCAGTTGCATCCGGTTAGACTGGAAGCCGACCACAACTTACTTGAGAAAAGGCTAGGCAGGCAGGCAGGCAGGAGGAGTCTTGGAATGTAGAAATGGTCACCCATCCACGGACCAACCCTGGCAAGCGTAGCTTAACCTAATGGATCGACCCGTGCGGCTGTCATTAATTAGCCACGAGCTCCTCCAAATCAGGTAATTAACATGTAGATACAAAATAAACGGAATTTAATCATTACTAAAACTGTGACTTGGAATAAAATTAAAATGGAGAAAAAAAAGGTTTTTTTTTAAGGAACATGACTCCAAAAGTCCCACCCACGCTTGACAGCGTTCATTACACTGCATGCATTTAAATTCCGTTATACTATAAGGTAATGGAACGTAAAATTATTTCCATTCGAGTGGTTATTTTAATTACTTACGCTGATTTAATGAATTAAATTTTTATCAGCATGTGTGAATAGTTTTAATTTGTTTGATTTAAACATTAACTGTTTTTAAAGCAGTAGTTGTGGGTTTAAACCCTGACAGGCGCTTTTGTGTAAATTATTTCATCACCACAGCTCTCAAAACGGTGAAGGAAAACATCGTGAGGAAACCGGCATGTCCTTATACCAAAAATTCGAAGACATGTGACATCTACCAACCTGCACTGGGCCCGCGTGGTGGATAACAGCCTACTCCCTCTCACAGAGAGGCCTGTGTCCCAGCAGTGGGAACATTTATAGGCTGATGATGATGATGATAATGAAATTAAGATTTAAACATTACATGAAATTTGTATGTTTGGAGTGAATAAATAAATAAATGATAATAATAACTTCAGGAAACCATAAGTCGGTAGACCGAGGTCAGTGATCTAATTCTTTACTACTGTCAAATATACGCAAACTAAACGTACACAAGTTTACATTTATTATACGTATACGTATAATATGTGTAAACTTCTCACACACAATAAGGTACAAATTGATTGTTTTGAGAGCAGAAGTAATGAAATTAAATACACAAAGTAAAGTGCCTGCCTGGGTTCGAACTCAGGACTTACAACTTGTAATTCGTGGCCGATACCACTAGGCCACCACTGCCTGATAAATAAACACTATTTTATATTTAGACTAGTAACCAGCCCCTGCTTTTCACGATTTTTACGACTTGACGAAATATCGAGATTTCTTGATTATAATAATTATGTAAGTTTAATTTCAATGTATTGTAAACTTACTTAATAAATTATCTTAATGGTGGTAAAAACCTCATCAAAATCCGTTGCATAGTCTGGAAAAACAACGCTGGCGCACAGACTATTACTGAGAAATTCCTGACCGAAAACCCTAATGATACTTTGGTCGACCTGGGAATCAATAAAGATAAAGATCGAACCCAGGACCTCACGCTCAGCAGTCGCACAGTCTTTTAAGTTATCTTCTTTCTTATTTTCTTTCTTATCTTATTTCTTGTCTTCTTGTTTACCTTCTTTATTATTTTCTTTTTCTTCACGAAATACTCATTATTTTATTATGTTTTAATTTAATGTGTAATGTTTTTATGGACTTTGTCTGAGAATAAATTAATTTTTATTATTTAATTTCTCCCTTAACATCAGGTGGAATTCGAAAATGACGGTAGTGTTTTGTTTTTAAAACACTTAACATCAGTCTGAATACCCTCGTACAAACTTAACATCAGTCTGTTGATCGTGATGTATTCGGGCGACCCTCGTTATGTGCCTTGTTATGTCCGTAATGAGACACTACCATTTTACGTCCCTACTTAATACATGTAATGGTTCGGCCATTATTATTAAACACGGACACTGCTATTTTCGTAAATTATTTTACTAGATTTGTTATTTTATTTTTGGAATTTATTCTTGAAATAGATTTTACTTTCATTAAAATAAGTTCACACTATTCTTCTTGCCATTTCATTCATCTAAAAATACATCACACAAATGTTAAATGTCAAACTTAAAAAAAAAAAATCACTTTATTAATGCGAACTCTCACAAAACTCTCTTCAAAATATTTACGAGGTGCTCCAAAATCGAATAATATTTTATTAAAAGTGTTACCCTCAAGAAAAAATTCTTAAGCAAAAAAAAGGTTTTCATAAAAAACCCCTCCGATTTCACCACTAGTATTAAACTCGACCCCAAAAGCCTTTGTAATCTTAAATTGACGTTGGCAACTTCGAAATCATAAAACTTTGGGTAGCAAATCATCCTTACGCCGGTCATGCGTTAGTGGGGACCTTTTTCGTCCCCAATTTTAACCCGTGACTTGCTCCACGTTGGGGCCAAATGGTCGCTGTGTGAGGGTTAAGGAGTGGTGAAAGGAGTGAGTTCAGAGCGGGGTTGTGAGACGATGTATTGCAAATATGAGCATTATGTCTAAAGGTTCAAGAAGTTTAGCTGTTGAGGTCTGAAATTATTGTAGATATTTGACACAGCTAATAATGGTAAATTATATAGCGAATTTCAATTCTTCCTTTTTTGTGTGGTTTGTGACTAACCTGGTGTCAGAGTTTTAAAGACGCCGATGGGCCTTTGTCTTGGCTTCACATGCCGTCGAGAGACATCATGCCTCGCGATGTTTTCCTTCACCATTTTTGAAGCAAGTGATAATTATACAATACGCACATGAATCCGAAAAGTCAGAGGTGCGTGTCTTGGGTTCGAACTTGAGACCTATGACTTGGCAATCTGACGGTCACATCACTAGGCTATCACTGCTTGAGAAATGCAATGAAAAAGTATGTCTAGACTATGTATTAGACTCAACAAAGATTTTTGTATTATCTGCTTGCTTATCTACTTTCCTTCTCCTTCTTCCTTAAGACATACCTATTCTTCGATACTCAATGCCATGAACTACTTATTCATTTTAATTTTTCTCAATCCAATCAGAAGTGGTAGCAGTAAAATAAAATAAAAGGTACCTCTGCATACCAAGTTACCTGTGGCACTAACCTGCTTATTTTTCTGACGGTATTATGGAGTAAAATATTAACAGCAATAATCTCTTCACTTGCACCACAAACCGAAGGTGTACGGTCGGCATATTAAGACGGTACGGAAATAAGCAACGTCCCCGTATCTCAGCCAGCTCGTGCTTGACCCAATTCTGGATTAAACCAGTTCGTTAACCAGCACACAGCTGCGTCCCCTAAATGAATTAATATGAAACATTTATTTAATTAAACAATTTTGTCAGAATAAAACATGTTGTTTTCGTTTTGACGCCTTTTTGGGACGCTGGTATGGGAGGGTTAATTTGATGAATAAAATTGAATTTATATTTTTGTTCGCATGTGTGTATCTTGTAAATTACTGGGACAATTTTGAAGGATACGGTTTATTGCGTGGGTTGACTGAGGGAAATTGGCCCCTTTTCCACTTAAAAGCGTCAAAAAGGACAATTTAAACATCAATAGAACAAAAAGCGTCCCGGGCTGTTATTATCAAAACACCGCGATAAAGAAGTCGCTTCCAAAGCAATAGTTAATTAATTTTCCCAACGCTTTTATCAGATGTAGACAATTCAATTTGCGAAATAACTCTATCGAAAACATTTAAATATACCAGCCTATTATTGTGCCCCTGCAGAGCAAAGGCCTCTTCTCATACAGAGAAGGCACGAGCATTGATCACCACGCTTGCTCAAGTCGGGTTGGCGATTTCAGACTTATCTTAACTATAAGCCCAGGTTTCCTCACGATGTTTTCCTTCACCGATGTCAGTAATGTCCAGGTTAAACTCAGAAAGTACATATGAATTGAAAAAGTCACATTGGTACTTGCCCGGATTTGAAACCAGCTTTGAAGCTCGTGCATGAGAGGCGAAGCCTTAACTACTGGGCCACCATTTATTTATTTTGTGAGGGAAAACAAACAATTGTACAATGTATATTAAATCTAAAATTACAAAATAATTGGAAGTGGGTAAATGTACAATCCACGACGTTTCCACAGATTACCAAGGTTAAGGATACAGTCAAGACATAAAGTTACAAAACACAAAGAAGAAGACAAGAAGAAAAAAGGAGGATGCACTTCTCTTAAACTAAAACAAATATTATTTGATTATAATTATTACGAAATCAAACAACTATAACAAAAAATAAAAAAGAGGCTACTCATCACGCAAATGCAGACTATTCACTAAACATTTCCTAAATTTTTGGCGATCTAAAGCGAATATATCCAAATGCACAAAATTTTTGACCATGACATCTAATTAAGTGTATATATTATAAATTAAAGTCGCTTTTCGTATCCGCTTGTGTGACCGCGTTCTAAACTATGTAACAGATAATGAAATTTTTACCGTCATTTAGAGAATTTATTCCGGAAGGTTGATGTGTATAATAAATGTATATGAAACTTACATATAATAAAGAAATTTAGATGTTTTGTCAAGTCGTAGGAATCGTGTGAAGCATGGGGGGAAAATAAAAAATTGGTTGCAAAAAGTAGAGCTGAAAATGAAAATATATAAATGGAAGAGCATTATTTAGGTTCACATTTTTTCTATTATGTACGGTGGGCTGCATCAATTTGGTACCCCAGTTGTATTAAAATTTTAATACAACTGGGGTACCCAATTAATGCAGCACACTGTACGAGCCATAATAAAAAAATGTGAACCTAAATAAGACTCTTCTATTTAATATATTTTCATTTCAGCTTTTTGTTAAACCAATATTTTCCTTAGAAAATATTATAAAACGAAAGATGCTCGGAACTAAATAATTTCCTAAGTGAAGAAGTATAACACGTTACTAACGAAGAAAACATACTTAAATTAGTTTGCGACGCCTGAAGCCAAGGCACCAAGGTTTTATAAAGTACTTCTAATTTATTTTCTTTTAATTATGTAAAGTATCTTTTATAATGAAAAGGAAACATTTTAAAAAGACGAGGTGTTTTTACTTTGTGGCTTTATATGATATTTACATATCTTACCTAGTGACCACGAGCTACTCGCTCAAGCGATACGCGTTTTGCGACTGCGAAGAAAACAAATGAAAGAAGTTGTTCAGAGAATGTCACGGGTCACCGAGACGCGAGTTGCTTACAGATAGTGCAATCCACGAATACGCGCCCCACTCCGCGATTACTGTACTGAAAGCTGTACTTTAGTACGGAGCAGAGCGGAGTGGGGTGCGTTTTCGTGGATTGCACTATCTATAGCGACGGACCGTGCACGCTTGTCGCTTGACGCAAGTTGCATCGCTCGAAGCCGTGAAAAAAATATAGTGTATAAGTTTCGCGGTAAGTATTTTAGTTGTGGGTCATCCTTTATCTTTTAGTGGTTGCCATGCACGAATCAAGGATTATGTCGGGAAAAAAAAATTTAGTATCTTTCTGAGTGCAAGTTTTGAAAAGTGTTGTCTAGGGTTTAAACGAAAAGTATGAGGTAAAGGAATAAGTAACTCTATGAAGACAGGATGAAAATATAGATAGATACATAAATTAAGAGTAATTTATTGACATTTAATAATAATAATATGACAATACAAATAGTGTGACATGCTATAATAATTGAATTTGACATCTGTATAATTTTATTTTATTTTAATTTGGATCAATATTTTTATTTAATTTATCTGGTTGTTGAACCTATGACATGTATTGACAATTATTATTTTTAATATATTTGATAATTTTTATTTTTAAACCTTTGACGTGTGTAGTATTCTGAATTTTTTAAAATTATATTTTTTTGAGTGTAATAATTTTGTAATGTTATTTTAATAATTATTTAATTAGATTAATAATAATGTAAATATTTGCACACCATAATAAGTAATGATACAGAGTACTTTGTATTTATTTGTAACATCTGTTTACACCTACCTGTATTAAGCAAATGAATAATTTGATTTGATTTGAAGAGAGTGAAATTATCTAAAAGGTTTAGTAAAATGTTTGTTACGGTTTTAGAGAATTACTTTAAAATTTTCCTTAATATTAATACCAGTGTATTTTTGTAGCAAGCCATATCTAATGCAGTTAAATATACTGAATTATTAAATGCATGTTTCAATATTATAATTTTTGAAGTAATCCCATGGTCATCTTATTTGACGCTTCCGACCGACAGGTCTTTTGCCAGAAAAATCGCTTATAAAATTCAGATTTGCATAATTTGTTTAATACAAACAGTAGCAGCTGGAATCATAGTCCTCTTACAAACGACTAACGAGCGCTCTTTGCATTATAACAAAATATTCCAGAAGTTCGGTTCCATACAAAAAATCGCACGCACACATGGACACGCTTCACGTACAACGAGTGCAAGCTCGCGTCTGGCATTCGACGGAGGTAGATTGCGACCGAAGCACGTACGCGGCTATGTGTGCGAGCGTTTTCGCTTTGAAGCTGACCTTCTGTATTTATATATTTTGTGGCATAACCCTCGCAATATTCCAGGAACGCGTTAGAAAACTATAGGGACCCTATTTTTTAGGTACCATGAAAAACAAAGCTGATTGGTTATCTGTCTCATTTAAGTTTTTTAAGCGTGTTAGTTAACATACATTAAAATGAGATATAAAGGAATATTTTATAAGCTGTAGGAAAAGTTCGTCTTTGTAGAAGTTTTGTATGTTAGTCATACTCTGTGTAACTGTTTCTTTGTAAAGCTCGAGAATAATATTTATATTTCGGACATTGTTTAGTCAAGCTCGTATTTACTTTACCACGCTAAGATTGAATGTCACATGCACGTCATAAAACGACAAGGCTTTTTTGTCTTTATGACAGTTAGATAATTTCAACCTTCATCGAGCTTCAATTTGCGTGAGTTGTTGTCAAAAGTAGTAAATTAATCGAGGTCAACTACTCTACCACCATGTTAAACATTACTCTCAATGATTGTACAAATGATGAAACGTTACATAATAATATCGTACTGTCTCTTTCTCTCTCGATAATTAAGACATGCCATCCTACTTCCACATGTCATCTGGTGTGACATTGTGCTGTTTTTGAAGATCGAATGTTAGGCTCCGCGAAAACGGGCCACCGACCACAGCCACCGGTGGCTGGCGACAAGCTTTTTACATGATTTTTAACACGTTTTGTATGTAATCGCCGCACACGTGTTGCAAGTGGCGTCCACTCGCGACTCAGTGTCCGCGACACGCCACCAGTGGCGGCCACTCGCGACTCAATGTCCGCGACACACCACCGGTGGCGGCCACTCGCTATTTCACTCGCTTCGCTTTGTATTCATTACAAATTATAGCGGCCACCGACTATTCGTGGCAGCCACCGACGAAACGAAGGTTCGTTTGCGCGGTACCAAAGGACGTGACAGTCATCGGTGGCTGTGGTCGCTGGCCCAATTGTGCGGAGCCTTAGATAGGTTACCTATCTACCTATTTTTACTCATTATATCATTGCCTACAAACATCTAAACTGCGCAACATATAAGCAAAAAGTCTAATTGTAACACTATACAGGTCACGTTTGTTTAAAAACCGCAAATTAAACAATCAAGATTGGAATATTCATTGATAGACCACCAGATATTAAATGTCAAAGTTAAGATCCACTGATTAGCTTTCGTACGGTCTTTATTATAGCTCTAATCCGAATACAAAAACTATGGGTACTTGTCATCTAGGACTTCTTCGTTTTCGTGCGGTGACTAACCTGGTGTCAGAGTTTTTATGCCGCCCTTGGACTTCTGACCGGCATGCCGTCGAGAAATATCTCTCAGGCATGCCGGTTTCCTCACGATGTTTTCCCTCACTGTTTTTGAAGCAAGTGATAATTATACGATACGCACATGAATTCGAATTTTTCGCCGTCCGATAAGGACCAGGCCCGGGTCGACGGCGCGTTTGTGTTCCACACGCGCCTCAAAGAGATGTCAGCAGAATTGACGGGGTCCGCTAGGGTCAATGCCTGCCGGGGGTTCGAAGAAAACTGATAGGAAAATCGTGGCCCCCGGCAACTGGGCAACCGAAGGAACACGGGTGGGTTTTAGTAAGAGTCTGACACGCCCTCCCGCTCCGCCCAGAGTGGGAGAAGTTATTTGATAATTTCCCACCCAAAAAAGAAGGCATGCCGGTTTACTCTCGATGTTTTCCTTCACCGTTTTTGAAGCAAGTGATAATTATACGATACGCACATGAATTCGAAAAGTCAGAGGCTTCAGTTCGAACTCGAGACCTTGGCAGTCCGACGGTCAAACCACTAGGCTATGTTATTAAAATAAATGAGGTGAAAAGATATCTAGATATAAAATACTATGCAACAGGTATGTACTGCAGAGAAATGAGGAAAATGACGTGAGGAAAGTTTGAGTAAGAATATGAATATAAGATTAGGGGAAGACAAAAGAAACGATGGAAGACTGTGTGAAAGGTGACATGGCTAGAAACGAGGTGCCTACTTATAGAGAAGGTATGGAAGTAAAAGACATGATGCATCGCCCCAAGTGTAAATCGGAATGAAGGCAAAATAATGATGATGACTATGCAATAGGTATCTATGATATCGTATATCAACCAAATTTACACTGCAACACACAAGACGAAATAATTAGGTATAAAGTCAAAGTCAAAGTCAAATCATTTATTTCAAATAGGCCCATGTATGGCACTTTTGAACATCAAAAATGACAAAATAATAAAATTGATTCTAGTCGCCCCTTCCAAAAGGTAGTTTTCGTATGGAGAAGAATGGGCAAGAAACTCCACCGTTACTCTTTTAAGATGTTTTACAATTGTTTGTATATGTATGTACATTTGTTAAATAATTATTATATGTGAAGACGATGCACCTAGAATAAAATTACTATACATTTTCAGAACAAGTACAATACGCACATGAATAGTGTGGATGTTAGAAAGTTAACTTACCTAACATTCGATCTTCAAAAACAGCACAATGTCACACCAGATGACATGTGGAAGTAGGACAGCATGTCATAAGGTAAACGCGGTGAAGTCGACAATGAACCAGAACAGCACATACAAGTAATTCGTGACACGGTCAGCCTCTGGGTTTATTTTTGACTTTTGCATAAGATTTAAATGGAATGTTAGCAGTGGTAGTCCAGTGGTAACGGCCTCGACTTACGAGTTGTATGTCGTTTGTTAGATTCCAAGCAGGCGCTTTAATTTGTGTAAATTGTTTCAACACCACTGCTCTTAAAATGGAGAAAGGAAAACAACTCGAGGAAACTGGCATGTCCTTGAACCAAATATTCAACACCATCACCATCTGCCAATCCGCACTGGGCCCACATGATAGATTACAGCCCACTCCCTCTCGAAGAGATGAGGCCTGTGTCCCAGAGTGGGAACATTATGCAAAGGAAGAAGAAAAGAAAAGAAAGAAAAAAAAACGTTTATTTGCGGTAGACGTGAAGCAAAAAAAAAATTATTTGATTACAAAAATGAGAAAAAGTTGGGGGAAGAATGCGTCACATCTACGCAAATAGGCTATCGCTCAGCATTATGCTACGACCCTATGCAAGACAGAGCCCCAGCACTGGTTTTCAGCGACAGCCGGCACCGACGTAATGACGTCGACCGGTGCAGCAAGCAAAGGAATATTAACCTCATATAAAAGTTTTATATGATTCCACACTAAGTTTTGACGACGGATTTTGTGAAAGTTGATATTTATTGGGCTCCCACTATGAACCTGAGACAAAAGTCAAATATGATCCCGCACTAAATTTTGACGACGGATTTTGGGAAAGATGATATGGCTAAAAAGGGGTTAACTACAACTGAGAATACGACTAATAGGGATAAATGGAAGGAGAAGACATATTGCACTGACCCTAAATTAATTGGGATAAGTCAGATAAGTATGAGGATGATGACTAAAATACAATAGACGTGGATATGTTTAGTAACCAGTTCCGCTTAGGTACTTCTAAAGAGCCATAAAAAACTCCTGAAAGAAATCGACACGTGTTTTACCTCTCAACGAGGCATTAAGTTTCGCCTTGGTTCTCGCGTCATCTGCGGCTTCTAGTTTCTTCCCAGTATCTGGCTTGATGCAGTGAAGCATATCCACTCACTGTAGTTTTCTCGGCCCTTCAGCTTCGGAACATTTATTAAATAGTTCGAAGCCATTCTTGCAAATCGTTACTACATCCACGAAACTTATTTTATTAAGGAAAAATAAAACAGAGGGCTGGTCCCATAACCTATAAATTAAACTAGTCTTTTCATGGTAGAACAAATGAATGTGTATTTTCAGAACAAGTACAAATCAAATTTAGAACAAACAGATGGCGTTACTTCTATATTATTTTGATATAAAACTGACACTCAAGATGACGATTGACTTGCCGCAAACCCGAACATGGCGTGTTGCCACACCGAGCGCTGAACGCAGATGATGACTAACAAATGTTAGTCATCATCTGCGTTCAGCGCTCGGTGCGTTCTCATTGAGGTTAAAATTAACCTCAATAAAAAAATAAGGAACACCCACAACAAGTTAACAAACTCATTTAAGCTTTAACCATGTCGTAATCCAGTTACAAGCACATTACTTTGGCAGACAATGCTTTTAATATACTTTTTTTTACCACATATAGACTTCCTTTCAACGTTTAGAGCTCATAAAGGTATTGTCATAAAAATGTAATAAAACCCGCACTCCAGTGGATTAGCTGGGCGATTATTAATATAGCTTTATTTCTTGCCTCACCTTATGACGTTGAAGAGGTGAGGCTTAGAAAAGGCATGCGATGTTTTTTACCTTTTGTATAAGTTCAGACTCTTCTTTTAGAAATCTTCTAGATTATGAAGTAAGCAAGTTAAATTAAACCAGAACGCTATTTTGGTTTAGTGATTTTTTGTACCAACTCTTTCGACTTCAAAAAAAGGAGGAGTTTGTTACCTCCTTCGATCAACTATTATTGATCGAAGGTTACCTCAGAACTTTTGACTGGGTGAACCAATTTTGATGATTCTTTTTTTATTTGAAAGTTGGTACTTTCCGTGTGATCGAATTTGGTTCT
This sequence comes from Agrochola lychnidis, assembly GCA_963680765.1. Taxonomy (NCBI): domain Eukaryota; kingdom Metazoa; phylum Arthropoda; class Insecta; order Lepidoptera; family Noctuidae; genus Agrochola; species Agrochola lychnidis. Next base: position 14,126,915 of record OY796869.1, on the reverse strand, counting down.
AGTTCTGACAATGGTAGCCATGAGAAAACCATAATAATATAAGTCTTAAATTTGCATTAAGTATGTGCGCGACAAATGGACAAATAACTCAATATCACGACAAGCGATTTCGATGATTCTTTTTTTAACCGACTTCCAAAAAGTAGGAGGTTATATGTTCGTAGCGTATGGTCCGCCGATTTGTCCGTCATTTGTGGACCGATTTTGAAAAATATTTTTTATTTGTAAGGGCTCTCAAAGTGGTTCTATATAAAATTTATTAATTTTGCTTATTGTAGAGTTTTTGAGTTAGCTTCAATAATACGTACTTTTTCCCAATTAGTATGTGGATGATATGATAAGTTCCTGTCACTGGTAGCAAGTAGTGGTATTCGAATTTGTGTGGGGTAAGTACCACAACTAAAAAGCGGAAAATTATAACTTTTTATAAAAAAAAACAACTGACTTCCAAAAAAACACTACAAAGTGAAAAATAACTTTCATTTCAGAAGTCGGTGGCAAAAAATGAAAATTCAAAAACAAAGACAACGACTTCCGAAATGAAAGTAATTTTTCACTTTGTAGTGTTTTTTTTGGAAGTCGGTTGTTTTTTTTTTTTTGTAAAAAGTTTTTATCTTTTTCAGTCTTGTATAAGCAGTCTTAAAAAATTGGCATAGAGAAAAACTGAGTTGAAATTAATCGAAAAAAAAAAACACGTTAACGACAACACAAAACTTATGGTACTGTAGTTTCTGCTTACTCTCATAAAAATAAGATTCTTTACGAAAGTACGACTCTGCTTTTTCTCATCGCGAATTTGTTTTTTTCAAAGTTGAGTCATCGTCTAAGAGAGGCAATTAATTTTGCAAAAGTTTCAAAAGTCAAATATTTTTCTTTGGAGACCAACCTTCAAAGTTGCAAACTTTGAAAAATAAACCTTATTATTAACTTTTGGTCCAAAATAAATGTTTAACTTTTGGTATGAGCTGCAAAGCGATATTCCTATTTTTAAACATTTGTATTCGAGAATTAGTGTTCATAAAACATTTTGGTGCAATTTAGTGTTGTGTGTCGAGCAGGTGGCGTTCTGTAGTTTCTGCTTACCCCCATGGTAAAAAGGCGTGAGTTTCTGTCTAATTTAGTGTCAATTAAATTGATAATCAATCAACATCTTGCGTACAAGATGATGATAACTATTGCTTGTCAATAACTTAGCCTTTTCCCAACTATGTTGGGGTCGGCTTCCAGTCTGACCGAATGCAGCTTAATATCAGTATTTTACATGGAGCGATTGCCTATCTGAACTCCACAACCCAGTAACTGGGTAATACGATACCCCTTGGTAAGACTGGTTGTCAGACTTTCGGGCTTCTGACGACTCGTAACGTCTGTCAAAGAGCCACGAATGACAGCCGGGACCAACGGTTTAACGTGCTTTCTGAGGCTCGGAGGAGTCTCGGTATGTAAAGATGGTCACCCATTCACGGACCAACCCTGGCAAGCGTAGCTTAACCTGATGGATTGACCCGTGCGGCTGTTATTAGTTAGCCACGTGCTCCGCCATTTTGAACTTATGGAAATGTTACCAATTGATTTCTCAGCTTGTTAAGCAGCAAATGTTTCATCATCCCCATCATCATTTCAGCCGAAAGACGTCGACTGCTGGACATAGGCCTCTCCCAAGCACCATTACTTAGACCGGTTCTGAGCTTCCCGCATCCAGCGGATTCCTACGGCTTTCACAAGGTCATCGGTCCCCATAGTGGGAGGCCTTCCAATGCTACGTCTTCCGGTACGCGGTCACCACTCCAGAACCTTGCGAAAGCAAATGTTTAGAGCGAATTTATTATTCTTAACATTTTTATAAGTTACTAGCTTCTGCCCGCAACTTCGTCCTGGAGCCTATAACTTTCCTCAAGAGTTAGACTATCCAATGCAAAAAAAAAAAAAATCTAATCTGACTGGTAGTCCCAGAGACTAAAAAATTTTACCTGTTTATAATATTACATATTAGTATAGATTACAAGTAAATTTTTGATAGCTGCTTTATGCCTCATTGTCATCTAAATAAATAGTTCAGACCCAGCTTTTGCCCGCTGCTTCGCCAGTCGGAAATTTTCGGAGTGGAACGTAGGTACTACCGGGATAAAAGTATCAATGCCCTAACCCAGGTCAGGGTCTACCTGTCATCGAAATTGTTCAGCCGTAAAGGGATGAAAGGGTAACAGACAGAGTCACTGTCGCATTGTTAATTGCATAAAACAAAACTAAACTAAAGAAACTACTATAATTCTCTATATATCTACTAGCGGACCCGACAGACGTTGTCCTGTCAAAACATTGTCCAGCGGACAAAATTGTGAATCTAAACCATTCCCAGATCCCCTTGAACACACACAAAAAATTTCATAAAAATCGGTCCAGTCGTTTGAGAGAAGTTCAGTGACATACACACTCACAGAAGAATTATATATATAAAGATTGCCTAGCTCCCTCTATACCATTTTCTTATTATAAAGTTGCCTTTCCACCAGATATTTGCTATGATACGTTGCTATGGATATCCAGTAATCATATTCATTGGTCCACATAGCATAACACTGGTGGAAAAGGGTTCAATCAACTAAGCTATGTTATTGAAGTGAAAACTTCTTTAGGCACGTTGGGCAATTTTGAGATGGGACTAAACCATTGATTTCGCGACACAGTGACGACACCAACTTTTGACCATTAAAAAGACATCAACGCGTTGATTACCGCGGTGCCGATTTTTTTTCAAGTTTTCACTTCTGTCGGCACTCCCGGAGTGCCACTGTTTTTTTATATGGAAGGATGCGTGCTATGGATGCGAGAGTAGTGTAGTTATGTGCAGAGCAGCCGCAGCCGCTCCCCGTGCCTTCTCTACTGCCGACGCATCACATAGCTCGAGCTGTGCATCTTACTCGCACAGCTACCTCGCGGCGGCGCATCTTCATAACACATCTTACTCGCCTTACACAGCTTAGCATTCTTCTTCATCTTTTCGTGTGGTTAGTGACTAACCTGGTGTCAGAGTGTTAAAGCCGCCCATGGGTCTCTGACTTGACTTCACATGCCGTCGAGAAATATCTCTCAGGCATGCCGGTTTCCTCACGATGTTTCCCTTCACCGTTTTTGAAGCAAGTGATAATTCACATGAATCCGAAAAGTCAGAGGTGCGTGCCTTGGGTTTGAACTCGAGACCTATGACTTTGCAGTCCGACGGTCACACCACTAGCTGATAGCTTAGCATTAGTAAAAAAACCGGCCAAATGCGTGTCGGACCACGCACAATGAAGGGTTCCGTAGTTGGGATGATGTTATCCCAAAAACAAACTTAACATATTTTTGCAACTGCAAAGTTAAGTTGGTCAATTATTACTCGTTAACTTGTAGAGCCTACTTAGCTGTGATAGCTTTCTTTTTAATTTCGTTATATAAACTACTGCTGTGATTTTTTTCATATATACAAAACTAACCATTTAGCTGGCGGGGGCTAAATTGCAAATTTTTGTTAGATTCAAGTGTCCCCCACACTTGAATCTAACAAAAATTTGCAATTTAAAGCTTAATATTTCAAAAACGGATCTTTGAATCCAAAAATAGTGTTCACAAACTCACAATGTTTTTGAAGGACCTTTCCAATGATACCCCATACTACGGGTTAAAAAAAAAAACAACACCACTTTACGTGTAGGTAGGAGAGGTACCCTAAAAAAAAAAAAGATTTTCATAATTTTGTTTTACCACTTTGTTGGCGTAATTAATATGTATACCTATGCCAAATTACAGCTTTCTAGTACTAAGGGTCTCGGAGCTTGACCGCGGATAGACAGACAGACAGACAGACAGACGGACATGACGAAACCATAAGGGTTTCTTGTTTACAACGGAACCCTAAAAACGGTCACATAGTTTCGTAGCTTAGCTTTCACATCTTCGCAGCATAGCACATCTCTGGTGGAAAACCACCCTGAAGCCTGTTTATAAACGACGCTGGACTTTCTTGTCAGTTAATTAAACTGAAGCCTGTGTGAATGGCTGCCATTATACCGTTCATATCTTCACAATACCGCGATAAAGTGGTTGCCAGACTTGACTAGACACTTAAAAGCTTAGGGTATAGTGATAAAGCTTGAGTTGGTTTTACTTTTGTTTGACGCTTTATTTGAAGTAAGTCTATTTACTATTTGTTACATGATATTTTTGTGGTGGCCCAGTGGTATCGGCCGCGACTTATAAATTGTAGGTCGTAGGTTTAAAGCCAGACAGGCGCTTTACTTTGTGTAAATTATTTCATCACCACTGCTCTCAAAACGGTGAAGGTAAACATCGTGAGGAAACCGGCATGTCCTAGAACCGAAAATTCGAAGACATGTGACATCTACCAACCCGCGCTGGGCTCGCGTGGTGGATTACGACCCACTCCCTCTCACAAAGAGGTGGCCTGTGTTATTGACCTTTGAATGTCTAGCAGAATGGCACTGGCCTCATACAAACATACGATGTTCATCATCCCTCGTTTGCTCCTTCCATTTTAGCGATTTCAGAAGTTAAATGTTTTAGATTCTACGCGATTTTTTCTTTATCATGAGTCGAATGCAATCTCGCTTGAACTAAGAAGTCAGTTTTATTTTGGGGCGTCGTCAGTTAAATGACAGTGCAAAACAATGTTAGGTAATTATTATCCCACACGGTTGTAGACAAGGACAACTACAGGCGTAATAATCTTCGTGTTATTATTTATTTAACATAAAACGGCCAAGGCCAATTACATTAGTTAAAGACAAAAGGTTATTAAGGTACAGTAAACAAAAGTATACAACAACTCGATAGTCATACGCTCATCTCACAATACTCCAGACATACTGACAAGATCTTCTTCCATTCATCCGCGAACACATCACAGTCAGGCTTAGCGTCCAAGAGAGCGTTGAGCGCAGAGAGTGTGCGAGGGACGGGAGACTGGGCTCGAGCGACGGTTCGACTCCGAGGCACGTCGAAAAATCTATGCCTCCTTCCACGGTTATAGTTTATCGGAGCAAAAAGATGAGACAGTTCATAATGCAGTTCAGGAGCAACTCTTTTTAGGGTTCCGTAGTCAACAAAGAACCCTTATAGTTTCGCCACGTCCATCTGTCTGTCCGTCCGCTCGGTTGGTTCTTACAGCACAAATTAGCTACTAAATATAACCATACAATAAACAATGATCGATCAATCAATGGTCTCAATTGGTCACGAAACAACTAAACGCATTAATTGGTGACACAAATTAACGCGTCGGAGACCTCAGGGGTCTATCACTGACCCTATCGGTCAGTCATGCCATAGTGTAACAACTAACAGTGGTTAAACGGGAGCGTTCTAGCAGAGCAACCATACGGAGGGTCAGGGATCAGTGAGTGGACGGGGACTGCAATACTGCAGTTCGGGAGATAAGTTGGTATAACTTATAATATATACCTACTTAAAATATTGAGAAAAAACAAAAATGCCATGTGTGTAGGTAGGCTCGCCCCCTTGTTACATGGGACTAAAGCTTTATTTACATGGTGCAAGTTTATTGCTTATGGCATACAATAAAATTGAAGCAACAATTTACTGGCACCGTCTAAACAACACGTACAAGTATTGCACAATACGGGCAATTTAGTTGCCGTTCAAAACTGGTATAGGTACAATAAAAATGCACGTATATTAAAATCGCACGTACAATAAAATTGCATTCAATTCTGGAATGAAAATCTATCATTCAAACATGCGCGAACGTTTAATTAAATTGAATATCTGGCAGCGTAAATTAAACTCTATGTTTAGACGAGACAAAACTTGTATGCAATAATTGCCTTGGTGTAAACAGAATTTGCATGCAATTATTGAATGGCAAAACTTATATTCAATTATTGCATGCCATTTTATGGAAATCTTACGCGTGTAAACACTTGCATGAAATTCTTGAACGGCAATAATTTAACGTGCTTTATGTAAAACAGGCGTGATGTTATGTAAATGTCAAAAATTTGACAATTCGCCGCCAGCTCTTTCAAATGTATGGGCGATGAACTACTGTAATTAGTTATACTGTGGTCGTACCCCGGCGATCAATCGGGCTAATTTGTAGCCACTTACACGGATTGGATTCCGAATTACAGCCCAGAGGTTGGTCTAGTCGTTAGTCTACATTATGAATCGAATAGACTTGATCGTTTTGTGGATGACCTTCTAATGGTAGACCATTTTTTTCAATGGCTGGTGATTAATATTGATTTTGTTAGACTTTTATTTATAAAAATTGGGTTATTGCTATGTCTCAGTCGATTTTCTCACTTGGGAGTCGGTTCAAGGACTTCCTAGTTTATATGCTGCAGGAAGATGCTCGTTTGGTGGTAAATGGTGAGTGGGTGCAGTTGCCATGTTGCCGGAGGCCACGATTTCCCTTTCGGTATTCTTCGCAACCCCGGCAGGCATCGGCTCTAGCGGACCCCGTCAATTCTACTGACATCTCTTTGAGGCGCGCGTGGAACACAATGCACCATCGACCCGGGCCTGGTCCTTATTGGACGGCGAGCTACCCATTGCTCACCGTCCCCAAGCCCGCGCCCACGGTTGCCGGAAATCGGCTCGAGATTCCCGACTCCCAGGGCGTCTCCTGCTGCGTCAGTTAGGGGCGTGAGGGCGCGAATTTTGCCTCTCCCTCACGCGTTCCACCTCTTCCTGCGCGAACATTACTGCTTCGCAGAAGGAGGTGAGGGGAAAGGTATCCTGCCACAGTATGGTCCACCTCCTATCCTGCTTTCTATGCTCAAAAACATGCAGCCAAAGTGACCTCTGTACCGATAACGCCGTGGAAGTAGCAAAGTTTTGGACCAGAAAAATTTGACTGTCATGCCAGCGACAAGAAGAAGAATTTGATTTTCTTGTAGTTGTATCTTCTGGTTTTGGAGGAAAAGGGAGGAGGCCTTTACTCGTGAAGAGGTCCTTAATTGAAAAATAGTTTTATTTTTAAAGCACTTATTTAATTTAGATCAAATTGCTCAATTAATAAACATTTGAAAGTCATAAAAATATTATTAAAAATAAATAAATGAAATTGAGTTATTAATGAAAGTACTTAAATATTTTATGTTATTACTTATTGTCTATAATCCATTTATTTATTTATTGATAAATAAATGGATCATAGATAATAAGTGGATTATTATTGTAGTATAATTAATGATGATTAACTTCATTTATTTTATTTTATTAATGAATTACTGAATCAAATATATTACTGATAAATAGAATAGGTATCTCTTATTTATTAACATTTTGAATTATTTTAATTGTTATTGCTACACGTGCTGATTAATTATGTTTATTTTAATTAAGGAATAAAAAAAAGTTCTAATAAATAATAATAATTATCTCTTCTGGTAGAGAATAGAAGACACAAAGAAAGAAAATAAATAGGTACTTATGCCAAAAGGACTTCAGCTCAGCATAATGACAGATGGCAACACTGGTTTAACCACCTGACACTGTTTTTCAACTGCAGCCTACGAGTGTCAAATGCTCGCATACGTCTAACATATAAACAACATTTTATAAATAATAATAATAATATCAGCCTATTATTGTCCCACTGCAGGGAAAAAGACCTCTTCTCATATAAAGAAGGCACGAGCATTGATCACCACACTTGCTCAAGACGGGTTAGCGATTTTAGACACATACACACACACACACATTTTAAATACATATACCCAAATAATCTGTGACGTGTTTAAAAAGTTCAGAAAGGATGAAAGGTTAAAACTTAGGTATGTTTATTTTACTGATACCATTTGCATTATTTGTGAATGTTACAAAAGATTAAACACACACATACATAAACTCACGCCTTCTTCTCATGGGGGTAGGCAGAAACTACAGAACGCCACCTGCTACGATCCTTACATACTCCTCTTGCCTCGTTTACGTTCATACATCTGATCATACACACACGCCGGTTGCGAGTACTACGCACCTGGCCTTTCTGAAGAACATCACCAATAAGGTCACTATAATTATGTCCTCCTAGGGCGTCCCCTCCCGGTGTTTCTATTCACCTTGTAAATACTTTTTGTTACAATAGATTATGTAGATACTAAATTAAGTATTTGAACATGAGCAGCAGTTTCTCACTCGCACCCAGTAATACCATAATCAGCTTATAACGTTCCCACTGCTGGGACACAGGCCTCCTCTCGGTGAGAGGGATTAGGCCGTAATCCACCACGCGGGTCTAGTGCGGGTTGGTAGTAACATCCAGTAATCATCATCATCATCATCAACCTATAAATGTTCCCACTGCTGGGACACAGGCCTCCTCTCTGTGAGAGAGAGTGGGCCGTAATCCACCACGCGGGCCCAGTGCGGGTTGGTAGATGTCACATGTCTTCGAATTTTCGGTTCTAGGACATGCCGGTTTCCTCACGATGTTTTCCTGCACCGTTTTGAGAGCAGTGGTGATGAAATAATTTACACAAAGTAAAGCGCCTGTCTGGGTTCGCACCTACGACCTACAACTCGTAAGTCGCGGCCGTTACAACTGGGCCACCACTGCAACCAGCTGTCCAGTAATAACATCATTTAATCGTCACGACTTACCATCCATCCATTTGCCGAGAACGATTGTCCTTTATTACCTTTCTGTAACCTGCCTGTTTATTATGAGACCTAGAATTATTAAAACGAATACAAATAAAATAAACTAGTCTCAAAAGTTTAAGGAAAGAAAAACATTAGACAGGTGAACGATGACAATTATAGGTCTAAATAGAAGGAACAGCCCAAACAATATAAATGTTTGTTTGTGAACTACTTTCAGACAACGATCGAAACTACTTACCTTTTTGGTAATTTAACGTATTTTGTTTCCACACCTACTTCTGTACATTGTGCTGTCAATAATTTATTGGTATTTTCCACGTGACCGTGACCTCAAAACAGCCTTTCGTATTTCAAACTTCTCAGTACAATTCAACAGTTTTTAGGTTTGAAAAGTGATCAGTGGCACCGATTCCCTTGTTCACGAACTACACTAAAATTATGGAATTCACATCTCTTACTGGCAAACGATAAAAAAGGAGTGGTGACAGAAGAACCTAGTTAGAGATGTCAAATTAGTTTATACCTTGAACTTCGCTGTTTTTGATCAAAACATTTTGACGTATCAATTATACCCCTCCGTTTCAAAACGTCCTAAAAGTAAATGGTCCTATTAGCAAAACGACCCATAATCAAAACGACACTTTATAAGTTTATAACATGTAAAAAAAACCCTGTTCGATCCGTGAGGGTATTGTTAGGTATCGTACTGAGAGTTTATATAGGTGGAAATGTTAAGGAAAAAGAAATCGCCACTTTTTTTTTCGAGAATTTTACCGTATTTTTTACATTCTCTTTTTCGTTTTCTTAATTTGAATAAAACCATAATTTATAGTACCTAGATAAATTATTTACTATTTGTTCATGGAATCATGGATAATACTTATGTAGAAGCATTTGAGTGAGATACCTGAGATACAGGTTTATTCCTAGTTCAGGTAGAATCCAATTAATATAAACCAAGCTCTAGTTTAAGGCCCTATTTTGTAAATATTTATGTAAATCAATTATTTAAATAAACAATTATTATTATTTATTATTGGGTGCGGGCGGCCGTCGCGCGTCGTTTAGCGGGTTTCTAAAAGTCATAACTGTTGATAATTTTCAAATTTTTTAATGGATATGGGGTAATTTAACGGGTACTAAAACTGTGAATTTTTAATTGCAATAACTTTTTTCATTTTCAATTTTATTAATTATTTTTATTACTTTTTGGTAATTTTATTGCAGTACCTATGTGCCTGTTTCGGATCAGACAAGGTTTTTTTTAACATATTGTATTTGTATGAAAGTTTTACTTCATGTTCGTCCATTTCTTGTTTTATTAGTGAGAAAAGACGAAAATAGCCTAAATTATCATTAGAACAAAGGGAATTGGCATCCGGTATATGGCAGAATATCAAAATGTTAAACTGTCTTCTTAGTACGCGGACTTTAAAACTTCTAAAAAACAAAACACATTAAAAACTTTCTTCTTTGTCTAAATAGGTACTTACTTATAAGATTTGCTACCAACATAAGACTGTGCAGTGATTCATATAATTTACATTTAATTAAAAAGCCGTGAGAGTGATAATATCCTGAGTCCCCGTGGTGTAATAATGAATTAATGTCTATGTATTTATCACCCATAATGTGAAGTGTTATAAATGCGTGGCGGTAACGCTTCGTTAATTTCATTTTAAAGGCAATCGGATTAACATAACAATTAATGTTACCATTTAGGTTATTGTGGCAAGCCTCGTGGTTTTCCTATTTGATTATTTTTTATTTAATCGTTGGTTTTTGGCCAAATCACATGGGTTTTACGATGTGTGAAAAGTTCAGTTTGGGTAAGCATTTTAATAATACGGTATAAATATTGTATTGTTAATTGTTTTCACATCAGGCTACAATTATCACTTGCTTCAAAAACGGTGAAGGAAAACTTTGTGAGAAAACCAGCATGCCTGGGAGGTATTTCTCACCGGCATGTGAAGCCAAGTCAGAGGCCCATGGGTGGCATAAAAACTCTGTCAGCAGGTTAGTCACCAACCACAATCATTCGGTTATACTCAGTTTTCGTCCTGCTACAACGACGTTGGACAGGAATGCGCCGTCTTCATTTCATACATTCAAGTCGCCAATTTTAAATTTCATTCTATTTCATTTCTCCCTATCCTTACATACGGCGCTCAAACCTGGTCTTTGACTGTTCAACAGAGGACCGGGCTCGAGGTTTGCCAGCGAGCGATGGAGCGCAGTATCCTTGGAGTTCGACTTACCGACCGGATACGGAACACGATACTGCGCTCTAAGACACAAATCGCTGACGTCACCCAAAAAGCAGCCAAGCTCAAATGGGATTGGGCCGGACACGTTTGCCGCATGTCGGATGCATTGTGGGCTAAGACCACTACAACATGGGTTCCTGAAAACGTCCAGCGGCATCGTGGAAGACCCAAGCGTAGTTGGCGGGACGAACTTGACGCTTTTAGGAGGGATTGGTCTATATTGGCTCAGGATCGGGTTGGGTGGAAAAAGGAAAGGGAGGCCTTTGCCCTGCAGTGGGACATTACGGGCTAATTATTATTATTTTAGTTGTTTTACATTTCTCGGGAACCTGGGGTCCGGGACTTTTGGAAGGCGTACGAGGGGCCGAAGCCAACTCGCAGAGGCCCCTTAGACAATTTTATATGGAATGAGGTACCAACCGACGATTATCCCTGTATGCACTATGCAAGTGCACCCAAGGACAACCCCCGGTTGGTATAGGACTATTGCAGAATATGGAAACAAATATATTGGACTATGGGTTTGGGTGGCTTAAGTTGACTGGTGACCTGGAACTATGGAAGGACTATGGCTCCTGCCTAATCAATGTTTTAAATATACACGGATAAAATGGCAGGGGGTGACTTGCATACTCAATAATGGGCCCCCGAAAACGGTCGCTAGCACAAAGTGTCGTAGCGACAAGGGGGCAACATGTCCTGAGGTGCTTGAGTAGTGGAGAGGTATTCCACGGCTTTCAGAACAATCCCAGAGCCCGGAAGATGGTCAAGATCCCTACGAGCACTTACTGAAACACTTCCTTCCTCCGAGCACGTTTGCTCTTGCGAATCTCTACTCAAGCCGGCCAATTAAGGCAAGAATGAGGCGGGAGCTCTATTCCTCGTCAGTGTTCACTCCAGCCGGCCAATAAAGGCAAGCCAGAGGTGAGGAACAAGACTTCTCCCGGGAGATAGGGTCCGTGGGGTCGCTACTGCCCAACAGCTCGCCACATGCTGCCCTGCGGGTTTTTGTATCTCTCTTGGTCTGGCTCCTAATCCCAGACCCGTTCCGGCAAAGTAAACTCTACCGGCACAGGCCCAGAATTCTGAGCGCGCAAGCCCCACCACGACGTCAACGTGAAGATACGGCGGTGGGGTTATTATTATTATTATTCTATTTCAGCTTCTACGTATTCCACGCCACTTTTACTAACTCTGACCTGCAGACTAGAGAAACTAATGTACAGTCCTCGGAACTTAGTTATTGACTGGCATAACTTAGATTGCCTTCTAATTGATGAGAACAAGAACACTATGTTCTCGGCACGAATACCTACTAGGTACTCAAATTCAAGATCAACTTACATAGTCCTACCTGTATATAATAATTATTATCCTACTAATATTACAAGTGCGAAAATTTGTGAGTATGGATGGATGTTTGTTACTCTTTCACGCAAAAACTACTAAACGGATTTAGATGAAAATTGGCACATTGATAGTTTATAACCTGTACCCTAATTGAGTAATACAACACAATCACAATCTGTTTCGATTTGAAACAGATTGCTAATCCATTGCTTCATAAGTTGGAAAAAAAAATCTGCGCAACAACGTAAATAACGCAATGAATATTGTTGAACTGTCAAAATGAAACAAATTTAGCAAAATTGTTTACGAAAATAAGTTACGCAATTAGGGTACTTACTGGATTAGTACACAGAATACTTTATATACCGATATTCTAACGAGATCGAGACTTATGGGGGTGAAAGCGTGGGCTGCAGGTAGTATTATAAATGCTAAGGTGAGTTTCTTTGTTTATTTTTATATGTGTTTGTTACTCAACCGATGATCATGAAATTTTGCATACACGTTGTCAGGGGTACAAAAAAGGACTTAGGGTACCTATCATCCAGAAAAACATTACTGTTCCTGAAGGATCCCACACTAAGCTAATCAGTCTAAAATGTTCCCACTTGTGGAACACAGACATCTTCTCTGTAAGAGGGAGTGGGCTGTAATTCACCACGCGGGTTGGTGGATATCACGTGTTTTCGAATTTTTGGTTCATATAGGACATGCCGGTTTACTCACGACGTTTTCCTTCACCGAGAGCAGTGGTGATGAAAACCTGCTAAAATAATAAATTACCTCACAGAATTCTTCTACTAATTTATGTCTGGTGACTCATCATCATAATTCTGTCTAGCCTTTTCCTAACTATGTTGGAGTCAGCTTCCAGTCTAACTGGACGACTGTGACTGAATGGGACTAGCTACCTTATTATCTTATACATACTTTCAAGGGCACACAGTTCGGTAATTCGAGAAACGTGTTTCGGATTGTTTTCTCAACTTTTTTTTCCGGGGACTACTCTGATTCCATACGTCTTTAATTACATTTATACTAACGCCGTATAAAAGGAAAGTTCTCGGCCATTTTTTTTCTACGTGCTGTGTATTTTCCGTCAACTGCCTCGACAGCACTGGACGGAAAATACTAATTATTTCTAGGTATCATCTTAGTTCTCCTGCAATTAGTTAATTGATTCAGGCGTGACCTTGCGGAAATCCATTATAAAATACAATAGACGTGGATATATTTAGTAACCTGTTCCGCTTATCTATTTCTAAAGAGCCATAAAAAACTCCTGAAATAAATCGACACGTGTTTCACCTCTCAACGAAGCATCCTCAGGATGACGATGGACACACTCGCACGGAACGGTCGCACTGATAACGGTGACACTATATAAGTGGGTTCAACGGGCGATAAGGCTCAGTCTGCACTCAGCGCTCGGTGTGGCAACACGCCGTATTCGAGTTCGCAACAAGTCCATCGTCATCCTGAGGATGCCTCGTTGTGAGGTGAAACACGTGTCGATTTATTTCAGGAGTTTTTTATGGCTCTTTAGAAATAGATAAGCGGAACAGGTTACTAAATATATCCACGTCTATTGTATTTTTCTCCTGCAATTATTAATTCTAAACAATCTCGTCCTTACTTTTGCACTTTGACCTTTCTTATGAGACCTATTGTAGGTAGTACCACCGGTTCACAATTTACCATCACTTTCTAATATCTTCTCTCATATACAGGGTGGCAGGGACATCAACGCGAAAACTGTTAACATGGATTTAGTACATGATTCTGAACCCCCCTGCGTTGAAACTTTTCGTCGGTTATAAAAAAAAAATCTGCTGTTCCATACATTTTGACCGCGTAGTTATTGCAATTTTCAAGGGGGGCTTGTGGCTAAGTAACAAGAGCTACACGGGTCGATCGATCAGGTTAAGCTACGCTTGCCGCGGTTGGTCTGTGGATGGGTGACCATCTTTACATACCAAGACCTCTCCGTGCCTCGGAAAGTACGTTAAGCCGTTGGTCCCGGCTGTCATTTGTAGATCTTTGACAGTCGTTACGGGTAGTTAGAAGCCCAAAAAGTCTGACAACCAGTCTTACCAAGGGGTATCGTGTTACCTAGTAACTAGGTTGTGGAGGTCAGATAGGCAGTCGCTCCATGTAAAATACTGGTATTCAGCTGCATCCAGTTAGACTGGAAACCGACCCCAACATAGTTGGGAAAAGGCTAGGCAGATGATGAGTTATTGCAATTTTCTATGATGCTGATTCTGAACCCACCTACATTGACATTTAATGTCAATGTAGGTGGGTTCAGAGTCATGTACAAAATCCATGGTAACAGTTTTCGCGTCGATGTCCCTGCCACCCAGTATATGTATTTAGGTACTGGTTAGGTCTGTACTATGATGCGCTGCTGAAGACCTTCTTTTTCTTTTCGTGTGGTTAGTGAAACACCTGGTGTGAGAGTTTTAAAGCCGCCCATGTTCCTCTGACTTGGCTTCACATACCGTCGCGAAATATCTCTCAGGCATACTAGTTTCCTCACTATCTTTTTCTTCACCGTTTTTGAAGCAAGTGATAATTATACAATTCGCACATGAATCCGAAAAGTCACAAACAGCACTAGGCTATCACTGCAACCAATAAAGCCGAAGCCCTAAGCTACCATTAAATGATCGGGTATCTAATGAACTGTATTCAAGACATAATTAACAATCATGAGATCTATAGCTGCATCGAAGTGTGTGATCATTGATCACGCTTAATGTGTTGAGAACAATTAGGTATTAAGTATTGATAACCTCATAGACGAGCTGTGATTATTATATGCGTATAACATGTGATGCGGAGCATGCATGATGATGCAAGATGAATGAGGAAAATGTCGCGCTTTTACGAATATGAGGTGTCGGTAACGGTGTCGCGAGTTCAATTGTTTTTTCCCATCTCAAAAATGCCCAACGCGCCTAAAAAAGTTTTCACTTCAATAATTTTGAATAATGAATCTATATATATTCCGGGCATACTGCACCTCATTTTACACGTGCAGCCTGTGGGTAAATTACACTCAAAAATCGTACAGCGCCCTTCGCGTTCAATACAACAATGCGTTCTGGGTATTGATGGGGCTGTTCCGCTTCTATAGCGCACCAGGAATGTTTGCTGATGCTCATGTCGATTGCTTCTACGCTACAATGCGAAAAATATGCACTTTCCTGGTGCGCCGGGTGCGGGCCAGCTCCAACATTATACTGCAGGGTATCGCGAGCACACTAGACTATTTGTGTGTTAATCGCTGCTGCAAGCTTTCCTCATTGATGTTGACCTTGTAGCAGGGATTCTCTTAACTATAAGGCAGTGTTAGGTTAAGTGTGTAGGTTAAGTTTACTAACATAGTTGTTAAGAAATATTGTTACTAACATATAATTCGACTGTAGTAATTAACATTGTCGGATCTACATTTTTGCGATTTTTAAATTTATTGCATTAAAGGTCTTAGAATAAATTATAAAATGTTCCCGCAAAGATTTGAAGCAATAAAAAAAAAAAACGTGTGGCACTCGGGGACTGCCGCGGTAAAGCTATTGCATAGCACTTGTAACCTCCATACTTCCTATTTGTCAACGCTATACTTGGGATGATGACGTGATGACATAAAACAAAAATTACGTTCCCACGACAACATCACGTTGTCATGGGAACCGTCATTACATGGTAGGCGGAGTGGGGGGTGTTAGGTTTTATTTTCGTTACGAAACTTCTTGATTCGGTCGCCGCGCTCAAAGCCCGCGATAAAAGCTATGCAATAGCTTAAAAATCGAAAAAATGTAAATCCGACAATGTTAATCACTACGGTCGAATTATTGAGTTCATTGTTACATATTGATTAAATATAAATAAATATATATGAATACAGTGGGTCCCGCTTAATGGCAAACGACATCGCGGCAGGCCCAGACGGAGATGGCGGGATGAGCTGGACTCCTTTAAGAAAGATCCTTGGAAGCTCTAGACAGAGAGAGGTGGAAAGAGGGTAGGGAGGCCTTTGCAAAGCAGTGGGACAATAACGGCTAAGAAAAAAAAAATATGAATACAAATAACTTTATTCCTGCTCAGTAAAAAAATCAAAAGGAAGAAGCCTTACTAAACACATCTAACGAATAAATTCTTACAAAAGCAACTAAAATAACATCTTCGGACAAAATCTGTAACGGTATTTCTAATTTTGAACACGTTCCAATGACGTGGCCTCCCTCCATTTGTCCGTACAAATTGTATTGAAAGCTGATTGGTTGTGACGTCAATATTGTTTCGCTGTCAACTATTCTTGACAGGAGACACGTAAAATATCTTATCCTCTCGTAATGCTTGGAGGCCTTTTATATTCGAGTCGATATTTCTTATTTGCTAAGGACTAAGGAAGATGGTTATTTACTCATGATCAGTACATTGTGACCTTTTTTGGAGACCTGGTGTCTTTAAATACAGGCCTTATGCCTAGCTTAAGGACCAGTCTCCCTCAGTATAATTAAAACTATTCTGCATATTATTTCTGTATGTATGTACTGTTGCTCTTGATTATTTGGCTTAGTATTTATAATTGTGGCGAGAAATAAAAAATCTTATTTTATCTTATTTATGTTTTTGGGCTTTTTGGTGGTAAAATATTTTCATTACCTAC
Organism: Agrochola lychnidis; assembly: GCA_963680765.1. Classification (NCBI taxonomy): domain Eukaryota; kingdom Metazoa; phylum Arthropoda; class Insecta; order Lepidoptera; family Noctuidae; genus Agrochola; species Agrochola lychnidis. The sequence continues at coordinate 14,109,986 of OY796869.1, read as the reverse complement.
CTACCGTTTTATCTATAAAAAAATTAGGTAACAAAGTTTAATAGGGAACTATGGAGAGTGAAAATGTTCTCATTATTTTGGTGCGCCTTATCTACCGAAATTGTCGTTGCTTTGCTAAACCGTTACAAACCAAAATGGAAATAATTATGTACTTACTAAACTAAAAGTTTATGGGTTCCTTATTAAATTCTTTTTATCTTCATTTATTATTTATTTATTATATTGGTTCTGCAAATCATTTTTTTTTTAACAAATGGCATTTAAAATAAAAGAGCACAATGTATTTTTTTTGCCGGGGAAATTGAACAAGATATTGGAAACTACCGAAGTACTAGACAGGGCTATCTGATATTTTAGTCAATAATTATGTATGACTAAGTTCTTCTAAGATAAATTAATGTTGTTAATTGAGTGTCATCACTCAAGAAACCCGAACATAACACAAACGCACGTAATTATCAACTCCCTCAATACCAAATGAAGCGTATAATCTTTTGTACAGAACCCTCCATTATAAAAGGTGTTCACACTCGACCGATCCTTGTTTGGTTACAAGCCCGCCTTTTGTATAACCGGGGATTTAAATAAAGGTGTCGCTCCACTGCAATACAGGGCCAAGCTACGCATGGGAGTCGCAGGCCGATTGGGAGTCGTAGGCCGATTCCCGGCCACCGTAGGAGCGGGCTTGCGGACGGTGAGTAATGGGTAGCTCGCCGTCCGATAAGAACTAGGCCCGGGTCGACGGCGCGATGTGTTCCACGCGCCTCAAAGAGATGTCAGCAGAACTGATGGGGTCCGATAGAGCCGATGCCTGCCGGGGTTACGATTTTGTCCGAAAGGGTTACTGTGGCCCCTGGCAATACAGGCAACTGAAAGAACACGGGTGGGTAGTCAGTAAGAGTCTGAAACGCCCTCCCGCTCCACCCAGAGCAGGAGAAGTTATTTGAAAAATGAAACCCAAAAAAAAAGGGCCAAGCTACGCACGTGTGCTTCGCTTTGTATGAAAACGTCGGCAGGATCATCCACTGCGACCCACGGTCGAAACTACGCACGGATGCGTAGCTGGCAAACAAATGACCGTGCAGCTAACATGGCAAACCTCTCCGTGCACATCTCTTACGTAGCAGTGGACGGTCGACTTAATGCCTGGGTATATGTAAAAGGAAGCTTTTATTGCAAATGGACAAAGTAAAAAGACTGTATAATGTCCCGTGAGGACTATTGTTGTCTTTTAATGATGACTATGGAGAAAATAAAGAGGAAGGTAAATGTACTATGACTGTGTTGTTATTGAAATAATGTTGTTGTTCTATTGTTTTATTATTTGATAAAGCAATGCTCATTCATAAAGTTGATCAAATATGTCAGCTGTAAACACAGATTGTTCTAAAATAGGTAGTTGTCTAATATTTGAAACCAAGGAGAATATTTTGTGAACAAAAGCGAGAATATAAATAGTGAGAAAACCCCAAGTAAAAAAAAAACTGCCTGTATATACTTAATTACTCTCAATAAAATGACCTAAAAATTTAAATATCTAGTAGGTTTTTCCTAAAGCAACATACTTTTTAATGACGTTTTTCTATGCTAGCTTTACTTCCAACTATATACAGTACGAACATATTAATATATAAAAGTAAAAATATTGAGCCTACGAAAACACTAATCTGATAAAGTATACACACATTATACCCAACGGCCAAGTTACTAAGCGTTAGTCCCATTTTATCGTACAGAGACCGACATAAAGACTCCCCAAATGACGCCTGACGGACATAGGGGTCCTTGACCCCTTCATGCCCACATTAGGATGCCTCATAAGGCAGAAATATGAGACATTGAACGCTGTGAATTAAAGTCACGTGGGTATTTTCTGAATTCAAACAAGGGTGTCTCAATGTGACATTCAAATGAGTTGTTGTGAATGGGATGCCTTATAAGGCCCTTGTTTAAGTATTGTCTGGCGATTCATTGTGTTTTAATGTCATTTTGTTAATACATATTTGGGGTATATTAAAATAGCCTCCACGAATGGCGATTCTTTAATGTATCTACTACGTCGTGTGGGTACACTATGGGCAGTCGGTTCGACCAATTATTACCACTTTTTTTTAACACAGTATACTCAGTATAAAAAGTAAATAGATACCACAGATGAAAACATTTCAGAAAATAAAAAAAAGTACTTGTTTCATTTTTGTTAAGATTACTCTTTTTAAAGCTTATTGTCAGAGTTTTTACAACGGTAATCTTTGGGTCAACTACTCAAAAAGGTCGCTGGATGTTCTACGCGTCCAATACAACAGTGTATTTAGGATGCTGTTGCGACTGCCTCGTTTTTGCAGTGCATCTGAAATGTTCGTGGTAACCCATACCGATGGATTTAATGCCATCATCTGCAAAAAAACGGCCTTACTCCTGAGTAGAATAAGAGGCAGTCACAATAGTATCCTGAAGGCGGCAGATACTTCCTCCGCCATAATAAGGCAATTTATGCGAAGACTTATACCATAGTTAGACCATTACCATTTCTTATTGTGTCTAGATATTGGGCGGTCTTCTCACAAATTCGTCTTTAGTTTTAAGTTACTAACAATAGTGGTTTAAGTGCATATATGTTACTAACAATTTATAGATCTTTTTGTCATCTGAAATAAAATGATTTTATTAATTTATTTGTCAGATCCGGTCATTAGTACGGACACGAAACGAATCGCAAGCGCGCCGCTGGCGACAGGACGTGACCTACCCACACCTTAAGCCCGCGCTTCTACAGAGTCGTGATGTTTTAAGGTCACGGCGAGGAGGGATTCAGCCTCGGATCGCATCGGAGTTAAGACGTCGCGGAACTGTTCTCGATTAATTGTTCTCAGTTATTGTGTTATTTGTAATTTGTGATCATTGTGTTAATTTGTGATTGTAATAAACGCCGTTGCACCCAGTGTGTGTATAATTTAGCTAGTGTGATTAATTTGATAGTAAATTATAATGTGATCTGAACTGCAAACAATTTTTCTATTGCGCATTAACCAACACTACCCATACTACGCCCACAGTAGTTAAAATATCGCTGATAATACGAAAGAGTCACAAACCCGTCTCCGATATATTTATTATTGATTGATGAAATATTTTAAACACGACCTCGGTTTGGCTCGAGTTAATTTTTTGTTGCTACAAATTTTATTCGTTGAGTGTAACTTCATAAGTATAAATAAATCAGTCATTAAATAGCAAGCTCTTGTTACTCCCTGGTGACAGCAATAAATTCGAATTACGCTTTCGGGATTAATAATTAGATGTTATCAACGTGGTGTTAGTATGTTTTGGTGATAGATAGAACGTAATCGCCTCGAGCTCATAATTTAAATAAATAAAAAACATGAAAATGATAATTTAAATAAAAAATATATATATTATTATGTCAGCCTTATGTATTTTTTCACAAGACGAAACACGAAATGTATCGTAACTATTTCATTCCAAACATACATACATTATAATGTCTCTCAATTAATCACACACTGCAACATTCTTAAAGCAATTCAATCAATTCAGCAATTCGAACTGAACCAAGAATATTGCATACCATTAGCGATTATTTGAAATAACGGTCTGCACTCTAGTGAGTCGAATCACGCGATATTAAATATATGAATGCTCATTTAATAGTATAGGATAGTTCATACTAATCCCATGTATAGTACATACTAATTCCATGCTGCCATGATATAGTAGGTACTTACTAGTTCCATGCTGCTATGCCATTATTATAATGTCATTAATCTCATGTCATTATTCATTAACTTTTTCTAAACTGTTGGCGACCGAGCTCTGCTCTCTGCGGTGAAATACGGAGAAAACGAATTTTCCCTGATATGAAACTTATCTAGATCGATTTTTCGCCCCCGTAAACCCCTATATTGCAACTTTCATCGAAATCGTTAGAGCCGTTTTCGAGAACGTGATTATATATACAAATATTGCTCGTTTAATAGGGATCTGACGCACAACGTCCTATTCGCAAAAAGTCCCGTTGGCGCAGAATGTCCCATTCACACAATATCCCATTTGCACAAAGTCCCATTCGCAAAGAGTCCAGTTGGCGCAGAATGTCCCATTCGCACAATATCCCATTCGCACAAAGTCCCATTCGCACAATGTCCCATTCCGGATCACCAGTTATAAAAAAGGAAATCAGCTGTTCCATACAATGTGTTTAATACCTACTCGACTTGATATTTTGTCGCGATATGACTGGTGCCCCTCTAGATTTTTTTTTAGTATTGACCACTCCACTCCACCACCTCCACTTTTTGTTTTGTTTTTTTTTTGTATCCATCTGTTAAAGATTGAGCACTGATAAAAAATAACCCTGTCGGTATATCCGATATATTCATGGCCTTGTCAGTAGATGAACGAAGATTATGAGATTTTTTTGCTATATTAATTGCATCAGGCGCAATATTTTATAACTCGAAGGAAAAAACGGGTTTGACGCACACTGTCCACATTGAGGACGGACTCTCAGAATAAAAATATTTTATTTATTATGCTTTGAATAAAGGATAAAGTGATAAACAACATGCATTGCATCCATGACCTTATTCGAGTCACTGCGGTCAACAAATTCATGTGCGCACTCGTAGTACTGGCATGCACTTGAGTATTTCGCGAACAAGAATTAAGACGCAGATATATAACAGTGACCTTGAGTGGTTAGCTTGCGTGTTCTGTACTGAGCTCACGCAACGCGTCTTACGTCTAACTAGTAATAGGACTCTCCCATCAAGGAGCGCTTGCTCAAATTAAACACATTATTAATTTATTATACATAAAACAAAAGGTATATTAATAAAACTCGTATACTAAAAGATCAATAATTAAATTATCTTTAAGATTGTGAAGGTTTCAGAAAAATATGCTTGATAAATTTTGCGTGATTCTCAGTTTTTTATCCGCGTTAGACCTAACTTTACAAATTAATTTCACTATGTAATATAAACATGATTCAAAATACGCCTATATTCAAATATTAAAAAAAATGCTTGCAAATCATTAACACTACTCGTTTAGACGTCATATTCAGTTTAAAATCATTAAAAGTCGGTTATCGTCGCCTTAACATACAGTTGGCGTAGCGGCCAACGCTGCCGACTGCGATGTTCATTGTCGGGGGGTCGGGAGCCACAGCCAAGATTTTGTTTTGTTTTGTGCATTTTCACTACTGTTTTCTGGGATCAAGAAATACTTATTTTTACTTACTGAATGAGTAAAATTAACGCCTGATTTTTGCCAATATCAATAAGTCACCGAAAGTGGTTGAAACTACTTAAATAATAATACTATACCAAGTCAAATACACTCACCAAGACATTGACAGGATGTTGGTCCAATGCTCACCACCAGGACAAAAGCCTCCCAAAATGAAGGAGCAGTTATCTACTATAACAAGAACCTTGCAGAAACTGTCGAAGAACGAGAGATTAGTGACGCCAACTGTCTTCTGCTTAAAATAAACTCTGAAACCTGTATTATTGCAATCTACCGCCCCCTGAGTCAAGTTAACACTAACAACTTCATTAGATCTTCCACGACTCTCTTCTCACAAAATCAAGTAGGTTTAAAAATATTGTTCTCTGCGGCAATATAAATATCGATATAGCACTTAACAGTCCGGACAAGTGTTCGCAGGAATACCTAAACGTCTTAACAAGTCACTGTTTGCTCCCAGGTCATACTCATTTACGCACGAACGTACGTGCCTGGACCACATAATATTAAAAACAAATTAAATGCAAAGTGTTTCGTATTCGAGTCATTAATTACAGATCACGAAACTGTTGACATTAGTTTGGATCTACTTGCTCGCCCAGATTACTGCAATAAAACAGCGTATTAAATTGACTTTGAATCTCTCGATGACACTAATTTATTTGACAGAATACTAATTTTCAACCCATTCTTAAAAATAGTGATGATAATACCGCAACCGACCTACTTGTGTTGTACCTTTCCACTGCAACAAATAATAACTCTAGTTTGATAAAAATTCACAAAAGACAGCGGGTCCGCAAACCGTGAATCACCAAAGGGTTGCTTCGTTGCATGAGAAACAGAGATAATCTACATAAAAAACTTAAACGAGAAAAAAGACAAAATGAGATTCTTTAAGCTAACCTATAAACGTTATCGAAATTTTTGTAACTCTGTAATCAAAAAAACAAAACGAAACTATGACAAAAAAAAAAACCGGCCAAGTGCGTGTCGGACCACGCACAATGAAGGGTTCCGTAGTTGGGATGAATTTACCTATCCCAAAAACAAACTTAACTTTGTAGTTGAAAAATATGTTCTGCCATACGGAATGTATGGGAAAACATGTTTTTGCAACTGCAAAGTTAAGTTGGTCGATTATTACTCGTTAACTTGTAAAGCCTACTTAGTTGTGATAGTTTTCCTTTTAATTTCGTTATATAAACTACTGTTGTGATTTTTTTCACACACCCAAAACCACCATTTAGCCGGCAGGGGGGGGGGGGGGCACTTGACTCTAACAAAAATTAGCACTTTAAAGCTTAATAATTCGCAAAAGGATCCCTAGATCCAAAAATAGTTTTCACAAACTCATAATGTTTTTAAAGGACCTTTCCAATGATACCCCTCACCATGGGTTAATTAAATAAAAAATAAAACATCACCACTTTACGTGTATGAGAGGTACTTACCCTAAAAAAAATGTTTTTCATAATTTTGTTATACCACTTTGTCGACGTAATTCATATGTATACCTATGCCAAATTACAGCTTTCTAGTACAAAGGGTCTTGGAGCTAGACCGCGGACAGACAGACAGACAGACAGACGGACATGACGAAACTATAAGGGTTCCTTGTTTACTACGGAACCCTAAAAAGGATTGTGTGGTTTTATGAAACCACGGTAAAAGTGAAACTTCTATAGGCGCCGCCATATTGGCCTTGGCTGCTCTGACGAGCACCTTTCACTTTATCCCTACTCCGCGGCCAACCGTCACGCGACATGCAACACACAGACGAAAAAATTTGAGACGATGTAATAAAAGTTTCACTTTAAAAAAGAGATCGAAAATGCAAAGGGTAATAAAAAGCAGCTATGGGACGCAATTAAAAAGATAAGTGGCCAAAGCAAACCAGATGACTTCCTGTCTCATTACATCCGTAAATAAAGATGAGGATATTAATACCGTAAATCATTTCTTTGCCAGCGTGGGCAGAAAGCTTGCGGAAAATTGAACGCAAAATATGTCAATGTGAACGCTAACGCTGAACTTACTCTCAATTCATTTGTTATGCTTCCCCCTGATGAAGAAGAAGTACTTTTCCTCATCAATGATTTGAAGGAGAAGTGTGCTGTATGAATTGACCAGATATCTGGAAGGATCTTTAAGAGGTACATTAACTTTCTTACCATTCCTATTAGGCACATTTACAAACTGGTTTTCGCGACAAGTGTTTTCCCTCGAGCATTTAAATTAGCTCTTATCAAACCTATATACAAGGGGGAGAGAGAGACTGTGTTAATAACTACCGCTCTATCTCCATTTTACGAACACTGTCCAAGATCTTGGAACGGCTTATAAACCGTCGACTAACAAACTACCTAATTTCATGTTCTTAATTCAACGTTAGTTAAGTAGGTACCTATACATTGTTATTATGGTCCAAATCACAGGCATATAGCCGCGAAAGGGCCCTGGTGATCTGTAATACAGGTTTTTATTTAAACTTACTTCAGGCACCACTCTCTCACAAAGTTAGTTCCTTGTTCGTGCAAATATTGGTAAATACTAGCAGTATATCCTTTATTTAATTTAAATACTTATAAATTACATTTTTAAATATTAGAATATAAAACATTTAAAAATATAAAAATTATTATGACAATAAATTATTATTACGATGCTTTCGACTGCAGCAAAGATTTAACTCGCTAGATTTTGTGTTTTGTTGTCCATACTGAGAAAAGTGAGCTCGTTTCCATGACAACCAAGTCACTGTGTCTTTATCTATGTCTTTATCTATCAGAGCTGTCGAACCGAAACAGAAACACGACGATCTTTTGACGCGGTAGGGCGAATCTAACGATTTCAATCTTTGAACTGCATGTGATTGCTCAACGATGCTTATATTTTGCATAGAAATAGCTCTATCAAAAACAAAAATAGACGGAGTAAGGCTACAGCAAGCAATTTCGTCGGTCCGACGCTACGGGGTGAAAAAAATACAAAGTGCCGTATAGTACGTGGACATCAATATGAGAGGGGTAGTAAAATTTTGAGAATTCGCTTTAGGAACTGGATCATAGTAGGTATTATGATGCAAGCGCACAGGTTAATAGATCAGATAGATAGATAAAACATTTATTTGTGTGCACACAAACGGCAGCACAACATACAAAAGCACGATTAAATAATAACATATTACATGAAAATTAAGAAAACACTTACAAGGTGCCAATAAACAAAAAAAAAAAAAAACATATTTTTTTAAGACCCTATTAGTTAAGACACACTTTAAATGAAATAAGAGACATACTTAGTGCGGTGTGTCTCTCAAGTTTGCACCAAATAGGAGTCCAGGTCAGCATGTGTCATGCAAATATACCTGACGCTAATATTCTGCTGGATCCCTGCAATGACATACGGACGTAGAATAAACGAGATAAGTACGCGAATTATTAGTGTTGTAAAGAAGTGATATGTGCGGAGTGAAATTATGTAAATATACCCGCAATTTAAATAATTTTCGTGATGGGGAAAGTCCATTTTCTTGTGTAAAATTTTCTTTGAATTGTAATGAGAGAAAATGTTAAATCCGATCGTTCAAAATCATTGGGAACTGAATCTGTTTAAACTTGAATGAAGGCTTCTAGTAAATACCCAAGCCGAAATCTATAAACGTTACTTATTACGTAATGCAAACCAGCCGTTACTGAAAAAAATATAAAGAAAGAAGAATATTTTATTGGGGCCACGCAAAAAAAAAAAACTGAAAAAAAAGGAACATTTTAAACTAACAAATAATTAAAACAAAAAGACATGTGCGAGGCCATAAAGGCTCCTATCTCAGCATAATAATGAAATATTGTTTTTTTTTTTTTGCCAATTATTAAAGATTCAATTAACTCCCTGTAATAATAATTGTAGTCTGATAAAATCATACTTGGAAAGAATTACTTAGAATTAAATTACGTAGAGCAAAGAGTTCCGGAGGTCAGTAATTGGCAGTTGTGTTTATAAACTGTTTTAATAATGGAGTATAATGTTTCCTATAATTCTTCTTCTTTTCGTGTGGTTGGTGACTAACCTGGTGTCAGAGTTTTAAAGCCGCCCATGGGCCTCTGACTTGACTTCACATGTCGTCGAGAAATATCTCTCAGGCATACCGGTTTCCTCACGATTTTTTCCTTCATCGTTTTTGAAGCAAGTGTAAGCAATATACAATCCGCACATGAATCCGAAAAGTCAAGTCTTTTTTATATGATTTTTTTTGTGGTGGGAAATTATCAAATAACTTGTCCCGCTCTGGGCAGAGCGGGAGGGCGTGTCAGATTCTTACTGACTAAAACCCACCCGTGTTCCTTCAGTTGCCTATATGTTGCCAGGGGGCACGGTAACCCTTTCGGACACACCCGCAACCCCGGCAGGCATCGGCCTTTGTGGACCCCTTCATTTGTGCTGTCATCTCTTTGCGGCGCGCGTGGAACACTGGAACACAACTCGCCGTCGACCCGGGCCTGGTCTTGAGACTTGTTCGACTTGGCAGTCCGACGGTCACAGCATTAGGCTATATAACTACGGTAACAATTTAGAGATAAAAATCATCATTATCATCATTCTCCTGCCGTAATTCCAATTTACTTCGGGCTGGCATAACATGTCTTTTTCTACCATACTTCTTTATTACTCGGTATTCCCTCCCTTTTTAGCCATATTATCTTTAACACAGTCCATCCATCGTTTCTTTGGTCTTCCCCTACTCGTATAGCCATCCATATTCATATTCAAAACTTTCCTGATGAAATTTTCCTCAACAGAAATGTTTCAATTTTAATATTTTACTAGCTTCTGCCCGCGACTTCGTTCGCATGGAAATCGTAAGACATCACAATATACTAAAATAACAGCCACATTTTTATAAAACTTCCCTGTATACTACGTTTGTAGTTTTATTCTCAGCAGCCAAAATATACAGAGAGTCAGGAATGGTGACTCGGGAGCAAGCGACGTAACAGTTGTCTGTGTGAGAAGCAGCTTATCCTGAGGTCGACACCCGCAGCCTTCAGCCTTCAGTGTCGGCCCCTGTGACTTGTTGATCGCAAAGCATACACTCCCAGAGAACTGCACGCGCTTTAACTGGTAATTATGGGGAATTTGTACTTTATACGCGCTATAAACACTGTCTCACCATCGCCACAACCTGTTAGAATTTCCAGCTCGATGACGTTTCTCTGCAAAGACATGACTTTGAGCTGGTTTCCGTTACACAGATATACAACCGGAAGTCCACTTGCCATTTGTGAATTGAGAAATTCTACGGGGTGATATTTGGCATCATCTTCCTCCACATCAGTATTAATGGAGGTGTATATCACTTCACTCCCTTCAATTTGTGAGAGAATACTGTGGTTGATCGCTGCAGCTTGATCATCTTCGGAGTTAAAACGGAAACACGCCTAAGAATTCTCTTGGTACGGTATTTAACTGATATCCCAATATATCAGACGAATAAGATCTTATAAAGTGGGATCTACTCTACCAAGAGTCTCTGGTAGAGTGCTTTCACCAACTTTTAGAAGAACATCGGAGAATTCTTGAGCATTTGAATTACCGCCAAGCCGAGCTCGTATGATGATGGTCAAGCGCAGTTTATGAACTCTCGACCATAGAGTCTACTTTTTCAACGAAGTATTCACTTTTTTTGTCAAAACTGTGACACCAACCATCATATCTTGGTTTCTGCGGATGTCCTGCAGGGTTATGTTTACAGTTTCCACTGCTTTCCTTTTTGCCATAATGCATTCATCCCATACGATGAAGCGCAATCCCCTAATCACACATCCCTTGTTACTGTTGCGTGACACCCCACAAACAGGCGTTTCGTTGCTCTCCAAATCGATGGGAATCTTAAACATGACGTGCGCTGTTTTGCCACCAGGAAGCAGTGTGGCAGCGATTCCAGAAGATCCACACACATACATATTTTAAAATCGCTAGGACAAATCTGCTGTCAAAATCTGTAAAACAAACATTTTATTCCTACAGTCTTTTGCTCTAAAATGATCAGAATACAACCTTGAATGTTTTGTGACTGTAAAGTACTTGTAACTTAGTAGTTTCCCATAGCTTACGAAGTTTTCCATTTTTTGTGAATTAATACATTCTATGAACTATTACATACACAATCCAAAAAAAAATCGTTTTACAAAAAGAGTTTAAAAAAAACAGATGTAAATCGAACTTACTACCCCGGGCGGTCTACCACCAGCTCATAAAGCAGTATTATTTTAATGTTACTTCAGTGGGAGAAAGAGATGGAGCTATACATCCTGTAGAGCTTCATCTCTTTCCCACACTGAAGTAAACTAAAGTAATATTAAAATAATACTGCTTTTGAGCTGGTGGTAGGCCCTCAGGACTTCAAATCATTCGTCCAACCGCTTACTTATTCGCTTTGTTGAAAGTTAGCTAAAATAGCCGTTCCTATATAAAAGGTAGCGTGATGATAATCATTTAAAAAGTTAAATCGGTAACTCAATATCCCAACCTTTTGGCGCGTCCTTTTACAATTTGCAGAGAAAAATACGAACATGATGTAATATTGCTCATCCCCCATAGCAAATAGCGTGATAGTTTATGCCCTACGGTCGGTACAGACAAACATTCTAAAAACTTTATTTTCCGCTTAAGAATCGATCCCATACCTCGTAGCAATAACTTTCTTTAAAAAAAATTAACTTCGTTACGATTTTATTATTTCTATAGATTATAGGTACATAATCAAAAAAAATAATAATCGTATAACAAAATGTGAAAAAAAAGAAAAAAAAACCGTAAGTGGGAATCGAACTTACAACCCCATGTTTCCAAAGCAACGGCCCAATCGCTGAGCTAATTGCTTTGTTGAAACTTGTCTAAAATAGCCGTTCCTATATATTTCATGATTGACTGCTTAGTTCCATAAAGGTATAGCGTGATGATAATCATTTAAAAAGTTAAATCGATAACCATCTACATTCTACAATATCCTAAAATTTTGGCGCGTTTTTTTCCAAAAATACGAACATAATATAATATTGCTCGTCCCCCATAGTAAATAGCGTGATAGTTTATACCCTATAGTTTGACCAGACTTATAGGGAACACCTATGCAAAATTTTAACAGAATCTATCCGGTAGAATTTGCGTCATGCTAGAACATAAAAATACAACATAATGTAATATTGCTCGTCCCCCATAGTAAATAGCGTGATAGTTTATACCCTATAGTTTGACCAGACACACAGGGAATGTCTACGCAAAATTTTAACAGAATCTGTCCGGTAGAATTTGCGCCATGCTGGAACATACATACAGACAAACAGACAAACAGACAAAAATTCTAAAAAACATATTTTCGGCATTAGAATCGATCCTAGACCTCGTAGCAATTACTTTTTTTCAAAAATATTCAATGTACAGTTTTGACTTCGCTACGATTTTATTATATGTATAGATGTGTGTAATGTGTTTGTAATATATCCGTTGCTTGGAGATAGAAATAGCTACCATAAAGGTGTTACATGTCTGAAATAATTGATTGACCAGAAGTTCTAAATAAAATGCAATCTATCGTCGCTCGGCTTCCAATACCGCGACATTTTTGTCATGTGACATTTTTGACGAAAATAATGTTTAAATGCAGGATCACGCAAGAAGTCGCGGCATAGCGGACAGAGCTCCGGCGGGATCTCATGGCGAAATGGAGAGTGCGATTGTCGCAACCCAGCGCTGGGCACGCCACAATTGCGGCGATAAGATCCCTCTTTGAGGGGTGGCTAGAGAGGCGCCACGGCGTCCTCACCTTCTGCCTGACACAGGTACTCACCGGACAGGGCTGTTTCGGGAGGTACCTGTTCAGGATAAAGCGGGAGGAAACGCCCGGGTGTCGTCACTGTGTGGATTGCCCGGAGGACACGGTGGAGCATACGGTGGAGGTCTGCCCGGCTTGGGCAGGGCATCGCCGTGTCCTCGTGGAAGCAATCGGCGGCGGTGATCTCTCGCGTCCGGCCCTAATTCGGGCCATGCTACGGAGCGAGAGGAAAAGGGAGGCCGTCACCTCCTTCTGCGAAGCAGTAATGCTCGCGAAGGAGGAGACGGAGCGCGTGACGGAGAGGCAAATTTCGCGCCCTCGCGCCCATAACCGCCGCAGGAGGAGACGCCCTGGGCGTCGGTAATCACAGGCAGATTTCCGGCCACCGTAGGCGCGGGCTTGCGGACGGTGAGCAATGGGCAGCTCGCCGTCCGATAAGGACCAGGCCCGGGTCGACGGCGCATTGTGTTCCACGCGCGCCTCAAAGAGATGTCAGCAGAATTGACGGGGTCCGCTAGGACTAATGCCTGCTGGGGGTTCGAAGAAAACCGATAGGGACATCGTGGCCCCCTGGCAACATGGCAACTGAAGGAACACGGGTGGGTTTTAGTCAGTAAGAGTCTGACACGCCACTCCCGCTCCGCCCAGAGCGGGAGAAGTTATTTGATAATTTCCCACCCAAAAAAAAAGGATCACATATTTGAACGTGTGGAATGAAATAAAACAAAAATATGATTTTCATCAAAAATTTCACAGTTGCGGTATTGGATGCTGAGCGACGCTATATCTTCTTTCTTCTATATAGGTATTATATAAAAATCAATTGGCGTGCGTTAGTCTTAGCGAGAATTGAAACTCGAAAATTGGCTCAACCAATTTGTTTTTTTAAAGTGAAAATTTCTTTAGGCGGGTTGGGCATTTTTGAGATGGGAAAAACAATTGAATTCGCGACACCGTTACCGAAACCTCATTTTTGTAAACGTGATTGTGCTTTTTATTTATATTACGTTACGGATCAATGTAGGAAAATATTTGTATAGATGAAAGTATTTTTCTTCCACCAAGGCGATCTTGTTCAAGTTGTCACTTCTCTGTCAGCACTCCCAGAGTGCCACTGTTTCTTTTTTTTTCTTTTTTTCGCCTCAATACCCCCAGTGGTATAAGAAAAAAGAAAATTAGGAAAAACCCAAGAACAGCAAAAATGGAAATTCCATCTAGTATGTACTAATATAATGAAGCTGAATGTTTGGTTGTTTGTTTGAACGATTTAATCTCTGGAACTATCAGATAGATTTGTAAAATATTTTTGCATTTGATAGTTCAATTCTTGTAGAAGGTAGGCTTTACATCACACTACGACACTTAGGACACGAGCAAGACGAAAAATACTCAGAAAGAAGAGGAAGCGCGGGCGGACGATGCGATGCGATGGATCGGGGCAGAAGCTAGTATTGCTATGAAGATAATTATAATTATACAAGTTAATCATAACTAATTGATGACACATAATAAATAAGTTATAACGGGACAAAGATAAATAATAATATACGTAATAAATTACGAACGTTAGTCTCCAAATCAACGTACAGAAAGTGATTAGATACAATTAATTACCTCACAGGTTGTTCGCACACAAATAACGTACGGTACAATGTCCTACATGCCACAGTATTTTGACACTTATTGCTGACAGTATACGGTCAGTTTCGAAAACCCGTCAATCACAAAGGTGGTGACATTTTGATGGTATACCAAACAAAATCAATTTCAGACTCTATTTTGTAAGACGTAAGGTAGAATTCAGGTTGTAAAGTAGTAGGTGTTAGGTATGATGGAGTTAATTTGGCGGACGGTTGCGAATAGTTGGCCGTAGCACAAATTACTATAGGAATTGTTCTAGTTAAAGTGGTTTATACACATTAAGCGGTAGTGTGGGCGTAATGTGGTAATGCATTGCTGAAGTTAAGAGCGAATTTTGCTGTTGCGGTAGGTTGGTTCAAAACTATGGCACTTTCCTCAAAAGGCCAATGGTGAGTTTGTTTATTTCTTTATTTATTTGTATGTTACGCTTTCATGCTAAAATGGCTGAACAAATTTGGATGATGGGTAGACCATTATCTAGGTTAGAACATAAGACACTTTTTATCCCGATATTACCACGGGATCGAGACTTATGCGGGTGAAATAGCTAATATTATTATAAAGTACCTGGGTGACCGAGCTCTGCTCTGGTGAAAATAGAGAATGCTCATTTAATAGTATAGGATAGTACATACTAATTCCATGCTACCATGATAGTAGGTACTTACTAATTCCATATTGCCATGTCATTATTCTAAGCCAGCCATCTTGTTTTTAAATTTGTGCGACCGAGCTCTGCTACGGAGAAAACGAATTTTCCCAGATATGAGACCTAGCTAGATCGATTTTTCGCCCCCGGAAACCCCTATACTCGTATTGCAACTTTCATCGAAATCTTTAGAGCCAATTTCGAGAATGTGATTACAAATATATACAACTTATAAATATATATACATTTAAAAAGTAAGAACTTAAAAATCAAAGAACTTATTTGGTGTAAATTCAAATATTCCCACAATTTCTTCCAAAATTTTTCAAATATCGGTCTAGATTCACTATGGGTACCAAAACTCTTCCGCTTGACAATCCAAAAACAACAAAGTTAGTACGACCCGTGATGCCGGATTGATATCTAGCCTGATTATATATGTCACCGTATAATTATGAACTTCGTTAGTTATAATCTATCGGTATTATTTCCGTTAAATTATAAACTGTCGAAAAATTGTGAACTGTGACAAATCATTTACAATTTAATGCATAAATTTTTCGATAGTTTATAATGTATCCATGAAAAATTTACAAATTGTGAACTGGTATCAAACTTGCGTGCGACGTAACTCACCTTGCACTAATATTAAATAGCTTGTCTGGCTGCGAGAAATTTGGAAGTAGCGCTCGCCGGCCGCTGCCGCGGCACCGCTCGCTTCGCTCGCTCGGCTCGCGTGCGGTCGGTCACAGTTCTAACCTAACATAACCCATTTCACCCAGTTCACAATTTTTCAACAGTTTATAATCTAACGGAAATAATTCCAACAGATTATAAACTAACAGTTCTAACAATCTTACGGTGACATATACATTGCTGATCTTATAAAAACCTTTCTTGAATAATGTCACTTTGAATTAGATACCTACCTACAAATTTTATGCTAAAGAAAATCAAAATGTTTATTAGGTGCGATTACATTCAAATAATCCCAAAATGTATTCCAAATTCCAGTATCGGTCAAGATTTGCTTTGCCAAAAGGAATTAGTCTTCCGCTTGACTTGTTAGCACGACCCGTGACGTCCCAAGTTCGATTTACAAGGCGGATAAACAAAATAATTGGATTTTTCCGTCTCAATTATAGATTGGAATTGGAATTCCGCCCATTTCCCGTGGGATGTTTTCCAGATATATGGTTTTCTAAGTATAGGATAGTAGCTCATGGTTAAATAAAAAAAATGTGTGCGGTCGGGGGACTCCGGTCAGGAACGAAGTTCCTTCTCACGCATGATTAAAAAAAAAAAAACATTTTTTTTGCAGCCGCCATCTTGTATTTACATTTTGACCAAATTTACACTTTCTCTCTCTCCGGCATGCAGTGTACTCAGGACGATGTGTACAATTTTATACCACGACACTATAATCACTTTCCTCTATTCTTTAGTTTTTTCTGCTGGCGTTCTCTCTCTGCAGCAGTGGTGGCCCAGGGAGCAGTGGTGGCCCAGTGGTAACGGCCGCGACTTATGAGTTGTAGGTCGTAGGTTCGAACTTAAACAGGCGCTTTACTTTGTGTAAATTATTTCATCACCACTGCTCTCAAAACGGTGAAGGAAAACATCGTGAGGAAACCGGCATGTCCTAGAACCGAAAATTCGAAGACATGTGACATCTACCAACCCGCACTGGGCCCGCGTGGTGGATTACGGCACACTCCCTCTCACAGAGAGGAGGCCTGTGTCCCAGCAGTGGGAACGTTATAGGCTGATGATGATGATGATGTTCTCTCCTCTCTCTTTCTTTCTTCCTCTTAGAATTAGAAGAAGACAGTCGCAAGTATTAACACTTTTTAGCGTGACGATTTCTGAAATTTTACAAGCCGCGTTAAAGAATTTCGTTCCAATAACAGCTGCACGGGTAGATCAAAGGTTAAGATACGCTTGCCGCGGTCAGTTAATGGATGGGTGACCATCCATTACATATCGAGACTCCGTGCCTCGGAAAGCACGTTAAGGCGTTGGTCTCGGCTGTCATTCGCAGATCTTTGACAGTAGGAATCAGAAGCCTGAAAGTCTGACAACTAGTCTTACTAAGAGCATCGCATTACCCAGTTACTCAATTGTGCAAGACAGATAGACAGGCGCTCCATCAAAAATACTTGTATTCACCTGCATCCTGTTAGACTGGAAGTCGACCCCAATATTGTTGGAAGAAGGCTAGGTAGATGATTATTATGTGAACACATTATTATAAGTGTTATCAATGTTGTTTTGACGATTATATTGACAGCAAAAGCTTAGATTGAGCCGTACCGTATGCAAACAGATTGCAATTGACGACATTTATTATAAAGTGTCGATAACATACGGTTTCAAGGCCATTTATCAGATTATGTGTTTTTAGGTTATTCCGTTAGGAATTTCTCAGTAGCAGCTCGGAGTCTGGATTTGTGCCCGGTTGATGGCAAAAGGCTCGCCCCCTATAACAGGCGAAAGGTGGGTGCACTATACTCGTAGGTACACCTCTGCTTAACCCTTTGGAGATGATGGGCGTGATATTATGTCATTAGCTAAGCATAATATTTAAACTCGGGGTTATCACTTTGTACGATATGACCGCTCATTGTAAATTCAAATTCAAATCATTTAATTCGAGTAACATAGACTCATACTCGTATTAGAATAGGCATAGTTTTACACATTTAAAATTAAAATACATACATAAACTCATGGCTTCTTCCCATGGGGGTAGGCAGAAACTACAGAACGCCACCCGCTACGATCCTTACATACACCTATTGTCTCTTTTACGTTCAGCACGCCGGTTGCGAGTACTACACAACTGGCCTTTCTGAAGAACATCACCAATAAGGTCAGTATATGTCCTCCTAGGGCGTCCCCGCAAGCCTTATTAAAATAGAATTGATATAAAATAATATAAAATTACAACACAATGCAATTCACTGTTGCATATACGTTTTTGCATGCTACTCGTAAGAATTATCCAGTGTAAACAATTTGTTGGTGAACCTATAAATAAATAAAAATAAGATTAAAATTAAATGTTTGTCCTTCTTGTTTCACAACAAAGTGATTAATAAATAAATATTTAAAACTGAGAAAAGTTTTTTTCTTTGCCTGATCTGCTGCGATTCAAACCCTCACGATAACAAATATCTGATTTTCGATTCGTTTTGACAGAATATTTGTTTTGAAAATTGTAGCAACGCTATTAGTGAGCATTTGGAACTGAACAATTAAAAGCACTATAACAAACACTTCTAAATAGTCAGAAAGCTGTTACTAAGTACACACGTAAGTTGGTATTATAGTATTTATTTACCAATATCTCCTATCTATATTAAATTAGCAGGCTTGGCCACCACACTTAAGGGTAGCCAGTTAAAGGCACATAGCTCAAACTTAATAATATTTGTAATCATATATTTTATGGTCGTAGCAGTAGAAAATATAGACAACTAGTAGTGCCCCACGGTTTCACCCGCATAAGTCTCGATCTCGTGAGAATATCGGAATAAAACGTATCTTATGTGTTAAACCAGGTTATAAACTGTCCGTGTGCCAAATTACATCCCAATCCGTTCAGCCGTTTTTACGTGATTGAATAACATTCAAACATACAAACTTTCAAAAATATATTAGTAGGATTTGACAATTTTATAATATTGGACTTTTAATTTTGTTTTAAATTTATTTCTTTTGAAAATTGCTTTGGTATCAACGTGTATAATTTTTGTAACTGCGTTTTATTTGTGAAAAAAAAAGCTGTTCATATTTTCTCAGATAACTAAAGGTCACAACTCCACTAAAGTCAAAGGGACACTAATTCATCTCAGGGAGCCGTAGGTATTCTTATAAAAATACTTTGAATATTACTCATTTTGACAGTATGTAACTTCTTATCGCCTTGTGGGCCCGCCTGAAATTCAGCGATTTCGAGATGCCTGGCCCATCGCCCGACATTTCTTGGCAATCTGTGTCTTCTTTACTTAGCAATATTCTATGGCTTGATGTACGTTATGTAGTTCATTGTGTTTTGAATTTAAAGTGTTTATTGAACGTTTTCTCTGCTTTTAATCTTTTAATTTCCATAACGATTTTTTATTTGCATTTTCATTTTAAATTAATAATTCAACAATTTTATTTTATACTACAATCACTCAAATTTATCAACTATTATAATAACTGTTATCACTATGACTATTATTATTATATTTTAATTTTAACTATTATCGGAAACTAAAACTTAATAGATGTTATGGAAACTACTAATTAATTATTATGAAATGATAACAATAACTAATGTAACAATTCAACGTAGCAACAAATCTTTTTAAAACTAAACATTGTGTTATTACATACTTAAAATATATGTAAAAATGTAATGTAATTTTTTTTTCTGGTGCATGAAATAAAAGGTTTTTTAATTTTTTATTTATTATATTTATTTATTGAAAGATTAGATATGTTTTTATGTTGAGCTGCATGTCAGTGGTAACAACCAGTATAGATTGACCTCTTATTCTGTTGAAACTTCGTACTACGCTAGGTCAATCCAAGGTAAAACTATTAATACTGTCGTGTGGCTTACTGTACCTAGTTGAAATATATATTTTTATATGTTGTTTGGCTTGCTGCCGTGTGTAAAAGTGCTGTTACCAAGCGTCAAGTCCAGCAATAAGGTTTTTCTGTCAAGAAAATGTTCAGTTGAACAGATTTCAAAAGCTAGACACCGTGTTTCGTTGGTCGTTTTTATGACATTTATAAGCCTATAAAAATTTGATTGATGAGATCCTATTCGTGATATTTTCGCTCTATAGTATCATGGGTATCAAAAGACCCAGTGATTTTTAATTTTATATCCTATCCCATGTACCAATGCCTACACAATTTATTGACAGTCGACGAAAATATTAGTAGTGGTAAATAGTACTCGTTCCTTCTCCGTACCAGAAAAGGCTTTGCTGTTAATCGCTTCAAGGTACAGTACCTGGTCGACTAAGCTCTGCTCGGGTGAAAATAGCACATACTAATTCCATGCTGCCATGATAGTAGGTACTTACTAATTCCATGCTGCCATGTCATTATTCTAAGGAAGTCATCTTGTTCATCAACTTTGGGCGACCGAGCTCTGCTCAGGTGAAAATACGGAGAACATGATTATTTCTTGATAGCTAGCTAGAGACCTAGCTAGATCGATTTTTCGCCTCGTAACCCCTATATTGCAACTTTCATCGAAATTGTTAGAGCCGTTTTCGAGAACGTGATTACAAATATACGCGAGACAATGGTGTCAACTCACACCTCGTCCAGTTCTTATCAGCGTGAGACGAAGGTGTCATTCACACCTCGTCTAACTCTCAAGACCATGGTGGTCTTTGTTAGCGCTTAGAGCTTATTGATATTAAAATAATGAATAATTGTTTCCGATATGAAAGGCGATGACGTAAATCTGATTGCGTCGAACGTGGCCAGGGGTCGGCTTGCATTTTCTCGTGGGAACGTTTTAAGACGATAAGGGTCTAGCATCAAAGGTACCTGAATCGACCTGCGGACTCATTACGCCCTTCTAATTCATTTAAGAAAAGCGTAGATTGTAAGTTTATGTAACTAATGATTGTATTTACCTCGCGCGTTTCCTTTGCCCACGAAGTAGACAGACAGTTACATAATGATCAATTTAATTGATAATAATTACCCTTCTGACGACGATTGTGAGCTCGGCACTCCGACATATAAACTCCTTTGCAAAAAAAATATCTGCTGTGAGACGTAACATTGGCTACACCCCTCTTCCAGCAGCGCTATAATTTTACTAGCTCTTATTGCTTTTTCTACCATTACAATCGACACAAAGTTATCTGTTTTAAGTCACAATAAGGCAGGATTATGCGACAAACATAAATTATTCTACTAAAAATAACGAGAAGTTATAGTTTTGGTTGCCTGATATCCTTTTAACCGCAACCCCGCGAAAAGTAAGTAAAAAGTCACAAACGGATTATTATTTTTAAAAACAAAAGTTTCGAATTTGGAATTAACTTTCTTCATACCCAGACGACTCTTTATTAAGTGCCAGTAACATAGTTTGGCTATTTAAACCTCTTTAGAACTAAATGATTACCAATAATGTAGAAAAATCAAAACCGCCCACTTTTTTTTGCAAAGGTGTGTACATACAAATATTACACATTTAATGTTTAATAATCAAGAAATCCAAGATTACCTATTCATCTTAAAATACACCAATAACAGTCGGAAAAATCTCTGTACAATTTTACTCTGTAGGCGACTAAGTAACCAATGTAGCCAAGGTTCACATTACCAAAATCACAATGGAAGCTTTTTAATATAATGGTACACAAGCAAATGGATTTCCGTAGACATAATAATAAAGATACACGACATTATGATGTATTGTTTGAGTAAAATAATGTACTTAATAATATTCGATGTTGAAATTTAATGCGAGAAATGTTAAGGCGAAACCGCCAGCGTAGCCCGGGAAATTTCGATTTTCTAACGTTTTCTGCAATTTGCAGATCAAAATGAGTCGCGACTGTAATAAATAATATTATGTATTTACAGAACTATTATTATAGCAATTAAAATTATCGATATAACTCTCTAAGTTCACATTACCCTATTGGATTAGGTACTATTTATATGAAATCATGACATTTGAGGCCATTTCTAACTAAGAGAGTTGTATTGATCATTCTAATTATTATAGACTAGCTTCTGCCCGCGACTTCGTTCGCATGGAAATCGTAAGACATCACAATATCTATACATATAATAAAATCGTAGCGAAGTCAAAACTGTACATTGAATATTTTTGAAAAAAAGTAATTGCTACGAGGTCTAGGATCGATTCTAATGCCGAAAATATTTTTTTTAGAATTTTTGTCTGTTTGTCTGTATGTATGTTCCAGCATGGCGCAAATTCTACCGGACAGATTCTGTTAAAATTTTGCATAGATATTCCCTGTGTGTCTGGTCAAACTATAGGGTATAAACTATCACGCTATTTACTATGGGGGACGAGCAATATTACATTATGTTGTATTTTTATGTTCTAGCATGACGCAAATTCTACCGGATAGATTCTGTTAAAATTTTGCATAGGTGTTCCCTATAAGTCTGGTCAAACTATAGGGTATAAACTATCACGCTATTTACTATGGGGGACGAGCAATATTATATTATGTTCGTATTTTTGGAAAAAAACGCGCCAAAATTTTAGGATATTGTAGATGGTTATCGATTAAACTTTTTAAATGATTATCATCACGCTATACCTTTATGGAACTAAGCAGTCAATCATGAAATATATAGGAACGGCTATTTTAGACAAGTTTCAACAAAGCAATTAGCTCAACGGTTGGGCGGTTGCTTTGCAAACATGGGGTTGTAAGTTCGATTCCCACCTACGGTATTTTTTCTTTTTTTTCACATTTTGTTATACGATTTTTTTTTTTTTTGATTATGTACCTATAATCTATAGATATAATAAAATCGTAGCGAAGTTAATTTTTTTTAAAGAAAGTTATTGCTACGAGGTATGGGATCGATTCTTATGCGGAAAATAAAGTTTTTAGAATGTTTGTCTGTACCAACTGTAGGGCATAAACTATCACGCTATTTGCTATGGGGGATGAGCAATATTACATCATGTTCGTATTTTTCTCTGCAAATTGTAAAAGGACGCGCCAAAAGGTTGGGATATTGTAGATAGGTAGTTACCAATTTAACTTATTAAATGATTATCATCACGCTACCTTTTATATAGGGACGGCTATTTTAGCTAACTTTCAACAAAGCGAATAAGTAAGCGGTTGGACGAATGATTTGAAGTCCTGAGGGTCTACCACCAGCTCAAAAGCAGTACTATTTTAATATTACTTTAGTCTACTTCAGTGTGGGAAAGAGATGAAGCTCTACAGGATGTATAGCTCCAATTCTTTCTCCCACTGAAGTAACATTAAAATAATACTGCTTTATGAGCTGGTGGTAGGCCGCCCGGGGTAGTACCTAAGTTCGATTTACATCTGTTTTTTTTTAAACTCTTTTTGTAAAACGATTTTTTTTTTTTTTGGATTGTGTTTGTAATAGTTCATAGAATGTATTAATTCACAAAAAATGGAAAACTTCGTAAGCTATGGGAAACTACTAAGTTACAAGTACTTTACAGTCACAAAACATTCAAGGTTGTATTCTGATCATTTTAGAGCAAAAGACTGTAGGAATAAAATGTTTTTTTTACAGATTTTGACAGCAGATTTGTCCAAGCGATTTTAAAATATGTATGTGTGTGGATCTTCTGGAATCGCTGCCACACTGCTTCCTGGTGGCAAAACAGCGCACGTCATGTTTAAGATTCCCATCGATTTAGAGAGCAACGAAACGCCTGTTTGTGGGGTGTCACGCAACAGTAACAAGGGATGTGTGCTTAGGGGATTGCGCTTCGTCGTATGGGATGAATGCATTATGGCAAAAAGGAAAGCAGTGGAAACTGTAAACAGAACCCTGCAGGACATCCGCAGAAACCAAGATATGATGGGTGGTGTCACAGTTTTGACAAAAAAAGTGAATACTTCGTTGAAAAGGTCGACTCTATGGTCGAGAGTTCATAAACTGCGCTTGACCATCATCATACGACCTCGGCTTGGCGGTAATTCAAATGCTCAAGTATTCTCCGATGTTCTTCTAAAAGTTGGTGAAAGCACTCTACCAGAGACTCTTGGTAGAGTAGATCCCACTTTAGAAGATCTTATTCGTCTGATATACGAGGATATCAGTCAAATACCGTACCAAGAGAATTCTTAGGCGTGTTTCCGTTTTAACTCCGAAGATGATCAAGCTGCAGCGATCAACCACAGTATTCTCTCACAAATTGAAGGGAGTGAAGTGATATACGCCTCCATTAATACTGATGTGGAGGAAGATGATGCCAAATATCACCCCGTAGAATTTCTCAATTCACAAATGGCAAGTGGACTTCCGGTTGTATATCTGTGTAACGGAAACCAGCTCAAAGTCATGTCTTTGCAGAGAAACGTCATCGAGGTGGAAATTCTAACAGGTTGTGGCGATGGTGAGACAGTGTTTATAGCGCGTATAAAGTACAAATTCCCCATAATTACCAGTTAAAGCGCTTGCTGTTCTCTGGGAGTGTATGCTTTGCGATCAACAAGTCACAGGGGCCGACAGTGAAGGCTGAAGGCTGCGGGTGTCGACCTCAGGATAAGCTGCTTCTCACACGGACAACTGTTACGTCACTTGCTCCCGAGTCACCATTCCTGACTCTCTGTATATTTTGGCTGCTGAAAATAATACTACAAACGTAGTATACAGGGAAGTTTTATAAAAATATGGCTATTATTGTAGTATATTGTGATGTCTTACGATTTCCATGCGAACGAAGTCGCGGGCAGAAGCTAGTATCGGTATCCAGCTCCATTGTGAGTGCTGTGACAACACCGGCTGCGGTAGTTGCGTCGAGCTCGAGCGACGAGTATTTCTCTCCGCCCACGACACCACCACCTGCTCGTCGACGGGGAGGACGCCGGCCGCCGGACGGTTTAGGACCTCGAGGCCCACCGGCCTCTGATAGGGTCCCAGCTCCCGGCGGAAGTGTGCAGCGCATGAGATGGACACGCTCCATCAATGAAAACGTCATGCGCTCATACTATGGGGCTACAGATGGAGGAAATAATCTGACCGCGTACCGTGTTCGGATGCTCTCTCTTTTTCAGGTGCTTGAGCCAGCTGTCAACGTTTCGGCACAACGACTATCGGATCAGGTGCGGGTCATCCAGCGTAATCATATGCTGGACGACACTACACTTGATCGCCTACGAGTTGAAATGCAGAGTAGCCATGTCGTTGCTCCCCCGTCGCAGACTGTTGTAGTAACACCACGGTCCAACACAAGCCAAGCTGACGAGAGGAGTGACGACAGGGCTACAATCGTAAGTACCCAATGCAATGAGGAATTGAGGAGTGCTTTGGAAGGTGCGATTCAGGAATATCGATATATGTCGCCCGAACTTAGGCCACGCTTACCTCGGTTGCCCATGCATAACAAAAATAGGGCGCTGGTGGCGGCTCTGGATTCGCAGTTATCAAACTATTTTGATGACTGCGAAGACCTCACTGATACTCACTCAATTTTGTACTGCGCGGCTGTAGCGGCATGTCGTGTAGCTCACGTCAAATTTGCTAATAGTTCTAGAGCTACGCGACCGAAACCAGCCGTACCAGCCTGGCAGTGCAGAATTGAGCGCCGTATTAGTGTGGCCAGAGCGCTCATCGGCAAACTAATCTGCTTCAGGGAGGGCAATACTCGCCTTAGAGTGATGCGCTTTGTGAGGCGGGCGTTCTCAGGGACTGATATCAGCCCTGAGGACTATATGTCCCGTATCACAGAGCGCATCGACTTTCTGAAGCAGAAAGTGTATGCATGGGCAAACCGTATTCGTAGGTATAAGCGGCGGGTAGAGCGATATACTCAAAATCGCACCTTCCAGAGTGATGAAAGGTGGGTTTATAGGGCTTGGGAGCGACCGGACCAAGGTGTGACTGACACGCGCCTACCGGATGATGATGCCATGGATTCTTTCTGGCGGAGTATCTGGTCGGTGCCTGTCAGTCACACCGAAGGTGACTGGACTCGGGAAGTCGAGCGAGCCTGCGATCCAATACCAGAAATGGGGGCTATTACCATCTGCCCCCAAGATGTAACACGTGCAGTTCGTCCACTACCTAACTGGAAGTCTCCAGGACCGGACGGGCTGCACAACTTCTGGATTAAATGGTTTATGAGATCGCACGCTCGCTTGGCGGCTCAGTACCAGACTGCTTTGGAGTCTGGGTCGCTACCCCAGTTCCTAACAACAGGAGTTACCCACCTGCTCCATAAATCTGGTAGCACCGCGGAACCCAAAAATTATAGGCCGATCACGTGTTTACCGACGGTCTATAAAGTTTTTACATCCATTTTGAGAGCTAAAATTAACAAACATATAGACACCAACTCCATCATGTCTGCCTCTCAAAATGGATGTAGGAACGGGTCCCGCGGTACTAAGGAGCTACTCCTCATTGATATGACCATTAGCCAACAGGTACGCCGTTCCCGAAAGGATCTGTCGACATGCTGGATAGACTATAAGAAGGCCTATGACTCGGTGCCACATACATGGCTCATGAGGGTGCTGGAGTTGTATAAAGTAGATACAACTCTGCGCACCTTCCTGATGTCATGTATGAGGCAATGGAGGACGGTCCTTCGCTATCCAGGATGTCGAAATGTCCAGAGGAATAGCGAGCCGATAAGGATAGAGCGAGGCATATTTCAGGGCGACAGTTTGAGTCCGCTTTGGTTCTGCTTAGCCCTGAATCCTCTAAGCACACTGCTAGAGGATTCAGGTCTTGGCTATCGGTTGAGGAGAGGTGGTCAGGTTATATCTCACCTCCTATACATGGATGATCTAAAACTCTTTGCCCCCAACAATTTGCAACTGATGGAGCTACTGAAAGTAACTGAAACTTTCAGTAGTGCCATCAGAATGGAATTTGGTGTGGACAAATGTGCGGTCATGCATGTAAAGCGAGGGGAGATTGTGGAATCCGTGGGAGCTCAACTCTCGGATTCCATAAACCTTAGAGCCCTCTCCGCATCCGAAACCTATAAGTATTTGGGTATGTCGGAAGCGTTGGGCATCAATGTTACTGACATGAAGCAATCGTTGAAGGAGCGTTTCTTTGGCCGCCTGAAGAAAGTATTTAATAGTCTTCTATCAGGCGGAAACAAGGTGCGCGCCTTCAACGGTTGGGTCATGCCGGTTTTGATGTACTCTTTCGGCATACTCAAATGGACTCAGACCGAACTCGACGCCCTGGATAGGAGGGTCCGTACGCTGCTGACTGCATATCGAATGCATCACCCACGGTCATCGGTAATGAGACTGTATATCCCGCGAAAGTGTGGAGGTCGAGGCTTTTTAAACGCTAAGACCCTCCACAATCGCGAGATATGCAGTCTTAGGGAATATTTCCTAGAAGCCGACGTGGGGATGCATCGAGATGTGGTCGCGGTGGACAAGGGTCTTACCCCGCTCTCCTTGGCTAAAGAGAACTGGCGCAAGCCTGTAGTGCTCGACACTAACGATCGCAGGGAGGTATGGCAGAGTAAGGAGCTTCACGGACGCTTTTTCCGGGCCCTACATGGACCCGATGTAGATTTACTGGCGTCCGTGACCTGGCTACGTTTCGGTGACCTCTTCGGGGAGACCGAAGGTTTTATCTGTGCAATTATGGATGAAGTTATCATGACGAACAATTACCGGAGATTTATTGTGAAGGATGGCACGGTTGACATCTGTCGGGCATGCCACCGTCCGGGAGAATCAATCCGACACATTATCTCCGGGTGTT
This sequence comes from Agrochola lychnidis, assembly GCA_963680765.1. NCBI lineage: Eukaryota > Metazoa > Arthropoda > Insecta > Lepidoptera > Noctuidae > Agrochola > Agrochola lychnidis. The sequence goes on along the minus strand of OY796869.1, from coordinate 14,082,126 downwards.
CTCGTCTAGCTAACGAAGAGTACTTGCATAGACACAACCTTGTAGCCAGGATTATCCATCAGCAACTTGCTCTGAAATACGGCCTTGTGGAATCGGAAGTGCCGTACTACAGGTATGTGCCCGACCCAGTTCTCGAAAATGGAAATATCACATTGTACTGGGATCGATCCATCATCACTGACAGGACTATTGTTGCCAATAAACCTGATATAGTGGTGGTGGATCGAGTAGAGCGGCGCACAATGATTATTGACATAACAGTCCCGCATGACGGGAACCTCGTGAAAGCCGAGAAAGACAAACAAATCAAGTATCTTGACTTGGCTCGCGAGATTGTCGACATGTGGGATGTGGACTCAGCGATCATTGTGCCGATAGTCGTATCAGCCAATGGCTTAATTGCCAAGAGCCTCGACCAACACCTAAGGAGGCTCTCGTTGGGCAGCTGGATCAAGGGCTTGATTCAGAAGGCGGTACTCCTGGACACGGCTCGCATTGTTAGGAGGTTCCTCTCTCTGGAGCCCTGACCGCCGGTAGCTTGGACCCTGTTCCCGATACCGGTGGGCTACTATTTTTTATATTTTTAAATGTTTCTATATTTTTTATATTCTAATATTTAAAAATGTAATTTATAAGTATTTTAATGGAATAAAGGAGATAATAATCATCTTCCTCCACATCAGTATTAATGGAGGTGTATATCACTTCACTCCCTTCAATTTGTGAGAGAATACTGTGGTTGATCGCTGCAGCTTGATCATCTTCGGAGTTAAAACGGAAACACGCCTAAGAATTCTCTTGGTACGGTATTTAACTGATATCCTCGTATATCAGACGAATAAGATCTTCTAAAGTGGGATCTACTCTACCAAGAGTCTCTGGTAGAGTGCTTTCACCAACTTTTAGAAGAACATCGGAGAATTCTTGAGCATTTGAATTACCGCCAAGCCGAGCTCGTATAATGATGGTCAAGCGCAGTTTATGAACTCTCGACCATAGAGTCGACCTTTTCAACGAAGTATTCACTTTTTTTGTCAAAACTGTGACACCACCCATCATATCTTGGTTTCTGCGGATGTCCTGCAGGGTTCTGTTTACAGTTTCCACTGCTTTCCTTTTTGCTATAATGCATTCATCCCATACGACGAAGCGCAATCCCCTAAGCACACATCCCTTGTTACTGTTGCGTGACACCCCACAAACAGGCGTTTCGTTGCTCTCTAAATCGATGGGAATCTTAAACATTACGTGCGCTGTTTTGCCACCAGGAAGTAGTGTGGCAGCGATTCCAGAAGATCCACACACATACATATTTTAAAATCGCTAGGACAAATCTGCTGTCAAAATCTGTAAAAAAAAACATTTTATTCCTACAGTCTTTTGCTCTAAAATGATCAGAATACAACCTTGAATGTTTTGTGACTGTAAAGTACTTGTAACTTAGTAGTTTCCCATAGCTTACGAAGTTTTCCATTTTTTGTGAATTAATACGTTCTATGAACTATTACATACACAATCCAAAAAAAAAATCGTTTTACAAAAAGAGTTTAAAAAAAACAGATGTAAATCGAACTTACTACCCCGGGCGGCCTACCACCAGCTCATAAAGCAGTATTATTTTAATGTTACTTCAGTGGGAGAAAGAGATGGAGCTATACATCCTGTAGAGCTTCATCTCTTTCCAACACTGAAGTAAACTAAAGTAATATTAAAATAATACTGCTTTTGAGCTGGTGGTAGGCCCTCAGGACTTCAAATCATTCGTCCAACCGCTTACTTATTCGCTTTGTTGAAAGTTAGCTAAAATAGCCGTTCCTATATAAAAGGTAGCGTGATGATAATTATTTAAAAAGTTAAATCGGTAACTACCTATCTACAATATCCCAACCTTTTGGCGCGTCCTTTTACAATTTGCAGAGAAAAATACGAACATGATGTAATATAGCTCATCCCCCATAGCAAATAGCGTGATAGTTTATGCCCTACAGTTGGTACAGACAAACATTCTAAAAACTTTATTTTCCGCATAAGAATCGATCCCAGACCTCGTAGCAATAACTTTCTTTAAAAAAAATTAACTTCGCTACGATTTTATTATATCTATAGATTATAGGTACATAATCAAAAAAAATAATAATCGTATAACAAAATGTGAAAAAAAAGAAAAAAAAAACCGTAGGTGGGAATCGAACTTACAACCCCATGTTTGCAAAGCAACCGCCCAACCGCTGAGCTAATTGCTTTGTTGAAACTTGTCCAAAATAGCCGTTCCTATATACTTCATGATTGACTGCTTAGTTCCATAAAGGTATAGCGTGATGATAATCATTTAAAAAGTTAAATCGATAACCATCTACAATATCCTAAAATTTTGGCGCGTTTTTTTCCAAAAATACGAACATAATATAATATTGCTCGTCCCCCATAGTAAATAGCGTGATAGTTTATACTCTTTAGTTTGACCAGACTTATAGGGAACACCTATGCAAAATTTTAACAGAATCTATCCGGTAGAATTTGCGTCATGCTAGAACATAAAAATACAACATAATATAATATTGCTCGTCCCCCATAGTAAATAGCGTGATAGTTTATACTCTATAGTTTGACCAGACTTATAGGGAACACCTATGCAAAATTTTAACAGAATCTATCCGGTAGAATTTGCGTCATGCTAGAACATAAAAATACAACATAATGTAATATTGCTCGTCCCCCATAGTAAATAGCGTGATAGTTTATATCCTATAGTTTGACCAGACACACAGGGAATATCTATGCAAAATTTTAACAGAATCTGTCCGGTAGAATTTGCGCCATGCTGGAACATACATACAGACAAACAGACAAAAATTCTAAAAAAAATATTTTCGGCATTAGAATCGATCCTAGACCTCGTAGCAATTACTTTTTTCAAAAATAACCAATGTACAGTTTTGACTTCGCTACGATTTTATTATATGTATAGATATGTCAAACAACATTTATTTTACGGTCCCTAATCATAATTCTGATCAACATACAACTTGACACTTTCCTGCAAATTGCAAAACACGTAAGAAAATTTGAATTCCGCGAGTTACCTTACGGCATCCCCTTAATAATCTTTCTTAATAATAATTGAGCTGAACCAATATCCAGCTAGCAGCTAAAAAGGCAAGCATTTAGGGAAACGTGATAAAATCTTGCAATATTTTGCTAATTGACGCAATAGCTGCTCCTAAGTTGAGATTCTTATGGAATGGAATTGGCAATAAACTCCAGACGCTCCGTTTTCATCAAGTAAAAATAAAACTAAGTGGGAACAATGCAAGAAATTTGCTAAAAGATTGAATAAAGATATTACCTGAATTTCGTCAGAACCTCTAGTCCCTGGGTTTGGTGTAAAACACAAACAGTGTCACACCATGAAGTCACTATTTCCTGAAAATAAAGAAAACTTGATGTTAGGAACATTTCCGTTTTGATTGACTGTTTCGAATTCACACGAAAAGGAATAATCTGAAAGTCTGAACTATCGGTCATTGTAAGTAGCCTTTCAGTAATCTCATAATTTTAAGTAAAATAGAGTACCTCATTCATATTGTGTTTGTTATGCGCAATACTCCACAAAAACATTGAGAATTCCTATAGTATTTTGTTTGTTACAGCTATTTTTATCCAACACTGTGGAGCAATTTGATAAGCATTTAAAGCATTCTGAACCAATATTCATTATCATCGTAATTTTAGGGTAAGTACGTCCACCGCAGGACATAGGCTATCCTCAAGCATTGCCACTTTGACGATCACGATCTTCACCAGGACATTGGTCTACCTTGGACCAATATTAAGTGGGTAGGACTTATTATTTCAGCCAGTTACAATCAGTGGGTCATGACTTGTGTAGGTGTGGCGAGTCATGGCAAATAAAATAAAATGTACTTATTAGGTTAAGATTACTATGAGTGCCACCCGAAATAAAGTTTTATATTATTATTATATTATACCCACGATTCATAAATTATCACCACCGAATTAAAGGAACCTAATAACAACTAATCAAGGTCTATTTTCTGTCTACCGCTACCCACTAAACAATAAATCATTCCTAAAATATTCTATGTACAAAGCCTGATTCTTTATCTCTATAATAATACAGGAACGCGTCCTTCGAAGCTGTAGCTAATTACATTGGTGACGTCATGAAATCAGTGGAGCATGACGTCAGATAGCGTGAGCCAGCGATCGGGAGCTTATTACGGATATGTTCAGAAGGTTTATATAAACACATAAAGGAGACACACGAAGTATTAATGGCACAGAGAAGTAATTAATTTATTGAAAAAATAAAACTGACTGGTCTGCAGTACTGTAAGGTGTTAGTAGTACTTAATAATATGTTAGTTCTAGAGTAAAAATATATTTAAAATCTATTCTATTCAATCAAAAACTCGAATCTAAAGATGCAACTGCAGTCAATCGATTTCGATCAGTCGAATGGTAGATCGATTAAGACCAGGCACTCCAAAGACATTTTCTACGCAAACTCCGCCCCCATGCACCCCACCACTGCACTATGTGCTAAACGCTAACACATCAGTAATAAAGTTGAATATTGCGTGCGTTCTTCGGTCGTATTCGAGCACGGAACTAAATGTCGTAAGACTCAATTCTTATTTCGTTTGTAACTAAAGTAATAATTAATCTAGAGAAAAAATATCTTCCATTTGGATAATAAACTATATTTCCTTGCTGTTAATAATTATCTTAGACATAAAAGCCGAGTAATCTTGGTTTTGTTTCAAATAATCTTTAAAAAAAACGTGATTATCGAATAAAAAATGAATTGAGTGAAAATGTTCCAATTACGTAACTGTCTTATATATGGAAAGAAAAAGATCCAATAAATCATATACTAAAGTTCCATTTTGATTGAATGCGTGACTTTTTCAGAATATTAATGCATATTAAAATACAGTTTAGGGAGCCTCCTCGTAACGTAATTCCGCTGCCATGCATCTCACTGGATCACCATCAATCGATCGTAATCTTGTTGCACTTTGTGACTACATTATTTTACTACGTTGTTTTCCTCTGCACCCGCAAGGCAATAAAAAAACTCAAAAAGCCATTCAATAATAGTTACTTTATTTATGCAACTGTTGTATAATAAGGGGTATTAAAACACGAATGTGGGTTTGACACGGGGTATTAAAACACTCATGTGTAATAGTATCACATGAGTGTTTTAATACCTAATTATATACAGTTGCATACAAACAAGACTTTATCTACACCCATTATATGAATCCTCTATAAAAGGTTCTGAAACCATTGGGTGTTTGTAATTCAAGTGCACTTGTACTGAATTTCGTGGGATTTTATTTATTCTTGATCGAGATCAAGCATAAAAAAAACCCACAAAATTCAGTACAACTGCACGTATGAATTTCGCCTTCACCAGCACATCACCGCACATGCGTGCAGTGGGTGCTGCTGTCCCCCGCTTAAACGTTGAAACGACTTGCATAATGAAATTTAGTACAACATTATAACACTCATTTGGATGATATTATGGTTACACTGGCTGTTTTAATGTGGACAATAAGCTAACTGTTTCAGAAACTTTTATAGAGATTTTATAGCATGGGTATATATAGTAGTTTATGAAACAGTTGCATAATAAGGGGTTTTTAATAGTATCACACGAATGTTTTAATACCTAGTTATGTGCAGTTTCATACACTACTTTATCTACTCTCAAACATTGGGATTGAAACAAATACTAAATAAAAGATCAAAGTTAAAGATCAAGAATAAATTTAAAAATCCCACGAAATTCAGGAAGTACTACAAACAAATGAATGTCGTCTGCACCATCACATCACCGCACATGCGCTACAGCGGGTGCTGCTGTCCCCCGCCAAAAGTTGATGGAAACTCTTTGGTGATATTAACTTCTTGGATTAGCGCTGTATCGTAATAGAAAAAAAATTGTTTTATAGTATTATTTTGTTAGAGAAAAAGTGTTATAATATGATTCTATTTTTAAATTTCGGTATTCTGTTTATAAAGTATGTCAGTATAAACTCGTTTTGAAGTTCATAATTCGAATATTACGCTATGAGAGTAGATAAAAATTATTACTAACGTTGCAGTAAGTTGTTCACACATTTTCATTTTACTGAAATGCTCGTTAGTTAAAAACCAAAGAAAATTCAAGCCAAGGCCTTTAAATTTGCGTTTCAGTAAATTTATAGCTTACTTTCATAGTGTCTTTATTTTTTTCTGCTCAAAACTGTTTTTTACTCCGTATCGCCAAGCCATTTCCTTATCACGGGTTGTTGTAAACGGAGCTTCTTTATCTTTGTTATTACGCAATCGGAAGGCCCATTGACGGCGCCTTTATGTTGATATAACGGTGATAATAACACCACTGATTTAAGGGTGGGCCGGATAAGAAAAGGTTGTATTTTTAGGAAGGTTTTTGTTAAACAAAAAAGGTACTGCGGACAGTTTGATTAATTGGTAAACAGTGAAGTAGATTAGTTGGTTGGTTGGTTGGTGGGTTGGTTGAGTTGGTTGGTTGGTGGTGGGTTGGATTGGTTGGTTGGTGGTTTGTCTTCTGTAGTTTGGCGTGAGTTTATTTATGTGTGTATGTGAAGTAGATTATTAGAGTACTGTAAATATTATGAGAAGGGTGTTCAAGGTGGTTTTATATCGTACTAGAATCTTTCTTTTGTTTGTTTGATTGATCATGCAATGTGGGCAATCCATTCAATCGTATTTCTTATACGATGATTATAGAAGTAAACAAAAGAGCATCGATGATGGATGTTTTTTCTGTGGTACAAATTTTGTTTAGGTAAATTAAATTAAGGAGGCGCTCGTGGCTAAGTAATAACAGTCGCACGGGTCGATCCAACAGGTTAAGCTATGCTTGCCGGGGTTGGTTCGTGGATGGGTGACCATCTTTACATACCGAGACAGCTCCGTGCCTCGGAAAGCACGTTAAACCGTTGGTCTCGGCTGTCATTTGTAGATCTTTGACAGTTGTTACGGGTCGTCAGAAGCCCGAAATTCTGACAACTAGTCTTATCAAGGGATATCGTGTTACCCAGTACCTAACTGGGTTGTGGAGGTTAAATAGGCAGTCGCTCCATGTAAAATACTGGTATTCAGCTGCATCCGGTTAGACTAGAAGCCGACCCCTACATAGTCGGGAAAAGGCTAGGCAGATGATGAGGTAAATTAAATTAAATTGTTAACTGTAAATAGGATATCAGAATCACTTTTACACGTCATATGAAATAATGGAAAATAAACTAGCCATGACTCGACATTTCTAATGTGAAGAAATGGCTATACAAACTTAGGGCCAAAGTTTATTTTAAAGTCCAGACATAATCTTGGTCAGATAATGTGAGGATCCAGTCAGTGCAAGCATTTGTCAGTAATCATGTAGCTTGACTCAGAACTTAAGGAACTCAACGACTCGATGAACAATATAAAAGAAAGGACATTTGGGTACGCCGTATAAAGAACTCAAACTGCCAGACCATCATTAAAACTAATTGATAAAGAAAAAAGAAAAAAAATGACCCGCATTCACAATAATTAAAGCAATTGTAATACTTTAGGTTAACTCTCACAGATTTATTATTCAATTGTATAAACCAGTTGCTGTGTTTTATTTTTCTCAAAACCCACACCACCGAAACTCAAACCACTTCACAAGAACAAAATAATTAACATCACAGGTCTCGAGTTCGAACCCAAGGCACGCACCTCTGACTTTTCGGATTGACGTGCGTATTGTATAATTATCACTTGCTTCAAAAATGGTGAAGGAAAATATCGAGAGGAAACCGGCATGCCTGAGAGATACTTCTCGACGGCATTTGAAGCCAAGTTAGAGATCCATAGGTGGCTTTAAAACTCTGACACCAGGTTAGTCACTAACCAGACGAAAATTAGAAGAAAACAGCCTTTATTTCAATTCCCTAAACCCCGAAACACGGCGTCACACACTAAAAATACCAACACACTGGTGCCGATTCCCTTGTTCATAAACTAAACTAAATTTAAGTTCAGTGCATCTTTTTCTTTCTATTTCATTAAGAAAAGGACAGAACATAAATTTTAGTTTAGTCCTGTCAAATTAATCAGCGCTTGACGTAAATTGACGTAATTTAGTCGGCAAGTTTTTAATCACGTCTAAACTTGTATGGAGAGTGACAGGCGCTGATTAATTTGACAGGACTAAACTAAAATTTATCTTGTCCTTTTCTTAATGAAATAGAAAGAAAAAGATGCACTGAACTTAAATTTAGTTTAGTTTGTGAACAAGGGAATCGGCACCACTGTCAAATTAGCCTCGTTTATAAATATCGACTTGCCTGTTGTAACTTTTAAATGAGACACAGGCAATGTCAACTCCCTAAGAGTAAACTATATACTCTAACTATAAATCAATAACCAGCCTGTCTGCCAACACAAAAATCTTTCTTTCCTCCTGGGTAATTTAATATATCCAAGATCAAGTTAGGCGTCGCTTTTCGGCACCCTCTGTTTTTCGTCTACACGTAAAAAATGTATAAAATGAAGAATGCTTTTGTGTGCCAAGGCTTGAGTGGAAATATTTAAGGCTTTCGGATAGTGTTACGGGATTTTATCATACTGATGTGTATGTGGGATTATGTTGTCAATTTATTTCAGTGAATCGACGGTTTTTGGGGTGTTATGATACTAGTAAATTGAGTAAACGATAAGCTTAGTTTTCATATGCTGCTGTTATTCATATGCCATAATTAGCCTATCATGTTTCCACTGCTGGGTTGCAAGCCTATGAGAGGGAGTGGACCATAGTTCACCACGCGGGCCCAGTGTGGGTTGGTGGATGTCACAAGTGTCTTCAAATTTTTGGTTCTAGGACATCCCGAATTGCGCACGATGTTTTCCTTCACCGTTTTGAGATGGTTACAAAAGGTAAACTGCCTGTCTTGGTTTGAACCTAAAACCTAAACCTCGTAAGTCGGGGCCGTTTCCATCGGGCCACCATGGCACACTCATAATTGCCACAAGGTTTGCTTATAACCATTGGAGGAAATTAACCCTGTTCTCTTGACGTCATCTTTAGGAAGTCTTTGCGACACTCACTTCCTATTTCTGTACGCTTTTACAAGCTTCTCATCTAGTTGGATAAATGGTACGATAAGTATCCTTTTTACCCGACTGCCCCAGAAGGAGGGTAATATTTTTCGAGAATATGTATGTATGTTTGTTTGTATGTATGTATGTATATTTCTTTGGCACGCTCTATAGCCTAAACGGTTTGATGGATTTTAACATATGAGGTGTCGTTAGGTTTGTCTTAATAGTGGAAGTGACATAGGCTATATAATATTTATGTATTGCATCTGCAAATACAAGAAAAAGGGAGGGGGGGTAGGTTTAAAAAAAAAAAACAACATTATTGGTATCAAATAAAAGTTAGTAATGAGTCAATTTCAAATATATGTACATATTTATATATTAATAAAACTAAAAAGTTTGAAATAAAACAAATTATTAAAAAAAAACAAAAAACCCGACTGCAATAACTCATAACTGAAAAGAGAAAAACAAGTATTATAATCTATAGGATTTTGGTATTGCAGGCGGGGGGACAAACAAAAGTTTCACCAAAATTTCAGGTTATTGGTTTGTCCCCGCCTGCAATACCTTTTGGTATTGCAGGTGGGGTGGGGTTAAATTCTATTGTTTTTCTCTTTTGAGTTATGAGTTTTTGCAGTCGGATTTTTTGTTTTTTAAATCATTTGTTTTTTATTAAGTTTATGGCAGTCGAAAATACGTCACAGATTTGACTAATCGGGGTGCCAGCGCCGCCTGGCGGCGCTCGACAGAGTCTACAACACAAAGCTCGACCGGAGTTAAGCAGAACAGAGTTTGTCGGTGAACATGTTTGGAAACTGTCGCGTGTTCCGTATAGTTGTGTCGTGTACCTACAGTGTGTGAATTGCTAGTGTGATTAATTTCATTTAACCACTACCCATAATACATATTAGTTTAAATATGGCTGACAACAACGAAAGAGACGCACCTTCTCCGACATGTATGATATTTATTTGTATTACTGTTTTTTTATCCCGAAATAAATACATTTCATATTGCTTACTGATGATAATATCAGAATTTCAAAAAAATTAGGCCTTTGGGTTCAAAAGGTCAATTCCCGTGCCTATTTCAAAACTTTCAAATTCTAGCTAGTCGCAATCTCACCCTAGTGAAAATCAATGTCAAAAAAATATGGGTTTTTGAAGTGAAAACTTCTTTAGGCGCGTTGGGCATTTTTGTGATGGGACTAAACCATTGATTTCGCGACACCATGACGACACCAATAAACCACCATAATTTCAGTAATTCAATAATAATATAATGTTTAAAAATAATAGTAATTAAATGTAATCATAATTAATACTATTTTAGTTTAGTTAAATAGTTGATATACCTACTTACTTTAGTTTCTTTTATATCAAGTTTATTTTTATTTTATTGTTTTTGTATTATAAATGTTATTAATGTTGGAACGCCGACGTTTCCCCTCTCGGAGGTGGGCGCTAATGGCTGCAACACAGTTTTTTTTAAACTAATGTAGCTGTTAACAAACAAAAAAAATTGTAAACCTGTTTTTGTTCCAATAAAATATTTGATTTGATATTTGACCTCATTTTTGTAAACGCGATTGTGCTCTTTATTTATATTAAGTTACGGATCAATGTTCTATGCAAGTATTTTTACTTTAAAGGTTTCGGAAGTATTATTTTTGTAAACACGATTGTGCTCTTTATTTAGATAAGGTTACGGACCAATGTTCTATACAAGTATTTTCTTCCACCAAGGCGATCTTGTTCAAGTTTTCATTTTTGTCGGCACTCCCGGAGTGCCACCACTTTTTTTGACAGATAAGTGTGCGTTTCCACTGATGCAGAGATGAGCGGAGCTGAGCGCGAAACCTGCAGGAATCGACCAATCACAATGGTTTGAAGTCCTCATCGCGTCTATCGTCTCGTTTGTGAATGGACGATTCCTGCACGTCTCCACTTTAGTTTAAACGCACCCTAAGACTGAAATTAGAATGCAGTCGTTCTTAAATACAAATACGGGAATTGCCCCTTAGATGACAGTGACTTAATGTAAGGACCAATTTGTGCGATGGATCGCATAAGTGCGCTGGATTGGAGTAATTGTGAATATGGAGGGTGGACCATAGTGGAATTACTTAAATAAAAATACAATATTCCACTGTCAAAGGTAGACAGTAGGCTGAGTAGCTGACATTCAACAACTCTATTGAGTCTAGCAGCTGACTACAACCAATATAGCTAAAAGCTGGGTAGGTAAGTATTCAGATAACGTTGTTGAAAAAACTGATGAAAAGCTGTTACAAAAACCGGTCAAGTGCGTGTCGGACCACGCACAACCAAGGGTTCCGTAGTTGGGATAAATTTATCCCAAGAACAAACTTGACATTGTAGTTGAAAAATATGTTCTCCCAAACATTCCAACTGCAAATGTAAATTTATACGCACAATATTGAGATATTGACCATGTTATTTTAAGACCATAGACTTCTTATAGGTTTTCCTATAATCTATGAGTAAAAAAATCATTCTCAGTATTTCTTTCAAAATTTTAGGCTCAGTAGTTTCGGAAATAAGAGAAAGAATGGTGAATTTTAATATATTTTCTTAAATATATTATGAAGTAGTTATTTTAAAGTTGTTAAAGAATGTATTTCAAATCCTCGCAACAAGCCCTTACATTTGAAATATCACACGGAAGAGTTTGGAAAACTCTTAAAATTTTCTAATTTGCCCCCATAAGTACCCCCATATTCAAAATTCATTTATTTACGTTACACGTTCGTGTTTCAAAGTCAAAGTCAAATAATTTATTTCAATTAGGCACAAAAAGGCACTTTTGAACGTTTGGGTCACAGAAATACATATGTGTACTAAGACAAACAGACAGACACACGAGTGATCCTATAAGGGTTCCTTTTTCTCCTTTTAAGGCACGGAACCCTAAAAATTTCACCGAAACAACGTCAACAAAACACTTGTCACAGTAATACAGTCCACCTAACTAAAGTGCGTTAATCTCGCCAAATACGTCCATATTCATTACGGATTACCGTGGCAGTACTATAGATAGCATCATGTGAAACAAGATCGGGTTAGTTCAGATGTTCGAGTTCATTTTGATATATATATTACTTACAGTATTTTGGCTGACAGGTGTGGGTGGAGTCCTGAGTATAATTCCCAGATCAACAAAAAGGTATTATTGGGATTTACCATCAGGGATCTCTTAATACCAGCCCGGAGACTGGATTTTCGTACGGTTTATAGGAAATACTTGCCCCATATTATATGGGACTTAGTTATAGCTTGCAAAATAATGTTTGTAGGTAAAGAAAGAAAAGTATTTTTTGGGAATCACATTGGAAGAGCACCAATTAAATAGAATTACACAAACAGAAAAATATCAAAACAACAGTCAATCTGCCTAGCCTTTCAAATCAAATCAAATCAAATCAAAATATTTTATTTCACATAAACCTACAAGGGCACTTATGAAACGTCAGAAGCTAGGTGCACGGTTCCAATTGGTCTCTTCCTATGGAGAAGAGCCGGCAAGAAACTCCACGGTTACTCTTTACGGTTCTCTTTTTCCAACTATGTTGGGGTCGGCTTCCAGTCTAACCGGATGCAGCTGAATACCAGTATTTAAAATGGAACGACTGCCTATCTGACCTCCACAAGCCAGTTATTGGGCAACCCCTTGGTAAGACTGGTTGTCACATTTTTGAGCTTCTGACTGCCCGTAACGACTGTCAAAGATCTACGAATGACAGCTGGGACCAATGGCTTTCCACGGAGAGGTCTCGATATGTAATGGATGGTCACTCAGCCACAAACCGACCGCGGCAAGCGTAGCTTCAAGTTCGATCGACCCGTTCGGCTGTTATTATTTAGCCACAAGACTTAAAAAAAACAATGGTATTCCGGGAGTGCCGACAGAAGTGAAAACTTGAATGAAAAAAAATCGTCACCGAGGCAATCAATGCGTTGATGTCTTTTACTCCACGCACCGCGGTAATCAACGCGTTGATGTCTGTTACTCCACGGTGTTGGTAAATTGCGTTACAGTGTCGCGAAATCAATGGTTTAGTCCCATCTCAAAAATGACCAACGCGCCTACACATCAAGCTGTACATTTCCAGTTTATGCTGATCTCACATCGTAAAAGATTTCTATAAAATGCGAGGTCAGCTTATACTGGGAATGTATAGCTTGATGTGTAGCCGTGTGTACGAGGCCAAAACCCCTTTATCTCAGCATGGTACTGCGACAAACATCAATATTTTGCCTTTAATTAGCAGAGGTGTATAAGTAGGTACACCCACTACACACCTCTGCGTACTCCATAAATTTATACAGGCGTGATAGTATATTCCACAGCTATACTTGACGTCACATTTGCTAGCTAGATTATCCGGAATAGTTTCAGTAGTATTTCAATTTGTATTATCATTCTCAGCTGCTGGGCACTTGAGGCTGTCGCTGCTCTTGACCTTGGCTGAAATATGCGCTGCAAATTTTGATTTCGTTACTGCTTGTTTGTATTTCAGTATTCTTAGGAAGATGTTTGTTGGTCTATAAAAGAAAGAAGAAGAAGGAGAAAACTTACTATGGTGCATCAGCACGTGCATGACCACCACAGAAACGGGTTTTGTCGACGGAAGTATAGACAAAATGACAGGTTATGATTGTGGATCTGTCATATTGTCTATATGCGTGCTTTTTTTTGGGTGGATTTTTTTTAAATAACGCTCCCGCTTGGGTAGAACGAGAGGGCTTGTCAGACTCTTACTGTGTAAAATCCACCCGTGTTACTTCAGTTGCCATAACCGAGCCACTTTCAGACTTTCCCGCAACCTCAGCAGGCATCGGGCCTAGCGGACCCCGTCAGTTCTGCTGACATCTCTTTGAGGCGCGCGTGGAACACAACTCACCGTCGACCTTGGCTTGGTCCTTATCGGACGGTGAGCTACCCATTGCTCACAGTGCTACGCGTGTTAGAGGTCACTTAAAGGTATCTTTTGAAAAAAAAAAAGAAACAATGCGTATTTTTAGAAAGAAATAACACCGAGATAGCTGTTATCTACTAGGTAAAAAAAAAAAAAACTATTTTTCCCACCAGTTTATTTTTATACTCGACTTCATTATCAACCAACTTTAAATAGTAGGCCATTAAGTCAATCAATCTGCCTAGCATTTTCCCAACTATATTGGGGTCGGCTTCCAGTCTAACCGGATGCAGCTGAATACCAGTATTTTACATGTAGTGACTGCCTATCTGACCTCCACAACCCACTAACTGGGTAATACGATACCCCTTGGTAAGACTGGTTGTCAGACTTTCGGGCTTCTGACGACCCATAACGACTGTCAAAGATCCACGAATGACAGCCGGAACCAACGGCTTAACGTGCTTTCCGAGGCACGGAGGAGTCTTGGTATGTAGAAATGGTCACCCATCCACGGACCAACCCCGGCAAGCGTAGCTTAACCTGACAGATCGACCCGAGCGGCTGTTAGTACTTAGCCACGAGCTCCTCGTGGCTAAGGTCATTAAGAACTGATCTGATTTAAATAGATGGACCGTGTCTATGAGTCAAAATAACATTGCCAAAAATACTATAGAATGATAACCTCCTCCTTTTCTGTTAAGTTGGTTAAAAAGCAAGTTTTGTGTTCTGGAGCAGGGAATGTACCTGTTAGATGTTCTATAGTTTTTGTTTAGCCCAATGCTTTTATACTTGTATAATGACTGCCCATAATCCAGATAATAATGTATGCCATGCCAAATCTACTCGACCTTGAAACATGCATTACAATTGAGATGAAATTACTGAGCAATACAATACAGAACAATACCAGCATCATAATATTATGATAAGCAGATATTATTTGTTCTCCTAATAGTTCACTACGATACCAAGAACAATCTATTTTATTAGTCATTTACATATCAAGCAGATGTTATTTATCAGGTAATGTACCTTCAATTTGATTTATTGTTTTCTTAATGTGTACAAATTTTGAATGGTCAATGTATGAACGCTGGCATGGAAATTATGGAAAAGACACCCGTTCGCTCTTCCTTTGTTTTTCAAATCAGGGAACTTCAGAAAAGAGGCGCTTCCTCATCGCGAGCATTTGCCTGTGATGTAAGGGCTGCTGGAGCAGTTAGCCAGTGATCAAAATACACTGACCGCTCGTACTGTCATGGTCAACAGCTTGAAGCTGCTATTGATAACTGCTTCACCAGTCGGTTACAACTGCTAGATCAGTCACAATTTCATCAGTAGCGGGCAGGAGGCGCGCGCACCGCGGAGGTGGGATGAAGAACGCGGACGGAAGGAATAACTGCGCGAGAGTAGTCGATGAGTCGACAGCTCGAGACTGGCAACTGCCTGACCGCACGATAAAATTGCACTGCCCGGAGCAGTCACAACTGCTCGAGCGGTTCCATGTATGTATGTAAATAGAAAAATATATTCATAGTTCACCATGCAGTCGCAGCTCAAGCTGCCCGTATATGGCCGCGCTAACAATTCAAGATTCGATTTTGAGCATTACTATATTACCATTCCCTCCTTTCTCCTCACTCACTAATCTAATGCTCTAATCTGAATTGTTACATTACAGGCGAATGCTCCTGGTGAGCGGCGAGCACAGATTTTCTTAAGACACAAACAATTGCCTGTCAAAGACCCGTTTTCCGGGTGTGGTGATTGATAAAAATTTTCACCAGTTTTTTTTATCATTGCAATGATGATTGGTCGTTTAGTGACAAATTTTATGAAAACGTATTATCCAGGGTGGCAGGGACCATGGATTCAGTACATGATTCTGAACACCCCTGTTCAGAATCATGTACTGAATCTATGGTAACAGTTTTCGCGTCGATGTCCCTGCCATCCTGTATAGTGTATGCGAGGCATTAAAAATAACAAAAGAAAAAACTTCTCACGAATAACGTTTACTAAAATACAAAAACATTTTTTTCATAATTGCTATTTAAAAACTTAATTGCAAAACCTTTGCTAATATTACGTTACTAAACTAAAAAAAAGGTGATTACCAACTCGCCTCTACGTTTTCGTAAGAAAATCTTATTCAAATCTTTTAACACAATTTACTTAATTTTGTACAAAGAAAATCACTGTCTGCTTAATTAGGACATTTTTGACACTAATCTGATAAACTTAGACAAATTTTACCCATTTTAGTCTTGTCAACTTTGCTAAATATACTTAATTTTCTTTAAGGATTCTTTGCGAGTTGTTGAAACATGTTTTTACTAGTTAAAACTGGACTGTCTCTACATTTTGCTGTAATAACCCGAGTTATGAAGAAGTTTTGTGACAGACTAATAATAATAATATGTCACTTCTATATTTTCAGGACTGCGTAGTTAGGTACTTGCTCATACTTGTTTGAATAAATGATGAGTAACACATACATGTTTTATTGATCTGTAAGCCAGTAAGTACTGTTCACAAAAAAAAAGACGGACTACGTTTGTGACGAACTGAGTTAGTGACGCGATGACGTAGCGCGTTTGTGACGGATTGAGTTAGTGACGTAACGCGTTTGTGACGAACAGAGTTAATGATAACCAGCGAAAGTGTCCAATCGCGGATATGACGTACTACGTACGTGACGAATAGCGTTTGTGACCTGAAGCGTGTAATCCGTGTAGGACCGTGGAAGAACGAGGAAGACGCCATAGGAATATGTAACGATGGTAGCTCGTTTTGTAGTGAAGTTTCCTGTCTACCCCATGGGAAAAAAGGCGTGAGTTTATTAATGTATATATGTATACATTATAAAAAAAAAATCTCTTTTTATAATGATAAAAGTAATAAATGACGAAGACGAAGCTAGAAGAAATTTCGTCGCAATCTCTGCAGCAACACGCCTGTCTGTTACGTTATAATAACTTCTGATCATGTTCTCATGATATCAGTTGCGCGTTTTTTCCCACCAAAGAGTAGGCGACCACATCCTCGTTTATGGGATTAGTCTCGTTTGGCATCCAGAAAAGTCTAGGTCACCACTTCCTTGCTTGTGGGTGTCGTAAAAGGCCACTAGGAGATAACGTTAAGAGGACGGACAGTGTATTCCTGTTAGTCAATAACAATAGTCTGATTAAAAATCCTTTTGACATTAAGTAGTTGTGGTCTTTCCTCTTTAGTATCATAGATAATTATTGGGCCCATGTTTCATGATGACGATGGTGGAAAGATTAAAAACTGTTGTGATAAATATCTTTACAATTTTTTTTTTAATTCTGTTCTATATCGATTGAATACACAAACTATATACATAAACTCACGCCGATTTCCTCATGGGGGTAGGCAGAACTATAGAACGTCACCTGCTACAATTTTGCATGACAAACTTTTTTTGCTTCGTTTACGTTCATACGCGCACGTCGGTTGCGAGTACTACGCAACTGACCTTTAACAAACTATCATATTTCTTGTATATCAGCCCCGAACGTCGCAAAAACGAAACTCATCCACTCCTAGAAGAAAGAATAAGAATCAATAAAGATAGCGTTAAAAGCAAAGATAAGACAAGACAGTCTTCAACCTTCAAAATATCATCGCGAGATAAACTGTCGCGAGAAAAGTTTCAAATATTAGGTATTTCACAATCCGCTATAAGATTCTCGAAACTATCTTCGATAGCAGATACTAGTTGTCTCTTTACGTGTCGAAGTAACTCAATTTACGCTTCAATTGTTTCAATTTCTCAAGCAACATTTTATAGCCGATAAAATCCATCTTCATTTTATTGGACTACCGGAAAATACGAGTCAACTCAAGATCTTTCGAAAGTAGAGTTTGTAGATATAAATGTGAAGAATGTTTGGTGGATAAATACTGGACAAACTAAAAAAAAACGCTATTTGATGTTTTGAAAATCGAACAGAGTCGATTTTTTTAACTGTGCGAATGTCAACGTCAAAATATTACAGTGTTTAAGGTCGAAATAATAATAAAACGAATAATAAGACAGAACTGTGGAGACAACATGAGTTGTGTAGACCGTATTATGCGGCGTCGAGGCACTGAAGAGGTAACCGGGCGGGTGAATTCAATACTAACACCCTACAATTTTGACAGCTCCAAGCGCACAGTTATAAAAATCGAGTTATATGAATCCGTGATGTTTTAAAAAACAAATGAGTTTGAATTCGAATTGTGTGCAAACAGGTGCAAACACTTGAATGAGGTTAAAAACAAACTTTTCAGAATAGCACTAGTGGATCGATGTCATTTATAACTAACAAAAGAACACCATCCCATTCCATACAAAGTCTTATTTCATACCAAATAACTCCAAGTTAATTTCAAGAGCCTTCCAGAAGTGTTATGACACAAATACGAGATAATTACCTTCGTAGCGAGTTGCAAGCCCCCGATAATTAAGTTATCCACCGCCCTGAGGCGAATCATGCGAAATTATAGGTTTTTGATACGATACGCGTGTAAGGGTTTACTCTTTCACTTTTTCGTGAGGGTTTTATTTTGCTTCGATTTTTTTTTAATCTGTGCTATTTTGTCAGAGTGAAAATGCATCGATTTGGCTGTGCAGTAAAGTGGTTTTTGTTTAGGTTAAAAATTGGAAAGGTGAAAAAAAAAAAGAGAAAATGTTTATTAGTTTTAACAAGTTTTCTTACATTACTAGGTAGTGATTGGAGCGTCCTTTTAAGCTAACAAAGCCTGTGTTATGAGACTCTACTCTTCCATACATTGTTGGTATTAACTATAAAATTGTTTATTAAAAAATAATAAAAACAGTAAAAAATGTAAAGGAATCTAATCTACGAAAACTATGGATAATTTATAAGTTAGCCTAATAAGTACTTACAGAGTTCAAATTGTGTGTAATAGTGTGATTGTATGTAATTGTGATTGGGTTGATGTATTCAGAGTGTTGTGTTTGTATGTGTGAAATGTGTGACCCCTTCTAAGTCTAAATTTCTTTAAAAATAGTGTATGGAAGTAAAATATTAATATTCAGCCGCGCTAAAGGTTAGAATAATTAGCTTTTAGGCTAAAAGCTATTCTATACGACTAGCTATACTATACGACTTTGCATTATTTAATATTATTGAAAAACACGACTATCATAATCAGCCTATAATGTTCCCACTGCTAGGATACAGGTCTCTCCTCTTGAGAAGAGAGTGGGCTGCAATCTACCACACAGGCCCAGTGCGGGTTGGTGGATGTCACATGTCTTTGGATTTTTGGTTCTAGGACATGCCGGTTTCCCCACGCTGTTTACCTTCACCGTTTTAAGATGCAGTGGTGATTTACATAAAGTAAAGCGCCTGCCTGGGTTTGAAACCATGGTCTACAACTCGTAAGACCGTTACCATTAGGCCACCACTGCTCAACACGACTGCCCTGCCAAAAAACGAACTAAAAAGTAAAAACCAAGTTGTATTCGTATATCTGTATATGTATATGCTACGGCTAAAACCCGAAGTGCGGCTACACCTAGATTTAGCCGGCTATAACTAGGTGCGGTCGGTAGCAGTTAGTTAAACTTGCCTAAATGGACCCTGGCACTCGCCGGCCGCTGCCGCGGCACCGCTCGCTTCGCTCGCTCGGCTCGTGCGGTGTGTTATGTGGTCACAGTTCTAACCTAACCTAACCTACTCTTCAACCATTTTCATTTGCTACAACTAAATTTAACCAACTGCTACCGGCCGCACCTAGTTGTAGCCGGCTAAAATTAGGTGTAGCCGCACTTCGGGTTTTAGCCGTGACATATACAAAGCGAAAGGTATTAATTTACTCGCTGACTAAACAGATAAATATTATAGGCCTGTATCCAGAAATTTTGTCCGTCTTGTAGATTATTAAAAAACTATTGAACACGTATTTTTCTTTTTTGAAGTAATCAAAAGATTACGGCGATACATTGAGTTAAAATGTGGCATGACGTCACGCCTTGCTGGATTTAATACTGCGTTGTGACGTAGCGAGCTCCCACTCCCCAACTTTAATGAGTGTTTTCTAAGTTATTTTTGATTAAAGGAGATGCGCTAAGGTAGCCCGCGAAATTCAAGTTTTCTTTCGTTCTTTGCATTTTGTAGGTCAGTGTCAGGTTTTATGTTGATTAAAATGATGTAATGATTTAATGAAATCATTACATTTGACAGTTGTGCTAACTTATGGATTTGTATTGCTGATTGTAATGATTATAATTATGTAAAGCTATATTCGTTACGGTCACGAATCATATTTTAATCAACATAAAACCTGACACTGACCTGCAAAATGTAAAAAATAAAATTTCAATTTCGCGGGTTATCTTAGCGGCTCCCCTTTAATATGATTATGCAAAAAGTACGTGTCTAAAATTTTTTTATTATCTGAAAGACGAACTAAATAGAATTTCTTTTTTTTATCTAGGCAACTACTCTATTGGGGGACCGATGGAATACTTTTTAATCTCCCCCGACTGCATTGACAATTATAGCCAGTTTCACTTGGGATGATGTAAGGATTCTAACGATATCCCATACATCCAAATCTGTTCAGGCATTTAAAAGTTAAGGTGGATTAAAGAAACTCACATAAATATATATGAACCCTGAAAACATTACCACCCTTTTTTGGGCAGTCATGTAGAAACTCATCATTCACCGATTTATCATCTTTGTTCCACGTAAAAGTATTTTTTTTTTACTTAAACTTGCTACCTACATAATTATGTTTTTTTTTAATGCAAGACTAAAAAAGTCTCAGCATTTCACTCAAGGCAAAGGAACTCCGCGCGCAGCCTGCTTGGCGAACTTTCCATAATTATCTCCTTTGAACGCAAAGATTACACCGAGCGTAAAGAATATTGATAGGACCATTACGTACTAAAAAGATTTAGCCAATTTATTCATTAAAACTGTACTAAAAAAAGATTAGAAGATTAGTTAGTGAAAAACGAAGAATTAAAAAAAAGCTTAGAAATACGCAAAATGCGTGAAAAGCGATTGAAGTATTTTTTTAAAAGAATTCACAGTTATTTTTTTTAAGTGAAATCTTCTTTAGACGCGTTGGACAGCTTTGAGATGGGAAAAAACAATTGAACTCGCGACTCCGTTACCGACACCTCATTTTTGTAAACGCGATTGTGCTCTTTATAAAATATTACGTTACGGATCAATGTTCTATTCAAGTATTTTTACTTTAAGGGTTTTGGAAGATTTTTTTTTTCTGAAAACACGATCGTGCTCTTTATTTAGTTACGGTTACGGACCAATGTTCTATACAAGTATTTTTCTTCCACCAAGGCGCTTTTGTTCAAGTTTTCACTTCTGTCGGTACTCCCAGAGTGCCACTAACTTTTTTTTGCAAATAACATAAGCACCAGATAGGTAGTAGTCACATAAAAGGTACCAAACACCTACTTTTAAAAATACACGAAGCAGAAATAACATTACCGTCACATAAATCCTTATTTATTTTTAATTCAGTAGGTAACAGAATTATTGTTTTGCCACATAATGTTATTTTTACGAAAATACAGTTCAACCCTTTCAACGCTGCGGGTGGATTTTTTACTTAAGTTACTTAGCGGTTACCTCGCGTAAATCCATTTTTTATTAAAGTTTGTAAAAATTCTGGTTTGGCCCAATCCTAGCTTTAAGGATTAAAAGGGTTAGCTTTGGCCTAAATCAGCTGACCATTGCTGGCTATGATGATACACTCACTCACCGCTGTAAACTGTGCCGTAAGTTATATTCTTACCTTATTTGACCGCATGCGGTCTGTAAAGCCGCTGACCGCATGCGGTTAGAATGTATTGATTACTACATTTTACTGAGTTTTCAAACCAAAAATTGTCAGAACTGAATGTAAACCTTAACACAGCCTAAAGAAACAGAAAATATAATAGATCTCCGTCGTATAATTTAATAAAAAAATGTCTGTACAACACTTTTATTGTGGTCCTGACCAATTTCCAGACATTATGAAAAGGAAAAACAAAAGCATTGTTAAGAAAAAAACGTTAAAAGATTTCTGTATAATTTCTAATCTTTTGTGGGAGATGAAATGCGAACGAATCTTTTTTATTTCGTCCCTTCGAATTAGAATAATAATGATTTTTAATAAAGCTGAAGTAAAGTGGTGGCTTAATTAAAAAGTAAAAAGGAGCCACAGTCATAATAGCCTTAAATTAAAAGCAAAGGTATCGTAATAACTATGAAAAGATATTGGAAAGAATTTTAAGTATAAAAATAGCTTTTTGTTGGACCACAGAACTGTACTAAACAAATTACTATGTTTGAAATAGAAATACATTTTGCGACGGGAATCTTATCGGCGTTCATTAGATTTTGCCTTTCGGCTACTGAACCGGGCTATTCAGTGGATGTCTTAACAAATTAAGGCTTCCAGCCAGGAAATAAAACTGGAAAACTAAGCGACTATACTCTACGAGTACTCCCTGTGAGATGCGGACCTTGGATTAGGGCGTCGTTGGGAGACAGGCTGGATCGGATCGTACCTTCCAACATGGAAGAACGAATGAGTTTATGTAAATGTATTGTATAGTATTCTATCTGCCTAAGTAGCTCCATATATCAATTTACGCATGTGTAATCTTCTACTTAATTAGTGATTATTTTATCAGGTTTCTATAGTTTGAAACTTCCATAGATTTCTTCGACAATGAGTTAAGCGAGTGGAACACAATTGCAATTTTTCCGCAAAATAAGCTAAGCAGTTTCTCTCGAAACCAACATTTTCCAAACAAGGCTACATACATTACCTTAAACCATCTCTTGAAAAACTTGCTCCAACTCAGCTTGAAGAATAAAAGTAATAATGTTGAACCCATCGGAGTTTTCTCAAGGAAAAGAACGATAAATTCCGTACCCCACTTGGTTGCGCAAAGTGAAACTTTCTTAGGGGATTATAACCGCAGCAAGTTTCTTGAAACACAGCTATTAGTAAGTATATAACAAAGCATTGGTACAAAAGTACCAAAGTCTTAAGTCCGGGAGTCCGGTGCGGTGGGCTTGGAGGAACTATTGTTTTAAGTTCGGTACCACTTAGCAGTGGTAGGGTCGTCGACTGTGTGTTGTTTTGGTGTTTATTTATTACGGAAGTGTTGGCACGTTTTGGTTGATTTAGGATCTCAGGACGCTTCATTACGTCGGGCTTTGATTTATGTAGCTCTTGTAGGGTTAAAATAATTATTAGAAATAATTATGAAATCACGCGTTTTAGACTAGAATTAAAGATACGAAGATTTTTTTACAACATATTTTTCACTTCACTTTTTTTTGATAAAATCCCTTTCTTATTATAATCATCTCTTAACCTGAAAAACACCATTTTAACAAAGTTTATTTTTTTCACGTTCAAGCCAGCTAATCCTGTCACACGACACACCAAGCTCTTCAAATCTTTAAACCGATTAAGTTCAACATTCTTTACAGAGCTAACACGGAGATTTCGTTCCAAGCTGAGATTACTTACTTTACAAGAATAATCTTGCCGCGACTTTTGCAAATACATTCGGAGTTAATGTTCGAGCATCTTTTCCAAGTACCTGGGCGACCGAGCTCTGCTCTGGTGAAAATAGTGAATGCTCATTTAATAGTAAAGTTCATACTAATCCATGTATAGTAGATACCTACTTATTCCATGCTGCCATGATAGTAGGTACTTACTAATTACATGCTGCCATGTCATTATTCTAATGTCATTATTATCACGTATTATTCAATATCTTGTTCTAAACTTCCAAAAAAAAAACAGCACAAAGTAAAAAATAACTTTAATTTCGGAAGTCGGTGGCAAAAGACGAAAATTCAAAACCAAAGACACCGACTTCCAAAATTAAAGTTATTTTTCACTATGGCGTGTTTTTTTTTTTTGGAAGTTGGTTGTTTTTTTAGTGAAAAAAGTTTTTTTTTGTATTAAAACATAGAAAGACATTTCGGTATCCCGAATTAATCAATGAAAGTGCTTGTAGATCGAGAGGTTTCAATCAATCAATTAACTCAGCCTATTGCAGTCTCCAGGCGGAATAATGACTCCATAGAGCGTCTGCAGGGCAGAGTGGAAGGTAATAGTCCACGCGGGAGGTTGCCGATGAGGTGGACCGATCAAATAAAATCCGCGGTTGGAGGCCCTGTTAATGAATGCGCCAGACTGTCATGTAACAGAACCATATGGAGGGAGATCGTGAGGCGGGCAACGACTACACCTGCGATTGGATACGAAGAAGAAGAAGAATCACAGTCCACTGCTGGACATACCTCTTTTCCACCTTGTTCTCCGCCTTCCGCATCCAGTCTGTCCTAGCCAACTTTTTAAGTCTCTAAATCGGTCCATCTAGCTGGGGGGCGTCCCATACTACGCTTGCCAATACGCGGTCTCCACTCTAGGACTCGTCTGCTCCAACGGCCATTGAAAGAAATGAATGAAAGCGACCTGTACACGCATTATTCGTATAGAAAATTACTGCTTCCCAATTCATTCAGAACCAAACCAAGAATAAAATTATAATTGGATGGAGCTAGTTAATCTATTGTATTATACAGCCCTGTGTATTGGGCCCTAAATAATTTTGATACAAAAGTCGTCGGAAATTCGCTTTTATGACTGAGAATATGACGAAATGTTTCCTTAGAAAACTAATGTTCTGAAAAAATTATATTTTATTCATAGAATGAAGACATTTTTTTGCGAAGAAATGTGGTACTTTTTTTTAGATGTACAAGGATTGAACCTAATAAATATTTTATTTGGTTAGATTTGTCTCTAACACAATACATACGAGGAATGAGGAAAATGTCTTGAGGAAAGTTTCGAGTATGAATGTGGGTAAGAGGGGAAGATCAAAGTACGGTGGATGGACTACGCGAAAGATGTTATGGCTAGAAAGGGGGTGACTCCTGAGATGGCAACTGATAGAGAAATATGGAAGAAGATGACATGCTACGTCAACTTAAAATAAATTGATTTAAGGGCGAGAGAATAATGACAATACATAGCCAAAGCAAGGAAATAATAACAGAGTGCGGCGTTTGACCTGCTTTTAATGCAAATCTAACACGAAATATTCCTACATAGTTTTTGGTTCCGTACCAAAATGGTAAAAAGGAACGGACCCTCATGGTGCGACTCAGTCTGTCTGTCCGTCTGTCTGTTACAGCTGAATATCTCAAGAACTACTAATACTATCAACTTGAAATTTGGAACAGTTTTAGATGACGTTTGCCCAACTATTTAATAATCAGAGTAATTAGGTAACGTTGTTGAAAAAACTGATGAGAAACTGCTACAAAAACGGGCCAAGTGCATATCGGAGCACGCACAATGAAGGGTTCCGTAATTGGGATGAATTTATCCCAAGAACAAACTTAACTTTGTAGTTGAAAAACATGTTCACCCATGCGGAGTATGTGGGAGAACATGTTTTTGCAACCGTCCCATACTTTCTGTTTTGACTTTTCCCTTTTAATCGTTATCGCTGAAGGAATATCACTGCACTTTACCTAGGCCCTCAGTAATTTACATGAAGCATCTGCCAATCTGACCTCCACGAACCAGTTACTGGGTAACACGAAACTACTGGTGTTGGTCATAAAATAGAACTTGTAAATAACATTGTATTCGTTAGAAAAGGTGCTTCTTTGTTGCATTGTTATGTCAAATTAAGTTTTGATGTTACTTTGTTTGCTCTTGAGGAAATAAAGCGAATTTTTTAGTTAGTAGTCTAACTTTATTAAATAGTTTTGTTATTTGCACCTTTAAATATATTTTTTTAATTTTTTTTTTTCTATAGCTTATGTATAAGCTTATTTTATACAGGATGGCAGGGATGTCGACGCGAAAACTGTTACCATAGATTCAGTACATGAATTTGAACCAACGATTTTAATAACCGACGAAAAATTTCAACGGTTCAGAAACATGTACTGAATCCATGGTAACAATTTTCGGGTCGATGTCCCTGCCACCGTGTATAATATTGTATAATAGTTGAATATTTTATCATTAAAATTATATCAATACAATTGTTTAAGTCCAAATTGGTTGTTATATGAATATTTCATAAAATAATTACATTTGCGGCCAATTCTAACTTAAAAAGGTATTGTGTAAATATATAAATATACTAGCTGACCCTGCAAACGTTGTTTTGCCATATAAATGTTTGGGGTGGACCATCTTTATCACTTACTACCCTACCTACCCTATCTTTCAAGTTGGATCAAACTGCACACGGTGTGCAAATTTGATTAAAATCGGTTGAGTAGTTTAGGAGTCCATCGCGGACAAACAACGTGACACGTAATTTATATATATATAAATATATGTTGCGGACGTATCTAAGTTTTTTATCACCATATAACTTGATACCGAGATGAAAATTGAAATAATCGTAAGAAAATAAATTTCACAGGCTTTAAATAATAATTTCTTATTCCTGATCTGAAAAGGACACGAGGACTTGGAAATTACAGGAAGTAAATGACTGAGTCGATTCCACGTATTCGTACGAAACGGTGCAAAGTAACACCAAGGGGTAATAAATTATAGTACTTTTCTTCTATCAAAGAAAAGATACCTTCCTACCTACAACAGTCCAGATTCAATCGTCCAAATCAATGCCGTCACAATGAAATCGTGCTCTACATCAGTGGCGACATAGATTCTATCCAAGATTGAACATTTTAGTATCGGCAAAAGTAGGTTGGGACGCGACGGTAGATCTAAAAATGACTCTAATGAACGGACGGAATAGAAAGACGGTCTTATTTGAGACAGGTATAGATAGATTGATTTGGCTCAGACAATAGGAGGTACAGATTGAGTGCACTTGAAATATAAAGAATCAACGGATGATGGTTCGTTTGCATGTAGAATTGCACGTTACAGATTATGCAATACACGAATACGTGCCCTACTCCGCAATTACTGTACTGTAAGCTGTACGTTAGTACGGAGCGTAGCGGAGTGGGGCGCGTCTTCGTGGATTGCACTATCTCTAGTACGTATCATTTGGTTACAGATTAAGGTGGATTTCTGTCAACGATTGATGACTTTTAGGAATTTATTATATATATTTATGCCGATTGTAGAACTTGAATCTTAATTCTTCTGTTGAAATTGTAGGCAAAAACGATCGCAGTTTTATTTTAAAGTTTACAAATTGAAATGAGAAAATTCGCATCCAGAAATTCAAACAACAGGATTAACCTAACATTCTCAGGATATCGGTTCTGTCCAAATTCAAATTGGTTTGCGAACTTACGGAGATCTTAACCCGATTCTGATAAAATTGGAAGCGAACACTAACTAAAATAATAATAATAATATCTTTCTTTATTCAAAAAAGTTAGAAAAAAAATACATTTACAACATATAGAAGAAGTGTCTTAAACATAGGTCCCCTGGCTCCCAAACTAGTTTTATACCTGTGATTTGGGAGTCAGTGTGAATCAATTCTATTTTCTTGTTTTTGGCGTCCTAAATTTGCCTTATAAGTTTCTATTTGAATTAAATGATTTGACTTTGACTTAACATACTAGGGAAAAGATTAGCTTATGTGTTCATTGCACATTTAATTTTTGATATTGAACAGAACACTAGTCATTCCGCCATCCGGACGCTCATTCTAAACAGTGCCAACATTTATGTCAGCCACCCTTACATATAAATGAGTACGTTTAGATTTGCAACCAGTAAACAGCAATCTGATGAATATGGTAAAATGTTGCATACATATTTATGCACATGTAGTAATGTATTGTAGAAGACTAACTGAACATTAAAATTCATAAATGCATTTTTGTGAGCACGCGTAGCGGGATTTTCGGTTTTTGGTGCCTCGGTTTTGATTAATGTTTTCGCAATTTTCAATCTTATTTGTAAGCTGATTTTTACTCCATTTTCCATCAAAAGAGCTCATTTTTTTTCTGTCGAACACAGTACAGAATAGGACCTCTTTCAACTAGATTGTGTTTTGCGGTGTCTTAAGTAGAATAGCGTGACATTCGATCAAGTGCCGTTAAAATCGGTGCAGTAAGTGGAATACCTGTGTATGTGTGTTGGGGCTCCAATGTTAATCTTTGGACTTATTGATACAAAAGAACAATGATCAGTCACCTTAATCAGTTGTCTAATAACACATTGTTATTGATGCGTGCCAAAATTATAATACTTCTATCGGTAAACATATTTTAAATTCTCCGTACGTGCCGAGATTCAATGCTCGTTTAAAAATATAAAACTTTTTCACAGATATGATGGTGTAAGTTAATGAAGAAGTGAATTAGAGTTTAAACATTTATGAATAAATAAAAAATCTTCATAGAAATAAAATAATAAAAGAAATAAATAAAAAAAACGTGTGGCACTCGGGAACTGCCGCGGTAAAGCTATTGCATAGCATTTGTAACCTCCATACTTCCTATTTGTCAACGCTACACTTGGGATGAAGACGTGATGATATAAAACAAAAATTACGTTCCCATGACAACATCACGTTGTCATGGGAACCGGCATTGTAGGCGGAGTGGGGGGTGTTAGGTTTTATTTTCGTTACGGTTTTATTTTCGTTACGTTACGGAATTTTTTGATTCAGTCGCCGCGCTCAAAGCCCGCGATAAAAGCTATGCAATAGCTTAAAAATTTCATTTTTGTTTAGTGTCTGTGCTTACTAACATAGTCGTAAGTTTTACTAACATTCTTGTTGAGTCTTGGTTACTCGAATAAAGAAGAATTCTATTCTATTCTATAGATAACTAATTTTATCCAAACATAGGTAAAAGACATTCATCATCAACTTTGCAGAAGCGATGCAGACCATAAATTTTGGTTTCAAGTTTAGGTAAAGTCACATAGACAAAATCGCCTCGAGAAACGTTAATTAATTATTTCAACGCACTTGATTACACGTACCGAGTAGTGACAAGACAGAGCCAAGACAGGTCGGCCGAGTGCTCGGTAGATAACTAAACATAGCCAGATGCCATTGTAGCCGTGTGTCCAGTATGTGTGATCAAAACTATGGCTACGCTACTATTTTCTTGACTGGCTAAAATTCTCGCAAGAAGAATGAGTCACATGGGTGGGTTCACAAGTAACATAGTAACATATATTCTTTTTTGTAAAAAAAGAAAAAGAGAAAAAAAAGTTTTTATTTTCTTTTCTCTTTTTTATTCTTTGTAAGAATAAATAAATAACTTTATTGAAACGAAAAAACTCAGTTTTCACAAGTTAGGCAGATAGAATATTCTTATTTTTTGTAAAAAAAAAAAAATTTTTTTTTCTTTTCTCTTTTTTTCTTTGTAAGAATAAATAAATAACTTTATTGAAACGAAAAAACTCAGTTTACAGCACCTTATTTTTTTTAATTTGAATCAACACCCTTACGCTTAAAGCGAGCCCTCGAAATGAAATTAAAAGAAATTATCCACATTAAAGATGAAAGAACAGAAAGCCCTTTGAAAATATGAAACCGCCATTCGGCCGGGGTTCAGACCACATCATGACGGCGCTTCGCAGAGATTTATCATTATCACGGGACGCCGTATAAAAATCATTCGAGTGCGAAATAGGAGCCCAGGCGGACGCGTCTGCGGCCACTGAGGTCATAAGGGTGTTTGAACCGACTGTGACGATGAGTGGAGTTGGGTGCTTGAATGTTGGGGATAGCGAATTTTTTATGAGTACTACAGTTCTTTTTCGAAATTTGTTGAGAAAATCTTCATCACCATCTGCACAGGCTTTCCCTAACTATGTTGGGGTCAGCTTCCATTCTAACTGCAGTTGAATACCAGAAGAAAAAATTAAATAAATAAAATTATTCAGAAGATAGATAATTGATTCAGGCGTGACCTCGCGGAAATCCATTATAAAATACAATAGACGTGGACATATTTAGTAACCTGTTCCTTAGCTATTTCTAAAGAGCCATAAAAAAATCTGAAAGAAATCGACAAGTGTTTCACCTCTCAACGAGGCATCCTCAGGGTGACGATGGACTTGTCGCGAATCCGAACACGGCATGGTGCCACACCGATCAAGTCCATCGTCATCCTGAGGATATCTCGTTAAGAGGTGACACGTGTCGATTTCTTTCAGGAGTTTTTTTATTTTATTTTTTATGGCTCTTTAGAAATAGCTAAGCGGAACAGGTTACTAAATATATCCACGCCTATTGTATTTTTTTTATTCAGAAGATCCAATTTTAAAATCTTGCTAACAGCTATGGAATGATGGACCTAGTAACGGTAAATGCAATAATATGGTCAATTAAACAGACGAGTTTTTTTTACGATGGTTTTAAAAGAATAATGTCAAAAGTATGGAAACGGTGAAGATGAGGCGTACTCTTGTCTGCAAAATGAAAAACAAATTATGATCACCATTTCATATTATAATAGTAGATTGTTATACGAGGGGCTAAAATAACCCATTCTATCGAGGTAGTTTTACTCCCGAGCTTTAGCAAAGGAGTAAATAGAAACCAAGATATAATGGATTTTAGCGCCGTGTGTTACATTTTACTTTCACTACGATTACGAGAAAATAAAATAATCCAATACAATATTAAATAGTTTTGTTTTTTTTTTTAATATATACAATTTGTTCAATCTGAATTTTTAAGGAAACTTTTAATCCCGGTATACGGTAGTAAAAAGCTAGTTTTACATAAGAATAAAGACTTTTTCGTTTTTGTAGGCTCGTTGGTTACAGACAAATATTACTTTTTCCTCTAGAGCAAGATATGCTATTTTTTCCCCGCTCTGGTACGCTACAATGACGGACTTTTTGAGCAAGAGGAGTGAAAAAACTTTTGTTTCCGTTCCTATTATGATTTTGGCTTCGAATTATGTTAATTATAAAAATGTATAAGTGATTCCAGTTTCCACCGACAAAAAATCGGTCACCGATAGCCAACCGTCAGCAAACTACTCTACCATACAAATAGTGTTTTCTATTTACCCAGTGTGATCAAATCCATGTCCAACCGCAGTGGTCATAAATATGGATATGGTGGCGGATGTTGGGTCACTATTAATAGTGTTCAATCGATTGGTACTTATGTACTCATGTTTGTTTTCATGAAAAAAAGGTTACATGAAAAGTTTGATTCGATTGGTTCGTGAATATTTAGTTATTTATTTAGTACGTTTAAAATTGTTTTTATTTGTTGGTAGATTTGACGTGATAAGTGATATTCTTCTTCTTCTTAGTGTGATAAAAGTAAGGACAGTCAGTAACGAAATCAGTTAAATGAAAAATAGACTTACTAGTGATTAGGTTAGGCAGAAGTATACCGTACCGCTTACGGTACGGTACACTTATGTATACAGGGTAAGTTTTTAACCAGTGAGAAAAGTTGTTGTTTGTAATGAATAAACTAAAAAACTACTGGACTGATTTTAAAAATTGTTTCACCTCTAGAATGCTGATTATCACTGAGTAACATAATATGCTATAATTTATAAAGATATCACGCGGGCAAAACCGCTGGCAAAAAAAAAACATTATAAATTAATAAAGGAAAAAAGTTTGTTAAATATTAGTTTTTTTTTTTTAATAAATTATTATTGAAAGAACAATTCTTTAGAGACTAGTGTTACTAAAACTAAGTTATTATTATTTCAACGATAGTTATTTTTTATATTATAAAATAATCCAAAATATCAGAATACCTATAACTTATTCCGTCCGGGAAATCATATAATATTAGATTATTTTCGCAGCCTTCAATTTTCTGTCAGAAGTGAAACTCCCATACACAGGAAATTGAGTCATTTGGTGTCCCAGATTCTATCGGACATCGCGGAGCTTCTTGCTACATACCTATAAGCAAGTACACATGTAGGTATGTAAGTAGGGACTATAAATATTATGTCGAAAATATCAACATATGTTGGATACAGTACTTGGTCGACCGAGCTCTGCTCTGGTGAAAATAGAAATAAATATATCATCCAGGTATACCAACTTTGTATCACATTCCCGTGGCTGTGAAAATAGAGAAAACGAATTTTCCCAGATATGAGACCTAGCTTCAAGTTTTTACTCCCATGAATCCCTATATTGCAACTTTCATCGAAATCGTAAGAGCCATTTTCGAGAACGTAATTACAAATATAAATATATATGTCGGAGATGGTTTTTAATTACAATTGTGGGTAGTCAACAGAGTTTGGTATGATTTGTTTTTCTTATTATTCATTTATGTGATTTTTACTATCAATTATTGTCTAATAAATCAGACATAATTTATTAAGTACTCGGTGTACTCACTAATTGATTTTGGCAACTTATTTCGATAATTGTTACCAATGGTTCAAAACAATTAATGACATGTTACTTTGATTTTTAAATGATTTACGTTGTCAATTCACTATTGTTTATTTACGACAATTATTCTTGTATTATTTGATTACTTTATAATGTAAGTCTTATTAGATTTACCACATTTTAGTGTTTTGTATCAAGTAAACACGTGACGCACTACCGCGCGTCATCGGATAGAGTTGTCGTAGTGGGATTATAAGGTGGGGGCATCGTCTTATAAAAGAGCGTGCACTCTGTAGGCGAGTCAGTCGTTCCATAGTATTGGAGTCGATCCATAGACTACTATTAGAGTCGTCAGTCGATCTTCGGATGCGAATCTATAAAGTGCCCCTGCTCCCGACAAAACTGTCGGTTTACCTGGTACAGCACTGCTGTATATTCACATAGCTGTATTGGCTTGCTGATAGCGAGTAATACACTTTGTCATTGTCATTGGGTGGCTTGGCCACTATACGAACTATAAGACCTTAAAAGTCTGTTCGATTATTACTACCTATTTATCTACTTTATCTTGTTACTAATTACCCTTTGTGTATTGTGTTTTACCTTATTATAGTGTAACTAGTACCTACCATAATAAATACCCTGTAATTGTTTATATACTCTTGTTTATCCCAATAAAATGGGAACTCCAAACCCTGACGAAATACCTCTCGGCACTCCTGATCCTACATATATATACAAATATTGCTCGTTTAATAAGGATGTGTTGTAATTTGGTTGAGAGTGTATTTTCAGATTTAGAGCAAAATTAGAGTAGATTTTTTTGAAGTGAAATCTTCTTTAGGCGCATTGGGCATTTTTGAGAAGGGAAAAACAATTGAACTAGCGACACCGTTCCCGACACCTCATTTTTGTAATCGTGATTGTGCTCTTTATTTATATAACATTACGGATCAATGTTTTATGCAAGTATTTTTACTATAAAGGTTTTGGAAGTATTTTTTTTGTAAACGCGATTGTGCTCTTTATTTAGATAAGGTTAGGAACCAATGTTCTATACAAGTACTTTTCTTCCATCAAGGCGATCTTGTTCAAGTTTTTACTTCTGTCGGCACTCCCGGAGTGCCACTGTTTTTTTTTGATTAAGTGCCAAATTACCTACATATAAGAAGTTATGTCGAAAATATGACCTTTTAGTATATAAGGGTTAGATAGAGGTGTACTTAGGGTGTACCTATAGTGCACCCACATTTCGCCAGTTATGTTTAAGTCCCATGTTATTGCGGGTAAGCCTATTGCCATAAACTGGGCACAAATCCAGACTCCGGGCAACCGAGAAATTCCAAATGGAAAAAGACAACAACACTTTATCCGACCCGGGAATCGAACCCAGGACCTCATGCTCAGCAGTAGCGCATGCGACCACTAGACCAACGAGACATTAAATAATTTATCTATACATATAATAAAATCGTAGCGAAGTCAAAACTGTACATTGAATATTTTTGAAAAAAAGTAATTGCTACGAGGTCTAAGATCGATTCTAATGCCGAAAATATTTTTTTTAGAATTTTTGTCTGTTTGTCTGTTTGTCTGTATGTATGTTCCAGCATGACGCAAATTCTACCGGACAGATTCTGTTAAAATTTTGCATAGATATTCCCTGTGTGTCTGGTCAAACTATAGGGTATAAACTATCACGCTATTTACTATGGGGGACGAGCAATATTACATTATGTTGTATTTTTATGTTCTAGCATGACGCAAATTCTACCGGATAGATTCTGTTAAAATTTTGCATAGGTGTTCCCTATAAGTCTGGTCAAACCATAGGGTATAAACTATCACGCTATTTACTATGGGGGACGAGCAATATTATATTATGTTCGTATTTTTGGAAAAAAACGCGCCAAAATTTTAGGATATTGTAGACGGTTATCGATTAAATTTTTTAAATGATTATCATCACGCTATACCTTTATGGAACTAAGCAGTCAATCATGAAATATATAGGAACGGCTATTTTAGACAAGATTCAACAAAGCAATTAGCTCAACGGTTGGGCGGTTGCTTTGCAAACATGGGGTTGTAAGTTCGATTCCCACCTACGGTTTTTTTTCTTTTTTTTCACATTTTGTTATACGATTTATTTATTTTTTTGATTATGTACCTATAATCTATAGATATAATAAAATCGTACGAAGTTAATTTTTTTTAAAGAAAGTTATTGCTACGAGGTCTGGGATCGATTCTTATGCGGAAAATAAAGTTTTTAGAATGTTTGTCTGTACCAACCGTAGGGCATAAACTATCACGCTATTTGCTATGGGGGATGAGCAATATTACATCATGTTCGTATTTTTCTCTGCAAATTGTAAAAGCACGCGCCAAAAGGTTGGGATATTGTAGATAGGTAGTTACCGATTTAACTTTTTAAATGATTATCATCACGCTACCTTTTATATAGGAACGGCTATTTTAGCTAACTTTCAACAAAGCGAATAAGTAAGCGGTTGGACGAATGATTTGAAGTCCTGAGGGCCTACCACCAGCTCAAAAGCAGTATTATTTTAATATTACTTCAGTTTACTTCAGTGTGGGAAAGAGATGAAGCTCTACAGGATGTATAGCTCCATCTCTTTCTCCCACTGAAGTAACATTAAAATAATACTGCTTTATGAGCTGGTGGTAGGCCGCCCGGGGTAGTAAGTTCGATTTACATCTGTTTTTTTTAAACTCTTTTTGTAAAACGATTTTTTTTTTTGGATTGTTTATGTAATAGTTCACAGAATGTATTAATTCACAAAAAATGGAAAACTTCGTAAGCTATGGGAAACTACTAAGTTACAAGTACTTTACAGTCACAAAACATTCAAGGTTGTATTCTGATCATTTTAGAGCAAAAGACTGTAGGAATAAAATGTTTTTTTTACAGATTTTGACAGCAGATTTGTCCAAGCGATTTTAAAATATGTATGTGTGTGGATCTTCTGGAATCGCTGCCACACTGCTTCCTGGTGGCAAAACAGCGCACGTCATGTTTAAGATTCCCATCGATTTAGAGAGCAACGAAACGCCTGTTTGTGGGGTGTCACGCAACAGTAACAAGGGATGTGTGCTTAGGGGATTGCGCTTCGTCGTATGGGATGAATGCATTATGGCAAAAAGGAAAGCAGTGGAAACTGTAAACAGAACCCTGCAGGACATCCGCAGAAACCAAGATATGATGGGTGGTGTCACAGTTTTGACAAAAAAAGTGAATACTTCGTTGAAAAGGTCGACTCTATGGTCGAGAGTTCATAAACTGCGCTTGACCATCATCATACGAGCTCGGCTTGGCGGTAATTCAAATGCTCAAGAATTCTCCGATGTTCTTCTAAAAGTTGGTGAAAGCACTCTACCAGAGACTCTTGGTAGAGTAGATCCCACTTTAGAAGATCTTATTCGTCTGATATACGGGGATATCAGTCAAATACCGTACCAAGAGAATTCTTAGGCGTG
Organism: Agrochola lychnidis; assembly: GCA_963680765.1. Taxonomy (NCBI): domain Eukaryota; kingdom Metazoa; phylum Arthropoda; class Insecta; order Lepidoptera; family Noctuidae; genus Agrochola; species Agrochola lychnidis. Next base: position 14,046,203 of record OY796869.1, on the reverse strand, counting down.
TTTCCGTTTTAACTCCGAAGATGATCAAGCTGCAGCGATCAACCACAGTATTCTCTCACAAATTGAAGGGAGTGAAGTGATATACACCTCCATTAATACTGATGTGGAGGAGGATGATGCCAAATATCACCCCGTAGAATTTCTCAATTCACAAATGGCAAGTGGACTTCCGGTTGTATATCTGTGTAACGGAAACCAGCTCAAAGTCATCTCTTTGCAGAGAAACGTCATCGAGGTGGAAATTCTAACAGGTTGTGGCGATGGCGAGACAGTGTTAATAGCGCGTATAAAGTACAAATTCCCCATAATTACCAGTTAAAGCGCGTGCAGTTCTCTGGGAGTGTATGCTTTGCGATCAACAAGTCACAGGGGCCGACACTGAAGGCTGAAGGCTGCGGGTGTCGACCTCAGGATAAGCTGCTTCTCATACGGACAACTGTTACGTCGCTTGCTCCCGAGTCACCATTCCTGACTCTCTGTATATTTTGGCTGCTGAGAATAAAACTACAAACTTAGTATACAGGGAAGTTTTATAAAAATGTGGCTGTTATTGTAGTATATTGTGATGTCTTACGATTTCCATGCGAACGAAGTCGCGGCAGAAGCTAGTGTAGTATATAATTTATGTAGGTAGGCATGTAATTTTCTAAGCGATCTCTCAGCATTTTTAAAGTCCATAAAAAAAATATTTTCCTATTTTAACTATTTAAAGTTAGTCCTTGAATTTAGTACCTAGTGTGAATAATTAGTTGCGTTAAAAACTGTAAAGTTATATTACGTGCAATAAATTGACGCTGAAATTTAAAAAAAAGCTATTTAAATCTATCATAAATCTTATCGATGTTGAGTTGAGAGAGAATATAAAATTTTTGGGTGCATTATAATTTACTCCTCGATACATATTAATAATATTGTCTGTCCAACGTGACCTGAACAACTTTCTGACTTGCCTATCCATTTTACTACAGTACTTATGAGTAAGGTTGGTTTTCCTGTCACGCTGACCGCACGCTGACGGTCGGCGCTGATTGGTCAATTGTATGCAGTTATTAGGTAGCGTTTTTGAGTCACGCTGACCGCTTAGCGCTTTAACTACATACATATTGACATCAGCGCCAACCGTCAGCGTGCGGTCAGCGTGACAAGAAAACCAGACTCTGGTTTCACGACTCTATTTCCATGAAAAATTCACGGAATTTGTTTTACCGCTGTCGTGTCGCGCCTGTGTGCAAAGCCGTTATTCTTAAATTAAATAGTCAAGAGAAAACAAAGGATAATTTTCATAAAAATACCGTTGACAGAATTTGATCTTTGACACAAAGTAATGCCTACGCCGTCTCTGCGTTTAGCGCTCGGTGTGGCAACACGCCGTGTTCGGGTTCGCGAGAAGTCAATCGTCATTTTGAGGATGCCTCGTTGAGAGGTGAAACACGTGTCGATTTCTTTCAGGGTTTTTTATGGCTATGTAGAAATAGCTAAGCGGAACAGGTTCCTAAATATATCCACATCTATTTTACAAAGTAACGCCATAGAGTTTTCTGAATATTATTTATTGATACTTTTATCCATGCATAAGATTCCTTTTCTTTGGGCATCACTTACAAAAATAGGTTGTTATTCTCATCTATGCGGGCGAAATCGCGGGTAGATCCTAGTTATGCTAATTTTATTATATTATCTATGTAGATTGCTGAGGAGCTCGTGGTTATGTAATAAAAGCCGCACGGGTCGATCCATCAGGTTAAGCTACGCTTGCCGGGGTTGGTCTATGGATGGGTGATTATCTCTACATACCGAGACTCCTCCGTGCCTCGGAAAGCACGTTAAGCCGTTGGTCCCGGCTGTCATTCGTGGCTCTTTGACAGTCGTTACGGGTCGTCAGAAGCCCGAAAGTCTGATACCCAGTCTTACCAAGGGGTATCGTATTACCCAGTTACTGGGCTGTGGAGGTTAGACAGGCAGTCGCTCCATGTAAAATACTGATATTCAGCTGCATCTGGTTATACTGGAAGCCAACTCCAACATAGTTGGGAAAAGGCTAGGCAGATTGACTTATGTAGATTGTTGATATCATGTCATATAGAGTTTATAACTTGCTTATCTACTGAACTGTAGGTCAGTTAACAGTGAATAGCCATTGTTGCACTGAGTGTTAGTACTTGTCAGATCACCTCGTTAATGTAGACAATAACAGTAGTAATTATTAGCCTTTTATTTGTTGTTTATGTGCCGACACGTTTTACGATAACCCATAAAGATATAGGATTTAATTACCGTATATATGAGTATGCCTTTTGTGTTTGACGGTATGCTGCATTTGCTTACTAATAGTATTATTTATAACTAGACTATAACTATGAAGCAACTTTATAACGATCGCCTCATAAAAAGTTGTATATTCACACAGACAGAAAACATACTTAAAGAACAATACTCGTGATAATTAAATAGTAAAGTAGGCACACAAATCCTCACATACACCCAAAGTCCAACCACCAAGCACAATCACTTACACTCACTCACTCACACACACACATACACACTCATAGACATACACAAAAACACAACAAACACACACAAACCACTCAAGAGCTTGCATGCACTAAATTGGATTCCTACATTTTAAATTATTTTATTGCATAAAATGTTAATGTTCAAAAAACGGGTGAAGACACTGATTCCTGTAACACAGGTACCACCTAGCTCAGGAGTCAGGGCTTCAATTTAAAATGTTACAAGTTTTTTATGTGAAACATTTTAAATTTAATTAGTTTTATATTATGAAACGGTCTACTTCACCATGCTACGAAAATTTCGCTACGTCACGACACGTATGCTTCACTACGAAATAAGACTACACTTCCACCTGTAGACTGCGGTACGCATTAAAGACTACGTTATGACACGAAGATTGTGCTACGCTACGAAAACTATGCCATGCTACGAATACTCAGCTATGTTAACCTAGAGACTACACTACGCCACTAAAACTACGCAATGCTACGAATACTATGCTCCGTAACATTTCGTTATTAATCGTTTTATCATTTTGTAACATCAAAATTGTTATGCATAACCGTATTAATTTACCTGAAATTACTTCAGTAATAGTTCGAGATCTTTGAAGCCCAAGGCTATACTAAAACACCCGAAGTTTTTACAAAAAAAATAAGTCCAGTTCGTAACACAGTGTATATTTAAGGCTCATTATTTTCCCTGTGACAGCTTAACGACCCACATGATATACGTACCGTTAATTTGTGCAAAAAAAACCTCACCAAGTGATTTTTTTATCCGGCCGTGAAGAGAGAGCTTAGATAATTTTATTTTATCGTTATTTTTCTGCTACCTATTAAATAAAGTTTTTTATACGAATTCATTATACGGAATTATGAGTATAATTCGAGGAAAAATATCTTCGGCGAGAGATTTTTTATGTTATCCGGATAGAAAGTCTATTAAGTGGGTTTCGGGAGATTATCAGAAGTTTTCTTTTTAATAGCGAAGTTTCATTTGCTTGATATATAAAAATCAAATTGAGATGACTTTACTTTAAGAAACGCGGGATTACTGGCATAGAATACAGTATATTCCGGCCACCGAGAAAATTCGTTCCTGATATCTGTCAGTTGAGTACAAAAAAATACGTGTTTTACGAATTTATACTTTATTTGTTCCTAATCGTATCCAACTGAAAGTTGTCAGGAACACATTATTTTGGCAGTTGGAGTTTAAGAATAGCTTGTCCACTCTGAAATGATGCGCCCCATTACCGCATTACCCATAGAAATCAGCGCCCCACTACGCCATTTATGCAATATGCACACGGTAATCGTGTGCATAAATGGCGTAGTGGGACGCGTCTGTTCAGAGTGGACAAGCTATACCTTGTGTTACAGTCGTTCTTATTATATTTTGGTTGTGAATCCTTGGTGATTTATGAAACTGTCCTCATTGTGGGGTTTTGCGTTAATCTTAATGTAAGTAACAATAACACTCATGACAAATTTCATGGTCTACTTTCTGTTTTCAGCATTTTTCAGTCGTACAAAGGTATTCCTCTCTGTGATCTTGCATTGATAGCTTAATAACCAATCCATACTAATGCTTATAATACAGTGTGTCTTTATAATGTGCACATATCGAAATGAGGGAATCTATGCTTAATTTTATCGACGGAAAAAATATTAAAAAAAAATCTAAATATTTTTTTATATTTCTTATGGAATTAAAAAAAATGTAACATAACAAAACGCGATGAAACAAACTCCATAATGATTGGAAGTAATTAGGCATCCTCAATCAATCAGCCTAGCTTTTTCCCAACTATGTTGGGGTCGGCGTCCTCATAAAATTAAAATTGTGGAAAAAACTACCCTGATTTAAAAATAAGCATGGTAATATTCAGATTTAAAAAAAAAACCGTTGATAAATTAAGCATAGATTCTCTCATTTCAACATGTGCACATAATAAAGACTCCCACTGTTTATTATTATAACTGCGAAAGTAAAAATAGCAGTAATAGCCTAGTGTTGTGACCGTCGGACTGCCAAGTCTTAGGTCTCGAGTTCGAACCCAAGGCACGCACCTCTGACTTTTCGGATTCATGTGCGTATTGTATAATTATCACTTGCTTCAAAAACGGTGAAGGAAAACATCGAGAGGAAACCGGCATGCCTGAGAGATATTTCTCGACGGTATGTGGATCCAAGTCAGAGGTCCATGGACGGCTTTAAAACTCTGACACCAGGTTAGTCACTAACCACACGATAAGAAAGAATAATGCGAAAGTAATTCTGTCTATCTGTTACATTTTAAAGCCTTAACGGATTTTCATGAAATTTGGCAAACAGGTGAATCATGACCTGGATTAGGTCATAGCAAACTTTTTATCCCGGTTATATGGTACCCTAGAATCATTCCCAATCTTCACGCGGGTGAACCCGCACGTGTTAAAGCCAGTGGTCCAGTGATATTCCCATAAAAATACCTACATCTAGTTAATTGATTCAGGAATCGTGACCTTGCAGAAATCCATTATAAAATACAATAGACGTGGATATATTTAGTAACCTGTTCCGCTTAGCTATTTCTAAAGAGCCATAAAAAACTCCTGAAAGAAATCGACACGTGTTTCATCTCTCAACGAGATATCCTCAGGATGACAATTGACTTGTCGCGAATCCAAACACGGCGTGTTGCCACACCCAGCGCTGAACGCAGAGCCTATACCTTTTATGAATCCTGTTTTTTTAGACCTACATCTTTTATGAAAACTGTTATGTCATATCACTTTTCAGTACCGTAGGGACCAGTTGCCTTCAAACTCAACAGGTTGCTGTATCAACACAATAATCTTTGTTGAAGCCAGTGAATATTGGTGCTTTTGCTGCGTTCGATAGACTAGATGGAGCACCAAAATGTTTTATAGCAAAAAAAGGACCCAGTTTCTTATTCATGCAATATAATTTTTTTTGTAGACTTTGTTCTTGTCCTGATCTTATGATCAACTCAAAGATATCTGCTCTGAACATTGAATGTGATTCTAAGGACCATAATAGATTATTACGTTTTATTTAATGATCGAAGCCGATTACAATATTTAAACACAACACTCATTAGTAAAATAATAATTTGAAATAAGATCTTTGTCAAAATTACCATAGCTTGACCATTTTATTGGTGATCAGTGATTACAGTAAGAATTCGTACAATATTATGAATAGTGAGTGCCCCTTACACGTTGTTTGTCTTCAGATAATTTCTTAGAAATTTGTGTTTTATAGCTTGCTATGCAGTGGCAGTGACTACAGAAGCATACGTACTGCATTATATTTAAATTATTAACTACACCTGCATAAAAAAGTATTAAAAACACCGCTGTAGTAAAATTTTCCACACGGGATCAAAAACAGTTTGCCTGACAGTTATGTGGAGTTTGAGTGGCCTCGGCTTTGCAGAATGAAGCCAAAATTGCGCGATATTCCCGAATGTGAGTTTATGAGCGGTATATTGTTTTATTTGATAAATATTTTTCCTAGTAAATAATGGTGTCAGTGGAGTGGAAGCTACACCGACAAATGCCTGACTTAAGTTTCACATGAAGGGATGGAATGTAAAGAGTTGGGATTTCATCCTTATAATACAATAGGGTATAAAGAAATGATGGTTAAACCATTTTGGACCTCATTTATGTAGTAATACTTAGTTAGTTTGCGGTGGCCCAGTGGTAACGGCTTTTTTTTTTCGAGTGGGAAATTAGTAAATAACTTCTCCCTCTCTGGGCGGAGCGGGAGGGCATGTCAGACTCTTACTGACTAAAACCCACCCGTGTTCCTTCAGTTGCCATGTTGCCGGGGGCCACGATCTCCTTTTCGCTTTTTTTCGCAACCCCGGCAGGTATCGGCCCTAGCGGACCCCTTCAGTTATGCTGATATCTCTTTGAAGCGCGCTCGGAACACAATGCGCCGTCGACCCGGGCCTGGTCCTTATCGGACGGCGAGCTCCAGTGGTAACGGTTGCGACTAACGAGTTGTAGGCGGCGCTTTACTTTGTATAAATTATTTAATCACCATAGCTCTCAAAACAGTGAAGGAAAACATCGTGAGGAAACCGGCGTAGGTAGTTCATATGTGGCGATTTAGAAGCCGCCACACCCACAACAATACTTTCCTATTTAAACGACATTACATATTTAAAGCGCAACAAATTGGCTATCGTCTAATAGGCTATTGTACGCTTCAGTTTACGGCCAATAAATCTGCCAAATGGGGAATCGAACAGGCCATTTTATTGTTACACTTTTTCATGTGACGTGCGATTAAACATATGTGAGGAACAGTTTGTGAATGTGTGACATGGGTACTTTACACAATGGGGCATTTCGGCTTGATCTTATTCTTCTTTAATTGATCGTCTTTTATTTAAACAGAGCTATAAATGCTGAAGACAGTACCTAACTTAAATCTTAGGAGTAATTCCTGTATTGTTAAGATAGTTTACATTCTAATCTCAGTTTCATACATACATAAACTCACGCCTTCTTCCCATGGGGGTAGGCAGAAACTATAGAACGCCACCTGCTACGATCCTTACATACTCCTTTTGCCTCGTTTACGTTTATACATCTGGTCATACACGCATGCTGGTTGCGAGTACTCCGCACCTGACCTTTCTTAAGAACATCACCAATAAGGTCAGTATAAGTCCACCTAGGGCGTCCCCGCCCGGCCTTTTCCTTCACATCAGCCTTGCAATTACATTTTGTTCTCAGTTTCAATCTGTCAAAAAACAAATAAGTTACATTTTGACAAGTTTTTGACATTGATTGTCGCTGAGATGAGATTGTGACTTGAATTTGTACGTTTATTACGTACAAGAATTGACATTCTGTTCATTTTATGATGGTTACCTATAAAACCACCAGTACCAGTACTTTCTAAGAAACTACCTAAGAGCTTACCTCCTACTATATGTATGAACCCACGCGTTGGTCACAAATGCATCTAAGTACCCTCATTTATCATCGTGACAAGCTCTAGTGAATCATTGCTTAGCTCGGATTACCGCAGTGTGCTCTCACCCTATCATTAGGGCACGTGTCCACGAGGCGGTTTCTACCTGGCATGGTACAAGCCACTTAGATAAAAAAATAACCCTGATTGGGCTGTCGCGAAGTCGAGTAATAACTTAAGAGCTTATTTCACAGTGTTTGAATATGCACAATCGGGTAGTAATAAACGCCCCGGAAAAAAATTAAAATATGTGCATATTCAAAATATGAAATTTACTGCTGTAAATACTAATTTTCCGACAACTTATAAGCGAATACAAATAAAGAAACGATCGAACAAAAACTGAAAATTCCGAAAAATCAATATAGAATTTGCTGACGTCATATTTTTCAAACATGCAAACAAGCTTATTCGAGAAGTAGTGAAACGGGCAAGTCTGCCGGTAACTGTGAAACCACTACATTTGATACTTATACGTCACCACCGTGTACCCGGCAGCCAGAACGTGATAAAAGGAGCAAACTAGGAAAACCTCTTTCGGTCTATTAAAAACAAGGATTTTCTTTTGACATGGTTTAAATCATAAAGCCTGTTTTTAGGGTTCCGTACCTCAAAAGGAAAAAAAGGAACCCTTATAGGATCACTCGTGTGTCTGTCTGTCTGTCTGTCTGGCTGTCTGTCTGTCTGTCTGTCTGTCTGTCTGTCCGTCTGTCACAGCCAATTTACTCCGAATCTAATGGACCGATTAAGTTGAAATTTGGTACACATATATATTTCTGTGACCCAAACACGAATGTGTAACGTAAATAAATGAATTTTGAATATAGAGGTCACTTTTAGGGGGCAAACAAGAAAATTAAAAAAAAAGTTTTACTAACAGTACCGTGTGACATATCAAATGAAAGGACTTGTTATGAGGATCTTAAACATATTTTTTATATCATTTTAAAATAAACACTTTTAAAGATATTTAAGAAATTCAATGAAAATTGACCATTCCCCCCCCCTTATCTCTGAAACTACTGGACCAAAAATTTTGAAAAAAGTACATAGTATGGCTCTTTACTCATAGATAACAGGAAAACCTATAAGAAGTCCATGGTCTTAAAATAACATGGTAAATCTCTCAATAGTGTGCGCGCAAACTTACATTTCGTCGCTCGGCATCCAATAGGCCCATCTCTCTAGCTATTATAATACCAACAACAAAATATCAAAAGTGTTTGACAGTCTGCTTAATACACAACTAAAAAATAAAACTGTAAATGTTCATGACAACCAATTCGGGTTTCGGCGTGGTTTGTCAACAGAAAGTGCAGTGTTGTGTCTTAAGCATACTGTCACATATTATACACAGCGTGGGACGCAGATTTATGTTAGCTTCCTCGACTTTCGATCTGGTTGCTTATGACGTATTGCGGAGAAAGATGGAGAAGGATAGATTGCCAACGGAGCTTATAAACATCTTTAAATATTGGTATGGTAACAAGATCAATAGTGTATGATGGGCTGGAACTTTTTCCAGGCCATACAGGTTGGAATGCGGGGTGAGGCAGGGAGGGTTGAGCTCACCCTCGCTTTCCGAGCGAGCTGATTGGCGAGCTCAACAGCACCAGAGTAGGTAACTATATAGATGGTATTTGTGTCAATAATATTAGCTATGCAGACGATATGGTGCTTCTGAGCGCGTCAATCTGTGGTCTCAGAAAGTTGGCCGCCAAATGTGAGCAGTATGCCAAAATACATGGTTTGATGTATAACTCCAATAAGTCGGAGATCATGGTCTTTGAGGCTTGGGGTAGACCAGGTTATGTACCACCTGTATTACTCAATGAGACTCCACTACAAATAGTATTTACGTTTAAATATCTTGGTCATATATTGACCCCTGACCTCAATGACGGACTCGATATTGGCGGGAACGAAGGGTGTTGTCGGTAAGGGCGAACATGCTGGCTCGCAGGTTTGCACGCTGCTCACTTAAAAAGTCAAAATTACTCTGTTTTGAGCTTATTGTACAACGTTTTACACGTGCAGCCTATGGGCTAGATATACCCAAAGGTCGTGCAACACCCTTCGTGTCCAATACAACAACGCTTTCAGGGTACCTATTGGTGGGGCTGCCCCGTTTTTGTTGCGCATCGGGAATGTTCGCAGACGCACATATTAATTGCTTTTACGCAACGATGCGAATGAGGTGTGCATCCCTGTTGCGCAGAGTGCGGGCCAGCTCCAACAATATCCTAAAAATGATCACTAGCAGGCTGGATTGCATGTACATCAATCACTGCAGTGCCATCTCCCATGGGGTGAAATAAATTGAAACTAGATTACGTGGGGCACTCGGAAAGTTTTGCGATACTAGAAAAAAATAAACTACAGGTTATATATTTTTTTATTATATCTTTAATACACAGTTTCATACGTCTAAACCAATTTTCATAACACATTTTCCAGTCCACATCAAACACCTCTTCAATCTCCTTCTCAAATGCAGCCAGTGCAGCTTCCAGTGATGAAAACTGTTTTCCTTTGAGTTGGTTTTTTATTTTGGGGAACAAGAAATAGTCGCACGGAGCCAAATCGGGACTGTAAGGAGGATGACCTATAAATTTGACCGGTGTGCTGTCCAAAAATTCCCTTGTTTTGAGCGCCGAGTGAGTCAGCGCGTTGTCATGGTGATGCAGTAGCCCACGGAGGCCAGTATTCGGTCGCTTGCTGCTTGCAGCAGTAAAAACTTCTGGCAAACATTTAGTAACATACCATTTAGTATTGATGCTTCTTTGATCTCGAAAGGGTACTGACACCAGATAAACCGTCAAAGAAAAAGTTGGAATGTATGGGAGAACATGTTTTTCAACTACAATGTTAAGTTTGTTCTTGGGATAAATAAATTCATCTCAATTACGGAACCCTTCATTGTGCGTAGTCCGACACGCACTTGGCCGGTTTTTGTAATTAGAACGTAATTGTAACTGAAATACAGTTCTTTACTAAGTTGTCAGTTTTGTATTCAGAACATTACTATAGTCAGAATAAAGTTCGAATTTCAAAAATGTCTTTATGGTTTAAAAGCCTATGTCTAAAGATAAATCCTGTTTTGTAATAAGACGGTTTTATTCTTGGCTTCGTGCATTGTGAACAAACCTCCTTAGTATTATGTTGGTACTTATCTGACGGTGCAACCGGCGATAGTTTCCGGCGCCGTGCCGGGTGGAATCCGTCTCGTGGACAAGTGCCCTTACAGCCGCCTTAGGAACCATCCTAAGTGTAGTTTAGATCATTGAGATGCTGATTTGATTAGCATGCTTGATACGTGTTTCATTAAGAAGACGTTGTGTCCTCTCGGGAATTTAGTTCGAACTGAGATGATGGTGGCAAGTCTACTTGCTAGGTATTTTGCGCCTTAGGGATTCCCCGGCAAAACCCAAATGAAAAATTCTAGTCCACATAATTCCTAACAAGAATGTTATAGAGCAGGAGTCGGTAAATAATTTTAAGTGGGTTACGAATCATCATCTGCCTAGCCTTTTCACAACTATGTTGGGGTCGGCTTCCAGTCTAACCGGATGTAGCTGAATACCAGTATTTTACATGGAGCGACTGCCTATCGGACCTCCACAACCCAGTTACTGGGTAATACGATACCCCTTGGTAAGACTGGTTGTCAGACTTTCGGGCTTCTGACGACCCGTAACAACTGTCAAAGATCTACAAATGACAGCCGGGATCAACGGCTTAACGTGCTTTCCGAGGCACGGAGGGGTCTTGGTATGTAAAGATGGTCACCCATCCACGGACCAACCGCTGCAAGCGTAGCTTAACCTGATAGATCGACCCGTGCGGCTGTCATTACTTAGCCACAAGCCAGCAAGTGGGTTACGAATACTGTTGAATTTTTTTATCGAGGTCCAGAAATAAATACTCATACTACTTTATAGTGATTTTTTTTATTTTGCATAATATAAGTACAAGGTAATTATTTTAAGCAATTTTTATATATTTACACCCGCACTCCACTCAAACGCTCTCTTACGCCACACAGTACAGCATAGCAACTACAGCTGTATCAACAACATCAATATAACATCACGCCTTGTATCCCCGAAGAGTTGGGCAGAGGTGTATCTGTAGTAGGTACACACCCACATTTCGCCAGCTATGTTTAAGTCCCATGTAATAGGGGGCGAGCCTATTGTCATCAACCGGACACAAATCCAAACTCCGGGCTGCTACTGAGAAATTCCAGATAGAAAAACCCAATAACACTTTGCCCGACCCGGGAATCGAACCCAGGACTTCATGCTGCACTAGACCAACGAGGCTAGGCTGTGTCTACCTACTAAAGCTAAAAAACTAACTAATCAAATTAGATTCTACGTGGCAGTTATGTAAAAATATTATTTCAATTGAATGTTGGGTATGTTATTTAACAATATTTGGCGGACCAGGTTCCGACCTTTGGCGGTCCGCCTGTTGCCGATCGTTATTATAGAGGTTTTAAAGCGTGTATGTGACGTCTTTATCATATCTATGACGCTTACGGACATTTCATGGAATATGACGCCGGACAAACGCTACAGATTTTTGTGTCCATAGACACCCGAACATGTGTGTGTGTTGATCTGTATCAGTATGAACTCGTCTGAGTCCGATTACATACTAGTACTTACTACAACAGACTGTTGAAAGCATCGGCATCAAAGTCACGATTATTCTTGAAGTGAAAACTTCTTTAGGCGCGTTGGGAATTTTTGAGATGGGACTAAACAACTGATTTCACGACACTGTTACGACACCAGCTTTTGACCATTCAAAAGACATCAACGCGTTGAATACCGCGGTGCCGATTTTTTTTCAAGTTTTCACTTCTGTCGGCACTCCCGGAGTGCCACTGTTTTATTTTTGTTTAAAAACCGACTATATTGGCACATATCTGGATGGTTATTAAAATAAAAAGTGATTACAATTACTCGCAAAATCGACAGCGATCGTGTTCTTTACCAAGCCCTTTTTCCAACTAGGTACATAATTATAGGGGTCGGCTTTCAGTCTAACCGGATGAAGCCGAATACCAGTGTTTTGCATGAAGCAACTGCTGGTCTGACCTGAAAAACCCAGTTACTGGATAACCCGATACCCTTCGGTAAGACTGGTTGTCAGACTTTCGGTTTTTCGACTGTTGTTGGCCGAATGCGTATTTTCTAAAATACCCAAGAAAAATATCCACTACCTTCCAACTTATAACGGTAACATCAAAAATACTATTTTATTTCGCGCCACACTGCATAAAATATACCAACCTTGTTCCATCGAATATTTTTATCTTCTCTAGGCCTTCCTACATTGTATGGCCGGAACAAATGGCCTCAATTACAGAAGGCTGCACAGAACGGGCCTGACCGTAATTGATACCAGTCATTTACCGTAATGATTGCGAAGCCTCTGAAGGTGTAAATGAAAGCCTGAACTAGACAGCGCATTATGGTGTTTAGTGAGTATATGTTGGGAGGTAGTATTTTTCGTAAAGCGTTTATCTATATCTACTTTTCGTGTGGTTTATGACTAACCTGATGTCAGAGTTTTAGGGTTGGACCTCATCTGGCAGCACGGAATCGCATTTGTTCTGCCTGTGCTACCACGTGCCGCAGTATGCTGCCGCATGCGAACGCGCGCTGTCGCATTCCGCAGACAAAAAAGGCGATCGCACGCGTCAGCATGCTGCAGCATGGGTGGCATACTGCCGCGTTCTTTCATGATCAGTTTAGTTTCAAGCGCGAGATGGATAGGACCACGACATGAATGAACAGGCTGCACTGAGCTGACGAGCGGCCGCGTGCGTCATTGTACGATAGAGTGAGACAGCATGCGATAGCAAGTGATCGGCGGTGAAAGGATGCGTTAGCATGCTATCGCGCGCTTCAGCGTTCCGGAGTCTCCCTGCCGACCATTGCATTTTGTCCGTGATGCCGATCGCCTTGAGGATTCCGCCGCATGCTATCGCATTATGCTTTCTGTCTCGGTCTAGCAAATGGCAGTTCTAAGCGACAGAAAGAGAAAGGGCGACGGAAAAAGGCGATTCCGTGTTGCCAGATGAGGTCCAACCCTTAAAGCCGCCCATGGGTTTCTGATTTGGCTTCACATACCGTCGAGAAATATTTCTCAGGCCGGTTTTCTGACGATGTTTTCTTTCACCGTTTTTGAAGCAAGTCATAATTATACAATATGCACATGAATCCGAAAAGTCAGAGGTGCTTGCTTTGGGTTCGAGCTCGAGACCTATGACTTGGCAGTCTGATGGTCACACCACTAAGCTATAACTGCTATGATAGATAGATGGAAAGGTAATTAGGAAGATATGGAAAACCAATAAACAATGGAAGGACTGTGGGACAGATGACATGGCTAGAAAGGGAGTGGACTAATACTGAAATGACGACTTTTTTTTTATCCGCAAATGCGAAGCTCTTGGCCTGTATCTCACCTGACGGTAAGAGATAATCAAGCCGAAGGTGGAAGCGAGCTTCACCCAGAATCCTCAACTACAGAGGAACTGGCTATTTTACCTCTAAATGTCGAAACACAACAATGCTGTTAACATTGTTCTTATGGCGATAGACTTAGATAAGATGGTGGTAGCTAGCCAGGTGGACTTAGAACAAGCCCTACCACCAACCAAACCAAGCAGTATCGAACCTGGGACCTCTGGATCTGAGACAGGTGGTCTTGCCACTAGACCACAGAGGCGGTTAAACTTGGATTGATGTCAACACAATTTGCAGCGGTGCGTTTTAAAAGAAGATGTAGTGGCAATTTTTTTAATAGTTTGCATAAATGGTTCGGTCATATTGAGAGGATGAGTGAAAAGCGACTAACAAAACCGGCCAAGTGCGTGTCGGACCACACATAATGAAGCGTTCCATAGTTGGGATTAATTTATCTCAAATACAAACTTAACATAGTAGTTGAAATACATGTTCTCCCATACATTCCAACTGCAAATGTAATTTTGTACGCACAATATTGTGAGATTTACCATGTTATTTTAAACCCATAGACTTCTTATAGGTTTTCCTGTAATCTATGAGTAAAGATTCATACAACGTGTTTTTTTTTTTCAAAAAATTTGGCCCCGTAGTTTCGGAGGAACGGTAAATTTTCATCGATTTTCTTAAATATCTTTAAAGGTGTTTATTTTAAAAATATACGAAAGAAATATGAAATTCTCGCAAGAAGCCCTTTTATTTGATATATCACACGGTATTGTTTGCAAAACTTGTTGTTAATTTTCTTATTTGTCCCCCAAAAGTGACCCCCATATTCAAAATTCATTTATTAACGTTACACGTCCGTGTTTGGGTCACAGAAATACATATGTATATCAAATTTCAACTTAATCGGTCCATTAGATTTGGAGACAGACGGACAGACAGACCGACAGACAGACACACGAATGATCCTATAAGAGTTCCGTTTTTTCTTTTGAGGTATCGAACCCTAAAAAGTTATTTACAAGGCAGCACGTTGGTGATGCTGAGGTGAAATGATTGGCCAGTCATGTTAGTAACTTAAGAGTGCGTCTTTCAAGCTCAAACCTTAGCACTTTGTGGAAGTTATTTAAATATTTTTAATTAAAGACAAGATGAAAATGCGATTTATACTGGAGCAAATAATATTTTGAGTCAACTTGCATATAATTTCCTTCATTGCTATTAATTCCCGTAATTCATCAAATAACTAATTTCACAGTTGATAGTTTGATTCCAGAAAATCACAGTATCCAATTTATTTTAATTGACTTGGTTATTTCTGAAATGCAATCAAGACATCGATCTGCTTGCAACCTTTCAGAAAATGCTTCCCTGAACATCTTCCTTACGAAACCCCATCAATCGGTTCAGTGAGTCCCGAGATTAACGAACACAGCTGTACTAACAAGCTGACAATTTCAGTTATGTCCAGAATGGGTAAAAAATCGTGGATCAAACGAAACAGGGCGATAGTTGGGGTTATTTGCAGTAAAAAATATGAATAAAAAATATAAACATTTTCCAAATAATTTTTCGTGAGATTTAAAAGATATTTTAAAAATTGCCAATACTCATAAATCATGGTACCCACTGTCATAAAAGCATTTTTGTAGTAATAATACATTTTCTAGAAACAACTAAACACCATTAATTGTTTTAAAATAGGTAATTGCCTACTATTAAAAAAACTTTTTACAAAAAAAAAAACAACCGACTTCCAAAAAAATACTACAAAGTGAAAAATAACTTTAATTTCGGAAGTCGGTGTCTTTGGTTTTGAATTTTCGTTTTTTGCCACCGACTTCCGAAATTAAAGTTATTTTTCACTTTGTAGTATTTTTTTGGAAGTCGGTTGTTTTTTTTTTTGTAAAAAGTTTTTATTTTTAACTTTTTAGTTGTGATATTTACCCCCACACAAATTCGAATACCACTACCTGCTATGTAAATAACAGTGAGAGGAACTTAACATATCATCCAGATACTGAGTGGGAAAAAAAATACGTATTATTGAAGGTAACTCAAAAACCATACAAGCAAAGTTAATAAAATACATATATTTTATTAACCCACGGGAAGCACCAACTTTCAAATAAAAAAAGAATTATCAAAATCGGTTCACCCAGTAGAAAGTTCTGAGATAACAAACAAAAAAAAAAACAGTCGAATTGAGAACCTCCTCCTTTTTTTGAAGTCGGTTTAAAATTTTCTTAAAAAACACTCAAATAGTCATAACTTTTAAGGAGATAAGTTAGAGCTCTGCCACTAAGATATTTTTTACTGTAAATAACCCCAACTATCGGTCTATTTCGTTTGATCTACGATTTTTTACCCGCCCGGTATATACAAATACTTACGTAGCAATTTTTAGGGTTCCGTAGTAACCGGAAAAGATTGCAGAAAGCTTTTCTTACCTAATGTGCATTAGAAATAAATTAAATTAATGGAAAAAAAAAATAACACATACTACCATGCGTTTGACACACACACACGCTCTTTTGTTTATGGTTAAAGATGACCTTAGTATAATGACATGGTAGCATGGATTTTCATCACTATGTACATACTATCCTAAGCTATCCTGTCAAATTTAAATGAATTATTGCCGAATTTCGACTACTGGGCGACCACTACTAATTTTAAAAGCAAAATAAACACTTTTAATATTTCCGTTTAAATTCCAAAAAAGGTTCATCAAAGATTGATATTCGTAACTTATCATACACGACTATATAGCGAACTTAAGTAAGAAACTGCGAAGCGGAAACGTGGCTGATTTGCAATGCAGATGATGGCACGTCGCTCGTTGCAACCCGTATGCATGGCAACAGTAAGTGATTTTAGGACATTTGCAATGTTCGTGTCAGGTTTAGCCTACTTGCAAGCCTGGCTTTGACATCCGCAGTGTTTTAGTATGTATTTTTAACTCTGAGTGCAGTGTTTTTAGGGTTATTATTTTTAATGGATCTGGATTTTGGCTTGGTTGCAGAGCTTGACGTTAAAGTACGATGTTTTATGCTTTTTAATGGCACCGATATTTATTTATTTAAATTTAATCAATAAGAGAGCAGTGGTGGCCCAGTGGTAACGGCCGCGACTTACGAGTTGTAGGTCGTAGGTTCGAACCCAGACAGGCGCTTTATTTTGTGTAAATTATTTCATCACCACTGCTCTCAAAACGGTGAAAGAAAACATCGTAAGGAAACCGGCATGTCCTAGAACCGAAAATTCGAAGACATGTGACATCTACCAACCCGCACTTGGCCCGCGTGGTGGATTACGGCCCACTCCCTCTCATAGAAAGGAGGCCTGTGTCCCAGCAGTGGGAACATTTATAGGCTGATGATGTTGATGATGATGAATCCATAAGAAACAATGGACTCAATATGTTAGTAACAATATTTGTTAACAGGTTCACTGTCCCATATATGAGGAGTGAGGACACAATAGTTAAAACAATAAAACAGACCACATGTGGTTGGTTCATTGGACTATAAATCGGTTAACAACTATGTTGATTAACCTATACACTTAACCTAACACTGCCTTATAGATATTAGAATCCTTGCTACAATCTCAACACCGATGTGCAAAGCTTGTAGCAGCGATTCACACATAAACAGTCCAGTCTGCTCGTGATACCTTGCAGTATAATGTTGGGGCTGACCCGGTACACTAGGGAAGTGCATCTTTTTCGCATCGTAGTGTAAACTATAAAATAAAAAAAACGTGTACGATCGGGGGACCCCCGTCAGGAACGAAGTTCTTTCTCACGTGTGATTTAAAACAAAAACAAAATTTTTGCAGCCGCCATCTTGGATTTACATTTTGACCTCATATCGGCTTTAGCACCCTCGAAAACTATGAACACGACACCCATAACGAAAAATTTGAAAATTGTCAAAGCCGCCATCTTGAATTTTCATTTTGACCAAATTCACACTTTCTCTCTCTCTGGCATGCAGTGTACTCGGGCCGATGTGTACAATTTTATCCCACGATACTGTAATCACTTTACTCTTTTCGTTTGTTTTTTTCTGCCGGCGTTCTCTCTCTCTTTCTTTATCTTAGAATTAGAAGAAGACAGTTGCAAGTATTAACACTTTTTAGCGTGACGATTTTTGAAAGTTTACAAGCCGCGTTAAAGAACTTTGTTCCAAAAATCTTATTTGACTATTTGATGTTGATGAGAAGGTACTTATATTTATCGGTGAAATGGAGTAGTTACGATTAGTAAGAAACTTTAAATTGAGTTTCAATACTAGAATTCTTAAAATGTTGAATATCCATTCAAATACCAATACCAGTCGAATGCTCAACAAAGTCTTCATTCTGAAATCCATTGAAATCAAGTCACCGAC
This sequence comes from Agrochola lychnidis, assembly GCA_963680765.1. Taxonomy (NCBI): domain Eukaryota; kingdom Metazoa; phylum Arthropoda; class Insecta; order Lepidoptera; family Noctuidae; genus Agrochola; species Agrochola lychnidis. The sequence goes on along the minus strand of OY796869.1, from coordinate 14,027,800 downwards.
ACCGGTCCACCAATTCCGAAAGACAATTACATTGGAAGTGCAGACGCAGCGCCCTTATAATTTGACCACACGATCTGCCAAACGCTCTAATACCGAGAGATCCCACCACAATAGCACTCCAGTGAGTACGACATGGAGTAGTAAATGAATGGAGTTTCTGGTTCGACAATTATTTTCAAAGGTTGTAAGACGAGTAAAGGTCAAGCCGATGGATAATAGCATTTTTGATAGATACCTTTTAGTGATTACATGTATTTTGGTATGGTATTTTACAGTACAGTGGGCACTGTAAAATACCTTTATGTTTATTCTTCAGTAACTTTTCATAAAGACCATAATTATTATTCTAGTGGTGTTTTTTAGCATAATCTTGCAAAATCAATAAGTTAACAGCAATTACCAATAACTTATAAAAATAATGAAAAAATTGTGGTTCAAAGCAAGATAGTTTTGTCCAAATATAGAAAAATTCATGTTGACTATCGTATATAAAAAATTTAGCAGTTAATGTACAGGGTGGCAGGGAGATCAACGCAAAAACTATTACCATGGATTCAGTATATGATTCTGAATCCCCTGCGTTGAAATTTTTTGTCGATTATCTAAAAAAAAATCTGCTGTTCCATATATTTTGACCGCGTAGGTATTACACTTTTCTATGAAACAGCAGATTTAAAAAAAAAAATAGACGAAAAATTTCAACGCAGGGTGTTCAGAATTATGTACTGAATCCATGGTAACAGTTTTCGCGTCGATGTCCCTGCTGTATAACAAACGTTCCTCTGATACCTCATTGCAGAAAAATGTCAAGTGCGCATTCCATTTCATTTCCTACTCCATTGATCTAGTTAAATCCGCTGCGCATCCTATCCAGATAGTTTGCATTCAGAATAGAACGGACAATCGAATGATAAACTGATGGAAAGGATCAGTATAAGCGTTTGTTATGATAGGGCGTCATGGTATCAATATACCTAGACACGTATGAACGAATGAATGGAAAGAAGGATTGAGAATGAGAATGATGTTGGTAGGTCCTGTTGTACCTAATGTCGTGATTTCTATGATTTAATTTGAAAAATTTATTATTTTTATATCGATTTATAATATCCACTGTGGCAACACTGTCAAAATACAAATTTTAATATTATCAGAAACTTCTAAATGTAATTTCATTATGGCAACTGAATGTATTGTTTTACTGTGGCAACACTTAGAAATGACGGTTATGATATTATCGTTATTTCTGGGTGGGGCAAAAGTCGTTTTAAATGGTAAAATGTAATGCATAGTTACTCGTCGTTTGATTGTGAACTAGTACAGTAGTGTGGATTAAAAGTATTAGCAAGAAAAGAGTGTTTTCTTTACACTAACTTTTATTTTAAATAGTAACATTAGTAATCTATGTATAACAATTTTTTTTTTTAAAGTATCACTGTTTAAAAACGTTTAACTATTTAGAAACATCCTGCCAAAAATACAAACAAAATGTTCACGGAATCACGTCTGTGTTAGTCTGTCTGTCAAAGGCGATTTTCTTTGAAACTACTTGCTCTATAAAGATTAAGTGAGCGCATTGATAAATAATAATTGTGCTCCAGTTCTATCTCTGTACTGAGAAGTATAGTTTTAACTTTAAACTTCCAGATAAATAAGAAAATCGAATTTTTGTATGAAAATCATCTGCCAAATAAGTTAATCGAACTGCCTTGTTGTTCTAGTGGTCACAAACGCTACTCCGAGCATGAAGTCCTGGGTTCTATTCTCGGGTCGGGCAAAATGTTATTGGGTTTTTCCATCTGGAATTTCTCAGTAGCAGCCCGGAGTCTGGATTCATGCCCGGTTGATGGCAATAGCTCGCCCCCCTGTTACACATATTTGGCGAAATATGGGTGAACTATAGGTACACATCTGCCCTACCCTGCGTCGGGGAATGTGAGGCGTGATGTTATGTTACAACTAGTTATAAGTTATACGGAACTAATCCGAAAGTGGTTAAATGTAGATTATTACAACACAAAAATAACATTACCATAATACAGTTCACTCTGACTTGACATTATGCTTGAAACGTGTGACCTTGAATGAAAGTTTTAACCGTGACTTTTCACTCTGTCAGTCAAGGTCAAACACTTGCATTTACCAGGGCCACATAGCGTGATATAAATTGATTGCACCCCATTATACTGTTCGAAATAAACTAGGCAAGTGAAGGGTTTAAAAATAACTTTAATAGTTTTGAGGTCACGTTTATTTATTTAAACTTTACTAGTACAGTTTTTATTTTTAAACAAGATAATATTTGCATGATAACATAACATAGCATCACGCCTTGTTTCCCAGAAGGGTTGGTCAGAGGTGTTCCTGTAGCAGGTACACCCACATTTCGCCAGTTATGTTTAAGTCCCATGTAATAGGGGGCGAGTCTAATGCCATCAACCGGGCACAAATCCAGACTCCGAGCTGCTACTGAGAAATTCCGAATAGAAAAACCCAATAACACTTTGCCCGACCCGGGAATTGAACCCAGGACCTCATGCTCAGCAGTAGCGCTTGCGACACATAACATATATACACATGATATATTACACTTACATGATATATACGTTAAAAGACGTAAAATAATAATAATATGTACGTATTTATAAAAAAAAACGTGTGGCACTCGGGGACTGCCGCGGTAAAGCTATTGCATAGCATTTGTAATCTCCATACTTCCTATTTGTCAACGCTACACTTGGGATGATGACATGATGACATAAAACAAAAATTACGTTCCCATGACAACATCACGTTGTCATGGAAACCGGAATTACATGGTAGGCGGAGTGGGGGGTGTTGGTTTATTTTCGTTACAGAATTTCTTGATTTGGCCGCCGCGCTCAAAGCCCGCGATAAAAGCTATGCAATAGCTTAAAAATAAAAAAGCTCTATTAAACTAAACACACACACTAAATTACTTAAATACTCAAAAGTATCTATAGAGTTTGTGAAGGAACTATATTCAGATAAATATATTAATTTAAATGGCCATGACCACTTGGGTAAGTACCATTAATTAAGCACTACTTGCGCATGAAGCCCATTTTTTTGCTACTAAAACTCAAAGTTTATTTTTCATTTCTTAAGTGGTTTTCTTAGTAATTGTTAAAGAAACTCTTGAAGTAAGATTTTTCCATTTGTAATATGTTATATGGTTTGTTGTCTCTATGGATCAAAGGTATAGAGGAAGTCATTGTTTTTGATCAATTATCTTGACTTGATCTAACGAGCTTCTTACGTATGTAGTTCTAAGAAAGAATAAAAACGCAGATATTTTTAAACTCGATAACTAACATAACATCACGCCATTCTCGGCAGAGGTCGGCAGAGGAACATATGGTAGTTATGATAAAGTCTGGACACAACTTTATCAATCCTAGCCTTTTCTCAACTATGTTCGGGTCAGCTTCCAGTCTAACCGGATGCATCTGAATACCAGCATTTTACATGGTGCGACTGCCTATCTGACCTCTACAACCTAGATGATTATACTCCTTGGTAAGACTGGTTGTCAGACTTTTCGGCTTCTGACTACCCGTAACGACTGTCAAAGATCTACGAATGACAGCCAGAACAACAGCTTAACGTGCTTTCTGAGACACTGAGGGGTCTTGATAATGTAATGGATGGTCACCCATCCACAAATCGACCGCGGCAAGCGTAGCTTTACCAATGACACAACTTTATATATAGATAGATTCATTTATTTGCCTGTATTTTACACATTTTATAACAAATACACAATAGTTCTTCATATTCCGCCAACTAAATTCAGCATGCAGATTTTGTGACAATAACAATGATTCTAATTTAACAAAATGATTAAATTCCAATGTCATAAAAAATAAGTTTTAAATAAAAAAAAAAACTGAATTATCAAATTACAAATGTCACATAAAAATAATTAAATTACAAATTTTCAAAAAATCGACTTACAAAAATTAAAAATTAAAATTAAATTACAAAATATTTTGTCAATAGCTTAAAATAAAAATGTCAAATGTAATTTACATGTCCTGCAATTTTCCTATTTGTCCTAGAATTCATAAATTCTTGAATACTATAAAAACAGTTTTCTATCAGCCATGCTCTGAGATGCTTTTGAAAAAAACTGGTTCGCAGTTCTCTAATATCCTTCGGAATATTATTAAATATCTGTATTGCCATTCGACTATATATATCTAATTTAATACTACTAATTCCGACGCAGCAATCCAATCCTTTGATGTTATAATTTTAGAACATTATCTCATCCGGGATATGAATGCGGACGAGATTATGGTTATTAATTTATAGGTACTTAGTCATCTAAGGAATGTATTTGGATGTGATTATATTGGAATGGATTAATTTATAATTATAAATAGTATTGAATGATCATTAATTATAATTGAGGAGAAGGGGCTCGTGGCTAAATAATAACAGCCGCATGGATCAATTGCAGGTTAAGCCACACTTGCCGAGGTAGGTCCGTTGATGGGTGATCATTTATTACATATCAAGATCCCTCAGCGCCTTGGAAACCACGTTAAGCCGTTGGTCCCGGCTGACATTTGTAGATTTTTAACAGTCGTTACGGGTAGTCAGAAGCCAGAAAATCTGACAACCAGTCTTACCAAGGGGTATCGTATTACCCAGTTACTGGGTAGTGAAGGTCAGATAGGCAGTCGCTCCATAACATTCAGCTGCATCCGGGTAGACTGGAAGCCGACCCCAACATAGTTGAGAAAAGGTTAGACAGATGATGATGAATCATTAAAACATATACAAAAGTCTTTGTGGAGTTCAATGAAGACTATCTGCATGTTGGTAGTGGATTAAATTGTATGAAACAAGCATTCCAAAGCCATAACAAACAAGACTTAGTTTTAGTAGTCAATACAGGTTGAAACCAGAACCAAATAATGGACATGAAAAACCGAAATACATTTCCCATCAATCACGACCAACCATTACAGTGCTCACTGATGCACAAATAAAATTGAAATTGGACGTAGCTAAATGAAAAGGATCCAACCCACAATATCTCGTCTGCTCGACGTCCGTATGTCACTGCAGGGATCCAGCAGAATATCAGCGTCAGGTATATTTGCCTGACACATGCTGAGTTGGACTCCCATTTCGTGCAACCTTGAGACGCACACCGCACCTTATATATTTGATTATTCTGAAGTATGTCATAATGTCACTCCATTTCTATACGTATGTTTTTTCTTTTTTGTATATTGGCATCTTGTTTTTATATATCCGTGTAATTTGTTATCATTTTATTGTGTTTATGTGTGTCTTTCGTGTGCACTAAACAAATGTTTTATCTATCTATCTCTATCTATCTATGGCTGAAAATTTGTTGTGTATACCAAAACACTCTTTGCAGTTAAAACTTTAATATCACGAAAACAATCGAACTAAAATTCAAACGCAACATGATGTTCTCTGCATGCCTTACCAATCCACACGTATAACAGGTAATTTTGGAAGTGAAAACTTCTTTAGGCGTGTTGGGCTGGAGATAGGACTAAACCATTGATTTTGCGACACTGTAACGCTATTTACCGACCCTGTGGAGTAAAAGACATCAATGCGTTGATTACCGCAGTGCCTATTTTTTTTTCAAGTTTTCACTTCTGTTGGCATTCCCCACTGTTTTTTTTTTTATTAACCCCTCTCCAAGCTAATTAGATCGTTATTGGGAAATCATATTTACCACTTGTATAATTGTTATTCTAAAGATATAATTAAACAAAAACAATTCATGTGACATGGATTGTTTTCGTTTCATTATTTAATAAAAGCTAATAATTATGGTTGTAGTGATTGAAGATTAAAGATACATTATATGAAGTTTTATTTCCTAAAACATACAAATTTTTCATAATTCTTATAATATTTCGTGTTTTTGTTCTATTTTAAAGTTTGGATCATTATGGCTTATGTTTATTACCCTGGGCTTTTGAACGAAAAGGATCCATCGTCATGTTTTTGCTAATATCTCAAAAAATAAGTCATGATGTCGGACTAGAGATTAATAAAATCAAAATTAATGTGTTTATCCTTTAGTTAAAACCAACCCCAGAAAGTTAAAGTGGAGAATCTAAGAGGAAATACGATTTGAACAAAAAACTTAAATGTTTCAAAACTACATAACTCTGTGTGGGGTAGATCCTTTTCATTTAACTACGTCCAATTTATACTGATGGGAAGCCTACATTCTCTCCGTAGTACAAGATAAGTAATGTACTCACATGTAAAATCAGCGAAAGTAAACAAACTACCAAGTTTAATTGTTCGTTATTCAAATCACAACTGTCATTTTTTGACAGTTGTATGTAATGGCTTTAACATAGGATGATATTCATTTGCTTAACAATACATTTCCTTAAATGTACACTGCATGTCGATGGTTAAAAGGTAATAGGGTATAAGCGAAAAAAACTGAAATGTTTAGGAGAGCCGTTGAAAGTTTAAATTTTTTGAAAACTGACGTATTTTTACTGGCATAAACTGCCATAAACGCCAAAAAAGTCATCGCAGAGCCATGGGAGTAAGCGCATTCGAAAGAGCGGAAAATTTTACATAGGATGGCATATATAACTCATTTTTGACCAAAATTTCGCATATGCCTTACATCCTTTTTACCGTCGATGTATAATTTAATAATTACGCTTTCACGCTAAAACGGCTGAACGGATTTAGATGAAATTACATGGGTAGATCATGACCTGGGTTAGGATATAGAATACTTTTTAGTATCCCGATATTCTTACGGGATCGAGACTTATGCGGGTGAAACCGCGAGGCGCAACAATAAAGTGCGCAAACATAAAGTGTTGTGTCACGAACAGAGTAGCTGCTAAAGCTATGGTGTGCTGGAAGAGAGGTAGCCGCCACATTACGGTCGCACCGACGATGGCCATCATGAAAATGATGGTGGCGGAGTTTGACTTTACGGCGCGGGCGTCAAGAAAAGCTGCGTCGAAAAACACACGGACTTTCTTTCATAAATATAACGTTTCAGTGACGTCATTCGCCGGTTGCAAACGCTATACGTGCTGCATGATACGTTGATACAGCTGTCTATCGAATGAATAACGTTTTTTTTAAACGAATTGATGAATGACGCGTCATGTGGTATGCCGGTAACGTATTGATTTTAATTGCATTATTTATTTATTTATTTTAAAAAGCACAATCACATCACATACATTAAATTTATGCTAGAAATAATCTTATAAAATTCCTGTTTATATTATCAATTTATGGCAAACATTAACGAGACATCTAGGTATTATTTTTCTTTCTTTTAAATTCCAATAATAAAGGAAATAATAGTTCATCGGTGTCGGGAATAGAGTCCATATTATCGGCGGTCAGGGCCCCAGAGAGAGGATCCTCCTTACACTACGAGCCGTGTCTAGAAGTACAGCCTCCTCATGTGTTGGTCGAGGCTCTTAGCTATTATGTCACAGGCTTTTTTTTTTGGATGGGAAATTACCAAATAACTTCTCCCACTCTGGACGGAGCGGGAAGGCGTGTCAGACTCTTACTGACTAAAACCCACTAGTGTGTTCCTTCATTTGCCTGTATGTTGTCAGGGCCACGCTATCCCTTTGGCGTGTGGGCACGAAATTTGCCTCACCCTCACGCGTTCCACCTCCTCCTTCGCGAACATTACTGCTTCGCAGAAGGACGTGACGGCCTCCCATGCCCTCTCGCTCCGTACCATGGCCTGGACCAGGGTCGGTAGCGAGAGATCATCGCCACCGATCGCCTCCACGAGGACACGGTGGTGCTCCATTCAAGCCGGGCAGACCTCCATCGTATGCTCTACCGTATCTTTCAGGCGATCCACACAATGGTGACACCCGGGCGTTTTCTTCCGCCTTATCCAGAACAGAAACCTCCCAAAACAACTGTGTTCGGTGAGGACCTGCGTCAGGTGGAAGGTGAGGACGCCGTGGCGCCTCTCTAGCCACTCCTCAAAGAGGTATTATGTCATAGGGTGACAAGACAATCAGCACATATCGAAGATAGGTACGGTACATATTGTTATTATTAGAAATATTTTACCTACTTTTTAGTTCTTATAGGTTACTGCCCAGGGAGGCTATTTTTGATTCAACCTCATATCCAATGCAAACGACAAAATTACTCACATTACCCGCATGGGACCCGTCGCGGACATTGTACCATGCTACAATCACTGATTAGTATTTCACACGATGACCTATTTACATACTGGAAGTGTGACGTAACTGTAAGTAATGCCAGCGTAGGTGGCGATAACCCTTCTAGTAAAAGCGTAGACAATGATGCATTGTTACTATGTATGAAATATTATGAATGGGAAGTTTTATTGGTGGCCTGAATTGAAATAATCGATGGAAATGAATGCCATTGGGTCAATGGTTGACTGTGGATTGATAATCTATTAAAACCTCGAGCCTGTGCATAATTTTTATGTATATTTTCACATACTTTTGAAGTTAAAACTTCTTTAGGCGCGTTGGGCATTTTTGAGATGGGACTAACTAAACCATTGATTTCGCGACACACCACCATGACTACACCTCATTTTTGTGAATGCGATTGTGCTCTTTATTTATATTTCGTTACGGATCAATGTTCTATGAAAGTATTTTTACTTTAAAGGTTTTGTAAACGTGATTGTGCTCTTTATTTAGATAAGGTTACGGACCAATGTTCTATACAAGTATTTTTCTTCTACCAAGGCGATCTTGTTTAAGTTTACACTTCTTTCGTCACTCCCGGAGTGCCACTGTCATTCTCTTTTTAATGGTTTATGTACTGTTTTAAGTAATTTGATTTATTTTGTTTAAAAAAATAATTTGTTTTGTTAAAGACGATTTTATTCTTATATTGTGTTTTCTTTTATTTCTTTTATTATGTAGATAGTTTTTAATTTGTGGAAGCTTGTAAATGGCTGTTCTGCCCTGCTAAGCTGAAAGGCGCTATCTCAATCGGAGTAAGTTTTGAAAAAATTGACTTTTTGTAAATTGTAATTTAAGGAAAATCTTAGAAATAAAAAAACTTCTTAGTGTTTTTTTTAAATGTTTTAAGTTATATAGCGCTATTTTGCTTATACTATTAGATGCGAAATTGTTAAAGCTATTGAATGGTATAAAAAAATAAATAAAAGGGTTTATCTCAGGGATAGCTTAGCAGGGCTGTATTGTAAGCGTAAATTTTACATTATTTACCTATATAGATGTTGACTGTAAGGTTTCTGAAGAATAAATAAAAAAAACGTGTGGCACTCGGGGACTGCCGCATTAAAGCTATTGCATGGCATTTGTAACCTCCATACTTCCTATTTGTCAACGCTACACTTGGGATGATGACGTGATGACATAAAACAAAAATTACGTTCCCATGACAACATCACGTTGTAACCGTCATTACATGGTAGATGGAGTGGGGGGTGTTAGGTTTTATTTTCGTAACGTTACGGAATTTCTTGATCCGGTCGCCGCGCTCAAAGCCCGCGATAAAAGCTATGCAATAGCTTAAAAATTATTTAAATTTTCAACCTCGGGAGAAAGACCTCTTCTCACACAGGGAAAGGAACGTGTTCGTCCAAGGTTGGCGATTTTGAACCACAAATCAAGTTTTTCTCTCGATGTTTTCTTTCACCTATCTTAAATTACCTCAGAAAGGGTCCATAGATTTCAACCCGTAACTTGAAACTTTACAAATGAATCAAGAATCCTTTGGCCTACCCTAAAAAGTAAAAACAGGGAGTAAATTTACCTAGAGAATTTAAGGTAGTAATTTTTCCATATATTCCCACTTTTTTTTTTAAAGTGAAAACTTCTTAAGGCGCTTTGGGTATTTTTGAGATGGGAAAAAACAATTGAACTCGCGAAATCATTACCGACACCTCATTTTTGTAAACGCGATTATGCTCTTTATTTATATTACGTTACGGATCAATGTTATAAGCAAGTATTTTTACTTTAAAGGTTTTGGAAGTATTTTTTGCGGAGTGCCACTGTTTTTCAGTAAGAAGTCAGTTACATAACATAACATCACGGTTGTAGTGTCGAAGGGTTAGGCAGAGTTGAACCTATGTATAGTACTACCACATTTCACCATTATGGTTAAGTCTCACGTAATAGGGGGCGAGCCTAATACCATCAACTAGGCATAAGTCCAGACTTCGGGCTTCTACTGAGAAATTCCAGATGGAAAACTAAGTAACACGTTGCCCGACCCAGTAATCGAACCCAGGACCTCATATTCAGCTTTAACGTTTATGACCACTACACCAACGAGCTAGTCACCTCAGTACTATAATGGACACCATTGTGTTTTTCTATGTATGACCATGAATTTTCCAATAAATGGATCAGCAGTTTTCATTTAAAAATAGAACCGCAAAATGTTCGCCTACACATTGAACTTTTCAGAATTTCAAGCGACCACTACAAACTACCCACACACTTCACTTCCCACTAAAACTGGTCAGTTTTCAGAGCACGAAAATGACAAATTGAAAAAAACTTTAATAAAAACCGGCCAAGTGCCACGCACAATGAAAGGTTCCGTAGTTGGGATGAATTTATCCCAAGAACAAACCTAACTTTGTATACGGAATGTATGGGAGAACACATTTTTGCAACCATAAAAATGTAAGTTGGTGGAATATTACTCGTTAACTTGTAACGTCTACTTAACTGTGATAGTTTTTCTTTTAGTTTCGTTAAATATACTACTGCCGTGATTTTTTCACATATCAAAAACCAACCATTTAACTGGCAGGGGAGGGACACACACTTGACTCTTACAAAAATTTGCAGTTTAAAGCTTAATATTTCGAAAACGGATCCTTGAATCCAAAAATTTTTCAACGAACTTTCCAACGACACGTCACACTATTGGATAAAATAAGAAAAAAACCATCTCCACTTTAAGTGCAGGGGAGGTAACTTAAAACCTTGATTTTATTTTACCACTTTTGTGGGCGTGATTAATATGTATTACCCATGCCAGATTACAGCTTTATAGTACTGAGAATCTCTGAGCTTAGCCGTGGACGGACAGACAGACAGACATGGCGAAACTATAAGGGTGCCTTGTATACTACGGAACCCTAAAAAGGGATTGCGATACGTCTTGTATGGCTCCATCTCTTTTTTACGTTGGAATGTTTGATACTTCCCTATACGGACCCAGGTGTCCTGTTAATGACGTTTCCACTCCTAAAAACGGGGTACGCAGCGCTTTACCGCTGTATCATATCGGAAAATAATAAAGAACGTTTTTTGGGAGTTTTTTTTTTTTGAAATTTACGATCGTTTCTATCGGTCCTTTTAAATGATGTGTGTTATTGTCGCATTTTATTTGTTTTAGTATTGAGACCTAACAATTTCGTTTGAAAACGAAAATATTGTAGATTGAATTGGCAAAAAAACTGTTTATGTATGACAAAATATTTTATGCTAAAATCTTTATTGACACATAGGAATCAGGCAAATTTTGATATTTTTAAGAAGAAAAGTTTAGGTTCGCGAAAATCATGTAAAACCGTTCAGTCTATACCTATTATCGATTTTGTTGTGTGGTATGCGACCAGGCATTTTCTTTGCCCAAAAAAAACCATATCGAATACTTTCATAAATCTAATAGTAACTTTATTATAATAATATACATACAAGCGTACCAGCTGCGAGTACTACGCACTTGACCTTTCTGAAGGACAAATATTAAGGTGCTAAATAATGAATACGTCGCAGGGATATTTTAAACCAGTGATATTATAATTTCACTAGTGAAATTATAATTGCACGAAACTTTGTCAACCGCCTCCATTTCTCACAATTTGACAACTTTTTTTAGTACGCTGTAGTAATAATAAAGTTTATTGTTCTTCTCTCACATAGAATTTTACAAACAATTTAAAAAACAAACAAACAAAACATTAGCGATAATTGTTGTGATCTATGCGAGAGACTGGTTTCTGTACTAGGAGACCTGTATGACAGATTACCAGCCTCTCCAGACTCCGGACAATAGGTGACAGCTGTATACAACATCAGTGATATGTAATAATTAACAGGGATTAAGCTATGTGCAGTGAGATTGTTGATGTTATGGGGATACAAAGTGGTGCAGAGAGATTGTTGCTGTTATGGGGGTACAAAGTGGGTGAGCGGAACTAAATTGCATGAGTGAGTAATTGAGTATGTGTGCGTGAGTGTGTGTGCGCGAGTGTGAGTGCGAGTGTGTGGGAGCGTGTATGTGTCTGTGTGAGTGTGTGTGGGAGAGAGAGAGTGTGTGCGTGAGTGCGTGTGTGCGGGGTGAAGGAGGTGACAGTATATGCAGTTGGTTAGGATGGTACAATAAGCAGATTTTCAGTGTCATCGTAGTTGAGGGACTTAAGCCAGGCAGTAATAACCCTCTTACAATTAGCTCTTGTAAGAGGGTAAACTGTTAGCTTCTTATTTATCTTATTATATAGATGTTCACCAAGAAATTCAAAGAATTTGCGTGAGAAGGCGGTGCTACGATTAGAAAGTGTTGGGCAAACCCTGTGTTTGACTCTCTTGTTTGCATTAAGTAAAGGATCATACCCTATTAGTGAATGTTGTTTTAGAGCTGAGCACAGAATATATAGTTGTCTTACTGTCAGCACATCAAAGAGCAAGTACAGATCTTTGGTAGGAAAGAAGAAAGGTAACGATAGGCTTACTTTTAGTACCGCTCTTTGAGCTCTTTCAAGTTTTATTAAGTAAGTTTTACAGGTACCACCCCATACCGTAATACAATAAGTTAGAATGGATTGGCACAGTGCCATGTAAACCATTTTAATGACATTTTTTTCTGCAATACGGCTTAAATTTTTTTAAATGAAAATTAGTTTTCGAGTTCTGGAAGACAGTAGGTCCAGGTGGTATTTGAAGCCGAGAGTACTATCAATCATGACTCCCAGGTACTTTACACTAAAAGCTATTTCTAATCGACTGCAGGAACAGGAGTGGGCAGATGAACAGTAATGGGCCTTGATGTAATAATTTTCGTGAACTGCGGATGAGATGTTTTTAATAGAGAATGGTACAAATTTAGTTTTGCTGACATTGAGAGTAAGGCCGTTGTTATTGAGCCAAGAAGTTACAGTATTGAACCCAGATTGAGCGAGGCTGTAAACCTCATCCCAATTGTCGCCATGGAAGATCAACGCAGTGTCATCCGCAAATGTGACAATTTTGCCATTTTGTAGTAGCAGATCACACAGGTCATTGATGAAGGTGAGGAAAAGTGTGGGCCCAACTACACTACCCTGAGGAACACCGTAGCAAACAGGCAAGTCATCACTAGTGAATTCTCCAATTCTAACTCTCTGTTGCCTGTCAGCAAGGTAATCCCCAAATAGTTTGAGCTGTGTATCACGAATCCCCATACTTTGTAGCTTAGTTAGTAGGAGTGGTGGTAGTGATTTTATAATAACTCTAGGTATATTATGAGTCAAGTTTGTAGTGGGGATTTCGTGCATTTTGATTGGTCAACTCTTCTTCATCCGCCAATTGCAAAAAAACAGTTATAAATACAAAAACCAATCATTGACCCTCTGACAATTTAACGGGCTTGCAAAGACAGTGAAATTGTCAAAATATTGCTGCCTTGCAATATCATTGCGTGGGTCCAGTGGAATTATAATGTCACTGAAATGAGCCCGTTAAATTGTGAGAAATGAAGGCGGTTGACAAAGTTTCGTGCAATTATAATTTCACTAGTGAAATTATAATTTCACTAGTGAAATTATAATTTCACTAGTGAAATTATAATATCACTGGTTTGACAATATCCCTGCAACAAATACAAGAATTCAATAAATACCTAATTTCAGTATCAAGTACCTCTTCATACTCACATGAAGAGTACATTTGACGCCCTCGTTGAAACTACGATATTGGATACTTAGTTACTTCAAGTACTAGACTTACTGTTAAGGACCGACTTCGTATGTAAGTTGAAGAGCTGAGACCAACTCTTTTGAAGTTATAAGTGCAAAATCTTCCTTTATGTTACTACTCGTAGTTAGTAACGATCCTGATACGCTTTGGGTTACGGGGTGTAAAATCTTTTGGTAACAAGCAGACTGTTGGGATAATTGGCGAAAAGTTTTTTTGTGATAGTGTATCGGGTGTCAATTGTTTTTAAGTGTTAGCTTTGTGTTATTAAGACGCAGATATATGCCAGTGACCTTGAGTGGTTAGCTTGCGTGTTCTTTACTGCCCTACTCGCCCATCAAGGAGCGCTATCCCAAATTAGACTCATTATTAATTTATTATACATAAAATAAAAGGCATTTTAATAAAACACGTATATTTAAAGTTCAATAATTAAATTGTCTTTAAAATGGTGAAGCTTTCAGAAAAATACGCTGGATTTATTTTGCTTGATTCTCAGTTTTTTATTCGCGCTAGATATAACTTTACAAATTAATTTCACTATGTAATATAAACATAATCTTTAATATTCATATATCAAGTTATTAACAAAATTTTCTAAATTAATATATATTTTTTCCAAATCATTAACACTACTCGTTTAGAAGTGATCTTCAGTATAAAATCATTAGAAGTCGGTTATCGTCGCCTTAATGGCCTTGCAAAGTTTTTTTTAAATCTATTTTCTTGGCTAGAATGTACAGAAGTAGATTCAAAGTCAAATCATTTATTTCAAATAAGCACAAAATGATAGAATTGATTCTAGTCGCCCCTTCCAAAAGGTAGTTTTCGAATGGAGAAGAATGGACAAGAAACTCCACCGTTACTCTTTTAAAATGTTTTACAATAGTTTTTGTAGGTACATTTGTTAAATAATAATATGTGAAGACGATGCACCTAGAATATAATTACTATATGACAATAGGTAAAAAGAATTTAAAATGAAGCAACGACAGATAATTTAATTATGTGATAGATACATGGTGCTCACATAATTTACAAACATTGTAAAAGTAGACGACTTTCCTAAAATTTTATAATTAATAAGTCAATGTGTGAGGAAGTAATTACAGAATGTAAAATCAATGTCGTTAAACAAAAAAATAATAAATTTTACAGTTAAATTAGCAACCTGTTTGATTTTGTCTTGATTCTAAATTGTCCTATGGAGCAAGACCAGCTGTTTCCAAGCACTCTTATCTTGGATATGGCTTATCATCACCTTACTTGGATTTTGTGCGGTAATTCGTTGAAAAGAGTTTACATTTTCAACTAGTCATATTGGTTAGTTGGTTTGTTGGATAAGAAAAAAAGAAAGAAAGAGAAGAAATGTGGAGTGAACTATCGTATTCATCTGTTTTCACATACATACATCCAAACGAACACACTACGACGTCGTCAACGAGCAACGAGCGACCCGGCGACGACACCATCATCAGTGCAACGTCCGACACGACCGCGCTTGGACATACCTTAAGACCAGTACTTAGGTTGCTATAATAATTGTGAACCACCTATTAAATCTTTATAATACAGTCAACTTGTTTTACTTCCACCTGAGCTTGAACATGGTCCTTCGAGCCGGATCATGTTCAAACTCAGGTGGAAGTTTAGCTGTATCACAGATGAATACAGATTGTTCGCTTCGCATTTTAGTTATGAAGCAACAAGTATGCAACGGGCTCGACTTGCCGGGCCAATTTGATGAGTGTAACGTAGTCAGAAGATCTAAAAGTTACGCGATAGAAATAGAGGCTATTTCTAGGTGAATATAACTGTACGTGAATAAATTGCACTTTATTGTGTCGTAGCGAGAGTCGCTATTTATTGTACTTGTTACAGCTGTAGTGGCAATCATGTCATTTGGTTTAAATGGGTAGGTTCTTATTTTCATTATTTTGTGTATCTTTTAAATAGATTCTTTTCTTTTAGATTTTGTGAATGTGAGAACGTTGTAAGCTGTAGACTTGTGGACCATTTTCTATTTTACTAAATACCTGGTACTTGTTGATAGGCCTACACTGTCCAATACCTATTAACACTGTAATTTGAAAACATTGTAGAAACAATTTATTTTGAAAAGAGTAACCGTGGAGTTTCTTGCCGGCTCTTCTCCATAGGAAGCGACCAATTGGAACCGTGCACCTAGCTTCTGACGTTTAATAAGTGCCCTTGTAGGTTTATGTGAAATAAAATATTTTGATTTTGATTTTTTGATATAAATGATTTTGCAGAGTGAACCATTTGTACTAATCTGTGGCTATATGGAGCTTATAGCGGCTCTGAAGTGCGCTGCATATTGCGCAGTACCTCACCCCCCCCGCTGTTACGTGAATTGGTTAATGCACAGCGACTCGCCTCATGTTCCGAGCTTCTCTAAAGTTTGCATCGACATAATAATAGACCTAAATAGTTCTGACAAAATTTTAAATCTACACTTTAACAAACGCCAAAATCCTTCTTCCATTAATTTGTTTGTTTGTCTCTTCATTTGTTGATCTTTAACTTTAGGCCAACTACTAACAAACAAGAACCGAAACAATTCCAAAGAAAAGTGTCTCTCATCCATTTCAAAGTAATAAAAATAATTGACGAGACCAATTTTTACTGACGCTTCTATTTCTTCACAATGAAGATTGACATCTTAGCAAAGATGGCGGACGCGCGGGAAACACTAGTAACACAGATAACCTATTTAGTCTACAAGTCTAGACTACAATCGTATTTGCATAAATTGTCACTTATTATTTTAATTGACACTTTATTAATACTAATCACAAAAGCATAAATGGATTAGAGGAAAACAATTGATAATTAATTCGCAGAATGTCAATTGTTTTGTGTCACGTATAACCTCTGGTTCAACGGTCACTGATCTTACACGATAACTTCAAACATCGTAAATATTTGTAGTAAATAAATCGTTAAAAGTATTAAAAGCATGGTTGATTGAAAACAGCAAAACAGTTGTTTATGTTTTCCGTAGTAAAGAGTGAATATTAAAATCTGTTTTGTATTGAGATGTAAAATGTTGGACGTGAACCAAAACGCAATGTTTCTGTACCACACTTGGCAAATGTGGCAAAACGCAGTAAGTAATCTTCTTGTTAGAGTAGGTTAGCATGCTCATTAGTGCTCACACAGTTTAATGGATCTAGTTGGTGTTGGTAGTTGGTGTAATATAGATTGATAAAGCCGCTTCAAAGCAGGTCAGCCTATTGGTAGTTCCGCCAGTTTAACAAAAATGCTGCAAAAATTAAAAACGTGCGAACCTTACAGTAGTCGCATTTGACGTGTAACATTTGACATCTCACCTTGGTAATAAGCAACATTAAGGTAATCAGCAACATTAAAGGGGCCTCGTCAAGGTCATTTCTGACGGCCAACACGAGCACCGCGCGCGCTCATTGGTCAAATCAAATAGCGCGCGCTTCCCTGGCTTCCTGTAATACACTTACGTCTCTTTTCACGAAATCACTCCCACAGATTTCCCACTCCACAGATTGCAGGAAAGCGAGAGGAAAGATTTGTAGGAAAGCAAGAAGAAAGATGATACACATCAAAACCCTTCAACAACGTAGCAGGATTGACTGCCCAAGTTAACCACGGTGCAGGTGTGAGCTATTCTTCTATGGTTTTTCCAAGTGAAAAACTTGTTAGGTCATAAGAAGAAAGACAAGATTTATAATCAGAGTTTGTGAAAGTCATAATAATAAGTCTAATTATGCTTCGTTCAAAATTTAACTGCGTCTCAAGCAGACCCAAAAAAAACTGAGAGAGGGCTCAACTGAAGAGTAACTACGAAATCATCTAGGTACTTATTTAGTTTAATTAAATCGCAATAGCCCAAACAAATTCACTTATATAAAGTGCACAAGTTTTAATATGCGAAGTTCGCAACTCATTCTGTACAAAACTTTTGATGACAGCAATAAGCAGTTAATATGTATTTTTTAAATCTATTTAAGTTGGCTGAGATTGCTTACTAAAACTTACGACTTTCTTGGAAAAAGGATCGTTTTTAAACTTAGTTCTGTACCTAAGTAATATGACCAAATTATGATGATTTGCAACATTGATATTAAAAACGTCATGTTTAAAAGTATGACTGTCAAAAAGCTGTCACTTGAACAAAAATGGTGGGAAAAATTAACAGAGAGCTCGTGCTTTCTATGAATATTAAAATTATAAGAGAAACAGTTGAACATTTTGTTTTTAATGGTGTATTTCAATCAATGTAAGATGTAATAAACGATTATACCTAATGGAAAACGACTTTACTTTCATTACCTTAGAGGCTTAGATTGAAAGGATTTAGATCAGGCTA
Organism: Agrochola lychnidis; assembly: GCA_963680765.1. NCBI lineage: Eukaryota > Metazoa > Arthropoda > Insecta > Lepidoptera > Noctuidae > Agrochola > Agrochola lychnidis. The sequence goes on along the minus strand of OY796869.1, from coordinate 14,009,461 downwards.
GTTCTGCACGAACGGATGCCGAACGTCGACGAATCCTAGTGGTTGATTATTTATTGGGACGGGTAGTGCTTTGGTTTCACTCTTGGAAAAATTGCAAAAATGTTGCTAGAGGCTTGCTTAACTATTTTGACATTGCCAGCGATAAATTTGTGGGTGGATGTGAGATTTATAAATCGCGAAAAAGTCGTTGCATGTGTATTTGGTATTATACAATTTTCACATTTAAATTCAGTCAAAAACTATGTAATATAAAGGATATGCAATTTATTTTTATATTAAACATAGATATATTTTGTTTCCGCGGAATACGAACAAAATTTTAATATTGCTCTGTCAATTTTGGCCTGAATACTCTTACTTGTAAAGTGAGTGTTATTAAGAGCGCTCCTAACTGCTTTATCAAGGAATACAATATTTATTTTATTTATTCATATACGAGTAGGTACCTTTGACAGGGGTTCCATATAATTTTATGGCACGTTGCCAGCATTAGATACGCGTAAATGAACTGATTGTGTGCTCATCAGCGAGGGTACGTCCTCATTAAAGGGAGGGCTCTGTCACGTAGTACCTAGGTATATAGAGGGATAAAATGCAGCCTATTCTTTTCAGTATTCCAAGGTTAATTATCATCCAAATACAAAAATAGATTTCATGGAATAACCGTAAAGAAATACGAAGCGGCAGTTCATATTTATTAGCTAACAGACAAAAATTTAATGACAGAATGTTGACATGATAAGAAAATAAATGTATTGTGTTCCTTGACGTAAGTTTTATTTTATGACATTAGTAATATAATGACATCAGTTTTTGTATATTGACTTTAGTATTGTATATTGACAGCCTTTTTATTTGTTTAGTCTGTGTATTGTCATGCACTGTATTGACATTAAAAAAAATTATTTTCATTTTATTTTTTGTTGACATTGATTTCTATTGCTATTTATTGTTAATTAATTTGTATTATGAAATGTGTGATTTTATAATTGTTTCTTTATTTTTCAGGCTTATTTAATGCAAACATTTGTACGCTCTCTGGCATAACATAGCGAACTCTTTATTATCTTTATTAATCATTATTATTGTACATCTATGTTAAACAAATGAATAAATGACTTATGACTATGACTTAGGTACATCTTATTTTCCCAGTCGAGTCGAGAATAGATCTCTCATAAATTATAATTAAGTCACTTTTGATGTCTCTCTGTGTGACCGCTTAGTTCTTCTAAGCTTAACTAAATGAAATGAGCAAATTAATGTTCATTGCTACGTAATTTTGTCGGTGTCGTGTGAACGAGAAATGATAGAAAAAACCGGCCAAGTGGGAGTTAGACTCACACACGAAGGATTCCGTACCACCGTACAATATTTAGAAAAAAACTCCGAAAAAACATGTTTCTTGTACGGGGACCTCCTTTAATTATTACTTTATTTAATTATTATTATTTGTTGTTATAGTGGCAATAAAAACATACAATCTGTAAAAATTTCTACTGTCTACCGATTACGATTCATCAGATCCAGACCACTGACAGACAGACGGATGGACAGAAAGACGGACGGACAGCGGAGCCTTAGTAATAGGGTTTCATTTGGGACACCTTGGGTAAGAAAAAAAAAGAAACAGGCACTCCGGTAGTGCCGACAGAAGGGAAAACTTGAAAAAAATCGGCACCGCGGTAATCAACGCGTTGATATCTTTTTATCGGTGTCTTTTTATGGTCAAAAGCTGGTGTCGTAACACTGTCGCGAAATCAATGGTTTTTTCTTGAAAATTACCACAATATAGACTCTCAGTACGATACCTGACTACACCCTCACGGATCGGACAGGATTTTTTTTACATGTTGTATACATATAATAACATAACATAACATCACGCCTGTAATCCCTGAAGGGTTAGGCAGAGGTGTACCTACAGTACACCCACATTTCGCCAGTTATGTTTGTCCCATGTAACAGGGGGCGAGCCTATTGCCATCAACCGGGCACAAATGTATTATTATAATGTATGCATTATATATATGAAGTACATAATATATGTACCTATATAACACTAAAATCTGCTTAATTGCTTCAATGCTCATCAATGGACCAAAAACCCAGCTCAATGAATGGCATCGCATTTTGCATTGAATGCCTTTCAAGTCTCATTCGAGGTCCATTTAGGAGCAAACATTACCTCCCAGGTATTAATAGATCGAAGGTTCCTGAATATAAACGTGCCAGCAATTAGCTTAATGAAATCAACGCCCGGTCGCTATGAAGGAATAGCTCAATTACTTATATTATGTTCTTTTTATGATGAATTATATGACAATTTAAAGGCTGCCTCTCATTTTATTGATATAATTATACTAATCCATACTATGGGCAATGGAGAGGGCTATGCTTTGAGTTTCCCTACGTGATCAAATCAGAAATGAAGAAATCCGCAGGAGAACCAAGGTAACCGACATAGCCCGAAGAATTGCCAAACTTAAGTCGCAATGGGTAGGGCACATTACTCGCAGAACGGATGGCCGATGGGGTCGAAAGGTTCTGGAGTGGTGACCGCGTACTGGAAGACGAAGCGTCGGAAGGCCTCCCACAAGATGGACCGATGACCTTGTGAAGGCTGCAGGAATCCGCTGGATGCGGAAAGCACAGAATAGGTCGAAGTAGCGGTGCTTGGGGGAGGCCTATGTCCAGCAGTGGATGTATTTCGGCTGAAATGATGAATCCATACTAATACAAATTATAAATTTGTGGTGGCATCTATATCGCCACAAGCAAACTACGCATCTAAGACCTGACGTCACACAAAAATCCTGACGTCACAAACATTCTGCATCGCACAATTAGAGGTTACCGCGCGAACAGCATATTTATATAACTTCTCCGACATCAATCTTTGGGCAGTTACCCGCCAAACACGACATCTGGCTGATCAGAGGTTCTTCCCTTTTCCATAGAGGATGAGTGAACTTTACACCCTGTTTCTCATACCTCTCAAATATCGACTAGCAACTCTGTCTATTATACCTTTTCACATCATAACGGCGGAACAAATTCCGATGAAATTAGGTACACACGGCTACACATCAAGCTATACTGTCCACTTTATGCTGATCTCGCATTGTGTAGGATTTCCGTACAATGTGAGGTCAGTTTATACTGGAAAAGTATAGCTTGATGTGTAGCCGTGTGTATGTCACCGTAAGATGACATGTACACGCGTAGATCATGACCTGGGTTAGGACTATTTTTATCTCGGTAGTACTTTCCCATGGGAAAAACGAATTTGCGCATAGGGTACGTTAAAGAGATTAAGTAAGAGATACAAATTAAGTTCTTAAAAATAATGAATAATCAAGTAGCCAACCAATTACTTTTGATTTAGGCTCCGCTCAAACTGAAGCAAATTCTGCATGGGATGCTGACGAAATTCGCTCGAGCCGATTGTGTCAACTATTTTGTACTTATGGAGGTGTTCAAACTGCCGGGAATAGTCGCCTGACTTCCTAATCATGAGAATAATAGACGCGCGCAGTTGCATCCCGTATCCCGCATGGGATTTGCCGCAGTATGGCCGGCCAGAGCTATGCCATAGCTTTGAAATTGAGCGTTTACATACATAACATAACCTCAAAATGAACAGAGCCATAGAGCTTCTTGGAAATGTGCTCGTCTGGGAAAATATATACCTAACTGTCGCTATTCTTGTTTCTGCCGCTAAGCAGCATTGCAGTGTTATATTTTGCGAGTTGTTTTATTGAGTACCTGCCAGTGAAACTGCGGGCACATAAAACTTTCATCTTTATCTCTTTGGCACTATTACGAGTGAGTTTGCATCAACCGTGCAAACAAGGAACGGGTGGGTTTGGGCGTCACACATTATATCTTGACCTGTCATTCGCCAGCCCAACCTGGTAGTTTTCACATCATGACCTGTCATTTGCTAGGACCCTGTTCACACGATACCTAATGATCAGTACGATATTTTGCTGTTTTTGGGATCGTATGCAGATTCAAATTGCATTTATTTTGTTTTGTAACTGTATATGAACAGCGGGATGTTGGCGAGTGATCCCAACTCATTACCGTAAGATATCGTACTGATTATCTTCGTGTGTACGTGGCCTACCTATTAGACAATACACCGTGAAATTTGAAACACAGTATTGCTAGAACAAACGTTGTTCAGACCATGGTCTACTACCATTCTACAGCATCCAATAAAAAAAAAACATAATTGGTTTTTGAAAAAACACAAAGTTTAAAATTTCAAGATTATCGTTACTCCCTACAACACAGACACCACGCACGGGACACAGCATAGTTCACAAGGAAATGTACCTCCATAAACGAAATTTAGTAAGCAGTAGATAATCTTGACATTTTAAACTTTGTGTTTTTGTGTTTTTTCAAAAACCAAGTATGTTTTTTTTATTGGATGCTATAGAACGGTAGTAGACCATGGTCTGAACAACGTTTGTTCTAGCAAAACTGTGATTCAAATTTCACGGTGTATACGTACTGTTGATTATTACTTTACTGAAGATTAATATTTAATTAGAAGTCTTAATTAGGTAAACATTTCTCCCACTACTCCGTGACTTCTACAGGAAAGTAATTAGCTAAATGAAATCACGCATTAATTCACAAAACCTAGCCGTAATAATATAAACTAGGCTGTCTTTTCACACCTTTTTAATTATATAGTGACGTGAATTACTTATGCGAGTAATTAATTTAGGTACCTCTATGGCTCGTTGTTTATGAATTCTATGTGTTGAATAATGGACTACTGTTGATCGCTTCTTTTGGGGTTTTGGCACAGATGAATACAGATAGGACACTCTACAGTAATTTAGGGACGAAGCTACATGTACGCGGTGAGCTCGACTTGCTGGGCCAATTCAGTGAGTGTAACGTAGTCAGAAGTCACGCGATAAGCAGTAATAGGTGCTGAGCGACTTTTTTTTGGGTAGGAAATTGTCAAATAACTTCTCCCGCTCTGAGCGGAGCGGGAGAGCTTGTCAGACTCTTACTGACTAAAACCCACCCGTGTTCTTCCTGCCTGTATGTTGCCAGGGGCCACGGTAACCCTTTCGGACAAACCCGCCACCCCGAAAGGCATCGGCCCTAGTGGACCCCTTCAGTTGTGCTGACATCTCTTTGAGGCGCGAAACACAACGCGCCGTTGACCCGGGCCTGATCCTTATCGGACGGCGAGCTACCCATTGCTCACTGGCCGCAAGCTCGTGCCTTCGGTGGCCGGGAATTGGCCTGCGATTTTCGAAGCCTAGGCGTCTCCTGCGGCAAGTGCTGTGCGACCTGAATTGAACTTTATTGTGTCGTGGTAAGAGTTGCTTTTTATTTAAATGATTATGCGGAGTGTCTTATCTGTGGCTTCGGTCTATTTTGAGCGGTGGCTTACCACTATTTTTTTACTTTTACAGAATCGTCCGTTGTTTAGATTAGCCGGCCCTAACATTTTAGTTGTTTATTTTTTCAGTGATAAACGATACTTTACTTCATAATAAATGTCTGTTGGATACGTTAGTTGTAAATCAGATGATGAAAGGTTATGTGATAAATTATAAACACTCTGTATTCACGCCTTATGCGGATGAGATTTGGATTCCGTTAAATAATATTACTATACTGTGGTATTAACCACACTAGCTATTTATCGGGTCAGTGACAACTCGGCCCGAGTCAACTGGACCCGAATAATATTACCAGATATTTCACTCCCGATTACGGTTTGGTGCGGGTACTAACACATATCTCACAGAGACTAACACGAAACCCACCAAACTATATTGTGGACCTTACACATATTAGTTCCGTGCGGAAATTACACTCGTACCCGAAGCATAGAAGCTAATCGCTTACGAGGTGTTCTGCGTAAGCGACAAATGCTGCGTCGACATAATTATAATTTAGAGTACAAAGGTACCGCTTATTTCTAAAAAAAAAATCCTGCAGACCTGTAAAAGGAGAAATGAGAAAGAAATGTAGACAATATATAGTGTGTGAGAACAAGAAAAAATATATATTTGCGAAGTCTTAAACTAACTAATTATATACTCATATAATATTAACTCAGCTTAACAGATTTGTATAAAATTTGGCACATGGGTAAACTATGACCTAGGTTAGGACATAGGATAGTTTTTATCCCGATATTCTCACGGGATCGAGACTTATGTGGGTGAAACCGTGGGCTGCGGCTAGTAGGATATATCAATAAATTAATAGATGGTGCCATCTATGAAGAAACGCGCGCCCCACTCCGCTCCGCTCCGTACTAAGGTACAGCTTACAGTACAGTAATCGCGGAGTGGAACGCGTCTTCGTGAATTGCAAGGAATATAGTGCTATCCACAATCCAGCCCATGTGCTGTTAAACTGCCCCGTGGTCGCCACATACAGGGCCAAGTACTTCGGTAACCCAGGTACCCTACGTGAGATTGTCAGTGACACCAAGGCGTTGCTGGCCTTCTTTGAGGAGCTGGGGTGGATCGAATAACAGATTTTCCCACCCGTACGCAAAATACGCGCTTTGACGTGGAGTTGCGGATACCAGCCCGTATTACCTATTTATCCACGAAGACGCGCGCGCCCTACTCCGCTCCGCTCCGTACTAAAGTACAGCTTACAGTACAGTAATCGCGGAGTGGGACGCATCTTCGTGGATTGCACGGACTATAGTGCTATCCACGAAGACGCGCTCGCCCCACTCCGCTCCGCTCCATACTAAGGTACAGCTTACAGTACAGTAATCGCGGAGTAGGACGCGTCTGCGTGGATCGCGGCACTATCTGTAGTGAAAAAGACTTTTCTGACAGTTAAAATAAAATAATTTCCATTAGATTAGTGTAACTTTTTCAATCGTAACTTTTCCGTTTCGTAAAGGACATCTCTTCAAAGATTGCAGTATTAGAGGACCATCTATTAAAGTAGATATAGTTCTGCGTTCAGCGCTCGGTGTGGCAACACGCCGAGTTCGGGTTCGCGACAAGTCAATCGTCATTTCTGAAGATGCCTGGTTGAGAGGTGAAACATTTGTCGATTTCTTTCGGGGCTTTTTTTAGCTCTTTAGAAATAGCTAAGCAGAACAGGTTACTATTGACATCTATTGTATTTTACTATGTAGATATAGCGTTTATCAAGGTTTGATCGTCATCTTACTCGCACCGCTACACCAGCTACTATTATGCTTTGGTGGAAATAGACAAATCGTTTTGTAGCTTATAAAGCTTCATCCTCATTGACCGCTTGTCTATCCTGCACTCTTGAGGAAAGGCAGCCTAATTGTTGGCATGAATTAATTATTTCGCCAAAACTACAAGACGATTTTTTTTCGTTAGTAAATCCTCAAGGGTGTCCTCTGTCTTGGGAGAATGGAAGGTTCTGTCGGACTCCTTCCGACTAAAACCCCACTTTTCCTACTATACAATGTTGCCCATCGGCATGTGCCCGTATTTTTCTGAATATTCATGAAAAATTATCGAAAAATAACTTTAAAAGGGGGGTCTTTCTTTAATATTTTTCATGTTATTTAATTTTTTAAGTTTTGAGTAGCGGTTGTCATAATTATCTACGATGTTTTTAGCTCGATTTGCATTGCGTTTATTATTTCTAAAAGCTTAGTAGTTATTTTATCGGATTAACTAACATGTTTATTAAAATTTGTCGATTATACAAAAAAAACAGAGGTGAAAACATTTTTTTCTAAATAAAAAACAGTGGCACTCCGGGAGTGCCGACAGAAGTGAAAACTTGAATAATTTCATTGTGCAAGAAATACTTTTAATAAGGTGTGTAACGGTAACGGTTTTTCCCATCTCAAAAATGCCCAACGCGCCTAAAAAAGTTTTCACTTTAAAAAACAGTGTTTTTAAAAAAACACACGTGTAAGTTCATAAAATCATCGAATTTTTTAAGTTATTTTTCGAAAGAAAATCATGAATATTTAGAAAAATGCGGGCGGGCACTTGCCCATGGGCGACATTGTATAACATGACTCGGAGGGCCGGGAGATACTTGTACATTCGCTGCACCCCCGAAAAACTACAGAACGTAGGCAACACGACAACAACGTAGCTACAACGTAGGCAACTTTAGCAATGAGTCACATACACGATAGTATATGTCGCATCAGCTGATAACAGGATAATCTTTGTCACCACAAATGGCAGAACATGCAATTAAATCGTCCAAATGTTGATTACAAACCACAGCCTAAAATAGTCGCAAATGTTTTCATTACAATAAACCAGTGCGCCCATGTTTTAAACTAATGTACCAATTTACCTACTGTATTAATGATATTCATTCTAATTGAATTTCAAATGTTGTGCCATATGTGAGAGTTATTGTTTAATTATGCTGGGATATAATTATTAGATTTTTTATGGGCTAATGTATCCGATTTGCTTCGGAAAGCACGTTAAGCCGTTGGTCCTGGCTGTCATTCGTAGATCTTTAACTGTCAAACGGGTAGCTTAAAAGTTTTACAACCAGTCTTGCCAAGAGGTATCGTGTTACCCCTTAGGTAACTAACTGGGTTGGGGAGATCATACAGGCGCTCGCGCGCGGTTGGTCACAGTTCTAACCTAACCTAACCCATTTCACCCAGTTCACAATTCAAAAAAATAAATAAAATGAATGAATGAATGTTCATGAAAAATTGTAGAAAAATAACTTTAAAAAACCGGCCAAGTGCGTGTCGGACCACGCACAATGAAGGGTTCCGTAGTTGGGATGAATTTATCCCAAAAACAAACTTAACTTTGTAGTTGAAAAATATGTTCTCCCATACGGAATGTATGGGAAAACATGTTTTTCCAACTGCAAAGTTAAGTTGGTCGATTATTACTCGTTAACCTGTAGAGCCTACTTAGCTGTGATAGTTTTCCTTTTAATTTCGTTATATAAACTACTGTTGTGATTTTTTTCACACACCCAAAACCAACCATTTAGCCGGCAGGGGGGGGGGACACTTGACTCTAACAAAAATTAGCACTTTAAAGCTTAATATTTCGCAAACGAATCCCTGAATCTAAAAACGGTGTTCACAAACTCGCAATATTTTTGAAGGACCTTTCCAATGATAGCCCTCACCATGGGGTAAAAAAATAAAAAAAATAAATATCACGTGTATGAGAGGTACCCTAAAAAAAATATTTTTCATAATTTTGTTTTACCACTTTGTCGGCGTAATTAATATGTATACTTATGCCAAATTACAGCTTTCTAGTACTAAGGGTCTCGGAGCTAGACCGCGGACAGACAGACAGACAGACGGACATGACGAAACTATAAGGGTTCCTTGTTTACTACGGAACCCTAAAAAGGAGACCCCCTTTTAAAGTTATTTTATTTTAATTATATTATATTTTATTTTAAGTTATTTTTCGATCATTTTTCATGAATATTCAGAAAAATTCGGGCGGGCACATGCCCACGGGCGCACATGCACATGGGCGACATTGTATAATTATTTTTTATTCTTTTATTTATTTTGTAATCCCCTAGTGGGATTTATACATATATGACCGTAGGTGTGTCAGTGGCATCACAGCGGGCCCTATCAGAATACCAGCGCTGCGGTATTTTTTTTTTTTAAATATTGCAGCATTATGCTGAGATAGGAGTCTTCTTGGCCTCGCACAGGTCGTTATTATCTTTTTTGTTAGTTTAACATGATCCTTTTTATTTTTTATAACTGTATGTATTTTCTGTGCGTGTCCCAAATAAAATATTTTTCTTTCCTTCTTATTTCGTACTGTATGCATGACGTCATATTTTTATTTTATTTTTTTTTTTAAACGTTGCCCCACAATAGGAATTTCTCCTGTATCGTGGGTGCGATTACAAACATTTAAACTCACATACACAAACAGCCAGACCCGGAACAACTACTTGTAGGTCATACAAATATTTGTTCCGTGCGGGAATCGAACCCGCGACACGCAGCGCAACAGTCAATCCCTTAACCACTGCGCCAACCGTGCCGTATATACCGTGCCGGATATATTTTATTCAAAGAGCTTGGTTGCCTATAAGGTTATAGAGGCTTTTTTTAGCACAAAGCATTGCGCTTTCCTTTGAAGCCTACGTCAATCAGTCCTGTTATTGCGAAACATATTTGTTTTTGCTTGTTTTTTGTTAAGGCACTGACATTTACGTCACGTTCTATACTAATCCACTTTGCGATATACTATATACAACGAACGAGTCATCATGTATGTAGGACTAGAAAACAAAATATTTAGCTTTTTAGGGTTCCGTATCTCAACAAAATGGTTGAGCTGGATGGTGCTGATCCACGCGTCATGTTCGTGAACGGGCGCCGTCAGTTGAGACTGGTCATCTCTTATCTGCCAGGGCTTATTTTTAATCTTATATTTTCAATTGCTTTGATCATTTTTTGTACATTGTTCTCACATATAGAAGCAACAAGAATAATGTACCCAGAATTTTGTAATATCTATATTTAAAAGAGTGGCCTTGGAGTTTCTTGCCCGTTCTTCTCCATAGAGATCTACGTTTTGGAATGGGCAACTGGCTTCAACTTTCTGACTAACTGACCGATTCTTTGACAATTCAAAAGTGCCTGTAAATGGTTTAATTGAAATAAATGCTTTGAGTTTCAAAAGGAAAAAAACGGAACCCTTATAGGATCACTTCGTTGTCCGTCCGTTAGACTGTCAAGAACCTTTTCCTCAGAAAGGCGTGAAGGTATCAAATTGAAATTAATATCTAATACGTAAGTCTATGGTCTCTTGGAGCTCTAAAAAAATCAACCTTCTAAGTCAACGCAATAAAAAGATACGGCCATTTATGCGACATATTTTGTTGCGCACAAATAAAACAAAACCGGGTAAAACCAGTATAGGGTACTTCCCGTTGACGTAGAATCATGAAATTTGGCAAGAAGCAAGGTCTCACAGCACATGTAAAGGAAAAAGACCGAAAACAGTTAATTTGTGGATTTATCAAAAAAAAAAAAAATCGATTACAAACTTACAGTTGGGAATTGACCGTGACGTATATCAATGTATGGGAGAATATGTTTTTCAACTCCAATGTTAAGTTTGTTTTTGAGATAAATTCATCTTAACTACGGAACCCTTAATTGTGCGTGGTCCGACATTCTGTTTTTTTTTAAGTCCCATTTTATGACACAAATTTTTTTTTGCTCGACCGTCTTATTGAGTATTAAAAAATATTGGACACGTATTTTTTCTTTTTTGATGATACATTGAGTTAAAATTTGGCATGACGTTACGCCTTACTAGATTTAATACTGAGTTGTGACGTAGCGATCCCCCACCCCCCAACTTTAATGCGTGTTTTCTTAGTTACCTTTGATTAATATGATAAAGCAAAAAATACGTGTCTAATATTTTTTTATTATCTGAAAGACGGACTAAATAGAATTTCTTTTTTTTACCTAGGCAACTACCGTATTGCGATTATCACTGAACTCTGTAAATAGGTAATTATTATTAACAATTCAACAACATCAGCCTATTATTGTTCCACTGCAGGACAAACACCTCTTCTCATACAGAGAAGGCAGGAACATTGATCACCGCACTAGCTCAATCAAGGCGGGTTGGCGATTTCATACTTAGTACCTGGGCGACCGAGCTCTGCTCTGGTGAAAATAGAGAATGCTCATTAGGATAGTACATACTAATTCCATGCTACCATGATAGTAGGTACTTACTAATTCCATGCTGCCATGTCATTATTCTAAGCCAGCCATCTTGTTTTTAAATTTGTGCGACCGAGCTCTGCTCGGGTGAAAATACGGAGAAATAAATTTTCCCAGTTATGAGACCTAGCTAGATCGATTTTTCGCTCCCGTAAACCCCTATATTGCAACTTTAATCGAAAACAGCTCTCTATTTATTATTTATATTTATTTTATTTATTTAAACTTTATTGTACACCACAAAAATACATAACAAAAATAAATCAAACATTAAAAATATACATCGCTTTCCGCGATCTCTTCCAGGCAACCTTGGAATGGACAATGATTTGCCTGGACATAAAATGGGGCTGTCATTGGTGCAATAATAAGTATATAATATACTAGAATAGATACACACATATATGTATACATGTCCTAAATAATAAATACATACATACTTACTAAATATAATAAGCAACAAAAATATATAAACACAAATATTGCTTATTTAATAATATAGAATATTCACTATACGTCCAGGTGTTTTCACGATGTTTTTCCTTCACCGATGTTAGTAATGTCCAATATAAACTCAGAAATTATTATCAAATAATAACTTAGACAAAACAATCACCCATTGATGGATGAGATGTGTAAGCAAAGCCATCCAATTACGTATGCTTATCGAATTTATATCACACCAATATCGCTTAAAGGCGATATTATTATCTTAACCTATCGCTTAGCGACTAACTTTGCCACGTACCCGACTTAACAATTGTAATTATTATGATTAGATTAGCAGTTGATACACTATATTGGGAAACCGTTAATGTCATGGGCCTTGTAAGTTTAGGGTAAGTAGGTAGTCCTATAAGTCCTTATTTTGATGTTATTTCCACTTAAACAAACATCAACTTTATGCCAGTGTAAATAAAGTTGATTATAGACTGAGTAGTACTGTTGAAAAAGTCGTAAGAAATATGAACTTGTAGCGCATACTGAACCTCTTATAGAGGCATCGTGACCCCCAGGGGGTCGCTATGCCTCTATAAGGGGGTCGAAAGGCCTCAGAAAAGGAAAAAAAAGTTTAAAAATATTTTTTTAACTTTGTTTTATTGCTTTAACTAATTCTAGCAGATTTTCTTTTAGGTTGGTTCCCAAACTTGCCTCGTCTATAGCTGCATTTAAAAACGTAATTACGTTACTGGGAAATCCCTCGTAGTCATAACCCTCATAAATTCATCAATTATACGACATAAAATTTACTTAAAATATACTTAGGATTTAATTAGAAGGCGAGTAGTAGGATACGTTGTCCCCATAATTCCATTGTATCTCTTTTCCGTGGAGGCGTTTGGCGATGTAATATGTCTGTTAATTATGTAATTAGCCGATAACTAATTATATTTTATTTTTTTTATTGTACGGATTTGATATTTGTATTATAAAAAAAATCATACTAAGTCGCGAAAAAAATTTCATACTAAGGGGGTCGCGTCATGAAAAAGGTTGAAAAACACTGGTATAGTTTAGTTAAAGTTAACTGTAGTCTGCAATTAAAAAATCGGTGTCAATATTCTTCTATTTTATTTTTAGAAAGAAGAAACAGTTTTCAAAACAAATAAATAAGTACTGAGTTTTGAGCTTCTAAAAATATTATGACTTCTTTCTCTCCGAGTCAAAAGCATTACTAGAGTTAAGTATTTAGTATTTCTTATTTTTTCATCGTAAATATATTCTACTTTTACTCCGACTAGAACTTAACCGTATCTTTTTCGATAAAATAGGCATGACGTCACTCTGCGCCACAAAATAAAGTCATTATCGGAATCAAAATGGCTGTTTACCGCCAAAACAGAACAGTTACCATATCCACAGCCGTTTGAAGTACTATCCCCTCCATTTTAAGCGTCTTTATGTCCTTTCTAACCTCGTCACGTCTCTGCAATGGTAATCTAAATCCATTTTATTTGACATCTAAGACTGCCAAATGACACTGATTACTATCGAAGAAGGAGCATCGTGGAAAATTTGGAAAATCGAAAAGTGCTCATAACGCTCATTCAAAAATAGAAGAATAAACGACTTTTCATGAAGTACGTTTTGACTGCTTTTCTTTCTACCCATCAATATGGGTAAAATTTCTCACCTCGCAATCTTTACGTACTGTCAAAGACTATTTAGGTTTGCTTTGTTGGTTGCTAGGCTACGGAAGAGGGTCGAAGTTGGAAATATTATATTAGTTAGTTTTTTATTAATTTTAATTAAACTACTTTGAATAAAAAAGCCATTTTCAATAGGGTTCCTCCTATGGCAAAAAAAAATGTCTTAAGTAATTGATTTTCTCACAAGCTACAATGTTTTCAGGTTTCATACATTGATTGACTGGAACTTTTTTTTAAAACTATTTTGATGATTTTTTCGTTTCTGATACATTAAATAATTTTTTGAAAAATACGGTAATAATCTTCATTAAATTATGAAATGAAATGAAATTGTTTATTCTGTAAATAGGATATCGGAATCACTTTTACACGTCATATAAAAAAATATTAAAAATAAGCTAGATGAGTTCGGCGTTTCCTATCTGACTACTCTGAGAAGAAAGACCGAAACAAATTCAGAGGTCGCCATCTATACAATGGTATATAAATTAAGTAGGTTCTGTGTACTAGCAGGAGTGTAACAGTAATAAATAATTAAAAACACTAGAAAAACACGCTTTTATAAATGCACGTAAAAACAAAAAATTCGTGATCAAAGTTCATTACAAGACTTTTCTAAGAAATCCAAAACAGCTATGATACGATTTTCTATCATGAAGTTCCAGTTCATATTTTCCGGCTCCATCATCAGATCAGTTTGACAGTACCATATTATTGTAGTGTCATCAGAACTACATAAAGCTGCCAATTTTCATTACGCTACGACCCTTGGAAGATGGTTAAATTAGTTACCTTAGATTCCATTACATAGTTACATACAGGTCGACCTAACAAAAGCGTGATAAAACAGTTGCAGAAAGGAGGCAAAACAAATTTTTCGATCACAGAGCACTCTCTAATGCTTCGCATTATGAGTTGTACAATAAATAAAAAAAGCCTTATATTTATTACAAAAAAAAAAAGGAGAGGAAAAGAACAGAAAATGCGTACAAAGGTGATGCTTATTTCTACGTTTTGTTAAGTCCTAAAAACTGTGCAAAGCAGCAGCGGGGTTGCTTGTGATAAAATAAATGGAATATAGTTAATGATTGGTGGCATCGTTTACAGACTGCCATACAAATACTAGTGCTGTGTTATACTGAAGGAGCTCGTGGCTAAGTACTAACAACCACACGGGTCAATCCATCTGGTTAAGCTACGCTTGCCGGGGTTGATCCATGGATGGTTGACCATTTCTACATAACGAAACTCCGCCGTGCCTCGGAAAGCACGTTAAGCCGTTGGTCCCGGCTGTCATTCGTGGATCTTTGACAGTCGTCACGGATACTCAGAAGCCCGAAGCCAGTCTTAGTAAAGCGTATTGTATTACCAAGTTACTGGGTTGTGGAGGTCAGATAGGCAGTCGCTCCATGGAAAATACTGGTATTCAGCTGCATCCGGTTAGACTGGAAGCTGATCCCAACATAGTTGAGAAAAGGCTTATTGGAATATGAACATAAACCTAACCTCGTTATTCCTGAACGATTCGCGCGCTCCTATAATAGTGCGTTTCTCAACGATCACTAAAACTGTCAGCTATTAACTTTTCCGCATAGTCACTCTTAGAATTGTTCTCCCGTTGTAATCGTATATTAAACTATTCAATACTTTATATCTTTCTGTTTCATTACATTAAGGCCAGGCAGATTGATTGCTGTGACATTCTGGCTACTCATTATTGATTTGAGTTTGTAACATTGTTACTTTTGAGTAGCGTCGTGGACTGGCGTAGACGATTGGAAATCGATCGCCGATTTGCGTCTGATTCCTGTCGGATTCAATCTACATGCAAAGTTGCAGTCTCAATCGTCATGCAAAATATGCAAATGGGTGACAATCGACTAGACCCGGAAAGACTATGTTATACATCATGCACGTCCAAAAATGAACGGTTTGACATTAAAAAAAAACGCCTAAGTGCGTGACGGACCACGCACAGTTAAGGGTTCCGTAGTTGAAATGAATTTATAAACCCAAATACAAACTAAACTTTGTAGTTGTTTAGTGGTATGAGGAACAGAGTGTAAATAAAGTTCACTCATCCATCATAGAAAAGGGAGGATCCCCCAACCAGACGGGTGTTGTGTCTGGTTTTTGCGCACAATATTGGGAGATTTAGTGTGGATTTCACTAATGAAATTGAACGCGTTCAGCACATCTAAACGCGTTCAAGAGCTGTCACTGTACAATATTCCATAACAATTTTGACACTGACAACTCTTGAACGCGTTTTAGAAATGCTGATCGCGTTTAGATTCATTCGTGAAATCAGCCCTTACCATGTTAATTTAAGAACATAGACTTCTTATAGGTTTTCCTGTTATCTATAAGTATAGAAATATTTTTTTTTTTTTATAATTTTTAGGCTCAATAGTTTCGGAGATAAGGGGGGGAATGGTAAAGTTTCATCTATTTTCTTAAATATCCCGAAAACTATTTATTTTAAAATTATGAAAAAATATATTTGAAATCCTCACGCTCTATTCTTTTGATATGTCACACAATACTTACAGAAAACAAAACTTTTTTTTCAATTTGTTCCCAAATAGTGAGGCCCTTTTCGAAATTCATATATTTATTTACGTTACACGATTATGTTTAGGTCACAGAAATTGATATGTGTATCAAATTTTAACTTAATTGGTCCATTAGATTCGGAGCAAATTGGCATGGACAGACAGACAGACAAACGAGTGATCCTATAAGGGTTCCGTTCTTTCCTTTTGAGGTACGAAACCCTAAAAATTACAGTTTATTTTTGGTAATTAATAACAGAAACAAGAAAGCTAATTTCCGTCCCGTTTTGGTCATCATAATTAGTTTAATATTCAACTGTGGAGAAAGGATCTCCAAGACATAAGTCTGAATACCAATTAATTTCACCTTTTGTCACCGATTATAGTTCACTCAATCATTGGATCAGTTATTATAGTAGCTCGTCTGCACATAGAATAACATAGGTACTTTGAAAGATCTAGCTCAGAAGAGGTTTTAATACCTGAGACGTAGGACGAAAATGGTACAATAACGTAGATCGGAAATAAAAGGAATACATAAAAACCTGCTTATCTTACAGTCGTTATGTTCGATTGGGAGGCTTATAGGACGATTCTGACGTCATTTGTAGGTATTGTTGCTGGATTTAGAACCAAAATCTAAATCTAGATACTTGAAAGATTAAGGGTGAATTTCACCGATGAAACTGAACGCGGTCAGGATATTCAAACCTAGTTTAAGAGTTGTCCGGTGTCAATTATATTCCACAACAATTTAATGACACTGACAGATCTTGAACGTGGTTTGGACGTGCTGATCACGTTCAATTTCCTCGGTGAAATTTGCCCTAAGTCTATAGAAGGTTTTACAGAAACAATTTCACAGTTTAATACATAACTAAATAATTAGGTATAGAAAAAAAGCCTTACTAGACAACAAATGCGCATCTAGAAAGGCTTATATGTTTTTTATTTTTCTCGAATAAAACCCCTCTTCCTTTTAAGCTATTGCATAGCTTTTATCGCGGGCTTTGAGCGCGGCGACCGAATCAAGAAATTCCGTAACGAAAATAAAACCTAACACCCCCCACTCCGCCTACCATGTTTTGTTTTATGTCATCATCTGTCACCATCCCAATTATAGCGTTGACAAATAGGAAGAATGGAGGTTATAAATGCTATGCAATAGCTTTACCGCGGCAGTCCCCGAGTGCCACAGGTCTTTTTTTTTTTTTGCTTGTTTTATAATTACGTTGTGTTGTGTACTTTTTGTCGTGCTAAATAAATGTACTTATTTTCTTTCTTTATTTTTCTTTAAATGCATCCCTTCTTCTTACAGCGGTTGTACAGGACTACTCTGCGTTCGTTGAAAATAATAGCAATAATTGTTCATCTCTCGTCAATTCATACTAGCTTTTGCCCGCGGTTTCGCCCGCGTTTTACCGGGATTAAAAGTACCCTATATGTTAATCCAGGTTATAAACTATCTGTGTGCAAAATTTCATCCAAATCCGTTCAGCTGTTTTTGCGCTAATCCGGAACATACATCCAGACAAACAGACAAACTTTCTAAAACTATATTTATCGGCATCAGATTCGTTCCCACACCTCGCAGCAATTACTTTTTTTTTTAATTATTCAATGTAGAGTTTTGACTTCGTTACTATTTTATTTAATAAGGTAGCGGGGTAACGGGCCGGATCAACTCAGGATGGATGAAATGGCGACAGGTCACTGGAACAACTTGCGACCCACGGATGCCCACCAAGTTAAAGGGCAAAATCTACAAGTCCGTGATAAGGCCTGTCGTATTGTATGGATCGGAATGCTGGGCCGTGAAAAAGACGGATGAAAAAAGATTGCATGTAGCGGAGATGAGAATGTTGAGATGGATGTGTGGAGTGACAAAAATGGATAAAGTAAGAAATGAGTATATAAGAGGAAGTTTAAAAGTGGCGCCAGTGACAGAAAAGTTGAAAGGAAATCGTTTGGCCTGGTATGGGCATGTAATGAGGAGAAAAGAAACGCATGTGACTAAAAGAGTAATGAATATAAATGTTGATGGATGGAGCGGGAGAGGAAGACCAAAGAAAAGATGGATGGATTGTGTGAGGAATGATATGAAAGAGAAGGGAGTGAATGATAGCGTGACGTTTGACAGGGGAGAGTGGAAAAAGAAAACGTGTTGCGCCGACCCCAAGTAACATGGGACAAGGGCAGAAAGATGATGATACTATTTTATTTAATAAATGTATAGATTTATTCAGACAAGAAAACAAATTCAAAGTTCTATAGGCATTTTAGAGCTGATAGTAATTGTATTATTCGTGAGGTTATTATTTTGGTAGTCATTGAATACCTACTTTACTTTACCCATAGCCTCAAGCCAAACATTGCACCTACATCAAAAACAATAATATTCTCGGTAATAAAAACTTCTTAATTCAAACGAAACGGAATGTGTACTCATTGTAAACCTTTTAGTACAAGACCTCAAGGGCACGAAAACGTTTTAAAACGTAAACGCGTTTACCCGTTTATGGTCACAACAAATTCGACCGAATTCCGGTAAGGGAATTGGAATCTGTGCCGAAGGAAAATAAACCCTATTTTGTTAGTGGTAAGGTTCACAGCAGATCAATTAAAGCAATTTCCATTTTTGGAAGGTAAGGGCTGCTACTCACCACAGTTACGAGTTCTCCCCACAAATTGAGTTCTGCTGATTTGCGGAAAGTTAATTGGTCACTTTAAATAATTGTTGCGGCTGTCATAAAACATTTCGGTGTCAAGATAAGAATTAAAACAATGAGAAATGTCTAACGGCCGAAAACTCGAAACTAACATAAGGTTTAATTTCCAATGAACTGCTATGTCTCACACTGAAAATTTCACTTAATGTACGGGGAGAAGCATGACTTCATGAAGTTAAATGTAAAATCTTATAGTATCTGTCATTGCTTCATTTTTAATTATTTTTACCTATTGTGGTATAGTAATCATAATCCAGGTACATCGTCTTCCCGGGTCGACGGCGCGTTGTGTTCCACGCGCGCCTCAAAGAGATGTCAGGAGAATTGACGGGGTCCGCTAGGGCCGATGCCTGCCGGGGTTGCGAATAAGGCCGAAAGGGAAATCGTGGCCCCCGGCAACATGACAACTGAAGGAACACAGGTGGGTTTTAGTCAGAAAGAGTCTGACATGCCCTCCCGCTCCACCCAGAGCGGGAGAAGTTATTTGATAACTTCCCACCCAAAAAAATAAAAGTGCATTGTCTTCATCATCATCACACATTTATAATTATATATTTAATGTATACAAAATATTGTAAAACATTTTAAAAGAGTAACAGTAGAGTTTCTTGCCTATTCTTCTCCATACGAAAACTACCTTTTGGAAGGGGCGACTAGAATCAATTCTATTATTTGGACATTTTTCGTTCAAAAGTGCCTTTTATGCGCCAAATTGAAATAAATTATTTGACTTTGACTTAACTTTGACTTTGAAAAAGAAAGAAAACTTGTTTATTCTCCACAAACAAAAAGCACATTAAAAAATTTACATTAAATACACACATACAATCAATCTGCCTAGCCTTTTCCCAACTATATTGGGGTCGGCTTCCAGTCTAACCGGATGCAGCTGAATACCAGTATTTTAACATGGAGCGACTGCCTATCTGACCTCCACAACCCAGTACCTGGGTAATACGATACCCCTTGGTAAGACTGGTTGTCAGACTTTCGGGCTTCTGACGACCCGTAACGACTATCAAAGATCCACGAATGACAGCCGGGACCAACGGCTTAACGTGCTTTCCGAGGCACGGAGGAGTCTCGGTATGTAGAAATGGTGGAATGGTTAAATACACACATACAAAGGTATGTAAATGTCGTTTGCAAATTAAATTTTAACTAACGATATTATTTAGAAATATTATAACATCACGCCTGTATTCTCCGAAGGGTTAGGCAGAGGTGTACCTAATAGTACACGGTGTACTATAAGTGCACCGTGGGTGGGTGTATAGATTGTGCAATGCACGAAGACGCGCCCCACTCCGCGATTATTGTACTGTAAGCTGTACTTTAGTTACTGTAGTTATCATGGCTGAGACCATGGAGAAACTCAGTACAATGCTCGATGACCTCAGTAGAGCCTCCGAAAGAGTGGGTCTTAAAATGAACATGGACAAGACAAAAGTCATGTCAAATGCCCATGTGACACCCACTCCCATGAAGATCGGAGACGCTACGCTCGAAGTTGTGGACGAGTATGTTTACCTAGGACAAATTGTCCAGCTAGGTAGGTCCAACTTCGAGAAAGAGGTCAATCGTCGAATCCGACTCGGCTGGGCAGCGTTCGGGAAGCTACGCAATATCTTTTCGTCCCACATACCACAGTGTCTCAAGACGAAAGTCTTTGACCAGTGCGTGTTGCCAGTGATGACCTATGGTACTGAAACGTGGTCGCTCACAATGGGCCTTATCAGAAGGCTAAAAGTCACCCAAAGGGCAATGGAGAGGGCTATGCTTGGAGTTTCCCTACGTGATCGAATCAGAAATGAAGAGATCCGCAGGAGAACCAAGGTAACCGACATAGCCCGAAGAATTGCCAAACTTAAGTGGCAATGGGCAGGGCACATTGCTCGCAGAACGGATGGCCGATGGGGTCGAAAGGTTCTGGAGTGGCGACCACGTACCGGAAGACGTAGCGTTGGAAGGCCTCCCACAAGATGGACCGATGACCTTGTGAAGGCCGCAGGAATCCGCTGGATGCGGAAAGCACAGAATCGGTCGAAGTGGCGGTGCTTGGGGGAGGCCTATGTCCAGCAGTGGACGTCTTTCGGCTGAAATGATGATGATGAAGCTGTACTTTAGTACGGCGCGGAGCGGAGTGGGGCGCGTCTTCGTGGATTGCACTATCTATACACCCACCCACGCTACTACTACTGCCATGTACACCCACATTTCGACAGTGGGTGTAGAAATCTTATGCTTTGTACTTTTCCATTAAAAGTAAAAGCCTGACGTCGGTTAAAATCAATGAAAAGCTAAAAATAACATAATTATTAGTTCGTTACTCCGTTCACGATATTATATTAACCTACAAAATGAACAAGTATGTTATGAATCATTATCATGGCCATCTGGATATTAACTGAATGTATGGCAAAGTTCTTTAGCTGTGCTGCTTCTCTGTTCGATACCTATAAATAAGTTTAATGCTTAACCTGAATCGTTATAAGGAAAAAACGGAACCCTTATTGAATCCCTTGTTTGTCTGTCTGTCTGTCCGACTGTCACAGCCAATTTGCTCCGAATCTAATGGACCGATTAAATTGAAGTTTGGTACACATATGGATTTCTATGACCCAAATACGAACGTGTAACGTAAATAAGTGAATTTTGAATATAGGGGTCACTTTTGGGGGACAAACCAGAAAATTAAAAAAAAAATGTTTGGTAACAGTACCGTGTGACATATCAAATGAAAGGGCTTATTGCGAGAATCTTAAACATATTTTTTATATAATTTGAAAATAAACACTTTTAAAGATATTTAAGAAATTCGATGAAAATTGATCATTCTACTGGACCTAAAATTTTGAAAAAAATACATAGTATGGCTCTTTACTCATAAATTACAGGAAAATCTATAAGAAGATTATGGTCTTAAAATAACACGGTAAATCTCTCAATATTGTGCGTACAAACTTACATTTTCAGTTAGAAAGTATGGGAGAACATGTTTTTCAACTATAATGTTAAGTTTGTATGTGGGATAAACTCATCCCAACTACGGAATCCATCATTGTGCGTATTCCGACACGCACTTGTCCGGTTTTGTTGTGCTGCATAGCCACAGTAGTGTTCTATGAGTGACATAATGACAAATAAATTAATTATACTTATGCCTTTCTTCACCGACACTTACACGAAAATGAATCCCTAAATAAAAGTGTACTGTTGGATTTTCAACGCTGGGCTCAGCGCCGAGAGTTGAAAATCCAACAGTGCATTTTTATTTAGGGATTAATTCAGGTAGTTTTTGGTGAAAACGGGCATTAATCTGTTTTGTTTGTTTATCAGTGGTGGCCCAGTGGTAACGGCTCCGACTTACGAGTAAATAGGTCGTGCCACCACTACTGCTCTCAAAACGGTGAAGGAAAACATCGTGAGGAAACCGGCATGTCCTAGAACTAAAAATTCGAAGATATGTGACATCTCTACCGAACCGCACTGGACCCGCGTGGTAGATTACAGCCCACTCCCTCTCGGAGAGAGGAGGCCTGTGTCCCAGCAGTGGGGACATTATAGGCTGATTTTGTCTATGCTATTTTATTTAACACCAGTTGCAAAATATTTAATTTTTGATAACTCAAGCAAATGACAGGCTAACCCTTCCTTTGCTACGGTTGTCAAAAGGCTTGTTAGTAACCTCTTACTTTCTAATAAAATTAATATTTGATTGCAAGTTCCCCTGAGAAACATAAGTTGTCAACCCAGGGTGAAAACGCACCTAAAATGGCTGTGGTATTGAAAAAGCAGAAGACCTAATACAACACCCACCCACTGGGTTTTTGTTTATTAAAAACCTTGCCATTAATCACAAAATTTTATGCACTTCATAAACACGAGCGTATAAAAGCTTACAGCTTATAATAAATTACTTAAATAGTCATCATATCAAAGTTTGCAAACCCTATACCATTAACACAGTTGAAGCTAACCCCTTATTTCCATTTTCAAATAATATCAGTGAAAAATAAATTCAAAAAATATCTATGACAAAAAGTATTCTATCCTCGTTCGTTCAGAAAAGAAATCTGTCGCACGATGACGAAGGCATTATGCATGCAAATTGGAATTGGCTGCCGTTCGGAAACCCGCGAAGTGACGTTTTACTGTCGAGCTTTTTTTTAATTGACAATAATCTAGCTATCTGATATTAATTTGTAAATTCTGATTATGAAGATGAAATAGAATGTACTGTGCCTTATTTATTTTTCATTTCTAATCGTTTTAAGCTTCTCTTTTTCAGAGATTCTTAAGAAAGGGACCTTCCGGGAAGTAGGCATGGGCGTCATTTAACGTCACTAGTTACAATAACTGGCTACGGGGCATGTAACCGAATAACTAGTTTCGAGTCACACATAAACACGTGATTTTTGTAACTAGTTACATCACAATGCAGTGATCGAATGAAAAGAGTAAAACTAAACAAAAGTACGTTGCGAGCGCATGTTGTTTCTTTCGCGCGTAATAACTTTTCTTGCGCGCAATAATACCGCGAATGTGTCATTTTTGACAAAAATATTTTTAAATGCTTGATCACGTATTTGAACGTGTAGAATGAAGTAAAACAAAAATCTGATTTTCGTCAAAAATGTCACAATCGCAGTACTGGATGCCGAGCGACGATGTGTAACTACAAAACTTATTCGGTCCAAAAACTTAAATGTAACGTATTACGTAGGTAATAATTTATATTTTTGTTTCGCAAATAACTGTGATACTCGAAGTATTACAGTTATTTGCGAAACGAAATCACCAAATAGAATTTGAAAAATATTATAACTAGTTACTAAAATCACTAGTTTTCAAAACCGGTGACGTCCTCGAAGTCACTAGTTACGTTACGTTTCGAGAAAATCACGTAACGACCCACCCCTACCGGGAAGCACTTCTACGGACAAGTGAAACAGTGCGAGTTGAGAGTCAAAAATTTAATTGTAATTCGTATCGACATTTTTTTGGAGTTGAGTTGCAGATAGACAGCTTTATCCACCAAATAATTTAAAATAGCTTTAGCCACTAATTATTTTAAACTTTCTTTCCAGGTAACTCGTAAAAAAGACAGCAAATAAAAAATCGAGAACATTCCAAAAACAGCAATTTAATTCCAAAACAATTTAGCACGAAAATTCATTCGTGTACCAACAAAGTGTGTAATCCTAACATTCCTGAAATTGGTAGACTGATCCTAACCTTTATCGAACTTTGAGCTCGAGTGGACAGAGTTGTGACAAAAACCCAATTAAACTTTATTGTTCCTGGATCTAATCCGTTCTAGTTTTAAGCCACAGGTAATAGAGCAAACGTGAGCTACGTGTGAGGTGGCTTAAAGGGTATTGCGAACCTTTTTAAAAATCATTTCGTTTTGAAATCACCGCTAGGAAGCTCTTGTGTTATGCTGGGTGCTGAGCTCTGTATTGGCGAGGTGGGCACACGCTTCAGTGCCAAAGATGTGGCTAAGGTCATCAGGTCTATGACTAGAGGTAAGTCCCCTGGTCATGACGGGCTCAGTATCGAGCATTTACAATACGCCGGTCCTCACTTGCCAAGGGTGTTGGCGCTGCTGTACAATTTATGTATTGGTCATTCATACTTGCCTACCGATCTAATGAGGACAATCGTGGTTCCTATTGTTAAAAGTAAAACAGGTGATCTTTCAGATAAGGGGAACTATAGACCTATTTCTCTAGCGACCACAGTCGCTAAGGTGCTTGATGGCCTGCTTGATACACAACTAAACAAACGTCTTGTGCTGCACGACAATCAGTTCGGGTTTCGGCCAGGACTTTCTACAGAAAGTGCAATTCTGTGTCTAAAGCAGGCCGTTAGGTACTACACTAAAAGAAGAACACCTGTTTTCGCTTGCTTCCTCGATCTGTCTAGGGCCTTTGATCTGGTTTCCTACGATATATTATGGAAGAAACTTGAAGCTATAAGCTTGCCTATCGAGCTTATAAGTATCTTCAAGCATTGGTATGGAAACCAGATCAATAATGTTCGGTGGGCGGGTGTGCTGTCGGAGCCTTATCAATTGGAGTGCGGAGTGAGACAGGGGGGGTTGACCTCCCCTGCCCTCTTCAATTTGTATATGAATGCCCTGATTGAGGCGCTTAGCAGTCATCATGTCGGTTGTCATATTGACGGCGTCTGTGTCAATAATTTAAGTTACGCAGACGACATGGTGCTGCTGAGCGCGTCAGTCGGCGGTATTAGGACACTATTGGCCACATGTGAACGCTACGCAACAGAACATGGGCTATTGTATAACGGTCTGAAAAGTCAGTTTATTGTCTTTGAGGCGGGGACCAAGTATGATCTTGATGTGCCTCCAATTCGGCTAAACGGTGTTCCTCTTGAACGAGTGGAACAATTTAAATACCTAGGTCATTTGGTCACCACTGACCTTAAAGACAATTCTGATATTGAAAGGGAACGGAGGGCTCTGTCCGTGCGTGCGAATATGTTAGCCCGCAGGTTTGCACGTTGTACTGTGGACGTAAAGGTGACGCTCTTTAGAGCATTCTGTACCACCTTCTACACGTGCAGCTTGTGGGAGAAGTATTCGCGAGCATCGTATGGAGCCCTTCGTGTCCAATTTAATAATGCATTCAGAAAACTGATGGGGCTGCCATGGCGTTGCAGTGCGTCAGGGATGTTTGCGGCGGCGCGTGTAGATTGTTTTTATACTTTAATGCGCAAGCGCGCTGCATCCATGGTGGCACGAGTCATGGCTAGCCCCAACAGGGTTCTGAAAATGATAGCTGACAGAGTGGACTGTCCATATATAATTCACTGTTGTCAGTTACATGTGTCACCGTATTGTGTTGTTTACTAACACGTAGTTTTTAAGGATATTGTTACTAACCCTCTATGAGTCTTGGCTCGAAATAAAGTTTTTAATTTAATTTAATTTAATTTAAAGCCGAATTCAATAGAATCTATAATACAGCATTCACGGAAATAATGATGAAGAACTACTCTGGAATATTGAATTTCGCTCGGATCTTGAATGTCAAAATGTATCGTGTTTTCTATTAAGAATAGTATTTCCATTATTTTCTGTTGAATATTATACTGCTTCTCAAATTCAAATTCAGAATCAGAATTTATTTATTTATTTAATAATATTTTTATTTCATTTTAACCTACATGGGCACTTATGAAACGTCAGAAGCTAGGTGCACGATTCTAATTGGTCGTTTCCTATGGAGTAGCCGGCAAGAAACTCCACGGTTATTCTTTTAAAAATAATTGGCTTTTACAATACTTTCAAATAACAGTGTTACTATGTATGGGAGGACAGTGTAGGTCTTTCAATAAGTACCAGGTACTTAACAAAATAGAAAATGGTCGACAGATCTACATTGTTAAATTAAAATCAAGATTTACTGAGGTAGTCAAAACATTACCATCCTTTTTCGCTCCGCTGCAGTCGCATAAAAAGTTCACAAGAGATAATCTGCGAGAAAACTGAGAATCATTGTTCTGAATTAAGGCGAATGCGTCAGAGTAGCCCGCGAAATTCAAATTTGCTTACATTTTTTTTGCAATTTTACAGGTCAGTAACAGGTTGTATATTGATCTAAATAT
Source organism: Agrochola lychnidis (assembly GCA_963680765.1). Lineage (NCBI taxonomy): Eukaryota > Metazoa > Arthropoda > Insecta > Lepidoptera > Noctuidae > Agrochola > Agrochola lychnidis. The sequence continues at coordinate 13,982,667 of OY796869.1, read as the reverse complement.
GATTCACGGCTCTATAAAACTTTTATTTAAACAATTAAAATCATAAAAGTCATCAATACAACTCTCCAAGTTCATTTTACCCTTTTGAATGACTATTTCATGAAATCATGACATTCGAGGCCAATTCCAACTTATGGAGTTGCTGATGCTAATGATTATAATTCTATAAAACCATAGCTATTACGGTCGCAAGTCATATTTTAATCAACATAGAACTTGACACTGACCTGCAAATGCAAAAAAACATAATAAAATTTGTATTTCGCGGGCTACCTTAGCGCACCTCGCAGTAAGCAATGGACAAAATTGTCGAACTTTAAACTCTTGTTAGTTGAATACAACACTTTTGAATACTTTGTATTGTGTATATGTTGTATTTTTAACACGCTTATATTAATGTGCGTTTTGTCTGTGAAAAAAAAAAAAGAATCTTTCTTATTTTTCTAACGAGCATTCATGAATGCTCGTTTCTTATCTGTGTGAAAAGAGGACTTTACTATTAGTAGTTTAATTATTTTATACAAATATTATTCGTTTACGAGCTTCAGTTATATTTATCAACACTACACGAACTTACATAGAACATGTCTGCTTATCATACCCCGACTTGTAAGAGGAAATTAAAGGAAATGGGTCACTGAAAATCAGAGCCGGCGAAGGGTTAACGTTTTAGATTTTTGATAGGTATAACGATGGATGTTTAAGTTCTATTTCTTTTTTAAATCTTATGGAAATGGAGTAGTTTTTTTATTTAGGAAGAAATTTAGACCATGATGGCCCATAACATAGTTAGCAGTTACTTCCCTCTGCCTAAAACTACTGCCGATGTATACTATAAAAATTTCACTATGAAAACCATAGATGTATTTTTGTGAAAACTAAGGGTCAATTCACACCGAGCCGTGACGTAAAGTGACGCTGCGCGCACTTTTGAAGATAGTGTTGCAAAATATAACTATGTTTACTGCACAAAAAAATACACATTTAATTGAGACAATTCTAAAATGTCACGCGGCGGCGCGCTACGCCGCGCTGCGCCTCGAGATACCTCGCGAAACCACTGGCCTCTTCAAGCATCGTCGCGTACCGTCACTAACCTACCCTTAGATGAAGTGAGCTGTCATTCCACTTATTGCTAGGCATTGACACAATTAATAGCTTATTTCATCTAAGTTCTTACCCTTTGATTTTAATAGAAAAGATTGGGTATTAGAATAACAGCTCACTTCAAGGTCAATAGACTGGCAGCTCACTTCAAGGTCAATAGACTGGCTGGACTACCTTGTTGTTCCATTACGCTGGTCACTGAGAGACAAAGTAGTAAAATTCAAATTCAAATAATTTATTTTCTCTTCACTAACAATGGCATCTTATAATTTAGACAGATTTGAAAAACTGTGACAATAGTTTGTGAGAGACTGGTGTCTGCACTAGGAATACCTGTATCGCAGATCACCAGGGTCCCACCACACGATATGTAAACATAACCAGTTAGTTAGTAAATTTGAAGGGATAGGGCATAACATAAAAAACAATTATAGACTCAGAGATTTAAATAATATGAAACAAAAAGGAATTAAATGCAAAAAATAAAAAAAATGCTTGTACTATTTATTATGTGTCGGGAAGTTAGAGGGATGATGGACTATGGAGTAAAAGGTTCATTCCAACAATTTCACCGGTACCGATAATAATCTTTTACCAAAACATATTGCGGTTTAGGACGCTTGGGTCGCGTTCTAACTAAAGCAATCGTCGTGCTAACAACGTTGCGTTCATTTCACTTTGCGACCCTGTACCTTAATTGCGTAACTTAATTTTCGTAAACGGTTATGACAAATTTGTTTCATTTTGACATTTCAACAACATTCATTGCGTTATTTACGTTGTTGAGCAGATTTTTTTAGCTATTACATAGTTTTTATCGCGGGCTTTGAGCACGGCGACCGAATCAAGAAATTCTGTAACGAAAAAAACCTAACAGCCCCCACTCCGCCTACCATGTAATGACGGTTCCCATGACAATGTGACGTTGTCATGGGAACGTAATTTTTGTTTTATGTCATCACTTCATCATCCCAAGTGTAGCGTTGACAAATAGGAAGTATGGAGGTTACAAATGCTATGCAATAGCTTTACCGCTGCAGTCCCCGAGTGCCACACATTTTTTTTTCCAACTTATGAAGCAATGGATTAGCAATCTGTTTCATATCGAAACAAATTGTGATTGATCGTGTATTACGTAATTAGGGTACTGAACGCATGGTCGCGGCGACAGAGGGTGCCTTCCGGTTTTCCGAACAAATGAGTGACATATATTACGAAAGTGACGATCGCTTTTTCGCGCGACCGACCGCTTTGGTTAGAACGCAGGGTAAGTGTGTTTGGGTAATTTTACACACTTTTTTGAGCAGTCATGGAACAAGAGATATCCACAGATTTGGTACAACTAACTACTTAGCAGCTTAGAGCAGTGGTGGCCCAGTAGTAACAATCGCGACTTACGAGTTGAAGGCCGTAGGTTCGAAACCAAACAGGCGCTTTACTTTGTGTAAATTATTTCATCACCACTGCTCTCAACGAAAGAAAAAATTGTGAGGAAATAGAGAAAAGTAACCGTGGAGTTTCTTGCCGGCTCTTCTCCATAGGAAACGACCAATTGGAACCGTGCACCTAGCTTCTGACGTTTCATAAGTGCCCATGTAGGTTTATGTGAAATAAAATATTCTGATTTTGATTTTGAAATCGGCATGTCCTAGAACCAAAAATTCGAAGACATGTGACATCTACCAACCCACAATGGGCCCGCGTGGTAGATTACGCCCACTCCCTCTCACATAGAGGAGGCCTGTGTCCCAGCAGTGGGAACATTATTTTATTGTCTGATTATGCTTATGCTACTTAAAAGCAGTTTATCTGTAGACAAATAATAATGGATTAAGTCTGTAAGTTTTAAAATTATATAAATATTATAAGTGTCTGATAATGGATATAATAATAATAAAATTTATGACGAAAATCACTTACGTATCACAAATGTTAAGACACAACGTCAAACATGTAAAGTTATATTTATTTGCTTTTAATGGCAATAGATTACGTAAGTGGCTGTTTATAGTACTGTGATTTATTTATAAACATTACATTATTATCGATGGCAATACTATAATATCACTAGATATTAAAACATATTGTAGGTAATAGTTTATCGGTTTTGTAATTTATAAAATTACAAATAGGCTTAAAACACTTAAAATAAATAACTGTCAGTATGATGACAATCACTAAGCTTGCATAAATTATTGCCAAAAAACTGAATAGGCCTGTGTTCAAAAATTTGTTTTTGTCCGACTTGTAGTAAAAAAAAAAAAAAAATTGAATACATATTTTTTTTTCTTTTTTGACGTAATCGTCGTAAAGAAAAAATACGTATTTAATAAAAAAAAAAATATTATCTGAAAGATGAACTAAATAGAATTTCTTTTTTTTTTACCTAGGCAAAGTAAGATATTCAGCTCTGAATAACATAGAACACGTCACACACGTGTATCTGTTCACTGTATATTGCACCGGTTGACGTCATCACTTCAATGCCGGCTGTCACTGACAACCAGCGCTGGGGCTCCTCGCATAGGGTTGCAGGATTACTTGGCTATTTTGCATGGATGTGACGCATATTTTCCCCCAAATTGTTATTTTCGTGTTTTGTTCTTTCTTTGCGTCATGTTTACCGCAAATATACATGTCTTCTTTCTTTTTTCTTTTCTATGTTTGAATCCCTTTCTGTCACACGCCCTCCTCGAACTAATTCAAAGTTTCTCCTATATGCTCCTCTTGATCTAACCAAAGCTTCAAAGCTTTTTTTTCACAGTTGCTGTCACACAGTCAAGTTTGTTTTGTACACACGGCTACACATCAAGCTATAAATTTCCAGTATAAGCTAACCTCACATTGTATGAAAATCCTATACAATGCGAGATCAGCATAGCTTGATGTGTAGCAGTGTGTACTGTACTTAGATAAACCTTCCTATATGTAATGCATCAAATACAGATGAACGTAACACGATGAACGAGTTCCTACCTACAGTTTACACCAATAATGTAGTCTTGTGGTTTGTTCTATATTCAAAAACTAGATTAATTCTTTTTTCAAACACAAAGGTACAGTCCGCTACATAATTTATGAACGTAACCTTTGCTAATATTATCGTTTGTTAATAAATTCTCACAAATAAAAATGTGTGTAATGTTAAAATCATACGGTTTTTAGGTAAGCATAGTACCGACCTTAGTGCTGAATTAGATAGTAGGTAATTAAGTATGCCCTGCCCTGTCATTATACGAATAAACACAATGCTTTAATTAAAGATAATTATAAGTCAGTTTTGTTCTGGGCTCATTACATTTTATGGTTTATACATTTTTAAGGCCATTTTATTTTTATCTTAATGTGTGTACTCACAGATTTTTTTATTCGTTGGTATTTTGTTATCTTATCTTTTGCTTTGTGATTTGCATAATTAATATTTAAATGTTTTATAATGTTATTTCTGTTTTACACTACCTGTAATTTTACAAATGTATTTTTTGCACATTTACTGCTCAAAATGGTTTATTTCGTGGGCTCACCATAATAATAACTTATAGGTACATCATTCTTTATTTAGCCATCTTTTACGAAAAGAAAAAAGTGGTGTAGCCCAATGTATAATGCCTTTGTCAACTTTTTTATAGACTGGTAGTCGAAAATTATTATAACTTAAAACACCTGCAACTGCTTTAAGAACGTTCACAAATTACATTTTGCATTTAAATATAAATAAACAAACGCAAATAATTTTGCGTCGTAATGCTATAAGTATTACGACGTAAAATTATTTTACCAGCCTTCGAGTGAAACTGGTTAGAATAAGTGATGAGATTATTGATCGCTTGATTCAGTCTGCCTTATATTATTACCTAAAGAAGAACTTTTTCGTTTCTCAATATCTAGGACTACAAACCTAATAATATCTAGAATTTTATTTCTAGTGGAAGTATCCTGGTAGAGCTAAAGGCGTACTCGGTTTTTCCCAAACTCCAGGTTTAATTCTAGAACGATGTTCAAAAATTATAAAGTAAAAACAAAATTGAATTTGACACCGTCTTTTCGTTGTTGACTGTATTAAGTCGACGAAAATGCAGGAGGAAAATCGTAACGTTATTTTCATTGGTATTTTAAATTCCGCACGTTAAAGTGATTTAAGTGCGTTGTAATTCCGGCCAGTGACATTATTAATGACAATAAATAATTGATATAAATGGCCGTCGTTAATTATTACGTATTAATATTAATAGTCGAATTAATCTTAATATTGCTACGGAAGGAAGTTATTTTTTTCGATGACGTTTATTAAATAATATAATTTTTTCCTTGCAATTTGTTAGATTTTTTATGATTATAAGTAGGTTTGTTGGTACATGTGAGTAACAAGAATTAATATATTGAGAGTCATTGATAAATAGATAACCTTCTGAAGAATTCTTTAGTAGGTTATCAATTCTAAACTATGAACAATATATTTATTTTATTTTGTATTGTAATAATGGCATAAGTAATTTGTATGGATTTGTTTTTTGAAGATTCCTAAACATGTTCGGAGTAGTAAACAATAAAAAAATAAAATTATAAATCACGTTTTATAGGCCAGATGCTCAAAAATACGCCACGCTTGTTTTTCTTAATAGCTAGTAATTTTCCTTTAATTGAGCAAAGCAGTAAAAATGTCTGGGCAATTAATTTGTAACTTCTGAAAATTACGACTCATTTTAATTAGACACCACTTGTAGCTTTATAGTCGAAAGAACGTAAAACTGGTATTGTCTAGTTAAAAGTCGTTAACTTTTTAATAAAGTTGACACGATTTTTTTTTATTGTTTTTTATTATTTAATTTTTTACCTAATATAAATTAAGTTCAGATTTACTAAGCATTAATATTCATAATATATCATTCATTAAACAATTTAAAAAAAAAAACAAATACCTTTCCTAAAAAAATTATAGTTTAAAATGACTAACCTTTACAAAACTGCAATCTGTAAACTCACAAAAGAAAACACTTCACTCAAAAACAAATTTTTCATAAAAGAACACTCGAAAAAAAAAAAACAAAACTGTATTCCACACGCACTAAAAAAAAAATTGTTGCGTTCGACTTTTAAATCGTATTGTTTTCTGTTACAAAAAAGTTTATTCGGTCCGCGATAATATTTTACTCAGTGATGCGACGCGCGCAATGCTCGACGCTAGCTTACCGCCACTGAACGTCGCCGGTTTCTTTACGCGTGCGCAAAGGGAACTGGCAGAATCGCCAAATGCTTTATTTTTAGTGTTTCGCTTTTACCTGCGCTTTCAATTACGAATGCATTGTGACTTGCCTACTTTTCCTTTTTTCTTCGTTTTTGTTAAGTAGATACTTTTATCTTGAAAATTCTCAAGACGCTATCGTTTACGTTGTAATGTATTTAGAAAGAAAGAAAGAAAGAAAAATAAGTTTAATTGTCACAGACACACGTGCATAAAAAAAGAGAACAATACAATAAAATAAAACAATACATTTAAATATAATAGTTTAATTTAGTAGTAGTATATAGTTTAGTTTAATTTAGTTTCGTGGATAATGGACAGCTTTTTTATTATTATACTGAACAGAAAAGAGGAAAAATATTGCTTTCATAGGTAACCCAAGTTGCTGAATTAAAATTATGAGGTTATTGACAGTTTCACAATCGACCAAATTATTGATAAGCACATTGCCTTAATATCTTTTCGATGGCTTATCAACACCCGACACAAGCTGGAGGTTGAAAGTTCATACGCGCAGTGTGCATGACCTTTCACATCACTAGTCAACGTCATCTGTTGCACCAATGCAATGCGTGAACCAATGTGTTCGAATTGATTCAAAATACGAATACCATTTATTTAAATTAGAACGAGAATCGACAGTTTTTGAACGTCAAAATTACATTATGATTCCCCTAAATTGCCCGCCCTTCACCACTTTCTAGTGCTTTAGCTGGGAAGAAGAAGTGGCGCAACAAACTCAACAACTCGTTAAGTTAGAAGAATTAGATTCTATACAATAATGAAAAGTGATTAACATTACAAAACAAAAAACATTTAATTAAATTATAAGCCATATGTCAGCTTACACACGCCAATATATCACCAAAAATATTAAAAACTATAGGTACTTGAGAAGAAACAAACAGTGGCACTCCGAGAGTGCCGACAGAAGTGAAAACTTGAACAAGATCGCCTTGGTGGAAGAAAAATACTTGTATAGAACATTGGTCCGTAACCTTATCTAAATAAAGAGTATAATTGCGTTTACAAAAATGAGTTGTCGGTAACGGTATCGCGAGTTCCATTGTATTTTCCCATCTCAAAAATGCCCATCGCGCCTAAAGAAGTTTTCACTTTAAAACATACGTAAACAGAACTTAATACCAAAATAAAAGCCTCCGGGCATAAAGGAAACTGAAATAGTATACGCCATGCCTTATCCGAATCCCTTCAACTATTAATCGCAAATCCACAAACTAACTTGCTCAAATGCACATGCATGCCATTTTTATATTCACCAATCTCGTAACTTCCTAATTCCATACTTTTGTGCGAGTTACAGGCATTGTGTATGTGGCTTTAGAAGAGCAAGGGCTCCAGGCAAGTCAATGGATGTTTCAAAAAGCCTGAGATGCTCATAATCTTTGGCCTCAAGATTTTTTGTGTTATATATCGTCGCTCGGCATCCAATGTCACATTCGCGGTATTGGATGCCGAGTGACGATATGTACATGCTCATAATAAGTGTCTATACATTGCAAGATGGTAGGCCATGTAGGAGATGCAGGAAGAAGGACGCGTGAGCTCGCAAAAAATGGAAGGAGTGGAGGGAGGTATTTGCCCAGGAATGGAACAGGGCAGGCTAGTAAAAAAAATATATATAGATATATTTATATACATTTATTTAGATATTATGGTATCGACAATAGGTAAGCTACAATCCGTTATAACTCAATCGCTTTTATTGTAAAATTAAAAATGGCCTGAATTCTGTAATAAAAAATAAAAAAACATGTTAGCACTGTTGTAAATGATCCCATCTTCAAAGTCCGTTAATTGTAATGGCCTAAAAAGATATTTAAACCTATCTTACCTTGCAACGAAAATCCTTAACACTTGAATTCAGTATCGTCAGTTACAACTTGTTATATCTTACAAGGCAAACAATACTGTTGCCGAGTTCTCCCAACTGTCAATATAAGTAAACTGAGTACAGTTAGCAACAAAGTTCACGAGCTGTATTGCAGAAAGTGACAATTTACTGCCTTATCTTTTAAATTGACGTATCGTTACTTTGTTTCTCTCAAGAAAGTTTTTTTGCTGATCGTATTTTGTTTTTGGACAAAGCAACGACAGGCTGGGGCCGACAATTTTCATATATTTTGTTCAAAGTTTTGCACACTTGGAGTCAAGTTGCAGAGTCGCAACGACAAGCTATGCACTCTCACAAGCTCTAAAAAAAGGAAAGAAAAACGTTTAATTCTGGTAAACATGACGCGAAGAAAGAACACAAACACAAAAAGAACAAGTTTGGGGAAAATATACGTCACATCCATGCAAAACGATTATCGCTTATCATAATACTGCGACTCTATTGAAGACAGAGCCCCAGCGCTGGTTTCCAGCGACAGCCGGCGTTGATGTGATGACGTCGACCGGTGCAGCATACAAAGAGATATACGCTACACGCTCGCTGCGCGCTCTCGATAGTAACCGTATTGTCTAGACGCACGATGCATACGCACACGCGATGACCGCCGCATGTATCAGGGGGCCTACCACAAGCTCATAAAGCAGTATTATTTTAATATTACTTCAGTGTGGGAAAAAGATGAAGCTCTACAGGACATATAGCTCCATTTCTTAGGCTCCCAGGTCAGCGTCTTATCGTCGAGCTGTCGCAGTCACATAGTTTAAGTTTATTTGTAGTATCAATGAAGATTATAAGGGTCATGTTTATTTCTTTTATTATGCTTATGTTTGGCCTACGAGAATAGCTCAAGCCATGGTAAAATTCATCATCATCATCATAATCAGCCTATAATGTTTCCAATGCTGTTACACAGGCCTCATCTCTGTGAGAGGGAGTGGGCTGTAATCCACCACGCGGAGCCAGTGCGGTTTGGTGGATGTCACAAATCTTAATTTTTTTTGGTTCTAAGACATGTCGGTTTCCTCACGATGTTTTTCTTCACTGTTTTGAGAGCAGTGGTGATGAAATGATTAACACAAAGGAAAGTAGCTGAGTGGGTTTGAACTCACGACCTACAACTCGTAAGTACCACTGCTCTACCATGTTAACAACATGGTAAAATTGTTAGCCATTAATTAACAAAATCAACTCAGCATATTGCAGTCCATTGCTGAACATAGGCCTCTCCCAGGCTGCGCCACAATACCCTGTCCTCCGCCTTCCGCATCCAGTCTTTCCCAGCCACCGTTTCAAGGTCAACAGGTCAAGTTAGCCATCAGATTAATTTATATTAACAAAACGTCGTGTGACTGCCTCGTTGGTCTAGTGGTCGCAAGCGCTACTGCTGAGCATGAGGTCCTGGGTTCGATTCCTGGGTCGGGCAAAGTGTTATTGGGTTTTTGTATCTGAAATTTCTCAGTAGCAGCTCGGAGTCTGGATTTGTGCCCGGTTGATGGCAATAGGCTCGCCCCCTATTACATGGAACTTAAACATAACTGGCGAAATGTGGGTGTACCTGCTACAGAGACTCCTCTGCCCAACCCTTCGGGGAAACAAGGCGTGATGTTATGTTATGTTATTAAGCTAAGTAATGGTACCATAGTGACCACCTTTACATACCGAAACATACTTCGGAAACCACGTCAACCCATTACGTTAGTTCCGGCTGTCATTCTTAGATCTTTGGCAGTCGTACCGGGTTGTCAAAAACTCAAAAGTCTGGCAACCAGGGGTATCGTAGGGGTAGCCATCAATGTTCTTCGAGTCCAATACAACAATGCATTCAGGATGCTGTTGGGGCTGCCTCGCTTCTGCAGTGCGTCGGGAATGTTTGCTGATGCACACACTGATGGATTCGCAGCGATCAGACGTAAGCGTGCTGCGTCGCTACTGCAGAGGGTCCGGGGCAGCTCGAACAGTCTCCTGAGTGTCATTGCGGGGAAATTTGATTGCCCGCTCGTCCATTATTTGTCCAACCTGCATGTTTACTAACATAGTTATTAAGGTTAATGTTTACTAACAAATTATGGATTATTCTGAATTAAAATGATTATTATTATTACCCAGTTACTAGGTTGTGGAGGTCAGATAGGCAGTCGCTCCATGTGAAATAGGTACTGATATTCAGTTGCATCCGGTTAGTCTGGAAGCCAACCCCAACATAGTTGGGAAAAGGCTTAGATGGTGATGGTACCAAAGTTAAAATATTTAAGCAACACTTGTTGACATAAAGATTGTCAGTAAAGGTTTCCTACCCACATTCAAATTTTTTATCACTGTACACACGGCTATACAAGGCTATACATCAAGGTATACATTTCCAGTTTTTGCTGATCTCGTATTGCATAGGATTTCCGTTCAATGCGAGGTCAGCTTATACTGGATAAGTATAACTTGATATGAAGCCGTGTATACGAGCCTGAAACATTCAACAGGTCTGAAGCAACTGGAGCGATTATGAAAACAATGTTTTGGTTCATGCATGTATAATTTTATCTTTTTGAATGTCAAGGGGTCTTCTAGTCCTTTTCAAAAGTAGGTTTCACTAAAATGATAAGATCTCTATGTTGTACGCCGTAAGAAAATACGATTTGGGACTGAGTGAGTCATTTGGTAATGGAGAGAGTTATGCTTGTAGTTTCCCTATATGATCAAACGAAGAGATCCGAAGGAGAACCAAGAAAGGTAACCGACATAGCCCGAAGAATTGCCAAACTTAAATGGCAGTGTGCAGGGCACATTGCTCGCAGAACAGATGGCCGATGAGGCGGAAAGGTTCTGGAGTGGCGACCGCGTACCGGAAGACGTAGCGTTGGAAGGCCTTCCACAATGGGGACCGATGACCTTGTGAGGCCGCAGGAATCCGCTGGATGCGGGAAGCTCAGAACCGGTCGAAGTGGCGGTGCTTGGGGGAGCCATATGTCTAGCAGTGGACGTCTTTCGGCTGAAATGATGATGATGATGAGTCATTGAATGTGCAAAAGTAGCTGAACCAAGTACCTATTGTAATCACAAAACTTGACAATCTGTTAGGTACTGCCTGGTTGGTCTAGTGATCGCAAGCGCTTCTGTTTAGCAAGAGGTCATGGGTTCAATTCCCGGGTCGGGCAGTGTTTTTGGGTTTATCCATTAGATATTCTTCAGTAGCAGCACAAAGTATGGATTTGTGGCCGGTTGATAGCAATAGGCTCGCCCCCTAATACATAAATGGGACTTAAACATAACTAGCGAAATTGTGGGTGTACTACTGGTACACCTCCGTCTAAACCTTAGTGGATAACAGTCGTGATATTTTTTTGACAATTCGTTCGGTGAATGTAGTAATTTTCCCATTAACACTTTACAACTTACATGTTTTTTTTGCAAGCCAAGTGAATATAGCCTGAAGCATTCACAAATGAAAACACACCAATAAAATAATACGTAGGAAAAACCAATACTGCACTGAATATCCACCTCAAATATACGACTGACCAACTTATATACCTGCGGCTTTTTGAGATGTTACTTTTTGTAGCCAACTGTAAATTGCTTGGCTGTGCAAATAAAATAAAAAATGCATGTAAATGGAATCATTCTAGTGTTACTCGAAATATAGTTTTTATTTTTTTAAATGTTAAATTCATTTCAATACTTTTATTTTAAAAAACTTGTAGCATTTTATTGCTTGTCGATTTCAGAATAACTCAGTTTTGGAGCAGAAGAGAAATAACTCAGTTTTGAAGCTCGTGGCTAAATACTAACAGCCGCTCGGATCGATCTGTCAGGTTAAGCTACGCTTGCCGGGGTTGGTCCGCGGATGGGTGACCATTTCTACATACCGAGACTCCTCCGTGCCTCGGAAAGCACGTTAAGCCGTTGGTCCCGGCTGTCATTCGTGGATCTTTGACAGTCGTTACGGGTCGTCAGAAGCCCGAAAGTCTGACAACCAGTCTTACCAAGGGTATCGTATTACCTAGTTACTGGGTTATGGAGGTCAGATAGGCAGTCGCTCCATGTAAAATACTGGTATTCAGCTGCATCCGGTTAGACTGGAAGCCGACCCCAATATAGTTGGGAAAAGGCTAGGCAGATTGATTGGAGCAGAAGAGAAATACAATGCGAGATCAGCATAAACTGGAAATTATAGCTTGATGTGTAGGCGTGTTTACTTCCATATAACTTACGTTTAAATTAAACGCGGCTCATCTAGTTTCAATTAAAGTTATTAAGTAATTAATTTAATAGTAGACAATTTTAGATTTGTAATTAATATTTCATTAATTTGCTGGGATTCGTTTGTCGAACACTCGTGTTATTGATTGTAGGGTTAAAATTAAGATTAATGCTCTATCTTGACTCTAAAATATCGGGTTTTGATTAACATGCTGACCCAAATTATGGTATCCATAAACAAAAAAAAAACGTGTGGCACTCGGGGACTGCTGCAGTAAAGCTATTGCATAGCATTTGTAACCTCCATGACAACATCACGTTGTCATGGGAACCGTCATTACATGGTAGGCGGAGTGCGGGTGTTAGGTTTTATTTTCGTTACGTTACGGAATTTCTTGATTCGGTCGCCGCGCTCAAAACCCGCTATAAAAGCTATGCAATAGCTTAAAAAATCTTTAAAAAAACTTTAGGATTTCTTCAGAAGACGTTCAACATTTGCATGAAATATTTCGCAGCACAAATACGAGCAATACTTGAATTAGGCATTAAATCCTATCTTTCTACCTTTATTGTACGAGTGTTATAAATAAATAAATAATTCGACGCGTCATAAAATGGTACAAGCACGTACAATTCTGTGTTTAGATTAGACGAGGCAAAACTTTAATGCAATAATCGCCTTGGTGTAAATTTATGGCGTATATTTTTTATTCTTGTTGTTTTATGATTTTCATGAATCTAATTGTTTTATGATTTTTTTTTTTCATTTTAAATAATATTGATGATTTTAAACATTTTATTAATTTAAAAATTAATGTGATATTATTTAATTATGTGAGTAATGTACGTCTGATATTAAATGTATGTTATTTATATGTTGTAATAAATTGTACGATTGTGGTGTGTATTTGAATTTTTGGTTACTAACATAATTCCTAAGTAGGTATACTAATAAAAATATGGTTCACTATGTCTGAATTAAATAAAATCAATCTGCCTAGCCTTTTCCCAACTATATTGGGGTCGGCTTCCAGTCTAACCGGATGCAGCTGAATAGCAGTATTTTACATGGAGCGACTGCCTATCTGACCTCCACAACCCAGTAACTGGGTAATACGATACCCCTTGGCAAGACTGGTTGACCCGTAACGACTGTCAAAGATCCACGAATGACAGCCGGGACCAACGGCTTAACGTGCTTTCCGAGGCACGGAGGAGTCTCGGTATGTAGAAATGGTCACCCATCCACGGATCAACCCCGGCAAGTGTAGCTTAACCTGACAGATCGACCCAAGCGGCTGTTAGTACTTAGCCACGAGCTCCTCATGTCTGAATTTTTTTTTTTTTTTTGTATTGCAAAACTTGCGTTCAATTATTGTATTTATGCAGTTTTATGAATGCCATCTTTACATACCAAGTCCCCTCCGTGCCTCGGAAAGCACGTTAAGCCGTTGGTCCCGGCTGTCATTTGTAGATCTTTGACAGTCGTTACGGGTAGTTAGAAGCCCAAAAAGTCTGACAACCAGTCTTACCAAGGGGTATCGTGTTACCTAGTCACTAGGTTGTGGAGGTCAGATAGGCAGTCGCTCCATGTAAAATACTGGTATTCAGCTGCATCCGGTTAGACTGGAAGCCGACCCCAACATAGTTGGGAAAAGGCTAGGCAGATGATGATGCAGTTTTATCAATATGACAAGCTTGTAAACTCTTCCTTACAATTCTTGAACGGCTATATTGTGCGTACTTTATGGCATAATTAATAAATTATGCTCTTGAACGTTCCTTAAACTTATATCGTGTATATCTGGCTTTATTTTAAAGACCAGTTATCCTTCTCTAAACATTAAATATAGCTTCAACGCACAATTTAATAATAACATGCTCTACAAGCTTTACTCTTCATTGGTTTCCATGAAACAAGTAGTCATTGCTCAGTTGAGTGGGCCACACTTATTGTTTCAAGATTTTCAGCTCATTGCACGATCATTTTCTATATTCAGGAAAATTCTAGGAGAAAGTTTAACTTCCAGTTCTTTGAACAGTCTCTTTAAAAACTTTTTACAAAAAAAAAAAAAACAATCGACTTCCAAAAACACTACAAAGTGAAAAATAACTTTAATTTCGGAAGTCGGTGTCTTTGGTTTTGAATTTTCGTTTTTTGTCACCGACTTCCGAAATTAAAGTTATTTTTCGTTTTGTAGTGTTTTTTGGAAGTCGGTTTTTTTTTTGTAAAATCTTTTTATTTTTCACTTTTTAGCTGTGGTACCTTCCCCACACAAATTCTAAAACCACTACCTGCTATGTAAATAAGAGTGACAGGAACTTATCATATCATCCACATACTAAGTGGAAAAAAGTACGTATTATTGAAGCTAACTCAAAAACTATCGAAGCAAAGTTATTAAAATTTAAATGGGAACACCTCGAGAGGTCGGTCCACAAATGACGGAGAAATCGGTGGACATACATAAAAAAAAAAAACAAACGTACGCGACGAACATATAACCTCCTCCTTTTTGGAAGTCGGTTAAAAATAGCGTTGTAGCAATTTCTATAACTTTTAAAATTAGTTTAAAGGGTGATTGAATTATTGTGTACACAGGCTGGGAATGAGCGGAGGACACGGTGTAATAACAGCCGCATGGGTCAATCCATCAGGTTAAGCTACGCTTGCCGGGGTTGGTCCGTGGATGGGTGACCATCTTTACGTACCGAGACTCCTCCGTGCCTCAGAAGGACATTCGTTACAAGTCGTCAGAAGCCCGAAATTCTGACAACCAGTCTTACCAAGTGGTATCGTATTAACCAGGTACTGGGTTGTGGAGGTCAGATAGGCAGTCGCTCCATGTAAAATACTGGTATTCAGTTGCATCAGGTTAGACTGGAAGCTGACCCCAATATAGTTGGGAAAAGGCTACGCAGATTTGATTTTAGTATTAAAAACGCCGAAAAAAACCCTCGGGTTTTACTTTTATTCGTTGTAATAGCGGCCATAGTACACACTTTGTAAATTTTTTAAGTCTCTCCCTATTACAATTCAAAAGATACAGCCCTGTGACAGACTTTACAAATAAGGTTCCGTGCACACCATTAGGGTATGGAACCCAAAAAATGTCAATCTTAGTTTACAATTTAGGTTAAGCCACAAAACATTTCCCCACAACACGAGACACCTGATATTTTTATACACGGAAAACGAAATCATGAAATATTACACCATTTTCCTTCAGATGCATGTCAGTGATGCCACAAAAATATAACGTTGCTACGTGAGAGGTAACTTGTATTATTTACGATGGATATTACAAGTTGACGGCGAAAACAAAGAACGATCATATGGCATCAGATTTTTTTATCTTTCGTACATTTTTGGTTTTTGGTTGGCAGATGTGAGTGGAAACGTCAGGAGGCGTCCTGGGACGACATATTAGTGACCTTATTGGTGATGTTCTTCAGAAAGGTTAGCTGCGTAGTACTCGCCACCGGCGTGCGTGTATGACCAGATCTATGAACGTAAACGAGGCAAAAGGAGTATGTACGGATCGTAGCAGATGGCATTCTGTAGTTTCTGCTTACCCCTATGGGAAGAAGGCGTGAGTTTAATTTTCCAATTGTTAACGAATATCAACTTTATAATCAAGTTAAAATCAGAATGACTTGTACTATTGAAAAACTGATAAATAAATTTGAAGTTGTAGCGGAAACTGCACTTTATGCGTCGATTTTAAAGTGGTTTTTCAAAAAATCACATAATTGTTTACATTTTTGGAAACGAAATCGCGAACGCAGTTTTTTGGCTCGGAAATTTTATCGTGGCTTTTTTAGGTATAGGTTTCTCTGAAGTGATCTTGTTCAAGGTAGGACCAATAATCGTTGGGATAGACGTGTTTTTGAGTAGAGACCACCAAACATACGACGACGATCAAAGGATAGTTTTCTCACAGAAGCGTTGTATGCCCAGTCGTAACCCATGTAATGGGGGTAAGCCTTTTGCCATAATTTTAATTATTTCCAGAGTGCCAGAGAATTTAATTTTAAGCTATTGCATAGCTTTTATCGCGGGCTTTGAGCGCGGCGACCGAATCAAGAAATCCTGTAACGAAAAAAACCTAACACGCCCCATTCCGCCTACCATGTAATGACGGTTCCCATGACAACGTGATGTTGTCATGGGAACGTAATTTTTGTTTTATGTCATTACGTCATCATCCCAAGTGTAGCGTTGATAAATAGGAAGTATGGAGGTTACAAATGCTATGCAATAGCTTTACCGCGGCAGTCCCCGAGTGCCACACGTTTTTTTTTTTTATTAGATTCCCTTTTAACAATAGGACCAGCCTCTAAAATCATAACTGAAACATATTTCTTAACCTTGACAAGACTCCATTACTACCTATCTTAAAAAGTTTGAAAATACTTGACACAGCTGTCTATTCTTTTCTAAAATTAGATACTACAGACATTTTGAATGAACATTCTTTGATTACTATTACTATATTTAAGTTATTTAACTTAAGTAAGTACTTCGTTTTCATTCAGCTCCTAAGTTTACCTTGCTTACATTACTGAGAAATATGGTTAAGTTGAAATCGGTTTTATTAAGTGTTTTGCCTATTTGCTTTGCGGACACTTAATTATTACTTGATTACGGCGAAGCAAAAAGGAGGGTTTTGATTTTGACCGGTATGTTCATCTGTTACCTTATAACTTCTAAACTACTGATCATAATTTGACGAATGAGGTATCGCGAGCCGATTTCCGGCCACCGTAGGCGCGGGCTTGCGGACGGTAAGCAATGGGCAGCTCGCCGCCCGATAAGGACCAGGCCCGGGTCGACGGCGCGTTGTGTTCCACGCGTGCCTCAAAGAGATGTCAGCAGAATTGACGGGGTCCGCTAGGGCCGATGCCTGCCGGGGTTGCGAATAAGGCCGAAAGGGAAATCATGGCCCCCGGCAACATGACAACTGAACGGACACGGGTTTAGCCAGTAAGATTCTGACACGCCCTCCCATTCCGTCCAGAGCGGGAGAAGTTATCTGATAATTTCCCACCCAAAAAAAACGGCTGTTAATTAAAAAAATTAAAATTAAAAAAAAAATTAAATGTTTTTATTTATGCTTCAGTTTACAAAAAAGGGTTTCGTGTTTGGAGTCTCCTTTTAAGCAAACAATGCCTGTGTTAGGAGACTCCGCTCTTCTATAGTATAGCATAATCTTAATCTATTAAAATAAATCTGCAGGTACCTAAAATATCAAATAAAAACAAGTATGTTGGTGAGTATATGATTCTAGTGTGGATACCAGTGCGTAGTGTGTCTGTATGTGAGAGTGAATGAGAGAGTGTATGCAAGAGTGTATGTTACTAAGAAATAACACAGTAAAGCAAGTGTTCGGAAAGATTTTTTCAAAAATATTTCTTCGATCCCTCAACACCCGTTCAGGGATCGAAGAAATATTTTCGTATACGCGATATATCAAGAAGCGAAAATGTTAATCAATTTTCAAACACCAACACACTATAGCAGGCGCGTTACCTTCTCAATCTGCTATTTTCATTCAAAATATTGGAAATAAGTGCGTAGACGGAAAAAGATTAGGTGCAAACCCAAACTAATGGAGCTTGCTCGAAGCGAACCGAAGTGCCCTACTACACTCTCGTATTTAGCGATTAGTGTAGTGCAGGATTTGGACGTCGCGAGGAAGTCAAACACCTCACTCCCCAGCTTGACCAGACGGAGCTCGCAGAGGCGGGCCGGGTGGCACCAGTCAGGACCCAGAGCAATTACAGGCACTATTGAATTATCAAGGAGACGGTCAGTCAGAAAAATGAAGCTAGTTGCCCATTCCAAAGCAAAGTTGGTTCATAAGAAGAAGAATGGGCAAGCAACTCCATGGACACTCTTTTAAATGAAATGCAAGTGATAATTAACCTTAAGGTGCTTACCGTTTTAATTCCTCGCAAGGACATGAACGAAGTCGCGTTTAAAAGCTATTCCCATTTCAAAAAGTCACCAATCACCGTGAAATCATATTAAATCAGCACCGATTCAATTTGGCACGATATCTCTCATCCATTTGCGAATGTAAACAGGGCGAGCTCTGATTACAATAAACATTCCACTTGATTATTTTCCGTTTCATCATTTTGAGTGGTTGTTCGGTGATCAATCGATTGTGGGCTTCGATACTTTACGTACTTTTCGGCTTTATTCTTTTAAAGTTTTTATTTTGTACCAACTACAGTTAAAGAACTGAAATTATTGATTGATGGTCTGCATGTGTGAATCAGTTATCAAAAACCCGAAAATCATATTTCCAATCTTCCAAAAAATTTAACACCATACGGAAGAAGACGGTCCCCAAAACGCCCACACTTTGATAATCCATACTAATAATATAAAATGTGGAAGTAACTATTTCTGTCTGTTGCCTTTTTACGCCTAAACCACTGACCCGATTTTTATATAATTTTACTGATAGGTGGCCTGGGATCTGTAGAAGGACATAGGCTAGGCTAGGACTTTACACTATGGATATTTGAAAAAAAAAAGATGGCGTACACACAGACAAAGTCGGAGGCAATAGGTGGTAACCAATTTTGACTACAGTATGTCCTAGTATCAGCTCGTAAAGGTTCCCCGCCAACCATGAACTCCTAGTGTACGATCTCATCAACCATACATTTACTTTGCAAACGCAGCAACCTACTTGGATGTCATGCGTCACTAATATTAGGCTATAATTATAACGTTTTAAGTAATGCACATCGAGACAGACTATAACTGTAGAACTAACCACTAGTCAAGAGAAGAAATCGCTACCACTTTAACTTGTTAGCTTTATACATTTTAATATAACTTTAAACTCAACAACTTGTGGTTCTTTCTGTGTTCTCCATAACTAAACCAACATTAACAAAGTACGGTGCCTATAACCATTGGCTCCTACACTTAGTAAATAGAGAAGCATCACAATATAATCATTATTATAATTATAATATAATCACCATTGTGTTTGTATAGACTCCAATGACATTATAAACTGTCTTAAAGACTGGTGTTTAATTTTAATATTTTTTTGTCTAAAACGACCTAGATAAATAGATAGAGTATTATTTACTTTACCTAACTTATAATTTACCGATAAGTTAAAGAATGAAAATTTACAAGACGTTAATTTAACGAGAAACGGTGCTGTGTAATAGCTTTTCTCCGTATAAAACCAATTTTTCATTCATTAATATACTACATTTTACAATTTCAAAATAATTTAAAGTAGCAGTTTCTAGAATTAATTTTCTTTGCAAATTCTGCAAGTTAAATAAGAAACATAAGCCGTATTCCCGAGAAAAAGAATATAAAACTTGTTCCACTGGTTCCTACAAACTGTTCAGAGAATAAAGCTGCGTGCCCATTGGAGAGGGGCGAGAGCACAGAATGCTTTGCATTTTGCGATCCATTGGTTCATAGGTTTGAAAAATTCCGCTCAACAACGTTAATAACGCAATGAACGGCATTGTAAATTGTTTAATTGGTAAATTCTAAGAAAACTAAAATGTTATAGCTGTAATACATATTCTGTAACCCTCAGGGCAGTTTACCACGTGCCCCTGCCCCCTGAAACACGAAGGCATACTGTTAAGAACGATAACGCGTTCAAAGCCAAAAAAAAGTGCTCGTACACACCACACCGCGTCAACGGCAGGGATGACTGACCGACAACGTGTCACTCGTGAATTCTAGTACAAATTCAAATTATTTTATTACACATAAACCTACAAGGGCATTTATGAAACGTCACAAGCTAGGTGCACGGTTCCAATTGGTCGTTTCCTATGGAGAAGAACCAGCAAGAAACTCCACGGTTACTCTTTTAAAAATAAATGGTTTTTACAATGTTAATTAATAGGTATGAGAGGACAGTGTAGGCCTATCAACAAGTACCAGGTACTTAGCAAAATAGAAAATGTTCTACAAGTCTACAGCCTAAAACGTTCAGAAAATCTAAAAAAAAAAAAAAGTGTGGCACTCGGGGACTGCCGCGGTAAAGCTATTGCATAGCATTTGTAACCTCCATACTTCCTATTTGTCAACGTAGCGTTGTTCCTATTTGTTAACTTGGGATGATGACGTGTTGACATAAAACAAAAATTACGTTCCCTTGACAACATCACGTTGTCATGGGAACCGTCATTACATGGTAGGCGGAGTGGGGGGTGTTAGGTTTTATTTTCGTTACGGTTTTATTTTCGTTACGGAATTTCTTGATTAGGTCGCCGCGCTCAAAGCCCGCGATAAAAGCTATGCAATAGCTTAAAAGAATCTATATAAAAGATAAACAAAACAATAAAAATAAGGACCTACCTATACACGAGCGGCACGTTGTCGACAGCAACCGTGGCTGTCCGCTGCAGTCGTCGACGAAGGCCGACGGCTGCCGTCGACGCGTATCAGCAGCTACAGTTATTTCTGCCGCTGAAGTGTGCCGCTCGTGTATATGAGCACTAAGCAGAATACAGACGAGCAGTACTTAGCTGTCGAAAGAGCCAGCTTCAGCTGTCGACAGAGGCAACTGCAGCTGCCGCCATTGGTCAGTGTTTGCTGTCCACGTATCGACGGCAATGGCAGCTACAGTATGAGCGCAGCGCGCGCGCTGCCTTGTCAGTCGACTTAGCGGTGCGCTACAACAATAATGTCGACATGGTGGGCAGTAGTCGGCGTGTCGAATACTGCAGCAATTGATTTTGTTGACAGCTGAAGTTGGCTCTGTCGATAGCAAAGTGCTGCTCGTCTGATTGACGCCAAATGGACACAGATCTGCATACATTCTGCTGTGCAATGTATAAAACTACAAAACCCGGCTGATAAAAATGATGACTCGTCGAGTTTAAAAACAAGACTGACACAAGAACCTCTATACCTACTTTTTTTAAACTCATAACATAACGTTACGTCTGTAATCTCCAAAGGGTTAGGCAGAGATGGTCTCTATTAGTACACCCACATTTCGCCAGTTGTATTTTCCCATGTAATAAGGGGAGAGGCCTGTAATTGACATCGACTCCTGACTCATCCTACTGAGAAATTCCAGATGGAAAAACCCAATAACACCTTTTCCGACCACAGACTAAGTGCTCAGCGACACGACACCGTCGCCGCGCCGCCACCGCGCCTCTAAGCTGTGTATATGCAACGTTGCCAGCCCTCAGACGCGCCGTCATCGCGCTGCCACCACACCGCTAGTATTATTTAAACTGTTTTTTTTATTCCATCGCCAGCCGCTTGAAAAAATGCACGCGCTTTTTAAGTGATATGACAAATCAAGCGGAAACAGCGCGGCGACGGACCAGCGGTGGCGCGGTGGCGGCGCGCCGACAGCGTCGTATCCCTGAGCACTTACGAGGCAAACTTAAAACTAGTTGTACCATATTTACAGCCCGGTAGGTACTGTAAGCTTCTCGATTAAGGCAATGTCGAACGGTAACCTGAATTCAGTGAAATTCTTTTCACAAGTGAAACACTTTCCTGGCCTTACTTTTCTCTGCTCCAATGAACAAGTAGCCTTAAGAACTTTTTAATACGATCAAAATTACTAAGAAATGTAAGCTATTATTATTAGTGATAATAGAGCCGTTGTGAAAACTAAATTAATTTAATTTAATTGTTTGTTCGTAAGTGCTCGCCTTTTGAAGCTGGGACAGTATTTATCTTCAGCACAACTTATTATTGTAACTCCCTCGTTTGCATTTTACTTTCTGATTCTGAAACTCACGGCACTCTCTTGGACAAGAATACAATTTAAAATAATAATTGCTGAGCCGTCATGCGTCTGATGGGTGTTGAGTTAGATTCCCAGGTCGGGCAAATTGTTAATGGGTTTTTTCATAAGGGAATTTTAAGTAAGAGACCAGAGAGAGCAGTGGTGGTTCGGTGATAACGGCCGCGACTCTCGATTTGTAGGTCGCAGGTTCAAAACTAGGTAGGCGCTTTACTTTGTGTAAATTATTTCATCACCATTGCTCTCAAAATGGTGAAGGAAAACAGAATGTCCTAGAACCAAAAATTCGAAGACATGTGACATCTACCAACCCGTACTGGGCCCGCGTGGTGGATTACGGCCCTCTTCTTCACATTGAGAGGAGGCCTGTACAGTGGCTGTAAAATTATAGGTTAACTAGCTGACCCTGCAAACGTTGTTTTGCCATTTAAATGTTTGGGGTGGACCATCTTTATCACTTGCTACCCTACCTGTCCTACCTGCCCTACCTGCCCTACCTGCCCTACCTGCCCTACCTGCCCTTCCTGCCCTTCCTGCCCTACCTGCCCTTCCTGCCCTACCTGCCCTACCTGCCCTACCTGCCCCACCTACCCCACCTACCCCACCTACCCTACCTACCCCACCTACCCTACCTACCCTACCTATCCTATCTTTCAAGTTGGATCAAACTGCACACGGTGTGCAAATTTGATTAAAATCGGTTAAATAGTTTAGGAGTCCATCGCGGACAAACAACGTGACACGTAATTTATATATATTATAAAGATAATTTATATATATTAAGATTATGCTAATTAATTATTATTATAGGCTGGCCCCCATTAGGTAAAACTTTTAACATCACTGCCCAAATATATGATGTACTTAAGACACCTCTGTCTAACCCCTTGGGTAAACAATGGCGTGATTTTAAATAAAAACAATTCATTTTCTGATAACTTAAAACGTTTTTCAAACTTGCATCATTCATCATTTAATCATATTTACTGAAGAACCAATAACCATAAATTTTCTATTTAATATTGTTAGTAAAAAACTATTAAATTTACTTTAAAACCTGTCAACGAGACAATAATTTATTATTATTTTTCTTTTTTAATAAAAAAAGATAATCTAGTGACGTCACTATTTGACCTTTAAGAAAGAATTGAAATGCGCAGCAAGCATGAGCTTCAATAATAATTTAATTAATGACTTTAAAAAATCAATATCTAGTTCCCTTGCTTTGTTTTATTTCAGTACAAAGAGATTCATTAATTTAGTGGGCCTTTTCAAAGATATTTACAATTAGGTTCTTGTTTTAAAATAATTAATTAATTGCCTTTGAGCGGGTACGGTTGGTTTTGTTAATAAATGGAAGTTTTCACGGGTTTTAAGTCGGGTTCTCAAAGATAAATGTTTAGTTTTACTGGCTTATTGGTTTTGTGGTAATAAGTAGACTTTGCACCTACTTAATATACATAAAAATAATAAAAAATAGGTACATACCAATAAAAGAAAAAAAAATTGCCAGTCTGGGAGGGGTGCTGATAGAAGTGAAAACTTAAAACTTGAATTAACGCCATCTTTATTCTATAGTATCTGCAACACTACGGCGCAAGCATGTCGGTGACGAGAATCCAGAATTTTATAGTTTATCGCCTACCAAAAATCGCTCAACGCGCCTAAAGAAGTTTTCACTTCAATAATAGGTATTTATTTGTAACATTTTTCTGATGCCAATGAATTTAATGATGGTTGAATGAATTTGGTAGAGTTTTTATATTACCTAAACACTAATAAATAACCCCACCACCGTATCTTTACGTTGACGTCGTGGTGGGGCTTGCGCGCTCCGAACTCTAGGTCTGTGCCGGTACAGTTTACTTTGCCGGAACGGGTCTGGGATGAGGAGCCAGACCAAAAGAGATACAAAAACCCGCAGGGCAGCATGTGGCGAGCTGTTGGGCAGTAGCAACCCTACGGACCCTATCTCCCGGGAGAAGTCTTGTTCCTCACCTCTGGCTTGCCTTTATTGATCGGCTGGAGTGAACACTGACGAGGAACGGCGCTCCCGCCTCATTCTTGCCTTAATTGGTCGGCTTGAGTGGAGATTCGCAAGAGCAAACGTGCTCGGAGGAAGGAAGTATTCCAGTAAGATGCTGGTAGGGATCTTGACCGTACTTCCGGGATTGTCCTGATAGCCGTGGAATACCTCTCCACTCCTCATAAGCACCTCAAGACATGTTGCCCCTTGTCGGTACGACACTTTGTGCTAGCGACCGTTTTCGGGGGCCCATTATTGAGTGTGCAAGTCACCCCCTGCCATTTTATCCGTGTATACCACAACATTGATCAGGCAGGGGACATAGGCTTTCCATAGTTTTAAGTAACCAATCCACTATAGCCACCCAAACCCATAGCCCAATATGTTTTGTTTCCATGTTCTGCAATAGCCCTGCACCAACCGGGGGTTGTCCTTGGGTGTATTTGCATATGATAGTGTGGGTGTATTTGTTTATGTACCGAAATAAACAGGAACAAGTTATAGCTTCATAAAACCTTTCTTTATGAACCAAAATAATAACAATCATTGTAAGATCATTACTTTTAACTGTAAGTCTGTGAAACGATCGATGGAAAGTGTTAGAAGGTTATGTAATATGTGTGATATAGTATGCCTCCAGGAAACATGGCTTCTGCCCCATGATATTCCTATTTTAAGTACCATATCAGATGAATTTGAATACACGGGTAAGTCAGCCGTTGATACAACTGCCGGATTACTGGTTGGAAGGCCGTATGGGGGAGTAGCCATTCTGTGGAGGAAAGGTATTTTTGATACTGTCACGGTGTTGGAATGTAACAGCTGTCGCTTGACGGCCGTCAAAGCTAGTATTGGCGGGCGCTCGATTATTGTAGCTTGTGTGTATATGCCGACTAATTCGCCCGATAACTTGCCTATGTTTACGGAAGTGTTAGGTGAGATCAGTGCAGTGGTTGCGAGCGGTGGGGTCGAGAGTTTGTTTATACTGGGTGATTTTAATGCACATCCAAACGAGTTATTTTTTAGGGAACTTACTAGTTTCTGCGCAGATCAATCGCTTATTTGTGCTGATATTGAAAAACTGGGTATAAATTCTAGTAGCTATACTTTTATGAGTGAGGCTCATAGATGTAGGAGGTGGCTTGATCATTCTTTAGTTTCTCTGTCAGCCTGGGCTGCAGTGAACAGGGTTACTATAAAAGAGGATATATATACGTCAGATC
Source organism: Agrochola lychnidis (assembly GCA_963680765.1). Lineage (NCBI taxonomy): Eukaryota > Metazoa > Arthropoda > Insecta > Lepidoptera > Noctuidae > Agrochola > Agrochola lychnidis. The sequence goes on along the minus strand of OY796869.1, from coordinate 13,957,184 downwards.
ATCTACCGCTTTGCATTGAGTGCGACTTAATTATGGTAAGACCTAAGCGGGTAACAGTTCCTACTCTTTGCAATAAAGTTATTTGGGGGGATCGAAAGAACTCGCAAATTGACAGATACCGTGAGCTATGTAACAGAAAGCTGCGTGAAATTGATTTCCCTTCTAAGTTTCAAAAGTGTAGCCATGGTCTTTGTAATTTGAGCGAGCACAAAGCTATTTTAGACGAATTATATAGTCAAATATCATATGCATTGTGTGATGCCGCCGAGCAAACATATGAAAAGGTAGGGACTGTAGTTAGAAGTGGGAACCACAAGACATTGTACGGGTGGAATTACCATGTTAGGGATGCATACAGAGAGGCTAGGCTTAAATTCGAAATGTGGATTTTACACAATCGGCCAACCTCTGGAGTTAGTTTTGAACAAATGCGAGTGGCCCGTAACATCTTCAAGGCTCGGTTGAAATGGTGCCAAAAAAACCAGGAGCAAATAAAGATGGATAGGATAGTAAAAGCAAGAGCAGCAAATAATTTCGCCAAGTTTTGGAAGTCCACGAATAAGCTTGATATTAGGCCTGGCCTCTCTGTGAATGTCGGCGGGAGGAGTGATCCGGGGGAGGTTGCAAATATGTTCAAGGAACATTTTACAGTGCAATCTCCTTTGGGTCGCTCAGTTGATATGATCAATGCTGGGCCTGGAGGTCAGGGAGTGACGTCATTAATGTTCTTTTCGGCTAGACAAGTTGCAACTGTAATTAAAAACATGAGCAGAGGCAAGTCTCCCGGACATGACGGGCTCAGTATTGAGCATTTCAAATATGCTGGGGTTCATCTGCCAAGAGTTCTGTCGTTGTTTTACACCATGTGCCTAAGTCACTCTTACTTGCCAGCAGAACTAATGAAAACACTGGTTATTCCCATAATTAAGAATAGGACGGGCGACATATCAGATAAGTCAAACTATCGACCTATATCTCTCGCAACCACAATGGCAAAAGTGCTGGACGGTATGATTGATTCTAGCTTGAAGGAATATCTATCCGTGCATGACTCGCAGTTCGGGTTTCAACCTGGACTGTCTACGGAAAGCGCCATAGTAAGTCTCAAACATACGGTCCAGTATTACACTGATCGTAGAACGCCGGTATACGCCTGTTTTCTGGATCTCTCCAGAGCCTTCGATCTGGTAAATTATGATGTACTCTGGAGAGAGCTTGAGGATAGGGGTGTACCGACAGGAGTTCTTAGGATCCTACAGTACTGGTATGGGAACCAAGAAAACGTTGTAAAGTGGTCCAATGCACTCTCTGAGACGTATAGGTTAGAGTGCGGTGTGAGGCAGGGTGGTCTGACATCTCCTAGGCTATTTAGCACGTATATAGATGGCCTAATTGTGGAACTCAGTAATATGCGGGTCGGATGTAGCGTACATGGTGTAAAAATAAATAGTATCAGCTACGCTGATGACATGGCGTTGCTGGCGCCGACGGCGGGTGCCGTGAATGAAATGTTAAAGGTCTGTCAGGCATATGCTGCCTCACACGGACTTGTTTATAACATTAAAAAGTGCGAATACATTGTCTTTGGGGCCGGCGGTGAATGCCCAGATACTATACCTGACATTACCCTAAATGGCTTGTGCGTCAAAAGAGTGACAAAAGTCAAATATCTAGGGCATTTTGTCGCTGACGACCTTAAGGACAATGTTGATATTGAAAGGGAGCGTAGGGCATTAGCTGTCCGAGGTAACATGTTGGCCCGAAGATTCGCTCGGTGTAGCATACTTGTGAAAGTTACACTTTTTAAGGCATATTGCCAGTGCTTTTACACTGGGAATCTTTGGGTCAACTATACCAAAAGAACGCTGGATGACCTACGCGTTCAATATAATAATATTTTTAGAATGCTGTTGGGACTGCCACGATGGTGCAGCGCGTCTACTATGTTTGTGCAAAACCGAACTGACGGCTTCCACGCCGTCATTCGCAAAAAAACTGCGTCACTGTTGTCAAGGTTGCGGGCGAGTGGCAACAGCATTTTAAAAACTTTGGCGGAGAGTATCGACTCTCCGATTATCAAAAGTTTTGTAAGAAGGACAATCGCTAAACATTAATTTGGGGGTGTCCTTTTCACAATACTAATAATTATTCTGTCTTCATCTTCTTCTCTCTAGCCGACCCCAACATGGTTGGGAAAAGGCTAGGCAGATGATGATGATTCTGTCTTCATCTTCTTCTCTCTATTGTACTGTACTAACACTAGTAATAAGTTATTTTATTGTTTACTAACACGCTGGATCGTTGTTGTCCGATAAATAAAGTATAATAATAAAAATAATAGTGCATACGGGGATAATCGTCGGTTGGTGCCTCATTCCATTTAAAATTGTCCAAGGGGCTCCTGCTAGTTGGCTTCGGCCCCTCGTACGCCTTCCAAAGGACCGGGACCACATGGTCCCGAGATATATAAACACATAAAAATACTAATAGGTATGTATTGTTATAATATGACCAGAATACCCGCGAAATTACGACGGCTTTTTACTTTTTAATAGTTTTATAATTCGTATTCTTTTTTTGTTTTATTTTTTCATCTCATGTGATGAGCTATCCGAATATTATTATTTTTTGGCCTAAGTCATAAGGGAGAGGCATGAAAGTCGATTCACTGTTACAATGTACGAGTATAATAGATAATAATTATGTACCACGAAAGATGTGAAGGATGCGACGGATTTTACTCGCCTTTCACAAAAGAAGAATTAGCTACACATAAATCTTTTTAATATTTTTAGCAACTTAATGAAAAACGACGAAGAAGACCGAGTTGATTTCCAGTTATTTTTGTATATTCGGTTTAACAAGATACATAATCAAGAAATCTTGAAAAAGTTGTTGTGAAAAAATTCTCAAACAAATAAATTTAAATGCTTTTTAAGCCGCTCTTTCGGTCTTTATTTAATTTGGTAGGCTAAGCCGAAAGTCATGTCAGTCTGACTGGGTAATTACCTATGTAGGTAATTCAGTTAAGTTTTATTTCGGGCCGCCTCTAGCCAAATGCATTTTCTACGTATGAGCTAATTCGGGTTTTCGTTCAGATGAAAAGTTTTTTTTAAACGCAATACTGAAAACAAATTATTCCAGCAACTAATTTGTAATACTTAGGTAGACTTTACTGAAAGTATGTAAAATCAGAGAAATTAATTTGTTAAGGGTCCTCCTAACAGATGCGACACGCGACGCGTCACAAAGGCACCGCTTGTCGCGCGACGAGCGGTGTCTTTGTGTCGCGCCTGTTTGTAGGAGCCTTTATGCAAATTGATTACCTACGTTAATTATGCAAATCACATTAATGTCATTCTATGACAGCTTTATGAAATGATTATAACACGGCACATTGACGCCCACGTCAATGCTAACTGACACCCCAGTGTCAGTTAGCATAAAAAAAAAACAGTGGCGCTCCGGGAGTACCGACAGAAGTGAAAACTTGAACAAGATTACCTTGGTGGAAGAAAAATACTTGTATAGAACATTGGTCCGTAACTTTATCTAAATAAAGAGCACAATCGCGTTTACAAAAAAAAAAAATACTTCCAAAACCTTTAAAGTAAAAATACTTGCATAGAACATTGATGCGTAACGTTATATAAATAAAGAGCACAATCGCGTTTACAAAAATGCCCAACGCTTCTAAAAAAGTTTTCACTTCAATTATATCCCTGAATTTACCTTCGTAATAAAGCTCACCCCAAAAGAATAGGTACGGAGTATAACGTTACACATTTAAAGAAAATATACTGAAACAAACAATAACGTCTTTGCAAATGAAAATAATACCTATAAATTCAGAGATGTAATTCCTGAGGTCTATTCTTGGAAACCTTTCTAAAGCTGAGCCTACATAACGCCACCGATCAATTGGTCTGGAAGAGTCAGAAAGAAAAACCGGCCAAGTGAGTCGGACAGAGTCGAACACGGGGTTCTTTTTATTATTTGCGTATATTGAGCGAACGCAAATGACGAGTTTGGAGCTGGAGTTGCAGACACCAGCCCATTATAATACTGTTAACTATTTCTATACAATCATCACCATCATCATCATTTCAGCCGAAAGATGTCCACTGCTGGATATAGGCCTCCCCCAAGCACCGCCACTTCGACCGATTCTGTGCTTTCCGCATCCAGCGGATTCCCGCGGCCTTCACAAGGTCATCGGTCCATCTTGTGGGAGGCCTTCCAACGCTACGTTTTACGGTACGTGGTCGCCACTCCAGAACCTTTCGACCCCATCGGCCATCCGTTCTGCGAGCAATATGCCCTGCCCATTGCCACTTAAGTTTGGCAATTCTTCGGGCTATGTCGGTCACCTTAGTTCTCCTGCGGATCTCTTCATTTCTGATTCGATCACGTCGAGAAACTCCAAGCATAGCCCTCTCCATTGCCCTTTGGGTGACTTTTAGCCTTCTGATAAGGCCCATTGTAAGCGACCACGTTTCAGTACCATAGGTCATCACTGGCAACACGCACTGGTCAAAGACTTTCGTCTTGAGTTATCAATTTCTATACAGAGATTGTTTAAAACATGTATCAGCTATTAATGTGAACATATTAATCGGAAAATATTATCAATCACAAAATCAAATGCGTTTTGTAGCTTGAGAAAATTAATGGCGGGATACTCTTTTTGTTCAAAAACTTCACTGCCAACGCTCGAAGTAGCTTCATTTGGTTTTTCTTCTTTATTGTGTGGTTCGTGACTAACCTCAGAGTTTTTATGCCGCCCATGGGCCTCTGACTTGGCTTTAGATGCCGGCGAGAAATATCTCTCAGGCACGTCGGTTTCCTCACGATGTTTTCCTTCACCGTTTTTGAAGCAAGAAATAATTATACAGTACGCACATTAATTAGAAAATTCAGAGGTACATGCCTTAGGTTCGAACTCGAGACCTATGACTTGGCAGTCTGACGGTCACACCACTAAGCTATCAATGCTGCTTCACTCGGTGTTGCCAACGTTACGTATTTTAAGAAACATTTAACTAGCTACCTGTTATGGGTAAAAGAGTAAGTTGAGGCAGGCAGAAGAACGGGTGGACTGAGAGACAGACGGCGACGGCGAAATAGTATCCCGTTTTCACCCGTTCATCTCGGAACCCTAAAAAAACCGCCCAACATTCGATTTCGGAACCGCGCAGCAACATCGTAAAATACCCAAAAACATTTCAATATGTCGGAAATTCTATAACCAAAAGAAACTAGATCACATTGCAAATCGTCCTGAGTGCCTGTAAATTTCGTTACTCAGACTCGTAAAGCCGAATTAGGCCGAATCAATCCGAACTTGGGCCCACGTACCGACGGTAAAAAGAACTCAGTTTTATTTGCACCCCGGGGTTTTTAAGACCCCACTGGCAGAGGATATCTGATGAATATAAATGGAGGTTATTGTAGCTGTCATCTGTTTGTTTTCGTTTTTGGAATACGTATTGTGTTCTTTTGTTTTTCGAACTGGCGCGCTTTTTGGCATGTTTTGAACCAAAAGAGTTCGATGGTTTTCTCTTTTACGTGTACCTATGGATGACTTTTAAAATGCATGGCCTACTTAAAGGATAATCCATGTCTGGCTGTTTATGCATACAAAATAAGGGTATGTGAAAGCACTCACGCACAACACAGGAGGCGGGCAACTTTTGGGGCGGCAAGGCAACTTTGGGCAACGTTTTGAAAAGTCATTTTTTTTTTAGTGAAAACTTCTTTAGGCTCGTTGGGCATTTTTGAGATGGGACTAAACCATTGATTTCGCGACACCATGACGACACCTTATTTTTGTAAACGTAATTATGCTCTTTATTTATGTGACATTACGGATCAATGTTCCATGCAAGTATTTTTACTTTAAAGGTTTTGTAAACGCGATTATGCTCTTTATTTATAACTAGCTTCTGCCCGCGACTTCGTTCGCATGGAAATCGTAAGACATCACAATATACTACAATAATAGCCATATTTTTATAAAACTTCCCTGTATACTACGTTTGTAGTTTTATTCTCAGCAGCCAAAATATACAGAGAGTCAGGAATGGTGACTCGGGAGCAAGCGACGTAACAGTTATCCGTGTGAGAAGCAGCTTATCCTGAGGTCGACACCCGCAGCCTTCAGCCTTCAGTGTCGGCCCCTGTGACTTGTTGATCGCAAAGCATACACTCCCAGAGAACTGCACGCGCTTTAACTGGTAATTATGGGGAATTTGTACTTTATACGCGCTATAAACACTGTCTCACCATCGCCACAACCTGTTAGAATTTCCACCTCGATGACGTTTCTCTGCAAAGACATGACTTTGAGCTGGTTTCCGTTACACAGATATACAACCGGAAGTCCACTTGCCATTTGTGAATTGAGAAATTCTACGGGGTGATATTTGGCATCATCTTCCTCCACATCAGTATTAATGGAGGTGTAAATCACTTCACTCCCTTCAATTTGTGAGAGAATACTGTGGTTGATCGCTGCAGCTTGATCATCTTCGGAGTTAAAACGGAAACACGCCTAAGAATTCTCTTGGTACGGTATTTGACTGATATCCTCGTATATCAGACGAATTAGATCTTCTAAAGTGGGATCTACTCTACCAAGAGTCTCTGGTAGAGTGCTTTCACCAACTTTTAGAAGAACATCGGAGAATACTTGAGCATTCGAATTACCGCCAAGCCGAGGTCGTATGATGATGGTCAAGCGCAGTTTATGAACTCTCGACCATAGAGTCGACCTTTTCAACGAAGTATTCACTTTTTTTGTCAAAACTGAGACACCACCCATCATATCTTGGTTTCTGCAGATGTCCTGCAGGGTTCTGTTTACAGTTTCCACTGCTTTCCTTTTTGCCATAATGCATTCATCCCATACGACGAAGCGCAAGCCCCTAAGCACACATCCCTTGTTACTGTTGCGTGACACCCCACAAACAGGCGTTTCGTTGCTCTCTAAATCGATGGGAATCTTAAACATGGCGTGCGCTGTTTTGCCACCAGGAATCAGTGTGGCAGCGATTCCAGAAGATCCACACACATACATATTTTAAAATTGCTTGGACAAATCTGCTGTCAAAATCTGTAAAAAAAACATTTTATTCCTACAGTCTTTTGCTCTAAAATGATCAGAATACAACCTAGAATGTTTTGTGACTGTAAAGTACTTGTAACTTAGTAGTTTCCCATAGCTTACGAAGTTTTCCATTTTTTGTGAATTAATACATTCTATGAACTATTACATACACAATCCAAAAAAAAAAAATCGTTTTACAAAAAGAGTTTAAAAAAAACAGATGTAAATCGAACTTACTACCCCGGGCGGCCTACCACCAGCTCATAAAGCAGTATTATTTTAATGTTACTTCAGTGGGACAAAGAGATGGAGTTATACATCCTGTAGAGCTTCATCTCTTTCCCACATTAAAGTAAACTAAAGTAATATTAAAATAATACTGCTTTTGAGCTGGTGGTAGGCCCTCGGGACTTCAAATCATTCGTCCAACCGCTTACTTATTCGCTTTGTTTAAAGTTAGCTAAAATAGCCGTTCCTATATAAAAGGTAGCGTGATGATAATCATTTAAAAAGTTAAATCGGTAACTACCTATCTACAATATCCCAACCTTTTGGCGCGTCCTTTTACAATTTGCAGAGAAAAATACGAACATGATGTAATATTGCTCATCCCCCATAGCAAATAGCGTGATAGTTTATGCCCTACAGTTGGTACAGACAAACATTCTAAAAAATTTATTTTCCGCATAAGAATCGATCCCATACCTCGTAGCAATAACTTTCTTTAAAAAAAATTAACTTCGCTACGATTTTATTATATCTATAGATTATAGGTAGATAATCAAAAAAAAAAAAAAAAACGTATAGCAAAACAAAATGTGAAAAAAAAGAAAATAACCGTAGGTGGGAATCGAACTTACAACCCCATGTTTGCAAAGCAGCCGCCCAACCGTTGAGCTAATTGCTTCGTTGAAACTTGTCTAAAATAGCCGTTCCTATATATTTCATGATTGACTGCTTAGTTCCATAAAGGTATAGCGTGATGATAATCATTTAAAAAGTTTAATCGATAACCATCTACAATATCCTAAAATTTTGGCGCGTTTTTTTCCAAAAATACGAACATAATATAATATTGCTCATCCCCCATAGTAAATAGCGTGATAGTTTATACCCTATAGTTTGACCAGACTTATAGGGAACACTTATGCAAAATTTTAACAGAATCTATCCGGTAGAATTTGCGTCATGCTAGAACATAAAAATACAACATAATGTAATATTGCTCGTCCCCCATAGTAAATAGCGTGATAGTTTATACCCTATAGTTTGACCAGACACACAGGGAATATCTATGCAAAATTTTAACAGAATCTGTCCGGTAGAATTTGCGCCATGCTGGAACATACATACAGACAAACAGACAAAAATTCTAAAAAATATATTTTCGGCATTAGAATCGATCCTAGACCTCGTAGCAATTACTTTTTTTCAAAAATATTCAATGTACAGTTTTGACTTCGCTACGATTTTATTATATGAATAGATAAGTTAAGGATCAATATTCTATGCAAGTATTTTCACTTTAAAGGTTTCGGAAGTTTTTTTTTTTTGTAAATGCGATTGTACTCTTTATTTAGATAAGGTTACGGACCAATGTTCTATACAAGTATTTTTCTTCCACCAAGGCGATCTTGTTGAAGTTTTCACTTCTGTCGGCACTCCCGGAGTGCCACCACTTTTATTTTCATCTGCTTATTTCGTAGCTCCGTGTATCCTAAGTAATTCATAAACGCGGTTAGAAATTTTAGTGTAATAAACCTAGTTACCGGGTCTACCTCCAGGCCAATTTCCCGAACAGCCATTTACCCCTATTAGTACTGGGGTCAGATTTATTTTTTTCATTTCCAATTTACATAGAAATATGAAAGTAGCTGGCCGGTTTATGCTAAATTATTTGGTAATACGGTCGACCCGATGGTTCAATTTGTGTACAGGTGCGTCTACACCGCAAAAATTCGCGTGCAGTGCGTATTTGGCAACGAACATTATTTTGAGCGTTGAAAACGTTGAACCGTGCATTAATTAAAAGGCACATGAGCAGGAGTATGAAGTTTATTCGATAAAGGCATTCTTATGAGCACCAAGCTTCTGATTAAAAATACTAGTAATAATTGGCTAGCATTGGAATTTTCACGTACGAATGTTGACTTTCAAATATTCCTTCATCATCTGCCAAGCCTTTTTGTTGGGGTCAGCTTCCAGTCTAACCGGTTGCAGCTGAATATTAGTATTTGACATGGAGCGACGGCCTAGCTGACCACAACCTAGTTACTGGGTAATACGATACCCCTTAGTAAGACTGGTTTTTAAACTTTCGGGCTTCTGACGACCTGTTACTTCTGTCAAAGATCTACAAAATGATGATGCAGGCTTTAAAACATTTGCCATTGGGGGATATTACATTATCATATTTCTAAGATCATATATATCATAATACCTATCTACGTAACTCACAAATACCCATAATATGTCTATTTTACAATTATTTTAATAAATCTATTCTGACTACTATCTACTCGGACTGCCTCGTTGGTCTAGTGGTAGCCAGCGCTACTGCTGAGCATGAGTTCCTGGGTTCGATTTCTGGGTCAGGCAAAGTGTTATTGGGTTTTTCTATCTAGAATTCCTCAGTAGCAGCCCGGAGTCTGGATTTGTGCTCGGTTGATGGCAATAGGCTCGCCCCCATAGATATAAGAAAGAAGGAGATATGCCCGGTAGTTGAAAATGTATCGGAACCCAATGTCTCCAATTTGTCCCCACCACGTCGCCACAACTACACACGCAATCAGTAAACCTAATAGATACGAAGTCGCGCTCACACTTGCAATTCATAAATCATAACGTACTACACAGTCAATTATAAACCTTATGCTTTCAAGTACAGCGTGCATTTACAATGCACCGTACAACTCACTCACACGAAAGTTATCGTTGTGCTATGCACAAGCAATTTATTTTACATATACGCTAGTGATTGACTAAATCGCAAACTTATCGATTCTCCCATTAATTATTATTATTATTGTATTAAACATTTTGGAAGTTCCTGAAAAAATTATAAATAAAAACGATTTACATATAATAAGATGATATGAATAAACTGAATAAAGGAAATGGCACAAAAAAAAGGGTGTGTGTCAGCTCCGACGCACGACTGGATTTCAGTAAGAAATTGTTATTATGTTGTGATCTAGGTAGATACATATTAGATTATTATTAGGTTCGTGTTAAAATACTTATTTTGATTCATTAACAGTGTTAAAAGTTAATTTAGAAGGAAATTTTAGCAAATTGAAATTTTCATAATTACGTAACTTGAAAACTCACTTTTTTGTTTGTAAAGATATTTCTTTAATTTTGGTCTTAAATGAAAGGACTAAACTTAAAACCATTTGTCACATTTAGTTCATGAAAATCGGCCCGCGGAACAAAAAGATACGGTCATTTTATTTGTTTAGTTAATAATTTGTAAATGTTTAAAAAGGTGTAATTACTTAAGTAAATACCTTATATTTGTGTTTTATATGCATTTTAGTAAGCTGAATATACTTTATTTATACACACATACATAAATTTCGAAGTGAAAGGTGCGCAAAGGAACGTAACGCCTCACTTTTAGTTAACGCTCGATTTTACTCCTCATAAAATTTTCATACCGCGGGCTAAATATCAAAATCGTTTCTTAAGGAGTAAATAAATCAATTAATTTCAACATTATGAGAAAATCTAAATCAGTATAAAACAAGATTTCACATCAGTCTTCCAACCCGTCTATAACTGGTGACAAATTGAAGAATAAACTTTCAAAGTAATATAAATTCGTACGACAATCGACATTGTTGTCGATATCCTACGTTAGTGGATCTGCACAAGCACATCACTAACTCGTCGCAAGATACAGCGGCCGTACTACGCGATGCAACTGCGTAACTAAAGTATCGTTTTGTGATTTTTACATTGCTTGTCCAGTCAGTAAGTGACATACTTAGGTAGTGGTTAAGAAGCACTGTATTTGCTGCAAAAATAGTACAGTTGCTGTGATATATGAAAACAAAAATAACGTAGTAAAGGTAAGAAATATTTTACGATTTGTTATTTTTCATGATTTTCAAGACAAATATAGTAAAATACTTGTCCTGTTAAATGATAAATGATTCCATGATTTATAAAGATTTTAGTTTGGCTTCGATTTTTACAAGAAACCACTGGACAACACGGTATTCTTAAATATTGTCACGATCGCGGTCGAAAGCGCACTAGTTCGCGGAAACGGCCATTTGCCTATACCATGAGCATTTTGATCATGGCTCGCGGACACAGACACGCCCCCATGCCACTTCTCCTGTTTTTTATATTTCTATGCTCGCCCCCTATTACATGGGACTTAAACATAACTGGCGAAATGGGGTGTACCTACTACAGGTACACCTCTGCCCAACCCTTCGGGGAAACAAGGCGTGATGTTATGTTTTAATAAATCTATGACTCATATAGATCAATGATCATAGATATGACTGTGTAATATTCCCCTTAAAATGCCCACTTATGCAAGCTTGCAGTGTGGATATACCTTAATACGGCCTACTTTATTGTAAGCTAAATGGTTAGGTCCTATATTATTCCCATGTCGGCTCGATAGCACAGAGGTTTTATTCAACAAAATACGATGTTTGTAAATGAAACTTGGTTATTGCTTGCTGGCGCCCAATGTTATTGGTGAAGTCATGTATAGTTGGTAGGGTAATGTTAGCTAGATTGCCGTCCTAGTATAGCTATTCTAGAATTAGGTATAAAATTATGTAGTTATTCTGTTTTTTTTTTTTGAAGTGAAACTTCTTTAGACGCGTTAGGCATTTTTGAGATGGGACTAAACCATTTATTTCACGACACCATGACGACACCTCATTTTTGTAAACGCGATTGTGCTCTTTATTTACCTATATAACGTTACGATCAATGTTCTATGCAAGTATTTTTACTTTAAAGGTTTTGTAAACGCGATAATGCTCTTTATTTAGATAAGGTTAAGGACCAATGTTCTATATAAGTATTTTTCTTTCACCAAGGCGATCTTGTTCAAGTTTTCACTTCTGTCGGCACACCCGGAGTGCCACCACTTTTTTTTTTTCTATTCTTTATTAAAGACACATTAGTGTCTCAACCCTACAAGATAGATTCATCAGTATGGAATGAGATACCTACCTGAGAAGTGTCTCAATAAGCTAAAAAGCCTAAAAAGATACAAGTATCAGACAGAGCAGTGGCTTATTGTTGTGTCCAACAGATTTCCGCAGTGCAGAAACAGTTTTTTTTTTGTAGTGATAACTTCTTTAGGCGCGTTGGGTATTTTTGATATGGGAAAAACAATTGAACTCGCGAAACCGTTAACGAAACCTCATTTTTGTAAACGCGATTGTGCTCTTTATTTATATTGCGTTACGAATCAATGTTCTATGCAAGTATTTTTAATTTAAAGGTTTTGGAAGTATTTTTTTTAAATTGTTGAAGCTTTTACTTCTGTTGGCACTCCCGGAGTGCAACTGTCTTTTTTTTAATCTTTACAATTATTGATAGTTTTTCAGAGTTAGTTATTGGATAATATGAAGTCATGTGCAATTTACATTATTATTTTTTTGGTTACATTATCTTTTTTTTAAAAGCTTTATTCAGTACGTACCACGATCATCTGGCTAGCCTTTTTACCAACTATTTTGGGGTCGAATAACCTAACCTAACCTAACCAGACTCAGCTAAATACCAATATTCCACATAGAACGACTGCATATCCGACCTCCACAACCCAGTTACTGGGTAACACGACACCCCTCAGTAAGAGCGCTTGTCAGATATTCCGACTTTATTTAATACCAATAAAATTTTGAAAACCTATATCTAGGTAAACAGGCCCCCTAGCATCAGCCCGCGACGATGTGATCAAACCGCTGACGGCTACCTATAAAATCTTAACTGAAGAATTTAATTTACTCCATCTGCAAAGCTATCTCATCCTTACCACTTTGAAACAAGGTTTAAAATTATACAACAGCCAATAAAAAAGAAAATAAAACTTTTTGTTAGCAGTAAATTAAAATAATCTCTCATCGTGAACAGTTTATGGCCCTGAAGAATTTATTCAGCATCAGGTATCAAGTAGAGTGGTCTATAAATTATCTATTGATACTCTTTAATCCCTTTTTAGAGAATTTTTATGTCGTCACGTTTTTAAGCTGTACTGGAATTTTGAAAACCTATTTAGGTTATTCTGCAGTCATTTCAAACTTAAGCTTTCGAATTCACTTGTGGCTAAGTAATAACACGGGTCGATCGATCAGGTTGCTGCGGTTGATCCGTGGATGGGTAGCACGGAGGGATCTTTACATACCAAGATCCCTCCGTGCCTCGGAAAGCACGTTCAGCCATTGGTCGCGGCTGTCATTTGTAGATCTTTGACAATCGTTACGGGTAGTTACAAGCCCAAAAATCTGACAACCAGTCTTATCAAGGGGTATCGTGTTACCTAGCAACTAGGTTGTGGAGATCAGATAGGTCGCTCCATGTAAAATACTGGCATTCAGCTGCATTCGGTAAGACTGGAAGCCGACCCCAACATAGTTGGGAAAAGGCTAGGCTTATCTGCCTATCTATCGAATTGCCGGCTGTCGCTGAAAACCAGCGCTGTGGCTCTGCCTCGCATAGGGTTGCAGCATTATGCTGAGCGATGGCCGTTTTGCGTGGATGTGACGCATATTTTCCCCCAAATTGTTATTTTTGTGTTGTTTACCGCGAATAAACGCATTTTCTTTCTCATTTCTTTGCAATTAATTTGATTTAAAAGTGCGCGAATTTAAACCGCGAAACCAATCTAAGTAAGCGTAGTGAGACAACTGCCGAAAATACGCGTCGGAAATTCGGTGTGCTTAATTTACCACGAAAATTACGCTACTGAATATCGGCTTGCCCGGGTCGGGCAAAATGTTATTGGGTTTTTCTATCTGAAATTTCTCGGTAGCAGCCCGGAGTCTGGATTTGTGCCCGGTTGATGGGAATAGGCTCGCCCCCTATTACATGGGACTTAAACATAACTGGCGAAATGTGAGTGTACCTGCTACACAAGGCGTGATGTTATGTTATGTTATTTTAATATCGGCTTGAATGATTTAAATAGCATTGTAAACGTCACGCTGAATTTATGTTGCGTAATTTTCGGCAGATGTCGCTACACTAATAATTTTAAAATGATGTGTAGAGATTAAAACGTTACAGTTTTAAAAAGTAGAAGCAATCTATATTATCAATCCAGATTATTATTTTAACGAATAACAATGTCACTTCAATAACCACAAAATGTAATAGGCTACAGGAAAACTGTGGTTTCCTATTACTTGTTGATGAAAGACTAACCACAAACAGGTCTTTGTACGTTAATAGAACTCTCAAAACCAATTCACTGAGTCTTAAGGCGTATTTGCACTGTACAAGTATATAGGGTGGCAGTGATATCGACGCACAACCTATTACTATGGATTCAGTACTTGATACCCCTTTGCGTCAAAATCTATGGTCGGTGATTTAAAAAAAAAAACAACTATTGCCTACAGAAGTACATTCTTAATCTATACATATAATAAAATCGTAGCGAAGTCAAAACTGTACATTGAATATTTTTGAAAAAAAGTAATTGCTACGAGGTCTAGGATCGATTCTAATGCCGAAAATATTTTTTTTAGAATTTTTGTCTGTTTGTCTGTATGTATGTTCCAGCATGGCGCAAATTCTACCGGACAGATTCTGTTAAAATTTTGCATAGATATTCCCTGTGTGTCTGGTCAAACTATAGGGTATAAACTATCACGCTATTTACTATGGGGGACGAGCAATATTACATTATGTTGTATTTTTATGTTCTAGCATGACGCAAATTCTACCGGATAGATTCTGTTAAAATTTTGCATAGGTGTTCCCTATAAGTCTGGTCAAACTATAGGGTATAAACTATCACGCTATTTACTATGGGGGACGAACAATATTATATTATGTTCGTATTTTTGGAAAAAAACGCGCCAAAATTTTAGGATATTGTAGATGGTTATCGATTTAACTTTTTAAATGATTATCATCACGCTATACCTTTATGGAACTAAGCAGTCAATCATGAAATATATAGGAACGGCTATTTTAAACAAGTTTCAACAAAGCAATTAGCTCAACGGTTGGGCGGTTGCTTTGCAAACATGGGGTTGTAAGTTCGATTCCCACCTACGATTTTTTTTCTTTTTTTTCACATTTTGTTATACGATTATTATTTTTTTTGATTATGTACCTATAATCTATAGATATAATAAAATCGTAGCGAAGTTAATTTTTTTTAAAGAAAGTTATTGCTACGAGGTCTGGGATCGATTCTTATGCGGAAAATAAAGTTTTTAGAATGTTTGTCTGTTCCAACTGTAGGGCATAAACTATCACGCTATTAGCTATGGGGGATGAACAATATTACATCATGTTCGTATTTTTCTCTGCAAATTATAAAAGGACGCGCCAAAAGGTTGGGATATTGTAGATAGGTAGTTACCGATTTAACTTTTTAAATGATTATCATCACGCTACCTTTTATATAGGAACGGCTATTTTAGCTAACTTTCAACAATGATTTGAAGTCCTGAGGGCCTACCACCAGCTCAAAAGCAGTATTATTTTAATATTACTTTAGTTTACTTCAGTGTGGGAAAGAGATAATAATAATTTACACAACCGACAGATCACAACCCTCAGAAAGTACTTCTTCGATAAAACCGCATCTTCCACACTTCACAAACTAATAGCACAAAACGATAAACACTTAACACCTCTTAATCTTAAAGACACAACTGAACAGCAAAACGAAAGAGTGATTGATGACAAAACCAAATGTCTAGAGTGGACCCAGAAGTCTCTACACGGAAGACATCGCCAAGATTTATGCCAATTAAATGTCGACAAAAATGCGTCGACCGCGTGGTTAAATCGAGGTGAACTCTTTCCGGAGACTGAAGGATTTATGCTTGCAATACAAGACCAAGTAATTGAGACCAAAAACTACAGAAAATACATTATAAAAAATTTAACAACCGACACATGTAGAAAATGCAATAGTTCACCAGAGACAATTCAACATATCACCAGCGCCTGCAAATCAATAGCCCAGACAGACTACAAACATCGACACGATCAAGTAGCCAACGTAATACACCAAAAACTAGCTCATAAAAACAAATTTATAGACACTATAGTACCATATTATAAATACAACCCCGAAACAGTATTAGAGAACTCAACTACAAAATTGTACTTCGACCGAGCCATACTCACCGACCGTACAATTCACTTTAATAGACCAGATATCACATTAATTAACAAAGTAGATAAAACTGGGTTCCTAATAGACATTGCCGTACCAAATACACATAACTTACAGACTACAATAGCCGAAAAACTATCCAAATACACCGAACTGAAAGACGAAATGACCCGAATTTGGCATCTTCAAAAAGTCACAATCGTCCCCATAGTACTATCTGCAACAGGAGTGATACCCAAACAGCTTCATCAGTCCCTTAGTTCCCTCAACCTGCCACCTAACACCTACCATCTGCTGCAGAAGGCAGTGATTCTCAATACATGTAGGCTAGTACGAAAATTCCTCCAATGTGAGTCGGACAGCTTACACCATTATTCCCACTCGAATTTAACTTCGGCTAACATACAGCCTACTGCAGATAACCACGTGGTATCAAACATTACTCCGCCACCAATTAACCCCACTGATGAACACTTGGCTTAGGCCCGTGCCATCAGCTCTACCCGGCTAGGCCGAGGAAAACAAATCTAAAAACAAAAATAATAATATTTATTCAAAAAATTATTACAAGGCATAAAAATTATTACAGATTTGCTTAAATGTAAATTATATTCCTAAGACTTACGTGCCTGAACTAGGTAATCCTGTGTTTCAGGCGAGAAGAGCTAAAATAGACTTATAAATAAATAAAGTATAAGATGAAGCTCTACAGGATGTATAGCTCCATCTCTTTCTCCCACTGAAGTAACATTAAAATAATACTGCTTTATGAGCTGGTGGTAGGCCGCCCGGGGTAGTAAGTTCGATTTACATCTGTTTTTTTTTAAACTGTTTTTGTAAAACGATTTTTTTTTTTGGATTGTGTATGTAATAGTTCATAGAATGTATTAATTCACAAAAAATGGAAAACTTCGTAAGCTATGGGAAACTACTAAGTTACAAGTACTTTACAGTCACAAAACATTCTAGGTTGTATTCTGATCATTTTAGAGCAAAAGACTGTAGGAATAAAATGTTTTTTTTACAGATTTTGACAGCAGATTATTTTGTCCAAGCGATTTTATAATATGTATGTGTGTGGATCTTCTGGAATCGCTGCCACACTACTTCCTGGTGGCAAAACAGCGCACGTAATGTTTAAGATTCCCATCAATTTAGAGAGCAACGAAACGCCTGTTTGTGGGGTGTCAAGCAACAGTAACAAGGGATGTGTGCTTAGGGGATTGCGGTTCGTCGTATGGGATGAATGCATTATGGCAAAAAGGAAAGCAGTGGAAACTGGAAACAGAACCCTGCAGGACATCCGCAGAAACCAAGATATGATGGGTGGTGTCACAGTTTTGACAAAAAAAGTGAATACTTCGTTGAAAAGGTCGACTCTATGGTCGAGAGTTCATAAACTGCGCTTGACCATCATCATACGAGCTCGGCTTGGCGGTAATTCAAATGCTCAAGAATTCTCCGATGTTCTTCTAAAAGTTGGTGAAAGCACTCTACCAGAGACTCTTGGTAGAGTAGATCCCACTTTAGAAGATCTTATTCGTCTGATATACGGTGATATCAGTCAGATACCGTACCAAGAGAATTCTTAGGCGTGTTTCCGTTTTAACTCCGAAGATGATCAAGCTGCAGCGATCAACCACTATTACTAGCGATTCTCTCACAAATTGAAGGGAGTGAAGTGATATACACCTCCATTAATACTGATGTGGAGGAAGATGATGCCAAATATCACCCCGTAGAATTTCTCAATTCACAAATGGCAAGTGGACTTCCGGTTGTATATCTGTGTAACGGAAACCAGCTCAAAGTCATGTCTTTGCAGAGAAACGTCATCGAGGTGGAAATTCTAACAGGTTGTGGCGATGGTGAGACAGTGTTTATAGCGCGTATAAAGTACAAATTCCCCATAATTACCAGTTAAAGCGCGTGCAGTTCTCTGGGAGTGTATGCTTTGCGATCAACAAGTCACAGGGGCCGACACTGAAGGCTGAAGGCTGCGGTTGTCGACCTCAGGATAAGCTGCTTCTCACACGGACAACTGTTACGTCGCTTGCTCCCGAGTCACCATTCCTGACTCTCTGTATATTTTGGCTGCTGAGAATAAAACTATAAACGTAGTATACAGGGAAGTTTTATAAAAATATGGCTATTATTGTAGTATATTGTGATGTCTTACGATTTCCATGCGAACGAAGTCGCGGGCAGAAGCTAGTCCTAACTAATATTATAAATACGAAAGTGAGTTTGTTTGTTTGTTATGCTGCGGCTGCATCTGCGTCTATCGCGATGAAGCTTACACAGTGATACGATACACGCAGCTGTGGCCAACCATTATCGGCTATGGTCGCGATAGTTTGGGCTGCGTAGCACTTATTGCCCGGGGAACATAAAACGGTTTTAGCGCGCTAACACTAATGTGACCACTGCATTAGCGCGATAACTTTTTAGCGAGCAAAACATACGAAGCTTCGGCACGCATTGCATCGTCACGATAGACGCAGATGCGGCGTTACGCTTACGCTTAACATTACGCTTTCACGCTAAAATGGCTCAACGGATTTGGATGAAATTTGGCACATGGGTATGACCTGGACATAGGTTACTTTTGATCCTGGATCGCAGACGAAGTCGCGGGCAACAGCTAGTATATGTCGGATCCAGTCATTAGTACGGACACGAAACGAATCGCATGCGCGCAGCTGGCGACAGGACGTGATCTACCCACACCTAAAGTGCGCGTTTCTACAGAGTCGTGATGTTTTAAGGCCACGGCGAGGAGGATTCAGCCTCTGATCGCATCGAAGTGAAGACGTCACGGAACTGTTCGCGATTCGTGGTGCTCAGTTATTGTGTTAGTTGTAATTTGTGACCATTGTGTTAATTGGTGATTTTAATAAACGCCGTCACACCCAGTGTATGTATAATTTAGCTAGTGTGATTAATTTTATTGTAAATTATAATGTGACTGAACTGCAAACTGTTTTTCTATTGCGCATTGACCAACACTACCCACACTACGCCCACAGTAGTTAAGATATCGCTGATAATAACGAAAGTCACATACCCGTCTCCGCCATGTATAATAATATTAAGTAATAAATAATTTTTACAACCGACGAAAAATGTCAACGCAGGATTTTCCAGAATTATGTGCTGAATCCATGGAAACAAGTTGCGCTTCAATGTCCCTGCCACTCTGTATTGCGCGAAGATTTCCCGTAACATCTTTCAGGATAGGAAATAATTAGGCTTATAATGCAATGGTCTACAGTGCAGATGAAACGAGGTGGGTTCAAAGTCTCCTTGAACTTTATTGTTCACGAGTCTCTGGTACGGAATGAACAGCAAAAATATTAAGTAATCGTTTAATTTAAAATGTCAAAAGACAGCTGTTTTTAAGGCATGGCAGCGTTTATGTTTTTGGCAGCAAGTTCAAATGTGGGTGAAGGCGTCCCCGTCCGGAGTTTTTTCCGCTTAGAAGGACATGTAGTGACATTATTGGTGATGTTCTTCAGAAAAGTCAGGTGCGTAGTACTCGCAACCGGCGTGCGTGTATGAGCAAATTTATGAACGCAAACGAAGCAAAAGGAGTTTTCAACGATCGTGATTGATTACGTTCAGAGTTTCTGCGTACCCCCATGGGCGTGAATGTTTATTTGTTATGTGTTTTAACCAGTCTGAGCAGACTCTAGGTAATCGCTAATAACGTTCGAGTTGCTTAGTAAATAGCGACCTGTAAATTAGCCCTCGGGATGTTACAATGATAAACTAAGGTTGTTGTTCGGGACATTTACCACATCGTATATTATTCCACATCCTTAGAAGCTGTGACTGGTTCCAATGCAAAAACTAAGGGTTTTTCGGCCTAGCCATATCGTTGCTTGGGTATAATTAATACATCCAGACTTTTGTGGAGTAATAGGTGTTCTATTATAAGTTATACCAGCAAAGATTTAAATCAATAGATTCGCCCTACCGCATTGACAGATGGTCACGTTTCTGTTTCGTTGACCATGACATTTCAATAGTAAGTATTATCTCGCTCTCTCATGCTGTATCAATAGGGGCACTTTTTCGCGCAACCTGAGTAGGTACAATACTAATAATCTAAATCTTTGTATACCAGGAATACCAGTGACATAAAATAGAATTTATCATAATGCGTTTAAAGTATTTTTGCGTTTGCTCAAATTAGCCTATCTTAGTCCACTGTTAGACATAGGTTTCTCTTAAGCTACGCCACTACCATAGGTAGCCCATGAAATTCAAATATTCTTTATTTTTTTGCATTTTGCAGATCAGTGTCAGGTTTTATGTTGATTAAAATATGATTCGCGGTCGTAACAAATATGGCTTTACATAATTATAATCATTCCAATCAGCAATAGATGTCATGATTTCCATGCATGTCATGATTTCATTTGAATTTCGCGGGCTACCTTACCGCATCTCCCTTAACAGCTGTGTGTCGAAATTACTTCCAAATAAAATGCGGCAGTAGGTACCGTTCACATTTTTTAATGTAAAAACTTTTTACAAAAAAATAAACAACCGACCTCCAAAAAAAAAAACACTACAAAGTGAAAAATAACTTTAATTTTGGAAGTCGGTGTCTTGGGTTATGTATTTTCGTTTATTGCCACCGACTTCCGAAATTAAAGTTATTTTTCACTTTGTAGTGTTTTTTTTTTTGGAGGTAGGTTGTTTTTTTTAGTAAAAAAATTTTATTTTTCACTTTTTAGTTGTGGCACCTACCCCACACATATTCGAATACCACTACCTGCTACCAGTGACAGAAACTTATCATATCATCTTCATACTAAGTAGGAAAAAAATACGTATTTTGTAGCTAACTCAAAAAGTATCCAAGCAAAGTTAATAAAATTTATATGGGACCAATTCGAGAGCACACCCTTTCAAACAAAAAAAGAATTTTCAAAATCGGTCTACAATTGACGGAGAAATCGGTGGACATACATAAAAAAAAAACAAACATACGCGACGAACATATAACCTCCTCCTTTTTTGGAAGTCGGTTAAAAAGTGAGCATGCTGATGAAAATTTAAGTAGTTTCCGCTTCAAAAGAAGCGTGTAATACCCACGTAAATGCGGTGCAAACCTTACCTTACCCCAAAATTGAAAAGTCTCATATACTATCATGTTGTTACGTTTGCAGGTAATTTCACAAGCTCATGCTCTTCAAACTAGATGGCAAGAAAAAGAACCTAATAGTTCAAAGATATTACATTAAAAAGGGAGTGCCTCCGCTGCCGGCACTGGCTCTCGAATTGGCTGCCGGCGCTTAGTTTGGAAAAAAAAGCGGAAAACGGGGTTGGCAATTTGGCATCTTGGAGTAGATAGGCGGGGTAAGCATAATTAAAAAACAATAAAGATTTATTTTTTTCCAGTAGGTATTATATTTCCATAATCAATGATTTCCAAATTCCAGTAATCAAGTACCTACTAAGTACCCGGAAGCGAACTAGTTAGATTAGGTTAAATATATTTATCTACACCCATGCTATAAAATGTTTATAAAAGTTTCAGAAACAGTTAGCTTATGGCCAACATTAAAACAGCCAGTGTCATAGTAACCATTACCTCATCGCAATGAGTGTTACAATGTTTATGATCCGCAAAGAGAACAGTATTTTTCAGAGAAAAGGTGGAAACGTAAGCCAATACAATTTCATTCCGCAACTCGTTTCAACGTTCAAGCGGGGGACAGCAGCACCCGCTGCACTCATGTGTGTGTGATGTGCTGCTGCAGGCGATGTACATACGTGCAGTTGTACTGAATTTCTTTATTCTTGATCTTGAATATTGCAAACACCCAATGGTTTCAGAAACTTTTTATATGCAACTGTTATAATTAGGTATTAAAACACTCATGTGATACTATTCGCCGTTAAACTCGCATTCGTGTTTTAATACCCCTTATTATACAACAGTTGCATAAATAACTATTACTTGCAAAAAAGATTTGGTTAGGTTAGAACTGTGGCGAGTACAAAAAAAAACTAGAATATACAGAAAAAATACTTTAGTTAGGGTTTAGTTAGTTGGAGTTCTGAATACTGGAAGGATTTCCATAAACGCCGCGCCGCTGGTGTCCATTATGGGAGCTGGCGGTGCCGTTACACACGGTGCCACAGAGTATGTAATGTGCCGATGTTTTTTAACCTCGGCTGCCGGCAGTAATGTCATGCCGGTTCCCAATGGCGTTATTTTTGGTCGCCAGCGCCGGCAGCGGAGGCAGTCCCATTAAAAAAATATAACAAATGTAATGAAAAAGCCCAAAAGATCGTCCTAACAAACGAATCTAAGGAATTTCTTCTGTAGGCGTAAAACCGTAGCTCAGAACTAAATTCCATAGTAAATAAATTTTCTTTTTCGACCAAAAAATTCTACAGTTCGAACGAAATAACAGAAATAAAATAAATTTAAAAGGAATTCCTTAAGCCCCTCGGAGACGACGCAGAGCAATTATAAAAGATTTTAGAACCTCTTACAGAATAGGTACAAAATTCTGAAGGTATCAGTTTCTTTTTCAGCAATATCAGCTTCTTTTTTACATTTTTGTAAGGTCACGTTTGCATTGACTTACGTTTCCACCTTTTCGCTGAAAAATACTGTTCTCTTTGCGGATCATAAATTTTACCAAGATTCTAAAATTATTTTTAAAATGGATTTAAATTCGATTGTATTGGTTCGATATCGGAATACATTACGTATATGTGAGAAAAAAAATGACGCAGCACTCTGGGAGTGCCGACAGAAGTGAACAAGATCGCCTTGGTGGAAGAAAAATACTTGTATAGAACAATGATCCGTAACGTAATATAAATAAAGAACACAATCGCGTTTACAAAAATGAGATGTCGGTAACGGTGTTGCGAGTTCAATTGTTTTTTCCCATCTCAAAAATGCCCAACGCGCCTAAAGAAGTCTTCACTTAAAAAATTCACACAGAGAACTTTGTCAAATTACAGTTTTGTCATGAAAGTTTGAAACCCTTCCGAATCAAACAAGACATGCTCAACTTCGATTAACCGATAATGTAGCTGATTATCCAGTTGTTCTTCCTTGATAATAATAGTCACTCCAATATACTAAAACACACATTGAACCTCCCACCCAAAACAATTTATCTCACTACCCAATTTGTTAAACTGCTGAAACATGTTCAAGACGTACTCTGTACAAACCTTTAACTACGAATTTGCATTTAATCACGAAATGGTTCCATCTTCAGTTGTAAACGAATCTATTACGTTAAAGTCGAGACTGCCACCTATTTGTAGAACATTTGCTTTTGATATTGATCGTAGTGTGCTCTGTATAAATTGTCTATTCCGATTCAGGTGGTTAGGAGGTGACATTGTTTTATTTCTTTGCTATAGAATCACCTTTTTTGAATCTTCTATGCTTGCCTTTTGTTCAACTTTGATAGTTAATTGATTCAGGCGTGACCTTGCGGAAATCCATTATAAAATACAATAGACGTGGATATATTTAGTAACCTGTTCCGCTCATCTATTTCTAAAGAGCCATAAAAAACTCCTGAAATAAATCGACACGTGTTTCACCTCTCAACGAGGCATCCTCAGGATGACGATGGACTTGTTGCGAACTCGAACACGGCGTGTTGCCACACCGAGCGCTGAGTGCAGACTGAGCCTTATCGCCCGTTGTTGCCGTTGTTTCGTGTTCGAGTTCGCAACAAGTCCATCGTCATCCTGAGGATGCCTCGTTGAGAGGTGAAACACGTGTCGATTTATTTCAGGAGCTTTTTATGGCTCTTTAGAAATAGCTAAGCGGAACAGGTTACTAAATATATCCACGTCTATTGTATTTTTTTTCAACTTTGATATAAACAAAAGACTGCCTAACACAGTTTCGAAATATGAATTCGAAATGATTCTCTTTAAAAACAAATGAATTCGTTTTCGAATGTAGTAAATCGCAATATCATAATTATGATGTCATTAAAAGCAGCTCAACTCTTGACCTCTTCGCGTGAACATCTCATTATTAAAGACCCCATTTTAGTTGAGCACTAAATTAATCGCAGTACGGTATTATGATAGAACCGCCTTTTGACGTGATTAATTACGTCAATCATTCTAGTATCTGCAAAAGACGGGCATTAGTTGATTTTAATGCATCTATTGTCACTGAAGTACATCTCTGCTAAATCCATTAGAAATAAAGCTGCGGTTTATTACGAGAGCGATGGCCTTCATATTATATCGGCCGTCAAGAAAATCTGTCATTTTTACCAGTATTTGACATTAAAGTGTCAAAAACGCTCTATTTGGACATTCGCAATTTTTTTTTGTCCGTCTTGTAGATTATTATTAAAAAATATTGAACACGTATTTTTTCTTTTTTGACGTAATCAAAAGATTACGGCGATACATTGAGTTAAAATGTGGCATGACGTCACGCCTTGGTAGATTTAATACTGCGTTGTGACGTAGCGAGCCCCCACTCCCCAACTTTAATGCGTGTTTCCCAAGTTATTAAGCTATTGAATAGCTTTTATCGTGGGCTTTGAGCGCGGCGATTGAATCAAGAAATTCCGTAACGTAACAAAAATAAAACCGTAACGAAAATAAAACCTAACACCCCCCACTCCGCCTACCATATAATGACGGTTCCCATGACAATGTGATGTTGTCATGGAGGTTACAAATGCTATGCAATAGCTTTATCGCGGCAGTCCCCGAGTGCCACACGTTTATTTTTTTTTTGATAAATATGATAAAACAAAAAATACGTGTCTAATATTTTTTTATTAACTGAAAGACGGACTAAATAGAATTTCATTTTTTTTACCTAGGCAACTATGCTATTGTTTGACCGGAAACCTTATAAGCTTTACACGGATTTCGTACTCTAAAAACATTGTTGCTTTACGTAATTTAAATACGACTTCGAATAAATAAAACATAAATCATATCAAAAAATTGTGTGACAAATAAGACTTTAATGCTTACGCATATATTTACAAAAGAAAATATAAGTATTTCATTTGAGTGAGAAAGAAAACGTGACTTGTTTATTGTAAAAATTGTGAAGGATTTGTATTATTATGAATACTAACATGTGTGTTCTTATATGAATTAGCCTGTATGTGTAACAGTTCTGAAGATATACGTCTTCCATTATTCATCATCATAACTAGCCTATAATGTTCCCACTGCTGGGATATAGGCCTCCTCTTTGTGAGAGGGAGGGATATTCTATTATTAATATTAAGGAAAGTACATAAAATCACCATAACTGCTAATAACTAGCTTGTGACAAAGTAATGACAGCTGCACGGGTCGATCGATCAGGTTAAGCTACGTTTGCCGCGGTTGGTCCGTGGATGGGTGACCATCTTTACATTTCAAGTCCCCTCCGTGCCTCGGAAAGCACGTTAAGCCTATAGTCCCGGCTGCCATTCGTGGATCTTTGACAGTCGTCGCGGATCGTCAGAAGCCCGAAAGTCTGACAACCAATCAATAATATCAATCGTATTTCCTAGTTACTGATAAAGATAAATGTATTTGTTCAAACATGTGTAACATGTTACTGCGTTGTGGAGGTCAGATAGGCAATCGCTCCATGTAAAATACTGGTATTCGGCTGCATCCGGTTAGATTGGAAGCCGACCCCAACATAGTTGGGAAAAGGCTAGGCAGATGATGATGACATAAAATCACCATACTTTCTCCTAGGTTCACTCAGCCTCAAAACGATGTAGGAATTTATTTAAATGTCTACAATTTTTGCTCTAGGTAAAATATTTTACTAATCTGAGCCAAAAAAAAACACATTATCATTATTATCTTTCTGCCCTTGTCTCAAGTTACATGGAGCTAGCGCAATACGTTTTCTTCAACAAAAAATAAAAAACCTTGGCACTCAAAAGTGAAAACTTGAAAAAAATCAGCATCGCGGTAATCAACGCGTTGATGTCTTTTTAATGGTCAATGGCTGGTGTCGTCACAGTGTCGCGAAATCAATGGTTTAGTCCCATCTCAAAAATTTCCAACGCGTCTAAAAAAGTTTTCACTTCAAAAATCACATTGGGTACTTAATTGTAGCTGTACATTTATATAGTACTAGCTGACCCTGCAAACGTTGTTTTGCCATATAAATGTTTGGGGTGGACCATCTTTATCACTTACTACCCTACCTACCTGCCCTACCTGCCCTACCTGCCCTACCTGCCCTACCTGCCCTACCTGCCCTACCTGCCCTACCTGCCCTACCTGCCCTACCTGCCCTACCTGCCCTACCAGCCCTACCTACCCTACCTACCCGACCTACCCTACCATAATTTATAAAAACATAATTTTTCTTCATATTTTTTTTTTCCTAAATTAAGATGTAAGCTATCATATCTTTCAAGTTGGACCAAACTGCACACGGTGTGCAAATTTGATTAAAATCGGTTAAGTAGTTTAGGAGTCCATCGCGAACAAACAACGTGACACGTAATTTATCTATACATATAATAAAATCGTAGCGAAGTCAAAACTGTACATTGAATATTTTTGAAAAAAAGTAATTGCTACGAGGTCGAGGATCGATTCTAATGCAGAAAATATTTTTTTTAGAATTTTTGTCTGTTTGTCTGTTTGTCTGTTTGTCTGTATGTATGTTCCAGCATGGCGCAAATTCTACTGGACAGATTCTGTTAAAATTTTGCATAGATATTCCCTGTGTGTCTGGTCAAACTATAGGGTATAAACTATCACGCTATTTACTATGGGGGATGAGCAATATTACATTATGTTGTATTTTTATGTTCTAGCATGACGCAAATTCTACCGGATAGATTCTGTTAAAATTTTGCATAGGTGTTCCCTATAAGTCTGGTCAAACTATAGGGTATAAACTATCACGCTATTTACTATGGGGGATGAGCAATATTATATTATGTTCGTATTTTTGGAAAAAAACGCGCCAAAATTTTAGGATATTGTAGATGGTTATCGATTTAACTTTTTAAATGATTATCATCACGCTATACCTTTATGGAACTAAGCAGTCAATCATGAAATACATAGGAACGGCTATTTTGGACAAGATTCAACAAAGCAATTAGCTCAGCGATTGGGCGGTTGCTTTACAAACATGGGGTTGTAAGTTCGATTCCCACCTACGGTTTTTTTCTTTTTTTTCACATTTTGTTATACGATTATTATTTTTTTTGATTATGTACCTATAATCTATAGATATAATAAAATCGTAACGAAGTTTATTTTTTTTAAAGAAATTTATTGCTACGAGGTCTGGGATCGATTCTTATGCGGAAAATAAAGTTTTTAGAATGTTTGTCTGTACCAACCGTAGGGCATAAACTATCACGCTATTTGCTATGGGGGATGAGCAATATTACATCATGTTCGTATTTTTCTCTGCAAATTGTAAAAGGACGCGCCAAAAGGTTGGGATATTGTAGATAGGTAGTTACCGATTTAACTTTTTAAATGATTATCATCACGCTACCTTTTATATAGGAACGGCTATTTCAGCTAACTTTCAACAAAGCGAATAAGTAAGCGGTTGGACGAATGATTTGAAGTCCTGAGGGCCTACCACCAGCTCAAAAGCAGTATTATTTTAATATTACTTTAGTTTACTTCAGTGTGGGAAAGAGATGAAGCTCTACAGGATGTATAGCTCCATCTCTTTCTCCCACTGAAGTAACATTAAAATAATACTGCTTTATGAGCTGGTGGTAGGCCGCCCGGGGTAGTAAGTTCGATTTACATCTGTTTTTTTTAAAACTCTTTTTGTAAAACGATTTTTTTTTTGGATTGTGTATGTAATAGTTCATAGAATGTATTAATTCACAAAAAATGGAAAACTTTGTAAGCTATGGGAAACTACTAAGTTACAAGTACTTTACAGTCAAAAAACATTCAAGGTTGTATTCTGATCATTTTAGAGCAAAAGACTGTAGGAATAAAATGTTTTTTTTACAGATTTTGACAGCAGATTTGTCCTAGCGATTTTAAAATATGTATGTGTGTGGATCTTCTGGAATCGCTGCCACACTGCTTCCTGGTGGCAAAACAGCGCACGTCATGTTTAAGATTCCCATCGATTTAGAGAGCAACGAAACGCCTGTTTTTGGGGTGTCACGCAACAGTAACAAGGGATGTGTGCTTAGGGGATTGCGCTTCGTCGTATGGGATGAATGCATTATGGCAAAAAGGAAAGCAGTGGAAACTGTAAACAGAACCCTGCAGGACATCCGCAGAAACCAAGATATGATGGGTGGTGTCACAGTTTTGACAAAAAAAACTGAATACTTCGTTGAAAAGGTCGACTCTATGGTCGAGAGTTCATAAACTGCGCTTGACCATCATCATACGACCTCGGCTTGGCGGTAATTCAAATGCTCAAGTATTCTCCGATGTTCTTCTAAAAGTTGGTGAAAGCACTCTACCAGAGACTCTTGGTAGAGTAGATCCCACTTTAGAAGATCTTATTCGTCTGATATACGAAGATATCAGTCAAATACCGTACCAAGAGAATTCTTAGGCGTGTTTCCGTTTTAACTCCGAAGATGATCAAGCTGCAGCGATCAACCACAGTATTCTCTCACAAATTGAAGGGAGTGAAGTGATATACACCTCCATTAATACTAATATGGAGGGAGATGATGCCAAATATCACCCCGTAGAATTTCTCAATTCACAAATGGCAAGTGGACTTCCGGTTGTATATCTGTGTAACGAAAACCAACTCAAAGTCATGTCTTTGCAGAGAAACGTCATCGAGGTGGAAATTCTAACAGGTTGTGGCGATGGTGAGACAGTGCTTATAGCGCGTATAAAGTACAAATTCCCCATAATTACCAGTTAAAGCGCGTGCAGTTCTCTGGGAGTGTATGCTTTGCGATCAACAAGTCACAGGGGCCGACACTGAAGGCTGAAGGCTGCGGGTGTCGACCTCAGGATAAGCTGCTTCTCACACGGACAACTGTTACGTCGCTTGCTCCCGAGTCACCATTCCTGACTCTCTGTATATTTTGGCTGCTGAGAATAAAACTACAAACGTTTTATAAAAATATGGCTATTATTGTAGTATATTGTGATGTCTTACGATTTCCATGCGAACGAAGTCGCGGGCAGAAGCTAGTATATATTAAGAAGATTGACCCCGGCTAACGTTGTTTTGCCAATTATTTGTTTGGGGTGGACAACCCTTATCACTTAGGGGTATGAAAAATAGATAGTAGCCGATTCTCAGACCTACTGAATATGCATATAAAATTTGGTAAAAATCAGTAAAGCCGTTTCGGAGGAGTAAGGTAACTAACATTGTGACATGAGAATTTTATATATCTTATATAAGATAGACAACTAAATGAATTCTTGTTGATGTATACTTACATATTTTTGAGGCCAACTGTTGCCGTTTTCATGTCATCAAGGCCTGGTAATTTCTGACTTTCCCTGGTATTTCATTTATTTTCTTTTTGTTATTCATAAAATAGCGACTTTAGTCTACGTAAATTTACTACAACCCTTGCAGTAAAACTTGAAGTCGAGATAACATACATTGCAATTACAATCTCTTGTCAAAAACAATAGAGTCGTAAGTAATAACAATACAATTTTATGATCGTCAACTCCTTTCTTGTATCTCTGCAAATCCAAACCGAAGCGCTGTTATAATTTGCACAGAAAACATCCGCAATTTTTTTCATCAATCTCGCTTTTCAAGTTTCCGAAACCGATTGTATTTTTCTTAAATTCAAGAAAGAATCCTGCTAAACTGTTGTGAAGATTTCTTGGCTACCATTAGACGGGCCTAATCCCTAATGTAGTGGAAGAAACGTACTAACGTTTTATCTTTTAGAAGGGAATTTTTTATTCATATTTAATCTCTCTGAAACGGTGTGGGGAATCAGGAACCGATTCGGAGCAACTGGCTTTATTTAATGTTATTTCTTTTCCTTTGTTGTTGCTACGTGCGGGTATAATTTTTATTTGACTTTTTGATTGAGAGTTACGTTTTCGAGTTTTGAAATTCATTGTTTTATTTAGTGAGTTTTGGCAAATATTATGCTTTATTTTATTTCAATTCTATTCTCAAACATGTGTTGGACTTGGGTCACTCAATTCAAATTTAAAATGTTTTGTTTCACATAAGCCTACATGGGCAGTAATGAAACGTCAGAAGATAGGTAAAGTCCCCGTCACGAGAAGCTATAATTTTTGTAAATAAAGAACTTCTACCAAGTTACGTAGCGACAATTTAATCAACAACAAATAATCCCAAATTCAATGAAGTCAAAGTAACGTACGTGTTATACGAAACTAATGAGCAATTTCACTTGATCGGGTTATATTTTAGCGATATAAAGCGCTGTCGTCTAAGGTTTTGTGGTACTGGAACGCATCTGATTCATGGAACGTAAACATTTGGGCCACGATTTTGAAGTAAGTTCACGCTGACGTTGTCTCTGCTGTCTTTCGAGTTTCGAATGCGTCTGTTTGTTTGTGGTGTTTTTGCGGATTAGGTTATATTGTTTGTTTGTAATTAGATGTGTGTGTTAATATAATTATATCCTTGTAAAAAAATAGTACAAAACTGTTTTTATTTTATTTTACCCAAAGATTGCAAACCCCTGAATGTGTGTTTACAAAATTTATAGCTTCTCGTGACGGGGGCTTTAGACGGTTTCAAATTGGTCGATTCCTATGGATAATTGCCGGGAAGAGCCGGCAAGTACCTCCATGGTTACTCTTTTTAACCAACTTCCAAAAAGGAGGAGGTTATATGTTCGTCACGTATGTTTGTTTTTTTTTATGTATGTCCACCGATTTCTCCGTCAATTATGGACCGATTTTGGAAATTCTTTTTTTTTTTTTGAAAGGGTGTGCTCTCGAATTGGTCCCATATAAATTTTATTAACTTTGCTTGGACAGTTTTTGAGTTAGCTACAAAATACGTATTTTTTTCCCACTTCGTATGTAGATGATGTGATAAGTTTCTGTCACTGTTAGCAGGTAGTGGTATTCGAATGTGTGTGGGGTAGGGTACCACAACCAAAAAGTGAAAAATAAAAACAAAAATTAAATAGGTACCTAGTTCATATTACAATATCTTAATATTAAGCACAGTGTTTGTAAATGGGTAGGTTAGATCTTAGAATTGATCATTTCATGAAATGGTTGTATTTATTTAAAAAGAACATCAACCGCTTGTCACAGTCTGACCAAAAAATTGAATACTGAACGTTTGACGATATGAACAGTTAAATTCACGACTACTTCATGATGTGACCAATCATTAGTGATCATAATTATTGCAAAATAGTTAGATTATCCACCGGTAGAGGCGTTGATGTCTTGACAATGACTATTCACTTGTAAAAAAGATAAACAATTTTTAATTTGATTTTTTCTGTCATACTTATAATTCTGACCTTTCTTTTATGGGTCTCTTAGTTTAGTTATTAATTCATAAAAAAACAGTCCATTAAAAAACAATTATGAATATCAAAAACGTTAAAAGGTTATAACTTAATTCATTACGAACGATACAAAACAAAACAAAATAAACTTCAGCAAAAGTCGATTTAGAGAAAAGGTTCTGCGAAATTAACGCAATGAATTTATGAAAGGTTTTATTTAATGCGAAAGAAGACAAAAACATCGCTATTATGATATCAATTCCACAATGACAATCGTGGAACGTAATTATTATTCGAAGAGAATAACGTTTGTAATAAACAGCAAAATGCTTAATTCCGAATGAAAACATACATTGGACGATGTTTCAAATAAAAATAAGTGGTTCAAAGCATTATGTTTTGCAACCATTGCTACTTTGACTCATGTTAAAAAATTTGGAGTCTTACAAAAGTAGCAATGGATACTAAATAAGTGAACAAGTCGTTGTTCTTTTCTATCACGAGTTTGTAGGATTGGGGCTATTATGAAATGAGTCCTCTTTGCTATTTTTTTCTGACGAGCTCCGTTTATGGACGCGGCTTGTAAATATTTGATATGAATTTCTGCATTTGCAGTAATGTTAACGATATGCACTGTAAATATGCATTCTTAATTGCTTATTCAACATTGACACGGGTTGTTTTTGCTGCTGTTCGAATAAGTAAGTACCAATTAGGTTTTCTTCGTTATTTAGGTAGAGTACATTATGTATTAAAAGACTGATCGAAACTGACTGACTGATCTGATTAAATCAGTTGGAGCTTGTAGAGAAGATAACATACACTATGAGTCTTTAAAATGTGCACGTATCGAAATGATGGAATCTATGCTTAATTTTATCAACGGAAAAAATATTTTTTAAAATCATCATCATCATCATTTCAGCCGAAATACGTCCACTGCTGGACATAGGCCTCCCCCAAGCACCGCCACTTCGACCGATTCTGTGCTTGCTTTCCGCATCCAGCGGATTCCTGCGGCCTTCACAAGGTCATTGGTCCATCTTGTGGGAGGCCTTCCAACGCTACGTCTTCCGGTACGTGGTCGCCACTCCAGAACCTTTCGACTCCATCGGCCATCCGTTCTGCGAGGAATGTGCCCTGCCCATTGCCACTTAAGTTTGGCAATTCTTCGGGCTATGTCGGTTACCTTGGTTCTCCTGCGGATCTCTTCATTTCTGATTCGATCACGTAGGGAAACTCCAATTTTTTAAATGTATTTTTTTAAATATATATTTTTATGGAATTTTTAAAATTTTGTAACAAAGTATGTAATTTTTACAATAATCGTAAAATTTATCAGTAAGAGACCAAACAATATAATTATTATTTTTTTTTTCGACTGAACATTTCATCGTACGGACCCAGTGCGGGTTGGTAGTGTTGTAAAAAAGAGTTTTTATTTGCGCACGTTGTGTTTTTGAATTCATTACATAAAATCACTCCTATATTCCCCAAAGGGTTAGGCAGAGTTGCACAGTACACCCACATTGAATTAATTCATTTGTTTTTCCTAATTGGTGTGCATTGAAAATTATTCTATCCATCTCTTTCATTCAACGTTTGCATTCTAAGTTCTAAAATGCGAAGAGAAAATATTAAACAAGACCAAATAGACCTACTTAGCATATCCCAACATTACGTACACTACGTGCGAAACCTTTTACCACACTGGTGACACAGAAATAGATGTGCGCGCGTAAACTAAATCGATCGAATGAATGAAGTGAATGCTCATTGAGTGAATGAAGCGAACAAGCGAATAAGAAATACACACTTTGTGTAAAGGATTGGTTTTATAGGATAGTTAGTAGGTTTTATTGTAGTGTACTAGAGAACTCTTTCTGCCCTTTCTTTGTTAGAAATAAAGTACAGCTGCGGGAAATAATTCGAACTTTTTTGAATTCAGTTGATTTCTAAGTGTGAGGAGCTCGTGGCTAAACAATAACAGCCGCACGGGTTGATCCATCAGGTTAAGCTACGCTTGCAGGGGTTGGTCCGTGGATGGGTGACCATCTTTACATAGCGAGACTCCTCCGTGCCTCGGAAAGCACGTTAAACTGTTGGTCTCGGCTGTCATTCGTGGATCTTTGACAGTCGTTACGGGTCGTCAGAAGCCCGAAAGTCTGACAACCAGTCTTACCAAGGGGTATCGTATTACCCAGTTACGGGGTGGTGGAGGTCAGACAGGCAGTCGCTCCATGTAAAATACTAATATTCAGCTGCATCCGGTTGGACTGGAAGCCGTCCCCAATATAGTTGGGAAAAGGCTAGGCAGATGGAGTTGGTTTCTAAGTGTGTGGTTTACGTATATACGTGTATAATCTATAGCGTTCATATGAATACAACATCACGCCTACAATCCCCGAAGGAAAAAGCAGAGGTGCATATATAGTACACCCACGTTTCGCCAGTTATGTTTACGTCTCAAGGAATAGGGAGCGAGCCTATTGCCATCAACCGGGCACAAATCCCGTGTCCGGGCTGCTACTGAGAAATTTCTGATAGAAAAACCCAATGACACTTTTCCCAACCTGGAAATTGAACTTAAGACCTCATGCTCAGTAGTAGCGCTTGCGACCACTAGACCAACGAGGCAGTCATAGCAAAAAATATTGGAAAAGCTCAATAAATATAAACTCATTACAGAAAAAAGTGACTTCATTAAATTCGACCTTGAAATTCGACGTCAAAAATCTCAACTGGCAGGAAAAAACGAACGAAATAAAAAGTATAAAGGTAACATTAAATCCCAAACCAATGGGAAGTGAGATTGAATGAAATAATGAATGAACGATAAAACCCAAAGGAATATAAAAGTCTATTGCGTGTGAATAAGCAATGGAATTTAAAAAAATGGCCGTAAACCATACTGGAGAGTTTTTTAACTTCCTCAAAGATAAAGTGGAATTAGTTGGAAACAATGGAATGGTATAATTTATTTTTATCTGGATTTTGTAACGGAAATAGTGAACTTGAAATCAGGCATGCAACTGTTGTTTGCGCAGATTGATAGAATATAATGTAGGTACAGAAAGACACAATACCAATACAGTATTATTTTTATTAAATTTAGTTTTCCTATATTATGAGCCGAAAGGCTCATAATATAGGAAAACTAAATTTAGAAAAACTACTATGGATTAACTACTTAAGTTGGACTAAATACTCAATAAACTGCTCAATAAATAAAAAAATAAAAAATGAAATTAAATAAAAAAAATTAAGAAATGTTTTTTGTCCGTCAAGAAGATTAAAAAAAAAATTGGATACGTATTTTTTCTTTTTTTACGTTATCAAAAGATTACGGCTCAATGTATCACCGTATCACGAGTATGTAGATTGTAAACTCACTTGTGACGTAACGACCCCTACTCCCCAACTTTAATGCGTTTTATCTAAGTCATTTGTTATTAATAAATAGGTATGATAAAGCAAAAAATACGTACCTTACATACGGCGCTCAAACCTGGTCTTTGACAGTTCAACAGAGGACCGAGCTCGAGGTTTGCCAGCGAGCGATGGAGCGCAGTATCCTTGGAGTTCGACTTACTGACCGGATACGGAACACGATACTGCGCTCTAAGACACAAATCGCTGACGTCACCCAAAAAGCAGTCAAGCTCAAGTGGGTCTGGGCTGGACACGTTTGCCGCATGTTGTATGCATTTTGGGCTAAGACCACTAGACCACTACTTGGGTAGAAAAAGGAAAGGGAGGCCTTTGCCCTGCAGTGGGACAATACGGGCTAATTATTATATTATTATTATTAAAAAATACGTGTGTAATATTTTCGTATTGTCTGTTTGACGGTAGTCCGTCATTAGAATTTCTTTTCTTTTACCCTATTTTGAGAGGAAAACGAATATAAACTCGAAATCTTTTCTTGAAGCTATTTTAGAAATTGACAGTGTTTTTTGAGTAGGTATGGTAGTTTTTGGTGCACATATTGTGACATTAATGGATGATCATCTTTTTCACAAATGAAGATGTAAGTGTCTGCTTCAAAACCCGTAGAAAGTTGAAACAATGTAATACCTAACTTGTTTAAAAATAATCTAAAAGTGGATTAGAATTGTGGGAATCATCGATGGAATTTTAAAATATACGATGAATTCTGGTTTAAACGTTTACTTATGTAAAAAAACAAATATCAAGCTGTGTATATTTTCCGAATGCCGTGCTATTGCCTAGGTTGAAAAAAAGAAATTCTATTTAGTCCGTCAGTAAGATAAAAAAATATTAATAGACACGTATTTTTTGCTTTATCATATTAATAAAAAAATACTTAGATAAAAGGCATTAATGTTGGGGAGTGGGGGACGCTACGTCACACGTAAGTATGAAATCTACATACTCGTGACGTCATGGCACATTTTAACTAAATGTATAGCCGTTATCTGTTGATAACGTAAAAAAAAAGAAAAAAATACCAGTGCAATATATTTTAATAATCTACCTGAGGAACAAAAAAAAAATTGTCAGCATTCCTATTAAAAGTTTTCGCAACATCAGCTATTGTTGTAAAGCTAACAAATAGATCAGAGGGTCAATTCCCGTATTATTCAGACCGTTCGCATTCTAATCTCAATTTGATAAAAAACCTATCAGATCACCTATTCAAGAAGCATTCTTGATCACGTATCACTTAACACCAAAACGACATCTCTTTTAAGTCTTCCTTCAGCATCCATTATGCAAAGTTTCAAATAAACATACAATTCCCGCTAGAAATCGGCCATGTTTGTTGTTTACGAGTACGGTAAGTATATTCATGAGGTAAACAAACGAGTAACAGCGATGTGCACTACGACACAACTAAGAAGTTGCATCGGCATTTTTACGTCATAAACGATCACTTCTCTACTTGTGCGATTCGAGTTCGAACGAACAGGGGAGAAAGAGATGGAGCTATACGTCCTGTAGAGCTTCATCTCTTTCCCACACTGAAGTAATATTAAAATAATACTGCTATAGAAGCTGGTGGTAGGCCCCCTGAAGTGTGACAGTGCCGAGATCCCAGACTAAATAAAACCGGCCAAGTGCGAGTCGGTCTCGCGCATGGAGGATTCCGTACCATCACACTTATATAAAGGTGAAAGTTTGTGAGTGTGTATGTTTGTCTCTTCTTCACGCTCAAACGGCAGAACGGATTTGGATGAAATTTGGCACACATATAGTTTTTATCTCGATATTCCCACGGGATCGAGATTTATGCGGGTGAACTCGCAGGGCGCAGCTAGTTATCTATGTATAAAAACGGCAAAAAAATCATGTCTGTTGTATGGGAGCCACCTTAAATATTTTTTTTTTTAGTATTTGTTGTTATAGCGGCAACAGAAATACATCATCTGTGAAAATTTCAACCCCCCCGAAATTTGTATGGAAAAAGTATCGGCTAGGTGCGCCTTAAGGGGAAAACCGTAGAGATTTAAGTGGACGTCTTGACAGTTTGCACCCATAAATCAATTATTGTTATCGTATTACTCAAACTGACACCTAAAGAGCTCAATTGCTAATGGTTGTTCCATCAGGTGTATAATGTAACATCTAAGTTGTGTCGTGCGGTAAGAGCGATGTATCACAAGTTATCGTCAGTGGAAGTTCGCGCATCGTTTCCACATGCGGGCTTGTGACTGATGAACCTTTCATTTGTCATATTCGCGTTTCTGTGTTAAATATTAATGCGTGTTGTTTCCTGTGTTTCAATTATAAGGTACCTGGACGACCGAACTCTGCTCTGGTGAAAATAGAGAATTCTCATTTAATAGTAT
This sequence comes from Agrochola lychnidis, assembly GCA_963680765.1. Lineage (NCBI taxonomy): Eukaryota > Metazoa > Arthropoda > Insecta > Lepidoptera > Noctuidae > Agrochola > Agrochola lychnidis. The sequence goes on along the minus strand of OY796869.1, from coordinate 13,919,486 downwards.
AGGCATAGTATAAAGAGAGGTAGTAAGCTATCTTCATAGAAACGCACCGCGCGCGGCTTGTATATGTGGGGCCATAGTATCTATGCGTCGCCGTACGCACACTTAACAAAATCTCGACCCATTTCTCGTGAGAAACCGGTAATACAAGCCGCGCGTGGTGCGTTTTTATGAAGATAGCTTACTACCTCTCTTTATACTATGGTATAGGAAAGTTCAAACTACTCCATAAATAGTGCCTACCTACTTATTCCGTGCTGCTATGATAGTAGGTACTTACTAATTCCATGCTGCCATATCATAATTCTAATGTCATTATTCTCGTGTTATTATTCAATATCTTGTTCTAAACATTGAGCGACCGAGCTCTGCTCGGGTGAAAATATGGAGAAAACTAATTTTCCCAGATTAGAGACCTAGCTAGATCGATATTTCACCCCCGTAAATCCCTATATTGCAACTTTCATCGAAATTGTTAGAGCCGATTTCGAGAACGTGAGTACAAATATATACGTATATATATACAAATATAGCTTGTTTAATAGTATAGGATATGGAGTGCATTGTTTCTAACAACATGTCTTCAAATTGCTGCTAAAGATTCAATAAAGTAAAACCCCAATTATAGTGCTGAATCATGCAAGAATCGATCTCATTACGCACAGTCAAGAGACGCACTTGCTAGTTGCTACGAATAGAACAACTAGGCCAAAAGAGTAAATAAGTCTTGCTGGTGGTTGGGTGGTGTTCTGGTGGTTGGGTGGTGTTGTGGTGGTTGGGTGATGTTCTGGTGGTTGGGTGGTGTTCTGATGGGTGGGTGGATTGGGTGGTGTTGGTGTGGTGTGGTATGTATTTGTGCCTGGTTAATAGGCCCCCTATAAAAACTGGACTAATACCTTTTCTGCCTGCATAAACGCGTGATTCATTTCCTTAACAGCCTAAACTTTATATTGTATGGTTATGATGTGATAAAATTAATACAATAATAGGTAATTATATTTCAGATAACTCACCTAATGATAGACAAAATAAACAAGAAAGATAAACCCATGACGGCACCTGTTTATTTTTATTTCCGGAATAAAAATAACCGTATAACATTTTCCTGATTTCAAGTTACCTCAGCAAGATCTAATCAAAATCGGTTCCGCTGTTTATTTAGGTGTGAAGACGAAACAAACAGGGGATATTTTTCTCCACAAGGGATATTTTTGTTCACTCATAAACTAATAATTGAAAGAATGGAAAGAGGCCTTTGCCCAGCAATGGGACAGTACAGGCTGGCTATAATAATTAAGAATTTGTCTTGGAGCGTGGGTTCAATTACAAAACAAAATCCCTCAAACATAAACTTTTAGACACAAAACGGGTCCATAATATTAGCTCAGCTTAAATTCACTCACTTCTGCTCGCGGGCTGAGTGAGAGTGAGACTGATTGGTGGGGAGAAGCTCCAAGGCACCGATAGTTTAGGAGATTTCTTTTTACGGTGAAAATTATGGGAAATATAAAGAAATAAAAAACATAGTATCTGCTTTATAATTAGTTCAGTGTAATGCAAAGTTTTATGATCTAATTTAAAGTATTTTTTTAATACTAGCGGTTTATTTTTCGGTCTGGAGGTAACTTTGTATTTTTTCTATGTAGAAATTTTTAAGGAATCGAATTTGGATTAACAATAACCTTCAAAATGATTATGATTAATCGTGTGTTACGTAATTAGGGTGCCGTTAGCACAAATGCCAATCATTTATCGTATTGCTTCAACAATACAATAAGTTCTACATTTATATCTGTAAATTTTATGGTGTACATATGATAGTGTTCTTTCTAATTATCTATCTTCAATCTAGGACCGAAGAAAATCTTTACCTAGGTATTTAATCAACCTCTCTTTCAAATATCAAGCTTTTCTGATGTTACAACGGACAAACCCACATTATAATATAATACATAACATAATATCACGCCTACAATCTTTGAAGGATTAGGCAGAAGTGCACCTATAGTACACCCACATTTCGCCAGTTATGTTCAAGTCCCATGTAATAGGGGCTGAGCCTATTGCCATCAAACGAGCACAAATGCAGATTTTGGGCTGCTACTGAGAAATTTTTGATAGGAAAACCCAATAACACTTTACCCGTCCCGGGAATCGAAAATTTATTTATTTTTAACCGACTTCCAAAAAGGAGGAGGTTATATGTTCGTCGCGTATGTTTGTTTTTTTTTATGTATGTCCACCGATTTCTCCGTCAATTGTGGACCGATTTTGAAAAATTTTTTTTTTGTTTGAATGTGTGTGCTCTCGAATTGGTCCCATATAATTTTTATCAACTTTGCTTGGATAGTTTTTGAGTTAGCTACAAAATACGTAATTTTTTTCCCACTTAGTATGTAGATGATATGATAAGTTTCTGTCACTGGTAGCAGGTAGTGGTATTCGAATGTGTGTGAGGTAGGTACCACAACTAAAAAGTGAAAAATAAAAACTTTTTACAAAAAATAAAACAACCGACCTCCAAAAAAACACGACAAAGTGAAAAATAACTTTAATTTCGGAAGTCGGTGTCTTGGGTTTTGTATTTTCATTTTTTGCTACCGACTTCCGAAATTAAAGTTATTTTTCACTTTGTAGTGTTTTTTTTTGGAGGTCGGTTGTTTTTTACTTCGATAGTCCTTTTTTTTGGTTGGGTAATTATCAAATAATTACTCCCGCTCTGGGCGGAGCGGGAGGGCGTGTCAGACCCTTACAGACTAAAACCCACCCATGTTCCTTCAGTTGCCTGTATGTTGCTGGGGGCCGCGGTATACCTTTCGGACTTTCCCGCAACCCCGGCGCCCATTGGCCCTAGCGGAGCCCGTCAGATCTGCTGACATCTCTTTAAGGCGCGCGTGGAATACAACGCGCCGTCGACCCGGGCCTGGTCCTTATCGGACGGAGAGCTACCCATTGCTCACCACCACCACCCACCCATTGCCACCAGCTACCCATTGTTTATCATTTGTGACTTCGAGTTATATCTACATGTAAACTGGCACGCCCTTTATTCCTAGAGGCTTTCATATTAAGCTTGCTGGCTTGCGTATTAAGTTCTGTTTAGTTTTTATTTTCGCTTGAGTATAGATTTCGATGATTTTTGTTGACATATTGGCGTATTCTAGCTGACATATAGCAAATAATTTAATTTAAAGTTTTGTGTTGCGTAATGTAAATTATTTTGCATAAGTACTATTGTATAGAATTAAGTTTTTCTAACTGAACAGACAGCTGGGGAGTTTGTTGCGCCACTTCTTCTTCCAAGTAAAGCACTAGGAAGTGGTGAAGGGTAGGCGTTTTTGGAGGACTGTCTTCTGTAATTTTGACGTTCGAAAAGTCCTGATTCTCAGGCTACATTGAATAAATGACTTTTGTATTTTGAACCCAGGGCCTCATGCACAGCAGTAGCGCTTGCGACCACTAGACCAACGAGGTTGTATAATTATATTTATTAAGAGGCCTGCAAACATGGTTCACAACTACAAATCGAGATGTTTGCAAAATTCTATTCCAAGCACGTTGCGCTAGTGTGAGTGCCTGTAGGAGCGATATACACCTACAGTGAGCAATACTACTACGCACACATTGACAATTATTGCTTGACGCGATAGCACTACTAGCTTTCGAAAATTTATGATAAATTTGGATGTGTTCCATAATACCAAAAATGATGAATGAAAACTTAATATTTTACCTTTTTTTTTTCGATGTTCTGTAACTTAATAATATAAGCTATGCTTCTGCAGAAACAATATTATAAATATTGTTGTTTATAATACAGAAAAAACAATATGAAAACATGTCATTTACGCTGTAAAAATGTGCGAAATTAAATTCGTTTAAACTTCATTTTAGAAAAGTTTTTTTGGAAAAAAGATGTAGGAGCCTAGATTAACACTGTCTAAATGCGAATAACAATATAATATGGTGGAAATATGCCCAAATTGCAAATGATTTAGGTATTACGTTTGTATGGACAATTCATGCGTCGCCGCGTTCTTAATGCAAATTCATTAGGTAGCGGTAATATTTAAATTTTAAGGGACAAGATTTACCTAGGCTGTTTATTCGATTATTTATCTACAAGCTATGCGTATGTAAATTTTACATGTACCTAACTTTAACAAAAGGATTATGTATCGTAAACATAATTTTGGGCTCGAATCAATCAATGTCGGTGTCACATGTTATCAATCTTTAGCATGGGTGGAAGCGCAAAGTAATCACTACTACACTGAAAGATGACGTCATGGTTATCGTTTTTATGAAACTGCGTAAAAGAACCTTTAGAAGAGATTGAAATTGATTAGGTGAGAGTGAAAATAGAAACGGACCGTTATGCTTACTAACCGTAACTTTTTTAAATGCTTATAAAACACAAATACTGAAGGCCAATAGGGCTGATGACAAAAAATTTTACGTAATCAATAGATTACGGTGATACATTGAGTTAAAATGTGCCATGACCTCACGAGTGTGTATATTTTATACTTACTTGTGACGTAGCAACCCCCACTTTCGTTTTATCTAAGTAAATTATTGTTATTATGGCAAAGCAAAAAAAATATGTGTCTAATATTTTTTTTAATATCTAACTGACGGACTAAGTAGAATTTCCCTTTTTTGACCCAAGCATCATCCCTATTCTCGTATTAAAAAAATTTTACATTTAAATCGCAATCTCTTCTCAACCACAATCAATTTCAAAGACTTGTCAAAAATTTATGTAAATTAGAGGAACGTTCTTAAAAAATGACGATTTTTATTGACTTCAAAAAGTTATTCTGGATAGAGGTTTACATTTTAACGCACTTGAAAAATAACGTGTCCCTAACAAGGCCTTGAATACAGCGCTTCCATTTTGTATTGGTAAATAAGATAAGCAAGAGAAATATCAAGAGAGTTGAGTATTTATTACTGATTGATTCCTGATAAGTTGCAAATAAATGATTATTTGTCATCCGACGCAACGACGCCTTGCGGCATACTAATGAACCGTCATTTGTCATCAATGGAGGGAACATTTATCATAATGACTGATTCTGCAGAAATAATTTTCGCTCAACGGTTCTAATATCTCTGTAGTCTTTAGATAACATTGAGTAATATATTTTTGAAGATTTTTATGTTTAATTTTTTTCAAATCTATCCATCATAAAATTTTATGACATAACGGGCCGGGCTGAATTGGTAGGTATGTACTGACGGTGGATCGATAAATGTTAATTCTGTCTTTTATTTAACTATTAGCTGTGCCTCGCAGTTTCACCTGCATAAGTCTCGATTCCGTGGGAATATTGGGATAAAAAGTATCCTTTGTCCTTTTCCGGGTCTTGGTCTACCCGTATGCCAAATTTCATTCAAATTCGTTAAGCAATCTTAGCGTGATGCCTTGACCAAGAGAAATAAGGATTCATATATAGATATGGTTAGGATACCTACTTGTCATTATCTAGCTCTGTATGGAAGCAGAATTGGAAAAAATAAATTGGTTTGGAAGTTATGAGCGTCGAAACTTCCATATATCAACACAAATTTTAACCCCTCTTTGGGCGTAAATAAATATCTTATGTAGTATGAAAATGCCAAAATAGAAACCGTACAGGAATAGACAATTTATTTAAAAGTTTAAATAATTTTATTTTAAGTGGATACATTCAGTAGTTTTTTTAATAATATCTATAGTACCCCCAAAGGTCTGTTCATTCAATTTTACGCGCTCGTTTTCGTTATAAATCAACTATTTCACTAAATAAATAAAATCTAGATAAATAAATACTAAATAAATAAAACTAAATAAATAAATCTTTTTACTAAATAGCGTACATATTAGCCACGTCAGCAACAAGTTCGAGCCGTCGTCGACTAGAGGAACCTTAAGTTAGCATAATCCTCAAATGTCATGATTTCTTGAAATAGTCATTCAATAGGATTACATGAACTTAAAGAGTTGTATTGATAATTTTTATGATTATAATTCTATGAATAAAAATTTGTTACGGCCGCGAATCATATTTAGATCAACATACAACCTGATACTGACCTGCAAATTGCAAAAAACGTAAGAAAATTTGAATTTCGCGGGCTACTCTGACGCTTTCGCCTTAAAAAAGTGGCTGAAACAGTCTAGATGCGGAAAGCGAAGGACAGGGTGTTGTGGCGCAGATTGGGAGAGGCTTATGTCTAGCAGTGGACTGCTATATGCTGAGTTGATTGATTCACATAGTAGAGACGTTCTTGGCAAAATTGGTCTAGGATAAAACCGCCACCTATTTTGCCTTGAAGTAGCATCGATGAGTTCTGGACTGAAAAGTAGTGCAAGTTAAATTACAGATACATTTCATTTTATCTCTAAGGTAGGAATTTCATAATTTTTGGGCAATCTTTATTTTTTATTTTTTTGGGTGGGAAATTATCAAATAACTTCTCCCGCTCTGGGCGGAGCGGGAGGGCGTGTCAGACTCTTACTGACTAAAACCCACCCGTGTTCCTTCGGTTGCCCTGTTGCCGGGGGCCACGATTTCCCGATCGGTTTTCTTCGAACCCCCGGCAGGCATTGGCCCTAGCGGACCCCGTCAATTCTGCTGACATCTCTTTGAGGCGCGCGTGGAACACAACGCGCCGTCGACCCGGGCTTGGTCCTTATCGGACGGCGAGCTACCCATTGCTCACCGTCCGCAAGCCCGCGCCTACGGTGGCCGGAAATCGGCTCGCGATTCCCGCCCCGGGCGTCTCCTCCTGCGGCGGTTAGGGGCGTGAGGGCGCGAAATTTGCCTCTCCCTCACGCGTTCCGCTTCCTCCTTCGCGAGCATTACCGCTTCGCAGAAGGAGGTGACCGCCTGCCATTTCCTCTCGCTCCGTACCATGGCCTGAACCAGGGCCGGACGCGAGAGATCACCGCCGCCGATCGCCTCTACGAGAACACGGCGTTGCTCCGCCCAAGCCGGGCATACCTCCACCGTATGCTCCACCGTGTCCTCAGGTCGATCCACACAATGGTGACACCCGGGTGTTTCCTCCCGCCTTATCCTGAACAGGAACCTCCCGAAGCAGCCGTGTCCGGTGAGGACCTGCGTCAGGCGGAAGGTGAGAACGCCGTGGCGTCTCTCCAGCCACTCCTCAAAAAGGGGTCTTATCGCCGCGATTGTGGCGTGCCCAGCGCGGGGTTGCGACAATCGCACCCTCCATGACGCCATGAGATCCAGCCGGAGCTCTGTCCGCTGTGCCGCAATTTCTTGCGGCATCGGAGTTAAGCCCCGGCGTTTCGCCTCCTCGCGACACTCCCAGACGTGCGCGAGGACCTTTGCCTCCAGATCCCATGGCGGTAATCCGGCAAGGAGGCACGCCGCCTCGCAGGAGACCGTGCGGTATCCTCGGGCCAGCCGGATGGCCATGACCCTCTGGGACGCGTTCAACCGGCGGGCTGGCCGCAGCCTCAATGAACGCGCCCACACCGGCGCCCCGTAAAGGGCCATGGACCGCACGATCCCCGCATAGAGCCTCCGGCAGGAGGCGTTTGGATCCCCTAGATTGGGCAGGAGCCGCTTCAATGCAGCCCCGGCCCGCTCCAGTCTGGGAGCCAAACGTCGGAAGTGTTCCACGAAATTCCACCGGCTGTCGAGGACGAGTCCCAGATACTTCATCGTCGACTCGACACCGATGTGAACCCCTCCCGCCATTATCTGGGAACCCGACGGTGGCGCATTCCGAGGACCATGAAAACCCATGGCCTCAGACTTGTGCAGGGCCACCTCGAGTCCCAGCTGCCGGATCCTGTCAACAATCTGGAGTTGCAAAATTCTTTAGGCCGAAACCACACAGGTAAGATCTTTGCTTGGTGCCACGCTTGGTGAGCAACATAACTCGAACAAAAGACAAAAACATAACCCTGCTTTTGGGCTCCGCCGCTTTCAGGTATTTTGTGATGTCTTACAGCGTGCCACCAAGCGTCAGTGTGTCCTTACTATAGTAGAACCATGCGTTTGTTTGATAGGTCACGTGTCACCTAGCATGCAGCGTAATACAAAGCTCTAAACGAAGCACTGAGCTTAAAAAACGTTTTCATAAAAAAATCAAACTATAAATTGAAAAATAACTTTGATCTCGGAAATCGGTGTCTTTGGATCAGGATTTTAGTTTTTTGCCACCGACTTCCAAAATTAAAGTAATTTTTCAATTTGTAGTTTGGAAGGTTGTTTTTTTTTTACTTTTTAGTGGGTTGGTTTGTAATTTATCTAAGTTACAATAGCCTAATATCAACTGCTCATCACCTTTTACAAAATGTGGCTTTTCCGGATGCAGGGACTTTAATTATTGAGGAGTTCTTCAGGTACTTCACCATTAGCTCTAGTGCACCATATGAATTTTGACGAACATCATTTGCTTACCAACAATATTGAAGTAATCGAATCGCAACCCGTGAAATACATATTATTGAGTAGTTCAGACTATACACATAACCTCCAAAAATGTACAGCGGTGATACTGTGCACATAATCTTCCAAAACACCCGCCCTTCACCACAGTTCTTAGTATTTTAACTGGTAAGTACAATGGCGCAACAAACTCCCCAGCAATAGATCTGTTCGTATCGTTGGAAGAACTTGATACTATGCAATAGTATACAAAATATTTAACACTAGCTTCCGCCAACGGCTTCACCCACGGGACATTTTTATAAATTATAGCATATGTTACTCAGTGATACTGATAATATTGCATTATACTGATGAAAGATTATTTTAAATCAGTCCTGTAGTTTTTGAGTTTATTCATTACAACCAAAAATACCAATCTCTTCTCTTATATTAGCGTAGAAGTGTAGATTACAAAACAAAGAAACACAAAACTTTTAAATTATTTGCCACATGTCAGCTAAGACCTCGGACTTCCCGTCTCCCGGGCCTGCTATTCAAAAACATGCCTCTACAAAAGAAAGCTGAAATTACTTTCAGATTGAAACAATCCTCTGTCTTAAAACCTTTGAGGTTAAGACCATGATTGGGATAATCTATTTGGGTCCAACACCTAATACAGGACAAACGATTTTCTTTATCCACATTGCTATTTTTCTTTGAGCGGTTGCCCTTTCCCGTCCCTACTAAGTGTTTTCTTGTGCGAAAACCACGTATGTTGGAGTTTAAGTCAATACTACCTATTTATTTATACTCGTGACTTTTGTGTTTGTGGGGGTTATAAATTGTCTTGCCGTTATTTCGAGGTTGGATTCATGTGAAGTTATGAAAACCGATGTGGTCATGTATATCAAAATATCGTTGTAAGTTCAAAATATGTGCCTTAGGTTATATTGAAGTTCTTAATGTATGACGTAGTGAATTTCCATCTGAAAACACGATTAAATAAGTCACTTTAGATTAAGGCCTCAGAATGCTTCCAAAGCTTCTTCAAATGTTTGGTTTTAATTTGTTTGGAATAAAGGTATTTGTTTTTTCTAGTTTCAACTTTCTGTTATCTACTCATGTGTTACCTATACAACTTTTACTTTGTACATCATTATCTAAGGTAAACCATGTAGGCCATAATTTAAAACATTAAAATCTTACCTTACAAATTCTAATTTCTACAGAATACTCATGTTTAAACAAATTAACTATCTTTTAAATTTTTATCATGTATGTAAATACTAAAACTCAAACATCACTTAATGCAATCATTACACGTTACAACAAAACATCCATTACTTCTTCAGTATTTATATCACGTAGAATTTATGACAGAATGTAGGAAATTAATAAGCAGGAAAGTCTCGGGGGATATTCAACAAGGATCATAAGTGCCAATAATCGTATTATCGAGAGTTAACAAGACTAGCTGTAACGATTGGACAGGCAATTAAAGTAACATTTTAATGAGACGAAATTACTCATTAATTGAACAAGATTGAGAAAAGGTGTATCGTGTTACCCAGTCACTGGGTTGTGGAGGTCAGATAGGCAGTAGATTTTTTTATAAAATACTAGTATTTAGCTACATCTGATTAAACTGGAAGCTGACCCCAACATACTTTAGGAGAAGGCTAGTCAGATGTCGAGATGATGATGATGATGATGGATGATGTCGCTCACAATCAAATGGGTCTTATTAGAAAGCTTAGAGTCTCCCAAAGGGCAATTGAGAGGACTACGCTTGAAGTTTCTCTACGTGATCGAATCAGAACAGAAGAAGAGAACCAAGGTAACCGACATAGCCCGAAGAATTGCCAAACTTAAGTGGCAGTGGGCAGGGCACATTGCTCGCAGAACAGATGGTTGATGTGGCTGAAATTTTTTGGAGAGGTGAGTACGTACTAGGAGACGTAGCGTTGGAAGGCCTCCCACAAGGTGGACCAATGATCTTGTGAAGGCGCCAGAAATCAGCCGTATGCGAAAAGCACAGAACCGGCTGAAGTGGCGGTGCTTGGGGGAGGCCTATGTTCAGCAGTGGACGTCTTTCGGCTGAAATGATGATGATGACTATGATAGGCAGATGAGGATGAGACCTAATAGAATGCATTGTGATTTTATATCGACGAAAAATCATATAGGTATAAACACAGAATACCTTCTTATAAATCTCAAAAATTAATAATGACGTCGCAGTGTCTATTAATATTTTCACAGCACCTTCACAAACCAACCTTCACTCCATACTACAGAGAGCAACTCAAACTAGTTAAGTACCTATCCCCAGTTGACTTGTACTGCAATTTAATTTGCATTAAAACCGAGTTCTCTTAGTTAACTGTTAAAATACTTTTAGTGAACAATCAAATTAGTTAGATTGTTTCAACTAACTGTCATGAGATTTAGTTTATTGTATGATGATATTAAGCACTATTGCCCTATTTCGAGTGCTGTTTTTAGGGTTCTGTAGTAAACAAGGAACCCTTACAGTTTCGTCATGTCCGTCTGTCTGTCTGTCTGTCTGTCCGCGGTCTAGCTCCGAGACCCTTCATACTAGAAAGCTGTAATTTGGCATAGGTATACATATTAATTACGCCGACAAAGTAGTAAAACAAAATTATAAAAAAAAAATTTTTAGGGTACCTCTCATACACGTAAAGTGGTGATGTTTTTATTTTTGTTTTTTTTACCCATGATGAGGGGTATCACTGGAAAGGTCCTTCAAAAACATTGTGAGTTTGTGAAGACCATTTTTGGATTCAGGAATCCGTTTGCGAAATATTAAGCTTTAAAGTGCTAATTTTTGTTAGAGTCAAGTGTCCCCCCCCCCCCTACTGGCTTAATGGTTGGTATTGGGTGTATGAAAAAATCACAACAGTAGTTTATATAGCGAAATTATAAGTAAAACTATCACAGCTAAGTAGGCTCTACAAGTTAACGAGTAATAATCGACCAACTTAAAATGTGGAGAACATGTTTATCAACTATAAAGTTAAGTTTGTTTTTGGGATAAATTCATCCCAACTACGGAACCCTTCATTGTGCGTGGTCCGACACGCACTTGGCCGGTTTTTTATTAAAGTAGAGGAGATATTTATGCATAATGCTCAGCTTTATTCAGCTTGCTGTATGGGACCTATTTAATAAAACTGACAAGTAACAGTCCGACAATTTGTAAAGTTTATTTCATAGTTTTCTGCTATATTAAACAGCACCTGTTGATTTTTGATAAAATACAATTTTTTGTCAAAAAAGGAGATGTCCGCTTTTTTAGGGACGTTGGTTTTTTATTCCGAGAAAAATCTAACCAGCATCAAACTACATCTAAATAAAAACGACAAAATATGGAACTAGGAACCACTGAAATAATATTTTTAGATCCCTCCATTTAAGAGAAAAATTATAAACTATATAAAGTACAAATATTTTATTTATTGATGGCAACTATGACAAATATGATATAAATTGACACATGGTACAGTCATTACTGTCAATCAATTGACAGTGATGACAGTAACATGTGTCAATTTTGACAAGTTTGCTATTTTAATATGTCAAAATGACATAAATTGACAGATAGTACTGTCATTACTGTCAATGAATTGACAGTAATGACAGTAACATGTGTCAATTTTGACAAGTTTACTATTTTAAGGGGTGTGTTCACTATATTATCCTAGATAATTAGAAAGGTTTGTTCGTTTTAGGAGTAAATTCTTACTAAAATAAAAAACGATTTTTCTCAAAATTGGAGGTCTTTAAAAATGTTTGATATAGCTAGAACCACTAGTTTTTGGGATGTCTATCCAAATATATTTAACTTATCCTGGTTAGAATTATTGATTAATAAAAAACCATTTTAGGACATGTCCTTTACATTTATATTAAAGAGGGCCCAGGGTGTTTTATTGCCCTGCCGGGGTTGCGGACAAGTCCGAAAAGGATACCGTGGCCCCTGGTAACATGGTAACTGAAGGAACGCGGGTGGGTTTTAGTCACTTAGAGTCTGACACGCACTCCCGCTCCACCCAGAGCGGGAGAAGTTATTAGATAATTTCCCACCAAAAAAAAAACGGTGTTTTATTGCGCCTTTAAAACTCTGAGACTAGTTTAGTCACTAACCACACGAAGAGATTAAGAAGAGGGTATTTTATCACGAGAAAAGTTAAAGTGAGAGTGAGTAAAGGTTACACTGGTGACCACGAATAAGAACGATCCGGTGGCACGTTTTAAGAGTTCATTTCGTGGTCATTTTGAATCTATTTTATCTTACAAAGGTTGTGGAAATAACTTAGACCGATCTCATAGGCCCATTTTTAACAATTCAGATCATTGCTCATTAGAGAGGCCACATTTAGATGAGTTATCTATTCTAATTTTATAAAGATGTAAAAAAAAATTGAGTTTGCATTTAGGGGCTAATCTTCCAAACTACTGATTCGGTTCCAAAAATTCTTATGGGAAGCTACAGTATTGCCAACTGTCATACTTGTAGGATATTTTTTTAGAATTGAGTCTTAAGTAAACGTAGCCTGTACCTACACTACAGTTCCCCCTTTCCCCTGTAACCCTTTATAAAAAGTTCTACTACAACCAAAAACATGTATAGATCTACATAAAAAACAGTAGCACTCCGGGAGTGCCAACAGAAGTGAAAACTTTAACAAGATCGCCTTGGTGGAAGAAAAATACTTGTATTGAACATTGGTCCATAACCTTATCTAAATAAAGAGCACAATCGCGTTTACATAAATGAGGTGTCGTTACAGTGTCACGAAACCAATGGTTCAGTACCATCTCAAAAATGTCCAACGCACCTAAAGAAGTTTTCACTTCAATAAGCTTGGCGCTAATAAACCCCAAAAAGTTCCTAAGCTATCCAGCACCAAAATAAATTAGCCAGTATTCTCGTCATAATTCTAGGTTCAACTGTCCCTGTAGACAGCTTAATCAGTGTTCCGTCATAAGCGCTTATGTTTTAGTCTGTCTCACTAATTAGCACCGACAAATGTGGCTTTTAGTTTTAGCGACAGAATTGCTGTTGGCATTTTGTTGTTTGTGATTTGTCTTTTTAATGAGTTTGTTATTTTTACTTTTTAGGGTAACAGTAAAGGATCTAACCAACCTCTGATAACCTGTCCCTTGGGTTAACAGAGGCTGGTTAGATCGCTCAAATACATATAATGATATGGGAAAGTGAAAGAATTGCCTAGCCTGATTAGAAAGGTAGGTACTCTTACGTGACGGTGAGCAATGGGTAGCTCGCCATCTGATAAGGATCAAGCCCGGTTCGACGGCGCGTTGTGTTCTACGTGCGCCTCAAGGAGATTTCAGCACAACGACGGGGTCCACTAGGGCCGATGCCTGCTGGGGTCGCGGGAAACTCCAAAAGGGATACCGTGGCTGCTGGCAACACATAGGTAACTGAAGGAAGACACAGGTGAGTTTTAGTCAGTAAGAGTCTGACACGCCCTCGCGCTCCGCTCAGAGCGGGAGAAGTTATTTGATAAATTCCCACTCAAAAAAAAGGTACTCTTACGTACTCCTTGATTTCCAGGAAATGTCGTATAGCCCGTAAGTAAGCCTTCAAAGCAAAAGTGAATGCTTCTGGGCACATACGTTCTAACGTAAACCTCATCTATCAGGCGAGATTGCGGTCAAGAGCAGACCCAAACTCATAAAAAGTTAAAAAAAAGCTTATAAAAAAACAAAAAGAAATGGTTAATCAATATTCTAATAGATTCGGCAACCGTTCTGACACAATTTCTCTGTCAGTAACTTGTTCTTATGATTTTAGAACAACTTTCTGAGAGAGGAACTGTCAACTCATTTCCACAATTAGAAGTGTAGTATGTTTCCCCTCAAAAATAAAATAGACGTTGATATATTTAGTAACCTGTTCTGCTTAACTATTCCTAAAGAGCCATAAAAAACCCTGTTAGGATTCGACACGTGTTTCAACTCTCCACGAGGCATCCTCAGGATGACGATTGACTTGTCGCGAACGCGAACACGGTGTGTTGCCTCATCGAACGCTAAACGCAGAGTCCAAAGCGCTCAGCGCAGAGTGTATAAGCGCGGGAATTAACTATATTTCCCCTCGTCGTTGAATAACAGTGTAAGGTACTTTACAAGTTTAAAATTGCCTTAACTCTAGCGTAAGGCGCTTGTTCCAAGATGTTGTGTCTAGATAGTAAAATATTGCTGTTTCGAACTGCAAGCGGTTAACGGTTCGCGTGTCTATCGTTTAACAGAAGCACGTTACTAGCTTGTTTCCTTTTGTTTCCGAAAAGTTAATCAGCTAGCCGTTTTATAAGCTACCTAATTTTATTTAAAGACCTTGTTAGGTATTTATTCACTTCCGCAGGAGATGCCCTGGGCGTCGGGAGTCGCAGGCCGATTCCCGGCCACCGCAGGTGCGGGCTTGCGGACGGTGAGCAATGGGTAGCTCACCGTCCGATAAGGACCAGGCCCGGGTCGACGGCGTGTTGTATTCTACGCGCGCCTCAAAGAGATGTCAGCAGACCTGACGGGTCCGATATGGCCGAAGCCTGTCAGGGTTGCGGTTTTGTCCGAAAGGGTTATCGTGGCCCCTGGCAATACAGGCAACTGAAGGAACACGGGTGGGTTTTAGTCAGTTAAGAGTACGACACGCCCTTCTAAGTTTTTTGACAATTTCCAATCAGAAAAATACACATGTTTACACCTTATCGCTCTTTATAAGCCTGTTTCTGAATTATAAATGAAATTATCCGGAAAAGAACCAGTGTTACCAACATAGCTTGCAGAGTAAGCAAGCTGAAGTGGCAGTGGGCTGGCCGTGTTTGTTGAAGGACCGATGGCTGGTGGAGCAGGGAAGTCCTGGAGTGGAGACTGCGTATCGGCAAGCGTAGTATGGGACGCCCCTAGCTAGATGGACCGACGACCTTAAAAAGGTGGCTTGGACAGACTGGATGCGGAAGGCGGAGGACAGTGTGTTGTTACGCAGCCTGGGAGAGGCTTATGTCCAGCAGTGGACTGCAATAGGCTGAGATGATATGCTTGTTTCACAATGTCTAAATAGGCACTCTATTTACATCATATAACAATATTTTAAAGCTAGTTAATAGGCTCGCCCCCTATTACATGGGACTTAAACATAACTGGCGAAATGTGGGTGTACTATAGGTACACCTCTGCCTGACCCTTCTGGGATTACAGACGTGATGTTATCTTACGTATTTTAAAGCAGAAAATAAGCGGCCAAGTGCGAGTCGGATTCGCACACAAAGAATTCTGTACCACCGTACAATATATAACACTACATATTTCTTTAACACGTTTCTTGTTATAGAGGCCATAGTAGTACAACATACTCTGAAAATTTCAAGTGTCTTCTTATTACGGTTCAAAAAATACAGCCTTGTAAGCCGATGTTTGCACGGACGTAATAAAATCGCAGCGTTTTTTTCATGCACTGGATTTTCAACGCTCTGCTTAGCGCCGAGAGTTGAAAATCCAACAGTGTGTTTTTTCAACGCGGACGAGAGTGCGTCCCAGCGCGTTGGATTCTCAATGCTCGGTTTAACACCGAGAGTTGAAAATCTAGTGCGCGATAAAATCCCGCCACGATTTTATTACGTCCGTACGAACGTCGGCTTATAGACGGACGGATGGACGGACGGATAGCGGAACCTTAATAATAGGGTCCCGTTGGCACCCGTTGGGTACAGAACCTAAAAGGTTCGAATGAATCATTGAAATGAAATGTTTACTGTGTGTTCTCCATCAAGAGAGTTTTACTGAATGTGTTAGATGTTGTTTTTGTACAGAGGTAATTTATTTCCTGGGTTATTAAGAACATGTCGTTTATTCTGGAATAAAAAATCGTCACGCGTAGCAAAATTTAATCAACCAGTTGGCATAATTTTGTACCTACAAAGGGGAAAAATGTGTTTATGAAAAATGAATAAAAAAGCCTAAATGTAGCTTTGCATACAAATTATTACGGGAAAGCTTAAACAAATGATAATTTTATAAAGTGACGGTAACATGTTTAACCACTCGTCATTTTGCCTCGTTGAAGTTGGAAAAATTATTCCCTGTGAACACTCTTGTATAAAAACCGGCCAAGTGCGTGTCGGATCACGCACAATGAAGGGTTAGGTAGTTGTAGTTGGGATGAATTTATCCCAAAAATAAACTTAATTTTCTAGTTGAAAAACATGTTCTCCCATACGAAATGTATAGGAAAACATGTTTTTGCAACTGCAAATATAAGTTGGTCGATTATTACTCGTTAACTTGTAGAGCCTAGCTGTGATAGTTTTACTTTTAATTTCGTTATATAAACTACTGCTGTGATTTTTTTCACACATCCAAAACCAACCATTTAGCTGGCACTTGACTCTAACAAAAATTAGCACTTTAAAGCTTAATATTTCGCAAACAGTAGTTTGCGAAATATTAAGCTTTAAAGTGCTAATTAAAAATTAGTGCTAATTAAAATTTGTTTGTTTTTGTTCTTAAAAACAACAAACCATTTTTGGATTCAGGGATACTTCCAAAAAATAGTTTCTTATTTTTAAGAACATACTCACAATGTTTTTCAAGGATCTTTCCAATGATACTCCACACCATGGGATAGAAAAAAAGAAAAAGCATTACCACTTTACGTGCAGGGTACCCTAAAAAAATGTTTTACCATTTTGTCAGCGTTATTAATATGTATACCCATGCCAAATTACAGCTTTCTAGTACTAAGAGTCTCGGAGCTAGACTGCGGACAGACAGACAAACATACAGACGGACATGACGAAACTATAAGAGTTGTTTACTACTAAAACCCTAAAAATAAAATGTGTAATTATAGAGTAAATATACTCTAAATTAATCTTCGTATAACTAACTAATAACATTCCCAGTCTACAAACAAAAATTCAATCAAATTCATAATTAGCTAATCAGTCACTATAACTATCAACTGATTGGCATAACGTATAGTCAGCCCATACTATTTGGATGATTGGATTTAGGTATTCGATGGTTTCAAACTACTCTTATGCCTATTACCTATTGAAATGAAATGAAATTGTTTATTCTGTAAATAGGATATCGGAATCATTTTTACACGTCATATAAATAAATATTAAAAATAAGCTAGATGAGTCCGGGGTTTCCTACCTGACTACTCTGAGAAGAAAGGCCAAAATCTCAGAGGTCGCAGTCTCTTTTAAAGTCCAGACATAATTTTGGTCAGGCCATATGAGGACCATGTAGATGTCTGAAAAGGTCTTTTGAGGAAAGAACCACACAGATTTGAGTGGACCTGTCCAGTCAGTGCAAGCATTTGTCAGTAATCGTGGAGCTCAACTCAGAATATAAGGAGCTCAACTCGACAAACAATACCAAAGAAAGGACATTTGGGTAGGCCGCATAAACTACTTAAAACTGCCAGACTACCACTAAAACTAGCAGAGAAATAAAAATAATATCCACATAGTCCACATTTACAATAATTGATATAATATAATACTTTACAAAGTAATCATGTCATTTTGAATATAATTTTCAACAATGTCAATGTGTATATAAAACTGGTATATCGCCGCCCCCGCAGAATAAACGCGTAAGTGCTATTAAGTGCTATTGAGGCGGTTTTGATGTTAATCCATATTCGTTATGTGTAAGTCAAAATACATCACCTCAATTTTTTTCAGATTTTTACATCAATTATTTACGAAGTTACATACACACGATATACCGTAACATAATGTTGAAATTCCGACCTTGATGATATAAAAACTTAATTACCTATTACATTATCAGAATTTTTCCGACTGCACCAGAATAAACGTGTAATAAGCCCATTAACGGTATCACTGTACTGCGAAAAACGCAAGTAATATTACATTGCAAAACAAAAAAAAAACAATAGTTGATAAGAAAAAATTACTCAAAGTAACATTAACGTTAAAAAAAACTAAAACATTTCTGTAAAATGTTTTTTTATCAATGACTCAAAAACAGTACCTGTTTAATACATTAATTAGATTATCTACAAAAAAAAAAAACTTTTTAATGACGTAAAAAAAAAATTCTATTCGGTATAGTCATAAAGTTATGGATCAATTTAGGTTTTTTATTTTTCCTGTAAAATTTACTTTTTACACTTGCGCTTTTATTTTGCGGGGGCGGCGATATGTTGATTTTGCATAATAATTAAAATGTTTAGTTTTATGGTTTTATCACAAGGCTTAGCAGAGCGAGCAGTTCAATCCCAAGCCAGCTATTGCCAGTGCAGGTATTCATTTATTGTCGTCCAACATCACACTATCCTCTACCCGGGAATCGACCACTAGAACAACGATGCAGTCTTATGTCAAGTGACCATGATAGCTTGATTGTATAATTTTATTTTTATTCGGGAAGGGTTAAGTGTATAATCCTATACTATTAAACGAGCAATATTTCTATGTATATATATTTGTACTCGCGTTCTCGAAATCGGCTCTAACGATTTCGATGAAAGTTGCAATATAGGGGTTTACGGGGACGAAAAATCGATCTAGCTAGATCTCATATCTGGGAAAATACGTTTTCTCTATTTTCACAGCCTCAGGAATGTGATACAACGTTACTACCTGGACGATATGTTTATCTATTTTCACCCAACTTACAGATAATAATTCAGAAATCTTGATGTTTTATCAAGTCATAAAAACCGTGCGAAGCAGTACTGGTCACTAGTATAATAATAAATTAAAACAAAGTGCAAGTGAACTTCCTCCCACACCTCAGACCAAGACATTGCGCTGTCAACAGCGACATGGGGCCGGTTTCGTAAACATGTGTGCACTTAGTGAGGTGCAGTTTGATTGTAAATGTGTGCGTGTGAGCGTGTATGCACAGAGCGGAGATGTAGTTTTGGCATGCTTCACTGTATTGTTTTCAGCGCTATGTCTTGGTTTTTTATTTGGTCTGAGTCCCACACAAGCAAGTATTTACGACTCTTATTAACTTTCCCCATCATTTCTTTCCCACTTCAGTTATAAATAGTATTTTCATGGGTTGTAATAACACGGACGTGCATCATAAATCTGTAGGGGATGACGGTAGGGGGGGACTAAGTTAAATGTCCCGGAAGAATTAGGGACGGGGCCACTTCTGTTACTCTAGACATAGAGTTAGGAATTCGTACAGAAGCGTCAATGTAGTTTCCTTCGTAAGTTAGTGCCCCGCATTTCCTGACCCCTCTTTAAAAGAAGAAGAGGGGAAGAGGGGTCAGATAATGCAAGTAGCAAGTACGTGTGTCGATGCCGCCGGAATACACGCCGCGCCTGTTGCTAAAACTCGTGGTCGACCAGATTATCAATCTTGTCGATTTAGTCAATGATCCAGCGCGGAAAGTGGTGACACATCCCTTTTTTTTTTTTTTTGTTGCTGCTAGTGCTACAATGATCTTTTGTCACTTGAATGACATTGACAAGGGCCATTGTTTGTAAACATTTGTGAAATTTTCACATAAATTTGGGTTTTCATGAAAATTTACGCCATCAGTTGGCGCTACATTGACAAGAGGTCTTCCATTTAAAAAATGAATAAAAATATATGATGACTTTCATCATTCGTTTTATTCATTCGGTCACAACTAAAGAAAATATAGGCACTTTGACAGTTTTGACAGGTGACAGGACAGGCCTGGATCTGTAGTGCTATTCTGTAACTATCTCACAGTGTTATCTTAGGTGAAGTGAGCGTGGAGTGAGCTGTCAGTTGCTAAGGATTGACACTATTGGCAGCTCACTTCACCTAAGATATCACGGTGAGATTTTTACAGAATAGCACTACGGATGTCTTAGTGCTGTTATCTAGTGAATGTCATTTTAGAAAACTCTGATTGTATTGACAACAAGATGGTAGCGTTAGTACCAATTTTGACCATGCGTCAAAAGAACCTTGTAGCGTTGTATTTAGAATGCATTCGGCGTGGAAATTACACTTCTGTACATTTTTATTCTATGGTTCTAGGTGAGTTTCAACGTCAACTGCTGTAGACGGACGAATAGATTGGAAGATTTTTTTATCTGTAAGTTATTATCGACACGAGGAAAAAATTCGTTCGATGATTGATGTTCTGATTTCTCATGATAGTTTATTTTCATAGCGACGGTATAATTTGAAAACTCTGACCTCTGTTCTGAGTTTCGTGGTAATTGAAGTTTTATATACTTCTGAGTTTAGATTAAGGTCGAATAAAAATATTTATTTCTTTATTTTAATAAATTAAAACATGTATAAAAAAGTGTTTTTCAAGATAAAAACAGTATAATTTTTCTAAATATCTAGCCCTAACAGAATATCAATGTAAAGTTGCTTACAAAAGCATCTTAAAATAGAACATCGCTCGTCAGAATTCCCTTGAACAAAAAGGGTTTCTGCAAGAACTGTCATACTTAACGCCTTTTGAATACGTCAACGATTCCCGAAGGTTTTCTCGACCTTGTCGAATGAACTAGTACGTGGGTTAAACACAGAAAAGTTTTATAATAAATAGGGACGGCATCAAAGTCTTGTATAAATAGAAAGTTTGTTGCAGAGGTTTAGCCGACGTTCGCACGGACGTTATAAAATCGCGGCGATTTTTTTTCGTGCATTGGATTTTCAACGCTCTTCTTAGCGTCCGAGAGTTCAAAGACAAATACACAAAGTAAAGCAAAAAAAAAACAAAAAAAAACAGTGGCACTCCGGGAGTACCGACAGAAATATCGCGCGTTGATGTCTTTTTAATGGTCAAAAACTGGTGTCGTAACAGTGTCGCGAAATCAATTGTTTAGTCCCATCTCAAAAATGCCCAACGCGCCTGAAGAAGTTTTCACAAAAAAAAAAAACTAACACAATTTATATTTCAAGCCATGCATCTGTTCGAGACAGCTACCCTGTTCACTTCACGCGTTGCTAGGCTGTAGAACTTTTATTTCTGTTGCAATGTCTCCTGCATGCCTCAGCCATCTCCTGTACATTCTCTGAAAGGTTAGATGAAGATATACTGTGTGGTCGATTAGGCTGGGTTTTTTAAGGTTTGAACATCTTCACAAATATAATAATTATAGAAGAAGGGTTACAGATAACCTGCAAATAGTAGGAAGTGATATGCTAGAGAATTTCGAGATATTTATTAAATGTTCATAAAAGAAAAAAAGATTTCATGTGAATATAGTTAATTGTTGTGTAATAAATAAATAAATAAAATAAATAAATAAATTGATTCAGGCGTGCGAAAATTCATTATAAAATACAGTAGACGTGGACATATTTAGTAACCTGTAGTGCTATTCTGTAACCATCACACCGTGTTATCTTAGGTGAAGTGAGCGTGGAGTGAGCTGTCAGTTGCTAAGGATTGACAATATTGGCAGCTCACTTCACCTTAGATATCACGGTGAGATTTTTACAGAATAGCACTACTGTTCCGCTTAGCTATTTCTAAAGTGCCATAAAAACTCCTGAAAGAAATCGACACGTTTCACCTCTCAACGAAGCATCCTCGGGATGACGATTGACTTGTCGCGAACCCAGACACGGCTTGCCACACCAAGCGCTGAACGCAGAGACTTGCATTTAAACAAAGTTTTCAGAAAAGCAGATCGTTTTACCTTAAAAAGCGAATATCATTTACCTCATTATTCCAATCTTTCTAAATGGTTTTTATTAAAGCAAATGGGGTTTCATACTCAAGCCCGTTTAACTTTTATCGACTCAATTTATATTAGGTTTTCAGCAAAATATGATTATTTTAAACGTGATTACTATTTAAGGCAACGGTGTAGTGTATATTATGTATCCATCTGTATCTCTAAGAGAGCAATGGTGGCAGCCGCGACTTACGAGTTGTGCTTTACTTTATGTAATTCATCACCACTGCTCTCAAAACGGTGAAGGAAAACATCGTGAGGAAACCGGCATGTCCTAGAACCGAAAATTCGAAGACATGTGACATCTATCAACCCGGACTGGGCCTGCGTGGTGGATTACGGCCCACTCCCTCTCACAGAGAGGAGGCCTGTGTCCCAGCAGTGGGAATATTATAGAATGATTATGCTGTATCCTTTCGGGCATAAACATGTGATCATAGTTTCGTAGTGATCCAAAAAAAAGGTTATTCTAAGGGTAATACATATATTTCTTCCTCAAGAAACTCCAAACACGCTTACCATGCATCATTGATTCACATTTTCCTACGCCATGCGGTTTTACCTTGTCAGTATTCGTGATTACTTTTTATAAACACAGAAAAAGCCTGGAAAACCCCGTTTTTCTGCGCCGATATCGGAGACGCTTACACTGAAATTCAAACGAGAACACGTTTCGCGTTATTTTAGACTGTTTGGCGTGATCTCTGACGATTCACGAAACATTAAATAATCAACCTTATCTTTTAGTAATAGAGTTCGTTTTTATTTGGTTTCAATATTTATTTTAGGAGCTAAATTATCTTAGAGTAATTCACAATCTTTCTCGGCCCTGTACAGGGGATAAGTTTTGAATTTTGCGAATAAAAACGGCCGGGAGTTTCTTTTAGCCGGTCGTAGTGTTGAATATTTCTGTAGGGCAATTTTTATTTTGGCCTGGCCGACGTTTTTCTTTTTTAAGGATTTTGTTACTTTATTACTGACGCCTAACGATTTACGTTGTGATATTAGAATGAGGACAATGTTTTTTGAGTTAGTCATCATATTTCTTAGGTTAGTTAACATTTTGTAAACATAATGTTAGATGCATTTGATATGTATTTTTTTAAGTGTAAACTTCTTTAGGCGCGTTGGGCATTTTTGAGATGGGAAAAAACAATTGAACTCGCGACACTGTTACTGATACCTCATTTTTGTAAACGTGATTGTGCACTTTATTTATATTGCGATACAGATCAATGTTCTATGCAAGTATTTTTACTTTAAATGTTTTGGAAGACTCTTTTTTTAAATTGTCCACGTTTTCGCTTCTGTCGGCACTCCCAGAGCGCTACTGTTTTTTTTTTATGTAACAGGGTATGAAAGCACTGTCCACATCATTAACCTCACATAATCAAAAAGAAGGAACGCTACATATTTTTTTTTTCCAACCATAAATTATTACTGGGAATCGGACTTTAGTGTCTCACTATGCAGTAGCTACACGGTGTATTATTTAATCATTTTGAATGCACTGAGTTTTATCCGCGCTACCACAATATCCAAAGATTTATAAAAGTTTGGCGCCATCTACATCACCACATGCGAATTACGCATCAAAGACCTGACGTTACACAAAATCCTGCATCGCGCAAACAAAGTTTACCGCGCGATCAGTATATATATGTCGGAGACGGATATGTGACTTTCGTTATTATCAGCGATATTTTAACTACTGTGGGCGTAGTGTGGGTAGTGTTGGTTAATGCGCAATAGAAAAACAGTTTGCAGTTCAGATCACATTATAATTTACTATCAAATGAATCACACTAGCTAAATTATACACACACTGGGTGCGGCGGCGTTTATTAAAATCACCAATTAACACAATGATCACAAATTACAACTAACACAATAACTGAGCACCACGAATCGAGAACAGTTCCGCGACGTCTTGACTCCAATGCGACCAAAGGCTGAATGCCCTCCTCGCCTTGGCCTCAAAACATCACTACTTTGTAGAAGCGCGCCTTTTTTGGTGTCGGTAAATCACTCTTGATGTCACCAGTAGCGCGCTTGCGATTCGTTTCGTGTCCGTACTAATGACCGGATCCGAGACATATAATTTTCCGACATCAGTCGTTGGGCAGTTGCCCACCAGATACAACACCCGTCCGGTTGGAGAATCCTCCCTTTTCTATAGAGGACGAGTGAACTTTACACCCTCATACCTCTATAAAAGTGTAATGCAATCAGCAAAATGAAGAACATTTTGTTTTTCTTTTCAAAATAATTTTACAGCGAATACGGTACCTTCGGTGACTAACGAATCCCACAGAATAAACGAATCAGTAACATGCACCTGTTTGTCAACATTCACACAGACAGACATTCACATTTAATAGGTGTATAGGCAATATAAAAAGGGCAATATAGGGCAAAAGGGCAGTATAAAAAGTTTAGGGTCATCCGATCGCTCGCTAAGTTTAACTGTTCATCGTTAACTGGTATTGATAGTGGAGTTTCAAGGGTCTCTTAAAAGAATGAGCCATTATAGTAAATAATAGGCTTTGTGGTCCTCGATTTATAAGTCAAAAAGAGCAGTGTTGGTTTTTCCCGGAGGAAGAATACTTAAGTGACATAAAAGGAGCACAATCGGTTTTTGGTCGATTGATTTTTGGACATAAGTGAGTGACATGAAGTATGGATTTTTAGGTTCTATTGGATTTATTTTCATTATTATTATGTTAAAGTAAAATTTTTCGTCGTCATTACATCGTCTCAAACTTTTTCGTCTGTATGTTGCATGTCGCGTGACGGTCGGCCGCGGAGTAGGGATAAAGTGAAAGGCGCTCGTCAGAGCAGCCAAGGCCAATATGGCGGCGCCTATAGTTCGCTTAAAAGTTTCACTTTTACCGTGGTTTCATAAAACCACACAATCCTTTTTTTTATTATACTAAGAATATTAAAAGTAATTACGCCGAAACATTTGAACATGAAATTCAAAAATAGTGACGACGATCTCTTCAAATACTGTAATGTTATGAATGTGTTCAATAAAGTTGAATTTTGTACTCTTGCAGAACTTAATACACCTGAGCTGCTAACCAAAAAAACAAGACCTAATTTTCTAAAAACGATACCACTTAAAAATAAATACATCCTACCAAAGTTCAATAATGAGTAGGTATGGGATGAGGGTTGCAGAATATTTAGTACCTCTTTTCCTTAAACTACCAGAAGACTTACAAACATTATACAAAAATAATTCGAAAAGTTATAAGTACAAATCAAAACGTTTCCTTACACAAAATTTCTCTAATATATGTATGTATTAATGTACCCACAAATTATTATCATCATTTTAAAAATTATTATAGTATGTAAATAACATTTTTGTAAAATTTATTTGAACGGCTCGCCACACAGATAAACCCTGACAGGTTTTCGTTGTGAGGCTAAAATGAAAATGTAATAGGAAATAAATAAATAAATGTTTGTAGGCAAATGATAAAAGCATGATTAATGACGAACTTCACTGTGAGTGAGTATAAGGTGCAATTGGCCCTAAAGGGCTGTATTTTTGAATAGTAAAATATTGCTGATAGAGTCATAAGCATTCGCCTTCCTCAGACGAATAGATATTCCTGAGTATTCACAAAACAAATCTACTTTTCCTGCAAGATTAAAAAAAAATCTCCTGATTAGATTTTAAACGTCTCTCTATACCACAGTTCAACGGACAAAAATGGACCGATCTATTCTGTACCGATATCACGTTCTACAACAAACTGCAATTACACCTTTAAATCCATTTACTTAGAACTTAAATCCACTTGTTGTAAGATAGTTGTTTGGAACTTATTTAAAAACATAGCGCGTGGCAGCTGGGCCCCGCTTTGAAGAACTTTAGTCAAAGAAGTGGGTTAGTATGGCGGCTTGGCGGGTAGATGGACTTACTCGTACTACCCTGTCTTTAGCAAAGTATTGTGGACAGGGGAATTTTATTTCGCAATGTTTCGTCGCCTTTTATCTTTCAAAACGTTTTTGAAAGACAGTCTCGGGATTCCATCTATCTAAACTAATAATGAATATTAAAAAAAAAACGGCCAAGTGCGAGTCGTACTCGCCCATGAAGGGTTCCGTAGCAGCAAGTAACGATAAGTTTACGATTTATGACGTATTAAAAAAAAAACTACTTGCTAGATCTCATTCAAACCAATTTTCGGTGGAAGTTTACATAGTAATGTACATCATATATTTTTTTTAGTTTTATTATTCTCTTATTTTAGAAGTTACAGGGGGGGACACACACATTTTACCACTTTGGAAGTGTCTCTCGCACAAACTATTCAGTTTAGAAAAAAATGATATTAAAAACCTCAATATCATTTTTGAAGTCCTATCCATAGATACCCCACACGTATGGGATTGATGAAAAAAAATTTTTTGAGTTTCAGTTCTAAGTATGGGGAACTCCAAAATTATTTGTTTTTTTTCTATTTTTGTGTAAAAATCTTAATGCGGTTTACAGAATACATCTACTTACCAAGTTTCAACAGCATAGCTCTTATGGTTTCGGAAAAAAGTGGCTGTGACATACGGACGGACAGACAGACAGACAGACAGACAGACAGACAGACAGACAGACAGACATGACGAATCTATAAAAGAGGAAGAAATGTTTGTTTGTTCAAACTCAACTCAAACTCGCAGCATTTATTTTAATTAAACAATTTACAGGCACTTTTGAATTTTCAAGGAGTCAGTAAGTCAGAAATATGAAGCTAGTTGCCCATTTCAAAGCGTAGTAGGTACTATCGAAGAAACGCACACACATCTGTACATTGTAAGGACTATTTTTGCTTGCAGCGCTCGGCCACTATAGTATCGCTAACCTACGAAAAAAATGATCGTGTCCACGGGATTTTGTTTTCAAAGAGGTTAGATTTGCGTTACCGCGATGATGCCTCTGGAGAAGAACGGGCAAGAAACTCCACGGACACACTTTTAAATAAAAAAACTGTTACAACATACTGGTTACATCATTCATGTTGAAATTATACATATGAGAACAATATAGAAAGACGTGCACATTAAAAGCGTCCGTAATAAAAAGACAAAAACAAAAAGAATTTAAAAAATCAAATAAGCCATGGCAGCTAAGAGATGACCAGTCTCAACTGACGGCGCTCGTTCACGAACATGACGCATGGATCAGCACCATTCAGCTCAACCATTTTAAAGGGAGCTAAATGATCTAACGCAGGCGCCACCATCAGCGAGATATCTCAGTAAGCATGACATACTCACAGCCGCCAGGGCACATTCAAGTCAAAAAAGACTGTAAAAGTTAATCTGTGGCAGTACTCTTTCATTGGTAAAAAGCTACACCATTGCCATGTGCCATAGGATATATGTTTTATGGTATATAGTTGACTAGCTTCTGCCCGCGACTTCGTTCGCATGGAAATCGTAAGACATCACAATATACTACAATAATAGCCATATTTTTATAAAACTTCCCTGTATACTACGTTTGTAGTTTTATTCTCAGCAGCCAAAATATACAGAGAGTCAGGAATGGTGACTTGGGAGCAAGCGACGTAACAGTTGTCCGTGTGAGAAGCAGCTTATACTGAGGTCGATACCCGCAGCCTTCAGTCTTCAGTGTCGGCCCCTGTGACTTGTTGATCGCAAAGCATACACTCCCAGAGAACTGCACGTGCTTTAACTGGTAATTATGGGGAATTTGTACTTTATACGCGCTATAAACACTGTCTCACCATCGCCACAACCTGTTAGAATTTCCACCTCGATGGCGTTTCTCTGCAAAGACATGACTTTGAGTTGGTTTCCGTTACACAGATATACAACCGGAAGTCCACTTACCATTTGTGAATTGAGAAATTCTACGGGGTGATATTTGGCATCATCTTCCTCCACATCAGTATTAATGGAGGTGTATATCACTTCACTCCCTTCAATTTGTGAGAGAATACTGTGGTTGATCGCTGCAGCTTGATCATCTTCGGAGTTAAAACGGAAACACGTCTAAGAATTCTCTTGGTACGGTATTTGACTGATATCCTCGTATATCAGACGAATAAGATCTTCTAAAGTGGGATCTACTCTACCAAGAGTCTCTGGTAAAGTACTTTCACCAACTTTTAGAAGAACATCGGAGATCTACTCTACCAAGAGTCTCTGGTAGAGTACTTTCACCAACTTTTAGAAGAACATCGGAGAATACTTGAGCATTTGAATTACCGCCAAGCCGAGGTCGTATGAATCATCATACGACCTCGGCTGTTCATAAACTGCGCTTGACCATCAGGTCAAGCGCAGTTTATGAACTCTCGACCATAGAGTCGACCTTTTCAACGAAGTATTCACTTTTTTTGTCAAAACTGTGACACCACCCATCATATCTTGGTTTCTGCGGATGTCCTGCAGGGTTCTGTTTACAGTTTCCACTGCTTTCCTTTTTGCCATAATGCATTCATCCCATACGACGAAGAGCAATCCCCTAAGCACACATCCCTTGTTACTGTTGCGTGACACCCCACAAACAGGCGTTTCGTTGCTCTCTAAATCGATGGGAATCTTAAACATGACGTGCGCTGTTTTGCCACCAGGAAGCAGTGTGGCAGCGATTCCAGAAGATCCACACACATACATATTTTAAAATCGCTTGGACAAATCTGCTGTCAAAATCTGTAAAAAAAACATTTTATTCCTACAGTCTTTTGCTCTAAAATGATCAGAATACAACCTTGAATGTTTTGTGACTGTAAAGTACTTGTAACTTAGTAGTTTCCCATAGCTTACGAAGTTTTCCATTTTATGTGAATTAATACATTCTATGAACTATTACATACACAATCCAAAAAAAAAAATCGTTTTACAAAAAGAGTTTAAAAAAAACAGATGTAAATCGAACTTACTACCCCGGGCGGCCTACCACCAGCTCATAAAGCAGTATTATTTTAATGTTACTTCAGTTGGAGAAAGAGATGGAGCTATACATCCTGTAGAGCTTCATCTCTTTCCCACACTGAAGTAAACTAAAGTAATATTAAAATAATACTGCTTTTGAGCTGGTGGTAGGCCCTCAGGACTTCAAATCATTCGTCCAACCGCTTACTTATTCGCTTTGTTGAAAGTTAGCTAAAATAGCTGTTCCTATATAAAAGGTAGCGTGATGATAATCATTTAAAAAGTTAAATCGGTAACTACCTATCTACAATATCCCAACCTTTTGGCGCGTCCTTTTACAATTTGCAGAGAAAAATACGAACATGATGTAATATTGCTCATCCCCCATAGCAAATAGCGTGATAGTTTATATATGTTATAGTTTATTATACAGTTGGTACAGACAAACATTCTAAAAACTTTATTTTCCGCATAAGAATCGATCCCAGACCTCGTAGCAATAACTTTCTTTAAAAAAAATTAACTTCGCTACGACTTTATTATATCTATAGATTATAGGTACATAATCAAAAAAAATTAATAATCGTATAACAAAATGTGAAAAAAAAGAAAAAACCGTAGGTGGGAATCGAACTTAAAACCCCATGTTTGCAAAGCAACCGCCCAACCGTTGAGCTAATTGCTTTGTTGAAACTTGTCTAAAATAGCCGTTCCTATATATTTCATGATTGACTGCTTAGTTCCATAAAGGTATAGCGTGATGATAATCATTTAAAAAGTTTAATCGATAACCATCTACAATATCCTAAAATTTTGGCGCGTTTTTTTCCAAAAATACGAACATAATATAATATTGCTCGCCCCCCATAGTAAATAGCGTGATAGTTTATACCCTATAGTTTGACCAGACTTATAGGGAACACCTATGCAAAATTTTAATAGAATCTATCCGGTAGAATTTGCGTCATGCTAGAACATAAAAATACAACATAATGTAATATTGCTCGTCCCCCATAGTAAATAGCGTGATAGTTTATACCCTATAGTTTGACCAGACACACAGGGAATATCTATGCAAAATTTTAACAGAATCTGTCCGGTAGAATTTGCGCCATGCTGGAAC
This sequence comes from Agrochola lychnidis, assembly GCA_963680765.1. Classification (NCBI taxonomy): domain Eukaryota; kingdom Metazoa; phylum Arthropoda; class Insecta; order Lepidoptera; family Noctuidae; genus Agrochola; species Agrochola lychnidis. The sequence continues at coordinate 13,889,337 of OY796869.1, read as the reverse complement.
ATACATACAGACAAACAGACAAAAATTCTAAAAAAAATATTTTCGGCAATAGAATCGATCCTACCTCGTAGCAATTACTTTTTTTCAAAAATATTCAATGTACAGTTTTGACTTCGCTACGATTTTATTATATGTATAGATTTCCGCGCGAACGAAAGTCACGGGCAGAAGTAGCTGAACAATTAACAACCAACCACCCTGTAGTCATTTTATGCAAACGTGGATTTCACTGTTCGGTCCGTCAGCTTAGATTTTTAAAGATAAAGATATAATTAAATACTTACATAACCATTTGACATTGCTGTATTTTTTGAAGGTCTACATTTAGGATTTGGAGGTCGATATATTAGAATTTTACTAGAGCTTAGATAATTACAGGGTGGCAGGACACGAAAACTGTTACCATGGATTCAGTATAATGATTCTGAACACCCCTGCGTTGAAATTTTTTGTCAGTTATTTAATAAAAATCTGCCGATTGATTGAAAAGTGCAAAACCTACGCTGTCAAAATGCATGGAACACCAGATTTTTAACCGACTTTCAAAAAGGAGGAGGTTATATGTTCGTCGCGTATGTTCGTATTTTTTTTTATGTGTGTCCACCGATTTCTCCGTCAATTGTGGACCGATTTTGAAAATTCTTTTTTTGCTTGAAAGGATGTGCTCTCGAATTGGTCCCATATAAATTTTATTAACTTTGCTTGGATAGTTTTTGAGTTAGCTACAAAATACGTATTTTTTCCCACTTAGTATGTAGATGATAATATGATAAGTTTCTGTCATTGGTAGCAGTGGTATTCGAATGTGTGTGGGGTAGGTATCACAACTAAAAAGTGAAACAAAAACTTTTTACAAAAAAAAAAAAAACAACCAACCTCCAAAAAAAAAACACTACAAAGTGAAAAAACTTTAATTTCGGAAGTTGGTGGCAAAAAACGAAAATCCAAGACACAACACACCGACTTCCGAAATTAAAGATATTTTTCACTTTGTAGTGTTTTTTTTTTGAGGTCGGTTGTTTTTTTTGTAAAAAGTTTTTTTTTTAAATAACTGACGAAAAATTTCAAATTGGTTCAGAATCATGTTCCTACTGAATCCATGGTAATAATTATCGCGTCGATGTCCCTGACACCCTGATGTAACCGAAAATGCTACATGTTTGTCATAATGCGACATCATTTACACATTTTTACGACAGGTGCTGTTTAAGCAAGCAGAAAATATATGAAAAAAAATAAGCTATGAAATAGGTTATGGAGACTATCAACAGAAGTGAAAACTTAAAACTGGAATAAAACAATATTCATCATCATCATCATCATTACGTTGCCCTGTATCCTCACAAAAAGAAACAATACTGTAAAAAAAAAAAAAAAACTTGTATTAGCGCCATCTATATTCTATATCCCAGCACTACGTGAATCCATAAGTTTACCCCCTACCAAAAATCGCTCAACGCGCTTAAATGATTTTTCACTTCAAAAACTTGCAAAGTGGACAGAATGTACACCCCTGTACTTACCTGTCAATTGTCGGTTGTATTAAGTAGGCTGGTATAAATTGATACAACTCCAAAATCCAGGCTAGCACATATTGTCGAAAGGTTAAAAGTAAATAACTTCTTTCAAACTTCTATCAGCTGAATGTTTGTGATTAAAAAAATTACCTTAACCTAATAAGCTCGCTCAGAGTTCCGCCTTGGGGTTTGACAAAGAGCAATGGAGCGCAGCATTCTAGGTGTAAAACGAACTGACGGAATATGCAACAGCACGCTACGCTCCAAAACGGATATCTTAGATGTAGGCAAAAAGGCTGCCAAGCTAAAATGGGATTGGGCGGGTCATGTTAGCCGCATGCATCGTGACGTGTGTAGGGCAAAAGTCTCCACACGGTGGGTGCCTGAGGATGGACGGCGGCGCCAAGGCCGGCCCAGGAAGAGTTGGCGAGACGACCTAGACGCGTATCTACCGCAACGGTTGGATGGAGGTGGCCTTGGAAAAGAATGCATGGAAGGATTTGGGGCAGGCCTTTGCTCTGCAGTGGGACAGTCTGGGCTAACAAAAAAAAAAAAAAATTTGCTCGGATCTGTTTCTAATCTTCTTAATATATATAAATTACGTGTCACGTTGTTTGTCCGCGATGGACTTCTAAACTACTTAACCGATTTTAATCAAATTTGCACACCGTATGCAGTTTGATCCAACTTGAAAGATAGGATAGCTTACATCTTAATTTAGGAAAAAATAAGATATGAAGAAAAATTATGTTTTTAAAAATTATGGTAGGGTAGGTAGGGTAGTAAGTGATAAAGATGGTCCACCCCAAACATTTATATGGCAAAACAACGTTTGCAGGGTCAGCTAGTGTAACTATAAGCAGCAATATTTTACTTACAGCGATTACCTTATATACCTGGGGGATACTGAAACCCTAATATTAGTTCCTACGTATATCCTAATACTACAGTAATGTCCATATGTTTACAAATCCAGCTTCCCTATACAAACTTGGGTGGAAATAGAATGTGATGAAAGAAAAAAATATTAAGCAGAATATTTCCCTGAGGTGTACAATAAAACGTGTAACATTATCGTTAGGGGCTGATGCTCTGTTTACAATGGGACAGTATTAACTGTACTAGCTTACTTGGATGAAGAATTTTTGAGAGTTCATTCAAGAATACTATTAGATCAATTGAGTTTAGAGTACCAGATAATAATACCTCATTTAAATTTGAAACTCACATGGCTGATGTAATGACGTCGTCATCTCAAGTCTCCGATGTCTTTTTAATCTCATCATAGATGGAGCCTCGATGTACATACCTATTCATAAAAGGTTGGCTCTCTTTGTATTTTGGGCAGTCATGAGTCTTGGTTTTCTTACTGAGTTTCGACTCTATATTAGACCGATTGCTTTGATATTTACTTTCTACAATTTTCTACTTTTTAGGGTTCCGTACCCAAAGAGTAAAACGGGACCCTATTACTAAGACATCGCTGCCCGTCCGTCTGTCTGTCTGTCACCAGGCTGTCTAACTATCTCATGAACCGTGATAGTTAGATAGTTTAAATTTTTACAGATGATGTATTTATGTTGCCGCTATAACAACAAATACTAAAAAACAGAATAAAATAAATATTTAAGGCGGCTCCTATACAACAGACATAATTTTTTTGCAGTTTTTATGGATAATGGTAACCCTTCGTGCGTGAGTCCGACTCGCACTTGGCCGGTTTTTCCACTTTTATTTCATTCTTCTTCAGTTTCACTCAATGCCGTATCATAACAATTATCTACAATTTTGTAACAAAATTTTTTTTTATGATATATCGTAATGAATCCAATGCATACACTACCCTTGTACAGTTTAAACGTTTTACACGCCACTAAAAATATACACTTACTGGCAAATAAACTCACGAATCCAAACACAGCTCCGCAGATGGGTCCAGAAACAGAAAACAGAATAACAAAGTGCCATAAAGCCCTGAACCGTCCAACTTCAAAACTAGTACCGAGGCGAGTTCAAATAATATTTTTTTATTTGGACAAAATATCGCTCCAATGGGTGAGCTTTTTGAATCATTATCGTTTAGGATAGGGATCTCTTTTTGAGAGAACTGCGGAAGTTTCCGAGACGGAGGAAAATGCTTTGGGACCCGTTAGTAGAGTATTTTTCAGGGAGATTTGATTATAGTTTTTTTTTGGCACAATATTGTTTTTACATTTTCAAAATAATATATAGGGTGGTAGGGACATCGACGCGAAAACAATTACCAAAGATTCAGTACATGATTCTGAACCCCCCTACGTTGAACTTTTTTGTCGGTTATTTAAATAAAAATCGCGGTCAAATTGTATGGAATAGCTGAAATTTCAACGCATAGGGTTTCAGTATCATGTACTGAATCCATGGTAACCGTTTTCGCGTCGATGTCCCTGCCACCCTGTATCTCTGTATCTTGTTTATCGTATATTTAATTTGAAGTTCTAATGACTATAAACCTTATAAAGAATATCGATGGCTTATAATAAAAAGGATTGTGTGGTTTTATGAAACCACAGTAAAAGTGAAACTTTTATAGGCGCCGCCATATTGGCCTTGGCTGCTCTGACGAGCGCCTTTCACTTTATCTCTACTCCGCGGCCGACCGTCACGCGACATGCAACACACAGACGAAAAAGTTTGAGACGATGTAATAAAAGTTTCACTTTAAAATAAAGTTATATAAGCATATTAATATTATTAAATTTTGACTCAAAAACAATTACATTGTTTCTGTGTTGTCACAGATAAAAAAATACAATTAATTATGACGCCAAAATGTTCAGCAGTATCAACAAAACCAGTAAGCAACATGCACATAAAATCTATTTTCGCGTACAAATCCCACCAGAATGACTGTATAAATGTAACCGCTTATACTTCTATTTCAGTTTCAACAATGTGTAAACAATACTACTACCAAATTGGCAATCATGTCCTACAATATTGACTCAGAACTTAGGTACAGACCATTGACAACTCTCATTCCTATTTCTGAATAACATTTGATATTTTCAATATCAGCAGCCGATTCGGAACTTTTTGATAGCGAAGCGAAGTTACCAATCGATGTAACAATTTATTCAATGCCACCGCCACCGGCCACATACGAACTACGCATCATAGACATGACGTCACACAAATCCTGCATCGCGCAATTAGAGTTTACCGAGCGATCGACATGTATACAAAGATTCCTACTTCAACCGTTGGGCAGTTGCCCGCCAGACACAACACCCGTCTGGTCGGAGGATCTTCCCTTTTCTATGGATGAGTGAACTTTACACCCTGTTCCTCATACCACTAAAAATGTTAGGGAAATTAATTGTTAAGAAAAATAAAAAAATCTGTAAAATATCACCCGTCTCTCCACTAGTCCATTGCCTACTGGATGCATATCTGATAAGACTCGCAAATCCTTCCATATCCTAAGGACACGTCTTCCTTACCATTACCGCGTCTCCCGGTCTACTCCCTGATATGCAATGGCCTCTACAGCACCATGAAACATGAGGCTTCAGAGGCTAGTGCAAATCTTGGGATTCATTTGATTTATTGAGTCTTATTAAACCACGCTTAGATCGGTGCATTTCATTCATTAATTCAAGCAAAAATCAAAAATCTGTATATACTTCTACTAACTAACAAACATAACATAACATCATGCCTGTAGACATCGAAGAGTTGTACAGGGGTTTTAGTAAACTCACATTTCTTCAATTATGTTTAAATCCCATGCAAAAGGGGGTGAGTCTATTGGTAACTTAAAAACTATTGGGTGAAGGGTGAAGGGTGGGCGTTTTTGGGGGACTATCTTATGTAATTTTGACGTTCGAAAAGTGCTGATTCTCAGCCTAGTTTGAATAAATGACTTTTAAATTTTGAATTAAAATAGTATAAAAAAATTACAATTTAATATCATAACTTAACTAAAACTATAAAAAAACTAATATACGGCGTCGAAGCGGTAAACTAATTGACTATCCAATTAAATTTATTGTCCTTAATATAATCAAATCACAACTGTCGTTCTTTGACAGTTATACGTGGATGAAATGGCTTTAAGACAGTCAATTGACGTAGAGTGTCAATTTACGTAACAATGAATTTGCCTGATTCTATATTTAGCCAACTTTACCTAAGCTTTCGACGACATTAAGTGATTAGTACTCTATCTAGCTGCCTGCACAACTAGGATTAATATAGCCGTGACAGCTTTAACTAAGCACTAACCGGGGTCAAGTTTTTAAGGTGATATATTGAAAAAAATGGGCTTTTTCTTTATCGTGTAACTTTCAAAGTATTTGGAATATGGATTTCAAATTTTTGTGTATGATTTTTGACTATATGATCTAGTATCCGGAAAAAGGAATACACGATACAATGAAATTTTCTCGATTCAAAAAATTTGCAAAAGTCTATCTATTTTTATCATTTTTTGAGTATCATGGCGCAACGCTTATGAGTTATTCAATGGAATTTACTTTAAAACATAGAGAGTAAGCGTTTCGAGTTTTAAGAGAAGCAGTTTTTTTTAAATAATACTTTTCATTTACAAAAGACGGCATTTCGTTTTGGCACATACGTTGTTTTATTCCGAGCGGACACACATTATCGTCATCTCTTCTTTCGCCTATCAAAAGTATTGTCATCACTCTCGTTCATTCATAGATCAGTCGCCCGATGGGGCTCATCGACGAAGAATCTATGTCACTTTATTGCAAATCGGTGCGATCAAATTTTCGTGATTTAAAGAATTTTGTTTACAGAAAAAGTTAGTACTTCAGCAAGTTAAAGTAATAATTGAATGCAATTAGTGTTGAATAGGTATTCAGACTGTGTGTGTGTATTCTTGTGAGTCCTGCAAACAATATAACATTATTTTTCTATTATGATTTCGAGGTGACATTTAAATTATTTATAAATATAGAAAGAAATATAAAATCAAAACTGAACAGTACCTGCAACGTTTGGAGTACACAGGGCTATCAATGAACTCATTTTACAGGAATTCAATAGCAATAAGATGATGATAATAGTGAGTCGAATTCTCCACCTTCACTAAAGCACAACCAACACAATCTATTCCCGCTTTTTAATGTATTATTGTGTAAGCATTTTATTTTCTAAGAACATCTATTTTTATACCTACAACTTTTAATAATCTTTTATCTAAAGAAATAGGCTAAATAAAATTCGTTTTTAGGTTTTGAAATACGTCAACAGTACATCAATATGTCAAGTACTGTCACTACGAATCATAGATCACAAAAAAGAAATGGAGTCGGATTTGAATTGTAAAAATGGAGAGTTTTTACCCGACTACGGCAAAATCAAAGGAGGGTTATGATTTTAACATGTATGTATGTATATATGTAACAGGCTATCAAATGCAAAATAAAATTCAAGTCAGACTAGTAGTTCCAGAGATTAACGCGTTCAAACAAACAAGAAAACAAACTCTTCAGCTTTATTATTAGGACTAGCTGCACTCCACGATTTCACCTGCATAAGTCCCAATCCCGTGGAATATCGGGATAAAAAGTATCCTATGTCCTAAAGTCTAAACCAATTTATCATCACTGTAATATTTTCAACACAATGTATTTTGTTATGAAATAAATTACTTATGATTATGACTTAACCAGTACCCTAATTGCGTAATACAATACAATCACAATTTGTTTCGATTTGAAACAGATTTCTAATCCATTGCTTCATAAGTTGGAAAAAAAATCTGTTCAACAACGTAAATAACGCAATGAATGTTGTTGAAATGTCAAAATGAAACAAATTCCGCGAAATTGTTTACGAAAATAAGTTACGCAATTAGGGTACAGGTCATGATCTACCTTTTGCCAAATTTCAAATATTATTCCCTCAGAACTCTAAAAAAATCAAGCTTCTAAGTCAACGCAATAAAAAAATACGGCCCTTTATGTGGCATATTTTGATAATCGCAAGTAAATCAAAAACTACAGGGTACTTCCAGTTGACCTAGAATTATGAAATTTTGGCAGGAAGCAAGGTCTCACAGCACAGGTAAAGGAAAAAGTCCGAACATTGATAATAATTTGTAGATTTATCACATAAAAAATATTTTTTTGTGATTACAAACTTGCATTTGAAATTGGAGAATTGACCGTGACGTACCTATCGATGTATGGGAGAACATGTTTCTCAACTACTAAGTTAAGTTTTTTTTGGGATAAATTCATCCCAACTACGGAACCCTTCATTGTGCGTGGTCTGACACGCACGTGGCCAGTTTTTTTTTGTATGTTTGTTTGTTACGCTTTCATGCAAAAACGGCTGAGCGGATTTGGATAAAATTTCGCACATGGGTAGACCATGACCTGGGTATGTCCTACATAAGATACTTTTTATCCCGATATTCCCAATGGATCGAGACTTACGCGGGTGAAATCGCGGCATACAGCAAGTATTATACAGGATGTCTCAAACGTAGTGGTCCAAAGGCAAATGGGGTAAAGTAGAGGTGTCCACCCATCATTTAAAAAAATTAAAGTTTCGATATTCTCAATAGTTCAGAAGATTTCACTAATTTAACCATTTTCAAGAAACTTTACATTTTCATTTAGATTTTTCGGCCCTGTGAACAACATTTTCGACGTAGCGAGTTTAAATCGTAAGTACGATAACATAGTGGGAAAATTGTTTAAAATGTTATATTTAAGATATTGTGACTATTTTTTATTGTGCTACTGTTTGTTTTTCCTTAAATAAATAAATAAATAAATCTGGCTTAAAGATGCCTTGATAGTGTAGGCTGGAAGATTACGTTCGTATTTACGTTTAGTGTGGCTCTGCAGCGCTTCAGATTTTATTTTTACTTATCTTTTCTAATTTTTCATTAAACTTTATCAAAACTTTCTAAGCCCAGATTTAAAAAAGTGCACATAGCACATAGCTTTAAAAGTACCTTAATTATTAATAGTTAGACTGGGAAATTTTTACAAAGATAGCTTAATGTAAACCTTTAAAAAAAATGGGTTTCATAACATGGTCGAACTACCCGCAAAACTTTATGCTCTAATTTTACCGAAACATCTCAGAAAAGCGTTTAGTATTAAAATTTAACATATTTAAACGTGTTCGTGTTCCTTCGGTACATGTGTTTAATTATTAATTCTTTTTTTTTACTTTCGCTGTTGACCTTCGTAGGCCTTCACAACTTGTTTTGTCATTATCAAAAGCCATCATAGCCCATAATCTGCCTATAGGCATTGGGCAAGGGCTTGTATCTACACTATCAAGACATCTTCCAGCCATTGAACTCGCTACGTCAAAAATTTTGTTCACAGGGTCGAAAAATCCAAATGAAAGTAAAAAGTTTCTTGAAAATGGTTAATTTTCTGAACTGTTGAGAATATCCTAACTTTTAAATTTTTAAAAAATATTTGGCCACCTCCACTTTACCCCATTTGCCTTTGGATCATTACGTTTGAGACAACTTGTATACAGGTTGGATTTTTGAGATGGGGCAATAAGGGCAACTACCATAACCGTTGTTGCTACAGGAAAACGGTCTTAGAAGACTGTCCTTAACTTTTTAAGACATTTTGATCTGCATTCACAGATTTCGAAAAAAATATTAGTCAGCAAGAAAATGGGCAGTTTTCACAAAAACTTTTTTTGATGCCAATCGAACCTGTTTCTTTTATGGAACAAAAAACTTAAGTGGCCAACTCAGAACCAAGTCAGAAATCGCAAAAAACGTTTCCCATACGTTTTGTGTGTGGGAATCTCACTCTGTAAACAATAAATATTTTTGCTGATAATTAAATATTTTGTATTATTTGTCTACTCCATAGTTCGCAAAATTTCATAGATCGAGATAAATTATTGTTACTTAGCACGCGCTTTTTTCTTTGATATGTTTCTGTCTTTATCATGCACTTTTAGCATGACAGTTGTGCGACAGTGACAAGAATAATGCTTAGCCAAAGCCCATGTTAAGTAACTAACGTTTTCAAATTCCGGTCAGTTATTTCGTTAGTTCCACTTTTTGCTACTGGTTCAGATACATTTGTGGCAGCGCGACGATGTGGCGGCCAACCATCGAATATAGAACCGCCACTCCCCGCGTGCGGGGGCAATAAGCCACGCCCACCAAACTACTATTTATTTTCAATATAGGCCCTTAAGCTATTGCATAGCTTTTATCGCAGGCTTTGAGCGCGTCGAGCAAATCAAGAAATTCCGTAACGTAACGAAAATAAAACCTAACACCCCCCACTCCGCCTACCATGTAATGACGGTTCTCATGACAACGTGATGTTGTCATGGAGGTTATAAATGTTATGCAATAGCTTTACCGCGGCAGACCCCGAGTGCCATACGTTTTTTGTTCAAAAAGCCAAATACAATTTCTCCATCTCAAACAAAACATACAAACGCACTATATTAATACATCGCTAAGCATTATTTGAGACAGAATGAACGTCTGTGTCTGTGCTAGTAGAAACTGTGTTACAGACACAGGCGCCTTCCTCTTACAATTCATTAAAAATTTGCTGCACTATTGAAGTATAAACTAAGTTTATTTAAAGTATTAATCAAATTGTTTTATTTTAATTTTTTCCTCATTTATTTTTATTTTAGCAAGGAATGGTTGTGTGTGGTGTGGGTGTATGTGTGCAGTAATATGGGTTTAAATGGTTTTTTTACAAATAAGTATTGTGTTCATTGAAGTCTTCAAAAACGAAATCATCATCATCATCATTTCAGTCAAAAGACGTCCACTGCTGGACATAGGCCTCTCTCAAGCACCGCCACTTCAACCGGTTCGGTGCTTCTCGCATCCAGCGGATTCCTGCGGCCTTCACCAGGTCATCGGTCCACCTTGTGGGGGGCCTTCCAACGCTACGTCTTCCGGTACGCGGTTGCCACTCCAGAACCTACGGAAAAAAGAAATAGCCTCTAAAAATCCAAAAAATCGGCAACTGAATAAAGATAGGAGTCCAACGAGACAACACAATCCTTAAGGACCAGATATTATCAAATTTCAAAGGGCTATGACCGTGTCGACTGGTTATTCAAATTATGTTAAAAAAAATCGGTTAAAAATTATTTCGGAATGAGAAAATTACAATAAATTGATTTAAAACTTTCTGTCCTTTTATTAGCAATTGACACCTCATTTCCTCCTACAATCCTTCAAGAACTAACTTAATCAGAGGTAAAAGATAAAGAATAAAAGATAAAAGTTTATCCCAGCCCAGCTTTTAAACGTGAAATCCCTTCACTGGAACCACATGAATTATTAATAGGAGTCCTCAATACACTTAGACCGACAATTGAATTAAACGGCTTCTTTTAAAATGGAAACGCTAAATGTGAATCGTATTTTATGCTAAAAGATGTGGGAGTGAGAATTCCTGTGGCATTTTAGGAACCAGGAAATGAGTTTAGTTAGAGGCCTTCGGCGTCTGTTTTAAATGTGGTAAATTCTCCATGAAAGGGAAGGTTAAAAGGTCATTTGCTGAAATTGTTGGTCTTCGTGAACTTGATAGAGGTCAGATGCGTCCTTGTCATTGACAACCATGGATAAAAGGATAATATATAAAAATGGACAGAGTATGAAAGTAACATGTGTAAGATACTATGGAATTTTAATTTACACAAAAAGTACATAATAATATTATTATTGTAATTCATATGCCCAAAACTCGAAAAAGTGGACTCTATCAAGTACCTCGGTGTGACTATAGACAAAAACTTGAACTTTAATTCCCACATCGATCTGTTGTCCAAGAGGATTAGGAAGCTCATCTTCATTTTTAAAAGCCTACGACGTGTTGCAGATGCAAAAGTTCTTAAGACAGTATACTTTTCACTTTGTCAATCTGTACTAAACTATTGCATCTCTGTTTGGGGTGGGGCCCCTAAGTCATTTATGATTAAAATCGAGCGAGCACAAAGAGCAGTGCTAAAGGTGGCCCATGCTTTACCGTTTTTTCACTCTACCTCTGAACTCTACGTTAAGTGCAAGGTTCTTACTGTTCGGCAACTGTTTATCGTTCAAACAATCTTGCGTAAACATTCAACTTTGTACTACAACTCATCCTTAAACGCTCATAAACGCATTAAAACAAATGTATGTTCTACTGAACTGTGTAAAAGCAGTCTTTCGCACCGCAACTTTTGTTTCCTTGGCAGCTATTTATACAATAAAATAAACTCAACTTTAAAAATATACCCTCTTACTAAAGCAAAGTGCAAGCAAGTTCTCACCACGTATTTCCTGAACCTTGATTACGAAAGCACTGAAAGGCTCCTTATTGTTTTAAGATAAATGTGTTTTTCAGCCTGGCCTATACACCACACTACATCACACCGCACCACACCGCACCACATCACACTACACTACATCACACTGCAACACACTGTACCACACTACACCACACCACACGATCAATAATAACTTTTAATTTTGTATCTTTTGTTCTTTTATTTTTTTGTGTTTCTCTCTCTATAGGTAAAATAATTTGTAAATATTATCTTTATGATTTAATGATCAAACACTGTTTTTGGGGGGGGGCCTGGTAATCTGTGTGACAGGTTTTCCTAGTGCAGATACCAGTCTCCCACAAAGGATTTATCAGATATTGTAATATTTATATTTTTAAGGCGCCTTTGTGGAAGAGAAATAAATGTTTATTTATTATTTATATTATAGTAGTAAATAAACAGAAAGAATTCTCTTTACATACCCTCACCCCAAGAAATTACATATATATTAAGGCCACCTGTGGGCGGTCACCGAGTGGGCTTAATTGGGGACCACGACTGCTACTATGGTCTCAGCAAGCACCGCCGCGGTCGACAAGTGAGCGGAAATCCTCAGTGCTTGTTTCACAGAGCACTGATGCTCAGATAAGCACTATCCAAAATGCATACTGTAGATTATACCTTAAGACCAGGCATTCTGAAGACAATTTCTACGCAAGCTCCGCCCCCATGCATCCCGCCACTCCACTGTGTGCTAAACGCTAACACATCAGTTATAAAGTTGAATATCGCGTGCGCTCTTTGATTGTGTTCGAGCACGGAAATAAACGTAAGTCTCAATTCTTATTTCATTTGCAACTAAAGTAATAATTGATCTAAAGAAAAAATATCTTGAGGCTGTATAATAAACTATATTTTCTTACTGTGAATACTTATTTTAGACATGAAAGCCGAGTAATTTTGATTTTATTCAAATAATCTTTGGAAAAAGATATGACTTTCGAATGAATCGAGCGAAAGTGTTAAAATCACGATTCTTTCTTGTACATGGAAAGAAAAAGATCCAATAAATCTGAAGTTCCATTTTGATTGTATGCGTGACTGTTTCAGAATATTAATGCAAATTAACATACAATTTAGGGAGCCTCCTCTTAATGTATTTTTATATCGATAACCGCGGGCTATCTGCTGTGTTGTTTTTGTCTTGTTTTTTTTTTTTGTAGAATTTTAATTATAAAGCCGGGAGTTATCTGAGAAGGTCATGTATTGTTTTCCAGGAAACAATATTATTATACCCTCTTACTTTTTTTCTAATCTCAGGATAATCAAATCCGCCATACTGTCCAAAACTTTGTGTGTAGGTGTTAGTAGCATTATCATGTTTGTATCCTATCAAATTTTGGTCAAAGTTTGAACAGAAATTCCTATTAATCGGATAAGCCGACTTAGTGTCAACCCGTAATACGTAAACAAACAAAACTTTCCTTTTACACTAACGAAGTGTACCCAGTTCTGGGTATAACAAATTTATTAGAAGGTACACATGTGGATAATATTGCAAGAACGTGTATTGTTGGGTTTATACAAAGAAAAACAATTGCTGATCGCAGTTCGTAAATTTTTGGATAAAGTGGGATGATGCCGCTTGCCCTCTTGACGCGATTTCTTCTCTGACTCTCATCAAAAATACACTCATTACTGGCTGTATTTTTTCGATATTCATTTAAAAAAGAAGGCAACATATTTACGATCTATATGAAAAGAGCCGTGGCCTAGCTATACTTTATTTAAATATCGCAGCTTATGCTGAGATAGGTGCCTTTTTGATCTCGCACATGTCGTTTTTTTTTCCTTTTCCGTAATTCAAAAAAAAATTGTTAGTTTTAGATACTCCTTTTCAGTTGTTATTACTGTTTGTATTTCCTATGCGTGTCCCAAATAAAATATTTTTCTTTATTTTATTTTATTTATCAAGGGATTGTAAAAAGCTACAACATAGTACATAAAACATAATGAATGGGTCAGGATCCACAGTTTTGTTTCAAAATCATGGTTTCTATGGACATTATCGCCAACGCCTACCGAGACAAATTTTATAGATATAGTAAATGCTTTTTTAAATTCAATCATGGTTGAGAATTTTAAATAAATGGCCTATCCAACCCTTTTCTATCAATAACTTTTTATTCTAGCCTTCTTCATATTCCACTGCTGGGAAAAGGTCTCCCCTTTTCTCTTTCTGAACCTCTCTGTCTTATGCGATATCTGGCTATGTTTGCCACATTTAAAATTACATGTAAAAAATTCCAAGAGCGATGAAACTCGAGACAATAGCAAACTGGGAACTTGAAATCGCTCAAATTAATGAATAAATAATAGATAATGAATACTAGGATGTACGTAAATATCGTCAGGTGTGAGTAATCGTGTAGTACCGCCAAGTTCTCAGCCTCGGTTCGACCAAGTTAAAGAAAGCCACACAATTAGGCAGGAGGGTAAAGGCGAATGCGTTTCAATACTTCCCAGTAGGTACTGTAGAGGTTTTGTTTAGTTGGCTTTGACAACCGACCTCTGCGAATATTTTATAAGTTGATGGCATGTATAATGCGATAAAGAGTATTTCATATTTAGAAGGATATAAAAATAATAGTTACATCTTTACATACCAAGAGCTTGCGTGCCTCGGAAAGCACGTTAAGCCGTTTGTCCCGGCTGTTATTTGTGGATCATAAGACAGCCAGGACTGGCAATAGATTGTAGTCTGTAAATGCTTTAAAATAAAGTTGAGAGTAAAATGATAAACTTGAATTCATGTTAAGAAAGCTGCCACACTCCGAATGCACGCGTGCTACGAGATCGTAGTACAGTGTGAGTGCTACGCCGTAGCTTGGCTCTTAGGGTAGCCAACCGCGTAGAGGGACAAGCAAGTGTGTATAAAATTAATTTTCACAGCTTAAACCTCGAGTCTAGAAGCATGGAATTTTACATGAGCTTTCCTTATATAACGAACGTGTGCATTGAGAAAGAATTTTCTGCAAAAAACATTCTCCAATGGGGATAAATTGGGGATGAAAGTGTGTATGGAAGTTTGTCATTTTGGCCGATGGGAAATGCCGTGGGACACGTGGCTTGTTAATTTAAAATGATAATAATTAAATAATTATGTGCTGCCCTCACTGCTGCAATATTTAAATGTAAAGTCAAGAAAATTAATTGTAAAGCTAACTGACTACCAACTTAAATTATCCGTTTATTCAAATCACAAGTTCCATTCTTTGACAGTTTCATGGAAAGTCAAAGCCAAAGTCAAATCATTTATTTCAATAAGGAACATAATGGGGACTTTTGAATGTCAAAATTTACAAGAAAATAGAATTGATTCTAGTTCTCAAAGAGAAAAAAAAAAAACAAAATACTCCATAGTTAAAATGCTTTTAAAATATTTATAATATTTTTATACATTCATATTATGTATATTTGAAGACGATGAACCTGGAATAAAATTACTATACTACAAAAGGTACAAATAATTTAAAATAAAGCACACATAATCAGTCTATAACATTCCCACTGCTGGGACACTATACCTACTCTCTGTGAGAGGAAAAAAGGAATCAATGAGTGATAAATTAATTATATGACAGATACATGGTGCTCACATATTTAAAAATATTGTAACCCGAGGCTATAACACGTCAAATTAATGTAGTGTGTCAATTTGATAAACAATTAAACTGTAAAAAAATATATTTGAATAGTTCTTTTTACCCGACTACGGCAAAGCCAAAAGGAAGGGTTATGATTTTAGCAGTCTATGTATGTATGTTTGTATGTATGTATGTATGTATGTTTGCTTTTACGTGTGTTCCACCATAGCGCCTAAACTACTGAACCGATTTTGATGAATGAAGTATCAATAGATTCGTAATAATAGTCCGGGTGACATAGGCTATATAAATTTTCCCTAAATTTAATATGGTGGATTTTACACGTAAATTTCTAACCTCGAAAAAAATTAAAATGATATGATCATGACATGTTTGGTACCAAAAGAAAGGTCTTGACGAGCACATTACAAATATGTAAATAATGTTATACTTTCAAAGTAAATAAATATGTTTAAATTGTTAAAAACAAGCAAAAGTGAGACTGTGCTACGTTGTATCGCAAGATGATACCAACGTGCCGTTAATCAAATCTTAATAAATAAAAACGGTTTGTAATTCCATCCTCAATTCCTCTATGAAGAAAAACAAGTACACACGGCTACACATCAAGCTATACATTTCCAGTTTAAGCTGATCTGGCATTGTAAAGGATTTCCGTACAATGCGAGGTCAACTAATACTGGAAATTTATAGCTTGATGTGTAGCACTGTGTACAACGAAATATTAATATTTATACACGGGGCACTCAGATAATTTTGCAATAGGTAATAAAAAAAATATACTATAGGTTATATTTTATTTATTAAATCTTTTCAAATAACTCTCCATTGGCGTCTATACAGTTTCATGCGTCTTAACCAATTTTCATTACACATTTTCCAGTCCACATCAGACACCTCTTTAATCCCTGTTTTCCCTTGAGTTGATTTTTTATTTTGGGGAACAAAAATGACAAATCCATGATTCATCACCCGTAATGAAATCGTAAACGCGCCGAGACGAGCCTGCTTCAAATTTTGCTATCATGTCTCGGCACCATTCTACCCGAACCTCCTTCTGCATTAGATTGTGTGGTAATCAGCGTGAAACTATCTTCTTTACCTGAAGATGCCCGTGTAGAATTTCATGTACACTTCCCGATCCAATCTGCAGTACATGCTGAATCTCTTCATATGTAATTCGCCTATTCACTTAAATTTAATTTTTCACAGCCAGCACGTTTTCTTATGTAACAGCCGTCATAGCCCTATGACGGCCACTTCTTTCTTCGTACGCCAAAGTTACTTGACCACGCTTAAATTCGTTGAACCAGCGGAAAACAGTCGCTTTAGAAAGGCTTTTGTCTATGAACATCATTCGAAGTCTTTCAAACGATTCTTTTGGTTTTAGTCGACATTTGAAATCGTACAAAATCATCGCGCGAAAATGTTCTCGTTGTAAATTCAATTTTCAGTGAGACGTTGCGCGCGGCGTTGTTGTAACGTTTAGCAAGTGTAAAAACGGAAAAGTATAAAATAAAAAATAAAGTTTAATAAAAAACTGTAACCCGACCACGGGAAAATAAAAATGATCTAAAAAGTACGAAACAAGCAAATATTTCAGACAGAAATCAAGACATAGGTACAAAAATGGTCAAGGTAAAGCCGTCGTCGCATGCCATTATAATTTTGTAGGTGTTCCTGGCACCCACATGGTATACAGGCATGCGACCACGGCTTTACCTTGACCATTTTTGTACATATGTCTTGATTTCTGTCTGAAATATTTGCTTGTTTCGTACTTTTTAGATCATTTTTATTTTCCCGTGGTCGGGTTACAGTTTTTTATTAAACTTTATTTTTTTTTAGCAAATTTTTATTAATCTCTATTAATATGACGCCACTTTTTCTAACCCAATACCGATAAAAACATTCAAAATAAAGTTCCCTACGTGGCGTGGCGTCAAATTAGATCTCGCTATGGTTTCGCTCACTACGAATTGATACAAGAATCAGGCGTTTGCTTGTGAACTACGAAACATAATATGTCTTGGAATTTGTAGAGTTAGTTGTATTTACGCTTGAAGATGCAAATAACTTATAATATGGATGATGACTATCAAAAGATTACGGCCATACATTGAGTTAAAATGTGCCATGACGTCACGAGTATGTAGATTTTATACTTACTTGTGACGTAACAACCCTCACTCCCCAACTTTAATGCGTATTATCCAATCAATCTGCCTAGCCTTTTCCCAACTATATTGGGGTTGGCTTCCAGTCTAACCGCATACAGCTGAATACCAGTATTTTAAATGGAGCGACTGCCTATCTGACTTCCACAACCCAGTAACTGGGTAATACGATACCCCTTGGTAAGACTGGTTGTCATACTTTCGGGCTTCTGACAACCTGTAACGACTATCAAAGATCCACGAATGACAGCTGGAATCAACGGCTTAACGTGCTTTTCGAGGCACGGAGGAGTCTCGGTATTTAGAAATGGTTACCCATCCACGGACCAACCCCGGCAAGCGTAGCTTAACCTGACAGATCGACCCGAGCGGCTGTTAGTATTTAGCCACAAGCTCTTCCGTATTACCAAGTGTATTACCCAAGTCATTTTTTATTAACATGATAAAACAAAAAATACGTGTCTAATATTTTTTTATTACCTAACTGACGGACTAAATAGAATTTCTTTTTTTTTATCCAGATATCATTCCTATTACACTGCAAACAATAACAAACAAGTTGTTGCTGTTTTTTTTTTAAGTGAAAACTTCTTTAGGCGCGTTGGGCTTTTTTGAGATGGAAAAAAAACAATTGAACTCGCGACACTGTTACCAAGACCTCATTAAAATAAAAGTATTTCCTGCACAGTAAAATTGTTCAAGTTTTCACTTCTGTCGGCACTCCCGGAGTGTCACTGTTTTTTTTTAGTAGTTTTGACGTTGAAATTGACTGAAAGTTACGTTAAATTCTATATTTCATTACCTAATGGAGGGGCTTGTGGCTAAGTAATAACAGTTGCACGGGTCGATCGATCAGGTTAAGCTATGCTTGCCGCGGTTGGTCCGTGGATGAGTGACCATCTTTACATACCAAGTCCCCTCCGTGCCTAGGAAAGCACGTTAAGCCGTTGGTCCCGGCTGTCATTTGTAGATCTTTGACAGTCGTTACGGGTAAGTTAGAAGCCCAAAAAGTCTGACAATCAGTCTTACCAAGGGGTATCGTGTTACCTAGTCACTAGGTTGTGGAGGTCAGATAGGCAGTCGCTCCATGTAAAATACTGGTATTCAGCTGCATCCGGTTAGACTGGAAGCCGACCCCAACATAGTTGGGAAAAGGCTAGGCAGATGATGATTTCATTACCTAACTTTAAGTACATTCACATTGTACTTTTCATAAAAATCTAAGTTTAAATACCTACTTATTGTGTTATAGGAACAATAAAACTGAGTACGATTTTCGGTTTACTTACAATTTCCGTAGACCTTGTCTGTGCCATAAACTAAACGTTCTACACGCTCTAATAAGCCTCTAAAGCTCCACAATAAACATAAAACTAATAACATTACTTACCACGAACAAAATCAACAAGCCTCTCCTTAACAGAGAGTCGTGAACTTAATTACTTAGAAGAAACCTTCCAGCACTTGAGGGCACAATATATACATATACAAGTACCTATCTCTTGTTATTTAATGTATGGCCCTGCGGCTGCGACTAGGGTTGGCACTTCCAAACAATATAAATTAAACGTCGGTCTCTAGATGGTTAATGGGCTGGTTATCGCAACCTCAGCTTAATTCCCCGTATCACACGTAAGACTGATATTGGGGGAAGTTTAGTGAGAATCTTTAAGGTTTTGAAGTGGTGGTTTGTGTTCTTGTTTTGAATTGGGGACCAATATTATTTTCACTTTATCTTGGGTTATGGTTTTTTCTGTGTTCCGGGATGGCAACCAAAAAAACGGTCTAGCTAGAGTTTAGTGATCACTAATGTTTGTGTAAATAACTTCATCACCACTGCTCTCAAAACGGTGAAGGAAAACATCATGAGGAAACCCGCATGTCCTTGAACAAAAAATTCAAGACATGTGACATCTACCAACCCGCACTAGAATCGCGTGGTAGATTACAGATTTCATCACCACTTCTCTCAAAACGGTGAAGGAAAACATCGTGAGGAAACCGTCATGTCCTTGAACCAAAAATTCAAAGATATATGACAACTAGCAACCTGCACTGGGCCTGCGGGTAGGTTACAGCCCACTCCCTCTCGAAGAGAGGAAACCTGTGTCCCAGCAGTGGGAACATTTAGGCTGATTATACAAACGCTTACTATACTAAAGGTAACACAGGTTCGTTGAATTTATTCACTTGAGTGAAACGTCATCGTGGACGGAGCTAGCAACTAAAAACGTGTTGGCCAGTAACGAGCAGTGAGTGCGCGATGATGACGTGCGATTACTCGCTGGTATGCGTGTGTACCAAGCGTGAGTCTCTCAGCGAGTGTTTTGTCTGCCAAGCGAGCGTCGCATCGCTGAGCGGGTACTCTTTGATAGCTCTTGTCGCTGTGACGAACGAGTATGAACTATTTATATTTGTGTTTCTCTTTTACTTACGTTTCTTGGGCGAGTAAATCGTTGATGGCTAATCGATTCCTCGTAGACGATGAGACGGGTGCCATGGGCTTACAAGCCTAAGACCAATTCTGCCCTCGTAATAGCAAATGCAGTACTTGCAAAGTGGCGGTTTCGAGAAAAACGCGGTTAAGTGATTTTTTAAATCTCTACTTTAACTGATGTAAAACTCATATGTTTTGTTACGGAATGGGTACATAAAAATACAAAGTATCGTTAGTTTAGTTTTGAAGTTAATTTTTCTTATGTAGGTCTTTAGAAACTTGAATACTGCACTTAAAACTTGTGTCTCTATTTGTGATACATCAAAGTAGTGAAGTGAAATGCAGTACTCGTGTTTGTTACTGCATTTGTGTCTAGAAAATACATTGAGCACTAGCAGAGTTGATTATTGAATATATGTAGAATAAAAGGCATAATGCAGTGTAAAAACGATTTATTTAACATTTCAATAGAAAAAAAGGAAAAACATCGTTAATTATGAAAATATTTTTATTTTATAATTTAACCAGTCTTTTTTTGTTGGGACATAAAGTTTTTTGACTAATGATTGAATTAAGTAACCCTGTACCTCGTAACTAAGCTCCCAGAAAACTTTGTTGAGCTTCAAACGCTCTAATTCTGAAAATCTAACACACTAATTCAATAGAACTTTTTATTCTAATGTAGGTATTTGAATTATATCTAAGTAGGTACTTAGTGGGGGATTACTCAGTTACTTGTTAGATTTATATATATCAATAACATTAATTTCTTCTATTTTATAAACAAATTACAGTTCATAAGAACATTTTTCTCAAGGTAATTTTCAAATTATTCGAGAATTACATGTATTTGAGATAATTATCTTCAAAGAAATAATCAATACACACTTGTGACGTCTTAAAATAATAAGTTAAAATCAATTTAATAAATGTAACTTACCAATTAGCTCACGGCTCATAAACAACAATACACGAGCCGAATGCCGCGGGTGGTCAGAAGTCGGAACACGTCACACCACCCGCGAGTGACGATCACAGACTTAGGCACTAATGTAAAACGCAGTATGCGCTATAACGACACATCACATTTTACAAATTTTATTTTATGATACTAGGGTCGATCGCAGTATAAACCATTACTGCATTTCACCTTAGACAACAAATATACGAATATACAAAATTAAAATGCAGACAAAATGTGAGTACTGCGTTTCTTACTAGTGTGTAGAGGAATACTGCATTCTAACTTGGTACTAAATACGTGATTACTGCATTTTAATCTGGTGTATGCTCATTGCTGCATTCATACTAACAATATCAGACACTTTCACTTAAAATGCTGCATTTTAACTTATTATTTCACGATGTTCCAACCATAAAAAAAATAAAAAAATTCTACGTGTAGCTTAAAGTCTCCAGATGTCATTTTTGACAAAAAAGGAAAATCGTAAAAATGTCGATTACTGCATTTGCTATTAGGAGGGCAGAATTATTGTCCAAGACTCCACTCAAAAGTATCCAGTTACAAACTCAAATCAGCAATGAATAGCCAGAATGTCGTGACTTACGCGTTATTAAGGTGAAAGCTACAGGGTAGCTCGCGAAATTAAAATTTTCTTACGGTTTCTGCAATTTGCAGGGCGGTATCAGGTTGCAAATTGAAAAAAAATCCTAAAGTTTTGCGAGCTACCTCAGCGCATCCCGGGATCAACAATTGAAAATAAGTTTTACTTATCTTTTCTAATGAGATTTTTAAATTTTATACTAAAAATATCATTATTTTTATAAATCTTTTTTTTATTTAAAATTTGATCATTTTTATAAAAGAAAAAACAAAAAAAAAATCTGACTGACCGACCTCTTGACAATTCAAAAGTGCCTGTAATTATATTTGAAATAAATGCTTTGAGTTGGAGTTGAGTTTTAAGTTTGAGTTTGTTACTTTTGAGTAGCGTTGTGTGATGGACCTAACTAACTATTTGGTCATACAAATAACATCACATCACGCCTGTGTTCCCCGAAGGGTTACGCAGAGGTGTACCTATAGTACACCTACATTTGGCCACACAAATTATTCCAACTATCAAACTAGCTCGACATCCCTTGATTCGTTAAGACTAAATTCTTCGCCTTTCGTAATACTTACTCGTATTATCTCAATTATTTGACATTGAGATTTCCCAATATTTGGGTCGTGTTTCTGACATCTCCTCTCACTCTTTTGATTACTGGCTTATCACAATCTGTTGATGTTAATAATCTATCTACACGCTTAGCATAATCACAATAGAAACGGGTTTTGTCGACGGAAGAATAGACAAAATGACAGATAAACAATCACAATCTGTCATTTTGTCTATTCTTCCGTCGATAAAACCCGTAGAAAACCCGTTTCTATCGTTGTCATGCTACGCTTGCTGAAGTAATATTATAGATAAACAGGTAAAATTGTTTGTTTGTTTGTGTGGAAGTATACTGATCCAATAACAAAAATTCTTTTACTGAGCTACGCTATTGCCGTAGTCATTGGACATGTTTTATGTAAAAGTATGCGAACCAAGCTGCGGGCAGAAGCTATTGTAATGATACACCTTTTCAGTACTAATATTTCTGTATTTATAATCTTGCACACATACAAACTTGATACACTTTTATAATAACGTTACAGACTTTAGACTTCTTGAAGACATCCTTTAGGTTTCGAGGCTCAAACCGAACTGCTTTAGAAGCTAAACGACGCTCCAAACATCATGTTTCCAATTCCGTTCCGTTAAAAAACCAGTACTTATACGGTAACTGTCAAATGTGATACTTTTAAACTTCATGATTACACTGATACAAAAATCATTTGAGGCAAATCACATACTTTTCATTTTATATTTAGTATTTAAAATCACAAAAGCTAATTCATATTTGGAAATCATGATACTATAGGATCAATATTCCATTTCAAACGACCAAAAGCACAAATACGAACTAAAAATCATATATTTCAAAATATCACAACTCGTCTTTGAAAACTTGCAGCTAACAGTATTTACACAAAACACAAATCTCAAGTACGATAATCCTATTTCGTTGGAAATCAAATATTTTGCATCTGGAAAATAAGTTCCAATACCGCTGAAAGTCGTGAAAAACTTTCGCTGCAAACTCTTAGGTGTTGGTACGCGGCGCAGATTCTGACGGAGCGTGTAGACGAACGCTTTGTGCAACTGAATAACCTGTATGGCGGACTGTACAGGCGGTAACAAAAGTGTTACAGGGTAATACAGGGTGTTTGGCAGAACGTTGAACATACGAAAATGGTGGATAGGTGGGGTCATCTGCTACTAACTCAGCCCTAATTTATTTGGCCCTGGACCCCTGGATATTTTTTTAAATGCAGGTTGAAATTAGGATTTAAGTATTTTTTACATCTTTCTGTTATAAGAATCTACCAAAATTAAAGATTAAAAAAAATGCTTGTTTTACCCATTTTTTTAATAAAAATTACACTTTAAAGTTAAGAAAGTTGTGAAACTAGAAATTTTTTAATATCCTGGGCGCCAGGGCAAATAAATTAGGGCTGAGTAAGTAGCAGATGACCCCACCTATCCACCGTTTTCGTATGTTAAACGTTCTGCCAAACACCCTGTATAATAGACAGCAAAATTAAAAAAATTGTCACTAAATAATGTTTATGGATGGGTTGTAGAATAAGTGTAACGATTTTATTTATACCAACTCACAAAATTATGTTTCCATCTCTCTCTATATAAATGACAATATAAACATTGTATTGTTATAAGAACTACACAATTGCGTGAGATTTCAGCGCAATCGGTTTACGTGAAATGATCTATACATATAATAAAATCGTAGCGAAGTCAAAACTGTACATTGAATATTTTTGAAAAAAAGTAATTGCTACGAGGTCTAGGATCGATTCTAATGTCGAAAATATTTTTTTTAGAATTTTTGTCTGTTTGTCTGTTTGTCTGTATGTATGTTCCAGCATGGCGCAAATTCTACCAGACAGATTCTGTTAAAATTTTGCATAGATATTCCCTGTGTGTCTGGTCAAACAATAGGGTATAAACTATCACGCTATTTACTATGGGGGACGTGCAATATTACATTATGTTGTATTTTTATGTTCTAGCATGACGCAAATTCTACCGGATAGATTCTCTTAAAATTTTGCATAGGTGTTCCCTATAAGTCTGGTCAAACTATAGGGTATAAACTATCACGCTATTTACTATGGGGGACGAGTAATATTATATTATGTTCGTATTTTTTGGAAAAAAACGCGCCAAAATTTTAGGATATTGTAGATGGTTATCGATTTAACTTTTTAAATGATTATCATCGCGCTATACCTTTATGGAACTAAGCAGTCAATCATGAAATATATAGGAACGGCTATTTTAGACAAATTTCAACAAAGCAATTAGCTCAGCGATTGGGCGGTTGCTTTGCAAACATGGGATTGTAAGTTCGATTCCCACCTACGGTTTTTTTTCTTTTTTTTCACATTTTGTTATACGATTATTATTTTTTTTGATTATGTACCTACAATCTATAGATATAATAAAATCGTAGCGAAGTTAATTTTTTTTAAAGAAAGTTATTGCTACGAGGTCTGGGATCGATTCTTATGCGGAAAATAAAGTTTTTAGAATGTTTGTCTGTATCAACTGTAGGGCATAAACTATCACGCTATTTGCTATGGGGGATGAGCAATATTACATCATGTTCGTATTTTTCTCTGCAAATTGTAAAAGGACGCGCCAAAAGGTTGGGATATTGTAGATAGGTAGTTACCGATTTAACTTTTTAAATGATTATCATCACGCTACCTTTTATATAGGAACGGCTATTTTAGCTAACTTTCAACAAAGCAAATAAGTAAGCGGTTGGATGAATGATTTGAAGTCCTGAGGGCCTACCACCAGCTCAAAAGCAGTATTATTTTAATATTACTTTAGTTTACTTCAGTGTGGGAAAGAAATGAAGCTCTACAGGATGTATAGCTCCATCTCTTTCTCCCACTGAAGTAACATTAAAATAATACTACTTTATGAGCTGGTGGTAGGCCGCCCGGGGTAGTAAGTTCGATTTACATCTGTTTTTTTAAACTCTTTTTGTAAAACGTTTTTTTTTTTGGATTGTGTATGTAATAGTTCATCATCATCATCATCATCATCAGCCTATAAATGTTCCCACTGCTGGGACACAGGCCTCCTCTCTGTGAGAGGGAGTGGGCCGTAATCCACCACGCGGGTCCAGTGCGGGTCGGTAGATGTCACATGTCTTTGAACTTTCGGTTCTAGGACATGCCGGTTTCCTCACGATGTTTTCCTTCACCGTTTTGGGAGCAGTGGTGATGAAATAATTTACACAAAGTAAAGCGCCTGTCTGGGTTCGAACCTACGACCTACAACTCGTAAATCGCGGCCGTTACCACTGGGCCACCACTGCCCTCTTAATAATGCCCTCTTAATAGTTCATAGAATGTATTAATTCACAAAAAATGGAAAACTTCGTAAGCTATGGGAAACTACTAAGTTACAAGTACTTTACAGTCACAAAACATTCAAGGTTGTATTCTGATCATTTTAGAGCAAAAGACTGTAGGAATAAAATGCTTTTTTTACAGATTTTGACAGCAGATTTGTCCTAGCGATTTTAAAATATGTATGTGTGTGGATCTTCTGGAATCGCTGCCACACTGCTTCCTGGTGGCAAAACAGCGCACGTCATGTTTAAGATTCCCATCGATTTAGAGAGCAACGAAACGCCTGTTTGTGGGGTGTCACGCAACAGTAACAAGGGATGTGTGCTTAGGGGATTGCGCTTCGTCGTATGGGATGAATGCATTATGGCAAAAAGGAAAGCAGTGGACACTGTGAACAGAACCCTGCAGGACATCCGCAGAAACCAAGATATGATGGGTGGTGTCACAGTTTTGACAAAAAAAGTGAAAAGGTCGACTCTATGGTCGAGAGTTCATAAACTGCGCTTGACCATCATCATACGAGCTCGGCTTGGCGGTAATCAAATGCTCAAGAATTCTCCGATGTTCTTCTAAAAGTTGGTGAAAGCACTCTACCAGAGACTCTTGGTAGAGTAGATCCCACTTTAGAAGATCTTATTCGTCTGATATACGGGGATATCAGTCAAATACCGTACCAAGAGAATTCTTAGGCGTGTTTCCGTTTTAACTCCGAAGATGATCAAGCTGCAGCGATCAACCACAGTATTCTCTCACAAATTGAAGGGAGTGAAGTGATATACACCTCCATTAATACTGATGTGGAGGAAGATGATGCCAAATATCACCCCGTAGAATTTCTCAATTCACAAATGGCAAGTAGACTTCCAGTTGTATATCTGTGTAACGGAAACCAGCTCAAAGTCATGTCTTTGCAGAGAAACGTCATCGAGGTGGAAATTCTAACAGGTTGTGGCGATGGTGAGACAGTGTTTATAGCGCGTATAAAGTACAAATTCCCCATAATTACCAGTTAAAGCGCGTGCAGTTCTCTGGGAGTGTATGCTTTGCGATCAACAAGTCACAGGGGCTGACACTGAAGGCTGAAGGCTGCGGGTGTCGACCTCAGGATAAGTTGCTTCTCACACGGACAACTGTTACGTCGCTTGCTCCCGAGTCACCATTCCTGACTCTCTGTATATTTTGGCTGCTGAGAATAAAACTACAAACGTAGTATACAGGGAAGTTTTATAAAAATGTGGCTGTTATTGTAGTATATTGTGATGTCTTACGATTTCTATGCGAACAAAGTCGCGGGCAGAAGCTAGTTGAAAAATAAGGATAAACAATTTCGCTGTTAGTTAGACTAAAAAACGTTTTAAAATATAACAAGCTGTATCTCTGATGGGTTGGTTAGAGGTGTACCTTTAATACACTCACATTTTGCCAGTTTTGTTTAAGCCCAATGTAAAAGGAAAGTCAATTATTTCCGTACAATACCACAAAGTTGACAAAAAAAAGCAAATGAAACGAATCCTCAAAAGGTAAAAAAATAATTCATTAAAGCAAACAAATCATTCGTTTATTGTTATTAACCCGTATCCCCCTCCGTCATTGTTTACTCTCCCCTGAACAATTACTTTTGTCTGCCAATTTTAGATCCTTTGCAAAACTCCAAATATTTACCTTTCCTTTTATGTATAACTCGATTGAACGCGGAAGAAAAACGGCTTTTGTTTCACGGCTAATTTATCTTATGATTCGATTGTTAAAGAAGACAGCTGGGAAATATTAGGTGAAAGGTTGATTTGACATTTCAATTGATGTTAGACAGTGTTTAAATGGACAAAATATTCCTTAAAAACTCACATACATACAAACATACATGAACCCTGAAAACATTACACTCCTTTTTTGGGCAGTCGTGTAAAAATTAAATATTCACTCAAGGAGACCTCACTGTGACCTCATTAAATTATTTACATCGAAACTCTGAGAACCAATATTATCAAGGGGTACCTACCTACCGTGTTACAGTACGACATAACTTAGATGTAGCATCGGCAAAATTCGTAAAACCATCCACCATCTGAACTGAGCGCACCTTCAAAATCACCAATATTTCAACCGACTTCCAAAAAAAAAACACTACAACGTGAAAAATAACTTTAATTTCGGAAGTCGGTGTCTTGGGTTTTGTATTTTCGTTTTTTGCCACCGACTTTAAAGTTATTTTTCACTTTGTAGTGTTTTTTTTTTTTTGGAAATCGGTTGTTTTTTTTATGAAAAGTTTTTATTTTTCACGTTTTAGTTATGGTATCTACCCCACATACATTCGAATACCAGTGACAGGGACTTATCATATCATCTACATACTAAGTGGGAAAAAAATACGTATTTTGTGGTTAACTCAAAAACTACTCAAGCAAAGTTAATAAAATTTATATGGGACCAATTTGAGAGCCTTTCAAACAAAAAAATAATTTTCAAATCGGTCCACAAATGACGGAGAAATCGAAGGACAGAAATAAAAAACAAACATACGCTACGAACATATAACCTCCTCCTTTTTGGAAGTCGGTTAAAAATTATCTTTACGCAAATGCAATAACTTGTCAAATCTTTGGGTATATACCCAAATACATTCGTAAAATTTAAATGAATGAATGCAAATTTTCAAACTTATGCTGCATCTAAGTTATAAAAGAAAAAGATAGAAATAAAGATAGAAAAATTATTTATTCTGCACAAAATAAACGCACATTACACAAAAAAATACATAAATCATAAAATATACATTCACCAAAAGCCAAAAGCCTCGTATTCAGATTCGAAAACTAATAAAAAGTTAAGTTGTGTCATACTGTATCCAACTACTGGGTTAGAAGCAGTCACTCTAAGTAAAATACTGGTATTCAGCTGCAACCGGTTAGACTGGAAGCCAACTCCAACATAGTTGTGAAAAACTAGGCAGTTGATGATAAAATATCCAAGTCTTCGCATGCCAATAAACTTCTTTTTCTTTCGTGTCGACAATGGTACGTTATAAAGTGATTGGGTCCAGAAATAACCCACATTAGTCTCAGCAGAGAGTAGTAGTAGTGGTCCAGTGGTAACGGCTTCGACTTACGAGTTCCAGGTCGTGTTTCGAACCCAGGCAGGCGCTTTACTTTGTGTAAATAATTTCATATCACTACTGTTCTCAAAACGGTGAAGGAAAACATCGTGAGGAAACCGTCATGTCCTAGAACCAAAAATTCAAAGACATGTCACATCTATCAACCCGCACTGAGCCCACGTGATGGATAACAGCCCACTTCCTCTCACAGAGAGGAGGCCTGTGTCCTAGCAGTGAGAACATTCTAGGCTGATTATGCTTATTATTATAGTCTCGGCGAGAGAAAGACTACAATTTGCCTACAGATGAATTTATTTATTTATTTAAGTTTTCATGCACTACATTACAGAATAGAATCCCAAGGCTCCGAACAAAACAACCTAAAATGAATTAATCATTGAAATGCCTATGCAACGTTAAATTTTATTTTCAAACACATCTGCACACGACAATACATTTTAAAAGTTGACAAAAGTAAACACTTGTGTCGTCACATGCCCAAGAGTTTGTATGTGAATGGTTATTCGCGTCGCATTGTGAGCCCAAGACTATTTCTACACTCGTCTCCACTCCACAAAAGAATACCGAGGCACACACAAACACTGTGCAAGCTTTCGCTATGAGATTTCTAAAGTTTGTAGAACACTTTACGTTTTAGTTGGAATACGTTGACAGTCAAACAATTGAGATGCGAAAATGTTGTTTTGAAAGACTGCTTTTATTTTATTGATGCTTCTCTGTGGCTAATAAAGTACTTCAAGTTTTTTTTTACTCATTAGCCTAGTCGACTGGAAAGGCCTTTCCTTATTAAGTATTATTTTACTTTAAATTAATAATATGGAAACTTGTAATTTTGGAAAATTGTAGTGTAGATTTCAGACGCATACGGACGCACGAGATTTACAATTGTTTTCAACCCACTGACAACGCGGCAATGTACAGTACGTCCAAACTCTCTTAAAAAAGTATAGTTTCTTTCACACTATTGGAAAAAAAAACAGGTAATAGACATATACATACATACATAAACTCACGCCTTTTTCCCATGGGGGTAGGCAGAAACTACAAAACACCACTTGCTACGATCCTTACATACTCCTTTTGCCTCGTCTACGTTCATACATCTGGTCATACACGCACGCCGGTTGCGAGTACTACGCACCTGGACTTTCTGAAGAACACCACCAATAAGGTCTGTATTTGTCCTCCGTCCCCGATCGGCCTTTTCCTTCACATCAGCCTTGTAAATATATTTTGTTAGTCGCCTTTCATTCATCCTCTCAGCATGCCCAAACCATCTCAGCATACCCTTTTCAATTTTTGTCACTACACCTTCTTTTAAATCACACGAAAAAAAAAATCAGGGAATAGACATATGTATCTGTTTTTTTTGTAACTCTTATTATCTTCTAATTTAGATACGTCAATATCAAAATAAAACCCTTATCCAGGAATGAGCAAAAAATAAAGTAAAATATTTTCGTTTCGTATCAGTTGCCAAAGGGGGTGCAGTGAAGTGAAACGTCCGACTAAATACCTACTGAAGAGCTCTGAAGAGTACAAACAGGAATTGTCTGTTTATGAAAGCAGTCTTATCTCTTGAAATGATGAGTATTTTATAAATATATAAAAAGGTTTATTTTTAATTGCATAATTCCTTAGAATATGAAATTGATAAGACCATGCTAGGGTGTCTCACGCCATAAAAGGTGAAAGATACCCTCTTATTTGTTAAACAAACCACAAAATACATTAATAAATTAATAATACCTTAGTGTTATTTATTTTAGAAGTATGTATGTTTGTATGTATGTAAGTATATTTTCATATTATTAGTTTTATTTCATTAAGTGAATTGTTTTGATTTTATGTATATTACTTTTTCTTTACTCTTACATACGGTGTCTACATCTCTTTTTATCCTCTGTTCTATCGCAGGTATGCTGGAAAAGATTTCATTAGAAATAAGCATCACCTTTGTACGTTTTTTCTGTTCCTTTTGTCTTGTCTGTGTATTATTTGTGTGTGTACATAAATGGTTAAATAAGTAAATAATGATTGTACGGTCATTAAAAGGGATTAGAATTAATTAGCTGTGACACTAAATTTACATAGACACATGACACACTCAGACAAACAATGTTAAAGATAATTGTGAATCTAGTACCTACACGTACCTACAACTCGTAACACATTAACTTTTTTTTTTCTTGCATGTCACTATAGGTTAAAAAAACATACACGAAGCAGCAGGCACTGAAACTCTTAAAAAGCTTCCAAAAATGTCTACACCAGGAACAAATTACTACAACGTACAAAATAACAAATTGTCTGAATAATACTTAACCTCGCAAGAATTTATTTTTACTTCGTATAAACCTCAGGATTTCCGTCGACTTAATTTATTTAACTTGAGCACTGTAACGGAAAATTAGGTACACGTAACATACACGTTTCTGTACCAAATCGACCGAAATGTTACGTGATCTATACATATAATAAAATCGTAGCGAAGTCAAAACTGTACATTGAATATTTTTGAAAAAAAGTAATTGCTACGAGGTCTAGGATCGATTCTAATGTCGAAAATATTTTTTTTAGAATTTTTGTCTGTTTGTCTGTATGTATGTTCCAGCATGGCGCAAATTCTACCAGACAGATTCTGTTAAAATTTTGCATAGATATTCCCTGTTTACCGATTTAACTTTTTAAATGATTATCATCACGCTACCTTTTATATAGGAACGGCTATTTTAGCTAACTTTCAACAAAGCAAATAAGTAAGCGGTTGGATGAATGATTTGAAGTCCTGAGGGCCTACCACACCAGCTCAAAAGCAGTATTATTTTAATATTACTTTAGTTTACTTCAGTGTGGGAAAGAAATGAAGCTCTACAGGATGTATAGCTCCATCTCTTTCTCCCACTGAAGTAACATTAAAATAATACTACTTTATGAGCTGGTGGTAGGCCGCCCGGGGTAGTAAGTTCGATTTACATCTGTTTTTTTAAACTCTTTTTGTAAAACGTTTTTTTTTTTGGATTGTGTATGTAATAGTTCATCATCATCATCATCATCATCAGCCTATAAATGTTCCCACTGCTGGGACACAGGCCTCCTCTCTGTGAGAGGGAGTGGGCCGTAATCCACCACGCGGGCCCAGTGCGGGTCGGTAGATGTCACATGCCTTTGAACTTTCGGTTCTAGGACATGCCGGTTTCCTCACGATGTTTTCCTTCACCGTTTTGGGAGCAGTGGTGATGAAATAATTTACACAAAGTAAAGCGCCTGTCTGGTTTCGAACCTACGACCTACAACTCGTAAATCGCGGCCGTTACCACTGGGCCACCACTGCCCTCTTAATAATGCCCTCTTAATAGTTCATAGAATGTATTAATTCACAAAAAATGGAAAACTTCGTAAGCTATGGGAAACTACTAAGTTACAAGTACTTTACAGTCACAAAACATTCAAGGTTGTATTCTGATCATTTTAGAGCAAAAGACTGTAGGAATAAAATGCTTTTTTTACAGATTTTGACAGCAGATTTGTCCTAGCGATTTTAAAATATGTATGTGTGTGGATCTTCTGGAATCGCTGCCACACTGCTTCCTGGTGGCAAAACAGCGCACGTCATGTTTAAGATTCCCATCGATTTAGAGAGCAACGAAACGCCTGTTTGTGGGGTGTCACGCAACAGTAACAAGGGATGTGTGCTTAGGGGATTGCGCTTCGTCGTATGGGATGAATGCATTATGGCAAAAAGGAAAGCAGTGGACACTGTGAACAGAACCCTGCAGGACATCCGCAGAAACCAAGATATGATGGGTGGTGTCACAGTTTTGACAAAAAAAGTGAATACTTCGTTGAAAAGGTCGACTCTATGGTCGAGAGTTCATAAACTGCGCTTGACCATCATCATACGAGCTCGGCTTGGCGGTAATCAAATGCTCAAGAATTCTCCGATGTTCTTCTAAAAGTTGGTGAAAGCACTCTACCAGAGACTCTTGGTAGAGTAGATCCCACTTTAGAAGATCTTATTCGTCTGATATACGGGGATATCAGTCAAATACCGTACCGAGAGAATTCTTAGGCGTGTTTCCGTTTTAACTCCGAAGATGATCAAGCTGCAGCGATCAACCACAGTATTCTCTCACAAATTGAAGGGAGTGAAGTGATATACACCTCCATTAATACTGATGTGGAGGAAGATGATGCCAAATATCACCCCGTAGAATTTCTCAATTCACAAATGGCAAGTAGACTTCCAGTTGTATATCTGTGTAACGGAAACCAGCTCAAAGTCATGTCTTTGCAGAGAAACGTCATCGAGGTGGAAATTCTAACAGGTTGTGGCGATGGTGAGACAGTGTTTATAGCGCGTATAAAGTACAAATTCCCCATAATTACCAGTTAAAGCGCGTGCAGTTCTCTGGGAGTGTATGCTTTGCGATCAACAAGTCACAGGGGCCGACACTGAAGGCTGAAGGCTGCGGGTGTCGACCTCAGGATAAGCTGCTTCTCACACAGACAACTGTTACGTCGCTTGCTCCCGAGTCACCATTCCTGACTCTCTGTATATTTTGGCTGCTGAGAATAAAACTACAAACGTAGTATACAGGGAAGTTTTATAAAAATGTGGCTGTTATTGTAGTATATTGTGATGTCTTACGATTTCTATGCGAACAAAGTCGCGGGCAGAAGCTAGTATAAAATAAATAGGTAAAGATTTCCTTAGTATATTTTTTTAACCATTTATTTCCAAAGCTTGGTATATCACAGTCGATTTATACATCTGTAAAGTCACGCTTGATCAACATCTTCACGACATTATTATTCCGATAGGTACTAGCTAATGCCCGGCAAGCGTTGCAATGCCTTGTCCAATTTTAAGGGTTCCGTAGTAAACAAGGAATCCTTATAGTTTCGTCATGTCCGTCTGTCTGTCTGTCTGTCCGTGGCTTAGCTCAGGCCTCAGAGACGCTTAGTACTAGAAAGCTGTAGTTTGGCATGGGTATACATATTAATCACGCCGACAAAGTGGTAAAATAAAATCATGAAAAATATTTTTTTCATGTACTTCCCCTAGAGGTAAAGTGAGGATGTTTTTTTTTTTTTTTTTTCTCAATAATCCCGTAATGTCGGGTGTCGTTGGAAAGGTTGTTCAAAAATATGAGAGTTGTGAGTTTGTGAAGACTATTTTTGTATTTAGGGAGCAAAATATTAAGCTTTAAAGTGCTAATTTTTGTTAAAATCAAGTGTGTCCCCCCCCCCTGCAAGCATAATGGTTGGTTTTGGGTATGTGAAAAAATTCACAGCAGTAGCATATATAACGAAATTAAAAGGAAAACTATCACAGCTAAATAGGCTTTCCAACTTAACGAGTAACAATCGACCAACTTACATTTGCGGTTGCAAAAACATGTTCTCCGATACAAAATGATTGGGAGGACATGTTTTTCAACTACAAAGTTAAGTTTGTTCTTGGGATAAATTCATCACAATCAGTCGAGCTAATTTGGAGTTGTTGCGAGACTATGCACGGCAATTGATTTTTATTAAGATAAATAATTAAAAACCCTTGAGGAAAGTTTTGAGTATGAATGTCGATGTTAATAAGAGTAGGGGAAGACCAAAGAAACGATGGATGGACTGTGTGGAAGATGATAATATGGCTAAAAAAGGGGGGGCAACCGAGATGACAACTCATAGAGGAGTATGGAAGAAAAGGCCATGTTGTGCCGACCCCAAATAAATTGAGACGAGGGCAAGAGAATTAATATATGTAGGTATTTACCGCCTTAAGCCCTTTATTCTCATAGCACACATATTAGCACTGCACCGGATCGACATTACCTTACCTCATTTTTAACCGTGTTCCAAAAGGAGGAGGTTCTCAATTCGACCATATGTTTTTTTGAAAGGAAAACTTCTTTAGGAGCGTTGGGCCATAGTATAAAGAGAGGTAGTAAGCTATCTTCATAGAAACGCACCGCGCGCGGCTTGTATATGTGGGGCTATAGTATCTATGCGTCACCGCACGCACACTAAACAAAATCTCGACCCATTTCTCGTGAAAAACCGGTGCGTTTCTATGAAGATAGCTTACTACCTCTCTTTATACTATAGTTGGGCATTTTGAGATGGGAAAACAATTGAACTCGCGACACCATTACCGACACCTCATTTTTGTAAACGCGATTGTGCTCTTTATTTATATTACGTAACGGATCAATGTACTATAGAAGTATTTTTACTTTAAAGGTTTTGGAAGTTATTTTTTTTTTTGTAAACGCGATTTTGCTCTTTATTTAGATAAAGTTACGGACCAATGTTCTATACAAATATTTTTCTTCCAGCAAGGCGATCTTGTTCAAGTTTTCTTCTCCAGGAGTGCCAGAAGTTACGCGATTACTCCGCCAATTATGAATTGATTTTAATGATAATTTTTTGTTTGGTAGGTCAGAGGTGACAGATGTGGTCCCATATATATTTTATTAACTTTGCTTGGGTAGTTTTTGAGTTAGCTTCAATAATACGTATTTTTTCCCACTTGGTATGTGGATGATATGATAAGTTCCTGTCACTGTTCTTTACATAGCAGGTAGTGGTATTCGAATTTGTGTGGGGTAGGTACCACAACTAAAAAGTGAAAAATAAAAACTTTTTACAAAAAAAAAAAACAACTGAAGAAAAAAACAACCGTGGCAAAAACGAAAATTCAAAACCAAAGACACCGACTCCCGAAATTAAAGTTATGTTTTCACATTGTAGTGTTTTTTTTTTTAAGTCGTTTGTTATTTTTTTTTTATAAAAGTTTTTACTAACTTTTATATGATAATCTGTAAAAATCTCACCGTAAAAACTAATGTGAAGTGATCTGTCAATTGTGTCAATACCTAGCAATAAGTGTAAATGATAGCTCACTTCAAACTCACTTCACCTATACTCCGTTTGAAATAAGATTAGACATTTAACCAAACCTTTTTTACAGTCCGTTCAACCGATTTTGACTTCTATACCGTAGGCATAAGGATGGCATTAAAAGCAAAAAAGTGGTTACAAACCAACTGTTTACTGCAGCTGTCATTTTACATGCCGCTATCGCAATAGAAGTTAAAATCGGTTGAACGGACTGTAAAAAAGGTTTAGTTAAATGTCTAATCTTATTTCAAACGGAGTATAAGTGGTGAGAGTTTCACAGAAGAACGGTTGATCGCGATCCTGTGGCGGTGCTTATAATTGTACGTTGCAATATGGAGTTTCATAGTAAGAAATTAAATGAAATTGTTTATTCTGTAAATAGAATATCGGAATCAATTTACATGTCATATTAAAAAAAACATTATAAATAAGCTAGATGAGTTCGACGTTTCCTATCTGACTACTTTGAGAAGAAAGGCCGAAACAAACTCAGAGGTCGCAGTCCTGACATAATCTTGGTCAGGCCATATGAGGACCATGTAGGTTAGTGTCTGAAATAGTCTTTTGAGCAAAGAACCACACAGATTTGAGTGGACCTGTCCAGTCAGTGCAAGAATTTGTCAGTAATCGTGGAGTTCAACTCAGAACTTAAGGAGCTGAACTCGACAAACAATACCAAAGAAAGGACATTTGGGTGGGCCGCATAAACTACTCAAACTGCCAAACCATCATTAAATGCTGAGAAATAATAATAATATCCACATAGTCCTCACATTCACAATATTTAAAATAATATAATACTTTACAAAGTAATCATGTAATTTAGAATATAATTTTCAATAATGTCATTGTATATATAAAACTGATATTTATGTTGATGATTTTACATAATAATTAAAATGTCAACGAATAATAAATGGCCCGAGTTGAGGCGATGCGGATTCGTTCCAGTGCTTCTACGTGCACGTAGGCTACAATAAAAGGGCTTAAAAAGTAAAGGTTAAATAAAATAGTAAGTATAATAATCTGCACTTGCTTCAAAAACGGTGAAGGAAAACATCGTGAGGAAACATGTACATCACAGGCATGCCTGAGAGATATTTCTCGACACATGTGAAGCTAAGTCAGAGGCCCATGGGCGGCTTTAAAACTCTTGACACCAGGTTTGTCACTAATCACATAAAAAGAAGAAGTGAAGGTACGTGTTCTTCCGACGCACTCTGGGCAGTTAGCAACATGCTGATAGACAAAATTAAGCAAGCACAACATATTCTCATGTAGCCCGTCATGCCAATATAGTAGACAAAGAATAACGCCCTGTTGGACTCAAGCCTCTCAATGTCTGCTACAGGTATCGTATTTGTGAACGTTGCCATTAGGCCCAGAATTTGAAGTGCAATTAGTGATCGCTAGATATGGTATTTACGTACCAAAAAAATGTATAAGAAGCTATTTGTAA
Organism: Agrochola lychnidis; assembly: GCA_963680765.1. Classification (NCBI taxonomy): domain Eukaryota; kingdom Metazoa; phylum Arthropoda; class Insecta; order Lepidoptera; family Noctuidae; genus Agrochola; species Agrochola lychnidis. The sequence goes on along the minus strand of OY796869.1, from coordinate 13,852,271 downwards.
TCTGCGAACCACCGACAGTTGCAAGGCTTATTTAAAAAATATAAAATCCTTGCCCTCCTTACTCAATATGAAACAGCTATGTTTGTTAAAAATAATATATATGTATAGATTCTCTCAAGTACCAAGTCAGCGTCGATGTGATCAGTTGGATCTAGAACCGCATTATTTACGAAAAGCATTTTTGTAATGGCTCCAGAAATTTATAATAAATTACCAAAATTCATAAGTATAGAAAATGTTGGTCAATATAAAAGTAAATTATTTTTGTTTTTAGTAGAGAAGACCTATTACTCCATAGAAGATTTTTTAAAGGATAATATTAACGGTTATTGACATTTAATTTATTTTTTTTACATTATCGACATTGTAATATGTAAGTAACTGACTTAGACTTTTCAAATAATTTATTAAATCTTATTAAATTCTTTTGATTAGGTATTATTATTGCATGTTTCCGAATCATTATACCTAAGTACTTATTAAAATTATATAACAAATTATTTGAATACCAATTGCATTGGTAGAACATGGAGATCACGCTAAAATGTATATTTTTAAGACCTTTTATGTACCTATGTTCGCAGATAAAATTTGATTTGATTTGATCGCTGTGTTGTTACAGGACTACTTATGCCGATTTTTTTATGACATCTCTAGGCACCTCTTATAAATCTTACACTTGAATAGCACTCTTAAGGTACTTCTATTGTTTCAAGAAGGCTCGACTTAGCAAATTGAAAGGCACGGTGAGAACGTGTAAGTTAAATTACAAAGTCTTCAAAGATTTTCAAAGTGTGTTACGGGTTACATAGCTCGGCAGATTTATATAAGTTAGCCTCTTCAGTTTGTCTGCCAGTTATCGTTACAGCTTTTTGATTTGGTCCAAAATCAAGTTGATAGCTAAATTTAAATATTTTCGAATACAAGGACTGGTTTATTTCTTAAACGATTGTTGTTATGTACAAAATTATGTACTTATAGTTTTTAACCGACTTCCAAAAGGAGGAGGTTCTCAATTCGACTGTATGTTTTTTTTTTGTATGTTTGTTACGCGATTACTCCGTCAATTATGAATTGATTTTGATGATTCTTTTTTTGTTTGGTAGATCATACTTCAGAGGTGGTCCCATATAAATTTTATTAACTTTATTACTTGGGTAGTTTTTGAGTTAGCTTCAATAATACGTATTTTTACCTCACTTAGTATATGGATGATATTATGATAACTTCCTGTCACTGTTATTTACATAGCAGGTAGTGGTATTCGAATTTGTGTGGGGTAGGTATCACAACTAAAAAGTGAAAAAAAAAAACTTTATACAAAAAAAAAAACAACCAACTTCAAAAAAAAACACTACAAAGTGAAAAATAACTTTAATTTCGGAAGTCGGTGTCTTTGGTTTTGAATTTTCGTTCTTTGTCACTGACTTCCGAAATTAAAGTTATTTTTCACTTTGTAGTGTTTTTTTTTTTGAAGTCGGTTGTTTTTTTTGTAAAAAGTTTTTTATAAATTTAAAAATACAATATAAGTTACATTAAAGTAAAATACAGTTAACAGTTGCGACATTAAAAAAATCTTTTAGTATTATTATACAGTGAGGAGCTCGTAGCTAAGTAATAACAGCCGCACGGGTCGATTCATCTGGTTAAGCTACGCTTGCCAGGGTTGGTCTGTGGATGGGTGACCATCTTAACATACCGAGACTCCTCCGTGCCTCGAAAAGCACGTTAAGCCGTTAGTCCCGGCTGTCATTCATGGATCTTTGACAGTCGTTACGGGTCGTCAAAAGCCCAAAAGTCTGAAAACCAGTCTTACCAAGGGGTATCATATTACCCAGTTACTGGGTTGTGGAGGTCAGATAAGCAGTCGCTCCATGTAAAATACAGGTATTCAGCTGCATCCAGTTAGACTGGAAGCCGACCCCAATATAGTTGGGAAAAGGCTGGGCATTTTGAGTATTATACTGTGATACAATACTAAAATCGATAGGCATTAATTTTATTCCAATTTCCACAAAAATGGTGAGAAAATATAGTTACGCTTACAAACTGCATCTCAAAGTCTTATTTTAACATATTTATGTGACAGAAATGGTAATATCCATTTTTATAGCGCCATCTTTTTATAATTGAACAAAGGTTTATTCTATTCTAGTCTAATCTGTTGGTGTAGGTACTGGAAGTGCTTAGTCTGTAAAAGCTTCGTCAATTAGAACGCATACTTAGTGCGCGTTGGAACGCTAGCCTGACGCCGCGCTATAGCGCTGAATTGTATTGTACCATGACGTACGTTTATTGTCAAACAGAGCGCCGCGCCGACGCACAGTGGGAAAAAAATTACTTTTTTGTGCAAAAATCTGTCTACACCACTATTTTTGACGTATCGCTGACATTTTTATTTATACACTCCTGACACTTTGGTGCGTCACTGCCACTTTTCCGTAAAATTCAATACTATAACCTCAAGAAATCGGGGATTGAACCCAAAAACAATTTCTAAAAAAAATATTTTAACAGAAATCTATTTTCAGGGGTTTTTCAGGTACCTGGTCATGAATTTATTATCTGTTTATAAAAATTAAAATGGTGGATACAAAAAGGCGGCCAAAAAAAAAGTTTTATTCATTTTCCGATTTTTAAAAGAAAAAAAAAAAAAATAGATTTCGGAAAAGTGGCAGTGACACACCAAAGTGTGTTTATCTCAGGAGTGTATAAAAAAAAATGGCAGCGATACGTCAAAAATTGTGGTGTAGGCAGATTTTTGAACAAAAAAAGTCATTATTTTCCCACTGTGCGACGCTAGCAGTACGCAACGCTCTGTCACGGCGTGAGGACGCTTTGATGTGTTGTATTTTTAATTACAAAATTTTATTCTTGCGTACACGTATGTAAAATACTGCATTATGACTGAAAATCTGATATGATAGAATACAAACGATAATATTCTCTTAATTCTTTTATATTTTTATGATTTCGTGGGTGTACCTACTCTATTTCTCGGTGATCGTGATAAAGCGTATAAAGTAATTCTTCCACATCTGAATCACTCAAGATCTCAATAGCGAACAAATTTTCCAAAGACTGCTAGCGATCTGCACTAAGCTCTGGTGAATGGTACATTGCTTTAAGGAGCGTTGCACTAATCTAGTCAATTTCAGTTTGACATCAAAAGAGCGCAACGTTAAGAGCGTTTATTCTGAAAGTTGGCAACGCCGCAAATAGATGTCAAATATTTCGCTGTTTTAATTAATTTGGCAATATTACTGTATGGAAATATGAAATGTGGCTAACTAGCGAACTAGAATATTAATAATAAATTGCAATAACACCTAATTTGATGTTGTAATCGTTTTAGGTGTAAAAAAGGCATTTGAAAAGTTTCCAAATGCATTTTTTACATCTCCATAAACTAAATATTCAGTGTTACGATATTAATTATTGCATTTCATAATCAATATTTTAGTTCACCAGTTAGCCATATTTCATATTTCCATACAGTAATATTGCCAAATTAATCAAAACAGGTGAATATTTGACAGCTATTTGCGACGTTGCCAACTTTTAGGATAAACGCTTTTAAAACGCCACGCTAAACGCGGCGCTAAGTACGCGTTCTATTTGGTGAAGCCTTTAAGGTTGAGTTTTCTAGAATGACTGACGTCACACGTTGGTAGTGACAGATAGATTTACCATTGTTGGACAATTCAATGGAAACACCTTACTAGTCAGGAGCTATTTAAGATGTTGCTTACAACATAATTATGGAAGAATAAAAAAGAAATCGATCTCACCAAAAAAAGGCCAACTCAATGTTTTTCTCGTTGAAAGTTAAACGATACCTCCAACTTTTTCTGGAAGTTTTGATAACGTAAACGCTTATTAAAAGTATGTTTTTTTAGATAATACTTCGGAATCGTGGAGAAACGGAAACCAACTGTTCCTACTGGACCAACCTGTTTTGACGTAGGATAAAACTTTACTGTTTATGGCAGATGAAACTATTTTGTTTCTAATGTGCGCTGTGTCTAACAAAGGAGAAACAAAAATAAAACTCACTAGAGTACTAAACAACTCAAATATGAATTTAAATAATTCAAATGTGTACTTATCACGGCTCTAATTTATGTTGGCAACACGCGTTGCCTGTCACCGCTTTCAGGACTTTACATACGTCACATTTTTTATTTTATGAATATGTTAACTTCTTGGGAGCGTTCTCATTTGCGGTTAGCACTTGAAAATATTTTTTGACATACTATATTGTTGTTTTATGCAAAGTTTTCATCGTAATTTGAACAAATTTAGTAAGGGGTCAAAAGTATGGTATTTGGTTTATATAGGTCCTTATTTTTATTATTTTGTTTATCTTTTATAAAAGATTCTTTTCTTTTAGATTTTGTAAATATGAGAACGTTGTTGGATGTAGAATTGTGGACCATTTTCTATTTAACTAAGTACCAGTACCCTAATTGCGTAACTTATTTTCGTAAACAATTATGCCTAATTTGTTTCTTTTTGACAGTTCAACAAGATTCATTGCGTTATTTACGTTATTGAGCAGATTTTTTTTTCCAACTTATGAAGCAATGGATTAGCAATCTGTTTCAAATCGAAACAGATTGTGATTCTGTTGTATTACACAATTAGGGTACTGGTACTTGTTGATAGGCCTACACTGTCCTCTCGTAATTTGAAAACATTGTAGAAACCATTTATTTTGAAAAGAGAAACCATCGAGTTTCTTGCCGGCTCTTCTTTATAGGAAGCGACCAATTGGAACTGTGCATCTAGCTTCTGACGTTTCATAAGCGCCCTTGTAGGTTTATGTGAAATAAAGTATTTTGAATTTATGTAACTAGGTTTTAAAGCATTTAACTTTAAACATATATTCTTAACGATTATTTAAAAAACTGTGAACATTTTTTGTTTAATTTACTATTTAATTTGTTTAAATCTATGATAACAGTGCTGCACCTGAATTAACATATTTACACCAGTCATTTGGTTTTTTTGGTTTGGAACAGAGGTCACAGTGCAGTCCAATAATTGTTTTTTGTTTCCGAAAGAAGCATAAAAATTATAAAAATATTGTAAGACATGCAAATGAAAGATTATGGATTCATTATTTTGCTATTTGAGAGTTAGTCCCATACTCTTTGTTCATAATTACCATAGAAGGATGCTAATGAAATCAAAGCTAGTTATTTATCAGCATTGTAGAATGTACTACTGTAAATACATCCACAGCTTAATCTGTCTGTCCAAGTCTCATTACTCATAGTCTTGTATCTAAATGAACAAAGTTACATCATTAGGTCATCCGTCGACTGCGGATGATGGTCAGAGTCCTACCCTGCTCAACGCCCCTAATTAGCAAAACATTCGTATAATTATGCATAAAGCTTTTATTGTATATAATTTTCTGCAAAGCGATGTGGAAAACAAGCGTAATATCGACAATAATTATTATTTTAATACTTATTAAATAATGAAACGAAGTTCTTTAACGCGGCCTGTAAACTTTCTAAAATCGTCACGCTAAAAAGTGTTAATACTTACGACTGTCTTCTTTTAATTCAAAGAGAAAGAAAGAGAGAGAGAGAGAAAACGCCGGCAGAAAAAACAAAAGAAAAGAGTAAAGAGATTACAGTGTCGTGGGATATAATTGTAAACATCGGCCCGAGTAGAGAGATAAAGTGTGAATTTGGTCAAAATTTTCGTCATGGGTGTCATTTCATAGTTTTCGAGGCTGCTACAGCCAATATGGGTGTCGTTTTTGTAGTTTTCGAGAATGCTCAAGCCGATAGTAAGGTCAAAATGTAAATCCAAGATGGCGGCTGCGAAAGTTTTCAAATTTTTTTTTGTCTAGGGTGTCGTTTTCATAGTTTTCGAGGATGCTAAAGTCAACAGTGAGGTCGAAATGTAAATCCAAGATGCAAACAATTTGTTTTTGTTTTAAATCATACGCGAGAAATAACTTCGTTCCTGACGGGAGTCCCCGACCGCACACGTTTTGTTTATTTATTATATTATGGATCTGCTCGTCGTTACGGGTCGTCAGAAGCCCGAAAGTCTGACAACCAGTCTTATCAAGGGGTATCGTATTACCCAGTTACTGGGTTGTGGAGGTCAGATAGGCAGTCGCTCCATGTAAAATACTGGTATTCAGCTGCATCCGGTTAGACTGGAAGCCGACCCCAATATAGTTGGGAAAAGGCTAGGCAGATTGATTGATTGGATCTGCTCGTGACCGTCGTGGCTGCAAATAGGAATCTTAACGGTTGTTAAAAATGGAACTGAAAATTCATATGAATAATTTCAGCTACATTTTTATATTATCTACAAGAGCTGCGGTAACCGCATGCACTTGCTCTCTAAAATAGTACCACTAGTTTAGTGTCTAAAACTGCTATTTTTATTAACACATTCCAGCGCCTTGTCAACACGTCCAAGCCGACACCTTTCTTCTACTTGGGCCACATCACTACGCAAAATCGAGTCAGTTCTATATAATTTGATTGTGCCCCGGATTGAACGTGAGTTGATTCCTAAGGTGCCAAACGGGCCGCCCTTTTAGTCCGCAAAGACTACGTGCCGTCAGCCTTGCAAATTGGAAGCGCACTTGCCAGCCAAGATAGCTAGTAGAGTTCTTTAGATTTTCGTGTGTTCCGATAATTGAAGTGTCCTGTAATGTCTTTGGTTAAAATTTGATCACTTTGCTGGGAACATGAGTGGCACGGGTTTTGGTCGAATCTCTTTTATAGAAGAGGATAGATACATTACGCACAGAGCCTAGTATGAAGTGCGGTAAAATTTTATCTGTGTAGGTGGATTTTTTTAGAGATAAAATCTTGTTGGTTTTCTTTTTTTGACCGTTTAATGACTTAGTTTTACTACAGCACCGAAGCCTATTTATTAATATCATATTAATGTCTATAGCATAACAATTTAACTGAAAAAGCAACAACCTTCTTAGCACAGTAATAAAACGGGATAAAACAAAACGTTTTATTTCATACTCCACATAAAAAGTTGAGCAAATACAAATCCAAGATGGCGGCAATTCGACAGTCACGTACATGTCTTATTTTACTCAGTCTGCTTTATCTTCGCACATTGGATTGCTTGAATAAGGCCCAAATGATCGAAATACATGTTTCTCAAGGTGCTGAATATAATATAGCTGTGTTATACTTTTATTCCTTTATGGTTATTGGTGTATCGAATATTCTGGAGTCGTTTCACCTACGTGAATTTAGGACGTTTGTAAAAATAATGTGAATTGTTAGTTGTGGCAACTTTTAGGGTTTACCTCGCGTTAAATATTTTGCCTAGCATAGTAATTATAGCAATCTTTCTCACATCTTTTTATTGTAGCTTTGAAAGAGAAGGCTCTAAATAAGATTCTGCATTGTTATTCGATTACAAGCAGAAATGAAAATCAACTTTTGACTTAGTATTGTCAAAACTAATCTAACATGAGATCAGCAGATAATAATTGATGAGGTTTCCAGCAAAATTAATCTGAAAAATTATAATCATTTATCTCTCTTATAAGATTGTTATTTCTATATATTTATAGATATTATATAGAATTGATCAGGCTTCAAGCAACCAAGGATTATAGTAATATGTTAGTTTTTTTTACTACAACATTTATGTTTGACGCTTATCATGTGGCTCTCAACGTTTGCAAACCATACAGTGTAGTCCTAGAACTATATCGCATCTATTTACAAAATTCCGTACTATACCGAATCTCCGCAGAAGCCTGCGATCGTTTCCTATATCTTTTGAGTATAGGTATGGATGGTTGCAAATCACAAACGGAGCGTAGGGAATTGATATGAAGGATATGGAAATGTGCAAACAGCATATTGCGACGTAGAACGTTCTAGTGCACGTTGGCGGTGATTTTGTTTCGTATCGACTAAAATATTAGTTTTGTAATTTTGTTTAGGTGCTGTTATTGAAAAAGAGGCGAAGTCTGTTAAGGGTTTTCAGTTTTGTAGCTGTAAAACTATAGGAGTAATTATTGTACCTATAAAACAGTAGCATACTAGGGTTTGCAGTCAGCATACACTTTTTTTAAACCGATTTCTAAAATAAGGAGGTTCTCAATTCAACTGTATGTTTGATACGCGATTACTCCGCCAATTATGAATTGATTTTAATGATTCTTTTTTTTTTGGTAGGTCACACTTCAGAAGTGGTCTAATATAATTTTTCATAACTTTGCTTGGGTAGTTTTTGAGTTAGCTTCAATAATACGTATTTTTTCCCACTTAGTATGTGGATGATATGGTAAGTTCTTGCACTGTTATTTACATCGCAGGTAGTGGTATTCGACTTTTTTGCTGGGAAATTATCAAATAACTTCTCCCACTCTGGGCGGAGCGAGAGGGCGTGTCAGACTCTTACTGACTAAAATCCACCCCTGTTCCTTCAGTTGCCTGTATGTTGCCAGGGGCCACAGTAACCCTTTCGGACAAACCCGCAACCCCGTCAGTCAGCATACACTAGTAGGCTACTGGGCAATACGTAAATCCTTTCCATACCCAGTGAGAGTCCGGTGCTCCTGAGCATGTCCTCATTTGCTAGACTGTCCAAAGAGATGTGACGATTTTGTAATTTGAAAACATTGTAGAAACCATTTATTTTGAAAAGAGTAACCGTGGAGTTTCTTGCCGGCTCTTCTCCATAGGAAGCGACCAATTGGAACCGTGCACCTAGCTTCTGATGTTTCATAAGTGCCCTGGTAGGTTTATGTGTAAAGAAATATTTAGTTTTTTTATATAAAAATTTTGCTCATACCAGGACACAAAAAATGCCATTAAACCCGCGATACTTACTAGCCCTAAATATACAACAAGCACCTTCTTACCATAGATTTCAGAAGAAGAATAACTAAACATGTAAAGGGTTTTATAAGACAGTAAATGGGTACCAAAGTGGCAAACCGCGCAGAATATGAGAGGTGGCCTTTCTGCATATCTATACTCCGTTTGAAATAAGATTAGACATTTAACTAAACCTTTTTTACAGTCCGTTCAACCGATTTTGACTTCTATTGCGTTGGTCGCATGACAAATGGCTTTTTTTGCTTTTAATGCCATCCTTATATGCCCACGGTATAGAAGTCAAAATCGGTTGAACGGACTGTAAAAAAGGTTTGTTTAAATGTCTAATCTTATTTCAAACGGTGTATAGTACTTACGTACCTTTAATATTGTGTCAAGCAATCACTTGTCTAAAGGCTCCCGTGGACAGGCGCAACGCGACGGTGCGAGGAGATTATGGTAGTACAATTTCCACGAAGTTTTCAGAGAAAGTCATCACGTCGCGCCTGTCTGCGAGAGCCTTAACCCGGAACAAAGCGTGCTATACGCGCGTTAATTTTAAAAACTAGTGACGGAAAATAAAGGTATATTTGAACCCTCATCAAAAGTACATCAGAATAAATAATAATCTATCTTCAACACACAAGACCCAAAAACACTCCTTAATACAGAAAGTTTCATCAATAAAGTAATTATGTTCCCTCGTAGATTTTTATTTTATGCAGAACCCGCCTCAACTTACTTTGGAGAAAGATGCAGGTGTTCTGCCAAGTTAAGCATTTCTCTTTAATCTTGTCTTGGCTATCCTCAGATGGTGTTCTACTTGCGACAAGGTTAAGTACCTTTAAGATTTAGTGAAGATCCCTAATTGGACGGTAGGGATTATTATTGGTTTTGATTTAGTTTTGGCTGATTGATGTATTATTTTGTTTTTAAATTGGTTCGTGTGGGAGCCCTGCAGTAGGAGAGGATGTTACGAGGTGGTTTAGTTTATAACATAGAAAAGGTAATTGTTTTTACATGACTGCCGCAAAAAAGAAGTATGTTTTGTTTTGTTGTTAATTTTTTCAGGGTTCATTTGTTTGTATATAAGTTTTTTTATTCCACCATAACTTTTAAATGCCTGAACAGATTTGGATGTATGGTTCGTTAACATCCTTACATCATCAAATCAAGGTGGCAGTATGACTACAAAAATGAGAAGAAAAAAAATATTCGCTGGCCTTGATGAGCACATTCTAAAACTAAATAATTTATTGGCATACTTAAATTTTACGTACGTAGGGTGTACATACAAAACAAACATTTAATCTTCGTTCACTTGTCACTAAAATGTATAAATTATAAACAAAAAAAACATTTAAAGATTACCTACCTATAAACTAAAAATAAACAATTTAAACAAAAAAAAAAAAAGATTTTAAGAGTGACCTTTCACTTTACGTTTACAGATTATTAAAATGTATTGGATTGTAATAATTAGAATCAAAATTAAATTCAAACAATAATTGTATTTTCCATTTAACAAAACTAAAAATAAAATATCCTAACTTAACTAAAACTATTAGCAAACTAAAATTAACAGATTAACGAATACAACTTGTTTTTTAATCGTTTTTGGCAGGGCAGTCGTGTTTTAAATTTTTTTTGTTTATTTATTTTTTAAGTTCTTTTGGTAATTTTTTCGGCAAAATGACATTGTATTGTGTAGTTTTTATTTTCATTTTTCGTAACACAAAAATGGGAAGAACGTCTCAATGACGGTTATTCATATTAAATTATATCATGCATACTTGAGGTAAAGCTTATAATTTCAGTTACCAATTTCTAATTTAAATACTTGATCTTTTAAACGGTTGTTACGTCAAATAAATAAAACACTTAGAAACTTAGACAGTCAGCATCTTCGTTGGGGACTATGCGTATCAAATATATATAAGTATTTGTATGGGTTTATCAAATATTTATCGTATATATATGTAATTGATAAACTCTGATCATTTTTTCTAATCTTACGAGATATCATATTTTTTTTGGAAATATCCGCACGTAACGTAAAGCGATACATAAAAAGATTATCAGCACTTATTTTGACAATATCTATTTAGCTAAAATCAAACTGTCACTATCACATAACATGATAAAGTTATCTTTGAAGTTCATGTTGCAGTAAAATATACAATGCTATTTTTATTTAATTTCCTTTTTACCCTACTACGGCAAAGCGCGTTAATAAAACGGGGTTAATATTTTAACAGGCTTCGTATGTATGTTCGATTTTTCCCCTATAACTCAAACGAATATTGTTGGAAGCGTCGTATTATTCCGCGGGTTATTTTATGTATATTTATTTCATTACGTATAGCCATGATAATTATAATGGCTTTATATAATGACGTCACATAAAATCAGTCCATTTATACGAAAACCAATGTAAATATTAAAAAAAAAATAATAGATGACTTGTTTATAACTTTTTAGGTGGCGTTTTGATGTATCTATTTGTTGGATTGTTTTTTTTTTTTTGTTGTTGTTTTGGTGAAGGTCACAGGAATCCACTGGGTGTGAGAAGCACAGGACTGGTGATCCTTGATGAATTTTGCTAACAAGTGGAATGGTTTGATTTTGTTGCAGTCAAAATGAAAAAAAAAAAAAAAAATTGTTGGAAAATTATAAGTTTGTACGCAATTTCGATGGCAGTAAAAAAAAAATGCACGCTTTCCCAAACATCAAGGTCAAGAGCGGACACCACATACAAGAAGGTTACATAGATTTACAAAAAAAAGATTAGACTGTTAACTTGCGTGAGTTCAACCGTGTATAATTGGTAACTACATAAACACCTACATACATAATTATTTTAATTATTCTGTTTAGAGAGGCTATGTATGTTTGGCAATGAATACCTACTTAAATAGGTTTTTTAATCTTGTTATACTGTTCGACCTTTAGCGGTAACATATTCTCTAGTTGAAATATTTCGCATATACCAAAGTCAACAGTGATAATACGGTAACGTTTTGCGTCTAACCGGTTTGGCAAACTAGAAATTAGTATTTAAATAAAAAACAGTGCCCTTTCTACCAGTTACCTTCAATTGTTTTAGACACTCACACAAAATGAGGTAAGTTTTTAAAAACACTTTTTTTTAATAACACCTTTCAAGTTTAATATAAATATTTTAAAGGCCACCATTACATGGTGAGTTCTAACTTCAGGACCGTCTGATCTGACCAAAATGTTTACTACGTGTGGCTGGTTGTACGTCCTCAAGGTCGATCACCTATGACAGCCGGAACAATTATATTACATTAGAATTAAATCGTTGAAATTAAACAGTGTTTCTTGTATGTGCACGACCGTTTCCAAGATCAACTTGGCACTGTTTTATTCGTTCAGATTCACCTCTCGACAGATTCTGGATTCGTATTCCTTGAATGAAGGTGATACAATAATATCAACTGCTTACTTTTCTGCGACGGGTTTGTCTACCTGTCCAAAATCCTTAAAATATTTAATACAGTGCAATATTTTCCTTGATTGTACCTATATGTAGGTTAGATACACTCTTCTATAACATAATAATTGTTATGTATAAACAACAGAATAATAAATGGAACTGTATGTTATCTAATCACCTGCCATCTTTATCTAAATCACTATTAAAATATTAAACAAATGCTTCCTGATAAAATTAATTCGCGACAATGCTACTTTACGGACTAATTGAAGTTTAACGCTCTTCTTTAACGCAGTGTTTTGGTGTTCAACAGATTTTTGTACCAGATATTGACTGCAGTGATTGCAGTATCACTGGTTACTGCTAGCAAGGAAGATAGTACAAAAGCAGAAATGAGAAAATTACCGGAAGGATTGAAAATCGGCGTGGCAACCGCCGCATTCCAAATTGAAGGAGGTTGGAATGCATCAGGTACAGAGACATTAGTTACTTACGTCTTAAATAATCCGTCTTGAATCTAAGTTAAAAACTGATGTTTGTCTTTCAATATTTAATTAAAGAGATATTCTAGATAAGAATGCTTGGAAGCATGCTGGTCTAGCTCCATAGGACAATTTAGAGTCTAGACAAAATCAAACTGGTTGCTAATTTAATTGTGTAATTAAATATTATAACATTATTATTATTTTTTTTACATTCTGTGATTACTCACACACTGACTAATTAGTATCACTTGTAATTTTTTTTAGGAATGTTGTATAGGTACCTACTTTTACAATGCTTGTAAATATGTGAACACCATGTATCCATTACATAATTATTATTTTTTCTGTCAATGCTTCATTTTTAATTATTTTTACCTATTGTGGTATAGTAATATTATTCCAGGTGCATCGTCTTCACATATACTGGTAATTATATAATTAATGTATACAAAATATTGTAAAACATTTTAAAAGAGTAACGGTGGAGTTTCTTGCCCATTCTTCTCCATATGAAAACTACCTTTTGGAAGGGGCGACTAGAATCAATTCTATTTTTTGTTTTTGACGTTCAAAAGTGCCTTTTTGTGCCTAATTGAAATAAATTATTTGACTTTGACTTTGAGAGATGCGTCGCACTTGTACGCATAAGCACACCGGAAAACGTTATCAGCCGTGTGTTCGCTATGAGAATAAGAGGCCATTTTCTTGCCAGAAGTTTCAGTCATTCCCTACATGTTTACTGTTTCAGACAAATCACCAAGCATATGGGACACGTATAGTCATACCCCAGGTCTAATCAAAGATGGCACAGATGGAAATGACACTTGCAAATCCTACGAGTATTATCAGCGAGATATACAAATGCTCAAGTTCCTAGGGGTCGACTTCTACAGATTTTCCATTTCATGGCCCAGAGTTCTGCCAAGTGGATTCGCAAATAAAATTAGCCAAGATGGTATTGGGTATTACAGTACTTTGGTTGATGAATTGTTGGCGAATGGTATCGAGCCAGTCGTCACATTATATCATTGGGACTTGCCACAAAGTTTGCAAGATTTGGGAGGTTGGGCCAACCCTCTTATTGCTGGCTGGTTTGAGGATTATGCTCGTGTGTTGTACGATGCATTGGGTGATCGAGTAAAAACCTGGATTACATTGAACGAACCGAAACAATTTTTGATATTTGGTTACGGACAAAACAGGTTTGCTCCTAATATTATATCACCTGGAATTGGGGACTATATTGCTGTGAAAAACGCGCTGTTGGCACACGCCAGGGCGTGGCATCTGTATGACAAAGAATACAGAGAAAAGCAGAAAGGTAAATTAATTTTTATTAGGGTTCCGTACCTCAAAAGGAAAAAACGGAACCCTTATAGGATCACTCGTGTGTCTGTCTGTCTGTCCGTCTGTCACAGCCAATTTGCTCCGAATCTAATGGACCGATTAAGTTGAAATTTGGTACACATATGTATTTTTGTGACTCAAATACGAACGTGTAACGTAAATAAATGAATTTTGAATATGGGGGTCACTTTAGGGGGCACTTAAGAAAATAAAAAAAAAAGATTTTCAAACTGTATCGTGTGACATATCAAATGAAAGGGCTTTTTACGAGGATCTCAATTTTTTTTATAATTTTAAAATAAACACGTTTAAACATATTTAAGAAAATAAATGAAATTTGACCATTCCCCCTTTTATCTCCGAAACTACTGAGCCAATTTTTTTTTATATACAGAGAATGTTTCTTTACTCGTAGATAACAAGAAAACCTATAGAAGTCAGGTCTTAAAATAACATGGTATCTATCAATATTGTCCGTACATACTTATTTTTTCAGTTGCAATGTATGGGAGAACATGTTTTTCAACTACAATGTTAAGTTTGTATTTGGGATAAATTCATTCCAACTACGGAAACCTTCATTGTGCGTGGTCCGACACGCACTTGGCCGCTTTTTATCTAATGAATGCCTTAGCAAACCTTGCCGAAAAAACGATATTCCTTCAAACGTGTTTTCGCTCTGGGGTCTCTGAATATTTGCATGGATATACGGTGTACCCAGATTGATAAATTAAAAACAAGATCTTATTTTTCGTTTTAAGGCACTTGTGGTATAACAATAGCGACAGATTTCCGTGAAGGCGCGAGTGATTCTCCCGCGGACGTAGAAGCTGGAAACGTGGCACTGGACTTCGAAGTCGGTTTCTACAGTCATCCGATATTCTCGTCCACTGGTGGATTCCCTGAGAGGATGGTGAAACGTGTTGCAGAAAAGAGTGCTGAGCAGGGCTTTCCCAGAAGTCGGCTGCCGGAGTTATCACAAGAGGAAATCGAGTTCATAAAAGGTCAGTGCCATTTATTCCACGTATACTGGAACTAGAATGCGGTTAATCGATAGCCACAAGACATACATTTCCTAGGCGCTAAGTATTGACACCGATCGATCTGAATCTAGTTGCAATTTAAGCTAAAAAAAGACATGCATAGGGCAAGGCATTAAAACTTAATCCTTCTATAAACGTGACAGTTTCGGACAATGACGAAGTATATTTATTTAGACGGCAACTTAGCTGCATTTGATACATGATACAATTCGCATGGTATTTTTCTATTCACTTCCACTTGCTTAGCCAAATTTCATGATATGCACAGCCGTATAGTCCAAAAATGTTTTTGTCTGTAACGGTTTACTGAGGACTACTGTTTTATAAGAGACTGTCCCGTAAATCGACTTCATAAAGGAGATTTTCAATTCGTTAGTACCTTTTTTTTTGGGTGGGAAATTATCAAACAACTTCTCCCGCTCTGGGTGAAGCGGGAGGGCGTGTCAGACTCTTGCTGAATAAAACCCACCCGTGTTCTTTCAGTTGCCATGTTGCCGGGGGGCCACGATTTCCCTATCAGCCCGTTTTCGCAGCCCCGGCAGGCATTGGCCTTAGCGGACCCCGTCAATTCTGCTGACATCTCTTTGAGGCGCGCGTGGAACACAACGCGCCATTGACCCGGGCTTGGTTCTTATCGGACGGCGAGCTACCCATTGCTCACCGTCCGCAAGCCCGCGCCTACGGTGGCCGGAAATCTGCCTGTGATTCCCGACGCCCAGGGCGTCTCCTCCTGCGGCGGTTAGGGGCGCGAGGGCGTGAAATTTGCCTCGTTTCTACATTTAACTATCACCAAATATTACCTGCAGGTACAAGTGACTTCTACGGGTTCAACCACTATTCTACTAAGTTCTATACAACGGACAAATATGCGAAGGGAATGTTCGCGGTTCCCTCGTATGAAGACGATATCGGGGCAGTGGGTGACTATGGGGGTTATGATCCGGCTCCCATGATACATACTACTGTGAGTTTTAGATTAACATATTAAATAACTTAGATCTATCTGAAATAATCAGTGAACAAAATGGAGTTGGATTCGACTTTCAGTAAAGTCAAATACGTCTAAATGCCATCTGACCTTCTCAACCCAGTAATTAGCTGGCTTTAGGTTTATGTCCACTTTTGCGACCGTCAGCTGATTTTTCTGTAACTGGGGCCGACAGTTTACAGTGCTCTCTAAAAGAAACCCAAATATGTTGGGGCAGATACATCTATTGAATTGGTTTCAAAATAAATCCTTGTTACCAATCAAAACAAATAAATAATTTGATAAACTTTCAGAGAATTCCCAACGGCATCAGAAAAGCTCTAAACTGGGTGAAAGATACATACAACAACCCGCGAGTTATGATCACAGAGAATGGATATGGTAATTTTGGCGGGACCGATGACATCGACAGAATTGATTTCTACAAAGCGTATATAGACGCCATATTGGATGCCATTGAAGTTGACGGCTGTAACGTCGTTACGTACACCGCGTGGAGTCTTATGGATAACTTTGAATGGGATTCTGGAGTGAAGTAAGTAGTTTTTATGTCGAGATTAATAAATAATACTTAGCACACAATTTGGATTGCCATTATTCCTGTCACTATTGCACAACTGTCGAACTACAAGTGCAAGACATAGACAAGAACATTAATAGTTCAAAGCATGTCATATGTTACATTTATTAATCTCAACAACCAAACTTATCAAATCAAATTATAAACTTAAGTAGCAGTGGGCGGGCCACATTTGTCGTAGAACGGATGCCTGACGGAGCTGAAAATTACTATAGTAGAAACCAGAGACGCAGCATGGGAAAGCCCTTATAAGGGGGACCATAAATGTAGTGAAGGTAGTGCAAATCCGCTGGATACTGAAGGTACATGACTGGCCGTTGTGACCATGCTTGAAGGAGGCTTACGTTCTGTAGTGGAAGTCATTTGGCTGAATAATGATGTCTGATGAATTCTTAATGAGGAATAATAAAGTTTTTAAATCATATTTCTCCAAAGCTAACCAAGGTCAACCTCTGACTTTCCGAATTCATGTGTACATTGTATAATTTTCACATGCTTCAAAAACGGTGTAGGAAAACATCTTGAGGAAACCGGCATGCCTGAGAGATATTTCTCGACGGCATGTGAAGTCAAGTCAGAGGCCCATGGGCGTCTTTAAAACAGGTTATTCACTAACCACACGAGAAGAAAAAGAAGAAGACCATATTTCTAAACTATTTTTGGTATTTTGTTTAGCAGACAGTGAGATATTATCCTCCCTTGCATCCCTCCAGCCTATCACCTTTCAAGCTGGAACAATCAAGCCTATTACTAGGACCGGACTATACGTCAGTAGAACCGAAACCAGTATAAGGGCGTCTTATATTATCAAAACTCTGTACTACGCCAGGCCTACTCAAATTCAAGGGTTACCACTGAAGTGCGTTATATCTGAATTCTCATTATAGTTTTTTTTTTTTTCAGAGCTAAGTTCGGTCTTTTCGAAGTCGACTACGATGATGATAAGAGGACTCGCAAAGCAAGATTATCAGCTCTGTGGTACAAAAATCTAATAGCCAATAGGATTTTAGACCCTGCCGATGTACCAAAGTTTGAAGAAGTTGTATTTTAGTTTAAATATGAAATAAAAGGACTGTCTTATAACTACGATAAAAAAGGTTTACATAACATAACATAACATCACGTCTTGTTTCCCCGAAGGGTTGGGCAGAGGTGTGCCTGTAACAGGTACACCCACATTTCACCAGTTATATTAAATCCCATGTATTGGGGGCGAGCCTATTGCCATCAACCGGGCACAAATCCAGACTCCGAGCGGCTACTGAGAAATTTCAGATAGAAAAACCCAATAACACTTTGGCCGACCCGGGAATCGAACCCAGGACCTCATGCTCAGCAGTAGCACTTGCGACCACAAGACCAACGAGGCAAAAAAGGTTTATTACAAAGAAAATATTCATATCCAAATATGTATGATTGTTTTAAATGCTAAATTGGGCACATTGGTTGCATAATTTATGCTTATTGCATGAATCATAATGCAAAGCATTAGAGAGTGCTCTGCGATCGAAAAATTTGTTTTGCCTCCTTTCTGCAACTTTTTTTATTGTTACACTCCTGCTGGTACATAGAACCTACTTAATTTATATACCACTGTATAGATAATTTAATGGAGATTAGTACTGTATTTTTCAAAAAATTATTTAATGCAGCAGAAACGAAAAAACATCAAAACAGGTAGTTTAATCCCGTCAATCAATGTATGAAAACTTGCGGAAAAATCAATTAATTGGGTATTTTTTTTTAAATAGATTCATTTCAGCAATAGGAGGAACCTTATTGAAAATGGTTTTTTTTTTTTCAAAGTAGTTTAATTATAATTAATAAAAAACTAACTAATATAATATTTCCAACTTTGACCCTCTTCCCTCTGTTCGTGAGGTGAGAAATTTTACCCATTTTGACGGGTGAAAAAGCTGTCAAAACGTACTTCATGAAAAGTCGTTTAAATATTTTTCTATTTATTTATTTAACAGTTTATGTACACAAATATAAACAGACAAGGAACAGAAAAATACGTACAAATGTGATGTTTATTGTTTTCTGTTTTTGAATGAGCGTTATGAGGCGTGCACTTTTGAATTTTCCAAATATTATTTTATTCTGTTACCAAATCTTTAGACTCATCGTGGTTTAGAGAGAGAGGGTCACTCAAGATATGACAGAAACGACGTTCTACGAAGTCAAACTTTTCTTAAAAATTCTATGCCATAAAGCCGCATACTGTAGATACTCGAATAGGTATAGGTTACACACCAAAATTTTCATAACACCTCGTCTACCCTACCTACCCTTTTACTCTCTCACATCAATGCACCTACATCATTCCGTGGGTTCCTTTCTTGTGTCAGATTTGTCAAATTGTCAGCGACTATACCCCTCATTATACTGAGCCTCTTTGTATCAGCTCGGTTTCCTTACAAGGCATATTTTGCGTTTCAATTGTCATAAACAGAAAAATCTTTCTTCTCGAATATTTGAGAATATTTCGATATAGGTAGTGCTATTTTCAGGTATTGTTAAGATTGGGTTTGAATGGAACTATTGTTGTTTGATGATAATTATTTTAGGGCTTATTCAACGGGTAATGATAAGATCTATTTTTATTGACAATTTAAATGTGTTTATTATCTTTGGTTATTCTCCTTTGTTTAGTGAAGTAAGTTATCTCTTTTGTGAGTACAGACGAAATTAAAGATATATAATTATAATTAAAATAAGTACCTGGGCGACCGAGCTCTGCTCTGGTGAAAATAGAGAATTTTCTTTTATTAGTAGGTATATGAAACTTCATACAAATTCCATGCTGCCATGTCATTATTCTAAGGTAGCCATCTTGTTCTAAACTTTGGGCGACCGAGCTCTGCTTGGGTGAAAATAAGGAGAAAATTAATTTTCCCAGATATGAGACCTAGCTAGATCGATTTTACGGCGCCGTAAACCCCAATATTGCAACTTTCATCGAAATCGTTAGAGCCGTTTTCGAGAACGTGACTAAAAAAAAAAAAGTAAATATCATTTAGTAGTATAGGATATTATTATTTCTATAAATGGTTAAACGTTTTTACATCATGACGCAGTCGTCAGCTCCTCATCGTTTTCTAATTAAAAAATATGAAGAATATAGTGTTTGTCTCATAATCTTATGCCTAACTAAAGTCCCCGTCACGAGAAGCTATAAATTTTGTAAACACACATTCAGGGGTTTGCAATCTTTGGGTAAAATAAAATAAAAACAGTTTTGTACTATTTTTTTACAGGGATATAATTATATTAACACACACATCTAATTACAAACAAACATTATAACCTAATCCGCGAAAACACCACAAACAAACAGGCGCATTCGAAACTCGAAAGACAGCAGAGACAACGTCAGCGTAAACTTACTTCAAAATCGTGGCCCAAATGTTTACGTTCCATGAATCAGATGCGTTCCAGTACCACAAAACCTTAGACGACAGCGCTTTATATCGCTAAAATATAACCCGATCAAGTGAAATTGCTCATTAGTTTCGTATAACACGTACGTTACTTTGACTTCATTGAATTTGGGATTATTTGTTATTGATTAAATTGTCGCTACGTAACTTGGTAGAAGTTCTTTATTTACAAAAATTATAGCTTCTCGTGACGGGGACTTTAGCGGAGGTTGCATGGAAATACCAAGCACGCTATAATCTCTACAGTACCTAACATTTATGTGTATTATTTCAACACACTTGTTTCTAATAGGACTAACCGTTAGAAGTCCAACTCATCAGTTTCACTCAAGATCACGCAGTTTATGCAATTTTCTTAGGGCTCTGCTAGAGACAGAAACTATTCGGACTAACCCGAAACAAACACGAGAAGAAATCCTTTTATCATAAATACATAGTGAAGTAGTGACTGCGTAATTTATGGCAGCTATCTGTAAACATAAAATAATAATATTCCATGAAAATATTAAATACAATTTCTGTCAAGTCCAACGACCTCGTTAGTCGAGAGACGACGTGTTTACGAGCTCACATCCGTCACTCAAATGTGGATGAGATTGTTAAAATATTGTAATTAGGGTTGGCAAGAGTTTTTGTACAAGGTAAAAAAATTATGTATAAATTCTTATTTTGTAACTAACAACCTGCCTCACCTTCACACGGGTGTAATGGCGACATGTAAAAACATCGAGATATATGTGCTAGATCTAAGTTAAATATAGGAACCCAACCCTCCCGGAATAAATGCTCTAAATAATGATAAGAACTGCTTTAAAATCCAGTTTGTAGTTGTGAAGATCTAAGCCGTCATAAATTCAAATTCAAAAGTCATTTATTCAAACCAGGCTGAGAATCAGCACTTTTCGAACGTCAAAATTACATAAGACAGTCCCCCAAAACGCTTTCGCTGGGAAGAAGTGGCGCAACAAACTCCCCAGCAGCACAGCTGTCTGTTCAAGTCAGTTCACACAGACATAAGAAACCTTTTATGTTATCTATAAATATAGATTATTTATATCAATATTGAAAAGCTGCTACAAGGCGAAGGCAGCTTGAAAGGGACGAGCTGGACAAAACAAACGACCGGTGGTCCACATTAGCACTGGGTCGCAAGCACTGGAACTCATGGGTAAAGGCCTTTGCCCAGCTGTGGGATGCGTAAAACAAGCGTAAGTGTGCGTTTCCACTGAAGCGGAGACGAACGGAGCCGAGCGGAGCTGAGCGGAGACGTGCAGGAATCGTCCAATAGGGATGATGACTAAAATATTTTATTGTCCGTCAGGTAGATGATTAAAAAATATTCCACACGTATTCTTTTTTGTTGAGTAATCAACAAATTACGGCGATACATTGAGCTTAAATGTTCCATGACGTCACGAGTATGTAGATTTATTGTGACGTAGTGACCCCCAGTCACCAACTTTAATACGTTTTATCCAATTCATTTTTTTATATATGATAAAGCAAAAAATACGTGTTTATAATTTTTTTAATATCTGACTGACGGACTAAATAGAATTTCTTTTTTTTTGACCCACGCATCATCCCTATTACAGACAAGACGAGAGTCGCGGTGGGGATTTCAACCATTATGATTGGTCGATTCCTGCAGGTCTCCGCTCAGCTCCGCTCAGTTCCGCTCATCTCCGCTTCAGTGGAAACGCAGCGTAAGTGTGTGCGTGTGCGAGTGTTGCGCGCCAAGCGAGCGTCGCTAAGTAAGTATTCTCATTGATGGCTCTTGTCGATGCGACAAAAGAGTTCTCGCTAGTGGTATGAACAGCCAGCGATCAACTAGTAACATACGTATCTGTTTTACTTGCACGGGACCTGCAATCTTTTGTACGTTTCTTGGGCGTGAAAATCGTGGCGACATTCTCGTTGGCAGTAGGACAGGTGCCTTAGGTTTCATTGCGTAACCATTGACATCAAAATATCGCACTCGCCTTGGTTCCGTATAAATACTAAAAAAATAATAGAAACAGGAGTACTGAACATTGCAGCTCATTCATTTTTCTATTCACGCGTTCACTACAAAAATGGTTGTGATTTTTAGCTCCAAAATCTGCTTAGTGTGAAAACAGAGCAATCATGGAGATAGTTCTTTTTTAGACATTGTTTTTCCATTCAAAACTACATTTTTATGATCCTTCACTGAAGATATATTGAAAATATTGTCATAGATCTTCTTCATTGCCTCTTGTATCTTCAAACCTTCTTGCTTCTTCCCATTGTCACAATCGTAAAGTTTAGGCACTAGTTCAGAAAAACGACCTACGTCTATCCTTCATTTCAGTAAACCTAGAGAAGTAATAACTCCATTATCAAACTGTTGCGAAACACTACTTAAGCCAAGTGAACGAAATTTTCAAATGCCAAGTTTTATGACATTATCATATCAGTCCCCAAAGGAAAATAATCCTCAGAATAAACATTACCTTCAGCAAAAATCTTATACAAACATCCATAACAAATTCCATCCGACTATAATCCCCTTGCCATTCAAAACGACGCCCGTGGGAAGCCATTTCAGCGCAGCCCTATTCACTCGGAACAATGCTCGACAAAATAAATCCAAAAAGAAAAACATCAGAACACAGCTCACCTATTCGGTTATAAAGTTTCCCGAATTCGTCAACCCTAGTTGTGATTCGGGGCAGGGGTGGCCACAATGTGGCGTGTTTGCAATAAAAGAGCAATGCGGTGCACAGCGGCCGAATCCGACGCAATATTTGGCACCGTCGAACTATAGAGCTGTTGGTGCAATAGAAGCGACGTAGGGACTATTTAGAGGACAGAAACTGATTGTCTAAACTGGCCTAAATAGGCTGACTTTTGAGGTTATAAGATTGATTGATCCATTTTTGAAGTGGTGGTCTTTAAGTTACATTAGCTTTATGGATATAGGGAACGTCTATGGAATACACAGCAGTTGATAATTCTTACTGTAGCAACCTTTTCCTGCCACCAAATAGCATGTTATTTTTCGTTATACCGGGTAATTCGTGGAACAAGCACTGCAGAAATGGGGACTTTTCAATTCCTTTCTAATGGCCCAATCAAACGATACGTGGAACATGTTACAAGTTTATGTGAGATATGGTATTTTATCTCAAGAAGCGACGCGCGCTTTACTTGTGTATACACACTGTGAATGTGTGTGTAAGTGCAGGAGCTCTCGCCACCGTCCGAGACGTGTGTGTGTGCGCGTGTGTGTTATGTGCTGATGCTACTTATCTTGTCTTCACGCACACATTCATAACGTGTTTTGTACACTTGGTTACCACAAGTAAAGCGCGCGTCGCTTCATGAGATAAAAATATTGTACGAGAGACTAAAGATTAGAAGAGAGTACCTAACTGAAAAAAAAGCAGCTGCTCAGCAAAACTAAAAGGCAGGATTTTTGTATAATCAAAATAGGAAAAGATGAAATAAGTTTTATCAAAAGCGTATAGCATCTTGCCTCAAAGAAAGCAAAATATCATCGACCCAGCTTATTCGATTTCCCTCTCCTACAAAGAAGGAATGTTTGGAATTCATTAGCCGCATATTTTTGTGTCAACCCTAGTTATGATTCAGGGAGTGCGGTGTCGCAATCCCGACGGGAATCCTGCGACGGTTTTCTTAGGGCTGCAAGAAATTGATAAAATTATTATTAGCTGCTTGCTTTCTTCAAGTCTATATTTATATCGTTTTGGTGGCGTTGTTTTACGATGCTTATCAGGTGGTATTTATGTCATGGGTAGGTAAATGAATTACCTATTGTTGATTTTGGAGAACATCTTATACAAGTTATCAGTTCATAGCAGCATTATCTTATTAGCTGTAATGAGAACACAGTGCGATTGCGATCACCAATTCGTTCGCCAGACTTGGCGATTATAATAAGTATCTACCTGGGCGACAGAGCTCTGCTCTAGTAAAAATAGAGAATTCTCATTTAATAGTATAGGATAGTTCATACTAATCCCATATATAGTACATACTAATTCCAAGCTGCCATGTCATTATTCTCATGTCATTATTCATTAGCTTGTTACAATACAGAGAAAACGCATTTTCCCAGATATGAGACCTAGCTAGATCGATTTTTTGTCCCCGTAAACTGTATTGCAACTTTCATCGAAATCGTTAGAGCCGTTTTCGAGAACGTGAGTATTTATTACATAAATAGTCTTTATTCATAATCAGTGATCGGAGTAGGTAGATTGATTTGGGGTCAAT
The DNA here is from genome assembly GCA_963680765.1 of Agrochola lychnidis. NCBI lineage: Eukaryota > Metazoa > Arthropoda > Insecta > Lepidoptera > Noctuidae > Agrochola > Agrochola lychnidis. The sequence goes on along the minus strand of OY796869.1, from coordinate 13,827,825 downwards.
GAACTGGCACGTATATAATATTAGTATGGATATGCCTCCGGGATTCCGGGATTTTGAAATTATTAAGTTTTTTTTAAGAAATTTAAAATGTTGTATTTTTAATAGTATATAAAAAACTATGGTATGGCTAAACTTGATTAAAAAGTAACAAACGTAAAGTGGGATTCTATTAATAATAGATACTGTGATGCGTAAAAAATAATACTTCCGAAGTATTATTTTTTTGTAAACACGACTGTGCTCTTTATTTAGATAAGGTTACAGACCAATGTTCCACACAAGTATTTTTTTTTCCACGAAGGCGATCTTGTTCAAGTCTTCACTTCTGTCGACACTACCGGAGTGCCACCACTTTTCTATTTACTTTAAACAGCTCTATTTGCAAACTAAATCGAAATTTAAATGAAATCTTTGTAAAGTTTTCCTCCTTGGTTGCCATATGTGTCGAAATAAAAAGTTCCTTCCATTTTTAGGGTTCCGTAGTAAACAAGGAACCCTTATAGTTTCGTCATGTCCGTCTGTCTGTCTGTCCGCGGTCTAGCTCCAAGACCCTTTGTACTAGAAAGCTGTATTTTGGCATAGGTATACATATTAATTACGTCGACAAAGTGGTAAAACAAAATTATGAAAAACATTTTTTTTTAGGGTACCTCTCATACACGTAAAGTGGTGATGTTTTATTTTTTTAACCCATGGTGATCATGGGGTATCATTGGAAAGGTCCTTTAAAAACATTATGAGTTTGTGAAAACCATTTTTGGATCTAGCGATCCGTTTGCGAAATATTAAGCTTTAAAGTGCTAACTTTTGTTAGAGTCAAGTGTTCCCCCCCCCCCTGCTGGCTGAATGGTTGGTTTTGGGTGTGTGAAAAAAATCACAAAAGTAGTTTATATAACGAAATTTAAAGGAAAACTATCACAGCTAAGTAGGCTTTACAAGTTAACGAGTAATAATCGACCAACTTAACTTTGCAGTTGCTAAAACATGTTTTCCCATACATTCCGTATGGGAGAACATATTTTTCAACTACAAAGTTAAGTTTGTTTTTGGGATAAATTCATCCCAACTACGGAACCCTTCATTGTGCGTGGTCCGACACGCACTTGGCCGATTTTTAATTACACGACAAATATGAGTTTTCATAGACAATTTATTCGGCTGCTAAACACAACAGATATGGATTTGCATATTAACATTGCTGGCCACCTGCTCGCATGTATTTGACCAGTAGAGCATTTTAATATCTCGAAAGAGGTTGTCAAACTAATTATAATATTTTTGTATTTCCAAGCATGTTTGAGAAAAATCACTATTTCTCCCTGTCGAGTCTAAATCACATCAGATCTGCTTACCAACGGCATCGGGAAGAGAGATTGTTGCAATATTGAAAACTTTACATTTGAACGGTAGCGCGGGCCGGTGTTGCAAGTTTGTTCATTTTCGTACTCATATCGCAAAAAATGGCAGCAATGGACCCAATTTCGTTTTTAATATTTAAGCTTCCGTTTTGAAACCAGGCTTTGTGGATAACACGGGGTCTGGCTAATTGATGACGACGGACCTGGGTCCCTAAATTAAAAACGAATCATTCAATCTACAAATAGTAAAAGTTAGAACATTAGGCCCTTGGTACACGTCACGGGTTCTTTACGGTACGGTGTATAAACCGCGCCGTAGAAAAAACGTGTCTGTCAACAAATTTCCATAGTGATACAACACTGACGACCGTGCCTACATACGGCGAATAAACCGTTGTTTTTCACGGCAAGAAAAACGTGTGTGTGTACATAGGGCTTAAAAGACCATGTTCTAAGGCTTAGAACATGGTCTTTTACCTTAACTAAAGCGGCTTTTACTTGAATAATTATAGTTTCTCAACCGAGATCCCTTCTTTTAAAAATGAGAAATTATGTGTAAAAACTTATGCGTAAGCTGTTATGCGTAAATAATATTATACGAAAATATAATTAGGACAAACAAAAGTATGGCAAGTTATATTAGGTCTTAAAATTTTATGCAAATGAATAGGGAACCTTCTCAACCAACAAAAAGCGAGAATGTCATTGGATGTGTAGAAATACAGGGCGATTTACTATTATCACAATCATGATGTGTCTACTCAAATGTCCTTTCTTTGGTTTTTTTCGTCGAGTTGTTGAGCTCCATAAGCTCCTTGAGCTCGACTCAGAAGTCGCGGTCCACGATAACTGACAAATGCTTGCACCGACTGGACATGTCCACTCAAATCTGTGTGGTTCTTTCCTCAAAAGACCATTAATTTCAGACACTAATCCTCTCTGATATGGCCTGACCAAGGTTATGTCTGGACTTTAAAAGAGACTGCGACCTCTGAGTTTGTTTCGGCCTTTCTTCTCAAAGTAGGTAGTTAGATAAGAAACGCCGAACTCTTCTAGCTTATTTTTTTTTTTGGAACGATGTTCTTTATCGCGGCTTGTAAACTTTCAGAAATCGTCACGCTAAAAAGTGTTAATACTTGCGACTGTCTTCTTCTAATTCAAAGAGAAATAAAGAGAGAGACAGAGAGCGAACGCCGGTAGAAAAAAAAGAAAAGAAAAGAGTAAAGTGATTACAGTGTTGTGAGATAAAATTGTACACATCGGCCCGAGTACACTGCATGCCGGAGGGAGAGATAAAGTGTGAATTTGGTCAAAATGAAAATCTAAGATGGCGGCTCCGAAAATTTTCAAATTTTTCGTCTTGGGTGTCGTTGTCATAGTTTTCGAGGGTGCTAAAGCCGATACGAGGTCAAAATGTAAATCCAAGATGGCGGCTGCAAAAAAATTGTTTTTTTTAATCATACGTGAGGAAGTACTTCGATCCTGACGGGACACTGCAACGGCACACTTTTTTTTAATATGACGTTTAAAGGTGATTCTGAATTTCTGATATCCTATTTACAGAATAAACAATTTCATTTCATTTCTACTCATCGTGTAAACGAGGAACTAAATTCTGAAATTACTGGGGTGCGTAACAATTTAAAGAGCCTTTATACGCACCTAATACAGGTATCTATAAACAAACATACGGCGCACCTTGGGCTGTCACATCCACGTTTCCATACAAATTGTTCCATTTCTTCGTCAAACATCTGTTACAATGTCAACATCCTGCTAAACAGTGTAAAACTGAGGAACATTATTCAGAACGAGTACATATTGTTATTATGTATATGTATGTACTCGCTTTGCCAAGTGTTTCAGTATGTGTACACTTCCTTTAAATAATTGCGTGTTGACAGACTAAAGACTTGAACGAAAATGTTTTCAATGAAAATGGTACTTGTCGTTTTATTTCTTTCCGCTGTCTTTCTTAAGTTGTCAAGTAGACTTATGAATAAATGGCTTTGGAAGAGGTACATAGATTATATTGGTAAAGTCTAGATATGTTAGCCAGAAAGGTATAAAGTACCATCGAAGAAACGCATACCTAAGCAGTTTCAAATCAAAATCCCGTGCACACGACCCTTTTTTTCGTAGGAAAGCGTTACTATATCGGCCGAGCGCTGCAAGCGGGAATAGTCCTTACGGACTTCGGTGTATAGTTATGCGTTTCTTCGATGGTACTATACCGTGTTAATGTAGTGACGAATTCTCAGTTGTTGGTACCATCTGACGGCCAACTCTAGCACGCTCATTGGTCAAATCAAACAGCGCGCACTTCCCCGGCTTCTTGTTATACACTTCCATCGTTTTTCACGAAATCAGTCCCACAAATTGCAGGAAAGTGAGAGAAAATATGTTTCACGTCAAAAATAAGCATTTTTGTAAAGTACATGCCCTAAACTGAACAAAAATCGCTGCAAACTGCTTAATCACTCTGCTTATATCTAAAGTTATATACGACGGAAACAATATCGCGCCACCGTTTGGCGTCCTATTAAAAACCGTTCAGGCCGCAATCACAGAGTAAAAAGGTACAGAAGGTCAGCTTCATAAATAAAGAGCCAAAACGAACGACGAAGATCGCCGTACGTACGCGTACGAACGGCGATCTTCGTCTATCTCGGTCGAATGCCAGTCGCGACTTCGCGACTGCACTTACACTCACTGTACGAGAAGTGTGTCTATGTGTATAATATGTTCCGAAAGTTTATGACAAAAGAGTAAACAAACCCTGTTCATGTTAAATTCTTACGCAATTACTCGCTAAAGCGAATTATTAACAAACAAGCCTTTGCTCCGTGTGGAGGTCGGAAATTATCCCACGAGAACGTAATACTGGGATAAAATCGTATCTTATGTTAACACTTAGGATACTTTTTATCTCAGTAATACGTCCAGGTTATAAACTATCATCAAATCTGTTTGGCCGTTTTTGCGTGATTGAGTCGACATCCAAATATACAAACTTTCATATTCATTTTAAATATGCAATTGATTACAATTACGAAAATATATAGACGAAAATTTTGGTCATAAAATTAACCTCAATTCATCATCTGCCGCTTTTCCCAACTATGTTGGGGTCGGTTTCCAGTCTAACCAGATGCAGCTGACCAAAATTAACCTCAAATGTTAAATGAAAATATATATAGGTATGTTGATTTAAAATTAGAACTTCTGATTTAAGCATTCAAAATAATCAATTCAAAGCTCTCAATTTATAATTGGCACTACAAATTGGCTTCCACACACAGTTACGTTTTCAATACCTTTGTTTTTTTTTTGAGATACTTTTAGCACCATACTACGTCAGTTTTTGCTCGTTGTTCGGAGTTAACCTTCTGAACCTATCTATGTTGTGCCCAAATGTTCCCGCCTCATTTGCATACGCCCCTTGCTCACCGAATTTAATACTTTGCTGGAGTACCGAAAGAATAGCTGTTCTTAAATATAAGGAATTTAAATAAAGTTTGTTTTGATACTCGTTATAAGTAACAGGTTGATTTTTTCTAAGGGAAAATGAACATTGTTTAACTTTACAGATAGATAGCAAAAAAAAAAAAATCTTTTCAGTTATTTCATCGCCAACTAGCGAATGCCTTTTAAATTATTTTTTATGAGGTGCCTTTTCTGGCGTGCACACAACAACGTACCAAAGTTTCATCACAATCGGTCAAGCTATTTTCTAGTTTTTGCAAGACTAACGCACGGCAATTGATTTTTATATAAATACATTAAATTATTAATAGTGGGAATATTTAGGGTGAGGACAACGTTTAAAAAAAAGTGTTTATACCGCGTACACCACTAATTCCCCAAAATTACCAGTTTAAGCGCGTTCAGTTTCCTGTGAGCGTATGCTTTGCAATAAACAAGTCACAGGGGCCGACACCGAAGGCTGAAATTTGCGGGTTTCGACCTCAGGACAAGATGCTTCTCACACGGACAACTGTACGTCACTTGCTTAAAAGTGACCATTCCTGACTCTCAGTATATTTTGGCTGCTAAAAATAAAACTACAGACAGAGTATACAGGGAAATTTTATAAAAATCTGGCAGTTATTGTATGTAGTACATTGTGTTGTCTTACGACTTCCACGCGAACGAAGTCTAAACACAAAACCATACAAAAACACCTACCCTTGAAGTTACCAATCCCTGAGGTGTTACGTAACCATACTTAACACTTTCCCCAAGCATCTATAACGTACACCACGTCGTAAACAAAGTAACCAACTTTGTAAACAAATCAAATTATTAATTAATTTATGCAAAATCTAAATACGGCCTCATTTAAATGAGCATTAGAACGCTCCGGTAACTTTCAAACGTAATAAAATATTCTTAAGGACAATCGGTGAACGCTTTTAAGTTATTGACGCCGTATTGATAGATACTTACTGACAAAGTTTTGATTACAGATATAGCTTAGTAAGTACTAAGTGACGCATATGTAATCAACTGATTTCCTAAAGCTATACTAGCTTATATTATATTAGCTATACTTTTTGTAAATATTAAAAATTGTTCTGGCTACTATTATGTTTTTTTATAATTTTGTTCTGTTTATGTCGAAAAAATAAAATCTTTTAAGTGTCCACCGCCGTCGCTGCAAGAATGCCATTTTAAATATTATATTTATATAAACATTTAGGACTAGTATTGAATTTATTTTATTTTTGATTTGTTATTTCATATTTCACTATATGCTGCACCGGTTGACGTCATCACAACAGCGCCGGCTGTCGCTGAAAACCAGCGCTGTGCCTCTGTCTCGCATGGGGTCGCAGCTTTATGCTGAGCGATGGCCGTTTTGCGTGGATGTGACGCAAATTTTCCCCCAATTTGTTATTTACGTGTTTTTATTTTTATTTGCGTTATATTAACCGCAAATAAACGAATTTTCTTTCTTTTCTTTCAAAGAATTGACGCACATGCTAATGCATGTGCGTCAATTCTTTCTTCTTTTCTCAGTACTTCTGGCGATAGGTTCGCCACTTCTATGATTTTACGACGTAATTTTTTACATTTGTGAACTTCACAAATGTCAAAGTCACAATGACTAAACATTCCATATGTTTAAATGAGAGCATCTTCCCAAGATGCATCACCTAGCATATCGCTGACGATTTAGGAATTGATACAAAATTTACAGTAGATACATCAAAATTAGAACTCAAGACAAAACAAGAACAAGACACAAGATCACAAGAAACAAGACAACCAAGAAAAGATCTTAAGAAGAAGAAGAAGTAGATACTAGCGAACCACATATGAAAAATAGGTTTTTAATCATTGAAACGAAACTGTATGACACTGATGTTGTCGCTGCGAATCGCAACTTGTGAAAACTCCACTTCAATTCTACCACATCCCCCTTTGATTGGTCAATAGCTTGCATGCGGGCTATGTTGTATTTTTCGATAAATCGTGCCCCAATATTCTCCGAGTGAGTTTTACCCATAGAATATTAACCTCGTTCAGGCCCATAATATCTCTATCAAAATAAGCTTTTGTATCTACCCATTGCGCCTTCTCTAATACGCACAAGTCATCAGACAACACTCGTAACATAGTGCAAGATTAGCACATTCAGCAAGACAAATGTAGCTGTAAAACATCAACACATCCGTCCGCCGCGCCGGCATTTTATCATGATTATTACATACACAAAACTATCATTTGGAGTTTTTCTTGAATGCTTTAATAGCCATTCATAATCAGCCTACAATGTTCCTACTGCTGGGATACATCCACCACGCGGGCCTAGAGCGGGTTGGTAGATGTCTCATGTCTTCGAATATTTGGTTCTAGGGCATGCCGGTTTCATCACAATGTTTTTCTTCACCGTTTTGAGAGCAGCGGTGATGAAATAATTTACACAAAGTAAAACGTCTATCTGGGTTTGAACCAACGACCTACAACTCGTAAGTAAAGGACGTTACCACTGGGGTCACCACTGTTCTAATATAATAGTCATTCACTGGAAGTGAAAAATCTCCAAAACCTAATTATTTTACACTGAAGGGTCATTTGTATCAAAATACTTAATAACTGCTTACGTATGAATCAGAATTGATCAAGACGTACATTAAATTAATGAAACATTTCATTTCGTGTCGTTTCGCGTCCGTGACGGACATGGAGCAAGCGAATGTCGATATTCAATGTGGAGTTACCACAGAGCTTAGCAGCGTTGAGAGACGACAGTACTAATTAAATTCGTGACGTTTCTGTGACGGACCGCCTTATAAGCTGTACGTTTCTAAAGGGGAGAGATTAGTCCAAAACCGGGTATGGGGGTAAAACCGGGACAAGACAGTTTGGTCTCCTACATGTTTACGCGCGCGTTTACTTGCTGCGGCTAGCCATTCTGTTAACTTAACAAACATTCAATAGCGTTGATACACGCTACGTAAAAGAAATTTAAAAAAAAAATCATGGTAACTTGATGAAATATTCCTTAAATATATAAGTATAAATAATGAAAAATGGTTTCATTATACTCATATATCAAGGGGAGTGAAAATTGTTTCCTAGCAAAGATTAAAGTGTAAATGAACAAAAGTAAAGTTTTGAATGCGCAATGTTTATGGCTTATTTTTGTCTTTGTCGGGGTACTACCTAGCACATTTATTATTTATTAATTAATAGAAGAACCAACAGCTATAACAAATGGATAACAGTTGTTTAAGAAACATAGAGCCAATTACAGGTTCTCACGGGTAAAAACAGGCAAAATTAGTAGAAATCATAGGATCACTAACAAGCACGATAAAAAAGATTAAGTATACATATTATTAATTATAATATATAAGGTACAATAAGCACTATGCACTTTAAAAAAAGTCAGCGTTCAGCCGAGCGCGTGCAGAATAGGTTTTGGTTGTAAATGGGTCAAATGAGAACTCTTTACAAAGAATATTAAAGTCCTTACTCGCTCGCGCCATGTATGAGTTTTGCCTGTAGTTAGAAGAGGTAAAAAGAATGGAGATAGGTGGATTAAATCTAATTGATCTCTGAGGAACATTGAAACGTAGTTTATCTAGGAGATCAGGGCAGTCAATCTCATTAGATATAATTTTTAAAAGGAAAGTGCAATCTGCTGTATTATATTTATTATAACAAACAAACTCACTTGCGCACTTATAATATTAGTTACGATTAGGATAGTTAGGATATGCCTTAGCGTCCCGATTTTACCACTCTTTCCCAAAATGACGTTTGAAAATACGACATTTTGTGTGTCGTAGTGCAAGTGAACGGTAACACGTTAAGAGGAGGCTCCCTAAATTGTATGTTAATTTGCATTAATATTCTGAAAAAGTCACGCATACAATCAAAATGGAACTTTAGTATATGATTCATTGGATCTTTTTCTTTCCATACAATAAGACAGTTACGTAATTGGAACATTTTCGATCGATTCATTTTTTTTCGAAAATCATGTCTTTTTTTAAGATTATTTGAAACAAAAACAAGATTATTCGGCTTTTATGTCTAAAATAATTACTGGCAGTAAGAAAATATAGTTTATTATCCAAATATAAGATATTTTTTCTCTAGATCAATTTACTAGTTTAGTTGTAAACGAAATAAGAATTGAGACTTACGACATTTAGTTCCGTGCTCGAACACGACCAAAGAGCGCACGCGATATTCAACTTTATTGTTGACTAGCTTCTGCCCGCGACTTCGTTCGCATGGAAATCGTAAGACATCACAATATACTACAATAATAGCCATATTTTTATAAAACTTCCCTGTATACTACGTTTGTAGTTTTATTCTCAGCAGCCAAAATATACAGAGAGTCAGGAATGGTGACTCGGGAGCAAGCGACGTAACAGTTGTCCGTGTGAGAAGCAGCTTATCCTGAGGTCGACAACCGCAGTCTTCAGCCTTCAGTGTCTGCCCCTGTGATTTGTTGATCGCAAAGCATACACTCCCAGAGAACTGCACGCGCTTTAACTGGTAATTATGGGGAATTTGTACTTTATACGCGCTATAAACACTGTCTCACCATCGCCACAACCTGTTAGAATTTCCACCTCGATGACGTTTCTCTGCAAAGACATGACTTTGAGCTGGTTTCCGTTACACAGATATACAACCGGAAGTCCACTTGCCATTTGTGAATTGAGAAATTCTACGGGGTGATATTTGGCATCATCTTCCTCCACATCAGTATTAATGGAGGTGTATATATATCACTTCACTCCCTTCAATTTGTGAGAGAATACTGTGGTTGATCGCTGCAGCTTGATCATCTTCGGAGTTAAAACGGAAATACGCCTAAGAATTCTCTTGGTACGGTATTTGACTAATATCCTCGTATATCAGACGAATAAGATCTTCTAAAGTGGGATCTACTCTACCAAAAGTCTCTAGTAGAGTGCTTTCACCAACTTTTAGAAGAACATCGGAGAATACTTGAGCATTTGAATTACCGCCAAGCCGAGGTCGTATGATGATGGTCAAGCGCAGTTTATGAACTCCGCCGCCTTCTCTCGCCTTTTCAACGAAGTATTCACTTTTTTTGTTAAAACTGTGACACCACCCATCATATCTTGGTTTCTGCGGATGTCCTGCAGGGTACTGTTTACAGTTTCCACTGCTTTCCTTTTTGCCATAATGCATTCATCCCATACGACGAAGCGCAATCCCCTAAGCACACATCCCTTGTTACTGTTGCGTGACACCCCACAAACAGTCGTTTCGTTGCTCTCTAAATCGATGGGAATCTTAAACATGACGTGCGCTGTTTTGCCACCAGGAAGCAGTGTGGCAGCGATTCCAGAAGATCCACACACATACATATTTTAAAATCGCTTGGACAAATCTGTTGTCAAAATCTGTAAAAAAAACATTTTATTCCTACAGTCTTTTGCTCTAAAATGATCAGAATACAACCTAGAATGTTTTGTGACTGTAAAGTACTTGTAACTTAGTAGTTTCCCATAGCTTACGAAGTTTTCCATTTTTTGTGAATTAATACATTCTATGAACTATTACATTCACAATCCAAAAAAAAAATCGTTTTACAAAAGGAGTTTAAAAAAAACAGATGTAAATCGAACTTACTACCCCGGGCGGCCTACCACCAGCTCATAAAGCAGTATTATTTTAATGTTACTTCAGTGGGAGAAAGAGATGGAGCTATACATCCTGTAGAGCTTTATCTCTTTCCCACACTGAAGTAAACTAAAGTAATATTAAAATAATACTGCTTTTGAGCTGGTGGTAGGCCCTCAGGACTTCAAATCATTCGTCCAACCGCTTACTTATTCGCTTTGTTGAAAGTTAGCTGAAATAGCCGTTCCTATATAAAAGGTAGCGTGATGATAATCATTTAAAAAGTTAAATCGGTAACTACCTATCTACAATATCCCAACCTTTTGGCGTGTCCTTTTACAATTTGCAGAGAAAAATACGAACATGATGTAATATTGCTCATCCCCCATAGCAAATAGCGTGATAGTTTATGCCCTACAGTTGGAACAGACAAACATTCTAAAAACTTTATTTTCCGCATAAGAATCGATCCCAGACCTCGTAGCAATAACTTTCTTTAAAAAAAATTAACTTCGCTACGATTTTATTATATCTATAGATTATAGGTACATAATCAAAAAAAATAATAATCGTATAACAAAATCTGAAAAAAAAGAAAAAAAACCGTAGGTGGGAATCGAACTTACAACCCCATGTTTGCAAAGCAACCGCCCAACCGCTGAGCTAATTGCTTTGTTGAAACCTGTCTAAAATAGCCGTTCCTATATATTTCATGATTGACTGCTTAGTTCCATAAAGGTATAGCGTGATGATAATCATTTAAAAAGTTAAATCGATAACCATCTACAATATCCTAAAATTTTGGCGCGTTTTTTTTCCAAAAATACGAACATAATATAATATTGCTCGTCCCCCATAGTAAATAGCGTGATAGTTTATACCCTATAGTTTGACCAGACTTATAGGGAACACCTATGCAAAATTTTAACAGAATCTATCCGGTAGAATTTGCGTCATGCTAGAACATAAAAATACAACATAATGTAATATTGCTCGTCTCCCATAGTAAATAGCGTGATAGTTTATACCCTATAGTTTGATCAGACACACAGGGAATATCTATGCAAAATTTTAACAGAATCTGTCTGGTAGAATTTGCGCCATGCTGGAACATACATACAGACAAACAGACAAAAATTCAAAAAAAAATATTTTCGGCATTAGAATCGATCCTAGACCTCGTAGCAATTACTTTTTTTCAAAAATATTCAATGTACAGTTTTGACTTCGCTACGATTTTATTATATGTATAGATAAGACAGTTACGTAATTGGAACATTTTCGCTCGATTCATTTTTTTCGAAAATCATGTCTTTGTTAAAGATTGTTTGAAACACAAGATTATTCGGCTTTAATGTCTAAAATAATTATTGGCAGTAAGAAAATGTAGTTTAATAACCAAATATAAGATATTTTTTTCTCTAGATCAATTTATACCTAAAATTAGTTATAAACGAAATAAGAATTGAGACTTACGACATTTAGTTCCGTGCTCGAACACGATCAAAGAGCGCACGCGATATTCAACTTTATTGCTGATGTATTAGCGTTTAGTACATAGTGGAGTGGTGGGGTGCACTGGGGCGGAGTTTGCGTGGAAATTGTTTTTGGAGTGCCTGGTCTTAAGTTTGTATGGAATATGTTGACAATGCCGCCTCTAGCAGCGGCCGAGGCGGCTCCGTATTCTGTGGGAGTTACGAATGGTTAAACGTAACTTTTACCTTTGAAGGAAAGTTTTCTAACATCATTATCATTCCAAGCAATTAGGTAATGTTATGAATGGATCAGAAATTATCTATTCAATAATTATGACCTTACATTTTTAGAAAAATTCCGTAATCTATACATATAATAAAATCGTAGCGAAGTCAAAACTGTACATTGAATATTTTTGAAAAAAAGTAATTGCTACGAGGTCTAGGATCGATTCTAATGCCGAAAATATTTTTTTTAGAATTTTTGTCTGTTTGTCTGTTTGTCTGTTTGTCTGTATGTATGTTCCAGCATGGCGCAAATTCTACCGGACAGATTCTGTTAAAATTTTGCATAGATATTCCCTGTGCGTCTGGTCAAACTATAGGGTATAAACTATCACGCTATTTACTATGGGGGACGAGCAATATTACATTATGTTGTATTTTTATGTTCTAGCATGACGCAAATTCTACCGGATAGATTCTGTTAAAATTTTGCATAGCTGTTCCCTATAAGTCTGGTCAAACTATAGGGTATAAACTATCACGCTATTTACTATGGGGGACGAGCAATATTATATTATGTTCGTATTTTTGGAAAAAAACGCGCCAAAATTTTAGGATATTGTAGATGGTTATCGATTAAACTTTATAAATGATTATCATCACGCTATACCTTTATGGAACTAAGCAGTCAATCATGAAATATATAGGAACGGCTATTTTAGACAAGTTTCAACAAAGCAATTAGCTCTACGGTAGGGCGGTTGCTTTGCAAACATGGGGTTGTAAGTTCGATTCCCACCTACGGTTTTTTTTCTTTTTTTTCACATTTTGTTATACGATTATTATTTTTTTTGATTATGTACCTATAATCTATAGATATAATAAAATCGTAGCGAAGTTATTTTTTTTAAAGAAAGTTATTGCTACGAGGTATGGGATCGATTCTTATGCGGAAAATAAAGTTTTTAGAATGTTTGTCTGTAGCAACTGTAGGTCATAAACTATAACGCTATTTGCTATGGGGGATGTGTTCGTATTTTTCTCTGCAAATTGTAAAAGGACACGCCAAAAGGTTGGGATATTGTAGATAGGTAGTTACCGATTTAACTTTTTAAATGATTATCATCACGCTACCTTTTATATAGGAACGGCTATTTTAGCTAACTTTCAACAAAGCGAATAAGTAAGCGGTTGGACGAATGATTTGAAGTCCATGATTTGTGAATTTTAATATTACTGGATGTATAGCTCCATCTCTTTCTCCCACTGAAGTAACATTAAAATAATACTGCTTTATGAACTGGTGGTAGGCCGCCCGGGGTAGTAAGTTCGATTTACATCTGTTTTTTTTTAAACTCTTTTTGTAAAACGAGTTTTTTTTGGATTGTGTTGTAAGTTCATAGAATGTATTAATTCACAAAAAATGGAAAACTTCGTAAGCTATGGGAAACTACTAAGTTACAAGTACTTTACAGACACAAAACATTCAAGGTTGTATTCTGATCATTTTAGAGCAAAAGACTGTAGGAATAAAATGTTTTTTTTACAGATTTTGATAGCAGATTTGTCCAAGCGATTTTAAAATATGTATGTGTGTGGATCTTCTGGAATCGCTGCCACACTGCTTCCTGGTGGCAAAACAGCGCACGTCATGTTTAAGATTCCCATCGATTTAGAGAGCAACGAAACGCCTGTTTGTGGGGTGTCACGCAACAGTAACAAGGGATGTGTGCTTAGGGGATTGCGCTTCGTCGTATGGGATGAATGCATTATGGCAAAAAGGAAAGCAGTGGAAACTGTAAACAGAACCCTGCAGGACATCCGCAGAAACCAAGATATGATGAGTGGTGTCACAGTTTTGACAAAAAAAGTGAATACTTCGCTGAAAAGGTCGACTCTATGGTCGAGAGTTCATAAACTGCGCTTGACCTTCATCATACGACCTCGGCTTGGCGGTAATTTAAATGCTCAAGTATTCTCCGATGTTCTTCTAAAAGTTGGTGAAAGCACTCTACCACTCTTGGTAGAGTAGATCCCACTTTAGAAGATCTTATTCGTCTGATATACGAGGATATCAGTCAAATACCGTAGCAAGAGAATTCTTAGGCGTGTTTCCGTTTTAACTCCGAAGATGATCAAGCTGCAGCGATCAACCACAGTATTCTCTCACAAATTGAAGGGAGTAAAGTGATATACACCTCCATTAATACTGATGTGGAGGAAGATGATGCCAAATATCACCCCGTAGAATTTCTCAATTCACAAATGGCAAATGGACTTCTGGTTGTATATCTGTGTAACGGAAACCAGCTCAAAGTCATGTCTTTGCAGAGAAACGTCATCGAGGTGGAAATTCTAACAGGTTGTGGCGATGGTGAGACAGTGTTTATAGTGCGTATAAAGTACAAATTCCCCATAATTACCAGTTAAAGCGCGTGCAGTTCTCTGGGAGTGTATGCTTTGCGTCACTTGCTCCCGAGTCACCATTCCTGACTCTCTATATATTTTGGCTGCTGAGAATAAAACTACAAACGTAGTATACAGGGAAGTTTTATAAAAATATGGCTATTATTGTAGTATATTGTGATGTCTTACGATTTCCATGCGAACGAAGTCGCGGGCAGAAGCTAGTTATCATAATAAAGTACCTACATATTGTTTTATTTACGGAGATTAGTTATACATATTTCCAAAGTAGTGATAGCCTGGTGGTGTGGCCGTCGGACTGCCAAGTCATAGGTCTCGAGTTCGAACCCAAGGCACGCACTTATGACTTTTCGAATTCATGTGCGTATTGTATAATTATCACTCGCTTCATTAACGGTAAAGGAAAACATCGTGAGTAAACTGGCATGCCAGAGAGATATTTCTCGACGGTATGTGAAGCTAAGTCAAAGACCCATGGGCGGCATAAAAACTCTGACACCAGGTTAATCGGGAGGGAGCGGAGGGCGTTGGCGGTTCGATGCAATATGGTAGCCCGCAGGTTTGCGCGTTGTAGTAAGGATGTAAAAGTCTCGCTTTTCAAGGCATACTGCCAAACGTTCTACATTGTGGGTGAAATATACTCAGAGAGCCTACAACGTCCTTCGCGTACAGTATAATAATGGATTTAGGATGTTGATGGGGCTTCCGCGTTTCTGCAGCGCTTCGCAGATGTTTGCGGAAGCCCGTGTTGACGATTTTCATGGTATTATGAGGAAGAGAACAGCGTCAATAATGGGTAGGTTGCGCGGAATCTCCAACAGCATCTTAAAAACATTATTAGACAAAATGGACAGTCCATTTATAAGGCACTGGGTACGGAGTCACGTGCCAACGTGTGTTGGGCCACGTCAGTTTTAGTTGTTTTAGTTTGTAAAAGTTTACTAACATAGTTTTTAAGTCATTGTTACTAACACTATATGGATTGTGTGTACTTGTGTGTGTAGTCCGAAATAAAGAATAATTTAATTTATTATTATTAATCAGTAACCAAACGAAAAAGAAAAAAAAGAAGTTACATTTTTAAGTAGCTATATAGTGAGCATTGCAGGGATGTTTGCGGAATTGTGTGTTGATTGCTTTTATGCATAATGCGTAAAAGATGTGCGTCCTTGGTGCGCAGGGTGCGAGGCAGTTCCAACAGAATCCTGGGAGTTATTGCTGACTGGACTGCTGTATTGTAAGTAGTGATGGGTCGAGAGAATTTTCTCTCACTGAGAATATTCTCGGATCGAGAATATTCTGCAATATTCTGCAACATTCTTTTTGACAGAGAATTTACGAGAATTTAAAGTTGGAAGTAAAATTGCTAAATTTTAATACAATATTTTGCTTTCAAGGTCTAAAGTCAACTTCGTTTGTTGTTATTTTATACTATACTCGAAAAAAGGTTACTGTATGAGATTTTGAAATGGAAATTGCTAATGGTGCCGAATCTCTTGTCACAAATGCCTCTAAACTAGACTAAAAATCACCAAAATTTCGTTTACTCCTGACAAACGACGATTTCTAATTCTAAAATAGACTACAGTGACACAATTTAACTATAATTTTAGTTTGACAGCACTAAGATGGTACTGAGATATTAATTAGTGAAAATGGCAATTTTGCTATTCTGAATTTGACGTTTTTCACCTAAAATTTAGATTTTCTAACTAAATCTGACTATTTTTAATCGGGACTAAAAACGTGTGGAATAATATTGGTTGTCATGAACTTTAAATTCACACCAACACCTCGACTTCAGATGCAAAAACAGAGCTGTTTTTTTTTCTTTTGCTTATATCTCAAAAATGGTGTGTCCAATCGCAAAAATAATGAAAATATCGACCCCCTTTTATAAAACTCTTAAACCTCTAACACTCTACATGTAGGTAATATTTTTTCTTCTTTTCCATACAAAAAGTGAAAAATTCCAAATAAAACACGTCGAGGCTGCACCCCCTGCACGCCTCCGGCTCTAAAAAGATTCACGTGGTTAGACCTGATTATTTGTAACTCACAAAGTTTGTTTTAATACAGAAATCATAATTTAACATTTATACCATACGAAATTTAAGAGAATTTATGAGAATTTTCTCGGATATATTCTCGGGAATGTTCTCGCTCAGGAGAATTTACTGAGAATTCAAGTTGTAGAGTAGTTTATGTTAACGTAAACTTCGTAAAACGTCCAAATGCTCTCAAAACTATTACTCTAAAAATAGACCGATTCAATAAAGTCATCCAATTTTTTAATTCTCGTAAATTCCCTTCCAAAAGAATGTTCTCGAGAACTTAACAGCAAAATTCTCACAACGAGAATATTCTCGGGAATTTACCATCACTAATTGTAAGTCGTTGCTCCAGTATCTCAGCTGGAATGCTGAAGCAGTGACTATTCTGTTGTGTGTTTGTGTAATTGTTGTTGTAATTGTATCACTAATTATAGTTGTAAGTTTATTTTATTGTTACTAACATTGTATATATGAGTCTCATAGTTACTCTTAATGTAATTTAATTAATTATATAGTACCGAAAACAGAAAAACATTTGTAGATCTTTGACAGTCGTTAAGGGTAGTTAGAAACCCAAAAGTCTGACAACCAGTCTTACCAAGGGGTATCATGTTACCTAGTAACTAGGTTGTGGAGGTCAGATAGGCAGTCACTCCATGTAAAATACTGGTATTCAGCTGCATCCGGTTAGACTGGAAGCCGACCCCAAAATAGTTGGGAAAAGGCTAGACAGAAAATGCATAATGAATAATCCGCGGCCGACCATCACGCGACATGCAACATACAGACGAAAAAGTTTGAGACGATGTAATAAAAGTTTCACTTTAAAATATAATGTAGGTACTGAGTTTTTTTTCGCGATTTAGAGTTTGTTCCCATAGTAAAAAAAAGTCGGTCATAATGATTAGTACAATGAATTCCTATGAGATTTTCAGTTATTTTAATTACACTTTGTAGATGCATTGATAAACTAACTGTTATTATTTCGTCGACCGTAAGTTCAATTGAGGTAAGGGACAAAATACCCAAAATGAGTTGAGTATACAGTTTTGTTCAGAATTTTTCGCTCTATCGAATGGTGAATATGAAAAAATCTAACTTAAGAAAAACAGACCAAAAAAGGTTAATAAGAAAAAAAAGTTATGGGCGATTTAGTCCGAAAAAAAAACTTTGTCAGCCTCTCCTGATAAATCGTATTTTGTCCCTTACCTCAATTGAACCTACGGTCGACGATTTCTTGATTACAAAAATCTAAGTGAAACTACACACACAATACTAACTCGATAACGACATAACGCATTTGTGTTCGATTAATACAAGCATCGGTACAAACTACAAGCATATGTGTTCTCATCGCTGTAAGTGTACTGAGAGATAGACATGAGGCCCCTAAATGCGATACCTGTGGGGAAATCGCGTAACACACTAATAGTAGCAATGACTTTCACACGGGATACCCGTATGAGCAGCGTCCGCAGTGCTCTGAAACGAGGGAGTTAGTACAATACGGTTGTTAGCGGTACGGGCCGAACCCGGAGCAAGTCGCGTACGAACCAATCCGCGTCGCTGTGAAACAATGTTCTAGCGCCTCACATGTGTCTGCGTTCCGGAGGCCCGTACGGGCGGCCCGCACGGATCTCCCTGACAGCTGTGTGCAGCCATCTATCGGTCAGTAGCAACATCGCCCGAAAATCAATGTCACATTCCAACATGATTTATTTACCTCAGATGTATTAATTAACGATGAGGTACCTTGGTGTTGTAAATTTAGTTATGAGCGGGACCAACAGATGGCACTTTTTATTTGAGTCCAAAAGCTAGATCGCGGTGTCGAGAATCTCCACTGATTAGGTATATGATTAATTAATAAGGTTCAAATTTGTACATTTTATAGTGTATACCAACTAAGGTTCAGTAAACAGTGGTTTTTGGTACCCGATGTTTTATTCTTGAATTCAGCCTGAGCAAAAGTAGGGAACCGTCCTGATAGTGTCATTGTGACCCTCACAAAGCCCGAGGGTTCGCGTGACCTATCACTGTTCAACCTTTACCAGCTCGCAAGGTGAGCGAGCACCACCCCCAGACCCTCACGAAGCCCGAGGGTTTGACAAGCTGTGAAACCAGCCTAAGACAAAACAACTGCAGAAGACTAATTAAATTATAAAACCACTTCCCGCCATCTCCGTGGCCACTCCAAACTGTTTGTTTGTAGTGCTAACTCAATATAAGTTAGCTATGCATCTGCACCTGTATATATTGAACGACTGTAACTGTGTTTATACTTGCTGGTATTAGTAGTGACGTATGTATCTCTCTGTGGTGGCATTACTATTGGTATTGTTGGAGGAGTGATTATTTTATTAGTTTTCAATTGGTGTTTGGACTTCTAATACCTGAGTGGAGATAGTGGTGTTCACAAGGAAATCGTGTTATGGGTTTTGGATAAGTTTATATAGAAAACTTAAAGTAATGGCCATAAAAAAAAACAGTGGCGCTCCGGGAGTGCCGACAGAAGTGAAAATTTGAACAATTTTACTGTGCAGGAAATACTTGTAATGAGGTGTCGGTAACGGTAACAGTGTCGCGAGTTCAATTGTTTTTTCCCCATCTCAAAAATGCCTAACGCGACTATAGAAGATTAACTCACTTAAAAAAAAAAACAGTGGCACTCTGGGAGTGCCGACAGAAGTGAAAACTTGAACAATTTTATTGTGCAGGAAATACTTTTAATGAGGTGTCGGTAACGGTAACAGTGTTGCGAGTTCGATGGTTTTTTCCCATCTCAAAAATGTCCAACGCACCTAAAGAAGTTTTCACTACAAAAAACGTCTGGCTAGCTCAAAAGTTTCACCATTCAGTGATAAAATCGGATTGAGGATAAACCTTGTAAATTATTTGTAAAAAAAAACACTTTTTTTTTGGGGCGAAGATAATAGAAAAGCAATAAATCGTATAAAAAATTTTCGCTATCGCAGAGCTGAGAAGCCAGTTGACGGATGTCTCACGGCGATTGACAACCATATCACTGATTTTCTATAATTTTAAGAATTTGTCATGCATCAGTCATGTTGTTGTTGTTGTTTTGTGTTTTCTTTCTTTCTTTCTATGTTATCAATGTGGCATATTAAATTAAAGAAAATTGGCACATTATTTTGTATCTAATATCAGTCCATTTTTTGGGTCAGATATATGAAGGTTTCAGTAAATCACCTATTAATTAAGCTAAGCAAGTCTTCCATAAATGAAAATATTGTTTTAATAAAAAAAAAATTACAAAAAAAAAAAAACAACCGACTTCAAAAAAAAAACACTACAAAGTCAGAAATAACTTTAATTTCGGAAGTCGGTGTCTTTGGTTTTGTATTTTCGTTTTTTGCCACCGACTTCCGAAATTAAAGTTATTTCTGACTTTGTAGTGTTTTTTTTTAATGAAGTCGGTTGTTTTTTTTTTATAAAAAGTTTTTATTTTTCACTTTTTAGTTGTGGTACCTACCCCACACACATTCGAATACCACTACGTGCTATCAGTGATAGGAACTTATCATATCATCTACGTACTAAGTGGAAAAAAAATACGTATTATTGCAGCTAATTCAAAAACTATCCAAGCAAAGTTAATAAAATTTATATGGAACCAACAATTTTTTTTAAAAAATTGGTGCACAAATGACGGAGATATCGGTGGACATACATAAAAAAAAAAACAAACACGCTACGAACATATAACCTCCTCCTTTTTGGAAGTCGATTAAAAAATCAAGTTCCAATCCTAATTCCATACCTTACCAAACACATCAGACGAACGTAGCTGTTTCTATTTTACAGTTTATTTTCAGTACAAAACTACGTGTAAGCAGGAATTTCATCTTTCAGCTTTGAACCTAATTAAGAGACTACTTGTAGCCTGTCGCTATAATCTGGATACTCGAGGGACTTTAATACAAACGCGAGCGTGAGGTTGCGGACTTAAATAGATTGTGACGTAATTCAGGTGTTTGTTCTCTTGGAACGTACATGTGAACCACAGAGCACGGAACAACGAAGACAATACTAATAAAATTTGTGTGCGTAGTACGTTGAGCGCACAACTTTTTCACGGATTGCCATTCAAAGCCGTTAGTTTCTATATGTCATGTTTGTGCAAAAAAATGGTGACACCCTTAGTTTGTATAGAAAGTGTTGAGAATGCCGCTTCTAGCAGGAGCGCTCGAGGCGTTTCCGGACCAGGGACTGAATTACCAAAAAATTAAGGTACTTTTAAGGTATTGCATTGCTTTTATCCCGGGCTTTGAGCGCAGCGACCGAATCAAGAAATTCCGTAACGTAACGAAAATAAAACCTAACACCCCCCACTCCGCCTACCATGTAATGATGGTTCCCATGATAACGTGATGTTGTCATGAGAACGTAATTTTTGTTTTATGTCATCACGTCATCATCCCAAGACAAATAGGAAGTATGGAGGTTACAAATGCTATGCAATAGCTTTACCGCGGCAGTCCTCGAGTGCCACACGTTTTTTTTTTAAATTTGAGTATGACGTCATACCGTTAAATAAGGGTTACCGAAATATTTCGATATCGTTCTTTTTTTCAGTAGCGAAATTTTGAGGTTGGAAATGCATACCGGTATATTTTGGTAGAAGTACTAGGTATAACCTTTATATATGTATCGGTAGCAGAACCTAAACCTTAATAAATAGGGGTTTTCTTTGACGCACCGTCGCCACACTCTGTCTGTCGTTCACTTGCTGATTGTAACTCAGTATTGTTTTTTATTTCCGATTCGAAAGACACGACTGTGTGTAAGTACCCGCGTCGCGCCGTCTCGCATTTTTTTCGGTACCGAAATTGTGTAAAGTTTAAATAACGGTTTAGCCCAACCTTTATTTTAATCCGGTACCGGTATATTTTTGAGGTATATTAACCTTTAACCGTAACCTCTTTCAATCTCTGCTCCGGACTCTGTGATGTGAACAATAAATAGATAGGTAGTTAAATAGTTATATTGTTTACCTCTAATGTCCCACTGCACTGCAAAAGTTCATGCCCAGAGAAAATATTTGAATTTCCTATTTTTGTTTTTAGGATTCCGTAGTCAACAAGGAACCCTTATAGTTTCGCCAGGTCCGTCTGTCTGTCTGTCCGCGGTCTAGCTCCGAGACTGTTTGTACTAGAAAATTGTAATTTGGCACGGGTGTACTTATTAATCATGCCGACTAAGTGGTAAAATAAAATTATGAAAAATATATTTTTTAGGGTACCTCCCCTACACGTGAAGAGGGGATGATTTTTTTTTTCTCTCAATAATCCCATAGTGTGGGGTGTTGTTGAAAAGGTCCTTCAAAAATATTTTGAGTTTGCTAAAACTATTTTTGGATTTAGGGATCCGTTTTCGAAATATTAAAAGCTTTAAAGTGCAAATTTTTGTTATAGTCAAGTGTCTCCCCCCCCTGCCAGCTAAATGGTTGGTTTTAGATATGTGAAAAAAATTCACGGCAGTAGCTTATATAACAAATTTAAAAGAAAAACTATCACAACTGAGTAGGCTTTACAAGTTAACGAGTAATAATCGACCAACTTAGATTTGCGGTTTTATTTATTTATTTATTTATTTGGATCTCCAACAAAGATTACACCTTACATGCTAAAAATAAAACATAAAAAGATACAAATCCTTGTGCATCTTCAATTATAGGAGACCACAGCTTGCATTAAGATATCAAACAATCAATTATTAATATGGAAATAAAGTATACAATTTAAAGTAAAAACAACAAGAATTAAAAAAAAAAAAAAAAATTAAATTGAGTTGAACAGTAGAGAGTTGAATAGTAGGGAGGAAGGTCAACACTTACTCAATATTAAGTTTTGCGTATAACAGCAACTTAAATTTACTTAGGCTGTTGGAGAAAATGTCTATATCGTCGGAAGAACATGACAGTGAGTTGTATTGATTGGTCATCCTAACAATCGGCGAGTGTTAACCTAGATTTGTTCTGTGTTGAGGGGCTTTCAGTAAAGGGCCGGGATAGCGAGGAATACGGGAAGGGACGTTAATGCGTAATTTGCTAAGAAGATCTGGACAGTCAATGCCATTATTGAATAATTTATACAGGAACAACATGTCGGAGATAGTGCGGCGAGATTTTAAATCTTTGAGTTTGAAGTGATTTAGTCTATGTTTGTAAGATCTACAATTTCCTACTTTAAACCTAAACGCTAGATGACGGACAAGTTTCTTTTGAACCCTTTCAATGCGACTTATGTGGACTTGGTACGAAGGATTCCACACCGTGCTGCAATATTCAAGTTGGCTTCGTACGTAACTGTTGAATAAAAGTAATGTAGTGGATGGTTTTTTAAATTCTTTTGAAGATCTCAAAATAAAGCCAAGAGCTCGGTAAGCTGAATTAAGCATTTGGTCTATATGATTTATAAAATCAAGTTTACTATCCAAGTATACTCCTAAGTCACGAATAACTGTTACTTCTGTTAGTGTGTTTCCCTGAATATTGTAAACAGATTCGACTTTATTGTGTTTTCTAGTAAATTTTATATGAAAACATTTAGTACAATTCAAGTACATTTTATTGTTGGTACACCATTGACTCAGACTATCTAAATCAATTTGTAATAGCTGTGTATCGACATTATTCAAAATTACACGGGTCTGTTTTAAGTCATCAGCAAAAAGGTATGGTGTGGAGTATTTAAATATGTCTGATATGTCGTTAATAAACACATTAAAAAACAACGGCCCTAGATTGGACCCCTGGGGTACACCGGATGTTGCAATGTAGGGATCTGACTCATTACAATCTACAACCACTGAAGAAGTCCTATTTTCGAGGTAAGTTCTACACCAGCTCAGTGTGATACCGGTTATACCCAACGACTGGAGCTTATTTAGCAGCAATTCATGATTTACCTTGTCGAAGGCCTTCGAAAAGTCTGTGTACACTGCATCAATTTGAAGACCTTTATCTACTGCGGATGTTAGTTCAGTGACATAATTAACAAGATTTGTGTTTGTAGATTTTTTAACCATGAAACCATGCTGATTAGTGGATATTAATTGTTTAACGTGGTCGTGCAATACTGGGTACACCAGTGATTCAAAGACCTTAGACAAAGTACATAGAATGGAGATGGGTCGATAATTAGATATCACCTCCCGTTTCCCATTTTTGTGAATAGGTACTATTCTAGCTTTTTTCCATTTATTTGGAAAAACCCCAGTTTTTAGTGAGGTATTATAAATATTTGCCATTGGAGAAGACAAATACTCTGCACATTCTAACCAGAATATTGGGGGCACATTGTCAGGTCCAGCACCTTTAGATATGTCGAGTCCAGAGAGTTTATTAAATACAGCTTCAGGAAGGATTGAAAGGTCGTCGATGGGTAAAACCGGAACCGAGACAGAAGGTAAGTTATTAAGGAAATTATTGCGATTATCGCAAGGTGGATCATATACGGAGGAGAACTGTTCTGCAAATAAATTTGAAACGGCTTTACTACCGTAGGCTTTGACATTGCCGAGAGTCATTTCTGGAGGGTAAGAAGAATTGCTTTTTCGGAGGTTTTTAATATGTGACCAGAAGATTTTAGGGTGATATTTAATTTTATTTTCAATTTCATTTATGTAGTTGTCATAACATTTTTGGGTAAGAATTTGGCAGTCTTTTCTTATGTAATTAAATTCTAATATGTCCATTGGATTGTTGTATTTTTTTATCTTGATATGAAGTTTCAGTTTCACTTTAAGTAGCTTTTTTAATTGATGGGAATACCATGGTGGATATTTGCCTCGTGTAAATTGTGTTACTGGCACATGTATATTTATGGTTTCGTAGATTATATCATAAAATTTCTCCAATTTATCATTGACGCCATCACATTCACTGAATTCCTTGGTCCAATCGATATGTTTCAGAGATTTATTTATAGCTCCGTAGTCTGCTTTATGAAAGTTGGGTTTACTCGCAGGTTTTAAGTAAGTTTTAGTAAACGTTTGAAAAGTTATTGTTAAATCAAAAGCCGGGTGGTACTTATCTAGTGCCCTTATAGGGTCAAGGCAGTCACTTATTTCAGAACATATATAAACATGTTCTCCCATACATTCCGTATAAAAGATTTTTTTTCAACTACAAAGTTAAGTTTGTTCTTGGGATAAATTCATCCCAAGTACGGAACCCTACATTGTGCGTGGTCCGACATGCACTTGGCCGGTTTTTTATAATAATTGACTTGCAATGAAAATTGACCTCATGTGTATGAAAGTTGAAAATCCGTTGCAAAAATAGCCATTGTACGAATCCATATCCACTGGTAAATAAATACGTGACGTCAGCGTTCGCTGATCCACAATTTTCAAGTTTTAATTTCCATTTCCAAACTATTTACTTTTCTCATTTGGTAAATGAATGTGCATAAAACACTGCGTCGTTGCGCGTTGGTCAAGCATTAATGCTGAGCATGAAGTCCTGGGTTCGAATTCCAAGTCGGGAAAAGTGTTACTAGGTTTTTACATTTGGAATTTCTCAGTAGCAGCCCGGAATCAGGGGGCCTACCACCAGCTTAAAAGTAGTATTATTTTAATATTACTTCAATGGGAGAAAGAGATGGAGCTATACGTTCTGTAGAGCTTCATCTCTTTCCCACACTCCACCCGCTCGGGAAGTTCGGTTGATGGCAATAGGCTCGCCCCCTATTACTTAAACAAAACTAGCAAAATATGGATGTATAGGTACACCTCTGCTTCCCTTTGAGGATTACAGAAGTGATGTTATGTGTATGTTAAAACACTCCAAAAAAGAAAAGTATCAATTGATACAAAGTTACAATTCCATCCCTACCTAACCATTAGAATTCCAAAATCAGCACTACCTACCCACGATATGCTAAAATCACTAATTGAAAGCTGTAACTACACACCTACCTGTATAATTCAGATACGTAAACGAGAATTCCCCCAAGCACATTCATTGAAATTCTATTAGCAATATACACGTACAGACGCCAGCACATCAAGCTACTACAATCTGTCAAATTTATTTAATAGATTTTCAACTTTATCCCTGATAACTAAGGTTCAAAGTTGATTGGGAAAATTTGACAGTTATGACATTTAAGAGGTATAGATTCTCAACTGAATTACTGTACAGTGAATTGCCTGTACTGACAGTGAGACAGTTATTCATATTAAGTGTAACACTAAGTCAACACAATTTTCCCCCCCATTACACAGGAAAACGAAGAAATGACATAGTATACTTAGTCCCATCTTACAAAACCACATTTGCTTGTAAATTTATGCAATATTTAAGTCCATTCTTATATAATAAGATATCAAAATACGTCAACCTACGAAATATGACGTCATTTGCCTGTAAGAAAGTTCTTGTTGAATATTTAAAACAACTTAACTATGACAAAACGGAGAAACTATTGAAGAGCTTGACCTAAACAAACACAGACACACGCAAACACTACACCATACATACATCTAAACCCATATTCAAAATATCACGCTCACACACACACACACACACTCATATCTCTTGCTTAAACAATAACTTATGATTAAAATCCAAAATTTTAAACTTATTATTTGTGCCTGCAGCTATTAACTATGTTTATGTTACTTCCCACGAAAATAATAATTAAGTCTTTTAGGATAAAAATCTAACGATTGTCTGTAAACTTTGCATATACTAAATTTATTTTAACACTACCTCCATTATGATCACTTCTGTTCGTGGATAATGCAAAATGTTATGATACCTACCTGTTTACATTCGAACATAATATCATAGATACTAAATTATTATACTGTGAAATAATGGTGGAATACTATTTGTATTTAGAACTGGTTAATTGTGTAAGAGGAAGACTGTCTTACCGTGATACAGTTTCGACTAGTACGGAGGACAGTGTGAATCGAATGCTACAACCTAAATAACAATATCAGTGTTAGTAATTGTTGTGAGTGATTAGTGCTTGAATACGAACTAAATAATTATCATGTGATGTAAGTACTTAACGAACAACACTTATAATACGTTAGAAAGGTGAGAAATATAATATCACATTATTGGTTAGTATTTAAGTGCAGGAATTATTTATTTACGTTTGTAGTGTCTACCTGCTAAATATTTAAAATACCAAATTATATATGGTTGTACTTTTATGATGCAAATAAAGTTATATTATTATTATTAAATGTCTTTGACATATCTCGGGACCCTGGGGTCCCGGACCTTTGGAAGGCGTACGAGGGGCCGAAGCCAACTCGCAGAGGCCCCTTAGACATTTTTGAGTATTGAG
Source organism: Agrochola lychnidis (assembly GCA_963680765.1). Lineage (NCBI taxonomy): Eukaryota > Metazoa > Arthropoda > Insecta > Lepidoptera > Noctuidae > Agrochola > Agrochola lychnidis. The sequence continues at coordinate 13,800,832 of OY796869.1, read as the reverse complement.
GCACCAACCGACGATTATCCCTGTTCGCACTATGCAAGGGCACCCAAGGACAACCCCCGGTTGGTGTGGGACTATTGCAGAATATGGAAACAAAGATATTGGACTATGGATTTGGGTGGCTTAAGTGGACTGGTTACCTGGAGCTATGGAAGGACTATGGCCCCTGCCTGATCAATGTTTTAATGTACACGGATAAAATGGCAGGGGGTGACTTGCACGCTCAATAATGGGCCCCCGAAAACGGTCGCTAGCACATAGTGTCGTAGCGACAAGGGGGCAACACGTCCTGAGGTGCTTATGAGGAGTGGAGAGGTATTCCACGGCTATCAGGACAATCCCGGAAGTACGGTCAAGATCCCTACCAGCATCTTACTGGAATACTTCCTTCCTCCGAGCACGTTTGCTCTTGCGAATCTCCACTCAAGCCGGCCAATTAAGGCAAGAATGAGGCGGGAGCTCTGTTCCTCGTCAGTGTTCACTCCAGCCGGCCAATAAAGGCAAGCCAGAGGTGAGGAACAAGACTTCTCCCGGGAGATAGGGTCCGTGGGGTCGCTACTGCCCAACAGCTCGCCACATGCTGCCCTGCGGGTTTTTGTATCTCTCTTGGTCTGGCTCCTAATCCCAGACCTGTTCCGGCAAAGTACCGGCACAGGCCTAGAGTTCGGAGCGCGCAAGCCCCACCACGACGTCAACGTAGAGATACGGCGGTGGGGTATTATTATTATTATTATAGTTTCGGGTAGCTTGATGTGCTGGCGTCTGTACATTTGTCGTACCTACGTATTTGATAGTGACGGTGTAAACGAATGTATTTTAGCCCACGCAGAGTACGTAATGATTGAGTGAGCAACGTGATCTGATTAAGGTGCTACGCAATTACGTAGTAGTTACAGATCCATTTCCTTATATAATGTAGTATTTTTAACCGACTTCCAAAAAGGAGGAGGTTATATGTTCGTCGCGTATGTTTGTTTTTTTTTTTTTATGTATGTCCACCGATTTCTCCGTCAATTGTGGACCGATTTTGAAAATTATTTTTTTGTTTGAAAGGGTGTGCTCACGAATTGGTCCCATATAAATTTTATTAACTTTGTTAGTTTTTGAGTTAGCTACAAAATACGTATTTTTTTCCCACTTAGTATGTAGATGATATGATAAATTTCTGTCACTGGTAGCAGGTAGTGGTATTCGAATGTGTGTGGGGTAGGTATCAGAACTAAAAAGTGAAAAATAAAAACTTTTTACAAAAAAAAAAACAACCGACCTCCAAAAAAAACACTACAAAGTGAAAATTAACTTTAATTTCGGAAGTCGGTGGCAAAAAACGAAAATACAAAACACAAGACTCCGACTTCCGAAATTAAAGTTATTTTTCACTTTGTAGTGTTTTTTTTTGGAGGTCGGTTGTTTTTTTTTTGTAAAATATTTTTATATCTCACGAAGCGACGCGTGCTTTACTTGTGGTTACCAAGTGTACAACACGCAGTGAATGTGTGTGTAAGCGCAGGAGCTCTCGGTATCGTCTGAGACAATGGCGTAATCGGAAATATGTGTGTGTTATGTACTGACTCTAACTCGTCTTCACGCACACATTCACAGCGTGTTTGTGACCAGTGGTGGTCCAATGGTAACAGCCGCGACTTACGAGTTGTAGGTCGTAAGTTCGAGCCCAGACAGGCACTTTACTTTGTGTAAATTATTTCATCACCACTGCTCTCAAAACGGTGAAGGAAAACATCGTGAGGAAACCGGCACGTCCTAGAACTGAAAATTCGAAGACATGTGATATCTACCAACCCGCACTGAACCCGCGTAGTGGATTACGGCCCACTCCCTCTCACAGAGAGGAGGCCTGTGTCCTAGCAGTGGGAACATTTATAGACTGATGATGATGATGATGAAACAAATCGTAAAAATGGTTTTTATAGATGACACTTACTTGTTTAATTTTTTTTTTAGATTTTTACAATTGTTTCCTCTTTTATTAATGTATGTTAAACTTTATCCTTTATTCACAAACTACTCTTCGTAGACGTTGATCACAATTTTTTTGTTAGATTTACAATAATAATTTAATATTTTGTAATCTGTCTATTGTAAAGAGCCCAAACTCTAAGGCGATTCGCACACTGCACCGCATTACGCAGCGTGGTGCGGGGCGGCCATAGCAAAATGAACGCGCGTGGATGCATTTTCTGTGTGTTGGACTGTGCGTGTTTTCTATACAAACGGATATACTTACAAGCAACGCATTCACGCGCTACGCTGCGTGGTGCGTGACAGTGTGTTAATCGCCTAAACGTCAACGAAATATAACGTTGATAAATTGAAGAGTACAACTCTGTCGTAGAATGACAACTGAAGTGACAGGTATTACGTTTAGTCGGTTACTTGACAGCTGTCTCGTCACGTGGTTTTTTTTGTTTACTTTTATTTAACTACCTAAACCTATAGGCTGTAGGTACCTATTTGGTGTGGTTTCGTTTCCACCATGTTTCGATTTGGCCGTGTGTCTTTAGTGTTCCCTGTCTCACAGGAATTATTTCGGGTTCAAAGTTTGCAATCCTCTGAACTTATTTGCGAATTTCGTCTATTTAGGTTACTTTTACTATTTCGTTTATTTCGTAATGCGATTTTGTTTGTACCTCTGTTCGCATTTCATTTTCTATTGCCAGGTGTTAGCAAAATTATTGCCTATCCGCGGGGTAAATGCCTCTCTTAACAGAGCAAACTCAACATTATTTTCCCCTTAAAAATCAATATTATTACAGTAGACATACCTCGAATATTCTAATTCGGTGTACATTAAGAATTCAGTAATATTAGCGGCGGTTTAGGTGACAGACAGCCGACGGCGGTTTAAGAGTCCCGTAATTTGTGTTAATTGGCTTTGACTTGATTATTTCGTTCATTTTTAGTGCCTTTTCAACCGTTTCCGCAAAGTGCTTGGACGGATTCGACCTTTTTAATTCGGTTACGTACATACCTATGTAACGCTATGTTGCGTTCCTGCATGTTAGCGGTGGTTAGACAGTAAAAATGCTTAAATTATTTTGACACTACTTTATTAAAATACTAGCTTTTGCCCGCGGCTTCGCCCGCGTGGATGTCGGAAAATATCCCTCGGGAATGTACTACCGAGATTTCATACCTAATAACAGAGGAAAACGTCATTGACTCCTACCGCTGCGCCCGCATTGCTCCGCGTCATTTTGAAACTGTGATATCTTTTAAATTATTCATTTAAATTATAATTCAAAGGCATTTTTTAATCTAAATTAAATGCCCAATTTAAATAAGATATTTTTTTGGATAAGGATTAATACTATACAGGTCAAAAAAGCTTCGGAAATAACAATTAAATTATTATCAAATTCTGAAAGATAAAAATGGTTATTGTGGGTCATCTTTAAAAGACAGACATATGCCATCGCGGACTTTTTTGTTGAAATTTTTAAGATGAAGAATACCGTAGAACATAAATCTGATGTATCTTTTAGGGTTAACGCAGTGCACGACAGTAAAGCTCCCAGTCGGCATGATTTTTTCCGACTTCTTCAATAATAATCGTCACATTTCAGCCAATTTACATAAAACCATAATGAATTATATATTAAAACCTTCCGCATGAATCACTCCGTCCATTGGTGAAAACCGTTTGAAAATCCGTTCGGTAGTTTTTGAGTTTATCGCGTTCAGACAGACAGACAGACGCGGCGGGGGACCTTGTTTTATAATATGTAAGGATGGCTATTATGATATGCCAGCTTGTGACAGCATAGCACTAAAACTTATACGACTAACTTAAGGGCGGCCAACCCGTCATACTTTTCATACAAACGCTCGTACGTTATTATGGCGTTGTAACACATCTTTCTTTAATTCTTTTAAACTAATAGGTATCTTGTGCACTATATCTAGGTTTCTATGAAAGCAAAAAATAAAAATTTGGCGAAACGAATTCAATATAAGCCTCTAAAAATCTGCTTTTTTGCACAAATTTTACCTGAATTTTGACCGTTCATAATGTACTCATAAATTGTTAAATTAAAGAAAACATCTTCATAGAAACCTTGCACATGTAATGGAGATTCTAAATGACAAACATTTATTTCACAAACTTGTAAGGCATATTCAAAAACACGTATTTCCTGAAACAAATTATTTTTCGTACAATATTATCGCGTTCTCACTTGCTTATTAGCAAATCTCTTTTGCGCTGGATGAAACAACAAGCTTTTCGACCATGCTCGCGTTGACGATAGACGGACCGGGAAGGGCCCTCTTAAATACTAAAGAAGGGTGCCAGGATTGTTTTAGGCAGGTCGCGGTAGGTGCATGGAACCCTTTCGGTCTTCAGTACTGCCGGCTGGCGTAAGTCTTCGCCACAGAAGTGGTGAACAATGTTGGTAATATATATAACTAATGTAAAGTTGTACATACGGTTTGGCACACGCACTTTTGGGAAATTTCCACAGAATTCTCCAACAATCAATATTTTTAATCGATGGGCTCTACCCATAGATTTTTGGGTAGACAATTTGCTGTTGAAACTTGGAAATACTTTTGTATATAGAGTGTTTTAATAAGATTCTCGGTTCTTGGTCCAAATTTCAAAAAGGGAGTTTCCGATATTATATATCCAAAATGAACTACAAAATCAGCCTTTCCAATATTTCATCCTTTAGTAAGTTGGGCTAGATGCCAAAAGCTATTTAGCCATTCGTCAGCTATTTAGCCATTATAGACTTAAAATGGTATTCAAGCTAATTAAAATCAGTCTCACCTATTTTAAATCGAATCTACGTTCATCGTAACCAATCTTTTAAAATGCTAATTAAGTGTATCGTATTTTCATACGAGGGGACATTTTTCTGACGTTTCGTTCACGCTACAGAATACTTTGTGAAAAATTTGTAGCCACTAAACGACATACGAGGGAGGGACATGATATACGAGCTTGGTTTAAACGATATTTTTATTTGTTTGAGACTCTACGGTGCGAAAATTGTTTAGACAATAAATTGAGAGGATCTGTTTAATTTTATAATGCTTTGAAATTAAAAGACAACAGAGTTTATCAGGTAATTTGGAACCGTCGGCGAAAAAGAAGATGGTTGTAAAATAATGTTTCAAAACAGTTAATGAAACAAAGATCTAGACTGAAAGAAAGTCCGTGCAATTTCTTTTGTATCGAATACTAGCAGCGCCTCGCGGTTTCACCCGCATAAGTCTCAATCCCGTAAGAATATCGGGATAAAAAGTATCCTATATATGAATCTAGGTTATAAACTATCTGTGTGCCAAATTTCATCAAAATCCGTTCAGTCGTTTTTGCGTGAAAGAGTAACAAACATCCATCCATCCGTCCTCACAAACTTTCGCGTTTATAATATTACTATAAACTGCGCCCCGCGGTTTACCCGTTTAAGTCTCAATCCTGTAGGAATATCGGGATAAAAAGTAGGTATCCTATGTATTAATCCAGGCTATAAACTATCTGTGTACCAAATTTTATCCAAATGCGTTCAGTAGTTTTTGCGTGAAGAAGAGACAAACATACACACCCACACACTCACAAACTTTCGCCTTTATAATATTAGTGTGATAGTGTGATTAGTAGTGTAGCGGTTACACCGCCACATACGAACTACGCATCAAAGACATGACGTTACACAAATCCTGCATCGCGCAGTTAGAGTTTACCGAGCGATCGACAAACATACAAGATTTCAACTTCAAACTGATAGGCAGTTGCCCGTCAGACTCAACACCCGTCTGGTCGGAGGATCCTCCCTTTTCTATGGTGGATGAGTGAACTTTACACCCTGTTCCTCATACCCCTAAATTGGTGACCCCGAGTATGAACGTCAGCGCAGCCTTCGAGCAATTACTTCGGCGTGGCGTCATCATCATCATCACTCCCGCAAGCTTTCGTGAGGCGACTCACACAGCCGGCCAGCACCCACGGCTTCAACGGGTATCTTGACCACCAGCATGCAGCGAACGCGCATTCCTGGTCATCACCCTCTGCCTCATCACCCCGACTCACTGGGGAATCACCGCAATCACCACAACCACCACAGACAGTTCCGACTCACCGCGAACTATGTGGCGCCCGATTCCGACTCACTGAAACCACAGCTGGCACCGTGAAGCATCGCAAGATTCAGCCCACTATCGACCTCCGGTCTCCGGAGGGGAGTAATGTAGCGGTTACACCGCCACATACGAACTACGCATCAAAGACATGACGTCACACAAATCCTGCATCGCGCAGTTAGAGTTTACCGAGCGATCGACAAACATACAAGATTTCAACTTCAAACTGATGGGCAGTTGCCCGCCAGACACAACACCCGTCTGGTCGGAGGATCCTCCCTTTTCTATGGTGGATGAGTGAACTTTACACCCTGTTCCTCATACCCCTAAAGTTGGAAGTAGGATTAGTAGGATAAGATTAGCTGACTCGACTGAAGGTGTCCTGATAAAATTTCAATAATTCATACAAAAAAAAACTTTTTTTTACAAAAAATACAACCGACTTCCAAACTACAAAGTGAAAAATAACTTTAATTTCGGAAGTTGGTGTCAAAAAACTTAAATGCTGATCCAAAGACACTGACTCTAAAGGCGGTTGTATTTTTTGTAAAAAAGTTTTTTTTTAACTTTTTAGTGGGTTGATTTGTAATTTATCTAAGTTACAATCATCAGATCGTAACCAAATGACAATGGGACCAACTTGAAAATATACCCATTCAAACAAAAAAATAATTTTTCAATTCGGTCCAGCCGTCTTCGAATAATCGGGGAATATAGACAAAAAAAAAAACCCGACGAATTGAGAACCTCTTCCTTTTTTTTTTTGAAGTCGGTTAAAAAGGACGCTTAGTTTTTCTCCAATTTTAAGATTTTCCTTCCTACCTAGCCTTTTCCCAACTGTGTTTAGGTCAGCTTCCAACCTAGCCGAATGCGGCTGAATATCAGTATTTTACATGAAACACAGTACCGTGTAAGACTGGTTGTTAGACTTTCGGGTTTTCAGCCGTAATGACTGTCAAAACACCACGAATGACAGCTGGGACCAACGGTGGTACGGAGGGGCCTCGATCTGTTAGGAATGGTCCCATCTATGAAGCAGCTTGGCAAGCGTAACTTAACCTTGGATCAACCCGTGCGGCTTTTGTTATTTAGCCACGAGCCTCTGTCTGTTCAAAAACTATCTGATTAAAATGAAAACAAATGAATCAGGAAAATGTTTCTGTGGATGCGAATTTGTAGTGCACTTCCAGAGTGCTTTGATTTGATAATTATTTTATTTATTTACTAGCTGTTACCCGCAAAGATACATCATCGATTTTATTTCAGATCATATTTCATGGGTTTTAATACTTTTGCGCGGAATCCTAATTCTGTTGCTAAGAGAAGTAGCTTAAGTCGCTCCTTATAACATTAGTTATTTTCCAGTGAAAGTCTTGTCAAAATCGGTCCAGCCATTTCGGAGACTAGCTGGAACAAACAGACAGACAGACAGACGGAGAGGCAAAAAAAAATAATTGAGTTTATATATGTATGTGTATGTATATATGTAGTCTAGTGGTCGCAAGTGCTACTGCTGAGCATGAGGTCCTGGGTTCGATTCCCGGGTCGGGCAAAGTGTTATTGGGTTTTTCTATCTGGAATTTCTCAGTAGCAGCCCGGAGTCTGGATTTCTGCCCGGTTGATGGCAATAGGCTCGCCCCTATTACATGGGACTTAAACATAACTGGCGAAATGTGGGTGTACCTACTATAGGTACTCCTCTGCACTACCCTTCGAGAAAACAAGGCGTGATGTTATGTTATATAAATTTTATTTAATTGTTCAGTAAATGAGACTCGTACAGACCAGGAAAGCATTGGCACAAAGGGAAGAGATCTATACTTAGCAGAAGGTGGAACAAGGATGCCAATGATGATGATGATGACATACATTTAAGTTGGTGCCAACATAAACTGGAAGTGGTGAAGGGTGGGCGTTTTTGGGAGACTGTCTTATGTAATTTTGACGTCCGAATGATTCTCAGCCTAGTTTGAATAAATAACTTTAGAATTTTAAATTTTTTAAATTAATTTTTGATCCGATTGAAGTTTTACCGATCACCAAAAATACTAGGACACTAATAGAATACTTTAACCTTACATTCTAATTCACATTCACCTATTAATATATATTTTTTCATTTGACAATTGACGTTAATTTTACAACTCTCTAATTTCGTCGATGATTTTTCAATACAATTTCATAATGTTATTCAAACATTAATTGTTGGAATAAAAAGTGGTGAAATATAAGGTTGAAACCTTCTAAATATAGAAGAATGAGTCACTGATTATTTTGTCAGTGATTGCGTAAGAATTTAACCAGGATACAGTTTATTTACACTTTTATTAAATACTTTTGGAACAGACTTTAGTTATATTTTATTTATTAAAATAATCAACTCAAAACATTTAGTATAAATTAATATTGTAAAGACTAAATATTAGAGTTTTGTATGTTTGTTTGTAATAGATAAACTCAGAAAAATACTTAACCGATTTAAAAAAAGTCTTTAACTTAAAGAAAGCTACATTTTGTAATTATAAAGCCTTTTTATCCCATTTTATCCAAAACTAGACAGTAAAATTTACAATAATGGTTACAACAAAAAATCACAAAATGTCTCGAATGTCGGTGTGCTTCATGGCATAGGTCTGTCGCGAGGTATCCTCCTCCAATTTGACCCTGCTGTCAGCTTTATTTCATCCTCCCATCGGGAAAGCTGTCTTTCCTGATTTCTTTTGCCATCTCTTGGATACCACTCTGTCACTACCTTGCTCCACTTTCCTTTAGTGTCTCGCATCATATGGCCTGTCCACCTCCACTTCTGTTGGTCTATTCTTGCTAGAATGTCGGTCAATTTTGTTCTGGATCGGAGATCTGTGTTTCTTATTCTATCTTGCCTTTTGAGCCTACCATGCTTCTCTCCATTGCTCTCTGAGCGATTTGGTAAGTGCCCATGTCTCACACCCATATGTTAAAAATGGGAGTATACATGAGTTGAAAGTCTTTATTTTCAATGTTACGCCTACTAAATTATCAGCGAGTAACATGGGCTCTATTTTATAGAACGAACGAATGAAGTTGCGGGCAGAAAGTATCGAATAAAATTGCAGAGAAACGTCATTCGAGGTGGAAATTCTAACAGGTTATGGCGATGGCGAGACAGTGTTTATAGCGCGTAACCACTAATTCCCCACAATTACCAGTTCAAGCGCATGCAGTTCTCTGGGAGCGTATGCTTTGCAATCAACAAGTCACAGGGGCCGACATCGAAGGCTGAAGGCTGCGAGTGTCAACCTCAGGACAAGCTGCTTCTCACACGGACAACTGTACGTCGCTTGCTGCCGAGTCACCATTCCTGATTCTCTGTATATTTTGACTGCTGAGAATAAAACTACAAATGTAGTATACAGGGATGTTTTATAAAAATGTGGCTGTTATTGTAGTATAATGTGGTGTCTTACGACTTCCACGTGAACGAAGTCGCGGGCAGAAGCTAGTATCGAATAAAACAATAATGTAAGAATTAAAATGGCGCGTGCATATTAAATATTCATGCATTATGTACATATGAACGACTGTCAGGCATTTTAAACTTAATTATTGGTAATACATTATTACTACTTACTGTTCTGATTTTGACATCAGATAAAATTACGGTACTTGGGATATTTTATTCGTAGTGTCGGTATTTCTCTTTGTCTTTTGTTTTCGTTTTTTTTTATGCCACGTTGTTTTGATTTGGTGGTAGTATGTAATAATTTGTTCGATTCATAAAAAGGAAAAAGGGTTTTTTTTTATTTTTCTGCCTATACCTACGCATATGCATAATCCTCGTCTAAAAACAAATACTCTTAAAAGTCCTTTAAAAATGTAATTGGTTTATCAAACGGCACCAGACCCGTTTATTTTATTCCCAAGTGCTATTATAAACCGTTCAGTTTTGTTTATGGAAAATATTTTTGTTAGTTCATTAAAAACGAATTTTATTTTAAGTAACGTCTCGTCAACGGTGCTCGTAAAAATACGGCTCGTTTTACTGCTGGGTCGTTTAAGGGCGTGTAGTGGCTTTAAATCATTTTGTTGAGTGAAAAATATTTTTTTGATAACATTCGTGATGGTGAAATTAATCCCATCAAAAACATAAATGTGAAAATGGGAGCCAAGTTCCATAAATATTGTTGTCGACTTCGCCGACAAAAGAATTGAAATCTAAATGGGTGCCAAGTTTTGTAGATAATCCTGAAATTTATTTATAAGAACATGCAACTTTCTAAAATAAAATTAAAACACATATTCTTGTTTTTTCTGCTATAACAATGTTTGCTATTTAAAAATATAACTTCTTAAATTTGAACAGTCGAATTATTTACACAAAGCACTTAGGATAAATTGAAGCTCAAGATTTGACTTGGCTAGTTTTTACATACAAGTTATCTTATATTTGGCTAATCAATTTATCATCTTTATATTTGTCTACAGTGTCGCGGTGCAAAAGAACTAAAACAAACAGGGTAACTTTTTTATGCTGGTGTGCGTTACAGCTATGTCTTACACTCGCGCCACGTCATTGTGCTGTAATTTTACTTTTTTAGTGTGCGTGCATTAAGCGGCTAACAGTTGGACGCTATTTTTTCATCGAGTTTACAGCTTTGACTGTCTACCTAGGCATATTTAATTATTTATTATTATTTAATTTTAAGTAGGCACTCAACATCAAATAAGTAATTCATGATGTGCTTACCTGTAAGAAATTGGTACACTAGTCTATAAGTTTATTGGATGTATCTCATATTTTTGTATCGATGTACTCAATTGTTGGTGAGCCAAATAAATAAAATAAAATATTCATATCTTTGTTCTTTATGTTATGCGCAAGTTACTGTTTCTTATTGTAACTGTAAGGTCAAAATATCTTCATCCTCTAAAATTTTAGCTTGCTGGTAAAAACTAGCCAAGTCAAATCTTGAGCTTCAATTTATCCTAAGTGCTTTGTGTAAATAATTCGACTGTTCAAATTTAAGAAGTTATATTTTTAAATAGCAAACATTGTTATAGCAGAAAAAACAAGAATATGTGTTTTAATTTTATTTTAGAAAGTTGCATGTTCTTATAAATAAATTTCAGGATTATCTACAAAACTTGGCACCCATTTAGATTTCAATTCTTTTGTCGGCGAAGTCGACAACAATATTTATGGAACTTGGCTCCCATTTTCACATTTATGTTTTTGATGGGATATCATTACTTTTTGTAAAGAAATTATTATTATTCGTCAATCAAACGTGATCTATAAAATTCTTTTTGCAAATATGCGTAGCAATATTGTGTAAGAATGTAGGTATTTCTTTCGTAACAATTGTTACAATTGTCCGCAATGATGTCAGATCGCTGAGCCGGCGCGGCAAGTATTATTATAAAAAAAAACGTGTGCAGTTTAGGAGCCCCGTCAGGAACAAAGTTCCTTCTCACGTATGATTTAATTATTTAATTTTCGCAGCCGCCCCTTGGATTTACATTTTGACCTCACTATGGACTTAACTTTTCGTAAGTTTATATCAAAAATAGTTACTTTTATCTATTTACTATATTAAACGACAATAGTCCCTAAAACAATAGTCATACGATCTATCAATTCAAAAACGTCTCAAGCATAGTACCAACCTACCAACTACCTTGAACATACCAACCTGACGTTTGTAACAACGTTTTTCGAGATCAGAGAATGAATGAAATGAATTCACTGCCGCCTAACATTAGGGACCAAGATTTTGACACGTGACACATCAGTTGACTCGACGGGGTGTTTTGAATTCAGTCATGAAATTAAGAAATTACATCAACTTTTAGCATTCGAATCAAAAATGTACAGTTAGCTGTCAAATTATAAGACCGAGCGTCTGCAGTTTTTAACCCCATTTGAAAATTTGTCATCATGACTGTCATTTTCATGGTTTTCGGGAGATAGTGCTGATATCGAATTAGATGGACATTCTGGATTTTAAGATGGCGGCTATTCCAAATAATAATAATATTGTAGATCAATTCTCATAGACATCAATTTCATGCCGATTGTAAACTTGATAATCAAAATCCGTAAAAAAACGGACCTCTTAATTTCGTTAAGTTCGTCTGTCCGTGCGTCCGGATGTCATACAGCCATTTAACATGGAGACTATTTACACTCTATCGATGAAAATTTTGAAAAAGGTGTATTTTTTGCACCGTTAAACAATGGTGTAGTGAAATTACGATAAACATAATAGTGGGGGTGGCATTCTCTATACCTACATATAACGGAGAGATGAAAAAATCTATGCATATAAAGCGTGTATTGCTGGATCTCATAATTAAAATGTTAAAGATGTTTCTAAGTGACTTTGCTTTTGAAGTCAATAGTTTTTGAGATACAGTTTATTTTCGGTTACAACCGAAGAATTAACTTTGTTTTTATAGTTTTTTCGAGAAACACAAACTTATTTTTGCAGTCGATAAAATTGATACTATGCAATGTTTATGCGTAAATATTCATCCCAATTACGGAACCCTTCACTGTGCCTGTCTCAACTCAAATTATAATTAGTTCTAAAAAAAAAATCATAGATGGCAGCATCGGTAACAAACATGAAATTAACAATCACTAAAAAGCGATAAACGGCTGATTTTGGCGTAAGTATGATTAGTAAAAATCAAAACTTCTTGTTTAATGCTGATTTATCTATATAAACTCATAAATCATCTATTTTCAACAAAAATGATAAATGAAACATTTTGTTCAGAGCTCTTTGCAATAAATAGATGGCGTATTATTCAATTTGTCGTCACATCTGTCGCTATTATTTTACGTTTAGTGTAAATCAAACAATTTTTGAAGTGAAAACATCTTTAGGTGCGTTGGGCATTTTTGAGATGGGAAAAACAATTGAACTCGCGACACCGTTACCGACATCTCATTTTAGTAACCGCGATTGTGCTCTTTATTGTTATTAAGTTACGGATCAATGTTCTATGCAAGTATTTGTACAAAGGTTTTGGAAGTATTTTTTTTTTTGTAAACGCGGTTGTGATCTTTATTTAGATAAGGTTACGGACCAATGTTCAATACAAGTATTTTTCTTCCACCAAGATCTTGTTCAAGTTTTCGCTTCTGTCGGCACTCCCGGAGCGCCACTGTTTTTTTTTTTTATAATCTATTACCTACTTTACGTAGAAATATAATATCTGAAAGAAATCTATACATGTTTTTGGCAAGTACCTACCTACTTATATTTTTTCATTTTACTGATACCTTTCTATAAAAAATCGGCCAAGTGCGAGTCGGACTCACGCACGAAGGGTTCCGCACCATTATCTATACAAACGGCAAAAAAATCAAGCTTGTTGTAGGGGAGCCCCCTTAAATATTTATTTTATTCTGTTTTTTAGTATTTGTTGAAAAGATTGTAAAAACTATCTTTGCTTTGTTTAAATTCAATCTCTTTTTATTGTATGTAATTGCATATCACGTGTGCACTGTGAACATGTACATTCCATAACGCTACCAAATACTGGGTACGTCTTTCATCGACTTGAATATGCCCTGGCGGCTGAAAGTATGTCATGCTCACTCAAATGTCTCGCTGATGGTGTGTTGCATCATTAAGTTCCCTTCAAAATGGTTGAGCTAAATGTTGCTGATCCATGCATCATGTTCGTGAACGGGCGCCGTCAGTAGGGACTGGTCATCTCTTAGCTGCCACGGTTTATTTTAATTTTTGAATTGTTTTTGTTTTATATTTTTATTACGGACGCTTTTAACGTGCACGTCTTTCTACATTGTTCTCACATGTATAATTTCAACATGAATGATGTAACGAATATTTTGTAACAATATTTTTATTTAAAAGAGTGACCATGGAGTTTCTTGCCCGTTCTTCTCCATAGGTACCTACTACGATTAGGAATGGGCAACTAGCTTCATCTTTCTGACTGACCGACCCCTTGACAGTTCAAAAGTACCTGTAATTGGTTTATTTGAAATAAATGCTTTGAGTTTGAGTTTATAGCGGCAACAGAAATACATCATCTGTGAAAACAACTGTCTTAATAGAGACACAGCCTGGTGACAGACAGACGGACAGCGGAGTCTTAGTAATAGAGTCCCGATTTACCCTTTAAGTACGGAACCCTAAAAAGGATTGCACGAAACGTTTTAAAAGTAGATAGGTTATTCGGCCAATGGTGCCGATTCTCTTGTACACCGAACTAAACTAACTATCACTAAAATTCCTTACTTTTTACTATGAGAATCTCAAAGCTATTCTGCAAAATAAATTCTCTTTTTAAAATAATTTTGACATATCTAAATCGAATTTCCCAATCGCGACTCCACACGTGATACCTAACCACCTGAATCTTTTTAGAGCCGAAGGCGCGCAGGGGGGCAACCTCGATGTGTTTTATATGAAATTTTTCACTTTTCGTAGGAAAAAAATAATAAAATTACCTACATGTAGTGTTAGGGGTTTAAGGGTCTCATAAAGGGGGTCGAAATTTTCATTATTTTTGCGATTGGACACACCGTTTTCGAGATATAAGCAAAAGAAAAATAAAGATTCACTACTGTTTTTGTATCTGAAGTCGGGGTGTTGGTGTGAATTTAAAGTTCATGACAACCAATTTTATTCCACATGTTTTTAGTCGAAAAACGTCAAATTCAGAATAGCAAAATTGCCATTTTCACTAAAGTAATATCTCAGTTCCATCTTCAAAATATAGTTAAGTTGGGTCATTTTAGTCTTTAGAAACTATTCCGCCAACTCGAGATATTTTTTTGTTGTATTGTTATTACACTTGTCCTTGAACGCACCGTGCGATGTGCGATGTAGAGAATCTAAAGTATCTAAGTCGACTCCTAGATGGCGTTGTAAAAGTCGCTTATGCTGCCATCTGTTAATAAAAATGGAGGAAAAAAAACAGCCAGTTCAATACCCAGTTTTAGGGAGGTGTCATTTCTTTGTATGGGATTGGGTATCTGTACGTAGTATTATATTATATGTGACTGTGTGTAGTCCGACATACACTTGGGCAGTTTTTTAAATTTCGTTTTGAAACTACCTCAAAAAAAAAAACTATTACTCGAGTAAGATTATCCTATTAAAAACAAATACTACCAAACTTACAACTAACAAAAAATGATTGTGTGGTTTTATGTACACCACGGTAAAAGTGAAACTTTACACGGTCAGCTGCTGCGAACTATAGACGCCGCCATATTGGCCTTAGCTGCTCTGACGAGCGCCTTTCACTTTATCCCTACTCCGCGGCCGACCGTCATGCGACATGCAACACACAGACGAAAAAGTTTGAGACGATGTAATAAAAGTTTCACTTTAAAAATATAGACGTCATTTAAAAGTGTTTGCGGAATACCTTCCTAATTTATATAATTAATTTAACATCATTCCCAAACAAAATTTTCTTAAGCCTACCTAAAAAATGTATACTAGGCATTCTATATCAGAAAGTATCAAAAATTAAATCCACAGTAAATAATTGTCCAATAAATTAAAAATAATTTTGAACAACGTTCCGAATTTAAATTCAAATAAATAGAAACAATTCGGCGCGAAATTCAATAAATGAGGTAAGTATCTATCCTCGTTCTGTGTGTTGACTCGTTTTATATTGAATGTCCTAAAAACGATTTAAATTACACTAGAAAAGTATAAATAATTATTTTAAACAATGTTTATTGTATTTAATGCTTAAAACAATTTTATTTTAATTTTCAAGTATAGATTTCAGACATTCGACATAATTATAAATTAATCGAGACAATCAAAATTGAAAAAAAAAAAAAAACGTTTGGCATAATCGTTTTCGCACATCATTACAATAAAAAAAAAAACAATGATCGACGATTTTTAACACAAATTGAGTAATAGTAATGAATATTACGTGTTATTGAACGTGTGTTCGTATAATAAGTTAAGATCTGGGCATTTTCTAGTTACTTATAATATTTTTAATCACATTTTGTCACATTTTAAGTCGTATCAGATATGTGTATGTGTGTTAATTGTGAAAAGTTAAAATGTAAACACGCACGATTGGCGCGAAACTTCGACTTTTGATATCAAAAACTTCATTACTACTACTTATTTAACTTGAAAAATGGATGAATTCGTCAAATAATTAAATGTTGTAATAGTCACTGTCCTTATAGTGGATTTTGGATGTTCGAAATCCCCAATTTTTATGTTTTTTAGCCTCGACCTCGACTGTCATCAAAATGGCGATTATCGCATTTACAGACTTGAATTTTATAAAGGTAAATTAATAATCTTGCGCGCTAAATATGAAAGATTTAATGGCATAAACATTATTTTAGCCAACTCTCTTAATTAAAGATGAATAATCTCATTGGCAGCAGCATTTTCAGTGCTTCTATAGGAAGGTTTACTTTAACAAATAACACAACAATACCTATATACTAAAAACATTTTATTTCTCATAGAATTTAAAACGGCTTCAGCTTCATTCACATAAGGTAGGTACGATAGGTGGTAGGTGTTCGCTTTCCCACAAAACAGTAATAAGCAATGATGATCTCTTAAACGATTTGTCCTATTTTGCTCACTTATCAATAATTATGTAGGTACACTAAGTCCTGCTGCTCACATGTCACGATTTGATTCTGGCCCTAACCAGATTATTGTTTTGATCTATTATGGGTAAATCTCTTACACTCTAGGGTGGCTCTGTTTTTATCATCACTTGCTTGCCTATAAACATCTCTGGTAGCAGCCTCTCTCAGTAAGCATGACAAACTTTATCCAAATGTATACCTAACCTAGAAAGTAAGAAAATACTCTTATTGTTGTTTATTTACTTTTGTATAATAATTATATCACTCATAGTAATTCTGCCATTTTAAAAACACTAACCTGATGACTTCTGTGACTTGCAATTGACATGCCACATACATAACATAATATGCTTAGATTTTCCTGAGCAAGTAATACTTGGGATAGAGTTGTAGATAATATAATCAATAATGTCAAGTCTTGCAATAACACATGTCATCGTCATACCTGAAAAGGTAAAAAAATTCAGTGTATTTACTTATGCTATATAATTACATCATACTATAGACATTTACAGCTGACGACGCGCGACGTACCCCTGACTGAACATAGGCCTTCTACTAATAGGCTGCTAAAATCAATGAGGTTATACAATACGACGGTGTTTATAAATATTTAGAGAACATAATAAACTTACCCAGGGCCATGGAAAGATAAGCAATAGTTCCTCTGGCTTCAATTTAAATTGACAGCATTAAATCGTAACGTAATATAAGTATAAAGTAAATACGGAAAAATAAATTCAAATCAACGTAAAACAAACAGCCAACAATGCCATTGATCTGACAGATTTTTTTTGACAGTTTGACATTATGCATGGTGTCAGTGTTACCAGGTTTAATTATTTTGGTAATCAATTGACGAAATCGATTGGGTGATTATCTGTGATCGGAGTAGGTAGATTGATTTTACGTACTCGCATCATGAATAGTCATAGAAATCATAACATGGATAAGCCTTTTTTCCGGGATTTCATTTTGGTACTTACGGGATTGAATCAAATATTGTTAAAGTAAGGATTTTTAAACTACTACATTAGAAATTATAGAATGCGATAGATAAATATTTAAAATATATTATATTGTTTTATAGTATATCTATCCTTTTCTTGGAGTCCGATCACCTATATACTATTAAACAGACAGCAAAAGGGTTGAACATTTCTTATTCATATTGATGTATTCTTTATTCTACACATTACAACATTTGAAATTCCTTAAAAAATCTTAATAATTTCAAAATCCCGGAATCCCGGAGGCGTATCCATACTACTATACGTGCCAGTTCATTGACCTCAAATCAATCTACTTACTCTGATCACTGGTAGTTTATAAAATAACATTACTGCCTCGAAACACTTTTAAGTTGTTGAGTATATTCAGACCATATAATATTTTATTTATTGTAAAATCATAATTTTACAGTATTTGAGTATAATAAATAGCATTTAAAACATACTCGTGTAGTGGATACTCCACCTACTCCATGTGGGTTAGTATCGATATTTTCAATCGATTACAAATTATTTTATTGGAATAGTCTGTCATCTGGCAACATTCAGGTTAGGATTGAATGGCGGATGTAGTTCTTTAAGTATCAACAAAATAAATATTTATTAGGTTCTCTAATGCTAGAAGAAATAAATTTTGATAAAACGACTTGAAAAAAATACGACATAATTTTTGATAAATAAGCTTTGACACAGTATCATACCATGGGCCTGCTTTCGGGAAATCTCTTTTCAACTTTCTAGGTCACCCGGAAATGGGTTAAATGTTTTTGATGTCTAGTGGCAGGTCGTTGATAAAAATGCCGATTTTTATACGTTAATATCTCAATAACCGTTTGAGTTTTATTTATGAAATTTGGAGTTCTAGTTAATCTAAGGGGTTTTTATAAATAAACCAAATTTCATGAGTCTATGTTACATAGATTTTGAGTTATTAAGGGGTCAAAAGTGGCTCCAAATGGTTCGTGTAATATAACACACTGCAGCCGTGTCTTGCCTAGAAACTTGGCTCGACACGCGGCCGCGTGTCTAGATTTTGATGTTCATTTTATTTCGTTTTAATGTAGTTGCAGTAAACGTTGCAACACACCTGCTAAAAATAACGCTACAGAACTTTGGCATGCTTGCTTACGCCCAACATAATGAAGCTGTTTCGTCGTGAAGTATGCATTCTAAATTGAACCCGTCAAATTTCCATTTCGAATTTTCGGCAGGTATGTCACTAGGTACGCTTCGAAAAAAATTAAAAGAAGAAAAAGAGATAAATGCAAAATAAAGGCCTATTCAGATATAAGCGATAAGTATCACAGTCACGCTCGTTAGCGTTACCGAATCGATACGCGATGTCGCTGTCGCGCTCGGTAACAATACTGTTTAGCCTTTTGGTTAGTCACTTTGGACCAGTATCGCTACCGAGTGCGACAGCGATATATCTAAATAGGCTTTAAGTTGATATATCGGTAGAAGAAGCGTAGAATCGTGACCGATGGAAGGAATAGAGGGAGACTTTCACCCAGTAGTGAGACAGTACGGGCTAATAATAATAAAAAATTAAATAAAAATATCGTTTATTTCAGGCAGTTATAAAACCCATAATATACAGACACATAGCTTAAACTAATACAAAAATTCAATAACTAAAAATATTTAGTAAAAGTCTTTTACCTCTCTTGCAAGATGGACGACACGGTACACAGCTTTTACAATTTCATTCTTACTCAGGGTTACCCTTGTGTAGAATGACACTCTGAGCTTACTTGGCAGCGCGGAAAAGCTGGCAACGTTACTCTCGGCGAACATGTCAGTCGCACTACACCGCCAGGGCAAGTTCATCATAGCCCGGTAAGCATTACATTCCTCGTGTACCGGTACCAAAGTTGGCTGGTGTATAACGACTGACAGTAGGCCGACAGTAGTAACAATGACAGTAGTAATAAGGCCCGACTCTGCCAAAGCGGAGATGTCCGCAGCTGAGATGAGAAGAGATGTTTTCCAGCTAGGGTGTATCCACCGAAGCAGTGCGTAGGTACTGACTAAACTGGAGCGAAAATGTGTGCTGGCTAGAGCGAAGATGTGTACTGGCTAGAGCCGAACTGAGCTGCGTGCGGCGAATTATAGCACCGCTTACTGCACGCCGCTCACATCCCTTCCCCTCTCTCTCCGCTGCGTGCCGTCGTCAGCTTGCGAGGCACAGCTCACATCTTCGCTTTGTACCGCCGCCCACTTAAGGGAACGATAACTGACTTTTAATGATTTTATACTGAAGATGACGTCTAAACGAGAAGTGTTAGTGATTTGACAAATAATACAATGTTGACAAATAATACAATGTTGACAAATAATACAATGTTGACAAATAATACAATGTATTTGCCACCTAGTTGTAGGAGACATATTGCTAATCTTTTAGCATACAATATACACAGCGACACTGGTACTTGTAGTGTACCTTTGATTACTGTTAGTAGTGGTACTAACACTACTTTTGATACCCCTTGTAGTTTAAACTATTAGGAGCGACAACAGATAAGCCGCATATGTTGAATGTTGTACATCAAAATATGCAGGGTCTGTCTGGCAAAGAGCTAGAGTTAAGTTTATTTATGGAGAACTATGATGTTCAGGTGTTATGTTTGACTGAACACTGGTTGAAAGAACATGAAGTAGTTTTTATCAATGATGATTTTTTTACTGTACAAAGCGCATTTGTAAGAAAAAGTGCTATCCGCGGTGGGTCTTTAGTTCTTGTTTCAAACAAGTTGAAATGTAAACAACGTTTAGATTTAGTTAATCTTTCCATTGAGCGCACTATTGAGTTGTCTTGTGTTGAACTAGAGCGATATGTTATAATTTGTGTTTATCGACCCCCCTCTGGGGATTTTATTCTTTTCGAATCGGTAATGGAGGATTCACTCAATAGGTTAAAATCTAGTAATAAAAGTATAATTTTATGTGGAGATTTCAATATTAATATTTTAGATGATACTCCATTAAGTATTAGACTTCTCAATTTGTTCAAATCTTATAATTTAATTAACTTGTTTTTTGAACCTACTAGGATCACGGCATCTACGTCGACTTGTCTCGATAATATATTTAGTGATTGTGATGCCAAAAATAAATTAGTTTTAAGTGACTTAACATCTGACCACTGTGGTTTACTAGCTAGCTTCCCTATGCAATTACAAAAAAAACCACATAAAATAGAATGCAGGCCTTATACAGCTAGTCGTTGCAGCAAGTTTAAAAATAATATAGCTCATAGAATTACACCATCTATAGTAGAACACGAAAATCCCAATGAAATCTATGGAGCCCTTTTTGATGTTGTGCAAAAAGAGTACCAATCTACTTTCAAGACCAAAACTATTAACATTAATAGCACCTCTGTTGGCTTTAACCAATGGGCTACTCCAGGTATTTATAAAAGTAGAGCGACACTATACGAGTTATATGGTTTGAAAAAATATAGGTTTGATACTCCTTTCTTAGAGTATGTCAAAAATTATTCAAAATTATTTAAAAATATTTGTGTTTTTGCAAAATCAAAATTTTTAGGCGATACAATTAAAAATTCAAATAATAAAGTAAAAACCACTTGGAAAATTATTAACAATGAAACCGGTAAGTCGGTTAAACAAGAAAAACAACTCGAGATTATGGTCGACAGTAAATTAGTTAATATAGCAGCCGACGTAGCTGAGGCATTTAATGAATTTTTTGCCAACATACCTATAACTACGACTCGCTCCTTAAATTCGTCCCCGTCTAAAGCTGAAAACCTTTTGCATAGCAGTGTGCCTAAATGTAGTAGCTTATTTAGCTTCGAGCATGTAACACCTCGTGATGTAGTTAATGTTTTTAACACACTTAAGTCTAAAAACACTGGTGATTACTGGGGTATCTCCATTAAACTATTAAGTAATATAATAGACATAGTAGCTCCATATTTAGCTGTAACTTTTAATAAATGTGTTGATTTAGGAACTTTTCCTGACCTCATGAAGAGTAGTAAAGTCATTCCATTATTTAAATCGGGTAACAAAAATGACGTTGGCAATTTCAGGCCTATTTCTATCTTACCTGCATTCAGTAAAATATTTGAAAAGTTAATACTCAAGCAGTTGCTAAGACATTTTAATTTAAACAGACTTCTTCATGATGAACAATATGGTTTCACAAAAGGTCGTTCGACTACAGATGCAGGTGTTGCTCTGATGAAACACATATTTAACGCATGGGAGAACTCGCAAAATGCTATTGGAGTTTTCTGTGATCTCTCCAAAGCCTTTGATTGCGTGCACCATGACACACTTTTGCGTAAACTACGTCATTACGGTGTCCAAAACGAAGCTCTTAAAGTAATAAATTCTTATTTGCATAATAGGGTCCAATGTGTAGATGTTAATGGTGTGAAATCTTCCGGGCTACCAGTTCAGTTAGGTGTACCTCAAGGCTCAATACTGGGTCCATTCTTATTCTTAGTGTATATAAATGACTTACCTTTTTATTTAAAGGATATCTGTAACGTTGTACTGTTTGCAGATGATACCTCTCTTATTTTTAAAGTAGACAGGAATAGACAAGATTTTGACGACGTAAACAGTGCACTCTCAATGGTTACGGATTGGTTTACGACAAATAACCTAGTTCTCAATGCCAAGAAAACGAAATGTGTAAAGTTCGCTCTACCAAATGTTAGAAATCTAGGACCCAACATCGTCTTAGATAAAGAGGTGCTTGAAACTGTGAACTCGGCAGTTTTTCTGGGCATAACAGTAGATGCCAAACTTCAGTGGGGCCCACATATATCAAGCCTAGCGGGAAGGCTCAGTTCGGCCGCCTACGCTGTCAGGAAAGTAAGACAATACACTGACATTGATACAGCTCGGTTAGTCTATTTTAGTTATTTCCATAGCGTTATGTCCTATGGTATTCTGCTGTGGGGCAAAGCCGCTGACATTCAAAATATATTTGTTCTTCAAAAACGAGCTGTTCGAGCAATTTACCAGCTACGTGCCAGAGTTTCTCTAAGAGATTTTTTTAAAGATGTTGGTATTCTCACGGTGGCATCACAATTCATTTTCGCCAACATCTTATATATTAGGCAAAATATACACTTATACACTAAAAACAGTGATATTCACAATGTTAACACTAGAAATAAGGACAAACTACGAGCTCCCTTTCACCGGCTTCATAAGGTTCATAACTCATTTGTTGGGCTTGGTATAACCTTTTATAACAAGCTACCCTCTTCTATGCTAGATTTGCCTTTTAATGCGTTTAAAAATAAAGTAAAATCCAACCTTTGTTCAAAGGCATACTATTGTATCAACGACTACTTAAATGATAAGAATAGTTGGTCGCTGTGATTAACTCAAGACAATGTTTATGTTCTTTCTCCAGATTTAACTTACCTACTGACAGTTTATATAAGTTTATATAATTTTTTTATTTTATTTGACTTTATGAGTCAATTTTTTAATTATTTTTTTACGAGTCTATTTATTTTTATTTTATTGATGACATAATCTACTCATTACAATGTGTTTGTTATGAGTTTGTATTGCAATTTGTGGTTGGCTAGTGACCTCGACAATTGATTATATTATTTTTTACCTGAGCAACCGGCAGCAAGTTCGTCATGCTCCCTTAGATGTCAATGCTTGCGGTAGCGTCGGGAGTCGGGTTGCCTCCTTCCCTCAAATATGGCGAGGGGGGTAATGGCTGATCTTTGCGTTATGCTCGTGAACGGGTGCTGCTTGTGGTTACTGGTCGTCTTGCTGATCATGGTTTTGTTATTGTTACTAGTAATTAACTGTACATTTATTTTACCTCGATGGTCCTAGTTTATCATTTATAACTTCCAATTTACAGCTTTATGTAAGCGGGCACGCCCTTTATGCCTGGAGGCTTTTATTTAGATATTTAGTTCTTTTTACGTTTAGTTTTTATTTTTTTAATTCTGCTTGAGTATAGTTCTCGATGTTTTTTGGTTGGTATATCGGCGTGTGCTAGCTAACATATGGCCAATAATTTATACTTAATTAAAATAATGTTTTGTGTTGCATAATAATTTTGCATACTATTGTATAGAGTCATTTTTATTTTTTTTCTAACTTGAACAGACAGCTGTGCTGCTGGGGAGTTTGTTGCGCCACTTCTTCTTCCCAGCTAAAGGCACTAGGAAGTGGTGAAGGGTGGGCGTTTTTGGGGGACTGTCTTATGTAATTTTGACGTTCGAAAAGTGCTGGTTCTCAGCCTAATTTGAATAAATGACTTTTGATTTTGATTTTGATTTTGGAAAAAATATATGTTAAATTAAAGTATTTTTCTAATATTTTAATATAGGCATATTTTTGATTATGTTTATATTACATAGTGAAATTAATTTGTAAAGTTATGTCTAACGCGGATAAAAAACTGAGAATGACGCAAAATCTATCGAGCGTGTTTTTCTGAAAACTTTACCATTTTAAAGATAATTAAATTATTGATCTTTTAGTATACGTGTGTTATTAAAATACTTTTTGTTTTACGTGTAATAAATTAATAATGCGTCTAATTTCAGACAGCGCTCCTTGATGGGCGAGTTCTATTACTGGCTGGACGTACGACGCGTTGCTTAAGCTCAGTACAGAACACGCAAGCTAACCATTCAAGGTCACTGTCATAAATATCTGCGTCTTAATTTCGGTGAGGCACAGCTCACATCTCTCCGTTTCGATCGCGCCATATACAAATATGATAAATCTCCGCTCAGTGGTATCTACTGTATCCGAGTGGAGACGAGATGTGTGAATAAAGAAATTCTCTTGGTTGTTTCAAACACATCTCTCCTCTCGTCTCGTCTTAACTTTGGTGGAGTCCGGGGTCTAACGGCTGGTTCCTCCCACCCCGATGATGATTACTACAATTCGCAATAAAACAGAACATCCAGCTTAGCGATAAAATTAAATATTATCCATAAAATTTCCTAATTTCAATTTCTCGCTATCACTTATGGAAACAGTAGGTAAGTACCTATAGCACTGCGAAGACACGGTGCCTCGTAAATCTAAGTCGTCATAAAGATCCTGCTCATACACTTCCAATTTTATCGAGAGCCCAATTTACCGTTCGACGTCGTAAAATATTTGGATTGGAGATAGTGCCTTATCTACATCGACAGTTTTATACTGGGCGATGTTTGATTGGCTGCGTTTTTAGAATATTTTTAACCGACTTCAAAAAAAGAAGGAGGTTCTCAATTCGATAGTTTTTAAGCTATTGCATAGCTTTTATCGCGGGTTTTGAGCGCGGCGACCGAGTCAAGAAATTCCGTAACGAAAAAAACCTAACACCCCCCACTCCGCCTACCATGTAATTTTTGTTTTATGTCATCACGTCATCATCCCAAGTGTAGCGTTGACAAAATAGGAAGTATGGAGGTTACAAATGCTATGCAATAGCTTTACCGCGGCAGTTCCCGAGTGCCACACGTTTTTTTTTTTTATGTTTGTTACCTCATAACTTTCGACTGGGTGAACTGATTTAGATGATATTTTTTTTATTTGAAAGCTGGTGCTTCTTGTGTGGTTGCATTTTAATTTGATCCAGTTCTGACAATGACATCCATGAGAAAACCATATAAGTCTTAAATTTGCATTAAGTATGTGCGCGACAAATGGACGAATAACTTAATATCACGCCAACCGATTTCGATGATTCTTTTTTAATAGACTTCCTAGTAAACAACTAAAAAGCGAAAAAAAAACTTTTTACCAAAAAAAAAAACAACTAACTTCCAAAAAAAAAACACTAAAAAGTGAAAAATAACTTTCATTTCGGAAGTCGATGGCAAAAAACGAAAATTCAAAACCAAAGACACCGACTTCCGAAATGAAAGTTATTTTTCACTTTGTAGTTTTTTTTTTGTAAGTCGGTTGTTTTTTTAAAAAACTATTATGTTAATTGTTGTTTGTTTGTTATTAGCTTCAGTGTATATGACTGGTAGTAGCATACTTATTAACATAATCAGCCCATAATGTTCCCACTGCTGGGACACAGGCATCCTCTTTTCGAGAGTGAATGGGCTGCACGTGGCCCAGTGCGGGTTGGTAGATGTTACATGTCTTCGAATTATTGATTCTAGGTTCCTCACAAAGTTACCCTTCACCGTTTTGGGAAAAGTGGTGATGAAATTATTTACCCACGACCTACACGACAACAACGGCTACAACTCGTAAGTTGGAGCCACCACTGGAGTTACCACTGCACCCCTGCTCTCGCATGTTTACCTACTATCAATTCAATTTGTGGGTTTTGTCATTTTGCTTGTCAGTTTAGGTGACGTCTCTCTATCTCAGACCAAATAAAAAACCAAGACAGAGCGCTGCAAACAATACAATGAACATGGTTCGCTCTTTAACGTACTTAACAGTCTCAATTAGCGCAATAATTTGCATTGTAATTAAAGTGAAAAAGACTGATAATTATCTTTTAGACAGATTTCTTTTAGGCGTTTTAGGTATCTATTACCTACCGTTAAAGATAAGTCATCTACAAATTGAAAACAACACACAATAACAAATAAACAATATTAACAAACAACATAACACACACACAAAAGACAACATAATAATTAACAAACAACAACACACACACACATTAAATAATGTTAATATTTCAATTACTCTAGTAATACAATTTCCGCCGGAATTATTAGAACGTTCAAACATTCTAATAGTCCTGGCATCTAAATACAAATATTTTGATAAACAGATAGAACATAATATTAATCTTTATAATATTTTATTAAAGAGCTTTAATTATAAAATGTTTTCATCGTAATATCTATTAGGGATGTCAGTATAAATATCTTTTAGTTTATAAGAAACAATTATGGAAGTAGGTAGGAACATACCTTTAATAAATACACAGCACAAATACAATTCGAGACAAATACTAATTATATAACATAACATCACTCCTGTATTCCCCGAAGAGTTGGGCAGAGGTGTACCTATAGTACACCCATATTTCGCCAGTTATGTTTTTAAGTCCCATGTAAAAGGGGGCGAGCCTATTGCCATCAACCGGGCACGAACCCTGACTCAGAAATACGTACTATGAGAGAAAAAAAAACAGCGAAAAAACACGATTTGAAACCGTTACGAAACTGAAACTTTGTGTTTTTTGAGAAGTTGGGACTAACCGACACTTTCCAAGTCTTTATTACTTTTCTTTTGGTTTGAAACTTGTAGCAAGTTCTAGGTTTGAGAATATCTTATAGATATATTATTCTTAGGAAGAAACCTAAACAACCGCCTACATTGAAATGCAGCACCCCAATTGCGTAACACTTTCTATCACAATCCGAAGATTTCAAAGGAAATTCATAATCCACTGCTTTATTATCATGTTTTAAAAATTCGTCGTAAATAACGCAATCAATATTGTTGAATTGTCAAAATGAATGGCATTAGGATTGTAATTGTATTACGCAATAACCCCGCAGGTATCTGCGGGCTTGCGAACAGTGAGCAATGGGTAGCTTGCCGTCCGATAAGGACCAGGCCCGGGTCGACGGCGCGTTGTGTTCTACGCGCGCCTCGAAGAGATTTCAGTAGAACTGACGGGGTCCGATAGGGCCGATGCCTGCCGGGAATGCGATTTTGTCTGAAAAGGTTACCGTGGCCCCTGGCAATACAGGCAACTGAAGGAACACGGGTGGGTTTTAGTCAGTAAGAGTCTGACATCCCGTTCAACCCAGAGCGGGAGAAGTTATTTGATAATTTCCCACCCAAAAAAAAGGTATATACCTGCGCGGTAATAACACACTTTTCCAGTGTGTACAAGCGTAACATAACCTAAAAATACAATTTCGACAAAAAAAATCTAACCCTCGTCTCCACTAGACCAGAACATCTACGAATGATATACGGTAAGCGTTTTCTCCAGCTATCTAAAAATTTTCACCGCCTCAGTAAACAATGGAATGCTATAAATCTAAGGCAGAGCTATGTCAAACTTACACACAAGTTTGATTAATCTTTAACCCTCGCTGCGTGTGGTGCGCTTCATAAAGATCTGTGTACACATAGGGGTAAAATTAATTGGAAATTTTGTGCGTTGTAACAGTGACATAAAGAATAATTGGTTAGAAATTATATTATTATTTGTTCAAAAATAAACAGACAATTAAAATTATATGATGATACACTATAATACACTTAATTCTATAATCATATTGAAAAAAAAAAATGCACGTCACACATCAGTGCTCTTTTGTAGATATTATTGTAACTATCTTGTAGTTTAAAAAGGCTATTATTTTTCAACGGTTAAGTAATCAATTCAAATCATATTTGCTAGAATGCAGGTACACAAATAAGGTGGTGAAGAATTAAAGTTGAGCCACACATTCTGCCCAAGATTCAATTCTGCGCAAAATTTAAATGAATGAATACGATGCAATAATAAAAAAATAAGAACATTAAACACAATTGTCAGATAAAAAATAACAGTTCAATACAATTAAAATCAATTCAGTCAAAATGCAATTAATAAATACGTAATAGTCAAAATAAGATCAAAATGTCAAAATACAATTAAAATGTCAACCAAAATACAATAAAAAGTTATTTTAGTAGATATAATTAAAATGTTTAAAATTCGATTTATTTAATTCACATAATCGGTCATTTAAAAAATCATTAATGGAGTAATAACATTTTTCCACTAGAAAAGCTTTAAGTTTGTGTTTAAAATGTTAAAGTGTGGCATTTTTTAAATAATCCGGTAATTTATCAATACATATAATTTATTAATAATTTTTTAATACAGGGTGTTTGGCAGAACGTTGAACATACGAAAATGGTGGATAGGTGGGGTCATCTGCTACTTACTCCCACCTAATTTATTTGGCCCTGGCCCCTGGATATTTTTAGGGTTCCGTAGTAAACAAGGAACCCTTATAGTTTCGTCATGTCCGTCTGTCTGTCTGTCTGTCTGTCTGTCCGCGGTCTAGCTCCGAGACCCTTCGTACTAGAAAGCTGTAATTTGGTATAGGTATACATATTAATTATGCCGACAAAGTGATAAAACAAAATTATGAAAAACATTTTTTTTTAGGGTACCTCACATACACGTAAAGTGATGATGTTTTTTTTTTATTTTTTTATCCCACCATGTGTGGTATCATTGGAAAAGTCTTTCAAAAACATTGTGAGTATGATATAACCATTTTTGAATTCAGATATCCGTTTGCGAAATATTAAGCTTTAAGGTGAAAATTTTTGTTAGAGTCAAGTGTGTCCCCCCCCCTGCCAGCTAAATGGTTGGTTTCACATATGTGAAAAAATTCACTACAGTAGCTTATATAACGAATTTAAAAGGAAAACTATCACAGCTGAGTAGGCTTTACAAGTTAACGAGTAATAGTCGACCAACTTAGATTTGCGGTTGTAAAAACATGTTTCTCAACTACAAAGTTAAGTTTGTTCTTGGGATAAATTCATTCCAACTACGGAACCCTACATTGTGCGTGGTCCGACATGCACTTGGCCGGTTTTTTTTTAATGCAAGTTGAAATTAAGATTCAAGTATTTTTTACATATTTCTGTAAGTTTGAGGACCAAAAGATTAAAAAAAAAAAAACATTGCCTGTCTTACCCATTTTTAATAAAAATTACACTTTAAAGTTAAGAAAGTGGTGAAACTAGAAAAAGTTTTTTTTTTTTTAAATATCCTGGGAGCCATGGTCCTCGGAATGTGCCACCATCGGGCTCCCAAGTAATGGCGGGAGGGGTTCACATCGGTGACGAGTCGACGATGAAGTATTTGGGACTCGTCCTCGACAGCCGGTGGAACTTCGTAGAACATTTCCGACGTTTGGCTACCAGACTGGAGCGGGCCGGGGCTGCATTGAAGCGGCTCCTGCCCAATCAAGGGGATCCAAACGCCTCCTGCCGGAGGCTCTATGCGGGGATCGTGCGGTTCATGGCCCTTTACGGGGCACCGGTGTGGGCGTGTTCATTGAGGCTGCGGCCAGCCCGCCTGTTGAACGCGTCCCAGAGGGTCATGGCCATCCGGCTGGCCCGAGGATACCGCACGGTCTCCTGCGAGGCGGCGAGCCTCCTTGCCGGATTACCGCCATGGGATCTGGAGGCAAAGGTCCTTGCGCACATCTGGGAGTGGCGCGACGAGGCGAAACGCCGGGGCTTAACTCCGATGCCGCAAGAAATCGCGGCACAGCGGACAGAGCTTCGGCGGGATCTCATGGCGTCATGGAGAGTGCGATTGTCGCAACCCCGCGCTGGGCACGCCACAATTGCGGCGATAAGACACCTCTTTGAGGAGTGGTTGGAGAGACGCCACGGCGTCCTCACCTTCCGCCTGACGCAGGTCCTCACCAGACACGGCTGCTTCGGGAAGTTCCTGTACAGGATAAGGCGGGAGGAAACACCCGGGTGTCACCATTGTGTGGATCGGCCTGAGGACACGGTGGAGCATACGGTGGACGTCTGCCCGGCTTGGGCGGAGCAACGCCGTGTCCTTGTAGAGGCGATCGGCGGCGGTGATCTCTCGCGTCTGGCCCTGGTTCAGGCCATGGTACGGAGCGAGAGGAAATGGCAGGCCGTCACCTCCTTCTGCGAAACGGTAATGCTCGCGAAGGAGGAGGCGGAACGAGTGAGGGAGAGGCAAATTTCGCGCCCTCACGCCCCTAACCGCCGCAATAGAAGGAGACGCCCGGGGCGGGAATCGCGAGCCGATTTCCGGCCACCGTAGGCGCGGGCTTGCGGACGGTGAGCAATGGGTAGCTCGCCGTCCGAACAAGACCAAGCCCGGGGTCGACGGCACGTTGTGTGCCACGCGCGCCTCAAAGAGATGTCAGCAGAATTGACGGGGTCCGCTAGGGCCAATGCCTGCCGGGGGTTCGAAGAAAACCGATAGGGAAATCGTGGCCACCGGCAAAATCAAAATCAAAATATTTTATTTCACATAAACCTACAAGGGCACTTATGAAACGTCAGAAGCTAGGTGCACGGTTCCAATTGGTCGCTTCCTATGGAGAAGAGCCGGCAAGAAACTCCACAACAGGCGCGGCAACAGGGCAACCGAAGGAACACGGGTGGGTTTTAGTCAGTAAGAGTCTGACACGCCCTCCCGCTCCGCCCAGAGCGGGAGAAGTTATTTGACAATTTCCCACCCAAAAAAAAAAAACGGCCAAAAAAATTAGGGCTGAGTAAGTAGCAGATGACCCCACCTATCCACAATTTTCGTATGTTCAACGTTCTGCCAAACACCCTGTATAATTGGTCCCATACAAATGACACTTTTTCTTAATAGTGCAGTTTTATAGCCACCGACATTTATAAAGTTGTTATATTGGCTTCTCACGGGGCCTTTTCTGGTGTCCAAGACCTTAGTGAATAACTTCCCATTTGTTTTAACAAATATTGCCATTTCCATAATCAATAATGACGGACACGGAAGAATTTTTAGAGACTTAAACAAAGGCTTGCAACTATCTGTGAGTTTAAGACCGCACATCGCTCTTACACAGCGTTTCTGAGCTATAAACACCTTATCTCTTAGACTACAGTTACTCCAAAAAATTATTCCAAACCTCAAGACCGAGGCGATCAAACCATGGTAAGCTATTAAAGTAGTTTTTGTGTCAACTGTTTTTGCCAAATTCCATAGGACATATGCTGTACTACTCAGCTTTTTGCACACTTCTTCGGCTTAAGGTTTCCAAGTTAATTGATCGTCTTTCATTATTCCCAAAAAATTCGCAACTTTGACTACCTTGATCTTTTCCCTATCATATTGTACGTTTACATTTGGTTGAATTGTACGCTAGTGGAAGTGCATTACACTAGTTTTTTGTAGGTTTATTACTAGATTTTTCTTCTCAAGCCAGCTTATTATATAATATAAGTAGGCAGATAAGTTTTACAACCAACTGTTGAGGGCCAGTTAAAGTATTAGTTCCTGTTTTGGCCAGTCAAATATGGTCACAAAACCCAGACGAGACGACCAGCACGCGTAGCATGACCACCGTAGAAATGAGTTTTGTTGACGGAAGAGTAGACAAAATGACAGATAAACAACCACAATCTGTAATTATGTCTATTCTTCCATCGACAAAACTCGTTTCTACGGTGGTCATGCTACGCGTGCTGATGGGAGGTTAAAGTCTATTTTAACTTTTTCTGCTAGTCATGTAGGTAAATGATCATGTTGTCCGAGATGGGACTGTATATAGTCAGCAAGGAATTAAGTATTTTTGAAACGTCTAATCACAAAGTTTTGTTTTAAAGAATATTCCAAGTTATAAGTAATATTATTATCAGCAACTGTTATTGGACTATGAGAGTGAGGGAAGAGAGTGAGCATGTGTCTACGCATACACTTGTGCACTATAATATTTTCCGTACCGAAGGCTGGTTTCCGCTGAGATTGGTCGCCATGGCCGAAATTCAGTATGGAGGTTTTTTTTTTTTACTTTATTACTTTTATCAGCAATATTTGTCATGCGTTTATTTTGCAAGCGGTGCGCGTCCTTAGTGCGCAGGGTGCGGGCCAGCTCCAATACTGTCCTGAAAATGATCGCTGAGCGATTTGACTGCCCCTACATACGACAATGCTGTAACAGACATGTATAGCCAGGGCACTTAAGCTGATTGACACTGACCTATATTATTATTAATGACTTGTTTGATTAAATCTATAATTTTTAATTTAATATTAATTCTGTGAATAATTCTGTGTAATTTGACATATCATTTTAATTTCAATTCTGTGACCCTATAATTAGTATTACTCATTCGTTTATTTTAATTGAATTTGACATTTAATTTTATTTGAATTCTGTGATCTTTATAATGTGTACCTATTTTAATTGCATTGACATTATTTTTATTATGTTGGTTTTGTTAGATTGTGTGTTGCAGTATAGTTAAATTTTATTTGATGTAATATGGGTTTTGCCTGAATTAAATGATTTTTTTTTATTTATTATATGTGACGGAGGAGGGTATGTGTGTTTTCGTTATTATCAGTCATATTTTAACTACTGTGCTGCCGCGCTTGCAATACTGCAGTAAGTATCATTTTTGTCAAAATTGTGTTAAATATAGATTCGAAATCAGCTCATTACGCTGATTCCGAATCTATATTTAACTCAATTTTGTCAAAAATGATACTTACTGCAGTTATTGCAAGCACGGCAGTGTGGGCGGGCGTGCTGTGGATAGTGTTGGTTAATGCGCAATAGAAACATCGTTTGCCGTTCAGATCACATTATAATTTACTACCAAATTAATCACACTAGCAATTCAAACACTTTATGTACACGACAAGACTATTCGGAATGCGCGATGGTTTCCAAACGTCTTCACTGCTTGACCGCCACCGATAAAAAAATAAATAATAATAATAATAAGTTTATTTTACAAAGAGAAAACACATAGAGTTAGTCATACACTAAACATGTTTGTACAAGTGGAGGTCAAAATCAGGTAGAACAGCTGGCTCCTGAATTAAGTAAAAATATACTTGTATCTCAGGAGCCAAAGTTCCTCACAAACATTATTATTCTAAAATAAATTAACTCTGCTCAGCTCCGATCCGTCCGGTCCGAGCGTTATGTTTTAGACTCTGTCGAACGCCACTACGCTGGTGTCCCGTATTGTCAACTCAGCAACGTATTTCCGACATGCATATTTACAAAATCCATAGTTTGGTCGATGTTAAAAAAACACATTTAAATGCTGAAAAAAAGAGCCATGATGTTTTGTTAAACCAAATAACAACACAATAAATATGTTCTTATTTATTGTCTGCTCCACAAATTTATACCCACTTTGATTAATAACGTTGTGCATACAATTTATTTTAAATTTAAACAACCGAACAGCATCTGTCCAAAAATTTGTAAACAATACAAAATATTATTTTCTTTTACATGTCTGAATGTAAACAGCGTGAATGATTCATTCAATGTGCATATTTATATTTTATTTGTCGGAGATAAATCCTTCGAAATGAAGGTTCTGTTGCCTTGCAGTAAACAGATGTTAAACCTTTTACATCTGTTGAACGTAAAATCAGGCTGTTTGTGAAACGCCAGTAAAATATTCCCAAGCTGATATCACAGTGAAAGAAAAGTTTTTCTATTGGAAACAAGGTCTGATTGCTTTGCACGGAAGTATGTGGAAACAAGTCTGCAAACTCTGTGAAATCAAAAACACTACGTCACGCGCAGTAGTAAAAAAAAGAAGAAAATATTGCAAAACTCTGGTTATGATGACTCGGAACAATCAATATAATAAATACCCCGACCTGACTGACGCCTCTGAACTAGACTAAAAATCATCAAAATTTAGTTCATTCCAGTCAAACGACGATTTCCTATTCTGAAATAGACAAAAGTGACACAACTTAACTATATTTTTATTTGACAGCACTGAGATGGCACTGAGATATTAATTTAGTGAAAATGGCAATTTTGCTATTCTGAATTTGACGTTTTTCACCAAAAATTTTGATTTTCTAACTAAATCTGACTATTTATAATCGCGATTAAAAACATGTGGAATAAAATTGGTTGTCATGAACTTTAAATTCACACTAACACCTCAACTTCAAGTGCAAAAACAGTACCGTAATTTTTTTTTCTTTTGCTTATGTCTCGAAAATAGTGTGTCCAATCACAAAAATAATGAAAATTTCAACATCCTTTATAAAACCCTTAAACCCCTTATACTCTACACGTAGGTAATATTTTTTTTTATTTTCCACATAAAAAGTGAAAAATTCCTCAAAAAACACGTCAAGGCTGCGCACCTCCGGCTCTAAAAAAATTCACGTGGTAGGTATCATGTGTGGAGTCACGATTATCAAATTCAATTTAGATGTCTCAAAATTATTTTTAAAAGAGAATTTATTTTGCAGAATAGCTTTGAGATTCTCGTAGTCAAAAGTAAGGAATTTTAGTGATAGTTTAGTTAGTTTAGTTCGGTGTACAAGAGAATCGGCACCACTGTTTTACCAAGACAATAAAATATTTTTATTTCTAATTATGTATAGAAAATATTTGTTTTTAAGCAAGTATGTTTGCTAACCGATCCCGAGGGGCTTGTGGCTAAGTAATAACAGCTGCACGGGTCGATCGATCAGGTTAAGCTACGCTTGCCGCGGTTGGTCCGTGGATGGGTGACCATCTTTACATACCAAGTCCCCTCCTTGCCTCGGAAAGCACGTTAAACCGTTGGTCCCGGCTGTCATTTGTAGATCTTTGACAGTCGTTACGGGTAGTTAGAAGCCCAAAAAGTCTGACAACCAGTCTTACCAAGGGGGTATCGTGTTACCTAGTCACTAGGTTGTGGAGGTCAGATAGGCAGTCGCTCCATGTAAAATACTGGTATTCAGCTGCATCTGGTTAGACTAGAAGCCGACCCCAACATAGTTGGGAAAAGGCTCGGCAGATGATGTTTGCTAACTGATCCTTGCAAACAAAAGTTGGGTCGTGTCCTTTGTATTTACTTTTTTAAAATCTTTGTAAGGATAGCCCTTACATACTAAGTAGGGTTAAACACAGATACTGACTTAACATATCCCACTAAAATCTGTATTATATAACATGCCCCGTCAGCAAATTTTTGTCCACTTAATTCAGTCCTATGCTAATGCCATGTCCTCCAACCTTTTTTAATTAAAATTATTTAATCAACTCAGTTCTCCTTTAGTGTATAAACAGCTTAATTTTATTTGTCTGAGAACTTCTGTCAGTTAACCCGTGCGTGGCAAGTTTTCATGACGCATTACAATAAAGGTTATGGCCTGGGTCACACGGGTTTTAATAGAAACTTAAGACTTGTGTACTTGTCTTTACAAACTTCAGAAGTGTTGACGTCTTTGAAGTGCCTTTTAAACATACTCATCGTTTAACAGTCGGTTCTTATGTCCAAAATTGTTGGATAAATTGATTATGTAAAATTGTTTAGGCAAGTAAGCAAAGCAATTGACATTGTTTTAGGTCAACAATTAAAAACAAATCAATTATTTTAGGTAAAATATTTTTTTGACATCAATTGATTTGATGAATGGGTAGAAAGCAGACTGATCAAAAACATTTCAATTTTATTAACCTCAATTTCGAACTTAATTTACTTACATTGCTCAAAAACAATTAATCTTTCTATTGATTAATGGACATGTTAATTAAGCTTCAACACCTGAATTCAATTTTATAAATTTTCCTATGGAAATACATAAATCATTTCGAAACCCAAACTTAGCAGCAAAACTTGAAATTAGACCCGAACAAAATTCTGAAACTGCTCATTAGGAACAAAAGTTTCCGTTTTAATATAATTTCGCCCACACATAGCTTTGGAAGTCGGTTCAAAACACCGAGTAATGAATAAATAGAGTGATAAGGTTCTTGCAACGGTGCGTGGTGAGCATACAACAACGCTATCATTGCCATTCAAATTGGAAATTACTTAGTTATTGATGCAAAAACGCTCCTGATTATTAAGTGGAAGACATGTTATTTGCGCGTGCAGGGAAAGTTTCAAAGTTTTAACGAGCGGGATTGGTCATAAAAATTTACTGTACCACTAATCACATTCAATCACAATATAAATATTGATAAAGAGCACAATAATAATAGCAATCATATAATTGCGTTTTTGTTAAAATAGGTTTTTTACTTTTATTAATTTATTTATTTTTTGTATAGATTCTTTTTTACATATTTTGTGAATGTGAGAACGCTGTAGGCTTAGTGGATTGTAGACCTGTTGACCATATTCTATTTTGTTAAGTATTTGGTACTTATTGAAAGACCTACACTGTCCTCCCATACCTAGAAACACTGTTATATGAAAGTATTGTAAAAGCCAATTATTTTTAAAAGAGTAACCGTGGAGTTTCTTGCCGGCTCTTCTCCATAGGAAACGACCAATTAGAACCGTGCACCTAGCTTCTGACGTTTCATCCCAACTAGCACACAAGCTGCTTATATCACTTCTTTACCACCTTAATGTGCTATAATAGCTGTTCAAGGGGTTTACTATAATAATTAGGTGGTTCAGTAGCGTATTTAATCGTTCTTTAACAGGCATGTGGTACAGTAGCCGTACAACAGTAAATATAATCCCAATGGAGATACAACGGCGTGTTATAGAATTATTGTACGAGCATTTGATATAAAGTAGAGTTATAAATACCTTTTAAAACACCGCTAAGTCTTAAAGAGGGCTTTAATAGTTAAAAGTGTTTAAGTGGAGTTATAAGCTTCCTTTAAAGCACTTTGGGTTGTATATTGCATATTTCTAAATGTCTAAGCGGTTAAATAGTGCTTATTACCGCCTTTGAAACTCTGTATCTACAGCAGAGAATTATAATTCTATAGTAGCACGTAGGTTGTTATAATTGTGAATTTTACAGCAACTGTATCGTAAATAGCTGAACAAGACAAGAAAACCACGCCTTATAATGCTGAAAGCTCGAAAATTTCGTTTCTAGCGTCAATATAGCGGCTGAAGTGGCACAAAAGTGTATTACTCATTTAATTGCTTCATTGTGACTCCATTTTGTAAAAGATTATAGCGTGAATTTGTCATGGATAACCAAAAAGCGTGGAAATTAAGAAAAAAATACGGTAGTGTGAGGAAAAAAATTTGCAAAGAATATCGGAATATAATTAATAATCGACCAGAACATAGTGACGGCGACTAGAACATAGGATAATACTCTGCTCACAAACTCTTTCGTATTTAAGTGCAACCTACCCTACCTATCCTACCTGCCCTACCCGCCCTACCTGCCCTACCCGCCCTGCCTGCCCTACCCGCCCTGCCTGCCCTACCCGCCCTGCCTGCCCTACCCGCGCTATCTGCCCTACCCGCCCTACCTGCCCTACCCACCCTACCTGCCCTACCCGTTCTACCTGCCCTACCCACCCTACCTGCCCTACCCACCCTTCCTGCCCTACCCGCCCTACCTACGTTTAGGAGTCCATCGCGGACAAACAACGTGACACGTAATTTATATATATTAAGAAGATAAGATATCAATAGTCCGTTGTCCAACCTTAGACTCTTAAAAAAATATATTAATTACCGATGTACACCTAAAAGAGTACAATAGCGCGTCAATAGCACAATCATAGAACCGGAAGGTCTACAATGATGGATACTAGTGGTTTAAAAGCGATAGAATGGTTCTAGTAAACTCTGAAGACGGTTGTAACCTAGACGCCATTGTAGTTTTTAATACAAGCAATTCTCATGATTTTTTATATTCTATTTATATCATAAATATGTATAAAAACCGAATAAACGTCACTCTTTCTCACCCAGAATTCTAAAGAAACTACCTAAAAAGCTAAACTATCTTATATAAACCAAATTCAAAATTCAAACCCTCTAATCAAATGTACTTTTTATCCAAAAAATATGCAAAAAACTACATAAATGGCAGGCGCGTAAAAATTTTAGCTAAAATATATGTGTATATTTACAATACACTGGTACTCGCACTAGTACTTTGCATGCACAAAAGGAAAAATGTTGGAAGGAACCTGTTGTTTATTTTTTAATTATTTCCAGTTGTTCCATCAATCACTTTCTTAGAAGTCATTGTAAAAATTTCAATAAGTTTTGTTCATTTCCCCAAAATATCGCTACTGTATATCTAATATAGATTTGTAAACTCCAATTCAGAGATACAGACGTGTCTAAATAAGATGCAAGCGCTACAGTCGCGCTACAAGAGCTTATTTTAGATACTAAGGCGTACACTATCGCTCGCATAGCACCTTTGTATCTCCGTACTAACACATATTTACGACCTTTGTATCGACGTTATAGAACCGTGGGCCGGATAAACCGGTGCCTCTTTTGGGGGTACAGCGGCGCTATAGCGGCTTGTACATCTACTGTAGAGCTTACTTATGGAGGCTATGTCGTTATTACGAACCTCTATCCAGCCGGTGTACGGCTTGTTATAGAGCTTGTGTGCTACTTGGGATAAGTGCCCATGAAGGTTTATGTGAAATAAAATATTTTGATTTTGAATATTTAGTGAAATGGCATAATTATCTAATGTAAGGGGCTATACAGCATAATGGCACTACTGTAACTACCCGCCTAGATCGATTACCGTTTCCATCAATAAACTTTTCTGCGGAAAAGATTAATTATCTTGCAGAAAATGACATTATTTTATATACTATTCCATTTTTCAATTAATCAAGTAGACATTGCCTTTTCACCCACAGGCCTTCTTCAAAGTTGGTAAAGTATGAATCTTCCATTCACTAATTACTTCGTAGTCAAAAGTGAAACAATATTAAGGCTTCTGCCGCATCGTGATCCTCGTCCGTGTTTCTGCTACAATTGTGCTTATTATCACACTGACACATTTCCTTTGGTTATTTTGTTGAGTCGGGCTGGGAAAAAATAATCTACTGAATTTAAAAAAAAATAATGATGAGCTGGGATGTCCAAACTTAAAACTTTGTCCTATAAGTAAAGAATTTTGTTTTTGAAGTGAAAACTTCACTTTAGTCGCGTTGGAAATTTTTGACATTGGACAAAACCATTGATTTCGCGAGACCATGACGACACCTCATTTTTGTAAACGCAATTGTGCTCTTTATTTATATCACGTTACGGATCAATGTTCCATGCAAGTATTTTTAATTTAAAGGTTTTGTAAACGCGATTATGCTCTTTATTTATATTACGTTACGGATCAATGTTCTATACAAATATTTTTACTTTTAAGGTTTCGGAAGTATTATTTTTTGTAAACGCGATTGTGCTCTTTATTTAGATAAGGTTGCGGACCAATATTCTATACGAGTATTTTTCTTCCACCAAGGCGATCTTGTTCAAGTTTTCACTTCTGTCGGCAGTCCCGGAGTGCCACCACTTTTTTTTTGTGTAAAGTCGTTTGATTTCATTTTCCAAAAGAAAATAGTGTAAGTCGGTATCGCTCGCTAACAAGCAAGATGATCCACATTTAAACTTTTTCACTAGATTAAAGGTTTCAGTTTAGATGCGAACCGACTCTTTAGACTATTTTTAAAACTTGGTATTTTGGATACGTAGGTATGGGGTATGACTTTATTTGCCCAGAACAGAAAAGTCTGGGTATAAATAATGAGTTACGCAATAGGTTACCCTGTAATGATAGATGTAAGTTAGAAAATATAAAAATGTTAAAATGACTGCACCTTACCTACATCTATACATATAATAAAATCGTAGCGAAGTCAAAACTGTACATTGAATATTTTTGAAAAAAAGTAATTGCTACGAGGTCTAGGATCGATTCTAATGCCGAAAATATTTTTTTTAGAATTTTTGTCTGTTTGTCTGTTTGTCTGTTTGTCTGTATGTATGTTCCAGCATCGCGCAAATTCTACCGGACAGATTCTGTTAAAATTTTGCATAGATATTCCCTGTGTGTCTGGTCAAACTATAGGGTATAAACTATCACGCTATTTACTATGGGGGACGAGCAATATTACATTATGTTGTATTTTTATGTTCTAGCATGACGCAAATTCTACCGGATAGATTCTGTTAAAATTTTGCATAGGTGTTCCCTATAAGTCTGGTCAAACTATAGGGTATAAACTATCACGCTATTTACTATGGGGGACGAGCAATATTATATTATGTTCGTATTTTAGGGAAAAAACGCGCCAAAATTTTAGGATATTGTAGATGGTTATCGATTTAACTTTTTAAATGATTATCATCACGCTATACCTTTATGGAACTAAGCA
Organism: Agrochola lychnidis; assembly: GCA_963680765.1. Classification (NCBI taxonomy): domain Eukaryota; kingdom Metazoa; phylum Arthropoda; class Insecta; order Lepidoptera; family Noctuidae; genus Agrochola; species Agrochola lychnidis. Next base: position 13,760,310 of record OY796869.1, on the reverse strand, counting down.
GTCAATCAAAAAATATATAGGAACGGCTATTTTAGAAGAGTTTCAACAAAGCAATTAGCTCAGCGGTTGGACGGTTGCTTTGCAAACGTGGGGTTGTAAGTTCGATTCCCACCTACGGTTTTTTTTCTTTTTTTTTTCACATTTTGTCATACGATTATTATTTTTTTTGATAATCTACCTATAATCTATAGATAAAATCGTAACGAAGTCAATTTTTTTTAAAGAAAGTTATTGCTAAGAGGTCTGGGATCGATTCTTATGCGGAAAATAAAGTTTTTAGAATGTTTGTCTGTACCAACCGTAGGGCATAAACTATCACGCTATTTGCTATGGGGGATGAGCAATATTACATCATGTTCGTATTTTTCTCTGCAAATTGTAAAAGGACGCGCCAAAAGGTTGGGATATTGTAGGTAGGTAGTTACCGATTTAACTTTTTAAATGATTATCATCACGCTACCTTTTATATAGGAACGGCTATTTTAGCTAACTTTCAACAAAGCGAATAAGTAAGCGGTTGGACGAATGATTTGAAGTCCTGAGGGCCTACCACCAGCTCAAAAGCAGTATTATTTTAATATTACTTTAGTTTACTTCAGTGTGGGAAAGAGATGAAGCTCTACAGGATGTATAGCTCCATCTCTTTCTCCCACTGAAGTAACATTAAAATAATACTGCTTTATGAGCTGGTGGTAGGCCGCCCGGGGTAGTAAGTTCGATTTACATCTGTTTTTAGGGTTCCGTTGCCAAATGGCAAAAAACGGAACCCTTATAGATTCGTCATGTCTGACTGTCTGTCTGTCTGTCTGTCTGTCCGTCCGTATGTCACAGCCACTTTTTTCCGAAACTATAAGAGCTACGCTGTTGAAACTTGGTAAGTAGATGTATTCTGTGAACCGCATTAAGATTTTTACATAAAAATAGAAAAAAAACAAATAATTTTGGAGTTCCCCATACTTAGAACTGAAACTCAAAAAAAATTTTTTCATCAATCCCATACGTGTGGGGTATCTATGGATAGGTCTTCAAAAATGATATTGAGGTTTCTAACATCATTTTTTTCTAAACTGAATAGTTTGCGTGAGAGACACTTCCAAAGTGGTAAAATGTGTGTCCCCCCCCCTGTAACTTCTAAAATAAGAGAATGATAAAACTAAAAAAAATATATGATGTACATTACCATGTAAACTTCCACAGAAAATTGGTTTGAACGAGATCTAACAAGTAGTTTTTTTTTTAATACGTCATAAATCGTAAACCGCAATTTACCTTTCATTCAATGTTACTTGCTGCTACGGAACCCTTCATGGGCGAGTACGACTCGCGCTTGGCCGGTTTTTTTTAAAATCTTTTTGTAAAACGATTTTTTTTTGGATTGTGTATGTAATAGTTCATAGAATGTATTAATTCACAAAAAATGGAAAACTTCGTAAGCTATGGGAAACTACTAAGTTACAAGTACTTTACAGTCACAAAACATTCAAGGTTGTATTCTGATCATTTTAGAGCAAAAGACTGTAGGAATAAAATGTTTTTTTACAGATTTTGACAGCAGATTTGTCCTAGCGATTTTATAATATGTATGTGGATCTTCTGGAATCGCTGCCACACTACTTCCTGGTGGCAAAACAGCGCACGTCATGTTTAAGATTCCCATCGATTTAGAGAGCAACGAAACACCGTGTGATGTGTGCTTAGGGGATTGCGCTTCGTCGTATGGGATGAATGCGTTATGGCAAAAAGGAAAGCAGTGGAAACTGTAAACAGAACCCTGCAGGACATCCGCAGAAACCAAGATATGATGGGTGGTGTCACAGTTTTGACAAAAAAAGTGAAAACTTCGTTGAAAAGGTCGACTCTATGGTCGAGAGTTCATAAACTGCGCTTGACCATCATCATACGAGCTCGGCTTGGCGGTAATTCAAATGCTCAAGAATTCTCCGATGTTCTTCTAAAAGTTGGTGAAAGCACTCTACCAGAGACTCTTGGTAGAGTAGATCCCACTTTAGAAGATCTTATTCGTCTGATATACGGGGATATCAGTCAAATACCGTACCAAGAGAATTCTTAGGTGTGTTTCCGTTTTAACTCCGAAGATGATCAAGCTACAGCGATCAACCACAGTATTCTCTCACAAATTGAAGGGAGTGAAGTGATATACACCTCCATTAATACTGATGTGGAGGAAGATGATGCCAAATATCACCCCGTAGAATTTCTCAATTTACAAATAGAAAGAAAAGAAAGAAAGGAAGAAAAAACATTTATTTGGACACAGTTCGCGAAACACAAAACACAAATTACAGTGGAAATAAAAAATAGTGTTTTTAAAACAATAGTGTGTGCCTCACGGCTGCGCCAAAAAGGTTCATTTCAGCATTAAATGGCAAGTGAACTTCCGGTTGTATATCTGTGTAACGGAAACCAGCTCAAAGTCATGTCTTTGCAGAGAAACGTCATCGAGGTGGAAATTCTAACAGGTTGTGGCGATGGTGAGACAGTGTTTATAGCGCGTATAAAGTACAAATTCCCCACCATTACCAGTTAAAGAGCGTGCAGTTCTCTGGGAGTGTATGCTTTGCGATCAACAAGTCACAGGGGCCGACACTAAAGGCTGAAGGCTGCGGGTGTCGACCTCAGGATAAGCTGCTTCTCACACGGACAACTGTTACGTCGCTTGCTCCCGAGTCACCATTCCTGACTCTCTGTATATTTTGGCTGCTGAGAATAAAACTACAAACGTAGTATACAGGGAAGTTTTATAAAAATGTGGCTGTTATTGTAGTATATTGTGATGTCTTACGATTTCCATGCGAACGAAGTCGCGGGCAGAAGCTAGTCTATACATATAATAAAATCGTAGCGAAGTCAAAACTGTACATTGAATATTTTTGAAAAAAAGTAATTGCTACGAGGTCTAGGATCGATTCTAATGCCGAAAATATTTTTTTTAGAATTTTTGTCTGTTTGTCTGTATGTATGTTCCAGCATGGCGCAAATTCTACCGGACAGATTCTGTTAAAATTTCGCATAGATATTCCCTGTGTGTCTGGTCAAACTATAGGGTATAAAATATCACGCTATTTAATATGGGGGACGAGCAATATTACATTATGTTGTATTTTTATGTTCTAGCATGACGCAAATTCTACCGGATAGATTCTGTTAAAATTTTGCATAGGTGTTCCCTACAAGTCTGGTCAAACTATAGGGTATAAACTATCACGCTATTTACTATGGGGGACGAGCAATATTATATTATGTTCGTATTTTTGGAAAAAAACGCGCCAAAATTTTAGGATATTGTAGATGGTTATCGATTAAACTTTTTAAATGATTATCTTCACGCTATACCTTAATGGAACTAAGCAGTCAATCATGAAATATATAGGAACGGCTATTTTAGATAAGTTTCAACAAAGCAATTAGCTCAACGGTTGGGCGGTTGCTTTGCAAACATGGAGTTGTAAGTTCGATTCCCACCTACGGTTTTTTTTTCTTTTTTTCACATTTTGTTATACGATTTTTTTTTTTGATTATGTACCTATAATATATAGATATAATAAAATCGTAGCGAAGTTAATTTTTTTTAGAGAAAGTGATTGCTACGAGGTCTGGGATCGATTCTTATGCGGAAAATAAAGTTTTTAGAATGTTTGTCTGTACCAACTGTAGGGCATAAACTATCACGCTATTTGTTATGGGGGATGAGCAATATTACATCATGTTCGTATTTTTCTCTGCAAATTGTAAAAGGACGCGCCAAAAGGTTGGGATATTGTAGATAGGTAGTTACCGATTTAACTTTTTAAATGATTATCATCACGCTACCTTTTATATAGGAACGGCTATTTTAGCTAACTTTCAACAAAGCGAATATGTAAGCGGTTGGACGAATGATTTGAAGTCCTGAGGGCCTACCACTAGCTCAAAAGCAGTATTATTTTAATATTACTTTAGTTTACTTCAGTGTGGGAAAGAAATGAAGCTCTACAGGATGTATAGCTCCATCTCTTTCTCCCACTGAAGTAACATTAAAATAATACTGCTTTATGAGCTGGTGGTAGGCCGCCCGGGGTAGTAAGTTCGATTTACATCTGTTTTTTTAAACTCTTTTTGTAAAACGATTTTTTTTTTTGGATTGTGTATGTAATAGTTCATAGAATGTATTAATTCACAAAAAATGGAAAAATTCGTAAGCTATGGGAAACTACTAAGTTACAAGTACTTTACAGTCACAAAACATTCTAGGTTGTATTCTGATCATTTTAGAGCAAAAGACTGTAGGAATAAAATGTTTTTTTTACAGATTTTGATAGCAGAGTTGTCCTAGCGATTTTAAAATATGTATGTGTGTGGATCTTCTGGAATCGCTGCCACACTGCTTCCTGATGGCAAAACAGCGCACGTCATGTTTAAGATTCCCATCGATTTAGAGAGCAACGAAACGCCTGTTTGTGGGGTGTCACGCAACAGTAACAAGGGATGTGTGCTTAGGGGATTGCGCTTCGTCGTATGGGATGAATGCATTATGGCAAAAAGGAAAGCAGTGGAAACTGTAAACAGAACCCTGCAGGACATCCGCAGAAACCAAGATATGATGGGTGGTGTCACAGTTTTGACAAAAACAGTGAATACTTCGTTGAAAAGGTCGACTCTATGGTCGAGAGTTCATAAACTGCGCTTGACCATCATCATACGAGCTCGGCTTGGCGGTAATTCAAATGCTCAAGTATTCTCCGATGTTCTTCTAAAAGTTGGTGAAAGCACTCTACCAGAGACTCTTGGTAGAGTAGATCCCACTTTAGAAGATCTTATTCGTCTGATATACGGTGATATCAGTCAGATACCGTACCAAGAGAATTCTTAGGCGTGTTTCCGTTTTAACTCCGAAGATGATCAAGCTGCAGCGATCAACCACTATTACTAGCGATTCTCTCACAAATTGAAGGGAGTGAAGTGATATACACCTCCATTAATACTGATGTGGAGGAAGATGATGCCAAATATCACCCCGTAGAATTTCTCAATTCACAAATGGCAAGTGGACTTCCGGTTGTATATCTGTGTAACGGAAACCAGCTCAATGTCATGTCTTTGCAGAGAAACGTCATCGAGGTGGAAATTCTAACAGGTTGTGGCGATGGTGAGACAGTGTTTATAGCGCGTATAAAGTACAAATTCCCCATAATTACCAGTTAAAGCGCGTGCAGTTCTCTGGAAGTGTATGCTTTGCGATCAACAAGTTACAGGGGCCGACACTGAAGGCTGAAGGCTGCGGGTGTCGACCTCAGGATAAGCTGCTTCTCACACGGACAAGTGTTACGTCGCTTGCTCCTGAGTCACCATTCCTGACTCCCTGTATATTTTGGCTGCTGAGAATAAAACTACAAACGTAGTATACAGGGAAGTTTTATAAAAATATGGCTATTATTGTAATATATTGTGATGTCTTACGATTTCCATGCGAACGAAGTCGCGGGCAGAAGCTAGTTATTGTAATATTTTCACCAATCTCAGGAAACAATATTGTATAGTCCCATATTTTAGTCCACCTATCCCATAATTCAACACACACCATTACTCGGCCAAAAACAACACATTAATAATTTCACCCACGAACAAAACACAGAGCGACTTTGAAAAGGGCACTCCAATAGAAAATAAGGGTAAGAAAAACTACTTAAGAAAAGTAAGAGAAGTAGAGATATGAATGGTTCATAGCACTTACGTGAAGTACTTCGGATGGGAAGAGCCAACAAAACTTGTATAACTTATTGTTATGTTACTTGAGTATTTCGTGAGAACATATCTTTATTACTTCTGTATCGGAGTTCGGTGTAAGGGAGGGTAGCGACTGGAGTGTCTTTGATTTGGAAGTAGGATTTGTAGGGATAAACTGTATAGCGGCGCGTGGAACTCACTCAAAACTAGGTCTTGCATATTTTGGACCTTAGATCTTGATATTATGATTTTTTTTTCATCTGTCTTTCATTCTTTAAAGTGTAGTTCAGGAAATTATCAATTTACTTGATATAATACACTGGTGGTCTCTACTATCTATTGCGTTATAGCTGCAGGTTGTTCCACTGATAGCAGTTTACTCGCGCTTCCTCTTTTACGGTAGATATTCTTTCAGCCTGTGAGTCAGCGTAGACACAAAATCGAATGTTCAGAGCAGTAGGTATGTCTAGTGTTATTTTTGGTTCCCTTTAAGAAAAAACTGATGATATTAGCCTTGTCTGAAAACATTATTTTTTTGGTACTTCGGATCCTGGCAAAAAGCCACAAAACAAAGTATTAATAACTACAAAAAGCCTACTAGACTAAAAGCTATGACTAAACGAAAAACATTTCTTTGGCTCGTTTACAAATCTCTCATTCAAGGATTTCTATATCAGATCTAAGTTATTATTGTATTGAGCCAAGTTTAGATATAACGGTGTTGATAATTTATATGTCTGCGCCTAAGGTTGGCGCCATGGAGTCTGATTGAGGGCAGGGAGACGCGGTTGCCAAATCTTATGGCATTGGCGACCTCTGTGACTAGGGGAGGGCATTTGGGAGAGAATTGGATCGAAAGACAAGGTCAGATTGTGTATTAGAACTTTCAGAACGTAGGTATAGTTGAAGAAATAATAACCATTACGTGAGTGTATTGTAGGTTACCTGTGCTTAACCCTTCGGGAAAAGATACGTGATGATATGTGTTGTGTTTTAAAACAAAAAGAGGATTGCTGTAGTAAAAAAAGTTGACCACAAATCTTAAAAATAAAAACATTATTATTTTAGTTACGAGAGAAGTTTTCATGATAAAGAGAGAGTACCTATTGGTTAAAAATAATGTCAAAATACCTGAAAATTTACTCATTCAGTAAGGATAACCATAATATCAACTTAAAACGTAAGAACATAAACCAGACTGATAAAAGAGATGACTTTGAAAAGTTCAAAGAAAGTAATATTGCCGTCATATTTTTTGTAAATTCTAAGAAACTCGGGTACTTACATCAATCACTTGTTGCGTTAGTCTTCGCTTTGATAACATTATCGAGTCTTTTTAATATAAAATTTTGATGATACTTATTCCTTACACTTCACAGTAATAATTTGACTTTATTGTGCTTTCAAATTGTATTAAATACGTACCTAACTGAAATCGTTTTAATTTTATATAGTTTTTATTCAAATATCCGTAAATCCAAAATTGTACCACTAATGTTCTTGCAACAGTTTTGAGTATAGTTGTAAAAAGTAGCTAGAATCTTTCAAAATACCTATTAGAATATAACAAACTACAATGTTTGTTAACTCCATAATAGCATAGTTGACTATGTCAGTTAAGCATTTTGAACCAAAAACAAACTCCCTAACTTTTCCCTTCAATCCTAAACAACCAAAATTTGCAGACTATACATTAAACCCGTAAAACTTAGGTCCACAGTTTCAGCAGTTCTACCAATCCCCCTGACCTTGCAAGCATGGTCCTCATTGGAACTTTGCCCGAATGCTCGAATCCCCAAAATCTCCGTAGGTACATCAAATGTCTGGGCCATAAATCATACTTTATAGAGATGTGCCGTGACCTTAAGATATTGTTTTTGTCTGTATTCGCAGTCCTTATTAATATGTTAATGGCTACCCGTCTGCCGAACGGGGGAATAACTCAGCGAAATTGGTTCGAAGTTTGGCATGTTATTCAAGGCTCTGATTTGAACGATATGATGGTATATAATGGGTAATACTTGGTGTGAATTATGTACAGTGGTTTATTTTTGGGCCAAGTTCAATAGGAAAATTTGGCACGGGAGAAGTAAGTACGCTACGCTGTTCCAAAAATGTAGTTTCTCGTCCGTTATATAAAATGTGCGTTCAAGGGTGACATTGGATGTAGTTCTTCACGGCCGCGTTTTTATAAGAAAGATGGAACGGTATGAAAATCGCTCCGTCTTTTTTCTGACGCATACCTTTTTCTTCTTTAGTCTTGTTTTTAGATTATCCCTTAAGTACACCTGTGCAATAGAGCTAAAATGCTTTGTCACAAGTCAGTGGTTTTAAAGATAAAAATATTTTAAGAAATATCTCTTATATAAATAACAATAAAAAATTATCACGAATTTACTAAATAATTTATAGATCGAGGGATACTTTAATATTCATATAAAATCTGAACAGATATAAACTTTTTAGCTCAGCTATGATACGAAATTTTAAAAAGAAATGTATCGAATCATTGTGATTGTCATATCACAATGATAGTGTTAATCGATTATTATGAATTTCTCTTAGCTGTAAGATGTCTACAAGAATTTGTCGATACATTTTTACTTATTGTTGTGCCTTGACAAATATATCTAGGATTGCAAGACACGCTCCCCTTGGGAAATCGTCACCTCGCTCTCAAAGTTGCATGCAGAAACGATATTCTACGTTCACATTATATTTGTTTAAATGACTTCTTGTAGGTGTGTATGGTATGATTCCTCAATTTTGTATATTATCTTATTGTTCACGTGTTCCATTACTAGTATTCTCTTGTCGGTAAACGAACAGTTCATACCTATTGTGAGAATCCTGTCATATCTCTTCCCAGTTGGTGTTGGATTAGCATCCACCACCTGTGTCTGCGCACACATTTATGAATGTGCGTCTCTGTTGAGATTGGTCACCGTGGCCAAAACTAGGTATGGAGGATATTAAATTTTGTCGATTCAAACAGCTCACCGTTCACTTGTACCTTTGATGACTAAAAATGCCACTGATGTTACAATTAACGTGGTCACCTGCTGGTCTCAAGCAATATCATCATCTGCCTAGCCTTTTCCCAACTATGTTGGGGTCGGCTTCCAGTCTAACCGGATGCAGCTGAATACCAGTATTTTACATGGAGCGACTGCCTATCTGACCTCCACAACCTAGTTGCTAGGTAACACGATACGCCTTGGTAAGACTGGTTGTCAGACTTTTGGGCTTCTTACTACCCGTAACGACTGTCAAAGATCTACAAATGACAGCCGGGACCAACGGCTTAACGTGTTTTCCAAGGCACGAAGGGGTCTCGGTATGTAAAGATGGTCACCCATCTACAGACCAACCAAGTCAAATCAAAGTACCGTATATATACACGAAAAGAAGATGAAGCAATCAGTAAGGGTACTTGGGCCGACCAAAGTACACATTTTAGTATTGCTAGTCTTGAATATTTAGAGGAACAGGGTGTAAAGTTCACTCATCCTCTATTGAAATGGGATCAGGATTCTCCGACCAGACGGGTGTCATATCTGGCAGGCAACTGCCCAACGATTGATGTCGGGGAATTTATAAATATGGTGTTCGCACCGTAAACTCTAATTACGCGATGCAGGATTTGTGTGACGTCAGGATTTTGAGACATCAAGTTTTGATGCCTAATTTACATGTGGCGATGTAGATGCCATCACACACCTACTGTCTCTATTGATGGTAGAGAAAAGCATTGTAATATTGCCAACAAAATAGTGAGTATGAATGTTGGTCAAAATAAATGCGAAGAGGTTGCATACAGAGATCTTTGCCCCTTTAGGTAGTAAAAGGCCTGTTGTAAGGTAGTAAAAAGCCGGGCACAGCTGTAGAAATGTTCCTAATATTACCTGGCAGTGAAAACAGACGTATACCAGGTATCTCTGTGTGTTTGTAAGCAAAAACGTGACTACATTTGCACGGTAATGTTAGCAGGCGCGACATACATCAACGAAATGGATTCACGAGTGTGATATAGTTGCGTGTACATAGTCGTAACTGTATTCCTCTATGCTTTTAGCAGACTGAATGGAGTTTACGATACACGCTTTTGTGATCACTTTGTTTCCTTTGTTGATGTAAAAGCATCTTGATTATCAAGTGGCTGAATTTTAATTGGACATATCAGTATTGAAAATAGGGGTCTATTTTTTCAGGCGTGTATAGATGTTCAACTTTGCTTAATGCAAATAAAGTTAATCGCTAAGCTAACCAACTTAAATTGTCCGTATATTCAAATCACAACCGGCGTCAATTTGCTTAATAATAAATTTGCCTGCATGTTTATAGATTATGCAATTATATTTTCAAATGTAACATTTGTGTTAATAAATTAATTAAGTATAAGTGATCGTAAATATATTTGTCTGGATCGAGACGCCGTTATTTGGATCTTTAGCATGTTGTTAGAAATGCAAGTGGTCGACGCATCTTGCCAGAAAACGCATGTTGACAGAAACGCATCTCGACTCGACAAATTTGCAACATGTCAAAGACGCAGATCGACAAATACGCAATTTGACAGATGCGCGTCTCGACAGATACACAACTCGACAGTCAATTGAAAATAGAATTTAAACGCTTGTAGTCATATACATACGCAATTAGTCAATTTACAATTTGCCGCTAATAAAATTACATTAATTTACAAGTGTTTACAACCATAATAAATACCTAAGTAGATTACTCTTATTTTCCATTGACATACAATTAGTATTGAGTATTCGCATATTTATAACAGTCGAGATCATAGTATAGTCTTACCGGCAAAATTAATGCTCTATTTGACGAATACCATAAAAAGTAAAGAAAAATTCTTAATTATAATGCACTATTTGCTGATGCAATATCCATTAAGACCAACAGAACTGAACGACGAACGAACTAAGTAATGACCGGTAATTATCGCATCGCATCATCGTACATCCTTCTTTGTATACCAACAACATAATTGCGCATAATAAAATACATACACATCCTGTTTTTGCTAGCGATGTTTTAATTAATGTATTTTCCAGTAATTAAATATTTTGAGAACCTACTTTCGGATTTCTGTTTCGTGTCCCAGTTATTTTGATGAAGGCTTTAGGTAATTAGTATCTATTAGATCGAATAATAAAATACGTGTTTAATTAAATACAATAGACGTGGATATATTTAGTAACATGTTCCGCTTAGCTATTTCTAAAGAGCCATAAAAAACTCCTGAAAGAAATCGACACGTGTTTCACCTCTCAACGAGGCATCCTCAGGATAACGTTGGACTTGTTGCGAACCCAAACACGGCGTGTTACCACACCGAGCGCTGAGCGCAGACTGACCATATGGCTCTTTCAACAATCCCCCAGACCCCTACATCGAGACATTCATATATTATGCCATTGAGTGTGGAAAAAAATTGACAGTAGAAAAAGAAAGAAATTAATTATTTATTTCTCAACAAAACGGAAATTGATATAGATCTATCAATTGCAAAAAACATACATTTAACATAACATTACAATATAGTAAAGAATAACAAATTTTACTTACAACGTGATCAATTCTGTTCGGTAATAATTACGATACAATCATTTGTGATTACTCTCTTGTTTTAAGGAGAAAGATCTTGTAGGGTTAACAAAAAGTATAATCGTCACTTATAGCACAGTGCATTCTCGTTGAATATACAGTATTCTCGTAACCGTAACGAGATTTTTTTCCCGTGTATGGTGTTAATACATTTTGTATGCACGATGATATAATCCCCTCAAAGCAAGGCTGCTCAACCCCATGCCCGCGAGCCAGAAAGTGGCCCGCCAGCGTATTTGAATTTGCCCGTCAACAGCGGTCAGTTGGTCAGCGATTGTCTTTTTTTAGAACATATTTCGGGATATCAAAGCAGATCGAAATAGTACATTATTGCAAAGGCCGTGAAATAGGCAATTACAGGTCGAGAGGCGAGGACTTCACTAATACGAGACAGGCAATTGCCATTTCCGCCGAGGCATGTATAGTGCTTTTCTCAAAAGAATGCAGGCAAATAAAACATACTTTTTATATTATGCATTTAATTTAACTAATATTAAAAGTTACATTAGTCATATTGGGGCAATTACTAAAAGAAAATGTTATTGATTTCCCCGGTACATATTTTTTTGTTTATTATGTAAGTATGTAAATAACAAATCAAGACGAATTTTCAGCTTTGCCGCCAATTTTCTATTTATCATCTGTGACGAAAGGCAAACGCATTTATGGCTATACAACCACGTGAACGCAATTTGTACTAAGCAAAAAGACTTACTTTGGTATGCTAAGAATGATAAAAGAGATCCAATCAAAGAGTATTTAATAACCCCAGCACGCCGTTTCAGCGCTTTTTGAATTTGGAACATTACAACGCTCCAGCAATGTTTTGCTGGAGCGTTGTAATGTTCCAAATTCAAAAAACGCTCCTGCAATGGATTTGATTTTCTTTGACCGTAAATTCGATACTTCGCGTGTTCTTTTTTCGAAAATAATGACAATATTTCCATGCATGTTTGAAAAAAATATTTTGCTGTTTATGAACCCATTCTGAATTTAATATCCAGCTAAAAATAATAGAAATCCAAAACCAAACTTCTCTGAAACAGGTTTTTGCTGAAACAGTTTCTTGAAGACTTTCCTGTATCTTGCTTTGCAGAATTTAAGCAGATTTTGTTCTACATTTTATTGTAGAAATGTAAAATGTGGTGGCGCGTGTGTTGGATCATCAAGCTCCCTTCAAAATGAATGAGCTGAATGGTGCTAATCCATGCGTCAGGTTCGTGAACGGGCGCTATCAGTAGGGACTGGTCATCTCTTAGCGGCCACGTTTAATTTTAATTAAATTAAATTTTTTAATTGTTTTTTTTTTGTTTTTATTATGAATGCTTTTAACGTTCTCACGTGTGTAATTTCAACATGAATGATGTAACCATAATTATTTTGATTTAAAAGAGTTTTCGTGGAGTTTCATGCCCGTTCTTCCCCATAGTTACCTACTACGCTTTGGAATGGGCAACTAGCTTCATCTTTTTGACTGGCCGACCGTCGACCCTTTAACAATTCAAAAGTGCTTGTAATTCGTTTATTTGAAATAAATACTTATGCTTTGTTTGAGGTTGATACATTTTACATGGGGTGACACAATGGGCGGTCATATCGCTAAAAGCGATCTTTTAAATACAACCTTTGTATTGATTAAGGCTGGCCGCATATGTACGGTTTCCTGATTCGGTTTCCTGACCGGTATTCCTGATTCAGAATTCCGTGGGACTAGCACAGACGTTCGATTAGTTTTCTTTTGTTCCCGAAACGAACGACATGTTTTTTTTTTGTTCGGAAAATGTACAAACGCGCCTAGTTGAACATTTTGTATGTATGGCAAGCATTCAGATTTCCGAATCAGGAATCCTGATCAGGAAACCGAATCAAGAAACCGTACGTATGCAGAAGCCTAAGGGAGAAGGAGAGACAATACTACAGGTAATTGTGTTTTATGAAGTAATTTCATTACGTAACATAATTTTAAATAGGTATCGAAAGTTCTAGTTTTATTTTAATACAAAAACCCATAACATGTCCCTACAGTTTACTGCCACCTTTATATTTCTTCGTAAATCCTAGCGCTTTCCACTTTAGGCGTTTTTCTTTCGAGTCTACGACAAACATGGAGATATTTTATGTCCCTCGCTTTTGTTTTGTTTGTGAACGACTTCAAATATATGTTTTGTTTGGAATTACAACAGTTAACAAGAGATTTATTATTATAGCCTAATTACGTTACAGCGTAATTTTTTCATGGAATGGATTCCTACTTATCAAGTATCTATTTAGTTGCGATTGTAATTATTGTATGTTGTGCTAAAACTTAAAATCACGGCGTGTGGTAAAGTTCTTTAAAACTTGCATCCCCCATTGGATTTCATTTTATATTTCTCGCTCTCTCTCTCTCTTGGATTTAATAATGTTATAATAGTAATAGTTTATTAACATAATCAGCCTATAATGTTCCCACTACTGGGACACAGGCTTCCTCTATGTGAGAGAGAGTGGGCCGTAATCCACCACGCGGGCCCAGTGTGGATTGGTAGATGTCACGTCTTCAAATTTTTGATTCTTAGATATGCTGATTTCCTCACGATGTTTTCCTTCACGCTTTTGAGAGCAGTACTGATGAAATTATTTACACAAAGTAAACCACCTGTGTTCGAACCTAAGACCTACAACTCTTAAGTCGCGGCCGTTACCACTGGGCCACCGCTGCTCATTTGTAACATTATAAAGCCTGGGATACACTAGGGGGGCAAATGAAGAAACATGTTGCGGAACAACAACTACGTGAAGTGTCCCGAGACAATTGTCGCGGAACATTTTGCCGACCACACTAGACAGTGTTTATAGAAATGTCGCCCGAGGAGGTTGTGGCTATTAGTGCTGCATACATAGTAATTATATCGAGTGTGTTGAAACGTAAGAGAAAGAGAAGGTGATGGATGCGGAATTTCTTACTACAACGAGAAAGAAGAGTTAATATTCTAAGTGATCTCCGACTACACTCGGGGACAAATGGCGCGACACCGACGCGAGACACGTGCGCTAGCTCTCGAGGCGGGAGCAAGCAACATGCCCCGCGTCACGTACAATGTTGCGGGACACTATGCAACGGTGCAGCGTCACGTAGATTGGACTTTGCGCGTCATGTTGGGGGACATTTTGTTCCCTAGTGTATTCGTTGCTTAATTTTGCGATAATTTTTGTTCGAGAAACTGGCCTCTAGTTAATTCACTATTCATCCGGCAAACAAGGATCTAAAATTCTCATTCAAAAGACCCATTTCTAAGAAGAATGAAATTGTTCCCCGTACAGTAAATAAAACTACCTTTTGTAAGCCAATCGTGTTCTGGGGAGCTCTAAAGGATTGCAATGCAAGACAAAATTCTCGCTTTAAACGTGCGCTTACATGGGCAGATTTTTCAGCAATTATTGCCTGTCAACGGTTGCAAGGCTCAGGCCATGTGGAGCGACGTTCTTTGTAGGGCGGCTGGTAGCAGCTGGACGAGAGTTGCTGAGAATCGAACGCTTACATAGGCAGATTTTTCAGCAATTATTGCCTGTCAATGGTTGCAAGGCTCAGGCCATGTGGAGTGACGTTCTTTGTAGGGCGGCTCGTAGCAGATGGACGAGAGTTGTTGAGAATCGAACCTTTGTCATTCGCCTTTCATTTATCTCCTCAACATGATCAAACCATCTCAGCATCCAATCGCAAGGATGTCTTTTCACATCATTTCTCAGACATCTATTACACCAAACATACTCCACAAGGAACGCATTTCCACAGCATACACATATTTGACCAATTTTGCCCAGAATTAAGCAATTTAAGTTACCCGTGTAAGCCTACCTTAAGATTTCAGTATTCCCGAAACAAAAGAAGGCGTAATTGTCGTCAAGTAGCTTCTCAGATAAGAAGGAAAAGTTTTCAGTTCCCAGGGAATATTAAGAAGTTACGCTTTTGGAGGAATAATGGTTATAATATGAAACTTGATGTAGGTACCATTTTTTTTTTTGTTACTGTTTTATTTCGCTTTTCGTTATTTGGACAAGCTTTCCCCGAAGGGTTGGGCAGAGGTGTCCCTGTAGCAGGTACACCCACATTTCGCCAGTTATGTTTATGTCTATAGGGAGCGAGCTTATAAATAAAAAAATAAAATATGTTATTTTTAAGCGTCTTGTTTTTAAGCTATTGCATAGCTTTTATCGCGGGCTTTGAGCACGGCGACCGAATCAAGAAATTCCGTAACGAAAATAAAACCTAACATCCCCCACTCCGCCTACCATGTAATGACGGTTCCCATGACAACGTGATGTTGTCATGGGAACGTAATTTTTGTTTTATGTCATCACGTCATCATCCCAAGTGTAGCGTTGACAAATAGGAAGTATAGAGGCTACAAATGCTATGCAATAGCTTTACCGCGGCAGTCCCCGAGTGCCACACTTTTTTTTTTTTAACACAAGATCCAACTGGGGCACTTATTTTCATTACCCAAATCATGTAAAAAATAACAAAACGAAAAATCAATTAAGTATCTCGTTTTTAAACATTCATAACCATAACCATAATAACATAATTTACTTATGCAAAGTATAAATAGTATTCACAAGCGATCTTCAGTTACATTGTGTTCTGTGGTTGGTGATTATAACTATTCTGCCCTCTGAACTAAGACAAACGTAACTAGTATTTTTATGAAAAATTAGTTAATACTTGATTCGGAATCAGCGTGATGAGATCTATTATGTTCTCTTTAATGTAACATAACATCACGCCTTGTTTTCCCGAAGGGTTGGGCAGAGGTGTACCTGTAGTAGGTACACCCACAGTTCGCCAGTTATCTTTAAGTCCCATGTAATAGGGGGCGAGCCTATTGCCATCAACCGGGCACAAATCCAGACTCCGGACTGCTACTGAGAAATTCCAGATAGAAAAACCCAATATCACTTTGCCCGACCCGGGAATCGAACCCAGGACCTCATGCTCAGCAGTAGCGCTTGCGACCACTAGACCAACGAGGCAGTCAATTCTCTTTAATGTATTTTTGAAAAAACCTACTCTGACGGAGATAGTGAGTCATAAGTGGCGTAACTGCCTACTTTTTGTACTTTTCTTAATATACATACAAACCGTATGAGTTCTTATATCCCTTTAGCTTAACGTGTTCATTTAAGTTTGATAATGCATCGAAACTCGAAAGTCTGACAACCAGTCTTACCAAGGGGTATCGTATTACCTAGTTACCGGGTTGTGGAGGTCAGATAGGCAGTCGCTCCATGTAAAATACTGGTATTCAGCTGCATCCGGTTAGACTGGAAGCCGACCCTAACATAGTTGGGAAAAGGCTAGGTAGATTGATTTTGAATGCATCGAAAATGTATCCCAAAAATAAACACCTTAAGTTACTATACGGTGGATATCTGAACTTTATCTATTTATTATGCAAAACTAATACTAGATTGAAAGATTATTTGTTCAATTAAAATTAAAGTATCGAGTTTATCAATTCAATTAAACACTAATTTCAAGGGATCGATCGCTACTTTCGATTAAAATTATTCAAGATGAAGATTTTCTAAAACTGCGGCACTAAAACTAATTTAAGAAAAAAATTGCGTGCGATTATCTCGAATCTATATTTTGTATAGTTACGGTTGTCTGAGTTAGAAGGGCAGTATTATTATTGTGGTTATCTACAACTCCCTTAAGAAGACTCCCTCATAGATTAACGTTCCTGAAACCCCAACTGCACTATCATTCCCCTAACAAACTTCAGTCAGACTCGAATCTGTTTACTATGCATAGAAGAAGACAGATAGATAATTTAATTTTACTCAGTTAAGTAATTAAGTTGGATTCTCAGAATTGGGTCACGGTGAAGGATGCCAATAAAATATGAAACTTTGCGGGCATCCCTGAAAGTTACAAAGATAGAATATTATGAAGGAAATCGTTAACAAGAGTTATTTCTGAGTTATTATTGACTTAATGATACGCAAAATTTTTGAATTATTTAGGAAGTTTGGTACTTTTTGTAAAATGTACCTACATAAATCAGGTAGGTAGAAGTGTTTGATAAATCCCACATTTTCCGCTTCTGTTACATAATTCCCATATTTTAAAACTACAAGCCCATCACTATTAATCAGACATAAAATACACCGTTCGTATGGAAAAACTCAATACCACTTTTCCCAACACAGGAATCAAAACCAAAAACCTTCGCTCAGTACCTAGTTGTGCTTTAGACTACTAAACATACGACATTATTAAGGACAAGTTAGTAAAACATATATTTACATACATACTCTTCTCTAAGCTTATGCTTTTCTCTTTTGTTAAGTACTTAGTACTTATTGAAAGACCTACACTGTCCTCCTATACCTAGTAACACTGTTATTTGAAAGTATTGTAAAAGCCTATTATTTTTAAAAGAGTAACCGTGGAGTTTCTTGCCGGCTCTTCTCCATAGGAAACGACCAATTAGAACCGTGCACCTAGCTTCTGACGTTTCATAAGTGCCCATGTAGGTTTATGTGAAATAAAATATTTTGATTTTTGAATTTTACAGGTTCAGTTGAAAACTAGCGTCATTCAGGCACTAGTTGTTTGACATTTTTCCTTAACTATTGGGCGTAGCCGCGAGACACTTTCCTGATAATTTCTAACTTTACACTTTTTATCTGTTTTCTTTTTTAGGGTTCCGTTGCCAAATGGCAAAAAACGGAACCCTTATAGATTCGTCATGTCTGTCTGTCTGTCTGTCTGTCTGTCTATCTGTCTGTCTGTCTGTCTGTCTGTCTGTCTATCTGTCTGTCTGTCTGTCTGTCTGTCTGTCTGTCTGTCCGTCCGTATGTCACAGCCACTTTTTTCCGAAACTATAAGAGCTACGCTGTTGAAACTTGGTAAGTAGATGTATTCTGTGAACCGCATTAAGATTTTCACATAAAAATAGAAAAAAAACAAATAATTTTGGAGTTCCCCATACTTAGAACTGAAACTCAAAAAAATTTTTTTCATCAATCCCATACGTGTGGGGTATCTATGGATAGGTCTTCAAAAATAATATTGAGGTTTCTAATATCATTTTTTTCTAAACTGAATAGTTTGCGCGAGAGACACTTCCAAAGTGGTAAAATGTGTGTCCCCCCCCTGTAACTTCTAAAATAAGAGAACGATAAAACTAAAAAAAATATATGATGTACATTACCATGTAAACTTCCACCGAAAATTGGTTTGAACGAGATCTAACAAGTAGTTTTTTTTTAATACGTCATAAATCGTAAACCGCAATTTACCTTTCATTCAATGTTACTTGCTGCTACGGAACCCTTCATAGGCGAGTACGACTCGCACTTGGCCGGTTTTTTTTTACTTGTAGTATTTAATGTTGTGTTGTGTGACTTTCATCATCATCATCATCATCAGCCTATAAATGTTCCCACTGCTGGGACACAGGCCTCCTCTCTGTGAGAGGGAGTGGGCCGTAATCCACCACGCGGGCCCAGTGCGGGTTGGTAGATGTCACATGTCTTCGAATTTTCGGTTCTAGGACATGCCGGTTTCCTCACGATGTTTTCCTTCACCGTTTTGAGAGCAGTGGTGATGAAATAATTTACACAAAGTAAAGCGCCTGCCTGGGTTCGAACCTACGACCTACAACTCGTAAGTCGCGGCCGTTACCACTGGGCCACCACTGCTCTATGTGTGTGACTTTAGTCTGTGCTAAATTTTATTTACTTTCTTTCTTTCTTATACTTTCTTCTCGAAATTCGTGTGCCTCACTTTTAGGCTGAGTCTCCAATCCTGGCTATATCCGTACATAACGCATTCAAAGCGAAACGCGTACATTCTCTTCCTATTTATTGTACAATTCATGAGAACGTTGACAATGCTGATAGGTTATTTCCACGTGAAAAATCAGCAGCATCGATTTTCATATTTCGAAATGAATGTTTAGATTTATTTACATGGAATTAATTTACATGTTTATTCGTTTGGAAAGTGAGAAGAATGAGTTTTTCGTGAATGGGTTGATGGTATCGTTATTTTTTTTTGTTTATGTTTTGCGGACAGCGAGCAAATTTGGAACAGTTACCAGCATCAACGCATAATACGTGTAAAGGTAAGCACTACTGGGTCTAGATAAACTGAATTTTTTTTCATCGATAAGTACAGTATTTCTATTTTCTTAATGTTCCTCGAGAATCATTGCATTTCCGAATACAAACGAATGCTAATTTCCATATCCATCAATTGTAAGATTTATCTTTTATAATTATTTGAATTCAGAACTAAGTACTTTATTGTTGTTTTGTTTTGATTTTCATGTGAGCTGTCAAACTATTTTCCTATCTGTCGTGCCTGCGACTTTAGCAACTTTCCTACCATTTTTTAAATAAATTACATTAATTGAAAGAGTATTTACAACTTTATATACTTCCAAGTCGATTGAGAGCGTCCGGTCTGCACCAAGTGCAAAGGGCAACTGATAGAAATCCGACGACTGACGAAATACGAGGTTGCCGAGGGACATTAAGAACATATTTGTACTGTAACAATAGTGGAAAAGTCAAAAATTGGATTGATATGATAACGAAAAGCGTATGCCAATCCTGTTGAAAGTTGTTGTATAACTACGGATCGATTGAAGAGCGATCGCCACTTCAAGACCCCTTAGAATTCGAGTAAAAGTCTCAATTTACTAAATGACCCCCTTTTTTTTGGGTGGGAAATTATCAAAGCGTGAAACACAACGCGCCGTCGACCCGGGCCTGGTCCTTAACGGACAGCGAGCTACCCATTGCTCACCGTCCGCAAGCCCGCGCCTGCACTTGCTGCGCCGCAATTGCGGCGTGCCCAGCGCTGGGTTGCGACAATCGCAGTTTCCATGACGCCATGAGATCCCTCCGGAGTTCTATCCGCTGTACCGTGATTTCTCGCGGCAGCAGAATTAAGCCCTGGCGTTACGCTTCCTCGCGCCACTCTAATGACCCCTAACCCCGCGTCCTATTTAAAAGCGATTGCCGCGCGAATACACGGTCGTTCAAACTTTTTGTTCTGTGAATCTGAACACGTGGTCGCGCCTTCCAGTTTTCTGAACACTGCTGACATGCATGCGACCGATCGCACATTTGCGCAACGATCGCTTTTAAATAGGACGCGGCCTTACATATTTCATAACTCTTTGTTGCCTACCTCAGACCAAATAAAAAATCAAAACATAACGCTGTCAACAGTGACGTGAGGCCAGTTTCGTAAACATGTTTGCACTTAGTGAGGTTTAGTTTAAATGTAGTGTAAATGTGTGCGTATGAGCGTGTATGCACAGAGCGGAGGTGTAGTTTCACTGTATTGTTCGCAGCGCTCTGTCTTGGTTTTTTATTTGGTCTGAGTTGTGTACTTCACAATTTATTTATACCGCTCTTTAATGACTACATCAATCATGGTAGCCCAACCTAACCTATGTAGGTTAGTAATAATAAAGTGGTCTTAAACACACAATTATGGAAAGAAACCACAAAAAAAAAAATAGAAGATACTCAACAAATTCCCGACCACCATCATTCCGAACAACCTATCCTTCCATAAATTGTAAAATCATTAATGTTTACCCGAACCAGCTTCAGTTAATAACGTAGGTAATCAAGGAATTTTGAGTAAATAAATACATAGCTAATAATAACCAGCTATTTAACGAACCTCTACATTTTTCATACACAACCCTTCAAACACTGAGCACTAGTCGATGAAAAATTAAACCTCTTTCACGCAACTGGAAGCCTTTGCATTTGTTACACAGATTAGTGAGTGAATGGAGTGCTTATTACACGACTGCCCAAAAAGGAGTGTAATGTTTTCAGGGTTCGTGTATGTATGTGAGTTTATTTGTGGCACCATAACTTTTATATGCCTGGACAGATTTAGATGTATCGTTAGGATCCTTACACCATCCTGAGTGACATAGGCCATATTAAAAAAAATGGCGGCAGTATGGCTCCATATTCAAATGTGTAAATAAATAATTTCTTAATTTATTACAATATGGGTACCCAATTGAAGGACCGTTGTGTCGATGTGTGGAACACTTTTTAATCTAAGAGGTCCCCCGACTGCAATGACAATTTTATTTATCTGTGTAGTCAGCGAGTAAATGAGTGACCTTTCGCTTTGTATATACAGATTAACTAATACAACTTATTTATTAGTCTGGTTTTTGTCAGGGCAGTTGTGTTTTTTATTTTTTAAGCTATTGCATAGCTTTTATCGCGGGCTTTGAGCGCGGCAACCGAATCAAGAAATTCCGTAATGTAACGAAAATAAAACCGTAACGAAAATAAAACCTAACACCCTCCACTCCGCCTACCATGTAATGACGGTTCCCATGACAACGTGATGTTGTCATGGTAACGTATTTTTGTTTTATGTCAACACGTCATCATCCCAAGTGTAGTGTTGACAAATAGGAAGTATGAAGGTTACAAATGCTATGCAATAGCTTTACCGCGGCAGTCCCCGAGTGCCACACGTTTTTGTTTTTTTTTATTTATGTAGGTATTGTTATTTGTTGTGTTTGCTGCAGCTTTGAGTTTCACAAATTTTCCTATAGTGCATAACTTATAGCTCATGAGCACATAATTAGCCTATAATTTTCCTAGTTCTGGGATACAAGTCTCCTCTCTGTGAGAGGGAGTGGGTCGTAATCCACCACGTGGGCCCAATGCGGGTTGGTGGATGTCACATGTCTTCGATTTTTTTATTCTAGGATATGCTGGTTTCCTCACGATGTTTTTCTTCACCGTTTAAGAGCAGACATCGTTTTGAGTTTTACAAAACTTGTAGACAACCACTTTTCTTCTATCGTGTCGTCACGGCGTGAAGGTAGCGAAGATTAAGTAGCTCATATCAAGGTAAAAATAAAAGTTATTATACGAATTAGTTATCAGTTATACGAAGGTCAAAAAATAATTACATACGAAAGCCACTCGTTTTATAAATCATATTTACTTCGCTGCCTTTTATTTTTTCATGGGCTACTTCAAAGGCAGCGCAAAAACTGGTACTTATTACTAAACGTTTTCCAAATAGTTGCGGCAAATTACGCTGTGATAATACCTTAATACTCCATTCACTACCTACTCTATATATTGTAACAAAACAAAAAGCAATTTACTCGTAATTATATGACCCAAATATCAGGCGAATAAGTCGAGATTGAGCCCTTTCAGGCCATCATTAAAAGCTCATTTTCATTCATTGAAGTGCTTCGTAGTATGGAGACGTTTGTACCCAGTTCTTTAATTAAGTTTCCTTTGAGGATGCAGGCGATGGAAAAAGAACAATTATTTATGTTGCAGACTATCCGATTTGTGTAAAGAGCGTTTTTTAGGATAAATAATAATATGCAAAATCAGCCTATAATGTTCCCACTGCTGGGACACAGGCCTCGTCTCGGAGAGAGGGAGTGGGCCGTAATCCTCTATGCGGGCCCAGTGCGGGTTGGTAGATGTCACATGACTTCGAATTTTTGGTTCTAGGACTTGCCGGATTCCTCACGATATTTTCCTTCACCGTTTTGAGAGCAGTGGTGATGAAATAATTTACACAAAGTAAAACGCCTCGGCCGTCTGGACTCAAACCCATGACATACAACTCGTAAGTCACAGCTGTTACCATTGGGCCATCACAGTTCTTAGATTAGTCGTTTCTATTATTTATTCGGCATGTTTTAAACAATAATTCCTATTTTAATATCCTAAAATAATATTCGATCACTAAAAAACTCACTGATATTTTTTTGTGATGTGTCCTAGCCGTGCGACCAACTTGGTTATAGCGCTCACCGTCCGCTGAGCAACGCGGCAACGCTTGCTTCGCGCTGTTACACCCTTCGTCTGTACCCTTTCTGGCCTACTCAGCAGTCTATGCTGCATTCTTGCTGCTGACGCAGCATCCTCTCATTCCTTTCTCCCATTCCTCACAGTCCAGCACGCCAGTCGTCTCCCAACCTTCCTACCGTGCACTTGTACCTTGCACTCGTGTTTTATTTTAATATACGGTTTATTTTAGCCAAAAGTGGTTTCTTTTTTAAAAACCAAATTCGGAACCCCGTTATAACAGCGCGCTCAGCTCGCGCGTCGTTTACAGACAGTTTAAAAAAATCTGTCAGATAAAGAAGATCATTGAGTAAACAAGATGATCATGAATAGAAGGTCGAATAGTTTTTACAACATCAATTTTATGTTCTCCCATTTATTCAGGGTGCGTTAAAATAACTTTCACGAGAGGCGAATCTTTAATGAACAACACAACACTTTGAGGGACACTAAACGCCCATAGGCGTTATAACAATAAAACTTCTATACTGTCTCGAACAATATCCTTGAATGCGTTTCGAGTAAGGGTTTTATTTATATACGATGATTTAAGTTAACGAGACGTTTAAACGTCACAAATGTATGGTTAAACAGTCGCTAATCATTACTTAACTTTAAGCAACGTTTATGAATAAAGAAGTAAATTTATATGTTAGAATTAAAATCATTTACCTCGAATATTCGAAGTAAACCGAAAGAGTGACGGCAGCAATTTTTTTTTTTTATTTATTTATTATTATTATTGCAGAGTACAGACGTCAGCACATCAAGCTACCCGAAACTGTCAAATTTTCCCAATCAACTTTGAACCTTAGACCTCAGCGATAAAGTTGAAAATCTATTAAATAAATTTGACAGATTGTAGTAGCTTGATGTGCTGGCGTCTGTACAATGGTCTATAGTGTTAGTAACAAAAAAGCTTAGCCTATGTTAGTACTAAGTCACGTAGTAACTAAAACAGAACGGGTCCGGTTTGTAAGCGTCCACACTAGCGGGCTGTCTGCTCGGGCGGCTATTGATTGCAGGATAGTGTTGGGACTGCCACGCAGCCTGCCGAGTAGCGAGGCAGATTTCTTACTCCACAGTGCCTCAAAGTCATCAGTGCGTGCGTCTGCAAACATTGCCGAGGCACTACAGAAGCGCGGCAATCGCAACAATACCCTGAATGCATTATTGTGTTGGATACGCAGAGCATTGTAAGCCTTTTGGGTATATGTGAACCACAGGGCTCCCGAGTACAGTGCTGTACAGTATGCCTTAAAAAAAGCAAAGCAACAGACAAACGTTTACGACTGATAGTTGACACATCAAACAAGCGATACCTAATGAAAACCCCGGGTTGACCCGGTTGATCACTTGATTGTCATGGGCTTATAGGTATTTTGTACTAAACGCTTTTGGGATTCGATATTTTTGTAGGAAAGTTAAGTTTATATTTAAGGGTTTTGTCCTTTAAAATATGTTTTGGTTATGCTGCAAAATTTATTCGTATGTGATCAGTATCTTTTGGAGCTATGGTGGCCCAGTAGTATCGCCCCTTTTTTTTTTTTGTGTAGGAAATTATCAAATAACTTCTCCCGCTCCGGGTTGGAGCGGGAGGGCGTGTCAGACTTTTACTGACTAAAACCCATCCGTGTTCCTTCGGTTGCCCTATTGCCCGGGGCCACGATTTCCCTATCGGTTTTCTTCGAACCCCCGGCAGGCATTGACCCTAGCGGACCCCGTCAATTCTGCTGACATCTCTTTGAGGCACGCGTGCCATCGACCCAGGCTTGGTCCTCATCGGACGGCGAGCTACCCATTGCTCACCGTCCGCAAGCCCGTGCCTACGGTGGCCGGAAATCGGCTCGCGATTCCCGCCCTGGGCATCTCCTCCTGAGTAGTATCGCCCCTGACTTACAAGTTGTAGGTCGTGAGTTCGAACCTAAACAGGCACTTTACTTTGTGCATTTAAATGTATCACCACTGCTCTCAAAACGGTGAAGGAAGACATCGTGTGGAAACCGGCATGTACTAGAACCAAAAAAAAATGGAAGGTATGTGACTTCCACCAACCAGCACTAGGCCTGCGTGGTGGATTATGGCCCACTCCCTCACACAGAGAGGAAGCTTGTGCCCCAGCAGTGGGAATATTACAGGCTGATTATGCTTACTAAGCAGTATCTTTTATTTATTTTTTGTAGCAGATCTCAACTAGATTTTTTTAATGATTCGAAGTCCAAAAGTCGTATTTTTTATTCTAATAAAGAAAAGTTCCAGATATCACATAAACCTTGAGATAATGTCTCAGGAGGATTAAACAAAATAACAAGCAAAAAATTTCCAGACTAAAAGCAAATCTCATGTATAAACATAAAGGTCACGCAGATAAACCACTAGCAAACTAAAATATGACCTTGAATTATGACCTTGAAATTAAAGTAGACTCAACTTTTCTACCCCTTGTTCTCACACTTTTCTCGAGCACAGTCGCATTTAAAATACGTTCGTCACCGTTCGTCTATTTTTCTTTGCTCCGTGCACAATAGGATCTAACTAACTTACTATTATACTGCTTTACCGACTCAGTATTTTCATAATGTCAATGTTACAGAATGACACTCAGTTGAACATAATAAAATTAGGGTCTGCGCATCAATTGAACTTAATACTTATTCAATCGAAATAAGGTATATATTTTAATGCTTGATGATCGACCTTGGAGCATCACAGCGCAGTTTTTTCTGGAGCATCGAAGAGCACACTGGAGAATACTGCTGTGGGACGCGGTGGTATGCGTAGGTATGTACCGGTATGCGCCGGTATGTGCCAGTCTGCGCCAGTATGCGCCGGTATGCGCCGGTATGCGCTGGTGTCTGCCAAGTCTACTTATTCAATCTAAACAAAGTATATATTTTAATGCTTGGTGATCTACCTTGGAACATACCGGTGCATGTCACGGCATACCGGCGGATGCTCCGGAAAGCTGGCGGATGCTCGCAGTATAGCACAGGATTTTTCTAGTCAGTGTGCGCAGATGGATAGAGCAATCCCCCTCGATGCTCTCCCCCGCCGTCATCTAGTGTGAGAAAGGACTTATTGTGATAATAATTATAATAAAAAATATGACACGAATTTATTATATGTTTTGATATATATTTCATAGGTTTATGTCAACTAGACTTTGGTCAATGATTTATGCTATTTTGAACTTGGTTTTCAAGTGATTTAATAATATAGTTTTCATATTCTGCTCAGTACCGTGGCTGCAAAGGGTAATTTGGTTTCTTAACTCGATAAAGGAAAAAATTTGTAAACTGACGAGGGTATTAGATTGTACAGACGCCAGCACATCAAGCTACTACAATCTGTTAAATTTATTTAATAGATTTTCAACTTTATAGCTGAAGTTTAAGGTTCAAAGTTGATTGGGAAAATTTGACAGTTTCGGGTAGCTTGATGTGCTGGCGTCTGTACATAAAACAAGTAAGCAAAAAGATAATAACAGCTCTCGATTTTTGTTTGCTCTATCAATTCTGCACTCGGCTCTCAGGCTATCTCTAGTTATTTGATTGTCCTACACTTGGTTTAGCTACGTTAGGATTTTTAGCTTCGTATACTGTATTGATTTTGAAACAATTGTTGACATCTGTATGAGAGTTGATAGTATTTTGTTCTAGTCTCGTTCTTCTGTCAGGTCAAAATTCACACAGCAAGCAATCATTAATTACGAAAATGATCTTTGGTGTTTCTCTATACCTACACCTAGTGAAGAGGTGCGTTTCCACTGAGGTGAAACTGGGCGGAGCGGAGCTTAGCAGTGCGGAGTTTTCCACTCCGCTTTAGTGGAAACAGTATAAGTGTAGTAGAGCTGAGCTAAGCTAACGTCACATAAAATATATGAGCACGCAATCCCGAACGGGATAGAATCTCCATTCTATCCCGTTCGGGATTGCTCGTCTCCACGAGCGCAGCGGTGTAGACTGGAGGGCAGCGGAAAGGTGCGGTGCGGAGCGGAGTGCAGCGGGGTGGTCAATGTTACTTCATCTGCTTCGTTATCTTTATCTTATAGTAGAGAAAGATTGCGATTAATTGAGATTGCGCTGCTTTTATTTTAACAAAAACATGACGTGTTGTTGCTCAGATTATGTTAGCGTCAGTAGCCTAATTTTACCACATTTATTGTAGTATTGTATTATATTACTATTCTTATGTATAGTTTTGTATAGCTTTGGCGGTTTATTGTTTTCGTTGGCAGTACTGTGTTGTTCACAGATTTCTTTTATTATTATTCTGTTAATTATATGTGAAGACTTGTAATTGGCTGTCAGTCATATTTTCAAGCTTTTTTGTTTAGCTGTAAGTCTTCCAAAGGAAATAAATAAATGACGTTTGATCTATCTGAGAGATTGATTGTAACTGATCGGTGCATCTTCGTTCAATCCTGCATGGAGGACGACGAGACAGCAGCTCATGTGCTGTTAAACTGCCCGGTAGTCACCACATACATGAGATTGATTTTACGGTGAGATTGTCAATAATGGCCTTCTTTGAGGAGCTGGGGTGGATCGAATAACCAATTTTCCCACCCGTACGCAAAATACGCGCTTTGACTTGGAGTTGCGGATACCAGCCCGTAATACCTATTACCTATCTTCGCTCAACGCCGCTTCACTCCACTCCGCTCCACTCCGCTCCACTCCACTCCGCTCCGCTCCGCTCCACACCGCTCCACTCCGCTCCACTCCACTCCGCTCTTCTCTGCTCCACTCCGCACCACTCCGCTCCATTCCGCTCCCGTCCGCTCCGCTCCAGTCCGCTCCGCTCCACACCGCTCCGCACCGCTCCACTCCTCTCTGCTCCAGTCCGCTCCACTCCGCTCCGCTCCACACCGCTCCGCTCCGCTCCAAACCGCTCCGCTCAGCTCCACACCACTCCGTTCCACTCCGCTCCTCTCTGCTCCACTCCGCTCCACTCCGCTCCTATCCGCACCACTCCGCACCACTCCACTCCGCTCCACTCCGCTCCTCTCCGCTCCACTTCGCTCCACTCCACTCCTCTCCGCTCCACTCCGCTCCACTCCGCTCCACTCCACTCCGCTCGGCTCCGCTCCGCTCCACTCCGCTCCGCTCCGCTCCACTCCGCTCCGCTCCGCTCCGATCCACTCCGCTCCGCTCCGCTCCGCTCCGCTCCGCTCTGCTCCACACCACTCCGCTCTGCTCCACACCGCTCTGCTCCGCTCCACACCGCTTCGCTCCGCTCCACACCGCTCCGCTCCGCTCCACACCGCTCCACTCCGCTCCACACCGCTCCGCTCCGCTAAACACCGCTCCGCTCCGCTCCACACCGCTCCGCTCCGCTCCACACCGCTCAGCTCCGCTCCACACCGCACCGCTCCGCACCACACCGCTCCGCTCCACTCCACACCGCTCCGCTCCGCTCCACACCGCTCCGCTCCGCTCCACACCGCTCCACTCCACACCGCTCCGCTCCACTCCACTCCACTCCGCTCCACTCCACTCCACTCCGCTCCACTCCACTCTCCGCTCCTCTTTGCTCCACTCCGCTCCACTCCACACCGGTCCGCTCCGCTCCGCTCCACACCGCTACGCTCCGCTCCACGCCGCTCCGCTACGCTCCACACCGCTCCGCTCCGCTCCACACCGCTCCGCTCCGCTCCAAACCGCTCCGCTCAGCTCCACACCGCTCCACACCGCTTCACTCCACACCGCTCCGCTCCGCTCCACTCCACTCCACTCCGCTCCACTCCACTCCGCTCCTCTTTGCTCCACTCCGCTCCGCTCCACACCGGTGCGCTCCGCTCCGCTCCACACCGCTCCGCTCCGATCCGCTCCACACCGCTCCACACCGCTCCACACCGCTCCACTCCGCTCCACTCCACACCGCTCCGCTCCGCTCCACTCCACTCCACTCCGCTCCTCTCCGCTTCAGTGGAAACAATCACCACTTTCACTGCTCTTCTCCGCTCCGCACCGCCTAGCTCTGCCTCAGTCGAAACGCAACCTTAGTCTCAACAATTACAAATGATAAGTTAAATACTGGATAAAAAAAAATCAATTTTATGTAAACATAAGAACCACACCACACCGCAACATAAGAAATGCTGCAGTGAACTGAGGTATTAGAAGCCTCTAACTCTAAGCAGCTAATATCAGTCTATTATAATCATATATATGGCTTTATGCAGTCTAATATTCATGTAGGACGTTATTAAAGTAGAAAAGCACCACAAGTCATCTACTCTCTCAGAAAAAAAAAAATATATATCGAAAATTAATCTGTATATATAAAATGGTAAACTGACTGACTGACTGACTGACTGGGTGATATATCAACGCACAGCTCAAACCACTGAACGGATTGGGCTGAAATTTGGCACACAGGTAGATAATATGACGTAGGCATCCACTAAGAAAGGGTTTTTGGAAAATCGACCTTTAAGGGGGTGAAAAGGGGGGATTTTGTTTGTATGAAAAATTTTATTCCTTGAGTTAATAAACTTGAAAATTGGCACGAATACTTATCTATGTAAATTATAAAGTTTGCCATTTTTAGTTTTTCTAAACTACCCCCTAAGGGAGGATTGGGGGGTGTCATAGTTTGTATGGAAGAATTTTAACGCGCGGTCTGATTAACTCAAAACTCAGTATTTATACTTAAGACTGAAAACAAATAAAAACGTATATCAAGGTTTTTTGAAAATCTACCCCTGACGGGGTGAAAAGGGGTATTTATTTTTACAGGGGAGGATTTTACTGTTTGGCTTGATTAACTTGAAAATTTGTATAAATAATCTATGTCAAATAATGGAAACGTCACAATAGACTTTTCAAAAATTATTATTACGCTATTTGCTATGGGGGATGAGCAATATTGCATTATGTTCGTATTCTTCTATAGTTTACCGCAAACTGTAAAAAGACTATCCAAAAGGTTAGAATATTGCAGATAATTACGGATTTAACCTTTTAAAACATTATCATCACGCTATACCTTTATGGAGCTAAATAGTCAATCATAACATATACAGGGTGGATGTTGATATGGGGCAATAAGGGCAGGTACGTTGTCGCTACAAGAAAACGGTCTTAGGGGACTGTCCTTAACTTTTTGATCTGCATTCACAGATTTTGAAAAAATTTTACAGTCAGCAAGAACATGGGTAATTTTCACAAAAACTTTTTTGATGCCTGTCGATCCTATTTCTTATTACTAGCGTCAAAAAAAATATCGGGCCAACGGAGGGCGAATTTTTGAATTTTCTCGTACTCAAGTACGAGAAAATTCAAAAATTGCAAAAAACTTTCCATACATTTCGTAGAAAATGAGCCTGAGAGGAGATAGAACAACACGAAATATTATCCGCAACGATCAAAATCCGTAGTGCGCGCATAGCCTAAGTTTTTAATACCTATCTATTTCAACTTGATACTTCCACGCGTTTCTGAGAAAAAGTGTCTTGACAGGCAACGATGTCATCCTTTAAGGGTTTCCATTTTTCATTTTGAGATACGGAACCCTAAAACAGATTTACTACCTATCTATCTATTTGTTACCTTTTCATGCCGTAACGGCTGAACAGATTTAGATGAATGGTATACGGATAGGCCATGACCTGGGTTAGGACATTTGATAAGTACTCTGAATATCGGTAGTACGTTCCTGTGGGATATTTTCCGACCTTTGCGCGTGCGAAGCCGCGGGCAAAAGCTAGTCGTCTTATAATAGAACGCCCTGGTAACAAGAGAAATTGGGAGTCTTCCCTTACTTTTTTCAACTTGGTAAGTCACTTTCCAAGTTAGCAAAGTTATCGAGCCTCACGTACAAGAGAATCACACAAAATGCCAATAATATTTATGAAATACATCGTGTTTTGGACACAAAATCTGCTTTGATCTCAGATTTCTGAAGATTTTTTTTTTTTCATTTTTCTGTCAATGAATGATGCAAGTTATTTTGATTTTATTTTTTTTCTTTATAATCACGCTATTTGCTCACGGGGATTAGCAATATTGCAATAATAATATTCCTCAACAGTTTACTGCGAGATTTAATAAAACTTATTATTTTTTTTTACTTATGAAGTTATAAGCCAACAGAATACAGAGTCACGTGAGCAAAGCCGCGGTCAAACTCACTTTTTGTACATTCCCTTCATTTGGTAACTACGTGGAAAAACTTCTTTTGAGAGAGAATTTTTCCAGATCCAGGTGCGTGAACAAATTCCAATATACTAATTGGGCCTACTATACTTTCTCAAAGGGCACCTATTTTCTTTATTTCCCATTCATTTGTAACTTAACTACAGGTTTAGAGACATGAATAAAAACTAATGTGTACTCTGACGAAGACAATTTATTTTACTAAAAACGAAGAAGTCATATTTCTGAGGAAATTCTTAAGAATGCGGCGACGCATGAATTATCCATACAAACGTAGTACATAAATCATTTGCAATTTGAGCATATTTCTACCATATTTTGTTGATATTCGGATTGAGACAGTATTTATCTAGGCTCCTACGTCTTTTTATTTTCAAAAACTTACCTTTACATGAAGTGTAAGCGAATTGCATTTCGTACATTTTTACAGCGTAAATGACGTGTTTTCATTTTTTTTTTCTGTATTATAAACAACAATATTTGTAATATTGTTTCCGCAGAAGCATAGTTTATGTTATCAAGTTACAAATTATCGGAAAAAATTAAGTTTTCATTCATAATTTTTTGTATTACGGAACACATCCAAATTTATCATATATTTTTGAAAGCTAGTAGTACTATTGCGTCAAGCAATAATTGTCAATGTGTGCGTGGTAGTATTGCTCGCTGTATATCGCTCCGACAGGCACTCACACTAGCGCAACATGCTTGGAGTTGAATTTTGCAAACTTCTCGATTTGTAGTTGCGAGCCGTGTCGCCGGCCTCTTAACACCGCTATTTAGCACAGTGCTAAAAGTACAACGCCATCTATCGATACATTATGAACTAAAAAATCGTTTAAAGTATCAAACTAAACGTAAGATTGTACAGACCAAATAAATATTACTGACTTAGATTTCCAAATAAAATTCTACCTGTATCAATTGCGATCCGAGATTCATCCCTAGCTTTAACAATAACCCCTTAAAAGCCTCAAAGGATACATTGATATAGTGGCAAAATGGTTCAAAATCATGAACTGTTTTACGGGTTTACTTTTAGCTGCGTTCTTAGAGGTTAATCAGTTTATGAACTTTTAGTTGATTGCGTTGGTCGCTTGTGGCTAAGTAATAACAGCTGCACGGGTCAATCGATCAGGTTAAGCTACACTTGCCGCGGTTGGTCCGTAGATGGGTGACCATCTTTACATACCAAGTCCCCTCCGTGCCTCGGAAAGCACGTTAAGCCGTTGGTCCCGGCTGTCATTTGTAGATCTTTGACAGTCGTTACGGGTAGTTAGAAGCCCAAAAGTCTGACAACCAGTCTTACCAAGGGGTATCGTGTTACCTAGTCACTAGGTTGTGGAGGTCAGATAGGCAGTCGCTCCATGTAAAATACTGGTATTCAGCTGCATCCGGTTAGACTGGAAGCCGACCCCAACATAGTTGTGAAAAGGCTAGGCAGATGATGATGAGTTGATCGCGTAAAATTTCAAAGCTACAATTTTAACGCTAACCAGGAATATAGATAACTTATATAAATATTTTCTTAGCAAAAAGGATAAATGTACACCAAAAAAATGGCCAGGTGCGTGTCGGACTACGCACAATGAAGGGTTCCGTAGTTGGGATGAATTTACCCCAAATCCAGACTTAACATTGTAATTCAAATACATATTCTACCATACATTCCAACTGCAAATATAAGTTTGTACGGACAATATGGATAGATTTACCATGTTATTTTAAGACCTCAGACTTCTAATAGGTTTTCTGTAATCCATGAGTGAAGAACCATTCTCTGTATTTTTAAAAAAATGTTAGGTTCAGTAGTTTCGAAGTTGGGGTAATGGGCAATTTTCATCTATTTTTTAAAAATATCTTTAAATGTATTTTAAAAAAATGTTTCAGATCCTCGTAACAAGCCCTTTAATTTGATAAATATATCATACGATACTATTTGTTTGTTTTTTTCTTATTTGCCCCCAAAGTGACCCCCATATTCTAAATTCATTTATTTACGTTTCACGTCCGTTTTGGGTCACAGAAATATATATGCGTACCAATCGGTCCATTAGATTCGGAGCAAATTGTCTCTGACAGACGAACAGACAGACAGACAAACGAGTGATCCTATAAGGGTTCCGTTTTTTTCTTTTGAGGTACGGAACCCTGAAAATGTAGAACCTATTACTCGTAGGTTAGGTTAGAGTTAAGTTTGTACTGGTTTTGTATATCCGCTGGCTTAGAATTCTATTGAACCTCTTTATTTCGCTAGACAGACGCATAAGTCTCGATCCCGTGGGAAAAAAAAAAGTATCCTATGTAGGGTATCATCTATATATGTGCCAAATTTCATCCAAATCCGTTCAGCCGTTTTAGCGTGAAGACGTAACAAACAAACTTACTTTCGCATTTATAATATTACTAGCTGCGCCCCGCGGTTTCACCCGCATAAGTCTCGATCCCGTGGGAAAAAAAAAAGTATCCTATGTTCTTTTCCAGGGCATCATCTATATATGTGCCAAATTTCATCCAAATCCGTTCAGCCGTTTTAGCGTGAAGGCGTAACAAGCAAACTTACTTTCGCATTTATAATATTAAGGATATTAAGGATAAGGATACCCTACATGGGCACTTATGAAACATCAGAAACAGGGTGCACGGTTCCAATTGGTCGTTTCCTATGGAGAAGAGCCGGCAAGAAACTCCACGGTTACTCTTTTAAAAATAATTGGCTTTTACAATACTTTTAAATAACAGTGTTACTAGGTATGGGAGGACAATGTAGGTCTTTCAGTAAATACCAGGTACTTAACAAAATACGAAATGGTCACCAGATCTATAATCCACTAAGCCTACAGCGTTCTCACATTCACAAAATAGAAAAGAATCTACACAAAAGCTAAATAAAAACCCATTTTAATAAAACGCAATTACATTATTGCTGTTACAACTGTAATAAATCTGAATAATTATAATGTTTACAAAAGTCACTAATAAAGAGTTGAAATTAAACGTAGTCAAAGAAAAACCACCGTCGTAAAGTCTGCTCTACAGACTTAACAAATTTTTTTGGTGATGATTGTACTATGAAACAAATAAAAGGTGATCCACTTTTGCAAAAAGCGATAATGATTGTCATTTAATTGTCAAAGTTGAACAATTTGAACGAACTTTCTTTTTGTTCTTTATTTAATCATTTATTGTCTCGTAATAAGACTACTTAAGATTTAGGTCCACATATATCTTATTATTTTTACCTTTAACGGGTTAACAGTTCTAAGCAAGTTAAGCTTACCTTGCAAACCCTTTCGTAGAATTAACCCTTACAATTTATTATGGCATTTAAAGGGAGCAGGTTAGACGGCAGGGGGTAAAAAGCCCAAGGCTTGCATTATGTAGATTACTACATTACATGCCGAGGTATATCTGCCTAAAATTTTAGGAATAGCATTCCTTACTTATATAAATTATGTGTTTAAATTTTTCCTTGTTTAGGTGTTGTAAAGCAGACAAGAAAAGAAGGCCTATGATGATTAAAGTAGATTTTCCAAACTGATATTATTGTATAGAAATTTGTAAACTGTGTATTTTTCCTGACATTTTTGGTTAGGTAGATAGAGATTGTTTACTATAAAACTACACACCCCTCCACAAAAATTTCTGATACAAATATTTGAAAACTATATGCAACAAGCAGTGGAGGGGCCACTGCTTGTTACATACAGTTTTCAAATATTTGTATCAGAAATTTTTCGTGCAGTTTTATAGTAAACAATATCTGCTTACATAAAGAAGAAATAACGTTATACTCGTTACGAAAGTAGAGGAAAGAACGTAAAACTTGTTAAAAAAGTAGAAGAAAAGAACGTTACACTCGTTACGAAAGTTCGACTTAATAATCGAATCGGATTTGATTTGGAGAACACTACACACAAAAAACTTTTTACAAAAAAAAAACATCCGAATTCCAAAAAGCACTACAAAGTGAAAACAACTGAATAACTTTAATTTCGGAAGTCGGTGTCTTTGGTTTTGTAAAAAGTTTTTATTTTTCACTTTTTAGTAGTGGTACCTACCCCACACAAATTCGAAAACCTGCTATGTAAATAACAGTGACAGGAACTTATCATATCATTCACATACTGAGTGGGAAAAAATACGTATTATTGAAGCTAACTCAAAAACTATCAAAGCAAAGTTAATAAAATTTATATGGGACCATCTCGAGAGCATACCCTTTTAAACAAAAAAAGAATTTTCAAAATCGGTTCACAATTGACGGAGAAATCGGTGGACATACATAAAAAAAAAATACGTGACGAACATATAACCTCCTCCTTTTTGGAAGTCGGTTAAAAATGTGACTTACCAACAAACACAATACATTATACCGTTATACAGGTAGCGCCAAAAACACATCGACAAAAAAGTCCGTTCCATACAAACTTAGCTTACCGGTTCTTCATGTACTTGGCCTGACTTGGCCCCTGTCTACACTAGCCGGACTTAGGTAGGCACGTGATATGAATAGAAAGGCACACTCTTTGAACACCAGCCTTTAAGAATATTCCTATTATGTTCTTCTGTTGGCCTAGTTTATTTGATTTACTTTGAGGCTACAAAAGAAACACAGACAAAAAATTTAAGAATTTTTTGCAAGCTGTCTGCGTACATTTAGGTCTGTTGAACAATTGTATCAAAAAATACACTACTCAACAAAATCTAGGGAACAAGGGTGTTCGTTAATGGTAGTTATTTTAATTTTATTACTTTTTACATTACATATTTTATATAAATAGAAGTGTAATTCACGGTCAATTCTCCAACTGCAAATGTTAGTTTGTAATGGCAATTTTTTTTTGCCAGCTTTTGTTTTTCTCGTCAGATAGTTTTGATGCTCCTTCGATGTCATATATTAGTGCTGCCACTTGCATATCCACAAATAATCACATATAATTTATCGTCATCTTGACGACAGATGTTAATGGATAAATCATGAAATCAGATATTATTGCTGAGCTGTCAAATTCAAATAAAAAAAAAAATCACTTAAACCTACATGGACACTTATGAAACATCAGAAGCTAGGTGCACCGTTCCAATTGGTCATTTCCTATGGAAAAGAGCTAACAAGAAACTCCACGGTTACCTTTTAAAAATGATTGGCTTTTACAATACTTTCAAATAACAGTGTTACTAGGTATGAGAGGACAGTGTAGGTGTTTCAATAAATACCAGGTACTTTACAAAATAGAAAATGGTCAACAGATCTAGAGTCCACCAAGCCTACAGCGTTCTCACATTCATAAAATAGAAAATAATCTATACAAAAGATAAATAAATAAAAAAAAAAACAATTTTATTTAAACGCAATATCCATTGTAATATATGTACCTATTTAAGTTCGTAACTATACGTTACTATTAATTTACTGTACAAATTGAAAGAACACTGTAGGGATACCTACTTACTAGGCTTTAGCTCACTCGAAATCCATCACAAAATACATTCGAAAAGAAAACATAACGAAGAATTTGTATGAATATCTGACTTTTTCTAAGGATTACCTAATACCCGCGTCTTTTCTCTTGGAAAAATCTGCTGAAATTAGAACCGTGTAAGATTAAGGTATTATTCCGTTTCATTGCCTAATTCCTGTTTTTCTTTGCTGATTGAAAACCAGCCATGCATATCAAGGAAGCTAGGTAGGTAATCTTTGTTAGCAATCAACCGAATGAATATTTATAAGAGTTTTATAAAACGAATTCATCTGATCTGTTTGTGAAACACCTTTTAAATTATATCGTTCAAAGAAATAGTTCATAGAATAATATCACTGCATTCCCCGAAGGTATAAGCATAGATTACTCCCAGATTTT
Source organism: Agrochola lychnidis (assembly GCA_963680765.1). Classification (NCBI taxonomy): domain Eukaryota; kingdom Metazoa; phylum Arthropoda; class Insecta; order Lepidoptera; family Noctuidae; genus Agrochola; species Agrochola lychnidis. The sequence goes on along the minus strand of OY796869.1, from coordinate 13,723,067 downwards.
TCTATTTTAAGAGTTTTGTACCTAATAGGGGACGAGCCTATTGCCATCAACTAGTCACAAATCCAGACTCTCGGCGGCTACTGAAAAAAAATCCTAATGAAAAACCCAATAACTTTGTTGTTTGAAGATTAATTTTTGGACACCATGCTTGCAACCACTAGATCAAAGAGGGAGAAGATCTTGCCTTAAATGTCCTCTGTCATGTCTCATTAAACCTTAATATTTTACAATCACATAGCTCGGCTAAACGCAGCTCAACGTGCGGTTGAGCGACAAGCTCACACAACCGCAGTGTGGTTGTATCCCAGTGATATCGATGACATGATAACGCGTGTGCCTAAGTGCGGTAGCCGCAGGATTTGTCAAGCTATAGGTGTATTCAGAGCTGATAAAGCAATAATTTGTTGTAGGTAGCACAGTCTGAAACTTCTTTAAGCTCTTCCGCCATGTCTTATTATTACTAAACCCGAAGAATTATACCATCACATAGCTCGGCTAACCGCGAGCTCAACGCGAGGTTCAGCGGTAAGCTCACACAACCGCAACATGGCTGTGATTTCAGTGTATGTATTATCGATGTTATGATGACACAATCATATGCATAAGTGCGGTAGCCGCAGGATTTGAAAATCTATAACTAGTATAACAGCTTGTAAAGTAACAACTTTTTAAAGTGTGCATTTTTTATTATTCCGGTGGCATGTTTAGTGAGTTTGATTTTATCCTTATGCTCTTTGAATTCTGTAGGTTTACGTTATTGAAGTAATCACGCCTTTTTTAGCCATGTTAACTTTTTTTTTTATCGAGGCTAAAACCTCAGGGCTGTCTCATTAATACTAAATCCGAAGAATTTTACCATTACATAGCTCGGCTAACTGCGGGCTCAACGCGAGGTTGAGCGACAAGCTCACACAACCGCAGTATTGTTCTGATCCCAGTGATAACGATGACTCGATAATACGTGTGACTAAGTGCGGTAGCCGCAAGAATTGACAACCTATAGGTAGGTACCTACTTACAGCCAATAACTGAACACGTTGTTATCGCGTAAAAGTTTCTTGAATTTAACGTTTGTCATCTACCTATTCTTTTCTCAAAAAACTATTTTGAGGTCGGCTTCCAGTCTAAGCGAAAGCAGTTGAATATTAGCATTTTGCATGTCAATCTGAGCTCCACAACCCGGTACCCTAAAGGCTGAAGACTAGTATTACCAAATTAAGAATGGTTGTCAGAATTATGAGCTTCTGGCAACCCGTAACCAAGGTTGCCACGAGCCACATTACGGTCATTACCAAATAATTCTTTAAATTAAAATATAGCATCTAAGCAACATCAAAACGAGTAAACGATACAGCAGTCTGTGATTAAGCAAATATTATCGACTAAGAAAACGTGAACGGAAAAACAAAACCTTTTCAAACATTCACCTTCAGGATTTCTCAAAGTTGCCTAACAATTAAAACTCCGTAAGTTAAGTTCGACTAAATACACTTTTTCCTTGAACTTGCTAATAATTCTTGCGAAACCTTCTGAACAATGTGAAATATTTCAAAATCAGTTGTCATTTAGTTTCCACCAAAAAGTTTATTTGCTAAACTAGCTTCTGCCCGCGACTTCGTTCGCATGGAAATCGTAAGACATCACAATATACTACAATAACAGCCACATTTTTATAAAACTTCCCTGTATACTACGTTTGTAGTTTTATTCTCAGCAGCCAAATTATACAGTCAGGAATGGTGACTCGGGAGCAAGCGACGTAACAGTTGTCCGTATGAGAAGCAGCTTATCCTGAGGTCGACACCCGCAGCCTTCAGCCTTCAGTGTCGGCCCCTGTGACTTGTTGATCGCAAAGCATACACTCCCAGAGAACTGCACGCGCTTTAATTAGTAATTATGGGGAATTTGTGGTAGGTATACCTACACGCTACAAACACTGTCTCACCATCGCCACAACCTGTTAGAATTTCCACCTCGATGACGTTTCTCTGCAAAGACATGACTTTGAGCTGGTTTCCGTTACACAGATATACAACCGGAAGTCCACTTGCCATTTGTGAATTGAGAAATTCTACGGGGTGATATTTGGCATCATCTTCCTCCACATCAGTATTAATGGAGGTGTATATCACTTCACTCCCATCAATTTGTGAGAGAATACTGTGGTTGATCGCTGCAGCTTGATCTTATCTTATTCGGAGTTACCTTTGGAGTTAAAACGGAAACACGCCTAAGAATTCTCTTGGTACGGTATTTAACCGATATCCCCGTATATCAGACGAATAAGATCTTCTAAAGTGGGATCTACTCTACCAAGTCTCTGGTAGAGTGCTTTCACCAACTTTTAGAAGAACATCGGAGAATTCTTGAGCATTTGAATTACCGCCAAGCCGAGCTCGTATGATGATGGTCAAGCGCAGTTTATGAACTCTCGACCATAGAGTCGACCTTTTCAACGAAGTATTCACTTTTTTGTCAAAACTGTGACACCACCCATCATATCTTGGTTTCTGCGGATGTCCTGCAGGGTTCTGTTTACAGTTTCCACTGCTTTCCTTTTTGCCATAATGCATTCATCCCATACGACGAAGCGCAATCCCCTAAGCACACATCCCTTGTTACTGTTGCGTGACACCCCACGGACAGGCGTTTCGTTGCTCTCTAAATCGATGGGAATCTTAAACATGACGTGCGCTGTTTTGCCACCAGGAAGCAGTGTGGCAGCGATTCCAGAAGATCCACACACATACATATCTTAAAATCGCTAGGACAAATCTGCTGTCAAAATCTGTAAAAAAAACATTTTATTCCTACAGTCTTTTGCTCTAAAATGATCAGAATACAACCTTGAATGTTTTGTGACTGTAAAGTACTTGTAACTTAGTAGTTTCCCATAGCTTACGAAGTTTTCCATTTTTTGTGAATTAATACATTCTATGAACTATTACATACACAATCCAAAAAAAAAAATCGTTTTACAAAAAGAGTTTGAAAAAAACAGATGTAAATCGAACTTACTACCCCGGGCGGCCTACCACCAGCTCATAAAGCAGTATTATTTTAATGTTACTTCAGTGGGAGAAAGAGATGGAGCTATACATCCTGTAGAGCTTCATCTCTTTCCCACACTGAAGTAAACTAAAGTAATATTATAATAATACTGCTTTTGAGCTGGTGGTAGGCCCTCAGGACTTCAAATCATTCGTCCAACCGCTTACTTATTCGCTTTGTTGAAATTTAGCTAAAATAGCCGTTCCTATATAAAAGGTAGCGTGATGATAATCATTTAAAATGTTAAATCGGTAACTACCTATCTACAATATCCCAACCTTTTGGCGCGTCCTTTTACAATTTGCAGAGAAAAATACAAACATGATGTAATATTGCTCATCCCCCATAGCAAATAGCGTGATAGTTTATGCCCTGCGGTTGGTACAGAAAAAAATTCTAAAAACTTTATTTTCCGCATAAGAATCGATCCCAGACCTCGTAGCAATAACTTTCTTTAAAAAAATTAACTTCGTTACGATTTTATTATATCTATAGATTATAGGTACATAATCAAAAAAAATAATAATCGTATAACAAAATGTGAAAAAAAAGAAAAAAACCGTAGGTGGGAATCGAACTTCCAACCCCATGTTCGCAAAGCAACCGCCCAACCGTTGAGCTAATTGCTTTGTTGAAACTTGTCTAAAATAGCCGTTCCTATATATTTCATGATTGACTGCTTAGTTCCATGAAAGTATAGCGTGATGATAATCATTTAAAAAGTTAAATCGATAACCATCTACAATATCCTAAAATTTTGTCGCATTTTTTTCCAAAAATACGAACATAATATAATATTGCTCGTCCCCCATAGTAAATAGCGTGATAGTTTATACCCTATAGTTTGACCAGGCTTATAGGGAACACCTATGCAAAATTTTAACAGAATCTACCTGGTAGAATTTGCGTCATGCTAGAACATAAAAATACAACATAATGTAATATTGCTCGTCCCCCATAGTAAATAGCGTGATAGTTTATACCCTATAGTTTGACCAGACACACAGGGAATATCTATGCAAAATTTTAACAGAATCTGTCCGGTAGAATTTGCGCCATGCTGGAACATACATACAGACAAACAGACAAACAGACAAAAATTCTAAAAAAAATATTTTCGGCATTAGAATCGATCCTAGACCTCGTAGCAATTACTTTTTTTCAAAAATATTCAATGTACAGTTTTGACTTCGCTACGATTTTATTATATGTATAGATATTAGCCAACTGGTGTGTTTTATTATTCCAAGGATACTAAACGTGAGGTTTTTCTAAGAATTTTTCGAGCGGCGTGGATTTGTTTCGCACATGGGCCGCAGCATTATTTCGTGCGATGGCAATTTTGTGCGTATGTGCATGTTTTCTCCCCATTTGTTTTATTTTTCCTTTTTGTACATTATTTTTAATGTTATGCTTCATATTAGGCGCAAATAAACTTATTTCCCTCTTTCTTTCAATTAATTAATATCTACCTGCCCAGTTACAATCTTCATGTTAGATTCACAAACACCACTGTCTCAGAATCTTACATCGCATCATGCAAGCAAAGTATATCGCGAAATGTGCATATACGAAATACCAACAGTCCATCGTCGGGAAAAAATCAAATCACGAACCTCACGCGTACGAAGTCGCGGGCAACACAACTAAAGGAATTTTGAATAATGAAATAAATTAAATTGCTTATTCTATAAATAGGAATCGGAATAACCTTCATACGTCATGTAAAAAAATACTAAAAATAAGCTAGACGAGTTCAGCGTTTCCTATCTGACTACTCTGAGAAGAAAGGCCGAAACAAACTCAGAGGTCGCAGTCTCTTTTAAAGTCTAGACATAATCTAGATCAGGCCATATGAGGACCATGTAGATTAGTGTCTGAAATGGTCTTTTGAGAAAAGAACCACACAGATTTGAGTGGACCTGTCCGGTCACTGCATTTGTGCAGTAATCGTGGAGCTCAACTCAGAACTTATGGAGCTCAACTCGACGAACAATACCAAAGAAAGGACATTTGGGTAGGCCGCATAAACTACTCAAACTGCCAGACCATCACTAAAACTAGCAGAGAAATAAAAATAATAATAATATCCACATAGTCTTCACATTCACAATAATTTTGTCATTTTTAATATATATAATAGGACTCCGACCCCTATCAATTATTTTTTTAAAGCATTGCAAGACTGAGGTCTTCTACAGGGGTGCTAAAGATGACAGCATGATTTCTTATGTAAATCAGAACATCGTTTAAAAAACTTTCATATCTCAGAATGACGTGTTAACCCTTTGTGAATTGCGCCTAAGTATTGGGTCGTAGGGCTCATAGTGTTATGCAAATCTGACGTCAGCGTGTATGGAAGGGTCGAATATTAAAACCTCGCTTATATGTTACACCTCAGGGAAATCAATTTCGCGTGACGTGCCAACTTTTCAATGGAAAACTATTTTCATAAAAGTTTCTGTAGGAATCTACCAGAGTTTTATTTATGTGAAGTGAGACTTAATAAATAAATAAATAAATTCGTTTATTTCAGGTAAAAAATAACACCCATAGCCAAATTAATAAATTACATCAATAAATTAAAATACAATAAAATCCAAGATCAATTAAAATAAAATAAAATGAAAATAAGTTATGTTGAATTGAAGTCAATTAATGAAGGGAAGATTATGGGTTTAAAATACAGGTGTTATGGGAAGCAAAAAGTCCTAGATCAAGGACCCGGATCAAAGACCCGGTGAAGATACTGTTAGAATACTCTTTTTTGTACTGTACACCAAGTTTGTTGAAATCCGCTGATTGCGAATAGCACAGAACCGATCGGTGTGGTAATTTTTGATAGAGGCCGATATGCGGAAGTGGGCGTCTTTTGTCTGAAATCATAGTATAGAGGTATGAGGAACGGGTGTGTAATATATGGCATAATAACAGATAGCATAATATCACTTGAAATAACGTCCACATGATATAATTTTCATATGCTATAAAAACAAATAACCTGATTTCATGTGATCTAATGTTATATTTCATATAACCTTCTTTTGCTCTAATAACATTTAGTATAACGTTCATTTCATATAACTTTCAATTTAAATAATGCACTTTTTTACGACGTTCAATTCACCTAATTTTCATATTTACTCATTTTCTGCTAAAATTCTGTAATAACTTCATCTAACCTAAATGATTCACAAACAATAAAGGGGATCTGGCGCTCGGCGGCCGCTGCCATGGCACGCTCGCTTCGCTCGCTCGCCTTCGCGCGTTAATGGTCACTGTTCTAACCTAACCTAACCTAACCCAAATGACAACGTTAAATTATGTTAAACGTTACTTATATATTTTGAATATTAATTCAAATGTGCATTATAGAAAATATTCATTATACCATAGCAAATTAGGTAAAATGAAATTATATCAAAAACTCATTATATCATTATTTCATCGATATATAAAAAAAGTTTATATAATGAAATTAGGTTATTATGATCATTAGAACTTTTGTTATTATTTCAAACGTTACACACCCATGGGGAACAGGGTGTAAATTTCACTCATCCGCTATAGAAAAGGGAGGATCCTCCAACCAGACGGGTGTTGCGTTTGGTGGGCTAAACTGCCCGACGTTTGTTGCCGGGATGTTGTTTATATGCCTGTCACGCGGTGAACCCTGCTTGCGCGATGCAGGATTTTGCGTGACGTCACTGTGACGCGTAGTTTGCATGTGGCGATGTAGATGCCGCCACATGATGATGATGCCTGGTAGACCGACAGTCTCGAGGACTGGTTATAATGTTACGGAAGCCGGAAGGTCCAGTGCTTCAAAGACTTCAAATATGCTGAATTTATTGATAAGTTAATAATGATGGTACCCCGCGACGTAACAACTGACTTTATTATAATTTATATTTTTTATAAAAAAACTTTGATTGTATAAACCTGTGGGTATGTGGACCAACAATATCAATTTTGTCCATTCAGAACATAAACACTTAACATCTTTTACATGCATCACTCTAATTTGCAACGTCATCCACAAGACTTTCATTCAGCTCATAATTACTTTCATTCATTCGCTAAAACGTTTCTACTCTGGTGAAGGCGTTAGGCAGCAAATTAACCCAATGTGTACACTGTGGTCGTATTACCGGGAGTATCGTGACGTCATCGCGACATTTACACACTCTCGCCGCATTAGCTGCTTTATTACTCGAATGTAGCTCGTCGTTTGTTTCAGGAATCAGGATCTTAGGATCAATTTACATTCCGTCGGAAGGGAAAAGAAGCGTCAATAAAAATTTGTAACTTTTTTGCGAGAAATCTTGAGAATGCTCCCAATTGTTTCATGTTTAAAATGTAAACTGACATTTTAACAACTAAATTCAGACCATAAGTTCGCGTTATAAACGTAAAGTGCCAACAAAAGGATACTTACGAGTATCATCATAATAATACTCTATCAGGAACAGGACAAGATAGTATTATAGATCGATGGATAAATTCGCAGTCGTGTGAATGAGTTACTGGGTACCTACTATTTGTAAGTAATAAAAATAATATCTTTAAAAGTAAACCCCTCCTTTAATTGCAATTAAAGGAGGGGTTTACTATTCAACAACAGTTCTCCCACCTAAGCGATTTATATTGTTTTTGTTAAGTATTCTTCACCTTACTACAAAAATAATAATACTTACGTTTGTTTAGCTCCCGTTATCAAGATAAATGACTAGCGTGAATTCTCCATATTTACACTTTTTTTTTTTACGATACTTTACAGAATAAGCAAACTATTGAAACAAGTTCAGTCGTGTTCGAAACGCAAGACATTAAGCTATAAAAATGCTACTCAGTTACATAAATTCCCCCGATCAGTTTTGTTATGTGTGTGGAAAGTTCACAACAGATGGCCAAAAAAAGTCTATCACTCCGTATATCGAAGAGTGTTATTTAAACTATTTTAAAATTAGAGTTGCCAATCTAGATAAATCGTGGTTGCCACATTTCTGCTGTATAACTTGCTACAAAAACCTAACCGATTGGTCTCATAAAAAAATTGAGATGCTGCCCTTTACGAAACCGGTCATTTGGCGTGAACCAAAAAATCATATTACTGATTGCTATTTTTGTCTCACTGATCTCAAAGGGCAAAACAGGAAAAAGAAACATACTCTGAAGTATTCCGACGTGAGTTCGGTTGACAAAGCTGTTTTCCGTTATGAAGATTTGCCAATGCATTCATCACTAGACAATGAGACATCATCAGACAGCCCGGAAGATTAGTCCTCTGATCCAGAGTTTCATGACCCTTCTACTAGCAATGCTCCAGTCCTAGTGAGCCAAGAACGACTCGATGATCTATCCAGGAATCTGAATCTATCGAAAGAAAAGGCCGAACTTTTAGGATCACGACTTAAGGGGAATTTGCTCGAACCCGGAATATCGCAAACTTCACAGTTTTATTCTTGTTTTTTTTTTTTTCAAAAGAGGAAAGCCTAGTGTTTTGTAATGATGTTATAAGCATGTTTCTTCCAAATGGTGGCTTTTCATCGACTCCTCTAAGACTACTTTAAAAGCCGTGCTTCTAAATAATGGTAACAAACTTCCGTGCGTTCCTGTAGCGTACAGTGCTAATCTATACATATAATAAAATCGTAGCGAAGTCAAAACTGTACATTGAATATTTTTGAAAAAAAGTAATTGCTACGAGGTCTAGGATCGATTCTAATGCCGAAAATATTTTTTTTAGAATTTTTGTCTGTTTGTCTGTTTGTCTGTTTGTCTGTATGTATGTTCCAGCATCACGCAAATTCTACCGGACAGATTCTGTTAAAATTTTGCATAGATATTCCCTGTGTGTCTGGTCAAACTATAGGGTATAAACTATCACGCTATTTACTATGGGGGACGAGCAATATTACATTATGTTGTATTTTTATGTTCTAGCATGACGCAAATTCTACCGGATAGATTCTGTTAAAATTTTGCATAGGTGTTCCCTATAAGTCTGGTCAAACTATAGGGTATAAACTATCACGCTATTTACTATGGGGGACGAGCAATATTATATTATGTTCGTATTTTTGGGAAAAAACGCGCCAAAATTGTAGGATATTGTAGATGGTTATCGATTTAACTTTTTAAATGATTATCATCACGCTATACCTTTATGGAACTAAGCAGTCAATCAAAAAATATATAGGAACGGCTATTTTAGACAAGTTTCAACAAAGCAATTAGCTCAGCGGTTGGGCGGTTGCTTTGTAAACGTGGGGTTGTAAGTTCGATTCCCACCTACGGTTTTTTTTTCTTTTTTTTCACATTTTGTTATACGATTATTATTTTTTTTGATAATCTACCTATAATCTATAGATATAATAAAATCGTAACGAAGTTAATTTTTTTAAAGAAAGTTATTGCTAAGAGGTCTGGGATCGATTCTTATGCGGAAAATAAAGTTTTTAGAATGTTTGTCTGTACCAACCGTAGGGCATAAACTATCACGCTATTTGCTATGGGGGATGAGCAATATTACATCATGTTCGTATTTTTCTCTGCAAATTGTAAAAGGACGCGCCAAAAGGTTGGGATATTGTAGATAGGTAGTTACCGATTTAACTTTTTAAATGATTATCATCACGCTACCTTTTATATAGGAACGGCTATTTTAGCTAACTTTCAACAAAGCGAATAAGTAAGCGATTGGACGAATGATTTGAAGTCCTGAGGGCCTACCACCAGCTTAAAAGCAGTATTATTTTAATATTACTTTAGTTTACTTCAGTGTGGGAAAGAGATGAAGCTCTACAGGATGTATAGCTCCATCTCTTTCTCCCACTGAAGTAACATTAAAAAAATACTGCTTTATGAGCTGGTGGTAGGCCGCCCGGGGTAGTAAGTTCGATTTACATCTGTTTTTTTAAACTCTTTTTGTAAAACGATTTTTTTTTGGATTGTGTATGTAATAGTTCATAGAATGTATTAATTCACAAAAAATAGAAAACTTCGTAAGCTATGGGAAACTACTAAGTTACAAGTACTTTACAGTCACAAAACATTCAAGGTTGTATTCTGATCATTTTAGAGCAAAAGACTGTAGGAATAAAATGTTTTTTTACAGATTTTGACAGCAGATTTGTCCTAGCGATTTTATAATATGTATGTGGATCTTCTGGAATCGCTGCCACACTGCTTCCTGGTGGCAAAACAGCGCACGTCATGTTTAAGATTCCCATCGATTTAGAGAGCAACGAAACACCTGTTTGTGGGGTGTCACGCAACAGTAACAAGGGATGTGTGCTTAGGGGATTGCGCTTCGTCGTATGGGATGAATGCGTTATGGCAAAAAGGAAAGCAGTGGAAACTGTAAACAGAACCCTGCAGGACATCCGCAGAAACCAAGATATGATGGGTGGTGTCACAGTTTTGACAAAAAAAGTGAAAACTTCGTTGAAAAGGTCGACTCTATGGTCGAGAGTTCATAAACTGCGCTTGACCATCATCATACGAGCTCGGCTTGGCGGTAATTCAAATGCTCAAGAATTCTCCGATGTTCGTCTAAAAGTTGGTGAAAGCACTCTACCATAGACTCTTGGTAGAGTAGATCCCACTTTAGAAGATCTTATTTGTCTGATATACGGGGATATCAGTCAAATACCGTACCAAGAGAATTCTTAGGTGTGTTTCCGTTTTAACTCCGAAGATGATCAAGCTACAGCGATCAACCACAGTATTCTCTCACAAATTGAAGGGAGTGAAGTGATATACACCTCCATTAATAGTGATGTGGAGGAAGATGATGCCAAATATCACCCCGTAGAATTTCTCAATTTACAAATAGAAAGAAAAGAAAGAAAGATAGAAAAAACATTTATTTGGACACAGTTCGCGAAACACAAAACACAAATTACAGTGGAAATAAAAATAGTGTTTTTAAAACAATAGTGTGTGCCTCACGGCTGCGCCAAAAAGGTTCATTTCAGCATTAAATGGCAAGTGGACTTCCGGTTGTATATCTGTGTAACGGAAACCAGCTCAAAGTCATGTCTTTGCAGAGAAACGTCATCGAGGTGGAAATTCTAACAGGTTGTGGCGATGGTGAGACAGTGTTTATAGCGCGTATAAAGTACAAATTCCCCACCATTACCAGTTAAAGCGCGTGCAGTTCTCTGGGAGTGTATGCTTTGCGATCAACAAGTCACAGGGGCCGACACTAAAGGCTGAAGGCTGCGGGTGTCGACCTCAGGATAAGCTGCTTCTCACACGGACAACTGTTACGTCGCTTGCTCCCGAGTCACCATTCCTGACTCTCTGTATATTTTGGCTGCTGAGAATAAAACTACAAACGTAGTATACAGGGAAGTTTTATAAAAATGTGGCTGTTATTGTAGTATATTGTGATGTCTTACGATTTCCATGCGAACGAAGTCGCGGGCAGAAGCTAGTTTAAAAGAAACGTATGAAGTGATGAGACCTTGTATTAGACAAAATAAACTACAAAGACTTCCAGTGGACCATCTGTGCCGGTCGTCCTACACCAGAAAAGCCAAAACATTTAAGCGATCGGGATCTTTTAAACCATTGTAAATATTATAATTCATTGTTTTCATTAAAAATAATGAATATAATGATTAAAAAACAACAAGCGCTAACTTCGACTTTTTATTTATCGTGCATTTATACGTTGGCTACGAAGATTAAAAATATATATATTTTCCTTAGGTGGGAGAACAAAACTATTAATTTGTCGATTAGTGTTGTCTGTAGAGAACTTTGCTTCATAATACGCAGTGATTAAAAATCCAAGCCCGCATGCCCTTTGTGCGAGCAACAATGTCACATATCAAGCATTCACGCTGAATACACTCGTCACTCATAGTACCTACTGTACTACATCTGTTGTAATTGTAACTTGAATATACAGCTGCTATGTTTGCATCAATCAACTCAAACTCAAAGCATTTATTTTAATTAAAACATTTACAGGCACTTTTAAACTGTCAAAGGGTCGGTCAGTTAGTCAGAAAGTTGAAGCTAGTTGCCCATTCCAACTCAGCCTACTGCAGTCTACTGCTGGACATAGACCGCTCCCAGGCTGCACCACAACACCCTTCCTCCGCCTTCCGTATCCAGTTTGTGACAGCCATCTTCTCATCATAAGAAGGTGATAAGTAATTCCTTCATTGTTTGCATTTTTTTTTTTCTTTTGAGTGGGAAGTTATCAAATAACTTCTCTCGCTCTGGGTGGAGCGGGAGGGCGTGTCAGACTCTTACTGACTAAAACCCACCCGTGCTCCTTCAGTTGCCGTGTTGCCAGAGGGCCACGATTTCCCTTTCGGCCCTTATTCGCAACCCCGGCAGGCATTGGCCCTAGCGAACCCCGTCAATTCTGCTGACATCTCTTTGAGGCGCACGTGGAACACAACGCGCCGTCGGCGTCGACCCGGGCTTGGTCCTTATTGGACGGCGAGCTACCTTGAATGTAAATGACTTTATGAACATTTTTTGCCCAGGACTTAAAGTACGCTATGTTATTTTTAATTTTTGGAGTTGAAGAAATGTATGTTGTCTGTCAGAACTGCCCTCGTTAGTGTAGTGGTTTCAAGCGTGATTGCTGAGTATTCCTGATTCGTGTACCAGGTCGAAAAATGAGTTGTCTGGTTTTGCTAATTAAATGTTTCTCAGTAACAACCCTGAGTTTGGACATGAGCCTCTTTAAGGCGACGATAACCGACTTTTAATAATTTTATACAGAATATCACGTCTAAACGAGTAGTGTTAATGATTTGGAAAAAATATTTCTTAAATTAGAGCATTTTCCTAATAACTTAATATATAGATATTTTAGATTATGTTTATATTACACTAGCTTCTGCCCGCGACTTCGTTCGCATGGAAATCGTAAGACATCACAATATACTACAATAATAGCCACATTTTTATAAAACTTCCCTGTATACTACGTTTGTAGTTTTATTCTCAGCAGCCAAAATATACAGAGAGTCAGGAATGGTGACTCGGGAGCAAGCGACGTAACAGTTGTCCGTGTGAGAAGCAGCTTATCCTGAGGTCGACACCCGCAGCCTTCAGTGTCGAACCTTGTGACTTGTTGATCGCAAAGCGTACACTCCCAGAGAACTGCAGGCGCTTTAACTGGTAGTTATGGGGAATTTGTACTTTATACGCGCTATAAACACTGTCTCACCATCGCCACAACCTGTTAGAATTTCCACCTCGATGACGTTTCTCTGCAAAGACATGACTTTGAGCTGGTTTCCGTTACACAGATATACAACCGGAAGTCCACTTGCCATTTGTGAATTGAGAAATTCTACGGGGTGATATTTGGCATCATCTTCCTCCACATCAGTATTAATGGAGGTGTATATCACTTTTCTCCCTTCAATTTGTGAGAGAATACTGTGATTGATCGCTGCAGCTTGATCATCTTCGGAGTTAAAACGGAAACACGCCTAAGAATTCTCTTGGTACGGTATTTGACTGATATCCTCGTATATCAGACGAATAAGATCTTCTAAAGTGGGATCTACTCTACCAAGAGTCTCTGGTAGAGTGCTTTCACCAACTTTTAGAAGAACATCGGAGAATACTTGAGCATTTGAATTACCGCCAAGCCGAGGTCGTATGATGATGGTCAAGCGCAGTTTATGAACTCTCGACCATAGAGTCGACCTTTTCAACGAAGTATTCACTTTTTTTTGTCAAAACTGTGACACCACCCATCATATCTTGGTTTCTGCGGATGTCCTGCAGGGTTCTGTTTACAGTTTCCACTGCTTTCCTTTTTGCCATAATGCATTCATCCCATACGACGAAGCGCAATCCCCTAAGCACACATCCCTTATTACTGTTGCGTGACACCCCACAAACAGGCGTTTCGTTGCTCTCTAAATCGATGGGAATCTTAAACATGACGTGCGCCGTTTTGCCACCAGGAAGCAGTGTGGCAGCGATTCCAGAAGATCCACACACATACATATTTTAAAATCGCTTGGACAAATCTGCTGTCAAAATCTGTAAAAAAAATATTTTATTCCTACAGTCTTTTGTTCTAAAATGATCAGAATACAAACCTTGAATGTTTTGTGACTGTAAAGTACTTGTAACTTAGTAGTTTCCCATAGCTTACGAAGTTTTCCATTTTTTGTGAATTAATACATTCTATGAACTATTACATACACAATCCAAAAAAAAAATCGTTTTACAAAAAGGGTTTAAAAAAAACAGATGTAAATCGAACTTACTACCCCGGGCGGCCTACCACCAGCTCATAAAGCAGTATTATTTTAATGTTACTTCAGTGGGAGAAAGAGATGGAGCTATACATCCTGTAGAGCTTCATCTCTTTCCCACACTGAAGTAAACTAAAGTAATATTAAAATAATACTGCTTTTGAGCTGGTGGTAGGCCCTCAGGACTTCAAATCATTCGTCCAACCGCTTACTTATTCGCTTTGTTGAAAGTTAGCTAAAATAGCCGTTCCTATATAAAAGGTAGCGTGATGATAATCATTTAAAAAGTTAAATCGGTAACTACCTATCTACAATATCCCAACCTTTTGGCGCGTCCTTTTACAATTTGAAGAGAAAAATACGAACATAATATAATATTGCTCGTCTCCCATAGTAAATAGCGTGATAGTTTATACCCTATAGTTTGACCAGACTTATAGGGAACACCTATGCAAAATTTTAACAGAATCTATCCGGTAGAATTTGCGTCATGCTAGAACATAAAAATACAACATAATGTAATATTGCTCGTCCCCCATAGTTAATAGCGTGATAGTTTATACCCTATAGTTTGACCAGACACACAGGGAATATCTATGCAAAATTTTAACAGAATCTGTCCGGTAGAATTTGCGCCATGCTGGAACATACATACAGACAAACAGACAAACAGACAAAAATTCTAAAAAAAATATTTTCGTCATTAGAATCGATCCTAGACCTCGTAGCAATTACTTTTTTTCAAAAATATTCAATGTACAGTTTTGACTTCGCTACGATTTTATTATATGTATAGACTAGCTTCTGCCCGCGACTTCGTTCGCATGGAAATCGTAAGACATCACAATATACTACAATAACAGCCACATTTTTATAAAACTTCCCTGTATACTACGTTTGTAGTTTTATTCTCAGCAGCCAAAATATACAGAGAGTCAGGAATGGTGACTCGGGAGCAAGCGACGTAACAGTTGTCCGTGTGAGAAGCAGCTTATCCTGAGGTCGACACCCGCAGCCTTCAGCCTTTAGTGTCGGCCCCTGTGACTTGTTGATCGCAAAGCATACACTCCCAGAGAACTGCACGCGCTTTAACTGGTAATGGTGGGGAATTTGTACTTTATACGCGCTATAAACACTGTCTCACCATCGCCACAACCTGTTAGAATTTCCACCTCGATGACGTTTCTCTGCAAAGACATGACTTTGAGCTGGTTTCCGTTACACAGATATACAACCGGAAGTCCACTTGCCATTTAATGCTGAAATGAACCTTTTTGGCGCAGCCGTGAGGCACACACTATTGTTTTAAAAACACTATTTTTATTTCCACTGTAATTTGTGTTTTGTGTTTCGCGAACTGTGTCCAAATAAATGTTTTTTCTATCTTTCTTTCTTTTCTTTCTATTTGTAAATTGAGAAATTCTACGGGGTGATATTTGGCATCATCTTCCTCCACATCACTATTAATGGAGGTGTATATCACTTCACTCCCTTCAATTTGTGAGAGAATACTGTGGTTGATCGCTGTAGCTTGATCATCTTCGGAGTTAAAACGGAAACACACCTAAGAATTCTCTTGGTACGGTATTTGACTGATATCCCCGTATATCAGACAAATAAGATCTTCTAAAGTGGGATCTACTCTACCAAGAGTCTATGGTAGAGTGCTTTCACCAACTTTTAGACGAACATCGGAGAATTCTTGAGCATTTGAATTACCGCCATGCCGAGCTCGTATGATGATGGTCAAGCGCAGTTTATGAACTCTCGACCATAGAGTCGACCTTTTCAACGAAGTTTTCACTTTTTTTGTCAAAACTGTGACACCACCCATCATATCTTGGTTTCTGCGGATGTCCTGCAGGGTTCTGTTTACAGTTTCCACTGCTTTCCTTTTTGCCATAACGCATTCATCCCATACGACGAAGCGCAATCCCCTAAGCACACATCCCTTGTTACTGTTGCGTGACACCCCACAAACAGGTGTTTCGTTGCTCTCTAAATCGATGGGAATCTTAAACATGACGTGCGCTGTTTTGCCACCAGGAAGCAGTGTGGCAGCGATTCCAGAAGATCCACATACATATTATAAAATCGCTAGGACAAATCTGCTGTCAAAATCTGTAAAAAAACATTTTATTCCTACAGTCTTTTGCTCTAAAATGATCAGAATACAACCTTGAATGTTTTGTGACTGTAAAGTACTTGTAACTTAGTAGTTTCCCATAGCTTACGAAGTTTTCTATTTTTTGTGAATTAATACATTCTATGAACTATTACATACACAATCCAAAAAAAAATCGTTTTACAAAAAGAGTTTAAAAAAACAGATGTAAATCGAACTTACTACCCCGGGCGGCCTACCACCAGCTCATAAAGCAGTATTTTTTTAATGTTACTTCAGTGGGAGAAAGAGATGGAGCTATACATCCTGTAGAGCTTCATCTCTTTCCCACACTGAAGTAAACTAAAGTAATATTAAAATAATACTGCTTTTAAGCTGGTGGTAGGCCCTCAGGACTTCAAATCATTCGTCCAATCGCTTACTTATTCGCTTTGTTGAAAGTTAGCTAAAATAGCCGTTCCTATATAAAAGGTAGCGTGATGATAATCATTTAAAAAGTTAAATCGGTAACTACCTATCTACAATATCCCAACCTTTTGGCGCGTCCTTTTACAATTTGCAGAGAAAAATACGAACATGATGTAATATTGCTCATCCCCCATAGCAAATAGCGTGATAGTTTATGCCCTACGGTTGGTACAGACAAACATTCTAAAAACTTTATTTTCCGCATAAGAATCGATCCCAGACCTCTTAGCAATAACTTTCTTTAAAAAAATTAACTTCGTTACGATTTTATTATATCTATAGATTATAGGTAGATTATCAAAAAAAATAATAATCGTATAACAAAATGTGAAAAAAAAGAAAAAAAAACCGTAGGTGGGAATCGAACTTACAACCCCACGTTTACAAAGCAACCGCCCAACCGCTGAGCTAATTGCTTTGTTGAAACTTGTCTAAAATAGCCGTTCCTATATATTTTTTGATTGACTGCTTAGTTCCATAAAGGTATAGCGTGATGATAATCATTTAAAAAGTTAAATCGATAACCATCTACAATATCCTACAATTTTGGCGCGTTTTTTCCCAAAAATACGAACATAATATAATATTGCTCGTCCCCCATAGTAAATAGCGTGATAGTTTATACCCTATAGTTTGACCAGACTTATAGGGAACACCTATGCAAAATTTTAACAGAATCTATCCGGTAGAATTTGCGTCATGCTAGAACATAAAAATACAACATAATGTAATATTGCTCGTCCCCCATAGTAAATAGCGTGATAGTTTATACCCTATAGTTTGACCAGACACACAGGGAATATCTATGCAAAATTTTAACAGAATCTGTCCGGTAGAATTTGCGTGATGCTGGAACATACATACAGACAAACAGACAAACAGACAAACAGACAAAAATTCTAAAAAAAATATTTTCGGCATTAGAATCGATCCTAGACCTCGTAGCAATTACTTTTTTTCAAAAATATTCAATGTACAGTTTTGACTTCGCTACGATTTTATTATATGTATAGATAGTGAAATTAATTTGTAAAATTATGTCAAACGCGAATAAATAAAACTGAGAATCACGCAAAATCTTTCAAGCTTATTTTTCTGAAATCTTCACTTTTTTAAAGATAATTTATTTATTGACATTTTAATATACATGTTTTATTAAAAAATCTTTTGTTTTATGTAAATCTAATAAATGAATAATGTGTCTAATTTGGGACAGCGATCCTTGATGGACGAGTCCTATATTACTGGCTGGACGTACGACGCGTTGCGTGAGCTCAGTACAGAACACGCAAGCTAACCACTCAAGGTCAATAGCATATATATTATCTACGTCTTAATGGCAATCGCCCCCTAGTACTTAGAACTATATAACTGGTAAAATGTGGGCGAGAAATACATTTCTGCCTTATTTCATCAGGGAATCAGTACATCTGCGTAATGTGTTATTAAGTGGTTTAGAAAACAAAGTAATCCAAAATCAGTAGTAAGTTCTCAGTACAAAATGTCTTGTCAAAACAGCCGTAGATACTCGTGTAGTTTGTGCAGAATAAACAATTTTTCTTTCTTTCTTTCTTTACTCAGCCCTGCACATTTCCTTTACAATCTTATCACAATGGCCCAGCTTTGACCTTTTGACCTAGTGCCGTGCCAGACATAGAGACTAGGTGACAGTGCATTACCGATGACCTAAACACAGTATAAAAGAAAGAGGTGACATCACTAAGCAGTTGCCAGCGGATGTAAACACAGGTGCCTCACCCGGTGATAGCGTGTGTTTTGATGACACCCTGTTTATGGGATAAAATTTACTGTTCACGATGCGTTTGCTGAAGAATTTAAATTAAAAAGATTATAATCGCGCCGAAAATGGTTTATTGCAGGGTTTTTTCAACTTTTTAGTATTTAACTGCAGCCCGTGGCTTCGCTGCAGCCCGTGGCTTCGCCTGTAGGAATCACCTAACATCAGCTATCGGCCAATGAAAGAACAATAGCCTGTTTAACGTAAGTATGCTAGCGTCCACCGTACGGTTTACCTTTGCAGATTTGCCTGCGCAGGTCGACCTACATGTCGTATGCATGCTCCAAAAACTGCACATGCCGATTCCAATGCAATACACGCTCCGGTAGATCATAACGTGCATTATCGATATCGGTCTACCAATCAAGGGTTGCCTGCTTAAGTGGACTAATATGTCTTATGTCATGTTCCCAAAACTTCACAGGAAAATACAAGCTCCGTTAGACCATACCACAGTATAAATAACAACAGTATTATGTCTCGGTAGATAAACCTTACGCGTCCATGCGTATCTGCCGCGCACTCGAAACTGTTGCTTACCGATATACACTGAGATTTCGAAACACGTCGTTTCGGCCGTTTTCTATGGAGACATAATACTGTAACTTATTTATACTGTGACCCCGTCTATAGCTAGCATAATGGGTAGTCTTGACTTTAAAAAACGTGCGACTAAAAATCGCACCTCGAATGTCTTTCCTTACAAAGTGTAACGTATCTAGCTAATGGTGTTTATTTCGATAGCAGGCGCGCTCGTTCGAGTAATGTTCTATGAAAATAACTGTAATCAACTCTGATCATAATTTTCTCGACCCGACAATTTTTTTCTAAATTGCGTGTGTTGAGTGGGAAGTTTTGGGAAGGTATGTGTTTATTGATCTTTTGACCTAGAGTCAGACAGAGGTGTATTATAAATGTATGTATGTTGTATATATGCCATAATATGTACAAGTACAAATTGAAAAATGGTTGAATTGATTTATTGATTGTTGTCGATTGGTTTGAATTTGATTGTTGAATTGTTGTTCCTTTTTTTTATTGAATGAAAGGCTAACAAAAAGTATTCACAAGGCAGATCTGACTGGCAACGACGGGAGGAGACGCCTTAGGAGGACATATACTGACCTTATTGGTGATGTTCTTCAGAAAGGTCAGGTGCGTAGTACTCGCAACCGGCGTGCTTGTATGACCAGATTATGGTCGTAAACGAGGCAACAGGAGTATGTAAGTATCGTAGCAGGTGGCGTGCTGTAGTTTCTGCCTACCCCCATGGGAAAGAAGCATGAGTTTATGTATGTGTGTGTAAGTTCAAATTAAGTTAGCTAGCGAAACCAGACCAGATATCTTTTATTTTTTGTTTTTTTCTTAGGGTTCTTTTTAGGGTTTCGTACCTCAAAAGGAAAAAAATGGAACCCTTATAGGATCACTCGTGTGTCTGCCCGTCTGTCACAGCCAACTTGGTCCGAATCTAATGGATCGATTAAGTTGAAATTTGGTACACATATATATTTCTGTGACCCAAACACGGACGTGTAACGTAAATAAATGAATTCTGAATATAGGGGTCACTTTTGAGGGGCAAATAAGAAAATTAAAAAAAATTGTTTTGCAAGCTGACATGTTGCGAGTATCTCATATTTTTTTTATTTTAACATAAATGCTTTTAAAGATATTTAAGAAAATAGATGAAAATCTCCGAAACTACTGAGCCTAAAAATTAAAAAAAAATACAGAGAATAGTTCTTTACTCATAAATTACTGGAAAACCTATAAGAAGTTCTTTGGTTTTAAAATAACATGGTAAATCCCTCAATATTGTGCGTACAAACTACATTTGCAGTTAGAATGTATGGGAAAACATGTTTTACAACTTCAATGTTAAGTTTGTATTTTGGATAAATGCATCCCAACTACGGAACTCTTCATTGTGCGTGGTTCGACACGCACTTGGCCGGTTTTTTTTATTGAATGAAAGGCGACTAACAAAATATATTTACGAGGCACATCTGACTGGAAACGCCGGGAGGAGACGCCCTAGGAGGACATAATACTGACCATATTGGTGATGTTCTTCAGAAACGTCAGGTGTGTAGTACTTAGGTGGCCGATTTAAAAAAAGGTTATATCCATTACATTTCTAGCTAATTTACTTTAACCCTGTAGCAGGTACCTACTCACAGTATTGTTTTTGCCTCGAAAAGCGGACATTTCCTTTTTATTAACTTATCCGATAGAACAGGTTATTTTAAAAGTAAGAGTAAAATACCCGTGTGACAATTTTGTCGCAATCTGGAGATATAAATTTTTTCAATTTTTTTCTATGGTTTCCATAAAGACCATAGAAATCGCAATAACTTTAGATCCAATCCGTTTTTGTTATATCTTTGATTGCAATTACTTGATGCTTTATAATAAGTAAATTATCAAGCAAACGCTCAATTTTTATCGTTAACCGGTAGTGAGTAACTTTGAATTTTACATATAATTCGAATTTCGATTTTATTTTTTTACGGGCTTATTTCATGGTAGTTGGATTCAATATTGAGACAAGCTGTTGTTTTGGCACTAAGGAGTGCCGATTTAAAATATCACATCCAAATCTTATGGTATCTAGAAATTACAGGATTCTGAAATTTAGGCGCTAGGGTTGGCACAAATCGTATTTTATTTTTTTACGGGCTTATTTCATGGTAGTTGGATTCAATATTGAGACAAGCTGTTGTTTTGGCACTAAGGAGTGCCGATTTAAAATATCACATCCAAATCTTATGGTATCTAGAAATTACAGGATTCTGAAATTTAGGCGCTAGGGTTGGCACAAATCGTATTTTTTTTTTAATGTATTTATTATCGAAAAATCTATAAAAACATTGTAATAGGACCTTGTTCCCGATACCGGTGGGCTAAATTTTTTGTATTTTTAAACGTTTTTATATATTTATTTTTTTAAAAATATTTAAAAATGTAAAATAATATGTGTAAAAATAAATAAAGGACATAATAACATGGTAATCTGAAAGAAGTTACATTGATTTTTACATTGTTAATGATAAATCCAACTATTTTCATATTATTTTATGAATAATTAAAAAGTTAATTCAACTAAAATGAATAAACGGAATTATAATGCTAGTAATCCTACCAGTTTTATAAATGTACCATTTTTTTTTTCCGTTTAGATATTTGTAAGTTAACTAATATCATACGACGTTAAATACGTATGATATATAAATAAATGAATTAAATTTCGTTTAGCCAATGAAGGGTATGGGGTAGAAGACCAAATAAAAGAAATGCACAGCATTTGCGTAAAAGCATCAAAAAACCTAACATTAACGGCAAAAATTCAACTTTACTTGACCTTTATAGATGGTAACTAGCGTTTGCCCGCGGCTTGGCCCGCGTGGATTTCGCAAAATGTCCCACGGGAACGTACTACCAGGCAGTACTGGGATTACATAACTAAATAATAGTCCAGGAAAAGGTTATCGATTCCTACCGCTGCGCTTCAACCATAATTATTTTGTTACGCGTGATTTTGAATCTGTGATATCTTTTAAAACATTCATTTTTCTGAAAAATAATAATTGTTACTGTGGGTCATCCTTAGAAGATAGACATAATATGCTATCGCGGATTTTTTGTTGAACTTTTTAAGATCTTCAATCCTGTAGAACATAAATTTATTTTATTTATTTTATTTTATTAATTTTAGGAAAACTTACAGCTAATACATTTTAATATCAAGCACAATGTGTAAACGATGGCCAATTACAAGCTTCCACTAACGATTAAAGTGAGTAACATTAACAATTACGCGAAAACAGCGACGTATGAGATACGCAAATGAATTATCTCACGCTCGAAAATGACAATTATAAATAAAAGAGAAAAAAAAAAGCAATAATAAAAAAATGGTTATACATTGAAAAAGCAATTGTTCAAACTTTTCTTTACTTCCTTAACGCTAGTACTAAATAAATCTAACTCGATATTCTGACACACCACATTAAAAGTACGACAAGCTCTTATCACATACGAGTTCTGTCTGTAATTAGTTTTGACTTGAGGCACATGGAGAAGACGTGGTCTCCGAAGAAATGCATTTGGTACACGAAGCCCAATCCTGTCCACCAACCCAGGGACGTCAGTAGATCCGTTCATAACGCTAAACAAGAAAGCAAGATCTGCAATTTTCCTTCGCTCGTGTAGAGGCAGAATGTGAAATTTTTTACACCGACTTATATAATTCGGGAGATAGGTATTTGAGCGATATTGAGTGTACCTCAAAAATCGCCTTTGTATACCTTCAAGCCGATTAATGTACACATTATAATTTGGATTCCAAACCTGAGAAGCATATTCGAGGTGGCTACGGACAAACGCACAATAAAGAATTTTCATTGTTTTAACATTCTTAAAATCTGAAGAGACTCTAAAAATAAAACCCAAGGCTTTAGAAGCCTGGTTGACTATATTATTAATATGTGCATCAAACAGAAGCTTAGAGTCAAAGGTAACTCCAAGATCCCTGATGACACTCACTCTGGCTACCAAGGCATTCGAAAGCTTATAATCGAATATAACAGGGCTTGGCTTACGCGTAAATGTACATACATAGCATTTGGATACATTTAAATCCAACCTATTTCTAGCGCAGTATTTATGGAACCTGTCAAGATCATCCTGTAATAGGCGTGCGTCCTCAACAGTTGACACTTGACCCACTTGATTTGATGTATCTTTTAACGGTTTACGCAGCGCAAGCCAGTAAAGCTCCCAGTCGGCATGATTTTTCCGACATCTTCGATAATAATCGTCATATTTCAGCCAATTTACACAAAACCTCAATGAATTATACACCAAAAACTTTCCGCAAGAATCACTCCGTCCATTGGTGAAAACCGTTTGAAAATCCGTTTTCTAGTTTTTGAGTTTATCGCGTTCAGACAGACAAACGCGGCGGGGGACTTTTTTATAATAATGTAGGGAAGTGCTCAATATAATCACTAACACTTCGTCACAAATAAGATGCCCATTTTGTAAGGCGACTTCCCGTCAATTTAATAAGTTAGACTTTGTGCTTTCTCAAGCCTCAGATGAATCGCTTATAAAGTACGGAATAAGTCCTTTGCACGCGTAGATACGTGTCTTAAGGTGGTTTTATACTGGCGAGGCGAGGCGTGGATGTGGTGAGAATTGAAATCACGTTTACCCTTTTACACCGAAAAATGTCCAGCGCTGTCTCGCGCCGGCTCGCGATGTCTAGGATACAAGATGCAAGTAAAAAATGGAGGATATCTCACACACAATTCTCCGGAGCATATAATTATGGAAGTAAACTAAAAAAAGGTGCAACAAGAAGTAAGAGAAAAAACCGGCCAAGTGCGAGTCGTACTCGCCCATAAAGGGTTCCGTAGCAGCAAGTAACATTGAATGAAAGGTAAATAGCGGTTTACGGTTTATGACGTATTAAAAAAAAACTAGTTGTTCGATCTCGTTCAAACCAATTTTCGGTGGAAGTTTACATGGTAATGTACATCATATATTTTTTTTAGTTTTATCATTCTCTTATTTTAGAAGTTACAGGGGGGGGGACACACATTTTACCACTTTGGAAGTGTCTTTCGCGCAAACTATTCAGTTTAGAAAAAAATGATATTAGAAACCTCAATATCATTTTTGAAGACCTATCCATAGATACCCCACACGTATGGGATTGACGAAAAAAAATTTTTTGAGTTTCAGTTCTAAGTATGGGGAACTCCAAAATTATTTGTTTTTTTTCTATTTTTATGTGAAAATCTTAATGCGTTTCACAGAATACATCTACTTACCAAGTTTCAACAGCGTAGCTCTTATAGTTTCGGAAAAAAGTGGCTGTGACATACGGACGGACAGACAGACAGACAGACAGACAGACAGACAGACAGACAGACAGATAGACAGACAGACAGACAGACAGACAGACATGACGAATCTATAAGGGTTCCGTTTTTTGCCATTTGGCAACGGAACCCTAAAAATGGGGCTTCTGGTTGATGTGGTGCGACCCAATGCAAGCACCACCAAAGATGGTAATACTGCTCGCATAACATTATCTAACAAAAACCATGGAACTTTTGCAGACATATTAAACATTCCGAACATCATCAAACTTGCAGACTCTTAGTATAAAATATGAAGACACTATCCTAGAACAAGTAGTAAAGACAAAATTCTTGGGGATAATAATGGACCAAAACTGTAACTGGAAATCGTACATCAATTACGTATGCGATAAACTAGACAAGTTCGTATACGCAATAAAACGTGTACGATCAACAGTGTCCGTAGACGCAGCAGTCACTGAATATCACGGATACGTATCGTCTGGGCTATCATATGGTCTGATATTATGGGGCAACTCCGTTGAAGTTTTAATGGCATTTCGGGTACAAAAGAAGTGTGTTAGGGCAATATCTGGTGTCTGGTTTTTGGACAGCTGTTAACTGTTATTTAAAAAACTACACATATTACCTTTACTCTGCATGTACATCATGTATGCTAGTGAAACAGTGGTGCCGATTCTCTTGTACACCGAACTAAACTAACTAAACTATCACTAAAATTCCTTACTATTGACTATGAGAATCTCAAAGCTATTCTGCAAAATAAATTCTCTAAATTTAAAAATAATTTTGACACATCTAAATCGAATTTGACAACCGCGACTCCACACGTGATACCTAACCACGTGAATCTTTTTAGAGCCGGAGGCGCGCAGGGGGGGCAGCCTCGACGTGTTTTATATGGATTTTTCACTTTTTGTGTGGAAAATAAGAAAAAAGATTACCTACATGTAGAGTGTTAGGGGTTCAAGAGATTTATAAAGGGTGTCGAAATTTTCATTATTTTTGCGATTGGACACACCGTTTTCGAGATATAAGCAAAAGAAAAAAAATATTCAGTACTGTTTTTCATCTGAAGTCGAGGTATTGGTGTGAATTTTAGTTCATGACAACCAATTTTATTCCACATGTTTTTAGTCGTGATTAAAAATAGTCATATTTAGTTAGAAAATCTAAATTTTAAGTTAAAAACGTCAAATTCAGAATAGCAAAATTGCCATTTTCACTAAACTAATATCTCAGTGCCATCTTAGTGCTGTCAAACTAAAATATAGTTACGTTGTGTCACTTTAGTCTATTTCAGAATGGGAAATCGTCGTTTGACAGGAATAAACTAAATTTTGGTGATTTTTAGTTTAGTTTAGAGGCATTTGTGACAAGAGAATTGGCACCTATGGTGCCGAATCTCTTGTATACCGAACTAAACTTACTAAACTATCACTAAAATTCCTTACTTTTGGCTATGAAAATCTTGAAGCTATTCTGTGACAAAAATTCTCTAAATTTAAATATATTTTGACACACTAAAATTATATTTGACAATCGCGAGTCCACGTGGTACTTGTTTGCCCTACCCCGTGAATTTTTTTTAGAGCTGGAGGCGCACTGGGGGCAGCCTTGACGTTTTATATAGAATTTTTACTTTTTGTAAGGAAAATAAGAAAAAATATTACCTACATGTAGAGTGTCAGGGGTTTAAGGATTTTATAAAGGGGATCGAAATTCTCATTATTTTTGCGATTGAACGCACCATTTTCGAGATATATGCAAAAGAAAAAAAAAAGATACAGTACTGTTTTATGCACCTGAAGCGAGGTGTTGGTGTGAATTTTAGTTCAAGACAACTAATTTTATTCCGCACCTTTAATAGGTAATAGGTAATAGGTAATACGGGCTGGTATCCGCAACTCCACGTCAAAGCGCGTATTTTGCGTACGGGTGGGAAAATCGATTATTCGATCCACCCCAGCTCCTCAAAGAAGGCCAGCAACGCCTTGGTGTCACTGACAATCTCACGTAGGGTACCTGGGTTACCGAAGTACTTGGCCCTGTATGTGGCGACCACTGGGCAGTTTAACAGCACATGAGCAGCTGTCTCGTCGTCCTCCATGCAGGCTCTGCACAGCGGACTGTCTGTGACTCCTATGACAAAGAGGTGTTGATTAAATGACCCATGGCCAGTTACAGCTGCTGTAATTGTACGCAGCTGCTGTTTCGTTAGTCGGAGAACCTGTTTCGTGAGGCGGCCATCAATCATAGGGAGTGCCTCCTTGGCCTGCCTGCATTCACCGTGGTCCAACCAAAGTTTGTGATGTTGATCCCTGGTTCTTTTCCTTACCAGAGTGCGTAGGTACCCGAAGGGGAGTGGCGCAATGGGTTCAGGCCCCACTGGTGCCATGCTCGACCCCCTTCTGGCAAGTTCGTCGGCTGCGTCATTGCCCCGCGAACCGCTGTGTCCCTTGATCCATTGAATGGTTATATTATTGAGGCTACCCACCTGGTTAAGGCGCTGGTGACACTCGTATATCAGCCCAGAGTCAACAGTGTGACTGTTTAGCGCTAGCAGAACAGCCATACTGTCTGAGAGTATGCGTATCGAGTGGTCCTTAACTTCCCTGGCCATGATGGCTGAAGCGGCAAGAGATACACCCATGCATTCGGCCTGGAACACTGTGTTATGGACTCCCAATGGTGTGGCTATGTGTATGTTGAAGTCCTCCGAGAAGATTCCAGCACCTGTGCCACTACCTGTTTTGGATCCGTCGGTAAAGATACGTAGCTCTGCGGGGCGCAAACCCTCGCATCGACGATCCTCGTGAAGTTGAATCCTGTATTTTTTATCGAAGATAAATTGTTTGGGTACCCGGTCATTTATGGCTTTCGTAATAGGGAACTCATTATTGAGTCCCTCAAGCAGCGCGGTGTGTTGTGTCTCCCTCTTACCCCAGAGATTGATTGCATTAAGACGTACCGCTGCCATTGTCGCTTCCTGCTGTATGAACAGGTGGAGCGGGGGTAGTCCCAGCATGGCTTCGATGGCTGCAGTCGGAGTAGTCCTCATGCAGCCCGTGGTCGCCACGCAGGCAAGCTTTTGCGTGCGTTGTAGTTTATTAGAAGCTGTAACCAGCTGAGTACGGGGCCACCAGACCACAGCCCCATAAGTGATCATGGGGCGGATCACTGCTGTGTACAGCCACAGAATAATTTTGGGGGATAGGCCCCACTTCTTACCTATCATTCTCCTGCACTGCCAGAAGGTGATGCAGGCCCTGTTTAGCTTGTTGTCTATATGACTACTCCAGTTTAACTTACTGTCTAGAATGACCCCGAGGTATTTGACCTCGTTAGCCAACTGAAGTTCTGTATCGAACAGTTTGGGTAGGCGGTAAGGGCCTAATGCTCGTTTTTGGGTAAACATAACTAGTTCAGTTTTAGTGGGGTTCACTGATAGTTCAAATTCCCTGCACCAATTTTCTACGATACGTAGTGCTTGCTGAGTGAGGTTGCAGATCGTTCCCGTCACCTTGCCCGAGACAAGGATTGCGAGGTCATCTGCATACCCTATTGTGTAATAGCGGTTGGCGTTGAGTTTGGTGATGAGGTCATTAATTACCAGATTCCATAGAAGGGGGGAAAGCACCCCTCCCTGGGGGCAGCCTCTGGCTATCATGGCCAACTGCCGCTCATCCTCTAGGCGAACCACTCGTTTGCTTAACATGTTTGTAATCCAGTCCGTCAGTACCTGTTCTACTCCGTGTCTGGAGAGGGCGCTGCTAATGCTGGAGAAGTTGGTTTTGTCGAAGGCTCCTTCGATGTCTATGAAAGTGCCCAGGCAGGTGCCTTTTTGATGAATCGCATCCTCAATCTGGCTGACCACCAGATGGAGAGCAGATTCGGTCGACTTACCTGAGCTGTATGCGTGTTGATTACCGTGTAGCGGTATGGTTTTCAGAGCGCCATCCCTCAGCTCTCTATCACATAGCCTTTCCATAGTTTTTAGAAGAAAGGAGGTCAAGCTGATTGGTCGGTGGGATTTGGCGTTTGTGTAGTCACCCTTACCTGGCTTGGGGATGAATATTACTTTCACTTCCCTCCATCCTTTAGGAACGTATCTAAAGGCCAGGCATGCTCTCATTAAAGGCACCAGTCTTATTGCGACAGATGTACCCCCCCACTGTAGTAAAGCGGGGAACACTCCATCAGGACCAGCCGCCTTAAAAGGATGGAAGCTCCGGATGGCCCATTGGAGTTTCTCCAACGTGATCATCCTGCGTGCGTAACTCCAATCATTATCTGATGGTGTTTGGGTTTCATCTTGCCAGTCGATTACCTGCGCGAAGACACATCCCGGGAAGTGAGTTTCAATTAGGACGCGTCTTGTTTCCTCAGGCGTCGACGTGAGTGTGTTATCAGGTTTGCGGAGGGTGGCGGGCCCAGTTGTGTTCT
The DNA here is from genome assembly GCA_963680765.1 of Agrochola lychnidis. Taxonomy (NCBI): domain Eukaryota; kingdom Metazoa; phylum Arthropoda; class Insecta; order Lepidoptera; family Noctuidae; genus Agrochola; species Agrochola lychnidis. The sequence goes on along the minus strand of OY796869.1, from coordinate 13,694,036 downwards.
GTTGCGCCAGAACTTTCCTTACCCTGTTTGCTTGCTGACAAGATTCAATGCTACCACAGAATTTGCGCCATCCCGAAGTGCTCCTGAATCTGATGCATTTTTTGTAGCTGGATTTGGCCGCGTAGTAGTTATCCCAGTCCTCATCCGCACATGTGTTCATGGCTCTATTCAGAGCTGTTCTTACCTTACTGCGTTTGCGCTCCAGATCAGCGCCCCACCAGGGTTGTTTACCCGGTATGTTGCGCGGCGTGGTCTCTGGGCAGGCAGTTTTGTAGCTGTCTATGATTGACTCAGTAAGGTGGCTTACTTGTACCTCAATCTGTGTCGTATCCGCAAATGTCATCGGATCGCTTAGCGTCGCAAGCCTGGATTCAAGACTGCGTGTGTAGGTGTCACGATCCGTTTTACGCGGATAACGCCGTGGTAGTATCGGTGGGACACAGACCTGAATGTCGAAGCGGATCCACCTGTGATCGGAGCAGGAGGCCTCCGTAGAGACCTGCCATCCAGTGGTAATTTCCGCCGCGCCCTCTGTTACCAGAGTAAGATCTATGATTGTGCGGCTTCGCCTGGTTACGAATGTTGGTTCGGAGCCAGTGTTTAGTAGGGATAGGTTAGTCGAGAATAAGTAGTCAACCAAGGCCTTACCCCTCTCGTTTTGCGTGTCCATACCCCACAGCTGATGGTGAGCATTGGCGTCGGCCCCGACAACGACCTCAAACCCGCATCTCTCGCAATGGCTCACGAGGCGGGCGAGTCCGTGGGGAGGCGGTGCCTCCGCCTCGGGCATGTAGGCCGAGGCAAAAACGATCACCATCTCTGTGGCGTTGTCACGCTGTATTATCAGCTTTGCTGCAGAGACATCTCTGCAACAGAATTCAGTTAAGAGCTGTGTTTTAAGGTTACCTGTGACATAGATGCACGATCTGGGATGATCGTGGTCTGTGGTGACCAGGAGCTTACCGCCAAGATTGGAGAGTCCTTGTATGCGGCCCGCCCTAATCCACGGCTCCTGGATCAGGGCAATGGCCGTGTGTTGAACCTCCAGCCACTTGCGAAGCTGAGCCGTCGCGGTCTGACTGTGGTGGAGGTTTGCCTGCAGAACTTTACAGGCCGACGAAAGGGACGCCATCGCTGGTCGAACCCTCGTCCCCCTCAAGCCTAAGCCCGGCAAACAAGTCGCCCTCGTCGAAACCGTCCCCTCCCTGGCCCGAAGCCGGAGACAAAATCATGTCGTCCAGCTCCTCGCCCGATGAAGGGACGGCGCCCACGGTGGCGGCAGCATAGGCGGCCGACTCTGCTACAGCAGGCTCGGCCGCAGACGTTTCCGGGTTGTTTGGTGGGGGAGTATACTCCCCTGCTGGTGTCGGCGGCAGCTGCGTCAGTGCCTCGCAAATGGATCCCGTGGCTGGGTCCCATCCTTGGGGAACATCGGTGAACCTGCCGTTCCGACCCTGAAACTTTACGTACACCGCCCCCAAACCTATTGAGAGACGGCGCCCGGCCTCCATCAGGGTCGGGATTTGGTCCACAGGAACACTGACCACCACGAACCATGCCGCTGCTTGTTGATCGGCATGCAGAAGTAACCACCTCTTTATGTCGACCCAGGGGTTCTGGTAAGACAGAACGCGCCCAATATTGGTCGGCTCTGGAAAGACCCCCTGCTCGTCTGGGATCACGATACCACATCGTGCTCGTTTCTGAATCTCCGACTGACTCTTGACGGCTAACAAGATGCTAGCTGGGAGAGAAAGGTCGGAGACTGTCTTCCTTAGCCAGGCTAAGGTGTGGTCGTTACCGCACCACAGTTTTAAAACACCCCCGGCAAACAGCGGCTTTGCATTGAAGGTCGGCCCTGGAGTGTCTTGCTTGGGGGAGCAGGCCTCGAGAATGATCTGCTTCTGGATAGCAGCGAGTACCTGGTCCGATACGTCCTTGCTGAGGAACCCCGTGCGGTCGCAGGTGATCGCGACGTCGAGGGTAGCACTGGCAGCTTGGGCGTAGCTTCGTTGGGCGACCCGTTTGGACTGATCAAGACGCGGCCGCTTATGCTCTCCCCGAGGTGTCAAAGTCTCGTTGAGAGCTCGCTTGGCCGCAGCCTGATCCTTCCAATCGGGTCGCTGTGTCGTGATGGTCTCTGTAGCCGGCCTCTCAAGAGTACCGGTTGGCGGTTGACTGGGCGCTGGTCGGCTAGTGCCGGCCTCTACCTGCGACCGCTTGCCGGCGGAGAAGTTGAGCTGGCCGCTTGTGACCTGTTTGTTCCCCGAGCCCTTTCCTGCCATAATGCGAGCCTGGCGACGCTCCTGGCGTCGCTCCTTCCTCGTCACTCTGTCCCTCTGTTTGCCCTTATCTAAAGCAGCTGGTGGACCTGAAGGGTCAGCGCAAGGGCAACGGGCTTTTTGAGTGCATTTACCCTTGCCCTTGCGTTTAAGTACCGTGGCTGCCGGTTGACCTGAAGGGTCGGTGCAAGGGCAACGGGCTTGTTGAGTGCCTTTACCCTTGCCCTTGCGTTTCTGCACCACTTGCCAGGCACGTGAGAACACGTCCTCGGTGCTGCCGGCCGCCTCCGTATGATGGGTGACGGCCGTCTGATGGAAGGAGGCTAGAGGAGCCACAGGAATGGATGGGTGTATGGTAGAATCCTCGGTACCGGTGTTACCCGGCGCCGGGATCTGTGTGGAAAGGGTCGGACCGGCAGTGGAATTAGTCGTCGCCGTAGTCTTCGCCTGAGTTTTAGAAGGGTCGGTACTGGTCCCAATCAGCGCCGACGTCCTTTGTTTGTTTTGGGACTTTTTGGTTTTGGTCTTAGCTGTGGTTCTCGCCACAGCCGGACCGGCGCCCGCGCTGGTACCCGCGGCGTTAGCCGCCAGGTCACCAGGGGCAAGAGAAGTGCAAGCACCTCCCTTCAGAGTTTCATTGGCTTTCGCCTCCACTCCGGTGTTGGTTTTTTTATATGGCCTTAGATTATCCATGTTTAATTGTCGTTAAAATTCATCTCTCTGGCTCCCACCCTCCATGGAGCCCGCACCTGGGAACGTCTCACTATAAAGAATAAGTTCGAACGTTAGGACTACCAGAGAGATATAGGTGCGCAAGGCTGGTTTACAGTGCGACATCGGTAAGGAAAATAAGAAAAAATATTACCTACATGTAGAGTGTCAGGGGTTTAAGGATTTTATAAAGGGGATCGAAATTCTCATTATTTTTGCGATTGAACGCACCATTTTCGAGATATATGCAAAAGAAAAAAAAAAGATACAGTACTGTTTTATGCACCTGAAGCGAGGTGTTGGTGTGAATTTTAGTTCAAGACAACTAATTTTATTCCGCACCTTTTTAATCACGATTAAAAATAGTCAGATTTAGTTAGACATGGTGCCGATTCTCTTGTCACAAATGCCTCTAAACTAGACAAAAATCACCAAAATTTGGTTTATTCCTGTCAAATGACGATTTCCCATTCTGAAATCGACTAAAGTTACACAACTTAACTAGATTTTAGTTTGACAGCACTAAGATGGTACTGAGATTTTCATTTAGTGAAAATAGCAATTTTGCTATTCTGAATTTGACGTTTTTCAACTAAAATTTAGATTTTCTAACTGAATCTGACTATTTTTCGCGATTAAAAACATGTGGAATAAAATTGATTGTCATGAACTTTAAATTCACACCAACACCTCGATTTCACATGCAAAAACAGTACTGAATCTTTTTTTTTTCTTTTGCTTATATCTCGAAAACGGTGTGTCCAATCGCAAAAATAATGAAAATTTCGACTCCCTTTATAAGACCCTTAAACCCCTTATACTCTACATGTAGGTAATATTTTTTCTTATTTTCCATACAAAAAGTGAAAAGTTCCATATAAAACACGTCGAGGCTGCTGTCCATGCGCGCCTCCGGCTCTAAAAAGATTCACGTGGTTAGGTTTCACGTGTGGAGTCGCGATTGTCAAATTTAATTTAGATGTGTCAAAAATTTTCTTAAATTTAGAGAATTTATTTTGCGTAATAGCTTTGAGATTCTCATAGTCAAAAGTAAGGAATTTTAGTGATAGTTTAATTAGTTTAGTTCGGTGTACAAGAGAATCGGCACCAATCAAAATTTTAGATGAAAAAAGTCAAATTCAGAATAGCGAATTTTTCATTTTCACTAAATTAATAACTCATTCAGGTGCAAAAACTGTACTGTATCTTTTATCTGTTCTTTTGCTTATATCTCGAAAATTGTGTCTTATCGCAAAAATAATGAAATTTTCGACCCCCTTTATGAAACCCATAAACCCATAAAACTCAACATGTAGGTAATAATTTTTCATGTTTTCCATACAAAAAGTATAAAATTCCATATAAAACAGAATTGTTATAAATATACTAAACGAATATACACAAACATTCCAGACTTATTTCATAAGCGTACCTACGTAACTTAACAAAATACCGTCTATAGGATCAAAACTGTTTAAGCGATCACTAAGCTCGATGTTTAGGCGTGTGTGCGTGAACGGTGCACACAAACATAGCATCGCAAGAATTTACCTAAACTCTGTCGAGTGAATTCACAGCACGGGGCCTTAACGAACTTCGTAGGTCTAATAGATTTAGGTGGTCGAAAGTAGCTTGAAATGGTTCGTGTAAGGTGTGCTTCACCCTGTTCATCTCCGCACATGACTTGACATGCAATAAAGCATGAAAAATATAAGTATAAATAATTAACTTTAAGTAGTTGTATGTTTAGTTCGATGTAAAAATAATAAAAATATTATTTGTAAAAATGAGAGTAGGTGTAAATATGTATACATAAAAAAGTAAGTATTATTCTATGATAAAATAAAATCCAACATAAAATTTAAACCTACAAACAAAAAATATTATTTTTTGTGAAGTTGATGACCCTAAAATCAAAATTATCAGAAAAAACTTTAGAAGTGAATAACTCCTAGATACCACGAGATTTGGATGTGGTTTTTTTTTTAGTGATTGGTTGGCGTCTAAATATGATTCACAATAAATATTGAATCCAACTAAGCAAAAATACAACCATGAAAAATCAAAATCTAAAAACACAATAAAAGCATATTTCTTTACATCTGTACTAGTTAGTACTCTTTTGTATTTTTTTTCAAATACCGTTAATATAGTTTTATGACACATAATAAAGAAAAGGGTAAAATAGTGCTTACTTTTTTTGTAATGAATTAATTTAGAAAAGTTAAAAAAAAAACAAATATTTTTTTTACTCGTGTTTGGTGTAAAATTGTCACACGGGTATTTTACTCTTACTTTTAAAATAACCTGTTCTATCGGATAAGTTAATAAAAAGGGAATGTCCGCTTTTCGAGGCAAAAACAATACTGTGCTACTGTACAACCAAAATACCAACATTCGCCATAGTTCTTGTCCATACAAGTGCGATTCTATTATCACTAACTGAGCACAATAGGGATGATGACTAAAAATATATTTTTTGTCCGTCTTGTGGATTATTAAAAAATTTTGGACACGTATTTTTTCTTGTTTTACGTTATCAAAAAATCACGGCTAAACATTGACTTAAAATGTACCATGACGTCACAAGTATGTAGATTTTACACTTACTTGTGACGTAGCGACCCCCACTCCACAACATTAGTGCGTTTTATCCAAGTCATTTTTTATTAATATGATAAAGCAAAAAATACGTGTCTCATCATCAGCCTATAATGTTCCCACTGCTGGGACACAGGCCTCCTCTCTGTGAGAGGGAGTGGGCCGTAATCCACCACGCGGGCCCAGTGCGGGTTGGTAGATGTCACATGTTTTCGAATTTTCGGTTCTAGGACATGCCGGTTTCCTCACGATGTTTTCCTTCACCGTTTTGAGAGCAGTGGTGATGAAATAATTTACACAAAGTAAAACGCCTGTCTGGGTTCGAACTTACAACCTACAACTCGTAAGTCGCGGCCATTACCACAATAAAAAACAATAACACTGGCCTACCTGAAAATCAAACCCCAAATGTCTTGGGCAGAAGTTGTGCTTGCAACCACTAAACCAACGCTGCGTAGTCGTTGCAAGGCAAAACAAAAGCAATAGACTATACAGGCAGAGTTCAATTTCAGCCAGTATAAATAATAATTATTCAAACGACTGAATAACCCTGCAATACCTAATAACTTTTTATGACAGTGTTGTAAGTAGCATTTACAAGCGGTATTGAAAGGAACCACTGCTTTTCATTTAGACAGCAGAATATAGCGCAGCTGACTTACCGCAGAGGCTTTTTCTTGAATTTTGATGCGCGACGCCATTTATCTGGGGTACATACGGCTGAAAAGTTATGTGAGTATTAAACGTTACAAAGAAAATATTGTAAAAAACTACTGAGATAACTTTTAAATAATTAATGTAGGTATACAAAATATTGTATAACATTTTTAAAAGAGTAACGGTGCAGTTTCCTGCCCATTCTTCTCCATACGAAACTACTTCTTGATAGGGGTGCGCGCGGGTGACTTGAATCACTTATGTTTTTTTATGTCAATTTTTAAATTTTGACTTGCAACAGTGCCTTTTCTGTGCCTATTTGAAATAAATGATTTGACTTTGATGACGACTAGTAGAAAAGTATGGAAAAAAAAACAATCGCGGCACTTCGTTACAATTTATAAGAAAAAACAAGAACTGATTCTAGTTGCCCCTTCCAAAAGATAGTTTCATGTGAAAATAATGGGCATTTAAAAAAAATCTCTAATTAGTAAAATACTGACGATCACTTTTCCAAGTTTTTTGAAGTTTTCTTGTAGAAAATAAGAATATTATTTCCATGTCTTTACTACTAGAACACCCGCATATTTTTTAACAGGTCGATATTTTTAATTAATTTATTTAATATTCTTTATGGCACCTCTTTAGGTCATGACCTATCCGATTATAAAAAATATATTTGGCCCAGGTATTAAGGGGGAGGCGTGAACATTAATTCCCTGTTACAATGTATAATAGCTTTTCACTTCGTGGCTTCTCGATAGCTACATGAATTTAACTGAAGATTCTCACGAGAAAACAGCAGTTATTCTTTCTTCCCGTATGTCACATATCTAACGGCACACACATTTGGAGCGGATGTTATGAAATCCGCTCTGCGTTCCAAAGTATTATTCCACCAAATCCCTTAGATTGAGAATACTTACAAGATTTACAATGAAAAAACATAAAGACACGTTTATTAACATTTTCGTAACGTGAATTTTGAGGAAAATTTTGCAGAGCCTACTAAGGAAAAACAATTTAGAAAGAATTTACAAACAATATAGGGAGGTATATTTTCCAAAATATTAGCGAATATTTTTTTTTTTTTGTTTGAAAGAGCTACTTCTCAAGATGGTCCCATATAAATTGTATTAACTGTGCTTGGATAGATTTTGAGTTGGGTTCAATAATACATATTTTTTTCCCACTTAGCATATGGTTGATATGTTAAGTTCCTGTCACTGTTATTTAAATAGCAGATAGTGGTATTCGAATTTGTGTGGGATAGGTACCACAACTAAAAAATAAAAACCGTTTCCAAAAAAAATCAACCGACTTCCAAAATAAACACTACAAAGCGGTGTCTTTGATTTTGAATTTTCGTTTTTTGCCACCGACTTCCGAAATTAAAGTTATTTTTCACTTTATAGTGTTTTTTTTTGGAAGTCGGTTTATTTTTTTATAAAAAGTTTTTAAGGGACTGCAGGTGACTTCATAGAAGAAGAGAAATTCGATTCGATTTCATAAAAATACACAGAAACCAGAGTGTCGCGGCGACACGTAGCCTGCTGCGGCTACCTGCAGACAGATACGGACTTGTAGGTACTTTTAATGGCTGTAGCTTTGACGAGTGTCTTTGTAAAATCTAAAGCATGAAAAAGCATAGAATTATCATCATTTTATAGCGAGAGTGTGACTTTTATGTCGTTATTCGATTGTGCATAGATGTTTTCCAGCAGTTTGCGAAAATCTGCTAATCAACTGTTGAGGGTCGTTAGTGAGGATTGGAGCAGTCCGATCTACAGGTATTGGTCCATTGGAGTACCAACAGACGATAAAGATTATAACATTTTGGTTTGTTTTTGTTAGATAATGTTAATGTAATGTAATGGAATTTTATTTTAATGACTACTACAGTTTTAACGTAATTTATTTTGTAATTGTATGGAATTTTGAATTTTAATTTACATACCTATATTATTTTAATGATCTAATGCAGGGTTTCCCTAACAGTGCGTCGCGACGCCTTGGGGCGTCACAGCATTATCCCAGGTGCGTCGTGAGGCGATCCACATAGATTACCTAGAAACCCTTTCCAGTCGACTTTACTATACTATCCACCATTTTGACAGAGGAAGAAGAACAATTACGTAATAGAATTGTCTTGTGACTCCAGCCTTAAGCTCCAATACGACAAAGACAAACTGCTTGAATTTTGTAGCTCAGTTTCTTAATGTAGGGAAAGAGATGAGAGTGGCGATTTCTAAACTTAAGCCCCGTTTTGAGAGGCTATGCTCAGAAAAGCAAGCAAATCCTTCCCATTAGTAGCCAGCCAACAAAGTAAAATAACTATCTCTTTTAAATTTTATATACTTATGATTTGTCTTTGTTCTTATTTTCTAATAAAAATTATAACTGTTATTTAGAGTTTTTCTGATAACTTGTTACTAGGCGCTAAAACTACAACTGATAGGTACTTTTTAGCTAGAGGGGGGCGTCGCAAAAAAATTCCCAAGGGCGTCACAGTAAAAATAAGTTTGGGAAGCCCTGATTTAATGAATTGAAATGTACTTATTTTGTTTTTTTGATGTAATGAATTTAATAAATTGTATGTATTTGTGATTAGTATATTGGGACTTGGTGCCTTATTAAGTAAATAAATAGCAGGTACCTATTTTCAGGTTCTATTATATTCATTTTAAAGACTGCGTCATTCAAAATCCATACCTAATTTTAAAAGCGTCAACAAACCATTAGGTAAATATCTAAGTAGTAACAAAACTAATTGAAAAGCTAACTTCCAAAACAACGTGTAAAAACTTCCCCATTAAACGCATCAAAGGTATGATTAAAGTAGTTTTCCACCCTTTCAAATAGAATCCAATCTAATAGCACTCATCATACTAATGACAGCGGTAAACATTTGACCCAAATACCTGAACGGCATTCATGAAAGCCACACTGACTTTCTCAATCGTTCAGTCAACATATTCTATAGTTTTTTTTTTATTTACAAGTTAAAATACAGCCCTGTATGTTAACAACCATTATAGACTAGCACTTCATTTTGAACCTTAACCTAAGCTCAAAAAAATTTAATTTGAATCGCTTGCGCCATCTAGGACTTCTATATCTAACCTTATATCAAAGTTAATTGAAACTTCTGCTTTAACATCCAAAAAATAAAGTCTGTTTTCAACTGTATTGGTAGTCAGCATTTCTGAAACTGGTCCCGTATTTGCTTTGTAACTAGACTTGGAACGATCGATGAGGCGTTCTGAGCTGAGATTTGCTATTTGGACTTGCTCTTGATACTTATGTTGATTAGTTGCTTCAAATTGCAGGATTTTTCCAGTTTTTTTTATCGAGAACGAAATTAATAGTATTCAAGCATGAAACTCAACTTAAAACTTCTGTGTTGTGAGTTTAGTTATTCACCCTTAGCTTTTAAAAACTAAGTACGTAAGTAGGTACAGCCATATGCTCATTGACTCCTGTCCCTGGTTCATTAAATGCCGTATCCTATTCATCGATGATCATCATCATCATCTTACCTTACCTTTTTATGCCGTTTTCCAACCTATGTTAGGATCAGCTTTCAGTCAAACTAGTTGCATCTGAATACCAAAATTTTTAACCGACTTCCAAAAAGGAGGAGGTTATATGTTCGTAGCGTATGTTTGTTTGCTTTTTTTATGTATGTCCACCGATTTCTCCGTCATTTGTGGACCGATTTTGAAAATTCTTTTTTTAGTTTGAAAAAGTATGCTCTGAAATTAGTCCCATAAATTTTTTGTTAACTTTGCTTGGGTTGTTTTTGAGTTAGCTGTAGCTAACTCAAAAAATTAATAATTTTTTTACGTTTAAAAGATTTATTTTAAAAAAAATACGTTTTATTGTAATAATACGTATTTTTTTCTCAGTATGTAGATGATATGATAAGTTCCTGTCACTGGTAGCAGGTAGTGGTATTCGAATGTGTGTGTGGTAGGTACCAGAAATAAAAAGTGAAAAATAAAAACTTTTTACAAAAAAATCCAAAAAAAAACACTACAAAGTGTAAAATAACTTTAATTTTGGAAGTCAGTGTCTTTGGTTTTGTATTTTAGTTTTTTGCCACCGACTTCCAAAATTAAAGTTATTTTTCACTTTGTAGTGTTTTTTTTTTTTGGAAGTCGGTTGTAATTTTTTGTAAAAAGTTTTTATAAGTAGCGATTGCCTATGACCTCCACAATCTAAAAATTTACTTTTATTTGAATTATTTTGAGGTTATAATTTCGTGATAAAGTGTTTGCAGAGCAACTTTCATTTTGTTTTATTTGGATTTTATTGTATAATTATAGGAATTAATTTTACAGCCGCGTCTTTTGTACGCGATAGTCTCATTTTTGCTTGTTTTTAACAATTTAAGCATATTTATTTACTTAGACAATATTTTATGATATATACACATATTTGTAATGTGCTCGTCAAGCTCTTTCATTTGATACCCAACATGGCACAATATCTTGTTATAAATTAAATAATGAAATTAAATAAGGGCCAAAGCAGTAAATGTCATGTTTTTCTACATTTTTATGACATACAAAAAGAACACAATGACAATACAGAAATTAGATTATTAAGAGTACAAAATACATACAAGTATTTGATACATACTTTGAGTATTTACTACATTTTTTTTTGGTTCAGGACTTTGTCCTCTAGAGGGCACCATATTGCATTTAATGTAACGCCACATAGCTTATTAACAGCGGACAATCAAAACACTTCCAATAATACCTCATTTGTCAAATTATGATTGATAGTTTAGAAGTTATGATGTAAGAGATGAACATTCATACATACCGGTCAAAAATAACTCTCCTTTTTGCTTCGCCGTAGTCGGGTAATAACTGGTATTCCATTAATAAGTTAATAATTATGGGTGTTTTAGATTGTCTCTAGTTTTAGTTGCAGATTTTTTAACTTAAGACTATAAACATATTTGAAAGGATATAGATAATCAAATTCTAAGTATTCTAGCATGTTTGCTTAAAAATCTGGCTTGAATTTATTTACCGTCCATTCACAAATCTTTCATTTTGTATTTCCTCATCCATTCCCTTTGACACAAATCCACTACTATTAAAATGCTGTACCTGTCTTCAACCAAAACTGTAAGTAAAAGTTCCATCTGAATTAACTGATTTATATTCCTCACGCGAATCCTTCCCTCGTCTCCTCACTCCATTAAGACGCGTCCTGATTGTTGCTGCTCATGTAATGGGTGATTTCCTTGGATAGCTTCCTTTCAGTGATGAAACGTGTCATTTTGTGATGCGGTGTCGCATACGTAACTAAGTGTTCCAAATTCAGCTGGAGGCTCAAGGTTTGCCGTAGAATTGTTACTTTTATACTTGCCTAGGCAGGCGAGTACAAAAGTAACAATTCTCAGACCTAAATAGAATAGAACGTTTAGGCATAGTATAAGGAGAGGAAGTACGCTTATACAAAATCTCGACCCGTTTCTCACGAGAAACAGGTCGAGATTTTGTTTAAGTGTGCGTGCGGCGACTCATAGACACTATGGCGCACACATACAAGCCGCGCGCGGTGCGTTTGCATGAAGATAGCGTACTTCCTCTCCTTATACTATGGTTTAAGTATTCAGAGGTCTGAATACATAAACGTTCTATTCTATTTAAGTTATGAAAAATGTGAGATTACTTATAATAAATAATAGTAATAAAATACTTTATTTCAGACCATGGTGTCCATTTTGTTAGTAATAATATTCTTGTAGACTAGTGTTAGTAACACTTAAAATTACATACAACAAAACATATAAAAGAAAGTAAACTCAACAATCACTAGTGCGCTATTCCATGTCAAATGGCGCAGCAATGATTGATGTAACCACAGTCCAACCGACTAGCGATCATGCTAAGGATACTGTAGGTAGGCACTGCCACGTACTCTACGCACCAGGGATGCGCACTTTTAACGCATCGTAGCGTAAAAGCAGTCTACGCGACGTTCAGCAAACATCCCTAATTAACTACAAAATCGCCGCAGCCTCATCAGCACCCTGAACGCATTATTAAATTGGACTCGGAGGGCACTGTAAGACTTTTGAGTATAGTCCTAAGCCTATAAAATCAGTGAAAAACCAAATGATCAATTTTATCATATTATCCGGTAAGCTTGTTAAGAAATAAAACATTTAGATTTTAACAGATTCTACAGGTTTTCATCTAGTAGGAATTACTTTGAAAAGTTATTGACTACCTACCTCATAGATGTTTCTCCGTAGTAGTCTCAATAATTAGATATCACTATTCATTTCCACTAAAGATTAATTTTTAACCGACTTCCAAAAAGGAGGAGGTTATATGTTCGTCGCGAATGTTTGTTTTTTTTTTTTTTATGTATGTCCACCGATTTCTCCGTCAATTGTGGACCGATTTTAAAAATTCTATTTTTGTTTGAAAGGGTGTGCTCTCGAATTGGTCCTATATAAATTTTATTAACTTTGCTTAGATAGTTTTTGAGTTAGCTACAAAATACGTATTTTTTTCCCACTTAGTAGTAGATGATATGATAAGTTTCTGTCCCTGGTAGCAGGTAGTGGTATTCGAATGTGTTTGGGGTAGGTACCACTTGACAACTAAAAAGTGAAAAATAAAAACTTTTTACAAAAAAAAAACAACCGACCTCCAAAAAAAACTTTGTAGTGTTTTTTTTTGGAGGTCGGTTGTTTTTTTTTTTGTAAAAAGTTTTTCAACTAGTGAAGTCCACCAACCGACTGCGCAATTACGCAACTAGGCAATTCGTTGCTAAGCTGAGTTAATAATGAATAGCATTAGAAGAAGATAGAAATCTATTCAGTTTTCCGGAACGGGAACAAAGTGAAAGATATTTCCCGAACGGTTGTTCAATACGTAATGGAGATAGAAAAGATACACCGTATGGTAAAATTTATCTTACGACAAAACACGTACCTAACTACATTTATCACACAATACAAGAACAAAACTGTGGTAGATATGCGTTTATAAATCATTCGGTTCTGCAGCTTGTAGAAGTGCATCGCTGATACCTACGTAAAAGTGATAAATGGATGCATTTTTCACTGCTGATACAGGCTTTGAACTGTTTCAGATATATTGGTGTTGTTATACAAGGTGGCGATGAGGTTATCATAAGAATAATAATATATTAAATAGTACAGTAACTCATTAATATATTACTATAGACAGCTCCGCAATAATATCTGATTTCGTGATACATCCATTAATATCTGTCGTCAAGATGACGGAAGATAATTCGTGGAAGACATAAACAAGTGGCAACACACTTAAGTGACATCATAGGAACATCAAAACCATCTGACGAGCAAAATACAGGACGCTGCATTGGCGTCAGAAATGAGGATGACGTTACTTCTCTGCAATCGGCACTTTGTTAGTGTTTTGTTTGTTTTTTTTATTTGTTATTGTCGCAACACAAAGCAAATTGTCTTTGGTCTCTGGCCTGACATCAAACAGTAGACAAAATTTGTCAAACTTTTATTAGTTATAAATCTTAAATACAAGGCTTTTGGCTTATTTGTAAATGTATATCCTAAGTTTTTTTTTGTAATGTTTGTATAGTTTGTGCAGAATAAACAATTTTTCTTTCTTGTTTTAAACTGAAGACCTGAAGAAGTATCCTTTTACTTTAAGAGGGCTTATACTAAAAGTTGGCAACGTCGCAAATAGCTGTCAAATATTTACCTGTTTTGATTAATTTGGCAATATTACTGTATGGAAACATGAAATGTGGCTAACTAGTCAACTAAAATATTGATTATGAAATGCAATAATTAATATCGTAACACTGAATATTTAGTTTTAGACATAAAAAAAGCATTTGGAAACATTCCAAGTGCCTTTTTTTACACCTAAAACGGTTACAACATCAAATTCAGTGTTATAATTGCAATTCATTATTAATATTCTAGTTCGCTAGTTAGCCACATTTCATGTTTCCATACAGTAATATTGCCAAATTAATCAAAACAGGTAAATATTTGATAGCTATTTGCGACGTTGCCAACTTTTAGTATAAGCCCACTTAAGTAAAGTCCACATTCATACTCGTACCCAGCTATGACACATCTGTACAATATTTTTTCCAAAACTAATATTTCAAGTATGTACATGTGATCTTACGGAAAATTGTTTCTTTTTTTTATCTCCTGGGAAATAACCGCAGTTTGTCATACTGTAACATGTGTCAAGAGGCTCCTTAGGTCATATATCTACATACCTGCCCGGGGGAAATGACCAATTTCCAGGATCCTGATACCTTTCACTAGGTACGTTGGGTGAAATAATATAGGGATATCCCTAAGGCGATTGGCACACTGCCACGCACCACGCTGCATGTTGCGTGACTGCGTTGCTTGTAAGTATATCCGTTTGTATAGAAAACACGCACAGTCCAACACACCGAAAATGCATCCACGCGCGTTCATTTTGTATGGCCGCCCCGCACCACGCTGCGTGATGCGGGGCAGTGTGCGAATCGCCTAAAAGTGATCGAAACATCAATAAAATAAATAACCAGGTGTCAGTCTGACTAGTACACGAAAAGTTTCGTACCACCGCACAATATTGAACACTACGTTTTTTACTATACTAAAAAAACCGGCCAAGTACGTGTCGGACCACGCCCAATGAAGGGTTCCGTAGTTGGGATGAATTTATCCCAAAAACAAACTTAACTTTGTAGTTGATAAACATGTTCTCCCATAGGGAATGTATGGGAAAACATGTTTTTGCAACTGCAAAGTTAAGTTGGTCAATTATTACTCGATATCTAGTAAAGCCTACTTAGCTGTGATAGCTTTCCTTTTAATTTTGTTATACAGGGTGATTGGAAGATGGGTGCAAAGCTTTAAGGCGAAGATAGTACAGACAATTTAGAACCATTTAAGCCATGGTTGTCTTAGACGAAGTCTTACCAAATATTTTTAACCAAATTTTTAAGTTTTTTTTTCGGATATTCTCAAAATTTAATGTAAACTGCATAATTATGGCCAAATTGAATGATAAATTAATTAATTTTTTATTTATTTAATTAAAGTAATGTGTAAGCAATCAAGCAAAACATGTTTTAGGCTTCTGTGTCATTAGACATTTTTTTTACAGACATTTAAAGCTCAGAAAAAATAAAAAATTTGTGCAATACGTCTTTTAAACATTATTAAAAAAAAAACGGAGGGTGCTTTTTTTGTTCAAACCTTTTTGAAGACATGCTTGATAATCGCTCTTTC
Source organism: Agrochola lychnidis (assembly GCA_963680765.1). NCBI lineage: Eukaryota > Metazoa > Arthropoda > Insecta > Lepidoptera > Noctuidae > Agrochola > Agrochola lychnidis. Next base: position 13,678,499 of record OY796869.1, on the reverse strand, counting down.
TTTTGAGGTATCATTTATGCGGATATCTTACAAATTATTGAAATTAGGGCCTACAAACCAATTTGAGGGAGAAATTTTTTTATTTTAGGCAGACTAATTAAAACAACATTTGAATTAAAATTATTTATTTTTCATGTTCAAAATGACGGCCGTGATTCCTAATACAAGCACGGCCCCGTCTTCTAACTTCTGTAGTCGTTATTTTCAACATCATCTCCTGCTTCATTGTCTCAAACGCTGAATTTATTCTTTGTATCAATTCTTCTCTAGTGTTTATTTCTATGTTGTTATACACCAGTTCCTTGGCCCGGCCCCACACGAAAAAGTCCAACGGAGTCAGATCTGGGGAGCGAGCGGGCCAAGGGATGGGTCCATCCCTGCCGATCCAGCTATCAGGAAAGCAATTGTTCAGGTGTTCCCTTACATTTAAAGTCCAATGCGCTGGACAGCCGTCTTGCTGAAAGATGACTGTTCGGTCTCTTTCGAAGATCGGGACACCTGATTCCTCTACCAGCAGTGGTAAATCAATTTGCAGAAATTGCAAATAATTTTCGCCGTTCAATGGATCAGGCAAAAAGTGGGGCCCAATCAATGTTCTGCCAATTATTCCAGCCCATACATTCACAGAGAATTTCATCTGAAATGACACCTGCTTCTTAAAATGTGGATTGTTGTCTGCGTCGGCCCATTCATGGATGTTGTGAAAGTTTGTAATACCTTCCCTTGAAAATTTACTTTCATCCGTCCACAAGATTGATTTCAGAAACCACGCATTATCGATGTCTCTGTTGAGGAGGAAACGGCAGAACTGAATTCTTCTTTGAGGATCTTGCTCTACTAGACCTTGCACACTCCTGCCATGGAACGGATACTTATCATTTTGGTGCATTGTATGCCACACCTTCCATTGAGAAATGTTTAAATTTCGAGCTACTGCTCTAGTACTGGTAGTCATCATTTTCAAATATCTTTATTTATCATCGTTACAAACAAAAATGCACTTAACCTAAGACACATTAACTCATTTAAAATTACGACACTTTATGAGGCTAGCGATGCACCTTTCAAAGCTTTTAAAGGGATATTTTTTATAATTGTTAACAACGTAAACATAACACACAGTAATAATGGGCACACGATGACATTTGCGCAAATTATTTAGTTAATTATAATTTACTGATTGCATGTAGGTAAACAAGAAAAAACATTTTAAAGTAAGTTAGCTGATCGCACGGTGTACGTGTGTACATACTAGCAACTGTGGGACCAGTCAATGATCAGCGGACAGAGCCTCCCTGCCGCCCGCGCTCCGGCGTAACTGCCGCCGGGACCGGGGCGGCAGTTAGCCTCTCAGGGGTCAAACCGCTGGTCGCTCGGACCTCGGGTGGTGGGAACAAAAAGTAGTGATGCGGGAGGCGGTAAGTGCCGTATCTATCGATATATGGTAATTTGTCTAAGGTAGATGAACATAGATTAGATATTAGTGGGTTAGTAGTATTAATTTTGTTTTTATTATAAAATCTTGATGTTATTTTAATTACGTGATTAAATAATATAGGAAGTTTAATTTTTTTATGTAATTTCTTAATGTTTGTTTTAAATTTGGTTTTGTAAGACATTTTTACTGCTTTATTTTGGACAACTTGCAGAAGTTGATGGTTAGAAATACATGTACTACTCCAGACGGGACAGGCGTAAGTTATACACGGACGGACAAGCGTAGTATAAATTCTTAGTTTAGTACTGCTACTTAATTTGCTTTTACGATTCATTAAAGGGTTTAAAGCACCAAGGGCTTGGGCACCCTTCAAACGCAAGTCAGCAATATGTTTGGACCAATTAAGGCGACTATCCATTTTGATCCCAAGATAGCGCACAAAGGTTTTCCATGGCACTGTATGCCCTGCTATTTTTAAAGTTCTTGAGGGGGGTTGCCTAGCACGGGAGAAAAATATTGCTTCTGTCTTATCCTCATTTATTTTGAGTTTCCATTTCTTAAAGTAGTCTAGAAGCAAATCGATAGAATATTGTAGGCGACCTATGATCAAATCGGTATCATCTGAAGAGGTATAAGAGGCAGTATCGTCAGCAAAGCAAGCCAATTTGGTTCGAGGTTGAATGGGGATATCATTTAAGAACAGGAGAAATAAATAGGGTCCAACAATCGAGCCCTGGGGAACGCCAGCTGGGACATTTTGAGGTGATGAAGTGGTGTTTCCGATGTAAACCTGGAATTTGCGATCCGCAAGGTACGACTGAATGAGTTTGATGAGAAGCATAGGCACACCTAGAGTGAGCAACTTGTGTAGCAGGCCTTCGTGCCACACGGTATCAAATGCTTTTTCGATATCCAGCAAAAACATACCTGTGGACTGTTTGAGATTTAGGTGATGGGATATGTGCTCTGACACTCTGGTTAGCTGTTGGGTAGTTGAATGAGTGGCACGAAACCCAAACTGCTCTTGGATCAGAAGCTGCCCAGTGGCACGTAAAAGTCTTGTATAAATTACAGACTCAAAAAATTTGCCAACAGAAGGTAGCAGACTTATGGGGCGGTAACTTATGGGTAAAGTGCTATCTTTTCCAGGTTTTTTAAGAGGTATTGTTTTAGCATTTTTCCAGTTGTTTGGGAAATAGCCCAGGCCAAAACAGCCATTGAAAATTTTAGTGACGTAGACTATAGCTTTCTGTGGCAAGTTTTTTAAAAGTAAGTTATGAATTCCATCATGACTTGCAGATTTACGGGATTTAAGCCTAGTCAAGATTTTACGAATCTCAAATGGCCTCACTGGCTTTATAAAATCAGAAGTGAGGTTATAACTATTAATGACAGACATAGAGTTCGATACCTTATCCTTGAGGTCGGAGTCACAGGGCCAGTTAGTAGTAAGGCTCATGTTGTCGCAAAAGGTATTTGCCAAAACGTTACATTGTTCAGCCGTGCCAACGGTCAAGGACCCATCCGAAAGTTTAAGGGGAGGAATGTTCGCGGATCTAGGCTTGAGAGATTTTGTCACACGCCAGATATCTTGACTGGGGTTATCGACTTTTGCCAGTTTAGCATTCCAAACATTATCGAGGTAATTTCGGATATTTGTATTTATGTATGTTTGTAAAATGTTTATATTACTACGATTGAGCCTTCTAAGGTAACCACTGGGCAATTTCTGTTCAATACGACGCAAATAGTTTTTGTAGCGGATTAAATTTTTAACATACCGAGGAAGTTTGGTAGGGGTATTGCTAAACACAGCAGCCGTTGATGGTATGGAGGAGTCTCTAGCATCGATAATAGTTTGCTGCAAATGATCAATGGCAGTATCAATGTCTTTTTCGGTTTTAAACGTCCTAGAACTAAGCATAATATTTTTATTAAGGTGAGAACGATATTCAGTCCAATTGGCGCAGTTAAATTTATAGAACCGAGCTTTAGCCTTGCGACACAGTGAGCCTCCAATGGTAAAGAATATGGGGTAATGGTTAGAAGACAATGCTGTTATCGTATCGACTTCACTAATGCAGCTTACATTTAAGGACAGCACCAAATCCGGGCTAGTTGGTTTGCGATTGGGACAATAGTTTACTTGAGTAGGTAAACTAGGACTGTGTATGACGTACTCAGATTCAAGCATGTGGTTGAAAAGAGTTCTGCCTCGCGTATTAGTATAGCTACTGAGCCAGTGTGAGTGGTTGGCATTAAAGTCACCCATGATAACAACATGGGAGCCCAAGCCAAACAATAACTCAAGGTCACTACGAAGCATTGGCAGATTGGGTGACTGGTAAATAGATAAAACAATGTGATCTATTCCTGATACTTTGATAGTTATACCGACAACCTCAATATTTTTAGTTATAGGAACTGCTAAAGCCGAATGATCAAGGTTATTTCTTACAAGAATAGCAACGCCTTGTCCACGGCCAGTGTGATGTTTATCTTCGCGATAGCAAGTAAAACCAGGTATAACTAAAGTTGAGTTTAGGGTTAGTCTAGTTTCACAAATACCAATAATATCAACAGACAAAACGCTTACCGCCAAATCGAGTAGTTCGTGAATTTTTAGACGTACTCCATCGGAGTTCCAGGATAAAAGGCGAAGTTCCGCAGGATCAAACATGTTTACCAAGATGAGAGAGTACCAGCATGACCTTGTCCAACCAAGACGTGCAAGCAGCAAATTGGGATTTTATGTTTCTTAATACTAGAATAATTTCAAACATCTCCTTTGTGGCCTCGTCGTTGGTGCTAGTCGTAAGGTGATCAATGGGAGCCTGATTTTTCATCGATGCTATGTCACTGGTTCCTACAGTAGGCCAGGATCTGTAATTTGAAGTCAGTGTTGGTTGAGGCATGGGATGCATCATTTTTGGTGGAATCACCGAAGATATTGATTTCGGAGGCATCATTGGAGGTACGGGTTTACGCTCTAAGGCCTTCTTTTTCTCGATGCTGTCCAGGTATGCCATTCGGACACTGCACTTCCTGTAGTTCGCCGGGTGAGCTTCATTGCAATTACAGCAATGAGCAGGCTTAGTGCGGTCAGACTTGGTACACAAGGCAGTTGCGTGAGGAGCAACACACTTCACGCAGCGAGGGGGCTTGTTGCAATTGTGGGATGCGTGGCCAAACTCTTGGCAGCGAAAGCATTGAGTGCCATGAGCTCTGTTTGGCTTGAATTTGCTGATGGTAACCACACAACTACACAGGTACCTTATTTGCCGGAATTTTGTGATATCAGCTCCTGCTGGTAGCTGTACCAAAAAGGGAGGACAAGGATTCTCCAAACCATTGCGAGACTTAAAGGGCTTCACTGAGGCTCCAGCGAATCCAAGTTTCTCCAGTTCCTCTGGTAGTTCTTCTTCAACATATGACGGAAGTCCGCGAATCACTGATTTAGGCACCTTTTCGTCTTTCCGGGTGAAAGTAACAAAAGAGGCATTTTGAATACGAAGACCATCCTTAACTGCCTGGTGGCCATCAGCTGTGTGACATATAATGGCAACTTTGCCTCCATTTCTGTATTGAAGGTGGTAACGTTTTGTAAACTGAGCAATTTTATCTTTTAAGTCTTCATGGGTCCAGTCGGTCTTCAAATCCAGGATAATAGGCGGAATGTGACCGGTCTTCTTGACTTTGGTGGTCGCTTTGAGGTAGAATTCATTACCAGAAGTTTTGGTAACACCATCTACCGGAAGGTTTTGAAAATTGTTGTGGGTAGGAATGTCTCGGGCGCCATCAAACTTTGCGTGTTTTGCAACAGCTGGCCGTTTTGGCGTACGCCAATCGTCCACATTTTCGGTTGCTGGTCTCTTGGAGTTGAGACTACTGCTTGAGTCCGATCTTTGCAGGTATCTGTCCATTAGTATCAAGGGCTATCGTTGTTACACATTTTATCGATAACGATTTGTCGAATCTTGGAATCACTATTCTGAGTTGAGTACGAACGAGAGCTAAATAATACGAGCATGCACACGAGACAAGCGCGAGACGCTGAGTGAAGTAAGCCATGGTTGTCTTAGACGAAGTCTTACCAAATATTTTTAACCAAATTTTTAAGTTTTTTTTTCGGATATTCTCAAAATTTAATGTAAACTGCATAATTATGGCCAAATTGAATGATAAATTAATTAATTTTTTATTTATTTAATTAAAGTAATGTGTAAGCAATCAAGCAAAACATGTTTTAGGCTTCTGTGTCATTAGACATTTTTTTTACAGACATTTAAAGCTCAGAAAAAATAAAAAATTTGTGCAATACGTCTTTTAAACATTATTAAAAAAAAAACGGAGGGTGCTTTTTTTGTTCAAACCTTTTTGAAGACATGCTTGATAATCGCTCTTTCTTTTGAGGTATCATTTATGCGGATATCTTACAAATTATTGAAATTAGGGCCTACAAACCAATTTGAGGGAGAAATTTTTTTATTTTAGGCAGACTAATTAAAACAACATTTGAATTAAAATTATTTATTTTTCATGTTCAAAATGACGGCCGTGATTCCTAATACAAGCACGGCCCCGTCTTCTAACTTCTGTAGTCGTTATTTTCAACATCATCTCCTGCTTCATTGTCTCAAACGCTGAATTTATTCTTTGTATCAATTCTTCTCTAGTGTTTATTTCTATGTTGTTATACACCAGTTCCTTGGCCCGGCCCCACACGAAAAAGTCCAACGGAGTCAGATCTGGGGAGCGAGCGGGCCAAGGGATGGGTCCATCCCTGCCGATCCAGCTATCAGGAAAGCAATTGTTCAGGTGTTCCCTTACATTTAAAGTCCAATGCGCTGGACAGCCGTCTTGCTGAAAGATGACTGTTCGGTCTCTTTCGAAGATCGGGACACCTGATTCCTCTACCAGCAGTGGTAAATCAATTTGCAGAAATTGCAAATAATTTTCGCCGTTCAATGGATCAGGCAAAAAGTGGGGCCCAATCAATGTTCTGCCAATTATTCCAGCCCATACATTCACAGAGAATTTCATCTGAAATGACACCTGCTTCTTAAAATGTGGATTGTTGTCTGCGTCGGCCCATTCATGGATGTTGTGAAAGTTTGTAATACCTTCCCTTGAAAATTTACTTTCATCCGTCCACAAGATTGATTTCAGAAACCACGCATTATCGATGTCTCTGTTGAGGAGGAAACGGCAGAACTGAATTCTTCTTTGAGGATCTTGCTCTACTAGACCTTGCACACTCCTGCCATGGAACGGATACTTATCATTTTGGTGCATTGTATGCCACACCTTCCATTGAGAAATGTTTAAATTTCGAGCTACTGCTCTAGTACTGGTAGTAGGATCCGCTTGAAATGCTGCTAAAATGTCTTCGTCGAGGGCAGTTTCGTGTCTGCCCGGGTTGACTCCAGGTTCCACGCGGTGAAACCCATCTTGGGCAAGACGACGAAACGTGTTGTAAAACACTCGGACATTCGGTATCCTGCGATTCGGATCATCATCATCATCAGCCTATAGCAGTCCACTGCTGGACATAGGCCTCTCCAATTGCACGCCATTCAGCTCGATTCTCGGCAACTCTCATCCAGCTGCTACCAGCCACCCTTCGAAGATCGTCACTCCACCTAGCCTGAGGGCGTCCTACCTTACGTTTGCCAATTCGCGGTCTCCACTCAAGAACACGTATACCCCAACGGTCATCGGTTCTACGGCTGATATGGCCGGCCCACTGCCACTTCAGCTTGCTAATTCTGTGAGCTATGTCGATAACTTTGGTTCTCTGCCGGATCACTTCGTTCCGGATTCGATCCCTCAGAGAGACTCCAAGCATAGCCCGCTCCATGGCTCGCTGAGCAACCTTAAATTTATGGACCAGCCGTACCGTGAGTGTCCACGTTTCGGCTCCGTAAGTCATAACAGGCAGGACGCACTGATTGAAGACCTTCGTCTTTAGGCTCTGTGGAATACGCGACGAGAAGACTCGACGAAGTTTCCCAAACGCTGCCCATCCCAGCTGAATTCTTCTGTTAGCCTCCCTCTCAAAGTTGTTCTTACCAAACTGCAGAGTTTGCCCGAGGTAAACGTATTCTCGAACAACCTCGAGAGCACCGCCATTGACAGCAATCGGCCCCGGAGTGACGTGTTCGTTGAACATAACCTGGGTTTTGTCCAAGTTCATCCGGAGACCAATGCGCACAGAAGAATTAACTAGGCCGTCCAGCATCTGCTGCAAGTCATGCAGCGATTCGGCCAGTATGACGATGTCATCTGCAAATCTCAAGTGTGAGATGTATTCGCCGTTGATGTTAATGCCACGCCCTTCCCAGTTCAGCATCTTAAACACATCCTCCAATGCGTTAGAGAACAATTTCGGGGATATGACATCCCCTTGTCTCACCCCTCGACGCAGGGGGATATGTTCAGTACGCTGATCCTGAATTTGGACGGTCATTGTCGCGTTTTCATACAGACATCTCAGCACTTGGATGTATCGCCAGTCGACTTGGCATCGCTGCAGAGACTCCAAAACAGACCAGGTCTCGACAGAGTCAAAAGCCTTCTCATAGTCCACAAACGCAAGACACAGTGGCCGATTATACTCATCGGACTTCTGTATAATTTGCCGCACTGTGTGAATGTGGTCTATGGTGCTGTATCCTCCTCGAAACCCAGCCTGCTCCGGTGGCTGAAACTCGTCGAGTCTTCTCGCTAGACGATTCGTAACGACTCTTGAAAACAACTTATATACGTGGCTAAGGAGCGAAATGGGTCTGTAATTCTTTAAAAGAGTCTTGTCACCTTTCTTAAAGAAGAGAACGACCACACTCTCTCGCCACGCTTCTGGAGTTCTCCCAGAGAACAGGACAGAGTTGAAGAGCTCCCGAAGCTCTTTCAGTACAGGTCTTCCTCCAGCTTTCAGGAGCTCGGTCGTTATCCCGTCCTCACCAGGGGCTTTTCCATTTTTAAGCTGTTTAAGAGCCGCCTCGATTTCGTCTTGGCTGACTTCTGGCAGGTCTTCCGCGAAATGGCGGGTTAAGGTGGCTCTGGAATCCTCATTTTCGGGATCAGGTCGAGATGCGTGCGATGCGTACAACTGGCCGTAGAAGTTTTCTACTTCCAAAAGGATCTCCGGCTTCGAAACGACGATATCCCCACTGGGTTTGGTCAACTTCGTCAGGTGGCTCCTCCCGAGTGACTGGACGAACACCTTCGACCCCCGATTTTGCTCACTCGCTTTCTCTATAGAGCGCGTATTGGAGCGTCGGAGGTCGCGTCGTACCAGTGTTCTTATGTTGTTGTTGAGTGCCCGTTGTTCTGACGAAGTGATAGGTGGGTTTTCACGTCGTTCCGTCATAAGCTCCAGAGTCTCCTTTGAAAGTTTTGACTTCTTGCCCGTACGCCGCATTTTACAAAAACGCGTGCCTTCCTCCCTGAGGATTTCCGCCACTTGGTCGAGTGCCTGGTCAACGTCATTTGTGGTTTCCACGGCAGCAAATCGGTTCTCCAAGTTTGATTGGAACGCTTCAGATCCCAGCATGGTTTGGAGCATGTTTGGACGGAGCCTAGACCTCATCAAACGAGTTCGCTCGAGCTTAAAGTTGATATTCAGAGAGCCTCGGACAAGTCTGTGATCACTGCCGGTGTTGAACCTGTTGATCACCGAGACGTCCCTGAATATATGCTTCTTATCCGCTATGATGAAGTCTATCTCATTTTTCGTCATAGTATCGGGGCTTCGCCACGTCCACTTCCTTTGGAGCTGTTTCTTAAAGAAGGAGTTCATCATGAAAAGCCCCTCCTTCTCTAGGAAGTTGACAAGCATTTGCCCCCTATGATTTCTGCTGCCAAACCCATAAGATCCTACTACCGATTCGCTGCAATTCTGTACTCCCACTTTAGCATTAAAATCCCCCATGAGAACATTGTAGTGGGCCTTAGTGGTGGAATGCAAGGCCTTGGACATATCCTCAAACATTTCCTCCACTTCGTCATCCGAGTGTACCGAGGTCGGTGCGTAAACCTGAATAACCTTGAGGCTATACCTCTTGGTTAACTTCACTACAAGGTACGCTACCCTGTTCGAGACACTAGAGACTTCTACAACGTTGTCACAAAGGGATTTGTTTACCAGAAACCCGACTCCGCCTTGGGATAGTTGGTCTCCCTCTCGAAAATACAAAAGGTGGCCCGATTCAAGGGTTATTGTGTCCTCTCCCTTTCTTCGGACTTCACTTAAGCCAAGAATATGCCACTTTATTTTTCCGAGCTCTTCTTCTAGCTGCACTAGGTGTTCGTCGAGCCGTAACGTGCGTCCGTTGTACGTTGCCAAGGTCAGTTGGGTTTGGCGGCCATTCGTAACCCGGGGATTCTTCGCACCCCCTACCTTACCGTTACCGTGATTGCCGCCAAAATCAGGAATAGCAAGGCGGCCGGGAACTGGAGGCCTTGGTTGAATTTGACTTGCCATTTGGAGGGTTTGCCCATAATCGCCACGCTGGGCATGCGGGTTGGCGATCGCAGATCGCAGCTTCTCGCACTAGTGACGCTGCTGCCCGTCACTAGTCTGCACCATTTAACTGCGAAATTTTATTTAGAATGGTTATACCGCCATTTGTCGGTTGTCAGAGCCTCGTTAGTTATTCAGCAGGGTGCACCACGAGCAGGTGAGGTTGACTTGGGGCACTGAGATGGTAGGTGTGCCCCCTTACACCCCGCCTGCGATTCGGATAGCACTCTTGATACATCCGTCGCGCCAAAGATCCATTGCCGTCTGCTCTACCGTACAAAATACGATATCCGCATATTCTTGATTGGAAAAAGTAGCCATAGTCACTTAACAATTAAGAAAAACAGCGTAGGAGCGCACTAAATGTCAACTCAACACAATTAAGTCAAAAATCAACACGTGCAGGAGCGCGAGGCTACGACTGGACACGCTGAAACAAAAAAGTTCAAAACTAACGCAAACAACACGTGCAGGAACGCAAAGGGCTACAACTGAACACGGTAAATTGTGAATCAACACAACAACGTCCACTCACAAGGGCAGTAGTTTGACTAATAAGTAAAAGATGTAACGGCTTCATCACAGACCGACTGACCCTGACTAAAGAAAAACGACTTTGTTGCCTCAGTAACTAAGACCATTTTGCTGTAAAAACCAACTCTTATCGCTTTTTGCTATTCATTGGGCGTTCTACCTGGAAATGCCGTCGCGCCGCGCTCTGTGGCCATTGTTTAGAGAATCCCCTCAATGGGTTCCCCTCAATTGGTTCCTGCATGTGCCAAAAATTCTTAGAATTGAACAATGTTATCATTTCGAGCACATAAAGTATTCTTTTAAGCAAAAATTTTGTGTTTTGTTAGACTGCCTAAAATTTAAAATTTCCCCCTCGAATAGGTTTGTAGGTCCTAATTTCAATAATTTGTAAGATATCCGCATAAATGATACCTCAAAAGAAAGAGCGATTATCAAACATGTCTTCAAAAAGGTTTGAACAAAAAAAACACCCTCCGTTTTTTTTAAAATAAGGTTTAAAAGACGTATTGTACAAATTTTTTATTTTTTTTTGAGCTTTAAATATCTGTAAAAAAAATGTCTAATGACACAGAAGCCTAAAACATGTTTTGCTTGGTTGCTTACACATTACTTCAATTAAATAAATAAAAAATTAATTCATTTATCATTCAATTTGGCCATAATTATGCAGTTTACATTAAATTTTGAGAATTTCCGAAAAAAAACTTAAAAATTTGGTTAAAAAAATTTGGTAAGACTTCGTCTAAGACAACCATGGCTTAAATGGTTCTAAATTGTCTATACTATCTTCACCTTAAAGCTTTGCACCCATCTTCCAATCACCCTGTATAAGCTACTGCTGTGATTTTTTTCACACATCCAAAACCAACCATTTAGCTGGCAGGGGGGGGGGACACTTGACTCTAACAAAAATTAGCACTTTAAAGCTTAATATTTTGCAAACGGATCCCTGAATCCAAAAATGATTTTCACAAACTCATAATTTTTTTGTAAGACCTTTCCAATGATATTCCACACGTTGGGATAAAAAAATAAAAAATAAAACATCACCACTTTACGTGTATGGGAGTACCCTAAAAAAAATGTTTTTCATAATTTTGTTTTACCACATTGTCGGCGTAATTAATATGTATACCTATGTCAAATTACAGCTTTCTAGTACTAAGGGTCTCGGAGCTAGACCGCGGACAGACAGACAGACAGTCAGACAGACACAGACAGACGGACATGACGAAACTATAAGGGTTCCTTGTTTACTACGGAACCCTAAAAAATGGGCTTCTTGTATGGGACCCCTTTAATTTTTTTACAATTTTTGAAGTGAAAACTTCTTTAGGCGCGTTGGGCATTTTTGAGATGGGACTAAACCATTGATTTCGCGACACTGTGACGACACCAGTTTTTTATCATTAAAAAGGCATCAACGCGTTGATTACCGCGGTGCCGATTTTTTTCAAGTTTTCACTTCTGTCGGCACTCCCGGAGTGCCATTGTTTTTTTTTTTTGTTGTTATAGTGGCAATGGAAATATAAAATCTGTGAAAATTTCAACTGTCTACATTGCGGTTTATGAGATACACAACCCGCTGACAGACAGCCGGACAGCGAAGCTTAGTAATTAGGTGTTCCGTTTAGCATCCTTTGGGTACGTAACCCTAAAAAGCAAAGAAAGAATCTCATCAATGTTGATTAAACTGAAGACAAAGAGACTTTGTAATTAAATATTTTTTATTACAATAATAATAAATACATACATACTCTAAAACTAGTTATCTTTAACGAACGCTAACAATCTGAATAGCCCCTAGATAATAAGAAAAATAATTTACATTTTCCCTTTAACCTATAACATTTGTTCCGAGTAAAACAAAATTATGTTTGAGTTTTTGGATCCATAAATATTCCAACAAATGTTATAGATTATTGAGCGTCTAAACTTACAATTAAATCTATGGATTTGGATCACAGGACGTCTATAAAGAAATGAACCAAATCCTAACAGTCTTGATCTAAACTTCCGATACGGTATCCACTTGTATAACATGAGTATGTTTTCTCTTCTTATGAATTCCTTCGAACTCATTCTGTATCTCTTGCAACGACCGATCTTTCGTCTCAGGGACAAAGAAGTAGACAAATGCTATCCCTACAATACAAGTTATTGCAAAAGCCCATAGTGTCCAACCATGTTTTACCATGTCTACCAAATTCTGGTAAAACTTCGTCACAGCAAACGCCAAAAACCAATGGAAACCAGCAGTTAAAGCGGTTGCTCTTCTTGTCATGTGCGGGGGAAATATTTCTCTTAGCATCAACCAAGGAATTGGCCCAACACCAGAGGCATAAAAACTTACAAAAAGGCATAAAGTGAAAAGTGGTACCCACGTACTACTCGGTGATAAATTGGATGCTTTTAAATGGTAAAATATACCTAAACAGGCTAAATTTACGGCCATAGCTGCGAATGAAATCATTAAAAGTATTCTTCTTCTAACAATTTTCAGAAGCATGGTAGAAAAGTATGTAGATGAAACGAAACAGAAGCCTAAAATGATAGCTGCGCTAGGAGGATTGAGACCAATGGCAAAAGTTTCGAAGATATTCTTTGCGTAGAAAAGGACGGGGAATATGCCACTCATCTGCTGGAATATCATGAGCCCAAAAGAGACAACAAGAGCTTTGACCGTGGACCTAGTACCGAAAAGTTCCTTGAAAGTGACTTTGATCTTTGCTGAACTTCTGAGGCGCTCCTTCAAATCTCTATATTCACCGTCGATGTCGTTGTCAATACCCCTGAAGTAGCGTATGGCTGCCTTGGCTTCTTGGAACTTTCCTTGAGACATCAAATAGGCGGGTGATTCGGGAAGAAAGATGAAGGCGACGAAGAAAGCTGTAGGTACACTGGCGCAGAGCACTGTCAACACAGAACTGTTCTCTACCAGACCTGGAAATTAAGATACAAGTAAAGTTAAAGAGTGAATAAGGAAGTAAGAAACATTTAAAAAAGGTAAATTCTTTTTTTCTAGTAAAGGATTTGGAATTTATACTCCTGGCTAACAGGTGTATTATTTGTCTAATATAACTTCAGCAAAAAACACAAGATATTATACTGATGATATGCAATGAAATAAAGCAAGATGGTTTACCAATAATATATCCAAACAGAACTCCGCAGCTGAAGTGTACGTGATAGAAGTTGGCCAAAGTGGGAAGAATGTGTTTCTCTGCTATATCTTCAATGTAGGGTGGGATGCCGACACTGAAAGCTCCCAATGCCATCCCTCCGACGAAACGCCCCACATAGAGACCGTACACGTTTGGACTGAAAAATTGAAACAAGAAATTGTGTAACAATATTTTTATTTTCTTAATGTCCCTCGGCAAACTTCGTGTTTCGACAGTCGTCGGATTTCTATCAGTTGCCCTTTGCACTTGGTGCAGACCGGACGCTATCAATCGACTTGGAAGTAAATAGAGTTGTTAATACTCTTTTAACTTAATGTAATTTATTTTAAAAATGGGAGGAACGCTGCTAAATTCGCAAACACGATAGATAAGAAAATAGTTTTACAGCTCTATATAGTTCACACAGAAATCAAAACAAAATAACAATAAAGTACTTAGTTCTGAATTATATTATACACGATAAATCTAATAATTGATGGACATGGAATTTAGCATTCGTTTGTATTCGGAAATGCGATGATTCCCGAGGGTCATTATGAAAATATAAATACTGTACATAGTTGCAAAGTAACAAAACATCGCGCTTGGGTTCCCCGTAGAATTAGGCATATGTAGGTGATTAGTACACTCACATTTTACCACCCCTTTAGCAAATCCCACGTAATAAAGGGCATCTCTTCTAAATACTTAATAACACTGTCTGATCTGCAGATCGAACAAGTCAGGACCCCATGCTTAATAGTCCCGATTGCAACCAAACACCTGCGTTGAGTTGAGACTTGCGTAGTATCAAATATTTTATTTCTGAGCATAAAGAGCATTGGCGAGAATGAAGGCCAACTATCAATTGCCTGTTATTATATTGTACGTTTGATTCAAATAATATAACACGTACCTCGATGCGACAAGTATCCATGATACCACTAAAGGAAGCGCCAAGTAAAGAAGAGTCTTCTTTCTTCCGAAATACTCTGATATGAGACCAGCTGGCCCCGCACCCCATAACGCTCCGAGACACAGCAGCGAAGCTACCCAAGATGCCTCAGATGCTGTGAGCTGAAAAAGAAGAATTTGATTAATGATTAAGAATTTGATTATTGATATTGGTTTCGCCACTACTACCAAATTAATTTAAATGGCCGGAGGAGTAGGTAAGAACGTTTTTTGTTTAATGCTGTTCTTGTGAGAAGAAGCCACAAAAGAAGGAAGTTAATAATATAGGTATTACAAAACTTAACATTGTTTATTAATCGAAAAGTAATTGATTGACTGCAATTTGAAGATTTTAGATTATGCAGAAGAACGAATCAGAAAACTGACTTAGCCGAAGATCGAGCATACCAAAGCAAGTAGGTATTCTGATATCTCTTAAAAGAATTCCACGACACATTTAAAATGACTGGAAACTTTCTAATTTCACAAAATTAAAGCTGAATTTCTAGATAATATATTTTTGCTGGTAACCCAATAAGCTTTAACTAAAACCAGTACCCTAATTGCGTAACTTATTTTCGTAAACAATTTTGCCTAATTTATTTCAAATTGACATTTCAACAACATTCATTGCGTGATTGAGCGTTGTTGAGCAGATTTTTTTTTCCAACTTATAAAGCAATGGATTAGCAATCTGTTTCAAATCGAAACAGATTGTGGTTGTGTTGTATTACGCAATTCGAGTACAGGTCCCAATTCAAGCCATGCGTAATAAATCCTAACCGCAAAAATACTTGTATAAACCAGAGACTTGCCCCAAGAATAATATACCTAACTTACCGTAAGTTTAGTGTGTTCTGGACTAAGTATGCCTGGTGTAGTGTTCTCCACGGCAATTACGTCTCGAGTCGGCGACGGAGGCTGTAACATACGTGTATTTATCGACTTCATTAATCTCGCACAGAAATTATAACCAAGATTATGTTACCAGTCCTGTTGTTACAGAATTAATTTATGGATTAAGGAGAAAGAATTGCGTGGGAGTTTTATATAACGTCCCTGGGTAAGCTGTTTCCAATATTGAGGGTTTCATAAAATGGCGATTGGATTGTGTCTAGATTGGCATCGGTATGATTTTTTCTGCTGAAAGGATATACCAGAGAATGTCATCAATCAATCTACTATTTCTGGTGATTATGGTAATTTTAGTGAAGAGCAGTTATGCACCGGTCTACAAAAAGAACAATGAAAAGAACCGGCAACATAATATAGCTGTGTAAAGTTTTATTTCATATGGTTACATTGAATTCAATTTACTTTTTCTAACACGAAAATATATATATAAAAGGATGAGTTCATTGGGCATCAAAAAATTTGTACGCATCACAGTCAGTGGGAAAAGTGCCCAAAAAACTGACAGCGTTGCCACGTTGTATGGCAATGCTGATTTTTTTACCTAAAAATTGTGTGTTAAGTGTATATAATTTTGTCAAAAAAGTATGTCTCTTCAAATATATATAAATAATGTGTAATTCCTATAATGAGTTCTGATCACTTGCGAGATCGCTAACAATTATAAGCTCAGAAGATAATTTACTTTAACTAGCTTCCCTAGTTAAGACAATAGTAAAATTCAATATCTAGCCACCCAAGTCAACCGCAAGTATAACAAATAGTCCAGCTACGCAACCACTAATTACCGCAGCATTCATATGCATAAAACAAACAAATTACCAACAGAACAGTACTCCAGTTTAAATTCCCCTAAGTACGAAGTCGTTTAAAAGTAAAACGGTATTAAATTGTATCTGCAAAGAAACAACTTGAACAGAAAACTGCACTCCTCGTTTCTAAATTACGGCACAAGTAAAACCTCATGCAAGTTCTTCGGTTTCCGTACCATATATTGTAAAGTTAGTTTGTTCCGAAAGTTTTGTAGCATTCGCGCCCCTGTCGACGAGTTTTCTTGTTGATATAGACCAGAGAAGCGAACCTCTACGTGCAAAATTAACTTATTTTTAATGCCCCATAAATCTGAAAAACCGCCGTGAAAAACTCTTAAAGTCCATTTTTTGTGCTTTGATGGTTCAGATAGTGTCACATCGAAAACTGGAGAATGCAGATATGACTGAAAAGGTATTTAAACTGTTAACTGCCTTGTCAGGCACTTCTGCCTGGTGCTAGTGGAGGTTTAACCATCAAGATTTTATGCACAACAAATTTTTTAAGAAAAGAAATGGACAATCTAACAATCAATGCCATGCCTAGAATTTTGGAGGTTTTCCACTCAGAGCACTGATTTCAACAGCTCTTGTTCGAACCGCACTGAGCACTTCCACTAACCGCATTGAAACAAAATTTTGATAAGTGCGGTTCGGTGGAACAGTTTATTAATATTATTTTCAGTCTCCGAACGGCACCTACATACAGTTTGTAGTGATGGGACCTATGTACTCTTTGTCCAGGACATTACCAACTTTGACATGTTGATATTGCAAGTGTGTGTCGAACCACGCACAGTAAAGGGCACCGTTATAATATACGTAATGAATGCGGTTAAATGTTAACGTATGCAATTATGTCCCGGGTTCGTCATCTCTGATATAGACTCTCAAAGCTACTTGATTGCTCTGCTTTGAAGTCGCTTGTGTAGATGTTTCGTTGTTTGTCTAGACATTATGATGACTAATGAAAACTTAAACTTTGAGTTTTGTAGAAGTTTGAAAATATCTTGTATTTTCAGCTGAAGAAAATGTTGCGACTCTTCTATTTACTTAAATTAGTGTAGTTATTAATGAGTCAAACAGACTCGTTCATAGTTGAGAAACATTTTTTTTCCAAACACAGAATCAATATTGATGTGTAACATCTTTCCTTTCGGTTTCCTGCAATCTGTGCGAGTGATTTCGTGAAAAGGGACGGAAGTGTGTAATAGAAAGCCGAGGAAGCGCGCGCTATTTGATTTTGGCCAATAAGCGCGCGTGGTGCTAGAGTTAGCCGTCAGAAACGACCTTGACGAGGCCCCGCCCCTTTAATCTTGCTTATTACCTTAATGTTGCTTATTACCAAGGTGATATGTCAGATGTCACATCACAATACGACTACCGTATGTAACTCTCACTCGTTTTTTTTAAATGTGCAGAAGCATAATGCTATAACAAAGTAACATACACACTAGCATAGTATACTGATGTTGCTGTTCAACAACACTGCAGCAAGTACCATATTTATTTATTTAGTTATAAGAGAACCAATAGCTATAACAGATGGATAACAATTGTATTTGAAACATAGAGCCAATTACAGGTTCTCATGGGTAAAAACAGAAAAAGTTGTAGAAATCTTAGGATCACTAACAAGCACGATAGAAAAGAATATTTATTAATTAAGGTACAATAAGCACTATGCACTTTAAAAAGTCAGCGTTTAGCCGAATAATTATATTTTAAATATTATTAGATAGTAGGATTCAGAATTGGACTGACTTTGTGGTTACTATACTTTGTAAGTAAGCAGCAGTCATTCATTTTCATCATCATTTCAGCCGAAAGACGTCCACTGCTGGTCATAGGCGTCCTCCAAACACCACCACTTCAACTGATTCTATGCTTCCCGCATCCAGCGGATTCCTGCGGCTTTCACAAGGTCATTGTTTCATCTTGTGGGAAGCCTTCCAACGCTACGTCTTCCAGTACGCGGCCGCCACTTTCGGCCCCATCGGCCATCTGTTCTGCGAACAATGTGCCCTGCCTATTGCCACTTATGTTTGGCAATTCTTCGGGCTATCTCTTCATTTCTGAATTCAATCACGTAGGGAAACTCCAAGCATAGACCTCTCCATTGCCCTTTAGGTGAATTTTAGCTTTCTGATAAGGCCCATTGTGAGCGACCACATTTCAGTGCCATAGGTCATCACAGGCAACACAGCATTCTTGCCAGCAGTCATTAAATAATGATTTTTCTACCTTTGCGTCACTCACTTACAAAATTGGACACATTTTCATGAAAAATATTGTACTATCAAATACACATGGCGATTAAGAACAGTATGGTTATTTTAAAATTCTGTTGGCAGATACAAACAAAAATTTATACTGTTGTCAAACTAGATACAAACAATTTAATCAATTGCACCCACAAGTCCGCCAAGAAGCTATGTGAAGCCTGATACCATCAAAATTATTTGGCAGTGCAGCGCTATCTGCTAAAGTAAGTGTTCCGTTTGCCAGCAGGATGGAAATGTTGCGGATAAAATCGCAAATTGTGAACTTTGGACAAACTGGACTTCTTACTAGTCGACATAAATTTTGTTCTGTTTACAAAAGGCTGATATTTTATGGAAGCACTCTTTAGAATTCTCGCAAACTCAGATCACGTGCAACATAACAAAAATTATCACACGGTGACAATTTTAGAGAGAGATAGGTACCAAAATTGACAAAAACACAGTTGTCTTTTCCAAAAAACTTGATCCGAACTTTTGCCAATGAGAATTTGTGTTGCATTTTCAACGATAATTCGATATTGGAACTAACATCCAAACATTCAAGTCGACCCGTATAATACGTAAAAATAAAGTATAACAACTGCATACACCAAATTTCCCTGACTTACCTGCATTGCGCATTTTGAGGGTTATAACAACATGCAAACATAAATTTACTGTCACAACAAGCAAAAATAAACTTTGTTGTTGTATAAATAAACGTTATTGGCTTGCAAATAAAGTATGTACGAAGTTGCAATATTATGATAACTTCATAAGTCATGGTTTCACCGCATGCGCTGTCAGTCTCTCGGAGTAGTTCGGCAAACTTCGATAAAGTTCGTGTACTTAAAGTTTCCGCTGCGTTTAGGCAGCTAACAAGAAACTGAGAGCAATGATTACAGATTGTTCAGGAATTTGATCACAGCATAACTTTCGTTGTGCTCCAATTTACGCCCGTCTATCTAGGAATTTATCTATTAGAAGAGTTAATTTATGAGGTTAGCTGGGATATTGTTATAAACTGTTGATGTCATACAGCGTTCAGGGTGCGTTTTTACTGAAGAGGAGACGAGCTGGAATCCGTCAATTACATTGGATGAAATCCACATCGCGTCTTTCTTCTCGTCTGTGATTGGTTAATTGAGATTCCTGCACGTCTCCACTGGATCGGTTTCCGTAGTAATACACCCTAATCTTTGCATCCTCAGTTCATTATTTATTTATGTTTCAGATACTCTTGTCATGAATGCAACTACGTGGAGTTCAAATGATAATCCGTATTTGTAAACAACACAAAAAAAGACTCATATTTTTTTTGTTTTTTTGTTCTCGATGGGGAAGCTCTTGGCCTGCATCTTACCTGATGGTAAGTGATGATCAGACCGAAGGTGGAAGCGAGCTTCACCTGGAATCTTCAACCACAGAGGAACTGGCTATCTTACCTCTAACTGCCGAAACACAACAATGCAGTTAATATTGTTGTCATGGCGACAGACTAGATAAGATGGTGGTAGCTAGCCAGGCGGACTTAGAACAAGTCCTACCACCAACCAAACCGAACAAAAAACTGCATCTAGTTTGCCCAAATCTGACGTTGACGTAAACAGTACAGGGTAGTTTAGCCGTTTTCTAACTTAGAGAATAGGCCTATGCCTTTCAAAGTTGGAAATTGCTGCGCTAACCGCTTATCTTTCTGTCTTTGGTCAGCATATGTAGCAAGTATTTTTTTAGTGTTTCGTAACTCAAAAGCAAAAAACGGAACCCATTTAGGATCACTCGTGTCTGTCTGTCTGCCCGTCTGTCACAGCCAATTTTCTCCGAATTTAATGGACCGATTAAGTTGAAATTTGGTACACATAATTATGTATGTCTGTGACCAAAATACGGAAATGTAACGTCAATAAGTGAATTTTGAATATGGGGATCACTTTTGGGGGAGGGAAATGAAATTTTTAAAATAAAGTACTGCATACTACCGTGTGACATATCAAATGAAAGGGCTTATTGCGAGAATCGCATTTTTTATTATTTTAAAATAAATACATTTAAAGATATTTCAGAAAATTGATGTAAATTTATTATTCCTCCCCCTAACCTATCTCCGAAACTACTCAGACTAAAATTTTGAAAAAATTACTGAGAATATTTCTTTACCCATAGATTACAGGAAAACCTATAAGAAGTCTATGGTCTTAAAATAACATGGTAAATCTCTCAATATTGTGCGTACAAACTAACATTTGCTGTTGGAATGTATGGGAGAACATGTTTTTTTTTTGTCTATCCCTTTCGCCAACCTGTCTTGAGCAAGCATGGCGATCAATAAAATAAAATAAAATAAAAACTTTTTATATCAGATTTTGCAATCCATAGAATGTTAGTACAGTAAAACTTATGAAACAATGCTCGTGCCTTCTCTGTATGAGAAAAAACCTTTGCCCTGCAGTGGAATAATAATAGACTGGTATAATTTTTATCCCATTCACTTGATAAGACACAAAGTCATAGCTGTTTTCACACTTCCCATGAAACGGGTGCCGTGTGGGTTTGTGGTAATTGACACTTTATCGCTTGGCTACCGTCTGCCGACAAAACGATCAAATGAAACATTTCCTACATTTTAATTGATGACAACTCATTATTTGATATCAAGTACTGGCTTATAAATTGTCTCGTCGTTATCAATAGCAGACAGGTCTCTGGTTATAGGGTCGATCAATGTACTACTTATTGGCTTTCGTGATTCATTCATAGTACTAAGTTTTCTCATTCAATCCATTGTGTGATTAGTGATGGATTTGCCGTTCCAACCCTCGTTCCACTGATTCTTATAGATAAGAATCGGTATCACACTGTAACGGTCTGCAGCTAATAATTATTTAGTGCAGAGAAAAGAGTAAATTTCCTTCATTGTAATATTAATTTCACCGTCGTTGATGACATCCTCATCATCATCATCATCATTTCAGCCGAAAGACGTCCACTGCTGGACATAGGCCTCCCCCAAGCACCGCTACTTCGACCGATTCTGTGATTTCCGCATCTAGCGGATTCCTGTGACACCCTCATACTGAATAAAAATTTTGAAATTGAAAGTTGTGTACACAGTTTACTTTATAGATCGCCTCTTCTTTCTTTATTCTTCATATTTTGGAGTAATAATAGAATCATCATCATTCAGCTCAAAGACACCTGCTGTTTTTTTTTAAACTCATCTTGGAACTTCATGGCCTTCATCTTACCAAAGAATAAAGGAATCTATACATATAATAAAATCGTAGCGAAGTCAAAACTGTACATTGAATATTTTTGAAAAAAAGTAATTGCTACGAGGTCTAGGATCGATTCTAATGCCGAAAATATTTTTTTAGAATTTTTGTCTGTTTGTCTGTTTGTCTGTTTGTCTGTTTGTCTGTATGTATGTTCCAGCATCGCGCAAATTCTACCGGACAGATTCTGTTAAAATTTTGCATAGATATTCCCTGTGTGTCTGGTCAAACTATAGGGTATAAACTATCACGCTATTTACTATGGGGGACGAGCAATATTACATTATGTTGTATTTTTATGTTCTAGCATGACGCAAATTCTACCAGATAGATTCTGTTAAAATTTTGCATAGGTGTTCCCTATAAGTCTGGTCAAACTATAGGGTATAAACTATCACGCTATTAACTATGGGGGACGAGCAATATTATATTATGTTCGTATTTTTGGGAAAAAACGCGCCAAAATTTTAGGATATTGTAGATGGTTATCGATTTAACTTTTTAAATGATTATCATCACGCTATACCTTTATGGAACTAAGCAGTCAATCAAAAAATATATAGGAACGGCTATTTTAGACAAGTTTTAACAAAGCAATTAGCTCAGCGGTTGGGCGGTTGCTTTGCAAACGTGGGATTGTAAGTTCGATTCCCACCTACGGTTTTTTTTTCTTTTTTTTCACATTTTGTTATACGATTATTATTTTTTTTGATAATCTACCTATAATCTATAGATATAATAAAATCGTAACGAAGTTAATTTTTTTTAAAGAAAGTTATTGCTAAGAGGTCTGGGATCGATTCTTATGCGGAAAATAAAGTTTTTAGAATGTTTGTCTGTACCAACCGTAGGGCATAAACTATCACGCTATTTGCTATGGGGGATGAGCAATATTACATCATGTTCGTATTTTTCTCTGCAAATTGTAAAAGGACGCGCCAAAAGGTTGGGATATTGTAGATAGGTAGTTACCGATTTAACTTTTTAAATGATTATCATCACGCTACCTTTTATATAGGAACGGCTATTTTAGCTAACTTTCAACAAAGCGAATAAGTAAGCGATTGGACGAATGATTTGAAGTCCTGAGGGCCTACCACCAGCTCAAAAGCAGTATTATTTTAATATTACTTTAGTTTACTTCAGTGTGGGAAAGAGATGAAGCTCTACAGGATGTATAGCTCCATCTCTTTCTCCCACTGAAGTAACATTAAAAAAATACTGCTTTATGAGCTGGTGGTAGGCCGCCCGGGGTAGTAAGTTCGATTTACATCTGTTTTTTTAAACTCTTTTTGTAAAACGATTTTTTTTTGGATTGTGTATGTAATAGTTCATAGAATGTATTAATTCACAAAAAATGGAAAACTTCGTAAGCTATGGCAAACTACTAAGTTACAAGTACTTTACAGTCACAAAACATTCAAGGTTGTATTCTGATCATTTTAGAGCAAAAGACTGTAGGAATAAAATGTTTTTTTACAGATTTTGACAGCAGATTTGTCCTAGCGATTTTATAATATGTATGTGGATCTTCTGGAATCGCTGCCACACTGCTTCCTGGTGGCAAAACAGCGCACGTCATGTTTAAGATTCCCATCGATTTAGATAGCAACGAAACGCCTGTTTGTGGGGTGTCACGCAACAGTAACAAGGGATGTGTGCTTAGGGGATTGCGCTTCGTCGTATGGGATGAATGCGTTATAGCAAAAAGGAAAGCAGTGGAAACTGTAAACAGAACCCTGCAGGACATCCGCAGAAACCAAGATATGATGGGTGGTGTCACAGTTTTGACAAAAAAAGTGAAAACTTCGTTGAAAAGGTCAACTCTATGGTCGAGAGTTCATAAACTGCGCTTGACCATCATCATACGAGCTCGGCTTGGCGGTAATTCAAATGCTCAAGAATTCTCCGATGTTCTTCTAAAAGTTGGTGAAAGCACTCTACCAGATACTCTTGGTAGAGTAGATCCCACTTTAGAAGATCTTATTCGTCTGATATACGGGGATATCAGTCAAATACCGTACCAAGAGAATTCTTAGGTGTGTTTCCGTTTTAACTCCGAAGATGATCAAGCTGCAGCGATCAACCACAGTATTCTCTCACAAATTGAAGGGAGTGAAGTGATATACACCTCCATTAATAGTGATGTGGAGGAAGATGATGCCAAATATCACCCCGTAGAATTTCTCAATTTACAAATAGAAAGAAAAGAAAGAAAGATAGAAAAAACATTTATTTGGACACAGTTCGCGAAACACAAAACACAAATTACAGTGGAAATAAAAAATAGTGTTTTTAAAACAATAGTGTGTGCCTCACGGCTGCGCCAAAAAGGTTCATTTCAGCATTAAATGGCAAGTGGACTTCCGGTTGTATATCTGTGTAACGGAAACCAGCTCAAAGTCATGTCTTTGCAGAGAAACGTCATCGAGGTGGAAATTCTAACAGGTTGTGGCGATGGTGAGACAGTGTTTATAGCGCGTATAAAGTACAAATTCCCCACCATTACCAGTTAAAGCGCGTGCAGTTCTCTGGGAGTGTATGCTTTGCGATCAACAAGTCACAGGGGCCGACACTAAAGGCTGAAGGCTGCGGGTGTCGACCTCAGGATAAGCTGCTTCTCACACGGACAACTGTTACGTCGCTTGCTCCCGAGTCACCATTCCTGACTCTCTGTATATTTTGACTGCTGAGAATAAAACTACAAACGTAGTATACAGGGAAGTTTTATAAAAATGTGGCTGTTATTGTAGTATATTGTGATGTCTTACGATTTCCATGCGAACGAAGTCGCGGGCAGAAGCTAGTAAGTAATAAAAGTTTTATTTGGAACAACTTAAGTTTACAATTTACAAAGGAAAACGAAGATAGCCACAAAAGTAAAACCAGATGGTAAATGCTGATCAGGCCGAAGGTGAAAGCGAGTTTCACCCGGAATCCTGAACTACAGAGAAACTGGGTATATTACCTCTGACTGCCGAAACACAACAATGCTTTTTTCAACATTGTTGTTATGGCGACAGACTTAGATAAGATGGTGGCAGCTAGCCAGGCGGACTTAGAACAAGCCCGGCTACCAACCAAACCGAACAGAAAATTTTGCCCCTGCTAGGAATCGAACCTGGGACTTTTGGGTCTGAGACAAGTGGACACTAGACGACAGAGGCGGTTAAATTAATTAATTATTATGATTAGGCCTTCCCCTAGTAAAGTGTCACTACATCGCTTTTAAAGTTATCTTGCTTCAAAAATAAAAATAATGTACCCAACTATTATAGTTATAATCCTCATTACTTTCACTTTGATTCCTTTAATCGTTTGTGAAACGTAGTCTGTCTTCTATTTTTTTCTCATTTAAAAATTATTATTTCATAAATCTTATTTATTATCAAGCAAAAAATTAAAATACGCTTTAATAAAATTCAATATAGTTCTCTCATAACTAATATCAAAAGCATTATGAAAAATTCTATTCATAGCGACTCCTTTCCGAGCATAATATTTTTAAATTCATAAACTCGTTTAGCAGAAGAAAAAACAATGTTCGGAGTAAAATTCAAGCCTCGAAGAAAAATCTATGAAATTTAATTTAACCCAGTGGGCACTTAACACTGTGAGTTAAAGATTCAAAAAGTCCTAAGTTTGGAGAATAACAAACGAGCTAGTTTTGTGTGGGAGGTACACGGGCGGTTTTTGGGCGCAGTTCCAACAAACGGTCGCACAAAAGATGCGATGCTGATTGTAAATAAGGCAAGCTCGTTGAAAATGTTTTATTATTCTGTTTTTAACATACAAACTTCAAAAAACGCTACTGACTGCCTCGTTGGTCCAGTGGTCGTAAGCGCTACTGCTGAGCATGAGGTCCTGGGTTCGATTCCCGGGTCGGGCAAAGTGTTATTGGGTTTTTCTATCTGAAAATTCTCAGTAGCAGCTCGGAGTCTGGATTTATGCCCAGTTGATGGCAATAGGCTCGCCCCCTATTACATGGGACTTAAACATAACTGGCGAAATGTGGGTACCTGCTACAGGGACACCTCTGCCCAACTCTTCGGGGAAACAAGGCGTGATGTTATGTTATGTACTTCAAAAAAAAGGACGAGGTTCTCATTTCGTTGGAATCTTTTATTCAATTTATTTCATTTGTGTTGACCTAACAATTACTCGATTCCTGGATGATTAGTTGCCTGATCTCAATGAATAACTAAAGAAAATGGTTGAGTGACGAGTGACTGCTGTTGGCAACACGACAAATCCTTCTATTACGACGACTTTAAATTACAATGGCTTGAATTAATAGATACTCTCAAATAGTTAATTGTTATTAAGAATCGCAATCAGCGAGATCTTGACGATGATAAGCCACGAGTCAGTTTCTAGCTTTCTCTTTGTATTTCCGTTGGCTTCAAACTTTTGTTCTTTGATTACCAGTTGCCTAAAATCTGCATAATTGAGTTGACGACGCCGCCGTCATCAAAATGAAGGAAAGATTTCGTTGCCTACAAAATACCGTATTACTTTGATGTCTCCAACATTTGCTTAACCAAGCCAATTACTCATTGGTATAAGGTAAGCCTTGGTTGTTTTCTTTTGTTTTTCATTTTATTCTGTTGCTATGCGGTTTTTATTTATTACGAACGATGTAATATTTTTATAAATCGTCGTCTTTTTAGAGTGCAAACAAATATTGGTAACCCATAAGTTTGTTTTCGTAGAAACCGTTAATGGGTTTTGCAACTTATTGAAATAAAACCTTGATTAAAAATAATGGTATTTTTTTTAAACTCATCATTTACTAGAGATACAGATATATAACGCAGTCTTGCCTTCTAATAAGTTTTACTTTTTGCGATGGTAAGAACTCAGTTTTAACATAAACATAACATAACATCATGCCTGTAATCCCCGAAGGGTTAGGCAGAGGTTTACCTATAGTACACCCACATTTCGCCAGTTATGTTTAAGTCCCATGTAATAGGGAGCGAGCCTATTGCCATCAACCGTGCATAAATCCAAACTCCGGGCTGCTACTGAGAAATTCCAGATGGAAAAACCCAATGACACTTTGCCCGACCCGGGAATCGAACCCAGGACCTCATATTCAGCAGTAGCGCTTGCAACCACTAGACCAACGAGGCAGTTTTATCTTGAAGGAAATCTTGCAAGATAAAACTAAATGAAAACTAAGTACTTTTTGTCGAAAAGATAGAATAAAAAAGTAACCAAATTAAAATCTAATTAATTTTCAAAGCAATCATTGATACAATTAAGATTCAAATTATTTTCAGTTGTTTGGTCTGTACTTAAGAATTGTAATTAAAATACGAATTGAGGTTGTGTTTAATTAGTGTCTCAGAAGAAACAGTAGTGGTTTTCTAATAGAACATTATTATTATTCAACAAGTGTTGACTAAAGTAAATCAGTGATTAAGAGTCGGCTCACTAAGGCGCCATCTTTACGGGAGGGAAAATTGCGGCAATAGTATCGCCGCCGTGTCCATCAAATTCGATAGTAACTCTATGAATCGATCTCCACACGGCGATATCATCGCAGCGATCATTTGAAGGCACAGCGTGACTATTGCCGCGATTCTCTCATCCATGGAGATGCCGCTGGGAAGAAATAGAAAAATATCGTAATCAATATGAGTCAGAGAGTTAGGCTCTCTATGATTATATAGATTTCTTGCAGAACTTTTAACAACATCTGATTTTAAATTAATAACACAAACATAACATCACGCCTGTTTTCCCCGAAAGGTTAGGCAGAGGTGACCTTTAGTACACCCTCATTTCGCCAGTTATGTTTTAAGTCCCATGTAATAGTGGGCGAGCCTATTGCCATCAACCGGGCACAAATCCAGAGGCTACTGAGAAACTCCTAATCGAAAAACCCAATAACACTTTGCCTGACCTGGGAATCGGACCCAGGACCTCAATTGACCTTAAGACGCAGATATATGACAGTGACCTTGAGTGGTTAGCTAACGTGTTCTGTACTGAGCTCCGGCAACGCGTCGTACGTCCAGCCAATAATAGGACTCACCCATCAAGGTGCGCTGTTCCAAACTTGACGCATTATTAATCTAATTATACATAAAACAAAAAGTATTTTAATAAAACACGTATACTAAAAGATCAATATATAAATTACCTTTAAAATGGTGAAAGTTTCAGAAAAATATGCTTGATAGATTTTGTGTGATTCTCAGTTTTTTATCTGCGTTAGACATAACTTTACAAACTAATTTCACTATGTCATATTAACAAATTCCAAAATATTTATAAATTATTAAAAAAATCTCTTATTTAACTTATATTTTTTGATTTCCAAATCATTAACACTACCCGTTTAGACGTCATCTTCAGTATAAAATCATTAAAAGTGGATTATCGTCGCCTTAATTGACATTCACAATAGATCTGTTTACCCACAGAAGCGTTTCCTAGCGTTCAAAATGCAGCGTCAACCCGCTCGTCTACATCGCACGCAGCGGTTGCGCCTAACCGCGGCTTAATTTATTGCTGGCCGCTAATGAAAACATTATTTATGATCTCTATGCCTTTCCCCTCCCCTCACTACTTACATAATATAAAATTTTGTAGAATAATCCTTTATACATTGATGGTCCTTAGTTAGTTGAATGTTACAACAACTTGCAAGTTGGAATGTAAATAGTGTTTTTTTGAGCGATAAAGGCGTATTTCCATTGCTATCTATTATTCATTGTAATAGCGAATCACTTTTCACGCCTCCCCCTTAAGACCTAGACCAAATATTTTTTGATATTCGGATAGCTCATGACCTAAAGTGGTGCTAAAAAGAATATTAATTAAAATATTTGAAAGAAAATGCGAAATTTCGCGGATTAATATTATTTTAAATTTTTTTTAATTTAAAGAAATATTTCCGTAGATATTGCATTCACCGTCTTTACTTATGTAGAAATAGTTCGTGGCTAAGTAATAATAGCCGCACGGGTCGATCCAACAGGTTAAGCTACGCTTGCCGGGGTTGGTCCGTGGATGGGTGACCATCTTTACATACTGAGACTCCTCCGTGCCTCGGAAAGCACGTTAAGCCGTTGGTCCCGGCTGTCATTTGTAGATCTTTGACAGTTGTTACGGGTCGTCAGAAGCCCGAAAGTCTGACAACCAGTCTTACCAAGGGGTATCGTGTTACCCAGTACCTAACTGGGTTGTGGAGGTCAGATAGGCAGTCGCTCCATGTAAAATACTGGTATTCAGCTGCATCTGGTTAGACTGGAAGCCGACCCCAACATAGTTGGGAAAAGGCTAGGCAGATGATGACTTATGTAGAAAGAATGGATAGGAAATAATAATTAAAAATTTAATCAGAGTCAACCTTATCGCATTTGACTTACAAATGATACCGCAATAACCTCATAAAAGAATATATAGAGCTTCAACCTAGTACATAATCATAACACCTTTCAATATCTATGTCAACTTACCTCGAAAGGCCCGTATGTCAATAGAGGCAGCGCTGATGATGACCACGCCACACAAACACCAGCAGCAAACGCGCCAAGATTCACTGCAAAAGAGAAAAAGAGTATCATTGTACAATTTCTAACTTAATTAATCCACATTATGAAAGTACCAGTAAAGTAATCATATCATTTTAAATATAATTTTCAACACAAGTGGCATGAACTATTTCCGTTCGTAGCGATACAAGAGAAGAAAATTGCATAATAGCATAATCAGCCTATAATATTCCCACTGCTGGAATGGAGGTCTCCTGTCTTCGAGAGGGAGTGGGCTGTGATCTACGACGCGGGTTCACAGTTAAACTGCGTAAGCAGTTTTGTGGGGCAATGTAACCTAGCTTTAGGATTTTTTTTAAGTTAATAAATAAATAAAAAATAATAATAAATGCGGGTTGGTAGATGTCACATGTCTTCGAATTTTTGATGTTATACATGACATTTACATCCAGTGTAACCTAGGCAGTCAGTTCCGCTACCATCCATGTCTGGACTTTAAAAGAGACTGCGACCTCTGAGTTTGTTTCGGCCTTTCTTCTCAGAGTAGTCAGATAGGAAACGCCAAACTCATCTAGCTTATTGAAGTGAAAACTTCTTTAGGCGCGTTGGGCATTTTTAAGATGGGACTAAACCATTTATTTTGCGACCTGTTACCGACACCGTGGAGTAAAAGACATCAACGCATTGATTACCGCGGTGCCGAATTTGTTTAAGTCTTCACTTCTGTCGGTTTATTTTTTATAATGACGTGTTAAAGTGATTCCGATATCCCATTTACAGAATAAACAATTTAATTTCATTTGAAGACTAGATGGTAGCGGAACTGACTGCCCAGGTTACACTGGATGTAATTGTCATGTATAACATGATCATTCTTCTGCCCATATCTCAATTTATTTGGGGTCAACTCAACATGTCCCTTTTTTTCCATACTTCTCTATTAGTCGTATTATCGCCCCTATCTAGCCATATTATCTTTAACACAGTTCATTCATCGTTTCTTTGGTCTTCCCCTACTCTCATAGCCATCGACATTTACACTCAAATGTACTGTATAACAGAAATTCATTAAAAACTCAGTTTCAACCGATCTAATATCTTGAGAAAAGTCTTGAGCGAGGTTCTATAATACGGGCCTCAGGACCTATAGGCATTTGTCAGTTATTTTCTTGGCATCTCAATCAAAATAAACACGACAATTTTTTCAGATACTGACTTATTTTTAAACTCGCCCTTCAGAGTCAGAATTTGGGACGTAGAAACAGCAGGATAAGAAATCTTACCAATCCCAGTAGCAATATACTGCGTAGTAATGCCAGAAGTGTCTCGTTTGATGTCCGGCACTGTGTCCATTCGCCGTAAGACCTTGGTGTTCATTCCATTCCTGTTCTCTGGTTCTTCGGTCGGCTCATTTTGTGCTGCGGTTGCTTCCGCGTCTACTGTTGAAGTGCTTTGCTCGTCCACTGTAACAAAACAGAAATTGGTTACTACATATTATTACTTACATTAAAAATACCGTGTGTTTTCTGAGCACGAATGCATTCTCAAGTTTATTTGGTAGGAAAAGACTCGTAAGTTCTATTTTCGATGTGTTTTTGTTTCGCTTTCCTGATACCTAAGTGTTTTTGTTCCATATTCCACACACATTCTGACACAGCCGTATTCCAAAAATAGCAATATGTTTACCCCATACCTACAATGTATAATTAAAATATCGCTAAATGTTACCAAAGTCTACAAAAGATAACATACAGGGTTTTGCCCTAAGTAAATTCTGAGAAAGAAGAGCGTAACGTAACGTAACAGCGTAACCTTGGTCCGATAGTCGAAATGACCATATCGTGATCTACCTGGCCATTTCACGGACCGCCGCCGTTTCATGATTTGACCATCTAGTATCCGCACTATCCGATATCGTTCAACGCTCAGCGTTCAACGATTTGCCCAGCGATGCATGGGCTTGTTGACCCAGATACCCGTAAAAAACATAACCTAACATAACCCATGTGCCACTAGCGGCGTGAAATGCAACTAATATGCGATATGCCCAGTGGTCAGTTGGGAATATGGATAAATAGATTGCTTTTATCGATCCGCCCGACTTTCGATTAGGTGCATGGTGATATAACCAGCCAAATCATGAGATGGCGGCGGATCGTGAAATGGCCAGGTAGATTACGTTATGGCCATTTCTACGATTAGACTACGATATATGTATATACAATATATAGTCTCCATAAACCAACCAACTGAGGAGTCCCCACCCCAACCCTTGCTCGAGCCTGCCAACGCCGCTGAGCATATAGCTTTAAATTCCCCTAATACTAATATTAATCTAATCCAGCCTGCTATCCTCCACTAGCGACGCCCCAAACCAAGGTCTGTACTTCACAGGGGGTGCCCTTAGCGTGTAGTCGCTTGGTTTCTAAGTTTTATACCCAGACTGGAGGCCTTAATTTATTGAGGCAGCCATATGAAAGTCTGGTTAAGCAGCCGACAACCTCTTAGGTTAACCTGCAAGATGCCATTATAAAATAAAAATAATCAACTGAGAAGAACATACAACCAACGATATAAAATATTCTTAAGTGCCACTCATATAGTTAAAGGCAGAGTTAAATGGCGGTCAGCTAAATGGACTGACGACCCAGTTGAGGTCGTGTGGTGCTATAGAATATATGAGACGAAAGTAGGATCGTTAGAATAGAATAGTAACTAATTCTCTTTATTATACACCATACAAAATACAAATATAAATGTAGAAATTTTTCAAAGAGTGACACGTTGGACGACTTTATCGCTAAAAACGATATTTTACAGACAACCTTTGTATGGATTTAAAGGGAGAATCAGAGACAATACTGCAGATACCTATCTGAAATCATTGGGTTGATAAGAGCATTTTTGAAGAGATTCTTCATTCCAGGGATAGGCAGATAAACATTCAAATTCAAATTAATTTATTTCAGGAATACACCCATATGAAATTCACGACAGATTACAAATTCAATTAATTAATACAATTTATACATTATTATAAAACAATCAAAAATACAAAAAATTAATAGTAAAGTATTATTTTAGCTGGAATATTAATTGCCATATACGAAGAAATAATTAACCTCGTATATGGCCCTCAATATTCCATTGTCAGATTTATGTATTTGTATGTTTTGTGTGTTTTTTTGTTTTTGTTTTTGTATTTGTTTTTTTTTTGTTTTTGGATTTGTGTTTTTTTTGGATTTTTGTTTTTGTGTTTTTGTATTTATGTATTTGTTTTTATGTTTGTGTTTTTCATTGAAAAAGATTTTTTTTTTGCCACTGCGGAGATGCTCTTTACCTGCATCTCACCTGATGGTAAGTGATGATCAGGCCGAAGGTGAAAGCGAGCTTCGCCCGGAATCCTCAACCACAGAGGAACTGGCTATCTTACCTCTAACTGCCGAAACACAACAATGCTTTTTTTCAACATTGTTGTTATGGCGACAGACTTAGATAAGATGGTGGTAGCTAGCCATGCGGACTTAGAACAAGCCCTTCCACCAACCAAACCGAGCAGAAAATTTTGCCACCACTGGGGATCGAACCCGGGACCTCTGGGTCTGAGACAGGTGGTCCAAACACTAGACCACAGAGGCGGTTAAAATGTAAAGTTATTTATTATATTTAGCTACAATGTTTAGCTTATTTAAAGAAAAAGTTTTTCCAAGAAAAGTACCGACATCTTACTATCTTTGTTTCATCACAAAATTCACCAAACCAGTAACTATCTCGGGATTTTATAATTTATTCTTTTAAAATATAGTTTGATGTAAACCTATAGTGGCTTAGTAGCCATTGTCGAGAAGGTTTCGTGTAAACTATTTGCCACAGCCACACAAGACGCCACAAATTGCTGGTAGCTAGAACCACTGAACGTGGCTACACTGCAATTTAGGCAGAGCTCAGAAGCAATAGACTTGGGTTCTTAAAAAATAGTTTGATTTTAAAGTGTGAGTGAGAAAGTATGAATTAAAGAGAGAAAGATTGATTTGATAAACTACCCGTTTGAATTCAGAATGCTTAAAAAGTGATACAATAACTGTATGTGTTAAAACAAATGTTTGGTAACATTCTTACCTAGAATAGTGGAAAAAAAAAATCCTCGGATTTTTTTAACTGGTATGAATGTGTCCAATAAAATTAATTAAGTTCAATAAAATAACTCACTTGTGGAATAAAATTATTATGTACTATCATATTGCTCGTGTCTGCAAGAGATAGCAAAAGTGCGAAGTGTAAACAATTATTGTTTTTCTTTTAAACATCACCTTTTATTTGATAACGTTACTGTAGCAAAACAATTGTAGTGAGTTGTCTGATATCTTAATCGTATTTCAATAATTTTATTTTATGTTTTCTTTTGCTTACTTTCCTTACAGATATGAACAAAAAACCCCTAGTCGATAGCCTATTTTCACAAAAGACCATACTGATCAAGTAACTTAAATGCAGTAGGTAGGTATAGGAGTATTATTATTATTTTTTATTATTAACAAATCTCGGGACCATGGATCCCGGTCCTTTGGAAGGCGTACGAGGGGCCGAAGCCAACTCGTAGAGGCCTCTTAGACATTTTTAAGTGTTGAGGCACCAACCGACGATTATCCCTGTTCGTACTATGCAAGGGCACCCAAGGACAACCCCCGGTTGGTGTAGGACTATTGCAAGATATGGAAACAAAGATATTGGACTATGGGTTTGGGTGGCTAAAGTGGACTGGTTACCTGGAACTATGGAAGGATTATGGCTCCTGCCTGATCAATGTTTAAATGTACACGGATAAAATGGCAGGGGGTGTTATTATTATTATTATTTAATTTAAAAAATGATACTATTTACTGTTTGTTTGTTTTAATACTGTTTTAAACTTTCTTTGCTTTTTCCTGTGTTTTTTTTTTGTTTTTGAAAACTGTGTGCCTTAACCTGTGTCAAATAAATTTATTTTCTTTCTTTCTTTCTAACTCATGACTTTTTTTTTAAATTATTAAATAATACCTATATCTACTCACATTATAAAGCAAAGTTCAATGTTTTTAGGAAAGTAAATTCCCAATAGATCATTACCGAAAGTCGTATCACCTCTTAAATATGAATGTTAGCCTTTTCCGGGTTAAATGAAAGCGAATATCGAAGTAACAAATACTTGGATTAAAGAAAATTATTATTTACTTGGAGAGAGTAGTGGTGGCCCAGTGGTAACGGTCGCGACTTACGAGTTGTAGGTCGTAGGTTCGATCCCAGACAGGCGCTTTACTTTGTGTAAATTATTTCATCACCACTGCTCTCAAAACGGTGAAGGAAAACATCGTGAGGAAACCGACATGTCCTAGAACCAAAAATTCGAAGACATGTGACATCTACCAACCCGCACTGGGCCCGCGTGGTGGATTACGGCCCACTCCCTCTCACAGAGAGGAGGCCTGTGTCCCAGCAGTGGGAACATTATAGGCTGATGATGATTATTTACTTTTACAATGAACTAGATTATTACTTTTTTAACACTTGCAAAAAAGTTACAATGCCACGAGAATTCGGAAATAAAAACTACTGTTTCATTTTACATCATTAAAGGGTAGGTCGTCAGCAGTTCCAATCCATTTATTGCCTGCCACCGCCACCAAACCTTGACCTCAACTTTACCAGTAGTAAGTTACCCAGTGAGGTCTTCCCTTTATTTTTATTTTGTCATTTACGTACTTGTACATAATATATATAATAGTTAGTTGTATATACATAGTATAAAAAAGTAGTAGTAAAAATGTAGGTCTTAATATTACCTTGCCTTGACAGTTCTATCAGCATCATAGGTCTATGACTCACGATCCTAGCGTTTCCTGTACTCTACAAGATTATAGCGTATTGGAAAAGATTTTAGTTTTCCATTTATTTTTATAAGACTTACAGAGCAAAATTACGACAATATTATTAACTACCGTTTAACTGAATTTGCTAAGAATAAAGTTTTGGATTGAGAAAATATTTGTTGCTTTCCGGGGTTTCACGCTTGATGCAAAGTACTCTGATAACTATATTCTGATCGTCATAATGTAACTTTTTCCCCGTGTGCCTTTCATTCAAAGCCGACTTAGATGAATGAAAAGATTAAATGATTGTTCGAGTAACAATCATACAAACTCACAAATCTTCAGGCTTCGAAAAATCTAAATCTTTTCAGTAAAAGAGGTGAAAGGCACAATTATAACACTAGGAATAGAGAACTTGCTAAAGTAGCCATGCACATCTCTTACGAATGTTACAATAAAATACCTCCCCATATTCTCCAACTGAATGAAACGAAATTTTAATCTTGTCTAAAATGCACTCTATGCAGGCAAGCACATTATATTTAAGTAGGGGGATTACATCGCTGAAAAAATTAGTTTGGCTCAGCACAAGGGCGTGATAACTAATTGTTAAGCATCTGAAAAGTTTTTTTTTTTCTGCATTGTATGATTATAAAAACTGTCATTGCATTGTTTAAATTCAATCTCATTGTACAAAGTCATGTTCGTAAACGGGCGCCGTGAGTTGGGTCTGGTTATCTCGTAACTGTTATATTAAACTAAACAACGCAAGTTCCTCATTCACAACATACATGCATTACAGCTGTAAACAACAGAATAATTACTGATATCTCCTTAATAGTTCGAATGACACCGAACATACATTAGCGACGAACCCATGCGCATGCTTTGCATGGATGTAATCTACTGATGTGGCGACATGTCAAAACATCGAGATGTCTAAGCGGTCACATAGACATGAAAAGCGACTTTGTTTTATATAGTATGTATAGATTATTCATATCTCCTTCATAGTTCAAATGACACCTAAAATACTATTGTACAAAAGTCCGTAGTCCGTAATATACACGTATCTATCGTGAAGAGGAACGATAACATAATATTTATGTTCACAGGTCACCCTCACTTACTTCCGTGGCAAAACAAGCACTTAAAGACGGTAAAAGTCCACTTCTGTATTAGTAAAGCGGTTATTTTTTAAAGACTGGTAATGTTAGCAATAGATTCTATAATTACAATGACTTGGCCATGGTTGCTGAAATGAAGCTTTTAATCTGATTCAAAAACATCATACCTATCGGAGTTTATTTGTTTGTTTGCTTTCACGCTAAAACGACTGAACGGATTTGGATGAAATTTGGCACGTGGATCTGGGTTAGGACATAGGATACTTTTTATCCCGATATTACGGAATCGATACTTATGCGGGTGAAATCGCGGGGCGCAGCTAGTTGCCTTTATAATTAGTTGGTCTAAGTCCAACTGAACTGTTTTAATGTATAAACTAAACAAACATTCTTGGCATTAAAGTTATTTATTTATTTAACGTTATCGGAAGAACCTTGTGATGTCTTATTCGTTTTGACGACACATATCATTGTTATAGTACCATGCCATTATCGATAAATAAACAGGCCACACCTTCTACTCCTATACAATCATTAAAAGTATCAAAAGCTTAAGAAAATGGGGGACTTTCAGAACTTCGAAATCCGACTTTCAAACAAGGTGGTTAAGGGAATATCACATGGGATGTTTATGGGCTAGCTAACTAAACTAAACTAAAAGTACTAGGCTGTCATAAAATTGAGACAGTCTTATAGAGGAACGACAGGAAAGGGGGCGAATCCACGCCATCGGCAGTAGCGGTCATCGGAAAGCCCATGGTCCGCTGTAAGTACACGTTCACTAGTGGATGATGGTGACGACTCATTGTGGAAGCTAGCAACCATTCAAAATTCACATTTGAAAACAAAACAACCGAATAGGTATCTTTAGGTTGGATGCGTAGGCGTCGTGGATAGTGACGTAGGATTACATAAATGACACTATGTTTTTTATGTAATAGTAAATTAAAAGTGTCTCATTTCCTGGTGTAATTATTTAATAGGAGAATGTTGGGGGATATTTCTATGTAGGTACACTAAGAACTAAAGCTCTTGAAATAATTTCTAGTAGCGTAAATAACCAATAAGTAAATATAACGGACACCCATGCAATTAAAAACTAGTAAAAACCCTGAACGTCACAGTAATTAATTTAAAAAAAACGCATCTTATCTAACACTGTCCAACAGAATTTCAAGGGCATGCTTAAAGAAAAAAAAAATAACACCTACTTTGGTATTCCCAAGTACCTACACTTGACAACAACTGCACTAAGGTTCTTTTTTCAAACTCACAAATAGAAATAGTAATGTCAGAGTTGTTGCATCGGCGACTGGAAGCTCAATAACATAATCTTGATAACAGCGGACGTTGGATACGTCAAAAAATAATAAAACAGGGATGGACAAACGCGGGTTGCTGTGTTTTTTATATTTGATATCTCTAGCTGGATGGATGGGGTAGAGATTGATAAAAAATGAAATACGATAGACGAGGATATGTTTAGTAACCTGTTCCGCTTAGCTATTTCTAAAGAGCTATAAAAACCCTGAAAGAAATTGACACGTGTCAACGAGGCATCCTCAGGGTGACGATTGACTTGTCGCGAATTCGAACACGGCGTGTTGCCACACCGAGCGCTGAACGCAGAGCGCGCAGATTCAGCGCTCGGTATGGCAACACGTACATATATAGGTAATATGGAGATATAAAGTTGTCAAAAACTAAGTAAAAATCTTAATCCACGCGTTCGACGGCCGGGCTAGAGCGGCTTGTAAAAAATATTATCTACAACTTTTCCTTTCTCTAGTACCGCTCAAAACAGATCAAACAACAGGTGCGAACGAATTTAAAAATACAGGAAAACAACTTGTTTTACTAAGTTTATAATAATTTTGTTTGCACGCCTCCATCTTGACTTTTGTCAATTTCGCTTTCCTTTGACTTCTGAAACTTTGCTTTAATGAAATTTATACAGGAATCGGTAATTTATTTATTAATTGCCGATGAAAGATTGTGTTTTTGAAAGGATTGGTTATTGGGGTAGGTACTCTTTGTAAAGTAATTGTATGGAATTGTTTTTGTTTAATACGAGTATTTGAACTCAAGATGTTTATTTAATTACCATTTAAAATGAAAGTGGAACCTAAAATAAAGTTTTATGTCTTTGTTACACACATTGTCTCATTTTTTCTATATTTTTTTTAGGAATTTTAGTTCAATACAGTTCCTTTACTAAAAAAAAATAACGTGTGGCACTCGGGGACTGCCACGGTAAAGCTATTGCATAGCATTTGTAACCTCCATACTTCCTATTTGTCAACGCTACACTTGGCATGATGACGTGATGACATAAAACAAAAATTACGTTCCCATGACAACATCACGTTGTCATGGGAACCGTCATTACATGGTAGGCCGAGTGGGGGGTGTTAGGTTTTATTTTCGTTACGGAATTTCTTGATTCAGTCGCCGCGCTCAAAGCCCGCGATAAAAGCTATGCAATAGCTTAAAAATTAAACTTGTTAGACATGTAGGTAAATCTATATCTATACTAAATGTTTAAGCTAGTACTTACAAACTAATGAATGTAACGTTAGTAGGTATATCTATAGCTAGTAGTAATAAAGCTGAAGAGTTTGGGTTTTTGTTTGTTTGTTTAAAAACGCGCTAATCTCTGGAACTACCGGATCTGCAGTGCTATTCTGTAAAAATTTCACCGTGAATGTCATGGGAACCGTCATTACATGATAGGCGGAGTGGGGGGTGTTAGGTTTTTTCGTTACGGAATTTCTTGATTCGATCGCCGCGCTCAAAGCCCGCGATAAAAGCTATGCAATAGCTTAAAAAAAATTGCCAAATCAATGTAACAACCTTGCACAATTCAAGTAAGTTACAAATAACCTGTAAAAATAAGTTACATTTTTGTTTAGTATGTATCGGTACTTATGTATTATTGGTGTTAGCACGGAACTATTTCACTCTGTTCCCCGTACTAGAATAAACTTTATTACGGTGGAACAGTTTTCCTCGTTCTTTATAAATGTACCTATAATAACAGACTTGTGACAAACCTATACTCCATAGGTTTAGGTGGTTAAATAAAGGTAAACAAAAAAAAACCACGTGACGAGACAGCTGTCAAATAACCGACTAAACGTAATACCTGTCACTTCAGTTGTTATGCTACGTCACAGTTGTACTCTTCAATTTAGCAACGTTATACTTCGTTGACGTTTAGAAATTGGATTCTTTACAAAAACTCAAAAGTCATTTATTCAAACTAGGCTGATAATCAGCACTTTTCGAATCTCAAAATTACATTTTTATTGGCTCTGTTAGCATAGTTATTAGCATTACGTAATTAGTCAGCCTTTGTGCTGCTGTAAAATATGTGTGTGCAGCTATATGTAGGGCTTCGTACATGTTGGCGCAACACCGGTTATTGTTGTACTGTGAAGTTTTCTTTGAAATTGTACTGTTCGAGACGCGTCGCGCCGTCGTGTCCCGCTAGTCTGCGCGAGGCTTTATGTTTAGCGGTAAATGTGTTTTATATATTTGATGAATAAAAAATAAAGTTTAATAAAAAACTATAACCCGACTACGGGAAAATAAAAATGATCTAAAAAGTACGAAACAAGCAAATATTTCAGACAGAAATCAAGACATAGGTACAAAAATGGTCAAGGTAAAGCCGTGGTCGCATGCCTGTATACCATGTTGGTGCCAAGAACACCTACAAAATTATAATGGCATGCGACCACGGCTTTACCTTGACCATTTTTGTACCTATGTCTTGATTTCTGTCTGAAATATTTGCTTGTTTCGTACTTTTTAGATCATTTTTATTTTCCCGTAGTCGGGTTATAGTTTTTTATTAAACTTTATTTTTTATTTTATACTTTTCCGTTTTTACACTTGATAAACGTAAATAAGAATAGAGTAATACAATAGTTCAGTAATTAACCTATTTTAAATTCCAATAGCAGTGCATAGTGCTTTGGACGAAACCATAGAGCGATTTATTTCGACGCCAACACCATATATCGATATCGAGCTTCGAAGAAATCCAAAATATGAATATTTCGTTGTATTTGTTTTTCTTCATAAGAGTGGAATTACAAATCGGTACTACTTATTAAGATTTGATTAACTGCACGTTGGTAACATCTTGCGATACTACGTAGCGCAGTCTCACTTTTTCTTGTTTTTAACGATTTAAACATATTTGTTTACTTTGAAAATATAATATTATATACATATTTGTAATGTGCTCGTCAAGATCTTTCTTTTGATACCAAACATGTCATGATCATCCCATTTTAATTTTTTTCGAGGTTAGAAATTAACGTGTAAAGTCCACCAAATTAAATTTAGAGAAAAATTATATGGCCTATGTCACCTGGACCATTATTACAAATCTATTGATACCTCATTCATCAAAATCGGTTTAGTAGTTTAGGCGCTACGGTGGAACACACGTAAAAACAAACATACATACATACATACATACATACAAACATACATACATACAAACATACATACATAGACTGCTAAAATCATAACCCTTCCTTTTGGCTTTGCCGTAGTCGGGTAAAAAGTACCTACGATATAAGAAGTTAAGAAATTGTATATGGGAGCTAAATCTGCCAACAAACTGCTTTGCAGTTTGGCAGAAGTAAACTTTATTGTAACCTGATGTCACCACAAAATAAACGCTTTTTTTTTTTTTTTTTTTTTTCAATAGACAGATTACAAAATCTTATAAATCAGACAAAAAAAATGTGCTCAAGCAGTAACATCTACGAAAAGTAGTTGAAGAATAAACGATAAAGTTTAACATACATTAATAAAAGAGGAAACTGTGGTAAAACACTAAAATAAATTTAATTTAGTTTTATTGTTTTTTTAACAAGAAAGTGTCATCTATAAAAACCCTTTTTACGTTTTTTTTACCTTTTTTTAACTACCTAAACCTATGGAGTATAAGATAATTGCAGTCAACAAGATGGCATTAAGTAAAATTCACTCTGGCGCGGTTCATTTATTGAAATGCCCCTCCCTACGCGCCCATCAGAGTATAAAGCTAAGCATATGCTGAGACGCAGGTGACGCAGGTTCACGCAGCGCAGGGCAGAGCAGATTTTGTAATGCATGAACGTACTGACAGCTGCGTAACCTGCGGTGCTGGCACGTGTGACGCAGACATATGTCTGTCCTGCTCTGCGTCTCGTTGTAGAGCCGGCATAGATTTCTGCGCAACGCGTGCAGGTCTTCACTTGTTTTTTACCACTGATTCATAATTTCGTTTCATTGATAGATTGTTTGTACTAGCTAGGACGCGAATGTGTCTGTGTAGCTGCGTCGCAGCATACGCTCGTGGCCTATGTCTGCCTCGCCTGCCCTACCCTGCAAAATCTGTACTGTGCTATGCTGCGTCACCTGCGTCTCAGCATACGCTTAGCCTAACAATTAAACATTTCAGTTCTAGTCAAACTTTTAATTAATAAATTGGTGGGATAACTGAGTTTATTGTTATTTCAATAAAAGTGCTGTTTAACTTTCGAAACCCCTCAGACCGCAATAACATAACATAACATCACATCCGTATTCCCCGAAGGGTTAAGTAGAGGTATAGTACCCTCAAACCGCAGTGAAAAAAAACAAAACTTAGCTAAAACAGTATAAATCACGGCCACAGCTTGCGTACCCCTGGCGCGATACCCCCGAGTCGTCCCGTAACCTCCCACCTATCTATCTTAGCGCTAAACGCCCATAACACGACAGATAAACCCGTTATCAGCGACGTGATTTTAAAAAATAATATACATACATACTATACGTATTTATTAAGATACAGTATAGTAGATATGTAATTGAATGGAGGCCAAAGAATAGTTGGAATAATTAAGTGAGGGATGATTTGAATGAAATGTAATGATGAATGATAGTGTGCTGGCTGACTGGAAAGTATGGAAGAGCAAATCATCTGCTGGTGGAAGTACGAAAAAGTAAGTACAGCAAGGGTAGTATGACAACCATAGAAACGAGTTTTCTACGGGTTTCGTCGACGGAAAAATAGACAAAATGACAGATTTTGATTATTTATCTGTCATTGTGTCTATTCTTCTGTCGACTCGTTTCTATTGAAGTCAAATCAAAATCAAATCAACATTTTATTTGTGGTCGTTCACAGCTACATAAGTTCAAAAACTGTGTTGCAGCTATAAGTGTCCACCTCCGAGGGGAGAAGTCAGCGTTTCAACATTTATAATACCAAAACAATAAAAATAGTTACCATGGAACAACAATTTCTACCGTAAAGTTGTATTGCTGTATTCTGGTTACAAAACATGTTGAAATCTCTAATTTCTGTCAATGTTCCATACAATTTTTGACAGGAACTAGAGATTTCAATATGTTTTGTTGTGAATGTTTCGCCAGTGCAAACGCACAGTTTGAAGTAGTGTATTCACGCTCATGAAACGTTTCAGCTTTTTTATAGGATGGCAACGTATTTGTGGTGGCAGTGACCACTTAAGACCACACCGAGCTTTTTAGTGTGCCGGGTAGCGGAGAAGCGTGGCGGCTTTGGCTAAGAATGGGCAGTTCGAGCGCTATTTTAGGTATTTCTTTCGTATTATTAAAACACTAGCTTGTGCCAGCGACTTCGTCTGTGAACCTATAACCTTCCTCAAGAATTGGGCTATCCAAAACAAAAAGAATTTTTCAAATCTGACTGGCAGTTCCGGAGATTACCCTCTACATACAAACAAACAAATAAACAACCAAACAAACAAATTTAAGCTCTTTATAATATTAGTATGGAAGTATAAAAATATACATTTTGAACATTTTAAATGTAAACATGTAGTTTTGTTGTTATTAAAAACAGGTGGCCTTCTGTGAAATATTTACACCGTACTAATGATTTTTTTTGTTTTCAGTTTTTTTTTTATTAGCCTACACTGTCCCACTGCTGAGCAAAGGCCTCCCCCAAATCCTTCCATGCATTCTTTTTCAAGGCCACTTCCATCCAACCCTTGCGATACGCGTCTAGGTCGTCTCGCCACCTCTTCTTGGGCCGACCTCGGCGCCGCCATCCATCCTCAGGCACCCACCGTGT
This sequence comes from Agrochola lychnidis, assembly GCA_963680765.1. Taxonomy (NCBI): domain Eukaryota; kingdom Metazoa; phylum Arthropoda; class Insecta; order Lepidoptera; family Noctuidae; genus Agrochola; species Agrochola lychnidis. The sequence goes on along the minus strand of OY796869.1, from coordinate 13,635,042 downwards.
GGAGACTGTTGCCCAACGGTCACGATGCATGCGGCTGACATGACCCGCTTAATTCCATTTTAGCTTGACAGCCTTTTTGCCTACGTCTAAGATCCCCGTTTTTTAGAAATTACTTTGAATATTTTTTTTCAATCGAGGAAACAATTTTTTTCGTATTTCTAAAGTATATAATACCTAGAGTGAATGCTTAAATATGTTACATATTAATTGCACTAATGGTTATAATAACGTTGCAACAATGAATGATCGTTTCATTCCTTGTGCAATTATTTTACAAAATCCTCGTTGCGCTCCAAACAATCAGGCTGCTAACGTACCCAGGTAGGCCGCTGCAAACACAATCTGTTGAAGTGGGGGATTACTCAATAATATCTAATGCATGTGCGGTGCTTCTGATTAGACCATGTCTCACTTGCTGGAGTGTCCTAAGTGCCCGTTGACTTACACTAAAGAAAAAAGAGCACCACTGATGCCGCAATCAACGTGGCCACCTACTGGGCCATAAGAATACCACAAAAGGTACCATGGACACGAAAAGAAGAAAAAGAAGAACAATCAGGCGGGCCATTGACTTGTTTCAGCCAGAAATATATTTAAAAAAAATACAAATTTTCCACAAAAGTTGATTGTTGCTGTCATGCAACATGATAAAAGTGCAAAGTTTAAGTCCCCTTAACTAAATTCTACACAAATCTAAATTCTCTTAGGTATTTAGTCTGATTCATGAGTCATAAGTTCATAACAGTCTGAAGCAAACAGTCAGAGGTGACCTTAACTTTATTTCTGGCATTAAAAAAATACAAATGTAGTATAAAAATACAAATGTAACCATCCAAAATAATCCACGGGTCACTGCAATCAAATGATACGACTGCACGATTATAAAAGTTGCGTAAACCCACAAATATATTTTAAGCACTTACTTTGTTTTCTGTATTTCAACTATGCAGTCCACTATCTTTTTTAACCGACTTCCAAAAAGGAGGAGGTTATATGTTCGTCGCGTATGTTTGTTTATTTTTTTTTATGTGTGTCCACCGTTTTCTCCGTCAATTGTGGACCGATTTTGAAAATTATTTTTTTGTTTGAAAGGGTGTGCTCTCGAATTGGTCCCATATAAATTTTATTAACTTTGCTTTGATAGTTTTTGAGTTAGCTACAAAATACGTATTTTTTTCCCACTTAGTATGTAGATGATTTGATAAGTTTCTGTCACTGGTAGCAGGTAGTGGTATTCGAATGTGTGTGGGGTAGGTACCACAACAAAAAAGTGAAATTTTTTTTTTTTTTTTTGTAAAAAGTTTTTTACTTTGTAGTGTTTTTTTTGGAAGTCGGTTGTTTTTTTTTTTTTGTAAAAAGTTTTACTCTATTCGTAACAAAAACACAGCATACAGTAAATCTAAAACAAGCAATAATTCATGTAGATATTTTTCCCAGATTATCCGAGAATTTTCACGTATTATAATGCTACAATATTATACGACGCACAATTTGCCACTGGATTGTTTTCACAAATTCTTTAAAGTTGAATATCCTCTTGTCATGATTTCCAAATATTAATAAGATTTAGTGATTTTAAATACTAAACATAAAATTAAAAGTATGTGATTTGCCTCAAATGATTTTTGCATCAGTGTAATCATGAAGTTTAAAAGTATCTCATTTGTTAGTTACCGTAAAAGTACTGGTTTTTTAACGGAACGGAATTGGAAACATGATGTTTGGAGTATCGCTTAGCTTCTAAAGCAGTTCGGTTTGAGCCTCGAGGTGAAAACCTAAAGAGGAAGAGAAAGAGGAAACCTAAAGGTGTCTTCAAGAAGTCTAAAGTCTATAACGTTATTATATTAAGTACCAAATTAAATAGTTTGTTAAATAATGCCAAAAGTGTACAAGTTTTTAAATATGTAAGATTATAAAATACAGAAATATTAGTACTGAAATGGTGTATCACTACACTCTTCATTAAAAACACAGCAATACTGAACATAAATTAGCCCAGTTTCTGAACTTTTCCGGGAATTTTCACACGCTAAGTGCTAGAATATCATACACCTCATCTCATGCACACTTTGTGGCTCCCCCCTGTGCCGTTTACACTTATCTAAGGTGACCGAGCGGGCCTGCATGGCCCGCCCCATTCATTATCTTCTGGTACAAACAATAACTTTTTTATCTTACCCTATAGACGCGATAAGCTGGGATATTTTTAAGTTTTTCTAGTAATTCCATTGTTTTGCAGATAAGGGGTGTGTTTTTGTCTGCGGTTTAAAAAATGTAATGGTTTATTATTGTGTTTAGAAATATTTCATGATTGATTGTGTATGTGTAACTAAACGGTGATTGTGTTGGCAGTGTTGGTAGTAGAGGAAACGCCCGGGTGTCACCATTGTTTGGATCGCCCGGAGGACACGGTGGACCATACGGTGATCTGCCCGGTTTGGGCGGAGCATCGCCGTGTCCTCGTGGAGACGATCGGCGGCGGTGATCTCTCGCGTCTGGCCCTGGTTCAGGCCATGGTACGGAGCGAGAGGAAATGGCAGGCCGTCACTTCCTTCTGCGAAGCGGTAATGATCGCGAAGGAGGAGGCGAAACGCGTGAGGTAGAGGAAAATTTCGCGCCCTCACGCCCCTAACCGCCGCAGGAGGAGACACCCAGAGCGTCGGGAATCGCAAGCCGATTTCCGGCCACCGAAGGCGTGGGCTTGCGGATGGTGAGCAATGGGTAGCTCGCTGTCCGATAAGGACCAGGCCTGGGTTGACGGCGCGTTGTGTTCCACGCACGCCTCAATGAGATGTCAGCAGAATTGACGGGGTCCGCTAGGGCCAATGCCTGCTGGGGGTTCGAAGAAAACCGATAGGGAAATCGTGGCCCCCGGCAACAGGGCAACCGAAGGAACACGGGTGGGTTTTAGTCAGTAAGAGTCTGACACGCCCTCCTGCTCTGCCCAGAGCGGGAGAAGTTATTTGATAATTTCCCAAGCAAAAAAAAAAGTGTTTGTAGTCACAGCTTGTGCGATTTCGCGATTTCTTCAAACTTTAAGGATCTTTTATAGTCTTCTTTTTTAAAATTTTCAACAATTTTATATTCAACTGCGTAAAATGATAAATATATAATGATTTTCACTTCAAATGAGTGTGAAGTTCGTTTGGTTGCTGGTCAATAATGAAAAGAATAAGTAGGTATTATACCTTTCTTGCATTCATTCATTTTTTAACCAAGCTGACCCGACAGACATTGTCCTGTCTAAACAATAATTTATACAAAAATCCCATAGAAAAAGGACACACAGCTTTTCCCGAATTTGAACATTTTCCGGGGAAATTTTAAAAATTTTCTTTACTTTAAAACCTTATTCGTAGGTACTATTACGAAAATCTATACATATAATAAAATCGTAGCGAAGTCAAAACTGTACATTGAATATTTTTGAAAAAAAGTAATTGCTACGAGGTCTAGGATCGATTCTAATGCCGAAAATATATTTTTTAGAATTTTTGTCTGTTTGTCTGTTTGTCTGTATGTATGTTCCAGCATGGCGCAAATTCTACCGGACAGATTCTGTTAAAATTTTGCATAGATATTCCCTGTGTGTCTGGTCAAACTATAGGGTATAAACTATCACGCTATTTACTATGGGGGACGAGCAATATTACATTATGTTGTATTTTTATGTTCTAGCATGACGCAAATTCTACCGGATAGATTCTGTTAAAATTTTGCATAGGTGTTCCCAATAAGTCTGGTCAAACTATAGGGTATAAACTATCACGCTATTTACTATGGGGGACGAGCAATATTATATTATGTTCGTATTTTTGGAAAAAGCGCGCCAAAATTTTAGGATATTGTAAATGGTTATCGATTAAACTTTTTAAATGATTATCATCACGCTATACCTTTATGGAACTAAGCAGTCAATCATGAAATATATAGGAACGGCTATTTTAGACAAGTTTCAACAAAGCAATTAGCTCAACGGTTGGGCGGTTGCTTTGCAAACATGGGGTTATAAGTTCGATTCCCACCTACGGTTTTTTTTCTATTTTTTCACATTTTGTTATACGATTATTATTTTTTTTGATTATGTACCTATAATCTATAGATATAATGAAATCGTAGCGAAGTTATTTTTTTTTAAAGAAAGTTATTGCTACGAGGTCTGGGATCGATTCTTATGCGGAAAATAAAGTTTTTAAAATGTTTGTCTGTACCAACTGTAGGGCATAAACTATCACGCTATTTGCTATGGGGGATGAGCAATATTACATCATGTTCGTATTTTTCTCTGCAAATTGTAAAAGGACGCGCCAAAAGGTTGGGATATTGTAGATAGGTAGTTACCGATTTAACTTTTTAAATGATTATCATCACGCTACCTTTTATATAGGAACGGCTATTTTAGCTAACTTTCAACAAAGCGAATAAGTAAGGGGTTGGACGAATGATTTGAAGTCCTGAGGGCCTACCACCAGCTCAAAAGCAGTATTATTTTAATATTACTTTAGTTTACTTCAGTGTGGGAAAGAGATGAAGCTCTACAGGATGAATAGCTCCATCTCTTTCTCCCACTGAAGTAACATTAAAATAATACTGCTTTATGAGCTGGTGGTAGGCCGCCCAGGGTAGTACCTAAGTTCGATTTACATCTGTTTTTTTAAACTCTTTTTGTAAAACGATTTTTTTTTTTTGGATTGTGTATGTAATATTTCATAGAATGTATTAATTCACAAAAAATGGAAAACTTCGTAAGCTATGGGAAACTACTAACTTACAAGTACTTTACAGTCACAAAACATTCAAGGTTGTATTCTGATAATTTTAGAGCAAAAGACTGTAGGAATAAAATGTTTTTTTTTTCAGATTTTGACAGCAGATTTGTCCAAGCGATTTTAAAATATGTATGTGTGTGGATCTTCTGTAATCGCTGCCACACTGCTTCCTGGTGGCAAAACAGCGCACGTCATGTTTAAGATTCCCATCGATTTAGAGAGCAACGAAACGCCTGTTTGTGGGGTGTCACGCAACAGTAACAAGGGATGTGTGCTTAGGGGATTGCGCTTCGTCGTATGGGATGAATTCACTATGGCAAAAAGGAAAGCAGTGGAAACTGTAAACAGAACCCTGCAGGACATCCGCAGAAACCAAGATATGATGGGTGGTGTCACAGTTTTGACAAAAAAAGTGAATACTTCGTTGAAAAGGTTGACTCTATGGTCGAGAGTTCATAAACTGCGCTTGACCATCATCATACGAGCTGGGCTTGGCGGTAATTCAAATGCTCAAGTATTCTCCGATGTTCTTCTAAAAGTTGGTGAAAGCACTCTACCAGAGACTCTTGGTAGAGTAGATCCCACTTTAGAAGATCTTATTCGTCTGATATCCTCGTATATCAGTCAAATACCGTACCAAGAGAATTCTTAGGCGTGTTTCCGTTTTAACTCCAAAGATGATCAAGCTGCAGCGATCAACCACAGTATTCTCTCACAAATTGAAGGGAGTGAAGTGATATACACCTCCATTAATACTGATGTGGAGGAAGATGATGCCAAATATCACCCCGTAGAATTTCTCAATTCACAAATGGCAAGTGGACTTCCGGTTGTATATCTGTGTAACGGAAACCAGCTCAAAGTCATGTCTTTGCAGAGAAACGTCATCGAGGTGGAAATTCTAACAGGTTGTGGCGATGGTGAGACAGTGTTTATAGCGCGTATAAAGTACAAATTCCCCATAATTACCAGTTAAAGCGCGTGCAGTTCTCTGGGAGTGTATGCTTTGCGATCAACAAGTCACAGGGGCCGACACTGAAGGCTGAAGGCTGCGGGTGTCGACCTCAGGATAAGCTGCTTCTCACACGGACAACTGTTACGTCGCTTGCTCCCGAGTCACTATTCCTGACTCTCTGTATATTTTGGCTTCTGAGAATAAAACTACAAACGTAGTATACAGGGAAGTTTTATAAAAATATGGCTATTATTGTAGTATATTGTGATGTCTTACGATTTCCATGCGAACGAAGTCGCGGGCAGAAGCTAGTTTTAAAATAAAAATACCCAAATCAATCCAGCCGTTCTCAAGTGATGCGCTTACAAACGTGAAGCCAAAAGGGAGGGTTATTTTTATTTATAGAGATAGAAGATAACAAGAGGCAAAATAAGAAAGTGATTTTCACATAAAATTTTAAGTCTCCAAAGACAATTTTGGCTTAACAGTATATTTTTGCGCAATGGTGGCCCAGTGGTAACGGCCGCGACTTACGAGTTGTAGATCGTAGGGTCGAACCCAGACAGGCGCTTTACTTTGTGTAAATTATCTCATCACCACTGCTCTCAAAACGGTGAAGGAAAACATCGTGAGAAAACCGGCATGTCCTAGAACCGAAAATTCGAAGACATGTGACATCTACCAACCCGCACTGGGCCCGCGTGGTGGATTACGGCCCACTCCCTCTCACTGAGAGGAGGCCTGTGTCCCAGCAGTGGGAACATTTATAGGCTGATGATGATGATGATGATGAGTACATTTTTATTTCTCAAGGACTGACGCTTGTAATAAGCATGTATGTAATAATGATATCTATCAGGAAACTACATTTACCGTGGAAATAATATTCCAGCCACTATATCTCAAAGAGAGCATTATTTATCTAAGTGAGTGATGGGAACTGGAATATCTTTAGCTATCAGGTTTCGAACGTGTAGGTAGTATTCTCTTATGATTTCTTTGCCGAAATAATGCTCAGATCTCGTGAAATAAGCATGTGAGCAAAATGTTTTAAAAGTGAAAATAAATATTGGTTTTACAGTTTTTAACACAGCTAACTATTTACATTAGGTACTAAATTAAAAGACTGACTAACTATCTGTACAAATAAAAATAGTAAAAACAAAACGAAACTTAGGCGTCGAAGTATTTATTCGTCCGCATCGCTGTCGTCCGGAAACGTGCCCAGAAAGAAAGAAAGAAAATAAATTTATTTGACACAGGTTAAGGCACACAGTTTTCAAAAACAAAAGAAGACTGGAAGCATTGCCACGTTGAATGTCAATGCTAATTCTTTGGCCAAAGAACGAGCCAGCCCTCTGATCACGTGAAGTGTCGACCAGTCAACTTAAAAAGGAGACGCGCACTCGGGCCCCATGAACAGAGCAATATTGGCTGTGTTTTTAGTACTTATTTAATCAAGTTCAGCTACATATCATGGCATGTACGAAATATAATGTCAGTCCACAAAATATAAGGTTGTGTTTGCATTATAAGTTACTTGACGTTGCGTTTACGGCGCGTAGATGTTGCGTTAGCGTGGCCTAGATCTATTTTAAGATTGTTAGGACAATAACGTCGCGTTTCCTTTTGATTTGCGTAGGGCACGTGAGGTGCAAAGGATACCTAAAGATCTAAGTAAATAATAATAATACGAGCCTATTATTGTCCCACTGCAGGGAAAAGGCCTCTTCTCAACCAGAGAAGGCACGAGCATTGACCACCACGCTTGCTCAAGATGGGTTGGCGATTTCAGACTTATATTAACTATAAGTCCTAGTGCTATTCCGTAAAAATATCACCGTGAAAACTGAGGTGAAGTGAGTTTGAAGTGAGCATCAATGCCTAGCATCAGAAGGAATGACAGCTCACTTCCCCTAAGTTTCCACGGTGAGATTCTTACAGAATAGAGTGGTTGGTGTAGGTGTGATGATAAAAATATTACACCTACATCTTGACAAGATATTTTGAACCACCATTTATTTTGATGAACTAGAATAATAAGTTCTAAATTAAATCGAAAGAATGCATCAATCAGTTTTGTGCTGAACTTGCACTTATTTATGAAGTCAGATATTATTATTATCATTGGCGCAGTATAGCAGATAATTATAATTGGATTGGATTACCGTGTAAACATGACATTTATGAACAGGAAAAATAATATTATGATCAAATGTTTAAAAGCTGCCAGTGTGTCCTTAGTGCTACCGGACAAAGTGTACCTAAATAATATTAAATTATAGATTGTGCAATCCACGAAGACGCGCCCCACTCCGCTCCGATCCGTACTAAAGTACAGCTTACAGTAGTGCTATTCTGTAAAAATCTCACCGTGATAACTTAGGTAAAGTGAGCTGCCAATAGTGTCAATCCTTAGCAACTGACAGCTCACTCCACGCTCACTTTACCTAAGATAACACTGTGAGATGGTTACAGAATAGCATGGCAGTACAGTAGTTGCGGAGTGGGGCGCGTCTTCGTGGATTGCACAATCTGTATTTTGATGCTGTAAGAATTGAATCAAAAAGATTTTCAACAGGTTTTTGCAAATCTCTGTTGGACAGCTGATTAGCTTATATTAGTTGATATAATCAATTTATTGATTGCTGATTTATTCATTTTCCAAATTCACCTTTTAGTAAATAAAAGATCAAAGTGAACTATGACTCTAAACTGCCGTGCCTGTGTCTTGTCAACAGTCAAAAACCTCTGCATAATTATTATTATTTAGGGTAAATTCGTTAGAGATGGCCGTACGGAAGAGTTGGCCAATAAGTATATTTTGCTCATTTATTTACAAGGTGGCGCTGTATTTGAATTAATACACTTCGTGCGCCACCACGAATAATATCCAAACAAAACATTGCGCAAAAATAAGTAAAAAAGTAAGTAAATTGGCCTTAATTGAATTTAGTAGTTGTGAAATTTTATAGTAGGTTCGTATACCATCCGGAAATACTAATATTTTTATTATTTACTAGCTTCTGCCCGCGACTTCGTTCGCATGGAAATCGTAAGACATCACAATATACTACAATAACAGCCACATTTTTATAAAACTTCCCTGTATACTACGTTTGTAGTTTTATTCTCAGCAGCCAAAATATACAGAGAGTCAGGAATGGTGACTCGGGAGCAAGCGACGTAACAGTTGTCCGTGTGAGAAGCAGCTTATCCTGAGGTCGACACCCGCAGCCTTCAGCCTTCAGTGTTGGCCCCTGTGACTTGTTGATCGCAAAGCATACACTCCCAGAGAACTGCACGCGCTTTAACTGGTAATTATGGGGAATTTATACTTTATACGCGCTATAAACACTGTCTCACTATCGCCACAACCTGTTAGAATTTCCACCTCGATGACGTTTCTCTGCAAAGACATGACTTTGAGCTGGTTTCCGTTACACAGATATACAACCGGAAGTCCACTTGCCATTTGCGAATTGAGAAATTCTACGGGGTGATATTTGGCATCATCTTCCTCCACATCAGTATTAATGGAGGTGTATATCACTTCACTCCCTTCAATTTGTGAGAGAATACTGTGGTTGATCGCTGCAGCTTGATCATCTTCGGAGTTAAAACGGAAACACGCCTAAGAATTCAATTGGTACGGTATTTAACTGATATCCCCGTATATCCGCAATCCCCTAAGCACACATCCCTTGTTACTGTTGCGTGACACCCCACAAACAGGCGTTTCGTTGCTCTCTAAATCGATGGAAATCGTAAACATGACGTGCGCTGTTTTGCCACCAGGAAGAAGTGTGGCAGCGATTCCAGAAGATCCACACACATACATATTTTAAAATCGCTAGGACAAATCTGCTGTCAAAATCTGTAAAAAAACATTTTATTCCTACAGTCTTTTGCTCTAAAAGGATCAGAATACAACCTTGAATATTTTGTGACTGTAAAGTAGGTACTTGTAACTTAGTAGTTTCCCATAGCTTACAAAGTTTTCCATTTTTTGTGAATTAATACATTCTATGAACTATTACATACACACTCCAAAAAAAAAATCGTTTAATAAAAAGAGTTAATCGAACTTAGGTACTACCCCGGGCGGCCTACCACCAGCTCATGAAGCAGTATTATTTTAATGTTACTTGAGTGGGAGAAAGAGATGGAGCTATACATCCTGTAGAGCTTCATCTCTTTCCCACACTGAAGTAAACTAAAGTAATATTAAAATAATACTGCTTTTGAGCTGGTGGTAGGCCCTCAGGACTTCAAATCATTCGTCCAACCGCTTACTTATTCGCTTTGTTGAAAGTTAGCTGGAATAGCCGTTCCTATATAAAAGGTAGCGTGATGATAATCATTTAAAAAGTTAAATCGGTAACTACCTATCTACAATATCCCAACTTTATGGCGCGTCCTTTTACAATTTGCAGAGAAAAATACGAACATGATGTAATATTGCTCATCCCCCATAGCAAATAGCGTGATAGTTTATGCCCTACGGTTGGTACAGACAAACATTCTAAAAACTTTATTTTCCGCATAAGAATCGATCCCAGACCTCGTAGCAATAACTTTCTTTAAAAAAATTAACTTCGTTACGATTTTATTATATCTATAGATTATAGGTACATAATCAAAAAAAATAATAATCGTATAACAAAATGTGAAAAAAATGAAAAAAACCGTAGGTGGGAATCGAACTTACAACCCCATGTTTGCAAAGCAACCGCCCAACCGTTGAGATTATTGCTTTGTTGAAACTTGTCTAAAATAGCCGTTCCTATATATTTCATGATTTGTGTTTTTGGGAGTGTATTGTGTTTGGTGTATATTTTTCTTCGTTTTAACCTCAAAATGGGAAAGTAATTGTAATTCGTAAGTTTAAAAATTGAGCTGGCCATCTTACCCGGACAAAAAGGAGAGATGGTCATATAACGACTGTCAAACAAATAGAAAGAAGGTCTGAAAGTAACACTAGAAAGGCGAAATCAATATTATATGATACATCTGGTGAAGAAGACGCAGAAGATGAAGCTGATAATTGTGCTGGATGTAGCGAAAAATATTACAAAACCCGTCGCATGAAGATTGGCTTCAATGTTCGATCTGTAATCTGTACCCCACTTGAGAATTGTACACCTTTTGATGACATATGCTCTAAATGTGGATAGAAGAAGAAAAAGGAGCTCCAGCAAGCATAAATCAAAGAAAAGGGGAAAGGCAGAGGCAAATCTAGTGCCGGCCATCTGTCCCGTACCACTACGGCCATCACTACCGTATGTACCGGGTGAGACGGCTAGTTATGTTTTTTTTTTAATAATTTTTTTATGGATGTTCCTCATATTATAAAAATATCTTTATGCTAATTTTCGAAAGACTGATTGTTGTTGATTTTCTTAAAAATAAAAGTCTATTTGTGATCTCAATATTTTCAGTTTTATTTAACCCTAAAAAAACTATGGCCATCTCTAACGAATTTACCCTATAAGTACTTATTTTCTACTTTTGGAATCCCAGCTTTTGACAAAGGCCACCGTCGAAGGATAGGCCGTTCAATTAAGGCGACGATAACCGAGTTTTAATAATTTTATACTGAAGATCACGTCTAAACGAGGAGTGCTAATGATTTAGAAAAAAATATGCTAAATTAGAGCATTTTTTAATGACTTAATATAGAATATTTTAGACTATGATTATATGACATAGTGAAATTAATTTGTAAAGTTATGTCTAACGCGGATAAAAAACTGAGAATCACGCAAAATCTATCAAACTTATTTTTCTGCAACTTTCACAATTTTAAAGATAATTTAATTATTGATCTTTTAATATACGTATTTTATTAAAATACTTTTTGTTTCATGTATAATAAATTAATAATGCGTCTAATTTAGGACAGCGCTCCTTAATTGGCTAGTCCTATTACTGGCTGGACGTACGACGCGTTGCGTGAGGTCAGTACAGAACACGCAAGCTAACAACTCAAAGTCATTGGCATATATCTGCATCTTAATGAATAGCTTGCAGTCCATGGTGCTCATCGTAACCAGATAACTGCATGTTCACCCATCGATCGTGTGTAGCTTGCATGTGCGTACGCACGTACGCCACATACCCTTATCTTTTTGCATAGGATTTTTTATTAAAGGCCTGGCTGCCATAGTTTACGGATTGCATTAAACTTACTGTATGTACACTAATTAAATATTATTACTAGCTTTTGTCCGCGGATTCACCCACGTGGAGGTCGGAAATTATCCCACGGAAACCTATGTATTACCTGGATAAAAAGTATTCTATATTCCAAAACCAGGACTCAAAGAAATTTTCTGTAGAAGAGCATTGTGATGTTTTTTAGAGTAATAATAATAATAGGTGGCAGGCAACCTATTATCACCTGTTTTGCTTATTATGAGCATAACAGGTGATAAAATACATTAATTAAAAATAAGCAACAAAGTCCAGTATCAATGTTTATTAAAAGAAAAAAATAGTGAATTTAATTTTAATAAACACCGCTATCTGCTGTCGGTACCTACAGTCGTAAAGGAGATTAGAAAGTCAAGAGATATTGGAAAATGAGTATTAAAATAAATTGTGATATTGATTTGTAGTCGCAGGCAGGCTCCTACATAAATTGATAAATCATAAGAGTACTTGCGAATAGGTATTATAAAATAATGAACACGCGTCGCGTCTCTAGTAGAACAAACAATATTGAGACACGAAGCAGCAAAATTCGATCTAGAGGAATGTGACCGCATTTCTTTAGATCGAATTTTGTTGCTTCGTGTCTCAATACGAAACTTTATAAAAAGGTATTAGAAAATTCTAGACACACTTAACGAGGGTCTTTACTAGCCGTTATTCATAATTCCTTCTCAGTCACGAGATAATATATTTTTTAAGGAGTGGCGCTAGTGGACCATTGGGCGTCCCCTTAAGGCGACGATAACCGACTTTTAATGATTTTATACTGAAGGTGACGTCTAAACGAGTAGTACTAATGATTTGGAAAAAATATATGTTAAATGAGAGCATTTTTTTTAAATATTTTACTATAGGCATATTTTGGATTATAGTATTTATATTACATAGTGAAATGAATTTGTAAAGTTATGTCTGATGTAGATCTGATGTAGAGAATGACACAAAATCTATCAAGCGTATTTTTCTGAAACTTTCACCTTTTTAAAGATAATTTAATAATTGATCTTTTAGTATACGTGTTTTATTAAAATACCTTTTGTTTTACGTATAATGAATTAATAATCCGTGTAATTTGGGACTGTGTGTGTGTGATTTGCCATTGTGTGTGGTTCAGACAGGAGAGTGAATTTGGGGTCTGTTGAACCCCATGCGACTAATTTGGTAATAAAATTTTGTCCAAGATCGAAGTACATAAAAACTGAAACTTCGTGCCATGTGTGCCATCACAACGTGTTGAATGAGCACCTGTCTGTTATTATTCAAGAATTGCTGGGAAGAAATCAAATACTTATACACTAAGATATTTATTAATGAGTTACTTTACTTATTTTTCATTAGGAGGAAGAACTCGTGGTTTAGTACTAACAGCACGGGTCGATCGATCAGGTTAAGCCTACCGGGGTTGGTCAATGGATGGGTGACCATGTCTGCATACCGAGACTCCTCCATGCAAGCACGTTAAGCCGTTGGTCCCAGCTGTCATTCGTGGATCTTTGACAGTAGTTACGGGTCGTCAGAAGCCCGAAAGTCTAACAACCAGTTACCAAGGGGTATCGTATTACCTAGTTACTGGGTTGTGGAGGTCAGATAGGCAGTCGCTCTATGTAAAATACTGGTATTCAGCTGCATCAGGATAGACTAGAAGCCGAACTCAACATAGTTGGGAAAACGCTAGGTAGATTTTTTAAACTTATTTTTCATTCGAAAGAAAATAGTATTCAAGTTTTCTTGTTTTCATTACTATTGTTGGTCAAATAAAGCAGATTTTTTTTGAATTCCGTGTTTTATTAGTAATCAAAAATCGGGGTCTATTAGACCCCGCGCGACTGATAATGTAAATTTTGGCGTGAGTAATTTTAAGGGTTAAAATATCCACCACGAGGGGTCAAACTAGACAGGCTACTATTCTGACCACGACATCAGCGATTTCTATTAGTTCGTGCCAATATCAGAAGATCAAATCCCGTATTTTTAAGAACGTTCATATTCTAATCTCAGTCTCAATCCGTCATATTTCTAACTAGCTTCTGCCCGCGACTGCGTTCGCGTAAAATTTCAGTCCCCGACCCACCGCGGCGCATCGCATCGCCCGCTCGCCGTACTTCGTTTTCATTTAGCGTTTTTCTGAGTTTTTTTTTCGTTTTGCTCGGTTCCTAAGGGTTGTAGCGTGATGTTAAATAGCCTATCCTAAAGAATTGGGCTATGAAATGCAAAAATATTTTTTCAGATCTGATCCAGTAGTTCCAGAGATTAGCGCGTTCAAACAAACAAAAAAACAAAGTTTTCAGTTTTATTAATAGTATAGATATAGGTAGATTTACCTACTTGCCTGACAAGTTTTTTTTTTTACCTTTTGTAGCTGAGATGAAATTGTGACTAGATTTGAAACGTTTTCAATTACGGAAATTGAGGTATGATTTCAACAGCAAAGTGCCCGAATCGCACCTGAGCACTTCCACTAACCGCACTGAAACAAAATTTTTATAAGTGCGGTTCCGTAGAACAGTTTATGAATAGGTATTATTTTTATTCCCCAAACGGCACCTGCATACAGTATGTAGTGATGAGACGTATGTATTCAGGACATTTAACTAGGTTATAAAGTGCAAGAAACTATTTTACGCAAACTTAATAAGAAAATTGTTATTTTTATCATTAACGTAAATAGTATTTAAGTAAACTAGGTATAAAATAATGAATAAGGTTATAAAATTTTGTCATTATTTCAAAACTTCTAATGTTAAATATTGTTAAGAATTTTATTGTCCTACAATTACCATAAAATGTGAGCTCATGCCGCCTGTAATACAGGTTTATCCTAGTACAGGCATCTAACATTATAATACCTTTATAAATGATTTCTAAGATTTTATGTTAATATTTTACCAATTTTTAATACTGAATAAATATTTATTATTATTATTTTTTCGTTTTATTCATTTTTGTTCTTATTAAATTACATTTTTAAATATTTCTAAAAATAAAAGAATTAAAAAAACATTTAAAAATATAAAAAATAGAGGTCCGCCGGTGTCGGGAGCAGGGTCCAAGCTACCGGTGGTTAGGGCTGCAGAGACAGGAACCTCCTCACAATGCGAGCCGTATCGAGGAGTACTGCCTTCTTATTATTTTTTTATTACCAACTATAAAATAGAATACACCTCTGCTTTCCTCTTTAAATGAAACGGTCGTGAAGTGAGGTTATTATGAATCAATCACAAGCCCCGCCTCATGGTGTGATCGAAGTGTACGTGACGGCCCAGTGATCTAGTTACGTAAGTTATGTTTAGTCTAAGACAAGCCGCGGGGCCTTGACCCTTGCTTATCTGTTGCAGCGTACTATCTGCATACAAGCGCCTGGAAATAAGGTATTTTATGCTACAGTTGCAGTAAATTGAATTGGAATGACGAATAAAAAAATATTTTTTATCCGTCTTGTAGATTATAAAAAAATATTGGACACGTATTTTTTTTTTGCGTTATCAAAAGATTACGGTGAAACATTGAGTTAAAATGTGCCATGACGTCACAAATATGTAGATTTTATACTTACTTGTCATGTAGCCACCCCCACTCCCCAATTTTAATGCGTTTTATCCAAATGTTTTTTTATTAATATGATAAAGCAAAAAATACCAAATTGAGATGGATGTGTGGACTGACAAAAATGGATAAAGTAAGAAATGAGTATTTATGAGGAAATTTAAAAGTGGCGCCAGTGACAGAAAAGTTGAAAGGAAATCGTTTGGCCTGGTATGGGCATTTGATGAGGAGAGAAGAAACGCATGTGACTAAAAGAGTAATGAATATCCCATCAAAAACATAAATGTGAAAATGGGAGCCAAATTCCATAAATATGGTTGTCGACTTCGCCGACAAAAGAATTGAAATCTAAATGGGTGCCAAGTTCTGTAGATAATCCTGAAATTTATTTATAAGAACATGCAACTTTCTTAAATAAAATTAAAACACAAATTCTTGTTTTTTCTGCTATAACAATGTTTGCTATTTAAAAATATTACTTCTTAAATTTGAACAGTCGAATTATTTACACAAAGCACTTAGGATAAATTGAAGCTCAAGATTTGACTTGGCTAGTTTTTACATACAAGTTATCTTATATTTGGCTAATCAATTTATCATCTTTATATTTGTCTACAGTGTCGCGGTGCAAAAGAACTAAAACAAACAGGGTAACTTTTTTATGCTGGTGTGCATTACAGCTACGTCTTACACTCGCGCCACGTCATTGTGCTGTAATTTTACTTTTTTAGTGTGCGTGCATTAAGCGGCTAACAGTTGGACGCTATTTTTTTATCGAGTTTACAGCTTTGACTGTCTACCTAGGCATATTTAATTATTATTATTTAATTTTAAGTAGGCACTCAACATCAAATAAGTAATTCATGATGTGCTTACCTGTAAGAAATTTGTACACTAGTCTATAAGTTTATTGCATGTATCTCATATCTTTGTATCGGTGTACTTAATTGTTGGTGAGCCAAATAAATAAAGTAAAATATTCATATCTTTGTTCTTTATGTTATGCGCAAGTTACTGTTTCTTATTGTAACTGTTTACAGCTTTGACTGTCTACCTAGGCGTATTTATATATTTGTTCTTTATGTTATGCGCAAGTTACTGTTTCTTATTGTAACTGTAAGGTCAAAATATCTTCTTTCTCTAAAATTTCAGCTTGCTGGTAAAAACTAGCCAAGTCAAATCTTGAGCTTCAATTTATCCTAAGTGCTTTGTGTAAATAATTCGACTGTTCAAATTTAAGAAGTAATATTTTTAAATAGCAAACATTGTTATAGCAGAAAAAACAAGAATTTGTGTTTTAATTTTATTTAAGAAAGTTGCAACATGACATGACAAAACGACAAACGACATGTCAAAATTTTGTTCTGTATTATAAAATTAGTTTTAATTATTTTTAAGTATAATTATAGTGAAATAATATAACTAAATATAAAGTAACTGCATAAATACTCAGGATTATTGTTTTCCTGAAAATATTCTTAGTAAAACACAGTGTTTGGTTGCCCACCGTTACCGGTAACCTATCACGAACAGCTGATGTTCGACCTGCGGATTTAAAGGGGGAGTATTGTTACTTTTATTCTTTAATTACCACGCAGTCGTCTCATAGACTCTGTAACACGCTTTCATTGATACCTAGAATCACTTTTCTTAGTTGATTTGGAACTCAGCAGTGTGTCTAAGTCGCTTTGTTCACATTTATGATAACGAAACTTATGTAGTGAATTTTCGAAATAGTTTTAATCTATAGCATAATAGTATTAGAATACACAACAACAAGAACGTTGTTTACCGTTTTTGCATCATCTTTATGAAAAACTAAATTTTATTTTAATCTAGGCATCCTACCCACATAAGTAAAAGTCCTAAAATCATAAGAAAATAGAATCAATATAACTTAGTATTTGATCAAATCAAGTTGCAGTTCAATTATATTTAACAGCTTACCTCATTTCTCTATAAAGCAACACTAATTTCTCTCATTTTCCTTTCATTTCTAGCTTTCCTTTTTTGTTTATCTGTCTAAGTAGTTCTCACCGTTCCTTTAATTCTACTTTCAGTACTAATTCCTGAAACCATGCCTGTGATGACCCGTAAGGCTGTTGCTCAGGAGTTGGAGCTTAAATTGAGAACGGCCATTCAGGATCTTGAGGCTTCAAACAGTAAATGTCAACAGCTGTTACAGGAGATAGATGAAAGTGAGAAGGAAGTCGAGAAGGTCGTTTTCAAAAACACAGGCTTAAAACGGGAGCTAGTGGACCTTCATCAGCAATACCTGGTTGTTGTTGATGAACGGGACAAACTGCGGGTGGTCACAAATGGTTTCAACAACTGCAGTAACATATATGAGGAGGCTTTATGTAAGGTTAGGGACCTAGAAGAAGAATTAATTCATGCAAATGTACGAATTAATCATTTACAGAAACAAAAAGAATGTACTCAGGCTAAGGAAAATAATAACTTGTATAATGAATTATTAAACACTACTTGCAACCCACATTCCTTAATAACAATAGACCTTACAGAAGATTCGATAATGAAATATAATAATAGTAGTTATAAAGTAAGTCAAAATAAAATTAAGAAATATGCAAAGCTAAATAAAATCATTAATAAATGCAATAAATATAGAAAACAACAAAAACACAGTTCCAATAATATTAAACTAAGGAAGGAACGTGGTTTTCTGATAAATAAATTAAATAACTATAAAATTAAATTAGAAGACAGTAAGAACATTTATGAGTTTGACACTCAACAGTTACAGTCTGAAATTCAGGTTCTAGAAGCATCACTACAGTCACTCTACACTAAGTATGTGAGGTCTGAAAAACAAATTCAGGAGCACATCCTTGCTGCAAATGAGTTAGTGGAAATGTGCAATTCTAATGTAGTTAAAGTGGACCTGCTGACTCCCAGCAGCCCTCTATCATCATTGCATAGGAAATCCAATCTTGGCACTCTCCAACCTGAGGCAACGGAGGACCCGTACCAGTCAGGTAGTGCTCAGATCTCTATTCCGCATATAGATTTACCAGATGTTAAACAAGATCCATTGCAAGTAGTTCAGACAGAAATTAGTTCTCCCCCTTGTAATGGTAAAGTTTGTTACCGCTCCATTATGTTTTCTGATAGTTTTGGAAAAGGGTTAGGAAAATTACTTAGTGACAACCTGAGTCATTCTTCTGAAAACTATTGTAGGCCTCAGAATTCCTACAAACAAATAATGTCTTCAATAACTAGGAAGGACTATGATCCTAATGCCATTATTACTGTATTAATAGGTAATAGTTTTAATGTTAATAAAGATGATATTACTGATAGTGTCACCGAACTATTGAAGTTAAATTGTAAGAAAATAATTTTGTGTGCTTTTCCATATTTTGAGCACTTGTCAAACAGACAAAACAACTACATTCACATGTTAAATAATTACATGCATTTCTTAGTTAGTCACCATAGTGACAAGTTTATATTTTTTGACACCAACATTTTTGTTGATAAGCTCAGGTCGACTAGGGATACTGTGTATCTGCCCATTAGTTTTAGACGTCAAATAGCTAGGCTATTAGCTTTTAATATTAACCCAGACATAATTAGTATGTCGAAGTTTTATAGAATTAGTACCACAATTAGTAATAGTACTAATGTTAAGGTGGTTAGCACAATTAGTTTAAACTAGTTTGTAAGACAACAGAAGGTACCAATGACAGTATAATTAAACTTAATAACAAAAAGGTATTTTCTAGCACTAACATAGTTAACTGTACAAAAGGGGCTAAGCAGAAATCCTTGAAATTATTACATCAAAATATTCAAGGTTTTTCTTCCAAACAATTGGAAATTGAATTGTTTTTAGAAAAAACAATGTTTGACATTATATGTTTAACTGAGCATTGGTTAAAAGATTATGAAATGTTAATTAACTATGAGAATTATAGTGTGGCCAGTTGTTTTAACCGAAAATCAATGCTGCGTGGAGGTTCATTAATCTTAATTAAAAGTTGTATTAAATCAAAAACCCGTAATGACATAGTTGAACTGTCGGTTGAACATAGCATTGAACTGTCTTGTGTTGAGCTAGATAAGCATGTTATAGTGTGCGTTTACAGACCCCCAAATTATCAAAACTACTCTATTTTTGAGTCAGTAATGGAAGATGTTTTGGCAAAACTTGCAACTTGTAATAAATCAGTAATTATTTGTGGTGACTTTAACATTAATATTTTAGAAAATAATTCAAATACCGGTAGATTTTTAAATTTGTTCAAATCATTCAATTTGTCACATGTGTTTGTGGAACCGACCCGAATAACTACATCTACTGCTACATGTATTGATAATGTGTTTTGTTGCTGCGATTATTTAGATAAAGCCATAGTTAATTATCTCCCTTCGGATCACAGTGGTCAATCCGTAACTTTTGAGTCTAACATACCATTACAAAAAGTGCAGATCAAATTCAGACCAATAACAGCTGTTAATTTAAATAAATATAATAGCACTTTAGTTTGTAAGTTAAGTAATCAGGTCCTTACAATGAACAATGTTAATATTTTGTATAAAGAATTCTTTTCGTTAGTCCAATCCGAGTTCAATAATTGTTTTAAGAAGAACACTAAAACTATCAACCCTAAGTTTTTATTTAGTGACTGGGCAACTACAGGACTCAGGAAAAGTAGGGATAGACTTTTCGAGCTGTATGGCCTTAAGCCTTATATTAACACGGAAACTTTTAATAAGTATGTTGCTACTTACTCTAGAACTTTTAAGAACACTTGTAAGGCAGCTAAAGCCTTATACATTAGCAACAAGGTTAAATCAGCAGACAATAAAATACAGACGGTTTGGAAAATTATCAATAATGAAACGAACAGAAACAAAAAGCATAATTCTGATTATACACTGAAGACGTCATGTGGTGGTCTCATTTGCGATAGCAAAGAAGTTGCTCAAGAATTTGTAAATTTCTTTACCAGTATCCCACTTAAAACTACTGAAACCTTAAACTCCTCGCCCTCACTCTCTTTTGATTTATTAAGGGCCAACGTTTCAGCATGCCCGATTGAATTTAACTTTAAGCATATTAACCCCATAACGGTAATAAAAGCTTTTAAACAAATCAAGATCAAATTGACCGAAGATCTTTGGGGGATGTCCATTAAAGTCTGTACCTCCATAATTGAGACCATAGCGCCTTACTTAGCCTTAATATTTAATTTGTGTGTGGATCAAGGAGTCTTCCCGGATTTAATGAAATACAGTAAGGTAATACCACTTTTCAAATCCGGGGACAGTAAAGACACCAATAATTATAGACCCGTATCCGTGTTGCCGGTATTCAGCAAGGTGTTTGAAAAAGTAATGCTTAATCAAATGCTCAGTCATTTTAACACAAATAAAATCCTTCACGATCAACAGTATGGTTTCACCAAAGGACGTTGTACAACCGACGCTGGTGTAACCCTATTAAGACACATTTTTAACGCGTGGGAAGAGGCCCAAGATGCCATAGGGATCTTTTGTGACCTCTCCAAAGCATTTGATTGCGTCGATCACGAAACCTTACTCTTGAAACTAGAGCATTACGGACTTGGAAAACTTGCACTCAATTTAGTAAAATCTTATTTAAATGATAGACAACAGCAAGTTCAAATAAACGGTATCAATTCACTAGGTTTAAAAGTAAAATTAGGTGTGCCACAAGGCTCGATATTGGGTCCATTCCTCTTCTTAGTATACATTAATGATCTACTCCATTTATTAAAAAATCGACCACAAATGGTGTTATTTGCTGACGATACTTCTTTAATTTTTAAGGTAGATAGACGTGCTACAAATTTTAACGACGTAAATAACGCCCTACTGCAGGTCCAAAATTGGTTCACTGCTAATAATTTAGTATTAAATGGAAAAAAAACGAAGTGCATAAAATTTTCTTTACCAAATGTCAAAAGTAGTGATTGTGAGATAGTATTGAATCAAGAGAAACTAGAATTCGTTGATAAAACTATTTTCCTAGGGATCACGCTCGACTCAAGGCTGCAATGGGGTCCTCATTTAACATCTCTTGCAGGACGGCTAAGTTCAGCAGCATATGCTGTCAGAAAAATCCGTCAGTTTACTGATGTAGATACCGCGAGGCTAGTATATTTCAGCTACTTTCATAGTATCATGTCCTACGGTATTTTACTGTGGGGACGGGCTGCAGACATCGAGTCTATTTTTATTCTCCAGAAAAGAGCGATCAGAGCCATATATTGTCTCCGCAGGCGCGATTCTCTAAGGAAACTGTTTAAGGATATTAACATCATGACGGTACCTTGTCAATATATCTATGAAAACATCATGTACGTAAGAAAGAATTTACATCTTTTTAGCAAAAGAGGTGATAGACATAATTATAGTACTAGAAATAGGGACCTATTAGTTCAACCAGGTTTCAGACTGGCTAAAGTAGATTCATCTTTCATGGGATACTGTTTAAAATGTTACAATAAAATTCCTCCCCACATACTTCAACTGAATGAGACGAAATTCAAATCTTGTATAAAACGCACACTATGCAGGCAGGCATATTATACGTTGGGGGATTACATCACTGATAAAAATGCTTGGCTCAATGCTGGTCCTGCTCCACAACCACAACTAATTGATTAACATTTGCAAATACTGTTGGAGCTGCTGAAGATTGTAAGACCATCTTTGCATTGTATAAACTCAATCTCTTTTGTATTATATAATTGCATAGCACACTATGTGAGCACTATGTACTAAAGAGTTACCATTTACCGGGTAATATGTCTTGCATTGACTTGAATGTACCCTGGCGGCTGTGAGTATGTCATGCTCACTCAAATGTTTCGCTGATGGTGGCGCGTGTGTTGGATCATTTAGCTCCCTTCAAAATGGTTGAGCTGAATGGTGCTAATCCATGCGTCATGTTCGTGAACGGGCGCCGTCAGTTGGGACTGGTCATCTCTTAGCTGCCAGGGCTTATTTTTAATTTTTTTGAATTGTTCTTTTTTATCTTTTTACTACGGACGCTTCTCATGTGCACGTCTTTCTACATTGTTCTCACATGTATAATTTCAACATGAATAATGTAACCAATATTTTGTAACAATTTTTTATTTAAAAGAGTGTCCGTGGAGTTTCTTGCCCGTTCTTCTCCATAGGTACCTACTACGCTTTGGAATGGGCAACTAGCTTCATACCTATTTCTGACTGACCGATTCCTTGACAATTCAAAAGTGCCTGTAAATGGTTTAATTGAAATAAATGTTTTGAGTTTGAGTTTGAGTTTGAGTTTTGCATGTTCTTATAAATAAATTTCAGGATTATCTACAGAACTTGGCACCCATTTAGATTTCAATTCTTTTGTCGGCGAAGTCGACAACCATATTTATGGAATTTGGCTCCCATTTTCACATTTATGTTTTTGATGGGATATCATTACTTTTTGTAAAGAAATTATTATTATTCGTCAATCAAACGTGATCTATTAAATTCTTTTTGTAAATATGCGTAGCAATATTGTGTAAGAATGTAGGTATTTCTTTCGTGACAATTGTTACAATTTTCCGCAATGATGTCAGATCGCTGAGCCGGCGCGGCAAGTATTATTATTAAAAAAAACGTGTACAGTCGGGGAGCCTTATGTCGTATGGTATTTTACTGTGGGGTCGGGCTGCTGACATTGAATCCATCTTTATTTTGCAAAAGAGAGCTATCAGAGCCATTTATAATCTACGTCGCCGCGAATCTCTCAGGAAACTTTTTAAAAGGATTAATATTATGACGGTACCTTGCCAATTCATTTATGAAAATATTATGTATGTAAGGAAAAATCCACATCTCTTTAATAAAATAAGTGATAGACATAATTTTAATACTAGAAATAAAGATAAACTAGATCAACCATTTTTTAGATTATCTTAAGTACATACATCTTTTATGGGGTACTGTGTTAAATGTTACAACAAAATACCTTGTGACATTTTGCAATTAAATGAAAGAAAATTTAAAACTCATATTAAAAATACACTTTGTAAACAAGCATATTACAAATTAGAGGATTATATCCAAGATAAGAGTGCTTGGAAACATGCTGGTCCTGCTCCATAGGACAATTTAGAATCAAGACAAAATCAAACTGTTTGCTAATTTAATTGTAAAATTTATTACTTTGTGTTTTATGACATTGATTTTACATTCTGTGATTACTTCCTCACACACTGACTTATTAATTGTAAAATTTTAGGAAAATCGTCTACTTTTACAATGTTTGTAAATATGTGAGCACCATGTATCTATCACATATTAAATTATCTGACGTTGTTTCATTTTTAATTCTTTTTACCTATTGTGGTATAGTAATTTTATTCTAGGTGCACCGTCTTCACATATAATTATTATTTAACAAATGTACGTACATATACAAACAATTGTAAAACATTTTAAAAGAGTAACGGTGGAGTTTCTTGCCCATTCTTCTCCATACGAAAACTACCTTTTGGAAGGGGCGAATAGAATCAATTTTATTATTTTGTAATTTTTGACGTTCAAAAGTGCCATACATGGGCCTATTTGAAATTAATGATTTGACTTTGACTTTGACCCCGTCAGGAACAAAGTTCCTTCTCACGTATGATTTAATTATTTAATTTTTACAGCCGCCCCTTTTTTTTTTTAAGTATCTTCTCCCGCTCTGGGCGGAGCGGGAGGGCGTATCAGACTCTTACTGACTAAAACCCACCCGTGTTCCTTCGGTTGCCCTGTTGCCGGGGGCCACGATGTCCCTATTGGTTTTCTGCGAACCCCCGACAGGCATTGGCCCTAGCGGATCCCGTCATTTCTGCTGACATCTCTTTGAGGCGCGCGTGGAACACAACGCGCCGTCGACCCGGGCTTGGTCCTTATCGGACGGCGAGCTACCCATTGCTCACCGTTCGCAAGCCCGCGCCTACGGTGGCCGGAAATCGGCTCGCGATTCCCGCCCCGGGCGTCTCCTCCTGCAGCGGTTAGGGGCGTGAGGGCGCGAACTTTGCCTCTACCTCACGCGTTCCGCCTCCTCCTTCGCGAGCATTACCGCTTCGCAGAAGGAGGTGACGGCCTGCCATTTCCTCTCGCTCCGTACCATGGCCTGAACCAGGGCCGGACGCGAGAGATCACCGCCGCCGTTGCAGCCACCCCTTGGATTTACATTTTGACCTCACTATGGACTTAACTATTCGTAAGTTTATATAAAAAATTAAACGACAATAGTCCCTAAAACAATAGTCATACGATCTATCAATTCAAAACCGTCTCAAGCATAGTACCAACCTACCAACTACCTTGAACATACCAACCTGACGTTTGTAACAACGTTTTTCGAGATCAGAGAATGAATGAAATGAATTCACTGCCGCCTAACATTAGGGACCAAGATTTTGACACGTGACACATCAGTTGACTCGACGGGGTGTTTTGAATTCAGTCATGAAATTCAGGAATTTACATCAACTTTTGGCATTCGAATCAAAAATGTATAGTTAGCTGTCAAATTATAAGACGCTGGAGATCAGCGCCATCTGAAGTGAGCAAGTGGCAGTTTTTAACCCCATTTGAAAATTTGTCGTCATGACTGTCATTTTCATGGTTTTCGGGAGATAGTGCTGATATCGAATTAGATGGACATTCTGGATTTTAAGATGGCGGCTATTCCAAATAATAATAATATTGTAGATCAATTGTTATAGACATCAATTTCATGCCAATACATGCCAAAACTTGATAATCAAAATCCATAAAAAAACGGACCTCTTAATTTCGTCAAGTTCGTCTGTCCGTGCGTCCGGATGTCATACAGTCATTTAACATGGAGACTATTTACACTCTATCGATGAAAATTTTGAAAAAGGTGTATTTTTTGCACCGTTAAACAATGGTGTAGTGAAATTACGATAAACATAATAGTGGGGGTGGCATTCTCCATACTTACATATAACCGAGAGATGAAAAAAATCTATGCATATAAAGCGTGTATTGTTGGATCTCATAATTAAAATGTTAAGATGTTTCTAAGTGACTTTGCTTTTGAAGTCAATAATTTTTGAGATACAGTTTATTTTCGGTTACAACCGCAGAATTAACTTTGTTTGTTATAGTTTTTTCGAGAAATACAAACTTATTTTTGCAGTCGATAAAATTGATACTATGCAATGTTTATGCGTAAATATTCATCCCAATTACGGAACCCTTCACTGTGCGTAGTCCGACATACACTTGGGCAGTTTTTTTTAAATTTCGTTTTGAAACTACCTCAAAAATAAACAATTTCTATTACTCGAGTAAGATTATCCTATTAAAAACAAATACTATCAAACTCATACAACAAAAAAAAATGATTGTTGGTTTTATGAAACCACGGTAAAACTGAAACTTTACACGGTTAGCTGCTGCGAACTATAGGCGCCGCCATATTGGCCTTGGCTGCTCTGACGAGCGCCTTTCACTTTATCCCTACTCCGCGGCCGACCGTCACGCGACATGCAACACACAGACGAAAAAGTTTGAGACGATGTAATAAAAATTTCACTTTAAAAATATAGACGTCATTTAAAAGTGTTTGCGGAATACCTACCTAATTTATAGAATTAATTTAACATCATTCCCAAACAAAATTTTCTTAAGCCTACCTAAAAAATGTATACTAGGCATTCTATATCAGAAAGTATCAAAAATAAATAATTGTCCAATAAATTAAAAATAATTTTGAACAACGTTCCGAATTTAAATTCAAATAAATAGAAACAATTCGGCGCGAAATTCAATAAATGAGGTAAGTATCTATCCTCCTTCTATGTGTTGACTCGTTTTATATTGAATGTCCTAAAAACGATTAAACACTAGAAAAGTATAAATAATTATTTTAAACAATGTTTATTGTATTTAATGCTTAAAACAATTTTATTTTAATTTTCAAGTATAGATTTCAGACATTCGACATAATTATAAATTAATCGAGACTATCAAAATTGAAAAAAAAAAAAACGTTTGGCTTAATCGTTTTCGCACATCATTACAATAAAAAAAAAAAACAATGATCGACGATTTTTAACACAAATTGAGTAGTAGTAATGAATATTACGTGTTATTGAACATGTGTTCGTATAATAAGTAAAGATCTGGGCATTTTCTAGCTACTTATAATATTTTTAATCACATTTGTCACATTTAAAGTCGTATCAGATATGTGTATGTGTGTTAATTGTGAAAAGTTAAAATGTAAACACGCACGATTGGCGCGAATCTTCGACTTTTGATATCAAAAACTTCATTACTACTACTTATTTAACTTGAAAAATGGATGAATTCGTCAAATAATTAAATTTTCTAATAGTCGCTGTCCTTATGGTGGAGTTTGGATGTTTGCAATCCCCAATTTTTATGTTTTTTAGCCTCGACCTCGACTGTCATCAAAATGGCGATTATCGCATTTACAGACTTGAATTTTATAAAGGTAAATTAATAATCTTGCGCGCTAAATATGAAAGATTTAATGGCATAAACATTATTTTAGCCAACTCTCTTAATTAAAGATGAATAATCTCATTGGCAGCAGCATTTTCAGTGCTTCTATAGGAAGGTTTACTTTAACAAATAACACAACAATACCTAAATACTAAAAACATTTTATTTCTCAAAGAATTTAAAACGGCTTCAGCTTCATTCTCATAACGTAGTCATGGTATGAAAGCAGCGTAGCCAGATTATTGTTTTGATCTATTATGGGTAAATCTTTTACACTCTAGGGTGGCTCTGTTTTTATCATCACTTGCTTACCTATAAACATCTCTGGTAGCAGCCTCTCTCAGTAAGCATGACAAACTTTATCCAAATGTATACCTAACCTAGAAAGTAAGAAAATACTCTTATTGTTGTTTATTTACTTTTGTATAATAATTATATCACTCATAGTAATTCTGCCATTTTAAAAACACTAACCTGATGACTTCTGTGACTTGCAGTTGACATGCCACATACATAACATAATATGCTTAGATTTTGCTGAGCAAGTAATTCTTGGGATAGAGTTGTAGATAATATAATCAATAATGTCAAGTCTTGCAATAACACATGTCATCGTCATACCTGAAAAAGGTAAAAAAATTCAGTGTATTTACTTATGCTATATAATTACATCATACTATAGACATTTACAGCTGACGACGCGCGACGTACCCCTGACTGAACATAGGCCTTCTACTAATAGGCTGCTAAAATCAATGAGGTTATACAATACGACGGTGTTTATAAATATTTAGAGAACATAATAAACTTACCCAGGGCCATGGAAAGATAAGCAATAGTTCCTCTGGCTTCAATTTAAATTGACAGCATTAAATCGTAACGTAATATAAGTATAAAGTAAATACGGAAAAATAAATTCAAATCAACGTAAAACAAACAGCTAACAATGCCATTGATCTGACAGATTATTTTTGACAGTTTGACATTATGCATGGTGTCAGTGTTACCAGGTTTAATTATTTTGGTAATCGATTGACGAAATCGATTGGGTGATTATCAGTGATCGGAGTAGGTAGATTGATTTTACGTACTCGCATCATGAATAGTCATAGAAATCATAACATGGATAAGCCTTTTTTCCGGGATTTCATTTTGGTACTTACGGGATTGAATCAAATATTGTTAAAGTAAGGATTTTTAAACTACTACATTAGAAATTTATAGAATGCGATAGATAAATATTTAAAATATATTATATTGTTTTATAGTATATCTATCCTTTTCTTGGAGTCCGATCACCTATATACTATTAAACAGACAGCAAAAGGGTTGAACATTTCTTATTCATATTGATGTATTCTTTATTCTACACATTACAACATTTGAAATTCCTTAAAAAATCTTAATAATTTCAAAATCCCGGAATCCCGGAGGCGTATCCATACTAATATACGTGCCAGTTCATTGACCTCAAATCAATCTACTTACTCTGATCACTGGTAGTTTATAAAATAACATTACTGCCTCGAAACACTTTTAAGTTGTTGAGTATATTCAGACCATATAATATTTTATTTATTGTAAAATCATAATTTTACAGTATTTGAGTATAATAAATAGCATTTAAAACATACTCGTGTAGTGGATACTCCACCTACTCCATGTGGGTTAGTATCGATATTTTCAATCGATTACAAATTATTTTATTGGATTAGTCTGTCATCTGGCAACATTCAGGTTAGGATTGAATGGCGGATGTAGTTCTTTAAGTATCAACAAAATAAATATTTATTAGGTTCTCTAATGCCAGAAGAAATAAATTTTCATAAAACGACTTGAAAAAAATACGACATAATTTTTGATAAATAAGCTTTGACACAGTATCATACCATGGGCCTGCTTTCGGGAAATCTCTTTTCAACTTTCTAGGTCACCCGGAAATGGGTTAAATGTTTTTGATGTCTAGTGACGGGTCGTTGATAAAAATGCCGATTTTTATACGTTAATATCTCAATAACCGTTTGAGTTTTATTTATGAAATTTGGAGTTCTAGTTAATCTAAGGGGTTTTTATAAATGTACCAAATTTCATGAGTCTATGTTACATAGATTTTGAGTTATTAAGGGGTCAAAAGTGGCTCCAAATGGTTCGTGTAATATAACACACTGCAGCCGTGTCTTGCCTAGTACTTGGCTCGACACGCTGCCGCGTGTCTAGATAAATGTTGATGAATGGAGCGGGAGAGGAAGACCAAAGAAAAGACGGAAGGATTGTGTGAGGAATGATATGAAAGAGAAGGGAGTGAATGATAGTGTGACGGTTGACAGGGGAGAGTGGAAAAAGAAAACGTGTTGCGCCGACCCCAAGTAACATGAGACAAGGGCAGGAAGATGATAATGATTAAGCAAAGAATACGTGTCTAATATTTTTTTATTATCTGACTGACGGACTAAATAAAATTTCTTTTTTTTTGTGACCCAGGCATCATCCCTATTGTAGTGAATGAATAGGATTAGTTAAGCTGTTTTCTTCTGAGCTTTAGTGGACTGCTGAGAATACCACGGGATCTTTTGGCGCGTGGCCATCTTGCTTTTTTAATACAATTTTGGTGAGAATGTCAGAAATGTTTACCAACAACGCCCCCTGTCAATATCATTCAGGCGCTAAAAGATACTTGACTATTGCTTGACAAGTTACTTTGGCAACTGCTGTGGTTGTGAACTCTCTTAAGGCGCAACTAGCCGATACTTTTTCCATACAAATTTCGGGGGGGTTTTACTCCACTGTTACACATTGTACATCCAAAGTAAAACATGAAATCGTTTTGTCTTATTATTAATTTTGTCTGTACAGAAACAGAATAGTAAAAAAAAGCAATTAAAAAGTTATGAGCCAACAAAGATTCGTTTTTCCTGCTAATTTTAACGCAACTTTGGGAGTAAATAAGTAATAAAAAAAGTATAAAATCTCCAAAACAAAGCTCGTTCTGACAAAGCTCAATTGTCGATATAATAAACTTTATTTGTAATTGATTTATGCAGTAGTTTTTTCATAAAACTCCACCTTCCAAAGGACTTTTCGTAATTTTTTACGCGCTCGTTTTACTAAAATCGTTCTGAACGGTGTTTGTGTGCGTGCGAACTAGAGTTTGTGCATGTAGACCAGCGTCTAACTGCTCATCACTGATACTATCTCTGTCGGACACGATGCCAAGTGACACAGCGTGCTTTTTGGCCAAGCCCACCAATGAGTTCGAGCCCGCGACTAGTTCAACCTTAAGGTAAACTAGTCGGTCATTCTTCCATACAAACGTAGTATGGTGATTACTCGTCTGTTTGGCGGTGTACGTTAAAAACTAAAAATTATATCAATTTGACTTATCATTATCTAGCCCAGTATGGAAGCAGAATTGGGAAAAAAGTATTGGTTTGGAAGTTATGCGCGTCGAAACTTTCAAATTTCAACACTAATTTCAACTCATCTTTGGGCGTAAATATATAACTTATGTAGTATGAAATTGGCAAAATAGAAACAGTACAAGGATAGATAATTTATTGAAAAGTTCCAATAATTTTAGTTTGAGTAGATATATTCAGTAGTTTTTCCATAATATCTATACGCCCAAAGGTCTGTTCATGAAATTTTACGCGCTTGTTTTCGTTATAAATCATCGTCTATTTCACTAAATAAATAATTATATAAATAAAACTAGGTAAATAAATACAAAATTAAAAAACTGGTTAAATAAATAACTTTACTTAATAGCATGCATATTAGATACGCCACCTACGAGTTCGAGCCGTCGACTAGTGGAACCTTAAGATACGATAACGTATTTTGATTTTACTTCATTATGTTTTCCGATGCTGAGCGATTCTGAGCGTCTGGTGCTTCATATGAGTTACCTGGGATTTGTAAATGGGATGAGCATTTTGAAATTCCTGCACTAATACTTTTAAGGGAAAGAAGACTATCGCTGAAAACCAGCGCTGGTGCTCTGTCTCGCATGGGGTCGCAGCTTTATGCTGAGTGATGGCCATTCTGCGTGGATGTGACGCATATTTTCCCCCAATTTGTTATTTACGTGTTTATTTTTAATCTTTCTTTGCGTCATGTTTACCGCAAATAAACGAATTTTCTTTCTTTCTTTCTTTCAAGACATTTTTTCATTCATGTAAATTATTTCTTAATTTTATTTATTCAGGGACAATAAACAGCTACAATATGTGTTGGAACAGAGAAATGATAATACAAAATATTAACAATATTGCAACCCACTACATTATCCGCATATTAACAAAAATAATAATAATAATGAGTGTCACTAAGTAGGTAATAAATAATTACATCACATTAATAAATAATAATTAACTACATCACATCAATAATAATAAATTACATCATGCAAAATAGAGATTCTCATTGGCAACTAACAATTAAACCTAAAATCAAATAAATAATAGAATAAAGATTAGCTAACATTCCTAATAAAATTATTGGTTAATAATAAGTTTTCATAACATTACATTTAAATTTGGATTTTGAGTATACAAAAATATCAATATTGACAAAATTACAATTATAAGACTCAACCATTCGACGGATAGGGCAGCGCAAACCAGCTACCTAATTGCGCAACGTATTTTGATTACCATTCAAGTAGAATTTATTTCAATTTGAATCGAATTGCTTTTATTTTACGACTTTGGAATTGCAAAACTCCAATATTTTTTAAACAAACTGCGGTCTGTTTGATACTCCATTGAGTGAACGAAATGCGTCTAAAAAGGCTATTAATCGAATTGCGTAACCATTTTGACAGTTGTAATTTTGTTTCAAACCTTATAGTAATTTGTTTTGTCTGTCAAATGAAACAGAAGCCACTGTAGTGGTCGCAATAGATTTTACTTAGCAATCTTTTTGGGATTAACTCATGAAATCTCCATAATTATTAAGAAAAAAATTAAGTAATAGTCTTCCTGATAAATTGTGAATGTGTTTTTATGTAAAACCTCAATGATAAATCAATTTTATTGGTATGTTAAATATCAAAGCAGCGAGGTCGATTTTTAATAATAATTGTGAAAGTTTTCTTGTGAGTTTAGTGCCTACAACCTAAACTAAAAACAAATATTATGATATTCCAGAAACGAGGTATTTTGGTGGCATTTTAACGAAAGACAAATTCGTACCTCATACCGTAACAAACTTGAGCCACAAGCTTAGCAACCCAGTCGAGCTTGTAATACATTGGAAAAGCAAAAACTTATAATTGAGGAAGAACAAAAAAAAGCAGTTTGAATCATTTTATATTAATGGATTATGTAAGGACATTGATGAACATACCACTATTGCCACATCATTGTCTGTTTAAGGTATGTACTTACTTATTATTTTCTTTCTAAGTGTTGAACATTGAATGTGTGTTAAGTACAGCAACAATGTTACACACATAGGGATGTATTTATAAACATTGCTTATAGTTAAGTGACGTTAAAACCTCAAAAATGTATGATTAAACAGTTGCTCATCATTACATAACTTTATGCAACGTTTATAAATAAACCCCATATTGTTTATTGGTGAATATGAAATGCACCATCAAACGTAAACTTACCATACATTTAAATACCATACATATATTTTCAGTTGCCTAACCTACTACTTGTATGAATTTTTACTTAGCAATTATAACAACAAAGTAAAGAAAGTAGGTAGGCAACTGAAAATATATCTAAGTACCTATCTTAAATGTTTTTCACTTATTGTTAATATTATTAAAAAATCGATCTGCCCAGCCTTTTCCCAACTATGTTGGGGTCGGCTTCCAGTCTAACCGGATGCAGCTGAATACAAGTATTTTACATGGAGTGACTGCCTATCTAACCTCCACAACCCAATAACTAGGTAATACGATACCCCTTGGTAAGACTAATTGTCACTTTCGGGCTTCTGATGACCCATAACGACTGTCAAAGATCCACAAATGACATCCGGGACCAACGGTTTAATATGCTTTTCGAGGCATGAAGGAGTCTCGGTATGTAGAAATGGTCACCCATCCACGGACCAACCCTGGCAAGCGTAGCTTAACCTGATGGATTGCCCCGTGCGGCTGTTAGTACTTAGCCTATTAATATTATTAGTAGGTAAGAATATTTAAGTCAATTGTTGCTTATAATTGACCCAATTGTTGTTTATAGCAGAATATTGCTATTCTGTGGAATATATTGAAGATTTACTATTCTTTTTTTTTCAGGTGTCAGGCTCAACTACATTATTCAAGATTTTTTTTAACTGTCTCTCATACACTTACAACAAGCAGTACATACATAATTCATGATGATTTCCACAGGAAGACATTAGATTCCAAATTCCACTAATCCTTACAGTATGTTTGTTCCAATTCCTTTTTGCTCATGTCCAAATATTTCATATTAATGTGAATAGATGGTAATGGTGCCGATTCTCTTGTCCAGTGTTGAGTTAAGGTTGTAACAATTTAATAAAACAGTTTTATTTGTTTACCATAATTTATTTCTCTCTATTTCCTTTAAATCTAATGAATGACAGTTAATTTAGGTAAACACCTTTAAATAGTATCATTATAATTATAAAATTGTCTGTGTTTGTATAAAACAAATAGTATGCCATTCTTAATTATTTCATTTAAAGTTATTTTTATTTGTCCCTCTATAGTTCATAATTAAAACACTTTATTAAAGTTTACACTGTTATCAATTAACACAATAGTTTATATCACTGTCGTACAAGACTATAATCAAGTTTTCTAAAAAAAATATTTCATGAAGGATCTTCAGTTTCTACTTTTGTACTTAAGAAGCTTGAAATCTGAAGTAGCAGAGCAGCAGTGCAGCACAGCAGGGGCAGTATCATTCATGCTGCCTTCATGTCTTCGTAGGTGAAATTCCCCAGGAACTCTACATTTTAAAACAAAGTCATATTACTTTCTGCTCAAATAAAGTACTCATGTGGCAAAGTAGACATATCAACTAGGCCCATGGCTATCCATGTTTGCCACCTTGCCACCAACTTCTTTGTTAGGAAGTCAACAATATTGATATTTGGTAGTGTTCCATTCTTGTGTTTTCAGCACGTCTGTGAAAATTTATTATGAATATGTTTTGTAGTTATCTGTTATTTGGTTAGGTAGTGGATATTATAGTTTATTTCAGCATCTACTTATGTACAAAAATATCAATTAACAATTTTAGTTAGAATGTGAGACATAGTACGTAACTATTATTTTAACCACAATAAATAGTTAACCTCGCGTAAGATGCCTGTGTCTACGCAACAAAAGAATGATTGTCCGTATACGTAGACTCACCAATAATGTACCTACAGCTACAATAATCTAATGAGATACGAAGGTACTCTCACACACGTTATTCCTATTTATATTGGTTTACTTACTTGTAGTGATAATATCGACTTAGATACTTTTCGCTATAGAGCAAAACAGCCTAAGTCTTAGTCCATGTACTTAATTGTAGTCTGTGATCTTGGTGAAGCTAGTACAAAACGAAGGCGGTGTCTCGAACGAGAGAATTTTCCAAAGTTCTTCCGACTTCCACAAGCCACAAGAATAATGTTCCAAAACTGCTTATTACAGGCCCATGTTTCTGTACGTGAATAGTAAATATAATTTTGTATGTTGAAAAATATAAAACAACTATTAATTTAAAACAAAAACTTTACCGAAATCAACAAAAATAAAATGTAAACAGATGCGTCGCCATGATTGATATCGTATTCTCCACAGAATTCAAAGAATATTCATTCCAGCCCAAATTATTGTCAAAGGTTTAACATGTGATGTCATATGCCTTTCCTTTTCTTTTCCCTACACTCTGATAAAGTTAGAGCAGCAAAGGTATACTTTAGACAGGCAGTAGTTTGCATTAAATCGTCAACGCATAACGCAATGAGGGCAGATCATTCAACTTTTACTCTCAGTGTTGCAATTTTTTTCCCCTAAGTCCACTATAGACTTGCGTCTAGATACATCGAAACGAATCAAAAATCCGATTTCAATCAGAAACGGAATCGTATCGATAATCCGAACTAGACAAACCGATTTCACAAAACCACGGAAGTGTGGTTTTGCCTAAGCAAGTTTTTGTTTATATTTGAATAGTTTTGATCGATGCACTTACAACCGAATAATATTACTAGAGACGATCGAAACTGCGAGCCGGAGCCTCTCCTGAAATCGGTTTTCTGTTACCGACATTCGGCCGCTGTTTTGGGAGTCCATTTGAAGATTTGAGTATGAAAATAAAACATAACTTATGTAATCATAGTATTTTTAGGGTTCCGTACCTCAAAAGGAAAAACGGAACCCTTACAGGATCACTTCGTTATCAGTCTGTCAAGACCCTTTTTCTCAGGAACGTACGGAGGTATCAAGTTGAAATTAATATCAAATACGTCTGTGGTCCCTTAGAGCTCTAAAAAATCAAGCTTCTAAGTCAACACAATAAAAAATTACGGCTATTTAAGCGACATATTTTGGTACTCGCAAATAAATCAAAAACTACCGGGTACTTCGTTGACCTAGACTCATAAAATTTGGCACAAAGCCCGTCTCATTGCACAAGTAAAGGAAAATGACAGAAAATTGTAAATTTTCAGTTTTATCACATACAAAAAGAAAAAACCATTACAAACTTACATTTGCAGTTGGAGAATTGACCGTGACATATA
Organism: Agrochola lychnidis; assembly: GCA_963680765.1. Classification (NCBI taxonomy): domain Eukaryota; kingdom Metazoa; phylum Arthropoda; class Insecta; order Lepidoptera; family Noctuidae; genus Agrochola; species Agrochola lychnidis. Next base: position 13,599,312 of record OY796869.1, on the reverse strand, counting down.
TCAATATAGGGGAGATGTTTTTCAACTACAAAGTTGTTTGTTTTTGGGATAAAAACTCCCAGGTTTAGTGGAAATCCCTCTAAGTTGACAACACTGCTTTTCTACGATTTTGTCATAGGCCACAGATAGCAAAGACGTGAAAAGAAAAACGTTTTATTACGTAGTTCAATTGTGGTAGAAAGTATTTTAAAAATTGGTTTTTCATTTTTCGGCAATCATTGTACATTTTTATTTATAAGCACTAGTAGATCATCAGTTGTAATTAAAACAAAATTACATTATAGCACAATAATTTGAATATTAACCATTCATAGATGCTGTAACTAAACATATAAATTTAACAATTATAGACAATTGTATTGAACATCCCTATACAATTTCAGTCGTATGGTAAAAAATGTACATCGCAATTCCAATTATGGCATGCGATTAAGATTGGACTTGCTTTCGATTCAGAATTGCAATCAAAAATAAAATATGTTACGCAATTAGGCTGCAGAATTAGTTCGACAGGTATTGACAGCGAATATTGTACCTGCACGGATACTACGTATATGAACAGTGCGTGGAACTATATAAGTAACATAGTTTGCTCGTGATATCGATACAATCAAAATCAAAATAATCTATTTTTCCTTTGCAAATATTTATTCAAATAAATTATTTACATAAACCACATCAAATATTTATGTACTTCGTACTTAGTGTTTATCATTTATGAGATTTTTTTTCTTTTGTGTTTGCATCAAATAATTGATTTAACTATCTATCTAAAATATTTATAAGATCTTTCACGTTGGAAAGTGAATTCACTTACCAATTACCCACCAAATTCTAAGCTGGTATATATCTAAATAAAATCCATTCGTCAGCTACGACATGACATCAGTTTTATGTGAAAGGTCACTAACACCCACACGGACTAGCAAATAGAACTGTGTTTTTAAATCGAATTCAGTTTGATTCGGATCGTTTGCTATTGCTGACCTTTGCTAGGGCTTGTTACTTTGTTTGTTTTCTTTTAGGACTATAATCTACCTACCAATGCCCAATTTCCAGTCCATTATCCCTAAACTTGTCGATTATTTATAAAAAGGCACACTATTCTTTTTAGCAAATCTACAAATCAATCAATCTAGAAATCTTTATTTTTAGTAAAAAAAAATTCTTAGTTGCAGCCCTGTGTCTGGATTTGTGCCTGGTTGATGGCAATTAGGCTCGCTCCCTATTACATGGGACTTAAACATAATTGGCGAAATGTGGGTGTACCTACTACAGGTACACCTCTGCCCTACCCTTCGGAAAAACAAGGCGTGATGTTACGTTATGTGTTATTATTTTTATTTATAAATTTATCATTTATTTACGAGAAAATTCAATTCTAACTGCCTTGTTGGTGTAGAAGCTGGTAGGTGGGATTTAGGTAGTGGTTTTTTTTTTTGATAACTCTCAGCAGCAGCCCTGAGTCTAGCTTAGGCTCCAGATTTACAAAAACTGCAAAATAATACATAATTAACTATAGCTTCCTCAAAAATTGGGCTATTCAATGCAAAAAGAATTTATCAAATCTGACTGGTAGTTCTGGAGATTACCCCCTACATACAAACTTACAAACAAACAAGTTTTACCTCTTTATAATATTAGTATTGATAAGCAGGTCCTCTCTCTGCCTACACTTTATTGCAAAGGCGTTATGTTATGCTACACTATTCAAAGTTACGCTCCAACACTCGAACGTGCGGCTTCCGCATCAAATTTGCCTCGAGTTTCCTTCTTCGCAACATTAATCTTCTTTTCACGTTTTAGCGTCAGCTATACGAGAATAGTTAAGACTGGTGAAAAGATTAGATAGTCAACAATGTTGGGAGCGGCCTTAGCGGCACTGGTCATACTGAATTAATTCTCACTATTGTAGAGGGTACTTTTCATGGCTAAGCCAGTCAAACTAGTACATTGTTCACCTTCTACGCTCATCGCAGACGATATGAGGGAAACGATCCAAAGCTCCTCTGTGGCTCAGAAAACACTTTAAAAGCCGTCGGTCCCGACCGTCATTTATGGATTTTTGATAGTCGACGAAAGTCTGACCAACAGTCATTATCAAGGAGGATAGCGTGTTATCCAGTAAGTAGTTTGTGGAAAATAAATTATGCAGTTGTACCAAGGAAAATACTGGTGTTCAGCTGCATTTGGTTAGACTAGAGGTCGAACCTTACATAGTTTGGAAAAGTCTCGGTAGATGCTGAATCGTAATTATTATTGTTATTTATTTATTTGTTCAGACTACAAATGTGGTCCATTGTGTTAGTAATAATCTTACTTAGCCTATGTTAGTACTTAATAACTAAAACAGATCTTGTTCGATTGGCTAACGCCCACACAAGCGGACTATCTGCAACCTGCGAAGTAACGAGGCAGATTTTTTGCGCCATCTGCGTCAAAACTGTCAGTGCGCGCGTCGGAAAACCGCCGGCGCCGCCAACGCCCTGCAGAAGCGTGGCAGTTGCAACAGCACCCTGAACGCATTGTTATATAGGAGACTCAGAGCATTGGAAGTCCTTTGGGTACCTATATCTGAACCACAGGCCCCCCAAGTATAGTGTTGTGCAATACGCCTTAATAAAAAATAAAGTTTAATAAAAAACTGTAACCCGACCACGGGAAAATAAAAATGATCTAAAAAGTACGAAACAAGCAAATATTTCAGACAGAAATCAAGACATAGGTACAAAAATGGTCAAAGTAAAGCCGTGGTCGCATACCTGTATACCATGTGGGTGCCAGGAACACCTACAAAATTATAATGGCATGCGACGACGGCTTTACCTTGACCATTTTTGTACCTATGTCTTGATTTCTGTCTGAAATATTTGCTTGTTTCGTACTTTTTAGATCATTTTTATTTTCCCGTGGTCGGGTTACAGTTTTTTATTAAACTTTATTTTTTATTTTATACTTTTCCGTTTTTACACTTGCTAAACGTTACAACAACGCCGCGCGCAACGTCTCACAGAAAATTGAATTTACAACGAGAACATTTTCGCGCGATGATTTTGTACGATTTCAAATGTCGACTAAAACCAAAAGAATCATTTGAAAGACTTCGAATGATGTTCATAGACAAAAGCCCTTCTAAAGCGACTGTTTTCCGCTGGTTCAACGAATTTAAGCGTGGTCAAGTAACTTTGGTGGACGAAGAAAGAAGTGGCCGTCATAGGGCTATGACGGCTGTTACACAAGAAAACGTGCTGGCTGTGAAAAATTTAATTCAAGTGAATAGGCGAATTACATATGAAGAGATTCAGCATATAATGCAGATTGGATCGGGAAGTGTACATGAAATTCTACACGGGCATCTACAGGTAAAGAAGGTAGTTTCACGCTGATTACCACACAATCTAACGCAGAAGGAGGTTCGGGTAGAATGGTGCCGAGACATGATAGCAAAATTTGAAGCAGCCTCGTCTCGGCGCGTTTACGATTTCATTACGGGTAATCATGGATTTGTCATTTTTGTTCCCCAAAATAAAAAATCAACTCAAGGGAAAACAGGGATTAAAGAGGTGTCTGATGTGGACTGGAAAATGTGTAATGAAAATTGGTTAAGACGCATGAAACTGTGGATAGACGCCAATGGAGAGTTATTTGAAAAGATTTAATAAATAAAATATAACCTGTAGTATATTTTTTACTCGACTACGGCAAAGCCAAAAGGAAGGGTTATGATTTTAGCAGTCTATGTATGTATGTTTGTATGTATGTATGTATGTATGTATGTATGTTTGTTTTTACGTGTGTTCCACCGTAGCGCCTAAACAACTAAACCGATTTTGATGAATGAGGTATCAATAGATTTGTAATAATAGTCCGGGTGACATAGGCTATATAATTTTTCCCTAAATTTAATTTGGTGGACTTTACACGTAAATTTCTAACCTCGAAAAAAATTTAAATGGGATGATCATGACATGTTTGGTATCAAAAGAAAGGTCTTGACGAGCACATTACAAATATGTATATAATATTATATTTTCAAAGTAAACAAATATGTTTAAATCGTTAAAAACAAGCAAAAGTGAGACTGCGCTACGTAGTATCGCAAGATGTTACCAACGTGCAGTTAATCAAATCTTAATAAGTAGTACCGATTTGTAATTCCACTCTTATGAAGAAAAACAAGTACAACGAAATATTTATATTTTGGATTTCTTCGAAGCTCGATATTGATATATGGTGTTGGCGTCGAAATAAATCGCTCTATGGTTTCGTCCAAAGCACTATGCACTGCTATTGGAATTTAAAATAGGCTAATTACTGAACTATTGTATTACTCTACTCTTATTTACGTTTATCAAGTGTAAAAACGGAAAAGTATAAAATAAAAAAATAAAGTTTAAAAAACTGTAACCCGACTACGGGAAAATAAAAATGATCTAAAAAGTACGAAACAAGCAAATATTTCAGACAGAAATCAAGACATAGGTACAAAAATGGTCCAGGTAAAGCCGTGGTCGCATGCCTGTATACCATGTTGGTGCCAAGAACACCTACAAAAATATAATGGCATGCGACGACGGCTTTACCTTGACCATTTTTGTACCTATGTCTTGATTTCTGTCTGAAATATTTGCTTGTTTCGTACTTTTTAGATCATTTTTATTTTCCCGTAGTCGGGTTACAGTTTTTTAAACTTTTTTTTTTTTTTATTACCTATTGCAAAATTTTCTGAGTGCCCCGTGTATAAATATTAATATTTCGTTGTACACAGTGCTACACATCAAGCTATAAATTTCCAGTATTAGCTGACCTCGCATTGTTCGGAAATCCTTTACAATGCCAGATCAGCTTAAACTGGAAATGTATAGCTTGATGTGTAGCCGTGTGTACTTGTTTTTCTTCATAGAGGAATTGAGGATGGAATTACAAACCGTTTTTATTTATTAAGATTTGATTAACTGCACGTTGGTATCATCTTGCGATACAACGTAGCACAATCTCACTTTTGCTTGTTTTTAACAATTTAAACATATTTTTTTACTTTGAAAGTATAACATTATTTACATATTTGTAATGTGCTCGTCAAGACCTTTCTTTTGGTACCAAACATTTCATTATCATATCATTTTATTTTTTTTCGAGGTTAGAAATTTACGTGTAAAATCCACCATATTAAATTTAGGGAAAATTTATATAGCCTATGTCACCCGGACCATTATTACGAGTCTATTGATATCTCATTCATCAAAATCGGTTCAGTAGTTTAGGCGCTATGGTGGAACACACGTAAAAGCAAACATACATACATACATACATACAAACATATAAACATACATACATAGACTGCTAAAATCATAACCCTTCTTTTGGCTTTGCCGTAGTGGGGTAAAAAGACATAGTATATCGTCTTCAGGGTTGGTGCCATATGTCCATCTGCGGTCCCTCCTCTGTTACTTAAAGGTAACAGAGGAGGAGGAATCTTAATAAGTAGTACCGATTTGTAATTCCACTCTTATGAAGAAAAACAAGTACAACGAAATATTTATATTTTGGATTTCTTCGAAGCTCGATATCGTTATATGGTGTTGACGTCGAAATAAATCGCTCTATGGTTTCGTCCAAAGCACTAAGCACTGCTATTGGAATTTAAAATAGGTTAATTATTGAACTATTGTATTACTCTACTCTTATTTAGTGTAAAAACGGAAAAGTATAAAATAAAAAAATAAAGTTTAATAAAAAACTGTAACCCGACTACGGGAAAATAAAAATGATCTAAAAAGTACGAAACAAGCAAATATTTCAGACAGAAATCAAGACATAGGTACAAAAATGGTCAAAGTAAAGCCGTGGTCGCATGCCTGTATACAATGTTGGCCAAGAACACCTACAAAATTATATTTTTTTTTTTTTTTTATTGGTGTAGTATATCAACCTATGAGACTCCGTGTACGACTCACACACAGCCAGTAACATTCGAAGAGCACTGATTGAAGGAGCCAGCAGCACCATGTCATCCGCGTAGCTCAGATAGTTAAAATAATATGAAAATCAATGGTATGGAAATCGTAACGGGGCATGCTATGCCCAGCCGTGGGATGTAACTTCAGCATTTAGGTACCTGCATTGTTTGTCTAACGGCGACGTGATTTACAGCAGGTTTCTCTTCACCTACATATATGTAAACATTGATATCCAAATGATAAGTCATTCCTAATTGCCCTTATTAGTTACATTTAATTTGATAGTGATAACCTTTGATTTAGGTTACTTTGAAGCGATCCGCTCTTATTGTACGCCTCCATTGCTAACCGACTTCCAAAAAAAACACTAGAAAGTGGAAAATTACTTTAATTTTGGAAGTCGCTGGCAAAAACTAAAATAGATCGAAAGACACCGACTTCCGAAATTAAAGTTAATTTTCATTTTGTAGTATTTTTTTTTTTTGGAAGCTATTGCTTTTTTCAAGCGTTTTATTAGTTTCGAGGTTCTATTCTTATGTATTAAATTTTATTGCAACTCTGTCTTTCTTCTATGAATCACAAGATTTTTATGAATATTGTTAATAAATAAACTGTCAACAGGGTAAGTGCCAAAAAAACTAGCAGCATTGCCACATAATACAGCAATTCTGGTTCTTCGGCCGAAATATAGGCCAGCTCTAGCTCTAGCTCTAGCTCTGGGGGCCTACCACCAGCTCATAAAGCAGTATTACTTTAATATTACTTCAGTGGGAGAAAAAGATGGAGCTATACGACCTGTGGAGCTTCATCTCTTACCCACACTGAAGTAATATTAAAATAATACTGTTTATGAGCTGGTGGTAGGCCCCCTGATCACGTGAAAAGTCAATCGAAGACATGGCGTAGGTACTTTCAAAAGTATGCCTGAACTTACATGCCAAAGATAAAATTATTTCTTTTTTAGAGTTTTCTTGTTCCGGCAAAAAAAGGTCAGAGACCACAGACCTAAAACTAGCTAAGTTAACAGCAGTTCTAAAACATCCAGACTTCAGCAATAGATCTTAAAGATTAGGAGAACTTAAGAAAGGGTTGGAATTTACTTCATTCCTTTCCTATCTTAACTACAGTCCCCAAAACTTCCCTCTCAAATCTAATCAGAGGCGCTAACGATACCCGTAAACAAGCCACGTAGAGCTTCCAAACTTTTCTAACTCATTAATGTACAAAAGTACGTTTTAGATAACCCTTTGGAAGGGCGAAAGGGTATCTAAATAAATACTGGAGAACTTGGCCGGTCTGACGACCTAAATGATTCGCTAAGTTGTTTCAATCTTGTTAAGGGTTGGAACACGACTTTGTTTTATGCAGCTAGATAACAGGTCTTAAGAGCGTTCATCCAAAAAATTGGCAACGTCGCAAATAGCTGTCAAATATTTAACTGTTTTTATTAATTTGGCAATAAGAAATATTGCTACCTAGTGAGCTAAAATATTAATAATGAATTTCAATTATAACACTGAATTTGATGTTGTGTTTGTTGTTGATTTGTTGTTTGTTTGTTGTTTTAGGTGTAAAAAAGGCATTTGAAAAGTTTCCAAATACTTTTTTTACATCTAAAACTAAATATGCGGTATTACGATATTAATTATTGCATTTCATAGTCAATATTTTAGTTCACTAGTTAGCCATATTTCTCATTTTCATACAGTAATATCACCAAATTAATCAAAACAGCGAAATATTTGACAGCTATTTGCGACGTTGCCCACTTTCTATAAAGTGTGAATCTTTATAATGTGCACATATCGAAATGAGGGAATCTATGCTTAATTTTACAGACGTAAAAATATTTAAAAAAATCTAAATATTTTTTTATATTTTTCGTGGATATTTTATTTAAATTTTGTAACAAAACGGTGTAATTTTTAAACTAAATTATCTACCGCGATTAAACAAATTCCATAATGATTGGAAGTAATTAGGCGTCCTCATAAAATAAAAATTGTGGAAAAAATCTACACACAATTGAAAATAAACATGTTTATTTAGCAAAAAAATTTTTTTTTTCATAAAGTTTTACAATAATCGTATAATTTCACAATAAGACGCCCATTACGTAGCTTAAAAAAAGATTTAAAAAAATATATGTAAAAAAATATATAGAGTTTTTAAAAATATTTTTTCCGTCGTTAAGATTAAGCATAGTTTCCCATCATTCCGATACGTGCACATCATAAAGACTCACACTGTATAAACGCTCTTAAATGAAACACCTGGGATGGGAAAATCCAATGTTAAATGTATGGAAAGTGTGCGCCATGATAAAATCTTAGTTTGTGATCATGATTATAGTCGTAGGTATCTGATTGATACAGTTATTTTAAATTTTATTTGTGACAAAATTAGAATTTGTTTTTTTAAGCTATTGCATAGCTTTTATCGCGGGCTTTGAGCACGGCGACCGAATCAAGAAATTCTGTAACGAAAAAAACCTGACACCCCCCACTCCGCCTACCATGTAATGACAACGTGATGTTGTCATGGGAACGTAATTTTTGTTTTATGTCATCACGTCATCATCTCAAGTGTAGTGTTGACAAATAGGAAGTATGGAGGTTACAAATGCTATGCAATAACTTTACCGCGGCAGTCCCCGAGTGCCACAAGTTTTTTTTTTCAGTCTTTGTTGTCCCACAGCTGGGCAAACGTATTTCCTTTGATTGACCAATAAAAAAAATGTTTACCTACTTGTTTGCTTCTGAACATATCGTCAATCCATTATGGATTGAGCCCAACACATCGAAAAAACTTTGCTTTAATTTTGTTTACTTAAGCTAAAAGCAACTGAAATCATTTGAGTCATTGACAAAATTAGTTGGCATCTTTCATTTAAAGTTTTTCTGTCACAAATCGATGAAAATGTAATATTTATTTGAAATTCAAATCTTAACACGTTTTAAAAGTTTGCAACTTTCTAAAAGTTTGAAGCAGGTCAGGTCCCTAGTCAATAGAGCTCTGAATGCTGCAACAATTTTGATCAGAGGATTTATTCAAAATTATCAAATATTTTATTAAACTTTCCACCTAAGCTTAGCCAAGACTGTTAATGAAGCATCTAATTTTTTGTGGCAAAAAATATTAAAATGAAATGTTAAAACATAACTCTTTTATGTAAATATTTTTTTCTGTGTGTATTATATCGTCGCCCTCCCCGCTAACTGTCGTAACTAGCTACCTATTGATATTTTTCCAGGGCAACAGTTTTTCGGTCGGGCGCTACAATCATGTTAATATAGTTGCGTTAGCTGCGGCTTTATTAATGAATTAATAACTTTTTATAAATAGCTCTTGACTTAATCTTTAACTCACTAACTGTAGATGTGTGCATATACGACATGTGGTGAGAATATTTTTTCCCTCAAACAAAACTCACGCAAAACAAAATACGCTGATCATGGTTTTGTTATTGTTATTAGTAATTAACTGTTCATTTATTTTACCCCGATGGTCCTAGTTTATCATTTATAGCTACCAATTACAGCTTTATGTAAGCGGGCACGCCCTTTATGTCTGGAGGCTTTTATATAGATATTTAGTTCTTTTTACGTTTAGTTTTTTTTTTTTAAATATTGCTTGAGTATAGTTCTCGATGTTTTTAGTTGGTATATTGGCGTGTGCTAGCTGGCATATGGCCTATAATTTATCATTTGAATTATGTTTTGTGTTGCATAATGTAAGTTATTTTGCATACTATTGCATAGAATCATTTTTCTAACTTGAACAGACAGCTGTGCTGCTGGGGAGTTTGTTGCGCCACTTCTTCTTCCCAGCTAAAGGCACTACGAAGTGGTGAAGGGTGGGCGTTTTTGGGGGACTGTCTTATGTAATTTTGACGTTCGAAAAGTGCTGATTCTCAGCCTAGTTTGAATAAATGACTTTTGAATTTTGAATTTTAAATGACTTTTGAATTAAATTTTGAATTTTGACGTAATTATCTTTTAAACGGTAAACGACACAGACACGATGATTAGAAAGAACTTTTTCGAAACAAAGTTCTGAACAGGTAGGTAATGTCGGTGCAGATACGTCAGTTTGTGAGATACGACAGTTAGCGGGGAGGGCGACGATATCATAATTATTGTACTTTAATATACACGCAGCGTTGGTAGAATAGTTGACTGGGAACAGGGTGGACCAATTACTTTGTGGAGGCAGAAATCCACTGGATGCGAAAAGCACAGGACTGGTCGATACGGGGACGGTTAGGGCTTACGACCAGCAGTGGCCGTCTTACGGCTGAAATGATGATGATGATATTTTTTAAATTGATTTTGAGGAAGAATAATATGACCATTCTTTATTCAAAATAGTAACTTGACAGAATAATTTGAACCGATCAAAGGAGACTGAAACGATTACATGCGCTCTTAGGCCTGAATAGTAACGTGATGTGAATGGTGTAAATTTATAGATTCATGCATATATTAGTGTATTGCAGTGTCTAGCTGCTATCCCACAATTCACATAGCGATCCATAGTCTCAATAATATCCAATCCATCAATTCCAAAACAATCCATTATAACAATTTCAAGTCAATCGTGGGAGCGATCTTCGGTATCCAGTGTGAAAGTAAGGATCGTACAAGGTAGGCAGGGTCAGAATCCGTAAAAATCAAAGCAGTGAACGTTGAAAATGAATAATAATTGGGAAAGCACTCAAAACACATCCGAAAACACGAAATAAGTGACATCTGTCTAGTTTTAGTAGGGATGGGCGTTGGGACAACGAACCGTTTACAAAGACCGTTTTGTGATGATGAAACCGTTTTACGTCCTGAGTTCAACTTCAAACAGTCTTCATTGCACAAACCAGTCTTCGAATTACTTGGTGCGATTTTTACATCTAAGAAAATACAGTCGGGTACAATGATTCAACTATCTCTCACACTCGTAAAACAGTCCTTCCAATAAAAAGTGAACTCTTAAAAAGTGAACTCTTTGAAATGAAACACAGTCAGTAATGTATTACCAGTTGTGAATGCTGTCGTTCGTGATGCGAAAAAATCATTTCATACATTTCAAATCGTTGATGGTTTTAAGAAACTGCGCTCGACGAAAATGCAATTCTATTCCATGTTGGATAAAATTCGTCCTTTAACCGTTTTCGTCGTCAGGAAAACGGATTCGGTCGCCAAAAATTCGAGAATGACCCACCACTAATGTGTCAAATTGTCAATGTCAGTCTGCCAGTGTAGAATATGTACCGTGACATAGACAAAAAAATAAAACAGATTTTAATCGATATGAAATTGATAATCATTATTTTGGTTTTTCAGTAATTAATGATGTTTTATTTAAATTAAATGCACTATATTGTATAAAAGTATATATAGTGCATTTAATTACTTTGAGTTAATTTTATTACCTAGTGGGTAAGTTTTCTTTTTGTAGTTATGTAACCGATTACTATAATCGATGATCTCGAGAAAACTATCTTTATCATATTTCTCCGCTTCCAGACAAAGAATTTAGTTAATTTTTGATATTCAAGGATAAAAAAAATTGATTAATTTTTAGATCATATCTCAACTTAATACACTTGGGCCCAACATTTTCCATCTCTAATCTAAATAAAAATCTGTGTCGATAATCTCTTTTGCCGTAAAATGATTTGGATTGGGTTTATTTGGCGATCTAAGAAATTTACCCTTTGAAACGAGCTGCTCACTCAACTACTTAATGCGAAGCCTGTAAATAGATTTACTGTAAATACTGAAAAACTTCAAACCAAATCGAATTGGTTTAAACAGGTTAGGCAACGCCATCTATGTTGAAAAGCGTACACTAGCTTGGTGGCACGTCGCGTTGTCACGAGCATTGTATTGCAATAACTTCAAATGAACAAATATTGCATGATTGTGGCAAATGGGACAAAAAAATGGTTAATAATAATCGCTTATTCTTAATTATGGCCGTCATGTTAATAATATTATGATATCAAGCGGTAACGGCACTGTTTAGTTTGATTCAAACTCAAAGCATTTATTTCAATTAAACCATTTACAAGCACTTTTGAATTGTCAAAGAGTCGGTCAGTTAGGAAGTCGAAGTTAGTTGCCCATTCCAAAACGTAGATCTCTATGGAGATGAACGGACAAGAAAGTCCAAGAACACTCTTTTAAATATAGATATTACAAAATCCTGGGTAGGTAGGTACATTAATTTTACCTGTTGCTTCCATATGTGAGAACAATTTACAAACAATTCAAAATATAAGATAAAAATAAGCCCTGGCAGATAAGAGATAACCAGTCTCAACTGACGGCGCCCGTTCACGAACATGACGCGTGGATCAGCACCATCCAGCTCAACCATTTTTTAGGGAACCAAATGATCCAACACACTCGCTCAACTCGCCTAACTCTATGTAAGGTAATAAGTACGTCTAGTACCCTACCTTTTTTTTTTTTTTGTTCCGGGGTGGAAAATCCTCATGGATGTCCTCCGCCCTGGGGCAGACGAAGGGGTCTGTCAGAATCCTACTGACTAAAAACCACCCCGGTGTTCCCTTCCCACACTTGGACCGGGGATCATGAGATCTAGTGCGCCTTCCATGATGGCTTTTGCGGGCCACTTCATGCCCGCGGGGGGAGTGAGGTGAGACTCCCCTCGCGACGTCAAATAGGGCCTAGTACCCTACCTAGCCGAACATCCTACTCTTCACAGGGAATCCATCTTTTATTAGGTAAGTATTTTGTTATTATTTATATATTCATATAACAATTCGCATTGTGTTTGAATTTTGTAGTACATTAATTAGTATTTTACAGCTAAAAACAATACATTATGAATATCAAACAGTAAATTTCACTAAAAATAAAAGTTAAAGTTATTAACGTTTCAATCTCATCACGAGGGGCTCTGGCTAAATAAAAGCCGCACGGGTTGGTCGAAGTTCAAGCTACGCTTGCCGCAGTCGGTTCGTAGATGGGTGACCATCGTAATTGATCGTGATTCGAAACCCTACCGTGTCTCAGAAAGCACGCAATGCCGTTGATTGTACTGTTATTTGTAGATCTTTAACAGTCGTTACGGATAGTCAGAAGCCCAAAAGTCTGACAACCAGAATTACTAAGGGGTATCGTGTTTCCCAGTAACCGGGTTGTGGAGGTCAGATAGGCAGTCGCTCCATTCAAAATACTGGTATTCATCTGCATCCGTTTAGACTAAAATCAAGGCAGATTTTCATTTTTTTTTACGTTTCTATCTCAGAATTTTGCATCCAGACTGTAACTGCTCCTGCCGGGGTTGTGAAGAAGTCCGAAAGGGAGATCGTGGCCACCGGCAACATGGCAACTGAAGGCACACAGGTGGGTTTTAATCAGCAAGAGTCTGACACGCCCTCCCGCTCCGTCCAGAGCGGGAGAAGTTATTTGATAATTTGTCACCAAAAAAAAAAAAGACCGTAGCTGCTACTACTGGAAGTTTAATCTTCTTACCATGACTTGAACTATCCTTATTTAATTAACAAAACACGAGAAAAAATACTTTCACACACTGTCAAATAATTTACTTCAAAAACTAACTTCGCCTATCAAAACTCACCTGAACTTAAGAGTCGTATTCAACAAATTGCATTAGCTGACAACAAGAGAGTTGGGGATTTTAAGAAATCGCTTTAACTCCACGACGAAATATCAATTTAACTTATCTTAACTGGAAAGAAAAACTTTCCATCCAGTCGTCGTCAAGTTGGTTTTCGATTACTTGTAAGGTTGCCACCAGTATTTTTAGCCGACTTTTGTGATTTTAAAGAGGGTAGTGCGTTTTGGTTAAAAATCCGCGGGGGTCAGATGAATATCGCTACAGTGATGGCTGATGGCTTAGTACAGAGGAGACTGAGGAATAAAAACGATCGCATCCATTTGAAAAACTTGGTGATTATATTTTTTTAAAGTGAAAACTTCTTTAGGCGCGTTGGACATTTTTGTGATGGTACTAAACCATTGATTTCGCGACACTGTGACGGAATTTACCAACACCGTAGAGTAAAAGACATCAACGAGTTGATTGCCGCGATGCCGATTTTTTTTCAAGTTTTCACTTCTGTCGGCACTCCTGGATTGCCACTTTTTTCTCTGACCTTTGTAGTAGTTATTGTTTATTAGCTGTTGTGCATAGTCTACTTGTTTTTAAGCCAGAAATATAAGGTGTAGATAGACAAAAGAAACCTTTGAGGAAGAGTCTACGAAGGCATAGACGACGGAGGAACAAAAGAAAAAAAAAGATCCGCACGCACGGACACACTCGTGTAATAATAATAACAAGAGCCAGAGAGAGAGAGAGAACCGCATGGAAGGGGGGGCATTTCGTTTTTCCTTACGTACGTGACGATTTCTACCAGTCAACTCCTACCGCAAGCCGCGTTAGGGATCTTCGTTCCAAAAATAATACAGAGATAAAAAACTAAGGGAATTTGTGTATGGTTTAAAAAACCGGCCGAGTGCATGTCGGACCACGCACAATGAAGAGTTTCGTAGTTGGGATGAATTTATCCCAAATACAGACTTAGCATTGTAGTTGAAAAACATGTTCTCCCATACATTCCAACTGCAAATGTAAGTTTGTACGCACAATATTGAGAGATTTACCATGTTATTTTAAAACCATAGAGTTTTATAGGTTTTCCTGTAATCTATGAGTAAAGAACCATTCTTTGTATTTTTTTCAAACTTTTGTATCAACAGTTTCGGAGGTAAGTGGAGGAAAGGTCAATGTTCATCTCTTTCTTAAATATCTTTAAATGTATAATATTTTTAATATCTTCGCAATAAGACCTTTCGTTTGATATATCATACGGTACAGTTTGCAAAACTATTGTTTTTAATTTTCTTGTTTGCCCCCCAAAAATGATCCCATATTCAAAAATCATTTATTTACGTTACACGTCCGTGTTTGGGTCACAGAAATACAAATGTGTACAAAACACTTAACTAGTCCATTAGATACACAGCAAATTGACTGTGATAGACGGACAGACAGACAGACACACGAATGATCCTATATGGGTTCCGGTTTTTTTGTTTTTGAGGTATGGAACCCTAAAAATGTAATGACTATAATATTAAAGGCTTTTTCCTGTGCATTCCCAAAATTTAAATAAAAAGTGTCTCATTTTATTATTGTCACTATGCTTAAAATACATTTCCTGATGTTTACAAGTGACAACCTTAATCACTCCACAAACCCAACCGATTGCCAGAGCCTTAACTTCGTTGAATTAACACCCTGTATATTTGCTTAAAACACATTTCTTTTGAGATTTCTTAAGATAAACGTGGTTCAATTTAGTTTTAACTAAATTTGTGGACGTACAGTGTTCAAGAAATACAGTAAAAAAAAACCGGCCAAGTGCGTGTTGGACCACGCACAAGGAAGGGTTCCGTAGTTGGGATGAATTTATCCCAAAAACAAAATTAACTTTGTAGTTGATAAACATGTTCTCCCATACGGAATGTATGGTAAAACATGTTTTTGCAACTGCAAAGTTAAGTTGGTCGATTATTACTCGATAACTAGTAAAGCCTACTTAGCTGTGATAGTTTTCCTTTTAATTTCGTTATATAAACTACTGCTGTGATTTTTTCACACATCCAAAACCAACCATTTATCTGGCAGGGGGGGGGGACACTTGACTCTAACAAAAATTAGCACTTTAAAGCTTAATATTTTGCAAACGGATGCCTGAATCTAAAAATGGTTTTTACAAACTCATAATGTTTTTATAAAACCTTTCCAATGATATCCCACACTATGGGATAAAAAAATAAAAAATTATACATCACCACTTTACGTGTATCACTGTACCCTAAAAAAAAATGTTTTTCATAATTTTGTTTTACCACTTTGTCGACGTAATTAATATGTATACCTATGTCAGCTTTCTATTACTAAGGGTCTTGGAGCTAGACCGCGGACAGACAGACAGACAGACAGACGGACATGACGAAACTATAAAGGTTCCTTGTTTACTACGGAACCCTAAAAATGGTTGTTGCAAATCACGAGTGTGTTGTGTAACCTTTAAGTGCATTGATCATCATCTTCCTGCCCTTGTCCCATGTTACTTGGGGTCGGCGTAACACGTTTTCTTTTTCCCCTCTCCCCTGTCAACCGTCACACTATCATTCACTCCCTTCTCTTTCATATCATTCCTCACACAATCCATCCATCTTTTCTTCGATAATTACTGCAAGCTTAGCTTAGTCAGCTTACAACGTTCCAACTGCTGCGACATAGGCCTCCTCTCTGTGAGAGGGAGTGGGCCACAATGCACCACGCGGGCCCAGTGCGGGTTGGTAGATGCCACATGTCTTCTAATTTTTGGTTCTGGAACATGTTTCCTCATGATGTTTTCCTTAACAAAGACCAGTGGTGATAAAATAAATTAGGTACCTAGTACATAAAATTAAGTGTCTGCCTGAGATCGAACCTATTCGAACACATACGTTAGTCGGGGTTGTTACCACTGCTCTCTAAATTACTATAATTGACATATTGTGAAATTCAATAATAATATGCATAATTATAACTATTCCTATTATAAACACGAAAGTTTGTGACATGATGATGGATGGATCACGCAAAAACGACTGAACAGATTTAGATGAAATTTGGCACGCAAATAGTTTATAATCTGGATTAACACATATAATACTTTTTATCCGACAATTCCTACGGGATCGAGACTTATGCGGGGTCAAACCGCGGGTCGCAGCTAGTAGTAATATAATATTATATGATAAATGCGAAAGTGAATTTGTTTGTATGTTTGTTACGCCATCACGCTAAAACGGCTGAACGGATTTGGATAAAATTTGGCACACGGATAGACCATGACTTAGGTAAGGATATAAGATACTTTTTATCCCGATACTTTACGGGATCAAGACTTATGCGGGTGAAATTATTACCATTCCTTCACAAGCTTTTTCTGTAGTTAATGGATTATTATCAGCTTGTCCAGTAGACTGCAGTAGATATTAATCTTGTCTTCGATTAATTAATGTATCGTTAAGGTAATTAGTCTGACAGTAATTGAGACGCATTTAATTGGACGTCTTCAAGTCTGTTCTTCAGGGCTAAGGGCAAATTATCTGCTTTGCAAGTGATACCAGTTGTTTGTCGATGTAATGGACATTTGCAGCGTATGACCTGTCTAAAACAAACTTCATAATTTACTTATATAAATATTTGTGCCAAGTTTCAAGTTTATTAACTTAAGGAGTAATGTTTTTCTTCCAAACAAAATCCCCCCTTTTCACCCCCTTAAAGGTCGAATTTACAAAAACCCTTTCTTAGTGGATGCCTCCGTCATAATAACTACCTGTGTGCCGAATTTCAGCCCAATCCGTTCAGTGGTTTGATCTGTGTGTTGATAGATCAGTCAGTCAGCCTTTCCTTATAAAGGTATATAGATTATTTTTCTCTAAATGATGATGAAACCCTAATCAAAATCCGTTTTTGTAGCTTAAAAGACCAGCACAGTCACACGATTTTTTTTTTTTAAACTTTTCCCCATTCTAGGAATTTCTCAAGTATTGTGGGTGCGTTTACAAACATTTAAACTCACATACACAAATAGCCAACATTTTGTCTTTGTACAATGGGTATTTATTTAAGTTTTCAATTAATCACAACACACACGCAACTACTCACACATGTACGTCACAACATTTTATTTGTTTTTTGTACGAGCTATTTAATATTTTCAATTTTAATTTATTATGTTATTGATATAAGCGGGCACAATGCACTTCCCTATGTGTTTATTATTCTAGCGTATGACACTCGTGGGCTGCAGCTGAAAATCAGCGTCAGGTGGGGTCCGCTAGGGCCGATGCCTGCCGGGGTCGCGGGAATTCCGAAAAGGGAACATACAGGCAACTGAAGGAACACGTGTGGGTTTTAGACAGCAAGAGTTTGACACGCCTTCTAACTCCTTAAAGAGCGGGATAAGTTATTTGATAATTTCCCAACCAAAAAAAAAGGGTGATGACCTTGTGTTGTCATCTGACATTATGCTGAGCTGAGACTCTTTTGTCATCAAAAGCCTTGTTTTCGTTGTTTATAGTTTTAAGGATTTTTTTTTTTTGCTAAAAGAATGCTAATAAACGCATTTTTTTTTTCTTTATTTGTACCTGGTTGATGGCGATAGATTCACCCCCTATTACATGGGACTTACCTAACCCTTCGAGGAAACAAGGCATAATGTTATATTTTTCAGATTTACCATCTTAAACTGGTTTTGTCACTACTGACGTACATGCTAATTTTCAACTGGAGAGGAGCTCTTGGTTAAGTAATAACAACCGCACGGATCGATCCAATAGGTTAAGCTAGGCTTGCTGGGATTGGTCCGAGGATGCGTGACCATATTTACATACCGAGCTCCTCCGTGCCTCGGAAAGCACGTTAAAGGAAATAGCACACAAATTAACTCTGAAAGGGATCATTACCGTATCAACTCGAGCCATTCAGTATTCTTTGTATGAAACTCCCTACTGCAACGCACACCAGTCGGAATCGTAATGCAATTACTTCGCTTCGGGACAAGCTCGCGAACCGCGGTTATCCGATGACGATCCCTTTCCGAGTTGACCTTAAGCCGTTGGTCCCGGCTGTCATTTTTAGGTCTTTGACAGTTATTACGAGTCATCAGAAGCCCGAAAGTCTGACAACCAGTCTCACCAAGGGGTTGCGGAGGTCAGATAGGCAGTTGCTCTATGTAAAATACTAGTAGACTGGTAGAATACTGGTAGACTGGAAGCCGACCCCAAAAGGCTAGGCAGATGATGAACAGGATATTGTAGTTTTCTTACAAAAACAGAAACTTACAACATTTTAGCGGTATAGATAAGTAGTGGCTATATCTAACGAAATTTATGAAAACTGTTTAAATAGTTGTAGATTTTAAGCCTCTAAAACTTAAGCATATTTCATCAGCAAGAGTTACTTTAACAAAATTTTTGGGAGGGAAAGTTTTGAACGTTTCTTGATAGTTTCCGAAGTATCTGAAAACTTTCATTATCTTGGCTTATTTAGTTTACGTATTTAAAGTATTATAATAATTAATTTTCGCCTTCTTAAACTACGCTTATGAGTAGATATTAAAGCCAAAACGAATTATGTTAAGGGACCGTGCACGAAATCGCTTGATTTTGATCAATTTTGTTCATTAGTTGTGAGAACGAGAAATAAAATTTAAACAAAATGATTTGTAATTTTAAAATTCTAATTATTTGTCTTGTACATAGCGGAAAGGGATTTTTCAAATAAATTAAGGATTTGTGAAAAATCACTAAAATTCGCAACAAGTTTTAGAAAAATTTACGCGAGACTGAAGTTTGATAAAGAAACAACTATTGATTTTGAAAATTAAAAAAATATCATTATGTGGTCTTCTTGTACACAGAGGAACTACTTTTTTCAACTTCCAAACAAAATGTAGAAGATTTTTTTTTAATAACCGTTTTTTTAAACTCTGTCAGTAATGTATTTTCCTATTATTTAGCAAATCAAATCAAGAAATTTAAAAATCACACATTAGTCTTCAGCTATCCTTGAAATAAAATCAAAATTTTATTTTATCATAATTACTATATCTTCATTAAGTAAATCAAAGGCGAAATAAACCATATTTTCGAGAGCGCAAAAGTGATGCAATTATTAACAGGTGCTGTGACTGACACGAATGGTTTAACACCACGAAAACCATACTTTTATACTTACACAGACTTAATGTTTCAATTATTTCAAGCTCTCTTACAATTAGATAAGTTATTGACCAAAAAGGATTTTTTTCGTGCACCGAAGCCTTAATACTTTACTCTTCTACTTTTCAACCAGATAAAGTTGAAGAGTTTACATAGCGATCTGTAATTTCCAAAATATATTTTAGGTAAAGGTTGTTCCTCTTCAAATACCTACAGAGAAAGAAAAGGTCATAAACCAACATCAGTTGTGTAAGAAATACAAAATATTGGTACCTACTTGAAACACTTAAATAAATCCGTACAACCATAAAATTGCCTTCCAAATTCCTACTAATATTAACAGTATTTTGCTTCCAATTGAATGTAGAACCTCACGTTACCCACGAAAGGACGCCAAAGCACTTATATTGTGTGGGCCCTTGATTTTTATACCCCAGCCGCCCCAATGGGCTCATATAATTCTTTTATGTGCCACTAAATTCGCTCTTTTCATTCAATACTGGGATCTTTCCGGCTTTTTCTAGTATTATCCGGAATCACTGGTTAATTCTTCATCATAAATTGGTTGGTTCTTGTGTACGCGTTCAATTTTTGCGTGATTTTTGAAGTGAAAACTTTTTTAGGCGCGTTAGGCATTTTTGAGACGAGAAAAAACAATTGAACTCGCGACACTGTTACCGTTACCGCCGTCTCATTAAAAGTATTTTCTGCACAATAAAATTGTTCAAGTTCTCATTTCTGTCGGCACTCCCGGAGTGCCACTGTTTTTATGGACATTTTGTTCTCAGATTACTTCTTTCAAGTGACTGAATGTGGTTGGCGATAACTAGCAATGCTTGGTTACATTTTATGCCACCTAAGGAAAATCTGAAAATAATTTCACCTTGGATTTTATACGATTCACATACCATTCCTACCTATAATCTTATCACCAATGATGTCTTTCTTTATGATATGATGATGATTATGAAAGTTATAAACTTTTGAAGGTAAGCAATAAAAAGAGGATGTCGACATCCTAATCCCTACTAATATATAAATGTGAATGTAAGTTTGTTTGTTACGCTTTCACGCGAAAACTACTCAACCGATCATCATGAAACTTTGTATACATATTCTTGGAGGTATTAGAAGTAACATAGGATACTTTTTTTTAAGATTTTTTTTATTTCAAAAAAATCTCAAAATCTAGCTTCTTCAACGCCATCTAGCGGTTCAGTAATGAAGTTCCAACCCTGAGTACTGTAATACCGTTGCACTGTATTACCGACGGTAATACATCTAGCTTTGTCAACGCCATCTAGCGGTTCAGTAATGAAGTTCCTACCCTGAGTACTGTAATACCGTTGCACTGTATTACTGTCGGTAATACCGTTGGTAATAATCCTTAATCCTTAATGATAGAAACGCGAAAGTCAGTGTTTGTTACGCCTTCACGCTAAAACGGCTGAACGGATTTGGATGAAATTTGGCACATATATAGATGATGCCCTAGAAAAGAACAAAGGATACTTTTTTTTTTCCCTCGGGATCGAGACTTATGCGGGTGAAACCGCGGGGCGCAGCTAGTAGGTATTATATATCCTAAATCCTAACTAATATTATAAATGCGATTTTTTTTTTGTTACGTTTTCACGCTAAAATGGCTGAACAGATTTTGATGAAATTTAACACATAAGTAGACCATGACCTGAGTTAGGACATAGAATACTTTTTATCCCGATATTCCTACGGGATCGAGACTTACGCGGGTGAAACCGCAGGGTGCAGCTAGTTTAAATCAATCAGGATTTTCTTGTGTGTTTACTTCGAATTTTCTAGGTATAAATTCGTAGTACTTTCTACTCAGTTGATGAGCTGACCAAAAAATGCCCTTAAAACAGCTTTGTTTTACCTCAACACACAAACTGTATCTAAAAATAAATTTACGAAACACAAAAAAGAAATGAAGTCTGTGCAAGAAGATAATATGCAAATTCGGGTCCTCTTGCCAAGCTTGAGACCATGGGCCGCCCTCTCCACTTACTTAGTATCTCTAAAGGCAGCGCACACCGGCGAAAAGTGGGGGACGGCATCGAGGACGCTTTGCCGAGGAGCATCTCGCAGTGGAAATATGAAGTGCACCCCCACTTGCACAGCCTCTACCCCGCGATGGTATGCAAGCGCACTCCGGCGCATACCGTCGCATAGGTATCCTACCGCAGTATCCTCCAGCGCGCTTTTAAATACCACCGAGAAAAATCCTTTTTGATGCTCCGTGGTGTGTCTCTGAGCTTTGGAATCTATATCTTGTTACCATTAGCTACGTACGGGTTTACGTTGGACAATTTAAAGTACTATGCCCCGCCATGCACTGATGTACGCTGACCTTAACGCGAATTTTATCCATTTTTAGTAGGACCCGTTTCCATCAATCATATAGTGTGATATTCGTCTTTACCGGCAGCTAAATATGAACTGGAAGAGGCATATAGGTGCCGCTTCACAGTGACATATGGGTCAACTACATACGAGTACTTAGCTTTTTTTTGTATGAAAATGTAGGCGGGCTCGACCACTGTGACCCACGGCCTACCTACGAAAAAAATGCTGGCAGACAAATGAAACGTGCCAGCGCACATTTTACGTTATTCGTTTACCATATTGTTCTTTTCACTGATTATGAAAATGAAGACAAAGACAGTCATCATAAGATTTTGTTAGAAAAATACCATAATATTTACGATTAACTTTCGGTTTCTGAAACCTTATTCAATTAGATCTATTGCAAAATCACACGCCATGTTGTTATTTCTATAAACTAAGATTGACTACTACGTCTACGACTATGTACCTACTAGATCTCAAAATTCATCAGCTTTTAAACCAGGTTTTAGTACAACAAAATTTTCATCAAAGTCTTGCTTGAAATGCCATTCCAAAAGCATTGTCCACTCACGTTTCAGAAACTAGTACTGAAACCAGAATTCCGAAGTTCGCATTGCATTGTGTTGCGTCTCTCTATACGGCATCAAAGAAAGTAGCTGTATTGTGTTGGTGCCTGTGTGCCACCAGAATTTTATTCGGCTACGTAAAGTAATAACTTTGTGCTGTGTGAAAAATGTTGCGAGGTATATAATATTCGTAGGTACTTGTGTTTAAAATATGATTTTAGAAATGGCAGCAGAAACACTTACAATCCTTAATATTATGCAACGTGTAACGTTAAATGCGCAAAACCTCAGACACCCCAACTGATTTTTCATTCAATTGACAATTCAAAAATTGTAAAGGTTTTATGTGCTGTTTTAGTTCGTGAGATTTGTAATTGCATTGAAATAAAAGCTATTATTATCCCGCGTATGAGAAAATTTAAATTGGTCGGCAACAATTTGTGTTTGTTTACCTATTTTGACGAGTTTGCGCATGTGATGGCTTGACCTATTAATAAATAGACACGGCAACGTTTTTAATGAAGATTTTTTTGAAAAAATGTGACCTAGATTAAAAAGTGTTTAAATTGATTCTGCTCGTTATTCTGATCAAACTATTTTCAGGTTTTGCACATTTAACGTTACACATTGTATGGGTACTTAGAAAAAGATGAATCGATCGCTTACATCTGAACCTTATGGAAACTTACTGGGTTTTCTTCTGCATTAGAAATATTTATATAAGAAAGCTTGTAGAAAAAGATATTAGACTACCTAAAACTAAATCTGCTATCATGTAGGCACATGATTAAAATAATGCAAGGATAATGTTATAAAAATAAAGTGAGGTACTGGAACTTTTTAGACCTCTATTATACAATATTGGATACGAACCCCACAAAATAAATTGACAAATGTGCTATCTAGTGACCATAGATCCCGGTTCTTCTCAACCCATCAATCACTTGCAGATAACGAGAAAACATGCTGCGATCTTGGTCAGCTTCATTTACGTCGTCACCAAACAACTCCTGTTAGAAGTTATTTGCGATGAGAAAGAAGATACTAATTATGCAATCGATATTATTCACTTGTCAACAAGATTTTATTGTGAAAATGCTACAGTCGACAGTGGCGATAATCTCAGAGCGCGCGATACATTTGCTGTGAAATTTACATGGTAATAATAATTTCTTTATTTTCATTTCAAGACACAAAATGTTTCATCCATAACAGTAAATCGTGCTGTCGGTTCTGAAGTACTTAAAGCATTACTTTTCATTTCATATCGGGACACGTTGGTAGCAGTATAAGTCGTTTCGGGATTTCGGAACTTATTTCTCTTTCTTTCATTTTCTCTTTTTAACCGACTTCAAAAAAAGGAGGAGGTTCTCAATTCTTCGGGACATTTTTTTTTATGTATGTTCCCCGATTGCTCGAAGCCGGCTGGACCGATTTGAAAAATTCTTTTTTTGTTTGAAAGGGTTTACTTTCAAGTTGGTTCCATTGTCATTTGATCACGATCTGATGATTGGATCTTGGAGAAATCGAGGGAACTCTTCAAATATTAAAGGCACATCTATAGCGATTTGGGTATTTTTGATGAGCAGTTGGCATAAGGCTATTGTAGATAAATTACAAATCAACCTACAAAAAAGTGAAAAAAAAACTTTTTCACAAAATATACAACCGACTTCCAAACTACAAAGCGAAAAATAACTTTAATTTCGGAAGTTGGTGTCTTTGGATCAGTATTTTAGTTTTTTGACACCGACTTCCGAAATTAAAGTTATTTTTCGCTTTGTAGTTTGGAAGTCGGTTGTATTTTTTGTAAAAAGTTTTTTTTTCTTTTTCTTTTCTTATTTTTCTTTATCCTGGAAGGTTTCTGTTATATCTTGTTTTTGGAGATGTAATTAATTAATTACATCTCTAACTAAAAACAAGACAAAATAAAAATTGATTCATCTCCAATAGTAGATATAACAATTTCCATACCTACACTCTTATTGCAGTTCTGTATTCGTAGAATCATACAAAGATTAAAGTCGCTTTTTGTGTCTGTGGGATCGTGTTGTTCCTCTAAACTACGCCGTGGATTTTGAAGAAGTTTATACTATCATTTAGAGAATTTATTCGGGAAGGTTTAAGTTGTATATATTTAAGAAGTTGTATAATATTTTAATATTAAACTTACATTTTCTAAAAAATATAATTATATCTCGATGTTGTGCACATTACTAAATTGTAAGTAACTATTATAACATCCATAATAGACGAATGGATGACCCCTGTAACACAGGTTTTTCCTAGCATGGGGGTCATTGTTCAATCTATTTTTTTCAGGCTATTTCCACGTGTAATTAAATGTCAACCTGTATCTGTGTACTTTTACGTCAATAAATACACCGTGAAATTTGAATCACAGTTTTGCTAGAACAAACGTTATTCAGACCATGGTCTACTACGATTCTACAGCATCCAATAAAAAAATAATTAAATTGGTTTTTGAAAAAACACAAAATGCCAAAGTTTAAAACGTCAAGATTATCTACTGCTTGATAAATTTCGTTTATGGAGGTACATTTCCCTGTAAACAATGCTGTGTCCCATGCGTCGTCTCTGTGTTGTAGGGAGTAACGATAATCTTGACATTTTAAACTTTGTTTTTTTGTGTTTTTTCCAAAAACCAATTGTTTTTTTTTTTGGATGCTGTAGAATGGTAGTAGACCATGGTCTGAACAACGTTTGTTCTAGCAAAACTTTGATTCAAATTTCACGGTGTATATTTTTATTATTTTATCAAGTCGTAAAAACCGTGTGAAGTAGGTCACTAGTATTGAATATTGAATAACTGATTTTATCTACAAAATATCAACAGTTGAACCAAGGAACCACTAACTTCTGCTTGCCATTTAAACCTTGTTTTGTTCAAGAGCCTACATAAATCACAGAGATTAGCGGCTGCTATTAATTTGAGTTATTGTAAGCCATCGCCTTAATAATACAATTAGAAACGCGCCCCGATTGTGGCGCAAAATGAGGGAGGAATCAGCCAGGCGTTTTGCAAGATTGATCTTCCTGGCCTTTATTAAATCCTCTTTTTCAGATACTCCTTTCATTATCACGCGATTATTTTAATTAAAAGATAATGGTTTAATATATTTTGGTATCAGTTTATTTTGATAGTTTAGTTGTTATTTTTTTTTACTTTTCGTCACATAACATGTTATTTACATAATATATATTTATGCTAACAGACTTAAAATAATAATATGAACTAGTGATGTAACGAATATTCGCATTCGCATTCGCGAACATTCGCATATTTTTGCATATTCGCATTCGCATTCGCGAAATTATTGCGAATGTTTTTGCGTGTATAGTTTTTTTTAAGTAGGTAATAATAGTTGGTTAATATAAGAAAATTAACTACAGAACTAACATTGTGTAGTACAAATTCACACTGTAACCTCAAAATTCACTTGTTTTGTTTACGAAAACACCGGCGCGAGCGGAATGACACTTCAATCGGATGCGTTCGTATTAACTCGGCTATTCTCGGAATGAAAAACAGACGGAACGCACTTCGTTCGAACAGGACTGCCGCTAAAGTCACCAAGCCATAGACAAATTGCGCCAAATTAAACAAAAACTGAATATTCGTATTCGCATTCGCGAATGTTGGCAGCAGATATTCGCATTCGCATTCGCATTCGCGAATGTCCAAAATATGACATTCGTTACATCACTAATATGAACATGTATATAAAAAAGGAGGGGAAAGAATTATAGGGTATCAAAAAAAACGTCCGCATCGCTATCGACAGGAAAAGTGCCCAAAAGGCTGGCAGCATTGCCACGTTGTATAGCGATGCTGATTCTTTGGCCAAAAAACAACAGTTTATTTATTTTCGTCTAATTCGTTGTCTGTTGAGACAATAAGATCCATAATTATGTTAGTAAGAATGTACGTTGAGGCAAGCTTTGCCCATTGCATTGAATTTTCTTTGGTTTTTGTTGCCAATTATTTATACAATAACATAATTGTTAATTTCTTAATTCCACACTTATATGATGTCCAGCCACTGGTTTCAGTAGTAAATCACATCGAGTCACTAACTTTTCGATATTACTTTTGATACGATACCGCCTCAAAATGGACGCCAGAGTTGTCTTGATCGCCATCATTCCATATAATTTACCTGTTATGGAAGATTTTATGTTGTTATATATATGTTATATATTTAATTTATTGCTGATCACACATAAGAGGTACATACAATCCATATAGTATTAGTAACAAAGACTTAGAAACTATGTTAGTAAAACTTACAAACTAACCTAAAAACAACTAATAACTACGTGGCTCAACACATGTTGGCACGTGCCTCCGCATCCAGTGCCTAATAAAGGGGTTGTCCACCTTGTCGACCAATGTTTTTAGGACGCTGTTGGAGCTTCCACGCAACCCACCCATTATTGACGCCGTCCGCTTTCTCATTAAGGCATGAAAATCGTCAACATGGGCTTCCACGAACATCTGCGAAGCGCCGCAGAAGCGCGGAAGCCCCATCAGCATCGTAAACCCATTATTATATTGAACGC
Organism: Agrochola lychnidis; assembly: GCA_963680765.1. Taxonomy (NCBI): domain Eukaryota; kingdom Metazoa; phylum Arthropoda; class Insecta; order Lepidoptera; family Noctuidae; genus Agrochola; species Agrochola lychnidis. Next base: position 13,572,060 of record OY796869.1, on the reverse strand, counting down.
GTAGGACGTTGTAGGCCCTCTGCGTATACTTCACCCACAAGCGCTGCACGTGTAGAAGGTTTGGCAATAGGCCTTAAATAGATACACCACATCCTTACTACAACGTGCAAACCTGCGGGCTAACATATTGCTTGTAAAGTTATGTAAAGGAAGAACATTTTATTTAAAAAAAATTGAAAGGAAAAATAATATAACATAATTATGATTACACCAGGCATGGGCAGAGGTGTGCATAGTACCTACTTGAACCTACACTGGTGAAATTTGGATGTAGTGCACAAAATTTCGCCAGTAATGTTGAAGTCCCATGTAAAAGGGGACGAGCCTATTGCCACAAACCTGGATTCTAGACTGTGCTACTGATGGGTAAACCCAATAACACTTTGTCTGACCTGGGAATCGCATCCAGGACCTCATGCTTAACTGTAGCGATTGCAACCACTAGACCAACGAGGCAACGAGACAAATTACAGAACAGTACCTATTAAATCCAATTACAATTAACCAATTATCTGTAAAACAATTATATGCAATAACATTGACTTAAACACTCTAGTTACCTCGGAAGTAAAAAAAAAATCTTAAAGGAAAATTAGAATCTAAAAATAGACGTAGGTATCTGAAATTTACTTGGTATTAAGAGCGTGCATTCTGAAAGTGAGCAACGTCGCAAATAGCTGTCAAATATTTCCCTATTTTGATTAATTTAGCAATATTACTGTTTGGAAATATGAAATATCGCTAACTTGTGAACTAAAATATTGATTATGAAATGCAATAATTAATATCGTAACACCTAATATTTATTTATTTAAAAATAGGTACGCCAACAGCATATTTATATTGTACATTAAATATTAAAAGTTACAGGTATGGGCTCATATAAATATACCTATTACAGGGTTTACACGACATTCACATAAAACAAAGCAACCTTCTTAAATTACATAAAATTAAAACATTAATTAATATGCAAAACAAAATAAAATAAAATCATTAAAAAAACAGCACTGACTTAAGTCTAAAACAGAACAAAAAATCTGACTTACACGAATTTCATTCAATATAAAATAACTAACTAAAATAAGCTTAACTAAGTATTGTTTAAATGACTGCGCAAAAAGGTTTCGAATTGCGGCAAGGAACCAAAGAATACATCTAAATCAGGTAGTTTAGTGTTGAGTTTGTCGAATTTAATACAGATCCTAGATGTTGGCGAGTGTCTCCCAATGCTATTTCTACAGGTGGGTGGTACTAGTTAGCGATATTTTATATTTCCATATTTCCATACAGTAATATTGCCAAATTAATCAAAACAGGTAAATATTTGACAGCTATTTGCGACGTTGCCAACTTTTAGAATGAACGCTCTTAAGTTAAAATAAATGTAAAAAAAAAACAATGCCTTACCGATACAGTTTCGCCTGCCCAGACTGAAGCTAGCAAACGTGTTAGGATTCTTAGGCAAAGTGGCAGGGTCCAGCCATCGCTCTGGTTTGAACTGTTCTGCATCAGCTCCCCACGTTGAATGGCGGTTGAGCCCATACAACGATACCAAGTAAGTGCAATTAGCCGGTAATATGTAGTTTTCTGAAATGTATGAAAAACATGAATAATTATTTATTATCATCATCATCATTTCAGCCGAAAGACGTCCACTGCTGGACATAGGCCTTCCCCAAGCACCGCCACTTCATCCGATTCTGTGCTTCCCGGATCCAGCGGATTCCTGCGGCCTTGACAAGGTCATCGATCCATCTTGTGGGAGGCCTTCCAACGCTATGTCTTCAGGTACGCGTTGCTCGCAGAACGGATGGCCGATGGGGCCGAAAGGTTCTGGAGTGACGACCGCGCACCGGAAGACGTAGCGTTTATTATCAACTAAAATAAAATGTAACACAATGAAAAAACTCAATTCAAATCAAAAGTATGATTTGAAAATAGAGTTCATGCAAGTAAAGAAAACGACAATGGAGGTAATGAAGAATCAAGCACACAAGCTTCCTCTTTGTGAGAGGGAGTGAACTGTAATCTACCACGCAGACCCAGTGCAGGTTGGTAGATGTCACCACACGTCTTCGAATTTTTGGTTCTAGTACATATCGGTTTGCTATTTTAAATCTAAATCTCACCCTAAAAACAATCCATAGATTGACACTATAATTGACAACTCATTACACCTAAGTTTGCACGGTGATATTTTTACAGAATAGCTCGGCAGATATCGAACCAATAGCACCATTAAATATATAAACTCCAGTTCAGAATTCCTCAGGAGCCCTACTTGGAACAGTTTTACGATGTCGGTCAAATATATTTTTTACGGAATTTGTATGAAATTATCTGCCAAGTAAGTTAACGGGAAATTAATCGTAGGTGGTGAATTAGACTTTTGACCATCAATTTAAAATACATACTCAACTGAACATCAGTAGAAGAAGTTCTCGCGATCCTTGGAGCTGGGGCATGCAATCTTAAATTCTCTTTTATCACTGCTTCCATATACACAAGCTTGGGTAGATCGTGTCTGTTCAAATCTCTTTCTTGATTCCCGAGTACTTCTTGTAACCTGTTTACAAAATTTACAACTACAATCTAATATAACAACGGCTATATTCCCCGAAGGGTTAGGTAGAGACGTACACTATAGCACACCCAAGTTAGTTATCCAGTTAAGTTCAAGTCTCATGTAATATGGAACGAGCCTTTGCCATCAACCGAACAAAAATCTAGGCTTCGGGCTGTTTCTGAGAAATTCCTGATGGATAAACCTAACAACTCTTTAACTGACCTAGGAATCGTACACACGGCTACACATCAAGCTATACATTTCCAGTATAAGCTGACCTCGCATTGTACGGAAATCCTATGCAATGCGAGTTCAGCATAAACTGGAAATCTATATCTTGATGTGTAGCCGTGTGTACCAAGGCCCTTTTGCTCAGCAGTCGTGCTTACAAAACCAACGAGCCAGGAGGTCTACTCGCTAAACATAAAAACACTAGTTTCGGCCTAAGTTACGGGCGATACCTACTCCGTATCACCTACGGACGTAAGATTAGTTTGGGGCTCGACCTAAAAATGAATGACACCACGATTTGACGGTTGTCCCTAATCCCGAGGTGTATTTGATCGTCCAAAAATGTTAATTAAACGGCTGTACAGTTCACTCTGAAGTTTCGAACTACTTTCGGACCGGCCCGTATCTTCGTTGAAGGACTTAGAGATTAGGCTCCCAGGAGTGTGTCATAATTTATCAATTACTTCATGAATATTGACAAATATACTACCTAAAACTTTAACTGCACTGTTTTACTTTTCTGTTTTTGTTGCATAGGTACTTACTCTTTATAAATTCGTTCTTGTACATCTTGGTGTGATCCAATCAATATCAAAATGAATGTCAAAGCTGTAGCTGTAGTTTCGTAAGCGCCTGCTATGATAGTGTCCAAGTGTTCCCTGATCTCTTCTTCAGTGAAAGCATCTTGTTGATCAGCTAAATCCAACATTTGATCCAGTAATGATTTGAACTTTCCTGAAATAGAATCACTGGCTAAAATAAACTTCGGTTGAAATTTTGTATTTTTGGATTTAGTGAGAAGATTGAAAATATAACACAATGCCGGCACAGTATGATAGCTTGTGACGTTTGTACGTTTTATGAATTCTCGTTAATATTGACTGATAAATGTGAGAAAACAGATGCCATACTACAATAAGTACGTTTGCCGTAGTACCGCTGGAACTATCTCTCTCTTCCTGGTATTTCTCTTCTACTTCGCTTTATCCTCGACATCGTCTTCGGATACCTCACACTCTTTCAAGTACTTTAGCACAATAGCTCTCCACCTTGTTTTGAGTCTGCCTCTGGGTCTTGGACTGGGAATGGAAATTTGTAGCGCCAAGTTCCCTACGTATTCAAGCGGCCTCCTTTTCACGTGATTATACCGTCACAGCCTGTTCTCTTGCATATTGTCGGCGAAATCACGCATGCCCAGGCTTCCTCGCACGTTCTCGTTACGACTTTTATCAAGCCTGGTGACGCCATACATCCACATCAACATTTTCATTTCAGCAACTTGAATGGTACGCACATTCTTTTGGATTATGACCCACGTTTCGTTGCCATACATAAGGACTGGTCTTATATACCATGCCCTTAAGTTTAACAGGCATTCACCTATCACATGTAACACCAGTTATTTCTCGCCATTTTAGCCACGCTGTAGCTATTCGGTGCTGAATATTACATTTTACGTTCCTGGAATTGCGCATCATACTCCCCAGATACTTATATTGATCTTACAAGGTGATCAATTGTCCATCGATGAGAATCAAACTGTTGTCGCTTGGTTCTGGTTCGTTGAAACTCTTGAATTAGGTCTTTGCTATACTCAGCATTAGGCTACCGCTGTAACTATAATTTTTCGAATCAAACAGCAATATTTTTATTGTTTACAAAGCTGTCACAGGTGCCATACAGTGCCGATTTGCCGATTGGTTAGTTATAGAAAAATATGAAGCTTTCCGATTCCGTCATACTCGAGGGTCAAACGCCACAGGCATGAAACAGAGGTGTGGTGGTAATCTTCTTTAAAAAGGGCGACAATGCCCTGCTTAAGAATTATAGGTCCAGCACACTTCTGAGCCATGTCTACAAGCTGTTTTCAAGAGTTATCACGAACCGTCTCGCGCGCAGGTTTGACGACTTCCAGCCTCCCGAACAAGCCGGATTCCGTAAAGGCTTTAGCACCGTAGACCACATACATACGCTGCGGCAGGTTATATAACCTGCCTCTCTGCTTAGCGTTTGTGGACTACGAGAAAGCCTTCGATTCGATCGAGACATGGGCCGTGCTGCAATCTCTTCAGAGGTGCCAAACTATCGGTACATCGAGATGCTAAAGTGTCTATACGAAAACGCCACTATGTCAGTCTGACTCCAGGACCAGATCTCGAAACCTATCCTTCTGCAGAGAGGTGTGAGACAGGGAGACGTTATCACTCCGAAACTGTTCACCGCTGCACTGGAGTATGTCTTCAAGGTTCTGGATTGGAAAGGGCTAGGCATCAACATCAATGGTGAGTATATCACTAACTTTCGGTTTGCTGATTACATAGTTATCATGGTTGAGACCATGGAGGACCTCAGTACAATGCTCGATGACCTCAGTAGAGCCTCCGAAAGAGTGAATCTTAAAATGAATATGGACAAGACAAAGGTCATATCAAATGCCCATGTGACACCCACTCTCATGAAGATCGGAGACGCTACGCTCGAAGTTGTGGACGAGTATGTTTACATAGGACAAACTGTCCAGCTAGGTAGGTCCAACTTCGAGAAAGAGGTCAATCGTCGAATCCGACTCGGCTGGACAGCATTCGGGAAGCTACGCAATTTCTTTTTGTCCCACATATCACAGTGTCTCAAGACGAAAGTCTTTGACCAGTGCGTGTTGCCAGTGATGACCTATGGTACTGAAACGTGGTCGCTCACAATGGGCCTCATCAGAAGGCTAAAAGTCACCCAAAGGGCAATGGAGAGGGCTATGCTTGGAGTTTACCTACGTGATCGAATCAGAAATGAGGAGATCCGCAGGAGAACCAAGGTAACCGACATAGCCCGAAGAATTGCCAAACTTTAGTGGCAATGGGCAGGGCACATTGCTCGCAGAACGGATGGCCGATGGGGCCGAAAGGTTCTGGAGTGGCGATCGCGTACCGGAAGACGTAGCGTTGGAAGGCCTCCCACATGATGCACCGATGACCTTGTGAAGGCCGCAGGAATCCGCTGGATGTGGAAAGCACAGAATCGGTCGAAGTGGAGGTGCTTGGGGGAGGTCGTTGTTCAGCAGTGGACGTCTTTCGGCTGAAATGATGATGATGAGAAAAATATGTAACAATAACCTCCTCCTTTTTGGAAGTCGGTTAAAATAAAAAAGTTACTGTAAGATGATTTACATGTACAATCTGTGCCAAAAGCTTAAAGCTACGAATACAAAATTTTGATATTCATAACATTTTGTTAAAATTTCCAAAACTAAAGGGATAATTTTACCTGATGCAGGCCCTTCAGTTTTATCTAAACTGTCCAAAGATTTTAGGTTTGATTTACGGTTAGTGATCACCTGAAATAATTAAAAGATTAGTGCTATTTTACAGAATACTTACTTAAAAAGTTTTAATCTCTAAGGATAAAATAATCATTTCTTCAGTACCTATGTTATCTTTGACTCGGACGTATAAACATTAATCAATTAATGTGATCAACATACTTTTATATCCACACTGCTGACAATGTACATAATTATTACAAATTAACTCATTTTTTCTCAAAAAGTAATTATCTCAACAATGAACAATTTCCTTTGTCTACCCGTCTAATTAGCTTTGTGTAAATTTTATTATTGACATGGTTTGTTCGCCAAAATCTCCAAATAGCTGGTTGACACTTCAATTCTATTATTTTGTTTGACGTTTAAAAGTGCCATACATGGGCTTATTTGAAATAAATGATTTGACTTTGACTTTGACCGTGACTTTCTTCTGGCTTTACCTTGCCCATAGGCTAAGCATTGCGGGGTGCTTGGACAGGAAACCCCGTGTGCCTGTGGGCTGGAGTTCCCTTATGGATGTGTCCGGGGGGAAGGCCAGTCTTCGAGACGGTGCACCCTGGGGTGCGGGTAATGTCTCTCCATTAGGTACTATGTGCCTTAGGGGTCTCGTTGTCCATATGCCAATATCCTGTCGGAGGAACGCTCTAACGTTTACTCTGAGAGAGCACACGTTGAGCAGCGTTGGAGTGGGAGCGGGCTCGGCGTTCACTAACCCTGCCATGGGGCAGGCAGGAAAAAGCCTTTTCTTCTGCCACCGATGTTCTCATAGCCCCGAAGATTGTCAAGGTCATGTCTCTGGCATTTGACGGGGGTCGAAGGTCTTGGCTTAACCCCCGGACCGCGAGGATGAAAACCTCTATAAAAAACCTCTCCAAACCTCCAAGCGGCGGCGCACCGTGAGGAATGTTAAAAGCTTAATTAGTCACTAGTGCGAACCACATTTTTTTAAGACACTAAAAAGTTATTACTTGTGGGAACAACTATGGAAAAATATACACAAACAAAAACAAAACAAAAGGAGGGAGTGATGCGGGGTCAGAGTCCGACGCTGCGCAAAGGGCTCCGGTCAGAGCTCGGAGCGCGAAATGGTGGGGGCTACCGGGAGGAACCGAAAATTTCTTCGGAAGCGCCCCTAATCGGGGTATGGCTAGGGGTCGTCCGCCAACGAGAGGCGGAAAATCTTCTCCAGTCGGCGGGGTGGGGCCCGGGAAAAAGGTGTGGGTAGAGGGATCACCACCAAGGAGGCTGGTGAGCCGAGCCAGGCCAGCCCAACCGAACTGGCCCAGCGAGCCAAGAGACTCGCCACGGAGGGACACCACCCTGGAGGGACCAGCAGCAAGGCGGTCCTTTCAGAGTCCTCAGGTGATGAGCCGGACACCGCTGGCGGCTCCAATGCGAAGCGAGCGGCCAGGTTTGCGGAGGTCGTGGCAGCCACGATCAGGGGTGTGGCCTTGAAAAGGATCCAGTCTTCTAAAGACAAGGCCATACCCGCGGCCACGGCCCCTATTTTGGCGGCAGCGAAAGCCTTTCACTTTGGGCCTCCGTCGGACGAAATGTCCGAGATGCGAGTGGAGGTCGCCAAGTTGACAACCGCCATGGAGCTTCTCCAAAAAGAGATCGAGGGGCTCCGAGTGGACCTGGCTGGGCTAGGAGGAGCCGGCTCTCGAGGGGTGCCAAAGGAGGGGGAGCAACATGAGCAGGGACGGCCCGTGCCTGCTGAGGATCGTGTTCCTCCTAGAAGCCTCGATCGTATAGGCCTGGGTGTCATCACCGGACAAGCCTGCTGACATCAACGACGAGGCGGAGTGGTTCCGAGAGGCCATGTCCGACATATGTGACGTGGCAATGCCCCAGATCCAGCCCGGATGTGCCTCGCACCAGGTCTACTGGTGGTCGCAGGAGCTAGCGACTCTGCGCATTACGTGCATTGCTGCGTGACGCCGGTACACCAGACACCGCTGGCTCCGTATCCGCCCTCCGGATATGGAAGTCATTCGTGGTGAGCGCTCCGTTACCATCAAGAGGGGAACATACCCCCCTGCCCATGGCTCCACCTACTGCGGTGCCCGATGCAGACCACACCGCTGACGACGTCGACGATGCTCCGGAGATGACTGCGGTAGAGATGAGAGTGGCGGTACGCAGGCTGAATGCCAAAAAAACCGCCCCTGGACCCGACGGCTTACCTGGAAAAGCGTGGGTCCTGACTTTGAGGCTCTCGGACCACGACTAAGGGGCCTCTTAAGCGCATGCTTGGAGAGGAGCCATTTCCCACTTCGTTGGAAGAAACGGAAACTGGTTCTCATTTTCTGATAGGGCTGGGGCGCCCTCTCCGTCCGCCTATCGGTACATCGTGTTGCTCGACGAGGTGGGCAAGCTCTTTGTAAGAGTAATTGCAAACCGCCTCATCGGGCGGCTGGTGCGGGTGGGGCTGGATTTGGCGGAGAGCCAGTTTGTTTTCCGCAAGAGGCGCTCTTCGGTGGATACCATCATGAGCGTGCGGGCCCTCACGACGTTGGATGCTGTGGCCCGGGGTGGGGTCGTCAATGCCTTCAATACCCTGCCCTGGAGTTGCATCAGGGAGGCACTCTGGTGTTACCAGATGCCGACCTACCTCTGTCGTGTGGTCGAAGCCTATTTGACGGACAGAGCCATCTACCTCGGTCACCGGCAAGAGATGTCGTGCGATATACCACAGGGATCGGTCCTGGGGCCGCATCTGTGGAACATCGGATATGACTGGGTGCTGCGCGCCGACCTTTCTAGTGGTGTAATCGTCATTTGTACGCTGACGACGCGTTGGTCCTGGCGCATGGGAAGTTGCACCAGGTGGCAGCCGAACTAGCGACACGCGGGGTTGCGACAATCGTCGACAGGATCAGTTGTGACTCGAAGTGGCCCTGCACAAGTCCGAGGCTATGTGTTTTCTTGGTCCTCAGATTGCGCCACTATCGGGTTCCCAGGTAACGGCGGGAGCGGTTCTCATCGGCGTCGAATCGACGATGAAGTACTTGACACTCGTCCTCGACAGCCGGTGGAACTTAGTGGAACACCACAGACGTTTGGCTCCCAGACTGGAGCGGGCCGGGGCTGCCTTGAAGCGGCTCCTGCCCAATCTAGGGGGTCCAAACGCCTCCTGCCGGAGGCTCTATACGGGGGTCGTGCTGTCCATGGCCCTTTACGGGGCACCGGTGTGGGTGCATTCCATGAAGTTGTGGCCAGCCCACCTGTTGAACGTGTCCCAAAGGGTCATGGCCATCCGGCTGGTCCGAGGATACCGCACGATCTCCTGTGAGGCGGTGAGCCTCCTTAACAGATTACTGCCATGGGATCTGGAGGCAAAAGTCCTCGCGCACATCTGGGAGTGGCGTGAGGAGGCGAAACGCCGGGGCTTAACTCCGCTGCCGCAAGAAATCACGGCACGGCGGACAGAGCTCCGGCGGGATCTCATGTCGTCATGGAGAGTGCCATTGTTGCAACCCAGTGCTGGGCACGCCACAATTGCGGAAATAAGTCCCCTCTTTGAGGAGTGGCTAGAGAGGCGCCACGGCGTCCTTACCTTCCGCCTGACGTAGTTTCTTACTGGGTTATTTCTGGAGGTTCTTGTTCCGGATAAGGCAGGAGGAAACGCCCGGGTGTCACTATTGTGTGGATCGCCCGTAAGACACGGTGGAGCATACGGTAGAGGTCTGCCCTGCTTGGGCGGAGCATCGCCGTGTCCTCGTGAAGGCGATCGGCGGCGGTGATCTCTCGCATCCGGCCCTGGTTCAGGCCATGGCACGAAGCGAGAGGGCATGGGAGGCCTTCATCTCCTTCTGCAAAGCAGTAATGCTCGCAAAGGAGGAGGCGGATTGCGTGAGAAAGAGGCAAATTTCGCGCCCTCACACCCTTAACCGCCGCAGGAGACGCCCTGTGCGTCAGGAATTGCAGGTCGATAACCGGCCACCGTAAGCGCAGGCTTGCGGACGGTGAGCAATGGGTAGCTCGCCGTCCGATAAGAACCAGGCCCGGGTCGACTGCGCGTTGTGTTCCACGCGCGCCTCAAAGAGATGTCAGCAGAACTGACGGGGTCCGCTAGGGCCGATGCCTGCCGGGGTTGCGGGTTTATCCGAAAGGGTTACAGTGACCCCTGGCAACATATAGGCAATTGATAGAATACAAGTGGGTTTTAGTCAGTAAGAGTCTGACACACCCTCCCGCTCCGCCCAGAGTGGGAGAAGTTATTTGACAATAACCCACACAAATAAAAAAATTACTAAGCATTGCCATACAACCTGGTACTGCCACCAGTGTCTTGGGTACATTACCAGTCGACAGTGATGCCGAGGAATTTATAGACGCGATATTTTAGTTTGTAAATTGTATTAGTTAGGTCAATACATTTTAATTTTAATATTTTGTTAGTTGATTTAGTTTAAGAAGTTTATTTAGTGTACGTATATTTTATCCTCTTTAATAAATACCTATTATTGACTTTTCCGTTTTAATTATTATAAATTACAACTTAGAAAATAATACGTAATTACCGCTTTCGTTATTTCTTTCATGATTTTCATGAGGCTGTCTTGCTTTTTTTTGTATGAACTCCAATTGAATATGTATGGAAAATGTAACCAGACTCTCTGTATCCTGTCTAAATACAGAGCAAATAAATCTTCGGCTGCGAGGGCGTAGTTTTTCAGAGTCACGCTGTTCTCATCCGTTTTAAGCCCAAGTGACGTACCTGTAATATAAACATTATACTGTGCATCTGTACTATCGAAATTAGTGTTCATGACTGAATTTTTGATTTCTTATCGTGTGTTATTAATACAGAGCACGGAATTGTTGCACCGGCAGTCTCTAGAGACGGCAGTACTTATAAAATTCACGGCGCCTAAAGTGCGCTGATCACGTAACTTCAGTCATCTTCGCCACTCAAAGCCGTCAGTTTCTAAACGTCATTTGTGTCGTAGTGCAGGTAAACGGTGGTGCGTCTCCGTGCTCTGTGGTATAGTAAAATGACCGATAAATCAGCAAAATGTTAATAATAATTGTTCATTTAAAAATCAAAAAAATCTGAATCAAAATATTTCGTTTCACATAAACCTACATGGGCACTTATGAAACGTCAGAAGCTAGGTGCACGGTTCCAATTGGTCATTTCCTATGGAGAAGAGCCGGCAAGAAACTCCATGGTTACTCTTTTAAAAATAATTGGCTTTTACAATACTTTCAAATAACAGTGTTACTAGGCATGGGAGGACAGTGTAGGTCTTTCAATAAGTCCTAAGTACTTAACAAAATAGAAAAGAATCTATACAAAAGATAAATAAATTAATAAAAGTAAAAACCTATTTTAATAATGATAAAACGCAATTATATGATTGCTATTACAACTGTAATCAATCTGAACAATTATCATGTCCACAAAAGTCACTAATAAAGAGTTGAAATTAAATCGTAGGTATATAATGTCAAATAATAGAATAAATATGTCAAGGACGAATGTAAAAAATTAAAATTAAAGATTAAATATACATGGTAATTTGGGAGCAGTTAATAGACTCTTACTTATTTATGCCGTTAATGAGGTATCAGGGAAGCCACATGTGCAGAAGGAATTATTGCCAAACTTCCTTGTCTTCAACATAGTCATTAATTTTATAATATGCTTTCTTGATAAGGACACATTTGATGTGGGTTTTGAACTTCCCATCGCTAAGTTCTATCAACTTGTTATAAAAGTGGACACTGTTTATAAGAAATGACTTGCTTGTTTTAGTTAATCTAAATTTGGATATCACAATTTCATGTCGACTACGTGTATTTATATTATGGAAATCGCTTCTTATTTTGAAAAGCCAAAAGTTTTTGCGAACATACAATATACTTTCTAAGATATAAAGAGAAGGCAAAGTTAGTATATCAATTTCTATAAATTTGTCTCTAAGGGACTCGCGAGGAGGGGTGCTTGGACAGGAAACCTCCCCGTGTGCCTGGGGGCTGGAGTTCCCTTATGGATGCGTCCGGGGGGAAGGCCAGTCTCCGGGACGGTGCACCCTGGGGTACGGACAATGACTCCCCAGCTAGGGGTCTCGTTGTCCGTATGCCAATATCCTGTCGGAGGATAACGCTCTAACGGGTACTCACTAGGGAGCACTCGTTGAGCAGCGTTAGAGTAGGAGCGGGCTCGGCGTGCACTAACCCTGCCGTCGGGTGGGCAGGAGGAAGTCTTTTTTCCTGTCACCGCTGGTCTCGTAGCCCCGAAGAGTGTCAAGGTCATGTCTCTGGCATTTGACGGGGGTCGAGGGTCTTGGTTTAACCGCCCGGGCCGCGAGGTAGAAAACCTCTATAAAAAATCACCCCAAACCTCCAAGCGGCGGCGCACCGTGAGGGAGGTTGTTAGCTTGACTAATGGGTAGCTTAATTAGTCACTAGTGCGAACCACACAATTTTGAGACAATAAAAAGTTATTTACTCGTGGGAACAAGCATGGAAAAATCTAACAAAAACAAAACACAACACAAGAAGAAGGAGGGGAGTGATGCGGGGTCGGAATCCGACGCTGCATCGGGCGCAGAGGGCTCTAGCTCGGGGCGCGAAGTGGTGGGTGCTGACGGTATAATCCGAAAATTGTTCCGGAAGCGCCCAAAATCCGATGATGGTGAGTGGTCCTCCGCCGACAGCAGGCGGAAAATCCACACTAGCCGGCGGGGTAAGGCCCGAGAAAAGGGGAAAGGTGTGGGTAGAGGGCTCACCACCAAGAAGGCTGGTGAGTCAAGCCAGGCCGGCCCAGTCGAACAGGTCCGGCGAACCGAGAGTCTCGCCACGGAGGAGCACCACCCGGGAGAGACCAGCAGCGGGCCGGTCCTCTCAGAGGCCTCTGGTGGTGAGCCGGACGTCGCTGGCGGCGGCGACAAGCCGCAGCAGGAAGCCAGGTTTGCGGAGGTCGTGGAAGCCGCGATCAGGGCGGTGGCCTTGAAGAGGATTCAATCCTCTAAGGACAAGGCCATACGCGCGGCCGCGGCCTCTATTTTGGCGGCAGCGAAGGAGCTGCACTTTGGGCCTCCGTCGGACGGTATGTCCGAGATGCGGGCGGAGGTCGCAAAGTTGACTGCCGCCATGGAGCTTCTCCGAAAGGAGAACGAGAAGCTCCGAGTGGACCTGGCTGGGCTGCGAGCAGCCGCCCCCCGGGAGGCGCTGCAGGGAGGGGAGCGGCATGGGCAGGGGCCCGTGCCTGTGCCTGCTGAGGACCGGGTTCTGGCCCTGGTGCGGCAGGAGATGGCTGCCCTGCGGAGCAGATTCTCCGCCCTAGAGGCCATCGTCTTGCGCCCCCCCTCTAGCGGCGAGCCAGCCGGCCTTGGAGCAGCAGAAGGCGGCTTCGTATGCCGCCGCCGCATCTGCCGCGGCCAAACCAGGCCAAGGCAGGCAGGGGCAAGCCAAGGGTGGAGCAGCTGCGCAGGCAGCGAAGGCCCCGGCCCTGACGGTGAGGGCTCCGGCCCAGGCGGCGGCGAAACGGCCACCTCCGCCTCCTAATTCTTCTCCTCCAGCCGATGCCGGATGGCAAGTGGCCGGGGAGAGGAAGAAGGCTAGTAAGGAGGCAAGGGCGGCCAAAAAGAGGGCGAGGCGGCAGCGGCGCAAAGAGAGAACCGTCGCGGCTAGGCTCCGCGCCCCGAAGTCCGCAGCTGTGGTGGTCACACTGCAGCCGGAAGCGGAGAAAAGGGGCGTGTCCTACCAGCACGTGTTCGCGACGGTGGACCAGGTGATGAACCTGGAGGAGATCGGCGCCGCCAAGGGGAATCAAATCAAAATCACGGCGACCGGGGTTTGGATGCTGGAGGTCCCTGGTGCGGCCAGTGGCCCGGCCGCTGACGCTCTGGCTGAAAAGCTCAGGGCGGCCCTAAATGCGGACGAGGCCCGAGTCTCCAGGCCCACCAAGTGCGCTGACTTGCGCATCCAGGGCCTGGACGACTCCGTGACGGAGGCAAAGGTGGTGGCCGCCGTCGCTAAGGCTGGAGGGTGCTCTGTCGAGCAGATCAAGGCAGGCACCATCCATCCTGATCACACGGGGATGCAAGCCATTAGGGTGAGCTGCCCCGTGACGGCGGCCAAAAAGATAGCCGGGGAGGGCCAAAGGCTTTTGGTGGGCTGGGTTTCGGCGCAGGTCAAACTGCTGGAGCCCAGACCTCTGAGGTGCTTCCGCTGCCAGGTGGGCCACCACGTAGGGGTCAAATGCACCTCGGAGGTGGACCGCAGCAACCTCTGCTTCCGCTGTGGTCAGCCCGGTCACAAGGCCGGCTCATGTAACGCCACGCCGCACTGTGTCGTATGTGCGGCGGCTGGCAAGCCGGCCGATCACCGGGCTGGGAGCAGGGCCTGCGCTCCACCCGCCGAGGCCAGAGGCAGGGGCAAGCGCTCCGCCACCACCACCGTCACCGCCGCAGCCGCCGCCACTTCCACCGTGGCCACTGCCGCTTTCACCGTCGTCACCGCCGCCGTTGCCGCCGCGGCAGGGCTCTCGCAGGGGGCTCGGGGGGAGGCAGAGATGGAATGCCAATAACGGCCCCATTACGCCTCCTCCAGGCGAACATCAACCACTGCGCCGCCGCTCAGGATCTGTTGCTCCAGAGCATGGCGCAGTGGTCGATTAACATCGCCGTGGTCGCTGAGCCGTACTTTGTCCCGCCCAGGGATGACTGGGTGGAGGACCTGAGCGGCTCAGTGACCCTCATTTCGTCGGCCGCCGCCGGTACTCCGTCCCTCGAGTCGGTCAAGACAGGACGGGGTTGCGTTGCAGCACGGTTCGGGGAGATTGTCGTGGTGGGTGTTTACTTCTCCCCGAGCCGAACTCTTGTCGAGTTCCACAACTCTCTTGCGGAGTTAAGATTCGTCGTCGTCGGGTTTGGTTCCCTCCCCGTGCTCGTACTCGGGGACTTCAATGCCAAGAATCTGGCTTGGGGTTCCCGGTATACGGACACACGGGGTAGGATGGTGGAGGACTGGGCTCTGGAGACAGGCCTGGTCGTCCTAAACCGGGGTTCTTTCCCCACGTGTGTGCGGATGCGGGGCGAATCGGTGGTGGACATTTCGTTCGCCAGCCCCGCTCTGTCGCCGCGTGTCATTTGACTGGCGCGTCATGGAGGGGGTGGAGACCTACTCCGATCACCGGTACATCCGGTTTGACGTCTCCACCCAGACCTCGAGTGCGCCGGTCCGACAGGCCCCGAGTGGTCCGCGGTGGGCGTTGAAGCAGCTGGACCGGGAGCTTCTCCTGGAAGCCTCGATCGTGCAGGCCTGGGTGTCATCACCGGACAGGCCTGCCGACATCAACGATGAGGCGGAGTGGTTCCGGGAGGCCTTGTCCAATGTGTGTGACATGGCAAAGCCCCGGGTCCATCCTAGACGTGCTTCGCGCCAGCTGTACTGGTGGTCGCAAGAGCTGGAGGCTCTACGCAAGGCGTGTGTTGCTGCGCGACGCCGGTACGCCAGGCATCGCAGGCTCCGTATCCGCCCTCCGGATACGGAAGCCATTGAGGCGGAGCTGTACGAGGGGTACAGAGCGGCGAAGTCCGCCCTCCAAGCGGAGATCCTGCGGGCCAGGGCGCTGGCCCGCGAGGAGTTGCTGGAGACTCTCAACAGGGACCCGTGGGGGCGCCCATACAAGATGGTGCGGGAGAAACTCCGCCCATGGGCTCCCCCGCTGACGCAGAGTCTCCGGCCCCAGCTTGTGGGGGACGTGGTGAGCGCTCTGTTCCCCTCTAGAGGGGATCATACCCCTCCGCCTATGGCTCCGCCTACTGCGGTGCCCGATGCGGACCACACCGACGACGACGATTCTCCTGAGGTGACTGAGGTAGAAATGAGAGTGGCGGTACGCAAGATGAGTGCGAAGAATACCGCCCCAGGACCCGACGGCATACCCGGAAAAGCCTGGGTCCTGGCCATGGGGGCTCTCGGGCCTCGACTGAGGGGGCTCCTAAGCGCATGCATGGAGAGGGGCCAGTTCCCACTTCGTTGGAAGACGGGGAAACTGGTCCTCATCAAGAAGCCGGGGAGCCCAGCGGACTCTCCGTCTGCTTATCGGCCCATTGTGCTGCTCGATGAGGTGGGCAAGCTCTTTGAAAGAGTCATTGCAGACCGCCTCGTCGGGCAGCTGGTGCGAGTGGGGCCGGATCTGGCGGAGAGCCAGTTCGGTTTCCGCAGGGGGCGCTCTAAGGTGGACGCCATCATGCGCGTGCGGGCCCTCACGACGGGGGATGCTGTGGCCCGGGGTGGGGTCGTCTTGGCGGTGTCTCTAGACATCGCCAATGCCTTCAACACCCTGCCCTGGAGTTGCATCAGGGAGGCACTCCGGTATCACCGGATGCCGACCTACCTCTGTCGTGTGGTCGAGGCCTATCTGACGGACAGGGCCGTCATCTACCCCGGTCACCAAGGAGAGTGGAACCGGCAAGAGATGTCGTGCGGTGTCCCACAGGGTTCGGTCCTGGGGCCGCATCTGTGGGACATCGGATACGACTGGGTGCTGCGCGCCGACCTCCCTAGCGGCGTCAGCGTCGTTTGTTACGCTGACGACACGCTTGTCCTGGCGCAGGGGGTTCGTACCAGGCGGCGGCCGATTTAGCGACACGCGGGGTTGCGACAATCGTTGACAGGATCCGGCAGCTGGGACTCGAGGTGGCCCTGCACAAGTCTGAGGCCATGGGTTTTCATGGTCCTCGGAATGCGCCACCGTCGGGTTCCCAGGTAATGGCGGGAGGGGTTCACATCGGTGTCGAGTCGACGATGAAGTATCTGGGACTCGTCCTCGACAGCCGGTGGAATTTCGTGGAACACTTCCGACGTTTGGCTCCCAGACTGGAGCGGGCCGGGGCTGCATTGAAGCGGCTCCTGCCCAATCTAGGGGATCCAAACGCCTCCTGCCGGAGGCTCTATGCGGGGATCGTGCGGTCCATGGCCCTTTACGGGGCGCCGGTGTGGGCGCGTTCATTGAGGCTGCGGCCAGCCCGCCGGTTGAACGCGTCCCAGAGGGTCATGGCCATCCGGCTGGCCCGAGGATACCACACGGTCTCCTGCGAGGCGGCGAGTCTCCTTGCCGGATTACCGCCATGGGATCTGGAGGCAAAGGTCCTCGCGCACGTCTGGGAGTGTCGCGAGGAGGCGAAACGCCGGGGCTTAACTCCGATGCCGCAAGAAATTGCGGCACAGCGGACAGAGCTCCGGCGGGATCTCATGGCGTCATGGAGGGTGCGATTGTCGCAACCCCGCGCTGGGCACGCCACAATCGCGGCAATAAGACCCCTCTTTGAGGAGTGGCTGGAGAGACGCCACGGCGTTCTCACCTTCCGCCTGACGCAGGTCCTCACCGGACACGGCTGCTTCGGGAGGTTCCTGTTCAGGATAAGGCGGGAGGAAACACCCGAGTGTTACCATTGTGTAGATCGGCCTGAGGACACGGTGGAGCATACGGTGGAGGTCTGCCCAGCTTGGGCAGAGCAACGCCGTGTCCTCGTAGAGGCGATCGGCGGCGGTGATCTCTCGCGTCCGGCCCTGGTTCAGGCCATGGTACGGAGCGAGAGGAAATGGCAGGCCGTCACCTCCTTCTGCGAAGCGGTAATGCTCGCGAAGGAGGAGGCGGAACGCGTGAGGGAGAGGCAAACTTCGCGCCCTCACGCCCCAAACCGCCGCAATAGGAGGAGACGCCCGGGGCGGGAATCGCGAGCCGATTTCCGGCCACCGTAGGCGCGGGCTTGCGGACGGTGAGCAATGGGTAGCTCGCCGTCCGATAAGGACCAAGCCCGGGTCGACGGCGCGTTGTGTTCCACGCGCGCCTCAAGGAGATGTCAGCAGAATTGGCGGGGTCCGCTAGGGCCAGTGCCTGCCGGGGGTTCGAAGAAAACCGATAGGGAAATCGTGGCCCCCGGCAACAGGGCAACCGAAGGAACACGGGTGGGTTTTAGTCAGTAGGAGTCTGACACGCCCTCCCGCTCCACCCAGAGCGGGAGAAGTTATTTGATAATTTCCCACCCAGAAAAAAAAAAAAAAAGAAAAAAAGGGACTCGCGAGGACCCACCCCCCTTTTAAATTACGAACAGTTAATGTCTTATTTTGCTGCCTTGAGGTACTCCTAATTTTGTTTGAAAATAAAGAGCTAACCAGATTTTCATGATAGTTTAGTCCTCAATTTAATATTAATTGATTTCATACGAAATATAGTAGAAGTGAAGGAAGAAACGCCCAAGATAGAAATTACACAAGCTGAAATCAAGCGATTTTATATTGAAATATCTTGTTCTACGATTGTTCAAAGTTGTCATTTGGTGTTTTAGCTCTTATTTGGCAACTAAATCGCACAGAAAATACCATTTCAAAGAAAAAAACATCGTACTTACGACACGCAGTTCCCAATAAATTTTTGATCATGTATGGTAGCACATCAAATGGCTCTTTTCCTACTTCAAAAGCTAATTGAGAGACCAAACTCTTTGCTTGAATGATGTATTCTTCCACAAATGTGTTCAGCACTTGTTGATTAAATGCTGGATTTAGTAGTCTTCGGTGCGGCTTCCAAACTGATACTTAAGTTAAAAAAACGTAGAGAAATTAACCGTTGACTATATAATTTGAATCCACCAAACAATTTACATACTAGATATAAGATAAACCTGTAAAATGCAGAGAATAAAAGGCTTTTTTATTTTATTTATTTATATAATTTGAATCAGTGTAAAAAATTGCTACATTTGATTTGATGTCGTTTTTATTAAACTACTGAAATACTGAATAATAATTGATGGGTACAAATTTTTTTTGAGCTTTTTATTGGAAAGCCGTTTTCTGGAAAAAAAAAATATATGGTAGTTTTATAATGAAAGATATTCCGAGCTACCACGCCGCCCAACCAACATAACTTTATCAGTTTTACTACAAAACAAAGCTTTCCTTTTCACATGGTTTAAACCATCAAGTCAGTTTTTATATTAAGAACGTAGTTGAGATTGACATAAAATTCTTAATACAGAGAAAACCATGTGCCCTGTCCACTGCCACTTAAGCCCTGCACTGCACTTCCCACAATATAGCTATCTGGAAACAAACAAAAACTAAACGCAAGGAGTTAATAAAAGGAGTAATAATAGAGTCCGCGCCGCCACTTAAGTCCGATAGATGTGGAGCTAGTTACTATATCATTGCATTAAAAAAAATTGTTTCACGATTTTCCGCCGGACTTTAGTGGTGGCGTGGACTCTACTTACCATTCGCAGTAACAAGTCCCGTGCCATACATCTCCTTTCCAAAATTGTAAAAGTATGGTTTCTCCAAACATTTATTTACTACCGTTAGACTGTCATCAGGGTCTGATATTACTGAAACAGGATTATATAATTAGTGTTATGATAAATGAACACAATTTTATATTAGGCTAGCGCATTAAGGATACTGTATACATATGTGTACAATACAGTGTGAGTCTTTATAATCTGCACATACTGAATCGAGGGAATCTTTGCTTAATTATATCGACGGAAAAAATGATAAAAAAATTCTAAATATTTTATTGAAATTTTTAATGGATTTTTTATTTATTTTTTCGCTTCTGTGACTCCAGTGTATACAAAACGGTGTAACTTTTTAACTCGATGTTTTATCACGATGAAACAAACTCCATAATGATTGGAAGTAATTAGGTGTCCGCATTAAATGAAAATTGTGTAAAAAACTGCCACCAATTAAAAATTAACACGTTTTTTCCGCAAAAATCTGATTTTTTTTCATCAATTTTTGCAATAATCGTAAAATTTCTCAATAAGATGCCCCGATTACCTTCATTTTTTATTACTTTAAATTATTCTTCATCGTATTAGCTATCCAATAGTAAAAATTGCAAGGGTTTAACTCAATCCCATAATTTCTTATCAACAGCCAAAGAAAGGCCTAGAGCACGGCTACGCACTAATTGTTTAGCAGGTAGACGTCCTTTTTTGTTGAGAATGTGCGCGGGTCGGGGTGCGGGGAGGTAGGGCCAGCTGAAGGGACCAGAAGGGATGACAGACAGGCAGTCGCTCCGAATTATTCGCCGCTGCTACATGTGTTTCGTTACTTTCATTCACTGCTACCTGAGTTTCGTGACTTTCGTTCGCTGCTACGTGATGCCGCGCTTAAGTGAATTCTCCCCGGCACACATTGCCGACATTCATTTTTACTATGGGATGGGACGAGGAAGTGCCAGAGCTGCGCGCGCAGCTTACATAGCTGCGTTTCCTAACAGGCAACCAGTGCCATCTGCCCGCAACTTCCAGGAAGTTCACAGAAGATTGTCGATCACTGGACTTGAATCAAGTAGAGATCGTCGCGAGCCGCCTCAAATAATTATTGATGTGGTTCTGGAACAAGCAGTACTGAGCGATTTGTTTGCTGATCCATCCATAAGTACTAGACGACTGGCTCTTCGTCACGGAATATCACAAAAATCAGCGTGGCGTATTTTAAAGAAAGAAGGATTGCACCCTTACCACTACCAAAGAGTGCAACATCTACATGAAGACGTAGATTGGCGTCCAAGGTGTGTGATGTCCACCTGGATTCAAAGAAATACCAGAGCAAACCCAAACTTTCCGAAAACCATACTATGGATGGACGAATCAACATTTACCAGAGATGGTATTACTAACTGTAGAAATTTACACAGATGGTGCCCTGGAGGTCAAAACCCGAAATTGAAACGTTCATCGACTTTTCAAGTAAGATTTTCAATAAATGTTTGGGCTGGTCTTATCGATAACATGTTGATTGGACCAGTCATACTGCCGAGAACTTTGAACAGTGAAAGATTTTTAAGTTTGTTGACTGACGATCTACCTGAGTTATTGGAAGATGTACCACTGTCTTTGCGTCGAAGGATGTTTCTGCAGATGGACGGATGCCCTGCCCATTATGCCACAAATGTGAGATCATTTTTAAACGAAAATTATCGTGATAAATGGATTGGACGACTAGGACCTGTAGGGTGGCCTGCGCGTTCACCCGATTTAACGCCCCTTGATTACTTCCTGTGGGGGACCATGAAGCAACGCGTCTACAGTACTCCCATCAACAGTGAGGTCGATTTGCGTGATCGCATAATTAACTGTGCAAATGATATTCGCAATGATCCCGAAATGATAAGGAGAGCGACACAACAAATTTTAGTTCGCGCGGCTTTGTGCCTACAACAACGAGGTGGACATTTTGAGAACCTAATGCATTAAATTTTCTTTAAAATAATAAATGTTTTAATTGAACTCTTTTTCATTCATTGAACCCAAATAAATCATCCTTAAGAGAACAAAAATAGCGCGTTCGAAGTGCCATCTTTAACACTTGATAGAAAGTGTTTTGTCTGAGCTAAAAGCATACAATTTTTATTATTAGGTAGCTAATACGATGAGGAATAATTTAAAGTAATAAAAAATGAAGGTAATCGGGGCATCTTATTGAGAAATTTTACGATTATTGCAAAAATTGATGAAAAAAAATCAGATTTTTGAGGGAAAAACGTGTTTATTTTTAATTGGTGGCAGTTCTTTTACACAATTTTCATTTAATGCGGACACCTAATTACTTCCAATCATTATGGAGTTTGTTTCATCGTGATAAAACATCGAGTTAAAAAGTTACACCGCTTTGTATACACTGGAGTCACAGAAACGAAAAAATAAATAAAAAATCCATTAAAAATGTCAATAAAATATTTAGAATTTTTTTATCATTTTTTCCGTCGATAAAATTAAGCAAAGATTCCCTCGATTCAGTATGTGCAGATTATAAAGACTCACACTGTATAGAGCATCGACCAATAACATTGGAACATAAATCTCTTGTATTAACTTTTAACTTTTGATTTTAGTTAGATTCGGAAGTCCGTGGCAATTTGGTAACAAACAAAAATAAATAAAACTAAAGCCAATGACTTCCGAATCAAAAAAAAAAATCAAAAAGAAACTAAAATTAGTTTTTAGTCGCTTGTTTTTAAGTCAGTAAGTTCAATGACGGGTCTGTAGACAACCTACAGTTTGCCAATATTCTGCAAGATAAAAGAATAAAGTTTTTGACCCCGAAAGAAGTTGCAAAGGAAATTCAAATCATTAACCTGAAAAAATCTGCAGGGTTTGACCTTATTACGAGAGAAATCCTACCACATCTCCCGCCTCTTAAACCTCTAATACACGAGAGAAGCCTGATCCCAGACCATCAGTTTGGTTTCAAAGAGAAACACTCAAAAATAGACCAAGTAGGTACATTGAATTATCAACATCATTGAGTGAACGCTTGAAGATAAAAAGTTTGCTCCACCGTATTTTTGATGTGACACAAGCTTTTGATAGAATTTGGCATAAGGGTTTGACACAAGCTAAGACTAACGCTGCCCAATGACTTTGCCGATATATTGCAATCATATGTTGCAGATAGAATGTATCGAGTAAGGCACAAAGGTACCTTTTCCAAGTTAAAAATGATTCAAGTTGGCATACCTCAAGGTAGTGTGCTAGGTCCAGCCCTCTACCTGTTGTACACGTATGATATACCAGAGCTGGAAACTAATACTATTGCAACCTTTGCGGACTACACTATCATTATCATATGGCTTAAGGGTCATGCTATACGTAAGCAATCAATAAGGTACAAATCTCTGTAAGTGACGTTCATAACTGGGCACAAAAATGGAGAATCAAATTGAATGAATTGAAATCACTTCACATTAATTTCACCAACAGGAATTGTGATTACCACCCAATCTTCATAAATAGACAACAAGTGGTACAGGCAAATAAAGCCAAATACCTTGGCGTACCGGTAATGCGAAAATGCGCTGGAAAGCGTACGTCAAAAAGAAGACAGGAATTAGATATGCGTTTTAAAAACATGTATTGGTTGATTGGACAGGATTCCTGCCTATAGATACAAAAAAAAATGAACTGTCGCGGGACGCTTGGCAGATCATCGAAATTACGTACAGGTAATTTCATAAAATTATATTTTACGACAGGAAATAAATATGGCGACTATTGGCGTGGCGACGCATCACCACGCCAACATTCGGTCTGACCCGTCGCTATAGATGTTTCTCATCAAAAATTTATTATAAATATTTATAAGCGTGTTCATGTGCCAATATGGACATATGCCATTCAATTATGGGGCTGTAGGTACTAAACCGACAAACATTCTAGAACACACACGGGTACATATCAAGCTATAAATTTCCAGTATAGGCTGACCTGAAATACTATATAATGCGAGATCAGTTTATACTGGAAATACCGTGTGTACTCAGGAGTAATCTCCTGAGTACACACAGCTACATTATTAAGCATTAACGATAGTAAATAAAAAATTACGCCCTGGTATATTAAAAATTATGACCTCCATCGTAACCTAAAAATGGAATCCGTCACCAACATAGTCAAAAAATTTGCTGAAGCCCATGAACACTGACTCCACTGACATGTGAACATCGAGGTAATTCAGCTGTTAGAACAAACAAATATAGTGCGAAGACTAAAACGAACAAAACCTTTAGTTTGTGTTGGGTTAACAAATTTAGAAATAATAGTGACAATGACACATATAACACATGAGCAAAATGAAACGGACTTGTGTAAAGTACATTCAACATTATTCTAAATTTTTGTAAGTAATTATTAAGAAATTGGCTCTTTTAAATAAAGTATTTAAAAAAGTAATAAACTATATTATTATTTATTTATTTAAGGATTACCAACGAGTTACATTACAAATTATCTTTTTACAATAGTAAAACTTAGTTTAATTACATTATCCTGTAACGCACACTCAATTACAGGTAACCACAGCTTACACATTATCGAGTACTTAGTGCTCTGAATACATAATTTAAATTAAATTAAGAATAAAAAAAAGAAACAATATACATGCCATTCTAAAATTTTAAACTTACACGAATACAATACAGTAAAACCAAGCATTAACTTGATTATCAATATTATGTCATAATGAATTAAAATTAAAAAAAATATAATATTATTTTAAAAATTATAAATAAAAAGTAAAAAGTAGAATTATAAATTAAATTAAATTTGATATAAATTAAATTAAATTAAAAGTATACATTATTTAATGATGATTGGAATGATAAGTCAAATGTCCTCTAACCGAAAGTGCTTATGTAATTTGTTTTTAAAAGTGTTGAGACTGTCATGATTGATATCGATTTCAGCTTTGCGGCATAAAGCATTATACAATTTGGTAGCTCTCGTAAGGGGAGAGTTGTCACCTAAATTGGTTTTGTGAAAAGATTGTCTGAAAAGATTGTAGGTATGTGACCGTGGTAACCTGCTAGGAACATTAATACATATTTTAGATAGTAGGTCAGTATTTAGTTTAGATGTCAGTAATTTGTGTAGGAAACAAAGATCAATTACTTTTCTACGATTGGTGAGGCTTTGAAGTTTAAAGTGATGAACACGGTCTTTATAAGATTTCAATTGTTTCGCGGTTTCATTTTGTAAGGATAGATGATACAAGAACCTCCTCTGGACTCGCTCAATACGTTGCTTATGAACGTTATAACGGGGTGACCAAACCTGTGAACAGTATTCCAGATTACTGCGAACCAACGTCTCATATAGGATAATTTTGGTCTTAGAGTTCTTAAAGGGTTTTGAGGTCCTTAATATAAAACCTAGCATTTTGTTTGCGTTTGATATTATCTTATCCATATGGCCATTGTAGGTCAATTTACTATCCATCAAAATTCCCAGATCCCTGACAGTATCAACTTCATTGAGTGTATTGCCCGAAAGAGAGTATTGTGTATTAAAAACATTTTTTTTTGCGACAAAATTTTATATGTAAACATTTTTGTAAATTTAAGCTCATCCTATTTTCTTTGCACCACTCAACTAATCTATCCAAGTCAGCTTGTAGCAAATGAGGATCCTCAATAGATTTAATAGGCAAGGTTAACTTGAGATCGTCTGCGAATAAATAAGATTCTGCGTGATGGAAGCAATGAATAATGGTATTAATAAAAATATTGAAAAGCAAAGGTCCTAAGTGAGAGCCCTGTGGTACTCCAGACGTCACATGAAAATCCTCAGATCGGACCCCATTCAAAACAACGAACGACAAACGATCACTAAGGTATGATTGAAACCATTGCAATAGTGCACCGTAGATTCCGCAGCTCTCGAGTCTCTGTATTAAAAGTTGGTGGTCTACTTTGTCGAACGCTTTACTAAAATCGGTGTACACTGCATCAACCTGAATCCGCTGGTCCACAAAAGCTGTAACATTTTCTGAAAAAGCTACTAGATTGGTGTGAGTTGATCGGCCCTGAAAGAAACCATGCTGATTGCCTACTATGTGATTTTTCAAGTGGCTGTACAGATACGGATACAATAAAAACTCGAAAACTTTAGGGATAATAGAAATAATCGATATAGGTCTATAATTTTTTATGTCGTTTTTGCGACCATCTTTAAAAACAGGGACTATTTTAGATTTCTTCCACGCAGATGGGAAACAACCCGTTTCGAGTGAGCGGTTAAAAAGAAGGGTTAAAGGCGTAGAGAATGACTTCGCGCACTTAGCGAAGAGAATTGGGGGAAGCTCGTCAGGACCCGGTCCTTTGCGTATATCCAGATATTTCAGTTTGCTAGCCACCATATCCTCTGTATATAGCGATATGTGACTTAATACATTCAGGTTTCCACAACTCAATAATAAAGATGTATTATTTAGCTGTGTAGAGTGCTTCTGATTATACACCGATGAAAAGTTTTTTGCGTATAGTTGACAGATATCGGTACTGTTGTCAGCTACTTC
Organism: Agrochola lychnidis; assembly: GCA_963680765.1. Taxonomy (NCBI): domain Eukaryota; kingdom Metazoa; phylum Arthropoda; class Insecta; order Lepidoptera; family Noctuidae; genus Agrochola; species Agrochola lychnidis. The sequence goes on along the minus strand of OY796869.1, from coordinate 13,546,117 downwards.
ATTGTTTAAGTTCATTTTTTCCGGGATTGTACTTTTATTTTTACGCTTATGTTTAATATATGTCCAGAAGTATTTAGAATTAGTTCTTATTCTAGCTTCTATTTTATTAATATAGCTAATGTAAGATGTTTTGTTTAATAACCGGTACCTTCCCTTCAGTAATGCTAAACTAATCTTATTCATAGCGTTGTTATATTTGTTAACTCTTATTCTAAGGTTGTATGTTTGTTTCAGTAATTTAGTGAGATCTTTCGTAAAACACGGTGGTTGTTTATTGTTCTTTACCTTATAAGAAAAAGGAACGTTGTTGGTAATAGCACCCTTTACCTTTTCGTAAAATATTTCAACCATTTCATCTATGGTCCCACAGTTTTGTAACGTTGTAGTCCAGTTTATAGTATCAAGATGTTGTGCTATAGCTTGATAGTCAGCCTTGTGATAGTTACGGGTGGGTAACATACTGCAGTTCAGAGTTCTTTCAGGAACGATGTCTAAATAGATCAGTAGAGGAGGATGATGTGTGTCTACTTTAGATAGGGGATCATTGCATTCATTCACCTTAACATTCGTTATATCAGCTAAAACCAGGTCTAAGACCTTTGATTTATCATTCCTGACACTATTAAACTGTTCTAAACCATGCAACGCAACGAACTCAGTAAAAAGGTGGTTAGTCAAGCAATTAGTGGTCTCAGGGATTAGGAAGATACTGTTATCGCTATTGACCCAATCGATGTTAGTCAGATTAAAGTCACCTGCTATAAAAGTATTGCCCTCCGTACGAATGACTTTGCCCGCATTCTCAAGGTAATGTTCCAAAACATCAATCTTAACTGGGGATGGAATATAGACCGCGCAAAAGCAAAGACTTATTACATTGTGTTTGGTTTTAACATGAACTTTTACCCAGAGATCTTCACACAAACTATTATAAGACGCCATTTCAATAGAATTATGTTTTTTTAAGATAGCGATCAACACCCCACCCCCAGTCTTCTTCCTACAGAGCTCGTTCAGTTTACGGTCTCTTCTATATACAGTGTAACGGTCATCGAATAATTCTGTACTGGAGATATCATCACTAAGCCAAGTTTCCGTAAGAATTACCACATCGTAATCATTAATTAATAAATTGTGATACAAAAAATGCGTTTTTGTCTTTAAACCTCTAGTATTTTGGTAATAAATTTGGAGTTCTGCGAATTATAAATTATTTGTTCATTAAACATTCAAAAAAAAACAATAAGATCTGTGAAACATGTTAAACTAATTTAACCAAATAGTCCATGTCTTTTATAAGAAGGCGTTCGGAAGTTTCGTTTTTCTTAGCAAAAATGCGACCATTTCGCACCCATACAAACTTGTAGTTCTTCTCTTTGGCCGCCATCCTCGTAGCATGGTGTAAGGATCTGTTTTGTGGGGCTAAGTGCTATTTATCTCCTCCTATGCCCAAGTGGGAAGTGTTAAGTTTATCCGCCTTGTTAGCTTTGTTAAACTTAATCACGGCAGCTAGAATTTCATCACGTACTGCAGGAGACGTAAGTTTAACAATTATAGATCTAGGACGCGTTCCCTCTGGGTTTTGTTTAGCGATCCTAGTAGACATAACGATATCATTTTCTTTTACGGGGCATGATACTACTTTACATAACTGCAACATTGTGGTATTCAGATTTTCAGACTTGTACTCAGGCACGGATAGAATTTCTATGTTACAAGATCGGGCATGTTGTTCCATCTGAGTTAATCTAAAAGTTAGGTCTTTTATTAAAGGTTTCATGCTGTTATTCTCTTTTTGTAGATCATCTATTTGTTTTGACTTTTTTTCAAAAATTAAATGCATATCATCATATTGCTTGCTTGTAAACTCGAGAGAGTCTTTCATCTGGCTTAGTTCCGAGCTAATATCCTTTAGTTCGGGTCTCACGCTTTCCAGCACAATATTTCGGATATCGGTAGTTAGGAGACTACGCAGTTCGTTGCGTATGATGTCTCGAATCAATTCTGGAGTGATAGACTCGGTTGCTTCGACGTTGATTAATTTATCAGGCGATGGTTCATTTGAGCTGTTGTTACTAATCACTCTAGGCCGTTTATAACGCGTAGTTACGTGAGTTCCCGTAGTTAAATCCATGTTATTAGTTGGATCATTCGACTTGTCGGCTGGTGGCGGTGTACGATGCATATTTTAAATCTCTAAACTCACAAAAATAATTACAGATATTGAGATTCGAACTCGGAACACCATGCGTATCAGTCGTAACTAGTCGTAACGTGCCGTCTGGTATTATTGAAACTTGACGAAATAAGCTTTTATGTCCGTGCATCGACGATATGAATGTGAACGGTTTGCCAGATATTGTTTTTATTTTTCATCTACCTACGCCATTATTTCTTGTAACAGTATTGTTTACTTTGTAGATAAAGGTAATCTAGTTTTAATATAACACTTATGGGATTCAAAATGTTCAAAATATGTTCACTGTTCAAGGTGATGAAAACTGATGTCACAGGCACTATTTCGCTGCACTAGTTTCAGTTTGTGTCACCATTTCACGATTGTCACTGCTTATGTTCTGAACTTATTCACTTCGCGTTTTTAACGTTGGATAACATTTGTGCTTATGGTGTCTGTTGAAATGAAACTAATAAACGTATTATGCAGACTTAAACACAACTTTAAGATTTTAAACTTCAAATATTCGCGGAGCCAATGTTTACTCGGTGAGCGTCTACCCTTTCCCTATATTAAACACTATTGAAGCTAACTCAAAAACCACCCAAGCAAAATTAATAATATTGATATGTGACCACCGCGCAAGCTTCTTCTTCCAAATGAATCACGAAAATTGGTAGTCCCAATATTCTCGGAGAAATGGGTGAAGAAATATATGAAAAACCTCCTCCTTTTTGTAAGTCAGCTTATAAACAAGGCACAATGTTATGTTTATGTTTTTAATAAACTTACCATATATAGAATGGAAGCCGAGACGCAATCCAACGACTTCTTCGTTCTTCAAACAATAGTCGTATAACATTTTCTCCATATTCCACATGTCTGAAATTTTCATCATAATTAATACACATTTACCTATCCACATACCTATAATTCTGATGACCAACATTTACAAAATATTCTCAAAAGTTATCTTGGAAAGAGTAAGTCAAAAATTTGAAGCAAACCAACCAATGGAACAGCTTGTGCTTGCTTGGCCTCAGGAGATACTTCTTAACAATCGAAGCAAATATTGCAAAAATACAACGAATAAAACAAAACATTATAATATGTATTTCATTGACTACAGCAAAGCATTCGACAGCTTAAGCCACGAAGTCATATGGGAAATCTGTCAACCCAAGGAGTTCCTGGAACTTACATTTAACTGTATATTATATAGTAAAATGAATCACTATTTCTCTTGGTCACGCCATAACTTGATAACGTCTGCACCAAATTGAATAATTATTTTTTGTTGTGTTTGTTATTCTCAGGACAGGGTTTGTAAGATAGGTAGGTGTAGGTAGGTATGCAAGTAGGCAGGTATGTAGGTAGAATAAGTAAGTAGGTGGTAGGTTAGGTAAATTAAGGAGTTTATTTATAAATATTGCTGCACGAAATCGACTGATTTTGATCAATTTTGTTCATTAGTTGTGAGAAAGGGAAACAGAATTTAAACAAAATTATTTGTGATTTGAAAAGTCGGAAATAGCGGAAAGGGATTTTTCAAACAAATTAAGCATTAATGGAAAATCTGTAAAATTCGCAACAATTTTCCAAAAATTTACGCGAGACTGACGTTTGATCGCTTCGTTAGAAGAAACTACTTTTGATTTTGAAAATAAAAAATATTATCAACATCATTATATTATGGTCTACTTGTACATAGGGAAACCACTGTTTTCAACTTCCATACAAAATATAGCAGAAAAAAATTGGTTGTCTGTAAAGTCGGTTTACGGACGATAATTTTACGTGATAACGTCACAAGCCGAACGCTTAGGCCGATCGTGCCTCTCTATCGCTTGTTCCACGCTCTCGCTTGCACGCTCAGCTCAGGTAAAACGTGACACTTTTTCGTGCGTGCAGCCGGCGTTCATCGATTTATAAGACGTTATCACATGAAAAAAAATTTGAAATAATATAATTTTCTAAAACTTCAAGACAAATAAGTATTTTTGTCCAATACTTAGAAACACTTTTACAAAAAATTACATATTAATCTTAAGTTAACCATTTATTAGAATTTTAATTTTATTTCTTTATATAAACAATAACTTCATTTCGTAAACAAATGGCAAAGTGAACTGTAACAACCGTGGAAAACCCATCCCGTCAGTAGCGACCGGGCCTTCCCAGCGTGAGACGTATCACTTTGCGTCGCAGCAAACAAACATATTCCAGAAACTGTACGTCGACAACTACATTTTGACCCGCATTTTATTTTAAGTACTTTGTTTGTTTTTGAAGAACATTAAAATTTTGCATGCCTGGCAATAAATAAAATACCAGTGTATGTGTGTTCGTAATTATTCTTATTCTAAACGGCTTGACTGATTTATGTTTTTTTTTAAATTATTTTTGTGTCTCTTGGATGGTTCTGATTGTAGTGATTTTTGGTAGGGGAAATATTTATGGGTTTGCGTCATCGATGTAAATGAATAAAGTTAAAAAAATACTGTATTTATTGCTAAACAAATTAATACAATATTTTTTTGAACAAATTTCTTTAACGCTTTTGAAGACTACTTTAAGTCAAAATAAAGATCCAAGATGGCGGCAGCGACAATTATCAAATTTTTCGTCATGGGTGTCTTTTCATAGTTTTCGAGGGTTCTAAAGCCGATTTTGATGTCAAAATGTAAATCTAAGATGGCGGCTGCGAAAATGTTCACATTTCTTCGTAACATCAAATTTCAAAGAGTTGGGCCCTTTGAAATTGATGACGTGATGTTATGAAGAAATCTTATTTCCCAAATTTTTCGCGCAAGTGGGTTTGCGCAAGTGTCTTTCGCGGAAATGTCTTTCGCGCAAGTATCCCAGATCCATTTATGGACACTGGGGCCAATTTTCTTCTCACAAATGCCTCTAAACTAGACTAAAAATCACTAAAATTTTGTTTATTCCTGTCAAAAGACGTTTTTTTTTAGTTTTCCAAACTTAAATTTAAAAAAAAATGGCAAAAATACTTACGTTGAGCATCTCCAATTAACAAATGCCCATGTCCTATTATCGGCAATGCGCCAGGGTACATGGGGGGTGACAGGGGGCGACTTGGTTTCATCCAAGACCACAACGCGAACACAACACAACATATTATTATCAATGCTACCAGCATCATTGTTGCGATCTCGAAAGATATTTCCTGTCTAAAGTATTATTAATTGGTAAGGTTTATATAAATAGCGCCTTTTAATCTGTTGCTTGACTTCAAAGTAAGTAGGTATAATTAATTGCGTGATTGTTTCATTTAAACGAGACTAGACATTACCCGCGGCATTGCCCACGTGGAGGTCGGAAATTATCCCATAGAAACGTACCACCGGTATTAGCTTGATGAGAGTGACCACAGATCAAGCTAAATGTCGTGTTCCAAAAGAAAAACCTATGTCCAGCTGCGGACTGCTGTAGGCTGGTAATGATGACGGAATTCCAGTTGAACCCGCAATAATTTAATTAAAAGATGCTAGTTGTATGCAATTTGATATAAAAGTTTTAACATTGAACAGTGTTATTTTTACGTCTACCTGTAACACCTTGCGAATCTATGAACCAGCATGTTAGCATCGTTCTCGTTCGTACTCGATATCCACTTCGTCATTTAGGTACTCTGTCACATGTACAGGCACCCCGTTCAGATAGACCGGTGATATATACTCTGGTTGTACTTAATAACCGTACACACAATCTTCTTCTCGTTGTGCCTCAGACCGTGAGCCACAGCATATGACTCACAGAAATTGAGCAATTTTCTTAAACCACTCAGCGATGGGCTCAGCAACACCATGTCGTAAGCGTAATTGATATTATTAACATAGACGTTATCTATAGGATAAGTTTTTATCCAGTGCGCCAATTTTTACTATGGGACCAAAACCGAAATCGCGAAAAAAAATCTGCTGTTCCCTATATTTATGTTCGTATTGTCAAAATGTAGAGAACAGCTGATTTTTATTATGTTTATGGTATGAAATTCTGACTACGCGTCTGTCGCGCGACTGTCGTGTTGCTAAAGTCGCCTTAATTTGAAAGCGGTCTATATGACATCAACATGGCTGTTACTGAGCTCATCGATCACCTGATTTACGTACAAGTTAAATAGTCTTGGAGAGAACAGGTCTCCCTGTCTCACACTACTGTACAAATGTCGCATGGTGCGTGGTTATAGCCGTGATATAGGTACATCCCTAGAGATATAGCTATAAACCGTAATATAGTTTCATGAAAGCAGTTCATAACTGTCTTACTAAGAATATAACTATGATACGAGCACGATCTAGTAATAACTATTAGGGCACTTCGACCAAATAGGTTAGGTTAGAACTTTAACAAACTATACGTGAGCCGAGCGAGTATTGGTCGCAGTAATACAAAATTAGGGCACTCCGACAGTTATGAACGCATTTCATATAACTGTGTCACGGTATATAGCTATATCCCTAGCGATGTAACTATATCACGGCTATAACCATCTTACTGCGACACACTTTCGTCAAAACATTCTCTGACTTTACGAAGTTCTTCTGGTTTTTGTACCAGAAGTACAGTGTCGGTCAGAAGTCCAGTAGCAATTTCACAATACTGGAGTATGGAGTATCAAAACCAATCGCACTTCTTACCTTCTTCTACTTATAAGGATATTTCAAACACATAGACACACACACCTGTATATTGCTCTCTTTCATCATGAGTCAATTAGAAAGAGCGCACGTACATAATCGTTTGCTTTAATTGGTTGGCGTGTCATACCATGTAAATGAATCTGCTGGATTGAATAAAATAGTATGACATTGATGTTGATGGTTGTTTTTTTGTTTTAGAGAAATACTGTGAGAAGTTGGCAATGGTCGTTGGGTGAAGAAATTTGAGGAAGAAGATAGTCTGAAGAGTCGGGTAAGAAGTGGAAGGCCGCCACTTAATAACCAATTTCAGTGATGTTTTATGGTGAGTAAATAAATGTGGATAAATTTTATTGAAAAAAAAAAATATAAATGCTCCGCCTGCATATTGAAAGTGCTCAATACTGAGACCGTCCTTGCCCAAGGATTTTCCTCTAACCAGGTTTTTAACAACCTTTTCCATATATTTACTGGAAAGTATATTAAGTTTTCTGGATCAGTGACACCAGCAACAGGCACCCCAATGCAAGAGGATAGCGGTCAAATTACTTTAAAATAATCCTTGAAAAAAATGACTATATCCTGCTTATTAGGCTCGCTACATCCCTCCACAGTCAATGGCACACAAACCTTACGCTTTGTTTTTTTAATTCCCTTCCAGAATCCCCGAAAGTTTTTACCGGAGATATGGTCTGCTAAAATATCCATTTCAAGTTAATATATAATGGTTTTGACAGAATTATTTGCCTCGACTAGAAAATTTTACGTGCTGTATTACATAACTAGCTTCTGCCCGCGACTTCGTCCACGAGCCTATAACCTTTCTCAAGAATTGGGCTTTCCAAGGCAAAAATCAATTTTCAAATAAGACTGGTAGTTTCAGAGATTACCCCCTACAGACAAGCAAACTCACAAACAAACAAGATTTACCTCTTTATAATATTAGTATAGATGTCGTCATAATAAAGAACCATCGTCTGGTTTTCCATACGACACATACTTTACGAGCAGTGGTGGCCCAGTGGTAATGGTCCCGACTTACGAGTTGTTGTAAGTCGTGGGTTCGAACCTAAGCATGCGCTTTACTTTGTGTAAATAATTTCATCACCACTCCTCTTAAAACGGTGAAGGAAAACATCGTGAGGAAACCATCATGTACTAGAATCAAAAAAATTCGAAGACATGTGACATCTACCAACCCGCCTTGGGGCCGCGTGGTAGACTACACTCCCTCTCGAAGAGAGGCGGCAGTAGGAACATTATAGGCTGATTATGAACGCCTACGATAAGCCTGCCTAGCCTTGTTGTGTGATTCCCTCACTTGGTAATAATTTGGATGTGGCGCTCGCCGGTCACTGCTACGGCACCGACCCGCCCGCTTCGCTCACTCGGCTCGCGCGCGTTTTGTCACAGTTCCAATCTATGGTTATAAAACTACATAAATTGAATCGCAAATCTAGCATCCGTACAGCCATGTAAATGTATTTAAAAATAAAATTAAAAACACTAATTGATTAGTATTCGAAAATATTGTTGGAGATGCTGAAGATTGCAAAAGCTATCTTTGCGTTGTATAAATTCAATCTTGTTTAATTGCATAGCACATGTATGAGCACTGTGAGCATGTACCTTCTTTATTAGCCACCTGTTATTGGCAATTTTTTGTTCCAATCAGAGACTGGCCTTGAGATCACTCGCTCATCGGTCACCTATGGACGAACGAACGGAAGCCATCACAGCTTCGTTCTAAGACGCGTGCCGGCCGCCTTTATTCTCATCTATCTCTTCCTGCAACTTCGTATCACGTGACGGTCGAGTGAATCTCTCTCGCATACGCGCCGCTTGATAAAAAACCCTTTATAGCCCGCTAAATAAAAACTATAATCGCGTAAATAACGCTTCGTGAATGTGATTTGTCCTTCGCCTGAATCATCACCTTGAGCTGCTGAAGTTTTCGAAGAACAGTGTGGCTGGAGCAGGTAAGCGGATCGATTTTCTTGGCTGTATTTTGTGTTGGGTAAACTCGGTTCAGCATTTATTCCCATCGCATTTCATATTCTAATCCTAACACATATGAATTTGGCACATGGGTAGACCATGACATAGAATACTTTAAATTCCGATATTCCCACGCATTCGAGAATTAAGTGGGTGAAACCGCGCAACCAAAATGGTAAAAAGGAACCCTTATAGTGCAACTCAGTCTGTCTGTCACAGCTGGGTATCTCACAAACTACTAATGATATCAACTTGAAATTTGGAATAGTTTTAGATGACGTTTGCCCAATTATTTTTCAAATAAGAAAGAAATAAAATTATTTTTTTTTTTTGCAACAGGTACTACTGAACGGGCATCTTAAAAATTCGAAGTTGGGCTACTATTATATGGGGTATCATATGAAAGAGAGCTATTTACACATTCTCAAACTTTTTTTTAAGCCGCATAGTTTTCGACTTTTGACGAAACATGAAAAAAAAAATTAACTTATTAAATAAACACTTAAATTAATTAATCAATATTTATTTAGTACATAGCAACACTGACATGGTAGATGTAAAAAGAGAGAGACAGCGAAATATAAGTGCGAGTAAGTAAGGTAATCTTTAGGTTGCGTTTCAGATCTCACACTCATCCGAACTCATTTTTAGCAACATTTATTAGAAAATAACATAAGCTGAGTACTCTTATCTAAATTAACCATCTAAATTAACTTAACAGACTGAGCAAGTTACAATTTGGTTAACATGACGTCTTTGACCTTCTAAACTAACTGTATGTATAAGTAACCCCTGGTATAGACTCTTCTAGAATTAATTATTCCAAACCTTCTGCCTTCCCTGTAGTCTCTAACCATAACCTTTTGACCTATTTCCTATTTAATTTCCCTTTTTCCTTGATCTCTTTTCTGTACTACTTCCTGAACAGTGTCAGACAATGGAGGTGGACGTAATAAACTGAACCTGTTTCTGATTTCTCTCCCTAGCATGAGCCGAAAGATGTTTTTTTTTGCAGGAAACCCCATATATTATTATTTAAGACTTGAATATTTGGCTTTTTATTTTATAGCCAATGACGAAAATTATGAGAGAAAAATATGTCTGTTCGATCAAAACAAAAATTGGGGATGAAGTCTATATGGTAGGTTGCCCATCGTTCTTTATTTTTAGGTATGGCTAGAGCTTTGTTTAATTTATTTAATCAACTTCCACATTTTATTCATACCGTACAATGAAAATTAAATAAATGATAAATTAAATTACAAAAAAAAACTTCTGTAGCACCGCTGTTGAATTACAGTATCTTCTAATTTTCTAGCAGAATCATTCACTAGTAAACACTGACTAACATAATAATACACATCTATGACCTTAGAGTTAATTCAATGAGATGTCCTTCAACTGGTTTCAATACGAAATCAAATTCACACACTACATTGTTGATGTCGCCAGTAACTTGGTATCGCCGTAAAATATGCGCCAACGCCGTCTTCATCATCATCATGCTGTAAGATTTACCTGTGGAATTATAAATTGTTTGAATTATTACAATCTGTATTATTTTATGGAAATGTAAAGTCAGGGAGATTAATTCGATACTGGAAATTTCAATTGTCGTAAAGAACATTGCATTCCCTGTCGTTTACGACATTTGAAATTTCCAGTGTCGAATTGTTCAGAATATTAACACCCTATGTCAATTTGCCAGGGTATAGCCATTTCAAACTGCAACTGTCAAAGAATGGCAGTTGTGATATTTTTTATACGGACAATACTAGTTAGTACTCAGCAAGTTAGTAGTCAACAAGTTAGTATTATAAAGGACAGTCAGTTTAAATAACATGAATTATTTCATAATATTAAATAAGACTGCTAATCAACATTAAAATTGAATCATAAACGGTAATGGTGATTTTTTTTTTGTTTCTAATTTTGAGATTCACGCCAATGCTACTGGATAGATTTGGTTATAAATTGACTAAATGTCAGTTCTTCCCGTTAAAAAATGACAAGCGAGTGTAGTTCAACTCAGACAAGTGGTTAATATGAGTATGTATACCTATGCAGTTTCGTTTGCCAACACCGAAGGCGGCGTTAAGGCTTGGGTGATCCGGCAAAGTGGCTGCGTCCAGCCATCGCTCCGGTCGGAACTGATCCGCGTCTGGGCCCCACATCGGGTGATGGAGGAGACCGTATAACCCTATAACGCAAGTATTACCAGCTCGCAACGTGCAGTTCTCTGAAAATATACAAAATTAAATGTGTATATATGCCAAAATATCAACTATGTGGGGCCCTAACAAAGCTAGAAATCGGGAAACCCCATAGAAGATAGTGGGACGAGCTGGACAAAACAAACGACTAGTGGCCTACATAGCCCTGGATTGAAAGAGCTAGAAATCATGCAGAAAGGCTTTTGCCTAGCAGTACGATGATGCAGGCCAACAATAACAGATGTGTATCACGCTGAAGATGGTCTATAGACTAACGTTGTAAAGATACATACTCAGGTTAATATCTTTTTCAACTTTTCTTCCGATAATCGGTACGGATGGATGTATTCTCATCGACTCTTTGATCACTGCCTCCAAGATCTTGAGTTTTGGTAGATCTTGTTTAGTACAATCGTCATCTTTGTCTTGAAGAACTTCTTGTAACCTGTAATGAACACAAAAGCCATCATTCGAGGTCACCATTTTTTACAAGATTTTATTCTACTTGCCGTATTAGTTATTATTACAAGCTTTTATTCTACTTGCCGTGTTAGTTAGCAAATCTTGCAAGCTGAATTAAACCCACTTCCTCTTATTCTACGAAGTAGAAATTTTACTGGTTAGTTCAGTTTTGAAGACAATGCATTTTTATGATGTATGTAATGATTCTAACCCCAGAATAGGCTCCAGACGAAGGAACTCCACAACAGTTAACGGTACGGACACGGAATTTAGTATATGCATTTAATTAAGATATTCTATTCTAAAGTCTACCATGACCCGGCTACAGCATCCAGGATTGGCTCCAGACGAGGAAACTCAGCAGTCAACAGCAGAGACACAAAATTTTATAAACGCATTCAATGATGATATCCCGTTTTAAAGTTTATCATGACCTAGCTGCTGCACCCAGGGTTGGCTTCTGAAGAGGGAATTCCTCAATAGTCAACAATATGTACATACAATAAATTTTATACACGAATTTAATTATGATTGTCCGTTCGAAACTCCACCATGACCTAGCTGCTGCACCCAAGATTGGTTCCAGAAGAAGGTACTTCTCAGCGATCAAGCACAGACACAAATCTTTATATACGCATTTAATTAATATAGTCCATTCTAAAGTCTACCATGACCTGGCTGTTACACCCAGGGTTGGCTCCAGAAGAGGGAACTCCTCAACAGTCAACAGTACATATGTACAAGAAATTAAATATACGTATTTAATTATGAAAGTCCGTTCTAAACTCCACCATGACCTGGATAAAAGAGGGAACTTCTCAGCGGTCAATAGCTCAAACACAAAATTTAATATACGCATTCAATTATTATAGCCCGTGCTAAAGTTCACCATAATTTAGGTGCTGCTCCCAGGATTGGGTCCAAATGAGGACACTCCTAAACAATCAACAGCATAGAGACACAATTTAATATACGTAGTTAATTATGATAGTCTGTTCTAAAGTCCACCATGACCTGGCTGCTGCACCGAAGTTTGGCTCCAGACGAGGAAACTGACTAGCGGTTTAAAGTACAGACACGAAATTTTAAATACGCATTTAATTAAAATAGTCCGTTCTTAATTCCACCATGATCTGGCTGCAGCAGCCAAGATTAGCTTCAGACATGGAAACTCCTCAACGGTCAAAAGTGCAGATACAAAATTTTATATACGTATTCAATGGTGATAGTCCGTTGTAAGTTCATCATAATCAAGTTGCTGCACCCAGGGTTGGCTCCAGAAGAGGGAACTCCTTTCGCATTTCTCCTTTCGCAGGGAACATTCAACAGTACAGACAAGAAATTTAATATACGCATTTAATTAATAAAGTTAGTTCTACAGTCTACAATGACCTGGCTGCTGCAGCTAGGATTGGCTTCAGGCGAGAGAACTCCTCAACGGTCACCAGTACAGACACAAAATGTATATACGTATTCAATTATGATTGCCCGTTCTAAAGTACACCTTGACCTTGGTGTTGCACCCTGGGATGGCTCCAGACGAGGAAACTCCCAAACGGTCAACAGCACAGATAGTAAATTTTACAAACGCATTCAAATACTATGACCTGCCTGCTAACCCAGGATTGGCTCCATACGAGAGATCTTTTCGGCGGCCAACAGCACAGGCACGAAATTTTGTATACGCATTCAATTATAATAGCCCGTTCAAACTCAAACTCAAAGCATTTATTTCAATTAAACCAATTACAGGTACTTTTGTATTGTCAAGGGGTCGGTCAGTCAGAAAGATGAAGCTAGTTGCCCATTCCAAAACGTAGTAGGTACCTATGGAGAAGAACGGGCAAGAAACTCCACGAACACTCTTTAAAATCAAAAAATTGTTACAAAATATTGGTTACATCATTCATGTTGAAATTATACATGTAAGAACAATGTAGAAAGACGTGCGCGTTAAAAGCGTCCGTAATAAAAATACAAAAACAATTCTAAAATTAAAATAAACCGTGGCAGCTAAGAGATGACCATTCCCTACTAACGGCGCCTGTTCACGAACATGACACATGGATCAGCACCATTTAGCTCAACCATTTTGAATGGGAGCTTAATAATCCAAAACACACACCACTATCAGCGAGACATTTGAGTGAGCATGACATACTCGCAGCCGCCAGGGCATATTCAAGTAAATGAAAAACGTACCCAGTAAATGGTAGCTTTATAGAATGTACATGGTCACAGTGCTTACACATGTGATATCAGTTATACAACAAAGAGATTGAATTTATACAAAGCAAAGATAGTTTTTACAATCTTCAGCAGCTGCAACAATACTTTCGAATGCAAATCAATTAGTTGATGCGCCCTTGTGGAGCTGGACACTGGTCCAGCTCCACAAGGGTGCATCGCTGATAAAAATGCTGCATTTTTATCAGTGATGTAATCCCCCAACTTATAATATGCTTGGCAGCATAGTGTGCATTTAATACAAGATTTAAATTTACACTGAATTTTCATTTTTATTTAAACTGGCGAAATGTGGGTGTACTTGCTACAGGGACACCTCTGCCCAACCCTTCGGAGAAACAAGGCGTGATGTTATGTTATGTTAAATTTCATTTCGTTCAGTTGGAGTATATGGGGAGGTATTTTATTGTCACATTTTAAACAGCACCCTATGAAGGATGAGTCTACTTTAGCCAGTCTGAAACCCGGTTGAACTAATTGGTCCCTATTTCTAGTCCTATAAATGTGTCTATCACCTCTTTTACTGAAAAGACTTAAATTTTTCCTTACGTACATGATGTTTTCATAGATATATTGACAAAGTACCGTCATGCAGTTCCCTTAGAGAATCGCGTCTGCGGAGGCCATTATATTGTTCAGATGGCTCTCTTCTGCAGAATAAAAATAGACTCGAAAGTTCTAAAGTATAGCATGACTTGGATAGTGCAACTTGGTTGGCTTCACACCATGACTTGTGTAAATGCGCTTGGGTTCGTTGGATTTGTCTTTAGAAGTACCTTTCAAGTGAAGGTGATAGAACAGATATTTAAGCAAATTGTAATGCTAAAAAGTATGAAATAAAATTAAAAAAAGGCTTATCTTAAAGTGTAAGAAAGGCGTTCACGCCTCAGGCTTTTGAGAATATATTAAAGTTCAATGTTTACGTATGTTTTATTTGGTACATTTTAGTTCATTAAAAGCTAGTTTTTACTTAAATTTTACTTGTTATTTTATTTTAGTATGAAGATAATATCTGTCCACCAACCTGCGCTGGTGGACAGATATTACCTGTGGTGGTAGATTACAGCCCACTCCCACACACAGAGAGGATGCCTGTACCCCAGCAGTGGGATGCAAGTACGTGTCAAATCGTACAAATGTTGTATTTTAAACGTTACTTACTCATTAAAAATTCGCTCTTGTAGCTCTAGGTCTGATGCTATCACTAACAAAATAAATGTCAAAGTCGAAGAAGTCATGTCATAAGCAGCGGCTACTAAAGTATCCAGGTGTTCTCTGATGTCATCGTCTGTAAAAACATCTTGTTCTTCAGCCAAATTCAGCATTTGATCTAGTATTGGTTTGAATTTGCCTGAAAAATAATGTGTTCTGTATAGTTTTTAGCCATTATTATTTTACATCTTCTGAATGCAACAACCATTGGAATTGTAGTTAAAAAAATTGTCAAGTTGGAAAAGACATTATCCGTATTTGTCAGCCATGTCAATATTCGTAAAATCCGATTTAGCTGAGCAGCGTTCTGGAAGTACCTTTACGTCCCAAATACTTCTGTGTCCCAAAACGAAAAACGTTGATCAGTGCGTGTTGCTTAACTTAATAATTGGCGAGACATTACTTGTAGAACGGATGGTCGATGGGGCCGAAATGTTCTGGGCAATTGCGTACCGATAGACGCAGCGTGGCTTGATGACCTGGTGATGGTCGTGGATACACGCTAGATGCAGAAAATATAGGATCAGTCGTTATGGCGATGCTAAGGGGTGGTCTTTGTCCAGCTGTGGACGTCTCCTGACCCAACGCGTCATTACAGCTAGTTGTTGAGAATAGAAGGTAAGTAAATAAAATTATTTTAAGTAGTTGTTTACCTGGTGTCGATTCATCATACATATTCGAATCTTTATTAGCCTTTAACTCGGATTTTCTTTTATGTATTATCTGAAATAGCAAATAGTGAAAAATCTACAAGTTGGCCCCATAATAATATAGTAAACTATGTAGATACGTGACATATCTTGAAAGGAATCGAGATCTCAAGTCATTTGTGTGAAGCATATAGCATGAGTACGTCTTAATGGGTACAGCATCTGGCAGTTAAAAATGCACAGCCAGTTTTAGAATGAGCCGGTCACACAAGTATGAGTCAAAAAGCTGAAGCTCTGGAAAGCTAAACTTTTTCTAAACCTTGAAACAGTAAAATAATTACTGGATCTATGATGTTCTTCAGTTTTTTCAGTAGTATAGTTTGTCTGCGCTTCATTGAACTCCAGTTGAATAAATACGACAAATGCAACCACACTTTTTGTATTCTATCACAATATGAAGCAAATAAATCTTCAATTGCTTCTGCATAATCTGTATCTATTGTGGTTTGATCTGGAGTATTCAGTCCTAGCGAAGTCCCTGCAAAAGAGAATAAAGATTTACCATAAACCAAGCAATCATTTTGATAAAATGTGATACCACGTCTACACATTCCCTCGGGACAGTCAAGCGGCAGGCCCCATTCATGGCCTCGAGCGATGCAACTTCCAACGCAACTTGCGTCAAGCGTCACGTGCGTGCGTCTCCTGTTTCCGTCCGTCGCTCCAACAGTCGCGTCACGGTGACTCGTGGCATACTCTTAAAAACTTATTTGTTTTCTCCACAGTCGCTGTCGCAAGACGCGTGTCGCTTAAGCATGTAGCTCGTGGACAGCCTTTATGTAAATACACGTCAATACCCATGCTCCTTACGACGATTTACTATCACAAAAATACCCACGAGTTACTGTTGACAATGTATAGTATACGAAGAACTTTCGCACGTCAAACGGTCCTTTTCCCACTTTCGAAGCTAATTGAGAGACCAGACTTCGAGCGTGGACGTTCATTTCATATAAGAACGTATTTAGCACTTGTTGGTTGAACGCCGGATTTAATAATTTGCGGTGAGCTTTCCAAATAGACGCTGGAACAAAAACATTGCATTGGTGCTTATTTGGTACAAATTTCATGGAGTCAGAGCCAACGCTAAAAGTTAACTTTACATACATTTTGGAAAAATATAGGTGTATTTCATGTATTCGCATTTTATGTATGAAGCTATGCGGCGGGCTCGGCTTGTTGGGCCAATTCAACGAGTGTTACGTAGTCAGAAGATCTAAAAGATTTGCGATAGAAAGAGAGGCAGCTTCTATGTGAATATAACTGTAGGTAATTAGCGCATGGAGGTGTATATCACTTCGCTCCATTCAATATGCTGGAGAATACTGAGGTTGATTCATTTCTCTTCAACGATATGGTCGTCCCATTTAGTATTGACGTGAAAGACCTAGGCTTGCACATTGACAGTACTCTGAACTGGCGGACTCAAGACTAGGGTCAGCCAGAAGATTCCTGGAATGCTGCAGGCTTTGTACCGACTGAAAAATTTATTACCAACAAGTACGAAGACAATGCTTGTTGTAGCAAAAATAAATGATTTTTTGCCACATGTCAGATGTCGCCCGGGAATCGAACCCGGGGCGATAAGTGTCGCGGACCTTCAGAAGATACAATCCGCGAATGTAAATACAACAATAATCAAACATAGCAACATTACAACAATAACTTTATGTAATGGCAACATCGATAGTATATCACAAGAAGCACATGCGAGCTTGTCAAATCAATCCGACGCGGTAAGAACCAGTATTTTATCTTGTTTGTGTTTAGTTAAAGTTTAGTTGGAAGCCGTGTTTACCAAAGTGAGTTCGTGTCGGGCTTGGAGTCGGCATCTCTGGATTGAAAGCTGAGTATCTAATGTTTTAAGATTAATTAAGTTATTCACTGAAACCAGTGTTCTCAAGAATATTGAAACACTGATTAATGATTACTTATAAACCAATGAGGTTGGCAAACGTTGTATGTTGTAATTGTATAATAAAACTGAAGCTTCTTGGGATCTACTGATTAATGATTACTTATAAACCAATGAGGTTAGCAAACTTTGTATGTTGTAGTTGTATATTATGACTGAAGCTTCTTGAGATCTCAATTAGCACTAGTATGTTTGTGGCGGTGAGTATGGCTCATTCAGGGGCCGCCGTCGAGTGCCCTCTGGAAGTGAGCTTCCAGAGGGCGAGATTTTGAGGCGGTGAGTATGGCTCATTCAGGGGCCGCCGTCGAGTGCCCTCTGGAAGTGACCTTCCAGAGGGCGAGATTTTGAGGCGGTGAGTATGGCTCATTCAGGGGCCGCCGTCGAGTGCCCTCTGGAAGTGAGCTTCTAGAGGGCGAGATTTTGAGGCGGTGAGCGTGGCCCATCCAGGGACCGCCGTCGAGTGCCCTCTGGAAGTGAGCTTCCAGAGGGCGAGATTTTGAGGCGGTAATTAAGGCTCATTCAGGGGCCGCCGTCGAGTGCCCTCTGGAAGTGAGCTTCCAGGGGCGCAAACCATACCGGTCTCCAGTTGTTGAGTGGTGTAATGACAAGATCTAATATTTGACATTTGGTTTCAGTAAATAATCTAAGATGCCCAAAATATCGAAGTCTCAGTGTCATCGATAATATCTATCTACAGATGGTGAAAGTGGCCCCCCGGTTCAAGCCTGCTTGCCCTGCGTTCCATGCTCTGCCTCCATAAAGAATTAACAAGCGAAGCAGATAAAGTAAACCCAGGTACAAGTTACACACAATATTTTTTTCTCATTCGCTACGTCTGCCTAAGGTTACACCCTCAGAAGAGATCAACATAATACTCTAGCATCACATGATTTCTGTAGATAACATATATGGGCAGACGTCGCGACAATAAGGTTATGGAATGAAAAGTGCAGTAGGAGTAAAACAACACTGTATATTTTAAACAGATAAACAAAACGAAAAAAAAGAACTCGTTAATAAAAAAAAGTACAGGTAGCTGTCAGCTTTTGTTAAAAAAATGATAACTGAATGGCTTAACGAAGTTGGATCCTAATTTAATCGAGGCGTTAGGCCCATCGGTTTACGTAATTTAAACAATGTTCGATATGGCGCATGGGTCCACTCAATAGCTATTGTGGCGGTTCCGCGTCATTATTTTGTGTACAAACGCGTGATGAAACTGGTCGCGATTCCTCAGGATGAACCTAATAAACAATTTGTTAAACGCTAATATTACAAATTAAAAATCTAAATCAGTAAAAAGATTAACATGGTAATTTGGCAGGGAAACTTCAATAGTTGGTCCGCTCGAGGGAGATTCACTGTAGAGCGTAGCTTCGGACCGTTCGCCGACCTGATGCCCAACTACGCACGACCGGGTTCAACTCTGATCTGCCCAGGCTGCTTGCAGAGCGCAGATACGCGGCACTGTTCTGCTCGGACCCGTGGATGCCAGGGGCGCCGCGATGTATAGGCCCGGTAGACTGGCTCTGGCCCAGGGGTGCAGCCGAAATCGACCTTTTCTAACTGGATCGGCGATAAACAGCATTTTAGACCAGAAAGAAAGGCAAAATTATGTAATTGGGCTAGGTGATAAACAACTGGAATACTCACAAATATATACTAAAAATGCTCGCAGTGAGGAGAATATCTCCGATTGGTCCCGGGAATGGGCACAATCAAATATTTTCGTGCGAAGAGGTTAATTTTGCAGTGAAACACTGCATTGTGCGATCCTTAATTTTCCCTATCATCGATTATGGTAATGTGTGCTACTGTGACCTGAATGCAGATTTGCTCGACGAACTTGACTGTTTTCTCAATAACTGTATTCGATTCGTTTTCAATCTTTGTAAATATGATCATGTCTCTGCGCATTGGTTTAAGTTTAAGTTCGCGAGCATATTTGAAAGAAGCTGGCAGTATCATCACAACGTTAAGGTTTTCCCATTTTTTGTCTTATTTGAATTAGTATATGAATCATGTATTTATGTATGTTTAATTGTGCTTATTTTTATATATGTCGGAGACGGGTATGTGACTATTTCGTTATTATCAGCGATATTTTAACTACTGTGGTCGTATTGTAGGTAGTGTTGGTTAATGCGCAATAGAAAAACCGTTTGCAATTCAGATCACATTATAATTTACAATCAAATTAATCAGACTAGCTAAATTATGCAAACACTGGGTGCGACGGCGTTTATTAAAATCACAAATTAACACAATGATCACAAATTACAATTAACATAATAACTAAGCACCACGAATCGAAAACAGTTCCGCAACGTCTTAACTCCGATGCGATCAGAGGCTGAATCCTTCCTCGCCGTGGCCTTAAAATATCACGACTCTGTAGAAGCGCAGTTTTGGTGTGGGTAGATCACTTGATGTCACCAGTGGCGAGCATCCGATTCGTTTCGTGTCCGTACTAATGACCGGATTCGTTATATATATAATTAGGCATATATATTATATTTATAATTTGTAATAGGAATATGTGTAAAAAAAAAATTAAGATATTATTATATATATAAATTCCCAAGATAGTTGGGAAAAGGCTAGGCAGATGATGAATATATGTACGAAAAAATTTCGTGGGCTATCTCAGCGTATCCTAGATCTATTCATAATATAAATTAAAGTGGATTTTTGTGTCTGTCTCTGTGACCGCGTTGTTCTTAAAAACTACGGTACGCTACGCGATAAGGTTTTCACCATCATTCAAAGAATTTAGGGAAAGGTTTCTGTGTATTATTACAAACATTTTACTTAGATACATGGAAATCTTTACGTTTTGATATCAATATATTGCACCCGTGTGGAGCAAGGGAGGGTCGCTAGTCTTGTATATAAAACAACGCACACTATGCTGCCAAGCATATTATAATTTGGGGGATTACAAAAAATGTTTGGCACTATCCTGGTCCAGCCACACAAAGGCGCATAAACTAATTGATTAGCATTCGAAAATATTGTTGAAGATGCTGAAGATTGCAAAAGCTATCTTTGCATTGTATAAATTCAATCTAACTTAGGCTACTTTTATTTTAGAATAAGAACTAGGGTATGCGGGCGAAGCCGGGAGGCAGCAGCTAGTAGTATAAATAGGCAATAATTATGTTTTATCTCTTTTATTGTGACACAAAAAAATTAAAACAAACATCTGTATTTTCGATAGATTAATAAAACTTCTTGTATCTCAAATGAAAGCTTAAATTAATTAATCAGTATTTATTAACACTGATATGTTAGATGTAAAAAGAGAGAGAGACAGCGAAATATAAGTGCGAGTTGCGTTTCAGATCTCACACTCATCCGAAACATTTTTAACAACATTTGTTAGAAAATAACAAAAGCTGAGTACTTCTTATCTAAATTAACTTAACAGACTGAGCAAGTTACAATTTGGTTAACATGACGTCTTTGACCTTCTAAATCAACTGTATGTATTACTTATACATACAGTTGATTACCCCTACCCCTACCCCTGGTATAGACTCTTCTAGAATTAATTATTCCTAAAACCCATGACCTTCTGCCTTCCCTGTAGTCTCTAACCATAACCTTTTGATTTATTTCCTATTTCATTTCCCTTTTTCCTTGATCTCTTTTCTGTACTACTTCCTGAACAGTGTCAGACAATGAAGGTGGACGTAATAAACTGAACCTGTTTCTGATTTCTCTCCCTAGCATGAGCCGAAAGATGTTTTTTTGCAGGAAACCCCATATATTATTATTTAAGACTTGAATATTCGGCTTTTTATTTTATAGCCCATGACGAAAATTATGAGAGAAAAATATGTCTGTTCGATCAAAACAAAAATTGGGGATGAAGTCTATATGGTAGGTTGCCCATCGTTCTTTATTTTTCTATTGGTATGGCTAGAGCTTTGTTTAGTTTATTTAATCAACTTCCACATTTTATTCATACCGTACAATGACAATTAAATAAATGATAAATTAAATTACAAAAAAAAAAACTTCTGTAGCACCGCTGTTGAATTACAGTATCATCTCATTTTCTGGCAGAATCATTCACTAGTAAACATTGACTAACATAATAATACACGTCTATGACCTTAGAGTTAATTCAATGTGATGTCCTTCAACTGGTTTCAATACGATATCAAATTCACACACTACATTGTTGATATCGCCAGTAACATGGTATCGCCGTAAAATATGCGCCAACGCCGTCTTCATCATCATCATGCTGTAAGATTTACCTGTGGAATTATAAATTGTTTGAATTATTACAATCTGTATTATTTTATGGAAATGTAAAGTCAGGGAGATTAATTCGATACTGGAAATTTCAATTGTCGTAAAGAACATTGTATTCCCTGTCGTTTACGACATTTGAAATTTCCAGTGTCGAATTGTTCAGAATTTTAACACCCTATGTCAATTTGCCAGGGTATAGCCATTTCAAACTGCAACTGTCAAAGAATGGCAGTTGTGATATTTTTTATACGGACAATACTAGTTAGTACTCAGCAAGTTAGTAGTCAACAAGTTAGTATTATAAAGGACAGTCAGTTTGAATAACATGACTTATTTCATAATAATAAGTAAGACTGCTAATCAACAACCGCTAGAGGACCGTGGACGCACCGGTGCGTCCAAGCACCCACGCGGCTTACATCTCTATTTGTACTAGCTGTAATGGTTATTTTTGTCTGAAAATTTTTCAGTCTATAATATAAACACAAATTTGTTGTACCCACAACAAGGCTCAAAAAAATTGGTGGATCGTTCAGATGTCAATGTATACGCTTTTATAATAAACTTCCAAGCCACGTACAAGATCTAAGCCTTAATAAATTCAAATCATTCATTAAACGTAAGTTGTGCCAGAAAGCTTTTTATACCGTTAAAGATTACATTGAGGACAAAAAGGCTTGGGATTGAGCTGCTCCAATTATTATTTTTATTTTTTACTTTTGAAATTTGTTTTTTTTTTTTTTGCAAACTTTAAAATTATATACACAATGACATGAATATTTACTTTGTTAAGTATAACATTATTATTATTTTAATTGTTGTGAATGTGAGGAATATGTAGTTCATGTATATATATTTATTTATTTTTTCTCAGTTAGTTTTTAATGATAATCTGGCAGTTTTGAGTACTTTATGCGGCCTACCTAAATGTCCTTTCTTTGGTATTGTTCGTCGCATCGTTGAGCTCCTTTTAAGTTCTGAGTTGAGCTGCACGATTACTGACAAATGCGTGCACTGACTGGACAGGTCCACTCAAATCTGTATGGTTCTTTCCTCAAAAGACCATTTCAGACACAAATCTACATGGTCCTCAAATGAAATGCTCTGACCAAGATCATTTCCGGATTTGATTTTTTTATTTTTTATTTACACATTGACATTAATTATTTTTATATACATATACAATGACATGAATATTTACTTTTAAAGTATTATATTATTTTAATTATTGTGAATGTGAAGACTATATGGGTCATTCCTTTTGTTTTGTTTTTAATTTTTTCTCAATTAGTTTTAATCATGGTCTGACAGCTTGAGTAATTTATGTGGCCTACACAAATGTCCTTTTTTTGGTATTGTTCGTCGAATCGTTGAGCTCCTTAAATTCTGAGTTGAGCTACACGATAACTGACAAATGCGTGCACTGACTGGACAGGCCCTCTCAATCTGTGTGGTGCTTTCCTATAAAGACCACTTCAGACACCAATCCACATGGCCTTCACATGATCTGACCAAGATTATGTCTGGACTTTAAAAGAGACTGTGACCTCTGAGTTTGTTTCGGCCTTTCTTCTCGGAGTAGTCAGATAGGAAACGCCGACTTCATCTAGTTTTTAAAAATATGATTGACGTGTAAAAGTGTTTGTACAAACCTACTTACAGAAATAAAATCATTTATTATTTATCATTTATCTATGGTCGGATAAATATTCTAGTCAAATAAATCGACTAAAAGCAAAAATAACAATAGGCAAAATTTTAAAAAAATGTTGAAAATGACGTTCCCGCGCGGTAAAATGTCAGTCAAACGTCACTCCCGGGACGCGCGCGTTCGCTGTAATAATTCGTTTTTTTAATGGTTTTTGTGTGTAAATCGTCGGAAAGTGGTGATATTTTCATTTTGAAGTAAATATTACATCGTTTTAGATAATATTCGAACTAAATAACATTATATTATACCTATTATTATTACCTGAATTGGAACTGGAATTAAGTAGGGCCCACAACACAATAACCCGTTTGGAATCTCTCAAAGCCAGTGAAGAGTCTGCGTTCACCTGCAGTCTTTATGATGAGTTGGTTGGTAGCGGGTCTGGACCCACATGTGTTGAGCCAGTTGTAACAATAGACTTAACTAATGAAACTATCACTAAATGTAACTTATTTACTAGCCATAATAAGTTAAAAAAATACATTAAAATTAATAGATTAATTAGAAAAATTCAAAAATCATTAAAGCGCCAAAAAGTTAACAAATTAAATACAAAACTTAGGCAAAAAAATCTAAATTTAATTCAAAAATTAAAGAAGTGTAATAATGAATTACAATTGTGTAATACTATGTATGACAACGACACTCAACACCTACAGGATGAATTGTTTGTTAAGGAATATGCTCTAAAGGATATCTTTAGTAAATATGAGGCTTCTCAACAAGACCTGAGTAAGCGCTTGCAGGAGGCCAATGAGTTGGCTGACCTGGTCAAGTACAATGCAGAGAGGTATGAGTCATTGACAAATAACCTCTCTTTTAGCTGTGCTTGTACCCATAAGCCCCAGCCTCAACTGGTTACACCTATACCCTCAGTGGCTCAGCCAGTAGGTAGCTGTATGGATGTCAATAAAATGAATAATTTTACTAACACAACTTATGTATTTTCTGACAAATTTGGTCAAGGTTTTGGTAGTCTATTTAATCAGTGT
Source organism: Agrochola lychnidis (assembly GCA_963680765.1). NCBI lineage: Eukaryota > Metazoa > Arthropoda > Insecta > Lepidoptera > Noctuidae > Agrochola > Agrochola lychnidis. Next base: position 13,521,554 of record OY796869.1, on the reverse strand, counting down.
TCGCAACAATATGTAATTAATAATTGTTTACCCGGTGCCAGTATTAGCCAATTAATTAATTATATTAAATTGACAAAAATAAACCCCAGTTCTACTGTTATATTATTATATGGGGATAGTTTAACTGTAAGGAAAAAGGACATAATGGAATGTGTCCATTTGATGTTGCATCTCAATGAGACCAATAGTTGTAAATTTATTTTCTGTGCCTTGCCTTATTCAAAATATTTGTCTGATGAGCAAAATAGGCACATTTATAATTTAAATATGTTAATTTATAATAGGACATGTCGTCACAGTGACGCTATTTTATATTTTGATTGTAATCAATTTATTACTGATTACAAACTGACAAATAATATAATGTATTTGCCACCTAGTTGTAGGAGACAACTTGCTAATCTTTTAGCATACAATATACACAGCGACACTGGTACTTGTAGTGTACCTTTGATTACTGTTAGTAGTGGTACTAACACTACTTTTGATACCCCTTGTAGTTTAAACTATTAGGAGCGACAACAGATAAGCCGCATATGTTGAATGTTGTACATCAAAATATGCAGGGTCTGTCTGGCAAAGAGCTAGAGTTAAGTTTATTTATGGAGAACTATGATGTTCAGGTATTATGTTTGACTGAACACTGGTTGAAAGAACATGAAGTAGTTTTTATCAATGATGATTTTTTTACTGTACAAAGCGCATTTGTAAGAAAGAGTGCTATCCGCGGTGGGTCTTTAGTTCTTGTTTCAAACAAGTTGAAATGTAAACAACGTTTAGATTTAGTTAATCTTTCCATTGAGCGCACTATTGAGTTGTCTTGTGTTGAACTAGAGCGATATGTTATAATTTGCGTTTATCGACCCCCCTCTGGGGATTTTATTCGTTTCGAATCGGTAATGGAGGATTCACTCAATAGGTTAAAATCTAGTAATAAAAGTATAATTTTATGTGGAGATTTCAATATTAATATTTTAGATGATACTCCATTAAGTATTAGACTTCTCAATTTATTCAAATCTTATAATTTAATTAACTTGTTTTTTGAACCTACTAGGATCACGGCATCTACGTCGACTTGTCTCGATAATATATTTAGTGATTGTGATGCCAAAAATAAATTAGTTTTAAGTGACTTAACGTCTGACCACTGTGGTTTACTAGCTAGCTTCCCTATGCCATTACAAAAAAAACCACATAAAATAGAATGCAGGCCTTATACAGCTAGTCGTTGCAACAAGTTTAAAAATAATATAGATCATAGAATTACACCATCTATAGTAGAACACGAGAATCCTAATGAAATCTATGGGGCCCTTTTTGATGTTGTGCAAAAAGAGTACCAATCTACTTTCAAGACCAAAACTATTAACATTAATAGCACCTCTGTTGGCTTTAACCAATGGGCTACTCCAGGTATTTATAAAAGTAGAGCGACACTATACGAGTTATATGGTTTGAAAAAATATAGGTTTGACACTCCTTTCTTAGAGTATGTCAAAAATTATTCAAAATTATTTAAAAATATTTGTGTTTTTGCAAAATCAAAATTTTTAGGCGATACAATTAAAAATTCAAATAATAAAGTAAAAACAACTTGGAAAATTATTAACAATGAAACGGGTAAGTCGGTTAAACAAGAAAAACAACTCGAGATTATGGTCAACAATAAATTAGTTAATATAGCAGCCGACGTAGCTGAGGCATTTAATGAATTTTTTGCCAACATACCTATAACTACGACTCGCTCCTTAAATTCGTCCCCGTCTAAAGCTGAAAACCTTTTACATAGCACTGTGCCTAAATGTAGTAGCTTATTTAGCTTCGAGCATGTAACACCTCGTGATGTAGTTAATGTTTTTAACACACTTAAGTCTAAAAACACTGGTGATTACTGGGGTATCTCCATTAAACTATTAAGTAATATAATAGACATAGTAGCTCCATATTTAGCTGTAACTTTTAATAAATGTGTTGATTTAGGAACTTTTCCTGACCTCATGAAGAGTAGTAAAGTCATACCATTATTTAAATCGGGTAACAAAAATGACGTTGGCAATTTCAGGCCTATCTCTATCTTACCAGCATTCAGTAAAATATTTGAAAAGTTAATACTCAAGCAGTTGCTAAGACATTTTAATTTAAACAGACTTCTTCATGATGAACAATATGGTTTTACAAAAGGTCGTTCTACCACAGATGCGGGTGTTGCTCTGCTGAAACACATATTTAACGCATGGGAGGACTCGCAAAATGCTATTGGAGTTTTCTGTGATCTCTCCAAAGCCTTTGATTGCGTGCACCATGACACACTTTTGCGTAAACTACGTCATTACGGTGTCCAAAACGAAGCTCTTAAAGTAATAAATTCTTATTTACATAATAGGTTCCAATGTGTAGATGTTAATGGTGTGAAATCTTCCGAGCTACCAGTTCAGTTAGGTGTACCTCAAGGCTCAATACTGGGTCCATTCTTATTCTTAGTATATATTAATGACTTGCCTTTTTATTTAAAGGATATCTGTAACGTTGTACTGTTTGCAGATGATACCTCTCTTATTTTTAAAGTAGACAGGAATAGACAAGATTTTGACGACGTAAACAGTGCACTCTCAATGGTTACGGATTGGTTTACGACAAATAACCTAGTTCTCAATGCCAAGAAAACGAAATGTATAAAATTCGCTCTACCAAATGTTAGAAATCTAGGACCCAACATCGTCTTAGATAAAGAGGTGCTTCAAATTGTGAACTCGGCAGTTTTTCTGGGCATAACAGTAGACGCCAAACTTCAGTGGGGCCCACATATATCAAGCCTAGCGGGAAGGCTCAGTTCGGCCGCCTACGCTGTCAGAAAAGTAAGACAATACACTGACGTTGATACAGCTCGGTTAGTCTATTTTAGTTATTTTCATAGCGTTATGTCCTATGGTATTCTGCTGTGGGGCAAAGCCGCTGACATTCAAAATATATTTGTTCTTCAAAAACGAGCAGTTCGAGCAATTTACCAGCTAGGTGCCAGAGTTTCTCTAAGAGATTTGTTTAAAAATATTGGTATTCTCACGGTGGCATCACAATTCATATTTGCCAACATCTTATATATTAGGCAAAATATACACTTATACACTAAAAACAGTGATATTCACAATGTTAACACTAGAAATAAGGACAAACTACGAGCTCCCTTTCACCGGCTTCATAAGGTTCATAACTCATTTGTTGGGCTTGGTATAACTTTTTATAACCAGCTACCCTCTTCTTTTCTAGATTTGCCTTTTAATGCATTTAAAACTAAAGTAAAATCCAACCTTTGTTCAAAGGCATACTATTGTATCAACGATTACTTAAATGATAAGAATAGTTGGTCGCTGTGATTAACTCAAGACAATGTTTATGTTCTTTCTCCAGAATTAGCTTACCTACTGTCATTTTATATGAGTTTTTTTATTTTTTATTTTATTTTATTGTTGACATAATCTACTCATTACAATTTTTTTGTTATGAGTTGTATTGCAATTTGTGGTTAGCTAGCGACCTCGACAATTGATCATATATTTTTTTTTTTTTTTGTTTGAGCAACCAGCAAGTTCGTCATGCTCGGACGTGTGCTGCTTGGTCGTCTTGCTGATCATGGTTTTGTTATTGTTACTAGTAATTAACTGTTCATTTACCTCGATGGTCCTAGTTTATCATTTATAACTGCCAATTACAGCTTTATGTAAGCGGGCACGCCCTTTATGTCTGGAGGCTTTTATATAGATATTTAGTTCTTTTTACGTTTAGTTTTTATTTTTTTTAAATATTGCTTGAGTATAGTTCTCGATGTTTTTGGCTGGTATATTGGCGTGTGCTAGCTGGCATATGGCCTATAATTTATCATTTGAATTATGTTTTGTGTTGCATAATGTAAGTTATTTTGAATACTATTGTATAGAATCATTTTTTCTAACTTGAACAGACAGCTGTGCTGCTGGGGAGTTTGTTGCGCCACTTCTTCTTCCCAGCTAAAGGCACTAGGAAGTGGTGAAGGGTGGGCGTTTTTGGGGGACTGTCTTATGTAATTTTGACGTTCGAAAAGTGCTGATTCTCAGCCTAGTTTGAATAAATGACTTTTGGATTTTGGATTTTGGATTTATTTTGACCCAACCAAAAAAAGTGTAAACAAACGGATGGGTGAAAGTACACGTCAAAGTGAAAGTTGTGATATTTTGTGGTTTTTCTGTATGGATCTGATCGGTAAGTGTTTTATTTCTTTTCTGTATTTCTTTTTTCATCGTTTTAGACAACATTTTCACCAAAATACAACAAAAAAATGTTTTTTTGTACCGGAAAAAGTTATGAAAGCACTAGAAATTGTAGGTCAGCAAAAATCTAGATTTTTTTGAATTTTTTTATTTTCAATTTTTGTCTATAAAAACACGTTTGTTAGATAACTTAACTATCCATAATATACCCTGCAAAATTTTGTGTGAATTGGTACGGTAGTTTTGTCAGAAATCGATAAAACAATGAACAATAGAACTTACAACAAAAACGGGTAATAAAGATTAGTAAACGTTGATAACAAAGACTGTAACCATTTAAAATGTATCCCTAATCTATTCGAGTAGCAAAAAACATAAACAATAACACTTTAGACGTTATTATGAAACCCGAGACTTTGTTTATTCAAGTGCGGTCGTAAATCTGTCACAGCGCGGACCACCCGCGGTCCCCGAGCGGTTAAAATTGAATAAATAAATGGTAATGGCACAGATATATAAAGAGTAGCAGACCAAACATTAATCCATAGTTATATTTATATAGCTGGACATGATTCTCTATCCTTTTTTTGCTAAGCGACAAGTCGTCAAATCACCTGTTGTCACATTGACTCACACATAGACAAAATTTGACGCGTAGCTTGTTTAGGCCGCCGCCATATTGATAAGCAACATCATCTGCATCGCGTTCTATGTTTCAACCGTGTTATTTAGTCAGGGACGGATTTGGCAATAAAGATGAAAAGTTTTTGTAAAACATTTACAACTGAATTATCAAACAGAGCCTCAGTTCACTCTACGTTTTTTTTTTTTTTTTGTGACATATTCCAGAATACTGCAGAGTGCAGATTGTTAGTGTAAACACACTTGCTATTGTAATAAATTATAAAAAAATAAATATGTAACCCTGTATCTGTCTGATGGATAACAAAAATATAGGCATAGGTAAATAGGGATAGGCTACTCACATAACTTTGAAATTTCGTTCGGCAGGTAATAATTGATCTACACTTCTTATACCCAGAGACTATTTTCGCGGATTTTCAGTAAGTATATTAGTTATTTCAATATCGTAAGATGGCCGGACCGTAGAATACTGGCCGGTATTATGCCGGTATTATCTTCCTTAGTCCGGCCCTGTATTGACAACACTCCCTGTGTGTACGTAATGGCTACGCAATTTTTAGCGAATGTTTGGTCTGCTATTCTTTATGTCTGTGGGTAATGGTGAATTTTTGTTTGTTTATTATTTTAGCTTCATGCCAATGTAACTGGATATAGATTTGGTTGTAAATTAACTAACTGTCCGTTATTTTTGTTAAAACATGAGAAGCGAGTATAGGTTAACTGAAATATCTCGTAGTAGTTAATAAGAGTATGTATACCTAGGCAGTTTCGCTTGCCAACACCGAAAGCGGCATTAAGGCTCGGGTGATTCGGCAAGGTGGCAGAATCCAGCCATCGCTCCGGTCGGAACTGATCCGCGTCTGGGCCCCACATCGGGTGATGGTGGAGACCGTATACCCCTAAAAGGCATGTATTACCAGCTTGCAACGTGCAGTTCTCTGAAAATATACAAAATTAAATGTGTATATATGCCAAAATATCAACTATGTGGGGCCCTGACAAACCTAGAAGGCAGGAGACCCCATAAAAGATGTTGGGACGAGCTGGACAAAACAAACGACTAGTGGCCTACATAGCCCTGGATCAAAAGAGCTAGAAATCATGCAGAAAGGCTTTTGCCTAGCAGTAGGATGATGCAGGCCAACAATAACAGATGTGTATCATGCTGAAGATGGTCTATAGACTAACGTTGTAAAGATACATACTCAGGTTAATATCTTTTTCAACTTTTCTTCCGATCATCGGTACGGATGGATGTATTCTCATCGACTCTTTGATCACTGCCTCCAAGATCTTGAGCTTTGGTAGATCTTGTTTAGTACAATCGTCATCTTTATTTTGAAGAACTTCTTGTAACCTGTAATGAACACAAAAGCCATCATTCGAGGTCGCCATTTTTTACAAGCTGTTATTCTACTTGCCGTGTTAGTTATTATTACAAGCTTTTATTCTACTTGCCGTGTTAGTTAGCAAATCTTGCAAGCTGAATTAAACCCACTTCCTCTTATTCTAAGGAGTAGAAATTTCACTGGTTGGTTTTAAAGACAATGCATTTTATTATGATGTATGTCCTGGTTCTACCCCCAGGATAAGCTCCAGACGAAGGAACTCCACAACAGTCAACAGTACGGACACGGAATTTAAAATAAGCATTTAATTAAGATAGTCTGTTCTAAAGTCTACCATGACCTGGCTACAGCATCCAGGATTGGCCCCACACGAGGAAACTCTTCGGCGATCACCAACGATAGCCAATTCTACACTTCACCATGATATGGCTGCGGCACCCAGGGTTTACTCCAGAAGAGGGAACTCTTCAATAGTCAACAATACATACAAGAAATTATATATATACGAATTTAATTATGATAGTCCGTTCGAAACTCCACCATGACCTAGCTGCTGCACCCAAGATTGGTTCCAGAAGAGGGTACTTCTCAGCGGTCAAGCACAGACACAAATCTTTATGTTCTGCCTAGCCTTTTCCCAACTATATTGGGGTCGGCTTCCAGACTAACCGGATGCAGCTGAATACCAGTATTTTACATGGAGCGACTGCCTATCTGACCTCCACAACCCAACAAGCACAGATACAAATCTTTATATACGCATTTAATTAATACAGTCCATTCTAACCCTAGTCAGGCCCCTGTTCACGAACATGACGCATGGATCAGCACCATTTAGCGCTCAACCATTTTGAAGGGAACTTAATGATCCAAAACACACACCACCATCAGCGAGACATTTGAGTGAGCATAACATACTCTCAGCCACCGGGGCATATTCAAGTCAATGAAACACGTACCCAGTAAATGGTAGCTTTATGGAATGTACATGGTTGCAGTGCTCACACATGTGATATGCAATTATACAATAAAGAGATTGAATTTATTTATACAAAGCAAAGATAGTTTTTACAATCTTCAGCAGCTGCAACAATACTTTCGAATGCTAATCAATTAGTTGATGCGCCCTTGTGGAGCTGGACCAGTGCTGAGCCAAGCATTTTTATCAGCGATGTAATCCCCCAACTTATAATATGCTTGGCAGCATAGTGTGCGTTTAATACAAGATTTAAATTTGCCCTGAATTTTGATTTTTATTTAAACTGGCGAAATGTGGGTGTACCTGCTACAGGGACACCTCTGCCCAACTATTCGGGGAAACAAGGCGGGATGTTATGTTATGTTAAATTTCGTTTCGTTCAGTTGGAGTATATGGGGCGGTATTTTATTGTCACATTTTAAACAGCACCCCATGAAGGATGAGTCTACTTTAGCCAGTCTGAAACCCGGTTGAACTAATTGGTCCCTTTTCTAGTCCTAGAATTATGTCTATCACCTCTTTTACTGAAAAGACTTAAATTTTTCCTTACGTACGTGATGTTTTCATAGATATATTGACAATGTACCGTCATGATGTTAATATCTTTAAACAGTTCCCTTAGAGAATCGCGTCTGCGGAGGCCATTATATTGTTCTGATGGCTCTCTTCTGCAGAATAAAAATAGACTCGAAAGTTCTAAAGTATAACATGACTTGGATAGTGCAACTTGGTTGGCTTCACACCATGACTTGTGTAAATGCGCTTGGGTTCGTTGGATTTGTCTTTACAAGTACCTTTCAAGTGAAGGTGATAGAACAGATATTTAAACAAATTGTAATGCTAAAAAGTATGAAATAAAATTTTAAAAAAAACCGGCCAAGTGCATGTCGGACCACGCACAATGTAGGGTTCCGTAGTTGGGATGAATTTTTCCCAAGAACAAACTGAACTTTGTAGTTGAAAAAAAATCTTTCATACAGAATGTATGGGAGAACATGTTTTTACAACCGCAAATCTAAGTTGGTCGATTATTACTCGTTAACTTGTAAAGCCTTACGAATTTAAAAGGAAAACTATCACAGCTGAGCAGCTATTAAATTCGTTATATAAGCTACTGCTGTGAATTTTTTTACATATCTAAAACCAACCATTTAACTGGCCCCTAGGGGGGAACCACTTGACTCTAACAAATATTGGCACTTAATAAAAGCTTAACATTTCGCAAACGGATCTCTGAATTCAAAAATGGTTTTAACAAACTCTATCTCTCATGTTCTCTCTAATGTTTTTGAAAGACCTTTCCAACGATACCCCACACCAAGGAATAGAAAAAATAAAACATCTCCACTTTACGTGTAGGGGAGGTACCCTAAAAAAAATATTTTTCATAATTTTATTTTACCACTTTGTCGACATAGTTACCCATGCCAAATTACAACTTTCGAGTACTAACAGTCTTGGAGCTAGACCGCGGACAGACAGACGGACATGACGAAACTATAAGGGTTTCTTGTTTACTACGGAACCCTAAAAAAGGCTTATCTTAAAGTGCAAGAAGAGCGTTCACGCCTCATGCTTTTGAGAATATTTCAATGTTTACGTAAGTTTTATTTGGTACTTTTTAGCTAATTAAAAGCTAGTTTAAAAAAAGGTTTTTACTTAAATTTTACTTGTTATTTTATTTTAGTATGAAGATATCTGTCCACCAACCTGCACTGGGTCCGCGTGGTAGATTACAGCCCACTCCCACTCACAGAGAGGATGCCTGTGCCCCACTAGTGGGATGCAAGTACGTGTCAAATCGTACAAATGTTGTATTTTAAACGTTACTTACTCATTAAAAATTCGCTCTTGTAGATCTAGGTCTGATGCTATCACTAACAAAATAAATGTCAAAGTCGAAGTAGTCGTATCATAAGCAGCGGCTACTAAAGTATCCAGGTGTTCTCTGATGTCATCGTCAGTAAAGACATCTTGTTCTTCAGCCAAATTCAGCATTTGATCTAGTATTGGTTTGAATTTGCCTGAAAAATAATGTGTTCTGTATAGTTTTTAGCCATTGTTATTTTACATCTTCTGAATGCAACAACCATTGGAATTGTAGTTAAAGAAATTGTCAAGTTGGATGAGTCATTATCCGTATTTGTTAGCCATGTCAATATTCGTAAAATCCGATTTAGTTGGGCAGCGTTCTGGAAGTACCTTTACGTCCCAAATACCGCTGTGTCCCAAAACGAAAAACGTTGATCAGTGCGTGTTGCTTAACTTAATAATTGGCGAGACATTACTTGTAGAACGGATGGTCGATGGGGCCGAAATGTTCTGGGCAATTGCGTACCGATAGACGCAGCGTGGCTTGATGACCTGGTGATGGTCGTGGATACACGCTAAATACAGAAAATATAGGATCAGTCGTTATGGTGATGCTAAGGGGTGGTCTTTGTCCAGCTGTGGACGTCTCCGGGCCCTACGCGTCATTACAGCTAGAGTTGTTGAGAACAGAAGGTAAGTAAATAAAATTATTTCAGTTGTTTACCTGGTGTCGTGTCATCATACATATTCGAATCTTTATTAGCCTTTAACTCGGATTTTCTTTTATGTATTATCTGAAATAGCAAATAGTGAAAAATCTACAAGTTGGCCCCATAATAATCCTCGAACAGTTCACGTACGAGAGGTACGCTCTCGACGTCTATTTGCTACTCGCTTTTGTAAATCCAACGCTGGCTCGCGTTCACCACTTCATCGTTTAGTTGAGACATATAACAATGAGTTTAATTCAATCGACATTCTTTTTCTTGGTAAAAATGCGTTTAAGAAGCAAATCCAAGCAACCCTAAAGGATCAGCAAAGTATTGTATAATGACGTAATGTTTGATCTAATATCAAGCATTGCGTCATTATACAATGCTTTACGCACACAAACTTGCTTTTAATTTTATTTTTTTGTTTCTTTTATAAATTAAAAAATCCAGATATGAGTTCCAGGTTTGTATAGCTTTTGTATCTGTGTTACTAGCTAGTCTTTAAATACTTCCTATTGTAATCTGTGGAAAACGTAGTGGGTAGCATAATTGTTCAAAATGTTATTATTTAAGATATTGTGACTGTTTTTTATTGTGCTACTGTTTGTTTTTCCTTAAATAAATAAATCAATAATCTTGAAAGGAATCGAGATCTCAAGTCATTTGTGTGAAGCATACAGCATGAGTACGTCTTAATGGGTAGGCAGTTAAAAATGCACAGCTAGTTTTAGAATGAGCCGGTCACACAAGTATGAGTCAAAAAGCTGAAGCTCTGGAAAGCTAAACTTTTTCTAAACCTTGAAACAGCAAAATAATTACTGGATCTATGATGTTCTTCAGTTTCTTCAATAGTATAGTTTGTCTGCGCTTCATTGAACTCCAGTCGAATAAATACGACAAATGCAACCAGACTTTTTGAAATCTATCACAATATGAAGCAAATAAATCTTCAATTGCTTCTGCATAATCTGTATCTATTGTAGTTTGATCTGGAGTATTCAGTCCTAGCGAAGTCCCTGCAAAACAGAATACAGATTTACCATAAACCAAGCAATCATTTTGATAAAATGTGATACCACGTCTACATATTCCCTCGGGATAGTCAAGCGGCAGGCCACATTCATGGCCTCGAGCGATGCGACTTCCAACGCAACTTGCGTCAAGCGACGCGCGCGTGCGTCTCCTGTTTCCGTCCGTCGCTCCAACAGTCGCGTCACGGTGACTCGTGGCATACTCTTAAAAACTTATTTGTTTTCTCCACAGTCGCTGTCGCAAGACGCGTGTCGCTTAAGCATGTAGCTCGTGGACATGGGGTAGCCTTTATGTAAATACACGTCAATATCCATGCTCCTTACGACGATTTACTATCACAAAAATACTCACGAGTTACTGTTGACAATGTATAGTTTACGAAGAACTTTCGCACGTCAAACGGTCCTTTTCCCACTTTCGAAGCTAATTGAGAGACCAGACTCCGAGCTTGCACGTTCATTTCATTTACGTACGTATTTAGCACTTGTTGATTGAACGCCGGATGTAATAATTTGCGGTGAGCTTTCCAAATGGATGCTGGAACAAAAACATTGCATAGGTGCTTATTTGGTACCAATTTCATGGAGTTAGAGCCAACGCTAAAAGTTAACGTTACATATATTTTGGAAAAATATAGGTGTTACCACAGATGAATACAGATGGTTTATTACACCGCATTTTAGGTATGAAGCTACAAGTATGCGGCGGGCTCGGCTTGTTGGGCCAATTCAACGAGTGTTACGTAGTCAGAAGATCTAAGAGATACACGATAGAAAGAGAGGTAGCTTCTATGTGAATATAACTGTAGGTAATTAGCGCTGACCTGAATTGCATTTTATTGTGTCGTAATAAAAGTCGCTTTGAAAGTGAAACTTTTATTACATCATCTCAAACTTTTTCGTCTATGTGTTGCATGTCGCGTGACGGTCGGCCGCGGAGTAGGAATAAAGTGAAAGGCGCTCGTCAGAGCAGCCAAAGCCAATATGGCGGCGCCTATAGTACGCAGCAGCTGACCGTGTAAAGTTTGGAGTAAACTATCTGTATTAATATGTGGTATCACGGAGACTTTTATGATTACCCAGAAGACGTTCTCATAAATCTTATTCTTATCTATCGCTAAGCCCAATTTACGCGATGCTAGATTCTAGGCTAGTGGTAGGAATAAAGTGTTATTCCAATAATTCCGATTGACAATCCCTTGATGGGGATTGTCAATCGGATTGGGGATTTGTGAACTCTTGAATCACAAATCTTTTTGATTATAAAAATAATCAATGAGTCCTAACCTCCGTAAGAAATAAAGACTTCGTGATTCTGACATAATAACTAGCTTTTTCCCACGACTTCGCCCGCGTGGATGTCGGAAAATATCCCACAAGAACGTACTACCGAGATTTCATACCTAATAACCAGAGATCGGAATAAATATGGGACTACCCCTGAAACTTGACTTACCTAACAAAAAACGAATCAATAAAGTTTTTTATTGATTGACGGAGTAATCGAGTAACATACACACATATACGTACATAAAAAAACATACAGTCGAATTGAGGACCTCCACCTTTTTTTGAAATCGGTTAAAAAATAAAGCCCTTCTCGGTTAGCCCTCGAAAACTACACACAACAATAACAAAAATATCTAAATCTGCAGATGTGTAAAATTCGGTGTTTAAGACGTACAGAACAAGTAGAACTAAAAAACCGAATTTGAACCGGAAAAGTTCAAAACAAAAATTAATTTAAAACTGTATTAACAGCTTGCTTATGTTTATAGTTCGGTTTTTCAAAGGTAAAGAACATGTAAAACAAAAAAACCGTAAATAAACCGGTACAATTCAAAACCGGTTAAATTAAGTGGTTGTAACAGCTCTATGATATGTTTCGCTGCAAACTTTAGGTATTTTCACACACCCAATTCCGATCTCCAGTTGAAAACCAGCGTCAGGCACTAGTTGTCTGGCATTTTTGCTGAACTGGGCCTATTTGGCGCAGCCGCGAGGCACACTAACTTTCATGTTAAATTATTATTTTACACACTGTTTTTTGTTTCCTTTTTTTATTTCTATCTTTTACTTGTGTTATAATTATGTTGTGTTGTGTGCCTTTTTGTCTGGGCTAAATAAATGTATTTTCTTTCTTTCTTTTTTCTTTCTTTATCTCTACTAATAACAGAGGAAAACGTCATTGACTCCTACCGCTGCGCCCGCGTTGCACCGCGTAATTTTGAAACTGTGATATCTTTTAAACTATTAATTTAAATTACATAATTTTTAAAGCATATTTTAATCTAAATTAAATGCCCAATTTAAATAACATGGATAAGGATTAATACTATACCGGTCAAAAAAGCTTCGGAAATAACAATTAAATTTTCATCAAATTCTGAAAGATATAAATGGTTATTGTGGATCATCCTTAGAAGACAGACATATTCCATTGCAGATTTTTTTGTTGAACTTTTTAAGATGAACAATACCGTAGAACATAAATTTGATGTATCTTTTCCGGTTAACGCAGCGCACGCCAGTAAAGCTCCCAGTCGACATGATTTTTTCCGACTTCTTCAACAATAATCGTCATATTTCAGCCAATTTACACAAAACTTTAATGAATTACACACTAAAATCTTCCGCATGAATCACTCCGTCCATTGGTGCAAAACCGTTTGAAAGTCCGTTTGGTAGTTTTTGAGTTTATCGCGTTCAGACAGACAGACAGACAGACGCGGTGGGGGACTTTATTTTATAATAAGTAAGGATAAGGATTATGTTGTTTGAATTTTATTTTTAACTCGATGGGGTTTTGTGAACTTTTGGTACTGAAATCCCCATTGATAGGGATTCGTGGACAAAAAGTTCGCAAATCCCCATTGATGTCCGAAAAGAGGAGTTCCAAATGTCAAGTTTTTGTTATTGTTTTTAATACAGAGCTATTTTTAACTTGCTAGATGGCTCTGTATTAATACATAATATACAGCGAAATCAACTTCATTCCAAACGAGTATCCTACGACACCTCACGACTTTTTTGCCGTGCGTACAATTTTATTAGTCAATATTATTGTCGTGCATATTTTTTTTATAATTTTTTTGTTTGCTTTACCTTCTGCTGTGATGAGTCCATTATTTATAAAGTCCTTTGCAAAATCATATATAAATGGTTTACTGAGACATGAATTGGCTATTGTTAGGCTGTCTTCTGGATCGGTTACCACTGAAACAGAAATAATTAAATTACAATTATTGTGATTTGTTTTTTTCTTTTTTAGAAGTATGACTTTAACCACAGAGCACAGAGACGCTTCAGCAGCCGCTGCTAGAGGCGACATTATCAATACTTTCCATACAAACCAAATGTGCTAACGTTTACTTACACTACGACAAAAATAACTTATTCAAACTGATTGCTTTGGAAGCGGTCCGTGAAAGAAGTAAAAAAAAAAGTGGCCAAGTGCGAGTCAGACCGACCCAGCAAGGTTTCCGTAGCAGTAACATTGAATGAAAGGTAAATTGCGGTTTACGATTTAATACGTATTAAAAAAAAACCGGCCAAGTGCGTGTCGGACTACGCACAATGAAGGGTTCCGTAGTTGAGATGAATTTATTTATCCCAAGAACAAACTTAACATTTATTCCAACTGCAAATCGTCGCTCGGCATCCAATACCGCGAATGTATAATTTTTTTCATTTTTTTTAAATTGCAGTATCACTTATTTGAACGTGTAGAATGAAATAAAACAAAAATCTGATTTTCGTTAAAAATTTCACATTTGCGGTATTAATATAATAATAATAAAAATCTAACACCTTTAAACGAGCAATTCTTGTATATATTATATAATCTGAATCTCTGAAACGGCTCCAAGAATTTTTATGAAATTTAGTATGCAGGGGGTTTCGGGATGGGCACGCCGCAATTGCGGCGATAAGACCCCTCTTTGAGGAGTGGCTAGAGAGGCGCCACGGCGTCCTCACCTTCCGCCTGACACAGGTGCTCACCGGACACGGCTGTTTCGGGAGGTACCTGTTCAGGATAAAGCGGGAGGAAACGCCCGGGTGTCATCACTGTGTGGATCGCCCGGAGGACACGGTGGAGCATACGGTGGAGGTCTGCCCGGCTTGGGCAGAGCATCGCCGTGTCCTCGTGGAAGCGATCGGCGGCGGTGATCTCTCGCGTCCGGCCCTGATTCGGGCCATGCTACGGAGCGAGAGGAAATGGCAGGCCGTCACCTCGTTCTGCGAAGCAGTAATGCTCGCGAAGGAGGAGACGGAGCGCGTGAGGGAGAGGCAAATTTCGCGCCCTCGCGCCCCTAACCGCCGCAGCAGGAGACGCCCTGGGCGTCGGGAGTCACGAGAGGATTTCCGGCCACCGTAGGCGCGGGCTTGCGGACGGTGAGCAATGGGTAGCTCGCCGTCCGATAAGGACCAAGCCCGGGTCGACGGCGCGTTGTGTTCCACGCGCGCCTCAAAGAGATGTCAGTAGAATTGACGGGGTCCGCTAGGGCCAATGCCTGCCGGGGGTTCGAAGAAAACCGATAGGGAAATCGTGGCCCCCTGGCAACACGGCAACTGAAGGAACACGGGTGGGTTTCAGTCAGTAAGAGTCTGACACGCCCTCCCGCTCCGCCCAGAGCGGGAGAAGTTATTTGATGATTTCCCACCCAAAAAAAAAAAAAAAAAAAGAAAAAAAAAAGGGGGTTTCGGGAACTATAAATCGATCTCGCTAGGTTTCATTTTTAGAAAACGTCGTACAAAAAAAAAAAATAGTCATCCAGGTATTTTTCTTTATTCAAGCAACAAGGACTCATTGTGTTAGTAAACTTATGAACTTTAGCTTATTTTACCAGGTCACTCAGAAAGTTTTGCGACTAACAGTTTTTGTCTATAGGATACTGGCTGGCGCTCAGAAACACCATATCGTCTGCAAAGCTTAATATTTACACAAATACCATCTATACAGTGCGAGTCTTCATTATGTACACATATCGAAATGAGGGAATCTATGCTTAATTTATCGACGGAAAAAATGGTCAACATTTTTTTTTTATTCTCTTGGGCATCTTATTTGTAAATTTTACAATTATTGTAAAAATTGATGAAAAAAGTACAGATTTTTACTAAAAACCTGTTTATTTTCAATTGAGGGTAGTTTTTTCTCAATTTTAACTTTATGTCGACGCTTACTTACTTCCAATCATTATTTAGTTTGTTTCATCACGATAGCTGATTCAGTTTAAAAGTTACACAGTTTTGTTTCGTTTTAATTCCATAAAAAGTATTTAAAAAATATTTAGATTTTTTTAAATATTTTTTCTGTCGTTAAAATTAAGCATAGATTCCCTCATTTCGATATGTGCACATTATGAAGAATCACACTGTATACACAACCCACTCTGGTGCTGCTGAGCTCGCCAATCCTGCCTCACCCCGCTTTCCAACCTGTATGGCCTGGAAAAAATTCCAGCCCATCGTACACTATTGATCTGCAGGCCTAACATGACACACGCGACATATATCCACTCTCGCGCGACAAATTGTTGTCTATTTCTGTAGTTTTATCGTTTTCTGACAGCTACGCCATACAAAATACTCGACTCGTTCTGTCAAACTTAAAGTTTTGTCGACAAACCCTAACATGACACGTTATTTATCTCAATTTTTGACAGTTCAACACAATATAATCAGTCATTTTGTCGTATTTAGTCGTCGTTCATTTTGACGACGATAGAGAGTAGACAAAAAGACAAAATTATAATACATAAAAAAATCGAAAAAAGGGTGGCAGATTCATAGTCGTACTTATTGTATACAATTTTTTTTTTTATTGTGGGTGTACGCCGGTGTACTGTAGTGGAGTAGTCAATTATGGTGATACTCGTAAATAAATAAATTAACGAAATCTCTGTTACAATAAAAAGCTTCGATTTGTCAAATTGCGATCGTCTCGGCCCATTTGTCATTTGTGGTGATTATCTAATGAGTATAGATGCCACTAATTTTAATTTCCGTCATTTTGTATTTAATTCAGCATGCCAAAGAAATCACTTAATTTTAATCAAAAAGTCGGTTACACAAAAAACTAATCATAAATAAATAAATAATAGTAATGAAGAGAATAATTAAGAGAGAGAGACGTTTATTCAATAAAGTACCGTCAAACGGGGTGAATAGATAGGTTTTCGATCTTTTGCAACGATTTTCGTAATGTTGTAGAATTTATACACATGTTTCTAAGCATATATTTGTTGAGTCTTAGGCCAAACTACTGAAATATATCCATTTTTATTCGGATATGTTTATAGTTAATAAGAAAAACCTCAAAATATACGTAATTTCTATTTACTTCCCATCAGGGGACAAAAGTCACGCCTGAGGGGTGATTAGAAAAATTTTGTAGGGCTGCCTCATTGTAGTTTCCCTGATTAACGAGTTAATATTAAGGTAAGCAAATAAAACTCGAGTAGTTATCTTATACAAAATAATATTTATTTAATAAAATAACATTTAATTATAAAAACCACCAAAAACATTTACCATTCAATTAAATGTTTTTGATGGTTTTATTGGTTAATTATTAATAATAATCAACAAAAAGTAAACAAAATTTTACTCCAAACTAGAAAACAAAACTTTAAACTAAAAATTGCATTCAAAATAAAATTAAAAAACTTTCACAAAAAATGAAATTTGAACCACCTACCAACGGTTTATAAACTTTGTGGCAGCAGCCCTATTATAATCATGTCTAATCACCCCTCTTTCGTAACTAATCACCTCTTTCCCGTGTCTATTAACCATATTCGCGTGTCTGGTAACCCCTCAGGCGTGTCTATTCACCCCTCAGGCGTGTCTAATAACCCCGAAAAATTCAAGAAAATAAGGCTTACGCAAAAAGAACAATTTAACATATTTTTGCATGTTCTAACTTCAATTTATATAGCACAATATATTTATAATAACACAGACCGTAATGGAAAACTAAATTTAAACGAAAAACACCAAAATGAAATTACTTACCGAAGTTCAAGCTCGCGCTCATGCAACTCACTTGTTTTGTTGTCAACTTTGACGTTCAGTTTTGACGACTTTTTGCGATGTTGCCATGCATAAAACGTTGCCAGACTAAGAAACATAGTACTACCAAATTGCTAAAGAAGCGGGTTTATTGCTGGGGTCACCGAGTTTGCCATAAAAAACGTTTGAATAAAAACCAAGTTTTTTTCTCTATTCCCCCCGCGAGTTCGATTCACCCCGATTGACGGTACATAAATCCATGCATAAAATTGAATGAATGAATCAGAAATTCAAACCGATGTTGCTATCATAAAAATAATTTGTTTTGAATAATTTGCAACATCGGTTTATCGTCGCGCGATAAAGGAGTGTCAAAGTGCCTTTTTCTAGTTTTCTCGTCGTTTGCGGTCATGTTAGGGATTAGAATGACGTCAGAATCGTAGACAAATTACGATAAAACGAGAAAAAGAGCGTTCTCGCGCTTGCCATGTTAGCCCAGCTGGTTACCATAGGTACCTACCAATATTTAAAAATGTTTTTAAGCTCCATTGGCAATCTATCCTTCTCCATCTTTCTCCACAATACGTCATAGGCAACCAGATCAAAAGTCTTGAATAAGTCGAGGAAGCTAGCATAAATCGGCGTCCCACGCTGTATATAAGTATAGTATGTGACAGTATGCTTAAGACACAACACTGCACTATCTGTTGACAAACCACGCCAAAACCCGAATTGGTTGTCATGAACATTTACAGTTTTAATTATTTTTGTATTATGCAGACTTTCAAACACTTTTGATAT
Source organism: Agrochola lychnidis (assembly GCA_963680765.1). Lineage (NCBI taxonomy): Eukaryota > Metazoa > Arthropoda > Insecta > Lepidoptera > Noctuidae > Agrochola > Agrochola lychnidis. Next base: position 13,502,963 of record OY796869.1, on the reverse strand, counting down.
TATAGTAGCTAGAGAGATGGGCCTATTGGATGCCGACCGACGAAATGTAAGTTTGTACGCACAATATTGAGAGATTTACCATGTTATTTCAAGACCATGGACTTCTTATAGGTTTTCCTGTAATCTATGAGTAAAGAGCCATACTACGTATTTTTTTGAAAATTTTTGGTCCAGTAGTTTCGGAGATAAGGGGGGGAATGGTCAATTTTCATTGAATTTCTTAAATATCTTTAAAAGTGTTTATTTTAAAATTATATAAAAAATATATTTAAGATCCTCGCAATAAGTCCTTTTATTTGATATGTCACACGGTTAGCATAACTTTTTTTTTAATTTTCTTATTTGCCCCCCAAAAGTGACCCCTATATTCAAAATTAATTTATTTACGTTACACATTCGTGTTTGGGTCACAAAAATACATATGTGTACCAAATTTCAACTTAATCGGTCCATTAGATTCGGAGTAAATTGGCTGTGACAGACGGACAGACAGACAGACAGACACACGAGTGATCCTATAAGGGTTCCGTTTTTTTCTTTTGAGGTACGGAACCCTAAAAACTACTTGCTAGATCTCGTTCAAAGCAATTTTCGGTGTAAGTTTATATGATAATGTACATCATATATTTTTTTTAGTTTTATCATTCTCTTATTTTAGATGTTACGAGGGGGGGGGGACATTTTACCACTTTGGAAATGTCTCTCGCGCAAACTATTCAGTTTAGAAAAAAATTATGTTTGAAACCTCAATATCATTTTTGAAGACCTATCCAAAGATAAGACCCACGTATGGGTTTGATGAAAAAAAAAATTGAGTTTCAGTTCTAAGTGACCCCCAAAATTTTTGTTTTTTTTTCTATTTTTGTGTGAAAATCTTAATGCGGTTCACAGAATACACATCTACTAACCAAGTTTCAATAGCATAGCTCTTATGGTTTCGGAAAAAAGTGGCTGTGACATACGGACGGACAGACAGACAGACATGACAAATCCATAAGGGATCCGTTTTTTGCCATTTGGCTACGGAACCCTAAAAAGAAAAATAAAAGAAATGCTGTGTGCTCATTGCACTTTTGGCGCCATTAATTTCGGTCGTGAAGCTCTGTGATAATAGCGCAGTGTACTTGATACATGAGAGGACTTACTGTAAAGCGAATGATTGCAGAACCATATCTCGCACACACCACCTTTTTCTAATGAGCAGATTTGGAATTCTCGAAAAAAATTCCATAAATCTGAAAAACAAAAATAGTTTAGTTTCAACTAAGTTGTCCAGTGGGTACCAACCTAAGTATAAATAATATTGTTGTCATATAGGCTAGCTTTAAATTTATTAGCAATCTTTCAGAGGGTCTTCTTTTTTTTCGTGTGGTTAGTGACTAACCTAGTGTCAGAGTTTTAAAGCCGCCCATGGGCTTTTGAGTTGGCTTCACATGACGTCGAGAGATATCTCTCAGGCATGGCCGGTTTCCTCACGATGTTTTCCTTCACCGTTTTTGAAGCAAGTGATAATTATACAATACGCACATGAATCCGAAAAGTCAGAGGTGCGTACCTTGGGTTCGAACTCGAGACCCATGACTTGGCAGTCTGACGGTCACGCCACTAGGCTATCACTGCTCAGCGAGTAATAAAAACCGGCCAAGTGCGTGTCGGACCACGCACAATGAAGGGTTCCGTCGTTTGGATGAATTTATCCCAAAAACAAACTTAACTTTGTAGTTGAAAAATATGTTCTCCCATACGAAATGTATGGGAAAACATGTTTTTGCAACTGCAAAGTTAAGTTGGTTAATTATTACTCGTTAACCTCTATAGGTTGCCATTTTTGGATTCAGGGATCCGTTTGCGAAATATTAAGCTTTAAAGTGCTAATTTTTGTTAGAGTCAAGTGTCCCCCCCCTGCCGGCTAAATGGTTGGTTTTGGGTATGTGAAAAAAATATAGATAGTTTTCCTTTTAATTGCGTTATATAAACTACTGTTGTGATTTTTTTCACACACCCAAAACCAACCATTTAGCCGGCAGGGGGGGGACACTTGACTTTAACAAAAATTAGCACTTTAAAGCGTAATATTTCGCAAACGGATCCCTGAATCCAAAAATGGTTTTCACAAACTCACAATGTTTTTAAAGGACCTTTCCAATGATACCCCTCACTATGGGTTAAAAAAAGAAAAAAAATAACATCACCACTTTACGTGTATGAGAGGTACCCTAAAAAAAAATGTTTTTCATAATTTTATTTTACCACTTTGTCGGCGTAATTAAAATATATACCTATGCCAAATTTCAGTTTTCTAGTACTAAGGGTCTCGGAACTAGACCGCGGACAGACAGACAGACAGACGGACATGACGAAACTATAAGGGTTCCTTGTTTACTACGGAACCCTAAAAAAGTAAGAAAAATTAGCGAAAAGGAGGATGACCATTTGGTCATCCTCCTTTTCGCTATTTTTTTCTTTCTTTCTTATGATCGTTTTGGTTAGGGTAAGCAAATAAAGGCATTTGCCTTTATTTGATTACCCTAACCAAAACGATCATCTACTAAAGCTACACAGTCATGGTTCATTTAAAAGCTCATTTAACCTTTTTTTTCGTGGGGAAATCTTTATGAATACCTGCCGTCTCGGGAGAATGGAACGTTATGTCAGACTCCTACGAACTAAAACCCCACTGTTCCTATTACCACCATGAGTTGTGAGCCTGGGAGATACTTGTACATTCGCCGTACCCTCGACTAGTATCAGCCTGCCATGCTTAGCGGGCCTCATCACGTGCGGCCTATCCCACGACCTCACGTCCTCCTAATACAGACGCGCATGAAACACTGCGTGCCACCTCTTTGGACCTGACTATTCGGGCGACGATACAGCCCCCAATTTCGCCGCCCGAAGGTGGCTGGAGATAGGTATACTATCTCCCTGTCCACCGCCTTCTTTGCATGCATCATCTCCTCGCAAAAAGAGGCGACAGCATCCCACGCATTTTCGATTTGGACTGAACCATGGCCGGAAGCGAGAGATCACCGACAATAAGTGTCATGACGAGGGCACAGGGCTGTTGGGCCCAAGCTGAGCATTCCTCCAGCGTATGTTGCGCCGTGTCCTCGGAGCAGTCCACACAGTGATGACAAGTGGGTGTCCGCTTCTGACCTATGCGACGCAGGTACTTCTCGAAAAATTCGTGCCAGCCGTCCCTCCATATAACAGGCCCGAAAAACACGCTTTGGATAAATAATTTAAATTACAAAAGGTAGGTATTCGAGAACTTTATTATCTTAGTTATAGTTGGACGGCTCCGTTGGTGTTGTGGTCGCAAGCGTAACTGCTGAGCTCATGCTCGTGTTCTTGGTTTCGATTCCCAGGCGGGCAAAGTGGTATTGAGTTTTTCAACAGCTCGGAGTTTGGAAGTTGGCGTTGTGATACCCCCATGCCTCATAAAGCACGTTTAGCCGTTAGTCCTGCGCCTGATCACTCTCCAGTCGTGTCAGATTGCCGTCCCATCGGACTATGAGAGTGAGGGAAGAGAGAGTGCACCTGTGTCTGCGCACAAACTTGTGCACTATAATCTCCCGCGTCGAAGGCTGGTCTTCGCTGAGATCGGACGACGTGGCCGATTTTCGATCTGGAGGACTATTATCTTATTTATAATTCGATATTAATTAATACTGTTTTATTCAGAAGTATTTTCTATTAAACTTGCAGGTAATACGATGGCCTCCGTGGTTATCCCACCCCAAATATAAGATATTATATTCCAACCACTAATCTAATAACACTAACCGAATGAACGGAATGGACAATAGTTATTCTCCTATCATCGCCTTAATCTAAAAATGCAACCGGAACTAATATCAATATTTAGGTTGTTCGATTTAAAACTTCTTCTTCGATTAACTTTAGACTATTATCATAGATCTAGTTTGAACTAATGAAGACTACTTATAAATATAAATTGGCTGTTTAAGATTAGCGCAAATATGAACATCTTCATTTAAAAAATATCTAGAAACATTGACTGCATTCATGGTAAAAGTCGTCGTTACGATATCCCTTTTACCGTGTATACTTGGAGAGGTCTTGCTCACACAAAGACATTGACGATCCTGGGTCATCATTAATTGCGTATTGAATAATTGATCGTTTGGGTTCAAAGTGTTATTACAATGTTATGATTTTATCTGAGATAATTATTGTGCTATTAAAATGTAATGCTATGTTATACTTTTATAATATGGCGTAGGTTACAACCTCATTATTATCAAGTACATGGTCCCATACTATTTAATACATTACTACTGCGCAGGCCTGGCGCTTACAAAGCAGCCAAATGTGTGAAATGCATTCTGCATTCGAACTCCGCTAAAATTCGCGCTGCCATCCTTTTAAATAAGGCGCGGCCTGAAAGTAAGCAACGTCGCTAACCTGTCTAAGCTGTCAAATATTTCGCAGTTATGATTAATTACTGCCTCTTGTGTATTGACTGCATCGTTAGTCTAGTGGTCGCAAACGCTACTGCTGATATGAGGTCCTAGGTTCGATTCCCGGGTCGGGCAAAATATTATTGGGTTTTTCCATCTGGAATTTCTCAGTAGCAGCCCGGAGTCTGGATTTGTGCCCGGTTGATGGCAATAGGCTCACTCCCTATTACATGGGACTTAAACATATCTGGCGAAATGTGGGTGTCCTATAGGTACACCTCTGCCTAACCCTTCGGGGATTACAGGCGTGTTATTGTTGTTGTTATTATAAACCGTAATAATATAACCGTGCACCATTTGGCAATTATCAACAGACCTAGATCAATTAAGTTTATAGCACCACGTAATAAAAAGAACACAATGGGAATTTTCCGCTAACCAACTTTAAAAGTTAAGATAGTATTTAAAAAAAAACCGGCCAAGTGCGTGTCGGACCACGCACAAGGAAGGGTTCCGTAGTTGGGATGAATTTATCCCAAAAACAAACTTAACTTTGTAGTTGATAAACATGTTCTCCCATACGGAATGTATAGGAAAACATGTTTTTGCAACTGCAAAGTTAAGTTGGTCGATTATTACTCGATAACTAGTAAAGCCTTCTTAGCTGTGATAGTTTTCCTTTTAATTTCATTATATAAACTACTGCTGTGATTTTTTTCACATACCCAAAACCAACCATTTAGCTGGCAGGGGGGGGGGGGGGACACTTGACTCTAACAAAAATTAGCACTTTAAAGCTTAATATTTTGCAAACGGATCCCTGAATCCAAAAATGGTTTTCACAAACTCATAATGTTTTTGTAAGACCTTTCCAATAATACCCCACACTATGGGATAAAAAAATAAAACATCATCACTTTACGTGTATGGGAGGTACCCTAAAAAAAAATGTTTTTCATAATTTTGTTTTACCACTTTGTCGGCGTAATCAATATGTATACCTATGTCAAATTACAGCTTTCTAGTACTAAGGGTCTCGGAGCTAGACCGCGGACAGACAGACAGACAGACAGACAGACAGATAGACGGACATGACGAAACTATAAGGGTTTCTTGTTTACTACGGAACCCTAAAAAGGGGTTCAAGTTTGTTTGTAGTTCAAAAATTTTTGTTTGACGCGCAGTTAAATATTTTTCAAAAAGTTTGTTATTAATCTGTCAAGAATTGTTCTAAATAAACTGCTAATTTGGGAACAAGGGATAACAATCATCATGATTATGCGAGAAAAATTGTTTATCATCAATCACTTGACAAATTGTAACGGATACCTCGCCCCCTGGTTTAGGGTGGAGCACATCTGGGTATGGCAGAATTTTACTGATTTAAAGTCCTTAAGTTTTTTCTGCCCAGGAGCTAAAGACTAAATCAACCCGTGACGCAACAGTCAATCATACAGTAAATACCAACTGAGACAATGCATTCGAAACGAGGCTGTTTAAAAAAAATCATTTGCACTCACGTTTTCGATCTCCTAAGATTTTGTATGAATGTCCAATGATTGGTAGTGCCCCAGGAAACCCAGGGGGTGCGTTGGGATACTGTCTCAACCACGACCATGCGGCTATCACTGCGCATAAAAATATCACTAACAGCACTATAATAGACATTTTGCGATCCTATCGACGATCTGCGAGGATTACAATCGCAATCTTGTATTTATGCGCGGAAGAACTTGCTTTACATTGGTACATTTGTTTGTTTCCTAGCCTCTGCCTCCGTCAGCTAAAAAGCGATTACTCAACAAGTGTATGTATGTTTCTAGAAGGTATATTTATGAGGTAATTTATTTCTCGGTATCACATATATTTTAAATTATTTCTAGTTCATTGCCTACATAATTTGAGGTCTACGTTTATTATTGTTATGTTTAAATCTAGCTTTAAACCGCGACATTTCGCGGATTTCTAGTTTTTGTTTTTTTTAAATTTTATTTAGGTATGTATTTTTCTGTCACAATGTATAATAGATACTAATATTATATTACGTTTAAGTGGGTTTTTTTGTAGAAAAGAAGTTTTAAAGCAAAAGAAAATATAAAGTAAATGTAGGTATGTTACATAAATATTATTCTGATATTAAAGTTATCACAAGTGTTTTTAAAAACTATTATTATTACTGCTTTCATCGATAGACATAAATATCTATCTATACATATAATAAAATCGTAGCGAAGTCAAAACTGTACATTGAATATTTTTGAAAAAAAGTAATTGCTACGAGGTCTAGGATCGATTCTAATGCCGAAAATATTTTTTTTTAGAATTTTTGTCTGTTTGTCTGTATGTATGTTCCAGCATGGCGCAAATTCTACCGGACAGATTCTGTTAAAATTTTGCATAGATATTCCCTGTGTGTCTGGTCAAACTATAGGGTATAAACTATCACGCTATTTACTATGGGGGACGAGCAATATTACATTATGTTGTATTTTATGTTCTAGCATGACGCAAATTCTACCGGATAGATTCTGTTAAAATTTTGCATAGGTGTTCCCTATAAGTCTGGTCAAACTATAGGGTATAAACTATCACGCTATTTACTATGGGGGACAAGCAATATTATATTATGTTCGTATTTTTGGAAAAAAACGCGCCAAAATTTTAGGATATTGTAGATGGTTATCGATTAAACTTTTTAAATGATTATCATCACGCTATACCTTTATGGAACTAAGCAGTCAATCATGAAATATATAGGAACGGCTATTTTAGACAAGTTTCAACAAAGCAATTAGCTCAACGGTTGGGCGGTTGCTTTGCAAACATGGGGTTGTACGTTCGATTCCCACCTACGATTTTTTTCTTTTTTTTCACATTTTGTTATACGATTATTATTTTTTTTGATTATGTACCTATAATCTATAGATATAATAAAATCGTAGCGAAGTTAATTTTTTTTAAAGAAAGTTATTGCTACGAGGTATGGGATCGATTCTTATGCGGAAAATAAAGTTCTTAGAATGTTTGTCTGTACCAACTGTAGGGCATAAACTATCACGCTATTTGCTATGGGGGATGAGCAATATTACATCATGTTCGTATTTTTCTCTGCAAATTGTAAAACGACGCGCCAAAAGGTTGGGATATTGTAGATAGGTAGTTACCGATTTAACTTTTTAAATGATTATCATCACGCTACCTTTTATATAGGAACGGCTATTTTAGCTAACTTTCAACAAAGCGAATAAGTAAGCGGTTGGACCAATGATTTGAAGTCCTGAGGGCCTACCATCAGCTCAAAAGCAGTATTATTTTAATATTACTTTAGTTTACTTCAGTGTGGGAAAGAGATGAAGCTCTACAGGATGTATAGCTCCATCTCTTTCTCCTATTGAAGTAACATTAAAATAATACTGCTTTATGAGCTGGTGGTAGGCCGCCCGGGGTAGTAAGTTCGATTTACATCTCCGAAGATAATCAAGCTGCAGCGATCAACCACAGTATTCTCTCACAAATTGAAGGGAGTGAAGTGATATACACCTCCATTAATACTGATGTGGAGGAAGATGATGCCAAATATCACCCCGTAGAATTTCTCAATTCACAAATGACAAGTGGACTTCCGGTTGTATATCTGTGTAACGGAAACCAGCTCAAAGTCATGTCTTTGCAGAGAAACGTCATCGAGATGGAAATTCTAACAGGTTGTGGCGATAGTGAGACAGTGTTTATAGCGCGTATAAAGTACAAATTCCCCATAATTACCAGTTAAAGCGCGTGCAGTTCTCTGGGAGTGTATGCTTTGCGATCAACAAGTTACAGGGGCCGACACTGAAGGCTGAAGGCTGCGGGTGTCGACCTCAGGATAAGCTGCTTCTCACACGGACAACTGTTACGTCGCTTGCTCCCGAGTCACCATTCCTGACTCTCTGTATATTTTGGCTGCTGAGAATAAAACTACAAACGTAGTATACAGGGAAGTTTTATAAAAATATGGCTATTATTGTAGTATATTGTGATGTCTTACGATTTCCATGCGAACGAAGTCGCGGGCAGAAGTTAGTTTACATAATATAACAGTGAAATGTAAATCCTAACTAATACAAAAATCACTATCTCTACATATTTATAAAACAAAGTTCCCCCGTCGCGTCTGTCTGTCTGAACGCGATAATCTCAAAAATTACCGAACGGATTTTCATAGGTACCTACGGTTTTCACCCATGGACGGAGTGATTGAGTTGAAGGTTTAAGATTCATTAAATTTTGTGTAAATTGGCGGAAAATATCACGCCGACTGGGAGCTTTACTGGCGTGCGCCGCGTAAACTAGGTAATGAAGTTATATGAAAACAATATGTCCTATTTTTTTTACTTATAAATATGTATTTGCAGGATTCGAAATAAAATACATTAAAAATACTCCAAGTAGGATGAACATCAGTTATATTTTAACTAATCTAACCCACATTTTCGACAGTTTTCGAAAAAAAAAAATCATTGTCACTCCGGGAGTGCGACAGAAGTGAAAACTTGAACAAGATCGCCTTTGTGGAAGAAAAATACTTGCATAGAACATTGGTCCGTAACCTCATCTAAATAAAGAGCATAATCGCGTTTACAAAAAAAACTTCCAAAACCTTTAAAGTAAAAGTATTTGCATAGAACATTGATCCGTAATGTAATATAAATAAAGAGCACAATCGCGATCACAAAAATGAGGTGTTAGTAACGGTATTGCGAGTTCAATTGTTTTTTCCCATCTCAAAAATGCCCAACGTACATAAAGAAGATTTCACTTAAAAAAATTTAGGCATTTTATGCTCTGCTACCGGGGCGGGTTGCAATAATTGATATCTTCTGAAATATTGATTATGTAGAATATTCGATTACACGAATTTTTAGTAGAATTTTCTACTAAATATCGCCATCCCCGAAGAATAAAATGATAACTATAAAAACGCAACTCTTCAGGAAAAATAAAAAACATGTTTTCGTCGATTGCTCCATAAATAATGGACATAAAGAAATGATTGTCAGCTTTGAAAAAAAGTTATTTTTTGTCACGAGAACATTATTCTATGACTAACAAGTGGGAATACATTTTAATAATATTATTATATTAATACTTTATTCTCGTTATTTAAGGCCTACGTTAAATCTTTGAATACTATTGTAATATTTTATAACTTCGTAATTAACTATATGAAAATTACGAAAAAAAAAAAAAAATCTGATGTGATGGTGAGTTATTTCATTCAAAAAGTATTAACACTTGATGTACTTACCATAAACTAATAGGTAAGTTAATTCGAATAACCAGATGATGGAATTTAGTACCTATAATCTAAACTAATATTATATACATGCGAAAGTGCTTTTGTTTGTTGTTTGTTTGTTACGCTGTCACGCTAAAACGGCTGAACGGATTTTGATGAAATTTGGCAGATGAGTAGACCATGACCTGAGTTAAGACATATGATACTTTTAATCCCGATATTCCCACGAAACCGAGACTTATGCGGGTGAAACCTAAGTACCTATGCCACCTAATGTTAAAGTCGTTTTTACACTGAAGCGAAACGAGCGCCTTCAATCAGGATTTATTGGATTTGCCAATTTCATTGGGCTGGAATGGGAGCAACGAAATTAACGCCGCCCGTCACACCGAACTAAAGCGTGCAAACATATACCTAAATATGCTGATAATCTTTCAAATATCACTTACACAACTTGGAGGTCAGATAGGCAGTCGCTTCATGTAAAATATTGGTATTCAGCTGCATCCGGTTAGACTAGAAGCTGACCCCAACATAGTTGGGAAAAGGATAGGCAGGTGTCTGGTGTAAAAAATCTTTATTTCGAGCGGTGGAGTTTCTTGCCCATTCTTCTCCATACGAAACTACCTTTTGGAAGGAGCGACTAGAATCAATTTTTTTGTACATTTTGACTTTCAAAAGTGTGTTACGTGCCTATTTTAAATAAATTATTTGTCTTTAGACTTTTTGGCTTTTTGATGACTCATATAGGATTAGTAATATGGTCCTCAAAACTATTAATAATATTTCTAACCCGGGGCTTTTCTAAACACTTAAGGCCTGGTTACACGGCGTGAGCTAGCGTGCGAGCTAGCGAGGCGAGTTACTGCAGTGCAGCAACTTGCACCATGTGACCGCATCATGCGAGTTATTGACATGTGCGAGTCGGGCAGTAGCTCGCATTGCTTGCTTCATTGCAAAATCTAGAAAATAAATAAATTATATCAAAATCAAAATCAAAATATTTTATTTCACATAAACCTACAAGGGCACTTATGAAACGTCAGAAGCTAGGTGCACGGTTCCAATTGGTCGCTTCCTATGGAGAAGAGCCGGCAAGAAACTCCACGGTTACTCTTTTCAAAATAAATTGTTTCTACAATGTTTTCAAATTACAGTGTTAATAGGTATGGGAGGACAGTGAAGGCCTATCAACAAGTACCAGGTACTTAGTAAAATAGAAAATGGTCCACAAGTCTACAGCCTACAACGTTCTCACATTCACAAAATCTAAAAGAAAAGAATCTATATAAAAGATAAATAATAAAAATAAGGACCTATTTAAACCAAATGACATGATTGCCTAGTGGCATGATACAGCTGTAGTCAGCTGTAACAAATCTAATTTGATTAAAAAAAAAAGTAAAATAAAATAATCATCGTAATTTGGGAGCAGTTAATAGACATTTACATTGTTATACCGTTAGTGAGGTACCAGGGAAGCCACATGTGCAGAAGGAATTATTGCCAGACTTCCTTGTCTTCAACGTAGTCTTTAATCTTATAATATGCTTTTTTGATAAGGACACGTTTGATGTGAGTTTTGAACTTTCCATCGCTTAGTTCTGTAACAGACTTTGGTAACTTGTTATAAAAGCGGATACCGTTTATAAGAAATGACTTACTAGTTTTAGTTAATCTAAATTTGGGTATCACGATTTCATGTTTACTACGTGTATTTATATTATGGAAATCGCTTCTTATTTTGAAAAGTCCTAGGTTTTTGCGAACATACAAAATACTTTCTAAGATATAAAGAGAAGGCTGAGTCAGTATATCAATTTCTTTGAATTTATTTCTAAGGGACTCACGAGGACTCATTTTGTAGATCGCGCGAATTGCCCTCTTCTGTAGAATGAAAATTGAATCTACGTCAGCTGCCGATCCCCACAGCAAAACGCCATAAGACATAATACTGTGGAAATAAGCAAAGTATACTAACCTAGCTGTGGCTACATCAGTTAACTGCCTTATTTTTCTTACTGCATATGCAGCTGAACTTAATCTACCTGAAAGGGCTCTAATGTGGGCGCCCCATTGCAATCTCGAATCTAGAGTAATTCCTAGAAACACAGTTTCCGTAATAGCATCTAGCTTCTTGCCATCAAGTTTTAAATTGAGACCTACTTGAGGTACATTTGGTAATGTGAACTTTAGACATTTAGTTTTGTTCGCATTAAGTAAAAGATTATTAGCTGCGAACCATTTCGAAAGAATTGCCAGACTATCGTTGACATGTAAGACATCCATGTCTTTTCTATCTATTTTAAAAATAAGAGAAGTATCATCAGCGAATAGAATTATATCCGATAAATTAGCCATCATGTAAGGAAGGTCATTAATATAAACTAGAAATAAAAAAGGGCCAAGAATTGATCCTTGAGGCACGCCCATCTTAACTAGAGACCCTGAGGACGTCGCCCCGTTAACATTTACTTTTTGCTGCCTGTTTGATAAATAGGAAAGAACAAGATCAGCAGCTTGTCCACGAATTCCGTAGTGGTGTAATTTACAGATCAATGTTTTGTGGTCAACGCAGTCAAACGCTTTTGAGAGGTCACAGAAAATGCCGATTGCATCCTGGGACTTTTCCCAGGATTCCAAAATGTGACTGATGAGTTTTACTCCTGCGTCAGTCGTCGACCTACCTTTCGTGAAACCAAACTGGTGACTATGTAAAATTCCATTTGAATTAAAATGTGATAACATCTGGTCTAGCATTATTTTTTCATATATTTTACTCAATGCTGGTAGCACAGATATAGGTCTATAATTTGAGGGATCACTCTTACTACCCGATTTGAAAATTGGTACTACTTTGCTATGTTTCATTAAATCTGGAAACGTACCGCTATCTAAACATTGATTAAATATGTTTGTTAGAACAGGGGCAATTGTGTCAATGATATCCCCAAGAACCTTAACGGAAATCCCCCATAAGTCTTCTGTGTTTTTTATGTTAAGACTTTTAAATGCTTTTTTAATTGTGACAATAGAAACGGGCTTGAATTCAAAACTTGGAATGTCCTTACTGAAATTTTCTTTTAAAAGGGATTCAGCTACTATTGATGATGAAGGGAGAGATTTCGTAACCTCTATTGGGATGTTGGTAAAGAACTTCTCTAGCGTCTCAGCAACTTTAAGCTTATCTGAAATGGTTTCATTCTCAATTTTTAAAGATAATTCATTCTGACCTCGCTGTTTTGTGTTTCCAGTTTCTTTATTAATTACCTGCCACACAGTTTTTATTTTATTGTTAGAAGTACTAATTTTATTACTTATTAATTTTGATTTAGCTTGGGCGCAGACTCGTTTAAATATCTTAGAATAGTTTCTAACATAATTATGAAGGGCTGGATCAGAGGTCAATGACTTCTCGTTGTACAAATTATACAAAATATCTCTGCTTTTTCTAATGCCAGCAGTGGCCCATTCATTAAATTTTGGTTTAGTATTGATTGTTACTTTTTTTACAGGACACGCTTTATTGAATTCATGGCATACTGTAGAAAATAATGTACCGTAGTTTATATTGGGGTCTTGTGAATCAAAACTAGCAGTTGAGAGATTGCTGAGAACATTATTATTAAACATTTTCAATTTATTTTTAGTGAGAGGTCTTAATTCAATGGTTTTATCTAGGTTTAACTTTTTATCTAAATTAAATGATACAAGTTGACCAGTATGGTCAGACCTAACGCCACTAATTAAGGATGAGTCTTGTATTTTACAATTAGTAAATATATTGTCAATGCATGAAGCTGAGGTTGCTGTTATTCTAGTCGCTTCATTAAATACACACTTTAAATTGAATGATTTAAACAATGATATAAGCTTATATTATAAGATCCATACAGGGCTAGATAATAACAAGGCAAATTATTTGATATAATTTTTTGTTTTTAACGTACACCGTCGAACAGACGAGTAATCACCATACTAGGTAAGTTTTGTAAGGAAGATTTTTTTTTCCTTTATAAAATTTCACAATTGGTGATACTTTATTCAAATGACAATCTAGCCTATTAGCTAATAAGTAATTTAAATATAACTTAAACTGCTAAGTAACTATAAAATTAAGAAATCGTTCAATAACGTCTTTCTTATTCACTATAAGTTAAGGGGAAGACACTTGATTCACGTGTTCTTTGTAAAAGTCAACACTTGCACTACAGTTTAAGTTCATTTACTCTGCACTAAACTAACCCAAAAGGCTTAACCCTTTTTAGTCTTTGCACTAATTCAGTGTTGTCGAGGAGTTGGATCGCCTCAACATTCAAGTGATGATGAATTCTGTGTTCATGAGCTTCTGCATATTTTTGTATGTACTATGTTTACGACATCCATCTTGAGGTCCCGGTGGAGGTCACTATTTCTAATGTACCAGAGCCACTATTTCTAATGTGACTATATCCCTTAGTACTTTGTTTTGAAAACGTTGTATTATTTGACGATTGCTTTGGCTGAATGACCGACTAGTGTACCCTTAAAGGCGGAAATCGAAACTGTGATAAATACAGCAAAGTGATTTTACGAGCACACGGTGTGACAGTCATCCTTAATAATAAGCCGTGTCTAAAATAATGTCGAACAATGTTATTTCTTATAATCGTCATTTCCGAAGAGGAACGCACTCTGGCGCGTTTGGTTCCAATCTGAGAAGACTTCTGCGACAAAATATTGTAAGGTAAATTATTATTTCTATTTTTTGTAGGAAAAAATGTTTAAGAAGTTTTTGTTTCTGATAAAAAATTAAGATATTTTTGGTATCTATTTACTTTCGGTGTCTGTCCGCAGATAATAATCCACGTTCCATCTTGCACCGCATACGTAAAGACATCACTTGTTTGTAAATATACCTTATAGCGGGCGGTGTACGAACTCCTCCGTCCTAGCAGACCTCTGTGGCGGCTGTCACTAAGGTGGCAGCCTGACAGTTTTTGGCAGGGTTTACGAGAGATTAGCTTGTTGGAACATATGCACGTATTGTTGTAAAATTGTATGGCAAAATACAAAGTTTTTTCCCTCAATGGAAGCCTTTCACTTAACCTGATCCACACCGACTACAACCTTTAAAAAAGGTTTATATTTCGTTAATATATTGATTAGGTACCTACGTAAAGCCATTCATAAGATGAGATTTCCAAAAGGCAGAAAAAAAATACTTTCACCATGTTTGACCTCTGTATTCGATGATTTAAAAAATCCTTCTTTAGGGCCCATATTCGTTCAATCTTATAAGAATCTCTTTTACAAAGTTTTATGCTTCCAGAGATCCAGTGGCTTAGGCCGCGCCCTGGTTCAGGTCATGGTACAGAGCGAGAGGAAATGGGAAGCCGTCACCTCCTTCTGCGAAGCGGTAATGCTCGCAAAGGAGGAGGTGGAACGCGTGAGGGAGAGGCAAACTTCGCGCCCTCACGCCCCTAACCGCCGCAGGAAGAGACGCCCTGGGCGTCGGGAATCGCGAGCCGATTTCCGGCCACCGTAGGCGCGGGCTTGCGGACGGTGAACAATGAGTAGCTCGCCGTCCGATAAGGACCAGGCCCGGGTCGACGGCGCGTTGTGTTCCACGCGCGCCTCAAAGAGATGTCAGCAGAATTGTCGGGGTCCGCTAGGGCCGATGCCTGCCAGGGGTGCGAAGAAAACCGATAGGGAAATCGTGGCCCCCGGCAACAGGGCAACCGAAGGAATACGGGTGGGTTTTAGTCAGTAAAAGTCTGACACGCCCTCCCGCTCCGCCCAGAGCGGGAGAAGATATTTGATAATTTCCCACACAAAAAAAAGGCCGTGCGTTGTCTTTCAGTAAATTAATTTATGATTTTTATTGGGTAGATGTACACACGGCTACACATCAAGCTATACCTACATTTTCAGTTTATTCTGATCTCGTATTGTATAGGATTTCCGTACAATGCAGGGTCAGCTTATACTAGAAACTACAGCTTGATGTGTAGCCGTGTGTTCTTAATAAATGTAGTCCTTAACATAACATCACGCCTGTATTCTCCGAAGGGTTAGGCAGAGGTGTACCTATAGTACACCCACATTTCGCCAGATATTTAAGCCCCATGTAATAGGGGCGAGTCTATTGCCATCAACCGGGCACAAATCTATCCTCCAGGCTGCTACTAAGAAATTCTAGATGGAAAAACTCAATAACACTTTGCCCGACCAGGGAAACTAGACCAACGAGGCAGACTATCAGCTTTCCCAAATATGAAGATTTTCCAAGAAACTTTTCAAATTTTTCTTTCCATATAAACCTGATGAACTATTACAAACATTTTAAAACAAAATAGTTAAATCAGTCCAGCCGTTCTCAATTGATTCGCTTACCAACAAACAAAAATTCATTTGTATTATATTAATTATAGATGTTTTATGTTATGTGGGTTTTTGAAGTGAAAACTTATTTAGGCGCGTTGGGCATTTTTGAGATGGAACGAACGCGAAAGATTTCGCGACACCATGACGACACCTCATTTTTGTAACCGCGATTGTACTCTTTATTTATATAACGTTACGGATCAATGTTCTATGCAAGTATTTTTACTTTAAAGGTTTCGGAAGTATTATTTTTTGTAAACGCGACTGTGCTCTTTATAGTTCTATACGAGTATTTTTCTTCCACCAACGCGATCTTGATCAAGTTTTCACTTCTGTCGGCACTCCCGGAATGCCACCACTTTTTTTTTTTGTTAGAAACAGGCAAATGAATGGTCACATTATCAATAGACAAACAAAAAATATTTCTTACCAAAATAAAGCAATTATTACCTTGTTTTATATTATTAATACAATTAGGTAGTCGATCTCGATCTTGAACCGTAGGTCGAATGTCACTTGCATATCATAAAACGTCAAGATCCATTTGTGTGCGTACATTATAACTTGACCTGTTACGCGATTTGCACTGTTCTGTCAGTCGCCATTTTAAACTCTATTAGTATTGACACTAAGCTTGACAAGCAATGGTGCCAACATGACGGCGAGGGACAAGTTATAGTGAACGGTCTGTACTTAGTGAAGTTTCAATTTAATGGAAGGGTTTGTCAGAAGTGCTTTAAAGCAATTACGAAGTCAACCACATCTACATAAAAATAACCCGAGTAGTAAAAACATGCGTCAAGTCAACGCTTTGCGACGCGAGTCTAATTAAAAAGATAATGTTAATGCAAATAAAGTACTTAAACTACTTATATCCAATTAGACTACCTCGTTGGTCTAGTGGTCGTAAGCGCTATACTGTTGAGCATGAGGTTCTGGGTTCGATTCCTAGGTTGGACAAAGTCTATCCATTATAAATATAAAAAACCTTTATTACTAAAAGAATGGGTACAGTAAATCTCCTTAAATTAAATACAAATTAGATATCAACGGAGTGTTTTGGCACTCGTACTAGGATTACCCTGTATCATGAATGCCATCACCTTCCTCCCGACCAACTAGGATAGTTCTTTATACTAACAATTAAATTTTGAATAAATTCTAAACAAAAATACAACTAATTTATACTAACTAGGATATACACAAAAGGAGTAGGTCTATGCGTGAGTGTATTTGTAGTGTGCGTGTGTGTGTTTAGTAGTATGTGTCCAGAAGGTATGAGTGAGTACCTATGCGTTGGTGAAAACATTTCCGCGTTCTTACTATAATATTTAGATACTTGATTGGTACCTAAATGAAAATTAAAATATTTCTGCGTAAGGGCCCGATTACACGTACCACAACGACAACATTAACGTTCGGACTCTAATTTGTATAAATATAAAAACTCAAAAAAAAACTCAAAACTCAGAGCATTTATTTCAATTAAACCATTTACAGGCACTTTTGAATTGTCAAAGAATCGATCAGTTAGTCAAAAAGTTGAAGCTAGTTGCCCATTCCAAAACGTAGATCTCTATGGAGAAGAACGGGCAAGAAACTCCAAAGACACTCTTTTAAATATAGATATTACAAAATCCTGGGTACATTATTCTTGTTGCTTCTATATGTGAGAACAATGTACAAAAAATAATCAAAGCAAATGAAAATATAAGATTAAAAATAAGTCCTGGCAGATAAGAAATGACCAGTCTCAAGTTCTCAACTGACGGCGCCCGTTCACGAACATGACGCGTGGATCAGCACCATCCAGCTCAACCATTTTGTAAAGAACTGAATGATCCAACACACTCGCCACCATCAGCGAGACATTTAAGTGAGCATGACATTCTCTCAACTGCCAAACTCTTTCAAGTCAACATAAATCTTAATCCTTATATCCTTAATATTATAAATGCGAAAGTAAGTTTGTTTGTTACGCCTTCACGCTAAAACGGCTGAACGGATTTGGATGAAATTTGGCACATATATAGATGATGCCCTGGAAAAGAACATAGGATACTTTTTTTTTTTCCCCACGGGATCGAGACTTATGCGGGTGAAACCGCGGGGCGCAGCTAGTAACATAATAAACGGCTCCGTGGTACTCACATTTACAAAAATTGAAAAAAATGCTTCTAAATTATACAAAACTATTGCAATGTTTTTAAGAGATTAATAGAATTTTACGAGTAATACCAAAAAGAAAGAAAATTATTATTATCTAATTGGAGTATTCAACTATTTACTTGGTAAAATAAAAAATAAACATTCAGTTCGTAATGTCAAAAACAAAATAAAAAAGGGGAAGCAACTCTTCCAAATATTAAAATTTTAACTAGTGAGCCTAAGTGGCTGTGGAGCAGGACCAGTATTAAGCCAAGCATTTTTATCTATGAATAGTTTATTCACACGGATGTGGTGTGGTTGTGACTTGTGGTATGCGTGAACGGGCCCTAAGAAGTGAATCTCACCTACTAAAGCCGGGTCTCCATCGCGTGTTTTTTTCTTTGAAACATTGCACAAAAAACCTTACACATAAACATTTGTTTTCATACACAAGTTGTCTCTTGCATATTAAAATATTTTTGGATTACATCTGCATATTTTGTGTAGATGTCGTAATGAGTTCCGACGAGAAAGATGTACTTAAAAATTATCTCTATTCCAATCCATAGTCAACTTATCACAACTTGTTCACAACTATGAACAAAACATTATAACCTCAAAACCTATGTTGAATGACAATGACAGATAACAGCGGTGCGCGCAGCGGTTGAAAATGAAACAAACCCTTCCCTTCGCCTCTTCACCCGCGCGGGGAATGTTGTCCATGCAGCTCGGAAAACAAAAACATCGTATTTGTATACAGAAATGTGTATGGCCACGCCTCTTTATTGCGATGTTTTTGTGTAATGTTTCGAAAAAATGCGCAGGAGACCCGGCTTAATACATAAAATCCGTCAATAACGTAATAATCTTAACTTTTCCATCGTGTCCTACTTTTCAAGTAAATCTATAGTTGTTAATTGATTCAGGCGTGACCTTGCGGAAATCCATTATAAAATACAATAGACGTGAATATATTTAGTAACCTGTTCCGCTTAGCTACTTCTAAAGAACCATAAAAAATCCTGAAAGAAATCGACACGTGTTTCACCTCTCAACGAGACATCCTCAGGATGGCGATTGACTTGTCGCGAACCCGCAGCGTGTTGCCACACCGAGTGCTGAACGCAGAGCACGCGCAAGCGAGCGCGAGTTTTTTATGGCTCTTTAGAAATAACTAAGCAGAACAGGTTACTAAATATATACTACAGAATAGTTTTCTCTTTCAACACCGACTTTTCGGTGCTTGTAAGCATTCCAGTTGTACTTTATAGTACACTAGCTTCGGCCCACGACTTAGCATGAAATTTCGTGTTCCCCCGACCCACTCCGTCGCATCGCATCTCATCGCATCGCCTGTCCGCGCTGTTACTTCGTTTTGATGACGTTTTTTTTTTTTGCTCGTCTCTTAAGAGTCCTGTTGTGATGTGTGATGTTAAATAGCCTGTCTGTAGCCTTTTTTCAAGAATTGGGCTATCAAATGCAAAAAGATTTTTTTCATTTCATGCATTTATCTCAAGCGTATAAAATCTCAGTGTTTTGCGTCACCTTTAACTTCACTGTGACTGACTGATCTTGAAAATTACATCTGGTGAATTCGAGAAGTTCCTAGCTATAGTAACTTTGAAAACAAAGTTGTTTATCCAGTTGTACTGAACGATTTTCAGCTTTATCTTGATAAAGATAAGGATTACTTTGAATGCAAAGTTACGGGAGTTTTGAAGAGAAAACGATAGATTAAAAAAGTTGTGTTGTTATAGGATGGGTAGTTCGGTAAGTGGATCGTTAGTTACCCTTTAGTTTGAGAGGCCGATCTTTATAACAATGATTGTTAAAAAGTTACTTTTTTATTTTCATTGGCTTCTTGGGGACTTTACTTTTCATGTTACGAATAAGTATACATATTACCTTCTCTCTTTTTAAGAAAGATTAGCTTCTGCCCGCGGCTTTGCCCGCATGGACTCTAATTCTTTTCCTTAAAAAAGTAGCGTAAGTTACTCCTTATTACATTGCACCAATAGGTACTAAGGCCCGTATTACAGAACGTCACTCAATACTCAAGCATTACTTAAAACTAGTTTCAAGCAATCAAATGGCTTGAATCTAGTTTTAAGTAATGCTTGAGTATTGAGTGACGTTCTGTAATACGGGCCTAAGACACTCTGTCATGTTGCTCGTGTGGCAGGGTTGAACAATAATTAAGTATACATTTAAAATATTAACTCTTAGTTAGTTTTTGTGCTAACCATTGGACCAATGTTGTCAAATAAAATAAAATAAATGTATAGCCCTTTCGGAAATTAGCCGGAATAAACAGACAGACAGACAGCTTTTTTTTTGGAAAAATTTGTTTTTTCGTTATAGGTACCGTAGATACATAATTTATATGCATTTAGTAAAAACCTGTTATTTTGACATTACAAACAGACACTTCAATTTTACTAATTTGTATGTATGTATATACATGTAAATATAGAAAATATCCTGTGATAATTGTGCCTTTTATATGTAACTGATACTTACTGTAGGAGCATTGACTTCCCACAGTACCTAACTACTTGAAAACTAAATGCAGGTTTAAGGTGAGGTTTATGTGGCTGTTTTTACAATTCAATTTAATAGTAATACATAAGTATGTTTGATTTTGTTTCTGCAATAGAATGGTAATTATTAACGAGGTCTTTTGTTGTAGTTGCTGCGGTCGGTGGTGCCATCTGGTAACGGGCTCTTCAACTGCGTAGTACTATACGTCGCCTGGTAGATGGCGTGACATACCACGTAAATCGGAAAAGCAACCTGAAAACGTTATCTTCCAATTCTTTACGAAAGAAAACGTTTTCTTTTTAATACGTTATTTGCAAAGAAATTTTCTTTTTGAGAATTCGGTCAGTAAGTCCCGGATCCTATCTAGCACTGAAGGATCAATATGTACCAATATTCGAGCCTTCGTGCCAAACTTGATGCTGGTTTTACAAATTCAGGCAGATCGTATCACACTATATATATATATATCACACTAATATTATAAAGGCAAAAGTTTGTGAGTGTGTGCGTATGTTTGTCTCTTCTTCACGCTCAAATGGCTAGACCAATGTGGATGAAATTTGGCACACAGATAGTTTATAACCTGGTATCACATAAGATACTTTTATTCCGATATTCCCACAGGATCGAGGCTAACACAGGTGAAACCGCGGGGCGCAGCTAGTGAATAATAAATTGGGCCGTTACCTCATCATCTGCCTAGCTTTTTCCCAACTAGGTATATTAGGGTCGGATTCCAGTCTAACTAAGCTGAATACCAGTATTTTACATGAAGTGACTGTCTATCTTACCTCCACAACTCAGTTACTGGGTAATACCCCTTGGAAAAACTGGCTGTCAGACTTTCGGGCTTCTGACGACCCGTTATGACTGTCATAGATTCACGAATGACAGCCGGGACCAACGGCTTAACGTGCTTTCCGAGGCATGGAGGGGTCGGTATGTAAATCATCATGGCCTTCCACGGACCAACCGCGGCATGCGTAGTTCCACCCGTGCGCCCCTTGGGCCCCTTGCACCCCTTGGGCCCCTTGGGTCGTTACCTATATTACTAGAATAACTATGAAAATATTTTTAACTATCAATGCTCGGTGATGGAGCTTGGAGTATCGCAGCGCAGTTTTGATAAGTATTAAATTCAATTGATAAAATTTTAAATCCTCTGCCGTCCCGTCATAGTACAAGGAGAGGTAGTAAGCTATCTTCATACAAACGCACCGCGCGCGGCAGGTATGTGTGGGGCCATAGTATCTATGTGTCGCCGCACGCACACTTAACAAAATCTCTACCCGTTTCTCGTGAGAAACCGGTAGATAGATAGCTTACTACCTCTCTCTATACTATGGTCCCGTCCACCAGTCTGCGCAGGAGCCAGTTTACATTCGTTTTTGTACCACTAACGATGTCGTGCGGCCTACCGTATTCAAAAATTTTAAAATATTTTGACTACCGGTGTTGGTGCGTCAAAGTCTTGGATAAATACCGTGTCTTGCCTCCAATTAAGAGCTCGTGCAGACTAGTGCAACTTGTCGCGCCACGCAATTCTCTGATATACTATATCCGTAGCACAGATTAATACAAATGGTTTTACTCCGCATTTTAGGTATGCAGCAACAAGTACGCGGCGGGCTCGTCTTGTTGGGCTAAATCAGTGAGTGAAACGTAGTCAGAAGATCTAAGAGTTACGCGATAGAAAGAGTGGCAATTGAATTGCACTTTACTGTGTGGTAGCAAGAGTCGCTTTTTTAACCGACTTCAAAAAAAGGAGGAACTTCTCAATTCGACTGTATTTTTTTGTTTTTTTTTAATTTGTTATACTTTCTACTGGGTGAACCGATTTTGATGATTATTTTTTTATTTGAAAGCTGGTGCTTCCCGTGTGGTCCTGTATAAATTTTATTAACTTTGCTTGGGTAGTTTTTGAATTAGCTTCAATAATACGATTTTTTTCCCACTTAGTATGTGGATGATATGTTAAGTTCCTTTTACTGTTATTTACATAGCAGGTAGTGGTATTCGAATTTATGTGGTATTTACTACCACAACTAAAAAGTGAAAAATAAAAACTTTTTACAATAAAAAACACTACAAAGTGAAAAATTACTTTAATTTCGGAAGTCGGTGGCAAAAAACGAAAATTCAAAACCAAAGACACCGACTTCCGAAATTAAAATTATTTTTCACTTTGTAGTGTTTTTTTTAAGTCGGTGTTTTTTTTTGTAAAAAGTTTTTACTTGAATGATTTGGCGGATTGAACCATGTGTGTGTCCGTAGAACAAATTCTATGAAAATGCGTGTGGCACTACACACTGGAGCGACCTGTCGCATCGCGGCACAGAAAATACTCTTGTATCGCTGTCGCGTTGCTAGCGCGACACGTTATCGCGGTGATATCGTTACGCGCGGACGTGGAAGGTTTATCCACCGAGCGGCCGTAGGTAATTATTTCGAGGTCACTGCCGAGATATTATAATACTCTTACTTTATTAACTGTTGGGGTCACATTCCAACGCGTGACGTAATTTTTTACGATAGCAAATTATAATTACTATCGATGAACTAATACTATACCTATCACTGAATGAACTAATTAGAATTTTACAGGAATCATAAACAAAACTATTATGAATGAATTATCATCATCATCAGCCTATAGCAGTCCACTGCTGGACATAGGCCTCTCCAATTGCACGCCATTCAGCTCGATTCTCGGCAACTCTCATCCAGCTGCTACCAGCCACCCTTCGAAGATCGTCACTCCACCTAGCCTGAGGGCGTCCTACCTTACGTTTGCCAATTCGCGGTCTCCACTCAAGAACACGTGTAACCCAACGATCATCGGTTCTGCGGAATGAATTATATTTCTACAAAAGCCTGAATCACTGATGTAAAACGTAACTATTTGTATAACTATATCAGTGAATTTTGAATCGATAATACTATTCTATAGTGATTTTGTCTGGCGTTTATACAGGGTTAGTAGTAATTATGTCGGCAATCTATTAAGGGGATGTAGGACAGGTCATTTGCAACCAAATGACCCCTTATGCCAATGTCAACCATTTTCGAATAATTTGATATATTATTATATTTTAAAACGAATGAAATAAATATAAAATACTTCATAACATTCATAAATATCTCGTTTCTAAATTATAGGGAAGCACGGCACTATCAATTTGCGTACTTGTACATAATTTAACGAAATAAAAAATATATTTTTATGAAAATATTATAATAACACAAAATATTTATTTTTATTTTTTTGCTTCTTTAAGTTTTACAAATGCTGGGTTTTTTTTAAATAACCGTGATATTTTTACATTTAAAATGATTATAATGATTGGAAGTCACGCAACTATCCGCACCAGTTTGAACACCTCCATAAAAGTTAGTTGCCACAATCGATGGGTGCGAATTTCGTTCCGCATCACGCGTGGGATTTACTAGGGGCTCGGGGCTAAGTGACAACAGCTGCACGAGTCGATCGAAAGTTAAGCCACTCTTGTCGCGGTCGATTCGTGGATTCATTACATATCGAGACTCCTCCGTACCTCAGAAAGCACGTTAAGCCGTTTGTCCCGGCTGTCATAAGGAGATCTTTGATAGTCATAACGGGCATCCAAAAGTCTGACAACCTTGCAAGTCTTGCCAAGGGGTGCCGTTGTGTTATTTAGAAACTGTGTTGTAGAGGTTAGATAGGTTGAAACTGTGTTGTGGGTAAAACACAGGTATTCAGCTGCATCTAGTTAGACAAAAAGCTGACCCCAACATATACGTAGTATAACAAGCTAGGCAGATTGATTGATCCCGCGCGGGATTACTTCATATTCTGTGGCCAGAGCTTTGAGTGATCTCTTAGATATCTGTAACATGTAAGATTGTCGATGATGTGTTAATATTGATGTTTTTTTTTTTTCAGTAATATCATACCCGGATGATAGTTTAATAGTAGCCAACACATATCTAGAGAAACCATACATCTACAATTTTGCGAAGGAAATGTACAACAGTGGACTGGTTACAGCTAGAGTTGCCATCCGTCCGGATAAAGCCGGACAGTGTTAGGCTTTTTGACCTCTTGTCCGGGCTAATTTGACTGCGTCCGGCCCGTCCGGCTTTTGTTAGGCTTTTTATTCTCTTTGCCAGTAATGGACGAAACAAAGAAACAGGTTAAAATCGGAAACTATTGCAAATATGTTAATTGTGGAATTTAACTTGCAAAATGTTTTATGATAAAATTATTAAAGAGGTTGAGCTTTTAAAACACGTTTCTACCAAAGAAACATATGCAAATGAAAATGATAAAACCGATTAAAACTTTCTTAAAAAAATTGAGTTTTATTTGAATTTTTAGTTAAAGTCCTTTTTTTTGGCGTCCGTCCGGCCTTGAGAACCAAAAGTCCGGTTTTTTTTGCGATTAAGTCTAGTTTTCTGATTTTTAGAGATAGCAACGCTAGTTACAGCGAGTTGTAAGTGAAAACTGCAATATTTTAATCATGTCATAAAATAATTGAACATTATTTAAGAACTAGCATCTGTCCTCGACTTCGTCCGCGCCTATAACCTTTTTCAAGAATTGGGCTATCCACTGCAAAATGATTTTTTTAAATCCGACTGGTATTTCCGGGAGATTACCCCCTAAATACAAATATACAAACAAGCAGAAACAAACTAATTTTACCTCTTAATAATATTAGTATAAATATAGATTTAATAGATATAGATAAAATAATAATCTATACATATAATAAAATCGTAGCGAAGTCAAAACTGTACATTGAATATTTTTGAAAAAAAGTAATTATTACGAGGTCTAGGATCGATTCTAATGCCGAAAATATATTTCTTTGTCTGTATGTATGTTCCAGCATGGCGCAAATTCTACCGGACAGATTCTGTTAAAATTTTGCATAGATATTCCCTGTGTGTCTGGTCAAACTATAGGGTATAAACTATCACGCTATTTACTATGGGGGACGAGCAATATTACATTATGTTGTATTTTTATGTTCTAGCATGACGCAAATTCTACCGGATAGATTCTGTTAAAATTTTGCATAGGTGTTTCCTATAAGTCTGGTCAAACTATAGGATATAAACTATCACGCTATTTACTATGGGGGACGAGCAATATTATATAATGTTCGTATTTTTGGAAAAAAACGCGCCAAAATTTTAGGATATTGTAGATGGTTATCGATTAAACTTTTTAAATGATTATCATCACGCTATACCTTTATGGAACTAAGCAGTCAATCATGAAATATATAGGAACGGCTATTTTAGACAAGTTTCAACAAAGCAATTAGCTCAACGGTTGGGCGGTTGCTTTGCAAACATGGGGTTGTAAGTTCGATTCCCACCTACGGTTTTTTTTCTTTTTTTTCACATTTTGTTATACGATTTTTTTTTTTTTTGATTATGTACCTATAATCTATAGATATAATAAAATCGTACGAAGTTAATTTTTTTTAAAGAAAGTTATTGCTACGAGGTCTGGGATCGATTCTTATGCGGAAAATAAAGTTTTTAGAATGTTTGTCTGTACCAACCGTAGGGCATAAACTATCACGCTATTTGCTATGGGGGATGAGCAATATTACATCATGTTCGTATTTTTCTCTGCAAATTGTAAAAGGACGCGCCAAAAGGTTGGGATATTGTAGATAGGTAGTTACCGATTTAACTTTTTAAATGATTATCATCACGCTACCTTTTATATAGGAACGGCTATTTTCGCTAACTTTCAACAAAGCAAAAAAGTAAGCGGTTGGACGAATGATTTGAACTCCTGAGGGCCTACCACCAGCTTAAAAGCAGTATTATTTTAATATTACTTTAGTTTACTTCAGTGCGGGAAAGAGATGAAGCTCTACAGGATGTATAGCTCCATCTCTTTCTCCCACTGAAGTAACATTAAAATAATACTGCTTTATGAGCTGGTGGTAGGCCGCCCGGGGTAGTAAGTTCGATTTACATCTGTTTTTTTAAACTCTTTTTGTAAAACGATTTTTTTTTTGTATTGTGTATGTAAATAGTTCATAGAATGTATTAATTCACAAAAAATGGAAAACTTCGTAAGCTATGGGAAACTACTAAGTTACAGTCACAAAACATTCAAGGTTGTATTCTGATCATTTTAGAGCAAAAGACTGTAGGAATAAAATGTTTTTTTTACAGATTTTGACAGCAGATTTGTCCTAGCGATTTTAAAATATGTATGTGTGTGGATCTTCTGGAATCGCTGCCACACTGCTTCCTGGTGGCAAAACAGCGCACGTCATGTTTAAGATTCCCATCGATTTAGAGAGCAACGAAACGCCTGTTTGTGGGGTGTCACGCAACAGTAACTAGGGATGTGTGCTTAGGGGATTGCGCTTCGTCGTATGGGATGAATGCATTATGGCAAAAAGGAAAGCAGTGGAAACTGTAAACAGAACCCTGCAGGACATCCGCAGAAACGAAGATATGATGGGTGGTGTCACAGTTTTGACAAAAAAAGTGAATACTTCGTTGAAAAGGTCGACTCTATGGTCGAGAGTTCATAAACTGCGCTTGACCATCATCATACGAGCACGGTTTGGCGTGAATTCAAATGCTCAAGAATTCTCTGATGTTCTTCTAAAAGTTGGTTTAGGCACTCTACCAGAGACTCTTGGTAGAGTAGATCCCACTTTAGAAGATCTTATTCGTCTGATATACGAGGATATCAGTCAAATACCGTACCAAGAGAATTCTTAGGCGTGTTTCCGTTTTAACTCCGAAGATGATCAAGCCGCAGCGATCAACCACAGTATTCTCTCACAAATTGAATGGAGTGAAGTGATATACACCTCCATTAATACTGATGTGGAGGAAGATGATGCCAAATATCACCCCGTAGAATTTCTCAATTCACAAATGGCAAGTGGACTTCCGGTTGTATATCTGTGTAACGGAAACCAGCTCAAAGTCATGTCTTTGCAGAGAAACGTCATCGAGGTGGAAATTCTAACAGGTTGTGGCGATGGTGAGACAGTGTTTATAGCGCGTATAAAGTACAAATTCCCCATAATTACCAGTTAAAGCGCGTGCAGTTCTCTGGGAGTGTATGCTTTGCGATCAACAAGTCACAGGGGCCGACACTGAAGGCTGAAGGCTGCGGGTGTCGACCTCAGGATAAGCTGCTTCTCACACGGACAACTGTTATATGCTTGGAAGCATGCTGGTCTAGCTCCATTGATAGGACAATTTAGAGTCTAGACAAAATCAAACTGGCTGCTAATTTAATTGTGTAATTAAATATTATAACATTATTATTATTTTTTTACATTCTGCGATTACTCACACACTGACTAATTAGTATCACTTGTAATTTTTTTAGGAATATCGTATAGGTACCTACTTTTACAATGCTTGTAAATATGTGAACACTATGTATCTATTACATAATAATTATTTTTTCTGTCATTGCTTCATTTTTAATTATTTTTACCTATTGTGGTGTTGTAATATTATTCCAGGTGCATCGTCTTCACATATAATTATATAATCAATGTATACAAAATATTGTAAAACATTTTAAAAGAGTAACGGTGGAGTTTCTTGCCCATTCTTCTCCATACGAAAACTACCTTTTGGAAGGGGCGACTAGAATCAATTCTATTTTTTGTTTTTGACGTTCAAAAGTGCCTTTTTGTGCCTAATTGAAATAAATTATTTGACTTTGACTTTGACTTTGTCGCTTGCTCCCGAGTCACCATTCCTGACTCTCTGTATATTTTGGCTGCTGAGAATAAAACTACAAACGTAGTATACAGGGAAGTTTTATAAAAATATGGCTATTATTGTAGTATATTGTGATGTCTTACGATTTCCATGCGAACGAAGTCGCGGGCAGAAGCTAGTCTAACAATAAATTAAATAATCAACAACATTCGATTTAAATTTAAAAATTCCTTTCCCAGTATTAAAAGAAAGAAAAAGACAAATAACAACAATACAACACACAAATACACAAAAATACATAATAATTCACAAATCAATAATTTAATAGTGGATGTCATTTATCACCTCTAAACTCTTCAATACAGTAATAGCCCATCCTCAATAAATATGTCTTTAATTTGTTTTTAAATGCATTTATGCTGTATATGCTTTTGAGGTAGTTTGGCAACTTGAAAAAGACAGATTGAACTCTAGAACTGTGGTGAACCACGTTCAATTTCGGTTGGATTGTAGAAGGTAAGTCTTTCCTACGAGTACTGTCTCTATCTCGTCTATCCTCATCGGTCTCGTGCAAGTTCTTAACAAAGCTGGTTAACAACACTAAAATAAAGAGACATGGCATTGTTAAAATGTTAAGTCTGATGAAGTGGTCCCTGCACGATTCAGTCTGGTTCATACGGAGCATCGTCCTTAAGGCTCTTTTTTGAATTACAAATGCTGAGTGGACATTGCCCCAAAACTCAATACTTTAACTGAGCCTTGACTTAACCAAAGCAAAGTATACTATCCTAAGTTGGGCCAAAGTGAGTTCATCCCTTAGGCTTTTGATTGCATAGCATGTAGAACTAACAGACTTTTGTATAGACAATATTTATACATATACCTAGGAATTTAACATTTCCTACTATTTCGACATTGTTACCACAAGATACAACCTTAAGACTAGCATTATTTCGTACCGTCGACAATAAACATTTTGTTGTATCAGGGACGCCACTTAAAAAAAACAATCTTTAACTACATCGTAAAATTTAAATAGTTGTTTTCCCGCAGCAGAACGATTTGCCTTCAGTAGTACTATTAAAATTTACAATTCAAAAATAATTCAGTACATGTTTTTTTGTTATTAAATAATTAAAAAATATTCATCAACTCGAAAACGTGAGAAACAATAATAACTCACTTTATAGGTACAATTCGCATGCCGCAGCGTACAGTCGCAGGCAGCATGGGAGCCATAATTAGGTCTATCTAATTATGACTCCCATGCTGCCCTGCGACTTTACACGGAGTCGCAACAGAAAATTATTTTTTCTTAGATAGTAAACTATTTTTTCAGCTTCGTGTTCAGTAAGTTGTAGATAAAAAAGTATTTATGACGGTCCTAATCCCGTAAAAGTAGGAAGGGAAAATTGGAATAACTTTTAGATAGGTAAGTGTTTCGTTAGCTCAGGAGTTGGTAACTATCAGCTGTACCGTGCCTAGCCTCGCGTAGTCGGCCGTTAGTGCTGTTACTATTGGTTCAAGGTCACTTTCGAGTTTTGTTTTTCACAATAAATTGTAAATCTACCATATTGTTTTAACAGTTTTTTTTTTTTAGTTTGTCGATTGCAATGCGCTTAATGACCTCTTGAATTCTAATCCAATAACTGACATGTTTGCGGATGTGTGATTGTCTGTCATTTGCTCCTATTTTAATAACAAAATATTATAATTATTTTAAAACCAGCACATGGTTCAAGTCAACTTAGAAACACATAAATTCTCTATTTAATGGGAAACAAAGAACGAAAAGGTCGAATGTAATATTTCACCGAATTCTAAAGAAATAGTAAAATATCCAATTTCTAATCTCGACTCACAATACCAGAGTCAGCATCTGTTAACGATTAAGTTGGGCTCCGACAATTCAAACGGACCCTTTTAAAACAATTGAGAAATTGTACAAAAACGGCCATAAAACTATTCTGCAAAAGTGTGGGAAGATGGGCCAAACGTGGTTTTTTAGGAATTGACGGGAACGGAGGAGGAAAGTCAGGGTTTGGAAAGGCAGTTGGTTTTGAGTCGCGATAGGCTACAGACGTGATAGTCCAGGCTAGGGGTGATGTCTGTGGGCTGTCTTAAGGGACCGAGCATTACCTATTAAGTTGATCGTGAATTTAAGACCACGTTAGGTAGCGGACGACATAGTCTAAGCTAGAGTTAGTTTTGAGGTGCGTCGGAGACGAGACGTGATCGAGGAGCGGTGTCTGAGGCGAAGCTGGTACGTGGTGTATTTCGTGAGTTGTAACCTAATCCTTTCTAAGGAATTGGTAGGTAAGTGTCAACTTTAATTAACTGTTATATTTAGTAGAAGTAAACTTCAGTTGAACTTCACCATTATGATTGTTCTTGCAATTTGATTTGTATTATTACTTATAGGTAACAGTTAGGTGATATGGCTGACTAGCTATTAATGATCGTTTATTCCAGAATGGCGAAATAACTCATATTTAGTATAGTGGTTTATAATTAACGCTACATTCCCGTGTATTACGCGTCCATATCCTAATCCGCCCCTTTGCAGGGTAGTCACTTGCTTTTGGTTATAGGGAAATGGCGAAAGCCTTCCACCATACTTGACACTGAGCATTAATGCTCCTGACCTTTGACGACTCTTGATCTTGAGCTGACACACTACATTTGGAAGGCAGAACCATAAATACTCGCAGCTCATTTAAAGCTGAACTAGGCTATAAAGCCAATGTGCAATTGCATTATAAAACAACCAAATGTTAGTGATGATATCTGTATCCAAAAAGATCTCGCCACAGAATACTTTGCGTGAGGCTTGTTGACGTACATTTCCGGGAGAGGGGGTAGGCTTCACCAAGTACTCCAAACTGAATTGGTAGTCGTTCAAAGAACGTTAGGGACCGTGTCTCGATAAAAAAACCCCGTCCGTTCTGTAGGACTATTCTAAATCGTCACTATTTATCGAGACACGATATTGGGACGCAAGCCGCTTAAATGCCGCAACGCATCCTCTAAATGGGGCAGATTAACGAAATGAGAAGTGACGAACCACCACTTCGGCGTTCACCAGGTTCGATCGTAATGTATTCTGCTAGAGACTGAGTCTACGGTGCGCTTGTGCTAGTTTTATATTATCTTAGTAAAAAGGGGCTATACCGCCGTAAGGGTGTCTTTCACACAAGTACGCGATTAGAACTATCCGATACTTGTCTTCCTCAATAACAGATGGACTTAGCAGTACCCTGTCATAGGATTGAGTAAGACATTTATTTAATGCTTAGGGAACGTGTTCCGTTAGAATCGTATTAGTTCCTCAGAGGTTCTATGCGTTAGGTCTAGCAGAACACGTACATTGAGACAAAACGTTGTAAAACGGTTCCCGGTCTCACTGAAGTGGTTTAATTGTAATCAGACAAATTAACGTAGCTATAAATAGTGATTTGAAGTGCAAGCGTAACGATCCCTTTACCTCTTCACCTTATAAAGGTTATATTACAGTTATTGGTGCTCAACTGCGAGAGGGGAGGCGCTGGTGTTCCAACATTTATAATACTAAACATAATATTATATTATATATTTTTGCATACCCTCTTGTCTCCTTAGCTTCATATTATTATACTTATGTTTACTAACTGTGAATTCCCAATATTAACTTCACCTAGTGTCCAATCCTTGTCCCTGAACTTTTTATAAGCCGGGACAAGGCAGTTTTAGGGTAAGGGAATTCATTTCTTTCTTATATCGGTGGGAGGGTGACCAGTCTGGGACGAGCCCTACAGAACTGTGCGGAAAGGAGGGGCACTGTTCTTCCCCTAAGGGGGAACCGACTTAAACACTAATATTAGCATAATTAGGAAAAACGAAAATTTTATCAGCATAGGGTAATTCTCGTACAGTCACAGATGGATGGACGAAGATTTTATTGATATGTCAGGAGTACTGTAAGAGGAATTTGTGAAAGTGTTGTCACCTTCTTTTATTTTATTTATGTTTTCATGTTTTTATTTTGTATGTTTTAATGTGTGTGATAAATTGTCTCTTTTATTTTTATAATTTTAGTTACTGTAATTAGTTGCAACACAATCGCTACATTGCTAAATAAATAAATTACGCTGTGGGAAAACAATCATTAAAATTTCAGCATGTTTATTTGACAAGTTATAAATAGTGTTCCTATTTATACTTATGGATAGTCAAAAATATAACAGATTGAAAATTTTTAATTGTTTTGACATTTGCACTTTGCAGTATGATTTATTATGTTAGTAAACGATTGATTAATTTTAAGTAACTTCTATGACTTCTTCTTTGGCAGTTAATCTTTCTATCTTTAAACTATGTAGATTGACAAACCTGCTATAGAGATCCCTGTAAAATATCATACAGTCACCCAAACATGGAATTCAACTCCTGTTTAAACTGATCTTGCATTTGCAGTGTGATATTTTTATAGAGCATGATAATGAAACAGAAATCGCAAATTCCTTAGTTATAAAACCGGCCAAGTGCATGTCGGACCACGCACAATGTACCCTACATTGTGCGTGGTCACGCCTTGTTTCCCCGAAGGGTTGGGCAGAGGTGTCCCTGTAGCAGGTACACCCACATTTCGCCAGTTATGTTTAAGTCCCATGTAATAGGGAGCGAGCCTATTGACATCAACCGGGCACAAATCTAGACTCCGTGCTGCTATTGAGAAATTTCAGATAGAAAAAAACCGGCCAAGTGCGTGTCGGACCACGCACAATGAAGGGCTCCGTAGTTGGAATGAATTTATCCCAAGAACAAACTTAACTTTGTAGTTGAGAAACATGTTCTCCCATACATTCTGTATGGGAGAACATGTTTTTACAACCGCAAATCTAAGTTGGTCGATTATTACTCGTTAACTTGTAAAGCCTACTCAGCTGTGATAGTTTTCCTTTTAAATTCGTTATATAAGCCACTGTTGTGAATTTTTTCACATATGTGAAACCAACCATTTAGCTGGCAGGGGGGGGGGGGGGGGGCACACTTGACTCTAACAAAAATTTTCACCTTAAAGCTTAATATTTCGGAAACGGATCTCTGAATTCAAAAATGGATGTTTTTCATAATTTTGTTTTACCACTTTGTCGGCATAATTAATATGTATACCTATGCCAAATTACAGCTTTCTAGTACTAAGGGTCTCGGAGCTAGACCGCGGACAGACAGACAGACAGACGGACATGACGAAACTATAAGAGTTCCTTGTTTACTACGGAACCCTAAAAATCAACCTCTTGTATACTTTACTTCCAATATCAACATGGAAGCCACACCGAAGACTCCTTAATCCAGCATTCAATATTTAAGTGCTGAACACATTTATAGCTGAATTTAATAAACAGGCTCGTAATTTAATGTGTTCATTAGCTACTGAAGTTGGGAAGGAGTCTTTTAATGTGCAGCGGTATTTGATGAACCATTTATTAAAAACTGTTTGCCGTAAGTATTGTGTTACTCTCTGTACTGTGTGTAGAATGGGTTACATATTATAATATCCATTGTTATTCTATTTTCGAGATAATTACGGTCAAATGGCCTGTTGTTTAAAATACCTTATGTTGTTTCACAGATTTTTGTAATAACGAATGAACGAAATCCATATAGGAGAATTCACCTACGGTTTATTCAACTACAATTAATTAACCTAAAGTTGATTAAAGTAACAGACGATTCACCTACTGTTTATTTATCTGTGGTCAATATTTGTAATTATTTTAGTCAATGTCTTAAAGACCGTGATAACCTTTCAACTGTCATTAACGAGACACAATAGAATTTTAATTGTTATCCATCTCAATGAGGCATCGCGACAGATAATGAGATAATATCGCATCGTGTCGTGTCGTCATATTGTGTCATGTCCTTCAATTTTTGTTTATTTGTTATTATTACTTGACTGCCTCGTTGGTCTAGTTAGTGGTCACAAGTGCTACTGCTTAGCATGAGGTCCTGGGTTCGATTCCCGGGCCGGGCAAAGTGTTATTGGGTTTTTTAGGGTTCCGTAGTAAACAAGGACCCTTATAGTTTCGTCATGTCTGTCTGTCTGTCTGTCTGTCTGTCCGCGGTCTAGCTCCGAGACCCTTATTACTAGAAAGCTGTAATTTGGCTTAAGTATACATATTAACTACGCTGACAAAGTGGTAAAACAAAATTATGAAAAACATTTTTTTTTAGGGTACCTCTCCTACACGTAAAGTGGTGATGTTTTTTTTTTTAACGCATGGTGTGGGGTATCATTGGAAACTATTTTTGGATTCAGGGATTCGTTTGCGAAATATTAAGCTTTAAAGTGCTAATTTTTGTTAGAGTCAAGTCCCCCCCACCTGCCAGCTAAATGGTTAATTTTAGATATATGAAAAAAACCACAGCAGTAGGTTATATAACTAAATTAAAAGGCAAACTATCACAACTAAGTAGGCTCTACAAGTTAACAAGTAATAATCAACCAACTTAACTTTGCAGTTGTAAAAACATGTTTTCCCATACATTCCGTATGGGAGAACATATTTTTCAACTACAAAGTTAAGTTTGTTTTTGGGATAAATTCATCCCAACTACGGAGCCCTTCATTGTGCGTGGTCCGACACGCACTTGGCCGGTTTTTTTCTATCTGAAATTTCTCAATAGCAGCACGGAGTCTAGATTTGTGCCCGGTTGATGTCAATAGGCTCGCTCCCTATTACATGGGACTTAAACATAACTGGCGAAATGTGGGTGTACCTGCTACAGGGACACCTCTGCCCAACCCTTCGGGGAAACAAGGCGTGATGTTATGTTATGTTATTACTTGCGTTTGAGAGCATTTGCTATCGCGCTAGAACAACTTTGAATACCTGCCGCCATGTCTTCATCCTTTGGATCAAGTCTGCTGCAACTAACAAGTAGTGCTAGTGAAGTGACGGGTGTTTTATGTTACGTCACCAATCTGTACCCAGCATTTAAGCGTCGTGGTTCGTTTGTTTGCCAGCCGCGCATCCGTGGGTCGCAGTGGATAGTACCGTCTACATTTACATACAAATCGAAGCTCGTGCATTAGCCGTTGTTGTGAAGAGGCGCTTAATAATTTGAACACCTTTTACTTTTTAATTTTACAGGGTGACTATATGGCATGATGGCGATGAAGACAATGCTTGCACACATCTTCCGCAGATACCGAGTCACTGGCGACGTTGACAATATACAGGGTGCCTACCACAAGCTCTTATAGCAGTATTATTATAATCTTACTTTGACTTTTCGTACCATGACGTCCATAAAATAAGCTTATTGTAATGTTGAAACAATCGTATTTTCTTAGCGATTTTGGTGACGTCACCTCTAAAAGTTCATTCAATTCGTACCACGACGTGACTTTTGACAACTAGCAGGATTGTTTTAATGTCAAATTTAGCAATCTTAAAAAAGTTCATCGGAATCGACGGAAATATTATTGTTTTGCAATCTATACATATAATAAAATCGTAGCGAAGTCAAAACTGTACATTGAATATTTTTGAAAAAAAGTAATTGCTACGAGGTCTAGGATCGATTCTAATGCCGAAAATATTTTTTTTAGAATTTTTGTCTGTTTGTCTGTTTGTCTGTATGTATGTTCCAGCATGGCGCAAATTCTACCGGACAGATTCTGTTAAAATTTTGCATAGATATTCCCTGTGTGTCTGGTCAAACTATAGGGTATAAACTATCACGCTATTTACTATGGGGGACGAGCAATATTACATTATGTTGTATTTTTATGTTCTAGCATGACGCAAATTCTACCGGATAGATTCTGTTAAAATTTTGCATAGGTGTTCCCTATAAGTCTGGTCAAACTATAGGGTATAAACTATCACGCTATTTACTATGGGGGACGAGCAATATTATATTATGTTCGTATTTTTGGAAAAAAACGCGCCAAAATTTTAGGATATTGTAGACGGTTATCGATTAAACTTTTTAAATGATTATCATCACGCTATACCTTTATGGAACTAAGCAGTCAATCATGAAATACATAGGAACGGCTATTTTAGACAAGTTTCAACAAAGCAATTAGCTCAACGGTTGGGCGGTTGCTTTGCAAACATGGGGTTGTAAGTTCGATTCCCACCTACGGTATTTTTTCTTTTTTTTTCACATTTTGTTATACGATTTTTTATTTTTTTTTTGATTATGTACCTATAATCTATAGATATAATAAAATCGTAGCGAAGTTAATTTTTTTTAAAGAAAGTTATTGCTACGAGGTCTGGGATCGATTCTTATGCGGAAAATAAAGTTTTTAGAATGTTTGTCTGTACCAACTGTAGGGCATAAACTATCACGCTATTTGCTATGGGGGATGAGCAATATTACATCATGTTCGTATTTTTCTCTGCAAATTGTAAAAGGACGCGCCAAAAGGTTGGGATATTGTAGATAGGTAGTTACCGATTTAACTTTTTAAATGATTATCATCACGCTACCTTTTATATAGGAACGGCTATTTTAGCTAACTTTCAACAAAGCGAATAAGTAAGCGGTTGGACGAATGATTTGAAGTCCTGAGGGCCTACCACCAGCTCAAAAGCAGTATTATTTTAATATTACTTTAGTTTACTTCAGTGTGGGAAAGAGATGAAGCTCTACAGGATGTATAGCTCCATCTCTTTCTCCCACTGAAGTAACATTAAAATAATACTGCTTTATGAGCTGGTTTATTTAAATTAACTTATTAGAAAATAATGATGTGGTTAAATTAACTTATTAGAAAATAACTCGAATACTGTCAGATTATTAAGTCTTTTTAGGTCATTTGATTTGTCAAATGTTTTTATTGAACCAACCCGAGTGACAGCTTCTTCTGCCACTTGTATAGACAATATTTTTTGTAATTGTGATTACTTACACAAACAAATTGTAAATAAGTTGCCATCAGATCACAGTGGACAAACAATAACATTTTGCTCCTACATACCTTTACAAAAAATTCAAATAAGGTTTAGGCCAATTACATGTAAAAGTTTAGAGAAATTAAATAATTCTTTGGCCAATAAATTATGTGTTCAGAGTTTTAATAATATAGGTGACCCAAATGAGTTCTACGCCGAGTTCTTTTCACTATTAAACACGCAATTTAATGACACTTTTCCACTAAAGACTAAAAGTATTTACACAAAGTTCTTATTTAGTGATTGGGCGACTCCAGGTATTCGTAAAAGCAGGGAAAAATTATTTGAACTTTATGGCTTAAAGCAACATATGGATAATACAAAATTTCATAAGTATGTTGCAAAATATTCAAAAACTTTTAAAAGTGTTTGCAAAATAGCCAAAGCTCTGCATATTAGCAATAAAATAAAATCAGCTGATGATAAAATAAAAACTACCTGGCAAGTAATAAATAATGAAACGGGTAGGAAAAAACAGCGAAATACTGAATTTAATTTAGAGACTGCACATGGTCCCATTAACTCAGATATAGAAATAGCTCAAGAATTTGAAAACTTTTTTGCTAATATTCCTCTTAAAACTACTGAAGCTTTAAATTCCTCACCCGCGCTTTCTGCTGCCTTACTTAGACAGAATGTGAAGGCATGCCCTTTGGAGTTTAGGTTTCAGCATACAAACCCCCAGGCTGTTATAAAAGCTTTTAAAGATCTTAAAATTAAATCAACAGAAGATCTCTGGGGAATGTCTGTAAAAGTCTGTAGGTCTATTATCGAAACCATTGCGCCCTATTTAGCTTACATATTTAATACCAGTGTAGACCAAGGAGTCTTTCCGGATCTCATGAAACACAGTAAAGTAGTTCCATTGTTCAAATCCGGTGATAGTAAAGAACCCAACAATTATAGGCCTGTGTCAATTCTGCCAGTTCTCAGTAAGGTGTTTGAAAAGTTGATGCTCAATCAAATGTTACGTCACTTTAATAAAAATTCCATCTTTCATAAACAACAGTACGGTTTCACCAAAGGGCGTTGTACTACTGACGCCGGTGTCACCCTAATAAAGAACATTTTTAAGGCCTGGGAAGAAGCACAAGATGCCATTGGAATCTTTTGCGACCTCTCGAAGGCGTTCGATTGTGTAGACCATGAGACACTTCTGCTGAAACTAGAACACTATGGGATTAGGAATACAGCTCTTGATTTACTTAGATCGTACCTGAAAGATAGAAAGGTTAAAGTTCAGATAAACGGCGTAAACTCATTAGGGTCTGAAATGGCAATGGGCGTTCCTCAAGGTTCGATATTGGGTCCATTCCTCTTTTTAGTTTACATTAATGATTTACCCCAAATACTTCAAAATCAACCGAAGATGGTGTTATTTGCAGATGACACATCATTAATCTTTAAAATAAGCCGACAATCACAAAATCTTGACGACGTGAATAGCTCTATTCTGCAAGTCCAAGATTGGTTTACGGTAAATAATCTGGTACTTAATAAAAAAAAAACCAAATGCATTAGATTTAAATTACCTAATGTTAAAAGTAGCGAATGTGACATCATATTGAATGGAGAAAAACTGGAATTTATTAATCAAACGGTTTTCCTGGGAATCACGCTAGACGAGAAATTACAATGGGGACCTCATATAACATCTCTTGCGGGGCGGTTAAGCTCGGCCGCTTATGCTGTTAGAAAGATAAGACAGTTAACAGACGTAGAAACCGCGCGTTTGGTCTATTTTAGCTACTTCCACAGCATTATGTCATATGGCATTTTACTGTGGGGTCGGGCTGCTGACATTGAATCCATCTTTATTTTGCAAAAGAGAGCTGTCAGAGCCATTTATAATCTACGTCGCCGCGAATCTCTCAGGGAACTTTTTAAAAGGATTAATATTATGACGGTACCTTGCCAATTCATTTATGAAAATATTATGTATGTAAGGAAAAATCCACATCTCTTTAATAAAATAAGTGATAGACATAATTTTAATACTAGAAATAAAGATAAACTAGATCAACCATTTTTCAGGTTATCTAAAGTACATACATCTTTTATGGGGTACTGTGTTAAATGTTACAACAAAATACCTTGTGACATATTGCAATTAAATGAAAGAAAATTTAAAACTCATATAAAAAATACACTTTGTAAACAAGCATATTACAAATTAGAGGATTATATCCAAGATAAGAGTGCTTGGAAACATGCTGGTCCTGCTCCATAGGACAATTTAGAATCAAGACAAAATCAAACTGGTTGCTAATTTAATTGTAAAATTTATTACTTTGTGTTTTAAGTATGACATTGATTTTACATTCTGTGATTACTTCCTTACACACTGACTTATTAATTGTAACATTTTAGGAAAATCGTCTACTTTTACAATGTTTGTAAATATGTGAGAACCATGTATCTGTCACAAATTAAATTATCTATCGTTGCTTCATTTTTAATTTTTTTACCTATTGTGGTATAGTAATTTTATTCTAGGTGCATCGTCTTCACATATAATAATTATTTAACAAATGTACGTACATATACAAACAATATTGTAAAACATTTTAAAAGAGTAACGGTGGAGTTTCTTGCCCATTCTTCTCCATACGAAAACTACCTTTTGGAAGGGGCGACTAGAATCAATTTTATTATTTTGTAATTTTTGACGTTCAAAAGTGCCATACATGTGCCTATTTGAAATAAATGATTTGACTTTGACTTTGACTTTGACTGGTGGTAGGCCGCCCGGGGTAGTAAGTTCGATTTACATCTGTTTTTTTAAACTCTTTTTGTAAAACGATTTTTTTTTTGGTTTGTGTATGTAATAGTTCATAGAATTTATTAATTCACAAAAAATGGAAAACTTCGTAAGCTATGGGAAACTACTAAGTTACAAGTACTTTACAGTCACAAAACATTCTAGGTTGTATTCTGATCATTTTAGAGCAAAAGACTGTAGGAATAAAATGTTTTTTTTTACAGATTTTGACAGCAGATTTGTCCAAGCGATTTTAAAATATGTATGTGTGTGGATCTTCTGGAATCGCTGCCACACTGCTTCATGGTGGCAAAACAGCGCACGTCATGTTTAAGATTCCCATCGATTTAGAGAGCAACGAAACGCCTGTTTGTGGTGTGTCACGCAACAGTAACAAGGGATGTGTGCTTAGGGGATTGCGCTTCGTCGTATGAGATGAATGCATTATGGCAAAAAGGAAAGCAGTGGAAACTGTAAACAGAACCCTGCAGGACATCCGCAGAAACCAAGATATGATGGGTGGTGTCACAGTTTTGACAAAAAAAGTGAATACTTAGTTGAAAAGGTCGACTCTATGGTCGAGAGTTCATAAACTGCGCTTGACCATC
Source organism: Agrochola lychnidis (assembly GCA_963680765.1). Classification (NCBI taxonomy): domain Eukaryota; kingdom Metazoa; phylum Arthropoda; class Insecta; order Lepidoptera; family Noctuidae; genus Agrochola; species Agrochola lychnidis. The sequence goes on along the minus strand of OY796869.1, from coordinate 13,462,167 downwards.
GTCATACGACCTCGGCTTGGCGGTAATTCAAATGCTCAAGTATTCTCCGATGTTCTTCTAAAAGTTGGTGAAAGCACTCTACCAGAGACTCTTGGTAGAGTAGATCCCACTTTAGAAGATCTTATTCGTCTGATATACGAGGATATCAGTCAAATACCGTACCAAGAGAATTCTTAGGCGTGTTTCCGTTTTAACTCCGAAGATGATCAAGCTGCAGCGATCAACCACAGTATTCTCTCACAAATTGAAGGGAGTGAAGTGATATACACCTCCATTAATACTGATGTGGAGGAAGATGATGCCAAATATCACCCCGTAGAATTTCTCAATTCACAAATGGCAAGTGGACTTCCGGTTGTATATCTGTGTAACGGAAACCAGCTCAAAGTCATGTCTTTGCAGAAAAACGTCATCGAGGTGGAAATTCTAACAGGTTGTGGCGATGGTGAGACAGTGTTTATAGCGCGTATAAAGTACAAATTCCCCATAATTACCAGTTAAAGCGCGTGCAGTTCTCTGGGAGTGTATGCTTTGCGATCAACAAGTCACAGGGGCCGACACTGAAGGCTGAAGGCTGCGGGTGTCGACCTCAGGATAAGCTGCTTCTCACACGGACAACTGTTACGTCGCTTGCTCCCGAGTCACCATTCCTGACTCTCTGTATATTTTGGCTGCTGAGAATAAAACTACAAACGTAGTATACAGGGAAGTTTTATAAAAATATGGCTATTATTGTAGTATATTGTGATGTCTTACGATTTCCATGCGAACGAAGTCGCGGGCAGAAGCTAGTTAAGCAATAAATAAGAATAATAGACTACTTAAAATGTAAAAAAACTACTGACAAAATAGTTGATTTTAAGTTATGTTTACATTAATTATTTTATTTTAAATATTGGTTGGTATTGAGGTTATAGCTTAAGTATTCATTTTCTTTACGAAAAGAAGATTGAAACTAAACCTCAAATTTTTAATCCTAAAATAATAATCTACGTCGCCGCGAATCTCTCAGGGAACTTTTTAAAAGGATTAATATTATGACGGTACCTTGCCAATTCATTTATGAAAATATTATGTATGTAAGGAAAAATCCACATCTCTTTAATAAAATAAGTGATAGACACAATTTTAATATTAGAAATAAAGATAAACTAGATCAACCATTTTTCAGATTATCTAAAGTACATACATCTTTTTATGGGGTACTGTGTTAAATGTTACAACAAAATATCTTGTGACATATTGCAATTAAATGAAAGAAAATTTAAAACTCATATTAAAAGTACACTTTGTAAACAAGCATATTACAAATTAGAGAATTTATTATATCCAAAATAACAGTGCTTGGAAACATGCTGGTCCTGCTCCATAGGACAATTTAGAATCAAGACAAAATCAAACTGGTTGCTAATTTAATTATTTTATTATTTTGTGTTTTATGACATTGATTTTACATTCTGTGATTAATTCCTCACACACTGACTTATAAATTACAAAATTTTAGGAAAATCGTCTACTTTTAGTGTTTGTAAATATGTGAGCACCATGTATCTATCACATATTAAATTATCTGTCGTTGCTTCATTTTTAATTCTTTTTACCTATTGTGGTATACTAATTTTATTCTAGGTGCATCATCTTCACACATAATAATTATTTAACTAATGTACGTACATATACAAACAATTGTAAATCATTTTAAAAGAGTAACAGTGGAGTTTCTTGCCCATTCTTCTTCATACGAAAACTAACTTTTGGAAGGGGCGACTAGAATCAATTTTATTATTATGTAATTTTTGACGTTCAAAAATGCCATTCATGGGCCTATTTGAAATAAATGATTTGACTTTGACTTTGAATAATATTACTAAAATAATATTAAACATTTTCGGTCTATCTGCAAGAAATACGACAAACACCATATTGAAACGTGCTTAAAAAATACGTTACCATAAATTCATGCAATAACGAATCTGTTGTTTATTAAGTTGGTACGGTCAATATTTTAAGGTCAAAAACGGTTTTCTAGCTGGTTTTCAGTGATGCAAGCCTTCAGAGTGCACGGCGAACGGTTCATAATGACGTGGTTTTAATAATTCAGCAAAATATCTCATTGGTATGAAACCATTTGTTTCATATTCATTCACCATTTGGATAATTGTAATGATTTAAATATAGATTGCATGTGTGATGTTTCTTGTATATTTAGTTATAGAAATTCAGACACGATGTAAAAATTGTTAATGAATAAATTAATTGAATTGAATTGACGTCACTGCTACTCGATAATAAGCCTCTTCCTCTATCTCTTAACCCTCACAGTATTTCTCTAGAACAAAGAATAACATTGCATTTATTACACATAATACCTAATTATTTATTGTTCACTAATCAAATTAAACCTCATAATGAATTTAAAACTTTAAAGGCATCTTCTGTCTCAACAATACCTGTGTTCTATCAACAATACTCTTGATTAAGATTTATGTTTAGTAAAATATGAAATATTTAAATGATAACACTCACACTTAGTCCGGTTTCATTGGATATTTGTGTAAATAACATTCACTTTTACGCAGCGCAATATTATTCTCTGATCTCATGTGATCTCCCTTCAATATTTATATCTGTTGCTTTTTGAAAATAATAACCACAACACTGCGCTAAATACACGTCACCGACATTATCCACGAACCAACAAAGTTCTATTACTTAAGTGGATACTCGTAACGAACTGCATCTACCCCACAGAAATCGAAATAATTGACTTAGTTTTCTGTGGTCTACCTGCTAAACTTTAATATTTATGTGAACAAGACGAATGAAACAAAAAAAGGAATGATTATCGAACTAGTCATTGGTTGCAGAAAAAGTGAGTGTGTGTGTGTAATGTGCGTGCCTACAGTATTGTAACAACTTATAGAAGAAGGTCGTAAGTCAAACCGAAGCGTCAGTCCATTGCTTTGTGAGATTGCCAATGGACTTTTGGTCGGTACTGTACCTAAATTAGTTAAATAATTATATATTATCTGAAGACGACGCACCTAAAATGAAATTACTATACCTACCAATAGGTAAAAGGAATTAAAATGAAGCAACGACAAATAATTATATGATAGAAACATGGTGCTCACATTTTTACTTTAAAGTTGGAAAAGTATTTTATTTTCCAAGAGACGGAACCATTAGTGCTGCAACTGCGAGCCCTTCGCCGGTATATTTTCCTCTTGCAGACGGTTCTAACGACGAACAAACAAAGACGCCACGTCAAGGTTATAAGTTGCGCAATCCGGAACACATGTAATTAAATATCTCTGTTCTAATGGCGAACAAACAAATCTTTTAACTTTGACGAGGCGTTTACGTCTAAGTTAAAAAACTGTTCAAGTACCTAATTAATTATTTTTATTAATTATTCTCTAGTTCTAGTTTTGTTATTGTTAAAATTCTACCTACTTTGTTAAAATTATATTATTAACAGGCAGATTTGGACTAGTAATTAGCGTGAAAAAGACCCAAATCCTGAAGTAGCTTCCAAGGGGATGTGACGCTGACAGCTCAACTGTTAACCTGCATTCTGAGCCATTGGAAGAGGTTTGTGGAGGTAGGCACTTCAAATATCTAGGAAGTCAAGTCTGCAACGACAATAGGGTAGCGTCTGAAATGCCAGCACGGATTGCTAAAGCAACCGCTACCTTTGGAAACTTTACTAAACGTGTGTGGACCTCTCACGACCTGAAACTGCAAACTAAGATATGCGTTTATAAGGCCTTAGCCACGCCACAATTGCGGCAATAAGTCCCCTCTTTGAGGAGTAGCTTGAGAGGCGCCACGGCGCCCTCACCTTCCGCCTGACGCAGGTCCTCACCGGATACGGCTGCTTCGGGAGGTTCTTGTTCAGGATAAGGCGGGAGGAAACGCCCGGGTGGCACCATTGTGTGGATTGCCCGGAGGACACGGTGGAGCATACGGTGGAGGTCTGCCCGGCTTGGGCGGAGCATCGTCGTGTCCTGGTGGAGGCGATCGGCGGCGGTGATCTCTCGCGTCCGGCCCTGGTTCAGGCCATGGTACGGAGTGAGAGGAAATGGCAGGCCGTCACCTCCTTCTGCGAAGCGGTTATGCTCGCGAAAGAGGAGGCGGAACGCGTGAGGGAGAGGCAAATTTCGCGCCCTCACGCCCCTAATCGCCGCAAGAGGAGACGCCCGGGGCGGGAATCGCGAGCCGATTTCCGGCCACCGTAGGCGCGGGCTTGCTGACGGTGAGCAATGGGTAGCTCGCCGTATCATTTTGATAAAGACCAAGCCCGGGTCAACGGCGCGTTGAGTTCCACGCGCGCCTCAAAGAGATGTCAGCAGAATTGACGGGGTCCGCTAGGGCCAATGCCTGCCGGGGCTGCGAATATAGGCCGAAAGAGAAATCGTGGCCCCCGGCAACAGGGCAACCGAAGGAACACGGGTGGGTTTTAGTGAGTAAGAGTCTGACACGCCCTCCCGTTCCACCTACAGTGGGAGAAATTATTTGATAATTTCCCACCCAAAAAAAAGGCCTTAGTTCTGCCAATACTCACCTACGCCGCAAAAACCTGGTGTCTCTATAGAGGTGATATTAAAAGGCTTGACACTTTCCACTTGTCTATCCTGCGCATAAAATGGCAGGATCGTGTTCCCAACTCGGAGGTGCTTAGGTGCACTGGAATGATGGGTATGAAGACGATTTAGATTAAGATCCAACTAAGATGGTGTGGTCATGTACAGCGCATGGATTCGAGTAGACTACCTAAAACCACTTTCTACTCAGAACTCGCCCAAGGAAAACGTGCACAGGGCGGGCAATACCTGCGCTACAAAGACTACCTTAAACGTCACCTTACGACCTGTGGCATACCTGTTGATCGCTGGCAGGAGCTTGCTCGAAATCCAGAAAGGTGGCGCACCTCAATCCACAAAGCAAGCGGATGCTTTGAAACAAGTCGTTTTGAAGACCAAGACAAGAAGCGTTAAATACGCAAAAGTTGCCCAAAGCCGTACGTACACATACAACGATGCTGATCAGCTCTTCTGTTCACGGTGTGACTGGGTTTTCAAGATCAAATTTGATTTTGCTAGTCATCAGAGAGCTCACGAAAGGAAAGAAAATTAGTCTGGGTCGCTGTCACCGGATACGGTGAAGAGGACTATATATATGTGGATGAGGGAGGTCTTCTGTCACAGGTATATCCATACTTAAAAGAAGGCCTCTGCAATTTATTTGTTAAAACCTGTTGATTATGAAATGAAATAATAGTAGTTTATGAAACTGTTGCATAATAAGGGGTATTAAAACATGAGTGTGTGTTTATATCGTATCACACGAATGTTTTAATACCTAGTTATGTGCAGTTTCATACATTACATTATCTACTCTCAAACATTGGGATTGAAACAAATCTATACATATAATAAAATCGTAGCGAAGTCAAAACTGTACATTGAATATTTTTGAAAAAAAGTAATTGCTACGAGGTCTAGGATCGATTCTAATGCCGAAAATATTTTTTTTAGAATTTTTGTCTGTTTGTCTGTTTGTCTGTATGTATGTTCCAGCATGGCGCAAATTCTACCGGACAGATTCTGTTAAAATTTTGCATAGATATTCCCTGTGTGTCTGGTCAAACTATAGGGTATAAACTATCACGCTATTTGCTATGGGGGATGAGCAATATTACATCATGTTCGTATTTTTCTCTGCAAATTGTAAAAGGACGCGCCAAAAGGTTGGGATATTGTAGATAGGTAGTTACCGATTTAACTTTTTAAATGATTATCATCACGCTACCTTTTATATAGGAACGGCTATTTTAGCTAACTTTCAACAAAGCGAATAAGTAAGCGGTTGGACGAATGATTTGAAGTCCTGAGGGCCTACCACCAGCTCAAAAGCAGTATTATTTTAATATTACTTTAGTTTACTTCAGTGTGGGAAAGAGATGAAGCTCTACAGGATGTATAGCTCCATCTCTTTCTCCCACTGAAGTAACATTAAAATAATACTGCTTTATGAGCTGGTGGTAGGCCGCCCGGGGTAGTAAGTTCGATTTACATCTGTTGTTTTAAACTCTTTTTGTAAAACGATTTTTTTTTTTGGATTGTGTATGTAATAGTTCATAGAATGTATTAATTCACAAAAAATGGAAAACTTCGTAAGCTATGGGAAACTACTAAGTTACAAGTACTTTACAGTCACAAAACATTCAAGGTTGTATTCTGATCATTTTAGAGCAAAAGACTGTAGGAATAAAATGTTTTTTTTACAGATTTTGGCAGCAGATTTGTCCTAGCGATTTTAAAATATGTATGTGTGTGGATCTTCTGGAATCGCTGCCACACTGCTTCCTGGTGGCAAAACAGCGCACGTTATGTTTAAGATTCCCATCGATTTAGAGAGCAACGAAACGCCTGTTTGTGGGGTGTCACGCAACAGTAACAAGGGATGTGTGCTTAGGGGATTGCGCTTCGTCGTATGGGATGAATGCACTATAGCAAAAAGGAAAGCAGTGGAAACTGTAAACAGAACCCTGCAAGACATCCGCAGAAACCAAGATATGATGGGTGGTGTCACAGTTTTGACAAAAAAAGTGAATACTTCGTTGAAAAGGTCGACTCTATGGTCGAGAGTTCATAAACTGCGCTTGACCATCATCATACGAGCTCGGCTTGGCGGTAATTCAAATGCTCAAGTATTCTCCGATGTTCTTCTAAAAGTTGGTGAAAGCACTCTACCAGAGACTCTTGGTAGAGTAGATCCCACTTTAGAAGATCTTATTCGTCTGATATACGAGGATATCAGTCAAATACCGTACCAAGAGAATTCTTAGGCGTGTTTCCGTTTTAACTCCGAAGATGATCAAGCTGCAGCGATCAACCACAGTATTCTCTCACAAATTGAAGGGAGTGAAGTGATATACACCTCCATTAATACTGATGTGGAGGAAGATGATGCCAAATATCACCCCGTAGAATTTCTCAATTCACAAATGGCAAGTGGACTTCCGGTTGTATATCTGTGTAACGGAAACCAGCTCAAAGTCATGTCTTTGCAGAGAAACGTCATCGAGGTGGAAATTCTAACAGGTTGTGGCGATGGTGAGACAGTGTTTATAGCGCGTATAAAGTACAAATTCCCCATAATTACCAGTTAAAGCGCGTGCAGTTCTCTGGGAGTGTATGCTTTGCGATCAACAAGTCACAGGGGCCGACACTGAAGGCTGAAGGCTGCGGGTGTCGACCTCAGGATAAGCTGCTTCTCACACGGACAACTGTTACGTCGCTTGCTCCCGAGTCACCATTCCTGACTCTCTGTATATTTTGGCTGCTGAGAATAAAACTACAAACGTAGTATACAGGGAAGTTTTATAAAAATATGGCTATTATTGTAGTATATTGTGATGTCTTACGATTTCCATGCGAACGAAGTCGCGGGCAGAAGCTAGTAATATTAATATTATAAATGCGAAAGTTTGTGAGGATGGATGCATGTTTGTTACTCTTTCACGTAAAAACTGCTGAACAGATTTAGATGAAAATTGGCACACACATAGTATATAACCTGAATTAACACATAGAATACTTTTTATCCCGATATTCCCACGAGATCGAGATTTATGCGGGTGAAACCGCGGGGCGCTGCTAGTACTAAATAAAAGATCAAAGTTAAAGATCAAGAATAAATTTAAAAATCCCACGAAATTCAGTAAGTACTACAAAACAAATGAATGTCGCCTGCACCAGCACATCACCGCACATGCGCTACAGCGGGTGCTGCTGTCCCCCACCAAAAGTTGATGGAAACTCTTTGGTGATATTAACTTCTTGGATTAGCGCTGTATCGTAATAGAAAAAAAATTGTTTTATAGTATTATTTTGTTAGAGAAAAAGTGTTATAATATGATTCTCTTTTTAAATTTCGGTATTCTGTTTATAAAGTATGTTAATATAAACTCGTTTTGAAGTTCATAATTCGAATATTACGCTATGAGAGTAGATAAACTTATTTATGGCACAGTGGACTGGCTTTAATGGGTTTTCTTGTAATCTATAAGTAAAGACTTATTTTCTGTATTTTTTCATACCTATGGGTGGTAAATTTTCATCTATTAAAATGCAACCGGTCTTCGGTCTTCGGGGTTTTCAGTTGAACTCGACTCAGTACTTACTAACTACATCATTGTACGCTTTTATAATTTCTGACGTGACAATATTACTGTGGACATCCACATCCTTAAAATGTATGGAATAACGTTATAACGTTATCGCGGACGAAAATTTAAAAGCGTCCTCAAATATTTCCATTTATTTCACTTCCCTGTGTTATCGTGATACCGCCATGCCGTTGACATCCACGATCATAACGCCACGTTAGCCTAATCCTAACTAATATTATAAATGCGAAAGTGAGTTTGTTTGTTACACTTTAACGCTAAAACGGCTGAACCGATTTGGATGAAATTTAGAAAGTGGGTAGACCACGACTTTTTTTTTGGGTGGGAAATCATCAAATAATTTCTCCCGCTCTGGGCGGAGCGGGAGGGCGTGTCAGACTCTTACTGACTAAAACCCACCCGTGTTCCTTCAGTTGCCGTGTTGCCAGGGGGGCCACGATTTCCCTATCGGTTTTCTTCGAACCCCCGAGTAGACCATGACCTGGGTTAGGACATAGGATATTTTTTATTCGAATATTCCCACAGGATCGAGACTTATGTGGGTGAAACCACGGGGTGCAGCTAGAATTAATATTATAAATGCGAAAATGAGTTTGTTTGTTGCGCTTTCACACTAATATCTATCGTGCGACTCTCGAGGACCCGCGCGAGAGACGAGACAGCGCGGTATAGCGATGGACATCTTTCGGTGTAAAAGGGTAAGCGTGATTTCAATTCTCGCTCATCCCGTCCACGCCTCGCCTCGCCGGTATAAAACCACCTTTACGTAGTTAATGGCGGTAGGCATTACAAATTAATGGTATTAATAATATCAAAATGCATAATTAGTATTCAAAGGCATTTAGAATCATATAAACCTGTTTACTAATTTTTTTAAACCGGACAAGTTGCTCGGCTGCTCGAATTTCCAAATCCGGATTGAAGGACAAACTTAACTTTTCTATAGAAAAATAACTTTTAGTAGAGAAGAGAGTACCGATTTGAATGAAAAATAGACTAAATGTGACTTCACGACAAGGCCTATGAATGTTTGATCACAGATTGAAAAACAAACAACTTTGCAGTTCATATTTAGGGTGACTATACTCCGTTTGTACAGTCCGTTCAACCGATTTTGACTTTTATTGCGTTGGTAGCATGACAAATGGCAGCTGCAGTAAACAGTTGGTATTGTAACCACTTTTTTGCTTTTAATGCCATCCTTATATACTTACGGTATAGAAGTCAGAATCGGTTGAACGGACTGTAACAAAGGTTTGTTTAAATGTCTAATCTTATTTCAAACGGAGTATAGTAATTAAGGACCGATATTTAAACACATGAGTTTACTCATCGTTATAAACAAATTTTAACATGGAACCAAACCAGAAATCGCGAAAAAATTATCAGCTGTTCCATACATTTTGACGAGTTTTGTGAACATAGTTGTAGGAATAAGCTATTTTTTTTTTTCGCGATTTCGGATGTGGTCCCTAAGCAAAAGTTGTTTATAATTATGAGTCACGAGAGAACACGTGTTTAAGTATCGGTCACTAATTAGCAGTCACCCTATAAAACTATAAATGACCATTTATCGGGTTTTCCTCTTTACTTGACCTTGCTTCTCGCCAAACTTCATGCTGTTCGGCCAACGGAAAGTACCAAATAGACTGATTTATTTGCGAGTGTCAAAATATGCGGTATAAGAGGCTGTTTTTTTTATTGCGTTGACTTGGAAGTTTGATTCTCATAACAGATCCAAGGGACCGTAGATCTAAGTTTTTGATATCAATTTCAACTTGATGTCTCCACGCGTTCTTGAGAAAAAGGGTCTTGACAGACAATGAAGTCATCATTTACAAGTTTCAATTTTTCTTAGAGGTACGAATAAAACATTTATTATCTGCCTTTTCATGCCATAATGGCTGAACGGATTTAGATGAATTGGCTAATGCCATTGCTAAAGGATAGGCTATGACTTGGGTTAGGACAAAGATACTCTGAATCTCGGTAGTACGTTCCTGTGGGATATTTTCCGACCTTTACGCGGGTCATATTCTGACAAATTAATGATTATGATTATGACCGTGATTATGATTATGAGGCTTGTTTTGGCCTCCACGCGCTCTAATTTTTGCACTGTCTCGCTCCCGTCAAGACCATTATCATAAAATTTGCACGTCATGCAGTCGGTCTCGCTCGCTTCCTTCGGAACCACAGTAGCTGTTTGGGCCTCCACATGCCCACAATACAAGGATAACACAGTGACAGATCACTGTGTTATCCTTGCATGACAGAGAAGTATGGCACCAAGAAATAAATAACCTCATAAATATACTGGTAAACAGTAGTTTTGTTTTATGAAGTTTCATACCTGAGTTTCACGCTGATTTCAAATCTGTTGTCGGTTTTTTAGGGTTCCGTAGTAAACAAGGAACCCTTATAGTTTCGTCATGTCCATCTGTCTGTCTGTCTGTCTGTCTGTCCGAGGTCTAGCTCCAAGACCCTTTATACTAGAAAGCTGTAATTTGGCATAGGTATACATATTAATTACGTCGACAAAGTGGTAAAACAAAATTATGAAAAACATTTTTTTTAGGGTACCTCTCATACACGTAAAGTGGTGATGTTTTATTTTTTATTTTTTTAACCCATGGTGAGGGGTATCATTGAAAAGGTCCTTTAAAAACATTATGGGTTTGTAAAAACTATTTTTGGATCTAGGGATCCGTTTGCGAAATATTAAGCTTTAAAGTGCTAATTTTTGTTAGTGTCAAGTGCCCCCCCCCCCCCTGCCGGCTAAATGGTTGGTTTTGGGTGTGTGAAAAAAAATTACAACAGTAGTTTATATAACAAAATTAAAAGAAAAACTATCACCTCTAAGTAGGCTTTACAAGTTAACGAGTAATAATCGACCAACTTAACTTTGCAGTTGCAACAACATGTTTTTCCATACATTCCGTATGGGAAAACATATTTTTCAACTACAAAGTTAAGTTTGTTTTTGGGATAAATTCATCCCAACTACGGAACCCTTCATTGTGCGTGGTCCGACACGCACTTGGCCGGTTTTCTCTAGCAGCGTTTTTGAAATATTATTACATTTTTAGCGAAAAATACTCGAATTATTAAATGAAAAAAATTGTTTCTCTAACCTAACATGAAAAAAAGCGGCCAAGTGCGAGTCGTACTCGCCCATGAAGGGTTCCGTAGCAGCAAGTAACATTGAATGAAAGGTAAATTGCGGTTTACGATTTATGACGTATTAAAAAAAAACTACTTGCTAGATCTCGTTCAAACCAATTTTCGGTGGAAGTTTACATAGTAATGTACATTATATTTTTTTTTTTAGTTTTATCATTCTCTTATTTTAGAAGTTACAGGGGGGGGACACATTTTACCACTTTGGAAGTGTCTCTCGCGCAAACTATTCAGTTTAGAAAAAAATGATATTAGAAACCTCAATATCATTTTTGAAGACCTATCCATAGATACCCCACACGTATGGGATTAATGAAAAAATTTTTTTTGAGTTTCAGTTCTAAGTATGGGGAACTCCAAAATTATTTGTTTTTTTTTTATATTTGTGTGAAAATCTTAATGCGGTTTACAGAATACATCTACTTACCAAGTTTCAACAGCATAGCTCTTATAGTTTCGGAAAAAAGTGGCTGTGACATACGGACGGACAGACAGACAGACAGACAGACATGACGAATCTATAAGGGTTCCGTTTTTTGCCTTTGGCAACGGAACCCTAAAAAACTTTCTTTTATAAGATTTTCTTGCATGAAAGCATGGAGCATCGTCGTGTCCTCGTAGAGGCGATCGGCGGCGGTGATCTCTCGCGTCCGGCTCTGGTTCAGGCCATGGTATGGAGCGAGAGGAAATGGCAGGCCGTCACCTCCTTCTGCGAAGCGGTAATGCTCGCGAAGAAGGAGGCGGAACGCATGAGGGAGAGGCAAACTTCGCGCCCTCACGCCCCAAACCGCCGCAATAGGAGGAGACGCCCGGAGCGGGAATCGCGAGCCGATTTCCGGCCACCGTAGGCGCGGGCTTGCGGACGGTGAGCAATGGGTAGCTCGGCGTCCGATAAGGACCAAGCCCGGGTCGACGGCGCGTTGTGTTCCACGCGCGCCTCAAAGACATGTCAGCAGAATTGATGGGGTCCGCTAGGGCCAGTGCCTGCCGGGGGTTTGAAGAAAACCGATAGGGAAATCGTGGCCCCCGGCAACAGGGCAACCGAAGGAACACGGGTGGGTTTTAGTCAGTAGGAGTCTGACACGCCCTCCCGTTCCACCCACAGTGGGAGAAGTTATTTGATAATTTCCCACCCAGAAAAAAAAAAAAAAAGGCTGATACGGAGAATGAAATGTAATGAAATGAAATTGTTTATTCTGTAAATAGGATATCGGAATCACTTTTACACGTCATATAAAAAATATTAAAAATAAGCTAGATGAGTTCGGCTTTTCCTATCTGACTACTCTGAGAAGAAAGGCCGAAACAAACTCAGAGGTCGCAGTCTCTTTTAAAGTCCAGACATAATCTTGGTCAGGCCATATGAGGACCATGTAGATTAGTGTCTGAAAAGGTCTTTTGAGGAAAGAACCACACAGATTTGAGTGGACCTGTCCAGTCAGTGCAAGCATTTGTCAGTAATCGTGGAGCTCAACTTAGAACTTAAGGAGCTCAACTCGACGAGCAATACCAAAGAAAGGACATTTGGGTAGGCCGCAAAAACTACTCAAACTGCCAGACCATCACTAAAACTAGAAGAGAAATAAGAATAAAAATAATATCCACATAGTCCTCACATTCACAATAGTTAAAATAATATAATACTTTAAAAGTAATCATGTCATTTTGAATATAATTTTCAACAATGTCAACGTGTTTATAAAACTGGTATATGTTGATTTTACATAATAATTAAAATGTCTAGTTCTATGGTTTTATCACAAGGCTTAGCAGAGCTAGCAGTTCAATCCCAAGCTTTTTTATCTTCTAAATAATCTGAAATTGTATAGTACCCTTTTTTACAAAGTTTGGTTTTAATACAGATTTTAAATCGTTTAATGGATAAGTTTCGAATGTCAATGGGGAGTTTGTTGTAAAAGCGTATACATTGACCCATGAATGAATTGCCTACTTTGTGGAGACGTGTGCGATGTACAGCAAGGTTGTGTTTATTCCTGGTATTTAAACTATGAATATCGGACATTTTCTTAAAATTTGATATATTTTTGTGTACATCGTCTTATGTAATTTTGACGTTCGAAAAGTGCTGATTCTCAGCCTAGTTCGAATAAATGACTTTTGAATTTTGAATTCATACAATAGGTTTTCAAAAATATATTGTGAGGCTACAGTCAGAATATTTATTTCTTTGAATTTTTCTCTAAGGAAATAAAATGATAATCGACATTACGCAACTTAGAGTATGATTGACTTTAACTAACTTCTAATTTTGAAATGATATCTCTATTTTGATACTTAGGCGTGTTGCACTAAAACATTTCGAACAATATATATATTTTTTTTTTCATAGCTAACAGTCATCTTTCTACGTCCATTATTTAATGAGCAATCGACGGAAACATGTTTTAATTTTTCCAGAAAACTTGCGTTTTTGTAGTTTTCATTTTATTCTCCGGGACGGCGATAATTTGTTGAGTTACCGCTATTTGGATGACGGACGCAGGTTGCTATAAAAAAATAAATATCTTGTGTAATCTTGTGTGACTTCTCCCCAGTATAAATTCAAGATTGCGACTATAATCCTCGCAGATCGTCGCTAGGATCGCAAAATGTCTGTTACCGTGCTGTTAGTGATATTTATATGCGCAGTGATAGCCGCATGGTCGTGGTTGAGACGGTCTCCCAATGCGCCTGCTGAGTTTCCTGGGGCACTACCAATCATTGGACATTCACACAAGTTCTTAGGAGATCGAAAACGTGAGTGAAAATGATTTTTTTAAACACCCTCGTTTCGAATGCGTTGTCTGAATTGATGTGTACCGAATGATTGACTGTTGCGTCATGGGTAGTGGATTTCGTCTTCAGCTTCTGGTCAGAAAAAACTGAAAGACCATCTTGTTGTTTTAATTAGTAAAATTCTGCCATTCCTGGATGTGCTCCGCCCTAAGCCAGGGAGCGACGTATCCGTTACACGTTGTCAAGAAGTGATGATAAACAGTTTTTCCCGCATAATCATGATGATTATTATCCCTTGTCTCCAAGTTAGCGGTTTATTTATAAAATTCTTGACGATTATACGAATATATGGGAAATATTTAACTGCGCGTCAAACAAATTTTTAAACTTGAAACGACCTTGGACCCTTTTTAAGGTTCTGTAGTAAACAAGGAACCCTTATAGTTTTGCCATGTCCATCTGTCTATCTGTCCGCGGCTTAGCTCAAAGACTCTTAGTACTAGAAAGCTGTAATTTGGCATGAGTATACATATTAATCACGCCGTAAAGTGGGGATGTTTTTTTTTTCTTTCCTATCTCATAGTGTGGGATATCGTTGGAAAGGTCGTTCAAAAATATTGTGAGTTTGTGTTAAGGGGGAAGCGTCAGGGTAGCCCGCAAAATTCAAATTTTCTTACGTTTTTTGCATTTTGCAGGTCATAGTCAGGTTTTATGTTGATTAAAATATGATTCGCGGTCGAAACGAATATGGCTTTACTCAATTATAATCATTACAATCAGCAATACAACTCCATAAGTTAGCAAAGGTGTCAAATGTCATAATTTAATGAAAACATGACATTTGACACCTTTATCTTCTTCTGTGCTTTCCGCGTCCAGCGGATTCCTGCGGCCTTCACAAGGTCATCGGTCCATCTTGTGGGAGGCCTTCCAACGCTACGTCTTCCGGTACGTGGTCGCCACTCCAGAACCTTTCGACCCCATCGGCCATCCTTTCTGCGAGCAATGTGCCCTGCCCATTGCCACTTAAGTTTGGCAATTCTTCGGGCTATGTCGGTTACCTTGGTTCTCCTGCGGATCTCTTCATTTGATAATAATTATAATTTAATTTTAATTTAATTTGGTAATGATTATAATTGGGTAAAGCCATATTTTTGACGACCGCGAATCATATTTTAATTAACATAAAACCTGACACTGTAAAAAACGTAAGAAAATTTTAATTTCGCGGGCTACCCTGACGCTTCCCCCTTAACCATTTTTGGATTCAAGGGTCCATTTGGATGCCATAGTTCTAAAAGTCACTAAATCCATTTTCTTTGTTTTGAGATAAGATCATTTAAAGTGCAAAAAAAATGTTTTTAGAACATTGCTGTATAAATAAATTAGGAAAAAATGAAACAATAGCTTAATGGGTAGGCTATAATTAAGATCATTAAGAACATTTTTTTTTTTTAATTATTATTATAATGATCAGTATTAAATACTTAACATGCTGGACTTATCGCAAAATTTGTGGAGCTAGGGACATATCATCTTAACTAATGACCATATTAAAGAATGAACAACCAAACAATAACAAAACTATAAACTTCTTTTATCTTTAGCATTAGCTGTTAATTTTAACACAATATTAAACCTTACCTACTTCTAATCTTCTAATTAGTTTAAATTTAAAACAGTGAAAATAAACGACCAGCTGTGTGACCAGAATATAGTTTAAAAATAGGGGCCGGGGGCCACGATTTCCCTATCGGTTTTCTTCGAACCCCCGGCAGGCATTGGCCTTAGCGGACCCCGTCAATTCTGCTGACATCTCTTTGAGGCGCGCGTGGAACACAACGCGCCGTCGACTCGGGCTTGGTTCTTATCAGAAGGCGAGCTACCCATTGCTCACCGTCCGCAAGCCCGCGCCTACGGTGGCCGGAAATCGGCTCGCGATTCCCGCCCCGGGCGTCTCCTCCTGCGGCGGTTAGGGGCATGAGGGCGCGAAATTTGCCTCTCCCTCATGCGTTCCGCATCCTCCTTCGCGAGCATTACCGTTTCGCAGAAGGAGGTGACGGCCTGCCATTTCCTCTCGCTCCGTACCATGGCCTGAACCAGGGCTGGACGCGAGAGATCACCGCCGCCGATCGCCTCTACGAGAACACGGCGTTGCTCCGCCCAAGCCGGGCAGACCTCCACCGTATGCTCCACCGTATCCTCAGGCCGATCTACGCAATGGTGACACCCGGGTGTTTCCTCCCGCCTTATCCTGGACAGGAACCTCCCGAAGCAGCCGTGTCCGGTGAGGACCTGCGGCAGGCGAGGAGTTGGAAGGTGAGGACGCCGTGGCGCCTCTCAAGCCACTCCTCAAAGAGGGGGTCTTATCGCCGCAATTGTGACGTGCCCAGTCTTTGTTGCCCTCATGGAGTTGCTTAATAAATCGCAAAGGCAGCATATCTGAATTCACTTCGAGAAAAAAGATAATAAATAAGGGAAGAGCTTAATTTGCTTATAATTTAATTTTTTATTTATTTTTCATTCACCCTCTAATCTACGCATTCTCTTTTAAATTTTCGTCACAACATCTTTAAAACCCCACCGTCGCCATTTTACAGTAGTTGGCAAACTCATTAGTCAATAGACCCAAATATCAATGCTATAACGACTAAGTTTTCTTATGAGAGCTAATCCTTTATGTGTGTCCAAACTGTCTCAATACACTTTTCTGAATCCTTAAAACTCCCATCCACTTTCACTACACAGGGCTTCCTAAAATTAACTTGCTAAGAAGTTTAAGATGTCTTCAACATCATTATCATTTCGGCTGATAATAATATGATGAAGGTATCTTACTTATTGACAAGTTAACCTTGGAAAACTTTAAAGAGTACAGTAAAACTTGATATCTTGCTTAGTGACCGAAACCCCGACCCTCGCGCGTATCTACGCTCGCACTCATCGACATTTGTATAAAACCACTCCACGCACTCAGAGCCGCATGCGGCTCGCAAGTCGCGGTTTTCCGACCACTGCCTTATCACATCATTCCTCAGCCTATAATTCTACGGCGATGCCCCGCTCAAGCCGGGCATACCTCCACCGTATGCTCCACCGTGTCCTCCGGGCGATCCACACAATGGTGACACCCGGGCGTTTCCTCCCGCCTTATCCGGAACAGGAACCTCCCGAAGCAACCGTGTCCGGTGAGAACTTGCATCAGGCGGAAGGTGAGGACGTCGTGGCGCCTCTCTAGCAACTCCTCAAAGAGAGGCCTTATCGCCGCAATTGTGATGTGCCCATTATTGCGTTGACTTGGAAGTTTGATTTTCGTTACAGTTCCAAGAGACCGTAGATCTAAGTTTTTGATATCAATTTCAACTTGATGCCTTCACGCGTTCCTCAGAAAAAGGGTCTTGACAGACAGCAAAGTCATCCTTTAAGGGTTTCAATGTTTCATTTTGAGGTACGGAACCGTATAACAGATTTATTATCAGTCGTTACCATTCATGCCGTAACGGCTGAACAGATTTAGATGAAAGGCATTATACATTCGGATAGACCATGATCTGGGTTAGGACATAGGATACTTTGAATCCCGGTAGCACGTTCCTGTGAGATATTTTTCGACATCCACGCGGGCGAAGCCGCGGGCAAAAGCTAGTCCTCCTATATATCTTGAAATAGACACACGTTTCGTAACTTAGCTTCACCGCTTGGCGACCTCGCACATCTATGGTGGAAAGGCAAGCTGCCATTCCAAGATTTAAAAAATATACGTAGTTCTCACCACAGTCTTGGTGAATTTGTTGTTGATTCGAGTAACTGCCTGACCTGTGGCTAGTTGCGAGTTGTGCCACAAAATTTAATTTTTAATTTACTATTTAGTAAATTAGTTAATGAAAAATTAAATTTGGCCACACATTGCTATTTAAATCGAAATCAGACAGAAAACTAATTATTTTGTGACGTGTAATGAGCTTTGTGCTAGGAAAAGTACATATAAATTATACAAAAACTCCTGCACTCAATGATAAACGAAATTAATTCTAAATCTAGGTTAAATGCACCATGATTGTGTTGCTTTTGTAGATGATGTTTTGGTTAGGGTGTGCAAATATAGGCATTTTGGTTATTCTCCTTTTCACTACTTTTCCTTACTTTTACTTTTTTAAAGATTGCTAATGAATTAAAAGTCAGCCTTTCTGGCAATATTATACTTAGGTTGGTACTGGACAACTGAGTTGAACCTAAACTATTTGTGTTTTTCAGATCTATGGAATTGTATACGAGACTTCCAAATGAGCTCATTACAAACAGGTGGTGTTAGCGAGATATGGATCTTCAATCATTCGATTTACGGTAAGTCCTCTCATGTATCAAGTACACTGCGCTATTATCACAGAGCGTTACGACCGAAATTCATGGCGCTAAAAGTGCAATGAGCACACAACTTTTTTTTCTCCTTTTTTTTAGGGTGCCACACCTCAAAAGGAAAAAAAACAGAACCCCTTAGGGTCACTCGTATGTCTGTCTGTCGGTCTGTTTGACTGTCCGTCTGTCTATCCGTCTGTCACAGCCAATTTGCTCCGAATCTAATAAACCGATTAAGTTCAAATTTGGTACACACATGTATTTCTGTGACCCAAACACGAACGTGCAACGGAAATAAATGAATTTTGAATATGGGGATCACTTTTGGGGGGCAAATTGGAAAAAAAAAAGTTTTACAAACTGTACCGGTGTAATATACCAAATGGAGAGCTTATTGTGATAATCATTTTTTTTTAAATTATTTTAAATTAAATTCATTTAAATATATTAAAGAAAATAGATGAAAATTTATTCCATTCCTCCTTACCTCCGAAACCTTACCTTACCTTACCTTATCTCCGAAACTACAGAGCAATTTTTTTTTTAAATACTGTGAATGTTTCTTAACTTATAGATTACAAGAAAACCTATAAGAAGTCTGTGGTTTTAAAATAACATAGTAAATCTCTCAATATTATACACACAATATTGAGAGAATATTGTGCGTATAAACTTATATTTGCAGTTGGAAAGTATGGGAGAATATGTTTTTAATATTAAGTTTGTTCTTGGGACAAATTCATTTCAACTACGGAACTCTTCATTGTGCGTGATCCGACATGACATACCGACACTTAACCGGTTTTTTTTTAACTTCTGTCACGGACTGCCTCTAAAACAATTAGTTTCTATAAGTTATTTTTGTCGTAGTGCAAGTAAACGTTAACACACTTGGAAAGTTTTGACTATGTCGCCTCTAACAGCAGCCGCCAAGGCATCTCTGTGCTCTGTGGTTAAAATAATAGGTACTTCTAGAAAAGAAAAAACCTAATCGCAATAATTGTAATTTAATTATTTCTGTTTCAGCGGTAACCGATCCAGAAGACAGCTTAACAATAGCCAATTCATGTTTAAGTAAACCATTTGCATACGATTTTGCAAAGGACTTTTTAAGTAATGGACTCATCACAGCAGAAGGTAAAGGAAACAAACAAATTACAAAACATAGTCCACGACAATATTGATTAATATTAATTAATGTATTTACATTATTTAAAAACTATCAGACTTAAAATAATAATATGTACAAGTATATAAAAAAGAGGGGGGATAATTATAGGGCATCAAAAAATTTGTCCGCAACGCTGTCAACAGGAAAAGTGCCCAAAAGGCTGGCAGCATTGCCACGTTGTATGGCAATACTGATTCTTTGACCAAAGAATAGGCCAGCCCTCTGGTCACGTGAAGAGTCGACCAGCCGCTTGGCGATGTCTTGAAAAACTAGGTGGGCAGTCGGACCCCATGGCCCTAGTGTTTCAACCCCAAACGGCTCAAACATATAAGTCCCAATAAGATTGGAGTATTTGCGCCGTTTGAGGTTTTCCACACCTGCAGCAGCAGCCCCAGCATGGCCCGCCGTGCTAGGAAGATGGGATGGCGCAAGGATCTCGACACACGTTGCATCCCACACCAAAGGCCTACCTACCTTCCAAGGCATTATGGTCATTCCTTTTGGTCTCTTCCCAACGTCGCGTGCCAAGCCATTGGGATCTAAAACAGCTGGCACTCCGGCAGTGACAAGAGCACGATGGATGATGTGATTGATGCTGGCGTGCCGTGCTATCCGGCCTGCGCTCTTACTGCAGGATAGGCCATGGTGTCTGAGACAGTTGACACCTCCACCGCATTGGCAGCGGTGCAGAGCCACACTAGGAGCGCCCAGACGCAGACAGGTAACGAGCCGGAAGGTGGTATCACCCAGCATAGTGCCTATGTTGGGTGACGGTAGCGCCTGAAGCTAGAGGCCCGACTCCCACTCACCCACAGCCAGCAGGCGGGCACGCTCAGTAGTATTGGTGGACGTATTAATATTAATTTATTATTATTTTTATTTAATTAAATTAATCAATTTTAGTGATTATCGAGCTATACGTACTTTTACTTATTTATGTATTTAAAAAAATTGCACCAGTAAAAAAGTCGGGAGGTGTCGTAGGATAGTCGGTTGGAACGAAGTTGATTTCGTTGTTTATTATGTATTAATACAAAGCCATCTAGCAAGTTAAAACAAACAAAACTTTTGATACTTGAAATTGCCTCTTACGGGCATCACGCTTTTTCGTTACATGACGATTTCTACCACTTTACTCTTACCGCAAGCCGTGTTACGTCGCCGTACCAGTCAACATTAATCAACATTTCCTTCAAGTAGTCAACCTCTCATTATCATTGTTCGCAAAGCGTCTTTAAAGCGACTTTAGCTTATTATATATTATAACACTTATAATATTATTATAAAAATGTACAACTTGATGCCGCGTCTTACGAGTTGTATGTAGGTCGTACGTTCGACAGACCCAGACAGGCGCTTTACTCAATTCTATAGAATAATATATATTATATGTCGGATCCGGTCATTAGTACGGACACGAAACGAATCGCAAGCGCGCCACTGGCGACATCAAGAGAGATCTATGGCGCGCTTCTACAGAGTCGTGATGTTATAAGGCCAAGGCGAGGAGGACATTCAACCTCTGGTCGCATTGGAGTCAAGACGTCGCGGAACTGTTCTCGATTCGTGGTGCTCAGTTATTGTGTTAGTTGTAATTTGTGATCTTTTGTTAATTGGTGATTTTAATAAACGTCGTCGCACCCAGTGTGTGTATAATTTAGCTAGTGTGATTCATTTGACAGTAAATTATAATGTTATCTGAACTGCAAACTGTTTTTCTATTGCGCATTAACCAACACTACCCACACTACGCCCACGCCACTAGTTAAAATATCGCTGATAATAACGAAAGTCACATGCCCGTCTCCGACATTACAGGGCGTCCCAAAATTATGGGACATGAAGGGAAAGTACCTTAAATATCGTAGATAGGGTATTTTGCTGAAAGAAGACTTTATGTTATTTTTAAAAGTTAGTAATTCTGCATTCAAAGATTTTCTAAAAATTACTTGCCTCGTCTGGGAATCGAACCGACTTAAATGTAAAAAAAAAAACACCCCTACTTTTATGATACCAATCGAAAGAATGGCCAAAAAATAATAACTCTTCTTAAGTAACATAGTATTTTAAAAGAAAGGATCAGCGTGAAATTAATCATTTTAATCAAATTAAAAACATACATGAAACTGCCGTAGTCAATTAAGTGGGTATTTTTTTGTAAATTAATTAATTAAATGCTCAAAATGTGATCCCTCTTGTCTGGTACGAGTAGTACGGTACGAATGGACCGATTAGATGGCCGGCCAGATCCCCGGACCTTATACCATTAGATTTCTTCTTTTGGGGATACATGAAAGATATGTTATACAAAAAGCGATACGAGAACGTGGGCGAGTTACAAACAGAATTGTGCCATATCATATCGAGTATTCACCATAAAATGGTAAGAAAATCAACAGGCAGCGGACTCATTAAAAGATTGGCGATTTGCGTAAGACAAGAGGGATCACATTTTGAGCATTTAATTAATTAATTTACAAAAAAATACCCACTTAATTGACTACGGCAGTTTCATGTATGTTTTTAATTTGATTAAAATGATTAATTTCACGCTGTTCCTTTCTTTTAAAATACTATGTTACTTAAGAAGAGTTATTATTTTTTGGCCATTCTTTCGATTGGTATCATAAAAGTAGGGGTGTTTTTTTTTTACATTTAAGTCGGTTCGATTCCCAGACGAGGCAAGTAATTTTTAGAAAATCTTTGAATGCAGAATTACTAACTTTTAAAAATAACATAAAGTCTTCTTTCAGCAAAATACCCTATCTACGATATTTAAGGTACTTTCCCTTCATGTCCCATAATTTTGGGACGCCCTGTATATTACATAGAACAATAGAATTGATTCTAGAATCAATTCTATTATTTTGTAAATTTTGACGTTCAAATGTGCCATGCAATGACGTATTTGCAATAAATGATTTGACTTTGACTTTAACACAATAAAGAGCAATTCAGGTCGCACAGCGCTAATTACCTACCGTTATATTCACTTAGAAGTTGCCTCTCTTTCTGTCCTGTATCTCCTAGATCTTCTGACTTCGTTACACTTATTGAATTGGCCCAAATAATCGAGCCCGTAGCGTGCTTGTAGCTTCATACATAAAATGCGGTGTGAACCATCTGTATTCATGTGTAGTAATACCAATATTTTTCCAAAATGTATGTAACATTAACTTTTAGCGTTGGCTCTTACTCCATGAAATTGGTTCCAAATAAGCACCTATGCAATGTTTTTGTTTCAGCGTCTATTTGGAAAGCTCACCGCAAACTATTAAATCCGGCGTTCAACCAACAAGTGATAAATACGTACGTAAATGAAATGAACGTGCAAGCTCGAAATCTGGTCTCTCAATTAGCTTCGAAAGTGGGAAAAGGCCCGTTTGACGTGCGAAATTTTTTCATAAAATATACTTTGTCAACGGTAACTCGTAAGTATTTTTGTGATATTATTGGTCATAAGGAGCATGGGTATTGACGTAGATTTACATAAAGGCTTAACCCCATGTCCACGAGCTACATGCTTAAGCGACACGCGTCTTGCGACAGCGACTGTAGAGAAAACAAATAAGTTGTTAAGAACATGCTACGAATCACCATGACGCGACTGTTGGAGTGACGGACAATAACAGGAGACGCACGCGCGTGTCGCTTGACGCAAGTCGCACCGCTCGAGGCCGTTAACGGGGCCTACCGCTCGAATATCCCGAGGGAATACGTAGACGTGAAAGCACAATTTATCAAAACGATGGCTTGGTTTATAGAAAATCTGTATTCTCTTTTGCAGGGACTTCGCTAGGACTGAATACTCAAGATCAAACTACAATAGATACAGATTATGCAGAAGCAATTGAAGATTTATTTGTCACATATTGTGACAGATTTCAAAAAGTGTGGTTGCATTTGTCGTTTTTATTCGACTGGAGTTCACTGAAGCGCACACAGACAATACTATTGAAGAAACTGAGAAATATCATGGATCCAGTAATTATTTTATTGTAATTTTTTTTAAGTTTTAAAAAACGGTTGGATTTGTTCAGCTTTTTGACAGTCTAATTCTATAACTGGATGTGCATTTTTAGCTGCCGGATGCTGTACCCATTAAGTCGTACTGACTACGGAACCCAACTCAGCCATGGCCTATACACAGTATACACACTTGGCCGGTTTTGTAAATTTGTATTATTTGTTGTGTTTATTTCCATCTTCAGCTTTCTGTTGCTCTATGGTTCACACAAATGACTACAGTCTCAATTCCTTTCAAAATATGTCACGTACATACATATATAGTACCTACATAGTTTATAACCAACTTGTAAATTTTTCATTATTTTCTATTTCAGATTATACATAAAAGAAAATCCGAGTTAAAAGCAAATAAAGATACGAATATGTATGATGAATCGACACCAGGTGAAATAATTTTATTGATTTACCTTCTGTTCTGAATCATAAACAATGGCGCGTTGGGCTGGAAGACATCCACTGCTGGATATAAACCTCCTCTTAGCATCACCATACTGATCCTGTATTTTCCGCATCTAGCGTATATCCACGACCGTCACCAAGACATCACGGTGCACCTATCGGTACACAATCGCCCAGAACTTTTCAGCCCCATCGACCATGCGTTCTGCAAGTAATGCCTCGCCCAAACACGCATTGGTCAACGTCTTTCGTTTTGGGACATAACGGTATTTGGGACGTAAAGGTACTACTTCCAGAACGCTGCCCAGCCAAATCAGATTTTACGAATATTGACATGACCGAGAAATAGAGATCAAGACTCTTCCAACTTGACAACTTCTTTCACTACAAATCTATTAATTTCATCGTTGTTGCATTTAAAAGATGTAAAGTAACAATGGCTTTAAACTATACAGAACACATTATGTTTCAGGCAAATTCAAACCAATACTAGATCAAATGCTGAATTTGACTGAAGAACAAAATGTCTTTACAGACGAAGATATCAGACAACACCTGGATACTTTAGTAGCCGCTGCTTACGACACAACTTCTACAACTTTGACATTTGTTTTGTTAGAGATAGCGTCAGACATAGATCTACAAGAACGAATTTTTAATGAGTAAGTAACTCTGCTTAGCGTTTGTGGACTACGATAAAGCCTTCGATTCGATCGAGACATAATGGGCTGTGATGCAGTCTCCTCAACGGTTCCAGATCGGCCAACGGTACATCGAGGTGATAAAGTGTCTGTACAAGAACGATACTATATCAGTCCGACTCCAGGACCAGACCTCGAAACCTATCCTTCTGCAGCGAGGTGGGAGACAGGGAGACGTTATCTCTCCGAAACTGTTCACCGCTGCACTGAAGGATGTCTTCAAGGTTCTGGATTGGAAAGAGCTAGGCATCAACACTAATGGCACGTAGATCACTAACCTTCGGTTTGCCGACGACATAGTTATCATGGCAGAGACCATGGAGGACCTCAGTACAATGCTCGATGACCTCAGTAGAGCCTCCGAAAGAGTGGGTCTTAAAATGAACATGGACAAAACAAAGGTCATGTCAAAAGCCCATGTGATACCCACTCTCATGAAGATTAGAGACGATACGCTCGAAGTTTTGAACGAGTATGTTTACCTAGGACAAACTGTCCAGCTAGGTAGGTTCAACTTCGAGAAAGAGGTCAATCGTCGAATCCGACTCGGCTGGACAGCGTTCGGGAAGCTACGCAATATCTTCTCGTTGCACATACCAGTGTCTCAAGATTTTCATCTTTGACCAGTGCGTGTTGACTTATGGTACTGAAACGTGGTCGCTCACAATCGGCCTAATCAGAAGGCTAAAAGTCACCCAAAAGGGCAATGGAGAGGGCTATGCTTGGAGTTTTCATAAGTGATCGAATCAGAAATGAAGAGATCTGCAGGAGAACCTAGGTAACCGAAGCCCGAAGAATTGCCAAACATAAGTGGCAATGGGCTAGGCACATTGATCGCAGAAATGATGGCCAATGGGGTAGAAAGGTTCTGGAGTGGCGACCACGCACCGGAAGACGTAGCGTTGAAAGGCCTCTCACAAGATGGACCGATGACCTTATGAAGGCCGCCGAGGCGGCGAGCCTCCTTGCTGGATTACTGACATGGGATCTGAAGGCAAAGGTGCTTGCGTACATTTGGGAGTAGCGCGAGGAGGCGAAACGCCGGGGCTTAACACCGATGCCGCAAGAAATCGCGGCACAGCGGACAGAGCTCCGGCGGGATCTCATGACGGCATGGAGAGTGCGATTGTCGCAACCCAGCGCTAGGCACGCCACAATTGCGGCGATAAGACCCCTCTTTGAAGAGTGGCTAGAGAGGCGCCACGGCTTCCTCACCTTCCGCCTGACGCAGGTCCTCACCAGACATGGCTGTTTTGGGAGGTTCCTGTTCAGGATAAAGCGGGAAGAAACGCCCGGGTGTCGCCATTGTGTGGATCACCCGGAGGACACGGTGGAGCATACGGTAGAGGTCTGCCCGGCTTGGGCGGAGCAACGTCGTGTCCTCGTGGAGGCGATCGGTGGCGGTGATCTCTCGCGTCTGGCTCTTATTCGGGCCATGGTACGGAGCGAGAGGAAATGGGAGGCCGCTCCTTCTGCAAAGCAGTAATGCTCGCGAAGGAGGAGGCGGAACGCGTGAGGGAGAGGCAAATTTCGCGCCCTCGCGCCCCTAACCGCCGCAGGAGGAGACGCCCTGGGCGTAAGGAATCACAGGCAGATTTCCAGCCACCGTAGGCGTGGTCTTGCGGACGGTGAGCAATGGGTAGCTCGCCGTCCGATAAGGACCAAGCCTGGGTCGACGGCGCGTTGTGTTCCACGCGCGACTCAAAGAGATGTCAGCAGAATTGACGGGGTCCACTAGGGCCAATGCCTGCCGGGGTTGCGAATAAGGACGGAAAGGGAAATCGTGGCCCCCCGGCAACATGGCAACTGAAGAAACACGGGTGGGTTTTAGACAGTAAGAGTCTGACACGCCCTCTCGCTCCGCCCAGAGCGGGAGAAGTTATTTGATAATTTCCAACCCAAAAAAAAAAGGAATCCACTGGATGCGGAAAGCACAGAATTGGTCGAAGTGGCGGTGCTTGGGAGAGGCCTATGTCCAGCTGTGGACGTCTTTCGGCTGAAATGATGATGATGAAGTAACATTCAAAATACAATAATTGTACGATTTGATACTTACTTGCATCGCAATGCTGGGACACAGGCATCCTCTCTGTGAGTGGAAGTGGGTGGTAATCTATCAGGCGGACCCTGTGCGGATCGAAGAACAGACATTTTCATACTAAAATAAAATAACAAAAAAATGGCGACCTCGAATGATGGCTTTTGTGTTCATTACAGGTTACAAGAAGTACTTGAACATAAAGATGACGATTTGACCAAACAAGATCTACCAAAACTCGTGTTATTGGAGGCAGTGATCAAAGAGTCGATGAGAATAAATCCAGCCGTTCCGGTTATCGGGAGAAAAGTTGAAAAAGATATTAACCTGAGTATGTATTTTATAATGTTTAGTTTTTAGACCTTATTCAGCATGAATCACAGCTGTTACTGTTAGCCTGCATCATCCTTCTGTTGCACAAAAGCCTCACCCCATGACTTTTAGCTCTTTCAATCCAGGGCTATGTAGGCCACTGCTCGTTTGTTTTATCCAGCTTGTCTTTCCATCTTCTATGGGGTCTGCCGCCTGCGGGCTTTGTACAGGCTCCACATAGAGGATATTTTGGAGAATATTTTTTCTATTTAACTTTGTATATTTTCAGAGAACTGCACGTTGCGAGCTAGTACTTCATGCATTTTAGGGGTATACGGTCTCCTCCATCACCCTATGTGGGGTCCAGACGTGGATCAGTTCCGACCGGAGCGATGGCTGGACTCTGCCACCTTGCCGGAACACCCGAGCCTTAATGCCGCCTTCGGTATTGGCAAGCGAAACTGCCTAGGTATACATACTCTTATTAACCACTAGGAGATATTTCAGTTGACGTACACTCGTTTCTCATGTTCTAACGGGAAGAACGGATAGTTAGTACATTTTCAACCAAATCTATCTAGTAACATTGGCGTGAAGGTGAAATTAGAAACAAACAAAAATTCATCGTTACGGACAACACAAGTTAGTAGTCAGCAATGACAGTCAGGACATGCTAGGACAGTCAGTTTGAAAAACATTAATTCATTCATAATAATAAGTAGGTAAGACTGTTATTTTGTCAACATTAATGTTGAATCATACCATTAATGACCGTAAATATGATTGAATGAATATTATTCAAACTGACTTTCCTGTATAATAATATCATTGCTGACTACTAACTTGTATTGTCCGTATAATAATATGACAACTGCCATTCTTTGACAATTGCATGAAATGGATATAACCTGGCAAAATGACGTAGGATGTCAATATTCTGAACAAATAAATCTCCCTGACGTTACATCTATACCATTATATACATTATAGTATAATACACACAATTTATAATTCCATAGGTAAATTATTCAGCATGATGGTGATGAAGACGGCGTTGGCGCACATTTTACGGCGATACCATGTTACTGGCGACATCAACAATGTAGTGTGTGAATTTGATGTCGTATTGAAACCAGTGGAAGGACATCACATTAAATTAACTCTAAGGTCATAGATATGTATTATTATGTTAGACAATGTTTACCAGTAAATGATTTCTTGCTGAAAATTAGATAAATATAATTATTCATCAGTGGTGCTACAAAAGTTTTTTGTTTTTTGTAATTTATTAAATTCTCAGTGTACGGTATGAATAAAATGTGGAAGCAATAATTTAACAAATAAATTAAGTAAAGCTCTAGCCGTACCAATAGAAAAATAAAAAAACGATGTGCAACCTACTAGACCCAGTCCCAAATTTTTTGTTTTGATCGAAAATACATATTTTTTCTCATAATTTTTGTCATGGGGCTACAAAATGAAAAGCCGTTTGATTTAACTCTTAAGTAAATGGGGTTTTCTGAAAAAAAAAACATCTTTCAGCTCATACTAGGGAGACAAATCAGAAACAGGTTTAGTTCATTACGCCCACCTCTATTGTCTGACACTGGTCAGGAACTAGTAGAGAAAAGAGATTAAGGAAAAAGGGAAATTAAATAGGAAATAGTGTTGTGTATTGAATAATTAAGTTAAATAAGAGCCAAAGTAGTAAACGTCATGTTTTTTATTTTTGTGACAATCAAAAGAACACAATGTCAATACGAAATTAGATTATTAAGAATAATAAATACAGACAAGTATTTAATGCATACTTTGAGTATTTACTACATACCCCCACTTAATCGAAATAATCTAAGATCTATAAGCGAGACATTAGGATTTAAAGAAGCCTATAATTAACTAAATCCCATACCCTTAACACATCTTAAATGTGATACACGTCCTAGGGCTTTTGTCAAAATGTCAGCGCTCATATCATGCGTCTGAATGTACCGTAAGTCCACAATATTCTTAGATACAATCTCTCTAATATAATGATGTTTTGTATCTATGTGCTTAGTCCTATTATGGTGAATAGGGTTTGACGCCAGCTTTTGCGCCCCTTGACAGTCGTTATAAATAATAACTTGTCCTACCTTGCCACTAATTTCTTGCAAGAGTCTGCGCAAAAAGACAACTTCTCTGGTTACGGCACTCAGTGACATATACTCAGCCTCGGTTGAAGATAATGCAACCGTTGGCTGTTTCTTTGACTCCCAAGAAATTGGTCCTCCAGCCAATTTCACAAAATAGCCTGTATACGAACGGCGGTCAATTGTGCAGTTAGCCCAATCGGCATCAGCGTATGCAGAGATATATTCACCAGTCTTCCTGTAGACAATGGAATAATCTATAGTACCCTTAAGATACTTAAGTACACGCTTCGCTGCTGTCCAGTGCGTTTTGTCATAAGTCGTATTAAACTGACTCAAATAACTGGTAGCAAACGCTATATCTGGCCTAGTATTAACAGCGAGGTACATCAAGCAGCCAATCAAGTTCTGATAAGGATAATCAGGTTTCTCACCAATTCCAGGTTCCAACTTACTGCTCGCTAAAGGTGTATCAAACGTTTTACACTGTTGCATTTTAAAACGTTTTAATAAATCGAGTATAAAAGTTTTTTGGTTTATTTCAATTATCCCATTATCGTAATTTACATTTAGAGATAGGAAATAATTTAGGTTTCCCAGATCTTTTATACCGAAAAATTGTCTCAAGTCATGTTTGACTTTGTCATACGTCAAGTCATCTTTGTGCAACAAGACAATGTCATCGACATAGACAGCTAGTATAACTAGTTCAGACGAACCAAAAAGTTTCGTATATACACATGACTCTGAGGAGGTCCTACTGAAACCCAAACTTTTAAGAGTTTCGTCGAGCTTTTTATTCCAAGCTCGCGAAGCTTGCTTCAACCCATAGATGGATTTCTTCAGAAGACAAACTTTTCCATCTTCTTGTGTAAATCCAGGAGGCTGTAGCATGAACACTTCTTCCTCTAGATTGCCATTAAGAAATGCTGTGTCCACGTCCAAATGCTTTAGCTTATATTCGTTCTCAACGGCAAAAGCTAACAGCATACGTAAGGATGAATTCCTCACCACAGGAGAGAATGTTTCATAATAATCCACTCCTGCCTCCTGACTGTAACCTTTAGCTACAAGTCTTGCTTTATACTTTACAGAATTTCCTAAAGCATCTCGTTTCAATTTGTAGACCCATTTACAAGGAATGACTTTCTTATTTTCAGGTCTATTGACTAAAATCCAAGTTTTTCTTTCTATTAAGGAATCATACTCGTCTTGCATCGCAGCAATCCAACTATCTTTATCTTCTGCGTGCATGGCTTCTGAGTAGCTAGATGGATCTTCATTTATTACCTCTTCCGTACAGGTCTTGTATAACAAGAAATCTGGTTTCTTCCGTTCTCTCATTGGATAGC
The DNA here is from genome assembly GCA_963680765.1 of Agrochola lychnidis. NCBI lineage: Eukaryota > Metazoa > Arthropoda > Insecta > Lepidoptera > Noctuidae > Agrochola > Agrochola lychnidis. The sequence continues at coordinate 13,431,564 of OY796869.1, read as the reverse complement.
GACGTTCTTCCACTGACTCACCGAGAACACTGTTGCTTTGTTCTACTTCTACATCTGAAGCATCGTGAAAACGATCAGTGGAAACGTCCGAAACATCCATGGAAGTGCTTGCTGTAGGAACATCCAAATTAACTATCTGTTCAACAGCATTGCAAGGATCAGTGCTCAATCGTAGTGGAACTACTGTTTCTTCTTGGCTTCTAGAAGAATCTGAATTTTCTTTTAAACTTGTAAAAGAATTTTCAAAAAATACTGCGTCCCTCGCTTTAACTAAGCGACGTGGGCATTCAGAACTACGAAAGAAGTAACTGTGGATATCATCAGCATATCCTACAAAAATGTGCTCCGTAGATTTGACATCAAGCTTCTTTCTTTGACAATTGGGGACATGAACCATCGCTCGACAGCCAAAAACTCTTAAATGTGAGAGGTTTGGTTTATTCCCATACCACATTTCAAAAGGAGTTTTATTTTCGAGTGCACGATGAGGAGACCTGTTTTTCAAATAAGCAGCAGTTTGAACTGCATCTTGCCAATATACTTTGGAAAGTTTACCTTCAGTAAGCATACAGCGCGCCTTTTCAACCAGTGTGCGATTTACACGTTCAGCTACGCCATTAGATTGAGGGCTATAAGGAGCTGTCGTTTCATGCTTAATTCCTTTTGAAGTCAAATAGTCTCTCATACCTTGGTTCACAAACTCAGTCCCGTTATCTGTTCTGAAAATTTTAATTTTTGCTTCCTTCTGCCTTTCAACTGCATTCTGAAATTCACAGAATTTATCTTTTACTTGAGTTTTCGACGAATGGTTTTCTTGACTGCTTGCCTTCCAAGCAATGTATACATGGTTCATTGTCCACCTTATCATAAGACACACCTATAGCCTCACCTTTTCTAAGTTTATCCAGACCTATTCGGCAAAGGTGTCCTAAACGCCTATGCCAAAGTCTGCAATCTGACGTATCAAGGAGCGCATTAGAGGCAATTCTCTTAGGAACATTTACAGTACAATTTAAAGTGTACAGCCCACTACTTACAGAACCACGTAAAAGAGCCTTTCCAGTACAAGAAAAATTTTCATAAAAAATACAACCATTTTTATCAAAAACTACATGTAAACCGTTTTCACAAGCTTTCCTAACAGAGAGTAAATTACAATTCAGGTCAGGCACGGCAACAACACCAGTCATTGTTCCTTCACAATCTTTAGTAGAAAAAGAAATATTACCTATACCTCTGCAACTTATCTTCTCTCCATTTGCAACCGTTACAGTATCATTACTACCTGCTTCATTATTCAACCTTACGTTCTCTAGGTAATCAATATTATGGCACATGTGATTGGTCGCTCCAGTATCAATGAAAAAAGTGGTACTCTCTCCTTCTACACCATTGAGTGCTGTCTTCAGAGTAACATTTTTTACGTGCTTGTCCTTCTCGTCCTTCCTTATAGGACAATCGGGCCTTTTATGACCTGGTTCACCGCATCCATAGCATTTGATAATTCTTTTCTTCTTACTATTATTGGAAGAAATTTTACCTTGAGAAGATTTCAGAGCGGAAGTCGTCGGTTTGTTCTCCGGAGCTTGAACGTCTATGGTTTTCGAGAACTCATTCAATAGCTTACTTTTCACCAATTCACTTGTGATTTTTAAGTTGGAGTTTTCCAGAGCCATAACTAAGGGATCGTAGCGAGGTCCTAAACCTCCGAGCATAATCGCTGCCAAACTTTCATCATCAATCTTCTTCCCGATGTCTGCTAAATCTTGCGAAGTAGCTACGATTGCGCCAATATAACGCTCAACATCATTATCGAAGTCTGACAAGTTATATCTATACAGCCTGCGCTCCAGGGCCAATTTTCTGCCCATTCCCTTATCTTCAAAAGCATCTTTAAGAGCATCCCATGCTTGCCTGGCAGTCTCAGCGCTCCGAACATGTGCGATTGCGCCTCCGTCGATTGTCAAACAAATCTTGGTTAAAGCTCTCTGATCCCTTTTATTTGCATCAGAGGGCTTCTCACCTGAGTAACCTTCTATGGTTTCCCATAAATCCTCATGCATCAAATACATACGCATTTTGAATTTCCAGATGCCATAGCCGGCTCTTTCGCACAACGGTTTTATCGATATACCAGCAGGTCCACACGACATTTTTCTACTTTTTTACTTCGTGCTGATAACGAATGTTGTGTATTGAATAATTAAGTTAAATAAGAGCCAAAGTAGTAAACGTCATGTTTTTTATTTTTGTGACAATCAAAAGAACACAATGTCAATACGAAATTAGATTATTAAGAATAATAAATACAGACAAGTATTTAATGCATACTTTGAGTATTTACTACAAATAGGTCAAAAGATTATGGTCAGAGACTACAAAACTCAAAATCAAACTCAAAGCATTTATTTCAATTAAACCATTTATAGGCACTTTTGAACTGTCAAAGAATCGGTCAGTTAGTCAGAAAGTTGAAGCTAGTTGCCCATTCCAAAACGTAGATCTCTATGGAGAAGAACGGGCAAGAAACTCCAAGGCCACTCTTTTAAATATAGATATTACAAAATTCTGGATACATTATTCTGGTTGCTTCTATATGTGTTAACAATGTACAAAAAATAATCAAAACAATTGAAAAATATAAGATTCAAAATAAGCCCTGGCAGATAAGAGATGACCAGTCTCAACTGACGGCGCCCGTTCACGAACATGACGCGTGGATCAGCACCATCCAGCTCAACCATTTTGTAGGGAACCGAATGATCCAACACACTCGCCACCATCAGCGAGACATTTTAGTGAGCTTGACAAACTCTCAACTGCCATGCTCTTTCAAGTCAACATACGTCTTAATAACATAATAAACGGCTCCATGGTACTCACATTTACAAAAAATCAAAAAATGCTTCTAATTTATACAAAACTATAGTTTGCAATGTATTTAAGAAATTAATAGAATTTTACTACCAAAAAGTAAGAAAATCATTATTATCTAATTGGAGCATTAAACAATTTACTTGGTAAAATAAAAAAATAAACATTTAGTAATTAAATCTTTTATTTCAGACCCATATATGTAGTCCATTTGGTTAGTATACTCACGACTTAAAAACTAGTGTTAGTACTTACATCTACCAAGAAACACAAACTATACATTAATACGCCGCAGTGGCATGTAGGCGTATCCAATGTCCCAGTATGGGGCTGTCCCACCCATCAGCTATAGTTTTCAGGATGCTGTTGGGGCTGGCGCGTACCCTCCGCATAATGGAAGCACAACGTTTGCGCATGATGGCGTGAAAACCATCGATTCGCGCCTCTGCGAACATGCCGGAAGCACTGCAGTAGCGCGGCAACCCCATCAACACCCTGAAAGCATTATTGTACTGTACGCGCAGGGCGCTGTATGCTCTCTGCGTGTAGTTGACCCACAGACTACATGTATAAAACGACTGACAGTACGCTGCAAATAGTGTAGCCTTCACTTCAGTCGTGCAAAAGTTCGTAATGTCAAAAACAAAATTTTAAAAAAAGGCAAAGCAACTCTTCCAAATATTAAAATTTTAACTAGTGAGCTCAAGTGGCTGTGATAAAATAATAAAGACGTGTACTAATAAAAAAATTGTGTTATTATTTCACAAAATGCTATTTGAAATAATTGAGATCTATAAAATCAAATCTATGAAATGGGAGAAATTAGCCAAACATTTAAATAAAAAAATACTTATGCGATGGCTGGACTCTGCCACCTTACCAAATCACCCAAGCTTTAATGCCACCTTCGCATCGTCATCTTCGCCTTCGGTGTTGGCAAGCAAAACTCCATAGGTATACATACTCATATTAAACACAAGGAGATGTTTCAGTTGAACTACACTCATTTCTCATGTTTTGACGGGAAGAACGGACATTTAGTCAATTTAAAACTACCTAAATCTATCCAGTAACATTGGCGTGAAGCTAAAATTTGAAACAAAAATTCACCGTTACGGATAATACAAGTTAGTAGTCAGCAACGACAATCAAGACATGATAGGACAGTCAGTTTTAATAATATTAATTAATTCATAATACAGTAAGACTGTTGACGAATAACTACCGGAGCGTTATTATGAAGGACAGTATGGTTGACGTGTGTCGAGCATGCCATCATCCGGGTGAGTCCATCACACATTTTATCTCTGGTTGTTCACGTCTAGCTATCGGCGAGTACTTGCACAGACGTTACCAAACGGCCAGGATTATTCACCAGCAACTTGCTTTGAAATATAAACTTGTGGACTCTGTGGACTTGTGCACACTAGGTTGTTAACATGTGGAATGTGAGCTCGGCTATCATTGTGCCGATTGTCGTAACGGCTAATGGCCTGATGGCCGAAAACCTCGACCAACATGTCTCGAGGCTCTCGTTAGGCGGTTGGATCATCTTTGAAGAGTGGCTTGAGAGGCGCCACGGCATCCTCACCTTCCGCCTGACGCAGGTCCTCAGCGAACACGGCTGCTTCGAGAGGTTCCTGTTCAGGACAAGGCGGGAGGAAACGCCCGGGTGTCATCATTGTATGGATCGCCCGGAGGATACGATGGAACATACGTTGGAGGTCTGCCCGACTTGGGCGGAGCATCGCCGTGTCCTCGTGGAGGCGGTTGGCAGCGGTGATCTCTCGCGTCCGGCCCTGGTTCAGGCCATGGTATGGAGCGAGAGGAAATGGCAGGCCATCACCTCCTACTGCGAAGCGGTAATGCTCGCGAAGGCGGAGGCGGAACGCGTGAGGGAGAGGCAGAATTCGCACCATGCCCCTAACCGTCGCAGGAGGAGACGCCCTGGGCGTCGGGAATCGCAGGCCGATTTCTGGCCACCGTAGGCGCGGGCTTGCGGATGGTGAGCAATGGGTAGCTCGCCATCCAATAAGGACCTGGCCCTGGTCGACGGCGCGTTGTGTTCCACGCGCGCTTCAAAGAGATGTCAGCAGAATTGACGGGATCCGCTAGGGCCGATGCCTGCCGGGGTTGCGAAGAAAACCGAAATGGAGATCGTGGCCCCCGGCAACATGGCAACTGAAGAAACACGGATGGGTTTTAGTCAGTAAGAGACTGACACGCCTGCCCGCCCCGCTCAGAGCGGGAGAAGTTATTTGATAATTTTCCACCAAAAAAAAAAGGTCAGACTCTTAAGGTTGCTGGTATCGACTTAAGGTGCGATTGATTTTCCCACGGCCGGCTGTATGTGGTTTGCTCGCGGGTCAGTAATGCAGACAATCTTTTCAAACTAGCTTGAGACGGGAAAACAGTGAATGTGGTTTACAAATAAATTTAATAATATGTCTTCCCTATATTACATGTGAAAGTAAAACTTTTTCCAAAAAAAAACAACCGACCTCCAAAAAAACACTACAAAGTGAAAAATAACTTTAATTTCGGAAGTCGGTGGCAAAAAACGAAAATACAAAACCCAAGACACCGACTTCCGAAATTAAAGTTATTTTTCACTTTGTAGTGTTTTTTTGGAGGTCGGTTGTTTTTTTTTTGGAAAAAGTTTTTATTTTTCACTTTTTAGTTGTGATACCTACCCCATACACATTCGAATACCACTACCTGCTACCAGTGACAGAAACTTATCATATCATCTACATACTAAGTGGGAAAAAAATACGTATTTTGTAGCTAACTCAAAAACTATCCAAGCAAAGTTAATAAAATTTATATGGGACCAATTCGAGAGTGATGGATTGAGGGCATAAAAGAAAAGAACTTGTAAGATTTGAAGTGATATAATCTTAAGCAAACGGAAGCACACACGATCACAAGAGGTTTCTTAGGAGCAATCAGAGCAATGACAGATGACAGCAGATGTCATAGATAAACGTTTACAAAGAACGCTTAGCGCTACGTTGGATTGCGTTTACAAAGAGTAATAAACATTTATTACCAACACTGGCCCTTAAACCAATACAAATAAAAACAAATGCTCACAAAGCAACACGGCAATATGCATCAACTGCCTTTTTACAAACAACACCATAGTTTTACATAGTTTCGAGTTCAATCATTATAATAACATTAATTGACCAGTAAACCTTTTATATTTTTCCTTACACAATGGTTTTGTCAATATATCTGCTAACATATCTTCTGTACATAAGTATCTTATAAAAAAGGTTCCATCATTCACAAATTGTCTTATAAAATGATGCCTAACATCAATGTGTTTCGTACGGGCATGATACAGAGTGTTTTTACACAATTTTTGTGCAGACTGATTATCATTAAAAACAGTAATTGTAACCTGTCTGCCAAGTATTTCTTTCAAAAATTTACGAATAAACAATCCTTCTTTACATGAATCAGATAAGGACATGTATTCAGCCTCAGTGCTTGACAAAGCTACAGTTTTTTGTTTGCGACTTTCCCACGAAACCACAGACTTACCCAATTTGAATACATAGCCTGTGTATGATCTGCGATCTACGTCATCGTTGGCCCAATCTGCGTCTGCATATGCAGTCACATCTAAGCCACTCTTCTGGAAGGTTAAACAAAGATTAGAAGTTCCATTTAAGTAACGTAGAACCCTCTTAGCTGCTTTCCAGTGTATTTCTGTAAAGGATTCATTAAATTGACTGAGATAGCTGATGGCATGAGCAATATCCGGTCGACTGCAAACTGCGATATACATAAGTGAACCCACTAGGCCTCTATAGTCGAAGGACACATCCTTTTGAGCACCTTTTGGCAGTTTCAACCCTGTCTCCATTGGTGTGTGTGCAGTCTTACAATCCTCCATTTTGTACTTCTGCAACAACCTTTTGATATAGCCAGATTGATCCAAAGTAAGTTTATTATTCTCTTTACACAGTCTCATACCTAATATATGATGAGCAGACCCCAAATCTGTGATATCAAATTCTTTCGTAAATTTCTCTTTTATTGCCATTTTTTCTTGAGGATCACAAGAGGAAAATAAAATTATATCGTCAACATAAAGTGCAATAATGATAAGTGAGTTTTCGTGTGTTCTAAAATATACACAAGGCTCCGATGATGATTTAAGGAATTCAAATTTTTCGCATAAAACTTGATCAATCTTATCGTACCAGGCCTTTGAGGCCTGTTTCAAGCCATATATGGCTTTGTGCAATTTATACACTTTATTTTCTTGACCCTCAAGAATAAAACCGTCTGGCTGTTCCATATAAACATCTTCTTTAAGGTCACCATTGAGGAATGCAGTTTTTACATCCAAGTGCTCGATCTCCATATTATATTCAGCTGCTATAGCTAACAAAATACGAATAGTTGAGTATCTAACAACTGGTGAGAATGTTTCCTCATAATCTATGCCATACTGTTGAGTATAGCCTTTGGCCACCAGGCGTGCTTTATATCTCAATATTTCGTTATTTAATCCTCGTTTAATTTTAAACACCCATTTACATTTGACGGGTTTTCGTGAGTTATTCTTGTCTGTTAGAGTCCAACATTTGTTGATAACAAAAGAATTGTACTCACTCTGCATTGCTTCTTTCCAATGTTTAGCATCTGGCCCTCTCAGTGCTTCTTGTACAGTTTGAGGAGTGTCTGCATCACTAGTTGCTCCCACCAGGAGAGCTGACATCGAATCCATCGTTTCGTCATACTCAGATGACTGAGTGGAGGTCTCGTTCTCGTCATCTGGAATATATGTTTCATCCGCAGGATCACTGGCCTCTGAGGAACTCTCAGAAATGTCTATTGCGATCGTACTGTTTCTCTGATTGTTTTGTAGTAAAATAATGTCATCAGAAAAATGTGGATCCACAATAGACGTTTCTGTATGTACAGAAGATTGATCTGATTGAGTCTCATTGTTCACAACATTAGGATTTTCTGTGAGTTTAGAATCCTGTTCTGATTCTTTATTATTATCACCATGTGACATTTTATTAACAATTTCGTTTTCCAAAAAACTCACATCTCTTGATTTAATACAATTTATTGGGCATGTAGGATCTATTAGTCTGTAACCTTTTGTTTCATCACAATAACCAACAAATATATAACGCTTGCACTTTGGATCCAATTTAGTTCTTTTAGGATTCAGTGCATAAGCCACAGAACCGAAAATACGTAAGTGATCGACAGATACCTTTTTGTTACTCCATTTCTCCTCCGGAGTACTGCCCAGCACAGCCTTGGTAGGACAGCGATTCTTGATGTAAACAGCCGTATTGACAGCTTCTGCCCAGTACTGCTTCGGCAGGTGTGCATCTTGGAGCATGCATCGTGCTGTCTCCATAATGGTCCTGTTGACTCGTTCTGCCACACCGTTCTGTTGTGGTGTGTGAGGTATGGTCGTCTGGTGTCGAATGCCATTCTCCTTCAAGAAGCTCTGAAATGCAGAGTTAATATATTCACCACCATTATCACTCCTCATTATTTTAATTCGCTTATCTGTTTGGTTCTCCGTTAAAGCCTTGAAGTGCTTAAATTTCTCGAATACTTCGCTTTTATTTTTCAAAAAATAAACAAATGTTTTTCTAGTAAAATCATCAATGAAAAGCAAAAAATATCTTGTTCCACTAAATGATGAACACGGCATTGGTCCACACAGATCTGTGTGTACCAATTCCAACGTTTCAGTGGCCCTACTATATGATTTCTTAGGGAAGGGTAGCCTACTTTTCTTCCCTTCTACACATGCAATGCAAGGTTTGAAATCAGAACTATCATAAGTAATTCCAGAAACCATACCTCTCTTAAGTAGCTCCATGCTTTTCCGGTTGAGATGCCCAAGTCGCTGATGCCATACCTTCTCCGAGAACTCGGTAGCTGCCTTACAATCAGCATTAACTGTATTTGCTACTAAATTATCCTCCAGAGATAAACCATTTGTATCAGTGTCAAGTGTATAAACACCATCTTTCAACGTAGCACTTGCAATAACTGACTGATTGTCATGTACTTGGCACTTTTGAAGACTGAATACAACCTTGTAACCTTTCTTTGTCATAGCACTAACAGATAATAAATTTGTTGTTAGTTTTGGCACAAAATAAACATCACTAATGTCTCTAAAGATACCGTCCTTGAGTTTGACTTGAACAGTTCCTCTTCCCGCTGTGAAAAGCATTTCTCCATTAGCCACTTTCACTGGTAATGCCTTTTCACTCACAAAATCACTGAATAAGTCCCTATCCCGACACATATGACTAGTCGCACCACTATCGATGTACCACGAATCACTTTCTATGTTAACCGATAAAGCCGTCAGCAGAGCCTTCGACATGTCATCCTTTTCTATCTTATCAGTTGACGACTTCCGTTTAGACCTAGGACAGTCCTTGATGAAATGACCAGTTTTCTTGCAGCCAAAGCATTTTGGCTGTTTCCGCATGGCTGCCAGTGCAGACATGCTGTCATTCTTGTCATCACGACGAATATTCTCCTGCAGTAGCTTGGCTTTGACGACTTCACTAGACAACTTTATGTTGGAGTTCTCGATAGCCATTATCAATGGGTCATAATCTTCAGTTAGACCACTTAGTATCAGGACAGCCACAAAATCATCGTCGAGCGGTGACCCAATGTCGTTTAGTTGCTGAGAGACGTCTGACATTTTATTCAGGTAGCCTTCCATGCTTTCATGCTCACTTAGCTTGCTGCTGAACAGGATTCTCAATAAACCAAGCCTCCGACAAAGGCCCCTATCTTCATATGCTTTTTGAAGATTGGTCCATGCATCATGAGCCGTGCTGGCGTTTCGAATGTGTGCAAACGCCGACGGCTGCACCGACAACGCTATTCGGGCGAGTGCCTTTTGACCCTTTTTCGCGTCTTTATCATCTACACTGTCTTTTTCGACAAAGTCCCACAGGTCTTCATGTATCAAGACCATTTTCATCATGAACTTCCAGGAATGGTAGTTTTCAATACCTTTTAATTTGTCCATGATGAGTGATGAAGAGCCGGCCGCCATGATGATGAGTTGATGTCGTTGTGGTCGAGTGCGCACGTATTAGTAATTTTCTTAACGCCGAGTTTTTTTTAACGAAATAAACGCGAAACTATATTTGCTGTGTTGCCTGGGCCCATAACCTGATGGATTGAGGGCATAAAAGAAAAGAACTTGTAAGATTTGAAGTGATATAATCTTAAGCAAACGGAAGCACACACGATCACAAGAGGTTTCTTAGGAGCAATCAGAGCAATGACAGATGACAGCAGATGTCATAGATAAACGTTTACAAAGAACGCTTAGCGCTACGTTGGATTGCGTTTACAAAGAGTAATAAACATTTATTACCAACAGAGAGCACACCCTTTCAAAAAAAAAAAAAAATTACAAAATCGGTCCACAATTGACGGAGAAATCGGTGGACATACATAAAAAAAAAGAAAAAAAAACAAACATACGCGACGAACATATAACCTCCTCCTTTTTGGAAGTCGGTTAAAAAATCACCCAAAATTTAGGCAGTAAGCTTTTGTTATTGCAAAGATTGAAATAGAGGTGCCCGCAGTTTATCATTTGTGAACATATGAAAACTACTGCATCTTTTTGAACTATTAGATTACAATATTAAAATTTCTAAGTGGTGCAAGACTAAATTTCACGCGGACGAAGTCGCGGGCAATAGCTAGTTAATAATAATTCACATACTTAGTATATGACCATAATGGTTGATTTTAATTAATACCAATTGGGTACAAAAACTATTATAGAGTAAATTAAGAAAACTACTGTTGTTTTTCACTATTGTTCTGTTTTTTCATTGTTGAGGAGTGAGGACCAAGTTTTTTTTTTTTTACTATATAATGATTTGGAAGACATCTGTTACAAATTTAATTATCAAACACTTGAATTGAATAAAACAAATGAATCGTATAAAAGCAAAACCAGCAATATCCACATAATTTTGAAATTGACATTTCGATGGCGCGATAAATGTAGCAATATCTTCATTTATCGCGCCATCGAAATGTCAATTTCAAAATTATGTGGATATTGCTGGTTTTGCTTTTATACGATTCAAATGTTGATTACCATATCATAGTTTTATAAATTCAAAGTCCTTAACAGAAAAAAGTTTTAGAATATTCACGAGAATAAGACGATATTTATTTATTTATTTATTATGGGACAATAAACAGCTACAATATAAAATGTTTACAAATAATAATATAGGCTCATAAGTAGTATTAACAATATTGCAGCCCACTACATTATCCGCATGTTAACAAAATTAAGATAAGGTAAAAAAGTGCCACTAGATTAGCATTACTCAGATATATAAAATAATTGATTATTAAAATACAATACAATTAATTAATTATTTTAAAAAAAAATAATAAAAATAAATAAATTTTGGATAAAATTTTAAAAATAATAATTGAGTTGTTTCCTTATTGTTACAAATAAGAATTGAGATTATTGAAAAAATTTAAAATAAAGGAATCGACCGTATAATACAATTAATTAATAGAAATAATTAAAACGGTTAAATAAATTAAATAAAATTTAGAATACTTAATACTCACACTATTTCATATCATTAGATAAAATTTAGATAAAATTTTATATTTTATATTAAATTATCATCACTTGCACCCTAAAAATCCATAGAATAAAATGATAATTAAAAGAGTTCAATACTTGTTTCTGGACAGGTTGATACGGAGAATAAAATTATAATCGACGAGAAAGAATAAAATGATAATTGACATTACGCAAATTAGAGTATGATTGATTTTGACTAACTTCTTATTTTTTTAAGAATATCTCTACTTAGGCGTGTTACACTAAAATATTTTGAACATACATAAAATGGCGTTTTTTAAAGCTAACAATCATCTTTCTACGTCCATTATTTATGGAGCAATCGACGAAAACATGTTTTAACTTTTCCAGAAAAGTTGCGTCTTTGTAGTTGTCATTTTATTGCTATAAAAAAAAAATGTAACGTTGTGTAATCTTATGTGACTTCTCCCCCGTATAAATACAAGATTGCGACTATAATCCTCACAGATCGTCGCTAGGATCGCAAAATGTCTGTTACCGTGCTGTTAGTGATATTTTTATGCGCAGTGATAGCCGCTTGGTCGTGGTTGAGACGGTCTCCCAACGCACCTGCTGAGTTTCCTGGGGCACTACCAATCATTGGACATTCACACAAGGTCTTAGGAGATCGAAAACGTGAGTGAAAATGATTTTTTTAAACAGCCTCGTTTCGAATGCGTTGTCTCAATTATGTGTACCGAATGATTGACTGTTGCGTCATGGGTAGTGGATTTCTTCTTCAGTTCCTGGTCAGAAAAAACTAAAAGACCATCTTGTTGTTTTAATTAGTAAAATTCTGCCATTCCCGGATGTGCTCCGCCCTAAAGCAGGGGGCGAGGTATCCGTTACACGTTGTCAAGAAGTGATGATAAACAGTTTTTCCCGCAAAATCATGATGATTGTTATTTTTGTCCCAAGTTAGCGGTTTATTTAGAAAAATTCTTGACGATTAATAATATATGGGAAATATTTAACTGCCCGTCAAACAAATTTTTAAACTTGAAACGACCTTGGACCCTTTTTAAGGTTCCGTAGTAAACAAGGAACCCTTATAGTTTTGCCATGTCCGTCTCTGTCTGTCTGTCCGCGGCTTAGCTCAGAGACTCTTAGTACTAGAAAGCTGTAATTTGGCATGAGTATACATATTAATCACGCCAATAAAGTGGTAAAATAAAATCTTTTTTAGAGTACCTCCCCTACACGTAAAGTGAGGATGTTTTTTTTTTTCTTTTCTATTCCCTAGTGTGGGATATCGTTGGAAAGGTCGTTCAAAAATATTGTGATTTTGTGAAAATCATTTTTGGATTCAAGGGTCCATTTGGATGCCTTAGTTCTAAAATCCACTAAATCCATTTCTTAAAAATATTTATAAAATAGCCGTTATATATAAATTTGGAAAAAAAATAACAATAGTTTAATGGGTAGGCTTTTATATGATGTTCTTATTTCTTTTTTGATTACTATTATAATGATCGGTATTAAACACTTAACATTATATATTAAATATAATATTAAACACCGGACTTATCGCAAAATTATTAGAGTTAGGGACATAATAATTATCTTAACTAATGACCTTAATAAAGAATAAACAACCAAACAATAACAAAACTATAAACTTCTTTTCATCTTTAGCATTAGCTGTTAATTTTAACACAATATTAAACCTTACTTCTAATCTTTGAATTAGTTTAAATTCTAAATAGTGAAAATAAACGACCGCCTGTGTGATCAGGATATAGTTTAAAAATGCATGGATTTAGGGACTTATCACATTTTTTTCTTAAATTTAGTGACTTTTGAAGACAGTTCAGAGGATTTAGTGATTTTAGGAATTGGAAAAACGACTTAGTGGAAAAAGGATGAGACCAAATCATACACAAAAAAAAGTTTTTTTTTTTGATCTCGTAAACTCAATATCGACGAAAATGGACTTAATGACTTTTAGAACTAAGGTATCCATTCGTAAATTTTTGTTAAGTGTCCTCCCCCAGTGCCAGCTAAATGGTTAATTTTGGCTAAGTCAAAAAATTCACGGCAGTAGTATATACAAAGAAGTTAAAATAAAACCCATTACAGCTAAGTAGACTTTACAAGATAACGATTAATTATCGACCAACATACATTTGCGGTTGCAAAAACATGTTCTCCCATACATTCCGTACGGGAGAACATATGTTTTTCAACTACAAAGTTAAATTTGTTCTTGGGATAAATTCATCCAAACTACGGAACCCTTCATTGTGAGTGGTCCGACACGCACTTGGCTGGTTTTTTATTAGTTTTAGCGCTTCTTTTAAATTTTTGGGCTTTTGAAAAACTATCTGAACTTTTAAAGTTAGTCAACGGAAAATTCCCTTTGTGATATTTTCATTACGCCTTTCTATTGACCTAAATTGATCTTTCTAATTTTCAATTGATATTCTATAATAATAAACAGTGTAAGTACGCTTCTTTTAAATTATTTTTACTTCTTTATATCTAATCTGCCTTGATCATAATCATAATCATTTGTTAACATAGGTACAATAAAATAGTTGTTATAAAAAAATTACAAGCGCGCTATGTTATACCAAAAGGCGTACAAATATTAATGGATGTCATTGATACTAAAAATTGATAACATAATTACATTAATTAAACGATATTGACTTTCTCAAAATAAATGATAAGAAAAATATACATGTCAAAAAGAAAAAATAAGTTTACTACGTCAATATTTAAATAAAGTATAAAGAAAAAGAGAGAAAAAGTAATGTAATAATTAAAAGGATACAAAAAAAAATTACACGTGCAATGTTGAGTACCAACTACGGTCAAAAACAGTCATTACATTTTGTCTGTCAAAAATTCCGAAATGCTGTAGTATGCTTTATTCAATAGTAAAGATTTAAGTCTTTTCTTAAATAAGTCTATGTCTTCTTAGATAGATCTGCTAATAATTGCCAAATGGTCCACGGTTTTAAAATAATTATGGTTAGTAAAATGATTTAGTAACTACAATGTCTTGTTTTATTACCTTTAAAGGAGAATGGGTGAGAGCGTACCCAGACACAAAATTAACTTTGTGTCTGAGTACGCTCTCACCCATTAGCAGTATGAACTCCCCCCTCCCCCCGACTAAGACTTCTTATGAGAGCTAATCCTTTCTGTGTGTCCAAACTGTCTCAATAGACTTTTCTGAATCTTTAAATCTCCCATCCGCTTTCACTCCACAGAGCTTCCTAAAATTAACTTGCTAAGAAGGTTACGATGTATTCAACATCATTATCATATCGGTTGATAATAATGTGATGAAGGTATTTTACTTATTGACAAGTTAACCTTGGAAAACTTTGAAAGGTACAGTAAAACTTGATATCTTGCTTAGTGACCGAAACCCCGACCCTCGCGCGTACCTACGCTCGCACTCATCGACATTTGTACAAAACCACTCCACGCACTCAGAGCCGCATGCGGCTCACGAGTCGCGGTTTTCCGACCACTGCCTTATCACATCATTCCTCAGCCTATAATTCAGTCCACACATGCTTCACAAGGAACGTATTTCCACAGCATTTATTCTCCTTTCATGCCTCTTTTACAACACTCAACATTCCTTCCATTCTTATCTATGGAAGTGAATTTTGGGTGTACGCTTATGCGTAGGTACCAAACACGTCATTGTGAACAGCCAGTAGAGCCTTTGTAGACATCGACTGGTTTGGTAACAATCGCATATGAAGCACCATTCACTTTATTTCCTACATTCATACTCCTTTCCACATCTTCATTAATCTTTCCATCTCTTGTAAACAGACTCCCCAAATACACAAACTCCATTACTTCCTCCACACTCGTTATGTGTTACGTCAATGTTTTAGTTGAAATAAATATTTTTGTTTTTGTATTTTGCATTTGTTATCATTTATTTTCACATCACATACCGACAGATTCTCTTCTCTTTCAAACACCATGATCTTCGTCTTCATACCTTTCATCTTATATGCTTTATCCATCACAGTCGCCATGTTTTGCAATTGTTCTGCTGACGATATAAGTAAAACTTGATGAGAAGAAAAATTGAATGAGCAGGCAATTGACAAGCAACTCATTCATCCTCAATCCGCACTCACTCTCTTTCAAATCTGTCAGACTTTCTATGTAACTAAAGTATCGTTTTGTGATTTTTACATTGCTTGTCCAGTCGGTAAGCGACATACTTAAGTAGGGGTTAAGAAGCAATGTATTTGCTGCAAAAATAGTACAGTCGCTGTGATATATGAAAACAAAAATAACGTAGTAAAGGCAAGAAATATTTTAGTATTTGTTGTTTTTCATGATTATCAAGACCAATATAGTAAAACATTTGTCTTGTTAAATGATAAATGGTTCCATGATTTATAAAGACTTTAGTTTGGCTTCGATTTTTACAAGAAACCACTGAACAACACGGTATTCTTAAATGTTATCACGATCGCAGTCGAAAGCACACTAGTTCTCGGAGACGGCCATTTGCCTATACCATGAGTATTTCGACCATGGCGCGCGGACAAAGACACGCCCATATGCCACTTCTCCTGTTTTTTTATATTTCTATATTATAAAAATAATAATAAATTCATTTATTTCAGGTAAAAAATAACACCCATAGCCAAACACAAATTAAAAAATAAGATCAATAAAATACAATTAAAATAAAATAAAATGAGACTAAAAGATTTTAAATCGAAATCGATTAAAGAAATAAAAACAAAATAAATCAAATCAAATTAAATCCAATAACATCAAAAATAAAAACATATTACGTACATAACAAGCACAGACAAAAACGAACACTTACACAGCAACAATATGTCTGCTGCAGCATTGCCGGATGTAAGGGCAATCCAGTCTGTTGGCAATCATTGCCAGGACGGTGTTGGGGCTGCCCCGCACTCTGCATGCCAGAGACGCGCACCGCTTGCGCATCATCGCGTGAAAGTAAACACACCTCCGTGAACATGCCCGAGGCGCTGCAGTGTCGGGGCAGCCCCACCACCGCCCTGAATGCGTTATTGAACTGGACGTGGAGGGAGCTGTATGCCGCACGAGTATACTTTGCCCAAAGGCTGCACGTGTAGAGTGATGTACAATAAGCTCTAAAGAGTGTTATTTTTACCTCCCTCGAACAACGCACAAACCTACGCGCTATCATATTACCTCCAACTGACAACGCCCTCCGCTCCTGCTCAATGTCCGCAACGTCTTTTAGGTCAGCTGTAACAATGTGGCCCGAGTGGGTAATTGATTTGTTCCACTTACTCAAGCGGTGCATTATTTATACACACAGGGGGCACACTATTCACACTTCTTGGACTAGCCCCAAACACCATGAATTTACTCTTCCCTGCATTATATTTCAACCCATGGCTCAAGGCATACTCTTCACAGGTCACCATTAATTTCCTAAAACCGCAGACCGATGCGCTCAGCAGCACCATGTCGTCACCGTAGCTAGCTTAAGTTATTGACGCATACTCTATCCACATTGCAACCAACATGCTGGCTGCTAAGCCCAACGATCAGCGCGATCATATAGAGGTTGAAGAGCGTAGGAGAGGTCAACCTCCCGTCTCACCCCGCACTCCAACCTATATGGTATAAGCTAAGTAGTGCTGATCCATGCATCTTATTGGAACTGGTCGTGTCTTCGTATCTTACTTTTTTTTTAATCTCTTTAAATTCTGTTGAAATAAATGCTTTGAATTTGAGATGACTTTGAATAAAATAAGTAAAACAGGATACGTTGTTTGTGAGAAATTTGTTTTATATTCTGACCGCCTTACTAGAATATAGAATATTCTTCCCCATGTTATAAACTGGTAGACCCACTAGAGATATTTAAAACTATTCTAAGGCAACCTTTCCACCAAAGATGTGCTATATGCTGCATAACGATGGATGTGTTTTGTATCAATCAATAGGATCGTTTGATTTTAATATTGTTTGGCTTAATTCTTACACCCGTTCCGCTACAGCACTTATCCTCCTAACTTAGCTTCACCGCTTAGCGAACTCGCACATCTATGATGCAAAGGCAGGCTACCATTCCCAGATTTAAAAAATATACATAATTCTCACCACAGTCTTGGTGGATTTTAAGTTGGTTCGAGCCACTGCTCCATCTATGGCTAGTTGCGAATTGTGCCACAAAATTTAATTTTTAAATTACTAATTAGTAAATTAAAAATTAAATTTGGCCACACATTGCTATTTAAATCGAAATTCGACAGTAAACTAATTGTTTTGTGACGTGTAGTAAATGAGCTTTGTGCTAGGAAAAGTACCTATAAAATATATAAAAACTGCTGCACTCAATGAAAAACGGAATTAATTCCAAATCTAGGTTAAATGCACCATGATTGTGTGGCTTTTGTAGATGATCATTTTGGTTAGGGTGTGCAAATATAGGCATTTTGATCATTCTCCTTTTTACTACCTTTTCCTTACTTTTACTCCCTGAAAGATTGCTAATGAATTAAAAGCCAGCCTTTCTGGCAATGTTATACTTAGGTTGGTACTGGACAACTGAGTTGAACCTAAACTATTTTTGTTTTTCAGATCTATGGAATTGTATACGAGACTTCCAAATCAGCTCATTAAAAACAGGTGGTGTTAGCGAGGTATGGTTCTTCAATCACTCGATTTACGGTAAGTCCTCTCATGTATCAAGTACACTCCGCTATTATCACAGAGCTTCACGACCGAAATTCATGGCACCGAAAGTGCAATGAGCGCACAACTTTTTTATCTTTTTTTTAGGATTCCGTACCTCGAAAGGAAAAAACGGAACTCTTATAGAATCACACGTATGTCGGTCTGTCCGTCTGTCACAGCCAATTTTCTCCGAATCCAACAGACCGATTAAATTGAAATTTAGTACACATATATATTTCTATGGCTCAAACACGGACGTGTAATGTAAATAAAAGAATTTTGAATATGGGGGTCACATTTTTTGGCGTCAAATAAGAAAAATTTAAAAAAGTTTTTCAAACTCTATCGTGTGACATATGTATTAAATGAAAAGGCTTGTTGCAAGGATCTTAAAAGTTTTTTTTATTATTATTTTAAAATAAATATATTTAAAGATATTTAAGAAAATTGATGAAAATTTACCGTAACCCCCTTCTCTCCAAAACTAATGCGACTAAAATTCTGAAAAAAATACAGATAATGCTTCTTCACTCATAGATTACAGGAAAACCTTTAAGAAATCTACGGTCTTAAAATAACATGGTAAATCTCTCAATATTGTGCGTACAAACATAAATTTGGAGTTGGAATTTATGAGAGAACATGTTTTTCAACTACAATGTTTGAGTCGTTGTGTAAGTAAACGTTAACGCACTTGGTTTGTATGGAAAGTGTTGATAATGTCGCTTCCAGCAGCAGCCGCTCAGGCGTGTCCATAATCTGTGGTTAAAACTTCTAGAAAAGAAAAAACAGAATCACAATAATTGTAATTTAATTATTTCTGTTTCAGTGGTAACCGATCCAGAAGACAGCCTAACAATAGCCAATTCATGTCTCAGTAAACCATTTATATACGATTTTGGAAAGGACTTTGCAAAAAATGGACTCATCATAGCAGAAGGTAAAGGAAACAAACAAATTGTAAAAATTATGCACGAAAATATTGATTAATTGTAGGTACTCACGACGACGTAATTATCGAGCTATATGTACTTTTACTCATGTACGTATTAAAAATTTATGCACAGGTAAAAAAGTCGGGAGGTGTCGTGGGAGACCCGGTTGGAAAAAATTTAATTATCAATAAAATGGTGAAGTTTTCAGAAAAATATGCTCGATAGATTTTGCGTCATTCCCAGTTTTTTATCCGCGTTAGACATAACTTTACAAATTAATTTCACTATGTAATATAAACATAATCAAAAATATGCCTATATTAAAATATTAGGAAAATACTCTAATTTAACACATATTTTTCCCAAATCACTAAGATTACTCGTTTAGACGTCATCTTCAGTATAAAATCATTAAAAGTCGGTTATCGTCCCCTTAAGTGTTTTAAGTTTAGTGAAAGTAAAGTACGTTGTAATTAGGTATTGGGGTAAGATATGTTGTGTATATTTTGTTGAAATTACTTATTTAGAGTAGATTGGAAAAGTAATTATTACGATCACTAGGATTAGAATAGCGGCATTAATAGTATTAGATTGCTTATTGATGGATTATTTACTTTGTGAAGAAACATGCTTTTTAAGGTTAAGTTTAAAAAATATGAAACACATAATTAAGTTAGACCGTGCTCGTCCAGATATGACTTAAAAATACAAACGACGTGATGGTTTTTTCAAAAATTTTAATGTTTCCCTTAACGATAAATTAATGACTGACTAGCAGTTGTAAATGAAATAAAATGTATTGTTTCCCGTGTTTACTTTTCTCAGATTCTAGTATTTTATGGAAAAAAGGTTTTTTTTACATTTTAGTCTGACGAATTCATCAAAAAACATGTGCAGACTGAAAAACATATTCGTAGCTGTTTATGAGTCCGGCTTAGAATTATTTTCACTAATTTGCATGAAGCTCATAATAGAAAAGTAGATCGGAATTGGAATTTAATAAAACGGTTTATTGATACCGGTATTTTAATAGGTAAACAAGAAGTAACTTTTCGCGGTCACGATGAAAATCCGTAGTGACGTCATATTTTTTTTATTTTTCGTAGTTTGATTTTTTACTCCGGCTTACCTCTGTCGTTTTAACACGCCTCATCACTGTATCATACTTTTTTTTTTTTTAAATATAACTTGATACTTCTCCATCCAAACAGAGTTTAGATGATGCAAGACATTTGTTGCATGCCGCATGCAAGAAACTTGCATCGTGTAAATTGGGCTTAGCGATAGATAAGAATAGGATTTATGAGAACATCTTCTGAGTAATCATAAAAGTCTCCGTAATACCACAGATTAATACAGATAGTTAACTCCACAAAATAATTTAAACAAAAAGCGACTCACACAGTAAAGTGCAATTCAAGTCGCACAGCGCTAATTACCAACAGTTATAGAAGAACCTACGTAGAAGTTGCCTCTCTACCCACTACTACCCCCACCTACCACCCACTCACCTAGAAGTTGCTTCTCTTTCTATCCCGTATCTCCTAGATCTTCTGACTACGTTACACTCATTGAATTGACCCAACAAGCCGAGCCCGCCTCATACTTGTAGCTTCATACCTAAAATGCGGTGTAAACCATCTGTAATTATCTGTGGTAATACCGACATTTTTCCAAAATCTGTATGTAACGTTAACTTTTAGCGTTGGCTCTGACTCCATGAAATTGGTACCAAATAAGCACCTATGCAATGGTTTTGTTACAGCGTCTATTTGGAAAGCTCACCGCAAACTATTAAATCCAGCGTTCAACCAACAAGTGCTGAATACGTACGTAAATGAAATGAACGTGCAAGCTCGAAGTCTGGTCTCTCAATTAGCTTCGAAAGTGGGAAAAGGACCGTTTAACGTGCGAAAGTTCTTCATAAAATATACTTTGTCAACAGTAACTCGTGAGTATTTTTGTGATAATATTGGTCGTAAGGAGCACATGGGTATTGACGTGGATTTACATAAAGGCCAATCCCATGTCCACGAGTTACATGCTTAAGCGACACGCGTCTTGCGACAGCGACTGTAGAGAAAACAAATAAGTTGTTAAGAACATGCCACGAGTCACCGTGTCGCGACTGTTGGAGCGACGGACGGAAACAGGAGACGCACGCGTGTGTCGCTTGACGCAAGTCGCGTTGCAAGTCGCATCGCTCGAGGCCGTTAACGGCCTACCGCTCGAATATCCCGAGGGAATATGTAGACATGAAAGCACAATTTATCAAAATGATGGCTTGGTTTATAGAAAATCTGTATTCTCTTTTGCAGGGACTTCGCTAGGACTAAATGTTCAAGATCAAACTACAATAGATACAGATTATGCAGAAGCAATTGAAGATTTATTTGATTCATTATGTGATAGATTTCAAAAAGTGTGGTTGCATTTCTCGTATTTATTCGACTGGAGTTCAATGAAGCGCAAACAAGCTATACTATTAAAGAAACTAAGGAACATCATGGATCCAGTAATTAATTTGTTGTACTTTTTTTTTTTGGGTTTTAGTAAAAGTTTGGTTTTGTAGAGCGTCGGCTTTTTGACAGTCTAATTCTATAACTGGATGTACATTTTTAGCTGCCGGATGCTGTACCCATTAAGTCGTACTGACTACGGAACCCAACTCAGCCATGGCCTACCTATACACACTTGGCTGGTTTTGTTTAATATTATTATTTTTTGTGTTTATTTCTATGTTAAATTTTCTGTTGCTCTATCCTTCACACGAATGACTACAGTCTCGATTTCTTTTAAAATATGTCAAGTAGACACGGCTACACATCAAGCTATAAGTTTCCAGTATAGGCTGATCGCTCATTGTAAAGGATTTCCGTACAATTCGAGGGCAGCCTATACTGGAAATGTATAGTTTGATGTGTAGCCGTGTGTTTCTACATAGTTTATGACCAAGTTGTAGATTTTTCACTATTTACTATTTCAGATTATACATAAAAGAAAATCCGAGTTAAAGGCAAATAAAGATCCAAATATGTATGAAGAATCGACACCAGGTAAACAACTGAAATAATTGTACTGACTTACTTTCTGTTCTGAACAACTGATAATCATCAGGCCACGCTACGCCTATCGGTACGCAATCGCCCAGAACTTTTCGGCCCCATCGACCATGCGTTCTGCAAGTAATGCCTCGCCCAAACACGCATTGGTCAACGTCTTTAGTTTTGGGACACTGTGGTATTTGGGACGTAAAGGTACTGCTTCCAAAACACTACCCAGACAAATCAGATTTTACGAATGTTGACATGGCCGACAAATACATATAATGACTCTTCCAACTTCACGATTTCTTTCAATACAAATCTATTAATTCCATTCGTTATTGCATTCAAAAGATGTAAAGTAATAATAGCTTAATACTATACACATTATGTTTCAGGCAAATTCAAACCAATACTAGATCAGATGCTGAATTTGGCTGAAGAACAAGATGTCTTTACAGACGATGACATCAGACAACACCTGGATACTTTAGTAGCCGCTGCTTACGACACAACTTCTTCGACTATGACGTATATTTTGTTAATAATAGCATCAGACCTAGATCTACAAGAGCGAATTTTTAATGAGTAAGTAACATTCAAAATACAATAATTGTACGATTTGACACTAAATTGCATTCCAATGCTGAGACACAGGCATCCTCTCTGTGAGCGGCAGTGGGCTGTAATCCACCACGCGGACCCTGTGCGGGTTGGAGGACAGATATCTTCATACTAAAAAAAATGGCGACCTCGAATGATGGCTTTTGTGTTCATTACAGGTTACAAGAAGTACTTGAACATAAAGACGACGATTTTACTAAACAAGATCTACCAAAACTCGTGTTATTGGAGGCAGTGATCAAAGAGTCGATGAGAATGTATCCATCCGCTCCGCTTATTGGGAGAAAAGTTGAAAAAGATATTAACCTGAGTATGTATCTTTACAATGTAAGACCTTTGACTTATTCAGCGTGATTCACATCTGTTACTGTTTAGCCTACATCATCCTACTGCTGGACAAAAGACTCACCCCATAACTTCTAGCTCTTTCGTTCCAGGGCAATATAAATCACTGACCGTTTGTTTCGTCCAGCTCATCCTTCCATCTTCTATGGGATCTGCCACCTTCGGGCTTTGTCAGGGCTCCACATAGTGGATATTTTGGCCCATATACACATTTAATTTTGTATATTTTCAGAGAACTGCACGTTACGAGCTGGTAATACATGCATGATAGGGGTATACGGTCTCCTCCATCACCCGATGTGGGGCCCAGATGCGGATCAGTTCCGACCGGAGCGATGGCTGGACTCTGCCACATTGCCGGATCACCCGAGCCTTAATGCCGCCTTCGGTGTTGGCAAGCGAAACTGCATAGGTATACATACTCATATTACCCACTAGGAGACGTTTGAGTTAATTTAAGCCACACTCGCTTTCATTTTTTGACGGGAAGATCGGACAGTTAATCAATTTATAACCAAATCTACTCAGTAACATTGGCGTGAAGCTAAAATTAGAAACTCACAAAAATTCACCATAACTGACAATACAAGTTAGTAGTCAGCAATGACGTTAGGACATGATAGGACAGTCAGTCTGAATAACATTAATTCATTCATAATAATAGGTAAGTCTGTTATTTTATTGAATCACACCATTTATGATTCAACATTTATGACCGTATGATTGAATGTTATTCAAACTGACTGTCCTATATACTATCATTGCTGACTACTAACTTGTATTATCCGTATAATAATATCACAACTGCCTTTCTTTGACAGTTGCATGAAATGGCTAAAACCCGGAAAATTGACGTAGGGTGTCAATATTCTGAACAAATAAATCTCCCTGACGTTACATCTATACCATATTAAAATATAGATTATAATACACACAACTTATAATTCCACAGGTAAATTATACGGCATGATGGTGATGAAGACGGCGTTGGCGCATATTTTACGGCGATACCAAGTTACTGGCGACATCAACAATGTAGTGTGTGAATTTGATATCGTACTGAAACCAGTGGAAGGACATCACATTGAACTAACTCTAAGGTCATAGATGTGTATTATTATGTAAACCAATGTTTACCAGTAAACAATTTCTGGCTAAAAATTAGATTATGAAAAGTTACGATACATAGGTACAGATTTTGGAAAAATATAGGTATGAATACAAATGGCTTACACCACATTTTAGACATGAAGCTGCAAGTATGAGGGGCACTCGGCTTGTTGGGCCAATTCAATGAGTGTAACGTAGTCAGAAAATCTAGGAGATACGGGATAGAAAGAGAGGCAACTTCTAGGTGGGTGGAGGTAGTAGTGGGTAGAGAGGTAACTTCTAGGTGGCAACTTCTAGGTGGGTTCTTCTATAACTGTAGGTAATTAGCGATGTGCGACTTAAATTGCACTTTATTGTGTCGTATTAAGAGTCGCTTTTTATTTAAATTATTTTGTGTAGTGAATTCAAAAGTCATTTGTTCAAATTAGGCTGAGAATTAGCACTTTTCGAACGTCAAAATTACATAAGACAGTCCCCCAAAACGCCCACTCATTACCACTTCCTAATGCCTTTCGCTGGGAAGAAGAAGTGGCGCTACAAACTCCCCAGCAGCGCAGCTGTCTGTTCAAGTTAGATAAAAAATAAAGTTTAATAAAAACTGTAACCCGACCACGGGAAAATAAAAATGATCTAAAAAGTACGAAACAAGCAAATATTTCAGACAGAAATCAAGACATAGGTACAAAAATGGTCAAGGTAAAGCCGTGGTCGCATGCCTGTATACCATGTGGGTGTCAGGAACACCTACAAAATTATAATGGCATGCGACGACGGCTTTACCTTGACCATTTTTGTACCTATGTCTTGATTTCTGTCTGAAATATTTGCTTGTTTCGTACTTTTTAGATCATTTTTATTTTCCCGTGGTCGGGTTACAGTTTTTATTAAACTTTATTTTTTATTTTATACTTTTCCGTTATTACACTTGCTAAACGTTACAACAACGCCGCGCGCAACGTCTCACTGAAAATTGAATTTACAACGAGAACATTTTCGCGCGATGATTTTGTACGATTTCAAATGTCGACTAAGAATCATTTGAAAGACTTCGAATGATGTTCATAGACAAAAGCCCTTCTAAAGCAACTGTTTTCCGCTGGTTCAACGAATTTAAGCGTGGTCAAGTAACTTTGGCGGACGAAGAAAGAAGTGGCCGTCATAGGGCTATGACGGCTGTTACATAAGAAAACGTGCTGGCTGTGAAAAATTAAATTTAAGTGAATAGGCGAATTACATATGAAGAGATTCAGCATATACTGCAGATTGGATCGGGAAGTGTACATGAAATTCTACACGGGCGTCTTCAGGTAAAGAAGATAGTTTCACGCTGATTACCCACACAATCTAACGCAGAAGGAGGTTCGGGTAGAATGGTGCCGAGACATGATAGCAAAATTTGAAGCAGGCTCGTCTCGGCGCGTTTACGATTTCATTACGGGTGATGAATCATGGATTTGTCATTTTTGTTCCCCAAAATAAAAAATCAACTCAAGGGAAAACAGGGATTAAAGAGGTGTCTGATGTGGACTGGAAAATGTGTAATGAAAATTGGTTAAGACGCATGAAACTGTGTATAGACGCCAATGGAGAGTTATTTGAAAATATTTAATAAATAAAATATAACCCGTAGTATATTTTTTTTTATTACCTATTGCAAAATTTTCTGAGTGCCCCGTGTATAAATATTAATATTTCGTTGTACACAGTGCTACACATAAAGCTATAAATTTCCAGTATTAGCTGACCTCGCATTGTACGGAAATCCTTTACAATGCCAGATCAGCTTAAACTGGAAATGTATAGCTTGATGTGTAGCCGTGTGTACTTGTTTTTCTTCATAGAGGAATTGAGGATGGAATTACAAACCGTTTTTATTTATTAAGATTTGATTAACTTCACGTTGGTATCATCTTGCGATACAACGTAGCAGTCTCACTTTTGCTTGTTTTTAACAATTTAAACATATTTATTTACTTTGAAAGTATAACATTATTTACATATTTGTAATGTGCTCGTCAAGACCTTTCTTTTGGTACCAAACATGTCATGATCATATCATTTTAATTTTTTTCGAGGTTAGAAATTTACGTGTAAAATCCACCATATTAAATTTAGGGAAAATTTATATAGCCTATGTCACCCGGACTATTATTACGAATCTATTGATACCTCACTCATCAAAATCGGTTCAGTAGTTTAGGCGCTATGGTGGAACACACGTAAAAGCAAACATACATACATACATACATACAAACATACAAACATATAAACATACATACATAGACTGCTAAAATCATAACCCTTCCTTTTGGCTTTGCCGTAGTCGGGTAAAAAAATAATATTCTATACAATAGTAAGCAAAATAATTAACATTACGCAACACAAAACATAATTTAAATGATAAATTGTTGGCCATAATTATGTCAGCTAGCACACGCCAATATACCAACCAAAAACATCGAGAACTATACTTAAGCAGAAATAAAAACTAAACGTAAACAGAACTAAATATCTAAATAAAAGCCTCCAGGCATAAAGGGCGTGTTCGCTTACATAAAGCTATTTAAAGCTGTAATTGGAACTTATAGATGATAAACTAGGACCATCGAGGTAAAATAAATAAACAGTTAATTACTAGTAACAATAACAAAACCATGATCAGCAAGACGACCAGTCACCACAAGCAGCATCCGTTCACGAGCATAACGCAAAGATCAGCCATTACCGTCGCCATATTTAAGGGAAGGAGGCAACCCGACCCCCGAACCATCTGTATTAATCTGTGGTATTACGGAGACTTTTATGATTAAACAGAAAACATTCTCATAAATCCTATTCTTATCTATCGCTAAGCCCAATTTACACGATGCAAGTTTCTTGCCACTTTTTAGACGACGATAATCCAAACACTATTTAGATGAAGAAGTATCAAATTATAATTTATTTGATATATTTAAGTGTGATACAGTAACGAGGCGTGGTAAAATAACAGAGGTAAGCCAGAGCAAAAAAACAAATAAATATAGCGTCACTACGGACTTTCATCGTGACCTTGAAAAGTTTTTTCTTGTTTACCTATCAAAATAATGGTGTAATTTCCACCTACTTTTCTATTATGAGCTTCATGCAAATCAGTGAAAATAATTATATTCCTACCCCTCATAAAACAGCTACGAATATGTTTTTCAGTCTGCACATGTTTTTTGATGAATTCGTCAAATTAAATTGTAAAAAAAACCTTTATTCCATAAACTACTAGAATCTGAGAAAACTAAACACGGGAAACAATACATTTTATTTTATTGACAACTACCAGTCAGTCGTTGATTTATCGTAAAGGGAAACATTAAAATGTTTGAAAAAACGATCATGTCGTCGTTTGTATTTTATAGTCATATCTGGTCGAGAACAGCCTAACTTAATTATGTGTTTCATATTTTCAAAACTTAACCTTGAAAAGCATGTTTCTTCACAAAGTAAATTTATCATAAAGTCATCAATAAGCAATCTAAAACTATTAATGCCGCCATTCTAATCCTAATGATCGTAATAATTACTTTTCAAATCTACTCTAAATAAGTAATTTTAACATAATAAACTATCTACTTACCCCAAATACCTAATTACAACGTACTGTACTTTCACTAAACTCAAAACACTACACTATCATAATTACTGTTCTATACCTCCATCATCTTCCCGCTCTTGTCCCATGTTACTTGGGGTCGGCGCAACACGTTTTCTTTTTCCACTCTCCCCTATCAACCGTCACGCTATCATTCACTCCCTTCTCTTTCATATCATTCCTCACACAATCCATCCATCTTTTCTTTGGTCTTCCTCTCCCGCTCCATCCATCAACATTTATATTCATTACACTTTTAGTCACGTGCGTTTCTTCTCTCCTCATCACATGCCCATACCAGGCCAAACGATTTCCTTTCAACTTTTCTGTCACTGGCGCCACTTTTAAACGTCCTCTTATATACTAATTTCTTACTTTATCAATTTTTGTCACTCCACACATCGATCTCAACATTCTCATCTCCGCTACATGCAATCTTTTTTCATCCGTCTTTTTCACAATTACTGTTCTATACCTACAAACAAATATTCCTGCTACTAGTTATGATAAACTAATGTCTAACTCGTGGCTAGGGGCTTTCAACAAACTGACTTTATTGATGATAATTTATTTACACCGGTAGCTAAACTTCCGACTCTCCGTACTATATTGGCAATATGTAATCAAAAAGGTATGTTAGTACACCAAATGGATGTCGAAAGTGCTTTTCTTCATGGTGATATTAAAGATGAGAAATGAAAAAATCATTGTATGGGCTAAAGAGCTCGCCCAAAAACTGGAATGACAAATTTAATTCAGTCATATCATCTGAAGCTTTCAAACAGTGTAAAACAATGTAAACAAATATGGCCTTTATAAATCAAGATAATAGATAGATGGTTTATTTGTTACTCTATTTCGATGACTTATTACTTACAGGGACAGATACTGAAAGTGTGAATAATACTAAAAATTTGTTAAAGAAACATTTTTTTATGAAAGACTTGAGTTTTAGCGAATAATTTTTAGGTATTTCTATCAAGCAGGGTAATTAATGGTATCTTAAAAATTTATCAGGAAGCATTCCTAAAACTGATCTTACAAAAATATAATATGTCAGATTGTAAAAGTATTGCTACAACCATGGATTTCTCGATTCATGGATAAACGATATTTCTATTTCTATTTCAAAATTTAAAAACCGAAAGTCTTTAAAAGAGAAAAATCAGAATCTCGAGAGTTAAAGACAAGATACAGACAATTAATTGGTTGTTTATTATAATTATGCAGTATTAGGTAGTAGACCTAATTTAAGTGCAAGTGTTTCAAATTAAGTCGGTTTCAAAAGTGAAGAGTTGTGGAATATGTTAAAAAGGATTCTTAGGTACATTAGGGGGCATTAGATTTAAGTTTAGTCTTTGAAAGAAATAATACTAATGATGCTATCATTGTTGGCTATGTAGATTCTGACTGGGGAGGTGATTTAGTTGACAGACGGTCAACATCTGGTTTCGTTTTTAAGTATTTGGCTGTCCTATTTCTTGGTGTACAAGAAAGCAGCCCTCTGTAGCCCTATCTTCAACTGAAGCAGAATACATGGCACTCAGCATGGCTACTGCAGAAGCTTGTAGGCTCAAACAACTTTTAAGTGATTTTTCTTTATATTGATATTGATTATGTATTAATGAATGACGATAATCAAAGTTCTATTAAAGTAACAAAAAATCCGGTTTTGCACAAAAGAATGAAACATATTGACATCAAACAAGATTTCATTCGTGAGAAAATTAAAGATAATATAATAAGGTTAAATTATATAGGAAGAATAAATAGCTGATTTGCTCAACAAACCTTTGTCAAGCCCTACATATTTTGTTAAATTAAGGGGATACTTAAAATTGATATAGATTTGTATACGGAGTCTGGATCTGTGCCCGTTTGGTGGCAATAGGCTCGCCCCCTAGTACATGGGACTTAAACATAACTGGCGAAATGTGGGTGTGCTATAGGTACACCTCTGCCTAACCCTTCGACGATTACAGGCGTGATGTTATGTTATATTATGTAGATTTGTATAACTTTTAAATAAAAGTTTTTTTATTTTAATTCTAAGTTTAGATTGTTTAAGTTCAAGTTAAATAGATAACTGTGAGCACAGTACATAGGTACACACATAAAGTAAAATAATTGTAATTATTCTGTAAAATTAAAATTTAAAACTGTAAGACATAAATTCATAATTTTCTGGTAAATGCATGATGTAAAAGCGACTAAGTAAAAATTTGATATTTTCTGTATGTATAGGCCATATAGTAAACGAGTGTAAGTCCTGTTTTGAATAATTCAAAGTGTAGCTTTTTATTAGATTTTTAAGAATAATTATAAAAATAAAATTGATTGTCTATGGTCATTTTGACATTAGTAAATATTGTATTATCTGTGTACTCTCAGCCTCATGAATAAAATATGGTTTGTTGTGTTATAAGTTTTTAATAAATAATATTGTGCTCCTGTATCGTTTGGGTTAAAAATTAAACATCGTACAACAGTACCTCACGGTCTTTCACTTAATATTCAATATCTCGAACAACTGTTAAACTACAAGTGCAAGATAGTGAGAACATATGTCAAAGTATACGTGTTAAATAATACATTCAAATGCTGCATCTCGCACCTGTTCCGAAGTTTTTAAACTATTTTGATTCTGTAATTTCTGAAAGGTGACTTAATTTTTTTTATCCAATGAGTAGATGAGCATATCCGATTAGTAGCACTGCCCCAAGGCGGGTTTCCTCTGTTTGGCAAAATTTTAATACACCGAAATTTATTTGGCATAACATACTTGGCATAATCTTCTTTGAACGAATATTTTAAAGCCATAAAAAAAGCCCCACCAAGCGAGAGGAAACGCCCGGGTATCACCATTGTGTGGATCGCCTGGAGGACACGGTGGAGCATA
Organism: Agrochola lychnidis; assembly: GCA_963680765.1. Classification (NCBI taxonomy): domain Eukaryota; kingdom Metazoa; phylum Arthropoda; class Insecta; order Lepidoptera; family Noctuidae; genus Agrochola; species Agrochola lychnidis. Next base: position 13,400,771 of record OY796869.1, on the reverse strand, counting down.
CGGTGGAGGTCTGCCTGGCTTGGGCGGTGCATCGCGTGTCCTCGTGGAGGCGATCGGCGGCAGTGATCTCTCGCGTCCGGCCCTGGTTCAGGCCATGGTACGGAGCGAGAGGAAATGGGAGGCCTCCTTCTGAGAAGCAGTAACGCTCACAAAGGAGGAGGCGGAACGCGCAAGGAGACGCCCTGGGCGTCGGGAATCGTAGGCCGATTTCCGGCCGGCGCGGGTGGGTTTGTGGACGGTGATCAGGCCCAGGTCGATGGTTGGATGGGAAATTATCAAATAACTTCTCCCGCTCTGGGTGGAGCAAGAGGGCGTGTCAGAATCTTACTGACTAAAACCCACCCGTGTTCCTTCAGTTGCCATGTTGCCGGGGGCCACGATTTCTCTTTCGGCCTTCACCTCCTTCTGCGAAGCAGTAATGCTCGCGAAGAAGGAGGCGGAACACGTGAGAGAGAGGCAAATTTCGCACCCTAACACCCCTAACTGCCGCAGGAGACGCTCTGGGTATCGGGAGTTGCAGGTCGATTTCCGGCACCGTAGACTTGCGGACAGTGAGCAATGGATAGCTCGCCGTTTGATAAGGACCAGGCCCGGGTCGACGGAGCATTGTGTTCCACGCGCGCCTCAAAGAGATGTCAGCAGAATTGACGGGGTCCGCTAGGGCCGATGCTTACCGGGGTTGCGAAGAAAATCGAAAGGGAGATCGTGGCCCCCGGCAACAGGGCCTCCCGCTCCGCCCAGAGCGGGAGAAGTTATTTGATAATTTCCCACCCAAAAAAAAAAGATGTAGTAGTTTTCAAATATTCACAAATAATAAACTGCCTACCTCTATTTCAAGCTGACAATCATCTTTCTACGTAAATTATTTATGGAGCAATCGACGAAAACATGTTTTAATTTTTCCCGAAAGTTGCGTTTTTGTAGTTATCATTTTATTCTCCGGGGACGGCGATAATTTGTTGAGTTACCGCTTTTTGGCAGGCAGAAGCAGGTTGCTGTAAAAAAAACCGAAAGGTAATCTTGTGTACCTTCTCCCCCGCATAAATACAAGATTGCGACTAAAATCCTCGCAGATCGTCGTTAGGATCGCAAAATGTCTGTTACCGTGCTGTTAGTGATATTTTTATGCGCAGTGATAGCTGCATGGTCGTGGTTGAGACGGTCTCCCAACGCGCCTGCTGAGTTTCCTGGGGCACTACCAATCATTGGACATTCATACAAGATCTTTGGAGATCGAAAACGTAAGTGAAAATTATTTTTTTAAACAACCTCGTTTCGAATGCGTTGTCTGAATTGTTATGTACCGAATGATTGACTGTAGCATCATGGGTTGTGGATTTCGTCTTCGTTTTTTTTCAGAAAAAACTGAAAGACCATCTTCTTATTTTAATTAGTAAAGTTCTGCCATTCCAGGATGTGCTCTGCCCTAAAACAGGGGGCGAGGTATCCATTACACGTTGTCAAGAAATGACGATAAACAGTTTTTTTCCGCATAATCATGAAGATTGTTATCCCTTGTCCCCAAGTTAGCGGTTTACATAGCAGTTCAACTGTCACGAGGACTCATTTAGATCGATAACAATTAAAATTCTGTTGTGTCTCATTAATGACAATTGATAGATTAGAAAAATTCTTGACAGATTAATAATATATGGAAAATATTTAACTGCGAGTCAAACAAATTTTTGAACTTGAAACGATCTTTGACCCCTTTTAGGATCCCGTAGTAAACAAGGAACCCTTACAGTTTTGCCATGTCACTCTGTCTGTCCACGGCTTAGCTCTGAGACTCTAGAAAGCTGTAATCATAGACTAATATATATAAATGAGATAAACTGTCAACTCAACGTCTGACAGAATAGGAATACGAACAGCGCCATTCCAAGCCATGAAACTAAAATATCTATAGATATACGTAGGTATAGATGTACCTATCTATATTGATAAATGTAGATGTATCTAGGTATGAGATACTTTCAAATATGTTTTTGAAAGTATAGCTTATCTAAATCTGGAAATGAAAGAAAGAAATAAAACACGAAATATAATAAGGACGTAACAACAAATTTATTAACATTAATTTTACACCAGTTTGCCTCGTTCGTTTCTTGCATTTCGTTTTAATATAATGTTCTCGAGTCTTTATGAAGATGCGGTCAGTTTCATTAGTTGAGCGCCCAGAAACACCGCAAACGTATCTCGGCGTTGTGTAGAATGTAAAACAACACTACATTATGATTTTATTATCGTCCAAACTTCTTACGAACACTCACAAAACCACAGTAAATGCTGGAATGTTGGTGTTTCTTGATTTCAAAGAACCAAAACTCACCTCGACGTAAATAACACAAAAACACTGAAATAACAAGAAATTTGCGCACAGGCATGTTGTTATAATAAGGTGGAACCATTTTTTTTTTCAAAATTTATTTGAAATAGTTGTATTAAGTTGCCAATTGCCATCAATTACCTCCATTAAAAAAAAAATATTATCAGACAACGGTAAAAGCCCCCGCCAGGACATCGAATATTTACAAAAACGACAATTTAGGGGCTATTTGCGCAGCCTACAAAATAGTACAGAATTTATTAAAATAGGTTTCATTTATTCAAAAACATGTTCAAATATAGTTAACTAGCTTTTGCAATCAAATATTTCATTATTTTAATATACTTTAAGGAGAAAAGTGCGGGACGAAGCGGCGGGTGGCACGCGCCGATCTACGAATTGCAGTGTTTTGTTTCAACTAGTGTCGATAAATGTCTCAAGGTACTTTCACGAGTACTTGTTGATTTACTTTTTATAAGTGTACACACGGCTACACATCAAGCTGTACATTTCCAGTTTATGCTGATCTTGCATTGTATAGGATTTTCGTACAATGAGAGGTCAGCTTATACTATAAATGTATAGCTTGATGTGTAGCCGTATGTACTAACATAACTTCTACGAGACAAAAGTTAAAATGTCCGATATTTGGTGAAAGTGCAGAGTTGAAAGAGAATATCCTACCTACGTATGAAAATGTGATGAAATTCTATGAATGGGTTCGACAAGACTTAAAAGTAACGAATAACACAATAAAAGAACCTACGTTTTTGCAAATTGCCGAAATAGTTGCAACGAAAATTCAAGAATTTTGGATAAAATCTTCTATTCCAATTGTCACACACAAACGAGTCTTACAGTTCCTAAAAAGTAAATCACTCAAAATGTTATAATTTGAAAAAGTCTTTGAAGAAACTTAAAGAAGAAAAGTTAGAAGAGTTCAGAGTACAGAGTAGAAAGCTTTTTGACATAGCTGCATGTAAATGTAAAGAAATTGTAAACCGGTCTTGTTTGAGAGAAAAAAAAGTGCCAAAAGAGGAACAAATATTTTTAGAAGACCAACGCACTAACAGACTAATAGCTTTAGGAAGAATGGATGTTATCCAGAGTAAAAAATTGAAGAATAGAAGATTACGTTCTCCAAAACAAGAAATCAGGCATAATTTAAATACACGAATTGAAGAAATTCCCTCTACTTCGTATCGGCTAAATAGATCTGAAGTTAGTTCTAACGTCGACCTTCCATCTTGTTCGTCAGCTGCAGATGGTCTTGACACCGCTGACACAGTGGATCAAAAGCCTATAAAGCTCACGGATGCCAGTCTTCATAGTTTGACGACTGTATGCGATAGATACAGAGTATCAGACCGAGCTGCGTTGGCTATCATATCATCTGCTTCTGATGCCGACTCTGAGGCACAGACAACTAACGTCGTGGATAGGATGAAACTAAGAAGAATAAGACAGAAAGTACGCAAGCAAATTTTAACAGAAGAAAGAGTAACAGAAATTCCTGCATTATATTTCGATGGAAGGAAAGACAAGATGGCTAAAACTGTTTTAAAGGGATCGAAGAGGTTTAGAGTGATTGTACAAAAGGAATATATTTAGGTAATAAAAGAACCAGGTTTTGTTATGTTGGATATGTGGTTCAAGTTCGGTTCAAGTGCAAGAAATACTGAAAGAGCTATCCACAGCTTTAAGATTATTGAAAAGATACCTCCAGAGAGTTTAATGGCTGTTGGCTGTGATGGAACAAACACAAATACAGGGAAAGTGGGAGGCGTGATTTGTCTTTTGGAAAATAGACTATTTCGACCATTGCAATGGATAATTTGTCTCTTACACGCAAATGAGTTGCCATTAAGGCATTTGTTTACCTATTTGGATGGCCCTACTGCAGGACCTAAATCATATGTAGGTCAAATAGGTAAAGCATTAAAGACATGTGAGACGCTCTCGTTGGCCAACTTTGAGAAGATAGAAGGTGAACTACTTCCACAAATATCAACAGACCTCAGTACAGACCAGAAATATTTACAAGAAATTACTACTGCTGTCATAAATGGATCCTGCCCTCCTGATTTATTACACAGAAGCCCGGGTAAGCTATCCCATGCCCGCTGGTTGACAAGAGCTAATCGCATACTGTGTTTGTATATTTCTACTGAAAATCCACAGCAAAATCTTGTGACTTTAGCAACGTTTGTCGTAAAAACATACGCTCCTGTCTGGTTTAGCATCAAAACACATTCATCCTGCAAAGATGGTTCAAAACATTTATGGAAGCTCATTAACAGCACTAGATATTTATCCAACGAGTTGTTAGCAATAGTGGACCCTGTTTTAATTAGAAACAGTTATTTTGCTCATCCAGAAAACTTGTTGTTGAGTATAATAACAGATTCACATAAGCATATTAGAGAACTCGCTACAAGACGCATTTTAAAGGCTCGTCAAAGGAATAAAAAATCTGTTTTGTGCATGTTTGAGTTGCCAAAGTGAACTTAAATGCAAGTTCTTACATAGACTTGTTTGACTGGCAGCAAAATATATACGAACCCCCAATAATCATAAATATTTTCGATGAGCAATTACAAGATCTAATTGAAAATGGAGAAAATTCTATTTTGGAGTTTATGAGACTGCCTTGCCACACTCAGGCTGTGGAAAAATCAGTAAAAGTTGTGGCAGAAGCAGCTGTAAGTGTATGTGACAGGACAAGAATAGAGGAATTTATAAAGTCTAAACTAGCATCTCGAAAGCTCATGCCAAATTTTAGACAAAAAAGGATTTTTACTATAAAAAATTACGTGATTCATACCGACATTATTTTCTGAACCTGTGTTTGATTTTTAAATAAATGTTTCTATTAATTAAAATACACTTTTATTTTACATGTATAACATAATTATATTTTACCTATTATTTTGTATCTAAGGTGTACTATACAAAACGTCTATAAAAATATAAAAAATGAAATTTCAAGTCTATGGCGGGAGCTCAAGCTATTGAGCTAGAACTTTCAAATTAAGGGGTGTCATTTACAATTAAATAAAGCAACTTTTATCTGGTATTCCAATTCGAAATTGGAAAAAACAAAATCATTTTAAAGTGTTCCACCTTAATGTATAATAAATTAATAACACAAAAACACTAAAAACACAAAAAATTTGCGCACATGCATGTATTCGCACCGACAAAAAAACTCTTGTGACGTTTATCCTATACTAGCTGCGCCCCGCGGTTTCACCCGCATAAGTCTCGATCCCGTGCGAAAAAAAAAAAAGTATCCTATGTTCTTTTCCAGGGCATCATCTATATATATGTGCCAAATTTCATCCAAATCCGTTCAGTCGTTTTAGCGTGAAGGCGTAACAAACAAACTTACTTTCGCATTTATAATATTAAGGATATACAGGCAGGAAACCAAACCAACGTTACATAATTTTTAGTTTTTTAATAATTTTAGTTAAGTTAGAATATTATATTGTTATTAGTTTCGAGTCAATTTCAGTGTCCGATGCACTCGCTCTGGGTAAGCATCGTGGTTGGGACGGTAAAATAGAATGTTTTAATTGTTATTTATATTCTTACCTACTAATATAGTTTATAAGCTCTTAAAAATAAAATCTTTTTTAGTGTACCTCCCCTACACGTAGTGGGAATGTTTTTTTTCTCTTCTATCCCATAGTTATGGGGTATCGTTGGAAAGGTCATTCAAAATTGCGAGTTTGTTAAAAGCATTTTTGGATTCAAGGGTCCGTTTGAGAAATATTAAGCTTTAAAGTGCAAATTTTTATTAGAGTCATTTGACCTCCCGCCCCCCGGGCAGCTGACCTTCACAACCTCAAAACAGTATGATAATGTTGCTCAAAATTATTTAATTAATGATGACCACTGTGACGGAAAATAATATAGTTATTTAAAGCAACAGGAAGTGCTACACATTTGACGCCATTTAATAACTAGTTTTACTTAAAAAATAATTAAATAAACTTTTTTGAACTCTTTACAAAGTACAAGATCATGCACCGTGAAGGCTATTTTCTCAAGAGATTACTTATTATAATATCATATAATTATCATTCTTAATCTGAAATTATTTTATTATTTTGTCTAAATTTAACTTTTTTTTGTTTAATTTAACATTATGAAGGTAAAACTGTTTGTTTGTTAGTAAGACGTAATCTCTGGAAGTGCAGCTGTTCTATTCTGAAAAAATCTCTCCGTGAAAATGTTGGTGAAGTATGTCAATAGAGGCGATTCCTTGCGTGAAATGACAGCTCACTCGGTTCGTCGGATCGGCTGACCCATTTAGAAAAATTCTTTACATTCCATATATTCGAAAAGTACGACTTGGTTCGCCTTTAAGTGCACCCAAAGGTGGTGTTTTCCATAAGAAACTTTTAGCGGGCAGTAATGAGTTTTTAATCCTCTTTATAACTGCGCCGCAATTATCTTTGCCACGCACTTTTTGAATTTGGAACATCTTAGTGTTCAGCGCCAAAGAAATCGAACGCAAATATTGTTTGAATAAAGACTGGCTGGTACGACGGCCTATAGTCGCGCCGCCGGCTGAATAAAAAAAAAATTCTTCAAGGGACAGTGAAAGTATAGAATTAACTCCTGAAAGTATTAGAACTGACGCAAGAAATGTGATGGATAATCTATTACCTGCAAAATCGCGGGAGATATATATGAATGCCCATGGTAATTTTATTGAATGGAGAAATGCAAGTGGCGCCATGAATTTTTTAGTATCTATATTTTTGGCCTACTTAGCCAAAACTAAACAACCTTCCACTCTTTGGAGTACCTACTCAATGCTAAAATCAACAGTCAGTTCTAATAACGACGTAAAACTGGACACATATTCGAAATTAATAGCGTATCTGAAGAGGATGTCTGATGGATTTAAACCTAAAAATCCAAAGTGTTCTCAGTCAAAAACGTGGAGACTTTCCTTAATGAGGCACCCGACAAAGTCTTTCTTGCCGTAAAAGTAAGAAACTATGTATATGGTGGATTAGTAAAGTATAACCATAGTGTTTTAAAATGCGCATTTTATTGTAACCTGTACTTCGATAGATACTTGTCTTATTCACATTCGGTTTTGTTAGAGGTGGCTTTAATTTTCGGAGTACATAGAGCTTGTTATGGCAATGAACTTTTAAAAATAACTGTTGATGATGTCGAAAATCACTCGGATGATTTACTGTTAGTAAAGCTGACAGACACAAAAATTGACCGATCCTTCGTAATCAGAGGAGAATACAAAACTATTTTCAAAATTCAAAAGTCATTTATTCAAACTAGGCTAAGAATCAGCACTTTTCGAACGTCAAAATTACATAAGACAGTCCCCCAAAACGCCCACCCTTCACCACTTCCTAGTGCCTTTAGCTGGGAAGAAGAAGTGGCGCAACAAATTCCCCAGTAGCACAGCTGTCTGTTCAAGTTAGAAAAATGATTCTATACAATAGTATGCAAAATAACTTACAGTACAGATTTACTTTTTGTTTACTTATTGTACAGAAATACTATACGTCCTGCTGATACGAAGACCAATCGGTTTTTCATCCGTTATCAAAATGGCAAGTGCTTCAAATAAGTTATGGAAAAAAATTAAATTTCTGACATGCCACAAGAAATCGCTACTTATTTGAAGAATACAGACAAACAGATATCAACTGTATACAGGACATTGTTTTCGTCGTACTTCTGCTACCCTTTTGGCAGATTCTGGAGCGGACTTAACTGTTCTCAAGCGACATGGAGGATGGAAGTCGAGTGCTGCAGCAGAGGGGTATATAGAAGATTCCATTGAGAACAAGGCGAAAACATGTGAACGCATCGTGGAAAACATTAAATTGCAACCTTCAGTTAATCCATCCATGCCACTGTCGCCGCGCCTATCTACATCCAAACAACGAGATTCACCGTTACATTTTCCTCAAAATGAGCCATATTCGGACATTATTTCAAACAAGCAGAATATAAATTCTATAACAATCTCTATTCCTAATAAAACTGTAACAAATTTTCATAATTGCGAAAATGTCTCAAATGTAAATGTAAGTTTTTAGTTGTTTTATTATTACACTAGCTTCTGCCCGCGACTTTGTTCGCATGGAAATCGTAAGACATCACAATATACTACAATAACAGCCACATTTTTATAAAACTTCCCTGTATACTACGTTTGTAGTTTTATTCTCAGCAGCCAAAATATACAGAGAGTCAGGAATGGTGACTCGGGAGCAAGCGACGTAACAGTTGTCCGTGTGAGAAGCAGCTTATCCTGAGGTCGACACCCGCAGCCTTCAGCCTTTAGTGTCGGCCCCTGTGACTTGTTGATCGCAAAGCATACACTCCCAGAGAACTGCACGCGCTTTAACTGGTAATGGTGGGGAATTTGTACTTAATACGCGCTATAAACACTGTCTCACCATCGCCACAACCTGTTAGAATTTCCACCTCGATGACGTTTCTCTGCAAAGACATGACTTTGAGCTGGTTTCCGTTACACAGATATACAACCGGAAGTCCACTTGCCATTTAATGCTGAAATGAACCTTTTTGGCGCAGCCGTGAGGCACACACTATTGTTTTAAAAACACTATTTTTTATTTCCACTGTAATTTGTGTTTTGTGTTTCGCGAACTGTGTCCAAATAAATGTTTTTTCTATTTTTCTTTCTTTTCTTTCTATTTGTAAATTGAGAAATTCTACGGGATGATATTTGGCATCATCTTCCTCCACATCACTATTAATGGAGGTGTATATCACTTCACTCCCTTCAATTTGTGAGAGAATACTGTGGTTGATCGCTGTAGCTTGATCATCTTCGGAGTTAAAACGGAAACACACCTAAGAATTCTCTTGGTACGGTATTTGACTGATATCCCCGTATATCAGACAAATAAGATCTTCTAAAGTGGGATCTACTCTACCAAGAGTCTCTGGTAGAGTGCTTTCACCAACTTTTAGAAGAACACTGGGGAAAACTTGAGCATTTGAATTACCGCCAAGCCGAGCTCGTATGATGATGGTCAAGCGCAGTTTATGAACTCTCGACCATAGAGTCGACCTTTTCAACGAAGTTTTCACTTTTTTTGTCAAAACTGACACCACCCATCATATCTTGGTTTCTGCGGATGTCCTGCAGGGTTCTGTTTACAGTTTCCACTGCTTTCCTTTTTGCCATAACGCATTCATCCCATACGACGAAGCGCAATCCCCTAAGCACACATCCCTTGTTACTGTTGCGTGACACCCCACAAACAGGTGTTTCGTTGCTCTCTAAATCGATGGGAATCTTAAACATGACGTGCGCTGTTTTGCCACCAGGAAGCAGTGTGGCAGCGATTCCAGAAGATCCACATACATATTATAAAATCGCTAGGACAAATCTGCTGTCAAAATCTGTAAAAAAACATTTTATTCCTACAGTCTTTTACTCTAAAATGATCAGAATACAACCTTGAATGTTTTGTGACTGTAAAGTACTTGTAACTTAGTAGTTTCCCATAGCTTACGAAGTTTTCGATTTTTTGTGAATTAATACATTCTATGAACTATTACATACACAATCCAAAAAAAAATCGTTTTACAAAAAGAGTTTAAAAAAACAGATGTAAATCGAACTTACTACCCCGGGCGGCCTACCACCAGCTCATAAAGCAGTATTTTTTTAATGTTACTTCAGTGGGAGAAAGAGATGGAGCTATACATCCTGTAGAGCTTCATCTCTTTCCCACACTGAAGTAAACTAAAGTAATATTAAAATAATACTGCTTTTAAGCTGGTGGTAGGCCCTCAGGACTTCAAATCATTCGTCCAATCGCTTACTTATTGGCTTTGTTGAAAGTTAGCTAAAATAGCCGTTCCTATATAAAAGGTAGCGTGATGATAATCATTTAAAAAGTTAAATCGGTAACTACCTATCTACAATATCCCAACCTTTTGGCGCGTCCTTTTACAATTTGCAGAGAAAAATACGAACATGATGTAATATTGCTCATCCCCCATAGCAAATAGCGTGACAGTTTATGCCCTACGGTTGGTACAGACAAACATTCAAAAAACTTTATTTTCCGCATAAGAATCGATCCCAGACCTCTTAGCAATAACTTTCTTTAAAAAAAAATAACTTCGTTACGATTTTATTATATCTATAGATTATAGGTAGATTATCAAAAAAAATAGTAATCGTATAACAAAATGTGAAAAAAAGAAAAAAAAACCGTAGGTGGGAATCGAACTTACAACCCCACGTTTACAAAGCAACCGCCCAACCGCTGAGCTAATTGCTTTGTTGAAACTTGTCTAAAATAGCCGTTCCTATATATTTTTTGATTGACTGCTTAGTTCCATAAAGGTATAGCGTGATGATAATCATTTAAAAAGTTAAATCGATAACCATCTACAATATCCTAAAATTTTGGCGCGTTTTTTCCCAAAAATACGAACATAATATAATATTGCTCGTCCCCCATAGTAAATAGCGTGATAGTTTATACCCTATAGTTTGACCAGACTTATAGAGAACACCTATGCAAAATTTTAACAGAATCTATCCGGTAGAATTTGCGTCATGCTAGAACATAAAAATACAACATAATGTAATATTGCTCGTCCCCCATAGTAAATAGCGTGATAGTTTATACCCTATAGTTTGACCAGACTTATAGGGAACACCTATGCAAAATTTTAACAGAATCTATCCGGTAGAATTTGCGTCATGCTAGAACATAAAAATACAACATAATGTAATATTGCTCGTCCCCCATAGTAAATAGCGTGATAGTTTATACCCTATAGTTTGACCAGACATACAGGGAATATCTACGCAAAATTTTAACAGAATCTGTCCGGTAGAATTTGCGTGATGCTGGAACATACATACAGACAAACAGACAAACAGACAAACAGACAAAAATTCTAAAAAAAATATTTTCGGCATTAGAATCGATCCTAGACCTCGTAGCAACTACTTTTTTTCAAAAATATTCAATGTACAGTTTTGACTTCGCTACGATTTTATTATATGTATAGATACTATTTAATTTCAATTTAGTTGTTACTCTATGTTTTGTTAAATAATAATATTACAATAAAATATGAGGCGCCTTTTATTTTCTCATAGAGGGTGATGAAAAGTAGAATATATCACTCGGGCGCAAAATATATTTTTGACTCGGGCGACGTACTCTAGAATCTCTCACTTCGCTCTGGATTCAAAAAAGCGCCCTCGCCGTAAAAATATTATTTTGCTCCCTTATGATAAAATCTACTATTTGTCACTACATCTTCTTTAAAACCTCACCGTTGCTATATTACAGTGGTCGGCAAACTTGTTAGTCAATAGGCCCAAATATCAATACTATAACGACTAAGATTTCTTATGAGAGCTAATCCTTTCTGTGTGTCCAAACTGTCTCCAGATACTTTTCTTAATCCTTAAAACTATCACCCGCTTTTAACAACAGGGCTTCCTAAAATTTACTTGCTAAGAAGTTTACAATGCCTTCAACATCATTATCATATCGGCTGATAATAATGTACTTATTGACAAGTTACCCTTGGAAAACTTTGAAAGTTACAGCAAAACTTGATATCTCGCTTAATGATCAAAACCCCGACGCGTATCTACGCTTGCAGTCATCGATATTTATACAGAACCACTCCACGCACTCACCTAAGAGCCACATGCGGCTCGTGAGTCGCGGTTTTCCGACCACTGCCATATCACATCATTCCTCAGCCTATAATTCAGTTACACTACACATGCTTCGCAAGGAACGCAGTTCCACAGCACTTATTCTCCTTTCATGCCTCTTTTACAATACTCAACATTCACTTCCTTATGCGTAAGCACCAAAGACGTCATTGTGAACAGCCTGTAGAGCCTTTGTAGACATCGACTGGTTTGGTTACAATCACATATATGTGTATAGCACGATTCACTTTATTTCCCGCATTCACTCTCCTTTCCACATCTTCATTTATATCCCTTTCATCTTATATGCTTTGTCTATCACAGTCACCATGTTTTGCAATTGTTCTGCTGACGATATAAGTAAAACTTGATCATCTGCATAAAGAAGGTAATTGACAGGCAACTCACTCATCCTCAATCCGCACTCACTCTCTTTCAAATCTGTCAGACTATCCATGTACAAGTTTAACAGCCACGGTAACGTTACACAACTCAGTCTAACACGCCATGAGATGCAGAACCAGTCCGTGTATGCCCCATTTATCCTAACACACGACATACGTTTTGTAGCTTAGCTTCACCGCTTAACAACCCGTCACATCTATGATGGAAAGGCAGGCTGCCATTCCAAGATTTAAAAAAATATACATAGTTTTCACCACAGTCTTGGTGGATTTTAAGTTAGTTCGAGCCACTGCCTGACCTATGGCTAGTTGCGAGTTGTGCCACAAAATTTAATTTTTAGTTTACTAGTCGAGGCCTATTAGGTCACGCATTGCTATATACACCGAAATTCGACATTAAACTAATTGTTTTGTGACGTGTAATGAATGAGCTTTGTGCTAGGAAAAGTACCTATAAAATATACAAAAATTTCTGCACTCAATGAAAAACGGAATTAATTCCAAATCTAGGTTAAATGCACCATGATTGTGTCGCTTTTGTAGATGATTTTTTGGTTAGGGTGTGCAAATATAGGCATTTTGGTAATTCTCCTTTTCCTTACTTTTACTCCCTGAAAGATTGCTAATGAATTAAGACGCAGATATACGACAGTGACCTTGAATGGTTAGCTTGCGTGTTCTGTACTGAGCTCACGCAACGCGTCGTACGTCCAGCCAGTAATAGGACTCGCCCATCAAGGAGCGCGGTCCCAAATTAAACGCATTATTAATTTATTACACGTAAAACAAAAGGTATTTTAATAAAACACGTATACTAAAAGATCAATAATTTAATTATCTTTAAAATGGTGAAGTTTTCAGAAAAATACGCTTGATAAATTTTGCGTCACTCTCAGTTTTTTTTTCCGCGTTAGACATAACTTTATAAATTAATTTCACGATGTAATATAAACATAATCAAAAACATGCCTATATTTAAAAAAAATGCTCTAATTTGACATTTATTTTTTCCAAATCACTAACACTACTCGTTTAGACGTTATTTTCAGTATAAAATCATTAAAAGTCGGTTATCGTCCCCTTAAAAGTCATCCTTTATGGCAATATTATACTTAGATTGGTACTGGACAACTGAGTTGAAACTAAACTAATTTTGTTTTTCAGATCTATGGAATTTTATACGAGAATCCCAAATCAGCTCAATAGAAACAGGTGGTGTTAGCGAGTTATGGTTCTTCAATCATTCGCTTTACGGTAAGTCCTCTCATGTATCAAGTACACTCCGCTATTATCACAGAGCTTCACGACCGAAATTCATAGCACCGAAAGTGCAATGAGGGCACAACTTTTTTGTTCTTTTTTTTTTAGGGTTTCATACCTCAAAAAAAAAACGGAACCCCTATAGGATTACTCGTGTGTCTATCTGTCTGTCGGTCTGTTTTACTGGCTGTCTGTCCGTCTGTCACAGCCAATTTGCTCCGAATCTAATGGACCGATTAATGGTACACACATGTATTTCTGTGACCCAAACACGAACGTGCAACATAAATAAATGAATTTTGAATATGGGGGTCACTTTTGGGGGGCAAATTGGAAAATAAAAAAAAGTTTTGCAAACTGTACCGGTGTGACATACCAAATGGACGAGCTTATTGTGAGAATCTGTTTTTTTTTTAATAATTTTAAATTAAATTATTTTAAAGATATTTAAGAAAATTGATGAAAGTTGATCTTATCTCCGAAGTTACAAAGCATTTTTTTTTATGCAGAGAATGGTTTCTCATAGATTACAGGAAAACCTATAAGAAGGTTATGGTCTTAAAAAAAAAAAAAACAACCGACCTCCAAAAAAAAAAAACTACAAAGTGAAAAATAACTTTAATTTCGGAAGTCGGTGTCTTGGGTGTTGTATTTTCGTTTTTTGCCACCGACTTCCGAAATTAAAGTTATTTTTCACTTTGTAGTGTTTTTTTTTTGGAGGTCGGTTGTTTTTTTTTTGTAAATTTTTTTTTATTTTTCACTTTTTAATTGTGGTACCTACCCCACACACATTCGAATACCACTACCTGCTACCAGTGACATAAACTTATCATATCATCTACATACTAAGTGGGAAAAAAAACGTATTTTGTAGCTAACTCAAAAACTATCCAAGCAAAGTTAATAAAATTTATATGGGACCAATTCCAGAGCACACCCTTTCAAACAAAAAAAGAATTTTCAAAATCGGTCCACAATTGACGGAAAAATCGGTGGACATACATAAAAAAAAAAAAAACAAACATACGCGACGAACATATAACCTCCTCCTTTTTGGAAGTCGGTTAATAACATGTTAAATCTGGTGTAGTAGTAGTTTGTACGCACAATATTGAGAGAATTTTGTGCGTACAAACTTACATTTGTAGTTAGAATGTATGGGAGAATATGTTTTTCAACTACAATGTTAAGTTTGTTCTTGGGATTAAATCATTCCACCAACGGAACCCTTTTTTTTGGGTTTTAAATTATCAAATAACTTTTCCCGCTCTGGGCGGAGCGGGAGGGCGTTCTATGTTCTATGTTATAGGGTTTGGTTTCCGCACTTAGTCCGTAAGGTGGACCACTGTGCGTGGACCATGACGGCCATTTGGTGGTTATTCCAACCAGTCCACCTCCCTCCAGAAGTTAATTAAATCTCCTGGTCTGTTCAGAACATCTGTGTAGGATCTGGGTGACCCGAGGGTTTCTGTTCTAATCTGGGTGACGCCTGTGCATTCAAAGAGCACGTGCGCTACGGTTTCCTTAGTCTCCATACACCAATACCATTAATTATTTCTGTTTCAGTGGTAACCGATCCAGAAGACAGCCTGACAATAGCCAATTCATGTTTCAGTAAACCATTTGTCTACGATTTTGCAAAGGACTTTGTAAATAATGGACTCATCACAGCAGAAGGTAAAGGAAACAACGAAATTATAAAAAATATGCACGACAATATTGATTAATAGTACGCACGACGACGTAATTATCGAGCTATAGGTACTTTTATTTGTTTTTTTTTTAAATTGCACAGGTAAAAAAGTCGGGAGGTGTCGTAGGACACCCTGTTGGAACGAAGTTGATTACGCTGTATACTATGTATTAATACAGAGCCATCTAGTAAGTTAAAAATGACGACTTCTATACCAGTTTACTCCTACCACTAGCCGTGTTACGTCGCCATACCAGTCAACCTTAGTCAACATTACCTTCAAGTAGTCGACCCATTCTCATTGTACGGAAAAAGTTTTTAAACCGACTTCAACTTATACATTATCACACTTATATATAGATATGTATAACTGGATACTTCTTCGTCTAAGCCAAGGCTGCTCAACCCTATGCCCACAGACCACATCGTGGCTCGCCGACCATTTTTAAATGGCCCGCGCAAGCCTGAAAACACCCGTCAAGTTGAGAGTCCGTATACGGTGTATATATAAATAAATCTTATTAATAAGTAACGTAAAAAGTAAAAAAGAAACCATCAGTGGCCCGCCAGAAATATCTGAATTGTCCGTTTGGCCCGACTGATAAAAAAGTTGAGCAGCCTTGGTCTAAAGAGTGTTTAGACGATGCAAATCATTTGTTGCATGTCGCAGACAAGAAACTTGCATCGTGTAAATTGGGCATAGCGATAGAAAAGAATAGGATTTATGAGAACGTCTTCTGAGCGATCATAAAAGTCTCCGTAATACCACAAATTAATACAGATGGTTCAATCCGCAGAATAATTTAAATAAAAAGCGAATCTTAATGTGACGCAATAAAGTGCAATTCAGGTCGCACAGCGCTAATTACCTACCGTTATATTCACCTAGAAGTTGCCTCTCTTTCTATCCCGTATCTCCTAGATCTTCTGACTACGTAACACTCATTGAATTGGCCCAAAAAGTCGAGCCCGCCGCGTGCTTGTAGCTTCATACCTAAAATGCGGTGTAAACTATCTGTAATCATTTGTGGTAATAATTATATTGTTCCAAAATGTATGTAACGTTAACTTTTAGCGTTGGCTCTGACTCCATGAAATTGGTTCCAAATAAGCACCTATACAATGTTTTTGTTCCAGCATCTATTTGGAAAGCTCACCGCAAACTATTAAATCCGGCGTTCAACCAACAAGTGCTAAATACGTTCTTATATGAAATGAACGTGCAAGCTCGAAGTCTGGTCTCTCAATTAGCTTCGAATGTGGGAAAAGGACCGTTTGACGTGCGAAAGTTCTTCGTAAACTATACATTGTCAACAGTAACTCGTGAGTATTTGGTCGCGCGTTGCGAAAGGGGGCTAAATAGAAAAAATCAAGACCAAAAGTTGTAACGACATTTTTTTAATACCAAAAGTTGTAACGACACTTTTTTATTTTTTAAAATTTTAAATATCTCGGAAACGGCTGGGAATATCAAAGTTTTGATAAAACTTCCCCCCCCCCCTAGTATCCCTCCTCTCAGCTATAACCTACATTCAGTTAGACCCCTTAGACCCCATTTTTGACCCCCTTTTCTTTTGACCCCCAATATCTGTAATTAAGTATATCTTACAACTCTCTTATATATATAACCTCCCCCCGAACCCCCCCTCGATATCCTCTCGCGACCCCCTGATCGCCCCCTCCCGCGTGCCACTTCAGGGTTACCTCACCCCCCCGGATCTTAACTTTGGAGCCAAGCTAAAAGCTTTTAAAGATCTTAAAATTAAATCAACAGAAGATCTATGGGGAATGTCTGTAAAAGTCTGTAAATCTATCATCGAAACCATTGCGCCCTATTTAGCTTTCATATTTAACACCAGTGTAGACTAAGGAGTCTTTCCGGATCTCATGAAACTCAGTAAAGTAGTTCCTTTGTTCAAGTCCGGTGATAGTAAGGAACCCAACAATTATAGGCCCGTGTCAATTCTGCCAGTTCTCAGTACAGTGTCTAAAAAGTTGATGCTTAATCAAATGTTACGTCACTTTAATAAAAATTCCATCTTTCGTGAACAACAGTACGGTTTCACCAAAGGGCGTTGTACCACTGACGCCGGTGTTACCCTGATAAAGAACATTTTTAATGCCTGGGAAGAAGCACAAGATGCCATTGGAATCTTTTGCGACCTCTCGAAGGCGTACGATTGCGTAAACCATGAAACACTTTTGCTGAAACTAGAAAACTATGGGATTAGGAATACAGCTCTTGATTTACTAAGATCATACCTGAAAGATAGAAAGATTAAAGTTCAAGTGAACGGCGTAAACTCGTTGGGGTCTGAAATGACAATGGGTGTTCCTCAAGGTTCGATATTGTTCAACATTCACTAATTAATCGAAAGGAACTTCGTTCCATCCGGGTGTCCCTTGACACCTCTCCAGTTTTTTTTTGTGATAGGTCGTAAGGAGCATGGGTATTGACGTGGATTTACATAAAGGCTACCCTTTATCCACGAGCTATATGCTTAAGCGACACGCGTCTTGCGACAACAACTGTGAAGAAAACAATTAAGTTGTTTAGAGCATGCAGCAGGAGACGCACGCGCGTGTCGCCTAATGCAAGTCGCGTTACAAGTCGCATCGCTCTAAGCCGTGAATGGGGCCTACCGCTCGACTATCCCGAGGAAATATGTAGACGTGAAAGCACATTTTATTGAAATGATTTCTTGGTTTATGGAAAATCTGTATTTTTATTGCAGGGACTTCGCTAGGACTGAATACTCAAGATCAAACTACAATAGATACAGATTATGCAGAAGCAATTGAAGATTTATTTGTTTCATATTGTGATAGATTTCAAAAAGTGTGGTTGCATTTGTCGTATTTATTCGACTGGAGTTCAATGAAGCGCAGACAAACTATACTATTGACGAAACTGAAGAACATCATAGATCCGGTAATTATTTTGCTGTTTCGAGGTTTAGAAAATGTTTAGCTTTCCAGAGCGTCAGCTTTGTGACTCATACTTGTGTGACAGGCTGATTCTAAAACTGAATGTGCATTTATAACTGCCAGAGATGCTGCAAATATATTAAGTACTGACTCCGGAACCCAACCCTACCATGGCCCGACACACACTAGGCCGGTTTTGTTTAATATTATTCCATCTCCAGCTTTCTACTGCAATTTGTAAGCTTCACATGAATGACTAAAGATCTCGCTTCCTTTCAAAATATGTCACGTACCAATATAGTTTACTATATTATTGTGGGGCCAACTTCTAGTTTTTTCACTGCTATTTACTATTTCAGATTATACATAAAAGAAAATCCGAGTTAAAGGCAAATAAAGATCCGAATATGTATGACGAATCGACACCAGGTAAACACCTGAAATAATTTTATTTACTTACCTTCTGTTCTCAACAACTAGCTGTAATGACGCGTTGGGTCAGGAGACGTCCACAGCTGGACAAAGACCACCCCTTAGCATCGCTATAACGACTGATCCCATATTTTCTGCATCTAGCGTATATACGCTAGATGCAGAAAATATGGGATCAAATATGGGATGGTGATGGTCGTGGATATCCACGACCATCACCAGGTCATCAGGCCACGCTGCGTCTATCGGTACGCAATTGCCCAGAACTTTTCGGCCCCATCGACCATCCGTTCTGCAAGTAAAGCCTCGCCCACTGCCAATTATTAAGTTAGGCAACACGCGCTGGTCAACGTCTTTCGTTTTGGGACACTGCGGTATTTGGGACGTAAAGGTACTGCTTCCAGAACGCTGCCCAGACAAATCGGATTTTACAAATATTGACATGGCCGACAAATACAAATAATGACTCTTCTAACTTGACAATTTTTTTCACTACAATTCCAACGGTTGTCGCATTCAAGCGCATGTTAAGTAACTATATAGTACACATTATGTTTCAGGCAAATTCAAACCAATACTAGATCAAATGCTGAATTTGGCTGAAGAACAAGATGTCTTTACAGACGATGACATCAGACAACACCTGGATACTTTAGTAGCCGCTGGTTACGACACAACTTCTTCGACTTTGACATTCGTTTTGTTAATGATAGCGTCAGACCTAGATCTACAAGAACGAATTTTTAATGAGTATGTAACATTCAAAATTCAATAATTGTACGATTTGACACTTAATTGCACTCCAATGCTGGGACACAGGCATCTTCTGTGAGTGGAAGTGGGCTGTTATCCATCACGCAGACTCTGTGCGGGTTGGAAAACAGATATCTTCATACTAAAATTAAATAACAAAAATTGGCGACCTTGAATGATGTCTTTTGTGTTCATTACAGGTTACAAGAAGTACTTGAACATAAAGATGACGATTTTACTAAACAAGATCTACCAAAACTCGTGTTACTGGAGGCAGTGATCAAAGAGTCGATGAGAATATATCCATCCATTCCGGTTATCGGGAGAAAAGTTGAAAAAGATATTAAACTGAGTATGTATCTTTACAATGTATAATTTTTGACCTTATTTAGCATGATTCACATCTGTTACTGTTAGCCTGCATCATCCTACTGCTGCGCAAAAGCCTTACCCCATGACTTCTAGCTCTTTCGATCCAGGACTATGTTGGCCACTAGTCGTTTGTTTTGTCCAGCTCATCCTTCCATCTTCTATGTGGTCTGCCGCCTTTGGGCTTTGTCAGGGCTCCACATAGTGTATATTTTGGCCCATATACACATTTAATTTTATATATTTTCAGAGAACTGCACGTTACGAGCTGGTAATACATGCATGTTAGGGATTTACGGTCTCCTTCATCACCCGATGTGGGGCCCAGACGCGGATCAGTTCCGACCGGAGCGATGGCTGGATTCTGCCACCTTGCCGAATCACCCGAGCCTTAATGCCGCCTTCGGTGTTGGCAAGCGAAACTGCCTAGGTAAACATACTCTTATTAACTACTACGAGATATTTCAGTTGACCTACACTCGCTTCTCATGTTCTGACGAGAAGAACGGACAGTTAGTCAATTTACAACCAAATCTATATCCAGTAACATTGGCATGAAGCTAAAATAAGTAACAAACAAAAATTCACCGTTACGTTAGTAGTCAGCAATGACAGTCAGTTTGATTAACATTAATTAATTCATAACATTATGCAAGACTGTTATTTGTCAACATTAATATTGAATCATACCATTTAGGTATGATCAATATTGATGACCGTAAATATGAAAGAATGAATTTTATTCATATTCAGTCATATTTACAGTCATAGCGTTATCCCAATAGCATTGGAAGGCCTCCCACAAGATGAACTTGTGAAGGCCGCAGGAATCCGCTGGATGCGGAAAGCATAGAATCGGTCGAAGTGGAGATGCTTGGGAGAGGCCTATGTCCAGCAGTGGACGTCTTTCGGCTGAAATGATGATGATGAATGTTATTCAAACTGAGTGTCCTAAATAATATCATTGCTGACTACTAACTGGTATTGTCTGTATAATAATATCACTACTGCCATTCTTTGACAGTTGCATAAAATGGCTACAACCCGGCAAATTGACGTAGGGTGTCAATATTCTGAACAAATAAATCTCCCTGACGGTACGTCTATACCATAATATAATATAGATTATAATATATTACACACAATTTATAATTCCACAGGTAAATTATTCAGCATGATGGTGATGAAGACGGCGTTGGCGCATATTTTACGGCGATACCATGTTACTGGCGATGTCAACAACAATGTAGTGTGTGAATTTGATATTGTATTGAAACCAGTGGAAGGACATTACATTGAATTAACTCTAAGATCATAGATGTGTATTATTATGTTATCCAATGTTCACCAGTAAATTATTACTGGCTGAAAATTTGATGATAATGTAATTATTCACTAGCAGTGCTACAAGTTCTTTTTTTATTTTCTTTTTTTTTATTTGATTTATCATTTATTTAATTTTCATTGTATAGTATGAATAAAATGTGGAAGATGATTAAATAAATTAAGTAAAGCTCTAGCCGTACCAATAGAAAAATAAAGAACGATGGGCAACTTACCATATAGACCCCGTCCCCAATTTTTGTTTTGATCGAACAGACATCTTTTTCTCTCATAATTTTCGTCATGGGCTACAAAATAAAAAGCTGTTTGATTCAAGTCTTAAATATGAGGGGTTTCCTGCAAAAAACATATTTCAGCTCATGCTAGGGAGATAAATCAGAAACAGGTTCAGTTTACTACATCCACCTCCATTGTCTGACACTGTTCAAGAAGTAGTAGAGAAGAGAGATCAAGGAAAAAGGGAAATTAAATAGGAAATAGGTCAAAAGGTTATGGTCAGAAACTACAGGGAAAACAGAAGGTCATGGATTTTAGGAATAATTCTAGAAGTGTCTATACCAGGGGTTACGTATACTGTTGGTAAACCTGTTTATGAAATATGTCAAGGCGAACTCGCTCATTTATGTATGGTCATTTCTAAATAAAATTATTGATAAAATAATAAAGAATTTGTGTTATTATTTCATAAAATGCAATTTGAAATACGTGAGATCTGATACAATCAAATCTATAAAATGGGAGAAATTAGCCAAACATTTTATGCAAAGGTGCATAATACACCCATATTTCGCCAGTTATGGGCGAGCGTATTGCCATCAACCGGCCACAAATCCAGACTACGAGTTGCTACTGCTAGGAATATCCCAATATTCCTGATGAAAAAACCCGATAACACACGATCAGTGGGAGAAAGAGATGGAGCTATACCTCCATCTCTTTCTCCCACTAAAGTAATATTAAAATGATACTGCTTTTGAGCTGGTAGTAGGCCCCCAGTTCTGAGTTTCCTTTAACATTGGTATTGATACTTTCCAAAAACAAAAAAAAACGTGTGGCACTCGAGGACTGCCGCGAAAAGCTATTGCATAGCATTTGTAACCTCCATACTTCCTATTTGTCAACGCTACACTTGGGATGATGACGGATGATGACATTTACGTTCCCATGACAACATCACGTCTCCCATGACAATATCACGTTATCATGGGAACGTAATTTTTGTTTTATGTCATCATCCGTCATTACATGGTAGGCGGAGTGGGGGGTGTTAGGTTTTTTCGTTACGGAATTTCTTGATTCGGTCGCAGCGCTCAAAGCCCGCAATAAAAGCTATGCAATAGCTTAAAAACCTCATTCAGAGAGGCGCTCACCTTACCGTAACCGCGGTGGGCCTCCGCGTACTCAGTCAAACCAGTTTCCGTTATGTAACAAGTTGACCGTGAGTTTACAAAAATAACTTCAATGTCAAAAGTTGAATCACCTCTATTCGCCTTCGGGCTTAGCAGGGCAGTATTGGTGTTTATGTTTTTTATCTGATCATTCGACGCGGCAACAGTTAACTTGTTTTATTTGTACTTGTTGTATTATTACATTTTACAGTGTTTTTATTATAATTAAGTATAAAAATTACATTTTAACGAACAAATTGTGATTTCACATCTTAAAAACCGGCCAAGTGCGTGTCGGACCACGCACAATGAAGGGTTCCGTAGTTGGGATGAATTTATCCCAAAAACAAACTTAACTTTGTGGTTGAAAAATATGTTCTCCCATACGAAATGTATGGGAAAACATGTTTTTGCAACTGCAAAGTTAAGTTGGTCGATTATTACTCGTTAACTTGTAAAACTAACTTAGTTGTGATAGTTTTCCTTTTAATTTCGTTATATAAGCTACTGCTGTGATTTTTTTCACACACCCAAAATCAACCATTTAGCCGGCAGGGGGGGGACACTTGACTCTAACAAAAATTAGCACTTTAAAGCTTAATATTTCGCAAACGGATCCCTGAATCCAAAAATAGTTTATACAAACTCACAATTTTTTTGAAGGACCTTTCCAATGATACCCCTCACAATGGGTTAAAAAAATAAAAAAAAAACATCACCACTTTACGTGTATGAGAGGTACCCTAAAAAAAATGTTTTTCATAATTTTGTTTTACCACTTTGTCGGCGTAATTAATATGTATACCTATGCCAAATTACAGCTTTCTAGTACTAAGGGTCTCGGAGCTAGACCGCGGACAGACAGACAGACAGATAGATAGACAGACAGACAGACAGACATGACGAAACTATAAGGGTTCCTTGTTTACTACGGAACCCTAAAAAACAAGGTAACAAACGTGTAAAAAAGGCGTAAGGTATAAGTTTGTCGCTTTCGAATAAGACAATATTAATAATTTTAAATGTTATATTGGGACCACTAGGGTACCTATGGGGTAATTAATATATGACCGCGTATTTCAATTAAATGTACCATAAATACTATTAATGTTGGTAAAAAACAATTATGATAACGAAAATTTAGACTACAGCACGTCAACGATGAATGCGACGAATTGTCATTCGTGGAACACGAAAAGGTAAATGCCAGACTAGGAATGAATCCCAAAGCCCCAATCTCTGCCTTGATGGGATGTGGCGTCGCGGCTAAGCAGCCAGCGATTACGAGCGGCTGTAGCGCGTCGGACTCTGCACGTGAGCTGCACTCTCCAACGGGTTTAGCCTGACCTTGAAACCGAACGCAGCCAGATTTTTACCGTAGAATACCCATAGCAAAGGAAAATATGAAGTCGGTAGAATTCTGTTGGAAGATCCAGACGTTGATCTCGAAAGTAGGGAAGGAATATTAGGTTTCAAATGAGAGAAAAATGGAAAATTTAAATTACGTACCTTTCGGTAAAAACACCACACTTATTTACTCAAACTTCTAGTACATACGGCTACAAGCTATACATTTCCAGTATAAGCTGACCTCGCATTTAGCGGAAATCCTATACAAAATGCGAAATCATCATAAACTGGAAATGTGTAGGCCGTGTGTACTCAATACTGCACTCAAAATTCAAAAGTCATTTACTCAAACTGGGCTTAGAATCAGCACTTTTCGAACGTCAAAATTACATAAGACAGTCCCCCAAAACGCCCACCCTTCACCGCTACCTAGTGCCTTTCGCTGGGAAGAAGAAGTTGTACAACAAACACTACTGCACCGACCTACGATTTGGTTGGTGGTTTATGCCATTTCCTAAATTCAGGTCTTCGTTTCCAATCATATTTCACTTCCATCTGAGATTCGGAAGCGATTGACAATTTTGTCAGAATTTTAGACATTCCACCAGTCAATATGTGAAAAAACAAGAAAAATTATCGCCCAATGCAGCACGCCATTTCCAGTAACATTTTTTTATGTGTAGCATCATTCTTCTCGCTTTCCTGCAATCTGTGCAAGCGACGGAAGTGTGTAACAAGAAGCCGGGGAAGCGCCCGACTTTATCACAGATAAATGTGTTAAGACTCGTGCAGACCAGCGCGACATCGCGGGCGCGACAGGCAGCGCGACCCGTGTCAAGTCTGCGATATCACGCTGGTCTGTACGAGCCATTACTAGTGAGTGCCTTAGTGAGAGATTGCGTAAGAATTCAACTGATTAAACTTTCAACAAAAAGTTTTGAATTATATAGATCCTCTGCCTAACATTTGCCTCCTTATGATGCATATTGTTTGTCTATTTGAGCGAAGAGGAGCGGAGCGGTGTAAAGTTTGGAAAACATTAATCATTACTGTTCGGTTGTGAAATCACCGGAAAATCACTTGACATATGCTTGAAAACCGAAAAACCTCGTCTCGAAAAGCACCGTGTCGTGCACAAGTGGCCTTAGAACT
The DNA here is from genome assembly GCA_963680765.1 of Agrochola lychnidis. Taxonomy (NCBI): domain Eukaryota; kingdom Metazoa; phylum Arthropoda; class Insecta; order Lepidoptera; family Noctuidae; genus Agrochola; species Agrochola lychnidis. Next base: position 13,375,645 of record OY796869.1, on the reverse strand, counting down.
CTATAAAATACATGTCTCCGCTCCGCTTCAGTGAACGAAGCAACAACGGAGGGATTATTATATTGCGATTATGTTGTTGTTTGTTATCATTTAATTGTACTTTTGTGCGTTATGCTATTTCTTTTGTTTGCACTAAATAAATTTGCTATCCATATTAAGACGCAGATATATGACAGTGACCTTGAATGGTTAGCTTGCTTGTTCTGTACTGAGCTCACGCAACGCGTCGTACGTCCAGCCAGTAATAGGACTCGCCCATCAAGGAGCGCAGTCCCAAATTAGACGCATTATTAATTTATTACACGTAAAACAAAAAGTATTTTAATAAAACAAGTATACTAAAAGATCAATAATTTAATTATCTTTAAAATGGTGAAGTTTTCAGAAAAATATGCTCGATAGATTTTGCGTCATACTCAGTTTTTTATCCGTGTTAGACATAACTTTACAAATTAATTTCACTATTTAATATAAACATAGTAAAAATATGCCTATATTAAAATATTAGGAAAATGCTCTAATTTAACATGTATTTTTTCCAAATCACTAACACTACTCGTTTAGACGTCATCTTCAGTATAAAATCATTAAAAGTCGGCTATCGTCCCCTTAACTATATGTAAGCAGAATGCGTCAGTATTTTCTAAGCTTCGTTCGCTCGTCACTTTAGTCCGCATCTTCGTCATTCCTTTTCAGAGGAAAGGGTCTCTCCACTCCACTACAGTATAGCTACAGAACTCCCTCGCCCCTCTTCGCATCCGCAACTCTTCTAGATGCAGAATCATCTCCTTAATTTTAAACTAATAAGATGTCCCTCCACTGGCATCAAAATTACTTCAAATTGCGATTCTAGATTACTGATGTCACTAGTGACATGATACCGTCGCAAAATGTGCACAAGCACCGTCTTCATAGCCATCATGGCGTATTGTTTACCTGTAAAATTATATAAAATCAATTAGTTGGAAGCCGCATAGCTAGGTGTTTCGTTTAGTGCTTAGTGACACGCTCAAGCGATACGCGTCTTGAGACAGTGACTGCGGAGAAGACAAATGATAGAAGTTACATAAAGCACGCCACGAATGACCGCGAATCGACTTGAGCGACGGACGGAAAGGCGACGCTCGCACGTGTTGCTTGTCGCAAGTCGCGTCGCTCGAGGCCGTGAACAGAGCCTTATTATTGCATGCCTAAGACATATTTCTCGACGGCACGTGAAGCCAAGTCAGAGGCCCATGGGCGGCTTTAAAACTCTGACACCAGGTTAGTCACTAACCACACGATAAGAAGAAAATTGCAAAGGCCATATTGACTCTCGTTGCCACGCTGCATTCCTAATTTCGATCTATCACGAACCTCCTAGCTATATCGAGTTGGCCTTAGATAATTATAATAATGTACCTTCTTCGCGATAAATCGAAATTGCGGTACCGGTCGAAATACATGCGAGCGCTCGGCCGGCAATGTTTGTATGAAAATCCATAACTGTCGTTAGCGACCGAATAAATTACTATGAAAACTCATATCTGTCGTGTTATTTAAAAATGGAACGAACTTTTTATTTCAACACATGGCAACCAAGGAGGTAACTTATCAAAGATTTTATTTAAATTTCGATTTTGCTTGCAAATGTAGCTGTGTTTTAAAATAAAGAAGAGACAAATGAACATTTTGACGCGTGAAATTATCGTTGTTCGTCATCTGCCGCCCAAAATGCAGGATTTTCCTAGTTCATATTGGACTTTCGATCTCACTACTTATCTTTTGTATAATTATACTTATTTTTGCTTACCATTCTATATACCTACTTATTGTCAAAGTTTATGTTTTTGTGAATATTTTTTTATTATTTATTCATTCTGGAATTTATAATTAATTTACTAAATTTGAATTTCAGCGCACTATTTAAGAAAAGTACTGTCATGATTACCAAATATTAATTAGATTTTGTGATTTTAAATACTAAACATAAAATTTGTGAAAGTATGTGATTTGCCTCAAATGATTTTTGTATCAGTGTAATCATGCAGTTTAAAAGTATCTCATTTGACAGTTACCGTATAAGTACTGGTTTTATAACGGAACGGAATTGAAAACATGATGTTTGGAGCGTCGCTTAGCTTCTAAAGCAGTTCGGTTTGAGCTTCGGTACCTAAAGGATGTCTTTAAGAAGTCTAAAGCCTATAAAGTTATTATATTAAGTACTTAATTAAATAGTTTGTTAAATAATGCTAAAAGTGTACCAAGTCTGTATGTGTGCAAGATTATAAATACTTACAGAAATATTAGTACTGAAATGGTGTATTATTACAGTACTATACAAGCCTTGGCCGCAACCAGGCACCGATAGACTCACGTATGTGTGCCTCGGCTGCCAGTTGCAAACCGCGACATTAATGTATCTAATATTAACGTAGATTTTATTTCTTGTAAGTACTTACCGATACAGATTCGCTTTCCAACACCAAAGGGGGAAAATACATTAGGGTTGTCAGGCAAGGTGGCAGGGTCCAGCCATCGCTCCGGTTTGAACTGGTCCACGTCTGCGCCCCACATGGGGTGACGGCTTAGACCATACAGCCCTATGACGCATGTATTACCAGCCCGCAACGTGTAGTCCTCTGAAATGTACCAAATTTTGTATATGTTATTATTGACTTTCACTGAAAATCAAGCGCTGTGCTGTGGGTCCCCATAATACAGCATCATGCTGAGTGAAAGCCTTTATGTCACAATTATGACGTGCCAGCAGCTGCCGACTATTTCTGTTTTGTGCTCATGATTATATTTAAATCTATTATGTTTTATTTTATTGTTCTACTTGAGTAATTATCTATATTATGCACGTCTTTCTGTGACAAATACACTTAAGAAAGAAAGAAAGAAAGAAAAATTGTTTATTCTGCACAAAATAAACGCACATTACACAAAAAAAAAATATTACATAAAATACACATTCACCAAAAGCCACCACCACTACCACCACCGCCACCACCGCCACTTATTTTTCTTTCTTTCTTTTCTTTCTTTATACACACCAAAACTATATAAAAGTGTTTTATTTCCCACACAAATTAATAACCAGTACTTCTTATACCAGTGACAGAAAGTTATAACATCATAAACGTACCTACTTTAAAAAATATAAACAACTAGCGGACGTCACGCGGTTTCACTCGCGTAGTTCCCGTCCCCGTGGGAGTACGGAGATAAAATATAGCCTATGTTACTTGCTGATAATGTAGCTATTCATTGCTGAAAGGATTTTTCAAATCGGTCCAGTAGTTTTTAAGTTTATTCGTTACATACAAAAATACAAATCTTTCCTCTTTATAATATTAGTATAGATCGTCGCCAACACTGCAAAGGGGCGAACCTCATACAAACGGTCAAAAATTAGTTTAGTATACAAAAATGCTCCATTTGTCGAGCTCTATGTCGTCACAAAAGGGCGAAGCTCTAAGACTAGTAGAAACGAAAAAAAAATGATTTTTGACGGCGTATCTCAAAATCAGTTGTAGGGAAATTTAACGAAAAGACGAAACTCGAAGTTCGCCTTATAGCGGCGACATGGATCAGAATGCTCTGAGGATAATGTTCCTATTTCTATGCTCAATATTAGAAGTGACAATAAAAAAAGCGCCTGAAGTTGAAATGGAAATTCAGACGAACGACAATAGTCATATTACCAACTGTCCTTCTGATCAAAGTAATATGACTTACTGTCTTTCTGATCAAAATAACTCCGGACTGTTTGATCATTGTTTTATTTTTGTTTTGATTTCTGATTATAGATAGATAGAGAGAGAAATATTGTTTATTGATTGTATTTTTTTTTGTTATCTTTGTCTAGATTAACGATTTATATGAAACAGTGTTTTAAATACCACATTGTTTTTATTTGATGTTAACCATAATACACAGGTTTAGTGACGAAGAATTCGAACTTATTAAGTAATTTGGTGTGTTTTAAAAATATGAATAACGCAACAAGTTTGTGATCTCATTATAATAACTAAGAATAAATATTTTTGATTGTATTGAGTATAGTTTTTTATTTAAAACAACGCATATTATCATAATGCATCGAGACGTAACTCTAAGAGAATATTAGATAGACGGTATACCTTGGTGATAAAGAGGCGCGACGAAAAAGCGTATATTTTTTCTCGGCTTTTCCTCGGAAAACCTGGCATTGTAAATTGTTATATTTGTATTAATTTTGTAGTCCTGTTTCCATAGTACACCTTCGCATTTGATTTTTTTGATTATTATATATATTTTTTTAAATATCATCAAAATAAGCGTGTGATCGGGAGAAAAAAAACGTTTTTTGGCTCTCCTGTAAAATTTTGTTATTTGAGGTTCGCCCCTTTGCGGCGTTGGTGACGGATTAGTATAGATAAAAAGTAACTGTCAGTCTTTATTTTCCTACGAAATGAATAGGAAAAGTTTTGTGCGTTTTCTAACCTTTCTAGCACTCAAACTCAGTAGGTGCGACAGAGTTTTTGATTTTTTTAACAAACAGGATCGATTTGCATCCAAAAAAAATTTTTGCTGTCTGTATTTTCGTTTAAATTATGTGAATGTAGATCAAAATGTCTCAAAAGCAAGGACAATCTCCTAAGACCGTTTTCCTGTAGCTACAATGGTTAAGGGTATTGAATTTTCGACTCGTTCCAAATATGTATGTAAAAAAGTTTCGTTTTTTTAATCCATGATATTATCATTGACCTAATCATTAATCATAGCAGTCAGCAGTTTCTGGTTTTCTTCGCGATTCATAACAAGCTTTTATTAATAATATTTTTTTATTCGTGTCACGCGAGCACAAATTATTAAGTCCGTCAGTAAAACAGTTTTTATATGAACGAACTGAACGAGACACAATAGTTTTTTTTTGTTATCAAGAAATGCCTCATTAACGGCATAATAATCTATATATTAACTGCTCACAAATTACGACGTTTTAATATGATGTGACGATGTGGCATAATTATTTCATTGTTTGACATTATTATGATTTGTGGCTTTTATGGAAATGAATTATTCAGATTTGTTACAGTTGTAATGGAAATCATTGCCATTTAGTTTAAATAGGTAATTATTTTATTTATCTTTTATAACATAGATTATTTTCCATTTTGTGAATGTGAGAACATTATAAAGTTAGTTTAGGCTGTAGATTTGTTGACCATTTTTTATTTTGTTAAGTATATACTTGTTGAAAAGCCACTGTTAACACTGTTTAAACCAATTTTTTTTTAAAAGTTTTCGTGAAGTTTCTTGCCGGCTCTTCCTCATAGGAAACGACCAATAGGAACCATACATCTAACTTCTGACATTTCATAAGTGCCCTTGTAGGTTTATGTGAAATAAAACATTTTGATTTTGTTTTGAGTACGTGGCGATTAGTGACATGTTAAGTCTTCAAAATATCTAGTTTCGATCTAATCTTAATGTTTTTTTATTCATTTTAAGTAAGTACTTAAAATGAATAAAACAACATTTAGAAGGCCGACTCGTAAGTACGTACGAGTCAGTCTTCAGAATATAAATTAAAAATCATTTGTATTTTACTAATAACTTACTTAGTTTAACATCTGTGTGAATTTTTCTAGCGATGCAAGGGACGGCCGGATGCAATCTCATAGTCTCTTTTATTACTGCCTCTAAGTACACAAGTTTTGGTAGATCGTTTTTACTTATATCTCCATCTTTATCATGTTTCAGTACTTCTTGCAATCTGTAAATGTATATATTATAGAAAAAAACATAAAAATAGTTAAAAAATTCAAAAGTCAATAATAATATTAAAACTAGGCTGAGAATCAGCACTTTTCGAATGTTCAATTAAATAAGACAAAAAGACGCCGAAAAACATGCAAAGGAAAATCATTAAAGTACAACTAAAACCAGTCTAGCTAAAATCAAACTGGTTGCTTATTTAGACAAAATCAAACTGCTAATTGAATTGTATAATTTATTATTTTTGTTTTGATTACTTGTTAAGATGAATCTCTAATAGAGACGAAGAGTCTTCAAAGAGAACTCAAGTCTTTTACCGCGGTGCTTGGAGTAAAAGACATCAACGCATTGATTACCGCGGTGCCGATTTTTTTTCAAGTTTTCATTTCTGATGGCACTCCCGGAGTGCCACTGTTTTTTTTTAATGGTAAACTCAAAAACAATTTTCCCAGCAGGCGATCAGAACAGTCGTGCTTACGGCCACAAGAGCGACGAGGTAGAACTTCATTATTTTATTTTTAAATCTGCCTTCTGCCTTCAACTTTGTCCGCATCAAATTTCAGCCCCCAACCTACCGCGTGGCAAAGCATCGCCCGCCCGCGCTATTACTTCGTTTTATGTTAGCGTTCTTTCTGACTTTTTTTTAATTTTTGCTCGGCTCCTTATAGTCGTATCGTGATGTTAAATAGCCTATAACCATCCTCAAGAATTGGGCTATCTTTAAAAATATTTTTTAAATCGGACTGGTAGTTCCATATATATCTAAACTAAGACCAAAAATTAAAAAGAAAAAATATGATTATTTAATAAAGAATAATAATATAAAAATAAAAACTAGAACCTTGAAAATAAACTTTTAACATCTGCAAGCGTAGCATGACAACCATAAAAACAGGTTTTCTACGGTTTTGTCGACGGAAGAATAGACATAATGTTTTTTTTTTTTTTTTTTCTGTTGGGCATCTCATAGCTGGCCTCTGAGGTCATGACTATTTAACCGAGCAAACCTGTGGGTGCCTTAAGCTGCTACACTCAAAGCCTCCAGCCAGGGACTTACAAACTAAACTTAAACTTATAAACTAGGTGAACGCTCGCTAAGGGCACCCCCTGTGGGGTATGAGCCTCGGCTTAGGGCTTACCGGAGGGAGGACATCAAAGATGGGACGGGCTGAATCAAAGTTTTGATCATCATTATTAATCGGGGAATTTAAAGCTACGTGCTCAGCTGCAACAACTGCTGGCACCTCGTTTTCGAGCAAGGGTCGGGGGGGAGTATCATTTACTCGGGGGCGCGGCGGTCGCGATCGCAAAGGACCTCGATGGTGAGGTCGGAATGACGGGAAGCGTCTGTGCTTGTGTCCTAGCGTACTCGTTTCCCTACTAGACTCCTGATGGATGGTAGTCGGGTCGTCTGGGTCGGTAAGAATATGCCTTGGTCGGCGAATATGACTGATTCTACTCGGGACATAATTGACGGCATCGACAACCAGAGGGTTGCGATGTTTGGCCGCGGACTCACAGAAACGCTTCGAAGCGCGTTTGAGGAACTGATGGATGGTAGGGATTTTAAGATCGATATGGAGGCTCTCGTTCCTCACGAACCAAGGGGAGCCAGTAGCTCTACGGAGGAATCGATTTTGGAGGGTTTGCATCCTATGGATGTGATGGGGTTTTGCATGAGCAAAGACGGAACCCGCATAGGTCATGATTGGGCGAATGCAAGCTGTATAGATCCGCAATTTGCACTTTAGTGACAATTTGCTATTTGCATTTAGGACGGAATGGAGCCTACCGAGAACGAAAGTGGCTCGCGAACGGGCCTGCTCTATGTGTTCTGCGAAAGAGAGATGGTGGTCTAGAACGACACCTAGATATTTGGCTCGCTTCTCCCAAGGGATAGGCTTGCCAAATATGGTGAGTGATCGGGGGAGGGGATTTCTAAGAGTCGGGCGCGGTTTCGTAAAGAAAACCGCTTGACTTTTGTCGGGATTAACTTCGATCCGCCATTTTCGAAACCAATCGCTAAGTTTATTGACGATTCGTTGGAGAATGCGGGCTAAATTATCGGGAGAAGTACCCCTAAGATAGATGGCTGTATCGTCTGCGAACAGAGCCAACTGCGCCTTCACACTCTTAGGGATATCGCTGGTAAACAGCGTGAATAATAGGGGAGCTAGCACGGAGCCCTGAGGGACTCCTGCTCGAATTGGACGGGGAGACAAAATGACAGATTGTGATTGTTTATCTGTCATTTTGTCTATTCTTCCGTCGACAAAACCCGTTTCTATTGTGGTCATGCTAAATGTGCATGTGGATTGTCGAGTTATTTGCGATCAAATAACATAAAAAAATACATACTCATTGAAGATTCGTTCTTGAACATTCCTGTATGATCCAATCACTAGTAATGTGAACTTTAAAGATATAGACGTAGTGTCGTAAGCAGCTACCACTAGAGTATCCAAGTGTTCTCTAATCTCATCGTCTGTGAAGGCATTTTGATCTTCAGCCAAATGCAGCATTCGTTCTATTAATGGCTTGAATTTGCCTGCAATTTATCATTAATTAGTTTCCATTCCTGAATCTAATATATTCACTAGTTATTAAAGCTGTTATAGCTTAAAGGTCAACCGTATTGACGTATGAATGTTTGTTTGACGTGATAATTTAATTACCTAAATATATTATTATTTTTATATGCATTAGCAATGCATTTTTTTTTCTTTTTTTATTCGTACTTTGTTTAAATAATATGAACATTCATTACAGTTATGTTTACTATCAGTAAACATGATTTTCAGTACAATAAGAGTTTACTTTGAACCAGTGCCTCATTGTAATCGCAATATACCGGCAACAGTAGAAATAAGAAAGGCCTAGAAATACAATGTCACCCATGCGCATGTGCCATATTCATGAAAAATTATCGAATATTTTTAATATTTTTCATATTATTTAATTTTTTATGTTTTAAGTAGTGTTTGCCATATCTCCGATGTTAATGGCTCGATTTGGATTCTGTTAATTATTTCTAAAAGCTTACGAGTTATTTTATTGGATTAACACACATTGCATTTTTATTAAAATTTGTCGACTGTGTAAAAAAACAGGTGAAAAAATTTTTTTCAAAAAAATTAGTGTTTATTTTAAAAAAAAACCTAAGTTTAAGGCCATAAAATAATAGGGGGATTTTGAAAAAAAAATCATGAATATTCAGAAAAATACGGGCGGGTACATGCCCATGAGCCCATGAGCGTCATTGTATAATCTTCAACTTATAAACCTCGTAACAACTGGTCTTTAAGGAAAATCGTAAAAGTAATAATTACCTGATATTGTCTCCTTGTCGTTTCCAGAATTTTTATTCATCTTCATCTCCAATTTCCGTTTTTGTATCAACTAAAAGCATAATTTAGATCTATAAAACGATAAAGAAGCCATCTATAATATCGCAGTGTATCATGATCACTCTGCCTATCGAGGCCACTGCTGGACATAGGCCTCTCCCTAATTGCGGTACAACATCCGCTTTTACGCTCTCCACTTCCAGTTTGTAGATAGATAGATAGATAGAATATTCTTTATTATGTACACCATAAAAATTACAGACATTATCATTTTTTAGGGTTCCGTAGTAAACAAGGAACCCTTATAGTTTCGTCATGTCCGTCTGTCTGTCTGTCTGTCCGCGGTCTAGCTCCGAGACCCTTCGTACTAGAAAGCTGTAATTTGGCATAGGTATACATATTAATTACGCCGACAAAGTGGTAAAACAAAATTATGAAAAAAAAATATATTTTTAGGGTACCTCTCATACACGTAAAGTGGTGATGTTTTTTTTTGTTTTTTTTTACCCATGGTGACGGGTATCATTGGAAAGGTCCTTCAAAAACATTGCGAGTTTGTGAAAACCATTTTTGGATTCAGGGATCCGTTTGCGAAATATTAAGCTTTAAAGTGCTAATTTTGTTAGAGTCAAGTGTCCCCCCCCCCCCTACCGGCTTAATGGTTGGTTTTGGGTGTGTGAAAAAAATCACAACAGTAGTTTATATAACGAAATTAAAAGGAAAACTATCACAGCTAAGTAGGCTCTACTAGTTGACCAACTTAACTTTGCAGTTACAAAAACATGTTTTACCATACATTCCGTATGGGGGAACATATTTTTCAACTACAAAGTTAAGTTTGTTTTTGGAATAAATTCATCCCAACTACGGAACCCTTCATTGTGCGTGGTCCGACACGCACTTGGCCGGTTTTTTATCTTTAAGTACGTCGGTTCCTCTTGCAAGTATTTCACTACGCAGTAAGTGACTATTGCAATTTAAGAGGGACATCCAAATATCTTGGCCATTGTTTTAAAAATTTCGCAGGGATTGCGATTTTTGAATTGAGAACTCCTTTCAACTGTCACTAACGAGACACAATAGAATTTTAATTGTTATCCACCTCAATGGGTGTCGTAACAGATGATGAGTTAGGCGTGTTGGGCATTTTTGAGATGGGAAAAAACAATTGAACTCACGACACTGTTACCGTTACCGTTACCGACACCTCATTTAAAGTATTTCCTGCACAATAAAATTGTTCAAGTTTTCACTTCTGTCGGCACTCCCGGAGTACTACTGTTTTTAAAAAAAAAAACAATTACTGTGAAAGGACAGCCTCTCACAGCTATTTTAGTTCCGACAGCAGCACCTCAACAGCAACCTTATTGTAAACAAAAAAACTTTTTTACAAAAAAAAAACAACAACCCACTCCCAAAAAAAAAACTTTAAAAAAAAGTGAAAAATAACTTTAATTTTGAAAGTCGATGGCTTAAAACGAACATACAGAACCAAAGACACCAACTTCCGAAATTAAAGTTATTTTTCACTTTTAATTGTGTTTTTTTGGAAGTCGAGTGTGTTTTTTTTATTTGTGGAAAAGTTTTTTAGTTTTCACTTTTAAGTTGTGGTTGACCAAGGTTTTGAGATGTTTCCTTCTGACCTAGCCACGGGTGTGTCAGAGGGAAACATATCATAAGCCAGGCCGTCACACTTCCGGGTCGACGGCGCGTTGTGTTCCACGCGCGACTCAAAAAGATGTCAGCAGAATTGACGGGGTCCGCTAGGGCCGATGCCTGATGGGGCTGCGAATAAGGCCGAAAGGGACATCATGGCCACCGGCAACAGTGCAACCGAAGGAACACGGGTGGGTTTTAATCAGTAAGAGTCTGACACGCCTTCCCACTCCACCCAGAGCGGGAGAAGTTAGATAATTTCCCACCCAAAAAAAAAAAAGGCTGTCGCACTTACATATCTTGAAAACTACTGAACTGATTTTGGTGAAACTTGCACTGTTTCCTACGTTGAAGTAAGGTTTAGCCTATTAAAAAAAATGGACAAACATACATATTTGGATACAAACATAATACACCTATAAAATTTTATATTTGTTTGGAAGCCCTAATCATATGTAAATATATTGCAGTTCCAATAATATTACATACATACGTGTTGAATTGAAAACCTCCTTTTTTAAAGTAGGTTAAAAATATTGTTCAGGGAATTAAACCCACATGGATATGACGGTTTAATTCCCCGAACAAGTTCCCGTATGATATTTCATACGAGTGAAATTGTTGAAGGCATAATGAGAGTCATCCAGTTCGGGTCTAAAGTTGACTATCACTTAGTCCCTTTGCCAAACTATTACGTAAAACGTAAAGAATCAAATCAATTGTAACTGAATATTAATAAGCAAATTCGAGACAAAAACAACATACCGGATTCAAGATGCCCTTCAATATTTTTGTAAGTTCATCTTGTTTTTGCTTCAATGCACTCAGGTTGAATAAATACGGCAAAAGCAACCACACTGATTGACCTCTTTCTAAATATACAGCTAATAAATCTTCAAATGCTTTTGCATAGTCTTTGTCCATTAAAGTTTGATCTTGAGCATTTAAGCCCAGCGACGTCCCTGCAAAGATAAATGATTCAGACAAATTTATTCAAGAGAAGAATGAATTGTAAAGGTTATAGACAGAAAGATGTGGAATAAGATGGAGGAAGCTTATACTCCTAGAGAGGTCTTTATTAAAAACAATAATGGAATAATAATTAAACAAATAACTAATGAAATTAGATGAAATGTTATGTTTTTGTTTTTTATCTTTAATTTAATTATATAAATCTGTTAATAAAATTTAAATATGGTCAGGTAAATGGCTGTAAATAAAAAAATTAAAATAGGCAGAGCTGCACGCGTAGCATGACCACCGTAGAAAGAAGTTTTGTCGACGGAAGAATAGACAAAATGACAGATAAACAATCACAATCTGTCAATTTGTCTATTCTTCCGTCGACAAAACTCGTTTCTACGGTGGTCATGCTACGCGTGCAGTAAGTCTTTTGTTCTAATAAATTTGGATGATCTCAATGAGAATATTTTCTCAGTAAGTTGCAGATGGCATCAATTTAAGTAGGTAATAATTGTCGCACATAACAATCTCACATGACGAGAATACTGTGAGAGCCGATCCATATAAGGAAATCAACTATCCTGCGAGGAAGTCGATATAGAATATGGAGTTTTCGATACTGCCTAGCTAGAGCCTCGCTCGACCAACGCCTGAGCAGGATCTCTAATATTTGTATCAAGGAAATTGATAGTTGTCATTTAATATTTATTAATTTATGATACTTACGACTAATTATATTCATTGTGAAGCTTATCAAATCTTTGCGGACATCAAACGGGTCTTTTCCTACTTTAGGAGCTAACTGAGACACAAGATTTCGAGCTTGCACGTTTATTTCATTTACGTATGTGTTCAGCACTTGTTGATTAAACGCTGGATTTAATAGTTTGCGGTGTGCTTTCCACTTCGACGCTGCAACAGAACATAAAAGCCCTCATTATTAAAGTTATTTTTACACAGACAAAAAATATTAATAAATCAAATTCATCATCATTATCATCGTTTATATATTATTACGAGTATGTTAATATTTCTAAATTTGTAAATTCCCTTACAGAAAGGAATTTATTAAATTAGAAATATTAACTCTCTCTAGTGTATATGTCGTGGCCAGATCTCAGAATTGATCATTTCATGAAATTATCGACTATTTCATGAAATGGTTGTGTTTCATGAAATGGCCAGCTAAAATTGACCATATCGTTCAAACGTCAACGTTTAATGATATATCAGTCGACGTTTGGCCATAAGTACGGTACCTATCCATGCAAATATTACTGGCATTCATTAACTTTTAGTAATCTGGGTCAATGGATAAATAAAACATTTTAAATAGCTTTTATTGCAGAAGAAAATTAACAATTACTAAGATTTGAATAGTTAAATACTAACCTGTGAAATACGTTCCAAACTCCATGGTTTTTTATGGTTGCGCTCGTTTTTCGAGTGAATTTAAAAAAAATCACGTAGCTTGGTATAATAACGATACTTCACTGCACTTTTATATTCCATTTGCATATTTATAATTGTTTTTTCAATCGAATTATCGTCCGCCGCCAATCAGCACAACAAAAACAAAGCGACATCAACGCCTCTACTGGTGGATAATCTAACTATTTTACGATATGATCACTAACGTTTGGCCACATCATGAAGTAGCCGTGCGTTAAACTGTTCATATAGTCAAACGTTGAGTATTCAATGATCTGACCAGACCACATCATGATGTGGCCAGCGGTCGATGTTCTATTTCATAAAATGCAACCTTTTCATGAAATGGTTGATCATTTCATGAAATTATCAATTCTAAGATCTGGCTACGACATATACATATATGAAACTGAATAATAATATCAAATCCAAACTTATTTCCAATCGGAATAACTTAATTTTAACTTCTTAGTTTTTTTGTTAACAACTAATAAAAGCTTGTTTTTAAATATAAATTATTATATTTTTCGTTTATTTACTTTTAACTTTTTAGATTGATTCCGTACCCAAACAATGGCAAACAGAAACGGCAATACACAATCTGTGAAAATTTCATCTGTCTGCCTATTACGGTTCATGAAATACTAAGCCCTATATTACTCCCCTAGCCTCTGCTGTCCATCCGTCTGTCTGTCAGCGGGCTGTATTATAATAATTCATTATTATTTTGCATGTGGCATGAAAAACTTGCACTCTCTAAATAGTGTTTAGACGATGCAAGTCATTTAGTTGCTTCAATTTTATTGTATACCACAAGTAAGAAACTCATTGTATAAATGGGGGCTTAATTGTGTCAGTCCAACTTGCACTTGGGCGTTTTTTTTCTATATTTTACCAAAGATTGAGTTTCAAAAATGTTTTGTTACTTACATTTTGCTGTGATAAGTCCATTGACACACAAATCCTCAGTAAAATCGTAGAAGAACGGTTTTTCCAGACATGTATTGGCCAGTACACGACTATCGTCAGGATCTGTTAACACTGAAACATAAATAAAGTAATTTTTGTACATAATGCGACAGCGTCAGGGTAGCCCGCGAAATTCAAATTTTCTTAAGATTTTTGCACTTTGCAGGTATATCAGGTTGTATGTTGATCTAAGTAAATAATTATGATTTGCAGCCGTATCAAATAATAATAATAAAATTTATTCAAAAAATTAAAAGGCACAAAAATTTGTACAGATTTGCTTAAATGTAAATGATATTCCTAAGACTTACGTGCCTGAACTGGGTAATCCTGTGTTTTAGGCGAGAAAAGCTAAAATAGATTTATAAAATAAATAAATAATCTGCAGGTTGACAATAGATCACTAATTATGTGTTGAGTACTAAATTTGATAAATACTTAACGTAGGTAAAATTTTTACTTTCTCATTTTTTTCATTCTCTGTATCTTCGTAAGACATACTTTGGAGAGCATCCTTGAGAATTCTCTTACAATTTGTGTTGTTCAGGTAATAAAAGTTTGTATAAATGTGTAATAAATAAATATTTATTTATAGTAGAATTATAGTCATAAAAATAATCAATCATAAAATGCTATCTACCGGATACATTAAAAGGGAACAGAATTTTCATGAAATATTATCTAAGTTAACTAATGCTTATCAGGAGGTAGAGTAAAAGGCATCAATAAGATAAATTGCATTACCAGCCTATAACGAACTGTTTATAATTAGCCTTACTGGTATACAGGCCTCCTCTCTGTGAGAAGGAGCGGGCCACAAGTAGGGTTGCAAAATTACTTAATTTTACGGGAAACGCTGGTAAAATACGGCTATTACGGTCATTTATATAAATTACGGTAAAATTACCGGCGACTTATAAAGGTTTAAATTTTAATTTCTGCTGTCCTCTGCTCTGCCTCTGCAAATAGATGATATTATTATAATCCATGGCATGTGGTGTGATTCATATCTTGAATTCTTGACTTGAGAATTAAGTTTTAGGGATCTTTAGTACGCATGAGGCGCACGAGCCCAGTTTTCGTTTTTTTTTTTTAAGTTCCAATACTGCTTATATCTCTGGCAAATTTAATTCAAATCCATTTATTCGTTATAGTGATATACACATGATACACACAAACATACTCACTTCCGAATTTGTAATGTTTTAGTGGGTATGACTGTATGAGTACGTTTAATACGTTTTTTACCGAAAATTACCATATTTTACCGCAAATTACGTAATTTTTTTTTCACCGTATTGTGTCAGAGTAATTTTACCGTTCTACATCCCTAGCCACGAGTCCGATGCCGGTCGGTTGATGTTACAGTCTTGGATTTTTTGGTTCTAGGAAATTCCAGTCTCCACAAGTCTTTTTCTTTTACCGTTTTGAAAGCAG
This sequence comes from Agrochola lychnidis, assembly GCA_963680765.1. Taxonomy (NCBI): domain Eukaryota; kingdom Metazoa; phylum Arthropoda; class Insecta; order Lepidoptera; family Noctuidae; genus Agrochola; species Agrochola lychnidis. Next base: position 13,360,094 of record OY796869.1, on the reverse strand, counting down.
TAAGATAGGAAAGTCACCCTTCATTATTAGACATACAATACTACTATGTGGTCAACATAAACCTTATTAGGACGGAACAGAATTTCTTACCATACACTAAATGTACACTGATACTGAACACAGTCACACCACCTTTCTCCAAAGAGTATTTACATGCATTCTGTAAAAACTTCCACAAGTCTGAAACACAATAATAAAAGGTAAGGAGAGTTTTGAACTAAAAGCGAAAAAATACGATTCCCCTAGAATGTAAACAATTGAAATGGGGTTGAAACATTTGTATGCAAAATTATATTTCACATGAAACGTGTTATATGTATGTTACTTGGATTTAGTAGCAATAGCAGAGCTCTTTGTGAAGAAACTTCTTCAAAATAGTACTACCATCAAGACCATCATATCATAACAGTCCACTGCTGGCTATAGGCCTGTCCTATCCTTGGCAACTCTCATCCAGCTCAGGGGCGTAGCTACCGCCGTATTAGTCTTATCAAAGATACGGGGCTCCCAAGCTACAGATACGAGCCCCCCGAACGTGGGTAAGTAAAATATCGTACAAAATTATCCAAAAACTCAAATTCTTATTAATAAGAGGCCCGTAATGATAAATACCTAATGAAAATATAAAAAATTACTATTAATTTATTTATGACTTAAAAAGGTTTCATGCTATAGGAGCGGTCCAATTCTCAAGCTGTTGCATGTCATGATGCTCCAATTTTCTTCCTCGCTCTTACATTTTCTGAGTTAAGTCATAATCACAACTTAACTTTCTGAATCAGGATGTTTGATTTTATATAGTTTGTAAAAAGATACAATACAAAGCAACCACCAAGCATTAAGCCCGCCTTTGTACATTTCTGTGCTTAAAGTATTAAATAAATAAATACATTTCTTTTGAGCTTCATCGCAATTGGGCAACAAGGCCCCCAACAAATTTTGATATAGGGCCCCTTTAGGACTAGCTACGCTACTGATCCAGCTGCTACAAGTTACCCTGCTAAGATCACCGCTCCACGTAGCCTAAGGGCGTCCTACTTTATGTCTACTGATTCTCGGTCTAGGACACGCCTACCCTAACGGTGATCATTGATTTCAGTAGGATCTCGACAAACCGGGGGTTAGGTGATATTATTGGGTTTTACCAAGTGTTAATTTGTGCCCGTAATAGATTTTCCCTAACTTCAAATGGGATTTACCACATATCTGACGACACACCCAATTTTTTTTGTTTTTTTAAAGACATCTCGCAGATCAACCTTGAAAGTTGTCGGCTGCTTAACCGGACTTTCCTGTGGCTGCCTCAATAAATTAAGGCCTCCAGCTTGGGTATAAAACTTAGAAATTAAGCGACTACACGCTAAGGGCACCCCCTGTGGGGTACGGATTTCGCCTTAGGGCGTCGCTGAGGGAGGATAGTAAGGGACAGGTTGGATCAGATTAACGATCCACTTCGTAGAAAACAGAATTAATTTATACTTCTAATGGGGGCTGCGATTGTCTATTATGAAGATCAATAGGAACATTGACAGAGGAGAATGGAACTGCCCCTGAAGTCTACGTCACACACCAGGGTGACAAGTCTGGAGTGTGACAAACTGTAGTAGAACTCTTTGTGAAGAAAGTCGTCCAGGATAGTAGTACTACAATAGCGTGCCAGTGTTTCGATTTGAATGAAGGGCATGGGTGCCGGTGGACACTTGAGAGATATCCATCAGATAGGCATCAGAAAGGGCCTGCGTAGACGGGCCATTTCCTAAATGCCTTTCCTTTAGATCCGCATAGTCAGGAAAACAAAGGTGCATGAAGCGTTGGAAATATCAAGCGGTGAGTTAATATCCGAAATCTATGTTGAAGAAAAGTAGCTCAGCTTTTGTTAACTTACATTTACGATCACTCATGATGTGGTGTGCGTGTCCTATAAGTGGAAGTGCTCCTGGCAATACAGGGGGCAAGCGATGACGCGTTCTGAACCACGCAACATACACCAAACAACACACAATGAGCACAAGCACATACATTTTATCACGCAACCAGAAACTTTATGTTGACTTTAACAGTAATCTTCATTTTATATACAAAACACGGCCTGCATAATGTAACATTTAAATAATTATCTTTCAAATCTAGGATTTAGGGCTGTCGCACAGTGCATGATTGGTGGTCGACACAATCTGCATTTTGCACAAACTAGGAGACCACTGGCACAAATAACTATACTTTCTGGCCAATTGTATCAATCGATGAGTAGGTACATAACATACGTGCATCATCATCATCATCAGCCTATAATGTTCCCACTGCTAGGACACAGGTTTCCTCTCAGTGAGAGGGAGTGGGCAGTAATCCACCACATGTACCCAGTGCGGGTTGCTGGATGTCACATGTCTTCGAAATTTTGATTCTAGGATGTGCCGGTTTCTTCGCCGTTTGGTGAGCAGTGGTGATGAAATAATTTACACAAAGTAAAGCGCCTGTCAGGGTTCAAACCTACGACCTACAACTCGTTTTTCGTGGCCGTTACCACTGGGCCACCAATGTTATAAAAAAACCAGCCTATTATTGCAATTAAAAAAATGAGACTTCTTCAAAAAGTCGCCAAAAAAGGCCATCGGAAGAAAAACCGTTTCGTGTTTGAAAGATTAGCTATTAAAGTTGGTAATTTGATTTCATTTGAGATGCAGGTTTCATGTGTAAAAGACTAAAATGAAGAATGGATTATGTAAAAGATGATTGACTGGAAAAAAGGTGACTACTGAAAGGCTGATAGAGATGCATGGAAGATGAAAATTTATGCAGCGTCGACCCCAAAATAAATTGGTATAAGCCCCAAGAGAATGTCCTATCCAAGAATTCTTACCCGTTTTTCGTCATCAGAATCTACTTACTACGCTTTAGAATGGACAACTAGCTTCATCTTTCTGACTGACCGACTCCTTGACAATTCGCAAGTGCTCGGAAATGGTTTTATTAAAAACAACCGACCTCCAAAAAAAAACACTACAAAGTGAAAAATAACTTTAATTTCGGAAGTCGGTGTCTTGTGTTTTGTATTTTCGTTTTTTGCCACCGACTTCCGAAATTAAAGTTATTTTTCACTTTGTAGTGTTTTTTTTGGAGGTCGGTTGTTTTTTTTTTTTTTTGTAAAAAGTTTTTATTTTTCACTTTTTAGTTGTGGTTCCTACCCCACACACATTCGAATACCACTACCTGCTACCAGTGACAGAAACTTATCATATCATCTACATACTAAGTGGGAAAAAAATACGTGTTTTATAGCTAACTCAAAAACTATCAAAGCAAAGTTAATAAAATTTATATGGGACCAATTCGAAAGCACACCCTTTCAAACAAAAAAATAATTTTCAAAATCGGTCCACAATTGACGGAGAAATCGGTGGACATACATAAAAAAAAACAAACATACGCGACGAACATATAACCTCCTCCTTTTTGGAAGTCGGTTAAAAATAAGTGCTTTGAGTTTTAGTTTGGTGACGAAAATTATGAATCAGTTTAGTTTCTTTTATGTGCCTCTATGTGAAAAGAGCCTTTACGCAAAACGACTTGTGTCACTGTTACATAAATCTAACAAGCTATTATTACCGTAAAAGGAAAACCTAACTTGTTCACGATAACTCTTACAATAAACTTGTTATTTTACCTATAATCTCGCTATCCTTAAACCCATTTAGTAATAATCATACTCAGTTAATTTAAGTGTGATTGATATAAAAAAATAAACGGGCGTTTAATTTAACGCTTATTTTATAAAACCGGCCAAGTGCATGTCGGACCACGCACAATGAAGGCCCACGAATCAGAAATCGCTGAGAAATCGATAGGTGAAAAAAAAATAACTCATCGAATGTAGAAAAATGAGACTTCATTCTTCTGCATTTGAAGAGTTTTTCCATGAAAACTTAATGGAAGTTGTTCTACCAGAATCGCGTCGCACTGTCGTCGCGTCGAGAGCCTAGGCTCCTTAGCTGTTGCGGTAGGTACAACAATAATACATTAAAAACCGGCCAAGTGCATGTCGGACCACGTACAATGAAGGGTTCCGTAGTTGGGATGAATTTATTCCAAAAACAAATTTAACTTTGTAGTTGAAAAACATGTTCTCCCACACGGAATGTATGGAAAAACATGATTTTGCAACTGCAAATATAAGTTGGTCGATTATTACTCGTTAACTTGTAGAGCTTACTTATCTGTGATAGTTTTTCTTTTAATTTCGTTATATAAACTACTGCTGTGTTTTTTTTTTCCACTAATCCAAAACCAACCATTTAGCTGGCGAAGAAAACCGATAGGAAAATCGTGACCGCAACAGGGCAACCGAAGGAACACGGGTGGGTTTTAGTCAGTAAGAGTCTGACACCTCCCGCTCCGCCCAGAGCGGGAGAAGTTATTCCTAATTCACCAACCAAAAAAAAAAAATAAGTGCTAGTTTTTGTTAGAATCAAGTGTCCCCGACACTTGACTCTAACAAAAATTAGCACTTTAAAGCTTAATATTTCGCAAACGGATCCCTGAATCCAAACATGGTTTTTTCATACTCGCAATATTTTTGAAGAACCCTTCCAATGATACCCCACACCATGAGATAGAAAAAAAAAACATCAACACTTTACGTGTAGGGGAGGTACCCTAAAAAAAAATGTTTTTCATAATTTTGTTTTACCACTTTATCGGCGTAATTAATATGTATACCCATGCCAAATTACAGCTTTCTAGTACTAAGAGTCTCGGAGCTAGACCGCGGACAGAAAGACAGACAGACGGACATGACGAAATAATAAGGGTTACTTGTTTACTACGGAACCCTAAAAATGTGTCATTTATTGTTGTATATTGTGGTGTCTTAGGACTTCCACGTGAACGAAGTCGCGGGCAGAAGCTAGTAACAGAATAAAAAAACTCACCAAAAACCTGTTTTATTAAATTAAATATTAACAATTAAAACTGAATAATTACTAAAATTAAAACATGTAGAACGCATAAAACAAAGATGATAAATATAATTAAAAGAAATGTTGTTATTGTTGTGGCATTCAGTAAAAAATTAAGCACCTATTGTTCTTAAAGAAACTAAAATGGTATTGACGTAAGTTGTAAGAATGTATTAACGTTTGCAAGAAATAAAAATGTTAGAATTTACCATTTTCATTAGTTAACTTGTATTGGAAAGAGATACCTACTGAACGCTATAATCACCTCATAGGTGCAAACTAACATCCCTAGATGCAATGCAGTTGGCAATTACTGAAAACAATTTGGGCAGTCTCCTAAGAACGTTTTCCTGGGTTCCATTCCCAGGTCCATCAAAGTATTATTGGGTTTTCCATTAGGAATTTCTCAGTTGCAGACCGGAGTCTGGGTTTGTGCCCGGTTGATAGCAATAGGCTCGCCCCCTATTACATAGGACTTAAACATAACTGGCTAAATGCGGGTGTACCTACTATGGGTATAACTTTGACTAACCCTTCGGGGAAATAAGTCGTGATGTTATCATAAGTTACAACGGTTAAGGTACTTACTCTTACTAACCCGTCTTGTATATGTACTTCAATCCATCCTGTATTATTACGTACTTAGAGATAATTATGTAAAATTAAAACTACATATTGTCTTCTACACATCAGGTTAAGAAAGTGGACATCTCAAAATTCAAAAGTTATTTATTCAAAGTAGGCTGAGAATCAGCACTTTTCGAACGTCAAAATTACATAAGACAGTCCCCCAAAACGCCCACCCTTCACCACTTCCTAGTGCCTTTAGCTGGGAAGAAGAAGTGGCGCAACAAACTCCCCAGCAGTACATCTAGTTTTATTATTTAAGTAAATCAGCACTCACATTATCACAGCAGTGATAGCCTAGTGGTGTGACCGTCGGACTGCCAAGTCATAGGTCTCGAGTTCGAACCCAAGGCACGCACCTCTGACTTTCCGGATTCATGTGCGTATTGTATCACTTGCTTCAAAAACCGTGAAGGTAAACATCGTGAGGAAACCGGCATGCCTGACAGATATTTCTCGACGGCATGTGAAGAAGCCCATGGGCGGCTTTAAAACTCTGACACCAGGTTACTAACCACACGAAAAAGAAAGAAGCATCCTCATTGCGTAACACACTTTCAATCACAATCCGAGGGTTTTGAAGGAAATTCCTAATCCATAGATTTGGTAAATTTGTCTGCTCAACAACGGTAATAACGCAACGAGCTTGGCTGAACTATCGAAATGAAAGGCAATAATTCCATCGATTGATTCATCACCATCATCATCATTTATTGCATTCATGTAGTTTACAAGTTTAAATAGGTTTCATACATAAACCCTGCTAGGGCACAGCAATATAAATAGTTTAATGTGCTACAATATTAAAACCACTGTGCTTAATCAATTAATACTAATTTTACATGTTTATTAGATGTCCATCATTTAGGACTGGGCTGAGGGGCTTGTGGCTAAGTAATAAGTTGGTCCGTGGATGGGTGACCATCTTTACATACCAAGTCCCCTCCGTGCCTCGGAAAGCACGTTAAGCCGTTGGTCCCGGCTGTCATTTGTAGATCTTTGACAGTCGTTACGGGTAATTAGTAGCCCAAAAAGTCTGACAACCAGTCTTACCAAGGGGTATCGTGTTACCTAGTCACTAGGTTGTGGAGGTCAGATAGGCAGTCGCTCCATGTAAAATACTGGTATTCAGCTGCATCCGGTTAGACTGGAAGCCGACCCCAACATAGTTGGGAAAAGGCTAGGCAGAGATGATGATTAGATGTCCATCATTTATTATTTAAATATAACAAATAAGTTACTGTCATGATATAATATAGGATAAGGTAACAATTAATTGGTCATCATTTCCATTCATAAATTAAAATAAGATAAAAAAAAATATTAAAACAAATAGCGAAATAGCGATAACAATAATAATCATGAAACAACACATCATAACATAGGTGGGTTGTAAGTCAAGATTGTAGGTGCTGAGTGTATAGGTCTGAATTTCAGTAAAGATTTACTTATCGTCAAAGAATCCCTTTAGAGTGTAATACGATTTTAATATAAAGTATTTTTGGAGACTGTTTCTAAACTTATTTTCGTACTCTATGTCCTTAATTGAATTTGGAAGCTTATTATATATTTTCACACACATGGCTAAAGTACCCGAATGGAACATAGTTAATTTCGAGCTTGGTAAGGCTAATAATTAATCATTGTATTTTTATGATTCAGATCATAAAGATACAATTCCGTAGCCGCGACACTACTGGTTTCTCCAACCCGACGACGCGTCCCTGCTACTGCTGCCTGCAGTTGGCTACGGATTTGTACCTTAAAGATTCAATTATGTTTTCTTGGAGCCATCGTTCCCTTCAGGTGACGTATTTAAGGCACGTAAATGAAACGTTGCTTTGTCATAATAGGCTCGTTATGAGAATATTGTTCCATCGATTGTACATACCGTTTCGACTGATTAAAATTTTGTCCTAATTCTTGATTGTTAGGGTTGTCCCTTTGCAAATCTGTGAGTTACAAAATGATTTCTACTTACTTTAAGATAAGAAAATAATATTACCTAAGTGGGTAACATTATTTAAGTAAGAAAGTAATATTACCTAAGTAGGCTAAGTAATGATAGCCGCACGGATCGATCTATCAGGTTAAGCTACGCTTGCCGCGGTTGGTCCGTGGATGGGTGACCATCTTTACATACCAAGACCCCTCCGTGCCTCGGAAAGCACGTTTGGTCCCGGCTGTCATTTGTAGATCTTTGACAGTTGTTACGGGTCGTCAGAAACCCGAAAGTCTGACAACCAGTCTTACCAAGGGGTATCGTATTACCCAGTAACTGGGTTGTGGAGGTCCGATAGGCAGTCGCTCCATGTAAAATACTGGTATTCAGCTGCATCCGGATAGACTGGAAGCCGACCCCAACTTAGTTGGGAAAAGGCTAGGCAGATGATGATGAGGTAATATTATTTTGGTTGGTATATTATGGCATACATTATGGATTTCAGATTCTGACGTAGACCTTACGCATTTCGACGTGTAATAAAATCAATTTAGTACAGTCAGCCCCTAAAAGATGTATACATGGACAAGGAACCATCTTATTGTCTACAACCATTGTTCCATAGTATTGTAATTTACCGTATAGGTAGGTACAAAACATAGTAAGTACACAATTTATTTCACTAAAACCAAGTAATCATTTTGTCCCAAAACAATGTTCACAGTGATAGTTCCAGAATGAAGTAAATAAGATTGAAATCATCATACGACTTATATCGAATAACATGAGAATTTTATTTTTGTCCTCTTCATTTCATGCTTGACGTCACTGACTATCATTTGTTTTTATTGGATTTTTTATTTGAAATATAATTAGGTAAATCATGAATCATCAACATCTTCCTGCCGTTGTCCCATGTTACTTGGGGTCAGCGCAACACGTTTTCTTTTTCCCCTCTCCCCTGTCAACCGTCACGCTATCATTAGGTAAATTTTGCTCAGGCTTTTTAAAAAGGTCACTCACCGGGAATTCGCCTGTATTAACATTCTTATTCATCAAATAATAATATCATTTCATTTTTCATTTCTCCTTTCGCAGGTCTGCTGGAAAAGAAAGAAAAAAACCACTACTTTTTTACTCAATACATAAATGTCGTAGGTATCTGTATCTATTTTACTGTGTGTACATAAATAATAAAATAAATTAATAATACTACGCTCGAAACATGTTTTTGGAAGTAAAAAATCTGATGTCACAGTGTCAATTTACATACTTATCAGTTAACTAAATTAAATCAACAGTGTGTTGGCTTAATTCAGTCTCCTACCTAGTATAATTATAATCATAAGTAGGTTACTTATGATTATAATCATAAGTAGGTTACTTATGATTATAATCATAAGTAGGTTACTTATGATTATAATCATAAGTAGGTTACTTATGATTGTAATTATATACCCATAGTTAAAATTTTATTCGTTTATTTCTTATATGAAAAGTCAAGGAATAAACATGTTAAGCACATAAAGGTTAATTTTCACTTGCCCCTTATTAATTTTCGGACTACATCATAGCCAACATTTTGGACGACAATGACATTTCAAAACGGTGACATACAACCGCTATGTGGGAAAAGAATTTGTTTGGAAATTGTCTAACATTATCGCGTCTTGGTAGTTTTTAGGGTTCCGTAATAAACAAGGAAACTTTATAGTTTCGTCATGTCCGTCTGTCTGTCTGTTTGTCTGTCCACGGTCTAGCTCCTAGACTCTTAGTACTAGAAAGCTGTAATTTGGCATAGGTATACATATTAATTACGCCGACGAAGTGGTAAAACAAAATTATGAAAAAAAAAATTTTTAGGTTACCTACCTCCCCTCCACGTAAAGTGGTGATATTTTTTTTTTCTATCCTATGGTGTGGGATATCATTGGAAAGGTCCTTCAAAACCATTGTGAGTGTATCGAGACCATTTTTGGATTTAGGAATCCGTTTGCGAAATATTAAGCTTTAAAGTGCTAATTTTTGTTAGAGTCGTGTCCTCCCCCCCTGCCAGCTAAATGGTTGGTTTTGGATGTGTGAAAAAAAATCACAGCAAGAGTTTACATAACGAAATTAAAAGGAAAATTATCATAGCTCAGTAGGCTCTACAAGTTAACAAGTAATAATCGACCAACTTATATTTGCAGTTGCAAAAACATGTTTTCCCGTACATTCCGTATAGGAGAACATATTTTTCAACTACAAAATTAAGTTTGTTTTTGGGATAAATTCATCCCAACTACGGAACCCTTCATTGTGTGTGGTCCGACACGCACTTGCCCGGTTTTTAATGTATTACTGTTGTACCTACCGCAACAGCTAAGGAGCCTAGGCTCTCGACGCGACGACAGTGCGACGCGATTCTGGTAGAACAGTTTTCATGGAAAAAACTTTTCAAATGCAGAAGAATGAAGTATACCGATTTCTCAGCGGTTTCTGGTCCGATTTACATGATCTTTGAATCTTTTTCATTTACTAGAAGCACGGTGGTCTCGTGAATTTTATTAAATTTGCTCGAGTAATTTTTATGTTGGCTTCGATAATAGATACTTTCTCTTTTTCTTCCCGTACTAAAACTTAAAGTAAAAAAAAAAAACGTGTGGTACTCGGGGACTGCCGCGGTAAAGCTATTGCATAGCATTTGTAACCTCCATACTTCCTATTTGTCAACGCTACACTTGGGATGATGACGTGATGACTTAAAACAAAAATTATGTTCCCTTGACAACATCACGTCGACATGGGAACCGTCATTACATGGTAGGCGGATAAAAACCTAATACCCCCAGTATTAGGTTTTTATCGTTACGGAATTTCTTGATTCAGTCGCTGCACTCAAAGCCCGCGATAAAAGCTATGCAATAGCTTAAAAAAACTTTATAAAAAAAAAACCGACTTCTAAAAAAAAGCGACAACAAAGTGAAAAATAATTTTTGTTTCGGAAGTCGGTAGCAATTTGGTAATATACAACAAACAAAAAAAAAACAAATTATTATTATTTTTTTCTTTCACAAACCATCTCAGCTAGCACCCCTACACAACCCCGGCCGTTCCTAACAAAGACCTCTTCTAATTAGTAATTTAATACAGCCTTGTCTGTTGAAATTCCCTGAATCGTTCTAACGTAGCTAATGATAGCTCCTTTATTTGCCTGAACGTTCATTCTTCCCCTTTTGTCTATACAGATTAAATTGAGAAGGCAATTGCTTCGAAAAATTATTGTTTGTGTGAATAATGTCGACTGGGTTGAAAAAAAATGAAATGAGCTTTAGTGATTTAATTAAGGGGGTGAAAATTATTGTTTTGATTAGAGAAGATGGAAACATTTTTGAGTAAATGTTTAAGAAAGAAGATGGTTTAATCTTCACCTTAAGAGGGTTTATCCTAAAAGTTAGCAACGTATTAAATAGCTGTCAAATATTTACCTGTTTTGATTAATTTAGCAATATTTCTATATGGAATTAAAAAATGTGGCTAACTAGTGAACTAAAATATTGATTATGAAATGCAATCATTAATATCGTAACACCGGATATTTAGTTTTAGATGTAAAAAAGTATTTGGAAACTTTCAAATGCCTTTTTTACACCTAAAACGGTTACAACATCAAATTCAATGTTATAATTGCAATTCATAAATAACATTCTAATTCGCTAATCAGCCACATTTCTTATTTCCGTACAGTAATATTGCCAAATTAATCAAAACAGCGAAATATTTGACATCTTTTTACGACGTTGCCCATTTTCAGAATAAACGGTCTTAAAGTCACCCCCCCTATCTATAACGCATTTTCTACGAAAATTCTGGGTAATCTGTTAGGTTGATTTGTCCACTTAGAGCCAACCTTAATAATAACAGACAACGCGTTGGCAAAATATAGCTTGATAACTTGAATACCCAATGACTTGAAATCCTACTATCCCACTAATATTGTAAATGTGAAAGTTTGTGTATTTGTTAGTCAGTCAGTTCAAAAACGGCTGAACAGATTTAGATGAAATTTGGCAGACAGATAGTATGTAACCTGAATTAACATATAGGATTATCCCGGTAGTACGTTCCCGTGGGATAATTTCCGACCTCCACGCGGGCGAAGCCGCGGGCAAAAGCTAGGCAATAATAATATTTTAAAGAAGTACCAAAAAATGAGTTTTTATTTAGGGGGTAATCTTCGGAACTACTGATCCGATTCCGATTTTTTTGAATTCGTAAATTTTGGTAAGAACTTAAAAGTTTTCGCGAAAATCTAAATTTGCCCACATCTTTTTATCGTGTTGACTCAGGACCTAGATTTTTATACACCGAATAGGGACTATAGACTTCAGTATCTGGTATAAATTTTAACTTGCTAGGTCCACCCATTCCTGATAAAATCGGTGGTGACACACGGACAGACGGGCAAATGGACAAGAGAGTAATCTTATTAGGGTTCCGTTTTTTTAACCTTTTGAGGTACGAAACCCTAAAAATGACTTAGATAAAACGCATTAAAGTTGAGGAGTGGGGATCGCAACATGACAAGTAAGTATAAAATCTACTACTAATACTCGTGACGTCATGGCACATTTTCGCCGTAATCTTTTGATAAATTAAAAAAAAGAAAAACTATTTTTTTTTCTTTTTTTTATATTTCTTATATTTTTTAATAATCTACCCGAGGGACAAAAAAAATTTTTAGTCATCGTTCCCTATTATAAGTAGGTACCTAATCTTTCAAACCCACATACAAAAATCCAAAATTTACCAATTCCTCATTAATATTTTACATCGACCGCAAACAAACCAAATTCTTTTCTATGAGTCTATTCAATTTCAGAACCAAAATGGTATTCGTAAAAAAGGACCTCGTAGAATTGACATTTCTTTTATATTATCTGTTAGTCGCATTGCGCGGAGACGTGAATTTGTGGATACTGTTACTACTGTAGCAAAGAGTAAGTAAGATAAAGACGATATTGAGTTGTATTTTGCCTACAAGCTCACGACAGACAGACTAGTTATAGTTCACGGTGTGAACCGAAGTATGCAAACACGCGGTACCTACATGAGCGAAGCTAAACGAACTTAGCTTCTTTCGTATTTTTTTTATTTTTTTACTAGGGCAACTCGCAGTTTTGACCACTAAGATCATAGCTGCTTAACCGGACTTTCCTGTGGGTGCCTTAAGCTACTACACTTAAGGCAAAAACTATTCTAAATTAAAATTAAGCGAGTGCTCGCTAAGAGCACCCCCTGTGGGGTACGAACCTCGACTTAGGGCATCGCTGGGGGAGGACAGCAAGAAGGGACAGGCTGGATCAAACTTTGATTTTCATCATGATTATAATGCGGGGTATTTAAAGCTACATGCTCAGCTGCAACAACTGCTGGCACCTCGTTTCGAGCAAGGGTCGGGGGGGAGCTTCTTTCCCAGTGTGGCCTGCGCTTTTAAGGTGTGGTAGGAATCAGGATGTGTTAGAACAACCTGTTAAAATTTTATTTTGTTTTATTGCAATTTGCAGGTCAGTATCAAGTTGTATGGTTATAATAAAAATGGGAGTGTCTCCAATGCGCGCCGGGGCACACAAAAATAATGCCTTTGGGAACTGGCAGTACATTATTGCCGGCAGCCGAGATTAAAAACATCACCCTTCCAGTAATCAGAACCCCAAGTAACTTACCCTAGCTAAAGTAATATTTTCTATATATTCTAGTCGTTTTTAGCTCTCGCCGGCCGCTACCGCGGCGCCGCTCGCTTCACTCGCTGGGCTCGTGCGTAAAGGGTCGTAGTTCTAACCTAACCTAATCTTTTATTGCGATAACAATATTTAACCTAATCTAATTAGTTCGGTTGCGGGTAGTAGGTCCTTGATTACTGGAATAAGGAAATGATTGATTATGGAAACATTTTAATGAAAAAAAAAAATACTTTACATGTTTTTTTTAATTATGCCTATCCCGCGTCCATATGCCAAATTGCCAACCCCATTTTCCGCTTTTTTTTTCCAAAGTCAGCGCCGGCAGCCAATTCAGCAACCACTGGCGCTGGCAACCAATTCAAGACACCACGCCGGCAGCTGAGGCACTTCCAAAAAAATTTGACGCGCCCGCAACAAACATAATCACTAAAATTATCAATGGTGCCAATTCCCTTGTTCACAAACTAAACTAAATTTAAGTTCAGTGCATCTTTTTCTTTCTATTTCATTAAGAAAAGGACAGAAAATAAATTTTAGTTTAGTCCTGTCAAATTAATCAGCGCTTGACGTAAATTGACGTAGGTGATTTTAGTAGGCAAGTTTATAATCACGTCTAAACTTGTATGGAATAGTGACAGGCGCTGATAAATTTGACAGGACTAAACTAAAATTTATCTTCTGTCTTTTTCTTAATGAAATAGAAAGAAAAAGATGCACTGAACTTAAATTTAGTTCAGGGGGCCTACCACCAACTTAAAAGCAGTATTATTTTAATATTACTTCAGTGTGGGAAAGAGATGAAGCTCTACAGGACGTATCACCATCTCTTTCTCCCACTGAAGTAATATTAAAATAATACTGCTTTTAAGCTGGTGGTAGGCCCCCTGTTTGTGAACAAGAGAATCGGCACCATTGCTTCTCTAATTTAGAATTAAAGAAATGTCTCACGTCTGAATTTATTTATTCTTTGGCAGAGTGAGTCAGTAGGCCAATTTCCAATAACCATTGATCTGGCCTGGCCATCGAATAGGCTATCGATATAGGGACCCGCGCAACGGCCCATTTCAGTCCCACCATTGATTTGTCACCCAATGTAAGAAGGCGACACGTGTTGCGGGGACTATCCATCAGTATGTGTGTCTACCTACCTTATGAGATGTCTGCTTCCAAGCCTGTATTACTTCGACCTCGTCGGCTTTAATTATATTTAGAACCAATAAACTATCACGTCCTTATTTTGAGAATTACACAACATCACGACTGTAATCACCGAAGGGATAGGCAAAGGTATCTTTAACCTTTATACCTTTTACCTTTATTTTATTTATTTTTATCTGCAGGATGGCAGGGACATCAACGCAAAAACTTTTACCATGGATTCAGCACATGATTCTGAACCCTCTGCGTTGAAATTTTTCGTCGGTTATTTAAAAAAAAACTCGAGCTCGTGGCTAAGTAATAACAGCCGCACGGGGTGATCCATCAGGTTAAGCTACACTTGCCGGGGTTGGTCCGTGGATGGGTGACCATCTTTACATATCAAGACTCCTCCGTGCCTCGGAAAGCACGTTAAGCCGTTAGTCCCGGCTGTCATTCTGTGGATCTTTGACAGTCGTCACGGGTCGTCAGAAGCCCGAAAGTCTGACAACCAGTCTTACTTAGGGGTATCGTATTACCCAGTTACTGGGTTGTGGAGGTCAGATAGGCAGTCGCTCCATGTAAAATACTGGTATTCAGCTCCATCCGGTTAGACTGGAAGCCGACCCCAACATAGTTGGGAAAAGGCTAGGCAGATTGATTTTGATTTTTAAAAAAAACAGCTGCTCCATAAAAAAAGTGCAATACCTACGAGGTCAAAATGTATGAGTACAGCTAATTTTTTTTAAATAACCGACGATAGATTTCAACGCAGAGGTTCAGGATCATGTACTGAATCCATGGTAACAGTTTTCGCGTCGATATCCCTGCCACCCTGTATAGTACTCCCACATTTGTCCTGTTATGTTTAAATCTCATGTAAGTAATGGGGGGCGAGCCTATTGCCATCAACTGGCCACCCCGGGCTGCTACTGAGAAATTCCTGATAGAAAAACCCAATAACAATAATACTAGTAAATGATGTATAAATAAAGTAATCACACCTCCTGCATGAACATATTTTTTGCGGTCGCCGCACCGGGGGGGGGGTTGTACTTTGCTTTAGTCTATACTTATTGTATCTTATCTAAGCTTAGTATGTGCAGTTACTGGGTTACACAGTTAGAGAATTGACAAGTATGCGAAGTCTACGAAAGGCGAAAACCTAGGACTTATGAAGGAGAAATTAAGTACACTGTCGTTTATTTGAAAAATAGAGATAACAGATTATCAAGAGAACTACCATAGACAAATCCTATACTATTAAATGAGCAATATTTGTAATCACGTTCTCGAAAATGGCTCTAACAATTTCGATGAAAGTGCAATTTTCATCGAAATTGTTAGAGCCATTTTTTTGTAGGCGTTTACGAGGACCAAAAATCGATCTAGCTAGGTCTCATATCTGGGAAAATTTGTTTTCTCTATTTTCACAGCCTCAGAAATGTGATACAACGTTGGTATACCTGAACGATATGTTTATTTATTTTCACTCGAGCAGAGCTCAGTCAACCAGTACCCTAATTGCGTAATACACGATCAATCACAATTTGCTTCGATTTGAAACAGATTGCTAATCCATTGCTTCATAAGTTGGAAAAAAAATCTACTCAACAACGTAAATAACGCAATAAATGTTGTTGAACTGTCAAAATGAAACAAATTAGTCGTAATCGTTTACGAAAATAAGTTACGCAATTAGGGTACTGGTACTAAATAACAAGAATACGATAAGCATTCCTGTATTTGCGCTGGATCTGAATTTAGATAATTTATTTATTTATTTAGCAACAACGGTTGTGTTAAAACCAATTACAGTAACTAAAATTATACCTAAGACACATTAAAATATACAAAATAAAAACATGAACACTTAAATAAAAAAAGCAGTTAACAACACATTCACAAATTCCTCTCACACTACTCCTGACATATCAATAAAAATTTCGTCCATCAATATGCAAACAGGTCGGTTGTAGGATTAGAATCCAAGAGATCATTAAGCGCAGCCAGAGTGCGAGGAATTGGCGACTTAGCACGTGCAACAGTACGACGTGGAGGCACGGCAAACAGCCTGTGCCTTCTGCCCCGGCAGTAATTGTCTGGGACAAAGAAGCGCGCCAGCACATCAAACAGGTCAGGAGCGTCAATAGCGCCACGCAGCGTCTTACAGGCTATTGTGAGATTGTGGGATAATGGTCGTCGTGTTTCAATTATTGTAGTTACCTACTCCTTACAATTATAATATTATGTGTTAAAGATCTACAAGGTAAGGGAGGATAAACAAACCTTTGACAACTAATGATGTCATAATTATACAGTTTGTAATTTTAGGGTTCCGTACGGAACCCTATTACTAAGCCTCCGCTGTCCGTCCGTCTGTCTGTCATCGGGCTGTATCTTGAGCCGTAATAGGTAGATATTTTAAATTTTCACAGATTGTGTATTTCTATTCCCGCTATAAGTTAAAAGGGGGTTCCCCATACAATAAACATTTGATTTTGAAAAAAAATAACTTGCTCTGGTATTTGGGGTGTCATTCTTTTCAACGCGTCGAGTAGAGTACAAATATAATTTTTTATCTTCAAAAATGAAGAAATAAGGGGCCGTAAAAATGTACAGTTTTAGACCCTTTTTGTATGATCTCTATCACAACTACTAAACAAGTTAGGAGTTTGATACTTCTATTTAGCATGTACCATATACTACTGTATTATATTATTATTATTGTATTATATAAATACAAAAATACTAATAGTACGAGATCCGGCTGCGAAATTACTACGTTCACAGTCTTTAATCAAAATCTATTTTTATATACAGGTTTTTTGTATGATCTCTATCACAACTACTAAACAAGTTAGGAGTTTGATACTTCTATTTAGCATGTACCATATACTACTGTATTATATTATTATTATTGTATTATATAAATACAAAAATACTAATAGTACGAGATCCGGCTGCGAAATTACTACGTTCACAGTCTTTAATCAAAATCTATTTTTATATACAGGTGGCAGGGATCATCGACGCGAAAACTGTTACCATGGATTCAGTACATGATTCTGAACCCCCTTTTTTTCCTTTTTTTTGGGTGGGAAATTATCAAATAGCTTCTCCCGCTCTGGGCGGAGCGGGAGGGCTTGTCAGACTCTTACTGACTAAAACCCACCCGTGTTCCTCCGCACGTGAAACACAACGCGCCGTCGACTCGGGCCTGGTCCTTATCGGATGGCGAGCTACCCATTGCTCACCGTCCGCAAGCCCGCGCCTACGGTGGTCGGAAATCGGCTCGCGATTCCCGACGCCCAGGGCGTCTCCTCCTGCAGCGGTTAGGGGCGTGAGGGCGCGAAATTTGCATCTCCCTCACGCGTTCCGCCTCCTCCTTCGCGAGCTTTACCGCTTCGCAGAAGGTGGTGACGGCCTACCATTTCCTCTCGCTCCGTACCATGGCCTGAACCAGAGCCGGACGCGAGAGATCAACGCCGCCGATCGCCTCCACGAGGACCGCCGGGCAGACCTCCACCGTATGCTCCACCGTATCCTCCAGGCGAGTTTTTTTTGCCGGGGTGCCTATCAAAATGTGGCCGCAAGTATTATACTTACTATTATACCCTAAAACTTTTGGCATTAAAATTGGCAACAACGGTCCCTTAACGGTTAAGTACATACATCAACGGAACCACCATCTCGAGTCACCTACGTACATAATATGGCCATATCTACTTCGAAGCAACAATTTGCTTATAATTATGCACAATAAGAATGTTCGCGCCAGGTCTTAGGGTTAAGATCGTATAGCTATAAATAGGACATATTATAAGACGCAAGGTAGTGTTCGGTTGTTAAGTTACGCGATAAAGACTCTTATTCCTAATACTGATTGAAAATCCTTTTTTACTTAAGGACCTACCTGTAAATTAGTAGAATATGTTAGGATGAGTTCGGCGCGCTGCGATGGGTAAGACCGTACGAAACAAATTCTGCGCCATTTTATTCAACTCCGACCAGAGATTACCAGATAAATCACTCCATACAAAATGTTCAATTCCTACTGCTATAATAACACCTTCGAGTCGCTAGACACTGCGAACAAAAAATGTACCTAATCTTACAAGCGTAAAGTGAGATTTGCGTTGTAACTGCACGCCGCCGCGTGGTTATGTGAATTGCCAGGGCTGCCTCTTTCGATAAAGATATCAGCAGGTATTTGTAGTACAATTTATGAAATAAAATAAAATGCTTTTTAATGTTTTAGCATGTGCAC
This sequence comes from Agrochola lychnidis, assembly GCA_963680765.1. Classification (NCBI taxonomy): domain Eukaryota; kingdom Metazoa; phylum Arthropoda; class Insecta; order Lepidoptera; family Noctuidae; genus Agrochola; species Agrochola lychnidis. The sequence continues at coordinate 13,341,440 of OY796869.1, read as the reverse complement.
GTTATGCACGCTTTTCTAACACTTGCACGCCCTTTAAATAAACAATAATCATATGAAAATAACATTAACAAGATAATAACGATAGTTGATAAATATTTTTGAAAATTAATATGCACAAAATAGATTTTTTACTAAACGTTATTTTCAAATGACAGATGACAAATGGAGGTCATTGACTTTTCTATTCTTATCCCAGAAACTCAGACGCATAGTAGAAGCGCAGATTACGTAGTAGAAGTAATTAGGTACCTACCAATAAAACACGAAACATGCAAGTTTAAACAATTTACCTATTTAAAAAACGATAGTTAAATAAATTAGATACTCGAATTTCTGTATCAGCAGGTAAACTGAAAAAAAAAGTTTTTATCTCTTCTCTTGCTGGATCTGCATCCATAAACTGCACATAATACACCAGAACCAGCCTTATCATAAGAATTTGAAACTAAGTACGTCAGGTCGACCGAAATATATGCGTACGTACGCTCCTCGTGGCTGTCGGCAACCCACTGAGAAATGGGTCCGGTGCGACCCAGTGGCCGGTAGGTAGTTAGCGCACGTAAGTACATGGAGTGATTTATCTGGTAAGCTGTGCTCCGACGGTCGAGGCAGAATTACATGGCACAAAACACTACTTTGCGAGCATTCAAAAATATTGCCATATTAACCGAGAATTTAATTCGTACGGTCTTATCCCACCGCCGAATTTACCCCAACACATCCAATTACTTGTCTTGACAATTTTGTAGTTTCATTATTTATCTGTCATAAAGTCATAATCTGAGATCGGGTAATCGGATGCGGAAGTTAATTTTTTGGCTAAGAAATTGTGGAAGCGATTTCTTAATTCTTTTGTTCTTAATATTAATCCCGGAATTCCAGAAAATCCGGGAATTCACAACTTTTCGGGTACAAGGTATGGAAACGACTTATCAACCCTCTTATGAAGGTTACTTTCGCGGAGTTAACATAAAAATTAATGTCACTGTAAACATTTTTTAACAAAACTCAAGGCACCCCGTATTGTTAACAACCAACCTACTTTACAACATTACCTAGCATTACTGTAGTCAAAAGTACAAAATTTATAAATTCCGGAATCCCGGGATTTCGATATAAAAATGCATTCCATATTAGCCAATACCTGAACGTAAGTTAATATACATTCGATTCTATAATCAGAACACTAAATTTCTTGATCCTGGAATCCCGTGGTTTCTTTTTTGATACAAAAAAGCATTCCGAACCAATACCTCAACTTTGGATAAATATGCATCCGAATATCCTATAACAGGTCATAATTATGAAGATGGATTTTTCTTGAAAATTTGCGAACAATGAACAAAAAAGTGCAGTCAGCATTAAATGCAATAGGCATTTTTTAAATGTTTCCTGGCTATTTTAGTCATAGATTTCATTTGCAAAAAATCACTCACATTAACGTTACGTTCACATAAGTACGTTCGTGCTGGCTCACTGAACATTCAACCATTTTTTAGAGCCTTGTGGATTATGTCTTTGTTTGTTTTCGTTTTAATTTGGAGTGTAAATATCGGTACTTGGGCATGGATGACGGTGAATTACCTATCATCCCAGAGGAATCAGCGCTGCCAGTTACAGAAAAAAGCTTTTTGCTCCTAAAAAGCGTGTCGAAGTAAGTTATATTCGGTAAGCATTTATTTTTACCGTCTTCAAAAAAAGAAGGAGGTTCTCAATTCTACTGTATTTTATTATTTTTTTATCTTTGTTACCTCAGAACTTTCTACTGGGTGAACCGATTTTGATGATTCTTTTTTATTTGTAATGAAGTGCTTCCGAATTTTACCGTGTCTGTCTAAAGTTTTAGAGAAGATCGTTAGCCACCAATTAACGCATTTTCTGGAACAAAATACCGTGTTACCGGACTTACAGTCTGGTTTCAGAAAACAGCGCAGTACTGCCACTGCCTTATTGGATGTTACTGATAATCTATTATCAGCCCAAGATAAAGGAATGTGTTCATTGCTATTCTTGCTAGATTTTTCCCGGGCATTTGACGCAATTAATATCCCGTTATTACTGTCGAAGCTAACTTATTACGGATTTGACTCCAGTGCTACGCAATGGTTCCGTAGCTACCTTAGTGATAGGAAACAATTTGTGGATCTACGTTTGGGTGACGGAACTGCTCTTACATCAACTCTTACTTCCATTGAGAGAGGGGTTCCGCAGGGATCTATATTAGGCCCAATTATGTTTATTTTATACTGTGCAGATATCATTAAATGCCTCCAGAGGTGCAAGTACCACATATACCTACGCCGGTGACGTCCAACTTTACATATCCTTTAGACCAGATGAGTACGATAGTGCCATCAAAGATCTAAACGATGACCTACGTAGAATCGCCGTCTGGTCTGAAGAGAACTGCCTGTCGCTAAACCCAACCAAAACCAAATACATGGTATTTGGCACAAGACAGCAACTAGCAAAGCTACCCGCAACGTTTCACCTTGAGTTAATGGGCGAACAAATTGTCAGAGCCAATGAGGCCCGGAATCTTGGTCTTATTTTGGATAGAGACCTTCGTTTCGAAAAACACGTAGCCGATTCAGTGAGAAATTGTTTTTACCGCCTGAAAGTTCTGTACAAGATTAGGCCTTACTTGTCTGAAACACTGCGGGAACAGCTTGTGGAAACCCTGGTTCTATCTAGGTTGAACTACGCTGACACAGTGTACGGCCCGCGCCTATTAGCTCGTACAGACCGCCTCATCCAACGGATACAAAACGCTTGTGCGCGGTTTTGTTACAATATCCCTCGCAGAAGCCATATAACACCTTTTCTAAACAAGCATTTTTCTCTAAAAATGAAATCCAGGCGCAAACTGCACTTGGCTTGCCTTTTGTTCGGTGTTGTTAAATACCAGAAACCGGACTACCTGTACGACAAGTTGAGTTGGATAGCGAGTAGACGAGAATGTGGGAGAAGGCAATGCTCGCAGCAACTCTCGACCCAGTCTCATAGTACAGCAGGTTTTAGAGGTAGTTTCCGTTATGCGGCTTCTATAGTGTGGAATAACCTGCCACCACCTCTTCGAGCGATAGAAACGATCGACACATTTAGAAGACGCTTACGGCAGTATCTCATGGATTCGCAACGGAAGCTAGACATGATCAACCTTAATGTTTCGTTGATATAAATTGTATTATGATAAAGTTATCTATTATTTATTGACGTACAGTCCCTTTAGTCCTTTGTTTATTGTGCAACCATGCCATCATAATTATTTTGTTAAATACCACTGTTTAAATCTTTAATTATCTTTTAACTTAATTGTATCATATCGATTTCATTATTATTTGCTACACATATTTATTTATTCTTTATTTAAATATTTACACACACTATAAAACTGATTTACATCCGTAAGACGTACTCGTAACATAAGGTTCAGTTGAAAACCAGCGTCAGGCACTAGTTGTCTGGCATTTATGCTGAACTGGGCCTATTTGTCGCAGCCGTGAGGCACACAATACTGTTTTAAACTCTTTGCTTTTTCCTGTTTTTTTTTTTGTTTTTGAAAACTGTGTGCCTTAACCTGTGTCAAATAAATTTATTTTCTTTCTTCTTTCTTCCCGTGTGGTCCCATAATTTTTTTATTAACTTTACTTGGATGGTTTTTGAGTTGGGTTCAATAATACGTATATTTTTCCCTCTTAATATATGGATGATATCTTAAGTTCCTGTCACTGTTGTTTACATATCAGGCAGTGGTATTCGAATTTGTGTGGACTTTTTACAAAAATAAGTTTTTTGTTTAAGAAAATCCTTTTTGATGTGTTCCGTCCTGGGACCTGCGGGGTAATTGCGTCACACTCATAATATAGCAATCGATTGTAATTGCATTCATTTAGACATCTATTACTTCATAGGTTTGAAAAATTCGTTTGCTCAACCACGTAAATAACACAATGAACGTGGCTGAAGGGTCCGAATGAATTGCGATCGCTTGTCATTTTATGTGTGTTACGCAAACCTCCCACCCGCCCCGGACCCCGCCAGTTCAGGCCGGAGGGATCCTGATACCTTCCCTCCTCGAAATTGTGCTGCGCCACAGCCGCGCCGTTTGGTCGAGGTACCACAATGGTGACAGCCAGGCGTGGGGTCTCGGTCACGGTACAAGTGCTTTCCAAAGCATCCATGTCCGGAGAGCACTTGTGACAGCCTGGTCCTTGTTGATAGGCCAACAGTATCCTTCCATACCTATTAACAGCACATTGTAAAAATAAATTATTTTCAAAACTGTAAAGGTTTTATACCGGCGATGCGAGGTGTGGATGGGATGGGCGAGAATTGAAATCACGCTTACCCTTTATACCGAAAGATGTCGAGCGCTGCCTCGCGCCGGCCGGCCAGCCGAGAATATAGTATGCAGAGATGTCTTGCGATGGTCAGAGTGAGCCGGCGCGTGCCAGCACGTGCCAGCGCGAGACATCGCGAGACATCGCGAGACATCGCGAGTCAGCGCTTGACGGAGAGAAACCGTGCGGGTCCTCGATGGCCGGTGCGAGATTTGTATATTCATTTTACAAAGTAAATAAATGTTCTATTCGTACAGCAATAAAGTTCAATATTGCACTAACAAATATTTGAATTCTCGCCTCGCACATCCTTGCGCATCGAAATTTTGCGATACAAATTTCAATTCTCTTCCATCCCATCCACGCCTCGCCTCGCGGGTGTAAAACCACCTTAAGCGTGGAGTTTCTTGCCGGCTCTTCCTAGGAAACGACCAATTAGAACCGTGCACCTAGCTTCTGACGTTTTATGAGTGGTCCTCTGTAAGTTTATGCTTGATAAAATAATGATAATTATTTAAGTACCACCATCGTAAAACTGACGCCATGCAGTTTGCGGCATAATAGTGGCGCTATTTAAATTGCATTCGCTGAGCCAGATAAGCTTGCAACTGGGTCTTGCGGCAGTTATTCCCTCGTACTTAAGCACTAGATCGCTCGCTTGAGATTATGGGGTCTAAAACGGCCATACTAAGCAATTCCTCTAAAAGCAATTCATTTTCTGAATTCCCAGCAATTCCTCTATGGTGACACATATTTTAACTGAATCATATTCTATTCAATTCATATCAGAATCATATTTGGTGTAAATATTGCCGCATGAAAAAATGAAGACCGTCATTTTACCGGATAATTTTTCTTTACAATTTTTAATAATCAAATGAGATTTTTATTTTTTATTTCTACAGTTTAAATGTTATTTCATTATAATACAAAGCTGTCAAACATACGAAATGCGTAATATGAATTGAACGCAGATAATATTATGAATTGTCAGTTTGTGAGATTCATAATAATAGTAAAGTAAGTATTAAGTATAGTAAGTATTATCATATTATGATTCTGCCAAAGCGGCCGTTTTAGGCCCCCAGGAACACTTAGGCCCGTATTACAGAACGTCGCTCAATACTCAAGCATTACTTAAAACTAGATTCAAGCCATTTGATTGGTTGAAACTAGTTTTAAGTAATGCTTGAGTATTGAGTGACGTTCTGTAATACGGGCCTTAGTCCACCCACTTTTGTAGTGTTTTAATGTATTTTTGTCGACATAAAGTTACAACACGACAAAACAAAAAAACACTTCGATTTCGATGCCCGGCAGGAAACTCAAGCTTGCAATATCTGGTGTGAAAATTTCACTAAACGTATAATAAAAACTTTGTCACAGCACAATTGGGAGCGTCCGTGCTATTCAACGTCTGACGACCGAATCATGTTAATTAATTCAAATAATTCTATTATATTCTTCCCAGCCTGTATTTCAGTATTATCCCTTTTGAAACACTTCTGTCCTCGGCACGTATGCCGAAGACAGAAGCCTTTGCCTTTTTGATATTAGGCATAAGGTTGCCTGTCCACAGGTGCGGAGCGAGGCACCGGAGTGGAGAAACGGAAAATATTAACCAATAGAATCTAAATTCCGCTTCGGAGCTCTGCTCGCTCCGCTCCAGTGGATAAGACAGCCTTAGGCAACGTAAACGACGCAAAAGGAGTATGTAAGGATCGTAGCAGGTGGCGTTCTGTAGTTTCTGCCTCCCCCATGGGAAGAAGGTGTGAGTTTATGTATGTAATATATGTATTACGCATACATATTTTTAACATAGAATTATTTTATTCCCAGGAAGATTCAGAACATTCATCAAAAAAGAAAGAAGAAATCTCCATCTTTTATTGTAGCGGTACATTAGAAGGTACGTCATGATCAGCAGTGGATGTTTAATAATGATAAATGAGCACAAAAACTGCATTTATTGTGCTCATTTGTGCCAGAAAATGCGGGGATGGTGAGGGGACAACGCGGCAACGTTCTGTTAAGTAAGTAATTCTGTGGTGAAAATGTTAAGCACCTTAACTGTATAGGTGCAAGATGTAAAATTAATGATGCTGTTGGGAATGCCATGGCGTTGTAGCGCTTCGGGAAAGTTCGCGGAGGCTCGCACAGATTGTTCCCATGCCATCATGCGAAAGAAAGCGTCCTCCTTACTACAGCGCCTGCATGTTAGTAACAATATGAAAATGATCGCTGCCAGAGCGGACTGTCCTTTTCAGGGACACTGGGTGAGAACAGTCATAGGTCTGAATATAAATAATTACCCACCTAATTTGTGAAAACTAAAATTTTACATCTTGCACGTATTTATTATTCCGACTACGTTATTGCCAACATTTTGAATGAAGATGACAGTTCAAAAGGTGACAAATGGATGAGGAAAGTGAATTTTTTTAAATATTTTCTTTGACAGTACATTCGTAAGTGCGATGGGCACTCATAGTACAGCCGATCTATTCTGAAGAAATCTCACCGTGGGAACTAAGGTGAAGTGAGCTTGAAATGAATAAATAGTGTCAATCGCTAGCATCAGGTGAAGTGACAGCTAGGGTTGCAAAATTACGTAATTTTACGAAAAACGCTGATAAAATACGGATATTTTACGGTCATTTATATAAATTAAGGTAAAATTACCGGTGATTTAAGAAGTTTTAAATTTTAATTTGTGCTGTCCTCTGCTCTGCCTCTGCACATAGATGATATTATTATAAATCCATGACATGGTGTAATTCATATCTTGAATTCTTGACTTTAGAATTAAGTTTTAGGGATTTTTAGTACGCATGAGTCGCATGAGCCCAGTTTTCTGTTTTTTTTTAAGTTCCAATACTGCTTAAAAAATTATCTCTGGCAAATTTCATTCGAATCCATTTATCCGTTAATAGTGAAGTAGTGACATACACATGATAGACACAAACATACTCACTTCCGTATTTGTAGTGTTTTAGTGGGTATGACTGTATGAGTACGTTAAATACGTTTTTTACCGAAAGTTACCATATTTTACCGAAAGTTACCATATTTTACCGTAAATTACGTAAAATATATTTTTTACTGTATTATACCAGGGTAATTTTACCGTTTTACATCCCTAGTGACAGCTCACTTCACCTATATATTTTCACGGTGAGATTTTTAGAGAATAGACCGGCAGCTCATTATGATTAATTTTATGTTCGTGCAAAAACTAGCAAGAAGATTTTACGAAATCACCTCGATATGTGTCTGTCACTGTATAATTATGAACTTCGTTAGTAAAAAATTTTGAAGTGCAACAAACCATTTACTTACAATTTAACGCATTATTTTTCGATAGTTTATAATCTATCCATGGGAAACCGACAAATTGTGAACTGGTTTCAAACTTGCTTGTGAGTCTTGTGACGTAACGCACCTTGTGCTAGTACTAAATAGCCTGCCTAGCTGCGAGCAACTTAGAAAAAGCGCTCGCTCGGCTCGCTCACGGCTCGGTCACAGTTCTGACCTAACCATTACACCCAGTTCATAATTTTTTGATAGTTTGTAATCTAACGGAAATAATACCGATAGATTTTATAATAACAGCTTTCACAATCTTACGGTGACACCTATCTAAACAACCCTTCAAACATAGTTTAAACAAAAAAAAATAGGTACAATAGATGTGGATATATTAAGTAATCTGTTCAGCTTAGCTATTTCTAAAGAACCATAAAAAACCCCTAAAAGAAATCGACACGTGTTTCACCTCTCGACGAGGCATCCTCAGGATGACGATTGACTTGTCGCGAACCCGAACACGGCGTGTTTCCACACCAAGCTCTAAAAGCTGAGTAGGTTACTAAATATATCCATCGTCTATTGTATTTTAGAATGGACTTGCGTAAGGTCACGCCTGAATCAGTTAACTAACATAGTTTTTTTCTTATTTTCAGATTGCAATAACTTCACACCCAAGGACAACCTGCAATTATAGAACAAATTATTTTAAGTACATTTATGCAAATAAACTATTCTTTACTATGACACTTTTGAAAAAGATATTTACCTATTTCTTTAAGTTTTTCCTTGAACAACGATACCGGTACGATTTATACTGACGAGCAATATAAAAAACCGGTCAAGTGCGTGTTGGACCACGCACAATGAAGGGTTCCGTAGTTGGGATGAATTTATCCCAAAAACAAACTTAACTTTGCAGTTGATAAACATGTTTTCCCATACGGAATGTATGGGAAAACATGTTTCTGCAATTGCAAAGTTAAGTTGGTCGATTATTACTCGTTAACTTGTAGAGCCTACTTAGCTGTGATAGTTTTCCTTTTAATTTCGTTATATAAACTACTGCTGTGATTTTTTTCACACATCCAAAACCAACCATTTAACTGGCAGGGGGGACACTTGACTCTAACAAAAATTAGCACTTTAAAGCTTAATATTTCGAAAATGGATCCCTGAATCCAAAAATGGTCATCACAAACTCGCAATGTTTTTAAAGGACCTTTGCAAAGATACCCCACATTATGGGATAGTAAAAATTAAAAAAAAACATCACCACTACGTGTATGGGAGGGAGGTACCCTAAAAAAAATGTTTTTAATTATTTTGTTTTACCACTTTGTCGGCGTTATTAATAATTTGGCATAGGTATACATATGTATACCTATGCCAAATTACAGCTTTCTAGTACTAAGGGTCTCGGAGCTAGATCGCGGACAGACAGACAGACGGACATGACGAAACTATAAGGGTTCCTTGTTTACTACGGAACCCTAAAAAGGTACTTGCAAAGTGCCAAAAAATCTAAATATCTCCTAAACCACACAAATTAGACAACCACAACCACATGAAGTAAAACAAATCTTTTTTTTTTTTTTTTAATCTTTATTTAAGGAGCTTGGTCAACAAGACTAAGTCGCTCCGTAAGCCTTTCTTATAATTATAACACCATTTTATAAAGCTAATACAATTCTCTTATATGACTAACTATCTTCTACGAACACCAATCCGCACAAGTTTATATAGTAGCCTCGCTGTCTCAGACAAGGGGAATGCTAGAATGTTATTGCATCTTCCCACCTCTCTAACATCAACACCAAAGTATGTCAATAACTCAGCTCTGAGATCTTCGTTCCGGGCACACTCCACCATGATGTGAAGAACGTCTTCCACTTTCCCACACTCTGTGCAGTTGGGAGAAGGAACTTTTTTCATTAAAAATGCGAACTTATTTAAGGGGATATGTCCAGAACGAAGTCTGAGAGCTGTCACAATTTCTGATCTGCCTAAAAAACTTGAATCGAACCATGGCGTTTTCCATGGTTCTCCTTGTATCGTTTTATACCACACCCCCTTCTCCACAGACCTCTGATCAAAGTGTTCCCTCCAGTTCAAAAAACAATGTTCGCGTATATGTCTCATGCAATCTGTATAAAATGGGTGTACGTGCAATGGTATGCCGTCACTTGAAGCCAGTCTTGCTAATTGGTCTGCCCTTTCGTTACCTACTAAGCCCACGTGGGAGGGGATCCACTGAATGATGATATTTTTTGAATTGGCCCTCAATCTGATAACGGAGTCAATAATTTTGTAAGCTATCGGTGTTCCTCTGAAGCCAGAGGAACATCGAGCTAAATGTTGAACTGAACTTTTAGAGTCTGTTAAAATTATAAAATTAGTATGTTCAATGGATTCTATGTATGCCAATGCTTCACTAATTGCTAAAAGTTCTAAATACATGATTGAAATATTATTGGAAATATTAAATTTTATGAAGGTATCAGATTGAGGGTCAAAGAATGCTGCTCCCATGAAATTATTGCCATCTTTAGACCCGTCAGTAAAAATTTTATAGTACCCTGTATATTGGCTTTCAAGGAAGTTTATGCATTTAGTACGTAAGATTGTAGTATCGCATAATCTCTTTGGACTAGTGATGGTGTCTATTGTAGGTTTTAGCATGTTTGTGATATTATTGTAAGTCATCCAATAGTTTAGTGTGTACATGTCTAACAAATCAGCAGAATGGATTACCATGTCTTTAAACGTATTGTGAATCGTTATAAGCGCAGGAGTCTTTTTTCGCCTCCAGTATCTTTGATCTACAAGGGAACTAAGTTCGTTCAGTACTAAAACGGTAGGATTATTAGTCAGAGACTTGGATTTCACCCAAAATTTACCAGCTAGATACATTCTGCGAATATATAGGGGCTGCAAGCATAGGTCGCTTTCCATAACGTGGATAGGAGTGCTTTTTACGTATCCCCCGATAATGCGCATAGCCTGGTTTTGTAATTTGTCCAGCTTATATAATTAAGAATGACAGCTATTATCAAATAGAAAACTACAGTAATCTAAACGACTTCTTATAATTGCAATATATAATCGTCGTAAATGTTTAGGGTGAACTCCCCAACCCGGACCAGCCAAAACTTTAAAAATATTTAAAAATCTCATCGTTCTTTCTGATGTCTCATTCAAATGTTTTCCCCACCTTAAAGAACGGTCAAGCCAAAGCCCTAAATATTTAACATTTACTACTTCTTGTAACGGCACGCCACTAATCACAACGTTGACTTGGGATCTATTTGGACTTTTCTTAAAAACACAAATGTTACTTTTAGAGGGAGAGACATTTAAACCCAATTCTTCCAATGACTTAACCATAATGTTTATCGCTGATTGGAGAACATTACAAGCGGTTTCAATATTTTTATGTATAACATAAATAGCAAAATCATCTGCATATTGGGACACATATGCATTATCCACTGAATTACAAATTTCATAAGTTGCAACATTGAACAACAGGGGAGATAAAGGGTCACCCTGAGCCAAACCACGACCTGTACTTCTTGTGACGTCCAAGTTATCCAATTTAATTTTGAGGTATCTCAAGCTTAGGAAGTTCCACAAATAAGTACATATTTTTGAGCCAACTCCCAATGTATCTAAAATTAATAATAGCTTTTTTAAATCAACATTATTATAGGCATTGTCTACATCAAGGAAGCACGCAACGGTATTAAGATCCCTTGAAAATCCTGATTGGACTCTGGAAACTAGACGTGTCAAACTATCTAAACAAGATTTAGACTTTCTAAAGCCAACTGTCTCTTCTGAAAACAAACGATTACTTTCAAAGAACCATTCCAGCCTTTTATTTAGGATTAAATGTAGGATTTTACATATACAAGAAATTAAGGAAATTGGTCGAAGTGATGAAACCAAAGTGGGGTCGCGGCCTTGTTTGGGAATAGGGACTACGGTAATATCTCTCCACTGAGTAGGAACAAAGCCCGAAGACAAGAAATAATTATATAAATTTAGTAGAATGCGTTTTCCTGACGGAGGAAGGTGTTTGATCATAGAAAACGAAATATCATCATGGCCTGGGGCAGTATCTTTTGGTTTTATACATACCTCAAGTTCATGCATAAGGATAGGTAGCTGTAATTTTAAGTTGTTCGAGGAGAAAACCGGATGGGCTGGCAGTGCAAAGTCAGGACAGAGGCAATTAAGTAATCTTTGGGCTTTATCTTCATCTACATGGGTTCTCTGGCATCTGTAACCCTTTAGCCATCTCATCTTTCTCCACATTTCTGCAGAGGAAGAGACCTCACTCAGCGAATCACAAACTTCCTGCCAGTTTTTATTTGAAGCTACCCTCATACGTCTCTGAGCTTCCGAATTACATTCATTTAATATATCTAAATTTAAGGGGGTAGGATTACTTCGAAATTTTGCCAATGCCAATCTTCTCCTAGCTACCGCACGGGACAGCTCAGGGTTCCAGTACGGTTTTGGTTTAAATGTATTTGTGGGATCTAAACAAAACTTAACAGTTGGAATATATTTGTCAGCAGCCTTATTTAATTTATCCATGAACTGATCATAAGATAGTTGAGGGTCCGCGTGGTAGTGAAAATCCATAAATAATTCTTCTAAATATTTACTATATTCCGACCACTTGGCTGCTTTAAAATTCCTTTTTTTATAAAATGATGAGGTTAATGTCATGGCTAGAGAAAGTTTTATTACCAGATGATCACTCCCTAAAAACTCATTCGTGACCTGCCAATCAAACATATGCGCAATATCGGAGGAGGCCATAGAAATATCGGGGCTGCTTTGTTGTAAATGATTCATTACTAACTTAATACGAGTGAATGTACCATCGTTAAGCGTACATATATTCCTTTCACTTATAACCTCATAGATTTGAGAACCTCTTGTGTCAGTTTTATATGACCAGTCGGAGTGGTGAGCGTTATAATCTCCAAGGAATAAACATTTATTGGGAACTTGTGAAAAAATATCCTCCCAATCTCTAAGCCTAGTGTGAACCCATTGTGGACAGTAGATACCAACAATATTCTCTAAATGTTTACAATTTAAAATCTTAACATTTATCACTTGAATATCAGGATTACTATTTCTCATTTGACACAACTGAGACTTAATTGATCTATGTGTTAATATCGCAATCCCACCATAACTGTCGCCCCGATCTTCCCTATACACATTATAGTTTTTGATTCTTAAAACCTTTTCTGAATCCAACCACGTTTCACTTACTACAGCTATATGAATTTTTTCCTGACACAACAGGTTTTCAAAAGCCATTAATTTAGGACGTAAGCTTTGTGAATTCCACTGTAATATATTAATTTTAACGTTCTTACCGGCATTGTAACTATCCATTAGCAGCTGGAGTAAAATTAAACATATTTTTTAAACCAGATAAGTCCACAAAACTTGTCACTATAAACGATACAAACCATTGTGTAAACATTTTGAACGCTTTTTCGATTTTAACCTTCCATGTATATTTACTAGCAAACATCACTCGACTCAACTTATTAACTAGTACCTTAAACGAGATATTGTTGGTATTTAACCTAATATGAGGCGTGTCATACGAATCACAGTCATCTGAGTGTGCATCGACATTAACATTGTTTGATCTCACATTATCGGCTCGGCTCGTCCAGGACTGACGAGTGCGGTGAGTCTTTGCACCTGCGACTGTGTCCCCGCCACTGTCGATCGATGCAGCGATCGGTTCCGTGGCTCCGCCTACCCCGTTTTTCATATTAGTGTGTGTTTCGGAGTCAGATGATTCATTAGTTGTTGACCCGCTTGATGTACTTGCACGTTTCTTCCTTTTATTGTTCTTTTTCTTTTTGTTAGTTTGCGTTGTTTGTGTAGGGTTGATTTTTGATGTCATAACTGTAGCATATGATGTTGGCAATATTGGGGAACAACTACGCTGCGGGGGTTGCTGGCGTTCATCTATGGAATTCTGTGCATTACCCCTTTGAGAAAAAGGCGGAACATATATTGTAAGTGCACGTCTATAACTGCAATTAAATTGAGACATTAGTTCTCGAATTTTCCTTTCCTTCAAATATGCTGGGCAAGTTTTTATTAAAGCCATGTGATTTCCGTGACAATTTGAACACTTATACGAAGTCGTCTCACAGTTTGTATGATGTTTACCACATTTAGGGCAAATAACCTGATTAGAAGAACATAATTTTGATGTGTGCCCATACCGCCAACATCTTGAACATTGTGTGACGGGAAATATATAACTTTCCACTTTGATCCTCAGATTATGAATGTATACATGTTGAGGCAGAGACTTCCCCTTGAAGCAAACTCGTATTGTCTCACTCTCTTGCCAACCAGAAGCCTCAAAATCTCTGCGGTTTAATCTTTTGACTGAAAGGATTTCGGGTCCGTCGCATGATAAACTTTCTAATAATATAGAATCAGACAATCCGATGTCAATATCTTTTATTATTCCATAAGATACATTAACTTCCCAAGGCATAAATATTCTCCAACCCAATTTTTCAAATTCTTGGCATTTCATTAACTTTTCCGCACATGTTTCGTCAGAAAAACTAACCAATACTTTAAATGGATTTATGTATTTCACACAATTGATTCCAGAAATTCCTTGAGCTTTAAACATTTTGGCCAAGGCGAACTGTTTTGGTAATTTATCTTTGTAAGCTATACTGACATCAATTTTGTTGACCTTGGGTTTTTTCTAAACTCCCACTACCGTCCACCGTCCAAATTGTCTGTCTCCACCATTCACATCCTCAGTCCTATCAATCTCGGTATCAATTTGTTCTTGTTCGTTTTGTGTTAAGTCCTCTTCAGTTCTACTTCTACCGTCCATATCTATCTGAATATGTGTATCCATGTTATTCTCCATTCCGTCTTCATTCATGTCGCCACAAGATGTATCATTCCTCACTACACGCATATTGGCAATTGGCGGTACGCACACGTGCGTGCCGCCGCCGCCGCCGAGCAGCCGGAGTTAATATACTATCGTAAAGTCTCAGGCCGATCACGAGAGTACGATAAACACGTCTTAATCACACCGTTAGCGATTAGACACTGAAACAAATCTTGAAAACAAAATTTGACCGCGTAGGTACCTATTGCACTTTTCTATAAAATAGCAGTTTTTTTTAAAATAACCGACGAAAAATTTCAACGCGGTGCGTCAAAGAGATGTCAGCAGAATTGAAGGGGTCCGCTAGGGCCGATGCCTGCCGGGATTGCGAATAAGGCCGAAAGGGAAATCGTGGCCCCCGGCAACATGGCAACTGAAGGAACACGGGTGGATTTTAGTCAGTAAGAGTCTGACACGCCCTCCCGCTTCACCCAGAGCGGAAGAAGATATTTGATAACTTCCCACCCAAAAAAAAAAAGAGTGATTCAGAATCATGCACTGAATCCGTGGTAACAGTTTTCGCGTCGATGTCCCTGCCACCCTGTATGTTTACACTTAATTAAATAAAGTAAATAATAATTAACCCATTTTAGAATGATTTAAATTTATGTTTTCTAAACAAACCACTTTATTTCGCAACAGCTTCTAGTTCCCGTAGCCAACTTTATGCATATTAATTTTTATTCTCGTGACAACAAATTTTAATATACCTACAGGGGTCCTAAGGCTAAGTAGGCAGGTACCACTCTTTTTAAAGGGTAAATAAGTACTTAGTAAATTATTAATACTTAACTATGTTTGTTGTTTTTTTTTTCAGGTTACCTATGTCGAAAAATAAATACCTGTCAATCCGTACGCCGCCATAAATAAATAATACACATTTGGTGCATCCTACAAGGTGCATTTAGTCTACAAGTGGATTCTATTGTTTCCAAAAAATCTCACGCGTTTCGATTGTCTGTAAAACAAATAACGCCATCTATCGCCAAGGCGCAACTATACCATTGTCCGATGTTGTATGTACCTCGCAATTCGTGTGGAGCTGAGCGTAAATTCTTGGATGATAAACTTGTTGACAAAAACTTCTATGGCAAGCGATAGATGGCGTTAGAATTAACATTTATAAAAAAAAGCGAAGCAAACACACCTTGCACGTGGGCGTACCCACGGTGGGGCATCTGCATCACCTTGGTCCCTGATTCAAAACTAAAAATGTAGGTTTATTAGGTAACAAAAATAATTATTCATTTGGTAAAATTCAAAATTACCGCGCAAAACAATGCAGTGTCGATGAATCGAGCGTGTATGCGTAGTTTTTCGAATTTATCGAGAGAAATTACTACTACATATCGAATTTATTTACTTCCATCTGCCCCACCCTTAAAAAAATGTTGAATACGCCCATGACATTGCACATTGCAATAATTGGCCAACAACGTTCCTTCAGCTAGGACACAGGCCTTTGAGGCCTCCTCACTATGGAAGGCTGGCCATAATCTGCCACGCGAGCCCAGTGCGCCTTGGTGAATATCACGAATGTCTTCGAATATTTCTGGTCCGTAGGTCCACTTGCCGGTTTCCTTACGATGTTTTCCTTCACCATTTAGAGAGCAACTAAATAAATTACGCTACATTCACATTTATTATTAAGTATATATTACAAATAAAATAAGTAGAAAAGTAGGTGCCTAAGTTTGGGTGAATAAGAATTCTTATAGAACCTTTATTCAAAAAGAGCATTTTATTCCTTGCTATATTATCATAACTATATTTTATGAGAATATCATAAAGTCATAATTACCCACATGCAAATTGTATATCTCTCTCTCATGAAGATCGGAGACGCTACGCTCGAAGTTGTGGACGAGTATATTTACCTAGGACAAACTGTCCAGCTTGGTCAATCCAACTTCAAGAAAGAGGTCAATCGTCGAATCCGAATCGGCTGGGCAGCGTTCGGAAAGCTACGCAATATTTTTTCGTCCCACATACCAGTGTCTGAAGACAAAAGTTTTTGACCAGTGCGTGTTGCCAGTGATGACCTATGGTACTGAAACGTGGTCGCTCACAATGGGCCTTATCAGAAGACTAAAAGTCACCCAAAGGGCAATGGAGAGGGCTATGCTTGGAGATTCCCTACGTAATCGAATCAAAAATGAAGAGATCCGCAGGAGAACCAAGGTAACCGACATAGCCCGAAGAATTGCCAAACTTAAGTGGCAATGGGCAGGGCACATTGCTCGCAAAACGGATAGCCGATGGGGCCGAAAGGTTCTGAAGTGGCGACCGCGTACCGGAAGACGTAGCGTTGGAAGGCCTCCCACAAGATGGACCGATGACCTTGTGAAGGCCGCAGAAATCCGCTGGATGCGTAGTTTTTGTGACGTACTAGAAATATATACCTACTAGCTGACCTTGCAAACGTTGTTTTGCCATATAAATGTTTGGGGTGGACCATCTTTACCTACCCTACCTATCCTATCTTTCAAATTGGATCAAACTGCATACGGTGTGCAAATTTGATTAAAATCGGTTGAGTAGTTTAGGAGTCCATCACGGACAAACAACGTGACACGTAATTTATATATATTAAGATTATAGCTCCGTCTAAGGTCGTTCGAAGATTATATGGAAAATATATCGTAATATGCCTAGCTATGATTAATAATAATATATATTATAGCTACGTCCGTCACGGGCTTTAAACCTCACCACGTATCACCAGTGGGGAGGTTAGAAATTTGCTAAAAAACATTACGTGATTAATGGACGACCCCTTTGGTGCGCAGAAATGTCTACTGTATAGCCACAATTATTTACAACAAATGACCAAGTGGTTGGAAAGACTTGACAACAGTGGACTACGTATTTTTTTTATTTTTTTTATTGACAGTTTGAGGCCCGGACTTCACCAAAGCGGAGATGTGCGGAGATGTCCGAAGTGGAGACGAGAAGAGATGTTTTTCAGCTAGGGTATCCACCGAAGCTGTGCGGAGATGCGTACTGGCTATACTGGAGCGGAGATGTGTGCTGGCTAGAGCGGAGATGTGTGCTGGCTAGAGCGGAACGGAGTTGCGTGCGGCGAGTGTTGGATATTGCCCGCCGCTCACATCTTAAGGGGACGATAGCTGACTTTTAATCTATACATATAATAAAATCGTAGAGAAGTCAAAACTGTACATTGAATATTTTTGAAAAAAAGTAATTGCTACGAGGTCTAGGATCGATTCTAATGCCGAAAATATTTTTTTTAGAATTTTTGTCTGTTTGTCTGTTTGTCTGTATGTATGTTCCAGCATCGCGCAAATTCTACCGGACAGATTCTGTTAAAATTTTGCATAGATATTCCCTGTGTGTCTGGTCAAACTATAGGGTATAAACTATCACGCTATTTACTATGGGGGACGAGCAATATTACATTATGTTGTATTTTTATGTTCTAGCATGACGCAAATTCTACCGGATAGATTCTGTTAAAATTTTGCATAGGTGTTCCCTATAAGTCTGGTCAAACTATAGGGTATAAACTATCACGCTATTTACTATGGGGGACGAGCAATATTATATTATGTTCGTATTTTTGGAAAAAAACGCGCCAAAATTTTAGGATATTGTAGATGGTTATCGATTTAACTTTTTAAATGATTATCATCACGCTATACCTTTATGGAACTAAGCAGTCAATCAAAAAATATATAGGAACGGCTATTTTAGACAAGTTTCAACAGAGCAATTAGCTCAGCGGTTGGGCGGTTGCTTTGCAAACGTGGGGTTGTAAGTTCGATTCGCACCTACGGTTTTTTTTTCTTTTTGTTCACATTTTGTTATACGATTATTATTTTTTTTGATAATCTACCTATAATCTATAGATATAATAAAATCGTAACGAAGTAAATTTTTTTTAAAGAAAGTTATTGCTAAGAGGTCTGGGATCGATTCTTATGTGGAAAATAAAGTTTTTAGAATGTTTGTCTGTACCAACCGTAGGGCATAAACTATCACGCTATTTGCTATGGGGGATGAGCAATATTACATCATGTTCGTATTTTTCTCTGCAAATTGTAAAAGGACGCGCCAAAAGGTTGGGATATTGTAGATAGGTAGTTACCGATTTAACTTTTTAAATGATTATCATCACGCTACCTTTTATATAGGAACGGCTATTTTAGCTAACTTTCAACAAAGCGAATAAGTAAGCGGTTGGAGTCCTGAGGGCCTACCACCAGCTCAAAAGCAGTATTATTTTAATATTACTTTAGTTTACTTCAGTGTGGGAAAGAGATGAAGCTCTACAGGATGTATAGCTCCATCTCTTTCTCCCACTGAAGTAACATTAAAATAATACTGCTTTATGAGCTGGTGGTAGGCCGCCCGGGGTAGTAAGTTCGATTTACATCTGTTTTTTTTTAAACTCTTTTTGTAAAACGTTTTTTTTTTTTGGATTGTGTCTGTAATAGTTCATAGAATGTATTAATTCACAAAAAATGGAAAACTTCGTAAGCTATGGGAAACTACTAAGTTACAAGTACTTTACAGTCACAAAACATTCTAGGTTGTATTCTGATCATTTTAGAGCAAAAGACTGTAGGAATAAAATGTTTTTTTTACAGATTTTGACAGCAGATTTGTCCAAGCGATTAAAAAAAAAGTATGTGTGTGGATCTTCTGGAATCGCTGCCACACTGCTTCCTGGTGGCAAAACAGCGCACGTCATGTTTAAGATTCCCATCGATTTAGAGAGCAACGAAACGCCTGTTTGTGGGGTGTCACGCAACAGTAACAAGGGATGTGTACTTAGGGGATTGCGCTTCGTCGTATGGGATGAATGCATTATGGCAAAAAGGAAAGCAGTGGAAACTGTAAACAGAACCCTGCAGGACATCCGCAGAAACCAAGATATGATGGGTGGTGTCACAGTTTTGACAAAAAAAGTGACTACTTCGTTGAAAAGGTCGACTCTATGGTCGAGAGTTCATAAACTGCGCTTGACCATCATCATACGACCTCGGCTTGGCGGTAATTTAAATGCTCAAGTATTCTCCGATGTTCTTCTAAAAGTTGGTGAAAGCACTCTACCAGAGACTCTTGGTAGAGTAGATCCCACTTTAGAAGATCTTATTCGTCTGATATACGAGGATATCAGTCAAATACCGTACCAAAAGAATTCTTAGGCGTGTTTCCGTTTTAACTCCGATGATCAAGCTGCAGCGATCAACCACAGTATTCCCTCACAAATTGAAGGGAGTGAAGTGATATACACCTCCATTAATACTGATGTGGAGGAAGATGATGCCAAATATCACCCCGTAGAATTTCTCAATTCACAAATGGCAAGTGGACTTCCGGTTGTATATCTGTGTAACGGAAACCAGCTCAAAGTCATGTCTTTGCAGAGAAACGTCATCGAGGTGGAAATTCTAACAGGTTGTGGCGATGGTGAGACAGTGTTTATAGCGCGTATAAAGTACAAATTCCCCATAATTACCAGTTAAAGCGCGTGCAGTTCTCTGGGAGTGTATGCTTTGCGATCAACAAGTCACAGGGGCCGACACTGAAGGCTGAAGGCTGCGGGTGTCGACCTCAGGATAAGCTGCTTCTCACACGGACAACTGTTACGTCGTTTGCTCCCGAGTCACCATTCCTGACTCTCTGTATATTTTGGCTGCTGAGAATAAAACTACAAACGTAGTATACAGGGAAGTTTTATAAAAATATGGCTATTATTGTAGTATATATTTTAATATTACTTTAGTTTACTTCAGTGTGGGAAAGAGATGAAGCTCTACAGGATGTATAGCTCCATCTCTTTCTCCCACTGAAGTAACATTAAAATAATACTGCTTTATGAGCTGGTGGTAGGCCGCCCGGGGTAGTAAGTTCGATTTACATCTGTTTTTTTAAACTCTTTTTGTAAAACGATTTTTTTTTTTTGGATTGTGTATGTAATAGTTCATAGAATGTATTAATTCACAAAAAATGGAAAATTTCGTAAGCTATAGGAAATTACTAAGTTACAAGTACTTTACAGTCACAAAACATTCAAGGTTGTATTCTGATAGATTCATATTCGACTAGAATCAATTTTATTATTTTGTAATTTTTGACGTTCAAAAGTGCCATACATGGGCCTATTTGAAATAAATGATTTGACTTTGACTTTGACTTTGATCATTTTAGAGCAAAAGACTGTAGGAATAAAATGTTTTTTTTTACAGATTTTGACAGCAGATTTGTCCAAGCGATTTTAAAATATGTATGTGTGTGGATCTTCTGGAATCGCTGCCACACTGCTTCCTGGTGGCAAAACAGCGCACGTCATGTTTAAGATTCCCATCGATTTAGAGAGCAACGAAACGCCTGTTTGTGGGGTGTCACGCAACAGTAACAAGGGATGTGTGCTTAGGGGATTGCGCTTCGTCGTATGGGATGAATGCACTATGGCAAAAAGGAAAGCAGTGGAAACTGTAAACAGAACCCTGCAGGACATCCGCAGAAACCAAGATATGATCGGTGGTGTCACAGTTTTGACAAAAAAAGTGAATACTTCGTTGAAAAGGTCGACTCTATGGTCGAGAGTTCATAAACTGCGCTTGACCATCATCATACGACCTCGGCTTGGCGGTAATTCAAATGCTCAAGTATTCTCCGATGTTCTTCTAAAAGTTGGTGAAAGCACTCTACCAGAGACTCTTGGTAGAGTAGATCCCACTTTAGAAGATCTTATTCGTCTGATATACGAGGATATCAGTCAAATACCGTACCAAGAGAATTCTTAGGCGTGTTTCCGTTTTAACTCCGAAGATGATCAAGCTGCAGCGATCAACCACAGTATTCTCTCAAAAATTGAAGGGAGTGAAGTGATATACACCTCCATTAATACTGATGTGGAGGAAGATGATGCCAAATATCACCCCGTAGAATTTCTCAATTCACAAATGGCAAGTGGACTTCCGGTTGTATATCTGTGTAACGGAAACCAGCTCAAAGTCATGTCTTTGCAGAGTAACGTCATCGAGGTGGAAATTTTAACAGGTTGTGGCGATGGTGAGACAGTGTTTATAGCGCATATAAAGTACAAATTCCCCATAATTACCAGTTAAAGCGCGTGCAGTTCTCTGGGAGTGTATGCTTTGCGATCAACAAGTCACAGGGGCCGACACTGAAGGCTGAAGGCTGCGGGTGTCGACCTCAGGATAAGCTGCTTCTCACACGGACAACTGTTACGTCGCTTGCTCCCGAGTCACCATTCCTGACTCTCTGTATATTTTGGCTGCTGAGAATAAAACTACAAACGTAGTATACAGGGAAGTTTTATAAAAGTATGGCTATTATTGTAGTATATTGTGATGTCTTACGATTTCCATGCGAACGAAGTCGCGGGCAGAAGCTAGTGATTTTATACTGAAGATGACGTCTGAACGAGTAATGTTAGTGATTTGGAAAAAAATGTATGTTAAATTAGAGCATTTTTTTTAATTTTAATATAGACATATTTTTGATTATGTTTATATTACATAGTGAAATTAATTTGTAATGTCTAACGCGGATAAGAAACTGAAAATGACGCAAAATCCATCAAGTGTATTTTTCTGAAAACTTCACCATATTAAAGATATTTAAATTACTGATCTTTTAGTATACGTGTTTTATCAAAATACCTTTTGTTTTACGTGTAATAAATTAATAATGCGTCTAATTTGGGACAGCGCTCCTTGATGGGCGAGTCTTATTACTAGCTGGACGTACGACGCGTTGCGTGAGTTCAGTACAGAACACGCAAGCTAACCATTCAAGGTCACTGTCATATATTTGCGTCTTAAAAACCAGCCAAATGCGTGTCGGACCACGCACAATGAAGGGTTCCGTAGTTGGGATGAATTTATCTCAAAAATAAACGTAACTTTGTAGTTGAAAAACATGTTCTCCCATACGGAATGTATGGGAAAACATGTTTTTGCAACTGCAAATATAAGTTGGTTGATTATTTACTCGTTAACTTGTAGAGCCTACTAAAGCTTAAGCTTGGATTCAGAGGGCTCATTTGCGAAATATTAATATTTCGCAAAAGGATCCCTAAATCCAAAAATGGTTTTAACATGCTCACAATGTTCTTAAAGGACCTTTCCAAATATACCCCACACCAAGGGACAGAAAAAAAAACGTCACCACTTTACATGTTTTTTTTTTCATAATTTTGTTTTACCACTTTGTCAGCGTAATTAATATGTATACCCATGCCAAATTACAGCTTTCTAGTACTAAGAGTCTCGGAGCTAGACCGCGAACAGACAGACAGACAGACAGACGGACATGACGAAACTATAATGGTTACGTACGTAGTGTTTACTACGGAGCCCTAAAAAGGCATTTGGAAAGTTTCCAAATACTTTTTACATTTAAAACTAAATATTCGGTGTTACGATATTAATTATTGCATTTCATAATCAATATTTTGGTTCACTAGTTAGCCATATTTCTTATTTCCATACAGTATTGCCAAATTAATCAAAACAGCGAAATATTTGAGAGCTATTTGCGACGTTGCCCACTTTCAGTATAAACGCTCTTCTAAAGCTACCCCAACACTTTTTGATGGCTAGTATTTTAATAATATTGAAAATAATCGTTGACCTAACTCTTGCAGTAATAGACAACAATGGAGCAACGCAACATAATTCACGTATAATGCCAACATGGTTATTAAATTAATACTTTCAGACCCCTTTAAGAAAAACATTATGTTTTGCATTAAAACGTGCAACAATTGTATTACTTAAAGCTAGTTGTTGTTGTCGACCAAGAGCTGAGCTACGCTGAAGCTAAGCTACGCTACGACCAAAGTAAATAAAATAATACTACTTAGCACGTGCTTTGGCTGAACATTATTCCTGTCACTGCCGCACAACTGTCAAATTACACGTGTAAGATAGAGACGGCTATAACTAACTATAGTTACCGCAATCTAAGAAGTCCGATTTGACACCGTGCATTTTTCCAATTTTAAAGTTAAAATTGGTGCTTACCAATGATACTCATTATTATACTGTTTGGATAACGTAGTAATTAATTAGGATTATGAATTAGATTTTTCGATTCTTACGTAGTCGTTCATTCAAAGTTATCGCTGCATGTAAAATGTGAAACGTCAAATCGGGCTTCTTAGATTGCGGTTACTATACCTAAATCAAAGCACGTAGGTACCTAAACCCCGTTCAAAAACTATTTGATGCAAGTGTAAACAATCCTGTGTAGGTTTTCACTTAAACGAATTAGTAACACAGTACCTGCTCTTGTAAAAATAGAGAATACTCATTTAATAGTATAGGATAGTACCGAGTTATTAGTGGGCAACCGGCAGAAAACTTTTATTTTTTTGCTCAATGAGCGATTGAGTGACCGTTGTTGACACTGTTGATTGTTTATTTATAAACAGGTTATTCCACAACATGTTGACGCGTTGGTCACCATGAGCATATTTATTTTAAATGAAAGTCACTTACTTATTTGGCTATTTACTAACTCCGGTATTTTTTTTTCTACCTCAACCCGACGCTTACCCTGACCTCTAATCAGGTGAGATCCTGATTAGAGGTGCCATCGGTCCGGATAAAGTCAGACAGTTTTAGGCTTTTTGACCTCTTGTCCAGGCCAATTTGACTGCGTTCGGCCCGCTTTTTATTCTCTTTAATAGGCCAGAAATGGACGAAACAAAGAAACAGGTTAAAATCGGAAACTATTGCAAAAATGTTAATTGTGGAATTTTATTTAAGACATCTATCTAACTTGCAAAATGTTGATAAAATTACTAAGGAGGTTGAGCTTTTAAAGCACGTTTCTACCAAATAAAAATATGCAAATGAAAATGATAAAACCGATTAAAACTTTCTTATATACCCTTTGAGGCGTATTAGCTGCGAGGTATCTAGAAATGCTGCAATAACGGCTTTCCATGGCTATATAACCTCCACTCTAAGGTATGGTATTATCCTGTGAGGTCGTTGTGTGGAGATCAATCAAGCATTCGTAATGCAAAAAAAGTGTCTAAGAGCTATATTTGGGTTGAAGGAAATAGAGTCATGTCGTCCATTCTTTAGGAAATATAAAATACTAACTCTGCCATGTATTTATATATTAGAGTCCTGTATATTTGTTTTCAAACATAAGATACTTTTTCAGCAAGCGACAAGCTACTATGCCCCACGATCTATGTATACTAATAAGTTATTGCAACCGAGGACGAATCTCACATTTACAGGTAAAAACAGCTACCTATATTATGTGCATAAAATCTATACATATAATAAAATCGTAGCGAAGTCAAAACTGTACATTGAATATTTTTGAAAAAAAGTAATTGCTACGAGGTCTAGGATCGATTCTAATGCCGAAAATATTTTTTTTAGAATTTTTGTCTGTTTGTCTGTTTGTCTGTATGTATGTTCCAGCATGGCGCAAATTCTACCGGACAGATTCTGTTAAAATTTTGCATAGATATACCCTGTGTGTCTGGTCAAACTATAGGGTATAAACTATCACGCTATTTACTATGGGGGACGAGCAATATTACATTATGTTGTATTTTTATGTTCTAGCATGACGCAAATTCTACCGGATAGATTCTGTTAAAATTTTGCATAGGTGTTCCCTATAAGTCTAGTCAAACTATAGGGTATAAACTATCACGCTATTTACTATGGGGGACGAGCAATATTATATTATGTTCGTATTTTTGGAAAAAAACGCACCAACATTTTAGGATATTGTAGATGGTTATCGATTAAACTTTTTAAATGATTATCATCACGCTATACCTTTATGGAACTAAGCAGTCAATCATGAAATATATAGGAACGGCTATTTTAGACAAGTTTCAACAAAGCAATTAGCTCAACGGTTGGGCGGCTGCTTTGCAAACATGGGATTGTAAGTTGATTCCCACCTATGGTTTTTTTTCTTTCTTTTTTCACATTTTGTTATACTTTTTTTTTTTTTTTGATTATGTACCTATAATCTATAGATATAATAAAATCGTAGCGAAGTTAATTTTTTTTTTAAGAAAGTTATTGCTACGAGGTATGGGATCGATTCTTATGCGGAAAATAAAGTTTTTAGAATGTTTGTCTGTACCAACTGTAGGGCATAAACTATCACGCTATTTGCTATGAGCAATATGCGAGCTTTGAGCAATATTACATCATGTTCGTATTTTTCTCTGCAAATTGTAAAAGGACGCGCCAAAAGGTTGGGATATTGTAGATAGGTAGTTACCGATTTAACTTTTTAAATGATTATCATCACGCTACCTTTTATATAGGAACGGCTATTTTAGCTAACTTTCAACAAAGCGAATAAGTAAGCGGTTGGACGAATGATTTGAAGTCCTGAGGGCCTACCACCAGCTCAAAAGCAGTATTATTTTAATATTACTTTAGTTTACTTCAGTGTGGGAAAGAGATGAAGCTCTACAGGATATATAGCTCCATCTCTTTCTCCCACTGAAGTAACATTAAAATAATACTGCTTTATGAGCTGGTGGTAGGCCGCCCGGGGTAGTAAGTTCGATTTACATCTGTTTTTTTTTAAACTCTTTTTGTAAAACGATTTTTTTTTTTGGATTGTGTATGTAATAGTTCATAGAATGTATTAATTCACAAAAAATGGAAAACTTCGTAAGCTATGGGAAACTACTAAGTTACAAGTACTTTACAGTCACAAAACATTCTAGGTTGTATTCTGATCATTTTAGAGCAAAAGACTGTAGGAATAAAATGTTTTTTTTACAGATTTTGACAGCAGATTTGTCCTAGCGATTTTAAAATATGTATGTGTGTGGATCTTCTGGAATTGCTGCCACACTACTTCCTGGTGGCAAAACAGCGCACGTCATGTTTAAGATTCCCATCGATTTAGAGAGCAACGAAACGCCTGTTTGTGGGGTGTCACGCAACAGTAACAAGGGATGTGTGCTTAGGGGATTGCGCTTCGTCGTATGGGATGAATGCATTATGGCAAAAAAGAAAGCAGTGGAAACTGTAAACAGAACCCTGAAGGACATCCGCAGAAACCAAGATATGATGGGTGGTGTCACAGTTTTGACAAAAAAAGTGAATACTTCGTTGAAAAGGTCGACTCTATGGTCGAGAGTTCATAAACTGCGCTTGACCATCATCATACGACCTCGGCTTGGCGGTAATTCAAATGCTCAAGTATTCTCCGATGTTCTTCTAAAAGTTGGTGAAAGCACTCTACCAGAGACTCTTGGTAGAGTAGATCCCACTTTAGAAGATCTTATTCGTCTGATATACGAGGATATCAGTCAAATACCGTAGAAATTCTACGGGGTGATATTTGGCATCATCTTCCTCCACGAAGATGATGCCAAATATCACCCCGTAGAATTTCTCAATTCACAAATGGCAAGTGGACTTCCGGTTGTATATCTGTGTAACGGAAACCAGCTCAAAGTCATATCTTTGCAGAGAAACGTCATCGAGGTGGAAATTCTAACAGGTTGTGGCGATGGTGAGACAGTGTTTATAGCGCGTATAAAGTACAAATTCCCCATAATTACCAGTTAAAGCACGTGCAGTTCTCTGGGAGTGTATGCTTTGCGATCAACAAGTCACAGGGGCCGACACTGAAGGCTGAAGGCTGCGGGTGTCGACCTCAGGATAAGCTGCTTCTCACACGGACAACTGTTACGCCGCTTGCTCCCGAGTCACCATTCCTGACTCTCTGTATATTTTGGCTGCTGAGAATTTAACTACAAACGTAGTATACAAGGAAGTTTTATAAAAATATGGCTATTATTGTAGTATATTGTGATGTCTTACGATTTCCATGCGAACGAAGTCGCGGGCAGAAGCTAGTTGTATAATAAAATACCAAATTCCATTTTCTAGATTTAAAAGTAATTTGACGAGGTTTTTAATTGAAAAATGCTTTTATAGTGTACATGAGTTTTTAAATTATAAATTGTAAGTTTTGTAAATTGCATGGTCTTTCTAAATTGTTACTTATTATTATTGTTATTGTGTGGCGAATCTCTCCTATTATTGACATGGTTATTATTGACACGATTATTATTGACATTTATGATTAACATTCCATTTTATTATTACTTGTTATTTTTTTTATTTTTTTCATTATGTTGACATTTATTTAATTCAGTACTTAATACAATTTTAATGGGATTATCTGTTTAATGACTGCATGATTATGATCAATAATAAATTTAAATAAAATGTAACTTATTTTATATTTGCACGCCGAAATTAATGGCAGAATAAGAGAACAATTTGTACATTTTACCAACCTTCTGTACCTTATTTAGGTAAATAAATGATTTTGATTTGATTTTGATTTAAAATGTGTTTTATTTGAACTTTTAGTCAAAAATTCTTTTTTTTTGGCGTCCGTCCGGCCGTGGGACCCAAAAGTCCGGATTTTTTGCGGGTAAGTCCGGTTTTCTAATTTTTAGAGATGGCAACGCTACACCTGATGGTAAGTGATGATCAGGCTGAAAGTGGAAGCGAGCATCTTAGCTCTAACGGTTGAAACACAACAATGCTGTTAACATTATTGTTAAGGCGACAGACTTAGGTAAGATGGTGGTAGCTAGCCAGGCGGACTTAGAACAAGTCCTAGCGCCAACCAAACCGAGCAGAATATTTTGCCCCCACTGGGATTCGAACCCGAGACCTCTGCCTCAGGCGGTCTAACCACTAGATAACAGAAGCGGTTTCATTATGCCTTTAGTTCCTAATGGGTAAGGAGATCAGTAAGAGGAATTCTATAAAAAAAACAAAGTTGCTTTTTCTGTCTGTATGACCGATCAGTTCTTCTAAATTATACAATATCTTTTGACGCGGTTTTCACCATCAATTAGAAAATTATATCGGAAGCATTATGTATGTACAGTACACCTCAAAACTCCTCAAGCATGCTAAGGATTATATTGCTATGAACTCGAGCACGATACAGTCAGTGCGTGTGCATGTGCGTATAAGAGTGATGTCTCAACATTCCACAGATAACACACACTAATGAATTGTCGTCGCACAACGTGAAATAACATTATATTTCTATTGCATTTAGAATATGCGTCATAGTGGCGATCTAATACTAAAATTCGCATTAAAATATCATGTGCTGGTAGCTGTTTGGGCTAAGCAATGGGTTCACGATCAATGAGGTCTGAGTTCGAATCTAAGTAATTACAACGTGTGGCTGGTTTACTAGTTTCATAGAAAAATTATATTTATATTTGTTTTTTTCTTATTATTTGTTTTTTTATAAGAAGTTAAATATTAGTTATTGTATTATTGTTTAACTATTTATGTGATTTTAATTTATCTTTTCGGTGTTAGAAGGTGGAAATAAAAAGTCGTGTTGAATGATAACAAAAATGTTTATTCGTTTTATTGATTTATAAAATTAACAAACTTTTATGAGAATTGTGATGTCTCATTCCTACCTAGACAAAAGAAGTTCTCTTGTTACCTACCATTCACAAGATTTTTTTTTTAATTTACTAAGTGGGTACCAACTTACCTAGTCAATTCATAATAACATAACCAGTACCCTAATTGTGATTTTTTATGTAACGTCATAATTAATGTAATATTGAGGTAATAGCTTTAAGTGTTCATTTTCATGACGAAAAGAAGATTGAAACTAAACCTCAATTTAAGATCATTAAATAATTACAGATATGTTAATACTACTAAATATTTAGTTACACCGTCTAATTGTTATAACCAAAACATCTAGGTATTGTATTACCCCATTATTTTCAATGCAGTCAAGTAGACGTTTGCGCATGGACCCTACAATATTACCACATATTTCGGTTCCTCTTAAATTTTCCCACACCTCCATGCAATGCGTTTTTAATTGTTGTATACACCTCTCATCTCGTGACTCCGACCTTTGCACCATCAAACCCCATAGATTTTCTATGGGGTTGAGGTTGGGTGATCGCGCTGGCCATGGAACAACAATTATCTCCGGGTGATCCTGAAACCACTCACGCACAGTGCTCGCCCGGTGAATAGGACAATTGTCCTGGACAAATGTCAATTGTGTCAACTCATCAGCTGGGTAAATGTTGCGCACAGTAGGTAGCATGACATCGTCTAATACTTCTACATAAGTAGAACTGTTTAATCCAGAGACTTATAGTATTCCTCTAAAACAAAAAAGAAAAGTGATATTAAGCAGTTATAACAAAATACTAAAGTGACGTCATTTTATAATTTTTATAATAACATAAAATAATATTTATTTAAAATAACAATATAAGTAATATTAAAACTCTGCATTTATAAATGCAATAATAAACACTAACAGTCTTACCACAAAAAACATAGACACGTCTTAGACACGTGTTTAGCAGTTGTTTAGCAAAAGTGATACCACAAAACCATGTTTAGCTGTTGTTTAGGGTTAGACATGCTTTAGACGTTGTTTAAATTTAAACAGCAACGATACCCTGTTTAACACGCGTTTAACCCTCGCCGGTCGCCATATTGCTTTCTTTCAGTATATAAATTGCAATGAATATCTTCGATTATGCTGATTTTAATGATTTTAACGATATAGAACTTATGGATGACTATCGTGATCAAGTGTACTGAATGCGAGTGAATCTTTGCGAAGATTAAAATGAATTTATCTTTAGAAAACGGTACAGGTTCAGCAAAGCTTTTGGATAAAAAAATTGTTGATCTAGTAAAAAATAATATTCCACATTATTTTCGTGGTAGGTGCTTAGATTCTCAAATTCAAGTTGCCTGTTCCTTACGAAACTGGGCCTGCCATCAGGTAAGCGCCCTTTTGTTATTGTCTTTAGTTTTTGTCGTCATTACCGGTTGTCATTGTACAGCTGTGTGCCTTTTGCATTTTCGGTTTCGGTCCGTTCCGTTATTAGTGCACAAAAATATTTTTACATTTATACCTACACTAGACGCATGGGCAACCAGTGGCGGACTTATTTAATTAAATAGTACTTATTTTAAATTTTCCAACTTATTTATTCCGTATTACAACTGAAACAAATAAATTTCGATAGGAAAGAGAAAGGCTCGACAAATGAAATCTGCTTCAAACGAAACGTTTCTTAGGGTTGCCAAGTTAAAACAAGGATACGTCAATTTAGACAGCGTTTTGCTAAATACATGTTAGACATGTATTTGTGGTAAGAAATTTTAAACACTTGTTTAGGCAGTGTTTATCCCTTTAAGTAAACACGTGTTTAAACGTTTAAGTAAACACGTGTTTAAACGTTGTTTTATTATTTTTTTGTGGTAAGACTGTAATTGTTTATCTTTTAGACCTCATGATGGATTTAAAAAATAACAATATTAAGAACTAATCCATATGTCACCAAATAGTTTAGGTAAATTTCAAATAAAAGTTTAAGTTACAATTCGTAAATATAATACTCACATTCAGTCCAGTTTCATCAGATATTTGTGTTCTATTAAGACCACTTTTATGCAGCGCAATAATAGTCGCCCTCGCCTCAATATTAATATTTGCCTGCATTTTGAGATCACACGTTACTAACCAACAACTTCAACAAATCGACAACGTTCATTCTGATCAAGTCAAATATTCATTAAACTCATATTCTACCTCACAAGTCTACTTATTTAGTTTTTTATGATCTACCTTTCTAACTTTACGAAATGTGTGAACAAAGCGAACATAATAATGCGATGCCTTGGGTATCTTTTGTGATTTGTCCAAGGCGTTTGATTGCGTTCTTCATGAAACGTTAATCAGGAAACTCCGCCACTATGGGATCCGGAACAGCGCTCTGAATCTTCTTATTTCATACTTGAGTAATAGGATTCAGAGTGTTGACGTTAATGGAAAAAGATCTCCCGGATCTATAGTAACAATGGGAGTCCCTCAGGGCTCAATTCTTGGTCCTTTCTTGTTTCTTATCTATATTAATGACTTGCCTTACCTCATAAAGGATAACCATGATATAGTGTTGTTTGCGGATGACACTTCACTTTTGTTTAAACTTAAACGTCAGCAGCTGGTTACTGACGATGTAAATAGCGCGATTTCAAAAGTAGTTCACTGGTTCAATGTTAATAATTTACTTCTTAATCAAAAAAAAACCAAATGCATTAAGTTTACCCTACCTCATGTTAGGCAGGTGAAAACTAATGTGTTAATAAAGGGCGAAGAATTGAATCCTGAAGATAGCACAGTTTTCTTGGGCTTAACTTTGGATGCTAAGCTTCAGTGGGGCCCACATATAGATAAATTGTCAAAAAAGCTAAGCTCCGCAGCATATGCTGTTAGAAAAATTCGTAATTTGACTGACATAGAGACAGCCCGTTTAGTGTACTTTAGCTATTTTCATAGTGTAATGTCGTACGGTATTCTGTTGTGGGGAAATGCCGCTGACATTCAGACTATCTTTGTTTTGCAGAAAAGAGCTGTTCGATCAATTTATAAATTAAGTCCGAGACAGTCTCTCAGAGATAAATTTAAGGAGATTAATGTAATGACTGTGCCTTCTCAGTATATTTTTGATAATCTTTTATATGCTCATAAAAATATAAAATTGTTTAAAAAATACAGTGATATCCATAACATAAATACTAGAAACAAACACAAATTTGTTGTACCTACAACAAGGCTCAAGAAAATAGGTGGCTCGTTCAGATGTCAATGTATACGCTTTTATAATAAACTTCCAAGCCACGTACAAGATCTAAGCCTTAATAAATTTATTTATTTATTTATTTATTTGCTAACATGTAAAACACTGATTAGTAGGCATGCATTAAAATTTCATGACACAGTATTAAGACATGTACCCTGTAAGGGCACTGCAAATGTTTACATATCAAATGATTACATAATTATATAATATTGATTCTAATTATAACAATTCATTACATTTCAAAAAACATTAATTCATTCATTATTACATTTTATTTCATTGAAATCATTTTTATTACTTTGTTCATTTATTTTAGTCATTATTAGTAAGCATAACATTATAGTAATATAGTAAAGTAATTTATTATTATTTTCACATTTACGTGAAGCTTATTATTACGAGGTCAATTGATTCACAATCTGTCAACTTTAAATTCCTCAACGGTATAGTAGCCTTTCTTTATTAACAGAGATTTCAACTGCGTCAAGAAAATTGAGTCATTTGGTAGGGATTTTAAACTTTCCGGTAGCTTATTAAATATATTAGCTAGTCTTGAATGTGGGCTTTTCCCGATAAATTTTATGTTTGTGATGGGTAGTATTAGTCTATTCTTGTTCCGTCGGTTATAGTTTTCATTTAGCTCGATATTAGATTTGAAGAGGTGCCTATTTTTCCTAACGAATATACAACTTTGCAGTATATATATAGCTGGTAGTGTGAGAATTTGATGTTTAATAAAGTGTGGCCTACAACTCTCTCGTTGGCCTATGTTCATCAATATTCTGATACATTTCTTTTGCTGAATGAAAAGGTCCAAAAAGTCAGTACTGTCCCCCCACAGAATAATACCATAATTCAGCCAGGAGTAGGCGTACGCATAATAGGCAGTTAAGGCGGTTTTATAATCTGTGTTGCATTTCAATATGCTTAGTGCATAAATAAATTGGGACAATTTTGCTCTTGTACTTTCTACATGTTTCTTCCAATTTAGGTTTGAGTCTAATGTTAGGCCTAAAAGTTTAAATTCGTTTATTTCTTCTAATTTTATTTGTTGTGTTAATATATTTAGGTTTAGTGGAGTTCTTTGGTAAGTTCTGAATTGGCATATTTTAGTTTTCGTTATGTTTATTTCTAAATTATGCTTTTTCAACCATTGCTCAGTTTCTATGAAAGTTTTTTCAATAGCTAGATGGTCAACATTCACGGGCGTTTTAAATAATAAAGAAACATCGTCAGCGAACAAAATACACGACGAACTTATCTTTTTTGGCAAGTCATTTACGTATAATATAAATAAGGTACTTCCTAAAACACTTCCTTGGGGTATTGAAGTATTAATGGTAGCCATGTCTGATCCTATGCTGTACATTTCTTGGTCAACGCTATCTAAATATTCTATTTCTACGAATTGTACTCTGTCTTGTAAATATGATTTAAACCAATTAAAAGCTTGTCCTCTAATACCCGAACCGTAAAGTTTTTGTAATAAAATTTTGTGTGACACCTTGTCATACGCCTTCGTCATGTCTAGGAATAGTCCAATAGCGTACTTTCGTTCGTTAATGCAACTGTAAATTTCCTGTACGTAGTTGTATACCGCTAGAGTAGTTGAGCATTTTTTCCTAAATCCGAATTGGTTTTTATCTAAAATATTATATTTTTCTAAAAATTTATTGACACGATTCGCCATTGCTTTTTCGAAAATTTTTGAGATAGTGGGCAACAGTGCAATAGGTCTATAATTACTAGGGTTTTCTGAATTTCCTCCTTTTTTCGCAATTGGGCGTACTTTCGCAATTTTAAGTTTTTCTGGGAATCGTCCCTCGTCGAAAGAAATATTTATCAGTTTAGTGAGCGGCGATGTAAGCTCCTTTACGCATTTTTTTACTAGTATCGGCGGGATATCGTCCACTCCAAAGCTACGTTTATTTTGCATACCGCGTATAATTTTAAAAACCTCTCGCTCGGTTACCGGATCGATATACATGGAGTTTATTGCGGGCTTATGCACCGAATGTAACGATGGCCCACACGGCGCTGGCGCCGCTGCTCCCGAACTTTTGTTATCTACACCTACCGATATGAAATAATCATTAAATGTGGTGCAAACTTGTTGCGGTGATTTAATTTTTACGTTATTTAATTTTAAGGTAATGTTCTTATGATTTTGTTTAGTTTTATTAGGTTTAGTAATTTTATTTATTACTGACCACATCGTTTTTGTTTTATTTTTCGAGGCATTCATCTCTTTTATGTAATTAAGTTTTTTTGAAGTTTTGATGCATCTTTTTAACATTTTCGAGTATTCTTTGCAGTGTTTTTTAAATATGGTGCTATTGAGCTGATTCGAAATAATTCTAGTCAATCTTTTATTTTTGCATGATTTTTTTAGTCCCCTAGTAAGATAATTGTTTGTTTTATTTTGCATTGTTTTTATCCGTTTTTTTGGTATGTATTTATTCAAATGAGATTGTAAAATGTCATGAAATCTATTATAAGTTTTATTTATGTCAAAGTTTTGATAAAAAATGTCATCCCAGTTTATTTTATTTAGTGCTGATTGGAAATTTGTCAAATTAGTATTGTTAAAGATTCTTTTAGTAACGTAGGGTGTCCTTTTAAGACTTTGCGCTTCTCTGTCTTTCCTAAGGCTGTATATTAAGCTATTGTGATCCGAGATACCATTATTGTTAACAGTAATTTCAAATTCTGTGCTACTATTATTTGTGAATAAAAGATCTATACAAGTCGATGTTGATTTTGTGGTTCTTGTAGGAGTTTTGATTATTTGCTGTAGATTTAGTTCTGTCATGATATTGTTAAATCTCTGGTATTCCTTAGCTTTTTTAAAATAATCTAAGTTAAAATCTCCGGTAATTATAAGGCGTTTGTTTTTGTACTTTAGTGTAATGAGCTTCAGAAGTTGATTTAAAAAGTTAAAGAACTTTTCTATATTTCGATCGGGCCGGTATACAAGAATAATAATTAGTTTTGGTGACTTAATTTCTATGGCACAACATTCCACAACATATTCGATGGATAGATTGGTAATTTCAGGTAATTCTTTGCATTTTAATCCGGTTTGTGTCAGAATGGCGGCTCCACCGCCTCGGTGATTTTGTCGACAGAAGGCCGAACTGAACTCGTATCCACTGACTGTAATTAATTCTTTTTGATGATTTCTAATCCACGTCTCGGTAAGGTTAAATCATTCATTAAACGTAAGTTGTGCCAGAAAGCTTTTTATACCGTTAAAGATTACATTGAGGACAAAAAGGCTTGGGATTAAGCTGCTCCAATTATTATTTTTATTTTTTACTTTTGGAACTTTGTTTATTTTGCAAACTTCAAAATTATATACACAATGACATGAATATTTACTTTGTTAAGTATAACATTATTATTATTTTAATTAATGTGAATGTGAGGACTATGTAGCTCATGTATATATATTTATTTAATTTTCTCAGTTACTACTAATGATAATCTGGCAGTTTTGAGTACTTTATGCGGCCTACCCAAATGTCCTTTCTATGGTATTGTTCGTCGAATCGTTGAGCTCCTTTTAAGTTCTGAGTTGAGCTGCACAATTACTGACAAATGCGTGCACTGACTGGACAGGTCCACTCAAATCTGTATGGTTCTTTCCTCAAAAGATCATTTCAGACACAAATCTACATGGTCCTCATATGAAATGCTCTGACCAAGATTATTTCTGGGTTTTTTATTTTATTATATACACATTGACATTAATGATTTTTATATATACAATGACATGAATATTTACTTTTAAAGTATTATATTATTTTAATTATTGTGAATGTGAAGACTATATGGGTCATTCCTTTTTGTTTTGTTTTTAATTTTTTCTCAGTTAGTTTTAATCATGGTCTGACAGTTTGAGTAATTTATGTGGCCTACACAAATGTCCTTTTTTTGGTATTGTTCGTCAAATCGTTGAGCTCCTTAAATTCTGAGTTGAGCTACACGATAAATGACAAATGCGTGCACTGACTGGACAGACCCTCTCAATCTGTGTGATGCTTTTCTCTAAAGACCACTTCAGACACCAATCCACATGGCCTTCACATGATCTGACCAAGATTATGTCTGGACTTTAAAAGAGACTGTGACCTCTGAGTTTGTTTCGGCCTTTCTTCTCAGAGTAGTCAGATAGGAAACGCCGACCTCATCTAGTTTTTAAAATATGATTGACGTGTAAAAGTGTTTGTACAAACCTACTTACAGAAATAAAATCATTTATCATTTATCATTTAACATAAATAATATTATATTTCTGTCCCATTACTTCCAATTGAGTAAAACTTACAAAAAACCTTTAATAGTACTGCATGAGATTTGAACTCACGGCTCACCGATTCACGCATCTATCTGAACGCGCTTAACCACTAGGTCATCTTGACTCGTTTTTTAACGTTGAAATTATGAACTACAATCACTTGTTGACGACAATGATGCATGTGTCTCTTGAAAATAAAAGGTCATAAGTAAAACTAAACGTCAAGCTGTTGCCAAGGGCGGATCCAGGGGGGGGATCATGGGGGTCATGACCCCCCCTGGGCTACGTTTAGATCAACCACTGGTATTTTTTCTAATCTCATTGATAAATTTAATCAAATAAATACTTTGTATGATGTTGCCACGTAGGATGTTTGTCATTGCCACACATGCGAACGACATACAAAATAAGACTACGTGCTGTTATTCTAATTATGATGATTGACCGTGGAGTTTTCTGCCGGCTCTTTTCCATAGAAAACGACCAAGTGAAATGATACCTAGCTTCTGACGTTTCATAAGTGTCCATGTAGGTTTATTTATTTAATTCTTCAAGCACATAAATGTACAGAGGCGGACTCAATGCCACAGGCATTTTCTACCAGTCAACCTTAGTAGTAGGTTTATCTGAAGCTAGCAACTAGACATAGAAATTAAATACCCCAGAATAGTGTCAAGACAAACCACCCCGGCCCCGGTCTTGGCGGCCCCCTAAATCTTAAGAAGTACTTTTTAATGATATCCCAAACACGGTCAACATAAATATTCAGTAAGAAGCAGTTTAGAGTTGGAGGTTGAGGATGAACATTTTCGAGCTCGCTCCGCTCGCTACAATCTACATTCTCAAACTTTCTGCATAAGTCGACAAAGGAACTCGAAAAAAAAAACCTTATCTCTTACACAAGGCGGTGTGCTATAATTTTCGAGCTCGCTACGCTCGCTCTTGAATTCTATGTTTTTCTAACTTAAACTTTTCTGCATAAGTCGACAAAGCAACTCCTATCCGTAAGAACATTTAATAGAAACCTAACCGAGAATTCCGAGACGAGGTGCAAAAAAATTCGAGCTCGCCTTGCTCGCGCTCCCCTACATTTTTACTTTTCGTATCCTATTGATGAAGAGACGAAAATGCACCTCCCTGAAAAAATTTTCCTGACTGTTGCGAGGTCCATGGTGTAGTTAGATTACGTATAATTAGACACATTATACTTGTTTTGCTGTCATTATTATTTTTTTGTGAAGTGTTACTAGAAATACATACATAAACTGAGAAGACCGCCGCCGGCTTTATTTTGTTTTGCTCCCCTGGGCCCCCGACAGGCTTAGTCCGCCACTGATTGAAACCTGTCCTGACTGACCCCGACTATGTGACCCCTCCCTGACTCGAAGGCTGGATCCGCCCTTGGCTGTTGCTTTGTGAGATTGCCTATGGACTTTTGGTCGGTACTGTACAGAATTTCCTCGGGAATCACCGTATTTCCGAATACAAACGAATGCTAACTTCCATGTCCATCAATTATTAGATTTATCGTGTATAATAATTTGAATTCAGAACTAAGTACTTTATTGTTGTTTTGTTTTTATTTCCATGTGAACTGTATAGAGCTGTAAAACTGTTTATCTATCTGTCGTTCCTGCGACTTCCCCCATAGCAAATAGCGTGATAGTTTATTCCCTACAGTTTGACTTTTATAGGGAATATTTAGACAACATTTTAACAGAATCTATCCAGTAGAATTTGCGTGATGCTGGTACAAACAAACAGACAAAAATTCTAAAAACTATATTTTCGGCATTAGAATCGATCCCAGACCTCGTAGCAATTACTTTTTTTTAATATTCAATGTACAGATTTGACTTCGCTACGATTTTATTATATGTATAGATGCCGTGGGAACAGGGAACTCCTGTGCAAAATTTCAGCTTTTTAGGTTCAAGGGTTTGGGCGGGGCTTTGAGGAGTTAGTCAATGCGGGGTTTTTCTTTTTACCTGATTGCGGCAAAGCGAAAAGGAAGTTTTATGTATTTATATAAATTAGGATGTTTCAATTGTTGGTTCCTCTTTTGAACGTCATAGTTGACAATGCTTGCGCACTGCATCCGACCCAAATACGAGAGATGACGGTCCAAAGTAGCCATAATTCTATTCACATGACGGTTTTCGCACTGGATCCGAACTCCGAAAACATTTGGTGAGGTTTTATTCGGACCTTCATTTCTCGAATCGTATGCAGTGCAACATCGCAATAAGTATGCCTGTTGATATATTTGTGAAACGAATAATCCTATCCAGCCTGTCCCTTGCTGTCCTCCACCAGCGATGCCCTAAGCCGAGGTCCGTACCCCACAGGGCGTGCCCTTAGTATGTAGTCGCTTAGTTTCTAAGTTTTATGCCCTGGCTGGAGGCCTTCATTTATTGAGGCAGCCACAGGAAAGTCCGGTTAAGCAGCCGACAACCTCCTAGGTTGACCTGCAAGATGCCAAACAAAAAAAAAATTGTGAAACGAAACTGCTTAATAAACTACAAAAACTTGTTTTGCGTTGACGACGTTAAGCAGTAGATGGATTCATAAAAACAAAGGTTGCCGAAAATTCTAGAACAAAATTGATTTCTATATTTATACTAATATTAGGTTATAAAATAGACATTATATCGTTTACGCTACCTACAAAATGTAGGTAACATAAGCTGACATAATATTGCTAAATATATTTATTTGCATTGCATCATTACATTGCATTGTTTTTTTTATCTATCATTCTTTATTGAATAGATTTGGTATCAAGATTATCAAACATACCTGACTTTTACAAATACGCTGTTTTATACAAGGTGTCAGGGACATCGACGCGAAAACTGTTACCATGGATTCAGTACATGATTCTGAACTCCCCAGTTGAAATTTTTCGTCGGTTATAAAAAAAACTTTACAAAAAAAACAACCGACCTCCAAAAAAAAAACACTACAAAGTGAAAAATAACTTTAATTTCGGAAGTCGGTGCAAAGTCAATAAAATTTATATGGGACCACCTCGAAAGCATACACTTTCAAACAAAAAAA
This sequence comes from Agrochola lychnidis, assembly GCA_963680765.1. Lineage (NCBI taxonomy): Eukaryota > Metazoa > Arthropoda > Insecta > Lepidoptera > Noctuidae > Agrochola > Agrochola lychnidis. The sequence continues at coordinate 13,301,763 of OY796869.1, read as the reverse complement.
GAATTTTCAAAATCGGTTCACAATTAACGGAGAAATTGGTGGACATACATAAAAAAACAAAAAAAAAAAACCTAGTGGTTTCTATTCTCGCAAAAATAGTGAAATAAAATAACTAATTATTTTAGATACAAAAATAACGGATGTAAAAAAGCATAACGAAGCCGAGAGGAGATATTGAAGGTCAAAGTTCACGAAAACAAGTTTTCAATGTTATCAACTCATGTATTCTACGTAACCAGAAGGTTCTTAATGTTTGTTACGCAATTCCAAATATGGCAAGCTATTGCGAGAGGCATATTATCTGCACATACTGGACCATAGTCCAGTACAAAAAAATCATAATGACGGGGAGTCTATTCCTCCTTTTTGCTACCGTTATTTATGTACATGTCGTGGCCAGATCTTAGAATTGATCATTTCATGAAATGATCGACCACTTCATGAAAAGGTTGCATTTCATGAAATAGAACATCGACCGCTGGCCACATCATGATGTGGTCTGGCCAGATTATTGAATACTCAACGTTTGACGATATGAATAGTTAAACGCACGACTACTTCATGATGTGGCCAAACATTGGTGATCATTTCGTAAAATAGTTAGATTATCCACCGGTAGAGGCGTTGATGTTCGTTTTGTTTTTGTTGTGCATCATGGCGGCGGACGATAATTTGATTAGAAAAGCAATTATAAATATACAAATAGAAGATAAAAGTGCAGTGAAATATCGTTATAATACCAATCTACGTGACTTCTATGAAATTCACTCGAAAAACGAGTGCAACCTTAAAAAACCATGGAGTTTGGAACGTATTTCACAGGTTAGTATAATCTTATTAATTATTATATTTCTTCTGGAATGACAGCTATTTAAAATGTTTTATTTATGCATTGGCCCAGATTACTAAAAGTTAATGAATGCCAGTAATATTTGCATGGATACCTTACTTAATGACATGGCCAAACGTCGACTGACATATCATTAAACGTTGACCTTTGAACGATATGGTCAATTTCAGATGGCGGTGATGTCCATCGTCTTATAATTTGACAGCTAACCATACATTTTTTGTAAACAAGCGACTTCTTTTACGCATAATTAATTGAGCCCAGTTGCGCAGCTGTTTACTGCAAAAATACGGGGCCCCATGTATTTTCCAAAGATGTTATAAGAAGAAAACTGTGGGAGAAAGCTCTCCGAAAAAAATGGAATCCGATATTTCGTCGAGACAATGTGCTATCCTTTAAACCTTTTATGGGAGAAAGTGGTTTATAGGTGATGCTCCCAAGAAATCTAAGTCTGTTTTCATTACATACAGGCACTTGTGATGTGATCTTATAGTAAAGTATGTGTGTGTTTATATTATTATTAGATCAGTGCTAGAAGTGCTCTGAAGTTATTCAGGCAGGAAGATCAAACCCAAGTTGGTTTTTAACTCTGATCAGTACCCTAATTGCGTAACTTATTTTTGTAAACAATTTTGCGAAATTTGTTTCATTTTGACAGTTCAACAACATTCATTGCGTTATTTACGTTGTTGAGCAGACTTTTTTTTCCAATTTATGAAGCAATGGGTTAGAAATCTGTTTCAAATCGAAACAAATTGTGATTGTGTTGTATTACGCAATTAGGGTACAAGTTAGTTCTATCGTATGCCTCCAGTCTTTAGCAAAACAAAAACTTAGTCAACAAACACAAAATAACCTATAAATTATAAAACGTTCATAATTTATTGACTTTTCCACTAAAGCAAGCAGCTTTAGTGGAAAGCAAGCAGTTTTACCAGTGGTAGATGCTTTCCCTGTCCTTACCTCGTCTATTATTAGAGCTACACTCCAAGTCTCATACATATTTATCTAGTTTTCGTATAAATTAGTGATCGACATAAAAGTAAACAAACACAACAATGGCAGTTTATAAAGACGTACAACTGTGCTGCCATCTGGTTTCAGTTTTTAACCTCATTGAAATAATTATGTGAGTTAACACATCAATTAAAACTATGTTGTTTTCATGAACTTAAAAAATACGTCATAATTAATCTTGAGTAATGGTAAATGGTATTTTAAAAAGAGTAACTTGGTAGCTTTGTCCCCCAAAAGTCAGTTACGATGAGGATCATAAATCATTCCTGCTGAACCTGAAGAAAGTTGAGATCCGTATCCGTGTCCGTATTCGCGGATCTAGACCCTTATGATCCGTATCCGCGGATCACATTTTTTAACGATCCGGCACATCACTAGTATTTACATGGAATAATAGTTGTGCATCTTTAGCGACACGAACTGTAAGTTTAATTTACAGCCATCTTCGCTCTCAAACCGATGGCAGCCGTACGCACGGACGTAATAAAATCGCGGCGGGATTTTTATCGCGTACTGGATTTTCAACTCTCAAGGTTATGCCGAGCGTTGAAAATCCAACGCGCTGGGACGCACTCTAGTCCCAGCGCGTTGAAAAAACACTGTTGGATTTTCAACTCTCGGCGCTAAGCAGAGCGTTGAAAAACCAGTGTACGAAAAAAGATCGCCGCGATTTTATTACGTCCGTGCGAACGTCGGCTTAAAGTACCATAAAATTTATGTTGACACACTTTGCAACCAGTTCTAGCCAGAGTTAGTCATTATAAATTCGGTCAGAGTACCTAGCTACACACAAATTATATTATATACAGTCAGGGAAATTATTTGTGAAGCAAGTTGACACCCTATGTCAATTTGCCACGATAAAGCCATTTCATAGTAACTATCAAAGAATGACAGTTGTGATTTGAATGTACGGACAATTTAAGATGGTAGGCAATTTGCATAACAATTATTTTTTACATCGTGCATCGTGATAATACTGACGCTTTTGTATTACATAAACCGGTTTAAATTCTACATTTAATCCAAACCGCCCCCAACATGTTACATTCTTGATGGAACACTCGGTTTACATGGCTGAATTGAATAGAGCGTCCATTTTTAAAAAGAACGTTGTTAAAATCATTTGTGGTTTTTTTTTGCATTCGATAGTGCAATTTCATCATTAATAACTTTTAATTCCAATGTTAAATTAAATTATTTTGATTTAATAATAATAAATTATTATTTTGAATTGATAAAGCAATGTTAGCGTTAATTTTGTGTGCTGTGTTGTGCTTTCTTTTTGCTTGGTGGCAATGGGAGACGAACTATCACCGTTTGAAGACGTATAAACTACCTCCTATGTACCCTGGCCTTTTGCCGATTATTGGTCACGCACATTTACTCATTGGGAACACTACAAGTAAGTAAATTTTTAATCAACTTCTATTTAAACAAGTCATATCTCATAAGCAATAAGAGGCTAGGGCCTATAATGTTACAAAATTTGTTTTGTTTATCCTAAACCTGAAAACGGCTGTACTCATCACTTTGAACAACTTTTACAATGAGTCCAAACAAGAATCCTAACTATGTATATATATACAGGGTGTTTGGCAGAACGTTGAACATAAAACCCACCCGTGTTCCTTCAGTTGCCGTGTTGCCAGGGGGCCACGATGTCCCTATCGGTTCTCTTCGAACCCCCGGCAGGCATTGGCCCTAGCGGACCCCGTCAATTCTGCTGACATCTCTTTGAGGCGCGCGTGGAACACAACGCGCCGTCGACCCGGGCTTGGTCCTTATCGGACGGCGAGCTACCCATTGCTCACCGTCCGCAAGCCCGCGCCTACGGTGGCCGGAAATCCTCTCGTGACTCCCGACGCCCAGGGCGTCTCCTGCTGCGGCGGTTAGGGGCGCGAGGGCGCGAAATTTGCCTCTCCCTCACGCGCTCCGTCTCCTCCTTCGCGAGCATTACTGCTTCGCAGAACGAGGTGACGGCCTGCCATTTCCTCTCGCTCCGTAGCATGGCCCGAATCAGGGCCGGACGCGAGAGATCACCGCCGCCGATCGCTTCCACGAGGACACGGCGATGCTCTGCCCAAGCCGGGCAGACCTCCACCGTATGCTCCACCGTGTCCTCCGGGCGATCCACACAGTGATGACACCCGGGCGTTTCCTCCCGCTTTATCCTGAACAGGTACCTCCCGAAACAGCCGTGTCCGGTGAGCACCTGTGTCAGGCGGAAGGTGAGGACGCCGTGGCGCCTCTCTAGCCACTCCTCAAAGAGGGGTCTTATCGCCGCAATTGCGGCGTGCCCAGCGCTGGGTTGCGACAATCGCACTCTCCATTCCGCCATGAGATCCCGCCGGAGCTCTGTCCGCTGTGCCGCAACTTCTTGCGGCATCGGAGTTAAGCCCCGGCGTTTCGCCTCCTCGCGCCACTCCCAAATGTGCGCGAGGACCTTTGCCTCCAGATCCCATGGCGGTAATCCGGCAAGGAGGCTCGCCGCCTCGCAGGAGACCGTGCGGTATCCTCGGGCCAGCCGGATGGCCATGACCCTTTGGGACGCGTTAAGCCGGCGGGCTGGCTGCCGCCTCAATGAAGGCGCCCACACCGGCGCCCCGTAAAGGGCCATGGACCGCACGACCCCCGCGTAGAGCCTCCGGCAGGAGGCGTTTGGACATCCCAGATTGGGCAGGAGCCGCTTCAAGGCAGCCCCGGCCCGGTCCAGTCTGGGAGCCAGACGTCGGAAATGCTCCACGAAGTTCCACCGGCTGTCGAGGACGAGTCCCAGATACTTCATCGTCGACTCGACGCCGATGTGAACCCCTCCCGCCATTACCTGGGAACCCGTCGGTGGCGCACTACGAGGACCATAGAAACCCATGGCCTCGGACTTGTGCAGGGCCACCTCGAGTCCCAGCTGCCGGATTCTGTCGACGATTGTCGCAACCCCGCGTGTCGCTAAGTCGGCCGCCGCCTGGTACGACCTCCCCTGCGCCAGGACCAGCGTGTCGTCAGCGTAACAGACGACGCTGACGCCAGTAGGGAGATCGGCGCGCAGCACCCAGTCGTATCCGATGTCCCACAGATGCGGCCCCAGGACCGATCCCTGTGGGACACCGCACGACATCTCTCGCCGGTTCCACTCTCCTTGGTGACCGGGGTAGATGACAGCCCTGTCCGTCAAATAGGCCTCGACCACACGACAGAGGTAGGTCGGCATCCGGTGATACCGAAGTGCCTCCCTGATGCAACTCCAGGGCAGGGTGTTAAAGGCATTGGCGATGTCTAGAGACACCGCCAAGACGACCCCACCCCGGGCCACAGCATCCCCCGTCGTGAGGGCTCGCACGCGCATGATGGCGTCCACCGTAGAGCGCCCCCTGCGGAAACCGAATTGGCTCTCCGCCAGATCCGGCCCCACTCGCACCAGCTGCCCGACGAGGCGGTCTGCAATGACTCTTTCAAAGAGCTTGCCCACCTCGTCGAGCAGCACAATGGGCCGATAGGCGGACGGAGAGTCCGCCGGGCGCCCCGGCTTCCTAATGAGGACCAGTTTCCCAGTCTTCCAACAAAGTGGGAACTGGCCCCTCTCCATGCATGCGCATAGGAGCCCCCTTAGTCGAGGCCCGAGAGTCCCCATGGCCAGGACCCAGGCTTTTCCGGGAATGCCGTCGGGTCCTGGGGCGGTATTCTTCGCACTCATCTTGCGTACCGCCACTCTCATCTCTACCTCGGTCACCTCCGGAGCATCGTCGTCGTCGTCGGCGGTGTGGTCCGCATCGGGCACCGCAATAGGCGGAGCCATGGGCGGGGGCGTATGCTCCCCTCTTGAAGGGAACAGAGCGCTCACCACGTCCTCCACAAGCTGGGGCCGGAGACTCTGCGTCAGCGGGGGAGCCCATGGGCGGAGCTTCTCCCGCACCATCTTATATGGGCGTCCCCACGGGTCTCTGTTCAGAGACTCCAGCAACTCCTCGCGGGCCAGTGTCCTGGCCCGCAGGATCTCCGCTTGGAGGGCGGTCTTCGCCGCTCTGTACCCCTCGTACAGCTCCGCCTCAATGGCTTCCGTATCCGGAGGGCGGATACGGAGCCTGCGGTGCCTGGCGTACCGGCGTCGCGCTGCTACGCACGCCCTGCGCAGAGCTTCCAGCTCTTGCGACCACCAGTACAGCCGGCGCGAAGCACGTCCAGGATGGACCCGGGGCATTGCCACGTCGCATATATTGGACATGGCCTCCCGGAACCACTCCGCCTCGTCGTTGATGTCGGCAGGCCTGTCCGGTGATGACACCCAGGCCTGCACGATCGAGGCTTCCAGGAGAAGCTCCCGGTCCATCTGCTTCAGCGCCCACCGCGGACCACTCGGGGCCTGTCGGACCGGCGCGCTCGAGGTCTGGGCGGAGACGTCAAACCGGATGTACCGGTGATCGGAATAGGTCTCCACCTCCTCTATGACGCGCCAGTCGATTACACGCGGCGACAGAGCGGGGCTGGCGAACGAAATGTCCACCACTGATTCGCCCCGCATCCGCACACACGTGGGGACAGAACCCCGGTTTAGGACGACCAGGCCCGTCTCCAGAGCCCCAGAGTCCTCCACCATCCTACCCCGTGTGTCCGTAAAGCGGGAACCCCAAGCCAGATTTTTGGCATTGAAGTCCCCGAGGACGAACACGGGGAGGGAACCGAACCCGACGACGACGACTCTCAACTCCACGAGGGAGTTGTGGAACTCGGCAAGAGTTCGGTTCGGGGAGAAGTATACCCCTCCCACGACAATCTCCCCGAACCGTGCTGCCACGCAACCCCGTCCTCTCTTGACAGACTCGAGGGACGGGGTACCAGCGGCGGCCGACGAAATGAGGGTCACTGAGCCGCTCAGGTCCTCCACCCAGTCATCCCTGGGCGGGACAAAGTACGGCTCAGCGACCACGGCGATGTTAATCGACCACTGCGCCATGCTCTGGAGCAACAGATCCTGAGCGGCAGCGCAGTGGTTGATGTTCGCCTGGAGGAGGCGTAATGGGGCCGTTATTGACACTCCATTTCAACCCCCTCCCTAGCCCCCTCTGAGGGCACCGCCGCGGCGGCAATGGCGGCGACGACGACAGTGGAGGCGGCAGCGGCGGCGGCAGTAGTGGCGGCGGCTGCGGCGGTGACGGCGGTGGCGGAGGGCTTGCCCCTGCCTCTGGCTTTGGCGGGTGGAGCGCAGGCCTTGCTCCCAGCCCGGTGATCGGCCGGCTTGCCAGCCGCCGCACATACAATGCAGTGCGGCGCGGCGTTGCACGAGCCGGCCTTATGACCAGGCTGACCACAGCGGAAGCAGTGGTCGCTGCAGTCTACCTCCGAGGTGCACTTCGCTCCCACGTGGTCGCCCACCCGGCAGCGGAAGCACCTCAGAGGTCTGGGCTCCAGCAGTTTGACCTGCGCGGAGACCCAACCCACCAGAAGACTTCGGCCCTCCCCGGCTATCAGCTTGGCCGCGGACACGGGGCAGCTCACCGTAACGGCTCGCATCCCCGTGGAGTCAGGGTGGATGGTGCCCGCCCTCACCTCCTCGGCAGAGCACCCCCCAGTCCTGGCGACCGCGGCCACCACCTTTTCTGCCGTCACGCAGTCGTCCAGGCCCCGGATGCGCAAGTCAGCGCGTTTGGTGGGCCTGGACACTCGGGCCTCGTCCGGATCCAGGGACGCCCTGAGCCTATTGGCCAGAGCGTCCGCTGCCGGGCCGCTGTTTGCACCGGGGATCTCCAGCATCCTGGCCCCAGTCGCGGTTATTTTGAGCCGGACGCCATTGGCGGTCTCTTTGAGATCCACCGCCGCATCCACCTTGGCGAGCACGTGCTGGTAGGACACGCCCTTCTTTGCCGCTTCCGGCTGTAGTGTAATCACTACAGCTGCGGACTTCGGGGCGCGGAGCCTAGCCGCGACGCTTCGCTCCTTGCGCCGCTGCCGCCTCGCCTTCCTTTTGGCCGCCCTTGCCGCCTTACCAGCCTTCTTCTTCTCCCCGGCTACTTGCCATCCGGCGTCGGCCGGAGGAGATTCAGAAGGTGGTGGGGGCGGCCGATTCGCCGCCTTAGCCGAGGCCCTGGTTGCCATGGCCGGGGCCCCTGCCGCCTTGACTGGGGCACCCGCCGCTTTGGCCGGGGCCCCCGACGCCTTGGTCGGGGCCCCCGACGCCTTGGCCGGGACCCCCGCCGCCTTGGCTGGGCCCTTCGCCGCCTGTGCAGCCGCCCCACCTTTGGTCGGCCCCGACGAGGCTGGACCGGCTGTGGCAGCTGCAGTGGCGGCGTACGACAACGCTCTTAGCTGGCCCGGGGCCGGCTGGCTTGCCGCCAACGGGGGGCGCAGGACTATGGCCTCCAAGGTGGAAAACTTGCTCCGTAGAGCAGCCATTTCCTGCCGCACCAGATTGAGGATCCGGTCCTCAGCAGTCACGGGCCGTCCCTGCCCATGCCGCTCCCCCCCCTGCGGCACCTCTCGGGGCCCGGCTCCTCGGAGCCCAGCCAAGTCCGCTCGGAGCTCCGCATTCTCCTTTTGGAGAAGCTCCATGGCGGCTGTCAAGCGGGCGATCTCCGCCCGCATCTCCGACATACCGTCCGGCGGAGGCCCGGGTTGGAGGGCCTCCGCTGCCGCCATGATAGAGGCAGTAGCCGCGGATACTGCCTTGCCTCTAGAGGACTTCGTCCTCTTGAAGGCCACCTCCCTGATCGCGGCCGCTACCTCCTCCGCGAACTTGACCGCTCGCTCCGAATTGGAGCCACCAGCGGCGTCCGGCTTATCACCACGGTGGTCCAGCTTATTTTTGGCCCGCTCCCGGAGCGGACGGGCCAATTCGGCGACCTGTTCGGTGGCGACCACCCCACCCAGAGCACTCTTCACGGCGTCAGGCCGCACCTTCGTGCCCACCGGTGAGGCGGCGACCACCACCTCCGACTCCTCAGTTGAGGCCTCGGATGACGAGACCCCGGTGTCACTCTCCGCACTGAATATCGGTGTATCCGGCCGCTTGAGGCGACCCCGATTGCCTCGCCCCGGCCTCGAAGCGGAAGCTGCTCCCGCTACCGCTCGTCCTCGGCCTCTCCTGACTGTCGGCACTTTCGCAACCGGGAGACTTTCCTCGCTCGAGGATTGCCCCGCCGATCCTGTGCGCTCCGACCCGCGCGACCTTTTGCCCCAAAATTTGGACTTGGAGCCCCCGCTTTTTGTGTCCTGGTCGGACATGCTTTGGTCCCCTGAGGGACTGGAGCCTCCTCGGCTCTTGTTGCCGTTGCCGGCAATCGGTAACTTCTCCGCCAATACAATTGGCACGTCGTCTTGGTTTTGGTTTTTGTTTTTAATTATTGTATCCATTCTTAATCCCACGAGTATTGAGGAACTACATGTCCACCTAGGCAGAGCCTCTTGCCTAGGTAAGCCTACATACTGTAGAGTTCGGCAGGTATCTACAGGTGAAGCGCTAACGACTGGTCCCCCACCAGCCACTCATCCTCTCGCCGCGCTTCTAAACTTAAGATTAGGTGGTTTTTTATCTTAGAGGTGTCCTTCCTCTGGGCCGGGCGGTTAAGCCAAGCCCCCGGCGGCGGCATTATACATGCCTCCGTCCGCTGTCCAGATAACCTGGCTCAGCGAACCCGCCGAAAGTTCTCCCTCAAGATCGCTCTTGAGGGAGAAACGATAGCCGCTTTGGTGCGCCTGCACCGCAGCGGCTGGGGTCACGTCCATTGTCAATCGACGAACGTCGATCGATCAGGAGCGACCCGCCTCCTTCGTTCCCCCACTGTGCCCTCTGCAAATCAGAGGGACAAGCGGAAGAACGTCGAGGAGCATGCTGCTCCCCCGCCCACAGAAATTAGCCACAAACAATACCCTCTCCGAAAAACTCCCAAACCTTTTCCGAAGAGTATATTGTTCATGCCCAGGGTGCACCGGCCTGACAACTGCTCTTCCCCCCGAACGTATCCGTAAGGGACCAGCAGGTATCAGTCACGCGTGGAGGTTTTCTGTACGCACCCCAATTTATTTGGCCCTGGCCCCCTGGATATTTAAAAAATTTTTTTTTTGCTTTCTTCTAGTTTCACCACTTTCTTAACTTTTAAGTGTATTTTTTTATTAAAAATGGCTAAAACAGGCAATATTTTTATTTTTTTTTAATCTTTAATGTTGGCAGATTTTTATAAAATGATTGCTTTATTCAGATATAAGCTAGAAAAACGGTTATGAGTCCTCAAATTTACAGAAAGATGTAAAAAATACTTAAATCTTAATTTCAACTTGCATTAAAAAAAAATATCCAGGGGGCCAGGACCAAATAAATTAGGGCTGAGTAAGTAGCAGATGACTCCACCTATCCACCATTTTCGTATGTTCAACGTTCTGCCAAACACTCTGTATACAGGGTGGCAGGGACATCGACGTGAAAACTGTTATCATGGACTCAGTACATGATTCTGAACCCGCCTGCATTGAAATTTTCCGTCGGTTATTCCCCTAAGTGATAAGGGTGGTCCACCCCAAACATAAATAATTTATATGGCAAAACAACGTTTGCCGGGTCAGCTAGTTATATATATATATATATTTTTTAAATATAAATGCGAAAGTGAGTTTGTTTGTTACGTTTTCACGCTAAAACGGATGAACGGATTTAAATTAAATTTGGCACATGGATAAACCATGACTTAGATTAGCACATAGAACACTTTTGATCCCAATATTCTCACGGGATCGAACCGCGGAGCGCAGCTAGCACCTCATAAGGCATAATTGTAATCATCATAATGAACAACTTTTACTAAGGGATCCAATGTGACCAAACCTGAAACCAGAAACCCGGAATCAGGCGTCATTTTATGCAGGTGTACAAACTGTTATAATATAAGTAGTGTGTCTTTATAATGTGCCCATATGAAATGAGGGAATCTGTGCTTAATTTTATCGACGGAAAATATATTTAAAAAAAACTTTTTTTTTTTTCAATTGAGTGTAGTTTTTTTCCACAATTTTATTTTTATGAGGACGCCTAATTACTTTCAACCATTATGGAGTTTATTTCATTGCGATAGATCATTTAGTTTAAAAATTACACCGCCTTGTTACAATTTTTTTAAATTCCTTAAATAATATAAAAAACTATTTCGATTTTTTTAAATATTTTTCCGTCGATAAAATCAAGCATAGATTCCCTGATTTTGATATGCGCACATTATAAAGACACACTGTATAACAGCATTTATTTTATTCCGCAGAGCTATGGACCACTGTGCAGAAAATAGCGAAGGAAGCCTTGGCTCAAGGCGGCGTCATCACTGGTTTTATAGGAAAAGACCTCTATTACAGTAAGTCTTAGGTCTATTTAAAAAAAATATTTTTTTTAAAAAAAACTGATTTCCAAAAAACACTTTACTTTCGGAAGTAAAAGAATTTTTCGGTGTCTTTGGTTTTGTATTTTAGTTACGACAGAATTTTCAAAACGGTCTAAATTTGATGAAAATATCGATTAACATACTTACACAAAAAAGTACATATAGACGAACATAGAACCTCCTCCTTTTTAGGGTTCCGTAGTAAACAAGGAACCCTTATAGTTTCGTCATGTCCGTCTGTCTATCTGTCTGTCTGTCCGCAGTCTAGCTCCGAGACCCTTAGTACTAGAAAGCTATAATTTGGCATAGGTATACATATTAATTACGCCGACAAAGTGGTAAAACAAAATTATGAAAAACATTTTTTTTTTAGGGTACCTCTCATACACGTAAAGTGGTGATGTTTATTTTTTTTATTTTTTACCCCATAGTGAGGGGTATCATTGGAAAGGTCCTTCAAAAATATTGTGAGTTTGTGAAAACCATTTTTGGATTCAGGGATTCGTTTGCGAAATATTAAGCTTTAAAGTGCTAATTTTTGTTAGAGTCAAATGTCCCCCCCCCCTGCCGGCTAAATGGTTGGTTTTGGGTGTGTGAAAAAAATCACAACAGTAGTTTATATAATGAAATTAAAAGGAAAATTATCACAGCTAAGTAGGCTTTACAGGTTAATGAGTAATAATCGACCAACTTAACTTTGCAGTTGCAAAAACATGTTTTCCCATACATTCCGTATGGGAGAACATATTTTTCAACTACAAAGTTAAGTTTGTTTTTGGGATAAATTCAACCCAACTACGGAACCCTTCATTGTGCGTGGTCCGACACGCACTTGGCCGGTTTTTGAAGTCGTTTGATATTTTTAATTTAATTTATCAAACTAATTTATAAAAAAAGGCCTGAATTCCTCTTACGCTGATGTCGATTGCATACGTATAATATAGGTACATTATGTTCTAAATAGCACCATACTGCCATAGTATACTATGATACTGCGACGCTAACGTCAGAGACGCGTAAGGACATACGTTCGTTGCGTACGCGACCAACCGTACGCGACCGACATCAGCACGCGTAGCATGACCACCGTAGAAACGGGTTTTGTCGACGGAAGAATAGACAAAATGACAGATTGTGATTGTTTATCTGTCACTTTGTCTATTCTTCCGTCGACAAAACCTCTGTCTACGGTGGTCATGCTACGCGTGCTGGGGGCCGACCACAATCTTTTAAGAAAAAATCTTATTTCAAGAGAGTTTTGTTTAGCTTATAATAACATTAATTATATTCGTACCATGACCTTCGTCGTTCAATATTGTTTTATTCCTGCTTAGTGCTGGGAAAAAACGAACTATTGTATATTGCCTGTTATAGTAGAAAATAAGCAACGCTTTATGAACTGTATAGCGCTGTCCCTTTTTCAGACGTTGGTCCGAATTGCTACTACGAAGAGTGTTCTTGAAGGAACATATTATTTTCCTTTACTTAGAAAATATTACTTTGCATCAGAATCTAATTTTTATGAGTAGGTAATTTTCAACGAGAACCAAATAAACATAATTATTAAAAGTACAGAGTTTGTAAGACTGTTAATTAAAAGAGATCATAGAGTCAATAATTAACATAATTATTTTCACATTGATAACAACAAGGTTTGTAAGCACAGATATAGATAGACCTATACTCCATAGGTTTAGGTATTTAAAAAAAGGTAAACAAAAAATACCACGTGACGAGACAGCTGTCAAGTAACCGACTAAACGTAATACCTGTCACTTCAGTTGTTATGCTACGTCACAGTTGAACTCTTCAATTTAGCAACGTTATATTTCGTTGACGTTTAGAAATTGGGCTCTTTACAATAGACAGATTACAAAATATTATAAATCAGACAAAAAAAATTGTGCTCAAGCAGTTACATCTACGAAAAGTAGTGAAGAATAAACGATAAAGTTTAACATACATTAATAAAAGAGGAAACTATAGATAAACACTAAAATAAATTTAATTTGGTTTTATTGTTTTTTTAACAAGAAAGTGTCATCTATAAAAACCCTTTTTACGATTTGTTTACCTTTTTTTAACTACCTAAACCTATGGAGTATAGATAACGCAAGTATCACGATCTGTATGAAAACCAAGCGTGCCATTTTTTGACTACCTACTATGACGTCACAAGCACTAGTAAACGTTTCTTTTACTTTTTCTCCTCGCATTTGCACAGTTTTTACAATTTATAACAGCGGAATTAACCATTTTCAATTTTTTAACTGACTTCCGACAAGCGTGGCACCGATGCAGACTGAGCGCGAAAGCGGCAGCTTACGATTATTGTACGTAAGCTGGGCACGAAAATGGCACGCGAAGTAGTTGCTCTTGCGTTATCTATACTCCGTTTGAAATAAGATTAGACATTTAACTAAACCTTTTTTACAGTCCGTTCAACCGATTTTGACTTCTATTGCGTTGGTGGCATGACAAATGGCAGCTGCAGTAAACAGTTGGTTTGTAACCACTTTTTTTGCTTTTAATGCCATCTTTATGCCTACGGTATAGAAGTCAAAATTGGTTGAACGGACTGTAAAAAAGGTTTAGTTAAATGTCTAATCTTATTTCAAACGGAGTATAGGTATATCTATATTTGTGTTTGTAATTTGAACACTGTCACTCTTAAGAACTTTTAAACTTAACATAAAGTTTAATAAACTGTTAAGTGTGTTGAATATATAATAATTGCGCAGACATAAAAGCGCAGACATAAAAAAATAATATTGACAATTGTTTTATTTTTGTTTCTCTAAATTTAATTTAGATCTGTGATAGCTAAGCTGTAAAACCTGAAACTAACGTATAGATTTGTCAAAGTAAGATTATAATAATACTGCTATAAGAGCTGGAGGTAGGCCCCCAGCGTAAGAGGAATTCAGACCTAAGCCAACCAGGGCCTCAAGTCTGCTATTACAATAGTGTCAGAATGGTATATCATTGATCTCATAATTGTTGATTTTGACAAGTTTGGTAATCTACTAATATAATGGCGTCATTATGACTTTCCAATGGCACTTATTGGTAATCTCGTACATAATGACAAATGAATGACTGACTTAGGCGGTATTATTAGTCGTATTGTACAACAATGCCATTATAACACAATTCTATTACGAGGCCATTAACCGACCAATGATCGACCATTATGAATTTAGCAGATTACAAACTTTTAGTAAAATGACAATGGGATCGTGTTGGCATGACGAATTTATAAAAATAGCAGACTTGGGCCCCAGAACGCACCACTCGATGTTATTATGTGTTAGTTGTAAGGTTGTACAAGTCACAGATAATATGACTATGAAGGTTATGAACATAGGTCTTTTATTTTAAATATTTTATGAACACTATTATTATAATTATTTTTAAAGTTCAAATGTTACTCCGGTACGATTGAAGTTTTATTTATTTTGTATAAAATTAATTATTACCTATAAATGATAAATGATTTTATTTCTGTAAGTAGGTTTGTACAAACACTTTTACACGTCAATCATATTTTAAAAACTAGATGAGGTCGGCGTTTCCTATCTGACTACTCTGAGAAGAAAGGCCGAAACAAACTCAGAGGTCACAGTCTCTTTTAAAGTCCAGACATAATCTTGGTCAGATCATGTGAAGGCCATGTGGATTGGTGTCTGAAGTGGTCTTTAGAGGAAAGCATCACACAGATTGAGAGGGTCTGTCCAGTCAGTGCACGCATTTGTCAGTTATCGTATAGCTCAACTCAGAATTTAAGGAGCTCAACGATTCGACGAACAATACCAAAAAAAGGACATTTGTGTAGGCCACATAAATAACTCAAACTGTCCGACAATGATTAAAACTAACTGAGAAAAAATTAAAAACAAAACAAAAAGGAATGACTATATAAAATATGGACACATTAATTTGACAGCATGACTGGTGTGACTATTTAGCAATTGCCCCTGATAGTAAGAGTAGGTAATCACCATCTTTGTAAGTTATCGATAAGAAACCTGTACCTTTTCTACCTGTGTGCCAAGTTCGTTTAGATTTTCGGCTTTTCCAGGATAAAACTGAGTAAAAAATTCGGCACTGTACATAAGTACCTCAATCAATCTGCCTAGCCTTTTCCCAACTATGTTGGGGTCGTCTTCCATTTTAACTGGATGCAGCTGAATACCAGTTTTTTACATGGAGCGACTGCCTATCTGACCTCCACAACCCAGTAACTGGGTAATACGAAACTCCTTGGTAAAACTGGTTGTCAGACTCACGGGCTTCTGACGACCCGTAACGACTGTCAAAGATCCACGAATGACAGCTGGGCCCAACGGCTTAAAACGTGTTTTCCGAGGCACGGAGGAGTCTCGTTATGTAAAGATGGTCACCCATCCACAATACATACAATATGTCATCATCATCAGCCTATAATGTTCCCACTGCTGGGACACAGGCCTCCTCTCTGTGAGAGGGAGTGGGCCGTAATCCACCACGCGGGCCCAGTGCGTGTTGGTAGATGTCACATGTCTTCGAATTTTCGGTTCTAGTACATGACGGTTTCCTCACGATGTTTTCCTTCACCGTTTTGAGAGCAGTGGTGATGAAATAATGTACACAAAGTAAAGCGCCTATCTGGGTACGAACCTATGACGTACAACTCGTAAGTCGCGGCCGTTACCACTGGGCCACCACTGCTCCAATATGTATTATTTATTAAATAAATACACTACGACAGGATTTCGAAAAATTATCCATATAATAAACACCATCTCATTCACACAAGTAGTGAGATAGCTATGTCACTAATGTCCATGGTGGCATGCACGAGAGGTTTAGAGTGGTAGTGAGCCAGTGTAGTGATATCATCAACTCGAATATGGGATCAACAGGATCAACAACGACCGCCACGATTTTGAAGCTGCGGGCAAAAGCTAGAAGGTAATATTACTTTATCTTTTTTACAGTCATCGCAGATCCTGAAGATAGTGTAACAGCAGCCAACTCGTGCTTGCACAAACATTTCGCCTACGATTTCGGAAAGCCTTGGATGGGAGAGGGACTTGTCGTGGCATCAGGTAATTTAAATATACACCGTGAAATTTGAATCACAGTTTTGCTAGAACAAACGTTGTTTAGACCATGGTCTACTACCATTCTACAGCATCCAATAAAAAAAATATAATTGGTTTTTGAAAAAACACAAAAAAAAAACGAAGTTTAAAATGTCAAGATTATCGTTACTCCCTACAACACAGACACCACGCATGGAACACAGCATTGTTTACAGGAAAATGTACCTCCATAAACGAAATTTAGTAAGCAGTAGATAATCTTGACATTTTAAACCTTGTCTTTTTGTGTTTTTTCAAAAACCAATTATGTTTCTTTTTTTATTGGATGCTGTAGAATGGTAGTAGACCATGGTCTGAATAACGTTTGTTCTAGCAAAACTGTGATTCAAAGTTCACGGTGTATAATATCATAATATCACGCCTTGTTTCCCCGAAGGTTTGGGTAGAGGTGTACTTGTTGTAGGTACACCCACATTTCGCCAGTTATGTTTAAGTCAAAGTCAAATAATTTATTTCAATTAGGCACGTAAAAGGCATTTTTGAACGTCAAAATTTACAAAAAATATAATTTATTCTAGTCACCCCTTCCAAAAGGTAGTTTTCGTATGGAGAAGAATGGGCAAGAAACTCCACCGTTACTCTTTTAAAATGTTTTACAATATTTTGGATACTAAATAATTATATAATTATATGTGAAGACGATGCACCTGGAATAAGATTACTATAGCACAATAGGTAAAAATTATTAAAAATGAAGCAATGACAGAAAAAATAATTGTGCAATGGATGCATGGTGTTCACACATTTACAAGCATTGTAAAAGTAGGTACCTATTCTATATGCCTAATAAAATTACAAGTAATACTAATCCCATCAAAAACATAAATGTGAAAATGGGAGCCAAATTCCATAAATATGGTTGTCGACTTCGCCGACAAAAGAATTGAAATCTAAATGGGTGCCAAGTTCTGTAGATAATCCTGAAATTTATTTATAAGAACATGCAACTTTCTAAAATAAAATTAAAACACAAATTCTTGTTTTTTCTGCTATAACAATGTTTGCTATTTAAAAATATAACTTCTTAAATTTGAACAGTCGAATTATTTACACAAAGCACTTAGGATAAATTGAAGCTCAAGATTTGACTTGGCTAGTTTTTACATACAAGTTATTTTATATTTGGCTAATCAATTTATCATCTTTATATTTGTCTACAGTGTCGCGGTGCAAAAGAACTAAAACAAACAGGGTAACTTTTTATGCTGGTGTGCATTACAACTACGTCTTACACTCGCGCCACGTCATTGTGCTGTAATTTTACTTTTTTAGTGTGCGTGCATTAAGCGGCTAACAGTTGGACGCTATTTTTTTATCGAGTTTACAGCTTTGACTGTCTACCTAGGCATATTTAATTATTATTATATAATTTTAAGTAGGCACTCAACATCAAATAAGTAATTCATGATGCGCTTACCTGTAAGAAATTTGTACACTAGTCTATAAGTTTATTGCATGTATCTCATATCTTTGTATCGGTGTACTTAATTGTTGGTGAGCCAAATAAATAAAGTAAAATATTCATATCTTTGTTCTTTATGTTATGCGCAAGTTACTGTTTCTTATTGTAACTGTTTACAGCTTTGACTGTCTACCTAGGCGTATTTATATATTTGTTCTTTATGTTATGCGCAAGTTACTGTTTCTTATTGTAACTGTAAGGTCAAAATATCTTCTTTCTCTAAAATTTCAGCTTGCTGGTAAAAACTAGCCAAGTCAAATCTTGAGCTTCAATTTATCCTAAGTGCTTTGTGTAAATAATTCGACTGTTCAAATTTAAGAAGTTATATTTTTAAATAGCAAACATTGTTATAGCAGAAAAAACAAGAATTTGTGTTTTAATTTTATTTTAGAAAGTTGCATGTTCTTATAAATAAAGAATCATGCCCACTTTCCATATATTAATTGACCTGTCACTTGATTCGTTTTACAGGTCGCGTCTGCCTACAACTAGTGTTGTATAAAAACAATTATTGTTTATAATAACACAATAACTTATCATCTTTTCATTTAGAGGCCAGGGAAAAACGCTATTATGTAAATAAGTTTTTGAGGTTAAGTATAACAGCTGTCAGATATGGTTTGATTGACAGCTGTTATAATCTCAAAAACTGTACGATAATTAAAATCAAATTGTTTAATCGCTGAGAGTTACAATCACTCAGAAATAAATCCCTCTTCAATGTAATATCATCAAATCGGCGCGCGGTCGCAAACAGCAGTTACATTATTGTAACATATCCCACCGATATTGAGTTTTGAAGAGTTCACTTGTGATGTTATGCCATCTTTGGTTTCTATAACTACACTTTGTGCAAGTTAGAGCAATTTAGGTATAGTTAACTGAATTAAGTACCGGTCAAAGTCTGTCGTCGCCGTCGAAGCGGACCAGACTCCAGGAGTCGGCTTGATAGCGGTGTTTTTAGCCATCGAACTCTTAAGTCTGATGGACAGACTAGGGGATAGAGTAAATAATAATACCAGCCTATTACTATCCCACTTCTGGACTAAGGCCTCTTCTCATACCTGAGAGAAGGCACGAGTATTAACCTCAACACTTGGTCAAGACGGGTTGATGATTTCTGACTTTTATTATTATATAAGTTCAGCAGATTGCGACTTGAATGCGAACGTTTTTTCAGTAACAGAACTGGCTCTCAGGTTTCTTCACGATGTTTTCCTTCACTGATATCCAAGATAAACTTAGAAAGTAAGTATACCTACCAGGTAAAGACACATTGGTACTTACCCGGATTTGAACTCACAGCCTCGTGCATGAGAGGCGAGGTGTTAACCTCTCGGCCATAACGACATAAATGTATAGCTGCCCACCTATATGTTATTGGTGAGGACAGGCAAATTAAATAAAAACAGGATTTGATTTATTATTATTTATTCAATGTCATCTCGTACAACCACTGCATCTACAAATGCCGCTGGAGCCACAATGTTGGTTTCATGCCTGGCCCAACCTAAGTACCACACCAATGTCATGACATGCGCACAACAACCTACAGTGCGACGTCCTACAATGCAGTTGCAGCAATACTCAATAATTCCTTCTCGTCCATTAATACCATTTGCTATCAAAATGTACACATAGTACTGACGTCTTGAGATGTGTCTTGATTTTATTTTCCCTTTTATAAGTGAATTTTCCCCACTGCCTAACTCAGGTATACGATTAGTGTCTACACAAACTTCTATTCTGTATCCGCCATGGAAACGTACGTGTTCACCATAATATGAACGTGCTTGACGAATTTGGTACGTTCCCAAGGCGAATGATATTAATTCATTAAATTCTAGATGGGGGAACTCAATATTAGCATTATCAGCTGTAATGCTTTGAAAAAAGGATGCCCGGCGATTTAAATTATATTCTGTAACTATATTAGATAAGTTATTTTCCAAGGGCATCCTTTCATTTATTATAACAAGAATTTGAGCAGCATCAGCTCTATTGTGAAGGCGAACACCAAACTTATTTATCAAACTTGCACCTATTTGGAAATAAGCCATCATATTTGGTACAGTTTTATTAAAATGGTCAAACCTTAATAATCTAAAATCTCTTTTAAAGTATCCGTTTATAACCTCCACCACCCATCTGCATATAGTTACACATCTACTTCTATTTGCTTGGGTGGTGGTTAACTGGTGTTCGCCTTCCAAAAGTGACTCTGGCATATAGGCCTTATAATTACAATGCTCTAATAAGCTGATGCTATCTCTGAATCCCCTGTCTAAAATAAATATGTCATTATTTTGAAAGTACCGTCTCAGTGGGGAATTTTCATTGCTGAACAAAGAAGACATTATTTCTGCATCAGATGTGGTAGCTTTGTATGGGCCAAAACAATCTAAAATGTAACCATCACAAGCTACTATTAAAAACGGCTTTAACAGGTTTCTGTATTTGTGTAATGAATATGTGTCTTTTTGAAACATATAATTACTACTTTTATTTAAAAAAATGTATGTTCCATCACACATGACAATACATTGTTCGTTATTTTCATTATAAATTCCATTTGGGATCATGAGATTGTGTTCTATCAATTGCTCTCTCGTCAAATGGTTTATTCCAAGGTTACATGGAACAAAATCCTGTAGTAGTATCTCTCGTGCTGTTTGCATTAACCTCTCTAGTGTAGTGCGAGGAACTTCTAGTAATGTGGATATTCTTAAGTCGGAATCGCCTGTCCGCATCTTTATCAATACAGCAGCTAGACCTAATATACCCCTGTGTTTTTCCAACAGTCGGGGAAGGTCTTCTAATAAATTAAGGAATTTGGGTTTTGTTAAGCCCATCCAAAATCCAAATAAATGGTCATCAATTTCTTGTACTGATTCTATACTTGAAAAATCGAGAAATTGCCTGTATTTTTGAACAAAGGAAAAAACATGCTCAACTTGTTCAACAGTGAAATTGCTCATGCTGTTTTCACTGGCATAGAGGGAATCCCAACTGTTTCCATGTAAATGGTCTGTGCATACCCTAGCCAGTTTGGGAATATAAAAATTGTAGTTGGACAAAATGGTAGCCCGCAGTGCATCTGACACAATATGCAGATTTACATTCTCACACCCATAAAATGCACAATGAGATGCTGTATTGGGAGCACGTTTATAATTAAGTAATGTTATGTTACTTGATTGTTGATTTCTCACTGGTTGGGTTTGAGATTGTTGCGAATGAATCTCTGGAGCTGGAATAGATTCTACAGATGATTCCCTTTCATGCACCTCATCTGTACTTGCAAGGAGCAGGGAAGGTTGTATATCTGGAACATGGACTGGATCAACATACTGTTCCACTTCTTGTTCAATTGTTTCACTTTGAAGAGTCTCATCACCGTCTAAACCTCTTTCCTCATCCTGTTGCTGTGTTGAAAGAGCTTTTCTTTTAAATCGCAACCAACAGGCATGACATACACGATTAGATTGTAATATCTGTCAACAAAAAAACATATTTGTAATAAATGCAGTGATATGCCAAGGTAAAAAAAAGTATCACATTCTCTAGTAACGTCATGGCCTAGAACGTGGTATTTGAAGAAAAAATTGCATGCAATTTAAAATGAGTTCGAATATTTAAATACAAACCTGACGAGGTGCTACAGCAGTTCGAATTAAGTTGATCATCCTTAGTGTGAGGCTTGATGGGTTTTCTTTGAGAATGTGGTCACTTTGACGATTGAGCAATGATCGACCACAAACGAGGCATACTTGAGCATGACCACGGCGAGATGAACCAGCAGATGGATCACACTCATTGCTTCCATGAAACTGAGCATTAATAGTCTGCATGGATACATCAAAGCACGCTTCACAAATGTAATCTTCTTCTGTTATCTGAAAAACAAATCAATTATAAAATAAAATAAAAATTGTTTATTTCTCACCATTAAAAGTTACAATTATAGAAATAGGTACTACATGACAAGTATTTCAACATTTTGTGGGGATCATAATAAGGTGCACGTAGTATTGACCCTGTACCAGTATATTTATTTTATATTTTTACATGTTTTGTTTTAAATAGCTGTCTAAAAGTACACTAGCTAAAACATGGGGAAAATCTACATGTAACCTATTTCTAGTAGTACTAGTTCTATTTTTCATGTAACTTGAAAAAATATACTAAAATACCACTTCTGAATATAAATTCTTTTTAATAAAACATTCATTACACTAGCGTCTGTTGACTGGATACTAAATCGTTAGGTAGGTACTTGATTGTTATTTACTTACTATTACTGGAGATATCCAAGTGCTAATTAGCGAGATGACTCTGCTATCAAGCTGAAGGGCCCGATAGCGCCGAAGCGTATTAACACATATGTTACAGTTTATACAAAGCAATCTCGTAGAAGGCTCCATAACGCTTTCCAACAATAGCGATGTCTTAGGTCCAAATCAAAAAGCACTAAATCGGTATCCGTATAACACAGGCCAAAGTAATCGTAAGAGGTAGGTATCCAAGTCCATGGAAAAAGCAAAAGTTGTAAAGTTATAAGAAAATCCAAAATCGCACAGTACAATACGCAACAAGAGCAAACGAACGACTGCAAAACGTCAAACAAATGACAGCCTGTCATTCATATAACGTTGCGTTTCTTTTTAAGCATAACCTGTGAACTGTACACTTATTTTTCTTTCCACATCATAATATAATACCATAAAAAAATCATACATTTTTTTTCCTGGGTTTATTTGAAAATTCAATTAAACGATATGAAATAAGCAAAAAAAAATGCATTTTTTAAGATATTTTACATCACTAGACGCGTTAGAAAATTTTCAGGTCAAGACTGGACATGATTCTTTCAGGATTATCTACAGAACTTGGCACCCATTTAGATTTCAATTCTTTTGTCGGCGAAGTCGACAACCATATTTATGGAATTTGGCTCCCATTTTCACATTTATGTTTTTGATGGGATATCATTACTTTTTGTAAAGAAATTATTATTATTCGTCAATCAAACGTGATCTATTAAATTCTTTTTGTAAATATGCGTAGCAATATTGTGTAAGAATGTAGGTATTTCTTTCGTAACAATTGTTACAATTTTCCGCAATGATGTCAGATCGCTGAGCCGGCGCGGCAAGTATTATTATTAAAAAAAAACGTGTACAGTCGGGGAGCCTTATGTCGTATGGTATTTTACTGTGGGATCGGGCTGCTGACATTGAATCCATCTTTATTTTGCAAAAGAGAGCTATCAGAGCCATTTATAATCTACGTCGCCGCGAATCTCTCAGGAAACTTTTTAAAAGGATTAATATTATGACGGTACCTTGCCAATTCATTTATGAAAATATTATGTATGTAAGGAAAAATCCACATCTCTTTAATAAAATAAGTGATAGACATAATTTTAATACTAGAAATAAAGATGAACTAGATCAACCATTTTTTAGATTATCTTAAGTACATACATCTTTTATGGGGTACTGTGTTAAATGTTACAACAAAATACCTTGTGACATTTTGCAATTAAATGAAAGAAAATTTAAAACTCATATTAAAAATACACTTTGTAAACAAGCATATTACAAATTAGAGGATTATATCCAAGATAAGAGTGCTTGGAAACATGCTGGTCCTGCTCCATAGGACAATTTAGAATCAAGACAAAATCAAACTGTTTGCTAATTTAATTGTAAAATTTATTACTTTGTGTTTTATGACATTGATTTTACATTCTTTGATTACTTCCTCACACACTGACTTATTAATTGTAAAATTTTAGGAAAATCGTCTACTTTTACAATGTTTGTAAATATGTGAGCACCATGTATCTATCACATATTAAATTATCTGTCGTTGTTTCATTTTTAATTCTTTTTACCTATTGTGGTATAGTAATTTTATTCTAGGTGCACCGTCTTCACATATAATTATTATTTAACAAATGTACGTACATATACAAACAATTGTAAAACATTTTAAAAGAGTAACGGTGGAGTTTCTTGCCCATTCTTCTCCATACGAAAACTACCTTTTGGAAGGGGCGAATAGAATCAATTTTATTATTTTGTAATTTTTGACGTTCAAAAGTGCCATACATGGGCCTATTTGAAATTAATGATTTGACTTTGACTTTGACCCCGTCAGGAACAAAGTTCCTTCTCACGTATGATTTAATTATTTAATTTTTGCAGCCGCCCCTTTTTTTTTTAAGTATCTTCTCCCGCTCTGGGCGGAGCGGGAGGGCGTATCAGAATCTTACTGACTAAAACCCACCCGTGTTCCTTCGGTTGCCCTGTTGCCGGGGGCCACGATGTCCCTATCGGTTTTCTGCGAACCCCCGGCAGGCATTGGCCCTAGCGGATCCCGTCATTTCTGCTGACATCTCTTTGAGGCGCGCGTGGAACACAACGCGCCGTCGACCCGGGCTTGGTCCTTATCAGACGGCGAGCTACCCATTGCTCACCGTTCGCAAGCCCGCGCCTACGGTGGCCGGAAATCGGCTCGCGATTCCCGCCCCGGGCGTCTCCTCCTGCAGCGGTTAGGGGCGTGAGGGCGCGAACTTTGCCTCTACCTCACGCGTTCCGCCTCCTCCTTCGCGAGCATTACCGCTTCGCAGAAGGAGGTGACGGCCTGCCATTTCCTCTCGCTCCGTACCATGGCCTGTACCAGGGCCGGACGCGAGAGATCACCGCCGCCGTTGCAGCCGCCCCTTGGATTTACATTTTGACCTCACTATGGACTTAACTATTCGTAAGTTTATATAAAAAATTAAACGACAATAGTCCCTAAAACAATAGTCATACGATCTATCAATTCAAAAACGTCTCAAGCATAGTACCAACCTACCAACTACCTTGAACATACCAACCTGACGTTTGTAACAACGTTTTTCGAGATCAGAGAATGAATGAAATGAATTCACTGCCGCCTAACATTAGGGACCAAGATTTTGACACGTGACACATCAGTTGACTCGACGGGGTGTTTTGAATTCAGTCATGAAATTCAGGAATTTACATCAACTTTTGGCATTCGAATCAAAAATGTATAGTTAGCTGTCAAATTATAAGACGCTGGAGATCAGCGCCATCTGAAGTGAGCAAGTGGCAGTTTTTAACCCCATTTGAAAATTTGTCGTCATGACTGTCATTTTCATAGTTTTCGGGAGATAGTGCTGATATCGAATTAGATGGACATTCTGGATTTTAAGATGGCGGCTATTCCAAATAATAATAATATTGTAGATCAATTGTTATAGACATCAATTTCATGCCAATTGTAAACTTGATAATCAAAATCCGTAAAAAAACGGACCTCTTAATTTCGTCAAGTTCGTCTGTCCGTGCGTCCGGATGTCATACAGTCATTTAACATGGAGACTATTTACACTCTATCGATGAAAATTTTGAAAAAGGTGTATTTTTTGCACCGTTAAACAATGGTGTAGTGAAATTACGATAAACATAATAGTGGGGGTGGCATTCTCCATACTTACATATAACCGAGAGATGAAAAAAATCTATGCATATAAAGCGTGTATTGTTGGATCTCATAATTAAAATGTTAAGATGTTTCTAAGTGACTTTGCTTTTGAAATCAATAATTTTTGAGATACAGTTTATTTTCGGTTACAACCGCAGAATTAACTTTGTTTGTTATACAAACACAAACAAACAAAAACAAACTTATTTTTGCAGTCGATAAAATTGATACTATGCAATGTTTATGCGTAAATATTCATCCCAATTACGGAACCCTTCACTGTGCGTAGTCCGACATACACTTGGGCAGTTTTTTTTAAATTTCGTTTTGAAACTACCTCAAAAATAAACAATTTCTATTACTCGAGTAAGATTATCCTATTAAAAACAAATACTATCAAACTCATACAACTAAAAAAAAATGATTGTTGGTTTTATGAAACCACGGTAAAAGTGAAACTTTACACGGTCAGCTGCTGCGAATTATAGGTGCCACCATATTGGCCTTGGCAGCTCTGATGATCGCCTTTCACTTTATCCCTACTCCGCGGCCGACCGACACGCGACATGCAACACACAGACGAAAAAGTTTGAGACGATGTAATAAAAGTTTTAATTTAAAAATATAGACGTCATTTAAAAGTGTTTGCGGAATACCTACCTAATTTATATAATTAATTTAACATCATTCCCAAACAAAATTTTCTTAAGCCTACCTAAAAAATGTATACTAGGCATTCTATATCAGAAAGTATCAAAAATAAAATCCACAGTAAATAATTGTCCAATAAATTAAAAATAATTTTGAACAACGTTCCGAATTTAAATTCAAATAAATAGAAACAATTCGGCGCGAAATTCAATAAATGAGGTAAGTATCTATCCTCGTTCTATGTGTTGACTCGTTTTATATTGAATGTCCTAAAAACGATTAAACACTAGAAAAGTATAAATAATTATTTTAAACAATGTTTATTGTATTTAATGCTTAAAACAATTTTATTTTAATTTTCAAGTATAGATTTCAGACATTCGACATAATTATAAATTAATCGAGACAATCAAAATTGAAAAAAAAAAAACGTTTGGCATAATCGTTTTCGCACATCATTACAATAAAAAAAAAAACAATGATCGACGATTTTTAACACAAATTGAGTAGTAGTAATGAATATTACGTGTTATTGAACATGTGTTCGTATAATAAGTAAAGATCTGGGCATTTTCTAGTTACTTATAATATTTTTAATCACATTTGTCACATTTAAAGTCGTATCAGATATGTGTATGTGTGTTAATTGTGAAAAGTTAAAATGTAAACACGCACGATTGGCGCGAATCTTCGACTTTTGATATCAAAAACTTCATTACTACTACTTATTTAACTTGAAAAATGGATGAATTCGTCAAATAATTAAATGTTGTAATAGTCGCTGTCCTTATGGTGGAGTTTGGATGTTCGCAATCCCCAATTTTTATGTTTTTTAGCCTCGACCTCGACTGTCATCAAAATGGCGATTATCGCATTTACAGACTTGAATTTTATAAAGGTAAATTAATAATCTTGCGCGCTAAATATGAAAGATTTAATGGCATAAACATTATTTTAGCCAACTCTCTTAATTAAAGATGAATAATCTCATTGGCAGCAGCATTTTCAGTGCTTCTATAGGAAGGTTTACTTTAACAAATAACACAACAATACCTAAATACTAAAAACATTTTATTTCTCATAGAATTTAAAACGGCTTCAGCTTCATTCTCATAACGTAGTCATGGTATGAAAGCAGCGTAGGTACGGTAGATGGTAGATGTACGCTTTCCCACAAAACAGTAATAAGCAATGATGATCTCTTAAACAATTTGTCCTATTTTGCTCACTTATCAATAATTATGTACACTAAGTCCTGCTGCTCACATGTCACGATTTGATTCTGGCCCTAACCAGATTATTGTTTTGATCTATTATGGGTAAATCTTTTACACTCTAGGGTGGCTCTGTTTTTATCATCACTTGCTTGCCTATAAACATCTCTGGTAGCAGCCTCTCTCAGTAAGCATGACAAACTTTATCCAAATGTATACCTAACCTAGAAAGTAAGAAAATACTCTTATTGTTGTTTATTTACTTTTGTATAATAATTATATCACTCATAGTAATTTTGCCATTTTAAAAACACTAACCTGATGACTTCTGTGACTTGCAGTTGACATGCCACATACATAACATAATATGCTTAGATTTTGCTGAGCAAGTAATACTTGGGATAGAGTTGTAGATAGTATAATGAATAATGTCAAGTCTTGCAATAACACATGTCATCGTCATACCTGAAAAAGGTAAAAAAATTCAGTGTATTTACTTATGCAATATAATCACATCATACTATAGACGACGACGACAGCTGACGACGCGCGACGTACCCCTGACTGAACATAGGCCTTCTACTAATAGGCTGCTAAAATCAATGAGGTTATACAATACGACGGTGTTTATAAATATTTAGAGAACATAATAAACTTACCCAGGGCCATGGAAAGATAAGCAATAGTTCCTCTGGCTTCAATTTAAATTGACAGCATGAAATCGTAACGTAATATAAGTATAAAGTAAATACGGAAAAATAAATTCAAATCAACGTAAAACAAACAGCCGACAATGCCATTGATCTGACAGATTATTTTTGACAGTTTGACATTATGCATGGTGTCAGTGTTACCAGGTTTAATTATTTTGGTAATCGATTGACGAAATCGATTGGGTGATTATCAGTGATCGGAGTAGGTAGATTGATTTTACGTACTCGCATCATGAATAGTCATAGAAATCATAACATGGATAAGCCTTTTTTCCGGGATTTCATTTTGGTACTTACGGGATTGAATCAAATATTGTTAAAGTAAGGATTTTTAAACTACTACATTAGAAATTTATAGAATGCGATAGATAAATATTTAAAATATATTATATTGTTTTATAGTATATCTATCCTTTTCTTGGAGTCCGATCACCTATATACTATTAAACAGACAGCAAAAGGGTTGAACATTTCTTATTCATATTGATGTATTCTTTATTCTACACATTACAACATTTGAAATTCCTTAAAAAATCTTAATAATTTCAAAATCCCGGAATCCCGGAGGCGTATCCATACTAATATACGTGCCAGTTCATTGACCTCAAATCAATCTACTTACTCTGATCACTGGTAGTTTATAAAATAACATTACTGCCTCGAAACACTTTTAAGTTGTTGAGTATATTCAGACCATATAATATTTTATTTATTGTAAAATCATAATTTTACAGTATTTGAGTATAATAAATAGCATTTAAAACATACTCGTGTAGTGGATACTCCACCTACTCCATGTGGGTTAGTATCGATATTTTCAATCGATTACAAATTATTTTATTGGAATAGTCTGTCATCTGGCAACATTCAGGTTAGGATTGAATGGCGGATGTAGTTCTTTAAGTATCAACAAAATAAATATTTATTAGGTTCTCTAATGCTAGAAGAAATAAATTTTGATAAAACGACTTAAAAAAAATACGACATAATTTTTGATAAATAAGCTTTGACACAGTATCATACCATGGGCCTGCTTTCGGGAAATCTCTTTTCAACTTTCTAGGTCACCCGGAAATGGGTTAAATGTTTTTGATGTCTACTGGCAGGTCGTTGATAAAAATGCCGATTTTTATACGTTAATATCTCAATAACCGTTTGAGTTTTATTTATGAAATTTGGAGTTCTAGTTAATCTAAGGGGTTTTTATAAATAAACCAAATTTCATGAGTCTATGTTACATACATTTTGAGTTATTAAGGGGTCAAAAGTGGCTCCAAATGGTTCGTGTAATATAACACACTGCAGCCGTGTCTTGCCTAGTACTTGGCTCGACACGCTGCCGCGTGTCTAGATAAGTCAGTGTGTGAGTTAAAGTAATCACAGAAGTCCCATGTAATAGAGGGCGAGCCTATTTAAATATATCTATTTGGAAAATTATTTAACTTCTATCGTAAATATCTGCTCCCCTTCTTAAAATTATCATCATACTGCTTATAATGGTGAAAAAAATGCCAACTGTAGTGAGAGTTAGATCATTTCGAGGATAACTGCCAATCTATTCTATAAAAATCTGACCGTGAAAACTTAGGTGAAGTGACCTGTCAATAATAATCAATCTCTAGCATGGAAGTTAAAACATTGACGACGAAACGGATCCTACTTTAAGTCTGACTATCCACTGGACCGGAGAGGAGAGCGGAGCGGAGCTGTGCCAATATGATTAACCAATGCATAAGATCTCTGCACCGCTTCTGTGGACAGGGATTTGCGAACTAGTTTAAAATTTCAAAATCGAGAAGCGGAGCGGGCAACCGGAAAAAAAGGATTGTGTGGTTTTATGAAACCACGGTAAAAGTGAAACTTTTCACTTTATCCCTACTCCGCGGCCGACCGTCACGCGACATGCAACACACAGACGAAAAAGTTTGAGACGATGTAATAAAAGTTTCACTTTAAAAACCGGCTGCGTGCGAGGCATTGCAGCCCGCACAAATTACTCGTTGCGTAAATTCGGCTCAGCTCCGCACAGTCCGTAACTCCGCTCCGCAATACCTCGCTCCGCATCAATGGACAGACACAGTCCACAACTCCGCTTCGCATTACTCCGTCGCTTCGCTCCGCTGCCTCGCTCCACGTCAATAGACAGGCAGCCTTAGATCCTTCTTGCACCACAAATCACTCAATACGTTTAACGCTAAACGGAATTTGAACATCGTTGTGTTTCTGTCAATTGTTTGAAGATGACTAAGATACACATATCGTCGGATATGTTGAACTCCCATGTAATAGGGGACGAGCCTATTGCCATCAACCGAACACAAATCTCTACTCCGGGCTGCTACTGAGAAATTTCATGTAGGAAAACCCAATAACACTTTGCCTAACCTACCTACCATATCGCACCTTTAAAGTAAAACCGTCACTAAACGAAAATTTTCATTAATTGAGTTATCGTGCCATCTATCTAAAATACGTATTTTAGATAGATGGCATTGATAACTCAATTCATGAAAATTTTTCGTTAAGTAACGGTTTTTCTTTAAAGGTGCGATATGTTTAGCGCTAATTGCATTTCGTGATTTATAATGTAAGCGGGCCCTAAATATTAATTCTCTTCAACAGGTCCAGTATGGAGGCGACACCGGAAGCTCCTAAATCCAGCATTCAGTCTTCAAGTGCTGCATAGTTTCTTAGGAGTGTTTAATATACAAGCTCGCCGTCAAGTCAGCCATTTTGACTCCGAAGTAGGCAGAGGAAAGTTCGACCACCTCGCGTCGTTGAAGCATTTAGCTTTGGAGACAGTTTGCTGTGAGTACTTCCTTTTTTTTTGTGTGTGAAATTATCAAATAACTTCTACCGCTCTAGGTGGAGCGGGAAGGCGTATCAGATTCTTACTAACTAAAACCCAACCGTGTTCCTTCAGTTGCCATGGTGCCGGGGGCCACAATCTCCCTTTCGGTATTCTTCGCAACCCCGGCAGGCATCGGCCTTATCGGACCCTGTCAATTCTGCTAACATCTCTTTGAGGCGCGCGTGGAACACAACGCGCCGTCGACCCGGGCCTGGTCCTTATCGGGCGGCGAGCTACCCATTGCTCACTGTCCACAAGCCCGCGCTTACGGTGGCCGGAAATCGCTCAGGGCGTCTCTTCCTGCAGCGATTAGGGGTGTGAAGGCGCGAATTTTGCTTCTCCCTCACGCGTTCTGCCTCCTCCTTCGCGAGCATTACTGCTTCCTGAAGAAGGCTGTGAGTGCTTCCTTAATATCGGTTTTGAACATCCACTGCTGACTTAAGCCCAATTAAACAATGCAAATTTCTTTCCTCTGGTATAAAATTGAACCAACAAATGACTTGCATCGTCTGACTGTACACTTTTAAGGTTGACGAAAATTTTCAAAATCTGGGAATGCAGATCATCAAAATTTCTTAAAAACTTTAGGACTTAGAAAGGTCTTTTTCATGTCGACATCTACAAGGAATAACATCGTACCTCAATTTTAAGCAATTTTAAGTTGCGATCATATTCATCATCATCTGCCTAGCCTTTTCCCAACTATGTTGGGGTCGCCTTCCAGTCTAACCGGATGCAGCTGAATACCAGTATTTTACATGGAGCGACTGCCTATCTGACCTCCACAACCTAGTGACTAGGTAACACGATACCCCTTGGTAAGACTGGTTGTCAGACTTTTTGGGCTTCTAACTACCCGTAACGACTGTCAAAGATCTACAAATGACAGCCGGGACCAGCGGCTTAACGTGCTTTCCGAGGCACGGAGGGGACTTGGTATGTAAAGATAGTCACCCATCCACGGACCAACCGCGGCAAGCGTAGCTTAACCTGATCGATCGACCCGTGCAGCTGTTATTACTTAGCCACAAGCAAATCACACACATAACACAATCACACAACTGCACAATCATATTCATGCTGTACAAAAAATGCTGGTATTTTTTGCACTTACCTCTGTGTTTAAATTCCGTTGCGTACAGATTTGTACAGTGTGAAAACATATAAAAAGGTATATTTAGTTACATCATCATCATCATTGTTTATGCTCGCCATAACATTGTAATTCAAGATACACTCTTGTTCTTGTTCTGATTATTCCTTATTAACAAAAAAAAAAACAACCGACCTCCAAAAAAAACACTACAAAGTGAAAAATAACTTTAATTTCGGAAGTCGGTGTCTTGGGTTTTGTATTTTCGTTTTTTGCCACCGACTTCCGAAATTAAAGTTATTTTTCACTTTGTAGTGTTTTTTTTGGAGGTCGGTTGTTTTTTTTTTTGTAAAAAGTTTTTATTTTTCAATTTTTAGTTGTGGTACCTACCCCACACACATTCGTATACCACTATCTGCTACCAATGACAGAAACTTAACATATCATCTACATACTAAGTGGGAAAAAAATACGTATTTTGTAGCTAACTCAAAAACTATCCAAGCAAAGTTAATAAAATTTATATGGGACCAATTCGAGAGCACACCCTTTCAAACAAAAAAAGAATTTTCTAAATCGGTCCACAATTGACGGAGAAATCGGTGGACACACATAAAAAAAAAAACATACGCGACGAACATATAACCTCCTCCTTTTTGAAAGTCGGTTAAAAATGAGCTTTCATCGTAACCTTAGGTAAAATTAACATTTTATGAATTGTATCTCAGACATACAATTTATTTTATTTTATGTAGTACCTTTATCACACGTTATGCTATTACAGTATGTTGTGGAATGTCATTGTAACTCACAAAACGGCTTAAAATATACATAAATCATCATCATCATCAGCCTATAATGTTCCCACTGCTGGGACACAGGCCTCTTCTCTGTGAGAGGGAGTGGGCCGTAATCCACCACGTGGGCCCAGTGCGGGTTGGTAGATGTCACATGTCTTCGAATTTTGCGGTTCTAGGGCATGCCAATTTCCTCACGATGTTTTCCTTCACCGTTTTTGAGAGCAGTGGTGATGAAATAATTTACACAAAGTAAAGCGCCTGTCTGGGCAAAAAACATAAATATAATAATACAATCATATGAAAGTGTAGCTAATCCCTCGTTGACTTATATTTTCAAGGTTGGTTGGGTCTCAGATGTTCTAGCGAAACTAGATGCATTCCAAAACACCGTCACCGATTTGCGCAAAGAATTTTGCGAGTTGCGCAACAGTGTGGCGGTAAGTAGGTCATCAGTCGATGCGTCTAACGTAAACAACTGTCGCGGAGCTGGCCTCGATGTATCGTCGTCAAATTCCGCGTCAGCAGTTTCGTCGCCAGCGCATCCGTCGTTTGCTGAAGTTGCAGAGCGTTCCGCCCGCGTACTCCGCAGCCCCGCGCCCGTCACTGCAGCTCCTCCACGCAGCGCTGCCCGAGCTCCTCGCCCCGTCCCGCTGCCAGTGTCTGCAGCCCCGGCGAAACCTATACAAAAGTATTTCGCTGGCGTCACCGCGAGTGCCCCAAACGCTCCAAGTAGGCAACCTATGCCAGAAAAGGTGCCGAATATATCTGATGCCGAGGGTTTCGTGACAGTGCAAAGGAGGAAGCACCGATTGCGAACAAACAAGAACCGCTGTGGCAAAGCTCCTACAGAGTCCGAAGTTAGCTTGCGTGCCGCAAAGCCGAATACACCGGTGTACATCTCCCGCCTACACTACACCACTAAGGCGGAGGACATCGTGGAGTACGTGCGCCAAAAGACGAGGTACATGCCGAGGGTGCAGTTACTGGAGTCGCACCGCAACGTCAACTTCAAGGCGTTTGTGGTGCGAGTACCGAATTGTTTTCTGTCCATCGTCATGGAGGAAGACTTTTGGCCGCAGGGCGTGGTGTTCCGTTGCTTCCGCGGACAAGTAACACAGGACAGCACAAGGATAAGCTAGTGAAGTGAAGTGCTACTAACATAGTTTTAAGCTATTTATTAAGACAAGTTTTTAAGTTTTGTTATAAATATTAAAATATGTATCTTTAGGTTAAGGTATTTTTCTATGGGCCAGTGACGTCTGACATAAATGGTATTATTATTATTAAGACTTAACCGAAATCTGAGAGATGTTTTTAAATCTTTGACGAGCTCTCCTGTAATGTTACTAAATATTAGTTACAATGTTATTCCTTGCAGGTGTCGATGTAGCTACAATGTTTAAAGTAGCCGTAGAAATACGAAAAGCTTTGAAAACTATTGCCACAGACTTGTCCAGCAAACCATCTGCGTTCGATTCCCAAGATGGGCTGTGGCTATTGGATTTTCCATTAAAGATTTCTCATTAGCAGCCCAGAGTGTGAATTAGTGCCTGAAGGGGGCTCGCTCTGTATTACCAGAAAATAACTGGCGAAACGTGGGTACTCTTTAAACCTCTGCTGAAACCTTCGGGGAATACTGGCTTGATGTAAGGTTATGTGTTCATTATTTATTTCAGTAAGTGCTTTCGGTATAACAGTTGACGAAGACAAGGATTTCAACAAGATATACATGGCTGCAGTAGACCAGATCCTGAACATTATTACGCTCAGATTTTCCAACTTTTGGCTGCAGAGCGAACTAATATACAGATTCACTAACTTGAAGAGGAAGCAAGATGAAGTGGTCAAAGTTTTGAATGCTATGTCTAATGCTGTAAGTTATAAACGTGTTTGGTTCCGATTGGTTCCTTTTTGGTGGTTCAGCCTGCTTTTTACCACAGATTTACTAACTACTAGGTAGCTAAGGAGTGAAGCTAGGCTATAAAACTATGTGTCTATTTCAACCAGCATCCTAATTACGTAACACACTTTCAATCGCATATTCAAAAAAAATAAAGGAAATTGCTAATCCGCTTTATATATTTGAAAAATTTGTATGCTCTACAACGTAAATAACTCGATGAAGGTTGTTGAACGGTCAACATGAAACGCATTGATATTGCCATTGTAAGTGTGATGATACCCACTCACCCCGCTGAGCTAAGTGATGTAGCGGAGCGGGTAAGATTTACCATGAAGATGCGCTATGTAAATATGTAAAACTTAGCTACCATCAACCCTTTTTCACCAGAGCTAAATTAAGCATAACTATGAAAATCAAATGATCGTATTGGTTGATAACATACACATCGATCGATGTGTATGTTATCAACCAATACGTAACTTAGCAAATCTCTGGTGGAAAATCCTTATGTTTGACCGGAATATCCAGTACCTATGGATGTTCTAAACTATTCAGACAAATCGAATTTTTATAAAATCCAGAAGATTTTCAAATATTTTACTTACCTTGGTAAGTGTTCCCCTCTTCTTCTTTGTAAGAGCCAGTAAGATGTGATTCATGCGTCATGTTCGTGAACAGGCACCGTCAGTAGGGACTGGTCATCTCTTAGCTGCCACAGTTTATTTTAATTTATTTAAATTTTTTGAATTGTTTTTATATTTTTATCATAGACGCTTTTAACGTGCACGTCTTTTTACATTGTTCTCACATGTATAATTTCAACATGAATGATGTAACCAATATTTTGTAACAATATTTTGATTTAAAAGAGTGTCCGTGGAGTTTCTTGCCCGTTCTTCTCCATAGGTACCTACTACACTTTGGAATGGGCAACTAGCTTCATCTTTCTGACTGACCGACCCCTTGACAATTCAAAAGTACCTGTAATTGGTTTATTTGAAATAAATGGTTTGAGTTTGAGGGGTCAGGTTATGCAGAGCACTGACCGTACCTAGTTTAATTATTGGATTTTCGATGAGATTTGTATATAGGATGCACTTTTATATTACCAGGTCATCCAAAAAAAAAAGAAATTGATGAAGAGCATCCCAAAATCGGAATGGGAGGAACAGCGCGAGCGCACAGGTACAATACAGTTGAAGTATTTACAAAACATTCTCCTACTCTTATCCCAATTTATTTAGTGTGTTCACATAATTAAAGTAATTACAAATATCCAATTTGAAAGCCTCATTAATATAGTAGTAGGTACTATTAATGAGGTTAGAAAATTATATTTTGCAGTTACTTATAGCTACTACAACCTATGACTACATACAACACAATCCCATAGGGTACCTATGTTATACAGGGTGGCAGGGACATCGACGCTCAAGTTGTTACCATGGATTCAGTACTGATTTTGGACCCCTATACGTTGAAATTTTTCGTCTCAGCTGTTTCCTACAAAAGTGCTATACTTTCGCGGTCAAAATGTATGGAACAGCAAATTTTTTTTTTTTAACTGACCGAAAATGTTAACGCAGTGATTCCTGAATCATGTACTGAATCTATGGGAACAGGTTGCGCGTTGCGGTCCCTGCCGCCTTGTATTTAATTCAGGAAATTCCAACGATGGGTTTAGGGTACCAAAATAATTTTCTTCGATAGATTATTGAATTTAATTCAGCTTAAGCTGGAAGCAGAGAGACAGCCTTATGCTTATAATATAGTATCCCCAGATTTCTATACGTAGATTATAGATAGTGCCATCCACGAAGACGCGCCCCACTCCGTTCCGTACTAAAGTACAGCTTACAGTACAGTAATCGCGGAGTGGGGCGCGTCTTCGTGGATTGCACAATGTGTGCTTGTAGTAGCAGCCTGTTTTACAACACTATTAAGGGGGAAGCGTCAGGGTAGCCCGCTAAATTCATGAAATCATATTTGACACCTCTATCTTCTTCTTAATTACAATCAAAATAAAATTAAAAATCAGACAAAAAAGTCCATAGGCAAGGCAATTTGAAGTTGTTAGTAACGATAATTTCGCTTATGACTAATGTTATTAACTAAAATAAAAAGAAGAAACTAGACACACCGTCTACCCCTGCACAGTAGGCACATCGGTCTCGCAAAACATGGAGTTCAGTGAACCTACTGACCAGAACAGTATCGGTTCTCGTTTCTCGTCGCTATTGCTGATTGTAATGATTATAATTGAGTAAAGCCATATTTGTTACAACCGCGAATCATATTTTATAATCAACATAAAACCTGACACTGACCTGCAAAATGCAAAAATCGAAAGAAAATTTGAATTTCGCGGGCTACCCTGACGCTTCCCCCTTAAGGCAGAATCTGCTATGATTATATGCAGGCAAATAGACAAATTATTTACATTTTATTATTTTATTTCAATAACATAACATCAGTGTTTTACCAACTGTTCCAGGTATCAAATGCAAAGCCCTGATGGACCTTCTACTGGAGCTGTCAGAAGAGAACACGCTCACTGACAAAGAGATCAGGGAAGAAGTGGACACGGCCATTGTTGCCTCTTATGACACCACGTCTTGTCTGCTGGCGTATATTATGATGATGTTGGGCACCTATCCTGAGGCGCAAGAGAAGATGTATCAAGAGTGAGTCGAAACTGTTATTAAGATAAAACGCGTTAACTCTAATAAAAATCAATTTTTACGGAACGTCGCAGAAACACAGCAGAAAACAGGTTCAAAGAAAAAACTTACCTATACCCCGTTTGAAATAAGATTAGACATTTAAACAAACCTTTTTTACAGTCCGTTCAACCGATTTTGTCTTCTATTGCGTAGGCATAAGGATGGCATTAAAAGCAAAAAAAGTGGTTACAAACCAACTGTTTACTGCAGCTGCCATTTGTCGTGCCACCAACGCAGTAGAAGTTAAAATCGGTTGAACGGACTGTAAAAAAGGTTTAGTTAAATGTCTAATCTTATTTCAAATGG
This sequence comes from Agrochola lychnidis, assembly GCA_963680765.1. Lineage (NCBI taxonomy): Eukaryota > Metazoa > Arthropoda > Insecta > Lepidoptera > Noctuidae > Agrochola > Agrochola lychnidis. The sequence continues at coordinate 13,264,174 of OY796869.1, read as the reverse complement.
AGTATAAGTATTAGCAAATTGTATTAGCGAATATGATTGCTAATAAGCGTGCTTCTACGGAGGTTAAAAAAACACTTTTTGAAGCCTTCTGTTCCTCATTTTACACCTGTGGCCTGTGGATACATTTTACGCAGAGATCGTACAGTGCCCTTCGCCTGCAGTACAATAATACTTTCAGGGTGTTAATGGGGCTGCCTCGCTTCTGTAGTGCATCAGAGATGTTTGCGGAATTGCGTGTTGATTGATTTTATGCATTAATGCGTAAAAGATGTGCGTCCTTGATGCGCAGAGTGCGAGGCAGTTATAACAGCATCCTGGAAGTTATTGCTGACAGGCTGGACTGCTGTATTGTAAGTCGTTGCTCCAGTATCTCAGCTGGAATGCTGAAGCAGTGACTGTTCTGTTGTGTGTGTTTGTGTAAATTGTTGTTGTAATTGTATCACTAACATAGTTGTAAGTTTATTTTATTGTTACTAACATTGTATGAGTCTCATAGTTACTCTTAATAAATAATTTAATTAATTAGGTTTCTTAGTAAAAAGTAATTGTTGAAATCATTGACATGATACCGGAAAAGGAAATGCCCATTTGATAAGGAGGTTTTGGCCAAGTGACGCCCATGAAAGAAACAACTTATAGGCATTAGGGTTAACATTATAGATAAAGAAACAAACACTATTTTTTACATAGAACTCGGTGGGTCTTTTATAAATTAAAGGTTAATAAAAAATATATTAATAGTTTTGGTATGATCCATTCTGCAATTATAGTTCTTATTTGTATGTCTCTTGTGCCTGTTTTGCGTTGGTATAGATGATGAAAGTGCTTTCTTAATACAGATTGACCACAGTTTACACAATCATATTTGTCGATGCCCAACATTTCGTTCTTGTGGTGCAGAAGGCTGTTGTGCATTCCTTGCCAATGTCCAACATTGGTCACACATCAGACTATTATCTGAAACATAATTGCATACTGTCATAAAAATAATATATACCTATTAGCATGCTGTAGCATCAAAAGGTCTTTATGTACATTGAATGACATCGGTCTTTGATACTATTTTTGATGATCATACAATTCATTACTTATGTCACATAAAATATGTGGCAATGTTTTGAGACAAAACAAACTTCAAATATTTATTCCTATGGTTTCCGTGACACTAACCAACCGAATTATTCAATTCAAACCTAACGTAAAGTAGCTATGCAGTAAAAGTTGCTGAGTATGTACCTTGTATGTTCATAAAGTAACTTACTTGTTGTAGAGTAATCCATTGTTGAAATATAAACCGAACTTCCACATTGCTTAAGGTAAATCTCTTAAGTCTTCGTGTATCCACGCCACAGTTGACACAGAGATGGCTCTGTGGTAAGCTGGTAAGTTTGTGTAATTCAGGTTCCATATTCGTGTCAGGTCCTTGGCGAGAAACAGGTACGGTATCCATTGGTAAGCTGGTGTCGTCGTGGGAGGCGGGTACAGAATCCAATGTAAAGCCAAGGTCGTCATCGGGAGTGGTTACAGGGTCCATAATCGTAATCAAAGTAGTCGGAAAATAAAATAGAAATACGTAGTCGAAAAAATACAGCACCAAACAAAATGTCAAATACTAATGTCAATTATGTCAATCAGTTGCCAATTACGATTATTATTGACGAAGGGATGCGATATGACATCGATTTTTCGAAAAATCTATATTAAAAAACAAACTGGAAATACGGAATCGGTTCAATGGATCGTATTTAAAATGAAATAACATTTTTTTGTCCCTAAAGAAAATAACAAAAGAGGTTACAACTGACGCTAACGAGACGCTAGGACAGTTACATAGACCAGATGCTGCACAGCCTAAATGGAGCTTCTTGGCTGGTTGGCCTCGGCATGAATTTGGACAAGACAAAAGTCATGTATGTACAATTCGTATTATTTTGCCAAATGTAGTCCACATCAAAGGATCGCTTCTCGAAGTTGTGAAGGAGTACGTCTACTTAGGGCAACTCATCCAGCTCGGTAGGCACAACTTTGAGAAAGAAGCCGACAGAAAAGATCCAGCTAGTTTGGGCAGCGTTTAGAAAACTTCGTCAAGTCTTGTCGTTGCCAATGGCGCAGTGTTTGAAGACTAGGGTCTTTTTTTTTTTTTTTGCTTACATTTACTACGATCTGCATCGTTTTGCCTACATCTTCGTTCAACTTTCTGGCTTATCCTAATAACAAATGGCTAATCTAGATATTATTAATGATGAATTAGACGCGCTTCATATTTCTAAATCGTTCAAGTGTCAACCTGAGTGTTGCGCGCAGTTTATAAAAGACCCGACAAAGGGTTTAAAAGTACTACATCTTAACATACGAAGCATTTGTAAAAAATTTGATGAAGTTTCGGTGCTTATGCGACTATTGGGTTTCCAGACCGACGTCCTCGTTCTCTCCGAATGTTGGTTACGGAAACTTTCACACTTGCCGACCTTGGATGGCTTCACGTCATACTACACCAAAAACTCATACAACCAAAATGACGGGTGTGCTATCTACGTTAAATCTTCCCTTAATGCTGACGTTAAGGAACCACATTTTGTTGACGCAAACTGCCTTATTTGTCGCATAGAGGATGTTACAATAGTTGCTATTTATCGCCCTCCTTCTTTTAAAAACATTACAAATTTTATTGACAGCCTCGATAACGTACTCAAATTAACAACTCCTTCCGATTCCGTGATCCTGATCGGTGATATTAACATTGATATTAAGACTGACAACATTGATAGTCACTCAGATGAGTATTTAACCTGTCCTGCCTCTAACGGACTTCTCCCAGCTCATCAATTTCCGACACGTCTCACAAACTGTTTAGACCACATTTTACTTAAAACAAATAAATCCGCTATGACTTTCGTTATTGAATCATCTATAACAGATCACGAACCGCTGCTTTTGTTTCTACAAGCCAGGAATGCCAACTCAGATGTGACCCGCACTAGATCAAAAATAAACTATGATGCCGCTATAGAGAATATCAAAACTCATGACTGGTCTCCAGTGCTGTCTGTCTCGGATCCTAATGATGCTGCAGATGCGTTAATAGGTAATCTCTCCTCTATTGTCCTAAAGCACACCCAGGAACAAATTGTTCCAAGAAGAGAACGTAATCTGAACCCCTGGATTACTCCGGGCCTACTCCGCTGTACGACACCGTGACCGCATGCATGTCAAACTCAAAAAGTCGGATGATAATTTAATATTAAAAATCACTTACACTCGCTACCGCAATTTCTGTAACTCCCTGCTGAGAAAACTTAAACGCTCGTATGAAAAAGAACAGTTTCGTAATTCAAAAAATAATATTAAAGCTACTTGGAATGTCATTAAGAGAGTCTCAGATCTTCAAACTCAATCTTGTCCCTCTTTTGACCTGTTACATTTATTTGATAATCCTAAATCCTCGCTTAATCATGTCAACAACTTTTTTGCTAATGTAGGCAGTAGGTTGGCGTCGAAATTTAAATCACCCTCAATAGTGTCCAATTCTGTGTCGAATTCAAATTCCTGTAGCTCAATGGCCCTCTTCGAGGTAACCGAAGACGATGTTTGCTCCATTATTTTGGGTCTTAGGTCTGATTGTGCTACTGGGTTGGACTGTATACCGACTAAAATAATAAAAGCCTCGAGATGCGTTTTAGTTCCGGTTATTACACATATCTGTAATTTGTCTATAATGGCAGGTGTCTTTCCAACGGCGTTCAAAAAAGCAGTAGTTCACCCCATTCATAAATCTGGTCGCAGAGATGACGTCAACAACTATCGTCCAATCTCGATTCTAACAGCGATGTCAAAGATCCTTGAACGAATACTGAATAAGAACCTGACCAGTTTTCTCAACGCAAACAACATCTTAGCGAATAACCAATATGGTTTCAGAAATGGAGTTAGTACCGAAGACGCTGTCATGGATTTGTCTAGTCACGTGGCTAGATCGCTTGATAGAAAACACAAGTGCCTGGGAATTTTCCTTGATTTGTCAAAGGCATTCGACACCGTTTCTGCCCAAGCCTTATTGAGTAAAATGGAAAGCATCGGTATACGTGGACACCCATTGAAAATCTTTGCAGATTATCTCAGCAATCGTACCCAAATAGTGAAAATCGGCCCTCACGAAAGTGATGAGCTTTCAATCACATACGGCGTCCCACAAGGCAGCATTCTGGGGCCTACTCTCTTTCTCATTTATATTAATGAACTCTGCAAACTGCCTCTAAATAACTGTAAGATATTTACGTACACGGATGACACTGCCCTTGTTGTAGATGGTGATGACTGGCCCCAGACATACCAAAACGCCGAGGCTGCGCTGTCCGCTGTAATGAAATGTTTGGCCGACAACTTGCTCACCTTAAATGTTGATAAATCGGTATATGTTCCATTTTCCATTCGGTCCAATCTGTGTCCCTCAAACTCCTTTACCATAAAAGCGCATGCTTGCGGATCCTTAACACAGTGTAGCTGCCTCTTCCTCGCCAAATCCACTTGTGTAAGGTATCTAGGAGTACTCATCGATCTCAACTGGCACCCCCATATAGCCAAAGTCACATCCCGCATACGTAAGCTAATATATGTTTTCAAAAAGTTACGAAACTCTGCTGATAAGGATACGCTAAAATTAGTATATTTTGCCCTATGCCGGTCTGTCCTAATGTACTGCTTGCCCGTCTGGGGTGGTGCCACCCAAAATGCTTTTATCCGCCTTGAGAGAGCCCAGAGAGCTGTCCTTAAGGTAATGCTCTCTCTTCCACGTAGGTATCCCACTGTGCAGCTCTATTCCGACTGCAAGGTACTCACAGTCAGGCAACTTTATGTGCTCCTGTCGACCCTACGCAAACACTCTGCCCGTCCTCCAAAGGAACCGACTGGCAGGCTTAAGCATAATGTTTTTCCCCATGAACGCCATAGAACTGCCTTTGCCAAACGCCAATTCTACGTTAATAGCATTAATATGTACAACCTCCTAAATAAAAAGTTTAAAATTTATTCATGCCCTAAATATAAATGCAAAAACTTACTTAGAGATTATCTCCAAACACTGAGTTATGATGACACTGAGGATCTTCTGCTGGGTAATTTACAATGATAAGGTACTATACATATAAATATAAGTTTAAATCTAACCTTATGCGAATGTGTACCGGTTACACCACTTTCTTTTTAACTTCACACACCCTACACCTACACACCACATACGCACTCACACACATCCTACACTTACTCACTACACACACACACATGCACTCGGACCCTACATTTATTCACCTCACCACACAGCTAAACGTTTTTCATTTCATTATGTGTTTTCTTTTCATAGATTATATCCTGTTTTTCTTTTTCACCATTTGCTTTTTGTTGTAACGTCCCGTTTTATTATATTGTGGCTTTGTCTCGTTTGTTACGGAGAATCACTGACTTCTAAGATACAGGCACATACACCTAGTTTAGGAGTCAGGGTATTTAAATTATTGTGACCTAGTTATAAGCCTTATAATATGCTCTTAGTTCTATGGTTCTTGTACTGTGATGGCTTTTGGTGAAATAAAGAATTTATTTATTTATTTAACCAGTGCGTCCTGCCCGTTACGACATACGGTGCCGAAACGTGGACACTGACAGTCGGGCTAGTCCATAAATTCAAGGTTGCTCAGTACGCTATGGAGCGGGCTATGCTCGAGGTTTCTTTGAAGGTTAAGATCAGAAATGAAGTTAACCGGAGTTACCGACATATCCTGCAGAGTAAGCAAGCTGAAGTGACAGTGGGCTGGTCATATTCGTCGAAGGACTGATGGCCAGTGGAGCAGACGAGTCCTAGAGTGGAGACTGCGTGTCGGTAAGCATAGTGTGGGACGCCCCTCAGCTAGATGGACCAACGGCCTTAAAAGTTGACTGGGACAAACTGGATGCGGAAGGCGGAGAAAGGGTGTTGTGGCGCAGCCTGGGAGAGGCCTATGTCCAGAAGTGGACTCCGATAGGCCAAGTTGATTGTAACAGCTACATAATAAAAAAACGATTTTCAAAAAATCTATTTTTGGTAACCGGTTTTGAGTGTTTCGATTTTTTTCAATAAAAGTTGCCATCCCTACTTTGACAGGATTGACCAACAATCGGAAGTGTTAGATAAAGAAATAAACGATTGAGTGTCTTGATTAAATCGGCTTTTAATTCCGGAGGTTTTGTTACAAATAAGTAATAGCAATATTTTAGTTACTAAATGGGTATTTTTTTTGTATTTCCCACATTGCTAGGCAAACCATGGCCAAGAATGGGCGTTTCCCTTTCAATTGTCGTAAAGGACATTGTATTCCCTGTCCTTTACGACATTTGAAATTTCCAGTGTCGATATATATTACTTTTCGAAATTATTAGTTGAAATAGTTTGAGCCGGTCAAAAGTAGTTTTGACAGTTTTTTGGTACATTCATGACAGCTGCAGTGCTATGTTCCAATAGCAAGCATGTGCATGCATTCGGTAAGACGAGTGTTCCATCAGGCGTTCTAGACTAGACCAGGGGGCCTACCACCAGCTCATAAAGCAGTATTATTTTAATATTACTTCAGTGTGGGAAAGAGATGAAGCTCTACATGACGTATAGCTCCATCTCTTTCTCCCACTGAAGTAATATTAAAATAATACTGCTTTTGAGCTGGTGATAGGCCCCCTGAGCGTTTACCGGAATCCGAATTCAAAATCTAAAGATCGAAATCGAAAATTTTTTAAATTCAGTCCTAGTATACTAAATAGCGCAATGACTACTTTGAACCAACATTCCTCAGATTTAGATCAGAAACAATAAGCAAACATTATTCGCGAATTATATGATTCAATTTAATTAGTTTATTAATTGGACGAAGAATGCTCGAAACCATGGTGAATTAGTATCAAGCCTCAGTACGAAATAATGACGATGATTTTGAAAAATATGACATGTTTCAACTCTCGTTGCAGGTTACAAGAAGTATTCAAAGGCACAGACAGGGATGTCACTAAGGACGACCTACCTAAGATGGTATACATGGATGCTGTCATCAAGGAGACATTAAGACTGTACCCGACTGGGCCGGTGGGACTCAGATATGTAGATAAGGATGTCCAGCTGAGTAAGTTTAACAAATAACCATAATTATTTGATTTGATTGAAATAACTCATCGTCAGAGGCAGTGGGGACATTACTCGCAGAACGAATGGCTGATGGGGCCAAAAGGAGTGGCAAACACGTATCGTTGGTACCTAGGCCTCCCACAAGGTACACCGAAAACTTGGTGAAGGTCGTAGATACGATGACTCCAGAAGCATAGGACTGCTTGATGTGGCGAGATTTCGGGGAAGCCTATATCCAGCAATGGACGTCTTTCGGCTGATGTCATAATGAAAACTCATCAATGTCCTCTCTCGTCTCGCCTGTCCTTACAGGGTCCACATTCTAGCCATATAATCTTTCACACAATTCACCTACTCTTTCCTTCGTCTTCCTCTACTCTTAAAGTACATCATATAATATAACAGTGGGGGCATCTACATCGCCACATGCGAACTACATATCAGAGAACTGACGTCACACGAAATCCTGACGTCACAAAAAAATCCTACATCGCGCAAATAAAGTTTACCGCGCGAGCGACATATTGCTTCATTTGCCGACTTCAACCGTTGAGCAGTTGCCCGCCAGACACGAGACCCGTCTGGTCGGAGGATCCTCCCTTTTCAATAGAGGATGAGTGAACTTTACACCCTGTTCCTTCATACCTCTAAATAACCATCCACATTCATACCATGCTTGGTACCTAACTTAATAGAGCAGTATGTAAACCATTGCTATATGCAAATGTTTAGGCGTTACGTTGTTCTTTGACTTTGTGACCGACAAAAATATCTTGCGAAAATGCTACATTTGCAATTACACCCTCATTTAATTACCAACTTTACAGAAATTCGAACTTCACCAAGTGTTTGAGCAGATCTAGGAACAATAGAACAGTGTTGCAAGTTGCAACTACTTTTTTAAACATTGTTGTGAGTGTGCTGAGAGTGAGTGGGTGTGAGTGTGTGAGTGAGTAGTCGAGTATTTTACATCACTCTGACGATCGCTTGTATTAGGACACGTGGTTAAAAGTTAATACGCACACAATTAAAATAAATATTGGCACTGTAGTGGAAAGAATAATATTTTTACGTGTGGGTATACCAACCCCTTTGTTCGAGTTTGAATTTGACGTGTCATTCGTTATTACCAACCCGCATTGGGCTCGCGTGGTGGAGTACCGTTACGGCCCACTCCCTATCACAGAGAAGAGGCCTATGTCCAAGCAGTGAGAACTTTATAGCGGGATTAATGATTACGCTTGTGCTTAAGAATGTTTATTCTTAAAGTGAGCAACGTCGCAAAATAGCTGTGAAATATTTCGCTGTTATGATTAATTTGGCAATATTACTGTATGGAAATTGGAAATATTAAATATGGCTAACTAATAAAATAAAATATTGATTATTATGAAATGCAATAAAATATCGTAACACCGAATATTTAGATTTAGATGTAAAAAAAGTATTTGGAAACTTTCCAAATGCCTTTTTTTACACCTAAAACGGTTACAACATCAAATTTAGTGTTATATTGCAATTCATTATTAATATTCTAGTTCACTAGTTTGCGATATTTCATATTTCCATACAGTAATATTGCCAAATTAATCAAAACAGGTAAATATTTGACAGCTATTTGCGACGTTGCCAACTTTTAGAATGTTGTGTTCCACCTAAGCCACCAACTTTCAAAAATGTTAATTTTTACTTTTGTGCAACCTCTCACAATCTCAACCACCAATTTCAGAGAACTACACAATGCGTGCGGGCAGTCAATGCGCCCTAATGATCTACGGGATCCACTACCACGACAGTTGGGGCCCTGACGTCAGAGAATTCAGACCGGAGCGATGGCTGGACCCCAACAACCTGCCCAATCAAAACATGTTCGCTGGATTCAGTATAGGAAAGAGGGCCTGCATGGGTATGTCTATTTTGAATATGTTTTTCGAAAGAGCCTGATTGACTGGCGAGACATAAGCTTTTGGAGTCTGGGGTTGAAACGCACTTGGAAGAATTAGATTGTAGGTACAAATTCCATCAAAACTTTTTGAAATACACCAGGTGGCCTACCACCAGCTCATAAAGCAGTATTGTTTTAATATTACTTCAGTGTTGGAAAGAGATGAAGCTCTACAGGACGTATAGCTCCATCTCTTTCTCCCACTGAAGTAATATTAAAATAATACTGCTTTTGAGCTGGTGGTAGGCCCCCTGATGTACACTGATGGCTTTTCTAGGACAGTGTTCAATAGGCTCTGAAATATTTATTGTCTTTAGCATTGTATCGTTTCTAATGACCTTTTGGCCTTCTCATGTTCATAGGTTATGTTCAACTCCCAAGTTATAGGGGCGAGTCTATTGCCATCAACTGGGCACAAACCCAAAGTCACCCATGCTACTGAGAAATTAAATTAATGATGGAAAATCACTAACACTTTTCCCTACCTAGGAATCGAATCCAAGAACATAACCAATTCCTGTTAGTATTAAATACATTATAATTATATTTATATGGTGATTTAGTGACGTCATGGGGGTGATTCTACCTGTCATACTAAACAACTTTCGCTATGGAACACATACATGAATAAGATTCGTAAAAAAACATACGAGTATAGAAAAATTGTCTGATTTTTTTTTCACGAATCGGATATGAGTTTCATGGTGAAAGTTGTTTAGTATGACGAGTAGAATCACCCCCTTGACAGATGCAGGTATCTAAAACGCCACCCTGTATAGGTACTTCTTCTGTACATCTGATTTCACTGAACTCTTCCTGTACCGATTTTGACCACATTTTTGTGTGGGTTTGAATGGGTCCTTGGATAGTTTATATTCACAATTAGACCCGATAGGTGTCGTTGCGATTGAGTTCTAGGAAACAGGACAACGTTTGTCCGGTCAGCTAGTAGATTATAATATTAAATTAATCAAGTGCACACATCTCGAAACAAACTAGAAAACGACCTCTTGACAGTAATACCCTGTACCTTTTCTTCGCAGGAAGGACATTCGCGACACTATCAATGAAGACTACGTTATCACATGTACTCCGGAAGTTCAGAATCTCAGCAGACATCAATGAACTGAAGCTTAAAATAGACTTCTTACTGAAACCCGTCTCGGGATCTTTCGTCAGTTTAGAAAGGAGAAATTAGTTGTTAAGATTATATTATTATCAGTGTCGTCTATTCTGTTGGCGTTTCCAAGCAAGTCCTAAGGATCCGCGATCCATGGGAGGGGCAAGTTACTACCAGCGTCGTAATTACGGACTGTCAAAAGAAAACCTAACTTATACCAGACGGAGTGCAAATATTTATACTCTTGCATCCTCCATTCTCTTTAAGAGTCCATATACCTCAGCTCAAATTCACTCTTTATCTCACTCGCACACTACTGCTCGTGGACTGAGTGAGAGCAGGACTAAACGGTGGAGAGAAGGCTCCAAGGCGCCGATAGTTTAGGTAATTCCTTTTCACAGTGAAAATAATGATTATTAAAAATAATAAAAACATAGTTTGGTTATATTCTAATTTGAAGAATTTTTTGAATACTAGCGGTTTATTGTTTCGTTTGAATTTTATGGAATCGTGTTATCGTCAAATATATTGCTTAACATTATTCCTCAACTTTAACATATAGGTCTTTATTTCACATTTAATGCTGCAGTATTTTCGATATATAGGCTCATGCTAAAAAAATTAGGTATTGCTAAAGACGTCCCTGATCTTTTGCTTTGTATGTAGATTGTAGTGTAAATTTTATCATACAGGTATTTTTTGTGACATGTTGTTCGCGACGATGCGTCACCAATAACTTTTATAAAATCAGCAATTTTAACGTAGCTTAAGTATATTGGACATAGTCTCTTCTATTAATGTTTAGTAATAAAATAATATATATAGTGTAGAATCGATGATGCGCGCGCCAATGCGCCATCAGAAATGAGTTTTTTTTCTTTTTTTTTCGATATGGCATCTCACAGCTGGTTCCTGAAACCGTGGCTGTTTAACCGGTCAATCCTGTGGTTGCCTTAAGCTACTACACTCAAAGCCTCCAGCCAGGGCATACATAAACTTAGGATGAAGGCTCGCTAAGGGCACCCCCTGTGGGGTACGAGCCTCGGCTTAGGGCGTTATCCGGAGGGAGGACATCAAAAGATGGGACGGGCTGGATCAAAAGATTTTGATCATTATTATTAAACGGGGAATTTAAAGCTACGTGCACAGCTGCAACAACTGCTGGCACCTCGTTTTCGAGCAAGGGTCGGGGGGGAATATTATTTACTCGAGGGCGCGGCGGTCGAGATCGCAAAGGACCTCGGCGGCGAGGTCGGAATGACGGGAGGCATCTGTATTTGTACAGTGTACTTGTTTCCCTATTGCTCTCCTGGAGGTGGGTTATGGGGTCATCGGGGTCTACGAGGATATGCTTGGACGGCGAACATGACTGATTCTACTCGGGACATAACTGGCCGCCTCGACAACCAGAGGGTTGCGATGTTTGGCCGCGGACTCAAAGAAACGCTTGGAAAGGCGTTTTAGAAATTGGTGGATTGTGGGAATCTTTAGGTCGAGGTGGAGTGCCTCGTTCCTAACGAACCAGGGGGAACCTGTAGCCCTACGGAGGAATCTATTTTGGACTGTTTGCATCCTATGGATATGACGGGGTTTTGCATGAGCAAAGACGGCACCCGCATAGGTCATAATTGGTCGAATGCACGCCGTGTAAACGCGCAATTTGCACCGAAGTGACAATTTGCTACGTGCATTCACCAGGTAAAAGAGTCTACCGAGAGCGAAAGCGGCTCGCGAACGAACCATCTTTATGTGCTCTGCGAAGGTCAAATGATGGTCTAGAACAACACCGAGATATTTAGCTCGCTTCTCCCAGGGGATCGGCTTGCCGAACATGGTGATTGGTCCCGGGAGGGGGTTTCTAAGCCTTGTACGCGGTTTTGTAAAGAGAACCGCTTGGTTTTTATCTGGGTTTACTTCTATCCGCCACTTTGTAAACCATGCGGCCAGTCTATTGACTGCGCGTTGGAGATTGAGGCGAATTATGTCGGGGGATCTAGATTTGAAGTAGATGGCAGTGTCGTCTGCGAACAGACCCAACTGCGACCTACCGCAACCTTTAGGGATATCGCTTGTGTATAGCGTGAATATGAGGGGGGACACCACAGAGCCCTGGGGGACACCTGCGCGGATGGGACGGGGAGTGGATAACGCTCCTTCGATACGATAACGGAAGACGCGATTCGATAAAAAGTCTCGTAAGATGAGCACGAGACGATCCGGCACACCGAGTTGGTACAGCTTGTATGATAAGCCGTTGTGCCAGACTTTATCGAACACTTTCGCTACGTCGAAGAATACTGCACCAGTCATAGAACTGCGTTGGAAACCAGCGCTTATGAATTCTACGATGCGATGGGCCTGATGCACGCTAGAGTGCTCAGTTCGAAAGCCGAACTGTTCGTTGGGGATGAGGCCCTTGGTCTCGGCGAAATCTCTGAGACGCTTATAAATAAGCCTCTCATAGATTTTTCCGAGAACCTTGAGCAAACTAATGGGACGGTAGCTAGAGGCCTCGGTTTTGGGTTTGCCGGGCTTAGGGATACCGATAACCGTGGCTTCTTTCCACGTCTGGGGGAAGGCACCATTGAAGATGGTGGTCAAAAGCATTATTAGGTGGGCAGGGAATAGTTGGATCACCCTATTGGTGATACCATCTGAACTGGGGGCTGAGTTTTATTAAGAGCAAATTCCTATTTACGTAAAAACACGTAGTTTTTGCACACTTTTTGCACACAATTTGCACACACTATGTCCCACCTATATATAGGAAAATTTCATGTCGCAATACTGCAAAATAAAACAATATATAGTTCGGGCAATCGCTATACGAACTCAAATATGTATAAATTATAGCTATTTGATAATGCTATCTAGCTAATAAAGCATAATCAAAATGACAATTTTGATGAAAGTCGTGAACTCGACCATTGTACGCTCGAGGCGTACAATGGTCGAGTAGTAGGTAGGTAAAATAGTTTTAAAGTAAAATCTTTTGATGCATCCAGGTCACCTAGACCGAGATCTAGCCCTGGACCTAACTTCCTGAAATCTAGCCCTTCAGGATACCTACCTAATCGAGTCTAAATGACGTGAAGCGGATTTCGTAAAATAAAGGCTACCCCACCTGTATTCAGAGGCTCCTAGCGGGCTGAAAAATCTAGGTACTAAAATTAAAATACTAGATTTTTCTAGGGGAATAGACTAGCTTGAGGTTTCTTTTAGAATGGTAAAGATCGGTTCAGTACTTTACCCGTAAAATCACTTGCAAACAATTTAATATTTAATTAATCGCATAAATCCCGTTACAACTGAAATATCTTTTCAGCAGGAATAGTTAGAATCATGAAAGAAACCTCACTAGAAAGGCCAAAATTTTACAAATCCCGTGGTATATAACACACCATGTAAAACTATGTAAATAAGGGTGTTTAGATGTAAAGAATATAGAAACTTAAGTTATTTTTATAAATAAAGTTCGTAAAACAGGAGGCGATTCGCGGGTCTCTGTAAGGTAAAGGTTATAAATACTTAAGCGCGCCACCTGCCAACTTTGTAGTCATCGATATGGAAACTAATTCCACCTAAATAGTAATATAGTAGTCCTGAGGAGTCCTGAAATCGCTTCCTGACTACTTATGAAGACTTATCAGTAACATGGTCTTTTATTCCCCCCGTCAAAAACCCGTGTTCCTTCAAGGAATTTCGCAGTGAGTATTGAAGACATCTGAACTTCGAAGATAGCCTGAACTATTGGTGCAGGACGTCAGCGCCGCTTGGACTGGGATAGCCTTACAACCTTCCCGTTTTCGAGTCCGGCGATCACGCCCGTCCGGTACACATGTATTTTAATTTTAAACTGAGTTATTTTTAGAACAGACCACATTCGAACACTTAAAGTTATTATTAATTTGATAGTAACGGTCTATTAATGTTGTTATTTTTGATCTTTAACTAAAATATTATGATTGTTTGAGAAAGGAGAAATGAAAGCCAAGCCACCAACTTTTGCACCTGTATTTTATGCAATTTTTTTTTATATATATTTTCTTAATATTCATCTATTTCATTATTTACATATAAATTATATTTTTAAATATTAGAATAAAATAATATAAAAACATTTAAAAATAGTAGCCCACCGGTATCGGGAGCAGGGTCCAAGCTACCGGCAGTCAGGGCTCCAGAGAGAGGAACCTCCTAAAGATGCGAGCCGTGTCCAGGAGTACCGCTTTCTGAATCAAGCCCTTAATCCAGCTGCACAACGAGAGCCTCCTTAGGTGTTGGTCGAGGCTCTTGGCAATTAAGCCATTGGCTGATACGACTATCGGCACAAATATTCATCTATTATTATTAATATTCATCTTAATATTCATCTATTCTTAATATTCTTTATATTCTCAATTAAGATTCTTAATTTGAGAATTTAAAACATTTAAAAATTAACAGACCAATTCTAGTTTATTACTTAATTAAGTATCTACCTAATATTTGAAATATAGTTTAAATAAATCTAATCTCTAAACAAATTGATGTCAAAGTTATGGTAAATACACCCATTTTTGAGGGGTTTCAAAAGTTGAAGACTTAGGTACCGGACTGAGTTGACTTAGGTATCGGACTGAGTTGACTTAGGTACCGGACAGAGTTAACTTAGTTACCTACGTACCCAATAGAGAGTGCTTCCCCTGTATTTTAAAGTTAAAATCAATTGAAAGCCATGTTCCCGGTCGACGAGGTTCACCGTATGCACCGCTCTAGAGGCGGTGAGTCATATGATCATGATCCTCGTCATTTGCCCGCCCGTTGAGGGCCACAACTCGATCTTCCAACTCAAATCCCTGTGCAACCTCCTCACAGGGTTTGAAATAGAAAAGCCTCACAAAAGTGGCATTGTCGGACAATGCCACCGTTGCCAGCTATACGGCCATTCCCAGCGGAATTGCCATGCTACACCCAGGTGCGTAAAGTGCCTGGGCGAGCATGGCACTTCCGACTGCTCCCGCCCCAAAGACCGTACCCTCTGTACCGTACCTCCCAGCTGCGTGTTATGCGGCAAAGAGGGTCACCCGGCTAACTACCGGGGTTGCTCTAAAGCCCCTAAGGCATCTTCTCCCAAGCTGGGGAAGCGCTCCGGCGCCCGCCAGCAAAGGGAAACTCCCCAATCCTCTTATAGGATTCCCTCCGCCCTTATGCCCCAACGACTAAGCCCTCAGAGGCCTAGTCACTGGAACTATCTCCACCACCAACAGTCTTTCCCTGCCTTGGTGCCCTCTTACGGTCACTTCCCACCCCCGCCCCCCCCTCTCCTCCCCCACCCTAGGGACCCCCGTTTCCGTGGCACCGCGCCACCCGCGCCTCCCGTGCACTCTGTGCCCCCCGCGCCCGCCGAGCCCCCCGCTGAACCCGCGCCTGCTTCTCAAGCTTTGCGTCCCCCGACTGCCGGTCCCGTGACCGCGCAGCAGCCAGGTGTTGTCTCATTCAACATCATCACCTCGACTTACGCGTCATTTGTCTCCCCGCGCGCAAGGGAAATGGCAAATCTTATCCTCGCCGCCCAAGGCGATATCATCAGGATCCAATCCATTTATAATGCGTATCCGGATATTACGCAAGCCCTAGATTCCCTCGCCAAAACCCCTAAATCCATCAATGGATAACGAGGCCTTAGCTAGATTCAAACCCCGATCCCTAATAATAGGTTATTTTAACGCCAACGGTTTAAAATCCCAATGGGAAGAGATAGGGCTCTTCCTCCGCGATCACCAAATAGACGTTCTCTTAATACAAGAGACCTTCCTAAAGCCTTGCAATCATGACCCGTCACTTGCCAATTACCGGATAGTTCGCAATGACAGGTCGCGTTGTCACAAGGGTGGCACCCTGATCTATTATAGAAAGCAGCTTCACTGTATCCCACTAGACCCTCCTCCCCTCTCGGTGTTAGAAGCTTGCCGGACGATGTGCGTGCATTACTGACTAAGAAGAACGCGGCCATACGTGCCTACGATAGCTTTCCCTATCACGCCAACAAAGCCCATATGCGCTATTTACAGAGATCTGTAAAGACACGTGTAGCGGAGCTGCGGGACGCGAGCTGGGGAAAGTTACTCGGCGAACTAGAGCCCACCCATCAGGCCTTCTGGGAGCCCTGAGTTTCCTCCCGTCCCGATAAATCCATTGCATACGACGATGCCGAAAAGGTTGAATGCCTCGCAGACAGCCTCGAGGCCCAATGCACTCCCAGTTCCCTACCAGTAGACCAAGCTCACCTATTAATGGTCGACGCTAAAGTCGAACGTAGAGCCTCCCTCCCTCCCGTTGATGACCCTGATTGTCCACTGCCCCCCGTTCTCCCGGACGAGGTGCACGACATCATCAAAGGTCTTAAAGCCCGTAAAGCCCCCGGTTCAGATGGTATCACCAATAGGGTGATCCAACTATTCCCTGCCCACCTAATAATGCTTTTGACCACCATCTTCAATGGTGCCTTAAGCAACAATATCTTCCCCCAGACGTGGAAAGAAGCCACAGTTATCGGTATCCCTAAGCCCGGCAAACCAAAAACCGAGGCCTCTAGCTACCGTCCCATCAGTTTGCTCAAGGTTCTCGGAAAAATCTATGAGAGGCTTATTTATAAACGTCTCAGAGATTTCGCTGAGACCAAGGGCCTCATCCCCAACGAACAGTTCGGCTTTCGAACTGAGCACTCTAGCGTGCATCAGGCCCACCGCATCGTAGAATTCATAAGCGCTGGTTTCCAACGCGGTTCTTTGACCGGTGCAGTATTCTTCGACGTAGCGAAAGCTGTCGATAAAGTCTGGCACAACGGCTTATTATACAAGCTGTACCAACTCGGTGTGCCAGATCGTCTCGTGCTCATCTTACGAGACTTTTTGTCGAATCGCGTCTTCCGTTATCGTATCGAAGGAGCGTTATCCACTCCCCGTCCCATCCGCGCAGGTGTCCCCCAGGGCTCTGTGGTGTCCCCCCTCATATTCACGCTATACACAAGCGATATCCCTAAAGGTTGCGGTAGGTCGAAGTTGGGTCTGTTCGCAGACGACACTGCCATCTACTTCAAATCTAGATCCCCTGTCATTATTTGCCTCAATCTCCAATGCACAGTCAATAGACTGACCGCATGGTTTACAAAGTGGCAAATAGAAGTAAACCCTGATAAAAACCAAGCGGTTCTCTTTACGAAACCGCGTACAAGGCTTAGAAACCCCCTCCCCCGACCAATCACCATGTTCGGCAAGCCGATCCCCTGGGAGAAGCGAGCTAAATATCTCGGTGTTGTTCTAGACCATCATTTGACCTTCGCAGAGCACATAAAGATAGTTCGTTCGCGAGCCGCTCTCGCTCTCGGTAGACTCTTTTACCTGGTGAATGCACGTAGCAAATTGTCACTTAGGTGCAAATTGCGCGTTTACACGGCGTACATTCGACCAATCATGACCTATGCGGGTGCCGTCTTTGCTCATGCAAAACCGCGTCATATCCATAGGATGCAAACAGTCCAAAATAGATTCCTCCGTAGGGCCACAGGTTCCCCCTGGTTCGTTAGGAACGAGGCACTCCACCTCGACCTAAAGATTCCCACAATCCACCAATTTCTAAAACGCCTTTGCAAGCGTTTCTTTGAGTCCACGGCCAAACATCGCAACCCTCTGGTTGTCGAGGCCGCCAGTTATGTCCCGAGTAGAATCAGTCATGTTCGCCGTCCAAGACATATCCTCGTAGACCCCGATGACCCCATAACCCTCCTCCAGGAGAGCAATAGGGAAACAAGTACAGTGTACAAATACAGACGCCTCCCGTCATTCCGACCTCGCCGCCGAGGTCCTTTGTGATCTCGACCGCCGCGCCCCCGAGTAAATAATACTCCCCCCCGACCCTTGCTCGAAAACGAGATGCCAGCAGTTGTTGCAGCTGTGCACGTAGCTTTAAATTCCCCGTCTAATAATAATGATCAAAACCCTTTGATCCAGCCCGTCCCATCTTTTGATGTCCTCCCTCCGGATAACGCCCTAAGCCGAGGCTCGTACCCCACAGGGGGTGCCCTTAGCGAGCGTTCATCCTAAGCTTTTTAGCTTAGTTTATGTATGCCCTGGCTGGAGGCTTTGAGTGTAGTAGCTTAAGGCAAAAAAAAAAAAGCCATGCATTTCCGTTGTTTTCGTACTTTTGCATCTTATAGTGATCTTCTGAATAGGTATACTTAACTTAACCCGTGGGGGACCTCTATTTGCTGTGTCTTCTAGTCGTACGAACTGCAGCATTACACTGCATTATCAACCTTTTTTACGCGAACATAGGCCGTCTTATTTTTTCCTTTTTCATTTTGACACCAATTCAAAATTTTTGCAATGGCAGAGAAATATTGAATTTTTTCTTGGTTGACAACCGTCAGTCGTCAGCAGAGCGTAGAGCTGAGAATTTATAGTAATCTGATTATGTTCCGCTGTGTGTGAAATTCCTACGGCTTGATTGTGGCCATTCTAGGGAGCAGTCGGGGATATTGTCCCCTGATACCCAATTCTTGATTTATATTTATCCAGATACAAAAGGCCGATTTTCGGCCCCACCCTCTGGGCCAGAGCCGGACTGCCGGTCCCACTCCTCACCAGGGTCCCCGGCGTCCGCGTTCGGTCAGCGATCCAGGCTGAGTTAGCGGTCCAGGCGAGGCGTCCCTGACACGATTACCGAACGTGCTTAGCCGGGCGTCGGAACGGCGAACGGCTTTAAGCTGTCCTCTGCGAAAAGCCACCCTCCAGCGGACGTAGTTTTTTTTGGTTTCCGTGGATTTCTAATTCGTAGATTTAGTATACACTATTTAACTGTTTGTACCAAATCCGGGAATTAGTTTCCTCTTGACTACTCTTAGACTATCGTTTTTCAAAATTCAAAAAAAATACTTCCTCTAGTATGTATAACTTCATGGCTTTAACCTCACACACTCATTTTTAAACCAATTTACCTTCAGAAGGACATGAGTTACGTGTTACGTTTATCTTAAAACCTTAAAATCTTAATCTTCTTAATTCATAGATTTAGTATACGCTATTTAACCGTTTGTACCAAATCCGGGAATTAGTTTCTTCGTGACTTCTTTCGATACGCGTGCTTACCCATTGCGACGGCTCGGTGTTTGACGAATAGCTATTGGTCGGGAAATCCGCGTCGTATCGCCTAACGCCTAAATTACGTTTGTCGATGGGCCCAAGGCTCCCCTAACTTTGGCTACTTAATTCCCTAATTCTAATTCTTCCGTAGCGACATCATAACAAGCTAACGGCTACCCACTGTTTTTATTTTTTATCTTTGTTACCGTGTTTCTTTTTTTGTCTACCTATTGAATATACAGTGTTGTTTTACCGCAGTCATACCTTTCATTTCTTATCCTTACAACGCCCTGGGTTCGATTCCCGCGTGGCGTTGGACTAGTGGCAAGAAGACTTAATATTTTTTGCTACAGAACGCAGGCTTACGAGCATTCCTACGTCGCCTTACGGGTCCATATAACAATCTCTTTCAAAATATTGACATCTTTGCTAAACTGATAAATTTAGAGGCCTTGTTCGGAAAACTATTTTGGAAATTGCTCCGTAATATTTAAATCTTATGCTGTAATTTTTATAATTTCTTGCTTTTGGTTTTCATTTTTTGCATGCCTTTTTAATTACACACTATACACTAACACTAAATTATAGATTGTTTTGTAATACTAACACAATATGGATCACTGCTGTCCGAAAAAAATGAATTTTAATTTAATTATCACATTACGTAATTTTATTGTACATATCAAATTGTAAGCGCACATCGCATTAATTTTTTAACTTGTTTTTGTAACTTGTAATGTGTAACTGTTTATTTCCCCAAATAAATAAAATAAAATCAATTAAAATTCCATAATATCAGTTATTTGCCTACTTAAAAAAAATCCTTATTTGAAAAAAAAACGATGTTCCTTACTATAAAAACTTTCTCAATTACGACGAATTCGCACTGTTACGGGACAGACAGCGACATGTCCAGGAGACTTGTTACAATAAACACAGCAGGAAACGAAACGCAGTCTGAAAAAAGATAAAAAAAAAAATTGGACCTATATAAAGACCATGCGCGGAGGTTCGAATTACCCAAAAATGGTATCTCACAACAACGTTAAATACTCGGAAGGACAGGAAAGCGAGGCTTTCAATGACTTTTTCCACGATGTTTTTGGAGAACCTTCTGACTGTGACCTTGTTAGTTCATTGAACGAGGAAGAAAAAGATCATTGTTCTGACATTATATCAAAACAATTTATGTCGTTGACCATGGAGAAGTCATTGAATGCTTTAAGCGTCGATAAGGGTACTGATTGCGATGGAATTCCTTCAGTATTTTGGAAGAATTGCGCAAGCACCTCCAATTAGTTTTATTTTTAGAAGGCACTTTCCCAAATTAATGGAAGAAAGCATTAAAGTTCCAATACATAAAAAGGGCTCGCGAATAATAATAGGAAATTACAGAGAAATTTCGATACTGAATACAATAGGCAAAGTCTTTTCTATCCAAACATCCTCAGAGGCATTTCTTACAAACAGCACGGTTTCTTGAAAAGACGCTCGACTATGTCGAATTTCGCTAGTTTTTAAAATTTTGTCCTTGAGAATACAAATAGAGGTGGGCAGGTTGACGTGGTCTACACGGATTTCGAAAAAGCTTTTGACCGCGTGGATCATGTCATCCTGCTCAACAAGCTATGCAGACTGGGCAGACGCGGCGATCTATAACGATGGGTCCAATCATATTTATTTAAAAGATCACAAGCTGTAGTAATAGGAGGATACCGTTCTAACTTTTTTTAAATCCCTAACGGTGTTCCGCAGGGTTCCCATTGGAGACCTCTATTTTACAACACATATTTATTTGATTTTACTGATTCTTTTAAACACTCTGAACACTTAATGTGCGCTGATGACAAAAAATATTTTATAAAATAAGAACACTCGATGACTGTGGTGCTCTTCAAGAGGACCTTAATAACTTAAATATATTATTACTTAAAAAAATAAGATCACAGTAAACGTCACAAAGTGTCAATATACTAGTTATACACGTAAAAAGAACCCTATTTCTTACTCATAAAACTTTAATTCTTTATTTGTCATTAATAAAGTCAAGATAGTTCGGGATTTAGGAGTTATGTTTGATAATAAATTTATGTCCAGGCAAATCACTGTCCATACCAAGGTTGCCAAAAAAAAAAACTAACAATAATCGATTTATAGAACCTTTATTCTAATCTAAAAAAAATATGTTATAATACTAGGAAAGTTTTTGATTGTTTTATTTTGAAACAATGTAAATGAGTATAATCTTCTCATACAGTATTTATTGGTATTCGTTTTGCAGACAAACACTTTTTTTTGTTACCACAGTTGATTATCTAATCGATTACAGACTGAAACTGATGTTCTATTTCCGTGCTGGTATCACTGCGTCAAACAAATGGCTATGCTTTTTAACTGGTGGGTACAGTTTAAATACTCTTTATTTCGACTTTTTGTACGTTTACCTGGCTACTACGTGATGCGCAAAAATATTTCTTTCAGAATTAATAATACTGTTTAGTAAATATATTTTTTACTGGGCATCTTGTCCACGCTTAGCCGAAACTGGTGATTCCCTTTTTTTATTAACCTTCTTAACTATCGCCTCCGTAAACCTCTGATGGCTTATGAAAATAGCTATCGAATATAGGTCTGCTAACACTGAATGAAAGGCGCAAAGTTATGGATATGTGTTTGCTTTACGATTGCCCAGAGCTGGTCGCACAGGTAACTTTTAACACTCCCCTACGGCACACTCATCACACTACGATGCTACACGTGCGTCGGCACTCGACTCCAAAAATTGTGTATTGACCCGTATTGCTCGAATTTATAGCACAGATTTCTCTCAAATCGATATATTTAACTGTAATAAGCCTATATTAAAAAATATATAATAAAAACCATAAACGAAGGCAAAGGACTAACTATTAATATCTTAATTTTTCTCTTTTTTTTCCCTTTAAAATTTAAACTTAACTATAAATAGTACCTAAAATTGCACTTTTTGAATTTATATATTTCTAAGTAGTCCGTTTGCATGTTTTATACTTATCCTAGTTATACAGGGAAACCTATTATTAGCCATACAATACTGTAACATACTATTAAGTATCGCTGTTGGTTGCCTAAATAAAGAAAATAATAATAAAAACAAAAAAAAAATTGGAAAATCCAAAACTGCACACCTCATAACGCACATTCAAATATAGTTCGAACGTCACATAAGATAAAAAAAACACCAGCAAATTGCGCGTCAAGCTTTGCACCAGCAAACTCGCACACCGTTGGTTCCGTATCTTGAAATAAAAAGTGTTGTTCTTTTTTCATTACCAATAAAAGTATTGTTCTTTTTAAAGTGAAACTTTTATTACATCGTCTCAAACTTTTTGGTCTGTGTGTTGCATGTCGCGTGACGGTCGCGGAGTAGGGATAAAGTGAAAGGCGCTCGTCATAGCAGCCAAGGCCAATATGGCGGCGCCTAAAGAAGTTTCACTTTTACCGTGGTTTCATAAAACCACACAATCCTTTTTTTTTTTCATTTCAACGTAATTTTTTTTGAGACAGCTGATTTATTTTTGTTTTTACTGATTTCTAAAAACACTATATTAGCTAGAAGAATTATTATCGTTTAATTTTTCGCTTTGCAAAACTTCAGAGATAAGGCAAATGCCCGGGTCCGGGGAGGATGGTATTCTTAGATATTTTACATGCCGAAAAGTATACGACGACTGTATAGTGTGTAGATACAACTTTTTTTTAGTTTTTTTTGAAAATGTGTTTTGTTATGATACGTACTTAACTTAGTTAGATAGTTAATTTTTAAAGTGGGTCCACTTTAAAATGTCGAATTTCTAATTATAATAAAAACTAGCTTCTGCCCGCGACTTCGTTCGCATGGAAATCGTAAGACATCACAATATACTACAATAATAGCCACATTTTTATAAAACTTCCCTGTATACTACGTTTGTAGTTTTATTCTCAGCAGCCAAAATATACAGAGAGTCAGGAATGGTGACTCGGGAGCAAGCGACGTAACAGTTGTCCGTGTGAGAAGCAGCTTATCCTGAGGTCGACACCCGCAGCCTTCAGCCTTCAGTGTCGGCCCCTGTAACTTGTTGATCGCAAAGCATACACTCCCAGAGAACTGCACGCGCTTTAACTGGTAATTATGGGGAATTTGTAATTTATACGCGCTATAAACACTGTCTCACCATCGCCACAACCTGTTAGAATTTCCACCTCGATGACGTTTCTCTGCAAAGACGACTTTGAGCTGGTTTCCGTTACACAGATATACAACCGGAAGTCCACTTGCCATTTGTGAATTGAGAAATTCTACGGAGTGATATTTGACATCATCTTCCTCCACATCAGTATTAATGGAGGTGTATATCACTTCACTCCCTTCAATTTGTGAGAGAATACTGTGGTTGATCGCTGCAGCTTGATCATCTTCGGAGTTAAAACGGAAACACGCATAAGAATTCTCTTGGTACGGTATTTGACTGATATCCCCGTATATCAGACGAATAAGATCTTCTAAAGTGGGATCGACTCTACCAAGAGTCCCTGATAGAGTGCTTTCACCAACTTTTAGAAAAACATCGGAGAATTCTTGAGCATTTGAATTACCGCCAAGCCGAGGTCGTATGATGATGGTCAAGCGCAGTTTATGAACTCTCGACCATAGAGTCGACCTTTTCAACGAAGTATTCACTTTTTTTGTCAAAACTGTGACACCACCCATCATATCTTGGTTTCTGCGGATGTCCTGCAGGGTTCTGTTTACAGTTTCCACTGCTTTCCTTTTTGCCATAATACATTCATCCCATACGACGAAGCGCAATCCCCTAAGCACACATCCCTTGTTACTGTTGCGTGACACACCACAAACAGGCGTTTCGTTGCTCTCTAAATCGATGGGAAACTTAAACATGACGTGCGCTGTTTTGCCACCAGGAAGTAGTGTGGCAGCGATTCCAAAAGATCCACACACATACATATTTTAAAATCGCTAGGACAAATCTGCTATCAAAATCTGTAAAAGAAACATTTTATTCCTACAGTCTTTTGCTCTAAAATGATCAGAATACAACTTTGAATGTTTTGTGACTGTAAAGTACTTGTAGCTTAGTAGTTTCCCATAGCTTACGAAGTTTTCCATTTTTTGTGAATTAATACGTTCTATGAACGTTATATAAAAAATCCAAAAAAAAAAATCGTTTTACAAAGAGTTTAAAAAAAACAGATGTAAATCGAACTTACTACCCCGGGCGGCCTACCACCAGCTCATAAAGCAGTATTATTTTAATGTTACTTCAGTGGGAAAAAGAGATGGAGCTATACATCCTGTAGAGCTTCATCTCTTTCCCACACTGAAGTAAACTAAAGTAATATTAAAATAATACTGCTTTTGAGCTGGTGGTAGGCCATCAGGACTTCAAATCATTCGTCCAACTGCTTACTTATTCGCTTTGTTGAAAGTTAGCTAAAATAGCCGTTCCTATATAAAAGGTAGCGTGATGATAATCATTTAAAAAGTTAAATCGGTAACTACCTATCTACAATATCCTAACCTTTTGGCGCGTCCTTTTACAATTTGCAGAGAAAAATACGACCATGATGTAATATTGCTCATCCCCCATAGCAAATAGCGTGATAGTTTATGCCCTACAGTTGGTATAGACAAACATTCTAAAATCTTTATTTTCCGCATAAGAATCGATCTCAGACCTCGTAGCAATAACTTTTTTTTAAAAAAAAATAACTTCGCTACGATTTTATTATATCTATAGATATAGGTACATAATCAAAAAAAAATAATAATCGTATAACAAAATGTGAAAAAAAAGAATAAAAACCGTAGGTGGGAATCGAACTTACAACCCCATGTTTGCAAAGCAACCGCCCAACCGCTGAGCTAATTGCTTTGTTGAAACTCGTCTAAAATAGCCGTTCCTATATATTTCATGATTGACTGCTTAGTTCCATAAAGGTATAGCGTGATGATAATAATTTAAAAAGTTAAATCGATAACCATCTACAATATCCTAAAATTTTGGCGCGTTTTTTTCCAAAAATACGAACATAATATAATATTGCTCGTCCCCCATAGTAAATAGCGTGATAGTTTGTACCCTATAGTTTGACCAGACTTATAGGGAACACCTATGCAAAATTTTAACAGAATCTATCCGGTAGAATTTGCGTCATGCTAGAACATAAAAATACAACATAATGTAATATTGCTCGTCCCCCATAGTAAATAGCGTGATAGTTTAAATCCTATAGTTTGACCAGACACACAGGGAATATCTATGCAAAATTTTAACAGAATCTGTCCGGTAGAATTTGCGCCATGCTGGAACATACATACAGACAAACAGACAAACAGACAAAAATTCTAAAAAAATATTTTCGGCATTAGAATCGATCCTAGACCTCGTAGCAATTAATTTTTTTCAAAAATATTCAATGTACAGTTTTGACTTCGCTACGATTTTATTATATGTATAGATACTGCTTTTGAGCTGGTGGTAGGCCCTCAGGACTTCAAATCATTCGTCCAACCGCTTACTTATTCGCTTTGTTGAAAGTTAGCTAAAATAGCCGTTCCTATATAAAAGGTAGCGTGATGATAATCATTTAAAAAGTTAAATCGGTAACTACCTACCTACAATATCCCAACCTTTTGGCGCGTCCTTTTACAATTTGCAGAGAAAAATACGAACATGATGTAATATTGCTCATCCCCCATAGCAAATAGCGTGATAGTTTATGCCCTACGGTTGGTACAGACAAACATTCTAAAAACTTTATTTTCCGCATAAGAATCGATCCCAGACCTCTTAGCAATAACTTTCTTTAAAAAAAATTGACTTCGTTACGATTTTATTATATCTATAGATTATAGGTAGATTACCAAAAAAAATAATAATCGTATAACAAAATGTGAAAAAAAAAGAAAAAAAACCGTAGGTGGGAATCGAACTTACAACCCCATGTTTGCAAAGCAACCGCCCAACCGCTGAGCTAATTGCTTTGTTGAAACTTGTCTAAAATAGCTGTTCCTATATATTTTTTGATTGACTGCTTAGTTCCATAAAGGTATAGCGTGATGATAATCATTTAAAAAGTTAAATCGATAACCATCTACAATATCCTAAAATTTTGGCGCGTTTTTTCCCAAAAATACGAACATAATATAATATTGCTCGTCCCCCATAGTAAATAGCGTGATAGTTTATACCCTATAGTTTGACCAGACTTATAGGGAACACCTATGCAAAATTTTAACAGAATCTATCCGGTAGAATTTGCGTCATGCTAGAACATAAAAATACAACATAATGTAATATTGCTCGTCCCCCATAGTAAATAGCGTGATAGTTTATACCCTATAGTTTGACCAGACACACAGGGAATATCTATGCAAAATTTTAACAGAATCTGTCCGGTAGAATTTGCGCGATGCTGGAACATACATACAGACAAACAGACAAAAATTCTAAAAAAAATATTTTCGGCATTAGAATCGATCCTAGACCTCGTAGCAATTACTTTTTTTCAAAAATATTCAATGTACAGTTTTGACTTCGCTACGATTTTATTATATGTATAGATAGACGTCTTTCATTTTAAAGTCTATTGCATAAGTATTTGCTAAATATGGAGTTCAGACAGATTGACAAAGACGCAATGTAATGTGGTCTATGATCAGCAGAGGAACGACCTTCACCCATATGTTTAATGAATGAAAAGTATTTATATAAAATTTAGTAAGTTTAAAAAATATATCGCGAGTGGGTTGGCAAAAAATATCCTGGCCAGACTATAATAAAAAATAAATAAAAAAAAAACTATTTTTCAAAAAACCGGCCAAGTGCGAGTCGGACTCGCGCACGAAGAGTTCCGTACATCTTTTTATATATAATTCTTCTGTGAGTGTGTATGTCACTGAACTCCTCCTAAACGGCTGGACCGATTTTGATGAAATTTTTGGTGTGTGTTTGAATGAGTCCCTAGGTGGTTTAGATTCACAATTGGACCCGGTAGGTGGCGCTGCGATCGAGTTATAGGAAACAGGACAACGTCTGTTCGGTCAGCTATCTTTATATATATAATTCTTCTGTGAGTGTGTATGTCATTGAACTTCTCTCAAACGACTGGACCGATTTTGATGAAATTTTTTGTGTGTGTTCAAGGGGATCTGGGAATGGTTTAGATTCACAATCGGACCCGATAGGTGGCGGTATTCGGTCAGGACAACGTCTGTCAGGTCCGCTAGTTATCTATAAAAACGGCAAAAAATCATTTCTGTTGTATTGGAGCCCCTTAAATGTTTATTTTATTCTGTTTATTTAGTATTTGTTGTTATAGCGGCAACAGAAAATACATCATCTGTGAAAATTTCAACTGTCGTAACTATCACGGTTGTCACCAGGCTGTATCTCATAGATACAGCCTGGTGACAGACGGACGGACAGCGGAGTCTTAGTAATAGGGTCCCATTTTACCCTTTGGCCCATTTTTCCCATTTAACCCTAAATAAACCCTAAATAAAATAATAATAATTCATTTTGGTACGGAACTCCAAAGGCCGAAAGGTGTTAAATCGGCATAATAATAATAAAACTAGCAGTACTGTACGACTACACTCATGAATTTCGCAATTCTAATTTACACTTTTAATTTTGTAACTTTTCCCATCATCTAAGTTCCAGCCAGACAGACTTTTCTATCTAAGTAATTTCACCGTCGTTTTAAAAACTAACTGGATTTTTGCCATATACCTAAGTACCCCGTGAACACTCGAT
Source organism: Agrochola lychnidis (assembly GCA_963680765.1). Classification (NCBI taxonomy): domain Eukaryota; kingdom Metazoa; phylum Arthropoda; class Insecta; order Lepidoptera; family Noctuidae; genus Agrochola; species Agrochola lychnidis. Next base: position 13,236,045 of record OY796869.1, on the reverse strand, counting down.
AAGTAAGTGGGCATACTGCGCACAATGCCCTCTTGTATCAGAATATACTTATTTAGGGACTATTATTTTAGTGTGTGTGTGTGTCAAGCTACTACAATCTGTCAAATTTATTTAATAGATTTTCAACTTTATCACTGAAGTTTAAGGTTCAAAGTTGATTGGGAAAATTTGACAGTTTCGGGTAGCTTGATGTGCTGGCGTCTGTACATACTGTAGACACACCTCTGCCTAACCCTTCGGGTAATACAGGCGTTTTGTTATGTTACATGAAAACAGAAATACACACAACATAACATCACGCCTTGTTTCCCCGAAGGGTTGGGCAGAGGTGACCCTGTAGCAGGTACACCCACATTTCCCCAGTTATGTTTAAGTCCCATGTAATAGGGGGCGAGCCTATTGCCATCTACCGGGCACAAATACAGATTCCGAGTTGCTACTGAGAAATTTCAGATATAAAAACCCAATTACACTTTGCCCGACCCGGGAATCGAACCCAGGACCTCATGCTCAGCAGTAGCGCTTGCGACCACTAGACCAAACAGAAATCTTTTTTAACCGACTTCCAAAAGGAGGAGGTTCTCAATTCGATTGTATGTTGTTTTTTTTTTTTTTTGTATGTTTGTTACGCGATTACTCCGTCAATTATGAATTGATTTTGATAATTCTTTTTTTGTTTGGTAGATCATACTTCAGAGGTGGTCCCATATAAATTTTATTAACTTTGCTTGGGTAGTTTTTGAGTTAGCTTCAATAATACGTATTTTTTCGTCACTTAGTATGTGGATGATATGATAACTTCCTGTCACTGTTATTTACATAGCAGGTATTGGTATTCGAATTTGTGTGGGGTAGGTGTATCACAACTAAAAAGTGAAAAATAAAAACTTTTTACAAAAAAAAAACAACCGACTTCAAAAAAACACTACAAAGTGAAAAATAACTTTAATTTCGGAAGTCGGTGACAAAGAACGAAAATTCAAAACCAAAGACACCGACTTCCGAAATTAAAGTTATTTTTCACTTTGTAGTGTTTTTTTGAAGTCGGTTGTTTTTTTTTTTTTTGTAAAAAGTTTTTATTGTAAAATAGTTTTGATATAACAGGTATGTCACTATAGGTACCAACGTAGCGCGTCCGAACAAACAAACCGCTCATTTTATAGGTAAGTGCCTTACACAAATAATATATCGAAGGTTATGCAGTTTCAATATATAAATAATTAAAGCTCCACTTCGCTTCTTAGTCAACACGTTACAGTCATCCAGATATCTACAGGATGATCGGTCTTATATTATTCTGCGTTCTAACGTGCCTATACGCAATTTGGGCATGGATGGTGTATGTGAAGGGCGGGCAACACAAGCTACCCCCGATGTACCCGGGACTGTTGCCCATTGTGGGACATATGCATGTACCGATCGGTGATGGTTTAAGTAAGTATTCTTGTTTTAAATATTTTTATTAACACTATTTTCTTTTTTGTAATTTCTTCCCGGCCAGTATCTTTCGTGATGGTTAAAATTTTTAGAAAGATTTTCTTATAAAGATGGATGGATTGTGTGAGCCTTGTGAGAAATGATATGAATGAAAAAGTGAATGATATCGTGACGGCTGACAGGTGACAATGGAAGAAGAAAGCGTTTTGCGCCTACCCCAATTAACATGGGACACACGGCTACACATCAAGCTGTACATTTCCAGTATAAGCTGACCTCGCATTGTACGGAAATCTTATACGATGCGAGATCAGCTTAGAAATGTATAGCTTGATGTGTAGCCGTGTGGACAAGGGCAGCAATACGATGATGGTTCTCATTTTCTTCAAGAATTCGAAATCTGAACATTAGCTTTCAGTACCTCAGCTCCGCTGAGCTTGTTGTTGCAAGTAGGACTGCTGATCATGGGTTTCTGGATTCGATACCTAGGTAGTAGTACCCCGGACAATATTTTGTGATTGCAATGGGCTCGCCCCCTACTAAATGGGACTTATAAACATAACTGGCGAAGTGAGGGTCTTATTCTTCGAGAAAAAGTGCCCAAAAAGGCCGGCAGCATTGCCACGTTGAATGGCAATGCTGATCCTTTTGGCCAAAAAATTGTTTTAATATTTCAAATATGATTTAGAATTATTGGACTGTGTGAAAAAGAAATTGCCAACAAAATATACGTCAATATTTATTTTAATTTTGTTTGTTTTTGCTACCTATATTATTATTATTATACAATTTTTAAAGCGTTTAATAAATAATCAAACAAACAATAACACGCACAGCGCCTTTAACACGGCTCTTTGGGCCCTCTCCAATTTCAGCATTGTGGTCTTAGGAGCACCACCCCAGACGGAAACACAATATGATAGGAGTGATTGACAGAGGGCAAGGTAGACCCTTTTAACAATCTGAGCATCTGCCAAATGACGAAGAGTCTTAAAGACGAATATTAGTTTTCTAACCCTTGCTGTCAGTAGATCTATGTGGGCTGAGAAGTTCAGATTGTCATCAAGAGTCACCCAAGGTATTTGATTGTGGGGATACGTGTGAATTTAGGGCAAAAGCAAGCTGCGGTGCCTGGGCAGGCGCTTGAGTGAGCGATAAGGGAATATAAGTTCGGTGGCTGTGTGGATTAGCGTAAGGTAAAGCAGATTATTTTTGTTTTATCCGTATTAAGGGTAAGTTGATTGCTATTAAGCCAATTCAAAACATGATCCAGTTCCCTCTGCGCCTCGTCAAAACCTTCATGCCAGATATTACCAGTAAAGGTGAGTGCAGTGTCATCAGCAAAGCCCGTGATTTTTCCATTTTGCAGAAGTAGATTACACAGCTGATTTACGTACACCAAAACAAGTGTGGGACCGACCACACTTCCCTGAGGAACGCCAAAAGTAACGGGAAGCTCCCCACTCAGGTAACTACCAATTTTTACGCACCGAGTCCTATTACTTAGGTAGTCTGCAAAAATTTGGAGCGGAAGGCCACGTATTCCCAGTTCCTCCAGTTTCAATACTAGGTTGGGAATAGAAACCGTGTCGAAAGCTATTTTTAGATCTAAGAAAACGGTCACTACCTTCTTTTTTGCACCAATATTTTTGACAATGTGACCCTTTAAATTTAGAACAGCATCATTAGTTGACTTATTTCGTCGGAACCCAAACGGGTTGGGAGATAACAGCTTTTTTTCCTCAAGGTATTTAATGAGTCTCTTGTCTATAATACGTTCTAGAATTTTAGATATTGAAGGTAGGATAGCAATGGGACGGTAGTTATTAACACAGTTTCTATTCCCTCCCTTATGTTTAGGATGTACAATAGCTTTTTTCAAGTACAAGGGGAATACACCGGTGCTGAGGCAAAGATTAAATAAGTACGTGTAGGGGAACAAGCAACGTTTTATAACGTTTTAGAAACTTAGTAGTGATGCTGTCCCATCCAATAGCAGCATTAGTTTTCAGAGACAGTGCTTCGACTTCACTCTCATCAGTGTCAACCATCACAAACGAGTGTAGTGGCGCAGATGTGGAATTAGTGGCATGGAGCGGGTCTTGGATATTACTATGGTGAGTAAAAGCACTCGCAAAATTTCTGCCTATGTCGACAAAAAACTTTTAATGGAGTCTACCGATTGTTGGGGAGAAGCAGAAGGAACAAGTATGTCAGAAGTAGGATTTTTTTAACCTTCCGTTGTGACCCTCTTTATAATTTGCCAAACCTTTTTGTTATCATTGGCAGCCTCACTCAAGTCCGCCCCGTCGTATTCCCTCCTAAGATTTTTAATAATTTTAGTACAGTAGTTCCTATATCTTTTATAGGTTATTTTTAGTATAAAATTATCTGTTAATAACTTCAGTTTTTTATGCATTGCATCTCTGTTACGCATGCAGCAAAGCATGCCAGTAGTCATCCATGGTTTAAGCAAACGTTTGTGATTTGTGAGTCTAACTATGGTTGTGTGAGAATGCATAATATTGACAATGGTGTTGACAAAATAATTAGTGGCTTGATCAGCATCACCATATTCATAGATCGGTTGGAAATCCATGCTATTCATTTCAGAGTCCAAAGAGTTGTAATTGACTCTTGAAATTGTTTTAGCGTATTCAGTTGTTTACTTTGTCTGAGACAAAGCAAGACTGACTTATGGTCTGTCACACAAGAGTCAATTACTACTGTGAGCGCTAGTGAGTTCATCTTAAGCATGACATGGTCCAGACAAGCGGACTCGCGAGTAGGGTAAGTGTTAGCAGGAAGAAGACCATGAATTGCTATCAAGTTGAGATAGACCGAAATGCGTTTAGGGCTTGGGGTAGTGCTGATGTCAAGGTTACACCTCCAAGAATAGCTATATTTTTATAAGATGAGAGATTAATTAAAAGTGAATTTAAAGATTGTAAGAAGTTACTGATTTCTAATGTAGAGGGTGACCGTTAAATACATAATATAAAGGCCTTCTCTGTGCCGATCGTTAATACGAGGCAACTTGCATCGATAAAATCAGGTTCCTGCTGACATTTTTAATATACAAGATGACTCCATCATTCTGATTTTTTTAGTTGTGTAGTGTAGTAGTGCGAGTAATTTTCGATCGACGGAATAGTATAGTTAGATTTTAGCCAACACTCCGTCAACACAATAACATCAAAGCCATTGTTGATTCTACATAGAAGTGTCAGAAAAGAATCAAAGTTTGCGTTAACTGACCGAATATTTTGGGTTATAATCTTAAACTGCTTAGCAAACTCATTAATATAGGAGAAACATTCTTTAGGTTCCATTATAACAAAGTAAACACTGACAATTGATCAATAAGATCGTTTAAATCGCGTATGTTATCCACTTAAATAATTAAATAATGGTAAGACACTAATGAAATAGAAACCGAGTTAGAATGGGTTTTAGCGCCGTGTGTTACACTCTACTTTTCACGACGATTGCGAGAAAATAAAATAATCCAATACAGTATTAAATAGTTTATTCATTAAAAGAAATATACAATTTGTTCAATCTGAATCTTTTTATCCCGGTATGCGGTAGTAACAAGTTAGTTTTACATAAGAATAAAGACTTTTTCGTTTTTGTAGGCTCGTTAGTTACAGACAAAAATAACTTTTTCCCCTAGAGCAAAACTACGATATTTTTTCCCCGCTCTGGTTCGCTACAATGACGGACTTTTTGAGCAAGAGGAGTGTAAAAGTATTTTTAACCGACTTCCAAAAGGAGGAGGTTCTCAATTCGATTGTATGTTGTTTTTTTTTTGTATGTTTGTTACGCGATTACTCCGTCAATTATGAATTGATTTTGATAATTCTTTTTTTGTTTGGTAGATCATACTTCAGAGATGGTCCCATATAAATTTTATTAACTTTGCTCGGGTGGTTTTTGAGTTAGCTTCAATAATACGTATTTTTTCGTCACTTAGTATGTGGATGATATGATAACTTTCTGTCACTGTTATTTACATAGCAGGTATTGGTATTCGAATTTATGTGGGGTAGGTGTATCACAACTGAAAAGTGAAAAATAAAAACTTTTTACAAAAAAAAAACAACCGACTTCAAAAAAACACTACAAAGTGAAAAATAACTTTAATTTCGGAAGTCGGTGATAAAGAACGAAAATTCAAAACCAAAGACACCGACTTCCGAAATTAAAGTTATTTTTCACTTTGTAGTGTTTTTTTGAAGTCGGTTTTTTTTTTTTTGTAAAAAGTTTTTCTTGATTCCGCTCACTGCCGCACAATACCTAAATCTGCATGTGATTTTTATTTGTGTAAGTTTTAGAGAGTTAGTCGTTGAAATGCCATATAAATAAATCATGTGGTGGCCTCCATGGTTATCTCCTCAAAAATAAGTTATTCTCCTACCACCCATCTGATCACATTGACCGAATGAACCATTCCGTTCACTGTAAATCTTTCACTTCGTCGCTATTAAACCGAAAATGTAACCGGTATTACAAATAATATTTATTTTTATTAAATCTTAAGTAAATGCTTTGATTGGCTGTAGACTATTATCTTAAATCTAGTTTGAATAAATTAAGGATACTTAAAAATATGAATTATTTGGAGCATTTAAGTCGTTATCATCATTTCAACTTAATCGATCCATTAGATTCGAAGCAAATTAATGGCTGTGACAGACGGACAGACAGACAGACACACGAGTAATCCTATAAGGGTTCTGTTTTTTCCTTTTGAGGCACGGGACCCTAAATAACTTAATTGGTCTTGAACGCGCCGTTTGTCCGAAAGGGATACCGTGGCCCCTGGCAACATGGCAACTAAAGGAACACGGGTGGGTTTTAGTCATTAAGAGTCTGACATACCCTCCCGGTCCGCCCAGAGTCATCATCAGCCTATAAATGTTCCCACTGCTGGGACACAGGCCTCCACTCTGTGAGAGGGAGTGGGCCGTAATCCACCACGCGGGCCCAGTGCGGGTTGGTAGGTGTCACATGTCTTCGAATTTTCGGTTCTAGGTTTCCTCACGATGTTTTCCTTCACCGTTTTGAGAGCAGTGGTGATGAAATAATTTATACAAAGTAAAGCGCCTGTCTGGGTTCAAACCTACGACCTACAACTCGTAAGTCGCGGCCGTTACCACTGGGCCACCACTGCTCTCCGCTCAGAGTGGGAAAAGTTATTTGAAAATTTCCAAACCAAAAAAAAAGGTACCCATTCTAATAGGTATCGCTAAAATCACACCGCTTATATTCTACGTAAACATATCCTTAACAGCTGGTCAACGCGTGGAGGCCCACACTGCGGTACCGACGACGACGGAACGTAACTTAAAACCAGTCTGTGCGAGTGACGCCGATGAAGTTACGACACACATGAGTGTTGAGGCCCAGACCGCGGTTCCAAACACAACTGGTTTCCGTATGCCCGCTAGCAGCACATGAGTAAAAAAATGGAAAAAAGGATAAACATAAAGAGAGTGCAAAATTTATGGCTCCATCTCAGAATACCAGATTCTCAATATACCAGATTACTCATTTGAGTAGGGTTGGCACAAGAGGATAAAATTAAATTAACAAATCGTTAATCAGCTTACATGTTTTAATTTATAAACATAATTATTCAATCACTAAAAGGTCAGTAGGTGATCATATGGCATTAATTTTAAAAAATACTTTAATAGTCGTTATTTGTTCTTCAACGCGCCGTTTATGAGATACGTAGGTACGTCTTCAGTGCCACTAACTAAAAACCTCTAAACCATTTACGATCATTACCAAAACTTTGTTGCACCCGGGTTTAGTTTTCTTTAGATGTTGCAGTATGAGATATCTATATATATCTACCACTTTCAAAATAATATATTATAATCAAGTTACTACTTACCTAGTGGAGTCTCTGGGATAATTAAAAAAAAACAGTGGCACTCCGGGAGTGCCGACAGAACTGAAAACTTGAAAAAAATCGGCACCGCGGTAATCAACGCGTTGATGTCTTTTACTTCACGGTTTCGGTAAATTGCGTTACAGTGTCGCGAAATCAATGGTTTAGTCCCATCTCAAAAATGCCTAACGCACCTATACAAGTTATCACTTCAAAAAAACAGTGGCACTCCGGGGGTGCTGACAGAAGTGAAAACTTGAAAAAAAATTGGCACCGCAGAAATCACTGTGTTGATGTCTTTTACTCCACGCACCGCGGTAATAAACGCGTGGATGTCTTTTACTCCACAGTGTCGGTAACAAATTGCGAAATCAATGATGTAATCCTATCTCAAAAATGCTCAACACGCCTAAAGAAGTTTTCACTTCAAAAACAATTTCTATTACTCACGTAAGAGTAACCTATTAAAAGCGAAAACTACCAAACTCATACAACTAACAAAAAATATGGACGTCATTTAAAAGTGTTTGCGGAATACCTACCTAATTTATAAAATTAATTTATCATCATTCCCAAACAAAATTTTGTTAAGCCTACCTTAAAACGTATGCTGGGCATGCTGTAGCAAATTTTATTTATTTATTAAAAAACCAACTTATACTAACAGTTTGCACTACACATACAAGTTATAAGTCAATATTTATTATTATTTATTAGTAATTGTAATTACAGTGTATGTATTACAGTGTGGATCAAACTGAGCACCCAGATCGCGTACGGTTAAAACACGTTTCAGGGGCTCATTATTCATAGTGTTGAGGTTGTGTATGGGTTGTGTGGTTTTCGAGTAGGTCATGACCACGCATTTACTAATGTTTAGGTTGAGGTTGTTTATCGTGCTCCAATGTTGTCGATGTCGAGTTGAAGTGTGGCCGTATCACTAGAGTCAGCCACTGGAACAGCAACTTTGACATCATCAGCATACATTAAAACTGTGGAATGTTTTACATATGTGGGAAGATAGTTAACTACTATTAGAAAAAGAAGGGGTCCGAGGTTAGTGCCCTGCCCTATGCCAGAAGTGACCGAGTAGCGCTCCGAAATGGCATTTTTAACCGACTTCCAAAAGGAGGAGGTTCTCAATTCGACTGTATGTTGTTTTTTTTTTTTTGTATGTTTGTTACGCGATTACTCCGTCAATTATGAATTGATTTTGATGATTCTTTTTTTGTTTGGTAGATCATACTTCAGAGGTGGTCCCATATAAATTTTATTAACTTTACTTGGGTAGTTTTTGAGTTAGCTTCAATAATACGTATTTTTACCTCGCTTAGTATGTGGATGATATAATGATAACTTCCTGTCACTGTTATTTACATAGCAGGTAGTGGTATTCGAATTTGTGTGAGGTAGGTATCACAACTAAAAAGTGAAAAATAAAAACTTTTTACAAAAAAAAACAACCGACTTAAAAAAAAACACTACAAAGTGAAAAATAACTTTAATTTCGGAAGTCGGTGATAAAGAACGAAAATTCAAAACCAAAGACACCGACTTCCGAAATTAAAGTTATTTTTCACTTTGTAGTGTTTTTTTTGAAGTCGGTTGTTTTTTTTTTGTAAAAAGTTTTTTTGTATGTTACAAATTGCTTGCGGTCATGCAGATAGTTCGCGAAGAATTTAAGCAATGACACAGAGAAACCTGCTAATGCCAGTTTACTTAGAAGTATATCGTTATCAACCCGGTCAAAGGCCTCCTGGAAGTCAAAATACGCTACATCAATCTGCATTTTGTCGTTAGTAGTTTTGGCTAAGAGTGTAGTAATATTTAATAAATTAGACGTGGTTGAGCGATTTGGAAGGAATCCGTGTTGTTCTTCCGCGAACCAACGTTGCAGCTTATTAAATATTTTCTTATAGAATACCGATTCGAATACTTTGCCAAATATGGATAAAACAGCTATTGGCCTGTAATTTTTTATGTCACTTTTTGGGCCGCTTTTATGTACCGGTAGCACTTTAGATGTTTTCCACTCCGTTGTATATATGTTCGTCGTAATAGACAAGTTGAAAATAAACTGCAAAGGCAATTTGAAAATGTCGCAGCAGTCCTTAACCAAGTACTGTGGTATTCCATCTGGACCTTGAGTAGATTTTGGAGGAAGCCAAGCCATAGTACCACGAACTTCAGATTCCAACGTAATCAATATTAACCAGATGGGACATATTCATATTATTTATATTATTAGGAGAGGCATTCGCAGTAGCGATAGCATGCTCAGGATCTAATGATGGTAACTTTGATAGGAAAACACTACTAAAATATTTTGAAAACGCGTCTGCCACTTGCGCTGGCTACTTGTCACCAAAGGTAGCCTGCTCATTATTTTTCCTGTTACTTTTCACGTAGGCCCAGAAGGTTTTTTGGTCACATTTTATATTTGACTGAATACTTTTCTTTAACAAGCGCCTATAGTAGGTAAATAATGCATAATATAGTTGATTATTATTATTCTGTTTGTAGAGCTTGTAATAATAGGTTTTAGATTTGTTCAGTTCAATAGAAATAGACGTAAACCATTTCGGGTAATTCTGTCGCAATGTTTTTATCTTTAAACTATCAGAAAGTATCAAAAATAAAATTCACAGTAAATAATTGTCGAATCAATTAAAATTATTTTGAACAGCGAGTGCATTCCGAATTTAAATTCAAATATAGAAACAATTCAGCGCGAAATTCAATAAATGAGGTAAGTATCTATCCCCGTCCCGTCTGTTGACTCGTTTTATACATAATGTCCAAAAAACGATTAAATTAGAAAGTACAAATAATTATTATAAACAATGCTTATTGTATTTAATGCTTAAAACAATTTTATTTCAATTTCCAAGTATCGGATTCTGACATTCGACTTATTAATTAATCAGTACCCTAATTGCGTAACTTATTTTCGTAAACAATTTTGCCAAATTTGTTTCATTTTGACAGTTCAACAACATTCATTGCGTTATTTACGTTGTTGAGCAGTTTTTTTTTCCAACTTATGAAGCAATGGATTAGCAATCTGTTTCAAATCGAAACAAATTGCGATTGTGTTGTATTACGCAATTAGGGTACGGGTCATCAAAATTTTAAAAATAAAATCGTTTTGCATAATCGTTTTCGCACACCATTACAATTTAAAAAAAAAATGATCGGCAATTTTTAACACAAATTGAGTAGTGGTAATATATATTACGTGTTATTGGACCTGTGTTCGTATATTACGTTAAGATCTGGGCACTTTTTTAGTTAGTAATAATTTTTAATAATATTTGTCATATTTTAAATCATATCTACATGTGTATGAGTGATATTTGTGAAAAGTTAAAATGTAAACACACACGAATGGCGCGAAACTTCGTCTTTAGATACCAAAAAACTTCATTACCACTACATAAAATATTTAACTTGAAAAATGGATGAATTCATCAAATAAATAATTAAATGATGTACGTAGTACGTACATCATTTAATTATTTACTGCCCCTGTGGAGATTGGTTGTTCGACAGCTGCAGTAAACAGTTGGTTTGTAACCACTTTTTTTGCTTTTAATGCCATCCTTATGCCTACGGTATAGAAGTCAAAATCGGTTGAACGGACTGTAAAAAAGATTTGTTTAAATGTCTAATCTTATTTCAAACGGAGTATAGGTATGTTTTACTCATTTCAAAACGTGCAACGTAAACCATATAATTCTTTAATTACGAGCCCCTAATCAATAAAAATGTAAGGTAGTGGATAACATTTCAAATTGCTTAACCCATCGATTGGGGGGCCCCTATAGCTCGGGGGTCCCGTTTCATTAATACGGCTGATACGGCTGTAGCCGCCCCTCCACCTAACACTATTATAATAGGTAAAATAATAAAAATGTACGAAAATACAAAGCTTAAAGCCAGTTAAATTAAATTGCTAAATCATCGTATAAGTACAGTCATGAGCATAAATATGTACCTACACTTACGCAAAATTCAAACGCAATTTTCTCGTGATATAACAATTGCAACTTTGAGAAAAGACCAAAGGACATTGTCCACTTTGTATGGGATTTTTTTTAAATTTGGAATTTCTCGGTATTAATAGGCACTTTAAGCATAAATATAATACAGGTTTAATAGCTAATACCAGTAGGAAAGAGATTTTTGTAATAAGATTGTATCGTGATGCTTCTAAGACTTGTTTTAAAACTTGTTTTTTTTTTTAATAAAACCCATTTTTATTTATACATTTTGTTATTATTCTGACTCATAAAATAATAATATGTTGTCTAGGAACTGGGCAGATGGATATATTATAATCTTGGTACCTTGCAGAGCTTAAAACCAAATTATAGTCCACTTGAAGTGACAACTCTGACATTGACATAAACATTTTTTAAATAATCGTTTTAACCATTGATAAAAAAAAATCCTCGACCAACTCGATACTTTAAAATACTTTAGTTTTCCAAATAAATGGATAAAAATGTTTGAAATAATGTAAGTGATTACAAATAGCAGCTTTAATTGACTGTAAACTCTTGACTCTTATATGAATGAGGAGGAAGTAGTTGAACTTGAAAAATAACAATTAGCATCGATTTGTAAGTAATTATTTTAAATTATATGAATAGTTGGCATCACTATGAATTAATGAAGGTCCAGTACTGTCAAGGTGTCGAAGAATAAAACAATTTAGTACTTATTAAATACACTACTACAAAGACTCCATTTCAAACAGACTACAAAGTGAAAAATAACTTTAATTCCGATTTTCACTTTTTGGTGGGTTGGTTTGTAATTTATCTAAGTTACAATAGCCTAATGTCAACTGCTCATCAAAAATACCCAAATCACTATAGATGTGCCTATTACATTTGAAGAGTTCCCTCGATTTCTCCAAGATTCCATCATCAGATCGTGATGAAATGACAATGGGACCAACTTGAAAGTATAACCTTTCAAACAAAAAAGAATTTTTCAAATCGGTCTAGCCGTCTTAGAGTAATCGGGGAACATACACAAAAAAAATAAAAAAATCCGACGAACTGAGAACCTCCTCCTTTTTTTAGGTCGGTTAAAAAGTATAGAATAAATAAGCATTTAAAAACTAAACTTGATTTTTGATTAATTTGTTTCTTTTCGAGCATCGTGTCCACACGAAGCCGAATATAATAAGGCCGAATATATCGATACCGGAAATTTCAAATGTCATAAAGGACAGGGAATACAATGTCCTTTACGACAACTGAAATTTCCGGTATCGATATTATGGTTTCGAAAATACTAATTCGTAACACCATATTTCTATCAATACTTTAGGAGAAAATCGCTTTTGAATCTTGCACAAGTGTAATATTTTTATGCTTGTGACTGTACCTATATAGAAACATAGATTTGGCCTTCAAAAGGGTTAGCCGAATATTGAATATTTATCTCCGATTTCACGTGCGTCATACATAAGTGGCTTAAAAAAATTAACCGGCCATTATTTTCACACTAAATTTATAAATAGTTTTAATAATTCACGTGCTTCAACGTGATCTTTTTTAGGGATCCATACCAAAATATCAGGGCCCTATCAGAATACCAGCGCTGTGACATTTATTTTTAAATGTCGCAGCATCATGTTGAGATAGGAGCCTTTTGGCCTCGTACAGGACTTTCTGCTATAATTTTAATTTTAGTTTGTTTTTAATTGTTTTTTACTTGTTTTCATTGAATGTTTTATTTGAATTTGTGATTTCCTGTGCGAGTTAAAATAAATACTTTATCTTTCTTTCTAAAACAGTAAAAAAGAAGCCTTATGGTGCGACTTCGTCGTTCTGTCCCAGCTGCGTATTTCAGTAACTAGGTCCTAATGCTATCGGCTTATTTGGAGAAGGTATAAACAATGCTTGTCCACTTACGCACATAGCAAGTAAAAGAATTGAAAAAATATTGTTACTTTTTTTACAACTGAAATGGAAAAAGTATTAAAATTCAAATGAATTTTAAAGTTAGTTATGTATCATAAGTAGGTCAAGATCATAATTATGACAGGACATCATTTGCAAATAATAAATCATCTCTAATCTCTTAACTTATACATATTATAAAACAAAGTCCCCCGCCGCGTCTATCTGTCTGTCTGTCTGAACGCGATAAACTCAAAAACTACCGAACGGATTTTCAAACGGTTTTCACCAATGGACGGAGTAATTCATGCGGAAAGTTTTAGTGTATAATTCATTAAGATTTCGTGTAAATTGGATGAAATATGACGATTATTGTTGAAGAAGTCGGAAAAAATTATGCTGACTGGGAGCTTTACTGGCGTGCGCTGCGTTAACCGAAAAAAATACATCAAATTTATGTTCTACAGTATTGTTCATCTTAAAAATTTCAACAAAAAAGTCCGTGATGGCATATGTCTATCTTCTAAGGATGACCCACAATAACCATTTTTATCTTTCAGAATTTGAAAAAAAAAAAAAAATTTATTTCCGAAGCTTTTTTGACCAGTATAGTATTAATTCTTATCCAAAAAAATATGTTATTTAAATTGGGCATTTAATTTAGATTAAAATATGCTTGACATCATATAATTTAAACGAATAGTTTAAAAGATATCACAGTTTCAAAATTACGCTGAGCAACGCGGGCGCAGCGGTAGGAGTCAATGACGTTTTCCTCTGTTATTTTATTAGGTATGAAATCTCGGTTGTACGTTCCCGTGGGATATTTTCCGACATCCACGCGGGCGAAGCCGCGGGCAAAAGCTAGTACTTATCATAAATAAAACAAAGGTGCTGTTCGTGTTTGTCTGTATGGCCGCGTTGTTGTATAAGAACACTAAAATACGCAACAGATTTTGATGAAGTTTTCAACATCATTTAAAGAATGTATTCCGGAAGGTTTAAACGTTTTTAGTTACGGGAATTGTCTTTAACTTTTTGACAGTGAAAGCGTTATATGACTCTTGGCAACCTACTTCTTAAAGCAAAAAAAAAGAAAAAAAAAACGAAATATATTACAACCCCATCAATAAAATTTAATGTACTTATACATGAAATATTGATGGGGTTGTAATATATTTCTAATATTTTTAATATGAGAATTAACCCCAATACCAGCAAGCATGAGGTCCGAACTCCATCAAAGTGGAGACGAGAGGAGATGTGTTTTCAACAACCAATAGAATTTCGTTATTCACACATCTCGTCTCCTCTCAGCTTCAATGGATACCACTGAGCAGAGATGTATCATATTTATATGGCGTGATCGAAGCGGAGATGTGAGCTGTGCCTCGCAAGCCGGCGACGTGACGCGCGCAGCGGAGCCGAGAAGAGATGTGCGTTTATCACAACATTCAACACTCGCCGCACGCAGCTAAGTTCCGCTCTAGCCAGCACACATCTCCGCTCCAGTATAGCCAGTACGCATCTCTGCACAGCTTCGGTGGATACACCCTAGCTGAAAAACATCTCTTCTCGTCTCCTCTACGGACATCCCCTCACATCTCCGTTTTAGTAGAGTCCGGGCCTTATTGTCAAATTATAATAAAACGCCCCAAAATTATGGATTGGGTATCAGTATTTTTAATATTTTTTATAGACTACAAATTGAGTTAAGGGCCTATATTGAAAATAAAGAGTAGTTTGATGGGCGTGGCTTATTGCCCCCGCACGCGGGGAGTGGCGGTTCTATATTCGATGGTTGGCCGCCACATCGTCGCGCTGCCACAAACGTATCTGAACCAGTAGCTAAAAGTGGCACTAACCAAATAACTGACCGGAATTTGAAAACGTTAGTTACTTACCATGGGCTTTGGCTAAGCATTATTCTTGTCACTGTCGCACAATTGTCATACTAAAAGTGCATGATAAAGACGAAAACGTATCTAAGAAAAAAGTGCGTGCTAAGTAACGATAATTTATCTCGGTCTATGAAATTTTGCATATAGCGAACTATGGAGTAGACAAATAATACAAAATATTTAATTATCAGCAAAGAATATTTATTGTTTACAGGGTGACATTCCCACACACAAAATGTATGGGAAAAGTTTTTTGCGATTTCTGACTTTTCTAGTACTCAAACCTCAGTTGGTCCACTAAAGTTTATTGTTCCATAAAAGAAACAGGATCGATTGGTATCAAAAAAGTTTTTGTGAAAACTGCCTATTTTCTTGCTGACTGTAATATGTTTTTCAAAATCTGTAAATGCAGATCAAAATGTCTCAAAAGTTAAAGACAGTCTTCTAAGACCGTTTTCCTGTAGCAACAACGGTTAAGGTAGTTGCCCTTATTGCCCCATCTCAAAAATCCATCTTGTAGACAGATTGTCTAAAACGTAGTGATCCAAAGGCAAATGGGGTAAAGTGGAGGTGCAGGCCACCTATCATTTAAAAAATTTAAAGTTGAGATATTCTCAACAGTTCAGAAAATTTCGCACTTCAAGAAACTTTACTTTCACTTGGATTTTTAGACCCTGTGAACAAAATTTTTGACGTAGCGATCAATGACTGGAAGATGTCTTGATACTGTAGATACAAGACTATACCCCATGCCCCATGCCTATAGGCAGATTATGATGGCATTTGGTAATGACAATACAAGTTGTGAAGGCCTACGCATGTCAACAGCGAAAGTAAAAAAAAAAGAATTAAAAATAAAACACGTGTACCAAAGGTCACGTCTAAATGTGTTAAATTTAAATACTTAACGCATTTCAGAAATGTTTTGGTAAAATTAGAGCACAAAGTTTTTTCTCATTAAGCTATCTTTGTGAAATTTTCCTAGTCTAACTATTAATAATTAAGGTACTTTTTAAAGCTATGTGCACGTACCATCGGGGTAACGCATATCTAAGCAATTTGAAAACAAAATCCTGTGCACATGACCTTTTTTTTACGTAGGTGAGCGATACTATAGCGGCCGAGCGTTACATGCAAGAATAGACCTTACAGTGTACACATATGCGTTTCTTCGATAGTACTTGGTAGTACACTTTTTTAAATCTGGGCTTAGAAAGTTGCGATAAAGTTTAATATAAAGTTAGGAAAGACAAGTAAAAATAAAATCTGAAGCGTTGCAGAGCCACACTGAATGTATGTAAATAGGAAGTAATCTTGTACCTACACTATCAAGGCATCTTCCAGCTGGATTTGAACTCGCTACGTCGAAAATATTGTTCACAGGGCTGAAAAATCCCAGCGTAGAAAATGTAAAGTTTCTTGAAAATGGTTAAATTAGTGAAATTTTCTGAACTATTGAGAATATCCTAACATAAAAAAATTAAATGATAGGTGGCCACCTCCACTTTATCCCATTTGCCTTTGAGCAACTACGTTTGAGACATCCCTGTATAATACTTGCTGCGCGTCGCGGTTTCACCCACATAAGTCTCGATCCAATGGAAATATCGAGATAAAAATTATCAAAAAATGATCTCATGTCATAATCCAGGTCATGGTCTACTCATGTGCAAAATTTCATACAAATCCGTTCAGCCGTTTTAGCATGAAAGCGTAACAAACATTAAAAAAAACTAGCCAAGTGCATGTCGGACCACGCACAATGAAGGGTTCCGTAGTTGGGATGAATTTATCCCAAGAACAAACTTAACTTAGTAGTTGAGATATATCAATACTAGTATACGTCACGTCAATTCTCCAACTGCAAATGTAAGTTTGTAATCGCAATAAAATATTTTTTATGTGATAAAACTACAAATTATTATCAATGTTCGGACTTTTTACTTTATTTGTGCTGTGAGACCTTGCTTCCTGCCAAATTTTATGATTCTAGGTCAACGCTAAGTACCCTGTAAGTTTTGATTTACTTGCGAGTATCAAAATATGTCACACAAAGGGTCGCATTTTTTTTTTGCGTTGACTTAGAACCTTTATTTTTTTAGAGTTCCAAGGGAACACAGATCCACGTATTTGAAATTAATTTCAACTTGATACCTCTATGCGTTCTTGAGAAAATGGGTCTTGACAGACTGACAGACGGACAACGAAGTGGTCCTATAAGTGTTCCGTTTTTCCTTTTGAGGTACGGAACCCTAAAAATCAAATCTTTTCCCTTCATAATATTAAGTTTATATTAATTATAAATACATAATTATCAACTAATACTATAAATGCGAAAGTGAGTTTATTTCTTTGTTACGCTTTCACGCTAAAACGGCTGAACAGATTTAGATGAAATTTGGCAAATGAGTAGACCATGAACTGGTTAAGTCATAGGTACCTAAGTCAATAATTTCATAACAAAATACATTGTGTTGAAAATATTACAGTGACTACAAATTAGTTTAGGACAAAGGATACTTTTTATCCCGATATTCCCACGGGATCGAGACTTATGCGGGTGAAATCGCGGGGCGCAGCTAGTACTAATAATAAAGTTGACGAGTTTGTTTGAACGCGTTAATCTCTGGAACTATTAGTCGGATTTGAATTTTATTTTGCATTTGAAAGCCTGTTACATACATACATACATAGCATGTTAAAATCATAACCCTCCTCTGGTTTGCCGTAGTCGGGTAAAAACTCCTTTTTTTACAATTCAAATGTGACTCCATTTCTTTTTTGTGATGTATCATTCGTAGTGACAGTACTTGACATATTGATGTACTGTTGACGTATTTCAAACCTAAAAACGAATCATACTCGTATAATTTAGCCTATTTCT
Source organism: Agrochola lychnidis (assembly GCA_963680765.1). Classification (NCBI taxonomy): domain Eukaryota; kingdom Metazoa; phylum Arthropoda; class Insecta; order Lepidoptera; family Noctuidae; genus Agrochola; species Agrochola lychnidis. Next base: position 13,218,003 of record OY796869.1, on the reverse strand, counting down.
TTAGACAAAAGATTATTATAAGTTGTAGGTATAAAAACAGATGTTCTTAGAAAATAAAATACTTACATAATAATACTTTACAAGACGGGAATAGATTGTGTTGGTTATGCTTTAGTGAAGGTGGAGAATTCGACTCACTATTATCATCATCTTATTGCCATTAAATTCCTGTAAAATGAGTTCATTGATAGCCCTGTGCAGTCCAAACGTTGCAGGTACTGTTCAGTTTTGGTTTTATATTTCTTCCTATATTTATAAATTATTTAAATGTCACCACGAAAACACAATAGAAAAATAATGTTATATTGTTCACATGACTCACAAGAATACATACACACAGTCTAAATACCTATTCAACACTAATTGCATTCAATAATTACTTTAACTTGCTGAAGTACTAACTTTTTCTGTAAACAAAATCCCATCAAAAACATAAATGTGAAAATGGGAGCCAAATTCCATAAATATGGTTGTCGACTTCGCCGACAAAAGAATTGAAATCTAAATAGGTGCCAAGTTCTGTAAATAATCCTGAAATTTATTTATAAGAACATGCAACTTTCTAAAATAAAATTAAAACACAAATTCTTGTTTTTTCTGCTATAACAATGTTTGCTATTTAAAAATATAACTTCTTAAATTTGAACAGTCGAATTATTTACACAAAGCACTTAGGATAAATTGAAGCTCAAGATTTGACTTGGCTAGTTTTTACATACAAGTTATCTTATATTTGGCTAATCAATTTATCATCTTTATATTTGTCTACAGTGTCGCGGTGCAAAAGAACTAAAACAAACAGGGTAACTTTTTTATGCTGGTGTGCATTACAGCTACGTCTTACACTCGCGCCACGTCATTGTGCTGTAATTTTACTTTTTTAGTGTGCGTGCATTAAGCGGCTAACAGTTGGACGCTATTTTTTTATCGAGTTTACAGCTTTGACTGTCTACCTAGGCATATATATTTAATTATTATTATTTAATTTTAAGTAGGCACTCAACATCAAATAAGTAATTCATGATGTGCTTACCTGTAAGAAATTTGTACACTAGTCTATAAGTTTATTGCATGTATCTCATATCTTTGTATCGGTGTACTTAATTGTTGGTGAGCCAAATAAATAAAGTAAAATATTCATATCTTTGTTCTTTATGTTATGCGCAAGTTACTGTTTCTTATTGTAACTGTTTACAGCTTTGACTGTCTACCTAGGCGTATTTATATATTTGTTCTTTATGTTATGCGCAAGTTACTGTTTCTTATTGTAACTGTAAGGTCAAAATATCTTCTTTCTCTAAAATTTCAGCTTGCTGGTAAAAACTAGCCAAGTCAAATCTTGAGCTTCAATTTATCCTAAGTGCTTTGTGTAAATAATTCGACTGTTCAAATTTAAGAAGTTATATTTTTAAATAGCAAACATTGTTATAGCAGAAAAAACAAGAATTTGTGTTTTAATTTTATTTTAGAAAGTTGCATGTTCTTATAAATAAATTTCAGGATTATTTACAGAACTTGGCACCCATTTAGATTTCAATTCTTTTGTCGGCGAAGTCGACAACCATATTTATGGAATTTGGCTCCCATTTTCACATTTATGTTTTTGATGGGATATCATTACTTTTTGTAAAGAAATTATTATTATTCGTCAATCAAACGTGATCTATTAAATTCTTTTTGTAAATATGCGTAGCAATATTGTGTAAGAATGTAGGTATTTCTTTCGTAACAATTGTTACAATTTTCCGCAATGATGTCAGATCGCTGAGCCGGCGCGGCAAGTATTATTATTAAAAAAAACGTATGCAGTCGGGGAGCCTCATGTCGTATGGCATTTTACTGTGGGGACGGGCTGCTGACATTGAATCCATCTTTATTTTGCAAAAGAGAGCTATCAGAGCCATTTATAATCTACGTCGCCGCGAATCTCTCACGAAACTTTTTAAAAGGATTAATATTATGACGGTACCTTGCCAATTCATTTATGAAAATATTATGTATGTAAGGAAAATCCACATCTCTTTAATAAAATAAGTGATAGACATAATTTTAATACTAGAAATAAAGATAAACTAGATCAACCATTTTTTAGATTATCTTAAGTACATACATCTTTTATGGGGTACTGTGTTAAATGTTACAACAAAATACCTTGTGACATTTTGCAATTAAATGAAAGAAAATTTAAAACTCATATTAAAAATACACTTTGTAAACAAGCATATTACAAATTAGAGGATTATATCCAAGATAAGAGTGCTTGGAAACATGCTGGTCCTGCTCCATAGGACAATTTAGAATCAAGACAAAATCAAAATGTTTGCTAATTTAATTGTAAAATTTATTACTTTGTGTTTTATGACATTGATTTTACATTCTGTGATTACTTCCTCACACACTGACTTATTAACTGTAAAATTTTAGGAAAATCGTCTACTTTTACAATGTTTGTAAATATGTGAGCACCATGTATCTATCACATATTAAATTATCTGTCGTTGTTTCATTTTTAATTCTTTTTACCTATTGTGGTATAGTAATTTTATTCTAGGTGCACCGTCTTCACATATAATTATTATTTAACAAATGTACGTACATATACAAACAATTGTAAAACATTTTAAAAGAGTAACGGTGGAGTTTTCGAGATCAGAGAATGAATGAAATGAATTCACTGCCGCCTAACATTAGGGACCAAGATTTTGACACGTGACACATCAGTTGACTCGACGGGGTGTTTTGAATTCAGTCATGAAATTCAGGAATTTACATCAACTTTTGGCATTCGAATCAAAAATGTATAGTTAGCTGTCAAATTATAAGACGCTGGAGATCAGCGCCATCTGAAGTGAGCAAGTGGCAGTTTTTAACCCCATTTGAAAATTTGTCGTCATGACTGTCATTTTCATAGTTTTCGGGAGATAGTGCTGATATCAAATTAGATGGACATTCTGGATTTTAAGATGGCGGCTATTCCAAATAATAATAATATTGTACATCAATTGTCATAGACATCAATTTCATGCCAATTGTAAACTTGATAATCAAAATCCGTAAAAAAACGGACCTCTTAATTTCGTCAAGTTCGTCTGTCCGTGCGTCCGGATGTCATACAGTCATTTAACATGGAGACTATTTACACTCTATCGATGAAAATTTTGAAAAAGGTGTATTTTTTGCACCGTTAAACAATGGTGTAGTGAAATTACGATAAACATAATAGTGGGGGTGGCATTCTCCATACTTACATATAACCGAGAGATGAAAAAAATCTATGCATATAAAGCGTATATTGTTGGATCTCATAATTAAAATGTTAAGATGTTTCTAAGTGACTTTGCTTTTGAAGTCAATAATTTTTGAGATACAGTTTATTTTCGGTTACAACCGCAGAATTAACTTTGTTTGTTATAGTTTTTTCGAGAAATACAAACTTATTTTTGCAGTCGATAAAATTGATACTATGCAATGTTTATGCGTAAATATTCATCCCAATTACGGAACCCTTCACTGTGCGTAGTCCGACATACACTTGGGCAGTTTTTTTTAAATTTCGTTTTGAAACTACCTCAAAAATAAACAATTTCTATTACTCGAGTAAGATTATCCTATTAAAAAGAAATACTATCAAACTCATACAACTAAAAAAAAAATGATTGTTGGTTTTATGAAACCACGGTAAAAGTGAAACTTTACACGGTCAGCTGCTGCGAACTATAGGCGCCGCCATATCGGCCTTGGCTGCTCTGACGATCGCCTTTCACTTTATCCCTACTCCGCGGCCGACCGACACGCGACATGCAACACACAGACGAAAAAGTTTGAGACGATGTAATAAAAGTTTCAATTTAAAAATATAGACGTCATTTAAAAGTGTTTGCGGAATACCTACCTAATTTATATAATTAATTTAACATCATTCACAAACAAAATTTTCTTAAGCCTACATAAAAAATGTATACTAGGCATTCTATATCAGAAAGTATCAAAAATAAAATCCACAGTAAATAATTGTCCAATAAATTAAAAATAATTTTGAACAACGTTCCGAATTTAAATTCAAATAAATAGAAACAATTCGGCGCGAAATTCAATAAATGAGGTAAGTATCTATCCTCGTTCTATGTGTTGACTCGTTTTATATTGAATGTCCTAAAAACGATTAAACACTAGAAAAGTATAAATAATTATTTTAAACAATGTTTAATGTATTTAATGCTTAAAACAATTTTATTTTAATTTTCAAGTATAGATTTCAGACATTTGACATAATTATAAATTAATCGAGACAATCTAAATTGAAAAAAAAAAAACGTTTGGCATAATCGTTTTCGCACATCATTACAATAAAAAAAAAAACAATGATCGACGATTTTTAACACAAATTGAGTAGTAGTAATGAATATTACGTGTTATTGAACATGTGTTCGTATAATAAGTAAAGATCTGGGCATTTTCTAGTTACTTATAATATTTTTAATCACATTTGTCACATTTAAAGTCGTATCAGATATGTGTATGTGTGTTAATTGTGAAAAGTTAAAATGTAAACACGCACGATTGGCGCGAATCTTCGACTTTTGATATCAAAAACTTCATTACTACTACTTATTTAACTTGAAAAATGGATGAATTCGTCAAATAATTAAATGTTGTAATAGTCGCTGTCCTTATGGTGGAGTTTGGATGTTCGCAATCCCCAATTTTTATGTTTTTTAGCCTCGACCTCGACTGTCATCAAAATGGCGATTATCGCATTTACAGACTTGAATTTTATAAAGGTAAATTAATAATCTTGCGCGCTAAATATGAAAGATTTAATGGCATAAACATTATTTTAGCCAACTCTCTTAATTAAAGATGAATAATCTCATTGGCAGCAGCATTTTCAGTGCTTCTATAGGAAGGTTTACTTTAACAAATAACACAACAATACCTAAATACTAAAAACATTTTATTTCTCATAGAATTTAAAACGGCTTCAGCTTCATTCTCATAAAAAAGCAGCGTAGGTACGGTAGATGGTAGATGTACGCTTTCCCACAAAACAGTAATAACCAATGATGATCTCTTAAACAATTTGTCCTATTTTGCTCACTTATCAATAATTATGTACACTAAGTCCTGCTGCTCACATGTCACGATTTGATTCTGGCCCTAACCAGATTATTGTTTTGATCTATTATGGGTAAATCTTTTACACTCTAGGGTGGCTCTGTTTTTATCTTCACTTGCTTGCCTATAAACATCTCTGGTAGCAGCCTCTCTCAGTAAGCATGACAAACTTTATCCAAATGTATACCTAACCTAGAAAGTAAGAAAATACTCTTATTGTTGTTTATTTACTTTTGTATAATAATTATATCACTCATAGTAATTCTGCCATTTTAAAAACACTAACCTGATGACTTCTGTGACTTGCAATTCACATGCCACATACATAACATAATATGCTTAGATTTTGCTGAGCAAGTAATACTTGGGATAGAGTTATAGATAATATAATCAATAATGTCAAGTCTTGCAATAACACATGTCATCGTCATACCTGAAAAAGGTAAAAAAATTCAGTGTATTTACTTATGCTATATAATTACATCATACTATAGACATTTACAGCTGACGACGCGCGACGTACCCCTGACTGAACATAGGCCTTCTACTAATAGGCTGCTAAAATCAATGAGGTTATACAATACGACGGTGTTTATAAATATTTAGAGAACATAATAAACTTACCCAGGGCCATGGAAAGATAAGCAATAGTTCCTCTGGCTTCAATTTAAATTGACAGCATTAAATCGTAACGTAATATAAGTATAAAGTAAATACGGAAAAATAAATTCAAATCAACGTAAAACAAACAGCCAACAATGCCATTGATCTGACAGATTTTTTTTGACAGTTTGACATTATGCATTGTGTCAGTGTTACCAGGTTTAATTATTTTGGTAATCGATTGACGAAATCGATTGGGTGATTATCAGTGATCGGAGTAGGTCGATTGATTTTACGTACTCGCATCATGAATAGTCATAGAAATCATAACATGGATAAGCCTTTTTTCCGGGATTTCATTTTGGTACTTACAGGATTGAATCAAATATTGTTAAAGTAAGGATTTTTAAACTACGTCAAACGTGGCATCTTTACCTTCCGTGAGTATCTTTACCTAAGCATACACTGTAGTAGTTCCTATCAAATATTTTTTTGTCTGTGGCAGTTGACGCAATTTTAGATATTTTGGTAGATTTTATAATAAACTGTGGTATCCCAAAAAGTTTTTCAAGCTAGCAACTTCATTAATTGTCAAACTAGTGTGCTTTTTCATTCTGTGTGGTCAATTACATTCGCAGCGTCATCGCATAAAGATTGGTTTTTCTTACAGAAATTCAAAGTGCAGGTAAGTGGCTTATATTAAATAGTATATGATACATTGTTATTAAGGTGAATCGCAATGATCAAATCCTAATAATCTTCTATTTCTGAAGTTATTGGAAAAGGTAATGTTGTTTGAGGTTAGGTAAAGTTACCTCACTTAGCACGAAGGCAACTTTACCTATGACTAGGGTTGTCAAATTTAGTACGCATAGGTAATCTGGTTTTGCGTGGGAATCGTTTTAAGATTTCGTTCAGTTATTCAGAACAGTAACTTTTAATGTACCTAATACCTTATATTTTTCTTCTATTCGTTTAGGACATGTTTTGGTGTGATAGAAATACATAAATATGTAACAAATTTGCCTGATTAGGTACCTACCTATCTATTTCAGATATATTCAAGATGCCTCCAAAAAGTCGTGTCAAACAAAGAAATAGAAGACGTTTGGGAGCGCGAAGTTACAAAAATTATTCTGAAGAGATGCTATTATTGGCTGTTGATTTAGTTAGAAACAAAAACATAACTTCTTATGAAGCTGAGAAGCAGTTTGGCATACCTCGACGGACCATAGAAAAAAGAGTGAAAAACTTGCATACTGATAAACCTGGCCCGCATTTCCGTCTATCTAAAGAAGAAGAACAAAAATTTATCAAAGTACTCATAGCGGCGGGTGACTTTGGATGTCCGCTATCACAGTTGGACTTAAAACTGGCGGTTTATGACTACCTCAAAAAAAAATAACAAGACATACATATTCAATGCCCAAGCTCCCGGTGATTGGTGGGTAAAACATTTTTTGGAGCGGCACAAAGACCAACTGACGCTCAGGAGTACTCAAAATATTACGAAAGCGCGAGCAGAAAGAACGTTGGATGACTTCAAAGAATATTTTCAAAATCTGGAGATTTCTCTTCAGAATATGCCACCTAATAATATAATGAATTACGACGAGACTAACGTTTCTGACGACCCAGGCTCCAAAAAATGTATTTTTCGCCGAGGTGTAAAGTACCCTGAGAGAATCATGAATCACTCAAAAGGCTGTATATCAATTATGTTAGCAGGAACTGCTGCCGGCGAACTTATGCCGCCATACGTTGTTTATAAATCAGGAAATTTATGGACTGAGTGGTGTAAAGATGGGCCAGAAGGGGCACGTTACAATCGTTCTAAAAGCGGTTGGTTTGATTCCGTTGTCTTTTTGGACTGGTTCATAAATATTGTTATCCCATGGGCCAGACGATTGGAAGGACCGAAAATAGTTATAGGTGACAACCTATCTAGCCATTTAAATCCCGATGTGGTTGAATTGTGTGAGGCTCACCAAATACGTTTCGTATTTTTGCCTCCTAGATCTACACACTTAACGCAGCCTCTGGACGTAGCTTTCTTCGGGCCTCTGAAAAAAGAATGGAGAAAAATTCTTCTCCAATATAAAATAGAAAATCCTAAACAAGCATCGTTAAACAAAACCCATTTTCCTCTTCTACTGAAGCAATTGATGGATTCTGCCAACATAAAACAGCAAAACATTCTGAGCGGTTTTAAAGCTACTGGGATTCACCCGTTTAATCCTTATATGGTATATAAAAAACTGCCCGAATACGAAGAAGATATCAGATATGACGTTGATCAAACACTGCTTGATTAGCTTAAAGAAAACAAACATCCTAATCCAATAAAACGAGGGAAAAACACTAAATTGAATGTGCCATCAGGTAAATCAGTCAGCAGCGCCGACATCTTATGCTTGTCTATAGATAAAAATCCAAAGACCACTACAAAAAAGAAAACGACTGTAAAAAAAACACTTCAAAAAACTGTAACTGACCAAGCAAAAAAACATATCTCTGAATTGGAACAAAGAGAGGAAATACAGATTCCATCAGAGACCTTGAATAATCATAACGGAAAACAGAAACCAATGAAAAGAAAAAAACGTCGTGTTGAGAGTTCTTCAGATTCAGAATCAAGTTATTCAATACCTTCTTGCAATTCATCAGAATATGACCCCAGAAATGATGAAGACACAGATATAGAAAATGACACAAATGAAAGAAAAATGGTTGGTATAGATTGTGAGGAGAGTCTTGAAGATCAGCACGTGAATGGAAGCAATGAAGAAATTGTGGATAGCATAGAACGAGACGAAGATGAAATTCTAAAAAGTCAGGAAACAAATATGGAAGTTACGGGTGGTTTAGATATTAGTAAAGAGAGTTCAAAAGGCCAAAAAATTGTGACAGTTTTATCGGACATAAGAAATACAGCAGAAAATCGGGCATATTTTGATTTGAGCAAATACGGTCCACTTTCACTTGAAGAAATAAAAACCGATCATATAGTGAATGTAAAATGTAGACCAGAAAGCAAAAATATACGAAGCAGCAAAATAGTAAAAAAAAAAGCAAAAACTGAGTTTTCACACTTGATTGAAACTGGACCAATTACAATGAATAAACTGCCGTCGCCTAATATGACTTCCGACACGAATTGCGGTGCAAGTTGTAGTAAGGAATTAGAGCAAAATACTACATCAATTTCTTACAATGTGAATGATTACGTATTAGTAAGATATACACTCAGCGGCACGGAATGTGGCCCAAACCTAAACACACCGATAACAGGCGATTTTGATATCGCGTATGAGAATTTCAAGTGGCAGTTTGTCAGGCCATTTGTTTTAGTTAATTTAAGAGGGTAAGCACAAAACAAAAGTTCATTTCTTTAATTCTGTGATACTTAACGTTAGTTCGTTATTGGAACGCACAAAACACGGGTGAGTTAAAATTCGATATTGAAATGGTGGTGAATTTAATCTTTATTGTTTTATTTTTTAATTAATCTGTAGTAATTTATGCTTCCAGAATTGGAACACAATGCCTCTAACTTCAGCTCAAGTTGCTCAAGCTGTGTTGCTTCGGAGTCAGGGGCGAACGCAGCGAGAGATTGCTGAAACATTAAATGTACCGCGTACAACTCTCAGGTACGCCTTAACAAGGTACGACCAGACCGGCCTATACACAAGGAGACCAGGAAGTGGCGGTATTAGGTGTACATCAGCGCGAGATGACCGATTTATCGCTCTCGCAATTATGAGAAATCGGTTCCTTACTGCGGTCGAAATACGGCAGCGGCTACAAACGGCAAGAGGGGTCAACGTAAGTGAGCGGACAATAAGAAGGAGAATGGAGGAACGGGATCTGCATGCTCGAAGACCAGCTCGAGGTCCAGAACTGCTCCGGCACCATCGCGTAGCTCGACTTCGGTTCGCTCGCGAACACGCAAATTGGACTCACGAGCAGTGGAGTAAAGTTCTGTGGACTGACGAATGCAGAGTGGCCTTAAGAGCTCCAGATGGCCGCGAACGTGTTTGGAGAAGGCATGGGGAGAGGTTTTTGCCAATCACTACCAGGCAAACCGTCAGTTTTCAAGGTGGATCAGTAATGGTTTGGGGAGGGATCTGTTCAGATGCACGCACAGAGTTGGCAGTAGTTGCAGGTCGTCTAACGGCAGTGCGATACATTGAAGAGATCCTCCAAGAACACGTGTTACCATTCGTGGGATTCATCGGTAGCGAAGATTTTATCTTAATGCAAGATAATGCCCGACCTCACACAGCGCGTTGCGTGGATGATTACCTATCGGAGGTGAGAATTAGAAAATTGGACTGGCCAGCACGAAGCCCGGACATGAATCCCATAGACCATGTCTGGGACATGCTTAAAAGACGCATCCGATCCAGTCCCAACCCTCCAGAGACTATCAGTCAGTTAAAAACCGCTCTAGTGGCCACCTGGGAAGAGATACCCCATGTGGACATTAAAAACGTAATCCACAGCATGCCTGATCGCATGCAGGCGGTCATCAGGGCCAGAGGTGGAAATACCCGCTATTAATTTTAAGTACCATAGCTTTATTTTGTAAATTTCATCCTAAAACATTTTTTTTAAACTTAGAGCTTAATGTCTTTTTTTTGTAATTTTGTAAAATTTTAATAAAGTTAACTCACTTTTTTGTTAATTAATCATTCGCATTTAAGATTCGAATAAACATTTAAGTTTTAAAACAAAAAAGAACCCTGTTTCGCGTTTCATTTTGATAATAAGCCACATAACTCCCTTGGGCCACATTCCGTGCCGCTGAGTGTATTTTAAAGAAAAAAGTTCTGTATTTTGTAGGCAAAGTAATTGCAAAACTAGCAGGTAAATATCAGGTTTCGTTTTTTAAGCAATCTGGAAGAAATGATAGTACCTACTAAATTTACACTACCAAAGAAAGAAGACATTGAAACCATAGCTGAAGAAATGATTGTAAAAGAAGTTCAGCTGTTACCTCTAAGTGAAAAAGAGACTGAATTAGTTTTTTTTGTTTTTTTGGAGTATGTTTATTTGGTGTATTTTGATTATAGATTTTGTTAAAGAATTATAGACAACAAACAGTTTTAGTTTTTGAAGAAATGATTGTAAAAGAAGTTCACCTGATAGGTGCCAATAAGTTAACAAAAGACTGAATGTTTTTTATTTTATAGAAGTTGATTATTTTATGTTCTCCAAAATCAATCATCAAAATACCTAGGTAGGTCTAGGTATTTTGATGATTGATTTTGGAGAGAGAAGTTTTAGAGTTGTTTAATTTTGTTGAATATTTTTTATTGTAATTACGCGAACCTTTTTAATTGTTTACTGTTTTTAGGCTAAGTTTTAATTGCTACAATAGATTTTGTTACCTACCTAAACTGTGCTATAAAAGTTCCTAAATAATTATTAAAAAAATGATTTAATGTTTTATCTTTTATTGACAACCCTGGTGGCATTTACCTGTTTCAATGATAATTTTAAAATTATTGGGGCAACTTTCCCTATGTATTGGTAGCGCTTGATAAACGAAGATGGTAGTTTCAAAGATAAATACATCGCTTTTTTAGCGCCGGGACTATTAGTAACTTTACGTCGCGTGCATTTTGGGACACACGTTCAATGCAAACTGTAGGCTAGGTAAAGTTGCCAAAAATGTGTCAATTTTACCCTGCTCATACTTTTGGTTATCATAGCGATTCTATGTAAGATTTAGTGGAATTCATAGGTTCAACCAAAAGAGACGCGCCTTTTTTACAAAATAGATCAATAAAAACTTAAACAACTAGCTTCATGTTGGAGTAAATTGCATAAAGGTAAAAAAATATGGTAATGTTGCCACGTTTGACGGTACATTGGAAATTTATAGAATGCGATAGATAAATATTTAAAATATATTATATTGTTTTATAGTATATCTATCCTTTTCTTGGAGTCCGATCACCTATATACTATTAAACAGACAGCAAAAGGGTTGAACATTTCTTATTCATATTGATGTATTCTTTATTCTACACATTACAACATTTGAAATTCCTTAAAAAATCTTAATAATTTCAAAATCCCGGAATCCCGGAGGCGTATCCATACTAATATACGTGCCAGTTCATTGACCTCAAATCAATCTACTTACTCTGATCACTGGTAGTTTATAAAATAACATTACTGCCTCGAAACGCTTTTAAGTTGTTGAGTATATTCAGACCATATAATATTTTATTTATTGTAAAATCATAGTTTTACAGTATTTGAGTATAATAAATAGCATTTAAAACATACTCGTGTAGTGGATACTCCACCTACTCCATGTGGGTTAGTATCGATGTTTTCAATCGATTACAAATTATTTTATTGGAATAGTCTGTCATCTGGCAACATTCAGGTTAGGATTGAATGGCGGATGTAGTTCTTTATTAAGTATCAACAAAATAAATATTTATTAGGTTCTCTAATGCTAGAAGAAATAAATTTTGATAAAACGACTTGAAAAAAATACGACATAATTTTTGATAAATAAGCTTTGACACAGTATCATACCATGGGCCTGCTTTCGGGAAATCTCTTTTCAACTTTCTAGGTCACCCGGAAATGGGTTAAATGTTTTTGATGTCTAGTGACAGGGTCGTTGATAAAAATGCCGATTTTTATACGTTAATATCTCAATAACCGTTTGAGTTTTATTTATGAAATTTGGAGTTCTAGTTAATCTAAGGGGTTTTTATAAATAAACCAAATTTCATGAGTCTATGTTACATAGATTTTGAGTTATTAAGGGGTCAAAAGTGGCTCCAAATGGTTCGTGTAATATAACACACTGCAGCCGTGTCTTGCCTAGTACTTGGCTCGACACGCTGCCGCGTGTCTAGATTCTTTAAATCACGTAAATTTGATCGCACCGATTTGCAAAAAAGTGACATAGATTCTTCGTCAATGAGCCCCATCGGGCGACTGATCTATGAATGAACGAGAGTGATGACAATACTTTTGATAGGCGAAAGAAGAGATGACGATAATGTGTGTCCGCTCGGAATAAAACAACGTATGTGCCAAAACGAAATGCCGTCTTTTGTAAATGAAAAGTATTATTTAAAAAAAACTGCTTTTCTTAAAACTCGAAACGCTTACTCTCTATGTTTTAAAGTAAATTCCATTGAATAACTCATAAGCGTTGCGCCATGATACTCTTAAAAAGATAAAAATAGATAGACCTTTGCAAATTTTTTGTATCGAGAAAATTTCATTGTATCGTGTATTCCTTTTTCAGGATACTAGATCATATAGTCAAAAATCATACACCAAAATTTGAAATCCCTATTCCAAATACTTTAAAAGTTACACGATAAAGAAAAAGCCCATTTTTTTCAATATATCACCTTAAGTACTATAAATTATAGTAATTCAAGTTAATTGAATTTCACGCCAATGTTAATAAATTGAGGTAAATAATATGATAAAAAAAATTGTAAAATCCAAAAGAGCACGCCTCATAGCGCTCATTTAAATGTTTTTTCTAACGATAGATAAAAAAACACTAGCAAATTGCGTTTAGCTTTGCACCAGCAAACTCGCACACCGTGGCGTGGGTTCCGTACCTTGAAATAAAAAGTATTGTTTTTTCATTTCTACGTTATTTTTTTGTTAGTTATTGCTGGTTTCTAAAAATACTATATTAGCTAAAAGAATCGTCGTTATTGCCGTGGACTTTGCAAATGAAAGATGTTTATTTTTATTACTAGCTTCTGCCCGCGACTTCGTTCGCATGGAAATCGTAAGACATCACAATATACTACAATAATAGCCATATTTTTATAAAACTTCCCTGTATACTACGTTTGTAGTTTTATTCTCAGCAGCCAAAATATACAGAGAGTCAGGAATGGTGACTCGGGAGCAAGCGACGTAACAGTTGTCCGTGTGAGAAGCAGCTTATCCTGAGGTCGACACCCGCAGCCTTCAGCCTTCAGTGTCGGCCCCTGTGACTTGTTGATCGCAAAACATACACTCCCAGAGAACTGCACGCGCTTTAACTGGTAATTATGGGGAATTTGTACTTTATACGCGCTATAAACACTGTCTCACCATCGCCACAACCTGTTAGAATTTCCACCTCGATGACGTTTCTCTGCAAAGACATGACTTTGAGCTGGTTTCCGTTACACAGATATACAACCGGAAGTCCACTTGCCATTTGTGAATTGAGAAATTCTACGGGGTGATCATCTTCCTCCACATCAGTATTAATGGAGGTGTATATCACTTCACTCCCTTCAATTTGTGAGAGACTACTGTGGTTGATCGCTGCAGCTTGATCATCTTCGGAGTTAAAACGGAAACACGCCTAAGAATTCTCTTGGTACGGTATTTGACTGATATCCTCGTATATCAGACGAATAAGATCTTCTAAAGTGGGATCTACTCTACCAAGAGTCTCTGGTAGAGTGCTTTCACCAACTTTTAGAAGAACATCGGAGAATACTTGAGCATTTGATTTACCGCCAAGCCGAGGTCGTATGATGATGGTCAAGCGCAGTTTATGAACTCTCGACCATAGAGTCGACCTTTTCAACGAAGTATTCACTTTTTTTGTCAAAACTGTGACACCACCCATCATATCTTGGTTTCTGCGGATGTCCTGCAGGGTTCTGTTTACAGTTTCCACTGCTTTCCTTTTTGCCATAATGCATTCATACCATACGACGAAGCGCTATCCCCTAAGCACACATCCCTTGTTACTGTTGCGTGACACCCCATAAACAGGCGTTTCGTTGCTCTCTAAATCGATGGGAATCTTAAACATGACGTGCGCTGTTTTGCCACCAGGAAGCAGTGTGGCAGCGATTCCAGAAGAAGATTCTAGGTTGTATTCTGATCATTTTAGAGCTAAAGACTGTAGGAATAAAATGATTTTTTTACAGATTTTGACAGCAGATTTGTCCCAGCGATTTTAAAATATGTATGTGTGTGGATCTTCTGGAATCGCTGCCACACTGCTTCCTGGTGACAAAACAGCGCACGCCATGTTTAAGATTCCCATCGATTTAGAGAGCAACGAAACGCCTGTTTGTGGGGTGTCACGCAACAGAACAAGAGATGTGTGCATAGGGATTGCGATTCATCGTATAGTATGAATGCATTATGGCAAATAGAAAAGCAGTGGAAGTTATAAACAGAACCCTGGAGGACATCCGCAGGAACCAAGATATGATGGGTGGTGTCACAATTCTGACAAACAAAGTGAATACTTCGTTGAAAAGGTCGACTCTATGGTCGAGAGTTCATAAACTGCGCTTGACCATCATCATACGAGCTCGGTTTGGCGGGAATTCAAATGCTCAAGAATTCTCTGATGTTCTTCTAAAAGTTGGTGAAGGCAATCTTCCAGAGACTCTTGGTAGAGTAGATCCCACTTTAGAAGATCTTATTCGTCTGATATACGGGGACATCAGTCAAATACCGAACCAAGAGAATTCTTGGGCGTGTTTCCATTTTAACTCCGAAAATGATTAAGCTGCAGCGATCAACCACCGTATTCTCTAACAAATTGAAGGGAGTGAAGTGATATACACCTCCATTAATGCCACATATTACCCCGTAAAATTTCTCAATTCGCAAATGGCAAGTATCTTTTCCGGTTGTATATCTGTGTAACGGAAACCGGCTCAAAGTCATGTCTTTACAGAGAAACGTCATCAAGACGGAAATTCTAACAGGGTGTGGCGATGGCGAGACAGTGTTTATAACGCGTATACCACTAATTCCCCACCATTACCAGTTTAAGCGCGTGTAGTTCCCTGTGAGCGTATGCTTTGCGATCATCACATCACAGGGGCCGACATCGAAGGCTGAAGACTGCGGGTGTCGACCTCAGGACAAGCTGCTTCTCACACGGACAACAGTTACGTCGCTTACTCCCGAGTCACCATTCCTGACTCTCTGTATATTTTGGCTGCTGAGAATAAAACTACAAACGTAGTATACAGGAAAGTTTTATAAAAATGTGGCTATTATTGTAGTATATTGTGATGTCTTACGACTTCCACGCGAACGAAGTCGCGGGCAGAAGCTAGTAATAACTAAAAATAAATATTTTTGATTGTATTGAGTATAGTTTTTTATTTAAAACAACGCATATTATCATAATGCATCGAGACGTAACTCTAAGAGAATATTAGATAGACGGTATGCCTTGGTGATAAAGAGGCGCGACGAAAAGGCGTATATTTTTTCTCAGCTTTTCCTCGGAAAACCTGGCATTGTAAATTGTTATATTTGTATTAATTTTGTAGTCCTGTTTCCATAGTACACCTTCGCATTTGATTTTTTTTATTATTATTTTTTTTTTTTTTAAATATCATCAAAATAAGCGCGTGATCGGGAGAAAAAAAACATTTTTTGGCTCTCCTGTAAAATTTTGTTATTTGAGGTTCGCCCCTTTGCGGTGTTGGTGACATATAATATGTAGAGTATGAATGTGTATGAATGCGTGACCTCTCATTGTGTGGAATGAAGTCTGAGTGAAAATTGCACGTGATTGCACACGGGCGCTACATGGGCTAGAGCCGCCTCTGCAAAACAAACAGGTACATCACTATAGGTACCTACGTAGCGCGTTCGAGCAGATAAACCGCTAATTTTATAGGTAAATACCTTACACAAAGAAGATGTAATTTGCCGGAGGCAGTTTCGATATTCGCTTCTCAGTCAACACGTTACAGTCATCCAAAGATCTTCAGAATGATCGGTCTTATATTATTCTGCGTTCTAACGTGCCTAAGTGCAATTTGGGCATGGATGGTGTATGTGAAGGGCGGGCAACACAAGCTACCCCCGATGTACCCGGGACTGTTGCCCATTGTGGGACATATTCATTTACTGATCGGTGATGGTTTAAGTAAGTGTTCTTTTTTAAATATTTTTAACACTATTTTCTTTTTTGTAATTTCTTCCCGGCCAGTATCTTCCGTGATGGTTAAAAATTTTAGAAAGATTTTCTTATAAAGATGGATGGATTGTGTGAACCTTGTGAGAAATTATATGAATGAAAAAGTGAATGATAGCGTGACAGCTGACAGGGGAGAATGGAAGAAGAAAACGTTTTGCGCCTACCCCAAGTAACATAGGACAAGGGCAGCAATATGATGATGGTTCTCATTTTCTTCAAGAATTCTTAAAAAATGTGAACATTAGTACCTCGGCTCCGCTGGGCTTGTTGTTGCAAGTAGGAATGCTGAGCATGGGGTTCTGGATTCGATACCCAGATAATAGTACCCCAGAGTCCTACCCCTAGAGATTTATGCCCGGCAATATTTTGTGATTACAATAAGCTCGCCCCCTACTAAATGGGACTTATACATAACTGGCAAAGTAATAGTCTTATTCTTCGGAAAAAAGTGCCAAAAAAGCCGGCAGCATTGCCACGTTGAATGACAATGCTGATTATTTTGGTCAAAAGAAAGAAAGAAAGAAATCATTTATTTGCTGATAATGTAGGTATACATATAAGTTGGAATATTTATTAAGTGTCCCGATACATTTTACCTTACGGCATGCAAAATATTAGGTTTGAATTAAATAGTAATATAGATACAGCTATTACGATCATTATTAGCCATAATCGAATTTAATAGATTGTTACAGATCAGACAACAATAAAAAAAACAAAATAATTGATGAATTATATAAATCTCTCACTTATTATACAATGAAGAATATAAATGTAGAAATGTGTAATGTCAAAAAGCTTAATGTCAAAATATTCCAAAACGTTAACAACAATCACAATTATTAGATAAAGAATTTAAATAATCTAGTAATGTCAAGATCTGTTATGTCAAATTACAATAATAACAAAAAAAATAAAAATAAAATCGCTATGTCATTATGTCAATGTCATCTAAAACATTGTATACCTTGTATTGTAATAAAAAATTGTTTTAATATTTCAGAGTTGTTGGACAGTGTGAAAATCGTAGTGACATTTGGAACTAAATATTTTACTTAAGTAATGGAGACCTATGATGAATGATGATGGCACTACTTTGCCGACAAGTGCTAGTAGGTTTTCAGTTACAAGCAGTGTTTTTAGCTATTTGTTTCAATTATTTTACTCGGTTCCCATTCAAAGTGACCTAAGTGCGAAAGTGGCGCCCACATTTTCGTTTTACTCTATTTTGACAAATTACGTCAATATTTTATTTTTTTTCTTTTTTTGCGATTTTTCATTTACAATTAAGTTGTTAAGGTTAAGTTAATAGTAAAAAATAATATATCTAACATTTAAATTGATGACTAGGTAGGGAAATAACTATGTAGGTATTTATTTTATAAAAATCAATTTCCTAACAATTAAAAGTTTAAAAACCGGCCAAATAGTGTCGAACTACGCACAATGAAGGGTTCCGTAGTTGGGATGAATTTATCCCACATACAAACTTAACATTGTAGTTGAAATACATGTTCTCCCATACATTCCAACTGCAAATGTAATTTTGTACGCACATTATTGAGAGGTTTAGCATGTTATTTTAAGATCATGGACATAGTATAAAGAGAGGTAGTAAGCTATCTTCATAGAAACGCACCGCGCGCGGCTTGTATGTGTGGGGCCATAGTATCTATGCATAGTATCACGCACACTTATCAAAATCTCCTGTAACTATGAGTAGAGTAAAGAACCATTCTCCGTATTTTTTTTTGGCTCAGTAGTTTCGGAGTTAAGGGGGGGGAGGAGCTGGTGTATTTTCAAAATGTATTTATATACGTTACACGTCCGTGTTTGGGTCACAGAAATATATTATGTGTACCAAATTTCAACTTAATCGGTTCATTAGATTCGGAGCAAATTGGCTGTGACAGACAGGCAGACAAACAGACACACGAGTGATCCTTAAAGAATTCCGCTTTTCCTTTTGAGGTATGGAACCCTAATGAACTAATATTAAAGTTTACTTGAGTACGTGATTAGTGATTTTTTTAGTCTTTTTTAGACTATAATTTTTTTACCTGCCCACGCCCCCTCTGTGCCATCTCAACGCCCACTAATTTTCTCTGGGACTTCTACTGCCCCCTGAAAGTCTCAAACGCCCACGAGGGGACGTTATCGTCCACGTTGAGGACCTATGTTCTAGACCCAGCCGTTCAGAGTGTGCGTTGTGTGCACTTTTCTGTCTATCAGTGAATGAATAGATATATGATTTTGATTATGTAGATAATCACGCAAGACGAGAAATTACAATGCGGACCTCATATTATCATCTCTTGCGGGGTGGCTAAGCTCGGCCGCTTATGCTTTTAGAAAGATAAGACAGTTAACAGATGTAGAAACTGTGTGTTTCGTCTATTTTAGCTACTTCCACAGCATTATGTCGTATGGCATTTTACTGTGGGGTCGGGCTGCTGACATTGAATCCATCTTTATTTTGCAAAAGCGAGCTGTCAGAGCCATTTATAATCTACGTCGCCGCGAATCTCTCAGGGAACTATTTAAAAGGACGTAATAGACTATTGAAATGATTAAGGGCTAATTAATTAATTATGATTTATTTTATTTATTTATTTATTATGGGACAATAAACAGCTACAATATAAAATGTTTACAAATAATAATATAGGCTCATAAGTAGTATTAACAATATTGCAGCCCACTACATTATCCGCATGTTAACAAAATTAAGATAAGGTAAAAAAGTGCCACTAGATTAGCATTACTCAGATATATAAAATAATTGATTATTAAAATACAATACAATTAATTATAATACAAATAATTAATTATTAAAAAAATTAAATAAAATAAATAAATTTTGGATAAAATTTTAAAAATAATAATTGGGTTAATTCCTTATTGTTACAAATAAGAATTGAGATTATTGAAAAAATAAAAAAATAAAGGAATCGACCGTACAATACAATTCATTAATAAAAACAATTAAAACGGTTAAATAAATTAAATTAAATTTAGAATACTTAATACTCACACCATTTCACATCATTAGATAAAATCTTAAAAACATTGGACTTTTTCGATTTGGAACATACAAAAATATCAATATCAATGAAGTTACGATTATAAGATTCCACTATACGACGAACAGGGCAACGCAATCCTGAATTAGTCCGACAGATATTTACAGCGAACAATGTACCTGCACGGACACTACGCTTATTTACAGTGCGGGGCACCACATAGCATAACTTACTGGTGAGATCAATGGAATCGAAGTGATTATGAACAATACCGTGTAGTATGTTGGCTTCTAGAAATTTACATCTAGACTCTAATGTTAACATATTATATTTACTTAGTAATTGTGAATACGACAAACACCTTTTGTACATGGCGCGAAGAAATTTACGCTGAACCTTCTCGATCATATCCATAATTTTATTTCTTACTAGCTTCTGCTCGCGACTTCGTTCGCATGGAAATCGTAAGACATCACAATATACTACAATAATAGCCACATTTTTATAAAACTTCCCTGTATACTACGTTTGTAGTTTTATTCTCAGCAGCCAAAATATACAGAGAGTCAGGAATGGTGACTCGGGAGCAAGCGACGTAACAGTTGTCCGTGTGAGAAGCAGCTTATCCTGAGGTCGACACCCGCAGCCTTCAGTGTCGAACCTTGTGACTTGTTGATCGCAAAGCGTACACTCCCAGAGAACTGCAGGCGCTTTAACTGGTAGTTATGGGGAATTTGTACTTTATACGCGCTATAAACACTGTCTCACCATCGCCACAACCTGTTAGAATTTCCACCTCGATGACGTTTCTCTGCAAAGACATGACTTTGAGCTGGTTTCCGTTACACAGATATACAACCGGAAGTCCACTTGCCATTTGTGAATTGAGAAATTCTACGGGGTGATATTTGGCATCATCTTCCTCCACATCAGTATTAATGGAGGTGTATATCACTTTTCTCCCTTCAATTTGTGAGAGAATACTGTGATTGATCGCTGCAGCTTGATCATCTTCGGAGTTAAAACGGAAACACGCCTAAGAATTCTCTTGGTACGGTATTTGACTGATATCCTCGTATATCAGACGAATAAGATCTTCTAAAGTGGGATCTACTCTACCAAGAGTCTCTGGTAGAGTGCTTTCACCAACTTTTAGAAGAACATCGGAGAATACTTGAGCATTTGAATTACCGCCAAGCCGAGGTCGTATGATGATGGTCAAGCGCAGTTTATGAACTCTCGACCATAGAGTCGACCTTTTCAACGAAGTATTCACTTTTTTTTGTCAAAACTGTGACACCACCCATCATATCTTGGTTTCTGCGGATGTCCTGCAGGGTTCTGTTTACAGTTTCCACTGCTTTCCTTTTTGCCATAATGCATTCATCCCATACGACGAAGCGCAATCCCCTAAGCACACATCCCTTCTTACTGTTGCGTGACACCCCACAAACAGGCGTTTCGTTGCTCTCTAAATCGATGGGAATCTTAAACATGACGTGCGCTGTTTTGCCACCAGGAAGCAGTGTGGCAGCGATTCCAGAAGATCCACACACATACATATTTTAAAATCGCTTGGACAAATCTGCTGTCAAAATCTGTAAAAAAAATATTTTATTCCTACAGTCTTTTGTTCTAAAATGATCAGAATACAAACCTTGAATGTTTTGTGACTGTAAAGTACTTGTAACTTAGTAGTTTCCCATAGCTTACGAAGTTTTCCATTTTTTGTGAATTAATACATTCTATGAACTATTACATACACAATCCAAAAAAAAAATCGTTTTACAAAAAGAGTTTAAAGAAAACAGATGTAAATCGAACTTACTACCCCGGGCGGCCTACCACCAGCTCATAAAGCAGTATTATTTTAATGTTACTTCAGTGGGAGAAAGAGATGGAGCTATACATCCTGTAGAGCTTCATCTCTTTCCCACACTGAAGTAAACTAAAGTAATATTAAAATAATACTGCTTTTGAGCTGGTGGTAGGCCCTCAGGACTTCAAATCATTCGTCCAACCGCTTACTTATTCGCTTTGTTGAAAGTTAGCTAAAATAGCCGTTCCTATATAAAAGGTAGCGTGATGATAATCATTTAAAAAGTTAAATCGGTAACTACCTATCTACAATATCCCAACCTTTTGGCGCGTCCTTTTACAATTTGAAGAGAAAAATACGAACATAATATAATATTGCTCGTCCCCCATAGTAAATAGCGTGATAGTTTATACCCTATAGTTTGACCAGACACACAGGGAATATCTATGCAAAATTTTAACAGAATCTGTCCGGTAGAATTTGCGCCATGCTGGAACATACATACAGACAAACAGACAAACAGACAAAAATTCTAAAAAAAATATTTTCGGCATTAGAATCGACCCTAGACCTCGTAGCAATTACTTTTTTTCAAAAATATTCGATGTACAGTTTTGACTTCGCTACGATTTTATTATATGTATAGATAAAACGGGTTCCAGATTGGGACCGCATATTCGAGCTGTGAACGTACAAGCGTCTTGTATGAGTAAAGATAGGTGGAGGGCCGTTTAAACTCAGTAGATGATCTCATGAAAAAACCATACATCTTAAATGAATTATTAACAATTCTTTCTACGTGTTGATTAAGCGATAACTTATTGTCCGGTAGAACACCAAGATCTCTTACAATAGAGGTGTTACCTAGCAAGGCATCATTTAGCTTATACTTAAAATTTATGATAAATCTGTTTTTTGTGAAATTTATATAGTGGCATTTGGAAACGCTTAAGTGTAGATTGATGTAATTTGAATTTAATGTATTTGTGTTAATGTTGTGTTCATATTGTATTTATTCGTTTGTTTAGTAGTGTAGTGTGAGCTTGGAGATGCAAAGGAGATGTTTCATTTTCGGCCATAAAGTGTACGTTAATGTAAAAAAGGAAAAAATTCCACGAATTGAGGAAAAATATTCTTTCCTGTTTATTTCCCTGATTACTTCGGCACAAAAAATAATAGTTTAACAAATTATTGCCATATTCTATTCATCATGGCGTCGTTTTACTTGCATACTACTTTCGTCCAGAAATCATGTTACATTTTAACATAATAATATCACGTAGACGTCATTTAAATAAATATGAAAGGCATGTATTTCTGTACTATATTAAGATAGCTATCTTCTACAACTTTTTTGATTAATTAGAAAGTGTGATTCATCATAAAAATAAAAAACTGCTTTTGTGGATTGTAGGTACTTCTGGACGAAAATGGCTAGCTGTCGATGGTCGTATTTCTCCTGACAAACGTCAAACATTTTCGGTTTTTATTTTGTGCCCAAAAAGTATTAGATATTATGGAAAAAACAGTCTACATTGTATTTAGGGGTTCGTTTCCCAGGTTTTCTAAAGTGTACATGTTATGGCCGGAGTCCCATACAAAAATGAAAAGTCTCCTTTAAAGATGCTTTCAATACGATATTAAATATGGGTTATGTGGTACCTGAAATAAATGTTTTATTTTTATTATTTAGTTAATATTATGACGGTACCTTGCCAATTCATTTATGAAAATACTATTTTTTTTTTTAATCATTTATGTGATAGACATCATTTTAATACTAGAAATAAAGATAAAATAGATAAACCATTTTTCAGATTATCTAAAATACAACATACATCTTTTATAGGGTACTGTGTTAAATGTTACAACAAAGTCCCGTATGATATATTACAATTAAATGAAAGAAAAACTCATATTAAAAGTACGCTTTGTAAATAAGCATATTACAAATAAGAATATTATATCTATACATATAATAAAATCGTAGCGAAGTCAAAACTGTACATTGAATATTTTTGAAAAAAAGTAATTGCTACGAGATCTAGGATCGATTCTAATGCCGAAAATATTTTTTTTAGAATTTTTGTCTGTTTGTCTGTTTGTCTGTATGTATGTTCCAGCATGGCGCAAATTCTACCGGACAGATTCTGTTAAAATTTTGCATAGATATTCCCTGTGTGTCTGGTCAAACTATAGGGTATAAACTATCACGCTATTTACTATGGGGGACGAGCAATATTACATTATGTTGTATTTTTATGTTCTAGCATGACGCAAATTCTACCGGATAGATTATGTTAAAATTTTGCATAGGTGTTCCCTATAAGTCTGGTCAAACTATCACGCTATTTACTATGGGGTATAAACTATCACGCTATTTACTATGGGGGACGAGCAATATTATATTATGTTCGTATTTTTGGAAAAAAACGCGCCAAAATTTTAGGATATTGTAGATGGTTATCGATTAACCTTTTTAAATGATTATCATCACGCTATACCTTTATGGAACTAAGCAGTCAATCATGAAATATATAGGAACGGCTATTTTAGCCAGGTTTCAACAAAGCAATTAGCTCAACGGTTGGGCGGTTGCTATGCAAACATGGGGTTGTAAGTTCGATTCCCACCCACGTTTTTTTTTTCTTTTTTTTTTCACATTTTGTTATACGATTTTTTTTTTTTTTGATTATGTACCTATAATCTATAGATATAATAAAATCGTAGCGAAGTTAATTTTTTTTAAAGAAAGTTATTGCTACGAGGTCTGGGATCGATTCTTATGCGGAAAATAAAGTTTTTACAATGTTTGTCTGTACCAACTGTAGGGCATAAACTATCACGCTATTTGCTATGGGGGATGAGCAATATTACATCATGTTCGTATTTTTCTCTGCAAATTGTAAAAGGACGCGCCAAAAGGTTGGGATATTGTAGATAGGTAGTTACCGATTTAACTTTTTAAATGATTATCATCACGCTACCTTTTATATAGGAACGGCTATTTTAGCTAACTTTCAACAAAGCGAATAAGTAAGCGGTTGGACGAATGATTTGAAGTCCTGAGGGCCTACCACCAGCTTAAAAGCAGTATTATTTTAATATTACTTTAGTTTACTTCAGTGTGGGAAAGAGATGAAGCTCTACAGGATGTATAGCTCCATCTTTTTCTCCCACTGAAGTAACATTAAAATAATACTGCTTTATGAGCTGGTGCTAGGCCGCCCGGGGTAGTAAGTTCGATTTACATCTGTTTTTTTAAACTCTTTTTGTAAAACGTTTTTTTTTTTGGATTGTGTATGTAATAGTTCATAGAATGTATTAATTCACAAAATATGGAAAACTTCGTAAGCTATGGGAAACTATTAAGTTACAAGTCCTTTACAGTCACAAAACATTCAAGGTTGTATTCTGATCATTTTAGAGCAAAAGACTGTAGGAATAAAATGTTTTTTTTACAGATTTTGACAGCAGATTTGTCCAAGCGATTTTAAAATATGTATGTGTGTGGATCTTCTGGAATCGCTGCCACACTGCTTCCTGGTGGCAAAACAACGCACGTCATGTTTAAGATTCCCATCGATTTAGAGAGCAACGAAACGCCTGTTTGTGGGGTGTCACGCAACAGTAACAAGGGATGTGTGCTTAGGGGATTGCGCTTCGTCGTATGGGATGAATGCATTATGGCAAAAAGGAAAGCAGTGGAAACTGTAAACAGAACCCTGCAGGACATCCGCAGAAACCAAGATATGATGGGTGGTGTTACAGTTTTGACAAAAAAAGTGAAGACTTCGTTGAAAAGGTCGACTCTATGGTCGAGAGTTCATAAACTGCGCTTGACCATCATCATACGAGCTCGGCTTGGCGGTAATTCAAATGCTCAAGTATTCTCCGATGTTCTTCTAAAAGTTGGTGAAGGCACTCTACCAGAGACTCTTGGTAGAGTAGATCCCACTTTAGAAGATCTTATTCGTCTGATATACGAGGATATCAGTCAAATACCGTACCAAGAGAATTCTTAGGCGTGTTTCCGTTTTAACTCCGAAGATAATCAAGCTGCAGCGATCAACCACAGTATTCTCTCACAAATTGAAGGGAGTGAAGTGATATACACCTCCATTAATACTGATGTGGAGGAAGATGATGCCAAATATCACCCCGTAGAATTTCTCAATTCACAAATGGCAAGTGGACTTCCGGTTGTATATCTGTGTAACGGAAACCAGCTCAAAGTCATGTCTTTGCAGAGAAACGTCATCGAGGTGGAAATTCTAACAGGTTGTGGCGATGGTGAGACAGTGTTTATAGCGCGTATAAAGTACAAATTCCCCATAATTACAAGTTAAAGCGCGTGCAGTTCTCTGGGAGTGTATGCTTTGCGATCAACAAGTCACAGAGGCTGACACCGAAGGCTGAAGGCTGCGGGTGTCGACCTCAGGATAAGCTGCTTCTCACACGGACAACTGTTACGTCGCTTGCTCCCGAGTCACCATTCCTGACTCTCTGTATATTTTGGCTGCTGAGAATAAAACTACAAACGTAGTATACAGGGAAGTTTTATAAAAATATGGCTATTATTGTAGTATATTGTGATGTCTTACGATTTCCATGCGAACGAAGTCGCGGGCAGAAGCTAGTCCAAGATAAGAATGTTTTGAAACATGCTGGTCCTGCTCCATATGATAATCTAGAATCTAGACAAAATCAAACAGGTTGCCAATTTAAATGTATAATTTATAAAATTTTGTTATATGACATTGATTTTAAATTCTGTGATTCTTACTTTCTCACACACTGACTTATGAATTGTATTTTTTTGTTTCGGAAAATCGTCTATTTTTACAATGTTTGTAAATATGTGAGCACCATGTCTCTATCACATAATTAATTTATCTGTCGTTGCTTCATTTTTAATAATTTTTACCTATTGTGGTATAGTAATTTTATTCTGTCTTCACATAATTATAATTATTTAACTAATGTACATATACAAACTATTGTAATACATTTTGAAAAGAGTAACGGTAGAGTTTCTTGCCCATTCTTCTTCGTACGAAAACTACCTTTTGGAAGGGGCGATTAGAATCAATTAATTTTTTTTGTAACTTTTGACGTTTAATTGAAATAAATGATTTGACTTTAAATCATACAAACTTATATTATTTCTTCTTTGGCAGGTTTATGGCGCACTGTAAAGAATATTGCTGTAGAAGCTATGAAACACGGCGGAGTCGTCACCTTGTTACTTGGACACAGGGTTTACTACAGTAAGTGTCATACTAACCCTTATTATATTTACATTTACATATTAACATGGAGAAGGATGATTAAATTCATGCTAGACCGTTTTAAGGCCCAGTGGTTAATGTCTCGCCTCTCATACAAGAATTATGGGTTCAAATCCGGGCGTCATTTTCACGAATCGAATACGGATAAGTGTGCAAACGCCCTTAGTATGTGGACAAACGATAGGTACGGTCAAGGAGTGAAAATGTCGAGCAATTTTCAAACAATTTCCTTTTCATCCTTTCGAACTGTCATTTTCATTCAAATCATTGGCAACACGTAATCGGAGAAATAGTAAGGCGCGAGTAAATATTAATTAATGGACCATTTAGACGGGGCCAATCCCCGAGACAATCCACTACAGTTCGTTTTTTTTAATCCCAGAGACTAATTTGACAGGTGCAAATGTCAAACTCCAAATTGAAAAAACAAACAACAATCACTTGAAATGTCAAATTAGTCTCTGAGATTAAAAAATTAACTTAAAGCCAATCCAATAATAGCCTCGTGTAAATAGAGACAGTGGCAAAATGGCTTGAAGATAATCAATCCAATGCAGTGGGCATTGGATTGTCTTTAAGCCATTTTGCCATACTGGCTTACTGGATTGTCTCGGGGATTGGCCCCGTCTAAATGGTCCGTAAGTTGCTCAACATTTTCAATTCTCTCACTGTACAGTTTGTCATTTGGTTTCTTACCAAAAGATATTAGGTAAAAGGCAGTCATCGCTCATCATATTTGGCACCAAGTAAGGTACTTACTATTTTTAACCGACGGAAAAAGAGGAGGTTCAAAAGTTGACGCATATATTTTTTTTTATATGCCACGAATATCTTTTTACAGATTAGTCCTATTTTAACGTTTTTTTTTTTATAATTAACACCTTTTCTGTTTATCGTAGTGATAACAGATCCTGAGGACGCTCTAACAGCAGCGAACGCTTGTCTACAGAAACATTTCGCGTACGATTATGCCAAGTCCTGGCTAGGAGAAGGTCTGATCACGTCGTCAGGTTAGTAAAACTTATATTAGTGATAATGGTGACCTCCCAACGTACACGCAATGATGTGAAAAATACTTCAGTAGTAGATAATACTACCTGGGTTACAATAAACACTCTTCTAAAGGACATGTCCTAAAATGGTTTTTTATTATTCAATCATTCTAACCAGGAAAAGTTAAATATATTTGGATAGACACCCCAAAAACTAGTGGTTCTAACTATATCATACATTTTTAAAGACCTCCAATTTTGAGAAAAATCTTTTTTTATTTTAGTAAGAATTTACTCCTAAAACGAACAAACCTTTCTAATTATCTAGGATAATATAGTGAACACATCCCATAAAATAGTAAACTTGTCAAAATTGACACATGTTACTGTCATCACTGTCAATTGATTGACAGTAATGACTGTACCATGTGTCAATTTGTATCATATTTGTCATAGTTGCCATCAACAAATAAAATGTTTGTACTTTAAATAGTTTATATTGTTTCTCTTAAATGGAGGGGTCTAAAAATATTATTTCACTGGTTCCTAGTTCCATATTTTGTCGTTTTTATTTAGATGTAGTTTGATGCTGGTTAGATTTTTCTCGGAATAAAAAACCAACGTCCCTACAAAAAGCGGACATCTCCTTTATTGTAAGGCAAATTGACACCCTACGTCAATTATTTGCCGTGATTTAGCCATTTCATACAACGGTAAAAAAATTACAGTTGTGATTTTATCATACGGAGGATTTATTTATCTACCAACATAAATAAATGACAATAATAATATATTTTACTGAACAAGTAATTTTCCTGAATTGTATATTCATATTTATTATTTACAAAACCGTAAGAAAAAAGGGTACTTTCACGCGATTTTTTATCAAGTGTACTTCATCTAGCTATTAACTTCCTTTGCCGTACACATCACCTGCACGCATAGCACGGAAGAATATACAAAATGACAGATTCACAATCACAATCTGTCATTTTGTCTATTCTTGTGGTCATAGATAATACACTTAAATACCATGCTACGCCCAGCCCGTCCCATCCTTGATGTCCTCCCTCCGGTTGACGCCCTAAGCCGAGGTTTGTACTCCACAGGGGGTGCCCTTAGCAAGCGTTCACCTAGTTTTAATTAGCATAGTTGAATAAC
Source organism: Agrochola lychnidis (assembly GCA_963680765.1). Taxonomy (NCBI): domain Eukaryota; kingdom Metazoa; phylum Arthropoda; class Insecta; order Lepidoptera; family Noctuidae; genus Agrochola; species Agrochola lychnidis. The sequence continues at coordinate 13,189,036 of OY796869.1, read as the reverse complement.
CCCTGGCTGGAGGTTTTAACTGTAGTAGCTTAAAGCACCCACAGGAAAGCCCAGTTAAGTAGTCATGATCTCAGAGGTCAACTACGAGATGCAACACCTAAAAAAAAAAAATACCATGCTACGCGTGCTGCTACGATTGTGGTCGAATTTACTTACACAAAGCAGACATCTAAAAATCTTAATATTATGACCAGGTGAAGTTTGGAAACGCCATCGCAAATTACTGACCCCTGCATTCAGCTTACCAGTGATGCTCAACTTTTTGGAGGTCTTCAACAGCCAGTCAAGAAAATTGGTCGAAAGTTTGAAAGTTCAAGTAGCCAAGGGACCCTTTGATCATACTGAATATTTAAGGACCATTGCATTGGAGACTTTTTGCTGTAAGTATGACTCACTGTGTAGGTTAATCTCAATCATAATTATAACCGAAATTCTATTTGAGGTTATTCATAGAACAAACCCATAATATTTTAACTCTGACTGATACAAGTGAGGATGAATTGAACATGGAGTGTGTTAAATGTTACAACAAAATAATTTGTGACATATTGCTATTAAATAAAAGAAAATTTAAAACTCATATTAAAAGAACACCTTGTAAACAAGCATATTACAAAGTAGAGGATTATATCCAAGATAAGAGTGCTTGGAAACATCCTGGTCCTGCTCCATAGGACATTTAGAATCAAGACAAAATCAAACTGGTTGCTAATTTAATTGTATAATTTATTATTTTGTTTTTTTTGACATTGATTGTACATTCTGTTATTACTTCCTCACACACTGACTTATTAACTGTAAAATTTTAGGAAAATCGTCTACTTTTACAATGTTTGTAAATATGTGAGCACCATGTACCTATCACATAATTAAACTCTCTGTCATAGCTTAATTTTAATTGTTTTTACCTATTGTGGTATAGTAATTTTATTCTAGGTGCATCGTCTTCACATATAATTATTTAACTAATGTACGTACCTATATAAACTATTGTAAAACATTTTAAAAGAGTAACGGTGGAGTTTCTTGCCCATTCTTCTCTATACGAAAACTACTTTTTGGAAGGGGCGACTAGGATCAATTCTATTATTTTGTAAATTTTGACGTTCAATAGTGCCATACATGTGCCTATTTGAAATAAATGATTTGACTTTGACTAGAAAAAGACCCAAAATTGGACTAAAGAAATTATTATAAAACAAATTAATCAAATTATTATTAATATTTTTTTGTTAAATTTTAGTGACTGCATTTGGAATAACTGGGTTCGAAGACTCGCACTTCATTCAAAAATACATGCATGCTGTAGACGAAATTTTGAGTATTGTTACTCAGAGGTTTCAAAAGTTTTGGCTCCAAAGTGACACAATATTTAAACTGTGTGGCCTTCAGAAACGGCATGATGAACTTGCGAAGATTCTTAATGATATGTCTGATAAGGTAAATAACTCATTCAACGAAGTTCATTAAAGCGGCTTGCGGTAGGAGTTGACTGGTGGAAATCGTCACGTACGGAAAAAGCGTTATGCGACTTTCTCTCTCTCTCTCTGTCACTTTCTATTATACACAAGTGTGTACGTGCGTGCGAGAATCGCTTAGAGAACTTCGTTCCTGACGGGGTCCCCGACCGCGCACGTTTTTTTTTTCTTTTTTTTTTTCTTTCACTGCTTTTTTGTGTAATAATCATAGCTTTACCTTGCCTGACCTAAAAATTCTCGACTATACTTATAAACCAAGTAGGTTTTTTTAATGAAATTTAATCGTATTTTCTATTTAAGGTAATACAAAAAAAGAAAGCAGCTAGAAGTAACGGTGTATATACTTCTGGTAAGTACTTTCTGCCACTGTTAAGCCTAGTGCAGACTAGCGCGCCGCGACTCTAACAAAACAATTTCTAAGAAAACTTCACGGTAGGACAATTACAGGTGTCGCGTCGCGCCACTCAGCACGAGGCTTTACCCACAAAATTTACCATCTCATACATGGCGAATGAACAGATCGATTCGTATTTGATTGGCCATACATACCAGGCAGTTCCTACTTATAATTATATTTTACAGAAAATACAATCCAATTTGTTAGTAATTAAATAAACAACATAAAACACTACCACACCAACTATTACTTTTAGAAACACAAGTTATTGCAACAAGTTTCCTCGTATCTCTTTTTCTGAAATTCGAATGTTCAATTCGAAATGGAACGTGATTAAGGCCGGTTTCACAGCTGTCCGGGAGACCCGCACGGGTCGCCCGTATACGGGAGACCCGTACGGGTAGCGCTCACAGTGCTCTGAAACGAGGGTGTTAATACGATACGGTTGCTAGCGTTGTACGGGCTGGGCTCTACCCGGAGCGGGTCGCGTACGGACCAATCCACGTCGCTGTGAAACAATGTTCTAGTGCCTCACGTGTGTTTCCGTTCCGGTAGCCCGTACGGGCGGCCCACACGGGTCTCCCGGACAGCTGTGAAACCAGCGCGTTAAAAAATAAAAAAATAACGGTTAAGGGGTTAGGTTATCCGTTATCGGTTTATCGACAGAAGAATCCTTACTATTCCACATTTACCTTTTTCTCACTTTTTTCTTCATAACAGATACAAAATACAAGCCTTTTCTGGACCTTCTCCTGGAGTTATCAGAAGATAACGCGTTGACTGATAAGGAGATTAGGGAAGAAGTGGACACTGCCATCGTGACAGGCTTTGATACGTCATCGAGCTTGCTCAGCTATATCATGATACTGTTGGGCACACATCCTGAAGTGCAGGACAAGATATATCAAGAGTAAGTTTACTTAATTCAATCTGCCTAGCCTTTTCCCAACTATATTGGGGTCGGCTTCCAGTCTAACCGGATGCAGCTGAATACCAGTATTTTACATGGAGCGACTGCCTATCTGACCTTCACAACCCAGTAACTGGGTAATACGATACCCCTTGGTAAGACTGGTCGTCAGACTCTCGGGCTTCTGACAACCTGTAACGACTGTCAAAGATCCACGAATGACAGCCGGGACCAACGGCTTAACGTGCTTTCCGAGGCACGGAGGAGTCTCGGTATGTAAAGATAGTCACCCATCCATAGACCAATCCCGGCAAGCGTAGCTTAACCGGATGAATCGACCCGTGCCGCTGTTATTACTTAGTTACGAGCTCCTCACTTAGATAACTTAATTGTAGTTAACTTAATTGTAGGTTGTTTATGCCCGTTTGCACTAAATAAAAGTGCGCTGATAGTTATTCATAACGTAGGGCTCAACACCAAAAGTTGACAATCCAACACCGCGTTTTTATTTAGGCATTCATTTAGGTGTCTAGTGTTAGTGAAAACGAGCAATATAAGTCCTACTTATAGTATTTTTATCTCACGAGGCGACGCCCGTTTTACTTGTGGTTACCAAGTGTACAAACACGCTGTGAATGAGCAGACGCATAGAAAAATATATTTAGTATCTTGTGAAATAAGAACCATTCTTACTCTAAAATAACTAATTTAATTCCGAATATAATTATTTAACCTCAAAATAGATACTAATTCCCAAATGAATCTTAAAGTCGTTACCCCAATATCATTCAGGGATAAGGAAAATAATATGAAACACCAAGACATTTTGTCAGTCATTTATATTTCTTTGCCAACATCGAATTCAATATTCTACAACATACCATCACATCTCCTATTCCCTACATAATGTCACAATTCAATCAGTATTCTAATATTTACCTTAAAACTAACAGGTTACCTCAATTTACAGTAGATCTCCAACCAATCCTATGCCAATCTATCTTTTTACCGACACAGCCACTAAGCACGTCTTACTGTCACGAGCGCCCGACCCAGACGGTCCGTTATTCTGCTATTCTGACATTTCGAATCTTTGGGTGTTGCCAGTACAATATCCAACGATTACGTATTAATAAATTGAAACCTAACACTTAAGAACAAAGATTAAAAATAGCATATGTACATTTGACCAATGTCGAGTTGATATCCCCTTAAAAGCTTTTTAATGGCCTGGCCATTTTATTAAATATATTAAATTCGTCAATTATTTTTTATTGTAATAGTCTGTGCCACATTTTTATTCGGTTTGACATGTAAAAAAGACAGGTGAACGTCATTCTGCGGTATTTGACATTGCGACGCAATTATAGTTAATGCTGAGTCGGTAAAGCATATTCTATCGTGCAATGAGCAGTCAATTTAACATATTTTGGATGTGACTGTACCTACACATATATAGCTTTGTGCATAGACTAATATACAACGTGTAAAGGCTCGTGCAGACCAGCGCGGCATCGCGGGCGCGACATGGGTCGCGCTGCCTGTCGCGCCCGCGATATCGCACTGGTCTGCACGAGCCTTAATGTTAAATGCGCAAAACATCAGACACCCCAACAGATTTTTACTTCAGTTGACCTATTTCAGAGAGAAAAAAACATTTAAAAAGTTATAAAGGTTTTATGTATTGTTTTAGTTCGTAAGATTCGTATTTGCATTGAAATAAAAGCTATTATTATCCTGCGTATGAGAAAATTTGGTCGACAACAATTTGTGTTTATTTAGGTAGATACCTATTTTGGCGGGTTTGCGCATGTGATGGCTTGACCTATTAATAAATAGACACGGCAACGTTTCTAATGAAGATTTTTTTTTAAATTTTACCTACATTAAAAAGTGGTTCAATTGATTCTGCTCGTTATTCTGATCAAACTATTTTCAGGTTTTGCGCATTTAACGTTACACGTTATATATAAATAAGAGCTTTGTGTTGGGCGGTGCTTAATGCCTCCTGGGGGCCTACCACCAGCTCAAAAGCAGTATTATTTTAATATTACTTCAGTGGGAGAAAGAGATGGAGCTATACGTCCTGTAGAGCTTCATCTCTTTCCCGTCAGCATAGTTGGCTAGTCTCCGTTGACATTGGTCGCTATGACCGAAACTCGGTCAGGAACACAGGAGAAAAAAAAAGTAACGAATGTTCTGCTTTCAGAATCAAAGAAGTCTTCCCTACAGACAGAGATGTTGAGAAGGAGGACCTACAGAAGCTGGTCTACACCGAGGCGGTGATTAAAGAGAGTCTGCGAATCTTCACCACAGGACCCGTAACCCTGAGATACGTCGACAAGGACGTCAGGCTAAGTAAGTTTACCCATAATATACGACGGTTGAAAGGCTAATTGATCTAAGCGACATTTTGTAAAACTTGCTCCTGCAATTTTATGATTCGTCCTCCTGGACGGATTATAGATATTTTTTTTTGTTTTTTTTTTTCATAATAAACAACTATTTGATAGACTTTTATTTACTTGAATCAATCAATCATAATAAGATCTTATTATGATTAAAAAAAACAACCAATCCATCCACCTGCAAGTTTTACAAAATGTCGCTTAGATCAATTAGCCTTTCAACCGTCGAATGTTATTTGTGAAATTTTACATTAATTGTAAAATCGTTAAAAATTAGGTAAGTATGTACCAACATTTTTGTGTCTTGTGCAAAATGAGCTAAATTAATTCTATTTTTACCCGATTTATCTGTCATTTTGTCTATTCTTCCGTCGACAAAACCCGTTTCTATTGTGGTCATGCTAATTCATATTAAACTTACATAATTAAAATAATAAAGAAGTTTTTTCAAGTCGTTAAACCATGCGTAGCAGGGGCGGGTCGCTAGTATTTGACTAAAACGTGTTTTTTTTTTCTCTCTAGAAAACTTCACAATGCGCGCAGGCAGTCAATGCGTGATTCTGCTCTTCGGGGCCCATCGGCAACCTGTTTGGGGCATGGACGCGGAACAGTTCAGACCAGAGAGATGGCTGGACCCAGGGATGCCTGCCAATCCGGGTGCCTTCGTCGGTTTCAGTCTGGGAAAACGATCCTGTTTAGGTGAGTTTATTTAAAAAATTTAAAAAGTTTGTTTATTTGCACCTTCAAGTAATATAAAACATGGTTTACAGTGAATATAGGCCTTAAGGTAAGTAAGGTTGTATGTTCGAGTTGCAACCAATACCTAAGCTAACTTAATATCTTGTAAATATAGGTTTATTATTTACGTAGTTAGGAAAAAGTCGATTAGCATTTCAGTAATTTAAATTATTATTGATTAAAACAATATTTTAGAATATCAGCATGCATAAAACTTTTACATAACAACAACTACCTACAACTGGCCTGACTTTTATAAAATAAATAAATCCTTTATTTCAGACCATGTCCATAATAATTACAAGTAGGGTTACAAAATGTGAACACGAATAAATGTTTTCAGGATATTTGAGTCCTGTTTATCCGCAATGACCTGTAGGATGCTGTTAGTGCTACCCCGGACTCTTCTTAATAACGACGTGAGCTGCTTGCGCACGATAACATGAAAACCAGAGGCACTACAAAAGCGGGGCAGCCCTAACAACATCCTAAATCCATTGTTATATTGGACACGTAGGGCACCGAGCGGCCTCTGCGGATAACTAAACCACAGGCTGCACGCGTAGAAAGTCTGACAGTAGGCTCTAAATAGTGTGACTTTAACTTGGTCACTACAACGCGCAAACCTGCGAGCTAGCATATTGCTTCTGACCACCTATTCGCTATGTTCCCTTTCTATGTCAACTTGGTCGTCAAGGCCCTCGGTAACGTAATATCTCAGGTATTTGAACTGTTGTACCCGCCTCAGTTCAGTACCATTCAGCTTAATCGCAGGTACATTTGACGGACACTTACCAGAGGCCCTGAAGACCATGTACTCACTCTTCTTACAATTATATAATAAACCATGCTTATGGCTATATGTTTCACATATGGCTAACAACTGTCTCATTGCGCCTACAATCGGGGTCAGCAGCACCATGTCGTCCAAATAACTAAAGTTGTTCATACACACATTGTCGACCCAGCATCCCACTCGTGTGCTGCTGAGCCCAGCTATAAGCTCCTTCAAGTACAGGTTGAAGAGCTTGGGAGAACTCAAACCACCTTGTCTCACCCCGCACTCCAACCTGTACGCTTCGGAGCTGTTCGTCCATCTAACATAATTTATCTGGTTTTGGTACCAGAAATGAGAAATCCGTTGCACCTGTGTAGGCACGCCAGTCCTCTTGAGTTTTTCCCATAATATTGCCATCAACCGGGCACAAATCCAGACTCCGGGCTACTTCTGATTCCAGATGGAAAACCCAATAACACTTCGCTCGACTCAGGAATCGAACCCAGGACCTCATGCTTAGCAGTAGCGCTTGCATGCGACCACTAGACCAACGAGGCAGTCAAAACTTAATATAACACAATCTGCCTAGCCTTTTCCCAACTATGTTGGGGTCGGCTTCCAGTCTAACCGGATGCAGCTGAATACCAGTATTTTACATGGAGCAACTGCCTATCTAACCTCCACAACCCAGTAACTGGGTAATACGATACCCATTGGTAAGACTGGTTGTCAGACTTTCGGGCTTCTGACAACCCGTAACGACTGTCAAAGATTCACGAATGGCAGCCGGGACCAACGGCTTTACGTGCTTTCCGAGGCATGGAGGAGTCTCGGTATGTAAAGATGGTCACCCATCCATGGACCAACCCCGGCAAGCGTAGCTTAACCTAATGGATTGGTCCGTGCGGCTGTTGTTTCTTAGCCACGAGCTTCTCAAAACTTAATATAACTACATTCCTATATTCGATTTTGCCTCTCAGCTGTAAGATTCGGTCTTACCGACCCTAACATGTGTGTAGCACCCGTAACTAAAAGCAGGTCACAAGTCGAGATTAGTACTTATTAATAAGGCATCCCACAAAATTCTTATGATGGCTGTACTACACTCTCGCCGAGACACACCGAGACAGGCCAAGTGCGAGAATGTAAGTAGCGCTCGGCCTATCTCGGTGTGTCTCGGCATTCCTCGCTCGCTCTCCATCCCGTGTCGGTTTTTTGTGCCCGAGTCAAAGGATCTCGCGGCAGTTGCGAGTTCGTCGCTGTGCACTCTAGTGTCCCCAGTGTTGCTTGCTCTGATTGACAGAGAAGACGTTCAATGTCTACGTCCATCCTCTCGAGGTTCATAGCTTCAACTGAAGTAGGCGAGAGTGTCCTCACTCGGGCTAAAGCCCTTCGCTCGAGACTTTTTCGCGAGACCTAGCGAGAGCACTCGGACAGGAGTGAACAGCCGCCATTACATACAAATCTCTTTACAGGTAAAACGTACGCCATGATATCAATGAAAGCAACTCTAGTACATTTCCTGAGAAGATACAAAGTGACGGCTGATGACAGCAATCTGAAGCTGAGATTCGACTTCCTATTGAAACCAGTGTCTGGACACGAAATCACCTTAGAAGAAAGAATGTAGACGGAACCTGAGGGCCTAAACAAAGTGACATTCTATCATAACGATAGAGGCTATCGAAAAGCTTATCAATCCAGCAAGCGTAGCATGACCACCATAGAAACGAGCTTTGTTGATGGAAAAATAGACAAAATGACAGATTGTAATTGTGAATCTGTAATTTTTTCTATTCTTCCGTCGACAAAACCCATTTCTATTGTGGTCATACTACACGTGCTGTTCAAAGTCGCTGTAGAAATAGGAAAGGCTTTGAAGGCTGTTGGCAAATGCCAATCGCCTTCAAAGTCTTTGAGCCAAAGACAGGGTGCCGAGATGGGAATTTTTCGTGGGAATGTTAGATAAATTCATGGATGCCGAGATGGGACTAACCCTCTAGTTTAAGTTTAATGTAATAAAATGACTGATAATACTTTTTTTAAACATACTATCATCACACCTGTATGCCCGAAGGGTTGGGCAGAGGTGTACCTATAGTACACCCACATTTCGCCAGTTAATACTTTTTATGAATAAAGAATTAATACATAAAAACTTGTGTTTTTTTTGCTACTACTACCCATTCTAAGCAAGAGCAACGACACTGCATTTAGTACCTACCTGATTGAAATGTCCAACAAATACCAAACAAAAAAACAAGATTAAAACAGATGAGCATAAATAACATAACATAACACCAAAACTTAAAAAAAGTAATTTGCTTGGGTATGGTATATGGGTAAAGCCTCGTGCAAACTGACGCGACGCGACAGAACGACACGACACAGGCAATTGTTCTACCGTGAAGTTTTCTTAGAAATTCTTTTATTAGAGTCGCGTCGCGCCTGTCTGCACGAGGCTTTATACAAAATCAATCTGCCTAGCCTTTTCCCAACTATGTTGGGGTCGGCTTCCAGTCTAACTGGATGCAGCTGAATACCAGTATTTTACATGGAGCGACTGCCTATCTGACCTCCACAACTCAGTAACTGGGTAATACGATACCCCTTGGTAAGACTGGCTTTCAGACTTTCGGACTTCTGACGACCTGTAACGACTGTCAAAGATCCAAAATGACAGCCGGGACCAACGGCTTAACGTGCTTTCCGAGGCACGGAGGAGTCTCGGTATGTAGAAATGGTCACTCATCCACGGACCAACCCTGGCAAGCGTAGCTTAACCTCATGGATCGACCCGTGCGGCTGTCAGTACTTAGCCACAAGCTCCTCTCCCTGCACGAGGCTATATACGTGAAGTCAAAAATCTAAGTCAAATAATTTATTTCAATTAGGCACAAAAGGCACTTTTGAACGTCAAAATTTACAAAAAATAGAATTGATTCTAGTCGCCCCTTCCAAAGGTAGTTTTTCGTATGGAGAAGAATGGGCAAGGAACTCCACCATTAAAATAAATAAATAAAATAAAATAAAAATAAAAACTTTTTATATCAGACTTTGCAATCCATAGAATGTTAGTACAGTAAAACTTATGAAACTAGTGTTAGTAATTAATTAAAAATACATTATAAAAAAACCTTATTTCCTAATGTGGATATTAACCCAGTGCTGGACGTAACGCGTGTCCAGCCTATCCGCAATCACAGCCAGAATGCTGTTGGTGCTGGCGCGCAACCTGCCGAGCGCCGCGGCGCATCGCTTGCGGAGCACGGCGTGGAAGCCGTCAACGTGTACATCCGCGAACATGCCCGACGCACTGCACCAGCGCGGCAGCCCCAACGACGCCCTGAACGCATTGTTATATTGGACGCGCAGGGCGCTGAATGATCTTTGCGTATAATGAGCCCACAAGCAGCACGTGTAGAGTGATGTACAATGCGCTCTGAACAGTGTTATTTTCACTTGTGCATTACAACGCTTAAACCTGTGAGCTATCATGTTCGCTCTGATAGACAGCGCCCTACGCTCCCTGTCCATGTCCTCATCATCGCGTAGGAGATCACTGACTATATGCCCAAGATATTTAAAACAGGTGACCACTTTCATGGGGGTTCCGTTCAAAATCACGGGAGGAACCTGATCTGGTGACTTGGTACCTGCTTTAAATACCATGAGCTCACTTTTTGTGACATTATATTTGAGGCCATGACTAGCCGCGTACGTCTCACACACATTAACTAAATTCCTTATTCCACTGATCGTTGGGCTCAGCAGCACCATGTCGTCTGCATAACTCAGATTATTTACACAAATATTGTCTATGTGACAGCCGACATGCATGCTGCTAAGCTCAACGATCAGCGCATTAATATATAGATTAAATAAAACTGGGGATGTTAATCCACCCTGTCTTACTCCACATTGTAGTCCATATGGATCCGATAATTTGCCAGCCCACTTTACATAATTGACCTGACTCTGATACCAAAACTTCAGGATAGCAATAAGCTCACCAGGTAAAATGGTTTCCTTCAGCTTATCCCAGAGTTTATCATAATTTACAAGGTCAAAAGCTTTAGAGAGGTCTAAATAACAAGCATAAATGGGCGTTTTCCTACTCGTATAATACTCAACAGTGTGCTTTAGGCTCAGTATAGCACTCTCTGTAGAAAGTCCAGCGCGAAAACCAAACTGAGCATCATGTAGGTGTATAAACTCTGTTAACTGAGCCTCAAGCACACTGTCTAGTACCTTTGCAATAATGGTGGCCAGTGAGATCGGCCTATAGTTCGATTTGACTGAGCTATCTCCCGTCTTATTTTTTATTATGGGAGTAACTATCGTTTTTGTTAGTTCACTAGGTAAGTAGGAGTGTCCAATGCACAGATTAAAAAACATCGATAAAAGTCTAGAAATGTGTGGCCCTGCATTTTGTAGGTGTTCGACGCTGAGCCCGTCATGTCCTGGCGATTTCCCACCTTTCATACTTTCCAAAATCTTTCGTATGTCCTTAGCACCCACTTTTAGTCTGATGTTTTCACACACGGGGTCAGCGTCCAGCATCCACTCAAAAGAGCCTAAAGGGGATTCCACGGTGAAGTGATCTTTAAACATGTTGGCGATCACTTTAGTGTCAGTGACACCCTCGACACTCAAAGGAACGCCAGACCTGATGTTCAATTTATTGGTGTGTTTCCAAAATTCTCGAAACTTATTTTTTGAATGCAATGTCGCTAGCCGATCCATCTTTATCTGCTCCTGGTGTTGTTGGCACCATTTAAGCTTAGCTTTGAAAATCTTTCTGCTATGATACATTGCTTCATGAATGAAACCTTCGTTAGGTTTACCAAAAAGTAACCAGTTTTGAAAATCAAGCCTGGCCACCCTATGAGCTTCGCCAACATACTTATTCCACCCCATAACTTGTTTTTTCCTACTGCTCGTACCCACCCTATAGCTTGACTCTGAAGCCTCACTAAGCGCTGAGACAATATCAGTATACAAATTATCTAAGATTTGTCTATGTTTCACATTATTACACCGTTTATCACAACATTCTCCTAATACCGTTGGAAAGTCAATTTTTCTTAACAATTTATTGCAAATGTTTGTATACATACCGATATGTTCAGGGTTTCTTTCACCCCAGGTCACTTTACTTTTAGGTACAACTGGAATCACATTTTTAGATGGAAATATACAACACTTAATGGACACAGGATAGTGGTCAGACCAGTACACATTATAATCAACCCAGATGTCTGTAACAGAGGGCCACGCTGCACTAGTAACTACTATGTGGTCTAACCAACGCTTACAACCATGAGCTTCACTTACAAAAGTGTGCGTATCAGAGTCCACCCCACATTTAACAATGTCCGCACATACCCAGTTCAGGTCATCACAAAAACTGAGTAGCTCATTATAAAAGTTCTCATTTGGATGTGCGTTGAAGTCCCCAAGAACATAAACATAGTCTATACCACATTCTTCAATTATAGCATGTATAGCGCCCATGCACTGGGTTAACTCAGTCATATTTTCCGCACAGTCTGTAGGCATGTAAACCGATACACACAATACGGGACGATCACTAGTCACTATTTTGATTGCACATATCCTAGGGTTGTTGCATTCAAAAACCGTAACTGACGGGAAGGAACTTTTACGCCACAATATTGCCGTCCCCCCATGAGGTCTGCCACGCAGTATTCCAGCAGATGTGTCCACTGCTGAAGTTCCAGTGTAGCCAAAGTCAGTATTGATACTGCTGAGCCATGGTAAGTCACAAGGCAGTAGCCAAGTTTCTTGAAGAGCAATGACGTCCGACAGCAGTGTTAATCGCCTAACATCTTCAATCGATCGCTTAACATTTTTACAATTAAATGTAGTGAAAGTACAACTGGTGTTTTTGTCATCCATTTGTATTATAAGATTGGTTGCAAAACATTTCCAACGCTTGTATTACAGGTTACCTTCCCAGCGTTGTCACGACTAAATTCTACGAAACGTCGATATAGGATGCCATCGGGCCAAAAATTCTCATCCATAAACATGCTCAATCGGTGCTTCGGTACAGAAATCTTAAAGGTATTATATTCTCTCTGAGACTTCATATTAATCTTCTGTAGATGTACACGCAACCTTGTCTTACTAAATATATGATCAGAGATGTCAATTTCGGTAGTTCTCTTATCCACATTATAAATAAATAAAGGTACCTTAATATCCGCCGCCTTGAATTTTCCATCAGGTTCAATGACTGCCGTACCTTTACCATTACTCTTTTAAAATGTTTTACAATATTTTATATACATTAATTATATAATTATATGTGAAGACGAGATTACTATACCACAATAAGTAAAAATAATTAAAAATGAAGCAATGACAGAAAAAATAATTATGTAATGGGTACATGATGTTCACATACATATTTACAAGCATTGTAAAAGTAGGTACAGCGATATTCCTAAAAAAGTCAATGTGTGAATGTAGGGAATTCAGGTGCAGGGTGGATATTGGTGGCCATAAACCAAAATTAACACACTTTCATTGAGTACACAAAATATAATCACACAATACAAAAACACTGATTACAACACACAAAAATAGCTTACGCACTAAAAAGAAACTAATCGAGGCACTAGGAAACAGATTAATAACTACCGGTACACAAACTTATCCTCTGTTCCTAAATCTAGAATCTATCTAGGTCACGTAAGGCAGAACTTGCTGTAGGTAGTCGATATATAGGCATTAGCACGGTTCGACACTACCCAAAAGGAGACTGAACATCGACTGAACTTATACTGAACTACTGACTGAATACATTTCTTGAAAATACTTATGAAAATATAGATAACTTGATGAGAACGCAAGTAATACTGATGAGAACGCAACAACTGAACAAAATGCGACACCTTAATTAAGTAGTTTCCTACCCTAGAGCGCCCGCCCTGTGGCTAGCATACGCCGACTCTATGAAACTCCTATCTAAGTCTAGATTTTCAAGGTGAGGGGGTCGGTATGCGAACGGGGATTGCGGGGTACGCCAACACTAGGGGGCACCAGGGGAGGTGAGGGGAACGAAGAGGGAAAGAAACTACGCAGTTGGTCTGCTTATGTATTACGTCCCATATGACGCCTTTGTTCTTTCCTCAAATCGTACATCCCAGGTCCTTTTCTTTATGTAAAAGGTGCCCATTTATAGTAAATAGCCTAACTAACACATCGTGTATGTCAGATCTCTTATTTATTGCCTAGATTGGCCTGTATGACATCATTTATCCTATTTGCCCAAGTGCTAGTACGGGTAACATTCGTTTGTCGTTGATCTTAGTATAATTTAAAAAAATTAAGTGTTTTCGTCCCTTTTCCTTCAAAATAACAGTCAAACATCTCGCATATACTCTTGTGCAAATAAGTGTCTATACAAACTTATTAATTAAAGTGTTAACCTATCGAAATTTAGTGAAAAATAAAGTGACCTTTAAACCGCGAGTGTTTGACCGCTGACTCTGTGACAAGTCAATTAGCGCGCAGTGCACGCCACACGTGCGGTTGTGCGGTTGGCGTAAAGTGCAGTTTGGTGTGCGCTCGTACCCCGTGACGCACCTGAGCGATCGCGGCATAGATAAAGCAACGTAGACGGCGCAACCATTTGTACCTACGTTGCGTTGCCTCTGGGAGGCAAAGATATTTGTGTACTATTTCTACATCTGTTAACAACTAAATTGTTTCAAGATGAAGTGTTCTGCATCTAACGATGATTTGAAGCTTGGAGAAGAATATCTTCAGTGTACGGTTGAGCAGTATCGTGGGCTATATCACTACCTGTGCAACAACCAACAATTGTCATTGGATGAAAGAGCTGTCTGGATCTGTCCTGTATGTCGTTGCACCTCAAAAAAGGGTGGCAACAGCTCAGAGGTTGTTGTTGGCACCCCACGATCTGCCAGCGCCTCGGATATAACACTCAGGAATGTGTCATCTATAAGCTGTAAGAGTGACCTCCCCGACGATTTAAGCAACATTGTACTGGAGATGAAAGATTTGAAGGAGCGAGTTTTGGAAATGACTCTTAAGGTAACCAAAATATTCACCTATGTGCATCGCTGCCATGAAAATATAGAAGAATGCAAAGATAACCTGATTAGTCTTAGCGGAAAATTTAAATCTATGGAAGCTATACATAGACATCATCGGTTTTCAGCAGTGTTCGAAGCAAAGAGATCCAATTGCCTCTATATCTTATCCTGAGGGGCGGGAAGCGACGAAGACGAATACCATAAGGCGTCCTAAAAATTCGCAGAATTCGCAGTCTTAGTCAAAAAATTTGCAGTCTAAGTCTAAAAGTGAGACGCGGGTAGACTTCTTATCAAGTATCGACAAGGCCCAAATCGTCACTAGTAACCATCCTACTGCTCTCATGTAAGTTCAGCTCACCCAACCGATGTTTCACAAATTAATAACGACGATCCTGTTTGCGTCGACTCGGAGCCACCTAAGGATTTGGACCTTACCAACTCGTCGGTGCTCGCAGCCCCAGTCGTAACTGTCTCTTCATCGAATCACACAGCAGCAGTGGATGCTTCCCTAGACTCTGCCCACTATAAAAGCAAGAATCAGTATTCCATGAGGGAACTGATGGTGAGAAACGCTGATGGTACGCAGATCTGTGCTGCTCCTACGGATGGACTGCCCAGCCATAAGAAACGACAAAATTCTATTCGTTGTACTGCTGGGTCTAATATTACTTCTCTTAGGGTGGCAGAAGAAACCAAAAGTATACACTTGTGGAATATGGAGTCCGGTCCCGACGAAATTGCAGTATATCTACAACAACTGTACCCTCAAGTGAAATGTGTCGTAGATGAAGTAAAGACAAAAGCCAATTATAGGTCTTACAAACTGGTGGTACTGATAGCCTACTACGATAGCATTCTCTCGCCGGAGATTTGGCCAGAAAATGCTCGGATTAAGCCGTGATTGCCTTTCGTCGATTTCGCACCAATGAACAGTACATGCGATCTCCACATACCGAATAATCCTATGCCTGTTATAAGGAATCGCCCGACTCGCACGAGAGCAATCACTACGCTTAATATATTTTATCAAAATGTTTATGGTATTCAAACCAAGTTACATAGATGGAAAACCGGTATGTCACTTCTGGATTTTGACATTATTGTTGCCACTGAGACTTTCTTGGATTCGTCGGTGGAGAACTCTGAGGTTGTGTCCACTGGCTGGAATGTAATACGTCGAGACAGAAACAGACCAGGAGGTGGCGTCCTGGTGGCTGCTAAACCGGGGATCGTGCCTGTTCGAACAAACGAGTTGGAAACTACCGATGGAGAAGATCTCTGGGTTAAGTTTAGCATTAGAGGGATTAGTGTATATATCTGTGCTGTGTATATTCCTCCAATTGCCGTGGATTCTAGTTATTTTGACTAGTTCCATAAAGTGGAATCCTTTGTTAATGAGTTGAAAGGTAACACATTTATAATTGGTGATATCAACTTCAACAGTGCATCAAAATCTGTAAACAGCTATTTTGCATATTTCCTTTCATAATGTTCTATGGTTGAAAATAATAATATATTTGTTTTTGGCGGCAAGTTGGATGTCGTCCTTTCAAGGGATACTGATTGCGCTGTGCAAGTCCAAGCCGCTGAGGGTGGTGGCATTGTGAATATTGACTCATATTATCCTCCCCTAGATATTGAAGCTAGACTTTTGACGACGTTGAGCGAGGAGAAGACCTGCCCTAGTAATCTGGACTCAGCGACTGACTGGAATTTTTGTAAACCTGACTTTCTCTTACTATATGAGCATATGTCACAGGCTGACTGGAGCTGTGTCACAAGTGCCACGGATGTACAGTCGGCCACTGATGAGTTTTACAGAATGCTTTATAAAGTATTCGATAATTGCGTACCAAAAAAAAAGAGAGCATTATCTAATAGAAAACGCTATCCTGTTTGGTTCTCCGCGGATATTATTAGAGATTTGAATAGTAAAATTAAGCTTCACAGACAATGGAAACGTTACGCTGACCCTAATGTGTATTTTGCCTTTAGTTGTATTCGATCTGAGCTAAAGGAACGTATTGATTGTGCATACAAAACTTACACGGCATCAATCGAAAATCGCATTAGGAGTAACCCTCTTCAGTTCTGGCAGTTCATCAAAAGTATTCGGTCCAAAGGTGGCTTTGAGCCCACAATGAGTTACAAAAACAAAACCTTCACCGGCAGTGACGCAGCCAATGCCTTTGCGCAGTATTTTTCTAGTGTCTTTTTGCCACTGAACCCTAAGTTGGATGCTGATAATATATCACCTGTTGCAGCTAGAACTAACGGGGGCTACATACACATTGAAAATTTCACCATATCTCAGGTAAAGGACGGAATTCGTAAACTAAAACCGCGGAGCTTACCTGGCCCAGACAAAGTTCCACCATATATTCTAATAGGCTGTAGGGATCTTCTTGCTCTTCCACTCACCTATATAATGAACTTCAAAGTGGCATATATCCCAACCAATGGAAGGTGTCTCGAGTTACGCCGATACCGAAAACCAATAACAAGTCCTCGGTTGAGGTCGAGGTTGAAGCCGGGGCTCGTGCCCCGGGTGCCAACTTCAGGGGGCAACAAATTCAAGCGTAGCAAACAAGTGCACCACCCAGCACATAGCAACTTTGACATGCTTAAATGAGACGCGCAGCACATTTATAATCTTTCCATTTTTTTTCTTTTTCACAACAGTTTTGGCACCCCTGTTGAATTGGCGCATTATCGATCGAAACATTTTGATTAATATGTTGCTGCTAAAATTTTCATTTTGAGAATATTTTAAGTTCGCGGGGGCTAAATTAAGCGCATCCCCATAAAAGATTGGCGGGGGGCGGCAGACGGCAGTTTTTGCCACGTCTCAAAAAAATTCTAGATTTGGGTCTGCCAATCTTGAACCTGAAGAATAGAGTTATTCACGTCGTCAAGATTTTGTGAATCAAAGCAGTTAAAATTTCTTCTAGAGAAAAAACTGTAAGTATTACATATCCGTCCGTAATAGGGAAATCTCATCCATCACATAAATCTTATTATGCATAAATGCGAGCACTTCATATAACACAATATTAACTATGTACATTTTACTACGTTCGAGGTATAGAGTATAAAGTATACTGTAAGGTTCGAGGAATTGACCTTGCAATAAATTTTATTGCAAGGTCAATTTTATGAAGTGCTCGCATTTATGCATAATAAATAATATATTAATAATAGTGGGCCCATGGGTTTAAATCATATCACTGTATCACCACCAACCAACCCTGATAATGTCTCAATGTCTGTGTTACAAACAGCGACCTATCCCAACATTTTTTTATGTGTAAAAATTTTCCTCTCGCTCTCGCTTGGCTATCTGTGGGAGTGATTTTGTAAAAAAGCACGAAAGTGTGTAACAGGAAGCCGGGGCTATTTGATTTGACCAATGAGTGCGTGGGGTGCTAGATTTGGCCGTCAGAAACAACCTTGACAAGGCCTCTTGCCCCTGTAATGTTGCTTATTACCGTCACTCATGTTGCTTATTACCAAGGTGAGATTTCAGATGTTACACATCTTATACGACTGCTGTAAGACTCGCTTGTTTTACCTAATATCAGAAAAAATCGCAAAAATCACACCGCCTACCTACATAAACACATCGTTAACAGCTGGCCAGCGCGTAGAGGCCCACACAGTTACTGCGGTTCCGACGGAGCGTAACTTAAAACCGGTCTGTGAGAGCGACCCGCTGAAGCAACGACACACAGGAATGTTGAGGCCCCGACCGCGGTTCCGAATACAAAACTGGTTTCCGTATGCACGCTAGCAGAGCTCGCTACTAATGTTACTTCTGAATTGATCACACACAACTATACAACGATGTACAAACAAAGCAAACTAGCGTGTAAGCTAATAAGAAAAGATCGCTACCTGTATAAAAAGTTAAATGTTCAACTTTTTCTCAAGGTTACTTTTTAGCTAATATCTATGTTTCTGTGGAACAATTTTTTTCGGTTCTATAGAAGAAAATGTTGCATTTGAATCCGTCTATCAAATGAGCTATGTGGTAAATCTGGGGGCACACCTTGATTTTTTTTTACCAATTTTTGGACCAATTTGGTCATTCTCCTTTCAAAGTGCTTGACCATTTCATGAAATAGTTGTATTTCATGTGATAAAACATCGACCGCTGGTCCCATCATGATATGGTCTGGCCAGATCATTGAATACTCACTCAACGTTTGACGATAAAAACAGTTAAACCCACGTACTTCATGATGTGGTCAAACATTAGTGATCATATCGTGCAATAGTTAGATTTTACACCGGTAGTGGGGTTGACGTCGCTTTGTTTTTGTTATGCATCATACATGGCAGGCGGCCGCATACAACAAATCAAACAAGGTAAGGGTGATCACGCAAAAAAAATCGATGGACTTTTATAAGATGTCCAAATATAATAAATTATGGAAGTTGCTCTCGTCGGCCGCTACCGCGGCACCACTCGCTCGGCTCGCGTGCGGTTGGTCACAATTCTAACTTATCCTACCCCATTTGATCCGGGTGCCACAAGCGACGTGAAGTGCAAAATAACACTTAAATTTATTTTTTATTAATTCATAGAAAAACAATTACAATTAATTCATTAAAAAAAATCTGCTGGTCCGTACATTTTAACGAGTTTTGCGAACATAAATGTAGGGAACAGCTGATTTTTTTTTTTCGCGATTTCAGGTTTGGTCCCATAGTAAAAGTTGTTCATAATGATGAGTAAAGTCACGTGTTTAAGTTTGCGCACTGGTTAAAATTTTACCCTGAATATACATAATATCACTACATAGTATAAAACAAAGTCGCTTTTTTCTGTCCCTATGTTGGTATGCTTAAATCTTTAAAACTACGCAACGGATTTTGATGCGGTTTTTTTTAATAGATAGAGTGATTGAAGAGAAAGGTTTAAATGTATAATAACCCGGTTTATACCCGTGCGAAGCCGGGGCGGGTCGCTAGTATACCTATATGAATCAACAAATAGAATTTCCTTTAAAAATTTTGCAGTGACAGGTTGCAAAACACTGAAATTTGAAAAAAAATAATTTATTCCAAGGAAACGCGAACTTAGTTGATTAATGATGATATCCAATGCACGATAGAATTTATATTCACTTTGAGCAAGTAATTTTAACCTTCGGGATCTTGGAGACATTCGTCCTCGCACATCAACTCAGGTAAGCCGCGGACAAACAGACGGCATGGCGAAACTATAAGGGTTCCTTGTTGACTACGGAACCCTAAAAATGGATATGGACATGTATAATAAATAATCATTTGGATTAACGTTGTCTCTATCTGCACGCTTAGCATGACCACAATAGAAACGGGTTTTGTCAACGGAAGAATAGACAAAATGACAGATAAACAATCAAAATCTGTCATTTTGTCTATTCTTCCGTCGACAAAACCCGTAGAAAATCCGTTTCTATGGTTGTCATGCTACGCGTGCTGATGATTTTTTCCTTATGAGTATGACACCTACTTCTGTGTTGCGATAAGTAGGTACCTAACGGTAGGTACTTGGCCCGTTTGGGGCAAGGCCTTATTAAGTTCTTAAAGTAAACACAGAGGAGTTTAAATTGTAACGGTCGCTGTCACAGAGACCGTTACAATTTAAAGTCCATTGAATGGAAGTCATTAGAAAATTACCTCACCGAACGATTTTTATTCATCGTTAGCATAAACAGTTACAAGTTCTACATAAAGTTATTTTGTATTCAACATAGTTTGTGGTCAGTCACGAGTACTTGACATAATGATGAATCGACATAAGTGTCTATTGAAATTGAATGGCAGTAATAACTTTGCCATTGAAAGTGGGACACGTACTGAGTTGCTAATAAAAACAAATAAGATTTGAACTGATGGGAAACTTCAGTTAATAATATAACGTTTTACGGTTAGGTATCTAAGTAGGTAGCTACAAACTAGCAGATGTAGGTACTCGAAGAGTCGAATATACCTAAACCTAACACACGCACGATCAATCAGTCTGTTTCATTTTGACAGTTCAACAAAATTCATTGCGTTATTTACGTTCAACACGACAAATTTTTCGAACGTAAGAATCATTTTGAAAGATATTTGCTATCCATAGCAAATATCCTTCAAAATGATTCAGATTATGAATGATTGTGTGTTACGTAACAAATTAGGGTGATGACCTGTACCCTAATTGCGTAACTTATTTTCGTAAATAATTATGCCTAATTTGTTTAATTTTGACAGTTCAACAACATTCATTGCGTTATTTACGTTGTTGAGCAGATTTTTTTTTCCATTTTGTGAAGCAATGGATTAGCAATCTGTTTCAAATCGAAACAGATTGTGTTGTATTACGCAATTAGGGTACTGAACTATACCTGCCTAATTAAGGGAGCTTTTCTACTGAAATGGAGACGTGCCAACCGCATCATGGTAGCATAATCAGGTTTTATATAACGTCCCATCTGCTGGGACACAGGCCTTCTCTCTGTGAGAGGTTGTGGGCCGTAATCCACTAAGGGGGCCCAGTACGGGTTGGTGGATATCACATGTCTTTGAATTTATTGTTTTAGAACATACCAGTTTCCAGACGAATCACGCTGTCTTCTTTCACCGTTTTGAGAGCAGTGGTAATGAAATAAATTAGGTACACAGTTTCATCCCTGTCTAGGTGCGAATCCACGTCTTACGTCACGATAGTCGGTACATCCAATCACATTGGGTTGAAATGCAGAAAGTGTGTTTCGGCTCGTCTGTGATTGGTCGTTTCCGCTTCAGTTTAGAAACGCACCCTTATCTTACCACGGCCACGTCTTGAACGGTATCCACTGAAGCCAAGCGGTTATCATCTGCCTAGCCTTTTCCCAACTATGTCGGGGTCGGCTTCCAGTCGAACCGGATGCAGCTAAATTCCAGTATTTTACATGGAGCGACTGCCTACCTGACCTCCACAACCTAGTTACTAGGTAACACGATACCCCTTGGTAAGACTGGTTGCCAGACTTGGGCTTCTAACTACCCGTAATGACTGTCAAAGATCTACAAATGACAGCCGGGACCAACGGCTTAACGTGCTTTCCGAGGCACGGAGGGGTCTTGGCGTGTGTAAATAAAAAAAATTTTTAGTTGTTTACGACACAAACATCTTTATCTCCTCTCCGTACATCGCTGCTTGGTGTATACTATACCACAGATAACCTCGGAATAACTACTGGAATAATATTTTAAATTAGAAGTAAGTAGATTATGTAACAAATAACCTATCTTATGTACTTAGGTAAATCGCGCGTCTCATGCGTAATGAATTGTACAAACACGCGATTGTAGATTCCAAATTTCCAATCAGGCCATATACCTACCAATGTGACTTTTTCAATCAGCAGGCGCTTGGAGCGCGTTTCCTAACTTAGCTCTCTCACCATAGACAACCGTAACCTGCCTGATTGGGCTGGAAGTATACGTACGGTTTCCTGATTCGGAAACCTGTATTCTTGCCTTACATTTGTATGTAAGAACAACAAACATAAACATTACAAACATTTTGTAATGTTCAACTAGGCGCACACGTTTGAACATTTTCCGAACGGAAAAAAAACTGACCTTCGTTTGGGGAACAAACAAAAAAAAAGTAATCGAAAGTCTGCGCTAGTCTCACGGAATTCCAAATCAGGAATCCTGATCAGGAAATCGAATCAGGAAACCGTACGTATATGGCCAGCCTGGCCGCGGACTCGCAAGTCAGCAGGCTGCATGCATAGATTTATATGTAGGTAACTGGCCTCGAAAAATGGTTGCCGGATTACCGAGAGCCTACTGTACTTACTTTGAGTACTGACATCAGTGAAGGCAAACATCGAGAAGAAACCTGTGGACTTATAGTCATCGATTTACATCGATTTAAACCTACCTCTAATATCTCCACAAGTTCACTTCGTTGAGTTTTATTCGTGAGCAGCAACTAACAATACCTTCAGCATACCTAATTTACAAATATCAAGTCTTCAAAAAATAAAGCCGTAACTAAAAGGCGACACAGTGGTGCCGATTCCCTTGTTCACAAACTAAACTAAATTTAAGTTCAGTGCTTCTTTTTCTTTCTATTTAATTAAGAAAAGGACAGAAGATAAATTTTAGTTTAGTTCTGTCAAATTAATCAGCGCCTGTCACTCTCCATACAAGTTTAGACGTGATTAAAAACTTGCCTACTAAAATTACGTCAATTTACGTCAAGCGCTGATTAATTTGACAGGACTAAACTAAAATTTATCTGCTGTCCTTTTCTTAATGAAATAGAAAGAAAAAGATGCACTGAACTTAAATTTAGTTTAGTTTGTAAACAAGAGAATCGGCACCAATAACTATAAACTGCTACAGAACAAAACTGTCACACCCTTGTCCCCGCTATCGATGCAAATAAGTCTGAAGCAGTTCCTGGATCTAACAAATTATACGGGATGGCAGGGACATCGACGCGAAAACTGTTACCATGGATTCAGTAGGTACATGATTCTGAACCCCCCTGCGTTCTGCGGTCAAAATGTATGGAAAAGCAGT
The DNA here is from genome assembly GCA_963680765.1 of Agrochola lychnidis. NCBI lineage: Eukaryota > Metazoa > Arthropoda > Insecta > Lepidoptera > Noctuidae > Agrochola > Agrochola lychnidis. Next base: position 13,165,681 of record OY796869.1, on the reverse strand, counting down.
TTTTTTTTTTAATAAATAAAAAAATAAAATAACTTTATTTCAGGCCGAAATTAGTAACAACCAACGAAAAATATTAACGCAGGGGGTTCAGAATCATTTACGGAATCCATGGTAACAGTTTTCCAGTCGATGTCCCTGCCACCATGTATTTTGGAAGCTATAACTGTGTTAATTATGAAATTATTTAGTTGAAAACTACAATTGGGGTTTATACTATTAGGTATGAGGTGAGCACTTACTAATGCTTTTATTTAAGGATCTTGCGCACTAGATATTCAAGAATATGGCACGTGAAATTTTATCGGAGAGGCAACCCTGATGGCGAGTGGTAATGTGGGTCTTGAAGTTATACCGAACCCCCCGTACCGTCTGAATGGACCCGAAATGGACGGGGTTGGAGATATGGGGGATGGGGGCCTAACATTTTTTTTGACATGGCATTCAAAATTTAAGCTCTATTATGTGCAAGGAATTTGTGTGTCAAATGTAAAAATGTTTTGCCCCCATCCCCCATATCTCCGCCCCCGTCCATTTAGGGTCCATTCGGATGGTACGGGGGGTTCGGTATCACTTCAATACCCAGATAACTCGCCATCCGGTTGCCTCTCAGATTTAATTTTACGTGCCTTATTCTTGAATATCTAGTCGTGGCCGTCATCCGGTGGTATTGTATGGTGGCCGGCTATTACTTGGGCATTGCGACAACGTGCACGATTCGTATCGGTTTTTTACGGTTCCGTAGTAAACAAGGAACCCTTATAGTTTCGTCATGTCCGTCTGTCTGTCTGTCCGCGGTCTAGCTCCGAGACCCTTGGTACTAGAAAGCTGTAATTTGGCATAGGTATACATATTAATTACGCCGACAAAGTGGTAAAACAAAATTATGAAAAACATTTTTTTTTAGGGTATCTCTCATACACGTAAAGTGGTGATGTTTATTTTTTTATTTTTTTACCCCATGGTGAGGGGTATCATTGGAAAGGTCCTTCAAAAATATTGGGAGTTTGTGAAAACCATTTTTGGATTCAGGGATTCGTTTGCGAAATATTAAGCTTTAAAGTGCTAATTTTTGTTAGAGTCAAGTGTCCCACCCCCCCTGCCGGCTAAATGGTTGGTTTTGGGTGTGTGAAAATAACCACAACAGTAGTTTACATAACGAAATTAAAAGGAAAACTATCACAGCTAAGTAGGCTTTACATGTTAACGAGTAATAATCAACCAACTTAACTTTGCAGTTGCAAAAACATGTTTTCCCATACATTCCGTATGGGAGAACATATTTTTCAACTACAAAGTTAAGTTTGTTTTTGAAATAAATTCATCCCAACTACGGAACCCTTCATTGTGCGTGGTCCGACACGCACTTGGCCGGTTTTTATAGTTTACCTGCACCTTAACTACGTAACACGATTTATCACAATATGTTTTATTTTGACAGTTCAACAACATTCATTGCGTTATTTACGTTGTTGAGCAGACTTTTTCGAACATTTATGAAGCAATGGATTAGCAATATCCTTCAGACTGTGATTGATTGGGTGTTACGCAATTAGGGAGCAGTTATCTAATTACGTAACACATTTTCTAAACGATTAAGACTAATCTGTTTCATTTTGACTGTTCAACAACATTCATTGCTTTGTTTACGTTGTTAAGCAGATTTTTTTTCCAATTTATGAAGCAATGGATCAGCAATCTGTCTCAAAGATTGTGATTGATCGTGTTTTACGCAATTAGGGTATCTACTGGTCGCGGTCGAAACCGTCTAGTAGGTACACGAGATCTCTTTAAACATGAACATCCGGCAAAATCTGTTTCTGCAAACCTTTACAAATAACTAGGACTAGGTATCTAAATTTGGTTATGTTTGCTTATTACAAATTAGAGGATTATATTCAAGATAAGAGTGCTTGAAAACATGCTGGTCCTGCTCCATAGGATTCTAATCTAGAATCTAGACAAAATCAAACTGGTTGCTAATTTAATTGTATTATTTGTTAATTTTTGTAACATGACATTGATTTTACATTCTGTGATTCTTACTTCCTCACACACTGACTTATTAATTGTATTTTTTTTTTTTTTCGGAAAATCATCTATTTTTACAATGTTTGTAAATATGTGAGCACCATGTATCTATCACATAATTAATCTGTCGTTGCTTCATGTTTAATTATTTTTATGGTATAGGTAGTAATTTTATTCTTTTGGAAGGGGCGACTAGAATCAATTTTATTATTTTGTAATTTTTGACGTTCAAAAGTGCCATACATGGGCCTATTTGAAATAAATGATTTGACTTTGACTTTAAGTACAGTTTATAAGCCCTCGACATGAAATGAGGTTTTAATGGTGTTATTTGATCCTCGTACTTAAGTGAAAATTAAAATATTCCAGGTCCTATGATAAAAAGCCGATGTTTTGAATAGAAATAAAAACGAAAGATTTTTTTTAACTAAAATTCTAGTAGTTCTTTTATTACATTCAACTAACTTAAATATTTTCATAATAATTATAAACTTTAAGCATACTGACTCAAAATTTCGATCGCGACATCATCATCAGCCTATAAATGTTCCCACTGCTGGGACACAGGCCTCCTCTCTGTGAGAGGGAGTGAGCCGTAATCCACCACGCGGGCCCAGTGCGGGTTGGTAGATGTCACATGTCTTCGAATTTTCGGTTCTAGGACATGCCGGTTTCCTCACGATGTTTTCCTTCACCGTTTTGAGAGCAGTGGTGATGAAATAATTTACACAAAGTAAAGCGCCTGCCTGGGTTCGAACCTACGACCTAGAACTCGTAAGTCGCGGCCGTTACCACTGGGCCACCACTGATCGCGACATGCTGCAAACATATTATAAGCTTTTTGCACTCAAGACAAAAGTATTTAGTCTTTGGACGACGGGTATTCTCTGCACCCCTTGTATGGTTTGAGATCAGAATAGATGGATCGATCAATAATTCTCCCATTTGTTCAGAGTCGTTTGCGCAGTCCACGAGGCAAGTTATTTTTCATTCATAGGAAACATACAACTATTTTGAAAAGAAAGTACCTAAAACTGCATTCAAACAAAGTCGCTTGCCTGAACCGAGAATCGAACTAAGTCAAATACGAAAACCATGATTTTTGTATAGCTTACAATATCTAAACAAATCCAACAAATCCAACATTTGTTCAAATCCGTTCTCTCTTTTAGCCTCTAGGAGGGACACAGACATACATACATTCATGACATACCAACCAAAAACATAACCCTTCTTCTGGGATCCTTCGTAGTCGGGTAAAAACACACATGTCTTATCGGAACACATTTAATAACAGAACGTTCATTATTTAAAATACAAAGATAACTAAAAATACTTAAGTTATAATTCATAAAAATGCCGATTCTCTAGTTCACCAACTAAACGAAATATTAAATTTGTTGATACATTACATAATTAGCAATTATGTTAATTATTTCTCTACACCACTTCCCTTCAAAACAACCCATTTTGACTTAGACAATATCCTTAGTTGTTATATATTTGTGTCACGCAAAATGTACTCTTACGTAAATGCCTTATGGTTCAATGTTGAAACTAATAAACTAATTATTGGTCCGAAATTAGTTGGCATTCTTGAAGTATTCCTTGCTTTCTCGGGGGTTAGGTTTGATGGTGTTCGCGTTGGTCTCGGGGTTCCAGTTGGCTGGGCACACTGTAAAAAAATCAAAGATGGATGAATAATATTGTGTACAGCGTGATAATAAAATAGCAGTTTAAGAAACTGTTGCATAATGAGCAGTGATCCGAGTAGGTAGATTGATTTGTGGTCAATGAACTAGCACGTATATATTGGTATGGATATGCCTCCGGGATTCCGGGATTTTGAAATTATTAAGATTTTTTTAAGGAATTTCAAGTGTTGTAATGTGTAGAATAAAGAATACATCAATATGAATAAGAAATGTTTAACTCTTTTGCTGTCTTTTGAATAGTATATAGGTGATCGCAATCCAAGAAAAGGATAGATATACTATAAAACAATATATTAATAATATAATATATTTTAAATGTTTATCTATCGCATTATATAAATTTCTAATGTAGTAGTTTAAAAATCCTTACTATAACAATATTTGATTCAATCCCGTAACTACCAAAATGAAATCCCGGAAAAAAGGCTTATCCATGTTATGATTTCTATGACTATTCATGATGCGAGCACGTAAAATCAATCTACCTACTCCGATCACTAATAATGAGTAATAGTACGAGTGTATCACACAAGTGTTTTCATACCTAGTTATGTGCAAACAACTAAAGTGGAGATGGACAGGACATATGACAAGAGAGAAGAAGGAAAAATGGACAAGACTAATAACAGAATGGTACCCGCTAGACTGCAAAAGGAACAGAGGAAGACAAACTAAGAGATGGGAAGATGATATCAAGAAAATAGCGGGTCCAACATGGACTCGAACAGCAAGGGATAGAATTGAATGGCGATCTTTAGAGGAGGCCTTTGTCGGAAAACAAGTTGAGGTCTAACTACCGTTTGCCGAATTAGAATCAGTTAAACATGAATAGTATAACAGTTTATAAAGTATATTACATTTAGATAGTTTTAATGAGTTCTTAGGCATACTTACAAAGGAGACGTTTCATTTTCGGCCATAAAGTGTACGTTAATGAAAAAAAAGGAAAAAATTCCACGAATTGAGGAAAAATATTCTTTCCTGTTTATTCCTCTGATTACTTCGGCACAAAAAATAATAGTTTAACAAATTATTGCCATATTTTCTTCATCATGGCGTCGTTTTACTTGCATACTGCTTTCGTCCAGAAATCATGTTACATTTTAACAAAATAATATCATGTAGACGTTATTCAAATAAATATGAAAGGCGCGTATTTCTGTACTACAGTAAGATAGCTATCTTATACAACTTTTTTGATTAATTAGAAAGTATGATTCATCATAAAAATAAAAAACTGCTTTTGTGGATTGTATATTTGTAGGTACTTCTGGACGAAAATGGCTAGCTGTCGATAATCGTATTTCTCTTGACAAACGTCAAACGTTTTCGGTTTTTATTTTGTGCCCAAAAAGTATTAGATATTATGGAAAAAAACAGTCTTCATTGTATTTAGGAGTTCGTTTCCCAGGTTTTCTGAAGTGTACATGTTATGGCCGGAGTCCCATACAAAAATGAAACGTCTCCTTTTGTAACTAAGATCAACAATAAAGGCTTTTTATTTATTATTTTATTATGTGCAGTTTCATACACTACTTTATCTACACTCATACATTGGACATTAACCTACTAAATAAAAGATCAAAGTTAAAGGAGAAATAATTTTTTTCCCACGAAATTCAGTACAAGAAAACGTATGAATGCTCACTAAGACCAAAATATTGGCTACTGCGACAATGTAAAGCTATACATTCTGTACATACCTTCGCCATGCTTGTCAGAAAACTGGAAGGCTTTGACCAGCCTGAGCGTCTCGTCCACTGATCTGCCAACGGGCAGGTCATTCACCGACATGTGCCTTAGGATACCATTCCTGTCAATCACGAACAGTCCTGAAATGGGAGGAAATAGAACGTTAAAGGCACAGATATATGACAATGATCTTGAGTGGTTAGCTTGCGTGTTCTGTACGAGCACGAGAACTTGACGAATGAGCAACGAGTACTCATTGCTCATTCGTCAAGTTTCTGTGGCCGGTTGTAAACTAGGTACACTATCAGTGCGATAAGGCCTCGGTCTCGAAGTCAGCGAGCGGCGGCGGCGGCGGCACGGCAACGCATAGTTTTATATGAAAACGCTCGCTCCCCGCGAACTTCGAGGCCAGTTCCATAATAAATCTATGCATTAGAACGCGCCGTCGCCTTCTCCGCCGCCCCGCTGCTCGCTGACTACGTGTCCGTAGCCTAAGACGCAAGAGAGTCCATCTTTTTTTCTGGCTTCTTCAACACTACATTTTGCTATTTCTTGCCAAGTATCTTGCTTGTTGTGGCTTTAAAAAGTTCAGATGTAGGATCCCAAAGACATCTCAAATTATGGTAGACTTCAATCATAAGTAGACATTTTTCTCGAGATCAATCCATAATTAAATAAAATATTTATCAGTCAAGTCGCTAGCGTGCTCTGAAGAGACCGCTTCGAGGAGCGAGCATGTCCGAACACGAATGAACGCTGTAAGCAAATGTTCGCATGCTCATGCGCCGTTTACATCAAGCGAGCGAGCTTAGAGCATTCCATAGAATCTCTGCAAAGTCTGCAAACTAGATAGAACAACGAAAGAGTGCTCTGTCTTTGTTTACACCAAAACAATTTGATGGAGTGGGGATAGAGTGAGCATAGGCCTGTGTCCAAATTTTTTTTGTCCGTCTTGTAGATTATTAAAATATTGAACACGTATTTTTTTTTACATAATCAAAAGATTACGGCGATACGGCGATACATTAAGTTAAATAAAAAATAATGTGGCATGACGTCACGCCTTGCTAGTTTTAATACGAGGTTATGAAGTAACGAGCCCCACTCCCCAGTTTTAATGAGTGTTTTTTACGTTATTTTGATGAATATATATGATAAAGTTAAAAATACGTATCTATTTTTTTACCTATTCAGCTACAGTATTCGCTCATTTGTTCTAAGCCCACCTTCAGATTATTCGTTTCAAGAATATTATAATTGCCACAATTACAATTAGTTGTCTTCTATCGAGAATACTCTTACGGCGGGCGCAGCACAACACGGTTTTCATTGCCAAACAAATATCAACCTGCGATACAGGTATTCCTAGTGCAGACACCAGTCTCTCACAAACTATTGTCACAGTTTTTCAAGTCTGTCTAAATTATAAGATGCCATTGTTTGTGAAGAGAAAATAAATTATTTATTTATCAACATTACTTTGCTTGAAATAAAATTGAAAATGAATGAACTTACATTAGTCCATGAGCGCAACAAAGTGCACAGAGGTACGCGTCTCAGGTAAGTAAGTAATCATTTTATTTACCAATAACTTAGCCTAGGTAACATCAGTGTAGTTTAAACTATGGGATGGGTATGGCTATTACAATGAGTAAGACCCCTGCCCTTCAAACTAGGAAAATCCTGTATCTTGAAGGAGGGTGTCTTTAGTGGGATTGACACGTTTTACAAAATATTTGTAATTGCGTAATAATTCTGATGTTAACAAATTAATTGAATGGATTTACTGGTTAATTGTGTGTGAGAGGAGTCAGGAGGAGAGGTAAGAGTCAGGTATTTTATTTTCGACTTTATTTCAAGAGACGCAATGTTGATATTTGTTTGGCAGTAAAAATCGCGCTTCACAACAAAAGATGTTAGTCCCTTAACAAAACGTTCTGAGAATATTTGATTACAATATAAATTACCTCTGAGCGCGAAACCGGCATCGAGAAGAACATTGTAGTCCTGTGAAATCTTCTTCTGGTAATCAGCAAGAAGAGGAATTTCTATCTTACCAAGACCACCATCCTGAAATGCATAATAATAATATGTGAAATAATAATTTACGGACTATTAGTTAAAATTAAGACTTGTATCTTTACCAATAATGAAGCAAAGACCTCGTAGCTTTGCGTAGTAGACCCTCCCATATGAAAGTAGCTATCACACGTAAAATTTGCTTACAAATATATTTATATGACCAGTTTGGTAATAAAAAATGCTAACATTTGGTAAGCAAAACGATTCGTTATAGCTTATAGGCACCGAGCATTCATCTACTACTGTATGAGAGGTTTTGAAGAGTCTCATCATAAACGTCCTCAGCTTTCCATTCCACTACAGAACAAAAGCCAGCTCGTGAGCTGGCCCTAAAGCCTCCCTTCTGTTTTTCCTCTTCCATTATCAAATTAGATAAGAGATTGTATCCTATAGAAGTCCACTGCTGGACTAAAGACTCTCCATTCGCACGCCATTTAACTAGATGAAGGTTCCACTTCAATTTGAGTAGTTCTTTACAGGGTTGTAACGGATATCATATAACGGATGAGGATGTGGATGAGGATATCGAGATAATCGGGTTTGAGTATGCGGATGAGGATACGGATATTGGAATTCCTTATTGAGAATGCGGATGAGGGTTCGGATGTCGTACAAAAAATAGCTCTTGTTTTTTGTTTTCTTTTCTGTATATTTGTATTATAGGTTGTAGGTAATCATTTGGTAGGTTACCGTAGCGTAATTCGACTGCAAAAAACTTCACTTCTACGAGCAAACAAAAAGTAAACAATAATACGCCACCCGGCACCCAGTAACTCAAATTGTGACATGTGTCTGTCATAGGACAAGGACATTGCAAATTTAGCCAATAGGAACGCGTAACTCACTTATCGGCATTTAGCTCGACGCGAGTTTTAAAAAAATCATTATTTGTGTGAACAACGTAGGGTCACATCCCCATAGAAATTATGAGGATGCGGATGAGGAGCTTAAAATCAAAAGTTGAGGATGCGGATGTTTTGCGGATGCTCCGCAGATGCGGATACGAATATCCGTTACATCCCTGGTTCTTTATTTAGCTTCAATAATTTGCATTATTAGCATAATAAAGCCTTTAATATACCTTCCTGCCGGCTTGTGGAGGTCAGATAGGCAGTCACTCCATGTAAAATACTGGTAGTCAGCTGCATCTAGTTAGACTGGAAGCCGACCCCAATATAGTAGGGCGGACTGATTGATTCGACATACCTTCCTAGGAGTGTTGGTCCATGCAAGATGGCTGAACTCAGAATCTGTTGACACACCAATAATTTGGCAATCAATACTGGCAAACTCCTTCGCTCGGTCACTGAACGCAATCAGCTCGGTTGGGCAAACAAATGTGCTGGAAAACAGAAAAATTTGGATTTACTAAGGATAAGACGTGCTTAGAGGCTGTGTCGGTAAAAAGATAGATAGATTGGCATAGTATTGGTTGGAGATCTACTGTAAATTAAGGTAACCTGTTAGTTTTATGGTAAATATTAGAATACTTATTAAATGGTGATATTATGTGGGGAATAGGAGATGTGATTATATGGTGTAGAATATTGAATTTGATGTTGACAAAGAAATATAAATGAATGACAAAATATCTTAGTGTTTCATATTATTCTTCTTATCCCTGAAATATTGTAAATATGTAGTTTTATTAGACAGTTTTAGATTATGATATTGGGGTAAGGACTTTAAGATTAATTTGGGGATTAGTATCTATTTTGAGGTTAAATAATTATATTCAGAATCAAATTAGTTATTTTAGAGCAAGGATAGTTTTTATTATAGCTGTAATTCAATTAAATTAAAGAAATAGGTTGCAACTAAAGAATAGTAGAGAATGGACACCAATTAACAATTTTAAAATCTTATGCTTAGCAACCTGAGTATGGGCCAGTTGGGCCACTTACTGGGCTTAAACAATATAAAACCAAAGTACCATCGACACAAAGGTGTTATCTCCACGGACGAGAATCGCGGCGACAGTCACACTGTGTCTTCAAATTATCGCCGCGATGATATCGCCGTGTGGAGATTGATTCAGTTTCTATTGAATTTGATGGCACGGCGAGACTATCGCCGCGACTCTCTCGTCCGTGGAGATGGCACCAAAAAGAAGAAATATGGTTCAATGTATTTTGTTAAGAAATGAATAACTTACATACAGGGTGGCAGGTACATCGACACGAATACTGTTACCATGGATTCAGTACATGATTCTGAACCCCCTGCATTAAAATTTTTCGTCGGTTATAAAAAAAATCTGCTGTTCCATACATTTTGACCACGTTGGTATTGCACTTTTCTAAATAGCAGATTAATATTTTTTTATAACTGACGAAAAATTTCAACGCAGGGGAATCAGAATTATGTACTGAATCCATGGTAACCGTTTTCGCGTCGATGTCCCTGCCACCCTGTATACAAATAAAAGTATTATGTTTTGTGCCAACAATAGGTTGTATGTTTATACTTACAAATCTAATGGGTAAAACATTAGAACAACATATTTTCCATGATAGTCTGCAAGTTTCAACTTATTAAATTCACCGTTTACCACAGCAGTTGCTTCAAAATTAGGAGCCGGCTGCTGCACCTTCGGAACAAATGCTGCACTGGCTGGAAAAAAAACAAAATATTACTAAGTTGTCTTTGATGAGAGAATTAATAATAGAATAGAAGAATATTGTTTATTGATGCTGTATGTGGAAAACAAATAAAATTGGTAAAAATTAAAAAATATGTCTACAACATACCTAACTTTAGGCTGTAAATAAAAATATTATTTATTTAACATTATATATACTTTACTGTACCTACACTAGAAAAAAATACACAACAAAAATAATTTATATTATATTATTAGATTCTAACATTAACAGGATAAACAGAAAACTAAATTATGTACAAGAAATATTCTAAGTTATATTACTTTTTATGCATAGTTTAGTATAGAAAGATAGAAATATAAGGCAGCAATAGGTACAATAGATGTAGTAAAAAAGAGAGTAGGTAAAAGTCTAGGTAGTCTTTTCTTCCTATTGAGTAATAACATTTCTGTAATACTATATTTCACATTGTTTTTTATTATTAAATATTAGATTACCAATTTTTCTTAATTTTGTATAGAACATACATTACATTTCTATATCTGACAAATGAAGGATTTTCCTCCCCTACACGACTTGATCACACGTACAGAGTAGACAAGCAAGACAGCAAATTGATACTAGGCCGGGAGAGTTGGGTGGACGAGTGTTTACACGCATTTTGTCACTTGGCACCGAGTCACTCAGTCTGTTCGGAAAAATCGTGGGAAATCGAATGAAATCGGAGAGTACGCTTGAGTGCATGTTTTTACCTGCAGAGTGGGCAAGTAAGTCAGTGCAGGGAAGCGCAGGGGATGGGCACTCGGTCTAGTAAATAGAACAGAGTTTGAGTGCCTGTCTCGCCCTTGAACTCGGCCGAGCAACCGGTGATGTGTTTACAGGTACCGAGCACTCAGCTGAGACCACTGTCTCGCCCATCTACTCGGTACGGATGATCAAGGCATTTACTGGCCCTCTGACCGAGTTGTCAGTGTTATGTACAAGGTTTAAAAAAAATAAGAGCTCATTGAACCAGTATTTTAGGTTATGTAACAAACTACAGCTAAAAACAGTTACTTACTGGTAGAAAAATTCAGGGTTTTCACCGATGATGCTGCTGGCGTAAGGACCTTTGTAATTAGAAAATTAGTGTCAATAGGTCATGTACAATCTTATAATTATTAATGGTTTTTTAATGTAAAACATGATTAGAAAACTTACTCTGCGAGTCAGCTGTTTTACCAAGAAGGACATTTTGTTGTCTTTGTATAAAATCTTATACAATGATTTTCTAGTACCTTCTGACCGGTCGAATAAAATTAAATGAATGAAATTATTTAATTCGGAACTAACCACCAACAATTAATAATACAATGACAATGACAGCAGACACAGACAAAACGACTGACAGCACTGCAGTGACAGCAGTGTGGTGTGACAAACAGTGCCACAGAGTCACAGACATATCACAGAGTACTTTGTAATATACAGAAAGCCAGCCAAGGTTGCCAGACGAGTGCGAGTGAATTATGGTATTGTCAATATTCGAAAAAATCGTATCAGATGAAATATTATCGTACAACAACAGCAAGAGCCGCGCAAAACGCGTAGCTAGTTCGCAAAACAAGAAATAGGATAGGAAAATTAGGAAGTTGTGAAATGTGAAAGAAATTAAAAACCGGCCAAGTGCGTGTTGGACCACGCACAATGAAGGATTCCGTAGATGGGATGAATTTATCCCAAGAACAAACTTAACAGTTTAGTTGAAAAACATATTCTCCCAAACGAAATGTATCGAAGAACATGTTTTATCATCTGCAAATGTAAGTTGGTCGATTATTACTCGTTAACTTGTAGAGCCTACTTAGCTGTGATAGTTTTCCTTTTAATTTCGTTATTAAATACTACTGCTGTGAATTGTTCCACATATCCAGAACCATCCATTTAGCTGGCAGGGGGACACACACTTGACTTTAACAAAAATTTGAATTTTAAAGTTTAATATTTCGCAGACGAATCCCTGAATCCAAAAATGTTTTTCTTACAAACTCACAATATTTTGAACGACCTTTCTAACGACACCCCCACCATGGGATAGACAGAAAAAAAAACATCTCCACTTTACGTGTAGGTTAAGTAGTACCCTAAAAAAAATGTTTTTCATGATTTCATTTTACCACTTGGTCAGCGCGCGGCGTGATTAAATGTATACTCATGACAAATTATAACTTTCTAGTACTAACACACTCTGTGCTAAGCCGCGGACAGACGGACAAACAGACCGACGGACATGGTGAAACTATAAGAGTTCCTTGTTGACTACGGAACTCTAAAAAAAAGCGCTTTAAAACCATAACAGCATTCTTTAGGTTGATTTTCTACGCATTGCGCTGAAAGTAAAGCCCCTTTAACAGTTTTTGTTATATTATTCTGGTTTTCATCACATTATTTTTGCTGAATAGTCGTTTCATCCCACTTAAGAAAAGGGTTGCAAATTATGGTACTTTTGCGTACGGTAATACATATTGTATCGTACATCGTATCGGTTTCGAAATTATCGTACACGTACGATAATATTATCGTACGTCTGGCATCCCTGCTGACAGATCACTGCAGGGTTGTCAGATCTGATTTAAAAATCTGTAGGACGACGAGCGACGCTGATAAATATACATAGAATTCCGTAGATTGCCTTGAAAAACCAATTGGTACTGGCTATCCAGTACCAATTGACACTTAAATATGTATTTTGACCTAACAATTATGTTAAATAAAAGAGATATCTTTGGTCATATGTATATTATTAAATACCGGTAAAGCCCCACCCTGTATAAAATGGACACGGCAAACTATTTTCTCTCGAATAATCAAAAAATTACAGGTAAACCGAAACATTCTGAAAAATGTCAAAATGACGTAAAGCGCGCGTCAACGTCAAATCGCGGAGCCTGCACGTTACATTTTTTGTAGGCCGGTTAATGTTTTGATCTTTTTTATGGGTTTAGTTAAAGCTCCCTGTACACCAACACAAATATGATAAAAATGCAATAGTTTCTTTATTTTCCAATAAATTATCGCATTGCGTTGGGCACTGGTAGGGTTTCGACCAGTTATTAGTGATGTGACCAAAAACTTATGGTGTATAAGTTAACGCGGCTTTCGAAGGACCATACGCGGGAAAATAATTTACGTGGGGTGGAATATTAGCCGACACAGAATTGAGCTACACACAGGTATGGATGGATGGACTTACTTGGGAATCTTCTGGACGAAACACGTTGACACAAGGACAGCTCAGGCTATCCTGGTGTTCACTGATTCAACTCACTGTGGTGCACTTTTATTGGGTATTTAAATGTCACAATTGTATCGGCCTTACAAATAGAGAGCTTTTGAATTTTGATATAATATGGCGCGGGCGGTGTGGTGCGCGCGCGGCGCGGTGTGCGCGCGGCGCGTGGGCGGTAGCGGTGAGCGGTGAACTGACAAGGCCCATCACACTTCTGAGCCATGTTTACAAGCTGTTTTCAAGAGTTATCACGAACCGTCTCGCGCGCAGGTTTGACGACTTCCAGCCTCCCGAACAAGCCGGATTCCGTAAAGGTTTTAGCACCGTAGACCACATACATACGCTGCGGCAGGTTATACAGAAGACCGAAGAGTATAACCAGCCTCTCTGCTTAGCGTTTGTGGATTACGAGAAAGCCTTCGATTCGATCGAGACATGGGCTGTGCTGCAATCTCTTCAACGGTGCCAGATCGACTATCGGTACATCGAGGTGCTAAAGTGTCTGTACAAAAACGCCACTATGTCAGTTCGACTCCAGGACCAGACCTCGAAACCTATCCTTCTGCAGCGAGGTGTGAGACAGGGAGACGTTATCTCTCCGAAACTGTTCACCGCTGCACTGGAGGATGTTTTCAAGGTTCTGGATTGGAAAGGGCTAGGCATCAACATCAATGGCGAGTATATCATTAACCTTCGGTTTGCCGAGGACATAGTTATCCTGGCTGAGACCATGGAGAAACTCAGTACAATGCTCGATGACCTCAGTAGAGCTTCCGAAAGAGTGGGTCTTAAAATGAATATGGACAAGACAAAAGTCATGTCAAATGCCCATGTGACACCCACTCCCATGAAGATCGGAGACGCTACGCTCGAAGTTGTGGACGAGTATGTTTACCTAGGACAAATTGTCCAGCTAGGTAGGTCCAACTTCGAGAAAGAGGTCAATCGTCGAATCCGACTCGGCTGGGCAGCGTTCGGGAAGCTACGCAATATCTTTTCGTCCCACATACCACAGTGTCTCAAGACGAAAGTCTTTGACCAGTGCGTGTTGCCAGTGATGACCTATGGTACTGAAACGTGGTCGCTCACAATGGGCCTTATCAGAAGGCTAAAAGTCACCCAAAGGGCAATGGAGAGGGCTATGCTTGGAGTTTCCCTACGTGATCGAATCAGAAATGAAGAGATCCGCAGGAGAACCAAGGTAACCGACATAGCCCGAAGAATTGCCAAACTTAAGTGGCAATGGGCAGGGCACATTGCTCGCAGAACGAATGGCCGATGGGTCGAAAGGTTCTGGAGTGGCGACCACGTACCGGAAGACGTAGCGTTGGAAGGCCTCCCACAAGATGGACCGATGACCTTCTGAAGGCCGCAGGAATCCGCTGGATGCGGAAAGCACAGAATCGGTCGAAGTGGCGGTGCTTGGGGGAGGCCTATGTCCAGCAGTGGACGTCTTTCGGCTGAAATGATGATTAGTGATGTGCCGGATATCCGAGGGAGAAAAAAGATCTGTATCCGGTACTTTTTGGCAGATCTTGAACGGATCTTTTATATTAATATATTTCATTACGTAATGAAATGTATACAGATACAGGATACAGATCTTTTTTCTCCCTCAGATATCCGCGGATCACGGATATCCGGTACATCACTACCAGTTATTAAGTTTTAGGGTTCCATACGTCCATAACAAAACGGAATTCTTATAGGATCACTCGTGTATCTGTCTGGCTGGCTGGCTATCTGTTCGTCTGTCACCAATTTGCTTTGAATCTACTGGACCAATTTAGTTGAAATTTGGTAGATATGAATTTCTGTGACGCAAACACCGACGTGTAACGTAAATAAATGAATTTTGAATATGGAGTCACTTTTAGGAGAAAATTGGTAAAATTAAGAAAAAGTTTTGCAAACTGTACCGTGTGACATAGATATCAAATGAATCTCTTTGGGAGCTCCTCAGGACCCTGACCACCTCTGCCCCGCCAGTGTTTCAACACTCTGCTTAACGCCGAGTTGAAAAATAAATGCGCGAAGAAAAAACGTCGCTTATAAAAATATGGCACTCCGGGAGTGCCGACAGAAGTGAAAACTTGAAAAAAAATTGGCACTGCGGTAATCAACGCATTGATGTCTTTTACTCCACGCACCACGGTAATCAACGCGTTGATGGCTTTTTAATGCTCAAAAGCTGGTGTCGTCACAGTGTCGCGAAATCAATGGATTAGTCCCATCTCAAAAATGCCCAACGTACTTGGAAGTTTTTACTTCAAAAATCGCCTGTGCGAATCTGGGCTAACACCATAGACATAGCTATTTCTGAACGAAACGAACCAATCTTGACAAGTGGTTCAAACGTCATTATATCAACGTCAGACGTTATCGTATTTTAGTGATAAGTTTATTTACATTTTGTTTACATATTATTAAGAGTTGTTCAAAAATTAATTCCAGGTTCACCACACTTCTAGTAATTTATTGCCGGTGCTGTACGCCAACAGGCAGCTTTACATAATACATTACATTATACCGATGCTTGAAAAATAAAATAATATACCTTGTAAACAACCAATGAATTTGACAACAATCGGAGAAATGTGAACAAGCCTTAACAGCAGTTCAATTATCTCATAACTCAGCCTTGAAATTGTGTAAACACGTCAAAACTAGAATTATATAATACCTACCGGTCTATAACGGATACCGACAATCATGAGTGCCATGAGGATAAACGCGCGCGTGCTAAGAACCACGCATTTGCTGTCAAACAGCCATAGAAGCAACAGTTTGGAGAGTAAAAGAACTTTTTCAGTAACAAAAAATAGAAATATGAAATTCGTACAATTTACTTACGGTAGTAATCCGAATGATATCCGAGTGGGGTATTTGGAAGGGGACAATGTTGTTGATATAAATCGTGTTGACTCTACAATGCCTTCTACACTTTTAGGTGTTTTGAACAGTGGATTTAGCGATAAGATTTGTGGGTAAGTGTGTTTCATTATATAGTTCCTTAAAAATGATCAAGATTTAAAAGTAAATAGCCTTCTAACATTTATTTCGGTAGATAGATTACAGTCACTTATTTGCTCATTAGGTACTTATACAGTTGCTTGGTCATTGTATATCTATAGCAGTTTTATAAAAAGCACATAATTGGTTGTAATATAAACAATGACTTATACTCCATTTGAAATAAGATTAGACATTTAAACAAACCTCTTTTACAGTCCGTTCAATCGATTTTGACTTCTATACTGTAAGCATAAGGATGGCATTAAAACCAAAAAAGTGGTTACAACACCAACTGCTTACTGCAGCTGCCATTTGTCATGCCACCAACGCAATAGAAGTCAAAATCGGTTGAACGGACTGTAAAAAAGGTTTAGTTAAATGTCTAATCTTATTTCAAATGGAGTATAGTAACACTAACATGGCTCATGCATACTATTGAGTATGCATCACCCCCTTGACGGATGCAGGTGACTAAATTGCAACCCTGTATCAATATACAGGCTGGCGATTTAGTCACCTGCATCCCTCAAAGGGATGGGTTAGTGGGTCATCTTAGGAAGTGTTTTTATCCATCATACTAAACAATCCCTTGACGGATGCTTGGTAACTAAATCGCCACCCTGTATAATCTTATTTGTTACCCTAACATAAAACTATACCAATATGATAAAAGAAATTCATGCTATGATAAAAGTTACACGAATCTCAACCTTATTCTCATCAAAACTAAGATGATTTTAAAATATCAAAAACTAAATGTTAGTTATTTTGTATGGGAACCCTAGATTCAGAATGAGTATCTGAATTTAAAAAAGTCAGAAAAGTTGCATCAAAGGAAGTGGTGGTCAAAGAATCAGGAAAAAAAATTGCCCATTATTCACACACAGTACATAATGTAGATAGCTGGGAAAAAGAGCTGATAGGCGACTTACATCATAGGAAAATAAATGTATTTTGCTGCTTCTTTTGTTGTTATCATATTTAAAGTTTAACATTTGACTCTTGTTATCAACACTGCATCTACCTACTATGTTTTTATTGTATGTGATAAGATGCATGATGTGCAAATAATACCTATCAGACTGATTTTGTTTTAAGAAAAATATCGACTTATAAAATTAAATAAATTCATTATAATGTATCAATATAAAATCTCGCTGAGTACACAGGGCTACTCTGTTACCGTTCATCAGACCCGAATCCAGACTCCAGGCAGCTGCTGAGAATTTCCTAATTGAAAAACACATCCTCAGGGGTTAAACAATGACTTGTTAAAGCCATCATTTTTTTGATGTCAAAAAGGGATAGTGCTATTCATCCTGTAAAGCTCCATCTCTCTCTCACCTGAAACAATGATGGCTTTCGACACGTCATAGTACGGTCCCAGTAGTTGCACTTGCAACCACTAAACCAACAACACAATTAACATAGAAAATAATATATTTTTATCCTCTACAGATTTCCAGCAAAATCCCCAAAAAGTGTTCCTCTTTCGGATGTCACTTTAAAGGCGCCAATCCACGGTGTAGACAAGATATTATGTGTTGCCTTGAACTATGCGGACCACTGCAAAGAACAAAACTTGGAGCAGCCTAAGATACCGATAATATTCAGCAAATTCCCTAGGACTATTATTGGGCCCAATGAGGCTGTGAAATTAAGGACTGAACTTGTTAAGGTATGATCTACTAAAGTCTAATGGTTTAAAGAATTCATTTACTCTTAAAGAACAGAGTTCACCTAAAAAAATAGTTTACATTAATAACTTGTTCAAATCCTTGTCCCGATGTTCCCACTTAAACAAATGAACATGTTTTCGTTTATATATTTTGGAAAACAAAATGATGTGTAGTTACAGTGCCACTGTGAGTTTATATGAATGGAGAAACTAGCTACGCCTCGCAGTTTCATAAGTCTCGTGGGAATATCGGGATAAAAAGTATCCTATGTCCTAACCCAAATTTCATCCAAATCCGTACAGTCATTTTAGCGTCAAAGCGTAACAAACAAACTCACTTTCGCATTTATAATATTAGTTAGGAAGACTTCTTTTGAGTATTTATCAAACGTTAAAATTAGTTAAATATTCAACAAATTCCAAATATTTTTCCACCGTCACCCACTCACATTTAAATATTATACATATTATTTCAATTCATTAAATTACCTATTGTACCAATGAATAATTTATTTGTGCAGACTGGTTGATAAAGGCGGAGAACCGATGTAGTGAAACTTGGCAGGCACAGTTAAATTATGTCCAGAATTGCACATTGTTCTTCTTAGCGTGTCAATGGTGCCGATTCCCTTGTTCACTAACTAAACTAAATTTAAGTTCAGTGCATCTTTTTCTTTCTTTTTCATTAAGAAAAGGACAGAAGATACATTTTAGTTTAGTCCTGTCAAATTAATCAGCGCTTGACGTAAATTGACGTAATTTTAGTTAGCAAGTTTTTAATCACGTCTAAACTTGTATGGAGACTGACAGGCGCTGATTAATATGACAGGACTAAACTAAAATTTATCTTCTGTCCTTTTCTGAATGAAATAGAAAGAAAAAGATGCACTGAACTTAAATTTAGTATGTGAACAAGGGAATCGACACCAATGGCAATCTAAATTGAGTCTGCCCAGAATTTAGCTATGAGTAAATAGAAAGGAATTTATAACCTTGGGACCACCAATGTTTATTATTTTTTCTTACAAAAGAAAAAAACTAATTATTCGATTACGATCGATTCTTCAAAAAAGCAAGGAAATGTTTTTGTGTTAAATGTGTTTTTCACACAGTAGTTTTTGTTCAAATCTGACATCATTTATTAGGTATCTGTTGTTCATGACTCTCTTTAAAACTGTGGGTCTCGAACCTACATTATCATCATCTGCTTATCATTTCCCCACTATACAGTACGTTAACTAGCGAAGGGCGTTCCCGTTAACCCGTAATAGTACAGCAACCACAGAGGCAAAAAAAAATTACATTCTATTAATAAACCTTTTTTAGTTTTTTTGTCGCACCTGTTTTTGGTAACGCGAGGCGTGGATGGGACGGGCGAGAATTGAAATCACTCTTATCCTTTTACACCGAAAGATGTCCAGCGTTATACCGCGCCGTCTCGCGATGGCCAGCGCTGCCTCGCGCCGACTCGCGATGTCACGCGCCGGCCGGCCAGCCGTGTCTGGCGCGTCGGCCAGCCCGAGAATATAGTATGCAGAGATGTCTCGCGATGGTCGGAGCGAGCCGGCGCGTGCTAGCGCGAGACATCACGAGACATAGCGCGTCAGCGCTTGACGGAGAGAGACCGTGCGGGCCCTCGATGGCCGGTGCGAGATTTGTATATCCGTTTTACAAAGTAAATAAATACTCTATTCATACAGCAATAAAGTTCGATATTGTACTAACAAATATTTCAATTCTAGCCTCGCGCATCCTCGCGCATCTGGTCCTTTTACACCAAAGATGGGAAGGGCGTGGATATAAATTTTGCTATACAAATTTCAATTCTCGCCACCTTAAGACTGGTTTGTAGAGAAATAAAACGTCTTTATTACAGAAACTGGACTGGGAAGTAGAGCTAGCGGTGATCATCGGTAAAACCGCCTCTTCCGTGACGGCGGCTGAGGCCAACAACTATATCTTCGGGTACACTGTTGCCCAGGACATCAGTGCGAGGGACTGGCAGAAGGAGAAGAATGGAGGACAGTTCTTGCTTGGAAAGGTTCGTACTATAGAATACTTGCTGTCGCATTCTTTCAGTAAGTGAGAACTGATACGCAAAAGGCGTTACAACACCTACTTGATTGCGTTTAAAAAGATACAAGAATTATTTATTCAACAACACTATGTAAACCCGCGACTGCTCGCAAGTAATACCAGTAGGTAGTCGAGTAGTCGTGCCTTCGAAATATACAGGCGCAACATTGAGGCTACACTGTCAAAACTTGATGAGGAGGAAACGCATTATAAGAGTGATGAATATAAATGTTGATGGATGGAGAGGAAGAGGAAGACCAAAGAAAAGATGTGATGTAGAAGTGTGAGGAATGATATGAAAGAGAAGGGAGTGAATGATAGCGTGACGGTTGACAGGGGAGAGTGGAAAAAGAAAACGAGTGCGCCAACCCCACGTAACATGGGACAATGGCAGGAAAATGATGATAATGACTGTCAAAAATTGCTGGCGCTACACAAAACTAAAATATTTATTCTGAAAATAAGCTAGTTTCATGAATACTAAAAACTCAGGACCATATTCTTAAAATTCGTTTTTAGGGCTCCATACCCAAAGGATCAAAACAGGACCCTATTAGTAAGCAAGCCTGTGCCATCTTCTGTCTGTCTATTCGTCCGACTATCACATAACCATAATAGTATTACAGTATGATGGTTAAAATTTTGTCTAAATTCAGAGGTCTCTGTCATGGAAATTATGTATAATAAAAAGAAAAAAAGGTAAGACCTGTTTGGTGATACAGGACCTTAAGTGTGAGAGTCTAACTCCCACAGCCATTTTTATATTTAACTTTGGATATAATTTCTGTTTCCAGTCTCAAGACACGTTCTGTCCCATTGGTCCGTGCATAGTGACCGCGGATGAAATCGGGGACGCACAGAAACTGGACATCAAGTGTTTAGTCAACGGCGTACAGAAGCAGAGCAGCAACACCTCCAACTTGATACACACCATACCTAAAGTGATTGAGAGAATCAGCGCGTGAGTAACTGCCTGTTTTATTTATACTGTCTCCGTGCCTCGGAAAGCACGTTAAGCCGTACGTCCTGCGCCTGAAGGGAAATTCACGTATTTTAAAGAACGTTCGCATTCTAATATCAATCTCAATCTATTAAAAAAACCTCGAATTATGAGAATGCTTGAAGGAAGAGAAAGTTTGCCTATGTTTGTGCACACTTGTGCAATATATTAATCTCATGCGTTCTCAGAGGTTTCCCAGATATAATTTCACACCTCATACAAAACTTCGTTGTACGGTTACGTACCCAACGGGTGCCAACAGGCCTATTACTAAGCCTTGGCTGCCTGTCTTTCGGTCTGTCAAAGGGCTGTATCATTAAAACCGTTATAGCTAAACATTTGTAACTCTTATCAGAGTAGGTATACAGGGTGTTTGGCAGAACGTTGAACATACGGAAATGGTGGATAGGTGGGGTCATCTGCTACTTACTCAGCCCTAATTTATTTGGCCCTGGCGCCATGGATATTTTTTTTAATGCAAGTTGAAATTAAGATTTTTAGTATTTTTTACATCTTTCTGTAAGTTTGAGGACTCAAACTTTTTTCTAGCTAACATCTGAATAAAGCAATAATTTGAAAGAATTTGCCAACATTAAAGATTAAAAAAATATTTGTGTAACTAAAAGAAAGCAAAAAAAAATTTTTTTTTATATATCCATGGAGCCAGGGCCAAATAAATTAGGGCTGAGTAAGTAGCAGATGACCCCTCCTATCCACTATTTTCGTATGTTCAACGTTCTGCCAAACATCCTGTATATAGTGCCATCCACGAAGACGCGCCCCACTCCGCTCCGCTCCGTACTAAAGTACAGCTTACAGTACAGTAATCGCGGAGTGGGGCGCGTCTTCCTGGATGGCAGTATCTGTACCAGTAAATATGGCCTATCACATAACATTACGCCTGTTTTCCCTAAAGGTTTAGGCAGAGATGTACCTATAGTACACCCGCATTTCGCCCCTACATAGCATCTTTATTACATGGCTAATAAGTAATAACCAATAGAAACAACTGTAGCGCAACTTTTGTTAATCCTGATTAAGTAACATTTGAATGTTACCGGTAATACTGGAAAGTTCCAAGTTGCCAGCAACATATTTCCCGCAACACTGCGAGAAAGAGACTGCGACCTCTGAGTTTGTTTCAGCCTTTCTTCTCAGAGTAGTCAGATAGGAAACGCCAAACTCGTCTAGCTTATTTTTTTTTTTTTTAATATGACGTGTAAAAGTGATTCCGATATCCTATTTACAGAATATACTATTTTATTTCACGAAAACGCGTTGCTGAAAAAATTTTGGGCAACTTTCTTTCCCAATGAATACTCATATTCACAATGGTTTTATCACTAAAAGCGATCTAAAGTCTTTTTACCCGACTACGGCGAAGCATAAAGAAGGGTTATGATTTTGACCGGTATGTATGTAAATTCATCTGTTCCCTCATAACTTCTAAACTGCTCATCATAATTTGACAATTGAGGTATCGTTGGAAGCGTCTTGATCGTCCGCTGGTTACTGGTGTGACATCACATTAAATGTGTGTATTAAATGAATATGGCGCCCTCTAGAGGACATAAGTCATGAACTAAAAAAATGGTCATCAAATGAGAGGGCTTAATTAGCACATTTCAAAAATATGTATAATATAACCCCAAAATAATTTAAATAAAAACAAAAGTTATAACAACTAAAACCCAACTACGACAAAAAGTCACACGTAATCTGGTCGATTTATGCCCTAATACGTGTGACTCCGGATTTTTATTTGTCTGTCTGTGATGTCTTGTTTATACCTTTTTAGTTGACTTTTTTGTCGTAGTTGGGTTTTAGTTTTTATAACTTTTGTATTTTTAATATTAAAAGTTGTCTCATATTATCTTAAATGTCTTCTTTCTAGTCTAATGACACTATACCCTGGTGACATCATCTTGACCGGCACACCAGGCGGCGTGGGAGTGCACCGCAACCCTCCCGAGTTCCTACAGCCTGGCGACTCCATCAGCAGTGAGATACAGAAAATTGGCAAGTTCGATGTTAAAGTGGAGAAGTTTTAGATGAATGTAATGTAGAATAAGTATAGCTAAGATGTGTTGAAGGAAACCATCCGTATTTCTAACGATTTTATAAACGGCATAGCCTGCGTGGATTTGAAAATTAACAATAATTCCAATGGATAAAAAGTATCCTATATGATCTAGGACATGGTCTATTTGTATGCCAAGTTTCTTCCAAATCAGTTCAGCCGTTAAGGCAAGGTTTATTAACAAACGTTTAAATTCACAAAGATGTACTGAAGCAGAGTCTCTCATGATTAATGAAGCTATTACCGAATCTTTTGAAATATTGAAAACTATTTGACTCGGCATATTTTTCTTAAAAAAGCTTAGGTTCACCGTAGAGTTATGTTCTTCATGATTTACCCTATCTATTCGTGGCAATAAATACAGGAAGTTATAGATTGTGCAATCCACGAAGACGCGCCCCACTCCGCGATTACTGTACAGTAAGCTGTACTTTAGTACGGAGCGGAGCGGAGTGGGGAGCGTCTTCGTGGATTGCACTATCAATATCCTTTATATCCTATATCCCACTAATCCTATTTGTGAAATAGAAGAATGTTTCCTAGAATGTTTTGTTGTTTTTTTGGCGAAATGTGGGTGTACCTGCTACAGGGACACCTCTGCCTAACCCTTCGGGGAAACAAGGCGTGATGTTATGTTATGTTAAGAATGTTTCCTTTGAATATTGCCATCATCAACATCTTTTTCTTCCAACCTGCACAACAATACGTTTATATCGATTTACTGGACCACCTTGTATAACATTTTATATTAATCGTGATACTTATATGACATCATTATGATCTATTGTTTATATCTTTTAAGTATATTATTATGTAAGGTATAATTTCGTACTTTAATTTTTGTTATTTTTATTTACGTTATTTTAGAAACGTATTTTTTTTATAAACGTATGTATAAACGTTATTTATATTCTTTTTTTTTTAAATAAAATCATGTTCTTAAATTATCTTTTTATGGGTTTAATTCAAGCTCCCTTTACACCAACACCAAAATGATAAAAATGCACACAAAAACGCAATAGTTTCTTTTATTTTCCAATAAATTCTCGCATTGCGCTGGACACTAGTAGGGTTTCGAGCGGTGTACCAGTTATTAAGATTTTACATAGATAGATAGATAAATCGTTTATTTAGTGCACACAAAAGACAGCATAACATACAATAGCACGATAAAATAATAAATAATTAGCTATTAGGACATAGCCGCAAGGTGACAATATACAAACAAATTAAAAAAATAGGAAGAAAACAAGACATTTTGATGACACTATTGGCTATGACACAATGTAAAATAATGGATCAATGGTGCGATGTGTGTCTCAAGGTTGCACCAAATGGGACTCCAGCTCAGCATGTGCCAGGCAAATATACGTTTTTTTTTTTTTTTTTTTTTCTGTGTGGGAAATTATCAAATAACTTCTCCCGCTCTGGGTGGAGCGGGAGGGCGTGTCAGACTCCTACTGACTAAAACCCACCCGTGTTCCTTCGGTTGCCCTGTTGCCGGGGGCCACGATTTCCCTATCGGTTTTCTTCGAACCCCCGGCAGGCAAATATACCTGACGCTGGTATTCTGCTGAATCCCTGCAGTGACATACGGACGTCGGCACCCTTATAGGATCACTCGTGCATCTGTCTGTCTGACTGGCTGGCTGTTTGTCCGTCTGTCACAACCAATTTGCTTCGAATCTACTGGGCCAATTTAGTTGAAATTTGGTAGACATGAATTTCTGTGACGCAAACAGACGTGTATCGTAAATAATTAATTTCGAATATGGTTCACTTTCAGGGGGCAAATTGGAAAATTTAGAAAGAAGTTTTGCAGACTGTATCTTGTGACATCAAATGAATCTCAATCTCTGTCGCGTTTTTGTGAATAAAAATTGAGGCTAAATAGTTGACAGAAAAATGTAGGTTACAATATTTAAAAAAAATATAAAACTAATAAGTATATTATTTCAGAATTAAACATTTTCGTCCAAGGAATTTTCAATAAAAATAAAATTACGAAATTTCTGAATTGTACTTCAAGCTAAAATACTAACAGCGGTTTTTTTACATTCAATTAAATACCTAATTAAATATTTTAATACGCTATCCATCAAAATTAAAAATATATTAAACTAGCTCAAAATTCAAAGTTTTTTTGCAATAGCGGTTCAGGCAAAAATGTAACTTTTATTTAAGAAAATTAAACACATTCGAGCAAATTGTTATTTGCCTACATAAAAACAAAAAAAAAAAACAATTTGCTTTAATGTGTTTAATTTTCTTGTAACTAAGTGAGATAAAGCTCACAAATAAAAGATAAACTAAAAATTCTGTTAAATTTTTGCCAGAACCGCTATTGCAAAAACGCTTTGATTAATGTCTTGCGCTAGTACAATATGTTTAATTTTGTTGGATAGCGTATTACAATATTTAATTAGGTAATATAGTGTACAAAAACAGCTGTTAACATTTTTGCTTAAAGTACAATAAAAAAAGTACTTAATTGTGTTTTTATCGAAATTTCCGTGGACGAAAATCTTTAATTTTTTGGCCTACTTTAAATAACTTATCTCTTCGACAAAAATGTCTTTAATATATTTTTCTACCGCGTAGAATTGAAATTTGATGTTTTCTTTAAAAAAAAACGTACACACGGGAGTAAACATTTCGCGGTATACATTTTGACATAAGTAGGTACTTACTCCCTTGTCCATACTCAATACGTTAAATGAAAAAAATCGCTGTTTTTATGCAAAGTTTGCTTAAAATTTGGCGTAAATTCCCCGGGAGGCCGGGACTATAGCGTCGAATTGAAAATTCAGTGCGCGATAAAAAAGCGTCGCGTAAAAAAATCGCCTGTGCGAACGTGGGCTAACACCATAGACATAGCTAACACTAACACTCACGCGTACTTTTCTGAACGAAACGAACCGATCTTGTCAAAAGGTTCAAACGTCAACTTCAGACGTTATCGTATTTTGGTGTTATGTTTATTTCACAGATTAGATATCTAGTTTATTTACATTTTGTATATTCAGAATGGCTTATTATTAAAAGCTATTCAAAAATTCACTCCAGGTTCACCACACTTCTAGTAATTTATTGCCAGTGCTGTACACCAACAGGCAGTTCAACATAATACATTACACTAGACTGATGCTCGAAAAATTAAATAATATGCCTTCTAAACACCCAATGAATTTGACAACAGTCAGAGAAATATAAACAAGCCTTAGCAGCAGTTAAATTATCTCACAACTCAAGGTGGTTCTACAACGGCGAGGCGAGGCGTGGATGGGGTGGGCGAGAATTGAAATTTGTATGGCAAAATTTAATCCGCGCCAAGCGCGTGGATGTGCGAGGCGAGAATTGAAATATTTGTTAGTACAATATTGAATTTTATTGCTGCAAGAATAGAGTATTTATTTACTTTGTAAAACGGATATACAAATCTCGTACCTACCGGCCATCGAGGACCCGCACGGTCTCTCTCCAGCAAGCGCTGACTCGCGATGTCTCGCGCTGGCACGCGCCGGCTTGCTCCAACCATCGCGAGACATCGCTGCATACTATATTCTCCAGCTCCCAGTGCTACTTACATGTTTTCCTTCGTTTTATTTATTGTTATATAAAGGTGAAATAAACGTACACGGCTCACATTGTTGTACACTCAATGTAGGTACCTATGCTACTCTACGGTGACCACCCGTCCATTTATCTTACTTATAAATGGTCAAAATTGTAATAATTTTATAATGGACTAGCTGAGCCGCACCACTTAGTCCACGTGAATACTGCCATCTCGCTGCAACCAGTAAGCCAGCTGAGCCAGTAAAAAGTCCAACACAGTGTCCTGAATACTGCACGGACGAGGAGGAACTAGCCAGGGAAACTCAGTGGATCAGGAAAAAGAGCAGGAAAAAACGAAAATTAAACACATCGCCCACTCACACTGCCAACATTGAACACCTAGAGATTGTTCAAACCGAGAAACTGAAAACCAAAAAGATTCCGCCACCTCCGCCATTAGTAGTGGATGGCATCGAGAACTATCAGGCCTTGTTTGACTTATTGCCGAAGTCTGAGTCTGGTGATAAATTCACTACTAAAATGTTAAATGGGAAGTGCGTTAAAATAAATGCAGTGAACGAAGACACATATAAGTCAATTTCAAAGTTATTAACTGAAAATAACTTTCTCTGGCACTCCTACGAAAATAAGCAGGAAAGACCAATACGAGTTATTGTAAAAAACCTTCATTTCACATGCAAGCCTGACAGAATAATTGCGGACTTACAAAGCAAAGGTTTCAAGATTGAAGATGCAGCAAACAAATTGAGATGGAATAATAAGGAGCCTCTGAACATGTTTATGCTGACTTTTAGCAATGAGGAAGACATAAATAAAATATATAGCATTAAGTCAATATTAGGATGTAAAGTAGAAGTACATCCTCTACATACTTCGAGGCTAGTACCTCAATGCAAGAGATGCCAGGCGTACGGACACACACACAAATATTGTTCTAAGGAACCTAGATGTGTCAAATGTACAGGCAAACATCTGACTGCTGACTGCAAAAAACCGGCAGAAGAGAAGCCAAAATGCGTCCACTGTGGGGAACCGCGTCCAGCTAATTATAGAGGATGTATAGTTGCCCGGGAAATGCAAGGCATAAAAAACAAAACTATAAAGAAGTCGGCAGTAAAAAGCCAGCGCAAAACCAACGACATTGTGTAAACTAGCTCACAAACGCAAAATCATTACGTGACACAAAACCCTCATACGAAAACATACGCGCATGTTGCAGCCAAAACTGTCAATCTTGCGAATATTCGTGAGAATGTTAATGCCGATAAAGGTATGGAAGGAAAGTTGGACGAAATTATTAAATTGATGTCCTCATTTAACGCTCGTTTGGATAGATTAGAAAATAGCGCTACGAATGCTATTTCCAGACAAAAAAAATGAATCCATTAAAAATAATGGCATGGAACTCAAACGGACTACTTAAACATCAACAAGAATTAGAAGTAGTCCTGATCACAGAAAACATCGATGTATGCCTTATATCTGAAACTCACTTTACTAAGCAGTCATACATAAAGTTCCGAGGATATAAAGTGTACCATGCACTGCACCCTGACAATTCTGCCCGAGGTGGCAGCGCGGTTGTAGTCAAAGAGAATCTCTGTCATCATGAAGAAATTAAGTATGAATGTCATGAAATTCAAGCTGTGGCGATTTGTATTCAATCTCAAGTGTATCCAGTCACCGTAGCGGCTATCTACTCGCCTCCGAGATATAACATAAAAAAAGATCACTATGTAAGGTTCTTACAGAAACTCGGAGAAAGATTTATCTTAGGTGGTGACTTCAACGCTAAAAATACGCATTGGGGTTCAAGACTAACCACCACTAAAGGAAAGGAACTCATGAGTGCCATGAAAGAGCTAAAGTGTGAAGCTATATCTACCGGAAAACCAACTTATTGGCCAAGCGATCCACGCAAAGTACCAGACCTAATAGACTTTTTTATTACTAAAAATATGTCTAGTAATTATTTAAGCATCGATGAATGTTTTGACATGAATTCAGACCATTCTCCTATAATTTTATCAGTATGGCATCAGATCTTACGCGTAGAGAGCAGTCCTACACTTGTAAATAGATATACAGACTGGGAAAGTTTCAGAATAGACTTGGATAATACAATACAATTAAGAGTTCCATTAAAAACTCCGGAACAGCTGGATTTGGAACTAAGTAAATTTACAACTATTATACAGCAAACTGCCTGGAACAACACACCGGAAAAAATACACCGGGTCAAAGCAACCGCCTACCCTGCAGAAATAAGGTGTCTTATAACCGAAAAGCGGAAACAAAGAAATAGGTGGCATCAGACCAGATGTCCACAAGATAAAAGATTGCTAAACAAGCTAAGTAAGCGTCTTACGAAAGAAATTGAGCACTACAACGACACCTTAACAAACAACTATCTTAGCCAATTGACGAGTGAAACCAAAACAGGCTACTCACTATGGAAGGCTACGAAGTACATGAAACGCCCGATCACACAAATTCCTCCTATTAAGGAACAAAATAGAAAGTGGGCAGTGACGGACCAACAAAAGGCCTTAAGTTTCGCTGACCATTTAGAACAAATATTCCAACCAAACGAAGCCCAGGATCACAATGCGACGGTAATACAGAGTGTACAAATTAGTTCAGATATTAAGTTGGTTACCCCAAGAGAAGTATCTAGAGAAATTAAGAGTAATTTTAATCGGAGAAAATCCCCCGGTTACGACTTAATTACAGGAGAAGTTTTGCAAAATTTCCCACGCAAAGCCATAGTCAAGATTACCACGCTCATTAATGCTGCATTTCGATTAAAGCACGTTCCTGACTTATGGAAAGTAGCTGAAGTTATAATGATAGCCAAGCCTGGGAAGCCACCTCATGAAACAACATCTTACAGACCAATCTCACTTTGGCCTGTGTTGTCAAAGCTATTTGAGAAATTATTTCTAAAGAGATTGAAGCCCCTAATCGAAAGTGAAAATCTGATCCCCGATTATCAGTTCGGATTTAGAGAAAAACACTCCACGCTCGACCAAGTACACAGAATCACCAATATTATTGAAAGAACACTAGAGGAGAAGAAGGTGTGCTCCACGGTTTTTCTTGATGTAGCCCAGGCTTTTGATAAAGTATGGCATGAAGGCCTCATATCTATACATATAATAAAATCGTAGCGAAGTCAAAACTGTACATTGAATATTTTTGAAAAAAAGTAATTGCTACGAGGTCTAGGATCGATTCTAATGCCGAAAATATTTTTTTTAGAATTTTTGTCTGTTTGTCTGTTTGTCTGTTTGTCTGTATGTATGTTCCAGCATCACGCAAATTCTACCGGACAGATTCTGTTAAAATTTTGCATAGATATTCCCTGTGTGTCTGGTCAAACTATAGGGTATAAACTATCACGCTATTTACTATGGGGGACGAGCAATATTACATTATGTTGTATTTTTATGTTCTAGCATGACGCAAATTCTACCGGATAGATTCTGTTAAAATTTTGCATAGGTGTTCCCTATAAGTCTGGTCAAACTATAGGGTATAAACTATCACGCTATTTACTATGGGGGACGAGCAATATTATATTATGTTCGTATTTTTGGGAAAAAACGCGCCAAAATTTTAGGATATTGTAGATGGTTATCAATTTAACTTTTTAAATGATTATCATCACGCTATATCTTTATGGAACTAAGCAGTCAATCAAAAAATATATAGGAACGGCTATTTTAGACAAGATTCAACAAAGCAATTAGCTCAGCGGTTGGGCGGTTGCTTTGTAAACGTGGGGTTGTAAGTTCGATTCCCACCTACGGTTTTTAATTTCTTTTTTTTCACATTTTGTTATACGATTTTTTTTTTTTTGATAATCTACCTATAATCTATAGATATAATAAAATCGTAACGAAGTTAATTTTTTTTAAAGAAAGTTATTGCTAAGAGGTCTGGGATCGATTCTTATGCGGAAAATAAAGTTTTTAGAATGTTTGTCTGTACCAACCGTAGGGCATAAACTATCACGCTATTTGCTATGGGGGATGAGCAATATTACATCATGTTCGTATTTTTCTCTGCAAATTGTAAAACGACGCGTCAAAAGGTTGGGATATTGTAGATAGGTAGTTACCGATTTAACTTTTTAAATGATTATCATCACGCTACCTTTTATATAGGAACGGCTATTTTAGCTAACTTTCAACAAAGCGAATAAGTAAGCGATTGGACGAATGATTTGAAGTCCTGAGGGCCTACCACCAGCTTAAAAGCAGTATTATTTTAATATTACTTTAGTTTACTTCAGTGTGGGAAAGAGATGAAGCTCTACAGGATGTATAGCTCCATCTCTTTCTCCCACTGAAGTAACATTAAAAAAATACTGCTTTATGAGCTGGTGGTAGGCCGCCCGGGGTAGTAAGTTCGATTTACATCTGTTTTTTTAAACTCTTTTTGTAAAACGATTTTTTTTTGGATTGTGTATGTAATAGTTCATAGAATGTATTAATTCACAAAAAATGGAAAACTTCGTAAGCTATGGGAAACTACTAAGTTACAAGTACTTTACAGTCACAAAACATTCAAGGTTGTATTCTGATCATTTTAGAGCAAAAAACTGTAGGAATAAAATGTTTTTTTACAGATTTTGACAGCAGATTTGTCCTAGCGATTTTATAATATGTATGTGGATCTTCTGGAATCGCTGCCACACTGCTTCCTGGTGGCAAAACAGCGCACGTCATGTTTAAGATTCCCATCGATTTAGAGAGCAACGAAACACCTGTTTGTGGGGTGTCACGCAACAGTAACAAGGGATGTGTGCTTAGGGGATTGCGCTTCGTCGTATGGGATGAATGCGTTATGGCAAAAAGGCAAGCAGTGGAAACTGTAAACAGAACCCTGCAGGACATCCGCAGAAACCAAGATATGATGGGTGGTGTCACAGTTTTGACAAAAAAAGTGAAAACTTCGTTGAAAAGGTCGACTCTATGGTCGAGAGTTCATAAACTGCGCTTGACCATCATCATACGAGCTCGGCTTGGCGGTAATTCAAATGCTCAAGAATTCTCCGATGTTCTTCTAAAAGTTGGTGAAAGCACTCTACCAGAGACTCTTGGTAGAGTAGATCCCACTTTAGAAGATCTTATTTGTCTGATATACGGGGATATCAGTCAAATACCGTACCAAGAGAATTCTTAGGTGTGTTTCCGTTTTAACTCCGAAGATGATCAAGCTACAGCGATCAACCACAGTATTCTCTCACAAATTGAAGGGAGTGAAGTGATATACACCTCCATTAATAGTGATGTGGAGGAAGATGATGCCAAATATCACCCCGTAGAATTTCTCAATTTACAAATAGAAAGAAAAGAAAGAAAGATAGAAAAAACATTTATTTGGACACAGTTCGCGAAACACAAAACACAAATTACAGTGGAAATAAAAATAGTGTTTTTAAAACAATAGTGTGTGCCTCACGGCTGCGCCAAAAAGGTTCATTTCAGCATTAAATGGCAAGTGGACTTCCGGTTGTATATCTGTGTAACGGAAACCAGCTCAAAGTCATGTCTTTGCAGAGAAACGTCATCGAGGTGGAAATTCTAACAGGTTGTGGCGATGGTGAGACAGTGTTTATAGCGCGTATAAAGTACAAATTCCCCACCATTACCAGTTAAAGCGCGTGCAGTTCTCTGGGAGTGTATGCTTTGCGATCAACAAGTCACAGGGGCCGACACTAAAGGCTGAAGGCTGCGGGTGTCGACCTCAGGATAAGCTGCTTCTCACACGGACAACTGTTACGTCGCTTGCTCCCGAGTCACCATTCCTGACTCTCTGTATATTTTGGCTGCTGAGAATAAAACTACAAACGTAGTATACAGGGAAGTTTTATAAAAATGTGGCTGTTATTGTAGTATATTGTGATGTCTTACGATTTCCATGCGAACGAAGTCGCGGGCAGAAGCTAGTATAAACTAAGAACGATGCTGCCTCAACAATTTTCAGACATCCTAGAGTCGTATATTACAAACAGATTGTTTAGGATAAGACAGAGAAACGCCTATTCAGACCTTAGGCAGATAAAAGCTGGAGTACCACAAGGAAGTGTACTCGGTCCGGTACTGTACCTACTATACACCTGCGATATTCCTGAGCTAGAAAATAATTTTATTGCAACCTTTGCTGATGACACAGCTATCATGGCTGTTGGAAGTTGTCACGAGGAAGCTGTAGAAAAGGTTCAACATTCCATCAATCGTATCTATGAGTGGACTACAACATGGCGTATCAGACTGAATGAAAGCAAGTCTATCCACATTGACTTCACGAATAAAAAGCCAAAATACTTCCCGGTATTCATCAATAACCAACAAATACCATACGCGAATACTGCTAAGTATCTCGGCATGACCCTGGATGCAAAACTGCGCTGGAAAGAGCATGTCAAAAAGAAAAGAGCAGAATTAGATATTCGGTACAAAAAAATGTATTGGCTACTTGGTAGACAGTCACCATTGTCAATACCTAACAAATTGTTGTTATACAAACAAGTTTTAAAGCCTGTATGGACCTACGGTATTCAGCTGTGGGGCTGCACCAGCCAAAGCAATCGTCAAATCATACAACGTTTTCAAAATAAAGTACTAAGGGATATAGTCAACGCGCCCTGGTACATTAGAAATAGTGACCTCCACCGGGACCTCAAGATGGATGTCGTAAATATAGTTATACAAAAATATGCAGAAGCTCATGAACACAGACTTCATCATCACGTGAATGTTGAGGCGATCCAACTCCTTGACAACACTGAATTAGTGCGAAGACTAAAAAGGGTTAAACCTTTTGAGTTAGTTTAGTGAACTTAAACTGTGGTGCAAGTGCTGACTTTTACAAAGAACACGTGAATCAAGTGTCTTCCCCTTAACTTATAGTGAATAAGAAAGACGTTATTGGACGACTTCTTAATTTTATAGTTACTTAGCAGTTTAAGTTATATTTAAATTACTTATTAGCTAATAGGCTAGATTGTAATGTGAATAAAGTATCACCAATTGTGAAACTTTATAAAGAAAAAAAAAAAAAAAAAACTCGTCAAGAAGAATCACAAGCTGGCGCTCTACAATCAAGTACTAACACCCGTATACCGCTATCCCAGTAAAAACTGCAGAAGGATAGGTAACGTAGTAGGGGCGTGAGACACGGCTGGCCGGGCGGCGCGTGATAGCGCGAGCCGGCGCTTGGTGGCCGGTGTGTGACATCGCAAGCCGGCGCGAGTCAGCGTTGGCCATCGCCAGATCGCGCGATATAGCGATAGACATTTTTCGGTGTAAAAGGGTAAGCGTGATTTCAATTCTCGCCCATCCACGCCTCGCCTCACCGTCGTAAAACCACATTGACCGCCTTGGAATTGTGTAAACACTTAGAAACTAAAATTGTATAATACCTGCAGGTCTATAATCTTATATCGACAATCATGAGTGCCGTGAGGATAAACGCGCGCGTGCTAAGGACCACGCATTTGCTGTCAAACAGCCATAGAAGGAACAGTTTGCAGAGTAAAAGAACTTTTTCAGTAACAAAAATTAGAAATATGAAATTCGTACAATTTACTTACTGTAGTAATCCAAATGATATCCGAGTGGGGTATTTGAAAGGGGATAGTGTTGTTGATATAAATTGTGCTGACTCTACAATGCCTTCAACACTTTTAGGTATTTTGAACAGTGGATGTAGCAATAATATTTGCGGGTAAGTGTGTTTCATTATATAGTTCCTAAAAAATTATTATGATTTAAAAAGTAAATAGCTCTCCAAGATTTATTTTGGTAGATAGATTACAATCACTTATTTGCTCATCATCATCATCAGCATATAGCAGTCCACTGCTGGATATAGGCCTCTCCAATTACACGCCATTCAGCTCGATTCTCAGCAACTCTCATCCAGCTGCTACCAGCCATCCTGCGAATATCGTCACTCCACCTAGCCTGAGGGCGTCCTACCTTACGTTTGCCAATTCGCGGTCTCCACTAAAGAACACGTTTACCCCAACGGTCATCGGTTCTACGGCTGATATGGCCGGCCCACTGCCACTTCAGCTTGCTAATTCTGTGAGCTATGTCGATAACTTTGGTTCTCTGCCGGATCACTACGTTCCAAAGTCGATCCCTCAGAGAGACTCCAAGCATAGCCCGCTCCATGGCTCGCTGAGCAACCTTAAACTTATGGACCAGTCGTACCGTGAGTGTCTCCGTAGGTCATAACAGGCAGGACGCACTGATTGAAGACCTTCGTCTTTAGGCTCTGTGGAATACGCGACGAGAAGACTCGACGAAGTTTGTCAAACGCTGCCCAGCCCAGCTGAATTCTTCTGTTAGCTCATTAGGATTCTCGTTTATTTGCTCATTAGGTACTTATACATTTGCTTGGTCATTATATACCTACAGCAGATTTAAAAAAAACACATAATTGGTTGTAATTTAAACAATTACTTAGTTACTCTAATATGGCTCATGCATACTATTGTGTATGCATCACCTTACGGATACAGGTGACTAAATCACCACCCTGTATATTGATACAGGGTGGCGATTTAGTCACCTGCGTCCAACAAGGGGTTGATTTTACCCGTTATACTAAACAATCCCTTTCAATTCCAAAACTAAACCAATATGATAAAAGAGATTCATGCTATGTTAAAAGTTACAGGAATCTCAACCTTAATCTCATTAAAACTAAGATGATTTTAAAATACTAAAAACGATATCTTGGTGGATTCAGAAAGACTAAATTTTAAAAACTCAAAGTAAAAGGGATAGTGCTATTCATCCTGTAAAGCTCCATCTCTCTCTCACTTGGAACAATTATGGCTTTTACATGTCATAGTACGGTCCCCATTAGTTGCACTAGACAGAAAAAAAAAAACATAGAAAATAGGGAGTGCTTCCGCTGCCGGCGCTGCCTCCTGAATTGGCTGCCGGTGCCGTTTGCTGAATTTGCTGCCGGCGCTGAGTTTGAAAAAAAAAAGCGCAAAATGGGGTTGGCAATTTGGCATAATGGAGCAGATAGGCGTGGTAGGCATAATTTAAAAAAATATGTAGTAAAGCGAGTAAAGCATTTTTTTTTTCAGTATTACATATATTTCCATAATCAATTATTTCCATATTCCAGTAATCAATTACTAAGTCCCCGGAACCAAACTAGTTATATCGATTAGGTTAAATATTTTGACTCGCAAAAAAGGTTAGGTTACGTGACCCCGTACGCACGAGCCGAGCGAGTGTAGCGAGCGGTGCCGCGGCAGCGGCCGGCGAATGCCAAAAACGACTAAAATATGTAGAAAAAAATACTTTAGTTAAGGTTAGTTAGTTGGAGTTATGAGTACTGGAAGGGTTTTTATAAACGCCGCGCCGCCGCCGCCGCCGGTGTGCATCATAGGAGCCGGCGGTGCCGGCGGTGCCGGCCACAGAGTGTGTAATGTGCCGGCAGCCGAGATTAAAAACATCGGCTGTAATGTCATGCGGATTCCCAATGGCGTTATTTTTTGGAGCCGGCGCCGGCAGCGCACGCACTCCGTAGAAAATAATAATTTATCCTCTACAGATTTTCAGCAGACTATGTTCCTCTTTCGGATGTCACTTTAAAGGCGCCAATCCACGGTGTAGACAAAATATTATGCATAGCCTTGAACTATGCGGACCACTGCAAAGAACTAAACTTGAAGCATCCTAAGATACCGATAATATTCAGCAAATTCCCCAGGACTATTATTGGGCCCAATGAGGCTGTGAAATTAAGGACTAACCTTGTTAAGGTATGATCTACTAAAGTCTAATGGTTTAAAGAATTTGTTTACTCCTAAAGAACAGAGTTCACTTAAAAAGTTGTTTACAAATCCTTGTCCCGATGTTCCCACTTAAACAAATGTCTACTTTACTCATGTGTAAATAAGGTTGATTTCAAAATTATTACCAAATATGGAATTTTCTTTTGAAAATGTAATGGAAACTCTATAAACTTTATATGTAGGCGTAAAAGTAACTTTTTCGAAATTACATTGCAGTTAAAATTATTATTTTGTCAACAGCATTATAAATAACAGCACTAATTACTTATATATTTGTGGTGCGGTTATTAATGAAAACCAGTGGTTGGATTGGCAATATGTTAGGTGTCCGGTCAAGAGCGAGTCGGACTCGCGCACCGAGGGTTCCGTATCATTTTAAATTTTCATCGACGAGGCCTTTATTCGTCAGTTTCAGTTTAGGTCAGCGCCATCTCTTGACCGATGGTGGAATTAATGTACTTAATTTAAGTTGATGATTTCTAAAAAGTGTGCTATTTAGAGACATCGTTTCATTTTTCTTGTAATCTTTACATAAACTTTTATCACATAGAATCATTTCATATTTTTCTCAATGCAAACTTCGGAGATAAGGGGGGGAACGTCGAAAGTCGAAAACTAAGCAGCCTAAAAAAAAATTGAGTATGTGCATATAGCTCTCTTTCATATGATACTCCACATGCCCTAGTAGCCCCACTTCGAATTTTTAAGACCCCCGTTCAGTACCTGTTGCAAAAAAAAGTATTTTTATTTCTTTCTTAATTGCAAAATAGTTGGGCAAACGTCATCTAAAACTATTCCAAATTGGTAGCATTAGTAATTCTTGACTTATCCAGCTGTGATAGACAGATGGACAGACTGACTGAGTCGCACCATAAGGGTTCCTTTTTACCATTTTGGTACGGAACCCTAATAAGGCCAAAACTATTAAATTGTGTTTAAAAAATACTAATAATTATGTATTTAGCAGCTTAGCCATTAAATGATCATGTTTTCGTTTATATTTTTTAGAAAACTAATTCAGTGAGTTTATATTTATGGAGAAATGACTTCTTTTTGGGTATTTGTCAAATGTTAAAGTTAGTTATATATTCAAAAAATTCCACATATTGGTGCGCGGTTACCCACTCTCATTTAAATATTATACACTTATTTTAATTCATTAAATTACCTATTGTACCAATCACACTAATATTATAAAGGCGAAAGTTTGTGAGTGTGTGTGTTTGTCTCTTCTTCACGCTCAAACGGCTGGACAGATTTGGATACCACAAAAAAAAGTTTTTTTGTCGCACTTGTCTTTCCACGTTAAAAGCCAAGTGCGTGTGTACCTACAGAGTGTTTTACGTATGAATTTAATTCTTTGTGAATATTTTATAAGGTACTATCTGCGCCCCGCGGTTTCACCCGCATAAGTCTCGATCCCGTGGGAAAATATCTATATATGTGCCAAATTTCATCCAAATCCGTTCAGCCGTTTTAGCGTGAAGGCGTAACAAACAAACTTACTTTCGCATTTATAATATTAAGGAAGGATAAAAAAGTGTTTTTTTTTTTTGTTAATATTTTTTTACCATGTATGGACGCCAACTATTGCGTGTTAACAGGAACAGATACTGTATTATGGCCGGCTTCCAATCTAACCGAATGCAGCTAAATACCAGTATTTTACATGAAACGACTACCTATTTGACCCAACCCAACTGAGTGTATGTACTGGGTAACATGGTACCCCTTGGTAAGATTGGTTAAATTATAATTTCAAAGGGTCGAAATCGATAAGGAGGACTAACATGCATATTTTACTGGGTTGGTTTTACTGCGCTTTGGTTTCCTAAGTAAAATATGCATGTCAATTATTTGGAAAAATATATGCTAAATTAGAGCATTTTCTGAATAACTTAATATAGGAATATTTTAGGTTATGTTTATATTACATAGTGAAATTAATTTGTAAACTTATGCATAACGCGGATAAAAACTGAGAATCACGCAAAATCTATCAAGCGTATTTTTCTGAAACCTTCACCATTTTAAATATAATTTAATTATTGACATTTTATTATACGTGTTTTATTAAATTACCTTTTGTTTTATGCATACAAAATAATAATGCGTCTAATTTGGGACAGCGTTCCTTGATGGGCGAGTCCTATTACTGACTGGACGTACGACGCGTTGCCAGGGGGCCTACCATCAGCTCATAAAGCAGTATTATTTTAATATTACTTCAGTGTGAGAAAGAGACGATGCTCTACAAGACGTATAGCTCAATCTCTTTCTCCCACTGAAGTAATATTAAAATAATACTGCTTTATGAGCTGGTGGTAGGCCCCCTGAGCTCAGTACAGAACACGCCAGCTAACCACTCAAGATCACTAGCATATATCTGCGTCTTAAGGTGTACTGGTGAAAATGACAGATTTTCAAGACGATCGTTATCATATTATGACGGAACCGCTTTCCTGGGAAACGGCAGCTTAACGCGGTACCCGTTGATAAGACTGATTTGTAAAAGAAATAAAACTGTCTATATTACAGAAACTGGACTGGGAAGTAGAGCTAGCGGTGATCATCGGTAAAACCGCTTCTGTCGTGCCGGCGGCTGACGCCAACAACTATATCTTCGGGTACACTGTTGGCCAGGACATCAGTGCGAGGGACTGGCAGAAGGAGAAGAATGGAGGACAGTTCTTGCTTGGAAAGGTTCGTACTATAAAATACTTGCTGTCGCATTCTTTCAGTAAGTAGGTACTGAGAGCTGATACGCAAAAGGCGTTACAACGCCTACTTGATTGCGTTTAAAAAGATACCAGAATTATTTAATCAACAACACTATGTAAACCCGCAACTGCTCGCAAGTCATACCAGTAGGTAGTCGAATAGTCGTGCCTTCGAAGTATACAGGCATACAGGCGCAAAATTGAGGCTACACTGTCAAAAGTTGGTAACAAAAAAGATTTTGTGAAAACTGCCCATTTTCTTGCTGACTGAACTTTTTTTCAAAATCTGTGAATGCAGATCAAAATTTCACAAAAAGTTAATGACAGTCTCCTAAGACCGTTTTCTTGTAGCGACAACGGCAACGGTTAGGTAACGTCCTTACTGCCCCATCTCAAAAATGCACCCTGTATATTATATTGGTTAAAATTTTGACAAAATTCAGAGGTCTGTGTCATGGAAATTGTGTATAATAAAAAGAAAAAAACCGGCCAAGTGCGTGTCAGACCACGCACAATGAAGGGTTCCGTAGTTGGGATGAATTTATCCCAGAAACAAACTTAACTTTGTAGTTGAAAAATATGTTCACCCATACGGAATGTATGGGAAAACATGTTTTTGCAACTGCAAAGTTAAGTTGGTCGATTATTACTCGTTAACCTGTAGAGCCTACTTAGCTGTGATAGTTTTCCTTTTAATTTCGTTATATCAACTACTGTTGTGATTTTTTTCACACACCCAAAACCAACCATTTAGCCGGCAGGGGGGGGGGACACTTGACTCTAACAAAAATTAGCACTTTAAAGCTTAATATTTCGCAAACCAATCCCTGAATCCAAAAATGGTTTTCACAAACTCGCAATATTTTTGAAAGACCTTTCCAATGATACCCCTCACCATGGGGTAAAAAAATAAAAAAATAAACATTACCACTTTACGTGTATGAGAGGTACCCTAAAAAAAAATCTTTTTCATAATTTTGTTTTACCACTTTGTCGGCGTAATTAATATGTATATCTATACCAAATTACAACTTTCTAGTACTAAGGGTCTCGGAGCTAGACCGCGGACAGACAGACAGACAGATAGACAGACAGACAGACAGACAGACGGACATGACGAAACTATAAGGGTTCCTTGTTTATTACGGAACCCTAAAAAGGTAAAACCTGGTGATACGGAACTTTTAGTGTGGGAGTCTAACTCGCACAGCCAGTTTTATATTATAATTTCTGTTTCCAGTCTCAAGACACGTTCTGTCCCATTGGTCCGTGTATAGTGACCGCGGACGAAATTGGGGACGCTCAGAAACTGGACATCAAGTGTTCAGTCAACGGCGTACAGAAGCAGAACAGCAACACCTGCAACTTGATACACACCATACCTAAACTGATTGAAAGAATCAGCGCGTGAGTAACTGCCTGTTTTATTTATGCTGTCTCCGTACCTCGAAAAGCACGTTAAGCCGTAAATCCTGCGCCTGAAGGGAAATTCACGTACTTTTAAGAACGTTCGCATTCTCATCTGTCTCAATCTATCAAAAAACCTCTTATTTACCCATCGATTTATATCTCTAAAACGATATTTTTTGACAGATTCTGAGTCTTTTTTGTTTTGTTTTTGAATTTACCCACTCCATTAGAATCG
The DNA here is from genome assembly GCA_963680765.1 of Agrochola lychnidis. Taxonomy (NCBI): domain Eukaryota; kingdom Metazoa; phylum Arthropoda; class Insecta; order Lepidoptera; family Noctuidae; genus Agrochola; species Agrochola lychnidis. The sequence goes on along the minus strand of OY796869.1, from coordinate 13,124,665 downwards.
ATTTACATTTATGGCTCCTGTACCCTAATTGCGTAATACAACATAATCACAATTTGTTTCGATTTTAAACAGATTGCTAATCCATTGCTTCATAAGTTGGAAAAAAATCTGCTCAGCAACGTAAATAACGCAATGAATATTGTTGAACTGTCAAAATGAAACAAATTAGGCAAAATTGTTTACGAAAATAAATTACGCAACTTGGGTACTGGTGTGGAAATTTTATGAGGAATGAAATTTATACAAGCGTTACGTTTTTTAAGAGATGCGTTTATTTATAAATATTTGTAATCACGTTCTCAATAACGGTTCTAATTATTCGATGAAAGTTGCAATATAGGGGTTTACGTGAGCGCAAAATCGATCTAGCTAAGTCTCATATCTGGGAAAATTTGTTTTTCCGTATTTTCACCCGAGCAGAGCTCGGTCCCAAAATTTAGAACAAGATGGCTACCTTAGAATAATGACTTGGCAGAATGGAATTAGTAAGTACGCCATCATGGCAGCATGGAATTAGTGTGTACTATACATGAAATTAGTATGAACTATCATAATACTATTAAATGAGCATTCTCTATTTTTACCCGAGCAGAGCTCGATCGAGACATCAAGTCATGAACTGAAAAAAATGTATGATGCCGTGTTAGGCATCAAATTAAAGGGCTTAATAGCACATTTTTTTTTAAATCTAATATAACCCCAAAATAATATCCAGAATCACACGTAATCTGTTCGATTTATACCCTAACATGTGTGACTCCGGATTTTTAATTTGTCTGTCTGTGATGTATTGTTTAAACCTTTTTAGTTGATTTTTTTTGATAGTTGGTTTTTAGTTTTTATAACTTTTGTTTTTTGATGTTATATATTTTTTTGAAATGTGCTAATGAAGCTCTTTGTTTTTAGGGTTCCGTACCTCAAAAGGAAAAACGGAACCCTTATAGGATCACTGCCAATTTTCACCAAATCTAATGGATCGATTAAGTTTAAATTTGGTACACATATCAATTTCTATGACCCAAACACGGACGTGTAACGAAAATAAATGAATTTAGAATATAGGGGTCATTTTTCGGGATCAAATTAAAAAATTAAAAAAAAAAGTTTTGCTAATTGTATAGAAATGAATGTGACATATCAAATGAAAGGGTTTGTTTTGAGGATCTATTATTTAATTATTTTTTTTGTAATTTTAAATTGAATACTTTTAAAGATAAATCAAATCAAATCAAATCATTTATTTTTGCAGAAAAATACTGTTACAATGGTGTTAGGTATAAAAATTTACATGTTTCAAGTGATTCTACCGTAAGGCATGCAAAATGTACAATCATAAAATACAATCAACAAATAGATAAAAAACATAAAATACTTTAAGATAAACGAAAAAAAAACGAAAAAAACGAGAAAATAGACGAAAATTTACCATTATACCAGAAATTAAATCATACCCTTCATCATCATTTCAGCCGAAAGACGTCCACTATTTTACATAGACTTTCCCCAAGCACCGCCACTTAGACCGATTCTGTGCTTTTCGCATCCTTCTTCGTACCCCTTGCCTCACTGTGGCCTTGACCGTTACCGTAGCCAAGGGCAGGTGGGCCGCCGGGCACTAGGAGCCATTTGTTTCTGATGCTTGTCATTTTCTTGGGGGGGGGATCAATCATACCCTTGTTTAAATGAAAATGCAATGAATTAAATTATACCCTTATCTCAGAAAGAACAGAAACTTAAATTTTGAAAAAATTACAGAAAATTGTTATATACTTATAGATTACAGGAAAACCTAGAAGAAGTCTATGGTCCTAAAATAACATGGTAAATCTCCCAATATTGTGCGAACACAGTTACATTTGCAGTTGGATCGTATGAGAGAACAAGTTTTTCAACTACAATGTTAAGTTTGTCCTTGGGATGAATTCATCCCAACTATGGAACCCTTCATTGTGCGTGGTCCGACACGCTCTTGGCCGATTTTTTATGTTAAAAGTTGTCTCACAGTATCTTACATGTCTTCTTTCCAGTCTAATGACGCTATACCCGGGTGACATCATCTTGACCGGCACTCCAGGCGGCGTGGGAGTGCACCGCAAGCCTCCCGAGTTCCTACAGCCTGGCGACTCCCTCAGCAGTGAGATACAAAAAATTGGCAAGTTCGATGTTAAAGTGGAGAAGTTTTAGATGAATGAAATGTAGAATAAGAATAGCTAAGATGTGTTGAAGGAAGCCATTCGTATTTCTAACGATTTTATAAACGACATAGCCTGCGTGTATTTGAAAATTAACAATAATTCCACCGGATAAATAGTATCCTTTATAATCTAGGACATGGTCTATTTGTATGCCAAGTTTCTTCCAAATCAGTTCAGCCGTTAAGGCGAGGTTTATTAACAAACGTCTAAATTCACAAAGACCAGACATACAGACTTGCAAATTTTATTATATTAGGTCAGATACGCGCTGGTTGCGAAAGATGTACTTAAGGGGGAAGCGTCAAGGTAGCCCGCGAAATTCAAATTTTCTTACGTTTTTTGCAATTTGCAGGTCAGTATCATGTGGTATGTTGATCTAAATATGATTCGCGGCCGTTACAAATATGGCTTTACTCAATTATAAATCATTACAATCAGCAATACAACTCCTTATGTTAGCAAAGGTGTCAAATGTCATGATTTCATTAAATCATGACATTTGACACGTTTGCTAACTTATGCTGCAAATTGCAAAAAACGTAAGAAAATTTGAATTTCGCGGGCTACCCTAACGCTTTCGCTTTAAGTAGCATCTCTCATGATTAATGAACCTATTACCGAATCTGTTGAAATATTTAAAACTATTTGACTCGGCACATTTTTCTTAAAAATGCTTGGGGTTTATTCCTCATGATTGACCCTATCCCATCTATTGGTGACAAAAAAATACAGGAAGTTATTTAAAGGCATTAGTGATGCAAGCGTCTTTTCAAAAATCTTTGCATTTACAAAATAAAAAAAATATAAGAATTTCGACGGCCCCCACGTATACTATCGAAATTACAAAAAAGCCATTTTCGTCTTATTGCACTAATAGCAAGTAGAGATAAAGATTTTATATAAAATTATGTACTAATTTTTGTACCCTCAATTGTTTTTCAATTGAACAAAATTGAAATTGGCATATTCGGTAAAAAGTAACCAGCAGTAACCAAGTAAACTATTGAATGTGTAATATTAGAAAAAAGTATAATAATTATCAAAAACTATAGTAGACAGTATAAAACGGTAAAATTTTCCACTTTAGATACATCGGTAATATGAAGTTTTCGAATTTCAAGTTCGACAAAAATCTTAGAATCGCTCTCCTGTAAAGTAGAGGATTTGCAGTTTCGATACTTTACGCGGTGGCCGTCGATTTTTCCTTTGAGGATTGCAATCATCATTATTTTTTTCTTTCCCTCCGCTGGCTTTCTTCATCCTATATGAACAAATCTAGTATGTCGATTTACTGGACCAACCTGTATATTTTATACTAATCGTGATACATATATGACGTCATTATGATCTATTGTTTATATCTTTTATATTTAAGGTATAATTTCGTACTTTCTAAATATTTTTATATATTTACGTTATTTTAGAAACGTTTTTTTGTTATTAAATGTGAGATAATTTTATAAATGTTTGTCTAGACGTTATTTATATTCTTTTTGTTTTTTAATAAAATTATATTCTTAAATAATCTTTTTTTTTTTTTGTTTAAAGCTACCTTTACACCAAAATTATAAAAATGCACACAAAAATACAATAGCTTAAAAAGGAGAAAAAGGGGAGAACAGGTAAAAAGGGGGAATAACGAAGTCTGGTTTTTGTTTCGAGCGGTTACCGATAGTGCCTTCCATGAAGACGCGCCCTACTCCGCTCCGCTCCGTACTATAAGGCTGCGTTTTCACTGAGGTGGAGCGGAGCTAAGCGGTGCATGAATTAACCAATAACAATGCTCGAAATCTCCGCTCTGCTTCAGTGGAAACAGTGTAAGCGGAGTGGGGCGAAATTCATATAAAATATATGAGCACGCGATCCCGAGCGGGATAGAGTGGAGACGAGCTGAGCGGTGTTTAGCGGAGGGCAGCGGGGCGGTGGGGTGCGGAGCGGAAGGCAGCGGAGCGGTGTGACGGGAGTGGAGAGAGACGTAGCCGCTTTTCTCGCGCGCTTTTACAAACAAACAAACAATCTTTCATACAGAATGTATCGGAGAACATGTTTTTACAACCGCAAATCTAAGTTGGTCGATTATTACTCGTTAACTTGTAAAGCCTACTCAGCAGTGATAGTTTTCCTTTTAAATTCGTTATATAAGCTACTGCTGTGAATTTTTTCACATATCTAAAACCAACCATTTAGCTGGCAGGGGGGGGGGGACACTTGACTCTAACAAAAATGAGCACTTTAAAGCTTAATATTTCGCAAACGGATCTCTGAATTCAAAAATGGATTCAACAAACTCATAATGTTTTTGAAAGACCTTTCCAACAATACCCATATCAAGGGATAAAAAAAAAAACATCTCCACTTTACGTGTAGGGGAGGTACCCCAAAAAAAAAATTTTTTTTCATAATTTTATTTTACCACTTTGTTGGCATGGTTAATACATATACCCATGCCAAATTATAACTTTCTAGTACTAACAGTCTTGGAGCTAGACCGCGGACAGACAGACAGACAGACAGACGGACGGACATGACGAAACTATAAGGGTTCCTTGTTTACTACGGAACCCTAAAAAAGGAGATGGAACTAACCAATTATGCTTTGACTTTCGGGAGTTAAATACAAACACATTTAGGGATAATTTTCCATTACCGATTGCCGATCAGATTGATAGGTTAGAAAATGCATGTTATTTTATTTGTTTTGATAAGATACAGGGTAAAAAAAAAAAATCTGTTGAATGTTTAGGAAACATAATAAAAAAACGGAACCGTTAAGCCTGGTCCCAGAAAATTAGAGGCCCTCTAGAGGTCTGCTGTACCAAAAAAAAAAAACATTAAAGAATTACGGCAATTTAACGGCTTAGCTGGTTATTTTAGGAAATTCGTACCAAATTTTTTCCAAAATCATGGCCCCGTTATATGAATTGACTAAATCTAGCGTACCTTGGAGACGGACTGATAAACAGGAAAATGCCCGAAAGGAAATAATTAATAGATTAACATCCTCCCCACTCTTGACAATTTTCAACCCTGATTTACCATGTGAACTCCATACAGACAGCGATATGATAAAAATCCCCATGTCGTTGGTTATTTTAGTATGCGAACGACCAATGCTGAGAGCAAGTACCATTCATATAAGCTCGAAACATTGGCTTTCGTCAAAGCTATTAATATTTCTGCCACTTTTTATATGGTAGATGCTTTAAAGCAGTAAAAGATTGTAATTCACTGAAAGCATCCAGAACTAACGCCAAAGAGTACACCGCTAGTCGGGCAAATGGTCAGGTGAGCTTAATAAACAGTGGTACACTGCTATTCGAGGTTTACAGTTGGCTATTAATTCTACCGTTTCTAAAAGTACGGGAAGATCTCCCATGGAGTTGTTGTTTGGAAAAAAGTGTTCGCCACCGGGTTTAAGCTCTTACACATCGATGATGATGAACCAATTGAGGATTTTAATACTGTTAGATCATTATGTAAATTAAGGATGGACGAGCGATTATTTCGGGACAAGTTAAGATTTGACAAGGGCAAAGCTCTAATCAAGCCTTTTGAAAAGGGGGGATTTTGTCTTAATGCATAAACATGAAAACATACGACGAAACTTGGTTCTAAATATGAAGGTCCTATGGAAATTCTAGAAATGTTGCCTAATAATCGCTACAAAGTAAAGCATGTCAATTTAAGGGGATGTTCCAAAAAGATCGTTAGTCATGATTTTTGAGACCAGTCCCCTAATTGCGTAATGCAATACTTACAATCAGAATCTGTTTCGATTTGAAACAGATTGCTAATCCATTGCTTAACAACTTAAATAGCGCAATGAATGTTGTTGAACTGTCAAAATTAAACAAATTAGGCAAGATTGTTTACGAAAATAAGTTACGCAATTAGGGTACAGGACCTCTGGCTCAAAATGATCCATTTGACAATGATAATTAACCGACCGTATGGGCGGGTGATTTGTAATTTTGTAAATTATCTTAGCAACTCCACTTTCCTTCCTATTACACTGGCTGGCCACCATGTGTATCCTTTTTCCTGGTCTTAGGGCTATATTCCAGGCGGGTGATGCCATGAAATATGGCTAGATCCAAGGCGGGTGATGCCGTGTTAGGGGGCTATATTCCAGGCGAGTGATGCCATGTAATATGGCTAGATCCAAGGCGGGTGATGCCGTGTTAGGGGGCTATATTCCAGGCGAGTGATGCCATGTAATATGGCTAGATCCAAGGCGGGTGATGCCGTGTTAGGGGGCTATATTCCAGGCGAGTGATGCCATGTAATATGGCTAGATCCAAGGTGGCTGATGCCGTGTATTTTTGGCTAAGCCCGAGGTGGGTGATGCCGTTTTGATGTAAAATGTTTTACAGCGCAGAGAACGCGCTGGATCAGAATGGCCGTATGGGCGGGCGCGAAACCATTTGATTTTACTTTTAAGCCTGTTTTGATTATTTTGTACTTAATCTGACTTCCATATTATTTATTCAATTTATATTTGTATTTCCGGTCGAATTTATAAGTTTTTATTATGTTACCTACTTCCTTTTGATTAATTTAAAATATTGTGTTTCCGGTTGACTTTATTTTAAGTTTCTATGTAGGTATTAAGAATTTATCTTGACATCCGCTTGAATTATTTAAAATGTAATTTCCTTTAGAGTTCATATTATTAAGGACTTATTTTGACTTACATATCCGCTTGATTTATATAAATTACTTTTGGCGGTAAAGTTTCGCGGTAATGTTTGGCGCCAAAGTTTCGCTGTAATGTTTGGCGGTTATTTTGTGTATAAAAGCTGTTGTAATACGAATGGAAGGACATTCTTGGTGCGCTGCTCGTGAAATAAACACCCTGAAGTGAAGTAAGGTATTTTCTTTGTACTCTCTTACGAATTGTCCTGCTATTTCCTACTGCTGTGTATTAGTGTAATATATTGGTGCAAACCAATATGTGTGACTCCGGCAACGACGGTGATGACGGTGAAAGTCGATAAAACAAAGTCGATAAAACAAAGTAGATAAAACAAAGTCGATAAAAACAAAGTCGATAAAACAAAGTCGATAAAAGCAAAGTCGATAAAAACAAAGCCGATAAACAAAGTCGATAAAACAAAGTCGATAAACAAAGTCGATAAACAAAGTCGATAAAACAAAGTCGATAAAACAAAGTCGATAAAACAAAGTCGATGAAAACAAAGTCGATAAAACAAAGTCGATAAAACAAAGTCGATAAAACAAAGTCGATAAAACAAAGTCGATACAACAAAGTCGATACAACAAAGTCGATAAAAACAAAGTCGATAAAAACATAGTCGATAAAAACAAAGTCGATAAAACAAAGTAGATAAAAACAAAGTCGATAAAAACAAAGTCGATAAAACAAAGTCGATAAACAAAGTCGATAAACAAAGTCGATAAAACAAAGTCGATAAAACAAAGTCGATAAAACAAAGTCGATAAAAACAAAGTCGATAAAACAAAGTCGATAAAACAAAGTCGATAAAACAAAGTCGATAAAACAAAGTCGATACAACAAAGTCGATACAACAAAGTCGATAAAAACAAAGTCGATAAAAACATAGTCGATAAAAACAAAGTCGATAAAACAAAGTAGATAAAAACAAAGTCGATAAAACAAAGTCGATAAAACAAGGTCGATAAAACAAAGTCGATAAAACAAAGTCGATAAAACAAAGTCGATAAATAAAGTCGATACAACAAAGTCGATACAACAAAGTCGATACAACAAAGTCGATACAACAAAGTCGATAAAAACAAAGTCGATAAAATAAAGTCGATAAGCAAAGTAGATAAAAACAAAGTCGATAAAACAAAGTCGATAAAAACAAAGTCGATAAAACATAGTCGATAAAAACAAAGTCGATAAAACAAAGTAGATAAAAACAAAGTCGATAAAAACAAAGTCGATTAAAACAAAGTCGATAAAACAAAGTCGATGAAACAAAGTCGATAAAACAAAGTCGATAAAAACAAAGTCGATAAAACAAAGTCGATACAACAAAGTCGATAAAAACAAAGACGATAAAAACAAAGTCGATAAAAACAAATTCGATAAAACAAAGTCGATGAAACAAAGTCGATAAAACAAAGACGATAAAAACAAAGTCGATAAAAACAAAGTCGATAAAAACAAAGTCGATTAAAACAAAGTCGATAAAAACAAAGTCGATAAAACAAAGTCGATAAAACAAAGTCGATAACACAAAGTCGATAAAACAAAGTCGATAAAACAAAGTCGATACAAACAAAGTCGATAAAAACAAAGTCGATAAAAACAAAGTCGATAAAACAAAGTCGATAAAACAAAGTCGATAAAAACAAAGTCGATAAAACAAAGTCGATAACAACAAAGTCGATAAAGTAAAGTCGATAAACAAAGTCGATAAAACAAAGTCGATAAACAAAGTCGATAAACAAAGTCGATAAAACAAAGTCGATAAAACAAAGTCGATAAAACATAGTCGATAAAAACAAAGTCGATAAAACAAAGTCGATACAACAAAGTCGATAAAACAAAGTCGATAAAACAAAGTAGATAAAAACAAAGTCGATAAAACAAAGTCGATAAAACAAGGTCGATAAAACAAAGTCGATAAAACAAAGTCGATAAAACAAAGTCGATAAATAAAGTCGATACAACAAAGTCGATACAACAAAGTCGATACAACAAAGTCGATACAACAAAGTCGATAAAAACAAAGTCGATAAAATAAAGTCGATAAGCAAAGTAGATAAAAACAAAGTCGATAAAACAAAGTCGATAAAAACAAAGTCGATAAAACATAGTCGATAAAAACAAAGTCGATAAAACAAAGTAGATAAAAACAAAGTCGATAAAAACAAAGTCGATTAAAACAAAGTCGATAAAACAAAGTCGATGAAACAAAGTCGATAAAACAAAGTCGATAAAAACAAAGTCGATAAAACAAAGTCGATATAACAAAGTCGATAAAAACAAAGACGATAAAAACAAAGTCGATAAAAACAAATTCGATAAAACAAAGTCGATGAAACAAAGTCGATAAAACAAAGACGATAAAAACAAAGTCGATAAAAACAAAGTCGATAAAAACAAAGTCGATTAAAACAAAGTCGATAAAAACAAAGTCGATAAAACAAAGTCGATAAAACAAAGTCGATAACACAAAGTCGATAAAACAAAGTCGATAAACCAAAGTCGATACAAACAAAGTCGATAAAAACAAAGTCGATAAAAACAAAGTCGATAAAACAAAGTCGATAAAACAAAGTCGATAAAAACAAAGTCGATAAAACAAAGTCGATAACAACAAAGTCGATAAAGTAAAGTCGATAAACAAAGTCGATAAAACAAAGTCGATAAACAAAGTCGATAAACAAAGTCGATAAAACAAAGTCGATAAAACAAAGTCGATAAAACAAAGTCGATAAAAACAAAGTCGATAAAACAAAGTCGATACAACAAAGTCGATAAAACAAAGTCGATAAAACAAAGACGACAAAACAAAGTCGATAAAAACAAAGTCGATACAACAAAGTCGATACAACAAAGTCGATAAAACAAAGTTGATAAAAACAAAGTCGATAAAACAAAGTCGATACAACAAAGTCGATACAACAAAGTCGATACAACAAAGTCGATAAAAACAAAGTCAATAAAACAAAGTCGATAAAATAAAGTCGATACAACAAAGTCGATACAACAAAGTCGATAAAAACAAAGTCGATAAAACAAAGTCGATAAAACAAAGTCGATAAAAACAAAGTCGATAAAAACAAAGTCGATAAAAACAAAGTCGATAAAACAAAGTCGATAAAACAAAGTCGATAAAACAAAGTCGATAAAACAATGTCGATAAAACAATGTCGATAAAACAAAGTTGATACAACAAAGTCGATACAACAAAGTCGATACAACAAAGTCGATACAACAAAGTCGATAAAACAAAGTCGATACAACAAAGTCGATACAACAAAGTAGATAAAAACAAAGTCGATAAATAAAGTCGATACAACAAAGTCGATACAACAAAGTCGATACAAACAAAGTCGATAAAACAAAGTCGATAAAACAAAGTAGATAAAAACAAAGTCGATAAAAAACAAAGACGATAAAAACAAAGTCGATAAAAACAAATTCGATAAAACAAAGTCGATAAAACAAAGTACATAAAAACAAAGTCGATAAAACAAAGTCGATAAAACAATGTCGATAAAACAAAGTTGATACAACAAAGTCGATACAACAAAGTCGATAAAACAAAGTCGATAAAAACAAAGACGATAAGAACAAAGCCGATAAAAACAAAGTCGATAAAAACAAAGCCGATAAAAACAAAGTCGATAAAAACATAGTCGATAAAACAAAGTCGATAAAACAAAGTAGATAAAAACAAAGTCGATAAAAACAAAGTCGATAAAAACAAAGTCGATAAAACAAAGTCGATAAAACAAAGTCGATAAAACAAAGGCGATAAAACAAAGTCGATAAAACAAAGTCGATAAAAACAAAGTCGATAAAAACAAAGTCGATAAAACAAAGTCGATAAAACAAAGTCGATAAAACAAAGTCGATAAAACAATGTCGATAAAACAATGTCGATAAAACAAAGTTGATAAAACAAAGTCGATAAAACAAAGTCGATAAAACAATGTCGATAAAACAATGTCGATAAAACAAAGTTGATACAACAAAGTCGATACAACAAAGTCGATAAAACAAAGTCGATAAAACAATGTCGATAAAACAATGTCGATAAAACAAAGTTGATACAACAAAGTCGATACAACAAAGTCGATACAACAAAGTCGATACAACAAAGTCGATAAAACAAAGTCGATACAACAAAGTCGATACAACAAAGTCGATAAAAACAAAGTCGATAAATAAAGTCGATACAACAAAGTCGATACAACAAAGTCGATACAAACAAAGTCGATAAAACAAAGTCGATAAAACAAAGTAGATAAAAACAAAGTCGATAAAAAACAAAGACGATAAAAACAAAGTCGATAAAAACAAATTCGATAAAACAAAGTCGATAAAACAAAGTACATAAAAACAAAGTCGATAAAACAAAGTCGATAAAACAATGTCGATAAAACAAAGTTGATACAACAAAGTCGATACAACAAAGTCGATAAAACAAAGTCGATAAAAACAAAGTAGATAAAAACAAAGTCGATAAAAAACAAAGACGATAAAAACAAAGTCGATAAAAACAAATTCGATAAAACAAAGTCGATAAAACAAAGTACATAAAAACAAAGTCGATAAAACAAAGTCGATAAAACAATGTCGATAAAACAAAGTCGATACAACAAAGTCGATACAAACAAAGTCGATAAAACAAAGTCGATAAAACAAAGTAGATAAAAACAAAGTCGATAAAAAACAAAGACGATAAAAACAAAGTCGATAAAAACAAATTCGATAAAACAAAGTCGATAAAACAAAGTACATAAAAACAAAGTCGATAAAACAAAGTCGATAAAACAAAGTCGATAAAAACAAAGTCGATAAAACAAAGTCAATAAAACAAAGTCGATAAAAACAAAGTCGATACAACAAAGTCGACACAACAAAGTCGATAAAAACAAAGTCGATACAAACAAAGTCGATAAAACAAAGTCGATAAAGACAAAGTCGATAAAACAAAGTCGATAAAACAAAATCGATAACACAAAGTCGATAAAACAAAGTCGATAAAACAAAGTCGATAAAAACAAAGTCGATACAACAAAGTCGATACAACAATGTCGATAAAACAAAGTTGATACAACAAAGTCGATACAACAAAGTCGATAAAACAAAGTCGATAAAAACAAAGACGATAAAAACAAAGTCGATAAAAACAAAGTCGATAAAAACAAAGTCGATAAAAACAAAGTCGATAAAAACAAAGTCGATAAAACAAAGTCGATAAAACAAAGTCGATAAAACAAAGTCGATAAAACAAAGTCGATAAAAACAAAGACGATAAAACAAGTCGATAAAACAAAGTCGATAAAACAAAGTCGATACAACAAAGTCGATAAAAACAAAGTCGATAAAACAAAGTCGATAAAAACAAAGTCGATAAAACAAAGTCAATAAAACAAAGTCGATAAAAACAAAGTCGATACAACAAAGTCGATAAAAACAAAGTCGATAAAACAAAGTCGATAAAAACAAAGTCGATACAACAAAGTCGATACAACAAAGTCGATAAAACAAAGTCGATAAAAACAAAGACGATAAAAACAAAGCCGATAAAAACAAAGTCGATAAAACAAAGTCGATAAAAACAAAGTCGATACAACAAAGTCGATACAACAAAGTCGATAAAACAAAGTCGATAAAACAAAGTCGATAAAAACAAAGTCGATAAAAACAAAGTCGATAAAAACAAAGTCGATAAAACAAAGTCGATAAAAACAAAGTCGATAAAACAAAGTCGATAAAACAAAGTCGATTAAAACAAAGTCGATAAACACAAAGTCGATAAAATAAAGTCGATAAGCAAAGTAGATAAAAACAAAGTCGATAAAACAAAGTCGATAAAACAAAGTCAATAAAACAAAGTCGATAAAACAAAGTCAATAAAAACAAAGTCGATAAAACAAAGTCGATAAAACAAAGTCGATAAAACAAAGTCGATAAAAACAAAGTCGACAAAACAAAGTCGATAAAAACAAAGTCGATAAAACAAAGTCGATAAAACAAAGTCGATAAAAACAAAGTCGATAAAACAAAGTCGATTAAAACAAAGTCGATAAAAACAAATTCGATAAAACAAAGTCGATAAAACAAAGTACATAAAAACAAAGTCGATAAAACAAAGTCGATAAAAACAAAGACGATAAAAACAAAGTCGATAAAACAAAGTCGATAAAAAAAAAGACGATAACAACAAAGTGGATAAAACAAAGTCGATAAAACAAAGTCGATAAATAAAGTCGATACAACAAAGTCGATACAACAAAGTCGATACAAACAAAGTCGATAAAACAAAGTCGATAAAACAAAGTAGATAAAAACAAAGTGGATAAAACAAAGTCGATAAAAACAAAGTCGATAAATAAAGTCGATACAACAAAGTCGATACAACAAAGTCGATACAAACAAAGTCGATAAAACAAAGTCGATAAAACAAAGTAGATAAAAACAAAGACGATAAGAATAAAGCCGATAAAAACAAAGTCGATAAAAACAAAGCCGATAAAAACAAAGTCGATAAAAACATAGTCGATAAAACAAAGTCGATAAAACAAAGTAGATAAAAACAAAGTCGATAAAAACAAAGTCGATAAAAACAAAGTCGATAAAACAAAGTCGATAAAACAAAGTCGATAAAACAAAGTCGATACAACAAAGTCGATAAAAACAAAGACGATAAAACAAAGTCGATAAAAACAAAGACGATAAGAACAAAGCCTTGAACAAGTACTTTGTTTTATCGACTTTGTTTTATCGAATTGGTTTTTATCGACTTTGTTTTTATCGTCTTTGTTTTTATCGACTTTGTTTTTATCTACTTTGTTTTATCGACTTTGTTTTTATCGACTTTGTTGTATCGACTTTGTATTATCGACTTTGTTTTATCGACTTTGTTTTATCGAATTGGTTTTTATCGACTTTGTTTTTATCGTCTTTGTTTTTAAAAACAAAGTCGATAAAACAAAGTCGATAAAACAATGTCGATAAAACAAAGTTGATACAACAAAGTCGATACAACAAAGTCGATAAAACAAAGTCGATAAAAACAAAGACGATAAAAACAAAGCCGATAAAAACAAAGTCGATACAACAAAGTCGATAAAAACAAAGACGATAAAAACAAAGTCGATAAAAACAAATTCGATAAAACAAAGTCGATGAAACAAAGTCGATAAAACAAAGACGATAAAAACAAAGTCGATAAAAACATAGTCGATAAAACAAAGTCGATAAAACAAAGTAGATAAAAACAAAGTCGATAAAAACAAAGTCGATAAAAACAAAGTCGATAAAACAAAGTCGATAAAACAAAGTCGATAAAACAAAGTCGATACAACAAAGTCGATAAAAACAAAGACGATAAAAACAAAGTCGATAAAAACAAATTCGATAAAACAAAGTCGATGAAACAAAGTCGATAAAACAAAGACGATAAAAACAAAGTCGATAAAACAAAGTCGATAAAACAAAGTCGATAAAACAAAGTCGATAAAAACAAAGTCGATAAAACAAAGTCAATAAAACAAAGTCGATAAAAACAAAGTCGATACAACAAAGTCGACACAACAAAGTCGATAAAAACAAAGTCGATACAAACAAAGTCGATAAAACAAAGTCGATAAAGACAAAGTCGATAAAACAAAGTCGATAAAACAAAATCGATAACACAAAGTCGATAAAACAAAGTCGATAAAACAAAGTCGATAAAAACAAAGTCGATACAACAAAGTCGATACAACAATGTCGATAAAACAAAGTTGATACAACAAAGTCGATACAACAAAGTCGATAAAACAAAGTCGATAAAAACAATGACGATAAAAACAAAGTCGATAAAAACAAAGTCGATAAAAACAAAGTCGATTAAAACAAAGTCGATAAAAACAAAGTCGATAAAACAAAGTCGATAAAACAAAGTCGATAAAACAAAGACGATAAAACAAGTCGATAAAACAAAGTCGATAAAACAAAGTCGATACAACAAAGTCGATAAAAACAAAGTCGATAAAACAAAGTCGATAAAAACAAAGTCGATACAACAAAGTCGATACAACAAAGTCGATAAAACAAAGTCGATAAAACAAAGTCGATAAAAACAAAGACGATAAAACAAGTCGATAAAACAAAGTCGACAAAACAAAGTCGATACAACAAAGTCGATAAAAACAAAGTCGATAAAACAAAGTCGATAAAAACAAAGTCGATACAACAAAGTCGATACAACAAAGTCGATAAAACAAAGTCGATAAAACAAAGTCGATAAAAACAAAGTCGATAAAAACAAAGTCGATAAAAACAAAGTCGATAAAACAAAGTCGATAAAAACAAAGTCGATAAAACAAAGTCGATAAAACAAAGTCGATTAAAGCAAAGTCGATAAAAACAAAGTCGATAAAATAAAGTCGATAAGCAAAGTAGATAAAACAAAGTCGATAAAACAAAGTCAATAAAACAAAGTCGATAAAACAAAGTCAATAAAAACAAAGTCGATAAAACAAAGTCGATAAAACAAAGTCGATAAAACAAAGTCGATAAAACAAAGTCGATAAAAACAAAGTCGACAAAACAAAGTCGATAAAAACAAAGTCGATAAAACAAAGTCGATAAAACAAAGTCGATAAAAACAAAGTCGATAAAAACAAAGTCGATAAAACAAAGTCGATTAAAACAAAGTCGATAAAAACAAAGTCGATAAAACAAAGTCGATAAAACAAAGTACATAAAAACAAAGTCGATAAAACAAAGTCGATAAAAACAAAGACGATAAAAACAAAGTCGATAAAACAAAGTCGATAAAAACAAAGACGATAAAAACAAAGTGGATAAAACAAAGTCGATAAAACAAAGTCGATAAAACAAAGTCGATAAAACAAAGTCGATACAACAAAGTCGATACAACAAAGACGATACAACAAAGACGATAAAAACAAAGTCGATAAAAACAAAGTCGATAAAAACAAAGTCGATTAAAACAAAGTCGATAAAAACAAAGTCGATAAAACAAATTCGATAAAACAAAGTCGATAAAAACAAAGTCGATAAAACAAAGACGATAAAACAAAGTCGATACAACAAAGTCGATACAACAAAGTCGATAAAAACAAATTCGATAAAACAAAGTCGATAAAACAAAGGCGATAAAACAAAGACGACAAAACAAAGTCGATAAAAACAAAGTCGATACAACAAAGTCGATACAACAAAGTCGATAAAACAAAGTCGATAAAAACAAAGTCGATAAAACAAAGTCGATAAAAACAAAGTCGATAAAGTAAAGTCGATAAACAAAGTCGATAAAACAAAGTCGATAAACAAAGTCGATAAACAAAGTCGATAAAACAAAGTCGATAAAACAAAGTCGATAAAACAAAGTCGATAAAAACAAAGTCGATAAAACAAAGTCGATAAAACAAAGTCGATAAAACAAAGTCGATAAAACAAAGTCGATACAACAAAGTCGATACAACAAAGTCGATACAACAAAGTCGATAAAACAAAGTCGATAAAACAAAGTAGATAAAAACAAAGTCGATAAAAACAAAGTCGATAAAAACAAATTCGATAAAACAAAGTCGATAAAACAAAGTCGATAAAACAAATTCGATAAAACAAAGTCGATAAAACAAAGTCGATAAAACAAAGTCAATAAAAACAAAGTCGATAAAACAAAGTCGATAAAACAAAGTCGATAAAAGAAAGTCGATAAAAACAAAGACGATAAAAACAAAGTCGATAAAACAAAGTCGATAAAACAAAGGCGATAAAACAAAGACGACAAAACAAAGTCGATAAAAACAAAGTCGATACAACAAAGTCGATACAACAAAGTCGATAAAACAAAGTTGATAAAAACAAAGTCGATAAAACAAAGTCGATACAACAAAGTCGATACAACAAAGTCGATACAACAAAGTCGATAAAAACAAAGTCAATAAAACAAAGTCGATAAAACAAAGTCGATACAACAAAGTCGATAAAAACAAAGTCGATAAAACAAAGTCGATAAAACAAAGTCGATAAAAACAAAGTCGATAAAACAAAGTCGATAAAACAAAGTCGATAAAACAAAGTCGATAAAACAATGTCGATAAAACAATGTCGATAAAACAAAGTTGATACAACAAAGTCGATACAACAAAGTCGATACAACAAAGTCGATACAACAAAGTCGATAAAACAAAGTCGATACAACAAAGTCGATACAACAAAGTCGATAAAACAAAGTCGATAAATAAAGTCGATACAACAAAGTCGATACAACAAAGTCGATACAAACAAAGTCGATAAAACAAAGTCTATAAAACAAAGTAGATAAAAACAAAGTCGATAAAAACAAAGACGATAAAAACAAAGTCGATAAAAACAAATTCGATAAAACAAAGTCGATAAAACAAAGTACATAAAAACAAAGTCGATAAAACAAAGTCGATAAAACAATGTCGATAAAACAAAGTTGATACAACAAAGTCGATACAACAAAGTCGATAAAACAAAGTCGATAAAAACAAAGACGATAAGAACAAAGCCGATAAAAACAAAGTCGATAAAAACAAAGCCGATAAAAACAAAGTCGATAAAAACATAGTCGATAAAACAAAGTCGATAAAACAAAGTAGATAAAAACAAAGTCGATAAAACAAAGTCGATAAAACAAAGTCGATACAACAAAGTCGATAAAAACAAAGAAGATAAAAACAAAGTCGATAAAAACAAAGTCGATGAAACAAAGTCGATGAAACAAAGTCGATAAAAACAAAGTCGATAAAACAAAGTCGATAAAAACAAAGACGATAAAAACAAAGTGGATAAAACAAAGTCGATAAAACAAAGTCGATAAAACAAAGTCGATAAAACAAAGTCGATACAACAAAGTCGATACAACAAAGACGATACAACAAAGACGATAAAAACAAAGTCGATAAAAACAAAGTCGATAAAAACAAAGTCGATAAAAACAAAGTCGATAAAAACAAAGTCGATAAAACAAATTCGATAAAACAAAGTCGATAAAAACAAAGTCGATAAAACAAAGACGATAAAACAAAGTCGATACAACAAAGTCGATACAACAAAGTCGATAAAAACAAATTCGATAAAACAAAGTCGATAAAACAAAGGCGATAAAACAAAGACGATAAAACAAAGTAGATAAAAACAAAGACGATAAGAATAAAGCCGATAAAAACAAAGTCGATAAAAACAAAGCCGATAAAAACAAAGTCGATAAAAACATAGTCGATAAAACAAAGTCGATAAAACAAAGTAGATAAAAACAAAGTCGATAAAAACAAAGTCGATAAAAACAAAGTCGATAAAACAAAGTCGATAAAACAAAGTCGATAAAACAAAGTCGATACAACAAAGTCGATAAAAACAAAGACGATAAGAATAAAGCCGATAAAAACAAAGTCGATAAAAACAAAGCCGATAAAAACAAAGTCGATAAAAACATAGTCGATAAAACAAAGTCGATAAAACAAAGTAGATAAAAACAAAGTCGATAAAAACAAAGTCGATAAAAACAAAGTCGATAAAACAAAGTCGATAAAACAAAGTCGATAAAACAAAGTCGATACAACAAAGTCGATAAAAACAAAGACGATAAAACAAAGTCGATAAAAACAAAGACGATAAGAACAAAGCCTTGAACAAGTACTTTGTTTTATCGACTTTGTTTTATCGAATTGGTTTTTATCGACTTTGTTTTTATCGTCTTTGTTTTTATCGACTTTGTTTTTATCTACTTTGTTTTATCGACTTTGTTTTTATCGACTTTGTTGTATCGACTTTGTATTATCGACTTTGTTTTATCGACTTTGTTTTATCGAATTGGTTTTTATCGACTTTGTTTTTATCGTCTTTGTTTTTAAAAACAAAGTCGATAAAACAAAGTCGATAAAACAATGTCGATAAAACAAAGTTGATACAACAAAGTCGATACAACAAAGTCGATAAAACAAAGTCGATAAAAACAAAGACGATAAAAACAAAGCCGATAAAAACAAAGTCGATACAACAAAGTCGATAAAAACAAAGACGATAAAAACAAAGTCGATAAAAACAAATTCGATAAAACAAAGTCGATGAAACAAAGTCGATAAAACAAAGACGATAAAAACAAAGTCGATAAAAACATAGTCGATAAAACAAAGTCGATAAAACAAAGTAGATAAAAACAAAGTCGATAAAAACAAAGTCGATAAAAACAAAGTCGATAAAACAAAGTCGATAAAACAAAGTCGATAAAACAAAGTCGATACAACAAAGTCGATAAAAACAAAGACGATAAAAACAAAGTCGATAAAAACAAATTCGATAAAACAAAGTCGATGAAACAAAGTCGATAAA
The DNA here is from genome assembly GCA_963680765.1 of Agrochola lychnidis. NCBI lineage: Eukaryota > Metazoa > Arthropoda > Insecta > Lepidoptera > Noctuidae > Agrochola > Agrochola lychnidis. The sequence goes on along the minus strand of OY796869.1, from coordinate 13,105,420 downwards.
ACAAAGACGATAAAAACAAAGTCGATAAAACAAAGTCGATAAAACAAAGTCGATAAAACAAAGTCGATAAAAACAAAGTCGATAAAACAAAGTCAATAAAACAAAGTCGATAAAAACAAAGTCGATACAACAAAGTCGACACAACAAAGTCGATAAAAACAAAGTCGATACAAACAAAGTCGATAAAACAAAGTCGATAAAGACAAAGTCGATAAAACAAAGTCGATAAAACAAAATCGATAACACAAAGTCGATAAAACAAAGTCGATAAAACAAAGTCGATAAAAACAAAGTCGATACAACAAAGTCGATACAACAATGTCGATAAAACAAAGTTGATACAACAAAGTCGATACAACAAAGTCGATAAAACAAAGTCGATAAAAACAATGACGATAAAAACAAAGTCGATAAAAACAAAGTCGATAAAAACAAAGTCGATTAAAACAAAGTCGATAAAAACAAAGTCGATAAAACAAAGTCGATAAAACAAAGTCGATAAAACAAAGACGATAAAACAAGTCGATAAAACAAAGTCGATAAAACAAAGTCGATACAACAAAGTCGATAAAAACAAAGTCGATAAAACAAAGTCGATAAAAACAAAGTCGATACAACAAAGTCGATACAACAAAGTCGATAAAACAAAGTCGATAAAACAAAGTCGATAAAAACAAAGACGATAAAACAAGTCGATAAAACAAAGTCGACAAAACAAAGTCGATACAACAAAGTCGATAAAAACAAAGTCGATAAAACAAAGTCGATAAAAACAAAGTCGATACAACAAAGTCGATACAACAAAGTCGATAAAACAAAGTCGATAAAACAAAGTCGATAAAAACAAAGTCGATAAAAACAAAGTCGATAAAAACAAAGTCGATAAAACAAAGTCGATAAAAACAAAGTCGATAAAACAAAGTCGATAAAACAAAGTCGATTAAAACAAAGTCGATAAAAACAAAGTCGATAAAAACAAAGTCGATAAAACAAAGTCGATAAAACAAAGTCGATAAAACAAAGTCGATAAAACAAAGTCGATTAAAGCAAAGTCGATAAAAACAAAGTCGATAAAATAAAGTCGATAAGCAAAGTAGATAAAACAAAGTCGATAAAACAAAGTCAATAAAACAAAGTCGATAAAACAAAGTCAATAAAAACAAAGTCGATAAAACAAAGTCGATAAAACAAAGTCGATAAAACAAAGTCGATAAAACAAAGTCGATAAAAACAAAGTCGACAAAACAAAGTCGATAAAAACAAAGTCGATAAAACAAAGTCGATAAAACAAAGTCGATAAAAACAAAGTCGATAAAACAAAGTCGATTAAAACAAAGTCGATAAAAACAAATTCGATAAAACAAAGTCGATAAAACAAAGTACATAAAAACAAAGTCGATAAAACAAAGTCGATAAAAACAAAGACGATAAAAACAAAGTCGATAAAACAAAGTCGATAAAAACAAAGACGATAAAAACAAAGTGGATAAAACAAAGTCGATAAAACAAAGTCGATAAAACAAAGTCGATAAAACAAAGTCGATACAACAAAGTCGATACAACAAAGACGATACAACAAAGACGATAAAAACAAAGTCGATAAAAACAAAGTCGATAAAAACAAAGTCGATTAAAACAAAGTCGATAAAAACAAAGTCGATAAAACAAATTCGATAAAACAAAGTCGATAAAAACAAAGTCGATAAAACAAAGACGATAAAACAAAGTCGATACAACAAAGTCGATACAACAAAGTCGATAAAAACAAATTCGATAAAACAAAGTCGATAAAACAAAGGCGATAAAACAAAGACGACAAAACAAAGTCGATAAAAACAAAGTCGATACAACAAAGTCGATACAACAAAGTCGATAAAACAAAGTCGATAAAAACAAAGTCGATAAAACAAAGTCGATAAAAACAAAGTCGATAAAGTAAAGTCGATAAACAAAGTCGATAAAACAAAGTCGATAAACAAAGTCGATAAACAAAGTCGATAAAACAAAGTCGATAAAACAAAGTCGATAAAACAAAGTCGATAAAAACAAAGTCGATAAAACAAAGTCGATAAAACAAAGTCGATAAAACAAAGTCGATAAAACAAAGTCGATACAACAAAGTCGATACAACAAAGTCGATACAACAAAGTCGATAAAACAAAGTCGATAAAACAAAGTAGATAAAAACAAAGTCGATAAAAACAAAGTCGATAAAAACAAATTCGATAAAACAAAGTCGATAAAACAAAGTCGATAAAACAAATTCGATAAAACAAAGTCGATAAAACAAAGTCGATAAAACAAAGTCAATAAAAACAAAGTCGATAAAACAAAGTCGATAAAACAAAGTCGATAAAAGAAAGTCGATAAAAACAAAGACGATAAAAACAAAGTCGATAAAACAAAGTCGATAAAACAAAGGCGATAAAACAAAGACGACAAAACAAAGTCGATAAAAACAAAGTCGATACAACAAAGTCGATACAACAAAGTCGATAAAACAAAGTTGATAAAAACAAAGTCGATAAAACAAAGTCGATACAACAAAGTCGATACAACAAAGTCGATACAACAAAGTCGATAAAAACAAAGTCAATAAAACAAAGTCGATAAAACAAAGTCGATACAACAAAGTCGATAAAAACAAAGTCGATAAAACAAAGTCGATAAAACAAAGTCGATAAAAACAAAGTCGATAAAACAAAGTCGATAAAACAAAGTCGATAAAACAAAGTCGATAAAACAATGTCGATAAAACAATGTCGATAAAACAAAGTTGATACAACAAAGTCGATACAACAAAGTCGATACAACAAAGTCGATACAACAAAGTCGATAAAACAAAGTCGATACAACAAAGTCGATACAACAAAGTCGATAAAACAAAGTCGATAAATAAAGTCGATACAACAAAGTCGATACAACAAAGTCGATACAAACAAAGTCGATAAAACAAAGTCTATAAAACAAAGTAGATAAAAACAAAGTCGATAAAAACAAAGACGATAAAAACAAAGTCGATAAAAACAAATTCGATAAAACAAAGTCGATAAAACAAAGTACATAAAAACAAAGTCGATAAAACAAAGTCGATAAAACAATGTCGATAAAACAAAGTTGATACAACAAAGTCGATACAACAAAGTCGATAAAACAAAGTCGATAAAAACAAAGACGATAAGAACAAAGCCGATAAAAACAAAGTCGATAAAAACAAAGCCGATAAAAACAAAGTCGATAAAAACATAGTCGATAAAACAAAGTCGATAAAACAAAGTAGATAAAAACAAAGTCGATAAAAACAAAGTCGATAAAAACAAAGTCGATAAAACAAAGTCGATAAAACAAAGTCGATAAAACAAAGTCGATACAACAAAGTCGATAAAAACAAAGACGATAAAAACAAAGTCGATAAAAACAAATTCGATAAAACAAAGTCGATGAAACAAAGTCGATAAAACAAAGACGATAAAAACAAAGTCGATAAAACAAAGTCGATAAAAACAAAGACGATAAAAACAAAGTGGATAAAACAAAGTCGATAAAACAAAGTCGATAAAACAAAGTCGATAAAACAAAGTCGATACAACAAAGTCGATACAACAAAGACGATACAACAAAGACGATAAAAACAAAGTTGATAAAAACAAAGTCGATAAAAACAAAGTCGATTAAAACAAAGTCGATAAAAACAAAGTCGATAAAACAAATTCGATAAAACAAAGTCGATAAAAACAAAGTCGATAAAACAAAGACGATAAAACAAAGTCGATACAACAAAGTCGATACAACAAAGTCGATAAAAACAAATTCGATAAAACAAAGTCGATAAAACAAAGGCGATAAAACAAAGACGACAAAACAAAGTCGATAAAAACAAAGTCGATACAACAAATTCGATACAACAAAGTCGATAAAACAAAGTCGATAAAAACAAAGTCGATAAAACAAAGTCGATAAAAACAAAGTCGATAAAGTAAAGTCGATAAACAAAGTCGATAAAACAAAGTCGATAAACAAAGTCGATAAACAAAGTCGATAAAACAAAGTCGATAAAACAAAGTCGATAAAACAAAGTCGATAAAAACAAAGTCGATAAAACAAAGTCGATAAAACAAAGTCGATAAAACAAAGTCGATAAAACAAAGTCGATACAACAAAGTCGATACAACAAAGTCGATACAACAAAGTCGATAAAACAAAGTCGATAAAACAAAGTAGATAAAAACAAAGTCGATAAAAACAAAGTCGATAAAAACAAATTCGATAAAACAAAGTCGATCAAACAAAGTCGATAAAACAAATTCGATAAAACAAAGTCGATAAAACAAAGTCGATAAAACAAAGTCAATAAAAACAAAGTCGATAAAACAAAGTCGATAAAACAAAGTCGATAAAAGAAAGTCGATAAAAACAAAGACGATAAAAACAAAGTCGATAAAACAAAGTCGATAAAACAAAGGCGATAAAACAAAGACGACAAAACAAAGTCGATAAAAACAAAGTCGATACAACAAAGTCGATACAACAAAGTCGATAAAACAAAGTTGATAAAAACAAAGTCGATAAAACAAAGTCGATACAACAAAGTCGATACAACAAAGTCGATACAACAAAGTCGATAAAAACAAAGTCAATAAAACAAAGTCGATAAAACAAAGTCGATACAACAAAGTCGATACAACAAAGTCGATAAAAACAAAGTCGATAAAACAAAGTCGATAAAACAAAGTCGATAAAAACAAAGTCGATAAAAACAAAGTCGATAAAAACAAAGTCGATAAAAACAAAGTCGATAAAAACAAAGTCGATAAAACAAAGTCGATAAAACAAAGTCGATAAAACAAAGTCGATAAAACAATGTCGATAAAACAATGTCGATAAAACAAAGTTGATACAACAAAGTCGATACAACAAAGTCGATACAACAAAGTCGATACAACAAAGTCGATACAACAAAGTCGATAAAAACAAAGTCAATAAAACAAAGTCGATAAAACAAAGTCGATACAACAAAGTCGATAAAAACAAAGTCGATAAAACAAAGTCGATAAAACAAAGTCGATAAAAACAAAGTCGATAAAACAAAGTCGATAAAACAAAGTCGATAAAACAAAGTCGATAAAACAATGTCGATAAAACAATGTCGATAAAACAAAGTTGATACAACAAAGTCGATACAACAAAGTCGATACAACAAAGTCGATACAACAAAGTCGATAAAACAAAGTCGATACAACAAAGTCGATACAACAAAGTCGATAAAAACAAAGTCGATAAATAAAGTCGATACAACAAAGTCGATACAACAAAGTCGATACAAACAAAGTCGATAAAACAAAGTCTATAAAACAAAGTAGATAAAAACAAAGTCGATAAAAACAAAGACGATAAAAACAAAGTCGATAAAAACAAATTCGATAAAACAAAGTCGATAAAACAAAGTACATAAAAACAAAGTCGATAAAACAAAGTCGATAAAACAATGTCGATAAAACAAAGTTGATACAACAAAGTCGATACAACAAAGTCGATAAAACAAAGTCGATAAAAACAAAGACGATAAGAACAAAGCCGATAAAAACAAAGTCGATAAAAACAAAGCCGATAAAAACAAAGTCGATAAAAACATAGTCGATAAAACAAAGTCGATAAAACAAAGTAGATAAAAACAAAGTCGATAAAAACAAAGTCGATAAAAACAAAGTCGATAAAACAAAGTCGATAAAACAAAGTCGATAAAACAAAGTCGATACAACAAAGTCGATAAAAACAAAGACGATAAAAACAAAGTCGATAAAAACAAATTCGATAAAACAAAGTCGATGAAACAAAGTCGATAAAACAAAGACGATAAAAACAAAGTCGATAAAACAAAGTCGATAAAAACAAAGACGATAAAAACAAAGTGGATAAAACAAAGTCGATAAAACAAAGTCGATAAAACAAAGTCGATAAAACAAAGTCGATACAACAAAGTCGATACAACAAAGACGATACAACAAAGACGATAAAAACAAAGTCGATAAAAACAAAGTCGATAAAAACAAAGTCGATTAAAACAAAGTCGATAAAAACAAAGTCGATAAAACAAATTCGATAAAACAAAGTCGATAAAAACAAAGTCGATAAAACAAAGACGATAAAACAAAGTCGATACAACAAAGTCGATACAACAAAGTCGATAAAAACAAATTCGATAAAACAAAGTCGATAAAACAAAGGCGATAAAACAAAGACGACAAAACAAAGTCGATAAAAACAAAGTCGATACAACAAATTCGATACAACAAAGTCGATAAAACAAAGTCGATAAAAACAAAGTCGATAAAACAAAGTCGATAAAAACAAAGTCGATAAAGTAAAGTCGATAAACAAAGTCGATAAAACAAAGTCGATAAACAAAGTCGATAAACAAAGTCGATAAAACAAAGTCGATAAAACAAAGTCGATAAAACAAAGTCGATAAAAACAAAGTCGATAAAACAAAGTCGATAAAACAAAGTCGATAAAACAAAGTCGATAAAACAAAGTCGATACAACAAAGTCGATACAACAAAGTCGATACAACAAAGTCGATAAAACAAAGTCGATAAAACAAAGTAGATAAAAACAAAGTCGATAAAAACAAAGTCGATAAAAACAAATTCGATAAAACAAAGTCGATCAAACAAAGTCGATAAAACAAATTCGATAAAACAAAGTCGATAAAACAAAGTCGATAAAACAAAGTCAATAAAAACAAAGTCGATAAAACAAAGTCGATAAAACAAAGTCGATAAAAGAAAGTCGATAAAAACAAAGACGATAAAAACAAAGTCGATAAAACAAAGTCGATAAAACAAAGGCGATAAAACAAAGACGACAAAACAAAGTCGATAAAAACAAAGTCGATACAACAAAGTCGATACAACAAAGTCGATAAAACAAAGTTGATAAAAACAAAGTCGATAAAACAAAGTCGATACAACAAAGTCGATACAACAAAGTCGATACAACAAAGTCGATAAAAACAAAGTCAATAAAACAAAGTCGATAAAACAAAGTCGATACAACAAAGTCGATACAACAAAGTCGATAAAAACAAAGTCGATAAAACAAAGTCGATAAAACAAAGTCGATAAAAACAAAGTCGATAAAAACAAAGTCGATAAAAACAAAGTCGATAAAAACAAAGTCGATAAAACAAAGTCGATAAAACAAAGTCGATAAAACAAAGTCGATAAAACAATGTCGATAAAACAATGTCGATAAAACAAAGTTGATACAACAAAGTCGATACAACAAAGTCGATACAACAAAGTCGATACAACAAAGTCGATAAAACAAAGTCGATACAACAAAGTCGATACAACAAAGTCGATAAAAACAAAGTCGATAAATAAAGTCGATACAACAAAGTCGATACAACAAAGTCGATACAAACAAAGTCGATAAAACAAAGTCGATAAAACAAAGTAGATAAAAACAAAGTCGATAAAAACAAATTCGATAAAACAAAGTCGATAAAACAAAGTACATAAAAACAAAGTCGATAAAACAAAGTCGATAAAACAATGTCGATAAAACAAAGTTGATACAACAAAGTCGATAAAACAAAGTCGATAAAAACAAAGACGATAAGAACAAAGCCGATAAAAACAAAGTCGATAAAAACAAAGTCGATAAAGTAAAGTCGATAAACAAAGTCGATAAAACAAAGTCGATAAACAAAGTCGATAAACAAAGTCGATAAACAAAGTCGATAAAACAAAGTCGATAAAACAAAGTCGATACAACAAAGTCGATAAAACAAAGTCGATAAAACAAAGACGACAAAACAAAGTCGATAAAAACAAAGTCGATACAACAAAGTCGATACAACAAAGTCGATAAAACAAAGTTGATAAAAACAAAGTCGATAAAACAAAGTCGATACAACAAAGTCGATACAACAAAGTCGATACAACAAAGTCGATAAAAACAAAGTCAATAAAACAAAGTCGATAAAACAAAGTCGATACAACAAAGTCGATACAACAAAGTCGATAAAAACAAAGTCGATAAAACAAAGTCGATAAAACAAAGTCGATAAAAACAAAGTCGATAAAAACAAAGTCGATAAAAACAAAGTCGATAAAACAAAGTCGATAAAACAAAGTCGATAAAACAAAGTCGATAAAACAATGTCGATAAAACAATGTCGATAAAACAAAGTTGATACAACAAAGTCGATACAACAAAGTCGATACAACAAAGTCGATACAACAAAGTCGATAAAACAAAGTCGATACAACAAAGTCGATACAACAAAGTCGATAAAAACAAAGTCGATAAATAAAGTCGATACAACAAAGTCGATACAACAAAGTCGATACAAACAAAGTCGATAAAACAAAGTCGATAAAACAAAGTAGATAAAAACAAAGTCGATAAAAAACAAAGACGATAAAAACAAAGTCGATAAAAACAAATTCGATAAAACAAAGTCGATAAAACAAAGTACATAAAAACAAAGTCGATAAAACAAAGTCGATAAAACAAAGTACATAAAAACAAAGTCGATAAAACAAAGTCGATAAAACAATGTCGATAAAACAAAGTTGATACAACAAAGTCGATACAACAAAGTCGATAAAACAAAGTCGATAAAAACAAAGACGATAAGAACAAAGCCGATAAAAACAAAGTCGATAAAAACAAAGCCGATAAAAACAAAGTCGATAAAAACATAGTCGATAAAACAAAGTCGATAAAACAAAGTCGATAAAACAAAGTCGATAAAAACAAAGACGATAAGAACAAAGCCGATAAAAACAAAGTCGATAAAAACAAAGCCGATAAAAACAAAGTCGATAAAAACATAGTCGATAAAACAAAGTTGATACAACAAAGTCGATACAACAAAGTCGATAAAACAAAGTCGATAAAAACAAAGACGATAAGAACAAAGCCGATAAAAACAAAGTCGATAAAAACAAAGCCGATAAAAACAAAGTCGATAAAAACATAGTCGATAAAACAAAGTCGATAAAACAAAGTAGATAAAAACAAAGTCGATAAAAACAAAGTCGATAAAAACAAAGTCGATAAAACAAAGTCGATAAAACAAAGTCGATAAAACAAAGGCGATAAAACAAAGTCGATAAAACAAAGTCGATAAAAACAAAGTCGATAAAAACAAAGTCGATAAAACAAAGTCGATAAAACAAAGTCGATAAAACAAAGTCGATAAAAACAAAGACGATAAGAACAAAGCCGATAAAAACAATGTCGATAAAACAAAGTTGATACAACAAAGTCGATACAACAAAGTCGATAAAACAAAGTCGATAAAAACAAAGACGATAAGAACAAAGCCGATAAAAACAAAGTCGATAAAAACAAAGCCGATAAAAACAAAGTCGATAAAAACATAGTCGATAAAACAAAGTCGATAAAACAAAGTAGATAAAAACAAAGTCGATAAAAACAAAGTCGATAAAAACAAAGTCGATAAAACAAAGTCGATAAAACAAAGTCGATAAAACAAAGGCGATAAAACAAAGTCGATAAAACAAAGTCGATAAAAACAAAGTCGATAAAAACAAAGTCGATAAAACAAAGTCGATAAAACAAAGTCGATAAAACAAAGTCGATAAAACAATGTCGATAAAACAATGTCGATAAAACAAAGTTGATAAAACAAAGTCGATAAAACAAAGTCGATAAAACAATGTCGATAAAACAATGTCGATAAAACAAAGTTGATACAACAAAGTCGATACAACAAAGTCGATAAAACAAAGTCGATAAAACAAAGTCGATAAAACAATGTCGATAAAACAATGTCGATAAAACAAAGTTGATAAAACAAAGTCGATAAAACAAAGTCGATAAAACAATGTCGATAAAACAATGTCGATAAAACAAAGTTGATACAACAAAGTCGATACAACAAAGTCGATACAACAAAGTCGATACAAACAAAGTCGATAAAACAAAGTCGATAAAACAAAGTAGATAAAAACAAAGTCGATAAAAAACAAAGACGATAAAAACAAAGTCGATAAAAACAAATTCGATAAAACAAAGTCGATAAAACAAAGTACATAAAAACAAAGTCGATAAAACAAAGTCGATAAAACAATGTCGATAAAACAAAGTTGATACAACAAAGTCGATACAACAAAGTCGATAAAACAAAGTCGATAAAAACAAAGACGATAAGAACAAAGCCGATAAAAACAAAGTCGATAAAAACAAAGCCGATAAAAACAAAGTCGATAAAAACATAGTCGATAAAACAAAGTCGATAAAACAAAGTAGATAAAAACAAAGTCGATAAAAACAAAGTCGATAAAAACAAAGTCGATAAAACAAAGTCGATAAAACAAAGTCGATAAAACAAAGGCGATAAAACAAAGTCGATAAAACAAAGTCGATAAAAACAAAGTCGATAAAAACAAAGTCGATAAAACAAAGTCGATAAAACAAAGTCGATAAAACAAAGTCGATAAAACAATGTCGATAAAACAATGTCGATAAAACAAAGTTGATAAAACAAAGTCGATAAAACAAAGTCGATAAAACAATGTCGATAAAACAATGTCGATAAAACAAAGTTGATACAACAAAGTCGATACAACAAAGTCGATAAAACAAAGTCGATAAAACAATGTCGATAAAACAATGTCGATAAAACAAAGTTGATACAACAAAGTCGATACAACAAAGTCGATACAACAAAGTCGATACAACAAAGTCGATAAAACAAAGTCGATACAACAAAGTCGATACAACAAAGTCGATAAAAACAAAGTCGATAAATAAAGTCGATACAACAAAGTCGATACAACAAAGTCGATACAAACAAAGTCGATAAAACAAAGTCGATAAAACAAAGTAGATAAAAACAAAGTCGATAAAAAACAAAGACGATAAAAACAAAGTCGATAAAAACAAATTCGATAAAACAAAGTCGATAAAACAAAGTACATAAAAACAAAGTCGATAAAACAAAGTCGATAAAACAATGTCGATAAAACAAAGTTGATACAACAAAGTCGATACAACAAAGTCGATAAAACAAAGTCGATAAAAACAAAGTAGATAAAAACAAAGTCGATAAAAAACAAAGACGATAAAACAAAGTCGATAAAAACAAATTCGATAAAACAAAGTCGATAAAACAAAGTACATAAAAACAAAGTCGATAAAACAAAGTCGATAAAACAATGTCGATAAAACAAAGTCGATACAACAAAGTCGATACAAACAAAGTCGATAAAACAAAGTCGATAAAACAAAGTAGATAAAAACAAAGTCGATAAAAAACAAAGACGATAAAAACAAAGTCGATAAAAACAAATTCGATAAAACAAAGTCGATAAAACAAAGTACATAAAAACAAAGTCGATAAAACAAAGTCGATAAAACAAAGTCGATAAAAACAAAGTCGATAAAACAAAGTCAATAAAACAAAGTCGATAAAAACAAAGTCGATACAACAAAGTCGACACAACAAAGTCGATAAAAACAAAGTCGATACAAACAAAGTCGATAAAACAAAGTCGATAAAGACAAAGTCGATAAAACAAAGTCGATAAAAATAAATCGATAACACAAAGTCGATAAAACAAAGTCGATAAAACAAAGTCGATAAAAACAAAGTCGATACAACAAAGTCGATACAACAATGTCGATAAAACAAAGTTGATACAACAAAGTCGATACAACAAAGTCGATAAAACAAAGTCGATAAAAACAAAGACGATAAAAACAAAGTCGATAAAAACAAAGTCGATAAAAACAAAGTCGATAAAAACAAAGTCGATAAAAACAAAGTCGATAAAACAAAGTCGATAAAACAAAGTCGATAAAACAAAGTCGATAAAACAAAGTCGATAAAAACAAAGACGATAAAACAAGTCGATAAAACAAAGTCGATAAAACAAAGTCGATACAACAAAGTCGATAAAAACAAAGTCGATAAAACAAAGTCGATAAAAACAAAGTCGATACAACAAAGTCGATACAACAAAGTCGATAAAACAAAGTCGATAAAAACAAAGACGATAAAAACAAAGCCGATAAAAACAAAGTCGATAAAACAAAGTCGATAAAAACAAAGTCGATACAACAAAGTCGATACAACAAAGTCGATAAAACAAAGTCGATAAAACAAAGTCGATAAAAACAAAGTCGATAAAAACAAAGTCGATAAAAACAAAGTCGATAAAACAAAGTCGATAAAAACAAAGTCGATAAAACAAAGTCGATAAAACAAAGTCGATTAAAACAAAGTCGATAAACACAAAGTCGATAAAATAAAGTCGATAAGCAAAGTAGATAAAAACAAAGTCGATAAAACAAAGTCGATAAAACAAAGTCAATAAAACAAAGTCGATAAAACAAAGTCAATAAAAACAAAGTCGATAAAACAAAGTCGATAAAACAAAGTCGATAAAACAAAGTCGATAAAAACAAAGTCGACAAAACAAAGTCGATAAAAACAAAGTCGATAAAACAAAGTCGATAAAACAAAGTCGATAAAAACAAAGTCGATAAAACAAAGTCGATTAAAACAAAGTCGATAAAAACAAATTCGATAAAACAAAGTCGATAAAACAAAGTACATAAAAACAAAGTCGATAAAACAAAGTCGATAAAATCAAAGACGATAAAAACAAAGTCGATAAAACAAAGTCGATAAAAACAAAGACGATAACAACAAAGTGGATAAAACAAAGTCGATAAAACAAAGTCGATAAATAAAGTCGATACAACAAAGTCGATACAACAAAGTCGATACAAACAAAGTCGATAAAACAAAGTCGATAAAACAAAGTAGATAAAAACAAAGTGGATAAAACAAAGTCGATAAAAACAAAGTCGATAAATAAAGTCGATACAACAAAGTCGATACAACAAAGTCGATACAAACAAAGTCGATAAAACAAAGTCGATAAAACAAAGTAGATAAAAACAAAGACGATAAGAATAAAGCCGATAAAAACAAAGTCGATAAAAACAAAGCCGATAAAAACAAAGTCGATAAAAACATAGTCGATAAAACAAAGTCGATAAAACAAAGTAGATAAAAACAAAGTCGATGTAAACAAAGTCGATAAAAACAAAGTCGATAAAACAAAGTCGATAAAACAAAGTCGATAAAACAAAGTCGATACAACAAAGTCGATAAAAACAAAGACGATAAAACAAAGTCGATAAAAACAAAGACGATAAGAACAAAGCCTTGAACAAGTACTTTGTTTTATCGACTTTGTTTTATCGAATTGGTTTTTATCGACTTTGTTTTTATCGTCTTTGTTTTTATCGACTTTGTTTTTATCTACTTTGTTTTATCGACTTTGTTTTTATCGACTTTGTTGTATCGACTTTGTATTATCGACTTTGTTTTATCGACTTTGTTTTATCGAATTGGTTTTTATCGACTTTGTTTTTATCGTCTTTGTTTTTAAAAACAAAGTCGATAAAACAAAGTCGATAAAACAATGTCGATAAAACAAAGTTGATACAACAAAGTCGATACAACAAAGTCGATAAAACAAAGTCGATAAAAACAAAGACGATAAAAACAAAGCCGATAAAAACAAAGTCGATACAACAAAGTCGATAAAAACAAAGACGATAAAAACAAAGTCGATAAAAACAAATTCGATAAAACAAAGTCGATGAAACAAAGTCGATAAAACAAAGACGATAAAAACAAAGTCGATAAAAACATAGTCGATAAAACAAAGTCGATAAAACAATGTAGATAAAAACAAAGTCGATAAAAACAAAGTCGATAAAAACAAAGTCGATAAAACAAAGTCGATAAAACAAAGTCGATAAAACAAAGTCGATACAACAAAGTCGATAAAAACAAAGACGATAAAAACAAAGTCGATAAAAACAAATTCGATAAAACAAAGTCGATGAAACAAAGTCGATAAAACAAAGACGATAAAAACAAAGTCGATAAAACAAAGTCGATAAAACAAAGTCGATAAAACAAAGTCGATAAAAACAAAGTCGATAAAACAAAGTCAATAAAACAAAGTCGATAAAAACAAAGTCGATACAACAAAGTCGACACAACAAAGTCGATAAAAACAAAGTCGATACAAACAAAGTCGATAAAACAAAGTCGATAAAGACAAAGTCGATAAAACAAAGTCGATAAAACAAAATCGATAACACAAAGTCGATAAAACAAAGTCGATAAAACAAAGTCGATAAAAACAAAGTCGATACAACAAAGTCGATACAACAATGTCGATAAAACAAAGTTGATACAACAAAGTCGATACAACAAAGTCGATAAAACAAAGTCGATAAAAACAATGACGATAAAAACAAAGTCGATAAAAACAAAGTCGATAAAAACAAAGTCGATTAAAACAAAGTCGATAAAAACAAAGTCGATAAAACAAAGTCGATAAAACAAAGTCGATAAAACAAAGACGATAAAACAAGTCGATAAAACAAAGTCGATAAAACAAAGTCGATACAACAAAGTCGATAAAAACAAAGTCGATAAAACAAAGTCGATAAAAACAAAGTCGATACAACAAAGTCGATACAACAAAGTCGATAAAACAAAGTCGATAAAACAAAGTCGATAAAAACAAAGACGATAAAACAAGTCGATAAAACAAAGTCGATAAAACAAAGTCGATACAACAAAGTCGATAAAAACAAAGTTGATAAAACAAAGTCGATACAACAAAGTCGATACAACAAAGTCGATACAACAAAGTCGATAAAACAAAGTCGATAAAACAAAGTCGATAAAAACAAAGTCGATAAAAACAAAGTCGATAAAAACAAAGTCGATAAAACAAAGTCGATAAAAACAAAGTCGATAAAACAAAGTCGATAAAACAAAGTCGATTAAAACAAAGTCGATAAAAACAAAGTCGATAAAAACAAAGTCGATAAAACAAAGTCGATAAAACAAAGTCGATAAAGCAAAGTCGATAAAAACAAAGTCGATAAAATAAAGTCGATAAGCAAAGTAGATAAAACAAAGTCGATAAAACAAATTCAATAAAACAAAGTCGATAAAACAAAGTCAATAAAAACAAAGTCGATAAAACAAAGTCGATAAAACAAAGTCGATAAAACAAAGTCGATAAAACAAAGTCGATAAAACAAAGTCGATAAAAACAAAGTCGATAAAACAAAGTCGATAAAACAAAGTCGATAAAAACAAAGTCGACAAAACAAAGTCGATAAAAACAAAGTCGATAAAACAAAGTCAATAAAACAAAGTCGATAAAAACAAAGTCGATTAAACAAAGTCGATTAAAACAAAGTCGATAAAAACAAATTCGATAAAACAAAGTCGATAAAACAAAGTCGATAAAAACAAAGTC
Organism: Agrochola lychnidis; assembly: GCA_963680765.1. Classification (NCBI taxonomy): domain Eukaryota; kingdom Metazoa; phylum Arthropoda; class Insecta; order Lepidoptera; family Noctuidae; genus Agrochola; species Agrochola lychnidis. The sequence continues at coordinate 13,090,076 of OY796869.1, read as the reverse complement.
GATACAACAAAGTCGATACAACAAAGTCGATAAAACAAAGTCGATAAAACAAAGTCGATAAAAACAAAGACGATAAAACAAAGTCGATAAAACAAAGTCGATACAACAAAGTCGATAAAAACAAAGTTGATAAAACAAAGTCGATACAACAAAGTCGATACAACAAAGTCGATACAACAAAGTCGATAAAACAAAGTCGATAAAACAAAGTCGATAAAAACAAAGTCGATAAAAACAAAGTCGATAAAAACAAAGTCGATAAAACAAAGTCGATAAAAACAAAGTCGATAAAACAAAGTCGATAAAACAAAGTCGATTAAAACAAAGTCGATAAAAACAAAGTCGATAAAAACAAAGTCGATAAAACAAAGTCGATAAAACAAAGTCGATAAAACAAAGTCGATAAAAGCAAAGTCGATAAAAACAAAGTCGATAAAATAAAGTCGATAAGCAAAGTAGATAAAACAAAGTCGATAAAACAAATTCAATAAAACAAAGTCGATAAAACAAAGTCAATAAAAACAAAGTCGATAAAACAAAGTCGATAAAACAAAGTCGATAAAACAAAGTCGATAAAACAAAGTCGATAAAACAAAGTCGATAAAAACAAAGTCGACAAAACAAAGTCGATAAAAACAAAGTCGATAAAACAAAGTCGATAAAACAAAGTCGATAAAAACAAAGTCGATTAAACAAAGTCGATTAAAACAAAGTCGATAAAAACAAATTCGATAAAACAAAGTCGATAAAACAAAGTACATAAAAACAAAGTCGATAAAACAAAGTCGATAAAAACAAAGACGATAAAAACAAAGTCGATAAAACAAAGTCGATAAAAACAAAGACGATAAAAACAAAGTGGATAAAACAAAGTCGATAAAACAAAGTCGATAAAACAAAGTCGATAAAACAAAGTCGATACAACAAAGTCGATACAACAAAGACGATACAACAAAGACGATAAAAACAAAGTCGATAAAAACAAAGTCGATAAAAACAAAGTCGATTAAAACAAAGTCGATAAAAACAAAGTCGATAAAACAAATTCGATAAAACAAAGTCGATAAAAACAAAGTCGATAAAACAAAGACGATAAAACAAAGTCGATACAACAAAGTCGATACAACAAAGTCGATAAAAACAAATTCGATAAAACAAAGTCGATAAAACAAAGGCGATAAAACAAAGACGACAAAACAAAGTCGATAAAAACAAAGTCGATACAACAAAGTCGATACAACAAAGTCGATAAAACAAAGTCGATAAAAACAAAGTCGATAAAACAAAGTCGATAAAAACAAAGTCGATAAAGTAAAGTCGATAAACAAAGTCGATAAAACAAAGTCGATAAACAAAGTCGATAAACAAAGTCGATAAAACAAAGTCGATAAAACAAAGTCGATAAAACAAAGTCGATAAAAACAAAGTCGATAAAACAAAGTCGATAAAACAAAGTCGATAAAACAAAGTCGATAAAACAAAGTCGATACAACAAAGTCGATACAACAAAGTCGATACAACAAAGTCGATAAAACAAAGTCGATAAAACAAAGTAGATAAAAACAAAGTCGATAAAAACAAAGTCGATAAAAACAAATTCGATAAAACAAAGTCGATAAAACAAAGTCGATAAAACAAATTCGATAAAACAAAGTCGATAAAACAAAGTCGATAAAACAAAGTCAATAAAAACAAAGTCGATAAAACAAAGTCGATAAAACAAAGTCGATAAAAGAAAGTCGATAAAAACAAAGACGATAAAAACAAAGTCGATAAAACAAAGTCGATAAAACAAAGGCGATAAAACAAAGACGACAAAACAAAGTCGATAAAAACAAAGTCGATACAACAAAGTCGACACAACAAAGTCGATAAAACAAAGTTGATAAAAACAAAGTCGATAAAACAAAGTCGATACAACAAAGTCGATACAACAAAGTCGATACAACAAAGTCGATAAAAACAAAGTCAATAAAACAAAGTCGATAAAACAAAGTCGATACAACAAAGTCGATAAAAACAAAGTCGATAAAACAAAGTCGATAAAACAAAGTCGATAAAAACAAAGTCGATAAAACAAAGTCGATAAAACAAAGTCGATAAAACAAAGTCGATAAAACAATGTCGATAAAACAATGTCGATAAAACAAAGTTGATACAACAAAGTCGATACAACAAAGTCGATACAACAAAGTCGATACAACAAAGTCGATAAAACAAAGTCGATACAACAAAGTCGATACAACAAAGTCGATAAAAACAAAGTCGATAAATAAAGTCGATACAACAAAGTCGATACAACAAAGTCGATACAAACAAAGTCGATAAAACAAAGTCGATAAAACAAAGTAGATAAAAACAAAGTCGATAAAAACAAAGACGATAAAAACAAAGTCGATAAAAACAAATTCAATAAAACAAAGTCGATAAAACAAAGTACATAAAAACAAAGTCGATAAAACAAAGTCGATAAAACAATGTCGATAAAACAAAGTTGATACAACAAAGTCGATACAACAAAGTCGATAAAACAAAGTCGATAAAAACAAAGACGATAAGAACAAAGCCGATAAAAACAAAGTCGATAAAAACAAAGCCGATAAAAACAAAGTCGATAAAAACATAGTCGATAAAACAAAGTCGATAAAACAAAGTAGATAAAAACAAAGTCGATAAAAACAAAGTCGATAAAAACAAAGTCGATAAAACAAAGTCGATAAAACAAAGTCGATAAAACAAAGTCGATACAACAAAGACGATAAAAACAAAGTCGATAAAAACAAATTCGATAAAACAAAGTCGATGAAACAAAGTCGATAAAACAAAGACGATAAAAACAAAGTCGATAAAACAAAGTCGATAAAAACAAAGACGATAAAAACAAAGTGGATAAAACAAAGTCGATAAAACAAAGTCGATAACACAAAGTCGATAAAACAAAGTCGATACAACAAAGTCGATACAACAAAGACGATACAACAAAGACGATAAAAACAAAGTCGATAAAAACAAAGTCGATAAAAACAAAGTCGATTAAAACAAAGTCGATAAAAACAAAGTCGATAAAACAAATTCGATAAAACAAAGTCGATAAAACAAAGTCGATAAAAACAAAGTCGATAAAACAAAGACGATAAAACAAAGTCGATACAACAAAGTCGATACAACAAAGTCGATAAAAACAAATTCGATAAAACAAAGTCGATAAAACAAAGGCGATAAAACAAAGTCGATAAAAACAAAGTCGATACAACAAAGTCGATACAACAAAGTCGATAAAACAAAGTCGATAAAAACAAAGTCGATAAAACAAAGTCGATAAAAACAAAGTCGATAAAGTAAAGTCGATAAACAAAGTCGATAAAACAAAGTCGATAAACAAAGTCGATAAACAAAGTCGATAAAACAAAGTCGATAAAACAAAGTCGATAAAACAAAGTCGATAAAAACAAAGTCGATAAAACAAAGTCGATAAAACAAAGTCGATAAAACAAAGTCGATAAAACAAAGTCGATACAACAAAGTCGATACAACAAAGTCGATACAACAAAGTCGATAAAACAAAGTCGATAAAACAAAGTAGATAAAAACAAAGTCGATAAAAACAAAGTCGATAAAAACAAATTCGATAAAACAAAGTCGATCAAACAAAGTCGATAAAACAAATTCGATAAAAAAAAGTCGATAAAACAAAGTCGATAAAACAAAGTCAATAAAAACAAAGTCGATAAAACAAAGTCGATAAAACAAAGTCGATAAAAGAAAGTCGATAAAAACAAAGACGATAAAAACAAAGTCGATAAAACAAAGTCGATAAAACAAAGGCGATAAAACAAAGACGACAAAACAAAGTCGATAAAAACAAAGTCGATACAACAAAGTCGATACAACAAAGTCGATAAAACAATGTCGATAAAACAAAGTCGATACAACAAAGTCGATACAAACAAAGTCGATAAAACAAAGTCGATAAAACAAAGTAGATAAAAACAAAGTCGATAAAAAACAAAGACGATAAAAACAAAGTCGATAAAAACAAATTCGATAAAACAAAGTCGATAAAACAAAGTACATAAAAACAAAGTCGATAAAACAAAGTCGATAAAAACAAAGTCGATAAAACAAAGTCAATAAAACAAAGTCGATAAAAACAAAGTCGATACAACAAAGTCGACACAAAAAAGTCGATAAAAACAAAGTCGATACAAACAAAGTCGATAAAACAAAGTCGATAAAGACAAAGTCGATAAAACAAAGTCGATAAAACAAAATCGATAACACAAAGTCGATAAAACAAAGTCGATAAAACAAAGTCGATAAAAACAAAGTCGATACAACAAAGTCGATACAACAATGTCGATAAAACAAAGTTGATACAACAAAGTCGATACAACAAAGTCGATAAAACAAAGTCGATAAAAACAAAGACGATAAAAACAAAGTCGATAAAAACAAAGTCGATAAAAACAAAGTCGATAAAAACAAAGTCGATAAAAACAAAGTCGATAAAACAAAGTCGATAAAACAAAGTCGATAAAACAAAGTCGATAAAACAAAGTCGATAAAAACAAAGACGATAAAACAAGTCGATAAAACAAAGTCGATAAAACAAAGTCGATACAACAAAGTCGATAAAAACAAAGTCGATAAAACAAAGTCGATAAAAACAAAGTCGATACAACAAAGTCGATACAACAAAGTCGATAAAACAAAGTCGATAAAAACAAAGACGATAAAAACAAAGCCGATAAAAACAAAGTCGATAAAACAAAGTCGATAAAAACAAAGTCGATACAACAAAGTCGATACAACAAAGTCGATAAAACAAAGTCGATAAAACAAAGTCGATAAAAACAAAGTCGATAAAAACAAAGTCGATAAAAACAAAGTCGATAAAACAAAGTCGATAAAAATAAAGTCGATAAAACAAAGTCGATAAAACAAAGTCGATTAAAACAAAGTCGATAAACACAAAGTCGATAAAATAAAGTCGATAAGCAAAGTAGATAAAAACAAAGTCGATAAAAAAAAGTCGATAAAACAAAGTCAATAAAACAAAGTCGATAAAACAAAGTCAATAAAAACAAAGTCGATAAAACAAAGTCGATAAAACAAAGTCGATAAAACAAAGTCGATAAAAACAAAGTTGACAAAACAAAGTCGATAAAAACAAAGTCGATAAAACAAAGTCGATAAAACAAAGTCGATAAAAACAAAGTCGATAAAACAAAGTCGATTAAAACAAAGTCGATAAAAACAAATTCGATAAAACAAAGTCGATAAAACAAAGTACATAAAAACAAAGTCGATAAAACAAAGTCGATAAAAACAAAGACGATAAAAACAAAGTCGATAAAACAAAGTCGATAAAAACAAAGACGATAACAACAAAGTGGATAAAACAAAGTCGATAAAACAAAGTCGATAAATAAAGTCGATACAACAAAGTCGATACAACAAAGTCGATACAAACAAAGTCGATAAAACAAAGTCGATAAAACAAAGTAGATAAAAACAAAGTGGATAAAACAAAGTCGATAAAAACAAAGTCGATAAATAAAGTCGATACAACAAAGTCGATACAACAAAGTCGATACAAACAAAGTCGATAAAACAAAGTCGATAAAACAAAGTAGATAAAAACAAAGACGATAAGAATAAAGCCGATAAAAACAAAGTCGATAAAAACAAAGCCGATAAAAACAAAGTCGATAAAAACATAGTCGATAAAACAAAGTCGATAAAACAAAGTAGATAAAAACAAAGTCGATAAAAACAAAGTCGATAAAAACAAAGTCGATAAAACAAAGTCGATAAAACAAAGTCGATAAAACAAAGTCGATACAACAAAGTCGATAAAAACAAAGACGATAAAACAAAGTCGATAAAAACAAAGACGATAAGAACAAAGCCTTGAACAAGTACTTTGTTTTATCGACTTTGTTTTATCGAATTGGTTTTTATCGACTTTGTTTTTATCGTCTTTGTTTTTATCGACTTTGTTTTTATCTACTTTGTTTTATCGACTTTGTTTTTATCGACTTTGTTGTATCGACTTTGTATTATCGACTTTGTTTTATCGACTTTGTTTTATCGAATTGGTTTTTATCGACTTTGTTTTTATCGTCTTTGTTTTTAAAAACAAAGTCGATAAAACAAAGTCGATACAACAATGTCGATAAAACAAAGTTGATACAACAAAGTCGATACAACAAAGTCGATAAAACAAAGTCGATAAAAACAAAGACGATAAAAACAAAGCCGATAAAAACAAAGTCGATACAACAAAGTCGATAAAAACAAAGACGATAAAAACAAAGTCGATAAAAACAAATTCGATAAAACAAAGTCGATGAAACAAAGTCGATAAAACAAAGACGATTAAAACAAAGTCGATAAAAACATAGTCGATAAAACAAAGTCGATAAAACAAAGTAGATAAAAACAAAGTCGATAAAAACAAAGTCGATAAAAACAAAGTCGATAAAACAAAGTCGATAAAACAAAGTCGATAAAACAAAGTCGATACAACAAAGTCGATAAAAACAAAGACGATAAAAACAAAGTCGATAAAAACAAATTCGATAAAACAAAGTCGATGAAACAAAGTCGATAAAACAAAGACGATAAAAACAAAGTCGATAAAACAAAGTCGATAAAACAAAGTCGATAAAACAAAGTCGATAAAAACAAAGTCGATAAAACAAAGTCAATAAAACAAAGTCGATAAAAACAAAGTCGATACAACAAAGTCGACACAACAAAGTCGATAAAAACAAAGTCGATACAAACAAAGTCGATAAAACAAAGTCGATAAAGACAAAGTCGATAAAACAAAGTCGATAAAACAAAATCGATAACACAAAGTCGATAAAACAAAGTCGATAAAACAAAGTCGATAAAAACAAAGTCGATACAACAAAGTCGATACAACAATGTCGATAAAACAAAGTCGATACAACAAAGTCGATACAACAAAGTCGATAAAACAAAGTCGATAAAACAAAGTCGATAAAAACAAAGTCGATAAAAACAAAGTCGATAAAAACAAAGTCGATAAAACAAAGTCGATAAAAATAAAGTCGATAAAACAAAGTCGATAAAACAAAGTCGATTAAAACAAAGTCGATAAACACAAAGTCGATAAAATAAAGTCGATAAGCAAAGTAGATAAAAACAAAGTCGATAAAAAAAAGTCGATAAAACAAAGTCAATAAAACAAAGTCGATAAAACAAAGTCAATAAAAACAAAGTCGATAAAACAAAGTCGATAAAACAAAGTCGATAAAACAAAGTCGATAAAAACAAAGTCGACAAAACAAAGTCGATAAAAACAAAGTCGATAAAACAAAGTCGATAAAACAAAGTCGATAAAAACAAAGTCGATAAAACAAAGTCGATTAAAACAAAGTCGATAAAAACAAATTCGATAAAACAAAGTCGATAAAACAAAGTACATAAAAACAAAGTCGATAAAACAAAGTCGATAAAAACAAAGACGATAAAAACAAAGTCGATAAAACAAAGTCGATAAAAACAAAGACGATAACAACAAAGTGGATAAAACAAAGTCGATAAAACAAAGTCGATAAATAAAGTCGATACAACAAAGTCGATACAACAAAGTCGATACAAACAAAGTCGATAAAACAAAGTCGATAAAACAAAGTAGATAAAAACAAAGTGGATAAAACAAAGTCGATAAAAACAAAGTCGATAAATAAAGTCGATACAACAAAGTCGATACAACAAAGTCGATACAAACAAAGTCGATAAAACAAAGTCGATAAAACAAAGTAGATAAAAACAAAGACGATAAGAATAAAGCCGATAAAAACAAAGTCGATAAAAACAAAGCCGATAAAAACAAAGTCGATAAAAACATAGTCGATAAAACAAAGTCGATAAAACAAAGTAGATAAAAACAAAGTCGATAAAAACAAAGTCGATAAAAACAAAGTCGATAAAACAAAGTCGATAAAACAAAGTCGATAAAACAAAGTCGATACAACAAAGTCGATAAAAACAAAGACGATAAAACAAAGTCGATAAAAACAAAGACGATAAGAACAAAGCCTTGAACAAGTACTTTGTTTTATCGACTTTGTTTTATCGAATTGGTTTTTATCGACTTTGTTTTTATCGTCTTTGTTTTTATCGACTTTGTTTTTATCTACTTTGTTTTATCGACTTTGTTTTTATCGACTTTGTTGTATCGACTTTGTATTATCGACTTTGTTTTATCGACTTTGTTTTATCGAATTGGTTTTTATCGACTTTGTTTTTATCGTCTTTGTTTTTAAAAACAAAGTCGATAAAACAAAGTCGATACAACAATGTCGATAAAACAAAGTTGATACAACAAAGTCGATACAACAAAGTCGATAAAACAAAGTCGATAAAAACAAAGACGATAAAAACAAAGCCGATAAAAACAAAGTCGATACAACAAAGTCGATAAAAACAAAGACGATAAAAACAAAGTCGATAAAAACAAATTCGATAAAACAAAGTCGATGAAACAAAGTCGATAAAACAAAGACGATAAAAACAAAGTCGATAAAAACATAGTCGATAAAACAAAGTCGATAAAACAAAGTAGATAAAAACAAAGTCGATAAAAACAAAGTCGATAAAAACAAAGTCGATAAAACAAAGTCGATAAAACAAAGTCGATAAAACAAAGTCGATACAACAAAGTCGATAAAAACAAAGACGATAAAAACAAAGTCGATAAAAACAAATTCGATAAAACAAAGTCGATGAAACAAAGTCGATAAAACAAAGACGATAAAAACAAAGTCGATAAAACAAAGTCGATAAAACAAAGTCGATAAAACAAAGTCGATAAAAACAAAGTCGATAAAACAAAGTCAATAAAACAAAGTCGATAAAAACAAAGTCGATACAACAAAGTCGACACAACAAAGTCGATAAAAACAAAGTCGATACAAACAAAGTCGATAAAACAAAGTCGATAAAGACAAAGTCGATAAAACAAAGTCGATAAAACAAAATCGATAACACAAAGTCGATAAAACAAAGTCGATAAAACAAAGTCGATAAAAACAAAGTCGATACAACAAAGTCGATACAACAATGTCGATAAAACAAAGTTGATACAACAAAGTCGATACAACAAAGTCGATAAAACAAAGTCGATAAAAACAATGACGATAAAAACAAAGTCGATAAAAACAAAGTCGATAAAAACAAAGTCGATTAAAACAAAGTCGATAAAAACAAAGTCGATAAAACAAAGTCGATAAAACAAAGTCGATAAAACAAAGACGATAAAACAAGTCGATAAAACAAAGTCGATAAAACAAAGTCGATACAACAAAGTCGATAAAAACAAAGTCGATAAAACAAAGTCGATAAAAACAAAGTCGATACAACAAAGTCGATACAACAAAGTCGATAAAACAAAGTCGATAAAACAAAGTCGATAAAAACAAAGACGATAAAACAAGTCGATAAAACAAAGTCGATAAAACAAAGTCGATACAACAAAGTCGATAAAAACAAAGTTGATAAAACAAAGTCGATACAACAAAGTCGATACAACAAAGTCGATACAACAAAGTCGATAAAACAAAGTCGATAAAACAAAGTCGATAAAAACAAAGTCGATAAAAACAAAGTCGATAAAAACAAAGTCGATAAAACAAATTCGATAAAACAAAGTCGATAAAACAAAGTCGATTCAACAAAGTCGATAAAAACAAAGTCGATAAAAACAAAGTCGATAAAACAAAGTCGATAAAACAAAGTCGATAAAACAAAGTCGATAAAAGCAAAGTCGATAAAAACAAAGTCGATAAAATAAAGTCGATAAGCAAAGTAGATAAAACAAAGTCGATAAAACAAATTCAATAAAACAAAGTCGATAAAACAAAGTCAATAAAAACAAAGTCGATAAAACAAAGTCGATAAAACAAAGTCGATAAAACAAAGTCGATAAAACAAAGTCGATAAAAACAAAGTCGACAAAACAAAGTCGATAAAAACAAAGTCGATAAAACAAAGTCGATAAAACAAAGTCGATAAAAACAAAGTCGATAAAACAAAGTCGATTAAAACAAAGTCGATAAAAACAAATTCGATAAAACAAAGTCGATAAAACAAAGTACATAAAAACAAAGTCGATAAAACAAAGTCGATAAAAACAAAGACGATAAAAACAAAGTCGATAAAACAAAGTCGATAAAAACAAAGACGATAAAAACAAAGTGGATAAAACAAAGTCGATAAAACAAAGTCGATAAAACAAAGTCGATAAAACAAAGTCGATACAACAAAGTCGATACAACAAAGACGATACAACAAAGACGATAAAAACAAAGTCGATAAAAACAAAGTCGATAAAAACAAAGTCGATTAAAACAAAGTCGATAAAAACAAAGTCGATAAAACAAATTCGATAAAACAAAGTCGATAAAAACAAAGTCGATAAAACAAAGACGATAAAACAAAGTCGATACAACAAAGTCGATACAACAAAGTCGATAAAAACAAATTCGATAAAACAAAGTCGATAAAACAAAGGCGATAAAACAAAGACGACAAAACAAAGTCGATAAAAACAAAGTCGATACAACAAAGTCGATACAACAAAGTCGATAAAACAAAGTCGATAAAAACAAAGTCGATAAAACAAAGTCGATAAAAACAAAGTCGATAAAGTAAAGTCGATAAACAAAGTCGATAAAACAAAGTCGATAAACAAAGTCGATAAACAAAGTCGATAAAACAAAGTCGATAAAACAAAGTCGATAAAACAAAGTCGATAAAACAAAGTCGATAAAAACAAAGTCGATAAAACAAAGTCGATAAAACAAAGTCGATAAAACAAAGTCGATAAAACAAAGTCGATACAACAAAGTCGATACAACAAAGTCGATACAACAAAGTCGATAAAACAAAGTCGATAAAACAAAGTAGATAAAAACAAAGTCGATAAAAACAAAGTCGATAAAAACAAATTCGATAAAACAAAGTCGATAAAACAAAGTCGATAAAACAAATTCGATAAAACAAAGTCGATAAAACAAAGTCGATAAAACAAAGTCAATAAAAACAAAGTCGATAAAACAAAGTCGATAAAACAAAGTCGATAAAAGAAAGTCGATAAAAACAAAGACGATAAAAACAAAGTCGATAAAACAAAGTCGATAAAACAAAGGCGATAAAACAAAGACGACAAAACAAAGTCGATAAAAACAAAGTCGATACAACAAAGTCGATACAACAAAGTCGATAAAACAAAGTTGATAAAAACAAAGTCGATAAAACAAAGTCGATACAACAAAGTCGATACAACAAAGTCGATACAACAAAGTCGATAAAAACAAAATCAATAAAACAAAGTCGATAAAACAAAGTCGATACAACAAAGTCGATAAAAACAAAGTCGATAAAACAAAGTCGATAAAACAAAGTCGATAAAAACAAAGTCGATAAAACAAAGTCGATAAAACAAAGTCGATAAAACAAAGTCGATAAAACAATGTCGATAAAACAATGTCGATAAAACAAAGTTGATACAACAAAGTCGATACAACAAAGTCGATACAACAAAGTCGATACAACAAAGTCGATAAAACAAAGTCGATACAACAAAGTCGATACAACAAAGTCGATGAAACAAAGTCGATAAATAAAGTCGATACAACAAAGTCGATACAACAAAGTAGATAAAAACAAAGTGGATAAAACAAAGTCGATAAAAACAAAGTCGATAAATAAAGTCGATACAACAAAGTCGATACAACAAAGTCGATACAAACAAAGTCGATAAAACAAAGTCGATAAAACAAAGTAGATAAAAACAAAGACGATAAGAATAAAGCCGATAAAAACAAAGTCGATAAAAACAAAGCCGATAAAAACAAAGTCGATAAAAACATAGTCGATAAAACAAAGTCGATAAAACAAAGTAGATAAAAACAAAGTCGATAAAAACAAAGTCGATAAAAACAAAGTCGATAAAACAAAGTCGATAAAACAAAGTCGATAAAACAAAGTCGATACAACAAAGTCGATAAAAACAAAGACGATAAAACAAAGTCGATAAAAACAAAGACGATAAGAACAAAGCCTTGAACAAGTAATTTGTTTTATCGACTTTGTTTTATCGAATTGGTTTTTATCGACTTTGTTTTTATCGTCTTTGTTTTTATCGACTTTGTTTTTATCTACTTTGTTTTATCGACTTTGTTTTTATCGACTTTGTTGTATCGACTTTGTATTATCGACTTTGTTTTATCGACTTTGTTTTATCGAATTGGTTTTTATCGACTTTGTTTTTATCGTCTTTGTTTTTAAAAACAAAGTCGATAAAACAAAGTCGATAAAACAATGTCGATAAAACAAAGTTGATACAACAAAGTCGATACAACAAAGTCGATAAAACAAAGTCGATAAAAACAAAGACGATAAAAACAAAGCCGATAAAAACAAAGTCGATACAACAAAGTCGATAAAAACAAAGACGATAAAAACAAAGTCGATAAAAACAAATTCGATAAAACAAAGTCGATGAAACAAAGTCGATAAAACAAAGACGATAAGAACAAAGTCGATAAAAACATAGTCGATAAAACAAAGTCGATAAAACAAAGTAGATAAAAACAAAGTCGATAAAAACAAAGTCGATAAAAACAAAGTCGATAAAACAAAGTCGATAAAACAAAGTCGATAAAACAAAGTCGATACAACAAAGTCGATAAAAACAAAGACGATAAAAACAAAGTCGATAAAAACAAATTCGATAAAACAAAGTCGATGAAACAAAGTCGATAAAACAAAGACGATAAAAACAAAGTCGATAAAACAAAGTCGATAAAACAAAGTCGATAAAACAAAGTCGATAAAAACAAAGTCGATAAAACAAAGTCAATAAAACAAAGTCGATAAAAACAAAGTCGATACAACAAAGTCGACACAACAAAGTCGATAAAAACAAAGTCGATACAAACAAAGTCGATAAAACAAAGTCGATAAAGACAAAGTCGATAAAACAAAGTCGATAAAACAAAATCGATAACACAAAGTCGATAAAACAAAGTCGATAAAACAAAGTCGATAAAAACAAAGTCGATACAACAAAGTCGATACAACAATGTCGATAAAACAAAGTTGATACAACAAAGTCGATACAACAAAGTCGATAAAACAAAGTCGATAAAAACAATGACGATAAAAACAAAGTCGATAAAAACAAAGTCGATAAAAACAAAGTCGATTAAAACAAAGTCGATAAAAACAAAGTCGATAAAACAAAGTCGATAAAACAAAGTCGATAAAACAAAGACGATAAAACAAGTCGATAAAACAAAGTCGATAAAACAAAGTCGATACAACAAAGTCGATAAAAACAAAGTCGATAAAACAAAGTCGATAAAAACAAAGTCGATAAAACAAAGTCGATAAAACAAAGTCGATAAAAACAAAGTCGATAAAAACAAAGTCGATAAAAACAAAGTCGATAAAACAAAGTCGATAAAACAAAGTCGATAAAACAAAGTCGATACAACAAAGTCGATAAAAACAAAGACGATAAAACAAAGTCGATAAAAACAAAGACGATAAGAACAAAGCCTTGAACAAGTACTTTGTTTTATCGACTTTGTTTTATCGAATTGGTTTTTATCGACTTTGTTTTTATCGTCTTTGTTTTTATCGACTTTGTTTTTATCTACTTTGTTTTATCGACTTTGTTTTTATCGACTTTGTTGTATCGACTTTGTATTATCGACTTTGTTTTATCGACTTTGTTTTATCGAATTGGTTTTTATCGACTTTGTTTTTATCGTCTTTGTTTTTAAAAACAAAGTCGATAAAACAAAGTCGATAAAACAATGTCGATAAAACAAAGTTGATACAACAAAGTCGATACAACAAAGTCGATAAAACAAAGTCGATAAAAACAAAGACGATAAAAACAAAGCCGATAAAAACAAAGTCGATACAACAAAGTCGATAAAAACAAAGACGATAAAAACAAAGTCGATAAAAACAAATTCGATAAAACAAAGTCGATGAAACAAAGTCGATAAAACAAAGACGATAAAAACAAAGTCGATAAAAACATAGTCGATAAAACAAAGTCGATAAAACAAAGTAGATAAAAACAAAGTCGATAAAAACAAAGTCGATAAAAACAAAGTCGATAAAACAAAGTCGATAAAACAAAGTCGATAAAACAAAGTCGATACAACAAAGTCGATAAAAACAAAGACGATAAAAACAAAGTCGATAAAAACAAATTCGATAAAACAAAGTCGATGAAACAAAGTCGATAAAACAAAGACGATAAAAACAAAGTCGATAAAACAAAGTCGATAAAACAAAGTCGATAAAACAAAGTCGATAAAAACAAAGTCGATAAAACAAAGTCAATAAAACAAAGTCGATAAAAACAAAGTCGATACAACAAAGTCGACACAACAAAGTCGATAAAAACAAAGTCGATACAAACAAAGTCGATAAAACAAAGTCGATAAAGACAAAGTCGATAAAACAAAGTCGATAAAACAAAATCGATAACACAAAGTCGATAAAACAAAGTCGATAAAACAAAGTCGATAAAAACAAAGTCGATACAACAAAGTCGATACAACAATGTCGATAAAACAAAGTTGATACAACAAAGTCGATACAACAAAGTCGATAAAACAAAGTCGATAAAAACAATGACGATAAAAACAAAGTCGATAAAAACAAAGTCGATAAAAACAAAGTCGATTAAAACAAAGTCGATAAAAACAAAGTCGATAAAACAAAGTCGATAAAACAAAGTCGATAAAACAAAGACGATAAAACAAGTCGATAAAACAAAGTCGATAAAACAAAGTCGATACAACAAAGTCGATAAAAACAAAGTCGATAAAACAAAGTCGATAAAAACAAAGTCGATACAACAAAGTCGATACAACAAAGTCGATAAAACAAAGTCGATAAAACAAAGTCGATAAAAACAAAGACGATAAAACAAGTCGATAAAACAAAGTCGATAAAACAAAGTCGATACAACAAAGTCGATAAAAACAAAGTTGATAAAACAAAGTCGATACAACAAAGTCGATACAACAAAGTCGATACAACAAAGTCGATAAAACAAAGTCGATAAAACAAAGTCGATAAAAACAAAGTCGATAAAAACAAAGTCGATAAAAACAAAGTCGATAAAACAAAGTCGATAAAAACAAAGTCGATAAAACAAAGTCGATAAAACAAAGTCGATACAACAAAGTCGATAAAAACAAAGTCGATAAAAACAAAGTCGATAAAACAAAGTCGATAAAACAAAGTCGATAAAACAAAGTCGATAAAAGCAAAGTCGATAAAAACAAAGTCGATAAAATAAAGTCGATAAGCAAAGTAGATACAACAAAGTCGATACAACAAAGTCGATAAAACAAAGTCGATAAAACAAAGTAGATAAAAACAAAGTCGATAAAAACAAAGTCGATAAAAACAAATTCGATAAAACAAAGTCGATCAAACAAAGTCGATAAAACAAATTCGATAAAACAAAGTCGATAAAACAAAGTCGATAAAACAAAGTCAATAAAAACAAAGTCGATAAAACAAAGTCGATAAAACAAAGTCGATAAAAGAAAGTCGATAAAAACAAAGACGATAAAAACAAAGTCGATAAAACAAAGTCGATAAAACAAAGGCGATAAAACAAAGACGACAAAACAAAGTCGATAAAAACAAAGTCGATACAACAAAGTCGATACAACAAAGTCGATAAAACAATGTCGATAAAACAAAGTCGATACAACAAAGTCGATACAAACAAAGTCGATAAAACAAAGTCGATAAAACAAAGTAGATAAAAACAAAGTCGATAAAAAACAAAGACGATAAAAACAAAGTCGATAAAAACAAATTCGATAAAACAAAGTCGATAAAACAAAGTACATAAAAACAAAGTCGATAAAACAAAGTCGATAAAACAAAGTCGATAAAAACAAAGTCGATAAAACAAAGTCAATAAAACAAAGTCGATAAAAACAAAGTCGATACAACAAAGTCGACACAACAAAGTCGATAAAAACAAAGTCGATTAAAACAAAGTCGATAAAAACAAAGTCGATAAAACAAAGTCGATAAAACAAAGTCGATAAAACAAAGACGATAAAACAAGTCGATAAAACAAAGTCGATAAAACAAAGTCGATACAACAAAGTCGATAAAAACAAAGTCGATAAAACAAAGTCGATAAAAACAAAGTCGATACAACAAAGTCGATACAACAAAGTCGATAAAACAAAGTCGATAAAACAAAGTCGATAAAAACAAAGACGATAAAACAAGTCGATAAAACAAAGTCGATAAAACAAAGTCGATACAACAAAGTCGATAAAAACAAAGTTGATAAAACAAAGTCGATACAACAAAGTCGATACAACAAAGTCGATACAACAAAGTCGATAAAACAAAGTCGATAAAACAAAGTCGATAAAAACAAAGTCGATAAAAACAAAGTCGATAAAAACAAAGTCGATAAAACAAAGTCGATAAAAACAAAGTCGATAAAACAAAGTCGATAAAACAAAGTCGATACAACAAAGTCGATAAAAACAAAGTCGATAAAACAAAGTCGATAAAACAAAGTCGATAAAACAAAGTCGATAAAAGCAAAGTCGATAAAAACAAAGTCGATAAAATAAAGTCGATAAGCAAAGTAGATACAACAAAGTCGATACAACAAAGTCGATAAAACAAAGTCGATAAAACAAAGTAGATAAAAACAAAGTCGATAAAAACAAAGTCGATAAAAACAAATTCGATAAAACAAAGTCGATCAAACAAAGTCGATAAAACAAATTCGATAAAACAAAGTCGATAAAACAAAGTCGATAAAACAAAGTCAATAAAAACAAAGTCGATAAAACAAAGTCGATAAAACAAAGTCGATAAAAGAAAGTCGATAAAAACAAAGACGATAAAAACAAAGTCGATAAAACAAAGTCGATAAAACAAAGGCGATAAAACAAAGACGACAAAACAAAGTCGATAAAAACAAAGTCGATACAACAAAGTCGATACAACAAAGTCGATAAAACAATGTCGATAAAACAAAGTCGATACAACAAAGTCGATACAAACAAAGTCGATAAAACAAAGTCGATAAAACAAAGTAGATAAAAACAAAGTCGATAAAAAACAAAGACGATAAAAACAAAGTCGATAAAAACAAATTCGATAAAACAAAGTCGATAAAACAAAGTACATAAAAACAAAGTCGATAAAACAAAGTCGATAAAACAAAGTCGATAAAAACAAAGTCGATAAAACAAAGTCAATAAAACAAAGTCGATAAAAACAAAGTCGATACAACAAAGTCGACACAACAAAGTCGATAAAAACAAAGTCGATACAAACAAAGTCGATAAAACAAAGTCGATAAAGACAAAGTCGATAAAACAAAGTCGATAAAACAAAATCGATAACACAAAGTCGATAAAACAAAGTCGATAAAACAAAGTCGATAAAAACAAAGTCGATACAACAAAGTCGATACAACAATGTCGATAAAACAAAGTTGATACAACAAAGTCGATACAACAAAGTCGATAAAACAAAGTCGATAAAAACAAAGACGATAAAAACAAAGTCGATAAAAACAAAGTCGATAAAAACAAAGTCGATAAAAACAAAGTCGATAAAAACAAAGTCGATAAAACAAAGTCGATAAAACAAAGTCGATAAAACAAAGTCGATAAAACAAAGTCGATAAAAACAAAGACGATAAAACAAGTCGATAAAACAAAGTCGATAAAACAAAGTCGATACAACAAAGTCGATAAAAACAAAGTCGATAAAACAAAGTCGATAAAAACAAAGTCGATACAACAAAGTCGATACAACAAAGTCGATAAAACAAAGTCGATAAAAACAAAGACGATAAAAACAAAGCCGATAAAAACAAAGTCGATAAAACAAAGTCGATAAAAACAAAGTCGATACAACAAAGTCGATACAACAAAGTCGATAAAACAAAGTCGATAAAACAAAGTCGATAAAAACAAAGTCGATAAAAACAAAGTCGATAAAAACAAAGTCGATAAAACAAAGTCGATAAAAACAAAGTCGATAAAACAAAGTCGATAAAACAAAGTCGATTAAAACAAAGTCGATAAACACAAAGTCGATAAAATAAAGTCGATAAGCAAAGTAGATAAAAACAAAGTCGATAAAACAAAGTCGATAAAACAAAGTCAATAAAACAAAGTCGATAAAACAAAGTCAATAAAAACAAAGTCGATGAAACAAAGTCGATAAAACAAAGTCGATAAAACAAAGTCGATAAAAACAAAGTCGACAAAACAAAGTCGATAAAAACAAAGTCGATAAAACAAAGTCGATAAAACAAAGTCGATAAAAACAAAGTCGATAAAACAAAGTCGATTAAAACAAAGTCGATAAAAACAAATTCGATAAAACAAAGTCGATAAAACAAAGTACATAAAAACAAAGTCGATAAAACAAAGTCGATAAAAACAAAGACGATAAAAACAAAGTCGATAAAACAAAGTCGATAAAAACAAAGACGATAACAACAAAGTGGATAAAACAAGTCGATAAAACAAAGTCGATAAAACAAAGTCGATACAACAAAGTCGATAAAAACAAAGTCGATAAAACAAAGTCGATAAAAACAAAGTCGATACAACAAAGTCGATACAACAAAGTCGATAAAACAAAGTCGATAAAAACAAAGACGATAAAAACAAAGCCGATAAAAACAAAGTCGATAAAACAAAGTCGATAAAAACAAAGTCGATACAACAAAGTCGATACAACAAAGTCGATAAAACAAAGTCGATAAAACAAAGTCGATAAAAACAAAGTCGATAAAAACAAAGTCGATAAAAACAAAGTCGATAAAACAAAGTCGATAAAAACAAAGTCGATAAAACAAAGTCGATAAAACAAAGTCGATTAAAACAAAGTCGATAAACACAAAGTCGATAAAATAAAGTCGATAAGCAAAGTAGATAAAAACAAAGTCGATAAAACAAAGTCGATAAAACAAAGTCAATAAAACAAAGTCGATAAAACAAAGTCAATAAAAACAAAGTCGATAAAACAAAGTCGATAAAACAAAGTCGATAAAACAAAGTCGATAAAAACAAAGTCGACAAAACAAAGTCGATAAAAACAAAGTCGATAAAACAAAGTCGATAAAACAAAGTCGATAAAAACAAAGTCGATAAAACAAAGTCGATTAAAACAAAGTCGATAAAAACAAATTCGATAAAACAAAGTCGATAAAACAAAGTACATAAAAACAAAGTCGATAAAACAAAGTCGATAAAAACAAAGACGATAAAAACAAAGTCGATAAAACAAAGTCGATAAAAACAAAGACGATAACAACAAAGTGGATAAAACAAAGTCGATAAAACAAAGTCGATAAATAAAGTCGATACAACAAAGTCGATACAACAAAGTCGATACAAACAAAGTCGATAAAACAAAGTCGATAAAACAAAGTAGATAAAAACAAAGTGGATAAAACAAAGTCGATAAAAACAAAGTCGATAAATAAAGTCGATACAACAAAGTCGATACAACAAAGTCGATACAAACAAAGTCGATAAAACAAAGTCGATAAAACAAAGTAGATAAAAACAAAGACGATAAGAATAAAGCCGATAAAAACAAAGTCGATAAAAACAAAGCCGATAAAAACAAAGTCGATAAAAACATAGTCGATAAAACAAAGTCGATAAAACAAAGTAGATAAAAACAAAGTCGATAAAAACAAAGTCGATAAAAACAAAGTCGATAAAACAAAGTCGATAAAACAAAGTCGATAAAACAAAGTCGATACAACAAAGTCGATAAAAACAAAGACGATAAAACAAAGTCGATAAAAACAAAGACGATAAGAACAAAGCCTTGAACAAGTACTTTGTTTTATCGACTTTGTTTTATCGAATTGGTTTTTATCGACTTTGTTTTTATCGTCTTTGTTTTTATCGACTTTGTTTTTATCTACTTTGTTTTATCGACTTTGTTTTTATCGACTTTGTTGTATCGACTTTGTATTATCGACTTTGTTTTATCGACTTTGTTTTATCGAATTGGTTTTTATCGACTTTGTTTTTATCGTCTTTGTTTTTAAAAACAAAGTCGATAAAACAAAGTCGATAAAACAATGTCGATAAAACAAAGTTGATACAACAAAGTCGATACAACAAAGTCGATAAAACAAAGTCGATAAAAACAAAGACGATAAAAACAAAGCCGATAAAAACAAAGTCGATACAACAAAGTCGATAAAAACAAAGACGATAAAAACAAAGTCGATAAAAACAAATTCGATAAAACAAAGTCGATGAAACAAAGTCGATAAAACAAAGACGATAAAAACAAAGTCGATAAAAACATAGTCGATAAAACAAAGTCGATAAAACAAAGTAGATAAAAACAAAGTCGATAAAACAAAGTCGATAAAAACAAAGTCGATACAACAAAGTCGATACAACAAAGTCGATAAAACAAAGTCGATAAAACAAAGTCGATAAAAACAAAGTCGATAAAAACAAAGTCGATAAAAACAAAGTCGATACAACAAAGTCGATAAAACAAAGTCGATAAAACAAAGTCGATAAAAACAAAGACGATAAAACAAGTCGATAAAACAAAGTCGATAAAACAAAGTCGATACAACAAAGTCGATAAAAACAAAGTTGATAAAACAAAGTCGATACAACAAAGTCGATACAACAAAGTCGATACAACAAAGTCGATAAAACAAAGTCGATAAAACAAAGTCGATAAAAACAAAGTCGATAAAAACAAAGTCGATAAAAACAAAGTCGATAAAACAAAGTCGATAAAAACAAAGTCGATAAAACAAAGTCGATAAAACAAAGTCGATACAACAAAGTCGATAAAAACAAAGTCGATAAAAACAAAGTCGATAAAACAAAGTCGATAAAACAAAGTCGATAAAACAAAGTCGATAAAAGCAAAGTCGATAAAAACAAAGTCGATAAAATAAAGTCGATAAGCAAAGTAGATAAAACAAAGTCGATAAAACAAATTCAATAAAACAAAGTCGATAAAACAAAGTCAATAAAAACAAAGTCGATAAAACAAAGTCGATAAAACAAAGTCGATAAAACAAAGTCGATAAAACAAAGTCGATAAAAACAAAGTCGACAAAACAAAGTCGATAAAAACAAAGTCGATAAAACAAAGTCGATAAAACAAAGTCGATAAAAACAAAGTCGATAAAACAAAGTCGATTAAAACAAAGTCGATAAAAACAAATTCGATAAAACAAAGTCGATAAAACAAAGTACATAAAAACAAAGTCGATAAAACAAAGTCGATAAAAACAAAGACGATAAAAACAAAGTCGATAAAACAAAGTCGATAAAAACAAAGACGATAAAAACAAAGTGGATAAAACAAAGTCGATAAAACAAAGTCGATAAAACAAAGTCGATAAAACAAAGTCGATACAACAAAGTCGATACAACAAAGACGATACAACAAAGACGATAAAAACAAAGTCGATAAAAACAAAGTCGATAAAAACAAAGTCGATTAAAACAAAGTCGATAAAAACAAAGTCGATAAAACAAATTCGATAAAACAAAGTCGATAAAAACAAAGTCGATAAAACAAAGACGATAAAACAAAGTCGATACAACAAAGTCGATACAACAAAGTCGATAAAAACAAATTCGATAAAACAAAGTCGATAAAACAAAGGCGATAAAACAAAGACGACAAAACAAAGTCGATAAAAACAAAGTCGATACAACAAAGTCGATACAACAAAGTCGATAAAACAAAGTCGATAAAAACAAAGTCGATAAAACAAAGTCGATAAAAACAAAGTCGATAAAGTAAAGTCGATAAACAAAGTCGATAAAACAAAGTCGATAAACAAAGTCGATAAACAAAGTCGATAAAACAAAGTCGATAAAACAAAGTCGATAAAACAAAGTCGATAAAAACAAAGTCGATAAAACAAAGTCGATAAAACAAAGTCGATAAAACAAAGTCGATAAAACAAAGTCGATACAACAAAGTCGATACAACAAAGTCGATACAACAAAGTCGATAAAACAAAGTCGATAAAACAAAGTAGATAAAAACAAAGTAGATAAAAACAAAGTCGATAAAAACAAATTCGATAAAACAAAGTCGATAAAACAAAGTCGATAAAACAAATTCGATAAAACAAAGTCGATAAAACAAAGTCGATAAAACAAAGTCAATAAAAACAAAGTCGATAAAACAAAGTCGATAAAACAAAGTCGATAAAAGAAAGTCGATAAAAACAAAGACGATAAAAACAAAGTCGATAAAACAAAGTCGATAAAACAAAGGCGATAAAACAAAGACGACAAAACAAAGTCGATAAAAACAAAGTCGATACAACAAAGTCGATACAACAAAGTCGATAAAACAAAGTTGATAAAAACAAAGTCGATAAAACAAAGTCGATACAACAAAGTCGATACAACAAAGTCGATACAACAAAGACGATAAAAACAAAGTCAATAAAACAAAGTCGATAAAACAAAGTCGATACAACAAAGTCGATAAAAACAAAGTCGATAAAACAAAGTCGATAAAACAAAGTCGATAAAAACAAAGTCGATAAAACAAAGTCGATAAAACAAAGTCGATAAAACAAAGTCGATAAAACAATGTCGATAAAACAATGTCGATAAAACAAAGTTGATACAACAAAGTCGATACAACAAAGTCGATACAACAAAGTCGATACAACAAAGTCGATAAAACAAAGTCGATACAACAAAGTCGATACAACAAAGTCGATAAAAACAAAGTCGATAAATAAAGTCGATACAACAAAGTCGATACAACAAAGTCGATACAAACAAAGTCGATAAAACAAAGTCGATAAAACAAAGTCGATAAAACAAAGTAGATAAAAACAAAGTCGATAAAAACAAAGACGATAAAAACAAAGTCGATAAAAACAAATTCGATAAAACAAAGTCGATAAAACAAAGTACATAAAAACAAAGTCGATAAAACAAAGTCGATAAAACAATGTCGATAAAACAAAGTTGATACAACAAAGTCGATACAACAAAGTCGATAAAAAAAAGTCGATAAAAACAAAGACGATAAGAACAAAGCCGATAAAAACAAAGTCGATAAAAACAAAGCCGATAAAAACAAAGTCGATAAAAACATAGTCGATAAAACAAAGTCGATAAAACAAAGTAGATAAAAACAAAGTCGATAAAAACAAAGTCAATAAAAACAAAGTCGATAAAACAAAGTCGATAAAACAAAGTCGATAAAACAAAGTCGATACAACAAAGTCGATAAAAACAAAGACGATAAAAACAAAGTCGATAAAAACAAATTCGATAAAACAAAGTCGATGAAACAAAGTCGATAAAACAAAGACGATAAAAACAAAGTCGATAAAACAAAGTCGATAAAAACAAAGACGATAAAAACAAAGTGGATAAAACAAAGTCGATAAAACAAAGTCGATAAAACAAAGTCGATAAAACAAAGTCGATACAACAAAGTCGATACAACAAAGACGATACAACAAAGACGATAAAAACAAAGTCGATAAAAACAAAGTCGATAAAAACAAAGTCGATTAAAACAAAGTCGATAAAAACAAAGTCGATAAAACAAATTCGATAAAACAAAGTCGATAAAACAAAGTCGATAAAAACAAAGTCGATAAAACAAAGACGATAAAACAAAGTCGATACAACAAAGTCGATACAACAAAGTCGATAAAAACAAATTCGATAAAACAAAGTCGATAAAACAAAGGCGATAAAACAAAGTCGATAAAAACAAAGTCGATACAACAAAGTCGATACAACAAAGTCGATAAAACAAAGTCGATAAAAACAAAGTCGATAAAACAAAGTCGATAAAAACAAAGTCGATAAAGTAAAGTCGATAAACAAAGTCGATAAAACAAAGTCGATAAACAAAGTCGATAAACAAAGTCGATAAAACAAAGTCGATAAAACAAAGTCGATAAAACAAAGTCGATAAAAACAAAGTCGATAAAACAAAGTCGATAAAACAAAGTCGATAAAACAAAGTCGATAAAACAAAGTCGATAAAACAAAGTCGATACAACAAAGTCGATACAACAAAGTCGATACAACAAAGTCGATAAAACAAAGTCGATAAAACAAAGTAGATAAAAACAAAGTCGATAAAAACAAAGTCGATAAAAACAAATTCGATAAAACAAAGTCGATCAAACAAAGTCGATAAAACAAATTCGATAAAACAAAGTCGATAAAACAAAGTCGATAAAACAAAGTCAATAAAAACAAAGTCGATAAAACAAAGTCGATAAAACAAAGTCGATAAAAGAAAGTCGATAAAAACAAAGACGATAAAAACAAAGTCGATAAAACAAAGTCAATAAAACAAAGCCGATAAAACAAAGACGACAAAACAAAGTCGATAAAAACAAAGTCGATACAACAAAGTCGATACAACAAAGTCGATAAAACAAAGTTGATAAAAACAAAGTCGATAAAACAAAGTCGATACAACAAAGTCGATAAAACAAAGTCGATAAAACAAAGTAGATAAAAACAAAGTCGATAAAAACAAAGTCGATAAAAACAAATTCGATAAAACAAAGTCGATCAAACAAAGTCGATAAAACAAATTCGATAAAACAAAGTCGATAAAACAAAGTCGATAAAACAAAGTCAATAAAAACAAAGTCGATAAAACAAAGTCGATAAAACAAAGTCGATAAAAGAAAGTCGATAAAAACAAAGACGATAAAAACAAAGTCGATAAAACAAAGTCGATAAAAACAAAGACGATAAAAACAAAGTGGATAAAACAAAGTCGATAAAACAAAGTCGATAAAACAAAGTCGATAAAACAAAGTCGATACAACAAAGTCGATACAACAAAGACGATACAACAAAGACGATAAAAACAAAGTCGATAAAAACAAAGTCGATAAAAACAAAGTCGATTAAAACAAAGTCGATAAAAACAAAGTCGATAAAACAAATTCGATAAAACAAAGTCGATAAAACAAAGTCGATAAAAACAAAGTCGACAAAACAAAGACGATAAAACAAAGTCGATACAACAAAGTCGATACAACAAAGTCGATAAAAACAAATTCGATAAAACAAAGTCGATAAAACAAAGGCGATAAAACAAAGTCGATAAAAACAAAGTCGATACAACAAAGTCGATACAACAAAGTCGATAAAACAAAGTCGATAAAAACAAAGTCGATAAAACAAAGTCGATAAAAACAAAGTCGATAAAGTAAAGTCGATAAACAAAGTCGATAAAACAAAGTCGATAAACAAAGTCGATAAACAAAGTCGATAAAACAAAGTCGATAAAACAAAGTCGATAAAACAAAGTCGATAAAAACAAAGTCGATAAAACAAAGTCGATAAAACAAAGTCGATAAAACAAAGTCGATAAAACAAAGTCGATACAACAAAGTCGATACAACAAAGTCGATACAACAAAGTCGATAAAACAAAGTCGATCAAACAAAGTCGATAAAACAAATTCGATAAAACAAAGTCGATAAAACAAAGTCGATAAAACAAAGTCAATAAAAACAAAGTCGATAAAACAAAGTCGATAAAACAAAGTCGATAAAAGAAAGTCGATAAAAACAAAGACGATAAAAACAAAGTCGATAAAACAAAGTCGATAAAAACAAAGACGATAAAAACAAAGTGGATAAAACAAAGTCGATAAAACAAAGTCGATAAAACAAAGTCGATAAAACAAAGTCGATACAACAAAGTCGATACAACAAAGACGATACAACAAAGACGATAAAAACAAAGTCGATAAAAACAAAGTCGATAAAAACAAATTCGATAAAACAAAGTCGATCAAACAAAGTCGATAAAACAAATTCGATAAAACAAAGTCGATAAAACAAAGTCGATAAAACAAAGTCAATAAAAACAAAGTCGATAAAACAAAGTCGATAAAACAAAGTCGATAAAAGAAAGTCGATAAAAACAAAGACGATAAAAACAAAGTCGATAAAACAAAGTCGATAAAAACAAAGACGATAAAAACAAAGTGGATAAAACAAAGTCGATAAAACAAAGTCGATAAAACAAAGTCGATAAAACAAAGTCGATACAACAAAGTCGATACAACAAAGACGATACAACAAAGACGATAAAAACAAAGTCAGTAAAAACAAAGTCGATAAAAACAAAGTCGATTAAAACAAAGTCGATAAAAACAAAGTCGATAAAACAAATTCGATAAAACAAAGTCGATAAAACAAAGTCGATAAAAACAAAGTCGATAAAACAAAGACGATAAAACAAAGTCGATACAACAAAGTCGATACAACAAAGTCGATAAAAACAAATTCGATAAAACAAAGTCGATAAAACAAAGGCGATAAAACAAAGTCGATAAAAACAAAGTCGATACAACAAAGTCGATACAACAAAGTCGATAAAACAAAGTCGATAAAAACAAAGTCGATAAAACAAAGTCGATAAAAACAAAGTCGATAAAGTAAAGTCGATAAACAAAGTCGATAAAACAAAGTCGATAAACAAAGTCGATAAACAAAGTCGATAAAACAAAGTCGATAAAACAAAGTCGATAAAACAAAGTCGATAAAAACAAAGTCGATAAAACAAAGTCGATAAAACAAAGTCGATAAAACAAAGTCGATAAAACAAAGTCGATACAACAAAGTCGATACAACAAAGTCGATACAACAAAGTCGATAAAACAAAGTCGATCAAACAAAGTCGATAAAACAAATTCGATAAAACAAAGTCGATAAAACAAAGTCGATAAAACAAAGTCAATAAAAACAAAGTCGATAAAACAAAGTCGATAAAACAAAGTCGATAAAAGAAAGTCGATAAAAACAAAGACGATAAAAACAAAGTCGATAAAACAAAGTCGATAAAAACAAAGACGATAAAAACAAAGTGGATAAAACAAAGTCGATAAAACAAAGTCGATAAAACAAAGTCGATAAAACAAAGTCGATACAACAAAGTCGATACAACAAAGACGATACAACAAAGACGATAAAAACAAAGTCGATAAAAACAAAGTCGATAAAAACAAAGTCGATTAAAACAAAGTCGATAAAAACAAAGTCGATAAAACAAATTCGATAAAACAAAGTCGATAAAACAAAGTCGATAAAAACAAAGTCGATAAAACAAAGACGATAAAACAAAGTCGATACAACAAAGTCGATACAACAAAGTCGATAAAAACAAATTCGATAAAACAAAGTCGATAAAACAAAGGCGATAAAACAAAGTCGATAAAAACAAAGTCGATACAACAAAGTCGATACAACAAAGTCGATAAAACAAAGTCGATAAAAACAAAGTCGATAAAACAAAGTCGATAAAAACAAAGTCGATAAAGTAAAGTCGATAAACAAAGTCGATAAAACAAAGTCGATAAACAAAGTCGATAAACAAAGTCGATAAAACAAAGTCGATAAAACAAAGTCGATAAAACAAAGTCGATAAAAACAAAGTCGATAAAACAAAGTCGATAAAACAAAGTCGATAAAACAAAGTCGATAAAACAAAGTCGATACAACAAAGTCGATACAACAAAGTCGATACAACAAAGTCGATAAAACAAAGTCGATAAAACAAAGTAGATAAAAACAAAGTCGATAAAAACAAAGTCGATAAAACAAAGTCGATAAAAACAAAGACGATAAAAACAAAGTGGATAAAACAAAGTCGATAAAACAAAGTCGATAAAACAAAGTCGATAAAACAAAGTCGATACAACAAAGTCGATACAACAAAGACGATACAACAAAGACGATAAAAACAAAGTCGATAAAAACAAAGTCGATAAAAACAAAGTCGATTAAAACAAAGTCGATAAAAACAAAGTCGATAAAACAAATTCGATAAAACAAAGTCGATAAAACAAAGTCGATAAAAACAAAGTCGATAAAACAAAGACGATAAAACAAAGTCGATACAACAAAGTCGATACAACAAAGTCGATAAAAACAAATTCGATAAAACAAAGTCGATAAAACAAAGGCGATAAAACAAAGTCGATAAAAACAAAGTCGATACAACAAAGTCGATACAACAAAGTCGATAAAACAAAGTCGATAAAAACAAAGTCGATAAAACAAAGTCGATAAAAACAAAGTCGATAAAGTAAAGTCGATAAACAAAGTCGATAAAACAAAGTCGATAAACAAAGTCGATAAACAAAGTCGATAAAACAAAGTCGATAAAACAAAGTCGATAAAACAAAGTCGATAAAAACAAAGTCGATAAAACAAAGTCGATAAAACAAAGTCGATAAAACAAAGTCGATAAAACAAAGTCGATACAACAAAGTCGATACAACAAAGTCGATACAACAAAGTCGATAAAACAAAGTCGATAAAACAAAGTAGATAAAAACAAAGTCGATAAAAACAAAGTCGATAAAAACAAATTCGATAAAACAAAGTCGATCAAACAAAGTCGATAAAACAAATTCGATAAAACAAAGTCGATAAAACAAAGTCGATAAAACAAAGTCAATAAAAACAAAGTCGATAAAACAAAGTCGATAAAACAAAGTCGATAAAAGAAAGTCGATAAAAACAAAGACGATAAAAACAAAGTCGATAAAACAAAGTCAATAAAACAAAGCCGATAAAACAAAGACGACAAAACAAAGTCGATAAAAACAAAGTCGATACAACAAAGTCGATACAACAAAGTCGATAAAACAAAGTTGATAAAAACAAAGTCGATAAAACAAAGTCGATACAACAAAGTCGATACAACAAAGTCGATACAACAAAGTCGATAAAAACAAAGTCAATAAAACAAAGTCGATAAAACAAAGTCGATACAACAAAGTCGATACAACAAAGTCGATAAAAACAAAGTCGATAAAACAAAGTCGATAAAACAAAGTCGATAAAAACAAAGTCGATAAAAACAAAGTCGATAAAAACAAATTCGATAAAACAAAGTCGATAAAACAAAGTACATAAAAACAAAGTCGATACAACAAAGTCGATACAACAAAGTCGATACAACAAAGTCGATACAACAAAGTCGATAAAACAAAGTCGATACAACAAAGTCGATACAACAAAGTCGATAAAAACAAAGTCGATAAATAAAGTCGATACAACAAAGTCGATACAACAAAGTCGATACAAACAAAGTCGATAAAACAAAGTCGATAAAACAAAGTAGATAAAAACAAAGTCGATAAAAACAAATTCGATAAAACAAAGTCGATAAAACAAAGTACATAAAAACAAAGTCGATAAAACAAAGTCGATAAAACAATGTCGATAAAACAAAGTTGATACAACAAAGTCGATACAACAAAGTCGATAAAACAAAGTCGATAAAAACAAAGACGATAAGAACAAAGCCGATAAAAACAAAGTCGATAAAAACAAAGTCGATAAAGTAAAGTCGATAAACAAAGTCGATAAAACAAAGTCGATAAACAAAGTCGATAAACAAAGTCGATAAAACAAAGTCGATAAAACAAAGTCGATAAAACAAAGTCGATAAAAACAAAGTCGATAAAACAAAGTCGATACAACAAAGTCGATAAAACAAAGTCGATAAAACAAAGACGACAAAACAAAGTCGATAAAAACAAAGTCGATACAACAAAGTCGATACAACAAAGTCGATAAAACAAAGTTGATAAAAACAAAGTCGATAAAACAAAGTCGATACAACAAAGTCGATACAACAAAGTCGATACAACAAAGTCGATAAAAACAAAGTCAATAAAACAAAGTCGATAAAACAAAGTCGATACAACAAAGTCGATACAACAAAGTCGATAAAAACAAAGTCGATAAAACAAAGTCGATAAAACAAAGTCGATAAAAACAAAGTCGATAAAAACAAAGTCGATAAAAACAAAGTCGATAAAACAAAGTCGATAAAACAAAGTCGATAAAACAAAGTCGATAAAACAATGTCGATAAAACAATGTCGATAAAACAAAGTTGATACAACAAAGTCGATACAACAAAGTCGATACAACAAAGTCGATACAACAAAGTCGATAAAACAAAGTCGATACAACAAAGTCGATACAACAAAGTCGATACAAACAAAGTCGATAAATAAAGTCGATACAACAAAGTCGATACAACAAAGTCGATACAAACAAAGTCGATAAAACAAAGTCGATAAAACAAAGTAGATAAAAACAAAGTCGATAAAAAACAAAGACGATAAAAACAAAGACGATAAGAACAAAGCCGATAAAAACAAAGTCGATAAAAACAAAGCCGATAAAAACAAAGTCGATAAAAACATAGTCGATAAAACAAAGTCGATAAAACAAAGTAGATAAAAACAAAGTCGATAAAAACAAAGTCGATAAAAACAAAGTCGATAAAACAAAGTCGATAAAACAAAGTCGATAAAACAAAGGCGATAAAACAAAGTCGATAAAACAAAGTCGATAAAAACAAAGTCGATAAAAACAAAGTCGATAAAACAAAGTCGATAAAACAAAGTCGATAAAACAAAGTCGATAAAAACAAAGTCGATAAAAACAAAGTCGATAAAAACAAAGTCGATAAAACAAAGTCGATAAAAACAAAGTCGATAAAACAAAGTCGATAAAACAAAGTCGATTAAAACAAAGTCGATAAACACAAAGTCGATAAAATAAAGTCGATAAGCAAAGTAGATAAAAACAAAGTCGATAAAACAAAGTCGATAAAACAAAGTCAATAAAACAAAGTCGATAAAACAAAGTCAATAAAAACAAAGTCGATAAAACAAAGTCGATAAAACAAAGTCGATAAAACAAAGTCGATAAAAACAAAGTCGACAAAACAAAGTCGATAAAAACAAAGTCGATAAAACAAAGTCGATAAAACAAAGTCGATAAAAACAAAGTCGATAAAACAAAGTCGATTAAAACAAAGTCGATAAAAACAAATTCGATAAAACAAAGTCGATAAAACAAAGTACATAAAAACAAAGTCGACAAAACAAAGTCGATAAAAACAAAGTCGATAAAACAAAGTCGATAAAACAAAGTCGATAAAAACAAAGTCGATAAAACAAAGTCGATTAAAACAAAGTCGATAAAAACAAATTCGATAAAACAAAGTCGATAAAACAAAGTACATAAAAACAAAGACGATAAAAACAAAGTCGATAAAACAAAGTCGATAAAAACAAAGACGATAACAACAAAGTGGATAAAACAAAGTCGATAAAACAAAGTCGATAAATAAAGTCGATACAACAAAGTCGATACAACAAAGTCGATACAAACAAAGTCGATAAAACAAAGTCGATAAAACAAAGTAGATAAAAACAAAGTGGATAAAACAAAGTCGATAAAAACAAAGTCGATAAATAAAGTCGATACAACAAAGTCGATACAACAAAGTCGATACAAACAAAGTCGATAAAACAAAGTCGATAAAACAAAGTAGATAAAAACAAAGACGATAAGAATAAAGCCGATAAAAACAAAGTCGATAAAAACAAAGCCGATAAAAACAAAGTCGATAAAAACATAGTCGATAAAACAAAGTCGATAAAACAAAGTAGATAAAAACAAAGTCGATAAAAACAAAGTCGATAAAAACAAAGTCGATAAAACAAAGTCGATAAAACAAAGTCGATAAAACAAAGTCGATACAACAAAGTCGATAAAAACAAAGACGATAAAACAAAGTCGATAAAAACAAAGACGATAAGAACAAAGCCTTGAACAAGTACTTTGTTTTATCGACTTTGTTTTATCGAATTGGTTTTTATCGACTTTGTTTTTATCGTCTTTGTTTTTATCGACTTTGTTTTAATCTACTTTGTTTTATCGACTTTGTTTTTATCGACTTTGTTGTATCGACTTTGTATTATCGACTTTGTTTTATCGACTTTGTTTTATCGAATTGGTTTTTATCGACTTTGTTTTTATCGTCTTTGTTTTTAAAAACAAAGTCGATAAAACAAAGTCGATAAAACAATGTCGATAAAACAAAGTTGATACAACAAAGTCGATACAACAAAGTCGATAAAACAAAGTCGATAAAAACAAAGACGATAAAAACAAAGCCGATAAAAACAAAGTCGATACAACAAAGTCGATAAAAACAAAGACGATAAAAACAAAGTCGATAAAAACAAATTCGATAAAACAAAGTCGATGAAACAAAGTCGATAAAACAAAGACGATAAAAACAAAGTCGATAAAAACATAGTCGATAAAACAAAGTCGATAAAACAAAGTAGATAAAAACAAAGTCGATAAAAACAAAGTCGATAAAAACAAAGTCGATAAAACAAAGTCGATAAAACAAAGTCGATAAAACAAAGTCGATACAACAAAGTCGATAAAAACAAAGACGATAAAAACAAAGTCGATAAAAACAAATTCGATAAAACAAAGTCGATGAAACAAAGTCGATAAAACAAAGACGATAAAAACAAAGTCGATAAAACAAAGTCGATAAAACAAAGTCGATAAAACAAAGTCGATAAAAACAAAGTCGATAAAACAAAGTCAATAAAACAAAGTCGATAAAAACAAAGTCGATACAACAAAGTCGACACAACAAAGTCGATAAAAACAAAGTCGAAACAAACAAAGTCGATAAAACAAAGTCGATAAAGACAAAGTCGATAAAACAAAGTCGATAAAACAAAATCGATAACACAAAGTCGATAAAACAAAGTCGATAAAACAAAGTCGATAAAAACAAAGTCGATACAACAAAGTCGATACAACAATGTCGATAAAACAAAGTTGATACAACAAAGTCGATACAACAAAGTCGATAAAACAAAGTCGATAAAAACAATGACGATAAAAACAAAGTCGATAAAAACAAAGTCGATAAAAACAAAGTCGATTAAAACAAAGTCGATAAAAACAAAGTCGATAAAACAAAGTCGATAAAACAAAGTCGATAAAACAAAGACGATAAAACAAGTCGATAAAACAAAGTCGATAAAACAAAGTCGATACAACAAAGTCGATAAAAACAAAGTCGATAAAACAAAGTCGATAAAAACAAAGTCGATACAACAAAGTCGATACAACAAAGTCGATAAAACAAAGTCGATAAAACAAAGTCGATAAAAACAAAGACGATAAAACAAGTCGATAAAACAAAGTCGATAAAACAAAGTCGATACAACAAAGTCGATAAAAACAAAGTTGATAAAACAAAGTCGATACAACAAAGTCGATACAACAAAGTCGATACAACAAAGTCGATAAAACAAAGTCGATAAAACAAAGTCGATAAAAACAAAGTCGATAAAAACAAAGTCGATAAAAACAAAGTCGATAAAACAAAGTCGATAAAAACAAAGTCGATAAAACAAAGTCGATAAAACAAAGTCGATACAACAAAGTCGATAAAAACAAAGTCGATAAAAACAAAGTCGATAAAACAAAGTCGATAAAACAAAGTCGATAAAACAAAGTCGATAAAAGCAAAGTCGATAAAAACAAAGTCGATAAAATAAAGTCGATAAGCAAAGTAGATAAAACAAAGTCGATAAAACAAATTCAATAAAACAAAGTCGATAAAACAAAGTCGATAAAAACAAAGTCGATAAAACAAAGACGATAAAACAAAGTCGATAAAACAAAGTCGATAAAACAAAGTCGATAAAACAAAGTCGATACAACAAAGTCGATACAACAAAGTCGATACAACAAAGTCGATAAAACAAAGTCGATAAAACAAAGTAGATAAAAACAAAGTCGATAAAAACAAAGTCGATAAAAACAAATTCGATAAAACAAAGTCGATAAAACAAAGTCGATAAAACAAATTCGATAAAACAAAGTCGATAAAACAAAGTCGATAAAACAAAGTCAATAAAAACAAAGTCGATAAAACAAAGTCGATAAAACAAAGTCGATAAAAGAAAGTCGATAAAAACAAAGACGATAAAAACAAAGTCGATAAAACAAAGTCGATAAAACAAAGGCGATAAAACAAAGACGACAAAACAAAGTCGATAAAACAAAGTCGATAAAACAAAGTCGATAAAACAAAGTCGATAAAACAATGTCGATAAAACAATGTCGATAAAACAAAGTTGATACAACAAAGTCGATACAACAAAGTCGATACAACAAAGTCGATACAACAAAGTCGATAAAACAAAGTCGATACAACAAAGTCGATACAACAAAGTCGATAAAAACAAAGTCGATAAATAAAGTCGATACAACAAAGTCGATACAACAAAGTCGATACAAACAAAGTCGATAAAACAAAGTCGATAAAACAAAGTAGATAAAAACAAAGTCGATAAAAACAAAGACGATAAAAACAAAGTCGATAAAAACAAATTCGATAAAACAAAGTCGATAAAACAAAGTACATGAAAACAAAGTCGATAAAACAAAGTCGATAAAACAATGTCGATAAAACAAAGTTGATACAACAAAGTCGATACAACAAAGTCGATAAAACAAAGTCGATAAAAACAAAGACGATAAGAACAAAGCCGATAAAAACAAAGTCGATAAAAACAAAGCCGATAAAAACAAAGTCGATAAAAACATAGTCGATAAAACAAAGTCGATAAAACAAAGTAGATAAAAACAAAGTCGATAAAAACAAAGTCGATAAAAACAAAGTCGATAAAACAAAGTCGATAAAACAAAGTCGATAAAACAAAGTCGATACAACAAAGTCGATAAAAACAAAGACGATAAAAACAAAGTCGATAAAAACAAATTCGATAAAACAAAGTCGATGAAACAAAGTCGATAAAACAAAGACGATAAAAACAAAGTCGATAAAACAAAGTCGATAAAAACAAAGACGATAAAAACAAAGTGGATAAAACAAAGTCGATAAAACAAAGTCGATAAAACAAAGTCGATAAAACAAAGTCGATACAACAAAGTCGATACAACAAAGACGATACAACAAAGACGATAAAAACAAAGTCGATAAAAACAAAGTCGATAAAAACAAAGTCGATTAAAACAAAGTCGATAAAAACAAAGTCGATAAAACAAATTCGATAAAACAAAGTCGATAAAACAAAGTCGATAAAAACAAAGTCGATAAAACAAAGACGATAAAACAAAGTCGATACAACAAAGTCGATACAACAAAGTCGATAAAAACAAATTCGATAAAACAAAGTCGATAAAACAAAGGCGATAAAACAAAGTCGATAAAAACAAAGTCGATACAACAAAGTCGATACAACAAAGTCGATAAAACAAAGTCGATAAAAACAAAGTCGATAAAACAAAGTCGATAAAAACAAAGTCGATAAAGTAAAGTCGATAAAACAAAGTCGATAAAACAAAGTCGATAAAACAAAGTCGATAAAAACAAAGTCGATAAAACAAAGTCGATAAAACAAAGTCGATAAAACAAAGTCGATAAAACAAAGTCGATACAACAAAGTCGATACAACAAAGTCGATACAACAAAGTCGATAAAACAAAGTCGATAAAACAAAGTAGATAAAAACAAAGTCGATAAAAACAAAGTCGATAAAAACAAATTCGATAAAACAAAGTCGATCAAACAAAGTCGATAAAACAAATTCGATAAAACAAAGTCGATAAAACAAAGTCGATAAAACAAAGTCAATAAAAACAAAGTCGATAAAACAAAGTCGATAAAACAAAGTCGATAAAACAAAGTCGATAAAAACAAAGACGATAAAAACAAAGTCGATAAAACAAAGTCGATAAAACAAAGGCGATAAAACAAAGACGACAAAACAAAGTCGATAAAAACAAAGTCGATACAACAAAGTCGATACAACAAAGTCGATAAAACAAAGTTGATAAAAACAAAGTCGATAAAACAAAGTCGATACAACAAAGTCGATACAACAAAGTCGATACAACAAAGTCGATAAAAACAAAGTCAATAAAACAAAGTCGATAAAACAAAGTCGATACAACAAAGTCGATACAACAAAGTCGATAAAAACAAAGTCGATAAAACAAAGTCGATAAAACAAAGTCGATAAAAACAAAGTCGATAAAAACAAAGTCGATAAAAACAAAGTCGATAAAAACAAAGTCGATAAAAACAAAGTCGATAAAACAAAGTCGATAAAACAAAGTCGATAAAACAATGTCGATAAAACAATGTCGATAAAACAAAGTTGATACAACAAAGTCGATACAACAAAGTCGATACAACAAAGTCGATACAACAAAGTCGATAAAACAAAGTCGATACAACAAAGTCGATACAACAAAGTCGATAAAAACAAAGTCGATAAATAAAGTCGATACAACAAAGTCGATACAACAAAGTCGATACAAACAAAGTCGATAAAACAAAGTCGATAAAACAAAGTAGATAAAAACAAAGTCGATAAAAACAAATTCGATAAAACAAAGTCGATAAAACAAAGTACATAAAAACAAAGTCGATAAAACAAAGTCGATAAAACAATGTCGATAAAACAAAGTTGATACAACAAAGTCGATACAACAAAGTCGATAAAACAAAGTCGATAAAAACAAAGACGATAAGAACAAAGCCGATAAAAACAAAGTCGATAAAAACAAAGTCGATAAAGTAAAGTCGATAAACAAAGTCGATAAAACAAAGTCGATAAACAAAGTCGATAAACAAAGTCGATTAAACAAAGTCGATAAAACAAAGTCGATAAAACAAAGTCGATAAAAACAAAGTCGATAAAACAAAGTCGATACAACAAAGTCGATAAAACAAAGTCGATAAAACAAAGACGACAAAACAAAGTCGATAAAAACAAAGTCGATACAACAAAGTCGATACAACAAAGTCGATAAAACAAAGTTGATAAAAACAAAGTCGATAAAACAAAGTCGATACAACAAAGTCGATACAACAAAGTCGATACAACAAAGTCGATAAAAACAAAGTCAATAAAACAAAGTCGATAAAACAAAGTCGATACAACAAAGTCGATACAACAAAGTCGATAAAAACAAAGTCGATAAAACAAAGTCGATAAAACAAAGTCGATAAAAACAAAGTCGATAAAAACAAAGTCGATAAAAACAAAGTCGATAAAACAAAGTCGATAAAACAAAGTCGATAAAACAAAGTCGATAAAACAATGTCGATAAAACAATGTCGATAAAACAAAGTTGATACAACAAAGTCGATACAACAAAGTCGATACAACAAAGTCGATACAACAAAGTCGATAAAACAAAGTCGATACAACAAAGTCGATACAACAAAGTCGATAAAAACAAAGTCGATAAATAAAGTCGATACAACAAAGTCGATACAACAAAGTCGATACAAACAAAGTCGATAAAACAAAGTCGATAAAACAAAGTAGATAAAAACAAAGTCGATAAAAAACAAAGACGATAAAAACAAAGTCGATAAAAACAAATTCGATAAAACAAAGTCGATAAAACAAAGTACATAAAAACAAAGTCGATAAAACAAAGTCGATAAAACAATGTCGATAAAACAAAGTTGATACAACAAAGTCGATACAACAAAGTCGATAAAACAAAGTCGATAAAAACAAAGACGATAAGAACAAAGCCGATAAAAACAAAGTCGATAAAAACAAAGCCGATAAAAACAAAGTCGATAAAAACATAGTCGATAAAACAAAGTCGATAAAACAAAGTAGATAAAAACAAAGTCGATAAAAACAAAGTCGATAAAAACAAAGTCGATAAAACAAAGTCGATAAAACAAAGTCGATAAAACAAAGGCGATAAAACAAAGTCGATAAAACAAAGTCGATAAAAACAAAGTCGATAAAAACAAAGTCGATAAAACAAAGTCGATAAAACAAAGTCGATAAAACAAAGTCGATAAAACAATGTCGATAAAACAATGTCGATAAAACAAAGTTGATAAAACAAAGTCGATAAAACAAAGTCGATAAAACAATGTCGATAAAACAATGTCGATAAAACAAAGTTGATACAACAAAGTCGATACAACAAAGTCGATAAAACAATGTCGATTAAACAATGTCGATAAAACAAAGTTGATACAACAAAGTCGATACAACAAAGTCGATACAACAAAGTCGATACAACAAAGTCGATAAAACAAAGTCGATAAAACAAAGTAGATAAAAACAAAGTCGATAAAAACAAAGTCGATAAAAACAAATTCGATAAAACAATGTCGATAAAACAATGTCGATAAAACAAAGTTGATAAAACAAAGTCGATAAAACAAAGTCGATAAAACAATGTCGATAAAACAATGTCGATAAAACAAAGTTGATACAACAAAGTCGATACAACAAAGTCGATAAAACAAAGTCGATAAAACAATGTCGATTAAACAATGTCGATAAAACAAAGTTGATACAACAAAGTCGATACAACAAAGTCGATACAACAAAGTCGATACAACAAAGTCGATAAAACAAAGTTGATACAACAAAGTCGATACAACAAAGTCGATAAAACAAAGTCGATAAAAACAAAGTAGATAAAAACAAAGTCGATAAAAAACAAAGACGATAAAAACAAAGTCGATAAAAACAAATTCGATAAAACAAAGTCGATAAAACAAAGTACATAAAAACAAAGTCGATAAAACAAAGTCGATAAAACAAAGTCGATACAACAAAGTCGATACAACAAAGTCGATAAAAACAAAGTCGATAAATAAAGTCGATACAACAAAGTCGATACAACAAAGTCGATACAAACAAAGTCGATAAAACAAAGTCGATAAAACAAAGTAGATAAAAACAAAGTCGATAAAAACAAATTCGATAAAACAAAGTCGATAAAACAAAGTACATAAAAACAAAGTCGATAAAACAAAGTCGATAAAACAATGTCGATAAAACAAAGTTGATACAACAAAGTCGATACAACAAAGTCGATAAAACAAAGTCGATAAAAACAAAGACGATAAGAACAAAGCCGATAAAAACAAAGTCGATAAAAACAAAGTCGATAAAGTAAAGTCGATAAACAAAGTCGATAAAACAAAGTCGATAAACAAAGTCGATAAACAAAGTCGATAAAACAAAGTCGATAAAACAAAGTCGATAAAACAAAGTCGATAAAAACAAAGTCGATAAAACAAAGTCGATACAACAAAGTCGATAAAACAAAGTCGATAAAACAAAGACGACAAAACAAAGTCGATAAAAACAAAGTCGATACAACAAAGTCGATACAACAAAGTCGATAAAACAAAGTTGATAAAAACAAAGTCGATAAAACAAAGTCGATACAACAAAGTCGATACAACAAAGTCGATACAACAAAGTCGATAAAAACAAAGTCAATAAAACAAAGTCGATAAAACAAAGTCGATACAACAAAGTCGATACAACAAAGTCGATAAAAACAAAGTCGATAAAACAAAGTCGATAAAACAAAGTCGATAAAAACAAAGTCGATAAAAACAAAGTCGATAAAACAAAGTCGATAAAACAAAGTCGATAAAACAAAGTCGATAAAACAATGTCGATAAAACAATGTCGATAAAACAAAGTTGATACAACAAAGTCGATACAACAAAGTCGATACAACAAAGTCGATACAACAAAGTCGATAAAACAAAGTCGATACAACAAAGTCGATACAACAAAGTCGATAAAAACAAAGTCGATAAATAAAGTCGATACAACAAAGTCGATACAACAAAGTCGATACAAACAAAGTCGATAAAACAAAGTCGATAAAACAAAGTAGATAAAAACAAAGTCGATAAAAAACAAAGACGATAAAAACAAAGTCGATAAAAACAAATTCGATAAAACAAAGTCGATAAAACAAAGTACATAAAAACAAAGTCGATAAAACAAAGTCGATTAAACAATGTCGATAAAACAAAGTTGATACAACAAAGTCGATACAACAAAGTCGATAAAACAAAGTCGATAAAAACAAAGACGATAAGAACAAAGCCGATAAAAACAAAGTCGATAAAAACAAAGCCGATAAAAACAAAGTCGATAAAAACATAGTCGATAAAACAAAGTCGATAAAACAAAGTAGATAAAAACAAAGTCGATAAAAACAAAGTCGATAAAAACAAAGTCGATAAAACAAAGTCGATAAAACAAAGTCGATAAAACAAAGGCGATAAAACAAAGTCGATAAAACAAAGTCGATAAAAACAAAGTCGATAAAAACAAAGTCGATAAAACAAAGTCGATAAAACAAAGTCGATAAAACAAAGTCGATAAAACAATGTCGATAAAACAATGTCGATAAAACAAAGTTGATAAAACAAAGTCGATAAAACAAAGTCGATAAAACAATGTCGATAAAACAATGTCGATAAAACAAAGTTGATACAACAAAGTCGATACAACAAAGTCGATAAAACAAAGTCGATAAAACAATGTCGATTAAACAATGTCGATAAAACAAAGTTGATACAACAAAGTCGATACAACAAAGTCGATACAACAAAGTCGATACAACAAAGTCGATAAAACAAAGTCGATACAACAAAGTCGATACAACAAAGTCGATAAAAACAAAGTCGATAAATAAAGTCGATACAACAAAGTCGATACAACAAAGTCGATACAAACAAAGTCGATAAAACAAAGTCGATAAAACAAAGTACATAAAAACAAAGTCGATAAAACAAAGTCGATAAAACAATGTCGATAAAACAAAGTTGATACAACAAAGTCGATACAACAAAGTCGATAAAACAAAGTCGATAAAAACAAAGACGATAAGAACAAAGCCGATAAAAACAAAGTCGATAAAAACAAAGTCGATAAAGTAAAGTCGATAAACAAAGTCGATAAAACAAAGTCGATAAACAAAGTCGATAAACAAAGTCGATAAAACAAAGTCGATAAAACAAAGTCGATAAAACAAAGTCGATAAAAACAAAGTCGATAAAACAAAGTCGATACAACAAAGTCGATAAAACAAAGTCGATAAAACAAAGACGACAAAACAAAGTCGATAAAAACAAAGTCGATACAACAAAGTCGATACAACAAAGTCGATAAAACAAAGTTGATAAAAACAAAGTCGATAAAACAAAGTCGATACAACAAAGTCGATACAACAAAGTCGATACAACAAAGTCGATAAAAACAAAGTCAATAAAACAAAGTCGATAAAACAAAGTCGATACAACAAAGTCGATACAACAAAGTCGATAAAAACAAAGTCGATAAAACAAAGTCGATAAAACAAAGTCGATAAAAACAAAGTCGATAAAAACAAAGTCGATAAAACAAAGTCGATAAAACAAAGTCGATAAAACAAAGTCGATAAAACAATGTCGATAAAACAATGTCGATAAAACAAAGTTGATACAACAAAGTCGATACAACAAAGTCGATACAACAAAGTCGATACAACAAAGTCGATAAAACAAAGTCGATACAACAAAGTCGATACAACAAAGTCGATAAAAACAAAGTCGATAAATAAAGTCGATACAACAAAGTCGATACAACAAAGTCGATACAAACAAAGTCGATAAAACAAAGTCGATAAAACAAAGTAGATAAAAACAAAGTCGATAAAAAACAAAGACGATAAAAACAAAGTCGATAAAAACAAATTCGATAAAACAAAGTCGATAAAACAAAGTACATAAAAACAAAGTCGATAAAACAAAGTCGATAAAACAATGTCGATAAAACAAAGTTGATACAACAAAGTCGATACAACAAAGTCGATAAAACAAAGTCGATAAAAACAAAGACGATAAGAACAAAGCCGATAAAAACAAAGTCGATAAAAACAAAGCCGATAAAAACAAAGTCGATAAAAACATAGTCGATAAAACAAAGTCGATAAAACAAAGTAGATAAAAACAAAGTCGATAAAAACAAAGTCGATAAAAACAAAGTCGATAAAACAAAGTCGATAAAACAAAGTCGATAAAACAAAGGCGATAAAACAAAGTCGATAAAACAAAGTCGATAAAAACAAAGTCGATAAAAACAAAGTCGATAAAACAAAGTCGATAAAACAAAGTCGATAAAACAAAGTCGATAAAACAATGTCGATAAAACAATGTCGATAAAACAAAGTTGATAAAACAAAGTCGATAAAACAAAGTCGATAAAACAATGTCGATAAAACAATGTCGATAAAACAAAGTTGATACAACAAAGTCGATACAACAAAGTCGATAAAACAAAGTCGATAAAACAATGTCGATTAAACAATGTCGATAAAACAAAGTTGATACAACAAAGTCGATACAACAAAGTCGATACAACAAAGTCGATACAACAAAGTCGATAAAACAAAGTCGATACAACAAAGTCGATACAACAAAGTCGATAAAAACAAAGTCGATAAATAAAGTCGATACAACAAAGTCGATACAACAAAGTCGATACAAACAAAGTCGATAAAACAAAGTCGATAAAACAAAGTAGATAAAAACAAAGTCGATAAAAAGCAAAGACGATAAAAACAAAGTCGATAAAAACAAATTCGATAAAACAAAGTCGATAAAACAAAGAACATAAAAACAAAGTCGATAAAACAAAGTCGATAAAACAATGTCGATAAAACAAAGTTGATACAACAAAGTCGATACAACAAAGTCGATAAAACAAAGTCGATAAAAACAAAGTAGATAAAAACAAAGTCGATAAAAAACAAAGACGATAAAAACAAAGTCGATAAAAACAAATTCGATAAAACAAAGTCGATAAAACAAAGTACATAAAAACAAAGTCGATAAAACAAAGTCGATAAAACAATGTCGATAAAACAAAGTCGATACAACAAAGTCGATACAAACAAAGTCGATAAAACAAAGTCGATAAAACAAAGTAGATAAAAACAAAGTCGATAAAAAACAAAGACGATAAAAACAAAGTCGATAAAAACAAATTCGATAAAACAAAGTCGATAAAACAAAGTACATAAAAACAAAGTCGATAAAACAAAGTCGATAAAACAAAGTCGATAAAAACAAAGTCGATAAAACAAAGTCAATAAAACAAAGTCGATAAAAACAAAGTCGATACAACAAAGTCGACACAACAAAGTCGATAAAAACAAAGTCGATACAAACAAAGTCGATAAAACAAAGTCGATAAAGACAAAGTCGATAAAACAAAGTCGATAAAACAAAATCGATAACACAAAGTCGATAAAACAAAGTCGATAAAACAAAGTCGATAAAAACAAAGTCGATACAACAAAGTCGATACAACAATGTCGATAAAACAAAGTTGATACAACAAAGTCGATACAACAAAGTCGATAAAACAAAGTCGATAAAAACAAAGACGATAAAAACAAAGTCGATAAAAACAAAGTCGATAAAAACAAAGTCGATAAAAACAAAGTCGATAAAAACAAAGTCGATAAAACAAAGTCGATAAAACAAAGTCGATAAAACAAAGTCGATAAAACAAAGTCGATAAAAACAAAGACGATAAAACAAGTCGATAAAACAAAGTCGATAAAACAAAGTCGATACAACAAAGTCGATAAAAACAAAGTCGATAAAACAAAGTCGATAAAAACAAAGTCGATACAACAAAGTCGATACAACAAAGTCGATAAAACAAAGTCGATAAAAACAAAGACGATAAAAACAAAGCCGATAAAAACAAAGTCGATAAAACAAAGTCGATAAAAACAAAGTCGATACAACAAAGTCGATACAACAAAGTCGATAAAACAAAGTCGATAAAACAAAGTCGATAAAAACAAAGTCGATAAAAACAAAGTCGATAAAAACAAAGTCGATAAAACAAAGTCGATAAAAACAAAGTCGATAAAACAAAGTCGATAAAACAAAGTCGATTAAAACAAAGTCGATAAACACAAAGTCGATAAAATAAAGTCGATAAGCAAAGTAGATAAAAACAAAGTCGATAAAACAAAGTCGATAAAACAAAGTCAATAAAACAAAGTCGATAAAACAAAGTCAATAAAAACAAAGTCGATAAAACAAAGTCGATAAAACAAAGTCGATAAAAACAAAGTCGACAAAACAAAGTCGATAAAAACAAAGTCGATAAAACAAAGTCGATAAAACAAAGTCGATAAAAACAAAGTCGATAAAACAAAGTCGATTAAAACAAAGTCGATAAAAACAAATTCGATAAAACAAAGTCGATAAAACAAAGTACATAAAAACAAAGTCGATAAAACAAAGTCGATAAAAACAAAGACGATAAAAACAAAGTCGATAAAACAAAGTCGATAAAAACAAAGACGATAACAACAAAGTGGATAAAACAAAGTCGATAAAACAAAGTCGATAAATAAAGTCGATACAACAAAGTCGATACAACAAAGTCGATACAAACAAAGTCGATAAAACAAAGTCGATAAAACAAAGACGACAAAACAAAGTCGATAAAAACAAAGTCGATACAACAAAGTCGATACAACAAAGTCGATAAAACAATGTCGATAAAACAATGTCGATAAAACAAAGTTGATAAAACAAAGTCGATAAAACAAAGTCGATAAAACAATGTCGATAAAACAATGTCGATAAAACAAAGTTGATACAACAAAGTCGATACAACAAAGTCGATAAAACAAAGTCGATAAAACAATGTCGATTAAACAATGTCGATAAAACAAAGTTGATACAACAAAGTCGATACAACAAAGTCGATACAACAAAGTCGATACAACAAAGTCGATAAAACAAAGTCGATACAACAAAGTCGATACAACAAAGTCGATAAAAACAAAGT
Source organism: Agrochola lychnidis (assembly GCA_963680765.1). Classification (NCBI taxonomy): domain Eukaryota; kingdom Metazoa; phylum Arthropoda; class Insecta; order Lepidoptera; family Noctuidae; genus Agrochola; species Agrochola lychnidis. The sequence continues at coordinate 13,045,422 of OY796869.1, read as the reverse complement.
CGATAAATAAAGTCGATACAACAAAGTCGATACAACAAAGTCGATACAAACAAAGTCGATAAAACAAAGTCGATAAAACAAAGTAGATAAAAACAAAGTCGATAAAAAACAAAGACGATAAAAACAAAGTCGATAAAAACAAATTCGATAAAACAAAGTCGATAAAACAAAGAACATAAAAACAAAGTCGATAAAACAAAGTCGATAAAACAATGTCGATAAAACAAAGTTGATACAACAAAGTCGATACAACAAAGTCGATAAAACAAAGTCGATAAAAACAAAGTAGATAAAAACAAAGTCGATAAAAAACAAAGACGATAAAAACAAAGTCGATAAAAACAAATTCGATAAAACAAAGTCGATAAAACAAAGTACATAAAAACAAAGTCGATAAAACAAAGTCGATAAAACAATGTCGATAAAACAAAGTCGATACAACAAAGTCGATGCAAACAAAGTCGATAAAACAAAGTCGATAAAACAAAGTAGATAAAAACAAAGTCGATAAAAAACAAAGACGATAAAAACAAAGTCGATAAAAACAAATTCGATAAAACAAAGTCGATAAAACAAAGTACATAAAAACAAAGTCGATAAAACAAAGTCGATAAAACAAAGTCGATAAAAACAAAGTCGATAAAACAAAGTCAATAAAACAAAGTCGATAAAAACAAAGTCGATACAACAAAGTCGACACAACAAAGTCGATAAAAACAAAGTCGATACAAACAAAGTCGATAAAACAAAGTCGATAAAGACAAAGTCGATAAAACAAAGTCGATAAAACAAAATCGATAACACAAAGTCGATAAAACAAAGTCGATAAAACAAAGTCGATAAAAACAAAGTCGATACAACAAAGTCGATACAACAATGTCGATAAAACAAAGTTGATACAACAAAGTCGATACAACAAAGTCGATACAACAAAGTCGATACAACAATGTCGATAAAACAAAGTTGATACAACAAAGTCGATACAACAAAGTCGATAAAACAAAGTCGATAAAAACAAAGACGATAAAAACAAAGTCGATAAAAACAAAGTCGATAAAAACAAAGACGATAAAAACAAAGTCGATAAAAACAAAGTCGATAAAAACAAAGTCGATAAAAACAAAGACGATAAAACAAGTCGATAAAACAAAGTCGATAAAACAAAGTCGATACAACAAAGTCAATAAAACAAAGTCGATAAAAACAAAGTCGATACAACAAAGTCGACACAACAAAGTCGATAAAAACAAAGTCGATACAAACAAAGTCGATAAAACAAAGTCGATAAAGACAAAGTCGATAAAACAAAGTCGATAAAACAAAATCGATAACACAAAGTCGATAAAAACAAAGTCGATAAAACAAAGTCAATAAAACAAAGTCGATAAAAACAAAGTCGATACAACAAAGTCGACACAACAAAGTCGATAAAAACAAAGTCGATACAAACAAAGTCGATAAAACAAAGTCGATAAAGACAAAGTCGATAAAACAAAGTCGATAAAACAAAATCGATAACACAAAGTCGATAAAACAAAGTCGATAAAACAAAGTCGATAAAAACAAAGTCGATACAACAAAGTCGATACAACAATGTCGATAAAACAAAGTTGATACAACAAAGTCGATACAACAAAGACGATACAACAAAGACGATAAAAACAAAGTCGATAAAAACAAAGTCGATAAAAACAAATTCGATAAAACAAAGTCGATCAAACAAAGTCGATAAAACAAATTCGATAAAACAAAGTCGATAAAACAAAGTCGATAAAACAAAGTCAATAAAAACAAAGTCGATAAAACAAAGTCGATAAAACAAAGTCGATAAAAGAAAGTCGATAAAAACAAAGACGATAAAAACAAAGTCGATAAAACAAAGTCGATAAAAACAAAGACGATAAAAACAAAGTGGATAAAACAAAGTCGATAAAACAAAGTCGATAAAACAAAGTCGATAAAACAAAGTCGATACAACAAAGTCGATACAACAAAGACGATACAACAAAGACGATAAAAACAAAGTCGATAAAAACAAAGTCGATAAAAACAAAGTCGATTAAAACAAAGTCGATAAAAACAAAGTCGATAAAACAAATTCGATAAAACAAAGTCGATAAAACAAAGTCGATAAAAACAAAGTCGATAAAACAAAGACGATAAAACAAAGTCGATACAACAAAGTCGATACAACAAAGTCGATAAAAACAAATTCGATAAAACAAAGTCGATAAAACAAAGGCGATAAAACAAAGTCGATAAAAACAAAGTCGATACAACAAAGTCGATACAACAAAGTCGATAAAACAAAGTCGATAAAAACAAAGTCGATAAAACAAAGTCGATAAAAACAAAGTCGATAAAGTAAAGTCGATAAACAAAGTCGATAAAACAAAGTCGATAAACAAAGTCGATAAACAAAGTCGATAAAACAAAGTCGATAAAACAAAGTCGATAAAACAAAGTCGATAAAAACAAAGTCGATAAAACAAAGTCGATAAAACAAAGTCGATAAAACAAAGTCGATAAAACAAAGTCGATACAACAAAGTCGATACAACAAAGTCGATACAACAAAGTCGATAAAACAAAGTCGATCAAACAAAGTCGATAAAACAAATTCGATAAAACAAAGTCGATAAAACAAAGTCGATAAAACAAAGTCAATAAAAACAAAGTCGATAAAACAAAGTCGATAAAACAAAGTCGATAAAAGAAAGTCGATAAAAACAAAGACGATAAAAACAAAGTCGATAAAACAAAGTCGATAAAAACAAAGACGATAAAAACAAAGTGGATAAAACAAAGTCGATAAAACAAAGTCGATAAAACAAAGTCGATAAAACAAAGTCGATACAACAAAGTCGATACAACAAAGACGATACAACAAAGACGATAAAAACAAAGTCGATAAAAACAAAGTCGATAAAAACAAAGTCGATTAAAACAAAGTCGATAAAAACAAAGTCGATAAAACAAATTCGATAAAACAAAGTCGATAAAACAAAGTCGATAAAAACAAAGTCGATAAAACAAAGACGATAAAACAAAGTCGATACAACAAAGTCGATACAACAAAGTCGATAAAAACAAATTCGATAAAACAAAGTCGATAAAACAAAGGCGATAAAACAAAGTCGATAAAAACAAAGTCGATACAACAAAGTCGATACAACAAAGTCGATAAAACAAAGTCGATAAAAACAAAGTCGATAAAACAAAGTCGATAAAAACAAAGTCGATAAAGTAAAGTCGATAAACAAAGTCGATAAAACAAAGTCGATAAACAAAGTCGATAAACAAAGTCGATAAAACAAAGTCGATAAAACAAAGTCGATAAAACAAAGTCGATAAAAACAAAGTCGATAAAACAAAGTCGATAAAACAAAGTCGATAAAACAAAGTCGATAAAACAAAGTCGATACAACAAAGTCGATACAACAAAGTCGATACAACAAAGTCGATAAAACAAAGTCGATAAAACAAAGTAGATAAAAACAAAGTCGATAAAAACAAAGTCGATAAAACAAAGTCGATAAAAACAAAGACGATAAAAACAAAGTGGATAAAACAAAGTCGATAAAACAAAGTCGATAAAACAAAGTCGATAAAACAAAGTCGATACAACAAAGTCGATACAACAAAGACGATACAACAAAGACGATAAAAACAAAGTCGATAAAAACAAAGTCGATAAAAACAAAGTCGATTAAAACAAAGTCGATAAAAACAAAGTCGATAAAACAAATTCGATAAAACAAAGTCGATAAAACAAAGTCGATAAAAACAAAGTCGATAAAACAAAGACGATAAAACAAAGTCGATACAACAAAGTCGATACAACAAAGTCGATAAAAACAAATTCGATAAAACAAAGTCGATAAAACAAAGGCGATAAAACAAAGTCGATAAAAACAAAGTCGATACAACAAAGTCGATACAACAAAGTCGATAAAACAAAGTCGATAAAAACAAAGTCGATAAAACAAAGTCGATAAAAACAAAGTCGATAAAGTAAAGTCGATAAACAAAGTCGATAAAACAAAGTCGATAAACAAAGTCGATAAACAAAGTCGATAAAACAAAGTCGATAAAACAAAGTCGATAAAACAAAGTCGATAAAAACAAAGTCGATAAAACAAAGTCGATAAAACAAAGTCGATAAAACAAAGTCGATAAAACAAAGTCGATACAACAAAGTCGATACAACAAAGTCGATACAACAAAGTCGATAAAACAAAGTCGATAAAACAAAGTAGATAAAAACAAAGTCGATAAAAACAAAGTCGATAAAAACAAATTCGATAAAACAAAGTCGATCAAACAAAGTCGATAAAACAAATTCGATAAAACAAAGTCGATAAAACAAAGTCGATAAAACAAAGTCAATAAAAACAAAGTCGATAAAACAAAGTCGATAAAACAAAGTCGATAAAAGAAAGTCGATAAAAACAAAGACGATAAAAACAAAGTCGATAAAACAAAGTCAATAAAACAAAGCCGATAAAACAAAGACGACAAAACAAAGTCGATAAAAACAAAGTCGATACAACAAAGTCGATACAACAAAGTCGATAAAACAAAGTTGATAAAAACAAAGTCGATAAAACAAAGTCGATACAACAAAGTCGATACAACAAAGTCGATACAACAAAGTCGATAAAAACAAAGTCAATAAAACAAAGTCGATAAAACAAAGTCGATACAACAAAGTCGATACAACAAAGTCGATAAAAACAAAGTCGATAAAACAAAGTCGATAAAACAAAGTCGATAAAAACAAAGTCGATAAAAACAAAGTCGATAAAAACAAAGTCGATAAAAACAAAGTCGATAAAAACAAAGTCGATAAAACAAAGTCGATAAAACAAAGTCGATAAAACAATGTCGATAAAACAATGTCGATAAAACAAAGTTGATACAACAAAGTCGATACAACAAAGTCGATACAACAAAGTCGATACAACAAAGTCGATAAAACAAAGTCGATACAACAAAGTCGATACAACAAAGTCGATAAAAACAAAGTCGATAAATAAAGTCGATACAACAAAGTCGATACAACAAAGTCGATACAAACAAAGTCGATAAAACAAAGTCGATAAAACAAAGTAGATAAAAACAAAGTCGATAAAAACAAATTCGATAAAACAAAGTCGATAAAACAAAGTACATAAAAACAAAGTCGATAAAACAAAGTCGATAAAACAATGTCGATAAAACAAAGTTGATACAACAAAGTCGATACAACAAAGTCGATAAAACAAAGTCGATAAAAACAAAGACGATAAGAACAAAGCCGATAAAAACAAAGTCGATAAAAACAAAGTCGATAAAGTAAAGTCGATAAACAAAGTCGATAAAACAAAGTCGATAAACAAAGTCGATAAACAAAGTCGATAAAACAAAGTCGATAAAACAAAGTCGATAAAACAAAGTCGATAAAAACAAAGTCGATAAAACAAAGTCGATACAACAAAGTCGATAAAACAAAGTCGATAAAACAAAGACGACAAAACAAAGTCGATAAAAACAAAGTCGATACAACAAAGTCGATACAACAAAGTCGATAAAACAAAGTTGATAAAAACAAAGTCGATAAAACAAAGTCGATACAACAAAGTCGATACAACAAAGTCGATACAACAAAGTCGATAAAAACAAAGTCAATAAAACAAAGTCGATAAAACAAAGTCGATACAACAAAGTCGATACAACAAAGTCGATAAAAACAAAGTCGATAAAACAAAGTCGATAAAACAAAGTCGATAAAAACAAAGTCGATAAAAACAAAGTCGATAAAAACAAAGTCGATAAAACAAAGTCGATAAAACAAAGTCGATAAAACAAAGTCGATAAAACAATGTCGATAAAACAATGTCGATAAAACAAAGTTGATACAACAAAGTCGATACAACAAAGTCGATACAACAAAGTCGATACAACAAAGTCGATAAAACAAAGTCGATACAACAAAGTCGATACAACAAAGTCGATACAAACAAAGTCGATAAATAAAGTCGATACAACAAAGTCGATACAACAAAGTCGATACAAACAAAGTCGATAAAACAAAGTCGATAAAACAAAGTAGATAAAAACAAAGTCGATAAAAAACAAAGACGATAAAAACAAAGACGATAAGAACAAAGCCGATAAAAACAAAGTCGATAAAAACAAAGCCGATAAAAACAAAGTCGATAAAAACATAGTCGATAAAACAAAGTCGATAAAACAAAGTAGATAAAAACAAAGTCGATAAAAACAAAGTCGATAAAAACAAAGTCGATAAAACAAAGTCGATAAAACAAAGTCGATAAAACAAAGGCGATAAAACAAAGTCGATAAAACAAAGTCGATAAAAACAAAGTCGATAAAAACAAAGTCGATAAAACAAAGTCGATAAAACAAAGTCGATAAAACAAAGTCGATAAAAACAAAGTCGATAAAAACAAAGTCGATAAAAACAAAGTCGATAAAACAAAGTCGATAAAAACAAAGTCGATAAAACAAAGTCGATAAAACAAAGTCGATTAAAACAAAGTCGATAAACACAAAGTCGATAAAATAAAGTCGATAAGCAAAGTAGATAAAAACAAAGTCGATAAAACAAAGTCGATAAAACAAAGTCAATAAAACAAAGTCGATAAAACAAAGTCAATAAAAACAAAGTCGATAAAACAAAGTCGATAAAACAAAGTCGATAAAACAAAGTCGATAAAAACAAAGTCGACAAAACAAAGTCGATAAAAACAAAGTCGATAAAACAAAGTCGATAAAACAAAGTCGATAAAAACAAAGTCGATAAAACAAAGTCGATTAAAACAAAGTCGATAAAAACAAATTCGATAAAACAAAGTCGATAAAACAAAGTACATAAAAACAAAGTCGACAAAACAAAGTCGATAAAAACAAAGTCGATAAAACAAAGTCGATAAAACAAAGTCGATAAAAACAAAGTCGATAAAACAAAGTCGATTAAAACAAAGTCGATAAAAACAAATTCGATAAAACAAAGTCGATAAAACAAAGTACATAAAAACAAAGACGATAAAAACAAAGTCGATAAAACAAAGTCGATAAAAACAAAGACGATAACAACAAAGTGGATAAAACAAAGTCGATAAAACAAAGTCGATAAATAAAGTCGATACAACAAAGTCGATACAACAAAGTCGATACAAACAAAGTCGATAAAACAAAGTCGATAAAACAAAGTAGATAAAAACAAAGTGGATAAAACAAAGTCGATAAAAACAAAGTCGATAAATAAAGTCGATACAACAAAGTCGATACAACAAAGTCGATACAAACAAAGTCGATAAAACAAAGTCGATAAAACAAAGTAGATAAAAACAAAGACGATAAGAATAAAGCCGATAAAAACAAAGTCGATAAAAACAAAGCCGATAAAAACAAAGTCGATAAAAACATAGTCGATAAAACAAAGTCGATAAAACAAAGTAGATAAAAACAAAGTCGATAAAAACAAAGTCGATAAAAACAAAGTCGATAAAACAAAGTCGATAAAACAAAGTCGATAAAACAAAGTCGATACAACAAAGTCGATAAAAACAAAGACGATAAAACAAAGTCGATAAAAACAAAGACGATAAGAACAAAGCCTTGAACAAGTACTTTGTTTTATCGACTTTGTTTTATCGAATTGGTTTTTATCGACTTTGTTTTTATCGTCTTTGTTTTTATCGACTTTGTTTTAATCTACTTTGTTTTATCGACTTTGTTTTTATCGACTTTGTTGTATCGACTTTGTATTATCGACTTTGTTTTATCGACTTTGTTTTATCGAATTGGTTTTTATCGACTTTGTTTTTATCGTCTTTGTTTTTAAAAACAAAGTCGATAAAACAAAGTCGATAAAACAATGTCGATAAAACAAAGTTGATACAACAAAGTCGATACAACAAAGTCGATAAAACAAAGTCGATAAAAACAAAGACGATAAAAACAAAGCCGATAAAAACAAAGTCGATACAACAAAGTCGATAAAAACAAAGACGATAAAAACAAAGTCGATAAAAACAAATTCGATAAAACAAAGTCGATGAAACAAAGTCGATAAAACAAAGACGATAAAAACAAAGTCGATAAAAACATAGTCGATAAAACAAAGTCGATAAAACAAAGTAGATAAAAACAAAGTCGATAAAAACAAAGTCGATAAAAACAAAGTCGATAAAACAAAGTCGATAAAACAAAGTCGATAAAACAAAGTCGATACAACAAAGTCGATAAAAACAAAGACGATAAAAACAAAGTCGATAAAAACAAATTCGATAAAACAAAGTCGATGAAACAAAGTCGATAAAACAAAGACGATAAAAACAAAGTCGATAAAACAAAGTCGATAAAACAAAGTCGATAAAACAAAGTCGATAAAAACAAAGTCGATAAAACAAAGTCAATAAAACAAAGTCGATAAAAACAAAGTCGATACAACAAAGTCGACACAACAAAGTCGATAAAAACAAAGTCGAAACAAACAAAGTCGATAAAACAAAGTCGATAAAGACAAAGTCGATAAAACAAAGTCGATAAAACAAAATCGATAACACAAAGTCGATAAAACAAAGTCGATAAAACAAAGTCGATAAAAACAAAGTCGATACAACAAAGTCGATACAACAATGTCGATAAAACAAAGTTGATACAACAAAGTCGATACAACAAAGTCGATAAAACAAAGTCGATAAAAACAATGACGATAAAAACAAAGTCGATAAAAACAAAGTCGATAAAAACAAAGTCGATTAAAACAAAGTCGATAAAAACAAAGTCGATAAAACAAAGTCGATAAAACAAAGTCGATAAAACAAAGACGATAAAACAAGTCGATAAAACAAAGTCGATAAAACAAAGTCGATACAACAAAGTCGATAAAAACAAAGTCGATAAAACAAAGTCGATAAAAACAAAGTCGATACAACAAAGTCGATACAACAAAGTCGATAAAACAAAGTCGATAAAACAAAGTCGATAAAAACAAAGACGATAAAACAAGTCGATAAAACAAAGTCGATAAAACAAAGTCGATACAACAAAGTCGATAAAAACAAAGTTGATAAAACAAAGTCGATACAACAAAGTCGATACAACAAAGTCGATACAACAAAGTCGATAAAACAAAGTCGATAAAACAAAGTCGATAAAAACAAAGTCGATAAAAACAAAGTCGATAAAAACAAAGTCGATAAAACAAAGTCGATAAAAACAAAGTCGATAAAACAAAGTCGATAAAACAAAGTCGATACAACAAAGTCGATAAAAACAAAGTCGATAAAAACAAAGTCGATAAAACAAAGTCGATAAAACAAAGTCGATAAAACAAAGTCGATAAAAGCAAAGTCGATAAAAACAAAGTCGATAAAATAAAGTCGATAAGCAAAGTAGATAAAACAAAGTCGATAAAACAAATTCAATAAAACAAAGTCGATAAAACAAAGTCGATAAAAACAAAGTCGATAAAACAAAGACGATAAAACAAAGTCGATAAAACAAAGTCGATAAAACAAAGTCGATAAAACAAAGTCGATACAACAAAGTCGATACAACAAAGTCGATACAACAAAGTCGATAAAACAAAGTCGATAAAACAAAGTAGATAAAAACAAAGTCGATAAAAACAAAGTCGATAAAAACAAATTCGATAAAACAAAGTCGATAAAACAAAGTCGATAAAACAAATTCGATAAAACAAAGTCGATAAAACAAAGTCGATAAAACAAAGTCAATAAAAACAAAGTCGATAAAACAAAGTCGATAAAACAAAGTCGATAAAAGAAAGTCGATAAAAACAAAGACGATAAAAACAAAGTCGATAAAACAAAGTCGATAAAACAAAGGCGATAAAACAAAGACGACAAAACAAAGTCGATAAAACAAAGTCGATAAAACAAAGTCGATAAAACAAAGTCGATAAAACAATGTCGATAAAACAATGTCGATAAAACAAAGTTGATACAACAAAGTCGATACAACAAAGTCGATACAACAAAGTCGATACAACAAAGTCGATAAAACAAAGTCGATACAACAAAGTCGATACAACAAAGTCGATAAAAACAAAGTCGATAAATAAAGTCGATACAACAAAGTCGATACAACAAAGTCGATACAAACAAAGTCGATAAAACAAAGTCGATAAAACAAAGTAGATAAAAACAAAGTCGATAAAAACAAAGACGATAAAAACAAAGTCGATAAAAACAAATTCGATAAAACAAAGTCGATAAAACAAAGTACATAAAAACAAAGTCGATAAAACAAAGTCGATAAAACAATGTCGATAAAACAAAGTTGATACAACAAAGTCGATACAACAAAGTCGATAAAACAAAGTCGATAAAAACAAAGACGATAAGAACAAAGCCGATAAAAACAAAGTCGATAAAAACAAAGCCGATAAAAACAAAGTCGATAAAAACATAGTCGATAAAACAAAGTCGATAAAACAAAGTAGATAAAAACAAAGTCGATAAAAACAAAGTCGATAAAAACAAAGTCGATAAAACAAAGTCGATAAAACAAAGTCGATAAAACAAAGTCGATACAACAAAGTCGATAAAAACAAAGACGATAAAAACAAAGTCGATAAAAACAAATTCGATAAAACAAAGTCGATGAAACAAAGTCGATAAAACAAAGACGATAAAAACAAAGTCGATAAAACAAAGTCGATAAAAACAAAGACGATAAAAACAAAGTGGATAAAACAAAGTCGATAAAACAAAGTCGATAAAACAAAGTCGATAAAACAAAGTCGATACAACAAAGTCGATACAACAAAGACGATACAACAAAGACGATAAAAACAAAGTCGATAAAAACAAAGTCGATAAAAACAAAGTCGATTAAAACAAAGTCGATAAAAACAAAGTCGATAAAACAAATTCGATAAAACAAAGTCGATAAAACAAAGTCGATAAAAACAAAGTCGATAAAACAAAGACGATAAAACAAAGTCGATACAACAAAGTCGATACAACAAAGTCGATAAAAACAAATTCGATAAAACAAAGTCGATAAAACAAAGGCGATAAAACAAAGTCGATAAAAACAAAGTCGATACAACAAAGTCGATACAACAAAGTCGATAAAACAAAGTCGATAAAAACAAAGTCGATAAAACAAAGTCGATAAAAACAAAGTCGATAAAGTAAAGTCGATAAAACAAAGTCGATAAAACAAAGTCGATAAAACAAAGTCGATAAAAACAAAGTCGATAAAACAAAGTCGATAAAACAAAGTCGATAAAACAAAGTCGATAAAACAAAGTCGATACAACAAAGTCGATACAACAAAGTCGATACAACAAAGTCGATAAAACAAAGTCGATAAAACAAAGTAGATAAAAACAAAGTCGATAAAAACAAAGTCGATAAAAACAAATTCGATAAAACAAAGTCGATCAAACAAAGTCGATAAAACAAATTCGATAAAACAAAGTCGATAAAACAAAGTCGATAAAACAAAGTCAATAAAAACAAAGTCGATAAAACAAAGTCGATAAAACAAAGTCGATAAAACAAAGTCGATAAAAACAAAGACGATAAAAACAAAGTCGATAAAACAAAGTCGATAAAACAAAGGCGATAAAACAAAGACGACAAAACAAAGTCGATAAAAACAAAGTCGATACAACAAAGTCGATACAACAAAGTCGATAAAACAAAGTTGATAAAAACAAAGTCGATAAAACAAAGTCGATACAACAAAGTCGATACAACAAAGTCGATACAACAAAGTCGATAAAAACAAAGTCAATAAAACAAAGTCGATAAAACAAAGTCGATACAACAAAGTCGATACAACAAAGTCGATAAAAACAAAGTCGATAAAACAAAGTCGATAAAACAAAGTCGATAAAAACAAAGTCGATAAAAACAAAGTCGATAAAAACAAAGTCGATAAAAACAAAGTCGATAAAAACAAAGTCGATAAAACAAAGTCGATAAAACAAAGTCGATAAAACAATGTCGATAAAACAATGTCGATAAAACAAAGTTGATACAACAAAGTCGATACAACAAAGTCGATACAACAAAGTCGATACAACAAAGTCGATAAAACAAAGTCGATACAACAAAGTCGATACAACAAAGTCGATAAAAACAAAGTCGATAAATAAAGTCGATACAACAAAGTCGATACAACAAAGTCGATACAAACAAAGTCGATAAAACAAAGTCGATAAAACAAAGTAGATAAAAACAAAGTCGATAAAAACAAATTCGATAAAACAAAGTCGATAAAACAAAGTACATAAAAACAAAGTCGATAAAACAAAGTCGATAAAACAATGTCGATAAAACAAAGTTGATACAACAAAGTCGATACAACAAAGTCGATAAAACAAAGTCGATAAAAACAAAGACGATAAGAACAAAGCCGATAAAAACAAAGTCGATAAAAACAAAGTCGATAAAGTAAAGTCGATAAACAAAGTCGATAAAACAAAGTCGATAAACAAAGTCGATAAACAAAGTCGATAAAACAAAGTCGATAAAACAAAGTCGATAAAACAAAGTCGATAAAAACAAAGTCGATAAAACAAAGTCGATACAACAAAGTCGATAAAACAAAGTCGATAAAACAAAGACGACAAAACAAAGTCGATAAAAACAAAGTCGATACAACAAAGTCGATACAACAAAGTCGATAAAACAAAGTTGATAAAAACAAAGTCGATAAAACAAAGTCGATACAACAAAGTCGATACAACAAAGTCGATACAACAAAGTCGATAAAAACAAAGTCAATAAAACAAAGTCGATAAAACAAAGTCGATACAACAAAGTCGATACAACAAAGTCGATAAAAACAAAGTCGATAAAACAAAGTCGATAAAACAAAGTCGATAAAAACAAAGTCGATAAAAACAAAGTCGATAAAAACAAAGTCGATAAAACAAAGTCGATAAAACAAAGTCGATAAAACAAAGTCGATAAAACAATGTCGATAAAACAATGTCGATAAAACAAAGTTGATACAACAAAGTCGATACAACAAAGTCGATACAACAAAGTCGATACAACAAAGTCGATAAAACAAAGTCGATACAACAAAGTCGATACAACAAAGTCGATAAAAACAAAGTCGATAAATAAAGTCGATACAACAAAGTCGATACAACAAAGTCGATACAAACAAAGTCGATAAAACAAAGTCGATAAAACAAAGTAGATAAAAACAAAGTCGATAAAAAACAAAGACGATAAAAACAAAGTCGATAAAAACAAATTCGATAAAACAAAGTCGATAAAACAAAGTACATAAAAACAAAGTCGATAAAACAAAGTCGATAAAACAATGTCGATAAAACAAAGTTGATACAACAAAGTCGATACAACAAAGTCGATAAAACAAAGTCGATAAAAACAAAGACGATAAGAACAAAGCCGATAAAAACAAAGTCGATAAAAACAAAGCCGATAAAAACAAAGTCGATAAAAACATAGTCGATAAAACAAAGTCGATAAAACAAAGTAGATAAAAACAAAGTCGATAAAAACAAAGTCGATAAAAACAAAGTCGATAAAACAAAGTCGATAAAACAAAGTCGATAAAACAAAGGCGATAAAACAAAGTCGATAAAACAAAGTCGATAAAAACAAAGTCGATAAAAACAAAGTCGATAAAACAAAGTCGATAAAACAAAGTCGATAAAACAAAGTCGATAAAACAATGTCGATAAAACAATGTCGATAAAACAAAGTTGATAAAACAAAGTCGATAAAACAAAGTCGATAAAACAATGTCGATAAAACAATGTCGATAAAACAAAGTTGATACAACAAAGTCGATACAACAAAGTCGATAAAACAATGTCGATTAAACAATGTCGATAAAACAAAGTTGATACAACAAAGTCGATACAACAAAGTCGATACAACAAAGTCGATACAACAAAGTCGATAAAACAAAGTCGATAAAACAAAGTAGATAAAAACAAAGTCGATAAAAACAAAGTCGATAAAAACAAATTCGATAAAACAATGTCGATAAAACAATGTCGATAAAACAAAGTTGATAAAACAAAGTCGATAAAACAAAGTCGATAAAACAATGTCGATAAAACAATGTCGATAAAACAAAGTTGATACAACAAAGTCGATACAACAAAGTCGATAAAACAAAGTCGATAAAACAATGTCGATTAAACAATGTCGATAAAACAAAGTTGATACAACAAAGTCGATACAACAAAGTCGATACAACAAAGTCGATACAACAAAGTCGATAAAACAAAGTTGATACAACAAAGTCGATACAACAAAGTCGATAAAACAAAGTCGATAAAAACAAAGTAGATAAAAACAAAGTCGATAAAAAACAAAGACGATAAAAACAAAGTCGATAAAAACAAATTCGATAAAACAAAGTCGATAAAACAAAGTACATAAAAACAAAGTCGATAAAACAAAGTCGATAAAACAAAGTCGATACAACAAAGTCGATACAACAAAGTCGATAAAAACAAAGTCGATAAATAAAGTCGATACAACAAAGTCGATACAACAAAGTCGATACAAACAAAGTCGATAAAACAAAGTCGATAAAACAAAGTAGATAAAAACAAAGTCGATAAAAACAAATTCGATAAAACAAAGTCGATAAAACAAAGTACATAAAAACAAAGTCGATAAAACAAAGTCGATAAAACAATGTCGATAAAACAAAGTTGATACAACAAAGTCGATACAACAAAGTCGATAAAACAAAGTCGATAAAAACAAAGACGATAAGAACAAAGCCGATAAAAACAAAGTCGATAAAAACAAAGTCGATAAAGTAAAGTCGATAAACAAAGTCGATAAAACAAAGTCGATAAACAAAGTCGATAAACAAAGTCGATAAAACAAAGTCGATAAAACAAAGTCGATAAAACAAAGTCGATAAAAACAAAGTCGATAAAACAAAGTCGATACAACAAAGTCGATAAAACAAAGTCGATAAAACAAAGACGACAAAACAAAGTCGATAAAAACAAAGTCGATACAACAAAGTCGATACAACAAAGTCGATAAAACAAAGTTGATAAAAACAAAGTCGATAAAACAAAGTCGATACAACAAAGTCGATACAACAAAGTCGATACAACAAAGTCGATAAAAACAAAGTCAATAAAACAAAGTCGATAAAACAAAGTCGATACAACAAAGTCGATACAACAAAGTCGATAAAAACAAAGTCGATAAAACAAAGTCGATAAAACAAAGTCGATAAAAACAAAGTCGATAAAAACAAAGTCGATAAAACAAAGTCGATAAAACAAAGTCGATAAAAACAAAGTCGATAAAACAAAGTCGATAAAACAAAGTCGATAAAACAAAGTCGATAAAACAATGTCGATAAAACAATGTCGATAAAACAAAGTTGATAAAACAAAGTCGATAAAACAAAGTCGATAAAACAATGTCGATAAAACAATGTCGATAAAACAAAGTTGATACAACAAAGTCGATACAACAAAGTCGATAAAACAAAGTCGATAAAACAATGTCGATTAAACAATGTCGATAAAACAAAGTTGATACAACAAAGTCGATACAACAAAGTCGATACAACAAAGTCGATACAACAAAGTCGATAAAACAAAGTCGATACAACAAAGTCGATACAACAAAGTCGATAAAAACAAAGTCGATAAATAAAGTCGATACAACAAAGTCGATACAACAAAGTCGATACAAACAAAGTCGATAAAACAAAGTCGATAAAACAAAGTAGATAAAAACAAAGTCGATAAAAAGCAAAGACGATAAAAACAAAGTCGATAAAAACAAATTCGATAAAACAAAGTCGATAAAACAAAGAACATAAAAACAAAGTCGATAAAACAAAGTCGATAAAACAATGTCGATAAAACAAAGTTGATACAACAAAGTCGATACAACAAAGTCGATAAAACAAAGTCGATAAAAACAAAGTAGATAAAAACAAAGTCGATAAAAAACAAAGACGATAAAAACAAAGTCGATAAAAACAAATTCGATAAAACAAAGTCGATAAAACAAAGTACATAAAAACAAAGTCGATAAAACAAAGTCGATAAAACAATGTCGATAAAACAAAGTCGATACAACAAAGTCGATACAAACAAAGTCGATAAAACAAAGTCGATAAAACAAAGTAGATAAAAACAAAGTCGATAAAAAACAAAGACGATAAAAACAAAGTCGATAAAAACAAATTCGATAAAACAAAGTCGATAAAACAAAGTACATAAAAACAAAGTCGATAAAACAAAGTCGATAAAACAAAGTCGATAAAAACAAAGTCGATAAAACAAAGTCAATAAAACAAAGTCGATAAAAACAAAGTCGATACAACAAAGTCGACACAACAAAGTCGATAAAAACAAAGTCGATACAAACAAAGTCGATAAAACAAAGTCGATAAAGACAAAGTCGATAAAACAAAGTCGATAAAACAAAATCGATAACACAAAGTCGATAAAACAAAGTCGATAAAACAAAGTCGATAAAAACAAAGTCGATACAACAAAGTCGATACAACAATGTCGATAAAACAAAGTTGATACAACAAAGTCGATACAACAAAGTCGATAAAACAAAGTCGATAAAAACAAAGACGATAAAAACAAAGTCGATAAAAACAAAGTCGATAAAAACAAAGTCGATAAAAACAAAGTCGATAAAAACAAAGTCGATAAAACAAAGTCGATAAAACAAAGTCGATAAAACAAAGTCGATAAAACAAAGTCGATAAAAACAAAGACGATAAAACAAGTCGATAAAACAAAGTCGATAAAACAAAGTCGATACAACAAAGTCGATAAAAACAAAGTCGATAAAACAAAGTCGATAAAAACAAAGTCGATACAACAAAGTCGATACAACAAAGTCGATAAAACAAAGTCGATAAAAACAAAGACGATAAAAACAAAGCCGATAAAAACAAAGTCGATAAAACAAAGTCGATAAAAACAAAGTCGATACAACAAAGTCGATACAACAAAGTCGATAAAACAAAGTCGATAAAACAAAGTCGATAAAAACAAAGTCGATAAAAACAAAGTCGATAAAAACAAAGTCGATAAAACAAAGTCGATAAAAACAAAGTCGATAAAACAAAGTCGATAAAACAAAGTCGATTAAAACAAAGTCGATAAACACAAAGTCGATAAAATAAAGTCGATAAGCAAAGTAGATAAAAACAAAGTCGATAAAACAAAGTCGATAAAACAAAGTCAATAAAACAAAGTCGATAAAACAAAGTCAATAAAAACAAAGTCGATAAAACAAAGTCGATAAAACAAAGTCGATAAAAACAAAGTCGACAAAACAAAGTCGATAAAAACAAAGTCGATAAAACAAAGTCGATAAAACAAAGTCGATAAAAACAAAGTCGATAAAACAAAGTCGATTAAAACAAAGTCGATAAAAACAAATTCGATAAAACAAAGTCGATAAAACAAAGTACATAAAAACAAAGTCGATAAAACAAAGTCGATAAAAACAAAGACGATAAAAACAAAGTCGATAAAACAAAGTCGATAAAAACAAAGACGATAACAACAAAGTGGATAAAACAAAGTCGATAAAACAAAGTCGATAAATAAAGTCGATACAACAAAGTCGATACAACAAAGTCGATACAAACAAAGTCGATAAAACAAAGTCGATAAAACAAAGACGACAAAACAAAGTCGATAAAAACAAAGTCGATACAACAAAGTCGATACAACAAAGTCGATAAAACAATGTCGATAAAACAATGTCGATAAAACAAAGTTGATAAAACAAAGTCGATAAAACAAAGTCGATAAAACAATGTCGATAAAACAATGTCGATAAAACAAAGTTGATACAACAAAGTCGATACAACAAAGTCGATAAAACAAAGTCGATAAAACAATGTCGATTAAACAATGTCGATAAAACAAAGTTGATACAACAAAGTCGATACAACAAAGTCGATACAACAAAGTCGATACAACAAAGTCGATAAAACAAAGTCGATACAACAAAGTCGATACAACAAAGTCGATAAAAACAAAGTCGATAAATAAAGTCGATACAACAAAGTCGATACAACAAAGTCGATACAAACAAAGTCGATAAAACAAAGTCGATAAAACAAAGTAGATAAAAACAAAGTCGATAAAAAACAAAGACGATAAAAACAAAGTCGATAAAAACAAATTCGATAAAACAAAGTCGATAAAACAAAGAACATAAAAACAAAGTCGATAAAACAAAGTCGATAAAACAATGTCGATAAAACAAAGTTGATACAACAAAGTCGATACAACAAAGTCGATAAAACAAAGTCGATAAAAACAAAGTAGATAAAAACAAAGTCGATAAAAAACAAAGACGATAAAAACAAAGTCGATAAAAACAAATTCGATAAAACAAAGTCGATAAAACAAAGTACATAAAAACAAAGTCGATAAAACAAAGTCGATAAAACAATGTCGATAAAACAAAGTCGATACAACAAAGTCGATGCAAACAAAGTCGATAAAACAAAGTCGATAAAACAAAGTAGATAAAAACAAAGTCGATAAAAAACAAAGACGATAAAAACAAAGTCGATAAAAACAAATTCGATAAAACAAAGTCGATAAAACAAAGTACATAAAAACAAAGTCGATAAAACAAAGTCGATAAAACAAAGTCGATAAAAACAAAGTCGATAAAACAAAGTCAATAAAACAAAGTCGATAAAAACAAAGTCGATACAACAAAGTCGACACAACAAAGTCGATAAAAACAAAGTCGATACAAACAAAGTCGATAAAACAAAGTCGATAAAGACAAAGTCGATAAAACAAAGTCGATAAAACAAAATCGATAACACAAAGTCGATAAAACAAAGTCGATAAAACAAAGTCGATAAAAACAAAGTCGATACAACAAAGTCGATACAACAATGTCGATAAAACAAAGTTGATACAACAAAGTCGATACAACAAAGTCGATACAACAAAGTCGATACAACAATGTCGATAAAACAAAGTTGATACAACAAAGTCGATACAACAAAGTCGATAAAACAAAGTCGATAAAAACAAAGACGATAAAAACAAAGTCGATAAAAACAAAGTCGATAAAAACAAAGACGATAACAACAAAGTGGATAAAACAAAGTCGATAAAACAAAGTCGATAAAAACAAAGACGATAAAACAAGTCGATAAAACAAAGTCGATAAAACAAAGTCGATACAACAAAGTCGATAAAAACAAAGTCGATAAAACAAAGTCGATAAAAACAAAGTCGATACAACAAAGTCGATACAACAAAGTCGATAAAACAAAGTCGATAAAAACAAAGACGATAAAAACAAAGCCGATAAAAACAAAGTCGATAAAACAAAGTCGATAAAAACAAAGTCGATACAACAAAGTCGATACAACAAAGTCGATAAAACAAAGTCGATAAAACAAAGTCGATAAAAACAAAGTCGATAAAAACAAAGTCGATAAAAACAAAGTCGATAAAACAAAGTCGATAAAAACAAAGTCGATAAAACAAAGTCGATAAAACAAAGTCGATTAAAACAAAGTCGATAAACACAAAGTCGATAAAATAAAGTCGATAAGCAAAGTAGATAAAAACAAAGTCGATAAAACAAAGTCGATAAAACAAAGTCAATAAAACAAAGTCGATAAAACAAAGTCAATAAAAACAAAGTCGATAAAACAAAGTCGATAAAACAAAGTCGATAAAACAAAGTCGATAAAAACAAAGTCGACAAAACAAAGTCGATAAAAACAAAGTCGATAAAACAAAGTCGATAAAACAAAGTCGATAAAAACAAAGTCGATAAAACAAAGTCGATTAAAACAAAGTCGATAAAAACAAATTCGATAAAACAAAGTCGATAAAACAAAGTACATAAAAACAAAGTCGATAAAACAAAGTCGATAAAAACAAAGACGATAAAAACAAAGTCGATAAAACAAAGTCGATAAAAACAAAGACGATAACAACAAAGTGGATAAAACAAAGTCGATAAAACAAAGTCGATAAATAAAGTCGATACAACAAAGTCGATACAACAAAGTCGATACAAACAAAGTCGATAAAACAAAGTCGATAAAACAAAGACGACAAAACAAAGTCGATAAAAACAAAGTCGATACAACAAAGTCGATACAACAAAGTCGATAAAACAAAGTTGATAAAAACAAAGTCGATAAAACAAAGTCGATACAACAAAGTCGATACAACAAAGTCGACACAACAAAGTCGATAAAAACAAAGTCAATAAAACAAAGTCGATAAAACAAAGTCGATACAACAAAGTCGATACAACAAAGTCGATAAAAACAAAGTCGATAAAACAAAGTCGATAAAACAAAGTCGATAAAAACAAAGTCGATAAAAACAAAGTCGATAAAAACAAAGTCGATAAAACAAAGTCGATAAAACAAAGTCGATAAAACAAAGTCGATAAAACAATGTCGATAAAACAATGTCGATAAAACAAAGTTGATACAACAAAGTCGATACAACAAAGTCGATACAACAAAGTCGATACAACAAAGTCGATAAAACAAAGTCGATACAACAAAGTCGATACAACAAAGTCGATAAAAACAAAGTCGATAAATAAAGTCGATACAACAAAGTCGATACAACAAAGTCGATACAAACAAAGTCGATAAAACAAAGTCGATAAAACAAAGTAGATAAAAACAAAGTCGATAAAAAACAAAGACGATAAAAACAAAGTCGATAAAAACAAATTCGATAAAACAAAGTCGATAAAACAAAGTACATAAAAACAAAGTCGATAAAACAAAGTCGATAAAACAATGTCGATAAAACAAAGTTGATACAACAAAGTCGATACAACAAAGTCGATAAAACAAAGTCGATAAAAACAAAGACGATAAGAACAAAGCCGATAAAAACAAAGTCGATAAAAACAAAGCCGATAAAAACAAAGTCGATAAAAACATAGTCGATAAAACAAAGTCGATAAAACAAAGTAGATAAAAACAAATTCGATAAAAACAAAGTCGATAAAAACAAAGTCGATAAAACAAAGTCGATAAAACAAAGTCGATAAAACAAAGGCGATAAAACAAAGTCGATAAAACAAAGTCGATAAAACAAAGTCGATACAACAAAGTCGATAAAAACAAAGACGATAAAACAAAGTCGATAAAAACAAAGACGATAAGAACAAAGCCTTGAACAAGTACTTTGTTTTATCGACTTTGTTTTATCGAATTGGTTTTTATCGACTTTGTTTTTATCGTCTTTGTTTTTATCGACTTTGTTTTTATCTACTTTGTTTTATCGACTTTGTTTTTATCGACTTTGTTGTATCGACTTTGTATTATCGACTTTGTTTTATCGACTTTGTTTTATCGAATTGGTTTTTATCGACTTTGTTTTTATCGTCTTTGTTTTTAAAAACAAAGTCGATAAAACAAATTCGATAAAACAATGTCGATAAAACAAAGTTGATACAACAAAGTCGATACAACAAAGTCGATAAAACAAAGTCGATAAAAACAAAGACGATAAAAACAAAGCCGATAAAAACAAAGTCGATACAAAAAAGTCGATAAAAACAAAGACGATAAAAACAAAGTCGATAAAAACAAATTCGATAAAACAAAGTCGATGAAACAAAGTCGATAAAACAAAGACGATAAAAACAAAGTCGATAAAAACATAGTCGATAAAACAAAGTCGATAAAACAAAGTAGATAAAAACAAAGTCGATAAAAACAAAGTCGATAAAAACAAAGTCGATAAAACAAAGTCGATAAAACAAAGTCGATAAAACAAAGTCGATACAACAAAGTCGATAAAAACAAAGACGATAAAAACAAAGTCGATAAAAACAAATTCGATAAAACAAAGTCGATGAAACAAAGTCGATAAAACAAAGACGATAAAAACAAAGTCGATAAAACAAAGTCGATAAAACAAAGTCGATAAAACAAAGTCGATAAAAACAAAGTCGATAAAACAAAGTCAATAAAACAAAGTCGATAAAAACAAAGTCGATACAACAAAGTCGACACAACAAAGTCGATAAAAACAAAGTCGATACAAACAAAGTCGATAAAACAAAGTCGATAAAGACAAAGTCGATAAAACAAAGTCGATAAAACAAAATCGATAACACAAAGTCGATAAAACAAAGTCGATAAAACAAAGTCGATAAAAACAAAGTCGATACAATAAAGTCGATACAACAATGTCGATAAAACAAAGTTGATACAACAAAGTCGATACAACAAAGTCGATAAAACAAAGTCGATAAAAACAATGACGATAAAAACAAAGTCGATAAAACAAAGTCGATAAAACAAAGTCGATAAAACAAAGTCGATAAAACAAAGTCGATAAAACAAAGTCGATACAACAAAGTCGATAAAAACAAAGTCGATAAAACAAAGTCGATAAAAACAAAGTCGATACAACAAAGTCGATACAACAAAGTCGATAAAACAAAGTCGATAAAACAAAGTCGATAAAAACAAAGACGATAAAACAAGTCGATAAAACAAAGTCGATAAAACAAAGTCGATACAACAAAGTCGATAAAAACAAAGTCGATAAAACAAAGTCGATAAAAACAAAGTCGATACAACAAAGTCGATACAACAAAGTCGATAAAACAAAGTCGATAAAACAAAGTCGATAATAACAAAGTCGATAAAAACAAAGTCGATAAAAACAAAGTCGATAAAACAAAGTCGATAAAAACAAAGTCGATAAAACAAAGTCGATAAAACAAAGTCGATTAAAACAAAGTCGATAAAAACAAAGTCGATAAAAACAAAGTCGATAAAACAAAGTCGATAAAACAAAGTCGATAAAACAAAGTCGATAAAACAAAGTCGATAAAAGCAAAGTCGATAAAAACAAAGTCGATAAAATAAAGTCGATAAGCAAAGTAGATAAAACAAAGTCGATAAAACAAAGTCAATAAAACAAAGTCGATAAAACAAAGTCAATAAAAACAAAGTCGATAAAACAAAGTCGATAAAACAAAGTCGATAAAACAAAGTCGATAAAACAAAGTCGATAAAAACAAAGTCGACAAAACAAAGTCGATAAAAACAAAGTCGATAAAACAAAGTCGATAAAACAAAGTCGATAAAAACAAAGTCGATAAAACAAAGTCGATAAAACAAAGGCGATAAAACAAAGTCGATAAAACAAAGTCGATAAAACAAAGTCGATACAACAAAGTCGATAAAAACAAAGACGATAAAACAAAGTCGATAAAAACAAAGACGATAAGAACAAAGCCTTGAACAAGTACTTTGTTTTATCGACTTTGTTTTATCGAATTGGTTTTTATCGACTTTGTTTTTATCGTCTTTGTTTTTATCGACTTTGTTTTTATCTACTTTGTTTTATCGACTTTGTTTTTATCGACTTTGTTGTATCGACTTTGTATTATCGACTTTGTTTTATCGACTTTGTTTTATCGAATTGGTTTTTATCGACTTTGTTTTTATCGTCTTTGTTTTTAAAAACAAAGTCGATAAAACAAATTCGATAAAACAATGTCGATAAAACAAAGTTGATACAACAAAGTCGATACAACAAAGTCGATAAAACAAAGTCGATAAAAACAAAGACGATAAAAACAAAGCCGATAAAAACAAAGTCGATACAAAAAAGTCGATAAAAACAAAGACGATAAAAACAAAGTCGATAAAAACAAATTCGATAAAACAAAGTCGATGAAACAAAGTCGATAAAACAAAGACGATAAAAACAAAGTCGATAAAAACATAGTCGATAAAACAAAGTCGATAAAACAAAGTAGATAAAAACAAAGTCGATAAAAACAAAGTCGATAAAAACAAAGTCGATAAAACAAAGTCGATAAAACAAAGTCGATAAAACAAAGTCGATACAACAAAGTCGATAAAAACAAAGACGATAAAAACAAAGTCGATAAAAACAAATTCGATAAAACAAAGTCGATGAAACAAAGTCGATAAAACAAAGACGATAAAAACAAAGTCGATAAAACAAAGTCGATAAAACAAAGTCGATAAAACAAAGTCGATAAAAACAAAGTCGATAAAACAAAGTCAATAAAACAAAGTCGATAAAAACAAAGTCGATACAACAAAGTCGACACAACAAAGTCGATAAAAACAAAGTCGATACAAACAAAGTCGATAAAACAAAGTCGATAAAGACAAAGTCGATAAAACAAAGTCGATAAAACAAAATCGATAACACAAAGTCGATAAAACAAAGTCGATAAAACAAAGTCGATAAAAACAAAGTCGATACAATAAAGTCGATACAACAATGTCGATAAAACAAAGTTGATACAACAAAGTCGATACAACAAAGTCGATAAAACAAAGTCGATAAAAACAATGACGATAAAAACAAAGTCGATAAAACAAAGTCGATAAAACAAAGTCGATAAAACAAAGTCGATAAAACAAAGTCGATAAAACAAAGTCGATACAACAAAGTCGATAAAAACAAAGTCGATAAAACAAAGTCGATAAAAACAAAGTCGATACAACAAAGTCGATACAACAAAGTCGATAAAACAAAGTCGATAAAACAAAGTCGATAAAAACAAAGACGATAAAACAAGTCGATAAAACAAAGTCGATAAAACAAAGTCGATACAACAAAGTCGATAAAAACAAAGTCGATAAAACAAAGTCGATAAAAACAAAGTCGATACAACAAAGTCGATACAACAAAGTCGATAAAACAAAGTCGATAAAACAAAGTCGATAATAACAAAGTCGATAAAAACAAAGTCGATAAAAACAAAGTCGATAAAACAAAGTCGATAAAAACAAAGTCGATAAAACAAAGTCGATAAAACAAAGTCGATTAAAACAAAGTCGATAAAAACAAAGTCGATAAAAACAAAGTCGATAAAACAAAGTCGATAAAACAAAGTCGATAAAACAAAGTCGATAAAACAAAGTCGATAAAAGCAAAGTCGATAAAAACAAAGTCGATAAAATAAAGTCGATAAGCAAAGTAGATAAAACAAAGTCGATAAAACAAAGTCAATAAAACAAAGTCGATAAAACAAAGTCAATAAAAACAAAGTCGATAAAACAAAGTCGATAAAACAAAGTCGATAAAACAAAGTCGATAAAACAAAGTCGATAAAAACAAAGTCGACAAAACAAAGTCGATAAAAACAAAGTCGATAAAACAAAGTCGATAAAACAAAGTCGATAAAAACAAAGTCGATAAAACAAAGTCGATTAAAACAAAGTCGATAAAAACAAATTCGATAAAACAAAGTCGATAAAACAAAGTACATAAAAACAAAGTCGATAAAACAAAGTCGATAAAAACAAAGACGATAAAAACAAAGTCGATAAAACAAAGTCGATAAAAACAAAGACGATAAAAACAAAGTGGATAAAACAAAGTCGATAAAACAAAGTCGATAAAACAAAGTCGATACAACAAAGTCGATACAACAAAGACGATACAACAAAGACGATAAAAACAAAGTCGATAAAAACAAAGTCGATAAAAACAAAGTCGATTAAAACAAAGTCGATAAAAACAAAGTCGATAAAACAAATTCGATAAAACAAAGTCGATAAAAACAAAGTCGATAAAACAAAGACGATAAAACAAAGTCGATACAACAAAGTCGATACAACAAAGTCGATAAAAACAAATTCGATAAAACAAAGTCGATAAAACAAAGGCGATAAAACAAAGACGACAAAACAAAGTCGATAAAAACAAAGTCGATACAACAAAGTCGATACAACAAAGTCGATAAAACAAAGTCGATAAAAACAAAGTCGATAAAACAAAGTCGATAAAAACAAAGTCGATAAAGTAAAGTCGATAAACAAAGTCGATAAAACAAAGTCGATAAACAAAGTCGATAAACAAAGTCGATAAAACAAAGTCGATAAAACAAAGTCGATAAAACAAAGTCGATAAAAACAAAGTCGATAAAAACAAAGTCGATAAAACAATGTCGATAAAACAAAGTTGATACAACAAAGTCGATACAACAAAGTCGATAAAACAAAGTCGATAAAAACAAAGACGATAAGAACAAAGCCGATAAAAACAAAGTCGATAAAAACAAAGCCGATAAAAACAAAGTCGATAAAAACATAGTCGATAAAACAAAGTCGATAAAACAAAGTAGATAAAAACAAAGTCGATAAAAACAAAGTCGATAAAAACAAAGTCGATAAAACAAAGTCGATAAAACAAAGTCGATAAAACAAAGGCGATAAAACAAAGTCGATAAAACAAAGTCGATAAAACAAAGTCGATACAACAAAGTCGATAAAAACAAAGACGATAAAACAAAGTCGATAAAAACAAAGACGATAAGAACAAAGCCTTGAACAAGTACTTTGTTTTATCGACTTTGTTTTATCGAATTGGTTTTTATCGACTTTGTTTTTATCGTCTTTGTTTTTATCGACTTTGTTTTTATCTACTTTGTTTTATCGACTTTGTTTTTATCGACTTTGTTGTATCGACTTTGTATTATCGACTTTGTTTTATCGACTTTGTTTTATCGAATTGGTTTTTATCGACTTTGTTTTTATCGTCTTTGTTTTTAAAAACAAAGTCGATAAAACAAAGTCGATAAAACAATGTCGATAAAACAAAGTTGATACAACAAAGTCGATACAACAAAGTCGATAAAACAAAGTCGATAAAAACAAAGACGATAAAAACAAAGCCGATAAAAACAAAGTCGATACAACAAAGTCGATAAAAACAAAGACGATAAAAACAAAGTCGATAAAAACAAATTCGATAAAACAAAGTCGATGAAACAAAGTCGATAAAACAAAGACGATAAAAACAAAGTCGATAAAAACATAGTCGATAAAACAAAGTCGATAAAACAAAGTAGATAAAAACAAAGTCGATAAAAACAAAGTCGATAAAAACAAAGTCGATAAAACAAAGTCGATAAAACAAAGTCGATAAAACAAAGTCGATACAACAAAGTCGATAAAAACAAAGACGATAAAAACAAAGTCGATAAAAACAAATTCGATAAAACAAAGTCGATGAAACAAAGTCGATAAAACAAAGACGATAAAAACAAAGTCGATAAAACAAAGTCGATAAAACAAAGTCGATAAAACAAAGTCGATAAAAACAAAGTCGATAAAACAAAGTCAATAAAACAAAGTCGATAAAAACAAAGTCGATACAACAAAGTCGACACAACAAAGTCGATAAAAACAAAGTCGATACAAACAAAGTCGATAAAACAAAGTCGATAAAGACAAAGTCGATAAAACAAAGTCGATAAAACAAAATCGATAACACAAAGTCGATAAAACAAAGTCGATAAAACAAAGTCGATAAAAACAAAGTCGATACAACAAAGTCGATACAACAATGTCGATAAAACAAAGTCGATACAACAAAGTCGATACAACAAAGTCGATAAAAACAAAGTCGATAAATAAAGTCGATACAACAAAGTCGATACAACAAAGTCGATACAAACAAAGTCGATAAAACAAAGTCGATAAAACAAAGTAGATAAAAACAAAGTCGATAAAAAACAAAGACGATAAAAACAAAGTCGATAAAAACAGATTCGATAAAACAAAGTCGATAAAACAAAGGCGATAAAACAAAGACGACAAAACAAAGTCGATAAAAACAAAGTCGATACAACAAAGTCGATACAACAAAGTCGATAAAACAAAGTCGATAAAAACAAAGTCGATAAAACAAAGTCGATAAAAACAAAGTCGATAAAGTAAAGTCGATAAACAAAGTCGATAAAACAAAGTCGATAAACAAAGTCGATAAACAAAGTCGATAAAACAAAGTCGATAAAACAAAGTCGATAAAACAAAGTCGATAAAAACAAAGTCGATAAAACAAAGTCGATAAAACAAAGTCGATAAAACAAAGTCGATAAAACAAAGTCGATACAACAAAGTCGATACAACAAAGTCGATACAACAAAGTCGATAAAACAAAGTCGATAAAACAAAGTAGATAAAAACAAAGTCGATAAAAACAAAGTCGATAAAAACAAATTCGATAAAACAAATTCGATAAAACAAAGTCGATCAAACAAAGTCGATAAAACAAATTCGATAAAACAAAGTCGATAAAACAAAGTCGATAAAACAAAGTCAATAAAAACAAAGTCGATAAAACAAAGTCGATAAAACAAAGTCGATAAAAGAAAGTCGATAAAAACAAAGACGATAAAAACAAAGTCGATAAAACAAAGTCGATAAAACAAAGGCGATAAAACAAAGACGACAAAACAAAGTCGATAAAAACAAAGTCGATACAACAAAGTCGATACAACAAAGTCGATAAAACAAAGTTGATAAAAACAAAGTCGATAAAACAAAGTCGATAAAAACAAAGTCGATACAACAAAGTCGATACAACAAAGTCGATAAAACAAAGTCGATAAAACAAAGTCGATAAAAACAAAGTCGATAAAAACAAAGTCGATAAAAACAAAGTCGATAAAACAAAGTCGATAAAAACAAAGTCGATAAAACAAAGTCGATAAAACAAAGTCGATTAAAACAAAGTCGATAAAAACAAAGTCGATAAAAACAAAGTCGATAAAACAAAGTCGATAAAACAAAGTCGATAAAACAAAGTCGATAAAACAAAGTCGATAAAAGCAAAGTCGATAAAAACAAAGTCGATAAAATAAAGTCGATAAGCAAAGTAGATAAAACAAAGTCGATAAAACAAAGTCAATAAAACAAAGTCGATAAAACAAAGTCAATAAAAACAAAGTCGATAAAACAAAGTCGATAAAACAAAGTCGATAAAACAAAGTCGATAAAACAAAGTCGATAAAAACAAAGTCGACAAAACAAAGTCGATAAAAACAAAGTCGATAAAACAAAGTCGATAAAACAAAGTCGATAAAAACAAAGTCGATAAAACAAAGTCGATTAAAACAAAGTCGATAAAAACAAATTCGATAAAACAAAGTCGATAAAACAAAGTACATAAAAACAAAGTCGATAAAACAAAGTCGATAAAAACAAAGACGATAAAAACAAAGTCGATAAAACAAAGTCGATAAAAACAAAGACGATAAAAACAAAGTGGATAAAACAAAGTCGATAAAACAAAGTCGATAAAACAAAGTCGATACAACAAAGTCGATACAACAAAGACGATACAACAAAGACGATAAAAACAAAGTCGATAAAAACAAAGTCGATAAAAACAAAGTCGATTAAAACAAAGTCGATAAAACAAAGTCAATAAAAACAAAGTCGATAAAACAAAGTCGATAAAACAAAGTCGATAAAAGAAAGTCGATAAAAACAAAGACGATAAAAACAAAGTCGATAAAACAAAGTCGATAAAACAAAGTCGATAAAACAAAGTCGATAAAAACAAAGTCGATAAAACAAAGTCGATAAAACAAAGTCGATTAAAACAAAGTCGATAAACACAAAGTCGATAAAATAAAGTCGATAAGCAAAGTAGATAAAAACAAAGTCGATAAAACAAAGTCGATAAAACAAAGTCAATAAAACAAAGTCGATAAAACAAAGTCAATAAAAACAAAGTCGATAAAACAAAGTCGATAAAACAAAGTCGATAAAAACAAAGTCGACAAAACAAAGTCGATAAAAACAAAGTCGATAAAACAAAGTCGATAAAACAAAGTCGATAAAAACAAAGTCGATAAAACAAAGTCGATTAAAACAAAGTCGATAAAAACAAATTCGATAAAACAAAGTCGATAAAACAAAGTACATAAAAACAAAGTCGATAAAACAAAGTCGATAAAAACAAAGACGATAAAAACAAAGTCGATAAAACAAAGTCGATAAAAACAAAGACGATAACAACAAAGTGGATAAAACAAAGTCGATAAAACAAAGTCGATAAATAAAGTCGATACAACAAAGTCGATACAACAAAGTCGATACAAACAAAGTCGATAAAACAAAGTCGATAAAACAAAGACGACAAAACAAAGTCGATAAAAACAAAGTCGATACAACAAAGTCGATACAACAAAGTCGATAAAACAATGTCGATAAAACAATGTCGATAAAACAAAGTTGATAAAACAAAGTCGATAAAACAAAGTCGATAAAACAATGTCGATAAAACAATGTCGATAAAACAAAGTTGATACAACAAAGTCGATACAACAAAGTCGATAAAACAAAGTCGATAAAACAATGTCGATTAAACAATGTCGATAAAACAAAGTTGATACAACAAAGTCGATACAACAAAGTCGATACAACAAAGTCGATACAACAAAGTCGATAAAACAAAGTCGATACAACAAAGTCGATACAACAAAGTCGATAAAAACAAAGTCGATAAATAAAGTCGATACAACAAAGTCGATACAACAAAGTCGATACAAACAAAGTCGATAAAACAAAGTCGATAAAACAAAGTAGATAAAAACAAAGTCGATAAAAAACAAAGACGATAAAAACAAAGTCGATAAAAACAAATTCGATAAAACAAAGTCGATAAAACAAAGAACATAAAAACAAAGTCGATAAAACAAAGTCGATAAAACAATGTCGATAAAACAAAGTTGATACAACAAAGTCGATACAACAAAGTCGATAAAACAAAGTCGATAAAAACAAAGTAGATAAAAACAAAGTCGATAAAAAACAAAGACGATAAAAACAAAGTCGATAAAAACAAATTCGATAAAACAAAGTCGATAAAACAAAGTACATAAAAACAAAGTCGATAAAACAAAGTCGATAAAACAATGTCGATAAAACAAAGTCGATACAACAAAGTCGATGCAAACAAAGTCGATAAAACAAAGTCGATAAAACAAAGTAGATAAAAACAAAGTCGATAAAAAACAAAGACGATAAAAACAAAGTCGATAAAAACAAATTCGATAAAACAAAGTCGATAAAACAAAGTACATAAAAACAAAGTCGATAAAACAAAGTCGATAAAACAAAGTCGATAAAAACAAAGTCGATAAAACAAAGTCAATAAAACAAAGTCGATAAAAACAAAGTCGATACAACAAAGTCGACACAACAAAGTCGATAAAAACAAAGTCGATACAAACAAAGTCGATAAAACAAAGTCGATAAAGACAAAGTCGATAAAACAAAGTCGATAAAACAAAATCGATAACACAAAGTCGATAAAACAAAGTCGATAAAACAAAGTCGATAAAAACAAAGTCGATACAACAAAGTCGATACAACAATGTCGATAAAACAAAGTTGATACAACAAAGTCGATACAACAAAGTCGATACAACAAAGTCGATACAACAATGTCGATAAAACAAAGTTGATACAACAAAGTCGATACAACAAAGTCGATAAAACAAAGTCGATAAAAACAAAGACGATAAAAACAAAGTCGATAAAAACAAAGTCGATAAAAACAAAGACGATAAAAACAAAGTCGATAAAAACAAAGTCGATAAAAACAAAGTCGATAAAAACAAAGACGATAAAACAAGTCGATAAAACAAAGTCGATAAAACAAAGTCGATACAACAAAGTCGATAAAAACAAAGTCGATAAAACAAAGTCGATAAAAACAAAGTCGATACAACAAAGTCGATACAACAAAGTCGATAAAACAAAGTCGATAAATACAAAGACGATAAAAACAAAGCCGATAAAAACAAAGTCGATAAAACAAAGTCGATAAAAACAAAGTCGATACAACAAAGTCGATACAACAAAGTCGATAAAACAAAGTCGATAAAACAAAGTCGATAAAAACAAAGTCGATAAAAACAAAGTCGATAAAAACAAAGTCGATAAAACAAAGTCGATAAAAACAAAGTCGATAAAACAAAGTCGATAAAACAAAGTCGATTAAAACAAAGTCGATAAACACAAAGTCGATAAAATAAAGTCGATAAGCAAAGTAGATAAAAACAAAGTCGATAAAACAAAGTCGATAAAACAAAGTCAATAAAACAAAGTCGATAAAACAAAGTCAATAAAAACAAAGTCGATAAAACAAAGTCGATAAAACAAAGTCGATAAAACAAAGTCGATAAAAACAAAGTCGACAAAACAAAGTCGATAAAAACAAAGTCGATAAAACAAAGTCGATAAAACAAAGTCGATAAAAACAAAGTCGATAAAACAAAGTCGATTAAAACAAAGTCGATAAAAACAAATTCGATAAAACAAAGTCGATAAAACAAAGTACATAAAAACAAAGTCGATAAAACAAAGTCGATAAAAACAAAGACGATAAAAACAAAGTCGATAAAACAAAGTCGATAAAAACAAAGACGATAACAACAAAGTGGATAAAACAAAGTCGATAAAACAAAGTCGATAAATAAAGTCGATACAACAAAGTCGATACAACAAAGTCGATACAAACAAAGTCGATAAAACAAAGTCGATAAAACAAAGACGACAAAACAAAGTCGATAAAAACAAAGTCGATACAACAAAGTCGATACAACAAAGTCGATAAAACAAAGTTGATAAAAACAAAGTCGATAAAACAAAGTCGATACAACAAAGTCGATACAACAAAGTCGACACAACAAAGTCGATAAAAACAAAGTCAATAAAACAAAGTCGATAAAACAAAGTCGATACAACAAAGTCGATACAACAAAGTCGATAAAAACAAAGTCGATAAAACAAAGTCGATAAAACAAAGTCGATAAAAACAAAGTCGATAAAAACAAAGTCGATAAAAACAAAGTCGATAAAACAAAGTCGATAAAACAAAGTCGATAAAACAAAGTCGATAAAACAATGTCGATAAAACAATGTCGATAAAACAAAGTTGATACAACAAAGTCGATACAACAAAGTCGATACAACAAAGTCGATACAACAAAGTCGATAAAACAAAGTCGATACAACAAAGTCGATACAACAAAGTCGATAAAAACAAAGTCGATAAATAAAGTCGATACAACAAAGTCGATACAACAAAGTCGATACAAACAAAGTCGATAAAACAAAGTCGATAAAACAAAGTAGATAAAAACAAAGTCGATAAAAAACAAAGACGATAAAAACAAAGTCGATAAAAACAAATTCGATAAAACAAAGTCGATAAAACAAAGTACATAAAAACAAAGTCGATAAAACAAAGTCGATAAAACAATGTCGATAAAACAAAGTTGATACAACAAAGTCGATACAACAAAGTCGATAAAACAAAGTCGATAAAAACAAAGACGATAAGAACAAAGCCGATAAAAACAAAGTCGATAAAAACAAAGCCGATAAAAACAAAGTCGATAAAAACATAGTCGATAAAACAAAGTCGATAAAACAAAGTAGATAAAAACAAATTCGATAAAAACAAAGTCGATAAAAACAAAGTCGATAAAACAAAGTCGATAAAACAAAGTCGATAAAACAAAGGCGATAAAACAAAGTCGATAAAACAAAGTCGATAAAACAAAGTCGATACAACAAAGTCGATAAAAACAAAGACGATAAAACAAAGTCGATAAAAACAAAGACGATAAGAACAAAGCCTTGAACAAGTACTTTGTTTTATCGACTTTGTTTTATCGAATTGGTTTTTATCGACTTTGTTTTTATCGTCTTTGTTTTTATCGACTTTGTTTTTATCTACTTTGTTTTATCGACTTTGTTTTTATCGACTTTGTTGTATCGACTTTGTATTATCGACTTTGTTTTATCGACTTTGTTTTATCGAATTGGTTTTTATCGACTTTGTTTTTATCGTCTTTGTTTTTAAAAACAAAGTCGATAAAACAAAGTCGATAAAACAATGTCGATAAAACAAAGTTGATACAACAAAGTCGATACAACAAAGTCGATAAAACAAAGTCGATAAAAACAAAGACGATAAAAACAAAGCCGATAAAAACAAAGTCGATACAAAAAAGTCGATAAAAACAAAGACGATAAAAACAAAGTCGATAAAAACAAATTCGATAAAACAAAGTCGATGAAACAAAGTCGATAAAACAAAGACGATAAAAACAAAGTCGATAAAAACATAGTCGATAAAACAAAGTCGATAAAACAAAGTAGATAAAAACAAAGTCGATAAAAACAAAGTCGATAAAAACAAAGTCGATAAAACAAAGTCGATAAAACAAAGTCGATAAAACAAAGTCGATACAACAAAGTCGATAAAAACAAAGACGATAAAAACAAAGTCGATAAAAACAAATTCGATAAAACAAAGTCGATGAAACAAAGTCGATAAAACAAAGACGATAAAAACAAAGTCGATAAAACAAAGTCGATAAAACAAAGTCGATAAAACAAAGTCGATAAAAACAAAGTCGATAAAACAAAGTCAATAAAACAAAGTCGATAAAAACAAAGTCGATACAACAAAGTCGACACAACAAAGTCGATAAAAACAAAGTCGATACAAACAAAGTCGATAAAACAAAGTCGATAAAGACAAAGTCGATAAAACAAAGTCGATAAAACAAAATCGATAACACAAAGTCGATAAAACAAAGTCGATAAAACAAAGTCGATAAAAACAAAGTCGATACAATAAAGTCGATACAACAATGTCGATAAAACAAAGTTGATACAACAAAGTCGATACAACAAAGTCGATAAAACAAAGTCGATAAAAACAATGACGATAAAAACAAAGTCGATAAAACAAAGTCGATAAAACAAAGTCGATAAAACAAAGTCGATAAAACAAAGTCGATAAAACAAAGTCGATACAACAAAGTCGATAAAAACAAAGTCGATAAAACAAAGTCGATAAAAACAAAGTCGATACAACAAAGTCGATACAACAAAGTCGATAAAACAAAGTCGATAAAACAAAGTCGATAAAAACAAAGACGATAAAACAAGTCGATAAAACAAAGTCGATAAAACAAAGTCGATACAACAAAGTCGATAAAAACAAAGTCGATAAAACAAAGTCGATAAAAACAAAGTCGATACAACAAAGTCGATACAACAAAGTCGATAAAACAAAGTCGATAAAACAAAGTCGATAATAACAAAGTCGATAAAAACAAAGTCGATAAAAACAAAGTCGATAAAACAAAGTCGATAAAAACAAAGTCGATAAAACAAAGTCGATAAAACAAAGTCGATTAAAACAAAGTCGATAAAAACAAAGTCGATAAAAACAAAGTCGATAAAACAAAGTCGATAAAACAAAGTCGATAAAACAAAGTCGATAAAACAAAGTCGATAAAAGCAAAGTCGATAAAAACAAAGTCGATAAAATAAAGTCGATAAGCAAAGTAGATAAAACAAAGTCGATAAAACAAAGTCAATAAAACAAAGTCGATAAAACAAAGTCAATAAAAACAAAGTCGATAAAACAAAGTCGATAAAACAAAGTCGATAAAACAAAGTCGATAAAACAAAGTCGATAAAACAAAGTCGATAAAAACAAAGTCGACAAAACAAAGTCGATAAAAACAAAGTCGATAAAAACAAAGTCGATAAAACAAAGTCGATAAAACAAAGTCGATAAAAACAAAGTCGATAAAACAAAGTCGATTAAAACAAAGTCGATAAAAACAAATTCGATAAAACAAAGTCGATAAAACAAAGTACATAAAAACAAAGTCGATAAAACAAAGTCGATAAAAACAAAGACGATAAAAACAAAGTCGATAAAACAAAGTCGATAAAAACAAAGACGATAAAAACAAAGTGGATAAAACAAAGTCGATAAAACAAAGTCGATAAAACAAAGTCGATACAACAAAGTCGATACAACAAAGACGATACAACAAAGACGATAAAAACAAAGTCGATAAAAACAAAGTCGATAAAAACAAAGTCGATTAAAACAAAGTCGATAAAAACAAAGTCGATAAAACAAATTCGATAAAACAAAGTCGATAAAAACAAAGTCGATAAAACAAAGACGATAAAACAAAGTCGATACAACAAAGTCGATACAACAAAGTCGATAAAAACAAATTCGATAAAACAAAGTCGATAAAACAAAGGCGATAAAACAAAGACGACAAAACAAAGTCGATAAAAACAAAGTCGATACAACAAAGTCGATACAACAAAGTCGATAAAACAAAGTCGATAAAAACAAAGTCGATAAAACAAAGTCGATAAAAACAAAGTCGATAAAGTAAAGTCGATAAACAAAGTCGATAAAACAAAGTCGATAAACAAAGTCGATAAACAAAGTCGATAAAACAAAGTCGATAAAACAAAGTCGATAAAACAAAGTCGATAAAAACAAAGTCGATAAAAACAAAGTCGATAAAACAATGTCGATAAAACAAAGTTGATACAACAAAGTCGATACAACAAAGTCGATAAAACAAAGTCGATAAAAACAAAGACGATAAGAACAAAGCCGATAAAAACAAAGTCGATAAAAACAAAGCCGATAAAAACAAAGTCGATAAAAACATAGTCGATAAAACAAAGTCGATAAAACAAAGTAGATAAAAACAAAGTCGATAAAAACAAAGTCGATAAAAACAAAGTCGATAAAACAAAGTCGATAAAACAAAGTCGATAAAACAAAGGCGATAAAACAAAGTCGATAAAACAAAGTCGATAAAACAAAGTCGATACAACAAAGTCGATAAAAACAAAGACGATAAAACAAAGTCGATAAAAACAAAGACGATAAGAACAAAGCCTTGAACAAGTACTTTGTTTTATCGACTTTGTTTTATCGAATTGGTTTTTATCGACTTTGTTTTTATCGTCTTTGTTTTTATCGACTTTGTTTTTATCTACTTTGTTTTATCGACTTTGTTTTTATCGACTTTGTTGTATCGACTTTGTATTATCGACTTTGTTTTATCGACTTTGTTTTATCGAATTGGTTTTTATCGACTTTGTTTTTATCGTCTTTGTTTTTAAAAACAAAGTCGATAAAACAAAGTCGATAAAACAATGTCGATAAAACAAAGTTGATACAACAAAGTCGATACAACAAAGTCGATAAAACAAAGTCGATAAAAACAAAGACGATAAAAACAAAGCCGATAAAAACAAAGTCGATACAACAAAGTCGATAAAAACAAAGACGATAAAAACAAAGTCGATAAAAACAAATTCGATAAAACAAAGTCGATGAAACAAAGTCGATAAAACAAAGACGATAAAAACAAAGTCGATAAAAACATAGTCGATAAAACAAAGTCGATAAAACAAAGTAGATAAAAACAAAGTCGATAAAAACAAAGTCGATAAAAACAAAGTCGATAAAACAAAGTCGATAAAACAAAGTCGATAAAACAAAGTCGATACAACAAAGTCGATAAAAACAAAGACGATAAAAACAAAGTCGATAAAAACAAATTCGATAAAACAAAGTCGATGAAACAAAGTCGATAAAACAAAGACGATAAAAACAAAGTCGATAAAACAAAGTCGATAAAACAAAGTCGATAAAACAAAGTCGATAAAAACAAAGTCGATAAAACAAAGTCAATAAAACAAAGTCGATAAAAACAAAGTCGATACAACAAAGTCGACACAACAAAGTCGATAAAAACAAAGTCGATACAAACAAAGTCGATAAAACAAAGTCGATAAAGACAAAGTCGATAAAACAAAGTCGATAAAACAAAATCGATAACACAAAGTCGATAAAACAAAGTCGATAAAACAAAGTCGATAAAAACAAAGTCGATACAACAAAGTCGATACAACAATGTCGATAAAACAAAGTCGATACAACAAAGTCGATACAACAAAGTCGATAAAAACAAAGTCGATAAATAAAGTCGATACAACAAAGTCGATACAACAAAGTCGATACAAACAAAGTCGATAAAACAAAGTCGATAAAACAAAGTAGATAAAAACAAAGTCGATAAAAAACAAAGACGATAAAAACAAAGTCGATAAAAACAAATTCGATAAAACAAAGTCGATAAAACAAAGAACATAAAAACAAAGTCGATAAAACAAAGTCGATAAAACAATGTCGATAAAACAAAGTACATAAAAACAAAGTCGATAAAACAAAGTCGATAAAACAAAGTCGATAAAAACAAAGTAGATAAAAACAAAGTCGATAAAAAACAAAGACGATAAAAACAAAGTCGATAAAAACAAATTCGATAAAACAAAGTCGATAAAACAAAGTACATAAAAACAAAGTCGATAAAACAAAGTCGATAAAACAATGTCGA
This sequence comes from Agrochola lychnidis, assembly GCA_963680765.1. Lineage (NCBI taxonomy): Eukaryota > Metazoa > Arthropoda > Insecta > Lepidoptera > Noctuidae > Agrochola > Agrochola lychnidis. Next base: position 13,007,345 of record OY796869.1, on the reverse strand, counting down.
TAAAACAAAGTCGATACAACAAAGTCGATACAAACAAAGTCGATAAAACAAAGTCGATAAAACAAAGTAGATAAAAACAAAGTCGATAAAAAACAAAGACGATAAAAACAAAGTCGATAAAAACAAATTCGATAAAACAAAGTCGATAAAACAAAGTACATAAAAACAAAGTCGATAAAACAAAGTCGATAAAACAAAGTCGATAAAAACAAAGTCGATAAAACAAAGTCAATAAAACAAAGTCGATAAAAACAAAGTCGATACAACAAAGTCGACACAACAAAGTCGATAAAAACAAAGTCGATACAAACAAAGTCGATAAAACAAAGTCGATAAAGACAAAGTCGATAAAACAAAGTCGATAAAACAAAATCGATAACACAAAGTCGATAAAACAAAGTCGATAAAACAAAGTCGATAAAAACAAAGTCGATACAACAAAGTCGATACAACAATGTCGATAAAACAAAGTTGATACAACAAAGTCGATACAACAAAGTCGATAAAACAAAGTCGATAAAAACAAAGTCGATAAAAACAAAGTCGATAAAACAAAGTCGATAAAACAAAGTCGATAAAACAAAGTCGATAAAACAATGTCGATAAAACAATGTCGATAAAACAAAGTTGATACAACAAAGTCGATACAACAAAGTCGATACAACAAAGTCGATACAACAAAGTCGATACAACAAAGTCGATAAAACAAAGTCGATACAACAAAGTCGATACAACAAAGTCGATAAAAACAAAGTCGATAAATAAAGTCGATACAACAAAGTCGATACAACAAAGTCGATACAAACAAAGTCGATAAAACAAAGTCGATAAAACAAAGTAGATAAAAACAAAGTCGATAAAAAACAAAGACGATAAAAACAAAGTCGATAAAAACAAATTCGATAAAACAAAGTCGATAAAACAAAGTACATAAAAACAAAGTCGATAAAACAAAGTCGATAAAACAATGTCGATAAAACAAAGTTGATACAACAAAGTCGATACAACAAAGTCGATAAAACAAAGTCGATAAAAACAAAGACGATAAGAACAAAGCCGATAAAAACAAAGTCGATAAAAACAAAGCCGATAAAAACAAAGTCGATAAAAACATAGTCGATAAAACAAAGTCGATAAAACAAAGTCGATAAAAACAAAGTCGATAAAAACAAAGTCGATAAAAACAAAGTCGATAAAACAAAGTCGATAAAACAAAGTCGATAAAACAAAGGCGATAAAACAAAGTCGATAAAACAAAGTCGATAAAACAAAGTCGATACAACAAAGTCGATAAAAACAAAGACGATAAAACAAAGTCGATAAAAACAAAGACGATAAGAACAAAGCCTTGAACAAGTACTTTGTTTTATCGACTTTGTTTTATCGAATTGGTTTTTATCGACTTTGTTTTTATCGTCTTTGTTTTTATCGACTTTGTTTTTATCTACTTTGTTTTATCGACTTTGTTTTTATCGACTTTGTTGTATCGACTTTGTATTATCGACTTTGTTTTATCGACTTTGTTTTATCGAATTGGTTTTTATCGACTTTGTTTTTATCGTCTTTGTTTTTAAAAACAAAGTCGATAAAACAAAGTCGATAAAACAATGTCGATAAAACAAAGTTGATACAACAAAGTCGATACAACAAAGTCGATAAAACAAAGTCGATAAAAACAAAGACGATAAAAACAAAGCCGATAAAAACAAAGTCGATACAACAAAGTCGATAAAAACAAAGACGATAAAAACAAAGTCGATAAAAACAAATTCGATAAAACAAAGTCGATGAAACAAAGTCGATAAAACAAAGACGATAAAAACAAAGTCGATAAAAACATAGTCGATAAAACAAAGTCGATAAAACAAAGTAGATAAAAACAAAGTCGATAAAAACAAAGTCGATAAAAACAAAGTCGATAAAACAAAGTCGATAAAACAAAGTCGATAAAACAAAGTCGATACAACAAAGTCGATAAAAACAAAGACGATAAAAACAAAGTCGATAAAAACAAATTCGATAAAACAAAGTCGATGAAACAAAGTCGATAAAACAAAGACGATAAAAACAAAGTCGATAAAACAAAGTCGATAAAACAAAGTCGATAAAACAAAGTCGATAAAAACAAAGTCGATAAAACAAAGTCAATAAAACAAAGTCGATAAAAACAAAGTCGATACAACAAAGTCGACACAACAAAGTCGATAAAAACAAAGTCGATACAAACAAAGTCGATAAAACAAAGTCGATAAAGACAAAGTCGATAAAACAAAGTCGATAAAACAAAATCGATAACACAAAGTCGATAAAACAAAGTCGATAAAACAAAGTCGATAAAAACAAAGTCGATACAACAAAGTCGATACAACAATGTCGATAAAACAAAGTTGATACAACAAAGTCGATACAACAAAGTCGATAAAACAAAGTCGATAAAAACAATGACGATAAAAACAAAGTCGATAAAAACAAAGTCGATAAAAACAAAGTCGATTAAAACAAAGTCGATAAAAACAAAGTCGATAAAACAAAGTCGATAAAACAAAGTCGATAAAACAAAGACGATAAAACAAGTCGATAAAACAAAGTCGATAAAACAAAGTCGATACAACAAAGTCGATAAAAACAAAGTCGATAAAACAAAGTCGATAAAAACAAAGTCGATACAACAAAGTCGATACAACAAAGTCGATAAAACAAAGTCGATAAAACAAAGTCGATAAAAACAAAGACGATAAAACAAGTCGATAAAACAAAGTCGATAAAACAAAGTCGATACAACAAAGTCGATAAAAACAAAGTCGATAAAACAAAGTCGATAAAAACAAAGTCGATACAACAAAGTCGATACAACAAAGTCGATAAAACAAAGTCGATAAAACAAAGTCGATAAAAACAAAGTCGATAAAAACAAAGTCGATAAAAACAAAGTCGATAAAACAAAGTCGATAAAAACAAAGTCGATAAAACAAAGTCGATAAAACAAAGTCGATTAAAACAAAGTCGATAAAAACAAAGTCGATAAAAACAAAGTCGATAAAACAAAGTCGATAAAACAAAGTCGATAAAACAAAGTCGATAAAACAAAGTCGATAAAAGCAAAGTCGATAAAAACAAAGTCGATAAAATAAAGTCGATAAGCAAAGTAGATAAAACAAAGTCGATAAAACAAAGTCAATAAAACAAAGTCGATAAAACAAAGTCAATAAAAACAAAGTCGATAAAACAAAGTCGATAAAACAAAGTCGATAAAACAAAGTCGATAAAACAAAGTCGATAAAAACAAAGTCGACAAAACAAAGTCGATAAAAACAAAGTCGATAAAACAAAGTCGATAAAACAAAGTCGATAAAAACAAAGTCGATAAAACAAAGTCGATTAAAACAAAGTCGATAAAAACAAATTCGATAAAACAAAGTCGATAAAACAAAGTACATAAAAACAAAGTCGATAAAACAAAGTCGATAAAAACAAAGACGATAAAAACAAAGTCGATAAAACAAAGTCGATAAAAACAAAGACGATAAAAACAAAGTGGATAAAACAAAGTCGATAAAACAAAGTCGATAAAACAAAGTCGATACAACAAAGTCGATACAACAAAGACGATACAACAAAGACGATAAAAACAAAGTCGATAAAAACAAAGTCGATAAAAACAAAGTCGATTAAAACAAAGTCGATAAAAACAAAGTCGATAAAACAAATTCGATAAAACAAAATCGATAAAAACAAAGTCGATAAAACAAAGACGATAAAACAAAGTCGATACAACAAAGTCGATACAACAAAGTCGATAAAAACAAATTCGATAAAACAAAGTCGATAAAACAAAGGCGATAAAACAAAGACGACAAAACAAAGTCGATAAAAACAAAGTCGATACAACAAAGTCGATACAACAAAGTCGATAAAACAAAGTCGATAAAAACAAAGTCGATAAAACAAAGTCGATAAAAACAAAGTCGATAAAGTAAAGTCGATAAACAAAGTCGATAAAACAAAGTCGATAAACAAAGTCGATAAACAAAGTCGATAAAACAAAGTCGATAAAACAAAGTCGATAAAACAAAGTCGATAAAAACAAAGTCGATAAAAACAAAGTCGATAAAACAATGTCGATAAAACAAAGTTGATACAACAAAGTCGATACAACAAAGTCGATAAAACAAAGTCGATAAAAACAAAGACGATAAGAACAAAGCCGATAAAAACAAAGTCGATAAAAACAAAGCCGATAAAAACAAAGTCGATAAAAACATAGTCGATAAAACAAAGTCGATAAAACAAAGTAGATAAAAACAAAGTCGATAAAAACAAAGTCGATAAAAACAAAGTCGATAAAACAAAGTCGATAAAACAAAGTCGATAAAACAAAGGCGATAAAACAAAGTCGATAAAACAAAGTCGATAAAACAAAGTCGATACAACAAAGTCGATAAAAACAAAGACGATAAAACAAAGTCGATAAAAACAAAGACGATAAGAACAAAGCCTTGAACAAGTACTTTGTTTTATCGACTTTGTTTTATCGAATTGGTTTTTATCTACTTTGTTTTATCGACTTTGTTTTTATCGACTTTGTTGTATCGACTTTGTATTATCGACTTTGTTTTATCGACTTTGTTTTATCGAATTGGTTTTTATCGACTTTGTTTTTATCGTCTTTGTTTTTAAAAACAAAGTCGATAAAACAAAGTCGATAAAACAATGTCGATAAAACAAAGTTGATACAACAAAGTCGATACAACAAAGTCGATAAAACAAAGTCGATAAAAACAAAGACGATAAAAACAAAGCCGATAAAAACAAAGTCGATACAACAAAGTCGATAAAAACAAAGACGATAAAAACAAAGTCGATAAAAACAAATTCGATAAAACAAAGTCGATGAAACAAAGTCGATAAAACAAAGACGATAAAAACAAAGTCGATAAAAACATAGTCGATAAAACAAAGTCGATAAAACAAAGTAGATAAAAACAAAGTCGATAAAAACAAAGTCGATAAAAACAAAGTCGATAAAACAAAGTCGATAAAACAAAGTCGATAAAACAAAGTCGATACAACAAAGTCGATAAAAACAAAGACGATAAAAACAAAGTCGATAAAAACAAATTCGATAAAACAAAGTCGATGAAACAAAGTCGATAAAACAAAGACGATAAAAACAAAGTCGATAAAACAAAGTCGATAAAAACAATGACGATAAAAACAAAGTCGATAAAAACAAAGTCGATAAAAACAAAGTCGATTAAAACAAAGTCGATAAAAACAAAGTCGATAAAACAAAGTCGATAAAACAAAGTAGATAAAAACAAAGTCGATAAAAACAAAGTCGATAAAAACAAAGTCGATAAAACAAAGTCGATAAAACAAAGTCGATAAAACAAAGTCGATAAAACAAAGTCGATAAAACAAAGTCGATAAAAACAAAGTCGATACAACAAAGTCGATACAACAATGTCGATAAAACAAAGTTGATACAACAAAGTCGATACAACAAAGTCGATAAAACAAAGTCGATAAAAACAATGACGATAAAAACAAAGTCGATAAAAACAAAGTCGATAAAAACAAAGTCGATTAAAACAAAGTCGATAAAAACAAAGTCGATAAAACAAAGTCGATAAAACAAAGTCGATAAAACAAAGACGATAAAACAAGTCGATAAAACAAAGTCGATAAAACAAAGTCGATACAACAAAGTCGATAAAAACAAAGTCGATAAAACAAAGTCGATAAAAACAAAGTCGATACAACAAAGTCGATACAACAAAGTCGATAAAACAAAGTCGATAAAACAAAGTCGATAAAAACAAAGACGATAAAACAAGTCGATAAAACAAAGTCGATAAAACAAAGTCGATACAACAAAGTCGATAAAAACAAAGTCGATAAAACAAAGTCGATAAAAACAAAGTCGATACAACAAAGTCGATACAACAAAGTCAATAAAACAAAGTCGATAAAACAAAGTCGATAAAAACAAAGTCGATAAAAACAAAGTCGATAAAAACAAAGTCGATAAAACAAAGTCGATAAAAACAAAGTCGATAAAACAAAGTCGATAAAACAAAGTCGATTAAAACAAAGTCGATAAAAACAAAGTCGATAAAAACAAAGTCGATAAAACAAAGTCGATAAAACAAAGTCGATAAAACAAAGTCGATAAAACAAAGTCGATAAAAGCAAAGTCGATAAAAACAAAGTCGATAAAATAAAGTCGATAAGCAAAGTAGATAAAACAAAGTCGATAAAACAAAGTCAATAAAACAAAGTCGATAAAACAAAGTCAATAAAAACAAAGTCGATAAAACAAAGTCGATAAAACAAAGTCGATAAAACAAAGTCGATAAAACAAAGTCGATAAAAACAAAGTCGACAAAACAAAGTCGATAAAAACAAAGTCGATAAAACAAAGTCGATAAAACAAAGTCGATAAAAACAAAGTCGATAAAACAAAGTCGATTAAAACAAAGTCGATAAAAACAAATTCGATAAAACAAAGTCGATAAAACAAAGTACATAAAAACAAAGTCGATAAAACAAAGTCGATAAAAACAAAGACGATAAAAACAAAGTCGATAAAACAAAGTCGATAAAAACAAAGACGATAAAAACAAAGTGGATAAAACAAAGTCGATAAAACAAAGTCGATAAAACAAAGTCGATACAACAAAGTCGATACAACAAAGACGATACAACAAAGACGATAAAAACAAAGTCGATAAAAACAAAGTCGATAAAAACAAAGTCGATTAAAACAAAGTCGATAAAACAAAGTCAATAAAAACAAAGTCGATAAAACAAAGTCGATAAAACAAAGTCGATAAAAGAAAGTCGATAAAAACAAAGACGATAAAAACAAAGTCGATAAAACAAAGTCGATAAAACAAAGGCGATAAAACAAAGACGACAAAACAAAGTCGATAAAAACAAAGTCGATACAACAAAGTCGATACAACAAAGTCGATAAAACAAAGTTGATAAAAACAAAGTCGATAAAACAAAGTCGATACAACAAAGTCGATACAACAAAGTCGATACAACAAAGTCGATAAAAACATAGTCGATAAAACAAAGTCGATAAAACAAAGTAGATAAAAACAAAGTCGATAAAAACAAAGTCGATAAAAACAAAGTCGATAAAACAAAGTCGATAAAACAAAGTCGATAAAACAAAGTCGATACAACAAAGTCGATAAAAACAAAGACGATAAAAACAAAGTCGATAAAAACAAATTCGATAAAACAAAGTCGATGAAACAAAGTCGATAAAACAAAGACGATAAAAACAAAGTCGATAAAACAAAGTCGATAAAACAAAGTCGATAAAACAAAGTCGATAAAAACAAAGTCGATAAAACAAAGTCAATAAAACAAAGTCGATAAAAACAAAGTCGATACAACAAAGTCGACACAACAAAGTCGATAAAAACAAAGTCGATACAAACAAAGTCGATAAAACAAAGTCGATAAAGACAAAGTCGATAAAACAAAGTCGATAAAACAAAATCGATAACACAAAGTCGATAAAACAAAGTCGATAAAACAAAGTCGATAAAAACAAAGTCGATACAATAAAGTCGATACAACAATGTCGATAAAACAAAGTTGATACAACAAAGTCGATACAACAAAGTCGATAAAACAAAGTCGATAAAAACAATGACGATAAAAACAAAGTCGATAAAACAAAGTCGATAAAACAAAGTCGATAAAACAAAGTCGATAAAACAAAGTCGATAAAACAAAGTCGATACAACAAAGTCGATAAAAACAAAGTCGATAAAACAAAGTCGATAAAAACAAAGTCGATACAACAAAGTCGATACAACAAAGTCGATAAAACAAAGTCGATAAAACAAAGTCGATAAAAACAAAGACGATAAAACAAGTCGATAAAACAAAGTCGATAAAACAAAGTCGATACAACAAAGTCGATAAAAACAAAGTCGATAAAACAAAGTCGATAAAAACAAAGTCGATACAACAAAGTCGATACAACAAAGTCGATAAAACAAAGTCGATAAAACAAAGTCGATAATAACAAAGTCGATAAAAACAAAGTCGATAAAAACAAAGTCGATAAAACAAAGTCGATAAAAACAAAGTCGATAAAACAAAGTCGATAAAACAAAGTCGATTAAAACAAAGTCGATAAAAACAAAGTCGATAAAAACAAAGTCGATAAAACAAAGTCGATAAAACAAAGTCGATAAAACAAAGTCGATAAAACAAAGTCGATAAAAGCAAAGTCGATAAAAACAAAGTCGATAAAATAAAGTCGATAAGCAAAGTAGATAAAACAAAGTCGATAAAACAAAGTCAATAAAACAAAGTCGATAAAACAAAGTCAATAAAAACAAAGTCGATAAAACAAAGTCGATAAAACAAAGTCGATAAAACAAAGTCGATAAAACAAAGTCGATAAAAACAAAGTCGACAAAACAAAGTCGATAAAAACAAAGTCGATAAAAACAAAGTCGATAAAACAAAGTCGATAAAACAAAGTCGATAAAAACAAAGTCGATAAAACAAAGTCGATTAAAACAAAGTCGATAAAAACAAATTCGATAAAACAAAGTCGATAAAACAAAGTACATAAAAACAAAGTCGATAAAACAAAGTCGATAAAAACAAAGACGATAAAAACAAAGTCGATAAAACAAAGTCGATAAAAACAAAGACGATAAAAACAAAGTGGATAAAACAAAGTCGATAAAACAAAGTCGATAAAACAAAGTCGATACAACAAAGTCGATACAACAAAGACGATACAACAAAGACGATAAAAACAAAGTCGATAAAAACAAAGTCGATAAAAACAAAGTCGATTAAAACAAAGTCGATAAAAACAAAGTCGATAAAACAAATTCGATAAAACAAAGTCGATAAAAACAAAGTCGATAAAACAAAGACGATAAAACAAAGTCGATACAACAAAGTCGATACAACAAAGTCGATAAAAACAAATTCGATAAAACAAAGTCGATAAAACAAAGGCGATAAAACAAAGACGACAAAACAAAGTCGATAAAAACAAAGTCGATACAACAAAGTCGATACAACAAAGTCGATAAAACAAAGTCGATAAAAACAAAGTCGATAAAACAAAGTCGATAAAAACAAAGTCGATAAAGTAAAGTCGATAAACAAAGTCGATAAAACAAAGTCGATAAACAAAGTCGATAAACAAAGTCGATAAAACAAAGTCGATAAAACAAAGTCGATAAAACAAAGTCGATAAAAACAAAGTCGATAAAAACAAAGTCGATAAAACAATGTCGATAAAACAAAGTTGATACAACAAAGTCGATACAACAAAGTCGATAAAACAAAGTCGATAAAAACAAAGACGATAAGAACAAAGCCGATAAAAACAAAGTCGATAAAAACAAAGCCGATAAAAACAAAGTCGATAAAAACATAGTCGATAAAACAAAGTCGATAAAACAAAGTAGATAAAAACAAAGTCGATAAAAACAAAGTCGATAAAAACAAAGTCGATAAAACAAAGTCGATAAAACAAAGTCGATAAAACAAAGGCGATAAAACAAAGTCGATAAAACAAAGTCGATAAAACAAAGTCGATACAACAAAGTCGATAAAAACAAAGACGATAAAACAAAGTCGATAAAAACAAAGACGATAAGAACAAAGCCTTGAACAAGTACTTTGTTTTATCGACTTTGTTTTATCGAATTGGTTTTTATCGACTTTGTTTTTATCGTCTTTGTTTTTATCGACTTTGTTTTTATCTACTTTGTTTTATCGACTTTGTTTTTATCGACTTTGTTGTATCGACTTTGTATTATCGACTTTGTTTTATCGACTTTGTTTTATCGAATTGGTTTTTATCGACTTTGTTTTTATCGTCTTTGTTTTTAAAAACAAAGTCGATAAAACAAAGTCGATAAAACAATGTCGATAAAACAAAGTTGATACAACAAAGTCGATACAACAAAGTCGATAAAACAAAGTCGATAAAAACAAAGACGATAAAAACAAAGCCGATAAAAACAAAGTCGATACAACAAAGTCGATAAAAACAAAGACGATAAAAACAAAGTCGATAAAAACAAATTCGATAAAACAAAGTCGATGAAACAAAGTCGATAAAACAAAGACGATAAAAACAAAGTCGATAAAAACATAGTCGATAAAACAAAGTCGATAAAACAAAGTAGATAAAAACAAAGTCGATAAAAACAAAGTCGATAAAAACAAAGTCGATAAAACAAAGTCGATAAAACAAAGTCGATAAAACAAAGTCGATACAACAAAGTCGATAAAAACAAAGACGATAAAAACAAAGTCGATAAAAACAAATTCGATAAAACAAAGTCGATGAAACAAAGTCGATAAAACAAAGACGATAAAAACAAAGTCGATAAAACAAAGTCGATAAAACAAAGTCGATAAAACAAAGTCGATAAAAACAAAGTCGATAAAACAAAGTCAATAAAACAAAGTCGATAAAAACAAAGTCGATACAACAAAGTCGACACAACAAAGTCGATAAAAACAAAGTCGATACAAACAAAGTCGATAAAACAAAGTCGATAAAGACAAAGTCGATAAAACAAAGTCGATAAAACAAAATCGATAACACAAAGTCGATAAAACAAAGTCGATAAAACAAAGTCGATAAAAACAAAGTCGATACAACAAAGTCGATACAACAATGTCGATAAAACAAAGTCGATACAACAAAGTCGATACAACAAAGTCGATAAAAACAAAGTCGATAAATAAAGTCGATACAACAAAGTCGATACAACAAAGTCGATACAAACAAAGTCGATAAAACAAAGTCGATAAAACAAAGTAGATAAAAACAAAGTCGATAAAAAACAAAGACGATAAAAACAAAGTCGATAAAAACAAATTCGATAAAACAAAGTCGATAAAACAAAGAACATAAAAACAAAGTCGATAAAACAAAGTCGATAAAACAATGTCGATAAAACAAAGTACATAAAAACAAAGTCGATAAAACAAAGTCGATAAAACAAAGTCGATAAAAACAAAGTAGATAAAAACAAAGTCGATAAAAAACAAAGACGATAAAAACAAAGTCGATAAAAACAAATTCGATAAAACAAAGTCGATAAAACAAAGTACATAAAAACAAAGTCGATAAAACAAAGTCGATAAAACAATGTCGATAAAACAAAGTCGATACAACAAAGTCGATACAAACAAAGTCGATAAAACAAAGTCGATAAAACAAAGTAGATAAAAACAAAGTCGATAAAAAACAAAGACGATAAAAACAAAGTCGATAAAAACAAATTCGATAAAACAAAGTCGATAAAACAAAGTACATAAAAACAAAGTCGATAAAACAAAGTCGATAAAACAAAGTCGATAAAAACAAAGTCGATAAAACAAAGTCAATAAAACAAAGTCGATAAAAACAAAGTCGATACAACAAAGTCGACACAACAAAGTCGATAAAAACAAAGTCGATACAAACAAAGTCGATAAAACAAAGTCGATAAAGACAAAGTCGATAAAACAAAGTCGATAAAACAAAATCGATAACACAAAGTCGATAAAACAAAGTCGATAAAACAAAGTCGATAAAAACAAAGTCGATACAACAAAGTCGATACAACAATGTCGATAAAACAAAGTTGATACAACAAAGTCGATACAACAAAGTCGATAAAACAAAGTCGATAAAAACAAAGACGATAAAAACAAAGTCGATAAAAACAAAGTCGATAAAAACAAAGTCGATAAAAACAAAGTCGATAAAAACAAAGTCGATAAAACAAAGTCGATAAAACAAAGTCGATAAAACAAAGTCGATAAAACAAAGTCGATAAAAACAAAGACGATAAAACAAGTCGATAAAACAAAGTCGATAAAACAAAGTCGATACAACAAAGTCGATAAAAACAAAGTCGATAAAACAAAGTCGATAAAAACAAAGTCGATACAACAAAGTCGATACAACAAAGTCGATAAAACAAAGTCGATAAAAACAAAGACGATAAAAACAAAGCCGATAAAAACAAAGTCGATAAAACAAAGTCGATAAAAACAAAGTCGATACAACAAAGTCGATACAACAAAGTCGATAAAACAAAGTCGATAAAACAAAGTCGATAAAACAAAGTCGATAAAAACAAAGTCGATAAAAACAAAGTCGATAAAAACAAAGTCGATAAAACAAAGTCGATAAAACAAAGTCGATAAAACAAAGTCGATAAAACAATGTCGATAAAACAATGTCGATAAAACAAAGTTGATACAACAAAGTCGATACAACAAAGTCGATACAACAAAGTCGATACAACAAAGTCGATACAACAAAGTCGATAAAACAAAGTCGATACAACAAAGTCGATACAACAAAGTCGATAAAAACAAAGTCGATAAATAAAGTCGATACAACAAAGTCGATACAACAAAGTCGATACAAACAAAGTCGATAAAACAAAGTCGATAAAACAAAGTAGATAAAAACAAAGTCGATAAAAAACAAAGACGATAAAAACAAAGTCGATAAAAACAAATTCGATAAAACAAAGTCGATAAAACAAAGTACATAAAAACAAAGTCGATAAAACAAAGTCGATAAAACAATGTCGATAAAACAAAGTTGATACAACAAAGTCGATACAACAAAGTCGATAAAACAAAGTCGATAAAAACAAAGACGATAAGAACAAAGCCGATAAAAACAAAGTCGATAAAAACAAAGCCGATAAAAACAAAGTCGATAAAAACATAGTCGATAAAACAAAGTCGATAAAACAAAGTCGATAAAAACAAAGTCGATAAAAACAAAGTCGATAAAAACAAAGTCGATAAAACAAAGTCGATAAAACAAAGTCGATAAAACAAAGGCGATAAAACAAAGTCGATAAAACAAAGTCGATAAAACAAAGTCGATACAACAAAGTCGATAAAAACAAAGACGATAAAACAAAGTCGATAAAAACAAAGACGATAAGAACAAAGCCTTGAACAAGTACTTTGTTTTATCGACTTTGTTTTATCGAATTGGTTTTTATCGACTTTGTTTTTATCGTCTTTGTTTTTATCGACTTTGTTTTTATCTACTTTGTTTTATCGACTTTGTTTTTATCGACTTTGTTGTATCGACTTTGTATTATCGACTTTGTTTTATCGACTTTGTTTTATCGAATTGGTTTTTATCGACTTTGTTTTTATCGTCTTTGTTTTTAAAAACAAAGTCGATAAAACAAAGTCGATAAAACAATGTCGATAAAACAAAGTTGATACAACAAAGTCGATACAACAAAGTCGATAAAACAAAGTCGATAAAAACAAAGACGATAAAAACAAAGCCGATAAAAACAAAGTCGATACAACAAAGTCGATAAAAACAAAGACGATAAAAACAAAGTCGATAAAAACAAATTCGATAAAACAAAGTCGATGAAACAAAGTCGATAAAACAAAGACGATAAAAACAAAGTCGATAAAAACATAGTCGATAAAACAAAGTCGATAAAACAAAGTAGATAAAAACAAAGTCGATAAAAACAAAGTCGATAAAAACAAAGTCGATAAAACAAAGTCGATAAAACAAAGTCGATAAAACAAAGTCGATACAACAAAGTCGATAAAAACAAAGACGATAAAAACAAAGTCGATAAAAACAAATTCGATAAAACAAAGTCGATGAAACAAAGTCGATAAAACAAAGACGATAAAAACAAAGTCGATAAAACAAAGTCGATAAAACAAAGTCGATAAAACAAAGTCGATAAAAACAAAGTCGATAAAACAAAGTCAATAAAACAAAGTCGATAAAAACAAAGTCGATACAACAAAGTCGACACAACAAAGTCGATAAAAACAAAGTCGATACAAACAAAGTCGATAAAACAAAGTCGATAAAGACAAAGTCGATAAAACAAAGTCGATAAAACAAAATCGATAACACAAAGTCGATAAAACAAAGTCGATAAAACAAAGTCGATAAAAACAAAGTCGATACAACAAAGTCGATACAACAATGTCGATAAAACAAAGTTGATACAACAAAGTCGATACAACAAAGTCGATAAAACAAAGTCGATAAAAACAATGACGATAAAAACAAAGTCGATAAAAACAAAGTCGATAAAAACAAAGTCGATTAAAACAAAGTCGATAAAAACAAAGTCGATAAAACAAAGTCGATAAAACAAAGTCGATAAAACAAAGACGATAAAACAAGTCGATAAAACAAAGTCGATAAAACAAAGTCGATACAACAAAGTCGATAAAAACAAAGTCGATAAAACAAAGTCGATAAAAACAAAGTCGATACAACAAAGTCGATACAACAAAGTCGATAAAACAAAGTCGATAAAACAAAGTCGATAAAAACAAAGACGATAAAACAAGTCGATAAAACAAAGTCGATAAAACAAAGTCGATACAACAAAGTCGATAAAAACAAAGTCGATAAAACAAAGTCGATAAAAACAAAGTCGATACAACAAAGTCGATACAACAAAGTCGATAAAACAAAGTCGATAAAACAAAGTCGATAAAAACAAAGTCGATAAAAACAAAGTCGATAAAAACAAAGTCGATAAAACAAAGTCGATAAAAACAAAGTCGATAAAACAAAGTCGATAAAACAAAGTCGATTAAAACAAAGTCGATAAAAACAAAGTCGATAAAAACAAAGTCGATAAAACAAAGTCGATAAAACAAAGTCGATAAAACAAAGTCGATAAAACAAAGTCGATAAAAGCAAAGTCGATAAAAACAAAGTCGATAAAATAAAGTCGATAAGCAAAGTAGATAAAACAAAGTCGATAAAACAAAGTCAATAAAACAAAGTCGATAAAACAAAGTCAATAAAAACAAAGTCGATAAAACAAAGTCGATAAAACAAAGTCGATAAAACAAAGTCGATAAAACAAAGTCGATAAAAACAAAGTCGACAAAACAAAGTCGATAAAAACAAAGTCGATAAAACAAAGTCGATAAAACAAAGTCGATAAAAACAAAGTCGATAAAACAAAGTCGATTAAAACAAAGTCGATAAAAACAAATTCGATAAAACAAAGTCGATAAAACAAAGTACATAAAAACAAAGTCGATAAAACAAAGTCGATAAAAACAAAGACGATAAAAACAAAGTCGATAAAACAAAGTCGATAAAAACAAAGACGATAAAAACAAAGTGGATAAAACAAAGTCGATAAAACAAAGTCGATAAAACAAAGTCGATACAACAAAGTCGATACAACAAAGACGATACAACAAAGACGATAAAAACAAAGTCGATAAAAACAAAGTCGATAAAAACAAAGTCGATTAAAACAAAGTCGATAAAAACAAAGTCGATAAAACAAATTCGATAAAACAAAATCGATAAAAACAAAGTCGATAAAACAAAGACGATAAAACAAAGTCGATACAACAAAGTCGATACAACAAAGTCGATAAAAACAAATTCGATAAAACAAAGTCGATAAAACAAAGGCGATAAAACAAAGACGACAAAACAAAGTCGATAAAAACAAAGTCGATACAACAAAGTCGATACAACAAAGTCGATAAAACAAAGTCGATAAAAACAAAGTCGATAAAACAAAGTCGATAAAAACAAAGTCGATAAAGTAAAGTCGATAAACAAAGTCGATAAAACAAAGTCGATAAACAAAGTCGATAAACAAAGTCGATAAAACAAAGTCGATAAAACAAAGTCGATAAAACAAAGTCGATAAAAACAAAGTCGATAAAAACAAAGTCGATAAAACAATGTCGATAAAACAAAGTTGATACAACAAAGTCGATACAACAAAGTCGATAAAACAAAGTCGATAAAAACAAAGACGATAAGAACAAAGCCGATAAAAACAAAGTCGATAAAAACAAAGCCGATAAAAACAAAGTCGATAAAAACATAGTCGATAAAACAAAGTCGATAAAACAAAGTAGATAAAAACAAAGTCGATAAAAACAAAGTCGATAAAAACAAAGTCGATAAAACAAAGTCGATAAAACAAAGTCGATAAAACAAAGGCGATAAAACAAAGTCGATAAAACAAAGTCGATAAAACAAAGTCGATACAACAAAGTCGATAAAAACAAAGACGATAAAACAAAGTCGATAAAAACAAAGACGATAAGAACAAAGCCTTGAACAAGTACTTTGTTTTATCGACTTTGTTTTATCGAATTGGTTTTTATCTACTTTGTTTTATCGACTTTGTTTTTATCGACTTTGTTGTATCGACTTTGTATTATCGACTTTGTTTTATCGACTTTGTTTTATCGAATTGGTTTTTATCGACTTTGTTTTTATCGTCTTTGTTTTTAAAAACAAAGTCGATAAAACAAAGTCGATAAAACAATGTCGATAAAACAAAGTTGATACAACAAAGTCGATACAACAAAGTCGATAAAACAAAGTCGATAAAAACAAAGACGATAAAAACAAAGCCGATAAAAACAAAGTCGATACAACAAAGTCGATAAAAACAAAGACGATAAAAACAAAGTCGATAAAAACAAATTCGATAAAACAAAGTCGATGAAACAAAGTCGATAAAACAAAGACGATAAAAACAAAGTCGATAAAAACATAGTCGATAAAACAAAGTCGATAAAACAAAGTAGATAAAAACAAAGTCGATAAAAACAAAGTCGATAAAAACAAAGTCGATAAAACAAAGTCGATAAAACAAAGTCGATAAAACAAAGTCGATACAACAAAGTCGATAAAAACAAAGACGATAAAAACAAAGTCGATAAAAACAAATTCGATAAAACAAAGTCGATGAAACAAAGTCGATAAAACAAAGACGATAAAAACAAAGTCGATAAAACAAAGTCGATAAAAACAATGACGATAAAAACAAAGTCGATAAAAACAAAGTCGATAAAAACAAAGTCGATTAAAACAAAGTCGATAAAAACAAAGTCGATAAAACAAAGTCGATAAAACAAAGTAGATAAAAACAAAGTCGATAAAAACAAAGTCGATAAAAACAAAGTCGATAAAACAAAGTCGATAAAACAAAGTCGATAAAACAAAGTCGATAAAACAAAGTCGATAAAACAAAGTCGATAAAAACAAAGTCGATACAACAAAGTCGATACAACAATGTCGATAAAACAAAGTTGATACAACAAAGTCGATACAACAAAGTCGATAAAACAAAGTCGATAAAAACAATGACGATAAAAACAAAGTCGATAAAAACAAAGTCGATAAAAACAAAGTCGATTAAAACAAAGTCGATAAAAACAAAGTCGATAAAACAAAGTCGATAAAACAAAGTCGATAAAACAAAGACGATAAAACAAGTCGATAAAACAAAGTCGATAAAACAAAGTCGATACAACAAAGTCGATAAAAACAAAGTCGATAAAACAAAGTCGATAAAAACAAAGTCGATACAACAAAGTCGATACAACAAAGTCGATAAAACAAAGTCGATAAAACAAAGTCGATAAAAACAAAGACGATAAAACAAGTCGATAAAACAAAGTCGATAAAACAAAGTCGATACAACAAAGTCGATAAAAACAAAGTCGATAAAACAAAGTCGATAAAAACAAAGTCGATACAACAAAGTCGATACAACAAAGTCAATAAAACAAAGTCGATAAAACAAAGTCGATAAAAACAAAGTCGATAAAAACAAAGTCGATAAAAACAAAGTCGATAAAACAAAGTCGATAAAAACAAAGTCGATAAAACAAAGTCGATAAAACAAAGTCGATTAAAACAAAGTCGATAAAAACAAAGTCGATAAAAACAAAGTCGATAAAACAAAGTCGATAAAACAAAGTCGATAAAACAAAGTCGATAAAACAAAGTCGATAAAAGCAAAGTCGATAAAAACAAAGTCGATAAAATAAAGTCGATAAGCAAAGTAGATAAAACAAAGTCGATAAAACAAAGTCAATAAAACAAAGTCGATAAAACAAAGTCAATAAAAACAAAGTCGATAAAACAAAGTCGATAAAACAAAGTCGATAAAACAAAGTCGATAAAACAAAGTCGATAAAAACAAAGTCGACAAAACAAAGTCGATAAAAACAAAGTCGATAAAACAAAGTCGATAAAACAAAGTCGATAAAAACAAAGTCGATAAAACAAAGTCGATTAAAACAAAGTCGATAAAAACAAATTCGATAAAACAAAGTCGATAAAACAAAGTACATAAAAACAAAGTCGATAAAACAAAGTCGATAAAAACAAAGACGATAAAAACAAAGTCGATAAAACAAAGTCGATAAAAACAAAGACGATAAAAACAAAGTGGATAAAACAAAGTCGATAAAACAAAGTCGATAAAACAAAGTCGATACAACAAAGTCGATACAACAAAGACGATACAACAAAGACGATAAAAACAAAGTCGATAAAAACAAAGTCGATAAAAACAAAGTCGATTAAAACAAAGTCGATAAAACAAAGTCAATAAAAACAAAGTCGATAAAACAAAGTCGATAAAACAAAGTCGATAAAAGAAAGTCGATAAAAACAAAGACGATAAAAACAAAGTCGATAAAACAAAGTCGATAAAACAAAGGCGATAAAACAAAGACGACAAAACAAAGTCGATAAAAACAAAGTCGATACAACAAAGTCGATACAACAAAGTCGATAAAACAAAGTTGATAAAAACAAAGTCGATAAAACAAAGTCGATACAACAAAGTCGATACAACAAAGTCGATACAACAAAGTCGATAAAAACAAAGTCAATAAAACAAAGTCGATAAAACAAAGTCGATACAACAAAGTCGATAAAAACAAAGTCGATAAAACAAAGTCGATAAAACAAAGTCGATAAAAACAAAGTCGATAAAACAAAGTCGATAAAACAAAGTCGATAAAACAAAGTCGATAAAACAATGTCGATAAAACAATGTCGATAAAACAAAGTTGATACAACAAAGTCGATACAACAAAGTCGATACAACAAAGTCGATACAACAAAGTCGATAAAACAAAGTCGATACAACAAAGTCGATACAACAAAGTCGATAAAAACAAAGTCGATAAATAAAGTCGATACAACAAAGTCGATACAACAAAGTCGATACAAACAAAGTCGATAAAACAAAGTCGATAAAACAAAGTAGATAAAAACAAAGTCGATAAAAACAAAGACGATAAAAACAAAGTCGATAAAAACAAAGTCGATAAAACAAAGTCGATAAAACAAAGTACATAAAAACAAAGTCGATAAATAAAGTCGATACAACAAAGTCGATACAACAAAGTCGATACAAACAAAGTCGATAAAACAAAGTCGATAAAACAAAGTAGATAAAAACAAAGTCGATAAAAACAAAGACGATAAAAACAAAGTCGATAAAAACAAAGACGATAAAAACAAAGTCGATAAAAACAAATTCGATAAAACAAAGTCGATGAAACAAAGTCGATAAAACAAAGACGATAAAAACAAAGTCGATAAAACAAAGTCGATAAAAACAATGACGATAAAAACAAAGTCGATAAAAACAAAGTCGATAAAAACAAAGTCGATTAAAACAAAGTCGATAAAAACAAAGTCGATAAAACAAAGTCGATAAAACAAAGTAGATAAAAACAAAGTCGATAAAAACAAAGTCGATAAAAACAAAGTCGATAAAACAAAGTCGATAAAACAAAGTCGATAAAACAAAGTCGATAAAACAATGTCGATAAAACAAAGTCGATAAAAACAAAGTCGATACAACAAAGTCGATACAACAATGTCGATAAAACAAAGTTGATACAACAAAGTCGATACAACAAAGTCGATAAAACAAAGTCGATAAAAACAATGACGATAAAAACAAAGTCGATAAAAACAAAGTCGATAAAAACAAAGTCGATTAAAACAAAGTCGATAAAAACAAAGTCGATAAAACAAAGTCGATAAAACAAAGTCGATAAAACAAAGACGATAAAACAAGTCGATAAAACAAAGTCGATAAAACAAAGTCGATACAACAAAGTCGATAAAAACAAAGTCGATAAAACAAAGTCGATAAAAACAAAGTCGATACAACAAAGTCGATACAACAAAGTCGATAAAACAAAGTCGATAAAACAAAGTCGATAAAAACAAAGACGATAAAACAAGTCGATAAAACAAAGTCGATAAAACAAAGTCGATACAACAAAGTCGATAAAAACAAAGTCGATAAAACAAAGTCGATAAAAACAAAGTCGATACAACAAAGTCGATACAACAAAGTCAATAAAACAAAGTCGATAAAACAAAGTCGATAAAAACAAAGTCGATAAAAACAAAGTCGATAAAAACAAAGTCGATAAAACAAAGTCGATAAAAACAAAGTCGATAAAACAAAGTCGATAAAACAAAGTCGATTAAAACAAAGTCGATAAAAACAAAGTCGATAAAAACAAAGTCGATAAAACAAAGTCGATAAAACAAAGTCGATAAAACAAAGTCGATAAAACAAAGTCGATAAAAGCAAAGTCGATAAAAACAAAGTCGATAAAATAAAGTCGATAAGCAAAGTAGATAAAACAAAGTCGATAAAACAAAGTCAATAAAACAAAGTCGATAAAACAAAGTCAATAAAAACAAAGTCGATAAAACAAAGTCGATAAAACAAAGTCGATAAAACAAAGTCGATAAAACAAAGTCGATAAAAACAAAGTCGACAAAACAAAGTCGATAAAAACAAAGTCGATAAAACAAAGTCGATAAAACAAAGTCGATAAAAACAAAGTCGATAAAACAAAGTCGATTAAAACAAAGTCGATAAAAACAAATTCGATAAAACAAAGTCGATAAAACAAAGTACATAAAAACAAAGTCGATAAAACAAAGTCGATAAAAACAAAGACGATAAAAACAAAGTCGATAAAACAAAGTCGATAAAAACAAAGACGATAAAAACAAAGTGGATAAAACAAAGTCGATAAAACAAAGTCGATAAAACAAAGTCGATACAACAAAGTCGATACAACAAAGACGATACAACAAAGACGATAAAAACAAAGTCGATAAAAACAAAGTCGATAAAAACAAAGTCGATTAAAACAAAGTCGATAAAACAAAGTCAATAAAAACAAAGTCGATAAAACAAAGTCGATAAAACAAAGTCGATAAAAGAAAGTCGATAAAAACAAAGACGATAAAAACAAAGTCGATAAAACAAAGTCGATAAAACAAAGGCGATAAAACAAAGACGACAAAACAAAGTCGATAAAAACAAAGTCGATACAACAAAGTCGATACAACAAAGTCGATAAAACAAAGTTGATAAAAACAAAGTCGATAAAACAAAGTCGATACAACAAAGTCGATACAACAAAGTCGATACAACAAAGTCGATAAAAACAAAGTCAATAAAACAAAGTCGATAAAACAAAGTCGATACAACAAAGTCGATAAAAACAAAGTCGATAAAACAAAGTCGATAAAACAAAGTCGATAAAAACAAAGTCGATAAAACAAAGTCGATAAAACAAAGTCGATAAAACAAAGTCGATAAAACAATGTCGATAAAACAATGTCGATAAAACAAAGTTGATACAACAAAGTCGATACAACAAAGTCGATACTACAAAGTCGATACAACAAAGTCGATAAAACAAAGTCGATACAACAAAGTCGATACAACAAAGTCGATAAAAACAAAGTCGATAAATAAAGTCGATACAACAAAGTCGATACAACAAAGTCGATACAAACAAAGTCGATAAAACAAAGTCGATAAAACAAAGTAGATAAAAACAAAGTCGATAAAAACAAAGACGATAAAAACAAAGTCGATAAAAACAAATTCGATAAAACAAAGTCGATAAAACAAAGTACATAAAAACAAAGTCGATAAAACAAAGTCGATAAAACAATGTCGATAAAACAAAGTTGATACAACAAAGTCGATACAACAAAGTCGATAAAACAAAGTCGATAAAAACAAAGACGATAAGAACAAAGCCGATAAAAACAAAGTCGATAAAAACAAAGCCGATAAAAACAAAGTCGATAAAAACATAGTCGATAAAACAAAGTCGATAAAACAAAGTAGATAAAAACAAAGTCGATAAAAACAAAGTCGATAAAAACAAAGTCGATAAAACAAAGTCGATAAAACAAAGTCGATAAAACAAAGTCGATACAACAAAGTCGATAAAAACAAAGACGATAAAAACAAAGTCGATAAAAACAAATTCGATAAAACAAAGTCGATGAAACAAAGTCGATAAAACAAAGACGATAAAAACAAAGTCGATAAAACAAAGTCGATAAAAACAAAGACGATAAAAACAAAGTGGATAAAACAAAGTCGATAAAACAAAGTCGATAAAACAAAGTCGATAAAACAAAGTCGATACAACAAAGTCGATACAACAAAGACGATACAACAAAGACGATAAAAACAAAGTCGATAAAAACAAAGTCGATAAAAACAAAGTCGATTAAAACAAAGTCGATAAAAACAAAGTCGATAAAACAAATTCGATAAAACAAAGTCGATAAAAACAAAGTCGATAAAACAAAGACGATAAAACAAAGTCGATACAACAAAGTCGATACAACAAAGTCGATAAAAACAAATTCGATAAAACAAAGTCGATAAAACAAAGGCGATAAAACAAAGACGACAAAACAAAGTCGATAAAAACAAAGTCGATACAACAAAGTCGATACAACAAAGTCGATAAAACAAAGTCGATAAAAACAAAGTCGATAAAACAAAGTCGATAAAAACAAAGTCGATAAAGTAAAGTCGATAAACAAAGTCGATAAAACAAAGTCGATAAACAAAGTCGATAAACAAAGTCGATAAAACAAAGTCGATAAAACAAAGTCGATAAAACAAAGTCGATAAAAACAAAGTCGATAAAACAAAGTCGATAAAACAAAGTCGATAAAACAAAGTCGATAAAACAAAGTCGATACAACAAAGTCGATACAACAAAGTCGATACAACAAAGTCGATAAAACAAAGTCGATAAAACAAAGTAGATAAAAACAAAGTCGATAAAAACAAAGTCGATAAAAACAAATTCGATAAAACAAAGTCGATCAAACAAAGTCGATAAAACAAATTCGATAAAACAAAGTCGATAAAACAAAGTCGATAAAACAAAGTCGATAAAAACAAAGTCGATAAAACAAAGTCGATAAAACAAAGTCGATAAAAGAAAGTCGATAAAAACAAAGACGATAAAAACAAAGTCGATAAAACAAAGTCGATAAAACAAAGGCGATAAAACAAAGACGACAAAACAAAGTCGATAAAAACAAAGTCGATACAACAAAGTCGATACAACAAAGTCGATAAAACAAAGTTGATAAAAACAAAGTCGATAAAACAAAGTCGATACAACAAAGTCGATACAACAAAGTCGATACAACAAAGTCGATAAAAACAAAGTCAATAAAACAAAGTCGATAAAACAAAGTCGATACAACAAAGTCGATACAACAAAGTCGATAAAAACAAAGTCGATAAAACAAAGTCGATACAACAAAGTCGATAAAAACAAAGTCGATAAAAACAAAGTCGATAAAAACAAAGTCGATAAAAACAAAGTCGATAAAACAAAGTCGATAAAACAAAGTCGATAAAACAAAGTCGATAAAACAATGTCGATAAAACAATGTCGATAAAACAATGTCGATAAAACAAAGTTGATACAACAAAGTCGATAAAACAAATTCGATAAAACAAAGTCGATAAAACAAAGTCGATAAAACAAAGACGATAAAACAAAGTCGATACAACAAAGTCGATACAACAAAGTCGATAAAAACAAATTCGATAAAACAAAGTCGATAAAACAAAGGCGATAAAACAAAGACGACAAAACAAAGTCGATAAAAACAAAGTCGATACAACAAAGTCGATACAACAAAGTCGATAAAACAAAGTCGATAAAAACAAAGTCGATAAAACAAAGTCGATAAAAACAAAGTCGATAAACAAAGTCGATAAAACAAAGTCGATAAACAAAGTCGATAAACAAAGTCGATAAAACAAAGTCGATAAAACAAAGTCGATACAACAAAGTCGATAAAAACAAAGTCGATAAAACAAAGTCGATAAAAACAAAGTCGATACAACAAAGTCGATACAACAAAGTCGATAAAACAAAGTCGATAAAACAAAGTCGATAAAAACAAAGTCGATAAAAACAAAGTCGATAAAAACAAAGTCGATAAAACAAAGTCGATAAAAACAAAGTCGATAAAACAAAGTCGATAAAACAAAGTCGATTAAAACAAAGTCGATAAAAACAAAGTCGATAAAAACAAAGTCGATAAAACAAAGTCGATAAAACAAAGTCGATAAAACAAAGTCGATAAAACAAAGTCGATAAAAGCAAAGTCGATAAAAACAAAGTCGATAAAATAAAGTCGATAAGCAAAGTAGATAAAACAAAGTCGATAAAACAAAGTCAATAAAACAAAGTCGATAAAACAAAGTCAATAAAAACAAAGTCGATAAAACAAAGTCGATAAAACAAAGTCGATAAAACAAAGTCGATAAAACAAAGTCGATAAAAACAAAGTCGACAAAACAAAGTCGATAAAAACAAAGTCGATAAAACAAAGTCGATAAAACAAAGTCGATAAAAACAAAGTCGATAAAACAAAGTCGATTAAAACAAAGTCGATAAAAACAAATTCGATAAAACAAAGTCGATAAAACAAAGTACATAAAAACAAAGTCGATAAAACAAAGTCGATAAAAACAAAGACGATAAAAACAAAGTCGATAAAACAAAGTCGATAAAAACAAAGACGATAAAAACAAAGTGGATAAAACAAAGTCGATAAAACAAAGTCGATAAAACAAAGTCGATACAACAAAGTCGATACAACAAAGACGATACAACAAAGACGATAAAAACAAAGTCGATAAAAACAAAGTCGATAAAAACAAAGTCGATTAAAACAAAGTCGATAAAACAAAGTCAATAAAAACAAAGTCGATAAAACAAAGTCGATAAAACAAAGTCGATAAAAGAAAGTCGATAAAAACAAAGACGATAAAAACAAAGTCGATAAAACAAAGTCGATAAAACAAAGGCGATAAAACAAAGACGACAAAACAAAGTCGATAAAAACAAAGTCGATACAACAAAGTCGATACAACAAAGTCGATAAAACAAAGTTGATAAAAACAAAGTCGATAAAACAAAGTCGATACAACAAAGTCGATACAACAAAGTCGATACAACAAAGTCGATAAAAAAAAAGTCAATAAAACAAAGTCGATAAAACAAAGTCGATACAACAAAGTCGATAAAAACAAAGTCGATAAAACAAAGTCGATAAAACAAAGTCGATAAAAACAAAGTCGATAAAACAAAGTCGATAAAACAAAGTCGATAAAACAAAGTCGATAAAACAATGTCGATAAAACAATGTCGATAAAACAAAGTTGATACAACAAAGTCGATACAACAAAGTCGATACAACAAAGTCGATACAACAAAGTCGATAAAACAAAGTCGATACAACAAAGTCGATAAAAACAAAGTCGATAAATAAAGTCGATACAACAAAGTCGATACAACAAAGTCGATACAAACAAAGTCGATAAAACAAAGTCGATAAAACAAAGTAGATAAAAACAAAGTCGATAAAAACAAAGACGATAAAAACAAAGACGATAAAAACAAAGTCGATAAAAACAAATTCGATAAAACAAAGTCGATAAAACAAAGTACATAAAAACAAAGTCGATAAAACAAAGTCGATAAAACAATGTCGATAAAACAAAGTCGATACAACAAAGTCGATAAAACAAAGTCGATAAAAACAAAGACGATAAGAACAAAGCCGATAAAAACAAAGTCGATAAAAACAAAGCCGATAAAAACAAAGTCGATAAAAACATAGTCGATAAAACAAAGTCGATAAAACAAAGTAGATAAAAACAAAGTCGATAAAAACAAAGTCGATAAAAACAAAGTCGATAAAACAAAGTCGATAAAACAAAGTCGATAAAACAAAGTCGATACAACAAAGTCGATAAAAACAAAGACGATAAAAACAAAGTCGATAAAAACAAATTCGATAAAACAAAGTCGATGAAACAAAGTCGATAAAACAAAGACGATAAAAACAAAGTCGATAAAACAAAGTCGATAAAAACAAAGACGATAAAAACAAAGTGGATAAAACAAAGTCGATAAAACAAAGTCGATAAAACAAAGTCGATAAAACAAAGTCGATACAACAAAGTCGACACAACAAAGACGATACAACAAAGACGATAAAAACAAAGTCGATAAAAACAAAGTCGATAAAAACAAAGTCGATTAAAACAAAGTCGATAAAAACAAAGTCGATAAAACAAATTCGATAAAACAAAGTCGATAAAAACAAAGTCGATAAAACAAAGACGATAAAACAAAGTCGATACAACAAAGTCGATACAACAAAGTCGATAAAAACAAATTCGATAAAAACAAAGTCGATAAAACAAAGGCGATAAAACAAAGACGACAAAACAAAGTCGATAAAAACAAAGTCGATACAACAAAGTCGATACAACAAAGTCGATAAAACAAAGTCGATAAAAACAAAGTCGATAAAACAAAGTCGATAAAAACAAAGTCGATAAAGTAAAGTCGATAAACAAAGTCGATAAAACAAAGTCGATAAACAAAGTCGATAAACAAAGTCGATAAAACAAAGTCGATAAAACAAAGTCGATAAAACAAAGTCGATAAAAACAAAGTCGATAAAACAAAGTCGATAAAACAAAGTCGATAAAACAAAGTCGATAAAACAAAGTCGATACAACAAAGTCGATACAACAAAGTCGATACAACAAAGTCGATAAAACAAAGTCGATAAAACAAAGTAGATAAAAACAAAGTCGATAAAAACAAAGTCGATAAAAACAAATTCGATAAAACAAATTCGATAAAACAAAGTCGATCAAACAAAGTCGATAAAACAAATTCGATAAAACAAAGTCGATAAAACAAAGTCGATAAAACAAAGTCAATAAAAACAAAGTCGATAAAACAAAGTCGATAAAACAAAGTCGATAAAAGAAAGTCGATAAAAACAAAGACGATAAAAACAAAGTCGATAAAACAAAGTCGATAAAACAAAGGCGATAAAACAAAGACGACAAAACAAAGTCGATAAAAACAAAGTCGATACAACAAAGTCGATACAACAAAGTCGATAAAACAAAGTTGATAAAAACAAAGTCGATAAAACAAAGTCGATAAAAACAAAGTCGATACAACAAAGTCGATACAACAAAGTCGATAAAACAAAGTCGATAAAACAAAGTCGATAAAAACAAAGTCGATAAAAACAAAGTCGATAAAAACAAAGTCGATAAAACAAAGTCGATAAAAACAAAGTCGATAAAACAAAGTCGATAAAACAAAGTCGATTAAAACAAAGTCGATAAAAACAAAGTCGATAAAAACAAAGTCGATAAAACAAAGTCGATAAAACAAAGTCGATAAAACAAAGTCGATAAAACAAAGTCGATAAAAGCAAAGTCGATAAAAACAAAGTCGATAAAATAAAGTCGATAAGCAAAGTAGATAAAACAAAGTCGATAAAACAAAGTCAATAAAACAAAGTCGATAAAACAAAGTCAATAAAAACAAAGTCGATAAAACAAAGTCGATAAAACAAAGTCGATAAAACAAAGTCGATAAAACAAAGTCGATAAAAACAAAGTCGACAAAACAAAGTCGATAAAAACAAAGTCGATAAAACAAAGTCGATAAAACAAAGTCGATAAAAACAAAGTCGATAAAACAAAGTCGATTAAAACAAAGTCGATAAAAACAAATTCGATAAAACAAAGTCGATAAAACAAAGTACATAAAAACAAAGTCGATAAAACAAAGTCGATAAAAACAAAGACGATAAAAACAAAGTCGATAAAACAAAGTCGATAAAAACAAAGACGATAAAAACAAAGTGGATAAAACAAAGTCGATAAAACAAAGTCGATAAAACAAAGTCGATACAACAAAGTCGATACAACAAAGACGATACAACAAAGACGATAAAAACAAAGTCGATAAAAACAAAGTCGATAAAAACAAAGTCGATTAAAACAAAGTCGATAAAACAAAGTCAATAAAAACAAAGTCGATAAAACAAAGTCGATAAAACAAAGTCGATAAAAGAAAGTCGATAAAAACAAAGACGATAAAAACAAAGTCGATAAAACAAAGTCGATAAAACAAAGGCGATAAAACAAAGACGACAAAACAAAGTCGATAAAAACAAAGTCGATACAACAAAGTCGATACAACAAAGTCGATAAAACAAAGTTGATAAAAACAAAGTCGATAAAACAAAGTCGATACAACAAAGTCGATACAACAAAGTCGATACAACAAAGTCGATAAAAAAAAAGTCAATAAAACAAAGTCGATAAAACAAAGTCGATACAACAAAGTCGATAAAAACAAAGTCGATAAAACAAAGTCGATAAAACAAAGTCGATAAAAACAAAGTCGATAAAACAAAGTCGATAAAACAAAGTCGATAAAACAAAGTCGATAAAACAATGTCGATAAAACAATGTCGATAAAACAAAGTTGATACAACAAAGTCGATACAACAAAGTCGATACAACAAAGTCGATACAACAAAGTCGATAAAACAAAGTCGATACAACAAAGTCGATACAACAAAGTCGATAAAAACAAAGTCGATAAATAAAGTCGATACAACAAAGTCGATACAACAAAGTCGATACAAACAAAGTCGATAAAACAAAGTCGATAAAACAAAGTAGATAAAAACAAAGTCGATAAAAACAAAGACGATAAAAACAAAGTCGATAAAAACAAATTCGATAAAACAAAGTCGATAAAACAAAGTACATAAAAACAAAGTCGATAAAACAAAGTCGATAAAACAATGTCGATAAAACAAAGTTGATACAACAAAGTCGATACAACAAAGTCGATAAAACAAAGTCGATAAAAACAAAGACGATAAGAACAAAGCCGATAAAAACAAAGTCGATAAAAACAAAGCCGATAAAAACAAAGTCGATAAAAACATAGTCGATAAAACAAAGTCGATAAAACAAAGTAGATAAAAACAAAGTCGATAAAAACAAAGTCGATAAAAACAAAGTCGATAAAACAAAGTCGATAAAACAAAGTCGATAAAACAAAGTCGATACAACAAAGTCGATAAAAACAAAGACGATAAAAACAAAGTCGATAAAAACAAATTCGATAAAACAAAGTCGATGAAACAAAGTCGATAAAACAAAGACGATAAAAACAAAGTCGATAAAACAAAGTCGATAAAAACAAAGACGATAAAAACAAAGTGGATAAAACAAAGTCGATAAAACAAAGTCGATAAAACAAAGTCGATAAAACAAAGTCGATACAACAAAGTCGACACAACAAAGACGATACAACAAAGACGATAAAAACAAAGTCGATAAAAACAAAGTCGATAAAAACAAAGTCGATTAAAACAAAGTCGATAAAAACAAAGTCGATAAAACAAATTCGATAAAACAAAGTCGATAAAAACAAAGTCGATAAAACAAAGACGATAAAACAAAGTCGATACAACAAAGTCGATACAACAAAGTCGATAAAAACAAATTCGATAAAACAAAGTCGATAAAACAAAGGCGATAAAACAAAGACGACAAAACAAAGTCGATAAAAACAAAGTCGATACAACAAAGTCGATACAACAAAGTCGATAAAACAAAGTCGATAAAAACAAAGTCGATAAAACAAAGTCGATAAAAACAAAGTCGATAAAGTAAAGTCGATAAACAAAGTCGATAAAACAAAGTCGATAAACAAAGTCGATAAACAAAGTCGATAAAACAAAGTCGATAAAACAAAGTCGATAAAACAAAGTCGATAAAAACAAAGTCGATAAAACAAAGTCGATAAAACAAAGTCGATAAAACAAAGTCGATAAAACAAAGTCGATACAACAAAGTCGATACAACAAAGTCGATACAACAAAGTCGATAAAACAAAGTCGATAAAACAAAGTAGATAAAAACAAAGTCGATAAAAACAAAGTCGATAAAAACAAATTCGATAAAACAAATTCGATAAAACAAAGTCGATCAAACAAAGTCGATAAAACAAATTCGATAAAACAAAGTCGATAAAACAAAGTCGATAAAACAAAGTCAATAAAAACAAAGTCGATAAAACAAAGTCGATAAAACAAAGTCGATAAAAGAAAGTCGATAAAAACAAAGACGATAAAAACAAAGTCGATAAAACAAAGTCGATAAAACAAAGGCGATAAAACAAAGACGACAAAACAAAGTCGATAAAAACAAAGTCGATACAACAAAGTCGATACAACAAAGTCGATAAAACAAAGTTGATAAAAACAAAGTCGATAAAACAAAGTCGATACAACAAAGTCGATACAACAAAGTCGATACAACAAAGTCGATAAAAACAAAGTCAATAAAACAAAGTCGATAAAACAAAGTCGATACAACAAAGTCGATACAACAAAGTCGATAAAAACAAAGTCGATAAAACAAAGTCGATACGACAAAGTCGATAAAAACAAAGTCGATAAAAACAAAGTCGATAAAAACAAAGTCGATAAAAACAAAGTCGATAAAACAAAGTCGATAAAACAAAGTCGATAAAACAAAGTCGATAAAACAATGTCGATAAAACAATGTCGATAAAACAATGTCGATAAAACAAAGTTGATACAACAAAGTCGATAAAACAAATTCGATAAAACAAAGTCGATAAAAACAAAGTCGATAAAACAAAGACGATAAAAC
This sequence comes from Agrochola lychnidis, assembly GCA_963680765.1. Lineage (NCBI taxonomy): Eukaryota > Metazoa > Arthropoda > Insecta > Lepidoptera > Noctuidae > Agrochola > Agrochola lychnidis. The sequence goes on along the minus strand of OY796869.1, from coordinate 12,976,611 downwards.
AAAGTCGATACAACAAAGTCGATACAACAAAGTCGATAAAAACAAATTCGATAAAACAAAGTCGATAAAACAAAGGCGATAAAACAAAGACGACAAAACAAAGTCGATAAAAACAAAGTCGATACAACAAAGTCGATACAACAAAGTCGATAAAACAAAGTCGATAAAAACAAAGTCGATAAAACAAAGTCGATAAAAACAAAGTCGATAAAGTAAAGTCGATAAACAAAGTCGATAAAACAAAGTCGATAAACAAAGTCGATAAACAAAGTCGATAAAACAAAGTCGATAAAACAAAGTCGATAAAACAAAGTCGATAAAAACAAAGTCGATAAAACAAAGTCGATAAAACAAAGTCGATAAAACAAAGTCGATAAAACAAAGTCGATACAACAAAGTCGATACAACAAAGTCGATACAACAAAGTCGATAAAACAAAGTCGATAAAACAAAGTAGATAAAAACAAAGTCGATAAAAACAAAGTCGATAAAAACAAATTCGATAAAACAAAGTCGATCAAACAAAGTCGATAAAACAAATTCGATAAAACAAAGTCGATAAAACAAAGTCGATAAAACAAAGTCAATAAAAACAAAGTCGATAAAACAAAGTCGATAAAACAAAGTCGATAAAAGAAAGTCGATAAAAACAAAGACGATAAAAACAAAGTCGATAAAACAAAGTCGATAAAACAAAGGCGATAAAACAAAGACGACAAAACAAAGTCGATAAAAACAAAGTCGATACAACAAAGTCGATACAACAAAGTCGATAAAACAAAGTTGATAAAAACAAAGTCGATAAAACAAAGTCGATACAACAAAGTCGATACAACAAAGTCGATACAACAAAGTCGATAAAAACAAAGTCAATAAAACAAAGTCGATAAAACAAAGTCGATACAACAAAGTCGATACAACAAAGTCGATAAAAACAAAGTCGATAAAACAAAGTCGATACAACAAAGTCGATAAAAACAAAGTCGATAAAAACAAAGTCGATAAAAACAAAGTCGATAAAAACAAAGTCGATAAAACAAAGTCGATAAAACAAAGTCGATAAAACAAAGTCGATAAAACAATGTCGATAAAACAATGTCGATAAAACAAAGTTGATACAACAAAGTCGATACAACAAAGTCGATACAACAAAGTCGATACAACAAAGTCGATAAAACAAAGTCGATACAACAAAGTCGATACAACAAAGTCGATAAAAACAAAGTCGATAAATAAAGTCGATACAACAAAGTCGATACAACAAAGTCGATACAAACAAAGTCGATAAAACAAAGTCGATAAAACAAAGTAGATAAAAACAAAGTCGATAAAAACAAATTCGATAAAACAAAGTCGATAAAACAAAGTACATAAAAACAAAGTCGATAAAACAAAGTCGATAAAACAATGTCGATAAAACAAAGTTGATACAACAAAGTCGATACAACAAAGTCGATAAAACAAAGTCGATAAAAACAAAGACGATAAGAACAAAGCCGATAAAAACAAAGTCGATAAAAACAAAGCCGATAAAAACAAAGTCGATAAAAACATAGTCGATAAAACAAAGTCGATAAAACAAAGTAGATAAAAACAAAGTCGATAAAAACAAAGTCGATAAAAACAAAGTCGATAAAACAAAGTCGATAAAACAAAGTCGATAAAAACAAAGTCGATACAACAAAGTCGATACAACAATGTCGATAAAACAAAGTTGATACAACAAAGTCGATACAACAAAGTCGATAAAACAAAGTCGATAAAAACAAAGACGATAAAAACAAAGTCGATAAAAACAAAGTCGATAAAAACAAAGTCGATTAAAACAAAGTCGATAAAAACAAAGTCGATAAAACAAAGTCGATAAAACAAAGTCGATAAAACAAAGTCGATAAAACAAAGTCGATAAAAACAAAGACGATAAAACAAGTCGATAAAACAAAGTCGATAAAACAAAGTCGATACAACAAAGTCGATAAAAACAAAGTCGATAAAACAAAGTCGATAAAAACAAAGTCGATACAACAAAGTCGATACAACAAAGTCGATAAAACAAAGTCGATAAAACAAAGTCGATAAAAACAAAGTCGATAAAAACAAAGTCGATAAAAACAAAGTCGATAAAACAAAGTCGATAAAAACAAAGTCGATAAAACAAAGTCGATAAAACAAAGTCGATTAAAACAAAGTCGATAAAAAGAAAGTCGATAAAACAAAGTCGATAAAACAAAGTCGATAAAACAAAGTCGATAAAACAAAGTCGATAAAAGCAAAGTCGATAAAAACAAAGTCGATAAAATAAAGTCGATAAGCAAAGTAGATAAAAACAAAGTCGATAAAACAAAGTCGATAAAACAAAGTCGATAAAAACAAAGACGATAAAAACAAAGTGGATAAAACAAAGTCGATAAAACAAAGTCGATAAAACAAAGTCGATACAACAAAGTCGATACAACAAAGACGATACAACAAAGACGATAAAAACAAAGTCGATAAAAACAAAGTCGATAAAAACAAAGTCGATTAAAACAAAGTCGATAAAACAAAGTCAATAAAAACAAAGTCGATAAAACAAAGTCGATAAAACAAAGTCGATAAAAGAAAGTCGATAAAAACAAAGACGATAAAAACAAAGTCGATAAAACAAAGTCGATAAAACAAAGGCGATAAAACAAAGACGACAAAACAAAGTCGATAAAAACAAAGTCGATACAACAAAGTCGATACAACAAAGTCGATAAAACAAAGTTGATAAAAACAAAGTCGATAAAACAAAGTCGATACAACAAAGTCGATACAACAAAGTCGATACAACAAAGTCGATAAAAACAAAGTCAATAAAACAAAGTCGATAAAACAAAGTCGATACAACAAAGTCGATAAAAACAAAGTCGATAAAACAAAGTCGATAAAACAAAGTCGATAAAAACAAAGTCGATAAAACAAAGTCGATAAAACAAAGTCGATAAAACAAAGTCGATAAAACAATGTCGATAAAACAATGTCGATAAAACAAAGTTGATACAACAAAGTCAATACAACAAAGTCGATACAACAAAGTCGATACAACAAAGTCGATAAAACAAAGTCGATACAACAAAGTCGATACAACAAAGTCGATAAAAACAAAGTCGATAAATAAAGTCGATACAACAAAGTCGATACAACAAAGTCGATACAAACAAAGTCGATAAAACAAAGTCGATAAAACAAAGTAGATAAAAACAAAGTCGATAAAAACAAAGACGATAAAAACAAAGTCGATAAAAACAAATTCGATAAAACAAAGTCGATAAAACAAAGTACATAAAAACAAAGTCGATAAAACAAAGTCGATAAAACAATGTCGATAAAACAAAGTTGATACAACAAAGTCGATACAACAAAGTCGATAAAACAAAGTCGATAAAAACAAAGACGATAAGAACAAAGCCGATAAAAACAAAGTCGATAAAAACAAAGCCGATAAAAACAAAGTCGATAAAAACATAGTCGATAAAACAAAGTCGATAAAACAAAGTAGATAAAAACAAAGTCGATAAAAACAAAGTCGATAAAAACAAAGTCGATAAAACAAAGTCGATAAAACAAAGTCGATAAAACAAAGTCGATACAACAAAGTCGATAAAAACAAAGACGATAAAAACAAAGTCGATAAAAACAAATTCGATAAAACAAAGTCGATGAAACAAAGTCGATAAAACAAAGACGATAAAAACAAAGTCGATAAAACAAAGTCGATAAAAACAAAGACGATAAAAACAAAGTGGATAAAACAAAGTCGATAAAACAAAGTCGATAAAACAAAGTCGATAAAACAAAGTCGATACAACAAAGTCGACACAACAAAGACGATACAACAAAGACGATAAAAACAAAGTCGATAAAAACAAAGTCGATAAAAACAAAGTCGATTAAAACAAAGTCGATAAAAACAAAGTCGATAAAACAAATTCGATAAAACAAAGTCGATAAAAACAAAGTCGATAAAACAAAGACGATAAAACAAAGTCGATACAACAAAGTCGATACAACAAAGTCGATAAAAACAAATTCGATAAAACAAAGTCGATAAAACAAAGGCGATAAAACAAAGACGACAAAACAAAGTCGATAAAAACAAAGTCGATACAACAAAGTCGATACAACAAAGTCGATAAAACAAAGTCGATAAAAACAAAGTCGATAAAACAAAGTCGATAAAAACAAAGTCGATAAAGTAAAGTCGATAAACAAAGTCGATAAAACAAAGTCGATAAACAAAGTCGATAAACAAAGTCGATAAAACAAAGTCGATAAAACAAAGTCGATAAAACAAAGTCGATAAAAACAAAGTCGATAAAACAAAGTCGATAAAACAAAGTCGATAAAACAAAGTCGATAAAACAAAGTCGATACAACAAAGTCGATACAACAAAGTCGATACAACAAAGTCGATAAAACAAAGTCGATAAAACAAAGTAGATAAAAACAAAGTCGATAAAAACAAAGTCGATAAAAACAAATTCGATAAAACAAATTCGATAAAACAAAGTCGATCAAACAAAGTCGATAAAACAAATTCGATAAAACAAAGTCGATAAAACAAAGTCGATAAAACAAAGTCAATAAAAACAAAGTCGATAAAACAAAGTCGATAAAACAAAGTCGATAAAAGAAAGTCGATAAAAACAAAGACGATAAAAACAAAGTCGATAAAACAAAGTCGATAAAACAAAGGCGATAAAACAAAGACGACAAAACAAAGTCGATAAAAACAAAGTCGATACAACAAAGTCGATACAACAAAGTCGATAAAACAAAGTCGATACAACAAAGTCGATACAACAAAGTCGATACAACAAAGTCGATAAAAACAAAGTCAATAAAACAAAGTCGATAAAACAAAGTCGATACAACAAAGTCGATACAACAAAGTCGATAAAAACAAAGTCGATAAAACAAAGTCGATACAACAAAGTCGATAAAAACAAAGTCGATAAAAACAAAGTCGATAAAAACAAAGTCGATAAAAACAAAGTCGATAAAACAAAGTCGATAAAACAAAGTCGATAAAACAAAGTCGATAAAACAATGTCGATAAAACAATGTCGATAAAACAAAGTTGATACAACAAAGTCGATACAACAAAGTCGATACAACAAAGTCGATACAACAAAGTCGATAAAACAAAGTCGATACAACAAAGTCGATACAACAAAGTCGATAAAAACAAAGTCGATAAATAAAGTCGATACAACAAAGTCGATACAACAAAGTCGATACAAACAAAGTCGATAAAACAAAGTCGATAAAACAAAGTAGATAAAAACAAAGTCGATAAAAACAAATTCGATAAAACAAAGTCGATAAAACAAAGTACATAAAAACAAAGTCGATAAAACAAAGTCGATAAAACAATGTCGATAAAACAAAGTTGATACAACAAAGTCGATACAACAAAGTCGATAAAACAAAGTCGATAAAAACAAAGACGATAAGAACAAAGCCGATAAAAACAAAGTCGATAAAAACAAAGCCGATAAAAACAAAGTCGATAAAAACATAGTCGATAAAACAAAGTCGATAAAACAAAGTAGATAAAAACAAAGTCGATAAAAACAAAGTCGATAAAAACAAAGTCGATAAAACAAAGTCGATAAAACAAAGTCGATAAAAACAAAGTCGATACAACAAAGTCGATACAACAATGTCGATAAAACAAAGTTGATACAACAAAGTCGATACAACAAAGTCGATAAAACAAAGTCGATAAAAACAAAGACGATAAAAACAAAGTCGATAAAAACAAAGTCGATAAAAACAAAGTCGATTAAAACAAAGTCGATAAAAACAAAGTCGATAAAACAAAGTCGATAAAACAAAGTCGATAAAACAAAGTCGATAAAACAAAGTCGATAAAAACAAAGACGATAAAACAAGTCGATAAAACAAAGTCGATAAAACAAAGTCGATACAACAAAGTCGATAAAAACAAAGTCGATAAAACAAAGTCGATAAAAACAAAGTCGATACAACAAAGTCGATACAACAAAGTCGATAAAACAAAGTCGATAAAACAAAGTCGATAAAAACAAAGTCGATAAAAACAAAGTCGATAAAAACAAAGTCGATAAAACAAAGTCGATAAAAACAAAGTCGATAAAACAAAGTCGATAAAACAAAGTCGATTAAAACAAAGTCGATAAAAAGAAAGTCGATAAAACAAAGTCGATAAAACAAAGTCGATAAAACAAAGTCGATAAAACAAAGTCGATAAAAGCAAAGTCGATAAAAACAAAGTCGATAAAATAAAGTCGATAAGCAAAGTAGATAAAAACAAAGTCGATAAAACAAAGTCGATAAAACAAAGTCGATAAAAACAAAGACGATAAAAACAAAGTGGATAAAACAAAGTCGATAAAACAAAGTCGATAAAACAAAGTCGATACAACAAAGTCGATACAACAAAGACGATACAACAAAGACGATAAAAACAAAGTCGATAAAAACAAAGTCGATAAAAACAAAGTCGATTAAAACAAAGTCGATAAAACAAAGTCAATAAAAACAAAGTCGATAAAACAAAGTCGATAAAACAAAGTCGATAAAAGAAAGTCGATAAAAACAAAGACGATAAAAACAAAGTCGATAAAACAAAGTCGATAAAACAAAGGCGATAAAACAAAGACGACAAAACAAAGTCGATAAAAACAAAGTCGATACAACAAAGTCGATACAACAAAGTCGATAAAACAAAGTTGATAAAAACAAAGTCGATAAAACAAAGTCGATACAACAAAGTCGATACAACAAAGTCGATACAACAAAGTCGATAAAAACAAAGTCAATAAAACAAAGTCGATAAAACAAAGTCGATACAACAAAGTCGATAAAAACAAAGTCGATAAAACAAAGTCGATAAAACAAAGTCGATAAAAACAAAGTCGATAAAACAAAGTCGATAAAACAAAGTCGATAAAACAAAGTCGATAAAACAATGTCGATAAAACAATGTCGATAAAACAAAGTTGATACAACAAAGTCGATACAACAAAGTCGATACAACAAAGTCGATACAACAAAGTCGATAAAACAAAGTCGATACAACAAAGTCGATACAACAAAGTCGATAAAAACAAAGTCGATAAATAAAGTCGATACAACAAAGTCGATACAACAAAGTCGATACAAACAAAGTCGATAAAACAAAGTCGATTAAAACAAAGTCGATAAAACAAAGTCAATAAAAACAAAGTCGATAAAGTAAAGTCGATAAACAAAGTCGATAAAACAAAGTCGATAAACAAAGTCGATAAACAAAGTCGATAAAACAAAGTCGATAAAACAAAGTCGATAAAACAAAGTCGATAAAAACAAAGTCGATAAAACAAAGTCGATAAAACAAAGTCGATAAAACAAAGTCGATAAAACAAAGTCGATACAACAAAGTCGATACAACAAAGTCGATACAACAAAGTCGATAAAACAAAGTCGATAAAACAAAGTAGATAAAAACAAAGTCGATAAAAACAAAGTCGATAAAAACAAAGTCGATAAAACAAAGTCGATAAAACAAAGTCGATTAAAACAAAGTCGATAAAAAGAAAGTCGATAAAACAAAGTCGATAAAACAAAGTCGATAAAACAAAGTCGATAAAACAAAGTCGATAAAAGCAAAGTCGATAAAAACAAAGTCGATAAAATAAAGTCGATAAGCAAAGTAGATAAAAACAAAGTCGATAAAACAAAGTCGATAAAACAAAGTCGATAAAAACAAAGACGATAAAAACAAAGTGGATAAAACAAAGTCGATAAAACAAAGTCGATAAAACAAAGTCGATACAACAAAGTCGATACAACAAAGACGATACAACAAAGACGATAAAAACAAAGTCGATAAAAACAAAGTCGATAAAAACAAAGTCGATTAAAACAAAGTCGATAAAACAAAGTCAATAAAAACAAAGTCGATAAAACAAAGTCGATAAAACAAAGTCGATAAAAGAAAGTCGATAAAAACAAAGACGATAAAAACAAAGTCGATAAAACAAAGTCGATAAAACAAAGGCGATAAAACAAAGACGACAAAACAAAGTCGATAAAAACAAAGTCGATACAACAAAGTCGATACAACAAAGTCGATAAAACAAAGTTGATAAAAACAAAGTCGATAAAACAAAGTCGATACAACAAAGTCGATACAACAAAGTCGATACAACAAAGTCGATAAAAACAAAGTCAATAAAACAAAGTCGATAAAACAAAGTCGATACAACAAAGTCGATAAAAACAAAGTCGATAAAACAAAGTCGATAAAACAAAGTCGATAAAAACAAAGTCGATAAAACAAAGTCGATAAAACAAAGTCGATAAAACAAAGTCGATAAAACAATGTCGATAAAACAATGTCGATAAAACAAAGTTGATACAACAAAGTCGATACAACAAAGTCGATACAACAAAGTCGATACAACAAAGTCGATAAAACAAAGTCGATACAACAAAGTCGATACAACAAAGTCGATAAAAACAAAGTCGATAAATAAAGTCGATACAACAAAGTCGATACAACAAAGTCGATACAAACAAAGTCGATAAAACAAAGTCGATAAAACAAAGTAGATAAAAACAAAGTCGATAAAAACAAAGACGATAAAAACAAAGTCGATAAAAACAAATTCGATAAAACAAAGTCGATAAAACAAAGTACATAAAAACAAAGTCGATAAAACAAAGTCGATAAAACAATGTCGATAAAACAAAGTTGATACAACAAAGTCGATACAACAAAGTCGATAAAACAAAGTCGATAAAAACAAAGACGATAAGAACAAAGCCGATAAAAACAAAGTCGATAAAAACAAAGCCGATAAAAACAAAGTCGATAAAAACATAGTCGATAAAACAAAGTCGATAAAACAAAGTAGATAAAAACAAAGTCGATAAAAACAAAGTCGATAAAAACAAAGTCGATAAAACAAAGTCGATAAAACAAAGTCGATAAAACAAAGTCGATACAACAAAGTCGATAAAAACAAAGACGATAAAAACAAAGTCGATAAAAACAAATTCGATAAAACAAAGTCGATGAAACAAAGTCGATAAAACAAAGACGATAAAAACAAAGTCGATAAAACAAAGTCGATAAAAACAAAGACGATAAAAACAAAGTGGATAAAACAAAGTCGATAAAACAAAGTCGATAAAACAAAGTCGATAAAACAAAGTCGATACAACAAAGTCGACACAACAAAGACGATACAACAAAGACGATAAAAACAAAGTCGATAAAAACAAAGTCGATAAAAACAAAGTCGATTAAAACAAAGTCGATAAAAACAAAGTCGATAAAACAAATTCGATAAAACAAAGTCGATAAAAACAAAGTCGATAAAACAAAGACGATAAAACAAAGTCGATACAACAAAGTCGATACAACAAAGTCGATAAAAACAAATTCGATAAAACAAAGTCGATAAAACAAAGGCGATAAAACAAAGACGACAAAACAAAGTCGATAAAAACAAAGTCGATACAACAAAGTCGATACAACAAAGTCGATAAAACAAAGTCGATAAAAACAAAGTCGATAAAACAAAGTCGATAAAAACAAAGTCGATAAAGTAAAGTCGATAAACAAAGTCGATAAAACAAAGTCGATAAACAAAGTCGATAAACAAAGTCGATAAAACAAAGTCGATAAAACAAAGTCGATAAAACAAAGTCGATAAAAACAAAGTCGATAAAACAAAGTCGATAAAACAAAGTCGATAAAACAAAGTCGATAAAACAAAGTCGATACAACAAAGTCGATACAACAAAGTCGATACAACAAAGTCGATAAAACAAAGTCGATAAAACAAAGTAGATAAAAACAAAGTCGATAAAAACAAAGTCGATAAAAACAAATTCGATAAAACAAATTCGATAAAACAAAGTCGATCAAACAAAGTCGATAAAACAAATTCGATAAAACAAAGTCGATAAAACAAAGTCGATAAAACAAAGTCAATAAAAACAAAGTCGATAAAACAAAGTCGATAAAACAAAGTCGATAAAAGAAAGTCGATAAAAACAAAGACGATAAAAACAAAGTCGATAAAACAAAGTCGATAAAACAAAGGCGATAAAACAAAGACGACAAAACAAAGTCGATAAAAACAAAGTCGATACAACAAAGTCGATACAACAAAGTCGATAAAAACAAAGTCGATAAAAACAAAGTCGATAAAACAAAGTCGATAAAAACAAAGTCGATAAAACAAAGTCGATAAAACAAAGTCGATTAAAACAAAGTCGATAAAAACAAAGTCGATAAAAACAAAGTCGATAAAACAAAGTCGATAAAACAAAGTCGATAAAACAAAGTCGATAAAACAAAGTCGATAAAAGCAAAGTCGATAAAAACAAAGTCGATAAAATAAAGTCGATAAGCAAAGTAGATAAAACAAAGTCGATAAAACAAAGTCAATAAAACAAAGTCGATAAAACAAAGTCAATAAAAACAAAGTCGATAAAACAAAGTCGATAAAACAAAGTCGATAAAACAAAGTCGATAAAACAAAGTCGATAAAACAAAGTCGATAAAAACAAAGTCGACAAAACAAAGTCGATAAAAACAAAGTCGATAAAACAAAGTCGATAAAACAAAGTCGATAAAAACAAAGTCGATAAAACAAAGTCGATTAAAACAAAGTCGATAAAAACAAATTCGATAAAACAAAGTCGATAAAACAAAGTACATAAAAACAAAGTCGATAAAACAAAGTCGATAAAAACAAAGACGATAAAAACAAAGTCGATAAAACAAAGTCGATAAAAACAAAGACGATAAAAACAAAGTGGATAAAACAAAGTCGATAAAACAAAGTCGATAAAACAAAGTCGATACAACAAAGTCGATACAACAAAGACGATACAACAAAGACGATAATAACAAAGTCGATAAAAACAAAGTCGATAAAAACAAAGTCGATTAAAACAAAGTCGATAAAACAAAGTCAATAAAAACAAAGTCGATAAAACAAAGTCGATAAAACAAAGTCGATAAAAGAAAGTCGATAAAAACAAAGACGATAAAAACAAAGTCGATAAAACAAAGTCGATAAAACAAAGGCGATAAAACAAAGACGACAAAACAAAGTCGATAAAAACAAAGTCGATACAACAAAGTCGATACAACAAAGTCGATAAAACAAAGTTGATAAAAACAAAGTCGATAAAACAAAGTCGATACAACAAAGTCGATACAACAAAGTCGATACAACAAAGTCGATAAAAAAAAAGTCAATAAAACAAAGTCGATAAAACAAAGTCGATACAACAAAGTCGATAAAAACAAAGTCGATAAAACAAAGTCGATAAAACAAAGTCGATAAAAACAAAGTCGATAAAACAAAGTCGATAAAACAAAGTCGATAAAACAAAGTCGATAAAACAATGTCGATAAAACAATGTCGATAAAACAAAGTTGATACAACAAAGTCGATACAACAAAGTCGATACAACAAAGTCGATACAACAAAGTCGATAAAACAAAGTCGATACAACAAAGTCGATACAACAAAGTCGATAAAAACAAAGTCGATAAATAAAGTCGATACAACAAAGTCGATACAACAAAGTCGATACAAACAAAGTCGATAAAACAAAGTCGATAAAACAAAGTAGATAAAAACAAAGTCGATAAAAACAAAGACGATAAAAACAAAGTCGATAAAAACAAATTCGATAAAACAAAGTCGATAAAACAAAGTACATAAAAACAAAGTCGATAAAACAAAGTCGATAAAACAATGTCGATAAAACAAAGTTGATACAACAAAGTCGATACAACAAAGTCGATAAAACAAAGTCGATAAAAACAAAGACGATAAGAACAAAGCCGATAAAAACAAAGTCGATAAAAACAAAGCCGATAAAAACAAAGTCGATAAAAACATAGTCGATAAAACAAAGTCGATAAAACAAAGTAGATAAAAACAAAGTCGATAAAAACAAAGTCGATAAAAACAAAGTCGATAAAACAAAGTCGATAAAACAAAGTCGATAAAACAAAGTCGATACAACAAAGTCGATAAAAACAAAGACGATAAAAACAAAGTCGATAAAAACAAATTCGATAAAACAAAGTCGATGAAACAAAGTCGATAAAACAAAGACGATAAAAACAAAGTCGATAAAACAAAGTCGATAAAAACAAAGACGATAAAAACAAAGTGGATAAAACAAAGTCGATAAAACAAAGTCGATAAAACAAAGTCGATAAAACAAAGTCGATACAACAAAGTCGACACAACAAAGACGATACAACAAAGACGATAAAAACAAAGTCGATAAAAACAAAGTCGATAAAAACAAAGTCGATTAAAACAAAGTCGATAAAAACAAAGTCGATAAAACAAATTCGATAAAACAAAGTCGATAAAAACAAAGTCGATAAAACAAAGACGATAAAACAAAGTCGATACAACAAAGTCGATACAACAAAGTCGATAAAAACAAATTCGATAAAACAAAGTCGATAAAACAAAGGCGATAAAACAAAGACGACAAAACAAAGTCGATAAAAACAAAGTCGATACAACAAAGTCGATACAACAAAGTCGATAAAACAAAGTCGATAAAAACAAAGTCGATAAAACAAAGTCGATAAAAACAAAGTCGATAAAGTAAAGTCGATAAACAAAGTCGATAAAACAAAGTCGATAAACAAAGTCGATAAACAAAGTCGATAAAACAAAGTCGATAAAACAAAGTCGATAAAACAAAGTCGATAAAAACAAAGTCGATAAAACAAAGTCGATAAAACAAAGTCGATAAAACAAAGTCGATAAAACAAAGTCGATACAACAAAGTCGATACAACAAAGTCGATACAACAAAGTCGATAAAACAAAGTCGATAAAACAAAGTAGATAAAAACAAAGTCGATAAAAACAAAGTCGATAAAAACAAATTCGATAAAACAAATTCGATAAAACAAAGTCGATCAAACAAAGTCGATAAAACAAATTCGATAAAACAAAGTCGATAAAACAAAGTCGATAAAACAAAGTCAATAAAAACAAAGTCGATAAAACAAAGTCGATAAAACAAAGTCGATAAAAGAAAGTCGATAAAAACAAAGACGATAAAAACAAAGTCGATAAAACAAAGTCGATAAAACAAAGGCGATAAAACAAAGACGACAAAACAAAGTCGATAAAAACAAAGTCGATACAACAAAGTCGATACAACAAAGTCGATACAACAAAGTCGATAAAACAAAGTTGATAAAAACAAAGTCGATAAAACAAAGTCGATACAACAAAGTCGATACAACAAAGTCGATACAACAAAGTCGATAAAAACAAAGTCAATAAAACAAAGTCGATAAAACAAAGTCGATACAACAAAGTCGATACAACAAAGTCGATAAAAACAAAGTCGATAAAACAAAGTCGATACGACAAAGTCGATAAAAACAAAGTCGATAAAAACAAAGTCGATAAAAACAAAGTCGATAAAAACAAAGTCGATAAAACAAAGTCGATAAAACAAAGTCGATAAAACAAAGTCGATAAAACAATGTCGATAAAACAATGTCGATAAAACAATGTCGATAAAACAAAGTTGATACAACAAAGTCGATAAAACAAATTCGATAAAACAAAGTCGATAAAAACAAAGTCGATAAAACAAAGACGATAAAACAAAGTCGATACAACAAAGTCGATACAACAAAGTCGATAAAAACAAATTCGATAAAACAAAGTCGATAAAACAAAGGCGATAAAACAAAGACGACAAAACAAAGTCGATAAAAACAAAGTCGATACAACAAAGTCGATACAACAAAGTCGATAAAACAAAGTCGATAAAAACAAAGTCGATAAAACAAAGTCGATAAAAACAAAGTCGATAAAGTAAAGTCGATAAACAAAGTCGATAAAACAAAGTCGATAAACAAAGTCGATAAACAAAGTCGATAAAACAAAGTCGATAAAACAAAGTCGATAAAACAAAGTCGATAAAAACAAAGTCGATAAAACAAAGTCGATAAAACAAAGTCGATAAAACAAAGTCGATAAAACAAAGTCGATACAACAAAGTCGATACAACAAAGTCGATACAACAAAGTCGATAAAACAAAGTCGATAAAACAAAGTAGATAAAAACAAAGTCGATAAAAACAAAGTCGATAAAAACAAATTCGATAAAACAAAGTCGATCAAACAAAGTCGATAAAACAAATTCGATAAAACAAAGTCGATAAAACAAAGTCGATAAAACAAAGTCAATAAAAACAAAGTCGATAAAACAAAGTCGATAAAACAAAGTCGATAAAAGAAAGTCGATAAAAACAAAGACGATAAAAACAAAGTCGATAAAACAAAGTCGATAAAACAAAGGCGATAAAACAAAGACGACAAAACAAAGTCGATAAAAACAAAGTCGATACAACAAAGTCGATACAACAAAGTCGATAAAACAAAGTTGATAAAAACAAAGTCGATAAAACAAAGTCGATACAACAAAGTCGATACAACAAAGTCGATACAACAAAGTCGATAAAAACAAAGTCAATAAAACAAAGTCGATAAAACAAAGTCGATACAACAAAGTCGATACAACAAAGTCGATAAAAACAAAGTCGATAAAACAAAGTCGATACAACAAAGTCGATAAAAACAAAGTCGATAAAAACAAAGTCGATAAAAACAAAGTCGATAAAAACAAAGTCGATAAAACAAAGTCGATAAAACAAAGTCGATAAAACAAAGTCGATAAAACAATGTCGATAAAACAATGTCGATAAAACAAAGTTGATACAACAAAGTCGATACAACAAAGTCGATACAACAAAGTCGATACAACAAAGTCGATAAAACAAAGTCGATACAACAAAGTCGATACAACAAAGTCGATAAAAACAAAGTCGATAAATAAAGTCGATACAACAAAGTCGATACAACAAAGTCGATACAAACAAAGTCGATAAAACAAAGTCGATAAAACAAAGTAGATAAAAACAAAGTCGATAAAAACAAATTCGATAAAACAAAGTCGATAAAACAAAGTACATAAAAACAAAGTCGATAAAACAAAGTCGATAAAACAATGTCGATAAAACAAAGTTGATACAACAAAGTCGATACAACAAAGTCGATAAAACAAAGTCGATAAAAACAAAGACGATAAGAACAAAGCCGATAAAAACAAAGTCGATAAAAACAAAGCCGATAAAAACAAAGTCGATAAAAACATAGTCGATAAAACAAAGTCGATAAAACAAAGTAGATAAAAACAAAGTCGATAAAAACAAAGTCGATAAAAACAAAGTCGATAAAACAAAGTCGATAAAACAAAGTCGATAAAAACAAAGTCGATACAACAAAGTCGATACAACAATGTCGATAAAACAAAGTTGATACAACAAAGTCGATACAACAAAGTCGATAAAACAAAGTCGATAAAAACAAAGACGATAAAAACAAAGTCGATAAAAACAAAGTCGATAAAAACAAAGTCGATTAAAACAAAGTCGATAAAAACAAAGTCGATAAAACAAAGTCGATAAAACAAAGTCGATAAAACAAAGTCGATAAAACAAAGTCGATAAAAACAAAGACGATAAAACAAGTCGATAAAACAAAGTCGATAAAACAAAGTCGATACAACAAAGTCGATAAAAACAAAGTCGATAAAACAAAGTCGATAAAAACAAAGTCGATACAACAAAGTCGATACAACAAAGTCGATAAAACAAAGTCGATAAAACAAAGTCGATAAAAACAAAGTCGATAAAAACAAAGTCGATAAAAACAAAGTCGATAAAACAAAGTCGATAAAAACAAAGTCGATAAAACAAAGTCGATAAAACAAAGTCGATAAAAAGAAAGTCGATAAAACAAAGTCGATAAAACAAAGTCGATAAAACAAAGTCGATAAAACAAAGTCGATAAAAGCAAAGTCGATAAAAACAAAGTCGATAAAATAAAGTCGATAAGCAAAGTAGATAAAAACAAAGTCGATAAAACAAAGTCGATAAAACAAAGTCGATAAAAACAAAGACGATAAAAACAAAGTGGATAAAACAAAGTCGATAAAACAAAGTCGATAAAACAAAGTCGATACAACAAAGTCGATACAACAAAGACGATACAACAAAGACGATAAAAACAAAGTCGATAAAAACAAAGTCGATAAAAACAAAGTCGATTAAAACAAAGTCGATAAAACAAAGTCAATAAAAACAAAGTCGATAAAACAAAGTCGATAAAACAAAGTCGATAAAAGAAAGTCGATAAAAACAAAGACGATAAAAACAAAGTCGATAAAACAAAGTCGATAAAACAAAGGCGATAAAACAAAGACGACAAAACAAAGTCGATAAAAACAAAGTCGATACAACAAAGTCGATACAACAAAGTCGATAAAACAAAGTTGATAAAAACAAAGTCGATAAAACAAAGTCGATACAACAAAGTCGATACAACAAAGTCGATACAACAAAGTCGATAAAAACAAAGTCAATAAAACAAAGTCGATAAAACAAAGTCGATACAACAAAGTCGATAAAAACAAAGTCGATAAAACAAAGTCGATAAAACAAAGTCGATAAAAACAAAGTCGATAAAACAAAGTCGATAAAACAAAGTCGATAAAACAAAGTCGATAAAACAATGTCGATAAAACAATGTCGATAAAACAAAGTTGATACAACAAAGTCGATACAACAAAGTCGATACAACAAAGTCGATACAACAAAGTCGATAAAACAAAGTCGATACAACAAAGTCGATACAACAAAGTCGATAAAAACAAAGTCGATAAATAAAGTCGATACAACAAAGTCGATACAACAAAGTCGATACAAACAAAGTCGATAAAACAAAGTCGATAAAACAAAGTAGATAAAAACAAAGTCGATAAAAACAAAGACGATAAAAACAAAGTCGATAAAAACAAATTCGATAAAACAAAGTCGATAAAACAAAGTACATAAAAACAAAGTCGATAAAACAAAGTCGATAAAACAATGTCGATAAAACAAAGTTGATACAACAAAGTCGATACAACAAAGTCGATAAAACAAAGTCGATAAAAACAAAGACGATAAGAACAAAGCCGATAAAAACAAAGTCGATAAAAACAAAGCCGATAAAAACAAAGTCGATAAAAACATAGTCGATAAAACAAAGTCGATAAAACAAAGTAGATAAAAACAAAGTCGATAAAAACAAAGTCGATAAAAACAAAGTCGATAAAACAAAGTCGATAAAACAAAGTCGATAAAACAAAGTCGATACAACAAAGTCGATAAAAACAAAGACGATAAAAACAAAGTCGATAAAAACAAATTCGATAAAACAAAGTCGATGAAACAAAGTCGATAAAACAAAGACGATAAAAACAAAGTCGATAAAACAAAGTCGATAAAAACAAAGACGATAAAAACAAAGTGGATAAAACAAAGTCGATAAAACAAAGTCGATAAAACAAAGTCGATAAAACAAAGTCGATACAACAAAGTCGATACAACAAAGACGATACAACAAAGACGATAAAAACAAAGTCGATAAAAACAAAGTCGATAAAAACAAAGTCGATTAAAACAAAGTCGATAAAAACAAAGTCGATAAAACAAATTCGATAAAACAAAGTCGATAAAAACAAAGTCGATAAAACAAAGACGATAAAACAAAGTCGATACAACAAAGTCGATACAACAAAGTCGATAAAAACAAATTCGATAAAACAAAGTCGATAAAACAAAGGCGATAAAACAAAGACGACAAAACAAAGTCGATAAAAACAAAGTCGATACAACAAAGTCGATACAACAAAGTCGATAAAACAAAGTCGATAAAAACAAAGTCGATAAAACAAAGTCGATAAAAACAAAGTCGATAAAGTAAAGTCGATAAACAAAGTCGATAAAACAAAGTCGATAAACAAAGTCGATAAACAAAGTCGATAAAACAAAGTCGATAAAACAAAGTCGATAAAACAAAGTCGATAAAAACAAAGTCGATAAAACAAAGTCGATAAAACAAAGTCGATAAAACAAAGTCGATAAAACAAAGTCGATACAACAAAGTCGATACAACAAAGTCGATACAACAAAGTCGATAAAACAAAGTCGATAAAACAAAGTAGATAAAAACAAAGTCGATAAAAACAAAGTCGATAAAAACAAATTCGATAAAACAAAGTCGATAAAACAAAGTCGATAAAACAAATTCGATAAAACAAAGTCGATAAAACAAAGTCGATAAAACAAAGTCAATAAAAACAAAGTCGATAAAACAAAGTCGATAAAACAAAGTCGATAAAAGAAAGTCGATAAAAACAAAGACGATAAAAACAAAGTCGATAAAACAAAGTCGATAAAACAAAGGCGATAAAACAAAGACGACAAAACAAAGTCGATAAAAACAAAGTCGATACAACAAAGTCGATACAACAAAGTCGATAAAACAAAGTTGATAAAAACAAAGTCGATAAAACAAAGTCGATACAACAAAGTCGATACAACAAAGTCGATACAACAAAGTCGATAAAAACAAAGTCAATAAAACAAAGTCGATAAAACAAAGTCGATACAACAAAGTCGATACAACAAAGTCGATAAAAACAAAGTCGATAAAACAAAGTCGATAAAACAAAGTCGATAAAAACAAAGTCGATAAAAACAAAGTCGATAAAAACAAAGTCAATAAAAACAAAGTCGATAAAAACAAAGTCGATAAAACAAAGTCGATAAAACAAAGTCGATAAAACAAAGTCGATAAAACAATGTCGATAAAACAATGTCGATAAAACAAAGTTGATACAACAAAGTCGATACAACAAAGTCGATACAACAAAGTCGATACAACAAAGTCGATAAAACAAAGTCGATACAACAAAGTCGATACAACAAAGTCGATAAAAACAAAGTCGATAAATAAAGTCGATACAACAAAGTCGATACAACAAAGTCGATACAAACAAAGTCGATAAAACAAAGTCGATAAAACAAAGTCGATAAAACAAAGTAGATAAAAACAAAGTCGATAAAAACAAAGACGATAAAAACAAAGTCGATAAAAACAAATTCGATAAAACAAAGTCGATAAAACAAAGTACATAAAAACAAAGTCGATAAAACAAAGTCGATAAAACAATGTCGATAAAACAAAGTTGATACAACAAAGTCGATACAACAAAGTCGATAAAACAAAGTCGATAAAAACAAAGACGATAAGAACAAAGCCGATAAAAACAAAGTCGATAAAAACAAAGCCGATAAAAACAAAGTCGATAAAAACATAGTCGATAAAACAAAGTCGATAAAACAAAGTAGATAAAAACAAAGTCGATAAAAACAAAGTCGATAAAAACAAAGTCGATAAAACAAAGTCGATAAAACAAAGTCGATAAAACAAAGTCGATACAACAAAGTCGATAAAAACAAAGACGATAAAAACAAAGTCGATAAAAACAAATTCGATAAAACAAAGTCGATGAAACAAAGTCGATAAAACAAAGACGATAAAAACAAAGTCGATAAAAACAAAGTCGATAAAAACAAAGTCGATAAAACAAAGACGATAAAAACAAAGTCGATAAAAACAAAGACGATAAAAACAAAGTCGATAAAAACAAAGACGATAAAAACAAAGTCGATAAAAACAAAGTCGATAAAAACAAAGTCGATAAAACAAAGTCGATAAAACAAAGTCGATAAAACAAAGTCGATAAAAACAAAGTCGATAAAACAAGTCGATAAAACAAAGTCGATAAAACAAAGTCGATACAACAAAGTCGATAAAAACAAAGTCGATAAAACAAAGTCGATAAAAACAAAGTCGATACAACAAAGTCGATACAACAAAGTCGATAAAACAAAGTCGATAAAACAAAGTCGATAAAAACAAAGTCGATAAAAACAAAGTCGATAAAAACAAAGTCGATAAAACAAAGTCGATAAAACAAAGTCGATAAAACAAAGTCGATTAAAACAAAGTCGATAAAAACAAAGTCGATAAAACAAAGTCGATAAAACAAAGTCGATAAAACAAAGTCGATAAAACAAAGTCGATAAAAGCAAAGTCGATAAAATAAAGTCGATAAGCAAAGTAGATAAAAACAAAGTCGATAAAACAAAGTCGATAAAACAAAGTCAATAAAACAAAGTCGATTAAACAAAGTCAATAAAAACAAAGTCGATAAAACAAAGTCGATAAAACAAAGTCGATAAAACAAAGTCGATAAAAACAAAGTCGACAAAACAAATTCGATAAAAACAAAGTCGATAAAACAAAGTCGATAAAACAAAGTCGATAAAAACAAAGTCGATAAAACAAAGTAGATAAAAACAGACGATAAAAACAAAGTCGATAAAAACAAAGTCGATAAAAACAAAACAATATACTCTTCGGAAAAGGTTTGGGAGTTTTTCGGAGAGGGTATTGTTTGTGGCTAATTTCTGTGGGCGGGGGAGCAGCATGCTCCTCGACGTTCTTCCGCTTGTCCCTCTGATTTGCAGAGGGCACAGTGGGGGAACGAAGGAGGCGGGTCGCTCCTGATCGATCGACGTTCGTCGATTGACACTGGACGTGACCCCAGCCGCTGCGGTGCAGGCGCACCAAAGCGGCTATCGTTTCTCCCTCAAGAGCGATCTTGAGGGAGAACTTTCGGCGGGTTCGCTGAGCCAGGTTATCTGGACAGCGGACGGAGGCATGTATAATGCCGCCGCCGGGGGCTTGGCTTAACCGCCCGGCCCAGAGGAAGGACACCTCTAAGATAAAAAACCACCTAATCCTAAGTTTTGAAGCGCGGCGAGAGGATGAGTGGCTGGTGGGGGACCAGTCGTTAGCGTTTCACCTGTAGATACCTGCCGACCTCTACAGTATATAGGCTTACCTAGGTAAAAGGCTCTGCCTAGGTGGACATATACTTCCTAATTACTCGTGGGAATCAAATGGAAACAATTATTAACAAAAAACAAAACCAAGATGACGTGCCAATTGTATTGGCGGAGAAGTTACCGATTGCCGGCAACGGCAACAAGAGCCGAGGAGGCTCCAGTCCCTCAGGGGACCAAAGCATGTCCGACCAGGACACAAAAAGCGGGGGCTCCAAGTCCAAATTTTGGGGCAAACGGGCGCGCGGGTCGGAGCGCACAGGATCGGCGGGGCAATCCTCGGGCGAGGAAAGCCTCCCGATCGCGAAAGTGCCGACAGTAAGGAGAGGCCGAGGACGAGCGGTAGCCGGAGCAGCTTCCGCTTCGAGGCCGGGGCGGGGCAATCGGGGTCGCCTCAAGCGGCCTGATACGCCGCTCATCAGTTCGGAGAGCGAAACCGGGGTCTCGTCATCCGAGGCCTCAACGGAGGAGTCGGAGGTGGTGGTCGCCGCCTCACCGGTGGGCACGAAGGCGCGGCCTGACGCCGCGAAGAGTGCTCAGGGTGGGGTGGTCGCCACCGAACAGGTCGTAGAAATGGCCCGTCCGCTCCGGGAGCGGGCCAAAAACAAGCCGGACCACTGTGGTGGTAAGCCGGACGCCGCTGGCGGCTCTAATTCGGAGCGAGCGGCCAAGTTCGCGGAGGAGGTAGCGGCCGTGATTAGCGAGGTGGCCTTGAAGAGGACAAAGTCCTCTAGAGGCAAGGCTGTATCCGCGGCCACTGCCTCTATCATGGCGGCAGCGGAGGCCCTCCAACCCGGGCCTCCGCCGGACGGTATGTCGGAGATGCGGGCGGAGATCGCCCGCTTGACAGCCGCCATGGAGCTTCTCCAAAAGGAGAATGCGGAGCTCCGAGCGGACTTGGCCGGGCTCCGAGGAGCCGGCCCCCGAGAGGTGCCGCAGGAAGGGGAGCGGCATGGGCAGGGACGGCCCGTGTCTGCAGAGGACCGGATCCTCAATCTGGTGCGGCAGGAAATGGCTGCTCTACGGAGCAAGTTTTCCACGTTGGAGGCCATTGTCCTGCGCCCCCCGTTGGCGGCAAGCCAGCCGGCCCCGGGCCAGCTAAGGGCGTTGTCATACGCCGCCACTGCAGCTGCCACAGCTGGTCCAGCCTCGTCGGGGCCGACCAAAGGTGGGGCGGCTGCACAGGCGGCGAAGGCCCCAGCCAAGGCGGCGGGGGTCCCGGCCAAGGCGTCGGGGGCACCGGCCAAGGCGTCGGGGGCACCGGCCAAAGCGGCGAGTGCCCCAGTCAAGGCGGCAGAGGCCCCGGCCAGGGTAACCAGGGCCTCGGCTAAGGCGGCGAATCGGCCGCCCCCACCACCTTCTGAATCTCCTCCGGCTGACGCCGGATGGCAAGTAGCCGGGGAGAAGAAGAAGGCTGGTAAGGCGGCAAGGGCGGCCAAAAGGAAGGCGAGGCGGCAGCGGCGCAAGGAGCGAAGCGTCGCGGCTAGGCTCCGCGCCCCGAAGTCCGCAGCTGTAGTGATTACACTACAGCCGGAAGCGGCAAAGAAGGGCGTGTCCTATCAGCACGTGCTCGCCAAGGTGGATGCGGCGGTGGATCTGAAGGAGACCGCCAATGGCGTCCGGCTAAAGATCACCGCGACCGGGGCCAGGATGCTGGAGATCCCCGGTGCGAACAGCGGTCCGGCAGCGGACGCTCTGGCCAATAGGCTCAGGGCGACCCTGAATCCGGACGAGGCCCGAGTGTCCAGGCCCACCAAACGCGCTGACTTGCGCATCCGGGGCCTGGACGACTGCGTGACGGCGGAAAAGGTGATGGCCGCGGTCGCCAGGACTGGGGGGTGCTCTGCCGAGGAGGTGAGGGCGGGCACCATCCACCCTGACTCCACGGGGATGCGAGCCGTTACGGTGAGCTGCCCCGTGTCCGCGGCCAAGCTGATAGCCGGGGAGGGCCGAAGGCTTCTGGTGGGCTGGGTCTCCGCGCAGGTCAAACTGCTGGAGCCCAGACCTCTGAGGTGCTTCCGCTGCCGGGTGGGCGACCACGTGGGAGCGAAGTGCACCTCGGAGGTAGACTGCAGCGACCACTGCTTCCGCTGTGGTCAGCCTGGTCATAAGGCCGGCTCGTGCAACGCCGCGCCGCACTGCATTGTATGTGCGGCGGCTGGCAAGCCGGCCGATCACCGGGCTGGGAGCAAGGCCTGCGCTCCACCCGCCAAAGCCAGAGGCAGGGGCAAGCCCTCCGCCACCGCCGTCACCGCCGCAGCCGCCGCCACTACTGCCGCCGCCGCTGCCGCCTCCACTGTCGTCGTCGCCGCCATTGCCGCCGCGGCGGTGCCCTCAGAGGGGGCTAGGGAGGGGGTTGAAATGGAGTGTCAATAACGGCCCCATTACGCCTCCTCCAGGCGAACATCAACCACTGCGCTGCCGCTCAGGATCTGTTGCTCCAGAGCATGGCGCAGTGGTCGATTAACATCGCCGTGGTCGCTGAGCCGTACTTTGTCCCGCCCAGGGATGACTGGGTGGAGGACCTGAGCGGCTCAGTGACCCTCATTTCGTCGGCCGCCGCTGGTACCCCGTCCCTCGAGTCTGTCAAGAGAGGACGGGGTTGCGTGGCAGCACGGTTCGGGGAGATTGTCGTGGTAGGGGTATACTTCTCCCCGAACCGAACTCTTGCCGAGTTCCACAACTCCCTCGTGGAGTTGAGAGTCGTCGTCGTCGGGTTCGGTTCCCTCCCCGTGTTCGTCCTCGGGGACTTCAATGCCAAAAATCTGGCTTGGGGTTCCCGCTTTACGGACACACGGGGTAGGATGGTGGAGGACTGGGCTCTGGAGACGGGCCTGGTCGTCCTAAACCGGGGTTCTGTCCCCACGTGTGTGCGGATGCGGGGCGAATCAGTGGTGGACATTTCGTTCGCCAGCCCCGCTCTGTCGCCGCGTGTAATCGACTGGCGCGTCATAGAGGAGGTGGAGACCTATTCCGATCACCGGTACATCCGGTTTGACGTCTCCGCCCAGACCTCGAGCGCGCCGGTCCGACAGGCCCCGAGTGGTCCGCGGTGGGCGCTGAAGCAGATGGACCGGGAGCTTCTCCTGGAAGCCTCGATCGTGCAGGCCTGGGTGTCATCACCGGACAGGCCTGCCGACATCAACGACGAGGCGGAGTGGTTCCGGGAGGCCATGTCCAATATATGCGACGTGGCAATGCCCCGGGTCCATCCTGGACGTGCTTCGCGCCAGCTGTACTGGTGGTCGCAAGAGCTGGAAGCTCTGCGCAGGG
This sequence comes from Agrochola lychnidis, assembly GCA_963680765.1. NCBI lineage: Eukaryota > Metazoa > Arthropoda > Insecta > Lepidoptera > Noctuidae > Agrochola > Agrochola lychnidis. The sequence continues at coordinate 12,952,461 of OY796869.1, read as the reverse complement.
CGTGCGTAGCTGCGCGACGCCGGTACGCCAGGCACCGCAGGCTCCGTATCCGCCCTCCGGATACGGAAGCCATTGAGGCGGAGCTGTACGAGGGGTACAGAGCGGCGAAGACCGCCCTCCAAGCGGAGATCCTGCGGGCCAGGACACTGGCCCGCGAGGAGTTGCTGGAGTCTCTGAACAGAGACCCGTGGGGACGCCCATATAAGATGGTGCGGGAGAAGCTCCGCCCATGGGCTCCCCCGCTGACGCAGAGTCTCCGGCCCCAGCTTGTGGAGGACGTGGTGAGCGCTCTGTTCCCTTCAAGAGGGGAACATACGCCCCCGCCCATGGCTCCGCCTATTGCGGTGCCCGATGCGGACCACACCGCCGACGACGACGACGATGCTCCGGAGGTGACCGAGGTAGAGATGAGAGTGGCGGTACGCAAGATGAGTGCGAAGAATACCGCCCCAGGACCCGACGGCATTCCCGGAAAAGCCTGGGTCCTGGCCATGGGGATTCTCGGGCCTCGACTAAGGGGGCTCCTATGCGCATGCATGGAGAGGGGCCAGTTCCCACTTTGTTGGAAGACTGGGAAACTGGTCCTCATTAGGAAGCCGGGGCTCCCGGCGGACTCTCCGTCCGCCTATCGGCCCATTGTGCTGCTCGACGAGGTGGGCAAGCTCTTTGAAAGAGTCATTGCAGACCGCCTCGTCGGGCAGCTGGTGCGAGTGGGGCCGGATCTGGCGGAGAGCCAATTCGGTTTCCGCAGGGGGCGCTCTACGGTGGACGCCATCATGCGCGTGCGAGCCCTCACGACGGGGGATGCTGTGGCCCGGGGTGGGGTCGTCTTGGCGGTGTCTCTAGACATCGCCAATGCCTTTAACACCCTGCCCTGGAGTTGCATCAGGGAGGCACTTCGGTATCACCGGATGCCGACCTACCTCTGTCGTGTGGTCGAGGCCTATTTGACGGACAGGGCTGTCATCTACCCCGGTCACCAAGGAGAGTGGAACCGGCGAGAGATGTCGTGCGGTGTCCCACAGGGATCGGTCCTGGGGCCGCATCTGTGGGACATCGGATACGACTGGGTGCTGCGCGCCGATCTCCCTACTGGCGTCAGCGTCGTCTGTTACGCTGACGACACGCTGGTCCTGGCGCAGGGGAGGTCGTACCAGGCGGCGGCCGACTTAGCGACACGCGGGGTTGCGACAATCGTCGACAGAATCCGGCAGCTGGGACTCGAGGTGGCCCTGCACAAGTCCGAGGCCATGGGTTTCTATGGTCCTCGTAGTGCGCCACCGCCGGGTTCCCAGGTAATGGCGGGAGGGGTTCACATCGGCGTCGAGTCGACGATGAAGTATCTGGGACTCGTCCTCGACAGCCGGTGGAACTTCGTGGAGCATTTCCGACGTTTGGCTCCCAGACTGGACCGGGCCGGGGCTGCCTTGAAGCGGCTCCTGCCCAATCTGGGAGGTCCAAACGCCTCCTGCCGGAGGCTCTACGCGGGGGTCGTGCGGTCCATGGCCCTTTACGGGGCGCCGGTGTGGGCGCCTTCATTGAGGCGGCAGCCAGCCCGCCGGCTGAACGCGTCCCAAAGGGTCATGGCCATCCGGCTGGCCCGAGGATACCGCACGGTCTCCTGCGAGGCGGCGAGCCTCCTTGCCGGAGTACCGCCATGGGATCTGGAGGCAAAGGTCCTCGCGCACATTTGGGAGTGGCGCGAGGAGGCGAAACGCCGGGGCTTAACACCGATGCCGCAAGAAGTTGCGGCGCAGCGGACGGAGCTCCGGCGGGATCTCATGGCGGAATGGAGAGTGCGATTGTCGCAACCCAGCGCTGGGCACGCCGCAATTGCGGCGATAAGACCCCTCTTTGAGGAGTGGCTAGAGAGGCGCCACGGCGTCCTCACCTTCCGCCTGACTCAGGTGCTCACCGGACATGGCTGTTTCGGGAGGTACCTGTTCAGGATAAAGCGGGAGGAAACGCCCGGGTGTCATCACTGTGTGGATCGCCCGGAGGACACGGTGGAGCATACGGTGGAGGTCTGCCCGGCTTGGGCAGAGCATCGCCGTGTCCTCGAGGAAGCGATCGGCGGCGGTGATCTCTCGCGTCCGGCCCTGATTCGGGCCATGCTACGGAGCGAGAGGAAATGGCAGGCCGTCACCTCGTTCTGCGAAGCAGTAATGCTCGCGAAGGAGGAGACGGAGCGCGTGAGGGAAAGGCAAATTTCGCGCCCTCGCGCCCCTAACCGCCGCAGCAGGAGACGCCCTGGGCGTCGGGAGTCACGAGAGGATTTCCGGCCACCGTAGGCGCGGGCTTGCGGACGGTGAGCAATGGGTAGCTCGCCGTCCGATAAGGACCAGGCCCGGGTCGACGGCGCGTTGTGTTCCACGCGCGCCTCAAAGAGATGTCAGCAGAATTGACGGGGTCCGCTAGGGCCAATGCCTGCCGGGGGTTCGAAGAAAACCGATAGGGAAATCGTGGCCCCCTGGCAACACGGCAACTGAAGGAACACGGGTGGGTTTTAGTCAGTATGTTTTTTTTTTTGTAATAAATAGTCATATTTTTTATCGATATCAAAACCAGCCAGTATCCCATAGACAAAAACTGTTAGTCGCAAAACTTTCTGAGTGACCTGGTAAAATAAGCTAACATAGTTCATAAGTTTACTAACACAATGAGTCCTTGTTACTTGAATAAAGAAAAATATCGTGACCATTTTTCTTTTTCAACGACGTTTTCTAAAAATTAAACCTAGCTAGATCGATTTATCGCTCCCGAAACGCCCTGCGTACTAAAGTTCATAAAAATTCTTTGAGCCGTTTCCGAGATTAAGATTATCCTTTCAACTGTCATTAACGAGACACAATAGAATTTTAATTGTTATCCACCTCAAAGAGGCGTCGTAACAGATGATGAGTTATATATATACATATGTAGGATCAGGAGTGCCGAGAGGTATTTCGTCAGGGTTTGGAGTTCCCATTTTATTGGGATAAACAAGAGTGTATAAACAATTACAGTATATTTATTATAGTAGGTACTAGTTACACTATAATAAGGTAAAACACGATACACAAAGGGTAATTAGTAACAAGATAAAGTAGGTAAATAGGTAGTAATAATCGAACAGACTTTTAAGGTCTATAGTTCGTATAGTGGCCAAGCCACCCAATGACAATGTGTATTACTCGCTATCAGCAAGCCAATACAGCTATGTGAATATACAGCAGCGCTGTACCAGGTAAACCGACAGTTTTGTCGGGAGCAGGGGCTCTTTATAGATTCGCATCCGAAGATCGACTGACGACTGACTCGCCCACAGAGTGCACGCTCTTTTATAAGACGATGCCCCCACCTTATAATCCAACTATGACAACTCTGTCCGATGACGCGCGGTAGGGCGTCACGTGTTTACTTGATACAAAACACTAAAATGTGGTAAATCTAATAAGACTTGCATTAAAAAGTAATCAAATAATACAAGAATAATTGTCGTAAATAAACAATAGTGAATTGACAACGTAAATCATTTAAAAATCAAAGTAACATATCATTAATTGTTTTGATCAAAACCATTGGTTACAATTATCAAAACAAGTTGCCAAAATCAATTAGTGAGTACACCGAGTACTTAATAAATTATGTCTGATTTATTAAACAATAATTGAAAGAAAGAAAGAAGAAAGAAAATAAATTTATTTGACACAGGTTAAGGCACACAGTTTTCAAAAACAAAAAAAAAAAAACAGGAAAAAGCAAAGAAAGTTTAAAACAGTATTGTGTGCCTCACGGCTGCGACAAATAGGCCCAGTTCAGCATAAATGCCAGACAACTAGTGCCTGACGCTGGTTTTCAACTGAACCTTATGTTAAGAGTACGTCTTACGGATGTAAATCAGTTGTATAGTGTGTGTAAATATTTAAATAAAGAATAAAATAAATATGTGTAGCAAATAATAATAAAATCGATATGATACAATTAAGTTAAACGATAATTAAAGATTTAAAAAGTGGTATTTAACAAAATAATTATGATGGCATGGTTGCACAATAAACGATAAACAAAAGGACTAAAGGGACTGTACGTCAATAAATAATAGATAACTTTATCATAATACAATTTATATCAATGAAACATTAAGGTTGATCATGTCTAGCTTCCGTTGCGAATCCATGAGATACTGCCGTAAGCGTCTTCTAAATGTGTCGATCGTTTCTATCGCTCGAAGAGGTGGTGGCAGGTTATTCCACACTTTAGAAGCCGCATAACGGAAACTACCTCTAAAAGCTGCTGTACTATGAGACTGGGTCGAGAGTTGCTGCGAGCATTGCCTTCTCCCACATTCTCGTCTACTCGCTATCCAACTCAACTTGTCGTACAGGTAGTCCGGTTTCTGGTATTTAACAACACCGAATAAAAGGCAAGCCAAGTGCAGTTTGCGCCTGGATTTCATTTTTAGAGAAAAATGCTTGTTTAGAAAAGGTGTTACATGGCTTCTGCGAGGGATATTGTAACAAAACCGCGAACAAGCGTTTTGTACCCTTTGGATGAGGCGGTCTGTACGAGCTAATAGGCGCGGGCCGTACACTGTGTCAGCGTAGTTCAACCTAGATAGAACCAGGGTTTCCACAAGCTGTTCCCGTAGTGTTTCAGACAAGTAAGGCCTAATCTTGTACAGAACTTTCAGGCGGTAAAAACAGTTTCTCACTGAATCGGCTACGTGTTTTTCGAAACGAAGGTCTCTATCTAAAATAAGACCAAGATTCCGGGCCTCATTGACTCTGACAATTTGTTCGCCCATTAACTCAAGGTGAAACGTTGCGGGTAGCTTTGCTAGTTGCTGTCTTGTGCCAAATACCATGTATTTGGTTTTGGTTGGGTTTAGCGACAGGCAGTTCTCTTCAGACCAGACGGCGATTCTACGTAGGTCATCGTTTAGATCTTTAATGGCACTATCGTACTCATCTGGTCTAAAGGATATGTAAAGTTGGACGTCATCGGCGTATATGTGGTACTTGCACCTCTGGAGGCATTTAATGATATCTGCACAGTATAAAATAAACATAATTGGGCCTAATATAGATCCCTGCGGAACCCCTCTCTCAATGGAAGTAAGAGTCGATGTAAGAGCAGTTCCGTCACCCAAACGTAGATCCACAAATTGTTTTCTATCACTAAGGTAGCTACGGAACCATTGCGTAGCACTGGAGTCAAATCCGTAATAAGTTAGCTTCGACAGTAATAACGGGATATTAATTGCGTCAAATGCCCGGGAAAAATCTAGCAAGACTAGCAATGAACACATTCCTTTATCTTGGGCTGATAATAGATTATCAGTAACATCCAATAAGGCAGTGGCAGTACTGCGCTGTTTTCTGAAACCAGACTGTAAGTCCGGTAACACGGTATTTTGTTCCAGAAAATGCGTTAATTGGTGGCTAACGATCTTCTCTAAAACTTTAGACAGACACGGTAAAATACTAATAGGGCGCAAGTCTTTTACATCAATTGGATTGGCATTTTTTGGTAAGGGCCTAACGGAAGCAATTTTCCATTGGTCAGGGAAAGTTGACGTCACTATTGAGCAGTTTATAATGTCAGTTACAGTACTTAGTGCATATGGCAGAGTCATATTTAGCATGTCAAGGGTAATGTTGTCATAACCTTCGGCGTTACTTTTGAGGTTAGAGATAATGCGTCTGATATCATTCTGTTCCACAGGATTGATTGAAAAAATTGCGTCACCGTGTCTATGGTTCTCAAAATAAGTCATAAGTGTTTTGCTTGCAACGGGGTTACCGGGAACTATCAAAAAAGTATTATTAATTAGATTTGGATCTGCAAAATGCGACGGAAGGTCTTGTCTAGGTTTAAAGGGTGATAATGTGGATTTAAGATTTTTCCATAACAGTTTAGGGTTCTTTATTTTATTATTTATATTATGCCTGAAAAACGCAACTTTTTCGTTGTACAAAGAACTTAACACAAGGGACTTTAACTCTTTGTAGTATTCTTTTTTAGAATCTGATTTAGTTTTCTTGGAATAGGTTAATGCATCATCCCGTAAACGCATCATTAGTTTAATCGTATCAGTAATCCACGGATACGACTTTTCTTTGACAGTACATGTTTTGATTGGTGCGTGAACATCAAATAGTGAAATTATTTGGGAGTTAAATACATGCACCATATCATTTACATTTTCAAGCGAGGAAATACTTTCAAGACATAAAAGAAACAAGTCCATATTAAAGTTATCCATGCATACATTTTTAAGTGGCCTAAATTTTATAACGTATGGTTTAAACTTATCACGTTTTACGTGAAATTCCCCAACTATGATGGAATGACCGTTAAGTGAACCAAAAGATTCTACTGACGTGTATCTTGCTCTTAGGTCGGTACACAAGAGATCGATGAGAGTTTCACTGGAGGCTGTGAAGTGAGTAGGAGAAGTGACCAATTGAGTAAGACTGAGGCTATTCAGAAACTCGTTAGTTTTTTTGGTTTTTATGCAGCTTGTGTCCAGCAAGTTAACATTAAAATCACCTAGTATTATGTAATGGTCACAATTTCCCAGTGAGCTAAGCGAGTCCGTTAAGGCGTCCAGGAATAGAACAAGGTCAAGCCATGGTGGCCGGTACGCTGTACCTATAGCAATTTTTTTGCCATTCACTGAGAGCGTTAGCCACATTTGTTCGACCGATTCGAACCTGGGATCGACCGCGCCAGTCCAAGTTCGTGCGCTCAGTCCTCGCCGCAGATAAAAGCCGACGCCCCCACCACGACCCGAGCGCACACTCGCTGGCCGCGGCGTGTGACGCAGACGGTAGCCCGGCACCACCGGAGCGCGCCCCTCCTCGCCCGGTCGCAGCCAAGTTTCATTAATGGCCATAACGTCAAAACAATGCCTGTCGATTGCACCAACAAGGTTATCATGACCTGTACCCAATGAACCAGCATTCAGAAAACCAACTTTAAGGAACTTTTCTCCTTTAGTCATCATTATAATAATATAAAATAATTCCGATAATTAACAATGTCAATATTATAAGTGTACATTTAATAGTTCCAAATCCAATTTCATATAATAGTCTAATAATTGTAAATATGTAAATAGTGATTATAATAAAATGAAAAGTGCACAAAGATTTTAAACTGCTGTATGTAAATAATAGATTAGTTATTATAAGATTTGAAAATAATCGGCTTGTAAAATGAAGAAGTAGTTTTGTAATTAATAGGTGTAGATAAATATGTGTAGTGTTATAAAACTGGTTTACGTATACGTGCGTATTATGAAGTTGACTGAGGTGCGCCGCGAGACACACACCTACCAACATATTTAGTAGATAGTAGCAACACAAACTTAATATTACTTTTGAAATACTGACACTTACTACAACTAAACTTACTTTAAAAATCAGCGTAACAGTATAATAAAGAATATTATGTAGACAAATAACGAGAATAATAAAACAAAAAAAAATAAACAAAAAAGTAATTCTATTGGGTGCTATTGCTATTGCCGCCGCTAAACGGCGCCGATGCATCTCCAAAGGTGCGCTGTAAATCAGTCTGACAACGGATTTGGCAAGAGGCGTCTCCAGGTTTGTACCGGGCGAGAATACGGCCTCGCTTTGACCATACAAATTGCCAACCCAGGCGACTGCCAGCTTCACGAGCGCTCCGAAACAACTCTCGATTTACCTTCGTAAGGCGCTCGTTCACGTAAAAGCGCTTCGGCGGGCCCGGCAAGTCAAGGTCAGCAGTAGTCAAGCCGCGTCGCACTCGTGCACCGTCCAGCAGCTCGTCACGCAGGTCGCGGCGTGCGAGGCGCACGACGAGGAAACGGGGGCGGGTCTCCACCGGCGCCGTCGCCTGTGTCGCGTTGATGCGCCTACCTCCCACACGCTCGGCGCTCACTATGTCACGCGCCTCGATTTTAACTCCAATCTTAGTCGCAACTAACATCACCGTGTGGATTGGATTTTCACCACTAGTCTCGGGTATGTTTGAGATCTGGATATCATTTGCGAGCAGCTCCTGATCTCGGTCATTGATATCGTTCCTCAGTTGTGAGATCAATTCGTCCACCTCCGACGATACTTGGGGGTGAGTATCTTTGTGCTCTAATACAGCAACTCTCTTCTCCAAATTACTCATCCTATCGTTAGTGGCTTTTAGAGAGGACCTCAGCTCCGACAAGTCATCACGGAGCAGTTGGAATTCATCCCGAACCGTTTTCAAAAAATCCTCTTTAAATACTTTAAGCTCTGCCCTTAGGATGTCTAGGTTGAGCTCCTTAGTGGCGTCTAGGGCTATGCTATTTATAGGGCTGGTACCCATAAGGTTTACCTCGTGTGCAGCTGGCGCTGGTGCACGCGCCCGTACCGGTGTTTCGGCCCGGTTGTCCCTCACCACGTTCTTATTGCACTCAGGACAGTGCCAGGAAGTCGCCATAGGGCCTGTACTCTGAATGCCTACACACGCTCGATGGTACCAAGATCTACATTTGCTGCAATTTGCAGCCTCGGTCGACGACAGAAACTTGCCACAGCCGCCGCACTTAGCCATCGTAAACTTGTTGGTGTATTTGTGGTATCGATCTGTCCAAGTAGTGCACCGATAAGGCAACAGATGGCGCTTTTTTGAGAATTATGTTTATGGCAGTTTCTACGGTGTGTATGGTACGGATAGACACCATAAGCTAAGCACAGTATCGGTGTAAAGGTGCGCACACACTAAAGTATGGTCACAGTTTGTTTTCCGTTCACGTATAAAACACTGTTTATTTTCTTTCGGGTGTCAGGTACTTAAATATTTTCTGGGAACGATAAAATGTTTTTAGAGTTTATTTTATTTAAACACAGCACATAAACACTGGGAAATATTGTCACTTGTAAGTTGCACTAATGTGTGTATTTCCACAATAAAGTTTTGCAAAACAAACTTGTATTTATATTTAAATCGCGAGAAGTAAATAGAGAGCTTATGACTGATTGACATCCGCGACGTCACGACTTACAAAACGATTACAAAAAATATTTCTCTTTACAACGCTATTCGTACGTGTCGCTACGTTATACGTTATTCTTGAGACAATGACATATATGATTAAAGACATTGCAAGATTGATAGTAAATATCACATAAATGAATAATAAGAAAAACAAATCATACCAAACTCTGTTGACTACCCACAATTGTAATTAAAAACCATCTCCGACACATATATAAAAGAATTGCTCGTTTAAAGGTGTTAGATTTATATTATTTTTATATTAATACCGCGAATGTGAAATTTTTTACGAACATCAGATTTTTGTTTTTTTTTTTTTTTACATAATCAAATAAGTGATCTTGCAATTAAAAAAAAAAAATTCACATTCGCGATATTGGTTGCCAAGCGACGATTTGTAGTTGGAATGTATGGGAGAACATGTTTTTCAACTACAATGTTAAGTTTGTTCTTGGGATAAATAAATTCATCTCAACTACGGAACCCTTCATTGTGCGTAATCCGACACGCACTTGGCCGGTTTTTTTTCATTCAATCATTCTACTTGTAACAACGATCAATTAAATTCTTTTGTATTTTCGAACGTTTCCTCTCGCCATCAAACTATTTTCTGACCTCTGTGATTTGACATCTTTTTCAAAGAGAGATTTCAACATGTTTTGTTGTGACATTTCGCCAGTGTAAACGCACAGTAAAGCCGGGTCTTCCGCGCGTGTGATGTGCCGGATATCCGTGATTCGCGGATATCCGCAGATTTTCGAGGGAGAAAAAAGATCTGTATCCTGTACATTTCATTACGTACCTATACGTAATGAAATGTATTAATATAAAAGATCCGTTCAAGATCCGCCGAAAAGTAACAAATACAGATCTTTTTCTCCCTCGGATACGGATATCCGGCACATTTATTTATTATTTATTAAAACTTTATGCACAAGTAAAAATACTGTACAAAGGCGGACTTAATGCCTAAAGGCATTTTCTACCAGTCAACCTTAGGGTGATGCAGAGACAAAATATGGCAGGTGCAACATAAATGACAAATAACATGAAAAATTACACACATCATTACGTAGTAATTTTTACACAAGAACATCGCAACAAAGAGGAGTGGTCATCACAGACATATAAAGAGTAGCAGACCAAACATTAATCCATATATTTATATAGCTGGACATGATTGTCTATCCTTTTTAACCGACTTCAAAAAAAAGGAGGAGGTTCTCAATTCGTCGGGATATTTTTTTTTTTTATGTATGTTCCCCGATTACTCGAAGACGGCTGGACCGATTTGAAAAATTCTTTTTTTGTTTGAAAGGGTATACTTTCAAGTTGGTCCCATTGTCATTTGGTCACGATCTGATGATGGGATCTTGGAGAAATCGAGGGAACTCTTCAAATATTAAAGGCACATCTATAAATCAAATCGAATCATCGATTTCATCGAATCTGAATTAAATGATTTTTATTTATTTATTTATAGCGATTTGGGTATTTTTGATGAGCAGTTGACATAAGGCTATTGTAACTTAGATAAATTACAAACCAACCCACTAAAAAGTGAAAAAAAAAAAACTTTTTTACAAAAATCACAACCGACTTCCAAACTACAAAGTTATTTTTCACTTTGTAGTTTGGAAGTCGGTTGTGTTTTTTGTAAAAAAGTTTTTTTTGCTAAGCGACAAGTCGCAAATTGTATCTCGTTCTGTCACCTGTTGTCACACTGACTCAAACATAGACAAAATTTGACGCGTAGCTTGTTTAGGCCGCGTCGCCATATTGATAAGCAACATCATCTGCATCGCGTTCTATGTTTCAACCGCGTTATTTAGTCAGGGACGGATTTGTCAACAAAGATGAAAAGTTTTTGTAAAACATTTACCATTGAATTATCAAACAGAGCCTCAGTTTACTCTACGGTTTTTTCTTTTTTCGTCACATTGTTCCAGAACACTGCAGAGTGCAGATTGTCAGTGTAAACACACTTGCTGTCGTAATAAATTATAAAAAAAATTCAGTTCCATTATCAAAACGTAGTTGTTAAATACGCAAAAAATGTCAATGTCTATTGTTAAGTGTGTCAATAACAACAAGTAAGTATCTCTCTCGTTTTCCCTCTTTAGTTTTTTATTTTATTTTACAGTGAAAACACCAAAAGCTTACAGCGCACAGTAAGCTTCTTTGTGTAATGTTTCGAAAAAACATTTGCAGGAGACCCGGCTTTAGAGTTGAAAATCCGGGGGACCATAGACAGCCAACACTCACGTTCAGCCTATGTGCGTAGTTTTCTGAACGAAACGAATCGATCTTGCCAAAAGGTTCAAACGTCAACGTCAGACGGGTCACGATAACATGACGTTACCTGATAGCAGCTTATAGCTATAGCAAAAAGTATTTGCGCTGCCGTCTTAAATTTCAGTATATTAGAATGTACTCTGTTCGTCTAAACTTGACGATGGCAGAATAGTCGAAACCGGCACAATTGCCAAAGAAGAAAAAAAGTATTTTGGTGAACGGTTTATTTACAACAAACAACAACAACAAATCATAAAATTTGCAAGTACATTTATTCAAAAATTCACTCCAGGTTCACCACACTTTTAGTTTGTTGCCGCGGTACGCCAACAGGCAATTTAACTACCGGTATGACTTTAACTTAAATTGTGTAAACATTTAAAAACTAGAATTATTTATTACCTACCGGGTACTCTATAATCTGATACCGACAATCATGAGTGCCATGAGGATTAACGCCTGCGTGCTAAACACCACGCATTTGTTATCAAACAGCCATAGAAGCAACAGTTTGCAGAGTAAAAGAACTTTTTCAGGAACAAACAATAGAAATATGAAATTTGTACAATTTACTTACGGTAGTAATCCGAATGATATCCGAGTGGGGTATTTGGAAGGGAATAATGTTGTTGATATAAATCGTGCTGACTCTGCAATGCCTTCTACACTTTTAGGTGTTTTGAACAGTGGATTTAGCGATAAGATTTGCGGGTAAGTGTGTTTCGTTATGTGGAAACTATCCAAAAAATGATCATGATTTAAAAAGTAAATAGCTCTCTAAGATTTATTTTGTTGGTAGATAAAATGGATAAGAAAGTTTCAATAGTGTGTGATCAAGAAAGATTACAATCACTTATTTTCTCATTAGGTACCTACTTATACAGTTGCTTGGTCATTAAGATACCTATAGCAGTTTTATAAAGCATATAATTGGGTGTAATCTAAACAGTTATTTATAGTTATACTAACATGGCTCACGCACTCAATATACAGGGTGGCAATTTAGTCACCTGCATCCAACAAGGGGGTGATTTTACCCATCATACTAAACAATCCCTTCCAATTCCAAAACTAAACCAATATGATAAAAGAAATTCTTGCTATGTTAAAAGTTACTGGAATCTCAACCTTACCTTCATCAAAACTAAGTTTAAAATATAAAAAACTATATGTATTTTGCAGCTTCTTTTGTCGTTATCACAAATAGCATATTTAAAGTTAAACATTTGACTCTTATTATCAACAATGTTAGCTACTATGTTTTTATTGCATGTGATGATAAGATGCAAGATGTGCAAATAATATGAAAAATAATATCTATCGGACTGATTTTGTAATAAGAAAAACATCTTCTTATAAAATTTAATAAATTCATTATAATGTATCAATTTAAAATCTCGCTGAGTACACAGGGCTAGTCTGTTACCATTCATCAGACCCAAATTCAGAATCCAAGCAGCTGTTGAGAATTTCCTAATGGAAAAACACATGCTCCGGGGTTGGACAATGACTTGTTAAAGCCATAATTTTTTTGTTGTTAAAAAGGGATAGTGCTATTCATCCTGTAAAGCTCCATCTCTCTTGCACTTAGAACAATGATGGCTTTAACGTCATAGTACTACATCCAAGTAGTTTGCAACCACTAAACCAACAACACAATTAACATAGAAAATAATATATTTTTATCCTCTACAGATTTCCAGCTAAATCCCCAAAAAGTGTTCCTCTTTCGGATGTCTCTTTAAAGGCGCCAATCCACGGTGTAGACAAGATATTATGCGTTGCCTTGAACTATGCGGACCACTGCGAAGAACAAAACTTGAAGCAGCCTAAGATACCGATAATATTCAGCAAATTCTCCAGGACTATTATTGGGCCCAATGAGACTGTGAAATTAAGGACTGACCTTGTTAAGGTATGATCTACTAAAGTCTATTCTCATGATGGCTGTTATAACATGACGGAACCGCTTTCCTGGGAAACGGTAGCTTAACGCGATACCCGTTAGTAAGACTGATTTGTAAGAGAAATAAAACTGTCTATCACAGAAAGTGGACTGGGAAGTAGAGCTAGCGGTGATCATCGGTAAGACCGCCTCTTCCGTGACGGCGGCTGAGGCCAAGAACTATATCTTCGGGTACACTGTTGCCCAGGACATCAGTGCGAGGGACTGGCAGAAAGAGAAGAATGGAGGACAGTTCTTGCTTGGAAAGGTTCGTACTATAAAGTACTTGCTGTTTGTTACAATACTGAGGGCGGAAACATAAAAGGCGTCACAACGCATACTTATTTGATTTAAAAAAAAAAATTGGTTCAGCAACTATTAAGCCGACGTTCGCACGGACTTAATAAAATCGCGGCGATTTTTTTACATGCACAGGATTTTCAACGCTCTACTTAGCGCCGAGAGTTGAAAATCCAACAATGTGTATTTTCAACGCTCGGCTTAACACCGAGAGTTGGAAATTTAGTGCGCGATAAAATCCCGCCGCGATTTTATTACGTCCGTGCGAACGTCGGCTAAGACCCACAAGTACTGCCAGTAGTTGTGTAGTTATGTTACCAATGCTATATAAATAAATATATTGGTACAAAATATGGTAACGACGTGTACCTACGCACGAACGAACAATGGTTAAAACGAACATCTAACTCGGAACGTGACGTGACGTGTGGACGTAAATGAGCAAAGCGAACACGAACATCGACTTGTGTTCGCGCCCAACCGCTCTCTAGTAACCATGCATTCGCCACGAACATTTTTGACGGACACAGTTTTTGATATTCTAAAATTTGTTTTGGGTTCGATACATAAAGGGGGAAAACAACCTTATTGGTAGTCTTTATTATATTTTAATTTTATTATATTAGTAGTCTTCTTCTCGACTTTCTACACAAACAGTTAACAACAAAACGTGTAGAGAGACAAGAATTATTATTATTACAAACACTGATTGGTCAGTTCTATCACTTCTATTTTTAACTTTGGATATAATTTCTGTTTTCAGTCTCAAGACACGTTCTGTCCTATTGGTCCTTGCATAGTGACCGCGGACGAAATCGGGGACGCACAGAAACTGGACATCAAGTGTTTAGTCAACGGCGTACAGAAGCAGAACAGCAACACCTCCAACTTGATACACACCATACCTAAAGTGATTGAGAGAATCAGCGCGTGAGTAACTGCCTGTTTTATTTATGCTGACTCCGTACCTCGGAAAGCACGTTAAGCCGTAAGTCCTGCACCTAAAGGGAAATTCACGTTCTTGTAAGAACGTTCGCATTCTAATCTCAGTCTCAATCTATCAAAAAAACCTTGAACCATGAGAATGCTTGAGGGAAGAGAGAGTTTACCTGTGTTTGCGCACACTTGTGTACTATAATAATCTCATACTTTATCAGAGGTTTCAAGGATATCATTTCACACCTCAAACAAAACTTCCTTGTACACAAATAAGTTTTGGTCGATTTCTCAAATGCCTTCAATACCGTCAGTCACGATATTCAGTTAGCCATTCTGTTTTATGTGATGGTCTCCCGAGGCACTAGAATGGTTCTTCTCTTACCTGCAGGAACGTCAGTAGTCCGTTCATGTTGGGGACTCTTCATCATGCTGGTGTGATTTGGAAACTGGCGTTCCTCAAGGCGGTATTCTTCTCTTCTGTTTTCTATATTTATTAACCTTATAACTTCCGAGCTTCAGTGTGCGTATCATATGTTTGCAGTTGTACTGTCACGGGAGGATTGAAGAAATACCTGACGGTATCGATCAATTAAATAGAGACTTGATAGCCGTAAAAACCTGGTCTGATAGATTTAAAGTGACCCTAATAAGTGTTAGCCGATCATCATCGGAAATTCTCGGAGTATGAGTAAGGCAGGCGCGGTCCGAGGGGGGGGGGTCCTGGGAGTCATGACCAAAATCTTTCACTCTGTCGGGAGCCTGAATGATTTATATTACTAACTTTTAAAACTGTACTTACAGCCACAGGTTACATTGGCTCAAGTACCTGCAGTTACGATGGGCATATTATACAAAAACATATAGAAAATAGGCAGTCATGGGGACAGCCGACAGAAGTGAAAACTTAAAACTATGAAATAACAGTGTTTTCTTAATATTTTCCAATTAATTGAAATTAATATTATTAACATTAGTCTGGTTTACATATATCGGCACTCCTGAGCAACAACAAGCGCAACATGTCATACTCATAGGTCCTGTGCTGTTAACATTAGCATATCGGTGACGCGAACCCATAAGATTTTCCCCTACAATCACTCAATGCGCCTGAAGAAGTTTTCACTTCAAAAAGTCAATTATAAAAATAGAGTATCTTGGATGCAAGAGTTTGGGCACCCCGCTCGTACGTAAGGTCTAAAAGTCTAAGGTTAAGGCCATCTGATTCCAAACCTAAACTGCTGTAAAACTGTTAAGTTTAAGCTTTTCTTCATAACTCGACAAAGTAAGTTCTATTTCTGTATAATGGTCAAAAGAAAACAGAAGCTTTTCTGGTTGGAGTGCAAAAATTTTCAGGCTCGTTTCGCTCGCTCTTGCCTTTTACATTCTCTTAATTCTTGAGGTGTTTCTTCATAAGTCGACAAAGCAACTAATTCCTAGTTATTTTGGAATGATCAAAAGAAAATCTAACCTATCCGAGTGTGTGCAAAATTTTCGAGCTCGCTTTTCCATTCTGCATTCAGTTCAAAAGTTATGATTGAAAATATCAAACAAAACCCAAGATCGCTCGCTCTTCTCATAATTTACTGTTCTAATCCCTACTATCTATCAAAAAGTAAAGTGCTGAGACTGCGATTAATTTGTCCGCAAGTACATCTTCCCCCCCCCGCCGCATGTAAAAGATGCATCCCTGAATAGCATAATTAACGGTTGGACTAGTGGTCGCAACCGCTTCTCGCGTGCTCTTTTGGGAGGTAAACTATTCCTCGGCACCCATGGTGACCCCCCCCCCAAAATCTTGGACTGCGATCGCGCCTGGAGTAAGGTGGATGGTACACACCGCTACACATCAAGCTATACATTTCCAGTATAAGCTGACCTCGCATTGTACGGAAATCTTGTACAATGCGAGATGAGCATAAACTGGAAATTATAGCTTGATGTGTAGCCGTGTGTACCGTGCTACCAGTTCTTATCAATGGTACGATCGTCCCACTTAGTACTGGGGCCTTACTGTGACGTGTTATAGCCATTATTGTTCCGCTGTGAAAATGGGACAGTGCTATTTATGTTGTATAGCTCCATCTCTCTCACACTGGAACAATTATGGCTTTAACACGTCGTAGTACGGCCCCTGATGTGAAGGACCTAGGGTTGCACGTTGACAGTACCCCGAACTGGCGTACTCGAGTCGCTAGGGTCAGCCAGAACGTTACAACGCTGCGGACTCTGTACTGACTGAAAAATCTACTTCCAACAAGTCCAAAGACAATGCTTGTGTAGTCCTTAATTTTGCCTATCATCAATAATGTTGATGTGTGATGACCTGAATACAGATCTCCTCGACAAACTTGACCGTTTTCTCAATAACTGCATACGATTCGTTTTCAATCTGCATAAATATGATTGTCTCTGCGCAACTGCCACTTCTAAAGTGGTTGCCCATACGCCAGCGCAGAGAGCAAAAGGCGCTGACTCTTGCTTCTTCCACTTCCCCTAGTTATCTAGCCCCCACTTTCAGTACAATTGTAACAACCACTGGAATAAATGTAATAATCTACGATTATCAAATCGCGTTCTTCAATTTCCCATTCACCACACAGACTTCATTCACTCTTCCTTCTTCGTTCAGTCTATCTCTTTGTGGAATGCGCACCCCCTAGAAATCAGAATGGCAACCAACCGATTATCCTTTAAAATTAAAGTTCGCGAGCACATCGTAAGAAGCTGGCAATATCATCACAACGTTAATGTTTTCCCATTGTTTGTCTTATTTGTTTTAGTATATTTGTGTACCTATATTTATCTGAGCTTATTTTTATATAAAATTTGGTATATATATATTATATGAGCTTGTGGCTAAGCAATGACAGCCGCATGGGCCGATCTATCAGGTTAAGCTACGCTTGCCGCGGTTGGTCCGTGGATGGGTGACCATCTTTACATACCAAGACTCCTCCGTGCCTCGGAAAGCACGTTAAGCCGTTGGTCCCGGCTGTCATTTGTAGATCTTTGACAGTTGTTATGGGTCGTCAGAAGCCCAAAAGTCTGACAACCAGTCTTACCAAGGGGTATCGTATTACCCAGTAACTGGGTTGTGGAGGTCAGATAGGCAGTCGCTCCATGTAAAATACTGGTATTCAGCTGCATCCGGTTAGACTGGGAGCCGACCCCAACGTAGTTGGGAAAAGGCTAGGCAGATGATGATTGGTATATATATTATATTTATAGTTTGTAATAGGTATTTATGTGTATCTTTACTTTTTTTATTCCTTTATTTTTCATAATTGCACCTTTGTTGATGTCTTGTTTGTCTCTGCATCAGGGATGTAGCGGATATCCGTATCCGCATCCGCAACTGCGGAGCATCCGCATAAATTTTGATATCCACAAAACATCCGCTTCCTCATGTTTTGATTTTAAAAGCTCCGCATCATATTTACTTGGACACTAATATTAAGGTATTAATGAATACTCGTATTCATAATGGGCGGTTTTCTCACCAAAAGCGATCAGAAGTCTTATTTAATATTAAAAGTTTTCTCATATTATCTTAAATGTCTTCTTTCCAGTCTAATGACGCTATACCCTGGTGACATCATCCTGACCGGCACTCCAGGCGGCGTGGGACTATACCGCAACCCTCCCGAGTTCCTACAGCCTGGCGACTCCATCAGCAGTGAGATACAGAAAATTGGAAAGTTCGATGTTAAAGTGGAAAAGTTTTAGATGAATGTAATGTAGAATAAGAATAGCTAAGAATCTAAGATGTGTTGAAGGAAGCCATCCATATTTCTATCGCTTCTGTGGATTTGAAAATTCCTCATGATTGACCCTATCCATTGATGGCAAAAACATACAAGAAGTTATTCAAAGACATTTGTTACGTAAGCGTGTTTTCAAAAATGTTTGAAAGCAGTTGCATATCTTCAAATAAGTATAAAATAATGTTTCCTTTGAGGATTGCCATCCTCAATTTTTTTCTTGTTTTTCCCTTCAATGATTTTCTTCCGACCTGTGTATGAACAAAATGTTTAAATATCGATTTACTGGACCAGCCTGTATATTTTATACTAATCGTGATACTTATATGACGTCATAATGATCAATTGTTTAGGTATATCTTTTATAATGTAAGGTGTATAAGTTTCTAAATATTTTTAAATGTTTACGTTATTTTAGATACGTGTTTTGTTATTAAATGTGAGAATATTATAAATGTTTGTGTAAATGTTATTTACGTTTTCTTTTTTTTTAATTCTAAATTTATCTTTTTAATGAGTTTAAAGCTACCTTTACACCAACACCAGAATGATAAAAAATATAATAGTTTCTCTATTTTCTAAAAGGGGGATTATCGAAGTGAGGATTTCGTTTCGAGCTGTCTTTTTTTAAGTTTTTTTTTTTTTATAAATTCATTCTACAACAACGATAAATGGGGATAAAAACTGCCACTTGCTCACTTCAGATGGCGCTGATCTACTGCGGCTTATAATTTGACAGCTAGCCATACATTTTTTGTAAACAAGCGTCTTCTTTTACGCATAATTAATTATTGAGCCCAGTTGCGCAGCTGTTTACTGCAAAAATACGGGGACCCATGTATTTGCCAAAGATATTATAAGAAGAAAACTGTGGGAGAAAGCTCTCAGAAAAAAAATTCAAAGAAAAAAAATAAAAATAACCTATAAAAAATAAAACGTTCATAATTTATTGACTTTTCCACTAAAGCTGCTTTTTACCAGTGGTAGACGCTTCCCCTGTCCTTAGCTCGTATTTATCTAGTTTTCGTATAATTTATGATGGATACAAAAGTAAACTTAAACAACAATGGCGGTTTAAAGACGTAGGTACAACTGTGCTGCCACCTGTTATGAGCTTTAATTTTGTAACCTCACTCATTATATTCTTTTGTATTTTCGAACGTTTCCTTTTGTTATAAAAAAAAATCTTATCTCTGTGATTTTGACATATTTTCTGTCAAACTGAAATCGACAGAAACATAGAGGAAAGTAATTTTTATGACAGAAATCATAGAGGAAAGTAATATAGACAGAAATGTTGGAACTTCTGTTGGAGATGGACAATCAAAAATTCTAAAGTTTTCTGCTCAAATTTCAAGCTTAATGAAATACTCAAACATCATCGACGTTTTTGTTGCTCTAACTGCGAACGAAGATACCACAATAATTTGCCTTCGTACCTGTTTACTATAAAACAAGTATTATATTCAGTGTGGTTTTAAACTGAATATCGTAAGTACCTATAGTTTCGTCATTAATTTAAAGACTAGTTCAAGCCAGGAAATTCTCAGCCCTGAGTCAGGAGTTGAGACTTATACGGTGGAGGTCTGCCCGGCTTGGGCGGAGCAACGCCGTGTCCTCGTAGAGGCGATCGGCGGCGGTGATCTCTCGCGTCCGGCCCTGGTTCAGGGCATGGTACGGAGCGAGAGGAAATGGCAGGCCGTCACCTCCTTCTGCGAAGCGGTAATGCTCGCGAAGGAGGAGGCGGAACGCGTGAGGGAGAGGCAAATTTCGCGCCCTCACGCCCCTAACCGCCGCAATAGGAGGAGACGCCCGGGGCGGGAATTGCGAGCCGATTTCCGGCCACCGTAGGCGCGGGCTTGTGGACGGTGGAGCAATGGGTAGCTCGCCGTCCGACAAGGACCAAGCCCGGGTCGACGGCGCGTTGTGTTCCACGCGCGCCTCAAAGAGATGTCAGCAGAATTAACGGGGTCCGCTAGGGCCAATGACTGCCGGGGGTTCGAAGAAAACCGATAAGGAAATCGTGGCCCCCGGCAACAGGGCAACCGAAGGAACACGGGTGGGTTTTAGTCAGTAAGAGTCTGACACGCCCTCCCGCTCCGCCCAGAGCGGGAGAAGTTATTTGATAATTTCCCACCAAAAAAAAAAAGGAGTTGAGACTTCGGGCCGCTATTAAAAGTAACTGTTCTTCTTTTCGTGTGGTTAGAGACTAACCTGTACCCTAATTGCGTAATACAACACAAACAATCTGTTTCGATTTGAAACAGACTGCTAATCCATTGCTTCATAAGTTGGAAAAAAAATCTGCTCAACAACGTAAATAACGCAATGAATGTTGTTGAACTGACAAAATGAAACAAATTAGGCATAATTGTTTACGAAAATAAGTTACGCAATTGGGGTACTGGTATTAGAGTTTTAAAGCCGCCTATGGGCCTCTGACTTGGCTTCACAAGCCGTCGAAAAATATATCTCTCGGTTTCCTCACGATGTTTTCCTTCAACGTTTTTGAAGCAAGTGATAATTACAATTTACAATACGCACATGAATCGGAAAAGTCAGAGCTGCGTGCCTTGGGTTCGAACTCGACACTTGACATTCCGACGTTCACTCCACTAAGCTATCACTGCTCTGAGTAACGGGTGAAATATGGCAGTACCTACCTAACTACCTTGCCTGCCTTCGTTGGTTTAATGGTTCCAAGCACTACTGCTGATTATGAGGTCTGGGTTCGATTCCTAAGTCTGGCAGTGCATTGGGGCTTTCCATTAGGAATTTCTCAGTAGCAGCCCGGAGTTAAGCTTGCCCCCTATTAAATGACTAACCCTTCGGAATACAGGCGTGCGTGATGTTAAGGGGCCGTGCACGAAATCGCCTGTTTTTGTTCATTAGTTGTGAGAAAGGGAAACAGAATTGAAACAAAATTATTTGTGATTTGAAAAAGTTGAATTCTTTACATAGCGGAAAGGGATTTTTCCAAAAATTGACGCGAGTCTGACGTTTGATTGTTTCGTTAGAAGAAACTACTGTTGATTTTGAAAATAAAAAAATATCATCAACATCATTATATAGTCTACTTGTACCTAGGGGAACCACTTTTTTCAACTTCTATACAAAATGTAGCAGAAAAAATATGTTGAAATAACCTTTTTTTTAAAACCCTGTCAGTAATGTATTTTTTCTTATTATTTAGCAAACCATATTAAGAAATTTAAAAATCACACATTAGTCTTTAGCTAACCTTGAAATAAAATCAAAATTTTATTTTATGATTATACTATTTCTTCATTAAGTACCTATACTCCATTTGAAATAAGATTAGACATTGAAACAAACATTTTTAACCGACTTCCAAAAAGGAGGAGGTTATACGTTCGTCGCGTATGTTTTTTTTTTTTTTTTTTTTTTTATGTATGTCCACCGATTTCTCCGTCAATTGTGGACCGATTTTGAAAATTCTTTTTTTGTTTGAAAGGGTGTGCTCTGGAATTGGTCCCATATAAATTTTATTAATTTTGCTTGGATAGTTTTTGAGTTAGCTACAAAATACGTTTTTTTCCCACTTAGTATGTAGATGATATGATAAGTTTCTGTCACTGGTAGCAGGTAGTGGTATTCGAATGTGTGTGGGGTAGGTACCACAACTAAAAAGTGAAAAATAAAAACTTTTTACAAAAAAAAAAAACAACCGACCTCCAAAAAAAAACACTACAAAGTGAAAAATAAATAACTTTAATTTCGGAAGTCGGTGGCAAAAAACGAAAATACAAAACCCAAGACACCGACTTCCGAAATTAAAGTTATTTTTCACTTTGTAGTGTTTTTTTTTGGAGGTCGGTTGTTTTTTTTTTTGTAAAAAGTTTTTTTACAGTCCGTTCAACCGATTCTGACTTCTAAACCGTGGGCATAAGGATGTCATTAAAAGCAAAAAAGTGGTTACAATACCAACTGTTTACTGTATCTGCCATTTGTCATGCCACCAACGCAATAGAAGTCAAAATCGGTTGAACGGACTGTAAAAAAGGTTTAGTTAAATGTCTAATCTTATTTCAAATGGAGTAGGTATAGGTAAATCAGTCAAGTATTAGGGAACTCCTTCTGAAATATTTTTAGTCTAAATTACATAAATGGCTCATAGGTAATACTTTTTATAGTGTAAAAGAGTTCTTTGATAAAAAAGTAAGTGATAAATATTGTTACTGATTTACTGATATTTAAATACTACATATATTTAAAACTGTTACTAAACATTGTAAACATTTTAGAATTAGGTACCATTTTATACTAGTAAGTATAATGACTGTTACCTACACTGTTATTATTGACGCTAGTTGCATAATTATATCGGGTTTGAGATATCTTTATTTCCCATAGGAAATTTCACTTACATGAGAAATATTTAACTAATTAAAAATAAACATAATTGATTAACATACAGTTTTGGCAAAACATAAATAAATTAGAATACACAAAAATACTCAAAAAGTGTAGGGTAATTGCTAATAATTTAACACAGCTAAAACGTAAACATACGCGGAACGCGCGCAACTAGATGTGGTATGTAATGTACTAAGGTGCGCTCACTTTATTTTCATTAAACATATGTAACTTTAAGCATTTCTTAAATATTGGCATAGATTTAGCATTTTTAATGGTTTTTGGTAGTTTATTATACAATGCAGCACCTTCGTACATCACATTTTTTTTGCCGTAGCTAGTGCGTGGTGAGTATAATTGTAAGTCATCCGCATTTCTTAGTAGGCTAAGAAATGCGGATGACATACAATTATACTCACCACGCACTAGCGCTATTTTGTGTATTTGATGTTTCTTTGTAAAATGTATTTGTGTGTGAATGCTTATATTAAGTATTTTTCTTATTAAGATGCAAGTATTATATGTGTATGTGTGTGATATGTTCATTATCTTCGTTTCATTGTATATTTGTTGTGTTGGTGTACTGTAATCATAATGGAAGAGTGTCTTTATTAACTTATTTTGTGCTACTTGTAGCGTTTCTATATTGGTTTTGGCTGCTGTGCCCCATACTTCTATAAGATAATCCAGGTGAGGCTTTATAAGAGTGTTATATATACTGTAACGAACCTGGAGTGGAAGACATCGGACAACACTCCGTAGGGCTCCCGTGAGCGAAGTCAGTTTCGATTTAACCCTCTCCATATGTGGCTTCCAGTTCAGGTGGTTATCCAAAATTAATCCAAGGTACTTTTCGTGATCAACTTCTTTGATAGGTTGATTATTTATGGTTAGTTGTGAATGGTGAGATATTTTTTTTTAATTTTTATATGGAACTCGTTTCCTTTAAAATATTTGTATGGCAGTCCATGGCGACACATGAAGATCACCCTATTATTAAGACCATTATTATACCATGTTTAATGCAAATAAATATATTCTTATTCTTATCAAAGGCGAAATAAAGCATATTTTCGAGAGCGCAAAAGTGATGCAACTATTAACAGGTGCTGTGACTGACACAAATGGTTTTGAACTATGGCTTCTCGTAGTTTTGACCACTAAGGTCTTGGCTGCTTAACCGGACTTTCCTGTGGGTGCCTTAACCTAGTAGGTTAAATTCACACTCAAAGCCTCCAGCCAGGGGAATTTAGCACCTCGAAAACTGTACTTTTATACTTACACAGACTTGATGTCTCAATTATTTCAAGCTTTCTTGAAACAATTAGATAAGTTATTGACGAAAAAGGTTTTTTTTTCGTGCACGGAGCCTTATGTCTTACTACTTAATAAAAACCTCAGCTTACCCCATTCTCGAATACAAGCTACATGTTATAGGTATGTATGTAATGTTTTTCAGTCATTAGCAAATAATAGAAATATGAAATACGTCCAATACAGTCCTAAAGACAATTTGGATGAGATTCGTCTCGGCTATCTGTCTGGGGACGATGTGGTAGATCTCTGCTGTCAACAAGAGTGCGGTATGCCAACAAGATTGCTTCAAGTATTAAAGGCTGGAATTGCTGACAAATTGCAATAGTAAGTTTGATTTAGTGTAATAATAAGCTGATTAGAAATTAAAAAGTGTAATAGCTTCTTGTTAGTCTCTTTCTCAGTTAGTTTTAATGATGGTCTGGCAGTTTGAGTAGTTTATGCGGCCTACCCAAATGTCCTTTCTTTGTTATTGTTCGTCGAGTTGAGTTCCTTAAGTTCAGAGTTGTGCTCCACGGTTACTGACAAAAGCTTGCACTGACTGGACAGGTCCACTCAAATCTGTCTGGTTCTTTCCTCAAAAGACCATTTCAGACACTAATCTACATGTTCTTCATATGGCCTGACTAAGATTATGCCTGAACTTTAAAAGAGACTGTACCTAACTGCTGAGTTTTTTTCGGCCTTTCTTCTCAAAGTAGTCAGATAGGAAACGCTGAACTCATCTAGCTTATTTTTAATATGACGTGTAAAAGTGATTACGATACCTATCCTATTTAATTTCTTCTTATCTGGAATTAACATAGATTAATAGGTATAGGTACTCCCGTTTAAAATCGGTACCTATTATTTTTGGTGCTTGTGTATCCCTTATAATTTATAAAAACTGTTGAGGCCAAATAGATACCTGCAAACTACTTCCCTTTAAAATTGCAACTAAATTTTGAGCTTGTGCTAATCGAACCCCTTTAAAAACGATTGGGCCACAAATAAGAAACAAACATTTTACAAAAAAAAAAACAAACGACTTCCAAAAAAAACACTACAAAGTTAAAAATAACTTTAATTTCGGAAGTCGGTGTCTTTGGTTTTGAAATTTCGTTTTTTGTCACCGACTTCCGAAATTAAAGTATTTTTTTATTTTTTAACCGACTTCCAAAAGGAGGAGGTTTACAATTCGACTGTATGTTGTTTTTTTTTGTATGTTTGTTACGCGATTACTCCGTCAATTATGAATTGATTTCGATGGTTCTTTTTTTGTTTGGTAGATCATACTTCAGAGGTGGTCCCATATAAATTTTATTAACTTTGCTTGGGTAGTTTTTGAGTTAGCTTGAATAATACGTATTTTTTCCTCACTTAGTATGTGGATGATATTATGATAACTTCCTGTCACTGTTATTTACATAGCAGGTAGTGGTATTCGAATTTGTGTGGGGTAGGTATCACAACTAAAAAGTGAAAAATAAAAACTTTTTACAAAAAAAAAACACAACCGACTTCAAAAAAAACACTACAAAGTGAAAAATAACTTTAATTTCGGAAGTCGGTGACAAAGAACGAAAATTACGAAAGACACCGACTTCCGAAATTAAAGTTATTTTTCACTTTGTAGTGTTTTTTTTGAAGTCGGTTGTTTTTTTTTTGTAAAAAGTTTTAATTTTTTTTTGTTTTTAGTTTATTCTTACTTTTTAGTTGTGGTACCACACAGACAAATTTCGAATATCACTACGTGCTATTTAAATAAAAGTGACAGGAACTTATCATAATTATCATCCACATACTGAATGGGAAAAAACACGTATTATTGAAGATAACTCAAAAACTATCCAAACAAAGTTAACAAAATGTATATGGAACCACCTCGAGAGCATGCCTTTTCAAACAAAAAAGAATTTTCAAAATCGGTCCACAATTGACGGAGAAATCGATGGAAATACATTAAAAAAAAAGTACATACGCTACCAACATAATTATAACCTTTTTGAAGTCGGTTAAAAAGATGGCTAACTAATAACTATGAATACGACCGAGACGCCAAGGAGGCCACTCCCCTGCCGCATCTACGTTGCTCGAAGCGTGGGCTCCTCTTAGACGAAGCTTATCTAGATTCAAATTAATGACGTGACGCGACGACTGTTTCTTACTAAATGGTTTAGAACGTATTACCGCTTAAAAACCAATTAATTTATTCTACTTTCAGCATCGCCAACCCTAAAACGATTCCCCTATCTTCGGTAACATTGGTTGCGCCAATTTTCGGCATAGACAAGATCTTTGGGGTCGCCTTAAACTATTATGACTATTGCAAGGAGATAGGCGCACTACCTCCAGCTTCACCGGTAATTTTCAGCAAGTTTTCCAGCACTATCATTGGCCCGAACCAGCCTGTGAGGATAAGAACTGAAGTGTGCAAGGTTAGTTTGATATACAGGGTATTTGGCAGAACGTTGAACATACGAAAATGGTGGATAGGTGGGGTCATCTGCTATTTACTCAGCCCTAATTTATTTGGCCCTGGCCCCCTGGATATGTTTAAAATTTTTTTTTTGCTTTGTTCTAGTTTCACCACTTTCTTAACTTTAAAGTGTAATTTTTATTAAAAATGGGTAAAACAGGCAATATTTTTTTTTTTTTAAATCTTTAATGTTAGCAAATTCTTATAAAATTATTGCTTTATTCAGATGTTAGCCAGAAAAAAAGTTATGAGTCCTCAAACTTACAGAAAGATGTAAAAAATACTTAAATCTTAATTTCAACTTGTATTAAAAAAAAATATCCATGGGGCCAGGACCAAATAAATTAGGGCTGAGTAAGTAGCAGATGACCCCACCTATCCACCATTTTCGTATGTTCAACGTTCTGCCAAACAACCTGTATAGCCATTTCTGTTTCCGTTTTAAGGATTCCGTACCTCAAAAGGAAAAAACGGAACCCTTATAGGATCACTCGTGTGTCTGTCTGTCCGTCTGTCACAGCCAATTTGCTCCGAATCTAATAGATCGATTAAGACGCAGATATATGACAGTGACCTTGAATGGTTAGCTTGCGTGTTCTGTACTGAGCTCACGCAACGCGTCGTACGTCCAGCCAGTAATAGGACTCGCCCATCAAGGAGCGCTGTCCCAAATTAGACGCATTATTAATTTATTACACGTAAAACAAAAGGTATTTTAATTAAAAACGTATACTAAAAGATCCGTAATTTAATTATCTTTAAAATGGTGAAGTTTTCAGAAAAATACGCTTGATGGATTTTGCGTCATTCTCAGTTTTTTATCCGCGTTAGACATAACTTTACAAATTAATTTCACTATGTAATATAAACATAATAAAAATATACCTATATTAAAATATTAAAAAAATGCTCTAATTTAACATATATTTTTCCAAATCACTAACACTACTCGTTTAGACGTCATCTTCAGTATAAAATCATTAAAAGTCAGCTATCGTCCCCTTAAGTTAAAATTTGGTACATTTATGTATTTCTGTGACTCAAACACGGACGTATAACGTAAATAAATGAATTTTGAATGACAGTGCCGTGTGACGTATCAAATGAAAGGCCTTGTTGCGAGGATCTTTTAAACATATATTTTTATATAATTTTGAGATAAATACATTAAATACTTTTAAAGATATTTAAGAAATTCGATGAAAATTTACCATTTAACTTACTGGACCAAAAAAAATTAGTACATAATAAGGCTCTTTACTCATAGGTAGATTACAGGAAAACATATAAGAACTCTATGGTCTTAAAATACCATGGTAAATCTTTGAATATTGTGCGTACAAACTTACATTTGCAGTTGGAATGTATGGGAGAACATTGTTTGTCAACTACATTGTTAAGTTTATGGGATAAATAAATTCATCTCAACTACGGAACCCTTCATTGTGCGTAGTCCGACACGCACTTGGCCGGTTTTTGTATGTTTAGAATTATTCTGGGCGCATAATATCCTTTACGTGTTGCGATAGTGTAACGGTAATGTAGATATACCTTACCATCGTGGCCCCCGGCAACATGGCAACTGAAGGAACACGGGTGGGTTTTAGTCAGTAAGAGTCTGATACGCCGTCCCGCTCCGCCCAGAGCGGGAGAAGTTATTTGATAATTAATTTCCCACCCAAGAAAATACCTTACCAATGCTATGATGCCTGCCCCCTGTAGACAATCAGCTCTGCTACCGCCTTAGTGCACATAAGCCCGAGGCCCTTTTGATTGAATTTAACGTAAAATAGACTCCCTATTTCCAAAAGCAGTACGAAGTAATTAAGTACAGGACAAGAAGAAGATTCTTGTCCTGTCGAATTACCTTTCAATGTAGTTAGGAATCCGATTGTTGATTAATGGTAGGTACTGCTCCATAAATAGCGAATTCTTCCAATTCGTGACGGTTGTTTTGAATGTAATATACCTATCACATTTTAAATCCGAATTTTGTCGAATCTTTGGAAAGGTGTAGTGCGTGCTTTAAACATGAAAAATATTAATATAATCACAGCTTCCAAACTTCCAAGTTTAACGACCTATCCTATCTGCCTACGTATAGTAGACGAGGTCAACAATTCTTAGTGAATCACAGAGGTTTGCTCTGACCTCAGCGCAGCGCAAATTGGGGTCAATTATTGAAGTAAATTGACGCTGTAATTCATAGTGTGTAGGTGTACCTTGTGTGATGAAATAATGTCGCTCGTGTTTAGTGCGTCTTCCGTTTATTTAAACGGTTACGGTTCTGTTAAGGGCCTATATTGAAAATAAATAGTAGTTCGATGGGCGTGGCTTATTGCCCCCGCACGCGGAGAGTGGCGGTTCTATATTCGATGGTTGGCCGCCACATCGTCGCGCTGCCACAAACGTATCTGAACCAGTAGCAAAAAGTGGAACTAACGAAATAACTGACCGGAATTTGAAAACGTTAGTTACTTAGCATGGGCTTTGGCTAAGCATTATTCTTGTCACTGTCGCACAACTGTCATACTAAAAGTGCATGATAAAGACGGAAACATATCTAAGAAAAAAGTGCGTGCTAAGTAACGATAATTTATCTCGGTTTATGAAATTTTGCATATAGCGAACTATGGAGTTGACAAATAATACAAATATTTAATTATCAGCAAAAATATTTATTGTTTACAGGGTAACATTCCCACACACAAAATGTATGGGAAAAGTTTTTTGCGATTTCTGACTTTTCTAGTACTCAAACCTCAGTTGGTCCACTAAAGTTTATTGTTCCATAAAAGAAACAGGATCGAATGATATCAAAAAAGTTTTTGTGAAAAGTGCCCATTTTCTGGCTGACTGTAATATGTTTTTCAAAATCTGTGAATGCAAATCAAAATGTCACAAAAGTTAAAGACAGTCATCTAAGACCGTTTTCCTGTAGCAACAACGGTTAAGGTAGTTGCCCTTATTGCCCCATCTTAAAAATCCACCTTGTAGACAGATTATCTAAAACGTAGTGATCCAAAGGCAAATGGGGTAAAGTGGAGGTGCAGGCCACCTATCATTTAAAAAATTTAAAGTTGAGATATTCTCAACAGTTCAGAAAATTTCGCATTTCAAGAAACTACACTTTCACTTGGATTTTTAGACCCTGTGAACAAAATTTTTGACGTAGCGATCAATGACTGGAAGATGTCTTGATACTGTAGATACAAGACTATACCCCATGCCCCATGCCTATAGGCAGATTATGATGGCATTTGGTAGTGACAATACAAGTTGTGAAGGCCTACGCATGTCAACAGCGAAAGTAAAAAAATAAATAAAAATAAAACACATGTACCAAAGGTCACGTCTAAATGTGTTAAATTTAAATACTTACTTAACGCATTTCAGAGATGTTTTGGTAAAATTAGAGCACAAAGTTTTTTCTCATTAAGCTATCTTTGTGAAATTTTCCTAGTCTAACTATTAATAATTAAGGTACTTTTTAAAGCTATGTGCACGTACCATCGGGGTAACGCATATCTAAGCAATTTGAAAACAAAATCCTGTGCACATACTTGCTGCGCGTCGCGGTTTCACCCACATAAGTCTCGATCCAGTGGAAATATCGGGATAAACATTATCCTATGTCATAACCCAGGTCATGGTCTACTCATGTGCTAAATTTCATACAAATCCGCTCAGCCGTTTTAGCATGAAAGAGTAACAAACATTTTAAAAAAACTCGCCAAGTGCATGTCGTACCACGCACAATGAAGGGTTCCGTAGTTGGGATGAATTTATGCCAAGAACAAACTTAACTTAGTAGTTGAGATACATCAATATACGTCACGGTCAATTCTCCAACTGCAAATGTAAGTTTGTAATCGCAATCAAATATTTTTTATGTGATAAAACTACAAAATATTATCAATGTTCAGACTTTTTACTTTATTTGTGCTGTGAGACCTTGCTTCCTGCCAAATTTTATGATTCTAGGTCAACGCGAAGTACCCTGTAAGTTTTGATTTACTTGCGAGTATCAAAATATGTCACATAAAGGGTCGTATATTTTTTTTGCGTTGACTTAGAAGCTTTATTTTTTTAGAGTTCCAAGGGAACACAGATCTACGTATTTGGTATTAATTTCAACTTGATACCTCTATGCGTTCTTGAGAAAATGGGTCTTGACAGACTGACAGACGGACAACGAAGTGGTCCTATAAGGGTTCCGTTTTTTCCTTTTGAGGTACGGAACCCTAAAAATCAAATCTTTTCCCTTCATAATATTAAGTTTATATTAATTATTAATACATAATTATCAACTAATACTATACATGCGAAAGTGAGTTTATTTCTTTGTTACGCTTTCACGCTAAAACGGCTGAACAGATTTAGATGAAATTTGGCACATGGGTAGATCATGACCTGGTTAAGTCATAGGTACCTAATTCAATAATTTCATTACAAAATACATTGTCTTGAAAATATTACAGTGACGATAAATTAGTTTAGGACAAAGGATACTTTTTATCCCGATACTCCCACGGGATCGAGATTTATGCGGGTGAAATCGCGGAGCGCAGCTAGTACTAATAATAAAGCTGAAGAGTTTGTTTGAACGCGTTAATCTCTGGAACTATTAGTCGGAATTGAATTTTATTTTGCACTTGAAAGCCTGTTACATACATACATAGCATGTTAAAATCATAACCCTCCTCTGGTTTTGCCGTAGTCGGGTAAAAACTCCTTTTTTCACAATTCAAATGTGACTCCATTTCTTTTTTGTGATCTATCAATCGTAGTGACAGTACTTGACATATTGATGTACTGTTGACGTATTTCAAACCTAAAAACGAATTATATAATTTAGCCTATTTCTTTAGACAAAAGATTATTATAAGTTATAGGTATAAAAACAGATGTTCTTAGAAAATAAAATACTTACATAATAATACTTTACAAGGCGGGAATAGATTGTGTTGGTTATGCTTTAGTGAAAGTGGAGAATTCGACTCACTATTATCATCATCTTATTGCTATTGGATTCCTGTAAAATGAGTTCATTGATAGCCCTGTGCACTTCAAACGTTGCAGGTACTGTTCAGTTTTGGTTTTATATTTCTTCCTATATTTATAAATTATTTAAATGTCACCACGTAAACATAATAGAAAAATAATGTTATATTGTTCACATGACTCACAAGAATACACACACACAGTCTAAATACCTATTCAACACTAATTGCATTCAATAATTACTTTAACTTGCTGAAGTACTAACTTTTTCTGTAAACAAAATTCTTTAGATCACGTAAATTTGATCGCTCCGATTTGCAAAAAAATGACATAGATTCTTCGTCGATGAGCCCCATCGGGCGACTGATCTATGAATGAACGAGAGTGATGACAATACTTTTGATAGGCGAAAGATGAGATGACGACAATGTGTGTCCGCTCGGAATAAAACAACGTATGTGCCAAAACGAAATGCCGTCTGTTGTAAATGAAAAGTATTATTTAAAAAAAAACTGCTTTTCTTAAAACTCGAAACTCTTACTCTCTATGTTTTAATGTAAATTCCATTGAATAACTCATAAGCGTTGCGCCATGATACTCAAAAAAGATAAAAATAGATAGAACCTTTGCAATTTTTTTGTATCGAGAAAATTTCATTGTATCGTGTATTCCTTTTTCAGGATACTAGATCATATAGTCAAAAATCATACACCAAAATGTTAAATCCTTATTCCAAATGCTTTAAAAGTTACACGATAAAGAAAAAGCCCATTTTTTTCAATATATCACCTTAATTTCATGCGCGTTTGTATTCTACCGGAGGCCATGTTCAACAGTACCAACGATTATGATAGAGGATAAATAGGTAATGGGGCTGCTGGCAGTTGCGTAGGTATATCGATAAGAGCTTGGGTGCCTACTGAAATTTCTCATCTCTATCGATAGAGTGGTACCTACCGCGATCTTTGTCAACCTAGATAGCTATAAACGACAGACGTCCAACGATAAAAAATCTACACGATTTTAGGCTGCCTTTCCATCATAGCTAAACCAAACTACGCGATGATCGCGTCATACGATCCTTTGGGTGTATATTTACCTATAGCATAGCATAGCATAGCAGGGATGTAACGGATATCCGTATACGCATCCGCAACTGCGGAGCATCCGCATAAATTTTGATATCCACAAAACATCCGCATCCTCAAGTTTTGATTTTAAAATCTCTGCATCCTCATAATTTCTATGGGGATGTGACCCTACTTTGTTCGCTCAAATAGTGAATTTTTTATACTCGCTCCGATCTAAATGTGCGGGCCGGAGTGTGAGTGACGCGTTCCTATTGTCTGAATTCGCAGTGTCCCTGTCCTATGACAGACGATCGGCCGCACGTGACAGTGGTGGCATGATTGATAAATAATAATAATAAAATAAAAATGTTTATTTCATCAATTTATGTAATTACATTATTAAGTTTGGAGTCACCTTTTAAGCAAAGATTTGCTTGTATTAGGTGGTTCCGCTCTTCCAGTTTACAGTGACTATACATAATGTGTGAGAGAATAAACAATAGATGATTTTGAAAGCATGCAAAGTTTTTTAACAATACAAAAAGTGAAAAAATAAATAAGGAATGCGCATAGTGTTATGTGTGTGTGGAGGTAGTATGTGTGAGGTGGGGTGTGTGTGATGTACGGGTGTGAATGTTGGTGTGGAAGGTGCGATTTGTGTACTTTTTGTATTAGTCAGCGACAAATTGTATCTATAGATTATATTGTACATAGTTTAGAATTATGTGATTGTATGGAGCATAGCCTCGATTTCTTCGTAACTTTTGCTCTTCAACCATTCAGTGAGAGTCTTTTTACAGTCACGGTATGTCATAGGGTATATGGTGAGAATTTTATTGAGAGAATTGTATAAGCGAGAAGATTGTTTTGTGTATTGTCTTGTAGCAAATGTAGTTTTGACTGGTGTTTCTGGAGCTACTTTATCCTTCCTCCTAGTTTGTGTCCTGAGAGTGATGAAGGGAAGAGATTTATGCTTCTTCAGAGTAATCAGCAGGACATAGAGCTTTCTAACTGACAAGAGGTTCGAAGTTAAGTATAAGGTTTCGGTAGGGAATAATAGTGGTTTAAAATACATAACTTTTAGTAAAGCTCTTTGCGCCCTCTCTAACTCCAAAAACTTTGTTTTGGATGCTCCACCCCAAATTGGTAAACAGTACGTCAATATGGATTGACCCAGAGACACGTAAATTTGTTGGATAAGATCTTTAGTGGCTATGTGGCGAAGAGATTTGAAGGTCCAAATTAATTTCCTGACTCTGTTCATTATTAGTTCTAGATGTAAGTGCCACGATAGCCTTTGGTCGAGCATGACACCAAGGTATTTAGTACTACTTACTTTGCTGATTTTTAAACAAGAGCAGTTGGAGTCAGAGAAGTCAGAGCAAGTATGTATTTTAATCTGGAGATCTTGAGATGGCTGAGTACGATTGTCAATGGAAAAACAAATGTAGTTAGTCTTTGAAACGTTTAAAGTTAAAAGATTACATTCGAGCCAGGTGGCTACTGTAGATAAGCCACGTTCGGCGGTGTGAGCGACGCAGTTCCAAGTTTCTCCTGAGAAAACAATTGCTGTATCGTCAGCATAGGAGAATATGTGAGCTCCGTCGATTTTCATGTTGCAAAGGCTGTTTATATAAATAAGAAACAGCGTCGGACCGAGTACACTACCTTGCCCTACCCCGTATGTGACTATTTCTTCGGAACTAGTGACTGATCCTATTTTTACCACATATCTGCGTTCACTTAGGTATTCTTTAAAGAGTTTAAGTGGTATTCCTCTTACGCCAATGCCTTCTAGCCTATGTAAAAGTGTAGGGACACTAACTGTGTCGAAGGCTTTTTTTAGGTCTAAAAATACAGCCAGACACTTATCACGACTGTCTAATTTTTCAGTGACTACAGATGTAAGTGCCAGGACTGCGTCTTCTGTAGACTTTCCCTGTCTGAAGCCAAACTGTGAGGGCGATATTAAATTATTTTTTGTTAAATATCTGGTCAAGCGATGATTTATTAATCTTTCAACAATTTTAGATAAGGACGGAAGTACAGATATCGGCCTGTAGTTAGACGGGTCAGACGTATTACCACTCTTGTATACAGGTGTTATTACAGCTTGTTTCAAGGCGGTAGGAAAAGTTCCTTGTTCAAAGCAGAGGTTAATAAGGTGTGAAATAATTGGCGAAATAATGGACTTGGCAGCTTTTAAGAAATTTATAGGGATTTTGTCCCAGCCAGTTGCACTGTGGGATTTTAGGCTCATAATTACAGTTGCTACTTCATCAGGGTCAGATTTGAGAAGAACAAAGGATGAGACCGGCGAAGCCGCAACGTCCTGAGGTAAGCTAGGGACGCTGTTAGGTTTCTTCTGAGGGTTATTTATTATGTTGTCAGCAAGACACTTCCCTATAGTGGAAAAGTACTTGTTAACTTTGTTTACTGCCTCGAGAGGGTTAGCGGC
Source organism: Agrochola lychnidis (assembly GCA_963680765.1). Classification (NCBI taxonomy): domain Eukaryota; kingdom Metazoa; phylum Arthropoda; class Insecta; order Lepidoptera; family Noctuidae; genus Agrochola; species Agrochola lychnidis. The sequence goes on along the minus strand of OY796869.1, from coordinate 12,917,534 downwards.
TGATTCCAGCAATGCTGTATTTTGTGTTTTAGGTGGTTTTCGTTGGGAAATATTGTTTATTGTTTGCCATGATTTTTTAGGGTTTTTGTGTGTCTTATATAGGAGGTCGCGATCGTGTTTACGTTTTTGTTTTTTAATGATGTTGTTGCAGTAGTTCCTATATCTCCTATAGGTGATTTTTAGTATCTCGTTAAAAGGGTCTAGTTTTAACTTTTTTTGCATATTATTGCGATTATGTATGCAACGCAGCAAGCCTAATGTCATCCAAGGTTTAATCAATCTACTTTTAAGGGGAATACTCGTAACAAGAGTATTGGCAGTGAGACAGTTTTGTAGTAAGCTTATTAGACTATCTAATAGAATATTAGGGTTAGTTAGTTTTGTGAGGTCGTGAATATTGTTAGCTGTTAAAAGCTCGAGTGTATGTTCTACGTTTATTGTTGTTTTCGTTCTAAATGTTTTATGTGTATTCGTCAATTCAGTTAGTTTTTAATCATAGAGTGATCGGTGATAGTAGTGTCCATAATTGCAATGAACGCCGATTTTTTGTTAGGTTTAAGTTTTAGCATAAACTGGTCTAGACAACTTTTGTCTCTAGTGGGATGTGAGTGTCCGGGGAGTAGGCAGTGAGTAGCTAACATATTTAAATAATTAAGTCTATTAGATCTCTCGTATGATTGCTCCTCTTGCCTGTGGATTAAATTTATATTAATGTCTCCAGTTACTATTACATTTTTATTTGAAGAAACGGTAGCTAGGTGGAGGGATAAAGAGTTTATGAAATCTTCCGCGTTTGTCTTTGATGGAGAGCGATATATTCCTAGGACTATGATATCTGGTTTAATATTAACTTGTAAGCAAGAAGCGTGAGTTAATTCTATCTCTTTTATTTGAAACTTGTGTGCGTTATTAACAAAGACGACGACACCGTCAGCCTTGTTTAAATGTTTAGTAGTGCGGCCAGCCGAGTAATTACTTAATTGATGAATATTCTTATTAGGGTTTAGCCTGCACTCACTTAAAACAATAACGTCAGTGTTAAAATTTAAGTTAGCTAGGTTCAATTGTAAGTCGCTAAAATTAGAATAGATACTTCTGATATTCTGTGTTATAATCGTGAAATCAGTGTTTTTAATTTTTATTGTTGTGCTTAAATCGCGAAAGGAGAAGTTTGACACTTGGGCTATTTCTGTGTTATCTATTTCAGTTATAGTGTCCAGGGTTCTATCCATACTTGACTGTTAAGTGACTGAAGTACAAAAAATCATAGTCTTTTGTTAGCTGGGGTGTGTGTGTTTGTGTAAGTAATATGTAAGGAAAATTTTGCACAGAAGGTTTATTGATGTGTGTTTTAAGTGTGTGTGCACGCATAACAATAACATACTTTTTAATTCTTAGACTAATTAATAATAATAATACAATGATAGATAATTTTAACTTATTAACTGCAATCCTAAGTCTTATAGAATTTAACAAATAACAGTAACATAACATACTAATGTGCTTATACTTTCTAGTAGAATATTGAATAATTAGTACTAGTCATATTTGTTGCATAAGCTTGTTAATTTGCATTTCGCTCTTAATTATTATTTTTGGCGAGCTATCATCTTTTTTGAGACATACGTGGCCAAAGGAAGTCCAACAGTATTTATAGGTTTTAGATTTAGCCAGATCGCGGGCGAGAAAAAATAGGCGCGCCCCCTTGGTGGTGAGCTGCTCAGATACGTAGATGGGGGTGTATTCCTTGGTGGTGAATCCTAGATGTTTTGCACATAATTTTTCATTGTTTGATCTGTTGTAGCTTCGAGTCGATTTTAAAAAGTCATTTTTTAGTATAGCTGATGTTAGCTCGACGACGATCGGCCCATTTTTCGCATCACTGCGCTTGCTTGGGACTCGGAAAATGTCTTTCATATCGTTTTGTTGGATAGGGCATTCAGTGGCATTTGACAAACTTGTAACCATTTTTATCAAGTCGCTTCTAGTTTCGTTTGGAATTTTTGGTACGTTTTTTACCTCTATTACAGTTTTCCGGTTGCCTCGCTGCAGATCCTCGATTTTATCTTCTAGTAGAATTATGTACTCATCGTCTTTCTTCACCTTCATTTCAATTTGCTCTATTTTCTTACTCAGCTCTTCGTTTTGTGAGGTGAGATAGGCCATTGAGTTTCCTATGTTAGTGTTTGCAGCGCTGATTTCCATCAATGTAGCGGATATTTTCTTTATTTCCTCGTTTTGGTTTACCATCAACGACGATATAAGTGTTTTGACTTCTTCTTTGAAGTCTCTAAAGTCTGACTTGTATTCATAGTCTCGCGTTCGCTTTCGTTGGGAGACAAAGTTGGGAGGAGTACTTTGGGTATCAGTACAAATGGAAATGTTTGACTCAGATGATGCTTTATTGACTGAATGTTCCATTTCTAGTACCAGGGTATAATAAATGCGGTGCAGTAGATGGTTGTCTAGAAACCAGAAATAAACTGGACGGAGTAATTTACTCAGAGTCCCTTTTACTGTGTGCCAAAAATATGAGCAGCACGGTCAGAGTACCAGGGGATAATTAAGTGTAGGAGTTTGCCACTTAAGACAGCAATCGTAATGCGCTGAACCAGGTAGCGGCGTTTACGCACACAGTAGTAATCCTGGGGCGGAGTTAGCTTAGCAATTCTCAAAAAGGGGCGGAGCTTAGATAAGCTTATTATTGGTGTCTAATTTGCGTACGTGCGTCTGTCAGCTAAGCAATGATGAGTCACAGTACCTTGTATTTGGACGAGCCGGTTGAGAAACTAGGAGACTAATTAGCACGCCCACGCAGTATCGCTTGAATCTTCGGTATTCTTGTACGTGTCGCTTATATAATTACAAGTCACCCTGCATTGTATGTAGTTGGTCACCCTAGAGTTGATCGCGTCTGGAATCGAAGTACCAGGGCAGTAGAGATCCAGTGGAGGTGTAGTTGTCTTGCGTCGAGTATGTTCGGGGCTGGGCAACGCCTAGCCCGTTCTCGAGACGTACGGCAGTATACTAGGCTCTCACAAGCGTTGGAGTTAGATACAGTACGGTGCGCGTTATAATCACTTGTACATAGACACCTCTACGAGTCTTATGCACTCCTATTTTTCTTGAGGAATTAAAATTTAACTAATGATTATTTATTTTTAAAGATAAAAGAAACACGGAGTCTAATACACGTTAGCACCCTGCGGCGGTCCGGGGGAAGGGGATGATGAGAGGATTGATGACATGACGTGGTATCGGTGTCAAAACAAGGGCTATTTTTCATACAACATCTGCATCCGCACCCTCATCCGCATCCTCAAACCCGATTATCTCGATATCCTCATCCGCATCCTCATCCGTTATACGACATCCGTTACAACCCTGTATCATAGGCATCCATCGCAACGCAGCTTAGCACATCTCTGACGGATAGGCAGCATGTGATAAATAGGTAGTATTTTCTGAGTTTTGTCTCATTAACGATTATTTCAAGACGTTTTACTACAGAAAGTGGTCTGGGAAACAGAGCTGGTGGTTGTAATAGGAAAGACTGCGAGTGCTGTGAAAGCTGCTGACGCTGACAAATATATCTTCGGATATACTATCGGCCAGGACATCAGTGACAGAGAATGGCAAGGGAAAAAAAACGGAACGCAGTTCTTACTTGGCAAGGTTTGTTGATCAACATCATCACAGTTTCAGCCGAAAGACGCAATGCTGGAAATAGGCCTCCCGTAAGCGTTGCCACATCGACCGGTTGCATACTATTACAAACGGCTGATCAAATTCCGTTCTATAAACGGTCTTTGTTTCTTTCTGATGCCTGATTTCGGGGTCTTAGTGTATCAGTCGACCGTACGTCGGTGGCAACACTTTGACGTTGATATAGCCTAGCGTAGTACGGTGTTTCAATAGAGGCCATTTCGGATCTCGCGCACTAGGCGGCCACGAACACGACCAGCACGCGTAGCATGACCACAGGCGCGGTCCGAGGGGGGGGGTCCTGGGGGTCATGACCCCCCCCAAAATCTTTCACGCTGTCGGCAGCCTGAATGATTTATTTGTATTACTAACTTTTAAAACTGTATACTACAGCCACGGGTTACATTTTCAGGCTCGCTTCGCTCGCTCTTGCCTTCTACATTTTTTTAATTCTTGAGTTTTTCTTCATAAGTCGACAAAACAACTAATTCCTAGTTCTTTTTGAATGATCAAAAGAAAATCTAACCTATCCGAGAGTGTGCAAAATTTTCGAGCTCACTTCGCTTGCTCTGCATTCAGTTCAAACGTTCTTAGAATTGAAAATATCTAACACAACCTAACCTATCCAAGGCTGGTTGTTTAAATTGTCAAGCTAGCTTTGCTTGCTCTTCTCATAATCTACTGATGTAATACCTACTATCTATCAAAAAGTGCTGCGACTGCGAATAATTTGCCCGCAGTTGGCTCCCGCGCATGTAAAAATTGCGTCCCTGAAATAAGTAAGTAATGTGGAGCTGGAGATATATGCACAAAAATATTCCTCGGCACCCATGGTGACCCCCCCCAAAATCTTCGGCTGCGACCGCGCCTGCATGACCACGGAAGAATAGACAAAATGACAGATAAACAATCACAATCTGTGATTTTGTCTATTCTTCCGTCGACAAAACTCGTTTCTACGGTGGTCATGCTACGCGTGCTGTGGTCGCACCGACCAGATTAACTATAGAAACCGATACGAATCGCGCACTTTGTCGCAATGGCCAACTAGCCGCAGACCATACAATACCTCTAGACGGCTACAACTGGCCGGAGTCATGGCCGTCTAGTACGCGAGATCCCTTATACTTAAGTACTGATTTTGTTACCACTGCGGTCTACTGCACCTAACGTTAAGTTACCCATAATTATGGTCTCGTTCTGATTCGCAAGCTGCAGATGCTCTTAAGAGCGTTGATTCTGAAAGTGGGCAACGTCGCAAATAGATGTCAAATATTTTGCTGTTTTGATTGATTTGGCAATGTTACTGTATGTATGGAAATAAGAAATGTGGCTAACTATAGCGAACTAGACTATTAATAACGAATTGCAATTATAACTGAATTTGATGTTGTAACCGTTTTAGGTGTAAAAAACCGACCAAGTGCATGTCGGACCACGCACAATGTAGGGTTCCGTAGTTGGGATGAATTTATCCCAAGAACAAACTTAACTTTGTAGTTGAAAAAAAATCATTCATACAGAATGTATGAGAGAACATGTTTTTACAACCGCAAATCTAAGTTGGTCGATTATTACTCGTTAACTTGTAAAGCCTACTCAGCTGTGATAGTTTTCCTTTTAAATTCGTTATATAAGCTACTTTCGTGAATTTTTTCACATATGTGAAACCAACCATTTAGCTGGCAGGGGACACACACACTTGACTCTAACAAAAATGTTCACCTTAAAGCTTAATATTTCGCAAACGGATCTCTGAATTCAAAAATGGTTTTAACACACTCACAATCTTTTTTGAAAGACCTTTCCAATGATACCACACATCATGGGATTAAAAAATAAAAAAAAACATCATCACTTGACGTGTATGGAAGGTACCCTAAAAAAAATGTTTTTCATAATTTTGTTTTACCACTTTATCGGCGTAATTAATATGTATATCTATGCCAAATTACAGCTTTCTAGTACTAAGGGTCTTGGAGCTAGACCGCGGACAGACAGACAGACAGACAGACGGACATGACGAAACTATAAGGGTTCCTTGTTCACTACGGAACCCTAAAAAGGCTTTGGAAAGTTTCCAAATACTTTTTTTACATCTAAAACTAAATATTCGGTGTTACGATTACATTTCATAATTTTAATTTTACATTTCATAATTTTAATTTTTACGATTACATTTCATAATTTTTTACATTTCATTATTATTACATTTCATAATCAATATTTTAGTTTCCTAGTTAGCCACATTTTTTTAATTGCATACAGTAATATTGCCAAATTAATCAAAACAGGTAAATAGGTATTTGACAGCTATTTACGACGTTGCCAACTTTTAGGATAAACCCTCTTAAAACATAACATAACATCACACTTTGTTTTCCTGAAGGGTTGGGCAGAGGTGTACCTATTGTACACCCATATTTCGCCAGTTAAGTTTAAGTTCCATGTAATAGGGGGCGAGGAGCTCGTGGTTAAATACTAACAGCCGCTCGGGTCGATCTCTCAGGTTAAGCTACGCTTGCCGGGGTTGATCCGTGGATGGGTGACCATTTCTACATACCGAGACTCCTCCGTGCCTCGGAAAGCACGTTAAGCCGTTGGTCCCGGCTGTCATTCGTGGATCTTTGACAGTTGTTACGGGTCGTCAGAAGCCCGAAAGTCTGACAACCAGTCTTACCAAGGGTATCGTATTACCCAGTTACTGGGTTGTGGAGGTCAGATAGGCAGTCGCTCCATGTAAAATACTGGTATTCAGCTGCATCCGGTTAGACTGGAAGCCGACCCCAACATAGTTGGGAAAAGGCTAGGCAGATTGATTGTAATAGGGGGCGAGCCTATTGCCTGTTGGCAATAAGCTCGCCCCCTATTACATGGAACTGGAGTATGGATTTGTGCCCGGTATAAACCGGGCACAAATCCATACTCCAGTTGCCAGTTGTCCAGTTGTCGGCTGCTACTGAGAAATACCAGATAGAAAACCCCAATACCACTGCCTGACCAGAGGGCCTACCACCAACTCATAAAGCAGTATTATTTTAATATTATTTCAGTGTGGGAAAGAGATGAAGCTCTTCAGGACGTATGGCTCCATCTCTTTCTCCCAATGAAGTAATATTAAAATAATACTGCTTTTGAGCTGGTGGTAGGCTCCCCGGGGACCGCACCCAGGACTTCATATTTAGCAGTAGCGCTTGCGAACACTAGACCAACGAGGTAGTCGTTGCTCTGCTCTTAAAAAATCATGATTTTTCCCTTTTTAACCGACTTCCAAAAAGGAGGAGGTTATATGTTCGTCGCGTACATTTGTTTTTTTTTTTTTTTATGTATGTCCACCGATTTCTCCGTCAATTGTGGACCGATTTTGAAAATTATTTTTTTGTTTGAAAGGGTGTGTTCTCGAATTGGTCCCATATAAATGTTATTAACTTTGCTCTGATAGTTTTTGAGTTAGCTACAAAATACGTATTTTTTTCCCACTTAGTATGTAGATGATAATTATGATAAGTTCCTGTCACTGGTAGCAGGTAGTGGTATTCGAATGTGTGTGGGGCAGGTACCACAACTAAAAAGTGAAAAATAAAAACTTTTTACAAAAAAAAAACAACCGACCTCCAAAAAAAAACACTACAAAGTGAAAAATAACTTTAATTTCGGAAGTTGGTGACAAAGAACGAAAATTCAAAACCAAAGACACCGACTTCCGAAATTAAAGTTATTTTTCACTTTGTAGTGTTTTCTTTGAAGTCGGTTGTTTTTTTTTGTAAAAAGTTTTTTCATTATTCTTAACAGTCGCAAGACACATTCTGCCCCATCGGTCCCTGTATAGTGACTGCTGATGAGATCAAAGATGCTCATGAACTGGACATGAGCTGCATTGTGAATGGAGTCGAGAAACAAAAGAGTAGTACCAAACACATGATACATAAAATACCCGGCATTATTGAGAAGATTAGTTCGTAAGTTTTTTTTTTATCGTCATGTACAGACGCCAGCACATCAAGCTACTACAATCTGTCAAATTTCTTTAATATATTTTCAACTTTAGCGCTAAAGCATAAGGTTTAAAGTTGATTGGGAAAATTTGACAGTTTCGGGTAGCTTGATGTGCTGGCGTCTGTACACACGGCTACACATCAAGCTATACATTTCCAGCATAAGCTGACCTCGCATTGTACCGAAATCCTATACAATGCGAGATCAGCATAAACTGGAAATGTATAGCTTGATGTGTAGCCGTGTGTACCGCCTTTTTAATGTTTTTTTTTTTTCTAGATAGCCTAATGGATATAACTTCGTCTGGGGAGAACCGAAGGTTATGTCAGATTACGACTGAAACCCCACGGTTCCTTCTACTACCATGAGTCGGGGGCCCGGGAGGTACTCGTACATTCGCGCGCATCCCCGACTGGTCCCCTTGTTCAAAATATGTTGAGGTCGGTTTCCAGTCCATCCGGATGCAACTGGATATCAGTTTTTTACATGGAGCGACTGGCTATGTGATGTTCACAACCCAGTTATAGATAGTGCAATCCACGAAGACGCGCCCCACTCCGCGATTACTGTACTGTAAGCTGTACTTTAGTACGGAGCGAAGCAGAGTGGGGCGCGTCTGCGTTGCATGGACTATATTGGGTAACCCGATAAATAACCCTTGGAGAGACTGGTTTCATTTCAGTTCAGATTGGAAGCAGTTTCATTATTTTATTTCAGACACAAATTAGGGATCTCGCTCACTAGATGCGCATGACCACGACCATTGGTCGCACCTACCAGGTTAACTATGGAAACCGACACGAATCGCGCACTTGGTCGGCTAGTTGACCGTTGCAACCAAGTGCGCGATTTGTATCGTAATCATCTATACACCGTTTGAAATAAGATTAGACATTTAAACAAACCTTTTTTACAGTCCGTTCAACCGATTTTGACTTCTATACCGTAGGCCTAAGGATGGCATTAAAAGCAAAAAAAGTGGTTACAAACCAACTGTTTACTGCAGCTGCCATTTGTCATGCGACCAACGCAATAGAAGTCAAAATCGGTTGAACGGACTGTAAAAAAGGTTTAGTTAAATTTCTAATCTTATTTCAAACGGAGTATATAGTGCGCGAGGTCCGTTATCGTTCCTATTCTTATGCCTGGTGATCTTTAAAAAAATAGAATTACAAATGAGACATAGACAAATAGATTATAGTTGCCCCTGTGGTCTCGCGGTCGCAAGGGCGACTGCTAAGCATGGGTTCTTCTTCGATTCCCAGATCCTCACGCTCAGCATGAGAACAGATCGAATTCTCGACATGACTTCCTAAACCCTGACTTAAGAGAACTGAATGCTTATGATACATTTCTCCTTCCAGTGTAATCACGCTGTTACCAGGTGACATCATCATGACTGGTTCTCCAGCCGGTGTGGGGGGTAACTTAAATCCCCCTGAGTACCTCAAACCTGGTGACATCATACGCAGCGAAATACAGAACATCGGTGTGTTCGAGACGCCGGTCGAACAGTTTTAATTTCAATATAAAGATGCCACAGATTGCAATGTTTTCTTTTTTGTTTTAATCTGCTATAATTTTTTTGTTTTTAATGTTTCGTTGTGCATTCTAAAAAGTTCCGTAACTACAGGATCCTTAGTATTTAAAGGGTACTAATAAACGCCCCAGTATAGCGCTTTCACATAACCAAGAATGTTCCTGATATGGTATACCTATTTGATAGATTTCTTAATACCGAACTTATGAGTTCGTCTTCTGAGGATTCGACTCTGCCAAGTATTTCTGGAAGCGTCACTTGAACGTGTTGCTCAGTGAGGGTACTTTCTCCAACCTTTAACAGAACACCGGAAAATTCTTAGGCATGAGAATTACCACCCAGTTGTGCTCTCATGTTAATTGCAGCTTTTTTATTTGAGGCCAGAGGATGGCCAGAGAAGGAGGAGAAAATGCTTCAATGGAGCTTTGTTTTCATCTGCTCTAGTCCCTCGTCTTACAACCGGTAGAGTTTGCCGAAAATCTCCAGAAAAGAGTAGTTTGTTGTTCTCCATTGGCCTTTCATCGCGCCGAATGTCTCGTAGTGATCTGTATAAGCTTCGACGGCTTTTTAGTTGACCATTGTGCATTCATCCCAAACGATTAGAAGCAATCTTGTAACACTTTTGCTTTATCACAATTTCTTGTCATCGAACATGTTGTTGAATCATTACTGTCTAAATCAGGACTTCCCAAACGGTGGGGCACGCCCCCCTAGTGGGGCGTAAAGAAATCTTAAGGGCGCCATGAAGTGTTCGGATATTTTAATTAAATTTGCCTATCATTGTTTATGATTTAAAACTCTCACACACAGATTTAGTCACGCTACCTAGTTTCCTTAGGATTTTCAGCATTAGTGCAGATTAAGACTAAGCAGCGAAATCGTCTTGCAGTCGATAATGATTTGACGATAGCTCTTTCAAAAACTGAACCAGATATCGACCAACTGGTTAAAAAAATGCAGGCGCAAACATCGCATTAATAAAATAATTATGATTATTTTACATTTGAGTTAGTAAGTAACACCAAATAAATAATTGATTTAATTTTCCTGTGAAATAAATGTTGTTAAATAATTTGTGTTTTTTATTAAAGCAATGAAGAAAATATAGGGGGGGCATGAAAATATTTTATAATCCGGGGGGGGGGGGGGGGGGGCACCATGCAAATAAGGTTGGGAAACTCTGGTCTAAATCGATTGATATTTAGAATATAGTGCAGGCCGTTTTTCTGCCAGAGAGTAAAGTGGCTGCAATTCCTGATGAAGCCACTGCTAGGGCAATCTTACTTAGTCGCCTGATCTCAGCGAGAATTGCTGTTGCCAGAAACGTTTTTCAGGAATATTTGTATGCGATTACAAACTTACATTTGCAGTTGAAGAATTGACCGTGGCAATCGATGTATGGAAGAACATGTTTTTCAACTACAATGTATTTGTTTTTTGATAAATTCACCCCAACTACCGAATCCTTCATTGTACGTTGTCCGACACGCACTTGGTCGGTTTTTAAAATAAATCCAGATCAAATTAACAAAACCACAAAGCAAAATCGTAATTATTCGTGTCTTTGGCAAATATTTTTAAACTTTCATAAATCCAAGTCAAATAAACCAAATCATAAAGCAAAATCGAAGATGTGTATTCATAGCAAGTTTTAGAAGGCATACAGCGGCTTCACCCGCGTAAAACGCAAACCGCAACGCAAATCACGAAATCTAAGTTGGTAAAATAAACCGAAACCAAATTAATAATACCAATTCAAATTAAACTGTCAATTGACATTTGTATGAAATGGCTTTAACATGGCATATTGACATAATGTCTCATTTTAATGTTAATGTGACTTGTTTTTAGGGTTCCGTACCTCAAATGGAAAAAACGGAACCTTTATAGGATTACTCGTGTGTCTGTCTGTCTGTCTGTCGGTCTGTCTGTCTGTCCGTCTGTCCGTCTGTCCGTCTGTCCGTCTGTCACAGCCAATTTGCTCCAAATGTAATGGACCGATTAAGTTGAAATTTGGTACACATATGTATTTCTGTGACCCGAACACGAACTTGTAACGGTAATAAATGTGTTTTGAATATAGGGGTCATTTTTGGGGGGCAAACAAGAAAATTAAAAAAAAAAAGTTTTGCTAACAGTACTTTGTGACATATCAAATAAAAAGGCTTGTTGCGAGGATCTTAAATGTATTTTTTATTTAATTTTAAAATAAATACTTTTAAAGATATTTAAGAAATTCGATGACAATTTACCATTGCCCCCCTTATCTCCGAAACTAATGGACCTCAAATTTTGAAAAAATTACAGAGAATGGTTCTTTACTTATAGATTACAGGAAAACTTATAAGAAGTCTATGGTCTTAAAATAATATGATAAATCTCTCAATATTGTGCGTAACAAACTTACATTTGCAGTTGGAAAGTATTGGAGAACATTGTATTTCAACTACAATGCTAAGTTTGTATTTGGGATAAATTCATTCCAACTACGGAACCCTTCATTGTGCGTAGTCCGATACGCACTTGGCCGGTTTTTTTAATGTACTGCAAATAAACCTTACCTGAATTCATGCTAGCCTAGTAGGTACCTACTTTTTGTTAGAAACTGTGCGCCAAATTTTATCCAAATCCTACTATTGAGATATTACCAATGATTGAAATATCTTGAATTCATGCTAGCCTAGTACTTTTTATTAGGTAAGAAAACCTTCGAAAAGTCTCAATTTTAGAGCCTAACCAGGCTCTAAAATTGAGACTTTTCCTGAACCTCGATGGCAGCGCCACCTACCGGGCCCAATTGTGAATAGTAAATTCCAAAAATAACAATAACTTTTTTTTGCAACATCTGATTTTAATAAAACAAAGCTTATATTCTACTCCAAATTAATCTCTGTCTACCTGTGAAAACTACATGACCATCCGTTCAGCAGTTTCGGAGATGTGCGTGAACAAACAAACAGACAGAAAGGAATTCTAAAAATCGGTGGTTTATGTTTTAATACTTTTTTTAGTTACCCCTTTTCTATTTTTATTACTTTTCTTCAATGTACAAACCACAGACATATAAAGAATAGGTACAAACACACCGGAGTCTACAGTTTTTTTAAAAATAACCTACGAAAAATTTCAACGCCAAATTTTTCGTCGGTTATTTAAAAAAAACTGCTGTTCCATACATTTTGACCGCGTAGGTATTGCACTTTTCTATTAAGTAGCAGATTTTTTTAATAACCGACGAAAAATTTCAACGCCGGGGGCTTCAGAATCATGTACTGAATCCATGGTTTCAGTTTTCGCGTCGATGTCCCTGACACCCTGTATGTATAGATTAGGAACCTTAATTTCATGCTCGTATGAAGAGGGAGGTGACAGGTCAAGAATTGGTAAGTTGCATGAGCCAAAAATAAAAATGCGAGGAACTAGGAGTGAGATTTCGTTCCATAGATGGCATAGTGAAGTTTAATTAAAGTAATTAATGAACGTCGTAAAGCTAATTAACTGTTCCGTACTTCTGAACGGTTATGTCATTTACGATATTCCATGGATCCCTAAATGAAAAAATGTGACTTCTAGGTTTTCTCTTTTGGACGGGGGTTGGCTTCAAAAAGACAACAGTAATAACTTGATTTGTGAACATAAACATTAATTTTAATCATTGGTGCCGATTCCCTTGTTCACAAACTAAACTAAATTTAAGTTCAGTGCATCTTTTTCTTTCTATTTCATTAAGAAAAGGACAGAAGATAAATTTTAGTTTAGTCCTGTCAATTTAATCAGCGCTTGACGTAAATTGACGTAATTTTAGTCGGCAAGTTTTTAATCACGTCTAAACTTGTATGGAGAGTGACAGGCTCTGATTAATTTGACAGGACTAAACTAAAATTTATCTTCTGTCCTTTTCTTAATGAAATAGAAAGAAAAAGATGCACTGAACTTAAATTTAGTTTAGTTTGTGAACAAGGGAATCGGCACCATTATCTAGCCATCTTAAAGAAAAATCATGTTAAACGTTAAACCTTATATAAGTGAACTGTATCATGTTCTTATGAGAAATAAAGATTCTTTAAACCTATCTTCTTCTTCTCGTGTTACATACAGGTGTCAGAGTTTTAAAGCCGCCCATGGGCCTCTGACTTGACTTCACATACCGTCGAGAAATATCTCTCAGGCGTGCCGGTTTCCTCACGATGTTTTCCTTCACCGTTTTTGAAGCAAGTGATAATTATACAAGACGCACATGAATCCGAAAAGTCAGAGGTGCGTGCCTTGGGATTGAACTCGAGACCTATGACTTAGCAGTCTGACGGTCAAACCACTAGGCTATCACTGCTGCCTATCTAGCCATTGCAAAGGGTAAATATACTTTTCTAGCGCTACCCTATGATTTAACAGAGTTCTATTGGATGAATTCGGATGCGAATATATGGAAATTGTGTTCACTGGACCACAAGTTAAAAATTAAACTTTTCCAGGTGGTCGAAACAAGAGTTGCTCAAGTGTCTTTAAGTCAAGTCACTTACTAAAAGAATATCTCAACTGCCAGTGTTTGACCCAAAAGCAAACAAACTTATATAACCAGGATTTGCGACCTCAAACTACCAATTTTAAATTGGACAGTTTGACCTGCAAGCATATCAGGACGCTGATTGGTGAATGGGCCGCGCAATTGAGCCAATCGCCGTCTTCCGTTCGCTCACAGGAAGGACCATTTGCGCTCGCGCCGTTCCTTTTCATAGACTATTAAATTTAATGTCAGCCAAGGGGAGTTTTATTGAGTTAAGTGGTCTATACGGGTTGTTATGCCAGTATAAGCTGAGCCACCGACATCTGATGATTATTACTGAACAATAGATCAAGCTGAAGTGGCATTATATGTTTTGACGCCCGCAGATTCTAAGCGCGTCTATTCGCGACGGATATTCATCGTTATGGATATTATTTCGAGCAATTTTGTTGTTGAGGGCTATTTCGTCGTTATTGGTTCCAGTGTATGCAATTTGTTGATCGTTATGCAATTTGTATTTATTTGTGCAGTGATACATCCATAAGTGAAAGATGGCTGCCTATCATATGGGTGCGTTGTGATGTAATTTGCTTCTACTGTGTCACTCGGTATTTCCGTGCAATTTCCAATTGTGATTCTATCCCTATTAAAAGGATGGGATTCTCTCATATTATGTTGTTAACACGTAGTTGAATTGGTTCTAACGTTTGCAATTGACGATTATCCAATTATTCAATCTGGCCCGTTGGTGCAGTGATTGGCACTTAGCTCTCCAATAAGTGGAAAATGGTCTTGTATTATTTAGGTTCCCACAGATATGGAGTGTTATATTCTAGTGTTGAAAATTGCACTTCATCAAGCATTTGCCTATTGTCACCTTCATAAAAATAAGTGCTTTGGTCACGTCTTTAAAGAATATTTGCAGCAATTCAGATTGGTACTAGTTATTCAATTTAGCTATAATGGTGTAGTGATTGATGGTTTTTAAAATGGGTGTCTCTGCCTATCAAATAAATAATGTCTTTTGAAAATTGTATATGTAGTTTTCTGGGATCTGTGAATAGAATGAAATTTCCAATCGTATTCTCCTTTATAAAAAAAAGTATTAGGAAAAAAAAACAGATTTTTGTTAAAAAATTAACATGTTTATTTTCAATTGCGGGTAGTTTTTTTTACACAATTTTCATTTTATGAGGACGCCTAATTACTTCCAATCATAGTTTGTTTCATCGCGGTAGATCATTTAGTTTAAAAGTTACACCGTTCTGATGCAAAAGTTTAAAAAAATCCGTATGAAATAAAACTAAATATTTAGATTTTTTAAAATATTATTTCCGTCGTTAAAATGAAGCATAGCCCTCATTTCTACATGTGCACATTATAAAGACTCACAGTGTATAACAGTTCTCACGTCGTCGCTTGTCTATTTTGTCACTAACTTGATTGATTGCAAATTGCCCACCAGTTGTTCAATTAGGATTTGTTATTCTATGACACCTACCGAGGCCAAGTGGAACATCGGATGATTTTTATCTCATGCATATCAGTAGTCAAGTGCAATTTTCCTGTTACATAGGGTTTTAAATTTGTCGGTGGTTATTCAATTTAGCTGTATCAGTGCATCTATTTACATCTTTTTAGAAGGCTACATAATTGTCATAGATTGGAAGTTCTATTTCTTTATTCCTAGATTTCAATTTAGCTTCGATATGGATAGCTATGATGTTGTTTATTTTAGGCCGCATTCCGAGTTACGCCTTAATAACTCACAGCGCTCACATCGATACTTCGTACCGATTTAGATATCACGATTATGACAGCTCAGAGCTGTCAACAATTCAGAACGCTCGTGAACAGTACTTGCTCAATGTAAAAATTCATAACCCAAAACCTTGCACAAGATGTTTGGATTACAGTATTTCTTTGAGTTTGTTCTATACACAACAAATTTCTTCTTCTTTGGCTAGGTGACGACTGTAGCCAGAAGCACAGTTTCGAAAATACCACGTTAGTTTAAAGATATGATGCAAAACAAAATAGCACAACTGTCATTTTTCAAAGTGAAAGGCAAATAATTTAATTTCAATTAGGCACATAAAAGGAACTTTTGAAGGTAAGGCAAGTAACATCTAGGTGATAATTTTTTTTTGTGGGAAAGCACTTTTAAAAGAAAATACGGAACTTTATCGCCTTTTAACCGATACTAAGATTTCTAATGAGGTAATTTAGTACCTACTTCGAAAAACTTTCTGTGGTGTGACTCATGGATGACGTGGATCTAAAACGCTAATTGCCAGACCTTCTGGCTGTCTCACGCAAGTTACGACTAGGCGCGACATAAGATAGGCCTTTTGCTAAGCATGACGGCTCTATCCAATGTGACCCCTCGGTTTTTGTAACAGCTGATGCGATAGGTTAACCCTATGCTATGTCTTGGAATTCATACCATTCTTGATTTTTGGGGGCGCATTGAATTCCAACTTCGAGGAAGTCCACATGTTCACATAGTTTTGTGGTGTGCCTAACTGTCGAAATGTCGCCGTTTGAAACAGAAATTCCCTCTTGATTATGTAGGGAATTTATGGGTCGAATTGACTCCTGCGGACTTCTTCTTTCTTCTTTTCGTGTGGTTAGTGACTAACCTGGTGTCAGGGTTTTAAAGCCACCCATGGGCATCTGACTTGGCTTCACATACCTTCGAGAAATATCTGTCAGGCATGCCGGTTTCCTCACGATGTTTTCCTTCACCGTTTTTGAAGCAAGTGATAATTATACAATACACACATGAATTCGAAAAGTCAGAGGTGCGTGCCTTGGATTCGAACTCGAGACCTATGACTTAGCAATCTGACGGTCACACCACTAGGCTATCACTGCATCATGCGGACTGCGGACTGAGTCTCGTTTACTGGATGAAACGGATGGAAGAACGAGAAATGGTGGACGTTTCTCTTACTTTGGAGTGAAAAATGCGAGCAAAATATAAATAGGTAAGTAATTATAATATACGAATGTTACTCAGCATGTGACACAGCATATTATTATTGCATACTTTATCAAAATATATTTCAAATCAGATCTTGTTGAAATATCAAAGAGTATTTGAGAGGCGATAAAGTCTACTGTCCACTGCTACGTAGGATGTTCCACGACACAGCCACGAACTGCGCAATTCATTTGTTTGCAACACAGAACAGAAAACTGTGGTTTGCAAGCCGTGATTAGCGTGGCTTTGGCACAAGTCAGGGGCTGCCGTGGAGCGACGGGATCTTCTCGAAAAGAGTTTTGGTCAATTATTGAGTCTCCGAATTAAGGTATCATGCTTATGAACCATATATAAATATTTTTGACCGACACGTACGACCATGAGCATGGGGCACATGGGGGCCTTAAGTTTGGGAGTGTCTGTGTATGGTACGAGCGTCATGAGCAATGACTACTCCAACAATGGTCAGAATGCCGATGAATACGACACAGATCCAGAAAACAATTTACGACTGCAGGACATCAAAGAAAAGAATGAAAGAAAAATAATTATGTATATTGCCACAGGAACACGTGCATATAAAAAAGATAAGTTAGTCCGAATACCTATACTTAGTAAAATAAAACAAATAATTACAAGCACAGAATATAAGTAGTCGGCAGCTGCGGATCGCGACTGTGACAAGAAGACTTCCACTCAGCATGATGCTGTGCTATGGGGACTCACAACGTGAAGCCGATCATCCTTTGCCAGCTAAACTAAGTTTTTAGCTATGCGAGCTAACTTAGTTTAGCTGGCGGTGGACGATCGGCTTAACTCTAATTTTAACACACTTTTTGATAATCGGGGAAGAATGAAAAGCTCAACCGACCAGCCGTATTAGGCGCTCGATAGGTACTTTACTCTGAATTCCGACCCGAAGAGAATATTAATATACCCCTCGTACGAGTATATTAATATTCTCTTCTGGTTTTTCACGTCCCATCGCTCGGAAACAGAGCTCTTTGAAGGATACAATATGCCAAAAGAAGCATGAATGCTCAATTAATTTTTTGCTGTTCTAAAATTAAAGTTGTTCAAACAATATTAGAACGGATTCTAAGTACTGACGACGCTATTGAGCCTTGTGAGTGTTTGTCTCAGGAGGCATAAATAAAACTTTCACCCGGAAATAACTCAACCATCACAGATAACTCGACCATCACAAAATCCAACAAATAGCAAAGCTGTAGCGGTAAGTACTAACAGCCGCATGATCCATCAGGTTAAGCTACGCTTACCGGGGTTGGTCCGTGGATGGGTGACCATTACTACATACCGAGACTCCTCCGTGCCTCGGAAAGCATGTTAATCCGGTCTCGGCTGTCATTCGTGGATCTTTGACAGTCGTTACGGGTCATCAGAAGCCCGAAAGTCTGACAGCCAGTCATACCAAGGGGTGTATTACCTAGTTACTGGGTTGTGGAGGTCAGATAGGCAGTCGTTCCATGTAAAATACTGTTATCAGCTGCATCCGGTTAGACTGGAATCCGACCCTAAGATAGTGGGGAAAAGGCTAGGTAGATTGATTGAGCAAAGCTGTAGCGGTGGCTGCACCAACCGGGGTCGCAGCTAGGCTAATTGCACGCTACATATATGACATATACATTCTATCTTTACCCCCAAATTGAAAAGGGCAGAATAGGAACGATGCCTCTCTTACCAAAGAGCGTCTTTAGAGGGAAAAGCAAAACTGAAACAGTCATTTCACATTAGCTCAATAAAGATGAGATTTCGATAGTTCCTTACAACACTCTTAGAGTAACAGAGCAGTGGTGGCCCAGTGGTGACCGCCTCAACTTATTTACGTGTCGGTCAGTAGGTTAAGGGTTCGAACATAGCCAGGCATCATTTTACTTTGTGGAATGTTTTCATCACCGCTGCTCTCAAAACGGGGAAGAAAAACACCGCGGGGAAACTGACAAGTCGTAGGTCCAAAAAATTCAAAGACACGTGACATTCACCAACCCGCACTGAGCCCGTGTGATGGATTATTGGTCACTCCCTATATCTGAGAGGAGGCTCGTGTCCAAGCAGTGAAACGTTGCAGTCTGATTATCTTTATGCTTCTCTACTCTCAGGTTGCAGTATATAAAAGTAAACGACAATAACTTCGGTTGTCTTAACGTATTGCTGTTCGGGTACCTGATGCAGCTATCACAAGTGGCTAAATTGGTTCGTGATGCACACTTCTTAAATCGACTTCTAAACTAAGAGGCTGACGTGAACTTGTAGGCAATATTTCTGAGGAGTCCGTTCGCATTTTTAAATACTTTATCCTAATTAAACAGGGATACTACTCATTATTGCAGGCAGTGGGCTGGCCATGTTTGTCTTAGGACCGATGGCCGGTGGAGCAGACTAGTCCTAGAATGGAGACCACGTATTGGCTAGCGTAGTGTGGGACGCCCCCCCCCTAGATGAACCGACGAGCTTAAAAAGTTGGCTCGGACAGACTAGATGCGGAAGGTGGAGGACAGGGTATTGTGGCGCAGCCTGGGAGAGGCCTATGTTCAGCAGTGGACTACAATAGGCTGAGTTGATTAACTACTAATTATTAGCCTTATACTACACTAGCTTCTGCCATAAGACATTACAATATACTACAATAACAGCCACATTTTTATAAAACTTCCCTGTATACTACGTTTATAGTTTTATTCTCAGCAGCCAAAATATACAGAGAGTCAGACACCATTCCTGACTTTCTGTATATTTAGGGCCGGGAGCAAGCGACGTACCAGTTTTCCGTGAGAAACAGCTTGTTTTGAGGTCGACACACGCAGCCTTTAGCCTTCAGTGTTGGCCCCTGTGACTTGTTGATCGCAAAGCATACGGTTACAGGGAACTGCACGCGCTTAACCTGGTAATTGTACTACATTGTACAATCTGTTATAAAGACAATTTATTGATCCTCCTGGCTTTGATAAATGATAAATGTTTTTATTTCTTTAAGTAACACTTTTTCACAACAATAATATTTTAAAAACTAGATGAGGTCGTCGTTTCCTATCTGACTACTCTGAAACGAACGGCCGAAACAAACTTAGAGATCACAGTCACAGTTTTTCAATCCAGAAATAATCTTAGTCAGATCATGTAGATTGGTGTCTTTTAAGGAAAGAATCATATAGATTTGAGTCACTGATTTGATACTTGTTCAGTCAGTGTACGCATTTGTCAGTAATCCCAGAACTTAAGGAAGTCTGAAAGTAGCACCGATGACCGAAAAGTTGTGCGGAAATCGGTTGTCATGGTATGGGCATGTGGCATGTGATGCGGAGGAATGAGGAAAATGTCGTGAGGAAAGTTTTGAGTATGAATGTCGATGATTATAAGAGTAGGGGAAGACCAAAGAAACGATGGATGGACTGTGTGAAAGATGATATGGCTAGAAAGGGGGGGACTACCGAGATGAAGACTGATGAAGAAGTATGGAAGAAAGGGACATGTTGCGCCGACCACAAATAAATTGGGATAAGGAAGGATAATGATGATGATGATGATGTCTACTAACATCTAGAATTGTAAGTATTTTTTATAACTGAATCTAGTTGTCTGTACAATCCTTACATATTTTAAAACAAAGTCCCCCGCCGCGTCTGTCCGTCTGTCTGAACGCGATAAACTCATAAACTACTGAACGGATTTTCAAACGGTTTTCACCAATAGACGGAGTGATTCTTGCGAAAGGTTTTAGTGTATAATTCATTAAGGTTTTGTGTAAATTGGCTGAAATATGACGATTATTGTCGAAGATGTCGGAAAAAATCATGCCGAGTGGGAGCTTTACTGGCGTGCGCCGCGTAAACCGTTACAGACACATCAAATTTATGTTTTACAAGATTGAAGATCGTAAAAATTTCAACAAAAAGTCTGCAATGACATATGTCTATCTTCTAAGGATGACTCACAGTAACCATTTTTATCTTTCAGAATTTGATAAAAATTCCATTGTTATTTCCGAAGCTATATTGACTAGTATCATATTAATCCTTATCCAATAAAATATATTATTTAAATTGGGCATTTAATTGAGATTAAAATATACCTTGACATCATATAATTTAAATGAATGGTTTAAAAGATATCACGGATTCAAAATTACGCGTAACAAAATAATTATGGTTAGAGCGCAGCGGTAGGAGTCAATAACCTTTTCCTGGACCATTAGGTATGTAATCCCGGTACTGCCCGG
Organism: Agrochola lychnidis; assembly: GCA_963680765.1. Taxonomy (NCBI): domain Eukaryota; kingdom Metazoa; phylum Arthropoda; class Insecta; order Lepidoptera; family Noctuidae; genus Agrochola; species Agrochola lychnidis. Next base: position 12,896,566 of record OY796869.1, on the reverse strand, counting down.
TAGTACGTTCCTGTGGTATATTTTCCGACATCCACGCGGGCGAAGCCGCGGGCAAAAGCTAGTAAATAAATAATTATAAGCGAAGCGGCACGTGTTTCTTAACCCCTTTTTACGCGGTGCAAGTGCCTGTGGCATGCCAATAAAATCGAAGCAACAATTAACTGGCACCGTCTAAACAACACTTACAATTGTTGCACGATACAGCCAAGTTAGTTGCTGTTCGAAACTGGTATAGGTGCAGCGGTTACACCACCACATACGAACTTCGCATCAGAAGACATGACGTCACATAAATCCTGCATCGCGCAATAAGAGTTTACCACGCGAACGATATATATATAAGACTGTCCGATATTAACCGTCGGGCAGTTGCCCGCCAGACACGACACCTGTCTGGTCGGAGGATCCTCCCTTTTCTATAGAGGATGAGTGAACTTTACACCCTGATCCTCATACCCCTAAGTAGGTATCAAGTCTGGCATGGGCTTAAATTGTTCTAAAACGGGCAATACTTAAACCAATTATACAAGGATGTGCAACTCTGTTTAGACGAGGCAAAACTTGCATGCAATAATCGCCTTGGTGTAAACAAAAATCGCAAACAATTTTTAAATGCCAAAACTTGCATTCAATTATTGTATGCAATTTTATGGAAATCGCACGCGTGTAAACACTTGCATGTAATTCTTGAATGGTAATAATTGAACGTGCTTTTAAAGTATGCGATTATTGCTCTTCAACGTTCCAGAAACTTGCACCGTGTAAATTGGGACTGGAACAAAACAAAATAAAACCAATAATAGGTTGGAACAAACATGTTCGACAAGCGCACTCGGAGGTTCGGCTTGCTTTTCAGAATTGAGTCCTATATGATCAAGCGAAAGTGGATCCTATCTGCGCTACCATAAGAGAAATAAACCGAGTATTTAAAATTAAACTAAATTGGTGTCAGGAAAACAGAGAACAAATAAAAATGAATATTATGCATCTTGTCACATCATCATTATCATTTCAGCCGAAAGACGTCCACTGCTGGACATAGGCTTCTCCCCCAAGCACTGCCACTTCGATCGATTTTGTGCTTCCCGCATCCAGCGGATTCCTGCGGCCTTCACAAGGTCATCGGTCCACCGTGTGGGAGGCCTTCCAACGCTACGTCTTCCGGTACGTGATCGCTACTCCAAAACTTTTCTGCCCCTTCAACCATCTATTCTGTGAACAATGTGCCCTGCCCATTGCCACTTAAGTTTGGCAATTCTTCGGATCTTTTCATTTCTGATTTGATCACGTAGGGAACCTCCAAGCATAACCCTCTCCATTGCCCTTTGAGTGACTTTTAGCCTTCTAATAAGGCCCATTGTGAGCGACCACGTTTCAGTGCAACTGGCAACACGCACTGGTCTTTTGTCTTGAGACACTGGTATGTGGGACGAGAAGATATTGCGTAGCTTCCCGAATGCTACCCGGCCGAGTAGTATTCGACGATTGACCTCTTTCTCCTAGTTGGACCTACCTAACTGGACAGTTTGTCGTATGTAAACATAGTCGTCCGCAACTTCGAGTGTAGCGTCTCCGATATTCATGAGAGTGGGTGTTACATGGGCATTTGACAGAGACCATCTTGTCACAGAGAGAAGGATTTTAGTACATGGTTTTGGTAGCACGCTAATAAATTGAGCGGCAGGTTGAGCCTTCTTGCGAATGTGGAGGGTGTGAGTGAGTCTGCCTCCACAGCCAATCTCTTTAAAAATCTTTTTGCAATGAAGTCCCCTCTAGTATTAATGAGAGAATCATTGACGGTAAGGGAGCCAACAACGGAATCGCTGGTAAGGGTTACGGCTAAAGAAATAGCTGCAGGATTGAAAAACATGAAGCGCGGCAAATCACCAGAGCACAATTTCTCTCAGCATAGAACATTTACAAAATGCCCAATTTGACTTCAGAACGGGTCTTTTTACAGAGCACGCTGTTCTTTGTCTTAAAGCACACTGTCCGATTATCCGATACAATACGGATAGGAAAACCCCCGTGTATGCGGATTTTCTTGATCTTTCGAAAGCCTTCGATCTGTTGAAGTATGGTGGCTAAAGGAAGAAGCTGAATGATAATACAATACTTCCGATTGAGATGATTAAGCTGCCTTAATATATTTGGTACGGATATCAGTCTCGTATGGTGAAATGGGCAGGCTCGCTATCCGATCCATATGAGCTGGAGTGTAGGATGAGACAGGGAGGTCTGACTTCGACGAAACTTTTCTATTTATACGTGGCTCGGCTGGTTCGTGAGCTCAGCAGCACTATGTTAGGCTGTTCCATTGCGACATACTTATCAATAACATAAGTTATGTTGATGACATGGTGCTACTGGCCCAATCAATCAGCGCCCTCAGGAAAGTCTTGTCGGTTTGTGAGTGATATGCGGAGGCCCAAGAACGCAGATATGATGAAAAAAGAGAGCGAGTGTCGACTGGTCAAGGTAAGTTAAACATGTTTCAATCTTACCTGAAGCAAACTAATTTAAACACAATGTGCTAACAGCTAAGGGAATCAAACGAATAGGCCAATTTTAAAGATTCACCCTCTACCCCATGGCTACGAGCTACATGGTCAAGCAACACGCATGTTGCGACAGCGACTGCGGAGAAACCAAATGAAAGAAGTTGTTCCACGAGTCACCTCGATGAGTCTTTCGGAGCGACGGACGGAAACAAAGGCCCTCGTGTGAATTTCTTTTAACCATCTCGACTTTACGCATAAGGAACGCGCTTACGCTTTACGAGAAGGGCCAATCGGAGCGCCGAACGCGGTCGACGCGTAAAGTCTAGATAGTTAAAAGAAACTCACCCTAGGGCCTCAGGTGACGCACGCGCGAGCCGTTTGACGCAAGTCATGTCGCAAGTCGCATCGCTCAAGGCCGTGAACGGGGCCTTACGGGTCGGGCAGCTTACCATGCAACAACTTGAAGTATTGGATCGGCGTCAAGTCCGAATCATCACGATGACTAACGAGCGTTCGATGTATTTTATAGTTTTGAATGTAAAGGTTAAATTCGCATCCTCTCTACTACATTTTTAATTGCAACAGCGTAAATTAAAATGTAGAAATAGGTCGTGGAATAGACGCCCTATTCCACGACCTATCGTCATTACCTCCGTCGTTCTGCTTATAATCATTCCTTCCTCGAAAGATACCGGTCCCGAGGATGGACTCCTGATAAATAATATTCATTTCTATACGTGGATTATACACAAACACTTTCTCACGTCAATAATATTTAAAAAAAAACTGGATGAGATAGGTATTTCCCATCCGACTACTTTAAGTAACAATGGGCCGGGCACATTACTTGCAAAATAGATGGCCGATGGGGCCGAAAGGTTCTAGCGACCGCGTACCGGAAGACGTAGCGTTGGAAGGGAAGGCCTTGCAATGCGGACCGATGACCTTGTGAAGGCCGCAGGAATCCGCTGGATGCGGGAAGCACAGAACCGTTCGAAGTGGCGGTGCTTGGGGGCAGCCTATGTCCAGCAGTGGACGTCTTTCGGCGGAAATGATGACTCTCAGTGGAAACACCGAAACAAACTCAGAGGTCACAGACTCTTTTAAAGTCCAGACATAATCTTGGTCACGTCATATGGGGATCATGCAGATTAGTGTATTTTGAGAAAAGAACCACACAGATTTGAGTGGACCTGTTCATTCAGTGCACATATGTGTCAGTAATCGTGTAACTCGCTGATTAACTCAAAACCGATGAACAATACTAAAGTAAAGACATTTCTGTAGGCCGCATAAAATAGGTACTCAAACTTGCAGAAACTCATTAAATCTAACAAAAAAATAAAAAAAATAATGAACAAATGGACCCATATTCACAATAATTAAAATAATAATACCTACTTTACAAAGTAAATATTCTTGTCATTGTTGTTACTTCCTGCATTGTTCCACATAAATTGCTTGCCACCGACCTACATGTACTTTTGCAAATGAATCAAACGGAGTGTCTTACTAGACATCCGTCATCGAGCTAAATATTATTTCTTTAAACAGTGATTCTTTATAATATCGAAATGAGGGAATATATGCTTAATTTTATGGAAAAATAAACATAAAATCTTTTGGCAACTTTTTGATAAATTTTACAATTATTGTAAAAATTGATGAAAAAATACAGATTTTTGCTAAAAAAACATGTTTATTTTCAATTGAGGGTCGTTTTTATCACATTTTTTTTATGGGGACGACTAATTAATTCCAATCATTATGGAGTTTGTTTCATCGTAATAGATAATTTCATTTAAAAGTTACACCGTTTTGTTACATTTTTTTTAATTCCATAAAAGTATAAAAAAAAAAAAAAAATATTTCGTTTAAATTAAGCATAGATTCCTTCATTTCGATATAGTGCACATTATAAAGAATCACACTGTATAAACTTCTGCGGGCTTATACAATTTAATCACTAAACATTTTTCTATTGTTTTATTTTTCAGCTGCTTCCTAAACCCTGCCCCTGCAACCGTGTTTCTCCTGCATAAATAAGTTATTTAGTTATGTAACTCACTGAAGAAAATGTTTAGTTTGTTTTCGATTATTAAAAACATGCTTGATCCGTTCCTCAGGAGTCAACTTAATTGCCGCCAAAATCCAAATGTTGCATAAAACATGCGTGTTTTTTTGTAATATCAAGTCAAATATGAGTACCTATAATGTTTGGCGTGATGCTACGAAAAAACAAAAAGTCGTAAACGATCGATAAAATAAACGAAAAATACCTACGTAGAGAAATCGTAGAAAATTCGTAGCAATCGTAGCAGTTTGCTACGAAGTTGTCACTTTGGCGTAGAGCCTAAATTACTAACTGCCAATTTTTCCAATGACATTGAACGCGGTCAGCACGTCTAAACTGCGTTCAGAAGCTGTCAACCGAGTTGAAGAGCATCATTGTTTCTGAATGCTGATTGCGTTCCGTTTTATTTGTGAAATTTCGCCCTTAGACGGCTGGACGGGGCTGGATTAACTTTCAATGAATCCATAAAATAAATCATTATATCTACATTTTACAATAAGACTAGTCGGTATTAGACAGTGACAAAGGCACTCAAAATTAAGCAGTACTACAAAAATTAAACGAATACCATTGTAAACTTTACTACGGCGTAGCACCAGCATTGTGAAAATTTTAATTAATACAATAATCTCAGAAACAGGTTTTTATGATGTACATACCTTGATCTTGAATGTCAATTGCAAAAACAATTCTCAAAAACAATATTTTTTAGGTTATCCGGTAAGAAAGAACAGTAAGTAGTTTGATTCTCTGATGGAAATGTCGAGTATTTGGATGGTTACATTTTTTTAATAACATAACATAACATCACGCCTTGTTTCCCCTAAGGGTTGGGTAGAAGTGACCCTGTAGCAGGTACACCCACATTTCGCTCCCACATTTTTCTAATAAAATGAAGCAAAAGGAGTATGTGAGAATCGTAGCAGGTAACGTTCTGTAGTTTCTGCTTACCCCCATGGGAAGAAGGCGTAACTTTATGTAGGTAAGAAAGTTGCATAAGATGTTCAAAAAATTAAAACTGGAAAGATTGTTATGCCAACCGCCCGCCACACCCCGTACGCCGTGGCTAAGGAACGGAAATGATTTAAATAGTAAGTATAGCCCAGTCAAAACAAGTCGACACAAGAAAAGGCAAATATAGCAAACGCGCATGTAACTACGATTTTTTAAATGTTGTTAGGTCGAGTAGGAGAGTAGTTTATACCCAAGTTTGCAACCCTGAAAACCTCGTACATCTCCCATGGTGCTCGAAAAACTGCATAATACATGGCACTTGTTTCAGTATTTTTTTGTTAAATATACCTTAAGGACGCGTTTTTATGTATCTTTGTTGTATATTTTTGAAAGCAAGCTAAATTTGCTACACTCAGAGCCCAACCAAAGCAATCTAGGCTTATTGGTTGCGAAGATACAAATTGTCAAAAATGGGCATTTTTGAAGTGAAAACTTCTTAAGGCGCGTTGAGCATTTTTGAGATGGGAAAAACAATTGAACTCGCGACACCGTTACCGACACCTCATTTTTATAAACGCGATTGTGCTCTTTATTTATATTACATTACGGATCAATGTTCTATGCAAACAAGTATTTTTACTTTAAAGGTTTTGGAAATATTTTTTAAATTGTTCAAGTTTTCACTTCTGTCGGCACTCCCGGAGTGCCACTGTTTTTTTTTTTCATAAAGTGACATTTTTTCGATATATGTATTATGATTTAGTGCTCCTCATAGCTGCATCTTGTGGGTATCCATCGTAAATCTAGCTACGTTTTTACCAAGGTGGTTGAAAACATAGCTGAAGTATCCTCCCATAATAACTCTGACTGAATCATTTCGATGTCAATGTGAACGTTCCGTTTCCTCGATTGCGTTTTTACTATGTTTGACGTTGTTATTGACTGGGCTAACTGAAAACCTGAGATGAGGTAATTGTACTCATTAAGAACAACTTTTATTACAAGACCAACAAAGAAATCGGAAAAAAAAATTGCTGCTCTATACATTTATGTTCGCAAAACTGCGGGCCCTGTCAGAATATTAGCGCTGCGACACTTATTTTTAAATATCGCAGCATCATTCTACGATAGGAGCCTTTTGACCTCGTACAGGACTTCCTGTTTTTTTTGAGATGGGACTAAACCATTGATTTCGCGACACTATGGCGATACCTAATTTTTGTAAACGCGGTTGTGCTCTTTATTTATATTAAGTTACGGATCAATGTTCTATGCAAGTATTTTTACTTTAAAGGTTTCGGAAGTTTTTTTTTTTTGTAAGTGCGATTGTGCTCTTTATTTAGATTACGGAATGTCTACAATCAATCTCAATCAATACAAGTATTTTTCTTCTACCAAGGCGATCTTGTTCAAGATTTCACTTCTGTCGGCACTCCCGGGGTGCCACCACTTTTTTTTATTTTACTTTTTTATAGGTCTTCTAGGTATTCTTTCATAACTCGAAAAAAATTTGGGTGCAGCAGATAATTTTTTTCAAGTTTGGTCCCACAGTGAAAGTTGTTCATAATAATGAGTACGATGGCCCCTTTTTAAGGTTTTCAATTATTTCAATTACATCTTGTACCTATATGTGAAAGTATTGCATGTTATTATTTTATGAATACATAATTAATTGTATATCCCCTTTTCAAAATACCAAAGTAGTGGTAAAAAAATATTTTTGAAAGTAAGTAAGTATCAATTTTACTATTTCAGAAAAAAATATTTTTATATTTATCACACTACTCCGACCTACACACCGACTTAAAAAAAGGAGGAAGTTAATCTCCTCCTTTTTTTGAAGTCTGTCAAAAGAAAACATTGATTTCAGACAAGTTACAACTACTGATTTCAGCTACATTTTCCGGTTGCAGGCTTGCATGTAATATTCATTAACTTTGGTACCCATATCAACAAAAAGACAGCAAAGTTTAAGCACTAACTACAGTTAAAATTATGTAGTTCCTATTGCTTTCTTATTATTGCAATAAAATCAGATATAAATTAAGGAATTTTATCTTCCGCTTCCAAACAGAGTACCTACCACATTCATTTTGGTCGAACTGTTTTATAGTAAAAAATAACGGAATGAATGGGAAAACATGTTTTTGCAAATGCAAAGTTAAGTTGATCGATTATTACTCGATAACTAGTAAAGCCTACTTAGCTGTGATAGTTTTCCTTTTAATTTCGTTATATAAACTACTGCTGTGATTTTTTTCACACATCCAAAACCAACCATTTAGCTGGCAGGGGAGGGGCTGACTCTAACAAAAATTAGCACTTTAAAGCTTAATATTTTGCAAAAGGATCCCTGAATCTAAAAATAGTTTTCACAAACTCATAATGTTTTTGTAAGACCTTTTCAATGATAGCCCACACTATGGGATAAAAAAATAAAAAATAAAACATCACCACTTTACGTGTACACTAAAAAAAAAAATTTTCATAATTTTGTTTTACCACTTTGTCGGCATAATTAATATGTATACCTATGTCAAATTACAGCTTACTAGTACTAAGGGTCTCGGAGCTAGACCGCGGACAGACAGACAGACAGACAGACGGACATGACGAAACTATAAGGGTTCCTTGTTTACTACGGAACCCTAAAAACATGAGGATCCGCCAACAAAAAAAAAATTGAGAAACATGTTGCTAATTTCTTGATTAGAAATACATAATCTAATTTTATACATATAATAAAATCGTAGCGAAGTCAAAACTGTACATTGAATATTTTTGAAAAAAAGTAATTGCTACGAGGTCTAGGATCGATTCTAATGCCGAAAATATTTTTTTTAGAATTTTTGTCTGTTTGTCTGTTTGTCTGTATGTATGTTCCAGCATGGCGCAAATTCTACCGGACAGATTCTGTTAAAATTTTGCATAGATATTCCCTGTGTGTCTGGTCAAACTATAGGGTATAAACTATCACGCTATTTACTATGGGGGCCGAGCAATATTACATTATGTTGTATTTTTATGTTCTAGCATGACGCAAATTCTACCGAATAGATTCTGTTAAAATTTTGCATAGGTGTTCCGTATAAGTCTGGTCAAACTATAGGGTATAAACTATCACGCTATTTACTATGGGGGACGAGCAATATTATATTATGTTCGTATTTTTGGAAAAAAACGCGCCAAAATTTTAGGATATTGTAGATGGTTATCGATTAAACTTTTTAAATGATTATCATCACGCTATACCTTTATGGAACTAAGCAGTCAATCATGAAATATATAGGAACGGCTATTTTAGACAAGTTTCAACAAAGCAATTAGCTCAACGGTTGGGCGGTTGCTTTGCAAACATGGGGTTGTAAGTTCGATTCCCACCTACGGTTTTTTTCTTTTTTTTCACATTTTGTTATACGATTTTTTTTTTTTTGATTATGTACCTATAATCTATAGATATAATAAAATCGTAGCGAAGTTATTTTTTTTTTAAAGAAAGTTATTGCTACAAGGTCTGGGATCGATTCTTATGCGGAAAATAAAGTTTTTAGAATGTTTGTCTGTACCAACTGTAGGGCATAAACTATCACGCTATTTGCTATGGGGGATGAGCAATATTACATCATGTTCGTATTTTTCTCTGCAAATTGTAAAAGGACGCGCCAAAAGGTTGGGATATTGTAGATAGGTAGTTACCGATTTAACTTTTTAAATGATTATCATCACGCTACCTTTTATATAGGAACGGCTATTTTAGCTAACTTTCAACAAAGCGAATAAGTAAGCGGTTGGACGAATGATTTGAAGTCCTGAGGGCCTACCACCAGCTTAAAAGCAATATTATTTTAATATTACTTTAGTTTACTTCAGTGTGGGAAAGAGATGAAGCTCTACAGGATGTATAGCTCCATCTCTTTCTTCCACTGAAGTAACATTAAAATAATACCTGTTTATGAGCTAGTGGTAGGCCGCCCGGGGTAGTAAGTTCGATTTACATCTGTTTTTTTTAAACTCTTTTTGTAAAACGATTTTTTTTTTTTGGATTGTGTATATCATAGTTCATAGAATGTATTAATTCACAAAAAATGTAAAACTTCGTAAGCTATGGGAAACTACTAAGTTACAAGTACTTTACAGTCACAAAACATTCAAGGTTGTATTCTGATCATTTTAGAGCAAAAGACTGTAGGAATAAAATGTTTTTTTTACAGATTTTGACAGCAGATTTGTCCAAGCGATTTTAAAAAATATGTATGTGTGTGGATCTTCTGGAATCGCTGCCACACTGCTTCCTGGTGGCAAAACAGCGCACGTCATGTTTAAGATTCCCATCGATTTAGAGAGCAACGAAACGCCTGTTTGTGGGGTGTCACGCAACAGTAACAAGGGATGTGTGCTTAGGGGATTGCGCTTCGTCGTATGGGATGAATGCATTATGGCAAAAAGGAAAGCAGTGGAAACTGAAATCAGAACCCTGCAGGACATCCACAGAAACCAAGATATGATGGGTGGTGTCACAGTTTTGACAAAAAAAGTGAATACTTCGTTGAAAAGGTCGACTCTATGGTCGAGAGTTCATAAACTGCGCTTGACCATCATCATACGAGCTCGGCTTGGCGGTAATTCAAATGCTCAAGTATTGTCCGATGTTCTTCTAAAAGTTGGTGAAAGCACTCTACCAGAGACTCTTGGTAGAGTAGATCCCACTTTAGAAGATCTTATTCGTCTGATATACGAGGATATCAGTCAAATACGAATTCTTAGGCGTGTTTCCGTTTTAACTCCGAAGATGATCAAGCTGCAGCGATCAACCACAGTATTCTCTCACAAATTGAAGGGAGTGAAGTGATATACACCTCCATTAATACTGATGTGGAGGAAGATGATGCCAAATATCACCCCGTAGAATTTCTCAATTCACAAATGGCAAGTGGACTTCCGGTTGTATATCTGTGTAACGGAAACCAGCTCAAAGTCATGTCTTTGCAGAGAAACGTCATCGAGGTGGAAATTCTAACAGGTTGTGGCGAGCGATGGTGAGACAGTGTTTTTAGCGCGTATAAAGTACAATTTCCCCATAATTACCAGTTAAAGCGCATGCAGTTCTCTGGGAGTGTATGGTTTGCGATCAACAAGTCGCAGGGGCCGACACTGAAGGTTGAAGGCTGCGGGTGTCGACCTCAGGATAAGCTGCTTCTCACACGGACAACTGTTACGTCGCTTGCTCCCGAGTCACCATTCCTGACTCTCTGTATATTTTGGCTGCTGAGAATAAAACTACAAACGTAGTATACAGGGAAGTTTTATAAAAATATGGCTATTATTGTAGTATATTGTGATGTCTTACGATTTCCATGCGAACGAAGTCGCGGGCAGAAGCTAGTTAGATAATAAGTAAATACTATATTATTCATACCAAAGATAAATTTTGATTCATACGAGTCAAGCACGCTACCTAAGCGCACCCCATAAAAACACAATAAAGGCCTATTCAGATACAAGCGGATATCTATGGATATAAGCGATATTGCTGTCGCGCTCGGTAGCGATAACGAATCGGTACGCAAAGTCGCGTTCGCGCTCGGTAGCGATACTGGGGGTCAACTCTCTAAGTCCGTCGACGAATATACGGGCCCGTCCGAAAGTAGTCAAAACAAGTGACATATTAATAGTATTTAACGTAGTGAATAGTTTTAAGTACCTGGGTCATGTTGTCACTAATGACCTACGGGATGATGGCGACGTAGAGCGCGTGCGCAGGGCGTTGGCGGTGAGGAGTAATATGCTCGCCCGTAGGTTCGCTCGCTGCACGGCAGACGTCAAAGTCAGTTTATTTAAGGCGTTCTGTCAGTCCTTCTACTCAAGCGGCCTGTGGGTATCATATACGAGCCGAGCCTACAATGTTCTGCGCGTGCAATACAACAACGCTTTCAGGATGCTGTTGCGGTTGCCGCGGCGTTGTAGTGTGTCTGGAATGTTTGCTGCAGCGCACACGGATGGTTTTCACGCCATCATGCGTAAGAAAGCGGCTTCCTTACTACAACGCTTGCGTAACACTCGTAACAGTATCCTGAAAATGATTGCTAGCAGACCGGACTGTCCCATCCAAAGACACTGGGTAAAAATAGCATTAGGTTGGTGCTAACTAATTAATTATATTGCTAACAACAGCATGTAAGCACAATCTGTTACTAACCACTAACAACTTATGGACTAATTTCGGTCTGAAATAAAGATATTTTATTTTATTTTATTAAATTTTTCGGACTCCCAAAAGCAATTCGGGATTAGGGACAACTGTCAAATCGTGTTGTCATTCATTCCTAGTTCGGACCCCGAATCAGATTAGTCACTTAGGACTAGGGGGCCTACCATCAGCTCATAAAGCAGTATTATTTTAATATTACTTCAGTGTGGGAAAGAGATGAAGCTCTACAGGACGTATAGCTCTATCTCTTTCTCCCACTGAAGTAATATTAAAATAATACTGCTTTATGAGCTGGCGGTAGGCCCCTAGTATCGCTACCAAGCGCGACAGCGATATCGCTTATAACAGAATAGGCCTTAAAAGAGCACAAAACAAAAGAAAAGCATTCAATGTTGATGATGATGATGATGATCTTGATTTCTTCCAAGTAGTTTCTTCTTAATCTTCTGATGAGTGTCACTAAATACTCATTGATAAGCACTGAAGCAGCAGGAGTAATCACAAACACTCCTGCGGCACTAGTACTTAGGAACAAGACTTAGTTTTCTTCTGACTTCTGTCTTCTGGAGCCTCTTCTTCTTAATTACAGAAGAACATGTAGACGATTAAACTTAAAATATTCTGGAAGAAATTGGTTAGCTAATATAAAATTAAAGAAAACAACTCTAGGGTCTATTTCAAGATGTCCGAATAGCCGCTACTTACCGAATAAATTCAAAAATGGAACAGAATTTATAGGATATTATCTGCCGAGTAAGTTAACGAGTCCCTAATCGGAGGTGGTGAAACAGACCCTTAACCTATTACCTACTCTTAACAATTTTGGTCCCAAAGGCGGAAATACAGACCTGTTGACCATTTTCTATTATGTTAAGTACTTGGTAATTATTGAAAGACCTACACTGTCCTCCCATACCTAGAAACACTGTTATATGAAAGTATTGTAAAAGCCAATTATTTTTAAAAGAGTAACCGTGGAGTTTCTTGCCGGCTCTTCTCCATAGGAAGCGACCAATTGGAACCGTGCACCTAGCTTCTGACGTTTCATAAGTGCCCTTGTAGGTTTATGTGAAATAAAATATTTTGTTTTTTTTTTAACTTAAAAAATAAAGACACTTTAAAAATATCATCACGTCAATAAAAAAAGAATACAGTCTATTCTTAGATTCACCAACTATTGTTGATCGAAGAGTCTATTAGATCATTTCAACCATAAACGAAAAAGAAGGTCAGTACCTACAAATGAGACTTATTTCGACTCTGCGTTCCCTAATTGGACCCTGTTAAGCAGAATAGATCCAACCAACAATTTTTATAAAATTGAATTAGGTACGTACAGACGCCAGCACATCAAGCTACTACAATATGTCAAATTTATTTAAGAAATTTTCAACTTTATCACTGATGTTTAAGGTTCAAAGTTGATTGGGAAAATTTGACAGTTTCGGGTAGCTTGATGTGCTGGCGTCTGTACATGACGAGAATCTACGCATCGAGTTTTATATTTGCACAAAAGATCCTTTTTTTTTTTGGTGGGAAATTATCAAATAACTTCTCCCGCTCTGGGCGGAGCGGGAGGGCGTGTCAGACTCTTACTGACTAAAACCCACCCGTGTTCCTTCAGTTGCTGTGTTGCCAGGGAGGCCACGATGTCCCTATCGGTTTTCTTCGAACCCCCGGCAGGCATTGGCCCTAGCGGACCCCGTCAATTCTGCTGACATCTCTTTAAGGCGCGCGTGGAACACAACGCGCCGTCGACCCGGGCTTGGTCCTTATCGGACGGCGAACTACCCATTGGTCACCGTCCGCAAGCCCGCGCCTACGGTGGCCGGAAATCTGCCTGTGATTCCCGACGCCCAGGGCGTCTCCTCTTGCGGCGGTTAGGGGCGCGAGGGCGCGAAATTTGCCTCTCCCTCACGCGCTCCGTCTCCTCCTTCGCGAGCATTCCTGCTTCGCAGAAGGAGTTGACGGCCTCCCATTTCCTCTCGCTCCGTAGCATGGCCCGAATCAGGGCCGGACGCGAGAGATCACCGCCGCCGATCGCTTCCACGAGGACACGGCGATGCCCTGCCCAAGCCGGGCAGACCTCGCACAAAAGATCCTGGCGGTCTGATGACATTGCCCTAACAAATACTACCAGATGATTATAACTTAGCATGATATTTTTGTTTACACTTCTAAACTTTAAATCGCATATAGTATACTAAAAACTAACAAAATGTTAGTTGGATCTAATCTGCTTAACAGGGTCTAATTTCAACTGTCATTATTACGGTTAAAAGATACAGTCCTATGACAGACGTACAGACTTATAATAATATGGTCCAGCACCTTTTGGGTACGGTAGGTATACCCTAAAAATTACTCCAAAATTACACACTCTTACGTTTCCATACCAACGGAAAGAGAGTTACAACAGACAAAACGCTCCCGAGTTTAAACAGTAATAATGACAATTAAGACTGTTCAACACCATGGTAGGTTAAATACCTACTCGTCTGCTCACCATGAATCATTCACTGACCGCAATGTACAGCCAACTCACACATGTGCTCCACATTTGAACTGCGAAAACTGCCCGTATTGCTACAAAATGAAGCCGCTGTCAACGTCAAATTGTAACATAGACGTGTGGTTGACTTTACCACATATTACAGGCAACACACATTACATTACTCATATAGGCAGTAATTTAAAATAAGAACTTGTAACTTGACGCTTCATAAGCTGAGCACTAATTAGGTTTTATTGGTATTAAATTTCTACGTCATTCAACTCTTATTATATTACGTCATAATAATATGCTGCTGCTAAGTATCATTTTGTGCCTTGAAAACTTGCAACCTACCGACCTCTACAATGCCATTAACAACGCCGTAGAAGTGACAGCGACACGAGTCTTTATTAAAAAAAAATGGTACCATCGACACGAGGAAGAAGCTGTTCAAAATTCAAAATAATATTTTTCCTTTCAAGAGAACATAAAAAAAACTTAACATCATTTTCGAACAAGTCTTTTATAGCATAATTGTAGCGAGCGTACACTCAGCCGGCGTGCTGCGAGCTGCGACAAACATCTGTATTAAATAATTGTGAATCCAGACAGAGTTAATTGGTCCCTGTGTCCATGCCAACAATGTCTGTATATTTTTGACAGATAGCCACACGAATGTCGTGAAAAATGTTTAATAAAATGATGAATGCGCTTTTTACATGTAATTTTGTTTTAAAGGCTTTGCTCATAGTACTAAAGACTGTCAATTGGAATATAGCTAATGAAACTGGATTTATTTTTGCCGCAATGTCTATTGATTAATTCTCATCATTATATTACATTAATAGTGTCTCGTGATCAAAAATTACACCAAGTTGCAGTACTGTACACTTTTTAAAAGTCCTACACCTGTCAAAATCAATATTAAATGCCAAAATCCTCTAGCTAATTCTTGTAAAATCGATCTATCAAAACTCTTGATACTCTAAACGAGCTGCAATATGCCACAACTCACCACAAAATAAAAACAAGCAAAACTCGCAGACCACATGCAACCCAACTCCAGCACACCGAAGTAGCAGATCTTCAATTTTATTGCTCAATTGGTCACATCCGCGCTTCAGTGACCAACGAATCTAGTAGAGCTGACTTAACCCACCCACAACCTACGTGCTCTTCACTTGAACATTTAACTAGTGTTAATTCGTCTAATCCGATCAATTGTTCGACGAGAGATTTAAATCATGACACCGACCCTTGTCGATGTAATGTTTCTATCTATGCCTATCTATCTAAATATGTAATTATTTGAAGAGTTCGTTTAGGTATGTCTTTTCAGATAAAATACAAGAAAAAATATGGTTATTTTTGTTTAAATACAAGGCATTGTGTTTTATAACAATGACTTGTAAAAAGAGCACTGTAATTGTTTGAAAATTTGATTTTTAAATTAAAGTTTTCTTCAGCGTTGATCGCTCTATAATTCTGGGGTTAGATGGAATGGTACGTGATAAGACGTAGAATATACTTAGGGCCATTCCACCATACCTACTCTGTTAGTTACAACTTACAATATGCAAAACTATCAAAATCTCAACAGTCATAATTCTTAAAATGACATTAAATAACTGACAGAGTTTGGTGAAATTGGCCCGAAACGTATTCGGGCCAATTTCACCAAACTCTGTCAGTTATTTAGGTAAGTATAATTTCTTAAGTTTCAAAAATTAAACCAATGACCGTCAGCGCCAGCATTAAAATTGTTTTATAAATCCACAAATAGTAAGTTTCCTGTAATTTTCCTTTGTTTCAGGCTAGGTTAACCGTAATATTTGCGGGAGTTTTATTAAACAAAGTTTATCTAGGTATGTATCTCCCGTCTCTCAAGTAAACTAGTCACGTCCAAGGTTATAGTAGGAACTTTTATCTCTGGGCATATTGCCGTAGTATACACACGGCTACATATCAAGCAACAAATTTCCAGTATAAGCTGATCTCGCATTCTATAGGATTTCCGTACAATGCGAGGTCACCTTATACTGGAAATGTATATATCTTGATGTGTACTCTGTGGTATTTTAGGTTATTGTAACATAACACTCAATTGTGACGTAGGGTTCCAAAATGGTTTCTTTGACTAATTAGGATTTTTGGGAACATTTAGTGTGGATTTCACCAATGAAATTGAACGCGTTCAGCACATCTATACGCGTTGAAGACCTGTCAGTGTACAATATTTCATAACAATTTTGACACTGACAGCTCTTGAACGCGTTTTAGAAATGCTGATCGCGTTCAGTTTCATTGGTGAAATCAGTCCTTAGATTACTAAGCTTTTGAGAAAATATAGTAAACCACCAGTAGCTAGCTTGGAACTTTGACTCGAACGTCCTATGGCCCGACGTCTCACAGTGGAAAAAAATACTTTTTTTGTTCAAAAATCTGCCTACACCACAATTTTTGACGTATCATTTTTTTTTTATACACTCCGAGATAACACACTTTGGTGTGTCACTGCCACTTTTCCTTAAAAGTCAATACCATAACCTCAAAAAAAAAGCAAAATAAAGCAATTTTTATTTTTTAGGCCACCATTTTGTATCAACAAACAATAAATTCATGACAAGGGACCTGAAAAACCCCTGTAAACTGATTTTTGTTAAAATATTTTTTTTTGAAATTGTTTTTGCTTCATTTCCCAATTTTTTGAGGTTAAGTGGTGTAGACAGATTTTTAAACAAAAAAAGTCATTTTTTTTTTCACTGTGCGTCGGTCATGCATGGTTTGTTGGTGTAGCCGGTGCATTTCTAATTATTTTAAAATTCCATTATTATTCGTTGTATTGACATAGAATCTATGGTCTATTGATAGTGTATCCAAAATTATATTAGAGTTAAACCATCTGTACCGCAATTTTGAAATTAAATTGCGTTAATTAGTGGTATAGTATTCGTAGACACATTTTTATTTAACAAAAAGATATGCAAATAATGCACGTGGCCACTCTACGACGTTATGTAGGCATGCCGGCAACGTGCGCGCCCATATGGCCGCGGGATGAATGACCAGCGTTTTCGGTAGCGCGCCAACTGATCGCAATTAAAAAAATAGTTTAAAAAGTTTAATTGCTGAGCCGTGGAACGCGGTAATGCGTTGAAATAAGAACGCCTGAAAATTTGGATATTTATGTACTTACCTAATTTGTTAATATATTCTTTATTTGATTTTTAAAATTAAATGTCAAAATAATACTTGCCCTTCGATATACTATCTTTATAAGCTTCATTATAAAAAATATTAAATGTTTTAATTTTCATTATTTCATCGTGCGAGAAATACTGACCTAAATAATTAACAGACTTTTTTTCTGTTATCTTGTTTTCGATAACCTTGTCTTTTCAGCCGACTTGATTAATTTGCGTGAATTACAATACTTAAAAAAAACATACCCAAGCTCCTAGCGTGGTAGGAGATAGACCAAAAAATAGTTTTTTTTATCATATATCCGTCTGTATTAAAAACAACAACAAAAACTAGAAATCGATAACACTTAAAAAAAAAATAGATCAGTAAAATTTTAGTCAAGCGAGAAACTGTCACAAACGAAATTAAACAGATAATTAATCGGTCCTAAGGCGAAGTCTAAACAATGCTAGTCGTGAACTATAAATAAATAATAAAGCGCTGTTTACTTTGGACGCAAGTTCATCACACTGTCGCGTTAGCGTTATCTGTATATGCTCATCTTTGACATTTGCCCTAACTATCTGCCGGTCGAGTTACCACCCCGTTTTATCAAATAACGCCCTATAAACAGTCTTCATCATATTGTTCATTGACAGTTCACAATGGGCCAATTTATTTTGGAAAATAGAACACGGTTCATTCATACTTTTTTTAAATGCAACTATAGTGGTCTATTGAATGCAAAGATGCGACAATATTGTGCCAATAATGAGACCTCTGTGTGAAGAGTCAAGTTTCTCGCGTCGGTGTCGTTAACATTAATAATAATGCTCCTGCATAATGCATTTATTGTGACTTTGTAGATTGCAATGGAGATCGGAAAAAATATCACGAATAATGTACCATTAATTACTAAGCATATTCACATAGCAAATAATATAATACCTATGATACAATATCACATACGTTCTACATAAAAATACAAAAGCTAAGCTGGTATACTGCACCAAAAACAAATTGGTCCTTTTAACTTCGACTAAAAAGACCAAAAATCTACAAATCAATTTGGATGCGGTTGATGCACAAACTATGCAGTTTTATAACTTATCATTTCACAGATCAAGATAAAAAATAATTTACGAATTGTGATTTAATTGATTCTAACTGATGAAAATTGGTCCTTGTCAGCTCTGGACAGAGAGAGGTGGATTGAGAGTAGGGAGGCCTTTGCCCAGGACGACAATGCTTAATAAAAAAAAGGATTGTGTGGTTTTATGAAACCACGGTAAAAGTGAAACTTCTATAGGCGCCGTCATATTGGCCTTGGCTGCTCTGACGAGCGCCTTTCATTTTATCCCTACTCCGCGGCTGACCGTCACGCGACATGCAACACACAGACGAAAAAGTTTGAAACGATGTAATAAAAGTTTCATTTTAATAAAATAAAAACGATGACTGTTATTAAAATCGTTTGAAAAATAACGAACAAATTAGTGTAATTTTTCCATGCCAGTGTTTCACGCCCTATTGTCGTGCCGGAACACTTAATAATGGGCTAATTAACAAATGAACGGTTAGCAAGAAGCTCTTGACAAACAAAACGGTCTTCCTAGTTTTACAAAATGTTGTTAGTATGACATGAAGCTAAAACAGACAATTTACATTGTTATGACTTATATTTCGACTGACTTTTCAATAGTTGGTCATATTGGTGGGATTTGGGCATGACTCCTCGATCCCCAGAAGTTGACGTTCAGGTCTGTCAGTTCCCATCCCATCATAAACTTTACTAAGCATACTCGATTTATCATACTTCATCGTTTATATGTTTGTAAAGGGTATTCTCGGAAAATACTGATTCGATTACAAATTTCTTCCACCGATAGACAGCAACACGATTCCCGAGAGGATACTTTTATGCCAGAAAAATAGGAATCTATTTGCAGATGAAACTTTTAATCTATCTACACTAAACTAAACTAATATTATAACGAGGAAAGATTAGATTCTTTGTATCTTTGTTTGTTACGCTTTCCCGCTATAACGGCTGAACAGATTTGAATGGAATTTGGCACATGGGTAGACTATGATCTAGATTAGGACATAGAATACTTTTTATCCCAGTAGTACGTTCCCGTGGGATAATTTCCGACCTACACTTGGGCGAAGCCGCGGCCAAAAGCTAGTAAAATAAATTTAATGTTACAACAAGACGCGGACAAAGTCGTTAGTAACCAATATTTTGCTGCAAATTAGAAGACACACAAGCAAGACACCTAAACTTGACTGATGAATGATTCACAGTCGTGTAACGTTCTAAATAGTACGATCACGTCATACAATAATGTGGAGCATCGTGGATCAAGTTGAATAAATGAATGGACACAGCCATTCCATTTAATTTATCCTCAAAATATTTTTCCTCGTTTACTGATGTTTTAGGCGAGTGCAAGGTGTGACGTTAGAGTTCGATCACTGGAAATGCAATAGAACAACATCCTACGACACGTATTGTGTTTATTTTCTCGGTATCTCCTCCTTTTTCCTCATCTATCTCTCTCTCATCTTTATTGCCATATAGGTACCTATCTACTTAGAACTGGATATTGTTTATGGAAGGAAAAACAAAATTAACAAATTTTCAAACGCATGACAGCTGCTGTCATTCACAAAATTATGAATAGCCAATCAGATCCCTTGATATGAGTTTTATGTTGTCTCTTCCTCGATTAACGTTTCGGACAACGAGTGTTATACTTATGTATTTTATTTTTCTAGTAAAACACTTAGTAAATTTAAAGATTAGCAGCTAAGTCAAGGCATTGTATCTTCAACTACCTTATGTCTATCTATTACCGTTTGATGACTCCTGGAAGTCTTCTGAATATGTTCCAATGTTTCCCAATCCAACATTCATGAACCCTGGTCAGTTAGATTTCATGTATGTATAATAAGCACGGCAGTTTCTCCTAGAGCAAGATTCATAGAGCGCTCTTCGGTTTTACTTTGCTAAGTTAACGTCTCATACGAAAATTAACTTTATTTCTATGTTTTTAATGCTCATATTCGTATTAGTGAATGTGAGCAGGCATTTTATACGAATATGAACATTAATTTGATACAAATAAAGTTTACATTCGTATGAGACGCTTACTTTACTTAGCAAAGTCCTATCAATCTTGCTATTACAGAATAAAGTAACGTAATGAAGTGCCTTTATATAGTAAGTTTTGACGTTAAGTGATATTTCTTGTGTTGTTTTCTTTTACTATGACACATTGACCTCTTCATGACTACACTTATCACTAAGAATAATAGTACTCACTTGTGGTAACGTTCTTTAACAGTGTAATAATAAAGTCTATAATTGTCCTACTACTTAAGAGCAAACGGTTCTTCTTTAAAAGAGAAGGAACATCTGCCGCCGCGCCTTCTCTCGACTTGTTTACTTGATTTGAGACCAATTAGAAGTCTAGGTTTTTTCGTAGTATTTTCCTTTAAACACTGTATGTTACTGGCGTTTTAAATTAACTTAAAAAGATATTGGAACATTTGACCGATTGAACTAGAGCTCTTGGGCGGTTTAAAAGGGTTCGTCAGAACACTGGGGCCACCACGATATTCATCCAAGACACGTTAATAATCTGAAATGACCCTTTGTTTACCATCGTGTCAACAACTGGTGATTACGTTTATTAAACACACGCATTTGAAGCCCAGTCATGTAAACATGAAGGAAAATTCCTGCAGTAAACTTATTATAATCGTAAATATGTACGTACACTTGTAAATATGATAATAAATTAAAATTAAGTGTCACGAGTTCGTTCTCTTTTCTTAGAAATTTTAATGAGAATCAACGCCTAATAAAGAGGATCAACTTCAACCAATTCTGAAAACATTAATTAGTGCATTGGTCTTATACATGCAAACTCAGGCCACAAAGAATTCTAACTCACCACTTAATAAAAAAAAAGACGATGCATAAAGTATATCCATTTCCAACTGTCACTGCTTAACGTCAAACTGAACACTTGAATTTAGAACGACCGCCACGTTCGGTATTTGAAATAAAACTGCATGAATAAGCCAATATGGCGGCGCACGACGCGCGTCGCCTGCGCACAGATGCTGACTACTCCTTAACTAAGTTTGATTAGCTTTAAATAGTGATGCCCACATTATCTACTTATTCCATTGAGCTGTCGCTGGGAGGTGTGGGTCTCCCCTTTATTTCGAAGAGTGTTACTGCAGCCGTATAAGTCGGCTACTTGAATGCGATCCATCTTCATTGTTCCAGGCAAAACTTAACAGGAAAGTGCCGTTCCATTAAGGAAAATATATCGGTCTTAAAATTACGGATTATTTCTTGCTTTATTATAAAACTTTATAATTACATTTACGTATATTTTTACTCACTAGTTTCCTGGTGACTCGTACTGGTTAGTTTACTAGTTTTTAATTTTGGATGGTGTACTGTGTGTGCCTAAAATATAAACACAAGCGTTATTTTTGTATGACTCTGACCACATGCTTTGGCATTTCACAAAGGCGCTTTGGGCAATTGAATACGATGGCTAAAATATATAAAGCGTTTTAATGTACAGGTCATGTCATGATACAGACAACGGCATTTTGTCGATTTTCATTCTTATTTTATAATTCACTGCTTGATTCATGTCTCTGTTGTGCTGAAATCTAGACCTCCTCTGGCCCTGATATCAAGCGTGATCTACAACAAGCAAAATTGATCTTTGACGTGCAAAACCAATAAAAAAAGTAATTTAAAAAAATTGCTACGCGCTTCCCGTGAAGTGATAAAGCTATATCATTCAAAACATCAACGGATGATATTATTATTTCTGTCAAAGCCGTGTCAACGTTTGAGATACAGTGGTAACTAATATATTGGGTTTTAAGAACAAAGCAAAATTTTGACATTTTTGGTCCTTTGATCCTTCATACATTTTTACTTTATTTGCCGCTATCTATGCCAAAGATAGTGATAATATGAAATGTATAGAAAACCAAGAAAGAATGCGTATTCAAAATGATCTGCTAAATTTAAAAAAAAAGGTAGTAAGAAAATGCAAAAAAACTGTCCCGGTGATGAAAAAAAAAACAAATTATATAAGAGTGCAATAAAATTTTCTTTGTGCATAGCAGAATTGATTTTTCTATTAAGGTCAGGCCATATTAACATGGGCATTTTGCAATTGAGAATGACAAGCTCCTATCTATGAATTGAAAGATTGCTGTGCATAAAAACCAGGGATGGAGTGTGATGACTGATAAATGTGATAATCCACTATAACCTTATATAATTAAAATAACACCACGCCTGTCATTCCTGAAGGGATAGAAAGAGTTGAACCTATAGAACACCCACATTTCCTAATGTTTAAATTCCACGTAATAGGGGGCGAGCCTATTCTCATCAACCGAGTGCAAATCCAGAATTTGCAATGTACATCATTTTAACAGTACAGAAATTATGGTTGCGTACTGGAAATAGCTTACGCATTTGTAAATAATGATAAAATTCTAATATTTATTGGATTTTTATTCTAAAACAGAATTTTGGGTTTAAATCTTACCACTGTTGCATCTGCCAGCCAGAATTCAGTATAGAGAACTGTGTACCATCAACAAAATTTAAAGTTGTAACACTGGGCGTCCCCCAGGGTACTGTCTTGGGTCCAAACAAAATTTTAATGTTTAAATTAGGGAACCAACGTTAAATGTGAATATAGCGACATGTGGGCAATTAATGATCAACAGGCTTACTTTGTTTGTTTTTATCCCTTTTTTCCTTCGATACTTTTCAGTGTTTAAAATTTTAGTCCTGTAAGGAAAAATCTATGGTTAAACCGATGATGAAACTGATGTAACTTTTATTCCGCGTTTATTAATTATAAGGGAAAATGTTTAAAATAAAATACGTGACGATTTTGAACAACACATAGATATGAAATTTTATTCAAACGGAGCATCCTCTTTTATTGTCACTTCCGGCGGAAGCTTCTCGCTTATTCTTACATAATTGAATTTAACTCAATTAACTTACACACTGTATACTTGTTAAATGATTTAGGGTTATTAGTGTGATATGTAGTTTGTATATTTATTTTAAAGCAAAAAGAAAAGGATAAATAATGAAAATAATTAAATGACATTCCTATCAAACCTTGAAATGGACAGCAAACAATCAGCTGTAGGCTCGAAATTATGAATTTAAAAAATATTTTTTTCCGATCCTAGCGCGGCTATGAAATTGTAAACTTAGGTATTAAGCGTAGATAGCGACAGAATGCACCTATGAGGGTGGCGTGGTCATACTGATAAACAAATAAAGATTTAAAAAAAAAAGCATGCAAGTTTCCTCACTATGTAAATTCAAATTCAAAATATTTTATTTCACATAAACCTACAAGGGCACTTATGAAACGTTAGAAGCTCGGTCGCTTCCAATGTAGAAGAGCCGGCAAGAAACTCCACGGTTACTCTTTTCAAAATAAATGGTTTCTACAATGTTTTCAAATTACAGTATTAATAGGTATGGGAGGACAGTGTAGGCCTATCAACAAGTACTAGGTACTTGCTAAAATAGAAAACGGTCCACAGGTCTACAGCCTACAACGTTCTCATATTCACAAAATCTATAAGAAAATAATCTATATAAAAGATAAACAAAATAATAAAAATAAGGACCTATTTAAATCAAATGACATGATTGCCACTATAGCTGTAACAAATCTAATTTGATAAAAAAAAAAATAGAAAATTGTAGGTATATAATGTCAAATACTGAAAAGATTATGTCAATGTTATTTTTTTGACGTTCAAAAGTGCCATACATGGGCCTATTTGAAATAAATGATTTGACTTTGACTTTGACTTTGACTTCAATGAAGTATGTAAAAAAAAAAAAAATCATCGTAATTTGGGAGCAGTTAATAGACATTGTTATGCCGTTAATGAGGTACCAGGGAAGCCACATGTGCAGAAGGAATTATTGCCAAACTTCCTTGTCTTCAACGTAGTCTTTAATCTTATAATATGCTTTTTGATAAGGACACGAGTGTAGGAATCGATATAGGAATGTTGTTATCCTACATTTGACGAAATCATTCAATTTCTTTGATCAAAGTCATATTGCTTCACTTTTCCCTATTTAAGAGTGTGCATTATACTAACCAGTCCCAGTTATAAAATGTCGAGGTAAATAAAGATTTATGATTATGATAATATTGGACAAAGATCTAAATCAAAAGTTGTTTATTCATATTAGGCTGAGAATTAAGCATTTTTAGAAGATCAAATTTACATAAAACAATCCCCCAAAACGCCCGCCCTGCAGCAGTTCCTAGTGCTTTAGCTGGGATGAAGAAATGGCGCAACAAACTACCCAGCAGTACAGCTGTCAGTTAAGTTAGAAGAACTTGATTCTATACAAAGTATGCAAAGTAATTAACGTTACGAAACCCAAAGCATTAAGATGATGATGTCAGCTAGCACACGACAATATACCAACAAAAACATTGAAAACTACTCGAGCAGAAATCAAAACTTCCAGACGTAAAGGGCGTGTCCGCTTACAAATGTTAATAAATTGACTTAAATATGCAGTTAAATATTTATTTGACCAGTGGCATATCTACCATCCTAATACACTAAAACTGTCTTTAATTGTATACTAAAATCAAAGTAGGTATTTCTCTCAATTTGGCTCAGGATCAGTTCAAATTGACGTCGGGACCCCTGACCTTTCTCATTTAAAAACGCTTTGTGGTATTAGGACATAATTGGCTGGAGTAGGAAATGGATTTAGACTTTGATTTTTAGATTATCTAAAGACTTAAATGAAAGAAAATTTAAAACACAAATAAAAATACACTTTGTAAACATGCATATTACAAATTAGAGGATTATATTAAAGATAAGAATGCTTGGAAACATGCTGATCCTGCTTCGTAGGACAACCTCGAGTCTCTAAGACAAAATCAAACTGTTTGCTAATTTAATGACCTAATTTTTTATTTTAATGACATTGATATTCTGTGAGAACCTGAACTCCCACACTGATTTATTATTTTGTTAAAATTAGGAAAAATCGTCTACGGTTGCCATTGTTTTTTTGAAGTTTTTTAGTTAAATGTTATGTTGTTGGCTTGCTGCTTTACTGTGAGTGCAGCAAGCAATTGTTATATAAATAAATAAATAATAATAAATAAATAACCACGTAACTATCAATATAATTTGAATTACATTATGCGCCATTGCTTAATTTTTAATACAGTGCGCGCCACGAAAGAAGGCCTGCGGAAAATTGTGGAACTATTTTTTTTATGCAATGTGATGCAATGACAGACACTAGCGCCGCGTCAAAGGGACTTCCGTGGTGGCGCGGACTATATCTACTTTGTACCCATTAATCAGAGTCCTGTCTTTTCTTGCTTCCTTGATATGTCAAAGGCATTTGATATGGTGAATTATGACAAGTTATGGGGTAAGTTGCGTAAAGCAAATATACCATCAGAAATTATAAAGATCTTTAGGTACTGGTATGGTCACCAGGTGAACTGTGTGCGTTGGGCTGAGGCCAATTCTGATGAGTATAGGTTGCAGTGTGGGGTCAGACAGGGTGGTTTGATTTCTCCGATTTTGTTTGACCTATACATAGACGAGCTCATCAGTGAACTCAGTAGGTTGCAGGCCGGCTGTTATATAGATGGAGTAGCTTTTAATAATATCAGCTACGCCGATGATATGGCACTATTGAGCCCGTCACTCTCAGGCTTAAGAATGCTTTTGGATGTGTGTGAGAGGTATGTTGAGGAAAACGGTTTAAAATACAATGCCAAAAAGAGTGAGGTTCTTATTTTTGGAGCAAAGTCCTCAGAAAGTTTTCTTCCCATTAAACTTGCAGGTAATCGTGTTCAACAATTTAAATATCTCGGCCATATTGTAACAGCGGGCATCAAAGATGATCTCGATGTAGAAAGGGAACGAAGAGCATTGGCGGTTCGATGCAACATGCTTGTCCGTAGGTTTGCTCGTTGCACATGTGAAGTCAAATTGACGCTTTTTAAAGCATATTGTCAGACATTTTACACGTGCAGCCTCTGGACAAGTTGTACGCAGAAAGCCATCAATGTTCTTCGAGTCCAATACAACAATGCGTTCAGGATGCTGTTGGGTCGCCACGCTTCTGCAGTGCATCGGGAATGTTTGCTGATGCGCACACTGGATTTGCAGCAATCAGACGTAAGCGTGCCGCTTCGCTGCTGCAGAGGGTCCGCGGCAGCTCCAACAGTCTCCTGAATGTCATTGCGGGGAAATTTGATTGCTCGCTCGTCCATTATTTGTCCAACCTGCATGTTTACTAACATAGTTATTAAGGTTTATGTTTACTAACAAATTATGGATTAATTCTAAATAAAATGATTATTATGTGTTTACATATCTTGGGACCATGGGGTCCCGGTCCTTTGGAAGGCGTACGAGGGGCCGAAGCCAACTCGCAGAGGCTCCTTGGACAATTTTAAATGGAATGAGGCACCAACCGACGATTATCCCCGTATGCACTATGCAATTGCACCCAAGGACAACCCCCGGTTGGTGCAGGGCTATTGCAGAACCTGGAAACAAAACATATTGGGCTATGGGTTTGGGTGGCTATAGTGGATTGGTTACTTAAAACTATGGAAAGCATATGTTCCCTGCCTGATCAATGTTGTGGTATACACGGATAAAATGGCAGGGGGTGACTTGCACACTCAATAATGGGCCCCCGAAAACGGTCGCTAGCACAAAGGTCGTAGCGACAAGGGGGCAACATGTCCTGAGGAGCTTATGAGGAGTGGAGAGGTATTCCACGGCTATCAGAACAATCCCGGAAGTACGGTCAAGATCCCTACCAGCATTTTACTGGAATACTTCCTTCCTCCGAGCACGTTTGCTCTTGCGAATCTCCACTCAAACCGGCCAATAAAGGCGAGAATGAGGTGGGAGCTCTGTTCCTCGTCAGTGCTCACTCCAGCCGGCCAATAAAGGCAAGCCAGAGGTGAGGAACAAGACTTCTCCCGGGAGATAGGGTCCATGGGGTCGCTACTGCCCAACAGCTCGCCACATGCTGCCCTGCGGGTTGATTATTATTATTATATTATATAGTAACTTTATTATCATCATCGGTACATCGTCTTCACATAGTTTTCTTTCATCCTTCGGATGAGCCATATTGATTTTCGTAAATTCATAACATAACCGTTCAAAAGATAATAACAAAACCGATGAATTTTCTTAGATTTTTTTCCGCAATATTTTTCGTCAACATGTTTCTGTCGTCTTCTTCTTTTCGTGTGGTTAGTGACTAACCTGGTGGCCTCGGAGTTGGCTTCACATGCCGTCGAGAAATTTCTCTCAGGCATGCCGGTTTCCTCACCATGTTTTCCTTAACCGTTTTTGAAGCAAGTGATAATTATACAATACGCACATGAATCCGAAAAGTCAGAGGTGTGCCTTGAGTTCGAACTCGAGACTTATGACTTTCTGTCTGTGATGCGTGCACTTTTGGATTTTCCAAATGTTTTCATTTATAGGTGACTTTTTCCTTGATAAAATTACTAAAAATAAATAACAATTCCAAATCCACCACTACAGAAAAAAAAAATGTATAGCATAACATCCACCGAGCGATTCACACCGAGCGTCGATTTAAGTCCATTAGGGTGGTGCACACTAAGTGATAACTTCCTTATTGGGGACCGTCGCGGTCTTTGTGATTTGATGCAGTCGCACAATGTACGTGGAATATTCTCGACGAAGCTATATATTGCAATCTATGTACTTGTATTTTTCCATTGTGAGGCTTACAATATTGTACCCCACATAAGCGTAGCGTGGACTAATATAGACGTGGGCGAAGTCGCATCAGCGAGGCCCCTTTTCTTTCGTGCCCAAGATCTACCCAATAGATCTATCCTACCAAAAATGCTTTGACTCGACATACCTACTCATAATAGTGAAAAATATAAATGCGCGGTGGGAGAATATTAAAAAGCAAATAGATTTGAAAAAAAGTTTTATTTTGTTTGTAACTTGTGTGATTAATTTTTTTACAAAAGTAATCATAGCTATTAATTCCTGACAAGTCTCGTATTTCGTCAAACTAACGGTTGCGGTCTTTGAAGATAGTTACGACGGCTTCACAGTCGCGCTTAAGAGGGGGCTTCTTGTGAGGCCCCAAACAAACACGCTTTTAAATTTTTGACGTTCTTTTTCGAGCGTAAAAGTGATCAAATTAATTAGTCATCTGTGATAAAGTCTGGGGGCATCGCGAGGTCCCTTTAAGTGCGAGGCCGTGTGCGGGGGGCCCACTTCGTCCACGCCTAATTACGCCACTGGTACCCCAGGCCTTTGATCCGCGATGGACGAAGCAAAGTTTTAAAACTTTATTGAAAGGGCGAGAACTGAAACTGCTGAAAATGTTATTATAGAGGTGATTTAATCACCTGCATCCATCAAGGGGGTGATTCTACCCGTCATACTTTAAAGCTATCGCTATGAAACTCCTATCCAACTCGGGGAAAAAGAAGTAATTCATATACTCGCAACAGTAGACAATTTCGAGGCATGTATGTAGTATTTGTTTTTGGAGTTTACTCCTTAAGAATCGATTTTCATATTAGTCCCCTATATGGTTCATGAGGAGTGAAATTTATACAAGCGCAACACTTTTTTTATTCGTAAATAACACTGTTAAAATTTAGATTTTCTTTTTTATATGTATTTCAAAGTCAAAGTCATAGTCAAATCATTTATTTCAAATAGGCCCATGTATGGCACTTTTGAACGTCAAAACACTTTTCATACTTCGACCTAGATATTCGGCAGTTTGTTTTTTTTTTTTTAAGAGATTGCCCTCTTTACCTATTGCATATTCAAAGACAATTGTATTAAGGAGTAAACTCCAGTCGTGCGTCGGAGCTGACACACACACACACACACACTTTGTTTTTACGAGTCTTATATTATGAGTTAAACATGAACAGCGATAGCTGTTCGGTATGACAGGTAGAACCACCCCCTTGACGGATGCAGGTGAATAAATCGCCACCCTGTACAAAGAGTTACTCAAATTATAAAGAATATTACCTTAAAACCCAAATGCCTCGTAAAGTTGAGGAGAAAAACTTAGCAGCATTTCGGTTCTTTCATGGCATTGACCAGCTTTTTTTTTTTTTGGGACCCCGGCAATTCTGCTGACATCTCTTTGAGGCGCGCGTGGAACACAACGAGCCGTCGACCCGGGCTTGGTCCTTATCGGACGGCGAGCTACCCATTGCTCACCGTCCGCAAGCCCGCGCCTACGGTGGCCGGAAATCGGCTCGCGATTCCCGCCCCGGGCGTCTCCTCCTGCGGCGGTTAGGGGCGTGAGGGCGCGAAATTTGCCTCTCCCTCACGCGTTCCGCCTCCTCCTTCGCAAGCATTACCGCTTCGCAGAAGGAGGTGACGGCCTGCCATTTCCTGTCGCTCCGTACCATGGCCTGAACCAGGGCCGGACGCGAGAGATCACTGCCGCCGATCGCCTCTACGAGAACACGGCGTTGCTCCGCCCAAGCCGGGCAGACCTACACCGTATGCTCCACCGTGTCCTCAGGCCGATCCACACAATGGTAACACCTGGGTGTTTCCTCCCGCCTTATCCTGAACAGGAACCTCTCGAAGCAGCCGTGTCCGGTGAGGACCTGCGTCAGGCGGAAGGTGAGAACGCCGTGGCGTCTCTCCAGCCACTCCTCAAAGAGGGGTCTTATCGCCGCGATTGTGGCGTGCCCAGCGCGGGGTTGCGACAATCGCACCCTCCATGACGCCATGAGATCCCGCCGGAGCTCTGTCCGCTGTGCCGCAATTTCTTGCGGCATCGGAGTTAAGCCCCGGCGTTTCGCCTCCTCGCGACACTCCCAGACGTGCGCGAGGACCTTTGCCTCCAGATCCCATGGCGGTAATCCGGCAAGGAGGCTCGCCGCCTCGCAGGAGACCGTGCGGTATCCTCGGGCCAGCCGGATGGCCATGACCCTCTGGGACGCGTTCAACCGGCGGGCTGGCCGCAGCCTCAATGATTGACCAGCGTCCTTACAATGACAATTCATAATGACATTCAATCCGTTATTTACATTGTTGAGCAGATGAATATTTCAAACATAATGGAGCAATGAATTAGGAATTTCCTTCAAAATCCTTTGCATTTTTATTGAAAGTGTGTTACGCAATTGGGGTGCTGACTTGTCTTGAGGAGCGCAGCAAAATGTAAAGATGGACATTAATATGTACAACAAATAGAGAAACGTGAATATTTTTCATGATTTAGAATTTAAACAAAGTATTTGAAAATCATAAAAAAAACACGTTAGGTTTGTAAAACACTTTAAGTAACAGTTCTTCATAAAAACTTGGCCATCAATTAAAGTAAGTAACGAAGGGCTAAATTTAAGAAACAGCCGATCGAAACGTACTTAAAATGATAACTCACCAGATATTCCAATTAAATAAATAAAATCTTCAATTAAGTGCTGATGATATTGAACGTAAGAATAAGTAGATTATGTTGGGCTTTCAAAGGAAAAGCCAGACAATATCTACTTAAGGTCACGATCAATTATGATCCGTAGAATTCTTCAATTGTTTCTCCTTTAACAAAAATCTCTACTTTTTCGTTATCTCCTTTTTGTAATCTCCTTTTTTGTAATCTCCTATTTCTCCTTTTTTGTAATCTCCTTTTAAATAAACCGGGAGTAAAGTTGTACTAGCCTATTAACGTCGGTTTAACAATTAGGTGTAGGTTTGGCAAACTTTACTCCGAGTTGAGTCGGTAATAAGAGTGAGGGCAAGAAGCGGCGAGTGTTAACAATTTCTGAGCGAAATTTGACGTTAATTTAGTATAAATAGAATTTGCACATAAACAGAGAAATCCGAACTACTTGTCTAAAAAAACACAAATATCAAAAGAAATAGAATGAAAACGATGAACAGAAGAAAAAATACTTGCAGCGAAGGTTTTCATGCTGTTTTACGGCTCCATTCACTCGTAGCTCTAGATGTACTCGTAACATACTGTCGTAAATGTAAGAAGATTTTGACGAGCTTAAATTACAAAAAAGCTGGACATAATCTACTTATACTCACGGCAATATTTTCAAGCTGCATTCGCTCCATTTTTCACAAAATCCACCGTTTATAGGAAAGTCAAACTTTCCTATAACCATGATTGCTTGTAATTGAAATAAAGTAGAAAGTGTTCGGGTTTGTTTAGTTAAAAATCCGGACAAAATCTACTTATACCCATTACAAGATATTGATGCTAAAGTATAGAAAGATGTTAAGTATAAGGTATAAATCGATAAGAAAACATCAGATGGTCAATAATCTAAATGAAAAATTGCAAAGATGTACAGATCAGGAATTTCGAAGAGGTTTTTTGTCGTTATTATAAGCAGGAAGATTTCGGCTTAAAAATACATTAAAACAAGCCGGAAAAAACCTACTTAAAATTACAACAAAACTTGTTGAAGAGGCAGACAGCAACAGAGGCAGAGAGGGAGAGAGCAGTGACAGAGTATATTGACATATTGATTAGGGATATTTTGAAGCACAGTTGTAGTTTGGAAAATCAATTACAAGTGAGCTATGTAGGGCTTTAAAATAGGTACGAACAAAGCCAAACAGAACCTTCTTAAATTCATATTCAACCCTTTTGCAGACACGGTGATTCCATTTGATGCGAATATAAGTAAACATTGTGTAGGTAACTATCAAAAAAAGAATAGTTAAACGACATCTACTTAACTTCACACCAGAATAATAGAAATTTTGCTAAAAAAAACATATGTAATAAAAATTATTTTCTTGATTCATCATAATTACACTAACTACACAAATACTGTTTTTTTTTTTTTGCTTATCTTGCAATTAGTTTAAAAACTATGAGCAGATGAGTTGTAGGATGATCTGGCAGGGGAGAGCTATTCCTCATCAGGAGCAACTCTCTTATTAGGCAAGCAGCTCTCTACAAGTTATGTAATTGTAGAATGTTGCGTCTTTTGAGTCTGCTGACACAATTTGGTTTTGTGAATTGAGCGGCCAATTGGTTGGGGTGTCTCTCTAGTCTGGACTTGCAAATAAATATAATTATAATAATTAATTCAAATTTAAATTCTACGAAATATTCATAAATGTGTGACATTTCAATTACGCTACACCATCAATAATACACTAGTCAAACCGCATCTAAACTATTAATCCAAGTATGGAGACAGGGCGCTATTACACATCTTCATGATCTACATGTAACGCAAAACAAAGCAATCAAAGTTCTATTTAATTACAATTATTTAACACGGCTACGAAAGAAATTAACGCTAAAATTAAAACCATGCATTCCAATAAAGAAAATTTTAACACAGATAATACACTCACAAATCACTTTCAAACACAAAACACACCACTAATGCACTCGAAATAGGGATAGTATTAAACTGGCTTCAGTTAGGACTTTGTACGGAAAAAGAACTATTCAGTTTGAGGGAGCGCAGCTTAAATTTACGCTCAAACTATTTTACCTCAAAAAATTATAAATATACTTACTTACCACACAGGCAAACTAATTAAGAAAATAACAAACAAAATACACTCACAAATCACTTTCAAACACAAAACACACCACTAATACATTAGAAATAGGGATAGTATAAAACTGCCTTCAGTTAGGACTTTGTACGGAAGAAGAACTATTCAGTTTGAGGGAGCGCAGCTTACAAGTAAATTTACAGTCAAACTAAAGTATTTAACCTTCAAATATTATAGATATGCTTACCACACATGCACAATGATAACGAAAATTTTAACAAACAAAGTACACTCACAAATCACTTTCAAACAAAATGCACTACTAGGAATAGTGATAATATAGATCTACCTTCAGTTAGGACTTTGTACCGAAGAAGAACTGTTCAATTTGTCTCTAAGTTAGATTTGTTCTCAAATGTTCCATGAAAAAGTTTCAATGGAACAAATCTCTTAGAGAGATGTATTAATGATTATAATTCTGTAAATACACATTTATGGTCGCGAATCATATTTTGATCAAGATACAACCTGACATTGACCTGAAAATTGAAATTGACACTGACCTGCAAATTGCAATTGACACTGAATTGCAATTGAATTTCACGGGCTATCACTGCGGATCCACCTTAAGATATTAAATAAATAAATTTATTTAAACCGAGAACAAGAGCGCCTAGACAAAGTGACATGCTATCGGCGATTACAATGATGGGAAAGTCAAAAATGTACTACTCGTATGGGACTAACAAGAACTACCGAGAAGTTTATGTCAATCCTGATAAATGTTGTTGTAGAAATACGAAATGATTCGATAACGATGATTGCCTTTTGTCTAGGTCTATACTGTTCCGTGTTACTCAAACAAAATTGACAAGTTCCTAGTTGCATGTGCACCACTACTTTTTAAGTTAACACGATAAGAGTATACAGTACACTGATTCATATTCCTAGTGAACAGATATATTTATATTAAAACAAATATAATTAGGGGCAGCAGTAATTAGTAATGTTTTGGTCGTAGACACGATCCCTAATTTCCTAATTGATTTGTTTTGATTGTCATTAGAGGTAAGGTAGAAATTCTAATCTATTTGCACTGTACTTAGCTAGCTTCTACTTATAAATAAAGGTTGTTTACCCTTATTAAGTCATTTCTAATTTCTGCTTTTACTGTCATTCTTGGTATTTGTACCAAAAGACTGAACTCAAAAGAATTTGGTACTTGATACGAAATCATTTCGATTGTTGGCTTAAACTAAAGATTTATTTTAAACTAGCTTCTGCCCGCGACTTCGTTCGCATGGAAATCGTAAGACATCACAATATACTACAATAATAGCCATATTTTTATAAAACTTCCCTGTATACTACGTTTGTAGTTTTATTCTCAGCAGCCAAAATATACAGAGAGTCAGGAATGGTGACTCGGGAGCAAGCGACGTAACAGTCGTCCGTGTGAGAAGCAGCTTATCCTGAGGACGACACCCGCAGCCTTCAGCCTTCAGTGTCGGCCCCTGTGACTTGTTGATCGCAAAGCATACACTCCCAGAGAACTGCACGCGCTTTAACTGGTAATGATGGGGAATTTGTGGTAGGTATACGCGCTATAAACACTGTCTCACCATCGCCACAACCTGTTAGAATTTCCACCTCGATGACGTTTCTCTGCAAAGACTCGACTTTGAGCCGGTTTCCGTTACACAGATATACAACCGGAAGTCCACTTGCCATTTGTGAATTGAGAAATTCTACGGGGTGATATTTGGCATCATCTTCCTCCACATCAGTATTAATGGAGGTGTATATCACTTCACTCCCTTCAATTTGTGAGAGAATACTGTGGTTGATCGCTGCAGCTTGATCATCTTCGGAGTTAAAACGGAAACACGCCTAAGAATTCTCTTGGTACGGTATTTGACTGATATCCTCGTATATCAGACGAATAAGATCTTCTAAAGTGGGATCTACTCTACCAAGAGTCTCTGGTAGAGTGCTTTCACCAACTTTTATAAGAACATCGGAGAATACTTGAGCATTTGAATTACCGCCAAGCCGAGGTCGTATGATGATGGTCAAGCGCAGTTTATGAACTCTCGACCATAGAGTCGACCTTTTCAACGAAGTATTCACTTTTTTTGTCAAAACTGTGACACCACCCATCTTATCTTGGTTTCTGCGGATGTCCTGCAGGGTTCTGTTTACAGTTTCCACTGCTTTCCTTTTTGCCATAATGCATTCATCCCATACGACGAAGCGCAATCCCCTAAGCACACATCCCTTGTTACTGTTGCGTGACACCCCACAAACAGGCCGAAAGGCGATGAGGCCGAAAGGTGGCGACCGCGTACCGGAAGACGTAGCATTGGAAGGCCTCCCACAAGATGGACCGATGGCCTTGTGAAGGCCGCAGGAATCCGCTGGATGCGGGAAGTACAGAATCGATCGAAGTGGCGGTGCTTGGGGAGGCCTTATGTTCAGCAGTTGACGTCTTTTGGTCGAAATTATGAATTATATGTGAGTATAAGACATATACTTAGTGTATAATGGGTGCTACATGGTACACCTAACCAACCTATCCTTACTGAAGTTTAGGTACACCTATCTACCTTCTTTTGTTGTATTCTGCCGTAAATGGCGACAAAACTTTAAACAGACTGCGCACTCGCGTCGGCCACAGCAAAGAATCTCCACAGGTGGGGTTTCTCGGATGGTTCCAATCCTCAATGTATATGCGGCGTCTCCCCGCAGACCATGTCCCACCTTTCATCTTCCGCCGTATGCCCTAAAAACCTTCTTAGGCCTGATTATCAGACCTCATACTATCAGTTTAACCATACTAGGTATTTTTTCGAGGTTTAAGTTTGGCATAAATTTACTACGGGTTTATTAGCTGACGTTCGCACGGACGTAATAAAATCGCTTCGGGATTTTGTACTCTCGGTGTTTAGCCGAGCGTTGAGAATCCAACGCGCTGGGACGCACCCTCATTCTAGCGCGTTGAAAAAACACACTGTTAGATTTTCAACTCTCAGCGCTAAGCAGAGCGTTGAAAATCCAGTGCACGAAAAAAATCGCCGCGATTTGATTACGTCCGTGCGCACGTGGGCATGGGCTTAGTGGGGGATCGAGGATAAGGGGACAATCTTTCAGTACTTTTGCAAAATAATAGACATATCACAGATAATGTTGTGCTTTAATTTAAAAAAAGAACACAAATAAATACGTTCGACAAAATAATTAACATAATTTTAGTTTGCAGTTACTGTTTATAATACTTTCTTTATATAATTTATTGGCAATACGAAATAAAATGACAATAAACAAATGGTTAACATTTTTAATCATCATTCAGTAGAATTGGCAAGACGTAGGGTATGAATATGCTAGCTAGATGAAGACGGCCTATATATAACCAAGCTTAACGCAAGCGTAAAGCGTGGTTTAAATAAATTAAAAATCAAGTCAATCAGTCTAATAACTCAAATTTAAATTCAAAATTCAAAAGTCATTTATTCAAACTAGGCTGAGAATCAGCACTTTTCGAACGTCAAAATTACATAAGACAGTCCCCCAAAAACGCCCACCCTTCACCACTTCCTAGTGCCTTTAACTGGGAAGAAGAAGTGGCGCAACAAACTCCCCAGCAGCACAGCTGTCTGTTCAAGTTAGAAAAATGACTCTATACATTAGTATTCAAAATAACTTACATTATATATATAAACATAATTCAAATGATAAATTATAGGCCATATGCCAGCTAGCACACGCCAATATACCAGCCAAAAACATCGAGAACTATACTCAAGCAATATTTAAAAAAAATAAAAACTAAACGTAAAAAGAACTAAATATCTATTTAAAAGCCTCCAGACATAAAGGGCGTGCCCGCTTACATAAAGCTGTAATTGGCAGTTATAAATGATAAACTAGGACCATCGGGGTAAATGAACAGTTAATTACTAGTAACAATAACAAAACCATGATCAGCAAGACGACCAAGCAGCACCCGTCCACGAGTATAACTCAAAGATCAGCCATTACCCCCCTCGCCATATTTGAGGCTATAATATAAGTTTATCAAACAAAGCATAAAGAAGAATGAAAAATAGTACACAAACACGAAACAATAGACAAAATAATAGAATAAATTACACAAAAATTGAAAATGATGAACCAGTACTAATTAACGATATATAAAGCAACGAGTTGTTTCTTCACTATCTCAAAATTCAAGCTAAGATATTGTTAACATATTTTTACCAGTGAATAAAAGCTACATTTTCACATTCATGGGATCTGTGGATAGTTGCTACTTCATTATCTCAAAATGCAGGCTAAGATACTGTTAAAATCCTGAAGGTAAATATTTTTACACTTTAGAGCCATAAAGGGTCCTTACTTAGCCTTCAATTTCATGCAGAAATACTTCACTATAGGCTACATAAATCATCTCCACTATTAACTACACTATTGCTCTTGTTAAGACGCAGATATATGACAGTGACCTTGAGTGGTTAGCTAGCGTGTGTGTTCTGTACTGAGCTCACGCAATTCGTTGTACGTCCAGCCAATAATAGGACTCAGCCATCAAGGAGCGCTGTCGTAAATTAGACGCATTATTAATTTATTATACATAAAACAAAAGGTAATTAAATTATCTTTAAAATGGTGAAGGTTTTAGAAATATACGCTTGATAGATTTTGCGTGATTCTCAGTTTTTTATCCGCGTTAGACATAACTTTACAAATTAATTTCACTATGTAATATAAACATAATCTAAAATGTTCCTATATTAAGTTATTAAGAAAATACTCTAATTTAACATTTATTTTTTCCAAATAATTAACACTACTCGTTTAGACGTGATCTTCAGTATAAAATCATTAAAAGTCGGTTATCGTCGCCTTAAGTAATCAAAAATAAGTAACATACAATACATAAGCACTCATAACAAATGTACAATTTTCTGGTCCTTCCGCCTGTTGAAAGTTCCAGCAATCTTCTGCAAGCTCGTCGACCGTAGAATATAGTCAAGCGAGTTCATTTTGCGATCGTCAAAACGAGCAAATATTTACATCACTGCCCGTTAGTGACGGTCACAAACCAACTTCGCTTAACAAATTAGCGGCTTCGTCATCTTTGGCATCAGTATATCCTGACGAAACTTCTTCTTTATTAAATTCTTCACGGACCTCTCCGTGGTTATCCTCTAAAAAATACAAGAATTTCTTGGGTCTTGTGTTTGGAGTCTTCCCTTCTCCTATCTTAGGTACAGTTAGCTTGCAACTAATTTTAAACAATGTTGTGAGTGTACTGAGTAGTAAATTCTTTTACATCACTCTATTATAATATATTTAAAAGCAGTTACTACGCAGTCTGAAACAAATTGCTTATTCGATTGTAGGTTCTTACCTAAGGCTGAGATGGAAGGAAATTGAACTATACCCAAATCACTTTAGGGTGGAATTAGCAGTCATTAACTTACCTACATTTTCTAGCGTTCTTTATAAACTGAAATAAATTCCGTTAACGTCTTGAATCAATATCTATCGTGATCTTCAACATGTTCCAATAATGAAAAATTACATACATAGTTTATTGTTTGGATTCGTAAGGCGAGATATTGGGGAAAGGGCAATGACCGGTATTGCCACGCTAAAGTAATTGGGTATAGATCTACAAACACACTGAATACATTATGGAAACAACAATCTCTCTATTAGTTATGGACAGACTAGTTTTTAAGCTATTGCATAGCTTTTATCGCGGGCTTTGAGCGCGGCGACCGAATCAAGAAATTCCGTAACGAAAAAAACCTAACACCCCCCACTCCGCCTACCATGTAATGTCGGTTCCCATGACAACGTGATGTTGTCATGGAAACGTAATTTTTGTTTTATGTCATCACGTCATCATCCCAAGTGTAGCGTTGACAAATAGGAAGTATGGAGGTTACAAATGCTATGCAATAGCTTTACCGCGGCAGTCCCCGAATGCCACACGCTTTTTTTTTTTCTCACTCTCCTAACCGAACCTAACCTGGACTCACACTAATGCGGATGCAACTCGGGATGTTTGAGCTTCTGCACAGCATTAGTATTGCAAAGTAGAGCTTTTATATGTAATGTATACTTGTTTTGCAGTAGCTTCAGTTGCATCCGGTTAGATTGGAAGCTAACCCCGTTATAGTCGGGAAAATGCTGGCAGATGATGTGTAGTGCTGAAATATTATTGTTATGTTAATTTCTTCACATTTTTTTATTTTATCCAGAGCCGCGTTCAAAACCATGAATCGTCCATCGAGTACCTGAAAAAGAAAATGCAGTAAAATTAATACATGCTATTTCTCTGTTTTTGGTAAATGCAGAGAAAATTAATGCCAAACATGGTAAACCTCAGATCTGAGGGGTCAATCAAAGATAATCCTGGTGGACTACCACCAGCTCAAAAGCAGTATTATTTTAATATTACTTCAGTGTGAGAAAGAGATGGAGTTATACGTCCTGTAGAGCTTCATCTCTTTCCCACACTACTTTATGAGCTTGTGGTAGGCCCCTTGGTGTAACTTTACTGCGCGTTAATAAATAAGGGGAGGGCTAAAGACTCGAGCACATTCAGCGAGTTTTGAAAACCTATCATTAATAATGTTTGCACTCGTTTTACCATAATTCCCACATCGTTCGCCTTATGCAATGAGTTTTTTTTTAAATCTTAATATAAGAAAAGTTATTAGTAGATACTTATTTAAAATTTTATTTAAAAAATATGAACTTCCTAAGGTTGGTCCTTGTTTATTCAAGTTAGAGCAAATTAGAACTTTATGTTTGAACAATTTATTTGGGCTGCCGCCGCTGCCGCCGCCGCACGCGCAGCCACAAACGAATATTTCGTAGTAGCGCAGCACGTTTTTTTTTCTTTCATGTAGTCAAGAAATAAATATGTTAAGCACCTTAAGGTTAATTTTTAATAGCCCATAAGTATTATTTTTCCAACTACACGACGCTTAAAAAATACAGTTCGAAAAGGTGCTTGCGCCTGCTATGTATAGTTTAACAAAACCGCTCCTTGACTGTATACTTAGTAGCCGTGAACTCAGATCTTCTTAAAAATCAATCTGCCTAACCTTTTCCCAACTATGTTGGAGTCGGCTTCCAGTCTAACCGGATGCAGCTGAATACCAGTATTTTACATGCAGCGACTGCCTGTCTGACCTCCACAACCCAGTTACTGGGTATTACGATACCCCTTGGTAATAATGGTTGTCAGACGACCTCATATCTTAAATTCTTAACTAATTCTAAAATTCCATAAATGATTAAGTATGTACCAAGTGTGACATTTTAAAAGTAATGAAGTATGGGTACCCATCCCCGACTACGTACACAGTGAGTAGACGAGGTTACAAAACAATACAAGTAAGAAACACTTGAACAAATAGTAGGTAGGTATCAGTCTTTAAGTTCGACTCATTTGGTCGATTTCAAGTAATTTCACTGTAGACCGTATACAATTATTATAATAATAAATTAATTAATGTAGGTACAGTACGACACAACATAGATGTAGCATCGGCAAAATTCGTAAAACCGATCACCATCCGAACTGAGTGCGCCTTCAAAATTACCAATCTAAGTTACTGCTTTAGGTGAAAATGATCTTTAAGCAAACGCAATAAATTGTAAAGTGAAATTGAAACTGAATGAAAGAATATAAATTTTCAAATTTATGCTACATTTAAGTTGTGTCGTACTGTAAACAGAATATTAATTTGTAGAGCTTTGATCAAATTGAAAAGATAGCTAAGAACTTTGAATAAAAATTTCCCATTTTGCAATTTTTACTCAGCACTAGTTTTTGCCTGCGGCTTCGCCCGCGTAGATATCGGAAAATATCCCACGGGAACGTACCTACTACCGGAATTAAAAGTATCCAATTTGTATAACACATTGGGTACTTTAATCCTAGTAAACAATATATTAATTCCGTAATACATTGGTTTTCATATAACTCTATTGGTTTACGTGGCCCACGCCAGTCATCTTCAACAATCATCGTCATATTTCAGCTAATTTACACAAAACCTTAATTAATTATACCTACCTAAACCTTCCTCATGAACCACTCCATCCAATAGTAAAAACCGTATGAAAATTCATGGGGTAGTTTTTGAGTTTATCTTGTTTAGACAGACAGACGCGGCGGAGGGATCTTGTTTAATAATATGTAGTGATTGATATTAAGCAGGTAGGTAAGTACTGCTCAAACTTTTATACCTAGAAACAGTCTTAAGGTGACCATACACGTAACTGCAAGCATGACAAGCTTGCATGAACAATCATTTTGTGCAAGCATGCACGACTTCCCTATAGGCTACACACTGTACAAGCGAGCTGGAGCAGCTTCCGTTTTTACTTGAGCGATGAACGACGACGACGCGCTTGCTTTAGCTGCATTAATAGAGTGCAACTGGTGTGCGTATAATCGCAAGCTTAACCTGCATACACACGTTCAATTATGCTTGCACAAGCGTGGCTTGTTCAAGCCGTTCAATGAAAATTCTATCAATCTTCATGTCGCTTGCACAAGCAAGATGCTTGCACAAAGTCATCATACAGACGCTCAAGCACGCTTGTACAAAATTATTGTTCATGCAAGCTTGTCATGCTTGCAGTTACATGTGTGGCCTCCTTTACATTGATATGCACAAAGATCTTAGGACCAGTTTTGTAAATACAGCGTACCTCAGGAATAAACTTTGGAAAATGCATTTAAGCAGATTAATTATTGAATACAGTAGAACCACGAGTGTTGATTCCTAATCACGTGCTTGAGACTTCACCAATCTCTGGGTTATGCCAATAATAATAGCCATTTTTCCGACTTGTTAAATTAATCCTTTCATCTTGAATTCTTGACACAAAAGATGAAAGAAATAAGATCAACGTCAGACACTCCTTTATACGTTTTTATAAAGGTTACTGACACAAAATTGTTTGTCTATTGAAGAAATCAAACTAGCTTTTTGAAGTGAAACTTCTTCAGGCGCGTTGGGTATTTTTGAGATGGGAAAAAACAATTGAACTCGCGACACCGTTACCGACGCCTCATTTTTGTAAACGAGATTGTGCTCTTTATTTATATTAAATTACGGATCAATGTTCTATGCAAGTATCTATACTTTAAAGGTTATGGAAGTTTTTTTTTTTTTTTTTGTAAACGCGATTGTGCTCTTTATTAAGATAAAGTTACGGACCAATGTTCTATACAAGTATTTTTCTTCCACCAAGGCGATCTTGTTCAAGTTTTCACTTCTGTCGGCACTCCCGGAGTGCCACTGTTTTTTTTTACTTTCATAACTTGAATAATGTTAGGCACTTTTATCTTATGGTAGCTAGCAAAACGAAGCGGATTGCTTACTATTGTGCGTTAATTATAACTTATCCCGTGACGGGATTGGTAGCACTGTTCTGTCAGTCGCTATTTTGAACTCTAACTAATCTTGACAAACAATGGTGCCAACATGACGGCAAGAGACAAGTTATAGTAAATGGTCTGTACCTGAGATTAGAACAAGACTGTACTAGAGAAAACGCTCAAATTAATAATGAGTTTGAAAACACTGTAAAGGTATTTAAAAGTAAACTTTACTTGATACTCAAATTAATACGTGTCTCGTTTCTTTTAATCTTGAAAACAACTAAGAACACATTTATTTACAGCTTCATCTACGAGTACAAACTTAATCTGCGCATAAGTGAGGGAGAAAGCTTAGAGTGCAAAATAATTTTGTCCACATGTGACTTTACCCGCTGAACGCACAAGCAAATCGCCCAAACTTTGGCTTCAATGCGACGTGCAACTAAATTCTCTTTGGTGCCATTTTTGCCACCACGTTAATTAGACTTCATCATAGTTCTACAGCCCAATTTATGAGACACTGAACAATAATCCCTGCAGATGTTACCATTGCATACTGATAGTGCCATTCACGAAGACGCGCCTCACTCATCTTCCTAATTGCTTACAGTACAGCTTACAGTACTACTTACAGTACAGGTTATAGTACATCTTACGGTACAGCTTCCAGTATAGCTTACAGTATAGCTTACAGTACAGTTTACAGTACAGCTTACAGTACAGTCTACAGTACAGCTTACTAATCGCGTTTAGGAAGAAGAGTGGTGCGCGTTTTCGTGGATGACACTATATAAAAGGCTTGTGACTTCCAGCATAACCTCTAATTAGACATACTTGCACAAGTCACTCTTTTATCCAATAACGTTTGGAAATGGTTGCTAAATGAACTAGTATGGCAGTACTACATTTTGATAAATTATGTCAGCAGGGAGAGCAGTGGTGGCCCAGTGGTAATGGCCGCGACTTACGAATTGTAGGTCGTAGGTTCGAACCCAGACAGGCGCTTTACTTTGTGTAAATTATTTCATCGCCACTGCTCTCAAAACGGTGAAGGAAAACATCGTGAGGAAACCGGCATGTCCTAGAACCGAAAATTCGAAGACATGTGACATCTACCAACCCGCACTGGGCCCGCGTGGTGGATTACGGCCCACTCCCTCTCACAGAGAGGAGGCCTGTGTCCCAGCAGTGGGAACATTTATAGGCTGATGATGATGATGTCAGCAGCAGTTTAAAAAACCACGTGTCCTAATAACATCGTACAAATCCATTGAATAATGGCGGAAAATATGATCGAGTTGGAAATACAAAATTCTGAAAATCTTACCTCAAGTTCAGATGTCCATTGGCTATTCAAAGTTCTTGTTTAATTATATTAATAACAATAAGAGATCCGTTTGAGGAGGTGATCGAGTGAGGACTGAGTCGGATGTCGTTTGTGGTTCGACAATGTAGGTCTTGCGAGCTATACCATACTGCCTTCGACGCGCAGGGCTGGATTCAATTATTTCTGAACGATTTTACAGAAATAGAAATAGACTAGGCTTGTTTTATGTCCGTGTCTGAAGACGTTTTCGGCACAATCCCCATTGCCAATAAACAAGACAATTTTGAAGGAAAAAAAATTGTAACATTGAAGTTAATCACTAATTATTACTTGGCTTTTATGGCTTGGGGTCAGATAGGCTCGACGCGACGGCGCGAGGCAACTGTGATGGAACAATTTCTATGAAAACCTCACGAAAACTGTTCTACCGGTGTCGCGTCCCGCAGACACGCGCGTTGTAGGTATCCGTGCCTCGAAAAGCACGTTTTAAGCTGTTGGTCCCGGCTGTCATTCGTGGATCTTTGACAGTCGCTACAGGTCGTCAGAAGCCCGAAAATCTGAAAACTAGTCTTACCAAGGGGTATCGTATTATCAACTGGGTTGTGGAGGTCAGATAGGCAGTCGCTCCATGTAAAACACTGGTATCCAGCTGCATCCGGTTAGACTAGAAGCCGACCCCAACATAGTTGGGAAACGGCTAGGTAGATAGAAGGGTACAATTAAAGTACCTATCTAAGTATGATACTTTTCTAGACAACTTATGTAACAGTAGAAGAGAAAACAAAAAACATAAATCAAAGAAAAAATTACAATTCACTAATTTAAATATAAACATACAATATGAGAATAAACGTACATACATACTTCTAAAATAAATATCACCACAATATACATCATTATAATTTAATTTTAAATAACTATGCAACTATGACGAAGTGGAAAGATAGTGTTCTTTCACTCTTCTTGTAAATGCTTATTTAGTTTCCCAAAAAGCCAGCGATTC
Organism: Agrochola lychnidis; assembly: GCA_963680765.1. Lineage (NCBI taxonomy): Eukaryota > Metazoa > Arthropoda > Insecta > Lepidoptera > Noctuidae > Agrochola > Agrochola lychnidis. The sequence goes on along the minus strand of OY796869.1, from coordinate 12,851,777 downwards.
AGTTCGTCTGTTCCTTCCTATGAATTAAAAAAAACTGCATACCTATTTTGTCAGGACTGTAAGATCAAAGTTCGTACCAAAAGACCAATAAAACTTGTCTTTATTATTAGGATGAACAAGGAAACAATCATGAAACAACTTTCTAGGAGTTATTTTTTGCAGCACCTTTTATATTATATTGTTTAAATTAATTAGGTATAATAAATTAATATTAATTGGATAATTTTAAAGAATAAATATTAATTTGTAATAATTTTAGCTTAAAGTACAGCCCTGTGCTCATGTGGTTTCATGTGTGTTCAAGTGTCTCCTATATTTGTTCTAATTCCTGCGTAAGAGTAACTCGGACAACGTAACACAATTTCTGTCTTCAACAATGATATAATACTACCTCTTCGATTGCTTAGGCTTTAAACCATGCTGACTCATCAGCATGGTGGCTTACCTGGGCGACCAAGCTCTGCTTTGGTAAAAATAGAGAATGTTTATTTAATATTATAGGACAGTTCATACTAATTCCATGTATAGTACTTACTAATTCCATGCTGCCATGTTAGTAGGTACATACTTATTCCATGCTGCGATGTCATTATTCTAAGGTAGCCATCTTGTTCTAAAATTTGGGCGTCCGAGCTCTGCTCGGGGGAAAATACGGAGAAAACGAATTTTCCTAGAGACCTATACTCCATTTGAAATAAGATAAGACGTTTAACTAAACATTTTTTACAGTCCGTTCAATCGATTTTAACTTCTATTGCGTTGGTGGCATGACAAATGGCAGCTGCAGTAAACAGTTGGTATTGTAACCAGTTTTTTGCTTTTAATGCCATCCTTATGCCTACGGTATAGAAGTCAGAATCGGTTGAACGGACTGTAATAAAGGTTTGTTTAAATGTCTAATCTTATTTCAAATGGAGTATAGCTAGATATTGATTTTTCGCCCCCGTAAACCCCTACATTGCAACTTGCATCGAAATCGTTAGAGGCGTTTTCGAGAACGTGATTACAAATATGTATATAAATAGTGCTAATTTAATAGTATAGGATATGGTAAATAGAATTATTTGAATAAAGTTAAACACAGGTAACAAGACTTGCCGAATCAGGAAGCTGGAGTAGGACCTCAAAGCTCTAAACAGAATCCATTTAATATCCATATTAATAAAAAAACCGGCCAAGTGCGTGTCGGACCACGCACAATGAAGGGTTCCGTAGTTGGGATGAATTTATCCCAAAAATAAACTTAACTTTGTAGTTGAAAAATATGTTCTCCCATACGGAATGTATGGGAAAACATGTTTTTGCAACTGCAAAGTTAAGTTGGTCGATTATTACTCGGTAACCTGTAAAGCCTACTTAGCTGTGATAGTTTTCCTTTTAATTTCGTTATATAAACTACTGCTGTGATTTTTTTCACACACCCAAAACCAACCATTTAGCCGGCAGGGGGGGAACACTTGAGTCTAACAAAAATTAGCACTTTAAAGCTTAATATTTCGCAAACGAATCCCTGAATCCAAAAATAGTTTTTACAAACACAATATTTTTGAAGGACCTTTCCAATGATACCCCTCACCATGAGGTAAAAAAATAAACATCACCACTTTACGTGTATGAGAGGTACCCTAAAAAAAAATGTGTTTCATAATTTTGTTTTACCACTTTGTCGGCGTAATTAATATGTATACCTATGCCAAATTACAGCTTTCTAGTACTAAGGGTCTCGGAACTAGACCGCGGACAGACAGACAGACAGACAGACGGACATGACGAAACTATAAGGGTTCCTTGTTTACTACGGAACCCTAAAAAGTAATGTTTCTTTGTTTGTCCCTTATGCGTTCTGATAACAAGGTTTCTGAGTTGGTAAAACCATCTTCCACGCGAGCAAAGCAAACAAAATTTACTTACAGTCTTTAAAAGGACGAGAACCTGAAAATCAAAAGAAGAGGTGACATATCGAAAGATGTAGGCGGCGTGGACCCTTAGATTCAACGCTTAGCATAATCAAACTATTATTGTCCCCACTGCCGGGACACAGGCCTCCTCTCTGTGAGAGGGAGTGGGCCGTAATCCACCACACGGGCCCAGTGCGGGTTGGTAGATGTCACATGTCTTCGAATTTTCGGTTCCAGGACCTTACGGTGTTTTTCTTCACCGTTTTGAGAGCAGTGGTGATGAAATAAATTATACAATGCAAAAACGTGTTTCAAAGAACGCATCGTATAATTTGGGTCAGTCATAATTATTTTAGAAATTTCTAATGATCGACCGTGTCACCAGGGACATTTGTACAAATATTTCGATATCTTCGGCACAGCATAGATAAATAACAGTATTACGTCTCCAAAGAAAGCGGCCGAAACGATGCGGTTCGAAATCTCAGTGTACGCAACAGTCTCGAGAGCGCGGCAGTACCTACGCACGGATGCGGAAGGTTTATCTACCAAGCGGCCGTAGGTAATTATTTTAAGGTCACTGCAGAGACATAAAACTGTTACTTTATTATACTGTGTCTTCGGTTCGATCTGCCCTCCTTCTCCTTTCAAGGTTTGCTTTTGTATTAATTAATTACAAACATAACTACGAACAATAGTTTGTAATTTTTTATTGTGTAACTGTGTACCTAATGTGGTACCTACTTAAGTACTATAGGAAATTGTTCCCATTTCACTTGGCCGCATTTTTATGTACCTACTGTATGGCAGTTATTTAACTACTTTTTCACACCACCTGCTCGACAATGTCAAATTAGGAATATGTCATGCAAACCTAACCTAATGTAAGTCATTTAAGACCTGTGGTCTAGCAGGGCATTAATATTGTACTGAGTTTCATTATGACTCGCTGATCATTAATGTGATTTGAATTTGGAACATAAAGTAGAAATCGCATACGGACATGTACGCTAAGTAGTAGGTACATACTAATTCAATGCATTCACCATTATGATCTGCACTAAAAATAAATTGTTCGAAAATCGAACTGGCCACCACGAGTATCTAGAATATAAATAAAAGAAAAATAGAACACAATTAAATAAAAAGAGGCGCGAATACTGAAAATTGCTTTGCTTTGTTATACAACAAATTACTTAACTACAAATTCTCACAAAAATGTCGAGTGACGATAGTGATTTGACTCCGGAGTACATTAAATCCGAAGGCATTGCCAACAATCTGCTCCCAGAAAAGTCTAAGGAATCGTAAGTGAAAGCCTACGACGGCCTTCCATCAGATGAGAGGTTGGTTGCAGAGGTTTGCGGGGCATTGTTTTTAAGTTAAGATTTTTATAAACTTTGTTTGATAAATAAATAAATAATAATAATAATAAACGCTTAGCGGGTCCAAACTGGACACAAACAGCACAATCCAGAGAAAACTGGCTCAGCTTGGAGGAGGCCTTTACCTGCAAAAGGGTTCTTACAGAATAATTTTATCATATAAAACTGAAACTACCATCCATAAAAATAAAAAATTGATACTAACAAACTATTTAACTTGTAAACAAGCATTTTCTGGACGTAATAAAAGGCTTTTTTATTTTATTTTATTTATTTAAACAAAGAGTATCGGAGTAGATGGCGAGAAATCGTGAGGCGAATCACATCAGCCCCTGGACAAGAAACTACATGAAGACCACGACCGCTCTGTCAAGAAGAAGAAGGAAGGAAGGAAGGAAACAGTCACAGGAAAAATTATGACTATGACTAAGCCTAATGCCGTATGTCTATGACAGGTCTGTATATTTAGAACTTTGTCACGAAAAGCATAACTACGCCTCCGACACAATTTGTGATCAACTGCCCTCTAACCGTACTAACCAGCTGTAGGTATTCTTGATGATTGTCTGTGTCTTCATATGTACCTATCATAATTTAATTTATGTGTGTATCTTGCATAACATGAGAGTGCAAAGTAAATGTCTGTATTTATACTATTTGTACAAATAAGTATAAAATTTATAATTATGTTTCTACAACATGTTAAACCATTTTTTTTTTATATATGCTACTGATGTTACTTATTGATCCATAGCTCAACCTGACTGAAAGCTATTTTCTTAAGGCATTTCTGAATCTGATTTAGCTACTAGTTATTATCCTAAATGTTCATGTAAAAAATACGGAGTCTGGGGCTGGTTGTCGTCTGTACGGGTAGATAGACTAAGGGCGAGAATCCCAGATCGCAGATTGACTTTGCTAAGTAAATTTCCCATAGGATTGTGAACATTATTCGTATAAAAATTTATTAACAAAAATTAAACCAACGAAAAATATAATGAAAGCAAAAAATAAAAATAAAACCTTTCAGTCTCTATACTCCTTTTGAAATAAGATTAGACATTTAAACAAACCTTTTTTACAGTCCGTTCAACCGATTTTGATTTCTATACCGTAGGCATAAGGATGGCATTAAAAGCAAAAAAGCGGCCAAGTGCGAGTCGTACTCGCCCATGAAGGGTTCCGTAGCAGCAAGTAACGATAAGTTTACGATTTATGACGTATTAAAAAAAAACTACTTGCTAGATCTCGTTCAAACCAATTTTCGGTGGAAGTTTACATAGTAACGTACATCATATATTTTTTTTAGTTTTATCATTCTCTTATTTTAGAAGTTACAGGGGGGGGGACACACATTTTACCACTTTGGAAGTGTCTCTCGCACAAACTATTCTGTTTAGAAAAAAATGATATTAGAAACCTCAATATCATTTTTGAAGACCTATCCATAGATACCTCACCCGTATGGGATTGATGAAAAAAAAATTTTTGAGTTTCAGTTCTAAGTATGGGGAACTCCAAAATTATTTGTTTTTTTTCTATTTTTGTGTGAAAATCTTAATACATAATGAACAGAATACATCTACTTACCAAGTTTCAACAGCATAGCTCTTATAGTTTCGGAAAAAGTGGCTGTGACATACGGACGGACAGACAGACAGACAGACAGACATGACGAATCTATAAGGGTTCCGTTTTTTAACGGAACCCTAAAAAAGTGGTTACAAACCAACTGTTTACTGCAGCTGTCATTTATCATGCCACCAACGCAATAGAAGTCAAAATCGGTTGAACGGACTGTAAAAAAGGTTTAGTTAAATGTCTAATCTTATTTCAAACGGAGTATAGATTAATGTAAATTACTTATTTTGAATCAGCGCCAAACAAACAAAAGGCGCCAAGTAAAATTATGGCAGCTTATTAATTGTTTGTTTTTCCACCTCAAAATGAGTACCTAATTTACATTAATCTAGGAGAGCTAGACTAAAAAGTTTATTTTTTATTCGGTGATCAGTTTATTTTTCGTCAGTTTTATTTTTTTGCTTTTCAGTTAAAAGGTAAATGAAAAAATTATTTAAAAAAACAAAAAACCCGACTGCAAAAACTCATAACTGAAAAGAGAAAAACAAGCATTATAATCTATAGGATTTTGGTATTGCAGGCGGGGGACAAACAAAAGTTTCACCAAAATTTCAGGTTATTGGTTTGTCCCCCGCCTGCAATACCAAAATCCTATAGATTATAATGCTTGTTTTTCTCTTTTCAGTTATGAGTTTTTGCAGTCGGGTTTTTGATTTTTTAAATAATTTGTTTTATTTCAAACTTTTTAGTTTTATTAATTTATAAATATGTATATATATTTGAAATTGAGTAACTATTTGACTAACTTTTATTTGATACCAATAATGTTGTTTTTTTTTAAACCTACCCCTCCCTTTTTCTTGTATTTGCAGATGCAATACATAAATATTATATAGCCTATGTCACTCCCACTATTAAGATGAACCTAACGACACCTCATATGTTAAAATCCATTAAGCCGTTTAGGCTACAGAGCGTGCCAAAGAAATAGACATACATACAAACATACATACATACTCTCGAAAAACATTACCCTCCTTCTGGGGCAGTCGGGTAATAAGCCCAAACACGATGTAACAGCTGTAAACTGTGGAGCAGCTCTCTCGACTGTCTTCCGTCCCCATCATCAGATCAACTCCAAGTCTCTTTTATGCTGCAATGCCATCAGAAATACATATAAGTGCCAAGTTTCAATAGAATCAGTTCACAAGTGAAGATTCAGTACCTATTTCTACCCTTAGAGGTGGATTTATCTTATAATAATTGTAAGTGATTATACATATAAAATTATAAATAAATAAAATATAAAAATTAAAAAAATAATTGGGTCCAACTTTAAGGTACACCTAATCCAATAAGAATAGAATTGTCAAAATCGGACCACTTTGTAAAAATGGTGAAAAAAAACAAATATAAGTACCTACATCTCGACTTTTATTCGTCGGTAAAAAAATACGTATACAACGTGTAACGTTAAATACGCAAAACCTGAAAATAGTTTGATCAGAATAACGAGCAGAATCAATTGAACCACTTTTTAACATAGGTCACCTTTTTCAAAAAAATCTTCATTGAAAACGTTGCCGTGTCTATTTCTTAATAGGTCAAGCCATCACATGCGCAAACCCGCCAAAATAAGTAAACAAACACAAATTGTTGTCGACCAATTTAAATTTTCTCATACGCGAGATAATAATAGCTTTTATTTCAATGCAAATACGAATCTTACGAACTAAAACAGCACATTAAACCTCTACAATTTTTTAAATTATTTTTATTCTCTCTGAAATAGGTAAATTGAATTAAAAATCAGTTGGGGTGTCTGAGGTTTTGCGCATTTAACGTTACACGTTGTATATTCGCATGCGACAGATGCTTGAGCACATCGCTTGTTCGCTAGCTTATAAATACAAACATTATCTAGAACAAAGAACAAGGTTCATATTTGTATCAAACGTTTCCTTAGGATAGTAAAAGTGCGGTTTATGAATCTTGCCTCAACTACCAAAAGCTAACTCAAAAACTATCGAAGCAAAGTTAATAAAATTTATATGGGACCACCATATAAATTTTATTAGCTTTGCTTCGATAGTTTTTGAGTTAGCTTCAATAATATGTACTTTTTTCCACTTAGTATGTGGATGATATGATAAGTTCCTGTCACTGTTATTTACATAGCCGGTAGTGGTTTTCGAATTTGTCTGGGGTAGGTACCACAACTAAAAAGTGAAAAATAAAAACTTTTTACAAAAAAAATAAAACAACCGACTTCCAAAAAACACTACAAAGTGAAAAATAACTTCAATTTTGGAAGTCGGTGACAAAAAACGAAAATTCAAAACCAAAGACACCGACTCCCGAAATTAAAGTTATTTTTCACTTTGTAGTGTTTTTTGGAAGTCGGTTGTTTTTTTTTAATTGAAGTCCGTGATTAGCTTAGCCAGGTAAGAGAAAAATGCCGTTTGGGGCTAGTTGTCTAACTTTTTCCGGGCAGGTTGACTTTTACTGATACACTCGATGCGCCATGTTAACTCCTGCACCCTAATTTTAACACATTTTCAATCACAATCTGAATGATTTTGAAGAGTATTGCTAATCGATTGCTTCATATGTTCGAAAAATTTGTCTGCTCAACAGCGTAAATAACGCAATGAATGTTGTTGAACTGTCAAAATTAAAGCCATTGCTACTATAAGTGTGATACACAATACCTGCCTAGGTAAAAAAAAGAAATCCTATTTACTCCGTCTTTCAGATAATAAAAAAATATTAGACACTTATTTTTTGCTTTATCATACTAATCAAAAATAACTTAGAAAACACGCATTAAAGTTGGAGAGTGGGAACTTGCTACGTCACAAGTAACTCAGTATAAAATCTAGCAAGGCCACATTTTAACTCAATGTATCGCCATAATCTTTTGATTACGTCAAAAAAGAAAAAATACGTGTCCAATATTTTCTATTAATTTACACATTTATTTTTGGACAAAAAATAATAATTTTGGACACAGGCCTATTACCTCACTGGATACTGGTATTCTTCTGATTATAATCTTCATATCATTGTAAATTGTAGTGCAACAAATTAGCACATGGCTACTTCTAGCGTTACGCGGTTTTACCGAGTGACCGCAACAAGATATGGATTACTTACTTTATACTATACTTACGTACTTATCCTATCTAAGTACCTAACTAAAATAAAACCCTACCATTGAGTATTATTCTAAACTTTTCATTTGCGCAATCATCCATTTTTCCTCCGAAACTATACCGTTTGTGAGCTGTCAGTTGTGACACAGATGAATAGGTACAGATGGGACACTCCGCAGTTTAGGTATGAAGTTACAAGTACGCGGCGGGCCCGTCTTGCCGTGAGTGTAACGTAGTCAGAAGATCTAAGAGTCACGTGATAGAAAGAGAAGCAACTTCTAGCTGAATATAACCGTAGGTGATTAGCGCTAACGGGAGGAAACGCCCGGGTGTCACCATTGTGTGGATCGCTCGGAGGACACGGTGGAGGTCTGCCCGGCTTGGGCGGAGCATCGCCGTGTCCTCGTAGAGGCGATCGGCGGCGGTGATCTCTCGCGTCCGGCACTGGTTCAGGCCATGGTACGGAGCGAGAGGAAATAGGAATACGTCACCTCCTGCTGCGAAGCAGTAATGCTCGCGAAGGAGGAGGCGGAACGCGTGAGGGAGAGACAAATTTCGCACACTCCCGCCCCTAACCGCCACAGGAGGAGACGTCCTGGGCGTCGGGAATCGCAGGCAGATTTCCGGCCACCGTAGGCGCGGGCTTGCGGACGGTGAGCAATGGGTAGCCCGCCGTCCGATAAGGACCAAGCCCGGGTCGACCGCGACGGCGCGTTGTGTTCCACGCGCACCTTAAAGAGATGTCAGCAGAATTGACGGGGTCCGCTAGGGCCGATGCCTGCCGGGGCTGCGAAGAAGTCCGAAAGGGAGATCGTGGCCCCCGGCAACATGGCAACTGAAGGAACACGGGTGGGTTTTAGTAAGTAAGAGTCTGACACGCCCTCCCGCTCCACCTAGAGCGGGAGAAGTTATTAGCTAATTTCCAACCCAAAAAAAGGTGATTAGCGCTGTGCGACGTGAATTGCACTTTATTGTATCGTAGCAATAGTCGCTTTTTATTTAAATCATTTCGCGGAGTGTCCCATCTGTATTAATCCGGGATTGTGAATAATTTAATGATTCATTCATTGAATAAATTATTGACCACTCTGAATGCGTCAAAACTTGACTGCCTCGAGTGGTTAGTCTAATTTAGCTAGGTGGTTCGACCCTCGGGTCGGATGAAGTGCTATTGGGTTTTCTATGAGGAATTTCTCTGTAGCATTCCGGTGTCTGGATTTGGGCCCGGTTAGGTACAGTGCGCGGCTCAAAAGAAGGCCAAGGCCCGCGGAAAATTGTGAAACTACATTTTTTTAAGTTTAAAAAAGCGGGCAAGTGCTAGTCGGACTCGCACACAAAGGGTTCCGTACCACATACATTATTCTACATTCATGATCGAACAAAAAACCACGAAAAACTGTTTCCTTTCAGTGTGTATTTCCTTTCATTTTTAACTTTTTTTTTTTTTATTATTATAGCGGCCATAATAGAACACACTTTGTGAAAATTTTAAGTGTCTACCTATTATGGTTCAAAAGATACAGCCTTGTGACAGACAGATGGACAGCGGAGTCTTAGTACCTAATAGGGCCCCGTTGGCACCTTTTCGGTACGGAACTCTAAAAAACCAAGATATCAAAAGTACCTCGGTTGTTAGGTAGGTACCTCAGAGGTACCATACACTGCTACTGTGTGCGTACAGGTACAGTGCGCGCCACGAAAGAAGCCCCGCGGAAAATTGTGAAATTACATTTTTTTAATGCAATGTGATGCAATGGCATAGACACTAGCGCCACGTCTAAGGGCCTTCTTTTGTGGAGTGCACTATACCCACTGGAAATAGGCTCGCCCTACATTACAATGAAACTGAAATGTCTTGACAACTTTGTAGTGTTTTCTTCTTTGTCAACTTTGTAGTGTTCTATCTTTACTTTCTCTACTTTTTTTTAGATCTGCCTCTCTTTGTTGTTTTCATGATTGTCATTCATTAAATGAACCTGTTTGTTTGTTTGCTAGAAATTCATAAAAAACTTCTTTTTTAAGGTTTCGTACGTCCGAATAAAAAAACGAAACCCTTATAGGATCACTCGTGTGTCTGGCTGGCTGGCTGTCTGTCTGTCGGTCTGTCACAGCCAATTTGCTCCGAATCTACTGGACCAGTTTAGTTGAAATTTGGTACATATATGAATTTCTGTAACCCAAACACGGACGTGTAAATTAAATAAAAGAATTTTGAATATGGGGATCACTTTTCGAGGGAGAATTTAAAAATTAAAAAAAGAAAGTTTTGCAAACTGTACCGTGTGACATATCAAATGGAAGGACTTGTGAGGATCTCAAATATATGTTTTTTTTAAATTTTAAAATAAATACTTTTAAACATATTTAAAAATATTGATGGAAAATGACCATTATCTCCGAAAATATTGAGTTAAAAATTTTGAAAAAAAAAAACAGTGAATGGTTTTTTAACTCATAGATTCAGGAACCTATAAGAAGTATATTATGGTCTTAAAATAACATGGTACTAAATCTTTCAATATTGTGCGTACAAACTTACATTTGCAGTTGGAATATATGGGAGAACATGTTTTTCAACTACAATGTTAAGTTTGTTCTTGGGGTAAATTCATCCCAACTACGAAACCCTTCATTGTGCGTGGTCTGACACGCAATTGGCCGGTTTTTTAACACTTCACTGTGAAAATTAACTTTAATTGAGGAAGTCGGTGGCTTAGGATCTGTATTTTAGTTTTTAGCCACCGACTTCCGAAATTAAAGTTATTTTTCAGTTTGTAGTGCTTTTTTTTACTTTTTAGTTGTGATACCTACCCCACACCAATTCGTATATCTCTACTTGTTATGTAAACAACAATGACAGGAAGTATTATAGCATCATCAAGATAAGATACATACACATTATACAATATCGAAGCTAACTGGAAAACTACCCGAGCAAAGTTAATAAAATTGCCGAAAGTATCGACGAACACATATAAAAAAAAATACAAACAGACGAACATATTACATCCTCCTTTTTTGAAGTCGGTTAAAAAGACAGGACCTAGTAGTTATTGTCATTTTGCTTTATCCTATATTAAACGAACAATATTTGTAAATTTGTACTACTGTTCTCGAAAACGGCTCTAACGATTTCGATGAAAGTTGCAATATAGAGGTTTACACGGGCGAAAAATCGATTTATCTAGGTCTCACATCAGGCAAAATTCGTTTTCTCCGTACTTTTACCCGAGCAGAGCTCAGTCGCCCAAAGTTTAGAACAAGATAATAAATAATGACATGAGAATAAATAGAATAATGACATGGCAGCATGGAATTAGTAAGTTCCTACTATCATGGCAGCATGGAATAAGTAAGTACTATACATGGATTACTATGAACTTTCCTATACTATTAAACGAGCATTCTCTATTTTCACCAGAGCAGAGCTCGGTCGCCCAGGTACTAGAAACTAATTCGAGTTGGTACGTATATTGTTTGTTGGTGTGCTTGATGTAATACATAAACATCACATAAGATATAACATCACGCTTGTATTCCCCAAAGGGTTAAGCAGAGGTGTACTTATACGTAGTACACCCACATTCCACCAGTTATGTTCATCATCATCATCATCAGCCTATAAATGTTCCCACTGCTGGGACACAGGCCTCCTCTCTGTGAGAGGGAGTGGGCCGTAATCCACCACGCGGGCCCAGTGCGGGTTGGTAGATGTCACATGTCTTCAAAGTTATGTTCAAGTCCCATGTAATAGTTGCGAATAAATAAATAAACAAAATATTTTATCCATCTGTCTATCAACCGTAGGTACCGTCAATTTTATGATAGGTAAATCCTAGGTGATACTGATAACGTTTTAGTTTTTAGAGTTCCGTACGTCCGCTCGTCCGAACGAAAAAATGAAACCCTGTCTCTGTCTGTCACAGCTAATTTGCACCGAATCTACTGGATCTTTTTAGTTGAAATATGGTACGCATATGAATTTCTGTCACCCAAACACGGACGTGTAACGTAAAGAAATGGATTTTGAATATGGGTGTCACTTTTCGGGGGCAAATTCGAAAATTTTAAAAAAGTTTTGCGAACTGTACCGTGACACATTAAACGAAAGGGCTTGTTGTGAGGATCTCAAACATATTTTTATTAAAATTAAAAAATAAATGCTTTTAAATATAAATTAATAGTTTAAAAAACACTAGAAAAACATGCTTGAAACCTGATTGTGTTCAAAGTCCATTACGTGGCCTTTCTCATAAGTGCAAACACGACTATGATACGATATTCCATCATGGAATGCCAATGCCTATCTTTCGGCTTCATCATCAAACCTTGAAACCTAATCGTGGTCAAAGTTCATTACAAGACTTTTCTAAGAAATTCAAAACAGCTATGATACGATTTTCCATCATGAAGTTCCAGTTCATATCTTCCGGCTCCATCATCAGATCAGTTCGACAGTACCACATTATTGTATTGTCATCAGAACTACATACAGCTGCCAATTTTCATTGCGCTACCACCCTTGGAAGATGGTTAAATTAGTTACCTTAGATTCCATTACATAGTTAGTTACATACAGGTTGACCTAATAAAAGCATGTTAATATTTAAGAAAATAGATCGTTCGCCCCCCCACCTTACCTCCGAAACTACTGAGCCTAAAATTTTGAAAAAATACAGGTACTGGTTCTTTGCTTATAGATTACAGGAAAACCTATAAGAACTATGGTCTCAAAATAATATGCTAAATCTCTCAATATTATGCGTACAAACTTACATTTGCAGTTGGAATGTATGGGAGACCATGTTTTTCAATTACAATGTTAAGTTTGTTTTTGGGATAAAAACATGGTAGATAACATATTTATCGTACGAAACCCTTACCACGCGAGTTAAACTCGCACTTGTCCGGTTTTTGTTTATTTACAATATTATGACATTCCCAAGTGTTGCCATTAAATTGGCTTCAAGTACTTAGATACCTAGGTACTTTTAAGATGATAAAAATATATCTTTGGTTCGTGTCGCAGACAAAGTCAGAAATCGAGTTTGAATTTTCTAGTACCTAGATTCCGCGCCACCAGCACCACTGAAGTCCGGCGGAAAATTTTGGAACTAATTTTTTTTAATGCAATTTGTTGCATTGACATAGACACTAGCGCCGCGTCTATCGGACTTGAGTGATGGCGCGGACTCTAAGGCCCGTATTACAGAACGTCACTCAATACTCAAGCATTACTTAAAACTAGATTCAAGCCATTTGATTGGTTGAAACTAGTTTTAAGTAATGCTTGAGTATTGAGTGACGTTCTGTAATACGGGCCTAAGCTACCCAAGTAGAAAAATGTGTGGAAGTGGATTAGAATGAATTGATAGCTCCTCCTTACGTGATTTTTGTAACTGTCTTTAATTCTTATTACACAATAATCTAATATGGTCACAATATGGGTGTCACAACAGATTGACTGCTTCAATTGTACGCTGAGTGAATTCACACGGGTCACATTTTGTAAAATTACTCTTTGTTGTTGATAATTGTATGATAAAATTGTAACTCTAATCTTAAATGTAACTATAACTACACTATTGTATTAGGTAAGCCTGTGATGATAGTTGTATGTTTTTTAAATAAATCAAAATTTTAAAAAAGCTTTTACATCAAAATAGTCTTACTGTTACAGCACAGGAGATAGATTTTACTGCACAAGTGTGCTTCATCACTCTTATTGTCCGAATTTTAATGCGACTATACCTAATTGTAGCATTCAATAAGTTAATTTAAGAGTGCAACAAGGTAACCCGTGACATTCAAATTTTCTCTGTTGTAGAGATAAGATCGCATGTTGCGGTTTACTTTAACCTTAAACGGCCGCCGTTTTAAGAAGACACATACATAAACTCACACCTTCTTCCCATGGGATAGGTAGAAACTATAGAGCGCCACCTGCAACGATCCTTACATACTCCTTTTGCTTCGTTTAAGTTCATACAACAGTGGGATAATTACACACATAAAATGACAATTGATCACAATGATTTTCATTTTAACAGATCACCCATGCCCATTGCGTTATTTACGTTGTCGAGCAGACAAATTTTTGAAACCTACGAAGCAATGAATTAGCAAATATCCTTCAAAACTCTCGGATTGTAATTCAAAGTGTATTACGGAATTATATAGTGTACTGGTCATAAACGCACGCCGCCGCCGGTCGCGAGTACTACGCACCTGACCTTTCTGAAGAACATCACCAATTAGGTCACTATAATTATTATGTCCTCCTAGGGCGACCCCGCGGTGATTCCACTTACATCTGCTTTGTTAATAGGTAACTTTTGTTAGTCACCTTTCATTCATCCTCTCAACTTGACCAAACCATATAAATTCTAATAATTTAATTTAGGTATACACCCATATAAAATTTACAACAGATTACAAATTCAATTAATTAATACAATTTATAAATTATTACAACAATATTACAAAACAATCAATATTACTACAAATTAATAGATAAGTACTATTTTAGCTGGAATATTAATTGCCATATACGAAGAAATAATTAACCTCGTATATAGCCCTCAATATTCCATTGTCAGATTTATGTATTCGGTTCATACAGGAGGCCTGCGACTTTCTCATGACTGCGTAAAAGTCATCTACCCTGTTTTCGGCAAACATACCGGATATAATATAAGCATATTCTTTTAAATTTTTGTCACAACATCTTCTTTTTTTTAAACCGTTTAATAATAAAAAAAACCTTAATCAATAGTGAAAGGTAGGTAGGTAGGTAGGTACCTAACTAGTAAGTTAATACTCACTTTGCCGAATATGCCACATTAGCAGCAACATATGTTTTCTAGATGCTTATAAACCAAAATGTGAGAACCTGTCATGTTAAACGATAAATTATTTTCTTCTCGCCCGGTTATCCAAGCGGGTATTGTCTACATAATAATTGAATTTCATAGAACCGTGAGAGTTAAAATTACGTTGCTGATAAAATACCAAATCACTATGAGGTAAGTTTTCAATTTACTATATGAAGACCAAATAATGTTTCACGCGACTTCATTAATCTATTGCACTCATCATTTAAATTAGGCGTTGTCCACCCCCTTTGGGGTCATACCTATATATCTTACAAAATTTTATTTCTGACTCGGTCATCGTCAACTCGGTCTCGGACTTGGGACAGTCAAAAATAAGAATTGAAGATACTTAGGTTTTATTAGTAGGTACTTCACAAGAAACAAAATCGTATGAAAAGCGCCTCTTACAATTATTTTTTTCACTCCTTGTTACGTACATTTTTATACATATAAGTTGGCGTAAACATAAACTCATTAAAGTTTGACCGTGCACCAAAATCATCGACCACATAATTTAGAGAATTAAAACAAATTTACATAAGTTTACAATTAAATTGAAATAACTGAGTTTGAAAATTGAATATTTTGAGTTTGCAAATTGAATAATTTGAGTTTGAAAATTTAATAATTTGAATTTGAAAATTTAAAATAATTTGAGTTTGCAAATTGAATCATTTGAGTTTGAAAATTGAATAATTTGAGTCAGCAAATTGAATAATTTGAGTTTGAAAACAAGGGTTTGTTGGCGGTGATTAAAGGTGTATAATAATGGTGTTTGGTTACTAACCTAATAATTTACAAAAATACTGGTAACTAGTAGGGATCGATTAATTTACCACTAAAAATTATGCAACAAGCACTGGAGGGGCGTGCAGTTTTAAATTAAACGATCTCTAACTAGGTAGATTGTTAATTAGGCCCAGGTTAATTAGGTAGTACAATAGTCAATAGTCATATAAGTGCTCATTTACGGCTGACGGCTGACGGCTGTCGTGGACGTGTGTCGGCAACTAAAGTTGCTTCTGCCGTTGACGTGTGATACAATGTGCATCAATATGACGGGTTTGACGCATTTGGTGCACATCTCAACTTGTACACCATGCTCAAATGGTGAACTTAGCAACTGGTGCACTTCTCATATGGCACACTTCGCAACTGGTGCACTTCTCAATTGGTGCACTTCGCAAAAGGAGCACTTTTTAAGATGAGTGGAGATTTGGAAAAATTGGAAAATTTTCTTAAAAATACAATCAACAAAATAATTTTTACCCGACTACGGCAAAGCCAAAAGAAGGGTTATGATTTTAACAGTCTATGTATGTATGTTTATATGTATGTATGTATGTATGTATGTATGTTTGCTTTTACGTGTGTTCCACCATAGCGCCTAAAATACTGAACCGATTTTGATGAATGAGGTATCAATAGATTTGTAATAATGGCCCGGGTGACATAGGCTATATAAATTTTCCCTAAATTTAATATGGTGGATTTTACACGTAAATTTCTAACCTCGAAAAAAATTAAAATGATATGATCATGACATGTTTGGTACCAAAAGAAAGGTCTCGACGAGCACATTACAAATATGTAAATAATGTTATACTTTCAAAGTAAATAAATATGTTTAAATTGTTAAAAACAAGCAAAAGTGAGACTGTGTTACGTTGTATCGCAAGATGATACCAACGTGCAGTTAATCAAATCTTAATAAATAAAAACGGTTTGTAATTCCATCCTCAATTCCTCTATGAAGAAAAACAAGTACACACGGCTACACATCAAGCTATACATTTCCAGTTTAGGCTGATCTGGCATTGTAAAGGATTTCCGTACAATGCGAGGTCAGCTAATACTGGAAATTTATAGCTTGATGTGTAGCACTGTGTACAACGAAATATTAATATTTATACACGGGGCACTCAGAAAATTTAAAAAATGTACTACAGGTTATATTTTATTTATTAAATCTTTTCAAAAAACTCTCCATTGGCGTCTATACACAGTTTCATGCGTCTTAACCAATTTTCATTACACATTTTCCAGTCCACATCAGACACCTCTTTAATCCCTGTTTTCCCTTGAGTTGATTTTTTATTTTGGGGAACAAAAATGACAAATCCATGATTCCGTAATGAAATCGTAAACGCGCCGAGACGAGCCTGCTTCAAATTTTGCTATCATGTCTCGGCACCATTCTACCCGAACCTCCTTCTGCGTTAGATTGTGTGGTAATGAGCGTGAAACTATCTTCTTTACCTGAAGATGCCCGTGTAGAATTTCATGTACACTTCCCGATCCAATCTGCAGTATATGCTGAATCTCTTCATATGTAATTCGCCTATTCACTTAAATTTAATTTTTCACAGCCAGCACGTTTTCTTATGTAACAGCCGTCATAGCCCTATGACGGCCACTTCTTTCTTCGTCCGCCAAAGTTACTTGACCACGCTTAAATTCGTTGAACCAGCGAAAAACAGTCGCTTTAGAAGGGCTTTTGTCTATGAACATCATTCGAAGTCTTTCAAATGATTCTTTTGGTTTTAGTCGACATTTGAAATCGTACAAAATCATCGCGCGAAAATGTTCTCGTTGTAAATTCAATTTTCAGTGAGACGTTGCGCGCGGCGTTGTTGTAACGTTTAGCAAGTGTAAAAACGGAAAAGTATAAAATAAAAAATAAAGTTTAATAAAAAACTGTAACCCGACCACGGGAAAATAAAAATGATCTAAAAAGTACGAAACAAGCAAATATTTCAGACAGAAATCAAGACATAGGTACAAAAATGGTCAAGGTAAAGCCGTCGTCGCATGCCATTATAATTTTGTAGGTGTTCCTGGCACCCACATGGTATACAAGCATGCGACCACGGCTTTACCTTGACCATTTTTGTACCTATGTCTTGATTTCTGTCTGAAATATTTGCTTGTTTCGTACTTTTTAGATCATTTTTATTTTCCCGTGGTCGGGTTACAGTTTTTTATAAAACTTTATTTTTAATAAATTAACTCTACATAATCAAGCTGCTATGTGTCCCGTCTGCAAACTTTCAAGATGCTCTCGTCATCGACTCGAAGAGAAGTTATGGATGCAATGTTTCTGTACAAACTCCTCAGAAAGCTAATAGACTGTCCACACTTACTAAGTCTCATCAAGTTTCGTGCCCCAAGCCGCTGTCCTCCCATCACTCCGCTCCACCCGCCCTTGCGTAAAACTGTCCTAGGTGCTAACTCACCTATACCGCGAATGTGCAAAATCCTAAACAGCTGTAGTGACCTGATCGATGTATACCATGATAGCAAAGGGAAATTTTGTAAATTAATTATTAAATACTACTCGACCTACTAAGGCATAATTTGAATTGGCAAAATAATTCATTTATATAATTATTTAACGTTATTTAATTCATAGTAATTTAACTTTTAATTTATTATCTAATGTAAACCTAATATTTAATCATAGTTTATTTTTATTTATTTATCTCCACTCTGTTACCAATCTATAATATTTTTTTATTTTTATTTAATTATAATTTAATTCGATTCTTGATTTGTGTGTTGTATTGCTAGAAGTATGCTTTGTTTTTACATTATTTTAAATCAGCCAATATTATTAATTCATTGCAGTAATATAAATGAAAAAATATGATGTCCAAATATTTAGTGCATGTGGTGTTAGCCTTTAATTAATTGTTGCACTTATAAATGTATATTGTGTACTTTTAATAGACATGAAATGTGTAAACAATTGTAGGTTAACCTATTAATAAATAAATAAATAAATAATCACTATAACTTTTTAATTTTTGAAAAAATAAAAATGTTATAGTGATTATGTAGAGTTAACTTAAAATTATTTTGTTGATTGTATTTTTAAGAAAATTACCTACGCAAAACCAAAGATTCTTTCATTTTTAGACAATTTTTCCAAATCTCCACTCATCTTAAAAAGTGCTCCTTTTGCGAAGTGCACCAATTGAGAAGTGCACCAGTTGCGAAGTGTGCCATATGAGAAGTGCACCAGTTGCTAAGTTCACCATTTGAGCATGGTGTACAAGTTGAGATGTGCACCAAATGCGTCAAACCCAATATGACTGATAAGATTAAGTTGGAATTAAGTTAATCTTATTTTTCATTTATAAATAGAAATAACAGAACAATAAAATTAGGTTATCTAATCTTAATCACACATTTATCTGTAACAACGTCAATCATTGCAATAGGGATGATACCTGAGAAAATAATAAAAAACTATTTAATCCGTTAGATAACAAAAAAAATATTAAACAAGTATTTTTTGCTTTATCATATTGGGCGCTCGTCATGCTACATTTTAAATCAATGTATAGCCGTGATCTTGATAAAGTAAAAAAGGAAAAATACGTGTCCAATATTTTTTAATAAAATACAAAACGGACAAAAAGAAATTATCAACATCCCTATTCAAACCCTATGTCAATGACATAAAAGTCACATGAAACGCATGATTTGCTTGATTGTTTCATTTGATTTGTATATGTCACCGTATAATTATGAACTTCGTTAGTTTAGAATCTATCGGTATTATTTCCGTTAAATTATAAACTGTCGAAAAATTGTGAACTGCAACGAACCATTTACAATTTAACGCATTATTTTTCGCTAGTTTATAATCTTTCCATGGGAAACCGATAAATTGTGAACTGGTATCAAACTTGCTTGCGACGTAACGCACCTTGCGCTAATATTAAATAGCCTGCCTGGCTGCGAGCAACTTGGAAGTAGCGCTCGCCGGCCGCTACCGCGGCACCGCTCGCTTCGCTCGCTCGCTTGGCTCGGGCGTGGTTGGTCACAGTTCTAACCTAACCTAACCCATTTCACCCAGTTCACAATTTTTCGATAGTTTATAATCTAACGGAAATAATTCCGACAGATTATAAACTAACGGTTCTCACAATCTTACGGTGACATATATACAGCACACTAATTAGAAATAAATACTCGTTCATTACATTGCAGATAGAACAGTTACAATAGGTATTAAAACATGGAGTTGTCAATGATTGTTTTATGATATTTACTAGATTCCAGGTCATCGCCCTACATTTATTAATTGTTTTTGTTCTTCTACAGACCTTACCAACTTTTAGCTGCGATATTTGCAGTATTACGGGTAACTGCTTGCCAAGAATATAGTGCAAAATCGGAAATGAGAAAATTACCGGAAGGACTGCAATTGGGTGCGGCAACCGCCTCATTTCAAGTTGAAGGCGGTTGGAATGCAGCAGGTAGGTACCTACCTGTCTAAGTGATAAAGTACATAACGGGTGTAAAATGCTTGTACAAAGTATGATGTTTCAATTTTTCCAGACAAATCACCAAGCATTTGGGACACATTCTGCCAAATCCCAGGAACTATAAAAGACGGTACCGATGGAAACGACACTTGTAAATCCTACGAGTATTATCAGCGAGACATACAAATGCTCAAGTTCCTAGGGGTCGACTTCTACAGGTTTTCCATTTCATGGCCAAGAGTTCTGCCAAGTGGATTCGCAAATAAAATTAGCCAAGATGGTATTGGGTATTACAGTAGGCTGGTTGATGAATTGTTGGCCAATGGTATCGAGCCAGTCGTGACTATCTACCATTGGGATTTGCCACAAAGTTTGCAAGATTTGGGAGGTTGGGCCAACCCTCTTATTGCGGACTGGTTTGAAGACTACGCTCGGGTGTTGTTCGATGCATTGGGCGATCGAGTTAAGCTCTGGATAACCATAAACGAACCGAAACAGTTTGCAATTTATGGTTATGGAATGACATTGTGTGCTCCTAATATCATTTCACCTGGGATCGGTGACTATATGGCTGTGAAGAATCTGCTGTTGGCACATGCGAGGGCCTGGCATCTGTACGATAGAGAATACAGACAAAAGCAAAACGGCAAGTGTTTCTTTTCAATCTAAACAAGATAATAAGAACTAGGCAGGTACGATAATTCCTGTACAGTAACAAATTTGGTATTTCTGCTTTTAGGCACTTGTGGTATAACAATAGCCACAGATTTCCGTGAAGGCGCGAGTGATTCTCCCGCGGACATAGAAGCTGGCAACGTGGCGTTGGACTTCGAAGTCGGTTTCTACAGTCACCCGATATTCTCGTCCACTGGTGGATTCCCTGAGAGGGTAGTCAAACGAGTCGCAGAAAAGAGTGCTGAACAAGGTTTTGCTAGAAGTAGACTGCCAGAATTGACGCAGGATGAAATAGAGTTCATAAAAGGTATTTTTGATGATGTCTTCAGCCTGTTTAAATGTATCTATTAGTGTCTAAACAGACGACTGCATTTGAACTGCACGCCAACTGCAAAGTTGCTGTCTGGATGCAGTTAATATAATTTGCAGTTGACATAACAGCATCGAAACTTCCAATCCAAGGGTGTCCACTTACAATCAGCGTGCAGTTTCAATGCAGTTGGCAGTTTCGATGCAGTTTAGGGCAGCCTTACACGTCAACCACCGACCTACTCCAGCGGTTAAAAACGACTGCTTGAGCAGTTGACAATGATTGCTCGAGCGGTCCGAGTACGGTATTTAATGAATAAATGCTGCCCGAGCTGCCCATGTATGGCTGCCCTTGTGGCAGTTTGTCAAATATAATAATATTAAATAATACACACCAGTGAACTATTTTTTTTAGGTACGAGTGACTTCTACGGCTTCAACCACTATTCTACCAAGTTTTACACGGCAGAGACTTACAAGTCGGGTATGTTCATGGTGCCTTCGTACGAGGACGACATTGGTGCTGTGAGTGACTACGGGGATTATAGTTTGGCGCCCGTTCCCCACTCTACTGTAAGTAATAAACATTACTTAGCACGTCCCTAGACTTAGCATTATCCCATTCCGGTCAATATTTAGTGCAAATATAAATGTGTTTTCTTTCTTCTTTCCTATTTCCTGTCACTGTCGCACAATAGGCATGTGTCCAATTTTTTTTTTGTCCTGCTTGTAGATTATTAAAAAATATTGAACACGTATTTTTTCTTTTTTGACGTAATCAAAATATTACGGCGATACATTGAGTTAAAATGTGGCTTGACGTCACGCCTTGCTAGATTTAATACTGCGTTGTGACGTAGCGAGCCCCCACTACCCAACTTTAATGCGTGTTTTCTAAGTTAGTTTTGATTAATATGATAAAGCAAAAAATACGTGTCTAATATTTTTTTATTATCTGAAAGACGGACTAAATAGATTTTCTTTTTTTTTACCTAGGCAGCTAGCCTATTACTCATTTCTAAGCCAAAGTACCTACGTGCTTAGTAACGTTTATCAATCTCGAGTTCAGATTGCTAAGTCGGTACTTACAAATCCCTTGTCTTATTTATCGAAACAAAGATTCCACGGTGGGGCAGAGTTTTCAATGTCAATGATACTGATAAAATAATATTTTAGGTAAACTATAATACAATCTCAAACCCAACAAAATATAAGATGGTTTTATATTGACCCTCTTTCCGATTGACGAATATGTTGATTAATTGGCCTAATCCATCCAATTCCATATCTTGTCCTTGGGCTCTATTATGATCATTTGCAGGGCATATCAGGTGACGAGACGAGGGCATTTTCATATTATGCGGATGCATTATACAATTAATTACCTACTTTAATTTACACGTTATTGGCTACATGTAGTCAGCTCTTCCACAAAAGCCATTAACAAAGAGATGAATTTGAAGGATTATGATTCTTATGTGGGATAAATAAGAACAAGGCAAAGGCGTATATCGTTCGAGCGACGTCTGGCCAAAGGACGTGGGACGGGTGTTACTGTATTTTTAACACTACCTTCCTTATCTTTCAGAAAATACCCTCCGGCATCAGAAAAGCTCTAAACTGGGTGAAAGATAGCTACAACAATCCTGAGATAATGATCTTTGAGAATGGATACGGCACATTTGGTGGGGTCGATGACCCCGACAGAGTTGACTACTACAAAGCGTATATGGACGCCATATTGGATGCCATTGAAGTGGATGGCTGTCATATCTCTAGGTACACCGCGTGGAGTCTTATGGATAACTTTGAGTGGAATTCTGGGTTAAGGTAATAGAACAGTTACTCTTTAATCTTTTGTAGTAAACTTCATTCAAAGTTTAGTTTTAATATTAGGAAGTCAGAGATAAATACAATAGAATTTATCCACAAATGACCATTGCATAAAGCACCGTTCACAGGCGAAAGCAGCAGTAGCCTGCGAAATTTAAATTTTCTTACGTTTTTTGCAATTTGCAGGTCAGTGTCGTCAGGTTGTAAGTCGCGAATCATATTTTAATTAACATATAACGTGACACTGACCTGCAAATTGCAAAAAACGTAAAAAAAAAATTAACTAGATTGGCATTTGTTATTTCAGTCAGCCAGTCACAGCAGTTAACATATCTACCTACATAAATTCGACAATCTTATCCTTTTTATTTCAAGATTGGCCTTTCAGAACCACTGATTTACAAGTTTACAGCCCTTTCAGCTAATTTACCTCTGAAAACAACGACGAACGAAAATAAAGATCACTGTGATGTAAAATAATTGTAAAAGTGAAAAGACTATTAATGCCATCTACTCATATTGAAAAATTGATTTCAGTGTCAAGTTTGGCCTTTTCGAAGTCGACTACGAAGATGATAAAAGGGCCCGAAAAGCAAGATTATCAGCTCTGTGGTACAGAAATCTGATAGCCAACAGGACTTTAGACCCTGCCGATGAACCAAAGTTTGAAGAAATTGTGTTTTAGTATAATTATGAAATAAAAGGACTTTTAAATTATGAACAATTGGTTTTATTTATACAAAAAAAAAAAACAATTTAGCATTTCAATCACCCGAACACATATAATATTTAATATTATATTTGTTTTGTTGATTGAAATGCTAAATTAAAAATTTCATTGTAAGTAGTTCGAGCATTCGTTTATTATAATTAATACTGTGTGGATTTGACTTATTTTTTTGAAAGCTTTTTTCTAACACAACTAAACTAAACGATTCAATCAATATTATCAAATACGTCCACATAGCGAAATTTCAGTTATATTCATTAAATTTTTTAACAATTCGTGGATAAGTCTTATAACTACACAATTTAATATAAATATAAAAATCAAGTTCTTAAGTACAGACGCCAGCACATCAAGCTACTACAATCTATCAAATTTATTTAATAGATTTTCAACTTTATCGCTGAAGACTAAGGTTCAAAGTTGATTGGGAAAATTTGACAGTTTCGGGTAGCTTGATGTGCTGGCGTCTGTACATAAGTAATTATGCTTATCAATCTATTACTTTGTCATATTTTGGTAAATGCCACGCCATCCAAGAAAGGATTTAAAAATATTTTTCTAAATGTATTTTGTGCCCGTAAAGGCTCTTTCAAACAGGAGGGACACGCGATGCGACACAAAGACACCGCTCGTCGCGCGACAAGCGGTGTCTTTGTGTCGCGTCGCGTGTCGCGCTGGTCTGCACGAGCCTTGACACCGGCCCTTGTGCAGTTTGGGTGTCAAAATTCAGATTAAACTACAAAAAATCTAAAAAAAAAAAAAAAAATTGACATTTTACTTTTTTTGTAGTCACAGCAACTTCTAAAGGCGCGTTCAACATGCATCCGCGTTGACGCTCAGTTGTTTATCATGAACTTGTATGCACTGATTCATATAACTCGATTTTTATAACTATGCGCTTGGAGCTGTCAAAGTTAGGTTGTTAGTATTGAATTCACCCGACCGGTTACCTCCTCAGTGTCCCGACACCTCTTCATATGCTCTACACAACTCGTGTCGCCTCCACAGTTCTGTCATACTATTCGTTAAGTT
Source organism: Agrochola lychnidis (assembly GCA_963680765.1). Taxonomy (NCBI): domain Eukaryota; kingdom Metazoa; phylum Arthropoda; class Insecta; order Lepidoptera; family Noctuidae; genus Agrochola; species Agrochola lychnidis. The sequence continues at coordinate 12,827,028 of OY796869.1, read as the reverse complement.
ATTATTATTATTATTTAAACCACATTCACGGTAATATTTTGACGTTGACAGTCGCACAGTTATAAAAATCGGGTTATACCACAATGAAATTCAATAAACGCATATTTTTCACACCATTGCGGACGCAAGTTGAACGCGTTGGATTGGCCGTACAAAACTTGACAGCTGACAGCTGTGCAAAGGCGCTTTTTAGATTTGAAAAACTAAAGGTAGATTGAGGTACTATGAACTAATGAACCTCAATGGGTACATAATAGATAGGTACTCAACGGGCCCATCTGTAAGGGTTAGGCAGAGGTGTACTTGTATGTAGTACACCCACATTCCGCCTGTCCTGTAAGTCCCATGTAATAGGGTCGAATAAACAAATAAGCAAAACACTCTATCTTTCCATCAATTTAAACCGACTTCAAAAAAGGAGGATGTTTTAATGTTCGCGTGAATGTATTTTTTTTTCTTAAGTATTTTCATCGATATTGAATTTAAAAATTCTGCTTTCTTCATTTCTTTTTCTTTTTTTTTGCTTGCTTAGTTTTTGAGTTAACTTTGATAATAGCGTATTTAATCCACCTAGTGTATCTTGATGATACTTCCTGTCACTGTTGTTTACATAGTAAGTAGTGGTATACGAATTAACTGTGTGGGATTTTTTTGTTTGTGGGAAATTATCAAATTACTTCTCCCGCTCTGGGCGGAGCGGGAGGGCGTGTCAGACTCTTACTGACTAAACTCACCCGTGTTCCTTCGGTTGCCCTGTTGCCGGGGGCTACGATGTCCCTTTCGGCCCTTATTCGCAGCCCCGGCAGGCATTGGCTCTAGCGGACCCCGTCAATTCTGCTGACATCTCTTTGAGGCGCGCGTGGAACACAACGCGCCGTCGACCCGGGCTTGGTCCTTATCGGACGGCGAGCTACCCATTGCTCACCGTCCGCAAGCCCGCGCCTACGGTGGCCGGAAATCTGCCTGTGATTCCCGATGCCCAGAGCGTCTCTTCCTGCGGCGGTTAGAGGCGCGACGGCGCGAAATTTGTCTCTCCCTCACGCGTTCTGCCTCCTCCTTCGCGAGCATTACTGCTTCGCAGAAGATGATGATGGCTTCCCATTTCCTCTCGCTAAAATAAAAAGCTTTTTTTACAAAAAAAAACAATCGGAATCGGTTGTTTTATAATTTTTATTGGTAAATCCTGGGTGAAACTGATAACGTTTTAGTTTTTGTTTATTTCACAATATTTTGACATGCACTTACAAGCGTTATCACTAAATTGACTTCAAGTTCTTAGCTACTTAATACTTTTAAGATGATACAAATATATCTTTGGTTCGTGTCGCAGTCAAAGTCAGAAATCGAGTTTGAATTTTCTCGATTAGGAAAAAATAATAAGTAAGAAGGTCAATGTGTAAATTAGAATGAATTGATAGGTCTTCATTGAGCGAAGTCATTTATTCATTTGTATATTTTTATTATTTATTTTATTTATTATTTTTCATAGGTACAATAATAAGTGTAAGTATTTATAATGATCATTAAGAGTGTGCTATATTATGCCAGAGGGTGTACAAATGTTTTAATTAAGTAATCCAGCTAGCCTAGTTTCATTAATTATATAAAATTGCCTGGATATTAAAAAAAACAATTATAAAGAACACATCATAAAATATATATACATATATATATAGGTAATCATTTTAATTCATGATACACTTACACAATAATCTAACTTTTACATCACAGTAGTTTTAAAGAACAATAATAGTCTTTCTTCTACTGCACACGAGATAGATTCATAGATAGTAGTGAACAAGTGTGTGCGCAAACACAGGTGCACTCCCTCCTCATCACTCATAATGTCAGAATTTGAATGCATCTATACCTAATTGTAGCATTCAATAAGTTAAGAGTCCAATAAGTCTGTTTGAGATAGGATGTTGATGAAAACGCGCAAATATTTTTAATCTATCGGTTTATCTTACCTTAAATGGCCGCTATTTTAAGAGGATAATCATATACCTTCACCTCCTCTATGGTTGAGGATTCCGAGTAAGTAAGTAAGTAAGTAATCATTTTATTTACCAAAAACTTAGCCTAGGTAATATCAGTGCAGTTTAAACTATGGGATGTGTATGGCTATTACAATGATTAAGACCCCTGCCCTTCAAACTAGGAAAATCCGAGTGAAGCTCGCTTCCACCTTCGGCCTGATCATCACTTACCATCAGGTGAGATCCTGTATCTCACCTGATGATAGAAGCCAACCAAATTTTCCACATAGGGGAAACCCCTTATGTGGAAAAATAAATAAAAATAATTATAGTAATAAAACAGTGGTCAAAAGTGATAAGGTAGGCAAGACAATTAACTAACTGGTTAGGTAGTTAATTGATAGTCATAGTTAGTTAGGTAATTGTCACTCTGCCGAATATTCGACATTCGTACTCAACGTGTCATTTGTAATCTGCTAATAAACCTAAATGTGAGAACGTCTGTTATTGCTATTTAAATGGTAAATTATTTTCGTCTCGCCCGGTTATCCAAGAGGGTATTGTGTACCTAATAATTTAATTTCATAGAGTCGTGAGAATTAAAATTACGTTGCTGATAAAATACCAAATCACTATGAGGTAAGTTGTCAATTTACTGTTAAGGCCAACTAGTGTTTCACGCGAATTCATTAATCTGTTGCACACTTACGTTTTTATACATAAGTAGGCGCAAACATAAACTCATTAAAGTTTTACCGTTCACCAAAATCATCGACCACATAATTTTTAGAATTAAAACAAACTTAAGTTCTTAATTAAAATGTAACATCCTCAAAAATAAAAACGAGGGTATTAAATAATTTGAGTTTAAAAATTGAATAAAGTTGAGTTTGAAAACTGGGGTTGTTGTCGGTGATTAAAGGTGTGTTAGAGTGTTTAGTGACTTGACCCAGTAATTTGCAAAAATACTGATAACTAAGTAGAAATCGTTTAATTTAAAACTGCACACTCCTCGGTGTGCAGTTTAAATTAAACGACATCTACTTTCACTCTACTCTCTCGCTCTCTCTTTCACTAAAAAATCTATGCGAACTGTGAACTGTTTGAAATGTGTAGGCCACAAGCATTGGAGGGGCGTGCAGTTTTAAATTAAACGATCGAACGAGAGTCTTCTGATCCCTATTCGCTAAATTTATATTTCCTTAATAAACGTTCACTATCACACATACACACACACACACACAAACACACCCCCACACACTCACCCCCAAACACACACTCACACATACGTACACACACTTAAACCACATATATGAATGTCCAACCTAGATTTATTTTTATTTTTTCTTTATATTGTTACTGTACCTAGAGAATAATTTAACTTCATCACTTGCGTTTGCTAATTTATCTAAATTAATATGTACATTTTTAAGTATTGTGGGGCCTGGTGACCCGTAACACAGGTATTTTATGCCTTTTCGGACACCAGTCTCTCACAAATGTTAACCCAATTTTTAGATTAAGCATTTCCTGTACAAATCTGCATTTGTGATGAGAAAATAAATAAATTAATTAAATTATAAAATTATAAACAATCTCGAACTAGGTAGTTAGTTAATTAGGCATAAGTTAATTAGGTAGTAGTTACATTAAGCGCATATTATAACATGCATCAATATGATTTAGAAGATTATAAGTTATATCTCATTTTTCGTTTCTAAATAGAAATAGCATAACAATAAAAACAGAGGAGTTTGTGAACAGAACATTAGGTTATCTAATCTTAATTAATCACACATTTATCTTATCTGTACCAACGTCAATCACTGTAATTCAAACCTTATGTCTATGACATAAAAGTCACATGACACGCTCATGATTTACAACTGTATACACAGCACACTAATTAGAAATAAACACTCATTACATTGTAGATAGTTACATGGAGTTGTCAATGCTTGTTTTAGGATATTTACTAGATTCCAAGTCATCGGCCTACATTTATTAACTATTTTTGTTCTTCTACAGATCTCTGTACCAAATTTTAACTGCAATATTTGCAGCATTACGGGTAACTGCTTGCCAAGAATATAGTGCAAAACCGGAAATAAGAAAATTACCGGAAGAACTGAAATTGGGTACGGCAACCGCCGCATTTCAAGTTGAAGGCGGTTGGAATGCAGCAGGTAGATACTGTAAACGCCCGAAGGACGTTGTGGACTGGACTGACCCGATTCGTAAATTTCTTCCATGTGTTAATTTTCGAACCCTTGAATCAAGTCGTCTTCATCATTCGCAAGACTGCGTTCTAGGCAGTTGCACTCGTCATCATCGTCATCTCTGCCCTCTTGACAGTTTTGCTTAACTTCCAGTGGGTCATTCTGTCTTCCACTAGAAAATAAATCGGTATGATTATCCACATTCACAACCGCTACCTTTCTTGTCTGCCTTCATCAGGCATTATTTGTGCAATTTATGTTTCTTTGTGGCATTTGCATGGGAAATCTGCCCTCAGCTTGTCACATAACGACTCAAAAGATATACCCTCGTGGTATACGGAATTATGAAAGTACATTGCGGGACCTTTAAGAAATGCGCGTAATATGGGCGCCCAATCACAATCTTGCCGTTAATTACTGGCGGCCACAAGCTTGAACGCTGTTATAAATCTCTCTAGACATAATTATGTTGGTTATGCAGGAGAAAAACTGCATTTGAAGAGCCATCTTGCTCTTTTTACAAAAAATAATAATAAAAACCACTCAGCTTTAGATCCGGCGTGGATCACGTATTCTCTTCAGCTCTTCCAGTATCTTCGCACTAAACCTGGATTTTAGGCACCTCCACTTTATGTAAACGCCCGAAGGACGTTGGGGACATAAACTATAGTAATATGCAGTACTCGTATGTAAATCGTATATTATTTCAAACACAATATTTATATTTTATAAAGATATCTGTACTACTCCAAGGTTAACCCCCTTCTCCTTTTTCATCCAACTCCAACATCTTTGAAATCTATTTAAATATTAGACTGTCATGCTAATTCGAATGCCAGGCTGTTTTCTTACCAGCCTGCATTACTTAAGGTTGCATATTGCATAAAACCTTACAGTACCTACCTATGTAAGTAGGTAATAAGTTACATAAAGAGTGTAAAATGCCTGTTATTCCTGCCCAAAAAGTTTTATGTTTTCATATTTTCCAGACAAATCACCAAGCATTTGGGATACATTCTGCCAAATACCAGGAACTATAAAAGACGGTACAGATGGAAACGACACTTGTAAATCCTACGAGTATTATCAGCGAGACATACAAATGCTCAAGTTCCTAGGGGTCGACTTCTACAGGTTTTCCATTTCATGGCCAAGAGTTCTGCCAAGTGGATTCGCAAATAAAATTAGCCAAGATGGTATTGGGTATTACAGTAGGCTGGTTGATGAATTGTTGGCCAAAGGTATCGAGCCAGTCGTGACTATCTACCATTGGGATTTGCCACAAAGTTTGCAAGATTTGGGAGGTTGGGCCAACCCTCTTATTGCGGACTGGTTTGAAGACTACGCTCGGGTGATGTTCGACGCGTTGGGTGATCGAGTTAAGCTTTGGATAACGATAAACGAACGGAAACAGTTTGTAATTTATGGTTATGGAATGGCATTGTGTGCTCCTAATATAATTTCACCTGGAATCGGTGACTATATGGCTGTGAAGAACATGCTGTTGGCACATGCGAGGGCCTGGCATCTGTACGATAGAGAATACAGACAAAAGCTAAACGGCAAGTGTTTCTTTTCAATCTGAACAAGATAATAAAAAGTAGGCAGGTACGATAATTCCTGTACAGTAAAAAATATGGTATTTACGATTTCAGGCACTTGTGGTATAACAATAGCCACAGATTTCCGTGAAGGCGCGAGTGATTCTCCCGCGGACGTAGAAGCTGGCAACGTGGCGTTGGACTTCGAAATCGGTTTCTACAGTCACCCGATATTCTCGTCCACTGGTGGATTCCCCGAGAGGGTAGTCAAACGAGTCGCAGAAAAGAGTGCTGAACAGGGCTTCTCCAGAAGTAGACTGCCAGAATTGAAGCAGGATGAAATAGAGTTCATAAAAGGTATTTTTGATGATGTCTTCAGCCTGATAAGTATCTAAACAGACAACTTTGAACTGCATGCCAGCTAGGTCAGTCCTCATAGTACATCAGCTCTATGTGCTCAAATCCATCCTGAGGAAACAACAATTGTTCCCTTATCCGAACCAAAAAAACGTAGCAAATCCTCCATATATACCCTGCCGGACCTCATTTGCCAAACACCAGTTTAATAGCCTAAGTAGCAAATTTTACAATCACGCAAACAAAAAGCTTAACATAGTTAAAATGTGTCGGCAGGAAATGAAAAAGAAAGTAGCAGACTGGCTCCAAAAGATGGATTATCAGGAGACTGAAAGTTTACTCACATTCATATCATGATCCAAAATTATTACATACTGTGATCCATACTTATGTTTGCCCCTTCTTACACACATTCAAAGGTGCAAACATAACCAGACACTCATACACACCCTCACCCTCTCTGTCTCTCTCACTCACAACAACATACATACCCCCACACATACACGCATAGACATACACATAACTCTGTTGTATTTTGACTGTGTTTTTGTAGTTAATAAGTTTTACCTATGTTTTAACCGTCTACTGATACTGATAAAGACTAGAATATGTTTTTATCACATGACACTTGACTGTAGCGACACTTCTCCACAATGTTGTAAGACCAATAATAGAGCCCATGGCTGAATGCTGGCCCCCATAATACAGGTCCAGGCCTAGTTTGGGGGTTAGGATCAGATTCTTGGGCAAGCCACAATTGCGGCGATAAGTCCCCTCTTTGAGGAGTGGCTAGAGAGGTGCTACGGCGTCCTCACCTTCCGCCTAACGCAGGTCCTCACCGGACACGGTTGTTTCGGGAGGTTCCTGTTCAGGATAAGGCGGGAGGAAATGCCCGGGTGTCACCACTGTGTGGATCGCCCGGAGGACACGGTGAAGCATACGGTGGAGGTCTGCCCGGCTTGGGCGGAGCATCGCCGTGTCCTCGTGGAGGCGATCGGTGGCGAGGATCTCTCGCGTCCGGCCCTAGTCCAGGCCATGGTACGGAGCGAGAAGGCATAGGAGGCCGTCACCTCCTTCTGCGAATCAGTAATGCTCGCGAAGGAGGAGGTGGAACGCGTGAGGGAAAGGCAAAGTTTGCGCCCTCACGCCTCTAATCGCCGCAAGAGACGCCCTAGGCGTCGATTCCTGGCCACCGTAGACGCGGGCTTACGGACGATGAGCAATGGGTAGCTTGCCGTCCGATAAGGACCAGGTCCGGGTCGACGGCGCGTTGTGTTCCACGCGCGCCTCAAATAGATGTCAGCAGAACTGACGGAGTCCGCTAGGGCCGATGCCTGCCGGGGTTGCGAAGAAGTCCGAAAGGGATATAGTAGGTAGTTGAAAACGACAGCTTGAACAATTCACAGTCTCGACTGCTCGAGGGGTCCGAGTTCGGTATTCAATGACTAAATGCTGCTCGAGCTGCCCGTGTATGACCGCCCTTGTGGCAGTTTAAATGCAGTCCGTTAATTTACACACTAAACAATTTTTTTTAGGTACGAGTGACTTCTTCGGCTTCAACCACTATTCTACCAAGTTTTACACGGCAGAGACTTACAAGTCGGGTATGTTCATGGTGCCTTCGTACGATGACGACATTGGAGCTGTGAGTGACTACGGGGATTATAGATTGGCGCCCACTCCTCACAGTACTGTAAGTTTTCATAGGCCGAGATTAATCAGCATGTACCTTGGTTTAGTATTATTGCGGTCAATATCTAGTGCAAATATAAATGTGTTTAGTCAAAACAATACTCGAATTTCCTGCTTGGAAATCCAAGTATTATTTTGCCTGCTTGAAAATGCTGTACTGGTCAAATACATGCGAGCAGGCAGCCGGCAATGTTAGCATGAAAATCCATATTATCCATCGTGTTTAGAGGCCGATTAAATTACCTACTATGAAAACCCATAATTGCCGTGTAATCAAAAAATGGAACGAACTTTTTACTTCAGCACATGGATGACCCAGATCTTTGTTAATCGAAATTTAAATAAAATTCTTAATAACTAGGTTAACTATGTTATTAAGGAATTTATTTAAACTTCGATTTGGCTTGCAAATAGAGCTGTATAAATAAGAAACAAATTAATATATTGACGAATGGCTCGTGAAAAATTATCGTTGTTTGTCATTGATTCTGGAATTATAATTAATTTACTTAGTTTGAATTTTCGCGCATTATTTGAGATATACTATACAAGCTTTGGTCGCAACCAGGCATTGGTGGAATCACGTATGTGTGCCTCAGCTTCACCTCAGGAAACATTTTCACGTTCGTCTATCAATGCCCCTTTTGCAGGCCGCGACAGTAACGTACTATTTCTTTCTGTCACTGTCGCACAATTACTGTCAAACTACAAGTGCAAGATAAAGATTGGATAATATTTAAGCCAAAGCACGTGCTTGGTAACGTTTATCAATCTCGAGTTTAGATTGCTAGTCGGTACTTACCTATCTCTCGTCTTATTTATTGAAACAAAGATATTGTATTGTTGGTATCTACCTAAGTTTTAGGGTTTTCAATTCCAAGGTGGGGCAGAATTTTTAGTATCAATGACATTGATAAAATGATGACAAATTGTAACGTACAAATATGTATCTAAATGCAACAAATACAGGCAGGATTATTAATATTGACAAACTCATCCTCTTTTCGATTGGCGGAGAAGTAAATTAAATTGATCTTATTCATCCATTTCCATATCTTGTCATTGGACTCTACTATAATCATTTGCAGGGCAGTTGATGTGCGTCCGGCCTTGGTCCAGGCCATGGTACGGAGCGAGAGGAAATGGCAGGCCGTCACCTCCTTCTGCGAAGCGGTAATGCTCGCGAAGGAGGCAGAACGCGTGAGGGAGAGGCAAATTTCGCGCCCTCATGCCCCTAGCTTCCGCAAGAGACGCCCTGGGCGTTGGGAATCCCAAGCCAACTCCCGGCCACCGTAGGCGCGGGCTTGCGGACGGTGAGCAATGGGTAGCTCGCCGTCCGATAAGGACCAGGCCCGGGTCGACGGCGCCTCAAAGAGAAGTCAGCACAACTGACGGGTCGAGAAGTTATTTGATAATTTCATACCCTAAAAAAAGAGCAATTGATGTATAGTCGACCTCGTAATTGCTTTACCACTTTAGACAACAATTCCCAGTAAATTGAAACTTCACGTAAGGTTTAAAGTTGAAACGTATCTAACTGTCACATACACCTTTTCATATTATGACTTGCAAGTGCCATTCAACCTTAGGGTGATAAAGCAATTACGAATTCGATTATACGGATCAAGTGATGAGGGCGTTTCCATATTATGAAAATACATTTTTCCATTTTGATTCTTAGCTCGAATAAAAACTAGATTTTGTTATTTTTTTTAATTCTACCTACCTTTCAGAAAATACCCTCCGTCATCAGAAAAGCTCTAAACTGGGTGAAAAATAGCTACAACAATCCTGAGACAATGATCTTTGAGAATGGATACGGCACATTTGGTGGGGTCGATGACCCCGACAGAGTTGATTACTACAAAGCGTATATGGACGCCATATTGGATGCCATTGAAGTGGACGGCTGTCATATCTCTAGGTACACCGCGTGGAGTCTTATGGATAACTTTGAGTGGAATTCCGGGTTGAGGTAATAGTTGTTCTTTACAATAGGTTTAGTAAACTGCGTTCAAAATTTATGTGATTCCGGAAAAGTAGCTTAAAAAGCCTACACTTATAATCTAGTATCCGCTGCACCTTAAATATTTTGTCATAAATAACCCTTGCCATAAACCCCTTCCCATAACACTTAACACCCTAATCAAACAACAGAAAATTGCTGATAGATTGTCTTGTTATTTGAATGACATTTGTTATTTCAGTCGGCCAATCACAACAGTTAACATAAGTTCGACAATCTATCAGCAATTTATTTCATGATTGGCCTTGCAGAACCGGGTATTAGATTAATTTACAAGATTACAGCCCTTTCTGCTGTTTTACCTCTGACAGCAACCAAAGACCTACCTTAGTGCCTTATCACAGGACACGGTGGAGCATACGGTCGAGGTCTGCCCGGCTTGGGACGAGCACCGCCGTGTCCTCGTCGAGGCGATCGGTAGCAACCGGCCCTGGTCCAGGCCATGGTACGGAGAGAGAGGGCATGGGAAGCCGTCACCTCGTTCTGCGTAGCAGTAATGCTCGCAAAGGAGGAGGCGGAACGCGTGAGGGAGAGGCAAACTTCGCGCCCTTACGCCTCTAGCCGCCGGCGCCGCAGGAGACGCCCTGGGCGTCGGGAATCCCAGGCCGATTCCCTGCCACTCGGGCAGCGCGGGTTTGCGGACGGTGAGCAATGGGTAACTCGCCGTCTGATAAGGACCTTGCCCGGATCGACGGCGCGTTGTGTTCCACGCGCGCCTCAAAGAGATGTCAGCACAACTGAAGGGGTCCGCTAGGGCCGATGCCTGCCGGGGTCGCGGGAAAGTCCGAAAGGGATACCGTGGCCCCTGGCAACATACAGGCAACTGAAGGAACACGGGTGGGTTTTAGTCAGTAAGAGTCTGACACGTCCTCCCGCCCCGCTTAGAGCGGGAGAAGTTATTTGATAATTTACCACCCAAAAAAAAAAGGAAAAAAGGGCCTTATCATACTGGCGATTTGCGAGCGAGTTATCAGCGAGGCGATTGTTCAACGCGCTCGCTGCGTGTGAGCAGCGAGCACGCCACGTGTGCGCAACGTGTTCACCGCGTTTGCGTAACGAGAGCGATTGACGTGAGTGTACAAGAGAGAACGAGACAAGCAGGTGTACAATATTGTGAAAACGCGGCGTATACGTCGCGTAGTCGCGGTTAGCTCGCTTCGCACCCGCGGAGAACACGTTCACAAATCGCCTCGCTTGAAACACGCTGTGAAATCGTCAGTATGATACCGCTTTTAACGCAACGAAAATAAAGATCGCTGTGATGTAAAATAACTGTGAAAGGACTATTAATACCATCTACTCATATTGAAAAATTGATTTCAGCATCAAGTTTGGCCTTTTCGAAGTCGACTACGAAGATGATAAAAGGGCCCGAAAAGCAAGATTGTCGGCTCTATGGTACAGGAATCTGATAGCCAACAGGACTTTAGACCCTGCCGACGAACCAAAGTTTGAAGAAATTGTGTTTTAGTAGTAGTAATAAAAGGACTTTAATTATTATGAAAAATATGTTTTATTTTTACAAAATATTATGTGTTCGGTTGATTGAAATACTAAATTGAAGATTTCATTGTAGTTCAAGCATTGTATTATTTTAATTAATACAGTGGGGATTTGACTAATTTATTTGAAAGCTATTGCTATTTTCTAACTAAACGAAATCTTCAATTTAAATCTTCAATCAATAGTATCAAATAATTATGTCCACTTAACGATATTTCAGTCATATTCATTCCATTTTTTAACAATTCGTGGATTAAGTCTTAAAACTACACAATAAAAAAAATAAGTTATAAAAATATAATAAGTTATTATATAAGTAGGTAAATATTCTACTTTAAACAATGCTCAACAATTTATCACTTAATCATATTTTTATAAATGCCACGCCATCCAAGAAAGGGTTCAAAATTATTTTTCTTAATATATTTGTGCCCGAAAAAACGCCGTTGCGCAGTTTGGTTATCAATGTTCAGATTATAATAATATAACTACAACAAATCTAAAAAAAATACCTTTTGACATTCTTTTTTATTAGTCACAGTATTCACAGTAACTTATAAAGGCGCATTCAACATGCATCCGTGTTGACGCTCAGTTATTTGTCATGCTGATCTCTGCAATCACAACGAAATTCAATGAACGCATATTTTCACGTCTTATCGGACGCAAGTTGAATGCGTTGGATTGGCCGTACCTTTGCAAAACTTGACAGCTGACAGCTGTCAAAAGGAACTTTTCAGATTTGAAAAACTAAAAGTAGTAGGTATTCAACAGGCCCGTCTGTTCCGGCCTTACATTCCTTGCCGTCAAGTAAAGTTGATGGCAGGTACATCCATATCATTGAGCTTTTTATACACGTCCAACATTGAGGGTCGCTGGTGCCTTACAAATTTGGTGCAATGCAGGCCTATGGTGACGAATGCACGACACATTGCTGGGTTCGAGTGGACTGTGCCGCGCAGTATCGGGTCTTCCAATGTCGCTGTAATAGATGAATGTTACATTAAAATAACGGTTAAGTCTCAGTACTGGCGAGCGGAATAGTAATATTGAGAATAATATTAATAAATGAGGAACGAATATCGAGGGAGTGACTTCAGGCATTAAAAATATATCGTTTTTTTTTTTATACAGCGTGGCGCTTTAATGGTGACATTAATTTAACACACGTATACGGATTAGCGTTTTCTTTTTATGAAAATATTTTAATTTAATTAAAAGTTAATATTTATTGATTTATTTTCAATTTTCTGAAATAGCATCTTGGAGCAACCTGTACTAAAAACTGTAACGCAGAGGTCATTTACCGGGATCACGGATCGTAACAACGGATCAATGAAAATTAAACGAATAACGTGCAAAGAGAAGGCGAATTGAAGGAAAGGGAGAGCCCTATGTCGACGAGCGTTTGAATTTTTTTATTTTTCAATTAACGTATTATATTTTCTAATTACATTTTTATGATTACTGGCCACTAGCCCTACCCGTGTGTTAAATTAATGTCGTCATTGTAGCGGCACGTATTAATCGTTTTGACAAATAACTTCAAATCACTGTTCGTTTTATAAGTTAAGAGACCGTTATAGTATTACGTAAGCACTATAGGGGGGCGGGGGGGTCTATGCTTTGCTTATTTTTGATGAGATGGGGGGTGGGGGGTCTAGATGGTGATTACGTCAGCACTAATTATTTACTTATTTACACATATGGCAACCCACACATTGTCTATGCTTGAAAACGAAACGCATATTCGGGGATTCCCACAAATAATGAATACATTTAGATACTCGCTTAGAACCGAGTAGGGGAATTACCGCGTGCTAGTATTCACTTGTCTAAATTTAGAGTTGTTAGAATTATAACTGCTGCTCATGAATCAATAAAAAAAACAGAATACCTACATTAAAAGAAAAATGCATATACCAATGTTTACGTAAGCATGGGGGGGGGTAAAAGCTTTGCTTACTTTTGCTGACAAGGGGAGGGGGGCAAATAATTGTAATAAATCTGCATACGTAATACTTAACGGCCCCTAACGTCTAATCATCATTGATGAATTGTTAATTATTACGAATTGCAATGAAGGATGAGGAAGTGTGTAGCCTCAAAAAAATCAAAGAAACTTGTACCTATTGCATATATCTATAAAGCGTACTAAGACTTAACTTTGCTAAGTCAGCGTTCCATATGAATATGAACCTTATTCCTGCAATAATAATTTTCATATTCGTATGAAACAACCACAGCAAAATCACAGTCACTTATAGGAATATGAACATTATTACTTTAAATATAAGGTTCATATTCGTATGAAATGCTTACTTAGTAAGTCAACTCACCCATATCAATTCCCTGATTAAACAGCTGATGTATATACATGCTGAGCAGTTGTTCTGGCCTAGACTTGTCGCTGGCCGGCAGAGCTGTTGCCACCTCAACCATGACCACGCCGTAGCTGAACACATCAACAGCTGGAGACAGCGAGCGTGCCCGTAGGTACTCGTCAGGTAAGTACGGTTTTGTGCCGAACACCCTGTGAACAGATTTTGAATTAATAACAACCAAAAAGTAACGATGTGAAGGGTGGGCGTTTTTGGGGGACTGTCTTATGTAATTTTGACGTTCGAAAAGTGCTGATTCTCAGCCTAGTTTGAATAAATGGCTTTTGAATTTTGACATGTTCGGTGAGCCACAAACTAAGGCTCGCTTGTATCTTGTGGCTCCGGAGTTTGAATTTTACAAAAAAAAATATGGTTAAGATTAAGATTTAAGAATTATCTAAGACTAGCTGCGCCCTGCGGTTTCACCCGCACAAGTCTCGATCCCAAGGGAATATCGGAATAAAAAATTATCTTATGTCCTAACCCAGATTATGGTCTACCCAGGTGCCAAATTTAATCCAAATCCGTTCAGCCGTTTGAGCGTGAAAGCATAACAAACAAACAAACTTATTTAGAATATCAGTTAGGATTCTGATTTCAAATATAATTCAAACTGTCTTTACAGTTTTACTGCCTTAAAGATAATTTACATGTATTACCACATATTCAACTATTTACTTTAGCGTTAAGAGTCAATTAAAAATCAACTCTCCTAGACTACGAGGAGAGTTGATTTCTAATTGACCGTTTATAATAAAAAAGGTCCTTAATAAATTGCTTTTGCAATGGGATTCGAACATTATCATGTATGACATTGAGTTTTTTGTCAAAAAACTGCTTAAAAAAAAAATTGAATTTTAGTCCCATTATCAATACTTTCGAAAGGGTTTGACAGAGGTGTAGCAATGGCAACCCCATAAGTCTCATTACAAAACGAGTTTTAACTTGAGTCCTAGCTTAAACTTATTTTGAACCTTATTCCAACTGCGATAAAGTTCTTCAGAGTGTTTATTCTAAAAGTGGGCAACGTCACAAACATGTAAAATATTTCGCTGTTTTGATTAATTTGGCAATATTACTGTATGGAAATATGAAATGTGGCTAACTAGCGAACTAGAATATCTATACATATAATAAAATCGTAGCGAAGTCAAAACTGTACATTGAATATTTTTGAAAAAAAGTAATTGCTACGAGGTCTAGGATCGATTCTAATGACGAAAATATTTTTTTTAGAATTTTTGTCTGTTTGTCTGTTTGTCTGTATGTATGTTCCAGCATGACGCAAATTCTACCGGACAGATTCTGTTAAAATTTTGCATAGATATTCCCTGTGTGTCTGGTCAAACTATAGGGTATAAACTATCACGCTATTTACTATGGGGGACGAGCAATATTACATTATGTTGTATTTTTATGTTCTAGCATGACGCAAATTCTACCGGATAGATTCTGTTAAAATTTTGCATAGGTGTTCCCTATAAGTCTGGTCAAACTATAGGGTATAAACTATCACGCTATTTACTATGGGGGACGAGCAATATTATATTATGTTCGTATTTTTGGGAAAAAACGCGCCAAAACTTTAGGATATTGTAGATGGTTATCGATTTAACTTTTAAATGATTATCATCACGCTATACCTTTATGGAACTAAGCAGTCAATCAAAAAATATATAGGAACGGCTATTTTAGACAAGTTTCAACAAAGCAATTAGCTCAGCGGTTGGGCGGTTGCTTTGCAAACGTGGGGTTGTAAGTTCGATTCCCACCTACGGTTTTTTTTTCTTTTTTTTCACATTTTGTTATACGATTATTATTTATTTTGATAATCTACCTATAATCTATAGATATAATAAAATCGTAACGAAGTTAATTTTTTTTAAAGAAAGTTATTGCTAAGAGGTCTGGGATCGATTCTTATGCGGAAAATAAAGTTTTTAGAATGTTTGTCTGTACCAACCGTAAGGCATAAACTATCACGCTATTTGCTATGGGGGATGAGCAATATTACATCAAGTTCGTATTTTTCTCTGCAAATTGTAAAAGGACGCGCAAAAGGTTGGGATATTGTAGATAGGTAGTTACCGATTTAACTTTTTAAATGATTATCATCACGCTACCTTTTATATAGGAACGGCTATTTTAGCTAACTTTCAACAAAGCGAATAAGTAAGCGATTGGACGAATGATTTGAAGTCCTGAGGGCCTACCACCAGCTCAAAAGCAGTATTATTTTAATATTACTTTAGTTTACTTCAGTGTGGGAAAGAGATGAAGCTCTACAGGATGTATAGCTCCATCTCTTTCTCCCACTGAAGTAACATTAAAAAAATACTGCTTTATGAGCTGGTGGTAGGCCGCCCGGGGTAGTAAGTTCGATTTACATCTGTTTTTTTAAACTCTTTTTGTAAAACGATTTTTTTTTGGATTGTGTATGTAATAGTTCATAGAATGTATTAATTCACAAAAAATGGAAAACTTCGTAAGCTATGGGAAACTACTAAGTTACAAGTACTTTACAGTCACAAAACATTCAAGGTTGTATTCTGATCATTTTAGAGCAAAAGACTGTAGGAATAAAATGTTTTTTTACAGATTTTGACAGCAGATTTGTCCTAGCGATTTTATAATATGTATGTGGATCTTCTGGAATCGCTGCCACACTGCTTCCTGGTGGCAAAACAGCGCACGTCATGTTTAAGATTCCCATCGATTTAGAGAGCAACGAAACACCTGTTTGTGGGGTGTCACGCAACAGTAACAAGGGATGTGTGCTTAGGGGATTGCGCTTCGTCGTATGGGATGAATGCGTTATGGCAAAAAGGAAAGCAGTGGAAACTGTAAACAGAACCCTGCAGGACATCCGCAGAAACCAAGATATGATGGGTGGTGTCACAGTTTTGACAAAAAAAGTGAAAACTTCGTTGAAAAGGTCGACTCTATGGTCGAGAGTTCATAAACTGCGCTTGACCATCATCATACGAGCTCGGCTTGGCGGTAATTCAAATGCTCAAGAATTCTCCGATGTTCTTCTAAAAGTTGGTGAAAGCACTCTACCAGAGACTCTTGGTAGAGTAGATCCCACTTTAGAAGATCTTATTCGTCTGATATACGGGGATATCAGTCAAATACCGTACCAAGAGAATTCTTAGGTGTGTTTCCGTTTTAACTCCGAAGATGATCAAGCTACAGCGATCAACCACAGTATTCTCTCACAAATTGAAGGGAGTGAAGTGATATACACCTCCATTAATAGTGATGTGGAGGAAGATGATGCCAAATATCACCCCGTAGAATTTCTCAATTTACAAATAGAAAGAAAAGAAAGAAAGATAGAAAAAACATTTATTTGGACACAGTTCGCGAAACACAAAACACAAATTACAGTGGAAATAAAAAATAGTGTTTTTAAAACAATAGTGTGTGCCTCACGGCCGCGCCAAAAAGGTTCATTTCAGCATTAAATGGCAAGTGGACTTCCGGTTGTATATCTGTGTAACGGAAACCAGCTCAAAGTCATGTCTTTGCAGAGAAACGTCATCGAGGTGGAAATTCTAACAGGTTGTGGCGATGGTGAGACAGTGTTTATAGCGCGTATAAAGTACAAATTCCCCACCATTACCAGTTAAAGCGCGTGCAGTTCTCTGGGAGTGTATGCTTTGCGATCAACAAGTCACAGGGGCCGACACTAAAGGCTGAAGGCTGCAGGTGTCGACCTCAGGATAAGCTGCTTCTCACACGGACAACTGTTACGTCGCTTGCTCCCGAGTCACCATTCCTGACTCTCTGTATATTTTGGCTGCTGAGAATAAAACTACAAACGTAGTATACAGGGAAGTTTTATAAAAATGTGGCTGTTATTGTAGTATATTGTGATGTCTTACGATTTCCATGCGAACGAAGTCGCGGGCAGAAGCTAGTTAATAATAAAATGCAATAATGAATATCGTCGTTGTATTTTCGAAGAAACGCATATATGTACACTGTAAGGACTATTCTTGCTTGCAGCGCTCGGCCGCTATAGTATTGCTTTCCTACGAAAAAAAAAACAATGGCACTCCGGGAGTGCCGACAGAAGTGAAAACAAACAATTTAAAAAAATACTACCAAAACCTTTAAAGTAAAAATACTTGCATAGAACATTGATCCGTAACGTAATAAGAGCACAATGGCGTTTACAAAAATGAGGTGTCGGTATCGGTGTCGCGAGTTCAATTGTTTTTTCCCATTTCAAAAATGCCCAACGCGCCTAAAGAAGGTTTCTCTTCAAAAAGAGTCGTGTGCACGGGATTTTGTTTTCAAATTTGTTAGATATGCGTTACCTCGATGGTACACACGGCTACACATCAAACTATACATTTCCAGTATAAGCTGACCTCGCATTGTACGGAAATCCTATGCAATGTGAGATTAGCATAAACTGGAAATGTAAAGCTTGATGTGTAGCCGTGTGTACTTAAATTAAGTTTAAATAAATAAATATAATGGCTAATTACTTTGAAACCTTGACGTGCGTCCGGTCGTCACCGTAGGGTCCTTTGCGAGCCAGTCCGAAGTCCCCGATCTTGGGCATGAGGCACGTGTCCAGTAGAATGTTGGCCGGCTTAATGTCACCGTGGATGAGGGGCGTGCCCTCCATTGTGTGGAGGAATTGGAGGCCTCTGGAAAGCGGTTGGTAATAGATTAACACTTTGTGATTTTGAGGCACGAGTTTTATAGTCAGATAGAGAAATCGCTGTCCCCGGCGAATAAAACCGTAATCGTAAAAACTAAATTTTACAGGAAAAATAAAAAACAGTTTTTTTGTGAATATCTTATTTACTAATATACATAGCGGAATTGTTCAAATACCAAAAGGAAATTGATTTTTTACATTCATTACAAAACACCTTAAAATTAACTTCTGAAATAACCGTAGGAAATTAATTAAAAAAATTGACAGAGGTCGGATAGTAATCGCACCTCTAAATATCGAATATGCAATAAAGTTAAAACTTTCGTAATAGCACATTACCATTGTATTAGCCGGGGACAGCGAAATCATCTATTTAGTGCACACAAAATAAATAGCACTACAAAACACAATTAAATGACAAGTAAGAATATCAATATAAAGAAAATACAAGGCCACCACACCACTGCACTGTCAATTGCAACAATTTGTAATGTTTTAGTACCAGGATTATTCGGATACTTATTCTATTCCTCCTAAATGCGATCCAAATACAACGTGTAACGTTAAATGCGCAAAACCTCAGATTTTTAATTCAATTGACCTATTTCAGAGAGAAAAAAAAATCAATAAAAAAAAAAAGTGCTGTTTTAGTTCGTAAGATTCGTATTTGCATTGAAATAAAAGCTATTATTATCCCGCGTATGAGAAAATTTCAATTGGTCGACAACAATTTGTGTTTGTTTACCTATTTTGGCGGGTTTGCGCATGTGATGGCTTGACCTATTAATAAATAGATACGGCAACGTTTTTATGAAGATTTTTTGAAAAATATGATTTATATTAAAAAGTGGTTCAATTGATTCTGCTCGTTATTCTGATCAAACTATTTTCAGGTTTTGCGCATTTAACGTTACACGTTGTATATCGGGATATAATTAATAATTTGGATAGCAATTTTCATTAGGGTAAATATATAAAACCGAATTATTCATAACTATGTTTCTGGTTTTGTTTTCCATCAGGTTAAGCTACGCTTGCCGGAGTTGGTCTGTGGATGGGTGTACATCTTAACATACCGAGACTCCTCCGTGCCTCAGAAAGCACGTTAAGCCGTTTGTCCCGGCTGTCATTAGTGGATCTTTGACAGTTGTTACGGGTCGTCAGAAGCCCGAAAGTCTGACAACCAGTCTTACCAAGGGGTATGGTATTACCCAGTTACTGGGTTGTGGAGGTCAGATAAGCAGTCGCTCCATATAAAATACGGTATTCAGCTGCATCCGGTTAAAAGAAAAATAAAGAAAAACATTCATTTGGACACACTTTGTGAAACACAAAACACAATTGTTTTAATAACAACAATAGTGTGTGCCTCAAGGCTGCGCCAAAAAGGTTTATTTCAGCATTAATGTCAGACAGACTGATGACAGTTAGACTGGAAGACGACCCCAACATAGTTGGGAAAAGGCTAGGCAGATTGATAGTAGCGGTTTTGTGAGTAAACCAATAAAGAACAGGCAAAATAATAAAACAATAGGTATCCGAATTATCCGGACATCAGGCTCATCATACAATCAACCACACGTTCATGATAAAAATTTGACATTGACAACGCCTTTATTTCGTAGTAGTAAGGGCGCTTTTCATCAGGTGGGCTATCAGCTTGTTTGTCATACAAGAACAAAAAATAATGATTTACCTAGCAATTCCATGTACTATGTTGTATCGCTGCGACCACGACAGCGGCGGGTGATGAGTCTTCCCTCGTAGCCGCTGTTCTAAGGACCCACCGGCCATCAGTTGATAAACTAGACAAGCTTCAGGACCTAGAAAAAGAAATTGTGCTCGAAATTCAAAATTAAATGCAGTTACAGATGTTCTTAATGTCCCTCGGCAAACCTCGTGTTTCGTCAGTCGTCGGATTTCTATCAGTTGCCCTTTGCACGTGGCGCGGTCCGGAAGCTCTCAATCGACTTGGAAGTATATAGAGTTGTTAATACTCTTTTAATGTAATTTATTTAAAAATAGTAGGAAAGCTGCTAAAGTCGCAGGCACGGCAGATAGGAAAATAGTTTTACAGCTCTAATAGTAGTAATAGTATTATACTGCCCTGCTAAGCCCAAAGGCGGTATCTCAACCGGAGTAAGTTTTGAGAAAATTGACTTTTTGTAAATTGTAATGTATGGAAAAATGGAGATATAAAAAACTTCTTAGTGGTTTTTTTAAATGTTTTAAGTTAGATAGCGCTATTTCGCTTATACCATTAGATGGGAAATTGTTAAAGCTATTGAATGGTACAAAAAAACGAAAAGGGCGTATCTCAGAGATACCGCCTTTGGGCTTAGCAGGGCAGTATAGGTCACACGAAAATCAAAATAAAACAACAATAAAGTACTTGAGTTTTGAATTCAAATTATTTTACACGATAAATCTAATAATTGATGGACATGGAAATTAGCATTCGTTTGTATTCGGAAATGCGATGATTCCCGAGGGACATTAAGAAAATAGAAATACTGTACAGCGTTTACACGCGAATGGTTCCACGTTTTTGCTAGATCGTGAATAATACGTTACGGTTGTATTTTCTAAAGGTACGGCCAAAGCAACACGTTCAATATGAATCCATTAAATTTTCGTTGTGATCGCGCCGACCCCAAGACGCGCCGCGCTGGTGTGAACCAGTACTTACAAGTTCATACCATAGTATAAATACGGTGTACACCATTGCGGTGAGATATGAATAAATATTGCTTTCATAATTAAGTGGGATGAGGTACACAGCCTCGGATTTGGGGGGGGGGGGGGGGGCAAGCCGGGCCCCGTGCCCCGGGCGCCAACTACAGGGGGCAACAAATTCAACCGTAGCAGACGAGTGCACCACCCAGCACACCGCAACTTTGCAATAAATGAAACGCGCAGCACATTTATAATCTTTCAATTTTTTTTCTTTTTTACAACAATTTTGGCGCCCCAGTTGAATTGGCGCATTATCGATCGATACAATTTGATTAATATGTTGCTGGCAAAATTTTGATTTTGAGAAAATTTTAATTTAGCTCCTCCCAATAAAAGATTGGCGGGGGGCGGCAGACGACAGTTTTTGCCCCGCCTCAAAAAAAATCTAAATCCGCCGCTGGAGGTACAGGATGTAAAGTTCACTCATCCTCTATAGAAAAGGGGGGAATCCTTCGACCATACGGGTATCGGGGAAGTTATACATATGCTGTTCGCTTGGTAAACTCTAATTGCGCGATGCGGATTTGTGTGACATCAGGTCTTTGATGTGTAGTTCGGATGTGGCGATGTAGATGTCACCACAATAAGAAACTAAGAATGGTCAAAATAGAATGTACCATCAGGGTAACGCATAACTATGC
Source organism: Agrochola lychnidis (assembly GCA_963680765.1). NCBI lineage: Eukaryota > Metazoa > Arthropoda > Insecta > Lepidoptera > Noctuidae > Agrochola > Agrochola lychnidis. The sequence continues at coordinate 12,805,275 of OY796869.1, read as the reverse complement.
AATTTGAAAACAAAATCCTGTGCACACGACCCTTTTTTTTCGTAGGTGAGCGATACTGTCACGGCCGAGCGCTACAAGCAAGAATAGTCCCTAAGGTATACGTTTCTTCGATAGTACCTACTTTAACCGATGAATCGAAAAAAGTTTCAATGATTAGTGAACAAAAGTGCCAAAAGTGATAAAATAATTTAGCATTATAATACATGACGTAGTTATCCTAAGTCTGCCTAGCCTTTTCCCAACTATGTTGGGGTCAGCTTCCAGTCTAACCGGATGCAGCTGAATACCAGTATTTTACATGGAGCGACTGCCTATCTGACCGCCATAACCCAGTAACTGGGTAATACGATATCCCTTAGTAAGACTGGTGTCAGACTTTCGGGCTTCTGACGACTCCTATCGACTGTCATAGATCCACGAATGACAGCCGGGACCAACGGCTTAACGTGCTTTCCGAGGCACGGAGGAGTCTCGGTATGTAAAGATGGTCACCCATCCACGGACCAACCCCGGCAAGCGTAGTTTAACCTGGTGGATCGATCCGTGCGGCTGTTATAACTTAGCCACGAGCTCCTCCGTACGTAGTTATCCTAAGATGCAACTGAAATCATAGTAAATACGTATTTTAAAATAAAGTTACCTCCCAAAGAGTATCCATACAGCGGCAGTATGTTGTCATGCCGGTACTGATTTAAACACATCTCTCTGATAAGTTCCTTGTTTCTGTCGTTGTTGTCTCTGAGACGCTTCACAGCGACCGGCAAGTGTTTCCATTCACCTGTAAAACATTAATATAACATCACGCCTTGTTAGAAGAATTAGTTAGAATAGGGATGAGGACGAAAAAATTTTTCTTGTCCATTAGTTAGATTATAAAAGAATATTAGACACGTATTTTTTTTTTTTACGTTATCTAAAGATTACGGCGATACATTAAGTTAAAATGTGCCATGACGTCACGAGTATGTAGATTTTATACTTACTTGTGACATACAACCCCCACTTTAATGCAAAGTCATTTTTTAAGTGAAAACTTCTTTAGGCGCGTTGGGCATTTTTGAGATGGGAATAAACGATTGAACTCGGAACACCGTTACTTATTTTTGTAAACGCGATTGTGCTCTTTATTTATATTACGTTATGGATCAATGTTCTATGCAAGTATTTTTACTTTAAAGGTTTTGTTTTTTTTTTTTTTTTCTAAACGCGATTGTGCTCTTTATTTAGATAAAGTGACGGACCAATTTTCTATACAAGTATTTTTCTTCCACCAAGGCGATCTTGTTCAAGTTTTCACTTCTGTCGGCACTCCCGGAGTGCCATTGATTGTTATTAATATGATAAAGAAAAAAATACTTGTCAATTTTTTTTTTCTGACGGTCTAAAGAGAATTCCTTTTTTTGAGATCCGGGCTTCATCCCTATTGGCCTCGCATGTCATGATTTCACGAAATAGTCATCCAATAGGGTAATATGAACTTAGAGAGTTGTATTGCTGATTCTAATGATTATAATTCTGTGAAGCCATATTTGTCACGGTCGCGAATCATATTTTAATCAAAATACAACCTGACACTAACGTGCAAATTATAAAAAAACTTATGAAATTTTGAATTTTGCTGGCTACCTTAGCGAGTCTCCCATGTTATAGGGGGCGAGCCTATTGTTAGGCAAAACTCAAACGTCATTTATTCAAACTAAACTGAGAATTGGCACTTTTCGAACGTCAAAATTATATAAGACAGTCCCCCAAAACGCCCACCCTTCACTACTTCCTAATGCTTTAGCTGGGAAGAAGAAGTGGCGCAACAAATTCTCCAGCAGCACAGCTGCCTGTTTAAGTTAGAAAAAAAGGATTATATTTCAAAATAAGTATCACCACGCCTGTATGCCGTCCGGTGTAGGTAGAAGTGTATAGGACACTCACATTTCGTTAGTTTTGTAGGTATGTAATAGAGTCTATTGCCATCAACCGGCTTTCCTGATATTCCTGTTGGAAACCCAATAAAACTTTGTTGAACTTGGGATTCTAACCCAAGGAACCCATGTTCACCAGTAGCGCTTGCGACCACTAGACCAACGACGAACACAAATAATTAGAATTACCACATTTCATCAGTATAACCGACCGGTAGTCAGTACTTCCCCGTTAGGGGCGCGGCAGGCGGATTACGGGCTTGGCCCTTAGGCCGTCCGCTGCGTTAAGCGGGTGCACGGAGCGGGCGCGGCGTGCTGTTTTTCTATTATCATCCTTAGAGCAGCGCTGCATGAGGCGGGTCTTCCGTCGCATGCGGCGCGGTAGAAAACAGCACGCCGCGCGGGCACCTGCTCCGTACACCCGCTTAACGCAGCGGACGGCCTTAATATTGACCTACTATAAAAGAATATGGACACCGCCCAGTAAAGAGAAAAAATGCAGAGTTGAGTTGGCAGCCTTGTTGGCTGCCCTAGATCCTTCTATTCCGAAGTCTCGAACCAATAGGTTAGAATTTATGAGACTCTCACCAACTCTCACCATCTCTCACTATATGAAAAAATACACCGTACCTTTGAACACTTGTCCGAATCCCCCTCGCCCTAACAGATTGCTGTCAGCCCAGTAGCCCGTCGCTTCTCTCAGTTCCTCATAACTCATTCTTGGAATAGCCGACACGTTTCTCATAATCTCATCGTCTTCATGCCCTTTTTCTCCTTGAGTTGACGACGACTGGGGATATGGGAAAACAAAAAATGTATGTAGTCACGGAATGAACAGGTTATGCTGCTTTAAGTTTTACTTGCATGAGACTAATTATTTTATCCAACTATATTTGAATTGAGAATCTGAGATAATTATCTGAAACAACAAATTCGATGTCATACAAGACTAAGTTCATATACAATTACAGTATATCTATTTTTTTAATGTCCCTCGGGATTCATCGCATTTCGGAATACAAATGAATGCTAATTTCCATGTCCATCAATTATTAGATTTATCTTGTATAATAATTTGAATGCAGAACTAAGTACTTAATTGTTGTTTTGTTTTGATTTTCGTGTGAACTATAACAGCTGTAAAACAATTTTCTTATCTGTCGTGCCTGCGACTTTAGCAGCTTTCCTACCATTTTTTAAATAAATTACATTAAGTTTAAAGAGTATTAACAAATCTATATACTTCCAAGTCGATTGAGAGCATCCGGTCTGCACCAAGTGCAAAAGACAACTGATAGAAATCCGACGACTGACAAAACACGAGGTTTGCCGAGGGACATAGTCTGTACTCCAAAATCAACGTAGAATACATAACCCTAAAGTAGATAGTTCAGTTAGTGAGTGACGATGGAATGTAAATTATCTGACATTATGTCATTAGTTTAAGTATACGTATTGCCAGCCGATTAACTTATTTTGCACTATTCTAATTATGTTAACAATAATTATAAGTAAATTATACCTACTTCCGAATTGATGACCTACGCAAGCGTAAACATACGCTGTTATGAACGGACGATTTTCCTTGTATTACAAATCCGCGGTTGCACCCGCGTAGGTGTCAGAAATTATCCCACCGGGTTGTGTCATACACGAAATCTTCTTTAAACCAAAGTATGAAGAGCAACTTCTTAAAAAATCAGTCAATTACCAGAAGTAATAGCAGTAAAAAATATTGGTGACTCGACTATAAGTCCAATTTTTTTTTTATGTACGCGCAACTACTCATCAAGCTATGCATATCCAGTATAAGCTGACCTCAATTTCAAATTATTTTATTTCACAAAAACCTACATAAGCACTTATGAAACGTCAGAAGCTAGGTGCACGGTTCCAATTAGTCGTTTCCTATGGGGAAGAGCCAGCAAGAAACTTCACAGTTACTCTTTTAAAAATAAGGCTTTCCCTAATAAAAGGCCGAGATCTATAAACTTTACTTAGCACATACTTAGGCTAAGCATTATTTCTGTCACTGTCGCACAACTGTTAAACTACAGGTGCAAGATAGAGATGGGAGCATGTCTCAGTCAAAGCATTAGCGACGTTTATAGATCTCGGCTATACTGTAAATAGTATAGCTTGACGCATCATCGTGTGTAAGTGAAGATCGCCACTAGTGAATCATAATAATTGTATGTAAAATAATTCATTGTAGAACAATGATATCACAGATCTGTGACCGCAAACGTTGGCTCACCTTACTTATATCCGTGCTCGTTTCATAGTTCGGTGTAGGAGAGTTACCATTCTGATTCCTGCTAGTCGTTGGTATTCCGCCACCCTGTAAAAGAAAGCAATTATTTAGCTTTTTCGAAGTAAAAACTTCTTTAGGCGCGTTGGGCATTTTTAAGATGGGACTAAACCATTGATTTCGCGACACGGTTACGACACCAATAAAAAGACATCAACGCGTTGATTACCGCGGTGTGTGTAGTAAAAGACATCAAGTTGATTACCGCGGTGTGTGTAGTAAAAGACATCAACGCGTTGATTACCGCGGTGCCACTGTTTTTTTTTTTCTACGTTGTGAGCAGACACATTTTTCGAACATATCAAGCATTGGATTAGCAATATCCTTCAAAATTATTCAGTTTGTGATTGATCGATCACCTTACCGACTAGCTTATACTATGACCAGTTTTTTTTACATGTGGGTGGACGCACATGTATGAAAAACGGGCGAACTAAGTGCACACTAAGTTAGTTTAGTTCGCGGTGGACAGCTCGCGTTATTGTCCCAGGTGAAATCATCAGATAAATATAAAAAGAACGATTATAATTCAGCAATTTTTTGGTTTATTTCACCTAAAAAAAAATCCTTTCACTAAAAATGACCCGACGGTGTGTCGGGAAAATATGGCAACCCTACTATAAAAATAGGTAAGAATTTTGAACTTTGTAAGGAAGCTTTCCTTCTGCTCGGTTTTATATTCATGTGCTTATAAGTCGTGGAGGGCTTGTCTTGTGTCAGGCCTATAGATGCAAAACGTATTTCAAACCATTTGGTTTTAAGAGGAGGCTCCCTAAATTGTATGTTAATTTGCATTAATATTCTGAAAAAGTCACGCATATAATCAAAATGGAACTTTAGTATATGATTTATTGGATCTTTTTCTTTCCAAATATAAGACAGTTACGTAATTAGAACATTTACGCTAGATCCATTTATTATTCGACAATCATGTCTTTTATAAAGATTATTTGAAACAAAAACAAGATTACTCAGCTTTTAAGTCTAAAATAGTTATTGACAGTAAGGAAATATAGTTTATTATCCAAGTATAAGATATTTTCTCTAGTTCAATTTAGTTATAACCGAAATAAGAATTGAGACTAACGACATTTAGTTCTGTGCTTGAACACGACCAAAGAGTGTTAGCGTTTAGCACATAGTGGAGTGGACGCAAACTCCGCCCCAATGCACCCCGCATTGGGGCGGAGTTTGCGTGGAAATTGTCTTTGGAGTGCCTGGTCTTAAACCGTCTTTTTGTTTTAAACCGTTTTATTTACAACTATAGTCGGGCCAATTCAATAAGCGTAACGTAGTCAGAAGATATAAGAGAATAATATGACTGTAGGTAATTAGCGCTGTGCGACCTGAACTGCACTTTATTGTGTCGTCGCAAGAGTCGCTTTTTATTTAAAAGATTTTGCGGAGTGAACCTTCTGTATTCGTCTGTGGTACGAGAGAAGAAACCTCTACTGTCCTAAGTACCGTTTATCCCTTACACGTTTCTAACTATTCCAAGACAGTAAAAATGATTTTGTTTATTTAAATCTATTTATTTTGGTCTAATTTAACATAAAAGCAATGTATAAGACAGAACTTGTATATATTTTAGTGTTTTTGAGTACGGGACATATATGTCCCTATATGCGATAAGGTATATTTTTTTTATGTGTCGCAAAAAAATACTAAAACGTTTTTATTGCAAAATAAACACAATTTTTTTGTATAAAGTAGAAATTATTTAATGTAGAAGCTTATTTAATACAAAATATAATATTTAATGATATTCAACAAAACAATTACGTTCTGAAGTATATCAGAAATGAATTTTACATGTAGGTAGAGTATGTGTTATTTGTGCGATTCTCAACACGACTTTTTGTACACTGTACCCATCTTTTTCTATTACTTACTTTTACCATTACATGTGAAGGTGTTCCGCGTTTTTGTGTGAGATAGATTCGCTTTTTCGTAATAACAACTGACGATAAAATTCTTTGTCGAGACGAAAAACTACCAATGAGTGAACGAGACACTATCCGGCGAAATTCTAGGCTTGAAAGCAAAGTTACTTCAGCACGTTTTGCTTCGTGCAGCTAGCAATAAATGACATTAGAATTATTCATCGTGAAGTCGAAAAATTATTCAGATAGTGTTTTATTTTTGCCTAAAGATCCACTTCGTAACAAACTTTTTTTTGATCCATGAAATCGACCCCTCCCATATTTATATTTATATACTTCAGGCCAAATTACATTCATCTTGTCACCACTACCTTGTACATGCCTCTTGATTGTTGTTGTCGGTATGAATGACAAGAAATTTGTCAATAAAAAACAGCTTTGTTATCCATTCATTTTATGAAAGAAATTCGCGAAAATGTCTTCACGAGTCATATTTTTATCAGTTGGCATATTTTTTGGTATATTTTTCTTATTTGAGCGTACTGTTCCACAAGCCTTTATATTCAAATTCGCCAGTGTATACTGAAGATTAGGGGAATTAAAAAAATATCAAAGTATACTTCACAACCTATAATAAATACTCTGTATATCTTCAGACAATTGCAACACAACCGATTCACCCAATCAATCAGTTTCAGTGCCACCTTTTTTCTTGGTGTATAAATCAAACTGAAATAGATAGCCAGTAGAAAATATATGAAAATAAGAATGTGAAACTGAAAGTAATAGCAAGGTAAACGATATCATTACTTTGAAGCAAAAGTCTCCTTTGATGCATATAGGGACACCCGTGTCCCTTTACATTTTTTTACAAAATAAGCATTATTTTTACTAAGAAAATCGAAAATAATGTAGTAAAACGATAATTATACTTAGCAGCTAATATAACTCAGAACAAAAACGGTCGTGGAAAGTCGCTGTATAACAATAAAATATTTTTGAATGTTGACGATCTAGCGAAAATATTTTTCACTTTTCGCGCCGGTAAATTTTTGACGGATAATGGTTTTTCTAATGCTGCCAGCGCGGAAACTTAAAAATATACTAAAACAATTAAAAATATAAATCTGAAATATGTTTTACTTCGCTAGTATTATTGTAAATCGTAAAATTGTAGTGGGGACAAATGTGTCCCTTATGCGTGAAAGGGTTATACATAACATTGTACACAATAGTCACTTAAGATCATCGTTGTAACCAGAAACAGTATGATTGGCGCTAAGCCAATGCAAAACTTAGCTATAAGATAGTTTTCCTTAAACAACACAACAGGAAAAAATTAAGATAAATAATTCCAGAGCACAATCGTAATCAAAACAAGATTAAAGTCATTCATAAATCATAATAACTACTTATACAATTTGATAACACTTGCGTAAATACAGTATTGACCATTTTTTATGTGCCCATAATGTGTTACTTTACCGCCTAAAACGGGATTCCCAGTGCCTATATGAGTACGAATAAATTATCAACATGACCGATGAGTAATTATTGTTTATTGGGGACGAGCTCTGTTACATAGAGTTGTTTCACAACCAAAATATTCGTAAGTATGTATATTTTTCTTTTCCCCATTTCTTAAAACAGAATTATTGTAATCTCACTTTGCACTATGTACCATGACGTCCTTTAAAGAAGTTTATTATATTCTTGAAATAATTTTCTTAGCAGTTTTGGTGGCGTCACATCTAAAAGTTCATTCAATCCATATACAGTGTGATTCTTCATAATGTGCACATATTGAAATGAGGGAATCTATGCTTAATTTTAACGACAAAAAAAAATTAAAAATTATACTTTTTATGGAATTAAAAAAAAATTGTAACAAAACTATGTAACTTTTAAACTGAATCAGCTATCGCGATGAAACAAACTCCATAATGATTGGAAGTAAGTAGGCGTCCACATAAAATTAAAATTGAGAAAAATAACTATCCTCAATTGAAAATAAACATGTTTTTTTAGTAAAAATCTGTATTTTTTTCATCAATTTTTACAATAATTGTAAAATTTATAAATAAGATGCCCAAGAGAATAAAAAAAAAATGAAAAAAAAAAAAAAAAAATTTGACCATTTTTTCCGTCGATAAAATTAAGCATAGATTTCCTCATTTCGATATGTGCACATTATGAAGACTCACACTGTATTCTATAGCTATACCTATTATAAAATTATAATACTATTAATAAAGCTGAACTGTTTTTAGGGTTCCGTTAAAAAACGGAACCCTTATAGATTCGTCATGTCTGTCTGTCTGTCTGTCTGTCCGTCCGTATGTCACAGCCACTTTTTTCCGAAACTATAAGAGCTATGCTGTTGAAACTTGGTAAGTAGATGTATTCTGTGAACCGCATTAAGATTTTTACACAAAAATAGAAAAAAAACCAAAAAATTTTGGAGTTCCCCATACTTAGAACTGAAACTCAAAAAAATTTTTTTCATCAATCCCATACGTGTGGGGTATCTATGGATAGGTCTTCAAAAATGATATTGAGGTTTCTAATATCATTTTTTTCTAAACTGAATAGTTTGCGCGAGAGACACTTCCAAAGTGGTAAAATGTGTGTCCCCCCCCCCTGTAACTTCTAAAATAAGAGAATAATAAAACTAAAAAAAATATATGATGTACATTACTATGTAAACTTCCACCGAAAATTGGTTTGAACGAGATCTAGCAAGTAGTTTTTTTTTAATACGTCATAAATCGTAAACTTATCGTTACTTGCTGCTACGGAACCCTTCATGGGCGAGTACGACTCGCACTTGGCCGCTTTTTTGCTTTTTTGAACACTAATCTCTGGAACAACCAGTCGGATTTGAAAAGATCTTTTTGCATTTGATAGCCCAATTTTTGAAGAAGGTTATATTTAATATTATGCTGCGACCCATAGCCTAAGCAGAGCAAAAATAAAAGTCTGACAGAACGCTGAGCGAAAACTAAGTAATAACGGCTAGGTCGGGAGAACAAGAACTAGTTCTTATATTTAGGTTAATTAATCTTCGTTTGTAGGATGGTTAAAATATTAGTGTGTAAGAATAGCTCATGCCATAGTAAAAATATGTATAAGCAGCTGGGTAATTGCGTGACACACTTAGGGCGAATTTCACCAATAACACTGAACGCGTTCAGCACGTATATACCGCGTTCAAGAGCTGTCACTGTCAAAATTATTGTGGACATTGGTGCCGATTCCCTTGTTCACAAACTAAACTAAATTTAAGTTCAGTGCATCTTTTTCTTTCTATTTCATTAAGAAAAGGACAGAGGATAAATTTTAGTTTAGTCCTGTCAAATTAATCAGCGCCTGTCACTCTCCATACAAGTTTAGACGTGATTAAAAACTTGCCGACTAAAATTACGTCAATTTACGTCAAGCGCTGATTAATTTGACAGGACTAAACTAAAATGGATCGTCTGTCCTTTTCTTAATGAAATAGAAAGAAAAAGATGCACTGAACTTAAATTTAGTTTAGTTTGTGAACAAGGGAATCGGCACCATTGACACCTCTTGAACGCGGTTTAGAAGTGCTGATCGCGTTCAGTTTCATTGGTGAAATTCGCACTAACAGTAGCAATGGCTTTTATTTTGACAGTTCAACAACATTCATTGCGTTATTTACGTTGTTGAGCAGACTTTTTCAACATATGAAGCAATGGATTAGCAATATCCTTCAAAATTATTCAGATTGTGATTAATCGATAACCTTACTGACTGGCTTATACTATGACCAATTTTTCATACATGTGCATCCAGCACATGTATGAAAAACGGGCGAGCTAAACTAAACTAAGTGCACACTAAGTTAGTTTAGTTCGCGGTAGACAGCTCGCGTTATTGTCCCAGGTGAAATCATCAGATAAATATTAAAAGAATGATTATAATTCAGCAATTTTTTTGGTTTATTTCACCTAGAAAAATTTCCTTTCACTAAAAATGTCCCGGCGACGGTGTGTCGGGAAAATATGGCAACCCTACTATAAAAGTAGGTAAGAATTTTGAACTTTGTTAGGAAGCTTTCCTTCTGCTCGGTTTAATAATTAAGATTGTAATTAAAAGTGTGTTACGAAATTAGGGTGCTAGTCACTAACTAAGAAGGCGGATGGGCAGGGTTTGAGTGTTGCTACTCGTGGAGGTTATTTTAAAATATTATTGTGTTAAACGGTGAGGATTAATCTGCCTATAATTAGCATTTATCACTATTGCAATGCTAGTTAACTAGGAATTCCAAAGGGAAGCCTACTTCCCTATAGAATTCTCTATAAATATGTGACACACACCCAATCGTTGCTACTGACGCGCGAGCGCTGCGTAAGCGTTTTTAGGTATAAGGAAAAATGCATCAATGAATACATTAGATGTTAAACAGGACGTAGTTACCTGTTTCGGCGTATTTTTTCTTGTTTATTTTGTACCTAGTTTGTACTTTACATAAGCAACATCAATCCTGTATTCCCCAAAGCATTAGGTAGATGTGATCAGTACACCCACATTTTGACACTTATGTTTAAGGTCCATGTAAATGTGGCGAGCCTACTGCCATCAACCGGGCACGATCCTGAACGCTGGACGTATCTCTATCTGATAAATTCCAAATGAATTCTCGTAGCTTGTATGTAATTGATATAATTGTGCACTGTCTCAGGGGGTGAAAAAGGGGTGAAACTGGTGAAAGTGAGACATTTACTTTACCGTGGGAAAAGTAACCAACTTTGAAATATGAAAAAATTACATTGTTGTTTCAAACAATTGTTTTACCTACCCAATCGAAAAGTAAGATAACAACTTTTGATTTTTCGCTATTCCTGAATTGGTTCCGTCGTAGGAATTGTTCATTTAGTTAAGGCTTCTACAAACAATACCGGCGGCACGGACCGCCGCCGCCGCGCCGGCTTTTGCCAAGCGGCACTCCTTTGTTTGGCGGCTCCTTTGTGCGGCAAGCCGGGCGCATCGCGGCTTACCTGGCCCTGTAAGAGGCTTTAGGTACTTTCCCTCTTCCACCCCCGGTGGTTGGGGAGCAAAAGGAGTATTTTTGTAAGTTTTTATTCAATACACCTAATTAAATGTATAACAGATTCTGATGTCATCTGGTAGCAATAGAAGACTAAATCACCACCCACCCATGCCAGCTGTAACTAAATAACAACAACAATATGTAAATGTACAAGATCTACATTTACATATCTTTCTCATCCTTAAAAACAGTCTAGAAAAACAAGTTAGGGACACAGAGATGTTGCATTATACAAACACGGGTCATTCATTCCAATTCATACCTTATTACATTGACATAAGAGTCACATGACGCGCAACTTGACAAAGTCGTATGGTCACACTAACCTTGAACTTCACTTTTAGGAAAAATATAAAATATAAATATTTTTTATAGTCTATGCCTAATACTAAATAGATGGATAAATAAATAGCACAAAGATATGATAAAATGTGATGTTTCACCATGTGGGATTAACAGTTGAGATTTCAAGAAGAGAGAAAGAGAGAGAGAGTAAGATCATAGACAATACATACATACCTTTTCTATTAACATGACAGGCAAAGGAATAGAGCCGAAGTTTCCATCAATCTTTAGTGAGCTCTTCTTATGAGAATTATCTGAAATAATACAATTAAATGATAGTAGTTGAATCTCTGATTGCTATTATGGAATTAATGTAACTTACTTTTCGTGAAAAGTTGTTATTGCATACAGAAAGCAAAATAAACCTAATTTGAAACATGAATATTTATTTGCGATTTATTGAGAGAAATCTTGATTCTTAGATCTTGAGGATTTTAACTTTATTATTACAGTATTTTGTGTCCATAGTTCACACCTCACTGCAATCCCCGCTACTGAACATTGGTTTTAAGATCTAATGGACAGTAATTTGGATTCACAAAAATTTATTTATTGATGACCAATTTTCATCTTTATGCATTGAACTGTTGAAGTGAAAGAAAAAATTTAAGAGTTACTTAAATTTTTTTCTTTGACCCTATTTCAGCAACCAATGATAAAAGTGGTTAAAAGAAATAAAGTTATAAGATACCTACCATATACAGCTGCAGTTTTCCTTTCCTTTGTACTGCAAGAGTTTATACTTTTACTTAATAACTTATGGAAGTCAGAGTTAACAACAGGCTTAAGGCATTTGAGCGCTGGTATGTGTTTCATTTTGTACAATAAAATAAAAAGTTCTTCTACTCTATGGTTTAGCTGTCCCCATCTGATGAACAAATGGTTAGTCGGGGACATAGCCATGCGGCGTGCTGTTTGTTCCATGTCCTAAAAAAGGTATTGTGTTTATGGTAACATCATAAGACAAATAAAATATAAATTCAATCATTAGTGTCATGCTTCAGTATAATGGTAGAGTAGCTGCTGTAAATCTGATGGCGATTAAATCATATGTTACGGTACTAAAAACATAGCCGAAAACCGGATTGACTGTACTTTCCAAAGAATAATAAGATGATAATAATCTTCTTCGCCACGTTTTCTCTTTATGTATTCGCCTGAATCATCTCCTTTATCAACGCGTGACGTACTTAACATAAAAATAATCGGGAATTCCAAGAAATCTTATTAAAAAGATGTTTCGCAGCGAGGAAATACCCAAACTTCGCAGTATGAATGGTGTAGACTTACGTTTACGTCAAAAGCCGAATATTTCATCCAGTTGCCTGCCAACTCCTTCCAATAGTCTTCTATATCAAGAAGCCTACATAATTCTTGGTTTATGTCAAACGGTAACTCGTAAATATACATTTTTATATCTTAAAACTACGTAATTAGTGGAAATTATGTACGAAAAAGTCAATAACACAACTACTACACAAAACGACTTGTTGAATACTGACAAATTGACATTGACAACAGTGTTGCCAACTTACTTTTTGAAGAGGGGCTACTTACGAAGCTGAAAAAGGGCTGGAAGGGCTTTTTTATTTTATTATTGATTTTCTTTAGCCTTTTAGAGAAAATCAATAACATTCAATAAAAACCCTATTTAAAAAATTATTTTAGGTAAGTACTCATATCATATAAATGGATTACATGATTAAAAATCAAAATCATCCTCAGAGGAATCTGTTTCTTCAGTACTTGTAGCTGCAGCTATAGAAGTGGAGGGTTGCGGTGGATCGCGGATGTTAGAATTTTTTAGGAGTATTTAGAGTATTGTCTCCACTCTTTTTTATTATCTCATGAGGTAATTGGTAAGAGCATCAGGTTTGATTTAAACGTTTTAATCTCCATCTAATCGACATCATTGTCTTTAGTAGCATTTTAGTGCGATTTTTTTTATCAATTTCATTGGTCTGAAGACACGTTCCACATCAGTTTTCGAATGTGGTAAACATAAAATTATCCTGATATGGATTATTTCCTACTGGGTCTCTGTATTTTAAGATAGTTGTGAATTTTTCTTAACAATTTATCAATTAGGGCCTGATTGCCCTTTTCGGGGCCAAAGGAATGAAAACGGGTTCAACCAGTGTAAAAACAGCTATATCTAGCTCGAAAAGGGCTAAGGTGGCAACACTGATTGACAAGACAAAAACAACTATCAACTGTCATTGTCATTAATAGAAAAAGTCAACTGTCAAATAGATGTGGGCATTTTCGTTCTACAACTGCTCAACATCTTTAGATAAGGAACTATTGGTTTTATCACAGTGGGTTTTATTAATCTTATCGCTACCACTATTTTATAGGGTTCTGACTATATGTTTAAATGATAGCACCCCCTGTGAAAGTTTTGGTTTTGTTTCGAAAATTTATACAATAGGAGTTAACTAAGGGGTGATAGACGTGCGAGCAAGTACGCAAACATATGGCTTGGCGACCTTTCTCGCCCGTGTCATAGTAAGTACGCTACGTACTTTAAAGTTCACACGTCTATCACCCACTTTAGACTTATACACAAACTTTGAGAGAAGCAAGCTCGAAAATATTTATTACCAGATCACGTTTATAAGTGAGCGTAGCGAACTTGAAAATTTTAGCAAATTACATTAAAATTTTGCACACTTAGGGGTCCTCCAACAAATTCCTTAGCCGACGTACGCACGGACGTAATAAAATCGTGGCGGGATTTTATCGCGCACTAGATTTTCAACTGTCGGTGATAAGCCGAGCGTTGAGAATTCAACAGATTGTTTTTTCAACGCGCTGGGAGCGCCGAAAAAACCGTTGGTCCGCCAATGTATGGTTGGACCCTGACACACTGGTGTTTATGAAAAAAAAAAAGTATACTTTTGTAAGTATATTTGTTATTCTTGAAACTTACTCAAATATAAATTACATTTTATTCTTACTAATTTGTAACTCCTTTACATTGAAAGTAACTAAAACAATAAATAATGAGGCTTTTTTTGACAGGGCAGGGTTGACCAAAAGCCTAACAAAAACCAGCCTGGCCAGGCTTGTATATATATATGGGTGGACACGATTGTAAAAAGCCAGACACCTGGCTACACCTCATGTCACTAGTTGGCTAGTTATTCCTTGCCTGTTGCAGCCCAGAATCTAGATGTGTGCCTAGATAATGGTAATAGGCTCACCCCCTCATTAAAAGGAAATTAAACATAAATAATAATTTAGGAATCATTCTAAATTATATTTATTCTAGTTTGGTGATAGTAACAACTAATGTTTAACTACAGGTTTCTTCCTAGTAATATGGAACTCTTCTCTAGTGTGGTATGGTGCGTAAGGATCGTCAACATAATATTTGGGTTTCTTCCAGAATTTTGTAACCATTTTGTCCAGCATTGTGTTCTGCGTAGCATTACATGTAACATGTTGTCTCAGACGCCTTTTTTGTGGTGAAGATTTTTTCCACATTTTCTTATGCCTGCCAACCTTTGTTCTTATCCAACCTCCCCAGTGTAACCGGAGGAATCTTCGTACTGCTGCCTTCACAGTCTTCCTTTTACCTCTTTTCAAACTGAACTTTGTTACAGTTCTAACAGGGACAACAATTAAATTGGTTGATATATCTAAGATCTGTTTATTGTTCAACAATGAATTCTGTTTCAAGTAGGTATTGGTAGAAAAGCTTTTATTGTTGAGAGTCGCATAGTTCTTTGTGCTGTTACATATAATCTTGGCAGCATTGAAATATGGAACTGAAAGAGGCCGTATACAGCGAACAGCTGAAAAAGAAAAAAATAACCTCAAAACAAGCCGTCACAAACAAGTTGGTAAATTGTTACACAACAAGAGTTGATAAATTTTCTATTAGAATATAGTTGTGCTGTTGTGTGTGTTCATTCAATATAAAAATTGTATTTACCAGAAATCGCGAAACGGAACATTTTTATAAAAACAAACCCATCAACATAAAATTATTTAATGTACATGAAACTAGTGAAGTGAATCTGAATCGCTCGAGCACTCGACTAAGCTGTCACGTTGACAGTAATAAAATAATAAAGTAGATTCCGAATACTGTGCTATTTTTTATATACAAAAGTTTTTTAATCTTTATTGAGTATTTTAATAATTTAAGATTTCTAACTTATCTTACGTAGGTAATCAAGTTTCTTAAAAATGGGAACTTAAATTGTTTTTCAGGTTTAATCTACTAACGTGGCGAAATTAGTAGATATGATTATGACTATGAAACCCCGACTCAGGAACAACAGTCTATTCACCGTGGTCCATGTTTTGTAGTCTCTGAATTTTGACAGCCCAAGTGGAAAGAGATTCCTGCCGAAAAATGTATAGATTTACGAACCATTTAGCTAATGCTAAATTAGTTTTGGTACGTACATACTCAGATTTAATTGAGCTATCGAAACTATTTTTAGTTTGTAGTCATTTAATTCTTATCCAGTATTTCACCAGAGTTTCTGACTGAGTAGTCACCACTTCTCCAATGTTTTGATTGTGTTATTCTATGTTTATTACCGCAATTATGGTCTAATTTTAGTAAATCGTCAATATTTTAACAAGTTTACTTCTTTTATCTAAAACATAAACACGTATCTTGATAATATTGACCCTTACATAACAATCTTTCGACGTCATTCTCATAATACATAACCTAGAAAAGGTTGCTAAGGCTGTGTTCAGACTTGAGATTAGGGATTTTAATAAGCAGGTTGTACCGTTATTTTATTGTCCTATGAGCTGTACCTTTCTGTTATAAACGTAATTAAAATGTGACTGTTAAGAGGTTATCAAATGTAGTAACTCACAATATTTACTAGTCAATGACTGTAATCAAAAATCAAAACATACTTTCTTGTCTGTAGTACAAATTATATTAAGCATCTTCTTGGTCTAATGTTTTTAAGAGCACCATGAGCTTTTTATTAGGTTGAGCTAATAAAAAAGCTAGTTTTGTTTCTATTTCTATAGTAAGTCCCCTGGAAAGCTCCGTGCTAACACCACAGTGCCATTTACCAGTTACCATTAGTACCAATGAAACCATGCCTAATGATGTGCCTCATTGCTTGGGATTAACATAGGAACTGTAATATTCAGTTAACTAAATTAATTAAAATTTGAAACTGTAGGTACTATTGAAGAAACGCATAATAGTACACTGTAACGACTATTCTTGCTTGCAGCGCTTGGCTGCTATTGTATCGCTTACCTACGAAACAAAGGGGTTTTGTGCACATGATAATGTTTTCAAAATGCTTAGATATGCATTACCCCAATGGTACAAGTCGACATAAAAGAGTAATATAGTGACATTTGGAACAAAATATTTTACTAAATGCAGACCTATGATAATGACACTATTTTGCCGACAGGTGCTAGTAGGTTTTGATTTGTCATCCACAAGCAGGGTTTTTTGTTGGACATTTTTTAACAATTTATCTCCCATTCAAAGTGATCTAGGTGCGAAAGTGGCACCCTCATTTTTTCCAGACACTTTTGCCAAGCTGTATGTTAGTTTCTCCTCAGCTTGAATGAAATTAAATGTAATTGAACTGTAATACTAAGGTGTTAGATAAACTCTTGTATTAAATCAACTGTAAGGCAGGGAATCTAGGTTAATACCCACAATATTTTTTACATACCTAATTATAGCTTGTCCACTACTAAATGACATACCCCACTACCGCATTACCCATAGAAATCCGCATTATCGTGTGCATAATTGCGGTAGTGGGGCGTCTCATTTTAGAGTGGACAAGCTTTTACTCCATCTTGATAGAAGTGTAAACAAACTGTTTTCTAAAGATTGTTACATAATTATTTACTAAAGGGAAAAGTAACTCATTCATCAAGTATTTCAACAGTTTCAATTTGATATCCTTAATTCCTTGCTGTAGAACTATAGACCCATCTCACTTCTGAGCCACGTATGCAAGCTGTTCTCGAGGGTTGTCACGAAACATCTCTCCAGGAGACTTGACAAGTTTCAGTCACTAGAACAAACCCCTTTTCGAGAAGGCTTCAGTACTGTTCTATGGGGTTTGGTTTCCGCACTTAGTCTGTCAATTGGACCATTGTGCGTGGGTCATGGTGGCCGTTTGGAGATTTTTGCAACCAGCCCACCCTCCCTTTCCCTCTAGAAGTTAATTAAATCTCCTGGTCTGTTCAGAACATCTGTCAAAGATCTGGGTGACCCGAGGGTTTCTGTTCTAATCTGGGTGACGCCTGTGCATTCAAAGAGCTCGTGCGCGACGGTTTCCTCAGTCTCCATGCACGCCCTGCACAGAGAACTGTATGCCTATTGTGTGGAAGTTTTTGTTTAGCAAGCAGTGTCGCGTGATGGTCCCCGTCACCAGGCGCAGGCTATTCCTGTCGAGGCGTAATAAACGCCTGTTTAGCCTGCTCTCCAAGGATAGCATAGCTTCCTTGGACCGCCTGCAGCCCGGTGTTGAGGTCCACCAATTCTCCGCTTGTGTGTGGGTGAACTGTAGCCACATGCGTACTTCAGTACTATAGACCACATTCATATTGTTTGGCAAAATGTATAGAAGACCGAGGAGTACAACCAGCCGCTGTGTATGGCGTTTGTGGACTATAAAGCCTTCCCCTCTCTACACAAATATGGGCAGATCTGGCCTCTCTGCAACAATGTTGAATTGACTGGCGCTTCATCATGGCATGCTCCTGGGTTTTCATGTTTTTGTGACGCTGCCACGATAACTGTCCAGATCCACGATTAGAAAACCAGCTCCATCCAACAGCTCAGAAGGATGAGACGCGAAAGGATGTGATATCACGAAATTGTTTGTGAATTGAAAAAGGACGTTTTCAAAACGCTAGATTGGACTGGACAGGGTATCTACCGGAACGGCGAGTGCATCTCACACCTTCGCTTTGCTGATGACAGCGTCATAATAGCAGCTGAGACGCTCAAACAGTTAGACCAGATGCTGCACAGCCTAAATGGAGCCTCTCGGCGGCTTGGCCTCGGCATGAATTTGGACAAGACAAAAGTCACGTCTTGCCGAGTCCAATACACATCAAAGGGTTGCTTCTCGGAAGAAGTATGTCTACTTAGGACAACTCATCCAGCTCGGTAGACAAAACTGAGAAAGAAGCCGACAGAAGGATCCAGTTGGTTTGGGCAGTGTTTGGAAAACTTCGTCAAGTCTTATCGTCGCCTGTCCCGCAGTGTTTCAAGACTAAGGTCTTCAACCTGTCTTGCCTGTCATGAGATACGGTGCCGAAACGTGGACACTGACAGTCGGGCTGGTCCACAAATTCAAGGTTGCTCAGCGCGCTATGAAGCGGGCTATGTTCGGAGTCTCTTTGAAGGATAATTTCAGGAATTAAATTATCCGGAAAAGAACCGGAGTAACCGACATAGCTTGAAGAGTAAGCAAACTGAAATGGCAGTGGGCTGGCCGTGTTTGTTGAAGGACCGATGGCCGGTGGAGCAGACGAGTCCTGGAGTGGAGACCGCGTTTCGGCAGCTAGATGGACCGACGACGTTATGAAGGTGGCTGAGACAAACTGGATGCGGAAGGTGGAGGACAGGGTATTGTGGCACAACCTGGGAGAGGCCTATGTCCAGCAGTGGACTGCGATTTTACATGAAAATGTTCCACTTGACGGACACAAGGAGGTTTTAATAAAATCAAAAACATCTTTCAAGATCTTGTTCTCAATACAATTTGATTTGTGTATTTTGCTATTTCGTAGCAACTTTAAAATGTTTTATATTAACATTCTATGGACAAGATAAAGTATATTTTGTATTAGTATGTAGCGCTGGTGTCCGCAACTCCACATTCAATCACTTATTTTGCGTACGGTACTAGTATTAGTATTTAAACTCATTTTTTATTTCCCTCAGGTAAGGCGGCATATGAGCGATGGCTCCTGCGCCGCCTTAATAGTAATGCGTAGTCCAAATCGCCACTATGCAACACAGCCATTCCCAGAGGAATGCAAGCCTAAAGCTACTCCTAAAAGCCATAAGGTGTTCTGGGCTACTGTTGGGGCTACAGTACTTACGGGCGCTGCTGTTGTTTATGCTAAGTAAGTAATTTATTTTTATTTATTCATGTATAATAGAATAGAATTTTTCTTGAATGTTAGTAAAACTTACGACTGTGTTAGTAAGCGCAGACACTAAACAAAAACAAGAAAAACAATACAACAAATAACGGTTGGTCATTGCTGCGACATCTCATGAGAGAGGGCACAGTATTCACAGTCTAGGTGACTCGCAACCATGGTTAAGCCACTAATACAACAACAACAACACAAGAACAACTGAACAATCAACAACAACAACTGTATAATACAATATCTTCATTCTCTTGCAACATGTTTTTTTCTTCTATACTTCTCTTTAAGCCGTCATCTCGGCAGTCACCCCCCTTTCTAACCATATCATCTTTCACACAGGCAATCCATCGTGGCCACGCAGCCGCTCCTAGGTTCATTGAACATTTGTATAGTCCATCCATCGTTTCTAAGGTCTTTCCTACTTTTGTAGCCAAAGATAATACAATATAGTACTATCGAAGAAACGCATATCTATACACCGTAAGGACTATTTCTGCTTGCAGCGCTAGGCCGATATAGTAACGCTTACTTATGAAAAAAGGGTTGTTTGCACGGGATTTGTTTTCAAACTGCTTAGATATACGTTTCTTCGATAGTACATAAAACATAGCGCTAACAAATTTTAAAAAGCAATGTTATCCGCAGAATAAATATAAATATTAATCAATACCATTAGTATAACATTCCAGCCCATTCCATCTTTTGATTCTCTCCGGTGAACGCCCTAAGCCGAGGCTCGTACTCCACAGGGGGGTGCCCATAGCGAGCGTTTACCCTAGCTTTTTAGCTTAGTTTAATGTGTGCCCTGGCTGGAGGCTTTGAGTGTAGCAGCTTAAGGCAGCCACAGAATTGACCGGTTAAATAGTCATGGCCTCAGAGGCCAGCTATGAGATGCCCTAGAGAAAATAAAATAAAAAATTAAAATAAATTGTATAGCATTAAAAAAATAAGTAAATTAGTTACTGTAGTGCTAGCTATAGGCATACAATTCGCAAGAGTGAGGCAGTGCTGGAGCGTGATTGTGCAACACACTCATAATCCTTTTCATTGTGACAAACTATCTACTTTAGCTTTATGTATTTTAAGTTCATTTTTAAATGACCATCCTTAACTTTCATATTATAAATGCAAAAGTGAGTTTGTTTCTTACTCTTTCATGCTAAAACGGCTGAACGAGTTAGGACGTAGGATACTTTTTATCCCGATATTCCTACAGGATCGAGACTTATGCGGGTGAAACCGCGGGGCGCAGCTAGTTGGTAATGAAAAGGTATTTTTTTAATTGTAATGGAATCTGATCTTTTTATGAATTTGTTGTTCCAAAACCTAATAATTATCCCAGATTCTGAATTCAAATTTAGGTTAAGTTTGTAAAGCAGTATTTTTTGCTCTCAGGAGCAGTCCAAATGTCCGCAACTGGCTAGAGTCAAACGCCCCTTGGGCTAACGATGTTGTGGCTCTAGTGTACCAGGAAAACACCACCTATTGGAAGACATTCGTAAATCAATTCAACAGGACCAGTACCTCTCTCAGCAATTTCATGTTTGGAAGGGTTCGTCGATTTTACTTTGTTTGTAAAGATATAAAACGAAAAAGAATAAACGATTAAAAAAAAAAAAGATTCCTATGCAAATGTCAACTTTCGAGTCATTTGACATTTTATATTTTTATTTCATACATTTTAAAATATAAAATGTCAAATGACTAAAATGTATATTATTTATCTTTTATACAGCGTGTTCCTTTTGATATCCCATATCCTATGAGACCATGTCAAAGAATCAACTGGAAACTATTTATTTTTGGAACACTTTGTTTAGGACATTTTGTATTATTTTTACCCGACTGTCCCAGAAGGAGGGTAATGTTTTTCGAAGTATGTATGTATGTCTATTTCTTTGGCACGCTCTGTAGCCTAAACGGCTTGATGGATTTTAACATATGAGGTGTCGTTAGGTTCGTCTTAATAGTGGGAGTGACATAGGCTAAATAATATTTATGTATTGCATTAGCAAATACAAGAAAAAGGGAGGGGGGGTAGGTTTAAAAAAAAACAACATTATTGGTATCAAATAAAAGTTAGTAATGAGTCAATTTCAAATATATACACATATTTAAATACTAATAAAGCTAAAAAGTTTGAAACAAAACAAATTATTTAAAAAAATCACAAAACTCATAACTGAAAAGAGAAAAACAAGCATTATAATCTATAGGATTTTGGTATTGCAGGTGGGGGATAAACAAAAGTTTCACCAAAATTTCAGGTTATTGGTTTTTTTTAATAATTTGTTTTACTACTTATAGCATGTAACCTTCGAGTTATAGGACATCAAAAGGAACACGTTCTATAGATTCTTTTTATGAATGTGAGAACTTTGTGGGCTTAATAGACTATACATTTATAGACCATTTTCTATTTTGTTAAGTACCTGGTACTTATTGACAAACCTACACTGTTCTCCCATACCTATTAATACTGTAATTTGATTTTTAAAAGAGTCAGCCAGCTCTTTTCTATAGGAAACGACCAATTGGAACTGTGCACCTAACTTCTGATGTTTTATAAGTGCCCATGTAGGTTTATGTGAAATAAATTATTTTAATTTCGATATTTTGGCCATTTAAAGGAAGTTTTGAAAGAAAAAAAACTAGATATTATGTAAACTTATTGAAATAAATTTATTCTGTTCTAGGAGGGAATCACCCCAATAGAACTAACTCCTAGATCCGAGCAAGACATTGAGAAAGATGCTGAAAAAGTCTTCGCAAAGAAGGACTATGAATGTAAGAATTATTATAATAAGACGTTATTTATAGGTAATATTGCTCTATTATGTGTTGAGAACTTATTTCTGATTGAAGTCGGTTAGAAAATGTCGAATTTCGTCGCCTGCTATATCATAAATTTGTGAATGGTGTGATTTAACGTGTGCCATTTTTAATTTTTGAGGTACATGAAAAAAGTGTTCACAAAGATAACGAAAAAATCCACCATTGTATTTAACTTCATTCATAGCCGATTTTTCAAGTGTCCGATAACTTTTAATATGACAGCTTTTGTTTAGAACATAATATGTCAAACCAACTTATAAATTCTGCAGATCTTTATCTGACGGCTGAAAAATCGGCCCTTAAGAATGTTTTCTTAGTTTTTTAAGTTTCATCATAATAAAACTAAATGTCTTGTTATTAATTTTTACTTCAAAGATGTGTCTTTGTGTCTTTGTGTTTCACTGCATGTATTCGCATACTCACACAAACAATACAGATTTTTTGGAAATTGAAAAATTAATTGGAATTGAATCACCTCATTACACCAAGCACGTAAAGGTGACCAAGATAACTAGACAACTGGGTGGCATACATCCTCTCCTTTTGCTTACGTCTCGATGACTGTACCACCACCTCATATATTACTTCAGTGTAAGAAAGAGATGGAGCTATACGTCATGTATAGCTCCATCTCTTTCTCAATGGTGGTGGTTGGCCCCTTGGACATTCGCTTTAGGTTGGCGCGAACCTGGCGATGCGCAGTAAAGCGTAGTTTCCTCTGCCAAACAAATATCAGCATTGCGTCTTTTACAATAAAGTCGAAAATAAATATCCTGAGACGCGTGACTGTCCGTTTTGACTCGAGCTAATTAATTTTTCATTAATTTTGTCTAATGCAAGGTCGATGTTTGTTTGCGCGCTCATGTGCCTTTATCCGTAGTTTCCGTATCCGAATTATGTATGTGGATGACGTCACTACCGACCCTTATCTAATTATCTTGGTTGGCTAGTAACTAATTGATTGATCACCTAATATGTACATATGTGTGTTTACATAACAGTGCCGCCGCCTATATTAGAACCTCTGTATGTTGAAGAAAAAGTTTTGCAAAAACCGGAAATTGTTATCCCAGGTTAGTATTGCATGTTATTTTTACAATTTTATTTATGGATGGATGGGTGACCATCTTTACATACCAAGTCCCCTCCGTGCCTCGGAAAGCACGTTAAGCCGTTGGTCCCGGCTGTCATTTGTAGATCTTTGACAGTCGTTACGGGTAGTTAGAAGCCCAAAAAGTCTGACAACCAGTCTTACCAAGGGGTATCGTGTTACCTAGTCACTAGGTTGTGGAGGTCAGATAGGCAGTCGCTCCATGTAAAATACTGGTATTCAGCTGCATCCGGTTAGACTGGAAGCCGACCCCAACATAGTTGGGAAAAGGCTAGGCAGATGATGATTTATACAGGATGTTAAAAGACTCGATACCAAGCCGACATCTAGTGTTAAGGACCTTGAGATTAATTTTTATTAACACCGTCTACGTATTGGCAACATTTTAAATGAAAATTCGAAAAAGTGATATGCGCCCGCTGTGGGAAAGGAATTTGTTCCAAACTTATATTTGCAGTTAGAACGTATGGGAGAACATGTTTTCCAACTAGAATGTTGAAGTTCTTGGTATAAATTCATTCCAACTACGGAACCCTTGCATGGTCCGACAAGCACGTGGCCGGTTTTTTGAAGTGAAAACTTCTTTAGGCGCGTTGGGCATTTTTGAGATGGGACTAAAACATTGATTTCGCGACTTGTTACCGACATCGTAGAGTAAAAGACATCAACGCGTTGATTACCGCGGTGCCGATTTTTTTTCAAGTATTCACTTCTGTCGGCACTCCCGGAGTGCCACTGTTTTTTAATGAAAATCTGCTGTTAACTATAGCGCGTTAATATGAGAAGAGATCTTTGGCTTAATGATGGGTATTTTAACATCCGTTGTACTAACAATGTCAATGTATCCGCCATCTTTGTATCTCATATTAGGTTTGTACATAAAACTAATAAATAAAATAAAAGAAGGGGAAAGCGAGCAGTATGAATATAATAAGCTAATACTTAGTTGTTAAGCTTGAGATCCTTAAGACAACGGTGGCGTCATATTACGGCTTTAATTACCTATGATATGAAACACTTGCCCGTAAAACATGAGGCCCAGAGCAGGGATGTAACGGTTATCCGTATCCGCATCCGCACAAATTTTGATATCCCCAAAACAATCCACTTCCTCAACTTTTGATTTTAAATGCTCTGCATCCTCATATGACCCGACGATGTTCGCTCAAATTGTGAATTTTTTTAAACTCGCTCCGAGCTAAATGTGCAGGCCGGAGTGTGAGTGACGCGTTCTTATTGCCTGAATTCGAAGTGTCCCTGTCCTATGACAGACGATCGGCCGCATGCAGTGGTGGCATGATTGTGGTGTCAGGTGTCAAAGACAAGGGCCATTTTTCATACGACATCTGCATCCGCATCCTCAATAAGGAATTTTCCAATATCCATATCCTCATCATCCTCAAACCCGATTATCTCGTTATCCTCATCCGTTATACGACATCCGTTACAACCTTGACCCAGCCTTTCCGCCAATTTTTCGATGTTTACGTCATATACATAATCGACCTATTACGTTCCCACTGCTGGGACACAGGCCTCTTTTCTGTGAGTCTAAATCTACCACGCGGAACTAATAGGTTCGAATTTTTAGTACTGGGCACGCCGGTTTCTTTACGATGTTTTCCTAAAGTACGCTAGTAACACATCTTCGAAAAAAGAATTTGACTTAATCTCTTTATCTACACCCATGCTATAAAACCAAAAGTTTCTGAAACAGTTAGCTTATTGTCAACATTAAAACAGCCAAGCAAGCCAGAGGTGAGGAACAAGACTTCTCCCGGAAGATAGGGTCCGTGGGGTCGCTACTGCCCAACAGCTCGCCACATGCTGCCCTGCGGGTTTTTGTATCTCTCTTGGCTTGGCTCCTTATCCCAAACCCGTTCCGGCAAAGTAAACTCTACCGGCACAGGCTTAGAGTTCGGAGCGCACAAGCCCCACCACGACGTCAACGTAGAGAACGGTGGTGGGGGTATTATTATTGTGTTTATTCATTTTCTTCCATATAAATACATTTTTAATTATTATTATGTCGTAAATTCCAGCGACATTGGTCCAAACTGACAAGTGCGAGCCTCAGAGCGCCCCTGTTGTGAAAATCACCAAAGATATAGTGGAGTTAGAACACGACATGCACGAATACACGAAGATTGCCATAGACAACTTGAAACAGGCGGCAAAGTTCTGTGAAGAGTACAATAAGGCTTTATTCAAGGTGAGATGTTTATGCGCAACGATGGTCTGTATCGCCAAAGGTATCTGATTAAAATGTAAACTAATGTATCAGAAATACGCTTTACGAGTTCGACACAACTTAGATGTAGCATAAATTTTAATATTTGCTTTCATTCATTTCAATTTTTCGAATGTATTTGATATTAATAATATTGACCATTCCCCCACCCTTATCTCCGACACTTCAGAAATTAAATTTAAAAAAATACACAATATAGTTCTATACATATAGATTACAAGAAAACCTATAAGAAGTCTATGGTTTTAAAATAACATGCCAAACCTTTCAATATTTTGCGTACAAACTTACATTTGCAGTTGGAATGTATGGAAAAACATGTTTTTCAACTACCATGTTAAGTTTGTTCTTGGGATAAATTCATCCCAACTACGGTACCCTTTATTGTGCGTGGTCCGACACTCACTTGCCCGGTTTTATTTTTACTAAGACTAAAGCCAAAACCAACCCAGACCAATCTCAATAATGTCATTATTTTTATTATTTTTTGACTCTCAGGACATTGAGAACACAAGAATAGAATAGACGTTTATTATCTCCAGTATTACAGCTAGTAGTAGCAGGTACAACCGCGGACATTCTATTTTTTCAATTCTATTTTTGTCAATTTTGTCGTTCAAAAGTGCCTAATTGAAATAAATTATTTGACTTTAACATTTGTGGTATACCGGTTTTCACCTTTATGCACTTAGTAATAAGGTTGAAAAGTGTTTCACCGCCAGGTCCGCGATGGTACATATACAAAACTATAATACAGGGAGTAAAAGGTTAACAACAAAGAGTATAGATAGATTATACCATCATAACGATAATGATATGCTAATCATTCATTCATACTAAATTAGAAAAACTGATTTAAAATTGGTTATTTTATCAATAAAAACAAAAAAGAAAAGAAATTTATACTGAACGACTAAAGTCCCCGTCACGAGAAGCTATAATTTTTGTAAATAAAGAACTTCTACCAAGTTACGTAGCGACAATTTAATCAACAACAAATAATCCCAAATTCAATGAAGTCAAAGTAACGTACGTGTTATACGAAACTAATGAGCAATTTCACTTGATCGGGTTATATTTTAGCGATATAAAGCGCTGTCGTCTAAGGTTTTGTGGTACTGGAACGCATCTGATTCATGGAATGTAAACATTTGGGCCACGATTTTGAAGTAAGTTCACGCTGACGTTGTCTCTGCTGTCTTTCGAGTTTCGAATGCGTCTGTTTGTTTGTGGTGTTTTCGCGGATTAGGATAAATTGTTTGTTTGTAATTAGATGTGTGTGGTAATATAATTATATCCCTGTAAAAAAAATAGTACAAAACTGTTTTTATTTTATTTTACCTAAAGATTGCAAACCCCTGAATGTGTGTTTACAAAATTTAT
Source organism: Agrochola lychnidis (assembly GCA_963680765.1). NCBI lineage: Eukaryota > Metazoa > Arthropoda > Insecta > Lepidoptera > Noctuidae > Agrochola > Agrochola lychnidis. The sequence goes on along the minus strand of OY796869.1, from coordinate 12,778,030 downwards.
AGCTTCTCGTGACGGGGACTTTAGGTCCTATTTTTTACATTTTTAAAATGTTTATTGAATTTTAATGCCCGCTATAATTTCAGATTGTAGAGGCATCTTATGAAGACTTAAACAAGCCAATGTTTTCGTCGCTCCAAGGGTTGGTACAACAGAGAGACACATATTACAAGAAAGGAAAAGAGGCCTCTACTAAAGCTAAATTTGCTATTGGTATGTAAAGTCTATTCTAATCCTTCTTTCCAAATGACGTTATTTCACTTATTTAAGTTGTATGTAATTTGTTTTTTTTATTTATTTAAATCTCTGGAAACTAAATTACGAATTCAGAATAGTGATGTTGTTCTCACAGAGACACTGGACCGTATGGTCAAGTCGGGCGGTCAGATTCAGGCGCCGCCAGAGAGCATTGCCACCACCACGCGACACATCAAAAAGTTGCGCTCAGACCTCCTCAGCGCTGAAAAATTCTACAACGACGAGGTAGAAAGATCTGTGATCAGCGAGAAGTATTGGAATAAGGTAAGAACGCATTTTCCAGTAGCAGTCTGCAATAGGCTCGCCCCCTATTACGTGGGACTTCAACATAGCTGGCGAAATGTGGGTGTACTATAAGTCACCTCTGACTAACCCTGCAGGGGAAATAGGCGTAATCTTATGTAGAAACGAGTGTATATGTTGTGGCCAGATCTTAGAATTGATCATTTCATGAAATAAACATCGACCGCTAGTCACTTCTTGATGTGACCTGGCCAGATCAATGAATACTCAACGTTTGACGATATGACCAGTTAAACGCACGACTAGTTCATGATGTGGCCATACATTAGTGATCATATCGTAAAATAGTTAGATTATCCACCGGTAGAGGCGTTGATGTCGCTTGGTTTTTGTTGTGCATCATGGCGGCGGCATGCAACAAATCAAACAAAGTAGGGTGACCACGCAAAAAAAGTCGATGGACTTTTATTAGGTTTCCAAATATAATATTATGGAAAGCGATCAACTTGGAAGTAGCGCTCGCCGGTCGCTGCCGCGGCGTGAAATGCAATATAACACGTAAATTAGTTTAAAAAATTAAAAATTTACGCCGCTTATATGGCACCCCGACCAAATGGTTAGGTTAGGTTAGAACTGTGACTAACAGAGCGCGAGCCGAGCGAGCGAAGTGAGCGGTGCCGCGGCAGCGGCCGGCGAGCGCTACTTCCAAGTTGGTCGCAGTTACTTGGTTATTTTTACCACACCTTAAACCATGGATACCCTACATTCATGATATGGCCAAACGTCGATTGACATATCATTAAACGTTGACGGTTAAACGATATGGCCAATTGTAGCTGGCCATTTCATGCAATGGTCAATTTTAAGATCTGGCCATGACATATACAAGCTTTAATTGATTTAACTCGAAACCTGAAAAAGGTATAAATGGTGAAAAACTTTTGCTATAGGACCAACCTTGAAGTCGCGAGAAATTACATTTTATCTACTCTCATATTGTAAAATTGGAATTATAAACTTCAAAATGAGTTTATATTCATATACATTATAAACAACTAGCGGACGTCACGCGGTTTCACCCGCGCGGTTCTCGTACCCGTGGGAGTACGGGGATAAAATATAGCCTATGTTACTCGCTGATAATGTAGCTTATCCATTGGTGAAATAATTTTTCAAATCGGTCGTTTAGTCAGTAGTTTTTAAGTTTATTCGTTACATGCAAAAATACAAATCTTTCCTCTTTATAATATTAGTATAGATAGGAAAATAGGAAAAAATAAAGTATCAAGAAAAAGAAAACCTTATTTTTCAAATTTATGTTTTTATTCCCTTAAAAACATGTTTTTGGGTGTTTTTAGCAAACGGTAACAATTTTTTGATAATTCGATTTTTACGAAGTTTATGGACCATCTGTTCTTCTCTCCACTTTAGATTCATTACCGAAAAAACTTTGTGAAAGCTGAAGTGACTGGAACAGAGAGTAAATAAATCAGATCCATTTGTAAGATTGTCATATTTTGTCAAAAGCATTTTTTTTTACTTAATATGTATCGCCAAAAAGTCCAGTAATGATTAATTACGTATGGTTAACACTTGTGTGTGTTTTGTTTTACGCATCACAGTAAAGATTAGAAATAATGTATGTTAGCATACGTTATTTTATGCAAAAGTATAAAGTATGGTTGGTAACCCTATCGGGCACACAGCTTGTGTTATAAGAATCTTTTCTAAAATACAATACACGTGGATATATTTAGTAACCTGTTCCTATTAGCTATTTCTAAAGAGCTATAAAAAACTCCTGAAAGAAATCGACACGTGTTTCACCTCTCAACGAGGCATCCTCAGGATGACGATTGACTTGTCGCGAACCCGAACATGGCGTGTTGCCATACCGAGCGCGCGCGTTTTCTGCGTTCAGCCCTCCACGTCTATTGTATTTTATAAAGGATTTCCGCAAGGTCACGCCTGAATATCTATAATCTCTTCTATTTCCAGGTGGAGGCAGGCCGTAACATGTTCAAGGACGAGCTTCAAGCGCTGTTCCCCGGCATCGACCTCAGTGCGCGCAAGCTAGACCTCAAATCAGATTTGGACTTGTTGTTGGTGTACACACTCAAACGGGTAAGTCATTGACCCAAGGCGCTATTGTCATTAAAGGTACCATTCCGTACCCGACCGCAGGAGGCAACTGCAGGCGACGTGTCGCGGCGTCATGTCCCGGCGACACGTCGCGGCGTTATGTCGCCGCAGTCATGATTCCGAACCCGACCACAGGCGGCAACTGCCCGTATTCCAGTCGATAGATAGAAGATAGAAAAACGTGACTATCGCTCGAGCGTTGGCGGCACTACTGGTCTGCGGTCGGGCTGCACGTGTCGCCTGTCACTCGCCCGTAGCTGCCAACGACGTGTCGCTAGCTACGGAAGGTATTTCATAAAAAATCATAGAAACCAGTCGTGTCGCGGCGACATGTCGCCTGCAGTTGCCTCCTGCGGTTGGGTACGGAATGGTATCTTTATAGGTGCGTTAAGGTAGCCTGCGATATTAAAAATTTCTTACGTTTTCTGTGAGATATGTTCATAAGGTTGAAAACAATTCTATACATATTATACTATCATTCAGGGAATTTATTCCGGAAGGTTGATAGGTATAATATTTAATTTAGATATAGCACTAAAATCTCGATGTTTAGAAATATGTCGCGGTTTTCTGAAATGGCGTGTTGCTAGTCTAATCACAATCTTGCGGTAAACTGTTGAAGAATCCGAATATAATGCAATATTGATACTCCCCCGTCGCAAATAACGTGATAATATATAACGTTGATCAGATTTTAAGGAATATTTCTGCAAAATCTGAACAGAATCTATTCACTTGTTTTTGCGTCAATCCAGAACATACGTCCAGAGAAACAGACAAACGGATACCCAGATACAGATGGACGCAGTTGGCTCTGTTCGTAGACGATACAGCGATCATCTGTAAAGGCAATACTGCTAATATGCTCCTAAATCTACAAAGGGCTGTCAATAATCTTGGCGCCTGATATAGAAAGTGGAGAATCGAGGTAAATCCCGACAAAAGTCAAGCGGTTTTATTCTCAAAACCGAGATCCAGACAGTGTAGTAGCTTGAGGCACCCACAGGAAAGTCCGGTTAAGCAGCCAACCTTAGTGGTCAAAACTGCGAGAGGCCATAGTTAAAAAAAACAAAAGGACTAAAATTCTATATTTTATATATTATATTTTCGGCATCAGACTCGTTCCCAAACCTTGTAACAATTACTTTTTTTTTTTCAAAAATATTCAATTTACAGAATAGACTTTTTTTTTTAGATAGGTCATCTCGTAGTTGACCTCTGAGATCATGACTACTTAACCGGACTTTCCTGTGGGTGCATTAAGCTACTACATTTAAAACCTCCAGCCAGGGGTTATTCAACTATGCTAATTAAAACTAGGTGAACGCTCGCTAAGGGCACCCCCTGTGGGGTACGAACCTCGTTGTTTTGCCATATAAATGATTTATGTTTGGGGTGGACCACCCTTATCACTTAGGAGTATGAAAAATAGATTACGACCGATTCTCAGACCTACCGAATATACATATAAAATTTCAAAAAATCGATCAAGCCGTTTCAGAGGAGTATGGCAACTAACATGTGACACGAGAATTTTGTATATATTGATAAATAATGTGATATTTTGTCAATTATGTTTTAGATGCAATACCTGATGAACCAAATAGCAGAGTTGCAGACGGTGGGAGAGTATAAAATCAGCAAGGCAATCGAGTGTGAGTATGCATATGAAATTAAATCCTAGTAATATCTCATTGAACTTATTGCATGCATTTTATAACTTTTACATAATTTTTATAACCCAACTCGCTTACCAATTTACAGCACAGGTATCACGTTTGGGCTCATTGGAATGGTCTCAATGGATAGGTTATAGATAGATGGTGAACAGGGTCTGGTGATGGAGTAGGAAAGAGAAATGAGGAAATGTTTGTGTCGGGAGATTTTTAAATTTTAACTGTTAAAATTGTACTTGTTATCGTCAAATCGAAATGACCTGCTATTTCTGTATTTCAGGCAACGATGAAAAATTAATGATTGAAGCTAAAGCGGAAGATATAATCAGGACTGAGAGAATAGCGGCCGAAGCGCAATTCATGAAGAGGGTAGGGGAAAGTTGGCTGTATTGTGTCACCACTTTATTTGCACCACTACTAGATTTCCCACAAAATGACCTTGTTTTCTACACTGGAAACAGTAAATTATGCTCTATAGTCGGACTTTTAATCGTATTCAGTAACTTGACAGTTTAAAATAAAGAAAATGAGCGAGCCTTACAGTAGTCGCAAATGATGTGTAACTGTGTTGGGGTCGGCTTCCAGTCTAACCGGATGCAGCTGAATACCAATATTTTACATGGAGCGACTGCCTATCTGACCTCCACTACCCAGTAACTAGATAGTCGATACCCCATTGTAACACTGGTTGTCAGACTTTCAGGTTTCTGACGACTCGTAACGACTGTCAAAGATCCACGAATTACAGCCGGGACCAACGGCTTAACGTGCTTTCCGAGGCACGGAGGAGTAGGCTCAGTATGTAGAAATGGTCACCCATCCACGGACCAACCCCTTAAAGGGGTGGGGGCCTCGTCAAGGTCGTTTCTGACGGCCAACTCTAGCACCGCGCGCGCTTATTAGTCAAATAAAATAGTGCGCGCTTCCCCAACTTCCTGTGATACACTTCCGTCCCGTTTCACGAAATCACTCCCACAGATTTGATATTTAGATATAATTTTAGATTTTGATTTTGATTGCAAGAAATCTAAACGAATGTTGTTAGACATCAATAATGTTCCTATACTGAAACTAATAGTGTGAACAAAAAAAAATCGCACTTGTCTTTCGGGTATATCTTTATATCCCATAAGAAATTTCACTTATATGAGAAATATTTAACTAATGGGGATAAAAACTGTCACTTGCTCACTTCAGATGGCGCTGATCTCCAGGGTCTTATAATTTGACAGCTAGCCATACATTTTTTGTAAACAAGCGACTTCTTTTACGCATAATTAATCATTGAGCCCAGTTGCGAAGCTGTTTACTGGAAAAATACGGGGACCCAAGTATTTGCCAAAGATGTTATAAGAAGAAAACTGGGAGAAATCTCTCCGAAAACGCGCCTAAAGAAGTTTTCACTTAAAAATAAAAACATACAGTCGAATTGAGAACCTCCTCCTTTTGGAAGTCGGTTTAAAATGGCGACTGACGGAACAATACTACCAATCACATTACTGCAAAATTCAGTGCTATCAATCGCGTCGCGAGACGAAGTTATAATGTACGCACTGTATGATATATGTTCCAATTATATTCGTTTCATTTATTTAATTAATGTAATAAACTGTTAAAAAACCCGACCGTCTGTAATATACTACATTTCTTGCAAATAAAGGAAATCATTTATTTTGGGCTAAATTATGAAAGTGCCGTGCTGTTATACGAGTTTGAAAAACAGTATTTTTCAAACTTGTGTAACAGCGCAGGGCCCTACAGATTCGATCCCATAGTAAAGTGAATAACATGTTCTAATGGAATATAACAATTTTTTCGTTTGGCCGGCACTTTCACATTTAGCCCAAAAATGTATAGACAGTGAATGTTCTCCTTTCATTTCTTTTGCAACTGTCAACTTATTGAATACGATTTAGGGCGGATTTCACCAATAACTCACCAATCAAAACCGCGTTCAAGAGTTATCAGTGTCAATATTCCACAACATTGATGACACCGACAGTTCTTGTACTCGGTTTAAATATGCTGATCGCGTTCAGTTTCATTGATTAAATTGGCACCTTAAGTTCAAGTACAGTAGCACCTTCAACCGTCTACCAATTTGTAATGGTGTCTTTTAAAAATTATACGATTTAGTGTTAAGGGGGAAGCGTCAGGGTAGCCCGCGAAATTGAAATTTTCTTACTTTTTTTTTGCATTTTGCAGGTCAGTGTCAGGTTTTATGTTGATTAAAATATGATTCGCGGTCGTAACAAATATGGCTTTAATCAATTATAATCATTACAATCAGTAATAGTGATTAAGAAGAAGATAAAGGTGTCAAATGTCATGATTTCATGAAATCATGACATTTGACACCTTTGCTAACTTAGGGAGTTGTATTGCTGATTATTGTAATTATAATTGAGTAAAGCCATATTTGTTACAACCTTTAATCAACATAAAACCTGACACTGATCTGCAAAATGCAAAAAACGTAAGAAAATTTAAATTTCGCGGGCTACCCTGACGCTTCTCCCTTAAAAAATGTTTTTAGTGGGCGTCGATATTAATTTTTGAGTTGTTCCCAGGCTTTACTTATCCAAGCGGAAGCGAACAGGAAGACCAGGGAGCAACTTAAGAAGCAGTGTGAGATCCAGTCAGAAGTTCTACAGGACAGCCTCATCAAAAAAGAGAAGGCGGTATGCATAAACTGAGCATTTTACTACTTATGCTAAATCTTTATCTGCCCGCGACTTCGTTCGCGTGGAAGTCGTAAGACACCACAATATCTATACCACAGATATAGATAGACCTAGATAACGCAAGTATCACGAACTGTATGAAAACCAAGCGTGCCATTTTTTTACTACCTACTATGACGTCACAAGCACTAGCAAACGTTTCTTTTATTTTTTCTCCTCGCATTTGCACAGTTTTTACAATTTATAACAGCGTAATTAACCATTTTCAATTTTTTAACTGATTTCCGACAAGCGTGGCACCGATGCAGACTGAGCGCGAAAGTGGCAGCTTACGATTATTGTACGTAAGCTGGGCACGAAAATGGCACGCGAAGTAGTTGCTCTTGCGTTATCTAGGTATATCTATATCTGTGATCTATATTAATATAATAAAGCACCTGAACCGCGCGGGGTGATACCTCGTTGATATAGGCATACACAGTTCGGCTCTCCTCGGTAATGCTCGGTTCTCGTCGACCTACCGCACATCGCATCGCCTGCCCACGCTACTTTTACTTCGTTTCCTCCAGAATTGGGCTGTCAAATGCAATAAGAATTTTTCAAATCCGACTGCTAGTTCCAGAGATGAGCGCGTTTAAACAGAAAACAAACTCTTCAAGCTTATTAAATTAAAATATTATAAACTAGCTTCTGCCCGCGACTTCGTCCGCGTGGAATAGTTATTTTGGGCTAACGCTAACTTTAACCCGCGACTTCGTTTACGTAAAAGAAGAAATTAAAAAAAAAAACTTACAGACGCTAGAACTTCAAGCTACTAAAATCTGTCAAATTTATTTAATAGATTTTCAACTTTATTGCTGAAACATAAGGTTCAAAGATGATTGGGAAAATTTGACAGTTTCGAGTAGCTTGATGTGCTGGCGTCTGTACGTTAAGGAGCTATTTTAGGTACCTACATCTTGCTTTTATCAGTAAGAGTGGAACTTTAAAACGTTAGGTAAAAGTACTGGGTCTTACAATCTTATATCACGATTCACGCCCTTCCCCCACATGACTGCCTTGCACATCATAAATGCGCGCGCAGTACTTGATCATTATTTTGCTGCGATGTTATTTTAAAACTGCGATATCTCCTAAGATATTCATTGAAATCGAATGATGTAAAGGGCAATTTTGTTTTAAATTAAATACTTGTGATGAATAACGTATTTATTTGGATAAGGATTAATATCATGTTTATAAAAACACCTTCGCAAATAATGCATTATTTTAAAACAAATTTGGTAAGCATAAAAAAGGTTATAGAGAGCCAACTTTAAAAGATAGACATATGCTGTTGCGGACTTTTTTTTAGAACTTTTAAAGGGGAACAATTCTGTCATACATGATTTTTGCGAAACTTTAACCGTTTACGCAGCGCACGCAGAGGAAGCTCTCAAAAGGGAAAAAAAAACCGATTTTGAAACATTCTTCATTGGTGCTCCGCTCCTATTGGCTTTAGCGTGATGATATATAGCTTATAGCCTTCCTCGATAAATGGGCTATCTAACCGTGAAATAATTTTTCAAATCGGATCAGAAGTTCCTGAGATTAGCGCGTTCAAGCAAACAAACAAACAAACAAACTCTTCAGCTTTATATATTAGTATAGATTATATATTAGTATAGATATAGATTAAAGTCGCTTTTTATGTCTGTCTGTGTGATCGCGTTGTACTTCTAAACTACGCAACTGATTTTGATGCGGTTTTCACCATCATTTAGAATTTTAGAGGATTTATTCCGAAAGGTTTATGTGTATAATTCTATTTAATAGGATTTATCCTAAGAGTTGGCAACGTCGTAAATAGCTGTCAAATATTTACCTGTTCTGATTAATTTGGCAATATTACTGTATGGAATTAAGAAATGTGGCTAACTAGGGAACTAAACTATTGATTATGAAATGCAATAATTAATATCTTACACCGAATATTTAGTTTTAGATGTAAAAAAAGTATTTGGAAACATTCCAAATGCCTTTTTACACCTAAAACGGTTACAACATCAAATTCATTAATATTCTAGTTCGCTAGTTAGCCACATTTCTTATTTCCATACAGTAATATATTGCTAAAATGATCAAAACAGCGAAATATTTGACATCTATTTGCGACGTTGCCCGCTTTCAGAATAAACGCTCTTAACTAATTGCCATAACGTGGACGTGGTTTAGTTCTTCTAAAGATGTGTCCAAACATTGAGCGGCAAGAGCGCGGCAGCAACACGCGGTGTTTGCAGGATATTTCTGCCGCGCTCTAGTTAGGACCAAACTGACGAATGTTTGCGCGGCAGTACTGCGCGGCATATCCGAGCCACGCCGCGCACTTCAGTTGGCATTATCTCGCCTTCCAGTCTAACCGGATGCAGCTGAATACCAGTATTTTACATGGAGCGACCGTCTATCTGACCTCTACAACCCAGTAACTGTGTAGTAAGAGTGGTTGTCAGACTTTCGGGCTTCTGACGACCCGTAACGACTATCAAAAATTCACGAACGACAACGGCTTAACGTGCTTTCCGATGTACGGAGGAATCTCGATATGTAAAGATGGTCAGCCATCCACGGACCAACGTACTTTAAGAGTGCCCTTCCCGGTCCGTCTGTCGCCAACGCGAGCACGGTCGAAAAGCTTGTTGTTTCATCCAGCGCAAGTGAGAATTGCTAACAAGCAAGTGAGAACGCGATAACATTGTGCGAAAAATAACTTGTTTCAGGAAATACGTGTTTTTGAATACGCCTTACAAGTTTGTGAAATAAATGTTTGTCATTTAGAATCTCCATTACATGTGCAAGGTTTCTATGAAGATGTTTTCTTTAATTTTACAATTTATGAGTACGTTATGAACGGTCAAAATTCAGGTAAAATTTGTGCAAAAAAGCAGATTTTTGAAGGCTTATATTGAATTTGTTTCGCCAAATTTTTATTTTTTGCTTTCATAGAAACCTAGATATAGTGCACAAGATACCTATTAAATTAAAAGAATTAAAGAAAGATGTGTTACAACGCCATAATCACGTACGAGCGTTTGTATGAAAAGTATGACAGGTTGGCTGCCCTTAATCTGATGGATCGATGGATTCCCTAACTCATTAAAAGATCCATACATTTTAATCAAACGAATCGATGCACGTTACGTTGTCCATTTTTATACGTAGAAATAAACGCAGAATAATACGCAGAAAGCCGGGCCCCGTGCCCCGGGCGCCAACTTCAGGGGGCGACAAATTCAAGCGTAGCAGACAAGTGCACCACCCAGCACACCGCAACTTTGCAATAAATGAAATGCGCAGCACATTTATAATCTTTCTATTTTATTTCCTTTTACAACAGTTTTGGCGCCCCTATTGAATTGGCGCATTATCGATCGATTCAATTTGAATTATATGTTGCTGCCAAAATAGTCATTTTGAGAAAATATTAATTTCAGCGGGGCTAACTTCGCGCCATAAAAGATTGGCGAGGGACGGCAGGCGGCAGTTTTTGCGCCGCATTAAAAAAAAAAAATCTAGATGCAGCAACACTGCTCAATGTTGGAACACACCTTTAGGGTTTACAATAGTTTTTAGGAGGTTTCCACTATAATTTAGTTGGGAGAATTTATTCTGGAAGGTCTTTGTTTATCAGCTGCTTAGCCTCTTACCAATGCTGGCACTTCTCTTTTTCAAATATACCCTATTTAATCAGCTGTTACAAACAATTAGGATACAATAAATAAATAAAAATATATGATTTTTGCCGTTAAATTAAATAAAACAAACTCTATAATTATTATTACTATGCATGGAAACAAAAGGATAAATGTCCCGGTCTCGGTATCAGAGCGAGCGATTATACTTTTCTTAATTTATTATTATTTCCCAGTAGTACATGAAAGTATTTTGCGCTATCTTTAGTATCTCTAGGGGTATCCCTAGAGATACTAAAGATAGCGCAAACGTAATGCCGGTGACCCTCCTGGAGGGTCCACTAGCAATATGAATGGTGGCATGGCATATGAACTCAATGAAAAATGGGTGGACTCGATTGTGTTAATTGGAATTACGTAAGTTTATTTTGTATTAATTATTAATTGTATTTATTTATCAGATAATGGCGAACTTCAACCGCGCGGTGTCCGAGAAAGTGGAGGCGGAGCGAGTTGTGTTCAAGAAGGAGCTGGCAGTCATGGCCGGCAAGTTGCAGGCCATCGAGCAGACTTTGAAACGTAAGTCATAAGGGCACTTTTTGCTTGTCACGAATTTCTTTGCTCCTACTCAATAGCAACTATGTTTTAAACATGACATTTCCGTCCAATTCTAACTACGAGAGTCGTATTGTCGATATTAATTATTATTATTCTGCAAATTCATATTTTTCTATGTCACGAATCACATTTGGATCATCATACAACCGAGTAATTAACTGCAAAGTGTAACATTGTTGGTCATATGCTGACCTTATTGGTGATGTTCTTGAGAAAGATCGGTGCGTATTACTGGCAACCGGCGTGGCGTGCGTATATGACCAGATGTATGAATAGGGATGTTACGGAGCTTCGGTTCCGATTCCGAAAGGTCGGAACTTCCGATTAATTTTACACCTCCGATTCCGATAATTTTGAATCGGCGTTATACCGAAGTTCAAAACGCAGCGATGCACGTGACTAGAACGCGTACAACCAAGTTTTAACTCGTCGCCAGGGTAATGTTTGTTTATTTTATACACGCTTGCGCTCGAAACACTGCGTTTGCACTGGCGAAACATTCACAACACATGTTGAAATCTCTAGTTCCTGTCAAACTTTGTATGGAACATTGACAGAAAGTAAAGATTTCAACATGTTTTGTTGTGAATGTTTCGCCAGTGCAAACGCACAGTCAGTTTATTGTTTTGTTTGTGGATGTTATCGCTAATGTTTGACTGATTAAAAATACTAATTAAAGAGACTGATTAGAGAGACTGAATTATATTTATATTATTTCATTAAGTTTTCCCGTAACACATTTTTCTTTTACTTTCGCTTCCGGTTCGGTTCCGGTTCCGGTTCCGATCAATCAAATGTAAATCCTCCGGTTCCGGTAAAACGACTTCCGTAATATCCCTGGTATGAACGTAAACGAGACAAAAGGATCGTAGCAGGTAGCGTTCTATAGTTTCTCTGTGTACCTGTACCCCCATGAGAAAGAAAAAGACGTCAGTTTATGTATAGCACACATGAACAAATGTTTGCGCCCCCTGTCAACGTCATTCTAGGGCCAACAGATCCTTGTAGCAATGTATGTACATATGCGTGTATTGTTACAGAGCGTGCGTCGGCGGAAACGGAGGCGCGCCGCTCGCAGTCGCTGTGGGCGGCGGCCGAGGCACTGCTGGCCGCCACGCGCCGCGCCGCGCCCGTCACCAAGCTCGACAACGAGCTGCGCGCGCTCGCGAAGGCCGGTGAGTGCACCTCACTATTAGTTACTAGCGGCGCAGGCGGAGGCGCGCCGCTCGCAGTCGCTGTGGGCGGCGGCCGAGGCACTGCTGGCCGCCACGCGCCGCGCCGCGCCCGTCACCAAGCTCGACAACGAGCTGCGCGCGCTCGCGAAGGCCGGTGAGTGCACCTCACTATTAGTTACTAGCGGCGCAGGCGGAGGCGCGCCGCTCGCAGTCGCTGTGGGCGGCGGCCGAGGCACTGCTGGCCGCCACGCGCCGCGCCGCGCCCGTCACCAAGCTCGACAACGAGCTGCGCGCGCTCGCGAAGGCCGGTGAGTGCACCTCACTATTAGTTACTAGCGGCGCAGGCGGAGGCGCGCCGCTCGCAGTCGCTGTGGGCGGCGGCCGAGGCACTGCTGGCCGCCACGCGCCGCGCCGCGCCCGTCACCAAGCTCGACAACGAGCTGCGCGCGCTCGCGAAGGCCGGTGAGTGCACCTCACTATTAGTTACTAGCGGCGCAGGCGGAGGCGCGCCGCTCGCAGTCGCTGTGGGCGGCGGCCGAGGCACTGCTGGCCGCCACGCGCCGCGCCGCGCCCGTCACCAAGCTCGACAACGAGCTGCGCGCGCTCGCGAAGGCCGGTGAGTGCACCTCACTATTAGTTACTAGCGGCGCAGGCGGAGGCGCGCCGCTCGCAGTCGCTGTGGGCGGCGGCCGAGGCACTGCTGGCCGCCACGCGCCGCGCCGCGCCCGTCACCAAGCTCGACAACGAGCTGCGCGCGCTCGCGAAGGCCGGTGAGTGCACCTCACTATTAGTTACTAGCGGCGCAGGCGGAGGCGCGCCGCTCGCAGTCGCTGTGGGCGGCGGCCGAGGCACTGCTGGCCGCCACGCGCCGCGCCGCGCCCGTCACCAAGCTCGACAACGAGCTGCGCGCGCTCGCGAAGGCCGGTGAGTGCACCTCACTATTAGTTACTAGCGGCGCAGGCGGAGGCGCGCCGCTCGCAGTCGCTGTGGGCGGCGGCCGAGGCACTGCTGGCCGCCACGCGCCGCGCCGCGCCCGTCACCAAGCTCGACAACGAGCTGCGCGCGCTCGCGAAGGCCGGTGAGTGCACCTCACTATTAGTTACTAGCGGCGCAGGCGGAGGCGCGCCGCTCGCAGTCGCTGTGGGCGGCGGCCGAGGCACTGCTGGCCGCCACGCGCCGCGCCGCGCCCGTCACCAAGCTCGACAACGAGCTGCGCGCGCTCGCGAAGGCCGGTGAGTGCACCTCACTATTAGTTACTAGCGGCGCAGGCGGAGGCGCGCCGCTCGCAGTCGCTGTGGGCGGCGGCCGAGGCACTGCTGGCCGCCACGCGCCGCGCCGCGCCCGTCACCAAGCTCGACAACGAGCTGCGCGCGCTCGCGAAGGCCGGTGAGTGCACCTCACTATTAGTTACTAGCGGCGCAGGCGGAGGCGCGCCGCTCGCAGTCGCTGTGGGCGGCGGCCGAGGCACTGCTGGCCGCCACGCGCCGCGCCGCGCCCGTCACCAAGCTCGACAACGAGCTGCGCGCGCTCGCGAAGGCCGGTGAGTGCACCTCACTATTAGTTACTAGCGGCGCAGGCGGAGGCGCGCCGCTCGCAGTCGCTGTGGGCGGCGGCCGAGGCACTGCTGGCCGCCACGCGCCGCGCCGCGCCCGTCACCAAGCTCGACAACGAGCTGCGCGCGCTCGCGAAGGCCGGTGAGTGCACCTCACTATTAGTTACTAGCGGCGCAGGCGGAGGCGCGCCGCTCGCAGTCGCTGTGGGCGGCGGCCGAGGCACTGCTGGCCGCCACGCGCCGCGCCGCGCCCGTCACCAAGCTCGACAACGAGCTGCGCGCGCTCGCGAAGGCCGGTGAGTGCACCTCACTATTAGTTACTAGCGGCGCAGGCGGAGGCGCGCCGCTCGCAGTCGCTGTGGGCGGCGGCCGAGGCACTGCTGGCCGCCACGCGCCGCGCCGCGCCCGTCACCAAGCTCGACAACGAGCTGCGCGCGCTCGCGAAGGCCGGTGAGTGCACCTCACTATTAGTTACTAGCGGCGCAGGCGGAGGCGCGCCGCTCGCAGTCGCTGTGGGCGGCGGCCGAGGCACTGCTGGCCGCCACGCGCCGCGCCGCGCCCGTCACCAAGCTCGACAACGAGCTGCGCGCGCTCGCGAAGGCCGGTGAGTGCACCTCACTATTAGTTACTAGCGGCGCAGGCGGAGGCGCGCCGCTCGCAGTCGCTGTGGGCGGCGGCCGAGGCACTGCTGGCCGCCACGCGCCGCGCCGCGCCCGTCACCAAGCTCGACAACGAGCTGCGCGCGCTCGCGAAGGCCGGTGAGTGCACCTCACTATTAGTTACTAGCGGCGCAGGCGGAGGCGCGCCGCTCGCAGTCGCTGTGGGCGGCGGCCGAGGCACTGCTGGCCGCCACGCGCCGCGCCGCGCCCGTCACCAAGCTCGACAACGAGCTGCGCGCGCTCGCGAAGGCCGGTGAGTGCACCTCACTATTAGTTACTAGCGGCGCAGGCGGAGGCGCGCCGCTCGCAGTCGCTGTGGGCGGCGGCCGAGGCACTGCTGGCCGCCACGCGCCGCGCCGCGCCCGTCACCAAGCTCGACAACGAGCTGCGCGCGCTCGCGAAGGCCGGTGAGTGCACCTCACTATTAGTTACTAGCGGCGCAGGCGGAGGCGCGCCGCTCGCAGTCGCTGTGGGCGGCGGCCGAGGCACTGCTGGCCGCCACGCGCCGCGCCGCGCCCGTCACCAAGCTCGACAACGAGCTGCGCGCGCTCGCGAAGGCCGGTGAGTGCACCTCACTATTAGTTACTAGCGGCGCAGGCGGAGGCGCGCCGCTCGCAGTCGCTGTGGGCGGCGGCCGAGGCACTGCTGGCCGCCACGCGCCGCGCCGCGCCCGTCACCAAGCTCGACAACGAGCTGCGCGCGCTCGCGAAGGCCGGTGAGTGCACCTCACTATTAGTTACTAGCGGCGCAGGCGGAGGCGCGCCGCTCGCAGTCGCTGTGGGCGGCGGCCGAGGCACTGCTGGCCGCCACGCGCCGCGCCGCGCCCGTCACCAAGCTCGACAACGAGCTGCGCGCGCTCGCGAAGGCCGGTGAGTGCACCTCACTATTAGTTACTAGCGGCGCAGGCGGAGGCGCGCCGCTCGCAGTCGCTGTGGGCGGCGGCCGAGGCACTGCTGGCCGCCACGCGCCGCGCCGCGCCCGTCACCAAGCTCGACAACGAGCTGCGCGCGCTCGCGAAGGCCGGTGAGTGCACCTCACTATTAGTTACTAGCGGCGCAGGCGGAGGCGCGCCGCTCGCAGTCGCTGTGGGCGGCGGCCGAGGCACTGCTGGCCGCCACGCGCCGCGCCGCGCCCGTCACCAAGCTCGACAACGAGCTGCGCGCGCTCGCGAAGGCCGGTGAGTGCACCTCACTATTAGTTACTAGCGGCGCAGGCGGAGGCGCGCCGCTCGCAGTCGCTGTGGGCGGCGGCCGAGGCACTGCTGGCCGCCACGCGCCGCGCCGCGCCCGTCACCAAGCTCGACAACGAGCTGCGCGCGCTCGCGAAGGCCGGTGAGTGCACCTCACTATTAGTTACTAGCGGCGCAGGCGGAGGCGCGCCGCTCGCAGTCGCTGTGGGCGGCGGCCGAGGCACTGCTGGCCGCCACGCGCCGCGCCGCGCCCGTCACCAAGCTCGACAACGAGCTGCGCGCGCTCGCGAAGGCCGGTGAGTGCACCTCACTATTATTTTAGTGCGCTATAGAGCAATATTCACCATTTCATTTAGTTCTATTGACAAAATAATCAAAACAGTGAAATATTGACCTAGTTGCGACGTTGCCATCTTTCAGAATGCACTCTCTTAAGATCATGGTAAAAGTTTTCGTGTCGATGTCCCTGCCACCCTGTAGAGAAATGATTTGTATTTTTGTTTGTAATGAATAAACTTCAAAACTAATTGACCTATTTAAAAAAATCACCAGTAGAATGCTATATTATCATTGAGTATAGATGTAATGTAGTGCCATTCACGAAGACGCGCCCCACTCATCTTCCTAAATTGTATTGTAAGCGTGGACTAGGCTACAATTGACATAGGCTATAATTTATAAAGATATCACGCGGCCGGCGGAAGCAAGTTCCAAATAAAAATAACAAGTTAACCCTATTTTCAGGCACGGGCGACTTGCTGGTTCAGTCGATACTGAGGGGCATTCCCGAAGAAGTCCGGGAAAAGGGCATCGCCACTGAGAAGTCACTGCGAGACAGGTTCGAAAAGGTATCACCGTAATTTTCTTACAAATTTTTGCCGGGTTCCATTCCCAGGTCGGGCAATGTTACCGGGCTTTAACATCAGGAATTTGTAATTCGAATAAATAATATAATCTATATGTAGTCAGGTCCAATGGCTGACGACCCGTCTTGATGTAATAGTAGATTAGTAGTAGCCAAGGGCACCCTCGAACTATATATATATAATATCTCAGGCTGCATTTGATGCTTACACCCGAGCTAACTACTCTGCTTTACATCTCGATTGTGAGGTAAGTAGAAAAAAACCGGCATTACAAGAATAAAACATTTTATTAGTTAAAATTTATAGTGAAATGAGAACAATTTTTAAATTTTAGGGACAGGTGTTTTTTGGGTCTGTTAATAGTTTGAGATTGTGATATTTGTTGGTCATGGATAAAATTTGACGGGATGAAGCTTTCTTCAGCAGAAGTTGATGGTTGCGGATCATCTCTTGAGAAAGATGTTTCATTTTTTGAAAGCTGAATAGTTTTCGTTATTTGGTTGGTAATTTTACTTATATTTTGTATGGAATCTTCAATGTAACCTTCAGCCACCTTGCTGGATTTCCACCCACCGTGCCTTTTTATAGTGGTTAAGTTAGCCCCAGCATCGGCTAATGCTCGGGCCACACCAACGGGAAACGCCGTTAATTATCACGATGATGGACCTTAACCCGTCGGAATAAAGTCTATTATCGCGATAATTAACGGCGTTTACCGTTGGTGTGGCCCCAGCATAAAAGTGTAGCCGATGTTCTCCGGAAGCAATGACCTGTGTACAATTCCGGGTTTGCTAACTTTAAATAACTTGCGATTTGCTTCGGCATACTTCTGATGGGATTTTTTCCAATAACTTGTTTGTAGCATTTGCCTTGGCGGTACTTCAAAAAAAATCGGTTGGTGTTTACATTTTCAGGACGAAAATTTCTGTATTTTTGTACAAATTCAGAAAATTCTTGAGGAACTACAAATGTTCGGTAAATTTTAGTTTTTGTGTTCGGTAGTTTAATTACTAACAACTGACCCTGTTGTTCTATGTTCTCTATTGTTATATTTGTCAATTCAATACCTCGGCATGCGCCAGTTATACCGAAGATAAGAACCACCTAAAACAAGCGAAATATAAAAATAAGTATGTTTTATAGGATTGTAAGAATTTAAAAGATAAATGATGAAGTATTACCATTATGTGATTTGTTATTTTACGTACCTTAACAGCTAAATATATGTCATCAGGGGCTTCATTTTTGAATGTTTTCACGTTTTGCGCTGTAAAAACCTTTGACTTTTTGCTTTTGTGCCCAGCTGATTGTCTTTTTAGAAAAGATGATAATTTTGAAAAGTTCTTGATATTGATGTCGTGTTTAGTACTCATAGTTGCTTTTAACATTGAATAAATGCACCACAAACTAGATGGCTGCAGCTTTTTTGATAGCTCACTAAAATATGTTAAGAATACAGTCTCAGATAAAGACTACTCGTTTTTCTTTTCGCCACTTCATGAACTCGTCGTAAGTTTTCAAATATCTGTCTTTAGAACTTTCAGGCAAAATATTGTTAATTGCTGCTTCAGCTTCCATTTTCATTGAATCGGGAGTGCAGCTTATATCTTCATCACTTGCAGAACTCATGTTTTTTTCCTAATTAGCACGTAATTATAAAAAAATCCCAAAAACAAACAATATTTAAAGTAAAAGTTTTCTATTCCCGCCTTTTTTCATCCTTTTTCTAAATTTTTTTTTTTTCAAGAACGTTATTGAGCTTCGCCGTTCGATATTTAAAATTGATGACTGTTATACTCATACGAAGACAAGGCTGAATAGCGAAGCGACCTCTTTTGTCATTGGGCTGAATGCATGATGTCTATTGCCAGTATGATGGTTAGATGTACGATAACTTTTTGAAAGAGTGAAGAGTTTTTTTTAAATTACTTACCGCCCTAGGGCTTTTCTAGCTACATTATTACCCTAGAGCGCTAATTGGTTACCTACAAGCCCCATTTGGGGGTAATAAGGACCTACTTACCGAATATGAGAGATGTAAAAGCTATTTATTCCGATAAATTATTCATTATATCAATCTACGACCCGGTCTTATTATAAAATAAGTTTTTTTTAAAGTGAAAACTTCTTTAGGCGCGTTGGGTATTTTTGAGATGAGAAAAAACAATTGAACTCGCGACACCGTTAGCGACACCTCATTTTTGTAAACGCGATTGTGCTCTTTATTTATATTACGTTACAGATCAATGTTCTATGCATGTATTTTTACTTTAAAGGTATTGGAAGTATTTTTTTAAATTGTTGAAGTTTTCACTTCTGTCGGCACTCCCGGAGTGCCAATGTTTTTGAAGTGAAAACTTCTTTAGGCGCGTTGGGCATTTTTGAGATGGGAAAAATCAATTGAACTCGGGATACTGTTACCGTTACCAACACCTCATTAAAAGTATTTCCTGCACAATAAAATTGTTCAAGTTTTCACTTCTGTCGGCACTCCCGGAGTGCCACTGTTTTTTTTTAAACACAGGCCTTGTGTCGCCTGGTGGATTATCCCATCGGTAAAAATTACGAATTTTCATACAAACTTTCGTCCCCTATCGTCGTCAGTTTCATATTATGAACTTAAACCGTAGTCTGAATTATTCTAACCACCTCTGTGGTTCTGTGGTTAGACAACCTGTTCTCACCTGACTCAGCGGTCCCGGGTTCGCTTCCCGGTGGGGGCAAAATTTTTTGCTTGGTTTGGTTGGTGGTAGGACTTGTTCTAAGTCCACCTGGCTAGCTACCACCATTTTATCTAAGTCTGTCGCCATAACAACAATGTTAACAGCATTGTTGTGTTTCCGCAGTTACGAGGTAAGATAGCCAGTTTCTCTGTGGTTGAGGATTCCAGGTGAAGCTCACTTTCACTTTCGGTCTAATCATCACTTACCATCAGGTGAGATGCAGGCCAAGAGTTTTACCGTGGTGATTAAAAATAAAATAAGTTCGGGATACAAAGTGACCTGTGGGCAATAGTCTCCACACGGTGGGTACCTGAGGATGGACCCAGGGAGAGGTGGCAGGGTGACCTGGACGCGTACCGCAAGGGTTGGATCGAGGTGGCCCTGGAAAAGGATGCCTGGAAGGATTTGGGGGAGGCCTTTGCTCAGCAATGGGCCAGTGTAAGCAAATTTTAAAAAAATGGCTCTCCGGGATTGCCGACTTGAACAAGATCGCCTTGGTGGAAGAAAAATATTTGTATAGAACATTGGTCCTTAATCTTATCTAAATAAAGAGCGCAATCGCGTTTACAAAACCTTTAAAATAAATACTTGCAAAGAACATTGATCCGTAACGTAATATAAATAAAGAGCACAATCGCGTTTACAAAACCTTTAAAGTAAATATACTTGCATAGAAAATTGATCCGTAACGTAATATAAATAAAGAGCACAATCGCGTTTGCAAAAATGAGGTGTCGTTACAGTGTCGCGATATCAATGGTTTAGTCCCATCTCAAAAATGTCTAACGCGCCTAAAGAAGTTTTCACTTCAAAAAAATAAGACGGTACGTGTTTAATTTTCCGTAGGATATAGTAGCCTGGATCTCTGAGTTACGGAATCGTTTCAGATGGAGAAGACCGCGGTGAAGGTGGCGCTGATCGGGCGCGATGGAGCCTCGCTGCCGGTCTACTTCATGTCGTGGCTGCAGTCAGTGTTGCTGTTCAAGAAAGTGAGTCCACACGCTATTCAATTTGATAACCATAAGAAAAAACATGCTTGGTCTTTTGGAACACCATATTTCAAACGTAACAGATCAAAATTGAACTACAGTAGAACCCGCTTAACACGATCACGCTTAAAACGATTTCTCGCATAATACGTCATTTTACGTCAGTCCCTACAACTTGAGACATGTTCTCATACATTTCTTAACGCTTAATACGATTCGTCATCCCGTTTAATACGCCTAGATGCGCACGCGTGTTGTCTCTCGCGGCAGCGGCGAGTGTCTGTCTTAGCGGTGTTGATCATTTGTTTTGATACAATAATGTCTACAATTAGGCGAAAGGCATTGTCACTTCAAGAAAAAAATTACATATTGAAAGTTTTTGATGAAAAATCACAAACCAAAAATCAAACACAGTTAATATACGAAATTAGATCATCACAAACCAAAAATCAAACACAGTTAATATACGAAATTAGATCATACTATGTATGTGTATTACGTTTTATTTTTCACTGTCTCCTTATCCCGTATAAGACGCTTTCTCGCTTAAGACGCGTTTTTTAGTTGGGTCCCTGTGAAATCGTCTTAAACGGGTTCTACTGTATCTGTAAACCATTATTTCACGGACCTTGGTATGGGTTACAAGTTTACTTAGTTTTTAATTAATTTTATCACAATTTATTGTAGTGTGTAACGGTTTTATTGTTGTTAAATAAAATAAAATGTCACCAAATATATCGGAAGACGTACCTGTGGCATACACAGGTACGTCTGAATTTGTAGTGCCACTTACA
The DNA here is from genome assembly GCA_963680765.1 of Agrochola lychnidis. Classification (NCBI taxonomy): domain Eukaryota; kingdom Metazoa; phylum Arthropoda; class Insecta; order Lepidoptera; family Noctuidae; genus Agrochola; species Agrochola lychnidis. Next base: position 12,756,797 of record OY796869.1, on the reverse strand, counting down.
AATTAAATGCTTTGATTGTGTCTTTAGTTTATTTACATCATCGGAACATAACATTACATAACATAACACAAGCTTATTTATCTATCGCGATTTATTGCAATCTACGTCTTCACAGTTCAGTGCTTTGATTTGATTCAAAAGAGCCTCAGTGTACGCGTCCCGCACTAGGGCGAGCGGGGGAAAGAGAGGGACGAGGGGCGGCATCGCCCGAGCGCCGCTCGCGCAGCGCCGATCACTCCGCAAACAACGACCGCGTAGAAAAAATAACACAATAACACAATCTGGTTACAATAATTAATTACGTTCCGAGACTTTTCGCACCCCTCGTCCCTCTCTTTCCCCTCGCTCGCCCCTAGTGCGGGGCGCGTACACTCAGCGCAGCATAATTTCAAATGGCAATGCTTGGTATTACTAACTCACTTAGCTTTATAGGTAAGCAAAGCAGTATGTCATATTTTGATCTTTTTTTTCTTGTTTTTAGTTCGCTGGAGTTCCTGAAGATGAATTGGCCAACCGGCCGACAGACTTCACCAAATTAGACACATTTGACATCATGCAGAGGGCAAGGTATGTAGCGCCATATTTGTTTTTAGAGGAGATTCAAATCATAAAATTGCCTAGCGACCACTATTAGGACAAATTCTAATAAAACAATAATCTAAAATTGAATAACTTAAATGGGGATGCGCTAAGATAACCCGCGTAATTCAAATTTATTTACGTTTTTTTTTGCAATTTGCAGGTCAGTGTCAGGTTGTATCTTGTTTAAAATATGATTGACTAGCGGACGTCACGCGGTTTCACCCGCGTAGTTCCCGTTCCTGTGGGAGTATGGGGATCAAATATAGCCTGTTACTCGCTGATAATGTAGCTATCCATTGCTGAAAGAATTTTTCAAATCCGTCCAGTGGTTTTTAAGTTTATTCGTCACATACAAAAATACAAATCTTTCCTCTTTATAATATTATTATTATTTATAGTGTAGATGACGAGGGACCTCCGTCAGGAACGAAGTTCTTTCTCACGTATGATTTAAAACAAAAACAACATTTTCTCTGCCGCCATCTTGTATTTACATCTGCTTTAGCACCCTCGAAAAGTATGAAAACGATAGTCATGACGAGTAATTCGAAAATTTTCGCAGCCACCATCTTTTTTTTTTTTTTTTTTTTTTTTGAACTCATTTTGACATCATTATCGACTTTAGCACTTTTGAAAACCATGAAAACGATACCCACAATATATATTTACTTTAATTTTCGCAGCCGCTATCTTAGATTTTCATTTTGACCAAATTCACAATTTCTCTGTCTCTTTCCCTGTTGAATTAGGAGACAGTCGCAAGTATGAACGTTTGTCTGCGTGACAATTTCTGCCAGTGCATTCCTACCGCAAGCCACGTTAAAGAACTTCATTCCTAAAATGAAATCAGAAAGTTTGAATTTTGCTCGGCTACCTTAGCATTTTCACCTCAAGTAGTCGCTGCCTAAGGACATGTTCCAATTCCAATACCAATTCTGCACAGTCTGACTGTGTTATTGAATGTGTGTGTCGTGGAACTATTACAGTTAGTATTACACTCTGTGGCTTGTATTACAAAAACTCCTTACCGACCCTGACGACCCCATTACCCTCCTCCAGGAGAGCGGAAGGGAAACCAGCACAGTATACAAAAACAGACGCCTCCCGTCATTCCGAGCTCGCCGCCGAGGTCCTTTGCGACCGCGACCGCGTTCCCGAGTAAATGGTACTCCCCCCAACCCTTGCTAGATAACGAGGTGCCAGCAGTTGTTGCAGCTGAGCACGTAGCTTTAAATTCCCCGACTAATAATCATGATCAAAACTTTGATCCAGCCCGTCCCATCCTTGATGTCCTCCCTCCAGTTGACGCCCTAAGCCGAGGTTCGTACCCCACAGGGGGTACCCTTAGCGAGCGTTCACCTAGTTTTTAATTAGCATAGTTGAATAACCCCTGTCTGGAGGTTTTAAGTGTAGTAGCTTAAGGCACCCGCAGGAAAACCCGGTTAAGTAGTCATGATCTCAGAGGTCAACTACGAGATGACTGATAAAAAAAATACCAAGACTCACTGAAGACTCAAGCGTTACTCAACACCTTGTAGCGCCACTTAATTGAATGCTTTAATTTGATTATTTGAACAATTAAACCTAAGCATTAACTTAATTAAATAGTCTAAGATCCGGAGTAAGATCGACCTTCACCCATCTACTTCTTTATCAATGAAAATTATTGAAGTGAAAACTTCTTTAGGCGCGGCGGGCATTTTTTAGATGGGAAAAAACAATTGAACTCGCGACAGTTTTACCAACACCTCATTAAAAGTATTTTATGCATATAAAATTGTTCAAGTTTTCACTTCTGTCGGCACTTCTTTTTCTCCCGGAGTGCCACTGTCTTTTTTTTTGTTTTTTGTCAAATAAATAATATTTTTACAAATATATTGCAAATGGGTCGCCTATTTAAATATGTATAATTAATTAGCCGCGCCCCGGGGTTTTACCCGCATAAGTCTCGATCCCGTAAGAATATCGGGTCTTTAGTGCTAGTCCTATGTCCTAACCCAGGTCATGGTCTACCCATGTGCCAAATTTCATTCAAATTCGTTTAGCAGTTTTAGCGTGAAAGCGTAACAAACAAACAAACTCACTTTCGCATGTATACATTAGTTTTTGTTTTTTTTATTTTTATTGTCTTGTTTATCAAACTAATTAGATTTTAATTGAAAGTATAAGGGCGTTTGCCTACTTATCCGTATCCGGTTCGTTGTTCGTTTCTAATCTGGTTTGACCATCCTAGTAATTGTACGAATCTTAAACGCATGAGTGCACCAACGTCCATACAATTAGTAGGATGGCCAAACCGCAGGCTTGCGGACGGTGAGCAAATGGGTAACTCGCCGTCCAATAAGGACCAGGCCCGGGTCGACGGCGCGTTGTGTTCCACGCGCGCCTCAAAAAGATGTCAGCAGAACTGACGGGGTCCGCTAGGGCCGATGCCTGCCGGGGTTGCGGGGAAGTCCGAAAGGGATACCGTGGCCCCCGGCAACATGGCAACTGAAGGAACACAGGTGGGTTTTAGTCAGTAAGAGTCTGACATGCTTTCCCGCTCCACCCAGAGTGGGAAAAGTTATTTGATAATTTCCCACATAAAAAAAAAAGAAAAAAGTGTGGCCAAACCGGATCAGAAACGAATCGAATACTATACGGATAAGTGGGCAAAAGCCCTGAAGCATATAAAATATGTAACAGTTAGGTTGCCTACATTTTTCTGGTGCCTATTACGGGGTTGCCAGGTATACAAGTAATAAGATAAGGATCAGTGGTGGCCCAGTGGTAACGGCCGCGACTTACGAGTTGTACGTCGTAGGTTCGAACCCAGACAGGCGCTTTAGTTTGTGTAAATTATTTCATCACCACTGCTCTCAAAACGGTGAAGGAAAACATCGTGAGGAAACCGGCATGTCCTAGAACCGAAAATTCGAAGACATGTGACATCTACCAACCCGCACTGGGCCCACGTGGTGGATTACGGCACAATCCCTCTCACAGAGAGGAGGCTTGTGTCCCAGCAGTGGGAACATTATAGGCTGATGATGATGATGAAGATAAGGATCTGTAACTGTGCACATTGGCAGGTACCACATGGACCACGGCAACCTGTCGGCGGCGCTGCGCTACGTGAACCTGCTGCAGGGCGCCCCGCGCGCCGCGTCGAAGGCGTGGGCCGATGCCGCGCGGAGCCACCTGGAGGTGCGCCAGGCCGCCGAGACCCTCATGGCGCACGCCTCCGTGTCCGGCCTGCTGTACCTCTAGGCGCACGGCCCGTTCTTCCACGGAGAGACTGCCGAGCCTCACGCTAGTGGCGTTAGCACCACACTAAGTACTAGCCCGCACTGTGAAATCTCACCGCGCGATTTTTATTCGTGCGGTTTATATTCAGTGTACGGAATTGTAACACGCATTGCGAATAAAATTCTTTGCGATTTTTGTCAGTTCTATGCAGATCTCAGCTGAGATGCACGTCTACAATGGACAACAGAACTAGTAAAATAATTTTTTTTTTTATTTATAAATTTCCTCCCACTGGGGAGCTCTCCTATGTACAGCGGTGTACTACTGAGCGGTGAGCGCCCATTCGCACGATTTTTATTTCGCAATGCGTGTAGCGACATACAACCCCATACTCCGCAAGATATCCGCGCGTATTAAATTCGCACCGCCCCGCGCAAAAAATCCGAAATATCTAGTAATTTTTCACATCCGCAAACCATTTGACGTTGTTTTTACTACTTATGCTAGTGGCGCGAACACCACGACCACGATTTCACGAACACCATTGTCATGTTCTTTTCAGAATCTTAGATAATTTACTCGGCTACCTACTTTGTTATACACCACGCGGGCCTACTGCAGATTTGTGGATGTTCCATCTCGTCAAAATTTTTGTTCAAAGACATCGGCCATCATGAATTTTGATTGCAATGGAATTTGAACTTTGTCTTTAATGACATTGAGTTTTTTGTTAAAAACTTGATAATTATCTGAGATTCTGAGAGTGTGTGTCTGAGCGTTTGTACTGTACGAATCGTAAAGTTCGCTAAAGGAAATTAAAGTGTCTATCTAGGGTTCGTAGTTTTAATTTCAAACCGATATTTTAATTTGCTGGGAAATTTTATCAAAACTGAAAGACCGCTTTCCTGGCCGGCCGTAACATATTCGTTCAATTGTCGATTTGCCTTTAGAAGTACATAACAATAAAAAATTATATTGTCTCGTTAGTGAAAGTCATAAGAACTTATATGAAAAGTAGGAAGAATATGTTCTTGTGTATGATGAATCTAGATTATTGTACATGTTTTGAAGAAAGTAAAGTATCATGTAGGTACATATGAATGGAAAACTGTAAAAAAGTAAGTACCCGAAAATATAAATTTTCTTCAAAATCGTGGAATTTGTTTGTTTTTTAGCACAAAATGTGTCTGCATTTATTCCAAAAATATCAGAACATTTAGATTCAGGTAAATTATGGTGCCAGCGAAGTGAATTTGTGGAGGTTTCCTTTAATTTTAGTAATTTATGTAAATATAAAAATATTGTATTAATAAATTAAAAGATGATTTTTATGTCAATTTGTTGTTTTATTGCATAGTTCCCAAACAAAAAGAGCTTGTGAACCGGAGTACCACATAAATGAATTAGAGATAGACAGTCGGGAACTTTTTCTGGGGGCAAGGAAGGTGGTGGTGTGCTAATCGCAATTCATAAATCTATTAATGCTTACAGAAATTCATCTTTCGAGTCTTTTTGTGAGGATTTATGGGTGACACTGGACTTATCACCTGATTGTGCTCCTAAAACATCTAAAAAAAAATCACTTGTGCGCCACTTACTTGGCTCCTCCGGTAAACATTAATCTTATAAGTTACTTTACAAATAGAATTAGTAATGTTATTCATGATGAACCCGTAATTATTATAGGTGACTTCAACTTAAGTAACATAGAATTGACAAAATCATCACCACATCAACATGCGGTACCAAATATTGGCACCAATAATATTAGTAAAACTTTTATAGAATTCTTATCCTCTAATGACCTATACCAGTTTAACACAATCCAAAATAAACAGAATAGGATTCTAGATCTAGTCATATCCAACTTAATTTATCCGATTGAGGTAACTCGGTCCTGTGATTCCATTTCAAAAATCGATGATTTTCACCCACCTTTACGGATCACCATTCACCTCAACCTTTCTAAGACACTTACAAATAAAATGACGAAGATTTATAAATTCCATAAAGCCGACTATCATGAAATTAGAAATCGTCTTGAGAAAACAGATTGGGACACTGTTTTAAAATCGGATACCGTTGATCTATCAGTTGCTGCTTTTTATTCTGTATTACGGGAGATTATTGCTGAATTGGTCCCGCTGCAGAATGCTGGTAAAAAGTTATACCCCGTCTGGTACAATAACGGTTTAATAAAAATTTTAAAAGAAAAAGAAAAGTGTCGGCAGAGGATGAAAAAATACAAAAATAAGCGAGATGAATTTGAATATATATTGCTTAAGGACCGATCTAACCGAAAAATAAAAGAGTTGTATCAGAAGTATTTGCAAAATGTACAAAATAATGTGGTTAAAAATCCAAAATATTTCTGGTCATACATAAAAAATAAACGCGATAACAAAAGTGTTATACCGAGATACATGAGGCTCAACGATAGTACTGCGACCGACGGCATGAGCATAGCGAATTTATTTGCTGAGAACTTTGCATCGGTATATAGCCCTATTTCTGGCAGCGATCCAGACCCTGCACATATTTACAAATCCAGCAATAGTAACAGTTTACATCAAGTAACACTATCTGAACTTAGCATACAGAAAAAACTTAAGAACTTGGATGTTGCTAAAGGGCCTGGCTCTGACGGAATACCTCCACTGTTTATTAGGGAGTGTGCTAACGTTTTATCTAAGCCATTGTGTATAATTTACAACCGATCGTTGTCTGAGGGGGTTTTTCCGGAGATCTGGAAGGAAGCCATAGTAATACCAATTCCAAAATCGGGAGATAAGGCTGATGTCAGTAATTACAGGCCTATTAGTATATTGCCCACTTTGGCAAAGGTTCTTGAATCTCTTTTATGTCCCATCATGAATTGGCATATCAAAGGCTCTATTACGGAACATCAACATGGCTTCTTTACAAATAGATCAACAGCCACTAACTTGACCAATTTTGTCGAACGAACTCTAGCTTACATGAGTAACGGTAATGAAGTTGACGCCATCTATAGCGATTTCAGCAAAGCTTTTGACAAGGTTGACCATAGTATTTTGCTACAAAAGCTCGAGGTCACATTCGGTATTTATGGGTCACTTCTGAAATGGTTCCAGTCCTACTTGATTGGCCGCACAGCAAGAGTAGTAGTAAATGGACACTCATCCAACCACTTCACGCCCACGTCTGGTGTACCACAAGGGACACATCTGGGCCCAATATTGTTTACAATGTTTGTTGATGACATTAAATATTCCATACAAAACTCTCATTTTGAAATGTATGCCGACGATTTAAAACTTTATAGGGTTGTAATGACAAAGAATGATGAAGCTCTTTTGCAAAAGGATATTGACAGCCTCTGTGTGTGGTGTGAGAAGAACAGTATGCAAGTTAATGTTGGTAAATGTTATTATATTCAATTTTCGCGTAAAAAACATAAATTTAATTCTACGTACATAATGAGGAACCAAATATTAAGTAAAGTGTCTGAAGTTAGAGATCTGGGTATCATTATCGACTCTGAAATGAAATTTCAAACACACACCGAAACTATCTATACATATAATAAAATCGTAGCGAAGTCAAAACTGTACATTGAATATTTTTGAAAAAAAGTTATTGCTACGAGGTCTAGGATCGATTCTAATGCCGAAAATATTTTTTTTAGAATTTTTGTCTGTTTGTCTGTATGTATGTTCCAGCATGGCGCAAATTCTACCGGACAGATTCTGTTAAAATTTTGCATAGATATTCCCTGTGTGTCTGGTCAAACTATAGGGTATAAACTATCACGCTATTTACTATGGGGGACGAGCAATATTACATTATGTTGTATTTTTATGTTCTAGCATGACGCAAATTCTACCGAATAGATTCTGTTAAAATTTTGCATAGGTGTTCCCTATAAGTCTGGTCAAACTATAGGGTATAAACTATCACGCTATTTACTATGGGGGACGAGCAATATTATATTATGTTCGTATTTTTGGAAAAAAACTCCCCAAAATTTTAGGATATTGTAGATGGTTATCGATTTAACTTTTTAAATGATTATCATCACGCTATACCTTTATGGAACTAAGCAGTCAATCATGAAATATATAGGAACGGCTATTTTAGACAAGTTTCAACGAAGCAATTAGCTCAACGGTTGGGCGGTTGCTTTGCAAACATGAGGTTGTAAGTTCGATTCCCACCTACGGTTTTTTCTTTTTTTTCACATTTTGTTATACGATTATTATTTTTTTTGATTATGTACCTATAATCTATAGATATAATAAAATCGTAGCGAAGTTAATTTTTTTAAAGAAAGTTATTGCTACGAGGTTTGGGATCGATTCTTATGCGGAAAATAAAGTTTTTAGAATGTTTGTCTGTACCAACTGTAGGGCATAAACTATCACGCTATTTGCTATGGGGGATGAGCAATATTACATCATGTTCGTATTTTTCTCTGCAAATTGTAAAAGGACGTGCCAAAAGGTTGGGATATTGTAGATAGGTAGTTACCGATTTAACTTTTTAAATGATTATCATCACGCTACCTTTTATATAGGAACGGCTATTTTAGCTAACTTTCAACAAAGCGAATAAGTAAGCGGTTGGACGAATGATTTGAAGTCCTGAGGGCCTACCACCAGCTTAAAAGCAGTATTATTTTAATATTACTTTAGTTTACTTCAGTGTGGGAAAGAGATGAAGCTCTACAGGATGTACAGCTCCATCTCTTTCTCCCACTGAAGTAACATTAAAATAATACTGCTTTATGAGCTGGTGGTAGGCCGCCCGGGGTAGTAAGTTCGATTTACATCTATTTTTTTAAACTCTTTTTGTAAAACGATTTTTTTTTGGATTGTGTATGTAATAGTTCATAGAATGTATTAATTCACAAAAAATGGAAAACTTCGTAAGCCATGGGAAACTACTAAGTTACAAGTACTTTACAGTCACAAAACATTCAAGGTTGTATTCTGATCATTTTAGAGCAAAAGACTGTAGGAATAAAATGTTTTTTTACAGATTTTGACAGCAGATTTGTCCTAGCGATTTTAAAATATGTATGTGTGTGGATCTTCTGGAATCGCTGCCACACTGCTTCCTGGTGGCAAAACAGCGCACGTCATGTTTAAGATTCCCATCGATTTAGAGAGCAACGAAACGCCTGTTTGTGGGGTGTCACACAACAGTAACAAGGGATGTGTGCTTAGGGGATTGCGCTTCGTCGTATGGGATGAATGCATTATGGCAAAAAGGAAAGCAGTGGAAACTGTAAACAGAACCCTGCAGGACATCCGCAGAAACCAAGATATGATGGGTGGTGTCACAGTTTTGACAAAAAAAAGTGAATACTTCGTTGAAAAGGTCGACTCTATGGTCGAGAGTTCATAAACTGCGCTTGACCATCATCATACGAGCTCGGCTTGGCGGTAATTCAAATGCTCAAGTATTCTCCGATGTTCTTCTAAAAGTTGGTGAAAGCACTCTACCAGAGACTCTTGGTAGAGTAGATCCCACTTTAGAAGATCTTATTCGTCTGATATACGAGGATATCAGTCAAATACCGTACCAAGAGAATTCTTAGGCGTGTTTCCGTTTTAACTCCGAAGATGATCAAGCTACAGCGATCAACCACAGTATTCTCTCACAAATTGAAGGGAGTGAAGTGATATACACCTCCATTAATACTGATGTGGAGGAAGATGATGCCAAATATCACCCCGTAGAATTTCTCAATTCACAAATGGCAAGTGGACTTCCGGTTGTATATCTGTGTAACGGAAACCAGCTCAAAGTCATGTCTTTGCAGAGAAACGTCATCGAGGTGGAAATTCTAACAGGTTGTGGCGATGGTGAGACAGTGTTTATAGCACGTATAAAGTACAAATTCCCCATAATTACCAGTTAAAGCGCGTGCAGTTCTCTGGGAGTGTATGCTTTGCGATCAACAAGTCACAGGGGCCGACACTGAAGGCTGAATGAAGGCTGCGGGTGTCGACCTCAGGATAAGCTGCTTCTCACACGGACAACTGTTACGTCGCTTGCTCCCGAGTCACCATTCCTGACTCTGTATATTTTGGCTGCTGAGAATAAAACTACAAACGTAGTATACAGGGAAGTTTTATAAAAATATGGCTATTATTGTAGTATATTGTGATGTCTTACGATTTCCATGCGAACGAAGTCGCGGGCAGAAGCTAGTAATAAATAAAAGCAATAGAATGCTAGCATTTTTAAACCGTTACACAAGACAATTCAATAATTTGACAGCTCTGAAAATTCTGTTTTCCGCATTAGTTCGTAGTCATATAGAATACTGCTCCATCATCTGGTATCCAGTACATAATATCCACATTCAACGCATCGAAAGAGTTCAAATGAAATTTATAAAAAGACTCTCTTATAAGGCTGGTATAAGGAATACAGTTACAAACTATGAAGAGAGACTGAATTATTTTAAAATGAAACCTTTGCAGTGGCGTAGAGATTTTGCAGGTCAAGTTTTCTTATTTAAGATATTAAATCAAGGCGTGGATTGCTCACAGCTTCTATCTTCAATTAATATTAATACGCCCCGGTCGTCAGCTAGGCTACATTATTATAGGCCTTTTGCTCCCGGTGGCCGCAAAACCAAGTACGAGAGTAATCCCCCCTTTCCTATATTCTCAGAAAGTGTAACGATATTTTTCACGATTGTGACTTCGACATATTTTCAGGCAGCATCACTAAGTTTAAAAGAGCTGTGCTCAAGAATATGTGATTTTTTGCTCAATAATGTTGTTTTATTTTGTGTGTTTTTATTTTTAAATTATGTTTTTGGAGAATTATGTTTTTGAAGTGTTATTTAATTCAATCTTATTCAATTTAATTTAATTTAAGTAAATGTTAAGTATAAAAGATTATTGATATTAGTTCTAATTACATTGTTATCCATCTTTATATTAAATGATATTGTCTAGTGAGATCTAAATAAAATGCTGTGCTTACCTTTAATTTAGATGCATGCAATGCTATTGTATTTGTAAATGTTATATACTTTGAATGTCTGTGTGTGTATTTAGTTGGTTTGCCTAAATAAATAAATAAATAAATTATACATAACTGAATCTATGAAAACAGGCTCGACGTCGGGATAACTCGGCCCCGACAACTCTACCCCGACAACTGAACCCAGACAACTCGTCCCCGTAACGACTCAACCCCAGGACAATACTTTTAGTTTACACGTTTTCACAATACCCGAAAAGGGATCATTGTACTCATCATTATAAACAATTTGTGTTATGGAACACGTTGGGACCAAGCCCGAAATTTCGAAAAAAAGATTGCTGTTACAAACCTCCATTTTATCAATTTATGTGAACAGTATTAAGATAAGCAGTTGCTCCATGTAAAATACTGGTATTCAGTTGCAACCGGTTAGACTGGAAGCCGACCCTATTTAACATAGTTGGGAAATGGCTAGGCAGATTGATTGATGGTGAACACTGTAATGTTGGTAACAGCAGATTTATCAAAATAGTGGATGTTTGCGGCCAAGCCCGGTCCGCCCCATATGGACGCCTAGCTTAATGCGACCCATTGCAATATAAACTACAATACCTACTTACTAATTCCATGGTACAAGCAATAAAGATTTTCAATGAATACCCCATCATACCTGGCAGCAAACATAAAGAAAAATCTAACAAAGAAAAAGTTAACAGTCAGAATCAGAATGGGAACCATAGATAACCCTGTGATGAGAACTGTCGAACTATCCGAAGTAATTATAAAATATCTCAGCAAAATCAACAACAAACAAATAACCTAAATTTATAAATAAAATCTTTAGATATACAAATATACGAAATACCTAAGACAAATAATGTTAAGATCCCTGTCCCACGCGATATCAGTAAGGAAACTTTTCGTAAGTACCTGCTCACTTTTTGACTAGGTAGGTATAGTGCATGGGAGTGCATAGTAAAAACAGTATCATCAGTAGCAACCAGGTGATCAAAATACTACCTTGCTAATAAAGCCCAAAGGCGGTATCTCAACCAGAGTAAGTTTTGAGAAAATTGGCTTATTGTAAATTGTAATTTAAGGAAAAATGGACATATAAAAAACTTCTTAGTGGTTTTTTAAATGTTTTAAGTTAGATAGCGCTATTTCGCTTATACAATTAGATGCGAAATTGTTAAAGCTATTGAATGGTGTAAAAAAAACTAAAAGGGCGTATCTCAGAGATACCGCCTTTGGGCTTAGCAGGGCAGAATAAGCAACTTGGTAGCTAACATTGGGAAAAGTTGGTACTTGGATGGAAGGTAGTGCTCCTGAGCTGTTGCTGTTGCAGTCTCAAGTTCACATATATGTATCTAAAGCCGATATCAAACCCTTCACTTGAGTGAATGTTCATTTTTTAACCGACTTCCAAAAGGAAGGAGGTTCTCAATTCGACTGTGTGTTTTTTGTTGCGCGATTACTCCGTCCATTATGAATTGATTTTGATGATTCTTTTTTGGTAGATCATACTTCAGAGGTGGTCCCATATAAATTTTATTAACTTTGCTTGGGTAGTTTTTGAGTTAGCTTCAATAATACGTATTTTTCCCACTTAGTATGTGGATGATATGATAACTTCCTGTCACTGTTATTTACATAGCAGGTAGTGGTATTCGAATTTGTGTGGGGTAGGTATCACAACTAAAAAGTGAAAAATAAAAACTTAAAAAAAAAACAACCGACTTCAAAAAAAGCAGTACAAAGTGAAAAAAACACTACAAAGTCGGTTGTTTTTTTTTTGTAAAAAGTTTTTATTCAATCATGCATACAACACTGATAAAATCAGCAGAGCAGAGTCGGGCGCGTCTTCGTGGATGACACTACCTATATCTCTAGTCTATTCATCGTAAGTACGTAGGTACCAACTGAGGAACCGACTAAATTGGGGAGGCCTTTGCCCAGCAGTGGACGTTTTTCGGCCAAAATGATGATGATGACGTACCAACTAAGCGCCAATAATTATAATAAATAAATTCTTTATTGCCATACAAATATTACAGAAAAATTTGAGACCCTGGCTCCAGAGCTTAATGATAGGTTGATATATGAATGATACATTTTTAAGTGAAAACTTCTTTAGGCGCGTTGAACATTTTTGAGATGGCACTAAACCATAGATTTCGCGACACTGTGACGACACCTTATTTTTGTAAACGCGATTGTGCACTTTATTTTAATTATGTTACGGACCAATGTTCTATGCAAGTATTTTTACTTTAAAGGTTTCGGAAGTAGTTTTTTTGTAAACGCGATTGTGCTCTAGATAAGGTTATGGACCAATGTTCTATACAAGTATTTTTCTTCCACCAAGGCGATCTTGTTCAAGTTTTCACTTCTGTCGGCACTCCCGGAGTGCCACTGCCATTTTTTTTGAGTACGCAACCGTTAATATGGCATACATAAAGTCTCTTGCAGACTGGCACGACGCGAAACTGGTAATTGTTAACTGCGAAGTTTTCTTAGAAATTGTTTTGTTAGTCACGTCGGGGCCATCGCTAGTCTGCACGATGCTTAAAGAGTTTAAGAAACAGTTCAGTTTTGTAGATCATCGTCGCTCACTCAATGCATGCAGCGGGGTAATTGTGTAACACACACAGTAGCAATAGCTTTCATTTTGATAGTTCAACAACATTAATTGCGTTATTTACGTTGTTGAGCAGACAAATTTTTCGAACATATGAAGCAATGGATTAGTAACATCCTTCAAAATCATTCAGATTGTGATTAACTTGACGAGTGTTACGCAATTAGGGTGCAAGGGGCTCTACAGGACGTATAGCTCCATCTCTTTCTCCCACTGAAGTAATATTAAAATAATACTGTTCATGAGCTGGTGGTAGGCCCCTGGTCCAGCTGTGTGCCTGATTTCCGGTTCTGAAAATGATAGCTGACAGAGTGGACTGTCCATATATAATTCACTGTTGTCAGTTACATGTGTCACCGTATTGTGTTGTTTACTAACACGTAGTTTTTAAGGATATTGTTACTAACCCTCTATGAGTCTTGGCTCGAAATAAAGTTTTTAATTTAATTTATTTAATTTAATTTATTGCAAGATTGGTTGTTGTAGCAGGTAAATACCTACCCACTAGGGGATATTCATTTGTAGCAGAGAACGTCTTTTGGCAGTTTTTTTTTGTTACTTGTGTTGTCCTGTTCACTCTTTCTTTCCAATCTGTTTTTAGAAGTGAAGACTGGCTGGCAGTCTCACATACTCACTATTTTTTATTCTGTTTGTTTTAGCTGTAAGTCTATCCATAATTACTTAATAAAAAAAACGTGTGCGGTCGGGGGACCCCGGTCAAGAACGAAGTTCTTTCTCACGTATGATTTAAAACAAAAACAAAATTTTTGTAGCCGCCATCTTGGATTTACATTTTGACCACACTATAGACTTTAGCACCCGCAAAAACTATGAAAACGACACTCTTTAGTAAATTTTGACAGCCGCCATCTTGTATTTTCATTTTGACTAAATTCGCACTTCCTCTCTCTTCGGCAAGCAGTGTACCTACTCGGGTCAATGTGTACAATTGTATCCCACGACACTGTAATTACTTTAAGAATCAAAGTCAAAAAAAATCGAGTCATTTCACATTTTATATGTATTTTTATTTAATTCATTTTAAAATATTGTCAAATTACCTACTTGAAAATGGTTGATATTGGCATAGGCGTCATCAGGAGTCATTTGATTGCGAATGACCTCTCCTACATCCCCTTAATTGATTGCCGACATATTATAACCAATAATCCTATATATGGCTTCAATAAACACGATGTATTTTGCACTAAGTATGTCTTTTCAGTACCGCTGCCATCCAACAGACTTTCGAATAGCGAAATTCACCCGTTCTCCAATAAACTTCAAGTATAAGGATCCTAAGGAGCGCGAACCGTGCCCAATTCCAAAACCTCCGCCACCGCCACCGCCCAAAGATGACACGCTGGTCTGGGGAACCTTCGCATTGATGGTCATAACCGGAAGTTTTGTAGTATATGCAAAGTAAGTATATGAACTCCTTATGAATTTCGATAACGGTGAAACTTTGAAATGACTTCCTTTCGTGTGCCCTTAGATGGCTCGCTAGACCTAATTCAGTTTTGAACACCAGCCGATCTATTCTGTAAAATCACACCGTGAAAAATTAGGTGAAGTGAGTTTAAAGTGAGCTGCTATTCCACCTAGTGAATAGTCTCGGAAAATCTCGAAACCAAAAGTACCGGGAAATCCCGGAAATGTGCGACGATTTAGGAACCAACCGGGATTTTCAAAACTGAATCCCGGTTCTTTCGGGAAAAGCGTTTAGAATAAGTATTTCTAATTTAATTGCCCAAAGCCCGATAAATGATTTTATTTCTGTAAGTAGGTTTGTAGTGCCAGACACTTTTACACGTCAATCATATATATTTTTTAACTGGCCAAGTGCGTGTCGGACCACGCATAATGAAGGGTTCCGTAGATGGGATGAATTTATCCCACGAACAAACTTAACATTGTAGTTGAAAAACATGTTCTCTCATACGGAATGTATGGGAGAACATGTTTTATCCACTGAAAATGTAAGTTGGTCGATTATTACTCGTTAACTTGTAGAGCCTACTTAGCGGTGATAGTTTTTCTTTTAATTTCGTTATATATACCAACCATTTAGCTGACATGGGGGCACACTTGACTCGAACAGAAATTTGCACTTTAAAGCTTAATATTTCTCAAACGGATCCCTGAATCCAAAAATGGTTTTCTAAAAACTTACAATATTTTTGAACGAACTTTCCGATGACACCCCAGACAATGGGTTAGGCGAGAAAAAAAAATATCTCCACTTTAGGTACAGGTAGGGGAGGTACCCTAAAAAAAACATGGTTTTATTTTACTACTTTGTCAGCGTGATTAATATGTATAGTATGCCAAATAACAGCTTTCTAGTACTAATAGTCTCTGAGCTAAGCCGCGGACAGACAGACAGACGAATGGCGAAAATATAAGGGTTCTTTGTTGACTATGGAACCCTAAAAACTAAGAAGATGAGGTCGGCGTTTCATAACTGACTACTCTGAGAAGAAAGACCGATAATCTCAAGGGGTGACAGTCTCTTTTAAAGTCCAGACATAATCTTTGTCAAATCAAGTGAAAACCATTTAGATTGGTGTCCGGTATGTTAACATAGTCTTCACATTCACAATAATTATAATAATATAATACCTACTTTACAAAGTAAAATAATTAAAGAAAAGAAAGAAAAATAAGTTTAATTGTCACAGAAACAAAAAAAAAAAGAAAAGAACAATAAAATAAAATAAAACAATAGATTTAAATATAACCACGAGCACAAAACAGAAATAATATATGCGGCAGTTGCTGGCACGTCATGACTGTGACAAAAAGGCTTCCACTCAGCATGATGCTGTGCTATGGGGACCCACAGCACAGCGCTGATTCATGTCATTGTATATAAAAATCCGGAAATAATCTTGTCTGATCATTTGAGGACCATGTAGATTGGTGTCTAAAATAGTCTTTTGAGGAAATTACCGCACAGATTTGAGTGGACCTGTCCAGTCAGTGTACGCATTTATTTGTCAATATTATCGTGCAGCTCAACTCAGAACTTAAGGATCTTAATGATTCGACGAACAATACCAAAGAAAGGATATTTGGGTAGGCCCATAGAGCAACTCGGGCCACCGGTGGACCGGAGTCCGCCGGTGGCTGGACTGCTGTATGAGGTAGGCCACATAAAGTACTCAAACGTGTAGATCAGTACCCTAATTGCGTAACTCATTTTCGTAAACAATTTCGCGAAATTTGTTTCATTTTGACAGTTCAACAACATTCATTACGTTATTTACGTTGTTGAACAGCAACGTAATTAACGTTAATGAACTGTTGTTTGAACAGTTCAAAATGAACAAATTTAGGAAATTGTTTACGAAATTGAGTTACGCAATTAGGGTGCTGGGATGTTGCGAATATTCACATCCGCATCCGCAAATGCGGAGCTTCCGCATAGATTTGGACTTCTGCATCCGCATCCGCAATAATCAATGCGGATGTTTATGCGGATGCGAATGTAATAAAAGTTGCGACAAGAAAGACATTGGGCGGGGCCGGCGAATGGCACGTGCCGTTCGCACGTAGGGTTACCATCTAATAGGCATTTGCCGCATTTGACAGGCATTTTACGGTTATGACAGGCGTGCGGCCGGCGCTAAGATAAGACAGGCATTTTTGAATTTTCCTAATAAATGCTTAATTGAATAAAGAAAGGAATCACCTGACAATAGAGCCGGTAAAAGTGTTATTAGTAACTCAAAAAAACTTTAAAAACGTTTCGTGTGAAGATTTTAGAAAAAAAAGAACTTTTGAAAAAACATTAGGTATGTCTTCGGAAACATGTCACTCTGTAGTAAGTTCGTTTTTTCTAATTTAGTTTAGTGGTCGTAAATTCTTCAAACTATTGATTTAGAATAAATGTCAGTCTTTAAAACTAAGTATCTGTTGCGTATTATCTATTTTAAGACGTACAGTTTTCTTACAATAGACAGGCATTTTTCTGAAAAATCTGGTATTTTGTACATCCTAGACAGGCATCCTCCCTTACATAGATGGTAACCCTATTCGCACGTGACAAATTGACAATGAACAATGGGAGCGCAAAAATTGGTGACAAGATCCGACGTGTTTGTTGTGGTGCATGCATCATTTGTTTCTTGTAAATAAATCACGACGTGTTTGGTTGGCGCTGTGAATTACTTATCGTATAGATAAATATTTTGAGTGTTAAATAATTGATTATTGGGAAATCTTGTCTTAGCTCAGCTTATTACATTAAAATCGCCAGGTAAATGCCATTATGTTACACAGGTAATAGATACGTTTTATTGTAGATAAAGTTTATCGTTTTATAACAATATTCTTTATTTTTCCAGCGGGGTTCCCGTTATTGATAGATTATTATCTAACAAGTTAATTAACAATGTCACTACGACACAAAGTAATATATGGAATTATTTTGAACCAAATATAGAGGACCATGATAAGGCTGATTGTTAAATATGCAATAAAAGCTACTCTCGCAAGGGCCGAACCACCTCGTCTATATAATTATAATGTTAACTTCCAAATATTTAACCTAGTTATAAGTTAAATGTAATAATACTTGCTGCAACCTAACAGGGTCATGTACGCAGTCTAAGCCTAGCCTGTAACTGAGTGTACATTATGCAAAATAAATAAAAAATCATCTAAAATCGATGCACCCAGAAGAATTAAATTTTTCATTCATATACTATATTTATATAAGGCCTACGCAGACCGGTACCCTAATTGCGTATTACAACACAATCACAATTTGTTTCGATTTGAAACAGATTGCTAATCCATTGCTTCATAAGTTGGAAAAAACTATCTGCTCAACAATGTAAATAACGCAATGAATGTTGTTGAACTGTTAAAATGAAACAAATTTGGCAAAATTGTTTACGAAAATAAGTTACGCAATTAGAGTACAGGACGGCATGGCAAGGGATTTAAATTTTCACCAATGAACATTCAAACGTAACTATATAGAAATACGACATAAATTGCTATGCTTTAAAATGATGCCGTGGCATCGAAAGGGATTTTTCTTTGCCTCCTACTTATTTATAATTTTGCTGTGCCCGACAGGGTCCATAATTGTTTCAATTTATTTTTCCCTACCACCTGTATGTGTACATTATGGATTGCAATAAAGATAAACTAAACTAAACAATTTATGTCGTATTTCTATATTGATACGTTCGTACGTACCATAAACCCCTAAAACTCAACATGTAGGTAATCATTTTTCATATTTTCCATACAAAAAGTGAAAAATTCCATATAAAACCCATAGAGGCTGCGCGTCTCCGGCTCTAAAAAAATTCACGTGATAGGGCAAACAAGTACTCGGTGGCGGTGATCTCTCGCGTCCGGCCCTGGTTCAGGCTATGGTACGGAGCGAGAGGAAATGGCAGGCCGTCACCTCCTTCTGCGAAGCGGTAATGCTCGCGAAGGAGGAGGCGGAACGCGTGAGGGAGAGACAAATTTCGCGCCCTCACGCCCCTAACCGCCGCAGGAGGAGACGCCCGGGGCGGGAATCGCGAGCCGATTTCCGGCCACCGTAGGCGCGGGCTTGCGGACGGTGAGCAATGGGTAGCTCGCCGTCCGATAAGGACCAAGCCCGGGTCGACGGCGCGTTGTGTTCCACGCGCGCCTCAAAGAGATGTCAGCAGAATGACATCGTGGCCCCCGGCAACAGGGCAACCGAAGGAACACAGGTGGGTTTTAGTCAGTAAGAGTCAGACACGCCCTCCCGCTCCACCCAGAGCGGGAGAACTTATTTGATAATTTCCCAACCAAAAAAAAACACGTACCAGAATAGCTTTAAGATTCACATAACCAAAAGTAAGGAATTTTTGTGATAGTTTAGTAAGTTTAGTTCGGTGTACAGGAGAATGGGCACCAATGCCTCCAACGCCACCCGATAGCCGGATCAGACTGACTATGTGTTGTATCTGACTATCAGATGAAAAAATCTGACGTATGAATCGTATAAAAGCAAAACCAGCAATATCCACATAATTTTGAAATTGACATTTCGATGGCGCGATAAATGTAGCAATATCTTCATTTATCGCGCCATCGAAATGTCAATTTCAAAATTATGTGGATATTGCTGGTTTTGCTTTTATACGATTCGTATATTCCCGGCCTTACTTTCAGGAATAACCCAGAAGTACGTGATTGGTTAACAATAAACGCATCATGGTTCGACGATTTCATAGCTGTGGTATACCAGGAGAACATGACGTATGGAGAGTTTGCTTCTACATGCATCGATAGCATAAAGGCGTACATCAACAACGTCACGGGGGCAAACAAACCGAAGAAGTGCTCCATTGATGGTGAACCTGTGAAAGGTAAGTTAACGGTTTTTTCGACATCACGACGACTCAACCCCGCGACAATTCAACCTCAGGACAACTCCACCTAGATAACGACATGATTAAGTTTAGATTACATTTATTAATTAAAAACTGCTCGAGAATTTGCGGTGTATCTGCAGCGCTGATGCTTCGTAGGCCCGTCACAGCGGCAGCGTGGATACCTACTACGCGTAGTCTGTCAAAAAAATAAGAGAATAAGGAGAAAGAAGGGAATCACCTTCTGTTCTCTTTAACACATAATAAAAATCTTAAATTCACTGGTGCCGATTCTCTTGTTCACAAACTAAACTAAATTTAAGTTCAATGCATCCTTTTCTTTCTATTTCATTAAGAAAAGGACAGAAGATAAATTTTAGTTTAGTCCTGTCAAATTAATCAGCGCTTGACGTAAATTGACGTAATTTTAGTCGGCAAGTTTTTAATCACGTCTAAACTTGTATGGAGAGTGACAGGCGCTGATTAATTTGACAGGACTAAACTAAAATTTATCTTCTGTCCTTTTCTTAATGAAATAGAAAAAAAAAGATGCACTGAACTTAAATTTAGTTTAGTTTGTGAACAAGGGAATCGGCACTATTGACAGACAACGCACAACCTAAACCGCTACATCTAGAAGCATACAATTTTGTGCAAAGAGTTCCTTTTATATAGAAAGTAATGGTAAGGAACAATTTTCGAAAATTCATCCCCTAAAGGAGTTGAATAGGGGATGAAAGTTTGCACGGAAGTTCGTTTTTGTCGTTCGGTGTTGTCGTTCTTTATTTATGTCGCTCGTCCAACGTGTACCCCAGTACAGACTTTTGACTTCAGACTTCTGTATTTATGTAAAAGTTAGTCATACAGTGTAATTCTTCATAATGTGCATATTGAATAATGTCTTCATAATGTGCATTCTACATATTGAATATTTTTTTAAATATTTTTTCCGTCGATAAAATTAAGCATAGATTCCCTTATTTCGAAATATGCACATTATGAAGACTCACACTGTATAATGTTTTGTTGGAAACTCATCCCCTAAGAAGTTACCCATGGGAAATCACATCAGGCACGCAGTTTGTCATCCTATAATTTGCAACATTTTACAAAAAAAAAAATAATATCATCCAGATGTTCCTGAGAAACCAAAAGATAAAGGAAAACCTGAAGAAAAAAAGGGTAAGCGTTTACTGATTTCTTTGGAAGCAAAACCTCACGCTATTGCCTGCAGTTGATACTTTCAACCAGAGGATAGAAAATGTACAACCCAATTGGTCCGCAAGCACTGGAAATCACGAAATTAACCAAGTTACGGGCGGCGGCGGCGGCGGCGGCGTATTATTTCTTTGTGTGTTAACACATTGAAACGTTCGTGTATTGGTGGGGACAGCGGAAACGCGTTTATTCTCCTTCCCAATTTCAATTATTTTTTATTTAATTACTTATTCATAAAACAATTCACATTATGTTTGGACATCACATTTATTTTTGTTATTCAAATTCAAAATTATTTGTTTTGGGACAACTAGATCCAAAGGTTAGTATACAAAAAACTTAGAAACTATTGTTAGTACTTAAATACAATTACAAAGGACAACACTCATTGCATACATTCTATACACAAATGCCCCTGTGCTGAGACATTCCGCCCCGTCTAGATAACCGATAGGAAGATATTGTACCTCCCTAAAAGATCATCAAACGAACGAAATGCCTCAACACAGGTGCACGTACATCTTCAGCTATAGTTTTCAGGATGTTGTTGTGACTCCCCCGCACACTTCTCATAACTGACACGACTTTTTTCCGAATGACGGCATAAAAATCATTAGTACGAGCCTGCGCGAACATCTCGAAGGCACTGCAGAAACGAGGAAGTCCAAACATCATCCTGAAAATTATATTGCAAACAGCAAAATTTTAATTAATAGTAGATTATTCACTAAGGGGATGTTAACTTCTAAGCGAAGCGAGGGATTAAAAGTAGAATCCTGAGTGAGAAGGATTTCAAGCTCGCCCAAAACGAAGACTCCTTTATCTCCGAGGAGAATACTCTACTTTTCGCAACTTCTACGAGGAAACGAAAACCAATTTGATTTTCGAATTAGTAGTTCATGAAGCTGTTAAATAATCGGGGAATACTTACTTATGTGCAGTTTCATACACTATTATCTAAATTCATGCAATAAATAAATAAATCTTTATTTGAACTAAGCCTAAAATAATATAACAATGGTATAGTAGAAGTACATACATTGAGAGGCTTATGCTAGGTAGTAATACATTGAAACCCTGTCCTCTAAACTAGGTTATTACCTGTATCTTAGAAGATCAGTGTCCCTCCGCAACAATGTTACAGTCCAGAAATTTTACAGCTCTAGGTCAACTACTAAACATCGCAAAAAAATAATAATAATTAAAAAAAATAAAAATAAAATGAAGGGTTATAATTTTACAATTCAAAAGAAGTGAAGGTATGGCGTTAATTTGTGATTGAGGTGCGTATGTGTGTGTTGTGTGTAAGTGTTTGTGTATGAAAGTGAGTGTGTGTTGTGTGTTGAAATTTGGAATTAGTTTTATATTTAACTTCAACTGTAAAGGTTGCCTAAAAGAAGATCCTTTGAGTGTTGATGGGTCAATGTTAATAGGTAATTATGTAACGTGTGTTTGCATTGATATTTTGATTTTGTGGATAATTTTAATACTTTGTTTAAAGTGTTATATAATTTTGTGCTGGTGATGTAATACTGGCAATTTCATCAAAAACACAATAAATGATTTCATAAATAACATAACATAACATCACGCCTTGTTTCCAAGCAGCAGATGATTCTGATTTTTTGATTTGATTGATTTTTGTTTTTTTTTTGATTGATTTGATTTTTTTTTTCCCTCATTTCATAAATATGCCGCTCAAATCCAACATTCTAACGAATAATCCGACGGGGGGCCACGCGTCACAGCAACTGTCAACCGATCAGCTGTTGCGATGACCTGCCGCCATTACCGCCACAGATCATAGTAGTCCTAGAATCATTATTTACGTTGGTGATTCAAAACAGCGCCCGTGACAAAAGACACTGCTGAAAAGGTGATTCAATTTCCCTCGCGCACATCTGAGAGGGGCGCGAGGAGGTGAAACGCCGGAGCTTAACTCCGATGCCGCAAGAAATCGCGGCACAGCGGACAGAGCTCCGGCGGGATCTCATGGCGTCATGTAGAGTGCGATTGTCGCAACTCCGCGCTGGGCACGCCACAATTGCGGCGATAAGACCCCTCTTTGAGGAGTGGCTGGAGAGACGCCACGGCGTCCTCACCTTCCGCCTGACGCAGGTCCTCACCGGACACGGCTGCTTCGGGAGGTTCCTGTATAGGATAAGGCGGGAGGAAACACCCGGGTGTCACCATTGTGTGGATCGGCCTGAGGACACGGTGGAGCATACGGTGGAGGTCTGTCCGGTTTGGGCGGAGCAACGCCGTGTCCTCGTAGAGGCGATCAGCGGCGGTGATCTCTCGCGTCCGGCCCTGGTTCAGGCCATGGTACGGAGCGAGAGGAAATGGCAGGCCGTCACCTCCTTCTGCGAAGCGGTAATGCTCACGAAGGAGGAGGCGGAACGCGTGAGGGAGAGGCGAATTTCCCGCCCTCACGCCCCTAACCGCCGCAATAGGAGAAGACGCCCGGGGCGGGAATCGCGAGCCGATTCCCGGCCACCGTAGGCGCGGGCTTGCAGACGGTGAGCAATGGGTAGCTCACCGTCCGATAAGGACCAAGCCCGGGTCGACGGCGCGTTGTGTTCCACGCGTACCTCAAAGAGATGTCAGCAGAATTGACGGGGTCCGCTAGGGCCAATGCCTGCCGGGGGTTCGAAGAAAACCGATAGGGACATCGTGGCCCCCGGCAACAGGGCAACCGAAGGAACACGGGTGGGTTTTAGTCAGTAAGAGTCTGACACGCCCTCCCGCTCCGCCCAGAGCGGGAGAAGTTATTTGATAATTTCCCACCCAAAAAAAAAAGGTGATGCAATTTCCGTTATCCCCACCAGTACATGCACGGTAACGTTGACTGTGCGTATTTAACAATTTACAAGCTTCTGTTTTAGAAGACGTCGATGTATGCGACAAGCAGCCACCACCAAACATTTGTGACATGGAGAAGTGCATGACCGAAGCGGCCGAGTGCGTGCTCAACAACTATTTCACTGCGAAGGCAGCTTGCGCCTATTACAACAGGGTATGTGCCAAGGACGAGCTTTTCTTATAGCCGATATCGTACGCTTCACTTGAGTGTTTTTATTTTTTAATGTTCCGTACGTCCGAATGAAAAAACGGAACCCTTATAGGATCACTCGCCTGTCTGTCTGGCTGGCTGGCGGTCTGTTTGTCTGTCTGTCCGTCTGCCACTGTCAATTTGCTCCGAATCTAATGTACTAATTTAGTTGAAATTTGTGTTACGAAATTATAAATGAATTTAGAATATGGGGGTCACTTTGGGTTACTCCCGTTTGGCAACGATCCCGTTTGGCAACGCTACATATATGTACATTGTACATACCATTTTATGGCTATCTACAAACATAAGTTTGTAGATAGCCATAAAATGGTATCTGAGCGAAAGTTATGGTGTAGTCAGAGTAAAAAGTTCCAGTGTGCTGAATTTATTTAATAACCGACGAAATATTTCAGAATTTCATTGTTGGGGGTTTTAAGTTAGGGGTTCAGAATCATGTATTGAATTCATGGTAATAGTTTTCGCGTCGATGTCACTGCCACCCTGTATGATACATAAACAAATTACACTACAAAAATCTTAAATAAGTAGGTAGGTACATACTTTTTTCATTTCAAACAAATATTTACATTCCTTAAAAATTTTACTTAATTAACGTACTGACTGTACCTGGTGCACACGATACACCGCTATAGGTAAGTATGTGTAGAGTTGCCAAACGGGAGCAACTCGTCACATTTGGAGAAAAGTAGATGAAAAATCATCCTCAGTTGTCAAATGAAAACATATTTGAGGTGATTTATAATTAGAATTTCGGGCTAAGTGTTCTAATAATCAAATCAGGGCAGTCTATTTGTAAGTGGCACTCCAAATTGTCATCTAGAGGTACATTATCAGACACACTTGTTTACATTTTAATCATTATACTTTTGGAACAGGTTACAGTTTGTCAATTTTGTTAACTAAGGCGATTCGCACACTGCACCGCATTACGCAGCGTGGTGCGAGGCGGCCATAGCAAAATGAACGCGCGTGGATGCATTTTCTGTGTGTTGGACTGTGCGTGTTTTCTATACAAACGGATATACATACAAGCAACGCATTCACGCGCTACGCTGCGTGGTGCGTGACAGTGTGTTAATCGCCTAAATAACAATTATTTCCCTGACTCAATAATCGGTTGTATGTTGCAGCTGGTTGAAGAGACAATGTATACGTTTACGTACAGAGGGATGAAAGCATTACGTCCCGCCATGGAGGAGCGAATTGAACTCGTCAAGAAATCTCTAATCGACGCTTCTGATTGCAGGATTAAATTCGGTGAGTAAATACATCTCGGTTTAGAAAAAGATTGAGAGAGAATTCAATGTGCCGTATTTAGTTATGTACTTACCGTAAGTTTGTAGATATCTTCGTGGCGTGGATGAAAACGCCACTGCAGAAAGTTAAAATACAGTCGAAACATTTTTTTTTTAGTAGAAATTGTAGCTATTCACGTGCTTGCGTCTTTAAACGAATGTCCAAAATATTGTTGGCAAAAATATGATATTTGGTACTTTCAAACTCAAATAGCAGCCAGGGGGTTAATATTGTAGACTTTCAATGTAATAGTAAAAAATGTTCAAGATGTTATTTCTCATGAGAAAACAGCTTTTTTTTTCTGGCCGGCTTTAGTTTTTTGCGACAAAATGAATGACGTCCTTTCAACTTAATCGGTCCATTAGATTCGGAGCAAATTGGCTGAGACAAACGAACAGACAGACAGACACACAAGTGATCCTATAAGGGTTCCGTTTTTTTTCCTTTGAGTTATGGAACCCTAAAAAAGACACCAAAGTGAGAAACCATGACATGTTGAAATTGACCTATAATGTGATCTGCTGTTTCCATGACAATGTTAAATTGAACGTCTTATTTTTTTTACTAAGCCGTCTAATGGGATGTCATTAGCAAGGACACAGTTGTATTATTTATAATGTGGCAAGAAGCCGAGCAAACAACCCCATGTTTACTCGTAGCTTCGCCGCGAGATAGCGCTGCGTGTTTGTCACTTGTCAAAGTGATCTCAAATTAAAATCGGCGACTAAGTAGGCAAAACACTTACGCATCGAAGTTGTTAATAAGGAACTCCATTGGCAGCTGAATGAAAGTAACAAAAAAAATTTTTTTTACAAAAAATACAACCGGCTTCCAAACTACAAAGTGAAAAATAACTTTAATTCCGGAAGTCGGTGTCTTTGGATCAGTATTTAAGTTTTTTGACACCGACTTCCGGAATTAAAGTTTATTTTTTCACTTTTTAGTGGGTTGATTTGTAATTTATCTAAGTTACAATAGCCTTATGTCAACTGCTCATCAAAAATACCCAAATCGCTATAGATGTGCCTTTAATATTTGAAGAGTTCCCTCGATTTCTCCAAGATTCCATCATCAGATCGTGACCAAATGACAATGGGACCAACTTGAGAGTATATCCTTTTAAACAAAAAAATAATTTTTCATCCAGCCGTCTTCGAGTAATCGGGGAACATATCTACATAAAAAAAAATAAAAAAAAAATATCCCGAAGAATTGAGAACCTCCTCCTTTTTTTTGAAGTTGGTTAAAAAATTTACGCCAACTTCGCGGAGTTAATTTGACACTTTTATTCCCTATTGAAAGTGAATAGGCCGCGTCCTAAGCAAAACGATCGTTGCGCGAACACGCGACCGCCGCGTTTATTTTATTCAGCGGACCCAAATTCGTGGTCGCCCCAACAGAGGGCGCCTTCAAAGTTTCCGAATAAAAAAGTAAAATATGAACGCGACGTTCTCGTATTCGCGCGACCGATTTATTTTGAGTTGGACACGGGGTTACGCTACCACCGCCAGTTCGCGCGAACTTTTTTCGTATACTCGTGATCAAACTGTCATGATCGAAATATAACTGATTTCCTAATTCATTTATTGACATATCGCGCTATGCGTCGCCTATTTATAAAAACATACTTAAATATAAATAAACTTATAAGACCTAGGTACATATTTGTTACAGATGAATTGGCCAACTACGTTGAATGCGGAATCAAAGCCTCGAAAGATCAGAAAAATAACACAAAGTTAATGAAACAAGACTTCCATGAGAGGTTCAAGGCTGCCTTCATGGAATACCAGTGGGAAAATGAGCGGTCCGCCGTGATGGACAGTAACTGGCAGATGGTAAGGGCCTTATCACCCTGGCGATTTGCGAGCGTGTTTCTAGCAACGTGATTCTTCAACGTGCTCGCTGCTCGTGCGTAACGAGCACGCCACGTATGCGCAACGTGTTCGCCGCTGGCAACACGCTGGCAAATTGTCAGTGTGATAACGCTCTAAGGAAAGAAAGAATGAAAAAAAGTTTAGTTCAATTTCAGATTTCATGCCCTCAACTGCATCAGACCGCTCGACAAGTGATCTTGTTTTGAACTTTTTAGTTGCTAAGTTGCAGTCGGGTTTGTAGATTATTGGTCTAGTGGTAGCAAGCGCTACTGCTGAGCATGAAGTCCTGGGTTCGATTCCCGGGTTGGGCAAAGTGATATTGGATTTTTCCATCTGGAACTTCTCAGTAGTAGCCCGGAGTCTGGATTTGTGCCCGGTTGATGGCAATAGGCTCGCCCCCAATTACATGGGACTTAAACATAACTGGCGAAATGTGGGTGTACCATAGATACACCTCTGCCTAACCCTTCAGGGATTACAGGCGTGATGTTATGTATGTATGAATGTAAAAAAAAAAATACCTAGGTATCAGGCTGCGACCTATTTAAAAGTGATCGTCGCGCTAATACGTCATCGTTATGTCACTTTTTGTTCGGAAAACCGGAAAGCGCCCTCTGCCGGTGAAACCACGCGTTCGGAATGAATGAATGAAAAGTTATTTGTTTCACCGAACAAAAAGTTCGACCGATCGTGTTTTCGTGCTACGATCGCTGTTAAAAAGGACGCGGTTACAATCTTTTGATGTTTTATTTTTATAAAATAAATTCTTAGGTAGAAGAGGTCGTAGATAAGTACGTACAGGAGAATGAATCCTTGTTCAATAATCTAAAGTACTCTGCTAAGAAACCACATATATCTGGTGATATGGATATGCTGTTTACAAACACCTTACGATACGTAAGTTTTGCACACGCTTTACTTTCATTATAAAGCTCTAAAAACGACCTTAAAACGACCAATTGGAACCGTGGACCTAGCTTCTGACGTTTCATAAGTGCCCATGTAGGTTTATGTGAAATAAAATATTCTAATTGTAATACAATTAAGTATTTAATCCCGGTAGTATGTTCCTGTGGGATATTTTTCGACATAAACGCGGGCGAAAGCTAGTAATTTTATAATTTAAATAATGTTAAAACATGAATTTCGTACTTTAATCTATCATCATCAGCCTATAAATGTTCCCACTACTGGGACACAGGCCTCCTCTCTGTGAGAGGGAGTGGGCTGTAATCCACCACGCGGGCCCAGTGCGGATTGGTAGATGTCACATGTCTTCGAATTTTCGGTTCTAGGACATGCCGGTTTCCTCACGATGTTTTCCTTCACAGTTTTGAGAGCAGTGGTGATGAAATAATTTACACAAAGTAAAGCGCCTGCTTGGGTTCGAACCTACGACCTACAACTCGTAAGTCGCGGCCGTTACCACTGGGCACCGCTGCTGCTTTAATCTATATTGGTCATATATTTGTAGATTACAGCTTTAGAAGCACAGTTGAAGGATGTCTCCAACGCAATGACGGATCGAATCAACCGTGCAATAGAGGGTAAGGACTAAACCATCACCAATCTGGACCATTTTTTAATATGGAATAGCTAATTGGTTATTTTTTTTTTTTTTTTTTAACTAGTGCATCTCGCAGTTTTGACCACTAAGGTCTTGGCTGTTTAACCGGACTTTCCTGTGGCTGCCTTAAGCTTCTACACTTAAAGCCTCTAGCCAGGGGCATAAACTATTCTAAATTAAAACTAGGCGAACGCTCGCTAAGGGCACCCCCTGTGGGGTATGAACCTCGGCTTAGGGCGTCGCTGGGGGAAGGACAGCAAAGAGGGACAGTCTGGATCAAACTTAGATTTTCATCTTGATTATTATTCGGGGTATTTAAAGCTACGTGTTCAGCTGCAACAATTGCTGGCACCTCGTTTTCGAGCAAGGGTCGGGGGGTCTCATTTACTCGGGCATTCATGCGGTCGAGATCGCAAATGACCACGGCGGCGAGGTCAGAATGTCGGGATGCGTCTGTGTTTGTGCACTGTACTGGTGGCCCTATTCTTCTCCTGGAGGAGTGTTATGGGGTCATCTGGGTCGGAAAGGGCTAATTGGTTATTAATCTCTTCTCTATTTAAGGAGGATGCGTTAAGATGTATAAACTCAATGTCCTTTGTATTAAAAGTAATAGCATAGCACAGATGTGAGAACTATGTACTATAGAGCTACCATTTACCGGGTCATAGTATGCCGTTCATTGACTTGAATGTGCCCTAGCGGCTGAGAGTATGTCGTGCTGAATCAGATGTCTCGCTGATGGTGGCGCGTGTGTTGGATCATTTAGCTCCCTTTAAAATGGTTGAACTGAATGGTGCTGATCCGGTCAGTTGGGACTGGTCACCTCTTAGCTGCCATGGCATAATTTAATTTTTGAACTGGTTTCTTTTTAGTACGGACGCTTTTAACGTGCACGTCTTTCTACATTGTTCTCAAATGTATAATTTCAATTTGAAGCATGTAACCAATATTTTTTAACATTTTTTTTTTATTTATAAGAGTGTCCGTGAAATTTTGTGCCCGTTCTTCTCCATAGGTACATACTACGCTTTGGAATGGGCAACTAGCTTCATAATTCTGAATTCTGACTGGCCGACTCCTTGACAATTCAAAAGTGCCTGTAAACGGTTTAATTGAAATAAATGCTTTGACATGATCAAATTACCCTATCTATTGAATAAGTTTTTCATGGAGTCATTACATTTGAGGCCAATTGTAACTTAAAGGGTTGTATTGATGATTCTAATGATTATAATTCTGTAAATACATGTTTTTTATGGTCGCGTACGAATCATATTTTGATCAACATACAACCGCGCAAATCATATTTGAAGTAGTCCACTTAGAGCACCCGCCCGAATAGCACCTGCGACTCAGCAGCCTACTGCTGGGATGTATTTGTTTTACAGGACGTTATTAAATTAAAGATATCGATAATAATCACTAGAATACTATTTTAAGCTTTCTCTGTATTTTTTTTGTTTTTGTTTCTGAAAACTGTGTGCCTTAAACTGGGTCAAATAAATTTATTTTCTTTCTTTCTTTTCACTAGAATGTTACGTACATACGAAATTGGTTTTATCGATATATTTAATTTAATAACGTCCTGTAAAACAAATACATCCAAGCAGTAGGCTGCTGAGTCGCAGGTGCTATTCGGACGGGTGCTATAAGTAGACTACTTCTCATATTTTGATACTGACCTGCAATTTGCATAAAACAAAAGAAAGTTTTAATTTCGCGGACTACCTTATCGCATCCCCCTTAACCATTACCAATCTGAAGATTTTTTTAAACACGGTACTAAAAAAAAAAAGATTTTGTTTATGCTTCAGTTTACAAAAAAGGGTTTCGTGTTTGGAGTCTCCTTTTAACTATAACTATATAACTTGGTGCGTACTCAATCTCTCTAAGAGGAAATGCAGGCAGTGTTTAGTCCATTACCCATGGACACACAGTACACAATAAGCTAAGCCCAGGGGGCCAAGCACAGACCAAGCCATAACTTACCATTATAAAAATTTCGTAAACTCCTGAATTCATAATGACGTGCCAGTTGCAGTGGTTTAAAGAAATGTCAAACTACAGTCCTGGCCATCGAGAGAATGTGTTCCTGACACCCTGTCGGTTGGACAATTTCTAGTAGTAATAAGGATCAAATTCGCAAAACACAAATTTGTTAGTATGAAACTGACAGGTGTCAAGAACGCATTCTTTCGACGGCCGGACTGTAGTAGCAGATTACGACTTGTCATTGTGTACGAGATTACCAGATACAAACAATTTTTCCAATAGAGTGTTAGGCCTCGGTTTCGAAGTCAGCGGGCAGCGGGGCGGCGTGGCGGCGTGGCAACGCATAGTTTTATATGGAACCGCTCGCTCCCCGCGCCGCTACCTTCGAAGCCAGTTCCATATAAATCTATATATTGAAACGCGCCGCTCCCCGCTCCCGCTGACTTCATGTCCGTAGCCTCAGTGGTACGGGTGGTACCCCAGGGGGTTGAGTTGGTAAACATTTGTGATATTTTCAAAGAAATTGTTTTGAAAAAATAAAGTTGGCGGCGTTATTTCCAAGTTTGGCCAGATCCTTGCACAACTAAAGATACAAACGTCTCTATCTTTAAAAACTTTCAATAATAACTTAATAAGTAATAACTAATGTTATAGGTTTACCGCAAGGCGGCAAAACTTCGTTAACTAGATCACTCATGTTGGCAAAAGCCATCGCAGACAAGAAACTTGAATCCATCAAGGATTATAAGAAAAGGGTTAGTTGCTTAGCTCCCTCTGACGTACAGTCCGGCCGTCTAGAGAATACGTTCTAGACTAGAGTTTCCCAACCTTATTTGCATGGTGCTCCCCCGGATTGTAAACATATTTTCATGCCCCCTATTTTCTTCATTGCTTTAATAAAAAACACAAATTATTTAACTACATTTTATTTCACAGGAAAATTAAATCAATTATTTATTTGGTGTTACTTACTAACTCAAATGTAAAATAGTTATAATTATTTTATTAATGCGATGTTTGCGCTTGCATTTTTTTAACCAGTTGGTCGATATCTGGTTCAGTTTTTGAAAGAGCTATTATCAAATCATTATCAACTGCAAGACGATTTCGCTGCTTAGTCTTAATCTGCACTAATGCTGAAAATCCTAAGGAAACTAGGTGGCGTAACTAAATCTGTGTGTGAGGGTTTTAAATCATAAACAATGATAGGCAAATTAAATTAAAATATCCGAACACTTCATGCCCCCTTAAGATCTCTCTACGCCCCACTAGGGGGGCACGCCCCACTGGTTGGGAAGTCCTGTTCTAGACAAATGTCGGTTTCTTGCTAATGAATAAGTACTTTGCGAATTAAATTGTCCAGTTGACAGGTGTCAGGAACGCAATTTCTCGATGGCTGGACTGTAGGAAAGATAAACATTGGTTTTAATAAACATTTTGTACAACTTCCTTTAATTTACTTTAAAACTATGTATAGTCGACCTCGGAATTGCTTTACAACCCTAAGGTTGATTGACAATTGCACGTCATAAAACGTCAGGTTTTATTGGAATGAAGTTCCCTAGTGTTATACTTTGCACACTTGGCGAATGAGAGCAAGATCGAAAGAAGGGTAACATTTTGAACGTCACAACAGTTTTGCTATTGAGTCTGGCCACGCTAAGCCTACATAAGTCAAAAACGGTGGAATTCGAAAATCTATAGACGGCAACACCATCTGTCCTGTAACTAACACTATGGGCCTTGGTTGTCTGAGAATATTTTATTTTTATTATTAATTATTGTAATAGCCACAGTTGAAAATGGTCATTAATTCACTCTTTATTAAATCGGCGGTACACTTGTTGCGCACATCAGTCCATTTCAAGACCATCTGCGAAAAAGTCCACAAAACAGTTGGAACTAGGGATACCTACTGAAGATAATAATAATAAATAATAATAAAGTTTATTTTCTAAATTGTTTACAAATGTTTTACAAATTAAACTTAGGCTAGTTTTGAGTACAAATGAGTTAAGCATCTGTAGCCGAACTAGGCAAAATACCTGTATTTCGGCTATCAGCGCCAATCCCCTCGGATAATTACATTTATCATAGCCATTAACATTAATTTTGCCAAGATAATCAACAGTAGTGTTATTTTACACCATTATTACAATATATTATAATATGTAGAGTATGAATGTGTATGAATGCGTGACCTCTCATTGTGTGGAATGAAGTGTGAGTGAGTGAGTTAAGAGAGGGTGTGTGGGAGTGTGTGTAGTCCACGAGAAGTTAAAT
Organism: Agrochola lychnidis; assembly: GCA_963680765.1. Classification (NCBI taxonomy): domain Eukaryota; kingdom Metazoa; phylum Arthropoda; class Insecta; order Lepidoptera; family Noctuidae; genus Agrochola; species Agrochola lychnidis. Next base: position 12,723,685 of record OY796869.1, on the reverse strand, counting down.
ATTTGGAAGTTTATGCGTGTAATCTGTGTGAATTTTGAAAGTATCAATCATACAAGTTAATGCTAACGTAATCATTGTGATATATGTAGTAGAAGTTCAGTCTCTTCATAATTTAGTTTTTGTAAATATTCAGACACTTTTTTTTTGCATTGAATTTTTGTTAGTGGGTATATGTTTATCACCCTGTTTAGTTTATTGTAAAGAACAGGCCCAATGAAGCTCGCGAAGCGTTGGCTAAATTTACTTTTAAAGAAAGTCGATCTGCCACAAACTAAGTCTGCTCTTCGTTTCCGAAGGATTCGTGGGTCATACACCTGTTTGCTATGCTGTAGCAGAGTGATACTTATTATAAATAACTGTCTAACAGTCATGACTCCACAAAGCTGATACAGCGCAGCAGTAGGAAAATAAAGTGGTTTAAAATGGCTCACCTTAAGAATTGCACGCTGGGCGATCTCCAATGGCTTTAACGCAGTCTTTACCGCACCCCCCCACGAAGATATACAATAGGCAAGAAGCGACTGACAGAGTGCGTAATAAATTTGCTTCAGCAGCATAGGATCTGCTACGTGCCTTAGATTTTTAAAAATATATATGAGCTTTCTTATCCTACCGCTCAGGAGTCGTATGTGCTCTTTAAAGTTGAGGCCGCTGTCTATAGTAACACCAAGATATTTAATATTTGGCACACGTTCTAGTGAACGGCACGCGCAGTCAACTCTAGAGTGACACTCATGTGCTATGATACCTTGGCCGAAATGAACGCTAGTTGTGATCAAATCAACACTCCTTATACCGAAACAGATGTATTTGGTTTTTTCTATATTTAATGTTAGGATGTTACTCTGGAGCCACCTTCCGACAACGTTAAAGCCCAGTTGCGCAGCACCAAAAACCTCATCCCACGAATCACCGGAAAAAAAGAGAGCCGTATCATCTGCAAATGATATGATTTCTCCTTGGGTAAGTTTAAGATCTGTGAGATCGTTAATATAAACGAGAAATAACGTAGGCCCCAGTATGCTGCCCTGTGGAACACCGTGAGTGACAGGGAGGTGATAACTTTTGTGTTTGTCTACACGAACAGATTGAGAACGCCCGGTAAGATAGCTTGTTAAGAGTTTGTGCTGCGTACCTCTTATACCCAGCCTCTCGAGCTTGAGCAATAGGAGTGGGACAGAGATTGTATCGAAAGCCTTGGCCAGATCTAAGAAGATGGAGAGGCATTTTTTCTTTTTATCTAAATTTGAGGTGATGCTATCTATTAGTTTATTTACGGCTTGTTCAGTGGACTTGCCTTGCCGAAAGCCATATTGGTTAACCGAAAGCAATTTGTTTTTCTCTAAATAATTTATAAGTCTAGTATTTATAATTCTTTCCAGTATTTTCGATAAGGATGGTAAAATAGAGATGGGCCGATAGTTTTCGACACACTCTCTGTCTCCACTCTTATGTATTGGACACACTTCTGCTTTTTTTAGGGCGTCAGGAAACACTCCATTATGAAGACAATCGTTGAAGATTTTCGTTAAGAGTGGTACAAGCAAGTCTTTAAACGTTTTAAGAAAATTGGAGCTAATGTTATCCCAGCCACTGGCACAATCGGATTTAAGGTCCATGATAAGACGTTCTACCTCTTCATTTGAAGTATCTGTTAGGACAAACGAGTTGACGACACTCGTGACGGTATTGGGTATATTTATGTTGTTAGGCGTTTGCGCATTTTTTTGGTAAATCTTGTTCGCTAGAGAACTTCCTACATTTATAAAGTAATTATTTACTTCGTTAAGTGCTGTCTCTGGAGAGGTTGATATGGTTAGCAGTTCTTTTGCATGATTAATTTTTTTAGACGTGTTAGTGATCTCTTTTATTGCTTTCCACAGTTTTTTGTTGTCTTTGTTTGCAGACTTAAGTAGGGTTTTTTCAAAGGATCGCTTTACTTTTTTTAGTATCGCATTACAGAAATTTCTATATCGAGTGTATGTTAGTTTTAAAATGTCATTTTCCGGAGATGTTTTTAATTTTTTATGTAACTTGTCTCTATTTCTAATACATCGTAGCAGCCCTTTTGTTATCCATGGTTTTATGATTCTATGGCGTTTAGGGAGAGTAGTTTGTCTGGTGTTATTAGCAATTGCGGATTGTAGATGTTGAGTAAGGTAGTTTATGGACACATTTGGGTCTGCTGTGTGGTAAATTGGGCCAAAATCGGTCTCTATTAGGTCACGCTCCAAACCTATATTGTCAACTTTAGTTATCGAAGTTACTGCCAATTTGCGTGTTTTCTTAAAATTCATACTCACTAGAACCGGATAATGATCAGTTAATGTTGTGTGTGGTACCACAGTGGTGATGGGGTAGTTTGTTTTTATTAGAGCATGATCTAGGCAAGTGTCACTTCCACTACGTGTAATTAACGTGTGTGCTGGTAAAAGGCCATGTAAGGCTGCCAAAGTTAGATAGCGCTCCCCACCCAAGTTGATTTTGTTAGGGTTTATATCTATATTTATGTCCCCCATTACAATAATATGTTCAAGGGCTGATAATGTTTGTAGTAGTTTATCTAGCGATGATAGAAATACTTCTATATTTTTACAGGATGGAGAGCGATACAAAGCAATTATAGCAATACGGTTGTCAATTACTGCCACCAAACAATTGCATTCCTGCATATCAGGTTCATCTATAGTAAGACTAAGGTTTTCATCGTAGTAGATTACCACGCCATCATTTTGCTTGGGATTAATTTTAGTGCCCACATGACCATATCCCGCTAGGTTTGGGATAACTGACGTGCAAGAGAGCCAACATTCAGTAAGTATAATTATATCACATCTGAGTTGCATTCTCGTTAATAGAACTTCCAATTCTGGCATATTACAGCCGATGCTGCGTATGTTCTGCGTAAATATTAGCAGGTGCTGTTCAGAGGGTAGAGAAATTATTTTATGACACTCGTCAATGTCTGCTGTTTGCGATTTCGATACTGTTACTCTATCAATGTCCTCAGATAAATCAATTAGGTCATTGAATTTAGGGGAAATAGACAAATATGTAGTGAAAAGTAGTCAAAGTTTGAAAAAAACTGTTGGTAAGCTGTATAGTATACGAGGACTTCCAAATGGATTTTGTTTGTAAGGTGCGTATGAAAGTAGTGACGTCGTAAAGTGAGTATAATAAATTTTAATGTATGAATGAATGGGTATTGTATATTTGTGGCTGAGAGATTGTGTGGTAGGTTTTGGTATGAGTATGTATGATATATTAATTTACCATTTATATTATTAGCATAATCATCTGATAATGGATTAAAATAAAGAATAAAGTGTAAGTAATATTTGTACAGTGTACTACAGTATGTATAGCAGGAGCTTAAATGTTTAAAAAATAAAAAAAACATGCAATATAAAAATAGACAACCTTTTCAAAGCGACAGGACAAACAAAAAAAAGTCATATGGTGTTTCTTAACTTGTCGAGATCCGTATCTCCGTTTATGCGGATGTGAGCTGACTCTTCGGTCTTTTTAAGATATACAATCCCATTTGATGTCCAGCAGAAGTTATACCCGTGACTATTTTTGAATTGTCTTGCCAAAAAGTACAGCTTCTGGGTTTTGTGAGTTAGTGTTTCCGCTATGTACAGCGGCTTTAATTGGTATCCAGGGTTCAGGTGCGTAGTATTTAACTTAGCTCCCTTAACTTTTGTTTTGTTGAAGTTCTTGACGGCCTTGAGAACTCTGTCCTTCATTATTACAGTAGTCAATTCTACAACGACTGGATCTGAGTTGTCCTTTGATTTTAGACGGTAAACGTCTTTTATGTTGTTGTTGTCAAAATTGACATTTAGCGTCTTTCCTAGCTGCATGACTTCGCTACATAGGGTTTCCTTTGTCTCACCATTTTGTTTCGGCAAATTTCGAATTTCGATGCCAGTGCCACGCGATTTTCGCTCCAATATCTCGAATTTTTCCTCAAGCTCTTTAATCAGACATTTATCTGCTTTTCTTTCTTTCTCAAGTGAGGTAATTTTGAGCAGAAAATCATCATATTTTGTTGACATTACTTCCATACTCATCTTGAGTTCTTGAAAGCGCTTATCCTGCTCCTTCGAAAAGGCTGAGAACATTTCCTTGATAAGGGTCTTTATGTCAGCACTTTTTTCGCCCCCCTTCACTTTATTCCGCTCGGTGACATTTGCGTGTGGGTGGAGATCAGACTCAGATTCAGCATGCTGTAACGGCGAGTAGTTAGGTGCCGACGAAGTGAACAAAGCAGTGCCCCGTATGTTTTCCGTTGGAACTTTCGGCGTCGGGGTTGAGGTGGGGGGAGTACGGATCGGTGGCATAGCGGCGGCACAGATAAGTTAAATGTGGTAGCGATATTGTATAATCTGCTGCCGGAATTGATGCAGATTGATTCACAACAGGTTTTTTGAAAATTACAGAGTTTAGCGAAAGTGTAAACAAATTAAAGAAAAGACAAAAAGAAGTGTCGCTCCGTTGGATTCGAACTCGCGACACGGCGCGCACCACTAACTTTAGGCGACGACTTGCGCCACTAGACCGCCTCAGCTTAGACAATTCTATCGAAATAGGCGATGTTTTGTTAAAATTTTGAGCTATCTTTGAGCTGTGAAGGTCATTTACTGTGACACCGTGACACAAAGAAGCACTATTAACTTTCACTTTTTAATGTTTTAAAATGATTTCGTTAATAACTCAAGTAATTGTTTGTGCACTGTTATAGTTTTTTCACTGTTTTATTTTTGTGATGTTGCTTACGTAACACTTTAGTTTTTAGACCGTTTACTGTATCAGAAACTACTTTTATCGAATAAAATGTACGGGAGGTGACAATAACACGTCTGCTCGCTACAACGTTCGGGCAGAGGGGAGATAAACGATGTATTTAGAAAAATGTTAGGGATTTCATTCTTGGAAAAACCTTTCATGATTTTCTTCCACATCTCAATGTCAATCAACCGTAGTGCGATAGATTTCTTAATAATAAATCAAATAAGGTTTAAAATACGGGACAGAGTCTATCCCGGCGGGACGTTCATAATTACGCTTTATACAGAAAGAAAGCTGGAAACTTATAAGCGCTTACCGGCGCTTGACAGCGCTGGTAACCCGCGCAGGAAAATATACGAACGCGCGCCGATAAGCACTGAACGGTGCCGACAAGTTCCGACAAGCTTCAACACGCGCTGGTCAGCGCTGGGCGCTGCCATTTAAAATTAATAAACAACTGCCTCTTAAGTCACCTTAAAAAATATATTTTAATATTTTTATAAATCTACCTAATATATAAATAACTTTATCTTTGAATAAATAAGCGATAAATATATTTGTTTTATACTTACCGAATGGTGACAACAAGTCTTTCTTCTGGAAGGATTGGTTGTTTATGCCAATTACACAAATTTTTCATCAAATGGTTTTTCACTAAATCCAAAATGTAATCAAATGTTTCTTGAGTCATTCTTGTATATTTATAAAATCTTTCATCATCAAATTTCAATTTATTTACAAATAAATGATGGTACTCTCCGAAATGTTTCCTTTCTCTATTAATGGGATGTATAGCTTCTTTTCGCATTTTTAAATACACATTTTCTAACAAAACCAAATCATCGTCCGATGAGTCCGACATTTTGCTTGGTCTGCTCCAACCTGCTTCCTTTGTGTAGAACGGACCAGCGCTGTCAAGCGCCGGTAAGCGCTTATAAGTTTCCAGCTTTCTTTCTGTATACAGCCTTACGCTGTTTAAAATATGTGTTTTAAACTACTTGTTTGTCTTGTGCCAAACCTGACTGTTTCTAAGTATTATGGTACCTAATTTATTTCATCATCTGTGCAGGAAGATGATCAAAAACAACAGAATGAAAAATTCTTGAAGGATAGTATGAAAAAACTACATGACAAGCATGAGGAGAAATTGGCCGGAAAACTATTAATGATAGAGAAACAGGTTGGTACAAACTATGAAATTACATCATTGTGCCTTATGGGGACCGTGCACGAAATCGACTGATTTTCATCAATTTTGTTCATTAGCTGTTGTGAGAAAGGGAAACAGAATTAACAAAATTATTTGTGATTTGAAAATTCGAATTATTTGTCTTCTGCATAGCGGAAAGAGATTTTTCTAATAAATTAAGGATTCGTGGAAAATTACTAAAATTCGCAACATATTTTCCAAAAATTGACGAGAGACTGACGTTTGATCGTTTCGGTAGAAGAAACTACTTTTGATTTTGAAAATTAAAAAAGGGTAGTAAAATCGCCCCGGAAAAAAATCAAAATATGTGCACACTCAAAATATGAAATTTACTGCTATAAATACTAATTTTCTGGCAACTTATATGCGAATACAAATAAAGAAACGACCGAATAAAATAATGAAACGACCGAATCATCATCTGCCTAGCCTTTTCCCAACTATGTTGGGGTCGGCTTCCAGTCTAACCGGATGCAGCTGAATACCAGTATTTTACATGGAGCGACTGCCTATCTGACCTCCACAACCTAGTTACTAGGTAACACGATACCCCTTGGTAAAATTCCGAAAAATCAATACAGAACTTGCTGACGTAATATTTTTCAAACATGCAAACAAGCATACACCATACATGCAGCATGCAAGCGAGCATGCAATATGTAGCAGGCATGGTTTCTGTCACGGCTCCGGCGCTGCGAGGCTCCGGCGGTTCCACGCGAGCTTATCATCGCAGATGGTTTTAACGCTCACCACTGCAGCTTCGGCTTGCTGGCAGGCTCCGCCGGCCAGTCTCAGCCGCGGGCGGCGAGCGTTATAAAACCACCTGCTCCTCAGCTCGCGGGCCGCCTCGTCCCTCCGCGCCAACGCGGGCTTAAATTACACTCTAGGGGTAAGGCAGACAAGACTACGTGGAGGCGGTTTTGCAGCGATTCGTTTCTGTCACTAACTTTTGTAGCACAACATATTGACTTTTCGGAAACTCAGTATTTTTTTTCGGAAGTTTAGTATTTTTTTTGGAAATTTAGTATTAGTCAACCACAGATTTTCGGAAGTATTTTTTTTTTCGGAAGCTTTATTATTATCCATTAAAAATATCATCAACATCATTATTTGGTCTACTTGTACAAAGGGGAACTACTTTTTTCAAATTCTATACAAAATATAGTAGAAAACTTTTTTTGAAATAACCATTTTCTTTTAAACCCTGTCAGTCATGTATTTTTTCCTATTAGCAAACCATATCAAGAAATTTTAAAATCACACGTTAGTCTTCAGCTATCCTTGAAATAAAATCAAAATTTTATTTTATGGTTATACTATACCTTCATTAAGTAAATCAAAGGTAAAATAATAGTTATTTATGCAACTGTTGTATAATAAGGGGTATTAAAACACGAATGTGGGTTTATAACACGGGGCGAAGCCGAATGTGATAATAGTATCACATGAGTGTACAAGACTTTATTGCATTGACTTGTGTGCATATAGATAGATAGATAGATAGAATATTCTTTATTATGTACACCATAAAAATTACAGACATTAATATAGAAATTTTACATTGGGTGACACAATGGGCGGTCTTATCGCTAAAAGCGATCTTTTACAGACAGCCTTTGGATGGATTTAAATGGAAAAGGAGAGACAATACTGCAGGTAGTCAGTGGTGTACATATAAGACTTTATCTGCACCCATGATATGAATCTTCTGAAAAAGTTTTTGAAAACATTGGGTGTTTGTAATTCAAGATCAAGAATAAAGAAATTCCTACGAAATTTAGTACAACTGCACGTATGAATGTCGCCTGCAGCAGCACATCACACACACATGCGTGGAGCGGGTGCTGCTGTCCCCCGTTTGAACGTTGAAACGAGTTGCATAATGAAATTTAGTACAACATCACTCGTTTGGATGATGTAATGGTTACTATGACACTGGCTGTTATAATGTTGCCAATAAGCTAACTGTTTCAGAAACTTTTATAGAGGTTTTATAGCATGGCTGTAGACCATATATCGGCATCCTCATTTGTTACAAAAAACATTAGTTTAATAAAAAACTGTAACCCGACTACGGGAAAACAAAAATTATCTAAAAAGTACGAAACAAGAATATATTTCAGACAGAAATCAAGACATAGGTGACAAAAATGGTCAAGGTAAAGCCATAGTCGCATGCCTGAATACCATGTGGGTGTCAGGAACACCTTCAAAATTATACCTAATGGCATACGACGACGGCTTTACCTTGACCATTTTTGTCACCTATGTCTTGATTTCTGTCTGAAATATATTCTTGTTTCGTACTTTTTAGATAATTTTTGTTTTCCCGTAGTCGGGTTACACTTTTTTATTAAACTAAATTTTTTATTTTATACTTTTCCGTTTTACGCTTGATAAACGTTACGACGACGTAAATAAGAGTAATACAATAGGTCAGTAATTAACCTATTTTAAATTCCAATAGCAGTGCATAGTGCTTTGGACAAAACAATAGCGCAATTTATTTAGACACCAACACCATTTATCGAGCTTAGAAGAAATCCAAAATATAAATATTTCGTTGTACTTGTTTTTGTTCATAAGAATGGAATTACAAATCTTTACTATTTATTATTTCCTTTATTTCTTTTATGTACATATCGTTTACATTTTTAAATATTTTTATAAAAATCATTAAAAAATTAAAAAAATAGTAGGCCATCGGCATCAGGAGCAGAGTCCAAGAAGTCGGTGGTCAGGGCTCTAGAGAGAGGAACCTCCTCACTATTTGTGCCGTGTCCCTTGACCCAGCCGCGCAATGAGAGTCTCCTGAGGTCGAGGCTCTCCACTATTAGGCCATTAACCGTAACGATTATCGGTACAATGATTGCAAAGTTCACGTCCCACATTTCGACAACTTCGTGTGAAGTTAAGATACTTGATTTTTTTATCTTTCTCAGCTTTCACGAGATTCTCGTCATGAAGAGCGATATCAACAATCATTGCATGGCGCTCTCATCGATCTATCACCACAATATCAGGCTTATTGGCTACAATTGTCCTGTCCAGTGATGATAGATCGATCTCAGTACAATGTAGCGTGACCATTCTCGAGAACTGGGTCAGGCACATATCTGTAGTACTTCAGATTCCACAAGGTTGTACTGCAAGGCAAGTTGCTGGTGGATTATCCTAGCCACTAGATTGTGTCTGTGCAAGTACTCGCCGTTAGCAAGATGAGAACAACCGGAAACAAAGTCCGGTTGATTCACCGGGACGGTGGCATGCCCGACAGATGTCAACCGTACCGTCCTTGACAATGTATTTCCGATAATTACTCGTCATGATAACTCCATCCATAATCGCACAGACAAAACCTTCAGTTTCCCCGAAGAGATCGCCAAAACACAGCGTTTGACGAAAAGTGCTGATTCTCAGCCTAGTTTGAATAAATGACTTTTGAATTTGAATTTGACATCCAGGATACAGACGCCAAAAAGTCTACATCAGGCCCGTGGAGGGCCCGGAAAAAGCATCCGTGTAACTCTTTGCCCTGCCACACTTCCTTACGATCGTTAGTATCAAGTGCGCCAGTTCTCTTTTGCCTAGGAGAGCGGGGTGAGGCCCTTCTCTACTGCAACCACATTTCGGTGCATAGCCACGTCAGTTTGAATGAAATATTCCCTGAGACTGTAAATCTCGCGATTGTGGAGGGTTTTAGCATTTAAGAAACCTCGACCCCCACACTTCCGCGGGATGTACAGTCTCATCACTGATGACCGTTGGTGATGCATCCGATTTGCCGTCAGCAATGTACGGACCTTCCTATCCAGAGCATCAAGTTCTGTCTGAGTCCATTTGAGTATGCCGAAAGAATACATCAAAACCGGCATGACCCAACTGTTGAAGGCACGCACCTTGTTTCCGCTTAATAAAAGACTATTTAGCACTTATTATATTATTATTAAGATTTGATTAACTGCGCGTTGTTATCTGTAGCGCAGTCTCAGTTTTGCTTGTTTTTAGCAATTAAACATATTTATTTACTTTAAAAATATGATATTATATACATATTTGCAATGTGCTCGTCAAGACCTTTCTTTTGATACTAAACATGTCATGATCGTCTCATTTAAATTTTTTTCGAGATTAGAAATTTACGTGTAAAGTCCACCATTTTAAATTTACGGAAAATTTATATAGCCTATGTTACCCGGATCATTATTACAAATCTATTGATACCTCATTCTTCAAAATCGGTTCAGCAGTTTAGGCGCTACGGTGGAATACACGTAAAAGCAAACATACATACAAACATATAAACATACATACATAGACTGCTAAAATCATAACCCTTCCTTTTGGCTTTGCCGTAGTCGGGTAAAAAAGCCGGCGAAGACGAGCACCTACCTTTCTATCTACTTTGTTTGAAACCTAAAGCACATGAATAAAAACCGAGTTGCTAATTTTACCATCTTATTCGTAGGAGTTGGTGGTATAAAACTTATTCAGGGTATGGCTTACACCTTTCACTACTCTACATTTACACAAAATCACGCGCTCATAGACACACACACACACACATTTTTGTACTGTTTCAGTTTCTTGTAGATAATTCATTGTTGCATCTTTTGGAATTTGGGCTAAAATGGGCTAAAAATTATTGGTGCCGATTCCCTTGTTCACAAACTAAACTAAATTTAAGTTCAGTGCATCTTTTTCTTTCTATTTCATTAAAAAAAGGACAAAAGAAAAATTTTTGTTTAGTCCTGTCAAATTAATCATTGCCTGTCACTCTCCATACAAGTTTAGACGTGATTAAAAACTTGACTACTAAAATTACGTCAATTTACGTCAAGCGCTGATTAATTTGACAGGAGTAAACTAAAATTTATCTTCTGTCCTTTTCTTAATGAAATAGAAAGAAAAAGATGCACTGAACTTAAATTTAGTTTAGTTTGTGAACAAGGGAATCTGCACCAATTGTCTATTTTGTCTATTTTGAGAGGTCTAGCCAGTCTGGCGCTGTATGCCGAGATACAGGTCTCGTCCTGGTTTAGCTATAGATGCTCCCATGTTATACATACATTTCCAAGCACTAGCCTATAAGTACTTATGTGTAATCCGTTGTTCGTTGTATTATTTTTGGTGAAATAAATAAATTATAGAAAAAAAAATATGAACTACAACAACTACATTTCTTATTATGTCAGGGTTGGTCCCTACTAAAAGTGTTTTCATGAGCACGGAAAGGTAGTGTTCTCCCTTAAAGTACCTATCGACGCCTTAGAGTAAAAACCTCGTAAGTGTAAAAGAAGTAACTTTTCAGGAGGAAGAAAAAAACTGCGTGCTGTAAAATTTTTGTACGGCGTTTTTTATTAATTATTATGGTTTAACGCGCTTTTACATCTAGAACTGCGAACATAAAAGACGCCGTACAAAAATTTTACTTTACTTTTTATTTTTTAAGGTTGTCTATTGTTTACCCGAAGATTATATACCATAATCATTATATTTTCCCCGAATTTCATTTGCCCGAATGTTTTGTTTGCCCTAAAAGACATATGCCATACTTTTAATTGCCTGAAACATAGATACCATAAGATACGAGTGCCATACGTATTGTTTTTCATATTTTTAAGTGGCATAATAATTATAAGACAAATATTTGTAGCGAAGAGAGCGAATAGACCTAACCAAACCTTAAAATATTCTATGCATGGTTGATGGTGGGCTTGGTCGACGGAGCCCCGCTTGGTGGGGCTCCTACTTCTGTGTGGTTTATAAAAAAATAACCACGAAGGGGATAGCGGGGTCTATTCGCTTGCTTCGCTCGCTCACACGACCCCGCCATCCCCTTCTAACCTAACCTATCCGAGTCGGGGTGCCCTAAAGTCCCGATTGCATCCAGTTTCTCTTGATATAACAACCGTTACACACCCAATGTCGATGACAAATGATGTTATGGCATATGATAATTATGGCATGTGATAATTAGGGTATGTGATAATTAGAGCATGTGATAATTAGGGCTTACAATGATTATGACAAATGATGTTATGGTAAGTGACTTTATGGGAAACAAAGCTTCTAGCACGTGACTAATATAGCAAATAAGAGTAGGGCAAATGAATATTACGTCATATAATATTATGGCTGTTGACTGTTATGGCAAATGATATTAGGGCAATTAAAATTCCGGCAAAAGGCGGTATACCATTTTTTAATTGCATAATGTAAGTTATTTTCCATACTATTGTATAGAATCTTTTTTTTCTAACTTGAAGAGACAGCTGTGCTGGTGGGGAGTTTGTTGCGCCACTTCTTCTTCCCAGCTAAAGGCACTAGGAAGTGGTGAAGGGTGGGCGTTTTCGGGGGACTGTCTTATGTAATTTTGACGTTCGAAAAGTGCTGATTCTCAGCCTAGTTTGAATAAATGACTTTTGCTTTTTTTTAAATTATGTATTTTACAGCACGCAGTTTTTTCTTTCTCCTGAAAAGTTACTTCTTTTACACTTACGAGGTTTATGTCTCACGTTTATTAACCTAACATTCTGTATAGTGTTAAGATTTTTGAACATTCTTCCAACTAAGGTAATTGAAAAATTCAATGAAATGGTTGCTGAAAAAGTCGCAGCTGAAAAGAAGATATTTACTTCAACACTTGAAGAAATGGCTAAGAAGCTCAAAGCTGTCGAAACTAGTCTCAAAGGTATTTCTTGACATATACATATATGCTTTCTTATACAATGTGTTACAAAAACCCTGCCCGTTCTGAAAAGGGCACATAGGTTCTGCAACAACATTACCAAAAAGTAAGTAGTAACAAAACTAATTACCAAAATTATCCCGATTCCAGAAAAAATTGGCAATTTTTCAACAGGGGTCATAACTTGTATACACCCGCTAAATGACGGCCGCCCGCGCCCTATGTAAAATTTCCAATTAAAAAAATAATCTGCGATAAATTTTTAATTTTTTCCTGATTTTTTTTACATAAATAGACTCTCAGTACGGTTCTTAACAACACCCGCACGGATCGGACAGGGTTTTTGTTGCACGTTTGTATACAGGGCGTCCCAAAATTATGGGACATGAAGGGAAAGTACCTTAAATATCGTAGATAGGGTATTTTGCTGATAGAAGACTTTATGTTATTTTTAAAAGTTAGTAATTCTGCATTCAAAGATTTTCTAAAAATTACTTGCCTCGTCTGGGAATCGAACCGACTTAAATGTAAAAAAAACACCCCTACTTTTACGATGCCAATCGAAAGAATGGCCATAAAATAATAACTCTTCTAAAGTAACATAGTATTTTAAAAGAAAGGAACAGCGTGAAATTAATCATTTTAATCAAATTAAAAACATACATGAAACTGCCGTAGTCAATTAAGTGGGTATTTTTTTGTAAATTAATTAATTAAATGCTCAAAATGTGATCCTTCTTGTCTGGTAAGAGTAGTACGGTACGAATGGACCGATTAGATGGCCGGCCAGATCCCCGGACCTTATACCATTAGATTTCTTCTTTTGGGGATACATGAAAGATATGCTATACAAAAAAATTTTTTACAAAAAAAAAACAACCGACTTCAAAAAAAAACAGTGAAAAATAACTTTAATTTCGGAAGTCGGTGTCTTTGGTTTTAATTTTCGTTCTTTGTCACCGACTTCCGAAATTAAAGTTATTTTCACTTTGTAGTGTTTTTTTTGAAGTCGGTTGTTTTTTTTTGTAAAAAGTTTTTATTTTTCACTTTTTAGTTGTGATATCTACCCCACACAAATTCGAATACCACTACCTGCTATGTAAATAACAGTGACAGGAAGTTATCATAATATCATCCACATACTAAGTGAGGAAAAAATACGAATTATTGAAGCTAACTCAAAAAGCAAAGCTTATAAAATTTATATGGGACCACCTCTGAAGTATGATCTACCAAACAAAAAAAGAACCATCAAAATCTATTCATAATTGACGGAGTAATCGCGTAACAAACATACAAAAAAAAAAAATAACAACACACAGTCGAATTGAGAACCTCCTCCTTTTGGAAGTCGGTTAAAAAGCGATACGAGAACGTGGGCGAGTTACAAACAGAATTGTGCCATATCATATCGAATATTCACCATAAAATGATAAGAAAATCAACAGGCAGCGGACTCATTAAAAGATTGGCGATTTGCGTAAGACAAGAGGGATCACATTTTGAGCATTTAATTAATTAATTTACAAAAAAATACCCACTTAATTGACTACGGCAGTTTCATGTATGTTTTTAATTTGATTAAAATGATTAATTTCACGCTGTTCCTTTCTTTTAAAATACTATGTTACTTAAGAAGAGTTATTATTTTTTGGCCATTCTTTCGATTGGCATCGTAAAAGTAGGGGTGTTTTTTTTTACATTTAAGTCGGTTCGATTCCCAGACGAGGCAAGTAATTTTTAGAAAATCTTTGAATGCAGAACTACTAACTTTAAAAAATAACATAAAGTCTTCTTTCAGCAAAATACCCTATCTACGATATTTAAGGTACTTTCCCTTCATGTCCCATAATTTTGGGACGCCCTGTATAAATAGTCACGGAAATTAAATAAGTATTTGAATAGCAATTTTCAGTAGGTACCCTAATTGCGTAATACAACACAATCACAATTTTTTTCGATTTGAAACAGATTGCTAATCCATTGCTTCATAAGCGGTTCCGTAGAAGAATATCGCCCTATCGCAATCTTATCTTCCCCAGCGAAGGTCTTCGAGAATATCCTCCATAGTGCTATCTATGAGCAAATAAACAAGTATCTTTGTAATGAGCAGCATGGTTTCAGAAGCAAAAGATCAGTCGACACAAATCTCCTGACACTGGTGGATTATATCTCGTCTAGTTTGGACCGCGGGCGTCAGGTAGACGTTCTTTACTTCGACTTCCGGAAGGCGTTTGATAGGGTCAACAATGACGTGCTGCTAATGAAGCTTAGCAAAATAGGGTTCTCACCATCTCTCCTCTGTTTCTTTGCAGACTACCTACGTGATCGACAGCAATTTGTTAGGCTTGGTATGTACGTATCGGGTACCTATCACACGCGTTCCGGCGTGAGTCAAGGCTCAATTTTGGGGCCTTTGTTGTTTCTTATCATGGTCTTCCTCAAGTTCTGCTTCATGCAAGATGTCTCTTGTATGCTGACGACTTGAAACTGTACCTGGAAATAAACTCGAGCGTGACAGTTTCGCACTGCAGCAAGACATTGATGCAATATACAAGTGGAGCGTTGACAACAAGATGGAGTTTAATTCGTCCAAATGCTTTGCTATGACATTCGGTCGAATGCGGCACCCAGTTAATTTTGATTATAACTTAAATAATAATACCATCACAAAGTCAACAGCCATAAAAGACCTGGGAGTCACATTCGACCGAAAACTCACCTTCCACGACCATATGGCCATGGTAGCTAAACAATCCTACCAAAGGTTAGGTTTTGTTCTGCGTAACTGCCGCGATTTTCGCACCGCTCATGCCATCAAAATATTATTTAATACGCTTGTACGTAGCAAGCTGGAAACCAGCTCTTGCGTGTGGAATCCACATGAAAGTACCTACGCACTTTTATTAGAAAAGGTACAAAAAGCGTTCCTTAGGTACCTATATAAGCAGAAGCACGGCTACTATCCTTACCTCTATCCGACCAAATTCTTACTGGGTTGCCTTGGATACAACTCGCTAGAGGTAAGGCGAGCTCGTGTTCAGCTCACAATAGCCTGTAAGACGCTGCGTGGCGCTATTGACGCTCCTGACCTGCTTGATGTGCTGGCGCGCTTCTTTGTCCCAGACAATTACTGCCGGGGCAGAAGGCACAGGCTGTTTGCCGTGCCTCCATGTCGTACTGTTGCACGTGCTAAGTCGCCAATTCCTCGCACTCTGGCTGCGCTTAATGATCTCTTGGATTCTAATCCTACAATCGATCTGTTTGCGCATGGATGGACGAAATTTTTATTGATATGTCAGGAGTACTGTGAGAGGAATTTGTGAATGTGTTGTTACCTGCTTTTTTTTAAATTTAAGTGTTCATGTTTTTATTTTGTACATTTTAATGTGTCTTAGGTATAATTTTAGTTACTGTAATTGGTTTTAACACAACCGTTGTTTCTAAATAAATAAATAACTTGGAAAAAAAGTCTGCTCAACAACGTAAATAACGCAATGAATGTCGTTGAACTGTCAAAATGAAACAAATTTGGCAAAATTGTTTACGAAAATGAGTTACGCAATTAGGGTACTTTACAGGTTAGTATCAAGTTGTGTGCTGGTCAAAATATTATTCTCGGCCGTAGAATAATAATTATTGAAATTATCAATACAACTCATTACCTCATTGAATGACTATTTCATGAAATCATGACATTTTAGGTGAATTCTAACTTGGAGGGTAGTACCTAGTTGTTACGGTCGCGAATCACACTTTGATCATTGATCAACATACAATCTAACACTGATCTGCAAATTGCAAAGAAATGTAAGAAACTAGCGCATACCCCTTCATATAAAAAGAATCAAACGAAATTAATAATCAAATGATCTACTCGTCCAGATCGTCTCAAGACGGAACGTGAGACTCGACGTTCGCAAGAACTGTGGGCGGCCGGGGCTTCGCTTCTCGCAGCCACTAAGAAAGGAGACCCTTACGTCAGGGTGGACAAAGAACTGAAAGCTATTGAGAAAGCAGCCAGTATTATTTCTATTTTATTTTTATTTAATGATTATTTTTAGTTTATTTTATTTTATATGTTGTGGTCGGGGTGGGTCAGGTTAACAGAAAGCTTCCATTGAGGGTTAAATATTATATTTTTGCCACACATTTTACAACATAAGAGCCTGTGTACACGATGCGTTGCCGCAGCGCAGCGGTGCGGCACCCCGGAGCGGTGTCGCTGCGGCGTCCTACATACAAATATCCATGGTATGCCACACGGTGCGTTCCGACGCCGGCGTCGCTCTGCACATACTCCGCACTTGTTGCCCGCGAGACGAGGCGTGGAGGAGTGTACGCTTTGTGACACCGGAGCGGCACCTCTCAGTTATTTGTGCGTTGTCAAAAACACAGATGTTTGACAGATGCGCGCCGCTGCGGCGTACCAAGGTTACGCCGCCGCAGCGCCCGTGTGACCACTAAGGCTGCCTGTCCACTGGAGCGGAGCGAGGCAGCGGAGCGGAGCAATGTACTAATATTAACCAATAGGAGCGGAGCTCTGAAGCTGAGTTTAGATTTTAGTGGTTAATATTGGCACATTTCTCCGCTCCGCTGCCTAGCTCCGCTCCAGTGGATAGGCAGCCTAATGCGGCGAAATCTTTGCGGTGCGGCGCCGCAATGCATCGTGTGCACAGGCTCTAACGTGCCTACCAACGGCCTCTTGCCAAGTCCTAGTCATAACTGCAGGCTAACTACATTAGTGACAGCCGCCACAGAGGACGGAGGAGTTCGTACATCGCCGCTATAATATGTAATTAAAAATTAATTACTGTGGTAGGCATTCTTCTGTTATGGCTATTTATATACCTGCTAACATTCATTTACAAATAAATTCTTTAAAAAACCAGGTGTCACTGCCTGACTTATGGCCGTTGGGGCAGAATGGTTCTCGAATTGACCAAAGTGTTTTTTCAAACATTTATGCAACAAGATGTACGTAAGTAAAAAAATATGGATATCACGTGATCAACTTTGAACGTTATAATACCTGTCTCGGAAACTATTGGGGTTTAGTCCTATTATGTTTTCTGTTTGCATTGATGTCAGCTATCGATTTATTGTTTCATGTGCGGCCGCCATTTTGAAAACAAAACAAAATGGCGGACAGTAGGTATGCCAGGCTCGATATAAAAATCTTCAATCCCCTTAATTAAGGCCCTCTTAGACAGGCATGACGCGACTCTAGGAGTCTAGTAGAAAAATTTCTATAAACTTCATGGAAATTGTTCTACCAGTATCGCGTCCCACCGTCGCGTCTCACCTGTCTGTTGGAACTTTTAACTTTGCTTGGGCAGTTTTTGAGTTATCTTCAATACTTAATGCATATTTTTCGCACTTAGTATATGCTGATGATGTAATTATTTCCTGTCACTGTTATTTACATAGCAGGTAGTGGTATTCGAATTTGTGTGGGGTAGGTACCACAACTAAAAAGTGAAAAATAGAAAAAATACAACAGATTTCCTAAAAAAACACTACTAAGTGAAAAAATACTTTAATTTCGGAAGTCTGTGGCAAAAACCGAAAATTCTTAATCAAAGACGATTTTTTTGGAAGTCGTTTGTTTTTTTATTACCAATAAGTCATAAGTCATTTATTCATTTGTTTAACATAGGTGTACAATGATAATCTTTATATATATAATTCTTCTGTGAGTGTGTATGTCACTGAACTTCTCTCAAACGACTGGACCGATTTTGATGAAATTTTTAGTGTGTGTTCAAGGGGATCTGGGAATAGTTTAGATTCACAATTTTGTCCGCTGGACAATGTTTTGACAGGACAACGTCTGTCGGGTCCGCTAGTGGTATATAAAGATAATAAAGAGTTCGCTATGTTATACCAGAGGGCGTAAAAATGTTTGTAATTGAATAATTGTTAAATTAAATAAGCCTGAATAATAAAAAAAAAACAATTATAAAAAATCACAAATTTCATAATACTAATTAATAATAAATAGCAATAGAAATCAATGTCAATATAAAAATAAAAAAATATACATATCAATACAGTGCATGACATCAGATAGACTGAAAACAAATAATAAGGCTATGTCATTAAACATTACTAAAGTTAATCTACAAAAACTGATGTCAATAAATAAAATTTATGTCAAGGATCACAATACATTTTATTTTCTTAGCATGTCATCATTCTGTCATTCAATTTTTGTCTGTTATAAATTCCGAAATACTGTAATATGCAGCAGCAGTAAAGTTTAGGCTTTAGGCCAATGGCATTTAAAAATAAACTCAGAATACAGAACTCTAAAGTAGATAGTTGAGTTAGTGCCAATTTAAATATGCTAAGATATTGAATTCAAGTAGGTACCGTACTTATGGACTCTCATTAAATGTTGTTATTTTCTAGGCGGTGACGACAAGTTAGTATTGACTGTCTTGAAGTCAATCCCTAAATCTGTCCGCGAAAAGGGGATTGTCCCAGAAAGCGTGCTGCGGGACACTTTCCGCACAGTAAGTATTATCACAGTATAATAAAGTAACAGTGTTATGTCTCGGCAGTGACCTTGAAATAATTACCTACGGTGGCTCGGTAGATAAACCATCCGAGTCCATTCACAAGCCTACATTCGCAAGGACATAATAAAATCGTGGCTGGATTTTATCGCGCACTGAATTTTCAACTCTCGGTGTTAAGCTGTGCGTTGAGAATTCAACAGAGTGGATCCCAGCGCGTCGAAAAACACGCTGTTGGATTTTCAACTCTCGGTGCTAAGCAGAGCATTAACGCTGACACGCTTTTACGCTGGTTTGACACTGCCGTGGTGTTGTAGTGCTTCAGGGATGTTTGCGGATAATAACATTGATGGTTTTGCCGCCATTGTTAGAAAAATATGTGCATCCCTGATGTCCCGTGTTCGCGGCAGCACCAACAGTATTCTCAGTATGTTCGCAGATCGGTGGGATGCCCCGATGTTGCGTAGATAGATGCAGCTCCACGCTGAATTTTAATTTTATGTTATATCTGTGTTTGTACCTACTAACACTAGATGTTAAGTAAAATTGTTACTAACCCTATGGACTCTGTATGAAATAAAAATATTCGATTCTATTCTATTAAAAATCCCGTGTGCGAAAAAATCCGCTGCGATATTTTTACGTCCGTGCAAGCGTGGGCTAACTGCCGCGCACTCAAGACTGTTGCGTACTGACATACCTACACTGAGATTTCAAAGCGCGTCGTTTCGGCCGTTTTCTACGAACATAATACTGTTACTCATTTATACTGTGGTATCATATTTTACTGTAGTAATACACACAAATGAGACGACAGTTGGCGTTATTGACGTGCGTGACAATTTGATTGAGAACCAACAGACGATGCCGAAAAATTACCTTGTATGTAGGCTTGTTTTCTGGTGTGGATGGCCGACTTAATTATAGATATATTGAAAATTGTAGGTATAATGTCAAATAATGAAAGATTATGTCAAGGAAGAATGTAAAAAAAATAAAATAATCATCGTAATTTGGGAGCAGTTAATAGACATTTACATTGCTATGCCGTTAATGAGGTCCCCGGGAATTGCCAATTAAAAAATATTTATTTTTTTCCCTGCATCTGCCACACACACGTAGGGAAGTGGTTCCTCCTTGAAGGGCAAATTAGTTGCTGCTGGAAAATTTAGTTCATTTCTAAAAAAAAACTATACATCTCTGTATTTCTGTAAACACCGCGTCACTTATTCTACCTTAACATCCGTAATCCACAAATGTGAAGTTATAGTCAGTATCCACCAAAGCTAACAGAACATTGCTAAAAGTGGCTTCGAATCTCAAGGCCCACATAGACCGACACGCACCGTCGGAAAAGGCATGTGTGTTGTGTGAGCTGTCTGTGGTCGTCGGCCGTGTGGACTGGTGCGTGTGCGTGCGCAATATCGCGCACCGTGGGAAGACCCTGGTGCGTGGTGCGTGGTCGTTTGGCGTGCGGGCCAGTGTGCGTGCGTCCGCAGTATCGCGCACCGTGGGAAGCCGCCTTAAGAAGGCGTCAATATTATTTTGAAATGTCATAGACCCGTCCTAATTGGCCATCGCTCGTGCGATGATGCGTGCGTCCGATGAAAATGTACGCACGACCGTGCAATCGAACATAGGTACTCCTACTGAATGTCCTAATTGACGGTCGCGCGAAAATGCAATATTTCTTTTAAATTTTATCGCACAATGAAATTGCATCGCATCATCGCGCGAGCGATAGCCAAGTAGGACGGCGCCTTATGAGAGCAAACTCAAGAATCATACAAACATGCAGTTAGTTAACGCTCATCTTTGCCCTGCAGTAGGACAATAATTAGGCTGGTGTTTATTATTACGTTTGTATTTTTAGATGGAGAAGACTGCGCGAAGTGTTGCATTGATCGAGCAGGAAGGCGCCACGATGCCAGTCTACATGCTGTCCTGGCTGCAGGGATTACTGCTTTTTATGAAGGTAGGGCGTTTATTAATTTACAACCTTCTACCCGCGACTTCTTTCGCATAAAAATCGCTAAATGCTTCGGTTTTGCGCTACTGACTTTTTATTTTTACTCGTAGCGTGATGTTAAGGCTGCCTGTGCACTGGAGCGGAACGAGGCAGCGGAGCGGAGAAATGTGTCAATATTAACCAATAGAATCGAAACTGCGCTTCAGAGCTCCGCTCCTATTGGTTAATATTGGCTGCCTCGCTCCGCTCCAGTGGACAGGCAGCTTTATATAGGTATTTCAAACCCAACTGGTAGTTTTTGTTAGGGGCGTGGTGTGCAACATAAATTGAAAATGGTTTTCTTCAAAAGGGTTTTCAGACATTGCTCTTTATTGTAGGTGACAATTATTTTTACGTAAAAACGTCTTTTCGCTCGGAGTACTGGTAGTAAGTCCAATAATTCTGACCGTCAAAAACATGTAAGATTTCTTTCAATCGCTAATAACTACAAGATTTTTGATGAGTATTGGTTGAGCACGCAAAAGATAGGTCTTATAACAAGTTTGAGGCAGGATATAATTTGCCTATGACGTCACATCGCGAGGGTCGCCGCATGCGACACTCTATTTTTCACTATACAGGGTGGCAGGGACATCGACGCGAATACTGTTACCATGGATTCAGTACATGATTCTGAAACCCCGTGTTGAAACTTTTCGTCGATTGTTAAAAAAATTAAACAGTGGCACTACGGGAGTGCTGACAGAAGTGAAAACTTGAAAAAAAATCGGCACCGCGGTAATCACCGCGTTGATGTCTTTTACTCCACGCACCGCGGTATTCAACGCGCTGATGTTTTTTACTCCACGGTGTCGGTAAATTGCGTCAGTGTCGCCAAATCAATGGTTTAGTCCCATCTCAAAAATGCCCAACGAGCCTAAAGAAGTTTTCACTTCAAAAAAATCTGCTGTTTCATAGAAAAATGCATGGGAAAGCAGATTTTTTTTTTTGAATAACCGACGATAAATTTCAACATAGGGGGGTTCAGAATCATGTACTTAATGTACTGAATCCGTGGTAACAGTTTTGGCGTCGATGTCCCTGCCACCCTGTATGTCGAAATTCCAATTGGAATTTCGACATAGGGTAAGGAGGGGGAATGGCGTTCACTTAAGGAAAACATGGTGTATTTTTTAAATTATTTATTATAAATCAAAATTAAGAAAAATAACAAAGTCTTTAACTATCGAGTAATCAACAATTTAACAACAAAAGCATATATCTTTAACCTACTAGTAGTAGGAAAACATTATAAAAAGAACATGTTTGAGCGGCATTGCCCCTGACTTTGGGTAATGCCGCTCAGGGTACGGGGTAGTGACGCTCAAACATGTTTTTTGGAATATAACAAGTAAGATACATTTTAATTACAGAAATATTAATGAGAACAACCTTATGCAATAAAAGTAAAGTCTACAATCACAAATTAGCATCAATTATCCCCATTTGTACGTAAGATAATCCTTTTTCAATTTAAAAAATATATTAGTCTTCGATGTCAAATCAACATCAATTATTATAATATAATATAAAATAATAATAATTATTAGAGGTAAGATAAATTAGAAATAGTAATATTTTATGATACATAAATCACAGAAGTATCCATCTGGCTTTTGATACTGTTGAGCTCAGCATATTTATAAATAAGTTTACGCAAATCTGCGACATTGAGTCCATAATATAGCGAACCCAGCAACTTAACTTGTTCAGCAATTTCAGTTTCTTACTGTTGGTTGAAAACTGGCTTGCAACCTAGTCTTGGGCTGCTCATGTTTTCATTTTTTAGTAGATCTTTCATAGTAGTAAATGGCATGTTATATTGTTTTGCGGCTTTTCTTTTGGACAAACCTCCTTCAATCGCAGTTTAAGCAGATTGAAGGTCTTCTTCGGTCAAAGCCGCTTTAGCGGTGGTCCTTTGACGATTTCTTGGCATATCTACAACAATAAAAAAATAAATCACTAAGGGGTAATGGCGCTCAGATGAGCGGTATAACCCCCAATGGTAGTTTTGTAATTAAATTGAAATTTAAAAAAAAAATCATACACAATTGTTGAAAATTGATTGCATTATCACAAAATAGAATAGTTTTATTGTCAGAAAAGTAAAATTAATAATTAAATAAGCATTAAAGTTTTGGACTTACCGACAAAAAACTCCTAACCAAAAACTAGATCAGCGCGGCCGCAAACGAAGAAACGCACTTCACGGTCACATGACGCGAGCTGACTGTCCGTTTGCATCGCTGTCTGTTAGAGGCCCTCTCCCCTCGCGCTTCACGCGATGTGGCGTATTACTACGTTCCATTTTGACAGAGTTACAGAGGTGAGCGCCATTACCCAGTGAGCGCCATTCCCCCTGCTTACCCTACAGGATGGGAGTTTGTGCAAAAACGTGATCAGCTAGAACGGTGACTGGTATCTTTCCCAAGAATTGGCAAAGGATAACCAAACCCTAAAAAAAAATACTTAGCAAAATTATTTCGTGAAATAGGGGTAAAAATGCATAAGAAATTGTCAATAGCAAATTAATATCATATATCGACTCATATCGGCCGTAACTATGCTCAGAAATTTAAAAAATCCCAATTGAAGAAAGCTTGCATCATAAGCTTGCATAAGGAATGCAATGAGGCCAAAAAATCTAGTGCCGAGCAAATACAATAGCAACGGCAGTATCAGAAACCGTAAGATTTGATGCATATTTTAGATGTTGTGTCATATCGGCCGTAAATCTGCTCAGAACTGAAAAATATCACAATCAAGATCAGGAATGCAATGAACATTAATTTTTGTAATTAATTGTAAATATTAAACAACATCGTTAAAGAAATTTGTTATTATTTCACCACACGTTTTTATGAAACTCTGTGGCGCGAGCTTGCTATTTTTTTCATTATTTTTTCTATATTTTAATATGATAATAAAAGAACTGCCGGTCTATTCTGTTAAAATGTCACCGTGAAAACTAAGGTGAAGTGAGCTGTCAATTAGTGTCAATCTCTAGCATTAGGCGGAATGACAGCTCACTTACAGCTCACTTCACCTAAGTTTCCACGGTGAGATTTTTACAGAATAGATCGGTTGATGTCCTAAGGTGAAACTCTCGCCGTAGTCCAAAACTCTAAAGATAAAACTTGAATTTTTGACAATAGTCTGCACACTAAAGGTCAATGCTCAATTTACTGCACAAGCAAGTGGCAAAACGTATTGAAGTCGTTTTTTTTTTATTCAGATGACGGGAATTCCGCAGAGAGAGTTTGAAAAACCACCACTAAAGCCCGCTGCAAACTTAGATACTTTTGATTTGCTGCAAAGAGCTAGGTGAGTGTTTTATACAGGCTGACGTGTTTTAAAGTCGGACATTTGAAGCGCTTATTCGGTAGAAATGATTCCAAAATCGTGAAAAAACAGTCAACTTTTATAGTTAGCTAGGTACATATACATTTTGAACGTAGATGTATCAAATAGTCGATTATTTTTTGGTTTCCGGGTGAGTCTCAAACTAAAATTTTTCATAATGGTGCCGATTCCCTTGTTCACAAACTAAACTAAATTTAAGTTCAGTGCATCTTTTTCTTTCTATTTCATTAAGAAAAGGACAGAAGATAAATTTTAGTTTAGTCCAGTCAAATTAATCAGCGCTTGACGTAACTTGACGTAATTTTAGTCAGCAAGTTTTTAATCACGTCTAAACTTGTATGGAGAGTGACAGACGCTGATTAATTTGACAGGACTAAACTAAAATTTATCTTCTGTCCTTTTCTTATTGAAATAGAAAGAAAAAGATGCACTGAACTTAAATTTAGTTTAGTTTGTGAACAAGGGAATCGGCACCATTGATGAGTTCAATTAGTCTTTTTCTGGTTTTCTGTTATTGTAATTTTATTACAACATGTTCACGTATGTAAAAAAAGACGTCATATTATTTTATCTAATAAAAGTCCATCTGTCGTGTATGAACATTCTCCTTTTGCCAAAAAAACAGAATAAACATTGTTTTCAAGCCTATTTTTACCCGACTGCGGCGGAGTCTAAAAGGAGGGTAATAATAATAATAACACCAGCCTATTTTTGTCCCACTGCAGGCCAAAGGCCTCAGAAATCATCAGAAAAAGCACGAACTTTGATCACCACCCTTTGCTCAAGACGGGTTGGCGAAAAGGAACCCTACCTATCTAATGTATTTGGTTAATTTTGACAGATTCTGGGTAGAACGCGGTAACTTAGCAGTAGCGTTGCGTTATGTGGACTCGCTGAAGGGCGCGTCGCGCGCAGCCGCCGCCAAATGGTTCGAACAGGCGCGCTCCCACATTGAGGTGAAGCAGGCGGCAGAGGCAATACTCGCACATGCCGCCGCTATGGGGCTGCGTTATATTTGAATGAGGTACTCGTAAGTAACATTTAATGCGGCAATAGCCAGCTTGTCAAACTTTAGCAGCGAGCGGGACTCGAAAATCGAACTTGCGAGCCCCGTTCGCTTTTGCATTTCGAACGTCCGGTTCCTTAAATCATCCAAGAAATTTAGAGCTAATGCGGGTATTACACTTCACTGAATCAGGGTCCCTAAACCCTTAATAAGAGAGGTATAATAAGAGTAAGGTAGTAGTTAATAGTTGTTGGTAGTTAGTGCTCCTGTACGCACCAGGACTTAACTTATTACAGCTTTATTCCAAATGCGTACAGTGTGGCTATGTTTAAGGCCTGAAACTGCGTTAAGCGGACGTCCGCGCGGTTCCATACAAAAGTGCCCCGTTACGGGGACACGCGCGGGCGTCCGTCGCGGGGAAGCGAGTCCCGCGCTCGCGCCACGTGACCCACCTAATATATTAAGTTCTTCATCAACACAGCTGTGCACACCGTTAAAATGGAACTAGCGACACTGCGTAAATAAAATAATCCGTTCTCCGGAACGGCGGCCGTTGCGTTCCCACGGAGTCCATAAGCGTGTCCACGCGCGTAGACACGCGACGGGTGCCCGTCGCGGGCGCCCGCTTAACGCAGTTTCAGGCCTAAGGCAATCGAGCCTGGTACCTAATAGCTACCTAAGACCCTCATCATCATCATCATCAGCCTATAAATGTTCCCACTGCAGGGACACAGGCCTCCTCTCTGTGAGAGGGAGTGGGCCGTAATCCACCACGCGGGCCCAGTGCAGGTTGGTGGATGTCACATGTCTTCGAATTTTCGGTTCTAGGACATGCCGGTTTCCTCACGATGTTTTCCTTCACCGTTTTGAGAGCAGTGGTGATGAAATAATTTACACAAAGTAAAGCGCCTGCCTGGGTTCGAACCTACGACCTACAACTCGTAAGTCACGGCTGTTACCATTGGGCCACCACTGCTCCTAAGACCCCAGACCTAAGACCCTACTGACTAAAAACCTAGCCCTATAAAATTACCTAGAACCCTAGTTATCCTAACACCCTTACCTACCATACATACCAAACGTGAGTTACGTTGGTTATACGTGCAATGTACACAGGAAAATGGTTTTCTTACTGCCGATCCCACTGACTCATAGGATCGATGATGGCTAAAGGTGTCTTGGCCACAGTAAGAGGAAGTTTAGGAGATAAATCATACTCGACTCCAGCTTGATGACTAAAGTTTATTATAATAATTAACTTAATTAAATACTAATTTTGTAGTCCATAAACATTGATACTTATTTATATGTGTGTTTGTATGTATCGAGCCGATGAAGCGAAGATCTGAGTAGGTCACTTCTTAGCGCTGACGGTGCGATGCTGTTGTTGCTAGTTCACGGTTGAACAGCTCCCTTAATTCAGGGCCCTGATTCAGTGTAGTGTAATACCCGTATAAAGCCCCATGTGCTGCAAGTTTCTTGCCTCCGGCTTAAAATAAAATTGAAGCAACAAACTAGTTGCATCGTCAAAATTCTATTTAGATGGTGCAACTTTTACTGTTGCTTCAACTTATGGTTTGCAACGGACAAACGACATGGACCATTTTTGCACACGAATGACGTGTACCAAGAGTGGCTTAAGAGGGCCCTTCCCGACCCGTCTATCATCAACGCAAGTATGGTCGAAAAGGACGTTGTTTCATCTAGCGCAAGTGAGAACTGCTAACAAGCAAGTGAGAACGCGATAACATTGTACGAAAAATAGTGTGCGGAAATTTAATAAAACTTGTTTCAGGAAATACATGTTTTTGAGTAAGCTTTACTAGTTTGTGAAATAAATGTTTGTCATTTAGAATCTCCATTACATGTGCAAGGTTTCTATGCAGATGTTTTCTTTACTTTTACAACTGATGAGTACATTATGGACGGCCAAAGTCCAGGTAAAATTTGTGCAAAAATGCAGATTTTCGGAGGCTTGTACTGAATTTATTTCTCGAAATTTAAATTTTTTGGTTCCATAGGAACCTAGAAATGGTGCACAAGATACCTATTAGTTTAAAAATTTCAAAGAAAGATGTGTTACGACGCCATAATCACGTACGAGCGTTTGTATGAAAAGTATGACGGGTTGGCCGCTCTTAAGCGGTCCCTAGACAATCATGTGGCATGACATGCAATTCTTTGAATTAGACTACATGAATTATCATGCAGCATGAAGGATCCTGTGGGTTCATCATGCGTCACGAATAGTCACGATCATGCGTCATGCATTTTTCATTGCATGATGAAAAATTGTCAATCAACTGCCAGCACGTAGTTTGCATGTCATTCACATCATGCAATACAGCTAAACGGTCATGCATGCTGCATGCATGACAGCACGTAACGCATCGAATGTCACGCCGCATGATCGTCTAGGGACCGTATTAGAAGAGGCGAATTTGTCGTGTATAGATTGTATAGACATAAAGTTTCTGTCGGGATGAGTGAGATGCGCAGGCGTGGTACACCTGGGGGCCTACCATCAGCTCAAAAGCAGTAGGTATTATTTTAATATTACTTCAGTGGGAGAAAGAAATGGAGCTATACGTCGTGTAGAGCTTCATCTCTTTCCCTCACTGAAGTAATATTAAAATAATACTGCTTTATGAGCTGGTGGTAGGCCTCCAGCTCTTGACTCGCTACAAAAATTTAATTATTTTAATTTTTTACCGAAAAAAAGGAGTTAGTCGATTTTTTTTTAAGTATGTTTGTTCCCCGATTACTTGATGACGACTGGACCGATTTGGAAAATTCTTTTTTGTTTGATAGGGGTAGTTATATTTCTTAGGTGAGGGGCTTGTGGCTAAGTAATAACAGCTGCACGGGTCGATCGATCAGGTTAAGCTACGCTTGCCGCGGTTGGTCCGTGGATGGGTGACCATCTTTACATACCAAGTCCCCTCCGTGCCTCGGAAAGCACGTTAAGCCGTTGGTCCCGGCTGTCATTTGTAGATCTTTGACAGTCGTTACGGGTAGTTAGAAGCCCAAAAAAGTCTGACAACCAGTCTTACCAAGGGGTATCGTGTTACCTAGTCACTAGGTTGTGGAGGTCAGATAGGCAGTCGCTCCATGTAAAATACTGATATTCAGCTGCATCCGGTTAGACTGGAAGCCGACCCCAACATAGTTGGGAAAAGGCTAGGCAGATGATGAGTTATATTTCTTAGGTGGTCTTAAAATATTAACTTTGCTTGGGTGGTTTTTGAGTTAGCTTCATTATTTTAATACGTATTTTTCCCACTTAGTCTAATCTGGATAATGATAATAACATCCTGTCACTGTAATTTGAATTTGTGTGGGGTAGACCACAACTAAAAAGTGAGAAATAAACACTTTTATTGGAAGTCCATTGTTTTTTCTTTTTTGTAAGAAAGTTGTCTCCTTGATCGTCAATTTACCTACTACTGAACTCGCTACTTAACAAATGTAATGTGTATGTTTTGGTCAACTTGGTAAAGCGGTCAACTAAACAGTAGAACAACACACCGTAATTTATTGTTTATCTTCTTTCAGTTAAGAAGTTGTTGAAGAGTTGAGAAGATGTTATTTGTCAAGTAGAAAATTAAAGTGATTGTGCGGATATTTTACCTTATTAAGCTTTTAAAATTGTTTTGGTACTTACCTATATTAAAAAATACTTAAATTGATATTGTTTTTTTTTAAGCAGCGAATCCTACTCCGTCAAGTCGTGCTTTAAAAAACTGTGGGGTACAGTTTTTTAAAGCACGACTTTCCTGGCATACGGTACGCGTTCGTGGACACCAGCTCTAAGTACCCAAATTGCGTAAAAGATTATGACAAATTTGTTTCATTTTGACAGTTCAACAACATTCATTGCGTTATTTACGTTGTTCAGCAGATTTTTTTTTCTAACTTATGAAGCAATGGATTAGCAATCTGTTTCAATTCGAAACAAATTGTGATTGATCGTGTATTACACAATTAGGGTACAGGTCATCACGCCACCTCTTTCTGGGCCAGCCGCAGTGACGCCGTTCATCTTCAGGCATCCATTGTGTGGAGACTTTTGCCCAGGCAGCAGTCATCGTGCATGCAGCTGATGTCATCCCGCCCAATCCCAACTTGAGGTGACGCGGGAAAAGAGTTCCTGGAAGGGCTTGGGTGAGGCCTTTGCCCAGCATTAGGAAAGAATAGGCTGAGTTAAAAAAAATACAGGTGAATACTCGAAGACTCGAGTATTCTGTTTTGTTTTAACATCAATGTGACATTTACCGCCTGGCCACGGGACATCCGCTGCAGCACATATTTGCGCGGTGGGAACGGCAAAATACCTAGCAACTAAAAAAATGTGTAGAAATGTACCTACTATTAATCATGCCACGCGTAGCGGCGAACGGCGCAGTGGCGCACTGTGGATCGAAAAAAGGCTCTCGAAGACAGGAGCTTAAATTTTAAAGTGTCGGTTTTTTTATTGAAATTGCGTCTAATATCCAATATCATGCATAAATATGTAAATCATAGGATACAATCTGGTAGGCAAACCAGAAACTTATATTTTTATTTTTGCAAAAAAAAAAAATGTATGGATCTGATGCTTATATCGTCTGTACAGAGAGAATAACCATAATAGCCTTGCACCCGGTAACGTAACATTTATTTTTATTTTTTTCAGAATTTGTTTGGTTAAAAAAAAAAACCGCACGAGAGGGATATTGAAAAAAAAAAACTAATTGACTAAATTTTAATGTCAATTTATCTTTATTACAATCCATAACACACTATCACTAACTCCTCATCAACAACTACTATAGTTTAACCGAGACCGCTCTACCGCGCCTTAGGAATGCGCGGCGTTGACGAATGAGCGGTGGGACGCCCGCCGTGAGCGTTGACGTATGAGCACCCTGCACCGATCCGTCTCACCGCTCACTTATCTAAGGCGCGGTACAGTCGTTTCGGTCAAACTATAATTTAAATTGTCCGTAGGTAATATTCAAATCACAGCTGTCATTTTTTTACAACAATTAATTTCCCTGACCGTACCTATTGTATGTAACATTAAATCAATTATCTTAACTAAACCATAGACAAGACAATTTCTGCAAACATGCACATATTCCGATATAATCAGTCGACCTCCAACTGTCTGAAGGAGCCAGATATAAATTCTTCTGACTTCTCATCTCGCGGCCTTAAACTCTCGTTTGACACCATTTTGGAGCACTCCAACAAGTATTCTGTTACTTTCGGATTTTTATAGAATTTTTCAGTGATTTCTGTAACAAAAATATGAGCAGCTGTTACAGATTTTCGTTTTCTTCTGCCAAGCTTCTGACGTTTATCGACAGCACTTTGTGGCTGTCGGAATGGGATGAAGGGTTATAGAGATCGATGACACTATACACCGTGACATTTTAGTCGTCTTACAAAAGCAGCTCACCTCATGTATCCAATTACTACTAATCATAATTTTTATTTTTGATAAATTCAATTTATTTTATTTCACATAAACCTACAGGGGCACTTATGAAACATCAGAAGCTAGGTACACAGTTCCAATTGGTCGTTTCCTATGGAGAAGAGCTGGCAAGAAACTCCACGGTTACTCTTTTAAAAATAATTGACTTTTACAGTACCTTCAAATAACAGTGTTACTAGTTATGGGAATACAGTGTAGGTCTTTCAATAAGTACCAGGTACTTAACAAAATAGAAAATGGTCAACAGATCTACAGTCCACTAAGCCTACAGCGTTCTCACATTCACAAAATAGAAAAGAATCTATACAAAAATTAAATAAATTAATAAAAATCAAAACCTATTTTAATTACATGATTGCTATTACAATAGCTGTAACATATCTGAATAATTATCATGTCCACAAAAGCCACTAATAAATAGTTGAAATTAAATTTTATAAATGGGATGATTAAGTCAAGGACAAATGTACAAAAAAATTAACATGGTAATTTGGGCGCAATTACCCATCACTACGTACTTCCCATCACTAAGTTCTGTAACCGAGTTTGGCAACTTGTTATAAAAGCGGACTGTTTATAAGAAATGACTGGTATGTTTTAGTTATTCTAAATTTGATTATCACAATTTCGTGCCTGCTACGTGTATTTATATTATGGAAATTGTTTCTTATTTTGAAAAGTCCTGAGTTTTTGCGAATATACAAAATACTTTCTAAGATATAAAGAGAAAGAAGGCAGAGTCAGTATATCAATTTCTTTCAATTTGTCTCTAAGGGACTCGCGAGGACCCATTTTATAGATCGCGCGGATTGCCCTCTTTTGTAAAATTAAAATTGAATCTACGTCAGCTGCCGATCCCCACAGCAGAACGCCATAAGACATAATACTGTGGAAATAAGCAAAGTATACTAACCTAGCTGTGGCTATATCAGTCAACTGCCTTATTTTTCTTACTGCATATATATGCTGCTGAACTAGTCGTTCTAATGTGGACGCCTCATTGCAATTATGAGTCTAAAGTAATTCATAAATTTTTATATATACAGGGTGTTTGGCAGAACGTTGAACATACGAAAATGGTGTATAGGTGGGTGGGGTCATCTGCTACTTACTCAGCCCTAATTTATTTGGCCCTGGCGCCCTGGATATTTTAAATTTTTTTTTTGCTTTCTTCTAGTTTCACAACTTTCTTAACTTTAAAGTGTAATTTTTATTTAAAAAATGGGTAAAACAGGCATATTTTTTTAATCTTTAATATTGGCAGATTCTTATAACAGAAAGATGTAAAAAATACTTAAATCCTAATTTCAATCTGCATTAAAAAAAAAATCCAGGGGGCCAGGGCCAAATAAATTAGGGCTGAGTAAGTAGCAGATGACCCCACCTATCCACCATTTTCGTTTGTTCAACGTTCTGCCAAACATCCTGTATATATATTGTAGAGGTATTTTATGTCGGATACATTGAGTGGCCCTTCTTGTGGCTAAGTAATAACAGCTGCACGGGTCGATCGATCAGGTTAAGCTACGCTTGCCGCGGTTGGTCCGTGGATGGGTGACCATCTTTACATACCAAGTCCCCTCCGTGCCTCGGAAAGTACGTTAAGCCGTTGGTCCCGGTTGTCATTTGTAGATCTTTGACAGTCGTTACGGGTAGTTAGAAGCCCAAACAAAAAGTCTGACAACCAGTCTTACCAAGGGGTATCGTGTTACCTAGTCACTAGGTTGTGGAGGTCAGATAGGCAGTCGCTCCATGTAAAATACTGGTATTCAGCTGCATCCGGTTACACTGGAAGCCGACCCCAACATAGTTGGGAAAAGGCTAGGCAGATGATGATACATTGAGTGGCCCTTTGTAAGACAACTAAACTGCCACGGTGTATATCTTTTTTTAATATGAATGTTTAGTAATCATTGGATACATGAAGTGGGCTGCTTTTGTAAGACGACTAAAATGTCACGGTGTATAACGGGTCTTTTTTATACCCATTAACTTTAACAAAACATAACATTAAGTACGCCGATTTTCTCAAAGGGTTAGGCAGTATACCTACCACAGTACCTACACCCACATTTCTCCAGTTCACGAACCTATTGCCATCAACCGGGCACTAATCCAGACTCAAAGCTTCTACTGAGAAATTCCGGATGGAAAACCCCAATTAAAATTTTTCCGATCTGGAAATTTAATCCAGGACCTCAAGCTTATTAGTTAGCAGTAACGCTTGCGACAACTAGACCAACGAGACAGCAAAAAAAAAAGAATTGTTTAATCGTATTAGTGGATAAATTAACCAGTGGCTTGATTCAGATGTCCGGGAGTGTTATAAATAGATAATATTAACACAAGTTTGCGTTGAACATAGTTTTATCTAATCAAAACATCTAAACTAATATTATAGAGAGAAAAGATTTGATTTTTTTAACCGACTTCAAAAAATAGGAGGAGGTTCTCAATTCGTCGGGATATATATATTTTTTTTTTATGTATGTTCCCCGATTACTCAAAGACGGCTGGACCGATTTGAAAAATTATTTTTTTTTGTTTGAAAGGGTATACTTTCAAGTTGGTCCCATTGTCATTTGGTCACGATCTGATGATGGGATCTTGGAGAAATCGAGGGAACTCTTCAAATATTAAAGGCACATCTATAGAGATTTGGGTATTTTTGATGAGCAGTTGACATAAGGCTGTTGTAACTTAGATAAATTACAAACCAACCCACTAAAAAGTAAAAAAAAAACTTTTTTACAAAAAACACAACCGACTTCCAAACTACAAAGTGAAAAATAACTTTAATTTCGGAAGTCGGTGTCAAAAAACTAAAATACTGATCTGATCCAAAGACTTCCAAAATTAAAGTTATTTTTCATTTTGTAGTTTGGGAGTCGGTTGTGTTTTTTGTAAAAAGTTTTTGTTATAGTTGTATGTTTGTGTTTGTAATGGATAAACTAAAAAAAATTACCGATCTAAAAAAAATCTTTCATCTATAGAAAACTAGATTATCAGCGAGTAACACGGGCGTATTTTTTTAAATTTTTTGTAGAGATCCCTGCGAAAATTGCAATTATATAACCCAAAGTATAAAAAAATTACCTGCCTATAAAAGTCATTATATGGCGTGTGCTGCGAAAACTATATACTTAATGATACCTACAAAAAATAATGTACTAAATACATGTTTATAGTACTCATCACTACCCACAAAAAAGTCCACAAGGCTATATGTCTAACTATTATTAACTGTTTTTTGTTCACAATCAAAACACGGGTAGAATCGAAAGGTGATGTTCGTATTAGTGATGTGCCGGATCGTTAAAAAATGTGATCCGCGGATACGGATCATAAGGGTCTAGATCCGCGGATACGGATACGGATCTCAACTTTCTTCAGGTTCAGCAGGAATTATTTATGATCCTCATCGTAACTGACTTTTGGGGGACAAAGCTGCCAAGTTACTCTTTTTGTAATACAATTTACCATTACTCAATATTATTATGACGTATATTTTTTTTAAGTTCTTGAAAAAAACATAGTTTTAATTGATTCGCGAATTGCGAAAAAATATCAGCTGTTTCCTACATTTATGTTCGCATAACTCGTCAAAATGTAGGGAAAAGCTGTTTTTTTTTTCGCGATTTCAGGTTTGGTCCCATAGTAAAAGTTGTTCATAATGATGAGTAAAGTCATTTGTTATAGTTTGCGTACTGGATAAAAACTTACTCTGTATAACATTACCAAAAAGTATTTTTTTACATCTTCTCATCTCATCAGCCTATAAATATGTTCCCACTGCTGGGACACAGGCCTCCTCTCTGTGAGAGGATGCCTGTGTCCCAGCATTTTACATCTATTTATCATTAAAAAAAGTTATTGCTATTTAAAATTCTCATTTTTTTGTACCAAAATTACCCCAAATCCATTAAAAAAAGGTTTTTTTAGCAGAGGTCAAAGTTATGCTTATAATATGACTTATAGACACCCGCTGAATGACGCGCGAAGGCCGCCCGCTCCCCATGTAATAACCCGGTAAAATTCCCCAGTGAAAAAATATGTGGCGATTTTTTTTCTTTTTTCCTAAAAAATACCACATTAAAAAACTGTTAGTAGGATTACCTAACGAAACTCTCAAGGATCGGACAAGTTTTTTTACATGTTGTATAAATTATATTAGAATATCTATAAGTATATATAAAAGCGAAAGGTCACTCACTCACTCAACACGAAATATCTAAAACCACTTGATGTATGAAGATGAAATTTGGCAGGGAGGTAGTTTATAGTTAGTAGACGTTCGCTAAGAATGGATTTTTGGAAATTCGACCTTTAAGGGGGTGAAAAGGGTGGTTTTTGTTTGTATGAAAAATCTTATTCCTTGGGTTAATAAACTTGAAACTTGGCACGAATACTTATCCATGTAAATTATAAAGTTTGTCATTTTTAATTTTTCTAAACTATCCTCTAAAGGAGGATTGGGGTGTGTCAAAGTTTATATGGAAGAATTTTAACGAGCGGTCTGATTAACTCGAAACTCAGTGTTTATAATGAAAACTGAAAATAAATAGAAACATATATCAGGGTTTTTTGAAAATGTACCCCTGACGGGGTGAAACGGGGTATTCATTTTTACAGTGGAGGACTTTACTGTGTGGTTTGATAACTTGAAAATTGGTATAAATAATCTAAAAGTCAAATTATGGAAACGTCACAATTGATTTTTCAAAAATTATTATCACGCTATTTGCTATGGGGGATGAGCAATATTGCATTATGTTCGTATTTTTCTATAGTTTACCGCAAATTGTAAAAAGACTAGCCAAAAGGTTAGAATATTGCAGATAGTTACGGATTTAACCTTTTAAAAGATTATCATCACGCTATACCTTTATGGAGCTAAGCAGTTAATCATAACACATACAGGGTGGATTTTGAAATGGGGCAATAAGGGCAGGTACCTTAACCACTGTTAAGCTACAAGAAAGCGGTCTTAGGAGACTGTCCTTAAGTTTTTGAAACATTTTGAACTGCATTCACAGAATTTGAAAAAAATTGTACAGTCAGCAAGAAAATGGACAATTTTCACGAAAATTTTTTTGATGCCAGACGATCCTATTTCTTATTACTTAGATCAAAAAACTGTAACAGGCCAACTGAGGTTTGAGTACGAGAAAAGTCAAATTGCAAAAAACTTCCCATACATTTCGTAGAAAATGAGAGGAGATAGAACACAATATGCCTTTGTATGGTGAAAAAACTTTTTAATTAGGTACTTACTATTATTTAAAAGAAACACAATATACCACTATCTATACAACAGCTGAATTATTCCAATACTTCACTGGGCTGAATAAGGAACGAACGTAGCAGTTATTTACAGATTTAAACTTTTAAATGATTATCATTCCGCTATACTTTTATGGAGCTAAGCAGTCAATAACAACCACAATAGAAATCTACGTTCATCTCACAATCGTCTTCTTCAATGTCCCACTCACCGCACAGACTTCATTCACTCTTCCTTTTTCGTTCAGTCTATCTCTCTGTGGAATGCGCTCCCCAGAAAATCAGGATGGCGACCAACCGATTATCTTTTAAAGTTAAAGCTCGCGAGCACATTCGCAGGAAGCTGACAGTATCATCACAACGGTAATGATTTCCCATTGTTTGTCTTATTTACTTTAGTTATATCTGTGGTAGTATCTATACATATAATAAAATCGTAGCGAAGTCAAAACTGTACATTGAATATTTTTGAAAAAAAGTTATTGCTACGAGGTCTAGGATCGATTCTAATGCCGAAAATATTTTTTTTAGAATTTTTGTCTGTTTGTCTGTATGTATGTTCCAGCATGGCACAAATTCTACCGGACAGATTCTGTTAAAATTTTGCATAGATATTCCCTGTGTGTCTGGTCAAACTATAGGGTATAAACTATCACGCTATTTACTATGGGGGACGAGCAATATTACATTATGTTGTATTTTTATGTTCTAGCATGACGCAAATTCTACCAGATAGATTCTGTTAAAATTTTGCATAGGTGTTCCCTATAAGTCTGGTCAAACTATAGGGTATAAATTATCACGCTATTTACTATGGGGGACGAGCAATATTATATTATGTTCGTATTTTTGGAAAAAAACGCGCCAAAATTTTAGGATATTGTAGATGGTCATCGATTAAACTTTTTAAATGATTATCATCACGCTATACCTTTATGGAACTAAGCAGTCAATCATGAAATATATAGGAACGGCTATTTTAGACAAGTTTCAACAAACCAGTTAGCTCAACGGTTGGGCGGTTGCTTTCCAAACATGGGGTTGTGAGTTCGATTCCCACCTACGGTTTTTTTTTCTTTTTTTTCACAGTTTGGTATACGATTATTTTTTTTTTGATTATGTACCTATAATCTATAGATATAATAAAATCGTAGCGAAGTTAATTTTTTTTAAAGAAAGTTATTGCTTTTTCTTATGCGGAAAATAAAGTTTTTAGAATGTTTGTCTGTACCAACTGTAGGGCATAAACTATCACGCTATTTTCTATGGGGAATGAGCAATATTACATCATGTTCGTATTTTTCTCTGCAAATTGTAAAAGGACACGCCAAAAGGTTGGGATATTGTAGATAGGTAGTTACCGATTTAACTTTCAACAAAGCGAATAAGTAAGCGGTTGGACGAATGATTTGAAGTCCTGAGGGCCTACCACCAGCTCAAAAGCAGTATTATTTTAATATTACTTTAGTTTACTTCAGTGTGGGAAAGAGATGAAGCTCTACAGGATGTATAGCTCCATCTCTTTCTCCCACTGAAGTAACTTTAAAATAATACTGCTTTATGAGCTGGTGGTAGGCCGCCCGGGGTAGTAAGTTCGATTTACATCTGATTTTTTAAACTCTTTTTGTAAAACGATTTTTTTTTTGGATTGTGTATGTAATAGTTCATAGAATGTATTAATTCACAAAAAATGGAAAACTTCGTAAGCTATGGGAAACTACTAAGTTACAAGTACTTTACAGTCACAAAACATTCAAGGTTGTATTCTGATCATTTTAGAGCAAAAGACTGTAGGAATAAAATGTTTCTTTTACAGATTTTGACAGCAGATTTGTCCCAGCGATTTTAAAATATGTATGTGTGTGGATCTTCTGGAATCGCTGCCACACTGCTTCCTGGTGGCAAAACAGCGCACGTCATGTTTAAGATTCCCATCGATTTAGAGAGCAACGAAACGCCTGTTTGTGGGGTGTCACGCAACAGTAACAAGGGATGTGTGCTTAGGGGATTGCGCTTCGTCGTATGGGATGAATGCATTATGGCAAAAAGGAAAGCAGTGGAAACTGTAAACAGAACCCTGCAGGACATCCGCAGAAACCAAGATATGATGGGTGGTGTCACAGTTTTGACAAAAAAAGTGAATACTTCGTTGAAAAGGTCGACTCTATGGTCGAGAGTTCATAAACTGCGCTTGACCATCATCATACGACCTCGGCTTGGCGGTAATTCAAATGCTCAAGTATTCTCCGATGTTCTTCTAAAAGTTGGTGAAAGCACTCTACCAGAGACTCTTGGTAGAGTAGATCCCACTTTAGAAGATCTTATTCGTCTGATATACGAGGATATCAGTCAAATACCGTACCAAGAGAATTCTTAGGCGTGTTTCCGTTTTAACTCCGAAGATGATCAAGCTGCAGCGATCAACCACAGTATTCTCTCACAAATTGAAGGGAGTGAAGTAATATACACCTCCATTAATACTGATGTGGAGGAAAATGATGCCAAATATCACCCCGTAGAATTTCTCAATTCGCAAATGGCAAGTGGACTTCCGGTTGTATATCTGTGTAACGGAAACCAGCTCAAAGTCATGTCTTTGCAGAGAAACGTCATCGAGGTGGAAATTCTAACAGGTTGTGGCGATTGTGAGACAGTGTTTATAGCGCGTATAAAGTACAAATTCCCCATAATTATCAGTTAAAGCGCGTGCAGTTCTCTGGGAGTGTATGCTTTGCGATCAACAAGTCACAGGGGCCGACACTGAAGGCTGAAGGCTGCGGGTGTCAACCTCAGGACAAGCTGCTTCTCACACGGACAACTGTTACGTCGCTTGCTCCCGAGTCACCATTCCTGACTCTCTGTATATTTTGGCTACTGAGAATAAAACTACAAACGTAGTATACAGGGAAGTTTTATAAAAATATGGCTATTATCTATACATATAATAAAATCGTAGCGAAGTCAAAACTGTACATTGAATATTTTTGAAAAAAAGTTATTGCTACGAGGTCTAGGATCGATTCTAATGCCGAAAATATTTTTTTTAGAATTTTTGTCTGTTTGTCTGTATGTATGTTCCAGCATGGCGCAAATTCTACCGGACAGATTCTGTTAAAATTTTGCATAGATATTCCCTGTGTGTCTGGTCAAACTATAGGGTATAAACTATCACGCTATTTACTATGGGGGACGAGCAATATTACATTATGTTGTATTTTTATGTTCTAGCATGACGCAAATTCTACCGAATAGATTCTGTTAAAATTTTGCATAGGTGTTCCCTATAAGTCTGGTCAAACTATAGGGTATAAACTATCACGCTATTTACTATGGGGGACGAGCAATATTATATTATGTTCGTATTTTTGGAAAAAAACTCCCCAAAATTTTAGGATATTGTAGATGGTTATCGATTAAACTTTTTAAATGATTATCATCACGCTATACCTTTATGGAACTAAGCAGTCAATCATGAAATATATAGGAACGGCTATTTTAGACAAGTTTCAACAAAGCAATTAGCTCAACGGTTGGGCGGTTGCTTTGCAAACATGAGGTTGTAAGTCCGATTCCCACCTACGGTTTTTTTCTTTTTTTTCACATTTTGTTATACGATTATTATTTTTTTTGATTATGTACCTATAATCTATAGACATAATAAAATCGTAGCGAGGTTAATTTTTTTAAAGAAAGTTATTGCTACGAGGTCTGGGATCGATTCTTATGCGGAAAATAAAGTTTTTAGAATGTTTGTCTGTACCAACTGTAGGGCATAAACTATCACGCTATTTGCTATGGGGGATGAGCAATATCACATCATGTTCGTATTTTTCTCTGCAAATTGTAAAAGGACGTGCCAAAAGGTTGGGATATTGTAGATAGGTAGTTACCGATTTAACTTTTTAAATGATTATCATCACGCTACCTTTTATATAGGAACGGCTATTTTAGCTAACTTTCAACAAAGCGAATAAGTAAGCGGTTGGACGAATGATTTGAAGTCCTGAGGGCCTACCACCAGCTTAAAAGCAGTATTATTTTAATATTACTTTAGTTTACTTCAGTGTGGGAAAGAGATGAAGCTCTACAGGATGTATAGCTCCATCTCTTTCTCCCACTGAAGTAACATTAAAATAATACTGCTTTATGAGCTGGTGGTAGGCCGCCCGGGGTAGTAAGTTCGATTTACATCTGATTTTTTAAACTCTTTTTGTAAAACGATTTTTTTTTTTTTTTGGATTGTGTATGTAATAGTTCATAGAATGTATTAATTCACAAAAAATGGAAAACTTCGTAAGCTTTGGGAAACTACTAAGTTACAAGTACTTTACAGTCACAAAACATTCAAGGTTGTATTCTGATCATTTTAGAGCAAAAGAATGTAGGAATAAAATGTTTTTTTTACAGATTTTGACAGCAGATTTGTCCAAGCGATTTTAAAATATGTATGTGTGTGGATCTTCTGGAATCGCTGCCACACTGCTTCCTGGTGGCAAAACAGCGCACGTCATGTTTAAGATTCCCATCGATTTAGAGAGCAACGAAACGCCTGTTTGTGGGGTGTAACACAACAGTAACAAGGGATGTGTGCTTAGGGGATTGCGCTTCGTCGTATGGGATGAATGCATTATGGCAAAAAGGAAAGCAGTGGAAACTGTAAACAGAACCCTGCAGGACATCCGCAGAAACCAAGATATGATGGGTGGTGTCACAGTTTTGACAAAAAAAGTGAATACTTCGTTGAAAAGGTCGACTCTATGGTCGAGAGTTCATAAACTGCGCTTGACCATCATCATACGAGCTCGGCTTGGCGGTAATTCAAATGCTCAAGTATTCTCCGATGTTCTTCTAAAAGTTGGTGAAAGCACTCTACCAGAGACTCTTGGTAGAGTAGATCCCACTTTAGAAGATCTTATTCGTCTGATATACGAGGATATCAGTCAAATACCGTACCAAGAGAATTCTTAGGCGTGTTTCCGTTTTAACTCCGAAGATGATCAAGCTGCAGCGATCAACCACAGTATTCTCTCACAAATTGAAGGGAGTGAAGTGATATACACCTCCATTAATACTGATGTGGAGGAAGATGATGCCAAATATCACCCCGTAGAATTTCTCAATTCACAAATGGCAAATGGACTTCCGGTTGTATATCTGTGTAACGGAAACCAGCTCAAAGTCATGTCTTTGCAGAGAAACGTCATCGAGGTGAAAATTCTAACAGGTTGTGGCGATGGTGAGACAGTGTTTATAGCACGTATAAAGTACAAATTCCCCATAATTACCAGTTAAAGCGCGTGCAGTTCTCTGGGAGTGTATGCTTTGCGATCAACAAGTCACAGGGGCCGACACTGAAGGCTGAAGGCTGCGGGTGTCGACCTCAGGATAAGCTGCTTCTCACACGGACAACTGTTACGTCGCTTGCTCCCGAGTCACCATTCCTGACTCTCTGTATATTTTGGCTGCTGAGAATAAAACTACAAACGTAGTATACAGGGAACTTTTATAAAAATATGGCTATTATTGTAGTATATTGTGATGTCTTACGATTTCCATGCGAACGAAGTCGCGGGCAGAAGCTAGTTGTAGTATATTGTGATGTCTTACGATTTCCATGCGAACGAAGTCGCGGGCAGAAGCTAGTTTTATATATATTTAATTTTGTTTATATTTATTTATAATTGGAAATATATGTTTATGTATATCTTTATATTTAAATAAATATTTATTCCACAATTATCGCTATTGCACCTACCACTGTTTGTCTCTGCATCACCCAAAGGTTGACTGGTAGAAAATGCCTTTGGCATTAAGTCCGCCTCTGTACATTTGTGTGCTTGAAGTATTAAATAAATAAATCATGAATTCATTCATATTTAATACTTGATCCATAATATTGTACTATCCATCCTAATAGGTATTATAAATTCGAAAGTAACTCTGTCTATCTGTATGTTACCTTTTCACGCCTAAACCACTATGCAGATTTCGATAAAATTTGGCAAGGAGATAGATAGCATCTCGGAAAAGTACATAGGGTACTTTTTGTCTCAAAAATAACCCTAAGGGGATGAAAGTTTGTATGGGAAACCTATCATTTCTTAAGATAGGGCTATGAAAATTAAATTTATGCTTTTGGTAACAAATAAAGAATTACGTATATCTGCGTTTTTCAAAAATCATCCCTCAAGAGGGTAAAATAGAGGATGATTTTAAAATTCTCATTATGTAATATTGTTTTTTTGTTATGGAAATATAGTCATAGTCCGTATCTTGAATCAACATTCAGTCTTTATTTCATTAAAATCGCCCGCTCGGTCAAAAGTTATTACAATTTAAATTCATAAACTAACCTTTCTAACATGTAGGTATTTTGTGTTCAATTGCGGCAAGATTAGGTATTACAAATCAATGGTGATAATAGTAGTAAAATGAATAATAAGTATTTTAAGAAATGCATTAGAATCGTATAAGCCTATTTTTTTATACTTTACAAGTCTGAGTAGGACTTGCTCCCTGAAGGTTCTGTCTCAAGGCTGTGGTTGCTCGGTTGCCCGAATTTCCAAATTTGGATTGAAGGAAAAACTTAATTTTTCAATTAAAAAATAACTTATAGTAGAGTAATAAAATGTAGACTAAATGTCACTTCAAGACACGGCCTATAAATTTTTGATCCCAGATTGAAGAAAAACTTAGCTTTGCAATTCATATATAACTATAAATTAGCAATTTTCGGATTTTCCTCTTTACTTGACCTTACCTCTCGCCAAACTTCATGCTGCTGGGCCAACGGGAAGTACCAAGTAGACTGGTTTATTTGTGCGTGTTAAAATATGCGGCATAAATGGCCATATATTTTTTTGTGTTGGCTTGGAAGTTTTATTTTCGTTACAGCTCCAAAAGACCGTAGATCTAAGTTTTTCATATCTATTTCAACTTGATGCCTCCACGCGTTCTTGAGAAAGGGTCTGATAGAGCACGAAGTCGTACTTTAAGGGTTTAAATTTTTCATTTTGAGGTACAGAACTGTAAAACAGATTCATTATCTGCCTGTTACCTGTTCATGCCGTAACGGCTGAACGGATTTAGATGAAAGGCAAATGGATAGGACATGACCTGGGTTAGAAGACAGGATACTCTGAATCCCGGTAGTACGTTCCCGTGGGATATTTTCCAACATCCACGCGGGCGAAGCCGCGGGCAAAAGCTAGTAAAAATATAAAAATAGTAGCCCACCAGTATCGGCAACCCCTATTCCCTTCCAAGCTACCGGCGGTCAAGAATCCAGAGAGAGGAACCTCCTAACAATGCGAGCCGTGTCCAGAAGTACCGCTTTCTGAATCAAGCCCTTAATCCAGCTGCCCAACGAGAGCCTCCTTAAATGTTGGTCGAGGCTCTTGGCAATTAGATAGATAGTTTTAACATTTATTCAGTGCACACAAAAGACACACAATTAAATGATAATAAATTACATGAATCTATATATAAAACAAGATGCCAATATACAAAAAGAAAACACATAAGTACCTACGTATAGAAATGACATTCCTACTAACTTCAAATCAAATATACAAGGTGCGGTGTGCGTCTTAAGGTTGCACCGAATGGGAGTCCAGCTCAGCATGCGTCAGGCAAATACACCTTTTTTTTCGTTTTTTTTTTGGGTGGGATATTATCAAAAATTCAAAAGTCATTTATTGAAACTAGGCTGAGAATCAGCACTTTTCGAACGTCAAAATTACATAAGACAGTCCCCCAAAAACCCCACCACTTCCTAGTGCCTTTAGCTATCAAATAACTTCTCCCGCTCTGGGCGGAGTGGGAGGGCGTGTCGGACTCTACTAAAACCCACCCGTGTTCCTTCAGTTGCCATGTTGCCGGGGCCATGATCTCCCTTTCGGATTTCTTCGCAACCCCGGAGGCAAATATTTGCCTCCAGGGTTGCGAAATATTTGCTGATTTTGTTTTTGATATTCAGCTGGATCCCTTTTTTTTGTTTTTTGGGTGGGAAATTATCAAATAACTTCTCCCGCTCTGGGCGGAGCGGGAGGGCGTGTCAGACTCTTACTGACTAAAACCCACCCGTGTTCCTTCGGTTGCCCTGTTGCCGGAGGCCACGATGTCCCTATCGGTTTTCTTCGAACCCCCGGCAGGCATTGGCCCTAGCGGACCCCGTCAATTCTGCTGACATCTCTTTGAGGCGCACGTGGAACACAACGCGCCGTCGACCCGGGCTTGGTCCTTATCGGACGGCAAGCTACCCACTGCTCACCGTCCGCAAGCCCGCGCCTACGGTGGCCGGAAATCGGCTCGCGATTCCCGCCCCGGGCGTCTCCTTCTGCGGCGGTTAGGGGCGTGAGGGCGCGAACTTTGCCTCTCCCTCACGCGTTCCGCCTCCTCCTTCGCGAGCATTACCGCTTCGCAGAAGGAGGTGACGGCCTGCCATTTCCTCTCGCTCCGTACCATGGCCTGAACCAAGGCCGGACGCGAGAGATCACTGCCGCCGATCGCCTCTACGAGGACACGGCGTTGCTCCGCCCAAGCCGGGCAGACCTCCACCGTATGCTCCACCGTGTC
Organism: Agrochola lychnidis; assembly: GCA_963680765.1. Lineage (NCBI taxonomy): Eukaryota > Metazoa > Arthropoda > Insecta > Lepidoptera > Noctuidae > Agrochola > Agrochola lychnidis. The sequence continues at coordinate 12,678,750 of OY796869.1, read as the reverse complement.
CTCAGGCCGATCCACACAATGGTGACACCCGGGTGTTTCCTCCCGCCTTATCCTGAACAGGAACCTCCCGAAGCAGCCGTGTCCGGTGAGGACCTGCGTCAGGCGGAAGGTGAGGACGCCGTGGCGTCTCTCAAGCCACTCCTCAAAGAGAGGTCTTATCGCCGCAATTGTGGCGTGCCCATTCTGCTGGATCCCTGCAGTGACATACGGACAATTACTGATACGACTATCGGCACAATGATCGCTGAGTCCCACGTCGACAACCTCGCGTAAAGTCAAGATACTTGATTTCGTTTATTTTTCCCGGCTTTCACGAGGTTCCTATCATGCGGGACCATTATGTCAATAATCATTGCGTGCCGCTCTATTCGGTCCACCACTACTATAACAGGGTTATTATTGGCAACAATAGTCCTGTCAGTGATCATTCGCATAATTATTAAGGTTCGTTTTTAGGGTTCCGTAGTAAACAAGGAACCCTTATAGTTTCGTCATGGCCGTCTGTCTGTCCGCGGTCTAGCTCCGAGACCCTTCGTACTAGAAAGCTGTAATTTGGTATAGGTATACATATTAATTACGCCGACAAAGTGGTAAAACAAAATTATGAAAAAAAAATTTTTTTAGGGTACCTCTCATACACGTAAAGTGGTGATGTTTTTTTTTTGTTTTTTTTACCCATAGTGAGGGGTATCATTGGAAAGGTCCTTCAAAAAAATTGAGAGTTTGTGAAAACCATTTTTGGATTCAGGGATCCGTTTGCGAAATATTAAGCTTTAAAGTGCTAATTTTTGTTAGAGTCAAGTGTCCCGTCCCCCCCTACCGGCTTAATGGTTGGTTTTGGGTGTGTGAAAAAAATCACAACAGTAGTTTATATAACGAAATTAAAAGGAAAACTATTACAGCTAAGTAGGCTCTACAAGTTAACGAGTAATAATCGACCAACTTAACTTTGCAGTTGCAAAAACATGTTTTACCATACATTCCGTATGGGAGAACATTTTTTTCAACTACGGAGTTAAGTTTGTTTTTGTGATAAATTCATCCCAACTACGAAACACTTCATTGTGCGTGGTCCGACGCGCACTTAAAGTGCTAATTTTTGTTAGAGTCAAGTGTCCCCCCCTGCCTGCTAAATGGTTGGTTTTGGATATGTGAAAAAAATCACAGCAGTAGTTTATATAACGAAATTAAAAGGAAAACAATCACAGCTAAGTAGGCTCTACAAGATAACGAGTAATAATCGACCAACATAACTTTGCAGTTGCAAAAACATGTTTTCCCATACATTCCGTATGGGAGAACATATTTTTCAACTACAAAGTTAAGTTTGTTTTTGGGATTAATTCATCCCAACTACGGAACCCTTCATTGTGCGTGGTCCGACACGCACTTGGCCGGTTTTTTTGTTTCTGTTTACAATTTTTGATGTTGTAACTAATTTATAGCTATAATATAATTATGTTATCTCATGATCTCAGTAGTATTATTTGTGATTTAATTAGGTATTTTTTGCGTGCTGTACGTAAGCAGAATACGATTATGTGGAACTATTTATACACTTCCGGACTTTTAAATCGAGCCACCATACGTTTCCATATAAGGTATCAACGCGCCTAAAACATCAAAATAATGATTGAGTTATGCAGTATTAAAGCAAACATACTGGCAATAATTTCGGTGTCATCATTGGTATGATACCATATAAAAAGTCATAGAACTTAATACGAAAAAAAAAAAAAAACTGCGTGGCTCGATTAAGGTGTCCGGGAGGGAATGTATTTAAGTACCTAATTGTTTATTAAAACGGTAACAACAATTACATTAATTAACATAGAAATTGAAACAGGTAAACGAAAATATTTCAAATAAGAGGACAACCTAGCATACTTACTCTCACAAAACGTCAGACATACACGAATAATTCTGCTCTATTCATCAGCAAACAGATCACATTCAGGATTGGTGGCCAGGAGGGCGTTAAGCATCCTTAAAGTACGACACACAGGGGACTCAGCTCTGGCGACAGTTTTAGATAACGGCGGCGCAAACAAATCGCGTCGACGGCTTTGGCGATGCCTGATGTATTTTTCGGGAACAAATAGCCAACAGAAAAGATCGTGGAGTTCGGGACTGTCGATGCGTCCTCTAAGAATTTTGCAGGCTACTGTGAGCTGTAGGAAGCCTCGTCGAAACTACAATGAGTTGAAGCCCAAATTTTCTAGGAGGTAATAAGTAGGATACACATAAGGAAAGAAGTGAAACGTCTTTTTATACAGAAATCTCAGGAAAGTTTTCTGTACCTTTTCCAGCGTTAATGTATGAGTCGCTGTGTAGGGATGCCAGATACAGGCACCAGCCGCAAGTTTGCTACGAACCAAAGTGGTGTACAGAAGCTTAACTACATTTGGGTTATCAACCAAAATGGTTACTGTGCGAAATGCTCGTGACTTATCAAGTCACGAGCATTTCGCACAGTAACCATTTTTATCTTTCAGAATTTGATAAAAAATCCACTGTTATTTCCGAAGCTATATTGACCGGTCCAATAAAATATGTTATTTAAATTGGGCATTTAATTGAGATTAAAACATGTCTTGACATCATATAATTTAAATGAATGGTTTAAAAGATATCACAGATTCAAAATTACGCGTAACAAAATAATTATGGTTGAAGCGCAGCGGTAGGAGTCAATAATTCTTGTGCTATTTTCCGACATCCACGCGGGCGAAGCTGCGGGCAAAAGCTAGTATGGTATAAAGCTAACTAGTAGCCGAGTGTGCATCCCGGCCGCACAGGAGATCCTGCCAAGGGACGGCACGAATTTGATCATTTAAGAGTATATAGTCTCCTTTTAAGACCTTTTATGTTCGTAGCCGCCATCTTGGTTTTGCATTTTATCGTAACTATCGGCTTAAAACACCCTCGAAAACCATGAAAACGACACATATGACGTAATATTTGTATCGCAGCTGCCATCTTGAATTTACATTCTGCCTCACTGTCAGCTTTAGAATCCTCGAAAACTATGAAAACGATACCCATGACGAAAATAGTGAAAATTTTCGCAGTTGCCATCTTGGATTTACATTTTGACCAAATTCATACTTTCTGTTTGTGAGAAAGTGAGAATTAGAAGATGGCAGTCGCAAGTATGAACGCTTTTTCGCGTGACGGTTTCTGCCAGTTTCCTCCTACCGCAAGCCGCATTAAACAACTTCATTCCAAAAATTCTACAAACTTTATAGAAGCTTACCCACTAGTTTGTCCGAACTCAACTCCTTGCCACCGTAGTCTTCAGGGAGACATTCTTTGGGCACGTATTTGTACAAATCCTGCAAACTATCGTGAACCACGATTCTGTCCATGATGACTGAGGTGATGAACTGCTTAAAGAAATCAAGTACCCGCTGAATGATATTCGTGTTAGCTTTCAGGTTAATAACGTGGATGCCGTATATCCTCCAGTTAAGGGATTTCTGGAACATAAAATATTTTGTTGTGATGATATCTATACTCCGTTTGAAATAAGATTAGACATTTAAACAAACCTTTTTTACAGTCCGTTCAACCGATTTTGACTTCTATGCCGTAGGCATAAGGATGGCATTAAAAGCAAAAAAGTGGTTACAAACCAACTGTTTACTGCAGCTGTCATTTGTCATGCCGCCATCGCAATAGAAGTCAAAATCGGTTGAACGGACTGTAAAAAAGGTTTAGTTAAATGTCTAATCTTATTTCAAACGGAGTATACATAGATACACAAGCCCATACACGACGCAAGTTCTTTGCTTATTTTGATTATTTTACGTGGTATTATGTTATAACAAAAAATAGTGTCATTTTGCCCTTATTCCGACTAAAATAAACTTAAATTTGTATCTAAACTTAGTTTTTGTATTAAAAGCTTTACGTCAGTGGGAATAAAGTTCAAATTACAATAACTAGCACGGAGGTATGGGCTAGGACTAAAGAACTCGTTTTGTAATGATCGGCAATAAGCCGACGTACGCACGGACGTAATAAAATCGCGGCGAGATTTTATCGCGCACTAGATTTTCAACTCTCGGTGTTAAGCCGAGCGTTGAGAATCCAACTCGCTGGGACGCACTCTCATCCCAGCGCGTTGAAAAAAACATACTGTTGGATTTTTAACACTCGGTGCTAAGCAAAGCGTTGAAATGAAGTGCACGAAAAAAAATCGCCGCGATTTTATTACGTCCATGCGTACGTGGGCTAATACTTTGCCCTATCTAGGGATTGAACCTCACGCAGCACGCTCAGCCATCACGCTTGTAACAACTATAAAATTAAACCGTAAGTATATAAAAATATGTTTTACCATAAAAAGGTGCACAATTTTCTTGAAAACCAAAGGATTTAGAGTGAGGATCTGTGTCCACCCCAGATGTTTGACGTCCAGAATCCATATGTCGCCCGCCATGTAGTCGTAAATCATTCGCAAATCTAGAAGCTAAAATATTATCACATGAAATACATGTTATATCCGAAATCGTAAGTGCTTTACTACATTGGCAAAACCTCCCAAACTTCACTAAGGTTGAAACTATCTAACTTTCACAAAGAGAAATGGACCTTGTCGTTTTATGACGTGCAAATGACATTCATACTTGGGGTGGTAAAGCAATTACGAGGTCGACTATACCTATGTATTTAATATTACAAAAAATTAATAGGCAGTCATGGGAACTGCCGATAGAAGATGAAAAAACTATACTCCATTTGAAATAAGATTAGACATTTATACAAACCTTTTTTACAGTCCGTTCAACCGATTTTGACTTCTATACCGTAGGCATAAGGATGGCATTAAAAGCAAAAAAGTGGTTACAATACCAACTGTTTACTGCAGCTGCCATTTGTCATGCCACCAAAGTAATAGAAGTCAAAATCGGTTGGACGGACTGTAAAAAAGGTTTGTTTAAATGTCTAATCTTATTTCAAACGGAGTATAAGTATCAAAAATTTTAATGTCACAATTTGTAAATAAAAATTATTAACATTATTTATAGTCTGGTTTTCACATCTATCGGCACTCCGGGCAACACCAAACGCAATACGTCATACTCATAGCTACATTTTAGGTATTTATAACATTAGCATGTAGGTGACGCGAATCCAGAATATTTTCCTCTACCAAAAATCGCTCAACGCGCAAAAAGAAGTTCAGTTTCACTTCAAAAAAACGTGTGCGGTCGGGGACCCGGTCCGGGACGAAGTTCATTCTCACGTATGATTTAAAACAAAATCAAAATTTTCGTAGCGGCCATCTTGGTTTTAAATTTTATCATCACAACCGGCTTTAACTCAAACTCAAAGCATTTATTTCAAATAAACCAATTACAGGCACTTTTGAATTGTCAAGGGATCAGTCAGTCAGAAAGATGAAGCTAGTTGCCAATTACAAAGCGAAGTATTTAACACCCTCGAAAACCATGAAAACGACACACATGACGAAATATTTGTTTCGCAGCCGCCATCTTGAATTTAAATTTTGACCTCATTTTCGGCTTTAGCACCCTCGAAAACTATGAAAGTGATACCCATGACGAAAATAGTGATTTCGCCGTTGCTATCTTGGATTTACATTTAGACCAAATTCATATTTTCTCTCTGTAAAAGTGAGAATAAGACGATGGCTATCGTAAGTATGAACGCTTTTTCGCGTGACGATTTCTTCCGTTTACTCCTACCGCAAGCCGCGTTAAAGAACTTCGTTCCGAAAAAAAACTTCACTTACTGGTACTGCTACTACAGCAGGTCGGCGCAGGCATGTCGTTGATGGCGTCCCCGGTATGCTCGCACCGACATGCTACAGGAGAAAAACTTATGGGTTCGCGTCACCGTGTTGCGATAAGTTTTCCCTTACCAAAAATCGCTCAACGCGCCTAAAGAAGTTTCGACTTAAAAAATACTTATATAAGATTTTCTTCGCGATTTATGTTATGTTTTTATATTATTTGTAGGTTTTTTTTTCTTTTCTTTTTCGTCACACTTGACGGACATGATTATTAAATTATCATGTCCATCGAGCTGATAATATTTTTCAGATTGTAAGTTTATTAAATATTATTATATTATTTTTTTTAAATACTCAGTCATTTTAATTTAACCATCCGTATCGGTATCGTATCGGCCAAGATGCGTATCGATGCATCCCTATTTAAAAGTTCCAAGGTTCCGGTATAGCGCAAATTTTCTTACCAAACATACTCGTCTGAAAAATTCTTCAATATCAAACTTGCTCATTTCTTTGCCAAATTTCACAATGAAAACTCTTCGATTATCTTGTAGTTTTGGCAGCGCAATCATAGTGCTGAAATACATAGGTATTAAAAAAAACTTGTAAGTAGAAGCATACGAGTAAATACTAAAACAGGGAACTGGGGAGAGTTTGACAATTTTCAATTCAACTAGCACCGCGTAACTCAAAAATCAGTGGTTAGAGACGATGAAATTTCAAGAGAAAGTTAAAAACTAAAACCCAACTACGACAAAAATGCCAACAAAAAAGGGAATGACTAAATATGTCATGTAATTAAGGCATAAATCATATAGATTACGTGTGACTCCGGTTATACGAAAACCGAAACCAATGTTATTTTGTTACTATTACAGAAGGGTTTTTAGTGTTATTGAAAAAAATCAGAGTAAAATATAATTGGTTATGTACGAATAATCATATGTACAGTTTTATATATTTTCAGAATGTAGGTACTCTTTAAGACCTTTCATTAGATACCAAACACGATATATTAATTTTAAAGATAATATTCTTTTACTAACACTACATTTTATGATTTTGATATTTTATAAAAAAAAAACCTTGCCCCACACTAGGAATTTTTCCTGTATTGTGGGTGCGTTCATAAACATTTAACTAAACTCACATACACAAACAGGCAGACCCGGAATAACTACTTGTATGTTAACCTTTATCAGTTATTTTTAAACTACTATTCGTAGACGTGACTGTTTGAGCACAATTTAGTAGTTAGATTTATAATAATAATATAAAATTTTGTAATCTGTCTACTGTAAAGAGTTCAAACTCTAAACGTCACCGAATTATACGGGATCAAGACTTATGCGGGTGAAACCGCGGGGCGCAGCTAATAATATTATAAAAAGAAAAGATTAGAATTTTGTATATTTTTTTGTAACGCTGTCACGCTAAAACGGCTGAACAGATTTGGATGAAATTTAGCACATGGGTATACCATGACCTGGATTAAGACATAGGGTACTTTTTATTCCGATATTCCCGCGGGATCGAGACTTAATGCGAGTGCAACCGCGGGGCGAAGCTAGTAATTTATAATAATATTGAATTGCTACTTAACCCTCTTCCTCTCTCCTAATTTTGTTGTGCCCGACAGGGTCCATATTGATCTTTTACTTGTTATACCATCTATGTAATACATAATGGAATGCAATAAAAAAAAAAATATCACAGTTTCAAAATTACGCGTAGCAACGCGGGCGCAGCGATAGGATTCAATGACAATTTCCTCGGTTATTAGGTATGAAATCTCGGTAGTACGTTCCCGCGAGACATTTTCCGACAACCACGCGGGCGAAGCCGTGGGCAAAAGCTTAGTTTTTTTAATAATTCTAACATACTCATTTGCTCTTTGTTAAGCGCTCGCCCCGCTCAAAACGTAGGGGATTTGCTCGTCAAAGTCATTGGCGTTACTTATCGCATTTTGGGCTACATGCACCCACCGCACTTGTAACTTTACTTAGTGAGTTATTATGAACATGAACTTTATTCGCATACTAGCTTCCGGCCGCGGCTTCTCCCGCGTGTTATGTCGATAAAAAATAACCTATGTCATTCCCTAGGGTTCAAGGGTACCCTATACTAAATTTCATCAAAATTGGTTCAGCCATTAAGCCGTGAAAGCGTAACAAACAAACTCAAATTTGCATTTAAAATATTGGTTAGGATAAGCTTAATGTTCGTATTCGTATACATATACGAATATGGACATTATGCGATAAGAATAGGGTTCAAATTAGTAAGAAGCGCTTACTTGTACTGTGATACTTACTACAGGTCCCATACTTTATTAGAAGTGCATAGCATTTCTTTTCTGTTTTGTATAAATTCGGGCATCAAGAATCGGCACTTAAAGAAGTTATCTATCTTCTCTTTTGCTCGCTCTATGGATCCTTTTGCTATTATTATCATCATCTCCACAATAGCACTGCCTGGTGAAGAAAAACAATCATATAATTAGCGGCACAGATTTGATAATGTCAAAGTCAAAATCAACGTCATTTATTTGCTGTAATAAAAACAAATTACTTATTAAAAAAACAAAAAACCCGACTGCTAAAACTCATAACTGAAAAGAGAAAAACAAGCATTATAATCTATAGGATTTTGGTATCGCAGGCGACAAACAAAAGTTTCACCAAAACTTCAGGTTATTGGTTTGTGCAATACCAAAATCCTATAGATTATAAATTTATAATGCTTGTTTTTCTCTTTTCAGTTATGAGTTTTTGCAGTCGGGTTTTTTGTTTTTTTAATCATTTGTTTTATTTCAAACTTTTTAGTTTTATAAAAATATAAAAATGTATATTATATAGACTATGTCACTCCCACTATTAAGACGAACCTAACGACACCTCATATGTTAAAATCCATCAAGCCGTTTGCGCTACAGAGCGTGCCAAAGAAATAAATAGACACATACAAACATACATACATACTCTCGAAAAACATTACCCTCTTTCTGGGGCGGTCGGGTAAAAAGGTACCCATAAAAAAAATCTTGTGCGATGACACAATTTGCCATATTTTGGCATGCAAATATTAATATATACTTAGTAGTAAGGTACAGGTACATATTAAGCATCTATACCTACAACTACATTTGGATACCTTCAACAGCAATGATGAACAAATACATTGGTCATTCAGAAAGTTTTGCGACTAACAGTTTTTGTCTATGGGATAGGTACTGGCTGGTTTTGATGTCAATTAAAACTATGACTATTTATTACTAAAAAACACAACATTCCAAATTCGAAATTCTCTCCACATTTTCGCGCGATGATTTTACGATTTCATTAATGTCGACTAAAACCAGAAGAATCGTTTAAAAGACTTCAAATGGCGTTCATAGTCAAAAGCCCTTTTAAAGCGAATGTTTTTCGCTGGTTCAGCGAATTTAAGCGTGATTGAGTAACTTTGGCGGACAAAGAAAAAAGTGGCCGCCCTATGACGGCTGTTACAGATGAAAACGTGCTGGCTATGATTTTTTTTATAATAGGTCATCCTCCTTACAGTCCCGATTTGGCTCCGTGCCAGTCTTGTTCCCCAAAATAAATAAATCAGCTCAATGGAAAACAGTTTTCATCACCGGAAGATGCACTGGTTGCATTTGAGAAGGAGATTGAAGAGGTGTCTGATGCGGACTGGAAAATGTGTTATGAAAATTGTTTTAGACGTATGAAACTGTGTATAGACGCCAATGGAGAGTTCTTTGATAAGATATAATTAAAAAAAAAAATAACCTGTAGTATATTTTTTTCTAGTCTCGCAAAACTTTCTGAATGCATATCCTGTAGTGCTATTCTGTAACCATCTCACCGTGTTATCTTAGGTGAATTGAGCGTGGAGTGAGCTGTCAGTTGCTAAGGATTGATACTGTTGGCAGCTCACTTCATCTAAATTATCACGGTGAGATTTTTACAGAATAGCACTACAGGACTGAATATTTGTTCATTGCACAACACAAATAAAACATAGCGACTTGAAAACACTTTTTGGAAAGCCTATTACTACATAGTATAAAACAAAGTCGCTCTCTCTGTCCCTATATCCCTATGTATGCTTAAATCTTTAAAACTACGCAACGGATTTTGATGCGGTTTTTTTTAATAGATAGTGATTGAAGAGGAAGGTTTATATGTATAATAACCAGGTTTATACCCGTGCGAAGCCGGAGCGGGTCGCTAGTATAGCATAAAATTATAAATACTAGAACTCTATTTAAAAAAATTAAAACAAAAACTTTGGCACTTGGAACTTGAGTATTAAGTTGCATTATCAGCCTATAATGTTCCCACTGCTGGGACACAGGCCTCCTCTCGGTGGGAGGGAGTGGGCCGTAATCCACCACACGGGCCCAGTGCGGGTTGGTAGATGTGACATGTCTTCGAATTTTTGGTTCAAGGACCGGTTTCCTCACTTACGACTTACAATTCGTAAAGTGCTACACGGTCGCTAACCGCGTTCCGACAGAGGTGACCTTGGTGGTCTACAACTGTGTAGATGGTGGTGTACGACCAAATTTCAAACAGCTCTGCCTGTCGTCAACTAAGGTCACCTCTGTCGGGGACGCGGTTGGCAGCTGTGTAGCAGGCACTTAAGTCGCTGCCGTTACCACTGGGTCTCCACTGCTGTAATATTGTTAATAACTTAAATATACAGGATGATACCTTTTTTTACGTTAAACGAGGGGCATACTTACTTTAAGGGTTTGGCATAGGTACTTATTTGGAAGGTTTAATGAGTACCCAGTAGGTACTCATAAAAATTAACAACTTTCATTATGAGACCAACTACGAAATGTATATGTATAAAATATCATCTGTTCCTGTATTGTAGACCTGTACCCTAATTGCGTAACTTATTTTCGTAAACAATTTCGCGAAATTTGTTTCATTTTGACATTTCAACAACATTCATTGCGTTATTTACGTTGTTGAAGAGATTTTTTTTTCCTACTCATGGAGCAATGGATTAGAAATCTGTTTCAAATCGAAACAAATTGCGACTATGTTGTATTACGCAATTAGGGTGCTGTATTCAAAAAACTCGGTTTATTACCGCTATCGTCTCTTTACATCTATGAGATATGTATGTTTGTAAGGAAGAATCAGGATCTATTTCTTAAAGCAAATGATATTAATGTCCGAAATCGACGAGACCCCAACAGGCTCGTACTAAGCGAGTTTCCACGACTAACTAAATATAATAAAAGCTGCCTTGCAATGTGTGTACGTTTATATAATAAGTTAACAAAATGATCTCAAAAAATTAAACACTAGAGATTATTTAAAAATAAAGTTTACGAATGGTTATGTGTTAATAGTTTCTATAATGTTAAAGATTTCATTGACAAAAAATGTTAATGAACAAGTCAAACCTACTTAAAAATTTGCATGCTTATTCATTATACCTATTGGCAAAACATGTTTTGTTCTAAATTGTTCTTTTACCATCTTTTTAAACCGTGTTTTATGCAAATAAATATATTTTTATTCTTATTCATACATTTTGTCAATTTATACGAACATTAATGTATGAAGCAGTAGATTTTTTTTGCATCTTCATTGTTTGTCTCATAGTAAAAGTTGTTCGTAATGCTAAGTAGACAGGTACAAGAACCCACTAAGAGATCACTTACCAACCCTAGTGATTAAAAAAAAAACCGGCCAAGTGCGTGTCGGACTACGCACAATGAAGGGTTCCGTAGTTGAGATGAATTTATTTATCCCAAGAACAAACTTAACATTTATTCCAACTGCAAATCGTCGCTCGGCATCCAATACCGCGAATGTGTAATTTTTTACGTTTTTTTTAAATTGCAGGATCACTTATTTGAACGTGTAGAAAAAATAAAAATCTAACACCTTTAAACGAGCAATTCTTGTATATATTATATAATAACCTGAATCTCTGAAACGGCTCCAAGAATTTTTATGAAATTTAGTATGCAGGGGGTTTCGGGAGCGATAAATCGATCTAGCTAGGTTTCATTTTTAGAAAACGTCGTTCAAAAAAAATAATAGTTATCCATATATTTTTCTTTACAAGTAACAAGGACTCATTGTGTTAGTAAACTTATGAACTTTAGCTTATTTTACCAGATCACTCAGAAAGTTTTGCGACTAACAGTTTTGGTCTATGGGATACTGGCTGGCGCTCAGAAGCACCATATCGTCTGCAAAGCTAATATTATTTACACAAATACCATCTATACAGTGTGAGTCTTCATAATGTGTACATATCGAAATGAGGGAATCTATGCTTAATTTTACCGACACACACTGCACAACACAACACTGCACTTTCTGTTGAGAAACCACGCCGAAACCCAAATTAGTTGTCATGAACATTTACAGTTTTATTTATTTGTGTATTAAGCAGACTGTCAAACACTTTTGATATTGATATTATAGTAGCTAGAGAGATGGGCCTATTGGATGCCGAGCGACGAAATGTAAGTTTGTACGCACAGTAGTTTCGGAGATAAGGGGGGAATGGTCAATTTTCATTGAATTGCTTAAATATCTTTAAAAATGTTTATTTTAAAATTATATAAAAAATATATTTAAGATCCTCGCAATAAATCCTTTCATTTGATATATCACACGGTACTGTTAGCATAACTTTTTTTTTAATTTTCTTGTTTGCTCCCTAAAAGTGACCCCTATATTTAATTTTTATTTTATTTATGTTATACAGTTGTGTTTGGGTCACAAAAATACAAATGTGTACCAAATTTCAACTTAATCGGTCCATTAGATTCGGAGTAAAGAGACACATGAGTGATCCTATAAGGGTTCCGTTTTTTCCTTTTGAGGTACGGAACCCTAAAAACTGTCGGTGTTATCATTGTTGTTGAATTTTGACACTGACAGTTCTTGAACGCGGTTTAGGTGTGCTGATCGCGTTCAGGGCCTCAAGTCTGCTATTACAATAGTGTCAGAATGGTCTATCATTGATTTCATAATTGTTGATTTTGACAAGTTTGGTAATCTTGAACGCGGTTTAGGTGTGCTGATCGCGTTCCGCGTTCCGCGGCCTCCAGTCTGCTATTACAATAGTGTCAGAATGGTCTATCACTGATTTCATAATTGTTGATTTTGACAAGTTTGGTAATCTACTAATATAATGGCGTCATTATGACTTTCCAATGGTCAGCCACTGACACACCATTGAAAGAAATGGCACTTATTGGTAATCTCGTACATAATGACAAATGAATGACTGATTTAGCGGTATCATTGGTCGTATTGTACGACAATGCCATTATAACACAATTCTATTACGAGACCACTGACCGACCAATGATCGACCATTATGAATTCTATACCTTCAGTGAAAAGTGATGTAACTGGAAAATCATGATTTTGAGAAATATATGTTAAAGTTTAAAAAAATCTGACTCTTTGTCTACTTCACTAAAATGAGTACTGATTACTGACATTGGTAAACAATATCTTAGAGCACGATTTAGTGTAAGAAGAAACAGATTAATTTGTATAGTTTTTTGTAATTTAAAAAAAAATCCAGTTGTATCACGTAACACAACAATATTAAAGTCGTTTTATGTGTAAATTAATTTAAAATGACTTGAACCATTTTACACATTAGTTATTTATTGGTTGGTGTTGGATGATTATGTGTAAATATATCAGTTTGTACTAATTCACATAGATCGCGTAATAAGAGGCACATACATTTGTATTAATATACATTAAGGTACTTGAAATATTTGTTCAGTTCACATTGATATAATTTAAAATTATAACGTTGGCAATAAAACTTTAATGAGACACGCTACACATTACAAGATTCTTAATAATTAGGGCCGCGGGCGCACACAAAGCGGCACGGGTGGCGCGCGCAAAGGGATTTTCTCGACTAGCCGGGAATGCGCGCGCGGCCGCGCGGACCGACTACAGAGGGTGGCGGGGTAAAAGGGGTACCAGGGACGTACTCGGTACAGGGCCGCACTTAGGGCACGTTATACTCTCCCCCTTTTGATCAAGAGGCGGAGACTCATTGGTCAAACTCTTACTACTGAAGCGAACCTATGATTGGAATTTCCGAGGGCGACCTCTGCGGCGCTTCGGAACAATAGGCTCCGGACACTCCCCACCTCTATCATGGTATCTACGCAGATCCGATATGTGGTACTTACCCACAACTTCACCAGTCTTCTGCGAGGTAAGAACATATGTAGTAGGGGTCACCTTCTTGGAGACTACATACGGGCCATCCTGTTTCGGGATAAACTTGGAAGTGACGCCTTTGGAAGCATTACTTAAGACATGCGTCTTCATCAGCACGAGATCACCTTCTTCGAAAGGATCCGAAGCACGACGGGCAGAATCAGCTTGTTGCTTACGAAGGTCCTGCTGATGCTCGATATTTTCTTTTGCCTGAGATAGAGAGTCAACAAGCTTCAAAAGGTACGGGGTGATCTGAGGGACCAAATTCTCAGATTCGATGACTGCTCGTAAATCGGCCTGAACAGAAAGTGGAGAACGAAGCTCGCGACCAAATGTCAAGTAAGCTGGAGTGGAACCGGTGGAAATGGTAAATGAGCTGTTTAGAGCAAATCGGACGAACGGTAAAACCTCAGGCCATTGCTTGTGATTGCCCTCTACAAGAATAGCGAGGTGAGCCTTTAAGTCTCGATTCCTTCTCTCCACCGGGTTGGCCTCGGGATGATACAGGGGTATCAAGTTCTGTTTCACACCTAAGACATACAGCGCCTTCTGCATTACATCAGCTACGAATTGAACTCCGTTGTCTGAGATCATACGCCTGGGGAGTCCATACCTCATAAAAATCTCACCCACTAAGGTTCTCGCACAGATCTCGGCTGTTGCTTCGGTAAGAGCAAAAAGTTCAACCCACTTACTAGCGGTGTCCTCTGCTATTAAAACCCACCTTTCGCCTTGAGGCCCTTTGGGTAACGGTCCGAAGAGGTCAACAGCAATGATCTCAAATCTCTGAGCGGGTACAGGAGTCTGAAGTAAGCCAGGCGGTTTCAAGTTTGAGGACTTGTACCGCTGACACTCCGTACAGGTCTTCAGGTAGTCGTTGATATACTTCCTCATGCCTGGGAAGTAAAACTGCTGAGATATGCGATGAAGAGTTTTCTGGATACCCCCATGAGCGGCGGTCGGCGAATCGTGACACTCGTACATGACTTTGCTTCGCAGGCTCTCCGGCACGACCAGCTGGGGCTCTTCAGCATCAGAATCCTCTACATACCTGTACAATACTCCCTGATTGATAAGGTACCCTCTATCCGACCAACGATGCACTGACGATTCATCAGAACTTTCCAAGTCAGTGAGAATCTTAGCTACTTCTGGATCGGACAATTGAGCTTCACGGGTAGATGTGGCGTCCCATCGTGGAATGTCCACGGTAACCGGACAGACACCACATCCCGATGTGCTATTTATAACTGGGCGGCTGAGGGTGTCGGCTACCACATTAGCCTTCCCAGGAGTGTATTCGATGTGTAAATCAAAAGACTGCAACTTCAATGCCCATCGAACAAGCCTACCCGTAGGCGATTTAAGCGTGAACAGCCACTTCAGGGGTTGATGGTCACTCCTGACACATACCGGATGACCCTCGATGTAGCCGCGGAATCTCTCTACTGCCCAGACAACGGCCAATGCCTCCCTCTCTGTGGTGGAGTAATTCCGTTCTGCTGGCGTGAGGAGACGACTAGCGTACTCGATGGGGTGTTCGTCTTGTGGTGACTCCCCCTGGAGTAAAGCTGCACCTAAAGCGAAATCGCTGGCGTCCGTTCTAAGGATGAAAGGTCTTAAGTAGTCTGGCTGGGTCAGAATGGGGGGTGAAGCTAAAAGAGACTTAAGCTGTATAAAAGCGCTAGCTTGATCCTTACCCCATTTCCAGGTCTGTGACTTCTTGGTTAGACGTGTAAGTGGTTCAGCCACCTTGGCGAACTCGGGGATAAACTTGCGGAACCACGAGCAAGTTTGGAGGAAGGTGCGAAGTTGCTGGAGAGTTGTCGGTTCCTTCATCTCTAAAACAGCACTTACCTTCTCTTCGTCTGGAGATATACCATCCTGAGATATCACGTGGCCAAGGTATTTGAGCCGGTCTCGGGCAAACACACACTTCTCTCTGTTTGCACGAAGCTTGAACATACGGAGACGCTCGAATACCGCACGCAAATCTGCTATATGGGACTCCAGGTCCTCCGAAATAACCAGAAGGTCATCCAGATAACCTAAAATAGTCTTACCACCAAGTGTAGACCCCGATCTGAAACGGTCTATGAGCCTCTGAAACGTCGCAGGCGAATTCTTAAGGCCAAACGGCATACGTTTGAAGCGGTAGGCACCAAAGGGCGTGACGAACGCAGTTTTGTCACGATCGGCGGTACCTACCTGCCAGTAACCACTGCGAAGGTCCAGAGAACTCATTACACAGCCCTTCTTGGTCGATTGTAAGAGCTCGTCAATACGCGGCATGGGGTACGCATCCGCCTTAGTGACCGCGTTCAACCTTCGGTAGTCGACACAAAACCTATACGTACCATTACGTTTCGGTACCAAGACGCACGGTGCTGCCCAGGCGGATTCACACTCCTCGATCACGTCCTCCGCTAACATCTTGTCTAACTCGGCGCGCATGATTTCCTTCTTGGCAGGCGTAACGCGATACGGGGGCAAGGCAATAGGCGGATGGTCGCCGGTATCTATATGGTGTTCCGCAAATGGCGTAGGCTCTCCAACTATATCAAAAATATCGGAGTACTCACATAGAAGATTCCCCAACGTCGACCTCTCCGACTCTGATAACATAGCGCCCTCCTCCGTCCTCAGTACGTTCACGGAAGCACACTGGATGGGTTCGCGTTCAGATTCCCATGATAAAGTGTGAAGTGTCCGAGGCTGATCCATTGTACGCCAAGTCCAGTTGGAAAAATCGATAACCATCTTAGCTTTAGCAATAAAGTCAATGCCTAACAGAGTATCATTGTTGACAGCCTCAGGTAAAATAATGAATTCAATAGGTATCGATAATGAAGCAAGTTGAACATTAACTATCGTCAGTAGCACATCACTATTCCTAACAATACCATCCGCAAGCTTCAACGAAATCGTTTCGGCGCGAAAGTTTGAACCAATACGTTTCAGTAAGGAATAAAGTGAATTACTCGCAATACTACGACGCGCGGCGGTATCCAACAACGCGGTACCCTGGTATCCCCCTACACACACACGCACGATAGGCCGACCATGCTTATTATTATTGTTAGCAAAATCCGAACATAACTTCTTACTATCTATATACACAGAAGAAAACACATTTTCTATCTTAACATTCGAGTTACTATCTCCGGCACTATTTTGTTTACCTTTAGGACAATTAACTCTAATGTGACCTTTTTCACCACAATTATAGCAAGATGTGCCGGAGTTAGTAGAAAGAGTGCGTTTACTTAGCTTATCACAGGAGTCCCGTACGTGTCCTTTCGTCTTACAGTACACGCAGAACAACTTCTTATCACTTTTGCTCACACACTGATCACTACGCGGCGATTGCGCTCGTTCGCGGGCGGACTGCGAAGCAGGGGCGCGGGCGGCGCGAACAGGCGGCGACAGCGTCGAATTCGATGTTGGAGCGACGTGTTGCTGCGCGCTCTCGCTGAGCGCGCCGGCAGACCTCGTAGTCGTAGATAAACACGACGACGACGCGGAGTTCTCCGACAATGATTCTTCTATGCTGCGAGATTTCTCTATCAGCGATTCAATATCACTCACAGCGTCTCTTGGTAACCGCTTCCTGATTCTCTTGTGAAGTAGACCATAAATCATATCCAGTCTCGCTTCCTCTGGTAATTGATAAGGTAGTTTCGCCAACAGAGATCGTACTTTTACGATGAAAACGTCGGCGCGTTCCAACCCTTGTTCAACAGCAAAAATATCTCTGTACAGTTTGTACGGTGGCCGTGGTATGCCATACATCGAACGCAGGCGCTTGACAGCCTCTGACCATGACGTAACTTCATGACGGATGCCACGCCACCAAACTGCTGCTTGCCCATGAAGTAACATGGGGAGTCCACGAAGTGCCATCTCATTGCTGACCGAAGCGCAATCCATAAACATCTCGACGGCGTCTATGAATGCCTCGACCGTCTCCGGATACTCCGACGAACCATCGAACCGCGAGGTGCATTTGACGAGATTCCCAGAATACGATGACGGTGACGGTGTGGCGCCGGAGTCCACCCTGGGCGGCGTCCCTGAGTGCGATGTCAGAAGAGACTCGACGAGCTTTCGATTCGCCTCGGCTTGCGCCGAAGAGAAGGCGGCCAGGAGCGACGCTAACTGAGTTTCAGACATAAGCACCGGAGCTGCAGGTGTCCCCGTCACAGTCACAGGTTCATCTTCCGAACTGGAGTCGTTATTACGAACTTTACGCGGCGGCATTGTGTTCACTAAAAGACCCGTGCACTATCGAATGATCTAGATTCTAGACATCGGCCAATACGTTGGGAGCCAGTATAACGTTGGCAATAAAACTTTAATGAGACACGCTACACATTACAAGATTCTTAATAATTAGGGCCGCGGGCGCACACAAAGCGGCACGGGTGGCGCGCGCAAAGGGATTTTCTCGACTAGCCGGGAATGCGCGCGCGGCCGCGCGGACCGACTACAGAGGGTGGCGGGGTAAAAGGGGTACCAGGGACGTACTCGGTACAGGGCCGCACTTAGGGCACGTTATAAAATGTATTTTATGACACATTAATAAATGTAAAAAATGCTTAGTTAGAGCACTTTACACCAAAATAAGCTCGCTCAATTTTAATCTTAGAGGGGTACTTATTAGACCAAAAAATTGCATTTTTTTTATTGTTAAACTTAGTGTAAGAATATTAAAACTGATATAAGTCAAGATATATCACTTTTCACTGAAGGTACAGAATTTAGCAGATTACGAACTTTTAGCAAAATGACAATGGGATCGTGTTGGAATTACCAATTTACAAAAATAGCAGACTTTGGCCCCAGTTTCCTCGGTGAAGTTTGCTCTAAGAAGTTTTCAGTACACCTATTCGAACTAAACCTTGTAGATAAGAAGTCCTACAAATTACGCACAATGAAAGCGGGTTTTTAGGGTTCCGTAGTAAACAAGGAACCCTTATAGTTTCGTCATGTCCGTCTGTCTGTCTGTCCGCGGTCTAGCTCCGAGACCCTTAGTACTAGAAAGCTGTAATTTGGCATAGGTATACATATTAATTACGCCGACAAAGTGGTAAGACAAAATTATGAAAAATATTTTTTTTTAGGGTACCTCTCATGCACGTAAAGTGGTGATGTTTATTTTTTTATTTTTTTACCCCATAGTGAGGGGTATCATTGGAAAGGTTCTTTAAAAACATTGCAAGGTTGTGAAAACCATTTTTGGATTCAGGGATGAGTTTGCGAAATATTAAGCTTTAAAGTGCTAATTTTTGTTAGAGTCAAGTGTCCCCCCCTGCCTGCTAAATGGTTGGTTTTGGATATGTGAAAAAAATCACAGCAGTAGTTTATATAACGAAATTAAAAGGAAAACAATCACAGCTAAGTAGGCTCTACAAGATAACGAGTAATAATCGACCAACATAACTTTGCAGTTGCAAAAACATGTTTTCCCATACATTCCGTATGGGAGAACATTTTTTTCAACTACGGAGTTAAGTTTGTTTTTGTGATAAATTCATCCCAACTACGAAACACTTCATTGTGCGTGGTCCGACGCGCACTTGGCCGGTTTTTGTAAATAGAGTTAGATAGGTAAGTACTTACTGATTTTAATATGAACTAAATGCGGTTGTTTCTGAAACCATTCCATGATTGAGTCCACCCCCTCCCGTATGCTGTTCTCAGTCAAACCGAAGACTTGACGCACTGCCTTAACTTCCTCTTCTGTTCGGTGGAACAGGACACATTGCTCGACTGGATACATTATAGTTTTGTAGTATTTTTCAACCCTGAAATGCGTGTGTGATATACAGTTAACTAAATATCAGTGGTCAAACTTGATCTACGAAAATCGCCTTTACTGCTACCAAGTTCCGGTTAAACCAGCACTCTAATTGCGTTACACACGATCAATCACAACCTGTTTCTTGTTGATAGTTCAACAACATTCATTGCGTTATTTACGTTGTTGAGCAGACGAATTTTTCGAACTTATGAAGCAATGGATTAGCAATATCCTTCAAAATGATTCAGATTTAGATCGTGTTTTACGCAATTATGGTGTAGGGTGTGACCGCCACAGCGACGATACGGGAATATTGCAAAGCATACAATTTATTTCGAACAAATTTTTCGGTTTTTTACATTTTCAAACAAAATAAAATCACCTGTGTATTTTGAAACATTCAGAAACGAAAGATTGATCTACAGTTTTTACTATAGGCAAGTAATTAATGCATAGGTACCTACTCTATGATTTTCGCGTGGCTGTAATTTTTAACCGAATTCCAAAAAAGAGGAGGTTATAATATATTATTATGTTCGTAACGTATGTTTGTTTTTTTTTATTTGAAAATTCTTTTTTGTTTGAAAGGGTATGCTCTCGAGGACCACCCATATAAATTTTATTAACTTTGCTTGGATAGTTTTTGAGTTGGCTTCAATAAAAAGTATTTTTTCCCACATAGTATGTGAATGATATGATCCTGTCACTGGTAGCAGGTAGTGGTATTTCAATTTGCGTGGGGTAGATACCACATCAAAAAATTTTAAAATATAAACTCTTTACAAAAAAAAAAAACAAAAGACATCGACTTCCGAAATCAGTCATTTTTCACTTTGTAATGTTTTTTTTTGGAAGTCGGTTGTTTTTTTTTTATATCTAGAATCTAAGTAAATAAAAATATGGTGTAGTTACTTACACGTATGTAGGTACGGTGTCTTTTTGTTCACAAAATGTAAGGTTTTATTTTGAGGTAGTGCACAAACGCCTTGTGAATACGACCGCTCCGACTCCCACGTGTAAGGTCTCGCGAATGGTTTATAAATACCTTGATTACTAATTATATATGTCACGGTATATACCCACCCACACATATATAATGTCGCCCATGGGCATGTGACCGCCCGTATTTTTCTGAATACTCATGTATTTTTTTAGAAAATTAACTTTAAAGGTCTATTTTTAATATTTTTCATGTTATTTTATTTTTTATTTTTTGAGTAGCGTTTGCCATATCTCCGATGTTATTGGCTCGATTTTGATTCTGTTTATTATTTCTAAAAGCTTATGAGTTATTTTATCAAATTAACTAACATTTTAATTAAAATTTGTCGACTATGCGAAAAAAAACGGAGGTGACACATTTAAAAAAAATAAAAATAGTATTTATTTAAAAAACACAAATGTAAGTCCATAAAATCACACACAAGATTTTGAAAAATACACATATAAGAAAAAAACAACAAAAAAAAAATATTCAGAAAAAATTAAATACGGATACTCATGGGTGGCATTGTATCCTACATTAAAAAACCGGCCAAGGGCGAGTCGGACTATTACTAACTTGATGTCACACTATGGCCGTATTCCGAGTTACGTTAAAAGTGATTATATCGCATATCCGACTAAATTTAATAGTCACAAAATATAAGGGTTATTGAGTAATAATTGTGACTTTGGACTTTGGTCGGATTCGCGATATTATCACTTTTAACGTTACACGGAATGCGGCCTATGTCACTTACGCCAATATGATGCAACTTGAGTCCACAGTTTGTACTATGAAATAAACAGTTCAGTTTTCTTAATTAAATACGTGTTATAGATTAGGGCGCATATCTCTAGATAGATGTACTTTAGAGCTGAGCTGCCATAGAAACTATTGTTTGTGTGGAAGTGCTCTACACATGTTACAAGGTGGCGTTAGTGTGCGATAAAAAAGGCACCAAAATTGGGCATAGCCCTTTTGCACGCTCTTGTGAAGCTTCCTCTGTTCCATTCCTTTACTCGTGTGCTCGTGGATTAGATGTTTTTACATTAATCAAATAGTAAGTATTATCTAATTGTTATAATAAACGATTAACAATCGTTAAAAAAATCGTTACTAAAAATTTAATTGTTAATTACAATTAACTTAATCAAGTTAATTGTAATTAACAATTAAATTTTTAGTTTCAATTAAATTAATTTTAAACCACAATTCATGGATTTAATTGCATCTCACAATTAAAATATAATTGAATTAAATCAATTGCAATTAAAACTTTAATTGTTTGCTTCTACAATTGAAAAATGTATTGAATTATGCCCAACACTGGATTGTATCTACATACTAGCCGCTTCGCGCAGGAAAGGTTTTCATGACACATGCCATTTGTCTTTGCACAATACAGTGCAAAATTCACTATACCAATATTATTTTTTACTTAGGTAACTGTTGCTAATAGATTTTGCACGATCCTGCAAAGCAAAATCCAAGATATAGCATTATAATATATTTTTTACTTGGTTAACACAGTTTTTTCGTCCGAAACGAGATCCTCCATCTCGATTGTAAAATCCCAACCATTCACCAGTTTCTCAAACGCCTTGCCAAGCGTTACTTTGACTCCGCTCTCAGACATCGCAACCCTCTGGTTGTCGAGGCAGCCGATTATACCCCATCCCGAATTAGTAAGACCCGCCGCCCTAGGCATGTACTCTCCGACCCAGATGACCCCATCACACTCCTCCAGGAGCAGAATAGGGCCACCAGTACAGTATACAAAAACAGACGCCTCCCGTCATTCCGACCTCGCCACCGAGGTCCTTTGCGATCGCGACCGACTCCCCGAGTAAATGAAACTCCCCCCCGACTCTTGCTCGAAAACGAGGTGCCAGCAGTTGTTGCAGTTGAGCACGTAGCTTTAAATACCCCGCCTCATAATTATGATGGAAATATAATTTTGATCCAGCCTGTCCCTTCTTGCTGTCCTCCCCTCAGCAATGCCCTAAGCCGAGGTTCGTATCCCACAGGGGGTGCCCTTAGCGAGCATTCGCTTAATTTTAATTTAGAATAGATAAATAGCTCCTAGCTGGAGGCTCTAAGTGTAGAAGCTTATGGCACCCACAGGAAAATCCAGTTAAGCAGCCAAGACCTTAGTGGTCAATACTGCGAGATGCCCGTCAGAAAAAAAAACAGTTTTTCACGAAGACGTCCGCGTCGTGAGGTACAAATTGTACAACGTTCTAAATAAAATTTGGTTACATTTGAATTTGAACTTTGTCACGTCAATATTGAGTTTCTAGTTCCAAAACATGAATATGATCTAAGATTCCAAATTCAAGCTTAGCGTATAAGTAGTATATGCAAAATTTATAGATGTTTTTACTTAATGAAGAATTTAATTGAAAATAAAGGGAATGGGCTGGGCAATGATCATATTTGGTTTAATTATTGTAATTTAAAAACCATTTCGAGGAATAGGGTTGCGAATCACTGCGGAGTGACAAATATTCTAAGTTTATTGATATTTTTGTTCAATCATGTTCATCTGTAAGGTCAAGGTGGGGAAGTTCGTCTACGGGGGAACTCCATACACCGTCTCTATAAGCTGTTTCCTAATAGCTACGAGGTTAACAGCTCGGTCGGTTAAAACAGAGTCACTATTTTGTCCTACCTTTAAATTTTAGGTGGCGCTGTGTTGAGTTCAATAACAAAAAAACGGTCTCATATTTTTTTGTAGTTGACAAGTTGAAACACGAGTGAGTAGTGTCGACGTTTTAGCTAACGTGAAATGTGAATATCAACGGATTTTTACGTATTGTAGTGGTAAGTGTCTAGTTTGTATTACATTTTATTCTATTTAAATTGAATTTAAATAAATATTTACAGAAATATTAGTTGTGATAAAAACCTAACTTATTAATTCAATATTGGGGTAAGACTGTCTAGTATTTTAGGGAAAGGCCGTCATGTGCCGATCTTGCCCCAAGGCAGACGTTGTTAACCTTTTTTGGTTTAAGTGTTTTCTTTAACATTATTATTTAGTTTAACTGCTGTAAAAAAACTTGCAAATAAAGAGCTTTGACTGATCAAAGCTCTTTATTTGCAGGTTTTTTTGTGATTTATGAATACTGTTATTCTATTAAAATACGGTTCCTTCATTAGAAATATATCCTGATAATTTGATAGAAGTCTTGTTTCATATCATTTCTAAAATAGTCATTTTTTCGATTTCTCATCAGATCATTCAGAATCAGTTTATTTTATTCTTCAGGTAAATTGTCATAAAATGACTCGAAATTACAAAAAAAAAAACATCAAGCAAATCGTCTTACACTAAAGAAAAACTGCTAGAAGCTGTTCGGAATGGGGAATTAAGTGGATATAAGGCTGGCTGCCCGTATTTTTAACATACCAAGAATGACGATCATGGATCATTTGAATAAAAAAAAATAAACATGTAAGCATTTGCGGGATTTAATTAATTTTTTATAATAGACTACATGCCGTAAGTAACTTAGTTCGTTTTGTATATTCGTTATTTTTAATTTTATTGTTTGAATAATTCATTTGAATAAAAAAATAGAAAGAAAGAAGGTTTTTATTAATTCCTTTTATTAATATGCTATCTGTTCAGTCAGTGCAAATATAAGCAAATGTGTTTTTTTATTTTTTATTTAGTTTTTCTGTGGTTTAAAGACCCTCTGGATCTGGTTTGTAAACCCCAAAACACCAAAACTTATCAAATTTCACATTGTATTTTATATGCAATCAACAAACAGACTTACCTACTATACCCTACAGTCAAAATTTTCAAATATAATTGTACTGATTTAAATGCTGACAATTCCTGCCCTTGCAAGTATACCGGGCTTACCCCACTTCATGGTTTTACCGCCATAGATTTTGATTGCTACCTTATGTCATAGTATTTAAAGCATGTATTTGACTAACTTTTGTTTTCGAATATTTACTGAATATGGGTGCTGCAAATATCTAATAAATTACAAACAATTTATGCTTATGACAGAGTTGCCCCAATTACTTAGGAAAGTCCGTCTACTTACTTACTACCTTTTAAAAAAACGCGCTTATTTTCATGTTAACAACAGTTACATTGATGTTTGTAAAAGTAACTGATAAATAAGGAATCTTTAGTCATCATTAATATTCAAACATACAAATAAGTAAAAAATCAGCCATAGGCTGTTTATTAAATCAAACTTGCAATAAACTATGCCGGACTTCGCTACCTTGACCTTAATATGACCTTTATGACGTCATCATTCTAAAAAGGCTGGTTTCATTACCTCAAATTAAAAAAGCGGAAGGTAAGTAATGCGATTATATTTGCTTTCATATCGTCAAATGAATGAATTAGACATTTTATATATTAAAATGGATGAAATAAAAATATAAAATGTCAAATGACTCTAAAATTGTTGACATTTGCATAGGAGTCAAAAGACGTCATTTGGTTATAAATGACCTCTCCTACATCCCCTTAATGTATTGCCGACGTATAACCATTAACCCTGTATATCAGGGTTATTGGTTACATTTTACATTTTTATTTCATTCATTTTAAAACATAAAATGTTAAATTACTTGAAAATGGTTACGTATAACCATTAACCCTGTTTATCAGCGTTATTGGGTACATTTTATATTTTTACTTCATACATCAAAAAAATGTCTAATTTACTCGAAAATGATTGACATTGGCATAGGGGTCATCAGAGGTAATTTGGTTGCAAATGACATCTCCTACATCCCCTTAACGGATTGCCGACGTTTAAAAAATAGCCCTGTATATTTTATGAACCACCACGCATAACTTTTTACGGAGTATTCTGATTTGAACGATTCTTGTTTTATTGGGGATACCTCGAAGTTGTTCCCATGTAAAATTGAAAACTAAAATTCACCCCTAGCCGGAGCCCGGAGCTATAACGTCCTGTAGAGCTTCATCTCTTTCCCACACTGAAGTAATATTAAAATAATACTGCTTTATGAGCTTGTGGTAGACCCCCAGACGGAAGAATAGACAAAATGACAGATAAACAATCACAATCTGTCATTTTGTCTATTCTTCCGTCGACAAAACTCGTTTCTACGGTGGTCATGCTACGCGTGCTGGGGCCCAAGTCTGCTATTTTTATAAATTCGTCATTCCAACACGATCCCATTGACATTTTGCTAAAAGTTCGTAATCTGCTAAATTCATAATGGTCGATCATTGGTCGGTCAGTGGTCTCGTAATAGAATTGTGTTATAATGGCATTGTCGTACAATACGACCAATGATACCGCCTAAGTCAGTCATTCATTTGTCATTATGTACGAGATTACCAATAAGTGCCATTTCTTTCAATGGAGTGTCAGTGGCTGACCATTGGAAAGTCAATGACGCCATTATATTAGTAGATTACCAAACTTGTCAAAATCAACAATTATGAAATCAATGATAGACCATTCTGACACTATTGTAATAGCAGGCTTGAGGCCCTGATCGAACGTCCGAATTGCCGAAATTCCATAGCATCGATGTACCACAATTTCGAACAGCCATTAGATCAAGCGTCCGTTTCGCCGAAAGGCCATTACAACGATGGACATCCATCGAATGTCTATTGGCTCGACGTGTCAGTAAGTCGAAAACTATCCTACATAAAAAAATTGTAGAAATAAGAAGGATATGTCGATATAAGACTTCTTAAAAGTCATCGCCAATCATATAGAGAGAAAAATATTCGTAATGTTGATCACTGGTGTGTTTATCCAATTATTATATAAATATGTTCATTAAACTCTTTTTTTTGGGTGGGAAATTATCAAATAACTTCTCTCGCTCTTGGCGGAGCGGGGTGTCAGACTCTTACTGACTAAAACCCACCCGTGTTCCTTCGGTTGCTCTGTTGCCGGGGGCCACGATCTCTCTTTCGATTTTCTTCGCAACCCCGGCCGGTTTGTTTTTTATCCCATTTTACATTCCTTCTTTTACTCTTTTTTTCTAATGTTACTTTCTGATAATTTAACTTTCTATTGGTGAAAAAATTGTTAAAATCGGGCCAGTAGTTTCGGAGCCTATTCGGTACAAACAAACCAAAAATCTTTCCTATTTATAATATAAGTACAGATAATATACAAATATTGCTCGTTTAATAGTATAGGATTAAGACTCCGTGCACGAAAAAAACCCTTTTTCATCAATAACTTATCTAATTGTAAGAAAGCTTGAAATTATTGAAACATTAAGTCTGTGTTAGTATAAAAGTACAGTTTTCTTGGTGCTAAACCATTCGATATTTTTTAATTTTCAAAATCAAAAGTAGTTCTTTCTAACGAAACAATCAAACGTCAGTCTCGCGTCAAATTTTGGAAAACTTGTTGCGAATTTTAGTGATTTTCCACGAATTCTTAATTTATTTGAAAAATCCCTTTCTGCTATGTACACACGGCTACACATCAAGCTATAAATTTCCAGTTTATGCTGATCTCGCATTGTATAGGATTTTCGTACAAGGCAAGGTCAGCTTATACTGGAAAGATATAGCTTGATGTTTAGCCGTGTGAACAAGGCAAAGAATTCGACTTTTCAAATCACAAATAATTTTATTAAACTTCTGTTTCCCTTTCTTACAATTAACGAACAAAATCAGTCGATTTCGTGCACGGCCCCTTAAAATAATAGAATATTTTTTTAACGATTTTTTTATAACCACCTCGAGTATTCTGATTTAATGTAACAAGTTTCTAATGAAACAAGTTTTTAATAAAACTGGTTGAAACTAATTAGCCTTGAGATTTGATATTGTTTTAAGAGTAAACCGAAACATACCTACACTACCTTGCAATTAAAATCCTCAGGTGTTGAGTTAATATAAAAACCGGCCAAGTGCGTGTCGGACCACTCACAATGAAACCCTTCATTGTGAGTGGTCCGACACGCACTTGGCCGTGTTGGGATGACGTTTCCGTAGTTGGGATGAATTTATCCCAAAAACTAACTTAACTTTGTAGTTGAAAAAGATGTTCTCCCATAGGGAATGTATGGGAAAACATGTTTTTGCAACTGCAAAGTTAAGTTGGTCGATTATTACTCGTTAAGAGGCCGGCGACACGGCTCGCAACTACAAATCGAGATGTTTGCAAAATTCAATTCCAAGCACGTTGCGCTAATGTGAGTGCCTGTCGGAGCGATATACACCTACAGTGAGCAATACTACCACGCACACATTGACAATTATTGCTTGACGCGATAGTACTACTACTAGCTTTCGAAAATTTATATACCTAATACAAAAAATTATGAATGAAAACTTAATGTATTTCCATTTTTTTTTTTTCGATAATTTGTAACTTGATAACATAAACTATGCTTCTGCGGAAACAATATTACAAATATTGTTGTTTATAATACAGAAAAAACACTATGAAAACATGTCATTTACGCTGTAAAAATGTACGAAATTCAATTCGCTTACACTTCATTTAAAGGTAAGTTTTTGGAAATAAAAAGACGTAGGAGCCTAAATAAATACTGTCTCAATCCGAAAATCAACATAATATGGTGGAAATATGCTCAAATTGCAAATGATTTATGTACTACGTTTGTATGGACAATTCATGCGTCGCCGCATTCTTAAGACGCAGATATATGACAGTGACCTTGAATGACACCCACATTTCGCCAGTTATGTTTAAGACGCAGTAGCTTGCGTGTTCTGTACTGAGCTCACGCAACGCGTCGTACGTCCAGCCAGTAATAGGACTCGCCCATCAAGGAGCGTTGTCCCAAATTAGACGCATTATTAATTTATTACACGTAAAAAAAAGGTATTTTAATAAAACACGTATACTAAAAGATTAACAATTAAATTATCTTTCAAATGGTGAAGTTTTCAGAAAAATACGCTTGATAGATTTTGCGTCATTCTCAATTTTTTATCCGCGTCAAATATAACTTTACAAATTAATTTCACTATGTAATATTAATATAATCAAAAATAAGCCTATATTAAAATATTAAAAAAATGCTTTAATTTAACATGTTTTTTTTCAAATCACTAACACTACTCGTTTAGACGTCATCTTCAGTATAAAATCATTAAAAGTCAGTAATCGTCCCATTAACTTGTAGAGCCTGCTTAGCTGTGATAGCTTTCCTTTTAATTTCGTCATAACAAATGTACTACTGCCGTGAATTTTTTCACATATCCAAAACCAACCATTAAGCTGGCAGGGGTGTCCCTGCCAGCTTAATGGTTGGTTTTGGATATGTGAATTTTTGTAAGTGTGTGTGTACACACTTACAAAAATAAGCACTTTAAAGCTTAATATTTCGCAAACGGATCCCTGAATCCAAAAATGGTTTGCACACACTCGCAATATTTTCAATGAACTTTCCAACAACATGTCACACCATGGGATAGATAAGAGAAAAAAACATCCTCAGTTTACGTGTTGGGGAGGTACTTATGCAATTTTAATTAATGATTTTATTTTACTATTTTGTCGGCGTGATTAACATGTATCATCATCAACCTATAATGTTCCCACTGCTGGGACACAGGCTTCTATGAGAGGGAGTGGGCCGTAATCCACCACGCTGACCCAGTGCGGGTACCAACCCGAATTCGAAGACATGTGACATCTACCAAGATGTCACATGTCTTCGAATTTTCGGTTCTAGGACATGCCGGTTTCCTCACGATGTTTTCCTTCACCGTTTTGCGAGCAGTGGTGATGAAATAATTTACACAAAGTAAAGCGCCTGTCTGGGTTAGAACCTACGACGTACAACTCGTAAGTCGAGGCCGTTACCACTGGGCCACCACTGCTTATTAATATGTATACTAATGCCAAATTACAGTATTCTAGTATTAAGAGCTAAGCCGCGGACAGAGACACACGGACATGACGAAACTTTAAGGATTCCTATACCCCGTTTGAAATAAGATTAGACATTTAAACAAACCTTTTTTACAGTCCGTTCAACCGATTTTGACTTCTATTGCGTAGGGATAAGGATGGCATTAAAAGCAAAAAAAGTGGTTACAGACCAACTGTTTACTGCAGCTGCCATTTGTCGTGCCACCAACGCAATAGAAGTCAAAATCGGTTGAACGGACTGTAAAAAAGGTTTAGTTAAATGTCTAATCTTATTTCAAATGGAGTATAGTTGACTACGGAACCCTAAAAATATTACAATACCTATTAAAGATGCTGCTTTTTAGGACGCAGTGAATATGCCTTGTTATAACAACATGTGAGTCAGATGTCGCGTGCTCGCTAATTGCATTATCTAAACACTAATAATAAATATCTGGTAATGGTTTTCATAGTTACAATTACAAAGCCAAAGTTAATTGTGATTATAACAATAGTTAGACGTCACGGCAGACCATCGTTATATTGTTTGCTCGTGATGATTATGATAGATGACATCTGTAAACTAATACTCCATCTATATACATATAATAAAATCGTAGCGAAGTCAAAACTGTACATTGAATATTTTTGAAAAAAAGTAATTGCTACGAGGTCTAGGATCGATTCTAATGCCGAAAATATTTTTTTTAGAATTTTTGTCTGTTTGTCTGTTTGTCTGTATGTATGTTCCAGCATCACACAAATTCTACCGGACAGATTCTGTTAAAATTTTGCATAGATATTCCCTGTGTGTCTGGTCAAACTATAGGGTATAAACTATCACGCTATTTACTATGGGGGACGAGCAATATTACATTATGTTGTATTTTTATGTTCTAGCATGACGCAAATTCTACCGGATAGATTTTGTTAAAATTTTGCATAGGTGTTCCCTATAAGTCTGGTCAAACTATAGGGTATAAACTATCACGCTATTTACTATGGGGGACGAGCAATATTATATTATGTTCGTATTTTTGGGAAAAAACGCGCCAAAATTTTAGGATATTGTAGATGGTTATCGATTTAATTTTTTAAATGATTATCATCACGCTATACCTTTATGGAACTAAGCAGTCAATCAAAAAATATATAGGAACGGCTATTTTAGATAAGTTTCAACAAAGCAATTAGCTCAGCGGTTGGGCGGTTGCTTTGTAAACGTGGGGTTGTAAGTTCGATTCCCACCTACGGTTTTTTTCTTTTTTTTCACATTTTGTTATACGATTATTATTTTTTTTGATAATCTACCTATAATCTATAGATATAATAAAATCGTAACGAAGTTAATTTTTTTTAAAGAAAGTTATTGCTAAGAGGTCTGGGATCGATTCTTATGCGGAAAATAAAGTTTTTAGAATGTTTGTCTGTACCAACCGTAGGGCATAAACTATCACGCTATTTGCTATGGGGGATGAGCAATATTACATCATGTTCGTATTTTTCTCTGCAAATTGTAAAAGGACGCGCCAAAAGGTTGGGATATTGTAGATAGGTAGTTACCGATTTAACTTTTTAAATGATTATCATCACGCTACCTTTTATATAGGAACGGCTATTTTAGCTAACTTTCAACAAAGCGAATAAGTAAGCGATTGGACGAATGATTTGAAGTCCTGAGGGCCTACCACCAGCTTAAAAGCAGTATTATTTTAATATTACTTTAGTTTACTTCAGTGTGGGAAAGAGATGAAGCTCTACAGGATGTATAGCTCCATCTCTTTCTCCCACTGAAGTAACATTAAAAAAATACTGCTTTATGAGCTGGTGGTAGGCCGCCCGGGGTAGTAAGTTCGATTTACATCTGTTTTTTTAAACTCTTTTTGTAAAACGATTTTTTTTTGGATTGTGTATGTAATAGTTCATAGAATGTATTAATTCACAAAAAATGGAAAACTTCGTAAGCTATGGGAAACTACTAAGTTACAAGTACTTTACAGTCACAAAACATTCAAGGTTGTATTCTGATCATTTTAGAGCAAAAGACTGTAGGAATAAAATGTTTTTTTACAGATTTTGACAGCAGATTTGTCCTAGCGATTTTATAATATGTATGTGGATCTTCTGGAATCGCTGCCACACTGCTTCCTGGTGGCAAAACAGCGCACGTCATGTTTAAGATTCCCATCGATTTAGAGAGCAACGAAACACCTGTTTGTGGGGTGTCACGCAACAGTAACAAGGGATGTGTGCTTAGGGGATTGCGCTTCGTCGTATGGGATGAATGCGTTATGGCAAAAAGGAAAGCAGTGGAAACTGTAAACAGAACCCTGCAGGACATCCGCAGAAACCAAGATATGATGGGTGGTGTCACAGTTTTGACAAAAAAAGTGAAAACTTCGTTGAAAAGGTCGACTCTATGGTCGAGAGTTCATAAACTGCGCTTGACCATCATCATACGAGCTCGGCTTGGCGGTAATTCAAATGCTCAAGAATTCTCCGATGTTCTTCTAAAAGTTGGTGAAAGCACTCTACCAGAGACTCTTGGTAGAGTAGATCCCACTTTAGAAGATCTTATTTGTCTGATATACGGGGATATCAGTCAAATACCGTACCAAGAGAATTCTTAGGTGTGTTTCCGTTTTAACTTCGAAGATGATCAAGCTACAGCGATCAACCACAGTATTCTCTCACAAATTGAAGGGAGTGAAGTGATATACACCTCCATTAATAGTGATGTGGAGGAAGATGATGCCAAATATCACCCCGTAGAATTTCTCAATTTACAAATAGAAAGAAAAGAAAGAAAGATAGAAAAAACATTTATTTGGACACAGTTCGCGAAACACAAAACACAAATTACAGTGGAAATAAAAAATAGTGTTTTTAAAACAATAGTGTGTGCCTCACGGCTGCGCCAAATAGGTTCATTTCAGCATTAAATGGCAAGTGGACTTCCGGTTGTATATCTGTGTAACGGAAACCAGCTCAAAGTCATGTCTTTGCAGAGAAACGTCATCGAGGTGGAAATTCTAACAGGTTGTGGCGATGGTGAGACAGTGTTTATAGCGCGTATAAAGTACAAATTCCCCATAATTACCAGTTAAAGCGCGTGCAGTTCTCTGGGAGTGTATGCTTTGCGATCAACAAGTCACAGGGGCCGACACTAAAGGCTGAAGGCTGCGGGTGTCGACCTCAGGATAAGCTGCTTCTCACACGGACAACTGTTACGTCGCTTGCTCCCGAGTCACCATTCCTGACTCTCTGTATATTTTGGCTGCTGAGAATAAAACTACAAACGTAGTATACAGGGAAGTTTTATAAAAATGTGGCTGTTATTGTAGTATATTGTGATGTCTTACGATTTCCATGCGAACGAAGTCGCGGGCAGAAGCTAGTTTGAAATAAAATTAGACATTTTAACAAACGTTTTTTACAGTCCGTTCAACCGATTTTGGCTTCTATACCGTAGGCGTAAGGATGGCATTAAAAGCAAAACAGTGGTTACAATACCAACTGTTTAATGCAGTTGCCATTTGTCATGCCACCAACGCAATAGAAGTCAAAATCAGTTGAACGGACTGTAAAAAAGGTTTATATGTCTAATCTTATTTCAAATGGAGTAAAGGTTGGTATAGTCAACCTCGTAATTGAGTTACCACCATAATTTTGAATGTCACTTACAAGCGACGGTTCGAGTCCGAGACACGGCGAACAATCTATGCCTCCATCGACGGTTATAGTTTATCGGAACAAAAAGATGGGACAGTTCATCACATGTACATGTACGAAGGAAGTACAGGATTGACGGTTACACCTATATAAAAAGTCAATTATTTGTTGGTAACAGTTGAGGCATTTTTAGCTTTGTTTGCCAAGTGAAACCATTGATCTTTTGAAGTCCATTTTTTTTTCTGTGGTGTATAATCACTCGAATTTCTCTAACTGTAGGTAAAGTCAGGGATATTGAAAAAACAAACAAAAACCAAATTGATTACTATAGTTGGACCGACACCGCTGTATCGCGCGTAAGGAATGCGTGGCGAGGCGAGGGCAGCGTTGACGAATGAGCGGCGGAACGCCCGTGAGCGTTGACGAATGAGCACCCTGCACTACCCCCCATCTCGCCGCCGCACCTACCTACAGCGCGATACAACGATTTCGGTCAAACTGTAATTTAAATTGTCCGTAGGAATTTATTTATTTATTTAACAGTTTATGTACACATATAAACAGACAAGAAGAAAGGAACAGAAAAATACGTACAAAGGTGATGCTTATTTCTAAAGAAATCTCTTCCAGCATACCTGCGATAGGAAAGTAGTTAAAGAGATGTAGACAAAGTGTGTAAGAGTAGAAGAGAAAATCAGAATACATAAAATAAAAAACTTAACTACTAATTTAAATATAAACGTACAACATGAGAATATACCTAAATACATCATCATCTGCCTAGCCCTTTCCCAACTATGTTGGGGTCGGCTTCCAGTCTAACCGAATGCAGCTGAATACCAGTATTTTACATGGAGCGACTGCCTATCTGACCTCCACAACCCAGTAACTGGGTAATACGATACCCCTTGGTAAGACTGGTTGTCAGACTTTCGGGCTTCTGACGACCCGTAACGACGGTCAAAGATTCACGAATGACAGCCGGGACCAACGGCTTAACGTGCTTTCCGAGAATATACTTAAATACATACTTCTAAAATACATATCACTAAAATGTGACTAAAATAGATCAAATCACAGCGGTCATTTTTTGACAGATGTATGTAATAGCTAAAACGCGGCAAATTGACGTAGGGTGTCAATTTGCTGAACAATTAATTTCCCTGACTGTACCTATTGTATGTAACATTAAATCTATTATCTTAACTAAACCATTAGACCAGACCATTTCTGCAAACATGCACATATTCCGATATAATCAGTCGACCTCCAATTGTCTGAAGGAGCCGGAAAGAAATTCTTCTGACTTCTCATCTCGCGGCCTTAAGCTCTCGTCTGACACCATTTTGGAGCATTCCAACAAGTATTCTGTTACTTTCGGATTTTTATAGAAATTTTCAGTGATTTCTGTAACAAATAAATTAATAAAAGTTATAAAACTAAAACCCAACTACGACAAAAAAGTAATCTAAAACACAAGACATCACATACAAACAAATTAAAAATCAGGAGTCACACGTGTTTGGGCGTAAATCGAACAGATTACGTGTCATTGATTGAATAGTACCCCACCGGTATCGGAAAACCTTCTAACAATGCGAGCCGAGTCCAGGAGTACCGCTTTCTGAATCAAACCCTTAATCCAGCGGGTCCGTGGCTTAGGCCCCCAGTGATCGAGACACCTGTGGCCGACGCCCCCGATTCGATTAATTTAATATCTTGATTTTTTTGTGCTTTTTCACTTAGTACAGTAAATGAGAAAAATGTTTCACCATTATAATAAAACATTTTTCCTTGCTAAACAAAAGTTATCTATCAAATAGCAGAGAGAATAGATCGCCATTTAACCTTATCCTTACACACCTTTTTCCCCATTAAAAGCATTATTATGTACAGTGGACAAAACTTAAAACTGGACTTGGACTGATTATTTAAAATCACTATCTTATTTTATTACATTTGAGACTGATTATTATAATTAAGTTAAATGATTCTCTTGATGATGAAAACTGTGATTTATATACAATTTTTTGACTAGATTTCTTATTGAGATAAATAAATAAATAATGAAAAATAACTAAGACTTTCATTTTTCAAAACATACATCCAATATAAAAGCATTTCATTGTTATAAATATATTTATGATTTAATAATATACATATGCTTACAATCAATATAGATTTATTATTTTTGTAAAACATTTTTGTGCCTGACAGTACATTTGATCAAAAATTGCTATGAATTAAATTAATCGAATCGGGGGCGTCGGCCACAGGTGCCTTGACCACTGGGGGCCTAAGCCACGGACCCAATCCTGCAGCCCAACGAGAGCCTCCTTAGGTCCTATTGTGTCTCGTTAATGACAGTTGAAAGGATAAATTAATAAAAGTTATAAAACTAAAACCCAATTACGACAAAAAAAATAATCTAAAGAGTTATAAACAAGACATCACAGACAGATAAATTAAAAATCAGGAGTTATACGTGTTTGGGCATAAATCGACCAGTATTAATTGCGTGGGTAACTTATTTTCGTAAACAATTTTGCCTAATTTCTTTCATATTGACAGTTCAACAACATTGATTACGTTATTTACGTTGCTGAGCAGATTTTTTTTTGCAACTTATTAAGCAATGGATTAGCAATCGGTTTCAAATCAAAACAGATTGTGATTGATCGTGTATTACGCAATTAAGGTGCAGATTATGTGTTACTCCGGATTTTAAATTTGTCATTGATTGAATAGTACCCCACCAATATCGGGAAACCCTGTTGGGATTCCCGATACTGGGGCGGTCAGGGCTCTAGAGAGAGGAACCTTCTAACAATGCGAGCCGTGTCCAGAAGTACCGCTTTCTGAATCAAACCCTCAATCCAGCTGCCCAACGAGAGCCTCCTTAGGTGTTGGTCGACGGTCTTGGCAATTAAGCCCCTCGCGAGCCAAGTCAAGATACTTGATTTACTTATCTTTCTCGGCTTTCACGAGGTTCCTGTCATGCGGGATCGTTATGTCAATAATAATCATTGCGCGCCGCTCTATTCGGTCCACCACCACTGTATCAGGGCTTATTCGCAACAATAGTCCTGTCAGTGATCATTCGCATAATTATAGATAGTGCAATCCACGAAGACGCGCTCAATTCCGCTCCGCGCCGTACTAAAGTACAGCTTACAGTACAGTAATAGTGGAGTGGGGCGCGCACTATATATATTAAGATGCCTGCGAACAAGGCTCGCAACTATAAATCGAGATGTTCGCAAAATTCAATTCCAAGCACGTTGCGCTAGCGTGAGTGCCTGTCGGAGCGATATACACCGACAGTGAGCAATACCTGCTACCATGCACACATTGACAATTATTGCCTGACGCGATAGCATTACTAGCTTTCGAAAATTTATGATAAAAGACATCATTCATTTTGGACCAAAAACTGAAAGTGGCCGGCCAGGATAAAAATGTGTAATATTCCGATAGAACATACAATTCTATCATTTTTTACTACGACACCAAATCTGTGCGCCCTTTGGTTACGATGTTACATACTTTTAAAATACAATAAAAATGTTATTATGATGTTGTTATTTTCATACATTTGATCATTTATATTTAATTATTCATACTGTGTATGTCCTTTTGATGTGTAATAAAGTGAATTCTATTCTCTATTAAGAAAGTATTTTCATCATTGATACTCCACGAGCCGCAGAGACAGAGCGTCACAATTCACAACAAGTCCAAACCTGTTTTAAGCAGGTATCTGGAAAATCACCGGTTTGTCCCTTCCCGCCACAACTACTGTACCCCGCGTTACCCGTTCTTTTGTTTTATTCAGTTATCCATGTGACTCTTGTTACATCGGATGGCTAAATCGCGACTTGCACTCCTCAGTTAATATTGTTATTCTGGTTTGTTGTTATTTGTTTGTTGTTATTTTTTGTTATTATTTTAACTGACGTTATGAGTGCACAATTGTGTATTTCGTGTCGTACGCCTGTCGGTGATCGTCGAAGTTATACTTGGACTTCCCGAGAATCACAGCATACGGATGTTGCACAGTTTGTTATTGAAGATCTATTATTTCGACAGGTATGAATAATTGGGGTGCGTACAGAAAACCTCCACGCGTGACTGATACCTGCTGGTCCCTTACGGATACGTTCGGGGGGAAGAGCAGTTGTCAGGCCGGTGCACCCTGGGCATGAACAATATACTCTTCGGAAAAGGTTTGGGAGTTTTTCGGAGAGGGTATTGTTTGTGGCTAATTTCTGTGGGCGGGGGAGCAGCATGCTCCTCGACGTTCTTCCGCTTGTCCCTCTGATTTGCAGAGGGCACAGTGGGGGAACGAAGGAGGCGGGTCGCTCCTGATCGATCGACGTTCGTCGATTGACACTGGACGTGACCCCAGCCGCTGCGGTGCAGGCGCACCAAAGCGGCTATCGTTTCTCCCTCAAGAGCGATCTTGAGGGAGAACTTTCGGCGGGTTCGCTGAGCCAGGTTATCTGGACAGCGGACGGAGGCATGTATAATGCCGCCGCCGGGGGCTTGGCTTAACCGCCCGGCCCAGAGGAAGGACACGTCTAAGATAAAAAACCACCTAATCCTAAGTTTAGAAGCGCGGCGAGAGG
Organism: Agrochola lychnidis; assembly: GCA_963680765.1. Lineage (NCBI taxonomy): Eukaryota > Metazoa > Arthropoda > Insecta > Lepidoptera > Noctuidae > Agrochola > Agrochola lychnidis. The sequence continues at coordinate 12,640,791 of OY796869.1, read as the reverse complement.
ATGAGTGGCTGGTGGGGGACCAGTCGTTAGCGTTTCACCTGTAGATACCTGCCGACCTCTACAGTATATAGGCTTACCTAGGTAAAAGGCTCTGCCTAGGTGGACGTTTATATCCTAAATACTCGTGGGAACTGAATGGAAGAATTAAACAAAACAAAAAACCAAATAGACGACAAAGTGCCAATCGTATTGGCGGAGAAGATACCGCTTGCCGGCGACGGCAACAAGAGCCGAGGAGGCTCCAGTCCCTCAGGGGACCAGAGTATGTCCGACCAGGACGTAGGACGTGGGGGCTCCAAATTCTGGGGCAAAAGATCGCGCGGGTCGGAGCGCACAGGATCGGCGGGGCAATCCTCGGGCGAGGAAAGCCTCCCGATCGCGAAAGTGCCGACAGTCAGGAGAGGCCGAGGACGAGCGGTAGCCGGAGCAGCTTCCGCTTCGAGGCCGGGGCGGGGCAATCGGGGTCGCCTCAAGCGGCCTGATACGCCGCTCATCAGGTCGGAGAGCGAAACCGGGGTCTCGTCATCCGAGGCCTCAACGGAGGAGTCGGAGGTGGTGGTCGCCGCCTCACAGGTGGGCACGAAGGCGCGGCCTGACGCCGCGAAGAGTGCTCAGGGTGGGGTGGTCGCCACCGAACAGGCCGCCGAAATGGCCCGTCCGCTCCGGGAGCGGGCCAAAAACAAGCCGGACCACTGTGGTGGTAAGCCGGACGCCGCTGGCGGCTCCAATTCGGAGCGAGCGGCCAAGTTCGCGGAGGAGGTAGCGGCCGTGATCAGTGAGGTGGCTCTGAAGAGGACGAAGTCCTCTAGAGGCAAGGCTGTTGTTCGGTACAATATTTGCAACCGAACAGCTCAGCACTTTTGCCTGCGTGCATTTCCATAAATGCATGTATCGCATCTATTACCATTCAGTACGTATTCGGATACCAACCGCGTAACTCAAACCAAACCAAATCAAACCATCTTAGTGCCAATTTAGCTTAGATTTACCATTTAATATATATAACCAGTATATTCAATATAACTTTTAAACCATAACTTCGTATCATTAAACCAGTCTAATATAATACCAAATCAACCAAATATCAACCAACTCAGAAGGTAGTGCTAAACCAAACAGGTGCTACTTTCTACATGGTCCTTCGAGCCGGAGTGCTGTGAACTTGCTGAATTTAACCATGTATATTTCATAAAAAGTTGTTTTGATAAAGCAGAGGAAGTCTATTTGTCGATCAAGCAGCTAATTACCAAAACCATGGAGCACTTGTTGTCAAAACAGCAAGAACTTTACCAGCCGCCGGCAGTGGCGGGGACATCAAAGCAAGCAGAGGATTCGTCTCATTCACAGGCACCGCAACAGCAACGTAGGGATACGCGAGTTCCAAATGAAGACAGTAAATTAGAAGGGATGATAAAAAAGCAAACTATCAACTTTAGAGCTTTCATGAGAACAGTAGCTACCATAGAAATCGACCAACTTCAGAACAAGTGGGAGTTCGACGATGCATTAAAGTCTCTTCAAAGTCGTTGGGCTATTATCGATAGCCTGCACTGGGATATAGAAGGTGAAAATGGAGATGAGGATGTCTGGTACCAAGAGGAATTCAACAGATATGAGAAAATGTATAACGATTTGAAGAAAACCATAAACTCTAAAATGTGGTCTGTATCTCATCGCGACAAGTCTACTCCACAGATGGATATTCCAACATTCCAAGGCAACTACCACCAATGGACATCGTTTAAAGACTTATTCACAGAAACCATTCACAAAAACCCATCGTTATCGAACGCACAAAAAATGCAGTTTTTAAAGAGCAAGGTAGCAGGGGAGGCTGAGCGTCTGATCCACCATCTTCAAATAAGCTCGGAAAATTACGAGGTATGCTGGGAAATACTGAACCACAGGTATGGCAACAGTAGACTTATTTTCACGTCTCACGTCAACATACTACTGAACATTCCTAGTATGCAGCAACAATCCATAGGGGCAATCAAAAAACTGCATGATGTGACCAAAGAATGTCTCCACGCAATTCAAAACCTAGGAGTAGATATCACCACCTGGGATCCACTGTTGGTACTCTTGTTAGCACAGAAACTTGATAGTGAGTCATTCGCTGAATACATTGAGTCAGTGAAGAATCCCAGGGCACTACCAGTCCTTCAAGAATTCCTCGATTTCTTGGAAAACAAGTTTACCGCCTTAGAAGCATCACGGCGTAAACAAGAAACAAATAACCAAAAGATGACCACCCAACCACAAAATCATCAAAATTACCAAGCAAACCAGAAGAAATATTATAGTTCAAATAACCAGCAGTCATCAAATAAAAGCTATCCAAACAACATGAAAAATTATACTAAATCGTTACATGTGTCGCGGTCGATCACCTGCGCATTGTGTAATGCTGACCACGGGTTATGGATGTGTACCCAATTCATGCAAATGTCGGATGAGCAAAAACTAAAAACGGTCAACCATCTAAACTGTTGCACGAATTGTCTATTTAACCATTTTAATAAACCTTGTTTATCGAATAAAACATGTCGCAAATGCAACAGTAAACACAATTCATTATTGCATGACGCAATTTTAACCAAAAACAGGCCAAATACATCAGCAAAACCAAACCATAAGGCTGCGAACACACTTGCGACATCATGCGTGACCAATGATGAACAAGCAGCAGCTTCAACACATGCATCTTGGGATGACGTATCCGAAACACTCTTAGCTACGGCCTTAGTGAAAGTTCCAGGATACAATGGCACATACCATACCATGAGGGCTTTGATTGACCAGGGCTCTCAAATTTCTTTGATAAGTGAGAAGGCGGCACAACTTTTAAAACTACGAAGACACCCTTGCAAAGGAACCATATTCGGCGTAGGAGAAAAAGAAAACAGTTGCAAGGGAGTAATAACCATTCGAATTAAATCAATTCATAGTGAGTTTGCCTTAGAAGGAGAGGCCCTTATAATGAATAATCTCATCAAAAGTTTACCAAATAAATCATTTATAAAACCATCTTGGCCTCACATACAAAACATTCATTTGGCAGACCCAGAATTTAATACCAGTCGATCAGTAGACCTACTGCTTGGAGCAGATGTATACTGCAAGATAGCCTTAGGTGGCCTTTTGAGGGGTGATAGTGATGACCAACCAATAGCCCAACAAACGCAACTAGGATGGTTGCTTTGTGGGACAATGACACCACGATACAGGTGTAACGTCGTTCTTCACAATACGGACGATTTACGAAGATTTTGGGAAAACGAAGATATAAATCAGCAGATTGAAATGTCCACCGAAGATCATGAATGTTTGCAATATTTTCTATCAACAACAGAGAGATTGGGAAACGGCAGATACCAAGTCCGACTACCGTTCAAACCAGCAACCAAGGAACAGCTAGGGTCCACTAAACCATTAGCATTGGCGCAATTTCGTAACTTAGAGAGAAAGTTACAGAAAGATCCAGAATTGAAAACAGAATACACAAAGTTTATGAACGAGTATTTTAATTTAAACCATATGATGCCGTCAGCAAAAAGTACGAAACCCGAGTGCTACCTACCACACCATTGCGTCACTCGTGCTGAGTCAACTACTACTAAGTTGCGCGTTGTGTTCAACGCGTCTGCTAGATCGTTAACAGGACTTAGCTTGAATGACGTCATGTACCGAGGTCCCAACCTACAACAAGATCTGCAGGAGCTGATTCTAAAATGGAGACAGTATCAGTTCGTTTACACTGCGGATATCGAGAAAATGTACCGACAGATAATGGTACATCCCGAAGATCAGTCGTATCAGAAGATATTATGGAGGGACTCACCATACCAACCTATCCAGACATATCAACTTACAACCATAACTTACGGCACAAAGCCTGCACCATTTTTGGCTATGATGTGCTTAAAACAACTAGCTGCCGAGGAAAAACAAAATTTTCCCGATGCAGCAAAAGCATTAGAAGAGTGCTTCTATATGGATGACTACTGTGGCGGAGCAAGCTCAATGGAACAAGCTAAACAACTAAAATCAGACCTAATAAAACTACTCAGTAAGGGTGGGTTTAACTTACGGAAATGGGCCACAAATGAACCAAAACTACTCGCTGACTTAGAAAAAGATTTGTGGAACCAGCAAATCTACGAATTTAAACAATCAGATTCAACGAAAACATTGGGACTTGGATGGAATCCGCAGCAGGATAAGTTCATCTTTGACTCGAAACTAGAGCCAGTATCATTATCAAAACCAACCAAAAGGTCGCTTCTCTCCGACATATCAAAAATATTCGACCCATTAGGCTGGCTCACACCATTAACCATAACCATGAAGATGCTTTTCCAAAGTGTCTGGTCATCAAGTCTTAACTGGGATGACGCGCTACCAGAGGATATCAAGATCAAGTGGCTAAACTTAAGAGGAGAAATAAAGGACATAAACACCATAGAAGTAAAACGATGGCTAGGAATAAAGAAAACCAATAACTTGCAATTACACGGATTCTGTGATGCGTCGAACAAGGCGTATGCCGCTGTTATATATTGCAAAGTCAGCAACCAAAATAATTCTAACGAGGTAACTCTGGTCGCAGCAAAAGCAAGAGTAGTACCCGTTAGTAAAGATATATCAATACCAAGGTTGGAGTTAATGGGTGCCCAACTATTATCACAGCTGATGCAAAAGGTTCAAACTTGCTTGAATTCTTATAACCAGGAAATATATTGCTGGAGTGATTCAACAGCAGTGTTAGGATGGATTCAAGGAGATCCAGCGAGATGGAAACCATTCGTCTCAAACCGCGTGAAAGCGATCACCAAGATAATACCAAAAGAAAAATGGAGTTATGTCAAAACCATTGAAAATCCAGCTGATTGTGCCAGCCGTGGATTAAAAACCAAACAATTAAGAAACCATGATCTATGGTGGCAGGGGCCATCATGGATTCAATCATTCCAAAACCATGACATACTCCAATCCACCTATGAAACCAGTTTAGAGATAAGACAGTCTAATGCAGTAGTTGTGGAAAAACACCAGAAATCAACCATGACCATACCAAACATTATTCACGATCTATTAAACAAATGGAATTCATTCGCAAAAATCGTGCGCATTTTTGCATGGATACTACGACTACCTACTGCAAAGGCAGGCCGTCAACCCTATCTCACATTACATGAACTCCGTCGCGCAAAACTGCTGATTATTAAAAGTGTGCAACATACGGAGTTTGCAAGTGACGTCAGTTGCTTACTTAAGAATGGAAACGTGCATTCTAAAAGCAAACTTTTACCATTATACCCTATCCTAGACCAAGATGGTATCCTACGTGTAGGGGGCAGATTAAGAAATGCACAAATAAGTTCAGAGATGAAACACCCAATTATATTACCACATAACCATCAAATGACCACGCTAATAATTAAATACGCTCATGAGCTAACCTACCACGGTGGAGCGCGCCTTACATTATCAAACATTCGACAAAATTATTGGATAATCAGCGGATACTCAGCTACAAAGAAAGTCATACGACAGTGTGTTACGTGCAAGAAGCAAGAGCCCATCCAACAATATCAGATCATGGGTGATCTACCATCATCCCGAGTGAACCCCGAACGCGCCTTCTATCATTGTGGTGTCGACTACACAGGCTTTGTGGAAGTGAAAGCAAACAAAGGACGCGGGATAAAAACTACCAAAGGATACATAGCGCTTTTCGTATGTATGGTGACGAAAGCTGTGCATCTAGAACTCGTCTCAGATTTAACCAGCTCAGCTTTCTTAGCCGCAATAAACAGAATGGCAGCACGGCGCGGAGCTCCACGTCACATCTATAGTGACAACGGAACCAATTTTGTTGGAGCCAACAGAATGCTGCAAGAACAATACGACCATCTTCAAAATGTTTTCAATGAGTCATTCTTTACAGAGATAACCGAATTACAAATTGAATGGCATTTTAACGCACCTTCTTGGCCTCATGCAGGAGGACTTTGGGAAAGAGCAGTGCGAAGTCTCAAACACCACCTCAAACGAGTGATTGGACTACAAAAATTAACGTTTGAAGAATACACCACACTTTTATCAAAACTAGAAGCTTGCCTCAATTCACGACCACTTTGTGCGCTATCAGAAGATCCGGAGGATTTAAATTTCCTCACACCAGCCCATTTCCTATCAGCAAGACCAGGCTTAACCGTAATTGACACAGCAGAAGACGCCAGAACCAGGTGGCATCTAGTGTCGAAATTATTTGAAGATTTATGGAAGAGATGGAAAACAGAGTACTTAACTCAACTATCAACCAGAAACAAATGGATGAAATACCAGAAGAACGTCAATGTGGGTGATCTTGTAATGATACATGACGACAACTTACCAGCAGGGAAATGGCCCATGGGTCGTGTGATGGAAGTCCATCCAGGAAAAGATGAACTTGTCAGAGTAGTGACATTAAAAACAAAAAATGGCTACATGAAACGCCCTATAGTTAAACTATCGGTTTTACCTATAGACCAAACGGAACCAACCATACCAGAAAAACAAAAAGGCAAACCACTACAACCTCAAAGTACTAGAGCCGAAAGGGAACGTAATCGCCCGCAACCAAACCCCAGAACGTACAGTACCTACCCCAAGATAGTAAACATTGCACTGGCATTGTTACTGTTCTTAAGTATAATATTACCAACAACAGCGTCATACAATATTACACAATTTGATACCAATAAAACTTTGTACTTTGATACTGTGGGCAAAGTACAATTGATCCGGGATAAGTGGAAATTAGTCACATATTTTAACATGGCTCCATATTGGCAAGGAGACAAAGCCATCAATGACTTTACAAGATATCTCGACCAAACATGTGAAACGATTATGGAATCAAGTCACTGTCATATGATACTCCTACAAATACGTCACGATTACAATGAACTGCAATACTACAACCAGCTGTTGCTTAGCCAGCACTATGGCGAGCGCATACGAACACGACGCGGCCTTATCAACGCTGTCGGCTCAATTGCAAACTCATTATTCGGAGTATTAGACGAAAGTTTCGCAGAAAAATACAGGCAGGACATTGAACTTGTGCACCGTAATCAAAAACACCAAGGTCAGTTGTGGAAGAACTTGACATCTATCGTCGAAGCAGAGCACAATATACTACAAAGAACTGAAGACATAATAGCAAAGCAACACAAAACCATAAATAAACATTTAAATGCTTTGGACAAGGTTAACAGTAAGCTGCAACAAGAAATCGATGTGATGACAACACAACAGGATTTCACACTAGTCTCTATAGCTACCATTAACATGATGCAAAACTTGAAACAGATACAGGATACTTTGATCGATACAATATCGGAAATCTACCATGGTCAAATCAGTCTGCATCTACTGACACCAGCACAGCTCAAACGTGAGCTACGAATTATCTATGGCCAAATGCCTCAAGATTTAGGCCTACCAATCGAAAACATAGAGACAGATCTTCAACACATCTATAAACTACTGAGAACAAAGGCTCGGGTCACCGAAAAATATATTATCTTCGAAATTACATTCCCGCTCATAGCAAGAGAAAGTTTTCAGTTATATAAAATAATACCAGTTCCACAACAAACAAATTACAGCATGACCAGCATAATACCAATATCGGAATACGTCGCAGTGAACCTAAAAAAGGATGCTTACTTTATACCAACCATACACGAACTTGACACATGTTTGTATCACGGAGAATCCTTCATGTGTGAGCTCTTCAAACCCATCCTAAATTTGGACAATGATGAAAACTTTTGCGAAACAAGTCCAATAAACCAAAGGTGCAAAACAGAAAGAACAGCGTGCAAAAACAGATGGGTAGAATTACATTCCACGTCACAATACCTTTATTTTTGCTGTGACACATATTCCATCAAAATCATATGCGACGATCAAGTCACTGTTCGTCAGCTGACTCGAGCAGGGGTCATTAGCATGACTCAGAAATGCTTCATTAAAAGTAAAGATTTTACGTTGTATGCTTTACAACAACAATCGAACCACCTAAGTTTTTCACCAAATATGTTCGTACCAGAGCTAGACCAGATAAACCATATTGTGAACGTCCAAATACCAACGGAAACAGCATTACCAGAGGACATGAGTCTGAACAGATCTCTATCCATTCTTGGAGAACAGATCAAAACTCTGAAATCCACCAAAGCAGAAGTCGATGACATATCAGTCCATGACATTCACCAGTACACCGTCGTCTACATACTGCTGGGAGTTGTCCTATGCGCGGCAGCAGTCTGGATCTGGAGAAGAGTCAAATGCTGTTCGCTTCCCATGGGCAGCCGGGTGGAGCCTCACCACAGACAGGAGTTTGTGGCGACTACGTCAGAGTCAACCAGAGTGCATAGTGAAGTGCAACCGCGGAAACAGATTACTGCTGACCGCCAGCAAAGTGAGAGTGAACCGATAAGTTTAAGTGCATATTTCGCCAGACGGTGGCCCAGTGCTATGCGTAGTGCGGGTAAAAAGGAAAGGGCTACGTTGCCTAAAGTGCGAAAAGAACGTGTGCATACAGTTGAAGACTCATTAGTGTAAAGATTTTATATGTTTTTTAAGGACTACCGTAATTTATACTTTACTTTTATTAACCATTTTATAACACTTTTACTTTGTTTACCATTTTATAATTACTTACTTTTATTTACCATTTTACAACACTTTTACTTTTGTTTACCATTTAATAATTAATTTTACTTTTGTTTACAATTTTATAATTACTTTAATTGTATTATTATTTGACTAAGGTGATTTGATGATTACTTAATTCATTTCTTTTATCTCATCTAGTGCTGGGGAATATGTTCGGTACAATATTTGCAACCGAACAGCTCAGCACTTTTGCCTGCGTGCATTTCCATAAATGCATGTATCGCATCTATTACCATTCAGTACGTATTCGGATACCAACCGCGTAACTCAAACCAAACCAAATCAAACCATCTTAGTGCCAATTTAGCTTAGATTTACCATTTAATATATATAACCAGTATATTCAATATAACTTTTAAACCATAACTTCGTATCATTAAACCAGTCTAATATAATACCAAATCAACCAAATATCAACCAACTCAGAAGGTAGTGCTAAACCAAACAGGTGCTACTTTCTACAGCTGTATCCGCGGCCACTGCCTCTATCATGGCGGCAGCGGAGGCCCTCCAACCCGGGCCTCCGTCGGACGGTATGTCGGAGATGCGGGCGGAGATCGCCCGCTTGACAGCCGCCATGGAGCTCCTCCAAAAGGAGAATGCGGAGCTTCGAGCGGACTTGGCCGGGCTCCGAGGAGCCGGGCCCCAAGAGGTGCCGCAGCGGGGGGAGCGGCATGGGCAGGGACGGCCCGTGACTGCTGAGGACCGGATCCTCAATCTGGTGCGGCAGGAAATGGCTGCTCTACGGAGCAAGTTTTCCACGTTGGAGGCCATTGTCCTGCGCCCCCCGTTGGCGGCAAGCCAGCCGGCCCCGGGCCAGCTAAGGGCGTTGTCGTACGCCGCCACTGCAGCTGCCACAGCCGGTCCAGCCTCGTCGGGGCCGACCAAAGGTGGGGCGGCTGCACAGGCGGCGAAGGCCCCAGCCAGGGCGGCGGGGGTCCCGGCCAAGGCGTCGGGGGCACCGGCCAAAGCGGCGAGTGCCCCAGTCAAGGCGGCAGAGGCCCCGGCCAGGGTAACCAGGGCCTCGGCTAAGGCGGCGAATCGGCCGCCCCCACCACCTTCTGAATCTCCTCCGGCCGACGCCGGATGGCAAGTAGCCGGGGAGAAGAATAAGGCTGGTAAGGCGGCAAGGGCGGCCAAAAGGAAGGCGAGGCGGCAGCGGCGCAAGGAGCGAAGCGTCGCGGCTAGGCTCCGCGCCCCGAAGTCCGCAGCTGTAGTGATTACACTACAGCCGGAAGCGGCAAAGAAGGGCGTGTCCTACCAGCACGTGCTCGCCAAGGTGGATGCGGCGGTGGATCTGAAGGAGACCGCCAATGGCGTCCGACTTAAGATCACCGCGACCGGGGCCAGGATGCTGGAGATCCCCGGTGCGAACAGCGGTCCGGCAGCGGACGCTCTGGCCAATAGGCTCAGGGCGACCCTGAATCCGGACGAGGCCCGAGTGTCCAGGCCCACCAAACGCGCTGATTTGCGCATCCGGGGCCTGGACGACTGCGTGACGGTGGAAAAGGTGGTGGCCGCGGTCGCCAGGACTGGGGGGTGCTCTGCCGAGGAGGTGAGGGCGGGCACCATCCACCCTGACTCCACGGGGATGCGAGCCGTTACGGTGAGCTGCCCCGTGTCCGCGGCCAAGCTGATAGCCGGGGAGGGCCGAAGGCTTCTGGTGGGTTGGGTCTCCGCGCAGGTCAAACTGCTGGAGCCCAGACCTCTGAGGTGCTTCCGCTGCCGGGTGGGCGACCACGTGGGAGCGAAGTGCACCTCGGAGGTAGACTGCAGCGACCACTGCTTCCGCTGTGGTCAGCCTGGTCATAAGGCCGGCTCGTGCAACGCCGCGCCGCACTGCATTATATGTGCGGCGGCTGGCAAGCCGGCCGATCACCGGGCTGGGAGCAAGGCCTGCGCTCCACCCGCCAAAGCTAGAGGCAGGGGCAAGCCCTCCGCCACCGCCGTCACCGCCGCAGCCGCCGCCACTACTGCCGCCGCCGCTGCCGCCTCCACTGTCGTCGTCGCCGCCATTGCCGCCGCGGCGGTGCCCTCAGAGGGGGCTAGGGAGGGGGTTGAAATGGAGTGTCAATAACGGCCCCATTACGCCTCCTCCAGGCGAACATCAACCACTGCGCTGCCGCTCAGGATCTGTTGCTCCAGAGCATGGCGCAGTGGTCGATTAACATCGCCGTGGTCGCTGAGCCGTACTTTGTCCCGCCCAGGGATGACTGGGTGGAGGACCTGAGCGGCTCAGTGACCCTCATTTCGTCGGCCGCCGCTGGTACCCCGTCCCTCGAGTCTGTCAAGAGAGGACGGGGTTGCGTGGCAGCACGGTTCGGGGAGATTGTCGAGGTAGGGGTATACTTCTCCCCGAACCGAACTCTTGCCGAGTTCCACAACTCCCTCGTGGAGTTGAGAGTCGTCGTCGTCGGGTTCGGTTCCCTCCCCGTGTTCGTCCTCGGGGACTTCAATGCCAAAAATCTGGCTTGGGGTTCCCGCTTTACGGACACACGGGGCAGGATGGTGGAGGACTGGGCTCTGGAGACAGGCCTGGTCGTCCTAAACCGGGGTTCTGTCCCCACGTGTGTGCGGATGCGGGGCGAATCAGTGGTGGACATTTCGTTCGCCAGCCCCGCTCTGTCGCCGCGTGTAATCGACTGGCGCGTCATAGAGGAGGTGGAGACCTATTCCGATCACCGGTACATCCGGTTTGACGTCTCCGCCCAGACCTCGAGCGCGCCGGTCCGACAGGCCCCGAGTGGTCCGCGGTGGGCGCTGAAGCAGATGGACCGGGAGCTTCTCCTGGAAGCCTCGATCGTGCAGGCCTGGGTGTCATCACCGGACAGGCCTGCCGACATCAACGACGAGGCGGAGTGGTTCCGGGAGGCCATGTCCAATATATGCGACGTGGCAATGCCCCGGGTCCATCCTGGACGTGCTTCGCGCCAGCTGTACTGGTGGTCGCAAGAGCTGGAAGCTCTGCGCAGGGCGTGCGTAGCTGCGCGACGCCGGTACGCCAGGCACCGCAGGCTCCGTATCCGCCCTCCGGACACGGAAGCCATTGAGGCGGAGCTGTACGAGGGGTACAGAGCGGCGAAGACCGCCCTCCAAGCGGAGATCCTGCGGGCCAGGACACTGGCCCGCGAGGAGTTGCTGGAGTCTCTGAACAGAGACCCGTGGGGACGCCCATATAAGATGGTGCGGGAGAAGCTCCGCCCATGGGCTCCCCCGCTGACGCAGAGTCTCCGGCCCCAGCTTGTGGAGGACGTGGTGAGCGCTCTGTTCCCTTCAAGAGGGGAACATACGCCCCCGCCCATGGCTCCGCCTATTGCGGTGCCCGATGCGGACCACACCGCCGACGACGACGACGATGCTCCGGAGGTGACCGAGGTAGAGATGAGAGTGGCGGTACGCAAGATGAGTGCGAAGAATACCGCCCCAGGACCCGACGGCATTCCCGGAAAAGCCTGGGTCCTGGCCATGGGGACTCTCGGGCCTCGACTAAGGGGGCTCCTATGCGCATGCATGGAGAGGGGCCAGTTCCCACTTTGTTGGAAGACTGGGAAACTGGTCCTCATTAGGAAGCCGGGGCGCCCGGCGGACTCTCCGTCCGCCTATCGGCCCATTGTGCTGCTCGACGAGGTGGGCAAGCTCTTTGAAAGAGTCATTGCAGACCGCCTCGTCGGGCAGCTGGTGCGAGTGGGGCCGGATCTGGCGGAGAGCCAATTCGGTTTCCGCAGGGGGCGCTCTACGGTGGACGCCATCATGCGCGTGCGAGCCCTCACGACGGGGGATGCTGTGGCCCGGGGTGGGGTCGTCTTGGCGGTGTCTCTAGACATCGCCAATGCCTTTAACACCCTGCCCTGGAGTTGCATCAGGGAGGCACTTCGGTATCACCGGATGCCGACCTACCTCTGTCGTGTGGTCGAGGCCTATTTGACGGACAGGGCTGTCATCTACCCCGGTCACCAAGGAGAGTGGAACCGGCGAGAGATGTCGTGCGGTGTCCCACAGGGTTCGGTCCTGGGGCCGCATCTGTGGGACATCGGATACGACTGGGTGCTGCGCGCCGATCTCCCTACTGGCGTCAGCGTCGTCTGTTACGCTGACGACACGCTGGTCCTGGCGCAGGGGAGGTCGTACCAGGCGGCGGCCGACTTGGCGACACGCGGGGTTGCGACAATCGTCGAAAGAATCCGGCAGCTGGGACTCGAGGTGGCCCTGCACAAGTCCGAGGCCATGGGTTTCTATGGTCCTCGTAGTGCGCCACCGCCGGGTTCCCAGGTAATGGCGGGAGGGGTTCACATCGGCGTCGAGTCGACGATGAAGTATCTGGGACTCGTCCTCGACAGCCGGTGGAACTTCGTGGAGCATTTCCGACGTTTGGCTCCCAGACTGGACCGGGCCGGGGCTGCCTTGAGGCGGCTCCTGCCCAATCTGGGAGGTCCAAACGCCTCCTGCCGGAGGCTCTACGCGGGGGTCGTGCGGTCCATGGCCCTTTACGGGGCGCCGGTGTGGGCGCCTTCATTGAGGCGGCAGCCAGCCCGCCGGCTTAACGCGTCCCAAAGGGTCATGGCCATCCGGCTGGCCCGAGGATACCGCACGGTCTCCTGCGAGGCGGCGAGCCTCCTTGCCGGAGTACCGCCATGGGATCTGGAGGCAAAGGTCCTCGCGCACATTTGGGAGTGGCGCGAGGAGGCGAAACGCCGGGGCTTAACTCCGATGCCGCAAGAAGTCGCGGCACAGCGGACAGAGCTCCGGCGGGATCTCATGGCGGAATGGAGAGTGCGATTGTCGCAACCCAGCGCTGGGCACGCCGCAATTGCGGCGATAAGACCCCTCTTTGAGGAGTGGCTAGAGAGGCGCCACGGCGTCCTCACCTTCCGCCTGACACAGGTGCTCACCGGACACGGCTGTTTCGGGAGGTACCTGTTCAGGATAAAGCGGGAGGAAACGCCCGGGTGTCATCACTGTGTGGATCGCCCGGAGGACACGGTGGAGCATACGGTGGAGGTCTGCCCGGCTTGGGCAGAGCATCGCCGTGTCCTCGTGGAAGCGATCGGCGGCGGTGATCTCTCGCGTCCGGCCCTGATTCGGGCCATGCTACGGAGCGAGAGGAAATGGCAGGCCGTCACCTCGTTCTGCGAAGCAGTAATGCTCGCGAAGGAGGAGACGGAGCGCGTGAGGGAGAGGCAAATTTCGCGCCCTCGCGCCCCTAACCGCCGCAGCAGGAGACGCCCTGGGCGTCGGGAGTCACGAGAGGATTTCCGGCCACCGTAGGCGCGGGCTTGCGGACGGTGAGCAATGGGTAGCTCGCCGTCCGATAAGGACCAAGCCCGGGTCGACGGCGCGTTGTGTTCCACGCGCGCCTCAAAGAGATGTCAGCAGAATTGACGGGGTCCGCTAGGGCCAATGCCTGCCGGGGGTTCGAAGAGAACCGATAGGGACATCGTGGCCCCCTGGCAACACGGCAACTGAAGGAACACGGGTGGGTTTTAGTCAGTAAGAGTCTGACACGCCCTCCCGCTCCGCCCAGAGCGGGAGAAGTTATTTGATGATTTCCCACCCAAAAAAAAAAAAAAAAAAAAAAAAAAAAGGTATGAATAATTATTATTTTATTTCATTCTTTATACAGACCTTTACCTACTTTTATACTAGTTTTATATGATTTTGACTAAGTATTTATTTCATCATTTACTTGCCTGTATCCCAGTTTACCTGAAGTCGGCGCAGTATGTTTTTTTTTTCCAAGTAATTCGGTCACTGGCCAACAACTCATTTATTTTGACCATTTATTTATTATCATTATTTATTTCACACGTTTTTGTTTCTATATATAAGTACACCTTTGTACTTAATTAATCATTGTTTCACCTTGTATGTATACACCGTGAAATCGAACCCTTCTTGCTTAGGAAATAAAACGATTAGAATATCATGGCTCATGTACATGTGCAACGAATAGTACCTATATGTTTCTTGTTTTACAGGAAGAACCTACAGAGGTTATTTGTCGACCCTGTTGGCAACGGGCTGAGCGTCGGTATCTCCGACATCAACGTGAAATGGATCAAGACGTTGCAGACGAAGAAGTCAACGCTGAACCTCATGCTTCAACAACCGTTTTACCCGGTTTCAGCCGTACCGGTAATTCGGCGAATACGTGTGTATTTCAACACTGTCAAAATGCAACGAGGCACAGAATACCCGAAGATATCATACTACGAATGTTATGCCGCTACAGCCACTTTATAACCGAAAATAGCCGTGTATGCAGTGAACACCTTGAGCAAGTTGAATGGCATTTACTTGCTTTGCAAGAAAATTTAATCGGAGGATTCAGTGCAACTCAAATTGTTTGTGCTCTAAGATTATTAATGAACCATATCAGCACAGAAGTTTTAGATTTTGAACATTATGAACTAATAAATGATAAAGAATTTCATGATTGGACTGGCCTGACTATTGAACAGTTTACTGATTTATTAGCCAACACACCTAGCCTAAATCAAAGAAGAAACAAAAGAACTATTCTAGCAGCTTTGTTAGCAAAAGTCCGAATCAGCGAATCAAATGCGCGGCTAGCATCGATTTTTAAAACCAGCGAAGCCACTTAGTCGCGAATGCTCCATACTGGCAGAGAAGCACTACTGCAGGACTTTGTTCCTATTCACTTAGGCTTTGACCATATGACCCGGGAAGATATAGCACGGAGGAACCTTATGATTCCTGAAATATTTTTTGGAAATTCGGAGAGTCCTACCGACGAAAGAAAAGCCATAACAATTGTAGATGGCACTTACATATATATTCAAAAGAGTTCAAACTACTTTTTTCAAAGGAAATCCTATAGCAGCCACAAGTTTAGAAACTTATTAAAGCCGTTTCTGTCTTTCTGTTGTGACGGGCACATCATAAAAGTTTCTGGTCCATACGCTGCTACTTCTTCAGATGCGCAAATAATGCTTAATATTGTACAAAATGAAAATGATCATGGCGACGGATTATTTCAATGGTTTTACCGAAATGGGGACGTATTTATTTTGGACCGTGGCTTCAGAGATGCAATTTCCACCCTTGAAGGACATGGATACACCGCTAAGATGCCCGAGACGAAGCTCCCTGGGGAAACGCAACTTACGACAGAACAAGCTAATAAGTCGCGACTTGTTACTATTTGTCGATGGGTCGTGGAAGTCGTAAATGGCCGATTTAAAAGAGACACGTCAACATTAATATATAATAACACTGCACAATATGATGGATTATTTTAGAATTGCTGCCGCTTTAATAAATGCCTATCACGTTTTGATAGTGGATAACGTTCATGCTACTGATATCCTTCAAATAATAGGTCAAAGAATAAACATGCCCAATACACTGGGAGATCTTGTGAATAGACACAATTTAAACCGAAGGCGAGCACAGTTCCAACCCGTGGCAGCAGATATGGCAGATTTTAATGATTTTTCAACATTAACAGAAGAAGATTTAATATTATTCAGCCTTGGTGTATATCAGCTCAAACAAGCAAAAAGTTATTACGGAGAGCACCTTCAATCCGACGGAGCTTTTATCATTGAGCTCGGTGGTGGGATTCCTCTGGAAATAGTCAGGGAACTTGAAGGGGAAGACTTGTGGATTATAAGAGGATGAATACAATCCCGCCACATTCAAGCCAAAAAACACTATGTGTACATTGCATTAGATCGGGCAGCAAATGGTCGTCGAGCATTAGCTCATTATTATTGTACATGCAATATCGCCAAGAGGATCATTAGATGCTGCTCTCATACCATGACCATAGTTTGGTACATGGGTTTTGCTAGACATGACCCATACCTCACCCCACCTGCAATAGGATTAGATGATATATATGTTAGATTAGGACAAATATAAATGAATTAATACAATTGCACGTTGTTTCATTTTGCTCTTATTTACCTATATTGAAGGTACTGAATTTAAATGAGGCGCTGTTGGTATTGTTGCTTGTTTTTTTATATTTAATATATTTGACTAAATGTATTAAAATAACACATCTTAATAACACTTTATTTCACATTGTATTTTTTAAAAGCATGTATAACAACATAACCATAGGGCGCACAGGTTTGGTGTCACAGTAAAAAATAATAGGAATTGTGTGATCTATCCGAATATTACGCTTTTTTTACTGGCCGGACTTTCAGATTTGGCTCAAAAATGTATGGAACGTGAATGATGTCCTTTTTGGATGTGTTCCGTAATACCAAAAATTATGAATGAAAACTTAATATTTGTCAATTTTTTTTTCGATAATTTGTAAGTTGATAATATAAGCTACGCTTCTGCAGAAACAATATTATAAATATTGTTGTTTATAACCCCAACCGATGTGAGTACTGTTTTCAAAACAATTAATTCTTTAAAATCCACCAACTCTACAGGTTATGATGACATAAATACCAACATCCTCAAATTATGCTCAGCATTTTTGTCATCACATATTAGCCATATGATTAACCTATCATTTAGTCAAGGCCTATTCCCCTCGCGCTTAAAGCTCTCTATTGTTAAACCAATCCACAAGAAGGGTGACACTAATGATATGAACAACTATCGTCCCATAACGCTCATACCGATAATTTCAAAAGTTTTTGAAAAAGTAATGCATGAAAAACTTTACAGCTTCATAACAAAGTACGACATTTTAAATGAAGAACAATTTGGTTTTAGGAAAAAAAAATCTACCACACTGGCATGTTTTGCTCTAGTAAAATTGATAACCAAAAGTCTTAATGATAAAATACCAATTACCTCTATTTTCCTAGATATGTCCAAGGCTTTTGATTTCGTCAACCATAAATTGCTTCTTCTCAAATTGAATCGATATGGGATTAGAGGAAACGCGTTGAAATGGCTCGAAAGCTACCTCACCCATCGACAACAATGTGTTGAGATCTCGAAACAAACAGGGCACCAAAAAATCGTCTGCAGATCTCCCTATCGGGAAAATAATTGTGGTGTTCCCCAAGGAACCATACTGGGGCCACTTTTGTTTCTGCTGTATGCTAATGACTTAGCTAAAGTAACCTCCCACAACTGCATACTATATGCTGACGATACGACCCTCAGCATTCTTAATGATAATTATAACTTATGGGAGTACCAGACCGAAATAAACGAGACACTAAGTAAAATTATCACATGGCTGAAACAAAATAATCTCCATATTAATCTTAACAAAACCAAAATGATCCAGTTCCAAACCTACAACAGTAAGCGTCCGCAATTAAAAATACAGCATGATAATGACACAATTGAAGAGGTTGAGAGTACAAAGTTCCTAGGAATAACAATAGACAAACACTGTAACTGGAAAGCTCATATTGACGAACTTTGCACAAAGGTAGATAGGTTTGTATTCGTTTTGTACAGATTAACACGTGTGGCTAGTGTTGATGCGGCACTATGTGCATACCATGGCTATGTCGCATCAATTTTGCGTTATGGCATTATAATGTGGGGTAATTCTGTGGAACTTAGCAGAGTGTTTCGAGCCCAAAAGAAATGTATTCGCTCAATATGTGGTGCGCACCCAATGGACAGCTGTGTCCCATTATTCAAAAAAATGAAAATATTACCCCTCCCGGCATTATATATTTTTGAAATTTGTATTTTTGTGTACCAAAATAAGCATGAATTTGTTCTGCATAATGATGTTGTATCCAGACCTAGCCGCAAAGTTCACATGCTTCGTGTACCTAGACGGAATAATAAACTATTTTCAAATAATGTATTTTGTATGGCGACCAAAATTTTTAATAAACTACCGGACTGTTTTAAAACTTTAAGCTTTAGTACATTTAAATGTAAATTATTCAATTACCTCTTATGTAAATGCTTCTACTCGATTAATGATTTTATGAATGAAAAACTGACATAAATATTAGGAAATAATTATTATCATTCTAATTATTCTCTTCTTACTATCTTTGACTTAATGAATTCTTTTTGACATATCCATAGCTGATTTATTTGACTAATTTGCAATTTGAATGTTATCCTAATTTATTTAATTCAATAAAATTAATTTGTAATCCAATAAACTAACCAAAACCCTGACAATGTATTTGTACGCCGGAAACGGCAGAATATTATGAACTATAAAAACCATGTAACATCTCTGTAACAATATTCTCACAAATAAATGGACTATTACTATTATTACTATTACTATTACTATAAATTTATAATACAGAAAAAACAATATGAAGACATGTCATTTACGCTGTAAAAATGTGCGAAATTAAATTTGTTTAAACTTCATTTTAGAAACGTTTTTACGCTATATAAAGATGTAGGAGCCTAGATAAACACTGTCTAAATCCAAATAACATCATAATATGGTGGAAATATGCCCAAATTGCAAATGATTTAGGTATTACATTTGTATGGACAATTCATGCGTCGCTGCGTTCTTAAGGTTCGTTTTTGTTTCTGTTTACAATTTTAGATGGCTTAAAAAAATATGTAATTTAATATAAGTACAGCTATATTATAATTACGTTATCGCATGATCTCTGTAGTGTTATTTGTGATATAATTATGTACCTATTTTTTGCATGCTGTACGTAAGCAGAAAATATTTTATTATGTGGAACTATTTATACACTTCCGGGCTTTTAAATCGAACCACCGTGCATTTCCATGTAAAGTATCATGCGCCTAAAACATCAATATAATGATGAGTCAAAGACAAAAATTTTATGCAGTTTTAAGCAGACATACTGGCAATTATTTCGGTGTCATTATTGATACAAGAAGTCATAGAAATTTTTGGCTCGATTAAGGAGTCCGAGGGGGAGTGTATTTGGGGGGTGTGTACCATATTTGTGTGCAAACTAAAGATATTATATAATAATATATCTAAAATTTTAATTCTAATAAAAATTCAACGTAAAATAGTCCATCTATCTGTAAGTCCATTAATCAATGTGGTGACAACATTTAGATCATTTACTGTCAATAATTATATCGAGCTGTCTCAAATTCAACGTCTACATCAGCCTTCTTTGCTTCGAATATTTTGTACAGCTATATTTCTATGGTGTGTGATTTCTTAAATGATGTTTAGCTAAATTCTTGGGTATTGAAGGGAAGTCATTTGTCTATTAGTTTGTAGAAACTTACCCACTAGTTTGTCCGAACTCAACTCATTGCCACCGTAGTCTTTAGGGAGACATTGTTTGGGCACGTACTTGTACAAATCCTCCAAACTGTCGTGAACGACAACTCTGTCCATGATGATTGAAGTGATGAACTGCTTAAAGAAATCAAGTACCCGCTGAATGATATTCGTATTACCTTTCAGGTTAATAACGTGGATGCCGTATATCCTCCAGTTAAGGGATTTCTGGAACATAAAAATGTTTTATTGGGCGCATGTTAGTTCAAGCTTAAACTTTCGAACTCTAACTTATTATTTTACGTGATAGATTATGTTAACTAATAAGAATAGTGTCAACTAGTAGCGTGTTAGTTGGTAGTGTGTGTGTGTGTGTATTAGTGTCAATGATTGCTGACAGTGTGGACTGTCTGTATTAGTGATGTGCCGGATCGTAAAAAAATTTGATCCGCGGATACGGATACGGATCTCAACTTTCTTCAGGTTCAGCAGGAATTATTTATGATCCTCATCGTAACTGACTTTTGGGGGACAAAGCTGCCAAGTTACTCTTTTTGAAATACAATTTACCATTACTCAATATTAATTGTGACATATTTTTTTAAGTTCTTGAAAACAACATAGTTTTAATTGATGGTTAACTCACATAATTATTTTAATTAGCATAGCACAAAAATTAGAGGTTTGATCTCACTACAAAGACAGTTTAATTACTACCTCATAATTTACTGGTATTTACTCAACTTGAATTATAATAAATAAGATTTTTTTACTAATTTGGATTGAAGTTAAGTATTTCATTGCTACATATCTTTAAAATTTCATATACGTAATTAATTGTATTAATATAAAAGATCCGTTCAAGATCCGCCAAAAAGTAACGGTTACGGATACGGATACAGATTTTTTTCTCCCTCGGATATCCGCGGATACGGATACGGATATCCGGCAAGTAACTAGTCAGTATACACCGTGAATTTTAATCGTCTTACAAAAGCAGCCCACTTCATATATCCAATGACTACAAAACATTAATTAAAAAAAAAAATGATATATCGTAACAATTTTTTAATTGCTCCCAGAGGTATTTTTATGTCGGGTAAGTACATTAAGTGGCCCTTTGTTCGACAACTAAACTGTCACGGTGTATATAATTTTTTTAAATGAATGTTTAGTAGTCATTGGTGCCGATTCCCTTGTTCACAAACTAAAGTAAATTTATGTTTAGTGCATCTTTTTCTTTCTATTTCATTAAGAAAAGGACAGAAGATAAATTTTTGTTTAGTCCTGTCAAATTAATCAGCGCTTGACGTAACTTGACGTAATTTTAGTCGGCAAGTTTTTAATCACGTCTAAACTTGTATGGTGAGTGACAGGCGATGATTAATTTGACAGGACTAAACTAAAATTTATCTTCTGTCCTTTTCTTAATGAAATAGAAAGAAAAAGATTCACTGAACTTAAATTTAGTTTAGTTTGTGAACAAGGGAATCGGCACCATTGGATACATGAAGTGGGCTGCTTTTGTAAGACGACTAAAATGTCACGCTGTATAATTCATTGCTGTCAGTTACATGTGCCATCGTATCGTGTTGTTTGCTAACACTTAGTTATAAACACATTGTTACTAACCCTATACACAAGTCTTCGCTCAAATTAAAGATTTTAAATTTGCACTAATTCCGACTAAAATAAAGTTCTTAACACATTTACAGGTTCAGATCTAAACTAAGTTTTTGTTACTAAAAGCTTCACAGTAGTAGAAATAAAGTTCAAATTACAATAACTGGCACGGAGGTTTGGGCTAGGACTAAAAGAACTCGTCTTTTAATGATCCGGAATAAGACAATAACACTTTGATCCCCACGCTTAGCCATCACGCTTGTAAATACTAGACAGACGAAGGGAAAAATTAAACGGATATAAAAATATGTTTTACCGTAAAAAGGTGCACAATTTTCTTGAAAACCAAAGGATTTTGAGTGAGGATCTGTGTCCACCCCACATGTTCCATGTCGATAATCCATATGTCGCCCGCCATGTAGTCGTAAATCATTCGCAAATCTATAAGCTGAAATATTATCAGATGAATTAGGTATCTACATGTAATATTCGAAATCGTAATCGTAAGTTTAAAATTTATACTAGCTTTTGCCCGCGGCTTCGCCCGCATGGATGTCTGAAAATATCCCACAGGAACGTGCTACCGGGATTTAAAGTATACTAATTCCTAACCCAGGTCATGGCCTATTCGTATGCCTTTCATCTAAATCCGCTCAGCCGTTACGGCACGTAAAGGTAACAAGCAGATAATAAATCTGTTTTAGAGTCCCGTAGCTCAAAACGAAAAATTTAAACCCTTAAAGGATGACTTCGTTTTCTGTCAAGACCCTTTTTCTTAGGAACGCGTGGAAGCATCAAGTTGAAATAGATATCAAAAACTTAGATCTACGGTCTCTTGGAGCTGTAACGAATATCAAACATCCAAGTCAAAGCAATAAAAAAAAACATACGGCCTTTTATATGCCGCATATTTTGACACATTTCCGCATACCTATTTTTCGCATAACTCGCAAATAAACCAGTCTATTTAGTACTTCCCGTTGGCTCAGCAACATGAAGTTTAGCGAGAAGCAAGGTCAAGTAAAGAGGAAAATCCGAAAATTGGGTCATTTATAGTTGTATATGAACTGCGAAGTTAAGTTTGTTCTTCAATCTGAGATCAAAAATTCATAAGCCGTGTCTTGAAGTAACAGTTAGTCTGTATTTTATTACTCTATTAAAAGTTATTTTTCAATTGAAAAGTTAAATTTGTTCTTCAATCCAGATTTGAAAATTCGGCCAGCCGAGCAAGTACATCTTTGAGTTTCATCATCAATTTCATATGCAATGCCTTACTTAAAAAAAACCAGTCAAGAGCGAGTCGGACTCGCGCACCGAGGGTTCCGTATCATTTTAAATTTTCATCACCGAGGCCTATATTCGTCAGAGAATTTTAACACTGCACACTGCGGTGTAGAATATTGCAGTTTTGGGTCAGCATCATCTCTTGACCGATAGTGGAACTAATGTAATTTTTGTTGATGATTTCTGAAAAAGTGTGCTATTTAGAGACATCGTTTTATTTTTCCTGTAATTTTTACATAAATTTTTATCACAGAATAATTTCAGATTTTTCTCTATGCAAACTTCGGAGATAAGGTGGGGGGAATGGTATTTTTTTTATATTTTTCGTCACAAGTCGAAAACTATGCAGCCTAAAAAAAAGAAAAATGTTTTAGAATGTGCAAATAGCGTTCTTTCATATGATACCCCACATGCCCTAGTAGCCCCACTTTGAATTTTTAAGACTCCCGTTCAGTCGCTGTTGCAAAAAATGTATATTTCTTTTTCTTATTTGCAAAATAGTTGGGCAAACGTCATCCTATTCCAAATTTCAAGTTGATATCATTAGAAGTTCTTGAAATATGCAGCTGTGACAGACAGACTGAGTTGCACCATAAGGGTTCCTTTTTACCGTTTTGGTACGGAACCCTAATACTAATTATTCATTTTACTATTATTATCACCATGTATTTGTAACACCTACTATAGTGCCGCCATTGAACACATAATACCTACATGTAAGGAAGGTTAGTTTATGACTTTAAATTGTAATAACTTTTGACCGAGTTGGCCGATTTTAATGAAATGAAATAAAAACTAAATGTTAATTCAAGATGACAAAAAGTCAATATTACATGTGAATTTTAAAATCATCCCCTATTTTACCCCTTTGGGGGATGATATTACAAAAACGCGTAATTCATTATTTCTTACCAAAAGCATAAATTTGAATTTTCATATCCCTAACTTAAGGAATGCTGGATTTTCCATACAAACTTTCATGCTCTATATCACCCCCTGTAGGATTATTTTTTAGACAAAAAGCACCCTATGTCCTTCTCCAGGATTCCATCTATCTCCTTGCCAAATTTTATCAAAATCCGTTCAGTGGTTTAGCCGTGAAAAGGTAACATACAGACAGACAGACAAAGTTACTTTCGTTTTATAATATTTAGTATGGATTAGGGATGTTATGGATATGAAATTTCGGATCTGGATACGGATACGGATATAGAAATAATTTTAAACCGGTTTTGGATACCGTTACGGAAAAGAAATTATTTTGGATTAACCGTTACTTTCGGTTACAGATTTTTTTTAATTGTTAAAATAAAACAGTAAATTAAAAATACATGCAAGTGACGCGCGTGGCTTGTGTGTCGGCTCGGCCGGGTAGAATAACCTATCATAACGTGTCCCATTTACACTCCGACCCTATCTAAAATTATCCGAAACATTTATAACGGATTCGGTTACGATTACGGATAGATTTTAATTTCGGATAGTTTCGGTTACGGACCTCCTTAACATCCCTAATATGAATGTGACATGACACATTCGACAGACTTGATAATGTCCGGTGTTCTACAAAGCCTAATGTTGATGTTAAGCTCTGGTCAAACTGAGGTGAATCTCGCACAGGATGCGGAACGAAAGCTCACGCCGATTATGTCAACTAACCCTGTATGCAGGTGTTCAAACAGGCGTATACATATACAAGGTGATTTTGATATCCCATAAAACTAAGGTATTAATGAGACCATGTGAAAAACTCGTTTTTTTTTTCTTTTTAATCATAACAATAACACTAGACTCTCGATGTGTATCTCAGTTTCATTGATAAGTACGAGTTCATCTTTTTTCGCGGAATCCCGCGTTGAATGCGTACTTAAAACTCCCGAGTTCCCAGTATAGCGCAAATTTTCTTACCAAACATACTCGTCTAAACAATTCTTCAATATCAAACTTGCTCATTTCTGTGCCAAATTTCGTAATGCAAACTCTTCGATTATCTTGTAGTTTTGGCATCATAAAAACAGAGCTGAAAAAAATAATTGTACATTGCAGAACAGAATTGAAATCAGGTTAGGAAGCGTTCAAGTATTACTGTAACGCAATTTGGGGGGAGGGGGGGTTTGAACTACGCGTTATGTAACGTTGTTTTAACCCTTCAGAACGGTCGCGTAGTTTTTTTTCTCACGCATTTTTAAAAAAATGTTTTTTTTCTCAAAATTTCAAATGGAATGACCATTTGAAAATTTTTTACCGTCACAAAATTTTTTGTTTGTTTTACAGGACAGTGAATATTTTTTTATGTTTTTTAAACTCCAAATGTACTTAAAGCAAAAAAAATATTTACCAACAGCTTGTACTTTATGCCACATAATTGTGACTTTCTGATAAAAATGGTCACTTAGTGGTGGTTACGTAACGTTTTACTTGGGGGGGGGGGGGTAATTACTAAACTTCCATGTATACTACGTTTGTAGTTTTATTCTTAGCAGACATTATACGATAATAATAAGGTTCAAATTAGTAGGAAGCGCTTACTTCGATACTTACTACAGGTCCCATACTTTATTAGAAGTGCATAGCATTTGTTTTCTGTTTTGTATAAATTCGGGCAACAAGAATCGGCACTTATAGAAGTTATCTATCTTCTCTTTTGCTCGCTCTATGGATCCTTTTGCTATTATTATCATCATCTCCACAATAGCACTGCCTGGTGAAGAAAAACAATCATTTACAGTCCGCCTGTCGTCGTCGAGAGAATGTGTTCCTGACATCTGTCAGTTGGACAATTTCTAGTTGTACGATCAAATTCGCAAAACATTATAGGTGGTTTTACACCGGCGAGGCGAGGCGTGGATGGGATAGGCGAGAAATGAAATTTGTACGGCAAAATTTCTAGATGCGCGAGGACGTGCGAGGCGAGAATTGAAATATTTGTTTGTACAATATCGAACTTTATTGCTGTATGAATAGATTATTTATTTACTTTGTAAAACGGATATATAGATCTCCATCGAGGACCCTCACGGTCAGTCTCCGTCAAGCGTTGACTCACTATGTCTCGCGATGTTTCACGCTGGCACGCGCCGGCTCGCTCCGACTTTCGCGAGACATCTCTGCATACTATATTCTCGGCTGGCCTGCGCGCCAGACACAGCTGGCCGGGCGGCGCGTGACAGCGCGAGCTGGTGCGAGACATTGCGAGCCAACGCGAGGCAGCGCTGGCCATCGCGAGACGGCGCGGTCTAGCGCTGGACATCTTTCGGTGTAAAAGGGTAAGCGTGATTTCAATACTCGCCTATCCCATCCCCGCCTCGCCTCGCCGGTATAAAACCAGGGTTGTAACGGATGTCATATAACGGATGAGGATGCGGATGAGGATATCGAGATAATCGGGTTTGAGGATGCGGATGCGGATACGGATATTGGAAAATTCCTTATTGAGGATGCGGATGAGGGTGCGGATGCGGATGTCGTACAAAAATAGCCCTTGTTTTTTGTAGTATTTATATTTGTCCTTTCAACTCTCATTAACGAGACACAATAGAATTTTAATTGTTATCCACCTTAATAAGGCGTCGTAACAGATGATGAGATAGGCTACAACCTATACAGTAATCATTTGGTAGGTAATTTTTTTAAAAAATTAAAGTTGTGAACTGAAATTTCAAATTGTAGAGTCAATTGCACAACTTTAATATTCAAAATTAAAAAAAAACATATATTTAAAAATTGTAATATAAATTTAAATCAGATCAAGATGCGTAAAGGTAAATTATATTTGATAAAAAGCAACTTGCAGGCCTTTTCGCCTTCTAAGTTCATCATAGATAAGGGCCTGCTCCATTAAATAATTGTTCTCGCTCGGGATACTTGCCAGTGGCGGTGATAAAAAAAAAAACGAATGATTTTATACCCAGTCAGCCGACGTTCACACGGACGTAATAAAATCGCGGCGGGATTTTATCGCGCACTGGATTTTCAACTCTCGGTGTTAAGCCGAGCGTTGAGAATCAAACGCGCTGGGACGCACTCTCGTCCCAGCGCGTTGAAAAAACACTGTTGGATTTACAACTCTCGGCGCCAAGCAGAGCGTTGAAAATCCAGTGCACGAAATAAAATCGCCTTGATTTTATCTCGTCCGTGAACGTCGGCTAACTTAAATTGTGACATGTGACACCACAGTCGTGCCACCACTGCCACGTGCGGCCGATCGTTTGTCATAGGACAAGGACATTGCGAATTCAGCCAACAGGAACGCGTAACTCGCTTATCGGCGCGCCCATTTAGCTCGGCGTGAGTTTTTAAAATCTACTATTTGTGCGAACAAGGTAGAGTCACATCCACATAGAAATTATGAGGATGATTTTAAAAGCTCCGCATCCTCATCCGCATATGAGGATGCGGAGCTTTTAAAATCAAAAGTTGAGGATGCGGATGTTTTGCGGATATCAAAATTTATGCGGATGCTCCGCAGTTGCGGATGCGGATACGGATATCCGTTACATCCCTGTATAAAACCACCTTTATTCATTAGTATGAAACTGACAGGTGTCAAGAACGCATTCTCTCGACGGCCAGAGTATAGAGGCACACTTTTGATATTGGATAACTTCAATTGCAATGATGAACAAAATTATCCAATCTAACATAAGGTCAAAGTGGCAAAGTCCGGCATAGTTTATTGCAAGTTTGATTTAATAAACACCCTATGGCTATTTTTTAAACTTATTTGTATGTTTTGAATATTAATGATGACTAAAGATTCCTTATTTATAAGTTACTTTTACAAACATCAATGTAACTGTTGTCAACATGAAAATAAGCGCGTTTTTTTAAAAGGTAGTAAGTAGACGGACTTTCCCAAGTAATTGGGGCAACTCCGTCATAGAGACGG
The DNA here is from genome assembly GCA_963680765.1 of Agrochola lychnidis. Taxonomy (NCBI): domain Eukaryota; kingdom Metazoa; phylum Arthropoda; class Insecta; order Lepidoptera; family Noctuidae; genus Agrochola; species Agrochola lychnidis. The sequence goes on along the minus strand of OY796869.1, from coordinate 12,613,102 downwards.
TGTATGGAGTTCCCCCGTAGACGAACTTCCCCACCTTGACCTTAACACAGACAAAACATAGCGCAAGATAAAGCTTTTTGAAAAGCCTAAGTATAATGTATAAAAGAATAATTTGCAGTACTTATGACAATGTCCTACGCATTGTCATTGTGTTGCATAATTAGCCTATAACGTTCCCACTGCTGGGACACCCTCCTCTCAGTAAGAGAGAGTGGACCGTGATGTAATCCACGACGCGGGCCCAGTGCGGGTTGGTAGATGTCACAATGTCTGCAAATTTTTGGTTCTAGAACATGCCGGTTTCCTCACGATATTTTTTCCTTTACCGTTTTGAGAGCAGTGGTGATGAAATAATTTACACAAAGTAAACCGCCTGTCTGGGTTCCTCACCTACGACCTACATACAACTCGTAAGTCGCGGCCGTTACCACTGGGCCACCACTGCTGTCATATTGTTAATAACTTAGATATACAGGGTGATACCTAGGTTAAACGAGGGACATTCCTACTTTAAGGGGGTGTACGCAGTAAAGAAAGTTGTTAATTTTTATGAGTTATTCATAAAAATTAACAACTTTCATTATGGGACCAACTATGAAGTCTATAAAAAACTAGCTTCCGCCAGCGACTTCAACCGCGTGATATCTTTATAAATTAGAGTCTATATTACTCAGTGTTATTAAAGCATTCAACTGGTGAAAGAATTTTTTAAATCGATCCCGTGGTTTTTGAGTTTATTTATTGCAAACAAACATACATACAAAAATCAAATCTTTTCTCTTTTTATGATATTAGTTTAGATTTAAGTAGATATCAGTTGTTCCCTACATTTTGCCAAGTGATACGAACATTAATGTATGGAGCAGTAAATTTTTTTTGCGACTTCATAGTTTGTCTCGTAGTAAAAGTTGTACATAACGATAAGTAAGTACCTAGGTAGGTACACACGGCTACACATCAAGCTGTACATCTCCAGTATAGGCTGACCCCGCACTTTACGGAAATCCTATACAATGCGAGATCAGCATAAACTGGAATGTATAGCTTGATGTGTAGCCGTGTGTACAACCAATGACCCACTGCAAGTTTTTAGTTACTTATTTCAACTTAACCTTGTAGAAGTCCTACAAACTAGGCACAATGAAAGCGGGTTTGTAAATAGAGTTAGGTAGGTAAGTACTTACTGATTTCAATATGAACTAGATGCGGTTGTTTCTGAAACCATTCCATGATTGAGTCCACCCCCTCCCGTATGCTGTTCTCAGTCAAACCGAAGACTTGACGCACTGCCTTAACTTCCTCTTCTGTTCGGTGGAACAGGACACATTGCTCGACTGGATACATCATAGTTTTATAGTATTTTTCAACCCTGAAATGCATGTGTGATGTAAAGTCAACTGCACATCAGTGGTCACACTTGTTCTACGAAAATCCCTTTTACTGCTACGACAGAAAGGTGCTGTCACTGTCAAAATCTTACCACTGAGGCTGAATGATTTTGAAGGATATTGCTAATCCATTTCTTCATAAATTCAAAAAAAATTGTCTGCTTAACAATGTAAATAACGCAATGAATGTTGTTGAACTTTCAAAATGAATGGGTGTCATCGCCACAACACCGATGCGGGAATGTTGCAACTTGCAAATCATAAAATTTATTTCAAACTAGTTTTTAGGTGTTTTACATTTTTATTGTCTTACATAATATGAATAGACTAAAAGTTATTTTAATTCTTGTATTGCGTCTTCAGAATAGCTTTTTATAAATAATACTAGCTGACCCCGGCAAACGTTGTTTTGCCAATTATTTGTTTGGGGTGGATAACCTCACTTAGGGGTATGAAAAATAGATAGTATGCATATAAAACTTGGTAAAAATCAGTAAAGTCGTTTCGGAGGAGTAAGGTAACTAATATTGTGACACGAGAATTTTATATATAAGATAGAATATACAGGGTGGCAGGGACATCGACGCGAAAACTGTTACCATGGGTTCAGTATATCATTCTGAACCCACCTGCGTTTTTTGTCGGTTATTAAAAAAAAACCATGGTAACAGTTTTCGCGTCGATGCCACCCTGTTAGGATTCTCGATCAATGTTAGTTTTTCGAGTTTAAAAAAGTCATAATGAGAGTGTCAATGAAGGTTTCCATCAGCATTTTTCTTGAAAAAAATTCACTGTGTATTTTCAAACATTCAGAAACGAAAGGTCATTGATCTAGTTTTATTATAGGCAAGTAATTAATGCGTAGGTCCTCCATGATTTTCGCGAGGCTGTAATTTATAACCGACTCAAAAAAAAGCGGCCAAGTGCGAGTCGTACTCGCACATGAAGGGTTCCGTAGCAGCAAGTAACATTGAATGAAACGTAAATTGCGGTTTACGATTTATGACGTATTAAAAAAAAACTACTTGCTAGATCTCGTTCAAACCAATTTTCCGTGGAAGTTTACATGGTAATGTATATCATATATTTTTTTTAGTTTTATCATTCTCTTATTTTAGAAGTTACAGACCCCCCCTGTAACTTCTAAACACATTTTACAACTTTGGAAGTGTCTCTCGCGCAAACTATACAGTTTAGAAAAAAATTATGTTAGAAACCTCAATATCATTTTTGAAGACCTATCCATAGATACCCCACACGTATGGGATTGATGAAAAAATTTTTTTTGAGTTTCAGTTCTAAGTATGGGGAACTCCAAAATTATTTGTTTTTTTTCTATTTTTGTGTAAAAATCTTAATACGGTTCACAGAATACATCTACTTACCAAGTTTCAACAGCATAGCTCTTATAGTTTCGGAAAAAAGTGGCTGTGACATACGGACGGACAGACAGACATGACGAATCTATAAGGGTTCCGTTTTTTGCCATTTGGCAACGGAACCCTAAAAAGGAGGACGTTAAATAATGTTCGTCTGTACCTATGTATTTTTCAAATGTTTTGTTCATCGATATTTCGTCTTTTGTTTATCGATTTTGAAAATATTTTTTCAAATGGTAGATAGAGGAAGCTTGCGCGGTGGTCCCATATAAATTGTATTAATGATAAATGATAAATGATTTTATTTCTGTAAGTAGGTTTGTACAAACACTTTTATACGTCAATCATATTTTAAAAACTAGATGAGGTCGGCGTTTCCTATCTGACTACTCTGAGAAGAAAGGCCGAAACAAACTCAGAGGTCACAGTCTCTTTTAAAGTCCAGACATAATCTTGGTCAGATCATGTGAAGGCCATGTGGATTGGTGTCTGAAGTGGTCTTTAGAGGAAAGCATCACACAGATTGAGAGGGTCTGTCCAGTCAGTGCACGCATTTGTCATTTATCGTGTAGCTCAACTCAGAATTTAAGGAGCTCAACGATTCGACGAACAATACCAAAAAAAGGACATTTGTGTAGGCCACATAAATTACTCAAACTGTCAGACCATGGTTAAAACTAACTGAGAAAAGTTAAAAACAAAACAAAAAGGAATGACCCATATAGTCTTCACATTCACAATAATTAAAATAATATAATACTTTAAAAGTAAATATTCGTGTCATTGTATATATAAAAATCATTAATGTCAATGTGTATATAATAAAATAAAAAAACCCAGAAATAATCTTGGTCAGAGCATTTCATATGAGGACCATGTAGATTTGTGTCTGAAATGATCTTTTGAGGAAAGAACCATACAGATTTGAGTGGACCTGTCCAGTCAGTGCACGCATTTGTCAGTAATTGTGCAGCTCAACTCAGAACTTAAAAGGAGCTCAACGATTCGACAAACAATACCAAAGAAAGGACATTTGGGTAGGCCGCATAAAGTACTCAAAACTGCCAGATTATCATTAGTAGTAACTGAGAAAATTAAATAAATAAATATACATGAGCTACATAGTCTTCACATTCACATCAATTAAAATAATAATAATGTTATACTTAACAAAGTAAATATTCATGTCATTGTGTATATAATTTTGAAGTTTGCAAAATAAACAAAGTGTCAAAAGTAAAAAATTAAAAATAATAATTGGAGCAGCTTAATCCCAAGCCTTTTTGTCCTCAATGTAATCTTTAACGGTATAAAAAGCTTTCTGGCACAACTTACGTTTAATGAATGATTTAAATTTATTAAGGCTTAGATCTTGTACATGGCTTGGAAGTTTATTATAAAAGCGTATACATTGACATCTGAACGAGCCACCTGTTTTCTTGAGCCTTGTTGTAGGTACAACAAATTTGTGTTTGTTTCTAGTATTTATGTTATGGATATCACTGTTTTTTTTTTTTTTAAACTATGCTTAGATAGTTTTTGAGTTAGCTTCGATAATACGTATTTAATTCACTTTATGTATCTTGATGATTTTATAATAATTCCTGTCAAAATTGTTAACAAAGAGTAGTGGTATAAGAATTGGTGTAAGGTAGGTACCTACCATAAGACCATAACTAAAACGTGAAAAATAAATTACAAAAAAAAAAAAACTACAGACTTTCAAATCAAAGTGGAAAATAACTTTAATTTCGGAAATCGGTGGCCAAAACTAAAATACACATCCATAATAGCGACTTCCGAAATTAATGTTATTTTTCACATTGTAGTATTTTTTTTTTAAGTTTTTTGTATCTAGAATCTAAGTAGATAGAAATTTAACGTAGCTACTCACACGTACGATCATACGATGTCTTCTTTATGCCTACACAAAATATAATGTTTTAGTTTGTTAATTTTAAGTGAATACGACCGCTCTGACTCTCACGACTAGGCTGTCGCGAATGGTCTCTCAATAACTTGAATAACAACTTTTAATAGTAACATGATAACAGATACATAAAATTAAGTATCTACTTATAGCAATAATTTACGAAAATAGCCTTGACGGGTAGGCATGTGTTTAGAGCAGGGGAGGTCGTACCAGGCGGCGGCCGACTTAGCGACACGCGGGGTTGCGACAATCGTCGACAGAATCCGGCAGCTGGGACTCGAGGTGGCCCTGCACAAGTCCGAGGCCATGGGTTTTTATGGTCCTCGTAGTGCGCCACCGTCGGGTTCCCAGGTAATGGCGGGAGGGGTTCACATCGGCGTCGAGTCGACAATGAAGTATCTGGGACTCATCCTCGACAGTCGGTGGAACTTCGTGGAGCATTTCCGACGTTTGGCTTCCAGACTGGACCTGGCCGGGGCTGCCTTGAAGCGGCTCCTGCCCAATCTGGGAGGTCCAAACGCCTCCTGCCGGAGGCTCTACGCGGGGGTCGTGCGGTCCATGGCCCTTTACGGGGCGCCGGTGTGGGCGCCTTCATTGAGGCGGCAGCCAGCCCGCCGGCTTAACGCGTCCCAAAGGGTCATGGCCATCCGGCTGGCCCGAGGATACCGCACGGTCTCCTGCGAGGCGGCGAGCCTCCTAGCCGGAGTACCGCCATGGGATCTGGAGGCAAAGGTCCTCGCGCACATTTGGGAGTGGCGCGAGGAGGCGAAACGCCGGGGCTTAACTCCGATGCCGCAAGAAGTCGCGGCACAGCGGACAGAGCTCCGGCGGGATCTTATGGCGGAATGGAGAGTGCGATTGTCGCAACCCAGCGCTGGGCACGCCACAATTGCGGCGATAAGACCCCTCTTTGAGGAGTGGCTAGAGAGGCGCCACGCGTCCTCACCTTCCGCCTGACACAGGTGCTCACCGGACACGGCTGTTTCGGGAGGTACCTGTTCAGGATAAAGCGGGAGGAAACGCCCGGGTGTCATCACTGTGTGGATCGCCCGGAGGACACGGTGGAGCATACGGTGGAGATCTGCCCGGCTTGGGCAGGGCATCGCCGTGTCCTCGTAGAAGCGATTGGCGGCGGTGACCTCTCGCGTCCGGCCCTGATTCGGGCCATGCTACGGAGCGAGAGGAAATGGGAGGCCGTCACCTCCTTCTGCGAAGCAGTAATGCTCGCGAAGGAGGAGACGGAGCGCGTGAGGGAGAGGCAAATTTCGCGCCCTCGCGCCTCTAACCGCCACAGGAGGAGACGCCCTGGGCGTCGGGAATCACAAGAAGATTTCCGGCCACCGTAGGCGTGGGCTTGCGGACTGTGAGCAATGGGCAGCTTGCCGTCCGATAAGGACCAAGCCCGGGTCGACGCGACGGCGCGTTGTGTTTCACGCGCGCCTCAAAGAGATGTCGAAGAAAACCGATAGGGAAATTGTGGCCCCCCTGGCAACACGGCAACTGAAGGAACACGGGTGGGTTTTAGTCAGTAAGAGTCTGACACGCCCTCCCGCTCCGCCCAGAGCGGGAGAAGTTATTTGATGATTTCCCACCCAAAAAAAAAAGGCATGTGTTTAGGGCATGCTATCAGGATAATTCGAAAATGATATCCGATTATCATATTTTTTACTATCCGGATAAAACGAATAATACGGATAGTTCATTTTGTTCCGTTTTCTATATTTTATTACATCACAATCAGTAATAATATAACATTTAACGTTGTGTTTTAATAAAATAAGTATTCGCAATCGTGACAATTCATGGTGTATCTTCTAAAAAAACTTTTTAATTCGAACATTACTGTTATTACTACATAATTGCTTTAAAACAAAAAATACCAATTTGTACATTGTCCTAGCTTGTTCCGATAAAGAAAAAGCCAGGATAGCGTTACAGTCTCCGATGTTGTACTTTTTTGTTGCACCAAGTAAATTAAATCGCAAAGCCTCATTCCGCACACACTCCATCAAAACATGTTGCACATCTTCGACTACTCCACATTCTTCACAGTTGGGTGACGTAACCTTTTTCATCATAAAACCAAACTTTCTTGATGGAATTTGATATGACCGATACCCTAATTGCGTAATGCAACACAATCACAATCTGCTTCGATTTGAAACAGATTGCTAATCCATTGATCCATAAGTTGGAAAAAAAATCTGCGCAACAACGTAAATAACGCAATGAACTTTGTTAAACTGTCAAAATGAAACAAATTAGGCAAAATTGTTTTCGAAAATAAGTTACGCAATTAGGGTACGGAACAAAGTCTTAATGCCTTAGCTAAATCACTTTTGTTAAGTACATTTTGATCGATCCAATTATACACTGGAAGCTGTGGTTGGATGCTCTTGTACCAAATTCCCTTTTCTGTTGACCTCTGGTTAAAGTATTCACTCCACACATCTGTACACTGCTGTTTTATTATTTTATATAATCTGTAGGTATATAAAGGACGAACATTTACAGTTTTTTTTTTTAGTTTATTATTCAAAAAACAAAAGTTTACATGCATTTGATACATTTTACATATACCACACAAACCATCGCGGGTTTATCAGCGGTATGGCCAGACTCGGCAGCTCGGTGCCACTACATATTAATTAATTAACAATTAGGTAGGTACATATATATCTATATTTTTTAGGTCTCACTTCTATCTAGAAAATATCTTTTTAATACTTTTAAGCAGTTCTTCGCATTTAAGACATTACAGATTTTCATAGGTAGATCATTCATATACAATGGTAGCATGCATTCCCACGTCCGCGCATTAGATTTAGGTTCGATAAAAGTAGGTAAATAGGTCAAGCAACGCAACGACTTTAATCTTACGTATTTACGAATATTACTTATGTTATGGTAATTCTCACATATAACGCGTAAACGTACCTTGTCAAAGACATTTACAATTTGGCAGTGCTTAAATAAACCCGTGTCATTATCTTGAAATTCATGTTTTGTTCTTGTTCTTGTTCACTATCGTTTTCAAGATGCGTAACTGTAACTTGTAAATGTCCTCGACGTAAGTCTTGTATGTACGCCCGTAGCTACTTAGGCCGTAATCAATTACGGAGTCGGCCAGTGCCAAATACAATGTTTTAAGTGTTCTATATGGTAGTTTATACTTAAGTATTGATAGCTTTGCTAATATTGACCTAAGCTTATTACATACATGATCAATGTGCGGCAGCCAGTGGAAATGACTATCTATAATCACCCCAAGATACGAGGTATTCCATGAAGCACACCCAAACGAAGCACACCCAGACGAAGCACACCTAAAGTATTCCACTTAGCACACCCGTAGGTGGGCTTCAAATAAAAATTTAAAATAATTAATTTCCTATTCCACGAAGCACACCTACGAATATCACTCGCATAGTGCGGGGACTAAGAAATAAAAATGTCGATAGGAGTGATATTCGTAGGTGTGCTTCGTGGAATAGGAAATTAATTATATTAAATTTTTATTTGAAGCCCACCTACGGGTGTGCTACGTGGAATACTTTAGGTGTGCTTCGTCTGGGTGTGCTTCGTTTGGGTGTGCTTCATGGAATACCTCCAAGATACATATGTTGAGGCACCAACTCTAATTTCTGGCAACTGCACACTGTGACCGGTCGGTGAAAACACAGATGCTCGTGGGCAACTACAAAAGGCACACAAGACGTCCTCAGATAAGGCGAGTGTATATGATGCAATAGTTTGGTTTTTTTTGCATTAATTACAAGACCAACGTCGTGAGCCCACTTACATAAGAGGTCGAAGTTACTCTGCAACACTCTCTGTGCCTCCCGTATATCCCTGTGTGCAGCAACCAAACATGTGTCGTCAGCAAATTGGTACACGGAGCCTTCCGTGAAAATGTTACACATGTCGTTCACGTACAGTAAGTATTCTGTCGGCCCAATAATCGAACCTTGTGCTGTGCCTTTCTCGGTTGGAATCATGCTACTTAATGAACCTGAGACACTCACCGACGTGAAGCGGTTTCTGTGGTAGTTTTTAAACCATTCCAAGAATGGACCCCGTATACCATTTTGCTGTAATTTATTAAACAGTGTCTTATAATCTAAACAATCAAAAGCCTTGCTGAAGTCAATGAAGACAACAAGCACGTGCTCACGATTGTTCAGGTACCCGTTGACCTTATTACTAAACTTTGATAATAGTTGAGAGGTAATTTTATTTTTTTGAAAGCCGTACTGTTTCTCATTAATAACATCATTCGATTTCAGAAACTTGTTAATTTCAAGTCCGAGGTACCTCTCAATTATCTTATCAATACATGATAAAACTTTTTACAAAAAAAAAAACAACCGACCTCCAAAAAAAAAACACTACAAAGTGAAAAATAACTTTAATTTCGGAAGTCGGTGTCTTGGGTTTTATATTTTCGTTTTTTGCCACCGACTTCCGAAATTAAAGTTATTTTTCACTTTGTAGTGTTTTTTTTTTGGAGGTCGGTTGTTTTTTTTTGTAATTTTTTTTATTTTTCACTTTTTAGTTGTAGTACCTACCCCACACACATTCGAATACCACTACCTGCTACCAGTGACAGAAACTTATCATATCATCTACATACTAAGTGGGAAAAAATACGTATTTTGTAGCTAACTCAAAAACTATCCAAGCAAAGTTAATAAAATTTATATGGGACCAATTCGAGAGCACACCCTTTCAAACAAAAAAAGAATTTCCAAAATCGGTCCACAATTGACGGAGAAATCGGTGGACATACATAAAAAAAAAAACAAACATACGCGACGAACATATAACCTCCTCCTTTTTGGAAGTCGGTTAAAAATAGTTATAGGCCTGTAATTGTTAACATCTGTGTACGAGCCATTCTTATGGATAGGTCTTACTATTCCAATCTTGAGTTGATCAGGGTACGAGGACGTGGCAATGCATGTGTTAATTAGATGCGTTATAACAGGGGTAATTTCTTTATATATGTATTTTAAGTCTTTGACTCGGATACCGTCAAGCCCTGGGCATTTCTTGTCATTTAAGTGTTTTATTATAGAGGATACAATATCCTCATTGGCCTTCTGTAATCTCATAGATACGTTACAGTTATTTATATAGGATTTAACATGTAGAATGGGTGTGCTACACTGGACTTTGCATGTATTGTTAACATTATCTCTGAATTCAGAAACAAACTTATTAGATACAATGTTTGGCAATAGTTTAAAATGTTTTATAATTATGTCATCTATAGATTTATTGATTTTCCCACATAAGTTGTTAATGGTTTCCCAAACTTTTTTAGTATTATGAAAATTGGATGTTATCTCTTTGAAAAAATAATTATTCTTTACGTTATTAATATGCTTATTTGTTTTATTTCTGTATTTATTGTATAATAGCCTATTAACCAGATTGCTTTGATCTTTAAGCCAGATATCTAGTTGTTGATCTCTTTTTACACACATTTTTTCTATTCTGCTACTTTTCCATTTACACATTTGTCTTTTACCAAGTTTAATCTTTACATTGTACTTACAGTTTTCATATACACAAGAAAAAGGGTTGTCGTAATCCAAGGCCAAACTCCAGTTAACATTATTCAATTCACTTCGCAACTTACTATTATCTAATTTGGTTATGCTTATACATTGGTGCCGATTCTCTTGTCACAAATGCCTCTAAACTAAACTAAAAATCACCAAAATTTAGTTTATTCCTGTCAAACGACGATTTCCCATTCTGAAATAGACTAAAGTGACACAACTTAACTATATTTTAGTTTGACAGCACTAAGATGGCACTGAGATATTAGTTTAGTGAAAATGGCAATTTTGCTATTCTGAATTTGACGTTTTTAACCTAAAATTAAATTTTCTAACTAAATATGACTATTTTTAATCGCGACTAAAAACATGTGGAATAAAATTGGTTGTCATGAACTAAAATTCACACCAACACCTCGACTTCAGATGAAAAAACAGTACTGAATATTTTTTTTTCTTTTGCTTATATCTCGAAAACGGTGTGTCCAATCGCAAAAATAATGAAAATTTCGACACCCTTTATGAAACCCTTAAACCCCTAACACTCTACATGTAGGTAATATTTTTTTCTTATTTTCCATACAAAAAGTGAAAAATCCATATAAAACACGTCGAGGCTGCGCGCCTTCGGCTCTAAAAAGATTCACGTGATTAGATATCACGTGTGGAGTCGCGGTTGTCAAATTCGATTTAGATGTGTCAAAATTATTTTTAAATTTAGAGAATTTATTTTGCAGAATAGCTTTGAGATTCTCATAGTCAAAAGTAAGGAATTTTAGTGATAGTTTAGTTAGTTTAGTTCGGTGTACAAGAGAATCGGCACCATTGACTAGCTTTGTTTACATACGTATTGTCGACTAGCGCGCAACCGGTTATGAAATGGTCGGCTAACGCATTCTTTATAACAGCTGTTTGTACGGCGCGGCAGTCGACACTACGTATAAATATGTGATCTATACATGATTTAGTTATGCACTCACCTCGCTTATCAATCCGAGTGAACTGGTTTATTCCGGAAACAAGACTCATTTCACAGAGGGTGTTCAAATAAAGTTTAATTAGCGAAGTTTTTTGTTTCAAGTCGATATTCATGTCGCCTATCAGAACGATATTACTTATTGACGAAATTTTATTAATTTGATTACGTAACTCATCGATGGACAGGGTCCTATTCGTATCAGGTGGTCTATACACGGCACACAAACCAATCGTTGTCCGTTTTCAACTCGCCGGTTATACACTCGAAGCTATATGTACGCGAAGGTAGTCTGGTGAAGCGAATGCTCTTGTGCACATATACGATGACTCCGCCTCCCTTCTTAGAATCACGCAACTGAGTATTCATGTCGTAATCCACAAGCTCGAATAATGATTTATTCCTGTCAGAGATGTTTGCCTCGGTGATGATGACCAGGTGAATAGTTTGAGGGCAGTTCATGATGATGTATTCGAGTTGAGCGAAATTTTTCAGCATTGATCTGATATTTACGTGAAACATTGTTATTGAGTTGTATAAATCTGGTAGTTCATTTGTGTATTCATTCCACTGATTGTATGTATTTTCAATTATGTTATCATATGTGTCATCCATTTTTAGTGTTATTTAGATTGGTAAGGGGGAAACTAAGTAATGTTAATGTGAAAGGGCTTCATTTGTCCTGATTATTTTTAAATTCAGAGACGAGTGTCTGTATATCCTTCTCGGATCGGATATTGTATGTTTTTCCCTTTTCGTACCTTTTTACTAGTATTTGTCCGTTCTTACACCATACGAATTTACATATATTTGTTCCTTTCAGAGCAGTCTTCGTTGCCCAAAGTAGGTAGGCCGTTGAGGGTGATAAACTTTCTCTGAGGTATATTTTGTTATCCTCACCACAACCTAGGTCTTTTACAGTAATATTTTGAGTCTTAGCGACTTGCAGCCATGGATCCCGACAGCCCTCCTTAAGGGTCACGATTATTACGGGGGAGACTTTTTCTGTTTTGGCTTCAGGTCGGTTAATTTTTTTCCTATATGTTTTGACGACATCATCGGATTTTAGGTTTAATTTAGTACATAGGTTTAGCATGACACTATCTACGTCTTCTGTTTCGGCTATCCCACAAACATCAATGTTGTTGGCTAATTGGCTTTGTTCAAATGCGTTAAGTTTTTGTTCCACAACCTCATTTTTAAGTTCGAGATTTTTATATTTGTTTTTCAGCTCAATGTTCTGGTTTTCGACTAATTTCACTCTGTTTTCATACCCATTTATCTTTTGTTCATACTCATCAATTTTGTCTGAGTAGAACTGTAGGGTACTTTGCAACTCTTCTTTCATTATGTCGCGTACCTCTCGCCGTATATCGTTGAGGATGCGTTGGGTTATGTTGGTGTCCATAAGATTCTCCGTATCTGTGATGTCTTCGTCCTCAACGTCGGGCAAGATACAGGATAGACGTTTGGGTTTGGTATTACCCACACATGAACGACATCTCCAATCAACGGCGTCCGTTGAGTATAAAACGTTTAATTGATCTGTTGTTATTGAAGCACATGATGCATGAATTCCATCTGTCACGGCTTGGTTAGCCAAAAGATCTACTCTTTCATTGTCCTGAATCTGTACATGAGATGGGATCCACTGTACCTAAAATTATCGAGATTGACCTTTGATCTAATTTAAATATAGACTCCAAAATCATGTAGGCTAGTAATAACAGTAATGTTAGAATTAAAAAGTGTTTTTAGGTTTAGTTATTTTGCTAATGTTACAGGGCGACGGACGTTATCGCTCAGAGATAAAGCCCTTAAAATACGGATTAAAAAAAACTCTAGGATGCAATATTGAAGTATCATCATCATCATTTCAGCCGAAAGAATGTTCACTGTCTAATGCTGAACATAGGCTTCCCCCAAGCACCGCCACTTCGACTGGTTCGTGCTTCCCGAAAACAACAACAACATCATTATATATATTTTTAATATTATGTGTTTAATTTTCTTAATCGACGGTTGAAAGGTTAATTGATCTAAGCGACATTTTGTAAAACTTGCTCCTGCAAGTTTTATGATCCGTCCTCCTGGACGGATCATAGTTATTTTTTGTTTTTTTTAATCATAAAAAAACAACTATTTGATAGACTTTTATTTACTTAAATCAATCAGTCATAATAAGATCTTTCTTATTATGATTAAAAAAAACAACCAATCCATCCTCCTGCAAGTTTTACAAAATGTCGCTTAGATCAATTAGCCTTTCAACCGTCGCGTCGTTATAATTAAGTGAGATAGAGCCTATAAATAAAATGTAAACAAAATTTAACTCGTGTTTCATTTTTGCCTGAACCGCTCTTACAAAAAAACTTTGATTAATATCTTCCGCCAGTACAATAAAATTTTGTTTAATTTTGTTTGATAGCGTATTAAAATATTTAATTAGGTAATTTAATGAAAAAAACCGCTGTTAATTTTTTTGCTTGAAGTACAATTGTAAATAATTTCGTAATTTTATTTTTTATCGAATTGTCCGTGGACGGAAATGTTTCTGTAAAAATATAATGGTTTTACCAGTTATATACATACCTATTGTAACCAACATTTTCCTTTTGCCTCAATTTTTATTCATAATAACGCGTTTTTTTTTTACTTTGATGCGGTCCTGGAAAATGTTTAGAAGACGCTCTGGGCGTCGGGAATTTCCGGCTACCGTAGGCGCGGGCTTGCGAACGGTGAGCAATAGGTAGCTCGCCGTCCGATAAGGACCAGGCCCGGGTCGACGGCGCGTTGTGTTCCACGCGTGCCTCAAAGAGATGTCAGCAGAACTGACGGGGTCCACTAGGGCCGATGCCTGCCGGGGTTGCGGGGAAGTCCGAAATGGATACCATGGCCCCCGGCAACATGGCAACTGAAGGAACACGGGTGGGTTTTAATCAGTAAGAGTCTGACACGCCCTACCGCTCCGCCCAGAGCGGGAGAAGTTATTTGATAAATTCCCACCAAAAAAAAAGCAGTGGCCCTTTGAAGAATGCAACTGTGCAAGTCACCCCCTGCCATCTTATCCGTGTATATTGTTGGTCAGGCAAGGGAGGGTCATAGTCCTACCATAGTTCTTGATAACCAATCCACTATGACCAGCCAAACCCATAGTCCAATTTTTTGTTTCCATGTACTGCAATGATCCTGCACCAACCGGGGATTGTCCTTTTGTGTACTTGCACAGTGCGTACGGGGATAATCGTCAGTTGGTGCCTCATTTCATTTAAATTTGTACAAGAGACCTCTGCGAGTTGGATTCGGTCCCTCGTACGCCTTTCAAAGGACCGGGATAGGTACATGCTTCCGAGATTTACAAATGTTAAAATATAATAATAATAATAACCCCACCGCCGTATCTCTACGTTGACGTCGTGGTGGGACTTGCGAGCTCCGAACTTTAGGCCTGTACCGGTAGAGTTTACTTTGCCGGAAAGGTCTGGGATGAGGAGCCAGACCAACAGAGATACAAAAACCCGCAGGGCAGCATGTGGCGAGCTGTTGGGCAGTAGTGACCCCATGGACCCTATCTCCCGGGAGAAGTCTTGTTCCTCACCTCTGGCTTGCTTTTACTGGCCGGCTGGAGTGAACACTGACCAGGAACGGAGCTCCCACCTCTCTTGCCGGCTTGGCCGGCTTGAGTGGAGATTCGCAAGAGCAAACGTGCTCGGAGAAAGGAAGTATTCCAGTAAGTGATCGTAGGGATCTTGATCATCTTCCGGGCTCTGGGATTGTTCTGAAAGCCGTGGAATACCTCTCCACTCCTCAAACACCTCAGGACATGTTGCCCGCTTACCTTAGATTTACCATGTTATTTTAAGACCATATACTTCTTCGCAAATAATGCATTGTTTTATAACAAATTTGGTTAGCATAAAAAGGATATAGTGAGCCAACCTTAAAAGATAGACATATGCTGTCGCGGACTTTTTTTTACAACTTTTAAAGGGGAACAATTCTGTCGTACATGATTTTTGCGAAACTTTAACCGTTTTCGCAGCGCACGTAGCGGAAGCTCTCAAAAGGAAAAATAAAACCCCCGATTTTGAAACATTATTCATTGGTGCTCCGCTCCTATTAGTTTTAGCGTGATGATAGCCTATAGCCTTCCTCAATAAATGGGCTATCTAACACTGAAAGATTTTTTTAAATCGGACCAGAAGTTCCTGAGATTAGCGCGTTCAAGCAAACAAACAAATTCCTCAGCTTCAGAGAACCACGAACATAAGAAACACTGTATAATGCTTCCTGTCTCATTTTCTCCCAAGTTAAATCTTATGAATTTAT
This sequence comes from Agrochola lychnidis, assembly GCA_963680765.1. Taxonomy (NCBI): domain Eukaryota; kingdom Metazoa; phylum Arthropoda; class Insecta; order Lepidoptera; family Noctuidae; genus Agrochola; species Agrochola lychnidis. The sequence goes on along the minus strand of OY796869.1, from coordinate 12,597,530 downwards.
GTCTGTCTCTTTTTACTGTCGCTTTTTTGTTTCATCGACTTTCAAATCACAACGATGCTAAAGAAGTTTTCACTTCAAAAAAACAATGCTATACTCCATTTGAAATAAGATTAGACTTAACCTTTTGACCGCTTGTGTCGCATTTATGCGACAAATATTTCCGTGCCCCTACCGCGCGTGTCGTATTTCTGCGACAGAAAACAAGTATGATTTTTTCGTTCAATTTTCGTCCTATTAACTGCGTGGTACAACTAAAACCATTACTAAATAGATAGATTTTATAAAACAATTACTTAAAATTATGTCTCGTCGCTCTAAGTTTTGAAAAAGCTTAAACAAAAATACGTAAATATAGCTTGGACTTTTCTTCGGTGTGTAACGCGCGTGTCGCATATATACGACCATAGGGATCGGATACAATGCAATGCGCATTTTAAAAACTAAATAACAAATAGTTAAATAATCAGGTATAATGCATCATTTTCAGCATAAAATAAACAGTGTCATACGAAATAAAGTTTATTTAACATATTGCCTTGTGTTATGAATTCTTTTCCTTGTTTTTCATAAGAAAAATATCCCTCAGGATCTTTGTATTATGATAACATTTCACGTTAGTTCCCATCCCTAGACGCTTATGTTTGCAACAAATTTCTCTAGTTAGTCTAGCGCGGCTGTCGCATTAATGCGACCACTGCCTACGTCACAAGCGGATCAAACGAATGGATAATGTTGTTCGTGGGTACACCACACATTATCGATAAAATAGTCACTTTTCAACAATGACTACTGAGGAGTTTTTTATGTGTGTTCGTGGATAACTTCGTCGTTTATGAACCGATTTTGATGATTCTTTTTTATTGGAAAGGAGATATCCCAAGATCCTAGTTTCTTTATCATGGTACTAACCATGATAAAGAAACTAGGATCTGATGATGGCATCCCAGATAAATCGAGGGAACTCTTCAAATATTATAGGCAAACCTATAGCGATTTGGGTATTTTTTTATAGTAACTCGTGCAGTTGCTCTTGGAAAGCACCATTTGATTAAGTGGAACTGATGATGAAGACCACAAATAGCCACCGGAACTACTCAATAATAAGTATTTCACGGGTTGCGATTCGATTACTTTAATATGGTTGCAATGCAATTTATGCTCGTCACAATGCATATGGAGAAGTGGAGCTGATGGTGCAGTACCAAGAGAACTCCTCAACGATGAACGTCCCTGCATCGGGAAAAGCAATATTTTGTAAAAGGTGATGTGCTGTTGGCATTAGGCTAATGAAACCTAGACAAATTACAAATTGACCCACTAAAAAGCGAGAAATAAAAACGTTTTTACAAAAAAACAAAAACAACCGACTTCCAAAAAACTACTAAGTACAAAGTAAAAAATAACTTAAATTTCGGAAGTCGATGGAAAATAACGAAAATACAAAACCAAAGACCGACTTCCGAAATGTAAGTTATTTTTTACTTTGTAGTAGTTTTTTGGAAGTCGGTTGGTTTTTTTTGTAAAAACGTTTTTATTTAAATATTGTGATGTAATTCTGTTATTTACTATATTACTTATCTACATATCCTATTGATTGTTCAAATTTGGAACCGTGTTGAATGTTGTCCTTACCATTAAAAAGGTATTGTGACAGTACCTACAAGTCGGACAGAGCACTCGCACTCGAGTTCCTTATGGTGTTGTCTCTTACTGTGCTCCGGCGATGACACTCAGCGCGGCACGTTTGAGTTATGACGACGCCACGCGCCGGGCACGGTTAGATAAATCGAAGTCTGTCAGAGACTGGCGTAGGCACGTTTTTATAAAACTTATTTAATTGATGGGTAATAAGTTCCGTGTGGTGCCGGACGTATAAGAATAGCACCATCCCATTTCTTGCCGTATGTGTCGTAGACGACTAAGGAACTAACTAGAGAATGGGCAGCAGCGTTCTAATACTGCTACCGCCAACCCGCCTACCAAGCTTGGCGATTATGGCAAAACCCCCCTCTTGGGGAGGCTTATGTCCAGCAGTGGACGTCTTTTGGCTGAAATGATGATGATGAATGGGTGATAAGTTCTTTGATGTGCATTTAAAAATATCCCGTTTATATTATACCTACCTGCTTTAAAATCCGTACGTATGGACTTTAACGACTCTGTCTGTCTTTCTGTTGATTAGGGTGGTTAAATTAAGGCTGATTTAAAATAAAAACATAAAAAACTTTTTGACAATTTTTTTATCGATACAACGATTGCTCCTCCTTATTTATTGTAGGTATTATTTTGTCGATTTTTAGCCGCGCGCTAGGGGCACGCCAATTGATATTTGGCCAAGCGCTTAAAAGGTAAAACATTTTTTACAGTCTGTTCAACCGATTTTGATTTCTATTGCGTTGGTGGCTTGACAAATGGCAGCTGCAGTAAACAGTTGGTTTGTAACCACTTTTTTGCTTTTAATATCATCCTTTTGCCTATAGCATAGAAGTTAAAATCGGTTGAACAGACTGTAAAAAAAGGTTTGTTTAAATGTCTAATCTTATTTCAAATATTGCAGCAAATAGGTATGAAAGATCATCACTAGGGAACGACTCGACCGATATCACATTTTTTTATGTCTAGATTTTTATGTCTGGATAAGATTTATAGAAAGAAAATCTTGGAAAATCCACCGGAAAAGTCGGAAATATACCCAGCGACGTCAGGCACGAACACCTAGTTATACCAACAAATTATTTATAAGGTACATGTAGGTACCTATAGGAATTATTTGGTGGTATAATTTTATTGTAGTAAGTCAGTATTTGATTGTGCAATTAATAAGTATTAATTATTTTCTGATTGAAAACTTTATTTGTAGTTTGCAGTAACCATCAATGATGAGAAAAGCTTTTTGCCATTTCTGAGTTTTCTAGTACTCAAACTTTAGTTGGTCTGATAGTTTTTTGATCCTTTTATGAAATAGGATCGATTGGCATCATAAAAGATTTTGTGAAAATTGCCCATTTTCTTGCTGACTGTATATTTTTTTTTATCTGACGTTGCAGATTTCAATTTCTGAAAAAGTTAAGACAGTCTCCTAAGACCGTTTTACAGTAGCTACAACGGTTAATGTACCTACCCTTAGCCGACGTTCGCACGGACGTAATAAAATCGCTGCGATTTTTTTTCGTGCACTGGATTTTCAACGCTCTGCTTAGGGCCGAGAGTTGAAAATCCAACAGTGTGTTTTTTCAAAGCGCTGGGACGAGAGTGCTTCCCAGCGCGTTGGATTCTCAACGCTCGGCTTAACACCAAGAGTTGAAAATCCAGTGCGCGATAAAATCCCGCCACAATTTTATTACGTCTGTGCGTACGTCGGCTTACTGCCCTGTTTCAAAAATCCACCCAGTACCTACCTATACCTTTTTTTATTGTAAAATTTTCTTAAAAATGTGTTATGCCACCTGTCTCATGCAACAAAGGAAGTCTTAATGTATAATCAATCACCCATACTAAATAAATCTGAAATTAAAGGGGTATTTGCTCTGCAGTAGGACAATAATAGGCTGGTATTATTGATTAATTATATCATTTACTACTAATGATTTCACATACAGAATCTAAGGAGAATGACTTAATTCAGAACCACTTAACACTTTCCGAGAAAATAAACACCCATATACGTCATAACAATAAAACTTCTATTGTCTCGGTCAGTGTTCTGGAAAGTGTTAATTATGGCAAATTGTCTTTTCTTATGTACACACTAAGTTTTGGCTTGATAAACAGTTGCATTCTGATTCAAGACAATTCGGTGCACAGCAAAGCAAACACTGCATCACAGTATCACTGAATTTTTTGCTTAAACATTATCCTGTTTTATGAAATCATTCACAAGCCTTGACTGGTTAACTCCTAGGAGCCACGTAGCTGTCAGGATGGATCATCATCGGAGTCCAACTCATCTGAAGAATCATCACTGCTATCCGATGAATCTGATTCATCATCACTCTCTTCGTTAATGTAGACTTGATTAGTTCTATGTAACCCTGTTAATAATGACATGGAAGCCATTCTAACTGCTACTTCATTCTCCATTATGTTATCAACCTCTTCTTGCTTCACTAATTCTGCAGCTGCCTCTAATTCTTCAAGGTCCAATTCTAAATCATTTTTCGAGATTTCAATATTTGCAATATTATTGTACAGCTCGTCTAACTCCTCATTTCTACATTTTTGCAGGAAAACTAAATAATCTTTGATATATAGCTGATTCAGAATATATCTTGCATCATTACTTGCGTTAAACATTTGATATATTTCAATCATACATTTTACTACAAATTTCTTTCCTTTTCTAAACAGAGCTACCAGATCATTTTTTACTTTAATGCACAGTTTAAAGTTCCTGAATATTGGATAAATTAATGCACGCCTATATGAGGCGATGAGAACCTGTGCCATATCATTAAATGTGCAGAACCAACTCAAGGTTGATGAGAGCTTATTTATAGTCCATCCTGATTCCACAGTGCTTTCATTTAAAGTACTTCGTTTATCATAGCAATATCCATAAAGGATATCAACCAATCCAAATAGTACTTGCTTGTACTCAGTCTTACTAAGTAAATAGTGTTTGTTTGGTAGTTCTTTTAGTACACCCACTTCGTCTTCAGAAAATTCAATCTCTTTATTAGAATTTTGATTACACCAAGGTGCTATAGCTGTTAGGAAAGGCTCAAGTAGTTCATCATCATAAAAGTCGGCCAGGTAATGGTCTGTGGAAAATTTATCATCTTCATGTTGAACCCTCTTAGTTTGACGTTCTTCAATTGACACTGTTTCAGGGACTCTCAATTCAAAAATCTGCGGGAATTCAACACCAATGTTACTGAATTCAGTAGTGAGTTTGTTTGCAAATCCATAAGTATATTTATTAGAATAATCATCAACTTCATTGTTACCATTTTCTACAGTGATTCCATCTTCTAACATTTCAACTAAATCTGGATTCATGTCAGGTATATCTGCTGGAGCCAGTAAACTTGTGATCATGTCTAGATTATCAAAATTTTCACCTGTGGTCTCCTTGTCAAAAGTTAAATTGAAGTCTCCCGAATCACATAAGTACGATCCCTTGGAGCTGTCATTGTCGACGATTCTGCCTGGCAGGCGTAGTCGCAGGAAGTACGGACTGGACACAAAAAGAAAATTTTCTCCATCTACGTCAATTTCTGTATCACCAATGTTTGTGTAAGGTGCGTGCACGTTTATAAAGACGTGATTATCGTCCTGAGTTAACTTAAAACGTGGAGTCAACATTTTGCTTTCACTTTAACCAAACTTGATAAGCACCTATGGTCGTGATGATTTTCAAAATATAGCATAAATCAGTAAATTATATGGAAGCAATACCGTGCAGGCGTGCACATGGTATTGCAGACTCGCACAAACCAGCACAGCACAGAACAATATACCGCAGCAGACACTACATATAGTTACAATAGTTGACGACGCCTCAATCCTCACTCAGAGTCAGAGCAAGAGCAATATGCTTGTTGCTTTTCTTTGGCATGCTAAATCGATGGATGGCTTGTTCGCTGGATGCCTTGACATTTGACATTATCACATATCACTTTAGCATTATTGACAAGTTGACAAAAGAATCAAGAGTATCAAAACATTGACAGTAGTGATTTTTTTTTTTTTTTTTTTTGGGTTTAATGACCTGGTTACTTGGACCTTTAAGTCAAGTCTTATTTTATTTTCCAAAACACTGCACTGTGTATCACTTTACTTTTTATATCGATTTAATAGTGTTTTTAATATACTTATATAGCGGTTTGAAAGTGTTTTTATCTTTTAATAATTGTTCAAGTGGCGGCGGGCGGGCTGAAGAATCGCACTTAATGTTCACATCACTGAGTTCACTAGCCAACACTAATCTGTCAAGTAGGAAGTTTTGACAGTCAAAAAGAAGATGTTCCATGGTTCCTTCTTGGGATTCGCAATGTAAGCATGTATTACTTGTAATAATACCAAGTCTAGCAAGGTGTGACGGAGCAGTATTATGGCCAAAGCGCAATCTATTTATTGTAGTGATAAAGTCTCGGCTGGCTTCCTTCAATTTATTGTACCAGGGCTTGACAGGTAATCTTTCTTGAATACTTCCATACCACTTTCCTTTGAAGTCTTGGTCTTTCTTCCACATTTCTAACCATAACTTACATATATTTTCATTAATACATTGCAGGAAGTCAGTCATAGGAATGTCCATTACATTTCTAACATCAACAGCATTAATACCTTCATATGCGGTTTTATCCACTACTTCATTGCCAGAGATACCCCGATGAGAAGGAACCCACAGGAAAGCTATTTGAATATGCTTAAGGTAATATTGATGAATTATTTCCTTGATAAAATACAAGATATAATTTGACTTAAATGAAACTGTAAGGTTAGTTAGGGCTTTTATCAAACTTAGTGAATCAGAAACTATCAAAAAGTATTTACAATTGTTAATTTGGCGAATATGTAATAATGCTTGATAAACCGCATATGCCTCTGCAGTAAATATGGTACATGTATTGTGCAGAACAAAGCTTTGAGAGAATTTCCCATGTGGATCATATAAAGCAGCATGCACATGATCACTCCCCCTACTGCCATCAGTGTAAATAACATAATAATTTGTATTATCTGCCAAAAACTGTATCATATCAAAATTATTATGAATGGAATTTTGCACTTTTTTTACAGGATGTGAAATACACCGATAAGAGAAGGAGTAACATGGCCATGGGCACTGTTTTCTAATGCCAGTAAAACTATTTATTGTTTCTAACAATATTTTGGACAATGTTGGGGATTTGCCCTTCAAGAGATCCTCTCCTGTTGTTAGAGGCCCAGGAGTTCCACTAACAGAAGGTGCAATTTTGTTAATTATTTTTCTGTTATTCCCAGCAATTAATTTAAGACAGAATCTCTCTGCAAGTAGAATACGTCTCAAAATTAGGGGCATAATTTTAGTCTCCACTTCCATGGCCCTTATGGGAGTAGAGCACATTGCACCAGAAATTGTTCTCAAAGCCCTGTTCTGCAGTAGATCTAGTTTATTTACATGAGTACTATTTATATACACTAGTGAACTATAATCAAAATGACTTCTCACTATACTTTTATACAGCATTGACAATATTTTTGGGTCTGCTCCCCATGAGATACCTGCAAGACATTTAATTATATTTAAACCTTTGAGAGCATTCTTTGATATATATTTAATATGTTCCTCAAAAGTTAATTTCCTATCTATTACTATGCCTAAAAATTTCTTTGAATTTACTAGATTTATAAATTCTCCATTATAAACTATTTTTGAATTAGTGTTTTCATTTCCAAATATCATAACACTGCTTTTGGAGGGATTAATATTTAAATGTAGCACATCATTATAATAGTGAAATAGTTGGGATAAGGCTCTATTAACATTGTCAATTGCACTTTCTACATTATAATTACTACTGTACAAAACAATATCATCAGCAAACTGCAAAATATCTACATTACTATTTACAAATTTACAAATCTCACTCGTGTATATATTATATAGCAATGGAGATAGGGTAGCACCCTGCATTGTACCTTTAGATGCACATTTTGGACCATGCAATGTATTATTATGTCTTACATAGAGTGTTCTTTTATTCAAAAAATTATATATCCATTTACATAGTTGACCAGGCACACCTAACCTAGACATAACTTGTACAAGAATAGCTGGATCTAGACTGTCAAAAGCACCTTGAACATCTAAAAATACACAAACAGAGTGTAACCTTCTCTCCTTTGCATGTTTCAGGTCCGAAATTAAGGAAGTGAAGCTGTCTGAACAACTTCGCCCTCGACGAAATCCATATTGTACATGTGGAATGATGCCGTTAGATTCCATATACCAATCCAAACGATTTTTAATCATATTCTCAAATAATTTGCCTAGACATGAAGACAGTGATATTGGTCTATAAGAGCTGGCAAGCTCTGAAGGTTTGTCTGGTTTGAGTATTGGAATGACACATTGTGTTTTCCATGATTGTGGAATACATTTACAATGCCAAAGTAAATTAAGAATATTAAGAAATATTTTTTGTGCAGATTCATCTAAATTTTTAATAATACAATAGGGGTAATCATCTAAACCAGGTGTTGTGTCTTTCCGAGATAACAAGCTCATTTTGAATTCAGTCCATGTAAAAGGATCTAACAAAAATTTTGAATTTAGATTATCATTATTTAATTCGAAAATATGGCCTAAACTATTAACATCAATTAAGTTACTATTATCGGATAATTGATCTAGAAATTGAGAAATAAACTCGTCTTTATATGATTTATTGCCAGCTCTTATACCTTTGAACATTTTAAGAAGATTCCAAATCTTACTAATAGGAGTAGTTCTATTAAAAGTGTTACATAAGTTATCCCAACCTATTCTTTTTTGTTCCGATATGGTTCTTTTTTTAAGTGCATCTTTTCTTTTATAAGCTAAATAGTTCTCCATAGTAGGTTCAGTTCTATAAAGTTTCAGTGCATCGTAAGAGGCAATTACACTTTTTTCACAAATGTCATTCCACCAAGGAGCTGGAAGTCTGGTTTTAAAATGATTTGGTTTATTAAGTTTAGGAATTTTCATATCTTTTAAAGTATCCAATCGAGAACAAAAATCATTATAGGTTGAAATAGGATCATACAGTTTTAGGACTAAGTCATTAAATATTGTTTTGGAAATAGTTTCATACTTCTCCCAATCTGCTTTTTTATATATAAACCTATCAATAGGGGGATTAATATGATATTTATCTATATGTAATGAAATCTCTGTTATTGTTGGGTAGTGATAGCTGCCCATGGCATCATCATGTATAGACCACTCGCATATTGGTGCGAGGTTAGCACTAATAAAACTAACATCAATTGCAGATGGATTTCGTCTCGGGTTGTTAACAGTTGTAAAACAACCGTCATTTAAAATACATAAATCCAAGTCATCAACGATATTAAATAAATCCTGACCTCTGCCCTTAGTGGATAGACAACCAAATGCAATGTGGTGTGCATTAAAGTCACCACTGACGAATATAGGCTTTGGAAGATCATTAATTATATTACGTAGTCTATTGATCCGTATATGTCCACTAGAAGGAGGACAGTATACACAAAGAATAGTCAAGCTACCATGCACAGTAGATAGGGACAGAGCAACAGTTTGAATGTCTTCATGAAATCTAGTGTTTAAAACTTTGTACTTTAAATATGGTTTAATCAAAATTGCTACACCATTATGAGTATTATTAGAATTTTTACTATAGATATTATATCCGTATTCTAAAACTATTGTCTTTAAACCATGTTTCGTTAAGTAAGCAAATGTCAATATTTTGTTTTTGTAAGAATTGAATCAATAAGGGTTTTTTACTATTAGCACTTTGAATGTTATACTGAGCAATACGTAGCTTAGACAGAGTGTGACTTGGATCCATTACTTTAGATTTTTAAGAAGTGTTTCTTTAATACTATTGACGGTGGTAGGCGTATTATCTCCCTTATTAGCCAGTTCCACCAACGTCTGTACCAGGGCCATAAGTACGTCGTTGTTGGCAACTATTTGGGCTTTGATGTCAACCTTAGGAGGGACATCTTTAGATTTATTTACACTTTGTACAGAATTTTTTACAGATACAGGCTTATTTACAGATGTATGTACAGACTTATTCACAGATTTATTTACAGTATCAATTGGTTTCATTTTTGAAGGTGGCAGAGATGGGAATTGTGTATTATCATTAATATTTTGTTTCGTCAGTGTAGCACTAGCATAAGTAATCTTATTTTTCTTTTCTAAAATTTTATTTAACTTAATTGGACATAATCTAGATATTGCAAGATGAGGCCCGCTGCAATTACAACAGCAGATCTCTGTTGGTCTATCACATTCTTTATATAAATGCTCACCTCCACAAATGGAACATCTTTGTTTGCCATTACATATCCTAGCAGAGTGGTTAAATTTAAAGCAACGGAAACATTGCTGTAATGGGGGTATATATTCAAAAACTCGGTACGAAAACAAATCATATTGAACATTGTCTGGAAGTACATTAGATAGAAAAGTTATGCTAACTGTTTGTAGTGGAACTCGCTCTTGTCCTATCTTCTTTGTAAATCTTCTTACAGCTATTATTTCATAAATTGATGATAGTTTAGTGTAAAGTTCTTTGTTAGAAATGTTTGCTGGTACAAATCTGATTATACCAGTTTTTTCTATTTGCGCAGCCGGAATAAATGCTTTCAAGCCATGTTTGTTGAGAAAAGTGTTATTGTTAATGAAGTTATTGGCCGTATTATACTGTTTAAATATTACTGATATTTTATTTGCATTTATCCTTTGTATAGCTGACACCCCTTTTATTTCGCTAGAAAATATATGGTTGAGATAGATAGGACTCTTATTGCCTATCCTATCCTTGTTGTTGGAAGCTTCAATAAATACCTTAAAATCAAAATAATTGGCATTTTCTGGGTAAAGTCTCTTATAGTCTGGTTTAATATATGGAGAGTAGTCCTGCTCACCGCCGCCACCATCCATGTCCATGTTTGTCTCTCCGCCTCCGGCCTCAGGCCGAGGACGTTTATGTGAGGTGGGCGGGTTATCCCCGCCCCCCTCGTTTCCTACCATTTGTACCGGTTTGCACACCTAGCACTGTTATTTTAATTTACTTTTGAGCAAAAAACTAGCAGATATTTAATTAAAAAGGAATTTGAAATTTTTTCTGTCGCGCTCTTTTTTAAAGTTCCCGCCAGAATCCTGACAGTAGTGACAGTCTCAGGCTGCGTTCCGAGTTCCGCTGTAATCGATTTGAGCGTGCTAACACCCGTAACGAATATTAGCGTTACTGTGCGTTTGGACTGGTGAAACACTCACAACAAAACATGTTAGAATCCATATTTTCTGTCAATTTTCCATACAATTTTTGATGTCCATGATTTCAACATGTTTTGTTGTGATGTTTTGCCAGTGCAAACGCACAGTGAACGCGATAACGATGTTCAGTGAATCGTAATAGATGACGTCATGACATGCGTCATCTTGCAATAAACAATAATAAACCTTGCAATAATTAATATCAGCGTGAGCGCTGTCAAAATTGACAGTTGTTTTGTTATGAGTCGCATCTTATGTATAAACTAACGTGGCATTTTCAAAACAGTATTTCTGGCTATCGTCGCTACCTAACCAAAGAAGTAAAAGAAATTTATAGTATTTAAACAAAGAAATATGATTATGCAAGTTTTTGTAATGCTGTCTTGTATGGATCAGAATGTTGAGCCACAAAAGGGATGAATGAAAGGCAATGCTAAGATGAGAATGCTAAGAGGGATGTGTGGACACGAATGGATAGAATAAGAAATGAGTACATGAGAGGAACTCTGAAAGTAGCACCGGTGACTAAAAAGTTGTGTGGAAATCGGTTGTCATGGTATGGGCATGTGATGTGGAGGAATGAGGAAAATGTCGTGAGGAAAGTTTTGAGTACGAATGTGGATGGCTATAAGAATAGGGGAAGACCAAAGGAACTGGACTGTGTGAAAGATGATATGGCTAGAAAGGGAGTAATTACCGAGATAACAACTAACAGAGAAGTATGGAGGAAGAGGAATGAATTGGAATAAGGGCAGGAGAATGATGATAATGATGACGTTGAGCGAGCACTGTGAGCGCGTTCACGAGCGTTCCGAATTGTTGACTGCCCTCAGCAGTCATAATCGTGATATCTAAATCGGAAGGCAAAATATTGATTTCAGCGCTGACCCACATAGGGCTGCCAACATTAAAAAATCCCTGCTTTAAAAGAGAGACCTAAAACTTTGTAAAGTATTAGGCAAGAGAAAAATATGAAAATAATAATAGGTGGTTTATCAAAGTAGCAAACGAAATAAAACAATTCTCTGTCTACGAATACAACATAGATTCAAGTAATCAATTCAAATGGAGTTCACTTCATATCCAAAATTTACATTTTAGACTGCAAATTCCATGGTTTACTTCTCTGACGTTTATAAAATACAATTTATGATTACGATTACTTATTTGAAATGTTTTTTTAAGGGGGAAGCGTCAGGGTAGCCCGCGAAATTCAAATTTTCTTACGTTTTTTGCATTTTGCAGGTCAGTGTCAGGTTTTATGTTCATTAAAATATGATTCGCGGTAGTAACAAATATGGCTTTACTCAATTATAATCATTACAAAATGCAAAAAACGTAAGAAAATTTGAATTTCGCGGGCTACCCTGACGCTTCTCCCTTAAATAAAAATGTTACTTAATGATTAACTTTATGATTAATATCTAAGATCTATCTAATACATTATGCTTTTATTATTTATCTTCATTAGAAAAACGAGATAAAATTAAAATAACTTAGCTAAAATAAGATTAGTTTTCCAACGAGCACGACTTAATCACATTGATGTTCAAACCACATAGATTCAAACTAACTGAACATTTATAAATAACTTTAAACCCCTCTTTTGAATTTTTATTTTGAGTCTTTTACTATTTAGATCTTGACAGGAAATCCTTTTAAAAAGCATCCTATTTTAGGAAACTTTGTGTGGGCGGAACATGTAGGCGGACGTTGTGAGTTGTCACTTATGATCGAATTGGTGCCTACTTTCTTTTCATTTACATTTATAGTTTAACCTCACTGATATTTCTGAATAATTTTGTGGCAGTTAAAAATTCATCTATTCTTTAACTAAAAAGTCACATTTAGTTTCTGTGTGTGTGTTCTTAGTTCAAGTACACAATGGATTTTGATGCAGTTTTCATCATTGTTTAGATCCGGATGATTTATCTGTAGATTACATTTATATTTACATAGAAAAAGCAAAGTGCATAGAAATTTCGGTATTTTGACGTATTATCGCCACATCAGTAAATCGAATTTGTGCGACACTAGGGAGTATGTAACAATAATCCGTTATTTTCTTTTTTTTTTTGTAACTTTTTTGCAGTACCTGTGTAATTTAAAAAAATTGCAATATTGTTTTTTTGTTGTCACTGTCAAGTAATCAATAATGACATTGACATATTGACAAATCACAAGGAAGAAAATTTTATATTTTTGTGTCTTGTAAAATAATCAAAACATAAACTCGATTTAGACCTACCTACTGGTTTTTATCAACTTCCCAATTATTTTCTTACAGTTTACCGTGTTTTAAAATAACTATTTATGTACGGATATCGATTTTATATTTAACAAGTGATGCCCAGTGATGCCAGTCGGGCGAAAACGTTGGAATCTACATGGTAAGTCTAATTTATTGCTTTAGTTTGATCTATTACTGCTTCTGTATTTTGATGCTATTGCCTTAAATCTACACATACAATACATAAATATGGTTATGTTTGTGATAGAAGTACCAGGCTTTGTAGAATAAAGGTGGTAAAATGAACTTCTCATTTTTTTATTTGTATCGGTTGATAGTTTTGCGGTAGGCAATGCCGGTCTGACATATATTTACATGTGCATCTATTCTCATCAATTCATTTAAGTATATTCGGTAATGGTTCCAAATTTTGGTTTATTCAAATTAGTGATGATTATAGGTAGTAAACTAGTTAACTACTATTGTAATGGTATTGTAGGTAGTAGGTATCCCTTTTACCGAATATAGTTGCTGCCAAATAAGGGTACAATAGCTGTAATTGTCCTTTTCTTAAACTTCTTCATAAGAATCTGAACAACAAACTACGTATTGTTTTTCAATTGTGAAAAATGTTGATAACAACAATTGGTGTTAATTCATTTACATACCTAAAATCACATAGGGGTATGCAGAAACTACAGAATGCTACCTGCTATGATCCTACTCCTTTTGCTTCATTTACGTTCATACATCTGGTCATACACACATGCTGGTTGCAAGTACTAAGCACCTGACCTTTCTGAAGAACTTGATTCATTTCTGTTCTTGAAATGTAGAATGCTAAATCTGTAATTAAATGTAGGTCAATGACCACTATTGACACCTTATTTGGCACTAACTATATTATTGACACCTTATTTGGCACCAACTATATTATTTACACGTTATTTGGCACCAACTATATCTAACAGAACATAACACTGTCTGTATTCCCCGAAAGGTTAAGCACAGGTGTTTATACAACTGTTATACCTTTTTTGATGAAACATCCAATGCTCCTTATAAGTTTGTGGGTGTTCCGAGCTACAGGCTGATTTTAAAACCTCTAGCCCTTAAAATTCTAAGGTATTAAAAAAAATAAACAGTATTTAAAAAACAAAATAGTAATATTACAAAGATTAAAAAAAAGAAAGAAAGAAAATATGTTTATTAGCATAAACATGATGCTAAGAATGATAAAAAAACACAAATACGTGAATGGTTTTTTTCTGTGGTTTTCAACATATTTTAAAATATTTTTGATTGTCATATTCTAAAGATGAAACAATCAAACGTACTTTACAGACCTATAATAAAATGTAGTTTCTCTGTGTGTTAGAAAAGCATTTCATTTCTGTTAGTTGTGGTGTTTAATTGGGTTTTGGGTGACATCTCTGAGTGTGGAAATTGTGACTATTAAGAGGAATTGTTCCTTATAAGGAACAGGGAGTAAAGTTCACTCATCCTCTGTTTAAAAGGGAGGATCCTCCGACCAGACGGGTGTCGTGTCTGGTGGGCAACTGCCCAACGGTTGAAGTCGGGATCTTATATATATCGATCGCGCGATGCTGGATTTGTGTGACGTCAGGTCTTTGATGCATAGTTCCAATGTGGCGACGTAGATGCCGTCATAATTATATTGTTGCATTGGGTTCCCACCTGTAAAAACAAATGTAAATGGACAAGTGGTAATAGTAAATAAATTAATATTCTTTCTGATAGGCATGTAATATGTAATGGATCATGCCAGTGGAATTTGGGCACAGCTAGTATTATTACCAGCATGGTTTAATGAACGGGTCCACTCAAATCTGTGTGTGTGTCTTCCTCAAAATATGACCATCCCATCCAAAGTCAAAGTCAACTAATTTATTTCAATTAGGCACATAAAAGGCACATTTGAGCGTCAAAATCTAGTCGCCCCTTCCAAAAGGTAGTTTTCGTACAGAGAATAATGGGCAAGAAACTCCACCGTTACTCTTTTAAAATGTTTTACAATAGTTTATATCGTTAATTATATAATTATATGTGAAGACGATGCAAATGGAATAAGATCATACCTACTTATGGTTTGACCAAGATTATGTGTGGACTTAAAAGGGACTGTGACCTCTGAGTATATTTCAAGGTTTTTTCTCAGAGTAGTCAGATTGGAAACACAGACCTCATCTAGTTTTAAAACAGTTTAATTTTGATGGGTTTTTATTTAATACTAATTTAAAAAAATTACAAATGCAATGCCACCAGTCTCTTGGGTACATTACCAGTCGACAGCGATGCGGAGGAATTTTTGTCGCTATATTTTAGTTTGTTATTAGTTAGTTTATTTATTATATTTTTATTTTGTTAGTTACTTTAGTATAAGTAAGAACATTATCTAGCTAGTATATATATTTTATCCTCATTAATATACCCAAATGTATTAGAAAAAAAAACCATCTATCAATTTCACACCATGTATAATTTATTGCTGCTTTAGTATATGTAGTATACTTTCTGAGGTTTTTCTTGCTCCAGATGGGCCACAAGGATCTCTGAGAAGATTGCGCAACCAACTGGCTGAGGATGGCTGTGCTGAGTCACAAGTGGTTCTTGCTAAACAACTTTTGGAAGAGAAATGTGGTATGTTAACAGCTTCAAATACTCATTCAGTAACTAAATTTATCATTAAAAAATATCATTTCAGTTTCATTACCTTTTTGTTTTTCATTTCATATTTTTTTTTCATTTAGCATTTTATCAGTTTGCCCTGATTTTGTTCAAAAACTCTGCTCTCCTACAATCTGCATATTTTATTGACAAATTCGTGAAAATATTCTTTTCAAATGAAGTCACTGACTGTGGTGAATGATGTTTTTATTGTTGGTAATATATTTAAGAGCAGACCAGCAAGTTAAAACTAGTTTTAAACAAAGATACTTGAGATAACACGGACCTAAGTATTTCCTTTATGTTAAATTAATGCATATTTGTTGCAGAGTTAGAAGCAGACAAAATATGTAACTTCAAACAAGCCCTGGACTGGTTGATCTGTGCAACTGAACAAGCGCATCCAGAAGCCAGGAGAATGTTGAGAAGGTATTCAAGCATTTCTAATAGTTAGGTAAAATTTTTACAAAAAAAAAAGAACATTAGTTTGATCTCCACTAACATTAAAAACTTTATTTTATTTGAAATATATATTTTTACGAGCTCGTATTGGCCCGTTGCTTACTGCTATGCAAAGGCCTCCCCTTTCTCCTTTTACTTCTCTCAGTCGAGGGCTGCTAGCCAGCTGTGGCGGACCAAACCGGTCGGGGTCCCGGGGCGGCAAAACTAAATGGGGCCCCACCGCCCAGGAATGAATGAATGTCGAAATATTTAGCACGCTGCCTCGAAAAGGTTAAGTGTTCTTTTGACAATTGATACTGAAATAGGAAATACTTTGTAGACAGCAGAAAAGCTAGAGCATCAGATGAATAGAGAACGGTAGAGCGAACGATGCGAGCTCGAAAATGTTTGTACCCCGCATAGTTGAAGTTTTCTTATGATCATTTTATACAGAAATAGGAATTACTTTGTCAAACTATACAGAAAACTTTGAAAATTTAAGATGCAAGAGCGAGCGTAGCGAGCTCGAAAATTTTAGCTCCCAAGCCACGGATAGGGAAGTGATATGAAGATCGAATGACGCTGTTTCGGAAAAACACATGTATTTTCCAAATCGTTTTATAAACGACGGTAGTTCTGAGGTAACAAAAAACAACAAAAAAAAAATACAACCGAATTAAAAAGGTGGTAGTCACCACCAAAAGTAAAAACCATTGTCATATTATTAAGAAAATAAATAAATAGTAGAATAATAAATAAGTACATAGTTTTATTATCATAGCGTAGGTAGTTTTTGGTGGTTTTTGGTTCGTGAATTCGATTCCTAGACAAATTAACGCAACATGCAGTGGATTTCGATACTAGCGTACACACGGCTACACATCAAGCTATAAATTTCCAGTATAAACTGACCTCGCATTGTACTGAAATCCTAAACAATGCGAGATCAGCATAAACTGGTTTTGTATAGCTTGATGTGTAGCCGTGTGTAACCATTCAAAATGTTTTTCGCATCAGCGTGTTTGCGATAACGTCTTTCAATATAGCGGTTTTCGATTCAATGTGTTTTCGAACTGGCGCACCACTCGCATATTTTTCGAAACAACGTCATTCGAATATTCATATCACTCCCCACGGATAGGTAAGGTTTTCTTTTGGTACATAAATAGGAGTTGCTTTGTCGACTTACGCAGAGAAGTCTAAGAAAAAAGGATGTAGGTTGCAAGAGTGAGCGAAGTGAACTCGAAACTTTTAGCACCCTACGTCTAGCATGCGTAGGGCCACGTACGCATGTTAGACGTAGGGTCGTAGGGACGAAGTCGCGGGCAGAGGTAGGAGTCAATGAATTTTTCCTCGGCTATTAGGTATAAAATCCCGGTAGTACGTTCCCGTGGAATATTTTCCGACATACACGCGGGCGAAGCCGCGGGCAAAAATTTGTAAAAAATAACGGAAGAGCTCATTGGGCATAAAAAAATTACACAGATTGATATCAAACCTCTTTTCCTATTTAATAAAGTAGACCGCGGGACGTCAAAAAATATGTAGAAAAAATGTTGTACCTAACGTCAATATGTCATAAAATATTTTATCAAAACGTGTAAATCATCTCGTCATAAGCAATTGTTCCATTATCCCATATACCGCGAAAGGCAATAAGTAGCATCAGATTCCCGATAGTGATATGAGGTAATACCGTAAATACGCCATTGTCATGAATTACTGACATACCATGTCCACGTAAACATAAACACGAGTTCAATCTGACCTGCATTATGTCCGAGGTCGCGCAGAGCGACAGTTTTTCCTACTGGTATTTTTTTAAATAATTTTTAAATGTAATCGTGTTTCAATGAATGGTAATTTAAATGATTTCGCACTTTGGAAGATCAGATGGGGCAGAGTTCGCGATGAGTTGCATCATTCTATGTAAGAAAGTTTTGTTGGGCGTCAATTCTTGTAGACTATCTTTTTCTTTTGCTGCCTCTCCAATTACTAAAGGTTGGTCATCAACTCCGAATATTTCTCCTTGTTCTTTGCGTTGTGGAACAGCTCAGCAGTACTCGTGACTCTGGTCCATTCACGAAGGTTTCTCGGCCAACACTTTTTTTCTTCGGCCAACACCACGTTTCCCGCTAAAACCATACTTACATCTTCAAAATCTGATCTCAGTGTCAATATGCCAAAAATGTATTGGGTAGGGAATCTTACTAAGGTCGGAATTACAGACGCAAGCATTACTTGAAACTAGTTTTCAAGTTTTAACTACCTAATGCTTTAGTCTTGAGTGAAGTTCTGTAATACTTAGTAATCCTATTACTGTACACACGGCTACACATCAAGCTTTACATTTCCAGTTTGTGCTGATCTCGCATTGTATAGGATTTCCGTACAATGCGAGGTCAGTTTATACTGGAAATTTCTAATGGCTTGGACGAGTAATGTTTTTGGCAGAGTTTTGACATAAATGTTTCCGTGTTTATCAGGTGCATCCGCAGCGGAGTGATAGACGAAGACAGCGCGGCTATCATTCGGGCGAAGTCGTGCCTCGCCGCCAGCCGACAGGAGACAGTCGCCAGGAAAGCTGCTAGAGATCTGTTCGCCAGGTAAGAATTTTTCTCATAATTGTCTCCCTAGCCTTTTGCCAACTATGTTGGGGTCGGCTTCCAATCTAACCGGATGCAGCTGAATACCAGTACTTTACATGGAGCGACTGTCTATCTGACCTCCCCAACCCAGTTACTGGGTAATACGATAACCCTTGGTTAGATTGGTTGTTTGACTTTCCGGATTCTGAATACCTACTGACAGTCGTTAGACTGTCAAATAGATACAAATGACAGCCGGTATAAACGGTTTAACGTGTTATCCGAAGCACGGAGGTGTCTCGATATGTGATGGATGGTCACCCATCCACAGACCGATCTCGGCAAGCATAGCTTAACCTTCGATCGACCCGTACGGCGATTATTATCTAGCCACGACTTTAAGAACTTGTTTAAACTTGATAATTACGAACAAAATGGACATGTTTGTTTGTAGTTTAAAATGTAGTTTAGTAATTTTGTATGAAAAATATATTACCAGCCGTGCGAAGAACGAAACCCGACTTGCAGGCTTATTCAGAATCGTTCGATTCGCTATCGGATTCGTTTTTAAGGTTCGTTTACGGGGAACGCTACCAAATGCAACATTTACAAGTTTATTCGAAATAAGAAAAACATAATACCATCTTATTTTATAAAATTACCGCTGGTTTCCTTTTTTAATTAATCACTCAATGGATATTTTATAGTAGCACTTAAGTTATGTTACGAAATACTTAATAATTATAACAATTTATTTACCACTCACACATTTTTTACCATAAAAGTTACCATTTTGTAGTTTGGGGAATGCTACAAAATGGTTAGTTTTACCACAGATGAATGCAGATGGGAACACCCAGCATTTTAGGTATGAACCTACAAGTAGATACGCGGGTCGAATTCAGTGGGCGTAACAAGTCGGAAGATATAAGAGTTACGCGATAGCACAGATAATATAATACTACGTACAGATACCCAATCCCATACAAAGAAATGAACCTCCCTAAAACTGGCTAATGAACTGGCAAATTTTTTTTCCTCCATTTTATTAACTGTGCACTGTAGTTTTAACGCCATCTAGGAGTCGACTTAGATACTTAAGATTATCTACATCGCACATCGCACAGTGCGTTCAAGGACAAGTGTAATAACAATACAACAACAACAGAGTTGGCGGAATAGTTTCATTTGTGTGAGTGAACTAGCAATTTTCACGCTGCAGCGAATGTCTCTTTAAGTGTTTTTTAGCATTTCAATGCTTTCTTAAATCTAGATTTTCTTCTCCTCGTTACCAAATCTACTATTGCTAAAACTGAAATCACGCCTTCTTCGTCCGAACTCATTTTGACAGTAAGCCGACGTACGCACGGACGTAATAAAATAGCGGCGACATTTATCGCACACTGGAATTTCAACGCTATGCTTAGCACCGAGAGTTGAAAATCCAACAGAGTGTTTTTTCAACGCGCTGGGACGTGAGTGCGTCTCAACGCGTTAGATTCTCAACGCTCGGCTTAACACCGAGAGTTGAAAATCCAGTGCGTAATAAAATCCCGCCGCGATTTTATTACGTCCGTGTGAACGTCGGCTAAATGTTTTTAGAAACATTAAATAAAAACCGGCCAAGTGCATGTCGAACCACGCACAATGAAGGGTTCCGTAGTTGGGATGAATTTATCCCAAGAACAAACTTAGCTTTGTAGTTGAAAAACATGTTCTCTCATACGGAATGTATGGGAGAACATATTTTTGCAACCGCAAAACCGCGTTGGTTGATTATTACTCGTTAATTTATAGAGCCTACTTAGCTGTGAATTGTGATAGTTTTCCTTTTAATTTCGTTATAAATACTACTGCTAGGATTTTTGGAACGAAGTTTTGGAACGAAGTTCCTTATCGCGCGTTGTGCAAGGGGGCTATACGGAAAAAAATAAAACCAAAAGTTGTAACGACACTTTTTTATTTTGGGGGGGGTGTGTCTGGGGGTGTGTGTCTGAGGGTGTGTGTGGGGTTGTGTCTGAGGGCGTGTGTGGGGGTGTGTCTGGGGCTGTGTGTGGGGGTGTGTCTGGGGCTGTGTGTGGGGGTGTGTCTGGGGTTGTGTGGGGGTGTGTCTGAGGGTGAGTGTGGGGTGTCTGAGGGTGTGTGTGGGGTGTCTGAGGGTGTGTGTGGGGGTGTGTCTGAGGGTGTGTGTGGGGGTGTGTGGGGGTGTGTCTGAGGGTGTGTGGGGATGTGTCTGAGGGTGTGTGTGGGGGTGTGTCTGGGGCTGTGTGTGAGGGGTGTGTCTGGGGTTGTGTGGGGGTGTCTGAGGGTGTGTGTGGGTGTGTGTCTGAGGGTGCGTGTGGGTGTATCTGTGTGTATGTGGGGGTGTGTCTGTGTGTTTGTGGGGGTGTCTGTGTGTGTGGGGGGTGTGGGCGTGTGTCTGTGTGTGTTCTTATGTTCGTGGTTCTCTTTATGCTCTGCTTCGTACCCCCTCCACTCGTGTTTACCAAGGCATAGTGGGAGTTTGCTTGGGCCTCAGCGTTGTACACACGGCTACACATCAAGCTATAAATTTCCAGTTTATGCTGATCTCGTATTGTATAGGATTTCCGTACAATGCGAGGTCCGCTAATACTGGAAATGTATAGCTTGATGTGTAGCCGTGTGTACGTGTGTTAATACGTGTTCGTGCGCGTACAAAAACATTTTTTTTTAATTTTTGAAGGTTGCACTTCTACCACGTGTGAATTGCACACATGTTTTTTTAAATTTTACATATCTCGGAAATGGCTGGGAATATCAAAGTTTTGATAAAATTCCCCCCCCCCCCCAGTACCCCGCTCTCAGCTTGAACCTACATTCAGTTAGACCCCTTAGACCCCATTTTTGACCCCCTTTTCTTTTGACCCCCAATATCTGTAATTAATAGGGATGGGCCGAAATTCGGTTCACATTCGGTTCAACCGAATTTCGGCAGCTTGAACCGAACTTCGGCATTCGGCCGAAATTCGGTTCAGATGCCGAAATTCGGCACAAGAAAAATAATACCTACTTGCACTATTTTGACTGAAATTTAATAGAATTACTGTAAAATAAAATTGTCTTTTACTCACTCATGGTCATTTATTTTAGTTAGGAACTAAAATCAGTACAGTAAATCAAATCAGTTCTTATTAGTCTTGAAAATCTGTTCTTATTAGGCCACGCGGTGGAAGCGCGGTGTGCGGGCGGGGTACATCTAGCAATAATTGAAGTAAATGCGTAAAGAAGTCACTACGTGACGCTCTCGAGAAAGCGCGCGAAATTGAACCGAAGTTCGGCCGAACTTTTCATTTTAATCGAATGTTCGGCCGAAGTTCGGATTCGGTTCAAACCACATTCGGCCCATCTCTAGTAATTAAGTATATCTTACAACTCTCTTATATATATAACCTCCCCCCGAAGCCCCCCTCGATACACTCCCGCGAACCCCTAATCCCGATACACCTCCCCCTTCCCTCCTCTTCCCCCTCCTCCGTGCCCCTTCAGGGTTACCTCACCCCCCCGGGTCTTAACTTTGGAGCCAGAGGTCGTAGACCTATCAAGTTTGGGGTCCCCGAAATCAGGAGAAAAAGACCTCTCTTTTGGCTCCATTAAAATTACGGGAAAACGCCGCATTATTCCCTATTTTGGTATTGTGTGGAGCTGCGGTGTACGCTGTGTGTGTGGCGTATGCACTCACTTACCTACTCATTTTATTACAATTCCTTCACTAATTAATCAAAAGGAACTTCGTTCCATCCGGGTTTACCTTGACACCTCTCAAGTTTTTTTATCACAAACACACAGACACACCCCCACATACACACACAGACACACCCCCACACGCACCCTCAGACACACCCCCACACACACCCTCAGACACACCCCCACACACACCCTCAGACACACCCCCAGACACACCCCCACACACACCCCCACACACACCCTTAGACACATCCCCACACACACCCTCAGACACATCCCCACACACACCCTCAGACACACCCCCACACACACCCTCAGACACCCCACACACACCCTCAGACACATCCCCACAAACACCCCAACACACACCCCCAGACACACCCCCACACAGCCCCAGACACACCCCCAGACACACCCTCAGACACACTCCCCTCAGACACACCCCCCCCACACACTATAATGCTTCCTATCTCATTTTCTCCCACGTGAAGTCTTATGAATTTATGTGTCTCTTTTACTGTCGCTTTTTCGTTTCATCGAGTTTTAAATCACAACGATGCTAAAGAAGTTTTCACTTCAAAAAGAAAAAAAGTGTCGTTCCAACTTTTGGTCTTAATTTTTTCCGTCTAGCCCCCTTTCACAACGCGCGATAAGGAACTTCGTTCCAAAAACAGAATAAAATAAATATTTAAGGGGGCTATACAACAAACGTAATTTTTTGCCGCTTTTATAGATATTGGTACAGAACCCTTCGTGCGCGAGTCCGATTCGCATTTGGCCGGTTTTTATAGAAAGTTTTAGAAAGGTATCAGTAAAATGAAAAAATTATAATTAAATAGGTAGGTACTTGCCAAAAACATGTTAATAGATTTCTTTGAGTTATTATATTTCTATGTAAAGTAGGTAGGTAATATATTATAAAAAAAAAACAATGGCACTCCGGGAGTGCCGACAGAAGTGAAAACTTAAAAAAGATCTTGGTGGAATAAAAATACTTGTATAGAACATTATCTTATCTAAATAAAGATCAAATTCGCGTTTAAAAAAAAAAAAACAAAACCTTTAAAGTAAAAATACTTTCATCGAACTTTGATCCGTAATTTTATATTAATAAAGAGCAGAATCGCGTTTACAAAAATGAGATATCGGTAACAGTGTCGCGAGTTCAATTGCTTTTCCCATCTCAAATATGCCCAACGCGCCTAAAGAAGTTTTCACTTCAAAAATTGTTTGATTTAAATTTTCCTACTAAATGTATAATAATAACAGATCATGTGATGACAAATTGAGTAAAACGCCATCTATTGCAAAGAGCTCTGAACAAAATGACTAACTTTATCATTCTATGAGTTCGATTTGAAGTAAAAGGTTTAATTTGCCTTTTTTGTTGAAAATACATGATTTATGAGTTTAATTATATACATCAGCATTAAACAAGGAAGTTTTGATTTTTACTAATCTTACTTATGCCAAAATCTGCCGTTTATCGCTTTTTAGTGATTGTTAATTTCATCATTGTTACCTATGCTGCCATCTATGATTTTTTTATCTAAACTAATTATAATTTGTTCGAGTTGAGACCCCATGGCGATAGAAAGAGAGGCAACTTCTAGGTGAATATGATTGTCGGTAATATTAGCGCTGTACGACCTGAATTTCACTTTATTGTGTTGTGGCAAGGGTCGCTTTTTATTTAAATGATTTTGCGGAGTGGTCCCATCTGTACTAATCTGTGCTTTTACTAAAAGAACCTTAACAATCGAATCCGATAGCGAATCGAACTATTGTTAATAGCTGTGCTGTTCTCGTGCGGCAGCATTTCGACAAAGCATCCTAATAATGCTAACGCGCGCTACACACTTTCGTGTCACCACATTCGATTCGGCAGTAAATAACAAAGCCTACTACACGCCACGCCCACTACTACGAAGCAATTACCTACATACTATCATTCGACATTCAATTTTGCCGCCCGGCTGTTTCGACAATAATTGCCGATACGAACGAGTATTACGGGTGTAAAAAGACGCTTAACGAAGCCGAGGGTATCGTTTTTCCCGTCATTGTGATATTTTTTTTTAGACTGTCTGGTATTTCCAACTTTTTTCACGGAGACAAGTTACCTATATAAATAAATAAACGTTATAAATTAACTTCAAATACCCCCACAACTCCTGTACCCGCATATCAATGTTTTGCGTGCGCTAAATTGCGCGGTGCCGTAAACAGCGATTTTTCAAAACAAAAATGAGAACCGTTTCCCAGACATAATTTTTACTTAGTTGTACTTGTTACTTAGTTGGATGTACAGAATGTCAATTATTAACATCCTGTATTTATGGTTGTTAACCGTGTTTGAATGATTTCTCCCACTCAGCCTGTCGAACGGCGAGCAGTACATCACTACGGCGCAGTTGGAGAGACGCATCCGTGAGATATGTAGCACCACGCTGCGGAAAGAGACCAACGATAGCGACTCACCGGACGATGACTCCCCAGGTAAGAATAGAAAAAAAAAGTGGTGGCCCTCCGGGAGTGCCGACAGAAGTAAAAACTAGAACAAGATCGCCTTGGTGGAAGAAAAATACTTGTACAGAACATTGGTCTGTAACGTAATATAAATAAAGAGCATAATCGCATTTACAAAACCTTAAAAGGAAAAATACTTGCATAGAACATTGGTCCATAACGTAATATAAATAAAGAGCACAATTGCGTTTACAAAAATGAGATGTCGTCATGGTGTCGCGAAATCAATGGTTTAGTCCCATCTCAAAAATGCCCAACGCGCTTAAAGAAGTTTTCACTTCGAAAATACATCTAAAAATATTTAGAAATGAACGTTTATCCGCTCCTTTCATTAAAATTTTCGATGATTGCATCTTTCACTCGCACACCGTGCGAGTGAAAGATGCAATCATCGAAAATTTGATGCCGAGCACCGTAATCTAAAACTGTTCACTAATGAATTATTATTTTTTTCACTTTGATTCATACTGTGTGACGTTTCACGTCGAGTGAATGATGCCGAATGAAAGACAAAAATGAACGAAAAGTGACTATTAGAGTCTGGCCACGCTAAAGTCTGCAGTGGAATAAATGGTAAACTCTTACATCAGTCAGTTATATCAGTTTCGCTCTACGTTATTTCCACAAAATAAAATAGAAAAATGGTTAATCCTATTAAAAGTAGAGTACGGGAGTTATTATATAATTTATGAAATGTGAATTCCAATATGTGAAGGAACAGCACGATGTCGTCCTTAACCAAAAACGACTATGTTTACAAGATATCGAAAAGTTGACGTGGAAGTAGATTTAATGATTATGATATTTTGCCTTTTGATTTTTGCGTAGTCGATTATGTGTACTATGTCGTACCTATGCTCTACCTCCATACGATAACAAAACTGTATCAAATCCACATGGCATCGTACTGAAGTGTCAATTTTTTACCAGGAATAAATCAGAATATAAATAACCAATCAAAAACAAAAAGACAAACAAAGTTTCAAATTCGGGACACTGCTCGCTAAACAAACACTTCCACACAATAGGCATAACGGATAGCCCTCTGTGCAGGGCGTGTATGGAGACTGAGGAAACCGTAGCGCACGTGCTTTTTGAATGCACAGGCGTCACCCAGATTAGAACAGAAACCGTCGGGTCACCCAGATCTTTCACAGATGTTCTGAACAGACTAGGAGTTTAAATTAACTTCTGGAGGGAGGTGGGCTGGTTGGAATAATCGCCAAACCGCTGCCATGGTCCACGCACAATGGTCCACCTGACGGACTAAGTGCGGAAACCAAGCCCCATAACATAGAACATAGAAGTATCAAATTCTTTTTTCGTAGGACAGATGGTGTTGCCATCTATAGATTTTCAAATTCCACCGGTTTTTTTACTTATGCAGACTTGGCGTGGCCAGATTCTACATGGGACTTAAATTTAACTGGCTATTGCCATCAACTGGGCAAAAATCCAGACGCTACTGAGATATTTCTCTTGGAAACCGTAATAACACTGCCTGATCTGGGAATCGATCCCAGGACCTCATGCTCAGCAGTAACTACCACTAGACCTTCGAGGCACACACCAAGTATACAGTACAGCAGGGCCTTTTTAGGGCTCCCTACCAAAATGGTATAAAAGGAGACCTTATGCTGCGACTATCGACCACCGATTTTATTATCTTTACATTTTTAAAACGTGTTGTTTTCTGTAATTTATGTATATAATTTGCAGAAGAGGCGCGCGCCCTCGATGACGGCCAGGCTCTGCAGCCGTCGCAGCTTCATTCTGGAGACCAGGTGCAAAGCAATGGTACTATGCGCACTGCTGACTCGCCAGATGCAGGTAATTTCTAAATTATATTAACCAATGCCCGCGGCGCAAACATGGATTCGTACGATATGGTGTGGATTATTGATGGGCGAAAGAACGTTTTTGTTGACATGCGCATTTCGTCACGTAAATGGATTAGACCCGTCCCTCGCCCAGATTCTATACAGTGTGATTTTTCATAATGTGCACATATCGAAAAAATATATAAAAAAAAAATTTTTCGTTTTTTTATTTTAAAGTAAAAAAAAAAATATCTTTGGCATCTTAAATTTTACAATTATTGTAAAAATTTATGAAAAAAATACAGATTTTTACTAAAAAACCATGTTTATTTTCAATTGAGGGTAGTTTTTTCTCAATTTTAATTTTATGTGGACGCCTAATTACTTCCAATCATTATGGAGTTTGTTTCATCGCGATAAATGATTTCGTTTAAAAGTTACACAGTTTTGCTACAATTTTATTTTTAATTCCATTTAAAAAAAAAAAAAGATTTTTTGAAATATATTTTCTGTCGTTAAAATTAAGCATAGATTCCCTCATTTCGATATGTGCACATTATGAAGAATCACACTGTTTCCTAATACTGATTAGCTAACATAAGACCTCAAATTATGTCTCGCATATGGGCTAACCGACACCAGGGTTTTAGATAGACTTTTTATTTATAGATAGATAGATAGATAGATTCATTTATTTGCCTGAAATATGGTATTTTACAGATTTTATAACAAATACACAATAGTTCTACATATTCCGCCAACTAAATTCGGCATGCAAATTTTGTGACAATAACAATGATTCTAATTTAACAAAATAATTAAATTCCAATGTCAGAAAAAATAAGTACTAAATCAAGAATTGTCTAAATTATCAAATTACAAATGTCAAATAAAAATAATTCAATTACAAATTTTCAAAAAATCGACGTAATTAAATTGGAAATTAAATTACAAAATATTATGTCAATAGCTTAAAATAAAAATGTCAAATGTAATTTACATATCCTGCAATTTTCCTATTTGTTCTAGAATTCATAAATTCTTTAATACTATAAAAACAGTTTTCTATCAGCCATGCTCTGAGATGCTTTTGAAATAGACTGGTTCGCAGTTCTCTAATATCCTTCGGAATATTATTAAATATCTGTATTGCCATTCGACTCGTGTTTTTTTGGCAGTACGCTGTTCTACATCTTGGCATTGCTAATTTTGTTGGATCCCTTGACATTATGCGTCTAGCATTATTATGCGTCTAGCTATGAAACGCCCCAAGCGTTGCAGTAGTTTGGTGACCGTGGCAATTGTTACGAAATAAATATGCTTTCAAGGTCAAAATTATATTGACGTGTGGTTGACTGCATAACTTCAGCAGTGAAGTAATCATGATTAAACGTTTGTATGGAAAAATTACTGACTGCTGGACATAGGCCTCCCCCACATCGCATCGTCACATCGACCGG
This sequence comes from Agrochola lychnidis, assembly GCA_963680765.1. Classification (NCBI taxonomy): domain Eukaryota; kingdom Metazoa; phylum Arthropoda; class Insecta; order Lepidoptera; family Noctuidae; genus Agrochola; species Agrochola lychnidis. The sequence continues at coordinate 12,569,106 of OY796869.1, read as the reverse complement.
TCCTGTGATTTTCGCATCCGGCAGATTCCTGCGACCTTCAGGCGGGTAGCACACCCGCCGGAGGTGTGCTAAGGCCCTCATAAGCACAAATTTAGATAGAATATATATAGGGTGGCAGGAACTTCGACGCCCGTGCGTTGAAATTTTCTGACAGTTATTTATAAATAAAATAAATTGATGTTCCATTACTTTTTGACCGCGTAGGTATTGCACTTTGTAGGAAACAGCAGATTTTTTTTTAAACCGACGAAAATTTCACAGCATGGGGTACAGCAGTCATGTACTGAATCCTACTCTACCACCCTGTATAAAATACTCTTTATTATGTGCAAAAAAATCAATTACAGATATAAGTAAATGTAGAAATTTAATTTAAGGTGTCGTAATGGGCGGTCTCATCGGTAATAAAATTGGGGGGGGGGGGGCAGTACAAGCCGCTCATTCGTCAACGCTCACATTGTCCCGTCCCCCGCATTCCTAGCGCGCGGTACAACGGTATCGGTCAGACTATAGCTAGTGATGGCCTAGTGGTAACGGCCGCGACTTACGAGTTGTAGGTCGTAGGTTCGAACCCAGACAGGCGCTTTACTTTGTGTAAATTATTTCATCACCACTGCTCTCAAAACGGTAAAGGAAAACATCGTGAGAAAACCAGCATATCCTAGAACCGAAAATTCGAAGACATGTGACATCTACCAACCTGCGTGGTGGATTGCGGCCCACTCCCTCTCACAGAGAGGAAGCTTGTGTCCCAGCAGTGGGAACATTATAGGCTCATGGTGATAGCTAGTGATCTATTCTGAAATTCGTTCCTTTTTTTCTTAAATTTTCCTTTATCTCTCTACTCTGTTGACATCACGAAAGCTAGTTGTACTCCCTATATATTTTCTTAAATAAAACGAATCTTGAGGAAAACCATTCTTTAATTGCATAAGTGTCGTTTCTGACTAGTTTTGGAGCAGTCGCGTTTCGTGTTGTGCTAATTAAATTAAACTTTCTAGTATAGAACACTACCCCTTACTAAGGTTACAATAACTACTAAAACCGAGTGCAAGTGATCAAGCAAAAAAATCACAGAAACAAAAATCAACAGTTACCGTGCGCCGTGGCTGCCCCCCGCACCACTTCGGGTAAAAGAGACAGGCTGCGAATTTAAAATAATTCATCTCTGTCTAGCCCAGCGGACAGGATCAGCAGCGCGTGAGTCACTACAACATAACATAACAACTCCGAATTGTCTTGTGTTTTACCTGGCTACCTGCTTTACTATACAAAATGTCAAATAATTGCGCAGCTTGTAATAGGATCATTAGATTGGCTCAACAAATAAAATGCTCGAAATGCGCCGGTTACTATCACACAGTTTGCGTTAATGTGTCCGATATTCGTAAAATGACGGAAGAATCGAAAGCTAACTGGATTTGCCCGCAATGTCTATGTAAAGAGCCTAAAAGCGACAACTCAAACACGCCTGTTAGACCGTCCGCCTCTCACAGCGGCAGCGGAAATATGCCTCCTGAATCCACGCCGCTAGACGTTACCTCTCAATCTCAAACTCAAGTCATCGCGCCTAGCTCCATCGCGCCCATCGCATGTTCCGCTCCTTCGCTAAACATCGAGGCAATAAGTGGCTTGGCCGTCGAGATAAAGTTGCTCCGCAAGGATGTAGGCGTTATGAACACAAACATAACGTCCTTAACCGAACACATCAAGCAATGCCACTCGCGTCTTGACCAACAAGAATCAAATTTAAAGCGCGCGGAGGAACGATTAATATCTCTCGAACGGCGTGAATCCGAAATCGCAATCCTACAGACTACAGTCGTTCAACTTCGCGAGCAACTAAACTTACGAGATCAGGCTAGTTTAAGGAACGAGGTAGAAATTTCTGGCATAAACGAAAACGCCAACGAGAACACATTGCATATGGTACGCGTTATTGGCACTAAGATTGGAGTCCCGCTGGCAGATGAGGATATCGACTTCATAAAACGTCCAGGTCCACGTCGTCAGGAAGCCGAAGAAACTCAATCAGGCGTTAAACATCTTCCGCGCCCACTGGTTATCCGTTTTGTTCGTCAGCATAAAAGAGACGAATTCCTTCGTGCGGGTAAAAGTAGACGCAACATCACATGCTCCGACGTCGAAGTCGCAGGCACCCAACGGAAAATTTACTTTAACGAGCGTCTTACGAAGGTGAATCGCCAGTTATTTCGTGAAACTAAAACTCGCTCGAAGGAGGCTGGCTTCACTTTCTGCTGGATTAAAAGTGGGCTCATCTACATCAAGAAACAAGAAGGAAATCCTGCTATCGCCATTAAGTCATTGGAAGACCTTCGCACCCACGCTGGATCAGACCCCAAATCGCTCCAAAATTTTAAAAACCCTCGTCCCCACACCCCTACGGATGATAACGCGACCGCTTTGGATAATATTCTTATATAACAGCAGTGACTTCCAATTTCTATTACCGACGTTATGCTTAATTGTCTCACTTTCACTCTTTTTACTTTTTACTTTGTCAATAACCTTTTTTATCAAGCTTCTTCAAGGTCACTATCACACAATCACTCACCCTATGTCACAGACCTACTCAATCAAAATCAATCTAACGAGCTCAACTGTTAAACACAACTACACACTTATACTCACTAACTATAATTTCCTGGCACTCATCACCCCGTACTTGCATGCAACCAGTTTGTTAAAAGACAGTTTTTCGTCAAAAATGAGCCCACTAAGCTTGCTATTTGTAAATAACAAAAATGGCGTTACTTGACGTTCTAGATAACATAGACAACACAGCCGAAACAAACTGTCTTAGCTTTGACTCTGTAGAAACATGCAAGTTTTACCTAAACGGTTCAAAATTTAACTTTAAAATATTGTCACTTAACATAAGAAGCATACAGCGCAACTTTGATAACTTCTTGGTCACACTGAAGCGCCTGGACTCTGCCATAGACATTGTTGTACTGACAGAATGTTGGTTATCGGACGGACTTATTCTGAACACCCTACCCGGCTACAAAGTGTTTCGCTCCTCAACTCCCATAAACAAAAGTGGCGGCGTAGTAATTTATGTTAAGTCATGTCACCGAATTGAGTTACTGAAGCCAACAATTGTAAATGCAGACAACATAGTGATCACAATAAATGACAAATTAACTTTATTCGGCATCTACCGCTCCCCATCCATATCTAATACCAACCCCTTCCTGGAATCGCTTGACTGTACCTTAACGAACTTAAAACACAGCTCTACCGTTATCCTTATCGGTGACATTAATATTGACATCTGCTCATCTCTCGACGGCTGCAATTGTGAATATCTTTCATTAATGGCTTCTCACGGTCTGTTACCGGCCATAAATAAACCTACTAGGGGTAAAGCATGTCTGGACCACATCTTTATAAAATCTAAATCAAAAACTTCTGGTATGGTATGCAAGTCATCAGTAACAGACCATGATATTGTTGTTGCGGGTTTGCTCTTGCCTAAACACGTCACGGCAACTAAAAATTCCCGTTTGAAAAAGAAATTCGACGTCGAGGCTGCCACTGCCGAAATTAATAATGCAGACTGGTCTCCCGTGACCAACAACCCTTCGCTAAATACAGCAATCGGCAACTTCGTTACAATAATGTCCACGGCATGTGAGAAACATACACAAACAACTAAGGTAAGCCGAAATATGATAAATATCAAGCCATGGATAACTCCTGGGCTCATTAGATGCTCGCATCATAGAGATAAACTCCACAGTTACTCACGGGCTCATCCGGATGACGCTATCAGTAGGAAAGTTTACAGCCGATACCACAACTTCTACAACTCTCTTCTCCGTAAAATAAGGGGAGATTATAACGCTAGCCTAATATCAGAAAATAGTTCAGACCCAAAAAAGCTCTGGAAATCAATCAAAATCGTAAGCGGAACCTCAAACCGTAACAATGACAATACAGAACTACTACACAGCTGTCAAACCACTGTTTCTTCTTTAAATAACTGTAATCACCACTTTACGTCGGTAGGGAAAAAACTGGTCGATAAAATACTCTCTAAAATATCAGAGACACAAGAATCAATAGCAACGAAATACAAACCTCGTAACACGGTGGCGCACACACTTTTTCTACACCCTACTGATCCACATGAAATAAGCACTATAATCACTCAGCTCAAAGATGACAGCTCACCAGGACCGGACTTACTCACTGTCCCTCTCATTAAGAAAACTCTTAATTCCATTGCGGTACCGCTAACGCACATTTTCAACTTGAGCTTAGAGACAGGCACATTCCCTGAATGCTGGAAAGTAGCGGCCGTTAGCCCAATTTATAAAAACGGCACCAAAAAAAATCCAGAAAACTATAGGCCGATTGCTCTGCTTAACACCTTGTCCAAGGTTCTGGAAAAAGTTGTTAACACTCGTCTGGTAAACTTTCTAGAAAAACATCGCTTGGTTTCAGACAGACAGTTTGGGTTTCGCAGGGGTAGGTCCACCGAGGACGCAGTGACACTTCTGGTGAATGGAATAGCGTCTCACATGGATAACAGAAATAAGTGTATAGCGGTCTTTCTTGACCTTGCAAAGGCGTTCGACGCGGTGTCGGTTGATTTACTTCTGAGAAAACTGGAAGCGTATGGAATTCGAGGAGTGACTTATGACTGGTTTAAAAGCTATCTCACTGATCGCGTGCAGTTTATAAAAATAGATAATCACTGTAGCCAACAGCTCCCTATAAACTATGGAGTCCCTCAGGGTAGCATATTAGGCCCTACGCTTTTTACGCTCTACATAAACGACATCTCTAACCTAGAATTAAATAACGCCGAAATAATAACCTACGCCGATGACACAGTGATTCTATTTCATGACAAATCGTGGGACCTTGTGTACAGTCGGACAGAGGAGGGTATGACTTCTATTACAGAGGCACTCGATAACAATTTACTGTCACTAAATACTGAAAAAACAAAATACGTCGCCTTCTCGAAAACCTCAACCTCTAGTCCACCTAACGACCTACAATTGACAATACACTCCTGCCCTCCTTCTTTAAGTTCACAACCTGCAAACTGCACATGCCATCCGATTGAACGCACCTCGTCAGTCAGATATCTGGGCATCACTATTGACTCGAGGCTTTCCTTCTGGCCACATATCTCCGCTTTAGCTGGCAGAACAAGGAAACTAATCTTCATAATGAAGAATCTTCGCGACTGCCTGCCTCCAGATCTCTTAAGAAAGGTCTACCTTGCTATTTGTCAGCCCATAATTCAGTACTGCGTCTCTACTTGGGGAAGTGCCGGAAAAAGCCACATGATTTACGTTGAGAGAGCTCAGAGGGCACTTCTGAAAGTCACGTTTAGGAAACCATTCCGATTCTCAACTGACAAACTCTACAGTGAAATCCAGGTCCTTCGCGTGAGGCAACTTTTCATTTTAACTGCAATCGTACGCACTCAAAAGACCCTCCCCAAAAGAGCCGATTATAGTGAACTTTTGTCTAAGCGGGTATTCAGAATTCCAATTCCGCCTGCGAAGTCCCTTTTGGCCAGACGCAGTCCAGCTTACTCTCATCTACACACATTTAACAAGGTTTGCAGATCACTAGACATCAAAGAATTGCTTTCCACTCGCCTTAAAACTGTACTAAAGAAATGGCTTCTGGAACTCACATACACCGAAACAGAATCCTTTCTCTAACGTTATCGACAAACCAAAGTGCCAGCAAACAACATCCCTCTCTCACACTTTCACCCTCACTCACACAAACACACACACTAACTCGCACAGCATAATACACGCTTTACTGAACTAGCCATGTAAACTATCATATTTCTTTCCGCTCATTCGCACTCCGACCCCCAAGATACAAGCCCTGCTTAGTTTGGAGGTCAACGGTTAAACCAAAAAATTGTGATGTTTTAAACTTAATTGTATCTATGTATGATCACTGTACGTGTATATGTATCACAAGTTTTCCTTTGCCAATAAAACTTTTTGTATTTTTTTTTTTTTGTATTTTAAGTGTAATAAACACTTTTCTTTTTCCAGAATACCCAGAAAGATGTGGACCCAACGAGGAAATACGGAACCTTACCGTCGATAACTTAGTATCTGCCGCTGTAGATTACTGTCAAGGAGAACTGCCCTTAGTCAGCTATGAACTGACCCTAACAGACCCTAGTGTTAAGTCCCTAGACCATATACCCTTATTACACCAAGCGTTTCTACACCCCATCGTCTTCTTACAAGTGTTATATCTAAAATTACTATATTACTTCGGTACTATTACTTTCCGACTGTCGAATGTAGAGCTATCTCTTCTCCTGATAGCCTATTTGTCAGTCAGTACGGATAGTCTGTATCACTTAGTCCCTTTAGCACTATACTATGCGAGTTTCGTCGCCATGGTTATTTGTACGTTCAAAATGTTGCATGCCAAGAGACAGTTCATCGACTTTAGGAAGTGGTCGGGATTATTTCTTAGATACAGCGATGGGAATTTACAGCCAGATGAATCTGAGAATCTGTTTGTTCGAAACAATCTTGGTCCTTTTGTTCAATTCTTCACCGCTCTGTTTATAAATCTTTTCTTGTATCCGTTCATAGCGATTCAATGGGTTCCCTTCTCGGAATTTTGTGTGTTATCATTCTTTTTAATGTTCCTCACGTTGTTTTCGTTTGCAAGCAGCGGGAAGTCGTATCCGGATCTGCTCGCTCTCATATCTTTTGGAATCAACGTGTTAGCCAAATACCCTTACGAGAAAGATACAGTCGTGCACCAAGGCTGGCGATTTCTCGATTTGCAAGTGTCGAATTATCCGTCTTATATACTGGGGAATAGCGTTGAGTTTTGCTTGAACGCGCGGGTGTTCTTTTCTTTGATCGTGCCTGTTATATTGATGGGTATGGCTAGGCGTAGCAGTTGGCAGGGTGTGTTTAAGTACGCGTTGCCTCACTGTGTGACGTTAAGTTGGCTACAGATGTTTATTACTTGTTCTCACGGGTGTACCACATATGGGTTGATAAGAGGCACGTTGGCTCTCGTTTGCTCATTCCTCTTCTTGCCTCTCGTCGGCATGGTAACAGTGACCTTGCCTATATTCGCCTTCCTCCAATACATTACGATGTCTCGTGTCTTCTACACTGTGTCTGTTCTGGTCGGCTTCGGACTGAGTTTTGGCGCGACCTGCGTTCTGGCGAAGGCAGAAGCCACGAAGAAGTTTGTTACCCCGTTTCAGGTTTGTGTATTTTTTTAAATTAATATTTTTGATTTGACATAAAAATGAATTGATAACATTACAAAATTATATAATACACCCCTATCATATATTGTCCTGATTATAATGATAATATTTCCTGAATTTTCCAATTATCCCGGCAACTTTTAATTTTTTTCTTTCCGCAAGAACATGATTCTGACTCGACGACAAAAAAAATCAAACGCGTCCAACCGTTCTGAAGTGATGCGCTTACCGAGGAACATCAATTCATTTTTATTATATAGATTATTTGTGTTGTCCACAGCTCACAATCGGCCTAATAACACTGGTCTACTTTGGCAACCAGTTCGTAATGAACCTTCAAGACGACGGTCTCCCCTCCGGACTCATCGAATTAATAGGCGATGATAAATCCAGTATCAAAAACCTGCTGAAAAACGAATTCATAACTGACTATGAAGATAACACATATCATATCAACTGGGACGATTACTATAACCAATGTAACACTCCATCTTGGTCGGAGTATAACACTGCGGCTACACAAATTAAATGTTCCATACTAGATGGCGCTAATGTAAATTGGGAGGGTTATGTCAAAGATGTTCAACTCAAAAACGTGAGGAATCGTTGGAGGGACTTTGTGGCTTGGTTACCAAGCTTCCTTCAAGAATACTTCAGGTGCTACTACGGTGAAGAATATTCGTCCTTATGTCAAAGGGACGAGAGCTTACAGTCCGTTAAAGAATGTGAATTTGTCAGGAGCGTTGCGCGCCAAAGTGGGAAGAGCTGCCATTTAAATAATTTGAATGAGTAAGTTTTATTTTTATTTTTATAGTGGTGTATTTTTTTGTGATGGCACCGTAAAATAAGAGGAAGTTTGAAAGTGGCACCGGTAACTGGGAAGTTGTATGGAAGTCGTGGTCTGGGCATGTGATGCGGAAGAACGAGGAAAGTTTTGAATATGAATATCGATGCCTATAAGAGTTGGGGAAGAAAAAACGATGGCTAGAATGGAGGTGAGACTAATAGAGAAGTATGCAAGAAAAGGACGTTGCGCCGAACCCATGTGCAGTACAACTTTTTTCTTAATGTCCCTCGGGAATCATCGGATTTCCGAATATAAACGAATGCTAATTTCCATGTCCTTCAATAATTAGATTTATCGTGTATAATAATTTGAATTTAGAACTAAGTACTTTATTGTTGTTTTAATTTCCGTGTGAACTATACAGAGCTGTAAAACTATTTTCGTGCCTGCAAGTTCAGCAGCTTTCCACCCATTTAAAAAAAAAAAATTACATTAAGTTAAAAGAGTTTTAACAACTCTATATACTTCCAAGTCAATTGAGAGCGTCCGGTCTGCACCAAGTGCAACTGACAGAAATCTGACGACTGACAAAATACGAAGTTTACCGAGAGTGCCCGAAAGACTTAAGAAAATAGTTGTACATATTGGGATAAGTGTAAATATTTTTTTTGTAGATGAAATACCTATACTGTTGAAAAAGTCGTAAAAAATATGAAGTTGTTGCGCAAACTGAACGTTATAAGTAGGCATTAAATTTTTTTTTTCTAAAACTCGTTTGTTTACATGTTTAGCAAATAAATTGCGAACACAGATTATACAGGGTAATTTTAAATTAGCTAGCAAAACTACAGACGGTGATGGGTATCGATATCCAAACATGATAAAATAAACAAGAAATTACTGCGCGCGCAGAATTTCCCGGTAGTGGCCCGGAGTCTGCATTTGTGCCCGGTTTTGACAATAAGCTAGCCGCCTATTACTTAGAACTTAGTGTCTAAGCACATTATGCCGAAGGTACGAGACCAAAGTTCCACGGCTGATTTTACGTTTCGTCTTATTCGGCTGATATGACACACCATAAGCGCGGAAATTACGTGACAGAAATTCGGTTGCGCGACGTTGTGTGAATTCTGAGTCTCGAGCGCTGTCGTGGTGTCGTGTTGTCTAAAAAATCAACCATTTAACAGTTATAGCGATTGCAGAGACTTTAGAAGAGGATAAATACAAGAAAAACCGACCTTCCGTCGCGTATAATGTGTTGCTACAAAAAATACATTACCGCCGAACTTACGCCCGACCGAAGCACAGTCTTTTAGAAATGCTTGGGTGCGGACATTTTCAGCTGATACCGTACATCGATATAGTAAGTCATACTCAATCAAATTGTAGAAGAAACCCTATGTCAATTATTTGTAGTTGTCGAGAAAAAATTTGTTAAAGTAGCCAATTCGGAGGGTGTCGTAAATAAGATCTTTTTATTTTTCTTGAGATAGTTAGAATTAAAAGCAATGATTAATAACCGCATTATAAAACAAAATTATACGTCATTCAAGCTTTACAACGGGTAAGAATTATAAGTGGGTACAAAAATATTAGCAAAAACGCTAGTTTCAGTTATAATTTTTTAAAATTTTTTTTTGGCAGGGTTTCCGCGCAATTTTTTTTTTTAAACGGGATACTTGCCCTTCTGTTCTATCTGTATAAAAAAAAATCAGCGTCCTCTTTCACTGCATCATGAAATTGTTCACAACTGAAAAAATTCTCATCGCCGCGCCTGTATTGTTACAAAGAGCAAACGTATTGTGGGATAATTTGCTTTAAAAATCATGTTGCGACTATAACTTGCAGGACGTTACATAGTATATTTTGTACCAAAACATCTTGGTTATGTATTTCGTATGGTTTTAAAAATCTGTCTCTTTTCTTTGATAGAGATTAGAACATTTTTGTGATATTGCAATATTATAATACAAAGCAAATTATCCAGATAGAACAGAAGGTCAAGCATCCCGTTTAAAAAAAAAAAATTACGCGGAAACTACCAAAAAAAAAAAAATGATAACTGAAATTAGCGTTTTTGCTAATATTTTTGTACCCACTTATAATTCTTACCCGTTGTAAAGCTTGAATGACGTATAATTTTATGTTTTATAATGCGGTTATTAATCATTGCTTTTAATTCTAACTATCTCAAGAAAAATAAAAAAATCTTATTTACGACACCCTCCGAATTGGCTACTTTAACAATTTTTTTCTCGAAAACTACAAATAATTGACATAGGGTTTCTTCTACAATTTGATTTAGTATGACTTACTATATCGATGTACGGTATCAGCTGAAAATGTCCGCACCCAAGCATTTCTAAAAGACTTTGCGAAGTTCGGATGTACGCCAAAACGTGACGTAATTTCGGCAAATGTGTTGCTAGTAATTGAAATAGTATTGCAGGCGCAATCACGCTGAAGTTCGTTCGCGTATCTTCGGCACTGTGTTTAGACACTTAATGTTAGGGCAAAAAAGAGTACAATACAGCTCTGTCTAATCGTCCTCTGGGGAATACTGTCGTGATGATTATGGTGTATTTATAATTTAACCTTTTTTTCAGATACACACATGAAATTAAACTTGTAATGGAAGCGAGCGGTGGTTTACTAAAACGCCATTCGGAAATATCTATAGTCTTCGACCACTGCTTCACTAACTTCACCAGAATGTTACGCGCCAATGACAAGATAAGATTCAAAGGCGTGCTGTCGAATGAAAATGTACCTTATAATATTGGCACTAAGGACCTAAATATTAAAGGATATGAAATAAACTGCCTAGAATGTAAGGAGGCTCAAGGTACGGTCAGGTCGAAAGTGCCCTCTGTATCTAAATTCTCAGAACTATGTAAAACTATTGTAAATGATTGTGTTGTGTCTACAAAGTATATTTTAAATTTCCTGTTGAATCCAGTGGTTGTTTTTAAATAAATGATATATTATGTCTGTTTTAATGTGTTTACGTTTTTCTGTGTTAAATGTTTTGTGCGTGGAGATTACTCATTTGATTGCTCATCTTGAAATTGTTGCCATTCAAGTTCTGTTATATCCTATATTTTAGAACAATACGGGTGTATGTAAGGATAGTTCAGGGTGAATTTCAGAAATTGGGGACTGAATGGATGTACTTAAATGTTAATTTTCTTTCTCATGAATTTTGTTCGTACGAACCTACGATGAAGCGAACAGAGGTCGAGTAGGTGTCTTAAAATACATAATATTGTCGCGTTAGGCCGCGTCCTAACTGAAAACGAACGTCGAGTACGCGATTGTCGCGGTCTTTTATAAATATAATGATAGTCGCTTTTTTACAGCAGGCTGCGTCTTATTTAAAAACAATCGTCGCACTGTGGAAAAAAAAAGCTCTCGAATACAGGAGGTAAATTTTAAAGTGTTGTTTTTTGCTTGAATTGGCTTTTAATAGCCAATATTATGCATAAATATATCATAGGATACAATCTAGGCAAATTGACAACTTATTGTTTTTGCAAAATGTATCGACCTAATGCTTATTCTCCGGAATCGAGAGAATAACCTTATTATCCTTGCACACGGTGATGTAACTATTTATTTATGATTTTTTGACATACTTGTTTTTTTCAGATTTAGTGCGGTTTTTTCCAAAAAAAAAAACAAAATCTCGTTATATGAAGTATGTCAAAAAATCAGTCAAGTTAGAAAGAACGCCAAGTGAAAACGAAGTAACAGCGCAGGCAGGCGATGCGAAGGAGCAAGAAATATCATGCGGACGAAGTCGCGGTCAGAAGCTAGTAATTTATACAAACTATCGCGTCGATCGCGTACTCGCGCGATGGTCGCGTAATCGCGCGATGGTCGCTTTCGGTTAGGACACGGGGTCAGCATAATCAGGTTATACCGTTCACACTGTTGGGACACAGGCCTCTTTTCGAGAAGGACTGGGCTATAACCGACCACGCGGGCCCAGTGCAGATTGGTAGATGTCACATGTCTTCAAATTTTTGGTTCTAGGACATGCCGGTTTCCTCACGTTGTTTTCCTTCACCGTTTTGGACACGGGGTATTTGTTTTCTATTAGCGAGGTTGAGTTACAAGTAAATGCTCTAGTTTATAGGAGACTTTAGGAGAATGGCTCATATTTTTAGTTTTCCACGGAATGGGCCTCAGGACTCCATTGACTATTTTAAGCTCTATACAGGGTGGCAGGGACATCGACGCGAAAACTCTTACCATGGATTCCGTACATGATTCTGAACACCCAGGGGTGAAATTTTTCGTCGGCTATTTTTTTTAAATCGGCTGTTCCATACATTTTGACCGCGTAGGTATTGTTTTTTTTACAATAACCGACGAAAAAATTAAATCTAGGTGGGTTCAGAATCATGTACTGAATCCATGGTAACAGCTTTCGCGTCGATCACAGTCTGCACCCAAAAAGTAGGAAACATACAGCATCGTATTAATTGTCCACAAAACTTGCGCATATATATATATATAAAATAATAATAATATATAAATAAATGAAATTGACGTTTCTGTTTGTAATGTCAAAATCAGCTTCTTACTACCTAAATGCAATAAAATTTTAACGGTACTTGTAACAAAAGAATAATTTTGAAATTTTTTGAGCCCATGCCTCATCGTTTTACGACCAAAACCGTATTAAATCAATAGATTTGGTTATTCTGAATCTAAATAAAAATACTAGTTTCTAGAAATTTTCCTCATCAAGTTTGTTCGATGAAAATTTTCCGTATTTTTTTTTGACATTTTTGAAAATGCGCTCATGCCACATGTGACGCGCAAAATGTCTGAAAACAAACTTTTTCGTAAGAAAATGACGACACCTATGGTTTTATTAAACATCAGACTTATTGTGATAAAACCGACTGCCTATATTTTTTTGACATAACAGAAATGGACTCCCGTAAAACTGCGACGTTTCTGACCGGCACTGCCCACCGAGTCGGGTTCACAGAATCATATTATAAACTAACGATTTTATACGTAAAACGATGCGACATGTTTTGGTCGTGGCATCGTACTGTGCGTTGTCTGTCAGTCACTGAATTTTAGATTTTTACCAAGTAGATTCTGGGGACAGGAATCAATGAGCTCTTTAAAGGCGTTTTTCTCCGACCATCAATCTACCCGCCGTAGGTAGGTATATTAAACTACATCGCACGGGCAGAGTACCCCCGACCCGGTTGCCCAGTCAACTGGCTAAGCCGCGGCGACCTACAGCCACTATATTTAGCTTTACGCAACCCGCGGCTCGCCCATCGTGACATATTATTAACATCAATAGACTGCGAGTTTCTATAAAACGTATTTTTGCCTGTATTGTCCCGGGTATCGACTAAGGAAAGAAATGAAAAGAAAAAATAACATTTATTTTCCAACAGGCCACTTCTCTTAAAGAGAAGTAATGGGATCACCACCCTTGCTTACTGCGGGTTTCAGACCGCAGTCCTGGGTTTTCTCACGATTTTTTCCTTCACCGTCAGTCAGTGGTGTCTAAAGACGCTCAGGGCGTCGGGAATCCCAGGCCGATTCCCGGCCACCGCAGGCGTGGGCTTGCGGACGGTGAGCAATGGGTAGCTCGCCGTCCGATAAGAACCAGGCCGGGGTCGACGGCGCGTTGTGTTCTACGCGCGCCTAAAAGAGATGTCAGCACAACCAACGGGGTCCGCTAGAGCCGATACCTGCCGATACCTGCCGGGGTTGCGGGAAAGTCTGAAAGGGATACCGTGGCCCCTAGCAACATACAGGCAACTGAAGGAACACGGTTGAGTTTTAGTCAGCAAGAGTGACACGCCCTCCCGCTCCGCCCAGAGCGGGAGAAGTTATTCAATAATTTCCCACCCAAAAAAAAGGGGTGTCTTAAGATACAGATAATATAATAGTCAAAGGATAAGCAACTTATAAAGTATTTAATATAATGATAAAGCCACATTGGTATTTGCTGGATTTGAACTCGCAACTTGAGGCGTAAGAAGCGGAGCAGGCGTAAGATCCGTCAGCCTTCAAAACAAGAGTGAACAGGCATCTTACGGGCTTGCTCGTTTTATCATAGACCTCATCCATCGCTTTCCATCAAGTGAGATGGAGGTCAAGAGCTGGCCCATAACCCATAACCGAATAATAAAAAAAACAAATAAACATAATGACCACCACGACGCACCGTATATTTTATTTATTTTGTTGGAAACATATTTTGTGAAGGATCACAAGGAGCATCGATGAGCTGGTCGTGGGATTCCGCTGGATGGGAGAAGCTCACGATCGGTCGATGTGGTGACGCTTGGGGGAGGCCTATATGCATAGTGGACGTCTTCCGGCTTAAATAATTTTTATGATACTCATTTAACATGAAGTTAACATTTTTTTTTTTCTTTAAGTACGCTGTACTGGTACAGCGTCTTAATATTTGTTTGCTGCACCGGTCGACGTTATTACGTCGGCGCCGGCTGTCGCTGAAAACCAGCGCTGGGGCTCTGTCTTGCACAGGGTCGTAGCATAATGCTGAGCGATAGCCGATTTGCGTGGATGTGACGCATGCTTCCCCCAACTTTTTCTCATTTTTGTAATGTAAAATTTTTTCTTGCGTCATGTTTACCGCAAATAAACGTTTTTTCTTTCTTTCTTCTTTCATATTCACGTCAGAGCCACGGCTGCTAACGAGACTACAATGTTCACTCTTCACGAGACTATTGCAGTGGACAATTTTTTTTTTCAATTTCAATTCTTTGTGCCAATTCTAAATTCAAAAGTCATTTATTCAAACTAGGCTGAGAATCAGCACTTTTCGAACGTCAAAATTACATAAGACAGTCCTCCAAAAACGCCCACCCTTCATCACTTCCTAGTGCCTTTAGCTGGGAAGAAGAAGTGGCGCAACAAACTCCCCAGCAGCACAGCTGTCTGTTCAAGTTAGAAAAATTATTCTTTAAAATAGTATGCAAAAAAACTTACATTATGCAACACAAAACATAATTCAAATGATAAATTATAGGCCTTATGCCAGCTAGCACACGCCAATATACCAACCAGAAACATCGAGAACAATAAAGCAATATTAAAAAAAAAAAAATACTAATAATGATAGTTTGGATCTATTGAGATATCCAGTGTAAAGTTTGTTTAACGAAGTTGGGACCATAGATTTATAGTTTAGACCACAGACATATAAAGAATAGGTTTAGACTGATGTTTGCCTGTATTATGTGATTTGTTTCCGTATTGTAAAACAAATGAAAAGAGGAAAAACGCCAACGATTATGACTAAATCCGAAGAAAAGTTAATGACTTTCCTTCACTTCCTGCTTGAAGGAAAAGATCTAGAAGCTAAGGAAATGAGAAGCGATTTTATCGTTTTAGAATTATTATGATTTATATTACAGAAGATATAATAAATATAATCAGCCATTGTGCATTGTACCTACTCTATGAATAAAGTAACGATGAAGAAATTGGTATCTCTGTGGCTTTGGAAGTTAACGTACGATCAAACTGAAAATATACTTACCATCAGTGGTACAACTAATTTTCGGCTTTATATACTATAGACACTATAAAAGAATCTACTAGCTAAATCTATTTAATTCTATACACACCCTCTCACACACATACACTCACCTCCTTCACCTTACACACCCAGAGGACAGCAACCCTTTCATTCTTTTTAAAGTAAATTAAGTTCATATTTTAAAATAAACTGTTGCCTTTTGTTCGTAAGCTCATACTCGCATACCCACTCCAAGGGCTTGAGGCGCTGCATGGTGAAACACAGGCTATAAACCTAGTTCGGCAGCAGATGCTAATAAAATTGGACACAATTGTTACTGAGTTACTTTCATTGCTTCATATGTTCGAAAAATTTGTCTGCTCAACAGCGTAAATAACGCAATGAATGTTGTTGAACTGTCAAAATGAACGCCATTGTGTTTGTCAAAACCTAGTAGGTACCTAGGTACAAATCTAGAATTAATTAATTCCCTGTGAACGTAAAACCATTCATAAGTAAACAGTGTACGTAGGTGAGCCTTGTTTGTATCAAGGAATTAAATGGACTAATAAGGGATTTCGATTTAATTATCGCGAGGGCTAACACAGCGGATTCTGATGAGATTATCTGATGTAAGATGTCGAAGAGATCCTTGCAAGGACTCCCTTTGACATCAAAATAAATTCATTGTTTGTATACCTACAGTACCAAGATGGCGCCCAAATCGTTAGGGAGTAGGGACAAAAGACTGGATAAAATTCATGGAAGTAATTAAATAAAAAAGAATTAATTATTTAATGTAGTATGGTAGAAGGAAATTATGGGGTTTTTATTTATCTATAAACGTTGCTTAAAGTTAAGTAATGATTAGCGAATGTTGAACCGTAGGTATATTTTTGACATTTTTAAATGTCTTTTATCTATATTTATAGGAGTTTATATTTAAATCAAGGAAGGTAGTCGGTCATTATAAACTTTTGATTTTACATAAAACTATACTCCGTTAGAAATAAGATTAGACATTTAAACAAACCTTTTTTACAGTCCGTTCAACCGATTTTGACTTCTATACCGTAGGCATAAGGATGGCATTAAAAGCAAAAAAAGTGGTTACAAACCAACTGTTTACTGCAGCTGTCATTTGTCATGCCGCTATCGCAATAGAAGTCAAAATCGGTTGAACGGACTGTAAAAAAGGTTTAGTTAAATGTCTAATCTTATTTCAAACGGAGTATAAGTAAATATGCTAGGAACATGAGATAAGCAAAGCCTCGTTCAGACTGGCGCGACGCGACACCGGTGATTGACTACCGTATATTATCTGTGCTACCGTGAAGTTTTCTTAGAAATTGTTTTGTTAGAGTCGCGTCGGGCCATCGCTCGCGTCGCGCTAGTCTGCACGAGGCTTAAAGCGTTTAATGTCGCGTCAACACATCAAATAAATCAAAAAGTTCATACTTATGACTCTTGTAGGTACCTACTTAAGGTACAGTCTGATTATTTTCATAATGTCCCTCGGGAATCATCGCATTTCCGAATACAACCGAATGCTAATTATTAGATTTATCGTGTATAATAATTTGAATTCAGAACTAAGTACTTTATTCTTGTTTTGTTTTGATTTCCGTGTGAACTATATAGTGCTGGAAAACTATTTTCGTGTCTGCGACTTTAGCAGCTTTCCTCCCAGTTTTAAAATAAATTGTATTAAGTTAAAAGAGTATTAACAACTACATACTTCCAAGTCGATTGAGAGCGTCCGGTCTGCACCAAGTGCAAAGGGCAACCTGATAGAAATCCGACGACTGACGAAACACGAAGTTTGCCGAGTGACATTAAGAAAATAGTTATACTGTAATTAAGTTGACGTGTGTCATTAATATTATTTAAAATGTTTTGTTTATTTTAATTCTTTATTAACAAAAGGGGGTTTTTATCCATAGGGATATGCCAACCCCATCGAACCTTATCAACTATTTAACTTTAGTTAAAATATATTTTAATTAAAGTTAGTTATAGTTGTTATGTTATAACATAACAACTATAACTATAAACTATAACAGAATAATCATTCAATGACTAGGCACAATTTTCACCAGATCACATAACCTCTTTGCAATCGCTGATCTAGGGTTTGCTAAAATGTTTTGAATTAACCCAACGTCCAAAATGTTCAGTTTAAATTCTTTGATCAACGATTCCCTTTAATTCTTGCTCTTGACACACTCCATCAATAAATGTTGCACATCTTCAATTTTGTTGCATATTTGACAATTAGGTGATGCAGAAAGCAAATTTATAAGTGTTAAACAGGTACTGTTTTTGAGTCATTGATAAAAAAACATTTTATAGAAATGTTTTAGTTTTTTTTAACGTTAATGTTACTTTGAGTTATTTTTTCTTAACAACTATTGTTTTATTTTTTGTTTTGCAATGTAATATTACTTGCGTTTTTCACAGTACAGTGATACCGTTAATGGGCTATTACGCGTTTATTCTGGTGCAGTCGAAAAAATTCTGATAATGTAATAGGTACCTAATTAAGTTTCTATATCATCAAGGTCGGAATTATAACATTATGTTACGGTATATCGTGTGTATGTAACTTCGTAAATAATTGATGTAAAAATCTGGAAAAAATTGAGGTGATGTATTTTGACCTACACATAACGAATATGGATTAACATCAAAACCGCCTCAATAGCACTTACGCGTTTATTCTGCGGGGGCGGCGATATGTTTACGCACTAGAGCGACTGTTGAGTATAAAATCATGGGTTCGATTCCCAGGTCGAGCAAAGTATTATTGAGTTTTTCCGTCAGGAATATCTCAGTAGTAACCTGAAGTCTGGACTTATGCCCAATATATTTATGGCAATAGACTCGCCCCCCTCTATTACATAACATGGGACTTAAACATAACTGGCGAAATGTGGGAGTATAAAACACTCCTGCCTTACTCTACGGGGAATAAGTATAAGGCGTGATGTTGTGCTGTATTGGGACCCTATCCTATAGCTTTACAAGCAGCGGAGTATCGACGCCTGGGTCCTCGGAGATAGACGCACAATGACGCATTGTTCCCGCCGTGTCTATTGTGTGACGCGAAAAGCGAAATAGCTGCGGACGGGCCTGTTATACGGACGAGCGTTAGCGATTCTGTTGATGCGATTTGTCGTGTGCTTTTAAACTGTCATATGAGAGTATTGATGATTTTTACCTTTTTGTTCTTTTACTAGCTTTTGTCCGCGTCTTCGCCCGCGTGGATATCGGAAAATATCCCACGGGAATGACGGGAACGTATTACCTGGATTTAAAGTACCTACCCTATGTGTTAATTTATACTATAAACTATCCGTGTGCCTCCGTTCAGCCGTTTTTGTGTCAATCTGGAACATACATCCAAACAAACAGACAAAAATTCTAGAAACTATATTTTCGGCATCAGAGTCGTTCCCATACCCCGTAGCAATTACTTTTTTTCAAAAAAAGACTGCAGAGTTTTGTCTTCGTTACTATTTTATTTTAGGTATGTATGTATGTGACACTTGTAACACCATGTTGTTTTCTCTGATCTATAAATCGTCACTTATCTTATACCTAGTTATCTGAACTTCACATTAATTTGTTCTGCAGATTTTGAAGAATAAACTAAAAAAAATTTTACAAAAAAAAACTCTTTAATTTTAATTTCGGAAGTCGGTGTCTTTTATTTTGTATTTTCGTTTTTTGCCACCGATTTCCGAAATTAAAATTAAATACAGTTTTTTTTTTGTAAAAAGTTTTTATTTTTCACTTTTTAGTTGTGATAACTACCCTACTAAATTCAAATACCACTATCGCTGAAGCTAACTCAAAAACTATCCCCGCAAAATTAATCAAATTTATTTGGGACCACCTCTTAAGTATGACTTACCAAACAAAAAAAAATCTCTCATCAAAATAAATTCATAATTAGCGGAGTAATCGCGTATCAAACATACAAAAAATAAAAAATAAACATACAGTCGAATTGAGAACCTCCTCCTTTTTGAAGTCGGTAAAAAATTTACACAAAACATATTATCGAATCAAAATCAGTCAATTGTATACCTTAGCCACCACAACATAAGAGGTTGCCTAATGGATATCGTAAATAATGTTTAGTGGCCAGCTTGGGGCCGATCTTAAAACCGTAAAGGTAAACTGTTAATAAATATTTTGGGGATCAATTATTCAGTACCTATAAACCTATAATGTATAACGCAGCTGAACTTAAAGCCTCGTATTCATGGCAATGAAAGCTGCATAGCATTGTTGCAGCAACATGTTTTTTGTTGCGAGCTAGGTACTTAGGTACTGCTAGCAACAAAAGTCGATTGACACTTCAGTTTTATAAATCTTAATTATTGAGCTAATATTTAGTTAAAATCTGAACAGAAGTAAGATTGAAAGAATATTAACTCTTAGGTATTTATGAAGAGCTAAAAATCAGTTTCTCGAATCTTTTTGTGTAAATTTTGATAATTGTTATAAAGTGACAGTGTTTCAGGTTATGGCAACAAGTTTTCTCGTATCCAGTCGGCGAGCGACAATTGTTTGCTTGTGTGGTGTGTGTGTGGACTTGTTTTAAGATGTTGATAAAAAAATAATCTTCGTCCAATATCTTAGTAGGTACAGACTATTTTTTAACTGGATAGGAAGTGTTGCTGTAAATACTATTTCCAGCAAAGTTGATGTTGCAGTTGTAGAAGACTGTTTAGCAATTGTTGCTGAACTTTTGTTCACCATGAATATGAGGCTTTATTTTTTCTTGGAATAAGCCCAAGTAGCTATTGATACGGTGTCGGCAATAGGATATATGTATAGATTTATTTCTGGGTAACGTTTTTTTTTTCTGTAGGGCTTCTCACAGCTGGTTCCGAAAACCGTAGCTGTTTAACCGGTCAATCCTGTGGTTGCCTTAAGCTACTACACTCAAAGCCTCCAGCCAGGGCATACATAAACTAAGCTAAAAAGCTTAGGATGAACGCTCGCTAAGGGCACCCCCTGTGGGGTACGAGCCTCGGTTTAGGGTATTATCCGGAGGGAGGACATCAAAAGATGGGACGGGCTGGATCAAAGGGTTTTGATCATTATTATTAGACGGGGAATTTAAAGCTACGTGCACAGCTGCAACAACTGCTGGCACCTCGTTTTCGAGCAAGGGTCGGGGGGGAGTATTATTTACTCGGGAGCGCGGCGGTCGAGATCGGAACGACGGGAGGCGTCTGTATTTGTACACTGTACTTGTTTCCCTATTGCTCTTCTGGAGGAGGGTTATGGGGTCATCGGGGTCTACGAGGATATGCCTTGGACGGCGAACATGACTGATTCTACTTGGGTAACGTTATAAAAATGAGTGCTATTATTCTTTGATGAAAGTGCCGACGTAATTAGTGGGCACCAAAAGAGTATTTGGGTGTTCCATCGGAGATTATAAGAATTATACCCTAAATCCTCTTAAGCCTCGTTGGTCTAGTGGTCGCAAGCGCTACTGCTGAGCATGAGGTCCTGGGTTCGGTTCCCGGGTCGGGCAAAGTGTTATTGGGTTTTTCTATCTGGAATTTCTCAGTAGCAGCTCGGAGTCTGGATTTGTGCCCGGTTGATGGCAATTGGCTCGCCCCCTATTACATGGGATTTAAAACATAACTGGCGAAATGTGGGTGTATCTGCTACAGGGTCACCTCTGCCCAACCCTTTGGGGAAACAAGGCGTGTGTGTATACCCTAAATCTCAGCCCTAAATATCTTCAGTTTATGAGAGTTTTAGTAAATCTGTTGTGGAATAGAATAATAATAAGTACCATGTTAGTTGCTGCACATTCTTTGCTACAAAAAGAATTGATTTATTCATTAAAAACAGAGTTAACATTAGGAACATGTCTACAACAAAAAAAAAAATTGCTTTCTGTAGCGACGTCCCTTCCGACGTCTATACATACCTACCATAGGCATCACTAAAACTACTCTAATTTCACAACTCGATAAAGAAAGCCTCTCAAACTGAACAAAATTTAGTTCACCAATTTGTTATAAATTACCACAATAAAAGTGAGTAGGGTCGGCTAAAAGTTAAATTGAGAGCCTGATGTGATTTCCAAGCACTCGTTATTTCGAATTAGGAGTTTCGGAAGATTTTGATTTGGACTCCTTTTGGTTCTTTTTCTCCGAAGTCCCTCGTAATAGATTTGGAAAGGATGATTGTAACGACATCAAGTAATTTAATGTGTACTTGGTATAGTTACCCACTTATTTATTGCAAACGACTACGGAATATCGTATTTGGGCGCCATTTTTCCAATATGGCGGAGCGAGCGGCGAGGACACGAGGTGACAAATTAAAAATTCGAAAAAACACGTTGAAATCAATAAAAAAACAATTTTCAAAATTCCCGGAAATCTTTGGTGAAACTACCGAATGACTCGACTAAGTACTACCGCTATTTTTTTAAATAAATTAAGGTGGATCCGCAGTTATAACCTGCGAAATTAAAATTTTCTTTTTTTTTTTTTGCAATTTGTAGGTCAGTGTCAGGTTGTATCTTGATCAATACATGATTCGCGACTATAACAGATATGTATTTACAGAATAATAATTATTAGAATCATTAATACATCTCTATAAGTTAGATTTGTTCCATAAGAACTTTTCCATAAGAGAATGGTTCTTATGGATCTTATGAGATGTATGAATGTTGAACGGAGAAATGAATTCGAGGAATAGTAAAAGCCCGTAGTAGGACTGTTAGAAATTTCTCAGTAGCGGCTTAAAGTCAACATTTGTGCCCGGTTCATGGCAATAGGCTCACATGCAGTAGTCAAAGCCTACCTATTAAATAGGACTTAAACATAATTGGCGAAATGTGAGTGGTCTATAGGTGCTCACCTTTTTTTATTAATTTGACAGTGAAACATTAAAAATATATTTTAAAGGTGTGTCCAAACATTGAGTGGCAAGAGCGTAGTATCAACACACGGCGTTTGCAGGACACTTCTGCCGCGCTCTAGTTAGGACTAAACTGACAAATGTTTGGGTTTAAAGAAGGGTTCGCGCGCGGCAGTCGCGCAACGCGGTAGGCCGCGCGAGGCAGCCGCGCACGATTGCCGCTTTATGTCTGGACACACCTTTAGGGTAGGTAAATGAAGCGTTAAATTCAATTCAAATATCGAACACTCGCCACACTTCGCCAATTCGCTACGAAAACGTTGGCAAAAGATTCGGAACGGTCGTCTGAAAATTGTTTCACCAATCAAATGCCGATTTGAAACTTCCCGTAAGAAATTACTTTCAAGTTTTTTCGTTTTACCTACCTTCGTAAATTAGATTCAAAGAACTTGGGCGTGTTTTATTTTGTGAGTCCTCGTAAAGAGTTTTTTGAAATCCATCCATTAGATATTTGGAAAGTAAAAATATGAGTGTTCCTAGTAAACCCGAGGCTGAATAAAAAATAACTTTGTCCTAATTATGTTAAAATTTATATTACGATCGGATTCCTGAAAGAAATTCCTTCGAAATTAGTAATGACAAGTACCTGTCTGGTTTTCAGATTTTCTTAAGTTATAAAGTTTTCTTTGTTCTAAAAATAACGTTTCTATTTTCTAGGGTCAAGTCCAAGGTCTATTCAAACCGCTATCCTATTAGTAACCACTATCAGAAATGCAGGAGTTTGCTTTACCTTTGTGAATAACTTATAAGTCTGGCGATAAATACTGTTACATAAAAACTTTTCTTTTTTCAAGTCTTTAAATATTTTGAAATTGGAACGCGTTTATTATGTTAAAAACTTCTTTCGATTTCCCGCCATTGCATATATTTTTTTCGTGTATAGCAATGTTAAAGAAAATAGGATTGCAGTGATTGCCTTGCACAAAGTGGATAAGGAGCCGTCGGTCATATTCTCGTTTTCAGATTTTTTTAAGTTACAAAGTTTTCTCTGTTCTAAAAATAACGTTGCTTTTTAAGGTCAAGTCCAACCTCTATTCAAACCGCTATTTGGTAATAGTGATGACTATAACAGAACTAC
Source organism: Agrochola lychnidis (assembly GCA_963680765.1). Classification (NCBI taxonomy): domain Eukaryota; kingdom Metazoa; phylum Arthropoda; class Insecta; order Lepidoptera; family Noctuidae; genus Agrochola; species Agrochola lychnidis. Next base: position 12,545,483 of record OY796869.1, on the reverse strand, counting down.
AGGAGTTTGACTTGAATGTTGCTGCTGGTCATACGACGTATATACCTATGTGGAATTAGGGTAATCATTTCGAAACATGAAAGTCCTGACAAAAAGTCGGACATTTTACTTTTTAATCTTTCTTTTTTCAAAGTCAAAGTCAAATTATTTATTTCAAATAGTCCTTTGTATGGTACTTTTGAACGTCAAAATTTACAAAATAATAGCATTGATTATAGTTGCCCCTCCAAAAGGTAGTTTTCGTATGGAGAAGAATGGGCAAGAAACTCCACCGTAACTCTTTTAAAATATTTTGTATAAGTACCTACATTAGTTAAATAATTTTAAGTAAAGATGCACCTAAAATAAAATGACTATACAACAATGTGTAAAACGAATAAAAAATGAAGAAACGACAGATAATTTAATTATGTGATAGATACATGGTGCTCACATATTTCAGTACCTATCCATTTAGCTTTTTTATTTTGTAAAAGTCCGGACGAAGTCCGGATGGGGAGACAAGACAAGATGCCGGACATGTCAATTGCAAAATAAAATTATCTTTATCTTTATCAATCTGGATGGATGGTAACCCTGTGTGGGATGCAATTCAATTTCCATTATGTTGATTAACGATACATTCAATGCCTCGGATTACTTTTCTTGGAATATCGGCTCATACCTACCTACCGTACCTATACAATTGTGTGTTTAGCAAAGGTCTTTTGTATCTAATATTGTTATTTCGAGGATTATGCAGTATATCAGTATTAAGTCGAATTAGGAACTTGAGTCTACCTATTAGTTATTAGTGAAGACTAAAAAGGTAAGCTGTCGTATGGCACGACGTCGACGGCACGACGTCGACGGCACGGGTGATAAAAGACTAGCTTCTGTCCGCGACTTCATTTGTGTTAAATTTCTCGTTTTAACATAAAATATATCCTTTGAAACTTGGCAATAGGTACTGTAGCTTCCCATTGGTGAAAAAATCAGATTTGTAATTCCGAAGATTACCCCCTGCATACAGATTCACAAATACATTATTGAATACAACCTACTAGCATTTCGCCCGCGGCCGCGACTTCGGACGGATTTCGTACTTAAGGGGCGATAGCTGACTTTTAATGATTTTATACTGAAGATGACGTCTAAACGAGTAGTGTTAGTGATTTGGAAAAAATATATGTTAAATTAGAGCATTTTATAAATATTTTAATTTAAGAATATTTTTGATTATGTTTATATTACATAGTGAAATTAATTTGCAAAGTTATGTCTAACGCGGATAAAAAACTGAGAATGACGCAAAATCCATCAAGCGTATTTTTCTGAAAACTTCACCATTTTAAAGATAATTAAATTACTGATCTTTTAGTATACGTGTTTTATTAAAATACCTTTTGTTTTACGTGTAATAAATTAATAATGCGTCTAATTTGGGACAGCACTCCTTGATGGGCGAAGTCCTATTACTGGCTGAACGTACGACGCGTTGCGTGAGTCCAGTACAGAACACGCAAGCTAACTATTCAAGGTCATTGTCATATATCTGCGTCTTAAATTTTAATCTCGACAACAGCGCCACCTATCGGGTCAAAAACTAACTTATCTTTCAAGCTGGAACCAATCATACATATTCTTCAATTTCAAAATTTCATTGAATTCTGTTGCCGGTTTCGGAGATTTGCGTGTACGAACTTTGTGACACGTGATTTTTATATACAGGCTGGCGATTTAATAACCTGCATCCGTCAAGGGGGAATCACCCCCTTCACCCCCTTGACGGATGCAGGTTAATGTAGGATGCAGGATATTTTAATATCAAAGTTTTTCTTAATTTATCACGCGTCACATCAGCGATCAGTTTAAAAATGTTTTTCTTTTTTTTTTCGTTAATTACATTAGCGTTAAAAGCTTTATTAAGTCCAAAACCGTTTAAGTTTCGTTAATTGTAACATCGCGAGATTTACCTAAAAGCTGTGTAAACCGTTTTTTTTGTTAGTTGATTTCATGGGTCAAATCTAATAAGCGGGTGAAACTTCACAGACCAGACTTAGGCACCTGTCACCGCTGACTAAGGGTATAAGATATACATAATAGTTGATCGCTGCCTGTTCACACTGCCAGCGAGTGCTCTTTTGACCCAGCGACAAGAGCTATCATCATCATCATCTGCCTAGCCTTTTCCCAACTATGTTGGAGTCGGCTTCCAGTCTAACCGGATGCAGCTGAATACCAGACAGACGACAAGAGCTATCAAAGAGAGTATATTTAGAGTTTTTTTTTACAGAATAACTCATAGCCAAAAGTCAGAAATTTAAGTGATAGTTTAGTTCGGTGTACAAGAGACGCAAAAACGCTTAATGCCTCAATGTTATTGAATGTCTAAATGTAGCTGAATGCATCTTACACCAAATTGTAGAATTTTTATGTTGATTGTTATAAACTAAACAAATATACACAAACATTCCAGACTTATTTCTTATCCGTACTTACGCAACTTAAGAAAATATATATATCATTTATAGGATCAAAACTGTTTAAGCGATCACTACGCTCGATCTTTAGGCGTGTGTGCGTGAACGGTGCACACAAACATAGCATCGCAAGAATTTATCTAAACTCTGTCGAGTGAATTTTGTGCACGGAGCCTTATCAGTTGAATTAGGTATGGTTATGAGGACATGAGGTAACTAACGATCTTAAGAGACACGGCTCGCAACTACAAATCGAGATGTTTGCAAAATTCAATTCCAAGCACGTTGCGCTAGTGTGAGTGCCTGTCGGAGCGATATACACCTACAGTGAGCAATACTACCACGTACACATTGAAAATTATTGCTTAACGCGATAGTACTAGTAGCTTTCGAAAATGTATGATAAATTTGGATGTGTTTCGTAATACAAAAAAATATGAACTAAAACTTAATGTATTTCCATTTTTTTTTTTTCGATAATTTGTAACTTGATAACATAAACTATGCTTCTGCGGAAACAATATTACAAATATTGTTGTTTATAATACAGAAAAAACAATATGAAAACATGCCATTTACGCTGCAAAAATGTACGAAATGCAATTCGCTTACAATTCATTTAAAGGTAAGTTTTTGGAAATAAAAAGACGTAGGAGCATAGATAAATATTGTCTCAATCCGAATATCAACATAATATGGTGGAAATATGCTCAAATTGCAAATGATTTATATACTACTTTTGTATGGACAATTCATGTGTCGCCGCATTCTTAAGGAGAGAAAGAAAGAGATAAAAGAGATTTTTGGGCAATTTCTCTGCACTGAATATTATTATCTAAAAATAAAAATATTTTAAGGAGATGATCTCTGGAAGTACTGTTACGATTGCAAAAATTATTACACTGATAAAAAGCTCCACTTTCATTGCCGAGTGCTTGCTGGATATGGCCGCGTCAAAGTCTATAAAATACTTTGACGCGGACGAAGATTAAGACGGTACCTTGCCAATCCATTTATGAAAATATTATGTAAATAAGAAAAAATGTACATCTTTCAAATAAAATAAGTGATAGACATCATTTTAAGGCTAGAAATAAAGATAAAATTGATCAACCATTTTTTAGATTATCTAAAGTACTTAACATCTTTTATGGGCTACTGTGTTAAATGTTACAACCAAATACCTTATGATTGCAATTAAATGAAAGAACATTTAAAACATATAAGTACACTTTGTAAACAAGCATATTACAAACTAGATGATTATATTCAAGATAAGAATGCTTGGAAACATGCTGGTCCTGCTTCATAGGACAATCTAAAGTCTAGAACAACAAAATCAAACTGGTTGTTTTTTTGTTTTTTTTTACGGGTTGTTAGTTTTTACTTATATAATTAATATATACAAAATATTGTAAAACAGTTTAAAAAGGTGTTAGCTTGTTTCAAATTCATGTTTTAATTTCAAATGATTATTGCGCATTTTCTAGATACATTTGCCTTATTCATTGTAAATAAGTTGTTAATTCTACTAAAACTTATCGATTATTACGGAAGTTTGGATTTAATTGTTTAAATGTATTATTTTAATACCAAAGTATAATATCCACTGTGGCAACACTGTCAAAGAACAATTTTTAAATGTATTTTCACTATGGCAGTTGAATGTATTATTTTTACTTTGGCAACACTTAGAAATGACGGTTATGACATTCTCGTTATTTCTGGGTGGGGCAAAAGTCATTTTAATTTGTAAAAGGCTGTGCAAAGCAGTGATCGTCGAGCTATGAAGCAAGTCGGTTGACATTGTAACCAGGATTCCGTATGTATAATAAAGTGATTTTATACAAGGAACAGTGTTTGATTAAAAAAATAGAAGTGATTCTAACAATTCAGAAGCAGGGATAACACCAGGGAATTCTGGTGTAGCTATTGCTACCACCCTGGTGTGATCATACGTCCACAGTAAGGTATGTTAATAATATATTGATTATTTAATATGATTTTTGTTGTGTATTTTTTTTTTATTAAAAGTGTGGTACCATAACCATAGTAGAAATCTATCTATATTGATATTACAATACTGCAGGTATTACAATATTGTATTAATCATTGATACGTTACCTGGAATATCCTATGCCAAGGATACTGGTTATCGTGATAATTAAAATGCCAAATAACAATTAATAATTATTTTGTATAGGTGATGTTTTGTACAGGATTCGTAAAAATCCTATAGTTATTTATAATAAATATCCGATAAACACCGAAAAAAAAAGTAAAAAAAAAATGTCTTACTTAAAATTGAGTCTTATTAAATCAACTTTAAGGGAAATACCTTATAGTAACGTAACCTACTATAAACTATGTTATTGATATAAGGTTTGAATTTCAAAAAAAGCTATCTGTACTTGCACGTTATTTAGTGACTCCCCGAAACTTATGTTGAGGCTACCACTTTGGGAAAGGTAATCCAAATAGTAGTTTTTGTCCAGTGTTGCCGGAAGTAAACTTTGAATCTGCTAAATTGCTAGTTTTGATAATAGATACCTGTTGATACGTGATGTATATCGTGATGTGTATCCACTGATAGGTGTCAGTGAACCCTGGTTTGGTGTTTGAGTGATGTCCTCTCCAAAGGATAGTTTAACTTTATTTCACGTATAGGTATAGAACAAATATGATTAGATGTGTATGGTAGGTATTTCTTTTTTTTGCCCTGAGACATAAGTAATTTGATAAAATATAGGAGGCAATTAAAATTTTTATTATTCACATTATATACCTACTTTTACTTTTATAACATGTTTATACAATCAATGAAATAGGTACTCGTTGTTTTAATTTTTTTTTCAGGTTATTGGGCAGTGTACATTGTACAATTGAGTGAAGATGTCTAGTGACCGGTCAGAGGAGTCGACCGGGAGCCATCACAGTATTATACTGGGAGGGCCCTCGAGACGCAGCCGATCTCAGACACGTGCTAGAGACTTAAGGCAAAGTGGTCGCTCGTCAGAAGCGCCCAGGCGAAGTCGTCACTCGCCAGCATCACCCCGCACCGATAATCGTAGCTCCGAGCGGCGCAGATCCAGAAGATCACCTCCAAGGGTTGAGTCGCAGGCAAGAAGTCGAAGCAGGTCAGTCGTAATATCTCCATTGCAGCGTCGCACAACGCGTACGCCATCAACGGATACGCAGATATATGAACCGATAAACAGATTTATAGATCGTAGTCGTAATAGGCAGAGGCGTCACAGATTGCAGACTCCTCGTAGAGGAAACGTTAATAGATCACGAAGTCCAGTCCGCTCTGGTATAAACGAAAGATTTACATCTGTTACGCCGCAGCCTCTATCTGTCAATGTTAATAATGAATTGCTAAAATGTATCAAAGAGTCCTTACAATCCATCTTAGCCGTAAATCCACAGAGTAAAGAAAGATTCGCAAATAATAACGTAGTTCCAGAATTCGATCCTAAATCGAAAAACCAAACAATTGTTACTTGGTTGAATAAAGTTAGAGAATGCTCTGAGATCTATGGCTGGGATAGTCAACAGACCGCTCACTATGCTCTTCCAAACTTAGTTGGTACTGCAAAAAAGTGGTACGAAGGACAGTCATCAGTATTGCTTTCATGGGACGAATGGGTTGAAAAACTCAAATCTGCTTTTCCGTCACATGAAAATTATGGTAATTTGTTAACAGAAATGTTAGCTATAAGGGCAAAGTTTGGAGATGATTTAGAAGGGTACTATTATGAAAAGATAATAGCCTTAAGTCGGTGTAATATAGTGGGTAAGAATGCTGTTGACTGCATAGTATACGGAATAGATGATAGGTCGGTTCGGTTTGGAGCAGAGGCAGTAGGTTTTAGGGATGCTGATAAACTACTAGGCTATCTGAGGGGTGTCAAACATGAGCGATTAGATAGGTTCAATAAGAAACCAGTACGTTCTGTAAACGAAACACGTAAACCTGTAAAACATAATTCGAATAGAGTCTTGACATGTTATAACTGTCATGAAACGGGTCATTACGTATCGGGATGTAAAAAACCTATTGTTAAGTGCCAAAAGTGTAAACGCATTGGTCATGACGATCCTAAATGCAATAGGAGCAATTGGGTAGATAGAGCCGAAGTTAAGACATTATGACTAGATAATAGTATTGATTTAGGAGTGGACAAAAAATTTATTAAGGGTATTAACGTTAATAATGTACATTTGACAGGATACGTAGATTTTGGTAGTCAGTGTACTTTGATAAAAGAATCCGTCATGGAAGTAATTGTACCACGTGAAAAATGGCAAGTGAATAATTTGCCATCTCTAAGGGGTTTTGGTAATACATACGTAAGTGCTTTAGGTAAAACTAAGATTTCGTTAATGATTGACAACGCCAAAATGTATGTTGAGGTAGTTGTCGTTCCTGATAATTATTTAAACTATGATCTACTTATTGGACAGACTGCTACGGAGCAACCCCACATATGGGTTTTTAAATCTGATAAAGAATTGATGATTACGGATAAACGAATAAAAAGTGATACACGACTGACTTTAAAATCTGTCAAAACTGTCAGGGCTGAAGGTTGTGTTTCTGTAAAGGTGTTTACCGGTACAAGATTTAGTGGAATTGTTTTCGTTGAAAATGGTTATCGTTTAAACTACCGTGTAGAAATTGGTACTTATAATATAAAAAACGGTAGTGGTCATTTAACTATTCTTAACTATGACAATAGGTTAATCCAATTTAAAGAGGGCCAAGTCTTGGCTCGTGCTATTCAAATTAATAATAACATTAAAAGCATTCATATGATACAAAAGGTTCAAAACCACGACGATATACCTCCATTTGTATTGGATGACTTCAATATTGATGAACATTTAGACAATAATCAAAAACTTCAATTATTCAATACTTTGAACCAGTACCGCGATTGTTTTGCCAAAGACTTGTCTGAACTAGGTCAGACCACGGTTGCGGAAATGGATATTCAGTTAGGAGATACAGAGCCAGTCGTTTATCGACCATACAAGTTGAGTCACTCAGAACGGGAAGAAGTTAGAATTATGGTTGAAGAACTCTTAAAATATGACATCATAAGAGAGTCCCAATCTCCATACGCGAGTCCTGTTTTGTTAGTGAAAAAGAAAACTGGTGATAAACGGCTCTGTGTAGACTATCGCGCCCTAAATAGGAAAACGATTAAGCAACATTACCCGTTGCCTCGTATTGAGGACCAGATTGATCGTTTGGCAGGGAATAAGTATTTTTGTGCTTTAGACTTAGCCTCTGGCTATTATCAAATTCCATTGACTGAAGAGAGTAGGAGTAAAAGCTCGTTTGTAACACCCGACGGGCAATTTGAGTTTAATAGAATGCCTTTCGGGCTGGCTAACGCACCAGCTGTTTTCCAGCGAACTATCAATTTGGTCTTAGGCAATTTACGCTATAATATTGCATTAGCTTACATGGATGATATTTTAGTACCCAGTAGTTCATTTGAAGAAGGTATCAAAAGATTAGAAATCGTTCTTCAAAGGTTTAGGGAGGCGAGATTAACGTTAAAACCACAAAAATGTTACTTCTTTCAAAATCACGTTGACTACCTGGGTTTTGAAATTTCCAGTGAAGGTGTAAGACCGGGTAATAAGAAAATTGAATGTGTCAAAAACTTTCCTATGCCTAAAGATGTACACAATGTCCGACAGTTTATTGGCCTAGCTAGTTTTTTTCGTCGTTTTATCAGAGGTTTCGGTGAAATAGCTCGTCCCCTTACGAAATTGCTAAAGAAAAATACTATTTGGGTTTGGTCACAAGCTCAAGAAGAGGCGTTTGATAAATTGAAAAGTGCACTTGTTTCAAGGCCCGTACTAGCGTTATATAGCCCCAAACTTGAAACACAAATACATACAGATGCAAGCAAACACGGTATAGGGAGCGTTTTACTACAAAAACAAATCGATGGAGTTTTCAAACTGGTAGCTTATTATAGTAGACAGACTTCCCCTGAGGAGTCCCATTTTTCATCGTATGAGTTAGAGACTCTTGCAGTCATTGCAGCGCTAGTGAAGTTTAGAACGTACGTACTTGGGTTAAACTTCACTATTGTAACAGACTGTAATTCGCTTAGGGCAACGTTTTTAAAACGAGACATGATACCAAGAGTTGCGCGATGGTGGAGTTTGATTCAGGAGTATGACTGTAACGTAGTATATAAATCAGGCAAAGGTATGATTCACGTTGACGCATTGAGTAGGAATCCAACGACGGAAAATGCAGGAATAATTCAGGCTATTGAAACTTTCGACATTATGACGATAACCGATGATTGGTTAACGACAGTACAGTTAGAGGACTCTAAAATACAACGCATTAAGAAAATCCTTTCTGATAAAGAATTTGATGACTTAGTAGAAATACGAAAGAATTTTGTCCTTAAGCGCGAGAGAGTATATAAAGTAACTGAGGATGGATTAAGATGGGTGGTGCCAAAGGGCTGTAGGTGGCAAATACTCCAGAAAAACCACGATGAAATAGGCCACTTTGCCTTTGATAAGACATTGGATAAAATAAAACAATATTATTGGTTCCCTCGTATGCGTAAGTTTATCAAAAAGTATGTGAATGCCTGTTTAGAGTGTGCTCATAATAAATTGCCGGCGGGAAAAAAGCAGGGTTTCTTACATCCTATACCTAAAGAAATTGCGCCCTTTCACACCATACATGTTGATCATGTTGGTCCATTTGTAAAGTCAAAAAGGAAAAATTGTTACATTTTGGTGATTGTGGAATCGTTCACAAAATTTATTGTTTTGAAGGCGGTTAAAAATACGAAGTCCTCTTCTACCATTACAGTTCTTAGGGACTATTTTGGGACGTTTGGTTTGCCAAAACGACTAATTAGCGATAGAGGCACATCATTTACGAGTTCGAAGTTTAAAAGTTTTCTTACTGAAGTAGGAGTTCATCACATAAAGAATGCAGTTGCTTCACCTAGAGCAAATGGTCAGGTGGAGCGATATAATAGAACAATTTTAGACTCTTTAGCTTCGCAAAATCATGGTAAAGACGAAAAACTTTGGGATGACCGACTATTACAGGTACAATGGGGATTAAATAACACACTAAACAAAGGCACGGGTAAAACCCCCGCTGAGGTTTTGTTTGGGTTAAGGCTTACTGGGATCAATGAAGGTAGTCTAGTTTCGGAAATAGATGATGATATAGTTGAAAACACACCTAACAATAATAAAATTAGCACTGGTTGTGAAAGATTACGTAAGATAAGGGATGAAGTAGATGAACATAATAAAAAGTCGCAAGAAAAACAGAAGAATAGATATGATAAAAAAAGAAAACAACCATTAGAATTCAAAGTTGGGGACTTGGTTAGAGTGGAAAGAGCAGCACACACTGTAGGTAAAAGTAAAAAATTATTATCGAAATGTTCAGGACCATAAAAAGTAACAAAAGTTTTAGATAACGATAGGTATGAGGTAGAAGATACTCCTATTACAAAAAGAAAAGGGGCGTCAAAGTATAAGGGTATATTCGCTATCGATAAAATACATCCTTGGCTTTGTTTTAATAATAATGGTAGTGAATCGTCTACTAGCGAGAGTACAGATGGCTAATAAAAAAAAAATTATATATGTTGATATTTAGGTGAGCCTATTTTACTATGAATTTGTATTGTGTGTAGTAATTAGCAGATAGTATAATAATGAAGTTCCTTGTTTTGAAGGATGGAACTTACTTTTTACGTTAAAATGTAATGAAACAATGTATGAGAAATGATTTGAGTTTATTAGATGTATTTTGTTTAGAACAATGATTAAGTTTATATACTTTTCATGAATTAAAAGTGCGAAGTACGCACGTTGTACATTTACTCTGCTATGTGCGCGAGTATCTATACATATAATAAAATCGTAGCGAAGTCAAAACTGTACATTGAATATTTTTGAAAAAAAGTAATTGCTACGAGGTCTAGGATCGATTCTAATGCCGAAAATATTTTTTTTAGAATTTTTGTCTGTTTGTCTGTTTGTCTGTATGTATGTTCCAGCATCACGCAAATTCTACCGGACAGATTCTGTTAAAATTTTGCATAGATATTCCCTGTGTGTCTGGTCAAACTATAGGGTATAAACTATCACGCTATTTACTATGGGGGACGAGCAATATTACATTATGTTGTATTTTTATGTTCTAGCATGACGCAAATTCTACGGGATAGATTCTGTTAAAATTTTGCATAGGTGTTCCCTATAAGTCTGGTCAAACTATAGGGTATAAACTATCACGCTATTTACTATGGGGGACGAGCAATATTATATTATGTTCGTATTTTTGGGAAAAAACGCGCCAAAATTTTAGGATATTGTAGATGGTTATCGATTTAACTTTTTAAATGATTATCATCACGCTATACCTTTATGGAACTAAGCAGTCAATCAAAAAATATATAGGAACGGCTATTTTAGACAAGTTTCAACAAAGCAATTAGCTCAGCGGTTGGGCGGTTGCTTTGTAAACGTGGGGTTGTAAGTTCGATTCCCACCTACGGTTTTTTTTCTTTTTTTTACATTTTGTTATACGATTACTATTTTTTTTGATAATCTACCTATAATATATAGATATAATAAAATCGTAACGAAGTTAATTTTTTAAAGAAAGTTATTGCTAAGAGGTCTGGGATCGATTCTTATGCGGAAAATAAAGTTTTTAGAATGTTTGTCTGTACCAACCGTAGGGCATAAACTGTCACGCTATTTGCTATGGGGGATGAGCAATATTACATCATGTTCGTATTTTTCTCTGCAAATTGTAAAAGGACGCGCCAAAAGGTTGGGATATTGTAGATAGGTAGTTACCGATTTAACTTTTTAAATGATTATCATCACGCTACCTTTTATATAGGAACGGCTATTTTAGCTAACTTTCAACAAAGCGAATAAGTAAGCGATTGGACGAATGATTTGAAGTCCTGAGGGCCTACCACCAGCTTAAAAGCAGTATTATTTTAATATTACTTTAGTTTACTTCAGTGTGGGAAAGAGATGAAGCTCTACAGGATGTATAGCTCCATCTCTTTCTCCCACTGAAGTAACATTAAAAAAATACTGCTTTATGAGCTGGTGGTAGGCCGCCCGGGGTAGTAAGTTCGATTTACATCTGTTTTTTTAAACTCTTTTTGTAAAACGATTTTTTTTTGGATTGTGTATGTAATAGTTCACAGAATGTATTAATTCACAAAAAATGGAAAACTTCGTAAGCTATGGGAAACTACTAAGTTACAAGTACTTTACAGTCACAAAACATTCAAGGTTGTATTCTGATCATTTTAGAGTAAAAGACTATAGGAATAAAATGTTTTTTTACAGATTTTGACAGCAGATTTGTCCTAGCGATTTTATAATATGTATGTGGATCTTCTGGAATCGCTGCCACACTGCTTTCTGGTGGCAAAACAGCGCACGTCATGTTTAAGATTCCCATCGATTTAGAGAGCAACGAAACACCTGTTTGTGGGGTGTCACGCAACAGTAACAAGGGATGTGTGCTTAGGGGATTGCGCTTCGTCGTATGGGATGAATGCGTTATGGCAAAAAGGAAAGCAGTGGAAACTGTAAACAGAACCCTGCAGGACATCCGCAGAAACCAAGATATGATGGGTGGTGTCAGTTTTGACAAAAAAAGTGAAAACTTCGTTGAAAAGGTCGACTCTATGGTCGAGAGTTCATAAACTGCGCTTGACCATCATCATACGAGCTCGGCTTGGCGGTAATTCAAATGCTCAAGTTTTCCCCAGTGTTCTTCTAAAAGTTGGTGAAAGCACTCTACCAGAGACTCTTGGTAGAGTAGATCCCACTTTAGAAGATCTTATTTGTCTGATATACGGGGATATCAGTCAAATACCGTACCAAGAGAATTCTTAGGTGTGTTTCCGTTTTAACTCCGAAGATGATCAAGCTACAGCGATCAACCACAGTATTCTCTCACAAATTGAAGGGAGTGAAGTGATATACACCTCCATTAATAGTGATGTGGAGGAAGATGATGCCAAATATCACCCCGTAGAATTTCTCAATTTACAAATAGAAAGAAAAGAAAGAAAGATAGAAAAAACATTTATTTGGACACAGTTCGCGAAACACAAAACACAAATTACAGTGGAAATAAAAAATAGTGTTTTTAAAACAATAGTGTGTGCCTCACGGCTGCGCCAAAAAGGTTCATTTCAGCATTAAATGGCAAGTGGACTTCCGGTTGTATATCTGTGTAACGGAAACCAGCTCAAAGTCATGTCTTTGCAGCGAAACGTCATCGAGGTGGAAATTCTAACAGGTTGTGGCGATGGTGAGACAGTGTTTATAGCGCGTATAAAGTACAAATTCCCCACCATTACCAGTTAAAGCGCGTGCAGTTCTCTGGGAGTGTATGCTTTGCGATCAACAAGTCACAGGGGCCGACACTAAAGGCTGAAGGCTGCGGGTGTCGACCTCAGGATAAGCTGCTTCTCACACGGACAACTGTTACGTCGCTTGCTCCCGAGTCACCATTCCTGATTCTCTGTATATTTTGGCTGCTGAGAATAAAACTACAAACGTAGTATACAGGGAAGTTTTATAAAAATGTGGCTGTTATTGTAGTATATTGTGATGTCTTACGATTTCCATGCGAACGAAGTCGCGGGCAGAAGCTAGTATTTAACTATGATTATTCATTATGTGTAGTAATTAGTATACTAATGATTCTTGTTATGAAGGATAGAAAATACTTTTTATGTAAAAATGTAATGAAGCAATGTACCCATGAAAAATGATTTGAGTTTAATAGATTTATTTTGTGTAGAACAATGATTGAGTTTCTTTTCCTAAATTAAATGTGCGAAGTACGCACATTGTACACCTACACTGCTATGTGCGTTAGTGTAGAGACGGAAGTGCTATGTGCACGTAATCATGTTAAACAATACACTGCTATGTGCGTGAGTGTAGATACACAACTACTTGAAGTGCTATGTGCACGTAGTTATGTTAATTCATACACTGCTATGTGCGTAAGTGTAGAGACAGAACTACTTGAAGTGCTATGTGCACGTAGTTATGTTAATCCATACACTGCTATGTGCGTGAGTGTAGAGACAGAACTACTTGGAGTGCTATGTGCACGTAGTCATGTTAATTCATACACTGCTATGTGCGTAAGTGTAGAGACAGAACTACTCGAAGTGCTATGTGCACGTAGTTATGTTAATCCATACACTGCTATGTGCGTGAGTGTAGAAAGAACTCCTTTGAAGTGCAATGTGCACATAATGTTATAAGCCGTAATGAGCGAACACTACTTTTAGAGTGCAAAAATGCACAATAGCTGAAATAGCATTAATATGTAAATCTACATAGAAAAGTAAATATTATCTATGAAATGCGATGTGTATTATCTGTTTGTGTAAGTCATAAACTAACTTTTTGCTAAATTGTGTCATTCGCGGGGACGCGAAACTTATCAGGATGGACGAATTGTTAGCTTGTTTCAAATTCATGTTTTAATTTCAAATGATTATTGCGCATTTTCTAGATACATTTGCCTTATTCATTGTAAATAAGTTGTTAATTCTACTAAAACTTATCGATTATTACGGAAGTTTGGATTTAATTGTTTAAATGTATTATTTTAATACCAAAGTATAATATCCACTGTGGCAACACTGTCAAAGAACAATTTTTAAATGTATTTTCACTATGGCAGTTGAATGTATTATTTTTACTTTGGCAACACTTAGAAATGACGGTTATGACATTCTCGTTATTTCTGGGTGGGGCAAAAGTCATTTTAATTTGTAAAAGGCTGTGCAAAGCAGTGATCGTCGAGCTATGAAGCAAGTCGGTTGACATTGTAACCAGGATTCCGTATGTATAATAAAGTGATTTTATACAAGGAACAGTGTTTGATTAAAAAAATAGAAGTGATTCTAACAAAGGTAAGTGTGGAATTTTTGGCTCATTCTTCTTCATATGAAACTACTTTTTGGAAGGGGCAACTAGAATCACTTCTTTAGTAAACCAAAAAAAAAATTGGCTGACGAATTCGCAGGTAGAAGATAGTTTGGTATGTCTCCTCCTTCCAAGCAAACGCCTCTGTTATTGTAGTTATACTTAGGCGATAAAAGGTGGCAAAATTCTGTTTTAAAACAGCAGGTTAAAAAAAAAATTAGTTTATATTTGAGCTCGTGGCTAATTAAGTACTTAATAAGAGCCGCACGGGTCGATCCATCAAGTTAAGCTACGCTTGACAGGGTTGGTCCGTGGATGGGTGACCATCTTTACATACCGAGACTCCTTCGTGCCTCGGAAAGCATTTTAAGCCGTTGGTCCCGGCTGTCATTTGTGGATCTTTGACAGTCGTTACGTTTCGTCAGAAGCCCGAAAGTCTGAACCAATCTTACCAAGGGGTATCGTATTACCACTGGCTTGTGGAGGTCAGATAGGCACTCGTTCCATGTAAACTACTGGTATTCAGCTGGATCCGGTTAGATTGGGAGCCGACCCCAACATAGTTGGGAAAAGGCTAGGCAAATTGATTTTTTATATTTTGAAACTTTGTTCAGTGTGGGCCGTAGTGTGGGTTGTAGGCCTTCCGTGATTTACGTTAATTAATTTTATTCTTCTAAACTAAACTATAAAATGCGCAGCTATTTCTGCAAAAATGAAAAATGAGCAGAAAATATTGCATGACGATATCGGTTAAAAAATTCTCGAGCATGTTCGGGTT
Organism: Agrochola lychnidis; assembly: GCA_963680765.1. Taxonomy (NCBI): domain Eukaryota; kingdom Metazoa; phylum Arthropoda; class Insecta; order Lepidoptera; family Noctuidae; genus Agrochola; species Agrochola lychnidis. The sequence continues at coordinate 12,530,234 of OY796869.1, read as the reverse complement.
TCTGTTGCGTTTAGAGATAAATCACACGCGATTAATCGTGCCATGTGTGCTCAGTGTCGCAACTTTGGAATTTTTTTCCAGTTTTTTTTTGTTGTTGGTTTTTTCGTGATATTATGGCAATAATATTTTTATTTTTTATTTTTATTAAATACATTGAAACAAGTTTCATATCTATTACGTCTTGAATATCTCTCCATAATGCTAAGGGGTTATTCGGATACCTTAATAATTATTCATGGTATTCTATTATAATACAAATTTGCAATTTACATAGGATAAGTTAAACTAATGACAATATTGTTTTTAAAATTGCATAAATTACTGACTATCTCCATCGGCACCCAAGCTAAGATTAAACTTGTGTTATGGATGCCAGGGCTCTCTCTATTTGGGCACGCCACAATCGCGGCGATAAGACCCGCCTTTGAGGAGTGGCTGGAGAGACGCCACGGCGTTCTCACCTTCCGCCTGACGCAGGTCCTCACCGGACACGGCTGCTTCGGGAGGTTCCTGTTCAGGATAAGGCGGGAGGAAACACCCGGGTGTCACCATTGTGTGGATCGGCCTGAGGACACGGTGGAGCATACGGTGGAGGTCTGCCCGGCTTGGGCGGAGCAACGCCGTGTTCTCGTAGAGGCGATCGGCGGCGGTGATCTCTCGCGTCCGGCCCTGGTTCAGGCCATGGTACGGAGCGAGAGGAAATGGCAGGCTGTCACCTCCTTCTGCGAAGCGGTAATGCTCGCGAAGGAGGAGGCGGAACGCGTGAGGGAGAGGCTAATTTCGCGCCCTCACGCCCCTAACCGCCGCAGGAGGAGACGTCCGGGGCGGGAATCGCGAGCCGATTTCCGGCCACCGTAGGCGCGGGCTTGCGGACGGTGAGCAATGGGTAGCTCGCTGTCCGATAAGGACCAAGCCCGGGTCGACGGCGCGTTGTGTTCCACGCGCGCCTCAAAGAGATGTCAGCAGAATTGACGGGGTCCACTAGGGCCAATGCCTGCCGGGGGTTCGAAGAAAACCGATCGGGAAATCGTGGCCCCCGGCAACAGGGCAACCGAAGGAACACGGGTGGGTTTTAGTCAGTAAGAGTCTGACACGCCCTCCCGCTCCGCCCAGAGCGGGAGAAGTTATTTGATAATTTCCCACCCAAAAAAAAAAAAAAAAAAAGGGCTCTCTCTATTAATACATTTTCCAATTTATGTAAACAAACTAGTACGGAGTTACATTGGGTATGAATGAGACTATCTCCGAAACATTAATTTTGCACTATTTAATCAAGAGTCAAATCATATACATGTCGGATCCGGTCATTAGTACGGACACGAAACGAATCGCAAGCGCGCCGCTGGCGACAGGACGTGATCTACCCACACCTAAAGCGCGCGCTTCTACAGAGTCGTGATGTTTTAAGGCAACGGCGAGGGGGGATTCAGCCTCGGATCGCATCGGAGTCAAGACGTCGCGGAACTGTTTTCGATTCGTGGTGCTCAGTTATTATGTTAGTTGTAATTCGTGATCATTGTGTTAATTGGTGATTTTATATACGCCGTCGCACCCAGTGTGTGTATAATTTAGCTAGTGTGATTAATTTGATAGTAAATTATAATGTGAACTGAACTGCTAACTGTTTTTCTATTGCGCATTAACCAACACTACCCACACTACGCCCACAGTAGTTAAAATATCGCTGATAATAACGAAGGAGTCACATACCCGTCTCCGACATACATATTTCAATTGTCTAATCGAAAAAAGGTACCTATTATGTGTCTACATAAAAGGTACCTATTTATGAATATTTTTTTAAGAAAATACAATTGATTCTTGTTACCCCTTAAAAAAATTAGTTTCGGATAGAAAAGAATGGGTAAGAAACTCCAAACTTACTTACACTCTTCTAATTTTTTACAATATTTTGTACATCACATTAATATTATACTTAAAGAGAAATGATTTGTATTTTTGTTTGTAATGAATAAACTCAAAATATTACTGGACCGATTTAAATAAATCTTTCACCAGCAGAATGCTTTATTATTACTGAGTAACATAGGCTATAATTTATAAAGATATCACGCGGGCGAAGCCACTGGCGGAAGCTAGCTGATAAAATAAATTTATGTGAAGACGATGTATCTGGAATAAAATTTACCATACTATACTCTTTTCTCTTTATTTATAGCTGCGCCCCGCGGTTTCACCCGCATAAGTCTCGATCCCGTGAGAATATCGAGATAAAAAGTATTCTATATCCTAATCAAAGTCATGGTCTACCCACGTGCCAAATGTCATCAAAATCTATTCATCCAGTAACAATTTAAAAAACAAACAAACATACAAAAAATCAAATCTGTTCTCTTTATTTATAATATTCGTTTAGATTTAGATATTAGTTTAGATTGTAAACTGAGTTCAAAGTTCGGTTATATGTTATAGGTAATGTATGCGAGAAGTGTTTGTACGGATGAATTTACTTAATGATTAATTTCCCTCACAGTACAACACAACAACACATGGGCGCGGCGTCGCGCGGCATGTTGGGGTCTGCGGTTGCTCGCTGACGGCTCATGTCGACGTTGTGGTTGCAGCCTTATGTCAGTGTTTGTGTTTTAGGTTGCAAGCACACTGGCGTGTTTTAAGAGGCCACGTAGTTTGTTTTACGTCACATTAAGCGCTGGTCACACTGGAAACGAAGCTAAGTTCGTTTATTATGATGCAAGCTAAGTATGTTTAGCTTTGCTCATGTAGCTACCTCGTCCTTTCATACTTCGGTTCATAGTTGGCGGTGTGAAGTTCGGTTCACACCGCAACTATGAACCACGCGTGTACGCGGTAGCTTCATGAACGAACCTAAACGAACTTAACTTCGTTCCCAGTGTGGCCTGCACTTTATGGTAGCGTATACAATGAGCGTATAGTGCTGGCACTAAGGAAGAAAGATAGAATAGATATATATTTTGATGCAAGTGTGTAAAGTGTGTCATTGCATCCGAGGTGGGATTGCCGGGCTGCAATCCCACCTCGGATGCAATGACACACTTTGAAAAAGAGGCTGAAATGGATCCGAGAGTGAAATGAAAGATCCTCACGCGTATCAAACGACGGTTTTCAATACACATGTATTTGTTGAGAGACAAATCTAAATATCATTTCGTTTTATCTAAAATTAAGAGGTCATGTATTATATTATAATAGACTATAATTTATTATGGATTATAATTTAGAGGTACGTAATCAATATCGAATATCTAGAAAACTGCCAACACAAAGTAAAATAGGTTTAAAAAAAATAGTGAATTATTAAAAAATAAAAAATATCGCTGTGAATTATTGCAATAGGAATAATTCTGGAACAAGAAAGACAGAAAAGAAAAAAAAATGATGCTCGAATTTGAAATACAGTTTACATATTCCATTCCTACTCTATGTACAGATTCAGATTCAGATTCGTTTATTTGCAAAAACATGTGTAGATAATATACATGGTATGATGCTTATTATAGGTGTAACAAAGTATTTTTTGGCTCAACATATTTGACCATGGCTGGTGTACAAATTTGGTCGAAAGACAATAGGATTTTAAAATTAAGATAGGTACAATGAACAATAATATAAATAAATCAACAATTAACAATAATATTAAATTAAATAACGTCAATAGTCATGATTCAAAATAAATAGATTAGATTCAGTCAGTATCTTCAGAGGGATTTATCATTTAAAAACTGTACTGTGCTGTGCTGTACTGTGTGCTGTACTGTTTGTACTCCGCCTCTGACTCTGTAACTTGTATACTGCTGCACTCCTGTTTTAGCTCTGGGCTAAAATTGTACTTGCCCATACATCGAACAAATAGATGCAATTAAATACCTGGGAGTCTTTGTTGATAACCGTTTGTCATTGTCCACAGTTATAATAGCAATCATGTAATTGCGTTTAATTAACATAGGTTTTTATTTTTTACTTATTTTTTGTAAAGATTCTTTTCTATTTTGTGAATGTGAGAATGCTGTAGGCTTAGTGGACTGTAGATCTGTTGCCCATTTTCTATCTTGTTAAGTAGCTACCTGGTACTTATTGAAAGACCTACACTGTTATTTTAAAAGCATTGTAAAAGCCAATTATTTTTTTAATAGTAACCGTGGAGTTTCTTGCCGGTTCTTCTCCATAGGAAACGATCAATTGGAACCGTGCACCTAGCTTCTGACGTTCATAAGTGCCCTTGTAGGTTTATGTGAAATAAAATATTTTGATTTTGAATTTGACACATCTGAGTACTTTGGGCAGTGTTCGAAAGATGCTCCGTATCTTTTAGCAACTGGGTAAAATTGCAGATGACTCAGTTCTAAAGATGATTTACTTCTCTCTCTTCTCAATCAGTCCTTAAGTATTATATAATAGCATGGGGCGCGGTTGGTAAAACCTCGTTTATAAAGGTTGAAAAAGCTCTGCTTAAAGTTGCCTATAGAAGACCATTTCGGTTCCCCACTACACTGAAGTTGGAGTTCTTAGAGTCAGACAGCTTTACACCCTATCAGTCACTCTAAGATTTCACAAAACCTCCATGTGCATTTATGTATCCTGTCGAGTCGAAGGGTACAATGGGAAAATGTTCGACGCCATAAAACAATGGGTAGAAGGTCGTACGGTTTTATGGGATCGCACATTAACTCGAAACTCAATAACTGAGTCAAAATTCTCAAACTAAATTCGAAATTACTGTTACAAAATGGCTTCTTACTCTGGACTGAAAACGATATGACTGAAAATGTCTTAATCTAAAAAAAAATAGGTACTGATACATATCTCCATTTATATATTTATTATTCTATATCACAAACATCCACAGAATTATATATATACATCCTCAGGTATATATAACATTCAGACACATTCTCAACACCAACACAACTATCTTAATTCATACACCCACACAAACATACCATATCACACATACACACACACCTATCACAATCATACACAACATACACACATACTTGGTTTTCTACTTTTTTCTTTGTGTATTAGTTTTTATTGTATATTCCTTTTCTAGTAGATTACGAGTAGTTTATATGAAATTAAGAAGTGTATTGTATCGTATATATACCTATTAGGTACATGTATAGCAATAAATGTAAACAGAACGAAGGCGCCTGGATCTCACGAACAGGGAATCCATGTGTGAGTTTCAGGAATCAACGCATTTGAATGTAATTTCATAAACAATAAATTATTGTTATTCTATTCTTATATTTATTTATTATTTGAAATTTTGTGTAATTATTTTGTTTTATAACGAATCAGATTTTGTAGTACAAAGTACAATAACATTATTATTTACGTGGCGTGTTGCGGTTTTAGTTCCGGCCCTGACAGGTTGACGCGACGCTTGGGGATGTGAAATAAAATATAACTCGAAAATTGGTGACATTTGCATAGGAGTTAAAAGGGGCAATTTGGTTGCAAATTACCTCCCCTACATCCCTTTAATAGACTGCCGACTTATAACCAATAACCCTGTATATAATCATTAAAAAAACAGTGGCACTCCGGGAGTGCCGACAGAAGTGAAAACTTGAACAAGATCGCCTTGGTGGAAGAAAAATACTTGTATAGAACATTGTTCCGTAACCTTAACCAAATAAAGAGCACGATCGCGTTTACAAAAAAAACTTCCAAAACCTTTAAAGTAAAAATACTTGTATAGAACGTTGATCCGTAACGTAATATAAATAAAGAGCATAATCGCGTTTATAAAAATAAGGTGTCGGTAACGATGTCGCGAGTTCAATTGTTTTTTCCCATCTCAAAAATGCCCAACGCGCCTAAAGAAGTTTTCACTTCAAAAATAACTACCTACTAGATATTTTTCTCCAGCACTTGGTAGAGACCAAGTCAATCTTATAGATTGGCGTCACCGGCGAAGTATTAATTGCTTTTAAGTCACGTTACTGCAGGCGACTGATGTTCATTAAACGGCTTAATTGAGTCTGATACACTTCGACGACAGTTCGATCGGAAGCGACGGGCGTTTGCAATTACCGCTGACCTCCATAACTTGCACTCAGAGCGATGGCTTGATATTTTCTTGTTTATCTCTTTTGTTTACGATCACCTTACGTAAAGAAAGAAAAATAAATAACATCGAAATTATTATGTACTGGTAATATGCATAAAAGGATAGTTTACCAACGCCAATATTGGCGTTGGCGTTGGTTTGGCATTTTCACTGTTGGCGTCGGTCGCCACGCCAATAGTCGGCCTGACCCGCCGCTATACCTAGATGTTTCACATCAAAAATTGTTTATTGAAGTGAAAACTTCTTTAGGCGCGTTAGGCGTTTTTGAGATGGGACTAAACCATTGATTGCGCGATACTGTAACGTAATTTACCGACACAATGGAGTAAAAGACATCAACGCGTTGATTACCGCGGTGCCGATTTTTTTAAAGTTTTCACTTCTGTCGGCACTCCCGGTATGCCACTGTTTTTTTTGTCACATGCTCCGGCCGCACCTGCGTCTATCGTGACAGAGCAATGCGTGCCGAAGCTTCGTATGATTTGCTCGCTAAAAAGTTATCGCGCTAATGCTGTGGTTATATTAGCGGCTTCATAATTTTAACGAATTATCCAAGATTCTCAAGTTCTCCATTATTTCGATAGAGCGTTTACGCAGCCCGGAAACAACAGTCGAAATGACCAACGCTAGTCCGACCACGCGCCATGCTTATTATGTACCGCCACCCGGGCGATAATTGCAATGCAGCCCGAACCATCGCGACGATAACCGATAGAAAACGGTTAGTCACATCTGCGTATATCGTATAACTGTGCGAAGCTTCGTCACGATAGACGCAGATGTGGCCGCAGCAACAGAAACACGTGCATATAAAAAAGATGAGTTAAATTGAATAAAAAAACAAAATAGATCTATAATTAAAGTCCTTCTGATGCACCTTGCAGGTCGCATCTTAGAAATCTCCTTAAATCCCCTCTCCACTCAACCGACTTCTACTCCTACTCTTTCATTGTGCACGCGGTTCGATTGTGAAATTCACTTCCGCCAGACATTCGGGACTGCCAAACTGTTGCAATTTTTAAAAGAAGAGTGAAAGAACACTATCTTTCCACTTCATCATAGTTGCATATTATGTACTTATTATTTTATACTACATTATAATTAAGTATTAATTATATCTACTTTAGTGATATGTATTGTAGAAGTATGTATTTAAGTATATTCTCATATTGTATGTTTATATTTAAATTTGTGAATAGTTAAGTTTTATTTTATGTATTCTGTTTTTTCTTCTACTCTTACACACGTTGTCTGCATCTCTTTAACTACTTTTCTATCGCAGGTACGAGTATGCTGGAAGAGATTTCTTTAGAAATAAGCAACACCTTTATACATATTTTTCTGTTCCTTTCTTCTTGTATGTTTATATGTGTGTACTGTTAAAAATAAAGTGATTCAGTAAAAACTCAAGTGAAGTAAGTTTGAAGTGAGCTGTCATTCATAATAGAAACGTTGATCACGAATGTGCTACTTTATCATATTTAATTAATTCGTCATTTGCATCGTATAATAGGTACGATAAGGTTTTAAGTCTGTGTGGTTTTTTCTTTCTCAAATCTGTGTGGTACTTTCCTCAAAAGACCATCTTAGACACTAATGTGCATAGTCCTTATACACTTTTGAGCTCTTTAAGACGAAAGCGTCAGGGTAGCCCGCGAAATTCAAATTTTCTTACGTTTTTTGCATTTTGCAGGTCAGTGTCAGGTTTTATGTTGATTAAAATATGATTCGCGGCCGTAACAAATATGGCTTTACTCAATTATAACCATAACAATCAGCAATACAACTCCATGAGTTAGCAATCACTATTACCGATTGTAATGATTATAATTGAGGTAACAAATATGGCTTATATTTGTTACGGTCGCGAATCATATTTCAATCAACATAAAACCTGACATTGACCTGCAAAATGAAATAAACGTAGGAAAATTTGAATTTCGTGGGCTACCCTGACGCTTCCCCTTTAATCAGACCTAGTATTTTTTTTTTTGAGCATCAAAATGCTTCGAAAGCGGTGTAGGAAAACTGTGCTTATAAGTTGTTACAAGCCAGCCTTCATAATAAAACAATGTTTGAACAAACCTGCAGCGTCGGTAGGAAAATTCATTTATCTTAGCATCGTTTTGAGCCAAATTCCATTAATATTGATTTGCCGCTATCTCCCTTGCTTCGGAATGGGTGATTCAAAAATGTGGTTATAATAAATGGGCTTGCTCGGACGCGGCATTTCGATGAGTTTGGCGATTTTTATCACTTTAAGGGAATTTGGGAAAGGTGGAAAAAAGAATGAAAAACGTGACAAGATTTAAATCAAAGGGGTTACGAAGGAAAAGTTGTTTTATTTTCGCCATGTCTGATATTAAGTTCTTATTATTATGCAAATGACACCTAAAAATATTCTCAATTAAAGGTAGTATTTTTTATGAACTTACTACAGTTCGTATTTTAATCCCAGAGACTAATTTGACAGGTGCAAATGTCAAACTTCAAATTGAAAAAACAAACAACAATGACTTGAAATGTCAAATTAGTCTCTGGGATTAAAAAACAAACTTTAGTTGTTAATAATTAAATTGAATTAACGGTAATCAGGTTCGCAATCTGCTCTCAAAACGGTGAAGGAAAACATCGTGAGGAAACCGGCATGTCTTCCAACCAAAAATTCTAAGACATGTAACATCTACCAACTCGTACTGGGCCCGCGTGCTAGATAGAAGAGAGGAGGCCTATGTCCCAGCAGTGGAAACATTATAGGCTGATTATATAGGTTCACAATATTCCACATTCCATATGTAAATATGCGATAGGTACTGCTAACTATGTAGTTTAACATTTTCTGGAAACCGCCAAAGCAGCTTGCTTCTTTATAATACAATTTCCTTTAGACTCTCTACAAAATAATATTCTTAACTCACTGTTCAAAAAGTGTATGGTCTGATGAAAATTAAATTATCTTTGGGGTAAAGGGCGTTATTACGAAGCGAGGACAATACAGGGTGTATGAATTTAAATTAGAGCCCGGTACTGTTTGCACCCCGGATGTGCCAACGCTTTCGTGCCATTATGATGGTGTTAATTTACCATAGGGCTGCCATGTACAGCCAGGGAAAATCTATCTAAACTAATATTATAATTTAAAAAAAAGAGAAAAGATTTGGTTTTTTGTATATTTGTTTCCGCTTTCACGCTAAAACGGCTGAACAGATTTGAATGAAATTTGGCACATGAGTAAACCATGACCTGGATTAGGATATAAAATAATTTGTATCCTGATATTCCCATGGGATCGAGACTTATGCGGATGAAACCGCAACTACAACCGAACCGTATCTACAAAATTAAATTGTACTTAAATTAAAATCAAAACTTACTGTAATTCTTTGACAGTCTCACGAAACGATGAAATGAGTTGTCAATCTGCTATCTTTGATGTACCGTCAAAGAAATTAATTATTTGTTGTTGTAAAGATATTATAAAACGAATGAATATTTTATTTTTGTTTGATCCGATCCATTCTGTCCCTGGCTGTCCTCCGCCAGGGACGCCCTAAACCGAGGTCAGTACCCCACAGGCGTTCCCTTAGCGTATAGTCACTTAGTTTATAAGTTTTATGTCCTGGCTGGGGGCCTTAATTTATTGAGGCACCCACAGGAAAGTCCGGTTAAGCAGCTGAGAACCGGCGAGATGCCAAACCAAAAAAAATAATTAACCTCACTATTATCCACTTCCAGTTTAAGCGCGTACAGTTCCCTGTGAGCGTCTACTTTGGGATGATTATCAACAAGTAACAGGGGTAGACACTGAAGGCACAAAATAACTCTACGTCACTTGCTCCTGCGTCACCAGATCTGACTCTCTCTATATTTTGGCTGCTGAGAACAAAACTACAAACGCACGTAGTATGCAGGGAAGTTTTATAAAAATGTGGCTGTTATTGTAGTATATTGTGGTGTCTTACGACTTCTACGTGAACGAAGTCGCAGGCAGAAGTTAGTTTTGTAATAGAACCAAAATATTTACTGAAATATCTTTGTCATGTTATTGATGTAAATCCCAAGGGCCGTTAACGTGTAGGGTGTTAAATAAATAGAATTCAATAAAAGTCAGGATAACTGAAAAAAAATTGTAATGCATATTGCTGTTGTCATCAAAATGTTGCTAACTATTATAAAAATTCTAAAACAATCAAATTTTTAAGCTATTGCATAGCTTTTATGGCGGGCTTTGAGCGCGGTGACCGAATCAAGAAATTCCGTAACGTACCGAAAATAAAACCTAAAACCCCCCACTCCGCCTACCATGTAATGACGGTTCCCACGACAACGTGATGTTGTCATGGGAAACGTGATGTTGTCATGGAGGTTATAAATGCTATGCAATAGGTTTACCGCGGCAGTCACCGAGTGCCACACGTTTTTTTTTTTTTTAGATATTTGGTTTGATTAATTTATTGAGATATTTAGTTCGATCAATTTATTTAGATATTTAGTTGTGTTTATTTTTTTTAAATTCTGCTTGATATAGTTCTCGATGTTTTTGGTTGATATATTGGCGTATGCTAGCTGACAAATGGCCAATAATTTATCATTTAAATTATGTTTTATGTTGCATAATGTAAGTTATTTTGCATACTAATATATGGATTTTTTTTTTTTTCTAACTTGAACAGACAGTTGTGCTGCTGGGGAGTTTCTGTGCCACTTCTTCTTCCCAGCTAAAGGCACTAGGAAGTGGTGAAGGGTGGGCGTTTTTGGGGGACTGTCTTATGTAATTTTGACGTTCGAAAAGTGCTGATTCTCAGCCTAGTTTGAATAAATGACTTTTGAATTTTGATAAAAAAATAATACTAAATAGGTATTATGTTGCTTTCAACAGTCAACCCTATGCAAGCCGCGGCACAGGCATGGTCGGTTGTAGGTACGTACCTGTCTGTAATCGTATTTCGAAGCCGAATATAGGTACGGCTTTTCCCCAAATATTCGTATAATGATGGATAGTACAACGATGAATAGGCTATGCTAAAGACTTCAAAAAAACTTGTTACTTTTGTTTTTCCTACTTAGTTATTAATTTTATAGTATAGTGCTTGTGGCACACACAATTATTTCTATTGTAACTTTAGATTATAGTCAAACATTATTTAAAATTGCATCAGTGTAAACAATTGTTGATTGGCCTACATGCCACAAAGCCGAACACATCGGTGTGGATCTACCACCTGCACTACACCACTAAGGTGGAGTACGTGCAAAAAGACGAGGTATATGCCAAGGGTGCAGTTACTGGAATCGCACCGGAACCACACCGGAACGTCAACTTCAAGGCGTTCGTCGTACGTGTACCGAACTGCTATCTGCCCCTTGTCATGGAAGAAGATTTTTGGGCCAAATTACGTGGAGTTCCGTCGCTTCTGCGGACAAGTTCCACAGGACAGTAGAAAGTCAAGCTAGTGCAAAGTGAAGTGCTAACTAACATTATTACTAACACAAGTTTTGTTTATATTTAGGTTCAGGTATTTTTCTATGGGCTTGTGTCGCCTGAAATAAATGGTATTGTTATTATTTTAAATGTCTTTGACATAATTATTTCGGCACTCTGGGGTTCCGGACTTTTGGAAGGCATTCGAGGGACCGAAGCCAACTCGCAGAGGTCGAAGGACTCTATATTATGAGTTTTTTTTAATATTTAAAAGTACTTAGCTAATTTGAAATTCATTTTCTTTCGGTGTTCTCTAAAATGATAATCAGTCTATAATGTTCCCACTGCTGGGACACAGGCCTCCTTTCTTCGAGAAGGAGTGGGCTGTAATCCACCACGCGGGCTCAGTGAGGGTTGGTAGATGTCACATGTCTTCGAATTTTTGGTTTTAGGATATGCCGGTTTTCCACGATGTTTTCCTTCACCGTTTTGAGAGCAGTGGTGATGAAATCATTTACACAAAGTAAAACGCCTGTCTGGGTTCGAACCTACGATCTACAACTTGTAAGTCGCGGTCGTTACCACTGGGCTACTATTGCTCTGGGTTTAATTATATGCGCTCACAAAGTTTAAAACACTTGTACAAATTGTTTCTTTCTTTCGCATGCAATAATAAAAATGGATTTCACTTTGTCTAAAAGGGCTAGCATTGTTGGGGAGCAAGTCATCAATCATTAGATAAATGATCAGCACTGTTATCAGGCATCGCCCTTCACCTCCAACATAATGGCTTCCTACTGATAACGCCACCTCATTCATTTTCATCAGAAAACAGAAACTAGGACAGAACATTACGAGTAGTTTGAAATGAAATAAACAGTTTTTTAGGGCATTGTGCCTGGAATTTCTATACATTTTTTTTTACAAAATTTGTGAAGAATTTGTGTGATGCTGGAACATACATTCAGACAATAAACAAAAATTCTATAAACTATGTTTTCGGCATTAGAATCGATCCTAAACCTCGTAACAATTTTTTTTTTCAAAAATATTCTATGTACAGTTTTGATTTTGCTACGATTTTATTAAGCTATTGCATAGTTTTTATCGCGGGCTTTGAGCGCGGCGACCGAATCAAGAAATTCCGTAACGTAACGAAAATAAAACTGTAACGAAAATAAAACACCCCCCACTCCGCCTACCATGTAATGACGGTTCCCATGACAACGTGATGTTGTCATGGGAACGTAATTTTTGTTTTATGTCATCACATCATCATCCCAAGTGTAGCGTTGACAAATAGTAAGTATGGAGGTTACAAATGCTATGCAATAGCTTTACCGCGGCAGTCCCCGAGTGCCACACGTTTTTTATATGTATAGAAATAGATGTGAAAGTTTTATGTTTGTAACTCAATCAAGCAAAAACCGCTTAACGGATTTGGATTAAACTTGGCAAACAGATAGTTTAAGGCCGATATTACGTTCCTGTGAGATAGTTTGCCACCTCCATGTGAGGAGCAGTGGTGGCCTAGTGGTAACGGCCGTGACTAACGAGTCGTAGGTCTTAGGTTCGAACCCAGACAGGCGCTTTACTTTGTGTAAATTATTTCATCACCACTGCTCTCAAAACGGTGAAGGAAAACATCGTGAGGAAACCGGCATGTCCTAGAACCGAAAATTCGGAGACATGTGACATCTACCAACTCGCACTGGGCTCGCGAGGTGGATTACGGCTCACTCCCTCTCACAGAGAGGAGGCCTGTGTCCCAGCAGTGGGAAAATTTATAGGCTTATGATGATGATGTGAGTGAAGCCGTGGTCATTAGTTAAATATAACTGGCGAAATGTGGATGTGCTATAGTTACGCTTCTGCCTTATCCTATTAGGAATACAGGCGTGATGTTATGTTGTTTAGTATAATTATGTGCCGTGAAATTAATATTATCGCAGAGATCATGGCCTCATTAGCATCGAAGAGTTATCGTACAGATCCTAACGTTTACATCGCAACATTAGTTTCACGTCGTGTTTACATTACTATTTTGAAACTAATTAGGTACTTTTAAAGGTACATATTTCAACTCGGAAAGGGATCGTCACCGTATCGCCTTTCGCCTCGCCGTCAAATAGGCGTCAACCTAACGTAAGCACGTAACCAAAGCGGATCAGCGGCCGTAAGCGCGCGCGGCAGTAGTGTGCTGCAAGCAGGCCGTGGGAGGAGTGAGAGGGGCAAGGGTGGACGAAGAGACGTAAGCTCAGGTACGGAGAGACGTAAGCGCGGGGACGACGAGCCGTAAGCGCGGAAACTGCAAGTTGTCCAGCACCGCACCGCGGTTCGTGAGCTTGTCCGGAGGCGAGGCGATTACGATACGATTCCGATTAGTGTGCGTGATTCAGTATTCTTTGTATGAAATTCCCTACTGCATAGGGAGTTTCATACAAAGAATACTGAATCGCTCGAGTAGACACGGTGACGATCCTTTTCGAAGTTGATAAGTGTGCTTTGACCTTTAGAGTTTCATGCAGCACGAAACTATTTCCATTTCGTGAACTTAATGCATGCGTTGTAATACGGTCCCGTTGACACCCTTTTCGATATGGAACCCAATATTGAAATCTGAGAGGCATCCATCACACCGCTTTTCGGTGCACAAGTCGTGCTACGACGTAGCACTGTGCTACGGCGTAGCTCAGTACTACGATCTCTACAAATCGTTTGAATACTTACGGAACGTGCAGAAACTCTTGAAGTACTAAAATCGCACTTACTGCTACAAAATAAAGGTGTTGCCATACTTAAATTGTCATGGTCAAGTGGTTAGCTATACGACTTGCGTAATAATATCAAGAGCAAAAACATTTTAGTCAAAAATAACATTTAGGTACGAATTTTAATGACGCTATAAAAGTGTTTGATCTTGAGGCAAATAGCCAAAATTATTACCGCTTTTTAATGTCAGCGTTTTTATAAATTGGGGGCGGACCATCACGCAATTGGATTTTTATTTGATGTTAACGGGCCTTCACCAGATGCCAGCCAAATATTGGAAAGCAATATTCATTAGGAGAACGTCTTCTAAACGACCGCAAATTTAGGGAAATTCAGTAAAACGCGTTAAAAGTTAATTACGTTTGAGTGATGAGAAATCATTCTTTTGGTTTTTTATAAGCGTGAATGTAAATGAGCGTAGGCAATAAATTCTAATGTTAAAAACTACAAAATTGACTTGAATTGGTTGACTGGTAGAAAATGCCTATGGCATAAGTCCGCCTCTTTACATTTTTGTGCTTGAAATAATAATTATATGTCGGGTCCGGTCATTAGTACGGACACGAAACGAATCGCAAGCGCGCCGCTGGCGACAGGATGATCTACCCACATCTAAAGCGCGCGCTTCTACAGAGTCGTGATATTTTAATGCCACTGCGAGGAGGGATTCAGCCTCGGATCGCATCGGAGTCAAGACCTCGCGGAACTGCACTCGATTCGTGGTGAATTTGTGAACATTGTGTTAATTTGTGATTGTAATAAACGCCGTCGCACCCAGTCTGTGTATAATTTAGCTAGTGTGATTAATTTGATAGTAAAATTATAATGTGATCTGAACTGCAAACTGTTTTTCTATACTACCCACACTACGCCCATAGTAGTTAAAATATGCCTGAAAATAACGAGAGTCACATACCCGTCTCCGACATATATAAATAAAATATACGTAAAAATCTTTTTAAAAACATGCTTTTATTAAACTGAATAAAATTTACGTGAACATAGAACTTAAAAAAAAAATCTTAAAAGCTTACGATGGTTTTAATTATTTTAACAGTAAATCTTGCATTTTGACGGTTCATTAAAATTCATTGCGTTTTGTACGTTGTAGAGCAGACAAATTTTGCAAACTTATGAAGCAATGGAATAACAATTTCTTTCAAAATTTTTCGGAATGTAATTGAAAGTAATATTTCGCAATTAGAGCGTTGCACGTTGACCTGTAAGTCCTGGTACTAACCCTGGTTTTTGTGGCAATAAGAGAGAACAAAAATAATTCTAAACAGAGAAAATTAATTAATTTAATAAACAATAACATTAAATAATGGAAATAGAATGAGGAATCTTTAGGTCAACTATAGCAAAAGAACGCTGGATGACCTATGCGTTCAAATATAATAATATTTTTAGGATGCTGTTGGGACTGCCACGATGGTGCAGCCCGTCGACTATGTTTGTGCAAAACCGAACTGACGGCTTCCACGCCGTCATTCGCAAGAAAACTGCGTCGCTGTTGTCAAGGTTGCGGGCGAGTGGCAACAGCATTTTAAGAACTATGGCAGAGAGTATCGACTTTACGATTATCAAAAGTTTTGTGAGAAGGACAATCACTAAACATTAATTTGGGGATGTCCTTTTCACAATACTAATTATTCTATCTTCTTCTCTAATGTATTGTAACTACTAACACTAGTAATAAGATATATCTTTGTTTACTAACACGCTGGATCATCGTTGTCTGATAAATAAAGAATAATAATAATAATAACGTATCTCTACGTTGACGTCGTGGTGGGGCTTGCGCGCTCCGAACTCTAGGTCTGTGCCGGTACAGTTTACTTTGCCGGAACAGGTCTGGGATGAGGAGCCAGACCAAAAGAGATACAAAAATCCGCAGGGCAGCATGTGGCGAGCTATTGGGCAGTAGCGACCCCACGGACCCTATCTCCCGGGAGAAGTCTTGTTTCTCACCTCTGGCTTGCCTTTATTGGCCGGCTGGAGTGAACACTGACGAGGAACGGCGCTCCTGCCTTATTCTTGCCTTAATTGGCCGGCTTGAGTGGAGATTCGCAAGAGCAAACGTGCTCGGCGGAAGGAAGTATTCCAGTAAGATGCTGGTAGGGATCTTGACCGTACTTCTGAGATTGTCCTGATAGCCGTGGAATACCTCTCCACTCCTCATAAGCACCTCAGGACGTGTTGCCCCCTTGTCGCTACGACACTATGTGCTAGCAACCGTTTTCGGGGGCCCATTATTGAGTGTGCAAGTCACCCCCTGCCATTTTATCCGTGTGCATTTAAAACATTGATCAGGCAGGGGCCATAGTCTTTCCATAGTCCTAGATAACCAGTTCACTTTAGCCATCCAAACCCATAACCCAATATCTTTGTTTCCATATCCTGCAATAGTCCTACACCAACCGGGGGTTGTCCTTGGATGCACTTACGTAGTGCGGACAGGGATAATCGTCAGTTGGTGCCTCATTTAATTAAAAACGTCTAAGGGGCTTCTGCGAGTTGGCTTCGGCCCCTCGTACGCCTTCCAAAGGTCCGGGACCCCAGGGTCCCGAGAATAGATAAAACTAAAAATAATAATAATAACGTAGAAATGATGATGACACTCAAGAAAAAGTCAAACAAACCAATTTTAAGTGAAAGACGACCCAGAAATTCAAATAGCTATGGATATATGCGATGAATTTATATGAGGAACATTTATAATGTAAATCCTCTTCAGACAAGCTCGTAACAAAGACTTGATGTCCTGAATTTGTTTGCGGTAGGTACGTACATGAAAAATATAAGAAATTTTCACGCATAATATTATCGTACCTTCAGCCTGGCTTAGAAGATTTTCTTCTCCTTTGTACAAGTCTTTGATCTTCACTTGTAAATGTGTAGGAATGAATTATTCTGTGCGTGTCATTGCTTGCTTGCTTGTATCACTTTATTTTGTTATTTATTTGAGGGTTTAATATAACTTATCATTACGCCAGTATTCCCCAAAGTGTTAGGCAGAGGTGTATATGAAGTACACCCACATTTCGTCAGTTATGTTTAAGTTCTATGTAATAGGGGGCGAGCCTATTGCCATCAACCGGGCACAAATCTAGACTCCAGGTTGCTACTGAAAAATTCCAGATAGAAAAACCCAATAACACTTTGCCCGACCCGGGAATCGAACCCAGGACCTCATGCTCAGCATTAGCATTTGCCATCGCTGGACCAACGAGGTAGTCAAGGAATTACTTTATATTAATTATTGTATTTAAAATGAATGTTGTCTAATTTTTTTCAATTAGAGCCCCAGATAGAGAAACAAAAGTAGCAACAACAAAAACTGTTGCTTTGACAAAGTGACATTCTATCAGCGATAACAATGATGGAAGAGTAGAAATGTATGGGAGAGACATAAGCTATCGATATAGCATAATCAGCCGCATGAAATTCAACGGACACTCTTTTTAATCAAAATATTGTTACAAAATATTAGTTACATCATTCACGTTGAAATTATACATGGGGCACTCAGAAAGTTTTGCGATACTTACAAAAAAAAAATTACTACAGGTTATAATTTTTTTATTATTAGTTTTCAAAGAAGTCTATTACAGTTTCATATGTCTAAATCAATTTTCATAATCCTCTTCTCAAATGCAATCAGTGCACCTTCCGGTAATGAAAACTGTTTATCCTTGAGTTATTTTTTTAATTTGTGGAACAAAAATGATAAATCCATCCGTAATGATATCTTAAACGCGTCGAGACGAGCCTGCTTCAAATTTTGCTATCATGTCTCGGCACCATTCTACCCAACTCCCCTTCTGAGCCTGCGTTAGATTTTGCGGTCCCACCGTGAAACTATCTTCCTTACTCGAAGATGCCCGTGTAGAATTTCAAGCACACTTCACGATCCAATCTGCAGTATATGCTGAACCTCTTCATATGTAATTCGCCTATTCTCTTGAATTTAATTTTTCATAGCCAGCACGTTTTCTTATGTAACAGCCGTCATAGGGCGCCACTTCTTTCTTCGTCCGCCAAAGTTACTCGACCACGCATAAATTCGTTGAACTAGCGGAAAACAGTCGCTTTAGAAGGGATTTTGTCTATAATATCATTCGAAGTGTTTCAAACAATTCTTCTGGTTTTAGTCGACATTTGAAATCATACAAAGTCATCGCGCGTAAATGTTCTCGTTGTAAATCAATTTTTCAGTGAGACAGAGTATTTTAATTTTGCTTGTAAAAATGTGGAGGGAATTTCGGATTTGGTATGTTGTGTTTTTTTGTAATAAATAGTCAAAGTTTTAATTGACATCAAAATCAGCCAGTGTCCCATAGACAAAAACTGTTAGTCGCAAAACTTTCTGAGTGACCTGTGTGTACATGTGAGAACGATGTACAAAGACGTGTACGTTAAAAGCGTCCCTAATAAAAAGGATGTAAACTTAACGGATATGTATACATTAATTTCTCACGACTGTCTCGTTGGTCTAGTTGTCGCGAGCGCTACCGCTGAGTATGAGATCCTGGGTTCGATTCCCTGGTCGTGCAAAGTGTTATTGGGTTTTTCCATGCATAATTTCTCAGTAGCAGCTCAGAGTCTAGATTTGTGCCCAGTTGATGGCGATAGGCTCGCCGCCTATAACAAGGGACTTAAACGTAACTGGTGAAATGTGGGTGTTACTATAAGTACACCTCTGCCTGACCTGTCGGAGATTACAGGCGTGATGTTATGTTATGAATTTCTCACGGTATGAGCAAAGTGCCCCCAAATTTTACGACGAACATAAAATTCCCGTAAAGGCGTATTCTGAGGAGAAAGGTGACACGTGAGAATTGCCATGATAGCAAGAGTATACTAGTATTTTATCCAAGTTACGGGACTTTCTGCTGCACTCTGAGACGTCACTTCAAATAATTATGATAGATGGGGAGTGGAGGTAGGCTCTTACCCAGGCGTGGGAGAGCGCAGGTTAAAAAAAACAAATTTTAATTGAACAAATGTCAACACACGCACAGGTTAACATGATTGAAATATTTTTCATTTGTCATATTTTTGACTGACAGCGTTCCATTTAATATCTAGTTGTGTTTAGTTTAGGTACTTTATGTAACAGCTCGGACAGCGCGTCCACGCGATCATCGCGTGCGTAGTATGTCACTTTTTGTTCGGAAAACCGGAAAATGCCTTCTGTCACCGAACAAAATATGACATATTCTTCGCGCGACGATCGCTTTCAAACAGGACGCAGCCTGAGTAAAAGGGGTCAGACTCGGAACATTTGGTCAATATTTGGATATGTGTGAACTTGGCAGATCACTTCCCAGCAGAGCATAAAAAAATGTGAGTTCTATTGGCATGCAGATGAGTTCTAGAGTTCCTTATACTTAAACAAAATAGGACTGGATTTTTTGCCAGAAAAAGACGAATAAAAATACGCTCTGCTTACTTCCGATAGCAGATCATTTTTCCAAAATTAAAATGTTACAACTGATTTAATTGCACAGTGGTGAGCTCTATAGTTCCTAAAACTTTTTCGAAAGACTACTAAAATTTTAATTTTGGAATAAATTAAAATTTTATTTTCATTCGACCTTTTTCAAGCAAAAAAGCCAGAACGATTTTTTTAAGTATTACTCTAGAACTCATCCGCATGCCAATAGAACTCACATTTTTTTATGCTCTGCTGGGAAATTATCTGCCAAGTTCACCCACATAATATTTGGTATGTCTGTCAGTTCCTTCCTAGAGTTTCCGCACAATGTGAGCTTAATTGACACATCCCGGTTTATTTTTTGGTAGGCAGATGTGTATGTGTGCACCCAAGTTTCGCCAGTTATGTTTAATCTATTTGTTGCATGAAATATTTTAAACCTAGATAAAACTTTGCAGCGTTAAGATGAAGCTATTCAATTAGTCGGTATGCATTTAAGCGGAAATTGCAGAGTTTTTTTTTCAAAATAAATAGAGTAGAGTCATCTCAACACCTCTCTCCCTTGAATTTGTATATATATATATTATAGATATATATTATATTAAATGTATGTATGTGTATTATAAGTTATAACCTATTTATGTACTGTTGTTACTACATTTTATTTCTAATGATATATTTTTAATAATTTTTTCTTTGTTCCTCTCAAACAGAGCACCTGCCATCTTATCTCTTCACCACCCTTGGTTGACTGGTAGAGAATGCCTATGGCATTAAGTCCGCCTTTGTACCTTTTGTGTGTGAGAAGTTTAAATAAATAAATAAATTAGTAGTTAAAAGAAGAAATAAGGTGCTCCTTATCTATTTAAGGATTAAAGAATATATGTATAATTATAATAGATCATTTTATCAATTCTTTTATCCAGTATTATGTCATGAGTAGAGACGTAAATAATATTTAAAGACTGCTCTTTTGTATAGCGTACGTAACGTAGCAACTCATGACATAGATATTATTATGACATATTTTGGTGGAACACAAGTATGTATGTCAAGCTCATATAAAGCAATGTAAGGGTTCCCGTACATTGAACATTGTGCGGCGAGGAGAACTTTATAGGCTATCTTCTCATGAATGTCTTGAACCTACACTGTAAGTTTATGTTCGGTGATGCTAGCAAAGTTGATATGTGCTTGAATATAATGGCAAATGTTGTGAAAAGGTTTTATTAAATTGTGCTGTTTTCGTAAACCTCTTAAACACATTATTCCCGGCTGTCATTCGTGGATCTGTGACAGTCTTTACGGGTTATCAGAAGTCTGAAAGTCTGAAAACCAGTCTTACCAAGGGGTATCGTGTTACCCAGTAACTGGGTTGTGGAGGTCAGGTAGGCAGTTGTACAATATTTATATGCAGCTGCTGGTAGTATCCGGTTAGCCTGAAAGCCGACCCCAAGAATAAAATACTCTTTATTATGTACCCCATATAAATTGCAGATATTAATGTAGTAATTGCCGGTTTTATCTCTTAAAGCCAAGCCCAAGATAGTTGAGAGAAGGCTAGGCAGATGACGATATTTGTAATAAAATTATAAGGCGGATAGTAAAAGAGCGCATTAAAATAGGTTTCATGAGTAGGTACTTAAAAGTACGGCCAGTTGGGTGAAACTTAGGCGGTCAGCATCGCTACCACTTTACTGCCTAGATAATATTTTTATCACCGCATGAGTATCTCGAGAGGAGCGGTGGCTCAATGGAAATGCTTGCTACTTACGAGTTGTATGGTGTAGGTAGCTTTGGAAAAAGCCGGTCAGTGATTGTTGCACTGTTGCATACACACTTTCGGATGTAACCTTTCGCATAGGACCTGTGTAAACAATTGTTGGTGAACCAAAATAATATAAAGGAACATACTATACAGATTAATGTTCTGAAAAAAAAAGTGGTGGCACTCCGGGAGTGCCGATAGAAGTGAAAACAAGATCGCCTTGGTGGAAGAAAAATACTTGTATAGAACATTGGTCCGTAACCTGATCTAAATAAAGAGCACAATCGCATAAATAATACTTCCGAAACCTTTAAAGTAAAAATACTTGCGCTTTCTTTGCTTTTCCCTGTTTTTTTTTTGTTTTTGAAAACTGTGTGCCCTAACCTGTGTCAAATAAATTTATTTTCTTTCTTTCTTTCTAGAACATTGATTCGTAACACAATATAAATAAAGAGCATAATCGCGTTTACAAAACCTTTAAAGTAAAAATACTTGCAAACATTGATCCGTAATGTAATATAAATAAAGAGCACAATCGCGTTTACAAAAATGAGGTCTCGTTATGGTGTCGCGAAATCAATAGTTTAGTCCCATCTCAAAAATACCCAACGTGCCTAAAGAAGTTTTTACTTCAGAAAGCCTCCTCCATTTCTTTCCTCTCTGTTCTATTTATCGCTTTCCTAGTCCATTTTTTCACTGCTGTGGCCTTTATTTCGTCTTCTCAACCTTCGGAACTGTCTACCTCGTTTTCATTTCCTATTTCTTGGGTACAAAATACTATGTTTTTGTTCCACTTCTCATGCCGCTTATTTTATGGCTTGTCCATTATTTTCGTTATTAGTAATGAAAAGTAAAGAGTAACACTGAGTAACAATGTTTGTTCAAGTGGCAAACACAGCTAGTATAGTCTATCTTTATTCTATATTAGTTAAAGCAATAGTACGTAATATTTTATCGGAGAGGCAACCGGATGGCGAGTGGTAATCTGGGTATTGAAATGATACCGAACCCCCCGTACCGTTCGAATGGACCCCAAATGGACGAGGGCGGAGATATGGGGGATGGGGGCCTAAATTTTTCTTTAGGCCTTATGTGCAAGGAATTTGTGTGTATCAATGCCATCCAGTTACCACCCCCCAACATCGTTATTATTGAAATAATGTATATAGTTCTTGAAACTACTTACCGATGATTTATCACCGAAAATGAGCGTTAATTTTATCAAAACCAGAGGGCATTGATTTATACACACAAATTTCTTGCACATAGTAGAGCTTAAATTTTGAAAGCAATGTAAAAAAAAAAAATAGTTTTCCGTCCCCCATGTCTCCGCCCCCGACCATTTGGGGTCCATTCGGACGGTACGGGGAGGTTCGGTATCATTTCAATACCCAGATTACTATTCGCAATCCGGTTGCCTCTCCGATAAAATTTTACGTGCCCATTGCAATGAAAAGCAAAAAAATAAAAAAAAGACAAAAGAAAAAAAAAAGAAATAAATGATGATGATGATAATATATTTAATAAATGGCAAGCAAAGCTGATGTCGACTATTTTGCCATTTTCTAAAGTGAGCTGGAAAAACAAATGCATGAAAAAAAAATCAATTGAAAGTTAAAAACAAATAAAATTCTTCGATTGATACAGTTGAACACAATGTAGATCTTGTTGGGTATAGTCAACCTAGTAACTGCTTCATCACTTGAAAATTGAATGTCACTTGCACGTCATAAAACGACTATTTGGTCCAGTCTTTTGATAGTTTTACTTGGAAAGTTTTCCGGGAGTCCGACGTTCTTTTTTCGAATTTTTACTTTGCGGCTGGCGCCGCCATATTGGATAATTATCACCCAAAAACGAAAAGTTATTTGACAATGGTGCCGATTCTCTTGTTCACAAACTAAACTAAATTTAAGTTCAGTGCATCTTTTTCTTTCTATTTCATTAAGAAAAGGACAGAAGTTTAGTCCTGTCAAATTAATCAGCGCTTGACGTAAATTGACGTAATTTTAGTCAGCAAGTTTTTAATCACGCCTAAACTTGTATGGAGTAGTGACAGGCGCTGATTAATTTGACAGGACTAAACTTAAATTTATCTTCTGTCCTTTTCTTAATGAAATAGAAAAAGATGCACTGAACTTAAATTTAGTTTAGTTTGTGAACAAGGTAATCGGCACCATAATCTCTTTTCAGACTCATTTGACATGGAAACAACAATTACAACAACAACAACAATAAACTGGGAACAATTTACTGGGAATTGTTGTCAAAAGTGGTAAACACTTACACGGTTGACTATATCTACCTAGTAAAGATTTGTATCTATTTTCATATTTTCTTTGTATTAATCCTTTAGTATGAGAGAAACCTTAGTCGTAATATAATTTCAGTGCATTTCTACATCCGCAATACAGATATTATTTAGCTAATAACTGCACACTGCAGTCGAGGGTCTGGTTTTCTCTTAGAAATTAGTGTTCATGTAAGATGTCTATTGTAGGTAATTATTTCCTCCGAAACACCTGCTTTGATGCCATTTGAATATTATGTTCACAACGAGACTGTGTATATGGCTAATTAACAAACTCTTAGCTAATTAGCTAAGGCGATTAAGACACGGCACCGCGCATCGCCGCGGAAGTGAGAGGTGAGAGCACCCTCGACCGCGCGGTCGGGCGGTGTACGTATGTTAGGCATCAACGGATTTATTAGAAGTCAATGTGAGATGAGATCTGCTTCACCGCCTACCGCGGCGGTGCGCGGTGCTGTGTGTTAATCGCCTAAGAGTATTCGAGTAATGGTGTCAATCTATGTCCGGGACAAACCAAAAATATATTCATATTCTTCGTATATTCATATTTTACATTTCTTTTTTTTTTTTTGCTTTCGCAGATCTGCTGGAAGAAATTGCTTAAGAAATAAGCAGTGCCTTTGTACTCAAAATTATAATCATGTCGTATCTCTATGTACTTTACTGTATCATCTGCCTAGCCTTTTCCCAAATATTTTGGGGTCGGCTTTCAGTCTAACCGGATGCAGCTGAATACCGTATTTTTCATAGAGCGACTGCCTATCTGACCTCCACAATCCAGTAACTGGGTAATACAATACCCCTTGGTAAGACTGATTGTCACACTTTCGGGCTTCTAACGAACCGTAACGACTGTCAAAGATCCACGAATGACAGTCGGGACCAACGGCTTAACGTGCTTTCCGAGGCACGGAGGAGTCTCGGAATGTTAAGATGGTCACCCATCCACAGACAAACCTCGGCAAGCGTAGCTTAACCTGATGGATCGAACCGTGCGACTGTTATTACTTAGCCACGAGCTCCTCATGTACTCCTATGTGCTTTACTGTATGTACATAAATAAAAAAATAAAAAATGAAGTAGAAAGTTTCTTGGGTTGGGTTGGAGGAGCTCGTGGCTAAGTTATAAAAGCCGCACGGGTCGACTCTTCAGGTTATGCTACGCTTGCCGGGGTTGGTCCATCCATCTATACATATCGAGACTCCTCCATGCCTCGGAAAGCACGTTAAGCTGGTGGTCTCGGCTGTCATTCGTGGATCTTTGACAGTCGTTACGAGTCATGAGAAGCCCAAAGTCTTACTTCCCAAAGGGGTATTGTATTACCCAGTTACTAGGTTGTGGAGTTCAGATAGGCAGTCGCTTCATATAAAATATTGGTATTCAGCTACATCCACACTGGAAGCCGACCCCAACATAGTTGGGAAAAGACTAGGCAGATTGATTGGTGTAAATCTATATCCGGAACAAACGGAAAGTAGAAAGTTTCTTGGGTGAGTTGTCCAGCAATGAACGTTTTTTGGTTGTAACGATGATGACAATGAGGTTAGAAGCATTGTACTCGCAACCAGTACTCGTGCATGACCATGTGAGAACGTGGACGAAGCAAAAAGAGTATGTGGTGTGGTGACTCAGTGGTAACGGCCGCGACCTATGGAAAGAAAAAAAAAGAAAGAAAGAAAATACGTTTATTTGCGGTAAACATGAAACAAAGAAAGATTTTAAAAAAAAAAACACGTAAATAACAAATTGGGGGAAAATATGCGTCACATCCACGCAAAACGGCCATCGCTCAGCATAAAGCTGCGACCCCATGCGAGACAGAGCCCCAGCGCTGGTTTTCAGCGATAGCCGGCGCTACCGTGATGACGTCAACCGGTGCAGCATATAGTGTAAAATCACAAATCAAAAATAAAGTAAATACAATAATAAAAAAAAATAATATAATAATAGGCTTCTAGTCGGAACCCTGACAGGCGCTTTAAATAATAATAAGCCTTTTTAGGGTTCCGTTAAAAAACGGAACCCTTATAGATTCGTCATGTCTGTCTGTCTGTCTGTCTGTCTGTCTGTCTGTCCGTCCGTATGTCACAGCCACTTTTTTCCGAAACTATAAGAGCTATGCTGTTGAAACTTGATAAGTAGATGTATTCTGTGAACCGCATTAAGATTTTCACACAAAAATAGAAAAAAAACAAATAATTTTGGAGTTCCCCATACTTAGAACTGAAACTCAAAAAAATTTTTTTCATCAATCCCATACGTGTGGGGTATCTATGGATAGGTCTTCAAAAATGATATTGAGGTTTCTAATATCATTTTTTTCTAAACTGAATAGTTTATGCGAGAGACACTTCCAAAGTGGTAAAATGTGTGTGTCCCCCCCTGTAATTTCTAAAATAAGAGAATGATAAAACTAAAAAAAATATATGATGTACATTACTATGTAAACTTCCACCGAAAATTGGTTTGAACGAGATCTAGCAAGTAGTTTTTTTTTAATACGTCATAAATCGTAAACTTATCGTTACTTGCTGCTACGGAACCGTTCATGGGCGAGTACGACTCGCACTTGGCCGCTTTTTATTCTGAACTTTTCATAAATGTCAGTAGGTACAATACGTTCTTATTATAATATGTCCCGAAGCTCAGTTTGCCTCTTGGCATAGGCCTCCTCTAACAATTTCCATTAGGACCTATCACTTGCTGCTCTTCTCCAATGAAGTCCAGCCGTAAGTTTCAGATCATCTTTCCATCTTGTTTGTTGGCGTCCACGCCATGACAGGCGCTTTCATAATTTCAGCCGAAAGACGTCAAAACATCATGACGAAACCGGCATGTCCTTGAACCAAAAATTCGAAGACATGTGACATCTACCAACCCGCTCTGAGCCAGCGTAGTGGATTACGGGCCACCTAGAGGAGGCTTGTGTTCCAGCAGTGGGAATATCACTGATAATGTTGTTTTTGGTTTACCTACGGTAAAGAGGCATGAGTTTTTGTAAAAATCTAATAAATTACAAGTCCCAGTAGTAATAAGGGTCCTTTTAGCCTGAGCAAAAATAGGTGTTTATTTAACCCTCGAACACCCTCGCAGCTCAGCGGTGTAATATCGTTTGGAGAGCTTAGTTTGTCCAACATGATGCGTCACAACTCTGATGTCATAAAACCCTCCGTTCAAGTAACACTCAAGCGGATTTTATTGCTATCGGTGTTACCGCGTGGCCACGATCTACACGCTCAAGCGACATGCGTCTTGTGACAGCGACTGCGGGGATAACAAATGAAAGAAGTTGTTGGAGCCGATATCAGACGGGTTCACCCGAGAGAATGGTTCACTCGAGCGAAGGTTCGTTTCATTCCACGTTTAGACGACACTTTTTTTTGTTTTTAAAGTGATAACTTCTTTAGGCGCGTTGGGCATTTTTGAGATGGGACTAAACCATTGATTTAGCGACACCATGACACCTCATTTTTGTAAACGCGATTGTGCTCTTTATTTATATTACGCTACGGATCAATGTTCTATCCAAGTATTTTTACTTTAATGGTTTTGTAAACGCGATTGTGCTCTTTATTTATATTACGTTACAGATCAATGTTCTATGCAAGTATTTTACTTTAAAGGTTTCGGAAATATATTTTTTGTAAACGCGATTGTGCTCTTTATTTAGATAAGATTACGGACCAATGTTCTATATTTTTTTTTTAGCTATTCTATTGTTCCACTGCTGGGCAAAGGCCTCCCTACTCTCTTCCACCTCTCTTTGTCCGACGACACTACAAAATTCTATAGGAATGAACGTTCATTTGCCCCTTTTATTAAATTTTTCGATCATTCGGTAGGCGAGTAATAGATACCGAGTGCCGAAATTCAACATCGTTGAATCGGTTCACTAAAGAATTAATTTTTCAACAAAACTGTCAAAGTGAAGTTTCTGATATTGGCTTTAGATCATGCCGCGGGTCACCGCAACGTGATATGTGGAGCGAGCGATAGACGGAAACTTATCAGTTTCCGATCGCGTGTCGCTTAACGCAAGTCGCATTGCTCGAGACCGTGAACGGGGGCTTAAGCGTACTATTTGTATGAGTGCACTGTTGGGACGATTCGACCCCTGCGTTGCTGACGGGTTACTTATTGATTTTCGGATGTCGGTCACTGATAATATGATATTTTTGTCTGATAAGAATTGAGGGCAGACAAAAACAGTTATGTTGGTAGATTTGTTTTCCATAAAATACTTTTTGAAAGGCAAAAAAAGTGAAAAACTACCGTCTTTTTAATATTATTATTTGCGGATACATCTAAATTTGTATTTAGTCTTTCAAGGATCCCCGATCCAGTAATGCATTTATCACATTTTGTTTTTTATCCTATCAAGGGGCATACTGCAGTGAATCTCTCAAATCACTTATTTTTTAAAGTTGAAACATAAATATTTAAACCTCGGCCTCTTTCGATTTTCAAAGTGGTGTTTTCAGAATAGCACTACTGATTACATTACTTTTTTTTACGTAAGTGCTAGTATACAAGAAATTTCCGGAAATTGCTTACTCCTACACTGACTCTAGTTATTATAACTTGCCTATTTTCTGAGAAACAGAAGATTATCGTACGTAGTTAAAACGTACAATCTAAATGGCTCATTAATAATTCTTGGATCAGAAAAGCGAAGCCCTGAAGGTTTGTGTTGGCTGGAATTTCGTCTTAAGGCGATGATAACTGACTTTTAATAATTTTGTACTGAAGATGATTTGGAAAAAATACATGTTAAATAAGAGCATTTTCTTAATAATTTATTACAGGAATAGTTTAGATTATATTTGTTACACAGTGAAATTAATTTGTAAAGTTATGTCTAACGTTGATAAAAAAACAGAATCACGCAAAATTTATTAAGTGTATTTTTCTGAAACCTTCACTGTTTTAAAGTTAATTTAATTATTGATCTTTTAGTATACGTATTTTATTAAAATTCTTTTTGTTTTGTGTAATAAATTAATAATGCGTCTAATTCGGGATAGCGTTCCTTAATGGGCGAGTCCTATTACTGACTGGACTTACGATGTGTTGCGTGAGCTCAATACAGAACAAACAAGCTAACCACTCAAGGTCACTGGCATATATCTGCGTCTTAAAAACCTTTTTGATGTAGTATTAAAATTATTATATATTTCAAAGTTAGATCAGTTTTCGATCGATTGCTATGTTTAACGGAACAAACTCGATTCTGAAACAGTTCCATGACATTCGCTTTGCCGTTGAACTGTTCACCGACAAACAATTCACTTATGAGTGTTTCGCCGATAGAACTTTGTGAACTAATTGCCAACACAATAGATTCGTCTGTGAGAGTTACGTCGATAGAACTTTTCAACGGCGAACGATTCGCCAACACAACGATTCGTCTATACATGAATATTTGACAGTGCCTGCACAGGTTGACTTTAATATTATTAGTGTATGCTGGGCCGTGAAAAAGACGGATGAAAAAAGATTGCATGTAGCGGTGATGAGAATGTTGAGATGGATGTGTGGAGTGACGTAAATGGATAAAGTAAGAAATGAATATGTAAGGGGAAGATTAAAAGTGGCGCCAGTGACAGAAAAGTTGAAAGGAAATCGTTTGGCCTGGTATGGGCATGTGATGAAGAGAGAAGAAACGCATGTGACTAAAAGAGTGATGAACATAAATGTTGATGGATGGAGCGGGAGAGGAAGACCAAAGAAAAGATGGATGGATTGTGTGAGGAATGATATGAAAGAGAAGGGAGTGAATGATAGTGTGACGGTTGATAGGGGAGAGTGGAAAAAGAAAACGTGCTGCGCTGACCCCAAGTATCATGGGACAAGGGCAGGAAGATGATGATGACTCGTGTAACAATTTTTTTATCACTTATCACGAATTGCGTTGTCAAATCATTTAGAGGAAGTTGAAGAACACCGTGTGCTATGAGTCAGTAAAAATCAGGGTTCAGAATCATGTAGGTACTGAATCCATGGTAACAGTTTTCGCGTCGATGTCCCTGCTACCCTTTATAGTATTCTACTGGTGAAAGAATTTTTAAACCGGTCCAGTAGTTTTAGTGCTTATTCATTACAAACAAAAAGACAAATCTTTTCTCTTCATAATATTAGTGTAGATTTATTTGCACACAACACACACCGTGAAATTTGAATCACAATCAAAAAAGACAAAGTTTACAATTTCAAGATTATCATTACTCCCTACAACACAGACACCACGCACGGGACACAGCATTGTCTACAAGAAATGTACCTCCATAAACGCAATTTAGTAAGCAGTAGATAATCTTGACATTTTAAACTTTGTCTTTTAAGTGTTTTTTCAAAAACCAAGTATGTTTTTTTTTTGGATGCTGTAGAATGATAGTAGACCATGGTCTAAACAACGTTTGTTCTGGCAAAACTGTGATTCAAATTTCACGGTGTATACAGTAACAGGATATTCCTAGGCTAAAACTTAAGAGCACATGACCCTGTTAGGGCGCAACAAATGTCGCACAACATTTAACTCAAAGCTAGGTTATCCAACGAACTTCAGTTTAAAACTTTAACTATCAAAGCAAAGTTATCCTAACTCAAAATTACTTAAACCAAGAAAGCTTAAAACCATTTGCGAAGGTCCTTTTGGACACAGATTGATTAATTACAGGGACTTAGTTTAATTAATTAAATAACAAGTAAAAAAAAAAAAATTCGTTCTACTTCTGAACTTGTTTTACTTAGGAATTTTAAAATAGTTGAGACCAAAATATTAGTAACTAGCTTTTGCCCGCGACTTCGTCTGCGATCCAGGATGAAAAGTAACCTATGTCCTTTTCCAGGTCATGGTCAACCCATGTGCCAAATTTCGTCCAAATCCGTTCAGCCGTTTTATCGTGAAAGCGTAATAAACAAACTAACTCACTCTCGCATTTATGATATTATTATAGTTAAAACTACGACCTAGATTATTCCATACATATCATAATAGGCTATTGTTCTCTTTATTTATCATGCCTCTTGCTCTCACACATTACCAAAGAGCGAGATGAATATAGTTTGGGTGTAATTTCTAATCTTGTTATTTCATTCAAATTGTTATTAGTTTCAGTTTTAAAGCCCGAATGGCCTAAAAGCTTATCTGTAAAAAAGCTTTGTTATTAATAATGAAACTCCCATTATTTACTAGCAGCGCCCCGCAGTTTCACCCGCATAAGTCTCAATCTCGTGGGAATATCGCGATAAAAAGTATTCTTTGTCCTAACCCAGTACCCTAATTGCGTAACTTATTTTAGTAAACAATTTTGCCTAATTTGTTTTATTTTAACAGTTCACCAACAAAAAGAATTGTTGAAGAGATTTTTTTTCCAACTTATGAAGCAATGGATTAGCAATCTGTTTCAAATCGAAACAGGTTGTGATTGTGTTGTTTTACGCAATTAGGGTACAGCAGTGCTATTCTCGTGTGTCGACCAGGGTGGCGTACCTTATACTCAGAATATCCGCAAGATATTCGCTGAAGGTCGTACAGGTTTACGCCCCGACCTCGTCACACCCCGACGATGAGGTGGAGACCATGTATGAGGATATTTCCAGAGCCATGCATGGCTCTAAAACTCACTTCACCGTTGTCATGGGGGACTTCAACGCGAAACTGGGCAAACGAAACGATGATGAGCTGCGGGTGGGGCAATTTGGAGTTGGACGTCGAAACCACAGGGGTCACCTACTGGCCAGTTTTATGGAGAAGGAAGGCCTCTTTATGATGAATTCCTTCTTCAGAAAACGTGAGCACAGAAAGTGGACCTGGCAGAGCCCTGATGGTGCAACAAAAAATGAGATTGACTTCATTATGTCGACGAAGAGGCAAGTATTCAATGATGTCTCTGTGATCAACGCGGTGAAAACCGGAAGTGATCACCGTATGGTAAGAGGCACATTGAACTTGAATATCAAGCTGGAAAGATCTCGACTGATGAAGTCTACGCTCCGCCCAGCACCGATCCAAGTCCAAAACCCCGAGAGCTTTCAGCTCGAACTTCAGAATCGTTTCGAGTGCCTAGGGAGCTCCGTGGACGATTATAACGATGGGTTCGTGGAAACTGTCCATACGGTCGGGTCCAAGTTTTTCAAGACCCGTCGTACAAATCGAAGCAAGAGGCTCTCTGATGCTACTTTACAGCTCATGGAGGAGAGGCGCGAGATGATTCTGCAGTCTTCAGACGATGCGCTTAAATACCGGCGGCTCAATAGACAGATCTCTAAGTCCTTGAAAAGCGACCTTCGACTCTATAATACGAACCGTATTAAGGACGCAATAGAGCAGAATAAGGGCTCCAAGGTATTTGCTAGAGATCTGTCTATTGGACAGAGCCAGCTTGCGAAACTGAAGACCAATAATGGCAGAATCGTATCCGCCAAACCTGAGCTGTTGAGAGAGATCGAGAGTTTCTATGGACAGTTATACACGTCGACCAGTAACCCCGTTACGAATCTAGCAAACGACCCAAGAGCTAGATTGACCCGACACTATACCGAAGACATCCCGGACGTCAGCTTGTACGAGATTAGGATGGCTCTGAAGCAACTTAAAAACAACAAGGCGCCGGGTGATGACGGAATTACGGCTGAACTCCTGAAGGCCGGGGGAAAACCTGTTCTTAAGGCCCTCCAGAGGCTTTTCGATTCCGTCATACTCGAGGGTCAAACGCCACAGGCATGGAACAGAGGTGTGGTGGTACTCTTCTTTAAAAAGGGCGACAATGCCCTGCTTAAGAATTATAGGCCCATCACACTTCTGAGCCATGTCTACAAGCTGTTTTCAAGAGTTATCACGAACCGTCTCGCGCGCAGGTTTGACGACTTCCAGCCTCCCGAACAAGCCGGATTCCGTAAAGGCTTTAGCACCGTAGACCACATACATACGCTGCGGCAGGTTATACAGAAGACCGAAGAGTATAACCAGCCTCTCTGCTTAGCGTTTGTGGACTACGAGAAAGCCTTCGATTCGATCGAGACATGGGCTGTGCTGCAGTCTCTTCAACGGTGCCAGATCGACTATCGGTACATCGAGGTGCTAAAGTGTTTGTACAAAAACGCCACTATGTCAGTTCGACTCCAGGACCAGACCTCGAAACCTATCCTTCTGCAGCGAGGTGTGAGACAGGGAGACGTTATCTCTCCGAAACTGTTCACCGCTGCACTGGAGGATGTCTTCAAGGTTCTGGATTGGAAAGGGCTAGGCATCAACATCAATGGCGAGTATATCACTAACCTTCGGTTTGCCGACGACATAGTTATCATGGCTGAGACCATGGAGAAACTCAGTACAATGCTCGATGACCTCAGCAGAGCCTCCGAAAGAGTGGGTCTTAAAATGAACATGGACAAGACAAAAGTCATGTCAAATGCCCATGTGACACCCACTCCCATGAAGATCGGAGACGCTACGCTCGAAGTTGTGGACGAGTATGTTTACCTAGGACAAATTGTCCAGCTAGGTAGGTCCAACTTCGAGAAAGAGGTCAATCGTCGAATCCGACTCGGCTGGGCAGCGTTCGGGAAGCTACGCAATATCTTTTCGTCCCACATACCACAGTGTCTCAAGACGAAAGTCTTTGACCAGTGCGTGTTGCCAGTGATGACCTATGGTACTGAAACGTGGTCGCTCACAATGGGCCTTATCAGAAGGCTAAAAGTCACCCAAAGGGCAATGGAGAGGGCTATGCTTGGAGTTTCCCTACGTGATCGAATCAGAAATGAAGAGATCCGCAGGAGAACCAAGGTAACCGACATAGCCCGAAGAATTGCCAAACTTAAGTGGCAATGGGCAGGGCACATTGCTCGCAGAACGGATGGCCGATGGGGTCGAAAGGTTCTGGAGTGGCGACCACGTACCGGAAGACGTAGCGTTGGAAGGCCTCCCACAAGATGGACCGATGACCTTGTGAAGGCCGCAGGAATCCGCTGGATGCGGAAAGCACAGAATCGGTCGAAGTGGCGGTGCTTGGGGGAGGCCTATGTCCAGCAGTGGACGTCTTTCGGCTGAAATGATGATGAATGAGTGCTATTCTGTAAAAATCTCACCCTGAACGCTTAGGTGAAGTGAGCTTGAAAGTGAGCTGTCAATAGTGCCAATCCCTAGCATATGGTGGAATGACAGCTCACTTCACCTAAGCGTTCACGGTGAGATTATAACAGAATAACACTGCAGGTCATGGTCTATCCATGTGTCTAATTTCATCTAAATCCGTTCAGTCCTTTTAGCGTGAAAGCGATAATTTCCCACCCAAAAAAGAAAAAAAAAGGGAGTCCGAATCATGTAGGTCATCAATCAGGTAGTCGATATCCCTCTCTGAACAATGACGAACTTGGGTGGTCTTTGGTAGACTGCTAGACAAAACTTGAACATAGAAATATTGAAAATGATTGTGTTCTTCGTAAACGACCCACTGTGCATTAAGGCTAGAGATAGACCAGCTATTCCGATTCTCAGTCATGCTGACTTATGATTTCGGTCGACCACGTACTTAGTTTCGAATTCTTATGATATGGTTGGTTAGAATAGAATAGAATATATTTATTGTAAAACATGCTCCCCAACTTTAATGCGTGTTTTCTGTTATTTTTAGGGTTCCGTAGTAAACAAGGAACCCTTATAGTTTCGTCATGTCCGTCTGTCCGCGGCTTAGCTCAGAGACGCTTAGTACTAGAAAGCTGTAATTTGGCATGGGTATACATATTAATCACGTCGACAAAGTGGTAAAATAAAATCATGAAAAATATTTTTTTTTTAGGGTACCTCCCCTACACGTAAAGTGGAAATGTTTTTTTTTTTTTTTCTATCCCTTGGTGTGGGGTATCGTTGGAAAGGTCTTTCAAAAATATTGCCAGTATGCTAAAACCATTTTTGAATTTAGAGATCTGTTTGCGAAATATTAAGCTTTAAAGTGAAAATTTTTGTTAGAGTTAAGTGTCCCCCCCCTGCCAGCTAAATGGTTGGTTTTAGACATGTGAAAAAATTCATGGCAGTAGCTTATATAACGAATTTAAAAGGAAAACTATCACACCTTAGTAAGCTTTACAAGTTAACGAGTAATAGTCGACCAACTTAGATTTGCGGTTGTAAAAACATATTCTCCCATACATTCTGTATGTTTTTTTTTTTCAACTACAAAGTTAAGTTTGTTCTTCGGATAAATTCATCCCAACTACGGAACCCTACATTGTGCGTGGTCCGACATGCACTTGGCCGGTTTTGATTATCTAATATGATAAAGCAAAAAATACGTGTCTAATATTTTTTTATTATCTGAAAGACGGACTAAATAGAATTTCTATTTTTTTACCTAGGCAACCACCGTATTACCTATATTAACACCCTACCTCATTTTTTTCATACAACAGACTGAAAGAATGGCAATTGTGATTTGAAAACACGGACAATGAAAATTGGTAGTCAATTTGCTTTACAATTGATTTCCCTCCTTTTGATTAATTTCCACTCCACTTATTACAATGATAGGACAAAAATCTATCATGACATCATAAAGAATCTCGTTTAAGTTCGAAATGAATCGGTCAAACCCCAAATACACAGACACACGGATGTAAACTGACATGAATAAATTCAAAAGTGGAATTACCTATTAGTTTCAAACATGGCGTTTCATGAAATTGTGCTTCAAAAACCCTCTACTTGGAAAGTGTGTCTTCGCCAAAGATTTTGACTTTCTTGTATCGCACGCCGAGGTATGCGGAACAATTGTACTACTTAACTTTGTAGTAAAAATTCTTTAGGAAACTGTTCATGCAGGAATGTTCTTCCGCTGATCGATAGCGTCTCATAGCTTCTACATTTTGAATTGTTGAAAGCCCCGTTTAAATTGCCAGCAAAATTCGATTTTACAAGATGTTCTTTGGTTTACGATTGATTGGGTCGCGCCGCAAAGCAACG
The DNA here is from genome assembly GCA_963680765.1 of Agrochola lychnidis. NCBI lineage: Eukaryota > Metazoa > Arthropoda > Insecta > Lepidoptera > Noctuidae > Agrochola > Agrochola lychnidis. Next base: position 12,494,483 of record OY796869.1, on the reverse strand, counting down.
CTGCATTGCTAATTGCAACAATTACTCTGAACCAACGCATATTACAGGCGTGCCGCACGGTATTTCTTGTATGAAAACGCATTGCTCTGCGGCCCGTTGACGTTGCGCTAACGTTAGCATGTTAACAAGCAACACTGCAACGTTCCATATTGCCAGTTACATTGTTTCCTGCGATACAAATACAAATTACAATGTTGCGTTTTGTTTGATTGCTGCATTTTTAGAATGCCGTCGATTACGCGGTCAATCTTGATCGCGATACGTGATCAAAATCTAAGTAGCTTTTATCGTAATCTGGATTTGTAGTTCTTACACAGTCAATCAGTAGCCTAATTGCGTAACAAACAATTGAATTGCCTTTCATTTTGAGAATTCAACAGTATTCATTGCATTATTGAGCAAAACATTAATCAAAATATACCAGTTTTATATACAAATTGACATTGTTGAAAATTATATTCAAAATGACATGATTACTTTGTAAAGTATTATATTATTTTAATTATTGTGAATGTGAGGACTATGTGGATATTATTATTTTTATTTCTCTGCTAGTTTTAGTGATGGTCTGGCAGTTTGAGTAGTTTATGCGGCCTACCCAAATGTCCTTTCTTTGGTATTGTTCGTCAAGTTGAGCTCCTTAAGTTCGGAGTTGAGCTCTACAATTACTGACAAATGCTTGCACTGACTGGATAGGTCCACTCAAATCTGTGTGGTTATTTCCTCAAAATACTATTTCGGACACTAATCTACATGGTCCTCATATGGCCTGACCAAGATTATTTCTGGACTTTAAAAGAGACCTCTGAGTTTGTTTCGGCCTGTCTTCTCAGAGTAGTCAGATAGAAAACGCCGAATTCATCTAGCTTATTTTTTATATTTTTTATATTACGTGTTAAAGTGATTCCGATATCCTATTTACAGAATAAACAATTTCATTTAATTTCAATGGATTTTGAATTTCCTTCAAAATCCTTCAGATTGTAAGTGTGTTACGCAATGAGAGTTTTCTGAAATGCCGTTCACTAGATGGCAGCACTGAGATGTCAGGTCCAGGCACCTGTCAAAAGTGTCAAAGCGCTTATATTTTCTTTAGTGGTGATGAACGAATGAATGAAACGAATGATGAACATCATCATAAATTTTCCATTCATTGTCGAAATGGAAGACCTTTTATCAAAGTGGCGTATCATTGGGAAATCTGTATCACGATTCAAAATCACCTGTTACATCTTCCATTTTTCGTATACAAACCACGGCATTAATTGGAATTCAGTAAATTCTTATATGTATGTAAAAGTTATTTCACACACAATTTGACATCCACAAATACAAAAAATTCTTCATTTCACCGACGACCCAGTTACCGAATTTCGATAACATTCCTCCATTGGTATTCCACAAGTATTTGCGATTCGATAACTATTTACCATTATTGTTGAGGCGAGGTTCTGCTCGGGTGTACGAACAATAGTATTATGTGGTAACTGGGAATTAATACTATCCGTAGTCTATAAACCAGTTATTACAGGATTCTCTGTTATTTCGTGAAGTTCTAAATGTAGTTGACTCATTCCTGGAGGTAAAGTTCAGTCATCCTCTATAGAATTTTATGAAAACTTACGTTTGAATCATTTATCTTTTGATCAAATACTTTAATTGATTTGAAAAAAATAATTTGTTTTATTAAAGGAGATGCTCCATTTTGTAAATTAAAATTAGGTCATGTTGCAATTTCTAAAAAAAATTCGTCGTGTTTGACGAATTTTCTTCGGCAAAATTCGTCAAACACGATATCATTTTTAGCAGGAATTTGGCAGTGGCAACGTTTCATGAGTACGTTTCGTTTTCGTTTTATAAAAATAAACGATTGTTAGTATTAGTTTTAGTCGTTATATTTTAGTATGTCAATGGAACCTTTCAGTTGTGTCCTGTTATACCTTTGACCTTTCAGTTCGCGTGTTGCCGGCGCCTAAAGTAAGTAAACAAGGAAAAGTTTAAAGGTTCTGTAAAGTTGTGTTCTAAACTGTGTTGTTATGATTGTATCTTTCGATTTTTTTTATCCATCTTCTATTTAGTAATCGCCATGATGGGTTACTAACAATATTAAGTAAAGGTTGTATATTATTATAAAAGAAACTAACTACCTGTGTGTTAGGAATCTTAAAATCTTATCAATCAATAAATATCAATATAATCTTAGAATCTTTAGAAAATTTGGAAAATCCAAAAGTGCACGCCTCATGATGTTTCATGGAGTATGTTTTGACTGATTTTTTACCCATCAACATGGGGAAAATTTCTCACCTCGCAATCTTTACGTACTGTCAAAAACTATTTAGGTTAGCTTTGTTGGTTGCTAAGCAACGGAAGAGGGTTGAAGTTGGAAATACATGTTAGTTAGTTTTTTTACAAATGTTATAATTAAACTACATTGAATAAAATACCCATTTTCAATAGGGTTGCTATGGCTGTCACGAATCTATTTAAAAAAAAATGTGACTCAATTAATTGTTTTTTTTTGCAAGCTTCACTGTTTTCAGGTTTCACACTTGAATGACGGGATTTTTTTAAAAACTATTTTGATGTTTTTTTCGTTTCTGCTGCATTAAATCAATCTTTGAAAAGTACAGAATTAATCTACATTAAATGATCTAGAGATCTGCTAGGAGTGTAACAATAAAAACAGTTGCAGAAAGGAGGCAAAACAAATTTTTCGATCGCAGAGCACTCTCTAATGCTTCGCATTATGAGTCGTGCAAAAAAAAAATCGCTCCGTAATATTCAGCTAAATTGCTATTATAATGTGTGGAATACTTAAAAACGATGGCAGAACTTAGGTGCCTCCTAGTAGGCACTTCTTTACCTGGAGGAAATATCAGACATGTAGCCACGGGAAGAGATGATCTCTGTTGTGGTAATGTAGCTCAAAAAAAGCTTCGCAGTAGTAGAGCCCTATGTAAAGCAGGCAGGATGTTTTCCGCAATACAAAATCATGTTGCGCATCTTTTGTTTTCTGACTACGGGACTTAGGCTGCCTGTCCACTGGAGCGGAGCGAGGCAGCGGAGCGGAGAAATGAGCCAATAGGAGCGGAACCCTGAAGCGGAGTTTAGATTTTATTGGTTAATATTGGCACATTTCTCCGCTCCGCTGCCTCGTTCCGCTTCAGTGGACAGGTAGCCTTGCCAATAGAATCTAAACTCCGCTTCAGAGCTCCGTTTCTATTGGTTAATATTGGCGCATTTCTCCGCTCTGCTGCCTCGCTCCGCTCCAGTGAACAGGCAACCTTAAGAGCCTGTTCACGGACTCAAGTGACGCACTTGCGACAAGCGACACGCGCGTGTAAATATCACGACCCTATCAACACAACACCAGATGACGACATACCCCAACAAGATGGAGATAAGGACACCCCGTCACCGAACAACCACGTCATACTACTATTGTAAAGCCAGAGTCACCATATAACTATTCAGCTATCGGCATACCTCAACTGAATGAAGATTATGACATCCTGTCATCAAGCAAACGCGCCAATCTGTTATCATCGACGAGTCATCCCGAAAGTACTCCGGTATCGCCATTCAGATACCACCCCCACGAGGATTCCATGTTATCTTAAACTATATAAGCAACGACTTCACTGTATTAGAGGTCTTTCCAAACTTGTAATAGAACTAAGCACTTGTGTAACATTAAATATTAAAATAAAATTATTTTTATTTTAAATCCGACTCTAACGCCATTAACTCGCGCGTGTCTTCTGTTTTCATCCGTCGCTCCGCAAGTCGTGTCGCGGTGACTCGTGGCATGCTCCAAACAAATTTTTTCATTTATTTTCTCCGCAGTCGCAGTCGCAAAACGCGTGTCACTTGAGCGTGTAGCTCGTACCCTTGTAAGGCCGGGTCATTGGTCAGTCGTAGACCTTACAATAGAATATTGACCTACTAATTAGTGTTATCTTGCTTTCTAATTAAAGCAATAGTTTTTGCATGACATCAGTCAGTTAATGTTGACCTGTAACTACACCATTTCAGGGCAAAGGCCCCTTTTTATTCTCGTAAGGAGAAAGATCGAGCATTCATCACCACGCTTGGTAAACGTAACTTTGTGATTTCTAATTGTTCACCATTAGCTCGGCCGAGATCTATAACGTTAGTTAGCTCATGCTTTGGCTTAGACATATTTCCGTCTCTATCTTGCACTTATAGTTTGCCAGTTGTGCGACAGTGACAGGAACAGAATAAATACAACTTAGCCAAATTAAGTGCTAAGTAACACATACATTTCGGCCTTAAACTCTTAACCCCCTTTTTAATAAATCCGGAGTAAAGTTGCAACAGAATTACCTTCGGCTTCACCATGCATTTTCGATGGCATGACGTTACCTACTCTGGTTTTATTATTGAGGGGTAAGAGATAAACTTTCCTACAATATCATCCTTATGCTCTTAACTCAATTTCTTTGGGGTCGGCGAGGCGCTTCGTTTTCTCCCATACTCCAGATTTTTTTAGTGACAGTCCGGAGTTTGGAAATTGGCGGTGTGATACCCCCGTGCCTCAGAATGCACGTTAAGATGTTGGTCCTGCGCCTGATATCTCTGCGGTCGTGTCGGATTGCCGTCCTGTCGGACTATGAGAGTGAGGGAAGAGAGAGTGCACCTGTGTCTGCGCATACACTTGTGCACTATAATATAGGTACCCCGCGCCGAAGGCTAGTTTCGTTGAGATTGGCCGCCATGGCCGAAATACGGTCTGGACTGGTCATATAGTCCTATATAGGTATATTATTATCTTTCCTCCCTGCGGGGTAATTGTGTAACACACATAAAATGACAATTGATCGCATTGGGTTTCTTTTGACAGTTCACCCACGTACATTGCAGTAATTTACGTTGTTGAGGAGATTAATTTTTACCCGACTACGGTGAAACAAAAAGGAGGGTTATGATTTTGACCGGTATGTATGTATGTTCATCTGTTACCTCATAACTTCTAAACTGCCAATCATAATTTCAAAGCGTATTGATTGTCCGCTGGTTATAGGCTATGTGACGTCATATTAAATATTTTGCACAGTTTCTTTTTATAATGTAAGGGAGCATTAAGAAGGGGTTTTTGTAAATTCTACCTCTAAGGGGGCGGAAAGAGGGGATTTCATTTGTATGAAAAATCTTATTCCTTGAGTAATAAACTTAAAACTTGGCACAAAAAGTACTAAGCTAGCATGAATTCACGATAGTATTCAATCATTATGTTATGCTACTAATAGAATTTAAATTAGGCAGACAGATATAGTTTATAACCTGGATGATGGGTTACTTTTTATCCCGGGCGGTGGTACGTTTCCATGAGATAATTTCCGACTTCCACGTGAGCTAAGCCGCGGGAAAAAGCTAGTAGTGTATAAAAACAAAAGGATAAAGACTAGTATGGTAAAGTATAAGTGTGACGTTCCGGTCGGTCTCTCGCGACGCGGGACGCTCGAGGATAGGCATTAGGGGCTTATTTTAACGAGTTGCAACCGCAGGTGCAGGGTTTCCACTGTAAGCCGTTTTTATTAGTCTTGCCCGTCATTCAATTAAAAATGAACTTGATATTTATTTCAATTGTTAAAATATGCTTCCATATTTTTTATTAACTTAGCATTTTCTAGCCTTCGAACACATCCTCATGTTTGAGAAGCTGACAGGTTTTATTTAGATGATGAGATTTTTTTCCAATCTTGACTATTCCACTTTTTTTTTTTTTGGTAGATAACATTGAAATGTACTTGCAGCGAAAACAAAAGCTGGTTGTATATGTATAATAATTCAACAAAATATATCTAGGACTAAATATAAAGCTGCATTCTTTTCTCAAATTCTGAAAAAATTTAAACAGTGGAATAGTCAAGTTTTGAAAAGAACGTCCTTAGATATTCGTGAAAAATATGTTTTTTTTATTTCAAACATTTTTCTTAAATGACTCTGACAAACACGCTTGGATTATTTATTCATAGTTGTTGACTTATTTGCTAACTAGCACTTCATTAATCACCTGAGAGACTACAAATTCGTTGAATTTGTATTCTCTCAGGTGATCGAGATCATCGAATCACGAGACTCATAGAATTTCAGTTTTTGAATTGAAAACTACAACTTCTTTAGGCGCGTTGGGCATTTTTGAGATGGGAGTAAACCATTGATTTTGCGGTGTCGTCACAGACACCAGCTTTTGACCATTAAAAAGACATCAACGCGTTGATTACCGCGGTGCCGATTTTTTTTCAAGTTTTCACTTTTTTCGGCACTCCCGGAATGCCACTGTTTTTTTTTTTAAATTGTTTACTTCTTGAAATAACTTTGAAACCTTTGTCTTATTACCTTTGTTTATTTCTTTGATGTCTCTTCATTTAAAAAAAAAATATTTGATCTCGTTGGGACTCCTTCGCGTCGAATTTTGTAGGTATTAAGATGTCAGCTGTAAGTAGGAACGGTACTTGGTAAGTAGGTATCGCAGTCCACATAAGCCTCTCCCAAGTTGTATGTGCGTTAGTTAGGTAAAAGTAATTATTTGACAGATGGCATAATCGGAGGCTATATGAGGGTTATGGGATCGGCGCTATGGGTCGAGCGTTCGATGTCTGGAAGGTGCGAATTTTTTGCATTAATTGTTGTTCTGTAGATTTTTTTTAAACTCTCTCAAGAAACGCTTATAAAAAAACAAGAACATTCACACATATTTCATTCTTGTCTACATAATACCTACTCAATATTAGTATCATGTTCGCGAAAAACATCGATAAATTCAAAATGGCGACAGTTCCAAACGTGCAATTTGTGACCATTCATCATGCTTTATCCCCCCGTCTGGTATTTGACGAATGTATTTATCTATGTGTGTGTAAATATGAGGAAAATAAGGCAAAAGGTAACCAGGTTTTCATTTAAAAAAACATGTTTTTGTAGATTTTTTTTTTGTTGTTGGTCTAGTAGTGTTTGCAAGCGCTACTGCTGAACACGAAGTCCTGGGTTCATCTCCGAGGTCGGGTATAGTGTAATTATTTTTTTTATCTAGAATTACTCAGTACAGCCCGGAGTCTGGATTTACGCCCGGTTGAAGGTAATAGGCTCGCCCCCTATTACATGGGACATAAACATAACTGGTGAAATGTGGGCGAACTATAGGTACACCTTTGCCTATCCTTTCGGAGAATATAGGCGTGATGTTTTGTTATTTTGATTTTGTCAACAACTCATTACACATTCAGTCTTGATCACGATCAATGATCAAAATTAAATATCTAGGTTACCAGACTGTACTACTGAACTTCGAAAATTAAAATATCAATGTATTGTATTCATAAAGTTTAAAATTACGATTTACGTGAGTTAGAATGTACGCTATGACGAATCACTAAAAACGACTAAAACATTTTGGTAGAAGTTCATGTTAAGTTTGTGTAACTAGTTAGGTACAAACTTGTTAATGAGTGAAATTTAATGATTACAAATTTTTTATTAAGTTATCCTTACATCCTAGGTACATACAAGCAAAACACTTGCTCAGAATCTTGATGGCAAACATTCGGAATTTGGTAATTCGTCATAGCAAGATTTCGAAGTTCCGTAAATCGCGCTGATGAACATTCTCAATTAAGTAATTCGGCATAGTAAACTTTCGAAGTTCCGTACATCGCGATTATGAACATTCTCAATGAAGTAATTCGTCATAGCAAACTTTCGAAGTTCCATACATTGCGATTATGAATATTATCCATAAAGTAGCCCTTACACAGTCACCTACCAATTAAATCTGTATTGCCATCATTGATTTTAACCACGAATCGAGATCAAGATTGAACGTGGAATGGTTTCCATACAAAATAAGAATGTGGCGTGGAAAAACAAAATAAGAAAGACTAACTCTTCATGAAATACGACGTATTTTGGATGAAAGCACTAAAAAAATATTAAACAGCAGGTTTACTGTAATTTAATCGCTGTTCAAACATAAATGATAAAAATTCCCTAGTGACGTATTTATTACTTGCCACATGTGTACACTCAAATATCAATTTTGTTTTTATATATTTTTTCCCCGCTGACTGTTTACATTCCAAAACCATTTATTTTCAGTGCCCCTGTGCACGTTTTAAAATGAATATTTCAATTGAAATGTTGTCTGTTGAAGAATGGAGAGCCCTTGAAATTTTTCTAAAATGTTTCATTCAATTTATTTCATTTGTATTAACATGACAGCCTTTTTGCTTTCAAAATGTATTTCGAGCTTTTGGTATGTATTTTGTTTACATTCTAGACCAGTTTCATATTTCATTGAAATTGATATTGAAAATAAAATGTCTGTTCTACTAAAGTAATAACTAGTGAATAAATATATTATTGTAATAATCTAATAGGTAACCTATACAAAAGAATTTAAACTATTGAACAATATTTAAAAAAAAAAAAATATGTAGGCATACCTACATATTTTTTTTTTTATAAAATATACATACATCTACTAACTTACATTTTACAATAAAACCAGGTTAATATTTTTAATATAATTTATTTTCTGACTAGAAATTCTTAATTATACCAAATACCAGCTTTGGCATCATCCCTTCAAGGGTGCCTATGACAAGCCGTCAGAAACATTAAGATCATAGAAAATATTATTTACAATAATGGATGAAAACTAACATTGCTTCTCTTACCTTAAATATTAACTAAGTATTTGAATTTACAATACAAAGATTATTTTGATAAGCTCTTAATATATTGCGTAGAGGTCGACCTTGAAAGTAATACGAAAGTAAACCTTTTGATACACGTATACTTGTATAAATATTGGTTCGTGTGAGCCAATGATTGTGCCAATAAACAATTAATCATATTCCATCTATCCCCGACATTTATCTTATTGAGTAGATGGCCCAAACGTTGGCTAATCCACGAAATAAGATATAGGTACTACTATTTACGGGGTCAAATGAAAACTTCTTATAAATTGCTTATAACTTCATTTTTTGAAAAACTAGAAGTAACAGTGACTTATTTTATTGACTATTTATAATAATTGCGGTCTCAGCCAAAATTAAATACCTACCTAATGGAATAATATTTCGGTTATGATATTATGTTGCAAGCTATCTACATTATCTGTGGCAAATCGATCGAACATTAGTAATTATTGCATAGTTACCTAATAATACTAACGACAACTTACACATTATTATATTACAGTTACCTAATTAACGATAAAATTGAGTGAGTACCTAAATTCTATTTTGCAACCAGATTTTATCCAGATTTCGAAATTTACACATTTATCTAAAATTAATATCTAATTCCTGATATACACAGCGTGTTACCAGCATAACTTACAAATTATTTCATATAATTTATTAGCACATTATTCCTGATAGCTTAGCAACTGCTAAAATTTGTAATACGTGGATTATTTTTAAAGAACGCATACATTTTTTCTAGTATGTGAAAAAAAGAATTTTCTGTGTACTTGCACTATTGATCACTGAATACATTTAGCACTAAAATATCATTCTGTTTCGGTCAATTTGAAACAATGTGACAATTATGTTTTTAATACGCTTAGCGGTAAATACATTTAGTGATTAAAAGTGGTGCAAACGGCCGTTGGGACCTACTTATCTACAAAATAATATATTGTGTTCTTTAAAATGTCCGCCAACTTTTTATTCACATTGTATAAAACTAATTACCGTAGCACAACATCGAACAGTACTTGAAATATAATAGTCCGTGCAATCCATGACGACGCGCCCCACTCCGCGATTACTGTACTGTAAACTGAACTCTAGTACGGCGCGGAGCGTCTTCGTGGATTGCGCGGACTATACATATGTACATCTGTTTTCTAAATGGACTAAATTTTTTACTGCAATGTCTGGCTACAATATTTTCAAAATGACCCGGCCACTCTGGCCAAATATTGCAAGTATTACTGCAACATTTCATATAAGTTTCATGAAACGATCGCTTCGCTATTGAAAATTGAAATTGATTAATTGCCCGGTCATACAAAATATTGCTGTTTCATTTTATGGCATATGCACATCTCTTTCTAGTGACACTTGACTTTTACCGATGGGGACGATAAAATCCGTTGCTGTTTTCATTTCATTCGGTATCATAACCCAATGTTGACCCGACTGTAGCTCTTCAGAAAAGTAAAGTAAAACATATTTGCCGACAAGATTATCGGCCTCTGCAATAAAAATGTTTCTGCGATGGCCGGGCCATACATGAAAATAATAATAGTAACATTTTGCGGTAAAAGTATGGCCCATCTAGAATTCGCTGGCGCCTTAAATACTATGTATGACACCGATTTAGGTTCACTTGCATCACAAATCACTTAATACCTTTAGTACTTTATGAATTTACATCACCGTTCTATCTGTCAATCGTTTGATGATGAGGGAGACAGATAGATGCCTTTGTACGTATTTGTCTGTTACTTTCTTTTTGTCTGTTTAAATGTGTGTGCATAAATGGTTTAATAAAATAAATAAAGATGTTTTAAATATTTTTTGCGCTAAACGCATTTAGTGATTTGTGATGCGAACGCACCTTAAACATAAAATATTATATACAATATAAATACCGATAAATTCATTTAGCGTGATATGTTCTAAGATATAATAATACTGCCATTCATGACTATTATACACATTTGTACCTAACTAATAAAGATCATTAGCGCTTTTCCCCATTTATATTACTTTATCGTAATACTGCTTAAATGTATAATTTCAGTAGAAGGGAAAGTACTAAAATAGGTCGACTTTGATAGACGTTTTCGGGTTTAATGAAGGAGAGTTTTAGGATATTTTTGAACTGAATATTTCTGGTTGGGTTACGGTTATGAAAAAGCTATTAAGTTTTTGAAAGACCTAAACTTCCACGTAGTAGAACATGAATGAATTGAAACTGTTTTGATGTTTAGTAAGTTAGTTCAATGGAAAATGAGTACGGTCTACCTTCGTCGAAATTTCAGCTTCGACGCAAACTAAAGAATCTAGTTAGAAAGTTTTTGTAAACATTTTTCAATATATGTATAGGTTAGGTAGGTACTGTTGTGCCGTTTTTTTATGGTAGGTGCCATTTACAATCTCTTTGACTAGGTATTAGGTAAGTATGTAATGGGAAATCATGTAGTATATTTAATATACAGGGTGTTTGGCAGAACGTTGAACATACGGATATGGTGGATAGGTGGGGTCATCTGCTACTTACTCAGCCCTAATTTATTTGGCCCTGGCGCCCTGGATATTAAAAAAAGTTTTTTTGCTTTCTTCTAGTTTCACAACTTCCTTAACTTTAAAGTGTAATTTTTATTAAAAAAATGGGTAAAACAGGCATTCTTTTTTAAATCTTTAATATTGGCAGATTCTTATAACAGAAAGATGTAAAAAATACTTAAATCCTAATTTCAACCTGCATTAAAAAAAAAAATATCCAGGGTGCCAGGGCCAAATAAATTAGGGCTGAGTAAGTAGCAGATGACCCCACCTATCCACCATTTTCGTATGTTCAACGTTCTGCCAAACACCCTGTATTTTGTCTCATTCTTTCCCTTCAAGCGGGATTCCGTGTGATATTAACTTAATCCGCCTCACTTGATGTAATGCATATCAATAAGGAGATCTATTTCCTTTTTATTTAAGATTCTCCCGAAAACGTATTACCTCAAAGCCGGCCAATATAAAAATATTACAATGAGGCCGCCATCTTTAATTCGAATGTGATACGACACAAAACATTATTTTTATTATTATTTTATTTATTAATGAAATATTTTATGAAATACTCAGATGTTTACTTATATTAAATTTTGGAACTAGAGACCATAAAGCATTTCATATTATTAAATATTTCAATATGAAATGATGAACTGGAATTTTCATTTTGACGAGTCAATTCGAAATATGAAGAGAGAAATTAATATTACTTCTCTCGGTGAAAAGTTAAATAATGATTTGAATTATTTTTAAACAGTCATGGATAATGGAAAAAATACATATAATTTACATTATATGTATTTATAATTAACGTTGTAAAAAAATAAACTAATATAAAATATTCCAGCTCAACTGCTCCATTTTGCTAAAATTGTTTAAAATCTACGATTTGTCGTAGGTATGTAGATTTCAGCGACACACAGCAATAACGTCATATTCGATAAAGTTAATCTCCGGTATTCAGCTGCATCCGGTTAGACTGGAAGCCGACCCCAACATAATTGGGAAAAGGCAGATGATGGCGTGCGATTTTAATTTGAAGGCAAATTCAATGGTATTGTGTTTGAAACTGTCTAATCTAACGAATTTAAGAATATTTTGAAATGACCTCTTTGTAATATTTTAATCCAAAAAACTGAAAAATGTTCGTTGAATCTATTTACACAGTGCGAGGTTGACTATGAAAAATGATTTATAGAAAGTGCTTGAAAAATTATGGTTTTGTTTAGAGAGATCTACTTAAAATTTCTAAGCCTTAGGTGGTTTTTAACCGACTTCATCTATTTCAATATATTTTTATATCTGTAAACCTAATTGGTTAATTTTATTAAATAAATAATCTTACTCTGTTTATTTAAAAATGAACGATGTATAAAAATGTCCATGATATTTTTTATACCTAATAAATAATTATTGTACACCTAAAAATACAGGATGAAGGAAGTTAACATAGGCGATTACAAAAAAAGCATCTACTGCCCTATAATTAAAAATGTAGATATAACTAAAATTCTTAATCGTCAATAGTAATAATAATAAAGTAATCAGTCTGAAATAACCACTAAATCGACCATAAAATAAAATTTCTAATTCACTGATAAATAACAATAATGAAAATCTCTAAGCCTTTAAAACTTTAGGATTTTTAAAATAATTCGAAACACAACTTGATTTTTAAAACAAGGTCTGCCTTTAAATAAGATTTTAATTTTAATTTAAGAATATATTATTATTTTGTATACGTTCCTAACGATATATTTTACAAAACATTTTTACACTAACATTTATTTACAGAAGTATCACAGGAATTTGTAAATGAAGAAATATATCATGTAACCGGCGGGTAATGTCTTGTTGTGATAAACTTGACTAGACAATGTGGAATATTTATAATAACTAAGGGCTGATTTTTCAATAGTGAGAAAAATATTATCTGACGGATAAATATGACAGTCTGACTTATTTTATACGCAAAATCTGTCAATCCCCAAATTTTTACCTCAAATAAAAGTTATCTGACTATCAAAAAATCTGCTTTAAAATAATAAAAACTAAAATTAAAATAACTTTTTATGTGTTTATTAAGTTGATGGCTACTATTTAATATTTTACTGTTTGCTCATAGTTATATAGCATGCATCAGGAAAGGTGTAGTCATATTTAAGAGTGTGGTACGGATTATCAAACTGAACAACTTTATCCATGCGACTAACATTGTAATCACGAAAAAGCAATTAACTGTCCCATACAAAACTACAATATCTACTCAACCCAAATTTAAGACGCAAATGTATGCCAGTGACCTTGAGTGGGTTAGCTTGCGTGTTTTGTACTGAGCTCACGCAACGCGTCGTGCGTTCAGCCAGTAATATGATTCGCCCATTAAGGAGCGCTGTCCCAAATTAGACGCATTATTAATTTATTATATTTAAAATGAAAGGTGTTTTAATAAAACAGGTATACTAAAAGATCAATAATAAAATTATCTTTAAAATGGTTAAGGTTTCAAAAAAATATGCTCGATATATTTTGTGTGATTCTCAGTTTTTTATCCGCATTAGATATTTTACAAATTAATTTCACTATGTGACATAAACATAATCTAATTTCTAATATATTCCTATATTAAATTATTAAAAAAATACTCTAATTTAACGTATATTTTTTCTAAATCATTAACACTACTCGTTTAGACGTGATCTTCAGTATAAAATCATTAAAAGTCGGTTATCGTCGCCTTAAAGGACTGCTCGTTATTTTTTCGCAATTACAATGTTGGTCATGGAGAAAGTTGTTTAGTTTTATGGTCTGTACACACCCTTAAATATGACCACAACTTTTTGACACATACATGCTGTAAACAAAGTGATGATTTACATTAACAGTCGACATATTGTTTTCTTGTGTTAAATTGTAATCTACGTTTTTTTTTCTGATAATTTACGTAAGATTAGTATCTACTAGAAAACACCAACAGGATAGCAGGGCATGGATTGACAAAAAAAAAATCATAAGTTTAAATGATTTTTAATTTTATTTTAATACGCTTAAATAATTCACATTTCTTTGACAGTCTTGAACATTCCGTGTAATGCATTGGCATCCTGAAGGCTTGGTATGCCAATGAATACTTTGCTGTGCTATGCCGTTGCCGTGCCGACCCGCTTGTGCACACTGGCCTTTTTAAGACATATTTTGAAACCAAAAGTAGCAATTTCTTTAATTTCACTCCAACAATGGAACAAAAAGAAACAAGGAAAATAATATGCCCTGATTTAATTATTCAAATGTATTTTTCTTCCAAGAAGTTAATGAAATTGTACACTGAGTAGATAGAGTCTCTTTCTTTTATAACAAACGAATTAAGAAAATAATGAGGGATTTCTTTGTTAGAAAATCTTAATTGTTATGTACTACACCACCCATAAAATGTACATGTACAGTCATTATGGTTTAATTAGGGGCAAATTTACAAAGGACTTTAATATTTTTGTTAAATTCATCTATGGTATTAATTATTTCTTACGACAATTTGAATTTTTGTTATTAATTTCGTAAATATTTTTTTATTACAAATGCTATGTAAATATTTGATTTCACGACAGTGATATGAAGGTATTTGAACATAGAAATGTACTGATGATAAAAATAATTGCTATGACACGTAATAATCTAATTCCTTGGCATCGAAGCGCAGGCGCTAATAAGCCTTTGTAAGGCTAATTTACATTTTCATCATATTTATTTTCTATTTCTAATATCACAATTCACACAAAAGACGGCGCATAGTATTTTTTAAAGAATAAAAAAAATAAGAATTATGATGAGCAAACGCTTTTCGCGTATTACTTGCGGTACGTCTTTGCACAATGACTACCAATGCAAGACTGACAAGTCCGCTTACTTGGCCCTCAATAGTGCAACATAACTTGATCATTCAGCGCGTCGCTTACGTCATTCATACTGAGACTGCCTTTTGTATGCATTGTGTCAATACTGTTGTATCCCATACCAGTCTTCGGGCGTTCAAACTACGTCACTCTTGTCAAGCAGCCCGTTATTGCTGTTGCCGTCTTCTTGTCAAATGTGATACTCTCGGAGCGGCCGTACTGACTCAGCCGATGACCTTGGAGTGGGGTCCACTCCAGACAGGCCGAGAGAACCGCTCCGACGCACCACCAAGGTTTTAGTCCCGTAGTCAGTGACGAAGTTTTCGTTCCGTGTCGGTGTGTTCGCCCTGACGCTTTGGTATCCGCAGCAAAGAGGATACCTCGAAGTCAAGATCTTTTTAAAGGCTTCCCGAAACTCCGTGTTAAATATTGAATATATGATAGGGTTGAACGCCGAGTTTGAGTAGCCAAGCCACGTCAGGATTTTGAAAGCCAAATCTGTAACAAATTGATAATATAAAACTTTCTGTTTATGATAATTTGATAATAAAACACGTTGCAGCTCGCCGTACTTTGAAGTAATGTTACAATGAGGATTTTAAAATGTTTCAGAAAGTCTATTAAAGTTGGTCTCAAAGTTCTATTTTCAACATTTCATTAGTAATATTGTCATCTAAAAAAAGTCTATGGCATAGAGTCACAAAGAAAGTTTTTAAAGCATCAAATAACGAAGTAGATATATTGGTATCGAACTTCGTTAAATTTAATCAAGTACTTGGATTCAAATTATTGTATGTTTTGTGTTAAGCTTGATTTACAAATTTTAACATGACTTGGTACAATAATCAATACAGCTATTAATTGAATTAACTATGTACGCTGATTAAACAGAATATATTATTCGTAGAATTTCAACTTAACATTTGTACGTAGAATTGCAATTAAAATTATAATTATTTTGCATTAAGGGGGAAGCGGCAGGTTAGCCCGCGAAATTAAAATTTTCTTACGTTTTTTGCATTTTGCAGGTCAGTGTCAGGTTTTATGTTGATTAAAATATGATTCGCGGCAGTAACAAATATGGCTTTACTCAATTATAATCATTACAATCAGCAATACAACTCCATAAGTTAGCAAAGGTGTCAAATGTGATGATTCCATGAAATCATGACATTTAGATCAACATACTATATGATACTGACTTGCAAATTGCAAAAAACGTAAGAAAATTTGAATTTCGTGGGCTACCCTGACGCTTACGCCTTAACTACTCAGCCGAATCCCACTAATAAATAAATTACTAAATCAAATAACATATTAACTTAACGTATGGTAGATGTAATTAAATTCTACTGTTATTCTCATTAATTCGTTATAGAACGTTATTCTGTGTACGTAGCTGAATATCTAGTGAATATCTAGTTTTACCTAATGTCGTATATAATCTTATAGTTAACAAAGTTAAATTTTGAATTAGGTAAGTAAGTATTTGGTACCATTAGTTTCGCACATTATTATTTATTTACATTCACTTTATTCATAGTGTGTATGGTACAATTTGTGTAATCAATACTGAGAGTATCATGTACTGAATCCATGGTAAAAGTTTTCGTGTCTATGTCCCTGCCACCCTGTATGATATACCCACGCATATCAAAAATTGTATATGGGTTTAAGCGCAAGTTTAGTTACATAGAAACTACTCACCCGGTATACATGTTTTACAAAACGCAGCGACGATGTTAACACAGAAGAACGGCACCCAGCACAGAAGGAACACTCCCATGATGATGCCGACGGTGATGGCCGCCTTATGATCTGACACGTGGTATGGCGACGAGTGGACGTGGGTGTGCACGCGGGTTCGGACGGACTTTGTCCGGTTGTCCGGCATCTGAACCGTCCGGGTGACGGCCCGGATCGACTTCACGTGTTTTTGGGCGTAGCAGTATAGTCTGTGGAAGAAGGTTGTTGTTATTAAACGTGGTAAGTCCGCGTAAATTATACATGTGGTGTCTACTGGTTTTGTTTATCCTTTACTTCTAAAACAAGTTGTAAAGCCCTTCATACAAATTATTTCATAAGTTAGTAAGGGTGCTGGTTGCAACACCTAACTTTTTTGTTAACTAGCATAAGTCAAGTGTACAGATGATAGTATTTAATGTTAACAATTTTATTTGATTAAATAAATAAATGATTAACATAAAACTACCAAAAAAAAAATTGCCTGTCGTGGAGACTACCGACAAAAGTGAAAACTTAAAACTGGTATTAGCGCCATCTGTTTTCTATAGAGCACAACGGCGTGTCGGTGACGCGAATCCTATGTTTATTCCCTACCTACAAAAAATCGCTCAACGCGCCTAAAGAAGTTCTCATAAAAAAAGTCTTATTGTAAGTATAGAAAAATTGTCAAAAAGATGAACAAAATGGTTTAAAATACATGTCTGAATCAAGGGCAATAAACATTTTGTTTATCACATTTTTTTTGACAAGTCTTTTCCAACACCTGTCGAAAACAAATATCACAATTTGTATAATACTTGAGGAGTAAAGGTTAGGTGCCTTATGATGATCCACTGCTGAGACACAGGCCTCCTCTCTAAGAGAGGGAGTGGGTATAGTCCACCACGGGGGCCCAGTGCGGGGTCACATGTCATCAAATATTTAGTTCTAAGATATGCAGGTTTCCTCACGATGTTTTCCTTCACCGTTTTGAGAGCAGTATGCAGTGGTAATGGAATAAACACAAAGTAAAGCGGCTGCTTGGGTTCGACCCACGACCTATGCACTACTACTCGTTATTCGGAGCCGATACCACTGGGCCACCACTGCTTATACCACTGGGCCACCATTGCTCAGACCACTGGACCACCACTGCTCAGACCACTGGGCCACTACTGCTCCATTGCTGCGGTAAAAGTAGGGAATATACTTAATAATTCAAATAATCGCAGTTGTTCGGAGCGATTGAGGGTTATATCCTCAGCATGCGACTTTTGAATTTAGTTTCCGAAAAACTTTTTACAAAAAAAAAAACAACCGACTTCAAAAAAAAAATTTTTACTTTTTAGTTGTGATACCTACCCCACACAAATTTGAATACCACTACCTGCAAATAATAACAGTGACAGGAAGTTATCATAATATCATCCACATACTAAGTGAGGAAAAAATACGTATTATTGAAGCTAACTCAAAAACTACCCAAGCAAAGTTAATAAAATTTATATGGGAACACCTCTGAAGTATGATCTACCAAACAAAAAAAATAATCATCAAAATCAATTCATAATTGACGGAGTAATCGCGTAACAAACATACAAAAAAAAAAAAAAAAGTTACAGTCGAATTGAGAACCTCCTCCTGTTGGAAGTCGGTTAAAAACGTGTATAGTCGAACGAACTGTTTGGTAAACAGGCAAAAATATTCACAGGGTTTAATACTACACAGCACACTCACAATTTTTGTCTTAAAGTTGTATAACTACCTGTATAGCTTATTCAACCGTTCCTAATTTTGTGCCTTAATTGTAATGAACGTTAAAACTTTGCCTTGTTTCTTGATAATAAGCCTGTGAAATGCCAAAGTAAAAAAGTACATCAAATTACTTTCTATGAATGTCTAGTTGATATTTGTTTTGTCAAAAGAACTATGTTTGTATAACAAAGTTATTTATTTTCGTAGTTGCCTCTTACGGTCAGACTAGTTTATAACTCCCTAAACGACGATAAAGATGTTATTTATGTAATGTACATATATCATATTATGTATTATCTAGTTATGCTAAGGTGACTTTGGTGCACGAAAATTGTTTTGTTTTTGCAATAAATAATTTAACGTCGACGTATAAAATATAAAATAAAAAAAAACTTTTTTCAAAAAAAAACAACCGACCTCCAAAAAAAACACTACAAAGTGAAAAATAACTTTAATTTCGGAAGTCGGTGTCTTGGGTTTTGTATTTTCGTTTTTTGCCACCGACTTCCGAAATTAAAGTTATTTTTCACTTTGTAGTGTTTTTTTTGGAGGTCGGTTGTTTTTTTTTGAAAAAAGTTTTTATTTTTCACTTTTTAGTTGTAGTACCTACCCCACACACATTCGAATACCACTACCTGCTACCAGTGACAGAAACTTATCATATCATCTACATACTAAGTGGGAAAAAAATACGTATTTTGTAGCTAACTCAAAAACTATCCAAGCAAAGTTAATAAAATTTATATGGGACCAATTCGAGAGCACACCCTTTCAAACAAAAAAAGAATTTTCAAAATCGGTCCACAATTGACGGAGAAATCGGTGGACATACATAAAAAAAAAAAAAAAAAACAAACATACGCGACGAACATATAACCTCCTCCTTTTTGGAAGTCGGTTAAAAAATTGTTCGATTAGCTCTACCGGTTTAGGTAGATAAATAAAGGTAAACAAAAAAAACCACGTGACAAGACAGCTGTCAAGTAACCGACTAAACGTAATACCTGTCACTTCAGTTGTCATTGCACGTCACACTTGCACTCTTCAATTTAGCAACGTTGTAATTCATTGATTAGAGTTTGGGCTCTTTACAATAGACAGATTACAAAATATTATATTATTATTATAAACTAGCTTCTGCCCGCGACTTCGTTCGCATGGAAATCGTAAGACATCACAATATACTACAATAATAGCCATATTTTTATAAAACTTCCCTGTATACTACGTTTGTAGTTTTATTCTCAGCAGCCAAAATATACAGAGAGTCAGGAATGGTGACTCGGGAGCAAGCGACGTAACAGTTGTCCGTGTGAGAAGCAGCTTATCCTGAGGTCGACACCCGCAGCCTCCAGCCTTCAGTGTCGGCCCCTGTGACTTGTTGATCGCAAAGCATACACTCCCAGAGAACTGCACGCGCTTTAACTGGTAATTATGGGGAATTTGTACTTTATACGCGCTATAAACACTGTCTCACCATCGCCACAACCTGTTAGAATTTCCACCTCGATGACGTTTCTCTGCAAAGACATGACTTTGAGCTGGTTTCCGTTACACAGATATACAACCGGAAGTCCACTTGCCATTTGTGAATTGAGAAATTCTACGGGGTGATATTTGGCATCATCTTCATCATCAGTATTAATGGAGGTGTATATCACTTCACTCCCTTCAATTTGTGAGAGAATACCGTGGTTGATCGCTGCAGCTTGATCATCTTCGGAGTTAAAACGGAAACACGCCTAAGAATTCTCTTGGTACGGTATTTAACTGATATCCTCGTATATCAGACGAATAAGATCTTCTAAAGTGGGATCTACTCTACCAAGAGTTTCTGGTAGAGTGCTTTCACCAACTTTTAGAAGAACATCGGAGAATACTTGAGCATTTGAATTACCGCCAAGCCGAGCTCGTATGATGATGGTCAAGCGCAGTTTATGAACTCTCGACCATAGAGTCGACCTTTTCAACGAAGTATTCACTTTTTTTGTCAAAACTGTGACACCACCCATCTTATCTTGGTTTCTGCGGATGTCCTGCAGGGTTCTGTTTACAGTTTCCACTGCTTTCCTTTTTGCCATAATGCATTCATCCCATACGACGAAGCGCAATCCCCTAAGCACACATCCCTTGTTACTGTTGCGTGACACCCCTAAAACAGGCGTTTCGTTGCTCTCTAAATTGATGGGAATCTTAAATATGACGTGCGCTGTTTTGCCACCAGGAAGCAGTGTAGCAGCGATTCCAGAAGATCCACACACATACATATTTTAAAATCGCTTGGACAAATCTGCTGTCAAAATCTGTAAAAAAAAACATTTTATTCCTACATTCTTTTGCTCTAAAATGATCAGAATACAACCTTGAATGTTTTGTGACTGTAAAGTACTTGTAACTTAGTAGTTTCCCATAGCTTACGAAGTTTTTCATTTTTTGTGAATTAATACATTCTATGAACTATTACATACACAATCCAAAAAAAAAAAATCGATTTACAAATAGAGTTAAAAAAAAAACAGATGTAAATCGAACTTACAACCCCGGGCGGCCTACCACCAGCTCATAAAGCAGTATTATTTTAATGTTACTTCAGTGGGAGAAAGAGATGGAGCTATACATCCTGTAGAGCTTTATCTCTTTCCCACGCTGAAGTAAAATAAAGTAATATTCAAATAATACTGCTTTTGAGCTGGTGGTAGGCCCTCAGGACTTCAAATCATTCGTCCAACCGCTTACTTATTCGCTTTGTTGAAAGTTAGCTAAAATAGCCGTTCCTATATAAAAGGTATCATTTAAAAAGTTAAATCGGTAACTACCTATCTACAATATCCCAACCTTTTGGCGCGTCCTTTTACAATTTGCAGAGAAAAATACGAACATGATGTAATATTGCTCATCCCCCATAGCAAATAGCGTGATAGTTTATGCCCTACAGTTGGTACAGACAAACATTCTAAAAACTTTATTTTCCGCATAAGAATCGATCCCATACCTCGTAGCAATAACTTTCTTTAAAAAAAATTAACTTCGCTACGATTTTATTATATCTATAGATTATAGGTACATAATCAAAAAAATAATAATAATCGTATAACAAAATGTGAAAAAAAAGAAAAAAAACCGTAGGTGGGAATCGAACTTACAACCCCATGTTTGCAAAGCAACCGCCCATCCGTTGAGCTAATTGCTTTGTTGTAACTTGTCTAAAATAGCCGTTCCTATATATTTCATGATTGACTGCTTAGTTCCATAAAGGTATAGCGTGATGATAATCATTTAAAAAGTTTAATCGATAACCATCTACAATATCCTAAAATTTTGGCGCGTTTTTTTCCAAAAATACGAACATAATATAATATTGCTCGTCCCCCATAGTAAATAGCGTGATAGTTTATACCCTATAGTTTGACCAGACTTATAGGGAACACCTATGCAAAGTTTTAACAGAATCTATCCGGTAGAATTTGCGTCATGCTAGAACATAAAAATACAACATAATGTAATATTGCTCGTCCCCCATAGTAAATAGCGTGATAGTTTATACCCTATAGTTTGACCAGACACACAGGGAATATCTATGCAAAATTTTAACAGAATCTGTCCGGTAGAATTTTCACCATGCTGGAACATACATACAGACAAACAGACAAAAATTCTAAAAAAAATATTTTCGGCATTAGAATCGATCCTAGACCTCGTAGCAATTACTTTTTTTCAAAAATATTCAATGTACAGTTTTGACTTCGCTATGATTTTATTATATGTATAGATCTAACAAAAAGATTGTGGTCAAGCAGTTACATCTAAGAAGAGTCGTTTTTAAATCTGTATATATAAAACTAGCTTTTGCCCGCGGCTTCGCCCGCGTGGATGTCGAAAAATATCCGACGTGAACGTACTACCGGGATTAAAAAATAACCTATATGTTAATCCGGGTTATAAACTATCTGTGTGCTAAATATTATCCAAATCCGTTCATCCGTTTTTATGCAAACCGGAACATACATACAAACAGACCAAAATTCTAAAAACTATATTTTCGGCATCAGACTCGAATATTCAATGTAAGGTTTGACTTCGTTACTATTTATTTTACTTCGTCTGCGTAGAATATAAATTGGTTATAAGTGGTTTGGGCTGTGTGTTGATATATCACCCAGTCAGTCAGTCAGTCAGTTTACCATTTTATATATACAGATGGTAAACTGACTTACTGACTGACTGGGTGATATATCAACACACAGCCCAAACCACTGGTCCTAGAGACATGAAACTTGGAGGGTGTGTTCTTTGTGATGAGTAAGTATCCACTAAGAAAGGATTTTTGGGAATTCCACCCCTAAAGGGGTAAAATAGGGGATGGAAGTTTATATGAAAATCCGTCAGTTTTGAAGTTAGGATCTTAAAATTTTGCGTTTAGGCTGACAATTGAAAATTAATTTATAGGTATCTCAGCATTTTTGATAATTCTACCCCCGAAGGGTTAAAAAAGGGGATGAAGTTGAAAAGTCCTTAATTTTCGAATTTAAATCACTAAATTTGCTATCTACGCTTATTGTTAGAAGCTATCGCAACGGTGTTGTTAGAATTTAAATTCAAAAGGGGGATAAAATTTTGTTTTTAATTAAAGTTCCTTATTTTTTTAAGTTAAATTTACTAATATTTCGGCTTATGGTTGGAAACTAACACAACGTAAATCGTTGTTTATTTTTTATTTATTGAAGTTGTTCATTCGCTATTTCTAACTTTACAGTATTCTACATGGAGCGACTGCCTATCTGACCTCCACAATGCAGTTACTCGGTAATACGATACCCCTTTGTAAGAATAGTTGTTAGACTTTCGGGCTTCTGATTTCCCGTAAAAAAAGATCTTAAAAGATCTTTCTTATGGCCTTCAATTAAAGTGCTGAAACTTACTCGCAACATGAGAGTACATCTCAGAGGTGAAGTTTCTGCCGGCAGATTTGCTGATCTTCTTCTTCAAATCGGAAACGGAAACTTTCCACAAATAGATGGGTTGATACAAATACCAAATGAACTATGTACTGTGGTATCAACAGTTAAGGGACTTATAGATAAAATTTATCCTGATGTTAAAAATATTAAAGACAAACCGATGGAGTGGTTATGCGAAAGAGCCATTTTGACTCCTAAAAACGACCAAGCCGCTGCGATAAACGAAATGTTGATAAATACATTCGAAGGTAAAGAAATTATTTACAACTCTGTTGACACCATGGTCGATATGGACGAGTCGGTTAATTATCCTGTAGAATTTTTAAACTCTCTTAATCCGCCGGGTCTTCCGTGTCACAGACTTAAGTTGCGTGTAGGTGCTCCTGTCATGTTGCTTCGAAATATACGGCCTCCAAAATTGTGCAATGGAACTAGACTCCAAGTAATAGCTCTCCGCTGCAATGTTATTGAGGCCAAAATACTAACTGGATCTGCCAGAGGAGAAACAGTCTTCGTGCCGCGTATACCATTGATACCAAATGACCTTCCGTTTGAATTTAAAAGATTGCAGTTCCCAATCAAGATTTGTTTCGCGATGATGACAAACTCTGAAATTTGCTGGAGTTGATTTGCGGCAAGACTGTTTCTCCCACGGCCAATTTTATGTGGCTTGCTCACGTGTTAGCTCTCCAACTAGCCTGGTTGTTTTAGTGCCCGCTTCCGAATTAGTTACAGTTGTTAATGTTACAGTTGTTATTTCTGTACAGTATTCTTTATATCACACGTAATGGAGGACAATTAGCTATGAACAAAGCTCTATTGTTATTGTTATAATAATTCATAATTATAAAGAATTTATATTCTACGCAGACGAAGTAAAATAAATAGTAACGAAGTCAAACCTTACATTGAATATTCGAGTCTGATGCCGAAAATATAGTTTTTAGAATTTTGGTCTGTTTGTATGTATGTTCCGGTTTGCATAAAAACGGATGAACGGATTTGGATAATATTTAGCACACAGATAGTTTATAACCCAGATTAACATATAGGTTATTTTTTAATCCCGGTAGTACGTTCACGTCGGATATTTTTCGACATCCACGCGGGCGAAGCCGCGGGCAAAAGCTAGTAAATGATAAAGTTTAACATAAATCAATTAAAGAAGAAATTATTGTAGAAATCTAAAATAAATTTAGTTTAGTTTTATCATATTTTAAACAAGAAAGTGTCATCTATAAAAACCCCCTTTATTTAACTACCTAAACTTATGGAGTATAATAACCAACATTGCAAATTTTTTACTCATTCGGAATTAAAAGTACTATGAACTCAGGCTACCGCAGTCAGCTGGCCGGGGCTGCATTGAAGCGGCTCCTGTCCAATCAAGGG
This sequence comes from Agrochola lychnidis, assembly GCA_963680765.1. NCBI lineage: Eukaryota > Metazoa > Arthropoda > Insecta > Lepidoptera > Noctuidae > Agrochola > Agrochola lychnidis. Next base: position 12,469,493 of record OY796869.1, on the reverse strand, counting down.
GATCCAAACGTCTCCTGCCGGAGGCTCTATACGGGGATCGTGCGGTCCATGGCCCTTTACGGAGCGCCGGTGTGGGCGTGTTCATTGAGGCTGCGGCCAGCCCGCCGGTTGAACGCGTCCCAGAGGGTCATGGCCATCCGGCTGGCCCGAGGATACCGCACGGTCTCCTGCGAGGCGGCGAGCCTCCTTGCCGGATTACCGCCATGGGATCTGGAGGCAAAGGTCCTCGCTCACATCTGGGAGTGGCGCGAGGGGGCAAAACGCCAGGGCGCGGCACAGCGGACAGAGCTCCGGCGGGATCTCATGGCGTCATGGAGAGTGCGATTATCGCAACCCCGTGCTAGGCACGCCACAATCGCGGCGGTAAGACCCCTCTTTGAGAAGTGGCTTGAGAGACGCCACGGCGTCCTCACCTTCCGCCTGACGCAGGTCCTCACCGGACACGGCTGCTTCGGGAGGTTCCTGTTCAGGATAAGGCGGGAGGAAACACCCGGGTGTCACCATTGTGTGAGCAATGGGTAGCTCGCCGTCCGATAAGGACCAAGCCCGCGTCGACGGCGCGTTGTGTTCCACGCGCGCCTCAAAGAGATGTCAGCAGAATTGACGGGTCCGCTAGGGCCAATGCCTGCCGGGGGTTCGAAGAAAACCGATAGGGACATCGTGGCCCCCGGCAACAGGGCAACCGAAGGAACACGGGTGGGTTTTAGTCAGTAAGAGTCTGACACGCCCTCCGTCTCCGCCCGAAATTATCAAGTTATTTGATAATTTCCCACCCAAAAAAAAAAAGGCTATCGCAGTCCACTGCTGGACAAGAGCCTCTCCCAGGCTGCGCCACAACACCCTGTCCTCCGCCTTCCGCATCCAGTCTGTCAGAGACAACTTTTGAAGGTTGTCTTTCCATCTAGCTGGGGGCGTCCCACACTACGCTTGCCGATACGCGGTCTCCACTCCAGGACTCGTCTGTTCCACGGGCCATCGGTTCTTCGATAAACATGGCCAGCCCACTGACACTTGAGCTTGAGCTTGGTATAGTACTCGGTCGCGTAAAGTGTTATTACTGCCCTGCTAAGCCCAAAGGCGGTATCTCTGAGATACGCCCTTTTCGTTTTTTTTGTACCATTCAATAGCTTTAACAATTTCCCATCTAATGGTATAAGCGAAATAGCGCTATATAACTTAAAACATTTAAAAAAACCACTAAGAAGTTTTTTATATCTCCATTTTTCCATACATTACAATTTACAAAAAGTCAATTTTCTCAAAACTTACTCCGGTTGAGATACCGCCTTTGTGCTTAGCAGGGCAGATTAGGTGTTTTCTAATTTCTCAGTAACAGCCCGGGAGTTTGGAAGTTGGCGGTGTGATACCTCCGTACCTTAGAAAGCACGTTAAGCCTTTAGGCCTGCGTCGGATTGCCGTCCCATTGGACTATGAGAGTTAGGGAAAAGAGAGTGCACCTGTGTCTGCGCACACACTTGTGCACTATAATATCTCCCGCGCCGAAGGCTGGTTTCCGCTGAGATTGGTCGCCATGGCCGAAATTCGATCTGGGGCCCAAGTCTGCTATTTTTATAAATTCGTCATTCCAATATGATCCCATTGTCATTTTGCTAAAAGTTTGTAATCTGCTAAATTCATAATGGTCGATCATTGGTCGGTCAATTGTGTTGATTGATTGTGTATGATACCGCCTAAGTCAGTCATTCATTTGTCATTATGTACGTAAGTGCCACTTCTTTCAATGGAGTGTCAGTGGCTGACCATTGGAAAGTCATAATGACGCCATTATATTAGTAGATTACCAAACTTGTCAAAATCAACAATTATGAAATCAATGATAGACCATTCTGACACTATTGTAATAGCAGGCTTGAGACCCTGGAGGACTGTTATTATTATTATAGTACTCCGTATTATACCTATACCTTTTCCGAAAAGCAAGCTGCATTTCCGCCAAACAATCTAAGTCTAGAGGTACCCATTATATAGCCTTTCAACTGTCATCAACGAGACACAATAGAATTTTAATTGTTATCCACCTCAATGAGGCGTCGTAACAGATGATGAGTTACGTACATTTTCGTTTTTTTGAAGTGAAAACTTCTTTAGGCGCGTTGGGCATTTTTGAGATGGGACTAAACCATTGATTTCGCGACATTGTAACGCAATTTACCGACACCGTGGAGTAAAAGACATCAACGCATTGATTAACGCGGTGCGTGGAGTAAAAGATATCAACGTTTGACAACCGCGGTACCGATTTTTTTTCAAGTTTTCACTTCTGTCGGCACACCTGGAGTGCCACTGTTTTTATTGATGAACGGTTTCAGTATCATGTAATCTGTCTGTGTTATTTTACCTTAAACGAAACGAGAGGGTATTACAAATAAGTAAGTACATTGTTTCAGTTCAATGAGAGAGCCTATTAGTTACTTACTCATTAAATAATATCTAAATATTACATCAACCCATAATGTTTAAACCAGTACCCAAACAAAATTAATACTGTTTAAATAATTTACCTCTAAAACAAAATGATGAACTAATATTTTGATGAAATCAAAATCGACCCGGGAATCGAACCCAAGACCTCATGCTCAGTAGTAGCGATTGCGACCACATGACCAACGAGGCAATAAATATCATTTCCACTCTTCTTGCTCAAAAAGTCCGTCATTGTAGCGTACCAGAGCGGGAAAAAAATAGCATATCTTGTTCTAGGGGAAAAAGTAATTTTTGTTTGTGACCAATGAGCCTACGAAAACGAAAAAGTCTTTATTCTTATGAAATTCAGATTGAACAAATTGTATATTTTTTTAAATAAAATAAACTATTTTATATTGTATTGGATTATTTTGTTTTCTCGCAATCGTAGTGAAAAGTAGAGTGTGACACGGCGCTAAAACCCATTGTAACTCGGTTTCTAATAAGAATGGGTTATTTTAGCACCTCGTATAACAATCTACTATTGTCGTTTATCAATAAAAGTCGTGGCGACGAGCGCACGACTTCTATCATTTTCGCTATTCAAAGCCTTCAGTTTCTATAGGTAATTTGTGTCGTAGCACAAGTAAAAGGTGACACGCTTGGTTTGTATAGATAGTATTGGGTTGACAGTGCCGCCTCTAGGAGCGGCTGCCGAGACATCTCTGTGCTCTATTTGTACCTCCACAGCGGTACGGCAAATAGTTGCGGTGTTTGAAACCCTCTCTAATTAGGCTGTAGTCTGTTTGTGTTTCGATGTTCTACATAGGCCTAATTTCACTCTAAAGCCTGGAGGCAACATGTTCAAATTGTTTTGAGAAAACGGTCTTGGCAAGGCTGAGGAATAATAGGTTTATTGAAGTATCATAATGATTATGATATTTTCTCGGTTAAAAGCAGAAAAAAATAGTACCTACTTTATTCTACTATAAACAAGACAGTTTAAGTATTAGGCCTCAAGCCAAAGGTAGTTTAATTCCAAGAAATAATACCATCGTTTTGTCTGTAATTGAAATGTAAATGTATTATGCTTTATTTGTTACGACCGTAAGAATTCCTGCGGTTAACAAATAGCTTGCAATTACAGTTATTAATGGACTAGCTTTTTCCCACGGCTTCGCCCGCGTGGACGTCGGAAATTATCCCACGGGAACGTAGTATCGAGATAAAAAGTATGCTACGTCCTAACCAAGGTCATGGTCTATCCATGTGCCAAATTTCATCCAAATCTGTATAGCTGTTTTAGCGTGAAAGCTTAAGAACGTGGCGGCGCATGAATTGTCCATACAAACGTAATACCTAAATCATTTGCAATTTGGGCATATTTCCACCATATTATGTTATTATTCTGATTTAGACAGTGTTTATCTAGGCACAACACCACATTTTGACCAAGTAGGTATTGCACTTTTCTATGAAACAGCAGATTTAAAAAAAATAACCGACGAAAAATTTAAACGCAGGGGAGTTCAGAATCATGTTCTGAATCCGGTTTCAGTTTTCGCGTCGATGTCCCTGCCACCCTGTATTAATGTCATTTACGCCCAAAACGAATAACTCTCAGAGTCTGAAAATGCCAAAATTCTTACCGCACAGAGATAGAAAATTTATTCAAGAATTTTGAATAAACATCTAGTAGTTTTTTCATAATATCTATACGCCCAAACGAGCACGTAAAAGTTCATGAACATACAGTTAATGAAATTTTACGTGCTCGTTTTCATTATAATAAATCATCGTCAATAAGTAAATAAAATCTAAAATCTCCTGTTTTCCATTTTAAAAGGTTACAGCACAAGTCCTTTTTTCTAAAGCTTTAGAACTCCATGTCAATGTGCAAATAAATGGAAAAACATAACATTGTAAATGATGATAGATTGTAAATAAACTGTGTCAGTCCGTTGGTCCCGTACCCTTGGGAATAAAACGTTGATTGATGAGTTTCGTAAGCTATACAAAACTTTGAATACAAGAATGTTCCTTGTCATGTTCCCGTTTTTAGTTCAGCTGTTTTTAGTCTTTATTTTTGTGGCCTAGATTTTACTTTCAGACGTATTTGTAGTACCTAGTTTGAGGACCCTGAGAATGAGGAAAATGTCGTGAAATGTCCGCAGAACTGACGGGGTCCGCTAGGGCCGATGCCTGCCAGGGGTCGCGGGAAAGTCCGAAAGGGATACCGTGGCCCTGACAACATGGCAACTGAAGGAACAGGGGTGGGTTGAGAAGATGAGTCTGATACGCCCTCTCGCTCCAGCCAGAGTGGGAGCAGTTATTTGATAATTTCCCACCCAAAAAATAAAAGTACCTAGTTTGAGGAGCCTGAGAATGAGGAAAATGTAGTAAGGAAAGTTTTGATTATGAATGTGGATGGTTTTCTTCTTTGCCGTGTGGTTAGTGACTGACCAGCACGCGTAGCATGACAACCATAGAAACGGGTTTTCTACGGGTTTTGTCGACGGAAGAATAAACAAAATGACAGATTGTGATTGTTTATCTGTCATTTTTTCTATTATCCCGTCGACAAAACCTGTTTCTATTGTGGTCATGCTAAGCGTCCTTGTGTCAGAATATTTATGCCGCCCGTGGGTTTCTGACTTGACTTCACATGCAGTCGAGAAATATCTCTCAGGCATGGCCGGTTTCCTCACAATGTTTTCCTTCACCGTTTTTGAAGCAAGTGATAATAATGATAGAATACGCACATGAATCCGAAAAGTCAGAGGTGCGTGCCTTGGGTTTAAGCTCGAGACCTTATAGACGAAAATGACCTATGGATGGCTAGGGTAGGAGAAGACCAAAGATACGATGAATGGACTGTGTGAAAGATAATATGGCTTGAAAGAGGGGTGATTACCGAGATGACGGCTAATAGAGAAGTATTGGAGAAGAAAACACGATGCTTCGACCCCAAATAAATTGGGATAAGGGGAAGAGAATTATGATGAGTTTTAGGATAGTGAATTGATTCAGGCGTGACCTTGCGGAAATCTATACTTAATATATAAAGCTGAAGAGTTTGTTTGTTTGCTTGAATGCGCTAATCTTAGGAACTACTGATCCGATTTCTAAATTCTTTCAGTTAGATAGCCCATTTATCGAGGAAGGCAATAGGAGCGGAGCACTATTGAAAAATATTTCAAAATCGGGGGTTTTTTCCTTTTGAGAGCTTCCGCTGCGTGCGCTGCGTAAACGGTTAAAGTTTCGCAAAAATCATGTATGACAGAATTGTTTTTCTTTAAAAGTTCAAAAAAAAAGTCCGCGACAGCATATGTCTATCTTTTAAGGTTGGCTCTCTATAACCTTTTTATGCTTACCAAATTTGTTCTAAAATAATGCATTATTTGCAAAGGTGTTTTTATAAACATGATATTAATCCTTATCCAAATAAATACGCCCAAAGTAACTATTCCACGCAAACGAAGTCACGGGTAGAAGCTAGTTTATTATAAAATACAATAGACGTTGATATCTTTAGTAATCTGTTCCACTTAACTATTACTAAAGAGCCATCAAAAACCCTATAATATATCGACACGTGTTTCACCTCTCAACGAGGCATCCTCAGGATGACGATTGAATTATCGCGAACCCGAACACGGCGTGTTGCCACACCGAGCGCTGATCGCAGAGTCAACAAAGCAGAGCCATAGAAACGGAAGAAGAAAAAGACAAAATGACAGATAGTAGAAATATTTCTACAATGTGATATAATATAAAATATAGAAAAGAAATGTCACTTTGCCAAATTGACGCAGGGTGTCAATTTGGTTTGTTATAGCCGATTCTTATAACTGTCAAACAATGGAATGATTTGAATAAATGGACAATTTAAGTTGGTACAGAACTTTTATCTCACAGAGCGAAGCGCGCTATGTCGGAAGTGTGTGTGTGTGTAGGCGATGTGATGACGCTACTAGTTTTCACGCACACATTTACAGCGTGTTTGTACACTTGGTTACCACAAGTAAAGCGCGCGTTGCGTCGTTTCGTAAGATAAAATTAATTTAGTAAATTTTCTTTACAATATATTTCTTTGGCTTTACTTTCCTATATTCATAATATCAAACCATGATTTAATATTAACTTAAATTGTCTTGCTAAAATTTCTCACAGGCGTCGATGAGAATAGACATTTTATTGGCTTCACGAAATTAAATAACTATGTGAGTACCGACATACTGTACATACCCATAGCCCGAACAGCTTTGAGTTATCAAAGAAAAGCGAAAATGAAATTCTCGTTCATTTCGATGAAAATATATTACAGAAGTCTTATTGAGACAACTCGAGAAAACGTTCTATTTCCTGTCTATTATTTTATTGAAACAATGGAGGTGCTCCTCCGACTTCATTATTGCAAAATAAATTTCAGTTCATTTTACAGAACAAGTCATATTTTTGGTCGAAGACACGATCTGGGAAATGTTTTACTTGTAAATTAGTGTTTTACCAAGTGCTGCCGAGACTATATACAGGATGTTTGGCAGAACGTTGAACATACGAAAATGGTGGATAGGTGGGGTCATCTGCTACTTACTCAGCCCTAATTTATTTGGCCCTGGCCCTCTGGATATTTAAAAAAAAAATTCTGGGAATCCCCTGCGTTGAAATTTTTCGCCAGTTATTTAAAAAAAAAAACAGCTGTTCCATATATTTTGACCGCGTAGGTATTGCACTTTTCTATGAAACAGCAGATTTTTTTTTAATAACCGACGAAAAATTTTAACGCAGGGGAGTTCAGAATCATGTACTGAATCCATGGTTTCAGTTTTCGCGTCGATGTCCCTGACACCTTGTATATTATAATATACATATTAAACATATAGTGGGAAAATTTAAGTCGATTTTTTTAGGTTTGCTGTAAATATTTTGATCAAGGGAGGACTTCTGACGGAGGTAGTCAATAGAGCCTCCAGCTTATTTTGTTTTCTATGAGGTTTTGGCGTCCAATTTTAGACAATAGGCGCCCATCACACGGTCAATCTCGAATTCTCATTGACATACATCATTGTTTTAAAGAGGTCGCGGTATACCTGCTTATCTCGATCGTGAACATTGAGTATGACCACATATCTCGATCAAGATTGACCGTGTAATAGGTGCCAAGTGATTAATAGTTATTTATGGAACTGTTGTATAATAAGGGGTATTAAAACACGAACGTGGGTTTATCACACGAGGCGAAGCCGAGTGTGATAATAGTATCACATGAGTATTTTAATACCTAATTATGTACAGTTGCATACAAGACTTTATCTACACCCATGATATGAATCCTCTATAAAAGGTTCTGAAACCATAGGGTGTTGTACAATATTGTTTTCTCGACTTTTCTGGTAATAATTGGTTAGAAATGTCTTTTGCTAAATTAGAAATATCTGGTGGTGTGTTATCAAAGCTTGTTTTACTCATTTTTGTAAAGAACAAAGTAATACAATTTTGCAACACTAATATCGAACAAAAATGGCGGGTTTTTTTTTTTTTGGGTGGGAAATTATCAAATAACGTGTCAGACTCTTACTGACTAAAACCCACCCGTGTTCCTTCAGTTGCCATATTGCCGAGGGGCCACGATGTTCCTATCGGTTTTCTTCGAACCCCCGGCAGGCATTGGCCCTAGCGGACCCCGTCAATTCTGCTGACATCTCTTTGAGGCGCGCGTGGAACACAACGCGCCGTCGACCCGGGCTTGGTCCTTATCGGACGGCGAGCTGCCCATTGCTCACCGTCCGCAAGCCCATGACGGGATACGACGTGAATTCGAATAACCTATAAGTTTGTTTTTAAATTACAGCGCTGTGGTAGTGAAACACGCGTGCATGACAATGTTCTTTTTTTGAAATTCGAGTTGCATAATGAAATTAAGTACAACATTATAACTCTCATTTGGATGGTATTATGGTTACTATGACACTGGCTGTTTTAATGTTAGCAATAAGCTAACTGTTTCAGAAACTTTTATAGCATGGGTGTAGATCAAATTTAAAACAATACAAAAACCAATGTTATTATGAGTTAAAAGAGGCAGATAGGTTATCCGCGCTCCGCAAGTGGCACATCAAAACTTAGTTAAGTAGTTAGCCAAGTTTTCTTCGTTTCATCTCTTTTTCACTCCAGATAATTACGACATGCCGTCCTACTTCCACGTGTCATCTAAATAGTGTGACAATGGTGCCGATTTTCTTGTCACAAATGTCTCTAAACTAGATTAAAAATCACTAAAATTTAGTTTATTCCTGTCAAACGACGATTTTCCATTCTGAAATAGACTAAAGTGAAAACTTAACTATTTTTTATTATTTTTAATGACAGCACTAAGATGGCACTGAGTTATTAATTTTGTGAAAATAGCAATTTAGCTATTCTGAATTTGACGTATTTCACCTAAAATTTTGATTAACTATCTAACACACCGACACCTCGACTTCAGGTGCAAAAACAGTACTGTATCTTTTTTTTCTTTTGCTTATATCTCGAAAATAGTATGTCCAATCGCAAAAATAACGAAACGTTCGACCCCCTTTTTAATACCCTTGAACCCCTAACACTCAACATGTAGTTAATAATTTTTCTTATCTCCATTCAAAAAGTGAAAAATTCCATATAAAATATGTCGAGGCTGCACACTGCGCGCCTCCGGCTCTAAAAAAAATTCACTGGGTAGGGCAAACAAGTACTACGTGAACTCGCGATTGTCAAATACGATTTTAGTTGTGTCAAAATTATATTTAAATTTAGAGAATTTTTGTTGCGGAATAGCTTTAAGATTCTTATAGCCAAAAGTAAGGAATTTTAGTGATAGTTTAGTTTGTTGTACAAGAGAATTGGCACCATTATGTAGTTTTTAAAGATTGAAACCTTTTTTACTCATAATATCATTGACATAAACTATAAAATAAATAATAAAACCCACCTGCAGTATATACTTATCATTACAATACACGGTAGTATGAAGGATATACAACTGGAGACGACTGCGTAAGTCGGCGTCAGGACTAGCGCGCATGTGGGGTATCTCGGCGGCTTCTGAGTAGCTAGGGCTTCTTCATCAGGCCTGTGAAGCCCTAGCGAGATGGGCAGGAAACTGACCAGGCCGGCTAGCAGCCAGATCATGGCGATTGTCACTACGGCGACCTTCCGCGTCACCCAGCGACCGTATCTGAGGAGAAAGACGGTGTTAGTGCATTGTTATTATGTTAAAAAAAATTTGAGATATTTCGTAATCGTCAGTTCTATTTATCGCACTTGTGTGTTTACCACAGTTATTGTGTAAACGATGCTTAAATACACGAATACGATAAAACGCCCATGATCGATGCTACTCAAAAGGGAGTTTTGAAATACGAATTTTGTTCTTCATTAACATTTATCTGGCTCAGCACCTCTTAAAAATGATAAAAATAGGTGTCAGTACCTTTTATTACAAAAGTACTCAATGCTTATTGCTGAATTTCATAATTATTTTCAACTTTCTTGATTAAGAGAAACCGATTGCCTAACCTTAACACGTTGACTATTAACTTAAATTCTCCGTATATTCAAATCACAACTGTATTTTTGGACAGTCTTGTAAAATGGCTATAACGCAGCAATTTGATGCAATGTGTCTAACTGTTCAACAATAAAGTTCCCTGGCTGTTCACGAGAGGACAAAATAGATTTAAAAAAAAACAGTGGCACTCCGGGAGTGCCGACAGAAGTGAAAACTTGTATAATTTTATTGTATAGGAAATACTTTTCTTTTTTGAAGTCGGTAAAAAAAGGAAAATGTCAATCATTTCGTTGTCATGTCTCAATATTTGGAATGTCATTAATCCCAAAGAAAATGTATCGCGCGTTGATGTTTTTTTAATGGTCAAAAGCTGGTGTCGGTAACAGTGTCGCGAGTTCAATTCTTTTCTCCCATTTCAAAAATGCCCAACGCGCCTAAGAAGACTTCACATAAAAAAAAAAAACATAAATAAGGTATCGCATCTGATAAACAGTATTTTATTTGTGATATCTGTTACAAAAAATAATAAAACTAAAACAATTGGTATTGTTGTAGCTACATATAACATTCCTACAATTCTTAGAAAAATATTTGAATTGTGAACGCATGTATTCCCTCGAAACAAAAGAATTTATATTATAACGTGGCCTGAAATATTCTCACAATTTTCACCCTAGCCTCTTTGTTACAGAAATCAAAGTTGCGTGGAAGTATTTGTCGAAAATTACGACAGTCGTTGTAAGCTTCAGAAAACCGGAGCTGACGGATAAGAAATGACAAAAGCACTTCAGTATCACTTTTGCGCTGTCCCAAGTTATTGAATACGAGTATTATTAAGCTCAAGTTGGGAATATTATTTCAGGCTTCTGAAAAGTGCGTACTTACTTAATAATTATTTTTAGTAAAAGTGAGTTCTTTTAATAATTCCTCTTCACTTATTTTTAAATACTTGTGTGATAAGGATCACACAAGTATTTAGTTTGCCCTTGAGACTAGGCTCTTTAGAATTATCTTTAAATAACTGTATACCACGTAAAATTAAGAAGGCCATTTATTCTGTGGATTTTTTTTTTCGGGAAATTAATTGGAGGGTCTAGAAAAAGGAAAATTAAGGTTAAGTACTTTCGTTCATGCACAGTTGATAATAGGTATTTTAACAAGGTAAGATCATGAATTTACAGGATAATAAAATGATTACACTTGCTGCATGTGGTAAGACTGGAAACTGATCGAAACATCGTTGGGATAAGACTACTACAACTAAATTAGAATCAAGTCAAAATTAAACTGGTTGCTGATTTAATTGTATAATTTATTATTTTTTGTTATATAACATTGATTTTACATTCTGTGATTACTTCCTCACACACTGACTTATTAATTATAAAATTTTAGAAAAATCGTCTATAAATATGTGAGCAACATGTATCTATCACATAATTAAATTATCTGTCGTTGCTTCATTTATAATTCTTTTTACCTATTGTGGTATAGTAATTTTATTCTAGGTGACATAATTATTTAACTAATCTAGAAACAAACAAAATATTGTAAAACATTTTAGAAGCGGTGGAGTTTCTTGCCCATTCTCCTCCATACGAAAACTACCTTTTGGAAAGGGCGACTAGAATAAATTCTATTATTTTGTAAATTTTGACGTTCAAAAGTGCCATACAAGGGCCTAATTGAAATAAATAATTTGACTTTGACTTTAAATTGCTCCATTACCTTCGGCAACCGTTGCAGGCAATAATTGCCTGTGTAAGCGGAGCTTAAGAGAAGACGACAATAAAAATATCTCAAGCATGGACTGATGGGTCGTCAGTAAAATTATACGAGCGTCACTCATTGGCACAAATTTAATGGCCTTTTCTTGACCTCATATCAATTTATAACCATACCAGTTCTAGCCATTGTCACACCATTTAACATTGGTCAGTTTTATGTATCGTAAACTTATTATCTTTTATGGTTTTGTTCTAGAAAAATGGCTCGGAGTTTCATAATGTATTGGTATTTTTTCTTAGGTATACTTTGTACAGTAAATTCACAAATGTTTATCATCATCATCATCATCAGCCATCCCACTGCTGGGACACAGGCCTACTCTCTGTGAGAGGGAGTGGACCGTAATCCACCACGCGGGCCCAGTGCGGGTTGGTAGATGTCACATGTCTTCGAATTTTTGGTTCTAGGATATGGTTTCGTCACGATGTTTTCCTTCACCGTTTTGAGAGCAGTGGTGATGAAATAATTTACACAAAGTAAAGCGCCTGTCTGGGTTCGAACCTACGACGTACAACTCGTAAGTCGCGGCCGTTACCACTGGGCCACCACTGCTCTTAAATGTTTATCGTTCATTAGAATTGTCGATATCGGCACTAATTGCTATAAACAAATCAATCTGCCTAGCCTTTTCCCAACTATGTTGGGGTCAGCTTCCAGTCTAACCGGATGCAGCTGAATACCAGTATTTTACATGGAGCGATTGCCTATCTGACCTCCACAACCCAGTAACTGGGTAATACGATACCCCTTGGTAAGATTAGTTGTCAGATTTTCGGGCTTCTGTCGACCCCTAACGACTGTCAAATGATTCACGAATGACAGCCGGCACCAACGGCTTAACGTGCTTTCCGAGGCACGGAGGAGTCTCGGTATATAAAGATGGTCACCCATCCACGGACCAACTCCGGCAAGCGTAGCTTAACCTGATGGATTGATCCATGCGGCTGTTGTTACTTAGCCACGAGCTCCTCCTCTTAGTTGCCATAAGAAAATATAATAGAAATATAATATGCTTGTAACTGTCCTTCTAAACAGCTGTAAGGCCTATTTTTACTCAGGAGGAACAAGTATCGATCACCACGTTATCTTAAGAGTCTATAATACCCTCACAATGCTTAGCATGATCCTCTGTCATATCAAAAATACTGCAGCATTAATAATGAAGTAAAGTTGATTAATGTTAAGTACTATGTGTGACGAAAAAACGATTTCATAAAAATTCTCGATAGAAAAAAAGGATTGTGTGGTTTTATGAAACCACGGTAAAAGTGAAACTTTATAGGCGCCGCCATATTGGCCTTGGCTGCTCTGACGAGCGCCTTTTACTTTATCCCTACTCCGCGGCCGACCGACATGCAACACACAGACGAAAAAGTTTGAGACGATGTAATAAAAGTTTTACTTTAAAAACCAAAGACCTCCAAACCGAACAATAAACTGCTGGTCTTAAAAAATACTTCAAATTAAATCATGAAGCTTTGCAAAATAACTGAAATAACTTTAAAGCATTCGTGTTTTTCATAAGTATACATTTGTGTTTTTTTTGTTAAATTACCATTTGTTCGCCGTAAAAAGCAATTACCTAAACTATTGGCACCTTGGAGCCTTCTCTCCGCCGCTCAGTTTCGCTCTCACTCAGTTCGCGAGCAGACTGTATATCGTGCGAGCGAGATGAGTGAATTTGAGCTGAGGTACTTTTAATGCGTGTTGGGGATTTCAGATCATTAGATATTTCTAGTAGTTGCTTATTGCTATCTAGATTTGTGTATAATAACAGTATGTTTAAAACTTTTATTACAATTGTCACGTAAGAAAAATAATAAATAAATAATAATATATATAATAATTTATTATATGTAATAATATATAATAAATTAATAATAATAATTGTTAAATATTTTATAGACAAATTCTATCGTGTTAATTATGTACAGGTCAGGGAAATTGATTGTTTTGCAAGTTGACTATGAAGTAAAATTGCTCGTTTATTCAAGTCACAACGAGTACCTATTCTTTGTCAACCGTATGGAATGCTTTTAACATCACCAATTTACGAAGTGTGTCACTTAATAATGAAACGACTGGACAAAAAGTAGGTAATAATGCAAGCTATTTTATATACGGGCTAAAATATTCATCTTTACTCTACACTGCCAATATTTTATTTCGTTATAATTTTGTGCGTATTAACTTTTTCACTTATGACACATTTATAACAGTGATTGATGTACCTAAAATTGTTGACCACTCACACTCACAACATAGTTTAAAAGTATACCAAATAACTTGTTCGACTGTACATGTCCTATATACTTCGCCATTAATTACGCTTTTCAATTAGATAAACATCTGTTATCTTCAACCAAAACCACTGAACTCAATAGTTGAACGTGATAGCTCTCACCTCAAAGGGTCTTTGATGTGTATGTATCTGTCGAGCGAGATTGCACACAAGTTGAGTATGGAGGCGGTTGAGCACATGACGTCACAGGCCACCCAGGTATCGCAGAACTGCTCGCCGAAGACCCAGTATCTGGGAATAGAAACAAGTGTTATATAAAAGAGAAGAAAAAAGAAAAATTAAGTTTATTGGTCACAGAAACACGTGTATACAAAAAAATAATTAACTCTAGTAATACCGAGGGCGTTTGCGCACTTATGCGTGTCCGGTTCATATCCGGTTCGTATTAGATACGTGTTCGTTTCTGATTCGGCTAGGCCATCCTAGTAATTGTATGGACGTTTGTGAACTCATGCGTATACGATTCGTGTTCGATTCGTAAATTCTCACTTCGAGGCATTTTTTGACGGATTAAAACCGAGTATGTAAAACAAAACGAATCAAATGCAGATAAGTGGGTAGACGATAGGACGTGAATTACCCGTCCGTCTTTTTCACGTATCGAATACGAACCGGATACGGATAAACACAATAGATCTACATTATTATAATCACGAGCACAAAACAGAAATAGTCGGCAGCTGCTCGCACGTCATGACTGTGACAAGAAGGCTTCCACTCAGCATGATGCTGTGCTATGGGGACCCACAGCGCAGAGATAATTTTCAGGAAAAAACAGGAAACGAGAGAAATAGAAAATGAAGTGTAAGTGACGTGGAGGGAATAACCATGTTTAGGTTAAAAAAACGCTTGTGGCTAAGTAATAACAGCTGCACGGGTCGATCGATCAGGTTAAGCTACGCTTGCCGCGGTTGGTCCGTGGATGGGTGACCATCTTTACATACCAAGTCCCCTCCGTGCCTCGGAAAGCACGTTAAGCCGTTGGTCCCGGCTGTCATTTGTAGATCTTTTACAGTCGTTACGGGTAGTTAGAAGCCCAAAAAGTCTGACAATCAGTCTTACCAAGGGGTATCGTGTTACCTAGTCACTAGGTTGTGGAGGTCAGAGAGGCAGTCGCTCCATGTAAAATACTGGTATTCAGCTGCATCCGGTTAGACTGGAAGCCGACCCCAACATAGTTGGGAAAAGGCTAGGCAGATGATGAGGTTAAAAAAACGCAAGGTCACCGGACCATTACATATATCGTAAGTTTATTGAAAAAAAATGGTGAAATTGTAAACAGGCGAAAAATTGTAAACAGACCATTTAATTAACAATAAAACCCGTAAAAATTCGACAGTTAATATTCTGTCGTTGTCGTGTATAGATAGCTGATTACAAATAAATGGATACTCTACTGTTTTTCGTGTACTGTCCTAAGTCGAAAGCAGCCCTCGAACATGCGGTTGAAACATTGTATGCGATTGCAGTTTATATGCGAATTCATTGTAGGCTATAAAATAGCTGTTTACTACCGGAAACTTTACGGTCTAGCAGCGGCGGCGGTGGTTCGATTTTTAAGCAAATATCACGAGATCATCTGGCAAATGATACACTGACGAGCAATAACTAAAAAAATCCACTTGCAAAGTGCCAAAAAAATCGAAATATCTCCTAAACCACACAAGTTAGCTACATGAAGTAAAACATCTTGAAAACAGTTTTGTAAGTGATTTATAAGCGCTATTAAATACACTTGTTGAATGTTGTTTTATTTCAGAAAGCTATCCTGCGTGGATTCAGAAATGTTTCATGATAATTTAGTGACTTTTTTATATTGCTCGTCAGTGTATAATGGAGATTTCATGTTAGGAGAGTAAAATTCCGTGTAGTGCATGTAGTATGCAGCGGGAATGATAATGCAGTGTGTTTCAGTTTTATTTATTGTGACAACGCACAAGACTTGTATTTAAATATATAATCAGGCATGCTGACTAGCAGCTATGGTCGAGGGAGACCACAGCAAGCGGCGAGTATCTATAGACATCGACGGGACATAGAGTAGAGTGATGTAACCATGGATATAAGAAAGAAGGAGATATGCCTGGTAGTTGAAAATGTATCGAAACCCACTGTCTCCAATTTTCCCCACCACGTCGCCACAACTACACACGCAAATCAGTAAACCTAATGGACACGAAGTCGCGCTCACACTTGCAATTCGTAAATCAGAACGTACTACACAATCAATTATAAACCTTATTCAATCAAACACAGCGTGCATTTACAATGCACCGTACAACTCACACGAAAATAGTTTTGTGATTTTAACATTGCTTGTCCAGTCAGTAAGCGACATACTTAGGTAGTGGTTAAGACGCAATGTATTTGCTGCAAAAATAGTACTCGTCGCTGTGATATATGAAAACCAAAACAACGTAGTAAAGGTAAGAAATATTTTACGATTTGTTGTTTTTCATGATTTTCACGACAAATATAGTAAAATACTTGTCCTGTTAAATGATAAATGGTTCCATGATTTATAAAGATTTTAGTTTGGCTTCGATTTTTACAAGAAACCACTGAACATATCACGATCGCGGTCGACAGCGCACTAGTTCGCGGAGACGGCCATTTGCCCATACCATGAGCATTTTGATCAGGGCGCGGGGACACAGACACGCCTCCATGCCACTCCTCCATTTTTATATTTCTATGGATGTAACAGTGCACAAACGGCCTAAGGGTTAACAGTGTGGTAAACTTACCCGAGCAAGTCATTGACTCCAGCGAAGGTCATAACTGCTGCAGCCACCAGCATGTCAGCTATCGCCAGCGACGCTAGAAACAGGTTGCCGATGCGTCGCAGCCCTCGGTCTGTGTATATTGCGATGCAGACCAGTATGTTCCCTGCTACGCTGAGGAAGATCAGCAGTGACAGGAAAATACCTGGTGACAATAGATTGGCATTAAACTTTACAGTTGAAAACCAGCGTCAGGCACACTCCCCTGCTAATTTCTTACATCGCTCTTTACACTTTTTATTTGATTTTTCATTTTATCCGCTGTTAATTATATTGTGTGTTTTTTTGGTCTGTGCTAAATAAATAAATTTTCTTTCTTTCTTTTTCTATTTTCTTTACACGATATCTTTGCGACATCCGTAACGCAAAGATATCGTGTAAAGTTTCCCCCAGTATGAACGCGTAATGATTTTCGAATCGTAATTACAACTGTTCTGCAACACCCCAATTAGAATGTTATGTTATAATCATAATACATACACTGAAGTTTTACTATTATGTATAAAACATTGTTTATTTGATTTAATTAATAGTACTGATTTTGGGAGAAAATTGTGGTAACATTACAAATCTACGCACGCACACAGTCGCACACGTATAAGGGTCTAACGTAGTAGGTATTTCATCCAATTTTGGTTTGTTTTAACTCTACAGCGAAAGTGTGACTGTAATTTACGTAGATTTAATTAAATTTCGCTACTGCTGAGCAATGAGGTCCTGTGTTCGGGTCGGGCTAAGTGTTATTGGGTTTTTCTATCTGGAATTTGTCAGTAGTAGCCCGGAGTCTAGATTGTGCCCGGTTGATGGCAATAGGCTCGCCCCCTATTACTTGGGACTTAAACATAACTGGCGAAACGTGGGTGTACCTGCTAAAGGTAGGTACCCCTCTGCCTAACCCTTCGAGGAAACAAGGCGTGATGTTATGTTTATGTATAATTATTTTTGAGATATTTTTTTTACCTTTATTAAAAATAACAGTAATCGAATCAGTAAACGATTCCGAACAAACTACTTTCAAAATTTCTATTCACTCCACGATTACTGACAAATGCTTACACTGACTAGACAGGTTCACTTAAATCTGTGTGGTTCTTTCCTCAAAAGGCTTTTTCAGACACAAATCTACATGGTCCTCATATGGCCTGACCAAGATTATGTCTGGACTTTAAAAGAGACTGCGACTTCTGAGTTTGTTTCGACCTTTCTTCTCAGAGTAGTCAGTTAGAAAACGCCGAACTCATCTAGCTTATTTTTAATATTTTTTATATGACGTGTAAAAGTGATTTCGATATCCTATTTACAGAATAAACAATTTAATTTAATTTAATTTAATTTGTATATTAATGTCTGTAATTTTTATGGTGTACACAATAAAGAATATTCTATCTACTTTCATAATGTACTATCGAAGAAACGCCTTACTGTACAAGGACTCTGTGTAAGGACTATTCTTGCTTGCAGTGCTCGGCCGCTATAGTATCGCTTACCTTCGAAAAAAAAGAGTCGTGTGCACGGGATTTTGTTTTCAAAATGCTTAAATATGCGTTACCCCGATGGTACATTAATTCAGTTACACATTGTATAGAATTTTGCTTTACATTTTTGCGACATACACAATAATATTACGTGCGAAACAAGTATTTTTAATTTTAAAATGTTTGACTTTACGTAACGTTTACTCCGCACGTTCGAGCCAGGCCCATGGGATAATAAGTCAAAATAAAATATTGCCGAAACGATCAACTTAAATTGTCCGTTATTTTAGATAAATGACCGTTGTGTTAAATGGTTATAACAAGGTAAATTGGCGTGGTCATCATCTGCCTAGACTTTACCCAATTATATTGGGGTTGGTAAGTCTAACTGGATGCAATTGCAAATAGTGATATTCAATTGAATATCACTATTTTACATGGAGTGGACACCCAAAGGGCAATGAAGAGGGCTATGCTTGGAGTTTCTCTACGTTTTCGAATCAGAAATGAAGAGATCCGCCGGAGAACTAATGTAACCGACATAGCCTGAAGAATTGCCAAACTTAAGAGGCAATGGGCAGAGCACATTGCTCGCAGAACGGATGGCCGATGGGGCTGAAAGGTTCTGGAGTGGCGACCGCGTACCGGAAGACGTAGTGTTGGAAGGCCTCCAACATGATGGACCGATGACCTTGTGAAGGCCGTAGGAATCCGCTGGATGCGGAAAGCATAGAATCAGTCGATGTGGCGGTGCTTGGGCGAGGCCTGTGTCCAGCAGTGGACGTCTTTTGGCTAAAATGATGATGATGATGACTTGGAGTGACTGCCTGTCTGACCTCCACGACCCAGTTACTGGTTAATACGATACCCCTTGGTAAGACGGGTTGTCAGACTTTCAGGGTTCTGACGACCCGTAACGACTGTCAAAGATCCCCGAATAACAGCCGGGACCAACGGCTCAACGTGCTTTCCGGGGACGGAGGGGTCTTGGTATGTAAAGATGGTTACCCATTCACGGATCAACCGCGGCAAGCGTAGTTTAACCTCGATCGAGCCGTGCGGCTGTTATTACTTAGCCACAAGCCCATCAAGCACGGTGAATTGGCCTGGTGTTTTTCTGTTAAACAAAATATCTCTGACTGTTCATTTTCATACATTACCACAAGATTTTGGTTCACCCTCGTAGCTTAGCTTATCATTATAAACTAAACGTAAATGGAAAAAAAAACTAAACTTATTACGACTGTTCGGTAATAAAAAATAAAAAAAAACAGTGGCACTTCGGGAGTGCCGACAGAAGTGAAAACTTGAAAAAAAATCGGCACCGCGGTAATCAGCGTGTTGATGTCTTCTACTTCACGGTATCGGTAAACACTGTAACAGTGTCGCGAAATCAATGGTTTAGTTCCAACTTGAAATAAGAACCATCCTGCTCTAAAATATCTAATTTAATTCCGAATATAATTATTTAACCACAAAATAGATACTAATACCTAAATGAATCTGAAAATCGCTACCCCAATATCATAATCTAAAACTCTTTTATAAAATTACATATTTACAATATTTCAGGAAAAGGAAAATAATATGAAACACAAGATATTTTGTCAGTCATTTATATTTCTTTGCCAACATCAAATTCAATATTCTACAATATACCATCACATCTCCTATTCCCCATATAATATCACAATGTAATCAGTATTCTAATATTTACCATAAAACTAATAGGTTACCTTAATTTACAGCAGATCTCCAACTAATTCTATGCCAATCTATCTTTTTACCGACACAGCCACTAAGCACGACTTACCGTCACGAGCGCCCAACCCAGAAGAACGTTCCTGCGCTACTTTCTGACACATCGAATCTTTGGGTGTTGCCAGTACAATATCCAACAATTACGTATTAATAAATTGAAACCTAACAATCTCAAAAATGCACAACGCTCCTAAAGAAGTTTTCACTTCAAAAACTATTGTTAAACATTTAAATGTCTGTACCTTCTCATTTTACATTATATCGAAGTCAAAAGGAACTATTTAAGCAGACTTATTGCAGCTTGTTAAAATAGGTACTTGTTAAAAGTTATTTGAACTTCATTATGAGAACCTAAGTAACATCTGGGAAAGTTTCTACTGTTCACTGTTACAAAATTTAATAAGGCACTGTTTTATATTCCATATGAAATATTGAAAAGTATTTGAAAATCGACCTTTTATTTTAATTTATTGAAGTACGGTAGATGTTTCGTTTTGTGTATATTTTTGCAAATAATATGAGGTCCTAGTTTATCATTTATAATAACTTCCAATTACAGCTTTAAATAGCTTTATGTATGCGGGCACACCCTTTATGTCTGGAGGCTTTTATTTAGAAATTTAGTTCTATTTACTTTTAGTTTTTATTTTTTATTTCTGCTTGAGTATAGTTCTCGATGTTTTTGGTTGGTATATTGGCGTGTGCTAGCTGACATATGGCGAATAATTTATCATTTAAATTATGTTTTGTGTTGCATAATGTAAGTTATTTTGCATACTATTGTATAGAATCATTTTTCTAACTTGAACAGACAGCTGTGCTGCTGGGGAGTTTGTTGCGCCACTTCTTCTTCCCAGCTAAAGGCACTAGGAAGTGGTGAAGGGTGGGCGTTTTGGGGGACTGTCTTATGTAATTTTGACGTTCGAAAAGTGCTGATTCTCAGCCTAGTTTGAATAAATGACTTTTGAATTTTGTGGTGATATTGAAAAACCGAAATCGTGTCATTGAACTTTTTATTATGCCGAATATTTTAACTAGAATCGCCAAAAAAAATTCTCTTTCATGTCATATATTTAAAACTCTACAATATGAATGTAAAAACTGATTTGTTTTTTAATTAAAATAATAAATTACACTTTGTATAAGAACAAGAACTTTCCTTATCTCTTCTTAGGCAATTACAGTAGCCTTTTGAAACTCACAAGAGTGCCATGCCCAATAGGTAATAAATAATATCTCCTTGGTTGGGAATTGATAGGTTAATTAATGTAATTATGACACTCATTGTTGAGACTGTAATCTGAAGATAGATGACATCTCTCCGTGACAATCGCAAATCTTCATCGGAATGCCTCGTTGGCACGCTGTTACCCCTTTGCCACAAGCTGCACGCTCAAGCGACTTGAGACAGCGATTGTGGAGATACCTAACAAATTAAAAAAGTTGTTTAGAGCATGCCACGAGTCACCAAGACGCGACTTGCGGAGCGACGACGGACGGAAACGGGATCCCTTCTTTTCGCAAAATATTCTTTTTCCTAGTAATATACTTTGGCATAACGATTTTGGTATAATTTGTTTTGCCATAACAATACTTTGCCATTTTTTTTTGGCATACAGTTTATGTTGGCATAGTTATCTTGAAGGCTAATTTGTTTTGGCATAAATTTAATTCGCATAACGTTACTAGGCCTAATGACTATTAGCGTAATAATATTTAGGCATACAATTAATAGAAATAACGGAAACAAATTTGAGTATTTTTATGTATTTATTTTGGATTTTCATGCAAATGATTTATTATACATAACATAATGTAACTTAACTATGTATTTTAAATCATTATGATGTGCTACAAAAGTAAGTGACAGAACCGAATCGCTGTAAAACCGACTCCACGTAGTCTTGTCTGCCCTACCCCTAGAGATGCTTAATAATTATTATGATTAGAGAAATGATGCGTAAAAAATTATGCGTAAACTGTTATGCGTAAATAATATTATGCGAAAATATAATTAGGACAAACAAAAGTATGCCAAGTTATATTAGGTCTTATAATTTTATGCAAATGGATAGGTAACCACGGAAAAGTCGCGTCGAAAATCGCATCGCTCAAGGCCGTGAACGGGGCCTAACATTATTGTCGAAACAATAATCTTAACACTCGCTGATCTCTATCCGATTACTCGATGACATAATGCTATGTGAGCGTACTTCAAGTGGCAATAGTACTTTCTTGTGTGATAATACTACTGATGTAATTAAGCTGAAGAGGCTTAACTCACTAGAACAGATGTAACGATACTTACCTCCAAGCCAAATGGTAAAGGGAAACGCCCATTCTTGGCCATGGTTTGCCCAGCAATGTAGGAAATACAAAAAAAATACCCATTTAGTAATTAAAATATTGCTTTTACTTATTTGTAACAAAACCTCCGGAATTAAAAGCCGATTTAATCAAGACACTCAATCGTTTATTTCCTTATCTAACACTTCCGAATGTTGGTCAATCCTGTCAAAGTAGGGATGGCATCTTTTACTGAAAAAAATCGATACACTCAAAACCGGTTACCAAAATAGATTTTTTATTATGTAGTTGTTACAATCGACTCAGCCTATCGCAGTCCACTGCTGGACATAGGCCTCTTCCAGGCTGCGCCACAACGCCCTTTCCTCCGCCTTCCGCATCCAGTCTGTCCCAGCCAACTTTTTAAGGCCATTGGTCCATCTAGCTGAGGGGCATCCCACACTACGCTTACCGATACGCAGTCTCCACTCTAGGACTCGTCTGCTCCACTGGCCATCAGTCCTTCGATGAATATGACCGGCCCATTGTCACTTCAGCTTATTTACTCTGCAGGCTATGTCGGTAACTCTGGTTTTTTTCCGGATAACTTAATTTCTGATCTTAACCTTCAAAGAAACTTCGAGCATAGCTCACTCCATAGCGCGCTAAGCAACCTTGAATTTGTGGACTAGCCCGACTGTCAGTGTTCACGTTTCGGCACCATATGTCATAATGGGCAGGACGCACTGGTTGAAGACCCTAGTCTTCAAACACTGCGCGATTGGCGACGACAAGACTTGACGAAGTTTTCCAAACGCTGCCCAAACTAGCTGGATCTTTCTGTCGGCTTCTTTCTCAAAGTTGTGCCTGCCGAGCTGGATGAGTTGCCTTAAGTAGACGTACTCCTTCACAACTTCGAGAAGCGACCCTTTGATGTGGATTGCATTTGGCAAGACATACGAATTGTACATACATGACTTTCGTCTTGTCCAAATTCATACCGAGGCCAACCAGCCGAGAAGCTCCATTTAGGATGTGTAGCATCTGGTCTATGTAACTGTCTCAGCGTCTCGTCAGCGTCAGTTGTAACCTCTTTTGTTTTTTTCTTTAGAGACAAAAAAAATATGTTAATTAATTTTAAATACGATCCATTGAACCGATTCCGTATTTCCAGTTTGTTTTTTAATATAGATTTTTCGAAAAACCGATGTCATATCGCATCCCTACGTCAATAATAATCGTAATTGACAACCATAGAGGAAAGTAATATAGTTGACAACTGATTGACATTGATATTTCACATTCTGTTTGGTGCTGTATTTTTTCGACTACGTATTTCTATTTGGTTTTCCGACGACTTTGATTACGATTATGGATCCTGTAACCGATCCCGATGACGACCTTGGCTTTACATTGAATTCGGTACCCGCATCCCACGACGACACCAGCTTGCCAATGGATACCGTACCTGTTTCTCACGAAGGACCTGACACGAATATGGAACCTGAATTACACGAACTTACCAGCTTACCACGGAGCCATCTCTGTGTCAACTGTGGCGTGGATACACGAAGACTTAAGAGATTTCCCTTAAGCAATGTGGAAGTTCGGTTTACATTTCAGCAATGGATTGCACCACAACAAGTAAATTACTTTATGAACATACAAAGTACATACTCAGAAACTTTTATTTCATAGCTACGTTACGTTAGGTTTGAATTGAATAATTCGGTTGGTTAGTGTCACGGAAACCATAAGAATAAATATTTGAAGTTTGTTTTGTTTCAAACTATTACCACGTATTTTATGTGACATAAGTAATGAATTGTATGATCATCAAAAATGGTACCATGAGACCGATGTCATTCAATGTAAAATACATAAAGACCTTTTGATGTTACAGCATATTAATAGGTATAAATTATTTTTATGACAGTATGCAATTATGTTTCAGATAATAGTCTGATATGTGACTAATGTTGGATGTTGGCAAGGAATGCACAACAGCCTTCTGCACCATAAGAACGAAATGTTGGGGCATAGACAAATATGTTTGTGTAAACTGTGGTCAGTTTGTATTAAGAAAGCACTTTCGTCATCTATACCAACGCAAAACAGGCACAAGAAACATACAAATAAGAACTATAATTGCGGAATGGATTATACCAAAAGTATAAATATGTTTATTATTAACCTTTAATTATAAAAGACCCACTGAGTTCTGTGTAAAAAATAGTGGTTGTTTCTTTATCTATAATGTTAACCCTAATGCCTATAACTTGTTTCTTTCATGGGCGTCACTTGGCCAAAACCTCTTTATCAAATGGGCAATTCCCTTTGTTTATAAGAGGCAATCTCTAAAAGTACAGGGGGCCTAAAACGGCCGCTTTGGCAGAATCATAATAATATTATGAATCACACAAACTGTCACAAACTGACAATTCATAATATTATCTGCGTTCAATTCATAATACGCAATTCATGTGTTTGACAGTTTTGTATTATAATGAAATAACATTTAAACTGTAGATATAGAAAAATAAAAATCTCATTTGATTAATAAAAACTGTAAAGAAAAATTATTCGTTAAAATTACGGTCTTCATTTTTTCATGCGGCAATATTTACACCAAATATGATTCTGATATGAATTGAATTGAATATTATTCTGATATGAATTAAATTGAATGTGATTCTGATATGAATTAAATTGAATATGATTCAGCTAAAATATATGTCACCATAGAGGAATTGCTGGGAATTCAGAAAATGAATTGCTAAATGTGGCCGTTTTAGACCCACTGATCAGATTACAAAAATTCTTTCACTGATTGAAAGCTAAACCACTGTCTAGTTCAATAGAATATTTTTTATGGTATAGTTGACTTAAACGTGGATGAACTCGTACGCAGAAGTTAGTCGGTATTAACCGTTTTGTGAATGTGTTTGGCACCGGGCGGCATTACTATCGGCGCAGTTCGAAGTACCGATTGGTACTCTACAACTAGAAAACATATTTCATATACTTACTAGTTACAAAGTACATTTACATAATTACCATAATAAAAATAATGTTTTTTTTTTGAGAGGAGGCTTGCGTCTTGTGTCCGGCGGAACATTAAAGGCTGATTATGACTATTTCTTGAAACTGTGATTTTTGACGAATTATTATTTCGTAATATGGCCCTGAATCTCTTATATGTATCCGTACCAAGAATCGTTTTAAATTACAGACACGAAAAAAGATTGTATAATCCGTTCATAATAAACACGATTCAACATGCCATAAAATAGAATAGAATAAGTTCTTTATTTGCACAGAAAGTAGGTACAAGTTACAGATGTTAAGTTAAAAAATGATCCTTATACTAACTACCTTAAATAAGGCATGCAAACAGTTTAAGTTAAAATTATAAAGACTCCCTCAATATAATATTATTATCAACACAATAAAATATCATATCATATCAATACAAGTTTGCCATGAAGAGACGGTTTGCGGGAAAAGCAGTTTTTGCCCTCTCTATTTTTTTTTACTAAAACGTCATCAGCCTTACACGTAAGCATTATTTTTTATTATCAATAGGTACCGTAATTTCGTTCAAAAATACCTCTCTTCCTGTAGTCATCTAACAGCACCGAACACCTATCATCGACACGTCCACACTTACGAAGATCGGCGCGATACAAACATGGCGCCTCCACTAGTTTGTTACCATCAGGAAATTGAACCGCTTAGCGTCGATCGAGGCGCGAAATAGACTGAGCCCGGCCGCACTGCAAGCGGAGCGAGCTTTGTACGGACTCCGTTTAAGAGGAGGCTCCCTAAATTGTATGTTAATAACATAACATAACATAACATCACGCCTGTAATCCCCGAAGGGTTAGGCAAAGGTGTACCTATAGTACACCCACATTTCGCCAGTTATGATCAAGTCCCATGTAATAGGGGGCGAGCCTATTGTCATCAACCGAGCACAAATCCAGACTCTGGGCTGCTACTGAGAAATTCCAGATGGAAAAACCCAAAAACACTGCCCGACCCGGGAATCTAACCCAGGACCTCATACTTAGCAGTAGCGCTTGCGACCACTAGACCCACGAGGCAGTCATTGTGTTAATTTGCATAAATATTCTGAAAAAGTCACGCATACAATCAAAATGGAACTTTAGTATATGATTTATTAGATCTTTTTCTTTCCAAATATAAGACAGTTACGTAATTGGAACATTTTCGCTCAAATTTTTATGAGAAAATCATGTCTTTTTAAAGATTATTTAAAACAAAAGCAAGATTACTCGGCTTTTATGTCTAAAATAATTATTAACAGTAAGCAAATGTAGTTTATTATCCAAATATAAGATATGTTTTCTCTAGATCAATTATTACTTTAGTTAAAAACGAAATAAGAATTGAGACTTACGACATTTAGTTCCGCACTCGAACACGACCAAAGAGCGCACGCGATATTCAACTTTATTATTGATGTGTTAGCGTTTAGCACATAGTGGACTGGTGGGGTGCATGGGGGCGGAGTTTGCGTGGAAATTGTTTTGGAGTGACTGGTCTTAACTCGCAACTTAAAATTTTTCTTAGTTGTCTTATAACAAAACGAGTTCTTACTTTTTTTTCTTATAGCTAACGATACAAAAGTAATGAGGTAATCCCCGACAAGCCCTTTACAAGCTTCCACAGTTAGCAATAGAGTTTGTTGTACAAGTTTTGAAATTGATCAACTATTCATTAAGCAATTAAGCGTAACACTAACTAACTTTAACTTTAGTCCAAGCCCAAACCTTCGAGTTCGTTATTGTATTATAAACTTTATTCAGAGCACGTTAAAGTTCTTAATACAAAATGGTCAATTAAAACTCTGGTTTGAAGTTAGTTTTTGTAATTAGAACTTCATCTTTGTCGGAATACAGTTCGAAATTCAAAAATGGCTCGGTGGTTTAAACTACTTTTTTGAACTACTTCAAACTCAAACTAAAAACTATTATTTCAACTAAACCGGTACTTTTGAATTTGTCATGGAGTCGGTTATTCCAAATGTAGGTTCCTGAGTTTCACAAATTAAAAGCGGTTTAGAGTAACCTTCCATCAGCAAAGAAGCAGCATTAGGTCAGAGGACTGAAAGGGCCACACCCAGGAACGATGGGCTTTTATTATATTTTTTTACTAAATCTATATATATTTTTATTTTGACCTCTTTCTTGTACATAGTTTAATTTTCTGTTTCTCCTTGTTTTTTTCTATACAAATTATTTTTATTTACTTTTTCAAGATAATATTTACATAGTTTAAAAACTTATATACTATAATATGTACAAGTATATTTAAAAAGGCACGTTGTATGGCAATGCTGATTCTTTGGCCAAAAAACACTACAAAATAAAAAATAACTTTAATTTCGGAAGTTGGTGACAAAAAACGAAAATTCAAAACCAAAGACACCAACTTCCGAAATTAAAGTTATTTTTTATTTTGTAGTGTTTTTTGGAAGTCGGTTGTTTTTTTTTTGTAAAAAGTTTTTATTTTTCACTTTTTAGTTGTGGTACCTACCCCATACAAATTCGGAAACCACTACCTGCTATGTAAATAACAGTGACAGGAACTTATCATATCATCCACATACTAAGTGGAAAAAAGTACGTATTATTGAAGCTAACTCAAAAACTATCGAAGCAAAGTTAATAAAATTTATATGGGACCACCTCGAGAGCATACCCTTTAAAACAAAAAAAGAATTTCCAAAATCAGTTCACAATTGACGGAGAAATCAGTGGACATACATTTAAAAAAAACATACGCGACGAACATACAACCTCCTCCTTTTTGGAAGTCGGTTAAAAATAGGCCAGCCCTCCGGAAACTAACATGGATAACACGTTATCTATGTTAGAATATTCTTTTTATTTATTTTTATTATTGTTCAGTCTAGGGGTACAGAGACACTTTTAAATTTTGACCAGCTTCATTTGTAAAAACTACTTGTATCAACAACATCTGATTGGATAGGTCCATTTAAATCTATGTGGTTGTTTCCTCAAAAGACGATTTCAGAAACGAATCCACATGGTCTTCACATGATCTGACCAAGATTATGTCTGGACTTTAAAAGAGACTGACCTTTGAGTTTGTTTCGCTATTTCGTCTCAGGGGTAGCCAGATAGGAAATGTCGTCTCCATTTAGCAATTTTTGAAGTGAAAACTTCTAAGCACGTTGGGCATTTTTGAGATGGGAAAAAACAATTGAACTCGCGACACTGTTACCGACACCAGTTTTTGACCATTAGAAAAACATCAACGCGCGATACATTTTATTTGGGATTAATGAAATTCCAAACATTGAGACATGACAACGACATGATTGACATTTTCCTTTTTTTACCGACTTCAAAAAAATAAAAGTATTTCCTGCACAATAAAATTGTACAAGTTTTCACTTCTGTCGGCACTCCCGGAGTGCCACTGTTTTTTTTTATTGAAGTTTAAATGTGAATCCGAAATCCTCTCTTTACAGAAACAACAATTTCCTTTTTATTTCATATCAATAAATTAATATTCTATTCTATAAAAAATGTCAAAACTCTTTCTTAGTGAAAGGTAAAATCTATTTTAGCTAGTTGAACTCCGCTCCGCTCAGCAATTTCTCACGCCACGCTTTTATAGTGGAAACCGGGCGTTCATATTTGCTCGCTCCGCCAGATAGAGGTGTATATAAATGTTATGTAATTTCCTTCATTTTCGAAGTGGGTGAGAAAAATCGGGCAGGTTTTTTGGATAAAAAGGTGTTTCCTTTTTTAGGAAATAGGATTCCTTTTCTGGTAACACCCATTTAATACAGGTGACAAACTATCACAGAGTAGATTGTATAGATAGGTTACTTGCTGGATATCTTTCTACAATAATGTTTAATTTAAAAATGAACAGGATTTAATAACCAGCATGGTAATTTTGTAACGGTGCTCTTACACGGGCAATATTTTCATTGAATTGCTCAATTCTCGGTAAATTATGCTTTGTTAATTAAGTATTAAAGATCCATTTATTTAAGACGCAACTCAATAATTTACTGATAGGTAAGACATATTACACAATTAATGAGTACTTGTCTGATAAAAATTTGGGTGTATAATATTAATAATACATATAATTAGGGTGAATACTGGAGTACGATTTGTTTTCATTCAAATTATCTTTTTTGTATTGCCAATTACATGTTGACTGTATTAGACATTACTTAGTTATTATGACATTATATATTCTGACATTACATGTTTATTGATTTGAATTTTTGACTGTGTTTTGAAAAATGTATAATTTATTAAAATGAATTTATGGAATGGTATAATTTTAACAATGATTTTACATGCCTGAATTGGTGCAACACAGAGGACTGCGCATTCACTTGACATCTAGAAATGTATGATTATATACTGTGTTGAGCAATAAACATTTGAATTTGAACTATATCGTGTCGGCAACACCAAACAATTTACAGCAATTCCAAGATTGTATAGAAATTGCCAAGAATTGCGCAATTTTAGTCGCTCGTGTAAGAGCACATTAACAATTCCTTTAATTTTGATAATACAACAACATTCATTGCGTTATTTACGCTGTCGATGATTTTTCGAAACTAAAGCAATGGAATAGGAATTTCCTTCAAAATCCTTCGGATTGTGGTACAAGTATATATTTTTTTTAAATCAAAAGCTAGTCTAGTGGTTGCAAGTAAGAGCTTGGGGCCCAAGGTTTATAACCGAGTATCAGCCGGCAATATGTTAAAGAAATATATTAGGAAATGTGCAGTGGCAGCTAAAAATTTGGGTTCATGCTCCGTAACTAGTTTTGCACACCTCCTTAATATAATTACTAACAGAGCAAATAAGTTAAATTGTTTACTAACTTCTACAATTGTAAGTATTTAATGTTTTTGTAATTGGATATAATTGTCTGTTGAATAAATGAATAACAATTAATTAAAATATACCAAGCCGACTGCCATGTGACTGCTTCGTTGGTCTAGTGGTCGCAAGCGCTACTGCTGAGCGTCCTGGGTTCGATTCCCGGGTCGGGCTATGTGTTATTGGGTTTTTCTATCTGAAATTTCTCAGTAGCAGCTCGGAGTTTGGATTTGTGCCCGGTTGATGGCAATATTCTCGCCCCCTATTACATGGGACTTAAACATAACTGGTGAAATGTGGGTGTACCTGCTACAGGGACACCTCTGCCCAACCCTTCGGGGAAACAAGGCGTGATGTTATGTTTTATGTGTAAAATGTACACCTCTGCCAACTCTTTCGGAATTCATGCGTGATATTAAAATAATAAACTATTCCCCGTTTTGAAAACCCCAGTTTCATAACATTAGAAACAGTATCTCCATTCAACATCTGGGATTGCGATTCGCGATCTGGGAGTCTGCCTTGACAGTCAGCTCACTTTCATTCCCCACATAGACAATACTGTCAAAAAGGCAACTAAAATGCTAGAATTTCTGAAGCGTATCTGTCACGACTTTAAGTCTATTCGCACCCTCAAACTTCACCCTCGTTAGAAGTGTACTGGATTATACATCGCAGGTGTGGAATCCTACCTATCAGGTCCATATCGATCGAGTTGAACGCGTCCAAAAAGGCTTCACTAGACACCTGCGATATAAATCAAACAGCTGCCCCAACACAACTGATTACTCTGAAAGGTTGAGTCATTTCAACCTTACATCCTTCGAACCGCAGAAAAATTATGGATCAAAATATGTTTTTAAAATTGTCAATGGACTGATTCATTTTCCACAACTACCGAAGGACATAAATGTATCTATCTGTTCCCTGTAGTAGTCAACCCAGGCCCGACCACAAATTAGATGTGTTTGCACCATCTACAGCTCGAACCAACCTCGGGCGATCAGCGCCATTGAACCGTTTCATGAGGACGTATATTGAAAGCCACTCTCGCACCAATAGCATTGACATCTTCAACACGCTGCACAGTGGGAAAATCGCGTATGTTTCGTCTCAAAACTCTGTATCTCAGTTGTTTCAAAACTAAATGAGCTGTAATTTTGCACACATATACTTGGATGTATAAAGTTTAATGGAAATAATTTTGATTTAAAAAATTCTGTTTATTAATTAATTTTAAAATTAAACTTAAAAAATACATGCATTTTTTATGAAAAAAAATACAATATATATTTGTTTAATTTACATAAAACGGAATATACATAGTGCCAAACGAGAAAACAAAATATGTACACAATTTAGCAAGCTCCTACAGATTTTCATTGACAACAAGAAGGGCCTTGGCTTCATCTAAAAGTTCTTTCTATATTGTTTCTGAGATATTTCTCAAACTTGATATATATGGATCAGAAGTGTACAATAAGGTATGGAACACGTCTTCATTGGTAGCCGCTCTTGAACACTTTCTAGAATGATGAAGTAAAAATTTTTTGTAATCCTTATTTCGGGATTCTTGCGCGTCTTCGCACAATTGTCCGATAGGTAAAATAGCATAGTACTCAATGATTTTTTCGCCGTAAATAAGTATTTTATGCACAGAGGAAGGCATATAATACGTTATAATTATTTACGTACAGTTGGGCTGTACTATAGTAATAAGTTTATTTGAATGTAGGAGACCACAGTAGCCATATCCTCTGGTGACAAATTGAAATTTTCTTGTAAGTAGTCTTCTACATTATGCCCATTTATCAACAAATTGCACAACTCTCGTTTACTACAAACAAATTCACCCATTTTTCAAATCAGTCAACTTCTGCGAATATTTTAAAATAAGCAATAACTGCTTTTTAGGGCAACTGAATATCTGACCAACAACTGTGAATGTTTCAGGGTTCGCCTTCCTTTTATTGACCAATGAAATAGTGCAATGTGCAAAAAGATAAGAAACTGATAATTTGCACTCTTCCCATAACCAACCTGTTTTTAATTTGACCCTAATAGATAATTGGCCATATTTCATCAAGTAAGGTGGTCAAAACTGTATTAAAACCACAAAAAACCATTAATAATACTCATCACTGTAATTAACTTTTTATCATATTGACCTTAATAGATAAAAAATAATTTTATGAGAAATAAAACGAAAATGAAAAAAAAATATAATTTTATCTCGCGATATGTTTTGATCCCGTGTCAGAAAAAGCGCAAGTATGCGCAAATTTTTATTTTCTCCTTGTATATACTAATGTATAAAGATCTTAATACAACAAATATCTCGACAGCGGCAAGCAGCGGTAAAGGGAAAAAGTCTCGTTAAAACTAAAAAATACACAAAAAATATACCATCTTAAACTATATTGGTTAATTTTATTTTATTAACCAATGTATATAATATTATTTACTAAACGTTATGAGGACATTATAAGCATTCCAAAACTGTATAATACTTGTACATTTATATCTAAAACTTTTGAGTAATGTGGCGTTGAATTATAGTAACGTATTGCGTTTAAATTACCTCATTGAACATGAGTTACTTTTGATGCCTATTTATATACATTATGATTAAATTAAAAAAAACGAAAAAATTGCGAAAAGAAAGCTTACTTATTAGACTACATTAATTTATTAATTTTATTCCATTACAACGACTTTCACGTAAAACGGTTTTGAGACGGCTTTGTATGGGGCTTTCCCACAGTGCGCTGGCTCAATTTCGCAAACATCTATTACGGCAACTTGTGGATTGCTATCTCCTAACCTGACAATTGATTCTTGTTTAATTCCATCATTCCTATTATTAATCTGCATTTTGTTGTCTTTTCAATTACCTATTATAATTATTTAACTTAGTTTGATTAATTGATTGTATTTGATCTTATTATTATTAATTTATTGATTTTATTGTTATTCGTTTATTCATTCTGGTTCTTATTAAGTTACATTTTTAA
Source organism: Agrochola lychnidis (assembly GCA_963680765.1). NCBI lineage: Eukaryota > Metazoa > Arthropoda > Insecta > Lepidoptera > Noctuidae > Agrochola > Agrochola lychnidis. The sequence goes on along the minus strand of OY796869.1, from coordinate 12,436,198 downwards.
ATATTTCTTAAAATAAAATAATTAAAAAACATTTAAAAATATAAAAAAATAGAGATCCGCCGGTATCGGGAGCAGGGTCCAAGCTACCGGTGAATAGGGCTGCAGAGACAGGAACCTCCTCACAATGCGAGCCGTATCGAGGAGTACTGCCTTCTGAATCAGGCGCTTGATCCAACTGCCTAACGAAAGCCTCGAGAGATGTTGGTCGAGGCTTTCGGCCATCAGGCCATTAGCCATTACGACAATCGGCACAATGATAGCCGAGCTCACATTCCACATGTCAACAACCTCGTGTGCTGTTGTTGTAGATTACGTATTGTTATTTTTATTACCACTTTAATTATTAATAGGCAAACTATGTCAGTGCTGTGCATACCTTTAAGTCACAAGTTTGCTGTAGTTTGTAAGTTATAATATGATATACTCTCTGTAAATGTTTTTGTGATCTAGTCGTTGGAGTGCCATAATAAATAAATAAACAAATAAACAAGGATAATGCCAGGATTAGGAAATAACTCCGTGCTTCCTAGTGCATAAAATAATCCTACTATGTCGATCTCTAGAGAGTAATTTCCTCTGCTTCCAAAATATCCCCAAAATGATAACCGGCGCTAAACTACGTTAAACCCAGGCTCAATATGGAAATAAGATTCCTACGTGCTTCCGGGATATCCCAAATCCTTATTGGAGGTCGCTGTCCTCATTTATTATTTGGGTATTGAGTACTGCGTATTTTATAACAATTTGTATTTAAAAGAGTGTCCGTGGAGTTTCTTGCCTATTCTTCTCCATAGGTACCTACCTATTACGCTTTGGAATGGACAACTAGCTTCATATGTCTGACTGACCGATTCCTTGACAATTCAAAAGTGCCTGTAAATGGTTTAATTGAAATAAATGCTTTGAGTTTGAGTTTGCGGGTATCGTGGAAGTCAGACAGGCAATCACTTCATGTAAAATACTGGTATTCAGCTGCATCCCGTTAGACTGGAAGCCGACCCCAACATAGTTGGGAAAAGGCCAGTGCCGGATCTTGAATTTTTACGAGGCGGAACAAAAACTGAAAAATGCCGCCCCCGCCTGCCAATATTAAGGGGAATTTCATTAAGAATGCTATTTCTAACTGTTTTTGACATTATGTCAAAAATTTAATTCTGCCTTTGATAAATATGATACTTGTCCCTTTTTAATTAAGTGTTCTAATTGAAATTTAAGAGTTGAATTGAATTATCTGCTCTTAAACATTACGTATGTTTGGAGAGCAGATAAATTAAATTCAAGAAGTTTCCTTGACCAGGCTGAGGACATTGTGTGTTGAGGTCGCTAGGAGTTTCGTGGGACCCACGAAAAGAAATACAGTTTGCTGATAGATACAATACAGCATCCATAATAATACGCAGGATCTGGTCCTATCTATGCATACACGCCCCGCGGAGAAATACCTATAAAATAAACAATTATTTATTTATTTATTTATTTAACCGTTTATGTACACACATATAAACAGACAAGAAGAAAGGAACAGAAAAATACGTACAAAGGTGATGCTTATTTCTATAGAAATCTCTTCCAGCATACCTGCGATAGGAAAGTAATTAAAGAGATGTAGACAACGTGTGTAAGAGTAAAAGAGAAAACAGAATACATAAAATAAAACTTAACTATTACTATTATATTGTTTGGCACTATTTAGGTATCCCTATTTAAATGAGACGTTGGGACCTTATTTTAGTAAAGGTCCCAACGTCCTGTTTACTTTTACGATGTCTGGTTGGCACAGGATTGTATCTATAGAAACGTTATAACTAATAACGTTATAACTGATTTTTGTTACTAAATACTTGTACGGACCGCTATCATTATAAAATATATATATATATATATAAACTGTATAAAAATAATTTGGGTGGCACAAAGTCCTTGGTACTTAAGTCTCACTCATATTTGACCGGTTTTTTGAGGATCAATCAGTCAAACCTATGCTATAATATATAGGTACCATATTTGAAAGGTATTTTATTTATAATGAACATGTAAAATCTACAAGAGTTACTGTTCAGTGATTTGGAATACATCTCGCTGAGTATTTTCTCGAGGAAAAACTGGTCAAGAGCGAGTCGGACTCGCGCATCAAGGGTTCCGTACCATTTTAAATTTTCATCGGCGAGGCCTATATTTGTCAGAGAATTTTAACACTGCACACTGCGGTGTAGAATATTGCAGTTTTATGCCATCTCTTGACCGATAGTGGAACTAACGTAATTTTCGTTGATGATTTCTGAAAAAGTGTGCCATTTAGAGACATCGTTTTATTTTTGCTGTAATCTTTACATAAGCTTCTATCACATAGAATAATTTCAGATTTTCTCTATGCAAACTTCGGAGATAAAGGGGGGGAACGTTATATTTTTTTAAATTTTTCGTCAAAAGTCGAAAACAATGTAGCCTAAAAAAAATGTTTGAGAATGTGCAAAAAGCGCTCCTAGTAGCCCCACTTCTAATTTTTAAGACCGCATTCGGTCCCTGTTGCAAAAACTTTTATATATTTTAATTTTTTTCTTATTTACAAAGTAGTTGGGCAAACGTCATCTAAAACTATTCTAAATATCAAGTTGATAGCATTAGTAGTTGTTGAGATATCCAGTTGTGACAGACAGACAGATGGACAGATAGACTGAGTCGCACCGTAAGGGTTCCTTTTTATGATTTTGGTAAGGAACCCTAAAAATAGGCGTTACATTATAATATAATTCTACGAATACAAGTCTATTACTTTTTAACTTCGTAAAGTCGTAAGGCTAAGTCAGCCGTTCGCGTTAGGTTATAACTGCGTAAGCAAACACGTAATTCATAACTGAGTTTTATGGTTCAGCATTACTGTACAGTTTTCTCACACACACGTTCATGTTGCTATGTACCTACAGTTTGATTGTACGGGCGAACAAAGAAATTGGTATACAGGCAGCTAGAGTGCCAACACATTGGGACGCTATGGCGACGTCGCCGGCTACGTATGCAAACAATTCGTATTGAAATGTATGACAGTTAACTCACTTGGCTACGGTCTGACAACGTCGCCAATTTGGAAGCGTAGCCACGACCGACTGGCCCCTACGTGGAGACTAGATACTCTCTGGCGACCTGGCGACGCGTAGCCAAGTCGCCAGTATTTTGAATACAAATAAGTTACGCCTCCCTCACTCAGTGGCCAACTGATCACCAGGACGGACGCCTGCGTGTTACTGGCTACTTATTTGGCAATCTCATTTGGTTACGTAGCCAGCGACGTCACCATGGCGTTCCAGTGTGTTAGCGCTTTGAAACAATATTATGAGTGTGTTAAGTAATCATATCTTTTACACCACTTTGATAAGTGTCAAGTTTAAAAAGATATTACGCACACAATTAAAATGAAAATTGGTAGAGCAGTGAAATTTTTACATAATTTTGACTAATAAAATAAAATATTTGACACTTATCATTTGAGTGTGTGAAAAGTTTAGTAGGTAATGTTTAGTTTTCTCCTGAATACCAAACTCTTTCGCTGACTATACCTATTAATTAAGTAGGTACTAACCGACAAGCAGAATGGACAGCAACGTGACAGCATCCGGGTCATCTCCTTCGTCATATACCACCGTCGTCTCGTTGAACTGAAGCGCCACCTACGACAACACATGAATTATTCATCTGGCAACATTCTTGGGAGACGGTAGGAAACACAGAGCACAGAATCGCCGCGTCTAGAAATGGCAGTACTAGTAAAATTTGTGGCGTTGAATGGAGTCGTACAAGGATCTTTTGCTGGTGCCGGAATGATCGCAGGGGGGCGTTGTTGGTAAACATTTGTGAAATTGTCACAGAAATTTGAATGAAAAAAGATGATGGCGGCGTTAGATCGGATTTGAGCCATGCGTCAAAAAAATCTTATAGCGTTGTACTTCTGTCACGGACCGTTATCAAAGCCGTCAGTCATTTCTGTCGTACTCATCGTACGTGTAAACCAGACATAGAGAATTTGACTGACCGTTAGCCTCACAAAAGTGACCACTATCTAGAAAGAGACAAAGCGACTGTCCGGCCAATATATTCTTCTTTTCGTGAGGTCAGTGATTAACCTGGAGTCAGAGTTTTAAAGCCGCCCATGGGCCTCTGACCTGGATTCATCATTGGACATGCTGTCGAAAAATATCTCTCAGGCATGCCGGTTTCCTCACGATGTTTTCCTTCACCGTTTTTGAAGCAAGTGATAATTATACAATACACACATGAATTCAAAAAGTCAGAGGTGCTTGGGTTAGAACTCGAGACCTATGACTATGGCTAATGTACTGCAAAAGAGACAACTGGCCGCATATTCGCTTTGTCTCTCTCGTACTTTTCGGTCTGTAGTCACTGCTCAACTGAATAGGGATCGCTCAGTCCATTCTCTGTGTCTATGATGTAAATGGTAACACGCTTGGTTTGTATGGAAAGTGTTGACTATGGTAAGTGTTGACTATGGAAAGTGTTGACTATGGAAAACGTTGACTATGGAAAGTGTTGACTATGGAAAGTGTTGACTATGGAAAGTGTTGACTATGGAAAGTGTTGATTATGGAAAGTGTTGACTATGGAAAGCGTTGACTATGGAAAGTGTTGACGATGGAAAGTGTTGATTATGGAAAGTGTTGACTATGGAAAGTGTGGACTATGGAAACTGTTGATTATGGAAAGTGTTGACTATGGAAAGTGTTGACTATGGAAAGTGTTGGCTATGGAAGGTGTTGACTATGGAAAGTGTTGACTATGGAAAGTGTTGACAATGGAAAATGTTGACTATGGAAAGTGTTGATTATGGAAAGTGCTGACTATGGAAAGTGTTGACAATGCATGCCACCTCTAGCAGCGGCCGCCGAGACGCCTCCTAGCTCTGTGTTAGGGAATCATTATTGAGCTGGTAACATTCTTTAGGATGGCGTGATGTGATGGATGTAATTGATGGATGTTTGGATTATAGATGTGTCTGTGAGGGAGCAAAGTCGTGTTTTATTTTTGGTAAACATTTTCTTTTTAAACATGGAATGAATATGAATAGTCTACATCATGCAACAAAATTAACCCACGTACGTTTTTTTGACGCGTTGTTTATTTACCGCGTACAGAATTTTCAATTCTTGCTCAATAGCCAATAGCCAAGCGTTGAGCCTATATTAAAGCGCATCCGACCGCGTTTAATATGTTAGCCCAGGGTCGCACTGGCAATTTTTGAAGTGAAAACTTCTTTAGGCGCGTTGGGCATTTTTGAGATGGGACTAAACCATTGATTTTGCGACCTGCTACCAACACCGCGGAGTAAAAGACATCAACGCGTTGATTACTGCGGTGCGTGGAGTAAAAGATATTAACGCGTTGATTACCGCGGTGCCGATTTTTTCATGTTTCACTTCTGTCGGCACTCCCGGATTTTTTTTAGTTAGGATGTCTCGTAGTTGACTTCTGAGATCATGAATACTTAACCGGGCTTTCCTGTGGGTGCCTTAAGCTACTACACTTAAAACCTCCAGCCAGGGGTTATTCAACTATGCTAATTAAAACTAGGTGAACGCTCGCTAAGGGCACCCCCTGTGGGGTACGAACCTCGGTTTAGGGCGTCAACCGGAGGGAGGACATCAAGGATGGGACGGGCTGGCACTCTCGGAATGCCACTGTTTTTTTTTTATCGCAGCAAATACTTAGCGCCGAGAGTTGAAAATCCAACAGTGTGTTTTTTTGACGCACTGGAATGGACTCTGTTGTATTCTCCATCCTAGGCTCAATACCGACAGTTGAAAATCCAGTGTGCCATAAAAACTCGTCACTTTAAAAATCTCCCATGCGTACCTGGGCTTGCTGTTAGAATTTCAACGCTCAGTTCAACGCTGAGAGTCGCAAAAAGCGCCCGTACGGACGGACGCAGGGTCTATCTCTTGTTATTAATTCTCGCTTATTAATTTAACTAAAGCAATATGAATAAAATAAATACAGGAAAAAAAATCCGGGGCGCAAACTTAACCTTAACTTAAACCTCATGTATGATCCGCAATTCTTGATAGTTTTCGAGTTATACTTACTTTTTTAAATATCTTGACAAAATTTATAGAAACCGCTTTAAAAAAACATCTTTATTTTAACACAGCTTTTTCACATTAATTTATTATTGTAATTTTCATTGTTATGGAATATTCTTTCAGACATAAAATATAACATTCTTTAAAAAAAAAAACTTAATATTTAGACCAGGAAATCAAACTTTAGATAACGACTCAGTCTTTTCATTACTCCAACCAAACTCAACCAACGATAGTTCCACAACTATTTACTCTTGGGAAAGCAATTTAACCACATATTGCTACGAAGGTAATACCTATCAAATGTTATTAAACTTAAATAAGTTAAGTTAGTTCGATGATTTCAGTTTGGTAACTCGTAACTGGATTAGAGGGGCGATATGTTACCGGTACAGAACTTAATATGCGTCTGTTATGCGTCATAAGATGATTATGAATGGGAACTGAGATATAAGTTAGTTGTTATTTTGGGCGGAAGTATTTGTACCTGCCTACTTTGAGTATAAACTTTTGGTTACGGTTTGTAGTTTCGTTCAGCAGCAAATAAATATCAAAGTGATGTGTGTAACGTTAGTCGACGACTAACGAAGTGTGCACACAATAGAGCTCGATATATAGGTATAAAAGTAGGCAACGGTATAGCTTATAAACAGTCCGCTACGGGTGTGAACTACGCGGTCTGCTACGGCGTAGCTACTACGCGATCCGCTACGGCGTAGCTAATACACAATCAGCTACGGTGTAGGTGCTACAGAATCTGCTACGGCGTAGGTGCTACCCATTCTGCTACACAAAACTTGAATATCGCCAGATGTGATGTGTCATGCACTTCTTATATTTCTGTCATTGTCTTTTTCTTTCCTACATCTAGATTTATCCTATACTATTAATCGAGCAATATTTGTATTTATTTGTTTGTATATAGATTTACTCACGTTTTTGAAATCGGCTCTAACAATTTCGATGAAAGTTGTAATATACGTTATAGCAGAGCATTCTCTATTTTCACCAAAGCAGAGCTCGGTCGCCCAGAAACTATTCCCTAGTTCACTAATTATAGTTAAGTAATGATTTGAGTGAACGAATTTAACAAGTAATTACACAATATTGGATTTAAGCAGGTGTGTTCGGCATACAAAAAAAAATGTGGTGTTTTGCTCCACATAAATGGTATTATAATATTATGGACTAGCTTCTGCCCGCGACTTCGTTCGCATGGAAATCGTAAGACATCACAATATACTACAATAACAGCCACATTTTTATAAAACTTCCCTGTATACTACGTTTGTAGTTTTATTCTCAGCAGCCAAAATATACAGAGAGTCAGGAATGGTGACTCGGGAGCAAGCGACGTAACAGTTGTCCGTGTGAGAAGCAGCTTATCCTGAGGTCGACACCCGCAGCCTTCAGCCTTTAGTGTCGGCCCCTGTGACTTGTTGATCGCAAAGCATACACTCTCAGAGAACTGCACGCGCTTTAACTGGTAATGGTGGGGAATTTGTACTTTATACGCGCTATAAACACTGTCTCACCATCGCCACAACCTGTTAGAATTTCCACCTCGATGACGTTTCTCTGCAAAGACATGACTTTGAGCTGGTTTCCGTTACACAGATATACAACCGGAAGTCCACTTGCCATTTAATGCTGAAATGAACCTTTTTGGTGCAGCCGTGAGGCACACACTATTGTTTTAAAAACACTATTTTTTATTTCCACTGTAATTTGTGTTTTGTGTTTCGAGAAATGTGTCCAAATAAATGTTTTTTCTTTCTTTCTTTCTTTTCTTTCTATTTGTAAATTGAGAAATTCTACGGGGTGATATTTGGCATCATCTTCCTCCACATCAGTATTAATGGAGGTGTATATCACTTCACTCCCTTCAATTTGTGAGAGAATACTGTGGTTGATCGCTGCAGCTTGATCATCTTCGGAGTTAAAACGGAAACACGCCTAAGAATTCTCTTGGTACGGTATTTGACTGATATCCTCGTATATCGGACGAATAAGATCTTCTAAAGTGGGATCTACTCTACCAAGAGTCTCTGGTAGAGTGCTTTCACCAACTTTTAGAAGAACATCGGAGAATTCTTGAGCATTTGAATTACCGCCAAGCCGAGCTCGTATGATGATGGTCAAGCGCAGCTTATGAACTCTCGACCATAGAGTCGACCTTTTCAACGAAGTTTTCACTTTTTTTGTCAAAACTGTGACACCACCCATCATATCTTGGTTTCTGTGGATGTCCTGCAGGGTTCTGTTTACAGTTTCCACTGCTTTCCTTTTTGCCATAACGCATTCATCCCATACGACGAAGCGCAATCCCCTAAGCACACATCCCTTGTTACTGTTGCGTGACACCCCACAAACAGGTGTTTCGTTGCTCTCTAAATCGATGGGAATCTTAAACATGACGTGCGCTGTTTTGCCACCAGGAAGCAGTGTGGCAGCGATTCCAGAAGATCCACAAACATATTATAAAATCGCTAGGACAAATCTGCTGTCAAAACTGTAAAAAAACATTTTATTCCTACAGTCTTTTGCTCTAAAATGATCAGAATACAACCTTGAATGTTTTGTGACTGTAAAGTACTTGTAACTTAGTAGTTTCCCATAGCTTACGAAGTTTTCCATTTTTTGTGAATTAATACATTCTATGAACTATTAGATACACAATCCAAAAAAAAATCGTTTAACAAAAAGAGTTTAAAAAAAACAGATGTAAATCGAACTTACTACCCCGGGCGGCCTACCACCAGCTCATAAAGCAGTATTTTTTTAATGTTACTTCAGTGGGAGAAAGAGATGGAGCTATACATCCTGTAGAGCTTCATCTCTTTCCCACACTGAAGTAAACTAAAGTAATATTAAAATAATACTGCTTTTGAGCTGGTGGTAGGCCCTCAGGACTTCAAATCATTCGTCCAACCGCTTACTTATTCGCTTTGTTGAAAGTTAGCTAAAATAGCCGTTCCTATATAAAAGGTAGCGTGATGATAATCATTTAAAAAGTTAAATCGGTAACTACCTATCTACAATATCCCAACCTTTTGGCGCGTCCTTTTACAATTTGCAGAGAAAAATACGAACATGATGTAATATTGCTCATCCCCCATAGCAAATAGCGTGATAGTTTATGCCCTACGGTTGGTACAGACAAACATTCTAAAAACTTTATTTTCCACATAAGAATCGATCCCAGACCTCTTAGCAATAACTTTCTTTAAAAAAAATTAACTTCGTTACGATTTTATTATATCTATAGATTATAGGTAGATTATCAAAAAAAATAATAATCGTATAGCAAAATGTGAAAAAAAAAGAAAAAAAAACCGTAGGTGCGAATCGAACTTACAACCCCACGTTTGCAAAGCAACCGCCCAACCGCTGAGCTAATTGCTTTGTTGAAACTTGTCTAAAATAGCCGTTCCTATATATTTTTTGATTGACTGCTTAGTTCCATAAAGGTATAGCGTGATGATAATCATTTAAAAAGTTAAATTGATAACCATCTACAATATCCTAAAATTTTGGCGCGTTTTTTTCCAAAAATACGAACATAATATAATATTGCTCGTCCCCCATAGTAAATAGCGTGATAGTTTATACCCTATAGTTTGACCAGACACACAGGGAATATCTATGCAAAATTTTAACAGAATCTGTCCGGTAGAATTTGCGCGATGCTGGAACATACATACAGACAAACAGACAAACAGACAAAAATTCTAAAAAAAATATTTTCGGCATTAGAATCGATCCTAGACCTCGTAGCAATTACTTTTTTTCAAAAATATTCAATGTACAGTTTTGACTTCGCTACGATTTTATTATATGTATAGATAATGAACAAGTGTGAAGAGAATTATTGTGATGCCATAGGAAAATTAATGAGAACATGAAATTATTGTGATTTTTGAGTTGGAAACTCACATTTGTAGGTAAAACAGAGGCGAACTCCATTTTATAGAAGTTGGCTCCAGCGGTGCTTGTTCATCCTCAGGTCTTGGTGTCGACCTTCATCAGGAAGCTGTCCAGCTGGCTGTGAACCCTTGGCGCCACGTGCAGAGATGCCATTGTGGCCTGTCTCACATATCTGGAATAAATAGAAAATGCTGTTACTACTTCGTATATTCATACTACAATATTTTTTTTTACTTTTCCCCTCACTAGGAATTTATGTATTTTGGGTGCGTTTACAAACATTTAAACTTACATACGCAAACAGCCAGACCCGGAACAACTACTTGTAGGTCATACAAATATTTGTTCTGCCGGGAATCGAACCCGCAACACGCAGCGTAGCTGTCAATCGCTTAACCACTGCGCTAACCGTGCCGTTAAATTTACTGTCAGAAAACGCACAGTCTAAATTGCTGGGCATGAAATTTCCCTATATAATGAAGGTGAGCAATAAGGAAACATTTTTGTAAATTCATGTCTTCAAGGTTTTAAATATGGGATGAAAGGTTCTATGGTAGTACGTTATTTTTGCCGATGGAAAATTCCATTAAACACGGCTTGTTATTAAATATTTCTTAAAAAAATATATCATCATCATCTGTTATTACTTAGCCAAAAAAATATATAATAAACATTTAAAAATTTAAAAGTAGTTGCGCCCCGCGGTTTCACCCGCATAAGTCTCGATCCCTTGTGAATATCGGGATATATTATTCTATGTGTTAATTCAGGTTATAAACTATCTGTGTGCCATCCATTCAGTAGTTTTTGCTTGAAAGAGTAACAAACATCCATCCATCCATTCTCACAAACTTTCGCGTTTATAATATCTTAACATATATAAATTACGTGTCACGTTGTTTGTCCACGATGGACTCCTAAACTACTTAACCGATTTTAATCAAATTTGCACACCGTGTGCAGTTTGATCCAACTTGAAAGATTAGCTTACATATTAATTTAGGAATAAAAAGATATGAAGAAAATTTTTATTATCTTTTTAATCTTTTTAATTAATATATATAAATTACGTGTCACGTTGTTTGTTCGCGATGGACTCCTAAACTACTTAACCGATTTTAATCAAATTTGCACACCGTGTGCAGTTTGATCCAACTTGAAAGATAGGATAGGTAGGGTAGGTAGGGTAGGTAGGGTAGGTAGGGTAGGTAGGGTAGGTAGGGTAGGTAGGGTAGGTAGGGTAGGTAGGGTAGGTAGGGTAGGTAGGGTAGGTAGGGTAGGTAGGGTAGGTAGGGTAGGTAGGGTAGGTAGGGTAGGTAGGGTAGGTAGGGTAGGTAGGGTAGGTAGGGTAGGTAGGGTAGGTAGGGTAGGTAGGGTAGGTAGGGTAGGTAGGGTAGGTAGGGTAGGTAGGGTAGGTAGGGTAGGTAGGGTAGGTAGGGTAGGTAGGGTAGGTAGGGTAGGTAGGGTAGGTAGGGTAGGTAGGGTAGGTAGGGTAGGTAGGGTAGGTAGGGTAGGTAGGGTAGGTAGGGTAGGTAGGGTAGGTAGGGTAGGTAGGGTAGGTAGGGTAGGTAGGGTAGGTAGGGTAGGTAGGGTAGGTAGGGTAGGTAGGGTAGGTAGGGTAGGTAGGGTAGGTAGGGTAGGTAGGGTAGGTAGGGTAGGTAGGGTAGGTAGGGTAGGTAGGGTAGGTAGGGTAGGTAGGGTAGGTAGGGTAGGTAGGGTAGGTAGGGTAGGTAGGGTAGGTAGGGTAGGTAGGGTAGGTAGGGTAGGTAGGGTAGGTAGGGTAGGTAGGGTAGGTAGGGTAGGTAGGGTAGGTAGGGTAGGTAGGGTAGGTAGGGTAGGTAGGGTAGGTAGGGTAGGTAGGGTAGGTAGGGTAGGTAGGGTAGGTAGGGTAGGTAGGGTAGGTAGGGTAGGTAGGGTAGGTAGGGTAGGTAGGGTAGGTAGGGTAGGTAGGGTAGGTAGGGTAGGTAGGGTAGGTAGGGTAGGTAGGGTAGGTAGGGTAGGTAGGGTAGGTAGGGTAGGTAGGGTAGGTAGGGTAGGTAGGGTAGGTAGGGTAGGTAGGGTAGGAAGTGATAAAGATGGTCCACCCCAAACATTTATATGGCAAAACAACGTTTGCAGGGTCAGCTAGTGTTTTAATAAATTATGCATTTACGATATCCCGGTATTATGCCATAATTCCTAACAAAAAGTATTAGGCTTGCATGATTTTTGATGATAATCTCGGCAGGTAGGGCAGGTAGGGCAGGTAGGGCAGGTAGGGCAGGTAGGGCAGGTAGGGCAGGTAGGGCAGGTAGTGCAGGTAGGGCAGGTAGGGCAGGTAGTAAGTGATAAAGATGGTCCACCCCAAACATTTATATGCAAAACAACGTTTGCAGGGTCAGCTTGTTTTATATATATATGTAGGATAGGGATCCACCCGTTTCAGCAGCGTCCAAGCTACCGGAGGTTAGAGTTCCAGACACAGGAACCTCCTCACAATATGAACAGTATCGAGGAGTACTGCCTTCTGAATCACCGTCTAACGAGAATCTCGAAAGATGTTGATTGAGGCTTTCGGCCACTAGGCCATTGGCCATTATGAAAATTGGCACAATGACAGCCGAGTTCACATTGCAAATGTCAACAACCTCGTGTGCTACACCAACGGGTCGCATCGCATCGGATTGGAAAGGATACAAACGGATGCGGCGCCAGCCTATCGCGTCCGGCAGGATGTCGACGCATACGATCGGCTCCGTACTGTCACTTGCGAACGTATCCGTTTCTGCGCCTAGTAAAATAATTTAATTCCTACCGTGTTGATGTATTCTAATTTTTGAAAATGGTTGAAGTTGAGTATTGTTGGCTATTGCATTAGAAGAAGAACAAAATAATTATAAAACACAAGACGAAAAGAAAAATTTGGGTTGAAAGGATCCGATCGGATACGACGACAGGTGAACGGAGCCGATCGCGCGTCGCAGCATACTTTCGGCTAATATCGAATGTCGTGGAAGACGCCCGTAGTCAAGCTGCTATGCGCGGCTTGGTAATATAAACTTTAAATACTGTGTACACGATTTAATATCGTTTAAAGATAGTAAAATCGGTTTCGATCCAAAGCGATGCGAGTAGTGGAAATCATCCTCAAATCGAGATAATAATTATTGTTTTCAACTTTTACTAGCTATTGCCTGAGGTTTGGTCTTTGTAGTGGTCGGAACACGACATAATTTCGAAAAATTATCCCACCAGGAACGTCCCTACGCCCGGGATAAAAAGTATCCTTTGTCGTAATTCAGATCGTCCAGTCGTCTTAGTTCTATGTCAAGAGTTTCGAATTCATAAATTCCACAATAAAGCTAACTCATTTTAGTCCTTAAAAGCCTATTATAATCTAGAAGGCTAACTATAAGTACCTAAACGTAAAGCTAAAGCATATTTACTATTGAGGTAACCCATCCCCCCGGTTTTTACGACTTGACAAAACATTCAGATTTCTGTAATATATTATTTTAATATGAATGTATTAAACATATAAACTTTTTGAGATAAATTCTCTAAATGATGGTAAAAACTGCATCAAAATCCGTTGCGTAGTTTAGAAGAACAACGCGGTCAGACAGACTGACAAAAAAAGCGACTTTGTTTTATTATATTTAGAGAATTGTATTTGTAGAATTATAAGGAATCTCTATTCGTTACAATTAATAAAAAATAGTGTGTGAGTGAGGCTGCAGTATCTCAGTAGCTCAAAACAAAAATATCAGCTCCTCACAGTAGCTGGAAACAAAAATATCTGCTCCTCTCAGTAGCTCAAAACAAAAACATCAGCTCCTCTCAGCAGCTCGAAACAAAAATATCAGATCTCCTCAGCTCCTCTTCTTCTTCTTCGTAATACTCTTATCGTACCGGTCGTGGTCTTCATGTAGTTTCTTGTCCAAGGGCTGATGTGATTCGCCTTACGATGTCTCGCCATCTACTCCGATTTTTAGTGTCCTCATAATGATACAAGGGTTCGCCCACTGCGGATTTAAGCTCCTATGTTTTGAAAATAATTTGTTTATAGAATCAAAGCCGTTTTAAATGAAATCACACAACAGGCCTACCTACTCATAACCAATGAATGCCTCATGTTTTCCCAAATATCAGTAATATATATTCGCGACGACAGGTGTGTGTCAAAGCCTTTCCATATCGCTATTGGTTCGGCGACTCCTTTGATTGGAAGTTCATATTATTACTTACCCATCAGGAGTTCCATTTGTAGATGACGTCATGACAGACTGTTTTTGTAGTTACTATTATTGCCTCCGCTTTATTTATAAGCAGTTTGTTGGTTTCGTTTTTGGGAATGACTTTGAACTTGAATCTATCTGTCGGAACAGTTTTACGTAATGTTTGTGAAAATAATGTGTTTCCGTGTTGCGGAGATAAAAAATAAAATAAAATAAAAATACGTAGCCATTAGTAGGTACCGTTTCATTTAAGTTTCATCAAAACGGTAGTATAGTTTGACAGTGTTTTTATTAAGCGTTCCATCACTTTTATTCGGTAGAACCAGGTTAATAAAATAAAATTACACGTAACGAAGCTCATTTATTTTCTATCAAAGATTGACTTTTATTCAGAATTAAAATAAAATGTACGTTAATAACAACTGATACCTAATTAATAAATCAATCAATCTGCCCAGCCTTTTTCCCAACTATGTTGGGGTTGGTTTCTAGTTTAACCAGATGCAGCTGAATACCAGTATTTTACATGGAGCGACTTCCTATCTGACCTCCACAACCCAGTATCTAGGTACTACGATACCCCTTGGTAAGACTGGTTGTCAGACTTTCGGGCTTCTGACGACCCGTAACGACTGTCAAAGATTCACGAATGACAGCTGGGACCAACGGCTTAATGTGCTTTCCGAGGCACGTAGGAGTCTCGATATGTAAAGATGGATCCACGGAACAACCCCGGCAAGCGTAGCTTAACCTGATGGATTGATCCGTGCGGCTGTTATTACTTAGCCACGAGCTATACCTAATTAATAAATAAAAATAACAACATTATATTTTAACTTAACTAAAACTATTCTCAAACTAAAATATGGCGTCGAAAAATTCTTCCGCATCGCTGTCGACTGGCGACCTGTGACCAGGGTAAAAGCCATCCCTTAGGTCACGGGAAGTGTCAACCAGTCATTTCAAGATTTCCTTAAAGAGACCATGAGTACTCAGACCCCACGGCCTGAGGGTTTCAATCCCAAACGTCTCGAAAATAAAATTACCATTAAGGTATTATACCGGTTATTTCTCAGAAAATACTAACCTAACCTAAATTTTCCCATATTGTCCGTATTGATACAATATTCACTGTTCCTTTGTCTAAAATATTATGTATCTGAACATATAAAAACTCTTTGTTCCAAAAATCAACAGCGTCAGTAAGTTTGTTAGAATTCTCGAGTGTTATTTCTCAACTTCGCGTCTGTACATCTACGTAGGATATGGCTGGCGAGTCACGTCCAAATTTTTTCAACTTTATTAATTTGCGAAACTTGTCTGCTTGGAAGTAACAAATTATTTCGAGAAATGGAATTGATTTGTTCGTTAATTGTTTGTAAAAAGTTTTTGGTGAAAAAAACAGTGGCAACTTGAATAAAATCACCTTGGTAGAAGAAAAATACTTATATAGAATATTGTTCCGTAACCTTATCTAAATAAAGAGCACAATAGCGTTAACAAAAAAAAAAAACTTTCAAAACCTTTAAAGTAAAAATGTTTGTATAGATCATTGATCCGTAACGTAATATAAATAAAGAGCACAATAGCGTTTATAAAATTGAGGTGTCAGAGTATAAAATTGTGGACTGTCTGTGTACTTAAGTGTTTTTATTTTATTTTATTTATTCAGGGACAATAAACAGTTACAATTTGTGTTGGAACAGAGAAATGATAACACAAAATATTAACAATATTGCAGCCCACTACATTATCCGCATATTAACAAAAGAAAATATGATAATGAGTGCCACTAGATAGGTAATAAATAATTACATCACATTAATAATTATATCACATATAATTACATCACATTAAATAATTCATTACATCACATTAACAATAATAAATTACATCATGCAAAATAGAGATTCTCATTGATTGCTTAGCAACAGAGTAACAATTAAACCTAAAATCAAATAAATAATAGAATAAAGATTAGCTTACATTCCTAATAACATTATTGGTTAATAATAATTTTCATAACATTCAGCACATTCATTTTTCTTTTTTTTCAGCCTTAGCATCGAGCACCTGCAGCACGCAGGTGTACACCTACCCAGAGTGCTTTCTATGTTTTTTACCCTGTGTTTAGGCCACTCCCATCTGCCCGATAATCTAATGCGTACTATAGTTGTACCAATCATCAAAAATAAAACTGGTGATACATCAGATGTAAACAACTATAGACCGATCTCTCTAGCCACAGTGGTCGCCAAAGTGCTGGACAGTCTGCTTGGTCAGCACCTGGATAAACACGTCTCGGTTAACGACGCGCAGTTCGGCTTCAGGCCTGGGCTTTCAACCGAGGGTGCTATCCTGTGCCTCAAGCAGACTGTACAGTATTACACCAGTAGAAAGACCCCAGTGTATGCATGCTACCTTGATTTATCAAAAGCGTTCGATCTTGTATCGTATGATATTCTATGGGGTAAATTAAGGGATGAAACTTGTCTACCTAGGGAAATAGTGCTATTATTTATGCATTGGTATAGAAATCAAAGGAATTTTGTAAGATGGACGGGCGCTCTCTCGGAGGAGTACGGGCTGGAGTGCGGGGTGAGGCAGGGGGGGCTGACCTCTCCCACGCTCTTCAACCTGTACGTCGACCGACTGATCGGTGAACTCAGCAGCACCGGCATCGGGTGTCATATAGATGGAGTGTGTGTGAATAACATCAGCTACGCAGACGATATGGTGCTGCTGAGCCCTTCGATTGGTGCCTTACGAAAGCTCCTGAAAATTTGTGAGTCCTACGCGGTGACTCATGGGCTCAAATACAACACGAAAAAGAGTGAAATAATGATTTTCAGGCCGGACAACAAGCGTTACACATTCGTTCCGAATTTCACTTTATGTGGTACAGCTCTAAACAAAGTTGAGCAATTTAAATATTTGGGCCACTGGGTCACGGCGGACCTTAAGGACGGGGTGGATATTGAGAGGGAGCGCAGAGCGCTGTCTGTCCGCTGCAACATGTTGGCCCGCAGGTTTTCGCGGTGCACGGGGACTGTCAAAGTTGCGCTTTTTAAAGCGTACTGTCAGTCCTTTTACACCTGCAGCCTGTGGGTTAACTATACACAGCGGACATACAGCGATCTGCGCGTCCAATACAATAACACGTTCCGGGTGCTGATGGGGCTGCCGCGCCACTGCAGCGCCTCCGCGATGTTCGCGGCGGCTGACACGGACGGCTTTGCGGCCATCATGCGCAAACGGTGCGCTTCTATCATGCGCCGCACGCGCGACAGTCCCAACACCATCCTGCGCGCGCTGGTGGACCGGTGGGACTCTCCGATGCTGGCTCGCTGGATACGGCTGCACGCAGTCGTATAGTGATTTGGCACCGCCATCGGGGAGTCCACCCGGACCCGCCGCTTACTGTTTAATTTGATTGAATGACATACAATAAAAATGCAATTGTTATTGTATGTTATTTAATTAAATTATTATTAAATTATTATTATTATTATGTCAATTATTATTAATTATTACTAACACTAGTTTGTAAGCTCGTAATTGTACTAACAAATATGGAGTATCGAATCTGAATTAAATGATTTTTATTTTTTATTTTATTTTATTTTTTTTTTTTTTTTTATTACATTTAAATTTGGATTTTGAGCATACAAAAATATCAATATTAACAAAATTACAATTATAAGACTCAACCATTCGACGGATAGGGCAGCGCAAACCAGAATTAGTTCGACAGGTATTGACAGCGAATAGGGTACCTGCACGGATACTACGCATTTGAACAGTGCGTGGAACTACATAACATAGTTTGCTCGTGAGATCGATACAATCAAAATCACCACGAACAATACCATACAGTACAGAAGCCTCTAGATACTTACGTCTAGATTCTAGGTTAACCTGCTTATATTTATCAAGTAATTGTGAGTACGACAAATAAGTTTTGTGGCACCTGTAATGCATGGCTCGTAGAAACTTACGCTGGACTTTCTCAATCTCGTCTATGTATTTCTGGTAAAACGGGTTCCAGATAGGAACGGCATATTCTAATTGTGATCGTATAAGGGTCTTATATAGGTAAAGGTATGTGGAGATCCGCTTGAACTCAGTGGAAGATCTCATAACGAAACCATACATCTTAAATGCTTTATTAACAATTTTATCTACATGCAGGTTTAGGGACAACTTATCATCAAATAACACACCAAGATCTCTCACAGTAGATACATTACTGAGTGTTGTGTCGTGCAATGAGTATTTAAAGTTAATAACTATTTTATTCTTTGTAAAATTGATACAATTGCACTTGGAGAGACTAAGGTGTAGTTTATTGTTTAGACAGTAGTCAGTGAGACTATCCAGATCTTGTTGAAAAAGTCGACAATCCTCTACAGTCTGTATAGACCAATAAGCTTTTAGATCATCAGCGTATACAAGAAACTTAGTACTAGAATAAATAATAGTGGTCCCAAGATTGAACCTTGTGAAACACCCGAGGTTATATGCACTGCATCAGACTGATGACCATTAACGACAACCTTTTGTGTTCTATTTTTAATATAGGATGAGAACCAGCGAAGCAAATTACCCCGTATACCATTGAACGCAATCTTATTCAATAGGATTTCATGGTCGACCCTGTCAAAAGCTTTTTTGAAATCTGTATAAACTGCGTCAACTTGCAAACGCCTGTCCATGTTTTCAAAAAGATAATTGGAAAAAATGAATAAATTTGAAACAGTCGAACGTCGCTTAACATACCCATTTTGCTCTGGGATGATAACACTGTGCAAAATTGGATAAATTTCATTGTGTACGAGTCTCTCAAAAAGTTTTAACAATGTCGACAGAATCGAGATAGGCCGGTATCGCTCCACGTCATGTTTTGAGCCATTCTTGTGTACTGGCGTAATATTAGCCCGTTTCCATTCATCCGGGAAACACCCTCGCTTAAACATTTATTGTAAATATTAAAGAGTGGCTTACAGATACTGCCAGCAGTGGCCTTAAATAACAGAGCTGGGTAACCATCGGGACCTGCTCCCTTGGATGGATCCAGTAATTTTAATTCTCTAATTATTTTGTCTTCTTCAATATGTAAGTTATCGATCAAGCTAACATTGGCATTACAGTGTGTAGGCGGGGTCCAGGCGGACAATGAGGGTGAACTAGATTCAAACACAGACTGGAATAAGTTTGAAAACATATCACAAATCTCTTCTGGGGCACTTGACTTAATATTTTGATAGTGCATAGTCGATGGAATACCTGATTTATTTTTGCGATTTGATATAAAATTGCGATTTGTTAAATGATTCCGAAAAAAATATCTATAGCATATTTATTTCTAAGAATTTCCCAAAGTTAACTTAAATAGTGTAACGACTACATATACACATATTATGTACATAATATTTTGCCTGTATTCCCTAAATGCATAGGTAGAGTAGTAAGTATCTGCATAAATATCACATTTCTTTCAGCAGTAACAGAGAGCCAGCCTATAAGACAAAACTACAGTAAGTTTAACAACATAAGTTATTATTTAAAAGAGAACAGTAGATTCTTTGATGATCATAAAAGTTATATCTTTTTTTTTAAATAATGTTTTAGTACGCTATTGATAGTGCCGTGCTTTTCTGTAATTTGGATAAATACGAGATCTACATCACAAAGACTTTAGGTTCAAAATTCAAACGTCACTTATTCAAACTAAGCTGAGAATCAGCACTTTTCGAACGTCAAAATTACATAAGACAGTCCCCCAAAACGCCCACCCTTCACCACTTCCTAATGCTTTAGCTGGGAAGAAGAAGTGGCGCAATAAACTCCCCAGCAGCACAGCTGCCTGTTCAGTTAGAAAAAAATATTTTAATACAATAATATGAAAAATAATTTGAATTATAAATTATTAGCCATAATGTTAGGTTAATGCTGTATATGTGTTTAGTTGGTAAGTCTTTATAAATTACACTAATATTATAAAGGCGAAAGTTTGTGAGTGTGTGTGTGTGTATGTGTATGTTTGTCTCTTCTTCACGCTCAAACGGCTGAACGGATTTGGATGAAATTTGGTACACAGATAGTTTATAACCTGGATTAACACATAGGATACTTTTATCCCGATATTCTCACGGGATCGAGACTTCTGCGGGTGAAACTGCAGGCGCAGCTAGTAAATAATAATTAAGACTTAGTGAAATAGTTAGCTATATAATAATTGTAGGTAAGCATTTTAATGTTAATAATAAAAAAAAAACAAATCCAAAATCTAAAGCAAAAGCAAGTAACTGATAACCTTAATTCACCTCATTAATACCCGAAACTCAATTCGTTTTATTAATTAGTGAACGTTTAGCGGCGTCACGTTCCCATTTACCGCCCCAAAGAAAACGCCTGAAATTGTTTGAGCGTCAGTTATGTTTACGGTGTTAATGTTAAATAAACGGCTATAGCAATTTATTAGGGTAATTGACGCTGGTTGGCTGCACACGTTACGATAAATCTTAGCGGCTTCTAACTTCACAGAACGCTGGGTACTTGCCACAGGCAATCAAAATCTACATATCATTGAAAACTCGCATGAGAATCATGTATACTATCATTTATGGTTGACAACGATGATGCACATACAAACCCACAACAAGCACATAACACATCACACCACTACACATCCCCTCCACATGTTACTCGTACACGCACCACTATTACTGCTGTCAAGTTTAAACTGTAGATCGAAACTGTCCACTGTTGTATAAAATTGGTGAATTTATAAGCTAGACACTGTCTCTTAAAATACAGGTTAGCCTAGTTTAAGAGGCAGGGTTACATAAAATTATGTGCAGAAATTTTTGCAACACACTGTAATGCCTAGAATAAGTCTACCCATTAGTTATATCTACTTGTGTACATTTCTGTAACTATTTTGGTAAATAAACTTTATTACTTTTATTACTTACTTGCGATTTTGGACTTGTTTATGTGCGATAAAAAATTACGATCATCCGATATCGCTACGATAACTCTACGCAAATGCGACTGACAACGATAGATCCTAACATAAATAATAAAAAAGAAAAGTCACTCACTTACTGATTGAATAATCAACGCCCTGCCTACACCCTTGGACCTAGTAAGCTGGAATTTTGCACACATGTTCTCTACAAGATGTAGACAAGGAATAAGGCTGCATTTTTAGGGTTCCGTACCTCAAAAGGAAAAAACCAAACCTTTATAGGATCAAATCGTTGTCCGTCCGTCAGTCTGTCAAGACCCATTTTCCCAGGAATGCGTAGAGGTATCAAGTTGAAATTAATATCTAATACGTAAATCAATATTCCCTTGGAACTCTAAACAAATCAAGCTTCTATTTTAACGCAATAATAAAATACGGCCATTTATGTGACATATTTTGACACTCGCATATAAATCAAAAACTACAAGGTACTTCCCGCTGACTAGAATCATGAAATTTGACAGGAATCAAAGTCTCACAGTACAAGTAAAGGAAAGGAAAAGGTATGAAAATTCATAAGTTTTATAACATATAATATTTTTTTTGCGATTGCAAACTTACATTTGCAGTTGGAGAATTTGACTATGACATATTTCGATGTCTGGGAGAACAAGTTTCTCAACTACTAAGTTAAGTTTGTTCTTGGGATAAATTCATCCCAACTACGGAACCCTTCAATGCGCGTGGTCCGACAAGCACTGGGCCGGCTTTTTTATATAGGTTGGACGAGGTCGCTGGCATATTGCTAGTCGAATATTAAATTCAACTGCTGTCAATGTAACAATTTATCATAAACATGATCGATTTAACTGCGCAGATCCAATTTTACATGGAGCGACTACCTATCTAACCGAATTGATTGAATTGCACCGATGTATGGATATGTTTTGAGTGTTAATGTAGATGACTATAAGAGTAGGAGAAGACCAAGGAAACGATAGATGGACTGTGTTAAATATGATATTATTACGGCTAGAAAGGAGGTGACTATCGAGATGACCATTAATAAAGAAGTAAGGAAGAAAACCATAAGTTGCGCCGTCCATAAATTGCCCATTAATTGGCCATAAATTGGGGTAAGAGAATGATATTATATTAATATGTTTGATCCGGTCATTAGTACGGACACGAAACGAATCGCAAGCGCACCACTGGCGACATCAAGAGTGTTTTACCGACACCAAAAAAGGCGCGCTTCTACACAGTCGTGATGTTTGATGGCCAAGACGAGGAGGGCATTCAACCTCTGGTCGCATTGGAGTCAAGACGTAGCGGAACTGTTCTCGATTCGTGGTGCTCAGTTATTGTTTAGTTGTAATTTGTGATCCTTTTTTTAATTGGTGATTTTATTAAACGCCGTCGTACCCAGTGTGTGTATAATTTAGCTAGTGTGATTCATTTGATAGTAAATTATAATGTGATCTGAACTGCAAACCGTTTTTATATTGCGCATTAACCAACACTACCCACACTACCCCCACAGTAGTTAAAATATCGCTGATAATAACGAAAGTCACATACCCGTCCCCGACAAATATATAATAAAATATAATTGTTATTATAAATAGCAGTGATAGCCTAGTGGTGTGACCGTCGGACTGCCAAGTCTCGAGTTCGAACCCAAGGTACGCACCTCTGACTTTTCGGATTCATGAGGGTATTGTTTAATTATCACTTGCTTCAAAAACCGTGAAGGAAAACATCGTGAGGAAACCGACATGCGTGACACCTGAAATCACGAAAATAAAATCTGCTGTTCCCTACATTTTGACGAGTTATGCGAACATAAATGTAGGGAATAGCTGATTTTATTTTGCGATTTCAAGTTTGGTCCCATAGTAAATGTTGTTCATAATGATGAGTAAAGTCACGTGTTTAAGTTGCGCACTTGTTAAAAGCTTACCCTGTATTTTTCGGTGGCATGTGAAGACAAGTCAGAGGCCCATGGACGGCTTTAAATCTCTGACACCAGGTTAGTCATTAACCACACGAAAAGAAGAAGAATACGCCATAGAATGTGCGGTAAGCACTGTAAATGTGTATATAGGTATTACCCAAATTAGCAAGCTTTGAATGTCAGAATGATTACTGGTTATTTACTATGTATGAAAGTTCTGATATATGTTTATAGGGAAAGGATTTCATGAATTAAACCACAGAAACACAAGGCTAGACATTTATTTCAATTAGGCTTGTCAATAAATAGGTATCGTTAATGAGAAAGCTAGTTAACCGTTCGCAAAACTAGGTCTTCATGGAGAAGAAGGACAAGAAACTCCATGGAAACATTATTACAGTATTCTATCAATACATTTCTTATATTTCCATAAATTATCGTTATCTCAAAAACAGTTTAATTCTATGTCTTGAATAATAGCAACATAATAAAAATAGCATTATTGGCAATAATATACCATATATAACAACATAATTATAATAGGCAATAATTACTGTATAATATTACATTACTTAACTTACATGACACTTGGTCCATCTATTTCACACAACAACGGCACAATGTCGGTACGTGTGTAGCTAACATTAACAACTATTGGGATTGAGCTACTCCAATTATAATTTTTATTTTTACTTTCGGAACTTTGTTTATTTTGCTAACTTTAAAATTATATACACAATGACATGAATATTTACTTTGTGAAGTATAATAATATTATTATTTTAATTATTGTGAATGTGAGGACTATGTGGGTCATATATATATTTATTTATTTTTTCTCAGTTACTTCTAATGATAATTTGGCAGTTTTGAGTACTTTATGCGGCCTACCCAAATATTCCTTCTTTGGTATTGTTCGTCGAATCGTTGAGCTCCTTTTAAGTTCTGAGTTGAGCTACACTATTACTGACAAATGCGTGCACTGACTGGACAGATCCATTCAAATCTGTATGGTTCTTTCCTCAGAAGACCATTTCAGACACAAATCTACATGGTCCTCAAATTAAATGCTCTGACCAAGATTATTTACGGGTTTTTATATACACATTGACATTAATGAATTTTATATAAACAAAGACTTTTAAAGTATTTTATTATTTTAATTATTGTGAATGTGAAGACTATGTGGGTCATTCCTTTTTGTTTTGTTTTTAATTTTTTCTCAGTTAGTTCTAATCATGGTCTGACAGTTTGAGTAATTTAAGTGGCCTACCCAAATGTCCTTTTTTTGGTATTGTTCGTTGAATCGTTGAGCTCCTTAAATTCGGAGTTGAGCTGCACGATAACTGACAAATGCGTGCACTGACTGGACAGGCCCTCTCAATCTGTGTGGTGCTTTCCTCAAAAGACCACTTCAGACACCAATCCACATGGCCTTCACATGATCTGACCAAGATTATGTCTGGACTTTAAAAGAGACTGAGACCTCTGAGTTTGTTTCGGCCTTTCTTCTCAGAGTAGTCAGATAGGAAACGCCGACCTCATCTAATTTTAAAATATGATTGACGTGTAAAAGTGTTTGTACAAACCTACTTACAGAAATAAAATCATTTATCATTATTTACCCTATTCCAGTAACAGTTACGGTGGTTGACTGCTATTTTGTTATTATTGTTTACAATTAAATTCCGCAGTCGAAATGTACGTTTGAATTGTCGGTGTATTTCTAATGATGCTCCGTTTTGATAGACAATTATTGTTAATTACAGAAAATTGCTTGTGTAAGTGTGACTTAATTAAATTAATTAACAGCAAAATTGTTTAATTCCGATAGTCTAGGTAACGGAGTAATTTCTACATATCTGTAAATTATAGGGTATACATAATGAAGAATGGAGGCTCATGGCTAAATTATAACACCGCTCGGGTGATCGGCGGAATTAATGATGTAGTATTTTCGATATAACGGGCGATAATGCTAAGCAATTTGAGGTATTATAGACTGTTGTGCGTGTTATGTATTCAAAGGGCTTGAATAAAGATACAAAGAATACTTGTACTGGATATACCATTTATTTAATCTTGTTCCACAAGTACTTGGTTAATTATGACAGGGATACATGACGTGGCAGGGCGGTGGTATGTAAGCGACTGGCGAGCTGCCCGCTAGCGCTGCGTTAAAATATCAAAATGCAATTCAGCATATCGCATCACTAGTTGTGCCCGGGTGTCACCACTGTGTGGATCGCCCAGAGGACACGGTGGAGCATACGGTGGAGGTCTGCCCGGCTTGGGCGGAGCATCGCCGTGTCCTCGTGGAGGCGATCAGCGGCGGTGATCTCTCGCGTCCGGCCCTGATTCGCGCCATGGTACGGAGCGAGAGGAAATGGGAAGCCGTCACCTCCTTCTGCGAAGCAGTAATGCTCGTGAAGGGGAGAAAAAATATTTAAAAAATCTTTTTTTTTTTTAATAATTTTTTATGGAATTAAAAAAAATTGTAACAAAACTGTGTAACTTTTAAACTAAATCATCTATCGCGATGAAACAAACTCCATAATGATTGGAAGTAATTAGGCGTCCACATAAAATGAAAATTGAGAAAAAGAACTACCCTCAATTGAAAATAAACATGATTTTTTAGCAAAAATATGTTTTTTTTTTCATAATTTTTTACAATAATTATAAAATTTATAAATAACCCAAAGAGAAAAAACATATGAAAAAAAAAACTTGAGAGGTGTCAAGGGACACCTGGATGGAACGAAGTTCTTTTCGATTAATTAGTGAAGGAATTGTAATAAAATGAGTAGGTAAGTGAGTGCATACGCCACACACAGCGTACACCGCAGCACCACACAGTACCAAAATAGGGAATAATGCGGCGTTTTCCCGTGATTTTAATGGAGCCAAAAGAGAGGTCTTTTTCTCCTGATTTCGGGGACCCCAAACTTGATAGGTCTACGACCTCTGGCTCCAAAGTTAAGACCCGGGGGGGTGAGGTAACCCTGAAGGGGCACGGGGGAGGGGGGGGAGAAGAGGAGGGAAGGGGTGAGGTGTGCAGGGGGTGTATCGGGATCAGGAGGTCGTGGGAGGATATCGAGAGGGGTTCGGGGGGAGGTTATATATATAACCTTTCAACTGTCATTAACGAGACACAATAGAATTTTAATTGTTATCCACCTCAATGAGGTGTCGTAACAGATGATGAGATATAAGAGAGTTGTAAGATATACTTAATTACAGATACTGGGGGTCAAAAATGGGGTCTAAGGGGTCTAACTGAATGTAGGTTCTAGCTGTGAGGGGAGATACTAGGGGGGGGGGGGGGGAAATTTTATCAAAACTTTGATATTCCCAGCCGTTTCCGAGATATTTAAAATTTAAAAAAAAGTGTCGTTACAACTTTTGGTCTTAATTTTTTCCGTCTAGCTCCCTTTCGCAACGCGCGATAAGGAACTTCGTTCCAAAAAAAAAAGTGTCGTTACAACTTTTGGTCTTAATTTTTTCCGTCTAGCTCCCTTTCGCAACGCGCGATAAGGAACTTCGTTCCAAAAAAAAAAGTGTCGTTACAACTTTTGGTCTTAATTTTTTCCATCTAGCCCCCTTTCGCAACGCGCGATAAGGAACTTCGTTCCAAAAATATAGTATAAAATAAAAAATAAAAAAACCGTCGATAAAATTAAGCATAGATTCCCTCATTTCGATATGTGCACATTGTGAAGAATCACACTGTATTAAAACTGTTGTGCGTGTTATGTATTCAACGGGCTTGAATAAAGAATACTCGTACTGGATATACTATTTGTTTAATCTTGTTCCACAATTACTTGGTTAATATATCAAAAATGTAATTCAGCATATCGCATCGCTAGGGTCGCTACAACACTTTGAGTCAATTGCAGAGAAAACTATTAAGTACAAAAAAAAAACTTAACCCTAAATATTACATATTTCACAGTATTGTTACTATTTAAATAAAATAACTAATAATAAAATAAATAATAAATTAGGAGGCTCTCAGGAGCCCTAACCACCGGTAGCTTGGACCCTGTTCCCGATACCGGTGGGCTACTATTTTTTATATTTTTGAATGTTTATTTTTTTTTGTTTTCATATGAATATTTAAAAATGTAAATAATATGTTTCGAAACGAAATAAAGGAAATAAATAATAACTAATAACTACTATTATTACAGGTGTTAATAATTACAAATGCAACTAAATAAACATTGCTTCGCAAATTCCACCTCTACAAAATCCATTCTTATGTGTAAACTTCAAAGCCTTGTAAACCACACAGGACAGTGGTGTAGCTTGAGGCATAGAATGTTGACTACATTGACTGATCTATACATATAATAAAATCGTAGCGAAGTCAAAACTGTACATTGAATATTTTTGAAAAAAAGTAATTGCTACGAGGTCTAGGATCGATTCTAATGCCGAAAATATTTTTTTTAGAATTTTTGTCTGTTTGTCTGTATGTATGTTCCAGCATGGCGCAAATTCTACCGGACAGATTCTGTTAAAATTTTGCATAGATATTCCCTGTGCGTCTGGTCAAACTATAGGGTATAAACTATCACGCTATTTACTATGGGGGACGAGCAATATTACATTATGTTGTATTTTTATGTTCTAGCATGACGCAAATTCTACCGGATAGATTCTGTTAAAATTTTGCATAGGTGTTCCCTATAAGTCTGGTCAAACTATAGGGTATAAACGATCACGCTATTTACTATGGGGGACGAGCAATATTATATTATGTTCGTATTTTTGGAAAAAAACACGCCAAAAGATTAGGATACTGTAGATGGTTTTTGATTTAACTTTTTAAATGATTATCATCACGCTATACCTTTATGGAACTAAGCAGTCAATCATGAAATATATAGGAACGGCTATTTTAGACAAGTTTCAACAAAGCAATTAGCTCTACGGTAGGGCGGTTGCTTTGCAAACATGGGGTTGTAAGTTCGATTCCCACCTACGGTTTTTTTTCTTTTTTTTCACATTTTGTTATACGATTATTATTTTTTTTGATTATGTACCTATAATCTATAGATATAATAAAATCGTAGCGAAGTTATTTTTTTTAAAGAAAGTTATTGCTACGAGGTATGGGATCGATTCTTATGCGGAAAATAAAGTTTTTAGAATGTTTGTCTGTAGCAACTGTAGGGCATAAACTATCACGCTATTTGCTATGTGGGATGTGTTCGTATTTTTCTCTGCAAATTGTAAAAGGACACGCCAAAAGGTTGGGATATTGTAGATAGGTAGTTACCGATTTAACTTTTTAAATGATTATCATCACGCTACCTTTTATATAGGAACGGCTATTTTAGCTAACTTTCAACAAAGCGAATAAGTAAGCGGTTGGACGAATGATTTGAAGTCCATGATTTGTGAATTTTAATATTACTGGATGTATAGCTCCATCTCTTTCTCCCACTGAAGTAACATTAAAATAATACTGCTTTATGAACTGGTGGTAGGCCGCCCGGGGTAGTAAGTTCGATTTACATCTGTTTTTTTTTAAACTCTTTTTGTAAAACGAGTTTTTTTTGGATTGTGTTGTAAGTTCATAGAATGTATTAATTCACAAAAAATGGAAAACTTCGTAAGCTATGGGAAACTACTAAGTTACAAGTACTTTACAGTCACAAAACATTCAAGGTTGTATTCTGATCATTTTAGAGCAAAAGACTGTAGGAATAAAAATGTTTTTTTTACAGATTTTGATAGCAGATTTGTCCAAGCGATTTTAAAATATGTATGTGTGTGGATCTTCTGGAATCGCTGCCACACTGCTTCCTGGTGGCAAAACAGCGCACGTCATGTTTAAGATTCCCATCGATTTAGAGAGCAACGAAACGCCTGTTTGTGGGGTGTCACGCAACAGTAACAAGGGATGTGTGCTTAGGGGATTGCGCTTCGTCGTATGGGATGAATGCATTATGGCAAAAAGGAAAGCAGTGGAAACTGTAAACAGAACCCTGCAGGACATCCGCAGAAACCAAGATATGATGAGTGGTGTCACAGTTTTGACAAAAAAAGTGAATACTTCGCTGAAAAGGTCGACTCTATGGTCGAGAGTTCATAAACTGCGCTTGACCTTCATCATACGACCTCGGCTTGGCGGTAATTTAAATGCTCAAGTATTCTCCGATGTTCTTCTAAAAGTTGGTGAAAGCACTCTACCACTCTTGGTAGAGTAGATCCCACTTTAGAAGATCTTATTCGTCTGATATACGAGGATATCAGTCAAATACCGTACCAAGAGAATTCTTAGGCGTGTTTCCGTTTTAACTCCGAAGATGATCAAGCTGCAGCGATCAACACAGTATTCTCTCACAAATTGAAGGGAGTAAAGTGATAAACACCTCCATTAATACTGATGTGGAGGAAGATGATGCCAAATATCACCCCGTAGAATTTCTCAATTCACAAATGGCAAATGGACTTCTGGTTGTATATCTGTGTAACGGAAACCAGCTCAAAGTCATGTCTTTGCAGAGAAACGTCATCGAGGTGGAAATTCTAACAGGTTGTGGCGATGGTGAGACAGTGTTTATAGTGCGTATAAAGTACAAATTCCCCATAATTACCAGTTAAAGCGCGTGCAGTTCTCTGGGAGTGTATGCTTTGCGTCACTTGCTCCCGAGTCACCATTCCTGACTCTCTATATATTTTGGCTGCTGAGAATAAAACTACAAACGTAGTATACAGGGAAGTTTTATAAAAATATGGCTATTATTGTAGTATATTGTGATGTCTTACGATTTCCATGCGAACGAAGTCGCGGGCAGAAGCTAGTACTCAATAAGGTGCTATGTCTGTCCTTTATACATACTATACCAATAAACTATTTCGTGTCTGTGGACTGTATTTAAGCTGACGATCCTACGTACATAACGTCACCTCTACGGTAAACTTACGAATCTGCAGTTTTAGTGAAATCGATATTTTGATGAAAAACTGTACTTAATATGGAAAATTTACGAATTTTTATCTCTGACGGTTACAGAATTCAAATTGTTCGAATCTGCGTTTTATGTTAATATACCCATAGTAAACTTACGAAATTCATGTAGGGTGTTTTAGCGTAGTAAATTTAGAATAAAAGAAGCTAATGGGTAGTTTCGTAAGTTTCATTTGGATATTATTTAGTAGCGAAAGTACCACTTTCGTAAGTTTGCCAGGGTATGAATAAATATTTTTTAACTTCTATGTATGGTGGTGTAAAGTTACGAATGTGTATTTATTTCTACTCCTTGTAAAATATTGACAATCCGTTGATAATATAAAAGTACTATTTTGGAAACCAAATGTACCGCGGTACCTTTATACCTGTTACAAAAAAAAAGTTATCATGTTTGCTTTCAAAACGCTCCCCTGTAAAATGCATTTTCTGTAGATTCGCAAGTTTTCCGTAGAGGTGGAGATAATATTTACAGTCTTTAATAACTTCGCCAGTTTTCAAATTTATTCCTTTATGCCGTCAGGACACAATACCTTTTGAAGCGACATAGAAAACTTCATAGAAAACTAAATTTAATTACTTGATAACAAAGATCAATATAGCATAAACCTTGAACCAGTGTGGAGTTGACATTATCCTAAAACATTTTTAACGGTTTGGCCATTTCAATTGTAAAGAAAATAATTTAACTGTCAGTCTTTCAGACATTTTTATTTGGTCTGACAAGTAAAGAAGCTGGCTGAATGTCATTCTGCGGTATTGACTTTGCGAAGCAATATCTTCTTTTTATTATTTGTCATGAGCTATCGTGGATATTTTTACCCGACTACGGTGAAACAAAAAGGAGGGTTATGATTTTGACCGGTATGTATGTATGTATGTTCATCTGTTACCTCATAACTTCTAAATTGCCGATCATAATTTGTTTGTAATTTGTATTGATTGGCCGCTGGTTATAAGGCTATGTGACGTTACATTAAATGCAATATGGCGCCCTCTAGAGGACATAAAGTAACGAAATAAAAAATGAAAATAATTGAATTGTACCATGTTGGGTATCAAATGAAAGGGCTTGATGAGCACATTACAAATATGTATATATATTATATTTTTCAAGTAAATAAATATGTTTAAATTGTTACAAACAAGTAAAAGTGAGACTGTGCTACGTATGGCGCGGCTGTAAAATTAATACCTATTTTACCATGAATGCCGTGATGGTCCAGTGGTTAAGGCCTCGCCTCTCATGCACGAGGTTGTGGATTCAAATCCGGGCAGATACCAAAGTGACTTTTTCAATTCAAATGTGCTTTCTGAGTTTATCTTGGACATTACTAACATCAGTGAAGGAAAAACATCATGAGGAAACCTGTACCCTAATTGCGTAATACAACACAACCACAATCTGTTTCGATTTGAAACAAATTGCTAATCCATTGTTACATAAGTTGTAAAAAAAATCGCAATTAGGGTAGGTTATATTATAGTTAACATACATAAATAAGTCTGAAATCGCCAACCCGTCTTGAGCGCGCGTGGTGATCAATGCTCGTGCCTTTTCTGTATGAGAAGAGGCCTTTTCCTATCAGAGGGACAATAATAGGCTGGTATTATTTTACCATATAAACCAAAAAAATAAAATTAAGCTGCTCTGCAAGTACTTTATCACGAAACTATAACCCCAAAATAATTTAACAAAAAAAAAAAATTTGCCGTGACAGCATGCTTGTACACCTACAAAATTATAACGGCATGCGATCAACCTTGATCATTTTTGTACCTATGTCTTGACTTCTGTCTGAAATATTTTTTTGTTTCATATCTTTTAGTCGGGTTTTAGTTTTTAAACTTACTTTTTTAACTAGCTACTTTGTGACTGGGCCCGTTGACACCCTCAGAACAAGGAACCCTAAAAACGTAGGTTTCTACATAACGTTGTATATCAGTAACTAATACATATCTATCAAACGTTTACTAATGGGTCAGTCTGTGGTTGTGCAACGTTCGTCGTGTCAGTATTTTGTCCATAATTGGTCTATACTATACGCTCCACAGAATACGCTGATCCATTGCAATTGATTCTTGTTATTCCTGCGTTCCTGGTAGTTATTTTAATATAGATATGCATATTGATATGCATAGTTCTCCTAAGCGAAACTCCAGTAACAAGCGAGTCACCTCTGTTTCTGAAAGCTGCAGATGCAGTCAAAACTTTAAACCATAATAAGATGTTTTATTACGACTATATCGACCAGTCTTTTTCAAGTAAACATTTACTATGGTCATTTGACTACAAAAATATACATACAATCAACCGTAAACATGTTTTTTTAAATTTTAACAGATATAACCTCAAATCCTGTCAATACACACCACAGCACACACACACTCACGTGCACCATTTTATTTACACGCCATCAAAACACACCCACACTTGTATTAAACACACGCAACACTCACACAGCTCAAGCAAAAAACCCCTCAAACATAAAGATACCTATTGAAATAAAATCCAAATTCCGGAAATATCTCAGCTTCAACACCAGATTTCGGAAGTTCTTTACATTTCTCGTTGAAGAGGTATAGCAATTTGATTCGAGGGGGTGTGATAATGCCATCGAGTGCTATTATTGGGCGATCACAATTTGCATGAGCCTTGAAGGATTCTGACTTAATATTTTATTAACCGGTTATTTTTATTCACGTTTTTTACGGTTTTTTGCAGATGTTGTTTGGAATTATGCATTTTTTTTCCGTAAAAGGCATTTATAACATTAAATTAAAATTTATCTTTATTAAACGACGTTGTTTCATACTGTACAAATGTACTGTTAACGGTGTTTCTGTTAGAAGATCACAATAATCGTAATTTGGGAATCAAAAGTATCTGGTCCTTATTGCATGAGACTTTTATTATCATCGGCAAAATAGAGGTATGTTTTTGCTTGCTCTTTGTTTAACAAATATATTCGTAGTCCTAAATTTATAAATTATATTAGGAGTCCGTATACCAAGTCTGTAGTAAATGAAATGAAATGAAATTAAGTATATTTGCCAGAATATAGGTACATACATAATATCATGGTAAAATAATTTTAGTCTCACTATATTTGACTCGTGTAAGTCGTGCAAATATTTCTAGTACATGCATGCATTATTATTTCATTATATTTCATGAAATTACATCAATGTCATAAGTCATACACATCATAATCATAATAAAATTTACAATCTTTCTTCATTATATATTAAAGGCACATTAACATTATAAAAATATATTAAATTGGTTTACTAGATTATATCTCACAGTAAAGACAGTTCATCAATTTATTGATTAGATTTATAAATAATGCAAAAACATAAAAATTAAATTAAGTGTTCGTAAATTTATATAGTTATACATAATGTCTGTTTAAAATTTAAATAATCATCTATTGAATAAAACATCTATCACAAAGCCAACTAACTCTATAACTTTATTTAATATATTTTTTACTACTTTAACAAGATTCTGGAGTGCTAGTAAAAAAATATATACCTACATAGCGTCAACTGTGTATACCTCGGTTACAGGGAAAATAAAAAACGAAGCCAAATTTCCATGTTATGAGAACCAGGGCGCAAATCATGCATAAATAAAAGATTTATCGATAGCAGGCCTTTTCCTGATACTTATTATATATATAATATTTATGGGATATACCCATAGGATTTTATTTAAATTATAATGTAAACGTCAACGAAAAAGGGATACTTATGTATCCGGACATCTGATGTCATCTCTTGGGATATTGAAGATTAATCATAATTTATTAAAGATTAACTTTTCCGAAAATGGTAGCAATGTATAATCTTTTTTTTTTCGAAAATTCCCTGGGGTTGTTTTGATTAATGTAATGAATCGAGTTATTGTACATACAAAGATAATAATAAAAGCGAAAATGACTCTTGATTTGCAACTTTTTTTGCAGGTTTTCACGAAAAAAATATATTTAAAAAGATTTGATATAAAGAGGTAAAAACAGTTGAAAAAAGGTTGCATAGTTTATTAGAACATCAATTGAAAATTAGAAAGATCAATAAGAATAATAGCACCGCGTAATAAAAAGATCACAATTGAAATTTTCCGCTGACCAACTTTGAAAGTAGGTACAGATATAGTTTTTACAAAGACAAAATTAAAAAGAAGCGCAGTAATTATAAAAGGCGTTCATCATTGGATGTTCAAACATTTTTTTACGAGTATTTAAATATTATCAATAGAAAATTTGTCTTGCTCAGCATGTTTTAAGTTTTCACGAATTAAATTACTATCAATTGTCAAATAATTAAAAATCAAGGTGCACTGAAAAATGCACTGCCTTATTTTGCACGGAACACTAAAAAGTAACTACAAACAATATTACGCTACTCTTAAGTGGGTAACTCCTAAAACAGCCTTTGAAACATAAAATCACTTATCTCAAAGTAACCCTTGACTAAAACAATACATTTTAAGTTGTCTTTTAAGTTTTATTTCAAGCACTTTTAGGGCTCCACTTAATTGAAACGATTACAGAGTAATATCGCTTTTTATTGTCCCCGGGGTCGTTTATAGGTTGTTAAATTTAACATTTGGAAATAACAGTAATGGTGATATCACGGAGTTGGTAATTGCTGTTACAAGATAACGGTCTGCGATGAGTATGGATACTGAATACAAATGAGTTTGAAATTATTGCATTATGTAGATAGGTAAAGTGAGGGAAATTATAAAGCAAAAATACTATTCTCATGTGTATAATTTCTACATGGATGATGTAACCAATATTTTGTAACAATGTTTGTGATTTAAAAGAGTGTCCGTGGAGTTTCTTGCCCGTTCCTCTCCATAAGAACTATACTACGCTTCGGAAAGAGCAACTAACTTCATCTTTCTGACTGATCGACTCCTTGACAATACGAGAGACGAAGATGGCTCACGCAACACGTCGTACGTTCAGCCAGTAATAGGACTCGCCCATCAATGAGCGCTGTCCCAAATTAGATGCATTTATTTATTATACATAAAACACAAGGTTATTTTAATAAAAACACGTATGCTAAAAAATTTACAATTAAATTATCTTTAAAGTGGTGAAGGTTTCAGAAAAATAAGCTTGATAGATTTTGCGTGATTCTCAGTTTTTTATCCGCGTTACTTTAGAAATTAATTTCAATAAGTGATATAAACATAATCCAAAGTATTCATATATTAAGTTATTATTAAGAAAATGCTCTAATTTAACACATATAATTTTTTCGAATTATTAACACTAATCGTTTAGACGTGATCTTGAGTATAAAATCATCAAAAGTCGGTAATCGTTGGCTTAAAAGTGCCTGTAAATGGTTTAATTAAAATAAATGCATTGAGGGTGATTTGACTACCAAGTTAAATTGTCCGCATATTCAAATCACTAATTATTAAAATTATTAATATAAATTGAAGTAGGACAATTTGCTCAACAATTAATTTCCTGATTGTATTAGTCTACTCGTGGGAATATGTCGTGAAGAAATCTGAACTTCTGAAGACGTTGTCGTGAAAACTAATTCCTTCTGTCCTAAGTACTGTAGTTGAATTTAAATTAACTAAGTAATTATCTATACATATAATAAAATCGTAGCGATGTCAAAACTGTACATTGAATATTTTTGAAAAAAAGTAATTGCTACGAGGTCGGGGATCGATTCTAATGCCGAAAATATTTTTTTTAGAATTTTTGTCTGTTTGTCTGTATGTATGTTCCAGCATGGCGCAAATTCTACCGGACAGATTCTGATAAAATTTTACATAGATATTCCCTGTGTGTCTGGTCAAACTATAGGGTATAAACTATCACGCTATTTACTATGGGGGACGAGCAATATTACATTATGTCATATTTGTATGTTCCAGCATGACGCAAATTCTACCCGATAGATTCTGTTAAAATTTTACATAGGTATTCCCTATAAGTCTGGTCAAACTATAGGGTATAAACTATCACGCTATTTACTATGGGGGACGAGCAATATTATATTATGTTCGTATTTTTGGAAAAAAACGCGCCGAAATATTAGGATATTGCAGATGATTATCGATTTAACTTTTTAAATTATTATCATCACGCTATACC
The DNA here is from genome assembly GCA_963680765.1 of Agrochola lychnidis. Lineage (NCBI taxonomy): Eukaryota > Metazoa > Arthropoda > Insecta > Lepidoptera > Noctuidae > Agrochola > Agrochola lychnidis. The sequence continues at coordinate 12,399,907 of OY796869.1, read as the reverse complement.
TTTATGGAACTAAGCAGTCAATCGTGAAATATATAGGAATGGCTATTTTAGGGAAGTTTCAACGAAGCAATTAACTCAGGGGTTGGACGGTTGCTTTGCAAACGTGGGGTTGTAAGTTCGATTCCCAACTGCGGTTTTTGTTTTTCTTTTTTTTTCACATTTTGTACTACAATTTTTTTTTTTTATTATGTATCCATACATATAATAAAATCGTAGCGAAGTTAAAATTGTACATTGAATATTTTGAAAGAAAGTTATTGCTACGAGGTCTGGGATCGATTCTTATGCAGAAAATTTAGTTTTCAAAATGTTTGTCTATTTCAACTGTAGGGTATAGACTATCACGCTATTTTCTATGGGGATGAGCAATATTACATTATATCGTATTTGTATGTTCTAACGTGACGCAAATTCTACCGGATAGATTATGTTAAAATTTTGCATAGGTATTCCCTATAAGTCTGGTCAAATTCTAGGGTATAAACGATCACGCTATTTACTATGGGGGACGAGCAATATTATATTATGTTCGTATTTTTGGAAAAAAACACGCCAAAAGATTAGGATACTGTAGATGGTTTTTGATTTAACTTTTTAAATGATTATCATCACACTATACCTTTATGGAACTAAGCAGTCAATCATGAAATATATAGGAACGGCTATTTTAGGTAAATTTCAACGAAGCAATCAACTCAGCGGTTGGACGATTGCTTTGTAAACATGGAGTTGTAAGATCGATTCCCAACTACGGTTTATTTTTGTTTTTCTTTTTTTTACATTTTGTAATACGAGTCGATTGTTTTTTTTTGTAAAAAGTTTTTATTTCTCGCTTTTTAGTGGGTCAATTTGTAATTTGTCTAAGTTACATTAGCTTAATGCCAACTGCTCATCACTTTTTACAAAATATTGCTTTTCCCGATGCAGGGACGTTCATCATTGAAAGTTCTCCTGTTACTTCACCATCAACTCCACTTCTCCATACGCATTGTGACGAGCATAAATTGCATTGCAACCTATTAAAGTAATCGAATCGCAACCCGTGAAATACTTATTATTTAGTAGTTCCGGTGGCTATTTGTGGTCATCATCATCAGTTCCACTTAACCAAATAGTGCTTTTCAAGAGCAACTGCACGAATTACTATAAAAAATACCCAAATTGCTATAGGTTTGCCTATAATATTTGAAGAGTTCCCTCTATTTCTCTGGGATGCCATCATCAGATCCACCTTCCTTTTCCTTATCATGGTACCACTTTTGAAATATTTCTTTTCCAACAAAAAAAGAATCATCAAAATCGGTTCATAAACGACGAATTTATCCGCGAACACACATAAAAAAAAATATATATACGGTCGAATTGAGAAAACTCCTTTTTTTGAAGTTGGTTAAAAAGAAAAATTTCGTAAGCTATGGGAAACTGCTACGTTACAAGTACTTTACAGTCACAAAACATTCAAGGTTGTGTTTTGATCATTTTAGAGCTGAAGCCTTTTATGGAATAAAAGGAATTTTACAGATTTTGACAGCAGATTTGTCCTAGCGATTTTAAAATCTGTGTGTGGATCTTCTGGAATCGTTGCCACACTGCTTTCTGGTGACAAAACAGCGCACGCCATGTTTAAGATTCCCATCAATTTAAAGAGCAACGAAACGCCTGTTTGTGGGGTGTCACGCAACAGTAACAAGGGATGTGTGCTTAGGGATTGCGCTTCATCGTATGGGATGAATGCATTATGGCAAAAAGGAAAACAGTGGAAGCTGTAAACAGAACCCTGCAGGACATCCGCAGGAACCAAGACATGATGGGTGGTGTTACAGTCCTGACTGACAAAGTGAATACTTCGTTGAAAAGGTCGACTCTACGGTCGAGAGTTCATAGACTGCGCTTGACCATCATCATACGAGCTCGGCTTGGCGGGAATTCAAATGCTCAAGAATTCTCCGATGTTCTTCTAGTAGTTGTTCGAGGCACTCTACCAGAGACTCTTGGTAAAGTAGATCCCACTTAAGAAGATCTTATTCGTCTGGTATACGGGGACATCAGTCAAATACCGTACCAAGAGAATTCTTGGGCGTGTTTCCATTTTAACTCCGAAAATGATCAAGCTGCAGCGATCAACCACAGTATTCTCTCACAAATTGAGTGAAGTGATATACACCTCCATTAATACTGATGTGGATGAAGATGATGCCGCACATTACCCCGTAGAATTTCTCAATTCGCAAATGGCAAGTGGACTTCCGGTTGTACATCTGTGTAACGGAACCCGGCTCAAAGTCACGTCTTTGCAGAGAAACGTCATCGAGGTGGAAATTCTAACAGGTTATGGCGATGGTAAGACAGTGTTTATAGCGCGTATACCACTAATTCCCCAAAATTATCAGTTCAAGCGCATGCAGTTCTCTGGGAACGTATGCTTTGCGATCAACAAGTCACAGGATCCGACACCGAAGGCTGAAAGCTGCGGGTGTCAACCTCAGGACAAGCTGCTTTTCACACGGACAACTGTACGTCGCTTGCTCCCGAGTCATCATTCCTGACTCTGCATATTTTGACTGCTGAGAATAAAACTACAAATGTAGTAGGTATACAGGGATGTTTTATAAAAATGTGGCTGTTATTATAGTATATTGTGGTATCTTACGACTTCCACGTGAACGAAGTCGCGGGCAGAAGCTAGTCCGTAATAATATCGTTTGTGAACTTATTATAACCAATTAATTAACAGTTGTGAGGTGAAGTATCTGTAATATAAGAAAGAAGAAAGAAAGAAAGAAAATTCGTTTATTTGCGGTAAACATGACGCAAAGAAATAAAAAAAAACACGTAAATCACAATTTGGGGGAAAATATGCGTCACATCCACGCAAAACGGCCATCGCTCAGCATAAAGCTGCGACCCCATGCGAGACAGAGCCCCAGCGCTGGTTTTCAGCGATAGCCGGCGCTGACGTGATGACGTCAACCGGTGCAGCATATAGTGAAATAACAAACCAATAATAAAATAAATACAATACTAGTCCTAAATGTTAATACAAATATAATATTTAAAATGGCAACATTTCATGCCGTCGGCGACTCACGCGCCGCAGACTTATTACAATCTGTGCGCGTAGCTGTCATAAAATATTTGCTTGACGTTTTGACATATTGGCTAATTATTACATGTACTGGTTACGTAATAATAATAACATGGCGCATTAGTAATGAATGTTATGATGCAAAGCATAACAAGAACAGTAACAAAAGATGCATTAGATGAATGTGTAGCTGTGATTTTTGTAAATAATGTTTGTGAAAGTGTTGGAAGATGTAGATGACAAACTCGGCGAATTTAAAGGAGATCAAGTAAGTGCAAGTAAAATAATCATATTTATCAACGAGATTTTATTAATTTTTAATACTATTAAAATAAATGAAATTAGATGAAATTAGATTGGAGTTATATAAATATATTGAATTGAAATTTTATTACTCTCAAAAATAAATAAAACCAGATTAGAATTAATAAAAATATCATACACCACCCACTTGACAAGCCGTAGTGTGTCAGTTGATTAAATTAGATTAACCGTAGTTTACAGAAACACGGTGGCGTTCCTAAGCATATGGGATGAATGCAGTAGCGAAAAACAGACTCCAATACAGCCCCACTGACTGAAGAGGGAATTCGAAGCAGCCCACGCCCCCCCCCCCTCAGGAGATCTCAAGCCAAAGCTCGCATGCCAAGACCACTGAGGTACAGTGAACCAACACAAAAGTACATAAATGTTAAGATTAAACAGAAATTTGTTCGTGTATGAGTAACTTTTTGTATTGGAATTTGAAGGATTGCATTTTTTCCAGGCGTCGCATTGGTGGTGGGAGATCGTTCCAACAGCGCGTGGCTGCGAACTTGAAACACCCCCTGAATGCTGTAGTTCTGTGCATTGGCACCAACAGTGGACCTACCATGGAGCGAAGACCATACTTTAGGTAGTTTTGTTTCCATGTTAGTTTCTCATAGAGATAGTGTGGTTTATGGGTTGAAACAATACCAAACAACAAGTTGGCTAAGTGTAGCTTCCTCCTGGCCGCCATCTTTAATAATTTTAGTTGGTTAATATATGGAGTAACATGACTTCTTCGCGGAATGTTAACACAAAAACGAGCACATGCATTCTGGATACGTTGGATTACACGCTCCGTTCTTGAAAGCAGGCATGGTCCATAGACTGTGTCACAGTAATTTAACTTGGATAGAATGAGACTGTCAACAAGTTGTTTCCGTACTGGTATGCTTAGGTATTTACGTATTCCATATGAGACCTTTAACCTATAAAAACAATTTCGGAGAACATTGGTCACGTGGGCCTCAAAGCGAAGCTCTGGATCCATAATTAGCCCCAGATTGCATGCCTGTTCCACTTTCTCAATCTTCTCTCCCTTGATAACTATCTCAGGGTTGGCAGACAGTATTGCACTAACTTGTTTCTTTGAATCTAGCACCATAAATTTAGATTTGAGGGCGTTTAGAACTAGAGAGTTCTCCTGCGACCATAAAACCACTCTATGCAAGTCCTCATTCATTTTCTGCACTGCCAAAGATGTTTCATCCCCCTTGAAGGATATGTACAACTGTATATCGTCAGCATACATATGGTATTTACAGTTAACAAAGGATTTTATGATATCTGCACTGTACAGAATGTACAACAAAGGCCCCAGAATAGAACCCTGAGGTACACCCCTTGACACCTGGAGGGGGGGGGATGACACTGTAGACCCGTCCTCCCTACGCATCTCTACGTATTGGGACCTGTTGGTAAGGTAGCTATTAAACCACTCCACTGTATCATTGTCGAAGCCATAGAAGGCTAACTTTGACAGCAGGAGAGTGGTATTAATTGCATCAAAAGCCCGGGAAAAGTCCAGCAGAGCCAGAATTGTTCCCTCCCCCCGGTCACGCGCTTCAAGAATACTACCCACAACGTCTGCCAGAGCCGTTGCAGTACCTCTACCTTTTCTAAAACCCGACTGAAGGTCGGGAAGAATGTTATTGGTTTCGAGATATTGAATAACCTGCGAGTATACTACACGTTCCAGGATCTTAGACAGGCAAGGTAGAATACTGATTGGTCTCAAATCCTATAATATCAACACGTGTGACCGTCGGACTGCGAAGTCATAGGTCTCGAGTTCAAACCCAAAGCATGCACCTCTGACTTTTCGGATTCATGTGCGCACTTGCTTCAAAAATGGTGAAGGAAAAGATCGTGAGGAAACTGGCATGTCTGAGAGATATTATATCTCGACGGCATATGAAATCAAGTCAGAGGCCCATGGGCGGCTTTAAAACTCTGACACCAGGTTAGTGACTAATCATACGAAAAGAAGAACAGGATAGGTAAAAAGTATATTCTTTGACTTTGAGGTAATATTTGCTTGCTTCAATCAATCAATCTGCATTTTACATGGAGCGACTGCCTATCTGACCTCCGTAACCTATATTAGCCTACGTATTGGTAGTAAAAAGGGGGGTTTATAACGAAGAAGGTCCCCCATTTTGTTGAAAGCGTAATCGTTTCTGTAGACAGATCGTGTCACTTAGGAGAGCCGAAGACGTTTCTGCATAACCTTTAGACATAATCCCTTTGTTGTCTTAAATACACCTGCGTTTCCCATCAGCTTTAACCTTGTTCGGGGCGACGTTATTTTACAAGGGTTTACGATTATCCATCGTGAAATATTTGAATTTAGAATTGCAAATGCGAATTTGGAGAGTGATGTCGAAACACGGCGATACAAGGATCCTTTGGCGATTGAATGACATTGTCAGAGGGGCGCTGTTGGTAAACATTTGCGAAATTGTTTCGTGAAATTGTGCAGGAAAGCATGACGGCGGCGCTAGTTCCGAGTTTAGCCACGCACCAAAAGATCCTTATACAACTATAGGTGCCTACAATAGTAGGTACAGTATTTCTATTTTCTTAATCTCCCTTCGGGTATCATCGCATTTCCGAATACAAACGAATGCAAATTTTCAAGTCCATCAATTATTAGATTTATCGTGTATAATAATTTGAATTCAGAACTAAGTACTTTATTGTTGTTTTGTTTTGATTTCCGTGTGAACTATATAGAACAGTAAAAATATTTTCCTATCTGTCGTGCTTGCGACTTTCCCGGTTTTCCTCCCATTTTTTAAATAAATTACATTAAGTTAAAAGAGTATTAACAACTCCATATACTTCCAAGTCGATTGAGAGCGTCCAGTCTGCACCAAGTGCAAAGGGCAACTGATAGAAATCCGACGACTGACGAATCACGAGGTTTGCCGAGAGATATTAAGAACATAGTTTGTCTGTAAATTTTTGTAATCACAGAGTAATAAACGAATAGAAGATTTATTGGTGCTGATAAGCAAGTAATTAATCATAAATAGTTTTCAAACAGTACGGTTTTAGAATAATGTGAGAAACTAAATTATAAACTTAATTTAATTCATATTATATGAATGGAGTTCATTAGTAAGGCTGTTAGAATTATAAACTGGTATTAGAGTTAATAGTAGCTGCGAGTAAGTTTTGAATTATGGTGGCACTTGAGAACTGTTGACTTCACAAATTAATTAGTTTGTATTTATGTATTAGGCTTCATTTGTCAAATAGTTTAATTAAAATTTTCATTTGTTTTTGCGTTTGCATACGAAAAGCTGTATTGTACTTAAGAGGAGGCTCCCTAAATTGTATGTTAATTTACATTAATATTAAGAAAAAGCCACGCATACAATCAAAATTGAACTTTAGTATATGATTTATTAGGTCTTTTTCTTTCCAAATACAAGACAGTTACATTACAGGAAAATTTTCGCTCGATTAATTTTTTATTCGAAAATCATGTCTTTTATTATTTGGAACAAAAACAAGATTTCTCGCCTTTTATGTCTAAAATAATTATGGACAGAAAGAAAATGCAGTTTATTATCCAAATATAAGATATTTTTTCTCTAGATCAATTATTAATTTAGTTATAAACGAAATAAGAATTGAGACTTACGACATTTAGTTCCGTGCGAAACTTTATTATTGATGTTTTAGCGTTTAGTACATAGTGAAGTGGTGGGGTGCATGGGGGCGGAGTTTGCGTAGAAATTGCCTTGGAGTGCCTGGTCTTAAGCTCTGGCCATACTGATTCTGTGCGGGAGGCACTACGCGCGTCCTTTTGTTTAATGATATAAAACAAAATACGCGATTATTCGCACCAGTTTGAACACCTCCATACAAGTTACTTGGCACAATCGAGATACGCTATACATCAATATCTTACATATAGTTAATTGATTCAGGCATGACCTTGCGGAAATCCATTATAAAATACAATAGACGTGGATATATTTAGTAACCTGTACCGCTTAGCTATTTCTAAAGAGTCATAAAAAAACCCTGCAAGAAATCGACACGTGTTTCACCTCTCAACGAGGCATGCTCAGCATGCCGATTGCCTTGTCGCGAACTCGAACACGGTGTGTTGCCACACCGAGCGCTGAATGCAGAGACCATAAACCTATATCATATATCTATACAAGTTTTGTATGCGAAAAAAATCAGCTGTTCCCTACATTTATGTTTGTATAACTCGTCAAAATGTAGGGAACAGCTGATTTCAGGTGTAGTCCCATAGTAAAAGTTGTTCATAATGATGAGTAAAGTCACGTGTTAAAGTTTGCGCACTGGTTTGGCAAAACTTACCTATAGTATTATTATCTTTTCTGTATATCTTACAGCAGTATTGAAAACAAAACCCAATGCAAGTAAAAAAACTATTTTCAATTTCCCTTTTGCATGAAATGCAAACGAGTTGATTACAAAAGTGCAATTTCATTTATAGGCAACAACAACTTTTGTCATTCCGAGAGACGGAGGGTTTGTTATTCATTAAAAAAAAGTACTTTCACAGTCAACTTTTAGAAATAAGGCTAGGCTTAATTAAAACTAAAGAAAAAGGCAACAACTTGATACGAAAAGTTTCCTCGTTTATGTTTGTACGTGTATTTTTATGACCAACTCTTTTAGGAGTCCTCTTTAATTGCCACTCCGAAGTTTTTGTCTGTGGGATACTCAGATTTTTTTTCTGTTGTAAGCTAGTGGTGTTGTGTGTAACACTTTGTACATTCTGTTGAATACTTAATACGTATACTCACACTTATTTAATTATGAGTTTACTAGCTTCTGCCCGCGACTTCGTCCGCGAACCAACAACCTTCCTCAAGAATTGGGCTATACAATGCAAAAATAATATTTCAAATTCGACTGGTAGTTTCAGAGATTACATACAAACAAACAAATATACAAAAAAAAATTAACCTCTTTACAATATTAGTTTAGATGTCACTTGGAAACTCTTCCAATTAAGGGGGATGCGCTAAGATAGCCCGCGAAATTCAAATTTTCTTAAATTTTTTGCAATTTGCAGGTCCGTGTCAGGTTTTATATATGTTGATTAAAATATGATTCGTGGCCGTAATATATAATTATAATCATTACAACCAGCAATACAACTCCATAACTTAGCAAAGGTGTCAAATGTCATGATTTCATGAAATCAGCAAATTGCAAAAAATGTAAGAGAATTTGAATTTCGCGGGCTATCCTGACGCTTCCCATTAATTAAAATTTCTAAAATTATTAATTAAGTAAATAATTTTAGGAATTGGACCAGCAGTTCCGAAGATTACCCCCTATAAACAAACTCACAATATTAAATATGTGTATAGGTAACAGGGACATTGACGCGCATCCCGTTACCATGGATTCAGTATATGATTCTGAACCATACATATTTCTACGCTAGGGAGTCTAGAATCATGTGTTGAATTCATGGTTATTGTTTGCTTATCGATGTCCCTGCCACCCTGTATTAGTATGGATTGAATAGTCGACCTCATCGGCTTTAGATACCACCCTAATTTCAGTTGATTGTCATTTGCACTTGCAATTACGCGGTCGTCTATACAAATTAGTTGATTAATTTATAATGTGTGCCTATGACTGGTTTAAACTATCGATATAAGTTTGATTAAATATCGTACTTCCTTTAATGTAGGTAATGGTGACTACAAAAAAAAATCGCAGATCTTACATAAGAATTTAACGGTTATGGGGGGATTTCCTATGCACTAGTCCCGCTAATCTCGACTCGTAAAATACCTACTAAAAAGTTTCGCTATGCACGAAATCACATTCGCGGGCAGTGATGAAGAAAACTGTTACAGTGTAATATTTTATTTTATCTACACTCATGCTATAAAACCTCTATAAAAGTTTCTGAAACAGTTAGCTTATTGGCAACATTATAACAGCCAGTGTCATAGTAACCATTATCTCATCCCAATGAGTGTTATAATGTTCTACTAAATTTCATTACGCAACTCGTTTTAATGTTCAAGCGGGGGACAGCAGCACCCGCTACACGCATGTGTGTGTGATGTGCTGCTGCAGGCGACGTACATACGTGCAGTTGTACTGAATTTCGTGGGAATTTCTTTATTCTTGATCTTGAATTACAAACACCCAATGGTTTCAGAAACTTTTATAGACGATTCATATCATGGGTGTAGATAAGTATTGTATGCAATTGTTATAATTAGGTATTAAAACACTCATGTGAAGTATAATAGTAATTATCACACGAGGCGTGTTTTATTTAAAACCTCTGATGTTTTAATACAACAGTTGCATAAATAACTATAACCATTTTACACACGTTCAATGTTCAAGCAAGTTTAGCATCATCTGTCTAGCCTTTTCCCAACTGAGTTTTGGTTGACTTTCAGTCTAACCGGATGCAGCTGAATACCAGTATTTGACATGGAATGACTGCCTTCTGGCGGGACATAGTATGGACCAAATTTTTTTTAAAGTTAAAACTTCTTTAGGCGCGTTGGGCATTTTTGAGATGGGAGTAAACCATTGATTTCGCGACACTGTTACCGAATTTACCCACACCGTGGAGTAAAAGACATCAACGCATTGATTACCGCGGTGCATGGAGTAAAAGACATTAACGCTTGATTTTCACCTCTGTCGGCACTCCCGGAGTGTCACTATTTTTTAAATATTTGAATTAATTTACCTTTTGTTTACAAAATTAATAAAATGAATTTGAAATTGCCTATCTGACCACCACAACCCAGTTACTTGGTAACACGATACCCCTTGGTAAAAAGTGGTCGGCGTAATTTCAAGCAAGCCAGCTTATGTCATTACTATAAGCCTACGTAAGGCAGAAAAAAACTGGTTCTCTGTAGATAGGTAAGCCTTACTTAATAAAAAAAAACTGCCAAAGTTTTTGCATCGTCCTTTCTGAAGATTTCTTTAATCTAGCTCGTCTTTGTAATTGCTTTGAGCTAGAGTCGAGTCGGCCCGAGGGACGCTAATTTTCTCACAGAGTCTATAAGAAATGGTGTGAAGAAAGATTTTTGTTGAGCCACTTTATTCTTAAGGACCGACCTTAAGAATAGAGTGAGTCAACAAATATCTTTCATCTTATTTCTTAGGTACGAGTATGTAGTGTTCTTTGTACACGGCACGGTTTCTTTAAAGTACGACTTACAAACCGCAGAAAAAACGTGTCTATCAACAAGCTTTCATGCTCACTCAAATGTCTCGCTGGTGGTGGCTTGTGTTGGGTCGTTAAGTTCCCTTCAAAATGGTTGAGCTAAATGGTGCTGATTTATGCGTCATGTTCGTGAACGGGCGCCGTCAGTAGGGACTAGTCGTCTTTTAGTTGCCACGACTTATTTTAATTCTTTTTATCTTTTTATTACGGACGCATTTAACGTGCACGTCTTTCTACATTGTTATCACATGTATAATTTCAACATGAATGATGTTACCAATATTTTATAACAATATTATGATTTAAAAGAGTGTCCGTGGAGTTTCTTGTCCGTTCTTCTCCATAGGAGCCTACCTACTACGCTTTGGAATGGGCAACTAGCTTCATTTTTCTGACTGACCGACCCCTTGACAATTCAAAAGTGCCTGTAAATGGTTTAATTGAAATAAATCCTTTGAGTCTGAGTTGAACACTGACGACCGTGCCTACACATGGCGAATAAACTGTAGTTGTTGTGCAAAAATTACTAACCAACTTTTTGCTGTGCTGCGCTGTGTTATGCTCTGTAAGAGCTCAAACACACGAGTGGCAACGTCTTTGTCGACAATGTGCCGCTCATGTATTTGAGTATCGTACTCCAATACATGTGTGGCATGTTATTGGTGGCTGCAGTTTCCTCTGCCGTTAACGTGTGCCGATCGTGTGTATGAGCACTTAGAAAATTCACTGGAAAATACAACAAAAAGAACAAAGTTAGCTTAGTAGTAGGCACCGCTACAGCTAAATGTGATCATCTTCATCATCATCAGCCTATAAATGTAGCCACTGCTGGGACACAGGCCTCCTCTCTGTGAGAGGGAGTGGGCCGTAATCCACCACGCGGGCCCAGTGCGTGTTGGTAGATGTCAAATATCTTCGAATTTTCGGTTCTAGGACATGCCAGTTTCCTCACGATGTTTTCCTTCACCGTTTTGAGAGCAGTGATGATGAAATAATTTACACAAAGTAAAACGCCTGTCTGGGTTCGAATCTACGACCTACAACTCATAAGTCGCAGCCATTACCACTGGATCACCACTGCTCTCAAAGAAAGAAAGAAAAGAAATCATTTATTTGCTGATAATGTAGGTATACATATAAGTTGGAATATTTATTAAGTGTCCCGATCTAGACACGCGGCAGCGTGTCGAGCCAAGTTTCTAGGCAAGACACGGCTGCAGTGTGTTATATTACACGAACTATTTGGAGCCACTTTTGACCCCTTAATAACTCAAAATCTATGTAACATAGACTCATGAAATTTGGTTTATTTATAAAAACCCCTTAGATTAACTAGAACTCCAAATTTCATGAATAAAACTCAAACGGTTATTGAGATATTAACGTATAAAAATCGGCATTTTTATCAACGACCTGCCACTAGACATCAAAAACATTTAACCCATTTCCGGGTGACCTAGAAAGTTGAAAAGAGATTTCCCGAAAGCAGGCCCATGGTATGATACTGTGTCAAAGCTTATTTATCAAAAATTATGTCGTATTTTTTTCAAGTCGTTTTATCAAAATTTATTTCTTCTAGCATTAGAGAACCTAATAAATATTTATTTTGTTGATACTTAAAGAACTACATCCGCCATTCAATCCTAACCTGAATGTTGCCAGATGACAGACTATTCCAATAAAATAATTTGTAATCGATTGAAAATATCGATACTAACCCACATGGAGTAGGTGGAGTATCCACAACACGAGTATGTTTTAAATGCTATTTATTATACTCAAATACTGTAAAATTATGATTTTACAATAAATAAAATATTATATGGTCTGAATATACTCAACAACTTAAAAGTGTTTCGAGGCAGTAATGTTATTTTATAAACTACCAGTGATCAGAGTAAGTAGATTGATTTGAGGTCAATGAACTGGCACGTATATTAGAATGGATACGCCTCCGGGATTCCGGGATTTTGAAATTATTAAGATTTTTTAAGGAATTTCAAATGTTGTAATGTGTAGAATAAAGAATACATCAATATGAATAAGAAATGTTCAACCCTTTTGCTGTCTGTTTAATAGTATATAGGTGATCGGACTCCAAGAAAAGGATAGATATACTATAAAACAATATAATATATTTTAAATATTTATCTATCGCATTCTATAAACTTCTAATGTAGTAGTTTAAAAATCCTTACTTTAACAATATTTGATTCAATCCCGTAAGTACCAAAATGAAATCCCGGAAAAAAGGCTTATCCATGTTATGATTTCTATGACTATTCATGAAGCGAGTACGTAAAATCAATCTACCTACTCCGATCACTGATAATCACCCAATCGATTTCGTCAATCGATTACCAAAATAATTAAACCTGGTAACACTGACACCATGCATAATGTCAAACTGTCAAAAAAAATCTGTCAGATCAATGGCATTGTTGGCTGTTTGTTTTACGTTTATTTGAATTTATTTTTCCGTATTTACTTTATACTTATATTACGTTACGATTTAATGCTGTCAATTTAAATTGAAGCCAGAGGAACTATTGCTTATCTTTCCATGGCCCTGGGTAAGTTTATTATGTTCTCTAAATATTTATAAACACCGTCGTATTGTATAACCTCATTGATTTTAGCAGCCTATTAGTAGAAGGCCTGTGTTCAGTCAGGGGTACGTCGCGCGTCGTCAGCTGTAAATGTCTATAGTATGATGTAATTATATAGCATAAGTAAATACACTGAATTTGTTTACCTTTTTCAGGTATGACGATGACGTGTGTTATTGCAAGACTTGACATTATTGATTATATTATCTACAACTCTATCCCAAGTATTACTTGCTCAGGAAAATCTAAGCATATTATGATATGTATGTGGCATGTCAATTGCAAGTCACAGAAGTCATCAGGTTAGTGTTTTTAAAATGGCAGAATTACTATGAGTGATATAATTATTATACAAAAGTAAATAAACAACAATAAGAGTATTTTCTTACTTTCTAGGTTAGGTATACATTTGGATAAAGTTTGTCATGCTTACTGAGAGAGGCTGCTACCAGAGATGTTTATAGGCAAGCAAGTGATGATAAAAACAGAGCCACCCTAGAGTGTAAAAGATTTACCCATAATAGATCAAAACAATAATCTGGTTAGGGCCAGAATCAAATCGTGACATGTGAGCAGCAGGACTTAGTGTACATAATTATTGATAAGTGAGCAAAATAGGACAAATTGTTTAAGAGATCATCATTGCTTATTACTGTTTTGTGGGAAAGCGTACATCTACCATCTACCGTACCTACGCTGCTTTCATACCATGACTACATTATGAGAATGAAGCTGAAGCCGTTTTAAATTCTATGAGAAATAAAATGTTTTTAGTATTTAGGTATTGTTGTGTTATTTGTTAAAGTAAACCTTCCTATAGAAGCACTGAAAATGCTGCTGCCAATGAGATTATTCATCTTTAATTAAGAGAGTTGGCTAAAATAATGTTTATGCCATTAAATCTTTCATATTTAGCGCGCAAGATTATTAATTTACCTTTATAAAATTCAAGTCTGTAAATGCGATAATCGCCATTTTGATGACAGTCGAGGTCGAGGCTAAAATACATAAAAATTGGGGATTGCGAACATCCAAACTCCACCATAAGGACAGCGACTATTACAACATTTAATTATTTGACGAATTCATCCATTTTTCAAGTTAAATAAGTAGTAGTAATGAAGTTTTTGATATCAAAAGTCGAAGATTCGCGCCAATCGTGCGTGTTTACATTTTAACTTTTCACAATTAACACACATACACATATCTGATACGACTTTAAATGTGACAAATGTGATTAAAAATATTATAAGTAACTAGAAAATGCCCAGATCTTTACTTATTATACGAACACATGTTCAATAACACGTAATATTTATTACTACTACTCAATTTGTGTTAAAAATCGTCGATCATTGTTTTTTTTTATTGTAATGATGTGCGAAAACGATTATGCCAAACGTTTTTTTTTTTTTTCAATTTTGATTGTCTCGATTAATTTATAATTATGTCGAATGTCTGAAATCTATACTTGAAAATTAAAATAAAATTGTTTTAAGCATTAAATACAATAAACATTGTTTAAAATAATTATTTATACTTTTCTAGTGTTTAATCGTTTTTAGAACATTCAATATAAAACGAGTCAACACATAGAACGAGGATAGATACTTACCTCATTTATTGAATTTCGCGCCGAATTGTTTCTATTTATTTGAATTTAAATTCGGAACGTTGTTCAAAATTATTTTTAATTTTTTGGACAATTATTTACTGTGGATTTTATTTTTGATACTTTCTGATATAGAATGCCTAGTATACATTTTTTAGGTAGGCTTAAGAAAATTTTGTTTGGGAATGATGTTAAATTAATTATATAAATTAGGTAGGTATTCCGCAAACACTTTTAAATGACGTCTATATTTTTAAATTGAAACTTTTATTACATCGTCTCAAACTTTTTCGTCTGTGTGTTGCATGTCGCGTGTCGGTCGGCCGCGGAGTAGGGATAAAGTGAAAGGCGATCGTCAGAGCAGCCAAGGCCAATATGGCGGCGCCTATAGTTCGCAGCAGCTGACCGTGTAAAGTTTCACTTTTACCGTGGTTTCATAAAACCAACAATCATTTTTTTTTAGTTGTATGAGTTTGATAGTATTTGTTTTTAATAGGATAATCTTACTCGAGTAATAGAAATTGTTTATTTTTGAGGTAGTTTCAAAACGAAATTTAAAAAAAACTGCCCAAGTGTATGTCGGACTACGCACAGTGAAGGGTTCCGTAATTGGGATGAATATTTACGCATAAACATTGCATAGTATCAATTTTATCGACTGCAAAAATAAGTTTGTATTTCTCGAAAAAACTATAACAAACAAAGTTAATTCTGCGGTTGTAACCGAAAATAAACTGTATCTCAAAAATTATTGATTTCAAAAGCAAAGTCACTTAGAAACATCTTAACATTTTAATTATGAGATCCAACAATACACGCTTTATATGCATAGATTTTTTTCATCTCTCGGTTATATGTAAGTATGGAGAATGCCACCCCCACTATTATGTTTATCGTAATTTCACTACACCATTGTTTAACGGTGCAAAAAATACACCTTTTTCAAAATTTTCATCGATAGAGTGTAAATAGTCTCCATGTTAAATGACTGTATGACATCCGGACGCACGGACAGACGAACTTGACGAAATTAAGAGGTCCGTTTTTTTACGGATTTTGATTATCAAGTTTACAATTGGCATGAAATTGATGTCTATGACAATTGATCTACAATATTATTATTATTTGGAATAGCCGCCATCTTAAAATCCAGAATGTCCATCTAATTCGATATCAGCACTATCTCCCGAAAACTATGAAAATGACATTCATGACGACAAATTTTCAAATGGGGTTAAAAACTGCCACTTGCTCACTTCAGATGGCGCTGATCTCCAGCGTCTTATAATTTGACAGCTAACTATACATTTTTGATTCGAATGCCAAAAGTTGATGTAAATTCCTGAATTTCATGACTGAATTCAAAACACCCCGTCGAGTCAACTGATGTGTCACGTGTCAAAATCTTGGTCCCTAATGTTAGGCGGCAGTGAATTCATTTCATTCATTCTCTGATCTCGAAAAACGTTGTTACAAACGTCAGGTTGGTATGTTCAAGGTAGTTGGTAGGTTGGTACTATGTTTGAGACGTTTTTGAATTGATAGATCGTATGTCTATTATTTTAGGGACTATTGTCGTTTAATTTTTTATATAAACTTACGAATAGTTAAGTCCATAGTGAGGTCAAAATGTAAATCCAAGGGGCGGCTGCAACGGCGGCGGTGATCTCTCGCGTCCGGCCCTGGTTCAGGCCATGGTACGGAGCGAGAGGAAATGGCAGGCCGTCACCTCCTTCTGCGAAGCGGTAATGCTCGCGAAGGAGGAGGCGGAACGTGTGAGGTAGAGGCAAAGTTCGCACCCTCACGCCCCTAACCGCTGCAGGAGGAGACGCCCGGGGCGGGAATCGCGAGCCGATTTCCGGCCACCGTAGGCGCGGGCTTGCGAACGGTGAGCAATGGGTAGCTTGCCGTCCGATAAGGACCAAGCCCGGGTCGACGGCGCGTTGTGTTCCACGCGCGCCTCAAAGAGATGTCAGCAGAAATGACGGGATCCGCTAGGGCCAATGCCTGCCGGGGGTTCGCAGAAAACCGATAGGGACATCGTGGCCCCCGGCAACAGGGCAACCGAAGGAACACGGGTGGGTTTTAGTCAGTAAGAGTCTGATACGCCCTCCCGCTCCGCCCAGAGCGGGAGAAGATACTTAAAAAAAAAAAAGGGGCGGCTGCAAAAATTAAATAATTAAATCATACGTGAGAAGGAACTTTGTTCCTGACGGGGTCAAAGTCAAAGTCAAATCATTAATTTCAAATAGGCCCATGTATGGCACTTTTGAACGTCAAAAATTACAAAATAATAAAATTGATTCTATTCGCCCCTTCCAAAAGGTAGTTTTCGTATGGAGAAGAATGGGCAAGAAACTCCACCGTTACTCTTTTAAAATGTTTTACAATTGTTTGTATATGTACGTACATTTGTTAAATAATAATTATATGTGAAGACGGTGCACCTAGAATAAAATTACTATACCACAATAGGTAAAAAGAATTAAAAATGAAACAACGACAGATAATTTAATATGTGATAGATACATGGTGCTCACATATTTACAAACATTGTAAAAGTAGACGATTTTCCTAAAATTTTACAATTAATAAGTCAGTGTGTGAGGAAGTAATCACAGAATGTAAAATCAATGTCATAAAACACAAAGTAATAAATTTTACAATTAAATTAGCAAACAGTTTGATTTTGTCTTGATTCTAAATTGTCCTATGGAGCAGGACCAGCATGTTTCCAAGCACTCTTATCTTGGATATAATCCTCTAATTTGTAATATGCTTGTTTACAAAGTGTATTTTTAATATGAGTTTTAAATTTTCTTTTATTTAATTGCAAAATGTCACAAGGTATTTTGTTGTAACATTTAACACAGTACCCCATAAAAGATGTATGTACTTAAGATAATCTAAAAAATGGTTGATCTAGTTTATCTTTATTTCTAGTATTAAAATTATGTCTATCACTTATTTTATTAAAGAGACGTGGATTTTTCCTTACATACATAATATTTTCATAAATGAATTGGCAAGGTACCGTCATAATATTAATCCTTTTAAAAAGTTTCCTGAGAGATTCGCGGCGACGTAGATTATAAATGGCTCTGATAGCTCTCTTTTGCAAAATAAAGATGGATTCAATGTCAGCAGCCCGACCCCACAGTAAAATACCGTACGACATAAGGCTCCCCGACTGTACACGTTTTTTTTTAATAATAATACTTGCCGCGCCGGCTCAGCGATCTGACATCATTGCGGAAAATTGTAACAATTGTTACGAAAGAAATACCTACATTCTTACACAATATTGCTACGCATATTTACAAAAAGAATCTAATAGATCACGTTTGATTGACGAATAATAATAATTTCTTTACAAAAAGTAATGATATCCCATCAAAAACATAAATGTGAAAATGGGAGCCAAATTCCATAAATATGGTTGTCGACTTCGCCGACAAAAGATTTGAAATCTAAATGGGTGCCAAGTTCTGTAGATAATCCTGAAATTTATTTATAAGAACATGCAACTTTCTAAAATAAAATTAAAACACAAATTCTTGTTTTTTCTGCTATAACAATGTTTGCTATTTAAAAATATAACTTCTTAAATTTGAACAGTCGAATTATTTACACAAAGCACTTAGGATAAATTGAAGCTCAAGATTTGACTTGGCTAGTTTTTACATACAAGTTATCTTATATTTGGCTAATCAATTTATCATCTTTATATTTGTCTACAGTGTCGCGGTGCAAAAGAACTAAAACAAACAGGGTAACTTTTTTATGCTGGTGTGCATTACAGCTACGTTTTACACTCGCGCCACGTCATTGTGCTGTAATTTTACTTTTTTAGTGTGCGTGCATTAAGCGGCTAACAGTTGGACGCTATTTTTTTATCGAGGGTAACACGATAGTGTTACCCAGTTACTGGGTTGTGGAGGTCAGATAGGCAGTCGCCCCATGTAAAATACTAGTATTCAGCTGCATCCAGTTAGACTGGAAACCGACCCCAAAATAGTTGGGAAAAGGCTAGGCAGATTGATTGACATAGTTTACATTCAACGAAACCCACACCGCGCGAGGTGTACACTACAGTGCAAATAAAAAGACTCACCGATGTCCATTTACTAACTAGTGACTAGTACAGTCGACTGACCCAACCCTACAACACTGGAAAAAGAACTATATATATGATAACTTCAAAATTTTAGAATCTTTTATGTATACGAATTTATTCACAATTGCCGTTGCATGTCCCATACGCACAATGTTTTGCTTGCGTTACATTGCACGCTATCGTAAACAGATTTAAACCAAAAATAAAGGTTTCTGCAGACAGGCGATACGCGACGGTGCGACGTGATTCTGGTTTTTCATGTCTTTCAATTTCCTTGAAGTTTTCATAGAAATTGTTTTACTAAAGACGCGTCGCGCTATCACGATGTACCTGTCTGTTGGAGCCTTAAAATTCGTTTCCCAGCAATATTTTTTGTTCAATGTTATCTAAGCTAGTTTCATGTACAGAATGTGTAGATAACGGCTACGTGATGGCTCCTTTTATACCCTGTGTAAAACGGTTATCACACGGTTATCCATCTGTCTGTCTGGGCTTTAAAAGAGACTTGGACCTCTGAGTTTGTTTCGATCTTTCTTCTTAAAGTTGTCAGGAAGCATCGATCTTATCTAGTTTTACAACCTAAGTTATTTTTTGACATGTGTAGGTATTTTTTTGAACGAATTTACATAAATAAATATCATTTATCATTTACCTAGCACATTCGTGGAAGTATTTTCACTCGACCATAGCGAAGTCCAAAAGGATAGAGTTATGTTTTTAAACTGTATTTTAATATTTAATAAAACAATCATTTACTTAAGATTACTAATAAAAAACTATTCACACGATTGTTTAATTTTTGTAAAATTTTACACCATTGTTAAATTAACTTAATTTTTGAGTCATGTTATTTGATAGCCACAAAAATGATAATGGCATTACAATATGCTCAAAGTGTTAGTTACTTCTTTTCAATTAAATTACGAGGAAAAAGGCTCGTTTACACAAGGAAAGTAACTCGACCGTTGCGGCTTAAGGTAAGTTCTAAGTGAGGTTAGAAAGGAGTTACTTTGATTGACCTTTAAAACTAAGCGCGGTGAGTTAGCAAGTCTATGTTTAACTTTCATGTCTTGATTAACCCGGAAATTAACTTCCACAGAACTTAAATGGTAGATTTTCTGTTGCAGGAAAATGTGAAGTTGTGCCTTGGTATTGACACGATATTTAAAGAGATTGAAGCTAGCTGCACATAACTCAGTTATTTTATAGTAAACATGATGATTATTTTTGTTAAATGACTTGAAAAACACATTGGAAATTAAATGGGCATAAGCTTAAGAGCGTGTATCCTAAAAGTTGGCAACGTTGCAAATCGCTGTTAAATATATACCTATTTTGATTAATTTGGCAATACTACTGTATGGAAATATGAAATGTGGCTAACTAGTGAACTAGAATATTGATTATGAAATGCAATAATTAATATCGTAACAGCGAATATTTAGTTTTAGATGTAAAAAAAGTATTTGGAAACTTGCCAAATGCTTTTCTTACACTTAAAACGGTAACAACATCTAATTCACTGTTATAATTGCAATTCATTAATAATATTATTCTAGTTCGATAGTTAGCCACATTTCATATTTCCATACCATATTTTCATATTGCCAAATTAATCAAAATAGCGAAATATTTGACATCTATTTGCGACGTTGCCCACTTTCAGAATAATGACTGACTATATTTGATTAAGAAAAACAGTGGTGCACTATCTGAAGGCCGGTTCAAGTAATTAATAGCGTTCAAAATCTAGTCGCAATGTTATTTCAGCGATAATCAATGTCAAAAACTTGTCATAACTTCGGGTAATTTTGCCGTATTTTTGTGATAATATTGAGAATGAGATTAAAATGCGAAAGTTTTTAAGAGCACAGGATTTGTTCCTTTAGTGTTTGATTTCTAAAACAATAAAATAATTAGTGTATTCTAAACATGTCCTAGTTTCGGAATTTGTTTTAAAAGTCGAACAAAATCTTTAAACGTTAGACACATTTTCTTGATTACTCACCAACCTTGTCCAATCTAATTCTGTAATATCTAACAGGATCTCCGGTTGTCAGTTGTTATTTTTCGCGCAAAATCTCCTCCATTTTGTCCGACTTTATGAACCCGTGATAATAGGATTACTTCTGTCACCGTGTTCATGTAACTGGTGCTAACTTCATTCCCTTCATTATTTATGATCGAAATTGCGTTGCATCGAAGGTGAGCTGATTTTATGCAATTTAGGTGAAATGGAAGGAAATTGGATGGATACTAAATGTTCGAGATTGAAGAGACAGCTGGAAAGTTACACGGTAGCCGCAAGATGAATTCTTGATGTTCTAGAATTTTAAAATGGACTAGGTATGCTCTCGTAAGTGAGCGGGATAGACCTAGGTAGAAATCACAAAATAAAGAGGTTAGGAATGAGATAGGAGAGGTATTTGACCCCAAGTGAGATAATCAGCAAGAAGATCGAAAAAAAATGTCCTACTTATTTTGATATGTAGTGTATTGTACGTTAAAACATGGATGTGGTGAAATCAGGTTCGTCTTAAAACGTCTAAGATTCCTTGCAGATATCCATAATCATAATCATTTAATCATTTGTTAACATAGGTACAACAAAATAATTGTAATAAAAAAAATTACAAGCGTGCTATGTTATACCAGAAGGCGTACAAATATTCATGAATGTCATTGGTACTAAAAATTCTACTATCCAGATTCACTGAACCTGACTTGATTTCCGTACATCTTTTTTTCGGGTGACCACTGAAAATCAGCGCTGTGCTGTGGGTCCCCCATAGCACTGCGTCATGCTGAGTGGAAGCCTTCTTGTCGCAGTCATGTCGTGCAGCTGCCGCCTAAGTAATTTCTGTTCTATGCTTGTGATTTGTTATGTACTTTGTGTTGTTCTCTGATTACTCTTGTCTTTTATGTATGCACGTATTTCTGTGACAAATAAACCTATTTTTTTTTCTTTCTTTCTTTTTCTTTCTATTTGGTAACAATTAGTAACAATACTGTAATACAGTAATCAATTAGTACGGGGGTACTGTGAGTATTACTGTCGGTCTTATATTTTGTAATGTCAACAGTATACTATTGTTGTAATAATTGTGCACAAATTAAAAAATTATAGATCAAGATTCAAGTCATTGCTCAGCTATATCTATAATAATAAACAGGTAATATTTGAATATATATTTGTACTCACGTTCTCGAAATCGGCTCATACGATTTCGATGAAAGTTTCAATGTAGGGGTTTACGGGCGAAAAATCGATCTAGCTAGGTCTCATATCTGGGAAAATTTGTTTTCACCGTATTTTCACCCGAGCAGAGTTCGGTCGTCCAAAATTTAGAGCAAGATAATAAAATAATAATGACATTAGAATAATGTCATGGCAGCATGGAATTGGTAAGTACCTACTATCATGGTAGCATGGAATAAGCAGGTAATATACATGGATTTGTATGAACTTTCCTATACTATTAAACGAGCATTCCCTATTTTTACCATAGCAGAGCTCGGTCGCCCAGGTACTTTCAATAAAAATAGACATAAAAAATCAGATATTTACAATTTATTGTTACAACGTAGATGAATGGTTGAATTGCTACAAGTTCCTAAAATGCTTTGAAATGTTTGCCCCCATTTTTCTGCATTGATACAAAAGCAATTACTTCTACTAGAATTGTAAATTTTCTTGAGAAACGTAAGCTGCTTATTCTTGTTGTGTTTACCAGAGCTATAAAATGATAACTTATGTATTTTTCTCGTTACAGAAAAGCGTTGTACTTCTGCGGGAATACAAATGCTGTCTTGATTCCGACGAGAAAATGCAATGGCTAACGTAAAACAGAGATAATTTTTGATTCATGTGCATTTTATGTAATAATACCATAATATGCCCCGTTTCTACAGTGCATCAGGTATGTTTGCGCAAGCAGACGTCGATGGCTTCCACGCCATCGTCAGACAAAAATCTGACTTTTTACTTTGCAATGTGGGAAAGCTCCAACTCCATCCTGAAAACTATAGCTGGGAGGTACGAGTCTCCTTTGTTAGGTGATGTTGTTCGAAGATATACAATTCGATCAACAGCCTTGTTTCCAAATAGATAATCATTTTACGAACATAGGTATCAGTTATCTTTTTGTTTACTAACCCTTATATGGATGTTGCTTATCCGAATTAAATATATATATATTTTTTAAATTTACTTAATAATCCTTTTGTAACATAATAATTAAGTTGTAATTTGTAAAATAATAACATAAAAAAGTCAAAACAGAAGTGGAATCTTGAAGAAGATCGCCTTGGTGGAAGAAAAATACTTGTAACCTTAGCCATTAACCATTGGTCCGTAACCTTATCTAAATAAAGAGCACAATCGCGTTTACAAAACCTTTAAAGTAAAAATACTTCCATAAAACATTGATCCGTAACACTTATATAAATAAAGAGCACAATTGCGTTAGCAAAAATAAGATGTCTTGGTGTCGCGAAATCAATGATTTAGTCCCATCTCAAAAATGCCCAACGCGCCTAAAGAAGTTTTCATTTCAAAAATTTTTTCATAAAATAATATCTCACTAATAGTTTTGTTAATCGCGCACTCGTTATGAAACGATCCACTCTAACAACATACCTTGAAGAAATCGGTTGACTTTTACCAAAGCTTCAATACTGCATACTTTTTTGTTTTATATTTGTCGAAAATACGTTACTGAGTGAACCCGTTTAGAAACTGTTGCGCGTTCCGAATAGTCGTGTCGTGTACCTACAGTGTGTGAATTGCTATTGTGATTAATTTGATAGTAAATTATAATTTGATCTGAACTGCAGACGGTTTTTCTATTGCGCAATAATAAATAAAACTGTTTATTTCAATTACAAAAGGCA
Organism: Agrochola lychnidis; assembly: GCA_963680765.1. Taxonomy (NCBI): domain Eukaryota; kingdom Metazoa; phylum Arthropoda; class Insecta; order Lepidoptera; family Noctuidae; genus Agrochola; species Agrochola lychnidis. The sequence continues at coordinate 12,376,072 of OY796869.1, read as the reverse complement.
TTTAGACACAATAATATTGGAGATCACCTTTTAAGCAAGGAATTGCTTGTGTTAGGAGACTCCGCGCTTCCACTTATCATTATCTTATGCAATTGAATGTAGACAATGTAAACATGCAAAAAATTAAATAAATGGGTAACTTAAAATCATACAAAAATGAAAGAGTGAATGATTTGCAAATGAATGAGCGTTATGCATAGAAAAAGGGCCAAGTCGCGCGTTTACGTGTGATTATGTGTGAGTATGGGTGAGAGTGTGAAGAGTGAGGGTGTGTAGTGTGTGAGTTATAATTAGAATATTTAGTTATATGTGTTATCCTTTAATATCCTGCCCAATATTAAATAAAAATAACCAGCAATAACCAGCACTATCCACAGTACACCCAAATATAACTGATAATAACGAAAGACACACCTATCCTCTCCGTCACATTGATACCCGTGAAGTAACCAAATTAATTAAGTTTGACCCCGTATAAAAGCTTTTAAAATGCACCAAAAAAGCCTGCATGCTAAACTTGATCACATGCTTCCAATTTACCTTCCATTAAATTCCCATTTCCCTTCATACTTGACTTAACATCAATTTTCTTCCCCCTTTACTGATCACGTTTGATCACCCAAAGTCCTATATCATACGATCCCAAGTCATTATTATTGTCAGGTACACTCCATCTTTTGTTCGTTGGGTGTAATACTGTATAATAATAAGTAATTGAGGAACATTGATTGTAGAAATAAAATAGATGCGTTATCTGTAAAAACTGAACTGGTCGCCATTTTTTTTCCTCTCTATTTGCGGCTGATAATCTCAAACGGAGGAGTAGTGGTGGCCCAGTGGAAACGGCCGCGACTTATGAGTTGTAGGTCTTAGGCGAATTCGAACCCCAGGCACTTTACTTTCCCGGGTCGACGGCGCGTTGTGTTCCACGTGCGCTTCAAAGAGATGTCAGCAGAACTGACGGGGTCCGCTAGGGCCGATGCCTGCCGGGGTTGCGGAAAAGTCCAAAATGGATACCGTGGCCCCTGGCAATATGGCAACTGAAGGAACACGGGTGGGATTTAGTAAGTAAGAGTCTGACACACCCTCCCGCTCCACCCAGAGCAGGAGAAGTTATTTGATAATACCCCAATCAAAAAAAGGCACTTTACTTTGTTTACATTATTTCGTCTCCATTGCTCTCAAAACGGTGAAGGAAAACATCGCGCGGAACCTGTGCACTAGATCTTTTCACTTGAATTTATGGATCCTTCGGGATCTCATGGTAGGAACAGACGTCAGAGTCAATATTCAGCACACATAAATATTATAAATGCTAAAGTATATCTGTTGGGTTGTCCTTCTTTCACGTAACAACGGAGTAACCGATCGACATATTTTTTTGAAGTGAAAACTTTTTTAGGCGCGTTGGGCATTTTTGAGATGGGAAAAAACAATTGAACTCGCGACACTGTTACCGTTACTGACACCTCATTAAAAGTATTTCCTGCACAGTAAAATTGTTCAAGTTTTCACTTCTGTCAGCACTCCCGGAGCGCCATTTTTTTTTCATAGAGATAGTTTATGGATTAGAGAATGACATAGGCTATTTTTTTATCACGAAAAATGCACGGTTCCCGTATGATCGACCATAGTTTTTTTTAAGCTATTGTATAGCTTTTATCGAGCGCGGCGACCGAATCAAGAAATTCCGTAACGAAGAAAGCCTAACACCCCCCACTCCGCCTACCATGTAATAACGGTTCCCATGACAATGTGATGTTGTCATGGGAACGTAATTTTTGTTTTATGTCATCACGTCATCATCCCAAGTGTAGCGTTGACAAATAGGAAGTATGGAGGTTACAAATGCTATGCAATAGCGGCAGTCCCCGAGTGCCACACGTTTTTTTTTTAACACGTAACATACCATCACGCCTGCTTGCCCCAAAGGGTTAGACGTTGAGAAGTTGTACATAATAATTATGTAGTAAGTACAACCAGGCTTTTTTCATGTCGCACTTTATGCACATCTTGCTCTTAAGAGAAGACGGGGCCTGCGAGGAATTTGAAATAAAGGTATTTGAAGAAACTGTTGCCGTCGTCTTACCTCAACTCTGCCCCCGTAGGGTGCGATAGGGACAGCTGCAGCGCAGACCGATTACATCACAATTTTAACGAGATCAACGTTTCGTATCCCCCTTTTTAGGGTTCCGTAGTAAACAAGGAACCCTTATAGTTTCGTCATGTCCGTCAGTCTGTCTGTCAGTCTGTCTGTCTGTCTGTCTGTCCGCGGTCTAGCTCCGAGACCCTAAGTACTAGAAAGCTGTAATTTGGCATAGGTATACATATTAATTACGCCGACAAAGTGGTAAAACAAAATTATGAAAAACATTTTTTTTAGGGTACCTCTCATACACGTAAAGTGGTGATGTTTATTTTTTTATCTTTTTACCCTATGGTGAGGGATATCATTGGAAAGGTCCTTCAATAATATAGTGAGTTTGTTAAAATTATTTTTGAATTCAGGGATTCGTTTACGAAATATTAAGCTTTAAAGTGCTAATTTTTGTTAGAGTCAAGTGTCCCCCCCCCCTGCCGGCTAAATGGTTGGTTTTGGGTATGTGAAAAAAATCACAACAGTAGTTTATATAACGAAATTAAAAGGAAAACTATCACAGCTAAGTAGGCTCTACAGGTTAACGAGTAATAATCGACCAACTTAACTTTGCAGTTGCAAAAACATGTTTTCCCATACATTCCGTACGGGAGAACATATTTTTCAACTACAAAGTTAAGTTTGTTTTTGGGATAAATTCATCCCAACTACGGAACCCTTCATTGCGCGTGGTCCGACACGCACTTGGCCGGTTTTTATTCCTCGAAAACTGAGCTGACACTATTACTTTTTACACATTTTTTTAAGAAAGAGTATGGATAGATTCTTATCACTTTCTTTTTTGTTTAAAACTTTCGAATTTGTCTGATAATCATATTTTCTTTACTAATAAGCTGTTAAAAAAAAAGGAAAATGACAGGGACTTGTCTACAGCAGACGTTGATTTTATGAAAAAAATAATATAGCTCTAGAGGTATTTATTCAGGAAGAAAAAAGGGAATACATTTGTGTAGGCCCTGTTCCCTCTTAATATAAGAAGAAGAAAAAAAGATGAAAATTATTTTATTTGGGACACACACAAAAAATAAAAACAGTAAAAAGGAGCATTTAAACATAACATCACGCCTTGTTTCCCCAAAGGGTTGGGCAGAGGTGCACCTGTAGTAGGTACACCCACATTTCGCCAGTCATGTTTAAGGCCCGTGTAATAGGGGCGAGCCTATTGCCATCAACCGGGCACAAATCCAGACTCAGGGCTGCTACTGAGAAATTCTAGATTGAAAAACCGAATACCACTTTGCCCAACCCGCGAATCGAACTCAGGTCCAGCAGTAGCGACCACAAGACCAACGAGGCAGTCAAACATTAGTAGGAGCATTTAAACTAACAAAATTAACATATTATTCGAACAAACGAACGACCTGTGCGAGGCCAAAAATTCTCCTATGTCAGCATAATGCTGCGATATCTTTATATAAATACCTTAGCACAATTTTGGCATATCTCCTTTTCTTTATGATCTACGTGAATGCTTGAGACGTAATCGTTTCGCTCTCGAGTGTCTTGAAAATCAGCTTTGTAAAATGAGTTTGTAAGCCAATAGATCTTGTTGCCTCACTGATTTCCAGTTTTCCGGGATCTATGGCTTTATAAATGTGATATTTTATACGTATCTTAGACAGTAAGTTTTTTTCGGAGCACTTTTATTTGATGTGTTCTTTTGTTCCTATATTTTGTTATCTCGTGGAGGATGTTGTATGGCATTATTTTGCATATAGATAATCTAACTTTTTCCCGCAGTTTCGCACGTGAGGAAGTTGTTAATTATCCCACAGGAACACTTGTTGAACACTTGTGGAACGTTGTAAATTATTTCTCTACCGTGATAAAAATCCTTTTCATCCCCCATCTTGAAAATTTTTGCTCTTCGATATCTGCAGTGCTATTCTGTAAAAATCTCACCGTGAACGCTTAGGTGAAGGGAGCTTAAAGTGACCTGTCATTCCACCATTATGCTAGGTATTGACACTATTGACACCTCACTTTCAAGCTCACTTCACCTAAGCGTTCACGGTGAGATTTTTACAGAATAGCACTGCTGCTCTCGCTGCGCTCGTGATTCAATTTTAGAATCCTTTGCTTGCTCGGTCATCAAAATTGAGCACGCGGTTAAAAAGCAACTTTGCACTCTTGTATAACAAATAACAATTGTCTTAACCCAGGTTATGGTCTATCTGAGTGCATATCTACTATCATTTTGGTGACAGATAATAATGAATGAATCATAAAGTCAGATAATATTGCTGAGCTGTTCATAATAATAATATTTACGCTCGTGACTGTACTTATTTATAGCCTTTATATTTTTACTATTTTAACATTGAATGAGAATATTTGCCAATTTGACGAGATAGGACCAATTCCACAGCGACTCACAAAAAAGCTCGGAGAAAATTTTCTATCATATGATTTTGAAGTAAGTTTTACGAATACTTCAAGCAAAGTTAATTCGTACCTATCCAATATTGAATCTATTTGTATTTCACCGGACTGCGACGGAGTCTAAAATGAGGGTAAAGTTTTGACCCTTATAAAAGGTCAGCTAGAACTAAATTAATTAACGGTTAACTATAATTCATCACCCAGGTGTTTCACTATTGAACATTTCCAATAAATCTAACTCGGTCTGATAGCTCTAAAACAGACAAGTTCAATTAACAAATTCGCTTTATAGTTTAGACTAGACATTGTAATACAATGGAAGATTTATTATGATGGGTTTTAAGGTGTCATTGAACACTAAGTCTTTGACCAGTGCGTGTTGCCAGTGATGACCTTTGGTACTGAAACGTGGTCGCTCACAATGGGCCTTATCAGAAGGCTAAAAGTCACCCAAAGGGCAATGGAGAGGGCTATGCTTGGAGTTTCCCTACGTGATCGAATCAGAAATGAAGAGATCCGCAGGAAAACCAAGGTAACCGACATAACCCGAAGAATTGCCAAACTTAAGTGGCAATGGGCAGGGCACATTGCTCGCAGAACGGATGGCCGATGGAGTCGAAAGGTTCTGGAGTGGCGACCACGTACCGGAAGACGTAGCGCTGGAAGGCCTCCCACAAGATGGACCGATGACCTTGTGAAGGCCGTAGGAATCCGCTGGATGCGGAAAGCACAGAATCGGTCGAAGTGGCGATGCTTGGGGGAGGCCTATGTCCAGCAGTGGACGTCTTTCGGCTGAAATGATGATGATGATGAACACTAAGAAACTTAATAACCCTGTACCTTCAGTGAAAAGTGATATATCTTGACTTATATCAGTTTTAATATTCTTACACTAAGTTTAACAGTAAAAAAACCGGTCAAGTGCGCGTCGGACTACGCACAATTAAGGGTTCCGTAGTTGAGATGAATTTATTTATCCCAAGATCAAACTTAACATTTATTCCAACTGCAAATCGTCGCTCGGCATCCAATACCGCGAATGTGTAATTTAAAAAATAAATATTGCAAGATTACCTATTTGAACGTGTAGAATGAAAAATCTGATTTTCGTTAAAAAATTCACATTCGCGGTATTAATATAATAATAATAAAAAACTAACACCTTTAAACGAGTAATTTTTGTATATATTATATAATCTGAATCTCTGAAACGGCTCCAAGAATTTTTATGAAATTTAGTATGCAGGAGGTCTCGGGAGCGATAAATTGATCTAGCTAGGTTACATTTTTAGAAAACGTCGTTCAAAAAAAAAAATAGTCATCCAGATATTTTTCTTTATTCAAGTAACAAGGACTCATTGTGTTAGTAAACTTATGAACTTTAGCTTATTTTACCAGGTCACTCAAAAAGTTTTGCCACTAACAGTTTTTGTCTATGGGATACTGGCTGGCGATCAAAAGCACCATATCGTCTCCAAAGCTAATATTTACACAAATACCATCTATATAGTGTGAGTCTTCATAATGTGCACATATCGAAATCTATGCTTAATTTTATCGACGGAAAAATGGTCCTAATTTTTTTTGTTCTTTTTTTTTTTTCGTATCAATTTTTTTTAATTTTTTTTATTCTCTTGGGCATCTTATTTATAAATTTTACAATTATTGTAAAAATTTATGAAAAAAATACAGATTTTTACTAAAAAAACATGTTTATTTTCAATTGAGGGTAATTTTTTTTCTAAATTTTAATTTAATGTGGACGCCTACTTACTTCCAATCATTATGGAGACTGTTTCATCGCGATAGCTGATTCAGTGTAAAAGTTACACAGTTTTGTTACAAGTTTTTTTAATTCCGTAAAAAGTATAAAAAAATATTTAGATTTTTTTAAAATATTTTTTCTGTCGTTAAAATTAAGCATAGAATCATTTCGATATGTGCACATTATGAAGAATCACACTGTATAGCAACCCACTCTGGTGCTGCTGAGGTCGCCAATCCTGCCTCACCCCGCATTCCAACCTGTATGGCCTGGAAAAGTTCCAGCCCATCGTACACTATTGATCTGGTTACCATAGGTACCAATATTTAAAATGTTTTTAAGCTCCATTGGCAACCTATCCTTCTCCATCTTTCTCCACAATACGTCATAAGCAACCAGATCAAAAGTCTTGAATAAGTCGAGGAAGGTAGCATAAATCGGCGTCCCACGCTGTGTATAAGTATAGTATGTGACAGTATGCTTAAGACACAACACTGCACTTTCTGTTGACAAACCACGCCGAAACCCGAATTGGTTGTCATGAACATTTACAGTTTTATTTATTTGTGTATTAAGCAGACAGAGATTGGATGCCGAGCGACGAAATGTAAGTTTGTACGCACAATATTGAGAGATTTACTGTGTTATTTTAAGACCATAGACTTCTTATAGGTTTTCCTGTAATCTATGAGTAAAGAGCCATACTATGTATTTTTTTGAAAATTTTTGGTCCAGTAGTTTCGGAGATAAGGGGGGGAATGGTCAATTTTCATTGAATTTCTTAAATATCTTTAAAAGTGTTTATTTTAAAATTATATAAAAAATATATTTAAGATCCTCGCAATAAGTCCTTTCATTTGATATGTCATACGGTACTGTTAGCATAACTTTTTTTTTAATTTTCTTGTTTGCCCGCCAAAAGTGACCCCTATATTCAAATATCATTTATTTACGTTACACATTCGTGTTTGGGTCACAAAAATACATATGTGTACCAAATTTCAACTTAATCGGTCCATTAGATTTTGAGTAAATTGGCTGTGACAGACGGACAGACAGACAGACACACGAGTGATCCTATAAGGGTTCCGTTTTTTCCTTTTGAGGTACGGAACCCTAAAAAATGCAATTTTTTGGTCTAATTGGTACCCTCTAAGATTAAAACTGAGCAAGCTTATTTTGGTGTAAAGTGCTCTAACTAAGCATTTTTTACATTTATTAATGTGTAGATATTATAATACATTTTAAATAATATCAATGTGAACTGAACAAATATTTCAAGTACCTTAATGTATATTAATACAAATGTATGTGACTCTTATTACGCGATCTATGTGAATTAGTACAAACTGATATATTTACACATAATCATCCAACACCAACCAATAAATAAATAATGTGTAAAATGGTTCAAGTCATTTTAAATTAATTTACACATACTACGACTTTAATATTGTTGTGTTACGTGATACAACTGGATTTCTTTTTAAATTATAAAACAACTATACAAATTAATCTGTTTCTTCTTACACTAAATCGTGCTCTAAGATTTTGTTTACCAATGTCAGTAATCAGTACTCATTTTAGTGAAGTAGACAAACAGTCAGATTTTTTTTTAAACTTTAACTTTAATTTTCTCAAAATCATGATTTTCCAGTTACATCACTTTTTACTGAAGGTACAGAACTATCATTTAATCTATACTAATATTATAAAGAGGTTAAATTTGTTTGTTAGTTTGTATGTAGGGGTATTCTCTTGAACTATCAGTCGGGTCTGAAAAAAATATTTTTGAATTGGATAGCCCAATTCTTGAGGGAGGTTATAGGCTCAGAAGCTAGTCCAAATATCAATCAATCTGCCTAGCCTTTTTCCAACTATTTTGGGAACGGCTTACAGTTTAACCGGATGCAGCTGAATACCAGTATTTTACGTGGAGCGACTGCCTATCTGATCTCCACAACCCAATAACTAGGTAATACGATACCCCTTGGTAAGACTGGTTGTCAGACTTTCGGGCTTCTGACGACCCTTAATGACTGGCAAAGATCCACGAATGACAGCCAGGACTAACGGCTTAATGTGCTTTCCGAGGCACGGAGGAGTCTCGATATGTAGAAATGGTCACTTATCCACGGACCAACCCCGACAAGCGAAGCTTAACTTGATGGATCGCCCCGTGCGGCGATTAAGATTAAAGTGGTAATTATTTTAACATCATGAACAATACCTACTTAAGTACTTAATTTTTTATGATTTTCACTTGATCAAAACAAGGAAAATGATTTTAAAATAATTCATTCATACTGATTTTTTTACAGGTTTCCTCCAGGTAAACACAGCACTCGCCTCTCAGTTTTCCCAACCACGAAAAACAAAAAAAACAATGTAAGTATCCACTTATAAAGAAATAACATTAGGGACCCACATATTCATTACATAAACACATTAACTGGGTCGTTTAACTGTTCTATTATTCAAATTATGAGAATCAGGTCAAAACACGGAAAATAACGTACGACTGAACATTGTACCTATATGAAAACCATCCGTGATTCCTACACGTTTATTAATTTTCTTTACCTACAGTATTACTATTTTCTTAATGTCCCTCGGCAAACTTCGTGTTTTGTCAATCGTCGGATTTCTATCAGTTGCCCTTTGCACTTGGTACAGACCGGGCGCTCTCAATCGAGTTAGAAGTATATAGAGTTTTAATACTCTTTTAACTTAATGTAATTAAAATGGGAGGAAAGCTGCTAAAGTTGCAGGCAAGAAAATGTTTTTACAGCTCTATATAGTTCACACAGAAATCAAAACAAAACAACAATAAAATACTTAGTTCTGAATTCAAATTATTATACATGTACGATAAATCTAATAATTGATGGACATGCAAATTAGCATACGTTTGTGTTCGGAAACACGATGATTCCCGAGGGATATTAAGAAAATAGTCGAGAGTGCTTATAATTTATATACCCATATACCAGGAACAGGCTGCTGACGTGGTCAGGGCTCGGGAGAAAAGAACCTCCTAACAATACGCGCCATACACAGAAATACCGTTTTCTGAATCAAGTCCTTGATACAACTGCCTAATGAGAGCCTCCTTGGGTGTTTGTCAGGCCATTTGGGTATTAAGCCATCGGCTGTTACGACTACAATGATCGCTGAGTCGACGTTCCACATCATCATCATTTCAGCCGAAAGACGTCCAGTGCTGGACATATGCCTCCCGCAAGCACCGCCTCTTCGACCAATTTAGTGCTTTCCGTAACCAGCGGATTCCTGCGGTCTTCACAAGGTGGCATTCCACATACTGTGGCACTATAATAAATAATTAATTATACATTATCGTAAGATGATTTATTTGATCATCTCATAAATAATTGCACCTGCCATGTTTTGTCTCTGCATCATCCTAAGGTTGACTGGTACAAAATGAAATATTGCAAGTTACACAGGATTAAATTAGTTCCACACAAATATATGTCAAAAACGTGTTTAAATTTTTATAACTTTTTTGTCAGATTAAGACAGATATTAGAATGCGAACTTTCTTAAAAAATACGAAAATTGCTCCTCTGATGGACACATCAGAGGAGCAATTTTAGTATTTTTTTCTATGTTTTAGATTTACAGTACAGTGAGATAATATGACAATATTATCTCACTGTACTGTAAATCTAAAACATAGAATATGAGTTCGCACTCCGGCGCCACATTCAAATCTTCGTCTTACAGATAGCCACTAATGATAACAGTTTCTGTTAATGTACGTAATTAAGCAAAATGTTTTCGAGATGTATTTTCTACAAGCAATTTGGAATCTGAAAATCACCTTTTAACCTTTAATTGCCTACTTCAAATGTTAATTAAGGTTAAGACGATGTTCGTTAGTAATTTTATTAATGTTTGGGCTTAATGTTGCTCAAGATTTCTTTTTGTTGTGTTTTTAATGTATCTCTGTGAAAATGATTTGGTGATCATCCAATAATAAGTTTTCCACAGCAAGTGTTTGCCTACAGTACTTAGCATGGCTACTTAACAACTAACGGCCCTTTTAAGGCGTCGACGAATTGTATTTTTTTTGTATATTTTTGGATCGCACTGCCACAGGAGGAGCCCTAGGCGTCGAAAATCACAGGCCGATTCCCGGCCACCCTAGGCGTGGGCTTGCAGATGGTGATCAATGGGTAGCTCGCCGTCCGATAAGGACCAGGCCCGGGTCGACGGCGCGCTGTGTTCCACGTGCGCCTCAAAGAGATGTCAGCACAACTGAACAGGGTCCGCTAGAATATGCCTGCCAGGGTTGCGGGTTTGTCCGAAAGAGTTACCGTAGCCCCTGGTAACATACAGGTAACTGAACGAACACGGGTGGGTTTTAGTCAGTAAGAGTGACACGCCTTCCCGCTCCGCCCAGAGCGGGAGAAGTTATTTGATAATTTTCCACCCGAAAAAAAAAAGATGCAGACTACAGTACCTACTATAGTAATCTGACCAGAACTATTCAAAAGTTGTTGTTGCCAACTCGACTTTTGTGGCCGTCAAAATAATTATCATCCGCGTTAATTTGTTTATTTTTGGCACTAAGTAACATAACTGACATAAATATGATTTCCCAAAGCGAACGAAGTTTCTCGGTCTCTTCACCAATCGAGTCACAGTAATCCATAAAATATTTTAATGTTTTTTAAAACAGTTCCTGACGTTTAACCTCCTTAGGGAATCGGGCTTCTGATGAATGTTGCTAGCCGAATATCTGCATAAAATTATTCGTAGTCAAAAATGGATCTGAATTTCGACGATCATGGAAGCGAAATATTTTATTCTTATTTGCGATACTGATTACCATGTGTGAAATATCGGAAAAATAAGAAAGTAAAGTACGAATGTTATTAATTTTATGGTTGAAGAATGTTCTGCACCTACTGTGAATTTTGTCACATTTAACTGAATTTCTTTGCCGCATAACATTTATTTCGTTCACTATTTTTTAGCCGACTTCCAAAAAGGAGAAGATTCTATGTTGGTCCGAATGCTTTTTTATGTGTCGATATTTTCGTATTTTGAGGACTGATTATGAAATTTTATTTTCATTTTGGAAGCTTGCGCGGTGGTTCCATTTTTTATTAACTTTGCTGGGGTAGTTTTTGAGTTACCTTCAATAATACGACTTTGCGTGGGGTAGGTATCACAACATAAAATGAAAAATAAACACTTGTACAAAAAAGAACAACCTACTTCCAAAAAAACACTACAAATGAAAAATTACTTCAATTTCGGAAGTCGATGGTAAAAATGAAAATTCAAAATCCTTTGATACCGACTTCCGAAATTGTTGGAAGTCGGTTGTTTTTTTTGTAAAAAGTTTTTTCATTACTTTTAGTATAAAATCAGTCTGTAGGTCCAGACAAGAAGAAAAGAAAAGTGGTCACCTTTGATTACTTTTCTCTTTAATTTTTGTTTTATTTTAAAGCTCACATCTCAAAAACTTTTTTTTTGTTAGCCTGTTTTATGTCCCACTGCTGGGCAAGGGCGTCCCCTTTTTCCTTCCAAATCTCCATGTTGGCCCTTCAAACATATATAGATCGTCACACCACACTTTCGCCGCGGTCTACCTCGACGGCGTTGGTAAAACAAAACTTACAAAATATTTTTTTTGTTTAGCAGACACTTTCAGTATAATAAATATTCCGAGCATCCATGCGAATTTTACACTTTACGGGCCTGTTCAGTTGTACTCCGACAGCTTTTACCAATTCAACTATCGCTGATAAAAGAAATGGAACCCGCTTTCAAAGGAAATAATATTATAATTTTCGTGTTTTAGTTTCAAATCACGACAATGTCTCATGTACATGAAGTAGGTCACGAAAAATATAAAGGTTTTATTGTTAGAGAGCTTCTTGTGAAAAATGACATCTGGGAATGTTATTACATGGGTAGGTGTACCTATTTCTACCGTCAAACAATAAGTATACGGTTTTGAGAGCATCTACTGTCATGATTTCCAAATATTAATTATATTTTGTGATTTTAAATACTAAATATAAAATTTAAAGCATGTGATTTGCCTCAAACGATTTTTGTATCAGTGTAATCATGAAGTTTAAAAGTATCTCATTTGACAGTTACCGTAAAAGTACTGGTTTTTTGACGGAACGGAATTGGAAACCTAATGTTTGGAGCGTCGCTTAGCTTCTAAAGCAGTTCGGTTTGAGCCTCGAAACCTAAAGGATGTCTTCAAGAAGTCTAAAGTCTATAACGTTATTATATTAAGTACCTAATTAAATAGTTTGTTAAATAATGATAAAAGTGTACCAAGTTTGCATGTGTGCAAGATTATAAATACAGAAATATTAGTACTGAAATGGTGTATCATTACACTACTAGTAGGTTTATTTATAAGTAACATAACATAACATCATGCCGTTATCCCCTGGAGGGTAAGGCAGAGTATAAGTACCTGCACACCCACATTTAACCAGTATATTTAAGTCCTATAAAAAAGGGGAGCGCATTGTCATCAATCGGGCACTTATCCAGACTACACTGTTACACTTCTTGCACTTTGCCCTACTTGGGAAATTAACCCAGGACCTCATGTTCAGCTGTAGTGCTTGCGACCTCTAGACCAACGAGGCAGTATTTTAAGAATTATAAGTAAACCTAGTAAAATATTTAGACTGTTATATCCTAACAATAACGCAGATGACTGTGTTATGTTATGACCATTGGTCGAAAAAGGCAGTGCAATTTCACATGACGATATTAAGGTATGATTCCGAATTCCGCTGCACGTAGCCTTGTTACCGAGGCGTTGTTGCTTCAGCAGTGCTGCGCGGTAGTACTGATTCCAAGCACCTGCTGTTCGTAGTGTCTCATCGTTTTGTTGCCAATTTACTTGTCAACATTCACGTGTTATCGCTATGATGAACGCCGCACTACTGGTCTGCCGTGGCGGCAGGGCGACACTGCCGGACAGAAGTGCTGCCGCGACATTGCTGTCGTGCTCGGAATGTAATCTCATATACCTATAGAAAATGTATGGGGACCAGTAGTGACGCGCAGCATGGCTGCGACAGCACTGCCGCGTCCAGCGGGGTTCGGAATCATACCTTTATTAACTTAAAAGTGACAAGCTATGAAAGTAAGGACCAATAATAATAGGTACCTATTTAGTGGTATGAGGAACAGGGTGTAAAGTTCACTCATCCACCATAGAAAAGGGAGGATCTTCCGACAACTGCCCGACGGTTGAAGTTGGAATCTTGTATATAAATGTCGATCGTACGGTAAACTCTAACTGCGCGATGCAGGATTCGTGTAACGTCATATCTTTGATGCGTAGTTCGTATACCTACACTAAGTGGAAGTGCCAATAAATTCCGGAATACCGCAGGTGGGTTTATCTATATTAATATAACTTTTAAGGTCTTTGACCCAAGCGAAACAAACTTCAAGATTTGTTTATGAAAATATAATATTAGACATCAAAACACAACGAGGGATAAATACATATATCTTAGAACTAACGTCTTGGTCGTATATTTGATCCCCGTAGGATACGATTACAGTGTAGTTAACTTGTATACCCAAGACTGTTGTACGATGAAACATAACTCTTTTTGTATCCATGTTAGTTTTACTTTTGTAAAAGAAAAGAAGAAAGAAAGAAAATACGTTTTTTTGAGATAAACATGACGCAAAGATTGTGTTCTACAATCACAAAAAATAACAAGTTGGGGGAAAATATGCGTCAGATCCACGCAAAACGGCCATCGCTCAGCATAATGTTGCGACCTGTTGTTGTAGAAATAATTGATGTATCATTTTAGTACATCTGCCACTACCACTGCCTCTGTGTCTATGCGTTGCATTACATATGTTTAATATTCTTCCATTATCTTAAATGTTAAAGTAAGGGCCGCCATACACGGACTGCTTGAAACAGTCAGGATGGATTGCTTCAAGCTGCGACTGCATAGTGAACTAATGTCTTCTAAGTACACACATACACGAAACCGCTCGAGCAGTTGTAATGCTTCAAGCGATCGTGCGGTCAAGCAGTCGCCAGGCATACAGTGACTGCTCGAGCTGTCGACTGCTCTCGCGCAGTTACCTCCGCCCGCGCTCTTCATTCCACATCGCGCGCGTTTCTCGCCCGCACGCCACTGATTTGAATGACGAGCAGTTGTTATCAACTGCTCCAGCAGTTATCAATGGCAGCTTCAAGCTGTTGACTATGACTGCAAGAGCGGTCCGTGTATGTTGATCAATGGCTAACTGCTCAAGCAATCCGTTTATGGCAGCCCTAACTCTTGTTTGTCTGTTACCAGCGTCAGGAACTAGTTGTTTGGCATTTTACTGAACCAGGCCTATTTGGCACACACATATTTTGGTATACATGGAAGATCCTACAACAAGACAGGTGTTGTGTCTGGTGGGCTACTGCTCGACGGTTGATATCGGGACGTAGTATATATGCTAGTTGCATATACACATTTTTGCGTGACGTCAGTGTGATGCATAGTTCGCAGTCTCATTGTGTGTACTTATGACATGTGCCAAATAGACGTATTGGAACGAAGTTCTTTAACGCGGCTTGTAAACTTTCAAATCGTCACGCGTAAAAGTGTTAATACTTGCGACTGTCTTCTTCCAATTCAAAGAGAAAGAGAGAGAGAGAACGCCGGTAGAAAAAAACAACAGAAATGAGTAAAGTGATTAGAATGTCGTGGGATAAAATTGTACACATCGGCCCGAGTACACTGCATGATGGAGAGAGAGAGAGAAGTGTGAACTCGGTCAAAATGAAAATCCAAGATGGCGGCTCTGAAAACTTTCAAATTTTTCGTCATGGGTATCGTTTTCATGGTTTTTAAGGGCGCAAGGTCAATATGTAAATCTAAAATGGCGGCCGCGAAAATTTTAATCATACAGTGAGAATGAACTTCGTTCCTGACGGGGGTTCCGCGACCACACACGTTTTATTTTCTATCCTTCTTTACGTTTTCACGCCTAAACCACTGAACCGATCGTAATGACATTTGACACACTCACAAATAAACAAAGAAAATAGCCTCAACTTTATTCAGACTCAACCAAATAGCAATCTGTTACCTGAATTCCAAATCTTCTGCAAATGTTCATCTAAAAGGTTGAACGGTCGAGCAAATACAGCCTGAAGCGACATTTTATAGGTAGTACACGTGGCACCTAAACGGTTGACCGATTAGAGTGTATTGCTGGACAGAAATACTGAAAAGATACCGAGGTATTCAGTTGTATTCTATCATTCTTTGGTACTATTATTGTTTTTATTCTAAAGCATGAACAGTTTTACTCGCGTACTTCGGTATTGAATCGTGATTTCTCAATTAGTTTTCATGAACTAGTTGAATTTTGCGGACTTTATTTAAAAAACTAGGAGCCCGACTAGTTTTTAGGATTCCGTACCTCAAAAGAAAAAAACGGAACCCTTATAGGATCACTCGTGTGTCTGTCTGTCGGCGGTAAAACCCTATAATGCAACTTTCATCGAAATCGTTAGAGCCGGTTTCGAGAACGTGAGTACAAATATATATACAAACAAATAATATACATGTCGGATCCGGTTATTAGTACGGACACGAAACGAATCGCAATCGCACCGGTGGCGACAGGACGTGATCTACCCACACCTAAAGCGCGCGCTTCTACAGAGCCGTGATGTTTTAAGGTCACGGCGAGAAGGGGATTCAGCCTCGGATCACATCGGAGTCAAGACGTCGCGAAACTGTTCTCGATTCATGGTGCTCAGTTATTGTGTTATTATAATTTGTGATCATTGTGTTAATTTGTTATTTTAATAAACGCCGCCGCACCCAGTGTGTGTACAATTTACTGCAAACTGTTTTTCTATTGCGCATTAACCAATACTACGCCCACAGTAGTTAAAATATCGCTGATAATAACGAAAGAGTCACATACCCGTCTCTGACATACACATATTGCTCATTTAACAGTATAGGATAATATTAGTAGGGTATTATTAGTTTTTAATAGACAAAGTATTGATATAGTGTTATTTTTTTTTTATGTTTGTTTTGTTCATTACTAATGTTATTTTATTAATCTGACTTATGAGACATAATATGTAGATTTTTATTCCTAATTACTTTGACTTTTGACTGGCTAATTTTGTTTTATTATAATGTCTATGACGAGTTGATGACATTATTCTGCAGTATTTATTATAATTTGATTGATTAAGTTATAATTTAATAAATGTTAATTGCTTGAAAAATGGACAAATTTATAACTATTTGATGTTTAATTAATAAAAATAACCAACGTGTTTATATTTGTACGCCGTTAAGGCAAAACATGACTGTGCTATAATCTTATGTAACATCTTGCATGCCATGTGTGTATACTTATGTTTTGGACAAATAAATGATCTTATCTTATCTTATTAAACAATGGTATTCCTTCTAGAAAGCCCTTCCAAACAAGTCATCATTATGCGGTACAGTACAAAAAAAAAATCAGTAAAGGAACAGGAAAAAATATCCATATGGCAAATACGGGACCAGCCTTTTTTTTTTTTTTTTTTTTTTTTTTTGGGTGGGAAATTATCAAATAACTTCTCCCGCTCTGGGCGGAGCGGGAGGGCGTGTCAGACTCTTACTGACTAAAACCCACCCGTGTTCCTTCGGTTGCCCTGTTGCCGGGGGCCACGATTTCCCGATCGGTTTTCTTCGAACCCCCGGCAGGCATTGGCCCTAGTGGACCCCTTCAATTCTGCTGACATCTCTTTGAGGCGCGCGTGGAACACAACGCGCCGTCGACCCGGGCTTGGTCCTTATCGGACAGCGAGCTACCCATTGCTCACCGTCCGCAAGCCCGCGCCTACGGTGGCTGGAAATCGGCTCGCGATTCCCGCCCCGGGCGTCTCCTCCTGCGGCGGTTAGGGGCGTGAGGGCGCGAAATTTGCCTCTCCCTCACGCGTTCCGCCTCCTCCTTCGCGAGCATTACCGCTTCGCAGAAGGAGGTGACGGCCTGCCATTTCCTCTCGCTCCGTACCATGGCCTGAACCAGGGCCGGACGCGAGAGATCACCGCCGCCGATCGCCTCTACGAGAACACGGCGTTGCTCCGCCCAAGCCGGGCAGACCTCCACCGTATGCTCCACCGTGTCCTCAGGCCGATCCACACAATGGTGACACCCGGGTGTTTCCTCCCGCCTTATCCTGAACAGGAACCTCCCGAAGCAGCCGTGTCCGGTGAGGACCTGCGTCAGGCGGAAGGTGAGAACGCCGTGGCGTCTCTCCAGCCACTCCTCAAAGACGGGTCTTATCGCCGCGATTGTGGCGTGCCCAGCGCGGGGTTGCGACAATCGCACCCTCCATGACGCCATGAGATCCCGCCGGAGCTCTGTCCGCTGTGCCGCAATTTCTTGCGGCATCGGGGTTAAGCCCCGGCGTTTCGCCTCCTCGCGCCACTCCCAGACGTGCGCGAGGACCTTTGCCTCCAGATCCCATGGCGGTAATCCGGCAAGGAGGCTCGCCGCCTCGCAGGAGACCGTGCGGTATCCTCGGGCCAGCCGGATGGCCATGACCCTCTGGGACGCGTTCAACCGGCGGGCTGGCCGCAGCCTCAATGAACGCGCCCACACCGGTGCCCCGTAAAGGGCCATGGACCGCACGATCCCCGCATAGAGCCTCCGGCAGGAGGCGTTTGGATCCCCTAGATTGGGCAGGAGCCGCTTCAATGCAGCCCCGGCCCGCTCAAGTCTGGGAGCCAAACGTCGGAAATGTTCTACGAAGTTCCACCGGCTGTCGAGGACGAGTCCCAGATACTTCATCGTCGACTCGACACCGATGTGAACCCCTCCCGCCATTACCTGGGAACCCGACGGTGGCGCATTCCGAGGACCATGAAAACCCATGGCCTCAGACTTGTGCAGGGCCACCTCGAGTCCCAGCTGCCGGATCCTATCGACGATTGTCGCAACCCCGCGTGTCGCTAAATCGGCCGCCGCCTGGTACGACCCCCCCTGCGCCAGGACAAGCGTGTCGTCAGCGTAACAAACGACGCTGACGCCGCTAGGGAGGTCGGCGCGCAGCACCCAGTCGTATCCGATGTCCCACAGATGCGGCCCCAGGACCGAACCCTGTGGGACACCGCACGACATCTCTTGCCGGTTCCACTCTCCTTGGTGACCGGGGTAGATGACGGCCCTGTCCGTCAGATAGGCCTCGACCACACGACAGAGGTAGGTCGGCATCCGGTGATACCGGAGTGCCTCCCTTATGCAACTCCAGGGCAGGGTGTTGAAGGCATTGGCGATGTCTAGAGACACCGCCAAGACGACCCCACCCCGGGCCACAGCATCCCCCGTCGTGAGGGCCCGCACGCGCATGATGGCGTCCACCGTAGAGCGCCCCCTGCGGAAACCGAACTGGCTCTCCGCCAGATCCGGCCCCACTCGCACCAGCTGCCCGACGAGGCGGTCTGCAATGACTCTTTCAAAGAGCTTGCCCACCTCGTCGAGCAGCACAATGGGCCGATAAGCGGACGGAGAGTCCGCTGGGCGCCCCGGCTTCTTGATGAGGACCAGTTTCCCCGTCTTCCAACGAAGTGGGAACTAGCCCCTCTCCATGCATGCGCTTAGGAGCCCCCTCAGTCGAGGCCCGAGAGCCCCCATGGCCAGGACCCAGGCTTTTCCGGGTATGCCGTCGGGTCCTGGGGCGGTATTCTTCGCACTCATCTTGCGTACCGCCACTCTCATTTCTACCTCAGTCACCTCAGGAGAATCGTCGTCGTCGGTGTGGTCCGCATCGGGCATCGCAGTAGGCGGAGCCATGGGTGGAGCAGTATGATCCCCTCTAGAGGGGAACAGAGCGCTCACCACGTCCCCCACAAGCTGGGGCGGGAGACTCTGCGTCAGCGGGGGAGCCCATGGGCGGAGTTTCTCCCGCACCATCTTGTATGGGCGCCCCCACGGGTCCCGGTTGAGAGTCTCCAGCATCTCCTCGCGGGCCAGCGCCCTGGCCCGCAGGATCTCCGCTTGGAGGGCGGTCTTCGCCGCTCTGTACCCCTCGTACAGCTCCGCCTCAATGGCTTGCGTATGCGCAGAGCCTCCAGCTCTTGCGACCACCAGTACAGCCGGCGCGAAGCATGTCTAGGATGGACCCGGGGCATTGCCATGTCACACACATTGGACATGGCCTCCCGGAACCACTCCGCCTCGTCGTTGATGTCGGCAGGCCTGTCCGGTGATGACACCCAGGCCTGCATGATCGAGGCTTCCAGGAGAAGCTCCCGGTCCAGCTGCTTCAGCGCCCACCGCGGACCACTCGGGGCCTGTCGGACCGGCGCACTCGAGGTCTGGGTGGAGACGTCAAACCGGATGTACCGGTGATCGGAGTAGGTCTCCACCCCCTCCATGACGCGCCAGTCAATGACACGCGGCGACAGAGCGGGGCTGGCGAACGAAATGTCAACCACCGATTCGCCCCGCATCCGCACACACGTGGGGACAGAACCCCGGTTTAGGACGACCAGGCCTGTCTCCAGAGCCCAGTCCTCCACCATCCTGCCCCGTGTGTCCGTATACCGGGAACCCCAAGCCAGATTCTTGGCATTGAAGTCCCCGAGCACGAGCACGGGGAGGGAACCAAACCCGACGACGACGACTCTTAACTCCGCAAGGGAGTTGTGGAACTCGGCAAGAGTTCGGTTCGGGGAGAAGTAAACACCCACCACGACAATCTCCCCGAACCGTGCTGCAACGCAACCCCGTCCTCTCTTGACCGACTCGAAGGACGGAGTACCGGCGGCGGCCGATGAAATGAGGGTCACTGAGCCGCTCAGGTCCTCCACCCAGTCATCCCTGGGCGGGACAAAGTACGGCTCAGCGCAATCGCACCGGTGGCGACAGGACGTGATCTACTCACACCTAAAGCGCGCGCTTCTACAGATCCGTGATGTTTTAAGGTCACGGCGAGAAGGGGATTCAGCCTCGGATCACATCGGAGTCAAGACGTCGCGAAACTGTTCTCGATTCATGGTGCTCAGTTATTGTGTTATTATAATTTGTGATCATTGTGTTAATTTGTTATTTTAATAAACGCCGCCGCACCCAGTGTGTGTACAATTTACTGCAAACTGTTTTTCTATTGCGCATTAACCAATACTACGCCCACAGTAGTTAAAATATCGCTGATAATAACGAAAGAGTCACATACCCGTCTCTGACATACACATATTGCTCATTTAACAGTATAGGATAATATTAGTAGGGTATTATTAGTTTTTAATAGACAAAGTATTGATATAGTGTTATTTTTTTTTATGTTTGTTTTGTTCATTACTAATGTTATTTTATTAATCTGACTTATGTGACATAATATGTAGATTTTTATTCCTAATTACTTTGACTTTTGACTGGCTAATTTTGTTTTATTATAATGTCTATGACGAGTTGATGACATTATTCTGCAGTATTTATTATAATTTGATTGATTAAGTTTTAATTTAATAAATGTTAATTGCTTGAAAAATGGACAAATTTATAACTATTTGATGTTTAATTAATAAAAATAACCAACGTGTTTATATTTGTACGCCGTTAAGGCAAAACATGACTGTGCTATAATCTTATGTAACATCTTGCATGCCATGTGTGTATACTTATGTTTTGGACAAATAAATGATCTTATCTTATCTTATTAAACAATGGTATTCCTTCTAGAAAGCCCTTCCAAACAAGTCATCATTATGCGGTACAGTACAAAAAAAAAATCAGTAAAGGAACAGGAAAAAATATCCATATGGCAAATACGGGACCAGCCTACGCGTTATTATTAATAACAGTACAATATTATTCGAATAAAACCATTTGGCGTATCGGAAAAGTTAGCAGACTAAGTATCAATAGTTATAACGAGTTTGAGAATATTGTTTCTTGACAAAATAAGAGAACAAAATATTACTTTTCCCTTGAAGACTTAAGGAGTCCTTATGAAAAACTTTATTCAACAATACCTAAGGTCTATTCATAACTTTGTTTCCAATTGATGTTTTTTCCAATTAAAACATCAACTTCATGGAAGTATAAATAAAGTTGATTTTAGACTGTCTAGTACTATTGAAAAAGTCATAAAAAACTATTAAGTCGTAGCGCAAACTGAACCTTATGTGTAGGTATTACAGTTGTTTTTCCTAAAAGTCGTGTTTGTTTACATGTTTGGCAAAAATTTGCGAACGCAGATTACGTACGTAATTCGTAATTAATTAAAATAATGAGTGGAAAATCTATACAGGGTCAAATTAGATAAGCTAGTTAAACTCCGCAAGAAGACTTAAGTCCATTAAGAAAACTTTCTTTAACAATAGGTACATAATTCTTATAATAACGAGCAGAAAATATAGTTGTAAAACCATTGTTCAGTCAGAGACATTAGTTGACTTTCAGATTTATACACTACGTCAAATTGCCGTGTTATAGTCATCTCATACGATTGTCAAAGAATTACAGTTGTGATTTAAACATACGGACAATTTAAGTCAATTTGTTTATCAACCAAGTTCCCTGATTCTAAATAAAACTGCTATCGCATCTCGCTCGAGGACTCGAAAGACGAATTAATGAACCGCAGAGGTCTTGTTAATACAAAACGTAACCACAATGACGTAAGGTCTATTCAAATCCTTCTTTCCAATATTGATGTTAATAAAATTCCACTTAAAAAAATATCAACTTTATCTCACTATAAATTAAATTGATATTGGAATGACAATAGTAATCTCATCCCTTAGCAATGTAAAAATACATTGCTAGGGGGTGAGATTTCTCTGTGAAAAACTGTAGCGCAAACTGAACTTTATCAGTAGGAATTAAAGTCGTTTTCCCAAAACTCATATTTGTTTACATGTTTGGAAACTAAATTGCGACCGCAGTATAGTTCTACCACCGCACCTATATAAACGTAACTTGGGGCGATATCGACCCCAAGATGCCAATGATATCCGAGGCCAGTCCGTTTGCCAAACACAATTTCTAAGCCTATTGGTGAATTATAGTGCAACTCTACTATGGAATCTCGATAGTTTATCGACTATTCGACATTGAATTTTAATTCAGATTTTGCAAGCATTAATCATTTCTGACACTGAGCGACTTTAAATTTCGAGAAATCCTACTGAATTGGAGTTTTTCAAGATTTTAACTTTGTAATAAAAATGATAATTGATAAAAAAATAAAATATATTTAGTATTTTATTTCTGGTAAAATACGCATACCTATACAAAAAATTTATAAATGGTAAAAACATTAAAAATTAAAATATAGAGCGTACAGGTACTCATAGTCTTCAAAAATATAGCTATCATATTCTTTCGTCATTTTTAGGGTTCCGTAGTAAACAAGGAACCCTTATAGTTTCGGCACGTCCGTCTGTCTGTCTGTCTATCCATGGTCTAGCTCCGAGACTCTTAGTATTAGAAAACTGGGTAGTTATACATGTTAATTACGCCGACAAAGTGGTAAAACAAAATTATAAAAAAAAATCACAGCAGTAGTTTATATAACGAAATTAGAAGGAAAACTATCACAGCTAAGTAGGCTCTAAAAGTTAACGAGTAATAATTGACCAACTTATGTTTGCAGTTGCAAAAACATGTGTTCCCTATACATTCCGTATGGGAGAACACGTTTTTCAACTACAAAGTTAAGTTTGTTTTTGGGATAAATTCATCCCAACTACGGAACCCATCATTGTGCGTGGTCCGACACACACTTGCCCGGTGGACATAAATCTTCCTAGGTTGCACGAGACAAGCCTCAAAATACTGTTACTGGAGCGTCTCAAACTTTGCCAAAAAGATGCGACCCTCGACCTCATGATGGCATAAAAGTCCGGGACCCTCTCTTTGACAAACATGCTCGAGGCACTGCAGTATCTTGGCAGTTTCATAAGGGTTCGGTAAGCATCATTGTACTGAACCCTTAACGAACTGTACGTCTTTTTTAATTCATGATTATTCTTTTTTTGTTAATGATTATAATTTTATAGAGATTCTTTTAGAACTTTTTTTTGATGTCACCGTCTCTTGTTTTATGTATTTTATGTAAGTACGGATTAGGTATAGTTGGAGAGTCGAGCTCCCAAACTGGAGCTCTGTCTCGCGTAGGTTATGCTGAGCGATGGCTGTTTTTCGTGGATGTGACGCATATTTTCCCCACAACTTGTTCTTTTCGTGTATGTGTTCTTTCTTTTCGTCATGTTTATCGCAAATTAACGTAGATTCTTCTTTTTTTTTTTCAATTAAAGCTTGGTAGCTACTTATATGGTATTCAAATCGAACAATCACAAATCAGAAGTCGCCATGTACTTGTGTACATGAGGGTTGTGTCAACTAAGTAGATAGAGACAAACAATCGAATAAAAACAAATTATCACCAAAGCAAAGAGGTCAACACGTACTTGAGGGTGTGTCAACTAAGTACCTAGAAATAAAAAAGGGTCACAGTCAATGACCTATTAAACTTCTTACTCATGTCAAAGGTTTACAGGCGAAAAGCCTGCTATGACCCTTTGTGTACATCGATTTATCAATCAATCATGTTTGTAACTGCATCGTTGGGCTTTAGTATGATTTTTTTAAAATTATATATAAATTTTATAAAATTCAAAAATATAAAATTTAATTTAAATATCCTATCCTATCCTTTCGTACTAAAATATTTTTATTTTTTATGCGATCTCTGGGTTATTTGTCTTTCCTATTGGGAAATTCTCTGTAACAAATTTTAATTTGAATTTATGCCAGGTTAATACCAATAGGGTCGCCCTACATTACACAGAATTTAAAAATCTAAAGTGATACTGCATATATTATATATAAATTTAAACGATTAAAAAAACAAAAATACCTGACTGCAAAAATACAACTAAATATAGAAAAACAAGCATTTATAATCTTTAGAATTTTGCTATCGCAGGCGACAAACAAAAGTTACACCATATTTAAGGTTATTGGTTTATCGGCCTGCAATATCAAAATTCTATAGATTATAATGCTTGTTTATGTAATTTGCTTTATTTCGACCTTTTTAGTTTTAATAACTTGGAATTGACTCATTACTAGCCTTTTGTTTGATACCAATGTTGTTGTAATTTATTTAAAAAAACCTTTTCCTCTCTTTCTTGTATCTGCAGATGCAATATATAAATATGATATAGCCTATGTCACTGTCACAATTAAGACAAATCTAACGACACCTCATAATAACTTAAAATCTATCAAGTCATTCAGATTATAGAGCGTGTCAAAGAAATGGACATACATACATATACACTCTCGAAAAAATCACCCTATAAATTATTGGCAAAATGTTGGTGTACAAAATACGTCTGCCTACAAGAAATAGAGGCGTTATATGTTGTTTTTTATTTAGCTTCGAACTAGCCCCTAGTTTTAGCCAGGTGGGTTCTTCAAGGCTATCACAGAAACAGGAGAATTCAATTAAGCTAAGCTCTCACTGTACCAGTCTAAGCTTGCCAGCTCACACCCGCTATCAACTACAGAACTAAATAAATAATTTTCTAAGTTTCCTAGACATACGTATGTTACTTCACTAATGCGGCTCTGCAACGTTGAATATTAAGAGGGTTTATCTTAAAAGTTGGCAACGTCGTAAATAGCTGTCAAATGTTTACCTGTTTTGATAAATTTGGCAATGTTACTGTATGGAATTAAGAAATGTGCCTTACTAGGGAACTAAAATACTGATTATGAAATGCAATAATTAATATCGTAGCACCGAATATTTAGTTTTAGATGTAAAAAAAGTATTTGGAAACTTTCCAAATGCCTTTTTTACACCTAAAACGGATACAACATCAAATTCAGTGTTATAATTTACTGCAATTTGTTATTAATATTCTAGTTTGCTAGTTATACACTTTTTCGTTTCTTGTATTCCTTATTTCAACACATTTTTTATTTTTAAATATCAGACCCGAATAAAGAATTAAATTCATAAAAAAACCCTTGAGCTTACAGAGAACGCCAACTTTTTTTAAAGTCGTCTAAATACTATAACAGATTTTTTTAAACACGATCGGCCGTTCGCATTTACCCTCAACCTATAAATAAAAATAAATATTCCTTTAACTTCGCCCCGTGTTATGAATGAGAACCCCTGGTATCTTCTCGGGCTCCCTCCAGCCGCTCTTGTGGAAACTGTTTCCATTCCACTGGCTTTTCTCGCCCAAGCATACGGGACTCGCTTTGAACTTATTTTCCACTTTAAGCATTTGTTTTCTTTCTCTGTCACCCGTTTTTCGTTCATATTCAAATGTATGGATCGTCATTTTATAAAGCAGTGTGAAAATTTTAAATATTTTGTATTTTTTTTAAAGTCTTTGGAGTTGTTCAAGTTTTCAAAGACTTGCACTGGTATTTAATAAATAAAAAAAAAATGCATAATAACACCTAATGTGTTGTTTATTTTGAGTTAAAATTAAATTTGAATTACCGTCGTTAATTTGTTTTTGTAAGTAGTTAGGTTCATTATTGGTATGTCTTATGTTACTATTGACGAATTTTTGGGATCTTGGTTTTCCTTTGAGCATAAAATAACATCACACTTGTTTCCCCGAAGGGTTAGGCAGAGGTGTACCAATAGTACCCCCACATTTCGCCAGTTATGTTTAAGCTCCATATACTTTTATCATTAAAAATTTATTAAGTTTCTTGTTTACGTTATGAACCAAAAGCATAACTTTTACTTATTTAAACTCCGTACCGGGAGTCAAATTCAAAATGTTATATTTCACATAAACCTACATGGGCACTTATGAAACGTCAGAAGCTAGGTGCACGGTTCCAATTGGTCGTTTCCCATGGAGTCTCGCAACAATCTATAAATGCGAAAGTGAGTTTGTTTGTTAGTTACGCTCTCACGCTTAAACGGCTGTACGGATTTGGATGAAATTTGGTGCATGGGTAGACCATGGCCTGGGTTAGGACAAAAAATACTTTTTATCCCAAGGGACCGAGACTTATGCGGGTGGAACCGCGGGGCGCAGCTACTAGGTAAATAATTAATTCACTGTCTCATCAGTCGGCCCTTGAAAAGTTAAATTAAGAGCATCATTTACAATGCAACAGTTGCTTCAAACTTCATTACGAGTATTTCATAGTAATGCACTATACAGATCCTAAAATCTAAAGCATTAGCTGTACATGTGTGGGTTCTAACGATGCCAACGTAATTCGCATTCAGCTTACTGGCGAGGAAAATATTCGTACAAATTCGTAGAAATTCGACCGCGGGTTGTGGGTACCTACCTGCTTTTGTGAATAGAAGTGTAGTATATATTTCTCCAGACCGTATTTCGGCCATGGCGGCATGTTTCAGCGGAGACTAGCTTTCGGCTCTTGAGATAATATAGTGCACAAGTGTGCACAGACACAGGTGCATTTTCTCTTCCCTCACTCTCATTGTCCGATGGGACGTCGATCCGACACGACCGAAGAGAGATCAGGCGCAGGACCAACGGCTTTAACGTGCTTTCCGAGGCACAGGGGTATCACACCGCCAACTTCCAAACTCCGGGTTATTATTGAGAAATTCCTAATGGATAAAACCCAATAACACTATTAGTAGGTACCACAGATAAGTTATCTGTGCATGATACACAAGTCAACGCATATTTTCATTGAGTACAAATATTTTTCTACATCTGGCACAAAAAACCGGAACAAAAACCCGTGCACAGCCGATTGTATTGCAGTCTGCATATTATGCAGACTGCAATACAATCGGCAAAACAAATCATATGCACATATTATGTGCATATGATTTGTTTACAAATTTCAAATACTAGTGCCAGCTACGAGTGTTATACCAAAAAACAATTTAAGCGAAACTCCGTCTACAGTGCGGAATATATTAACGCTGTATTCAGCGATTCAGCGAGTTGGTGAGATTAAAATCTGTTTTCCCAACTCAGTGTTTTCCAGTTTGTTGAGTATAATGTTAACGTGACTGCTGTATACAGCGCTATCTTTGCTGATTCTGCTGTATGATTTAATTTTGTGTTCATGACAGAACCAACGTGTTTAAAATTGGAAGCTTATAGAGGTGGGGAGAGCTTTTGTTTTTAATTTGTGGTGTTTTTATGAAAGAGATTTTGTCTAGACAAACCAAACATGTAAAGGGCGTAAATCTGTCTAAATAAGAAATTATTCATAATATATGTAGTTTTCAATTTACAAGCTTACTAACGAACAAACATATATGCAAGGAGGAATTAAATATTCTCTTACATAGTTTCTCCAACATATTGGATGGATTCGATTATCTCTAGGAGATAATCTGGTTGTTAGACTTTCGGGCTTCTGACGACCTGTAACAACTGTCAAAGATCCACGAATGACAGCCGGGACCAGCGGCTTAATGTGCTTTTTGAGGCACGGAGGAGTCTCGGTATGTAAAGATGGTCACCCATCCACGGACCAATCCTGGAAAGCGTAGCTGTCGTGCACCAGCTTAATTGATTAATTCATGGTTAATGGAATTACCCTTTTATCATCTAAAGCGTATGAGAGCACCCAGGTGTAACTATGCTACAGTACACTGCCTCGACATTAAAATGTTTCATTAATCTGGTTGAATTGCATAATTTTAATGCAAATTGAACAAATTCTTCTTACATACATACATAAACTCACGCCTTCTTCCCATGGGGTAGGCAGAAACTACAGAACGCCACCTGCTACGATTCTTACAAACTCCTTTTGCCTCATTTACGTCCATACATCTGGTCATCGCCGGTTGCGAGTACTACGCACCTGGCCTTTCTGAAGAACATCACCAATAAGGTCAGTATATGTCCTCCGAGGGCGTCTCCGCCCGGCCTTTCCCTTTACATCAGCCTTGTAAATACATTTTGTTAGTCGCCTTTCATTCATCCTCTCAACATGCCCAAACTGTCTCAGCATACCCTTTTCAATTTTTGTCACTACATCTTTATTTAGAGCTACGTTTAATAAGCGCAGAAGCCGACCCCAACATAGTTTGGAAAAGCTAGGTTAGATTGATTAAATTCTTTTTATGTTTATATTTTCATGCTTTTCTTTCTAAATTGAAATTTTACCTCGTTTTCAAATATCTTTAGTCGACTAGTATCGTAAAATATGAAGTAGAGATGTCTTGTTTTAATGTATCTCCAGAAACAATACCTCATTTACCTATTAAAATATTCATAACAGATTTTAGATTCTCTAAGGTAAACGGGGATTTTTCAACCGTAACAAGGAACGTTGAATTTAACAGTATGCTCCTGTTGTACGCCATTAGACTATGTTCCTGAATTTCATGAGTCTAATTTATTTTGAAAGCGACGTACCTACCCAGAATAATTTTAAAACAAAATAATATAACTTCTTATCACAATTTGACAAATAAGGTATCGTTGGAAGCGTCTTGATCGTCCGCTGGTGAATGATCAAAACACTAATAAAACGCAAAACGAAAATAAAAGTTATAAAAACTAAAACCCAACTACAACAAAAACGCCAACTAAAAAGGTATAAATAAGACATCACAGACAGTCAAATAAAAAATCCGAAGTCATTATGTAGTGTTATAAATCGAAGAGATTACGTGTGACTCTGCTCTCAAAACGGTGAAGGAAAACATCATGAGGAAACCGGCATGTCCTAGAACCGAAAATTCGAAGACATGTGACATCTACCAACCCGCACTGGGCCCGCGTGGTGGATTACGGCCCACTCCCTCTCACAGAGAGGAGGCCTGTGTCCCAGCAGTGGGAACATTTATAGGCTGATGATGACGTGTGACTCCGGATTTTTAATTTAACTGTCTGTGATGTCTTGTTTATACCTTTTTAGTTGGCGTTTTTGTCGTAGTTGGGTTTTAGTTTTTATAACTTTTAGTTTTGACAGTTCAGCCACATTCATTGCGTTATTTACGTTATTGAACAGACTAATTTATGAAACCGATGAAGCAATGGATCAGAAACATCCTTCAAAACTCTCGGATTGTGATAGAAACTGTAATACGCAATTAGGGTCCTGGTTAGATTCAAAGCTTTAACCTTACGGAAACCTTTACCTAAATAATCAGATCTATCCACATAGTATCATAGCTCAACCATATCCAAATGATTTCCACTATTGCATGCCCAATTAACTCGTAGAAGGATCGCTAACGGGATTTGGGTAAGATTTCAAAAGCTTCGGGCCAGGGTCTTGCCTCCTTAATCAGATAAGCTTATCACACTTGCCCGTATTTTGCTCTATATGGTGTAACTACCAATTTAATTTGCTTCATTCAATGTGGAGTTTACATTCATTAAGACTTTCAGTTGTATTCAGAGGTCATTTGTTTTGATGTCTATTTTTATGTCAT
This sequence comes from Agrochola lychnidis, assembly GCA_963680765.1. Taxonomy (NCBI): domain Eukaryota; kingdom Metazoa; phylum Arthropoda; class Insecta; order Lepidoptera; family Noctuidae; genus Agrochola; species Agrochola lychnidis. Next base: position 12,346,327 of record OY796869.1, on the reverse strand, counting down.
TTGGAAAATGCTTATGGTATATCTACAATATGTAAAAAATCCTGTTCGATCCGAAAGGGGCACATAATGGCAGGCTGTCACCTTCTTCTGCGAAGCGGTAATGCTCGCGAAGGAGGAGGCAGAACGCGTGAGGGACAGGCAAATTTCGCGCCCTCACGCCCCTAACCACCGCAGGAGGAGACGCCCGGGGCGGGAATCGCGAGCCGATTTCCGGCCACCGTAGGCGCGGGCTTGCGGACGGTGAGCAATGGGTAGCTCGCCGTCCGATAAGGACCAAGCCCGGGTCGACGGCGCGTTGTGTTCCACGCGCGCTTCAAAGAGATGTCAGCAGAATTGACGGGGTCCGCTAGGGCCAATGCCTGCCGGGGGTTCGAAGAAAACCGATAGGGAAATCGTGGCCCCCGGCAACAGGGCAACCGAAGGAACACGGGTGGGTTTTAGTCAGTAAGAGTCTGACACGCCCTACCGCTCCGCCCAGAGCGGGAGAAGTTATTTGATAATTTCCAAACCAAAAAAAAGGTAATGCAATAACATTACCAAAAAGTTTTTTTTATTTTTTATTATTATTGAAAATAAAAAGTTATTGCCATTTAAAATTCACATTTAAGTACCAAAATTACCCAAAATCCATTAAAAATTAGGAAATTTTCAACAGGGATCATAAATTATGACTTTTAAACACATGCTAAACGACGCGACGGCCGCCTGCGCCCAATGTAACAAACTGGTAATATTCCCCATTGAAAAAAAAATGTGGTTACTTTTTTTCTTTTTTCCTGATAATTTCCCCATAAATAAACTCTCAGTAACCTAACAACACCCTCACGGATCGGACAGGGTTTTTATCACTTAATACATTTTTCCTTTGAGATAGTTACTACTAATTTTGTACTTTGTTCATTTTATGATGATTATTAAATAAACTTTTACGTCTTTATTAACAAGTACCTTTACATTACCTACCTTATTTATATGCTTAATATAAATAAGGTAGGTAACTAGCGTACTTGACAAAAGCGATAACGGCCCCTAATCCCATTGATTATTTTAAAGAATCAAGTAAAAAATGCCGCTGCTTTAAAATAAGCATTTATCAAGTGTCTGAAAAATCATCCTCAAATTGCACAAAAAAAAAAAGATGACCCAACAAGCCAAGATGAAAATATTTTCATCTCATAAAAAAAATATACTGCCGCCATAAACGATTTAGCCGTCGGAGGTTTAATTTTCCAGTTCCCTTGATGGCACTAATTAGAATTTTAATAAGACCTCGTAATGATGTGATTAGTCAATCAATCAATCAATCAAAATATTTTTATTTCACATAAACCTACATGGGCACTTATGAAACGTCAGAAGCTAGGTGCACGGTTCCAATTGGTCGTTTCCTATGGAGAAGAGCCGGCAAGAAACTCCACGGTTACTCTTTTAAAAATAATTGGCTTTTACAATACTTTCATATAACAGTGTTTCTAGGTATGGGAGGACAGTGTAGGTCTTTCAATAAGTACCAAGTACTTAACAAAATAGAAAATGGTTAACAGGTCTACAATCCACTAAGCCTACAGCGTTCTCACATTCACAAAATATGTAGAAAAGAATCTATACAAAAAATAAATAGATTAATAAAAATAAAAAAAACCTATTTTGATTGCTGTTACAACTGTAATCAATCTGAGTAATTATCATGTCCACAAAAGTGACAAAAAAAAAAAAAAGTTCAAATTAAATCGTAGGTATATAATGTCAAATAATAGAATAATAAATATGTCAAGGACGAATGTAAAAACAAAAAAAAAATAAAAATAAATAAAGATTTAAATAAACATGTTAATTTTGGAGCAGTTAATAGACTCTTACTTATTTATGCCATTAATGAGGTACCAGGGAAGCCACATGTGCAGAAGGAATTATTGCCAAACTTCCTTATCTTCAACATAGTCTTTAATTTTATAATATGCTTTCTTGATAAGGACACGTTTGATGTGGGTTTTGAACTTCCCATCGCTAAGTTCTGTCACAGACTTTGGCAACTTGTTATAAAAGCGGATACTGTTTATAAGAAATGACTTGCTTGTTTTAGTTAATCTAAATTTGGGTATCACAATTTCATGTCGACTACGTGTATTTATATTATGGAAATCGCTTCTTATTTTGAAAAGTCTTAAGTTTTTGCGAACATACATAATACTTTCTAAGATATAAAGTGAAGGCAAAGTCAGTATATCAATTTCTTTAAATTTGTCTCTAAGGGACTCGCGAGGGCCCATTTTATAGATCGCGCGGATTGCCCTCTTTTGTAAAATGAAAATTGAATCTACGTCAGCTGCCGATCCCCACAGCAAGACGCCATAAGACATAATACTGTGGAAATAAGCAAAGTATACTAACCTAGCTGTGGCTATATCAGTCAACTGCCTTATTTTTCTTACTGCATATGCAGCTGAACTTAATCTACCTGAAAGAGTTCTAATATGGGCGCCCCATTGTAATTTTGAATCTAAAGTAATTCCTAAGAATATAGTTTCCGTTATTGCATCTAGGTTTTTGCCATCAAGTTTTAGATTTAGACCTACTTGAGGTACATTTGGTAATGAGAACCTAATACATTTCGTTTTGTTCGCATTAAGTAAAAGATTATTAGCTGCGAACCATTTTGAAAGTACAGCCAGACTATCGTTAACATGTAATACATCTGTATCTTTCCTGTCTATTTTAAAAATAAGAGAAGTGTCGTCAGCAAATAGAATTATATCTGATAAGTTAGTCATCATGTAAGGAAGATCATTTATATAAACTAGAAATAAGAAAGGGCCGAGAATTGAGCCTTGAGGCACGCCCATTTTAACTAGAGACCCCGAAGACGTCGCCCCATTAACATCTACTTTTTGCTGCCTGTTTGATAGATAGGAAAGAACAAGATCAGCAGCTTGTCCACGAATTCCGTAGTGGTGTAATTTACAGATCAGTGTATTGTGGTCAACGCAGTCAAACGCTTTTGAGAGGTCACAGAAAATGCCAATTGCATCCTGGGACTTCTCCCAGGATTCCAAAATGTGACTGATGAGTTTTACTCCTGCGTCAGTCGTCGACCTACCTTTCGTGAAACCAAACTGGTGACTATGTAAAATCCCATTAGAATTAAAATGTGACAACATCTGGTCTAGCATGATTTTTTCATATATTTTACTCAATGCTGGTAGCACAGATATTGGTCTATAATTAGAGGGATCACTCTTACTACCCGATTTGAAAATTGGTACTACTTTACTATGTTTCATTAAATCAGGAAACGTACCGCTATCTAAACATTGATTAAATATGCCTGTTAGGACAGGGGCAATTGTGTCAATGATATCTTCAAGAACCTTAACGGAAATCCCCCATAAGTCTTCAGTGTTTTTTATGTTAAGACTTTTAAATGCTTTTTTAATTGTGTCAATAGAAATGGGCTTGAATTCAAAACTTGGAATGTCTCTACTGAAGTGTTCTTTTAAAAGAGATTCAGCTAGTATAGATGATGAGGGGAGAGATTTCGTAACCTCTATTGGGATGTTGGTAAAGAAGTTTTCTAGTGTCTCAGCAACTTTTAACTTATCTGAAATGGTTACATTATCAATGTTTAATGACAATTCATTCTGATCTCGCTGTTTTGTGTTTCCAGTTTCTTTGTTAATTACCTGCCACACAGCTTTTATTTTATTGTTAGAATTATTAATTTTGTTACTAATTAATTTAGATTTAGCTTGGGCGCAGACTCTTTTAAATATCTTAGAATATTTTCTTACATAGTTATGAATTACTTGATCAGAAGTCAATGATTTTTCGTTATATAAATTATATAAAATATCTCTGCTTTTTCTAATGCCAGGAGTGGCCCATTCATTAAATTTTGGTTTGGTATTGATTGTTACTGTTTTTACAGGACATGCTTTATGGAATTCTTGGCATACTGTAGAAAATAATGTACCATAGTTTATGTTGGGGTCTTGTGAATCAAAACTAGCTGTTGAAAGATTGCTAAGAACATTATTATTAAACATTTTCAATTTATTTTTAGTAAGAGGTCTTAACTGAATAGTTTTATCTAAACGTAACTTTTTATCTGATTCAAATGATACAAGTTGACCAGTATGGTCAGACCTAACGCCACTAATTAAGGATGAGTCTTGTATTTTACAATTAGTAAATATATTGTCAATGCATGAAGCTGAGGTTGCTGTTATTCTAGTCGCTTCATTAAATATACATTTTAAATTGAATGAATTAAACAATGATATAAGCTTATATTTATCAGGTGAGTTAACTAATAAATCAATATTTAGGTCACCACAAACAAAAACTAATTTATTATCTTTAAAAAGTTTACTTAGTATTTCTTCCATAATGATTAAAAATGATGACAAGTTTGAAGCTGGTGGTCTATAAACACATAAGAAAGTATGGCCTTCAACCTCTGCACATGCTACCTCACATAAGCGATCAACAGAGCAAGCAGTGATATCCTTCCTTTCCTTATGTCTGAAACAACTATTACATAATATCAAGGTACCACCCCCTATTGAGGACCTGTTGTACGCACTGGCAACTGAAAAATTATTTACATTAAACAGCATCCTATCTGGTTTTAACCAGGTTTCACAAAAGCATAAGATATCCATATGATATTTATCTATTAACAATTCCACGTCTAGGATTTTGCCAGAGAAGCGATTAATATTTTGATGATACAATAAAATATTCTTATCATGCTTCTCTTTTGTCGAGTCTAAAAGTTTAAAGAGCCTATCACAGTATTATTAGAAATACTAGATAATACTATTTCGTCACTTAGCCTAGTCTCAGTTAAATTATCAATAACTGCGTGTATATTGTAAGCTAACAAAGTAGCCAATACATGTTGACTTTTCTTGGGAAGAAACATATGTTCCCGAGTTAAAACAAAATCTCTAACAAAATTGTTAGTATCAAAATACAATAAACGGTCACTATGACGACATGTCAAAATATGCATTAAGTTATTTAAACTATAAATGTAATCATTTTCTTCAGCATACAAATTACCAGAATATGGCAATGCACATAATATTAATTTACCTAATTTTAATTTAAGTAGGGTGTCGACACCATTAACTATGTCCCTTTTAGTGATGCTCAGACTGTTTCCAATTAAAAGAACTACAGTAGTCTGCTCATTCATTTGTGTGTTTTTTATTTTATGAACAAGCTCATTAAAATGCATTAGTGCTTCCGTATCACTTGACGGGATGCCTGACCTGGCAGCTCGAGACTGCCGTATTATCATAATTAGCGAACGTTCGGACAATGTCATTTATGCTCTAGTTGGTAATCCGTTAATGTCTACAGTACAGTACTTACATCTCCTTTGTTGTTAATTAAGGCTACGATATAATAAGGTAGGTTTGCAGTAAATACAGAACCCTAAGAGCGGTTATGCACTACGTCCGATCCGAATCCGAGAAATATCGGTCCGAAGTAGCCATAAAACTATTTGTATGAGGGTTGTACACTAGATCCGAACTCTGTCCATCCAAATTTAGAACATTACCAATTCGAATTGAATTCGGATCTTGAATTCGGATTCGGATCGGTCGTAGTGCGTAACCGCTCTGACGCGATGCGTACACTTTATCCATCATCGGCCGAACTATGTTCGTACTTCGTCGGGTGAACTCGGGGGATCAAACCAAACATATGTAAAAGAAAGTGAGTGGGTACACCTAGTTTTCGCACGTCATCGGACGATATCGGTTGAAGTAGTTTACGCGCTCACTCTCTGACAAATGATGGTCAGAAGTGACCATAGTATTATTTGTATGACGGGTTGCGTACTAGATCCGAATCGGATGCAGTACGCAAAGAAGTGGTTAAAATTCTTATTTCAAATTATAAACGATAAATGAAATGTATTTCTGTAAATTGGTTAATACGTCAAAAATAAAATCATATTTTAAAACTAGATGAAGTTGGTGTTTTCTATCTGAGTACTCTAAGAAAAAAGACTGAAACAGATTCAGAGGTCACAGTTTCTTTTAAAGTCCCAAGAGTCCCAACATAATCTTGGTCAGGCCATATAAGAACTTGAAGACTATGCAGATTTTGCTGAGATGGTCTTTTGAGGGACGAATCATACAAATTTGAGTGGAACTGTCTAGTCATTGAACGTATAATGTCAGTAATCGTCTAGCTCAACTTAGAACTTAGGTGCTAAACGTCGTACTCCTTTTGTTGCTTCGTCTTCATTCATACCTACAATGTTCTTGCCATAAACGCGGGCTACTTGTAAGGCCTCGGACACGAAGTCAGCGGGCGCGGGGCGACGGCAGCGCGGGGTTCGTTCGGGGATCGTTTGAATGCATAGATTTATAATATGGAACTGGCCTCGAAGGCAGCGGCGCGGGGAGCGAAAACAGTTCCTTAAAAAACTATGCATTTGAACATGCCGCTCCCCGCGCCGCTCTGCGCCCGCTGACTTAGCCGACGTTCGCACGGACGTAATAAAATCTTGACAATTTTTTTTCGTGCACTTTATTTTCAGCGCTCTGCTTAGCGCCGAGAGTTAAAATCCAACTTTTTCAACGCGTTGGGACAAGAGTGCATCCCAGCGCGTTGGATTCTCAACGCTCGGCTTAACACCGAGAGTAGAAAATCCAGTGCATGATAAAATCCCGCTGCGATTTTATTACGTGCAAACGTCGGTTTAGGCTAAGAACTCACGGAGCGATTTCCATCCGCGCCGGCCGCGGTTGCCGAATTACAAACACTCGTACGAACACGTAGTACATGGAAATGTAGACTATTAAATTTGACGACGCGGTTTATGCCCGCGGCTTGCGCGATTGTTTGCGGGTCCCGCTGCACACTCTGCCGCGGCGGGCGCGGTTAAAAACCGCTCCCTGAGTTAGCCTTACAGTGTCCGTAGCCTTAGTAAGACCACTAGGGTGCTGTATTATATTTCGACGTTTCATTCTTCAGATATATAATAACAACAATGTAGTAATTTTTATCCTACTGGCAACTTCGCACTGGTAAAGAGTAATTAAGTTACTTTTTTTTTTTTCTACCTCCGGGTTGGCACTATGTCGGCTCGTCATTATTTTTTCGTGCGTGGCAACAAGCACACTAATCTCCGGAATTAAATAAGTTTTAAAGTAAAATAAAATGCCCAAACGAAGTGCTGACGAAAGAATACAATATTATAGTGCAAAAATAAAGAAGTTGAAAAAGCAAGGCAAGGAAAAAAGGCGTAGTCGTTTAATAGTGTACTCTTCATCATCTGATTCCGAGGAAATACAAGGTGAGTTTAATTTTGCCATTACAAAGTGAAGTGATGAAATTATTGCTTAGTAAGTGGAATTTATTTATGCGTTCAGCGTCTATAAGCTTCCCTGGAGGATCAACTGCGGGTTATCACGATGGGTTAGCGTGACGCTATAAAATATCAGCCTGGAGGTTCAACTGCGGGTTAACACAAAGGCTATGATTTTGTAAAAACAATAAAAATTGGGTAGGTACCGTTTGGACCCTGGGGGCAAGGATTCCCATAAAAATCATCGAAATATCTTTATTAAAAAATAAATTACAATGTAAAATCTTCTCAACATTTTTATTTTTAACTACCCTCAATAAAAATAAAATTCAAAAAATTACAGATAACGCAAAACTTAGAGGAACACATTGATGTCGATGAAACATCACCAGATGTGCCATCAACTTCCAAGTCACCCGATCACCAGCCACCAGCCTCGGAAGTACTAAGCACTGAGCCTGAACTCGACCCAGAGCTACTAGAAGCCTTGGGCGATGCTGTTGTCGATATTCCAGTTTACGGCCCGGACATACACGACAAGTTGGCTCAACGTTGGTTACCAATTCTTAAAAAAGGTATACAAAGCGAAGCCAAAGAAACGCTTCTGAAAGGATATACGATTCCTAACAATTGTAAGCTACTCAAAGCACCTACTTTGAACGTCGAAATATCAGCTGCTGTAACTGATTTAGTAAGAAACAGAGATAAAAAGCTCCAAACCAAACAGGACCAACTCGGCCTGGGCATTTCGGCCATCAACAAGGCAATGACCCTGTTACTGACCGGTGATGACAAGGTACAAGCTGTAAAAATTTTGTCAGACAGCTGCCGAATACTTACTGATCTCCACTTTACCGAGACGCAAGTAAGAACAAAACTTATGACGCCAGGTTTGGACAAGTCGTTCTTAACCTTAATACAGGATCAAGACAGAGACGAAACCATCTTCGGAAGTAAATTACCGGAAAAAATCAAGGCCTCAAAAGCGATCGAGAAACAAGGACTGCAAATAAAAAAAGCTCCTATTCCGAAGCCGTCAACATCAAACATTCCGACGTCAAGTACTCGTTTCCAGAACCAGGGAAACTGGTCAGGGCCTCCTCGCTTCCCGTCATCGAGAAGGGGGGGGCGGACATCCTCGTACCGGGCACCGGCACACCAACCTTACCGCTGGGCGCCACCGGCAGCGCCGCCGACGTCGACGTCTGCACGAGTGAATGCGGCCGCGAGCTCCAACAAGCGTGCCCCTACGAGGCAATAACTCAGGTACATGCGGGTAGACTACAATTTTACTACGATTGTTGGCGAGGCATTACAAAGAATACAGTTATTCTGAGTTGGATTTATCATGGTTACCACATACCTTTTTCGCGTAAAGTTGTACAGAGTACTATTCCCCGAAATGTTTTTTCTGTCAAGGAAAAACGGGACATGAAAGTAGCCATTCGTAACTTAATAGATTTAGGCGCGATTACGGAACGAAAACCTAGATTTGATCAATTTATATCTAACATTTTTTTGACACCAAAATCTAATGGTAGCTATAGATTTATACTAAATCTTAAACAATTAAATAAGTTCGTTTCAAATGAGCATTTTAAGATGGAAGACCATAGAACTGCATCAAAAATGATAGCAAGAAATGGCTTCATGGCAACCATTGATCTTAAAGAATCATACTTACTTGTCCCTGTAGCTAGATCTCATCGCAAGTATTTAAGATTTCAATTTGAAGACGAAAAATTACGCAATTACACATATGAATTTAATGCTATGCCTTACGGACTATCCTCCGCACCTCGGACCTTCACAAAAATCATGAAAGAAGTTGTAGGTTATTTAAGGCATCGTGGATTTAAATCTGTTATATTTCTTGACGATTTACTATGCTTAGGAGATACCTACGATGAGTGTCATAAAAATGTTACCGAAACTCTTAAATTACTGAATTGCTTAGGTTTTGTAGTAAACTTTGATAAAAGTAGTCTACACCCACAACAATGTTGCAAATTTCTAGGCTTTATGTACAACTCTATAGACATGTCAATATCATTGCCGTTAGAAAAGCGACACAAAATATTACAATTTGTGAAAAAATATTTTAATTTACCTTTTTGTACTATTAGGGAATTTTCTCGTTTGTTAGGGGTTCTGACCGCAGCATGTCCAGCCGTAAGATATGGCTGGCTCTATACAAAACAACTAGAGAGACAGAAGTATTTAGCTCTTAAAAAATATCAAACATACGAAGCAAATTTCAGACCTTCTGCTGTAATCTTATCTGACTTAGAGTGGTGGATTAAAAATATAAATTTCACATCAAATCCTCTCGAATCTCAAAATTTTGTTTTAGAAATCTTTACTGATGCTTCTAAAACAGGTTGGGGTGCGTTTTGTAACAACGAACGTGTCAACGGTGGTTGGAAAGATAGCGAGCGCAACTTTCATATTAATTATTTAGAGTTGCTTGCTGTCTTTCTTGGTCTGAAATGCTTCGCTCGAGACCCAAAGTACAATGATTGTAATATTTTGCTACGCGTTGACAACACCACTGCTATTAGTTACATAAATAAAATGGGAGGGATTCAATTCCCTCATTTAACCAACTTAACCAAAACTATCTGGCAGTGGTGCGAGAAACGGAATATCTGGCTGTTTGCGTCGTATATAAATACGAAAGATAACATAGAAGCAGATCAAGAGTCGAGAAAAATCAATCCCGATATCGAATGGAACCTCTCTGACTCGGAATATCAGAAGGTATTGGCATTTTTTGGCGAACCAGTAATAGATCTCTTTGCTTCTCGCACTAATGCAAGATGCAAAACGTATGTCTCATGGAAACCAGACCCTGACGCCATGACAGTAGACGCATTTACAATAAATTGGAAACACACAGGGTACTTCTACGCATTTCCACCCTTCTCTTTGATTTTGAAATGCATACAGAAAATTATTAAAGACGAAGCAATAGGTATATTTATTTTCCCTTATTGGCCGTCACAGCCTTGGTTTCCATTAATCAATACGATACGTCAGTCGGATATTTTATACTTAACGCCTAATTCAAATATTTCTTTGTCCTCTTTCAGGACTCCCCAACTCCCTCTGAGACAGTTTACCCTGGCTGCAGTGGTGCTCTCAGGTTTGCCTTCGAATCCAGAGGAACACCAAGCCTTGCACTCGACTTAATGATGTCTTCGCTATCCCAAAATACACTGTCCCAGTACAACGGTACCTATAAACTATGGTGGGAGTTCTGTGAAGCAAATAGTCTTAACCCTTACTCTGGTTCACCATCAGATATTATGTTATTTTTTACTAAACTATTTAACAAAGGCGCCACTTACGGATCTCTGAATTCTCATCGCTCAGCTCTTTCCTTGTTATTAGGTAATATTGTAACTTCTAACGACCAAGTTAAAAGGCTTCTAAAAGGCGTTTATAAATTAAGACCTGCCACTCCAAAATACACTTGTACCTGGGATCCACAAGTAGTTCTAAATTTTGTCGCACAATGGATACCCAACAGAAGACTGTCGATTGAAAAAATCACAAAGAAGCTAGTGGTTCTCCTAGCATTATGTACAGCTCATAGAGTACAGACGTTCTCTCTAATAAAATTAGAAAATATTGTGGTAGGTTCATCTGGTATTCAGATAGGTATTTCTGATGTCATCAAAACATCCGCGGCTGGACGCGAACAACCTGTACTGATATTACCGTATTTTAATGAGAATAGGGCAATCTGCCCCGCCACTATAATAGAAGATTATATGTTCGCCACAAAAGATATACGATCTGAAGCAACAAACCGCTTTATATTATCTTATAAACGTCCGCACAAACCAGCAACTGCTCAAACCATCAGTAGATGGATCAAGCAGGTGCTGGGTGCGAGCGGCGTGGACGTGTCTGCGTTCAGCGCGCACAGCACGCGGCACGCAGCCACGTCCGCAGCATCCGCCTCTGGGCTCTCGTTAGATGCCATTAGGAAAGCAGCTGGCTGGACCAGTACTTCTCAAACGTTCGCAAAGTTCTATCACCGCCAAGTAGTGGACAAAGGTAGTTTTGCTCGGTCAGTGCTACAGACAAACAATAATACTTTGTGATTTAATTAGCAAAAAATTAATTAAGGAAGAACAGAATTTTGTTTAATAATTATTTACATATAAGACTAGGTTGTAATACTTAAGAAGTCATTGATTATAAAGATTATTATTAGTACTGTACTTTACATGTCTGTATGAATAATATACAGAAAATAAAAGACAATCCATTTCCTTTTGTAAATCCGTTTATTTTATTTCACAAAATTTTCATCTCTGAACATCTACATTGTTGTTATTATATATCTGAAGAATGAAACGTCGAAATATAATATATGATCAAACGAACTTGCAAAAGTGAAGTTCGATCGATATTATATGAGTACGTTTCATTCGAAGATATATACTCCCACCCTCCCAATACCCAAAAACTGAAAATTTTGAAAAAGTCTCTAAATAATGACGAGCCGACATAGTGCCAACCCGGAGGTAGAAAAAAAAAAAGTAACTTAATTACTCTTTACCAGTGCGAAGTTGCCAGTAGGATAAAAATTACTACATTGTTGTTATTATATATCTTCGAATGAAACGTACTCATATAATATCGATCGAACTTCACTTTTGCAAGTTCGTTTGATCATATATTATAACTTATAACTAAGGTAGGTAGTAAGATATTATCATCTTTGTTCTTCCAACTAAAGGTATAATTACTGGATGTACGTGATAACAGGCAATATTTCTTAGCTCTGATGAATGTTGCTGTTACAATGATTTAGTTATAGCGCCGGGATTATAACAATCGCACTGTTATGAATTGTTGTGTGTTAATATGTAAAGAAAGTAAGTATTTACTTCTTCTTGTTTGGTCAATTAATAGTAATAGTAATTTTATTTCTCTCAAAAAGGTACAAATTCAGTACATGGTAAGTATACCATGTACTGAATTTGTACCTTTTTGAGAGAAATAAAATTACTCCCGAATTACTCACAAAGGTTTGAATCTGCCTGTAACCTAGTAAGGTTACAGGCAGATTCAAACCTTTGTGAGAGCTGGAGTCTATACTGGGTTCGGGACCTGTATGACAGATCTCCAGCCTCACACTCTTAAAATTACAACATTAAATTGCACTTACGTACTACATACAATATTAAAGCTCCAAGTAATGAGAGGAAGAGAATTACGGGTTTATTTATACTTATATTGGAACTAGCTTCTGTCGCGGCTTCATCTATGTGCATCGAAATGAAATTGTTAATTCGGTAAATGGGATACCGGAACCACTTTTACACGTTATATGTTTTGAAGTGTAAACTTCTTAAGGCGCGTTGGGCATTTTTGAGATGGGAAAAAACAATTGAACTCGCGACACCTTTACCGACACCTCATTTTTGTAAACAGGATTGTGCTCTTTATTTATACTACGTTACAGATTAATGTTCTATGCAAGTATTTTTACTTTAAAGGTTTTGGAAGTATTTTTTTTTGTAAACGCGATTGTGCTCTTACAAGTATTTTTCTTCCACCAAGGTGATCTTGTTCAAGTTTTCACTTCTGTCGGCACTCCCGGAGTGACACTGTTTTTTTTTTAAATAAGCTAGATCAGTTCGGCCTTTCCTATTTGACTACTCTTAGAAGAAAGGCCGAAACTAACTCAGCGGTCGCAGTCTCTTTTAAAGTCCTAACATAATCTTGGTCAGGCCATATGAGGAACATGTAGATTAGTGTCTGAAATGGTCTTTTTATCGAAATCCTTTCAGCCGTTGCAGCGTAAAAAGTTAATGAACAGATTGAAAGGCAGAGTAATTTTCGCATCAATATTCAGTATAAATTGTAGATAGGTCCCCCTTTTAACTCTAGGAATCACTTTAATCAAAAATGTGTTTGACATGTCGATATTTTTGCATGTTAGTGGTTGGCAAATATTGTGCTATTGTGTACTTAACCACTTAAATTGTACTTATATTCAAATCGCAAGTGTCATTCTTTATACGTCGTATGGGAATGAAAAGTTAAATGTATAGACTTTAATAGTAGTTAAGAACTTAAACCAAATTATATTGGATCATTCGGTTCCCTACAAAATGGTTGAGCTGGATGGTGCTGATCCACGCGTCATGTTCGTGAACGGGCGCCATCAGTTGAGACTGGTCATCTCTTATCTGTCATGGCTTATATTTAATTTTAAATTGCTTTTGATTATTTTTCGTCCATTGTTCTCAATTATAGAAGCAACAAGAATAGTGTACCCAGAATTTGGTAATTTCTATAATTAAAAGAGTGTCCTTGGAGTTTTTTGCTCATTCTTCTCCATAGAGATCTACGTTTTGAAATGGGCAACTAGCTTCAACTTTCTGACTAACTGACCGACACGATCTTTGACAGTTCAAAACTGCCTGTATATGGTTTAATTGAAATAAATGCTTTGAGTTTCAGTTTGAAATTACTATTCCCTTGCAGTGATGGTCCAGAGCCGTGGTGGCCCAGTGGTAACGGCCGCGACTTACGAGTTGTAGGTCGTAGGTTCCAACCCAGACAGGCGCTTTACTTTGTGTAAATTATTTCATCACCACTGCTCTCAAAACGGTGAGGGAAAACATCGTGAGGAAACCGGCATGTCCTAGAACCAAAAATTTGAAGACATGTGACATCTACTAAGCCGCACTGGGCCCGCGTGGTGGATTACGGCCCATCCCCTCTCACAGAGAGAAGGCCTGTGTCCCAGCAGTGGGAACATTTATAGATTGATGATGATGATTCCCTTGCAAACCCTATTTATTTGGGGTGAGCGCAACATTCTCCTCCTTCCATACTTCTCTTTTCTCTATATAGTCGTCATCTTAGTAGTCACCCCCTTCCTAGCCATCTTTTACACAGTCCATCCATCTTTTCTCTGGTCTTCATTTACTCTTACACTGTTTGTCCACCGCAGAACGTCGGAAAGTCGACGAGAAACGAGATTATTCGAACCGAACTTTACGTAGGTGGTGGTGTGTGGTGGTGGAAACGCTCGTGGCTAAGTAATAACAGTCACACGGCTCGATCCATCAGGTTAAGCTACGCTTGCCGGGGTTGGTCCGTGGATGGGTGACCATCTTTATATACTGAGACTCCTCCGTGTCAAGGAAAGCACGTTAAGCCGTTGGACCCGGCTGTCATTCGTGGATCTTTGACAGTCGTTACGGGTCGTCAGAAGCCCTAAAGTCTGACAACCAGTCATACCAAGGGGTATCGTGTTACCCAGTTACTGGGTTGTGATGGTCAGATAGGCAGTCGCTACATGTAAAATACTGGTATGCAGCTGCATCTGGTTAGACTGGAAGCCGACCCCAACATAGTTGGAAAAGGCTAGGCAGATTGATTTTTGGTGTGTGGTGGACACGCGGCCCGGTTGACAAACTGACTTATAGCAATCCACATTCATGCCCAAAACTTTCTTCATGACATTTTCCTCATTCCTCCGCATCATATGACGGCCAATTTCCACGTTAAGAACTTAAACTAAAATGAAATAGTTAATTATTAAATACGGTAAATCCATGTTAAGGCTTAAGCATCCACTTGAGATATAACAGTATTGTGTTCCTCTAATATCGTAAACCGTCTTACTAAGTAATCATGAATAAATAATCCAAACTTGATGGTAATTTCAAGGCTGATATGACGTTAATTCCGTTTTGGTTTGCAGAGAAAACGTTGAATTTTCAAAGCAATGTAAGTAATAAGCATTAGAAGTAAATACCTACCTTATTATTAATTACGGACAAAAAGCTTAACACAAACTACGTTATTTACGTATCAAACACAACTCTTTTTTGTTCATTATCAGAGTATGCTACCACTGCTGGGACACAGGCCTCCTCTGTTCGAGAGAGAGTGAGCTGTTATCTACCACGCGGGCCCAAAGCGGGTTAGTAGATGTCACATGTCTTCGAATTTTTGGTTCTAGGACATGCCGGTTTCCTCTCGATGTTTTCCTTCACCGTTTTGAGAGCAGAAATTATTTACACAAAGTAAAGCGCCTGCTTGGGTTAGAACCCATACCTAACAACTCATAAATCGGGGTCGTTACCAATGGGTCACTGTTCTTCTTTGTCCGATTACCCTTAAATATGATTTCCGTTTAGGAGATGGGCTGATGATGTGATGACCTCCGTTTGGGAAAAACGGAGGGTTATGTTGAACTTTTACCATCAAAATTTCTTCTCGTACCATCGCTCGAGAGCGTGAAATATATCCACCTACCACCTACAGCGTACTCATCATCATCATTTCAACGATCTATCCTGCTTCGCGCGGTTTTTAAAACTTGGCAAAATATAAAGATTTCTATATTATGTAAGTTTGGTGGTTGTGGGTTCAAATGCGGGCAAGTACCAATGTAACTTTTCAATTCATGTGAAGGTACTTTCTGACTTTATTTTGGACATTACTGGCATCGGTGAAGGAAAAACATCGTGAGGAAACCTTGACTTATAAGCCTGAAATCGCCAACTCGTCTTGAGCAAGCGAGGTGATTAATACTCGTGCCTGCTCTGTATGAGAAGAGGCCTTTGCCCTGCAAAGGGACAATAATAGGCTGGTATTATTATTTCGTCAAACAGGGCAATGTTTTTCTATGGCCATCTTTCCCATGCCTTTCAATAACTTTTTCTTCGTGGGGTTACCCTCATAGGTGACCTTCGTGTGGGAGAAACAGAGGGTTATGTTGGACTTCTACTGACAAAACCCGTCCTGCTATCATTACTCAAGACTCGGGACCGCGAAATGTATCCGCCTACAGTCTGCTTACTATCATCATCATTTCAGCTTACAGACTACTAGACATATCCCCCCCAGCGTCGCCACATCGACTGGTCCTATGCTTCTCGCATCCAGCGGATTCCCGCGATCTTCACCAGGTCATCGGCCCAACTTTTCGGAGGCTTACCAACGCTGCACCGTACAGTCTACTACTTATACAAAACTAGTTTTTGACGCGAGTTTTTGATGCTCGGAGATTATCCCACGGAAATAGACTACAGGGATAAAAAGTCCTTACCCAGGTCATGGTCTACCATGGATTAACAAAAATGTGGCAATATTAACCAATAGGAGCGGAGCTCTGAAGCGGAGTTTAGATTCTATTGGTTAATATTGGCACATTTCTCCGCTCCGCTGCCTTGCTCATCTCCAGTGGACAGGCAGCCTAAGTCTCGATCCCGAGGCAATATCGGGATAAAAATTCTATGTGTTCATCCAGGTTACAAACTATCTGTGTGCCTCATTTCACCCAAAGTCGTTTTTGCGTGAAAGAGTAAGAAACATATGGATGTTTCTTACTCTTTCACGCAAAAACGAAAGTTTGTGAGGATAGATGGATGGCCATCTATCCTCACAAACTTTCGTGTTTATAATATTAGTAGGGTACTTACTACATAGTTACATCAGTAGACATATAAAAATACAAGTATTTATAGGTATACAGTAAATAAGAACGCGCATATAAACACAAGAACCACTACACGGCGCAAAGTGACCATTAGCAGTACGATGAGCTATAAAACTGCGTGCGATAAAACGTGTTATAGCTTGCTATGGAGTAATTGCTTTACACTATCGTACGTGTGCTCTTGTTTACGGGCTTCTGAGTATCTTTGTGGTCAAGTTGGGGCTTTAGTAGTAAAACTGTACTTATATGGCGTTATTTTAATACCCTACGCATTTTATATCGGGAGGAACAGCAGTAGAATCATCAATTCATCATTAAAATAGATTAACTTTTGCAAATTATAAAAAACTAGGCATCTACTAAAAATCTAAAATTATTTTAGTTTCGAAGGTGTTAAACAGTATTTTATTTTTGAAGCGAAAACTTCTTTAGGCGCGTTGAGCATTTTCAAGATGGACTTAACCATTGATTTCGCGACACTGTAACGCAATTTACCGACACCATGGAGTAAAAGACATCAACGCGTGGATTACCGCGGTGCCGATTTTTTTTTAAGTTTTCACTTCTATCGGCACTCCCGGAGTGCCACTATTATTTTTTTACTAGCTTCTGCCCGCGACTTCGTCCGTGAGCCTATAACCTTCCTCAAGAATTGGGTTATCCAATGGAAAAAGAGTTTTTCAAATCCGACTGATCCGGAGATTACTCCCCTACATACAAACTTAAAAATAAACAAATTTTACCTCTTTATAATATTAAGGTTGAACTAGTCGCGGGCTCGAACTCATTGGTGGGTTTGGTCAAAAAGCACGCTATCTCACCTGGCATCGTGTCCGACAGAGATAGTAGCAGTGATGAGCAGTTAGACGCTAGTCTACATGCACAAACTCTAGTTCGCACGCACACAAACACCGTTCAGAACGATTTTAGTAAAACGAGCGCGTAAAAAATTACGAAAAGTCTTTTGGAAGGTGGAGTTTTATGAAAAAACTACTGCATAAATCAATTACAAATAAAGTTTATTATAATCTTCGACAATTGAGCTTTGTCGGAACGAGCTTTGTTTTGGAGATTTTATACTTATTTTATTACTTATTTACTCCCAAAGTTGCGTTAAAATTAGCAGGAAAAACGAATCTTTGTTGGCTCATAAATTTTTAATTGCTTTTTTTTTACTATTCTGCTTCTTTACAGACAAAATTAATAATAAGACAAAACGATTTCATGTTTTACTTTGGATGTACAATGTGTAACAGTGGAGTAACACCCCTCCGAAATTTGTATGGAAAAAGTATCGGCTAGTTGCGCCTTAAGTATAGATTTCTTAAAGTATGATATTTATTTTTTATTTATTTATAAAATAATTGTTCTGGGCAATATTATTATAACATATTTACATAATGCTGATAAGGATAAATTAGAACAATAAAATATATAAATGAAAGGACAAGGAAGTAGTAAGTACCTCAAGACAAGAGCAGTGTAGGTCCCTTCTCTACTACATAGCTACATGTATGGCTGATTCCAATCATTTACTACACAGTTACAGTATTTATATTTTCTTAATGTCCCTCGGGTATCATCGGATTTCCGACTACAAACGAATGCAAATCATGTCCATCAATTATTAGATTAATTGTGTATAATAATTTGATTTCAGAACTAAGTACTTTATTTTGTTTTGTTTTATTTCCGTGTGACCTGTAAAACTATTTTCCCATCTGTCGTGCCTGCGACTTAAGCGGCTTTCCTCCAATTTTTTTTAATAAATTACATTAAGTTAAAAGAGTATTAACAACTCTATATACTTCCAAGTCGATTGAGAGCGTCCGGTCTGCAACAAGTGCAAAGGGCAACTAATAGAAATCCGACGACTGACGAAACACGAGGTTTGCCGAGGGACATTAAGAACATAGTTTGTCTGTACACGTCTGGCGGATTCCCATCGTTTATTATATACCGGACACGTCGGCACTAGAGCGTCGATATTGCAATTATGAGAAATATATGGGACAGAATATTGATATACCGTTGCACGAGAAACACTGAAAGATAATATTACCTAGTTGGAAAATGGTTTATGCAATTTTAAACCTATGATTGAATACAGATTTATATTGATGGAGAATCATTCCACTTTACCCCATCAGGCTGCCCCATTGGTGGCGCAAAGTGGAAGGTCTAAAAGTTTTCTGTGGAATCTGCCCACTAGTTCGATTTGAACGATTCGATTCCCATTAATTCGAGGACATGTGACATCTACCAACCCGGACTGGGCCCGCGTGGTGGATTACGGCCCGCTCCCTCTCACAGAGAAGAGACCTGTGTCTCAGCAGTGGGAACATTATAGGCTGATGATGATGATGAGTTCGATATGGTGGGGCAGATTACACTAGTAATATCTTGATGGATTCTGCCTCACTAGGGTTAGCACCTTCGAATTTGTGTAGGTAGGTATGCTCGTATTTTATATTTGTTTGGCAAATAAAGAAATTACTAACTAAGATTTTATTTTATTTGTAACAAATCGTGTAATTAATCTGTGATTTACAACCCGATTCTTTCCAGAAACAAAATAGTAAATAAAAATTTCCAACAATTATTTTTGCACTTTTATCTAAAAACTACCTAGGTATATACTAAGTCTAACGTTACCACTCCATATCCACTCCACATTTTACTTAGATATACATTTCTTTCTTTTGCTGCTCCATCAGTGGGGCGGCTTGGTGGGGCAAAGTGGAATGATTCTTGATGAAAGCAAAATTATTGAAGATTTATGTAAATTAGATAGATTTGGTATATACTTTTACAGTAGGTCCTAGGTCATAAGAAATAAATTCGGCTTTGTAAAACGTCATCTCTGTAACTCATAGGTACCTTTGTGACAGTCTTCTTCTAACATTCGATGTGTTTTCTGTCACATGCTGTAATTTATTGCGTAGTAGATAGCTAACCTTCCATATCGCGACGTAGCAATAGTATAGAAGCAGATAGTTATGTTGGTAGTAGGTATAATAACTTGAATCAATCTGCCTAGCTTTTTCCCAACTATGTTGGGGTCGGCTTTCAGTCTAACCAGATGCAGCTGAATACCAGTATTTTACATGGAGCGACTGCCTCTGACCTATACAACCCAGTAACTGGGTAATAAGATACCCCTTGGTAAGACTAGTTGTCAGACTTTCGGGCTTCTGACGACCCGTAACGGCTGTCAAAAATCCGCGAAAGACAGCCGGGACAAACGGCTTAACGTGCTTTCTGAGGCACGAAGGAGTCTCGGTATGTAAAGGTCAACCACGGACCAACCCTAGCAAGAGTAGCTTAACCTGATGGATTAACCCGTGCGGCTGTTTTTACTTAGCCACGAGCTCCTCACAATAACTTGAATGATGCCTTAAAATGAAAAATTCCGAAAACATAGTTCTCGAGTTAGACACAAGAGAAAGACACAAGGAAGCATACATAAAACATACATAAGAGAGCTTCCTTTAATAAAAACATAGGTAGTGCGTTCGCTGCCAGCGCCGGTTGCTGAATTGGCTGCCGGCGCTGAGTTTGGAAAAAAAGCAGCGGAAAACAGGGTTGGCAATTTGGATTATTGGAATAAATAGGCGCGGGTAGGCATAGTTAAAAAACTTGCAATAAAGCATATTTTTTTTCTCTTATTATATTTCCTTAATCATTGATTTCCATATTCCAGTAATCAAGTAATAAACCCGGAACCGAACTAGTTAGATTTGATTTAATTATTTTTACTCGCAAAAAAAGGTTAGGTTAGGTTAGAACTGTGACCCCCTACACGCACGAGTCAAGCGAGCGAATCGAGCGGTGCCGTGGCAGCGGCCGGCGAAAACCAAAATGACTAGAATATATAGAAAAAAATACTTTAGTTAGGGTTAGTTAGTTGGAGTTCTGAATACTGGAAGGGTTTCCATAAACGCCGCGCCGCCGATTTCCACTAAGGGAGCTCGCGGTGCCGGCCACAGAGTATGTAATGTGCCAGTCGATGTTTTAATCTCGGCTGCCGACAG
The DNA here is from genome assembly GCA_963680765.1 of Agrochola lychnidis. Taxonomy (NCBI): domain Eukaryota; kingdom Metazoa; phylum Arthropoda; class Insecta; order Lepidoptera; family Noctuidae; genus Agrochola; species Agrochola lychnidis. Next base: position 12,325,482 of record OY796869.1, on the reverse strand, counting down.
TAATGTCATGCCGGTTCCCAATGGCGTTATTTTTGGGAGCCGGTGCCGGCACAAGAGCCACTCCCAAAAAAATAACATAACATTACTATTTAATGGCCGCCATGGCCCACTAACAATGGTCCACCTTACGGACGAAGTGTGGAAATCAAACTCCATAACATAGAACATCACTATTTTCCCTGAAGAGTTCGGCAGAAGTGGACCTACATTTCGTTAGCTATGCTTACATAAGTCACATTTAATAGGGGGCGAGCCTATCCCATCAACTGGGCACGAATCCTGACCTGACACTGACTGAGAATTTCTTTAATAAAACATGGTAGCTAAATATGCCACACATTACGGACGATGATAGATTGCTTCACGTCGTGACGTCACCTATCTTTCCAACATGGTCGGTAAAACTGACAGTGTTAAATATGTTGACTGACGTTTTATAAAGCTTCTCCATGTTTTGCGGGAATAGTAAAATTATAAATGTAGCACTTTTGAAAAGTGAAAGCTAATAAAATACCATACAGCATGCTAACGAAACAAACCTTCATTGATTATCCTCGTTCATGAAATACTATAGTTATTTATGCAACTGTTGTATAATAAGGGGTATTAAAATACGAATGTGGGTTTATCACACGAGGTGAAACCGAGTGTGATAATAATAATTTATAATAATAATTTATTTATTTCAAAAAAGTGTGGTACAGTCAGTTACAATAAAATATAATTTACAATTTATGGATAATCAGAAAAGTGTAACAAATGACGGAATTGAATCTGGCGTCCTAGCTAGGTTACATAGTAACCTGTATTAAGGGAGTATCACATGAGTGTTTTAATACCTAATTATAACAGTTGCATACAATACTTTATCTACACCCTTGAAATGAATCCTCTATAAAAGTTTCTGAAACCATTGGATGTTTGTAATTCAAGATCAAGAATAAATTTAAAATCCCACGAAATTCAGTACAACAAAACAAATGAACATCGCCTGCAGCAGCACATCACACACACATGCGTGCAGCGGGTGCTGCTGCGTTTGAACGTTCAAATGGGGGACAGCAACTCGTTTCAACGTTGAAACGAGTTGCGTAATGAAATTTAGTACTACATTATAACACTCGTTTGGATGATGTAATGGTTACTATAACACTGGCTGTTATAATGTTGCCAATAAGCTAACTGTTCCAGAAACTTTTATAGAGGTTTTATAGCGTGGGTGTAGATAAAAATACTTTCCATCATCATTAATTGCCTTACTGAAAATCAGCACTGTGCTGTAGGGCCCCCATAGCACTGCATTATGCTGAGTGGAAGCCTTCTTGTCACAGTCATGTCGTGCAGCTGCCGCCTAGGTAATTTCTGTTCTATGCTCGTGATTTGTTATGTATTTTGTGTTGTTCTCTGATTACTCTAGTCTTTTATGTATGCACGTGTTTCTGTGACTAATAAACCTATTTATCTTTCTTTCCTTTTCTTGACTATGTTGGGTTCAGCTTCAAGTCTTATCGAATGCAGCTGAATATTATTATTTTACATGAAGCGACGGCCTATCTGACCTTCATAACCTAGTAATTGGGTAATACGATGCCCCTTGCAGTCCGAGCTGAGCTGAGCTTTAAGTTCCCCGCCTACTAATCATGATCAAAACTTTGATCCAGCCCGTCCCATCCTTGATGTTCTCCCTCCGGTTGACGCCCTAAGCCGAGGTTTGTACCCCACAGGGGGTGCCCTTAACGAGCGTTCACCTAGTTTTAATTAGCATAGTTGAATAACCCCTGGCGGTTTTAAGTGTAGTCTAAGCGGAAAGCCCGGTTAAGTAGTCATGATCTCAGAGGTCAACTACGAGATGCCCTAACAAAAAAGAAAAACCTTGCAGTCCGCAATAAATAATATATTATCTATAATTATTTTATTGGTCGTTAAACTTGTAGTTCCAATGACTCATAAACCTAATCTAATTCAATTAGGCTTGAAATCATTATCTGAAATGTTGCTAGAAAACAACAGTCAGTTATAAATCTCATTTTTACGAGACTCACAATAAAATACTAGGTAAGTACGAGTAACAGTATTTCTTTTAGTGGATTAAAGTTCCATTGTGTAGCATCTCTGAGGAATAACTAACATTGAGTGAGTCATAAAAAGATAAACATGACATATTTACGTCTCTTTCGGCCTTACAAAATATCTTATGAGTTAGAAAGAGTATCTACCTACCCAATAGTTTTTCACACCTCTTGAATTTTACAGTCGCTGACACTTTGGATACCGTGGTGACGTAGAAATTGTCTTAATTTAAAACGACCAATGTGTCTACGGTTGATGTAAACATAGAGGTTTAAAAGTTAGTTATAAATTTTAACAGTTATGTTAGTTATAACGTAAAACCAGGGCACATAAAAAGTGTTCACAAATAAAATCGTAAAAATAACATGTTGCTCCACTTCGCAAGCGTCAATGGGGTACATACAAAAAATAGGTAATTTGTTTGATTAACAATCTCTTTTAATTTATTTAATAAAAAGTAATTTGATACAATATTGATTGTTAGGCTGGAGGAGCTCGTGGCTAAGTAATAACCGCCACACGGTTCGATCCATCAGGTTAAGCTACGCTTGCCGGGGTTGGTCCGTGGATGGGTGACCATCTTTACATACCGAGACTCCTCCGTGTCTCGGAAAGCACGTTAAGCCGTTGGTCCCGGCTGTCATTCGTGGATCTTTGACAGTCGTTACGGGTCGTCATAAGCCCGAAAGTCTTACAATCAGTCTTACCAAGGGGTATCGTATTACCCAGTTACTGGGTTGTTACCAAAATGTAAATGCTACCATAGCAACCCAGAGAAGTTACCCGGCCGCCCGTCTGAGGGCGCCCGCGCAAGCTCCAGTAAGTTCCGATTGCAATCGTCAGTTAGTTAAGTAAGCTACCCATCAGCGAGCGAATGTGCGCGCGCTTTAACTCAAAATTTGTTAGATTGCAATTTGTGTGATTTGCGTGAATATAGTCTAATAGGGGTGATGCCTGCGTAAAAAAAAAAGAAATTCTATTTAGTCCGTCAGTCAGATAATAAAAAAAATTAGACACGTATTTTTTACTTTAACATATTAATAAAAATGACTTGAATAAAACGTAATAAAGTTGGGGAGTGAGAGTCACCACGTCACAAGTATGTATAAAATCTATATACTCGTGACGTCATGGCACATTTTAAGGTAATGTATCGCTGTAATCTTTTGATAATGTAAAAAAAGAAAAAATACATGTCCAAAATTTTTTACCGACTTCCAAAAGGAGGTTCTCAATTCGACTGTATGTTGTTTTTTTTTTGTATGTTTGTTACGCGATTACTCCGTCAATTATGAATTGATTTTGATGGTTCTTTTTTTGTTTGGTAGATCATACTTCAGAGGTAGTCCCATATAAATTTTATTAACTTTGCTTGGGTAGTTTTTGAGTTAGCTTTAATAATACGTATTTTTTCCTCACTTAGTATGTGGATGATATTATGATAACTTCCTGTCACTGTTATTTACATAGCAGGTAGTGGTATTCGAATTTGTGTGGGGTAGGTATCACAACTAAAAAGTGAAAAATAAAAACTTTTTCAAAAAAAAACAACCGACTTCAAAAAAACACTACAAAGTGAAAAATAACTTTAATTTCGGAAGTCGGTGACAAAGAACGAAAATTAAAAACCGCTTTGTAGTGTTTTTTTTGAAGTCGGTTGTTTTTTTTTTTGTAAAAGTTTTTTAATAATCTACAAGACGAACAAAATATTTTTTTTATTATAGTAATCATTCCTATTCTTAAGCACCTGTGTTTCTTAAGAGCAACACAGGTGCTTAAGAATAGGAATAATAGTAAGCACCCGTTCCCAGGCTATACTTGATTTATTTTTGTTCGCTTTCTGAAAAGTTTTGTAGTGAAAATGCACTGCCAGTAGGTATGGATTTAGGTTTAAGAACAAATAAAACATTACGGGTATGGTCATCGACTACGAGGATTGGCTATTTGGTAGTTAACGTAAAATATTACGGTACGGTCATCGATTACGGGGATCCGGGCCTGTATTCGAAATACATTTCCATTTGAGAGTTTACTCAGTTAAGTTTACCTGCTGGACACGGAAGTGGAGAAATCCATACTTGAATTTATAAATGTGAAATCGTGTCAGGTTTTCACGCCGTAACATCTGAACGGATTTTGAAGAAATTTGGAAAATTGGAATAAAAAAAGAAACGAAATCCACGCAGGGACAGCCGCGGGCAAAAGCTAGTAAGCCATAAAAATATTGGCAGAATTAGCAAGTTTTAAGCTATTGCATAACTTTTATCGCGGGCTTTGAGCGCGGCGACCGAATCAAGAAATTCCGTAACGTAACGAAAATAAAACCTTACACCCTCCACTCCGCCTACCATGTAATGACGGAAACGTGATGTCATGGGAACGTAATTTTTGTTTTTTGTCATCACGTCATCATCCCACGTGTAGCGTTGACAAATAGGAAGTATGGATGTTACAAATGCTATGCAATAGCTTTACCGCGGCAGTCCCCGAGTGCCACACGTTTTTATTTTTATTTTTGCGGTACACCATCTTGTCCTCAATCGACTCAAAATTTTAGTTTCATGTTTCTCATGTTCTTCAGTTGCGAAAAAAACTTTATTTCGTGCATATTGCACCTCATTTTACACGTGCAGCCTGTGGGTAGATACACTCAAAAATCGTACAGCGCCCTCCGCGTGCAATACAATAATGCGTTCCGGGTATTGATGGGGCTGTTCCGCTTCTGTAGCGCGTCAGGGATGTTTGCTGATACTTGTGTCGATTGTGTCTACGCTACGATGCGAAAAAAATGCGCTTCCCTGGTGCGCCGGGTGCGGGCCAGCCCCAACAATATACTGCAGTGTATCGGGAGCAGACTAGACTGTTTGTATATGAATCGCTGCTGCAAGCTTTCCACATCTGTGTTGAGCGTGTAGCAGGGATTCATTAAATGTGTAGGTTATGTTTACTAGCATAGTTGTTAAGATATATTGTTACTAACATTTTTGAGTCTTATTGCTTGTTAATTTAAATATAATAAATAAATATGCGATCTTGCAAAGTGCATAGAACTTGTGACTAATAAAACACTTTATTCTTCCACTCGGCTGCGTACTTAGCAAATCGTAAAGCTGCCATTAAAGGGAAGCTTCTCCCATAAATTGTAATAGTTGGGCTAGAAAGAGGTTACGGTTTTCGGCATCTGTCCCACCGCTGACGAGAAAGCGATTTTCTCGCTCGAGAAACGTACAAAAGATTGTATGTTCCGTGTAAGTACCTATTAACACTGTAATTTGAAAACATTGTAAAAAACATTTATTTTTAAAATAGTTCAAGTTCATCATCATCATCATCATCAGCCTATAAATGTTCCCACTGCTGGGACACAGGCCTCCTCTCTGTGAGAGGGAGTGGGCCGTAATCCACCATGCGGGCCCAGTGCGGGTTGGTAGATGTCACATGTCTTCGAATTTTCGGTTCTAGGACATGCCGGTTTCCTCACGATATGTTCCTTCACCGTTCTACAATTCGTAAGTCGCGGTCGTTACCACTGGGCCACCACTGCACTTTTTTTAGTTCAAGTTATTATTTCATAACAAAAATACATTTGTGTCGAAATATCTCCACAGTAAGTACACAAAAGAAACAACATCAACAATTATAATACAAGTAACATCGTCCCTCACCCATCATCGAAGTTAGAAAGTTTATCGAACCGTCGTTAGTAGGTACTTAACCGTGGAGTTTCTTGCCAGCTCTTTTCTATAGGAAACGACCAATTGAACCCGTGTACCTAGCTTCCGATGTTTTATAAGTGCCCTTGTAGTTTAAAATATTTCGAATTTGAAGTAAAAGAGATATATAATTATATGAATAGTTGATCGGTGACTGTACACACCGCACGCCGCACAGTGGATCGACTCCATACAAACCGGCGGACATAGGACTATGAAAATATAATTTCAAGATTTTTGAAAAACAAATGATGCTAATGTGCTCTCCCCAATAACCTAAATTGAAAATTCTCTTACGGTTTTTTCGATTAAACCCAAATTTAACGCTTCTAAAATAACGCTTCTTTCAGCAATGCCATATTATAAGCGTCAAAACCGGAAAATGTGCGGGAATAGCAGGAAAACATTTTCAAGCTATTGCATAGCTTTTATCGCGGGCTTTGAGCGCGGCGACCGAGTTAAGAAATTCCGTAACGAAAAAACCTAACACCCCCCACTCCGCCTACCATGTAATGACGGTTCCCATGACAACGTGATGTTGTCATGGGAACGTAATTTTTGTTTTATGTCATCACGTCATCATCCCAAGTGTAGCGTTGACAAATAGGAAGTATGGAGGTTACAAATGCTATGCAATAGCTTTACCGCGGCAATCCCCGAGTGCCACACGTTTTTTTTACTATGATTTTCCATACATTGCAATCAGTTTTACTCACATTACTCCTAAAATTTGGGTTATATAGTAAATAAACCTTACCTTAAATATTGGGTATATTTTCATAGTCCTATGTCCGCCGGTTTGTATGGAGTCGATCCACTGTGCGCCAGCGAGTACTCGTTTTTTTTGCAGCAACAAGAGTCATCAAAGAGATTACTCGCTCAGTGACGCTTGGTACATTCAGTCCGCCGAGAGACTCATCTCTCGTTGAACTACGCGACAGTATTCTCTCGGCGGTAATAATAATTGTATAATTTATTATTTTTTGTAATTATCCGGCACATCACTAGTACTTTACAAAATATTGTAAACATTTTTAAAGAGTACCATACGAAAACTACCTTTTGGAAGGGGCGACTAGAATCAATTATATTACTTTGTAAATTATGACGTTCAAAAGTGCCATACAAGGGCCTATTTGAAATAAATAATTTGACTTTGACTTTGGTATGCGTATGTAGGTACGTATATACCAGCGAGTAATCGTTCGCCACCATCGAGCACTCGCTGCTCGTTGAACGCCAACTCGTTTTTAACCGACTTCCAAAAAGGAGGAGGTTATATGTTCGTCGCGTTTTTTTTTTTATGTATGTCCACCGATTTCTCCGTCAATTGTGGACCGATTTTGAAAATTATTTTTTTTGTTTAAAGGGTGTGCTCTCGAATTGGTCCCATATAAATTTTATTAACTTTGCTTTGATAGTTTTTGAGTTAGCTGCAAAATACGTATTTTTTTCCCACTTAGTATGTAGATGATATGATAAGTTTCTGTCACTGGTAGCAGGTAGTGGTATTCGAATGTGTGTGGGGTAAGTACCACAACTAAAAAGTGAAAAATAAAAACTTTTTACAAAAAAAAACAACCGACCTCCAAAAGAAACACTACAAAGTGAAAAATAACTTTAATTTCGGAAGTCGGTAGCAAAAAACGAAAATACAAAACACAAGACACCGACTTCCGAAATTAAAGTTATTTTTCACTTTGTAGTGTTTTTTTTGGAGGTCGGTTGTTTTTTTTTGTAAAAAGTTTTTTAGTTACTGGCTCTACTCGCTTCTCGTGAATCGCCGGCAGAGGGACAGGTGCTTTAAACGAGCAGGATTTAGTGGCCTTAATTGCCAGTACACATAGATTTAGCACTTGATTACAATTTATGATGCCTTTTAGCATTATAAATAGTAAGTACACACGGAAACTGTTGTGGTTTTTAAGTTCTATGGTTTTAATGGGTTTTAAGTAGACCGTGGCTTTTATTTTTTGGCCTATTTTTGTGTGTTTGCTTGTTTTATAACAACGGGGTTAATTTAAATGGGAAAATCAAGGTACTTGTGAGGATTTTTCATCATAAAAGCTGAATATAAAAATATTGTTTGATGTTTCTACAAAGATTGAGTATTTGAAATAAAAGTTGGTAGTGTTTGAAAACGCCAGATTTGAAAGCAATACTGTTGATACCATACTAAATTAGTTTTGCGACTTATAATCAAGAGTTATATTGTCATAATTTCCTAACTTTTCCATGAAACTTTTCTGGTATTCGAAATCAAATCCTTTTTTAGGTTTCCGTACCTCAAAAGGAAAAAACGGAACCCTTGAGGATCACTTCGTTGTCCGTCCGTTAGTCTGCCAAGACCCATTTTTTCAGGAACGCGTGGAGGTTCATCAAGTCGAAATTAATATCAAATACATAAATCTATGTTCCCTTGGAGCTGTAAAAAAACAAGCTTCTAAGTCAACGCAACGAAAAAATAAGTCCATTTATATGACATATTTTGGTACTCGCAAATAAATAAAAACCTACGGGGTACCTACTTCTCGTTGACCGAGAATAGTAGGTAGGAATAGTGGTAGGAAGCAAGGTCTAAAGGAAAAAGTTTTATCATATATTTTTTTTACATTTTCAGTTGGAGAATTGACCATGACGTATGTTGACGCATGGGAGAACAGTTTTTTCTTGGGATAAATTCATCCCAACTACGGAACCATTCATTGTGCGTGGTCCGACACGCTTTTGGCCGGTTTTTTTGGATGAAGCTAAGTCAAAAAGCACAGCTTAGATTGAGTTTGCCACCTTTATCTTTGAGAAGTCGGTCTATAGATAACTCATTATCTGTTACGATACCTCATTGAGGTGGATAACAATTAAAATTCTATTGTGTCTCGTTAATGACAGTTGAAAGGATAAGGAAATAACAGTTTGCCTGTGTCAAACCTTTGTCACTTTGTAATTTTGACATAAGGATAACTGACTGAATGATATGCAGCAGTAAAATTCGGAATGATTATTGCATAACATAACATAACTTCACGCCTGTAATCCCCGGAAGGGTAAGGCAGAGGTGTACCAATAGTACACCCACATTCCACCCGTTATGTTTGAGACCCATGTATACGCGGCTACCCATTTCCAGTTTATGCTGATCTCGCATTGCGTAGGATTTTCGTACAATGCGAGGTCAGCTCAAGCCTATTACCGCAGGCGTGGGTTTGCGGACGGTGAGCAATGGGTAGCTCGCCGTCCGATAAGGACCAGTACCCTAATTGCGTAACTTATTTTTGTAAACAATTTTGCCTAATTTGTTTCATTTTGACGGTTCAACAACATTCATTGCGCTATTTACGTTGTTGAGCAGACTTTTTTTCAACTTTTGAAGCAAAGGATTAGCAATCTGTTTCAAATCGAAACAGATTTTGATTGTGTTGCATTACGCAATTAGGGTACAGGCCCGGGTCGACGGCGCGTTGTGTTTCACGCGCGCCACAAAGAGATGTCAGCACAATTGATGGGGTCCGCTAAGGCCGATGCCTGCCGGAGTCGCGGGAAAGTCCGAAAGGGATACCGTGTCCCCTGGCAATATACAGGCAACTGAAGGAACACGGGTGGGTTTTATTCAGTAAGAGTCTGACACGCCCTTCCGCTCCTTCCAGAGCCGTAGAAGTTATTTGAAAATTTCCCATGAAAAAAAAAAAAAATGGGGGCGAGCCTATTGCCATCCCACCGAGCCAAAATCCAGGCTCCGGGCTGCTACTGAGAAATTTCTGATGGAAAAACCCAATAATTCTTTGCCCGAATTGGGAATTGAACCCAGGATCTCATGCTCAGTAGTAGCACTTGCGACCAACGAGGTATTAGTAACAAAACGTAGGTATGGATTCCTTGTCAAAGATTAATATTCTAATAAACATTGGCAAACAATCTTTATGCGTCATTATCCATTAAGATATTAGCCAAACCCTAATATTCCGGAGTGCCAAGTAGATACTTATATTTATAGTATGATTGATGGGTTACTGGCAAATTCTTTCGTAAATATTTTCTTATAACTAGCCCACTTGAGATGATATGCCTGTCATAGTAAACTATCGACCAGATTTTGCTTCGCAAAGCGCTAAGGTCTAAAAAAACAGAAGTAAAACTTGAACAATTTTATTGTGCAGGAAATACTTTTCTTTTTTGAAGTCGGTAAATAAAGGGAAATGTCAATCACATCATTGTCATGTCTCAATGTTTGGAGTATCATTAATCCCAAAGAAAATATATCGCGCGTTGATGTCTTTTTAATGGTCTTAAGCTGGTGTCGGTAACAGTGTCGCGAGTTCAATTGTTTTTTCCCATCTCTAAAATGCCCAACGCACCTAAAGAAGTTTTCACTTCAATAATGTGGCGACTTGTAAAAATATCAACGTTTCTGCGCAATATCATAGTTAAATCCCATATTATTAGATGAGCAATATTTGTCTAAATATATAGGTATGTATATTTATACTCATGTTCTCGAAAACGGCTCGGTGGCGAAAAATTGATCTAGGTAGGTCTCATATTATCTGGGAAAATTTGCTTTTTCCGTATTTTTACTCGAGCAGAGCTCGGTCGCCCAAAGTTTAGAACAAGTTAATGAATAATAACATGGGAATAATGACATGGCATCATGGAATTAGTAAGTACCTACTATCATGGCAGCATGGAATAATTAGGTCCACCCCGCGGTTTCCACCCACATAAGTCTCGATCCCGTAAGAATATCGGGATAAAAAGTATCCTATGTCCTAACCCAGGTCATAATCTACCCCATGTACTAATTTCATCTAAATCTGTTCAGCCGTTTTAGCGTGAAAATGCAACAAACAAACTCAATTTCGCATTTATAATATTACTAGCTGACCCGGCAAACGTTGTTTTGCCATATAAATGTTTGGGGTGGACCACCCTTATCACTTAGGGGTATGAAAAATAGATAGTAGCCGATTCTCAGACCTACTGAATATGCATATAAAATTTGGTAAAAATCAATCAAGCCGTTTCAGAGGAGTATGGCAATTAACATTGTGACACGAGAATATTATATAATTCTAGCTGCGCCCCGCGGTTTCACCCGCATAAGTATCGATACCGTGGGAAAAAAAAAAGTATCCTATGTTCTTTTCCAGGGCATCATCTATATATGTGCCAAATTTCATCCAAATCCGTTCAGCCGTTTTAGCGTGAAGGCGTAACAAACAAACTTACTTTCGCAATTATAATATTAAGGATTAATTATTAGTTAGGATTGATATGTACGTAAATAACAACTTACAGCTACATAAAATATATATGAGATTTTAGTGAAACAAAGATGAGATCGTTTGGGCAGGTCCCACGTCTCAAATCCTCAAAGGATCTTTATGATATTTGGCACCCGAATAGCTTCTGACATGCCGGACATAGGTAGGCTTACAAAGCATTAGTGATGGGAGTAGAGCCAAAGTCGAAGGTAGGCAGATCTTGTCGTATGTAATAGAAGACAACGCTTACAATCACTCTATCTATTAAAAAAAACCGCATCAAAATCCGTTGCGTAGTTTTAAAGATTTAAGCATACATAGGGATATAGGGACAGAGAAAGCGACTTTGTTTTATACTATGTAGTGATGAGACATTATTATGTTGGATAAGAAGACTGGCGTAACTCAAATTTAGATCAGATCAGATTCTTTAAAAAAATCTGTGGTCACAACAGTGGGAGCAAGATTGGTGAGGTAAAATTGATCCCATCAAAAACATAAATGTGAAAATGGGAGCCAAATTCCATAAATATGGTTGTCGACTTCGCCGACAAAAGAATTGAAATCTAAATGGGTGCCAAGTTCTGTAGATAATCCTGAAATTTATTTATAAGAACATGCAACTTTCTAAAATAAAATTAAAACACAAATTCTTGTTTTTTCTGCTATAACAATGTTTGCTATTTAAAAATATTACTTCTTAAATTTGAACAGTCGAATTATTTACACAAAGCACTTAGGATAAATTGAAGCTCAAGATTTGACTTGGCTAGTTTTTACATACAAGTTATCTTATATTTGGCTAATCAATTTATCATCTTTATATTTGTCTACAGTGTCGCGGTGCAAAAGAACTAAAACAAACAGGGTAACTTTTTTATGCTGGTGTGCATTACAGCTACGTCTTACACTCGCGCCACGTCATTGTGCTGTAATTTTACTTTTTTAGTGTGCGTGCATTAAGCGGCTAACAGTTGGACGCTATTTTTTTATCGAGTTTACAGCTTTGACTGTCTACCTAGGCATATTTAATTATTATTATTTAATTTTAAGTAGGCACTCAACATCAAATAAGTGATTCATGATGTGCTTACCTGTAAGAAATTTGTACACTAGTCTATAAGTTTATTGCATGTATCTCATATCTTTGTATCGGTGTACTTAATTGTTGGTGAGCCAAATAAATAAAGTAAAATATTCATATTTTTGTTCTTTATGTTATGCGCAAGTTACTGTTTCTTATTGTAACTGTTTACAGCTTTGACTGTCTACCTAGGCGTATTTATATATTTGTTCTTTATGTTATGCGCAAGTTACTGTTTCTTATTGTAACTGTAAGGTCAAAATATCTTCTTTCTCTAAAATTTCAGCTTGCTGGTAAAAACTAGCCAAGTCAAATCTTGAGCTTCAATTTATCCTAAGTGCTTTGTGTAAATAATTCGACTGTTCAAATTTAAGAAGTTATATTTTTAAATAGCAAACATTGTTATAGCAGAAAAAACAAGAATTTGTGTTTTAATTTTATTTTAGAAAGTTGCATGTTCTTATAAATAAATTTCAGGATTATCTACAGAACTTGGCACCCATTTAGATTTCAATTCTTTTGTCGGCGAAGTCGACAACCATATTTATGGAATTTGGCTCCCATTTTCACATTTATGTTTTTGATGGGATATCATTACTTTTTGTAAAGAAATTATTATTATTCGTCAATCAAACGTGATCTATTAAATTCTTTTTGTAAATATGCGTAGCAATATTGTGTAAGAATGTAGGTATTTCTTTCGTAACAATTGTTACAATTTTCCGCAATGATGTCAGATTGCTGAGCCGGCGCGGCAAGTATTATTATTAAAAAAAACGTGTACAGTCGGGGAGCCTTATGTCGTATGGTATTTGACTGTGGGGTCGGGCTGCTGACATTTAATCCATCTTTATTTTGCAAAAGAGAGCTATCAGAGCCATTTATAATCTACGTCGCCGCGAATCTCTCAGGAAACTTTTTAAAAGGATTAATATTATGACGGTACCTTGCCAATTCATTTATGAAAATATTATGTATGTAAGGAAAAATCCACATCTCTTTAATAAAATAAGTGATAGACATAATTTTAATACTAGAAATAAAGATAAACTAGATCAACCATTTTTTAGATTATCGTAAGTACATACATCTTTTATGGGGTACTGTGTTAAATGTTACAACAAAATACCTTGTGACATTTTGCAATTAAATGAAAGAAAATTTAAAACTCATATTAAAAATACACTTTGTAAACAAGCATATTACAAATTAGAGGATAATATCCAAGATAAGAGTGCTTGGAAACATGCTGGTCCTGCTCCATAGGACAATTTAGAATCAAGACAAAATCAAACTGTTTGCTAATTTAATTGTAAAATTTATTACTTTGTGTTTTATGACATTGATTTTACATTCTGTGATTACTTCCTCACACACTGACTTATTAATTGTAAAATTTTAGGAAAATCGTCTACTTTAACAATGTTTGTAAATATGTGAGCACCATGTATCTATCACATATTAAATTATCTGTCGTTGTTTCATTTTTAATTCTTTTTACCTATTGTGGTATAGTAATTTTATTCTAGGTGCACCGTCTTCACATATAATTATTATTTAACAAATGTACGTACATATACAAACAATTGTAAAACATTTTAAAAGAGTAACGGTGGAGTTTCTTGCCCATTCTTCTCCATACGAAAACTACCTTTTGGAAGGGGCGAATAGAATCAATTTTATTATTTTGTAATTTTTGACGTTCAAAAGTGCCATACATGGGCCTATTTGAAATTAATGATTTGACTTTGACTTTGACCCCGTCAGGAACAAAGTTCCTTCTCACGTATGATTTAATTATTTAATTTTTACAGCCGCCCCTTTTTTTTTTTAAGTATCTTCTCCCGCTCTGGGCGGAGCGGGAGGGCGTATCAGACTCTTACTGACTAAAACCCACCCGTGTTCCTTCGGTTGCCCTGTTGCCGGGGGCCACGATGTCCCTATCGGTTTTCTGCGAACCCCCGACAGGCATTGGCCCTAGCGGATCCCGTTATTTCTGCTGACATCTCTTTGAGGCGCGCGTGGAACACAACGCGCCGTTGACCCGGGCTTGGTCCTTATCGGACGGCGAGCTACCCATTGCTCACCGTTCGCAAGCCCGCGCCTACGGTGGCCGGAAATCGGCTCGCGATTCCCGCCCCGGGCGTCTCCTCCTGCAGCGGTTAGGGGCGTGAGGGCGCGAACTTTGCCTCTACCTCACGCGTTCCGCCTCCTCCTTCGCGAGCATTACCGCTTCGCAGAAGGAGGTGACGGCCTGCCATTTCCTCTCGCTCCGTACCATGGCCTGAACCAGGGCCGGACGCGAGAGATCACCGCCGCCGTTGCAGCCGCCCCTTGGATTTACATTTTGACCTCACTATGGACTTAACTATTCGTAAGTTTATATAAAAAATTAAACGACAATAGTCCCTAAAACAATAGTCATACGATCTATCAATTCAAAAACGTCTCAAGCATAGTACCAACCTACCAACTACCTTGAACATACCAACCTGACGTTTGTAACAACGTTTTTCGAGATCAGAGAATGAATGAAATGAATTCACTGCCGCCTAACATTAGGGACCAAGATTTTGACACGTGACACATCAGTTGACTCGACGGGGTGTTTTGAATTCAGTCATGAAATTCAGGAATTTACATCAACTTTTGGCATTCGAATCAAAAATGTATAGTTAGTTGTCAAATTATAAGACGCTGGAGATCAGCGCCATCTGAAGTGAGCAAGTGGCAGTTTTTAACCCCATTTGAAAATTTGTCGTCATGACTGTCATTTTCATGGTTTTCGGGAGATAGTGCTGATATCGAATTAGATGGACATTCTGGATTTTAAGATGGCGGCTATTCCAAATAATAATAATATTGTAGATCAATTGTTATAGACATCAATTTCATGCCAATACATGCCAAAACTTGATAATCAAAATCAGTAAAAAAACGGACCTCTTAATTTCGTCAAGTTCGTCTGTCCGTGCGTCCGGATGTCATACAGTCATTTAACATGGAGACTATTTACACTCTATCGATGAAAATTTTGAAAAAGGTGTATTTTTTGCACCGTTAAACAATGGTGTAGTGAAATTACGATAAACATAATAGTGGGGGTGGCATTCTCCATACTTACATATAACCGAGAGATGAAAAAAAATCTATGCATATAAAGCGTGTATTGTTGGATCTCATAATTAAAATGTTAAGATGTTTCTAAGTGACTTTGCTTTTGAAGTCAATAATTTTTGAGATACAGTTTATTTTTGGTTACAACCGCAGAATTAACTTTGTTTGTTATAGTTTTTTCGAGAAATACAAACTTATTTTTGCAGTCGATAAAATTGATACTATGCAATGTTTATGCGTAAATATTCATCCCAATTACGGAACCCTTCACTGTGCGTAGTCCGACATACACTTGGGCAGTTTTTTTTAAATTTCGTTTTGAAACTACCTCAAAAATAAACAATTTCTATTACTCGAGTAAGATTATCCTATTAAAAACAAATACTATCAAACTCATACAACTAAAAAAAAATGATTGTTGGTTTTATGAAACCACGGTAAAAGTGAAACTTTACACGGTCAGCTGCTGCGAACTATAGGCGCCGCCATATTGGCCTTGGCTGCTCTGACGATCGCCTTTCACTTTATCCCTACTCCGCGGCCGACCGACACGTGACATGCAACACACAGACGAAAAAGTTTGAGACGATGTAATAAAAGTTTCAATTTAAAAATATAGACGTCATTTAAAAGTGTTTGCGGAATACCTACCTAATTTATATAATTAATTTAACATCATTCCCAAACAAAATTTTCTTAAGCCTACCTAAAAAATGTATACTAGGCATTCTATATTAGAAAGTATCAAAAATAAAATCCACAGTAAATAATTGTTCAATAAATTAAAAATAATTTTGAACAACGTTCCGAATTTAAATTCAAATAAATAGAAACAATTCGGCGCGAAATTCAATAAATGAGGTAAGTATCTATCCTCGTTCTATGTGTTGACTCGTTTTATATTGAATGTCCTAAAAACGATTAAACACTAGAAAAGTATAAATAATTATTTTAAACAATGTTTATTGTATTTAATGCTTAAAACAATTTTATTTTAATTTTCAAGTATAGATTTCAGACATTCGACATAATTATAAATTAATCGAGACAATCAAAATTGAAAAAAAAAAAAAAAAACGTTTGGCATAATCGTTTTCGCACATCATTACAATAAAAAAAAAAAAACAATGATCGACGATTTTTAACACAAATTGAGTAGTAGTAATGAATATTACGTGTTATTGAACATGTGTTCGTATAATAAGTAAAGATCTGGGCATTTTCTAGTTACTTATAATATTTTTAATCACATTTGTCACATTTAAAGTCGTATCAGATATGTGTATGTGTGTTAATTGTGAAAAGTTAAAATGTAAACACGCACGATTGGCGCGAATCTTCGACTTTTGATATCAAAAACTTCATTACTACTACTTATTTAACTTGAAAAATGGATGAATTCGTCAAATAATTAAATGTTGTAATAGTCGCTGTCCTTATGGTGGAGTTTGGATGTTCGCAATCCCCAATTTTTATGTTTTTTAGCCTCGACCTCGACTGTCATCAAAATGGCGATTATCGCATTTACAGACTTGAATTTTATAAAGGTAAATTAATAATCTTGCGCGCTAAATATGAAAGATTTAATGGCATAAACATTATTTTAGCCAACTCTCTTAATTAAAGATGAATAATCTCATTGGCAGCAGCATTTTCAGTACTTCTATAGGAAGGTTTACTTTAACAAATAACACAACAATACCTAAATACTAAAAACATTTTATTTCTCATGGAATTTAAAACGGCTTCAGCTTCATTCTCATAACGTAATCATGGTATGAAAGCAGCGTAGCCAGATTATTGTTTTGATCTATTATGGGTAAATCTTTTACACTCTAGGGTGGCTCTGTTTTTATCATCACTTGCTTGCCTATAAACATCTCTGGTAGCAGCCTCTCTCAGTAAGCATGACAAACTTTATCCAAATGTATACCTAACCCAGAAAGTAAGAAAATACTCTTATTGTTGTTTATTTACTTTTGTATAATAATTATATCACTCATAGTAATTCTGCCATTTTAAAAACACTAACCTGATGACTTCTGTGACTTGCAGTTGACATGCCACATACATAACATAATATGCTTAGATTTTGCTGAGCAAGTAATACTTGGGATAGAGTTGTAGATAATATAATCAATAATGTCAAGTCTTGCAATAACACATGTCATCGTCATACCTGAAAAAGGTAAAAAAATTCAGTGTATTTACTTATCCTATATAATTACATCATACTATAGACATTTACAGCTGACGACGCGCGACGTACCCCTGACTGAACATAGGCCTTCTACTAATAGGCTGCTAAAATCAATGAGGTTATACAATACGACGGTGTTTATAAATATTTAGAGAACATAATAAACTTACCCAGGGCCATGGAAAGATAAGCAATAGTTCCTCTGGCTTCAATTTAAATTGACAGCATTAAATCGTAACGTAATATAAGTATAAAGTAAATACGGAAAAATAAATTCAAATCAACGTAAAACAAACAGCCAACAATGCCATTGATCTGACAGATTTTTTTTGACAGTTTGACATTATGCATGGTGTCAGTGTTACCAGGTTTAATTATTTTGGTAATCGATTGACGAAATCGATTGGGTGATTATCAGTGATCGGAGTAGGTAGATTGATTTTACGTACTCGCATCATGAATAGTCATAGAAATCATAACATGGATAAGCCTTTTTTCCGGGATTTCATTTTGGTACTTACGGGATTGAATCAAATATTGTTAAAGTAAGGATTTTTAAACTACTACATTAGAAATTTATAGAATGCGATAGATAAATATTTAAAATATATTATATTGTTTTATAGTATATCTATCCTTTTCTTGGAGTCCGATCACCTATATACTATGAAACAGACAGCAAAAGGGTTGAACATTTCTTATTCATATTGATGTATTCTTTATTCTACACATTACAACATTTGAAATTCCTTAAAAAATCTTAATAATTTCAAAATCCCGGAATCCCGGAGGCGTATCCATACTAATATACGTGCCAGTTCATTGACCTCAAATCAATCTACTTACTCTGATCACTGGTAGTTTATAAAATAACATTACTGCCTCGAAACACTTTTAAGTTGTTGAGTATATTCAGACCATATAATATTTTATTTATTGTAAAATCATAATTTTACAGTATTTGAGTATAATAAATAGCATTTAAAACATACTCGTGTGATACTCCACCTACTCCATGTGGGTTAGTATCGATATTTTCAATCGATAACAAATTATTTTATTGGATTAGTCTGTCATCTGGCAACATTCAGGTTAGGATTGAATGGCGGATGTAGTTCTTTAAGTATCAACAAAATAAATATTTATTAGGTTCTCTAATGCTAGAAGAAATAAATTTTCATAAAACGACTTGAAAAAAATACGACATAATTTTTGATAAATAAGCTTTGACACAGTATCATACCATGGGCCTGCTTTCGGGAAATCTCTTTTCAACTTTCTAGGTCACCCGGAAATGGGTTAAATGTTTTTGATGTCTAGTGACGGGTCGTTGATAAAAATGCCGATTTTTATACGTTAATATCTCAATAACCGTTTGAGTTTTATTTATGAAATTTGGAGTTCTAGTTAATCTAAGGGGTTTTTATAAATAAACCAAATTTCATGAGTCTATGTTACATAGATTTTGAGTTATTAAGGGGTCAAAAGTGGCTCCAAATGGTTCGTGTAATATAACACACTGCAGCCGTGTCTTGCCTAGTACTTGGCTCGACACGCTGCCGCGTGTCTAGATTTTGTTCGAGAATTTGGCCGTTAGAGCGATGATATACGTACTTAAACTTCTAACATTTTGACTTCTTTATAAATATGTCTATATCATCATCAGCCTATAAATGTTCCCACTGCTGGGACACAGGCCTCCTCTGTGAGAGGGAGTGGGCCGTAATCCACCACGTGGGCCCAGTGCGGGTTGGTAGATGTCACATGTCTTCGAATTTTTGATTCTAGGACATGCCGGTTTCCTCACGATGTTTTCTTTCACCGTTTTGAGAGCAGTGGTGATGAAATAATTTACACAAAGTAAAGCGCCTGTCTGGGTTCGAACCTACAACCTACAACTCGTAAGTCGCGGCCGTTACCACTGGGCCACCACTGCTCTATATATCTATACTAATATTATAATATAAAGAGGTAAAACTTTTTGTTTGTAAGTTTTTATGTCTCTATATAAAAACTTACAAACAAACAAACAATAAGTTTAAAGTAATCTCCGAAACTATTAGTTGGATTTGAAAAAAATATATTTTTGCAATGGGTAGCACAAGCACTAGCTTAAATTATATACTTTGAGTAACTAACGTATGGCAGGTAAATGTTCAAATTACCCTCCATTTGGGGTCTGCTGGTAAAAACGTTAACCTAAATAAAAAAAATATATAAATATTTTCCGTGACCTTCCGAATATTCATATTACCAGCCCAATTTGAATACTTTTAGGCCAAATATGACCAATTATGAAATATAATAACATTGGTCACATGAAACCTTTTTGACCCTCCAGATGACTTGCATACTTAACCTAATGGATTTTATTTCTGTGCTATTATCACGGGGACAATAGCTGTACTAGTAAATGGACTGTCATTTGCTTATAATAGAACTATTAGGCTATATATAACTTTTTAACACTGAGGTATCAGATGACTTGAGTTTTATAGACCGGGACTAACTTTTGAAATACGTCAATGTTCATTATTAATTAAGTATTTAACTTTAATAGATGGTGTTTGTGATGAAAAATAATCTATTCCTTGTCAGTCTGTGTAAGGCTTCTTGTACATGACGCCGGAGTCGTACGGCGCTGGACTGCGTGTTTTTGTATGCAAATGAATATTGCCCATGCGCCGCACCGCCGCACAGAGGATCGAAAACTATTTTATTTATGTTTTTTTGACAAATTACATATAACGAAATTTCGAACGAATAAAGCCGCACTAAATCTGAATAAATCAAACATGTCAAAAAAACATAAATAAATCTTCACATCACCGTGTGCAAGGATATTATGGTTATTCTTATATAAGAATTAGATCCATACATGAAAAAAAAAAAAAGTTGCCAATTTGCCTACCAAATTGTATCCTATGTATTTAAGCATGATAGTGGCTATAAAAGCCATTTCAAGCAAAAAACTGACACTTTAAAGTTTAAGCTCCTATGTCTTCGAGAGCCTTTTTTCGATCGCAGTGCACCGTCGCACCACCGCTGCCGCGTAAATTTAATTTTTTTATTCTTATGTGTTCTGAATTTTTTTCTTCTTGCGGTCCGGCTTTGGCGTCATTTTATACAGGAAGCCTTATTGTTCTACAGCAAGTCCAAGAATTCTCATACAGAGAAGAAACGAGCGTTGATTACCACGCTTGCTCGCAGAGTGTTTATGATTAATTTCATATTAATTTTATCACGTGAGCGAATCAGAAATGAAGAGATCCGTAAGAGAACCAAGGTAACCGACATAGCCCGAAGAATTGTCAAACTTAAGTGGCAATGGGCAGATGAACACAGAACAGATGACATTGATTGATATTGCTCGAAGAACAGATGGCCGATGGGGCCGAAAGGTTCCGGAGTTTCGACCGCGTACCGGAAGACGTAGCGTCGGAAGGCCTCCCACAAGATAGACCGATAACTTGTTGAAGGCCGCAGGAATCCGCTGGATGTGGAAAGCGGAGAATCAATTGAAGTGGCGGTGCTTGGGGGAGACTAATGTCCAGTAGTGGACGTCTTTCGGCTGAAATGATGATGATGAATTTTATCACGAAGTTTTTATTATTCGTGTAAGTAGCTGTGTAACTGTCAAGATGAGATTATAGAGGTATGAGGAACAAGATGTAAAGTTCACTCATTCTCTATAGAAAAGGGAGGATCCTCCGATCAGATGGGTGTTGTGTTTGGTGGGCTACTGCCCCACGATTGATGTCGGGACGTTGTATATATGCTAGTCGCGCGGTAAACTTTGCTTGCGCGATGCAGAATTTTGCGTGGCGTCAGTATGATGAGTAAGTAGTCCGCATGCGGCGATATAAATACCGCAACAAAATTAAAGGCAGATCAGTTCGAGAACTAGATTGATAAGCAAATTACTACCAACTTAATTTGTCCGTTAATTAAAATCACAACTGTCATGCTTTGTCAGTCGAAATAAAATTACAACCGTCATCGACTAGTAGATTGCACTTTCCATTTAAAAATTATATCTAATGAGATTGACTGCCCTGATCTCCTATATAAACTACGTTTCAATGTTCCTCAAAGATCAGTTACATTTAATCCGTCTATCTCCATTCTTTTTACCTCTTCTAGCTACAGGCAAAACTCATAAATGGTGCGAGCGATTCATCATCTGCCTAGCCTTTTCCCAACTATGTTGGGGTCGGCTTCCAGTCTAACCGGATGCAGCTGAATACCAGTATTTTACATAGAGCGACTGCCTATCTGACCTCCACAACCTAGTTACTAGGTAACACGATAACCCTTGGTAAGACTGGTTGTCAGACTTTTTGGGCTTCTAACTACCCGTAACGACTGTCAAAGATCTACAAATGACAGCCGGGACCAACGGCTTAACATGCTTTCCGAGGCACGGAGGGGTCTTGGTATGTAAAGATGGTCACCCATCTACAGACCACCGCGGCAAGCGTAGCTTAACCTGATCGATCGACCCGTGCAGCTGTTGTTACTTAGCCACAAGCCCCTGCGAGCGATTAAGGACTTTAATATTCTTTGTAAAGAGTTCTCATTTGACCCATTTACCACCAAAACCTATTCTGCACGCGCTCGGCTGAACGCTGACTTTTTTTAAAGTGCACAGTGCTTATTGTACCTTAAATATAATAATATGTATACTTAATCTTTTTATCGTGCTTGTTAGTGATCCTAAGATTTCTACTACTTTTTCTGTATTACCCGTGAGAACCTGTAATTGGCTCTTTGTTTCTTAAACAACTGTTATCCATTTGTTATAGCTGTTGGTTCTCCTATTATTAATAAATAAATAAATAATTATTATTCTTTATTAATCGGACAACAATGATCATGGGGATTATGTCAATGGGCTCAACTGACTATACATTTAATAATTAAGTAAGAGTGAATAAAAGCTTGATCAGAGGCGTTTTCGTCGATACTCGCAGATGTCTCATTCCGTATAAGAAATGAGAAACCAACCTTGCGTTATAACCATGTCAGTGTTGGGTATGTGAATGGTTCCAAGTACTTGAATGTATGGAAAATT
Source organism: Agrochola lychnidis (assembly GCA_963680765.1). Lineage (NCBI taxonomy): Eukaryota > Metazoa > Arthropoda > Insecta > Lepidoptera > Noctuidae > Agrochola > Agrochola lychnidis. The sequence goes on along the minus strand of OY796869.1, from coordinate 12,302,966 downwards.
GAACATCTGTGACACGCTTTAGAAATACACGCCAAACTCAAGCAAATACATATATATGTAACATTGACAAAAAATAATCTGCTTAGCCTTTTCCCAACTGTGTTGGGGTCGGTTTTCAGTCTAACCAGATGCAGCTGAATACCAGTGTTGTACATGAGTCATAAGTCATAAGTCATTTATTCATTTGTTTAACATAAGCCTATCTGACCTCCACAACCCAGTTACTAGGTAATACGATACCCCTTGGTAAGACTGGTTGTTAGACTTTCGGGCTTCTGACGACCCGTAACGACTGTCAAAGAGCCTCGAATGACAGCCGGGACCAACAGCTTAACGTGCTTTCCGAGGCACGGAGGAGTCTCGGTATGCAAAGACAAAGTTAAAAAGTCAAATAATTTATTTCAAATAGGCCCATGTATGATGCATGTATGGCACTTTTGAACGTCAAAATTTACAAAATAATAAAATTGATTCTAGTCGTCCCTTCCAAAAGGTACGAAAGGTACCTACGACACTTGAAATTACTTTAGGTTGCCATTAGTGAAAGAATTTTTTGAATCGGATCACTAGTTCTTACCTCCTACATACAAACTCACAAATTTTACATCTTTATAATATTGTAATTATAGAATAGGGACGTGAAGTATGGGATTTCGCGATATACGCAACAACGACCACGACTAGTAACAAACTTGGTCGCAGAATATCCGACCAAGAATAAAGTTTGGCTGTAGGAACGTTCATTTGACAAGTCGTGGTCGTGACCGCGAAGTTCACGTGGTCCCTAAAACCTATGTATAATGTGCTGTGTATGTATGTGTATTTGTGTGTTCGAGGGTGTGAGTGTGTGTATTATTATTACATACTTAGTATAATAGTAAGGAAATTGTCCACTGACTGTTGATTGTACTAATTAAACTAAAACTGTTAGCACATCTTTGGTTTAGTGAGTGAGTAAAGGGAGAAGTAATGTCTTCAAAACTACAGTGGTTTTAACTGTGGGGGAGGGAGCTGGGTGTAGTGGCGGAGCTGGGTGTATTTTGCCTAACCTAACCTAACATTGTCGGAACTGAATTACCCCGGGACAGATTTTGATGCGCTTTGGCGTGAGTAAAGGGAGAAGTAATGTCTTCAAAATTACAGTGGTTTTAACTGTGGGGGAGCTGGGTATATTTTATCTAACCTAACCTAACTTAACAATGTCGAAACTGAATAACCCCGGAATAGATTTTGATGTGCTTTGGCGTGAGTAAAAGGAGAAGTAATGTCTTCAAAACTACAGTAGTTTGAACTGTGGGGGAGCTGGGTGTATTTTGCCCACACTCCTTTATATGAACGAAAGAAAAGTTATTTTATATAATTACTAGCTTCTGCCCGCGACTTCGTTCGCATGGAAATCGTAAGACATCACAATATACTACAATAACAGCCACATTTTTATAAAACTTCCCTGTATACTACGTTTGTAGTTTTATTCTCAGCAGCCAAAATATACAGAGAGTCAGGAATGGTGACTCGGGAGCAAGCGACGTAACAGTTGTCCGTGTGAGAAGCAGCTTATCCTGAGGTCGACACCCGCAGCCTTCAGCCTTTAGTGTCAGCCCCTGTGACTTGTTGATCGCAAAGCATACACTCCCAGAGAACTGCACGCGCTTTAACTGCTAATTATGGGGAATTTGTACTTTATACGCGCTATAAACACTGTCTCACCATCGCCACAACCTGTTAGAATTTCCACCTCGATGACGTTTCTCTGCAAAGACATGACTTTGAGCTGGTTTCCGTTACACAAATATACAACCGGAAGTCCACTTGCCATTTAATGCTGAAATTAACCTTTTTGGCGCAGCCGTGAGGCACACACTATTGTTTTAAAAACACTAATTTTTTATTTCCACTGTAATTTGTGTTTTGTGTTTCGCGAACTGTGTCCAAATAAATGTTTTTTCTATCTTTCTTTCTTTTCTTTCTATTTGTAAATTGAGAAATTCTACGGGGTGATATTTGGCATCATCTTCCTCCACATCAGTATTAATGGAGGTGTATATCACTTCACTCCCTTCAATTTGTGAGAGAATACTGTGGTTGATCGCTGTAGCTTGATCATCTTCGGAGTTAAAACGGAAACACACCTAAGAATTCTCTTGGTACGGTATTTGACTGATATCCCCGTATATCAGACGAATAAGATCTTCTAAAGTGGGATCTACTCTACCAAGAGTCTCTGGTAGAGTGCTTTCACCAACTTTTAGAAGAACATCGGAGAATTCTTGAGTATTTGAATTACCGCCAAGCCGAGCTCGTATGATGATGGTCAAGCGCAGTTTATGAACTCTCGACCATAGAGTCGACCTTTTCAACGAAGTTTTCACTTTTTTTGTCAAAACTGTGACACCACCCATCATATCTTGGTTTCTGCGGATGTCCTGCAGGGTTCTGTTTACAGTTTCCACTGCTTTCCTTTTTGCCATAACGCATTCATCCCATACGACGAAGCGCAATCCCCTAAGCACACATCCCTTGTTACTGTTGCGTGACACCCCACAAACAGGTGTTTCGTTGCTCTCTAAATCGATGGGAATCTTAAACATGACGTGCGCTGTTTTGCCACCAGGAAGCAGTGTGGCAGCGATTCCAGAAGATCCACATACATATTATAAAATCGCTAGGACAAATCTGCTGTCAAAATCTGTAAAAAAACATTTTATTCCTACAGTCTTTTGCTCTAAAATGATCAGAATACAACCTTGAATGTTTTGTGACTGTTAAGTACTTGTAACTTAGTAGTTTCCCATAGCTTACGAAGTTTTCCATTTTTTGTGAATTAATACATTCTATGAACTATTACATACACAATCCAAAAAAAAATCGTTTTACAAAAAGAGTTTAAAAAAAACAGATGTAAATCGAACTTACTACCCCGGGCGGCCTACCACCAGCTCATAAAGCAGTATTTTTTTAATGTTACTTCAGTGGGAGAAAGAGATGGAGCTATACATCCTGTAGAGCTTCATCTCTTTCCCACACTGAAGTAAACTAAAGTAATATTAAAATAATACTGCTTTTGAGCTGGTGGTAGGCCCTCAGGACTTCAAATCATTCGTCCAACCGCTTACTTATTCGCTTTGTTGAAAGTTAGCTAAAATAGCCGTTCCTATATAAAAGGTAGCGTGATGATAATCATTTAAAAAGTTAAATCGGTTACTACCTATCTACAATATCCCAACCTTTTGGCGCGTCCTTTTACAATTTGCAGAGAAAAATACGAACATGATGTAATATTGCTCATCCCCCATAGCAAATAGCGTGATAGTTTATGCCCTACGGTTGGTACAGACAAACATTCTAAAAACTTTATTTTCCGCATAAGAATCGATCCCAGACCTCTTAGCAATAACTTTCTTTAAAAAAATTAACTTCGTTACGATTTTATTATATGTATAGATTATAGGTAGATTATCAAAAAAAAAATAATCGTAAAACAAAATGTGAAAAAAAAAGAAAAAAAACCATAGGTGGGAATCGAACTTACAACCCCACGTTTGCAAAGCAACCGCCCAACCGCTGAGCTAATTGCTTTGTTGAAACTTGTCTAAAATAGCCGTTCCTATATATTTTTTGATTGACTGCTTAGTTCCATAAAGGTATAGCGTGATGATAATCATTTAAAAAGTTAAATCGATAACCATCTACAATATCCTAAAATTTTGGCGCGTTTTTTCCCAAAAATACGAACATAATATAATATTGCTCGTCCCCCATAGTAAATAGCGTGATAGTTTATACCCTATAGTTTGACCAGACTTATAGGGAACACCTATGCAAAATTTTAACAGAATCTATCTGGTAGAATTTGCGTCATGCTAGAACATAAAAATACAACATAATGTAATATTGCTCGTCCCCCATAGTAAATAGCGTGATAGTTTATACCCTATAGTTTGACCAGACACACAGGGAATATCTATGCAAAATTTTAACAGAATTTGTCCGGTAGAATTTGCGCGATGCTGGAACATACATACAGACAAACAGACAAACAGACAAAAATTCTAAAAAAAATATTTTCGGCATTAGAATCGATCCTAGACCTCGTAGCAATTACTTTTTTTCAAAAATATTCAATGTACAGTTTTGACTTCGCTACAATTTTATTATATGTATAGATGTTGGAACATACATTCACATAACAACATAACATCACGCCTTGTTTCCCCGAAGGGTTGGGCAGAGGTGTCCCTGTAGCAGGTACACACACATTTCGCCAGTTATGTTTAAGTCCCATGTAATAGGGGGCGAGCCTATTGCCATCAACCGGGCATAAATCCAGACAGCGAGCTGCTACTGAGAAATTTCTGATAGAAAACTCAATAACACTTTTCCCGACCTCATGCTCAGCAGTAGCGCTTACTACAATTAGACCAACGAGGCAGTCAAGTATGTTGGAACATTTTCCCTAATAAAACGATTTTCTTATACGATTATTCGCAGAGAACGTTGGCACTGTCCCAAATTAGAGCAATAATAGGTTCGGAGTGAAGATCACGACCGTTCATAGGTTGTGACAGGTGAGAGACTTATTGACTTCGAGTACAATGAAGCCGGGTGGGTTCATCCGGCTTTGTTGAGACTTCCTACCTTCGAGGCTTTATTCGAATCGTGTCATTATTTATTTATTGTTGTTAGTTGCTGCTTCTTCTATAAACCAAACAAGTTTTTGGAGACGTAACAAAATAATTTTTATTTTGAATATAAATCAACAATACATTGAAAATGTATAGTACTGTTACAAATAAACAACAGATGGCGTTACTAGTGTCTTATTTAATATTTGTTAAATGTATAATTTAAGTATCTTACAATGTTGGTAATTCTCGTAAGGGTAAATAAGCATGTTTTCTCAGGTAATTCTGCAAAGGATGTTGATGGAGATTTGTTTTTTTTTATATTTTCATATTTTTAGGAAAGAAAATTTGTTTATTTGCGGTAAACATGACGCAAAGAAAGATAAAAAAACACGTAAATAACAAATTGGGGAAAAATATGCGTCACATCCACGCAAAATGGCCATCGCTCAGCATAAAGCTGCGACCCCATGCGAGACATGGCCCCAGCGCTGGTTTTCAGAGATAAAAGGAAAAACGGAACCCTTACAGTATCACTTTGGTGTCCGTTCGTCCGTCTGTCTGTCAAGAACCTTTTTCTAAGGAACGCGTGGAGGTATTAAGTTTAAATTAATATGAAATACGTAGATCTAGAGTCCCTTGGAACTCTAAAAAATCAAGCTTTTAAGTCAACGCAATAAAAAAAAATATGAAATTAGCGTAAAAAATAAATAAAAAAGTACTGTTTTGATCAATTTTATTTATAGAAATAGAAAAGAAAACTATAGTATAGTTAACCTCTATTATCATACATCAAGTTGAGGTTTATTAACTGTTCATTTAATTCGAAACAATCTGAATAAATAATAATGCGATTTCAATATTATTATGATCATTTTGTCACCAATAACCACATCTAGATACAAAATGTGACAACTTCAACCACAGAGATTTCGCCGCTACCACCCAATAAATTATCATTATTATCGGCTTGTGGGAAATTGTCCATTGGAATAGTGATCAAATTTGAGAGGTTTTACTTTTTCCAATGTGGAAATTAAACTTTAGGAGGAGCAAGGAGCTCGTGGCAAAATAATAACAGCCGCACGGGTCAATCCATCTGGTTAAGCTATGCTTGCCGGGGTTGGTCCGTGGATGGGCGATCATCTTTACAGTCGAGACTTCTCCGTGCCTCGGAAAGCACGTAAAGCTGTTGGTCCCGGCTGTCATTCGTGGATCTTTGACAGTCGTTACGGGTCGTCAGAAGCCCGAAACACTGACAGCCAGTCTTACCAAGGGGTATCGTATTACCCAGTTACTGGGTTGTGGAGTCATATAGGCAGTCGCTCCATGTAAAATACTGGTATTCAGCTGCATACGGTTAGACTGGAAGCCGACTCCAACATAGTAGGGAAAAGGCAGATTGATATTATTTGTGGAAATTAAACTTTATAAGTAAAAACCGTCTTCAAAAGATTTTTTAATAAACTTCTCTCAGTTCTCCAATTAATTTATTTGATGGGAATAAGATGCGACGACATTGAAAAATCGTTCGCACTGAATCCAGACGATTTTCCTTTTTTTTTACCTATTTTACAATCTATAGGATAGTCTTATCTAATACTCGGAGACGACATATTTTATTTAAAACGCCCGTAACTTGGCAAGGTTTTGGCGTAGTGGGAGTAAGTTAGCTCATGTATAATCAGTGCAGAAAAAAAAAGCAATGGCACCTTGGTGGAAGAAAAACACTTGTATAGAACATTAGTCCGTAATCTTATCTAAATAAAGAGCACAATCGCGTTCACAAAAAAAAACTTCCTAAACCTTTAAAGTAAAAATACTTGCATAGAACATTGATCCATAACGTAATATAAATAAAGAGCACAATCGCGTTTACAAAATCTTTAAAGTTGAAATGATTGCATGGAACATTGATCCGTAACGTAATATAAATAAAAAGCACAATCGCGTTTATAAAATGAGGTGTCGTCATAGTGTCGCGAAATCAATGGTTTAGTCCCATCTCAAAAATCACCCAACGCACCTAAATAAGATTTCACTTTAAAATTTCATATTTCTGCGTCTATCGTGACCAAAGTGTAAAGTAACTATAAAGGATCGTGACGAAGCAATGCGTGTCGAAGCTTCATATGTTTTGCTCATTAAAAAGTTATCGCGCTAATACGGTGGTCACATTAGCGTTAACACGCTAAAACCCTTTTATGTACTTGGGCGATAAGTACTACGCAAGCCGATCTATCGCGACGATAGCCGATGGTGGTTGGTCACATCTGCGTGTATCGATAGACGCGAATGCAGCCGCTGCCTAAGATTATTGCCATTTTTTTTAATCTGTTTAGGAAAAATAAAAGGTATGCGCATTCTGCGCATCTACGATTCTTGCCAAGTTATGTATAAAAGATGACGTGATGTGTTTCTGCTTAACTTGCTTAATAGGTTTACCACAAAACCGCTCCAACTTCAAAGCTTTTCTGAATTGCCATTCGATATGAGACATTACAGTAAAAAGTTTACCCATTTTCATTTCTTTTTTTTCTTCATATTTTGATTCCGTACGCAAATAAAAATAAAAAAAACGACCAAATACGAATCGGACTCGCACACAACGGGTTCCGTACCGCCGTACAATATTAAACACTTTTTTTTTACTTAAAAAAAAATACGTTGAATGTTAAAGCAAAAATAAAAGTTAAAAAGAGTTCCGTTTGACACCTTTCGGGTACAAAACCCTAAAAAACTATTTTCTTTCCCAAATTTGACTTTATATTATTATAAGGTTACCAAAACGATATTACTTCAGTAGGTAAAAGTACGTATGAATATGAACAACTTTTCGAATAGAACAATTCAGAAAACGAGAAAAATCAACATTTTATTAAAACAAGTGCCTATTCAGCCAAAATATATGGAACAGTTGACTTTTCTTCCAATTCTTCGTAACCTACAAAAAGTTGTTCATATTCATGAATGCTTTTAGGCATTTTAGCCCGAGTATTATTTTACCTTTTTGTTACATTGTGCCTACAAAGTGTAACAAAAAGACGAAAATTTTATTTTTCAGCTGTCTCATAAAGTTATTATGTCGGTCCATTTATACGTATATAATGTAAGTTAGGTTGGGTGCAGATTCGGTCAAAACTGTCTATTACACTGTCGTTCTATGAAAACAATGGCGCGCAAACTATTAATGTTACTTAAGGCGACACTAAACGACTTTTAATGATTTTATATTGAAAATCACATCTAAACGAGTAGTGCTTATGATTTGGAAAAAATACATGTTAAATTAGAGCATTTTTTTTAATAACTTAATCTGTGAATATTTTAGACTATGTTTAAATTACACAGTGTAATTAATGTTTAAAGTTATATCTAACGCGTATTTTTTTTAAACTTTCACCATTTTAAAGATAATTTATTTACGTAAATTTTAGTTAAACATGTTTTATTAGAATACCTTTTGTTTTAAGTATAATAAATTAATAATGCGTCTAATTTGGGACAGCGCTCCTTGATGGGCGAGTCCTATTACTGGTTGGACGTACGACGCGTTGCGTGAGCTCAGCACAGATCACGAAAGCTAAACTACTCAAGGTTGCTGGCATATATCAGCGTCTTAACACGTACTTTGGGTTAGCATTATTTCGTCACTGTCACACTGCTGTCAAACTACTACAAGGATATTTCTAAAGGCTGATTTACATTTGCATTAGTTAAGTAGCGAGTTGAGTTCCTAGTCGTCTATAATAAACTTCATAATGAAAAACGGTAACTTTTAGACTGACGTTTTGAGACAACTAGACAAAAACTCACGCCTTCTTCCTTTCTTCTTCGTTTTGAAACAACTTTTCCTACTTAAACTTTAGTTGTTACATAACTAAAGCAAATATTAATCAGCCATATAAGCCGAAGTACGTGACGATTACCTACAGATTTCAGCCTCAGTCTCATCATCGAACGTCTCACTCTTAACTTAAAATTATAGTGAATAACGTGTTTTGACACAATACAAAAACCTTCTGTTTGTAGTGTAAGCACTGTCTAAACTACACGCAAAATAAGTCTGCGCGCGGCTGACATCGGAACTAATCGTATGCCGTCGTCTTTTCGTTTATGTAAGGTCAAATTAAGTATATTATTATTTAATATTAAAATTATAATGTTAATATAGATTTAATATTTTAAATATTACAGTATAGAATTCAGCACGTCAGCGCCACTAGTCGCGCGCACACATATCTTACGCTCACTCTAAATGAAGGGCTATTATAAACCCGCGTAACCCGCGTTTACGACCATAGACAAGTTGTGATACTTGTATTTGACAAGTCTTATTAAAGAAATAAAATCCACAGACGTATATATATTTAGTAAATCTATCCGCTTAACTATTCCTAAAGAGTCATAAAAAAAACCCTATAAGAAATCGACACGTGTTTCACCTCTCAACGAGGCATCCTCAGGATGACGATTGACATTGTTTCGAACCCGAACACGGCGTGTTGCCACACCGAGCGCCGAATGCAGAGATGGTGTATTTTATAATGGACTTCCGCAAGGTCACGCCTGAATCAATTAACTATCTTGTTAAAGACTTGTCAAAAACCAGTCGTGTGTGTATGAAACATGTATTGACAATTTATCTACAAGTTTTGTTTACAACTAGTCTTTACAACTTGATTTAGGAGTAAACGATATCCGAAAACAGTAGAGGCAACATGTAGAATACAAATGTTTATCTTGGTGTAAACGCGGGGTGGGTGGTATGGAGCTTTGCAATGTTCATTTGTTTCGCTGGCTTGTCATTTACCACTTGACTGCTCAGACATGCTACAATTTCACAATAATGTCCCATGTGTAACATTTCTGATGAGTTCTGTCTAGATTTACATTAATTTATTTAATTACGTAATTTGTGTTAGGCTTTTTGGGGCTTTATTCTTATTTAGTTTGGTTTGGGAACGCTGGCATTTTAATCGTCAAATTTCAGTTTTACCGAAGATAGCCGATGGAACATTTGAATCGTATAAAAGCAAAACCAGCAATATCCACATAATTTTGAAATTGACATTTCGATGGCGCGATAAATGAAGATATTGCTACATTTATCGCGCCATCGAAATGTCAATTTCAAAATTATGTGGATATTGCTGGTTTTGCTTTTATACGATTCATTTGAACTTATTCATCTTTTCTTCTTTTCTACTTATTATTAGCATGAATTAAGTGGTCGCAAGAGCTGGGAATCCCGATTCGGACCATGTCTTATTGGGTTTTTCCATCAGGAATTTATCGGTTGATGGCAATACGCCTACCCCTATTGAGACTTAAATATAACTGTCGAAATGTGGGTGTACTTAGGTATACCTCTGCCTAACCCGTCAGAAAATACGGTCGTGATGTTATGTATGTATGTAATAATTATTGATAAACACAGACTCATAAACGTTTCATGGACGAATCGACACTTCTGGGATAGAAACAAAGTCGCAAAATACGAAAAATAAATTAGTCGTTATAAAAAAAAAGCCGATCTCGCTACACCTGCTAAAGTGCTCAAGTAAGCACTACCACTTTATTGCAATTCCCCTAAACATGCACCTGCAACTCCGCTCAACATTCACAGCTACTATGAAGGCTGTCAGACTCAAACAAGAACTTGGAAACTTTAATTGCAATTTAACTAGCAACGCTCTGAAATTCCAGCTGGGTTCAGTGAAAATCTATTACTCCGTTGCCATGGTAACCCGCAGGTAATCCGGATTTAATTGGCTGGTACAGGCGGTCGTGAGTCACGTAGGGCTGCGTTTAACGCGGTTTGTAGGGGTGTCAGTAAGAAGTTTGGGTTACGATAGATTGATGTGAAGCTTTGGATTTACAACTGTGCGGGTGGGAATAAACAACTCTAGGGGGTATTTCTGTTTTGATACAGGATATCTCTAATTATTTATTTATTTTAATACTTTAAGCACACAAAATAATGTACTGAGACGGACTTAATGCCACAGGCATTTTCAACCAGTCAAACTTTGGGTGAAGCAGAGACAAATAGTGGTAGGTGCAATATCAAAAATTGTGGAATAAATATTTATTTAAATATGAGGATATACAATGTTGCCCATCAACCGGCATGTGCCCGTATTTTTCTGAATATTCATGATTTTTTTTCGAAAAATAATGTTAAAAGGGGGGTCCAACTCGACATTATTTTTTTATCCCCTATTTTAAAGTTATTTTTCGAAAAAAAATCATGAATATTCAGAAAAATGCGGGCGGGCACACGACCATGGGCGACATTGTATATATAACTATCTAAATAATATAATATACCTAAATATAAATATAAGAATAAATAAATTCACATAAATACACGAATATTTATGTTTTGCTTACTGAAAAGATAAGAATGTTTATGCACTTTATAAATGAAACTTTATACATTTATAATTTTAAAGGCTTATAAAACTGAATTAAAAAGTTTGATAGCAATAGAATAAATACACTACTGTTTAGCAGGAAGATTCAGTCCGCGATATAAATTTTAAGCTATTATATTAATTGGCTACCGGCTCTAATTACAACTGTCATTGACATTTGTATGAAATGACTATAACACAACCATTTGGCGCACTGTGTCTATTTAAAAAATCAATTTTGTCCTGACTGTACATACTTTTGAAGTAACTGACGATTTCAGTTTTTTTTAATGGAAACAGTAGTCTAGTAACTTTTTAAAACTTCTCTTTATAAAACGTGCTCGTCGAAAAAGATTCAAAAATGGAAAGATGAAAATTACTTCTAAAATTTCATCAATATTTAAGTAGGTAAGTATTTTTGGCAGCCCTAAGGAGTACGTTTCGCGCCATTACAGATGTATAATAATATGAATAAGGAATAACTACGGAATTATTTGTAAAGCTAAAGTTGTAAAAAGTTTTATAAAGATTTGAAAGAATTAAAATATGGGTTACGGAACCCTAAAAACTCGGCTGTCCGTCTGTCTGTCTGTCTGTCCGTCTGTCACCAGGCTATATCTCATGAACCGTGATAGTTAGACAGTTGAAATTTTCACAGATGATGTATTTCTGTGGCCGCTATAACAAGAAATACTAAAAACAGAATAAAATAAATATTTAAGGAGGCTCCCGTACAACAGACATGATTTTTTGCCGTTTTTTATAGATAATGGTACGGAAACCTTCGTGCGCGAGTCCGACTCGCACTTGGCCGGTTTTTTATTATTTAGCAACTAGCTGGACCAAGAGACGTTGTACTGTTCAAACAATAATTCATTCAAAAATACCACATAAAAGAGCACTTTCCATTTTTCCTCTAATTTTCCAATTTTCTGGTAAACTTTTCCAATTTTTCTTTCCATTAAAACCTAATTCGCTATTATGAACATTTTATAACAAAAAATGCCAAATTGGTCCAGTCGTTTTCAAAAGATACGCTTAATATCGAACAGCATTTAATTTTTTAGGGTTCCGTAGTCAACAAGGAACCCTTATAGTTTCGCCATATCCGTCTGTATGTCTGTCCTCGGATTAACTCAGAGAATCTTAGTACTAGAAATCTGTAATTTGGCATGGGTATACATACATATTAATCACGTCGACAAAGTGGTAAAATAAAATTATGAAAAACTATTTTTTTGGGTATCTCCCCTACACGTAAAGTGGGGATGTTTTTTTTTTCTCGTCTCTCATGGTGTGGGCTGTCGTCGGTAAGGTCGTTAAAAATATTGTGAGTGTGTGTAAACAATTTTTGAATTCAGGGATCCATTTGCGAAATATTAAGCTTTAAAGTGCTAATTTTTGTTACAGTCAAGTAGGTATCCCGTGCCAGCTAAATGGTTGGTTTTGGATATGTGAAAAAATTCACGGCATGTATAAATATATAACATTGTGCGTGGTCCAACATGCAATTGGCCGGTTTTTCATATAGTTAAGACTGATGTTGGTACAGTTTTGAATTAAGCAAATATCTAGTAGGTAATGTCTCCTTACTCAAAATGTCAATAAAGCACAGAAAATAAGTTCTTCCTAAAACACTTTTATTTTATTTTAAAGAAAGTCCTGTTTCTCGAACTAGGATTTGTTCAGTACCACAAATGTTTACAAGATACAAATAAACTTGTTACAACAGTTTCAGCCACTAATATTTGTTCCGATGCCATGTATCAGCAAAAGAAAAAGAAGTCTTAGAAATCACAGCAAACTTTTTGTTCTCAGTAGAAAGTAAATACTAACAGATCTTGAAGTAAACAGTATCCTTTGTCCAACAACTTGTTGTTGACTTGTTTTAAACTAAGTTTTTATCCTATCCTATACTATTAAGGGGACGATAACCGACTTTTAATGATTTTATACTGAAGATGACGTCTAAACGAGTAGTGTTAGTGATTTAGAAAAAATATATGTTAAATTAGAGCATTTTCCTAATATTTTAATATAGGCATATTTTTGATTGTGTTTATATTACATAGTGAAATTAATTTGTAAAGTTATGTCTAACGCGGATAAAATACTGAGAATGACGCAAAATCTATCAACCGTATTTTTCTGAAAACTTCACCATTTTAAAGATAATTAAATTATTGATCTTTTAGTATACTTGTTTTATTAAAATACTTTTTGTTTTACGTGTAATAAATTAATAATGTGTCTAATTTGGGAAAGCGCTCCTTGATGGGCGAGTCCTATTACTGGCTGGACGTACGACGCGTTGCGTGAGCTCAGTACAGAACACGCAGGCTAACCATTCAAGGTCACTGTCATATATCTGCGTCTTAAATGAGTAATATTTGTATATATATGTCGGATCCGGTCATTAGTACGGACACGAAACGAATCGCAAGCGCACCACTGGCGACATCAAGAGTGAACTACCTACACCAAAAAAGGCGCGCTTCTACAGAGTAGTGATGTTTTAAGGCCACGGCGAGGAGGGCATTCAGCCTCTGGTCGCATTGGAGTCAAGACGTCGCGGAACTGTTCTCGATTCGTTGTGCTCAGTTATTGTGTTAGTTGTAATTTGTGATCATTATGTCAATTGGTGATTTTAATAAACGCCGTCGCACCCAGTGTGTATAAAATTTAGCTAGTGTGATTAATTTGATAGTAAATTATAATGTGATCGGAACTGCAAACTGTTTTTCTATTGCGCATCAACCAACACTACCCACACTACGCCCACAGTAGTTAAAATATTGCTGATAATAACGAAAGTCACATACCCGTCTACAACATATATACCTATATATATTTGTAATCAAGTTCTCGAAAACGGCTGTAACGATTTCGATTCGGACTGGATTGGTCATCTCTTAGCTGCCACGGTTTATTTTAATTTTTGAAATGTTCTTGTTTTTATATTTTTATTATGGACGCTTTAGATGTGCACGTCTTTCTACATTGTTCCTACATGTATTATTTCAACAGAAATGATGTAACCAATATTTTGTAACAATATTATGATTTAAATTAAAAGAGTGTCCGTGGAGTTTCTTGCCCGTTTTTCTTCATAGGAACCTACTACGCTTTGGTATGGGCAACTAGCTTCATTTTTCTGACTGACCGACCCCTTGAAAATTCAAAATTGGTTTATTTGAAATAAATGATTTGAGTTTTGATGAAAGTTTTGATGCAATATAGGGGTTTACGGGGGCGAAAAATGGATTTTGTCCGTATTTTCACCCGAGCAGAGATCGATCGCCCAAAGTTTAGAACAAGATGGCTACCTTAGAAAATGACATGGCAGCACGGAATAAGAATGAACTATCCTATACTTTTAAATGAGGTTTCTCTATTTTCACTCGAGCAGAGCAGGTTTCCTCACGATCTTTTCCTTACTCTATTTCAGTGATGTTCAACATAAACTTAGAAAAGAAAAAAGAGAAAGATCTTACCTAGCGCAATAACTGTGCAACAAAACAAAGTGTTTCACAAAGATGGATTGTTTTATATATCGTGGTAGCTAGGTAGCTACAGGTTGGAAGCACGTTAAGCCGTCACTTTTGTTTAATGTCACGTGACTCGTGTGAGGCGCACGTAAGCCGTCACGCCGCGTTGAGAGCGAGATCTGCTTTAATAGCACGTGGGAACTGTTAGCGCGTGGAGCAATAAAATAGTGGACTGTATTAAATAGGCAATGGTTTAATGCCGTCTTAATATTTACAAACTATAAAATCCCGGACAAACAATTATTAAAGGTTTAAATATGTGATGAATGTCGTCCGTCGCGGTGGAGTCCGTGGAAGCGAGTGGTCGTCGGGCCGAGCCGTGCCGCCGCCGCGCCGCACCTCAGCTACCCGATGACGCGCTGATCACGATGCCTGCGTATGCAGACCGCGTGCAAGGTGTTGTGTTGGGTTCGATTCCCAACATGCTGCCCGGGTTGAAGAGTAGACTTCAAAAATCTGGAAGGGGGCAAATATGAATGCGTGCCCTCTAAATGATGCCCCTTTTTGGTTTCACCTCAGTGACTCCCGTCACTTTCAGGGTAAACGCTCAGGACTCTTCCATATAAGGTTCGCAGCCAAAGTACAGCAGTTGTGTCACATTGCCATCAGAGACCTGTGGATGAGAGTAGAATTAAGTGGCCGTCCAATGGAAACAGAAAGAGTGACAGTGGAAGTACAGAAGGGTATGAGGAAAGAGGAATGAGAGGATGGAAGTTTAAACTAGCCTTCATTTGCGTGAGGCAGGTAGCCATTTCTCATAATAAGCAAGGAAATAAAGAATAAAAATAGGAGAATAAAGATGAGAATTTATAAGGCGTATTGTGAATTCCGACAAATAACAGAAGAGCGGAAAGGTAAGCTTCACTTTATAAATAGCACAGTAACGAGATCGAAATGACAGGCTTGTGTAGAACTGCAAATAAGATTGCCAAAGATGACATAATAAGATTGCAGTTCTCGGCTTATCCTGTCTGCTAGCATCACTGGCTCAGCGTTAACTACGCTATATTACAAAGATGGATACTTTATATCACAAGTAATATGAATGAATTAAATTATTTAATAATACACAAAGGTTATTGGAGGATAAAAAAGGGAAAAGGAAATTATTTAATTTTAAAAACAATTAAATGTTATGAACATTAACTAAGACCTATAGTTAACTACACTACCTATAGAATCTACTTAAGAAATATTGTTAGTAAGTACAACAGAACAAGAAACCAATACTGGTAGATCGTGTCTCTCGTTATGATTGAGCATTCTGGGCGAAGTAGAACCAGCCCACAACAAGGATGAACACTGATGGAATCAGCCTTCAGCCCGCGGAAAACAAGATCCACCGGTTTGTCTGACGACGGTAGGTAGCTACACGCGTGACAGGTATAAATACTATTTAATTAAAAAATACAAATTTTATGAAGACAGCTAGGCGAAGGCTCCCTATTTTTGTACCTGTATTTGAAGACAGAAGCTATAAGAACCTGCTCAAGTGACATGAACCGACACTTTGGCTTTTGAAGCGAACCGCCTAAGACTGAAGGTTTTTCCTTCAGCGGCATGGTTACTACAAAGCGTCGGTCGTCCTTATGAGTGGTGGGTTTCTTAAAGCTCTGCTTACAGGAACGTTTCTCAGGAGATAGGGAGTGCTTGGCTGCAATGGTATCTGATACCGGGAAACAAGATAAGACTGGATCGGCATCCACGTTTAAAAAATGACAAACGGGAGAAGAAGAGTGTGACTTATGACGGGCGACGTACCCTGACACTAGCCAACCCAGTTTGGTTTCATATAACTTGGGCTGATTTTTACCCAGGTCAATAGAATTATTGCATAAGACGGACCAAAATACTTCGGCCCCAACTAAGATGTCGATAGCTGACGGTATATTAAAAGAAGGGTCAGCTAGACATATTCCCATAGGAAGTGGAATATTATCGATGTTTATGAAAGAAGACGGTAAAGCGTTAGTGATCTGAGGTAAAATATGGCAGTCTATAGTACGTTTATATTCGTCATTATGGATGGACATAATAGTAAGGCTGCAAGACTGTGTGCTATGAGAAGTATTATTATTTATACCTGTCACGGTGGCACTCGCACTACGTCGCGACAAACCCAGCTTACCGCAAAATGACTCAGCAACGAAGTTACCCGTGCTACCGTTGTCGAGCAGTACTCGAGCAGTGTGGACGTCGCCCTTGGTGTCAACCACTCTCACGAGTGCTGTGGAAAGCAAAACATTCGGAGGAGTAGTAAACTGCTGAACATTTGTTGTACCGGCAAAGTTATTGACGGGGGCAACTGGCTCAATAGAAGGGGTTGTATGTTCATGTGAATGAAGCAGAGTACTGTGCTTTTTCTTGCAATGTCTGCAAGGAACAAGATTGCACCTAGATTCTACGTGCCCTGGTCGAAGACAATTAAGACAGACCTTTGCTTCTTTAGCCTGTTGAAGACGATCTTCAACAGCCAGGGCTCTAAATGCTTCACAATTAAATAAGAAATGAGTCTGATTGCACATTGGACATGTAAATAGTTTTTTATTATTATTATTGAGTTTTTTATTTTTAGTGCTAGTGTCATTTATATTTTCATTAGATTTTGTAGTTGTATGTATATTTGAATTATGATGAATAGTTTCTGGTTGTTGTAATTTATTGCTATGTGTCTTATGTTCTTGCAAAGTTTCTAATAAGTCAGCTTTGTTGCTAAGAAAATTAGTAAAAATGTGTAAAGAAGGTGGATCGCTAAGTGTGTTTCTATGTTCCTCCCATTCCCTACGTGTGACTTTGTCGAGTTTTTCTGCCATCATATGAATTATGAGGGTATCCCAATATTCAGTCGACTGACCTAAAGTCTTCAATGCACGAAGATTTTTATTTGTGACATCTATAAGATTTCGAATAGCAGAACAAGATTCACACTGTATACGTTCAACGTTGAACAATGCATGAACATGATTATTTACGAGCAATCTTTTATTGTCGTACCTACTACACAATAAATCCCAAGCGGACTCATAATTCTGAGCTCTAAAACCTAAATTATCTATAACTAGTAGTGCACTATCTTTAAGAGAAGCACGCAAGTAGTGCAACTTATTAATGTTGTCGATGTCCGACCGTGAATGAATAAGTGAAATATAAGTATCTCTAAATTCTAGCCAGTGTTGATAGTGACCGTGGAAAACGGGTAAATTAATTTTTGGCAATCTCACACAGTTATATTTAAAACCACCTGCCTGTACATCCTCGATACCCGTTACGGAACCTTCTCGAAGATTGCAAGACTGGGGGGGACGAGCACCGAGCAGACTCCGCGCTGTCGCCACCAGTTTATAATACTGGTTCTCGAACTGCTCACGTTCCTCGCTCTCATCATCGGGGTTCTCCAATAACACCTCGATGTCGCACTGTAACCTGTCGAAATCCACATATAAGCCTTCAAATTTATTGAACCTGGCCTCTAAATCCAAAAGTTGTATGTTGCTATGTTCGGTGCAACTATTAAGTTTGTGAAGATAGTTGCTAAATATGGTTAGCTTGGACTTCATACAGCTGCGTTTTTTAATGAATTTTTCGACTTTTTCGTCAGCCATAGCGATCGAAAATCCAGTAGCAAACTAGTAAATAAGCTAATGCGATAACAACTAGTTTTTTTTAAAATAAAAGCAATAAAATGTTGCTAATGAGTTTATGTTATGAATGACTCGACAGTGCGAACAAATGAACAGCTGGCGCAAAAATAACAAGTATGGCACGGAGCGATCAGCTGTTATAGATTAAAAGCTAAGGATTTGCATAAAGAGATGGGAATATGAAGTTATACTATAGCTTAAATAAGCAGAAAGGTGATTTTAGAGAAATGTAAGGCTATGAAATGATTGTCACTAAACGACTTAAACTGAAATTGAATGAATGCACTCACTTAAATATGGCTATTTAAACATATAATAAATGATAAAAAAAGGAATAAATAAGGGATAAATTGGAACGAACTCACAAAATGTCTAAACCATCCACTGGGTAAACGATGATCTGCAAGTCGTTTTTCTTTATACGTGACGATGACTCGAACATTCGACGGGTCCGAAGTCCGACGCCGGTCGACCTCTGGATGACCTCTGATTCCTCTAGGCGTGTGCGGGTGCTACGCGAAGTTTCTTCTACAGGACCTTGATGACTCCTGCAGGAACTGTCGCCGCTGAAGACCGCAACTGATGAGCTTCCAGGTTGCAGCTTATTTTTTCCGAGACCGTTAATTCGCACATAAGACGGCGAGATCCTTGAAGGACCAATGTTAGCGCGTGGAGCAATAAAATAGTGGACTGTATTAAATAGGCAATGGTTTAATGCCGTCTTAATATTTACAAACTATAAAATCCCGGACAAACAATTATTAAAGGTTTAAATATGTGATGAATGTCGTCCGTCGCGGTGGAGTCCGTGGAAGCGAGTGGTCGTCGGGCCGAGCCGTGCCGCCGCCGCGCCGCACCTCAGCTACCCGATGACGCGCTGATCACGATGCCTGCGTATGCAGACCGCGTGCAAGGTGTTGTGTTGGGTTCGATTCCCAACAGGAACAGAGCTTTACATGATTATCGTTTGATATATGATGTTTGTAAATGTAGGGTTGAACAGTTGTGGCCAAGTGGTAACGGCCCCGACTTACGTGTTCGGTCATGGGTTTGAACTGTAACACGAATAACATTTCACTAGTAATAATACGTCACTTTTATATTTCTTAGTTTAATCGTTCAACACATCACATGATCACTCAGCACAGTTTTACACTTAATATTATGATCATCTGTACGACTTTTTTTTTTTTGTTTGGGAAATCATCAAATAACTTCTGCCGCTCTGGGCGGAGCGGGAGGGCGTATCAGACTCTTACTGACTAAAACCCACCCGTGTTCCTTCAGTTGCCGTGTTGCCAGGGGGGCCACTATTTCCCTATCGGTTTTCTTACGACTTGACAGTTGGAACCCGAATGCCGTCCGCAACTTCAATCTTATAATTCTGACGTTAATCAATTGAGATAGTTTAATCGTAGCAAAATGATGCTGAGTACTTCCGTTTGCTGACGTCTAACTACCATTTAATATTAATAAACGGAATTGTATTAGAATAAAATAGAGTAAGTAAATAAGTTTGGTTACAGAACCCAGACAGGCGCTTTACTTTGTGTAAATAATTTCATCAGCACTGCTCTCAAAACGGTGCATGAAAATATCGTGAGGAAACCGGTATGTCCTTTTTTTTTTTTGGTTGGGATATTATCAAATAACTTCTCCCGCTCTGGGCGAAGTGGGAGGGCGTGTCAGACTCTTACTGACTAAAACCCACCCGTGTTCCTTCGGTTGTCATGTTGCCAGGGGCCACGTTCTCCCTTTCGGACTTCTTCGCAACCCCGAAAGGCATCGGCCCTATCGACGCGGGCCTGGTCCTTATCGGACGGCGAGCTACCCATTGCTCACCGTTCGCAAGCCCGCGCCTATGGTGGCCGGAAATCGGCTCGCGATTCCCGACGCCCAGGGCGTCTCCTCCTGTGGCGGTTAGGGGCGTGAGGGCACGAATTTTGTATCTCCCTCAAGCGTTCCGCGTCCTCCTTCGTGAGTATTACTGCTTCGCAGAAGGAGGTGACGGCCTTCCATTTCCTCTCGCTCTGTACCGTGGCCCGAATCAGGGCCGGACGCGAGAGATCAGAACCAAAAATTCAAAGACGTGTGGCATTTACCAAGCCGCACTGGACTCGCGTGGTAGATTACGGCCCAACTCCTCATACTGACAGGAGGCCTGTGTTCCAGCAGTGGGAACACTTTAGGCTGATAATGCTATGCCTGGTCCTGATATCAAGCAATGAAATGGATTATTTCAACTTGAATGATATAACCAATATTTTGATTTAAAAGAGTATCCATGGAGTTTCTTGCCCGTTCTTCTCCATAGGAACCTACTACGCTTTGGAATGGGCTACTAGCTTATTCCTTCTGACTGACCAACTCCTTGAAAATTTAAAAGTGTCTGTTTAATTTAAATAAATACTTTGAGTTTGAGTTAGCAATATATCTTTTCATTTAAAAAGAGCATTTACAAATCTCATAATATTTCGTAACCTATCCCTAAAGATGAGCAATGCCAATCTTCTGCGGGTCTAAAACGGCCACACTAAGCAATTCCTCTAAAAGCAATTCATTTTCTGAAATCCCAGCAATTCTTCTATGGTGACACATATTTTAACTGAATCATATTCAATTCAACTCATATCAAAATAATATTTCGCGTAGGTAAATACTGCCACATCAATTAATGAAGACAGTAATTTTACCGGATAATTTTCTTTACAATTTTTATGAATCAAATGAGATTTTTATTTTTTATTTCAACAGTTTAAATGTTTATTTCATTATAATACAAAGCTGTCAAATATACGAATTGCGTAATATGAATTGAGTGCAGATAATATTATGAATTGTCTGTTTGTGACAGTTTGCCAAAGCGGCCATTTTAGGCCCCCAGGACTGAGTTTCTCCCAAATCTGTTTTTAGAGAAAATCAATAATGATTAAGCGGCTGAAGTTAAGTTTACATATATTTCGAGGTAAATATAACTGTTGACTTTTTAACAGACTGAATTTTTCAGTTAAAATTACAGCTACCTACGTGAATCGTTTTAAAATCTCTGTTTTAAATTTATTAAAATCACATTTCTCGCGTGAAAAGCTTATAATGAACTTTCAGTTGTACATTTTTGTAAATAATTATATATTTTGAGAGGATTTTTTCATTTAAAATTTTTAGGTATTTGATCAAATAATTACTGGAGCATTGTTGAAAGAAATAATTTATTTGAATAGCGAAAATGTTGATTGAAACGGTGAACTGTCATGAGTTCAAACCTCACCCATTGTGAGCTTTCTCTCTCTTTTATACGAATTTTTACTAAGTTAATTTTTAGTAGTGAAATCCATAATACCCTTTGGTTTTCTGGATTTTCCCGTTGGCCTCGTGGTCGCAAGCCCAACTACTGAGCGTGAAGTCCTGGGTTCGATTCCCGGGTCGGGCAAAGTGTTGTTGGGTTTTTCCATTAGGAATTTCTTAGTAACAGCCCGGAGTTTGGAAGCTGGCGGTGTGATACCCCCGTCCCTTAGAGAGCACGTTAAGCCATTGGTCCTGCGCCGGATCTCTCTCCGGTCGTGTAGGATTGCCGTCCCATTGGACTATGAGAGTGAGGGAAGAGAGAGTGCACCTGAGTCTGCGCACATACTTGTGCACTATAATATCTCCCGCGCCGAAGGCTGGTCTCCGCTAAGATTAGTCGCCGTGGCCAAAATTCGATCTAGAGGACTATTATTACCTTCTTTCTGATTTTCTTGGAAAAATCTTTCAAAAACATAACATAACATCACGCCTGTAATCCCCGAAGGGTTAGGCAGAGGTGTACCTATAAACACCCACATTTTGCCAGTTATGTTTGAGTCCCATGTAATAAGGGGCGAGCCTATTGCCATCAACCGGGCACAACATCTTTCAGTCAATAATAATTACAAGTTATAATTATGTTTTATCGAACAAATTCTTTCTCATGAATTCGGTTAACCATTTTAATTCCAGTCAAAGAAAATACAAACCTTTAGAACCTAGTACTTACAATACAAATAAAAGCAGATTGCCCTCTTATAAGTAAACAAACAATAGGAAAAACCGTATTAACACGGATAATGTAGGCGCCACTTAAGCCACTGACTGCTTACGTAAAAGTAATAGAATTAGGCTCGAGGATTACTTTGTTAGTAGTAACTGTTCTTATTTCCTTCTTTTTAGGTATTGTTTTCCTTAATTTCTTATGGACATCGCAAACATGTGTGCAAGCTATTAATTATCGCCTTTTCTTTGTACAAGATTGGTGACTTATGTTTGTGTAGGTAATTATGTATATTTTTTCTAATTTAGACTATTAAGACCAGGCACCCCAAAGACAATTTAAATAATCTTTAAAAAATACATGATTTTCGAATAAAAAAATAATCAAGCGAAAATGTTCCAATAACGTAACTGCCTTATACAAACGTTACCTCTTAAGGGGTCATTGTACTCATCATTATGAGCAACTTTCACTATGGGACCAAGACTGAAATCGCGAAAAAAAAAAATCAGTTGTTCCCTACATTTTGACGAGATATGCGAACATACTCGTAAATGTAGGGAACAGCTGATTTTTTTTTCGCGATTTCCGCGTTGGTCCCATAGTGAAAATTGTTCATAATGATGAGTACAATGACCCCTTAAGAGGTTTAGTATAAACAAAAACTAAGGTTGTATATGGAAAGAAAAAGGTTCAATAAATCATTTACTAAAGTTCAATAAATTTGATTGTATGCGTGACTTTTTCAGAATATTAATGCAAATTAACATACAATTTAAGGAGCCTCCTCTTAACCATTTTTTAGAAACTTATTTAAATATTCTTACAATGTTTGTTTATGTGAGAGTTTAGTTAGTTACTGACATAGTTAGGAAAATTACTACTAACTCCAGCAGCAGCACTACTGTGGTTAATATTTATAATTTTCCTATTCACGTCATTAATAAATAAGTCTCGTTTCGACGAGTCTTTTTGTTTTGTATTAATATGTAAAGTTAGTTACTTATTTAATTTAGTACCTAGTTGAAATAGTTAGCTGTGTTATTAATTGTATGTAGGTAAGCATTTTAATGTTAATAATAAAAATTCAAAGATTTGTCAGATTCTGTTGTTTATAATAATTTCTTTTGAAATAATTTCAAATGTCTTTTAAGCACTGAAGGGGGAAGCGTGGACTTCATGAAATAATTATATTTGACACCTTTGCTAACTTATGGAGTTGTATTGCTGATTGTAATTATTATAATTGAGTAAAGCCATATTTGTTACGGCCGCGAATAATATTTTAATCAACATACAACATGATACTGATCTGCAAATTGCAAAAACCTAAGAAAATTTGAATTTCACGGGCTACAATGATGCTTTCGCCTTAAGAGCAGGAGAATAAAATAAAGACATAGTCTAAACATTAACTATTTTTACGTGACAAAAAATGTAATACAGAATATATGGTCACAGGAAATATCTCTACCAGAGACACTATTTAAAAAAAATTAAAGGCCATACATTTATACTGAACGTTATATTAGAGCTGTGTGTGTATCAATCAGACAGATATGTTGTTTTATCAGATGATCGTTGGTAAATTGAAATACACTCACGGCTTAATATATCGTTCAGTTTAAGTTAGAATGATAGACCGTAACAACATGCAATTACTTGTAGGGCCTTCTTTCAACAAAAGACACTGCACACTTGAAACAAAACAATTTGACTATCTCATACAAAACAGTTTTGTTTTTTAACCGATTTAAAAAAATTAGGAGGTTCTCAATTCGACCGTATTTTTTAATTTTTTTATGTTTTTTCTCAGAACTTTCGACTAGGTGAACCGATTTTGATGATTCTTTTTTTTAATTTTAAAGCACGTGTGGTCCCATATAAATTTTATTAACTTTGCTTGGATGGTTTTTGAGTTGGGTTCAATAATACGTATTTTTTCCCACTTAGTATATGGATGATATCTTTTGTTCCTGTCACTGATAATTACATAGCAGGTAGTGGTATTCGAATTTGTATGGGGTAGGTACCACAACTAAAAACTGAAAAATAAAAACTTTTTAAACCGACTTCCAAAAAAACTCTACAAAGCGAAACATAACTTTAATTTCGGAAGTCGGTGGCAAAAAACGAAAATTCAAAACCAAAGACACCGACTAACGAAATTAAAGTTATTTTTCGCTTTGTAGTATTTTTTGAAGTGAAAACTTCTTTAAGCGCGTTGGGCATTTTTGAGATGGGACTAAACCATTGATTTCGCGACACTGTGACGATACCAGCTTTTGACCATTAAAAAGACATCAACGCGTTGATTACCGCGGTGCCGATTTTTTTTTCAAGGTTTCACTTCCGTCGGCACTCTCCGGAGTGCCATAGTTTTTTTTTTTTATCAAAGCAATGATCAGTTTACATGTACAACTGACGTATAAAACTGTTTGTATTAACTTACTTATATAAAAATAAAATCATATAACATTTACAACTTTGACTAATATTGTTTTAAAACAAAATGTAAAAACACCCTGTCCGATCTGTGAAGGTGTTGTTATGTATCGTACTGAGAGTTTACTTATTTGGTAATTTTCAGGAAAAAAGAAAAAAAAAAAATATCGCCACATTTTTTCAATGGGGAATTTTACCGGGTTATTACATGGGGGCTGTCATTTAGCGGGTGACAAATCATAACTTATGATTATGACTCCTGATAAAAATTTTAATTTTTTTGTGGATTTAGGGTAATTTTGGTACTAAAAATTTTAATTTTAAATAACAACATTTGTTTTTTATTTTCTATAAATCAAACTTTTTGGTAATGTAGTAAGTACCTTTCGGGTAGGACCGGGTTTTTTTTTACATATTGTAAAGCGATTCTTTCTGTATGGCTATGCTTAGACCAGTTCAAACTTTTGTCTATACCTAATTTACTAAACACTGTTCTGTTATTGAAAAAGTTTTCTTGTGGTGTGCACCAGTATTGTTTTCATAGACCAATATCGTCTGACTTACGACAGTCTTGATAGGTCTAAAGGTACCATTCCGTATCCGACCGCAAGAAGCAACAACAGGCGACATGTCGCCGCGACACGACTGGTTTCTATGAATTTCTATGAAATACCTTCCGTAGCTAGCGACACGTCGTTAGCAGCTACGGGCGAGTGACAGGCGACACGTGCAGTTCAACCACAGACCAGTAATGCCGCCAACGCTCAAGCGATAGTCACGTTTTACTATATTCTATCTACCGACTGGAATACGGGCAGTTGCCGTCTGCGGTCGGGTTCGGAATCATGACTGCAGCAACATGAAGCCGCGATGTGTTGCCGTGACATGACGCCGCGACACGTCACCTGCAGTTGCCACCTGGGGTCGGGTACGGAATGGTACCTTAAGACAGTTTTAACACTGCGCACATCCTTACAAAAGACACACGGACTATTTTCAGAGCAAAAGCGAAACACTCTATTATTAAGTTAAAAGTCCTGTTTGGGGACAAGGCGAGCTCTGATCAAATATTTAATATTCGTGTTCCTTAACGAACGTTTTAGATTATTAAATCAACTTGTTTGTATTAACCGGCTATATAAATGGAGATATTTTGATCAGAGAGTTAAGAATTAAATTATGAAGGAAGCAGGGGCAGATAGAGAAATATGAAATTGAGTAATGAACTATTAGTATCTGAATTCGATGTTAATTGAAAGGTTTATCCGATCATTTGTCGATTGGCCTTTAGAAGGCCATCGATTAAAAATTCTACTGTGTCTCGTTAATGATAGTTGAAGGGTTATAAAGCTTGCTGATTTCTGAACAGGTTTTTACATATTGTCTTTATTATTTTATGGAGCAGTATGATTTAAATAAAGTGCCTTTAATTATTTTATTACGATTTGGAAATATTTTGTGTTTTATTATTTTATGGAGCATTATGATTTATGATTTAAATATAAAAAATATAACTATTATCTCGTTAATGACAGTTGAAGGTTTATAAAGCTTGCTGATTTCTGAAAAGGTTTTTACATATTGTCTTTATTATTTCATGGAGCATTATGATTTAAATAAAGTGTCTTTAATTATTTTATTACGACTTGGAAATATTTTGTGATGGAGTAGAAAATGGTAGATTTATTATAGCTGTGGTCAAAACTTTTTTTTGTTTAAAGTCGATAATAATATGTATAATTTTGAAGAAGAGATAGCTTTTGAGTTTTTTTGATGAGTTTTAAACTCAAACCAGTTCTTTTGGTCTGTCAAGGAGTCGGTCAGTTAGTCAGAAAGTTGAAGCTAGTTGGTTATGGCAGAGACTACCTACCCCTCTGCCTACCCCTTATAGATAAATGGCATGGGTTTCTGTATATATGTACCAATTATACTCTTGAGTACCAAGACAACTTTAGTAAAGATTATTAAAAAAACAAAAACTCAGTTAGGTTCTTCTAGTTACGAAGTTAAAACTTTTTAAGAAAATTTTCCAACGACAATAGAATCATCATCATCATCATCATCAGCCTATTAATGTTCCCACTGCTGGGACACAGGCCTCCTCTCTGTGAGAGGGAGTGGGCCGTAATCCACCACGCGGGCCCAGTGCGGGTTGGTAGATGTCACATATCTTCGAATTTTCGGTTCTAGGACATGCCGGTTTCCTCACGATGTTTTCCTTCACCGTTTTGAGAGCAGTGGTGATGAAATAATTTACACAAAGTAAAGCGCTTGTCTAGGTTCGAACCTACGACCTACAACCCGTAAGTCACGGCCGTTACCACTGGGCCACCACTGCTCTCAATAGAATCACCAAAACATAATTAAATTCATTTTGCATTTAATATCAGTAAAATAGGTACTAATTGAAGCAACTAGTTAACTACAGTTGCCACTTTACCAGCAAGCGAGTTAGCATTTGGCTACATGTTATCAATTATTCACAGCTGTGATGTTTAAACTAACATCAGTGCGTGGTTTGGAACTATAACCGTTTAGTTTGTATTACGCTACTTGAAATTCTAGTGTTCATGCTTTCATAAAGTTTTCGTCAAATATTTTTCGACGTTTTCATTTTAAACACGAACAAGTTAATTTCACAACCGATCTTTTTTAGGAAAATTAAATTGTTTACTTTTACACGTCATCATCATCTGCCTAGCCTTTTTCCAACTATGTTGGGGTCGGCTTCCAGTCTAACCGGATGCAGCTGAATACCAGTATTTTACATGGAGCGACTGCCTATCTGACCTCCACAACCTAGTGACTAGGTAACACGATACCCCTTGGTAAGACTGGTTGTCAGACTTTTTGGGCTTCTAACTACCCGTAACGACTGTCAAAGATCTACAAACGACAGCCGGGACCAACGGCTTAACGTGCTTGGCGAGGCACGGAGGGGACTTGGTATGTAAAGATGGTTGGTTTTACACGACATATAAATAAAAATAAAAAAACGTGTGGCACTCGGGGACTGCCGCGGTAAAGCTGTTGCATAGCATTTGTAACCTCCATACTTCCTATTTGTCATCGCTACACTTGGGATGACGTGATGACATAAAACAAAAATTACGTTCCCATGACAACGTGATGTTGTCCCGATCATTATATGGTAGGCAGAGTGGGGGGTGTTAGGTTTTTTTCTTTACGGAATTTCTTGATTCGGTCGGCGCGCTTAAAGCCCGCGTATAAAAGCTATGCAATAGCTTAAAAAAAGTTAGATGAGTACGGCGTTTCCTATCTGACTACTCTGAGAAGAAAGGCCGAAACAAACTCAGAGGTCGCAGTCTCTTTTAAACTCCAGACATAATCTTGATCAGGCCACATGAGGGATTTGAGGGTTCCGTACACAAAGGGTGAAAACGGGACCGTGTTCCTAAGCCAACACCACGCACCACCCGCCGTCTGTGTGTCATAGGGCTGTTCTTTTTTTTCTTTCCTAATACACATATTTTATTTCTTTCTTAACCGTAACAGGTACTGACGTGTTACTATACCCTCTAACATGGCAAGAAAAATAATGTACACTATTATAATACATAGCTTTAGTGCGCTCTTTCCTGGTTTGTTTACGAAATGTTAAAGCATGTAATATTAAATGTAGACCTTTATACATAGGTAAACTATTCCAGTACCTAACAATTTTTCGAAGAATCCATAAAACTGTGGGAACTGCAAGCGCTGCGTCTGCACCTTCCTTATCCGAGTAACTTTTACATACTTACACCAAAACTTCCTTTATTCATAATAATACTAACAAGGCCATTGCAGACAGCTCAGACTTATACCATTTTATGACGTCATAAGTGAAAAGTTTCGCTCTGTATGCAGATATTGCACAAACAAGTCCAGCACGTCTCGACATGTTCAAACATTAGCCACGTAGTCACGTAACGACGTTTATTATTATTATTTCACGTCTTGGGACCTTTGGAAGGCATACAAGTGGCTGAAGGCAACTCGCAGACGCCCGGTCGACGGTTTTAATTAAATGAGGGACCAACCGACGATTATCCCTCTATGCACTGTACAAATGCACCAGAGAAAACCCCTGGTTGGGGCAGAACTATTGCAGGATTGGAAACAAAACATATTGGGCTATGTGTTTGGGTGGCTTAGTTACTTTGAACTGTGGAAGAACGATTTCCTCTGCCTGACCAATGTTAAATATTATACACGAATAAAATGGCAGGAGGTGACTTGCGCACTTAATAATTGGCCCCCGGAAACTTTCACCAGCACATAGTGACGTAGCGACAAGAGGGCAACATGTCCTGAAGTGCTTGCTATCAGGACGCGGAAGATAGTCAAGATCCCTACCAGCATCTTACTGGAATACTTCCTTCCTCCGAGCACGTTTGCTCTTGCGAATCTCCACTCAAGCCAGCCAATAAACGCAAGACAGAGGTGGGAGCTCTGTTCCTCGTCAGTGTTCATTCCAGGCATCTAAAAAAGGCAATACAGAGATGAGGAGCAAGACTTCTCCCGGGAGATAGGGTCCGTGGGGTTGCTACTATCCAACAGCTCGCTACATGCTGCCCTGCGGGTTTAAGTATCACTTGTGCACTATATATCTCTCGCGTGACTAGTATCCGTTGTAATTGGCCGCCATAGTCGGAATTTAGTCTAGAGGACTTTTTTATTATTCAACTGTACCGTCTTTCACACAAACCATTAATCGTTTATTTAATTTTCCTCTATTATTTAAATCATCCACATTCATACTCCCTCTCGTCATGTTTCTCATTCCTCCGTTTTATGCAAACTAATAGCATGATTTTAATTACTAAATCGGAAGTCCCCGATTTATCGATACGATAAAATTCGACGGATTCTAACTCGACGGATTCAAACGTCGCACCAGTATGGCGTCCCGTCAAGCAAGTAATTAAGTTTGCTATTGTATAATATGCGCTCAATATTGGCCCTAGCGTTGGTCGTATTGTTGTCGTAGTGATTAATCAAGGAACGGGCTAATTGGACTATAAATCAGAAGTAAGGACAAGTAACCGTCAATCTTGTATTAGAAGGGCCTCTTCTGAGGCTCGTATTCGACAAACTTCACACGAATGTATGGTTAAAACCTAGTTTCATGCCTGCTCATTGTTTTAGAATGTGAGCCTTAGTACTTTGATTTTATACTGCCTTTCCAAAAAAAACATAAATACTTATAGCATGGTACTTAAAAACTATCTCCTTTTTCAAAAAGCATAACATAACATCAAGCCTGTATTCTCCGAACGATTAGGCAGAGGTGTGTGTATATGTGGTAAGTAGGGCTGATTATGCTAAGTGGCTCGGAGCCTTCATTTGGAACCAACGAAATCTCGAAGTTTTTTTTGTTTTTATTTTTGTTTTAAATGTTTGCGTTACTTAGGAAGAGACTGGACCCCACGACACAGGGAATCCTAAAGTAGAGTTCAGGAAATTTGTAAAAATATAGTGTAAATCTCTATGACACCGTGACGCGACAGCGTCACCGCCACCGGATAACAAAGGGCTTGGTGCAATCAAATGGTTTTGACACGTGCAAATTATTATTTTCGGACAATGGGAAATTTGAATCCGTGATCTGCCGTCTCAAATATTAAAAACGGCAATTTCAATCCACAGATAAGATTAGCGACCTCCGTCAATTTTTTTAAATTAAAATATCAATCTTCGATGTCACAAATTTGGTCCGATCAATGATTAATTTCGGACTTTAATTGTCACTCTATTGTGGATGCAAACGATGGATAAATAATAATGTATAATATAAATGCCACTCGCTTAAGTTTATAACTCTGGACGAGCACTAACGTCCACACAAGTTTTATATCCGACCACATAAAATTGAGAAATCTGTTGTTCACGACAGGTTAAGATTGAAAACTGTTTGAGATCGAAAGAATAAATCCTGTTGTTTGTTATTTTCTAGCATAACCGACAAAAATAGGGTAAACGTTAATGTTTTTATTTGGATTCTAATAATTGATATAATTTGAATCCAGTTGTCTGTACATACCCACCTACTTTAATTTATATTGATGTTCTCATAAATTAGGATATTAAATAAAAACCTAGCAATCTCTATAGAATCTCTGAATTTAGTTGTCAAAATGAGCTCAATACTAATTTTGAGTACCTACTACATTAAGAATGTACCTATTCAGAGAGCCGTAATGAAAATATTGTATCAATAAAATCTTCCATTAAAACCGTAAAACAATATACCATACGTCATAAAACAACTGACTATCAAATAAAACGTAACGTAGCAACATAAAATGTGCAATTTTTATCACATATCTGTCGGGACACGCGCGAGGTGGCTTTTAGAGCAATCTCGGTCATAAAGTAGCAGATACATGGTCTTTATATGACTAACAAAGATCTGTGTTATCTTGAAATATTCCTTGAAGTACGCTTTTGTTTCAAAAGTTATAATAGTTATTTATGCAACTGTTGTATTATGAGAGGCATTAAAACACGAATGTGGGTTTATCGCATGAGGGTTTTAATACCTAATTATATACAGTTGCATACAACACTTTATCTACACCCATGATATGAATCCTCTATAAAAGGTTCTGAAACCATAGGGTGTTGTACAATATTGTTTTCTCGACTTTTCTGGTAATAATTGGTTAGAAATGTCCTTTGCTGCATTAGAAAAATATCTGGTGGTGTGTTATCATTATCAAAGCTTGTATCACTTATTTTTGTAAACAACAAAGTTATAAAATTTTGCAATGCAATATTATTATCGAACAAAAATGGCGGGATACAACGTGAATTCGAATAAACTATGAGTTTTTTTTTAATTACGGCGCTGTGGTAGTGAAACGCGTGTGCAGGACAATGTTCTTTTTTTGAAATTCGAGTTGCATTATGAAATTTAGTACAACGTTATAACACTCGTTTCGATGATATTATGGTTACTATGACACTGGCTGTTTTAATGTTGGCAATAAGCTAACTATTTCAGAAACTTTTATAGAGGTTTTATAGCATGGGTGTAGATAAAGTTTTATTTGGGTATGAAAATGTTTGAATACTGATTTTAAAGTACATTTAGTTGGTAAGAAAATTGGCTGAAACAAACTGAAATTGTTTGTATTTAAATTCAAATCACAACTGTCATTCTAGATAACTGTCATTTGACAGTTGTTTGACTATATCACGGCAAATTGACGTAGGTTGTCAATAATTATAGAATAACGCGTTTAAGGGTTATTCTTCGGAAAATTCCTGAATAAAATATTTTTATTCAATCTAGTTAACAGTGACGTATTTAGTTAACATATTTTGATGGGTTGTAAACAATCTGAATAATCACGCGTATTAATTAATACACATCAATTTAGATGTGATCTCGACTAATATTATAAAGAGGAAAGATTTTTTTTGTTTGTTTGTATCGAATAAGCTCCGAAACTACTGGACCGATTTTAACAAATTTTCACCAATAGAAAGCTTAATTATCCAGAAGTAACATAGGGTATATATGTATATTTTTATAATAGATATTCTTAGGAAATAGTATTTCAATCATTAGGACGTTGTGCACAATTTCTGAACAGTAACCTAACCATATTTAAGTTTATTTCCAACACATAAAACAAGACTTTAAATAAAAATCTATTGCCGTAAGTATGAAAGATCATCACTAGAGAATGGCTCGACCGATATGGCTGTTTTTTTTTTTGTTGTACCTATTCGTAATTTTCTAGAAAAAAATTGCATGAAAGAAAATTTTGAAAAATCCACCGGAAAAGTCGGAGATCCACTGCGTGTACGCCGCGCATGAACAGCTAGTAATCTATAAACTGCCCGTATTGCTACGTGACTATACGGAGATCAAAGCCAAACTGTGACCAGGACGTGTGGTTGAATGTACCGTAATGTACGTTGCCTACAAATTCCCGACTGCAATGTGCTTCAGAGAGCACGTTAATCCTCAATTCAGGTTAGAGTAACAAATCGGAATTGAACCCAACATTCTGGGAACCGTATTCCCTTAGAATATTAGTTTCCTACAGTAATTCGGTTGTGGAGAATCTGGTTGTAGCAGACCTATTTTCAATACTCTATTCTTTATTGCATTCCATATGTATTACATAGATGGTATAACAAAGTAAAAGATCAATATGGACCCTGTCGGGCACATCAAAATTAGGAGAGAGGAAGAGAGCTAAGTAGCAATTCAATATAATTATAAATTATTAGATGTATTTAATTGGCTATGTAATTATGTATATAATATAACATCACGCCTTTTTTCCCCGAAGGGTTGGGCAGAGGTGTCCCTGTAGCAGGTACACCCACATTTCGCCAGTTATGTTTAAGTCCCATGTAATAGGGGGCGAGCCTATTGCCATCAACCGGGCACAAATCCAGACTCCGGCCTGCTACTGAGAAATTCCAGAAAGAAAAACCCAATAACACTTTTGCCTGCAGTAGCGCTTGCGACCACTTGCGCTTGAGACAGTCCAAGGATGTTTAAATGAGTGTGTTTGAGTTTAATTTGTGATTTCCTGTGCGAGTCTCAATAAATATCTTTTCTTTTTTTCTTTTCTTTCTTTCTTTAACCGTAGATCCCTTAGAATATTAGTTTTCTACAGTAATTCGGTTGTGGAGAATCTGGTTGTAGCAGTCCCATATTTAATACTGAAATTCAGCCGTATTTGTCGGGGTGTTAGTATACCCTAACATTGTTATGACAAAAGGGCTAGAATGAACCTGAAAATATCTAAGGTGGGTCTTTTTATTCTTCGTAAGAATAGGATATAAATCTATCTACTTCATTGATTCCTATTCATTTCAGATAAAAGGTTTTTAGGGTTCCATACCCAGAGGGTGCCAAACGGAACCTTATTACTAAGCCTCCGCTGTCCTTCTGTCTATCAACGGGCTGTATCTCATGAACCGTAATAGGTAGACAGTTAAAATTTTCGCAGATTGTGTATTTCTATTGCCGCTATAACAAAAAATAATAAAAATTAAATAAAGGGGCTTCCCATACAAACGTGGTTTTTTTCAACGCGTTAGCTCGATTTTAATACGGTACGGAACCCTTCGTGTGCGAGTCCAACTTGTACACACGGCTACACATCAAGCCATACATTTCCAGTATAAGCTGACCTCGCATTGTACGGAAATCCTATGCAATACGAGATCAACATAAACTGGAATTGTATAACTTGATGTGTACTTGGCCGGTTTTTGTATCCTTTTTTCTTGAATGAAACATGTAGAATTACCTGTTTTTTTATGGCCAGACATACCTAATAAGAATAAATGCATTAAGTTTACCCTACCTCATGTTAGGCAGGTGAAAACTAATGTGTTAATAAAGGGCGAAGAATTGAATCCTGAAGATAGCACAGTTTTCTTGGGCTTAACTTTGGATGCTAAGCTTCAGTGGGGCCCACATATAGATAAATTGTCAAAAAAGCTAAGCTCCGTAGCATATGCAGTTAGAAAAATTCGTAATTTGACTGACATAGAGACAGCCCATTTAGTGTACTTTAGCTATTTTCATAGTGTAATGTCGTACGGTATTCTGTTGTGGGGAAATGCCGCTGACATTCAGACTATCTTTGTTTTGCAGAAAAGAGCTGTTCGATCAATTTATAAATTAAGTCCGAGACAGTCTCTCAGAGATAAATTTAAGGAGATTAATGTAATGACTGTGCCTTCTCAGTATATTTTTGATAATCTTTTATATGCCCATAAAAATATAAAATTGTTTAAAAAATACAGTGATATCCATAACATAAATACTAGAAACAAACACAAATTTGTTGTACCTACAACAAGGCTCAAGAAAATAGGTGGCTCGTTCAGATGTCAATGTATACGCTTTTATAATAAACTTCCAAGCCACGTGCAAGATCTAAAGCCTTAATAAATTTAAATCATTCATTAAACGTAAGTTGTGCCAGAAAGCTTTTTATACCGTTAAAGATTACATTGAGGACAAAAAGGCTTGGGATTGAGCTGCTCCAATTATTATTTTTATTTTTTACTTTTGGAACTTTGTTTATTTTGCAAACATCAAAATTATATACACAATGACATGAATATTTACTTTGTTAAGTATAACATTATTATTATTTTAATTGTTGTGAATGTGAGGACTATGTAGCTCATGTATATATATTTATTTAATTTTCTCAGTTACTACTAATGATAATCTGGCAGTTTTGAGTACTTTATGCGGCCTACCCAAATTCCTTTCTTTGGTATTGTTCGTCGAATCGTTGAGCTCCTTTTAAGTTCTGAGTTGAGCTGCACAATTACTGACAAATGCGTGCACTGACTGGACAGGTCCACTCAAATCTGTATAGTTCTTTCCTCAAAAGATCATTTCAGACAGAAATCTACATGGTCCTCAAATGAAATGCTCTGACCAAGATTATTTCTGGGTTTTTTTATTTTATTATATGCACATTGACATTAATGATTTTTATATATACAATGACATGAGTATTTACTTTTAAAGTATTATATTATTTTAATTATTGTGAATGTGAAGACTATATGGGTTATTCCTTTTTGTTTTGTTTTTAATTTTTTCTCAGTTAGTTTTAATCATGGTCTGACAGTTTGAGTAATTTATGTGGCCTACACAAATGTCTTTTTTTTGGTATTGTTCGTCGAATCGTTGAGCTCCTTAAATTCTGAGTTGAGCTACACGATAACTGACAAATGCGTGCACTGACTGGACAGACCCTCTCAATCAGTGTGATGCTTTCCTCTAAAGACCACTTCAGACACCAATCCACATGGCCTTCACATGATCTGACCAAGATTATGTCTGGACTTTAAAAGAGACTGTGACCTCTGAGTTTGTTTCGGCCTTTCTTCTCAGAGTAGTCAGATAGGAAACGCCGACCTCATCTAGTTTTTAAAATATGATTGACGTGTAAAAGTGTTTGTACAAACCGACTTAAAGAAAAAAAAAAAAAAAAATGCCGAGTTATTTCTTTTTTAATAAATAATATAAAACTTATAAAATTTTATTTTAAATGAAATTATTTATAATAAATTATATTTTTTTATTATATTAAATAAATTCCTTAATTTATTACTTGTTAACATATTGAGCTATGCAAGATTCTGTATTGTATTCCTACACAATTCTAAAGTGATCATTCTAAATGGTTCATTTTCACCCCATTTTTCTTACCCCCATTTTTTTGCGTCTTTAATGCAAAATAAGTTGACGCAATAATAAAAGTTGTAAATACTTCGAAAGTCTAAACTGTGTCTGGAGGCAACTTTTAAAATTAATTTTGATTATTGCTCTCGTGGGGCATTTAAAAATGGCTTCATACAAATATACTTTACCTATTACCAAAGAACTGATAAAGAAACCGGCCAAGTGCGTGTCGGACCACGCACAATGAAGGGTTCCGTAGTTGGGATGAATTTATCCCAAATATAAACTAAACATTGTAGTTGAAAAACATGTTCTCCATACATTCCAACTGCAAATGTAAGTTAGTACGCACAATATTGAGAGATTTACCATGTTATTTTAAGACCATATACTTTTTATAGGTTTTCCTGTAATCTTTGAGTAAAGAATCGTTCTCTGTATTTTATTCAAAATTGTAGGCTCAGTGTATTTATTTCAAAATTATAAATAATTTATATATATATTTGAGATCCTCGAAACAAAACCTTTCATTTGATATGTCACATGGTATAAATCTGCAAAATTTTTATTTTTTATTTTCTTGTTTGCTCTCCAAAAGTAACCCCCATATTCAAAATTAATTAATTTACGTTACACATCCGTGTTTGGGTCACAGAAATACATATGTGTACCAAATTTCATCTTAATCGGTCCATTTGATTCGGAGCAAATTGGCTGTGACAGACGAACAGACAGACAGACACACGAGTGCTCCTATAAGGGTTCCGTTTTTCCTTTTGAGGTACGGAACCCTCCCTATAAAGAAGAAATTCCATGGATAGAGCAACGAAAACTAAGTAGTTCAGACTTCCTTAGATGGAATTATACTTAACACTTTCGCCTTCACCTCTTTTTCATAGAGTTCATACGCCATGCCGCCATACATATTGCAAATTGACTCTAGGAGGGTCACCGGCATTACGTTTGAGCTAAAGTTAACCCTCGAGGAGTGTCACTGGCATTAGGTTTGAAATCTTATTAAAATATACAAATTATTTTATTTTCACAGTTTATAATGCCGAATTTGCTAAGAAAAACCTACATTTAAAAGACTCCCTCCACGAGGGCGGCATCCCATATGCGACTTGACTGAACCTTCCAGTAGGGCTCCCGGCACTGAACGTGTTAACTAAACAGAATGAATTCAAAGCCTCTATAGTTAGTACCTACCCAGAATATGGCTAACTATAATGCCTGAAGTTTATCCTCTCTCACATTTAAGTTATTAACGCATCACACGAACTTTCTTGGTTTAGTTAAAGTTGGTGACGACACTCAGATAGACTTTGAAACAACGTGAGGCTTTGCCCGGATTCACTGACACTAGACAACACCTAAATCAATGCCTAAATAAAATTGCGCTGTAGGATTTTCAACATTCGGCTCGGCGCTTAAAGTTGAAAATCCAACTTTTATGTAGGAATTTTTAAGGTGTCGCTTAGGGTTAATGGAAACGTGCATTAGACAAGTTAATTCTGAGACTAAGTATGTTAATTCTAGCGTGGTGTTAATCAGGAATGTTAAGGAGCTCCGTAACCGTAACTGAAACTATCGGATATCCGAAATGAAAATCTATCCATAACCGTAACCGAATCCGTTATAAACGTTTCGGATAAATTTCGGTTTGGGGCGGTGTCTAAATGAGACACATTATGACAGGTTTTTCTGCCAAGCCGAGCCGATACACTAGCCGCGCGCGTCATTTGTTGTTTATTATTGCTATTGTTTAATCATTACTAGTCACTCATTGCGGGATAATATTATAACATTACAATTTCTTAGAAATGTAATAATCCGTAACCGAAACTATCCGAAAGTAACGGACAATCCGAAATAATCTCATATCCGTAACCGTATCCGAAACCGGTATAATATCATTTCTATATCCGTATCCGTATCCAGATCAGAAATTTCATATCCATGATACCTTAATATTAAAACTTTTAGTATTAATGTGTACTAATAACCTTATCATGTTACCTTGTAGCTTCTAGGTAACGACAAATGGAGTTCTAGTAACTGATTGCGTGTTTGACGGAAAATGGATGAATTAAGACTGAAACAAAGTATTGGAGGCGACTTAACTGCCGCTGTAAGTCGTAACCATACACAGTTTATACTTTTAACATAAAATATATTACTGTTGCCAACGGCAGGGGCAACTGCAGCCGGCAATACTTGTCGGCCGTAGACGCGTTGACAGCAGTCAGCGATGTGTCGACGGCTGCAGCTGGATGCGTCGACGGCTGTAGTTGGTCGCGTCGTCGACTGCCGTCAAACAATGTCGACGAATGCAGTAAAAAATTAAAAAAAAAATGTTTTGTTTTGTGCTTCAATTTACAAAAAAGGGTTTCGTTTTTTTTTTTTTTTTTTTTTTTTTTTTTCTGTTGGGCATCTCACAGCTGGTTCCGAAAACCGTAGCTGTTTAACCGGTCAATCCTGTGGTTGCCTTAAGCTACTACACTCAAAGCCTCCAGCCAGGGCACAAATACTAAGCTAAAAATTTAGGGATGAACGCTCACTAAGGGCACCCCCTGCGGGGTTCGAGCCTCGGCTTAGGGCGTTATCCGGAGGGAGGACATCAAAAGATGGGACGGGCTGGATCAAAAGGTTTTGATCATTATTATTAGTCGGGGAATTTAAAGCTACGTGCACAGCTGCAACAACTGCTGGCACCTCGTTTTCGAGCAAGGGTCGGGGGGGAGTATTATTTACTCGGGGGCGCGGCGGTCGAGATCGCAAAGGACCTCGGCGGCGAGGTCGGTATGACGGGAGGCGTCTGTTTTTGTACACTGTACTTGTTTCCCTATTGCTCTCCTGGAGGAGGGTTATGGGGTCA
The DNA here is from genome assembly GCA_963680765.1 of Agrochola lychnidis. Taxonomy (NCBI): domain Eukaryota; kingdom Metazoa; phylum Arthropoda; class Insecta; order Lepidoptera; family Noctuidae; genus Agrochola; species Agrochola lychnidis. The sequence goes on along the minus strand of OY796869.1, from coordinate 12,264,213 downwards.
TCGGGATCTACGAGGATATGCCTTGGACGGCGAACATGGCTGATTTTACTCGGGACATAACTGGCGGCCTCGACAACCAGAGGGTTGCGATGTTTGGCCGCGGACTCAAAGAAACGCTTGGAAAGGCGTTTTAGAAACTGATGGATTGTGGGAATCTTTAGGTCGAGGTGGAGTGCCTCGTTCCTGACGAACCAGGGGGAACCTGTGGCCCTACGGAGGAATTTATTTTGCACTGTTTGCATTCTATGGATGTGACGGGGTTTCGCATGAGCGAAGACGGCACCCGCATAGGTCATGATCGGTCGAATGCACGCCGTGTAAACGCGCAATTTGCACCTAAGTGACAATTTGCTACGTGCATTCACCAGATAGAAGAGTCTACCGAGAGCGAAAGAGGCTCGCGAACGAACCATCTTTATGTGCTCTGCGAAAGTCAAATGATGGTCTAGAACGACACCGAGATATTTAGCTCGCTTCTCCCAAGGGATCGGCTTGCCGAACATGGTGATTGGTCGGGGGAGGGGGTTTTTGAGCCTTGAACGCGGCTTCGTAAAGAGAACCGCTTGGCTTTTATCGGGGTTGACTTCTATCCGCCATTTTGTAAACCAAGCTGCCAGTCTATTGACTGCGCGTTGGAGATTTAGGCGAATGATGTCGGGGGATCTAGAGCTGAAGTAGATGGCAGTGTCGTCTGCGAACAGACCCAACTGAGACCTACCGCAACCTTTTGGGATATCGCTCGTGTATAGCGTAAAAATGAGGGGGGACACCACAGAGCCCTGGGGGACACCTGCGCGGATGGGACGGGGAGTGGATAACGCTCCTTCGATACGATAACGGAAGACGCGATTCGATAAAAAGTCTCGTAAGATGAGTACGAGACGATCTGGCACGCCGAGTTGGTACAGCTTGTATATTAAGCCGTTGTGCCAGACTTTATCGAACGCTTTCGCTACGTCGAAGAATACTGCACCGGTCATAGTCCCGCGCTGGAAACCAGCGCTTATGGATTCTACGATGCGGTGGGCCTGATGCACGCTAGAGTGCTCAGTTCGAAAGCCGAACTGTTCGTTGGGGATGAGGCCCTTGGTCTCGGCGAAATCTCTGAGGCGCTTATAAATAAGCCTCTCATAGATTTTTCCGAGAACCTTGAGCAGACTGATGGGACGGTAGCTAGAGGCCTCGGTTTTGGGCTTGCCGGGCTTAGGGATACCGATAACCGTGGCCTCCTTCCATGATTGGGGGAAGATATTGTTGCTTAAGGCACCATTGAAGATGGTGGTCAAAAGCATTATTAGGTGGGCAGGGAATAGTTGGATCACCCTATTGGTGATGCCATCTGAACCGGGGGCTTTGCGGACTTTAAGACCCTTGATGATGTCGTGCACCTCGTCCGGGAGGACGGGGGGCAGTGGACAATCAGGGTCATCGACGGGAGGGAGGGAGGCTCTACGTTCGACTTCGGCGTCGACCTTTTTCAGGTGAGCTTTGTCTACAGGTAGGGAACTGGGAGTGCATTGGGCCTCGAGGCTGTCTGCGAGGCATTCAGCCTTTTCGGCATCGTCAAATGCGATGGATTTATCGGGACGGGTCAGGGGGGGCATGGCTGAGACCTGGGGAGACCTGAGTTTCCTCTGGAGCTCCCAGAAGGCCTGATGGGTGGGCTCAAGTTCGCCGAGTAACTTTCCCCAGCTCGCGTCCCGCAGCTCCGCTATACGTGTCTTTACAGATCTCTGTAAATAGCGCATATGGGCTTTGTTGGCGTTACAGGGAAAGCTATCGTAGGCACGTATGGCCGCGTTCTTCTCAGTCAGTAATGCACGCACGTCGTCCGGCAATTTCCAGCGACGGTCGTCCGTCGCTGGAACTTCCCTTGAACAATCGTTCAGGACGGTTTGTACGTGATTAGTGAGTGAGTCGATCGCGGCCGTGGTGTCGGCGACCGAGTCGAAAAGGTCGGGGATAGAGTCTAATTGAGGGGACGTGTTGGATTTCAGCTGTGTGCTTACTTTCTTCCAGTCCGTGATCCTCTTAGTGATAGGGGGGGCGTTCGGGTCGGAAAGACCTATGCGGGGGTGAAAGGGTTTCGTGTTTAGAGCCTCCTTTTAAGCAAACAATTGGCTGTGTTCGGAGACTCCGCTCTTCCATAGTGCAGCATAATCTTGAATCTATTAAAACAAATCCGTAGGTACTTAAAATATCAAATAAAAACAAGTATGTTAGTGAGAGTGTGATTCGAGTGTGAATACCCATGCGTAGTGTGTCTATATGTGAGAGTGTCTGTGAGAGTGAAGCAGAGAGTGTACCTATGCGAGAGTGTATGAGAAAGTGTATGAGAAAGTGTATGAGAGAGAGTATGTTAGAGTGTAAGTGAGAGTGTATGTATGAGTGTATCTGCTACTTTATGTGCTCCAAAAGTGCCTCCGTTTCGTCATATTATGTTAGTGTCGTATTGTGTCGTAGTTGTCTCTGCATTGTCGTCTGTCAAACCGACTTCTTACAGATACGTATTGTAATGTTCCATCATCCATCACTTTCGTCAGTCACAGTTTCGGCAGTGAAAATACGTATCACGTGTTACTAAGTTAGTACCTTTTGTAGTGACAAGTAATTTTAATTTCTCCAAATAACTTCTTACTTGTCACTCGTACGATACGGTGTCCCATATCGTATTGTATTCCAACCGTTGTTCAGTGAAATTGGTTTGGCAGAAAATTACTATCTACTCGCTGATTCGTGGAATTTGAATATAGAAATGGAGCAAAATATGGACTGGCCTTGGTTGATCTATTACGCTTGCATAGAATCGATCGATCTAGCAGTCGCGAGCGTGTCCAAATTGATCTTCTTTACATCTGTATCTACATATACATATTATAAATTAAATAGGAGAATCTCGTGGCTAAATAATAACAGACGCATGGGTTGAGCCATCAAGTCAAGCCACGCTTGCCGGGGTTGGTCCATGGATGGGTGGCCATCTTTACATACCGAGACTCCTTCGTGTTTCGGAAAGCACGTTAAGCCGTTGGTCCCGGCTGTCATTCGTGGATCTTTAACGGTTGTTACGGGTCGTCAGAAGCCCGAAAGTCTGATAACCGACCGGTTATCAGACTTTCGGGCTTCTGCCCCTACGTACGATACCACTTCTACGGCCGATACCCCTTGGTAGGACTCTACCAAGGGGTATCGTATTACCTAGTTACTGGGTTGTGGAGGTCAGATAGGCAGTCGCTCCATGTAAAGTACTGGTATTCAGCTGCATTCGGTTAGACTGGAAGCCGACCCCAACATAGTTGGAAAAAGGCTAGGCAGATCGATTTTGATTATAAATTAAATTCGTTTTTCCGTGTCTGTCTGTGACTGCATTCTTCTTCTAAATCTACGCTACGGATTTTGATTTGGTTTTCACCATCATATAGACTCCACAGGACGGTGAAAACCGCTTCCGTAATAAATTCTTTACGAATTATATTATAGAGAATTGATTCCGGAAGTTTTATATGTACGAGTATAATACATCAATTTTTTTAAATAACCGACTAAAAATTTCTACGCAGGGGTGTTCAAAATCATGTACTGAATCCATGGTAACAGTTTTCGCGTCGATGCCATCCTGTATATAGATTTATTTGTAATCAAGTCCTCGAAAACGGTTGTAACGATTTTGATGAAAGTTGCAATATAGGAGTTTACGGGGGTGAAAGAACGATCTAGCTAGGTCTCATATCTGGAAAAATTCATTTTCTCTATTTTCACCCGAGCAGAGCTCGGTCATCCAGGTACGTTTCGTTCATAAATAAAACAAAAGTCAATTCAAAATTGAAATACAAAACAATTTTCATATCATAGAACGATGACAGTTTGAAATTGTCGGTCGACCGCGCTCGAAATAGCCCGAACAAACTGAGAATGATCGAGAGCGACCGAATGTAATTTTATAGTCATTCGTTCTTTACCACAGGTGTCATCAATAAGAAATGATGCATTGGAAGTATTTGGGGCATCCGTGTCTTTAGAAATGTATGGTTCAATTTCGATAATATCCTGAATACAATGTGAGTGATGTCATCTATCATTCCGATGATATCTAATACAGCGCATTTTATAGAGAATTCAGTAAGAATGGCTACGTAATTATGTTCTACTTTTCTCGTGTCGGGTATATTAAAGAATAGCGTAATTATGCTGTTGTAAAAATAATACTAGCAACACAACAAAGGGGTAGCGGGGCTGACAACTCAGGATCCGACATAAGTACAGGAACATACATTATTTTATTTTAAAATTTTAATGAACCAATTTAAAGATGCAATTAACTTATTAATTTATTTTACAATTTGATTTTATGTACCTATTTCTATGTAGTTATTTATTATAGTTATAATAATTATTACTGTGGAATCTTTGTTTACTAACTTAATTTTTAAGTACTAACATAAATATGGATCTATAACTGAGATAAATAAATAAAATAAAAATAGGTACACACGGATACACATCAAGCTATAATTATCCAGTATAAGCTGACTTTGCATTGTACGGAAATCCTATACAGTGCAAGATCAGTATAAAATGGAAATGTATAGCTTGTGGCTTGTGCTTGTGTTGCTTGTGTGCTTTAATTTCTAATATTGTAATTTAACAATGCATGCCTTTATAGGGTAGATTTTTGAGCACTATAAAATATTTTTAAGACCCTGTTGTATCACCAAAAATCGCATTAGTAAAAACTTTGAACTTTGATGTGTAGCCGTGTGTACTATCGAAGAAACGCTCATCTAAGCAGTTTGATAACAAAATCCCGTGAACTCGATGACCACATCTGTTTAACGGCCGCTTTTTATAGCGGCCGAGCGCTCCAAGCAGAAATAGTCCTTACGGTGATGGTACCTACACGTTTTGTCTACTCGAGACCATAATTTAAGAGGGTGCTTTCTGCATGTTGGCTACGTCACAACATCTGTCAAACATTACTCTGATTTGATATTTTTTATCAATAATGATGTGTAGTGCTCAAAATATTGATTATGAAATAACAAAATATCGCTGAGTATTATAGTACTTACACAGCGATATTTCAGAATATAATTTTGTTATTATACAGGGTGGCAGGGACATCGACGCGAAAACTGAAACCATGGATTCAGTACATGATTCTGAACCCCACTGCGTTGAAATTTACCGTTGGTTATTTAAAAAAAATCTGCTGTTTCGTAGAAAAGTGCAATACCTACGCGGTCAAAATGTATGGAATAGCTGATTTTTTTAAAATAACCGATGGAAAATTTCAACGCCCCCTGCGTTCAGAATCATGTACTGAATCCATGGTTTCAGTTTTCGCACCACGGTTTTACCCGCATAAGTCTCGATCCTGAGAACCTGAAAATCCTGAAAATCCTGATCCTGAAAATTTAATACAATCTCGTTGATAAATATAATTTGTTTTACTAGCACTTACTTGATCTCCTATTGTAGTCACCGAGTTTTTGTCATCTACACCTTTCCAATACTTTACAAACACTGTTTACAAAAACCACAGCTAAACATTCATCTAGTACATCCTGTGTTATTTGTTCATATATTGCTTTGCATCATAACATTCATTACATAATACGCCATGTTATAATTTTTTACGTAACCAGTACTGAGTACATGTAATAATTAGCCAAAATTTTTAATTATAAGTCAAAACTTCACGCAAATATTTTTACACAGATTTTATTTTTTTGCACAGATTGTAATAAGTATGCGGCGCGTGAGTCGCCGACGGCACGAAATGTTGCCATTTTAAATATTATATTTGTATAAACTTTTAGGACTAGTATTGTATTTATCTTATTTTTGATTTGTTATTTCACTATATGCTGCACCGGTTGACGTCATCACGTCAGCGCCGGCTATCGCTGAAAACCAGCGCTGGGGCTCTGTCTTGGATGGGGTCGCAGCTTTATGCTGAGCGATGGCCGTTTTGCGTGGATGTGACGCATATTTTCCCCCAATTTGTTATTTACGTGTTTTTTATCTTTCTTTGCGTCATGTTTACCGCAAATAAACGAATTTTCTTTCTTTTCTTTAGGGAATATCGGGGTAAGAATAGTAGAAGTATTCTATGTCCTAACCCAGGTCATGGTCTGCCTATGTGCCAAATTTCATCCAAATCTATTCAGCCGTTTTAACGTGATAGCGTAACAAACAAATAAACAAACGAACAAAAATAAACAAACAATCTCACTTTCACATTACGCGAAATATTTGACAGCTACACATTTGCGTCGTTGCCAACTTTTAGAGAAAAAAATAAAACTTACTTAAACCACTAACTTTTAATTGGACCCTATTGTGCCGATATTTCCTTCTTGATCGTTTGTTTAAAGGTTTCTAGAAACCTCTATGTTCAGTAAAGGGTTTACGAGTTTAATAAACACAGTAATTACTCACGAAGAGTGAAATTCCATTAAGAATTGCTGTTTACTGTGAAGTACAAATGAGGTCGTGTGAATCATGTAATTGATTCCGTATAAATCGAATGCTGAATTATTTTTCAAAGAACATTATACGTTTGATGTGAGAAATGTGGTATTTGCCTGTAAACAAGCAATTTCTTTGAGGCAAATCATTTGGGTTTTTACTGTTGTTTGGGTTTCTAAACACCATAACTGTTACTCACAGTAAAGAGCATAAAAGTGTTAGAAACCTTTTTTCGACCCACGTAGAAGCCCGAAAGTATCGTAAATAAATTAAATTCGTAAATGTATTGTGATACCACGTAGCGTGTTGTTTGCGTTCACGAATCTTTTAGGTTTCCGTTTCTGGGCCAGACAAAATGAGAGTGAAAAAAAAATCTATATTGGGTTTTGTATAAAAGGACCTATTTCGTTTTCAAAACTTTTACCAGCCATTACTGGTCTATTGCGTGGACAGGTTTAATGGTTTTCTGTTTTAAAATCCATTGACACATTAGCAAATTACGATTGTTATCATTACCCTAACCCCTTTTTCTTTTTGTTTTGGTGTGAAATGATCAAATAACTTCTCCCGCTCTGGGCGGAGCGGAACTGTCAGACTCTTACTGACTAAAACTCACTCGTGTTCCTTTAGTTGACATGTTGCCAGAGGCCACGGTATCCGTTTCGGACTTTCCCGCGACCCCGGCAGGCATCAGCCCTAGCGGACCCCATCAGTTTTGCTGACATCTCTTTGAGGTGTGCGTGGAACACAACGCGCCGTCAACCCGAGCCTGATTCTTATTGGACGGCGAGCTACCCATTGCTCACCGTCCACAAGCCCGCGCCTACAGTGGCCGGAAATCAGCTTGCGATTCCCGACGCTCTGGGCGTCTCCTGCGGCGGTTAGAGGCGTGAGGGCACGAAATTTGCCTCTCCCTCACGCGTTTCGCCTCCTGCTTCGCGAGCATTACTGCTTCGCAGAAGAAGGTGACGGCCTCCCATGCCTCTTTTCTCCATACCATGGCCTGGACCAGGGCCGGGCGCGAGAGATCACCGTCGCCGATCGCCTCCACGAGGACACGGTGATGCTCTGCCCATTGCTCAAACCCCTGCCTACACAATGAGGTATTGAAGGGTCTGATGGATACCAAACCTGTCCATCGCCAGATGGTGATGCCAACCAACTAGTTAGGAAAAGGCTAGACTAGTTGGCTTCTAGTCTAACTACATGCAGCTGAATACCAGTATTTTACATGGAGCGACTACCTATCTGACCTCCACAACCCATTTACCAGACTTTCGGTCTTCTGATCATCCGTAACAGCTTAACGTGCTTTCCGTGGGATCTCGAAATGTAATCGTTGGTTCCCAATCACGGACCGATCTCGGTAAGCGTAGCTAAAGCTTAGATTGACCCGTGCGTCTCTCTGTTATTATTTATTTTTGATGTTCTTGGTCTTTGATGATCTTTCCTCTCGGTTTCCTGCAAATCTTTCCTCTCGCTTTCCTGCAATCAGTGGAAGTGGAATGATTTCGTGAAAAGGGACGGAAGTGTTTTACAGGAAGCCGGGAAAGCGCGCGCTATTTGATTTTACCAATGAGCGCGCACGATGTTGATGAATGTTGCTTATTACCAAGGTAAGATGTCGGATGTTACACATTATTATGCAACTATTGTAAGACACGCTCGGTTTATCCATGAGCCCCACTACGGATACTAAACCTGGCCCTCAATAATGATCGAGGGACAGGTTTAGTGTGTGACATTATCATAAATGTTAAAGTAGGCACTTATACCTAAGCAGGTGTATCAGTATAACCCTTTAGACAAGATGACTAGTACTAGTCCTTGACTGTCTGAATTTCGTGTTCATTCGTTTGAATTCGGCAATTTTGTGTCTAGGTATGTCGAAGAAATGGGGACGATATAAACGGGTTATAAATAATAATCGGTTGATAGCTTATTAAAAACACATTTTCTTGCTCTTTTATAAAAATGTTGTAAATATTTACGAGTCTGATGTACTTAACCTGTAAATGATTACACTTAGTATTTTAACGCATTTAAGGACACTGAACGAGACACAATAGAAGTGTTATTGTCATAACGCATATGGAGGTTAAGTGTCACTCAAACAATTATGTGAAAGAATTTTATAAAGACCAGATATCGTCCGTTTTTTGCTTGTATACACAATAGCTACGTACAGTACGACACTCACTTAGATGCTACATGAATTTGATTTTTTTAAATTTGGTTATATGACTTCACAAGTTATTGCGTTTGCGTAAAGATCATTTACACCTAAAGTAGTAAGAAAGATCGTAGATTTTGGAGGTGCATTCAGTTCAGACGGTGATCGGTTTTAAGAATTTTGCCGATGCTACATCTAAGTTGTGTCATATTGTACCTAATACCAGGGACCAACGCAAAAGTGCATTCAAAGGACCGCTCCAGATTTGCATATATAATTAAACCAAGACTAATATGTATCGGCTCGACACATACGGCATAGACTAAACTTAAAACGATCATTAATAAACAGCGTTTTTGTTAAGAACCTCTTATACCTCATATGACATTAGGAGTATGAGGAACAGGGTATAAGTTCACTCATCACTCCCCTCCGGAGATCGGAGGTCGATAGTAGACTGAGTCTTGTATCTTGCGATGCTTCACAGTGTCAGCTGAGGTTCCAGTGAGTAGGAACCGTCTGCGGTGATTACGGTGATTGTGGTGATTGTGGCTGACTGCTGGCGTCGATCAGGAGAAGATAAAATGGGCTCTGCTTGTGAGACCAAAAGTAGAGCTGCTGTGCCAAGGATGCTGATGACCAGGAATGCGCGTTCGCTGCATGCTGGTAGGCAGGATACCCGTTGAAGCCTTGGGTGCTGGCTGGCTGTGTGAGTCGCCTCACGTAAGCTTGCGGGAGCGATAATGATGATGACGTCACGCTAAAGTAGTAGCACGAAGGCTGCGTTGACGTTCATACTCGGGGTCACCAATTTAGAGGCATGAGGAACAGGGTGTAAAGTTCACTCATCCTATATAGAAAAGGGAAGATCCTTCTACCAGATGGGTGTCGTGTCTTGCGGGCAACTGCCCAACGATTGATATCGGATAGTCATTATGTGGTTTGCGCGGTAAACTTTAATTGCGCGATGCAGGATTTGTTTGACGTCAGGATTTTTGTGTGACGTCAGGTCTTTAATACGTCGTCGTTCGCATCACCGAAGAAAGATACGTAACATCAATTTAATACAGCCTATAATGTACGTTAGAACTCCGGCCTCCACTCTGTGAGAGGGAGTGGGTCGTCCCATTCACGCCACGGCCTCAGATAGATAGATGGATCGTTTATTTTTTACACACAAGAGACATAGCACAATATACAAAAGCACGATTAAATAATAATTACGTGAATATTAGGAAATATAAGCTACAAGGAGCCACAATACAAAAAAAAAGAAGAAAACAAGACTCATTGTGATAACATTATTTTGTATATTTTTAAGTGCAATGATAGCCTAGTGGTGTGACCGTCAGACTGCCAAGTCATAGGTCTCGAGTTCGAACCCAAGGCACGCACCTCTGACTTTTCAGATTCATGTGCGTATTGTATAATTATCACTTGCTTCAAAAACGGTGAAGGAATACATCGTGAGGAAACCATGCATGCCTGAGAGATATTTCTCGACGGCATGTGCAGCCAAGCTAGAGGCCCATGGGCGGCTTTATAACTCTGACACCACTGCCATCATCGGTTGGTTGCTAACCACATCAAAAGAAGAAGATATGGCATACTTTAAAATAATGAATTAACGAACATACTCAGTGCACTTTAGTAAGAAAGTAACATCGGTAGATAAACAATAATATTCCGAAAATAACCGAATTTTCACGACCAACCCTGTGGTGGTAGAACGAAGTCTCTGGTAACAATTTAGACTTACTTACATTACTGACCTCATTAGAGCCTCCGAAAGAGTGGGTCTTAAAATGAATATGGACAAGACAAAGGTCATGTCAAATGCCTATGTGACACCCACTCTCATAAAGATCGGAGACGCTACGCTCGAAGTTGTGGACGAGTATGTTTACCTAGGACAAACTGTCCAGCTAGGTAGGTCCAACTTCGAGAAAGAGGTCAATCGTCGAATCCGACTCGGCTGGGCAGCGTTCGGGAAGTTACGCAATATCTTTTCGTCCCACATACCACAGTGTCTCAAGACGAAAGTCTTTGACCAGTACGTGTTGCCAGTGATGACCTATGGTACTGAAACGTGGTCGCTCTCAATGGGCCTCATCAGAAGGCTAAAAGTCATCCAAAGGGCAATGGAGAGGGCTATGCTTGGAGTTTCCCTACGTGATCGAATCAGAAATGAAGAGAACCGCAGGAGAACCAAGGTAACCGACATAGCCCGAAGAATTGCCAAACTTAAGTGGCAATGGGCAGGGCACATTGCTCGCAGAACGGATAGCCGATGGGGCCGAAAGGTTCTGGAGTGGCGACCGCGTACCGGAAGACGTAGCGTTGGAAGGCCTCCCAAAAGATAGACCGATGACCTTGTGAAGGCCGCAGGAATCCGCTGGATGCAGAAAGCACAGAATCGGTCGAAGTGGAGGTACTTGGGGGAGGCCTATGTTCAGCAGTGGACGTCTTTCGGCTGAAATGATGATGATGATGATGACATTACTTGAAATGGGAAAGTGTTTTTGTCGGATCGAAATGATTTCTTGCAAAGAAAAAGTTTATAGTCCGGAAAGTGACGTGGGCTACTTTTTATCCCGAAAACCGGTTCCCGTGGGTTAGACGACGGGATCCAAACCACAGCTAAAAGCAAGTATACCATAATGCGTTATAGCCACGTATATACTATGTCTATATTTATAGGTGTAAAAAGAGGGTATTGTTGGCCATCTATTTATATCAGCCGAGAGATCGATCGATAGACCCGAGATGGGATTATATCATGAATAAATTAACTCTCTATTAAAATGATCGGACAATGGACAAGCTTGAGTTTGTTAGTATTTGGTTTTGATTAATTGAACTGGTCTGTAGCTGGATGGCAAATTAATCGAGTCGTAACGGCGGTGACCACGAATAGCCGTGTTTGAAGGTACGGCACTGAAGTTACAAATTTAACTCTTTCTAAATTCAACTCAAGCTCTGAGAAATATCGAGCATCACTACATAGTATAAAACAAAGTCACTTTCTCTGTCCCTATATCCCTATGTATGCTTAAATCTTTAAAACTAAGCAACGGATTTTGATGCGGTTTTTTTTAATAGATAGAGTGATTGAAGAGGAAAGTTTATATGTATAATAACCCGGTTTATACCCGTGCGAAGCCGGGGCGGGTCGCTAGTAAAATATATATTACTATGGACAGCTCGGCAATAATCTGATTTTATAATTCATACATTCATATCTGTCAATTTAAAAGTGCCTGTAATTGGTTTATTTGAAATAAATGCTTTGAGTTTGAGTTTTTACGTTAAGCTTAAAGCGGAAACTATGAAACATGTACTTATTACCATAATCGTCTTGCATCTTTCAACATACATGCAAAAGATTTTTTCCCCTCTGGGTGTAAAAAAAGCACATATATTTGAGTAAATAAGATTTATCCCGATGTCGAAGAATTATTTATGAATGTTCGCAGCATGTTTTCACCTTTATACCTTACAAAGTGAGGGATCAATGTTGTACTAGAATGTACCTACAAGTGATTTTCCGGGAACTTTCAGAGTTACAATGTACATTACAATTAATAAGATGAGTGGGCTTAACATCGACACTTGAAGTCTGGAGGAATATATATGTTATATATTCCTACTACACTTCTATTCGCGAAAGCAGATTCACAACCCGTGGTAGAATTTCTACGAATTTCTGCGAATGTTTTCCTCGCCAGTAAGCTGAATGCGAATAACGTTGGCATCGTTAGAACCCACACGTGTACCGCTAATGCTTTAGATTTTAGAATCTGTATAGTGCATTACTATGAAATACTCGTAATATAGTTTAAAGTAACTGTTGCGTTGTAAATGATGCTGTTAATTTAACTTTTCAAGCGTCGACTGATGAGACAAATAATTAATTATTTGCCCATTAGCTGTGCCCCGCGGTTCCACTCGCAGAAGTCTCGATCCCGTGGGAATCTTGGGATACAAAGCATGTCATAATCTAGATTATGGTCTACCCATGTGCCAAATTTCATTCAAATCCATTCAGCCGTTTTAGCGTAAAAGCGTAACAAATGTACAGATAAACAAAAAAACTCACTTTTGGATTTATAATATTGGTTAGGATGCCGTAGTCATAATGTAAACCATAGGTCGTAGCTCGAACAGGTGAACTAAATGTCATCTAAATTCGAAACAATTTAAAATTAAAAGAAGTCGTTTCGTACATAATATTTAATTGCTTTTAAGAATTTATTCGTATTTGTGGGCGATATTGTTTGCGCTTGTCGCAAAAAAATACGATTTAAATTAATTAACGCTATTGGATAACTGTATTTTCGATTAAAACTCGTTCGAATTTGTGTGAAGTTTACTTCACCTTTTCGTGCTAAAATGTAAACATAGATTGGTTTACATTTTAACCACGGCATGTGCTATAATTCCTATGACGTGCAGTTCCCTGTGAGCGTATGTTTTGCGATCAACAAGTCACAGGGGCCGCCACCAAAGGCTGCGGGTCTCGACCCCAGGACAAGCTGCTTCTCACACGGACAACTGTACGTCGCTTGCTTATGAGCCAAAATATAGTGCCTGACTCTGTGTATCTGTATATTTTGACTACTGAGAATAAAAATACAAACGTAGTATATAGGGAAGTTTTATAATAATGTGGCTATTATTGTAGTATATTGTGGTGTCTTATGACTTCCACGCGAACGAAGTTGCGGGCAGAACTATAAAGTTCAAGTGTAGATACGACGAGAGAATAATTATGTGTCTACTACGTTCTAAGAATTGTTTCCGCGCCTATCTTTTCTCAGCAAGATGGTGGTGATATTATCTATACTCTATAGGTTTAGGTAGTTAAAAAAAGGTAAACAAATCGTAAAAAGGGTTTTTATAGAGGACACTTTCTTGTTTAAAAATACGATTAAACCAAATTAAATTTATTTATTGTTTTTTAATGTTTTACTATAGTTTCCTCTTTTATTAATATATGATAAACTTTATCGTTTATTCTTAAAATACTTTTTGTAGATATAACTGCTTGAGCACAATTTTTTTGTTAGATTTATAATATTTTGTAATCTGTCTATTGTAAAGAGCCCAATTTCTAAACGTCAACGAAATATAACGTTGCTAAATTGAAGAGTTCAACTGTGACGTAGCATAACAACTGAAGTGACAGGTATTACGTTTAGTCGGTTACTTACAGCTGTCTCGTCACGTGGTATTTTTTGTTTACCTTTATTTAACTACCTAAACCTATGGAGTATATGTGATATTTAATAAAATAGTAACGAAGTCAAAACTGTACACTGAATATTTTTGACCTTGCTCGATAACGAGGTGCCAGTAGTTGTAGCAGCTGAGCATGTAGCTTTAAATTCCCCGACTAATAATCATGATCAAAACTTGATCCAGCCCGTCCCATTCTTGATGTCCTCCCTCCGGCTGACGCCCTAAGCCGAGGTTCGTACCCCACAGGGGGTGCCCTTAGCGAGCGTTCACCTAGTTTTAATTAGCATAGTTGAATAACCCCTGGCTGGAGGTTTTAAGTGTAGTAGCTTAAGGCACACACAGGAAAGCCCGGTTAAGAAGTCATGATCTCAGAGGTCAACTACGAGATGCCCAACCGAAAAAAAAAAGTTTTTTTTGAAAAACAAGTAATTGCTACGAGGTGTGGGAACGAGTTTGATGCCGAAAATATAGTTCGTATGTTCCGGATTCGCGCAAAAACGGCTGAACGAATTTGGGTGTGGCACACAGATAGTTTATAACCCGGATTAACACAAAGGGTACTTTTAATCCCGCGGGATATTTTCCGACATCGACGCGGGTGAAGCCGCGAGCAAAAGCTAGAATAAGTATTACACAGTGAAACATTTGTTTCATTCTTCTTTGTATCACAAACTTTCGAACAAAAGCTTAGCTCCACAAACTCAACACGTACCACGTTTTCACGCGAGGATCGCTTTGGTTAAAACACAGTCAAGGACGTATCATAGATATTACATACAAAAGAATTTTACCAATGGCATAATGACTAAGTATCTGGTTTGGCGATTGGGACGCGATTGTATTGACTCTCGCGCGAAACTGAGTAATATTTAATCGGTCTACCAAACTTTTTTTTATCACAAGGGGTAAAATATCTTAATCGGTCCTTTTCATTCAAAATATTCAATGAAAAATTCACACGTGAAAATCTAAATGCAGCTATTTGAATGAAAATGATTAGGTATGCGAACAGTTCGTATTCAATGAACTGGGTACTGCATTGAAATCTTTCCATATGAACACATTCACACACTATGAATTTTTCAGTAGATTTCAAAGAAATAAGTTTTCTTCCTTTAGTAACATCTTATTTGATTCGCGCTTGGTTCTGCTTTTACCGAATTTTCTTCCTCTTATTATTTGTGTTGTCTTTATATCTAAGTGTAGTGTAGTTTGAGTTGTTGCACCACTTCTTCTTCACAGCTAAAGGTACTAGCAAGTGGTGAAGGGTGGGCGTTTTTGGGACGTTCGAAAAGTGCTGATTCTCAGCCTAGTTTGAATAAATGACTTTTGAATTTTGTAACTGTGCGTTTGCACTGGTGAAACATTCACATAAAACATGTTGAAATCTCTATTTTCTGTCAAACATTATAAGGAACATTTCAACATGTTTTTATGTGAATTTTTCGCCAGTGCCAACGCACATTAAGAGCTAGTGTCTTAGAATGGTTTAGTAGGTGTAAACTATCGTTTATCGTATCCATCACTTTCTAGTTACGCCCTCAATTAAATTCCTTTACAACCAGCGGCACCAATAGTCACCAAATTAACGTTGAAAGTGACTAAATATATCAAATTGACGTCTAAGTAGTCAGTCATTGTGTTTTATCGGCTCTCAGGAATCTTTCGACCGGTAATAATGTTCTTTATTGACTGTTAACGAGAGAAGCTCGTGGCTAAGTAATAACAGCCACATGGTGATCCATCAGGTTAAGCTACGCTTGCCGGGGTTGGGCCGTGGATGGGTGACCATCTTTACATACTAAGTCTCCTCCGTGCCTCGGAAAGCACGTTAAGCCGTTGGTCCCGGCTGTCATTCGTGGATCTTTGACAGTCGTTACGGGTCGTAAGAAGCCCGAAAGTCTGACAACCAGTCTTACCAAGGGTATCGTATTACCCAGTTACTGGGTTGTGGAGGTCAGATAGGCAGTCGCTCCATGTAAAATACTGGTATTCAGCTGCATCCGGTTAGACTGCAAGCCGACCCCAACATAGTTGGGAAAAGGCTAGGCAGATTGATTGACTGTTAACGAGTGTTTTCACTGAGTTGTGACGTCATAAAGTTTTTCTTTGTTGCTCGTATATTTTATTCTGCCCGCGACGTCCGCGTGAAATTTCTTGTTCCCCTGTCCCACCCGTTACAAAGCATCATCCGCCCACGCTCTTATTTCGTTTTCACGATCTTTCTGACTTATTTTCCTTTTCCTTGGTTTCTAAGAGTCATAGCGTGATGTTAAATGAAGCTTTTAACCTTCCTCAAGAACTGGGTTATCAAATGCAAAAACAAACAAACAAAAAAAAAACAGTGGCACTCCTTTTTTTTGGGTTGGAAATTATCAAATAACTTCTCCCGCTCTGGGTGGAGCGGGAGGGCGTGTCAGACTCTTACTGACTAAAAGCCACCCGTGTTCCTTCAGTTGCCATATTGCCGGGGGGCCACGATTTCCCTTTCGGCCTTGGCAGGCATCGGCCCTAGTGGACACCCAATGGTACTCCTGGAGTGCCGACAGAAGTTAAATATTGAAAAAAAAAATCGGCACCGCGGTAATCAACGCGTAAATGTCTTTTACTCCACGCACCGCGGTAATCAACGCGTTGATGTCTTTTACTCCACGGTGTTGTTAAATTGCGTTACTGTGTCGCGAAATCAATGGTTTAGTCCCATCTCAAAAATGCCCAACGCGCCTAAAGAAGTTCTCACTTCAAAAACTCTTTAGCTTAATTATTAGATAGTATAGATAAATTCTCATTATCATGGGATATAAAAGTTGCCTCACGTTGTTTCAGCAGCATATTTTTTGGTGTTATAGAAAACAATGTGAAAGCAACTGAATTTGTAGCAGCTCAGAGACTGAATTTGTGTCTGGTTGATGACAATAAGTTTGCACTCTACTTGACAAAGATGAAGATGTAGTGACAAAAATTTAAAAGAGTATGCTTGTTGAGAGGTTGAATGAAAGGCGACTAACAAAAGGTATTTATTTACAAGGCAGATGTGAGTGGAAATACCGCCGGGCGAGGATGCTCTAGGAGGACATAATTATACTGACCTTATTGGTGATGTTCTTCAGAAAGGTCAGGTGAGTAGTACTTGCAACCGACGTGCATGTATGACCAGATGTATGAACGTAAACGAGGCAAAAGGAGTATGTAAGGATCGTAGCAGGTAGCGTTCTATAGTTTTTTCCTACCCTCATGGGAAGAAGGCGTGAGTTTATGTATGAATGTATGTCTACTTGACATCTCTGTCTAACCATTTTGGAAATGAAACGTGATGTTATGTTATGTATTTAGTTACTGCCATCACTCGTCTCTGCCCAGTTTGATCAGCTGTCAGTGACAGCAGTTCAATAATACAGTGAAAACAAAACTGTAAGCCTACTACTAGTGCCGAGCGGCACTCCTTTTTTTGGAGGCTCCTTTGTGCGGCAAACCGCGCGCATGGCAGCTTGCCCGATGGCAAGGCCGACACTGTGTGTAGGAGCCTTTACAGAGAAAAGGAAAATTTCTTCATTTTGAATAGTATCGTAAGCGAAGTCCAATATTATTATAATTCATCTGTTTCTTATATCTGCTTATTATTATTGGAGAGTAAATATTCGTCTTACTCAGAATGAGATGAGGTCTTTGACCCACATTGAGCATGATAAGTATAGTATTGGGATATGTTTTTCTCTTTGTGTCGATGTGGCTTGTTTTAATTTACTTGATCTTGGTGCAGTCCGGACCGAAGTTATTATTATTATGGGGTTTGAAGAAGTCAAAGTGTGATATTGTTAAGGAGGCGAACCTCAAATAATTTTGAGGATTCGTTAACAATTATTGGGTTATTTATCACATAATTTTCACTCTATTTTTACGGAAATACGTGGTGATGTGCGCTCCGTTCTACACTGATTACAAATAAAGAACGGAGTGCATATTCATCGAAAGTTTCAGAACTAACTTCTTTTCAGAACAAACTATTATTCATATCTATTTAATGATATAGTAAAGAAGGCTTACGATTATTGTAGCACAAAAGATATGTATTTTTTTTTTAACAAGCACAAAAACAAAGAAAACGTATCCCACACCACGTCGATTAAAACAAATTAAATCTCTACATAATGTCAGATAAATTAATCTACTTTAATTGCCGTGTTAAATCACCCTACTTCAATTGCCGTGTTGTACACACGGCTACACATCAAGATATACATTTCCAGTATAAGCTGACCTCGCATTGTACGAAAATCCTATACAACGAGAGATCAGCATAAACTGGAAATGTATAGCTTGATGTGTAGCCGTGTGTACCATAGCCATTTTTTTTCTTTAGCATAAAATAAAGAAAAAAACGTGTGGCACTCGGCGACTGCCGCGGTAAAGCTATTGCATAGCATTTGTAACCTCCATACTTCCTATTTGTCAACGCTACACTTCGGATAATGACGTGATGACACAAAACAAAAATTACGTTCCCATGACAACATCACGTTGTCTTAGGAACCGTCATTACATGGTAGGCGGAGTGGGGGGTGTTAGGTTTTTTTCGTTACGGAATTTCTTGATTCGGTCGCCGCGCTCAAAGCCCGCGATAAAAGCTATGCAATAGCTTAAAAAAATATTGCTATGGTAAATTCAAATCACAACATTATTTGGTTATCTATCAAAGAACGCTAATTTAAGATGGTAGTCCGTTTGCTTAACAATAAATTATCCCAACATCGTAACTACTTGACGCATCCTTACGTCAAGTTGTCATAACAGGGTGTGGATTTACGTACAGTAAGTACATCCCAGTAACACGCCGCTCTGAAGTGGCATGATATGGTGTGAATAATCACTGTAAACTACATAGATCTAATTGAAAGAAAAGATCGAGTGAATGAAAACAGTGTTTATCTACCCATTCTATAAAATCTCTATAAAAGTTTCAGAAGCAGTTAGCTTATTGCCTTCATTAAAACAGCCAGTGTCATAGTAACCATTACCTCATCCCAATGAGTGATACAATGTTGTACTAAATTTCATTACGCGACTCGTTTCAACGTTCAAGCGCGACAGCAGCACCCGCTGCACGCATGTGTGTGTGATGTGCTGCTGCAGGCGACGTACATACGTGCAGTTGTACTGAATTTCGTGGGAATTTCTTTATTCTTGATCTTGAATTAGAAACACCCAATGGTTTCAGAAACTATATAGAGGATTCATATCATGGGTGTAGATAAAGTATTGTATGCAACTGTTATAATTAGGTATTAAAACAATCAAGTGATACCCATATTCGTGTTTTGTTGTATAATATATGTACCCTATGTTGTATAATAATACAACAGTTGCATAAAGAACTATTCTAATCCAAAACGACCAAGTGTGCACCGCACTTGCGCTTTCAGGGTTTTATACCACCACTAAACCTATTATAGGTAACCTTATTTTCCGTATTAAAACGTACCCATACTGTGAAATTTTCAACTGGATACCTTATCACGTGTACAAAATACAATCTTTTGAAAGACAGACGAACGGAAAAACTTTTTATTAACTTTATTTATTTAAATTTGTATTTAAAACAAGCGTCATAAGTTCAGCATGTGACAAGCTGCCACAAGTGTTGATTTATTTATGTACATTTCAGTCACGTGCCGTCCTGAAGTGGCGCGATATGGCGTGAATAATTACTGCTAAGATACTGTAAACTCGATCTAATTGGCACTATCATGTGGGACGTGTGTTTACGCTAGTCTAGTGACCGACGGGAGGTTATTATCTTTACCCTTGTCCCTTGTTAATATCGTGTTAAGTGTCGATAGGCGATGGACTCACTAGTTAAAATTTTAATTTCTGGTTTCTCAATTCGACCGTTTGTATTTTTTTTTTCTTTTTATGTGTGTTCGCGGATAACTTCGTCGTTTATGAACCGATTTTGATGATTCTTTTTTTGTTAGAAAGGAAATATCAGGAAACCAGGATTTGATGATGGAATCCTAGAGAAATCGAGGGAACTCTGCAAATATTATATTCAAACCTATAACGATCTGGGTATTTTTATAGTAACTCGTACAGTTGCTCTTGAAAAGCACCATTTGGTTAAGTGGAACTGATGATAAAGACCACAAATATCCACCGGAACTACTCAATAATAAGTATTTCACGGGTTGCGATTCGATCACTTTAATATGGTTGCAATGCAATTTATGCTCGTCACAATGTATATGGAGAAGTGGAGCTGATGGTGAAGTACCAGGAGATCTCCTCAACGATGAACGTTCCTGCATCGGGAAAAGCAATATTTTGTAAAAGGTGATAAGCAGTTGGCATTAGGCTCATGTAACTTAGAAATTACAAATTGACCCACTAAAAAGCGAGAAATAAAAACTTACTCTCAAAAAAAAAAAATTTTTTTTTTGACATTACGAACTTAATGTTTATTTTTTATTTTACCAAGTAAATTGTTGAATAATCCAATTAGATAATAATGATTTTCTATCTTTTTGGTAGTAAAATTCTATTAATTTCTTAAATACATTGCAAACTATAGTTTTGTATAATTTAGAAGCATTTTGAATTTTTTTGTAAATGTGAGTACCATGGAGCCGTTTATTATGTTATTGAGATGTGTGTTGACTTGAAAGAGCATGGCAGTTGAGAGTATGTCTCGCTGATGGTGGCGATTGTGTTGGATCATTCGGTTCCCTACAAAATGGTTGAGCTGGATGGTGCTGATCCACGCGTCATGTTCGTGAACGGGCGCCGAATGAAGTGAATTGAGACTGGTCATCTCTTATCTGCCAGGGCTTATTTTTAATCTTATATTTTCAATTGCTTTTGATTATTTTTGTACATTGTTCTCACATATAGAAGCAACAAGAATAATATACCCAGCATTTCGTAATATCTATAATTATTTAAAAGAGTGCCCTTGGAGTTTCTTGCCCGATCTTCTCCATAGAGATCTACGTTTTGGAATGGGCAACTATCTTCAACTTTCTGACTAACTGACCGACTCTTTGACAATTCAAAAGTGCCTGTAAATGGTTTAATTGCAATAAATGCTTTGAGTTTGATATGTAAGTGCAATGCAATGGAATTTAAACATCTTTTAATCAATCCTAACTCTAATATTATAAATGCGAAAGTAATTTTGTTTATTACGCTTTCACGCTAAAACGGCTGAACGGATTTGAATGAAATTTGGCACATGACTAGACTTCTTTTTATTTCAGATTGTAGACAAAGTCACGGGCAAAAGCTAGTACTTAATATTTTAAATGAGAAAGTAACTCTGCCTGTCTGTCTGTTACCTTTTACGCCTTAACGTCTGAACGGATTTCGATGAAATTTGGCAAACAGATAGACCATGACCTAGGTTAGGACATAAAACTTTTATACGGCTAATTTCCGACCTCTACCCGGGCGAAGTCGCAGACAAAAACCAGAATACAAAATTAAGAGTATGATTTTAGGCATCAAAGTACATATAGTACGTGGTTTCATTTACGGTCATGTACTGTATTTTGATGCCCAAAAACATACTTTCACATCGAGTTTTAGACTGTTACACAAAAACGAAGTTGAATGAATTCGTTGATGAAAGAAGTGAAGTGTCGACTAGCCTTTGAATAATTAGACTTTTGGGCCTTTGACTATCCGAAACGACAGTCACAGTTATTCATTTGGCATGCAGGCACGCAACTTTTCATGCTTTCCGAGGCACAGGGCACACATCTCGCATAATATGAGTAACACATACAAATAACATGGTAAATGTGTTTACTTCAATCTTATGTTTAGCAATATGAAGACTGATCGTAGTAAGTGGTACTTAAGCTCAGGGAATAACCTTCATTTCATTTATAAACGGTTCAGTGGTCTGTCGATTGTGTGTTTTTGAATATGATAAATCTGTTGTAATCAGGGCATTGTAGAGGCCTACTGGGCTCTGATTACTTTAGGTGCGTAATGTCATGAAAAATAAGTATTAAGCAAAGTGACTACAAATTTAAATTGTCGGTGTTTTTTAATCATATATTTGAATGTTGAGATAGATGTGTGGAGTGACGAAAAAGGATAAAGTAAGAAATGAGTACATAAGGGGAAATTTAAAAGTGGTGCCAGTGACAGAAAAGTTGAAAGAAAATCGTTTGGCCTGGTATGGGCATGTGATGAGGAGAGAGGAAACGCATGTGGCTAAAATAGTGATGAATATAAATGTTGATGGATGGAGTGGGAGAGGAAGGCCAAAGAAAAGATGGATGCATTGTGTGAAGAATGATATGAAAGAGAAGGGAGTGAATGATAGCGTGACGGTTGACAGAGGAGAGTGGAAAATGAAAGTGTGTTGCGCCAACCCCACGTACATGGAACAGGGGCAGGAAGATGATGATGGTATATTCGAATCACAACTGTCATTTTTTGACAGTTGTATGAAATTGCTATAACACAGCAATTGAAGTAGAGTGTAAATTTTCTTAGCAAATAATTTCCCGGATTGTACAATATCTTCTTTGACAAAAGCCACAAGTCCCATTTAATCCATTCTGCAAATCATTAAAATAAATTACAAAACATGAAGGAAAAAACAATAGGTAATCAGTGTCGATTGTGAGAAATTTAAAAGCGGACGTTTGTCGAGAATATTCCCAACAATTGTCGCGCGACAAAGCCGCGGCAAAGAGATTAAAAAACTTCTGTCACTCTGAACCCGTTTGTCATTGTTATTGTTTTGTTTTATTTTTTAGGAGACTAACCTCGAATCGAAATTTTTTGCTGTAGTTAATTGAACTAGTAGATTGTTTCGAGTGGTTTTGCATGACGACAAAATTATGTCATAAATTTAAAGGAAAAAGAAAGGAAAATTGTTTATTCTGCACAACTAAAACGTATATTATAAAATAAACGTAAAATACAAACACTAATCCAAAGTAGCCAAAAGCCTAGTATTCTAAAAATTTAAATAAATAACGCAAAAAAAATTAGTTTTACAATATGTCTATTGCTTGATGAAATCGAACACAATTAATTCATACAAAAACAATTCTTCTTTTAATAAAATGCAATGCATCCGCAAAATTGCATCAACAAAGTAGCTAGCACAAATCGTTTTTTTCTAAACTTGAAATTCTGTAAACACAATATTTTTCACTGCAGTCAGAACCGCATTCTTATTTCCGAAATGAAATCTGGAACATATTTCCCAGATTTATTTTTGCGAGAAAGTTACCTCTAAAAGCCCAGTTTAGTTATATTAGAAATTATATGTTTTCTGAAGCTTGATAGTTCTGTACCGGCTTGTTCCTAGAGGAATTGGTGTAGCAATGCTTTTTAAATTACCAGCAACATTTTACATCAGGTTGAAATAAACGCACGGAACGTGACTTTAGCGTAAAAGTCGGTGGAGCAGTTAAAATGGCTTTTTTAATTTTCTCGGTAAGTATTTAGAATTACGACGCGTCTTTGGTAGCATAATCTTACTATGCGTTTGCACCAGAAAACATTCAACATGTAGATGTTTCGAAACTTGTCACATGAAACAAATCTCATGAGTTGTTTTGTTGAATTTGCGTTCGCACTGCACGAAACATATTCAATAGACATGTTCTATAAAGAGATTTGTCACGTTTGAGTTCACACTGTTGTTTGTTTGTGTCTCGAAACTTGTCAGTAGCTTGTATTTAGTGCAAGGTTTAGTGTTAGAAACATTTTGATAAGCAATTTGTCTGTAAAACATGTCAAGTGATATGAAACGTTAAACATGTTTCGCGTCAAAAAGTTGCGTGACAATGCGAACGTGAGTCCATACATTGACAGAAAACAGAGATTTCAACATGTCTTATATGATTGTTTCGCCAATGCTAACGCACAGTTAGCCGCCGTTCGCATGGACGTAATAAAATCGCGGCGTTTTTTTTCGTGCACTGGGTTTTCAACGCTCTGCTTAGCGCCGCGAGTTGAAAATCCAACATTGTGTTTTTTAAACGCGCTGGGACGAGAGTGCGTCCCAGCGCGTTGGATTCTTAACGCTCGACTGAATACCGAGAGTTGAGAATCCAGTGCGCGATAAAATCCCGCCTCGATTTTATTACGTCCGTGCGCGACTGCTGGTCACCATCTGAGGTATGTGAGCGGTAAGACAGGGAAGGGCGCCATTGACAAAATTTGCAGACTGATTTAGCTTAGCCTTTGTCTACCTCCCCCGTCTCACCGCTCACATACCTCAGGCGGTAACTAGCAGTCGCGCGTGGACTATCGCAAGGGGTATCGTGTTACGCAGGTCAGATAGGTTAGGATAGGTTCTAAGTAAAATACTTATATTCAGTTGCCTCCGGTTAGACTGAAAGCCGACACCAACATAATTGGGAAAAGGCTAGGCAGATGATGGCGGACTAAGCCTGTCGGGGCCTGGAGTGGCAAAACCAAATGGGGCCCCCCAGGACCGGCCCGGGGTGGACCGCACCTGCCGCCCCCCCCCCCCCCTAGTCCGCTAGTGCAGGTGATGATTGTTGACAATACATGGTGTGGCATAAAAATCGAAGTTTACATTTTTGTGCCGAATTTGGCCGAATTAGATGTTTGTAGGTGAGTGTGTCGCTACACTTAGCAAACCACAATTTAACAGTTTCATACTAATCGCGTGTTTGTACATCGGAGCGCTTCGGTAAAGTTCGGTAATCTTGTTGCATGCTGCGGTTAAAGTCAGTTTCACCAATAACGGGCTACTGTTACTGGGAACAACGTCGGTTGTTTCGCGAAAAATGTCGGTTGTTTTACGAAAAATGTTTGTTGTTCCATGAAATGGACGACTGCAAGCTTTTAGGTGTAATTGTTTTGCGAGCTGTATTTTTGTTGAAATACGTGTTCGAATATTTTGAAAAGTCATGCTGTAATGTTTTCCAAACTACTTTTTCGTGTGTGTGTGAGATACCAATGTATGTACCTATTTAGTACTAAGCGAAACATTATAATCCCTATATCGTCGCTCGGAATCCAATACCGCGAATGTGACATTTCAGACGAAAATCATTTTTAAATGCAGGGTCACGTATTTGAACGTGTATAATGAAATAAAACAAAAATCTGATTTTCGCAAAAAATGTCACATTCGCGGTATTGGATGCCGAGCGACGATATTATGTCACAAAAATCGGTTATTGAACGCGCCTGTAAAAGCAAAATACCTACTGATAGTTTCATACAAGACTGTGAGCTCACGTACGCGCGGACGTATAAATATCGCGGTGGGATTTTATCGCGCACTGGATTTCCAAATTTCGGTGTTGACCCGAGCGTTGAAAATCCAACAGAGTGCATTCCAGCGCATTGAAAAAACATACCGTCGGATTTTCAACTCTCGGCGCTAAGCAAAGCGTTGAAAATCCAGTGCACGAAAAATAATCGCCGCGAGAAAAATCACCCGTGCCTATCTAGGCTAAGTTTCTTAACACAAAAACTTTGTGCGATTTTTGAGTATGAAAAAAAAAACTACGTTAAATGATGATTTAAACAGACCTCAACGCGTCATAGACGTTTTCGTTTTTTGAGCTGAACATTATAATCATCATAATTATGAATTTTATCGCGACGTTTTTTTACCATGCACTTTTCACTGCGCGGAAAGAAAACGCTAGTGCGTACGTCGGCTTATAAACAATCACCATTGCATCCTGCCCTTTTCTCGATTTACTTGAGATTGGCGTAAGATGTGTTTTTTGAAGTAATAAAAACTTCTTTAGGCGCGTTGGGCATTTTTAAGATAGGAAAAAACAATTGAACTCGCGACACCGTTACCGATACTTCATTTTTAACCGACTTCCAAAAGGAGGAGGTTCTCAATTCGACTGTATGTTTTTTTTGTATGTTTGTTACGCGATTACTCCATCAATTATGAATTGATTTTGATGATTCTTTTTTTGTTTGGTAGATCATACTTCAGAGGTGGTCCCATATAAATTTTATTAACTTAACTTCGGTAGTTTTTGAGTTAGCTTCAATAATACGTATTTTTCTCACTTAGTATGTGGATGATATTATGATAACTTCCTGTCACTGTTATTTACATAGCAGATAGTGGTATTCGAATTTGTGTGGGGTAGGTATCACAACTAAAAAGTGAAAAATAAAAACTTTTTACAAAAAAAAAAAAACAACCGACTTCAAAAAAACACTACAAAGTGAAAAATAACTTTAATTTCGGAAGTCGGTGACAAAGAACGAAAATTCAAAACCAAAGACACCGACTTCCGAAATTAAAGTTATTTTTCACTTTGTAGTGTTTTTTTGAAGTCGGTTGTTTTTTTTTGTAAAAAGTTTTAATTGTAAACACGATTGTGCTCTGTATTTATATGATACGGATCAATGTTCTTTAAAAGTATTTTTAGTCTAAAGGTTTTGGAAGTATTTTTAGGGTTCCGTAGTAAACAAGGAACCCTTATAGTTTCGTCATGTCCGTCTGTCTGTCTGTCTGTCTGTCTGTCTGACTGTCTGTCTGTCTGTCTGTCTGACTGTCTGTCTGTCTGTCTGTCTGTTTGTCTGTCTGTCTGTCCGCGGTCTAGCTCCGAGACCCTTAGTACTAGAAAGTTGTAATTTGGCATACGTATACATATTAATTACGCCGACAAAGTAGTAAAACAAAATTATGAAAAACATTTTTTTTTAGGGTACCTCTCATACACGTAAAGTGGTAATGTTTATTTTTTTATTTTTTTACCCCATGGTGAGGGGTATCATTGGAAAGGTCCTTCAAAAATATTGTGAGTTTGTGAGAACCATTTTTGGATTCAGAGATTCGTTTGCGAAATATTAAGCTTTAAAGTGCTAATTTTTGTTAGAGTCAAGTGTCCCCCCCCCTGCCGGCTAAATGGTTAATTTTGGGTGTGTGAAAAAAATCACAACAGTAGTTGATATAACGAAATTAAAAGAAAAACTATCACAGCTAAGTAGGCTTTACAGGTTAACGAGTAATAATCGACCAACTTAACTTTGCAGTTGCAAAAACATGTTTTCCCATACATTCCGTATGGGAGAACATATTTTTCAACTACAAAGTTAAGTTTGTTTTTGGGATAAATTCATCCCAACTACGGAACCCTTCATTGTGCGTGGTCCGACACGCACTTGGCCGGTTTTTTTAAATTGTTCAAGTTTTCACTTCTGTCGGCACTCCCGGAGTGCCACTGTTTTTTTTTGTTCCATACTTCTCTATTAGTCGTCCCTATCAGTGGGCTGAAAAACAATATTACCTACTAATTACTCAACCATATTCATTACATTTATCTTTCATTCCCATTAATATTGTAATAGTTCCCAACCTCCAACAAATGAAGACTATTGTATAAAATTAATTACGTGGTTACAATGTATAACACGCTTCTAAGCGTTTATTTGTCTCTGGTATTGTTTTTGTATAATTAGTTTAAGTGGCTTCTAATTGCGATTCTAGGGCACGCACGAGTGTATCGTTTTAATGGTATTTACTTACAACGTTAAAATGAGTTGAGGTCTTAGAAAGAAAGAAAAAACTTTTATTTAACGCAGGTAACTACCAAGGAATACGTACTAACAAAATTAAAATTAACATGAAATGTATACAAATATAAGATCATGTGTCCCTCCAGGCCGCGTCAAATTGGCTCATAATGAGGTGGAATGGGTAAGATAAGAAATGAGGGAGTAGGTATCAAAACAACTCTACTGACAGAAAAGCCGCAGAGTAGTAGCCAATTGACTTAATTAGGCTAAGCGTATGTTGAAACGCAGGTGACGCTGTCCACGCAGCGCAGGGCAGAGCAGATTTTGTAATGCTTGAACGTACTGAGAGCTGCGTACGCTGCGGCGCGCAGGCACGTGCTACGTAGACATGTGTCTGTCCTGCTCTGCGTCTCGTTGTAAAGCCGGCACCTATACCTGCGCGACGACGTGTTTTTTTACCACTGATTCATAATTTTGTTGCTATCGTCTTTTGTTTGTACTAGCTAGGACGCGAATGTGTCTGTGTAGCTACGTCACAGCATACGCTCGCAGCCTAAGTCTGTCTTGCTTGCCCTACCCTGCAAAATCTGCTGTGCTGTGTCACCTGCGTCTCAGCATACGCTACGCCTGAACGTTGAGTTAACAATAACTTTAGATGCATGTCTTTTCGATCAAAACTGGTTTGATCACAGATAAATCGACGAATATGTTGTATTCATTAGTTCTAAAATTAAAACTTACCCAATGAACAAGACGGCTTTATTTTAGAACTAAATATGACTTTAATTTACAAATTCCTCAGAATTAATACTTTTGTCTAACGGTTTTGTTTAGTTAATAAACAACACTGGAATTACAGTGTTATTCATTAACTAAACTTCAATTAATTCCATGGACTTTGAATTGTTTTTAATAATCGCTTGGAAATTATTTCAGCAACTAGTAAATAATAATTATTAAGAGTAACTGCAGCTTTCACTCCTATAAATTAACTTATATTTAGAATTAAGTATTGTGTATTTCTTTTATTTTTTATATCTTATTTATATCTTATTGTATGCTGCACCGGTTGACGTCATCACATCAACACTGGCTGTTGCTGAAAACCAGCGCTGGGGCTCTGTCGCGCATGGGGTCGCAGCATTATTTATTTATTTGCTCTCATGCACATCATACATTTTACAATATTTTACATATTTTAATTGAGTCAAAACTTATGAAAATACAATTAAATACATTTCAGAAATAAAAATACATGTCAAGACGTCGATATGATCTCCAATTAATAGTAACAGTAATAAACAATATACGATCAAACAATAACACACATAGTCATATTTGCAATCATGTCATGTCAAGTTATCGTTAATAATGATTATTTATGCCGAGCGATAGCCTTTTTGCGTGGATATGATGCATATTTTCCCAACTTGTTCTTATTTGTGTTTGGGTTCTTTCTTTGAATTATGTTTACCGCAAATAAACGTATTTCTTTCTTTATATCTAGTAACGCGCCCATACTTCACACGAAAGTATAATATAAATTTATTATATACAAACTTTTAGGAATAAATTTTCTAAATGTTGGTGAAAACCGCATAAAAATTCGTTGCGCAGTTTAGAAGAACAACGCGGTCAGATAGACAAACAACATAAACGATTTTAATTTAAAATATGTACAGATATTTATAGTTTGTAATACAATATTACATGTATTTAAATTCAGTATTAATATTGGACTTGAAAGTAATTATTTAATTAAGACATTAAGTCACTGTTGCTAAAATTATTTATAGACTCATTATTTATGAAAAATCATTAACATTATCGAAATGGATGAGCTACCAATTTATTTGGAGTCCGCTATAATCGGAGTAATTATTCGATTCATCAATTATTTCTCGGCTATAAAATTATAAACTGTATCAACGTGGATTAAATTATTTATCTGATATAGGTATAGAATACTGCGCGGGTTTCGTACTGCGGGACGAAATTCACTCGCATCGGTTGTATCAACGAACTTGTATGGAGATGTTCAAACGGACGACGGAAAGTCGCGTTGCTTCTTAATTATTAAAATAATCAACGTGTGCAGTCGCGCCCCGCATCCCGCGCGCTATTCTCTTAAGACGCAGATATATGACAGTGACCTTGAATGGTTAGCTTGCATGTTCTGTACTGAGCTCACGCAATGCGTCGTACGTCCAGCCAGTATTAGGACTCGCCCATCAAGGAGCGCTGTCCCAAATAAAACCCATTATTAATTTATTACACGTAAAAAAAAGGTATTTTAATAAAACACGTATACTACAAAATCAATAATTTAATTATCTTTAAAATAATGAAGTTTTTGGAAAAATACGCTCGATGGATTTTGCGTCATTCTTAGTTTTTATCCACGTTAGACATAACTTTACAAATTAACTTCACTATGTAATATAAACATAATCAAAAATATGCCCATATTAAAATATTTAAAAAATGCTCTAATTTAACATATATTTTTTCCAAATCACTAACACCACTCATTTAGACGTCATCTTCAGTATAAAATCATTAAAAGTCAGCTATCGTCCCCTCAAGTGTGACTAGAGCTTTCTATGTTTATGCAACAACTTACAACTACACGGCATAAATAAATTCTAATACATTTGCGCCACCTGTGGTCCACTAAGCCAATTAATCGGGTTGTATGGTAAGATTCTAGGTTTTTCTGTCATTCAGGATGAGTGCTATCAATTTGTTGCGAGTAAAAGCCAATGTACGGCTTGAAAATCTGGTTTGGAATCACTTTGACGTTGGATTCGATTCAATTTGGTCAGGTAAAAAGCAATAAACAAAAAATACAGGGTGTTTGCAAACGTCCTGTTGATTTTAAAGGGGAGGTGCTGCTGAACTATGTTATATTTCGAGATTTGTATTTAATTTTCTGTCTGAAGAAAATGCTTGTCTTTTATGTCAAGCTATCACGAGAACTTAAGAAAAGTACAGCATTTAAACCACAAGAAACTTATGGCATGTGGTCTAAATCGGAACTAAAGCCGCCATCTTGTTTTTGCAATACATTTCATAAAACAATTGCACAAATATTTACCAACAGCGCCCTCTTGTCAGCGTCATTTGAGCGCCAGAAGATCGTTGTAGTAGTACCTGTTTCTCAAGTTTGAACCGAATAGACGTTTATGTGTCCCTTTGAAATATAACCTCAAAGTCTTCCACAAACGCAGTCAGATAACAAAGCAGACAATCCCGTATCAATACACTTTATCGAGTTCATGTAATATCTAGTTTCATTTCAATAATAACTTTGACTAGATATGTTAATAGTTTCGTATAACATTAAAATTATGCTAGATTATCTAGAGCTGTTATATGTTGAATTCTATTCTAACCTAATTTTGTATATTTGTGGCTGTACCTAATATAATATAGTTATGTTACAATTAGTGTATTGCTCGTTTGATGCAATTATGTACGTGATTCCAATTAGGTAAATACGGTGAAGCAAATAATGCTAAATTGTTTGTTTAGTTGTTTTGTTTTAGCTTTCAGATGATTACGTAACAAGTTTGTATAACCAAAACACAAATTAATGATAACAATTTTTTTTTTTTACATGTTGGAATCAAAACTTATTAAGAGTCCCAAATAAAAATGTCTTCAATATTTTTATTACAAATTTGTGACATTATTTATTCCAAATGAATTGAACTTTGAATAATTCCTAATTATTTTGTTACTTTGTTTTTTATTTATATTCGTGATGTGGATTAATACATTCAATTAGTGAGTGATCTTATTTACTTGAAATTAATTGATTATTTCTAACTAGCTTCTGCCCGCGACTTCGTTCGCATGGAAATCGTAAAACATCACAATATACTACAATAACAGCCACATTTTTATAAAACTTCCCTGTATACTACGTTTGTAGTTTTATTCTCAGCAGCCAAAATATACAGAGAGTCAGGAATGGTGACTCGGGAGCAAGCGACGTAACAGTTGTCCGTGTGAGAAGCAGCTTATCCTGAGGTCGACACCCGCAGCCTTCAGCCTTTAGTGTCGGCCCCTGTGACTTGTTGATCGCAAAGCATACACTCCCAGAGAACTGCACGCGCTTTAACTGGTAATGGTGGGGAATTTGTACTTTATACGCGCTATAAACACTGTCTCACCATCGCCACAACCTGTTAGAATTTCCACCTCGATGACGTTTCTCTGCAAAGACATGACTTTGAGCTGGTTTCCGTTACACAGATATACAACCGGAAGTCCACTTGCCATTTAATGCTGAAATGAACCTTTTTGGCGCAGCCGTGAGGCATACACTATTGTTTTAAAAACACTATTTTTTATTTCCACTGTAATTTGTGTTTCGCGAACTGTGTCCAAATAAATGTTTTTTCTATCTTTCTTTCTTTTCTTTCTATTTGTAAATTGAGAAATTCTACGGGGTGATATTTGGCATCATCTTCCTCCACATCACTATTAATGGAGGTGTATATCACTTCACTCCCTTCAATTTGTGAGAGAATACTGTGGTTGATCGCTGTAGCTTGATCATCTTCGGAGTTAAAACGGAAACACACCTAAGAATTCTCTTGGTACGGTATTTGACTGATATCCCCGTATATCAGACAAATAAGATCTTCTAAAGTGGGATCTACTCTACCAAGAGTCTCTGGTAGAGTGCTTTCACCAACTTTTAGAAGAACATCGGAGAATTCTTGAGCATTTGAATTACCGCCAAGCCGAGCTCGTATGATGATGGTCAAGCGCAGTTTATGAACTCTCGACCATAGAGTCGACCTTTTCAACGAAGTTTTCACTTTTTTTGTCAAAACTGTGACACCACCCATCATATCTTGGTTTCTGCGGATGTCCTGCAGGGTTCTGTTTACAGTTTCCACTGCTTTCCTTTTTGCCATAACGCATTCATCCCATACGACGAAGCGCAATCCCCTAAGCACACATCCCTTGTTACTGTTGCGTGACACCCCACAAACAGGTGTTTCGTTGCTCTCTAAATCGATGGGAATCTTAAACATGACGTGCGCTGTTTTGCCACCAGGAAGCAGTGTGGCAGCGATTCCAGAAGATCCACATACATATTATAAAATCGCTAGGACAAATCTGCTGTCAAAATCTGTAAAAAAACATTTTATTCCTACAGTTCCATGCGAACGAAGTCGCGGGCAGAAGCTAGTTTGCTCTAAAATGATCAGAATACAACCTTGAATGTTTTGTGACTGTAAAGTACTTGTAACTTAGTAGTTTCCCATAGCTTACGAAGTTTTCCATTTTTTGTGA
This sequence comes from Agrochola lychnidis, assembly GCA_963680765.1. Taxonomy (NCBI): domain Eukaryota; kingdom Metazoa; phylum Arthropoda; class Insecta; order Lepidoptera; family Noctuidae; genus Agrochola; species Agrochola lychnidis. The sequence goes on along the minus strand of OY796869.1, from coordinate 12,231,524 downwards.
ATTAATACATTCTATGAACTATTACATACACAATCCAAAAAAAAATCGTTTTACAAAAAGAGTTTAAAAAAACAGATGTAAATCGAACTTACTACCCCGGGCGGCCTACCACCAGCTCATAAAGCAGTATTTTTTTAATGTTACTTCAGTGGGAGAAAGAGATGGAGCTATACATCCTGTAGAGCTTCATCTCTTTCCCACACTGAAGTAAACTAAAGTAATATTAAAATAATACTGCTTTTAAGCTGGTGGTAGGCCCTCAGGACTTCAAATCATTCGTCCAATCGCTTACTTATTCGCTTTGTTGAAAGTTAGCTAAAATAGCCGTTCCTATATAAAAGGTAGCGTGATGATAATCATTTAAAAAGTTAAATCGGTAACTACCTATCTACAATATCCCAACCTTTTGGCGCGTCCTTTTACAATTTGCAGAGAAAAATACGAACATGATGTAATATTGCTCATCCCCCATAGCAAATAGCGTGATAGTTTATGCCCTACGGTTGGTACAGACAAACATTCTAAAAACTTTATTTTCCGCATAAGAATCGATCCCAGACCTCTTAGCAATAACTTTCTTTAAAAAAAATTAACTTCGTTACGATTTTATTATATCTATAGATTATAGGTAGATTATCAAAAAAAAAAATAATCGTATAACAAAATGTGAAAAAAAAAGAAAAAAAAACCGTAGGTGGGAATCGAACTTACAACCCCACGTTTACAAAGCAACCGCCCAACCGCTGAGCTAACTGCTTTGTTGAAACTTGTCTAAAATAGCCGTTCCTATATATTTTTTGATTGACTGCTTAGTTCCATAAAGGTATAGCGTGATGATAATCATTTAAAAAGTTAAATCGATAACCATCTACAATATCCTAAAATTTTGGCGCGTTTTTTCCCAAAAATACGAAAATAATATAATATTGCTCGTCCCCCATAGTAAATAGCGTGATAGTTTATACCCTATAGTTTGACCAGACTTATAGGGAACACCTATGCAAAATTTTAACAGAATCTATCTGGTAGAATTTGCGTCATGCTAGAACATAAAAATACAACATAATGTAATATTGCTCGTCCCCCATAGTAAATAGCGTGATAGTTTATACCCTATAGTTTGACCAGACACACAGGGAATATCTATGCAAAATTTTAACAGAATCTGTCCGGTAGAATTTGCGTGATGCTGGAACATACATACAGACAAACAGACAAACAGACAAACAGACAAAAATTCTAAAAAAAATATTTTATTTTCGGCATTAGAATCGATCCTAGACCTCGTAGCAATTACTTTTTTTCAAAAATATTCAATGTACAGTTTTGACTTCGCTACGATTTTATTATATGTATAGATGATTTCTAGAGGTATAATTTGCAAAGACATATTTCATGATATTATATAATGTAATTTTATTAGACTTTTTATTGATAACTATTTTTTATTTCTAGTTACTTCATTTATTTTTAATCATGCTTCTATTGATATCTTATGAAATTGTTGTGCCCGACAGGTCCATGTGAACTTTATCATTATTATTAAGATCTTGTAAACACATGTGATATGCAATAAAGATAAGATGTTTTTAAATTTGAACATTAGGTACTAGAAATACAGGGTAGCAGGGACATCGACGCGCAACCTGTAGCCATGAATTCAGCACATGATCCATCATCATCCATGATCAAGATCATGTGTAGAAATTTTTCGTTGGTTATTAAAAAAAAAAAACGTGTGGCACTCGGGGACTGCCGCGGTAAAGCTATTGCATAGCATTTGTAACCTCCATACTTCCTATTTGTCAACGAATTACGTTCCCATGACAACATCACGTTGTCATGGGAACCGTCATTACATGGTAGGCGGAGTGGGGGGTGTTAGGTTTTATTTTCGTTACGGAATTTCTTGATTCGGTCGCCGCGCTCAAAGCCCGCGATAAAAGCTATGCAATAGCTTAAAAATCTGTAATTTCTAACAAAAGTGCAATACCTGCGCGGTCAAAATGTATGTAACATCAAATTCAATAACCGACGAAAAATTTTAACGCAGAGTTCAGAATCATGTACTGAATCCACGGTAACAGGTTGCGCGTCGATGCCACCCTGTGTAAATAACTACCTCTTCACTTCCAATACCTACCGAAAAGAAACGGAAAACAAAAGGCACAAGGTCAATAAGAGCACTTCTCCACTATATCACTAGGTATATAAACGTGGACATTATTAACAGTGACCAGTGACAGAGCAAAACGAATGGGCCACATTAATCTGTGACTAGGGAACGAGAAAAGGTATTGAAACAAATTCGTGGGTGATATGTTATACCTAGTATTAGAACGGACTTTACGGTCTGTGTAAAACTTGGAATGGTATAGTGTGTGTGTGTGTGTGTTTGAGCGTGCGATCTGGATAGACAGGAACCTGTGTATAATGAAAATTAATAAATAACGTGTAGATAACGTTTACGGGTCAAATGAAGGTTAAGCTACGCTTACCAAGGTTAAGCTACGCTTACCAAGGTTGGTTGGTGGATGGGTGAACATCCATTACATAATGAGATAAGTCCTTGCCTTGGAAAGCACGTTAAGTCTTTCATCCCAGCTGTCATTCTTAGATCTTTGATAGTAGCGATCTACAAAATGAGTCCTCGTGAGTCCCTTAGAAATAAATTCAAAGAAATTGATATACTGACTCAGCCTTCTCTTTGTATCTTAGAAAGTATTTTATATGTTCGCAAAAACTTAGGACTCATCAAAATAAGAAGCGATTTCCATAATATAAATACACGTAGTAAACATGAAATTGTGATACCCAAATTTAGGTTAACTAAAACTAGTAAGTCATTTCTTATGAACAGTATTCGCTTTTATAACAAGTTGCCAAAGTCGGTTACAGAACTAACAGATGGAAAGTTCAAAACCCACATCAAACGTGTTCTTATCAAAAAAGCATATTATAAGATTAAAGACTACGTTGAAGACAAGGAAGTTTGGTAATAAATCGTTCTGCACATGTGGCTTCTCTGGTACCTCGTTAACGGCATAATAATGTAAATGTCTGTTAACTGCTTCCAAATGACGATGATTAAATTTTAATCTTTATTTTCATAAATTAATGAATGATTATTTCATAAATTAATGAATGATTATTTCATAAATTAATGAATGATTATTACCAACTACGATGAAAAAAATAATGTCAGTACTGTAATCAGACTGATTTTTTCAACAGATCTGAAATATTTATTTCTACTCGTGCTTGAAAGGTTGAACAAACAAAACAAAATGAAACAAAAAATAGAATTGCTAATATAAAAATGTTTTTTAACAGATCTAAAACAATTAATTTGATTGACGCCAAACGAGGTGTATGAAAAGAGATTAAAATTTCAATTACCGTCAGAATGGGATATGGTAGCTTAGTGCTGACGGGTTTGAGCCCCGCGTGTCAGTTGTTTTTAAATCTTCCACGAAACGATATAATGGATATTGATATTTTAGATTTGTCTCTGGCTTAGCAACGCATAAGCGATGTCTGAAAAGCAGTGGTGGTCGGTAACGGCCCCGACTTAACCGACGTTCGCACGGACGTAATAAAATCGCGGCGGGATTTTATCGCGCATTGGATTTTCAACTCTCGGTGTTAAGCCGAGCGTTGAGAATCTAACGCGCTGGGACGCACTCTCGTCCCAGCGCGTTGTAAAAACACACTGTTGGATTTTCAACGCGCTGGGACGTTGAAAACCAAGTGCACGAAAAAAAAAATCGCTGCGATTTTATTACGTTCGAGCGTACGGTCGTGGTTTTGAACCCAGGCAGGCGCTTTACTTTGTATAAATAATTTCATCACCATTGCTCTCAAAACAGTGAAGAAAAACATCGTGAGGAAACCGGCATGTCCTAGAATAAACAATTCGAAGACATGTGACATCTAACAACCCGTACTGGGCCCGTGTGGTGGATTACAGCCCACTCCCTCTCGAAGAGATGAGGCCTGTGTCCCAGCAGTGGGAATAATATTATGCATAGGTTTATGTAACTGCCTCGCTGGTCTAGTGGTCGCAAGCGCTACTGCTGAACATGAGGTCCTGGTTTCGATTCCCGGGTCGGGCAAAGTGTTATTAGGTTTTTCCATCTGGAATTTCTCAGTAGCAGCCCGGAGTCTGGAGTTATGCTCAGTTGATGGCAATAGGCTCGCCCCCTATTACATGGGACTTAAAATATAACTGGCGAAATATGGGTATACCTGCTACAGGTACACCTCTGCCCAACCCTTCGCGGAAACAAGGCGTGATGTTATGTTATGATGTAGGTTTATGTATTGTGTTAAACATTGTCACAGCCATGTTAATCTACTTTTCTTTTAAAATAAAATGTAAATTGCTAAGGAAGGTAAACTATTTGAATTCTAGGCCTTTTAAATTACCTGGGTGACGTAAAAAGTCTTATAACGTAAGTTCTTGATCTAGTACGTTAAGACGTTGGATACCTGGACGTGACGTGGAGCCTTGGAAAGTAATAAAGTCGAAGCTAGAAGACATGATGGAGATACCATCGTGGCTTTCTTTGAACAAATAATGTTACATGAAAATATTGTGGTGGGAACATTATTATTTACGTGGATATTACGACGGTTTTAGTGTTAAAAGTAACGTTAGCAAAAATATCTGTAGAAACAAATAAAATTACTGTGATTTTAAAATTATTGTGAGAAATTAGTAACATATAACTATTTTGTTGAAAAGTTTTGACGTTATTGTTATTTTGAAATCTTTTCTTTTTCTTTTAAAGATACAACTTTCATGTTGTAATTTTATATTGCATGAAAATGGCACGGAAAAAAAGCATAATGTCATTCAAAAAACATTAATTCATTCAAAATAATAAACCAGCAAAATATTTCACAAAAATAATTCACTTCTAAATTAGACCACAAACATTCAAAACAATTCCTAAACAAGCTATCTTCAACATTAAAACCCGATATCTGTCCGGGCAACAGCAATGCTACCGCCACATGTGACCACCACACAACCGCAGTCATTTGCAGCAAACATTACGCCATGTGGGTCGCATCCGGCCAACTTTGCCAATAATGCTATTGAACACATTCGAAAGTTGGCAGGTATTGTGTTATGGTTAGGTTCAGCAGAAGTAATAATAAATAATAAAAATAAAATCTTTATTTGAACTAAGCCTAAAATAATTTATAACAATGGTATAGTAGAAAGAAGTACATACATTGAGAGGCTTATGCTAGGTAGTAATACATTGAAACCCTGACCTCTAAACTAGGTTATTACCTGTATCTTAGAAGATCAGTGTCCCTCCGCAACAATGTTACAGTCCAGAAATTTTACAGCTCTAGGTCAACTACTAAACATCGCAAAAAAATTATAATAATTAAAAAATAAAAATAAAATGAAGTGTATAATTTTACAATTCAAAAGAAGTGAAAGTATGGCGTTAATTTGTGATTGAGGTGCGTATGTGTGTGTTGTATGTAAGTGTTTGTGTATGAAAGTGAGTGTGTGTTGTGTGTTGAAATTTGGAATTAGTTTTATATTTAACTTCAACTGTAAAGGTTGCCTAAAAGAAGATCCTCTGTGTGTTGATGGGTCAATGTTAATAGGTAATTATGTAACGTGTGTTTGCATTGATATTTTAATTTTGTGGATAATTTTAATACTTTGTTTAAAGTGTTATATAATTTTGTGCTGGTGATGTAATACTGGCGCCTGGCAAACGTTGTTCTGTGATATTCTTGTAAGTAGAGCGTTTTGGTTGGAGAACAGCTGTTTCTAGTGTCATCAGTTGGTTGTTTCTTGAAAGTTAAAAGTGTTTGTCATTTTTTTTTCTTTGTAAGTTCTACTAAGGTACTTACTTGTACTTTACCTTGAGGACAAGTACACCTAATACATCTAATGTAGGTATGTGAATGAAAAACGTGCTTTTATAGTATCTACCTACAAAAGAAAGTTTATTAGTTCTTGAAATAAATGTTTTGTATTACATAAATCTAGTACCTAAAAGTGGTAAGTACTGTAGACACTTTGTTTGTCTACGGTACCGGGACGATATCAAATGAAAGGCTTCTTGCAGTAAAGCCGTCAATATATTGAATTCAATAATACATTTTTTATATTTCTAGTCGCTTGACAGCCTGAGGCTGCCTTTTTCTCAAACAAAAATCATATTCGATTCCTATTTAAATATGAACTGTCAAAGTGTTCGAATACAGAGTTGTTTTCTTAACAGCCTGCACAAAAAAGGTTGCTTATTGCATAAAACCTTACAGTACCTATTTAATATCATCCAGAAAAAAAAGGCAAAGAAAAAACCTTTTTATAAAAATCATGTTATGTTGGTAAGTACAAGATTTAATTAAATAAAACCATGTTTCCTAAGCTCACAATACTAGACCAAATACCTCTGTTCTTTATCTAAGATTTTGATGGCATCGTAATTTCTTTGAACTTGAACAAAAATAAAAAAACATTAACATAGTCACGAAACTGAAATTCTTTTAAGAATTTTTAGATACCTACGCTGAGCTAAAATTTGCAAATGCTTAATATATTTTCAAGTTTCAGGTATATTGAAATACTTGTACTAAAAGAAATATTTCAACTCCTGCGAAAGTTCTTCGCATGGAGTAAAAATAAACATATGTTAGTGAAAAAAGTATAAGACAGAAGTCATGTTACCTTCATAATGTTTCGTGGCATGTGTTGTTGGGCACACGTAGCTGAAATATTTTTGTTCCTTTCCTTTATGTCTTCCACCATATTGAATTTTGAATTTTGTGTCGAAAACATTACTTATGTGTCAGTGTGTCACAGAAGAAATAGAAGAAATAATTAAGGTTATAAAAGAAAGTGTGTAAAATATAAAATGATTTACTTCTGTTTATCTATGTGTATAATAAAAATTAAATGCTGTTCGTTGGTAAGCTTATCACTTGAGAGCGACTCGGCCGATTTGGATATTTTTTGTTTTAAAATGTTTGTAATAGTGCAAATTAGGTTTTTGAAGAAAGAAAAATTGTAAAAATCTCGTAATTTTTTTAAAACTTTGCGGGTTTTATTCACAATTATTTTTTTTTCGAATCTTCGTTCGGGAAAAACTGAGAGTGCTTTTTTCTAAAGGATTTTTGCATGAATTATTGTTCGGACAGAACGACTGTTGGGTCAGCAAGTAGTTACAAAAAACTTGTACACGTCAAAAAGAAATGATATTTTAAAATGTTTCCTATCTGACTTTTCTGAGAAGAGACACGAAAACAATCTCAGAGGTACAGTCTCTTTTAAAGTCAAGACATAATCTTGGTGAGTGGGGTAATTGCGTAACATACTTACAGTAGCAATAGCTTTCATTTTGATAGTTCAACAAAATTCATTACTTTATTTACGTTGTTGAGCTGAATTTTTCGAACATATTATGAAGCAATGGATTAGGAACATCCTTCAGAATCATTCAGATTGTGATTGATAGTGTATTACGCAATTAGAGTGTAGGTCATATAAAAATTATACAGATAGTGTGTGCCTGCCAACAAAGATAAAGAAAGAAACTAGTTGTATCTTGAGTTAATAGGTAATTTTATATAACCCACCTATTAAGCAGTAAATACCTAGTGCTATCAGCTGTGAGGAGCTTGTGGCTAAATAATAACAGCTGCACGGTTTGATCCATCAGGTTAAGCTACACTTGCCAGGGTTGGTCTGTAAATGGGTGACCATCTTAACATACCGAGACTCCTCCGTGCCTCGGAAAGCACGTTAAGCCGTTGGTCCCGGGTGTCATTCGTGGATCTTTGACAGTCGTTACGGGTCGTCAGAAGCCCGAAAGTCTGACAACCAGTCTTACCAAGGGGTATCGTATTACCCAATTACTGAGCTGTGGAGGTCAGATAGGCAGTCGCTCCATGTAAAATACAGTATTCATCTGCATCCGGATATATTGGAAGTCAACCCCAATATAGTTGGGAAAAGGCTAGGCAGATTGATTTAATGCTATCACATTTATATACCACATTAATAACAGGCGACAAATCAAGAAAAGTACACATTACTTTCTGAACTACGCTATTTATTACAGCTATTATCTGAAATCCGAGAAAATGATACCTCCGAGTATTATAAACCTCAAGAGGAATGAATTACATCAATTTGTTTTATTATTCAATGAAGTAACACACAATAAGACATCTTTATTCTGAGAAAGAAATATTTTCTTTTCTTGGTAGCTTTTTATTATTGCTTCATAAAACTTATAAATTATTTTGAGCAGATGGAAGTATGAAGTTTCAATAACGAAGTTCTTTAATGCGGCTAGTAAACTTTCAGAAATCTTCACGCAAAAAAGTGTTAGTACTTGCGACTATCTTCTTCTAATTCAAAGAGAAAGAAAGAGAGACAGCGAGAACGCCAGCAGAAAAAAGCAAAAGAAAAGTCGGCCCGAGTACACTGCATGCAAGAGAGAGAGAGAGAAAGTGTTAATTTGATCAAAATGAAAATCCAAGATGGTGGCTCTGAAAATGTTCAAATTTTCATCATGGGTGTCGTTTTCATTGTTTTCAAGGGTGCTAAAGCCGAAATGAGGTTAAAATGTAAACCCAAGATGGCGGCTGCAAAAATTTTGTTTTTGTTTTATATGATACGTGAGAAAGAACTTCGTTCCTAACGGGGGTATACCCCGACCGCACACGTTTTTTTTTTCTTTCATTATTTACTGCTAAATACCAGCGGAAGTGTTATTATTTTAACAGTACCCGGGTGACGAGCTCTGCTCTGGTGAAAATAGAGAATGCTCATTTAATAGTATAGGATAGTTCATACTAATCCATGTATAGTACCTACTTATTCCATGCTGCCATGATAGTAGGTACTTACTAATTCCACGCTACCATGTCATTATTCTCATGCCATTATTCATAATCTTGTTCTAAACTTTGGGTGACCGAGCTCTGCTCGGGTGAAAATACGAAGAAAACGAATTTTCCCAGATATGAGACCTAGCTACATAGATCGATTTTTCGCCCCCGTAAACCCCTATATTGCAACTTTCATCGAAATTGTTGAAGCTCATTTCGAGAACGTGAGTACAAACAATATAATATATATATAAATATTTATATATATCGGATACAGTCATTAGTACGGACACGAAACGAATCGCAAGCGTGCCACTGGTGACATCAAGTGATCTACCCACACCAGAAAGCGCGCTTGTTCAGAGTCGTGATGTTTTAAGGCCACGGCGAAGAGGAATTCAGCCTCGGATCGTATCGGAGTTAAAACGTCGCGGAACTGTTTTCGATTCATGGTGCTCAGTTATTGTGTTAGTTGTAATTTGTGATCATTGTGTTAATTGGTGATTTTAATAAACGCTTTCGCTAGTGTGATTAATTTGGTAGTAAATCATAATGTAATCTGAACTGTTTTTCTATTGCACACTAACCAACACTAACACACTACGCCCACAGTAGTTAAAATATCGCTGATAATAACGACAGAGTCATATACCCGTCTTCGATATACAGGGTTACTGGTAACTCGACGTATTCCTTGCAGGACGTCATAGTAGGGTTAAAATGCAACAAATTAAGCCACCAAATGTTCTACCGAAATTCAGTAGTTTTTGAATTAGTTAAGAGTTTTAGTTTTTTTATGAAAAATCCCAGATTAAATCATTTGAAACCAATTTAAAAATGATTTTCGGCGCGACTGTACTGAAATTTAAGTTATTATCATAGTTGACGCCGTAGCAGACCTTTGTTAATAATTAAAAGTTCAATAATGCCTAAAACTTTGGCAAATATCACTAACCAAACATTTAATTTTTTGTAATTTTTGCTATTACTTCATAAAAAATGTAGTCTAGTGCAAAAAAAAATACTACACTTGGTGTACAAATTACTAAGAAAATATCCTTGTCTTATCAGTTATTCAGAAAGGTATGATTGTCAATACTTTTGCATGTGTGCCAGGGAAGAGAAGAGTTTTATGGGGGGCAGGTAAAATTGCGAGACGGTCAACCTATTGTTTCGTATTCGTATTATTCGTAGTTTTTACCTGCGCTTGAACTCCAAACACTCGGGGAGCTTTGTGATTGGTCGCTATTGTTCTCTCGGCATGACAGAGGGTGCGATTTTGCAAAATTTGGTCGTCAGCGTTAGTTAGTTTCAACTCTACGTCGCGCAAGCTCGTGTTTTGTTACTGGCTATTTCCCTAACTGTTGCTGCGTATCTTGCTCTTGGGCTGTGCTATGCCTTCATAAGCGCTGACTATGGCTGCATATTCTAATCCTGAATACGCTGACATAATGTACTGTTACGGACTTTGTGACGGTAACGCTGCTGAGGCGCGGCGAGAATATCAACTTCGCTTTCCCAACCGCCGACTCCCCCACGTTAGTGTCTTCGGATCGACTTATCGGCGAATATCTGAAACTGGCAGCGTCCAAAGAAGCAGGCAAGTTGACACTGGTCGTTCCCGGAGATACACGGCTGAGGACGAGGAGCTTATTCTTCAACGTTTTATTGACGATCCTAACACATCGACAAACATCGTAGCGCGTGAGCTTGGTATGTCACAGTGGCAGTCTGGTCTGTAGTTCACTTGTCAGGCCGACATCCATACCATTACCAACCAGTCCAGTCATTAGAAGAAGGAGATCCGCCGAGACGGCTTGAATTTTGTCGTTTTATGCTAAGTGCCGACGCCGACAGCAAAAACTTTTTAAAAAACATTCTGTGGACCGATGAGTCATGTTTTGATCGTGATGGTATCACAAATTACCACAATTTACATTACTGGGCACCGAAAGCAGAAGCAAACCCTAAAAAACTGAAACCAACCGCATCCCAGCGAAGGTTCTCGCTTAATGTTTGGATGGGTATTATTGACGACAAATTAATTGGCCCACATTTTTTACCCCGAACACTAAATGGGGAACTTTATGAAGATTTCCTCAGAAATCATTTATCAGCACTGCTCACGGATGTACCGGAAGAAAGAAGAGCAAACATGATTTACCAACATGACGGATGTCCAGCCCACTTCCGAATCACAATTCGACAATTGCTGGATGAAAACTATCCAAACCGATGGATAGGGCGCGGTGGGCCGATTCCGTGGCCTGCACGAAGCCCTGATTTGACGCCGCTAGACTTCTACGTCTGGGGTCATATGAAAGATCTAGTTTATGTGACCCCAGTAAATTCAATTGAAGAACTAAGGGAGAGAATTACAAATGCGGCGGACCAAATGAGGGCAACAATCACATCAAGAATAACAAAAACCGAAGTAAGGAAGCGAATAAGAACATGTATTCGAAACCGAGGGCAGCACATCGAACAAGACGTGTGAAATGTGTGTAATTAAAGTTTTTAATATTGATTAAAAAGAATAATAATGTTCACGATTTTGTTTTTGATTTTTCGAATAATCACCTTTTTGTGAAACGCGCAAATTTTCATAATGTAGTCCATGATTTTGTATTAACTTTCATACCTTTTTGGATAGCTGATAAGACAAGGATATTTTCTTAGTAATTTGTACACCAGGTGTAGCATTTTTTTTTGCACTAGAGTACATTTTTTATGAACTAATAGCAAAAATTACAAAAAATTAAATGTTTGGTTAGTGATATTTGCCAAAGTATTAGGCATTATTGAACTTTTAATTATTAACAAAGGTCTGCTACGGCGTCAACTATGATAATAACTTAAATTTCAGTACAGTCGCGCCGTAAATCATTTTTAAATTGGTTTCAAATGATTTAATCTGGGATTTTTCATAAAAAAACTAAAACTCTTAACTAATTCAAAAACGACTGAATTTCGGTAGAACATTTGGTGGCTTAATTTGTTGCATTTTAACCCTACTATGACGTCCTGCAAGGAATACATCGAGTTACCAGTAACCCTGTATATTATATACAAATATTGCTCGTTTAATAGTATTTGATAATTGGCAAAATGTGGGTGTAGTATATTGTTAAACAACATAACATAAGTAACATAACAAGATATGAGGCGTCATGTTATGTTACGTTATGTGTGAGTGTATAGAGGCATAACGAACAGGGTGTAGAGTTCACTCATCCTCTATAGAAAACGGAGGATCCTCCGACCAGACAGGTGTCGTGTCTAGCGGATTGATGTCGGAAAATTAAATATAATAGTAGTGATAGATCGATTAGCGCGCCGCGCAATGATAGTCGATGTTACCATTCCACATGACGAGAACCTCGTGAAAGCTGAGAAAGAGAAACAAATAAAATATCTCGACTTAGCACACGAGATTGTTGACATGTGGAATGTGAGCTCGGCTATCATTGTGCCGATTGTCGTAACGGCAAATGGCCTGATGGCCGAAAGCCTCGACCAACATCTCTCGAGGCTCTCGTTAGGCGGCTGGATCAAACGCCTGATTCAGAAGGCAGTACTCCTCGATACGGCTCGCATTGTGAGGAGGTTCCTGTCTCTGCAGCCCTAACCACCGGTAGCTTGGACCCTGCTCCCGATACCGGCGGACTTCTATTTTTTATATTTTTAAATGTTTTTTTATATCTTCTAAGAAAACGAAATATTTAAAAATGTAATTATATATGAAAGAAAATAAATAAACGGAATAAATCGTTTATTATTATTATATATAATAATAATAAACGGTTGTACCTACTACAGATACACCTCTGCCCAACCCTTCTGGGAAACAACGCGTGATGTTATGTTATGTTATGAATCGTTTATTTATAAAAAGGGGCACATTTACAATAAGTAACTTAATAATTAAAACAGAGCACAGTTGCTTATTTGCCTGAACTAGGTTGAACCTGTGTTTCAGGCTACGAAGTGCATAAATACTCAATATAATAAATTATCTACGAGTATAAAGTATAAACTAAATTAAAATTAGGTAAATAAAAGTGAAATAGTTTGTTAGTGGTTCTATTTGCAGATAACAAGTAAATCTTCTGTCTGTGCATAATCTATGGTTAGTAAATGTTCAAGTATAATTTTTAGGGTTCCGTTGCCAAATGGCAAAAAACGGAACCCTTATAGATTCGTCATGTCTGTCTGTCTGTCTGTCTGTCCGTCCGTATGTCACAGCCATTTTTTTCCGAAACTATAAGAGCTATGCTGTTGAAACTTGGTAAGTATGTAGATGTATTCTGTGAACCGCATTAAGATTTTCACACAAAAATAGAAAAAAAACAAATAATTTTGGAGTTCCCCATACTTAGAACTGAAACTCAAAAAAATTTTTTTCATCAATCCCATACGTGTGGGGTATCTATGGATAGGTCTTCAAAAATGATATTGAGGTTTTTAATATCATTTTTTTCTAAACTGAATAGTTTGCGCGAGAGACACTTCCAAAGTGGTAAAATGTGTGCCCTGTAACTTCTAAAATAATAGAATGATAAAACTAAAAAAAATATATGATATACATTACCATGTAAACTTCCACCGAAAATTGGTTTGAACGAGATCTAGCAAGTAGTTTTTTTTTAATACGTCATAAATCGTAAACCGCAATTTACCTTTCATTCAATGTTACTTGCTGCTACGGAACCCTTCATGGGCGAGTACGACTCGCACTTGGCCGCTTTTTTACAGCTGAAGTAATTATATCCTGATCGCGTGGTAAACGCAGCTTGCACGATGAAGGATGTCTTTGATGCGTCGTTCGCATGTGGCGTTGTAGATGCCGTCATAAGTGTGTTATTTTTTCTAACAGTACACTCACCTGCAAAATTGCATGGATACCTTAGTGTCTATTTTCCAGTGAACGTTTGAGTTCAAGTTTTTGAAAATCTAACTAGATGGCGTTGGTTTCTTCACAACTATTACTAATTTACGATACGTATTACAAAGCTAATTCATTTTTCTAAATTATCTATGTAAGTTTTAATGCAGTATTACATTTACTAGCATACGTAGCTTAAATGATAAACATAACAAAAGAAACCGATAGGAATACCTATGTGGGTAATAAATAATATTCGAGTCGTTAATATGTGCTAACCCCTCAAGTTTTAAAATGTCACACTGCTACAACATTGAATTCGTTACGAATAATCTAAAGAATACTTCAACAAAAAGAGTTCATTTGTTCGACTTGTATTCGAACCATGGCATCACCGAACGTCGTCATACTTACACCGGCAGTTTGACGAACTAGCCAACGAGGCTATTTAAATAGCGATGAAATTGTTATCTACTATCGTTCGAGTCACTTTATCTTTAGGTCTCTGTCTAATCGATAGACGTCATAATTTGAGGGTATCCATTAAAGTTTTCTTTATAAAATTAATCCATACCCTAGTTAAGTTATAACTACAGCGTTTGTATATTATGATAACTGTAAATTAAAACAAAAACAAAAAGGCACTATTAAAAATTATAGAGGTTTATTTCTTACAGTTTATTATTCTTTAAAATAACAGTTTAATTATCGTATAACATTATAGTATTATGTATAACTTCTTATTGAGGCCATAGCTTAAGTATTCGTTTCCAAAACCGGAAAGAGGATTGAAGCTTATGTAACCTCAATAAAAACAAATAGGAGACCTGATTATTTTATCACAAAGGTCAAATGGATTAAATTGGTAGGATAAAAACTACAAAATTGCACAAAAACATATCAAATGGTTAGTAGGTAACATTAAAACTAAAAATTATGTTGTGTTGTGTTCATAACTTTTAAGTTATTAAAAATATGTAAGTAATAGGTTATACACAATAACCAGGTCTCCAGTTAATATAAACAATAAGTAGTAAGTAAAATAATAAGTAAAATAACATAATAGATCTTTTGTTGTCCGAATAAAGAAAAATAACAATAATTATTTATTAATAGCTCGTGTAACCACCATTGCACCCCCACATGTTCACTGTTATATGACCAGATTGCATATTGGGCACTACGTGACCACTTGTGTATCGCGTATTATTTCGACGCCACAAACATAACCGTCCATGTTCACTGGACTTCAAAGTTTTTTCATCTGTAAAGATGTCATTACTCCAATCGAAGTTTATGTGATCCAAAGCGAACTGTAATCTTGCCCTTTTATGGTTTTCCGTGAGCAAGGGTTTCACAGCATGTCTCCGATAATGCAGTCCTTCACTATGAAGAGCACGACGGACAGTGTCAACACTTGTATCAAATAAACCAGCATAGTGGTTCGTCGGCAGAAATCCATTTTCTTCATACTCCCTTATCATGGTTTGACGCTGCATTGTATTTATGAGTCGTGGTCTACCAGTTCTTTGATGGTGTTGTAAAGAACCCTCCTCTTCAAATCGTCGTACCCATAGAACAACTGTTTTCTCTGCAACAATAAAACAGAAATATATAATAGGTACCCAATAATGATTATTATGTAGTATAGCAACTAAAAAATAATGCAGACTTTTGTATAAAAGTGTAAAAATAAAACTACTTACGTTTACACCGGTCTCTCTGGCTATTTCTGACAAGTTTTTGCCTTGACTATGCATAGCAATTATTTTAGCTCTTGTTACGAAATCAATATTACAACGCGTACTCATTTTGGTAAAATAACTAATTTATCTGATTAAAAATAAAAACTGAACAAAAGGCACTCGAACGAGGTAATCGAGATGAACTTAGCGAACGATCAATTGAGCTTTGTCATAACTCTTCGATCTAAGTATTATTTATACTACCTACCAATTATTTATAAATCCATATTGACCCTACCCTCTCAAAGAAACCTACAATTTCAGATACTTATAAATTGATATTCAATTTTAACATAGTTAATAGTTAGGAACAATATTCTTTAAAATAAATTATAAATTATTTGAATGTCTGAAGAGACAAAAAACAACTATAAAAATGTTTTATAATTTAAAGCAAAGCAACGCCATCTAGTAACAGCATAATTAAATTTTGTAAGTCGAAAACTAGTTTTACGCTAGATGGCGTCATTTTTCGCTTCACACGATTTTATTTCTGTACTGTCCATGGATTTTTGCAGCCGACTGTACATGTCAAATACATTTTCATCACAGATACACATATATCTGTGATTTTCATCATTTAATTAATTGAAGTGAAAACTTCTTTAGGCGCGTTGGGCATTTTTATAAGATGGGAAAAAACAATTGAACTCACGTCACCGTTACCGACACCTCATTTTGTAAACGCGATTGTGTTCTTTATTTATGTTTCGTTACGGACCAATGTTCTGTGTGTAATAAGAACCATCCTAATCTCAAATAACTGATTTAATTCCGAATATAATTATTTAACCTCAAAATAGATACTAATACCCAAATGGATATTAAAGTCGTTACCCCAATATCATAATCTAAAACTGTTTAATAAAACTAAATATTCATAATATTTCAGGGATAAGTAAAATAATATGCCACACCAAGATATTTTGTCTGTCATTTATATTTCTTTGCCAACATCAAATTCAATATTCTACACCATACCATCACATCTCCTATTCCCCACATAATATCACAATTCAATCCGTATTCTAATATTTACCATGAAACTAACAGGTTACCTTAATTTACAGTAGATTTCCAACCTATACCATGCCAATCTATCTTCTTACCGACACAGCCACTAAGCTCATCTTACCGTCACGAGCGCTAGACCCAGTAGGTCGTTATTACTCCCATTTTCACATATCAAATCTTTGGGTGTTGCCAGTACAATATCCAACAATTACGTTTTAATAAATTGAAACCTAACATGTGCAAGTATTTTTTTACTTTAAAGGTTTTGGAAGTATTTTTTTGTAAACACGATTGTGCTCTTTATTTAGAGAAGGTTACGGACCAATGTTGTATACAAATATTTTTCTTCCACCACAGGCGATCTTGTTCAAGTTTTCACTTCTGTCGGCACTCCCGGAGTGCCACTGTTTTTTTTTATTTACCAACATGATACCTACCCATTTCAAAACTTAAAGTGGAGCAAGGTAGCTTTATTCCTTCGTAGTTGAACACATATTAACAAATTGTTACAAGGATAACGTAGGTGGGTATGTACAAAAGCGAGCTCAACTTCTCATAAAATAAAAGAATATCTACAGTATCTTTTACGATAGCAAATAAGAACAATGAAGCTATTCTGATATTAGCACCAATACAAAATACCAATAACACTGTTTCTAGCTTCGCTATTCAAGAAATAACAAACATAAAAGGCATAATTTCTGATCGGTATTTTCATATTCCCGATGGATTTTATGTCAATAAAGCGATCAGCGACATAATGAAGAAATACCTCCGTCTTTAATATATAAAGTAGCAGATTTTCCCCGTTTTGCGTCATCAAGAGAATTCTGGCGGCTTTTTGTCAAATTCGGAAGCTAGTACCTACATTTATATGAAAACAGTAAATTGAAAATCAATGTTTTCCGCAACGGTTCGTAGTCAGTTAGTACCACATAATTTTACAGAAGGTCAGCTCCATGAACGAACCCACGCTCACATAGTCGCGTACAGTCTGAATATTTTCTTAATGTCATCGCATTAGCATCGCAAACGAATGCTAATTTCCATTTACATCAATTATTAGATTTATTGTGTATAATAATTTGAAATCAGAACTAAGTACTTTATTGTTATTTTGATTTCCGTGTGAACTATATAGAGCTGTAAAACTATTTTTTAGTCCTACGACTTTAGCAGCTTTCCTACCATGTTTTTTATAAATTACATTAAGTTAAAAGAGTATTTAACAACTCTATATACTTCCAAGTCGATTGAGAGCGTCCGGTCTGCACCAAGTGCAAAAGGCAACTGATTGAAATCCGACGACTGACGAACACGAAGTTTGCCGAGGGACATTAGTACGGCGATCTCAAACAAATGCTGGTCACGAGTGCGCTTGCATTCGCTGTACGTGAAGAGTGTCCATGTGTGCGTGCGTTCTCGCACGTTGTATGGAGCCAACCTTCTCACCCATCTGTTCTTTGGTCATACAAACGTATTGGCACTTTATGTCTTTTGTTGCTCTGACTATTGTGATGTACAGGATTTGTAGGGAAACGGATCGGAGCTTGTGTTTTATATGCATGTGAGTCAAATAGGGTTTTGAATTGTACTGGTCAGGGATTTTTTTTACTGGATACCAAATCTGACTTGATCCATGGAGAATTTAAGTTGCCTATGTTGTATAATAAATAGAGATGGACTGAAATTCGTTTCTCATTCGGTTTAACCGAACTTCGGCTGATCCGAATATGAAACGATCATAATTATTGTGTTGTTTTGTTGTAATTGTTGAGTCAAGTTTTAGAAATAGACTATCACACAAGAATGAGTGATGGCAGAGACGAATCTTAATAAAGCCAGGCTTTTCAGGCAATATTGGGAGTAAATAGTGGTAGGTCCTTGTCAAATTGTTGACGACGAAGCGCAACCGGTTTTACCGACGACGAAAACGGTTGCAGAAAACGGTGGTCGTTGCAACTGATTTGAAGACGGGTTAAAGGACGAAACTTATTCAACATGGAATAGAATTGTGTTTTCGTCGAGTAAAATAGTTGCGGTTCTTACAACAATCGACTATTGGAAATGTATGAAATGGTTTTGTCGCATCACAAACGACAGCACTGACAACTGGTTTCATTATCGACTGTATTTCATTCACAAAAAGTTCACTTTTATTGAGGTTTGTTTTGTGTTTTTTGACGACGACGCGACGAGTGTAATAGATAGTTAAATCATTGCGTTCTCGACTTTATTTTCTTAAGCGTAAAACAAAAAATCGCACCAAGTAATTCGAAGACTAGTTTGTGCAACGAAAACTGTTTGAACCCAGGAAGTAAAACGGTTTCATCGTCGCAGAACACAAAACGGTCTTTGTAAACGGTTCGTCGTCACAACGTCCACCCCTAGGAGTAAGAAAAAGGGTGACTTATAGGCTGTAGTAGGATATGTTTCAACAAGTTTACATCTTCAACAGTAAAAAGTACCCAGAAATGTTGCAACAACTTACTTTTTCCATCATAAAAGTGCCACAAAAAAAGCTTTTGCTAAAAATAAAGCCGAGATAAATGTGCGTGTCTAAACGCTCTTAAACCCCAAAGGAATGAAGTGTCCAACTGTACCTCGGCTTCGTAATGATATCGTTACGTGTTTCGGATAGATTTCGAAGTAAATTGGGCCACTTGTTACTTTCGTACTGAATTATTTTAATATTTGAACCGCGCTGTCGATGTAATGAACGTTTCGAAGCTCGTTTTCATTATGATAAATTGGAATTCTGGAATGTAATATGCGTAATTTGAATTAATATTTATCTAGGTACTTGATTTTATTACTGACTGCATTGGACTCTATATTTTATTGAGGCAGTGTTTTAACATAAATAATTGAGGGTGCGATAATAATCAATTGGGTCCAAAATCTGCATTAAAAGGTTTTGTTAAATCTATATCTATACTAATATTATAAAGAGGAAAAATTTGTATTTTTGTAACGAATAAACTTAAAACCTGCTTGACCGATTTGAAAAATTCTTTCAGCAATGGATAGCTACATTATCAGTGAGTATAATAAGCTATATTATCCCCGTACTCCCACGGGAACGGGAACTACGTGGGCGAAACCGTATGACTTCCGCTAGTAAAATATGAATTACATGGAAATATTTTTATTGTCCAGAGGTTTACAGGTTAACGGCAGGTTGAGACGATTTGAATAGCTTAAAATATAACCTACAGCTAGGTTACAATAATTATTATTTGCCAGTGAGTCCCAAACTAGACAGTTAGCCGCTGTTCGCACGGACGTAATAAAATCGCGTCGGGATTTTATCGTGCACTGGATTTTCCACTCTCTATGTTAAGCCGAGCATTGAGAATACAACGCACTGGGACGCACTCTCGTTCCAGCGCGTTGAAAAAACACAATGTTGGATTTTCAACTCTCGGCGCTAAGCAGAACGTTGAAAATCAAGTGTAGGAAAAAAAATCGCCGCGATTTTATTACGTCCGAGCGAACGTGGGCTTAGTCTGTATCTTGGGGCACGAGGTACGAATTTCAGAGTGGAGAATAAGTATGTGTGTGAGATGTGTGTATGGTGTGTGTGTGGGGAATGCGGTGTGTGTGGTGACTTGTACTATTCATCATCTACCTAGCCTTTCCCCAACATGTTGGAGTCGGCTTCCAGTCTAACCGGATACTGCTGAATCATTGAATAAGAAGTACTGAACATATTTAATTTATCAAAATAAAGTGTGGGATGAAACGTCGTCGTAACCCTTAAAAAGATTGAAATAATGAAAGATTATTATTTTTATTTTAAGACTACACAAATTGCTTACTACAGTTTTATTTTACAACTTTGGAATTAAGCAAAAAAGTTATATCTACTAATAAAAAGAAACGACAGGGCTTTCAAAAGTTTGATAAAATTATTTCAGGCAGCTGGTGATTACGGAGATTAAACTAACTCCACGGGAACTTGCGTTTTTATTTATTTATGCGGGCACAACCCTGATAAATGAAAAGGGTGGAATAGTCTATTCGTGACCACAATTGAAATAAAGGGAAACGCGGGGGAAATAAAGCACTCAAATTTAAACACTTGAAACTTGCTTTCTGAATATTTAAACAAGATGCAGTATTTATTTATAAATTTTATAAATTTATTCATGAAAAGAAGGCAAGATAAGAGGCTTCAAATAAAAATAAAATATCAAAATTGTCTTTAGAAAATGAAGAAATACGCCGCGATGGTGACTTTTCATCCTATTCTTCGAAGTATGAAATCGAGTAAAATTCTTCATTTATATGAGAAATTCTAAAGCCATTCTAACAATGCTTTTGTAAGGTATCTCACTATCATTTGATACAGGAATGAAAAAACTTGACAACCGTCTCTTGGCAATATAAATTATATTATCTTTTTACAAGCTTTATTATTAATAAGCTTGCCTCGTTAATTAGTTTGGTCAAATCTTGCAAGCTGAATTAAAACCCCTTCCTCTTGTCCTACGGAGTTGAAATTTGACCTGATTTGATTTGAAGACAATTTATTCTGTTTCGAAGACATTGCATTTTCATGATACATGACCTGATTTTACACCCAGGATTGGCTTAAGACGAAAAGACTCCTTCTCTGTCAACGGTACAGATAAGAAATTTTAATTTTATTGTCTTGTAGGTCTAGTGGTTCTAAGTGCAACTATATACTCAAGTTGATATTTTTTAATATTTTATTATTATGAATTAATCAATATCATCGTGAGGAAACCGGCATGCCTGAGCGATATTTCTCGACGGCATGTGAAGAGCCAAGTCAGAGGTCCCATGAGCGGCTTTAAAACTCTGACACCAGGTTAGTCACTAATCACACTAAAAGAAGATCAATAACAATCTTGCGCTAGCAGAACACATTCAATTATTAACTTTGTGTAGTGTTTGGGTCACCAAGATACAGGATGTGCCTAGTATGGGACCCACTGTTAAATCTGCTAATAGCACATCTAATATCATCATCTAATCACATCTGCTGCTATTTAATCTGTTAATAGTTTTGTGTTGGTTAGAATTTCATGTCATGTTACTTGTGTGTTTGTGAATTATGTATAAGTTTAATAAATTAATTTGAATTTGGAGTCTGAATTTGTGCCCGATTGATAGCAATTTGTAAATGACCTCTCCCGCATCCATGTGAAATTACTTGAAAATGGTTAGATACGTACTACCATTAACCTTTTAAGTACTGCAAAAAAAGCGTGCGACCATCCGTCAAGGACAAACACGTGCGGCTTATCGCGATGTAATCTGACACGCGTTGACCTCTCACACAAAAACTGCTATAGCTTCGTTTCTATTGCGTCATTTTACAATCTGTAAACAGATTCGAGTGTTTGAACAACGGGGGCCACTTATGATAATATCCATAACACTCATACGTTTAGTTATTATTGTAAACATCCTATTGAAAATAGAGAACTGGCCGTAAGCCGACTTGTTAATGTATTATGTTAGTTTCTGGCAAAAGTAATGAATTGATTTACGCAAAATTTTGGTAATAATATCATGAATACACAAGTAATCCAATTAGATTTTTTTCTTATTAGTCTTACATACAATATTTCCATAATATTCTAACTCAAAGTTCATAGTGCGCGGTGCTGTCATTTTGAATCGCGTAGTCCAATTCGTGATATTGGAAAAGATCATACGAGTTATAATGAGCATTATATCATGTATTAAATCTTTCTAGAATATTACCTATACCTTCTTCGACTAATTGTTATCCATGAATCGTAAAAATATGATACGATAATTGGTAAAATACCAAGATGACCTTGACGGGTCATTTTATCCGGAAATTTATCTAGTCTAGTTAGAATCTTATTTGAAAGTAAACAAGAATGAAGTGTTTTATCAATTTCTGTACACACATTCCTTATTTATAACCCTTTTGATTAATTCATTAATGGTTACAAAACAAATCTAGTATTATTTCATAAAAATTCGGCATGATAATTTGACCCGTTTTACCTACACATCAAAATGCTTCGAAAATTCTTTGAAAAATGGATAAAAATGAATGAATACGCTTCGAATGCATGAAATAATTAATTAGAATTAGTTTTTGCATAGATAATTACCATTTATAGACACAAATTCATCGAAAAACAGTCAACAATAATATATTTATATGGCAAATGTGTAAGGCGAAATAACCTGAAAATTGATTGGCTCGAAAATCATTTTTACTATATTGTTTTACGCAAACGATTAGCCAAAAACTTGCACAAGCCACTATTGTTTCATTATTCATGTACTTACCTAAGTTTCAAACGAAAAATCCATCACAATAACTCACAATAAATAAAACAACAACACTAAGTCACGACAATAAACCACAGAATATCAATGTAAAAAAGGGCGCCTTCGCATTTTTTTTTTATAGTGTTGGGCACGAAGTTTTTAGTAACTTTTATCGTCTATGGCTTACAAATATTCTTGCCAGTGTAGGAAAAATATTAGCAATCGACTAAGTTCCGTACTTTACGCAAAAATAATATTTTAATGGTGTAGCCACTTGGCAACGCGCGCTGTCGCCCGGAGGCGTCACCGGTCCTAAACGGTTGCGCGCGAAACCGACCCCTCCGGGCGACAGCAGTCCTTAAAAGGTTAACCCTGCATTTCAGGGTTATTGGGTACATTTTATATTTTTCCTACTACTCTTAACGGATTGCCGACGTATAACCAATAATCCTGTATAAACACGATAAGAAAACAACAGATTCACTCAACTAATAGTTCAAGTAGACCAAAGGTCATTACCCCCAAAAAACATTTTTTTTTTGTTTATACAACGTGCTACTACAATGGCGACATTAATTTAATACACGGGTAGGGCTAGTGGCCAGTAATCTTAAAAATATAATAAGAAAAAATAATTCGTTACTTGAAAGATTAAAATTTTCAAACGCTCGCCAACATAGGGCTCTCTCTTTCCATCAATTCGCCTTCTTTTTGCATGTTGTTCGTTTTATTTTCATTGATGCGATGTTATGATCCGTGATCCCGGTAAATGACCTTTGCGCTATAGTTGTTAAGTAGCGATTGCACCGAGATGCTATTTTAGAAAATTGAAAATAAATCAATAAATAATAACATTGAATGAAATTCAAACATTTCCATGAAAAAGAAAACGCTAATCCGTATACGTGTATTAAATCAATGTCACCATTAAAGCGCCACGCTGTATATTTATTTATTTACTAGCTTCTGCCCGCGACTTCGTTCACGTGGAAGTCGTAAAACATCACAATATACTACAATAATAGCCACATTTTTATAAAACTTCCCTGTATACTACGTTTGTAGTTTTATTCTCAGCAGCCAAATTATACAGTCAGGAATGGTGACTCGGGAGCAAGCGACGTAACAGTTGTCCGTATGAGAAGCAGCTTGTCCTGAGGTCGACACCCGCAGCCTTCAGCCTTCGATGTCGGCCCCTGTGACTTGTTGATCGCAAAGCATACGCTCACAGGGAACTGCACGCGCTTAAACTGGTAATGGTGGGGAATTAGTGGTATACGAGCTATAAACACTGTCTCGCCATCACCACAACCTGTTAGAATTTCCGACTCGATGACGTTTCTCTGTAAAGACATGACTTTGAGCCGGTTTCCGTTACACAGATATACAACCGGAAAAGATACTTGCCATTTGCGAATTGAGAAATTCTACGGAGTAATATGTGGCATTAATGGAGGTGTATATCACTTCACTCCCTTCAATTTGTGAGAGAATTCTGTGGTTGATCGCTGTAGCTTGATCATTTTCGGAGTTAAAATGGAAACACACCCTAGAATTCTCTTGGTACGGTATTTGACTGATGTCCTCGTATATCAGAACGAATAAGATCTTCTAAAGTGGGATCTACTCTACCTAGAGTCTCTAGTAGAGTGCCTTCACCAACTTTTAGAAGAACATCGGAGAATTCTTGTTTATTTATTTATTTGGCACCTCAACGACTTGCTCACTTAAACATACACATACAAATATTACAGACAGTTATATACGTATTGTGAACTCGTCACTTATAGAAGTGCACAGCACTAGCAGAGAATTTAATGATTACAGGAAGTTTTATTTATCGATACCCATCACATCGGCGGAGTTTTGGTAGCTAATTTTATTTGACTCTGTATACTCAGTTACTATATTTACACCTCTGCCAACGTCTTCAAGGAATAAAAACAAACAGTAATTATAAATGATATTTTCGTTAATAACCTTCTATTGAGTCCAGTTCTTATAATAATATTGCGAACTTTTATTAACTGTTTGAGCACTAATTAACTGTCTTCAGTGTATTGGGCGATAGAATTAAATGCTCAGAGGAATGCTGGCAGTCTGTAACTAGCTTTATCATTAAGTCTTGGGTCTCGAGGATAGTAATAACTAGTTATTATTAAGGCCGCCGTTATCGTTTGCTTTTTGTAATTTAAAGGTCGTTCGTAAATGAGTCTATCGTATTTATGGCTGAGACGATAAAAAACAGAAGACGAGCGTTTGTCACTTGTCAATGTCAATTTGAATGACAGAAAAAGTTCGTTTTCATAGTAAATACAGAGGTGAGTTTGAAAAGTATTGATCTATGAGCGAGTTCGCTGTAAACTGCGACTGTTTAATGGCCGATGCCTATAATTTACGGACCGATATCTATTATAATTAAGACTCTTGTATCTTTACCAATAATGAAGCAAAGACCCTCCTATATGGAAGTAGCTATTAAAGGTAAAATTAGCTTACGAATCTTTATATGCTCAGTTTGGCAATAAAAAAGCTTCCATTGGTAAGCAAAACGATTCGTTTTAGATTACTGGAACCGAGCATTATACAGTGTGATTCTTCATAATGTTTACATATCGAAATGAGGGAATCTATGCTTAATTTTATTAATGGAAAAAATATGAAAAAAAAAATTGGTTTTATTTTAGATTTTTTCATAAAATATTTTTTTTTTGTTCTCTTTGCCATCTTATTTATAAATTTTTCAATTATTGTAAAAATTTATGAAAAAAAAACACAATAGTTTTTTTCTCAATTTTCATTTTATGTGGACGCCTAATTACTTCCAATCATTATGGAGTTTGTTTCATTACGACAGATGATTTAGTTTAAAAGTTACACAGTTTTGTTACAATTTTTTATTAAATTCCGTATTAAATATAAAAAATATTTAGTTTTTTTTTAATATTTTTTCTGTCGTTAAAATTAAGTATAGATTCCCTCATTTCGATATGTGCACATTATGAAGAATTACATTGTATTTATTACTCTTTGAAAACACTCGTGATTTAAATAACGGGAATATTGACAACTCCATAAAAATCACGAGTTTTTCCGGCAAACTTCCTGAAAATTACAGATACCAACAATGAAAACTAATTCAATAATAATATGCAACGTTCATTATAGAGCACTGATTTGCAAAATAATGAAACTAAAACAATTCTATTCTAGCATCTGAATAAACGAGTTTGTTAATGGTTCAGAATAAGTACCTAAAACAAAATAAGCAAAACGGATAAACACAAAAGCGGCTGACCAAATAAATCTCAAGCGTCTGCATTGTATAATTAATTGCTTGAAACATTTGTTGCAACTAGTTTTGTTTGATTAAAAGTTTCAAACACGATTCTTAGGGGATTAAACATTTAATCACTGTTTTATGAAACGATTAATTAACTTAGAACTTTGAATAATTGCAGCAGATTTTCTGTTTGTGTTGTTATTTACATTCATATTTTGCATTAATTTTCACAAGATTGACTGTTAATCGAACTTGAATATTGTAGGTAGATAATTTGATTATTTAGAAGTCTAAATAGAATGTGTCACGCTATAAAAGAACTAAAACAAACAGGCCAACTTTTTATCCTGGTGTACGTGACAGATACGTCTTAGCTGACGTTCGCACGGACGTAATAAAATCGCGGCGGGATTTTATCGCTTACTGGATTTTCAACTCTCCGTGTTAAGCCGAGCGTTGAGAATTCAACAGAGTGCATCCCAGTGCGTCGAAAAAACACACTCTTGGATTTTCAACTCTCGATGCTAAGCAGAGCGTTGAAAATCCAATGTACGAAAAAATTCCGCCGCGATTTTATTACGTCCGTGCGAAAGTCGGCTTACACTCGCGCCACGTCAGTGTGCGTGCATTTGGCAGTTAACAGTTGAACGCTTTTTTTTTTGACGAGCTCAGCTTTGACTTTATTTAGTTATATTTTTATTTGTTTATTTTTATCTTTGGGTAGATACTAAAATGCTAATATTGGAAAGATATGATAGTCTATTGTACCATTTCATAAACTTAAAATACAAACAATAAATATAATCATGTACAGTTTTGTTTTTTGTCCGAAACATTAAAATAAAAAACGTTAATTTCACAAAAGCTTTTTGTCTGTGTTTTTTGTACACACTTAATTTTAGCTTTAAATAAACATACCTCCAAGCGTTTTCAACCTACATTTTTTCCTCAATCATTTAATGTTATATCTAGCATCTAAGCGAACTTAATCCCCAAGATAAGTGTCGGCTTCTACGACTTGTGTGGCGTCGTTAAAGCGCTTTGACAGATGGATAAAAATTCCAAACGACCTTGGCATTCAAGGTTTAACACTATTCACGCAATAAAACTGGCTTTCGTGTTACCCAGTAACTGGGTTGTAGAGGTCAGATAAGCTGACGCTCCATGTAAAATACAGGTGTTCAGCTGCAACCGATTGGACTGGAAGCAGACCCCAACATGGTTGAGAAAAAGCTAAGAAAAGATGGGGACGCAAAGTTGGTTATTAGCGTGTGGAGCAATGAAAGAGTGGACTGTATGAAATAGGCAATGGTTTAATGCCGTGTTTATTTACAAATTATAAAATGTCCCGGACAAACAAGGGTTTAAAATTTGACAGGAATATCGTCCGTCGCGGTGGATTCCGTGGACGCGAGTGTTCATTGGGAAGAGCCGTGTCGTCGTTGCGCCGCGCCACAGCTATACCGATGACGCGCTGATCACGATGTCTGCGCGTGGAGACCGCGTGCAAGGTGTTGTGTTGGGTTCGATTCCCAACATTGGTACCTATTACTTACTACCTATTGAATATAATTACGCGAGAGCAGTGGTGATCCAGTGGTGACGGCCGCGACTTACGGTCATAGGTTCGAATCCAGGCAGACGCTTTACTTTGTGTAAATTATTGCATCATCACTGCTCGCAAGACGGTGAAGAAAAACATCGTGAGAAAATGTTCAAGAACCAAAAATTCGAAGACATCTGACATCTACCAACCCGCACTAGGCCCGCGTAGTGGATTACGGCCCACTCCCTCTCACAGAGAGGCGACCTGTGTCCCATTATAGGCCGATTTGAATATGAGAACTGAACTGCTTGAGGCTTATAAGTATGTTCTTGAGGTACCTTAAGATATAGTTATACCGAATAGACATTTAAATATGGTAATACCTTTCGATATAGACTTTATTGTTATTAAAAAGTGAGAACGGTTTTGCCCGGGAGTGTTCGACTGTAATCGGACTCAACTAGAGCTCATGTTTATGCGACGCGAGATTGCGACAAAAAAACGGACGGATCACAAGTCAACCCTAGTAAAATCCACATCGAGTAAAATAACCGCCAATCTATTTTATATAAATCCCACCATGAAAACTTGGTGAAGTTTTTTTTATCCACAACGGGGAAGCTCTTGGCCTGCATCTCATCTGATGGTAAGTGCTGCTCAGGCCAAAGATGGAAACTCAAAACTCAAACTCTTTTGCTTTTATTTTAATTAAACCATTTACAGGGACTTTTGAATTATCAAGGGATCGGTCATTCCGAAAGATGAAGCCAGTTGCCCATTCCAAAGCGTAATAGGTAGGTTCTTATGGAGAAAAACGGGCAAGAAACTCCACGTACACTCTTTTAAACCATAATATTATTACAAAATAAGGAACGAGCTTTACCTAGAATCATCAACCACAGAGGAACTGGCTATCTTACCTCTAACTATCGAAACACAACGGTACCCTGTGAATCCAAAACACTGTATCTGCAGATACAGTGTTTTGGATTAACAACGTTCATTCGATTTCTTTTAGCCTGTTCCATGCTATAGCATTCATAGTTTTTTTACTTTGTATGAAAAATACTGAGATATAAGAAGGCAAATTACTCTGTATCTACTTAAAACTCAAGGTTAAAACAGAAAAACACGGCAACTGAAGATGCAGTGTATTGTCAAAATAATCTTCGCGCGTTGCAAGATACAGTGTTTTGTCAAAACAAAGTAGAAGGGCTAGCGCGACGCGGGTGCGCCAATCAGAGCGAGGCCGGGCGATCGATCTCAATGATTATTGGTTGATCTGTTGTTGTTGACAAATACTTACGCGCCGCGCCGTGATTGACAGATTTTGTTTGTTTCCGGAGTAGGTAATAGGCGAATTTATTAATGTGATTATGTGATTATTTATAAGTTCTTGTGCAATACAGCCGATCCCATATTGGGAAAAAATTAAGAGCAATTTGGGTTTTTTCTGAGAAATTTCTGTTAAAAACAAAGTACTCCATGACGGGGGGGGGGGGGGGGCAATCTTCTTTGTGCACCCTCTTCCAAAAACAAAGTACTCCATGACGGAGGCAAACTTCTTTTCTTCGGCCAGTCCTTTCTAAAAACGAAGTACAACATGACGGGAGCTGGGAGGGGTAGACTTCTTTGATCACCCCCTTCCAAAAACGAAGTACTCCATGACGGGATAGGCAAACTTCTTTGATCACTTCCTTTCAAAAACGAAGTACTCCATGACGGGAGGGGCAAACTTCTTTGATCACCCCCTGTCAAAAATTAAGTACCTACTCTATGACGGGAGGGGTAGACTTCTTTGATCACCCCCTTCCAAAAACGAAGTACTCCATGACGGGATAGGCAAACTTCTTTGATCACTTCCTTCCAAAAACGAAGTACTCCATGACGGGAGGGGCAAACTTCTTTGATCACCCCCTGTCAAAAATGAAGTACCTACTCTATGACGGGAGGGGCAAACTTCATTGATCACACCCTGCCAAAAACGAATTACTCCATGACGGAGATGGGCAAACTTCTTTGGTCACCCCCTTCTAAAAACGAAGTAATGCATAACGGGGATGGGCAAACTTCTTTGGTCACCCCCTTCCAAAAACGAAGAACTCCGTGACGGGTGGGCAAACTTCTTTTCTTTGGCCACTCCCTTCCAAAACGAAGTACTCTATGTCGAAAGGGGTAAATTTCTTTGATCACCCCCTGTCAAAAACGAAGTACTCCATGATAGGATAGGCAAACTTCTTTGATCACTTCCTTCCAAAAACGAAGTACTCCATGACGGGAGGGGCAAACTTCTTTGATCACCCCCTGTCAAAAATGAAGTTCCTACTCTATGACGGGAGGGGCAAACTTCATTGATCACCCCCTGCCAAAAACGAATTACTCCATGACGGAGATGGGCAAACTTCTTTGGTCACCCCATTCCAAAAACGAAGTACTCCGTGACGGGTGGGCAAACTCCTTTTCTTTGGTCACTCCCTTCTAAAACGAAGTACTCTATGACAGGAGGGGCAAAATTCTTTGATCAGCCCCTTCCAAAAACGAAGTAGGTACTCCATGACGGGAGGGGCAAACTTCTTTGATCAACCCCTTCCAAAAACGAAGTACTCCATGACGGGAAGGGCAAACTTCATTGATCACCCCTTCCAAAAACGAATTACTCCATGACGGGAGGGGCAAACTTCTTTGATCACCCCCTGTCAAAAATGAAGTTCCTACTCTATGACGGGAGGGGCAAACTTCATTGATCACCCCCTGCCAAAAACGAATTACTCCATGACGGAGATGGGCAAACTTCTTTGGTCACCCCATTCCAAAAACGAAGTACTCCGTGACGGGTGGGCAAACTCCTTTTCTTTGGTCACTCCCTTCTAAAACGAAGTACTCTATGACAGGAGGGGCAAAATTCTTTGATCAGCCCCTTCCAAAAACGAAGTAGGTACTCCATGACGGGAGGGGCAAACTTCTTTGATCAACCCCTTCCAAAAACGAAGTACTCCATGACGGGAAGGGCAAACTTCATTGATCACCCCTTCCAAAAACGAATTACTCCATGGCGGAGATAGCAAAATTCTTGGTCACCCCCTTCAATATAGGGGGCGCTGCCCCCCCCTTTTATTTTTAGGGGGACTTTTGGCCCCCTCTGCCCCCCACTTCCGCGGTCCCTGTGTAATACTGACTTTGTAACAATTAATCTATAAACAAATTTTGAATAAAATATAAAAGTTGATCATTCAAGTTGGTCATTTAATACACTTATTTCATTTTTTTGCAATTCCCAATGCATTTCGATCTATCAATTTACTCCCATCTAATAAAAATACTGACTATAATTATTTACTACCTATCATCATACATATCTAGGCCCTGTTTTATCAAGTCAATACACTGTAACTCTAAATACAGTGTATTGCCTTAACAATTTCTTCTATCTCTTCTGATGACTATTACGGCAAAACAAGTTATACCTGATAATTCATCATGTATATTGTACATATATATAAAACATACTAGGCTTGATAACTCATAAAATTACCTTTAACTTGATACCAAACACTAAATACTTTCCAAAAGAAGTTTTAGAGTAATCGTCGAAAAACAGAAAAAAATGTATTTGCTCGTTTTCTCAAAATCAACTTTTCGTAGTTACAGTGTATTGGATTCACAGGGTACAACGATGCTGTTAACATTGTTGTTATGGCGACAGACTTAGTTAAGATGGTGGTAGCTAGCCAGGTGGACTTAGAACAAGCTCTACCACCAATCAAACCGAGCAGAAAAATTTCCCCACTTGGATCGAACCCGGGACTTATGCCTCTGAGATAGGTGGTCTAACCAATACACCACAGAGGCGGACGACATCTCACTTCAAGCTCACTTCAACTAAGTTATCACTGAATTATTTACAGAATTGACAGGCAGCTCTAATCCAAAATGAATTATCATTCAATATCTGAAATCCAGACAGTAAACAGATTCGTTTGGAATTAATTTGTTGCGACATGTGTCAATAACAGCGGCTAGAATGTGTTTTGTTACGATCCTAACATGCAAAACGTTTTTAATACAATTTTACTAAATGTTTCAATCAATTTGCCTAGCTTTTTCCCAACTATGTTAGGGTTGGCTTCCAGTCTAACCGGATGAAGCTGAATACCAATATTTTAAATGGAGCGACTGCCTATCTGACGTAGTAGTTACTGGGCAGTAAGATACCCCGTGGTAAGACTGGTTGTCAGACTTTTGGGTTTCTGACTACCCTTAACGATTGCGAAAGAAATACAAATGATTTGGCATTAAGTCCGCCTTTGTACCTTTTTGAGTGTGAAAAGTTTGAATAAATAAATTAATAGCTGGGACCAACGACTGAACGTGTTTTTCAAGGGTTCTTGATTTTTTTAATGGATGGTCACCCATCCACAAACTAACCGCGGCAATCGTAACTTAACCTCAGATCGACCCGTGTGGCTGTTAATATTTAACCAAGAGCCTCTCTTTTGATTTTTTTACAGCAACAAAAAATATTGAAATGAAAAACAGCAGTTTTACAGGTTTAACTCTACTGTTATGTAGGTCCCTGAAAAATGCTCCTAAAACCATTTTGTAGTTGAGTGATCAACGATTTCAGTTGAAAAAAGCCGATGTATTTTTTAACCCTGTTGCGTAGAGGCTTTTTACTGTAAAAACATTGAAATAAAGTGCCTTTACTGTACAAGTGAAACTAGGAACAACAATATAGAACTGGAATTAGATAAATTGAATCTTCTTGGACCTACTCAAGGTTTTTAACATGGCTTGAGAAATCGGTCCTGCAACAACTGGCTACCATGATACTTTAAAAAAAAACAGTGGCACTCCGGGAGTGCCGACAGAAGTGAAAACTTGAAATAAAATCGGCACTGCGTAATCAACGCGTTGATGTCTTTTACTCCACGCACCGCGGTAATCAATGCGTTGATGTCTTTTACTCCACGGTGTCGGCACTGTAACCCTGTAAATCAGGGATATTGGGTACATTTTATATTTTTATTTCATACATAAAAATAAAAAATATAAAATGTATCCAATATCCCTGATATACAGGGTTACTGGTTATACGTAACCATTTTCGAGTAATTTGACATTTTATATTTTAAAATGTATGAAATAAAAATATAAAATATACCCAATAACCCTAATATTCAGAATGAATGGTTATACGTCGGCAATCCATTAAGGGGATGTAGAAGAGGTAATTTGCAACCAAAAGACGCTTTGATTCATATGTAATTGTCAACAATTTTCGAGTCATTTGACATTTAACATTTTTTTTTCATACATTTTAAAATATAAAATGTCAAATAACTCGAAAATGGTTGACATTGGCATAGGGGTCTTCAGGAGTAATTTGGTTGCAAATTACCTCTCCCACATGCCCTTCATGGATTGCCGACGTATAATCAATAACCCTGTATATTGCATCCAGAATAAAACCCATTATCAATGATGACAGGCACCATATCTGACACATGCCAATTTGTAACGACTGAGGTACGATTACCAAGTTCCGTGAGTCAGCATGAACTTTAAATTGAACACAAAAATAGCACAAGCCAACCCTTTGTGCAATCATTTCTTTGTATTAATGTATTCTATTGTTAACACCAACAATAGAGGAGCTACCTTGAACTTTTTTCGTTGAAGAAAATAAATAACGAAGATTTTAGGGTTCTTTTTAGGTATCTTTTAAGCCTAGACGAGTTGCAATCGCTTTCGAGGCGTTTTTTTCTCACAGCACTTTTCTACGGGATTGACATAAGCTTTCGGTAGCTTATAAATAAAAAAAAAAAAAAAAAAAAAAATAGTGTTTTATTTCAGGCAAAATACCTATAATGCAAAAAAATAAATAAATAAGTATTAAAAACAGTAAAAACATAAAAAATAATTAAAAATTATTAAAAAATTATCATCATCATTAATTATCATTTTCATCATCTTATGTCAGTCCCATACATTTTTGACTTTTCCGTGATCATCATCACTGATTCAATGTCACTTTGTCTATGCTCTCTGAGTCATGACTATAAAATATTGCTCTGTGAAAACAACGACGTGAACATCTGCAAACAAAATAGTCTCACAGTCAAAATCGTATTCAATGATAAAGTTATGCTACGAGTGCGTAGCCGGTGCGGCGTAGAGCACCGCGTAGCAGCTACGCCGTAGCCGATACATTTGTACATCTGTGTCGACTATTATGTGTTACACCCATCTACTCATATTACTGGGTTCACTAAGAAAGCGTCGCCATCAAAAAAAAATATTATAAGCCCATTACAGTCCCACTGCTGTGCTAATACTTTTTCTCATGTAGAAAGGCCATGACAACATTAATCACCACACGTGCTCAACGCGGATTGGCAATTTCAAACTTACTCTATTACGATGTTATTCCTTCAACGTATGTCAAAGTACTACCGTTTTTAAGGTTCCGTACCTCAAAAGGAAAAGGAACCCTTATAGGATCACTCGTGTGTCTGTCTGTCCGTCTGTCTGTCACAGCCAATTTGCTCCGAATCTACTGGACCAATTTAGTTAGAATTTCGTACACATAAATTTCTGTGACCCAAAAACGGACGTGTAACGTAAATTAATGAATTTTGAATATGGGGGTCACTTTTTAGGGCAACTCTCTCACTCACTCACTTTTTTGCGTTCTGTACTGTGTGAAATACCTATAAAATAAAAGGGCTTATTGTTGTGATCTCAATTTTTTTTTCATAACTATAAAATAAATACTTTTAACGATATTTAAAATAATTGATGAAAATTGACCATTTGTCCCCCCACCACCCCTTATGTCCAAAACTACTGAACCAACAATTTTGAAAAAAATACAGAGAATGTTTCTTTAGTCATAGATTACAGGAAAACCTATAAGAAATCTATGGTCTTAAAATAACACGGTAAATCTCTAAATGTTGTTTGAACAAACTTACATTTGCAGTTGGAATGTATGGGAGAACATGTTTTACAACTACAATGTTAACCTTGAGATAAATTCATCCCAACTATGGAACCCTTCACTGTGCGTGGCCCGACACGATCTTGGCCGGTTTTTTAAATTATAAGATGCCATCAAATTCCCCTCGAGTAATTATACAAAGGTAAGACTTGCGTCACCAGTTATATGTCACGCAACCAACCTCACTAACTCTAACTTTTTTGACACAGCATTATTTCCTAATACACTTGCCACTGGCTTCACGACAGGGAAAGACCTTGTTTATAAAATCTGCGTGGGCTGTGTCTATCAGAATATGACTAAAAAGTAATTAAAGGATTTGCAAGCTTTTCCAGGATTTATAGAGAATTTTATTTTTATTGGAGTTTCGAATTGATTGAAAATATAATCTCATGATGCAGCGACGTATGGAATTGCATTGCGAGATACGCGAAAACTTGGAAAAATACAGGAATTCCAAATCCCATTAAATTAAATAATTTATTGCCTGTTTCAAGATTTCCAGATATAAGTTCTTGATAAATTAATATTCCACATTATTTATGTAGTTACAACCAAAAATGACGTTCCAGTTTTTAAATTTTGTAGTAGGCAGTGTCCGAATAAGCACTACCTACCGTACCTATCCGGACACTAAAAAAGTCAGTCACCCAACATTTTTGTGAAATCATTCCACCATTTACCTACTAATTTTTATAAAATGTTTTATGAGTTAAAATTGATTTGTAAACATAAATTAATAATCCTTATCCCGAATTTTTCTTAACTAAAAGATTTACGTCAAATATTTACTGATTATTGACCAAATTTTTCTACTTAACCACTTATTAGGTAACCGTACTCCAAAGAAAAAAGTAAGACGTAAAAAGAAAATTATTATAACGATTCATGTGGAAACTATTCTTATTCTTACTTAGAAGTGGTATTTGAGATCAAAAAATAATGGAGAGTACCTTACCTCTTTATTATTATGTACTTATGATTCCTTTTTTTATGTCCTTTCTTTTACATTGTTTTGGTATGTTAATTGATGACCAAGTGATGTTTCATAAAACATTTAATAATAAAAAATAAAGCTGTTTTTCTTCGAGTAGTTAGCATTGTTTTTTTAAATACCTACTTATGGGAATAGGTAAAGTCTTTGTAGGTATTCAGTTTCAGTGTGTGTATATGTGAATTAGCTTAGTTTTAGTTACTTTCATAGTATCATGTCTTACGGTATTGTACTGTGGGGACGGGCTGCAGACATCGAGTCTATTTTTATTTTTTACTAGCTTTTGCCCGCAGCTTTGCCCGCGTGGATGTCGAAAAATATCCCACGGGAACGTACTCCCGGGATTACATACCTATAGCCAAGGAAATGTCATTGACTAATACCGCTGCGCCCGCTTTGTCGTTAACCATAATTATGTAGTTATGCGTAATTTTGAAACTGTGATATCTTTTAAACTATTAATTTAAATAATATGATGACAAGGCATATTTTAATCTAAATTAAATGCCCAATTTAAATAACATATTTTATTGGATAAGGATTAATACAATATCGGTTAAAAAAGCTTCGGAAATAATAATGAAATTTCCATCAAATTCTGAAAGATAATAATGGTTACTGTGGGTCATCCTTAGAAGATAGACATATGCCATTTCGGACTTTTTTGTTGAATTTTTTAAGATGAACAATACTGTAGAACATAATTTTTATGTAACTTTTACGATTTTTGCGGCAGTCAGCATGATTTTTTCCGACATCTTCAACAATAATCGACAAATTTCAGCTAATTTTCACAAAACCATAATGAATTACACACTAAAACCTTCCGCATGAATCACTATTGGTGAAAGCCATTTGAAAATCCGTTCGGTTGTTTTGAGTGTATTGCGTTCAGACAGACAGACAGACAGACGCGGCGGGGGACTTTGTTTTATAATATATGTAAGGATTCTGCAGAAAACAGCGATCAGAGCCATATATTATGCCTTGGCGGCTCTGAGTATGTCATGCTCACTCAAATGAAAATGAAAATTGTTTATTATTTTAACAAGTAAACCTTAACAACTGATTGGAGCCTCCTTTCAATCAAATAAGCCTGTGTTAGGAGACTCCGAAATATAAGAATGTCTCGCTGATGGTGGTGCGTGTGTTGGTTGTATTATTTAGCTCTCTTCAAAATGGTTGAGCTAAATGGTGCTAATCCATGCGTCATGTTCGTGAACGGGCGCCGTCAGTTGGGACTGGTCATTTCTTAGCTGCTGGCTTATTTTTAACTAATTTTAATTTTTGAATTGTTCTTTGTTTTATCGTTTTATTACGGACGCTTCTAACGTGCACGTCTTCATACATTATTCTCACATGTATAATGTCAACATGAATGATGTAACCAAGTTTTGCAAGAATTTTTTGTATTTAAAATAGTGTCCGTGGAGTTTTGCCCGTTCTTCTCCATACGTACCTACTACACTTTGGAATAGGCAACAGCTTCATATTTCTAACTGACCGACTTCTTGACAATTCAAAAGTGCCTGTAATTGATGTAATTGAAATAAATGCTTTGAGTTTGATTTGATATGTATTAATTTATTGTAGGTACTTACTAATTATTATTATGTGTTTATTTCTTATTGAGAAAAAAAAAAGTGGCACTTCGGGAGTGTCAACAGAAGAGAAAACTTAAAAAAAATCGGCGACGCGGGAATCAATGCGTTGATGTCTTTTACTCCACGGTGTCGGTAAATTGCATTACAGTGCAGTGTCGCGAAATCAATGGTTTAGTCCCATCTCAAAAATGCCCAATGCGCCTAAAGAAGTTTTCACTTCAATAAATTTCTTGAACCACAATAATAATAATAATTATTTAAGTTTACGGTGTCCTATCGCAGTTACAGAAACGTTAATACAACTCTTGTTTTAAAGACTTTTATATAAAATGTATTGAAAATCCTTCTCAGAAAAACATAAAAAGCTCGTAGCATTTCTATGCCAACATATTGCAGCAAGAAGAACATAGTACCGTTGAGCCTCTTATCGTAACACTCGAGCTGCATCGGGACACGAAGAGAAATAGGTTAGTGTGTTGTACTGAAGTTCTTACTTATTACTTATGCATAGCCGTCGTAAACTCGACAGGTACCTCGTAGGCTACTTTTGTTTATTACTTGGAAAATATAGTATCTACTTGTTGACGTATAGTATAAGCATAATCAGCCTATAATGTTCCCACTGCTGGGAAATAGGCCTCCTCTCTTCGAGAGGCGTTGGTCGTAACCCACCAATCGGACATAATCTAGATGTTTTTGGTTGGTATATTGGCGTGTGCTAGCTGACATAATATGGCCAATTTAATTTATCATTTAAATTAAGTTTTTTGTTGCTTTATGTAAATTATTTTGCATACTATTGTATAGAATAATTTTTTTCTAACTTGAACAGACAGCTGTGCTGCTGGGGAGTTTGTTGCGCCACTTCTTCTTCCCAGCTAAAGGCACTAGGAAGTGGTGAATGGTGGGCATTTTTGGCGGACTGTCTTATGTAATTTTGACGTTCGAAAAGTGCTGATTCTCAGCCTAGTTTGAATAAATGACTTTTGAATTTTAATGTTGGTTGGTAGTTGTCACATGTCTTCGAATTTTTGGTTCTAGGACATGCCGGTTTCCTCACGATGTTTTCCTTGTTGACTCTAGAGAAAATTGGGGCGGGCTGCATCGTAACGCAAGGCATTGCAAAAATCCCATTTCATTACTTCTGTACATTTTCTATGTATCAACGTACACTAAAGCGGGCCGCACCACACTTTTATGTATAAAATACGTTACAATGGGGTCCGTTGCGGCTGTGATGTGCACTTGGGTTTCTACCACATTTGTATTCAATCTTCAACTCCTTGTATTCGACATTTTTTTTTGTTAGCCTGTATTGTGTCCCACTGCTGGGCAAAGGCCTCCCCTATTTCCTTCCAAACCTCTCTGCTTTGTGCGATTTCAGGACATGTTGGCCCCGTAAACATAACTAGATCGTCACACCACCTTCGCCGCGGTCTACCTTTGACATGCTCAAGTGAAAATTTAAAAAATCTTGTCCTAAATGCACTTCAAAATTCAAAAGTCATTTATTCAAACTAGGCTGAGAATCAGCACTTTTCGAACGTCAAAATTACATAAGAGAGGGCCCCAAAAACGCCCACCCTTCACCACTTCCTAGTGCCTTTAGCTGGGAAGAAGAAGTAGCGCAACAAACTCACCAGCAGAACTGCTTCAAAACCCTAAAGGAGGGTATGCATTATATTTGTATATTTCTGTTATCAATAGGCTGTGTGTTGTCTGTCAAACAGTCAGTTAAGTAGAACACCTTTGTGAAGGAGATCGTCCGGGGAAATTTTGTTCCCATCAAAAAACCGAAAAATTTCATGAGACTACTTCACTTAAGCACATAGGCGGAAAGGCACTTAAGTAATAACCCAGTTCTATATTATTAGAATCGTAAATTCAATTTACAGAGCTCCGATTCTTTTAAGACAGTTATTGGTTGACAATAATACGTGTATCTTCGCACAATTCGTACTTAGTCTTCTTACGAGATCTTTTAGTCTTTAAAAGCATTCTGAAGCCAGGATTACCTTCAAAATATTCTGTAAGACACATTTAAGTCCATCTATAACTATTAGAAAGCAATAATATCTACCATTACTACGGATAAAAAATATCTGTGTTCAATTCTTCGAAATGATATCTTTTTGGACAACCAAGCAATAGAAAAAAGATTGGCTCATTCAGTATTTATAAATACAAGTGTTATGAGGGAAAAGATCACAGAATCATAATACCCTATTTCTTCTTTTGTGTTTTTTTGTCTGTATTTTTATCTTTGTTATGATTCGCTGACCAAAATAAAAACAACCACTAATAATATTGATTCATATAACATTACCCAGTCAGCAAATTTAAAGCTTTCAATAATCGAGGTTTTAATCACGCGGTTTTTTATTGGTTGAGTAAGTATCTAGTTTATTAAAAACATGATTAATTGACATGTTAATTAACAATCTTAATAACTTAAATTCAAGCTATAATAAAATTTTAATTAAATCTTAAATTCATCCATAGCGATCCATATTTAAAATGAATATCGTAAATTTTACCGAAAGACATTTAAATTACAGATTAAAGTTTTATTTGATTAATCACTTATTAATTGAATAGTAAAATAACCATAAAGCATTGTTAAATTAATTCACAATAAAATGAATGCGATGCCATTTTCTGCGAACTGTAGACGGTATAGGTACCTATTATTATTCTTGGCGTATCGCGCTAGTGGTAAACGATTTCCCGTATTTTTTTCTTTTAATATTTCTCGATAAAATGTTTAACAATTCAGTAACCATTAGGTATTGTCATCGATTTAATATTTCTGCAGCAAATTGAGAATCCATTGAGCACAAAGTTGTGTAAAATAAAGCGTAGCTTAAGGTTTCTCCGTGAGAAAAGTACCTATTTGTGTGTGTAAATTTGTGTTAAAGGAAAACAACGTTAAATAAACCTCTTTTGTGAAACATTCACTGAAGAAACCGCACATAATTCACATACAAACTCATTTATTTCTGAAGAAAATCATCGCAATTTCGACACCGTTCGAATTTCGAAGTGTGTATCTTTTGAAATTTCAAACCCGTAGGGAACATAATAAAACTACTTTTAAATCTAGTAAGAACTAGATTTGAAAGTAGTCTACCTCCTTTCATACAGAGAAAGATCTCTGTATGAAAGGAGGTACCTTACAGAGTAAAAATTACAGGCTGGCAATAAGACGAAAGGTAATTAGCAGCATTATGCTTTACCAACATTCTGGACACATTAATCCATCTGCCAATCGTGCTGAGTACTCCATATTCCTTCTTGTCCAATTATTGTAGCCGTCTATAAGACGGGATCTATGTTCAGCAATAGATATATTCAGACCTATTATTATTATTATATTTTAGTATGTTATCATAAATGTTTGGGATCCAGTATTTTTTCATTGCAAATGAAAATGAGAAGAAAACTAGCCACGTAAAGCTGTAAGAGGAAATAATTCTCTAAGTTATAAATAAGGTTGTTGTCGCAATTAAGTAAAGTCTGTATCAAAGCGATTGAGACAAACAAATTTAATTGGTTTTATGAGAACTTCCAAGTAACGGATAATCCTAATTAGATAAAGTAGTTCGTAGGAGTAGCTAAATTAATAGTAATAAGATTGTGCATAAGTCATTGACGATGATAAGAATAAGAATACATTTTATTAAAAGAAAAAATAAGAATTACAAAGTATATTATGTATGACAGCTAAAACATTGTAGTTTTCTTAGTTTTTTATTTCTCTTCGCGGAAAATAGGCAGGTGATAAAGCCTTGCATTAAACAGACAAAAAAGGTCCGCAAATTATAATTATAAATCCATAGTATAGATTACTATTACGCGTCTTACTGGTCAAATGATAATTATCCTAATGCCTAAAATCGGACATTCAAAAACCAAATGATAAAACAAAAGACGAAATAATCGTCCATTCCATTTTCAATATCATTAAAAGCATGAATTTATATGTTGTTCAGTATTATAATAATTTATATTAATTGTTGCATCAGTAATTAAAATTCAGCCAGTTTGGCTTCAGGAAAATCGTGTTAACACTTTACGTGTTTGACATAAATAATTGAATACCGTAATTTAATTGTTTGGTGGTTAATGCAGTTAGTATGTTGAACTCTTTGATTTGTTGATTTTAAAATTAGTAACAGTGGTTCGTACAAAAGTAGATAAATATATTGCAAAGTGTAATTTTTTGATGAAGAAATTCTGCGAAACACGCTTTAAAAATTAAGAAAATATAAGGACGTAAACGAACCTAATTTATATGATACTTAAGGCAATTCCGGATCTCGTAAATTGTCAAATTGGCCCTTAAATTAATTTCTTAAACAAAATTGGATTTACCTGCAAACTGCCAAATTCGTCCAAGCTTACAAAACTTCGCGGCGAACTGAAAAAAAAGTTTTCTAACACTTTTTTGTAACCGTCACTAAAACACACTCACGAATTTCGCGTTAACAAAACAAATGAAGAATCGATTCTACGATTAAAAGTTCGAATTTTTAAATGGAATTTCGAATAATGTTTATTCGAACTTGAACTTGCGTTCGCACTCAACTGGTGGGCGTTCTGTTCGGCGCCTTGCTGTCTACTGACGGTCGGTAGGGCGCGCGTCGAACAACGCGCCACCAAAGTTTCAGCTGCACCGCCCGTGTGCTACTTGCATTGTCGGCCTCAACTATTATTGTGGCTCTACTGATTGTGATGAGCAATTTCGATAGCCTTGTATTGGGGTGCGCGTCGATTTTAGGTTGGATTTCAGCGGTTAAGGGGACGATAGCTGACTTTTAACGATTTTATACTGAAGATGACGTCTAAACGAGTAGTGTTAGTGATTTGGAAAAAATATATGTTAAATTAGAACATTTTCTTAATATTTTAATATAGGCATATTTTAGATTATGTTTATATTACATAGTGAAATTAATTTGTAAAGTTATGTCTAACGCGGATGAAAAACTGAGAATGACGCAAAATCCATCAAGTGTATTTTTCTGAAAACTTCATCATTTCAAAGATAATTAAATTACTGATCTTTTAGTATACGTGTTTTATTAAAATACCGTTTGTTTTACGTGTAATAAATTAATAATTCGTCTAATTTGGGACAGCGCTCCTTGACGGGCGAGTCCTATTACTGACTGGACGTACGACGCGTTGCGTGAGCTCAATACAGAACACGCAAGCTAACCATTCAAGGTCACTGTCATATATCTGCGTCTTAATGCGCTAAAGCGGCTTAATTGTACCGTCGTTATGTCCTTTCAATGAAAGCTGCTACGTTGAAAGTGAGTTTGAAATGTAAGGGAATTAGAATTTAGTTTTCCATGTTTTGGTGTAAGGTATTCTATATCAGGTTAGAGTTTAGCCAAGAGTAAATTAGTTTAGTGGATTGTTTAGCGTCGTATTTTATGCTTTTGCATTTTAGGGTTTCAGTATTTAGTTAATCCGTAAATTAGGTATAACATATCCTGAAGTTTTTTAGATACGATTATGATGGATATTATTTTTGACTAAGAGAATCTCTCTGATCGTATGAGAGGCGACAGGTGGGCAGGTCATCGAAGCAAAATGTTCTCAGATGGTTTCTGCGTGATGAAAAGGTTATAAATTATTACTTTTAAAATAAAATTATTGTACGTTGTTTCCGCATATTGGAATTTAGGTTTATTTATAATATATGCATAGCAATAAATTATTCGCAATTATTATAATTATTTTTAATAATTATTCTGAGGAGCTCGTGGCTAAGTAATAACAGCCGCACGGTTTTTTTTTTACCATTACCGAGACTCCTCCGTGCCTCGGAAAGCACGTTAAGCCGTTGGTCCCGGCTGACATTCGTGGATCTTTGACAGTCGTTACGGGTCATCAGAAGCCCGAAAGTCTGAAAATCAATCTTGCTAAGGAGTATCGTATTACCCAGTTACTGGGTTGTAGAGGTCAGATAAGCAGTCACTCTATGTAAAATACGGTATTCAGCTGTATTCGGTTAGACTGGAAGCCGACCCCAACATAGTT
Source organism: Agrochola lychnidis (assembly GCA_963680765.1). Taxonomy (NCBI): domain Eukaryota; kingdom Metazoa; phylum Arthropoda; class Insecta; order Lepidoptera; family Noctuidae; genus Agrochola; species Agrochola lychnidis. The sequence goes on along the minus strand of OY796869.1, from coordinate 12,188,240 downwards.
GGGAAAAGGCTAGGCAGATTGATTGAGCAATAAATTATTCATCTTCCTTATTACTATAGGATTGAGTTACTAATTTAATGTTGTTTTAATTTTATCGCACGGTATTTTAAAAAGATATTACCAATTCTAAGTACTTATACACGCTTGCCGAATTCGATCCGTGGATGGGTGACGAATCATTACAAATCGAGACCTCTCCGTATCTCTGAAAGCGTGTTAAGCCGTTGTATTGAAAAATAACAACTGGCGTTGGAAAAACATATTTTATTTTTACGTAAAATTTTATATGAAACGATCAGCCAAATTGGATGAGAGGCTTCGTGTTAAAATATATTTTTATGAAACGATTTAACGAAGCAGTTATGTCGACACCCTTTCAGTCTGACATAAGTAAATGACGATTCGTTAAATATAATATTATTATAAACTTTTTTATTTAACTTGCCTTGTTAGTTAGCTAGATAGTTAGCAAATCTTGCAAGCTGAATTAAAACCACTTTCTCTTATGCCACGGAGTTGAAATTTTACTTGTTGGTTTAGTTTCAAAGGCAATGCATTTTTTATGATGCATGACCTGATTTGACAGCCAGGATTGACTCAAGGCGAAGGAACTTCACAACATTTCACGGAATAGACACGAAATTTAATATACTGTTAGGTTTCAATTTAATACATAATTGTTTGATATTTTACTGGCAACACCGAAAGATTCGATATGTCAAAATGGCGAACACAACTGTCTTGTGGGTCGAGCGCTCGTGATGGTAAGACGTGCTTAGTGGCTGTGTCGGTAAAAAGATAGATTGGCATAGTATTGGTTGGAGATCTACTGTAAATTAAGGTAACCTATTAGTTTTATGCTAAATATTAGAATACTGATTGAATTGTAATATTATGTGGGGAATAGGAGATGTGATGGTATGGTGTAGGATATTGAATTTGATGTTGGCAAAGTAATATAAATGATTGACAAAGTATCTTGGTGTTTCATATTATTTTCCTTATCCTTGAAATATTGATAATTATATTCGTTATTAAATTAGTATTTTAGAGCAAGGGTAGCTTATTATTACAATACGCATTTAATTATGACAGTCCGTTCTAAAGTTGACCATGACCTGGCTGCAGCACCTAGAATTGGCTCCAGACCAGGGAACTCCTAAACGGTCAACAGCACAGACAGTTAATTTTATATAGGTACGCATTCAATTATGATAGCCCGTTCTAAATTATAGCATGACTTGAATAATGCAACTTGTTTGGTTTCACACCATGACTTATGTAACGACGTGTTTGAGTTCGTTGGATTTGTCTTTACAAATACATTTCAAGTGAAGGTGATATAACAGATATTTATACAAATTCTAATGCTAAAAATAACAAAATAAAATTTAAGTAAAAACCTTTTTAAAAACAAGCTTTTAATGAACTAAAAATTTGCAAAATAAAATTTACGTAAACATAGAACTTTGATATTTTCTTAAAAGCTTGAGGCGTGAACGTCCTTCTTCCCTTTAAGATAAGCCTCGAGCTTTTAACAAAATGTTACAAGTTCTATGTTTATTATATTTATAGCTTGTTTTTAAGGTTTTTACTTCAATTTAATTTTTAACCAACTTCTCAATTCGTCTGTATATATTATTTGTGAATGTTCAGTGATATTTTCGTCAATTGTGGTTCAATTTTGTAAATTCTCTTTTTCATTTGGTAGAAGAAACTTGCGCGGTGGTCACATATAAATTTTATTATGTTTGCTTGGGTAGTTTTTGAGTTAGCGAGTAGTGGTAGTTGTGGTGGTACGAATTTGTACCACTAAAAGTAAAAAGTAAAAATTAAAAAAGTTTTTTGTCAATGAAGAATTCACGTTCACACTTAATAAATAAATTGTGTTAACATTTATTAACGTAATCGTACAATGCGTGCGTGTAAATACGATAGTAAATAGGAGTTAATGGAAAAATAAAATAATTAACAAAACATTTCGTCCATGTGTGAAAATATACTGTTTTTGTTGGAGCAAAAACTATTATATTTATTTTATTGGATCTCCAGCAGAGGCTACACAATTTCATGCAAGTTTACAAGTACGGGGACAAATTAGCGTAAACGAGTGTGTGCGCTTTCAATTACAGGAGACCACATCATTCTCTTATAATCTAGGTAGATACATTAAGCTTGACAAAGCAAAAATAAAAGTAATTATAAAATAAATCAAAACATACAACACGAAATCATAGAAGGAAATGAAATGAAATACAAAACAAATTAATAATACAATATTTGGCAATGGAGAGGGCTATGTTTGGAGTTTCCCTACGTGATAGAATCAGAAATGAGGAGATCCACAAGAGAACCAAGGTAACCGACATAGCCCGAAGAATTGCCAAACTTAAGTGGCAATGGGCAGGGCACATTGCTCGCAGAACGGATGGTCGATGGGGTCGAAAGGTTCTGGAGTGGCGACCACGTACCGGAAGACTTAGCGTTGGAAGGCCTCCCACAAGATGGACCGATGACCTTGTGAAGGCCGCAGGAATCCCCTGGATGCGGAAAGCACAGAATCGGTCGAAGTGGCGGTGCTTGGGGGAGGCCTATGTCCAGCAGTGGACGTCTTTCGGCTGAAATGATGATGATGATAAAAAAAAAATACTATAACATAATACACATCTTCTTCTTCTTTTCGTGTGGTTAGTGACTAACCTGGTATTTGTGTTTTAAAACCGCCCATGGGCCTCTGACTTGGCTTCACATGCCGTCGAGAAATATCTCTCAGAGAGAAATGAATGAACATCGAGAAATGTTTAATACAGATAAATCTTTCGGAATAAATTCTTAATATGTTTGTGAAAACCGCATCAAAATTCGTTGCGTAGTTTAAAAGAACAACGCCGTCAAATAGACAGACACGAAAAGTGACTAATTTGTGTGTGTTTTTTTGTGTGTATATTTCTTTGAATTTTATGTGGACTTGCTTTTCTTTGATTTTGTTTTTATAGTTTTTAGGTTTTTCAATCTATTATTATACCAATAATATCTTGACTCTACTGTTTTGTAAATCAACATATCCTATCTAAGAGAACCGGGTGATCTGTAACTCAGGATCCTCCTACCTCAAACACCTTTTTCTATTTAATACTGTGTATTTCATTAACCAGTGTCTGCAATACATGATGTTGAGTTAAATAAAGATTTATTACTATGATTTACTAGCTGCGCCCCGCGGTTTTACCCGCATAAGTCTCGATCACGTGGGAATATCGGGATGAAATGTATTACTTGTATTAATCCAGATTATAAACTATCTGCGTGCCAAATTTTATTCAAATCCGTTTAGTAGTTTTTGCGTGAAAGAGTAACAAACTTTCGCGTATATAATATTAGTAGGATAGTTAGATGTTGCACTGATGTATAAATATATTTAGGTATAGATTAGGTTCCTATATAGAAATTATTGACCAAGTTTTTTTTTTGTTGAGTTCCCCAGGGTATCGGAATTACATGTAGAATATAGGTCTTCTTAGCTGTGACCTTTGTAAAGAAAAGTTCACACAAAAACCTTCGTAAGCAGTTCATTTGTATGTATGTGGGTAAAGGCGCTTAACGCTTGTAAAGTGGTTCGATCTCTAGGTTAGAGATTACATTGGATTTTTCTTTTAGTTTCTTGTTTTGAATGGATGTTCAAGCACATTTTGTGGTAATCAGTTTATAGGAGTGCATGACAGTATTGTTTTAGACACGGAGAGCAGGCTACCGATGGCGTAGACGTCGCGTCATGTTCGTGAACGGGCACCATCAGTTGAGACTGGTCATCTCTTAGATAAGCAGATGCTAGGGCTTATTTTTTCAATTGCTTTTGAATATTTTTTGTACATTGTTCTCACATATAAAAGCAATAAGAATAATGTACCCAGGATTTTGTAATATCCATATGTCGGAGACGGGTATGTGAATTTCGTTATTATCAGCGATATTTTAACTACTGTGGGCGTAGTGTGGGTAGTGTTGGTTAATGCGTAATAGAAAAACAGTTTGCAGTTCAGATCACATTATTATAATTTACTATCAAATGAATCACACTAGCTAAATTATACACACACCGGGTGCGACGGCATTTATTAAAATCACCAATTACCAAATGATCACAAATTACAACGAACACAATAACTGAGCACTACGAATCGAGAACAGTTCCGCGACGTCTTGACTCTAATGCAACCAGAGGCTGAATGCTCTCCTCGCCGTGGCCTTAAAACATCACGACTCTGTAGAAGCGCGCCTTTTTTGGTGTAGGTAGATCACTCTTGATGTCGCCAGTGACGCGCTTGCGATTCGTTTCGTGTCCGTACTAATGACCGGATCCGACATATATTTAAAAGAATGTCCTTGGAATTTCTTGCCCGTTCTTCTCCATAGAGATCTACGTTTTGGAATGGGGAACTAGCTTCAATTTTCTGACTAACTGACCGATTCTTTCACAATTCAAAAGTGCCTGTAAATGGTTTAACTGAAATAAATGCTTTGAGTTTGAGTTTGAGTTGATGTTTAGTCTGTAGAATTCCATTGTTAGCTTTTGGCGTTTCCAAAACAGTGCCGATTTTATGTGTTAAGTTATACTTGCCGCGGTTGGTCCGCGGAGGGGTGACCATCTTTTTTACATACCGCCGTTGGCCCGGCTGTAATTCGTGGATCGTTGACAATCACTACAGGCCGTCAGAAGTCCGAAAGTCTGACAACCAGTCGTAGCAAGGGGTATCGTATTACCAAGTAACTAGGTTATGAAGATCAGATAGGAAGTCGCGAGGTATTCCATGAAGCACACCCAAACGAAGCACACCCAGACGAAGCACACCTAAAGTATTCCACTTAGCACACCCGTAGGTGGGCTTCAAATAAAAATGTAAAATAATTAATTTCCTATTCCACGAAGCACACCTACGAATATCACTCGCATAGTGCGGGGACTAAGAAATAAAAATGTCGATAGAAGAAAATATTTATTATTTAAAAAACTAACGTAAATTTCTAACATCATTCAGTTTCATTATAATAATGTGACACAGTATTTGTCATTTTTGTAATCTTACTATTTAAAATCACAGATTGTTTCATAATTATCTTTCCAAAAAAAAAAAATTTTTTTTATTTTTTAACTATTTTTCTATTACGTCCCTTTTTTGTGTTCTTAATAAAATCACAGATTATTTCATAATTATGCAATAAAAACTTGGACAAATATCAAAAACATTGTAAATATAGTTTATGTTTGGTTATTGTAAAGCGTCTTATCTATGGGATAATGAACACTATGAAAATGACAAGTATTGCATCACATTATTATAATGAAACTGATAGATGTAAGATATTTAAGTTAGTCTTTTAAATAATAAATATTTTCTCCTATCGACATTTTTATTTCTTAGTCTCCGCACTATGCGAGTGATATTCGTAGGTGTGCTTCGTGGAATAGGAAATTAATTATTTTAAATTTTTATTTAAAGCCCACCTACGGGTGTGCTAAGTGGAATACTTTAGGTGTGCTTCGTCTGGGTGTGCTTCGTTTGGGTGTGCTTCATGGAATACCTCGAAGTCGCTCCATGTAAAATACTGGTATTCAGCTGCATCCGGTTCGACTGGAAACCGACCGCAATATGGTTGGGAAAAGGCTAAGTAGTTATTGATTTATGTGTTAAGCGTGGTACCTTCTTCTCTGAAACAGAAGAGGTTTATACTCTTCTGTAAAGTGTCAATGAATACTGTACTTGGTACTGCACCTAACTGATCCATTTTTAGGGTTTGGTACCTCAAAAGGAAAAAACGGAACCCTTACAGGATCAAACGTGTGTCTGTCTGTCCGTCCGTCACAGCCAATTTGCTCCGAATCTAATGGACCGATTAAGTTAAAATTTGGTACACATATGTGTTTCTGTGACCCAAACACGGAATTGTAAATATATGAATTTTAAACATGCACTATGCAATAAAAATTAAACAAAAAGTTTTGCAAACTATACCGTGTGATATATTAAATGAAAGAACTTGTTGCGAGGATCTCAATTTTTTTTCCATAATTTTAAAATAAATTAATTTAAAGATATTTGCGAAAATAGATGACAATTGACGCCCCCTATGACCGAAACTACTGAGACTAAAATTTTGAAAAAAAATATACAGAGAAAGGTTCTCTACCCATACATTACAGAAAAACCTATAAGAAGTCTATGGTCTTAAAATAACATGGTAAATCACTCACTATTGTGCGCACAAACTTACATTTGCAGTTGGAATATATGGGAACATGTTTTTCAACTACAATCTTAAGTTTGTCCTGTGAATAAATTCATCCCAACAACGAAACCCTTCATTGCGCGTGGTCCAACACGCACTTGGATGGTTTTTTAACATAGTTCTAGATGTATGACTTCAAAACTACATTGCGTAAGCTTTATTAATTCTGTGTAGTACGAATAAACTGTCGGTTTCTGCTAATTATTCAATCAGATGCTAATATTATGCGCATAAGTAATGGCGTACGCGTAACTTAGCGCCAGTCGAGCGTATGGTCAGAATTAATGGAACGGACAATTTTATAAATTGTAGGTATTACATACACGCATAAAATCACGCTTTCTTCCCATGGGGGTATAAACTACAAAACGCCACCTGCTACGATCCTTACATACTCCTTTTGCCTTGTTTATGTTCATACATCCGGGGGCCTAAAATGGCCACTTTGGCAGAATCATAACATATGATATATTATGAATCACACAAACTGTCACAAACTGACAATTCATAATATTATCTGCGTTCAATTAATATTATGAAATTCATCTGTTTGACAGTTTAGTATGTATAATAATGAAATAACATTTAAACTGTAGAAGTAAAAAATAAAAATCTTATTTGAATAATAAAAACTGTAAAGAAAAATTATCCGGTAAAATTACAGTCTTCATGTTTTCATGCAGCAATAATTTACACCAAATATGATTCTGATATGAATTGAATATGATTCAGCTAAAATATGTTTCACCATAGAGAAATTTACTGGGAATTTAGAAAATGAATTGCTTTTAGAGAAATTGCTTAATGTGGCCGTTTTAGACCCGCTGGTCATAAACGCACGCCGGTCGCGAGTACTACGGACCTGACCTTTTAAGAACATCACTAATAAGGTCACTATATGTCCTCTAAGGGCGTTCCCTCCCTGCGTTTCCACTCACATGCAGGTATTAGTGGCCTGTTTATGTCAGTCTTTGGTCAGGGGGCTTACCCTCAGCTCAAAAGCAGTATTATTTTAAATTACTTCAGTGGGAGAAAGAGGTGGAGCTATACGTCCTGTAGAGCTTCATCTCTTTCCCACACTGAAGTAATATTAAAATAATACTGCTTTATGAGCTGGTGGTACGCTCCCTGGGATGGCGAAACCTTTTCACATATGAATAAGAAGACTGAATAAGAATATATTTATTTGCATATAAACATGGTATGAAAAGATGGTAAAATCATAATTTAGATCAAAACATGTTTTGCCAATATATTAATCAACATGCAAATTTTTCAGTAGGTAACTTATATTAACATTTTTAAAGTGAAACTTTTATTACATCGTTTCAAACTTTTTCATCTGTGTGTTGCATGTTGCGTGACGGTCGGCCGCGGAGTAGGGATAAAGTGAAAGGTGCTCGTCAGAGCAGCCAAGGCCAATATGGCGGCGCCTATAAAAGTTTCACTTTTACCGTGGTTTCATAAAACCACACAATCCTTTTTTTTGTCAATGAAATCTTTAACACTATAGAAAATGTGTGCCATATCGCCCTGCTGCCGTCTTCCGTGAGATTCATTTGAATTTAAAACAATAAAAAATAATTATTAGGTCCCGGAGTCCCGGACCCGGACCAGCCTGGAGTCTGGATTTGTGCCCGGTTGATGGCAATAGGGCCTATTGCCATCAACCTGGCCTCTATTATATGGGACTTAAACATAACTGGCAAATGTGGGTGTACTGTAATAATATGGTACACCTGTGCCTAACCCTTTGGGGATTACAGGTTTGATGTTACGTAATGTGTATGTGATTATTAGATACTCGCAGGATGGCTCTTATCAACATTTATGAAGTGAAAACTTCTTTAGGCGCGTTGGATATTTTTGAGATGGGAAAAAACAATTGAACTCGCGACACTACTTTTTTACCGTTACTTTAAAGGTTTTGGAAGTTTTTTTTTTTTGTAAACGCGATTGTGCTCTTTGTTTAGATAAGGTTACGGACCAATGTTCTATACAAGTATTTTTCTTCCACCAAGGCGATTATGTTCAAGTTTTCACTTCTGTGGGCACTCCCGGAGTGCCACTGTTTTTTTTTTTAAGTACCATTTAAGTCTACTTCAATGACAAGGAAATGTAAATAAATCGTACAGTGTCGTACGAAAATCAATACCGTGAAAGGAATTTCGTATCGCGTGCCACAGGTTCACCGTCCCTGTTCTACATTGATTGTGTATGTGTACGTAAAGGAAGTTGGTATAGTATATGTATGGTGCGTGTAAGCCTTTCATTTAATTTCTATTTAGTTAATACTTGCCACTTGATATTTTTAGTGGGTGAAGTTGATTGCGTGTTACGTTTGTTGATTTTTTTTAACAGATGAATTGTGTGGGACTTTAATGGGGTCCTAAAATTATACGTGTGAAAGTTCGTTTAAAATTCGTAATTTGTTTGCTAGTACCTATAATTAAGTACGTTGAGGTTATAAATATGTGCAAGGTAATTTTACTTGCACGCAATATCGTTCGCATTCCTTCATGTTTTGGCTAGTTTTCATCCTGAAAAGTATTTTACATAAAAACAGAAAGAAAAAAAAAACAGTAAAAAAAGTAAAGTACCTATTTTACATTTTTTTTTTGGAAATTATTTAATATTTTTTTTAGTATTTTTTTTAAATAGACAGTTCTATCACAAAAACCTCTTTTAAAAATAAAATACTTACTCTTAAATGTGTTTCGTCAAAGCCTAAATGTAGTGAATATTTGAAAAACAACAATATGTGCTAAAAAAAACACTACAAAGTGAAAAATAACTTTAATTTTGGAAGTTGGTGTCTTGTGTTTTGTATTTTCGTTTTTTGCCACCGACTTCCGAAATTAAAGTTATTTTTCACTTTGTAGTGTTTTTTTTGGAGGTCGGTTATTTTTTTGTAAAAAGTTTTTATTTTTCACTTTTTAGTTGTGGTACCTACCCCACACACATTCAAATACCACTACCTGCTACTAGTGACAGAAACTTAACATATCATCTACATACTAAGTGGGAAAAAAATACGTATTTTGTAGCTAACTCAAAAACTATCAAAGCAAAATTAATAAAATTTATATGGGACCAATTCGAGAGCACACCCTTTCAAAAAAAAAAAAATTTTTAAAATCGGTCCACAATTGACAGAGAAATCGGTAGACATACATAAAAAAAACAAACATACGCGACGAACATATAACCTCCTCCTTTTTGGAAGTCGGTTAAAAAGGAGCTACGTCTGCCTACAAACTACTGTGCAGTTTGGCAGAGGTAATTTATCATGTAAAAATAAGTATTGCTGCGAATAAACACTTTTTAATTTTTTTTTTTAATTTTTACATTAAATTCTTTTATTTTTACAATGTCGCCATTGGGATTTCTCAATAGCATCCTTGCGAAAATGGGTGTATGTATTATATTATTTGTACTGTAGAGCAATATAATCTACCTCATGACAATCTTGCTCAGTTCCTACACCCGTAGAGTGCGTTTCTAATGAAGCAGAGACATCTAAGAATCACTACCACTAACCACTATCATTACACAAACCTTCCTAGATATAAGTTGTTTTTCTTTTTGTGTACACTCCCACATTATTATTATTTCTAGCTTTAGAAAGCGTAGTCTCCTAGCACAGGTATTTTTGATACTCAAAAGGAGGCCATTATGAAAGATTTAATATTGTAGAAGTTTGTAAAGTTACCTAAATAAAATGTTATCATTATTATTATCACATAACAACATAACATAACATCACGCCTTGTTTCCCCGAAGGGTTGGGCAGAGGAGTATCTGTAGTAGGTACACCCACATTTCGCCAGTTATGTTTAAGTCCCATGTAATAGGGGGCGAGCCTATTGCCATCAACTGGGCACAAATTCAGACTCCGGGCCGCTACTGGGAAATTCCAGGTAGAAAAACCCAATAACACTTTGCCTGACCCGGGAGTCGAACCCAGGACCTCATGCCTCATTATTATCACTTGCTTCAAAAATGGTGAAAGAAAATATCGTGAGGAAACCTGAGAGATATTTCTCGGCGACATGTGAAGCCAAGGCCCATGGGCGGCTTTAAAACTCTAACACCAGTATAGTCATTAACCACACGAAAAGAAGATCTAGGAATTGATGAATCAAAGATGAGACTAGAGACTGGATTTTAATTAAACAATGTGACTCCGCTCCGTTTATCTTTCCTTCAGTAGAACACACCCTTAAGCATCTGCTGCACATTGCTTTAGGTAACCGGATACCTGCTGCTACTAAATAACTGTTATTGTTGTTTCTACTTAAAACTCGGACCGTTCGAGTTAACTTGAATAATTTCAGTAACTTATGTATCGTAAGAAGAAACTTAGGAAGGCTCTGTGCGGAATTTGTAGTAGTTAAATTTGGTACGGTAATAATATTGTGAGTTTGCCAATTTTGAGAATTTCTTGGTGGTAATTTAAATTATTGTATATTCTTCTAATCTATACATATAATAAAATCGTAGCGAAGTCAAAACTGTACATTGAATATTTTTGAAAAAAAGTAATTGCTACGAGGTCTAGGATCGATTCTAATGCCGAAAATATTTTTTTTAGAATTTTTGTCTGTTTGTCTGTTTGTCTGTATGTATGTTCCAGCATGGCGCAAATTCTACCGGACAGATTCTGTTAAAATTTTGCATAGATATTCCCTGTGTGTCTGGTCAAACTATAGGGTATAAACTATCACGCTATTTACTATGGGGGACGAGCAATATTACATTATGTTGTATTTTTATGTTCTAGCATGACGCAAATTCTACCGGATAGATTCTGTTCAAATTTTGCATAGGTGTTCCCTATAAGTCTGGTCAAACTATAGGGTATAAACTATCACGCTATTTACTATGGGGGACGAGCAATATTATATTATGTTCGTATTTTTGGAAAAAAAACGCGCCAAAATTTTAGGATATTGTAGATGGTTATCGATTAAACTTTTTAAATGATTATCATCACGCTATACCTTTATGGAACTAAGCAGTCAATCATGAAATATATAGGAACGGCTATTTTAGACAAGTTTCAACAAAGCAATTAGCTCAACGGTTGGGCGGTTGCTTTGCAAACATGGGGTTGTAAGTTCGATTCCCACCTACGGTTTTTTTCTTTTTTTTTCACATTTTGTTATACGATTATTATTATTTTTGATTATGTACCTATAATCTATAGATATAATAAAATCGTAGCGAAGTTAATTTTTTTTAAAGAAAGTTACGCTAAAGCTACGAGGTATGGGATCGATTCTTATGCGGAAAATAAAGTTTTTAGAATGTTTGTCTGTACCAACTGTAGGGCATAAACTATCACGCTATTTGCTATGGGGATGTGTTCGTATTTTTCTCTGCAAATTGTAAAAGGACGCGCCAAAAGGTTGGGATATTGTAGATAGGTAGTTACCGATTTAACTTTTTAAATGATTATCATCACGCTACCTTTTATATAGGAACGGCTATTTTAGCTAACTTTCAACAAAGCGAATAAGTAAGCGGTTGGACGAATGATTTGAAGTCCTGAGGGCCTACCACCAGCTCAAAAGCAGTATTATTTTAATATTACTTTAGTTTACTTCAGTGTGGGAAAGAGATGAAGCTCTACAGGATGTATAGCTCCATCTCTTTCTCCCACTGAAGTAACATTAAAATAATACTGCTTTATGAGCTGGTGGTAGGCCGCCCGGGGTAGTAAGTTCGATTTACATCTGTTTTTTTTAAACTCTTTTTGTAAAACGATTTTTTTTTGGATTGTGTATGTAATAGTTCATAGAATGTATTAATTCACAAAAAATGGAAAACTTCGTAAGCTATGGGAAACTACTAAGTTACAAGTACTTTACAGTCACAAAACATTCAAGGTTGTATTCTGATCATTTTAGAGCAAAAGACTGTAGGAATAAAATGTTTTTTTTTACAGATTTTGACAGCAGATTTGTCCAAGCGATTTTAAAATATGTATGTGTGTGGATCTTCTGGAATCGCTGCCACACTGCTTCCTGGTGGCGAAACAGCGCACGTCATGTTTAAGATTCCCATCGATTTAGAGAGCAACGAAACGCCTGTTTGTGGGGTGTCACGCAACAGTAACAAGGGATGTGTGCTTAGGGGATTGCGCTTCGTCGTATGGGATGAATGCATTATGGCAAAAAGGAAAGCAGTGGAAACTGTAAACAGAACCCTGCAGGACATCCGCAGAAACCAAGATATGATGGGTGGTGTCACAGTTTTAACATAAAAAGTGAATACTTCGTTGAAAAGGTCGACTCTATGGTCGAGAGTTCATAAACTGCGCTTGACCATCATCATACGACTTCGGCTTGGCGGTAATTCAAATGCTCAAGTATTCTCCGATGTTCTTCTAAAAGTTGGTGAAAGCACTCTACCAGAGACTCTTGGTAGAGTAGATCCCACTTTAGAAGATCTTATTCGTCTGATATACGAGGATATCAGTCAAATACCGTACCAAGAGAATTCTTAGGCGTGTTTCCGTTTTAACTCCGAAGATGATCAAGCTGCAGCGATCAACCACAGTATTCTCTCACAAATTGAAGGGAGTGAAGTGATATACACCTCCATTAATACTGATGTGGAGGAAGATGATGCCAAATATCACCCCGTAGAATTTCTCAATTCACAAATGGCAAGTGGACTTCCGGTTGTATATCTGTGTAACGAAAACCAGCTCAAAGTCATGTCTTTGCAGAGAAACGTCATCGAGGTGGAAATTCTAACAGGTTGTGGCGATGGTGAGACAGTGTTTATAGCGCGTATACCTACCACAAATTCCCCATAATTACCAGTTAAAGCGCGTGCAGTTCTCTGGGAGTGTATGCTTTGCGATCAACAAGTCACAGGGGCCGACACTGAAGGCTGAAGGCTGCGGGTGTCGACCTCAGGATAAGCTGCTTCTCACACGGACAACTGTTACGTCGCTTGCTCCCGAGTCACCATTCCTGACTCTCTGTATATTTTGGCTACTGAGAATAAAACTACAAACGTAGTATACAGGGAAGTTTTATAAAAATATAACTATTATTGTAGTATATTGTGATGTCTTACGATTTCCATGCGAACGAAGTCGCGGGCAGAAGCTAGTAATCTATAATATATCATAGCCATCTGGTTAAATTATATACAATGCCAATTTATGCCAATACAATCCAATTAAATTGGTGAAGGACAACTAGCCAAGTCATTGAGAGCAACGTTTAACTAGATGGCTGAATATCGTGTAGTCATTTAAACTGGGTAAAATACATTAGAATTGTAACCAAACGTGCGCGAGCCGAGCGAGCGCTATTTCCAAGTTACTCTCAGATTTTTTTTCACCATTTTAATCACTTGGTTGAGTCTTGGACAGTCATCTTCAAAGGGCTGACTTTCAATACGCCAAGTTGTTAAACGTTGAATGATTCTAGTTCAATTAACTATCAGCCCAGGCAGCCAATTGGATGCCGGCGTTTAATGAACGGCCTAGGCGTCCAATTAGCTGGTTAATTTGACCAGAAGGCTGCTACATATACATTAAATAATAAAATATAATGTAACATTACCACCGGCTGCCTCGTTTTTGTGGTCGCAAGCGCTACTGCTGAACATGAGGTCCTGGGTCCGATTCCCAGGTCGGGCAAGTGTCATTGGATTTTTCTATCTTGAATTTCTCAGTTGCAGCCCGGAGCCTGAATTTGTGCCCGGTTGATGGCAATAGGCTCGCCCCTATTACATGGGACTTAAACATAACTGGCGAAAATGTGGGTGTATTGGCACACCACTGCCCAACCCTTCGGGGAAATAGACGTGATATTATGTTATGTTATTACCGGTTGTCATTCGTAGATCTTTGACAGTCATGACGGGTAGTCAAAATGCCGAAAGTCTGACAAACAGTTTTATTAAAGGTTCTTAAAGATATTAAAGGTATGTTAGCATAAGCATAAGCCTAATCAGCCTATAATTTTCCGACTGGTGGGACACCGGCCTCCTCTCTTCAAGAAGAGGTGGGTTATAAATCTACCACGCCAGCTCAGTTCGAAATTTCGGTTCTAGAACTATTTTATCACCACTGCTTTCAACACAGTAAAGGAAAACATAATGAGGAAATCGGCATGTCCTAGAATCAAACATTCGAAGACATGTGACATCTATTAACCCGCACTAAGCCCGCGTGGTGGATTAAGACCCACTCCTTCTCATCGAGAGGAGGCTTGTGCCCCAGCAGTGGAAACAGTAAAGGTTTATCTATGCAATTCCTTTTAGAGAGTGATTGCGTACGAATTCAACATAACAAGGTTTTGTTTACATTTTAATCAGATACTTTTGAACAGATCATATTCAAGTCCCCTGTAATCAGGATTAAAGACAGGATGTATTACAACAGTTCTTAAGGCCTCTTGAAATATTGACGCGATTTTGACGACTTAATACTCCATTACCCGATTTACGAGCGCCTTATCATTAATGCACCGCTGCACTTTAGACGCGACAGACATTAGTGCTTATGGAATAATGTCAGAGCTTCAATAGTTTGGGTTCCGTATAAATGTAGTTAGGTATGTATATTATTATACTCTGATAAAGAGATGATAAATAATACACTCCCGCGTCCCTTCGCTTGTCACCATAGATAATATAATAGTCTATTAATTATTTCATGTCGCGTCGTCGGGCGTGAGTAGATTTTTTTAGTTTATACATAGGTGCATAGTTTTTTTTAAAGTGAAAACTTCTTTAGACGCGTTGGGCATTTTTGAAATGGGGCTAAACCATTAATTTCGCGACACCATGACAACACCTCATTTTTGTAAACGAGATTGTGCTTTTTATTTATATTACGTCACGGATCAATGTTCTATGCAAGTATTTTTACTTTAAAGGTTTGGTAAAAGCGATTGTGCTCTTTATTTAGATAAGGTTACGGACCAATGTTCTATACAAGTATTTTTCTTCCGCCAAGGCGATCTTGTTCAAGTTTTCACTTCTGTCGGCACTCCCGAAGTGCCAACACTTTTTTTTGTAATCCCCTAGTAGAGGTGTCCAACATAATCTTCTGGAGGGCCAGGTTTGATATTTTTGTAACCATAACGGGCCAAAAGAAATGTCCAATGCCAAAGTGAGATTTAAATATTGTAGGTACATTAGTTGTAATACCTACAAACGTACATTTTACTCAAAGTCGATAGATAGATCATCGAATAACTGACATTGGGAGAATTTAATACTGTTCGCGTTATATATCTATTGATGTGTAATAAAATTTAACTAGGTCGCGGGCCGGATGGAGGACTTACGCGGGCCACATGGTGGCGCGGGGGCCACGTATGTTGGACGGGCCTGCCCTAGTGGGAGTCTGTAGGTGTTTCCGTGGCATCACAGCGGGCCCTATCAGAATACCAGCGCTGTGGTTTTTTTTTTAAATATCGCTGCATTATGCTGAGATAGGAGCCTTTTTGGCCTCGCACTGATCGTTATTATTTTTACCCGACTAAGGCAACGCCAAAAGGAAGGGTTATGATTTTAGCAGTCTATGTATGTATGTTTGTATGTATGTATGTTTGTATGTATGTATGTATGTTTGTTTTTACGTGTGTTCCACCGTAGCGCCTAAACTACTGAACCGATTTTGATGAATGAGGTATCAATAGATTCGTAATAATGGTCCGGGTGACATAGGCTATATAATTTTTCCCTAAATTTAATTTGGTGGACTTTACACGTAAATTTCTAACCTCGAAAATAATTAAAATGGGATGATCATGACATGTTTGGTATAAAAAGAAAGGTCTTGACGAGCACATTACAAATATGTATATAATATTATATTTTCAAAGTAAACAAATATGTTTAAATCGTTAAAAACAAGCAAAAGTGAGACTGCGCTACGTAGTATCGCAAGATGTTATCAACGTGCAGTTAATCAAATCTTAATAAGTAGTACCGATTTGTAATTCCACTCTTATGAAGAAAAACAAGTACAACGAAATATTTATATTTTGGATTTCTTCGAAGCTCGATATCGTTATATGGTGTTGACGTCGAAATAAATCGCTCTATGGTTTCGTCCAAAGCACTATGCACTGCTATTGGAATTTAAAATAGGTTAATTATTGAACTATTGTATTACTCTACTCTTATTTACGTTTATCAAGTGTAAAAACGGAAAAGTATAAAATAAAAAAATAAACTTTAATAAAAAACTGTAACCCGACTACGGGAAAATAAAAATGATCTAAAAAGTACGAAACAAGCAAACATTTCAGACAGAAATCAAGACATAGGTACAAAAATGGTCAAGGTAAAGCCGTCGTCGCATGCCATTATAATTTTGTAGGTGTTCTTGGCCAACATGGTATACAGGCATGCGACCACGGCTTTACTTTGACCATTTTTGTACCTATGTCTTGATTTCTGTCTGAAATGTTTGCTTGTTTCGTACTTTTTAGATCATTTTTATTTTCCCGTAGTCGGGTTACAGTTTTTTATTAAAGTTTATTTTTTTATTGTTATTAGTCTGTTAGTTTAAAATGCTCTTTCTTATTTAATTTTTATTACTGTTTGTATTTCCTGTCATCATCTGCCTAGCCTTTTCCAAACCATGTTGGGGTCGGCTTCCAGTCTAACCGGATGCAGCTGAATATCAGTATTTTACATGGAGCGACTGCCTATCTGACCTCCACAACCTAGTAACTAGGTAACACGACACCCCTTGGTAAGACTGGTTGTCAGACTTTTTGGGCTTCTAACTACCCGTAACGACTGTCAAAGATCTACAAATGACAGCCGGGACCAACGGCTTAACGTGCTTTCCGAGGCACGGAGGGGTCTTGGTATGTAAAGATGGTCACCCATCCACAGACCAACCGCGGCAAGCGTAGCTTAACCTGATCAATCGACCCGTGCAGCTGTTGAAACTTAGCCACAAGCCCCTGTGTCCTGTGGTCACAATGAAAATATTTTTCTTTTCTTTCCTTTTTTATTTATTTTTTATTCATTTTAGTAGTCATAGAGCTACTTGTAGGGAATGTGTCTGTCGAAATACTACTAGCACCTTACCTATTTCTGCCGCTAAGTAGAGTTGCCGTGTTCCAATTAAAAGAATAATATTGGTGCCGACGGAAGGCATATGAGACAATTCAGTTTTGTCTCTGGGATATTAAAGCGTCTGAGATGCTTCTTGTACTGTAATATCCGTTTATCTTAGCAGTGAAGTAACCCAAGACACGTTTGAGATGTAAGAAAGATCTACAAAATATACAGTAATGTAGGTATTCTTATTCCCCAGAGTACTTATTGCTTCTATCTTATCTTTTCTAGCAATATTTTGTCAACCATACTACATTTACTAATTAAAGTACGATAAATTAAAGACATCTCTATGAAGAAATGGGTATTCTCGGTGGTATGATTGAGTAGGTAGGTATAATAATAGACCACCATTTATGGTGTCAGTAAGAATAAAAGTAATAATTATTATTTTCAAGATAAGTTCTCAAATTCATTCTTCTTATTTTTTTTTTGTCGTTGTTCACATAATTAAACCTTCCCAAAATTGCCAAAATTCTACAAACTTTTGAAAAAATTAAATATAATCGAACACCCTTTAAGTAAATAAAACGTAGGTACATATTACTTCATTTAACCATGTAAACATCCAAACATGACCTAACCAAAGTATTCCCCAGAAAGATCTCCACGTATTGACAAAAGTACTTCAATCGCAATTCAATTCTTTACAACCAGCTATAGACTCTCATTCGACTCGCCCTTAGGGGTTGAGCAGCTCTTAACCTAAACTTAAAATATCTTGTTCTTACTCGGAACCTAACGAAAACAAATACCGGAAAATTGGGTTTAGAGTTCGGGTTCTGTAGGATATAAATAGATTTTCTATGGACGGGTTGTGTTTTGAATTATGTTTACAGTTTAGTTAGGAATAACAAACAAAAACAGAAACGGGTTTGATGGATTAATTACAGTCGTAGCCCTTTGATTATTTTTTACGTAATGGGCCATATTTTTACAAGCATTTATTTAACTTGCCTTGTTAGTTAGTTTGCATGGGTCAAATCTTGCAGGCTGTTTTAAAACCACTTCCGTTTATCCTACGGAGTTGAAATTTTACATGTTGGTTCAATTCAAAATTCAAATTCAAAAGTCATTTATTCAAACTAGGCTGAGAATCAGCACTTTTCGAACGTCAAAATTACATAAGACAGTCCCCCAAAACGCCCACCCTTCACCACTTCTTAGTGCCTTTAGCTGGGAAGAAGAAGTGGCGCAACAAACTCCCCAGCAGCACAGCTGTCTGTTCAAGTTAGAAAAATGATTCTATACAATAGTATGCAAAATAACTTACATTATGCAACACAAAACATAATTTAAATGATAAATTATTCGCCATAATATGTCAGCTAGCACACGCCAATATACCAACCAAAAACATCGAGAACTATACTCAAGCAGAAATAAAAAATAAAAACCAAACGTAAATAGAACTAAATATCTAAACAAAAGCCTCCAGGCATAAAGGGCGTGCCCGCTTACATAAAGCTATTTAAAGCTGTAATTGGAAGTTATTATAAATGATAAACTAGGACCATCGAGGTAAAATAAATAAACAGTTAATTACTAGATACAATAACAAAACCATGATCAGCAAGACGACCAGTCACCACAAGCAGCACCCGTTCACGAGTATAACGAATATAAGTTTCGAAGACAATGCATTTTAAGTTTGCTTACCATTCTGTATACCTACTTATTGTCAAAGTTTATGTTTTTTTAAAATTCTTAGTCCACATTGCACCACAAATGACTAAATACGTTTATCTAAATTAGCAAGGCCTACAAATAATTGTTGAAATAATAGTCATCATTTTCATTTCTGCTGAAAGACGTGTCCTGAACATTACCACAACGACCGGTTTTGCGCTGCGTATACAGCGGCTTTCCCCGAATAACTTTTTTGATCAAACTTGTTGGGGGACAACCGACGCTGAATCTTCTAGTAAAAATGTTCTTGTATAGGGCAACTTTGTTCAGTCTCAAGGACAATGTGTATTATTAGATAAGGAAAACATCATGAGGAAACCGTCATGCCTGAGATAAATTTTTCGACGGCATGTGAAGTCAGAGGTCCTTGGGCGGCTTTAAAACTTTGACACCAGGATAGTCACCAACCACACGAAAAGAAGAAGATTAATTGTGTAATTATTGATATGTTGATTGTTAAATATTTTTATTGTAACACAAGTTAAAAAAAAGATCTTATTCTGAATGTAAACTAATATAATCCATGCTATGTTAATTGTTAAATAAGTTAAATTACTTCTTTTATTCGAGGGGCTTGTGGCTTAGTTACAACAGCTGCACGGGTCGATCGATCAGGTTAAGCTACGCTTGCCGCGGTTGGTCTGTGGATGGGTGACCATCTTTACATACCAAGACCCCTCCGTGCCTCGGAAAGCACGTTAAGCCGTTGGTCCCGGCTGTCATTTGTAGATCTTTGACAGTCGTTACGGGTAGTTAGAAGCCCAAAAAGTCTGACAACCAGTCTTACCAAGGGGTATCGTGTTACCTAGTTACTAGGTTGTGGAGGTCAGATAGGCAGTCGCTCCATGTAAAATACTGATATTCAGCTGCATCCGGTTAGACTGGAAGCCGACCCCAACATTGTTGGGAAAAGGCTAGGCAGATGATGACTTCTTTTATCATACAACATGTATGATTGTTAGTGTGACTACTAATTGAATAGATAAATATAAGATTGTGGTGTGGCTGATGTGATAAGACAGCGATGTGATATAAAAGAAGATGTCGTGACAAAAATTAAAAAGGGTATGTTGAGATGGTTTGGGCATGTTGAGAGGATGAATGAAAGGCGACTAACAAAATGTATTTACAAGCCTGATGTGAAGGGAAATGCCGGGCGGGGAAGCCCTAGGAGGACATATACTGACCTTATTGGTGATGTTCTTCAGAAAGGCCAGGTGCGTAGTACTCGCAACCGCCGTGCGTGTATGACCAGATGTATGAACGTAGACGAGGCAAAAGGATATGTAAGGACGTAGCAGGTGGCGTTCTGTAGTTTCTGCCTACCCCCATGGGAAGAAGGCGTGAGTTTATGGATGTATGGTGTTATTTAACGTTTGCAGACCCACATTTTAAATTTAAGTTACCCAGGCCTATTTTGAGTAACACTTGAATAATATTTTTTTGTATCAACTAGCTCAGTCGAGCTTATTACCTGCTATAATGATTTGTTGTGAGTTTAACCTAATTAACAACTAGTGAACTAGACGTATATTCCTACGTTCTGTTCTGTTGTAGCCATAGACCTTTATTTTCAAAGGCACTGATTAGTTTGCAGAGCAGGAAACTAATCGGTTGGAAACGCATTGAGCTCGAGTTGTTTTTAAATTCAAAGGGACATGTTGAAATTGTTTTTTTTTTATGTAAAAAAATTGTGGTATTTGTTGAAAAGTAGGAAAACTGCATTTTGTGGTGTTATTTTATATTATCTATGTAAGACTTCTGACTTCTTGAATCCCCTGTTATACGAAATATTACTATTAATCCTCCTTAAATCATCCAAACATGGTTCAATCTTTAGTTATTCAGAACATCAGTCTTGAGAGTTTTATTATAATAAGGAATACACACTTCTTGCTCTCAGTTACAATAAAGTCGAGCTGTATATAAAATATTTACTTACGCACAAATATGTACTTAGCATAAGAACATAAATTATCTATTGAGAGGAAATAAAATACTTAAATTTGTTAAGAGGCTCTTGAGTTAGCGCCCTAGTGACCAGACAGACAAAGAGACGTTATTTTTTATAATTTGTAAGGTGATTTTCATGCCCAAGGAACCCTAAAACGGAACAAAAACGTTGTATTCCCTAAAGAAGACCCTTTTTTTGGTCAACTATTCCCTGAAGTACTAAACTTGACATTCAAACACACTTACTGTAATTGTATCCGAGATCTTGTGAGGCCAAATAAATCAGACAAGATTTAGGCTGTCTGAAAAATCCATTATCTAAAAAGATTAATTGTTTCCTATGTTTAAAACAATTTTATGATCAAAATTTTGGTGATTAAAAGAAAGTTTTCTGTCCTCGGAAGAAAGTTTCGAGAAAATCGTTGTTCCGGGCCTTGCAAGTTAACTATTGTTTACTTTAGTTTTCTTCGCCATTTATTTTTGTGATTTTTTAATGTCGTGACATAGTTTTAAAAGTAATTATTTTGTAAAAAATAAAAGCTCTGTCCATTGATAGTGACGTTTTTATTTATAATAATTACTTTGCCCTACTTATTTTCTGAACTTTCCAATGAAAAATACATGAAATAATGTGTGTGTGTGAGCGTATTTGTGTGGTTTGAGTGCGTGTGTGTGTAATATTGTGTGTAATAATTAGTGCCTACTACAATCTGTCACCATACACCTAATAGTTATTTTGTAAGATTTGCTTTTTATATTATTATATAAAAAGCAAATCTTACAAAATAACTATTAGGTGTATGGTGACAGATTGTAGTAGGCACTAGAAAAAATTAGGTAGAAAAAATTTATACTGCATGTTGACATAATTATTGTATGCCTATTAGGCAGGACATAATGGAACTGTAATTTACCTAACATCTGTCTGTATAAACAACGCCCACAATAAAAAGATTTGATTTGATTTGAAAATCAAACGATGTGAATCAGATGTATGACCGTAAACGAGGCAAAAGGAGTATGTAGGGATCGTAGCGGGTGGGGTTCTGTAGTTTCTACCTACCACCACGGGAAGAAGGCATGAGTTTATGTATGTATGTCAAACTATGTGCTGTCTTTCACTCGAAGAAAATAATAATAAAAAATAAAAGCCCTTGAAGTAGGTTAAACACTGAACATGTTTAGACTTTCAGAATAAAAATGCCGCCTTAAGTACGCTGAAGTTTCCGTACGGAGTTTGGCAGCTCAAACCGACACTTATTCCTTCTAAGTGTAATCGACCTTGTAATTGCTTAACCAACCTAAGGTTGAATGTCACGTAAACGTCACCAAACGACAAGGTCTAGTCTATGTTGGAGTTAGATAGTTTCAAGCTTCGTGAAATTTCAACTTACTGGGAATGGGGGATACCTGGGTAAAAAAAAAAAAGAAATTCTATTTAATCCGTCAGTTAGATAATTAAAAAATAATAGACACGTATTTTTTTGCTTTATCATATCAATAAAAGTTATTTAGATAAAACGCATTGAAGTTGGGGAGTCGGGGTTGCTACGTCACAAGTATAAAATCTACATACTCGTGACATCATGGCACATTTTAACTCAATGTATCGCCGTAATCTTTTGTGTATAAAAAGAAAATACATTTGTCCAATATTTTTTTAATCTAACTGACGCACAATTTTTTTTTGTCATAGTCCATGTTGTTGAAGGAGTGGTGGCCCAGTGGTAACGGCCGCGACTTACTTCTTGTAGGTCGTAGGTTCGAACCTAGACAGGCGCTTTACTTTGTGTAAATTATTTCATCACCACTGCTCTCAAAACGGTGAAAAAAAACATCATGAGGAAACCGGCATGTCCTAGAATAAAAAAATCGAATACATGTGATATCTACCAACCCGATGGACGAAAAATGTATCGACAAACGTTACGTGCACTTCGCACGTTGGTACTAAAACAACAAAAAAGAAAATTATCTCTTAAATTCACCTAAATAGGATTGCTATTTCCTCCACGAGGTGCAAGCATCCTCTAAGTTGATTAAATCAAGTAGGTATTATTCATCTTACTTATGCTGCACTCGCTTCTGTCCACACTGATCACAAGTCCGCTCCCCGTGTTGAACAAATATTAGCATAGCCGATAGGTATTTGTTCGGAGTCTAGATTCCAATATTTCTCTGTTTAATGACAGTCCTAGGGAATTCTGTGTAGAATCTGAATGTTATTTTATAAAGCATGAGCTTTTGTCTATTGTTTTGTGAAACAGATTAACGTCCCAGATAATTTGGTAAAGATGTCGCTCACACTCACTTTGCCCGACCAGGGAATCGAATCCAAGACCTCGTGCTCAGTAGTAGCGCTTGCATCCACTACACCAACGGGATAGTCTAGGTATTTAACATGATAACAATGGGGGTGTTATAAGTTTGAACGCTATGTGCGTGTGTCTGTGTGTCTGTCTGCGGCACCGTAGCTCTTAAACGGGTGAATCGATTTGAATGCGGTTTTTTTTAAAGCAGTTTTTCTAGCGATGGTTCTTAGATATGTTTTATGAAAATCGCCGTTTTAAGATTATAAGCTCTTTTCTAGTTTATGAATGGATGTGAGTAGGTATCTTCCACAAGTCTGATCGATTTGAACTTTGGTATTCTGTTACTTAAATGATATTAGAAGAACATAGTAACCTTGAACTGATGCTGCAGCATCACCTGGAATTTGCAGGATACCCAACTCCCTTACCAACTTACAGCACAGGTATCGTGTTTGGGCTCATTGGAATGGTCTCAATGAATAGGTTATAGATAGATGGTGAAAAGGGTCTGGTGATAGAGTAGGAAAGAGAAATAAGATTTTTTTTTGTGTCGGGGATTTTTTAAATTGTAACTGTTAAAATTATACTTGTAATTATACTGTTTATCGTGCTGGTGTCCGCAAAACCACGTCCAAGCGCGTATTTTGTGATTGTGATAATTTATGTACATTATTATTTTTATTTTTTATTTATTTATCAAACAAAGTTTATAAAAATCGTAACTTAAGAATAATGCCCCGCAAAACCGTTTTCACGGTTTGTCTGTGGGAACAGAATAAATAAAATTATAAATAAGGTTTATTAGTGCGGACATTAATTTCCACTTACTGCATGCACATCTATAGTAACAAACGAAAATATCCTTACATCAAATGACTTATATCACAAAAATAAAATAAAAAAACAAACTACCAAATCACTCATCTGCTCGCCCCAACAATCTGCAAACCACTTTCCTAAGAACATCGCTTACAAACTCCTGAGAAAGAACCGCTTAAGTGAGTTGGCAAATTTACCCTTCACTTCCTGACTTCTTATATCAGCAGGCAGTTGGTTGAGAAGGTATGGTACTCTTTTATCAAGCGTTCGGTCACCAAAATAATTCCTTATTCTAGGTACATCTTTACCTGCTGATACCATCCTAGTTGCGTGGCTATGGGTAACTAGCGAGTGACGCTTCCAGCTGACACTACTTCATTTTTAACCGACTTCCAAAAAGGAGGAGGTTATATGTTCGTCGCGTATGTTTGTTCTTTTTTATTTTATTTTTTATTTGTGTCCACCGAATTCTCCGTCAATTGTGGACCGATTTTGAAAATTCTTTTTTTGTTTGAAAGGGTGTGCTCTCGAATTGGTCCCATATAAATTTTATTAATTTTGCTTGGATACTTTTTGAGTTAGCTACAAAATACGTATTTTTTTCCTACTTAGTATGTAGATGATATGATAAGTTTCTGTCACTGGTAGCAGGTAGTGGTATTCGAATATGTGTGGGGTAGGTACCACAACTAAAAAGTGAAAAATAAAAACTTTTTGTTTTTTTTTGGAGGTCGGTTGTTTTTTTTTGTAAAAAGTTTTTATTTTTTAGTGAAGGGGTTACGGCTGCACTTAAGTTTATCCGGCTACAGATGAAAGAAATTAACATTATCCTTTCCTCGAAAATAAGCTTAAGTTTAGCTCGCTAATCTTAAGTTTATTTTCCCATCCTTAGCCGTGAAATATACGATAATATTTAACTTAAATATAGAAATCTCAATGTCGCCATTGCACCCATTAAAGTTATCGCAAAGTTAACTAAAACATTTTTGAATTCAACAAAGCTTAGTTGGGAGAAACAGCACAGACTCCAATCGACGACGACACGACGTACACGGGAGGGAGGATTAAAATTAGATTGGAACCTAAATAGACAAATATCAGGTCAACTTGGTTCAGGTGGGAATGTTCACACAGCTATAAACAAGAATTGCTTTAGAATGGCAATACTGGTCATTACCCTTTTCATAATATCTCTCGATAGAAACCCAAACAATAAACTATGTATGCCTGGTTTTTAGGAAAAACCTGAAAAGGAAAAAAACAGAACCCTTATAGAATCACTCGTGTGTCTGTCTGTCTATCCGTCTGTTACAGCCAATTTGCTCCGAATCTAATAAACCGATTAAGTTGAAATTTGGTACACATATGTATTTCTGTGACCCAAACACGAACGTGTAACGTAAATAATTTTGAATACAGGGATCACTTTTCGGGGGCAAACAAGAAAAAAAAAAAAAAAGTTTTTCTAACAGTACCGTGTGACATATAAAATGAAAGGACTTGTTGTAAGGATCTTAAAAAAATGTTTAGCAGGCTATTTAGTAAGACCCAAATTACGTAGTTTTAACTAGATTGAAAACAACGATAAAAAAAATCAAAACCAAATTTTGTGAAGCTGGCGCTTTATAAAATTGCAGTATTAACTTCACCCATCCTCACCATCAGCCTATAGCTGCCCATTGCTGGACATAGGCCTCTCCAGTTGCACGCCATTGAGCTCGATTCTCGGCAACTCTCATTCAGCTGCTACCAGCCACTCTGCGAAGATCTTCGCTACCTAGCCTGAGGGCGTACTACCTTACGTCTGCTAATTCGCAGTTTCCACTCGGAACACGTCTACTCCAACGGTCATCGGGTCTACGGCTAATATTGCCGGTCCATTGGTTGATTATTCTGTGAACTATGTCGACAACTTTGGATCTCTGCCGAATCTCCTCGTTCCGGATTCTATCCCTCCTTCACCCATCATACACAGCAAAAAAACCCGAAGATGTTATCTACGTAAAATAACTGCTTTTATAATTTCGGCCTGTCCGTCATTCAGCCCGTATAATTTATTTAAAAACGAGAGTACGTGTCTTACGTACTCTCGTTTTTAAATAAATCAAAATGTTTCTGACATGCAACGGTCGCAAGTCGCTCGGTTGTACGCTGTCTAATGAACTATCGGATTACAGAGGCTCTGCTTTGAAACATGCATTTTTATGAAACATGTAGAGTAGGACTATTTTTGTTTCGTACTTTATTTATAGAGATGAGTCTTTGTTTTTTTTTTTAAGTGAAAACTTCTTTAGGTCTAAACCATTGATATCGCCACACTGTGACGACACCAGCTTTTGACCATTAAAAAGACATCAACGCGTTGATTACCGCGGTGCCGATTTTTTTTCAAGTTTTAACTTTTGTCGGCATTCCCGGAGTGGCACTCCGGGAATGCCTGTTTTTGTGTTTTTTTTTTAGTTTGGCTTCTTTCTCTGCGTGTCAAAAATAATCATAATAATGCATTTTAGGCCTCTAACATAGCAATAATAATGCTTTAACGGCTGAATGGATTTTCATGTTTGATTGTCATTGTCAACACATGTTAACAATGATCTTTGTAGAATTCTGTGGATCCAGTACTTAAATTGATTATATCACTACATTGGCTCACTATCACACAAACCTTTTCAGTGCAAGACATAGATGTATCATTTAGAACGGATAATATTTATATATGCTTGTAGCAGTGTACTTGTATATATTAGACTGTATTTACATAATATATCTTTTATCATAGATACACTTCAACCTAAATTTGCAGTGATAGCCTAGTGGCGTGACGGTCGGACTGCTAAGTCATAGTCCCGAGTTCGAACTCAAGGCAATCCACTATGTTGCAAAGAAAAGCAAAGTCTGTATGGCTTTATATAATCCGTTTAGTACCAATGTTACACTTTGATAACACTTTTAAATACACCAAAATACGTCTGCACTCTGCGAGTGTTCATGCTCGTCTGCCATGTTCCCAAGTGAGACTGTACACGTAGTCTGCCGTTTGATAACTAGTTGCTGTCAATCGGAAAAAGTCGGTTTAACAACAATGCAATTTCACTTGGGCACATGGTTACAACTTTACAAAATAAAATATTAAAACTGCAAATACATGATTATAAAAATAAATAATATTTAGAACATTACTTTACATAATTAAATAAAATAATAACAAAAGTTAACACTAGTATGCGAGTAAAATTCACGCCTATTGCACTAACTACAAAAGTCTTTGGTATTGCAGATGTGGTGATGCTCACTTACCATCAAGCCATCGGCTTTTTTATCATCCAATAACATAAAAAACCGACTAAATGCGAGTCGGACTCGCACACGAAAGGTTTCATACCACCGTACAATATTTAGTAAAAAAACGCCGAAAAATACACGTTTTTTGTATGGGGACCCCCTTTAATTTTTTACTTTTTTGTTATACTGGCTATAGAAATACATAACATGTGAAAATTTCAACTGTCTACCTATTACGGTTCAAGATAATACAGCCCGCTGACAGACAGACTGCTTAGTAATAGGGTTCCGTTTGGCAACCTTCGGGTACGGAACACTAAAAACCGTAACCAGAATCAAACGTAGGTACTCTACCTATGAAACGCAACATAATCTACCTATGAAATCATTTGTTCCAGTTCACCACCCGAATCATAATTAATTAAACCCTGTAACACCTACCTACAGGAAATTGTATTGATGATATCACTCATCTTTGTGTGGGATGACAGCTGTCAAATTGATGATTTATTGCAGAGATAATAATCTAAAGTGACTCGGTTTTCTTTTAGTTTCTGGAAACAGGATTCCGCACACAGGATAATCTTGTCCCCATCGATCATATTAGCAGGGACAAGACACGTCTTGTGGGTTTTATTTTTTTATTCAGTCATCTGTCAAGCCTTTTTTTGGGGTCGGCTTCCAGTCTAACTAGTATTTTATATAGAGCGACTGCCTATCAGACTTTCGGTATTCAGATGACCCGTAACGACTGTCAAAGATGACAGCTTGGACCAACGGTTTAACGTGCTTTCCGAGGCACGGAGGAGTCTCGGTATGTAAGGAAGACCCATCCACGGTACCAACCGCAGCAAGTCGACCCGTGCGACTGTCATTACTTAGCCACGATTCCCTGATTTTTTTCATCGATATTAGCCTCTATTGGTCGCTTGCAAGGCAGAGGCCAGAAGTTCCGTCATATACAGTGAAAATTAGTATGAATTACTTATTGGCTATTGAGGCTATTGATTTCAAGATTTTTCACGATTATTTATGACAACGTAAATCAGGGGTGTCTATTACGAATACCTACAACGCACGGGGACCCTTTTTTGTTTTTTTTGTGTAAGTATAAAAGTACAGTTTTCGAGGTGCTAAACCACTTTTTTTTTGGTTGGGAAATTATCAAATAACTTCTCCCGCTCTGGGCGGAGCGGGAGGCGTGTCAGACTCTTACTGACTAAAACCCACCCGTGTTCCTTCAGTTGCCTGTATGTTGTCAGGTAATCCTTTCGGACAAACCCGCAACTCCGTCAGGCATCGGCCCTAGCGGACCCCTTCAGTAGTGCTGACATATCTTTGAGGCGCACGTGGAACACAACACGCCGTCGACCTGGGCCTGGTCTTTATCGGACGGCGAGCTATCCATTGCTCGCCGTCCGCAAGCGCGCGCCTACGGTGGCCGGGGAATCAGCTTGTGATTCCCGACGCCCAGGGCGTCTCCTGCGATGGTTAGTGGCGTGAGGGTGCGAAATTCGTTCCGCCTACTCCTTCGCGAGCATTATTGCTTCGCAGAA
Source organism: Agrochola lychnidis (assembly GCA_963680765.1). NCBI lineage: Eukaryota > Metazoa > Arthropoda > Insecta > Lepidoptera > Noctuidae > Agrochola > Agrochola lychnidis. Next base: position 12,159,232 of record OY796869.1, on the reverse strand, counting down.
GGAGGTGACGGTCGCCCAATGCATGACCATGACAATGCAAACCCTGGGTAGACAGATATCATCTTGCTGACTGGTAAATATTTTAGCATGAAATGAATTCTCATTGACCACCTCAATCGAACTAATAAGACATTTTTTTTCGTGCCTATGCCGCCTGTCTTAATTAAATACGACTGAAAACCTATGTTCATTTTTTTGTTTTAAGGGTTCCGTACACGAAGGGTGCCAAACGGAACCCTATTACTAAACCACCGCTGTACGTCCGTCTTTCTGTCAGCGGGCTGTATCTCATGAACCATAATAGGCAGACAGTTGAAAGTTTCATAGATTGTTTATTTCTATTGCCGCTATAACAACAAATAATAAAAATGTAATAAAGTTAATAATTAAAGAGGTCCCGATACAATTTCTTTTCCCATTTTTTCGCTGTGTTATTCTTGATTTTAATACGTTACGGAACTCTTCGTGAGCGATTCCGACACGCACTTGACCGGTTTTATTTATTTCATTGCGCGACCCTATTCGCCGTAGATATTTATTTGTCGATTTAAAAGCTGAGCACTAGGGGCACGGCAATTGACATAAAACCTAGCGGTGAATAGGTTAATATATGTAGAACAAAATAGAGTCAAGGATGAACTTAGAAAATAGCTAATCCATTAAGTTCGATAATTTGTTGTACCGGTTTAGAACAGCAAACTTATCAAAGTCAAAGTCAAATCATTTATTTCAAATAGGCCCATGTATGGCACTTTTGAACGTCAAAAAATTACAAAATAATAAAATTGATTCTAGTCGCCCCTTCCAAAAGGTAGTTTTCGTATGGAGAAGAATGGGCAAGAAACTCCACCGTTACTCTTTTAAAATGTTTTACAATATTTTGTATACATTAATTATATGTGAAGACGATGCACCTGGAATAAGATTACTATAGGTAATCATTATCATAAGACCCGTACACCTTCAGTATAAACTGGTTTAAGTCAAAACTTTGATCAATATTTCAAAAGAGAGAAGATCTTTTGTGTATGTTATGTTCATTAGAGCTGTCTTTTGAACTTCATGTAAATTCTCAGACATGTTTATACGAGTACTTAACCCGACAATTTATACTCATAACTAGTCAGAACTTTGTATGTTTATCTACACCCATGCTATAAAATCTCTATAAAAGTTTCTGAAACAGTTAGCTTATTGCCTACATTAAAACAGCCAGTGTCATAGTAACCATAATGTCATCCAAATGAGTGTTATAATGTTGTACAAATTTGAATAGCTGTGCTCGTAAACGAATGTTTGTTTAGCGAATGAATGCTCGTTGGGAAAAGATCGCGCAACTAATGTTACTGGCGGTGAGTACTCTCCATATTTAACATAAACTTTTTTGCAACGAGTGTGGATCGAACTCATTCAAATTCAAATTCAAAAGTCATTTATTCAAATTAGGCTGAGAACCAGCACTTTTCGAACGTCAAAATTACATAAGACAGTCCCCCAAAAACGCCCACCCTTCACCACTTCCTAGTGCCTTTAGCTGGGAAGAAGAAGTGGCGCAACAAACTCCCCAGCAGCACAGCTGTCTGTTCAAGTTAGAAAAAAATAAAAATGACTCTATACAATAGTATGCAAAATTATTATGCAACACAAAACATTATTTTAATTAAGTATAAATTATTGGCCATATGTTAGCTAGCACACGCCGATATACCAACCAAAAACATCGAGAACTATACTCAAGCAGAATTAAAAAATAAAAACTAAACGTAAAAAGAACTAAATATCTAAATAAAAGCCTCCAGGCATAAAGGGCGTGCCCGCTTACATAAAGCTGTAAATTGGAAGTTATAAATGATAAACTAGGACCATCGAGGTAAAATAAATGTACAGTTAATTACTAGTAACAATAACAAAACCATGATCAGCAAGACGACCAGTCACCACAAGCAGCACCCGTTCACGAGCATAACGCAAAGATCAGCCATTACCCCCCTCGCCATATTTGAGGGAAGGAGGCAACCCGACTCCCGACGCTACCGCAAGCATTGACATCTAAGGGAGCATGACGAACTTGCTGCCGGTTGCTCAGGTAAAAAATAATATAATCAATTGTGAGGTCTCAACCGTAATTAATCACAATTAGTAAGTTACTAACCACACATCACTAGAAACGTGGCACAACACTAATTTCCTAAGGACGCTCTGCCATTTCGACTTCCGCTGGCTTACGTAAAGGAAGGTATTCCTTGATTATTAGGATTACTTGTGCCCCGACCTAGGGGCTCTTTGTACGGCTTGAAGACACCTCCTACCCAATTCTGCACGTTGCTCGCATGTGAGGCTAACTGCACGCTACTGAGGTCCGACGTCCGGCCTGCCTGCCTGCAGCCTACCGCTGGGAGCCTGAGCTGTCAGGCGACCTCCACGGCTACTGACTACGTGCTACCACGTGCCAGGGCCGTCCGGCCTGCTACGGAGCCTGTGCTGACCAGGCGCCCGAATCTACCACGTGCTACCAAGGACGGTACCCTTCCCCTTTTACTGTGTTAGTGCTCAGAACAAATCAGTGTGACCTTACCGCGACCTAGCCGTGTACATTCTAGTGTTAAAAATATATGTATTAACTTGTCTAGCTGTTTTAATAACTACTACCTAAATCGTTAACGGCCTGCGCAGCCTACCCTGCGCAGCCCTAGCCGTTACAGTGGCGCCCAACTCTTACTACCTACCAAACCTAACACTGATCTGACTGAGCCCTAGCACACCCTTCCCGCTACACATCGTAGCGGCATAGTTTTAAGATTTTCCTAACTATTGTGTGAACCTAATGTGACAACTATATGTGTCATCTATTACTGTGTATCTAATACTATCTGTGTACATAATGGGAACACACTACTAGTCTAACATATCAAAATTTAAAAACTTTATTTCCGTGCTGCCAGCGGTGAAATGCAAATTTTTCTAAATAATAACTTGTGTCTTCTACACTAACAATGGATAGCTGTCAAATCATAATTTACTATCCTAAAACTGTTAACAACAACTACATTGTGATAATATCAAGTTTAACTACTACAAACATAATAATCCAACCAAACTTAAAACTCAACTCAAACTTGATGTACCTACATACAAATCAAATCAATAAATATCTAATACTAATAATCTACATTCAAATTCTATCAGCTAAACCTGTGTTATCAGATAAACAGCTGATTGCCACTAAACTAACCTACCTAACCAAACCAGTCCTACCCTACAAACTACAATTAATTGCACTCACCCATTATACTATACTATAACTACCTACTATACTACAACTGCCTACTGTGTCTACATAATTATAACCAACAATTATCATAATATCTACACTTCTACTATTTGGTAAATCCAAACAGTTTTATAGGATGATGGCCCTACCCCATGCATCTTATACTCCTACCTCCTATAACTATTGGTCCTACAGCCATAGTTAAAACTGATGATGGCCCTACCCCATTCATCACCTACCTTCTATAACTATCGGCCCCTACAGCTATAGTTCAAATTGATGATGGCCCTACCCCATTCATCACCTACCTTCTATAATGATCTGATGGTCTACCCCATTGATCAGTGGTTTTGCTTTATCAATTGGCCCTACACCATTGGTAACCTAAGCAACCACCTCTATTTATAATATACCATCTATCTATTCTCCTCTAAAGAGCGGTGCAACTCTATAAAGAAGCCTTTGCAGCAGCGGATGGTTACTGCCTAAATAAGCCTAAACCAAAAATATCTATCTATTTACATAATGTATATTCTAAGCAGCGGACGGTTACTGCCTAAATAAGCCTAATCCAAAACTATTTACTTATGTATATTCTATGGAGCGAATGGTTACTCCTTAAATAAGTCTAAACCAACACTATCTATTTATGTAAACTATCTACCTATTTACTTATGTACATTCTACGGAGCGAATGGTTACTCCTTAAATAAGTCTAAACCAACACTATCTATTAATGTAAACTGTCTCTTTATGTAATTGTTGGTATTTCTATGCAGTTTAGGGAATTATGTACTAAAAAAAAAACCACCTATATACTACCACTACTGTATATATAATACCTACATACTATGGACTAGACCCTAATTTCTAGTCTTGTGGGTGCATTATACTATTAGGACTTGGGTTAAAACTACAACAGTAATCTACATATTACTGAAATCTGATCTGTTGCTTGCTGGCATAACTACTAAACTATTATCTGTGATATTAACTAATGATATTATGGGAATTCTAATGACTATTAATTCTACCTAATAATAAAATATAAAAATATAACTATAACAATTATCTAAAACTTAAAATAAATTATAACTAACTATCTTTAACATATGCTGCGCTGGCGCTATTTTAGGGAATGCTGTTGATCCCAAGGGATGTCTATTTTTATTGCATAGCAGGTCACTATTATAACTACCCTTAGCTTTTGTGTTGTCTATCTGTTACCTAAATGCCCAAAGTACATACTAAAATAATTCTATAATGACTTTGGCATTCTAACTACATGTGTATACATTTCTACTCAACTACACCTACAAGTACACACTGAACTCACCTACCTATACTTACCTATAGCCAGTTAAATATCTACTACACCTCATGTCTACTCACATGTAGGAATACTATTACACACTGGTACTACCTGCTAATAGAACACTACTGACTGAGATACACTTGCTCTTACACTTGTGTATTTCTTTGCTTGCTGTCCGTAAATCTTGAGTGACCTATGACTAAATAGTTCACTCATGGCTGCTGAGTATGGTTCCAGTCTGCTATTACTGGACTGGATACAGACTTGTGCTAAGGATTAGACAGCAAGTGGGAAGTGGTAGTTCTAGCGGATTTTGTATAGGTAAAATCCTCTCTCTGCAGCCGGGGTACTGTAGCGTTGTGTGAGGTCTCAACCGTAATTAATCACAATTAGTAAGTTACTAACCACACATCACTAGAAACGTGGCACAACACTAATTTCCTAAGGACGCTCTGCCATTTCGACTTCCGCTGGCTTACGTAAAGGAAGGTATTCCTTGATTATTAGGATTACTTGTGCCCCGACCTAGGGGCTCTTTGTACGGCTTGAAGACACCTCCTACCCAATTCTGCACGTTGCTCGCATGTGAGGCTAACTGCACGCTACTGAGGTCCGACGTCCGGCCTGCCTGCCTGCAGCCTACCGCTGGGAGCCTGAGCTGTCAGGCGACCTCCACGGCTACTGACTACGTGCTACCACGTGCCAGGGCCGTCCGGCCTGCTACGGAGCCTGTGCTGACCAGGCGCCCGAATCTACCACGTGCTACCAAGGACGGTACCCTTCCCCTTTTACTGTGTTAGTGCTCAGAACAAATCAGTTTGACCTTACCGCGACCTAGCCGTGTACATTCTAGTGTTAAAAATATATGTATTAACTTGTCTAGCTGTTTTAATAACTACTACCTAAATCGTTAACGGCCTGCGCAGCCTACCCTGCGCAGCCCTAGCCGTTACACTAGCCAACCACAAATTGCAATACAAACTCATAACAAAAACATTGTAATGAGTAGATTATGTCAACAATAAAATAAAAATAAATAGACTCGTAAAAAAATTATTAAAAAATTGACTCATAAAGTCAAATAAAATAAAAAAAATATATGAACTTATATAAACTGTCAGTAGGTAAGTTAAATCTGGAGAAAGAACATAAACATTGTCTTGAGTTAATCACAGCGACCAACTATTCTTATCATTTAAGTAGTCGTTGATACAATAGTATGCCTTTGAACAAAGGTTGGATTTTACTTTATTTTTAAACGCATTAAAAGGCAAATCTAGCATAGAAGAGGGTAGCTTGTTATAAAAGGTTATACCAAGCCCAACAAATGAGTTATGAACCTTATGAAGCCGGTGAAAGGGAGCTCGTAGTTTGTCCTTATTTCTAGTGTTAACATTGTGAATATCACTGTTTTTAGTGTATAAGTGTATATTTTGCCTAATATATAATATGTTGGCGAAAATGAATTGTGATGCCACCGTGAGAATACCAACATCTTTAAAAAAATCTCTTAGAGAAACTCTGGCACGTAGCTGGTAAATTGCTCGAACAGCTCGTTTTTGAAGAACAAATATATTTTGAATGTCAGCGGCTTTGCCCCACAGCAGAATACCATAGGACATAACGCTATGGAAATAACTAAAATAGACTAACCGAGCTGTATCAATGTCAGTGTATTGTCTTACTTTCCTGACAGCGTAGGCGGCCGAACTGAGCCTCCCCGCTAGGCTTGATATATGTGGGCCCCACTGAAGTTTGGCATCTACTGTTATGCCCAGAAAAACTGCCGAGTTCACAGTTTCAAGCACCTCTTTATCTAAGACGATGTTGGGTCCTAGATTTCTAACATTTGGTAGAGCGAACTTTACACATTTCGTTTTCTTGGCATTGAGAACTAGGTTATTTGTCGTAAACCAATCCGTAACCATTGAGAGTGCACTGTTTACGTCGTCAAAATCTTGTCTATTCCTGTCTACTTTAAAAATAAGAGAGGTATCATCTGCAAACAGTACAACGTTACAGATATCCTTTAAATAAAAAGGTAAGTCATTTATATACACTAAGAATAAGAATGGACCCAGTATTGAGCCTTGAGGTACACCTAACTGAACTGGTAGCCCGGAAGATTTCACACCATTAACATCTACACATTGGACCCTATTATGCAAATAAGAATTTATTACTTTAAGAGCTTCGTTTTGGACACCGTAATGACGTAGTTTACGCAAAAGTGTGTCATGGTGCACGCAATCAAAGGCTTTGGAGAGATCACAGAAAACTCCAATAGCATTTTGCGAGTTCTCCCATGCGTTAAATATGTGTTTCATCAGAGCAACACCTGCATCTGTAGTCGAACGACCTTTTGTGAAACCATATTGTTCATCATGAAGAAGTCTGTTTAAATTAAAATGTCTTAGCAACTGCTTGAGTATTAACTTTTCAAATATTTTACTGAATGCAGGTAAGATAGAAATAGGCCTGAAATTGCCAACGTCATTTTTGTTACCTGATTTAAATAATGGTATGACTTTACTACTCTTCATGAGGTCAGGAAAAGTTCCTAAATCAACACATTTATTAAAAGTTACAGCTAAATATGGAGCTACTATGTCTATTATATTACTTAATAGTTTAATGGAGATACCCCAGTAATCACCAGTGTTTTTAGACTTAAGTGTGTTAAAAACATTAACTACATCACGAGGTGTTACATGCTCGAAGCTAAATAAGCTATTACATTTAGGCACACTGCTATGCAAAAGGTTTTCAGCTTTAGACGGGGACGAATTTAAGGAGCGAGTCGTAGTTATAGGTATGTTGGCAAAAAATTCATTAAATGCCTCAGCTACGTCGGCTGCTATATTAACTAATTTATTGTCGACCATAATCTCGAGTTGTTTTTCTTGTTTAACCGACTTACCCGTTTCATTGTTAATAATTTTCCGAGTGGTTTTTACTTTATTATTTGAATTTTTAATTGTATCGCCTAAAAATTTTGATTTTGCAAAAACACAAATATTTTTAAATAATTTTGAATAATTTTTGACATACTCTAAGAAAGGAGTATCAAACCTATATTTTTTCAAACCATATAACTCGTATAGTGTCGCTCTACTTTTATAAATACCTGGAGTAGCCCATTGGTTAAAGCCAACAGAGGTGCTATTAATGTTAATAGTTTTGGTCTTGAAAGTAGATTGGTACTCTTTTTGCACAACATCAAAAAGGGCTCCATAGATTTCATTGGGATTTTCGTGTTCTACTATAGATGGTGTAATTCTATGAGCTAAATTATTTTTAAACTTGCTGCAACGACTAGCTGTATAAGGCCTGCATTCTATTTTATGTGTTTTTTTTTGTAATTGCATAGGGAAGCTAGCTAGTAAACCACAGTGGTCAGATGTTAAGTCACTTAAAACTAATTTATTTTTGGCATCACAATCACTAAATATATTATCGAGACAAGTCGACGTAGATGCCGTGATCCTAGTAGGTTCAAAAAACAAGTTAATTAAATTATAAGATTTGAACAAATTGAGAAGTCTAATACTTAATGGAGTATCATCTAAAATATTAATATTGAAATCTCCACATAAAATTATACTTTTATTACTAGATTTTAACCTATTGAGTGAATCCTCCATTACCGATTCGAAACGAATAAAATCCCCAGAGAGGGGTCGATAAACACAAATTATAACATATCGCTCTAGTTCAACACAAGACAACTCAATAGTGCGCTCAATGGAAAGATTAACTAAATCTAAACGTTGTTTACATTTCAACTTGTTTGAAACAAGAACTAAAGACCCACCGCGGATAGCACTTTTTCTTACAAATGCGATTTGTACAGTAAAAAAATCATCATTGATAAAAACTACTTCATGTTCTTTCAACCAGTGTTCAGTCAAACATAACACCTGAACATCATAGTTCTCCATAAATAAACTTAACTCTAGCTCTTTGCCAGACAGACCCTGCATATTTTGATGTACAACATTCAACATATGCGGCTTATCTGTTGTCGCTCCTAATAGTTTAAACTACAAGGGGTATCAAAAGTAGTATTAGTACCACTACTAACAGTAATCAAAGGTACACTACAAGTACCAGTGTCGCTGTGTATATTGTATGCTAAAAGATTAGCAATATGTCTCCTACAACTAGGTGGCAAATACATTGTATTATTTGTCAGTTTGTAATCAGTAATAAATTGATTACAATCAAAATATAAAATAGCGTCACTGTGACGACATGTCCTATTATAAATTAACATATCTATACATATAATAAAATCGTAGCGAAGTCAAAACTGTACATTGAATATTTTTGAAAAAAAGTAATTGCTACGAGGTCTAGGATCGATTCTAATGCCGAAAATATTTTTTTTAGAATTTTTGTCTGTTTGTCTGTTTGTCTGTATGTATGTTCCAGCATCGCGCAAATTCTACCGGACAGATTCTGTTAAAATTTTGCATAGATATTCCCTGTGTGTCTGGTCAAACTATAGGGTATAAACTATCACGCTATTTACTATGGGGGACGAGCAATATTACATTATGTTGTATTTTTATGTTCTAGCATGACGCAAATTCTACCGGATAGATTCTGTTAAAATTTTGCATAGGTGTTCCCTATAAGTCTGGTCAAACTATAGGGTATAAACTATCACGCTATTTACTATGGGGGACGAGCAATATTATATTATGTTCGTATTTTTGGGAAAAAACGCGCCAAAATTTTAGGATATTGTAGATGGTTATCGATTTAACTTTTTAAATGATTATCATCACGCTATACCTTTATGGAACTAAGCAGTCAATCAAAAAATATATAGGAACGGCTATTTTAGACAAGTTTCAACAAAGCAATTAGCTCAGCGATTGGGCGGTTGCTTTGCAAACGTGGGGTTGTAAGTTCGATTCCCACCTACGGCTTTTTTCTTTTTTTTTCACATTTTGTTATACGATTATTATTTTTTTTGATAATCTACCTATAATCTATAGATATAATAAAATCGTAACGAAGTCAATTTTTTTAAAGAAAGTTATTGCTAAGAGGTCTGGGATCGATTCTTATGCGGAAAATAAAGTTTTTAGAATGTTTGTCTGTACCAACCGTAGGGCATAAACTATCACGCTATTTGCTATGGGGGATGAGCAATATTACATCATGTGCGTATTTTTCTCTGCAAATTGTAAAAGGACGCGCCAAAAGGTTGGGATATTGTAGGTAGGTAGTTACCGATTTAACTTTTTAAATGATTATCATCACGCTACCTTTTATATAGGAACGGCTATTTTAGCTAACTTTCAACAAAGCGAATAAGTAAGCGGTTGGACGAATGATTTGAAGTCCTGAGGGCCTACCACCAGCTCAAAAGCAGTATTATTTTAATATTACTTTAGTTTACTTCAGTGTGGGAAAGAGATGAAGCTCTACAGGATGTATAGCTCCATCTCTTTCTCCCACTGAAGTAACATTAAAATAATACTGCTTTATGAGCTGGTGGTAGGCCGCCCGGGGTAGTAAGTTCGATTTACATCTGTTTTTTTTAAACTCTTTTTGTAAAACGATTTTTTTTTTGGTTTGTGTATGTAATAGTTCATAGAATGTTTTAATTCACAAAAAATGGAAAACTTCGTAAGCTATGGGAAACTACTAAGTTACAAGTACTTTACAGTCACAAAACATTCTAGGTTGTATTCTGATCATTTTAGAGCAAAAGACTGTAGGAATAAAATGTTTTTTTACAGATTTTGACAGCAGATTTGTCCTAGCGATTTTATAATATGTATGTGGATCTTCTGGAATCGCTGCCACACTGCTTCCTGGTGGCAAAACAGCGCACGTCATGTTTAAGATTCCCATCGATTTAGAGAGCAACGAAACACCTGTTTGTGGGGTGTCACGCAACAGTAACAAGGGATGTGTGCTTAGGGGATTGCGCTTCGTCGTATGGGATGAATGCGTTATGGCAAAAAGGAAAGCAGTGGAAACTGTAAACAGAACCCTGCAGGACATCCGCAGAAACCAAGATATGATGGGTGGTGTCACAGTTTTGACAAAAAAAGTGAAAACTTCGTTGAAAAGGTCGACTCTATGGTCGAGAGTTCATAAACTGCGCTTGACCATCATCATACGAGCTCGGCTTGGCGGTAATTCAAATGCTCAAGAATTCTCCGATGTTCTTCTAAAAGTTGGTGAAAGCACTCTACCAGAGACTCTTGGTAGAGTAGATCCCACTTTAGAAGATCTTATTCGTCTGATATACGGGGATATCAGTCAAATACTGTACCAAGAGAATTCTTAGGTGTGTTTCCGTTTTAACTCCGAAGATGATCAAGCTACAGCGATCAACCACAGTATTCTCTCACAAATTGAAGCGAGTGAAGTGATATACACCTCCATTAATACTGATGTGGAGGAAGATGATGCCAAATATCACCCCGTAGAATTTCTCAATTTACAAATAGAAAGAAAAGAAAGAAAGAAAGAAAAAACATTTATTTGGACACAGTTCGCGAAACACAAAACACAAATTACAGTGGAAATAAAAAATAGTGTTTTTAAAACAATAGTGTGTGCCTCACGGCTGCGCCAAAAAGGTTCATTTCAGCATTAAATGGCAAGTGGACTTCCGGTTGTATATCTGTGTAACGGAAACCAGCTCAAAGTCATGTCTTTGCAGAGAAACGTCATCGAGGTGGAAATTCTAACAGGTTGTGGCGATGGTGAGACAGTGTTTATAGCGCGTATAAAGTACAAATTCCCCACCATTACCAGTTAAAGCGCGTGCAGTTCTCTGGGAGTGTATGCTTTGCGATCAACAAGTCACAGGGGCCGACACTAAAGGCTGAAGGCTGCGGGTGTCGACCTCAGGATAAGCTGCTTCTCACACGGACAACTGTTACGTCGCTTGCTCCCGAGTCACCATTCCTGACTCTCTGTATATTTTGGCTGCTGAGAATAAAACTACAAACGTAGTATACAGGGAAGTTTTATAAAAATGTGGCTGTTATTGTAGTATATTGTGATGTCTTACGATTTCCATGCGAACGAAGTTGCGGGCAGAAGCTAGTTTAAATTATAAATGTGCCAATTTTCCTCATCAGACAAATATTTTGAATAAGGCAAGGCACAGAAAATAAATTTACAACTATTGGTCTCATTGAGATGCAACATCAAATGGACACATTCCATTATGTACTTTTTCCTTACAGTTAAACTATCCCCATATAATAATATAACAGTAGAACTGGGGTTTATTTTTGTCAATTTAATATAATTAATTAATTGGCTAATACTGGCACCGGGTAAACAATTATTAATTACATATTGTTGCGAACACTGATTAAATAGACTACCAAAACCTTGACCAAATTTGTCAGAAAATACATAAGTTGTGTTAGTAAAATTATTCATTTTATTGACATCCATACAGCTACCTACTGGCTGAGCCACTGAGGGTATAGGTGTAACCAGTTGAGGCTGGGGCTTATGGGTACAAGCACAGCTAAAAGAGAGGTTATTTGTCAATGACTCATACCTCTCGGCATTGTACTTGACCAGGTCAGCCAACTCATTGGCTTCCTGCAAGCGCTTACTCAGATCTTGTTGAGAAGCCTCATATTTACTAAAGATATCCTTTAGAGCATATTCCTTAACAAACAATTCATCCTGTAGGTGCTGAGTGTCGTTATCATACATAGTATTACACAATTGTAATTCATTATTACACTTCTTTAATTTTTGAATTAAATTTAGATTTTTTTGCCTAAGTTTTGTATTTAATTTGTTAACTTTTTGGCGCTGTAGTGATTTTTGAATTTTTCTAATTAATCTATTAATTTTAATGTATTTTTTTAACTTATTATGGCTAGTAAATAAGTTGCATTTAGTGATAGTTTCATCAGTTAAGTCTATTGTTACAACTGGCTCAACACATGTGGGTCCAGACCCGCTACCAACCAACTCATCATAAAGACTGCAGGTGAACGCAGACTCTTCACAGGCTTTGAGAGATTCCAAACGGGTTATTGTGTTGTGGGCCCTACTTAATTCCAGTTCCAATTCAGATATCCGTCTCAAAGCCAGATCGTGGGTGTCACTACATTGCTGGAAATTTGACACAAGTTGACGGAGGTGTTGATGCTGGTCAATTATGTCCATATGCTGAATATGTAATTCGGCCAACTGGTTCTTCAGCTCAGTGTTCTTGTTATTAATATATTGTACTTCTACCTCGCTGTCATCCCTTTCCTGTAGCAGCTGATCGCACTGGTTTTTACTAAATTCCAACTCTTTCAATGTGGCCTTCAGTTTTTCCTCTAAGGATGCAGCCCTACGGGTCAACATATTGACAAGCCAACCCCAGAGGCACCCTGGAATGAGAGAAGAGAAAGCAAAGTGAGTTAAAGGAATAAGAGAGTGGGATAGGATGTGGATAGTAAGTACCTACTAGAATGAAGGGACTATTGGGACTAAAACTACTGAGTGTATGAGGAATCTAAATGAGTTGAGAACTTGAGAAGGTAGGATGGTAAGACAGCAAGAAATAAATGAACAAAAGATGAAGTTTTTTTTAAAAAAATATTATGAAAAAATGGAGGTACTTAGAAAGTAGGAAGCTAATTTATTTATTTTGGGGCTTCTCACTTATCAGAATTATTATTGATTACTTAAAAAGAAAAAGACATACTTAAGTAAATTACCATTTACGATAATAATATTAGAGCTAATAACAGTTATTTTCCACTAAGAATGTTATGGACATGGGATTAGAGGTACCTAATATAGTTTCATTTGGACAGTGCTATTGGTTTTAAACAAGAGTAATAAAACAATTGAGGGATAAATATGTGTGCAGTAAAGTTTGTAGTGTATGTTTTATGTCTGGGGCAAGTGTTTTCGTCGTCGATTTTGCTTGCACAATTTGTCAAGCAAAAGGAGACATAAACGGTGCCTGTGTGTATTGGACGTAGCTCATAACTCTGAGCAGTGTTTACAGGTAATGTATAGTGTGTAAATATAGCTACAATAATGATAAGTATAAAACAAAATACTCCCCGGGTTTGATGAATTCAAATCCACAATCGAAACGTTGACAGCCGGTAGATGATTTTTCGAAATCTCAATTATTATGAATAATCGCGACAAAAACACGTCACAAACACTGTGTGAGACACTTTATACTTACATTCTAAGATAAACAGTAGATTTAACACAAAATAAACACAATAAACTAATAATCTAATAATATTTAACTAAGAGATCGTTTTTTCACGACCTGTCACTAGTGTTGCCAGCCAAACCTTGAACGGATGCTGCAGCATCACCTGGAATTTGCAGGATACCCAACTCCCTTACCAACTTACAGCACAGGTATTGTGTTTGGGCTCATTGGAATGATCTCCATGAATAGGGTCAGGGGTAGGGGTAGGGGGGGGGGGGGAACAGGGTCTGGTGATAGAGTAGGAAAGAGAAATAAGATTTTTTTTGTCGGGGATTTTTTAAATTGTAACTGTTAAAATTGTACTTGTTATTGTATTGTTTATCGTGCTGGTGTCCGCAAAACCACGTCCAAGCGCGTATTTTGTGATTGTGATAATTTATGTACATTATTATTATTATTATTTATTTATTTATCACTCAAAGTTTATAAAAATCGTAACTTAAGAATAATGCCCCGCAAAACCATTTTCACGGTTTGTCTGTGGGAACAGAAAAAATAAAATTATAAATGAGGTTTATTAGTGCGGACACTTAATTTCCACTTACTGCATGCACATCTATAGTAACAAACGAAAATATCCTTACATCAAATGACTTATATCACAAAAATGATATAAAAAAACAAACTACCAAATCACTCATCTGCTCTCCCCAACAATGTGCAAACCACGTTCCTAAGAACATCGCTTACAAACTCCTGAGAAAGAACCGCTTAAGTGACTTGGCAAATTTACCCTTCACTTCCTGACTTCTTATATCAGCAGGCAGTTGGTTGAGAAGGTATGGTACTCTTTTATCAAGCGTTTGGTCGCCAAAATAATTCCTTATTCTAGGTACATCTTTACCTGCTGATACCATCCTAGTTGCGTGGCTATGGGTAACTAGCGAGTGTCGCTCCCAGCTGACACTATTTCATTTTTAGTGAAGGGGTTACGGCTGCACTTAAGTTTATCTGGCTACATGAAAGAAATTAACATTATCCTTTCCTCGAAAATAAGCTTAAGTTTAGCTCGCTAATCTTAAGTTCATTTTCCCATCCTTAGCCGTGAAATATACAATAATATTTAACTTAAATATAGAAATCTCAATGTCGCCATTGCACCCATTAAAGTTATCGCAAAGTAAACTAAAACATTTTTGAGTTCAACAAAGCTAAGCTGGGAGAAACAGCACAGACTCCAATCGACGACGACACGACGTACACGGGACGGAGGATTAAAATTAGATTGGAACCGAAATAGACAAATATCAGGTCAACTTGGTTCAGGTGGGAATGTTCACACAGCTATAATGCGAATTGCTTTAGAATGACAATACTGGTCATTGCCCTTTTCATAATATCTCTCGATAGAAACCCAAACAATAAACTATGTATGCCTGGTTTTTAGGAAAAACCTCAAAATGAAAAAAACAGAACCCTTATAGAATCACTCGTGTGTCTGTCTGTCTGTCCGTCTATCTATGATCACAGCCAATTTGCTCCGAATCTAATAAACCTATTAAGTTGAAATTTGATACATATATGTATTTCTGTGACCAAAACACGAACGTGTAACGTAAATAATTTTGAATACAGGGGTCACTTTTGGGGTGCAAACAAGAAAATTAAAAAAAAAAGTTTTTCCAACAGTATCGTGTGACATATCAAATGAAAAGGCTTGTTGTAAGGATCTTAAAAAAAATGTAGAAGGCTATTTAGTAAGACCCAAATTACGTATTTTAACTGGATTGAAAACAACGATTTAAAAATCAAAACCAAATTTTGTGAAGCTGGCGCTTTTTAAAATTGCAGTATTAACTTCACCCATCCTCACCATCAGCCTATAGCAGTCCACTGCTGGACATAGGCCTCTCCAGTTGCACGCCATTCAGCTCGATTCTCGGCAACTCTCATTCAGCTGCTACCAGCCACTCTGCGAAGATCTTCGCTACCTAGCCTGAGGGCGTACTACCTTACGTCTGCTAATTCGCAGTTTCCACTCGGAACACGTCTACTCCAACGGTCATCGGTTCTAAGGCTAATATTGCCGGTCCATTGCCACTTCAGCTTGATTATTCTGTGAACTATGTCGACAACTTTGGATCTCTGCCGAATCTCCTCGTTCCGGATTCTATCCCTCCTTCACCCATCATACACAGCAAAAAAACCCGAAGATGTTATCTACGTAAAATAACTGCTTTTATAATTTCGGCCTGTCCGTCATTCAGCCCGTATGTAAGACACGTACTCTCGTTTTTAAATAAATCAAAAAGTTTTGACATGCAACGGTCGCACGTCGCTCGGTTGTACGCTGTCTAATGAACTATCGGATTACAGAGGCTCTGCTTTGAAACATGCATTTTTATGAAACATGTAGAGTAGGACTATTTTTGTTTCGTACTTTATTTATAGAGAGTCTTTGTTTTTTTTTAAATTGAAAACTTCTTTAGGCGCGTTGGGCATATTAGAGATGGTACCGCGGTGCCGATTTTTTAAGCTATTGCATAGCTTTGCTTTGAGCGCGGCGACCGAATCAAGAAATTCCGTAACGTAACGAAAATAAAAACCTAACACCCCCCACTCCGCCTACCATGTAATGACGGTTCAACATATTCGCCACGGTCAATAAGAAACCGATCGGTATCGAGACACAACGGTGTATCGACATTTCTTGTCCTCGGGTTCGATCCCGGCCACAGGGATTTCTTTTTATATTTGTTCAAAGATATTTTATTACATGTTGTTTACTTTTATTTTGTTTTTCACTGTTATGATTAATTTTCCGTTAAAGATTTTGTTAGTTTTTCGTTTCCGATGAAGATTTGTAGTTGCTAAGGTGTTAGTTTGTGTTTAGATTTTAAAATTAAATTGTTTGTGCCACCTATGTTCTTCTTTCATTAGGTAGTCAGTTTACTTGGAACCCCGGTCATCACGTTGTCATGGGAACGTAATTTTTGTTTTATGTCATCACGTCATCATTCCAAGTGTAGCGTTGACAAATAGGAAGTATAGAGGTTACAAATGCTATGCAATAGCTTTACCGGGGCAGTCCCCGAGTCCCACACGTTTTTTTTCAAGTTTTCACTTTTGTCGGCATTCCCGGAGTGCCACTGTTTTTAGTGTTTTTTTTTAGAGTTTGGCTTCTTTCTCTGCGTGGCAAAAAGAATGATAATAACACATTTTAGACCTCTAACATAGCAATAATAATGCTTTAATGGCTGAATGGATTTCCATGTTGACACAGGTTGACAGTGATCTTTGTAGAATCCTGTTGATCCAGTATTTAAGTTGACTATATCCCTACATTGGCTCACTATCACACAAACCATCTCAGTGCAAGGCATAGATGTATAATTTAGAACGGATAATATATATATGCTCGTAGTAGTGTACTTGTATGTATGAGACTGTGTTTATATAATATATCTCTTATTATATATATATATATATACTTCAACCTAAATTTGTATTGATAGCCTCGTGGCGTGACGGTCGGACTGCTAAGTCACGGTGAAAGAAAACTTCGGGAGAAAACCGGTATGCCTGAGAGATATTTTCAACGACATGTGAAGCCTAGTCAGAGACCCATGGGCGGCATAAAAACTCTGACAGCAGGTTAGTCACTAACCACACGAAAAAAGAAGACCTGAATTAAGTTTTTGGATGTGATTTTTATTCAGAGACATATTGTAGTTGTCATAAATTAAAGAGTTTTATTTTTAACCGACTTCCAAAAAAGAGGAGGTTATATGTTCGTCACGTTTTTTTTTTTTTTTTTTTTTATGTATGTCCACCTATTTCTCCGTCAATTGTCGACCGATTTTGAAAATTCTTTTTTTGTTTGAAAGGGTGTGCTTTCGAATTGGTCCCATATAAATTTTATTAACTTTGGTTGGATACTTTTTGAGTTAGCTACAAAATACGTATTTTTTTCCCACTTAATATGTAGATGATATGATAAGTTTCTGTCACTGGTAGCAAGTAGTGGTATTCGAATGTGTGTGGGGTAGGTACCACAACTAAAAAGTGAAAAATAAAAACTTTTTACAAAAAAAAAACAACCGACCTCCAAAAAAAAACACTACAAAGTGAAAAATAACTTTAATTTCGGAAGTCGGTGGCAAAAAACGAAAATACAAAACCGAAATTAAAATTATTTTTCACTTTGTAGTGTTTTTTTTTGGAGGTCGGTTGTTTTTTTTTTGTAAAAAGTTTTTACTTATTTTTTTATTATTATTATTTTTGTTGTAGTGGCAATAGAAATACACAATATGTGAAAATTTCAACTGTCTACCTATTACGGTTCAAGAGATATAGCCCGCTGACAAACAGACTGCTTAGTAATAGGGTTCCGTTTGGCAACCTTCGGGTACGGAACCCTAAAAACCGTAACCAGAATCAAACGTAGGTACTCTACCTATGAAACGCAACATAATCTACATATGAAATCATTTGTGCCAGTTCACCACTCGAATCATAATTAATTAAACCCTGTAACACCTACATATAAGAAATTGTATTGATGATATCACTCATCTTTGTGTGGGATGACAGCTGTCAAATTGATGATTTATTGCAGAGATAATAATCTAAAGTGACTCGGTTTTCTTTTAGTTTCTGGAAACAGGATTCCACACACAGGATAATCTTGTCCCCATCGATCATATTAGCAGGGACATGACACGTCTTGTGGGTTTTATTTTTTTATTCAGTCATCTGTCAAGCCCTTTTTTTGGGGTCGGCTTCCAGTCTAACTAGTATTTTATATAGAGCGACTGCCTATCAGACTTTCGGTATTCAGATGACCCGTAACGACTGTCAAAGATGACAGCTTGGACCAACGGCTTAACGTGCTTTCCGAGGCACGGAGGAGTCTCGGTATGTAAAGAAGACCCATCCACGGTACCAACCGCAGCAAGTCGACCCGTGCGACTGTCATTACTTAGCCACGATTCCCTGATTTTTTTCATCAATATTAGCCTCTATTGGTCGCTTGCAAGGCAGAGGCCAGAAGTCCCGTCATATACAGTGAAAATTAGTATGAATTACTTATTGACTATTGAGGCTATTGATTTCAAGATTTTTCACGATAATTTATGACAACGTAAATCAGGGGTGTCTATTACGAATACCTACAACGCACGGGGCAAATACATAAATAAATAAATAAACTATTTGGTAGTTTTACCTGTTTTTTCATGCCATGCAACAATGTATGTTCATCTTCGGAGTCAAACAAAACTTCGTGCCACTTTATCATCCGGAGGCAAACCCCGCCGAGCGTAAGAATCGAGACCTCAAGGTGCAGCTCTCACAACTCGTGGAGAATGACCATTGCTTTTGGCCTGCAAAACTACCAGTGCTTCGTTTCGCTATGAATAGTGCGGTATGTAGAACTACTGGTGCCACTCCCGTATATCTCATGTTTGCCCGAGAAATGAGGTCCCCCACAGAAGCTCGCCATGATTTGAGGGCGATCCTCGATAAAGAGAATTTTCTTCCCCAAATTACTCTCTATCTAAGATCTTTTATCTATTCAAGGTTCTAGTTAAGGTCACTCTTTTCAAGGCATATTGCACCTCACTGTACACGTGCAGCCTGTGGGCTCGCTACACACAAGCGTGCTATAGCGCCCTCCGCGTCCAATATAACAACGCATTCAGGGCAGTGTTGAGGTTCCCCCGGTTCTGCAGCGCCTCGGGCATGTTTGCGGAGGCGCGCACCGACTGTTTTCACGCCACTATGCGCAAGCGGTGCGCGTCCTTAGTGCGCAGGGTGCGGGACAGCTCCAATACTGTCCTGAAAATGATCGCTGAGCGATTTGACTGCCCCTACATACGACAATGCTGTAACAGACATGTATAGCCAGGGCACTTAATCTGATTGACACTGACCTATATTATTATTAATGACTTGTTTGATGAAATCTATAATTTTTAATTTAATATTAATTCTGTGTAATTTGACATTTCATTTTAATTTCAATTCTGTGACCCTATAATTTGTATTACTCATTCGTTTATTTTAATTGAATTTGACATTTTATTTTTATTTGAATTCTGTGAACTTTATAATGTGTACCTATTTTAATTGTATTGACATTTTTTTTTTTATTGTATTGGTTTTGTTATATTGTGTGTTGCAGTATAGTTAAATTTTATTTGATGTAATATGGGTTTTGCCTGAATTAAATGAATTTTTTTTTGTGTAAGTATAAAAGTACTGTTTTCGAGGTGCTAAACCCCCCTATTTTTTGGTTGGGAAATTATCAAATAACTTCTCCCGCTCTGGGCGGAGCGGGAGGCGTGTCAGACTTTTACTGACTAAAACCCACCCGCGTTCCTTCAGTTGCCTGTATGTTGCCGGGGGCCATGGTATCCTTTTCCCGCAACCCCGGCGGCATCGGCCCTAGCGGACCCCTTCAGTAGTGCTGACATATCTTTGAGGCGCGCGTGGAACACAACACGCCGTTGACCTGGGCCTGGTCTTTATCGGACGGCGAGCTACCCATTGCTCACCGTCCGCAAGTCCGCGCCTACGGTGGCCGGGGAATCACCTTGCGATTCCCGACGCCCAGGGCGTCTCCTGCGGTGGTTAGAGGCGTGAGGGTGCGAAATTCGTTCCGCCTGCTCCTTCGCGAGCATTATTGCTTCGCAGAAGGAGGTGACGGTCGCCCAATGTATGGGGCACCCTGGGCACACAGATATCATCTTGCTGACTGATAAATATTTTAGCATGAATGAATTCTCATTGACCACCTCAATCGAACTAATACGACATTTTTTTTCGTGCCTATGCCGCCTGTCTTAATTAAATACGACTGAAAACCTATGTTCATTTTTTTGTTTTAATGGTTCCGTACACGAAGGGTGCCAAACGGAACCCTATTACTAAACCACCGCTGTACGTCCGTCTTTCTGTCAGCGGGCTGTATCTCATGAACCATAATAGGTAGACAGTTGAAAGTTTCATAGATTGTTTATTTCTATTGCCGCTATAACAACAAATATTTTTTTTTTTTATAAAGTTAATAATAAAAGGGGGTCCCCATAAAAAAACGTGTTTTTTCTGCCGTTTTATGCTCGATTTTAATACGTTACGGAACTCTTCGTGAGCGAGCCCGACACGCACTTGGTCAGTTTTAATTATTTCATTGCGCGACCCGGTTCACCGTGGATATTTATTTGTCGATTTAAAAGCTGGGCGCTGGGGGCACGGCAATTGATAAAACCAAGCAGCGGTGAATAGGTTTATATATGTAGAAATGAAATGAAATGAAATGAAATTGTTTATTCTGTAAATAGGATATCGGAATCACTTTTACACGTCATATAAAAAAAATATTAAAAATAAGCTAGATGAGTTCGGCTTTTCCTATCTGACACCTCTGAGAAGAAAGGCCGAAACAAACTCAGAGGTCGCAGTCTCTTTTAAAGTCCAGACATAATCTTGGTCAGGCCATATGAGGACCATGTAGATTAGTGTCTGAAAAGGTCTTTTGAGGAAAGACCTACACAGATTTGAGTGGACCTGTCCAGTCAGTGCAAGCATTTGTCAGTAATCGTGGAGCTCAACTTAGAACTTAAGGAGCTCAACTCGACGAGCAATACCAAAGAAAGGACATTTGGGTAGGCCGCAAAAACTACTCAAACTGCCAGACCATCACTAAAACTAGAAGAGAAATAAAAATAAAAATAATATCCACATAGTCCTCACATTCACAATAGTTAAAATAATATAATACTTTACAAAGTAATCATGTCATTTTGAATATAATTTTCAACAATGTCAACGTATTTATAAAACTGGTATATGTTGATTTTACATAATAATTAAAATGTCTAGTTCTATGGTTTTATCACAAGGCTTAGCAGAGCGAGCAGTTCAATCCCAAGCTTTTTTATCTTCTAAATAATCTGAAATTGTATAGTACCCTTTTTTTACAAAGTTTGGTTTTAATACAGATTTTAAATCATTTAATGGGTAAGTTTCGAATGTCAATGGGGAGTTTGTTGTAAAAGCGTATACATTGACCCATGAATGAGTTGCCTACTTTGTGGAGACGTGTGCGATGTACAGCAAGGTTGTGTTTATTCCTGGTATTTAAACTATGAATATCGGACATTTTCTTAAAATTTGATATATTTTTGTGTATATACAATAGGTTTTCAAAAATATATTGTGAGGCTACAGTCAGAATATTTATTTCTTTGAATTTTTCTCTAAGGGAATCTCTTGGACCTAGGTTGTAAATGGCTCGAACAGCCCTTTTCTGTAGAACAAAGATAGTATTAATGTCCGCACAGGTTCCCCAGAGAAGAATCCCATATGACATAAGACTATGATAATAACTAAAATAAACAATTCTGGCTGTATCCACGTCAGTCATATGTCTAATTTTTTTAACAGCAAAGGCGGCCGAACTTAGCCTTCCTGACAATTTTTCTATGTGTGGGCCCCATTGTAATTTACCGTCAATAGTGATTCCAAGAAAAACTGTCGACTCAACAGGGTCCAACTCTGTTCCATTAACCTGAACATTGGTAGATAGCTGCCTCACATTTGGCATTGAAAATTTAATGAGTTTAGTTTTTTTTCATTCAGGAGAAGATTATTTACATTAAAACAATGCACAACTTTAGAGAGTGCATCATTAACTTGTTCAAAGTTGACTAACTGACGTTTGATTTTAAAAATGAGGGAAGTATCATCTGCGAATAATACGATCTTGTGATTATCCCTTATGTGATAGGGCAAGTCATTTATATAAATTAGAAATAAAAAAGGACCAAGAATTGAACCCTGCGGAACGCCCATGGTGACAGCAAATCCTGCAGATCTCTTGCCATTAACATCGACCCTCTGAATTCTGTTGTTCAGATAAGAAGTCAGAAGGTCAAGAGCCTTGTCCCTCATACCATAGTGGTACAGTTTCCTGATGAGTGTATCATGATGTACGCAATCGAAGGCCTTGGACAAGTCGCAGAAAATGCTAAGAGCATCTTGCGACTCCTCCCAGGCCTCGAATATGTTCTTTAGTAATTCCACGCCCGCATCTGTAGTTGAACGTCCCTTTGTAAAACCAAACTGTTTCAGATGAAGTAAATTATGTGCATTGAAATGTCCCAACATTTGTTTTAAAATTAATTTTTCAAAGATTTTGCTCAATGTGGGTAATATCGAAATAGGCCGAAAATTTGTAGGATCAGTTGTGCTGCCAGATTTGAACAGTGGAATCACTTTGCTAAGTTTCATAGAACTACCATAGCTAACGAAATAGAGACAAGGATGAACTTAGAAAATAGCTACATTAAGTTCGATAATTTGTTGTACCGGTTTTGAAACAGCAAATTTATCATTATCATAAGACCCGAACACTTCCAGTACAAACTGGTTTAAGTCAAAACTTTGATCAATATTTCAAAGTAAAACAAAAGAGAGAAGATCTTTTGTGTATGTTATGTTCATTAGAGCTGTCTTTTGAACTTCATATAAATTCTCAGACATGTTTATACGAGTACTTAACCCGACAATTTATACTCATAACTAGTCAGAACTTTGTATGTTTATCTACACCCATGCTATAAAATCTCTATAAAAGTTTCTGAAACAGTTAGCTTATTGCCAACATTAAAACAGCCAGTGTCATAGTAACCATAATGTCATCCAAATGAGTGTTATAATGTTGTACAAATTTGAATAGCTGTGCTCGTAAACGAATGTTTGTTTAGCGAATGAATGCTCGTTGGGAAAAGATCGCGCAACTAATGTTACTGGCGGTGAGTACTCTCCATATTTAACATAAACTTTTTTGCAACGAGTGTGGATCGAACTCATTACTTGATAGATGACTTTTACGCAGTCATGAGAAAGTCGCAGGCCCCCTTTATGAACCGAATACATAAATCTGACAATGGAATATTGAGGGCCATATACGAGGTTAATTATTTCTTCGTATATGGCAATTAATCATCATCATCAGCCTATAATGTTCCCACTGCTGGGACACAGGCCTCCTCTCTGTGAGAGGGAGTGGGCCGTAATCCACCACGCGGGCCCAGTGCGGGTTGGTAGATGTCACATGTCATCGAATTTTCTGTTCTAGGACATGTCGGTTTCCTCACGATGTTTTCCTTCACCGTTTTGAGAGCAATGGTGATGAAATAATTTACACAAAGTAAAGCGCCTGTCTGGGTTCGAACCCACGACCTACAACTCGTAAGTCGCGGCCGTTACCACTGGGCCACCACTGCTCTTAATATTCCTGCTCTGGCAATTAATATTCCAGCTAAAATAATACTTTTCTATTAATTTTTTGTATTATTGATTGTTTTATAATAATATTGTAATAATTTACAATTGGATTAATTAATTGAATTTGTAATCTGTAGTGAATTTCATATGGGTGTATTCCTGAAATAAATTATTTTGATTTTTTTTTAATTTGAGTTACCGCTTGTTTACCACACCTTATCCATTGGGTTTTAACTACCTATGTCTTTGTACGCTTGGGGAAGGTCTATGTCCAGCAGTGGACGTCTTTCGACTAAAATGTGATGAGGAAGCCTTTTGCTGCGAGCCATACCTAACGTTTGAATCGCTTATAATATAACTATAAATTATTCTGTCGTTATTATAAGCACAAACTCAACGTACCAAAATGAAGACGAACAAGTATTTTTGAAGTTCAACTAACAGCCTACAAAATGATTAATTGGAATTCAAGACAATGCTTGCTAAAGCGCTCTACGTCACAATATTATTAGAAAATACATTCAGAAGCTTCACATGTAACAATACTGGCAGAAAATAAAACAAAACTTAATATCAATTATTGCAGGCAAGTATCTCCATAATGCTGGGGCCGCATCTGCGTCTATCGTGACGAAGCAATGCGTGCCGAAGCTTCGTATGTTCTGCTTGCTAAAAGTTATCGCGCTAATGCGGTGGTCACATTAGCGGCTTCATAATGTTAACGAATTATCGTGCAATAATCCAAAATGGCCGTTCCAGATGGCATTTTACCAGAGAGGAGATAATCACTGCGTTGTTTTGACAATGGATGACGACTCACATTACTTTTACATGTGTGTTAATTATTACTTCATGCACTTATTGAAAACTAAAAGGAATTCTCATTTACTCAGTCCAGAAACAACAGTCAAAATGAATAATGCTAGTCCGACCATGCACCACGCTAATTAGCACGCTGAAACCCTTTGATGTATCGCCACCCGTGCGATAAGTGCTACGCAGCCCGAACTATCGTGACGATACCCGATAATGGTTGGTCACATCTGTGTGTATCGTATTACTCTACGAAGCGTCGTTACGATAGACGCAGATGCGGCCCTAGCATTAGAAATACAAATAACAAAACACCATTTACAACGCAGAATTAAGCAAGACATTATAATTGATAGTTAATTGATTAAATTAAATGTTAGCAAAAATATTGACAGCCATATACACAGAAATAATTAACTTCATATAATATATGGCTCTCAATATTCCATTGTGAGGTTCATGTACAGTGGGTTGCATTAATTGGATACTCCAGTTGTATTAAAATTTTAATACAACTGGGGTACCCAATTGATGCAGTCCACCGTACACGGGTGAGCTAATAACAGCTAATAACTCCCTAATAACTGCGCACTAAATGAAATAAAAGGAACATAAGAAGACTACTGAAAATGCAATACTTGTAGTTCTTGACACACTCTTCTTGCACGTTTTTTGTTTCCATAGGTTCCTACTACGCTTTGGAATGGGCAACTAGCTTCATATTTCTGACTGTCCGACTCCTTAACCTTTCAAAAGTGCCTGTAAAAGGTTTAATTAAACCAAATGCTTCGCGTTTTTTTTAACACTATATTGAAAAAGAATAATGCATTGCATTAATTTTTCCACCAATGTAATGAAAATTACAATGCTTTATCAACACTTTCTCGAAAAGTGTCACAGTGTTTTAGGTTCACAATGCATTGTATTTAACACTCGTGCTTTATACTTTGCATTTCCGCACTAGTACGGTAAAGTGAGGGTTAGACTTGGGACGCACGAAAAACAAATCTGCGAGCCATTTTTCACAAATATTTGTTACAAAATATGTTAATGGAATTTTACTTATTGTTTCCTCGCAAGTATGTTGAAAAATATCGTTTAACACGCGTGAGCAATGTATGTCATTGCACATAAAATATACTATGTAATTCTTTTATTTTTTCATTTATTTATTTATTACAGCATGGAAGCCTTACAGCTAAAAAAAACAATAAAAAAGAAAACAATAGTCAACAGAAAGCCAATTACAAGTCTTCACGTTTAGACTTATAATAGAATTTGCGTTGTGAACATACAAAAGCAGCAACATATCACTATATACTTGTGTCTGCAATTCAAAAGTGAGAGAGCAAGAAGAAAAAAAAGTAACATTTAAAAGCACTCCAGCTATTTAAAAAAAATTGAGGCTTAAGCACCTTCTAGCTGAGGTCACACTGGTTGTAAAGAGATCCAAGTCGTGTTGTTTACATATTTTATTAAAATTTTTGCTTGCACGCACAATGTAACTGTTCTGCCTATAATTAGTAGAACTTTGAGGTACACGTAAGGGTTGTAAAAATCGAAATGATTTGTTTGGAACATTGAAATAAAATTTTGGTAATAACTCAGGGCTGTCAATATTATTGTTAAAGATTTCAAATAGGAATAAATGTCAATATTTAATATTTATTCATGGATTTTCTGATTTCATCCGTCTTATGGTAACTAAGTGTAAGACTGTAACATGAAATAACATACATAGCCTTGTCTTTCACGACTTGCTAAAGAAAACATTACTGTTTAGACTGCCATTCAAAATCGTTCTTACATACTACAGAGTAACGTTGTTTTTCATAAAATGTTATACTTAACACTTATTTCTAGACACATAGTCTATAAGTATAAATTATAGAACAAAATTGCTTTTAGTGTGTCTGTATGACAGCTTTTCTTCTAAAAACACAATGTATTTGATCCCGTGTATAATTAATTAATATTTAACCTAGAAATAGCACAAAAATCTCTATATTTAGACTTAACCTAGCATAAAATCACGCCTGTTTTCCCCGAAGGGTTAGACAGAGGTGTATCTATAGAACATCCACATTTAGCCAGTTATGTTCAGTCTCATGTAATAGGCTTAAACTTGCGCCTCCCGCAAGTCAAGTCTAAACTTTGGACTTGTCGCTATATTAGTAGATTGCACCCGTGAAGCGAGGGCGCGTCACTAGGTCTGATATAAATATTGAAGGTTACTGTATACATAATATTATAAAAGTAAAACCTCAAACGTATTCAATATTATAATAAATCTGCCTAGCCTTTTCCCAACTAAGTTGGGGTCGGCTTCCAGTCCAACCGGATGCAGCTGAATACCAGTATTTTACATGGAGCGACTGCCTATCTGACCTCCACAACTGGGTAATACGATACCCCTTGGTAAGACTGTTTGTCAGATTTTCGGGCTTCTGACGACCCGTAACGACTGTCAAAGATCCATGAATGAGAGCCGGGACCAACGGTCACTCATCCTCGGACCAACCTCAGCAAGCGTAGCTTAACCTGATGGATTGATCCATGCGGCTGTTATTATTTAGCTACAAGCTCCTCCAATATTATAATAACAATCTTTTATTACATAAGAAAGTGGTTACAAATTGTGTGAAGTCCCTGACACTTGTGCTAGGTGATTAACCTGTGTTACATTAATATACTATTGGCCTTAGCCTATAAATTCATAAAAGTCTAATAACAAAAATGGTATAAATTAACTTGTGACGTGTTACTTTGTTGACACGAAAAGGAGAAAACATTATAGTGTTTATAAACACGCGTGTAAGCCGTACATTACCTATACCAGTTAACATGCTCAAATAACTTGCACTTAGTACACACAACGACTATCAAGTTATACATTTACTCAAAAATGCATGTAATGTGGTCATTATTTTGACAACCTTATTTGAGCAAAGTCGACCTTGCCGTTCTGTTTCAAGGAGCGGCCAGCAAAGTTTTGCTGGTCGCTCTAACAGGCCGGCAAAACATTGCCAGCCGCTATTTTGATGTTTCAACGTTTTAAAAAATTTAATGCAAAAAGATTTTATTTAAAACACAGTTGTTTGTATTTATAGAGATAGGTACAAAAAGATTTTATTCCATATTTGGCTGTATAGTTCCAACTACCAATGTTAAAAAAAAAACAAAGAAGTAACAAATGCGCGGTTCAGCGAAAATTTTATTTTTATTTAGTGACTTTTTTGCTAAAAATGAGCTATCAAAGCGAACATTCTTCCTATTCAATGTGTTTAACACCGCCAGACATTAAAGATGAAGCTAAATTAGTGCTTGAAAATTTAATACCGCGAAATTCAAAGGAAAAATATGAGCTTGCATATGAAAAATTTGTGCAGTGGAAAATCAGTAGGAAATCTAAATCTTTACTTGCTGGTTTTATTTAGATTAGGTACTTGCATTTTTGAGTAAAGCACTATACAAGCCTTGGCCCACTATGACTGCTTCGCTGCTCGTCCATCAAGTGCTGCACGCTGACCGCGCTGTGTCGGCCTGGAGCTGCGCTACGCTGCGCTGTCGGCCATCATCAGCGCGACCAGCAAAGTAGTCATTATAGACCGCGGCAGTAATGTACTATTACTCAAAAATGCATGTAATGTGGTCATTATTTTGACAACCTTATTTGAGCAAAGTCGATCTTGCCGTTCTGTTTCAAGGAGCGGCCGGCAAAGTTTTGCTGGTCGCTCTAACAGGCCGGCAAAACATTGCCAGCCGCTATTTTGACGTTTCAACGTTTTAAAAAATCAAATGCAAAAAGATTTTATTTAAAACACAGCTGTTTGTTTTTATAGAGATAGGTACAAAAAGATATTATTCCATATTTGGCTGTATAGTTCCAACTACTATTGTTAAAAAAAAAGAAGTAACAAAAGCGCGGTTCAGCGAAGTCGGCGTTGAATTTTAGTAACTGTACTTTTCATAATTGCCATTTTAATTAAATTTCTAGTAAATTAATATATATTTTATTGAAATTATTTGCTGGTTTTATTTAGATTAGGTACTTGCATTTTTGAGTAAAGCACTATACAAGCCTTGGCCCACTATGATTGCTTCGCTGGTCACGCTATGATTGCCTCGAGCTAGCCTAGCTACGCTCTAGGCCTTCCAGCTTGGCCATCATTGCAGCCCTTGCTGTCCTCGCTGTAAAGGCTTCGTCCTACGGCCTCGGCCTTTATCTCAGCTCGTTCATCAAGTGCTGCACGCTGACCGCGCTGTGTCGGCCTGGAGCTGCACTACGCTGCGCTGTCGGCCATCATCAGCGCGACCAGCAAAGTTTTCATTATAGACCGCGGCAGTAATGTACTATTACAGTTTATGCTGACCTCCTCGCTTTGAATAGGGTTTCCGTTAATGAGAGGTCTGATTGTACTGGAAATGTTTACTGTATAATAAGAATTGTCGTCGTGCGTACACACAGCTCCATCCAAAAGACATGTGCGTTCAAATTCATGATAGGCCCAAGTTGGTTTTAGTAAAAACATTTTGCAAAAACATTTTATCATCAATCAATCTGCCTAGCCTTTTCCCAGCTTTGTTGTGGTCGACTTTCAGTCTAACCGGATGCAGCTGAATACCAGTATTTTACATGGAGCGACTGCCTATCTGACCTCCACAACCCAGTAACTGGATAATACGATACCCCTGTTTAGACTGGTTGTCAGAGTTTCGGGCTACTGACGACCCGTAACGACTGTCAAAGATCCACGAATGACAGCCGGGACAAATGGAGACACGGAGGAGTCTCGATATGTAAAGATGGTCACCTATCCATGGACCAACCCCGGCAAGCGTAGCTTAACCTGATGGATTGACCCGTGCGGCTGTTATTACTTAGCCACGAGCTCCTCGATTTTATTATGATTAATGTATTTTTTTAGTGAATAGGGTTGACATTTACAAAAAGTTATTCAACGTCTAAATAGATCGGAGGTTTCAAGACCGCTTGCCGTGCATAAGATTGGATGTTCAAATCCTAGGCACGAAATGTGCTTTTTGTCATTCATTATATTTTTTTAAATGGTATTTTTCTATTTTGTTTTAGTAATATTTATAAATAATTAAAAAATCCAGAAAAATAAAAATCTTTAATAATTATTTAATAATTCGTTTATTCGTTTTGGTTCTTATTAATCTACATTTTTAAATATTTCTTAAAATAAAAGAATTAAAAAAAACATTTAAAAATATAAAAAAATTGATGTCCGCCGGTGTCGGGAGCAGGGTCCACGCTACCGGTGGTTAGGGCTGCAAAGACAGGAACCTCCTCACAATGCGAGCCGTATCGAGGAGTACTGCCTTCTGAATCAGACGCTTGATCCAACCGCCTAACGAAAGCCTCGAGAGATGTTGGTCGAGGCTTTCGGCCATCAGGCCATTAGCCGTAACGACAATCGGCACAATGATAGCCGAGCTCACATTCCACATGTCAACAACCTCGTGTGCTAAGTCGAGGTATTTTATTTGTTTCTCTTTCTCAGCTTTCACGAGGTTCTCGTCATGTGGAATGATAACATCGATTATCATTGCGCGGCGCGCTAATCGATCTATCACTACTATATCAGGCTTATTTGCTACCATAGTCCTGTCAGTAATGATAGACCGATCCTAGTACAACGTGACATGGTCATTTTCGAGAACTGGGTCGGGCACATACTTGTAATACGGTACCTCAGAGTCCACAAGTTTATATTTCAAAGCAAGTTGCTGGTGAATAATCCTAGCCACTTGGTTATGTCTGTGCAAGTACTCGCCGTTAGCTAGACGCGAGCAACCAGAGATAATATGTCTGATGGACTCACCCGGATGATGGCATGCCCGACACACGTCAACCGTACCGTCCTTCATAATATGTATTTAATAATATTTATTATTCCTATTATTTAACAAAACTTGATCTTATTTTACTACAAACATTTATTTTACAATTGTATTTAAAAATTTACAGTTATCATAATATACACATTTTGCCAACTGACACAAACGGGTCCTTAGACAAGTAACATCCTATTAACGCAAACGATAAAATAAGAAGCGTTAGAAATAAACAATAGTTTTAAGTGAACGTGTACATCAAATGTTGTAGTTATAACTTTAGGGTATGGATTAATTTTATAAAAAAACGTTAATGGACACCCTCATCTACCGATTAGACAGAGACTTTTTTTTGTGTTGGAAATTATCAAATAACTTCTGCCACTCTGGGCGGAGCGGGACGGCGTGTCAGACTCTTACTGACTAAAACCCACCCGTGTTCCTTTAGTCGACATGTTGCCGGGGGCCACGATTTTGGACTTCTTCGCAACCCCGGCAGGCATCGGCCCTAGCGGACCCCATCAGTTCTGCTCACACTCTTTGAGGCGCGCGTGAAACACAACGCGCCGTCGACCTGAGCCTGGCCCTTATCGGACGGCGAGCTACCATTGCTCACCGTCTGCAAGCCTGCGCCTACGGTGGCCGGAAATTGGCCTGCGATTCCCGACGCCCAAGGCATCTCCTGCGGCGGTTGAGGGCATGAGGGCGCGAACTTTGCCTCTCCCTTACGCGTTCCGCCTCCTCCTTCACGAGCATTACTGCTTCGCAAAAGGAGGTGACAGCCTACTTTGCCCTCTCGCTCCGTACCATGGCCTGGACCAGGGCCGAATGCGAGAGATCACCGTCACCGATCGCCTCCACGAGAACACGGCAATGCTTCGCCCAAGCCGGGTAGATCTTCACCGTATGCTCCACCGTGTCCTACGGGCGATCCACACAATGGTGACACCCGGGCGTTTCCTCCAGCCTTATCCTGAACATGAACCTCCCGAAATAACTGTGTCCGGTGAGGACCTGCGTCAGGCGGAATGTGAGGACGCCGTGGCTCCTCTCTAGCCACTCTTCAAAGAGGGGACTTATCGCCGCAATTGTATGAGACAGAGACCTAAAGATAAAGTGACTCGGACGATAGTAGATAACAATTTTATCACAATTCACATGGGCTCGTTGGCTAATTTGTCAAACTCCCGGTATGAGTATGACGACGTTCGGTGATGCAATGGTACGAATCCAAGTCGAAACAATAAACTCTTTTTGAAGTATTCTTTAGATTATTCGTAACGAATTTAATGTTGTAGCAGTGTAATATTTTAAAATTTGAGGGGCCAGCACATACTTACGCTATGTGTACAAACACCTTAAGTTATCTTTATTGGATTTTGATGATAAATGACTTCATATAAAGTTTATTTTAATTGAATGAATGAAAATGACTTGTTGATTTACTTCGTAGACAGCTGATAAAGGTGTACGTGAACTCAATAATGTCTGGCCAGTATCGTCGTATCAAGGTAGGGCAAATTTATCACGTGTTCAATATTGCGTTATCACCACTAGAGATAAATATATTGTATTGGATATACCTCCTACTAAAAGTGTGTTTGAGACCATTTAGTAATAAATTATTTTACCTACAGATAAGATAATGCTTTTTCATTCATCTAATTGTTTATTTTCGGAAAATACAACTTTGATATTGAAATTAAGTTAAGACGTCTCTCAAGCTACGGCGTAGGCGCTACGTCGTAGCGGCTACGAAACTCCTTGCTTAGATTGTAGCACTACATTTCATTCACAATTATTTTATTTCTGACTAGCTTCTGCCCGCGACTTCGTTCGCATGGAAATCGTAAGACATCACAATATACTACAATAATAGCCACATTTTTATAAAACTTCCCTGTATACTACGTTTGTAGTTTTATTCTCAGCAGCCAAAATATACAGAGAGTCAGGAATGGTGACTCGGGAGCAAGCGCCGTAACAGTTGTCTGTGTGAGAAGCAGCTTATCCTGAGGTCGACACTCGCAGCCTTCAGCCTTCAGTGTCGGCCCCTGTGACTTGTTGATCGCAAACCATACACTCCCAGAGAACTGCACGCGCTTTAACTGGTAATGGTGGGGAAATTGTGGTAGGTATACGCTCTATAAACACTGTCTCACCATCGCCACAACCTGTTAGAATTTCCACCTCGATGACGTTTCTCTGCAAAGACATGACTTTGAGCCGGTTTCCGTTACACAGATATACAACCGGAAGTCCACTTGCCATTTGCGAATTAAGAAATTCTACGGGGTGATATGTGGCATCATCTTCCTCCACATCAGTATTAATAGAGGTGTATATCACTTCACTTCCTTCAATTTGTGAGAGAATACTGTGGTTGATCGCTGTAGCTCGATCATTTTCGGAGTTAACAATTCTCTTGGTACGGTATTTGACTGATATCCCCGTATATCAGACGAATAAGATCTTCTAAAGTGGGATCTACTCTACCAAGAGTCTCTGGTAGAGTGCTTTCACCAACATTTGAATTACCGCCAAGCCGAGCTCGTATGATGATGGTCAAGCGCAGTTTATGAACTCTCGACCATAGAGTCGACCTTTTCAACGAAGTATTCACTTTTTTTGTCAAAACTGTGATACCACCCATCATATCTTGGTTTCTGCGGATGTCCTGCAGGATTCTGTTTACAGTTTCCGCTGCTTTCCTTTTTGCCATAATGTATTCATCCCATACGATGAAGCGCAATCCCCTAAGCACACATCCCTTGTTACTGTTGCGTGACACCCCAAACACAGGCGTTTCGTTGCTCTCTAAATCGATGGGAATCTTAAACATGACGTGCGCTGTTTTGCCACCAGGAAGTAGTGTGGCAGCGATTCCAAAAGATCCACACACATACATATTTTAAAATCGCTAGGACAAATCTGCTATCAAAATCTGTAAAAGAAACATTTTATTCCTACAGTCTTTTGCTCTAAAATTATCAGAATACAACCTTGAATGTTTTGTGACTGTAAAGTACTTGTAACTTAGTAGTTTCCCATAGCTTACGAAGTTTTCCATTTTTTGTGAATTAATACGTTCTATGAACTATTACATACACAATCCAAAAAAAAAAAATTGTTTTACAAAAAGAGTTTAAAAAAAACAGATGTAAATCGAACTTACTACCCCGGGCGGCCTACCACCAGCTCATAAAGTAGTATTATTTTAATGTTACTTCAGTGGGAGAAAGAGATGGAGCTATACATCCTGTAGAGCTTCATCTCTTTTCCACACTGAAGTAAACTAAAGTAATATTAAAATAATACTGCTTTTGAGCTGGTGGTAGGCCCTCAGGACTTCAAATCAGTCGTCCAACCGCTTACTTATTCGCTTTGTTGAAAGTTAGCTAAAATAGCCGTTCCTATATAAAAGGTAGCGTGATGATAATCATTTAAAAAGAAGAAGAAGTCGGAAATCGGTAACTACCTATCTACAATATCCCAACTTTTTGGCGCGTCCTTTTACAATTTGCAGAGAAAAATACGAACATGATGTAATATTGCTCATCCCCCATAGCAAATAGCGTGATAGTTTATGCCCTACAGTTGGTACAGACAAACATTCTAAAAACTTTATTTTCCGCATAAGAATCGATCCCAGACCTCGTAGTAATAACTTTCTTTAAAAAAATTAACTTCGCTACGATTTTATTATATCTATAGATCATAGGTACATAATCAAAAAAAATAATAATCGTATAACAAAATGTGAAAAAAAAGAAAAAAAAAACCGTAGGTGGGAATCGAACTTACAACCCCATGTTTGCAAAGCAACCGCCCAACCGTTGAGCTAATTGCTTTGTTGAAACTTGTCTAAAATAGCCGTTCTTATATATTTCATGATTGACTGCATAGTTCCATAAAGGTATAGCGTGATGATAATCATTTAAAAAGTTAAATCGATAACCATCTACAATATCCTAAAATTTTGGCGCGTTTTTTTCCAAAAATACGAACATAATATAATATTGCTCGTTCCCCATTATAAATAGCGTGATAGTTTATACCCTATAGTTTGAATGTCCGTGAACTTGGCAGATCATTTCTCAGCAGAGCATGAAAAAATGTGAGTTCTATTGGCATGCGGATGAGTTCTAGAGTTCCTTATACTTAAAAAAAATAGTTCTGGCTTTTTTGCCTGAAAAAAGTCGAATGAAAATATGCTCTGCTAACTTCCGTTAGCAGATAATTTTTTCCAAAATTAAAATTTTAAAACTGATTTAGGTGCACAATGGTGAGCTCTATAGTTCCTAATACTTTTCCGGAAGAGTTCTGCTGACATAAATTTAACAAATAAAAAAATAAAAAATTGGCCTTTTACGAGAAAAAGACAATCATTTTGATAAAATAGCCGTGAATGACGTAATTTGTGGATTTTCATAGATGTTTTGGGCTAAAATTAATAACTAAGATTCTAGTAACAAAAGAAAAACTAAATGAAAGCAGAAGATCAGCAGAAGTATCAGAAGAGCCTTGTGAAAAAGATAGGTTGGGAGAAATCGAGGTTTAATTAAGTGTTTAAGTTAGTAGGATCAAAAAAGAATTTGAATACGAATAAGGAGCATGAATGCCTCGTTTTCTGATGCATCTATGATAGAACTATCCGACAACATGAAACAATAAACCAGAACTGTAACTCAGGTGTCAGCAGAGCATGGTTGAAAAGTTAGATTAGTAAAAATCGAGGTTTAATTTAGTATCTTAATCGTAAAATCATTATAAAAAAACCAGAACACCTGAGGAGCTGGAACTCTTCGTTTCCTGATGCATCTATTATAGAAATAACTGAGAATTTGCAAAAATGACCCAAAACTCCGACTCAGGTGTCAGCAAAGCATGGGTAAAGGTTTAGATAAGTTGAAATTGATATTTAATTCAGTGTATCAGTAAAAAATATACTAAAAAAATTGAGTAGCTCCAAGGTGCGGGAACTCCTCGATTCCTGATGCATGTGTAAAAGAGCTATCTGATAACATGCAATACAAACCCAGAACTTTGACTCAGGTGTCAGCAGAGCATGGGTAAACATTTTAATACATTGAAATTGACATTTAATTCAGTGTGTCAGTAAAAAATATACTAAAAAAATTGAGTAGCTCCTAGGTGCGGAAACTCCTCGATTCCTGATGCAAGTGTAACAAAGCTATCCGAAGCCATGCAAAACAAACCCAAAACTTTGACTCAGGTGTCAGCAGAGCATGGGTAAAGATTTTTATAAGTTGAAATTGACATTTAATTCAGTGTGTCAGTAAAAAATATACAAAAAAAATTGAGTAGCACCAAGGTGCGGGAACTCCTTGATTCCTGATGCATGTGTAACAGAGCTATCTGATAACATGCAATACAAACCCAGAACTTTGACTCAGGTGTCAGCAGAGCATGGGTAAACATTTTAATACGTTGAAATTGACATTTAATTCAGTGTGTCAGTAAAAAACATACTACAAAAATTGAGTAGCTCTTAGGTGCGGGAACTCCTCGATTCCTGATGCATGTGTAATAGGGCTATCCGACAACATGCAATACAAACCCAGAACTTTGACTCAGGTGTCAGCAGAGCATGGTTGAAAAGATAGATTAGTAAAAATCGAGATTTAATTTAGTGTCTTTATCGTAAAATCATTATAAAAAACCACAACACCTGAGGAGCTGGAACTCCTCGTTTCCTGATGTATATATAACAGAACTATCTAACAACATGCAAAACAAACCCAGAACTTTGACTCAGGTGTCAGCAGAGCATGGGTAAAGATTTTAATAAGTTGAAATTGACATTTAATTCAGTGTGTCAGTAAAAAATATACTAAAAAAATTGAGTAGCTCTTAGGTGCGGGAACTCCTCGATTCCTGATGCATGTGTAACAGAGCTATCCGATAACATGCAAAACAAACCCCGAACTTTGACTCAGGTGTCAGCAGAGCATGGGTAAACATTTTAATACGTTGAAATTGACATTTAATTCAGTATGTCAGTAAAAAATATACTAAAAAAATTGAGTAGCTCTTAGGTGCGGGAACTCCTCGATTCCTGATGCATGTGTAACAGAGCTATCTGATATCATGAAATACAGCCCCAGAACTTTGACTCAGGTGTCAGCAGAGCATGGGTAAACATTTTAGTACGTTGAAATTGACATTTAATTTAGTGTGTCAGTAAAAAATATACTAAAAAAATTGAGTAGCTCTTAGGTGCGGGAACTCCTCGATTCCTGATGCATGTGTAACAAAGCTATCCGATGCCATGCAATACAAACCCAAAACTTTGACTCAGGTGTCAGCAGAGCATGGTTGTAAAGTTAGATTAGTAAAAATCGAGATTTAATTTAGTGTCTTTATCGTGAAATCATTATCAAAAATCACAACACCTGAGGAGCTGGAACTCCTCGTTTCCTGATGTATGTATAACAGAACTATCTGACAACATGCAACACAAACCCGGAACTTTGACTCAGGTGTCAGCAGAGCATGGGTAAAGATTTTTATAAGTTGAAATTGACATTTAATTCAGTGTGTCAGTAAAAAATATACTAAAAAAATTGAGTAGCTCCAAGGTGCGGGAACTCCCCGATTCCTGATGCATGTGTAACAGAGCTATCTGATATCATGAAATACAGACCCAGAACTTTGACTCAGGTGTCAGCAGAGCATGGGTAAACATTTTAATACGTTGAAATTGACATTTAATTCAGTGTGTCAGTAAAAAATATACTAAAAAAATTGAGTAGCTCTTAGGTGCGGGAACTCTTCGATTCCTGATGCATGTATAACAAAGCTATCCGATGCCATGCAATACAAACCCAAAACTTTGACTCAGGTGTCAGCAGAGCATGGTTGAAAAGTTAGATTAGTAAAAATCGAGATTTAATTTAGTGTCTTTATCGAGAAATCATTATCAAAAATCACAACACCTGAGGAACTGGAACTCCTCGTTTCCTGATGTATGTATAACAGAACTATCTGACAACATGCAACACAAACCCGGAACTTTGACTCAGGTGTCAGCAGAGCATGGGTAAAGATTTTTATAAGTTGAAATTGACATTTAATTGAGTGTGTCAGTAAAAAATATACTAAAAAAATTGAGTAGCTCTTAGGTGCGGGAACTCCTCGATTCCTGATGCATGTATAACAAAGCTATCCGATGCCATGCAATACAAACCCAAAACTTTGACTCAGGTGTCAGCAGAGCATGGTTGAAAAGTTAGATTAGTAAAAATCGAGATTTAATTTAGTGTCTTTATCGTGAAATCATTATCAAAAATCACAACACCTGAGGAGCTGGAACTCCTCGTTTCCTGATGTATGTATAACAGAACTATCTGACAACATGCAACACAAACCCGGAACTTTGACTCAGGTGTCAGCAGAGCATGGGTAAAGATTTTTATAAGTTGAAATTGACATTTAATTCAGTGTGTCAGTAAAAAATATACTAAAAAAATTGAGTAGCTCCAAGGTGCGGGAACTCCCCGATTCCTGATGCATGTGTAACAGAGCTATCTGATATCATGAAATACAGACCCAGAACTTTGACTCAGGTGTCAGCAGAGCATGGGTAAACATTTTAATACGTTGAAATTGACATTTAATTCAGTGTGTCAGTAAAAAATATACTAAAAAAATTGAGTAGCTCTTAGGTGCGGGAACTCTTCGATTCCTGATGCATGTATAACAAAGCTATCCGATGCCATGCAATACAAACCCAAAACTTTGACTCAGGTGTCAGCAGAGCATGGTTGAAAAGTTAGATTAGTAAAAATCGAGATTTAATTTAGTGTCTTTATCGAGAAATCATTATCAAAAATCACAACACCTGAGGAACTGGAACTCCTCGTTTCCTGATGTATGTATAACAGAACTATCTGACAACATGCAACACAAACCCGGAACTTTGACTCAGGTGTCAGCAGAGCATGGGTAAAGATTTTTATAAGTTGAAATTGACATTTAATTGAGTGTGTCAGTAAAAAATATACTAAAAAAATTGAGTAGCTCTTAGGTGCGGGAACTCCTCGATTCCTGATGCATGTATAACAAAGCTATCCGATGCCATGCAATACAAACCCAAAACTTTGACTCAGGTGTCAGCAGAGCATGGTTGAAAAGTTAGATTAGTAAAAATCGAGATTTAATTTAGTGTCTTTATCGTGAAATCATTATCAAAAATCACAACACCTGAGGAGCTGGAACTCCTCGTTTCCTGATGTATGTATAACAGAACTATCTGACAACATGCAACACAAACCCGGAACTTTGACTCAGGTGTCAGCAGAGCATGGGTAAAGATTTTTATAAGTTGAAATTGACATTTAATTCAGTGTGTCAGTAAAAAATATACTAAAAAAATTGAGTAGCTCAAAGGTGCGGGAACTCCACGATTCCTGATGCATGTGTAACAGAGCTATCTGATATCATGAAATACAGACCCAGAACTTTGACTCAGGTGTCAGCAGAGCATGGGTAAACATTTTAATACGTTGAAATTGACATTTAATTCAGTGTGTCAGTAAAAAACATACTAAAAAAATTGAGTAGCTCTTAGGTGCGGGAACTCCTCGATTCCTGATGCATGTGTAATAGGGCTATCCGAAAACATGCAATACAAACACAGAACTTTGACTCAGGTGTCAGCAGAGCATGGTTGAAAAGTTAGATTAGTAAAAATCGAGATTTAATTTAGTGTCTTTATCGTGAAATCATTATCAAAAACCACAAAACCTGAGGAGCTGGAACTCCTCGTTTCCTGATGTACGTATAACAGAACTATCTGACAACATGCAACACAGACCCGGAACATTGACTCAGGTGTCAGCAGAGCATGGGTAAACATTTTAATACGTTGAAATTGACATTTAATTCAGTGTGTCAGTAAAAAACATACTAAAAAAATTGAGTAGCTCTTAGGTGCGGGAACTTCTCGATTCCTGATGCATGTGTAATAGTGCTATCCGAAAACATGCAATACAAATCCAGAACTTTGACTCAGGTGTCAGCAGAGCATGGGTAAACATTTTAATACGTTGAAATTGACATTTAATTCAGTGTGTCAGTAAAAAACATACTAAAAAAATTGAGTAGCTCTTAGGTGCGGAAACTCCTCGATTCCTGATGCATGTGTAATAGGGCTATCCGAAAACATGCAATACAAACCCAGAACTTTGACTCAGGTGTCAGCAGAGCATGGTTGAAAAGTTAGATTAGTAAAAATCGAGATTTAATTTAGTGTCTTTATCGTAAAATAATTATAAAAAACCACAACACCTGAGGAGCTGGAAATCCTCGTTTCCTGATGTATATATAACAGAACTATCTAACAACATGCAAAACAAACCCAGAACTTTGACTCAGGTGTCAGCAGAGCATGGGTAAAGATTTTAATAAGTTGAAATTGACATTTAATTCAGTGTGTCAGTATAAAATATACTAAAAAAATTGAGTAGCTCTTAGGTGCGGGAACTCCTCGATTCCTGATGCATGTGTAACAGAGCTATCCGATAACATGCAAAACAAACCTCGAACTTTGACTCAGGTGTCAGCAAAGCATGGGTAAACATTTTAATACGTTGAAATTGACATTTAATTCAGTATGTCAGTAAAAAATATACTAAAAAAATTGAGTAGCTCTTAGGTGCGGGAACTCCTCGATTCCTGATGCATGTGTAACAGAGCTATCTGATATCATGAAATACAGCCCCAGAACTTTGACTCAGGTGTCAGCAGAGCATGGGTAAACATTTTAATACGTTGAAATTGACATTTAATTTAGTGTGTCAGTAAAAAATATACTAAAAAAATTGAGTAGCTCTTAGGTGCGGGAACTCCTCGATTCCTGATGCATGTGTAACAAAGCTATTCGATGCCATGCAATACAAACCCAAAACTTTGACTCAGGTGTCAGCAGAGCATGGTTGAAAAGTTAGATTAGTAAAAATCGAGATTTAATTTAGTGTCTTTATCGTGAAATCATTATCAAAAACCACAACACCTGAGGAGCTGGAACTCCTCGTTTCCTGATGTATGTATAACAGAACTATCTGACAACATGCAACACAAACCCGGAACTTTGACTCAGGTGTCAGCAGAGCATGGGTAAAGATTTTTATAAGTTGAAATTGACATTTAATTCAGTGTGTCAGTAAAAAATATACTAAAAAAATTGAGTAGCTTCAAGGTGCGGGAACTCCTCGATTCCTGATGCATGTGTAACAGAGCTATCCGATAACATGCAATACAAACCCCGAACTTTGACTCAGGTGTCAGCAGAGCATGGGTAAACATTTTAATACGTTGATATTGACATTTAATTCAGTGTGTCAGTAAAAAATATACTAAAAAAATTGAGTAGCTCTTAGGTGCGGGAACTCCTCGATTCCTGATGTACGTATAACAGAGCTATCTGATAACATGCAATACAAACCCAGAACTTTGACTCAGGTGTCAGCAGAGCATGGTTGAAAAGTTAGATTAGTAAAAATCGAGATTTAATTTAGTGTCTTTATCGTAAAATCATTATAAAAAACCACAACACCTGAGGAGCTGGAACTCCTCGTTTCCTGATGTATATATAACAGAGCTATCCGATAACATGCAATACAAACCCCGAACTTTGACTCAGGTGTCAGCAGAGCATGGGTAAACATTTTAATACGTTGATATTGACATTTAATTCAGTGTGTCAGTAAAAAATATACTAAAAAAATTGAGTAGGTCCAAGGTGCGGGAACTCTTCGTTTCCTGATGCATGTGTAACAGAACTATCAAATAACATGCAATATAAACCCAGAACTCTGACTCAGATGTCAGCAGAGCATGGGTAAAAGTTTATATAATTTGAAATTGATATTTAATTCAGTGTATCAGTAAAAAACATACTAAAAAATTTTAGAAGCTCCAAAGAGCAGGAACTCTTCGTTTCCTGATGCATGTGTAATAGTGCTATCCGACAACATGCAATACAAATCCAGAACTTTGACTCAGGTGTCAGCAGAGCATGGTTGAAAAGTTAGATTAGTAAAAATTGAGGTTAAATTTAGTATCTTTATCGTAAAATCATTATTAAAAACCAGAACACCTGAGGAGCTGGCACTCCTCGATTCCTGATGCAAATATAACAATACTATCCGACAACATGCAAAACAAACCCAGAACTTTGACTCAGGTGTCAGCAGAGCATGGGTAAACATTTTAATACGTTGAAATTGACATTTAATTCAGTGTGTCAGTAAAAAATATACTAAAAAAATTGAGTAGCTCCAAGGTGCGGGAACTCCTCGATTCCTGATGCATATGTAACAGAGCTATCCGATAATATGCAACACAAACCCGGAACTTTGACTCAGGTGTCAGCAGAGCATGGGTAAATATTTTTATAAGTTGAAATTGACATTTAATTCAGTGTGTCAGTAAAAAATTTACTAAAAAAATTGAGTAGCACCAAGGTGCGGGAACTCCTTGATTCCTGATGTACGTATAACAGAGCTATCTGATAACATGCAATACAAACCCAGAACTTTGACTCAGGTGTCAGCAGAGCATGGTTGAAAAGTTAGATTAGTAAAAATCGAGATTTAATTTAGTGTCTTTATCGTAAAATCATTTTAAAAAACCACAACACCTGAGGAGCTGGAACTCCTCGTTTCCTGATGTATATATAACAGAACTATCTAACAACATGCAAAACAAACCCAGAACTTTGACTCAGGTGTCAGCAGAGCATGGGTAAAGATTTTAATAAGTTGAAATTGACATTTAATTCAGTGTGTCAGTAAAAAATATACTAAAAAAATTGAGTAGCTCTTAGGTGCGGGAACTCCTCGATTCCTGATGCAAGTGTAACAGAGCTATCCGATAACATGCAAAACAAACCCCGAACTTTGACTCAGGTGTCAGCAGAGCATGGGTAAACATTTTAATACGTTGAAATTGACATTTAATTCAGTATGTCAGTAAAAAATATACTAAAAAAATTGAGTAGCTCTTAGGTGCGGGAACTCCTCGATTCCTGATGCATGTGTAACAGAGCTATCTGATATCATGAAATACAGCCCCAGAACTT
Organism: Agrochola lychnidis; assembly: GCA_963680765.1. Lineage (NCBI taxonomy): Eukaryota > Metazoa > Arthropoda > Insecta > Lepidoptera > Noctuidae > Agrochola > Agrochola lychnidis. The sequence goes on along the minus strand of OY796869.1, from coordinate 12,116,397 downwards.
TGACTCAGGTGTCAGCAGAGCATGGGTAAACATTTTAATACGTTGAAATTGACATTTAATTTAGTGTGTCAGTAAAAAATATACTAAAAAAATTGAGTAGCTCTTAGGTGCGGGAACTCCTCGATTCCTGATGCATGTGTAACAAAGCTATCCGATGCCATGCAATACAAACCCAAAACTTTGACTCAGGTGTCAGCAGAGCATGGTTAAAAAGTTAGATTAGTAAAAATCGAGATTTAATTTAGTGTCTTTATCGTGAAATCATTATCAAAAATCACAACACCTGAGGAGCTGGAACTCCTCGTTTCCTGATGTATGTATAACAGAACTATCTTACCCATGCTCTGCTGACACCTGAGTCAAAGTTCTGGGTTTGTTTTGCATGTTGTCGGATAGTTCTGTTATATTTGCATCAGGAATCGAGGAGTGCCAGCTCCTCAGGTGTTCTGGTTTTTAATAATGATTTTACGATAAAGATACTAAATTTAACCTCAATTTTTACTAATCTAACTTTTCAACCATGCTCTGCTGACACCTGAGTCAAAGTTCTGGATTTGTATTGCATGTTGTCGGATAGCACTATTACACATGCATCAGGAAACGAAGAGTTCCTGCTCTTTGGAGCTTCTAAAATTTTTTAGTATGTTTTTTACTGATACACTGAATTAAATATCAATTTCAAATTATATAAACTTTTAAATCTCGATTTTTACTAATCTAACTTTTCAACCATGCTCTGCTGACACCTGAGTCAAAGTTCTGGGTTTGTATTGCATGTTATCGGATAGCTCTGTTATACGTACATCAGGAATCGAGGAGTTCCCGCACCTAAGAGCTACTCAATTTTTTTAGTATATTTTTTACTGACACACTGAATTAAATGTCAATTTCAACGTATTAAAATGTTTACCCATGCTCTGCTGACACCATGCATGTTGTCGGATAGTTCTGTTATATTTGCATCAGGAATCGAGGAGTGCCAGCTCCTCAGGTGTTCTGGTTTTTAATAATGATTTTACGATAAAGATACTAAATTTAACCTAAATTTTTACTAATCTAACTTTTCAACCATGCTCTGCTGACACCTGAGTCAAAGTTCTGGATTTGTTTTGCATGTTGTCGGATAGCACTATTACACATGCATCAGGAAACGAAGAGTTCCTGCTCTTTGGAGCTTCTAAAATTTTTTAGTATGTTTTATACTGATACACTGAATTAAATATCAATTTCAAATTATATAAACTTTTACCCATGCTCTGCTGACATCTGAGTCAGAGTTCTGGGTTTATATTGCATGTTATTGGATAGTTCTGTTACACATGCATCAGGAAACGAAGAGTTCCCGCACCTTGGACCTACTCAATTTTTTTAGTATATTTTTTACTGACACACTGAAGTAAATATCAATTTCAACGTATTAAAATATTTACCCATGCTCTGCTGACACCTGAGTCAAAGTTTCGGGTTTGTGTTGCATGTTGTTAGATAGTTCTGTTATATATACATCAGGAAACGAGGAGTTCCAGCTCCTCAGGTGTTGTGGTTTTTTATAATGATTTTACGATAAAGACACTAAATTAAATCTCGATTTTTACTAATCTAACTTTTCAACCATGCTCTGCTGACACCTGAGTCAAAGTTTTGGGTTTGTATTGCATGGCATCGGATAGCTTTGTTACACATGCATCAGGAATCGAGGAGTTCCCGCACCTAAGAGCTACTCAATTTTTTTAGTATATTTTTTACTGACACACTGAATTAAATGTCAATTTCAACGTATTAAAATGTTTACCCATGCTCTGCTGACACCTGAGTCAAAGTTCTGGGTCTTTATTTCATGGTATCAGATAGCTCTGTTACACATGCATCAGGAATCGAGGAGTTCCCGCACCTTGGAGCTACTCAATTTTTTAGTATATTTTTTACTGACACACTGAATTAAATGTCAATTTCAACTTATAAAAATCTTTACCCATGCTCTGCTGACACCTGAGTCAAAGTTCCGGGTTTGTGTTGCATGTTGTCAGATAGTTCTGTTATACATACATCAGGAAACGAGGAGTTCCAGCTCCTCAGGTGTTGTGGTTTTTTATAATGATTTTACGATAAAGACACTAAATTAAATCTCGATTTTTACTAATCTAACTTTTCAACCATGCTCTGCTGACACCTGAGTCAAAGTTCTGGGTTTGTATTGCATGTTATCAGATAGCTCTGTTATACGTACATCAGGAATCGAGGAGTTCCCGCACCTAAGAGCTACTCAATTTTTTTAGTATATTTTTTACTGACACACTGAATTAAATGTCAATATCAACGTATTAAAATGTTTACCCATGCTCTGCTGACACCTGAGTCAAAGTTCGGGGTTTGTATTGCATGTTATCAGATAGCTCTGTTACACTTGCATCAGGAATCGAGGAGTTCCCGCACCTTGGAGCTACTCAATTTTTTTAGTATATTTTTTACTGACACACTGAATTAAATGTCAATTTCAACTTATAAAAATCTTTACCCATGCTCTGCTGACACCTGAGTCAAAGTTCCGGGTTTGTGTTGCATGTTGTCAGATAGTTCTGTTATACATACATCAGGAAACGAGGAGTTCCAGCTCCTCAGGTGTTGTGGTTTTTTATAATGATTTTACGATAAAGACACTAAATTAAATCTCGATTTTTACTAATCTAACTTTTCAACCATGCTCTGCTGACACCTGAGTCAAAGTTCTGGGTTTGTATTGCATGTTATCAGATTGCTCTGTTATACGTACATCAGGAATCGAGGAGTTCCCGCACCTAAGAGCTACTCAATTTTTTTAGTATATTTTTTACTGACACACTGAATTAAATGTCAATATCAACGTATTAAAATGTTTACCCATGCTCTGCTGACACCTGAGTCAAAGTTCGGGGTTTGTATTGCATGTTATCGGATAGCTCTGTTACACTTGCATCAGGAATCGAGGAGTTCCCGCACCTTGGAGCTACTCAATTTTTTTAGTATATTTTTTACTGACACACTGAATTAAATGTCAATTTCAACTTATAAAAATCTTTACCCATGCTCTGCTGACACCTGAGTCAAAGTTCCGGGTTTGTGTTGCATGTTGTCAGATAGTTCTGTTATACATACATCAGGAAACGAGGAGTTCCAGCTCCTCAGGTGTTGTGGTTTTTGATAATGATTTCACGATAAAGACACTAAATTAAATCTCGATTTTTACTAATCTAACTTTTCAACCATGCTCTGCTGACACCTGAGTCAAAGTTTTGGGTTTGTATTGCATGGCATCGGATAGCTTTGTTACACATGCATCAGGAATCGAGGAGTTCCCGCACCTAAGAGCTACTCAATTTTTTTAGTATATTTTTTACTGACACACTGAATTAAATGTCAATTTCAACGTATTAAAATGTTTACCCATGCTCTGCTGACACCTGAGTCAAAGTTCTGGGTCTGTATTTCATGATATCAGATAGCTCTGTTACACATGCATCAGGAATCGTGGAGTTCCCGCACCTTGGTGCTACTCAATTTTTTTAGTATATTTTTTACTGACACACTGAATTAAATGTCAATTTCAACTTATAAAAATCTTTACCCATGCTCTGCTGACACCTGAGTCAAAGTTCTGGGTTTGTATTGCATGTTATCAGATAGCTCTGTTATACGTACATCAGGAATCGAGGAGTTCCCGCACCTAAGAGCTACTCAATTTTTTTAGTATATTTTTTACTGACACACTGAATTAAATGTCAATATCAACGTATTAAAATGTTTACCCATGCTCTGCTGACACCTGAGTCAAAGTTCGGGGTTTGTATTGCATGTTATCAGATAGCTCTGTTACACTTGCATCAGGAATCGAGGAGTTCCCGCACCTTGGAGCTACTCAATTTTTTTAGTATATTTTTTACTGACACACTGAATTAAATGTCAATTTCAACTTATAAAAATCTTTACCCATGCTCTGCTGACACCTGAGTCAAAGTTCCGGGTTTGTGTTGCATGTTGTCAGATAGTTCTGTTATACATACATCAGGAAACGAGGAGTTCCAGCTCCTCAGGTGTTGTGGTTTTTTATAATGATTTTACGATAAAGACACTAAATTAAATCTCGATTTTTACTAATCTAACTTTTCAACCATGCTCTGCTGACACCTGAGTCAAAGTTCTGGGTTTGTATTGCATGTTATCAGATTGCTCTGTTATACGTACATCAGGAATCGAGGAGTTCCCGCACCTAAGAGCTACTCAATTTTTTTAGTATATTTTTTACTGACACACTGAATTAAATGTCAATATCAACGTATTAAAATGTTTACCCATGCTCTGCTGACACCTGAGTCAAAGTTCGGGGTTTGTATTGCATGTTATCGGATAGCTCTGTTACACTTGCATCAGGAATCGAGGAGTTCCCGCACCTTGGAGCTACTCAATTTTTTTAGTATATTTTTTACTGACACACTGAATTAAATGTCAATTTCAACTTATAAAAATCTTTACCCATGCTCTGCTGACACCTGAGTCAAAGTTCCGGGTTTGTGTTGCATGTTGTCAGATAGTTCTGTTATACATACATCAGGAAACGAGGAGTTCCAGCTCCTCAGGTGTTGTGGTTTTTGATAATGATTTCACGATAAAGACACTAAATTAAATCTCGATTTTTACTAATCTAACTTTTCAACCATGCTCTGCTGACACCTGAGTCAAAGTTTTGGGTTTGTATTGCATGGCATCGGATAGCTTTGTTACACATGCATCAGGAATCGAGGAGTTCCCGCACCTAAGAGCTACTCAATTTTTTTAGTATATTTTTTACTGACACACTGAATTAAATGTCAATTTCAACGTATTAAAATGTTTACCCATGCTCTGCTGACACCTGAGTCAAAGTTCTGGGTCTGTATTTCATGATATCAGATAGCTCTGTTACACATGCATCAGGAATCGTGGAGTTCCCGCACCTTGGTGCTACTCAATTTTTTTAGTATATTTTTTACTGACACACTGAATTAAATGTCAATTTCAACTTATAAAAATCTTTACCCATGCTCTGCTGACACCTGAGTCAAAGTTCCGGGTTTGTGTTGCATGTTGTCAGATAGTTCTGTTATACATACATCAGGAAACGAGGAGTTCCAGCTCCTCAGGTGTTGTGATTTTTGATAATGATTTCACGATAAAGACACTAAATTAAATCTCGATTTTTACTAATCTAACTTTTCAACCATGCTCTGCTGACACCTGAGTCAAAGTTTTAGGTTTGTATTGCAAGACATCGAATAGCTTTCTTACACATGCATCAGGAATCGAGGAGTTCCCGCACCTAAGAGCTACTCAATTTTTTTAGTATATTTTTTACTGACACACTAAATTAAATGTCAATTTCAACGTATTAAAATGTTTACCCATGCTCTGCTGACACCTGAGTCAAAGTTCTGGGGCTGTATTTCATGATATCAGATAGCTGTGTTACACATGCATCAGGAATCGAGGAGTTCCCGCACCTAAGAGCTACTCAATTTTTTTAGTATATTTTTTACTGACATACTGAATTAAATGTCAATTTCAACGTATTAAAATGTTTACCCATGCTCTGCTGACACCTGAGTCAAAGTTCGGGGTTTGTGTTGCATGTTGTTAGATAGTTCTGTTATATGTTCATCAGGAAACGAGGAGTTCCAGCTCCTAAGTTTTTGTGGTTTTTTATAATGATTTTACGATAAAAACACTAAATTAAATCTCGATTTTTACTAATCTAACTTTTCACCCATGCTCTGCTGACACCTGAGTCAAAGTTCTGGGTTTGTGTTGCATGTTATCAGATAGCTCTGTTACACGTGCATCAGGAATCAAGGAGTTCCCGCACCTTGGTGCTACTCAATTTTTTTAGTATATTTTTTACTGACACACTGAATTAAATGTCAATTTCAACTTATTAAAATGTTTACCCATGCTCTGCTGACACCTGAGTCAAAGTTCCGGGTTTGTGTTGCATGTTATCAGATAGTTCTGTTACACGTGCATCAGGAATCAAGGAGTTCCCGCACCTTGGTGCTACTCAATTTTTTTAGTATATTTTTTACTGACACACTGAATTAAATGTCAATTTCAACTTATAAAAATCTTTACCCATGCTCTGCTGACACCTGAGTCAAAGTTCCGGGTTTGTGTTGCATATTATCGGATAGCTCTGTAAAATATGCATCAGGAATCAAGGAGTTCCCGCACCTAAGAGCTACTCAATTTTTTAAGTATATTTTTTACTGACACACTGAATTAAATGTCAATTTCAACGTATTAAAATGTTTACCCATGCTCTGCTGACACCTGAGTCAAAGTTCTGGGTTTGTTTTTGCATGTTATCGGATAGCTCTGTTACACATGCATCAGGAATCGAGGAGTTCCCGCACGTAAGAGCTACTCAATTTTTTTAGTATATTTTTTACTGACACACTGAATTAAATGTCAATTTCAACGTATTAAAATGTTCACCCATGCTCTGCTGACACCTGAGTCAAAGTTCTGGGTTTGTATTGCATGTTATCAGATACCTCTGTTACACGTGCATCAGGAATCAAGGAGTTCCCGCACCTTGGTGCTACTCAATTTTTTTAGTATATTTTTTACTGACACACTGAATTAAATGTCAATTTCAACTTATTAAAATGTTTACCCATGCTCTGCTGACACCTGAGTCAAAGTTCTGGGTTTGTTTTGCATGTAATCAGATAGTTCTGTTACACATGCATCAGGAATCAAGGAGTTTCCGCACCTTGGAGCTACTCAATTTTTTTAGTATATTTTTTACTGACACACTGAATTAAATGTCAATTTCAACTTATAAAATCTTTACCCATGCTCTGCTGACACCTGAGTCAAAATTCCGGGTTTGTGTTGCATGTTGTCAGATAGTTCTGTTATACATACATCAGGAAACGAGGAGTTCCAGCTCCTCAGGTGTTGTGGTTTTTTATAATGATTTCACGATAAAGACACTAAATTAAATCTCGATTTTTACTAATCTAACTTTTCACCCATGCTCTGCTGACACCTGAGTCAAAGTTCTGGGTTTGTATTGCATGTTATCAGATAGCTCTGTTACACATGCATCAGGAATCAAGGAGTTTCCGCACCTTGGAGCTACTCAATTTTTTTAGTATATTTTTTACTGACACACTGAATTAAATGTCAATTTCAACTTATAAAATCTTTACCCATGCTCTGCTGACACCTGAGTCAAAATTCCGGGTTTGTGTTGCATGTTGTCAGATAGTTCTGTTATACATACATCAGGAAACGAGGAGTTCCAGCTCCTCAGGTGTTGTGGTTTTTTATAATGATTTCACGATAAAGACACTAAATTAAATCTCGATTTTTACAAATCTAACTTTTCAACCATGCTCTGCTGACACCTGAGTCAAAGTTCTGGGTTTGTATTGCATGTTATCAGATAGCTCTATTACACGTGCATCAGGAATCAAGGAGTTCCCGCACCTTGGTGCTACTCAATTTTTTTAGTATATTTATACTGACACAATGAATTAAATGTCAATTTCAACTTATAAAAATCTTTACCCATGCTCTGCTGACACCTGAGTCAAAGTTCCGGGTTTGTGTTGCATATTATCGGATAGCTCTGTAAAATATGCATCAGGAATCGAGGAGTTCCCGCACCTAAGAGCTACTCAATTTTTTTAGTATATTTTTTACTGACACACTGAATTAAATGTCAATTTCAACGTATTAAAATGTTTACCCATGCTCTGCTGACACCTGAGTCAAAGTACTGGGTCTGTATTTCATGATATCAGATAGCTCTGTTACACATGCATCAGGAATCGAGGAGTTCCCGCACGTAAGAGCTACTTAATTTTTTTTGTATATTTTTTACTGACACACTGAATTAAATGTCAATTTCAACGTATTAAAATGTTCACCCATGCTCTGCTGACACCTGAGTCAAAGTTCTGGGTTTGTATTGCATGTTATCAGATAGCTCTATTACACGTGCATCAGGAATCAAGGAGTTCCCGCACCTTGGTGCTACTCAATTTTTTTAGTATATTTATACTGACACACTGAATTAAATGTCAATTTCAACTTATAAAAATCTTTACCCATGCTCTGCTGACACCTGAGTTAAAGTTCCGGGTTTGTGTTGCATATTATCGGATAGCTCTGTAAAATATGCATCAGGAATCGAGGAGTTCCCGCACCTAAGAGCTACTCAATTTTTTTAGTATATTTTTTACTGACACACTGAATTAAATGTCAATTTCAACTTATAAAAATCTTTACCCATGCTCTGCTGACACCTGAGTCAAAGTTCCGGGTTTGTGTTGCATGTTGTCAGATAGTTCTGTTATACATACATCAGGAAACGAGGAGTTCCAGCTCCTCAGGTGTTGTGGTTTTTTATAATGATTTCACGATAAAGACACTAAATTAAATCTCGATTTTTACTAATCTAACTTTTCAACCATGCTCTGCTGACACCTGAGTCAAAGTTCTGGGTTTGTATTGCATGTTATCAGATAGCTCTATTACACGTGCATCAGGAATCAAGGAGTTCCCGCACCTTGGTGCTACTCAATTTTTTTAGTATATTTTTTACTGACACACTGAATTAAATGTCAATTTCAACTTATAAAAATCTTTACCCATGCTCTGCTGACACCTGAGTCAAAGTTCCGGGTTTGTGTTGCATATTATCGGATAGCTCTGTAAAATATGCATCAGGAATCAAGGAGTTCCCGCACCTAAGAGCTACTCAATTTTTTAAGTATATTTTTTACTGACACACTGAATTAAATGTCAATTTCAACGTATTAAAATGTTTACCCATGCTCTGCTGACACCTGAGTCAAAGTTCTGGGTTTGTTTTTGCATGTTATCGGATAGCTCTGTTACACATGCATCAGGAATCGAGGAGTTCCCGCACGTAAGAGCTACTCAATTTTTTTAGTATATTTTTTACTGACACACTGAATTAAATGTCAATTTCAACGTATTAAAATGTTCACCCATGCTCTGCTGACACCTGAGTCAAAGTTCTGGGTTTGTATTGCATGTTATCAGATAGCTCTGTTACACGTGCATCAGGAATCAAGGAGTTCCCGCACCTTGGTGCTACTCAATTTTTTTAGTATATTTTTTACTGACACACTGAATTAAATGTCAATTTCAACTTATTAAAATGTTTACCCATGCTCTGCTGACACCTGAGTCAAAGTTCTGGGTTTGTTTTGCATGTAATCAGATAGTTCTGTTACACATGCATCAGGAATCAAGGAGTTTCCGCACCTTGGAGCTACTCAATTTTTTTTGTATATTTTTTACTGACACACTGAATTAAATGTCAATTTCAACTTATAAAATCTTTACCCATGCTCTGCTGACACCTGAGTCAAAATTCCGGGTTTGTGTTGCATGTTGTCAGATAGTTCTGTTATACATACATCAGGAAACGAGGAGTTCCAGCTCCTCAGGTGTTGTGGTTTTTTATAATGATTTCACGATAAAGACACTAAATTAAATCTCGATTTTTACAAATCTAACTTTTCAACCATGCTCTGCTGACACCTGAGTCAAAGTTCTGGGTTTGTATTGCATGTTATCAGATAGCTCTATTACACGTGCATCAGGAATCAAGGAGTTCCCGCACCTTGGTGCTACTCAATTTTTTTAGTATATTTATACTGACACACTGAATTAAATGTCAATTTCAACTTATAAAAATCTTTACCCATGCTCTGCTGACACCTGAGTCAAATTTCCGGGTTTGTGTTGCATATTATCGGATAGCTCTGTAAAATATGCATCAGGAATCGAGAAGTTCCCGCACCTAAGAGCTACTCAATTTTTTTAGTATATTTTTTACTGACACACTGAATTAAATGTCAATTTCAACGTATTAAAATGTTTACCCATGCTCTGCTGACACCTGAGTCAAAGTACTGGGTCTGTATTTCATGATATCAGATAGCTCTGTTACACATGCATCAGGAATCGAGGAGTTCCCGCACCTTGGAGCTACTCAATTTTTTTAGTATATTTTTTACTGACACACTGAATTAAATGTCAATTTCAACGTATTAAAATGTTTACCCATGCTCTGCTGACACCTGAGTCAAAGTTCTGGGTTTGTTTTTGCATGTTATCGGATAGCTCTGTTACACATGCATCAGGAATCGAGGAGTTCCCGCACGTAAGAGCTACTTAATTTTTTTAGTATATTTTTTACTGACACACTGAATTAAATGTCAATTTCAACGTATTAAAATGTTCACCCATGCTCTGCTGACACCTGAGTCAAAGTTCTGGGTTTGTATTGCATGTTATCAGATAGCTCTGTTACACTTGCATCAGGAATCAAGGAGTTCCCGCACCTTGGTGCTACTCAATTTTTTTAGTATATTTTTTACTGACACACTGAATTAAATGTCAATTTCAACTTATAAAAATCTTTACCCATGCTCTGCTGACACCTGAGTCAAAGTTCCGGGTTTGTGTTGCATATTTTCGGATAGCTCTGTAACATATGCATCAGGAATCGAGGAGTTCCCGCACCTAAGAGCTACTCAATTTTTTTAGTATATTTTTTACTGACACACTGAATTAAATGTCAATTTCAACGTATTAAAATGTTTACCCATGCTCTGCTGACACCTGAGTCAAAGTTCTGGGTCTGTTTTTCATGATATCAGATAGCTCTGTTACACATGCATCAGGAATCGAGGAGTTCCCGCACCTTGGAGCTACTCAATTTTTTTAGTATATTTTTTACTGACACACTGAATTAAATGTCAATTTCAACGTATTAAAATGTTTACCCATGCTCTGCTGACACCTGAGTCAAAGTTCTGGGTTTGTATTGCATGTTATCGGATAGCTCTGTTACACATGCATCAGGAATCGAGGAGTTCCCGCACATAAGAGCTACTCAATTTTTTTAGTATATTTTTTACTGACACACTGAATTAAATGTCAATTTCAACTTATAAAAATCTTTACCCATGCTCTGCTGACACCTGAGTCAAAGTTCCGGGTTTGTGTTGCATGTTGTTAGATAGTTCTGTTATATGTTCATCAGGAAACGAGGAGTTCCAGCTCCTAAGTTGTTGTGGTTTTTTATAATGATTTTACGATAAAGACACTAAATTAAATCTCGATTTTTACTAATCTAACTTTTCACCCATGCTCTGCTGACACCTGAGTCAAAGTTCTGGGTTTGTATTGCATGTTATCAGATAGCTCTGTTACACATGCATCAGGAATCAAGGAGTTTCCGCACCTTGGAGCTACTCAATTTTTTTAGTATATTTTTTACTGACACACTGAATTAAATGTCAATTTCAACTTATAAAAATCTTTACCCATGCTCTGCTGACACCTGAGTCAAAGTTCCGGGTTTGTGTTGCATGTTGTCAGATAGTTCTGTTATACATACATCAGGAAACGAGGAGTTCCAGCTCCTCAGGTGTTGTGGTTTTTTATAATGATTTTACGATAAAGACACTAAATTAAATCTCGATTTTTACTAATCTAACTTTTCAACCATGCTCTGCTGACACCTGAGTCAAAGTTCTGGGTTTGTATTGCATGTTATCAGATAGCTCTGTTACACATGCATCAGGAATCAAGGAGTTCCCGCACCTTGGTGCTACTCAATTTTTTTAGTATATTTTTTACTGACACACTGAATTAAATGTCAATTGCAACGTATTAAAATGTTTACCCATGCTCTGCTGACACCTGAGTCAAAGTTCCGGGTTTGTGTTGCATGTTGTTAGATAGTTCTGTTATATGTTCACCAGGAAACGAGGATTTCCAGCTCCTAAGTTGTTGTGGTTTTTTATAATGATTTTACGATAAAGACACTAAATTAAATCTCGATTTTTACTAATCTAACTTTTCAACCATGCTCTGCTGACACCTGAGTCAAAGTTCTGGGTTTGTATTGCATGTTATCAGATAGCTCTGTTACACATGCATCAGGAATCAAGGAGTTCCCGCACCTTGGTGCTACTCAATTTTTTTAGTATATTTTTTACTGACACACTGAATTAAATGTCAATTTCAACGTATTAAAATGTTTACCCATGCTCTGCTGACACCTGAGTCAAAGTTTTGGGTTTGTATTGCATGTTATCAGATATCTTTTTTACACATGCATCAGGAATCGAGGAGTTCCCGCACCTTGGAGCTACTCAATTTTTTTAGTATATTTTTTACTGACACACTGAATTAAATGTCAATTTCAATGTATTAAAATGTTTACCCATGCTCTGCTGACACCTGAGTCAAAGTTCTGGGTTTGTATTGCATGTTATCAGATAGCTCTGTTACACATGCATCAGGAATCGAGGAGTTCCCGCACCTTGGAGCTACTCAATTTTTTTAGTATATTTTTTACTGATACACTGAATTAAATATCAATTTCAACTTATCTAAACCTTTACCCATGCTTTGCTAACACCTGAGTCGGAGTTTTGGGTCATTTTTGCAAATTCTCGGTTATTTCTATAATAGATGCATCAGGAAACGAAGAGTTCCAGCTCCTCAGGTGTTCTGGTTTTTTTATAATGATTTTACGATTAAGATACTAAATTAAACCTCGATTTTTACTAATCTAACTTTTCAACCATGCTCTGCTGACACCTGAGTTACAGTTCTGGTTTATTGTTTCATGTTGTCGGATAGTTCTATCATAGATGCATCAGAAAACTAGGCATTCATGCTCCTTATTCGTATTCAAATTCTTTTTTGATCCTACTAACTTAAACACTTAATGAAACCTCGATTTCTCCCAACCTATCTTTTTCACAAGGCTCTTCTGATACTTCTGCTGATCTTCTGCTTTCATTTAGTTTTTCTTTTGTTACTAGAATCTTAGTTATTAATTTTAGCCCAAAACATCTATGAAAATCCACAAATTACGTCATTCACGGCTATTTTATCAAAATGATTGTCTTTTTCTCGTAAAAGGCCAATTTTTTATTTTTTTATTTTTTAAATTTATGTCAGCAGAACTCTTCCGGAAAAGTATTAGGAACTATAGAGCTCACCATTGTGCACCTAAATCAGTTTTAAAATTTTAATTTTGGAAAAAATGATCTGCTAACGGAAGTTAGCAGAGCATATTTTCATTCGACTTTTTTCAGGCAAAAAAGCCAGAACTATTTTTTTTTAAGTATAAGGAACTCTAGAACTCATCCGCATGCCAATAGAACTCACATTTTTTCATGCTCTGCTGAGAAATGATCTGCCAAGTTCACGGACATATAGTTTGACCAGACATACAGGGAATATCTATGCAAAATTTTAACAGAATCTGTCCGGTAGAATTTGCGCCATGCTGGAACATACATACAGACAAACAGACAAAAATTCAAAAAAAAATATTTTCGGCATTAGAATCGATCCTAGACCTCGTAGCAATTACTTTTTTTCAAAAATATTCAATGTACAGTTTTGACTTCGCTACGATTTTATTATATGTATAGATTTTGCTTCACTGTCAAAATTACAGTGATCCTTATTTTCGTTAAAGTAAGGTTGCTCTCATGAAGATCGGAGACGATACGCTCGAAGTTGTGTACGAGTATGTTTACCTAGGACAGACTGTCCAACTAGGTCCAACTTCGAGAAAGAGGTCAATCATCGAATCCGACTCGGCTGGGCAGCGTTCGGGAACCTATGTAATATCTTTTCGTCCCACATACCACAGTGTCTCAAGACCAAAGTCTTTGATCAGTGCGTGTTGCCAATGATAACCTATGGTACTGAAACGTGGTCGCTCACAATCGGCCTTTTCAGAAGGATAAAAGTCACCCAAAGGGAAAAGGAGAGGGCTATGCTTGGAGTTTCCCTACGTGATCGAATCAGAAATGAAGAGATCCGTAGAAGAACCAAGGTAACCGACATAGCCCGAAGAATTGCCAAACTTAAGTGGCAATGGGCAGGGCACATTGCTCGCAGAACGGATGGCCGATGGGGCCGAAAGGTTCTGGAATGGTGACCGCGTACCGGAAGACGTAGAGTTGGAAGGCCTCCCACAATATGGACCGATGCCCTTGTGAAGGCCGCAGGAATCGCGGTGCTTGGGAGAGGCCTATGTCCAGCAGTGGATGTCTTTCGGCTGAAATGATGATGAAGATGAAGGTTGCTGTTGGTGTGTTGCCAGTGACAAGTCTGTCAAAATCACAGTGATCTTTATACCGTTACAATAAGGTTGCTTTTGGGTTGTTGCAGTGAGAGTTACAATAACTGTGAGAGGACTGTACACATGAATTGATTGCTGCATTTAAACAGGACCTCTCGACGAGAAATCATCATCTGCCTAGCCTTTTCCCAACTAGGTTAAGGTCGGCTTCCAGTCTAACCAGATAAAGCTGAATACCAGTATGTAGATCGACGAGACAAATTGATTTAATATACTTCGGAAGTTAATATAACAATGGTAGACCCAAATTCCATGAACAACCTTTCATTTGAAAGGTCACGTGAGCTATTTATCACAATTTTCCATTATTGGGACGGATCTGACCTTGGGTTCTATATTGTCATGATTTTAATTATAGGACTATAGGGCGTGACTTTTCATTCTAAAGATATAATATGATTTGAGTTATCGTTGTTAGGTATTCATAGACGATCATCTACACTAATCTTAATTTATTTATAACTAGCTTCTGCCCGCGACTTCGTTCGCATGGAAATCGTAAGACATCACAATATACTACAATAATAGCCATATTTTTATAAAACTTCCCTGTATACTACGTTTGTAGTTTTATTATCAGCAGCCAAAATATACAGAGAGTCAGGAATGGTGACTCGGGAGCAAGCGACGTAACAGTTGTCCGTGTGAGAAGCAGCTTATCCTGAGGTCGACACCCGCAGCCTTCAGCCTTCAGTGTCGGCCCCTGTGACTTGTTGATCGCAAAGCATACACTCCCAGAGAACTGCATGCGCTTTAACTGGTAATTATGGGGAATTTGTACTTTATACGCGCTATAAACACTGTCTCGCCATCGCCACAACCTGTTAGAATTTCCACCTCGATGACGTTTCTCTGCAAAGACATGACTTTGAGCTGGTTTCCGTTACACAGATATACAACTGGAAGTCCACTTGCCATTTGTGAATTGAGAAATTCTACGGGGTGATATTTGGCATCATCTTCCTCCACATCAGTATTAATGGAGGTGTATATCACTTCACTCCCTTCAATTTGTGAGAGAATACTGTGGTTGATCGCTGCAGCTTGATCATCTTCGGAGTTAAAACGGAAACACGCCTAAGAATTCTCTTGGTACGGTATTTGACTGATATCCTCGTTTATCAGATGAATAAGATCTTCTAAAGTGGGATCTACTCTACCAAGAGTCTCTGGTAGAGTGCTTTCACCAACTTTTAGAAGAACATCGGAGAATACTTGAGCATTTGAATTACCGCCAAGCCGAGGTCGTATGATGATGGTCAAGCGCAGTTTATGAACTCTCGACCATAGAGTCGACCTTTTCAACGAAGTATTCTCTTTTTTTGTCAAAACTGTGACACCACCCATCATATCTTGGTTTCTGCTGATGTCATGCAGGGTTCTGTTTACAGTTTCCACTGCTTTCCTTTTTGCCATAATGCATTCATCCCATACGACGAAGCGCAATCCCTTAAGCACACATCCCTTGTTACTGTTGCGTGACACCCCACAAACAGGCGTTTCGTTGCTCTCTTAATCGATGGGAATCTTAAACATGACGTGCGCTGTTTTGCCACCAGGAAGCAGTGTGGCAGCGATTCCATACATATTTTAAAATCGCTTGGACAAATCTGCTGTCAAAATCTGTAAAAAAAACATTTTATTCCTACAGTCTTTTGTTCTAAAATGATCAGAATACAAACCTTGAATGTTTTGTGACTGTGAAGTACTTGTAACTTAGTAGTTTCCCATAGCTTACGAAGTTTTCCATTTTTTGTGAAAAACAAAAACATACATCATCTGCCTAGCCTTTTCCCAACTATGTTGGGGTTGGCTTCCAGTCTAACCGGATGCAGCTGAATACCAGTATTTTACATGGAGCGACTGCCTATCTGACCTCCACAACCTAGTAACTAGGTAACACGATACCCCTTGGTAAGACTGGTTGTCAGACTTTTTTGGGCTTCTAACTACCCGTAACGACTGTCAAAGATCTACAAATGACAGCCGGGACCAACGGCTTAACGTGCTTTCCGAGGCACGGAGGGGTCTTGGTATGTAAAGATGGTCACCCATCCACAGACCAACCGCGGCAAGCATAGCTTAACCTGATCGATCGACCCGTGCAGCTGTTGTTACTTAGCCACAAGCCAATACATACACAATCCAAAAAAAACAAATCGTTTTACAAAAAGAGTTTAAAAAAAAACAGATGTAAATCGAACTTACTACCCCGGGCGGCCTACCACCAGCTCATAAAGCAGTATTATTTTAATGTTACTTCAGTGGGAGAAAGAAATGGAGCTATACATCCTGTAGAGCTTCATCTCTTTCCCACACTGAAGTAAACTAAAGTAATATTAAAATAATACTGCTTTTGAGCTGGTGGTAGGCCCTCAGGACTTCAAATCATTCGTCCTATCGCTTACTTATTCGCTTTGTTGAAAGTTAGCTAAAATAGCCGTTCCTATATAAAAGGTAGCGTGATGATAATCATTTAAAAAGTTAAATCGGTAACTACCTATCTACAATATCCCAACCTTTTGGCGCGTCCTTTTACAATTTGCAGAGAAAAATACGAACATGATGTAATATTGCTCTTCCCCCATAGCAAATAGCGTGATAGTTTATGCCCTACAGTTGGTACAGACAAACATTCTAAAAACTTTATTTTCCGCATAAGAATCGATCCCATACCTCGTAGCAATAACTTTCTTTAAAAAAAATTAACTTCGTTACGATTTTATTATATCTATAGATTATAGGTACATAATCAAAAAAAATAATAATCGTATAACAAAATGTGAAAAAAAAGAAAAAAACCGTAGGTGGGAATCGAACTTACAACCCCATGTTTGCAAAGCAACCGTTGAGCTAATTGCTTTGTTGAAACTTGTCTAAAATAGCCGTTCCTATATATTTCATGATTGACTGCTTAGTTCCATAAAGGTATAGCGTGATGATAATCATTTAAAAAGTTAAATCGATAACCATCTACAATATCCTAAAATTTTGGCGCGTTTTTTTCCAAAAATACGAACATAATATAATATTGCTCGTTCCCCATAGTAAATAGCGTGATAGTTTATACCCTATAGTTTGACCAGACTTATAGGGAACACCTATGCAAAATTTTAACACAATCTATCCGGTAGAATTTGCGTCATGCTAGAACATAAAAATACAACATAATGTAATATTGCTCGTCCCCCATAGTAAATAGCGTGATAGTTTATACCCTATAGTTTGACCAGAAACACAGGGAATATCTGTGCAAAATTTTAACAGAATCTGTCCGGTAGAATTTGCGCCATGCTGGAACATACATACAGACAAACAGACAAAAATTCAAAAAAAAATATTTTCGGCATTAGAATCGATCCTAGACCTCGTAGCAAATTTTTATAAAAATTCCCTGTATACTACGTTTGTAGTTTTATTCTAAGCAGCCAAAATATACAGAGTTAGGAATGGTGACTCGGGAGCAAGCGACGTAACAGTGGTCCGTGTGAGAAGCAGCTTATCCTGAGGTCGACACCCGCAGCCTTCAGCCTTCAGTGTCGGCCCCTGTGACTTGTTGATCGCAAAGCATACACTCCCAGAGAACTGCACGCGCTTTAACTGGTAATTATGGGGAATTTATACTTTATACGCGCTATATACACTGTCTCACCATCGCCACAACCTGTTAGAATTTCCACCTCGATGACGTTTCTCTGCAAAGACATGACTTTGAGCTGGTTTCCGTTACACAGATATACAACCGGAAGTCCACTTGCCATTTGTGAATTGAGAAATTCTACGGGGTGGTATTATCTATACATATAATAAAATCGTAGCAAAGTCAAAACTGTACATTGAATATTTTTGAAAAAAAGTAATTGCTACGAGGTCTAGGATCGATTCTAATGCCGAAAATATTTTTTTTAGAATTTTTGTCTGTTTGTCTGTTTGTCTGTTTGTCTGTTTGTCTGTATGTATGTTCCAGCATGGCGCAAATTCTACCAGACAGATTCTGTTAAAATTTTGCATAGAAATTCCCTGTGTGTCTGGTCAGACTATAGGGTATAAACTATCACGCTATTTACTATGGGGGACGAGCAATATTACATTATGTTGTATTTTTATGTTCTAGCATGACGCAAATTCTACCAGATAGATTCTGTTAAAATTTTGCATAGGTGTTCCCTATAAGTCTGGTCAAACTATAGGGTATAAACTATCACGCTATTTACTATGGGGGACGAGCAATATTATATTATGTTCGTATTTTTGGAAAAAAACGCGCCAAAATTTTAGGATATTGTAGATGGTTATCGATTAAACTTTTTAAATGATTATCATCACGCTATACCTTTATGGAACAAAGCAGTCAATCATGAAATATATAGGAACGGCTATTTTAGACAAGTTTCAACAAAGCAATTAGCTCAACGGTTGGGCGGTTGCTTTGCAAACATGGGGTTGTAAGTTCGATTCCCACCTACGGTTTTTTTTTCTTTTTTCATTTTGTTATACGATTATTATTTTTTTTTGATTATGTACCTATAATCTATAGATATAATAAAATCGTAACGAAGTTAATTTTTTTTAAAGAAAGTTATTGCTACGAGGTCTGGGATCGATTCTTATGCGGAAAATAAAGTTTTTAGAATGTTTGTCTGTACCAACCGTAGGGCATAAACTATCACGCTATTTGCTATGGGGGATGAGCAATATTACATCATGTTCGTATTTTTCTCTGCAAATTGTAAAAGGACGCGCCAAAAGGTTGGGATATTGTAGATAGGTAGTTACCGATTTAACTTTTTAAATGATTATCATCACGCTACCTTTTATATAGGAACGGCTATTTTAGCTAACTTTCAACAAAGCGAATAAGTAAGCGGTTGGACGAATGATTTGAAGTCCTGAGGGCCTACCACCAGCTCAAAAGCAGTATTATTTTAATATTACTTTAGTTTACTTCAGTGTGGGAAAGAGATGAAGCTCTACAGGATGTATAGCTCCATCTCTTTCTCCCACTGAAGTAACATTAAAATAATACTGCTTTATGAGCTGGTGGTAGGCCGCCCGGGGTAGTAAGTTCGATTTACATCTGTTTTTTTTAAACTCTTTTTGTAAAACGATTTTTTTTTGGATTATGTATGTATGTTTGTTCATAGAATGTATTAATTCACAAAAAATGGAAAACTTCGTAAGCTATGGGAAACTACTAAGTTACAAGTACTTTACAGTCACAAAACATTCAAGGTTGTATTCTGATCATTTTAGAGCAAAAGACTGTAGGAATAAAATGTTTTTTTTACAGATTTTGACAGCAGATTTGTCCTAGCGATTTTAAAATATGTATGTGTATGGATCTTCTGGAATCGCTGCCACACTGCTTCCTGGTGGCAAAACAGCGCACGTCATGTTTAAGATTCCCATCGATTTAGAGAGCAACGAAACGCCTGTTTGTGGGGTGTCACGCAACAGTAACAAGGGATGTGTGCTTAGGGGATTGCGCTTCATCGTATGGGATGAATACATTATGGCAAAAAGGAAAGCAGTGGAAACTGTAAACAGAACCCTGCAGGACATCCGCAGAAACCAAGATATGATGGGTGGTGTCACAGTTTTGACAAAAAAAGTGAATTCTTCGTTGAAAAGGTCGACTTTATGGTCGAGAGTTCATAAACTGCGCTTGACCATCATCATACGACCTCGGCTTGGTAGTAATTGAAATGCTCAAGAATTCTCCGATGTTCGTCTAAAAGTTGGTGAAAGCACTCTACCAGAGACTCTTGGTAGAGTAGATCCCACTTTAGAAGATCTTATTCGTCTGAAATACGGGGATATCAGTTAAATACCGTACCAAGAGAATTCTTAGGCGTGTTTCCGTTTTAACTCCGAAGATGATCAAGCTGCAGCGATCAACCATTGTATTCTCTCACAAATTGAAGGGAGTGAAGTGATATACACCTCCATTAATACTGATGTGGAGGAAGATGATGCCAAATATCACCCCGTAGAATTTCTCAATTCACAAATGGCAAGTGGACTTCCAGTTGTATATCTGTGTAACGGAAACCAGCTCAAAGTCATGTCTTTGCAGAGAAACGTCATCGAGGTAGAAATTCTAACAGGTTGTGGCGATGGCGAGACAGTGTTTATAGCGCGTATAAAGTACAAATTCCCCATAATTACCAGTTAAAGCGCATGCAGTTCTCTGGGAGTGTATGCTTTGCGATCAACAAGTCACAGGGGCCGACACTGAAGGCTGAAGGCTGCGGGTGTCGACCTCAGGATAAGCTGCTTCTCATACGGACAACTGTTACTTCGCTTGCTCCCGAGTCACCATTCCTGACTCTCTGTATATTTTAACTGCTGAGAATAAAACTACAAACGTAGTATACAGGGAAGTTTTATAAAAATGTGGCTGTTATTGTAGTATATTGTGATGTCTTACGATTTCCATGCGAACGAAGTCGCGGGCAGAAGCTAGTTATAAATAAATAAATAATAATAATAATAGTGGACTCAGCGATCATTGTGCCGATAGTCGTATCAGCCAATGGCTTAATTGCCAAGAGCCTCGACAAACACCTAAGGAGGCTCTCGTTGGGCAGCTGGATCAAGGGCTTGATTCAGAAAGCGGTACTCCTGGACACGGCTCGCATTGTCAGGAGGTTCCTCTCTCTGGAGCCCTGACCGCCGGTAGCTTGGACCCTGTTCCCGATACCGGTGGGCTACTATTTTTTATATTTTTAAATGTTCCTATATTTTTTATATTCTAATATTTAAAAATGTAATTTATAAGTATTTTAATGAAATAAAGGAAATAATAATAATAATCATCTTCCTCCACATCAGTATTAATGGAGGTGTATATCACTTCACTCCATTCAATTTGTGAGAGAATACTGTGGTTGATCGCTACAGCTTGGTCATCTTCGGAGTTAAAACGGAAACACGCCTAAGAATTCTCTTAGTACGGTATCTGACTGATATCCCCGTATATCAGACGAATAAGATCTTCTAAAGTGGGATCTACTCTACCAAGAGTCTCTGGTAGAGTGCTTTCACCAACTTTTAGAAGAACATCGGAGAATTCTTGAGCATTTGAATTACCGCCAAGCCGAGCTCGTATGATGATGGTCAAGCGCGGTTTATGAACTCTCGACCATAGAGTCGACCTTTTCGACGAAGTATTCACTTTTTTCGGTGATTGTTTAACACTGGTGACAGGTCGTGAAAAAACGATCTCTTAGTTAAAATTTTTTGATAATTAAATAATTGTGTTTATTTTGTGTTAAATCTATTGTTTATCTTAGAATCAAAGTATAAAGTGTCTCACACAGTGTTTGTGACGTGTTTTTGTCGCGATTATTCATAATAATCGAGATTTCGAAAAATCATCTACCGGCTGTCAACGTTTCGATTGTGGATTTGAATTCATCAAACCCGGGGAGTATTTTGTTTTATATTAATCATTATTGTAGTTATATTTACACACTATACATCACCTGTAAACTATGCTCAGAGTTCTGAGCTACGTCCAATACACACAGGCACCGTTTATGTCTCCTTTTGCTTGACAAATTGTGGAAGCAAAATCGACGACGAAAACACTTGCCCCAGACATAAAACATACACTACAAACTTTACTGCACACATATTTATCCCTAAATTGCTTTATTACTGTTGTTTAAAACCAATTGCATTGTCGAAATGAAACTTTATTAGGTACCTCTAATCTCATGTCCATAACATTCTCAGTGGAAAATAACTGTTAGCTCTAATATTATTATCTTAAATGGTAATTTACTTGTCCTTTTCTTTTTAATCAATAATAATTCTGATATGTGATAAGCCCCAAAATAAATTAATTAGCTTCCTACTTTCTTTAAATACCTCCACATTTTTATAATATTTTCTAAAAACTTCATCTTTTGTTCTTCTATTTCTTGCTAACTGTCTTACCCTCCTACCTTCTCAAGTTCTCAACTCATTTAGATTCCTCATACACTCAGTTGTTTTCTGTCACATTCCAGGTGCCATTTGGGGAAACTTTTGAATATGATGACCCGCGCAGCCACAGTTCGTGACATGAGTGACAAATTGAATGCAACACTGAAGGAGCTGGAGGCATCAAAAAAAGAATGCACCCAGCTGCTCCAGGAAAGAGAGGACAGTGAGGTTGAAGTCAAGAGGATTAATGACAAAAACACTCAACTAAAGAGCCAGCTTGTAGAACTTCACACCCAGCATATGGACATACTTGACCAGCACCACCATCTCCGTCAACTAGTGTCAGACTTTCAACAATGCAGTGACACTCATGACCAGGCACTGAGACGTATATCAGGCCTTGAAGTGGAATTATGCAAGGCACACAACACTATTTCCACCATCAACTCTTTGAAAGCCAGCGAACAGGTTGCCAACACCAATAACCTTTTCGACGAGCTGGTTGGTAGTGTATCCGGACTGGAGTGTGAGAAGCCCATCGTTGCCATAGACCTGACTGGGGACGATACCTTAACTAGATGTCCAATTCTAACTAGTCATAATAAAATTAAGAAGTATATTAAAATTAATAAAAATATAAAAAAGTACAAGAAACTCTTAAAGTCACAAAGAATTTATAAGTTTAATATTAATCTTAGGAAAGAACGTATTAATTTAAAAAACCAACTAAATGTATGTAATATTAAGATGGAAACTAGCAGACAAATGTATGATGTTGAAATACAAAACCTTCAAAAGGAATTACTGAGCAGGGAAAATACACTTAAGGAAATATCTTGTAAGTATGAGTCTTGTCAACAAATGTTAAGCGAGCGCCTGCAGGAGGCCTGTGAGTTGGTGGATTTGGTGAAGTACAATGCAGAGAGGTACGAGTCACTGACAAACAATCTCACCTGTAGTTGTGCGCCCACTCCGCCACCTCTCATGTCACAGCATGTTGTTCCTGTCACCTCACCCATTCTAACTCATACTATAGAAACTATCAATCCCACTCAAAGTAATGTTTTAGTATATTCTGATAGATTAGGAGCAGGTTTTGGATCCTTATTAAATAACCAATCTAAACATGCCATAGTTAACTGTTGTTACCATAACCTGCATTTTAATGAGCTTGTTCATAAAATAAAAAACACACAAATGAATGAGCAGACTACTGTAGTTCTTTTAATTGGAAACAGTCTGAGCATCACTAAAAGGGACATAGTTAATGGTGTCGACACCCTACTTAAATTAAAATTAGGTAAATTAATATTATGTGCATTGCCATATTCTGGTAATTTGTATGCTGAAGAAAATGATTACATTTATAATTTAAATAACTTAATGCATATTTTGACATGTCGTCATAGTGACCGTTTATTGTATTTTGATACTAACAATTTTGTTAGAGATTTTGTTTTAACTCGGGAACATATGTTTCTTCCCAAGAAAAGTCAACATGTATTGGCTACTTTGTTAGCTTACAATATACACGCAGTTATTGATAATTTAACTGAGACTAGGCTAAGTGACGAAATAGTATTATCTAGTATTTCTAATAATACTGTGATAGGCTCTTTAAACTTTTAGACTCGACAAAAGAGAAGCATGATAAGAATATTTTATTGTATCATCAAAATATTAATCGCTTCTCTGGCAAAATCCTAGACGTGGAATTGTTAATAGATAAATATCATATGGATATCTTATGCTTTTGTGAAACCTGGTTAAAACCAGATAGGATGCTGTTTAATGTAAATAATTTTTCAGTTGCCAGTGCGTACAACAGGTCCTCAATAGGGGGTGGTACCTTGATATTATGTAATAGTTGTTTCAGACATAAGGAAAGGAAGGATATCACCGCTTGCTCTGTTGATCGCTTATGTGAGGTAGCATGTGCAGAGGTTGAAGGCCATACTTTCTTATGTGTTTATAGACCACCAGCTTCAAACTTGTCATCATTTTTAATCATTATGGAAGAAATACTAAGTAAACTTTTTAAAGATAATAAATTAGTTTTTGTTTGTGGTGACCTAAATATTGATTTATTAGTTAACTCACCTGATAAATATAAGCTTATATCATTGTTTAATTCATTCAATTTAAAATGTATATTTAATGAAGCGACTAGAATAACAGCAACCTCAGCTTCATGCATTGACAATATATTTACTAATTGTAAAATACAAGACTCATCCTTAATTAGTGGCGTTAGGTCTGACCATACTGGTCAACTTGTATCATTTGAATCAGATAAAAAGTTACGTTTAGATAAAACTATTCAGTTAAGACCTCTTACTAAAAATAAATTGAAAATGTTTAATAATAATGTTCTTAGCAATCTTTCAACAGCTAGTTTTGATTCACAAGACCCCAACATAAACTATGGTACATTATTTTCTACAGTATGCCAAGAATTCCATAAAGCATGTCCTGTAAAAACAGTAACAATCAATACCAAACCAAAATTTAATGAATGGGCCACTCCTGGCATTAGAAAAAGCAGAGATATTTTATATAATTTATATAACGAAAAATCATTGACTTCTGATCAAGTAATTCATAATTATGTAAGAAAATATTCTAAGATATTTAAAAGAGTCTGCGCCCAAGCTAAATCTAAATTAATAAGTAACAAAATTAATAATTCTAACAATAAAATAAAAGCTGTGTGGCAGGTAATTAACAAAGAAACTGGAAACACAAAACAGCGAGATCAGAATGAATTGTCATTAAACATTGATAATGTAACCATTTCAGATAAGTTAAAAGTTGCTGAGACACTAGAAAACTTCTTTACCAACATCCCAATAGAGGTTACGAAATCTCTCCCCTCATCATCTATACTAGCTGAATCTCTTTTAAAAGAACACTTCAGTAGAGACATTCCAAGTTTTGAATTCAAGCCCATTTCTATTGACACAATTAAAAAAGCATTTAAAAGTCTTAACATAAAAAACACTGAAGACTTATGGGGGATTTCCGTTAAGGTTCTTGAAGATATCATTGACACAATTGCCCCTGTCCTAACAGGCATATTTAATCAATGTTTAGATAGCGGTACGTTTCCTGATTTAATGAAACATAGTAAAGTAGTACCAATTTTCAAATCGGGTAGTAAGAGTGATCCCTCTAATTATAGACCAATATCTGTGCTACCAGCATTGAGTAAAATATATGAAAAAATCATGCTAGACCAGATGTTGTCACATTTTAATTCTAATGGGATTTTACATAGTCACCAGTTTGGTTTCACGAAAGGTAGGTCGACGACTGACGCAGGAGTAAAACTCATCAGTCACATTTTGGAATCCTGGGAGAAGTCCCAGGATGCAATTGGCATTTTCTGTGACCTCTCAAAAGCGTTTGACTGCGTTGACCACAATACACTGATCTGTAAATTACACCACTACGGAATTCGTGGACAAGCTGCTGATCTTGTTCTTTCCTATCTATCAAACAGGCAGCAAAAAGTAAATGTTAATGGGGCGACGTCTTCGGGGTCTCTAGTTAAAATGGGCGTGCCTCAAGGCTCAATTCTCGGCCCTTTCTTATTTCTAGTTTATATAAATGATCTTCCTTACATGATGACTAACTTATCAGATATAATTCTATTTGCTGACGACACTTCTCTTATTTTTAAAATAGACAGGAAAGATACAGATGTATTACATGTTAACGATAGTCTGGCTGTACTTTCAAAATGGTTCGCAGCTAATAATCTTTTACTTAATGCGAACAAAACGAAATGTATTAGGTTCTCATTACCAAATGTACCTCAAGTAGGTCTAAATCTAAAACTTGATGGCAAAAACCTAGATGCAATAACGGAAACTATATTCTTAGGAATTACTTTAGATTCAAAATTACAATGGGGCGCCCATATTAGAACTCTTTCAGGTAGATTAAGTTCAGCTGCATATGCAGTAAGAAAAATAAGGCAGTTGACTGATATAGCCACAGCTAGGTTAGTATACTTTGCTTATTTCCACAGTATTATGTCTTATGGCGTCTTGCTGTGGGGATCGGCAGCTGACGTAGATTCAATTTTCATTTTACAAAAGAGGGCAATCCGCGCGATCTATAAAATGGGCCCTCGCGAGTCCCTTAGAGACAAATTTAAAGAAATTGATATACTGACTTTGCCTTCACTTTATATCTTAGAAAGTATTATGTATGTTCGCAAAAACTTAAGACTTTTCAAAATAAGAAGCGATTTCCATAATATAAATACACGTAGTCGACATGAAATTGTGATACCCAAATTTAGATTAACTAAAACAAGCAAGTCATTTCTTATAAACAGTATCCGCTTTTATAACAAGTTGCCAAAGTCTGTGACAGAACTTAGCGATGGGAAGTTCAAAACCCACATCAAACGTGTCCTTATCAAGAAAGCATATTATAAAATTAAAGACTATGTTGAAGATAAGGAAGTTTGGCAATAATTCCTTCTGCACATGTGGCTTCCCTGGTACCTCATTAATGGCATAAATAAGTAAGAGTCTATTAACTGCTCCCAAATTAACATGTTTATTTAAATCTTTATTTTTTTTTATTTTTTTTTTGTTTTTACATTCGTCCTTGACATATTTATTATTCTATTATTTGACATTATATACCTACGATTTAATTCGAACTTTTTTTCTTTTTTTTGTCACTTTTGTGGACATGATAATTACTCAGATTGATTACAGTTGTAACAGCAATCATATAATTGCGTTTTATTAAAATAGGTTTTTTTTACTTTTATTAATCTATTTATTTTTTGTATAGATTCTTTTCTACATATTTTGTGAATGTGAGAACGCTGTAGGCTTAGTGGATTGTAGACCTGTTGACCATTTTCTATTTTGTTAAGTACTTGGTACTTATTGAAAGACCTACACTGTCCTCCCATACCTAGAAACACTGTTATATGAAAGTATTGTAAAAGCCAATTATTTTTAAAAGAGTAACCGTGGAGTTTCTTGCCGGCTCTTCTCCATAGGAAACGACCAATTGGAACCGTGCACCTAGCTTCTGACGTTTCATAAGTGCCCATGTAGGTTTATGTGAAATAAAAATATTTTGATTTGATTTGATTTGATTTTTGTCAAAACTGTGACACCACCCATCATATCTTGGTTTCTGCGGATGTCCTGCAGGGTTTTGTTTACAGTTTCCACTGCTTTCCTTTTTGTCATAATGCATTCATCCCATACGACGAAGCGCAATCCCCTAAGCACACATCCCTTGTTACTGTTGCGTGACACCCCACAAACAGGCGTTTCGTTGCTCTCTAAATCGATGGGAATCTTAAACATGACGTGCGCTGTTTTGCCACCAGGAAGTAGTGTGGCAGCGATTCCAGAAGATCCACACACATACATATTTTAAAATCGCTAGGACAAATCTGCTGTCAAAATCTGTAAAAGAAACATTTTATTCCTACAGTCTTTTGCTCTAAAATTATCAGAATACAACCTTGAATGTGTTGTGACTGTAAAGTACTTGTAACTTAGTAATTTCCCATAGCTTACGAAGTTTTCCATTTTTTGTGAATTAATACGTTCTATGAACCTGAAAAATCAATCCAAAAAAAATAAATCGTTTTACAAAAAGAGTTTAAAAAAACAGATGTAAATCGAACTTACTACCCGGGCGGCCTACCACCAGCTCATAAAGCAGTATTATTTTAATGTTACTTCAGTGGGAGAAAGAGATGGAGCTATACATCCTGTAGAGCTTCATCTCTTTCCCACACTGAAGTAAACTAAAGTAATATTAAAATAATACTGCTTTTGAGCTGGTGGTAGGCCCTCAGGACTTCAAATCATTCGTCCAACCGCTTACTTATTCGCTTTGATGAAAGTTAGCTAAAATAGCCGTTCCTATATAAAAGGTAGCGTGATGATAATCATTTAAAAAGTTAAATCGGTAACTACCTATCTACAATATCCCAACCTTTTGGCGCGTCCTTTTACAATTTGCAGAGAAAAATACGAACATGATGTAATATTGCTCATCCCCCATAGCAAATAGCGTGATAGTTTATGCCCTACAGTTGGTACAGACAACATTCTAAAAACTTTATTTTCCGCATAAGAATCGATCCCAGACCTCGTAGCAATAACTTTCTTTAAAAAAAATTAACTTCGCTACGATTTTATTATATCTATAGATTATAGGTACATAATCAAAAAAAATAATAACTTTATAACAAAATGTGAAAAAAAACCGTAGGTGGGAATCGAACTTACAACCCCATGTTTGCAAAGCAACCGCCCAACCGCTGAGCTAATTGCTTTGTTGAAACTTGTCTAAAATAGCCGTTCCTATATACTTCATGATTGACTGCTTAGTTCCATAAAGGTATAGCGTGATGATAATCATTTAAAAAGTTAAATCGATAACCATCCACAATATCCTAAAATTTTGGCGCGTTTTTTCCCAAAAATACGAACATAATATAATATTGCTCGTCCCCCATAGTAAATAGCGTGATAGTTTATACCCTATAGTTTGACCAGACTTATAGGGAACACCTATGCAAAATTTTAACAGAATCTATCCTGTAGAATATGCGTCATGCTAGAACATAAAAATACAACATAATGTAATATTGCTCGTCCCCCATAGTAAATAGCGTGATAGTTTATATCCTATAGTTTGACCAGACACACAGGGAATATCTATGCAAAATTTTAACAGAATCTGTTCGGTAGAATTTGCGCCATGCTGGAACATACATACAGACAAACAGACAAAAATTCTAAAAAAAATATTTTCGGCATTAGAATCGATCCTGGACCTCGTAGCAATTACTTTTTTTCAAAAATATTCAATGTACAGTTTTGACTTCGCTACGATTTTATTATATGTATAGATAAGTCAGTGTGTGAGGAAGTAATCACAGAAAAATCATCAATGTCATAAAACACAAAATAATAAATTTTACAATTAAATTAGCAACCAGTTTGAATTTGTCTTGATTCTAAATTGTCCTATGAAGCAGGACCAGCATGTTAACTGTAACTTTAAGCAATGTTTGTAAATAAAGGAGTATGAGTTTTACTTTCTATTTCTTCTTGCGGGAAGCACAGAATCGGTCGAAGTGTCGAAGTGTCGGGGAGGCCTATGTCCAGCAGTGGACGTGTTTCATCTGAAATGATGATAAAGATGACGAGAAAAAAAAACTCCCATTATGAAATATTTAGTTAATGGACAGAGAGAATGAGAATATGGCTGCATATTTCAACCAATCATTGTTAACGTTACTTGGTAACTTTAAAGTAACAAGTTTTGCTTCAACTTTAGAAAACTTATGTCTTTGAGTATAAAACTTAAAAACTCTTCGATTGTTAAGAAGTTTCAACCAATACGAATAGATTCTAACTAGTGATATTATAAATGCAAAAGCGAATCTGTCTCTTCAAATTATCAGAAATTTTCAGAAATTTCGGACTATCGAGAATTTCGCTACTGAATGCGGCGGTTTTACTGGGAATTCCATTCCAAGTACAATCGCCAATGCTCCCCATATTTCTGGGAAAGGCACTTCAATTTGTTCGGTATATTTTAATTAATAATTCAGATTCAACGAAAAGCTAACAGTCAAGTTCTTAAAAAAGATTTTGTAATATTCTTTTATTTGGGAAAAGAGTACCTGGAAGTATTTGGGGGAGGCCTTTGCCCAGCAAATAATAAGTAACGGCTATTTAAAAAAAGCCGGCCACGCACAATGAAGGGTTCTGTAGTTGGGATGAATTTTTCCCAAGAACAAATTTAACATTGCAGTTGAAAAACATATTCTCCCATGATCCTATAATGGTTCCGTTTTTTCATTTGGACTTACGGAACCCCAATAAAACGATTCATTGTCGCCACTCAAGAACAAGTCTACCTCAATGTTTTAACAGTCTATAAATAGTATAAAACAAACTCGCTTTTCAAGTCTATCTGTTTTTTGGGCTTCGTACCCAAGGGGTAAAACGGGACTCTATTACTAAGACTCCGCTGTTCGTCCGTCTGTCTGTCCGACTGTAACCAGGCTGTATCTCATGAACCGTGATAGTTAGACAGTTGAAATTTTCACAGACGATGTATTTCTGTCGCCGCTATAAGTAACAATAAATAGGTACTAAAAAACAGAATAAAATAAATCTTTAAAGGCGTTTTTATAGATAATGGTACGGAACTTTTCGTGCGCAAGTTCGACTTGCATTTGGCCGGTTTTTTTATTCATAAAATCTATTATGGACGGATTTTAAGCGGTTTTAACCATCAGAATTTATTTCAGAGGGTTAACGTGTAGTCTGCCGAGGGTTCGAAGAAAACCGATAGGGAAATCGTGGCCCCCGGCAACAGGGCAACCGAAGGAACACGGGTGGGTTTTAGTCAGTAAGAGTCTGACACGCCCTCCCGCTCCACCCAGAGCGGGAGAAGTTATTTGAGAATTTCCCACCCAGAAAAAAAAAACAAAAAAAGGGTTAACGTGTAGTTAATATGCATTTACATTTAACTTAGATATAGCACAGATACACATCAGTAGATCGCATCCGTGTGAGACCATGTCCTAATCGAAAGAGACTGTCGCGCGAGAACACAATCGTCGCGTTTATTTGTATGAATATGGCATACTCGCGGAATCAATCAAGTCTCTTTTGTACGTCATAAATTCGTAGAAACGATCGCGAAATCGCGTATTTGCGAGACGTTTGCTTTCGGTTAGGGCACAGGGTGAAGAAGGGGCGGGTTTTTAGTAGTACCTACATAATGTAGGTTATGTTTCTTCCCCAAGATATCTTAGATTTGTTGATAAAACAAATCCTCCGGTGTTATTTCTCGTCTGGTCCCATCCACACATAAATCTTACCCAAACATTGGTTGTTATCTCGTAAATCCATCTAATTCGACGACTTTGAAGCTCAGACTTTAATTTTATGAGTTAAAGGGACTAAGGAACTGTATAACTGAGTTATTGACTAGGGTGAGAAGCCCTGTCAAAGCAAATAAATATATTCTATTCTATTCTATTCTATTCTGTCGTCGGGTATTTGCGATTAATTAAAATCTTATATTCTTATCCTTATCTTTAAATATTATAAAACAAAGTCCTCCACCGCGTCTGTTTGTCTGAACGCGATAAACTCAAAAACTACCAAACGGATTTTCAAACTACTGCTTACTAAATTTCGTTTATGGAGGTACATTTCCCAGTAGACAATGCTGTGTCCCGTGCGTGGTGTCTGAGTTGTAGGGAGTAACGATAATCTTGACATTTTAAACTTTGTTTTTTTTGTGTTTTTTCAAAAACCAATTAGGTTTTTTTTATTGGATGCTGTAGAATGGTAGTATACCATAGTCTGAACAACGTTTGTTTTAGCAAAACTGTGATTCAAATTTCACGGTGTATAGCAAGATTCACCAACAGTTATTGACTTCTCTATACGAAGCTACCTTTTGCAAGGGGCAACTAGAATCAATTCTATTTTCGTATAAATTTTGACGTTCAAAAGGGTTTTTTATGTGACTATTGGAAATAAATGATTTGACTTGGACAGAGATAACGCGCTCCCAAACAAGAGGTTGGATCTTTGGAACCTTCAGGAGGGGTACATCTTGAGACACAAGCGGCGAAGGCGCGGGGAGTTTTAGCATATTATTCTAGACACTATTCTGATTGCGTTTGCAAATTTTTACTGGTTATCAAAAGTTTTATTTCTTAAACCTAAAAATCTTGGGCTTTATATGCTATGGTTCCGAGTCTGCTTTATTATGAAAATATATTTTTTTATATAGAAAAACCGGCCAAGTGGGTATCAGACCACGCAAAATGACGGGTACCATAGTTGAGATGACTTTATTCCAAGAACTAACTTATTTATTGTATTTGAAAAACATGTTTTCCCATAAATTCCAACTGCAAATTCTAAGTTTGTACGCACACTTTGAGATTTACACTGTTATTTTAATACGATAGACTTCACATGGATTTTCCTTTAAACCTTAAGAATATAACTATAATTATCCTGTATTTTTTTATAAATTACTTTATAGCTATTTATTTTAATGTTATAAAAATATGTATTTTAGATAGTTACAAATGTACAGTACGTGTACAATTTTTTTTGCTTTCTTCTAGTTTCACAACTTTCTTAACTTTAAAGTGTAATTTTTATTAAAAAAATGGGTAAAACAGGCATTTTTTTTTAAATCTTTAATATCGACAGATTCTTATAACAGAAAGATGTAAAAAATACTTAAATCCTAATTTCAACCTGCATTAAAAAAAATATCCAGGGGGCCAGGGCCAAATAAATTAGGGCTGAGTAAGTAGCAGATGACCCCACCTATCCACCATTTTCGTATGTTCAACGTTCTGCCAAACACCCTGTATATTTCAGACCCTCACAATAAGCCGTTTCACTTGATATGTCACATGTTACAGAATGCAAACTTCTTTTTTAATTTTCTTATTTGCCTTCCAAAACTGATCCCCATATTTAAATTCATTTATTTACGTAACACATCTGTGTTTGGGTCACAGAAATTTATATGTTAACAAATTTTTACTTAATTATTCCATCAGATTCGGAGCGAATTGACTGCGACAGACGGACAGACAGACAAACACACGAGTGATCCTATATGGGTTCCGTTTTTCAATAGAACGTACGAAACCCTAAAAATTGCTTATTATGAATTGATTAGTTGTCTATTATTAAGAGGCATTTGCTCTCAAGGCAAAAGATTCATCTCATGTTGAAAAGTAATGTTTAAAAAAAAAAACTTTCCTTTCTTAATCAAGAGGATAACTTTACAATTACTCGAACCATTTAAGTACAGACTCGTCTATTACTTTACTAAACAAAGTTGGTCAGACCATTAGCCATTTCACCCTACATAGATTATATCCTGCTAGCTAACTTTCTAATCCTAGCGATTCAAGTCTGAGACAAAGTTCATAGTTTCAGTCTTAGTTTGTTTTACTTGCTATATCAAAACCGCTGTATAACAAAGTGCATGCAAAGTGAACGACGGAGAAGTTTCAATGAGAATGTGTGAAGTGGTGAGCTTCGTTAAAAGACCAATTAACAGTACCATTTACCATATACCAGGGGACCACTTTAGATTTCGGTTTCATAGGTACTGTCTGTCTGGCAGCTGCAA
Source organism: Agrochola lychnidis (assembly GCA_963680765.1). Classification (NCBI taxonomy): domain Eukaryota; kingdom Metazoa; phylum Arthropoda; class Insecta; order Lepidoptera; family Noctuidae; genus Agrochola; species Agrochola lychnidis. Next base: position 12,083,042 of record OY796869.1, on the reverse strand, counting down.
CTGTACCTTAAGGGAAAGGAGGGAGAATATCGACGTGGAATCGGCTTGAGCCGATCACGTATGACCACACTTCGCTGCGGGGTTCGGAAATTCGGCACGATGCAAATTCGTTTCCGATCGGTAAAACGAGGCGCATGCTTTTGTTGCTATTTTTGAATGGCTTAAGCCGATTTCGCGCCAGTAAATGTAATCACTCGCGATTTCCCGACGTTTGTCCAATAAGTAGGTACTCTTTAAAAAAAAAAAACAAAGAATTATTTTGTTATTATTCTGCATAAACAAGGCGCACATTATAAAAAAAAAACAAAATACACAAACTAATTACAAAGTAGCCAAAAGCCTCGTATTCGACACGTATAAAAAGTTAAAGTTTTACAATGTTGTCCATACTTTACATCAATATTATACCGGCCTGTAATTAATAAATAAATAAAAAAATAAAAATGTTTATTTCTTCACTTAAGTAAATAACTATGTTAGGTTTGGAATCACCTTTTAAGCATAGATTTGCTTGTATTAGGTGGTTCCGCTCCTCCAGTTTACAATAATTCTACAAATGTGTGAGAAATAAGCCAAAAGCCAAAAGCCAAAAGATTCATTTAAGCTAATTAACATTTTATGACCCATTATTATATTAGTAAGGGCACTGGGTGTAGGATATGTTTGTGAGTTTGTGTGTGGGTTCGTTTGTGTGCGTGTGTGTGTGTGCTTGTGTGGGTGTCGGGATGTAGTGGGGATGTGTGTAAGATAAATGTGGTTTGTGTACCGTGGGGGTGTGTGGTGTGTATATGTGTACAAATTAAATGTGTTTCTTAGTTATGTGATCTTGTGTAGGATATCTTCGATTTCTTCGTAACCTTTGCTCCTGAGCCATTCAGTTAGTGTTTTTTTGCAGTCCTTATATATATAATTCTTCTAGTACAAAAGCCACTAGTAGTCCCGCGTAATAGACTAAAAGTATGCAACAAAAATTGTTATACCATGGCGGTGAAAATATATAACAACTTAGCCGAAGAATTTAGAAGTGCTACAAATTTAAAATTTAATAGAAAATTTGTAGCACTAGTAACTGGTTGTGTGAGATGTTTTTATTTCATCAATGAATATTTTGAGTGTAAAATGTAAAACTCATTTATTATAATTATTATGACATCTACACATTGACATTATGTACTTATTTATTATTGAATCATTTTCATTATGATGTCAAGGCTTATTTTAATCTAAATTAAATGCCCAATTTAAATAACATATTTCATTTGTATTTGATTATAGCTTCGGAAATAACAATGGAATTTTTATCAAATTCTGAAAGATAATAATGGTTACTATGGGTCATGCTTATAAGATAGACATACATCATCACGGACTTTTTTGTTGAAATTTTTAAGATCTTTAATTCTGTACAACATAAATTTGATGTATCTCTAACAGTTTACGCGGCGCACGCCTGTAAAGCTCCCAGTCGGCATGATTTTTTCCGACATCTTCGACAATAATCGTCATATTTCAGCCAATTTTCACAAAACTTTAATGAATTTCACACCAAAACCTTTTGCAAAAATCACTCCATTGGTGAAAACTGTTTGAAAATTCGTTCGGCAGTTTTTAAGTTTATCGAGTTCAGACTGACAGACAGACGCGGCGAGGGACTTTGTTTTATAATATGTAAGGATAATGATGAAGGTGCGGGCTTGCGGACGGTGAGCAATGGGTAGCTCGCCGTCCGATAAGGACCAAGCCCGGGTCGACGGCGCGTTGTGTTCCACGCGCGCCTCAAAGAGATGTCAGCAGAATTGACGGGGTCCGATAGGGCCAATGCCTGCCGGGGGTTCGAAGAAAATCGATAGGGACATCGTGGCCCCCGGCAACAGGGCAACCGAAGGAACACGGATGGGTTTTAGTCAGTAAGAGTCTGACACGCCCTCCCGCTCCGCCCAGAGCGGGAGAAGTTATTTGATAATTTAAAACCCAAAAAAAAAGGATAATGATGAACATTACAAGGCGACGATAACCGACTTTTAATGATTTTATACTATATACACAAAAACACAACAAAGACACACGCACACAAACCACTCAAGAGCATGCATGCACTAAATTTGATTCCTACATTTTAAATTATTTTATTTTTAATTTTATTGCATAAAATGGTTACATTCAAAAAACGGGTGAAGACACTGATTCCTGTAACATATAGGTACCACCTAGCTCAGGAATCAGGGTTTTAAATTAATATGTAAAGTCTTTTTTATGTCAATAAATTATTTTATTATACTGAAGATCATGTCTAAATAAGTGGTGATTTGGAAAAAAATATATTTAAATCAGAGCATTTTCTTAATAACTTAATATATAAATATTTTAGAATATGTTTATATTCAATCAATCTGCCTAGCCTTTTCCCAACTATGTTGGGGTCGGCTTCCAGTCTAACCGGATGCAGCTGAATACAACAATTTTTTTTTTTTTTAGAATATGTTTATATTACAACACTTTAATTAATTACTTTACAAATTTTTATTATTTGTCGTTATAGTGGAAATAAAAATACACAATCAGTGAACATTTTAATTATCTACCTATTACGGTTCATGATATACAGCCTGCTGACAGACAGACGGACGGACGGACGAACGGACAGCGGAGGCTTAGTAATAGGGTTCCGTTTGTTACCCTGCGGTACGGAACCCTGAAACTACGTGACACATTCCATTCTACTTATACCGCATATAAGTACGTAATCCTACAAAAAATGGGTCATATTCCGGCCGCCTTATATCCCGTTCCTAAGGTCTCAAAACGGATCGGTACGCTTACTAACCGAAATCTACCGAAATGTTAAGGAAAACATTTTGAAAGTTATTTACCTGTACTAACATTTTGTAGCTATGATGACTAAAAACTAGGTTTTGTTTATCTATTTATTTTTAGACACATAATACACAGATTCACAGATGACAAACGTTTTGCCTGTACAGTACGACTTAGACGTAGCATGATTTTGAAAATTTGCATTCGTTCATTTCAATTTTACAACGTATTTGGTTATATGATTTTACAAGTTATTGCGTTTGCGTAAAGATCATTTTCACCTAAAGTAGTAATAAAAATTGATGGTTTTGAAGGCGCACTCAGTTCGGACGGTGATCGGTTTTACGAATTTTGCCGATGCTACATCTCAGTTGTATCGTACTATACCTACCTTACAAAAAATGCTTTTAGTTTTGAAGTCTCGTCTCAGAGGTATAGGCTTCTTTGTTTTTTTTTTTAAGCTATTGCATAGCTTTTATCGCGGGCTTTGCGCGCGGCGACCGAATCTAGAAATTCCGTAACGAAAATAAAATCGTAACGAAAAGAAAACCTAACACCCCCCACTCCGCCTACCATGTAATGACGGTTCCCATGACAACATCACGTTAACGTAATTTTTGTTTTATGTCATCACGTCATCATCCCAAGTGTAGCGTTGACAAATAGGAAGTATGGAGGTTACAAATGCTATGCAATAGCTTTACCGCGGCAGTCCCCGAGTGCCACACGTTTTTTATCACTAGTCTTCTACTGATATACAAAAGAAATAAACTTTAGTCTATTTTGTTAGAATATTTATTGTACAATGTTTGTGTTTGTAAAATAACAACCTCACATTCTACGAATTGATTGTACACAAATGTCTAAAGAAATGTAAACAACCCTTTTTAATCCATGCTAATTTACATAACATTATAAATCCGAAAGTGAGTTTGATTTGTTTGTAACGCTTTCACGCTAAAACGGCTGAACTGATTTGGACAAAATGAGTAGACCATGACCTGGATTAGGAGATAGGATACTTTATATTCCGATATTCTCACGTAATCGAGACTTATGCGAGTGAAACCGCGGGCAAAAGCTAGTAGTTTATTTATAACAAATTTTGTTAATATCCAAGGTGTTTGGCAGACCATTGAATATACGAAAATGGTGGATAGGTGGGGTCATCTGCTTACTCAGACCTAATTTATTTGGCCCTGGCCCCCTGGATTTTTTTTTAAATATTTCTTAAAGTTAAACTTTTATTACATCGTCTCAAACTTTTTCGTCTGTGTGTTGCATGTCGCGTGACGGTCGGCCGCGGAGTGGGGATAAAGTTAAAGGCGCTCGTCAGAGCAGCCAAGGCCAATATGGCGGCGCCTATAGTTCGCTTAAAAGTTTCACTTTTACCGTGGTTTCATAAAACCACACAATCCTTTTTTTTGCTTTCTTCTAGTTTCACCACTTTCTTAACTTAAAAGTGTAATTTTTATTAAAAATGGGTAAAACAGCCAATATTTTTGTTTTTTTTTTTATCTTTAATGTTGGCAGATTCTTATAAAATTATTGCTTTATTCAGATGTTAGCTAGAAAAAAAGTTATGAGTCTTCAAACTTACAGAAAGATGTAAAAAATACTTAAAACATAATTTCAACTTGCATTAAAAAAAAAAACAAAGGCCAAATAAATTAGGGCTGAGTAAGTAGCAGATAACCCCACCTATCCACCATTTTCGTATGTTTAACGTTCTGCCAAACACCCTGGATTCGATCTCGGAATTACTTTATCACCATAAGGTTGAATGCCATTTTATCATCATAAAACGATAAAGTACATTTGTCTTGTAATAGATAGTTTCAACCTTAGTGAAGTTTCAATTTACTGGAAATTATTGTAAAAAGGGGTCAAGCTTTTACGACGTTGACTGTACCTATAAAAATACAATAAAAGCTAAAGTTGTGTTTACATCACACATTGCGACATTTTGTTATTGCGACCAATTTTATTTACCTCAAATTGTTATTGTATTATCAATATTCTACACAAAAAACCCAAAGGATAATCAACTCTAAGTACGGTGTTTAGGATCAGTTTTCTGCTAATCTCAATGTTGACGTGAAGACTAAATAAAAAACTTCAAAATTGCTTTTCAATTTAAAAGTTCAAGCGGACGGTATGCAGTGCATGGCACAGACATTCTAACTAGGAGAGCTGTTTATACGATCGACAACTCGATTAAAGTTTTATTTTCAAATCGTTGGTCCTGTGAACGCCAGCGCTACTGCTAAGCATGAGGTCCTGGGTTCGATTCTCAGGTCGAGCAAACTGTTATTGGGTTTTTTCCATCAGCAATATCGACGAGCTGCTACTGGCTCGTAATCTGGATTTGTGCCCGATTGATGGCAATAGGCTCGCCCCCTATTATATGGGTTTTAAACATAACTGGCAAAATGTGGGTGTACTATGGGAACATCTCTGCCTAACCCTACAGGGAATGCAGGCGTGATGTTATTTTATATAACTAATGGGATTACTTCCCAGAAAACACTAGTTTATAAGCAAATAGCTGTAACCCGCGGTTTCACCCACATACGTCACGATCCCGTAGGAAAAACGGGGTAAATGTATCTTATGTCCTAACACAGGTCATGGTCTATCCATTTGCCAAATTTCATCTAAATCCGTTCAGCCGTTTTAGCGTGAAAGCATAACAAACAAACAAGCAAACAAACATACAAAAATCTAATCTTTTTCGCTTTATATATTATAGCTTCTGCCCGCGACTTCGTCCGCATGCCTTAACCTTTCTCAAGAATTGGGCTATCTAATGCAAAAATATTTTTTCAAATCCGACTGGTAGTTCCAGAGATTACCTCCTACATACAAACTTACAAACAAATTTTACCTCTTTATAATATTAATTATAATTATAAGGAATTTTTATATGGAGGAGCACGTGGTTAAGTAATAACAGCCGCACGGGTCGATCCATCAGGTTAAGCTACGCTTGCCGGGGTTGGTCCGTGGATGGGTGACCATCTTTCCATACTGAGACTCCTCCGTGTCTCGGAAAGCACGTTAAGCCGTTGGTCCTGGCTGTCATTCGTGAATCTTTGACAATCGTTACGGGTCGTCAGAAGCCCGAAAGTCTGACAACCAGTCTTACCAAGGAGTATCGTATTACCCAATTACTGGGTTGTGGAGGTCAGATAGGCAATCGCTCCATGTAAAATACTGGTATTCAGCTGCATTCGGTTAGACTGGAAGCCGACCCCAACATATTTGGAAAAAGGCTAGGTAGATTGATAAGAAATTTTTAAATGTATTAGTTAAGACTACAACTAAAACCAACAGTGCTGCAAAAACGATTGTATCCAGAACCGTGAGGTTAAGTGATTAAGTTATGTTCCCATCTCTAACCGGAGCTACGAATAGAATCCGTTTAGTGTAATGTTTTATCGATACGGTTCAAGGATTCTTAAGTAATATTGTTGTGGATGAGGTGATCGAATCAAGTACAAACGCAATTGGTTAGCTTTGATCTTCTGTGTTAAGACTGGGTTTGATTCTGGTGTGGTATCAATATTTTTAAATGCACTATATCCAAAAGTATACTTAATTATAAATATGCTATTCGATACTATATATCATCCATTAAAATAGTTTATTTATTTTTTTAAAGTGGTAAATAATATGAAAAAGAAGGGAATGAATGATAGCGTGACGGTTGGCAGAGGAGAATGGAAGAAGAAAACGAGTGCGCCAACCCCACGTAACATAGGACCAGGGCAGGAAGATGATGATAATTTATTTCTGACAAATACTTATCCTATACTATTAAATGAGCAATATTTCTATATTTATATGAACCTATATATATATTTGTTAATCATGTTCTCGCAAACGGCTCTATTTCGATAAAAGTAGCAATAAAGGGGTTTACGGGGCGAAAAATCGATTTAGCTAGGTCTCGTATCTGGAAAAATTCGTTTTCTATTTTCACCCGAGCAGAGCTCGGTCGCCCAAAATTTTGAACAAGATGGCTACCTTAAAATAATGCCATGGCAGCATGGAATTAGTATGTACTATATATGGAATTCGTATGGATACTATTAATTGAGCATTATCTATTTTCACCAGAGCAGAGCTCAGCCGCTCAGGTACTAGATTTATTTCCCAAACCTAAATTGACAAAGTGGATTATATTTAGAAAAGTAGGCACCAATTTATAAAATGTATATGTCACCGTATAATTATGAACTTTGTTAGTTTATAATCTATCGGTATTATTTCCGTTACATCGGTATTATGACAGTTTATATCGAAAAATTGTGAACTGTGACAAATCATTTACAATTTAACGCTTAATTTTTCGATAGTTTATAATGTATCCATGAAAAACTGACAAATTGTGAACTGGTCTCAAACTTGCTTGCGACGTGACGCACCTTGCGCTAATATTAAATAGCCTGCCTGGCTGCGAGCAACTTGGAAGTAGCGCTCGCCGGCCGCTGCCGCGGCACCGCTCACGCGCGTTTGGTCACCGTTCTAACCTAACCTAACCCATTTCACCCAGTTCACAATTTTTCGACAGTTTATAATCTAACGGAAATAATCAAGATAGATTATAAACTTACGGTTCTCACAATCTTACGGTGATATGTATATAAAGGCATTTTATAAAATTCTGCAACACCACCAATTGACCCAAAAAAAGCTAGATTTCGGACTGAAATCAAGTAGGTAATGTAGGTGTTTATTTAATTAAACATATAGATCAACCAAATACGTCACAGGTGAATACAGATGGGACACTCCACACTTTAGTTATAAAGCTACAAGTAGTAGGTACGTGGCGGACTCGACTTGTCGAATTCAGTGAGCGTAACGTAGTCAGAAGATATAAGAGTTACGCGATAGAAAGAGAGGCAACTTCTAAGTGAATATAACTGCAGGTAATTAGCGCTATGTGACCTGAATTGTATTTTATTGTGTCGTAGCAAGCGTCGCTTTTTATTTAAATGATTTTGCGGAGTATCCCATCTGTACTAATATGTGGTTATGTGCTGAGATTAAATGCAGGCTGAATATTGTCTCCAATTTATCTTATATAAGTACCTACACTGCACCAAGGAGTATCGTGTTACCCAGTAACTGATTTGTGGAGGTCAGGTAGGCAGTCGCTCCATGTAAATACTGGTATTCAGCTGCTTCCGGTTAGACTGAAAGCTGACCCCAACTTATGTGGGAAAAGGCTAGGCAGATTAAGTGAGTTATACCTACACAGCATGATATTTTTGGGCTCCTCACAAATTGCGCCATCGCTACGTTTATGCCAAAACAAACAACGCTTCCGTGTTAACATGCTCACAGTGATTAATTGTGTGTGAATAATGTGATTTAACCAAAATAAATTAGCTTTTACGATGTCCGGAAAATACCTTGACCTAAATTCCTTTTCCTTTGCTGTTAAGTAACCTATATCTTTTGTTGGTTGTCAAAAGTCTTTGTGATAAACTTTCTTCACGTCGCAAGATTGTCGTTATGAATTAATTTTACCCGACTGCAGCGAAGCAAAAAAAGGAGGGTTATGTGTTTGACCTGTATGCATGTATATATGTATCCGTCTCTATGTTCCCTCGTAACTACAAAACGGCTACACCGATTTCGATGAATGATATGTCGTTATATTCGTTTTTATTGCGCAAGTGTCACTGGGTATCTATACATATAATAAAATCGTAGCAAAGTCAAAACTGTACATTGAATATTTTTGAAAAAAAGTAATTGCTACGAGGTCTAGGATCGATTCTAATGCCGAAAATATTTTTTTTAGAATTTTTGTCTGTTTGTCTGTTTGTCTGTATGTATGTTCCAGCATCGCGCAAATTCTACCGGACAGATTCTGTTAAAATTTTGCATAGATATTCCCTGTGTGTCTGGTCAAACTATAGGGTATAAACTATCACGCTATTTACTATGGGGGACGAGCAATATTATATTATGTTCGTATTTTTGGTAAAAAACGCGCCAAAATTGTAGGATATTGTAGATGGTTATCGATTTAACTTTTTAAATGATTATCATCACGCTATACCTTTATGGAACTAAGCAGTCAATCAAAAAATATATAGGAACGGCTATTTTAGACAAGTTTCAACAAAGCAATTAGCTCAGCGGTTGGGCGGTTGCTTTGCAAACGTGGGGTTGTAAGTTCGATTCCCAGCTACGGTTTTTTTTTCTTTTTTTTTCACATTTTGTTATACGATTATTATTTTTTTTTGATAATCTACCTATAATCTATAGATATAATAAAATCGTAACGAAGTTAATTTTTTTTAAAGAAAGTTATTGCTAAGAGGTCTGGGATCGATTCTTATGCGGAAAATAAAGTTTTTAGAATGTTTGTCTGTACCAACCGTAGGGCATAAACTATCACGCTATTTGCTATGGGGGATGAGCAATATTACATCATGTTCGTATTTTTCTCTGCAAATTGTAAAAGGACGCGCCAAAAGGTTGGGATATTGTAGATAGGTAGTTACCGATTTAACTTTTTAAATGATTATCATCACGCTACCTTTTATATAGGAACGGCTATTTTAGCTAACTTTCAACAAAGCGAATAAGTAAGCGGTTGGACGAATGATTTGAAGTCCTGAGGGCCTACCACCAGCTCAAAAGCAGTATTATTTTAATATTACTTTAGTTTACTTCAGTGTGGGAAAGAGATGAAGCTCTACAGGATTTATAGCTCCATCTCTTTCTCCCACTGAAGTAACATTAAAAAAATACTGCTTTATGAGCTGGTGGTAGGCCGCCCGGGGTAGTAAGTTCGGTTTACATCTGTTTTTTTTAAACTCTTTTTGTAAAACGATTTTTTTTTGGATTGTGTATGTAATAGTTCATAGAATGTATTAATTCACAAAAAATCGAAAACTTCGTAAGCTATGGGAAACTACTAAGTTACAAGTACTTTACAGTCACAAAACATTCAAGGTTGTATTCTGATCATTTTAGAGCAAAAGACTGTAGGAATAAAATGTTTTTTTACAGATTTTGACAGCAGATTTGTCCTAGCGATTTTATAATATATATGTGGATCTTCTGGAATCGCTGCCACACTGCTTCCTGGTGGCAAAACAGCGCACGTCATGTTTAAGATTCCCATCGATTTAGAGAGCAACGAAACACCTGTTTGTGGGGTGTCACGCAACAGTAACAAGGGATGTGTGCTTAGGGGATTGCGCTTCGTCGTATGGGATGAATGCGTTATGGCAAAAAGGAAAGCAGTGGAAACTGTAAACAGAACCCTGCAGGACATCCGCAAAAACCAAGAGTGGTGTCACAGTTTTGACAAAAAAAGTGAAAACTTCGTTGAAAAGGTCGACTCTATGGTCGAGAGTTCATAAACTGCGCTTGGCCATCATCATACGAGCTCGGCTTGGCGGTAATTCAAATGCTCAAGAATTCTCCGATGTTCTTCTAAAAGTTGGTGAAAGCACTCTACCAGAGATTCTTGGTAGAGTAGATCCCACTTTAGAAGATCTTATTCGTCTGATATACGGGGATATCAGTCAAATACCGTACCAAGAGAATTCTTAGGTGTGTTTCCGTTTTAACTCCGAAGATGATCAAGCTACAGCGATCAACCACAGTATTCTCTCACAAATTGAAGGGAGTGAAGTGATATACACCTCCATTAATACTGATGTGGAGGAAGATGATGCCAAATATCACCCCGTAGAATTTCTCAATTTACAAATAGAAAGAAAAGAAAGAAAGAAAGAAAAAACATTTATTTGGACACAGTTCGCGAAACACAAAACACAAATTACAGTGGAAATAAAAAATAGTGTTTTTAAAACAATAGTGTGTGTCTCACGGCTGCGCCAAAAAGTTTCATTTCAGCATTAAATGGCAAGTGGACTTCCGGTTGTATATCTGTGTAACGGAAACCAGCTCAAAGTCATGTCTTTGCAGAGAAACGTCATCGAGGTGGAAATTCTAACAGGTTGTGGCGATGGTGAGACAGTGTTTATAGCGCGTATAAAGTACAAATTCCCCACCATTACCAGTTAAAGCGCGTGCAGTTCTCTGGGAGTGTATGCTTTGCGATCAACAAGTCACAGGGGCCGACACTAAAGGCTGAAGGCTGCGGGTGTCGACCTCAGGATAAGCTGCTTCTCACACGGACAACTGTTACGTCGCTTGCTCCCGAGTCACCATTCCTGACTCTCTGTATATTTTGGCTGCTGAGAATAAAACTACAAACGTAGTATACGTAGTTTTCTTGGGCTTAACTTTGGATGCTAAGCTTCAGTGGGGCCCACATATAGATAAATTGTCAAAAAAGCTTAGCTCCGCAGCATATGCTGTTAGAAAAATTCGTAATTTGACTGACATAGAGACAGCCCGTTTAGTGTACTTTAGCTATTTTCATAGTGTAATGTCGTACGGTATTCTGTTGTGGGGAAATGCCGCCGACATTCAGACTATTTTTGTTTTGCAGAAAAGAGCTGTTCGATCAATTTATAAATTAAGTCCGAGACACTCTCTCAGAGATAAATTTAAGGAGATTAATATAATGACTGTGCCTTCTCAGTATATTTTTGATAATCTTTTATATGCCCATAAAAATATAAAATTGTTTAAAAAATACAGTGATATCCATAACATAAATACTAGGAACAAACACAAATTTGTTGTACCCACAACAAGGCTCAAAAAAATTGGTGGATCGTTCAGATGTCAATGTATACGCTTTTATAATAAACTTCCAAGCCACGTACAAGATCTAAGCCTTAATAAATTCAAATCATTCATTAAACGTAAGTTGTGCCAGAAAGCTTTTTATACCGTTAAAGATTACATTGAGGACAAAAAGGCTTGGGATTGAGCTGCTCCAATTATTATTTTTTACTTTTGAAATTTGTTTTTTTTTTGCAAACTTTAAAATTATATACACAATGACATGAATATTTACTTTGTTAAGTATAACATTATTATTATTTTAATTTTTGTGAATGTGAGGACTATGTAGTTCATGTATATATATTTATTTATTTTTTCTCAGTTTTTAATGATAATCTGGCAGTTTTGAGTACTTTATGCGGCCTACCTAAATGTCCTTTCTTTGGTATTGTTCGTCGCATCGTTGAGCTCCTTTTAAGTTCTGAGTTGAGCTGCACGATTACTGACAAATGCGTGCACTGACTGGACAGGTCCACTCAAATCTGTATGGTTCTTTCCTCAAAAGACCATTTCAGACACAAATCTACATGGTCCTCAAATGAAATGCTCTGACCAAGATCATTTCCGGATTTTTTTTTTTTATATACACATTGACATTAATGATTTTTATATACATATACAATGACGTGAATATTTACTTTTAAAGTATTATATTATTTTAATTATTGTGAATGTGAAGACTATATGGGTCATTCCTTTTGTTTTGTTTTTAATTTTTTCTCAGTTAGTTTTAATCATGGTCTGACAGTTTGAGTAATTTATGTGGCCTACACAAATGTCCTTTTTTTGGTATTGTTCGTCGAATCGTTGAGCTCCTTAAATTCTGAGTTGAGCTACACGATAACTGACAAATGCGTGCACTGACTGGACAGGCCCTCTCAATCTGTGTGGTGCTTTCCTATAAAGACCACTTCAGACACCAATCCACATGGCCTTCACATGATCTGACCAAGATTATGTCTGGACTTTAAAAGAGACTGTGACCTCTGAGTTTGTTTCGGCCTTTCTTCTCGGAGTAGTCAGATAGGAAAGGCCGACTTCATCTAGTTTTTAAAATATGATTGACGTGTAAAAGTGTTTGTACAAACCTACTTACAGAAATAAAATCATTTATCATTTATCATTTATCATTTACAGGGAAGTTTTATAAAAATGTGGCTGTTATTGTAGTATATTGTGATGTCTTACGATTTCCATGCGAACGAAGTCGCGGGCAGAAGCTAGTGTTAAAATAAAATAATCAAAATGACGGATTTTTGGCGCAAAAATGTATGTTTAAAAAATTTAAAAATCTTCCAATCCTGTCAAGTGGGGTATCAAAATAAAGGGGTTTAAAAGATAATTCCAAAAATGTATGCAAGTTATTTGTTTAAATGTAATTTGGAATGAGAAATGATAAAACAATCCCGAACTTTTGAAATGAGTAAGGGGCCGTTTTTTTTCTCTTTTCAGTAATGTATTTTTCCAATCGGGTTTTTAGTTTTTTTTTTCATCATCATCATCATCAGCCTATAAATGTTCCCACTGCTGGGACACAGGCCTCCTCTCTGTGAGAGGGAGTGGGCCGTAATCCACCACGCGGGCCCAGTGCGGTTTGGTAGATGTCACATGTCTTCGAATTTTCGGTTCTAGGACATGCCGGTTTCCTCACGATGTTTTCCTTCACCGTTTTGAGAGCAGTGGTGATGAAATAATTTACACAAAGTAAAGCGCCTGTCTGGGTTCGAACCTACGACATACAACTCGTAAGTCGCGGCCGTTACCACTGGGCCACCACTGCTATCAAACGTTTTTTTTTTAGCATAAATAAAAACAAAAAAAATAAAGAAAGAAATAATTATCTTTTCTTTACACAACAATGTGTAAAGAAAAAATAATTATTTCCGATATTTATAGAGAACAAGAAAGCATACTATCAAAATGAATGAAGATACCCATTTTACAGCCATGGTACACACGGCTACACATCAAGTTATACATTTCCAGTTTATGTTGATCTCTCATTGTATAGGATTTCCGTACAATGCGAGGTCAGCTTACACTGGAAATTATAGCTTGATGTGTAGCCACACGGCTACGTACCATCATAATATTTCAACTTCGTCGAATGTGTTTGTTTTCATCTTTTTCTGGTGCCTCTCCTATTCTATTACAACAAACATCTCCCTTGTGAAGTGCTGTGAGTGAACAGCTTAGCAGCACAAAGAAAAAAGGGGAAATTCTTGCGCTGTTGTTGCTTGGGGGCTACCGAGCCTATTCTGTTATTTGATAATGATGATTCATTTTTAATTAGAAATTCTTTCTGTTTTATAATAATAAGACTAAAATCCAAGGAAAGAAAGAGATGGATTCTGTACAGTCTACCACGCTATCAACTACTCGCAAATCTTTCACAATTTTTTTTCCCCAAAACTCGTCAGCAGAAAAATTTATGCCTTTCAATTCGGGTCTCACTGAAAATTCCTTTTTTCTGTTGGCATTTCCATTTAATTAAAATTTTCATAATAAATCTAACTGAAATAAAGTGCATATTTGTGCAAATAAAAGCCGCAGACCAAAATGCTGTCATTAGATTTAATTTATTACTGGATGTTTAAAAATTCTTGCAGTATTGTAATTGATGGTGGTGGTTTAGTTAAATAAACAATTAATTCTAATTTTTGGTTTCAACAACTAATTTGTTTGTTTATGCAAAGGATTAATCATTATGATGGATGAAAATAGCACCTGTCTACTCAGAAATTATATTAACAATTCACACTTAGGGGACCGATCACGCACAGCACAGAACCTTTCGAAGTGGAGATGCTTGGGGGAGGCGTATGTCCAGCAGTGGACGTCTATTAGCTGAAATGATGACACCAAGAGGATTACACTGGGTAAAAATTTGTTTGTGATTGTCTTTTGATAAATAGCAAATAGAAAGTCGGTGTGTTATGTTAGTGAGATAAAGAAAAACACTAAACAAAGCTGAAATTCTAGTCACGTGGAAATATGTAGTCATCACGCACACCAATGAATTATTAACCTTAGTCTATGTCTTTCATACGAACGGAAACCAATTCAAAAACCCGCCTAACTACATATCGCATAATATGATTAACATTCGGCGACAGGAAGGCTTTGACTGAAGGGTTAATTAGCCCAAATTCTGTCCCTTTAGTGACGGACGAAACAATTAAACCTTGTCCTTTCACTCCTGTTAATTTCTGTCTTTTGTTTGTTTTTTTTTCTTTTGATCATAGCAGTATTTATTTTTTATGGATGTAATTTTCTGTATGGAATTAATTCCGTGGTTTGAACTGTAGTAGCCTAGATTGTAATATTTTTCGTATTGACATAACATGACATAACATCACGGCTGTAATACTCGAAGGGTTAGGCAGAGGTGTAGATACCTATAGTACACCCACATTTCACCAGTTATGTTTGAGTCCCATGAAATAGAGGGCGAGCCTATTGCCATCAACCGGGCTTAAATCCAGACTCCGGTAGGCTACTCATCTGCCTAGCCTTTTCCCAACTATGTTGGGGTCGGCTTCCAGTCTAACCGGACGCAGCTGAATACCAGTATTTTACATGGAGCGACTGCCTATCTGACCTCCACAACCTAGTGACTAGGTAACACGATACCCCTTGGTAAGACTGGTTGTCAGACTTTTTGGGCTTCTAACTACCCGTAACGACTGTCATAGATCTACAAATGACAGCCGGGACCAACGATAATATATATATGATATAATAAATTACTAATAGAAAAACCTAGTAACACTTTGCTCGACCTGGGAATCGAACACAGGACCTCATGCTCAGTAGTAGCGCTTACGACCACTAGACCAACCAGGCAGTCGTTTCTCGCATTTACATTTGCATTAAGACTGCTGTTTCAAAATAACAGCTATTTTGTTAAAAGTTTCTCATTTGCAGCTCGAAGTACTACCGCCATAATTATTTCTGCCGTCGAAAAGCGTTATTTTGTTACAGTTTGAAGGGCTTTCGGTATCGGTATAGTTACAACCATATAGGATATTTGAAGGGCTTTCGGTATCGGTATAGTTACAACCATATAGGATACTAGCGGACCCGACAGACGTTGTCCTGTCAAAACATTGTCCAGCGGACAAAATTGTGAATCTAAACCATTCCCAGATCCCCTTGAACACACACAAAAAATTTCATCAAAATCGGTCCAGTCGTTTGAGAGAAGTTCAGTGACATACACACTCACAGAAGAATTATATATATAAAGATTTGGATGCGGAAGACAGGGTGTTATAGCGCAGTTTAGGAGAGGCTTATGTCCAGCAGTGGACTGTGCTAGATTGAATTGAGGACATTTCTGCTTTGTGACTCGAATGGCATAACAGGTGTGATGTTATCGCCAGTAATCTGTAACTATGATGTTGTGTTATGTTAACTCGGAAAGTAAATTTTTTTGCAAAAAAAAAACAGGCGACTTCCAAAAAAAAAAACACTACAAAGTCTTCTTCATCTTCTTTCCGTGTGGTTAGTGACTAACCTGGTGTCAGAGTTTTAAAGCCACCCATGGGCCTCTGACTTGGCTTCACATGCCGTCGAGAAATGTCTCTCACACTACAAAGAGAAAAATTGCTTTAATTTCGGAAGTCGGTGTCGTTGGTTTTGAATTGTCGTTTTTGACACCGACTTCCGAAATTAAAGTTAATTTTCACTTTGTAATGTTTTTTTTGGAAGTCAGTTGTTTTTTTTTTCTTTGCAATATGTTTTATTTTTCACTTTTTAGTTGTGGTACCACACAAATTTGAATAAATAATATCACTATGTATAATAATACCTGCTATGTAAACAGCAGTGACAGGAAGTTATTATTACATCACACTTAGTCCACTAAGTGGCAAAAATACGTATTTTTAAAGCTAACTCAAAAACTACCCAAACAAAGTTAACAAAATGTTTATGGGACCACCAAATGAGATTACCAGATGAAAAATGAATTTTCAAAATCGGTTCACAATTTTACTGATGAAAATATCGATGAACACACATTTAAAAAAAATACAGTCGAACATAGCTCCTCTTTTTTGGAAGTCATTTAAAAATGGCAACACATCTGCAATGCCTCTTGTGTTGCTTATGTTCATACTCCACAGTCGCAAATTACGTTAGCTGCAATCGGAGTATTAAAAAAACCAAAAATGATTTAACTAAATTTAATTCCTTAACTAATATTTACAAAATTAAACCTATGAATGATGATTCTAGTTCAAAGTGGGAAATTAGAATGATCATCCTTACAATTTATTGAACAACCATAACTTGCGGAATCGATTGTCGTCATAGGTGCATCAGCGATTATAGAAACTAATAAGGTCAGCGCGTATGCAACATCAGCGACCTTCATCTCGTAGTAGTGTTATGTAATTAACTTCCGGAATCGTTTGACGTCATAGGTGCATCAGCGATTATAGAAATTAATACAGTCAGCGTGGATGCAACATCAGCGACCTTGCTATAGTAGCGCTATGTAATTCGCACCGCCTATTTGTTTGCCAACAAAGAAACATTAAAAAAGAGTTTCGTTTTAAAAGAGAAAGAAGTTTTTTCTAGAAAGAATTGTTAAAACAAAATGTGTCTTATTTTTAATACTTAATTACTTTGTTTTGAATCAGAATGAATACAAAAAGGCAACGGGTCGCCTGTGTAATTATAATTTCAAAGGACAAAGAATATAAAAAGAACATCATTAAGGACAGGCCAGATAATAATATCCTACGACAGTTTTGGAATATTTTCCAGTTGGTACCGAAGTATGGTCTACCTAACACGTGTCAGGATGAGAATTTATTTTTATCACTTCACGATAACCCACATGCTACGCTGCGAAGGCAAATTGGTTAGAATAGATTCATTATAGTATACAATAGATGTGGATATATTTAGTAACCTGTTCCGCTTAGCTATTTCTAAAGAGCCATAAAAAAAACTCCCGAAAGAAATTTACACGTCTTTCACCTCTCAACGAGGCATCCTCAGGATGACGATTGACTTGTCGCGAACCCGAACACGGCGTGTTACCACACCGAGTACTGAACGCAGAGAGCGTGAGCGTGTTGTTCGTCTATCGTATTTTATAATGGATTTCCGCAAGGTCACACCTTAATCAATTAACTATTTTTGATTCATTATAAAACTTCATAGTTATTTCAGTCAAAAGACGTCCACTATAGGACAAACGCTTCATGTATTGCCGCGACTTCACAGAGCTGCCATCGGTCGGTAGATTTAATTGAATCACCGTAGTTTGTAGGTATGTCACAGTACATACCCTTGGCAGTAAGACAATCTTTCTGACTAGCAAATTTTTTTACAGCGGTCACTACTAAAGCGCAAACCATAATGGAAACGAAGCTAAGTTCGTTTAGCTTCAATCATGTGTTTGAAAGAAAGAAAGAAAAATAATTTATTGTGACTCGCACAGGAAATCACAAATTAAAATAAATAACACTCATAAAAACATAAATGAAATAAAAAACAAAGTAAAATTAAAATAAAAGCAGAAAGTCATGTACGAGGCCAAAAGGCTCCTATCTCAGCATAATTCGCTTCACACCGCGAATTATGAACCGAAGTATGAAAAACTTTTTTACAAAAATACAACCGACTTCCAAAGTACATAGTGAAAAATAAATTTAATTTCGAAAGTTGGTGTCTATGGATTAGTATTTTAGTTTTTTGACACCGACTTCCGAAATTAAAGTTATTTTTCACTTTGTAGTTTAGAAGTCGTATTTATTTTAAAAAACATCGTGACCAAATGACAATGGGACCAACTTGAAAGTATACCCTTTCAAACAAAGTAAGAATTTTTCAACGAACTGAGAACCTCCTCCTTTTTTTGAAGTCGTTTAAAAAGACGCGGTAGTTATATGACCGAAACTAAACGAACTTATGTTCATTCCCAGTGTGGCCTGCACTTAAAATAAGCAAGTGCAGGAAAATCTCTATTCTTTTCTTTCCTATAATACAGACACGGTAATTGACGACATTCACAAATTGAAAAAGCGTGGCTTATCTAAACGAGCTACAGGGATGAAACATACACGAATTCAGGCTAACTGTGTTTTTGTAAAGCGATCCATGAAACTAGGTCGAAAGTAAAAGCCTGTCAGTCACTTTTCAGTGATACCTTGTTTTTTTTTCGTTGAGTTGTTTGAAAGGCACGATCAAGTTACTCTGACGTAATGTTTGTAAGTGAATACAATTTTGAAGGTAACGTCAAAATAGATGATTTGCCTGGGGCCCCACTAAAATCATTTGCATTTTTTTCAAGGCGATTTAAGTGCCGGGTAAATTTAATAGTGCCACAACTCATAATATAAAATTAAAATAGCTTGTAACTGCACTGTTAGCAAAATATTGACCTGCTATAATGGCTGATTGAGAGCGTTTTCGCACTGCCTCTGATCCGCATCCGAATTGGGAATGTTCTAATTTCGGATCGACAAAGATCGGGTCTAGTGCACAACCCCTGATACAAATAGAACTATGGCTACTTCTAACCAACATTTTTCGGATTCGGATCGAACATTGTGCGACACCGCTCTTACACTTGCATTAGTTAAGTAGTAGCCCGGAGTCTGGATTTGGGCCCGGTGAATGGCACGCTCACCCCCTATTACCTAAATGGGACGTAAATATAATTGGCGAAATGTGGGTGTACTATAGGTGCACCGCTGCCTAACCCTTCTTACTGGCGTGATGTTATGTTAGTTACTTAAGTTGCGAATATAGTTCAACTGCCAGTGAACCCCTATGTTATGGGGGGGTTTGGTTTCCGCACTTAGTCCGTCAGGTGGACCATTGTGCGTGGGCCATGGCGGCCGTTTGGTGGTTATTCCATTCAGCCCACCTCCCTCCAGAAGTTAATTAAAACTCCTGGTCTGTTCAAAACGTCAGTGAAAGATCTGGGTGACCCGAGGATTTCTGTTCTAATCTTAGTAACACCTGTGCATTCGAAGAGTACGTGCGCGACGGTTTCCTCAGCCTCCATGAACGCCCTGCACAGAGAACTGTCAGTTATACCTATTGTGTGGAAGTGTTTGTTTAGCGAGCAGTGACCCGTGATGGTCCCCGTCATCAGGCGCAGGCCATTCCTGTCAAGGCTTAATAAACGCCTCGTTAGAGTGCTATCGAAGGATGGCATTGCTTCCTTGGACTGCCTGCAGCCCGGTGTCGAGGTCCACCGATTCTCCGCTTGGGTTCGGGTGAACTCCTGTAGCCACTTGCGTATCCGGTTGAATGGAATTGGCACGATAGGCTCGGGTCCACAGACTGCTGTGCTAGATCCTCTTCTAGCAAGTTCGTCAGCTGCGTCGTTACCCAGCGATTCGCTGTGTCCCTTTATCCATTGCAGTGTCACCGTATTGCGGCTAGATACCGTTACTTGTTCTAGTGCATTATGACATTCTAGAGTTAACTTTGAAGTAATATATTTTTTCTGTAAAGATTGGAGAACTGAGGCGCTATCGGAGAGTATACGTATGTGAGTGTCCGTAACTCTCCTGGCTTCTATGGCGTGGGCCGCTTGTATGATGCCCACACACTCCGCCTGATAGACGGTGTTGAACATGCCCAGCGGGCGGGATATATTTATGTTGAGGTCGTGTGAGAAGACTCCAACTCCGGTTCCGGAGTTGGTCTTTGATCCGTCGGTGTATACTCTCAGCTCTTTCGGGCCTGAGTAGTCACACTGTTCTTCAGTAAGTATAATGTTGTAGTGTCTTTGAAAGTGGTGTTACTTCGAGGCTTTATCACAGGGTGATGCCATCATTGGTTGTCGTTTGATCGCATCTTCCTTTATACGTGTGTGCCTAACCCTGGAGTCTTTGCTCAGGGTTCCTGATAAATGGAGCCTAAAGGCGGCCAGAGCCGCCTCCTCCCGCACGATAAGGTGCAAAGGCGGTAATCCAAGCATTGCCTGTAGGGCGGCAGTGGGTGTAGTTCTCATACTGCTGGTGATTGCAACACAAGCAAACCGCTGCAGTTTTTCGAGATCTCTTTGGGCTGTGCTCAGGTCTGTCCTAGGCCACCAGACCAGTGAGCCGTATGTGATAATTGGTCGAATGACTGTGGTGTATAGCCAATGGGTGACCTTGGGGCTAATACCCCAATTCCTTCCAAGCAGTCGCTTGCACTGCCACAGGGATATGCTGGCTTTTGTAGTGATATAGTTCGTGTGTTTTGCCCAGTTCAGTTGTTTGTCCAAAAAGATGCCCAGGTATTTGGTTTCAGTTGAAAGGCTTAGGGTTGTTGCAAAGAATCGTGGTAGTTGTAGTGTGGTCAATTTCCTCTTTTTTGTGAAGAGAATCAGTTCGGTTTTTGTAGGGTTCGCTGAGAGTTGGTGCTCGTTGCACCATTCCTCTACTATTTTCAGGGCTTGACGCATGAGATTGCATAGAGTGTTCTCGTGGGTCCCGTTTATTATTATGGTTATGTCATCGGCGTAGCCTACAATGAAATAACCTTCGTCGTTGAGTGTTTTGATGAGGCTGTCTGCTACTAGGTTCCATAGAAGCGGTGAGAGGACGCCTCCTTGTGGGCAGCCCCTATTACATGGGACTTAAACATAACTGGCGAAATGTGGGTGACCTATGGGTATACCTTTGCCTAACCCTTCGGGGATTACAGGCGTGATGTTATGTTATGTTATAGTTCAAGTAAAAAATTTTGTGAACAACCGCCAGTCCAAAAGTGACAGTTTTTCATTGTGAAGTGTCACGTTCCGTAGGTACACAAAGATGTCAAGGGATTTAACTCGCACCTTCAATCAATCTGCTTAGCCTTTTCCCAACTATATTAGGGTCGGCTTCCAGCCTAACCGGATGCAGCTGAATACCAGTATTTTACATGGAGCGACTGCCTATCTGACCCCCACAACCCAGTAACTAGGTAATACGATACTCCTTGGTAAGACTGGTTGTCAGACTTTCGGGCTTCTGACCAGCCGGGACCAACGGCTTAAAGTGCTTTTCGAGGCACGGAGGAGTCTTGGAATGTAAAGATGGTCACACATCCACTGATCAACCAAGGCAAGCGTAGCTTAACTCGCTATTAATGCAAATCATAAGATATTATAGCCAAGCCGCTTCACTGAGACGTTTTCTGAGTTAGCTACGCGGTACGGAGCTCAGTGATTCATCAATCAATCATGATGTCCAATCAAGTAAGTTAATTAATATAACTGTACTATGATTAGTTACCAATACAGTATTTTATTTTATTTCTTAAGAAAACTTACAGCTAGGATACAAATAGTTGATAGTTAGTGAAAGAAGGCCAATTAAAAGTTTTCACTGACAATATTAGGGTAGCACAAGAAACAGCAGACAGGCAAGCTAAAGTAAGAGTAAGTAAGTACTCGGACTACGAATAAGAAAAGTATTATTCGTAGACTCGGAATTAATAAAAGACTAAACATGTTTTAGTTATCTTCAAAGAAGTTTTTACATAGTATTTTTTTAAGTTTAGGAACACTGGTGGAAAATAAATCAAGATCATCAACACTTTGACACATCGAGTTGTATGCTCTGCTAGCTCTGCCACATTCGCTCGCTGATGGGTGGCTTACTTGACTAACTGACGATTACAATCAGAACTTACTGGAGCTTGCGCGGGCGCCCTTAGGCGGGTGGCCGGGTAACCACTCTGGGTTGCCATCGCAGTATTTACATACTGCCGCACGCTATATATGTCGTTTATTTATTTTCTTTCATATTTTTTTTTATTGACTTTTAACAACTGTCGCCCTCCCACACCGCGCATCTACCTCAGCAAACGTCTCAAAAGCGATAGGCCTATTACACCATTTAGAACCATTTCACGTGAACCAATCAATTGTAGACTACACCTGTTACCTCTTTCTCTAATAAGTATTATGAAAAATGTTTCGTTTCATTGACTTGACGTAGACAAATCTTCGAGTCAAAGTTCATTATGGCAGTGAGAACTCTTGTGCCATATTTTGGAGGTCATAATTTGATTTGTAGTGAATGATGTTTTGGTCGGAAGTTAATGGATTAAGTTCTGTTGTTGTGGTGGTATTTGTTACCTACTGGTGATTCGTTTATAATTTCATGTGGTAGAACCCGGCAGGAATTAATGTCAGTCATCATCAAGGCTTAGGGTACAGTCAGGGCAATTTATTTTTAAGTAAATTAGCCTTACGTCAATTTTCCGTGTTATAGGTACTAAACATTCATAAAAAAAAATATATATATACACCGTGACATTTTAGTCATCTTACAAAGGGCCACTCAGAGTACCCGACATAAAATACCTCTAGGAGCAATTAAAAAATTGTTACAACATATAATTTTTTATGAATGTAAACTAGTCATTGGATACATGAAGTGTAGTGCTATTCTGTAAAAAATCTCACCGTGATAACTTGGGTGAAGTGAGCTGCCAATAGTGTCAATCCTTAGCAACTGATAGCTCACTCCACGCTCACTTCACCTAAGATAACACGGTGAGATTGTTACAGAATAGCACTAGTGGACTGCTTGTGTAAGACGACTAAAATGTCATGGTGTATAGCCATTTTATTCAACTATTAAAGAATGAT
Source organism: Agrochola lychnidis (assembly GCA_963680765.1). Classification (NCBI taxonomy): domain Eukaryota; kingdom Metazoa; phylum Arthropoda; class Insecta; order Lepidoptera; family Noctuidae; genus Agrochola; species Agrochola lychnidis. The sequence goes on along the minus strand of OY796869.1, from coordinate 12,059,890 downwards.
ATTGTGATATGAATATACGGAAAATTTTAGTTGGTAGCCAATCGTTAGTAATTGCGTTAAATTACCTATTACATTACATATTATACGGCTTATATTTTCTTTTTAAATTTAGTTTTCTATAATAATACAACTACAAAATCCAGGAAGGTAGTACTACTTTCATTCACATACAAACGTACAGCAACCTTACGACACACGCACTTGTCTATGACTTTTGTAGATATTATAGAACGTTCATTAAGAATTAAAATGTGAATGTACCAGATATCGGCTTAATTCTCTAAGTGCACGAAATTTCAGAGTTGCAGATTTTATTACGTCCGTGCAAACGTCGGCTAAATGTTAGTAATAAACGACGGAAGGATTGACAAGAATCAATTAAATTTTTTGTAAATTTTGACGTTCAAAAGTGCCTTATACGTGCCTAATTGAAATAAATTCTTTGACTTTGAAACATTATCGGTATTTACTAGTGGATGCTCCTACCAATCGACATTATCTATCTAATTAATCACGTGTCCGTTAAAAACAAAACACGCATTTCATCAATTCCCTGGGCGACCGAGCTCTGCTCTGGTGACAATAGAGAATGCTCATTTAATAGTATAGGATAGTTCATACTAATTCCGTGTATAGTACATACTAATTCCATGCTGCCTTGTCATTATTCTTAGGTATTCAACTAGTTCTAAACTTTGGGTGACCGAGCTCTGCTCGGGTGAAAATAGAGAAAACGAATGTTCCCAGATATGAGAACTAATTAGATCGATTTTCCGCTCCCTTAAACCCCCATATTGTAACTTTCATCGAAATATCTTGAGCCGTTTCCGAGAAGGTGATTACAAATATTTTATAGGTACCCTACTAATATACAGTGTGAGTCTTCATAATGTGCACATATCGAAATGAGGAAATCTATGCTTTTTTTTTTCTATCAAAAATTTTTTCTTTATTTTTTTATTCTCTTAGGTATCTTATTTATAAATTTTACAATCATTGTAAAAATTGATGAAAAAAATACAGATTTTTACCAAAAAAACATGTTTATTTTCAAATTGAGGGCAGTTTTTTTCTCAATTTTATGTGAACCCCTACTTACTTCCGATCATTATGGAGTTTGTTTCATTGTGATAGCTGATTCAGTTTAAAAGTTACACAGTTTTGTTACAATTTTTTTTTGGATTCCATAAAAAGTATAAAAAAATTATTTAGATTTTTTAAATATTTTTTTTGTCGTTAAAATTAAGCATAGATTCCCTCATTTCGATATGTGCACATTATGAAGACTCATACTGTATAAGTACCTGGTCGACCGAGCTCTGCTCGGATGAAAATAGATAAACATATCGTCCAGGTACCATTACGTTATATCACATTTCCGAGGCTGTAAAAATACAGAAAAAGAATTTTCCCAGATATGACACCTAGCTAGATCGATTTTTCGCCTCCGTACACCCGTATATTGCAACTTTCATCGAAATCGTTAGAGCCGTTTTCGAGAACGTGATTATAAATGTTATATAGTTATCCTACTTATACAGGGCGTCCCAAAATTATGGGACATGAAGGGAAAGTACCTACCTTAAATATCGTTGATAGGGTATTTTGCTGAAAGAAGACTTTATGTTATTTTTAAAAGTTAGTAATTCTGCATTCAACGATTTTCAAAAAATTACTTGCCTCGTCTGGGAATCGAACCGACTTAAATGTAAAAAAAAAAACACCCCTACTTTTATGATGCCAATCGAAAGAATGGCTAAAAAATAATAACTCTTCTTAAGTATTATAGTATTTTAAAAGAAAGGAACAGCGTGAAATTAATAATTTTAATCAAATTAAAAACATACATGAAACTGCCGTAGTCAATTAAGTGGGTATTTTTTTGTAAATTAATTAATAAAATGCTCAAAATGTGATTCCTCTTGTCTTACGCAAATCGCCAATGTTTTAATGAGTCCGCTGCCTGTTGATTTTCTTATCATTTTATGGTGAATACTCGATATGATATGGCACAATTCTGTTTGTAACTCGCCACGTTCTCGTATTGCTTTTTGTATAGCATATCTTTCACGTATCCCCAAAAGAAGAAATCTAATGGTGTAAGGTCCGGGGATCTGGCCGGCCATCTAATCGGTCCATTTGTAACAATCCAAGTAGGAAAACATTCATTTAGAAAATCTGCTGCTCTCCGACTATTATGAGCCGGATCAATAATATTGCAATCAATAACTTTCTTGAAATTTGACTCAAACATTTTACGTTGTTCGTTTCTTTTAAAATACTATGTTACTTAAGAAGAGTTATTAGTTTTTGGTCATTCTTTCGATTGGCATCATAAAAGTAGGGGTGTTTTTTTACATTTAAGTCGGTTCGATTCCCAGACGAGGCAAGTAATTTTTAGAAAATCTTTGAATGCAGAATTACTAACTTTTAAAAATAACATAAAGTCTTCTTTCAGCAAAATACCCTATCTACGATATTTAAGGTACTTTCCCTTCATGTCCCATAATTTTGGGACGCCCTGTATATATAATATCGTTGACACTGCCTCGTTGGTCTAGTAACTGCCTCGTTGGTCTAGTGGTCGCAAGCGCTGCTGCTGAGCATGAGGTCCTGGGTTCGATTCCCCGGTCGGACAAAGTGTTATTGGGTTTTCTATCAGAAATTTCTCAGTAGCAGCCCGGAGTCTGGATTTGTGCCCGGTTGATGGCAATAGGCTCGCCCTCTATTACATGGGACTTAAACATACCTGGCGAAATGCGGGTGTACCTGCTACAGGGACACTTCTGCCCAACCCTTCGGGGAAACAAGGCGTGATGTTATGTTATATATAATATCCTACTAATATTATAAACGCGAAAGTTTATGAATGGATGTTTGTTTGTTACTCTTTCACGCTAAACCTACGGAACGGATTTGGATAAAATTTGGCAAACAGATAGTTTGTAACACATAGGATATTTTTTATCCCGATATTCCCACGGGATCGAGACTTATGCGGGTGAAATCGCGGGGCGCTGCTAGTATATATATAAAGGTACAAATATTGCTCATTTTGCAGTGGTGGTCCAGTGGTAATGGCCGCGACTTACGAGTTGTAGGTCGTAGGTTCAAACCCAGACAGGCGCTTTACTTTGTGTAAATTGTTTCATCACTACTGCTCTCAAAACGGTGAAGGAAAACATCGTGAGGAAACCGGCATGTCCTAGAACCGAAAATTCGAAGACATGTGACATCTACCAACCCGCACTGGGCCCGCTTGGTGGATAACGACCCACTCCCTCTCCCAGAGAGGAGGCCTGTGTCCCAGCAGTGGGAACATTTATAGGCTGATGATCATTGATGATGATGATTGCTCATTTAATAGTATAGGATGTTGAAGACTGTCGAACCTAGCTGCTTATAATTATTATTTCAAAAGCTTGGCCATAGTCTGACGATTAAACGTGTAATCCTGTGAACATTTGGAACTGAGGAGATTTAAAAAAAACCGGAGAAAGAACCAGTTTTTACAACGGTCCTTTTTTGTAATTGGTAAACGAGGTAATCTGCGGGTTCGAGGATTTTGAATAATTTTAAGTAGGTTAGATACCTACGCGAAAATTCCATTGGTTTGAAATATACCCACTCTTACTTATTGTATTTTTCGTACGGTACCTGCTGTTAGTATTATAAAATACTGTAATCGTGTAAACAATAAAACAGACGGACAAAATTAAGACAAATATTTGCAAAGTACATTTATTTAAAGAAGTATTTCCACGATCAGGACCACACTAAATAAAAGACATTTTTCAAACAAACTTAGCATAAAATAATAGAACTCGCAACTAATTGTGTCCCTTTTCGTCTGATACCGCTAGTTTATACCGAAGCGCAGTTCTAAAGCGATTATATTGTTTGCCCACCATCCCCCAAGCGCTTTACAAAGCGTGAAATACTACATTTTAGCGCTTTCTTGTACATTTCAAATGCGGTTGTAGCATTTTAGCGACCGTGTTCTGAGATACGATTTTAATTTGAATTTACAGTGGAACTTAATATGCGTTTATTCGTACCGGTGCTAATGTAAATGTTGAATTTACAGTAGTATGCGGCGGTTTGCTTGTTGTTTTTATTTTTTTGTTTTATACAAATTGAAACCGTTGTTGCATTTTTACAGCTTAGTGAAATTACTTTTATTATATTAAGGAGTTAATTGATTCAAACGTGACCTTGCGGAAATCTATTATAAAATACAATAGACGTGGGTATATTTAGTAACCTGTTCCGCTTAGCTATTTCTCAAAAGCCATAAAAAAGTTCTGAAACAAATCAACACGTGTTTCACCTCTCAACGAGGCATCCTCAGGATGACGATTGACTTCTCACGAACACGGCGTGTTGCCACACCGAGCACTGAACGCAGATTGTCAGTCTGCGTAATAGGTTACTAAATATATCCACGTCTATTGTATTATATTAAGGAGTGGTTAACCTTATGGTAACAAATCACATGCTACAGCTTTATGCGTGATTATGATAACGTAGGTATTGATAATAAACACATTGTCATTATTTTCAATTGTCAATATTATAAAACACAAAAACCAATATATCAAATTCTTTTTATCAGGTGAAAATCATTATTTTTTCCGGTTTTTTTTTTTTTTTTTTTGTATATAATAAAAGAATGGCAGGACTAGAATATTCACGAAAAAAACGGGTGACCCAATACAGACCTATTAAGATATATAACATTATGGTAATAAGCAACATAAAAGGGCTTCGTCAAGGTCATTTCTGACAGCCAACTCTAGCAACGCGCGCGCTCATTGGTCAAATCAAATAGCACACGCTTCCTCCGGCTTCCTGTTACACACTTCCGTCCCTTTTCACGAAATCACTCCCACAGTTTTTAAGGGTAGGAAAACGAGAGGAAAGATGTTACACATTAAAAATATTTTTATCTCGTGAATATTCGATTCCTTTTACAACAAGCTGTTATCAAAATGAAAATCCCAACTACATACAAATGTTATTCATATTTAACGAGAACTAAGGACTACATCCTAGAATTTATTTGAGACCGTTTTTCGTAAAGCAAAGAGAAACAGGACCAAATCCAGACCACGGAATCGCCGCGACGCACATTGGGTCGAAAAAAAACTCTCGAAGACACAGGAGCTTAAATTTTAAGATGTCGGTTTCTTGCTTGAAATGGCTTCTAATAGCCAATATCATGCATAAATAGATAAATACGTCACGACCGCCTTTAAAGTCGTCATTTGTGTCATAGTGCGAGTAAGCGGTGACACGTTCGGTTCGTATTCCAAATCCATTATAAAATACAATAGACGTTGAAATATTTAGTAACCTCTTCCGCTTAACTATTCATTAAGAGCCATAAAAAAACCTTGAAAGAAATCGACATGTGTTTCACCTCTCACCGAGGCATCCTCAGGATGACGATTGACTTATCAAGAACCCGAACTCGGCGTGTTGCTACACCGAGCGCTGGACGCTGGGCACGCTTGTCTCTGCGTCCAGCGCTCGGTGTGGCAACACCGGGTTCGGGTCGTCATTCTGAGGATGCCTCATTGAGAGGTGAAACATGTGTCGATTTCTTTCAGAGTTTTTTATGGCTTGTTGTCACTAAATATTTCAACCTTTATTGTATTTTACAATTGAATATGTTGACTCTAGCCATGGCGTCCGAGGCGTCTCCGTGCTCTGTGGGACCAAACTTTGAACTTCAAATCACGTAGAGGGACTTTATATTTGTCCCGACCGTTTATATAATTTAGTTATGAAAGTAAAATTGTTTAGTTTGCAGTTGTAATATTTTCAAAATGAAACTGCATATCATTGTAGAGAAATAATATTTGTGCGGTGATGTTTGTGAATTAATTTAGTCAGATTTGGTGGTGAATATTTATATGGAACTGTTTTTAGTTGCTCACTACGAATTTAAACATAGAAATGTGATGAAATGAAATTGTGTATACTGTAAATAAGATATCAAAATTACTTTTACACGTCATTTTAAGAAAACAAATAAAAACAAGCAGCAACAATAAGTTCGGCGTTTCCTATCTGAGTATTCTGAGAAGAAGCAAACGAGTGAGGAAACAAACAGCGTTCTATGAATGTCTCAATGTTGAAAGTATAGAGAGTGAGCCAGTTACGTATAAAGAAGCCTTGAAAAGAAGGGATGCGAGTAAGTGGAAGGCGGCGATTAATAGAGAATTGCAAGCCTTAAGAGATAATAATACCTGGGACCTTTGCGAAGAACCTGCTAGTAAAAAGACTGTAAGTAGTAAGTGGCTAGGTGCTTTGAACAGGATGATATGTTTGACTTATGTGAGATTTATGCGCCAGTAGCTAAGTTATCTACTTTCAGGTTATTTGTGTCAGTAGCCACAAAGTTAAATTTACCAATTTATCAGATGGATGTGATGGGGGCTTTTTTGTATGGGAATATTGATGAAGAAGTATATTTAGAACTGCCAGAAGGTGCCTATAGTGGGAATAAAAAGTTTGTTAAATTAAATAAGTCTTTATATGGGTTGAAAAAGTCACCAAAATACTGGAATGATAAATTTAACTCTGTAATAATAAAACAAGGTTTTGGAAGGTCTCAAAGTGATTGTTGTTTATATACTAAGTGTAACAGGGATTCCAAAACATATGTTTTATTGTATGTTGATGATTTGTTAATATTTGGATCTTAAGTCAATGTTGAACAGTGAATTTAAAATGAAAGACTTAGGCTTTGTTTCAAATTACTTAGGTATAAAGGTAAAACAGGATTTAGAAAATGGAATTACTGAGTTGAGTCAAAAAGAATATTTAGAAAATGTTTTACAAAAATTTGAAATGCAGGACTGTAAAGAAATGTGTACCCCTATGGATCTGAACTTTAATACTAGCATATTAGAAGAAAATAATAATGGCCGAAATAAATTCAGAAGTCGCAGTCTCTTTTAAAGTCCAGACATAATGTTGCTCAGGTCATATGAGGACCATGTAGATTAGTGTCTGAAATTGTATTTTGAGGAAAGAACCACACAGATTTGAGGGGACCTGTCCAGTCAGTGCAAGCATTTGTCAGTAATCGTGGAGCTCAACTCGACGAACAATACCAAAGAAAGGACATTTGGGTAGGCAGCATAAACTACTCAAACTGCCAGACCATCTAAAATTAATTGAGAAAAAAAAAACACATTTACAATAATTAAAACAACAAAATACTTTATTGCTACTCGATATTAAAAAGAGAGGAAAGTGTTAATAAATATATTGTGGGAGCGTACTACGAGTACAAGTGATTCAATCTCCAGTACAGGTTTTTCTTTGAAAACAGTTGAATAAATATTCAAAACTAGCTTCTGCCCGCGACTTCGTTCGCATGGAAATCGTAAGACATCACAATATACTACAATAATAGCCATATTTTTATAAAACTTCCCTGTATACTACGTTTGTAGTTTTATTCTCAGCAACCAAAATATACAGAGTCAGGAATGGTGACTCGGGAGCAAGCGACGTAACAGTTGTCCGTGTGAGAAGCAGCTTATCCTGAGGTCGACACCCGCAGCCTTCAGCCTTCAGTGTCGGCCCCTGTGACTTGTTGATCGCAAAGCATACACTCCCAGAGAACTGCACGCGCTTTAACTGGTAATTATGGGGAATTTGTACTTTATACGCGCTATAAACACTGTCTCACCATCGCCACAACCTGTTAGAATTTCCAACTCGATGACGTTTCTCTGCAAAGACATGACTTTGAGCTGGTTTCCGTTACACAGATATACAACCGGAAGTCCACTTGCCATTTGTGAATTGAGAAATTCTACGGGGTGATATTTGGCATCATCTTCCTCCACATCAGTATTGATGGAGGTGTATATCACTTCACTCCCTTCAATTTGTGAGAGAATACTGTGGTTGATCGCTGCAGCTTGATCATCTTCGGAGTTAAAACGGAAACACGCCTAAGAATTCTCTTGGTACGGTATTTGACTGATATCCTCGTATATTAGACGAATAAGATCTTCTAAAGTGGGATCTACTCTACCAAGAGTCTCTGGTAGAGTGCCTTAAACCAACTTTTAGAAGAACATCTGAGAATTCTTGAGCATTTGAATTACCGCCAAGCCGAGGTCGTATGATGATGGTCAAGCGCAGTTTATGAACTCTCGACCATAGAGTCGACCTTTTCAACGAAGTATTCACTTTTTTTGTCAAAACTGTGACACCACCCATCATATCTTGGTTTCTGCGGATGTCCTGCTGGGTTCTGTTTACAGTTTCCACTGCTTTCCTTTTTGCCATAATGCATTCATCCCATACGACGAAGCGCAATCCCCTAAGCGAAAATCGCTTGGACAAATCTGCTGTCAAAATCTGTAAAAAAAACATTTTATTCCTACAGTCTTTTGCTCTAAAATGATCAGAATACAACCTAGAATGTTTTGTGACTGTAAAGTACTTGTAACTTAGTAGTTTCCCATAGCCTACGAAGTTTTCCATTTTTTGTGAATTAATACATTCTATGAACTATTACATACACAATCCAAAAAAAAAAATCGTTTTACAAAAAGAGTTAAAAAAAAACAGATGTAAATCGAACTTACTACCCCGGGCGGCCTACCACCAGCTCATACAGCAGTATTATTTTAATGTTACTTCAGTGGGAGAAAGAGATGGAGCTATACATCCTGTAGAGCTTCATCTCTTTCCCACACTGAAGTAAACTAAAGTAATTTTAAAATAATACTGCTTTTGAGCTAGTGGTAGGCCCTCAGGACTTCAAATCATTCGTCCAACCGCTTAATTATTCGGTTTGTTGAAAGTTAGCTAAAATAGCCGTTCCTATATAAAAGGTAGCGTGATGATAATCATTTAAAAAGTTAAATCGGTAACTACCTATCTACAATATCCCAACCTTTTGGCGCGTCCTTTTACAATTTGCAGAGAAAAATACGAACGTGATGTAATATTGCTCATCCCCCATAGCAAATAGCGTGATAGTTTATGCCCTACAGTTGGTACAGACAAACATTCTAAAAACTTTATTTTCCGCATAAGAACATACCTCGTAGCAATAACTTTCTTTAAAAAAAATTAACTTCGCTACGATTTTATTATATCTATAGATTATAGGTACATAATCAAAAAAAATAATAATCGTATAACAAAATGTGAAAAAAAAGAAAAAAAACCGTAGGTGGGCATCGAACTTACAACCGCATGTTTGCAAAGCAACCGCCCAACCTTTGAGCTAATTGCTTTGTTGAAACTTGTCTAAAATAGCCGTTCCTATATATTTCATGATTGACTGCTTAGTTCCATAAAGGTATAGCGTGATGATAATCATTTAAAAAGTTAAATCGATAATCATCTACAATATCCTAAAATTTTGGCGCGTTTTTTTCCAAAAATACGAACATAATATAATATTGCTCATCCCCCATAGTAAATAGCGTGATAGTTTATACCCTATAGTTTGACCAGACACACAGGGAATATCTATGCAAAATTTTAACAGAATCTGTCCGGTAGAATTTGCGCCATGCTGGAACATACATACAGACAAACAGACAAAAATTCTAAAAAATATATTTTCGGCATTAGAATCGATCCTAGACCTCGTAGCAATTACTTTTTTTCAAAAATATTCAATGTACAGTTTTGACTTCGCTACGATTTTATTATATGTATAGACAATGTTTTTAATTTTAACTGCTATCTTGTATAATGTTTTCTAATTTTGTCTTAAGTGATCCTCTACTAATTTTAACTTTTTCTCTTAATAAATCTAGTTTGTTAAACACTTTAGGTACCAAATACTTAGATGTTCTCTTACCATAATAATTTGTTATCTGTGGTTGAACCAATTTGTTCTCTCTAACCCTACGTGTGTTACTACCCCGGGCGGCCTACCACCAGCTCATAAAGCAGTATTATTTTAATGTTACTTCAGTGGGAGAAAGAGATGGAGCTATACATCCTGTAGAGCTTCATCTCTTTCCCACACTGAATCGGTAACTACCTATCTACAATATCCCAACCTTTTGGCGCGTCCTTTTACAATTTGCAGAGAAAAATACGAAAATGATGTAATATTGCTCATCCCCCATAGCAAATAGCGTGATAGTTTATGCCCTACAGTTGGTACAGACAAACATTCTAAAAACTTTATTTTCCGCATAAGAATCGATCCCATACCTCGTAGCAATAACTTTCTTTAAAAAAAATTAACTTCGCTACGATTTTATTATACCTATCTATAGATTATAGGTACATAATCAAAAAAAATAATAATCGTATAACAAAATGTGAAAAAAAAAGAAAAAATCCGTAGGTGGGAATCGAACTTACGACCCCATGTTTGCAAAGCAACCGCCCAACCGTTGAGCTAATTGCTTTGTTGACACTTGCCTAAAATAGCCGTTCCTATATATTTCATGATTGACTGCTTAGTTCCATAAAGGTATAGCGTGATGATAATCATTTAAAAAGTTTAATCGATAACCATCTACAATGTCCTAAAATTTTGGCGCGTTTTTTTCCAAAAATACGAACATAATATAATATTGCTCGTCCCCCATAGTAAATAGCGTGATAGTTTATACCCTATAGTTTGACCAGACTTATAGGGAACACCTATGCAAAATTTTAACAGAATCTATCCGGTAGAATTTGCGTCATGCTAGAACATAAAAATACAACATAATGTAATATTGGTCGTCCCCCATAGTAAATAGCGTGATAGTTTATACCCTATAGTTTGACCAGACACACAGGGAATATCTATGCAAAGTTTTAACAGAATCTGTCCCGTAGAATTTGCGCCATGCTGGAACATACATACAGACAAACAGACAAACAGACAAAAATTCTAAAAAAAATATTTTCGGCATTAGAATCGATCCTAGACCTCGTAGCAATTACTTTTTTTCAAAAATATTCAATGTACAGTTTTGACTTCGCTACGATTTTATTATATGTATAGATAGTCAAAGTAAGCTTTGCCACAATCCAACTAATTATTTCAGAGTTTCCTCAAATTAAAACAGAATACGTACCTAACGAAATGCAGCTGCATTTCATACTCCTATTAAAGGAATTTAAATGCTCACTCCTTTTAATTAAATAGTATTTCTCCTACAATTAAATTTCTTTGGAATGTAAGGAACAAATGATTCAATATGAATTAATTCAGGAAAACACTACTACCGGTCGTTCAGTTTGGAAACTAGAACTAGAAATCTTAAATACTAAAACCACAGAACTTGCTTAAGTATATAAAGCGAATTTTCTTATCTAAGAGTGGGTTTTAACTCAACGGTTCAAGTTAGGGCGAGTCGATTCGATCGCAAAGAGCTAAGTTTGTGAGATAACACTTAGAAGTGAACGATTGTTTGTAACTTTGTTGTTTGTAAGATAGGGTAAGTGAACGGGTATTTTGGCTATTAGATATTTAGTTAATTTTATTAGGAACGGAATTGAAAATTATATTATTACTAGCTTTTGCCCGCGGCTTCGCCCGCGTGGGTGTCGGTAAATATCCAACAGGAACGTACTACCGGGCAGTACCAGTATCCTAATTGCTTAATACACGATCAATCACAATTTGTTTCGATTTGAAACAGATTGCTAATCCATAGCTTCATAAGTTCGAAAAACTGCTCAACAACGTCAATAACGCAATGAATGTTGTTGAACTGTCAAAATGAAACAAATTTCTCATAATCATTTACGAAAATAAGTTACGCAATTAGGGATTACATATGTACGGTTCGTACACTTGCAGAGTTATTGTTTTTAAGGTAGTTGTTAAGATTGAAGCGCGTAGAGAAAAGATCACTTAGTTCCCGTTAGGTTTATTACGTATAGTTGTGTTTACAAATAATACTGTTGACGATTCCTTTCTCTAATGTTAGTCACTAATAATTAATAAATAATTCATGTATATCTTTAGTAATAAAATGACGCACGTCTGGTACAAACCACAAAGTCAGCAAAACATGTACAGTCTAAGACTGTACAACATACCTAATAGTCCAAGAAAAGGTTATTGACTCCTACCGCGGCTGCGCTTCAACCATAATTATTTTGTTACGCGTAATTTTGAATCTGTGATATTTTTTAAACCATTCATTTAAATGATATGATGTCAAGGCATATTTTAATCTAATTTAAATGCCCAATTTAATTAACACATTTTATTGGATAAGGATTAATAATTATGTGATACCGGTCAATATAGCTTCGGAAATAACAATGGATGGTCTGTCTATCTTTAATATTTTTCACATTATTTAATTTTTTATGTTTTGAGTAGCATTTAGCCATATCTCTGATGTTATTGGCTCGATTTGGATTCTGTTTACTATTTATAAAAAAGCTTATGAGTTATTTTATCCGATTAGCTAACATTTTTATTAAAATTTGCCGACTATGCAAAAAAAACGGAGATGAAAACATTTTTTTAATAAAAAAAACAGTGTTTTTAAAAAAACATTAAAGAAGTAGGGGGATTTTGAAAAAAAAAATGGTAAAATGAAAAAAAATAACAAAAAATGTCAGGAGACCCCCCTTTTAAAGTTATTTTTCGATAATTTTTCATGAATATTTAGAAAAATGCAGGCAGGCACACACCCATGGGCGACATTGTATATTTGGATCGTGCGGTAAACTCTGCTTGCGCGATGCAGGATTTCTCTGGTGTCAGGTCTTTGATACGAAGTTCGCATGTGGCGTTGTAGATACCGCCACAACATCACAAGCCCAACAACTGATTACCCATTACATACATTATTACTATCTCCATAATTTCCACACAGTCCTGGTCACAATACAAAGGTGATAAAGCAATAGATTGTCTAACAGCCTCAAGTTTGCAAGCTATGCATCGCAGCAGTGAATCATAACTAGCTTACAGTTCCCGGTTGAGATGGCGCTCGGTATTATTTAGTGGGCTCGCTATGATAAAGGCATAGTATAGATGTAATTGTTGTTAGTAATTAACTATTTATTTATTGAAGTCAAAATTTCTTTAGGCGCGTTGGTCATTTTTGAGATGGGAATAAACAATTGACCTTGCGACACTGTTACCGACACCTCATTTTTGTAAACGCGATTGTGCTCTTTATTAATATTACATTACGGATCAATGTTCTGTGTAAGTATTTTTACTTTAAAGGTTTTTGAAGTTTTTTTTTTTTTTTGTAAACGCGATTGTGCTTTATTTATATTAAGTTACGGATCAATGTTTTATGCAAGTATTTTTACTTTATTTTTTGTAAACGTGATTGTTCTCTTTATTTAGATTAGGTTACGGACCAATGTTCTATGCAAGTATCTTTCTTCCACCAAGGCGACCTTGTTCAAGTTTTCACTTCTGTCGGGACTCCCGGAATGCCATTGTTTTTTTACTTCTATGGTCCTAGTTTATCATTTGTGACTTCGAGTTACAGCTTTACTAGCTATATGTAAGCGGGCACGCTCTTTATGTCTGGAAGCTTTTATTCGGGTAATAAGTTTTGTTTACGTTTTTAGTTTTTATTTTCGCTTGAGTTTAGATTTCGATGCTTTTTGTTGGTATATTGGCGTGTGCTAGCTGACATAGCAAATATTTATTTAATGTTTTGTGTTAGGTAATGTTAATTATTTTACATACTATTGTACAGAATCAAGTTTTTCTAACTGAACAGACAGCTGTACTGCTGGGGAGTTTGTAGCGCCACTTCTTCTTCCCAGCTAAAGTAATAGGAAGTAGGAAGGGTGGACGTTTTTGGGGGAATGTCTTATGTAATTTTGACGATCGAAAAGTGCTGATTCTCAGCCCAGTTTGAATAAATGACTTTTGAATTGGAGTATTATTGCATGTTTGAGAAAATTTTATTAGATTATTTTTCTTAATTCTTATTTATAAGCTCCTTCCCAGTGCGACCTTTGTTACATGGCGGTATCACGAGCCAAGCAAGTAATTATTGTGCACACTAGAAAAGTTCTGTTAGGGACCTAAACTAAGGACTTTACTAAAAGCAGTGGACTGTATGTTAAATGGTATAATCCAAAATAGGTACAAAATATATCGGTGTTGGTAAACGTATGGAGTGCGCCCGCGTGCCGTCGTCCGTGATCGGTAGCGACGTGGTTCGATGGCCCGCGTCCCGCACGCCGCACCTCTCCCCGCCGCTCGCCGCCTTCCACTGTCTCTCGACAGCATCCGAAGATTGCCGAGTGGTCGGAGGCACCCGAATAGTACCTTTAAAAGACCAGACAATCACTTTCTCACATTTATTATCCCTTGCTCCATATTTTCACAAGACAAAGAATGCAATGAATTGCCTACCAGCCTCAAGCTTGAGAGCTATGCATCGCAGCATTGATTTTCACTGGCTTACAGTTCTCGGTCGAGATGCCACGCGGTATTGTTTAGTGGGCTCGCTATTACAAATGTAAATAATGCTTGTTTAAAAATATTTGACTAGATTACGTATCTAACCTCTAATTTATAAGCTCCTCCGTTGGCAATCCATTAAGGGGATGTAGGAGAGGTCATTTAAAATCAAATTACCCCTTTTAACTTCTATGCAAATATCAACAATTTTCGAGTTATTTGTAAATTTTTAGTTTTATTTCATTAATTTCAAAATATAATTTTTTTTTCCCAAAAAAACAACCGACTTCCTAAAAAAATACTACAAAGTGAAAAATAACTTTAATTTTGGAAGTCGGTTTCTTGGGTTTTGTATTTTCGTTTTTTGCCACCGACTTCCGAAATTAAAGTTATTTTTCACTTTGTAGTGGTTTTTTTTTAAGTCGGTTGTTATTTAAAAAAAAAAAACACTTTTTAGTTGTGGTACCTACCCCACACACATTCGAATACGACTACAACACACAGAAACACAACAGGACAGGTGACAGGTACTTATCATATCATCTACATACTAAGTGGGAAAAAAGTACGTATTTTGTAGCTAACTAAAAAACTGCCTAAGCAAAGTTAATAAAATTTATATGTTTGAGAGCATATCCTTTCAAACAAAAAAATAATTTTCAAAATCGGTCCACAAATGACGGAGAAATCGGCGGACATACATAAAAAAAAACAAACACGCTACGAACATAAATATAACCTCCTCCTTTTTGGAAGTCGCTTAAAATGTCGAATTACTCGAAAATGATTGACATTGGTATAGGGGTCATAAGGGGTAATTTTGTTGCAAATTACCTCTATCATTGCCAAAATATAATCAATAGCTCAGTATACCTATAAAAAGAGACCACAATCATTTCTCATATTATTCCTTGACTCCTTAATTTCACAAAAAAAAAGAGAGTTAATAGTCTAACAGCTTTAAGTTGGGAGCTATGCATCGCAACAGTGATTCTCATTATTCTTATTAGCCATTCAAATTTATGCCAATTTCACGTTACACTTCTTTGACAGATGGAGGGAAAAAGTGTCTCAGTTCTAAGGTACGTTACCCTAAAAACTTATTTGCCGTCTTCACATAGCTCTCAGCCAATATAAAGGTGGTAAAGCAATAAATTGTGTAACAGCCTCAGGTTTGGGAACTATGCATCGCAGCAGTGATTCACACTGGCATACAGTTCCCGGTCGAGACGGTGCGCGGTATTGTTTAGTGGGCTCGCTATGACAAATGGTTGCTGCAGTTGCTAAGACCCAGATAGTTTATAGACTGATTTTGGGGAATACAGTCTTCAGTTTTAGAGGTCTTTTGGTTATGTTTAAGCATTTTGTGACTGGAAGTGTTTGTTAAGTAGTAATAAAAATTTAATTTGTATCCGTTTTTACGTAAATTTAAAAAACGCATGTTTTAGTGGATTTAGAGCAGATTAAAGAGTATTATTTTCTATTAAACTTAATAACTAATTAACTTACATTACGTTTTCTTTTTTCGCAACCACGGGCACGGTCTTAAAACAAAGTTTTTTAGCTCCCTTCAGTATTTATCGTGATGGTATCTAAGTTTTCTACACTTATTCAGACGGCGAAATATCTATACAGATTTTTTAATTAATTGCCAAAGTTTCACTTCTGAGAACCAATTAATTAAAAGCTCTGTAAAACTGAAATATAACGATGATGTAGTAAGTAAGTGCATCCTACCGCATGTCCTATTAACAATATACAAGACCTGACCTAAATACATTTTCACTAGCCACTGGACGAAAATCTATCCCGAAAACTATCAAACCGATTTATTTAAACTGTTACAACACTTTGAACTTGTATTCAACATACACAATACTGTATCCATTGTGTGGCCTGTCAAAATGCCGCCGGCTCAGTTGATAAGTAATTCGTGGACTGTGTTCGAATTTAGACCGACTGTTGGGCGTAAGGACCAAAGTGCTAGGACCGATAGTGTTTACTTGGGACAGAAATGTAGGAATTAGGACCAGACAGTGCCAATTAGTGCTATTGTTTTGTTTGGCAAGTCTTACTAATAGAGAATGGCACGTTTTGTCTGTAACTCTACGAGGCTGTCTGGACGAGATTGCCTAAACCAATAACATCGCGAATTGTGTTTTCTTTTGTTGTTAGATCCTTACTATTTTCTGTGTTTTTAAAAGTAAGTCTTCTTTTGTTTTGTGCCAAAATTAAGATAGCTAGCTATGATTGATGCATTTATGTATTTCCTGTTGTAGAGCTTCGTTTAAGTCGTGTTAATTTAATTATCTGTGTCACTGCAGTTTCCATAACAAGTTTTACGCCTAAAATCTGAAACATTTGATGAATTATGTAAATTTCAACCGATAAAATCAGTCGTTGGAAAATTACTAGTCCAACTAATAAAGCTTGAAAAAATCAGCGAACCGTGAAGCAAGTCTTACGTGATCTTATTTTTTTTTAATTTTGGCCTTCATTCGGAGAATGTATTTTAAATAAAATTCTTAAAACACATGTAGATACCGGTAATACATGTACCCAAAAAAACCCAAAAGTCATTTCGTTACGAATATTATTCACTGTTACGTCAACATCCCAAGGGGAGGCGTATTTCATTTAATGCAAAAGCCACTGCAAAAATTCTCGACAGCCAGGAAATATTTTATGCAAACTTTATACTAATCACATCGCACAGACGAGATACGACCGGTAAGGCCTTAAGCAACCGCATGCAGCAAAAAAAAAACCCGTGTTCCTTTTTCAAATATTTGTCCAATTTACATTCCATTAGGCGAGACGCGGATGTTAGGACCAAATAATTTCACTCGCATCCAACCAGACGTAAAATTTGACGTTATTTTTTAAATTTTCTTATTTACTTTATTTGCTTATTCATTACCAGGGAACCGTGGGAGAGGAATTGCATGTATTTAATGCTTTCAGTATTAAATTGAAATAGTTACTACTCTAAGTAAAAGATTTAAATACAACAATGCTTCTTTCAAAGGTAATGTTGTTGATAATCGCCACGCAATGCGTCCGTCAACTAGACTTATGATGATGATAATAATAACAGCCATCTCAATAAAATCATAACGTGTACTTTTAACAAACAGTAATTTGGAGTACTTACATGAAAATTGTCATTGCCAGTGAAAAAGCAACAAATTCGATTACTTAAAAGAAGAAACACAGTACTGCAATTCAGCTATAGTTGCCGGCTTGAGAAGCAAAAAAATTTGTGCTCGTCTTTGTAAAAATCATTTACCTCCGCTCTACAAACTGTAGAGTCAAATCAAAATACTAAAACATAGAACAAGAGTACCTACATAAATGTGTAGGAGTAAAACCAATCCGTTATCCAGTTGACAGGCTTTT